>CM064068.1:30769256-35721005 GCA_032594955.1 Panicum miliaceum
ACACAAAAACAAATTCATGCCCTGATATATATATATATTTTTCCTAAGCTCAAATCGTCAGGACATTCGGTGGCCCAGGGTTCCTTTTTCCACATAGATGATTTAAACACATTTGTTGCATCAAAAGTGCCCCGAGAGATGGCAATCGAGGTGTGTAAATCCTTTCAAAGTTTATTAGTTTATTCTTTTTTTTCTGCAGGCAGCTTTTTTAGTTCTCATGCATCAGCAATTCAGAATTCAGAATGTTAGCAACTTTTTTTACAATCTTGTGCAGAAGAAGAGGAAAATTGCAGCTGCTGTAAGCAGAGTCCTAAGTGGGGTGACAGAAATGCTTGGCACATTTAAACAAGAAGTGGCTGCGGTAGAAGAACCAGCTGGACCAACTTTGAGAAGATCAAAGCTTGCGAGGACAGTAGAACCGCAGGGAGTCGACGTTGATGAAGAAGAGACAGACAAAGATTCAGACTATGCAAACAATGAAGAAGAGTGGATCAGCAGCAGTGAAGATGGTGGGTCAGATCAGGGAGCTGATGGTGGTTCAGATGATGAAGATGGTCGAGAGGAAGAAGAGAGTGACAATTTTGTTCCTCTTAGTAAGCGGGCAAAGAGAATGGAATCAGATCCAAGCAAAGCTGACAAGGTATCTGAAGTTCAAGCAGCCAACAAACCAGGGAATCTGAACAGCTTGCGGTCAAGGTTCACGCTTGCAGACAGACCAATAAACACGGAAAAGATCATGGATGAAGGCTGCACTTCGGGGGTGGGGGTGGGGGGGGGGGGGGGGGGGGGGGGGGGGGGGGGGGGGGGGGAGTGGGGGGGGGGGGGGAAGTTTAGCTGTCTCAGGAGGTGTAGGCAAGGGCAGCTCTTGGGATTTTCCCCCACCCTGATTTCGACATTATGAAGTCAATTGAAGAGCCGACACCACCCCGTGAAGGAACAAGTGGATCACACCCCAATCAAGTGTCAGCCACAGCCTCTGCAATGGCTAACACATTCAGTAGCAAACCCACGACACCTGGTATTTTCCCTTTTTTTCTTATTGAAAAAAGCACACCATCCTGAATTTATTTTCTGCATTGTGCTAGGCAGTTACGTATACTTGATCAGGCAATAACATGGTTCTCAAATAGACAAAATAGTATACTTTTTTTACTTCTCGGTGTGGTGGAGCGATATACGAAAATAGATGCTAAGCATGCAATGTATTTTTTTAGGCAATACCATGTTATTGAACAAGTAATTTTCAGTATGTCATATAGTTACTTCTATTTTTTAATCAGGCAATAATAGTTTTGAAATAGGCAAAATAGTTTTTAACCTAGGTAGTTATGTGGAACTTAATTAGGCAAAATAGTTAGGAAGTTTTTTGCAGTCACGGGAGAGAGTAACCCCTGCTAATGTCCACTTAACAGCCCCCCTACACATGGGAAAGATCATGGATGAAGGCTTCACTTCAAGGGGAAAAGGCCCAGCTATCTCAGCAAGTGTTGGCAAGGGTAGGGCTTGGGATCCCCGCCCACCGGAATTTTACGTCACGAAGTCAACTGAAGAGCCGACACCACCCCGTGAAGGAACTAGTGGACCACACCCAGATCAAGTGGCAGCCAAAGCCCCTGCAATGCCTGGTATTTTTTCACAAGAACACCATCCTCAATTTAATTTTTTCTGCACCTTCTTTTTTATCTGCATATATGTTAGGCAAACAAGTAATTTTCAGTATGCCATATAGAGATAGCAGCATTTTCCTACTAGATCTAAAAACAACTATTTTTTGCGTGGCGCCTCCGCGCTCTCCAGATGATGCCTCCCCATGATCACTGGACAACATACCATGTGAGGTGCTTCAAGAATGGGAAGCTCAAGCTATCGAGATCAATAGACAGGCCAAAGCAAATGTCAAGTTTGGTCTTCAAGATACACCACCGAGCGCACAAGCACCCACCAGCAAGCCAAGTGACACCGGGCCATCAGGGACAGCTAGTGCGCAAGCGTTGAGAACACACACACACACACACACACACACCAGCAATAGGCACCACCCATGGTGCAGCAACAGGGGGGCAAACTGAGGGTGACTCATCAATCACACCGGACTACGCACCAGCTCCAAGAAGGATGCTCAAGCATTGCAATCCCCATTTGTTGAAATTGCTAAGAAGGCATCATTCAAATACAGCAAGGAGGTGAATAAGGTGTACAACGCCGTTTGCATGTGCTCAGAAAGGCCAACCAGGTCCAACAATAGGAGGCATGTACATTACTTCCTACTTTTTCTATTTTACTTATATTGCTTTTTATTGTCTCACAAAACATTTTTTTTGTTTGCAGATCAATTATAATCAATTACTTGGCCACTTATGCTGTATTGGGAGATCTAGCAGACTCAGTAAAACCAGCAGGGAAGTTGAAGAACACTATCGCAGAGATCGGTATTTATGTGCTGAATAGCAAGAAGACAAGGGGTGCCTCTAGAGTTGTAATGCCACTATATGTTTTAGTAAGTGCTGATCCGCTGCATTATGACCTGTACCTTTTTATTCTTTTTTTTCATCGTCTAGCAGCATCCCCTTTTTTGATAGTGATTACACCCCCATGCAGACACTCTTGCAGAATCATCAAACGGGAATGGCAGTTGTCAATCAAGCTTTTAAAAAGAAGACAAACCACTTAGACCACAGGCAGCTGGTATGCACCCACATTCTCCTTAATCATGCATCACAAATCAGACATTATTTTCATCACTTTTTTCTCCCTGATATCTAATATGATGTTGAACAAAAAATATACAGATATTTTTTCCAGTCCTACAAAAGCTGGTGGAGGACAACGAACATTCAGGCCACTACTTTTTGATTGTGCTAAATCTGCGCAACAAAAGTGTCATGTGGGGCCAAGTCTACACCAGGCGCAGGCGCGCCCGCGACGTGCGCAGGGACGTTGAACGCGCAGAGCGCGTGGCCCAGGAGCAGGCCGAGCCAGCACCCCGTGGCTGAAGAGGACATGCGGCCCCGTGGCTGAAGAGGACATGCGGCTGCAGCAAGAGCTTCGACAGTTGCCTAAACGGAGAGTTACAGTTATTTCCTAGTTATTTCCTTTTGTGTAGGAGCTGCGACAGTTGCCTAAACGAAGAGTTACAGTTATTTCCTTTTGTGTAGGAGAGAGTTAGTTTCCTATTATTAGAAGAGTTAAAGAGTTAGTTTCCTTTTATTAGAAAGCCACGGGCTATATATTGTACGCAAGACCTTTATCAATGAAGTAAGACATATCAATCTAATCTATCTTTCTTCCTCTTCTCCAAACAACAAGCCGACGGTTGAGGGGTAAAACCTCGCCGACGACGACGGAAAGGCTACGAACTCCGTAGCCGCGGTCCAGCTACCTTGGGCGCCGACGCCCTTGACAACCTGGTATCACGTTCCAGACGATCCTCGCCGTCGCGGTCCACCGTACCACCAGCCGCCATCGCCCCTCCACCACCTACAGCCGCAGCGCCATCAACCCTCTCCCCGGGTTTCCCTCCTCCAGCCGCATCCATGGCTGACGCCGACATCAAGTCCCTCACCGAGGCCCTCAAGTCGTTGCAGGCCACGGTCGAGGCCAATGCCAAGGCCATCGCCTCCCTCGCTGCTGACCGCACGACATCCTCCGGCACCAAGCCGGGCTCCGGTGAGCACCACAGTGATCGGCCTCCGAGGTTCCAGAAGCTGGATTTCCCGAAATACGACGGCACCAAGGATCCTCTCATCTTCATCAACCGTTGCGAGTCCTACTTCCACCAGCAGCGGATCATGGAGGAGGAGAAGGTATGGATGGCATCTTACAACCTCGACGACGAGGCGCAACTATGGTACATGCAGGTGCAGACGGATGAGGGCACGCCGTCGTGGCGTCGCTTCACGGAACTCCTCAATCTGAGGTTTGGACCGCCCCTGCGTTCTGCTCCACTCTTCGAGCTCGCCGATTGTCGGCGTACCGGCACCGTCGCAGAGTACCAGGCGCGCTTCCAGGCGCTTCTTCCCCGCGCTGGTCACCTGGACGAAACCCAGAGGGTCCAGCTGTTCACGGGAGGCCTTCTTCCGCCGCGCTAGGCGTTTTTTCATCCCTTAGGAAGGCACAACCCAACAGAGATGACTGCCCATGCCAGTTGATTCCAATGAAGGGAGTAAAGGGCATATCATACATATTTGTCATGTCTGTTGCATCAAAAGACACACAATCATGGATGACTCAATGTACGCATGTCTAGCTGCACCATCAACCCAAAACAAGCTCTTAACCCTGTGCTCGGCATCAAGTTTAATCTTGTGGAAAAATTCAGGATCTTCCTGTTCTAATTCCTTAAGGTAGTCCAACGTCTCCTGCATGTCCTTGTATTTTTCTGTTCTTCGAATGGTGGAACGGAAATTGCCTACATCCTTTCCCTCATAAGGAACTAGCTGCGCAGGCCCATAGAACTCGTTCATTAGCTGCATGATGCGCCCAGTGCTTAAATTGCAACCATGCAACAAGGCAATAAATTCTCTCTTGCTTAGGGATGCCTTTGTGCGACCTCATGAATTTTTTAAGGGAAGGTTTTACAACAAGGTCGTGGTTGTGATCTGGAGCAAAGTAGATCACGTGCCACCTATCACCAATCATCTTAACAACCATTCTCGCTTTGCAATCTGTATGTAGCATCTTTTCCCTTTTTCTTTTTTTTCCACCATCAAGCTTCTTCTTTAGCACGATGTCTTCACTGTTGTTCTCAGCTTCATATTCTTCAACCTCATAATTGCTGTCATCAGATTCAGCAGTTGGCCCCCTTCGTTTTCCTTTCTACCATGCCCTTCTTTGTTACAAACAAAGAGAATCTTACGTTGCTCCCTTGCAGGACCTTATAGAGGCGAAGTGCCTGTGCGGATCGAGAACCCTATCCTCTTTGCATACAAATTATAGAACTCCCTTGCCTCCTGCTTAGTGGCAAATGTTTGCCCAGTGTATGGAACTGGAGGTGTGGACCAAATCTCCTCAACCTCCACAATTTGGCTACTATCAGCATTGGTAGGCACATCTTCTGTAAGATCGTTAGCAACAGCACCTAGATTGCCAACATGTGTAGCTCCTCCACCGCCAATAGCAGCCACAGATTGCTGATCTGGAGCTGCCTCAATGTCATGTACTGCACCCCCTCCCCCATCTGCAACTGCCTGAGTGCAATATGTAGGATTTGCATCTGATGGGAGCTCATTTAAATCCATCTTTTTTGCTCGGGTTTTTTATCACCTCCCACCCCTGCACAGCAAAACCACACACAAACATGATTGTATAGCAGCATCACTAAAATCAGTAAAATAGTTCTTTTTTCCATTGTTTTTCAGTCGGCAATTATCCAGGCAATTATGTCTTTTTATACAAGCATATCAGTACAATTATCCAGGCAATAATGTATTTTCACACAAGCAGATCACTACTGTTGTAATATTTTTGTGTTTCAGTAGGCAATATTTTTGCAATTACTAGGCAATTTTTTGGATTTACCCAGGCAAAAATGTACTAACATACAAGCAGCTCGGAGGGGGGGGGGGGGGGGGTTGCTTTTCTTGTTCAGGCAAAATCTGTATTCATGTGAGGTTCATATGGGCATTAAATCACTAATTTGCTAATTTTTCAAACAGGTACAACACTGGATTTGACAAAGTTGGGGGACATGGAAGCAAAACAGGCGCATCCAGAAGATCTGATCAGAAACTAACATACAAAGGAGCTACTTCGTTGTTACTGTGCAGCTTCGTTGAAAAGGAGGAAAGCAACTTCCTTCGTTGTAACTTCGTTGAACAGGATAGCAACTTCGTAGTACATAGAAAGATCTGTGGTTTTTGTTTCTGGAGGATGTGCTTTTCTTTTTTGGATCTACTGCGTTGCTAGCCCCCAAAACCAAATTGCTGATGATGGGTACATAGTACTTAACAGATTTGCGTACCTCATGCGATGCTTTTCCTTCTTTTTTGTTGGTTCACGAAGCATCTGGTTGCTTTTTCCCTCCGCCGCCGCACCGCCGCCGGCGGAAATCTACCCCCGGGCAAGTTACTGTGGGGTGGGTGGAGGAGGTGCGAGAAAGAGGAAGGGGCGGGGGGGGGGGGGGGGGGGCTTAGTGGGGCCGGTCATGGTCTGTTTTTTGGCGCCAAAAAGACCAGGGGGTGACGGGGGAGGTACGGATACCTGAAAAGGAGTGCTAATATAATAAACATTACAAAAACGGAAAGGCCGTACGACTGGCTAATATTACGGCCGGCCGTAGGATACCTGTTGACGTTTTCTAGCGTCACAAAATAAATTCGCAAGCGTACGGATGATGTTGTAGCTTTCATCTAGGAGTATTTTAAGGGTATCGTATCCACTGAGAAACGTATGTATATTCTCTAAGTTTCAGGTTCGTCCAAAGATACTACACTAGCTAGAGGCAATGAGTAGAGATGATTCCTAAGGCTAAGGATCAAAGGTAAGATAGAGCTATCCTAGTTGCTTGTTTCGGGCTACTAGCATCCCGGAGATCAAAGACTAGTGTGAGTTCTAGTAATACAGCACTGGGATATACCTGAATGGGGAGGATTACCCGGGATAGATAGGGCTGTCACCACCTGCTATCTACCTCATCTAACCATGGGATATACCACAACCAACAGGTAAGTCTAGTCTAGACACCACATCTACACTATCGTTACTATCACTAATCTTAGCTACAAACTATAGCTACCCAATAGACTAGCGAACTATTGATCCGGCTAACAACTAGGGGAAAGTAGCTCTACACTTAACCAAGGAACTAAGCACAAAGGAAATCACAAACGCTTACAGTGATTGAAAAGCATTCGTCGAGGTACAAGATGGAGAAGAGCGCTGGTGGCCGACCGACGCCTCCCCGACTTCCCCCTCACTCTCTCCCTAACTCCTAAGCACTACCTAGACAGCACTAAGCCTCTAAAGAGAGCTCCAACTCCAAAAGTGAGAGAGGAGGTGAAGGTGAGTTGTGTTCCTATTCTTACCCCCTCCCCTTGTATTTATAGGGTGAACAGGGGTGCTTCGGCTGGCAAATGAGGGGCTATCACCAGGAACCGACCTTGGCATCCAATGAGGAAGTGACACGTGCAAGCTTTAAGTCGGTGGAGCTCTTGCTGGGTCGGCCGACCTAGGTGGATCGGTGTGGCAGAACCACCTGAATTAATCCGGCTCAAGTGCACTAACCATTGTCACGAGGGCAATCAGGGCTAACTCGCACTTCAAACGGAGTAATCCAAAGGTCTGTCAGGTAACCTCCCGATACAACCACGAGTTTGCCGATCGAAACAACACATACAAAGTACTCACACGAAGGTGAGCCCAGAGAATACAACATTCCACAAATTTTACAACACAGGGTTCAACATAAATTTATTATTACAGACCAAGTTCGAATTCATAAAACAAAGTACTTCAGAGTTTAAAAGTAAACAGGTTCTTCAGAGTTCATTGCAGCGGAGAAACAACGATAAACTACTCGACGATACATGATGTCTCGATGAAGCCCGTACGAGACATCACTCGACATTATCATCATTGGCCGGGGACGCATCCCATTCCACCGACCAACCAGAAGGAAGAGTACACGTCCAAGTCAAACTAGCAAACATGTCCTCAAAAGTATCACCTGAAAATAAGCCACTAGCAAGACTGAGTATACTAATACTCAGCAAGGCTTACCCGACTAGTGGAATATACTTAGCCGACTCCTAGACACGCAAAGCTTTTGGCTTGAGGGGTTTGTTTTGCCGAAAAGCATATACAAGTAGGTCCTTACTTTCAAATTTTAGCTCCAGATTCTAGTTTTCTTTAACCATTCTAGGTAAGCGACTATCCAATATCATACATGGTGAAAGAATTAATTTGCATCCAACATGATTAATCATCATCATTGCTCCATTTCTTACTCTATGTGTTAAAAGGGTCAAGCAGTCTCAATACCGCGAGAAACGGACGATTCAAATTTCTTAACCTTGCAAGGCCGACCTAAACACACGTCACGTGGTTACTCCCAGAGTCACACGTGCAACCTTTCCCCATTCTTCCCGGGTTGTGGTTCAGGGCCACCATCAGAGACTACAGAGCCCGGCTCTGCACCCACCATCCACGCGCATGGAACCGAAGTTGGGAGGGTGAGGTGCTGTCCACTTGCCGGTCCGATTAGGTACTTAAGCTTACCGATTACCATATTCTCGGCATGTGGTTAGTACGTTCAAACGCTTAACCACCACTACCACACGCTGCGGTCTTAGCATTTTTCACTAAACAGACGGGGCCTCAATCAGCAACATGAACATCGCACCATAGCCCCGTCCGTCGACCTTATGATTGCAGCATGTAGTAAACATTCAACTCCTATATTCTCGCGAGTGACAGGAAATCACTCGACTTTTACCGGGTCCTATTAGCATAGCATTCTATCAAAACTTACATCTAGTGTTCAGAGCATGGGTACCTAGGATCATGCAACTAAGTTTTCATTCAACTCCTATAAACTTAATGCACAAGTAAAATAGAGTAATAAGTTGCATAATTTAGAAAAATAGGGTTCATACTCCGGGGCTTGCCTTCTTGAGCAAAGCTAGCCTTGGGCACTTCCGAACTCGGGTTCGGGTCTTCAAAAACTTCAGTTAGATTCACTTGAGCTTCACGCTGCTCACTCTCGGACTCGGGCACTAGCTCGTACGTTCCGTCAGCGAGAGTAGTCGATTCTATATGAATGCACAAGTATGAGTTGTAGTGATGTAGAGATTTGTAGCTTATTTCACGATAAACTTGTAATCCAACAAAAGTTCACGTTTATCTTAAATCATTGTTCTTTATTGTTCCTTGTGTAGTCATTTACTGAATATAACTTAGATCAATTAACCTCATTAAATAGATGTGTGTTTTGTCATTTATAATTATTACCTTTCAAAACCAAGTATGAAATATTCGTAGCCATAGCTAGAAACATTTTCTGGTGTTGAAATTTTTATACAAGATACCTCTCTGAGCAACTAGACTACTGTATAAATTTCAGCTCTTTATATGAAGTAGATTAAGTATGAAAAATAAAATAAACAGCTACTGGTAGAACCTAGTTATTTTTATACAGAACAAACCATGCAAGTATTGATGCTAAAACTTTTACAAGATGTTAAGCTATCTATATATGTGTTAATGTATAGTTTTCAGATTTTATTGTGCATGATATAGAGCACAATAAATAGGACAAAATATACCTATTTTAATAAAGATTAATTTCTACAGGATGTTATACAGGGTTTCTGCATAAGAAACTTTCTATACTGCGTTTTCTGACCCAAAGTATCCTATAGTAAAAAGGTGAACATTTTTCAAGCAAAAAACTAATTACTTTGATTTAATGCATTTTCCACCACAAAAATTATATAAGTAGGTTACAGAAAGGTAAAAAGTCTCTATAGTTTTCTGTGGCATCTAGGTCTTACTATAACAGCACAAAAAAAGTTTCATCACATGAATCACTATAGAATAGCAGGAAAAATTAGTTTTTATCTCTTTATGGTATAAAACAAAGTCTAACAAAAAGTTTAGCTAGACATGGGTTATGGTCCTGAACGTTTTACAGTGGCCTACACATCAAGCAACTAACTTACTGTCCAAAAATTAGGTTCAGCCTTTGTCTACAACAGTGGGTACAAATAAAGGCTTTTAAACCTTCCATTTAATTTAGGGCAAAATATAGCAAGCAACTAAAAAAATGCGTGTAACAAAAGTTGTAGATCTTATTTTAAGGATTACAGAACAGTTGAGTTTGTATTTTTCTGGTTTTTCTATGATTTTTAAAGCATTTTCAAATTTTGTTATTTTTGAATCTAGGGTCAAAACACTGGTTTGCAGATATGCCCCTGGAAACTTGCGTGCAGACCCTTTTAAAGATTTCAATCGAAGCAATTGGGTCCTTGGGCGGGGCTGGCATGGGGACCGGCCAAATTCCGGCGAGGGTGCTCGTCGGCGGCGAGGGAAAAGGGTCGGGGAAGAACCAGGGAGGTGAGGGCTACCTTGTGGTGGGCCTTGGTCGGGGTTGGGGATGGCCGGAGGTGGCTCGTCGGCGCGGAGCAGGGGGCGGCGGCGGTGCGGTGCATCGGCCACGGTGCTCTGGTGAGGCTGGGATGGCATGGCCGGGTCGGGGAGCTGCGGTGGGCGGTGGAGGACCGATTCCGAGGGTCGGCTTGGGCGGAGGAGGGCCAGAGGCGGTGTGCCCACGACAGACAGGGGCGGCGGTGGCAGTTGCTGGTGGCGGCCTTGCTTCGGCGGGTTTGGGCGGCGATGGGCGGGGTAGTGAGCTTCGGTCGGGCGGTGTGGTGGCGGTTGGAGGCTCAGCTCTGGCAATGGGTGGCCGGAGAGGTGAGCTCCACGGCGAGCTTGGCACGGCGGCGGCAATGGCAGCTGCGGGGAGCTTCTGGTGAGTCTGGGCGCGCGCGAGCGGCTTCATGCTGCCTTTTATAGGCGACAGGAGGGAGGGAGAGGGCCGGTGTAACAACCCTGATAAATTGTATTTCTAAAGCAATGTCATTAGCCCAACCCTATGCTTAACCAACTAATAAAAGGGTGAAAAGAATTAGAACAAGTTAAGTTGAAATTCAAATTTAAATTGGGCACATATGAATACCTTTGAATTTTTTTAAATTAACTTTCAAACCACAAGCCAAATGAGGTGTTGCCTGAAACCAAACTTGTAGAACTTTTTATTCTGAACAACTTTCATGTTCAAAAGTTTTTGAAATTCAAATTAGAAAATGGAGAAAACATCCTGTTTGCAACCAGCCCCTTGGAACTTTTCAAATCTCGCAAATAGACCTTTCTTCCCCCTCCTCTCTCCCCTCCCCGCCCAACACGCTGGCCAGGTGGCCGGCGATGCCTGACCGGCTCTCGCCGCCAAGCCAGTGGCCGCCAGCCCTCGCCCCAAGCGCGGCTTTGCCCCCCCCCCCCACCGCCGCGCTGCCCAGCCCCAGCTCGCCACGCGCGCCACGCCAGCCGCGCCTCTGCTCGCCGCCCGCCGCGCCGCGCCGTGCCGCACCGCTCGCCGCGACCCGCCTGTCGCTGAGCTTGCCGCCCGCCCGAGCCGCTGCTGCAGCTGCCCTCCAACCCCCATGCCGCGCTATCTCCTCGCTCCCCCACGCAAAATCCCCGGTGCCCAGTCGCGCGCTCCCGCCCTCCGCACGCCGCGCCGGTGTCCAGACGCCGCCCACCGTGGCCAATGGCACGCCATTGCCGTGCCATCACCCCCGTGCGTCGCCTGGCACCCCTCCCTCCCTCCTGCCCCTATAAAAGGCGCTCTAGGCCGCCCGCGCGAGCTACCAACAACCAGAGAACACCCGCCGCCGCCATTGTTGCCGCCGAAGCTCCACCGCCGTGGACAGCCTTCCACAGCCGCCCGTTGCCCAAATTGAAGTTCCAGCCACCACCACATCATCCCACCGGAGCTCACCGACCCGCTCAACGCCACCCAGGACCTCCGGAGCACCGTCGCCGCCCCTGGTCACCGCGGACAGCTCGACTCCGACCTCCTCCGCCCAAGCCAAGTACCGGAGCAGCTTCCCCACGCGCCACGGAAGCTCCCCGTCCTGACCAGACCGCCCCAAGCCCGCCGGAGCACCGCCGTCGACGCGTACCGCCGCCGCCGCCCCTGCTCCAACGCCGACGAGCTACTCCCGGCCGTTCCCCACCCGACCAAGACCCCCACGAGGTAGCCCTCGCACCCCTAGTCCTTCCCCGGCCCTCACCCCTCACCGCCGGCGAGCCCCTCGCCGGAATTTTGGCCGGCCACCGCACCCGAGACGCCTAAGGACCCAATTGCATCGATTGAATTCTTTAGAAGGTTCTGCCCGTAAGATTTCAAGGACCCAGATGTAAGAGAAAGATTCAAACCTAGATTCAAAATCAGTGAACTTGTAAAATTCGTATAAAATCGTAGAAAATTCAGAAAAATGCAAACTTAACTGCTCTGGAGACCTTAGGTTAAGCTTCACAACTTTTGTTACATGTATCACCTTAGATTCTAGGTAAATCATGCTTTAAATAAAATGGAAATATTAATGGCTTTTATTCATAGACTTGTCTTGAGACAAGTGCTGGCCCTGAAAAATTTACAGTGAGGAAATTACCTGATAAATAGGCCACCCTAAAAAGATCAAGCTCAGAATCTACTCCTAGATACACTTCTTGCTAAGTTTAGTTTCATGCCATGATTGGCTAAATATTTTTATCTCTGTTGTTAGATTGTGATTTACCTAATGAAACTTTTTCTATACTAGTGTTATGGTACCTAGATGCCATAGAAAAATTTAGAGACGTTTTATCTGGCAGAAACCTATTTATTTGATTTATGTGCTAATAACATACATTAAATCAAGAAAATAGTATCTTAGCTTGGAAAATTTTCATATTTTTACTAGAAGATACTCAGTGGTAGAGGATGCTGTGTAAAAAGTTACATGGACAAAAACCCTGTGTAGGGTTCTGTAAAAAAATAAATCCTTGAATAACCTAGGTGTGTAATGTCATATTTACTATGCTCTGAAAACTGCATAATAAATCCTATAAAAATTACAGTAGCTCCTGCAGGATGAAATGAAAGCCCTGTAAGAATCTTAGTCTCAGTTTTTGCACCATTTGTTCTGTACAAAAAGGACAAGAATCTAGCAGCAATCATGTATTATATTTTTCATAATTAATCTGCTGCATGAAAATATCTGAAAATTTTACAGTAAGCTTATCTTTCCCTGATGTGCGTAGATCCAAGGTTTCACGACCTGAAACTACTCCCTGTAGTAGTTACACTTAAATCATGTTTCCATGAGGAACATAAGTTCCCATGAACACCCACCCCACCTTGCTTAACGAAGTTACTTATTGTACTATTCTACACTATTAACGATTGCCCACGAATGATAAAGCAACTCACTTCACAACAAAACTTATGTTTTACAGACTGCAACTTTATCATGAAGGAAATCATGTCGTTTACCATCACCACTACTTACACTTGTGCATTCATGTAGAAACGACTACTCTCGCCGACGAGACTTACGAGCTGGTGCCCGAGTCCGAGAGTGAGCAGCAAGAAGCCCAGGCAAATTTAACTGAAGCAGTTGAAGACCCGGGTCAACGTTCAGACGATCCCCGGGCTAACTTTGCACAAGAAGGCACGCCCCGGAGCATAACCCTATTCCTTTCCTAAATTATGCAACTCATTACTCTCTTGCTTGTGCATTAAGTTTATAGGAGTTGAATGAAAACTTAGTTGCATGATGTTAGGAATCCATGCTTGAAAACTAGATGTAAGGTTCGATAGAATGTTGTGCTAATAGGACTCCGGTAAAAGCCGAGTGATTTCCTGTCACTCGTGAGAAAATAGGAGTTGAATGTTTACTACACGCTGCAATCATAAGGTCAACGGACGGGCTATGGTACGATGTTTACGATTGAGGCCCGTCTGTATAGTGAAAAATGCTAAGGCCGCAGTGTGTGGTAGTGGTGGTTAAGTCTTTGAACGTACTAACCACATGCCGAGAATATGGTAATCGGTAAGCTTAAGTACCTGATTGGCCCGGCAAGTGGACGACAACCTACCCTTTGAACTTCGGTCCCATGTGCATATGGCGAGTGCACGAGTGGTCACGACCCGGCGCCGAACCGTGGCGTGGGGCTCTTGTACTCTCGGAGGGTAGCTCCAATCCACGACCCGGAAAGAAAGGGGAAAAGTTGCACGTGTGACTCTAGGAGTAACCATGTGTCGTGTGTTTAGGTTTCCCTTGCAAGGTTAAGAAATTCGATTCGAATCATCCGTTTCTCACGGCTATTGAGACTGCTTAATCCCTTTTACCACACAGAGTAAGAAGAGGAACAATGATGATGAATAAACTTGTTGGATGAAATTTAATGCTTCACCATGAATGATATTGGATAGCTGCTTATCTAGAATGGTTAATGAAACTAGAATCTTGAGCTAAAAGTTGAAAGTAAGGACCCACTCGTATATGCTTTTCGGCAAAACAAACCCCTGAGCCAAAAAGCCTTGCATGTCTAGAGTCGGTGGAGTAGATTCCACTACACGGGTAAGAATTGCTGAGTATTAGCATACTCAGCCTTGCTTGTGGCTCATTTTCAGGTGAGTCTTTCGAAGACAAGATTGCTAGCTTGACTTGGCCCTGTACCCTTCCTCTTGGTTGGTCGGTGGAATGGGATACGCCCCCGGCCAACGGTGGTGACACCGAGTGATGCCTCGTACGGGCTTCATCGAGACATCCTTTATCGTCGAGTAGTTGTTGTTATCTTTTCCGCTGCTTGAACTCTGAAGAACTCATTTATTTCGAAATCCGGAGTACCTTGTTTTACGAATTTGAACTCTATTGTAATGATGATTTATGACGAACTCCATGGTGTAAAAATGTGGAATGTTGTATACTCTGGGCTCACCTTCGTGTGAGTACATGTATGTGTGGCTTCGATCCGTAAGAACCGTGGTTGTATCGGGAGGTTACCCGACAGACCAGTGGATTATTCCGTTTGAAGTGCGAGTTAGCCTTGATTTCCCTCGTGGTGATGAATAGCGCGCTTGAACCGAATTAATTCAGGGGGTTCTGCCACAGCCGGGGCGATGCTGGGGAGGGGCGGCACGACGGTGGTGCGCCACTGGGCACGGCGGGCGAATGCAGTGCCGGCGCGGCGTGCGGCGGGCGCGGGCAGGGGGTTGGGCACTGAGGATTTGGCGTGGGGAGCGGGAGATCATGCGACGCGTGGGTTGGGCAAGCAGCTGCAGCAGCGGGCTTGTCGAGCGGCGGGTGCTGGGGTTGGCGGGGCGCGGCGGAGGCTCGGGCACGGCGCGGCCTCGCCATTGGGTCGGCGGGCGGCGAGCAGAGGCGCGGGTCAGCGGGCTTGGCCCTGGTTGTCTTGTCACGGCGCGGGCTGTAGGCATCGCCCGGGACGTGGCGGCCGGCTCTGCTGGCTGTCGGGGCAGAGCAGGGGAAGGGAGGGACTGAAAGGGAAAATAGAAGAAAACCGAGGGGCTGAATTGTAAAACCATGTTTTTTTCCTATTTTTGTGTTGCAACTCGAAAATCTCTGAACATGAAAGTTGTTCAAAATGAAAAGTTCTTCAAGTTTTATTTTAGGTCGAAGTTCATTTGAGTTATAGTTCAAAAGTTATTTTAAAAACTCAAAAAGCATGATTCAGATGACACGTCATTTCATGGGCAAAATTTCATATTCTCCCCTAGGGTTCAATTAGAATTTTGTTTATCATGACACTGATGATGTGCCTATTCAATTTTGTAGCCATATTTGTATTGATGTGAAAGTTATTTAATTTGTTTGATTAAAGTACATGTACTTATGCACCTATACACATACTTTCAAAATACATGCAAAACTAAATTATAATACATCTCTTTGAAACTTTTCTTAGTTATTTATGCATATTGTTATGCTAATGAGACTTTGTTTAGCAATTTAAGCACCTGAGGTGTCACAGCCGGCCGACCTGGGCCTGGCCCAAACCGGGTCCAACTTCGCCTGAGTGACTGGTAAGTGGGTCCTAAGGTTCCCGGTTGATGAGTTGGCGTGGCCCTATGTCATTTGCATGCTCTGGTGGGCCCTTTGATCCGTGGGATGCTGAATGTTTGCGCCTGATTGGTCGGAAGTGTGTTGCCTTGGATTGAGATGTGTTGCCTTGCTCTTGAAGTGTGTTTCCTGGTTTGCTTGAGCTGCATACACATGTTCACCAACACATATAGAATTTGGTAATTAAATACCCACTCTTTGTTGTCGGCGCGCTCTGATATGTTGGCGTCTTGTGGCATGAATCCTGGGGCTTGTTTTACCTGTTGTCGTTGTCAAGATTGGTGATCAAGACTTAGACTAGTAAATTTCTTTTATGCGCGTACGGCCTCAGATGGTTGCGCGGGTGACACGGGATTTAGACTGGTTCGGGCGTGAAGAAGCCCTACGTCCAGTATGGGGAGCTGCTCGTGTTACCCACGCGGGTTCTGTAGTAGGGGTTACAGAAGGGCGAGAGAGGGAACCGGTCCCAAGTCTCTAAGGTGTGCACAGGGGCTCTAATGGCGCAGGCGTGTTCTCCTTCGCTGGGAAGAAGAAACCTGTGTGAGGAAGTGTGTGTGTCTAAAAATTCTCCCCCCCCGTCTCTTGGGCCCTGGCCTTCCCTTTATAGTTCCAGGGAGTCGACCGGGTACATGTGAGATAGGGACACAGAGAGAGAAAATGGAGAGGGAGAGAGAGTGCGGAGTCCAAGGAGGAGATTTTATCCTTCCCGGGCGTCGCGGTTGTCTTTGGTCTTCTTGCTTCGCCGGACGGCCTGCACGATCTGATCGCTGTCCTCCTCGGGAGCCGGTTACGGCGGGCGTGCGTGATGATGGCTGTGGCTTCCGTCCCGTCGGGGCTGACGGCTGCCACGACTGTCCCTGTTGTGCTGCAGGCGGCCTGAGCGGCGCGGACGCCCTGTCCCTGTCGCTGGAATCGCGGGGCGCGAGGACGGGTAGGTGGAGCGTGGACGGTCAGGCGTGCTCCTGTGCCAGGCGACGTGGGTCATGATGGCCTGACGGCGAACCAGAGAAGACTGAACCGCTGTACCGTGCGCGGCGCGGTCGTGGGCGGGTAGGTGCGACGGGTCTCGTCAGCGGCGTGGACGCCTTTTCGCACGCCCGAGCCGTGGAGCATTTAAGGCAAAGCTGCGCCCGAGACTGATTTCCGTCCGGCGGGCCCACGCAAGTCCGACCCTAACCCCGTGGGTCGGGCGAGGCGGACCCTCGTGGCGAGGGGTCGGGCGAGGCGGACCCCCGTGGTGAGGGTCGGGCGAGGCGGACCCCCGTGGTGAGGGGTCGGGCGAGGTGGACCCTCGTGGCGAGGGGTCGGGCGAGGCGGAGCCCGCCTGCCTAGGGATCGGGAGCGTCCGACCACGAGGGACAGGGTCGGGCGAAGCGGAGCGCTTCCCCTTTGTGTTGGGCTGATGATGGTCGTCGTTGCCGCGGGTCGGTCTGGGCCTCCATAATCGTTGCCAGGACAGTCATTAGATGACCGTTTACTTTTCCCCCTGACACTAGCTCCCGAGCCTGTGGTGGAGCGGGGACGCTCCTCCAGAGGCTGTTATCATTGTTCGTCGGGAGCCCTTGCCCGCCGTGCGGGCTGCTTGATGATTGTCTCGACATGAGGGGAACCTTGCCGTTCCGGGGGACTCCCTCCGTCTGGAGGCCTCATGTTGTGACCACCCGCGTGGTCATCGGTTGCGAATCTAGCCCCCGAGCCCCCACTCGTTGCAGGAGACCGGTCGGGAGGCTAGACCGAGTTTTGTACGTTACCCTCAAGCGCCTGTTCGCTGGGACAGAGGGGGTGAGCCATGCCACGTTATCCTCGTTGGACGAACCGTGCTGCTCGTTGAGCTGCAATCGGGTCAATTCGAGTGGGGTCCCGGTCCCCGTTCGGGCGGGTCCGGCCTGGGCCAAGCTGGTGGCGTACCCCAGATTCCGGTCGGCCAGTTCATATAGTTCCTGAGCCCGTTCGATTGGACCCGGTGGCTCGTTGCCTTTCGTCGGGGAAAAACCATGAACTTTGATGCCGGCCGGACTCGAATGTGAGGTCGGGACGCCCTGAGCAGTCGGGTGCCCGTGTGATGTCCGCTAGCAGACCCGTCCCTTCTCACCCCTCGCTCAGGGTTATCCTGGGGCGGCTGTCGAACCCGCGGTGGGCCAGCCTTCGAACCCCTAGACCATAACGGGCCGTAGGGATGTTTTCAGTCCCGTATCCCTTCTTACCTTTCCGTCACATCTTGGGCCGAGTGCGGAGGGGATCATGCGCGCGTACTTCTCGGAAGATGAAGTGGCGGTAGGTGCCGACCAGCGAAACGAGAGGGAGTAGACGTTTCCTGCAGAGTCGTGCGCACGGAAGATGAAGTGGCGGTAGGTGCCGACCCGCGAAGCGAGGGGGAGTAGACGTTTCCTGCAGAGTCGTGCGCACGGAAGACGAAGTGGCAGTAGGTGTCGACCCGCGAAGCGAGGGGGAGTAGGAGTTTCCCGCTGAGTCGTGCGCACGTCTTCCGAAAAAGGAGAGGAACGGGCGTGATGAGGTGTACCTGACGCCGCCTTAACTGCGACGGGCGCGTCCGTTCCGCTCCCCACGCGTCGCTCTATAAGACGGGGGGCCGCCTCGCCGGTTCCGCCCTCACCTTGTCTCGAGCCTTTCACCTTCCTCTTTGCCTTTCGGTTTGCTGCGCTGCCGTTCGCCTTCTTCTTCCCCAGCGCTCCAGTCTCCTTCTCCTCCCACCGTCAAGCCTCCCCTCACCGCGCAATGGCGACCTGGGAGCGTTCCAGCTTCGGGACCTCGCGTGTTGAGGGCCTCGTGAAGAAGGGCCTCCTCTGCAATAGGACTGAGCGGGACGAGTGGAGATTTCCTGAATTGGAGGAGGCGCCGGCTCCGCCCAACGGGTATGTCGTCTCGTTCGCCCACTTCCATGAGCGGGGGTTCGCGGCGCCGCTGAGCCTCTTCATCCGCGGGCTGCTGCATCACTACGGGCTCGAGCTGCAACACCTCAACCCCAACGGGATCTAGAACATCGGGGCATTCGTCGCGCTGTGCGAAGGATTCCTGGGCATCGAGCCCAATTTCTCGCTGTGGAAGTACTTCTTCACAGTGAGTTTGTACCAGAGGGCCGAGAAGCGGAGCGGCCAGCCGCTGGTGACCCCGGTGGCGATTGGGTGCGCCGGAATCCATCTCCGCCAGTCCCGTGCCAGGGAATACATGGCGATGAAGAACGGGGCGTCCCACAAGGGTTGGCATCAGCAGTGGTTCTATGTGAAGAACTACTCCGAATCCCCCTTGCCGGAGTTCACCGGCCGCGTCTTCGAGGCGGCGCCGGAGGTGTGGGCGTACGGTCCAGTGGAGAAGGAGAAGAAGCGAATCTCCAGCCTCCTCCGCGCCATCGAGTACCTGAAGACGAAGGGGCTCACCGGGGCCAGAGTCATCGGGGCATACCACTCTCGGAGGGTGGCGCCGCTGATGCTTCGGATCCGCTCGCTCGCCGAGATGGTTCCTGACGCTCCAACCGAAGGCACCGTCCTTACGACGGGCGCGCTCCCCGCCTCCGAGATTCGCCAGCGCATCCGGGAGGCACTGGAAGACAAGGATGTCGTCTTCCCGGTGCCCGGCCACCCTCCGATGCGGCCGGACAGGGGCTTCTTTGATCTGGTAAGTATTTTGTGCGCCCGTTGCTTCTCCTTGCGCCCCTCGAATCGTCATTCTACCGCAGAATCTTGCGCTTGCAGGGCCAACTGACGAACATCGTCGGCGCGTGCCCGCCCGTCCCTGAGGACGCTGAGCAGCGGCTGCGGAACCGCCTCTTTGCTGAAAAGCAGAAGAAACGCAAGGACGAGAAGGAGGCGAAGAAGCAGAAAAGGCTCGCCAAGGAGTTCCGGCGGCGGCAGAAGGGTCCGGTCCTCTCGGACGATGACGACGACGATGATGACGATGATGACGATGACGATGATGATGACGAGGAGGAAGAGGAGGATGAGGAAGAGGAGGAGCGCGTCCCGGCCCCTCAGCCGGGCGCGTTAGTTATCTGGGAGCAGCGCTCCCAGGCGGCCGCGGGGGACGGCTCGAGCGGCCCGTCCACCCGGGACCCGACCCCTCAGGGCCCCGAGGCCGCGCCTCAAGGGTCAGCGCGGGGCGCGCTCCAGGAGTCGGGAGGGCCGACCCCTGCCCCTCTACCCCTAACCTGGGTGCAGAGCGGCAGCAGCAAGCGGCCATTGCCAGATGCCCCGGGGTCGGCCTCGGGCTCAGAGGCGAAGCACGCCCGCCGTCCTAGCGCCCGCAGAGGGTAAGTGGAAAAGTCGTTGTCCGCCTGTTTCCTTTTCCTTCATCAAGTTGCTTTTGGTGACGTCACTTGTCGCCTTGCAGCGTCCCTCCCCAAACCCGTGCTCCGCCGGTGGCGGCGAAGAAATCGCTGCGGGCGCCGTCCACCACAGTGGGGCGGACCGCGGCCCCGTCGGCGGCGAGAGGTGACGCCAGCGGGGAGTCCGCGGAGGTTGCCGTCGGGGTGGCTCCCACGACGGCGGGCCCCGCGGAGCGGGGGATTGTCCCCGTGGGCCCTCGGATCGGGGAGGTGATAAACCTTGATGACGAGGGGGAGGAGGAGCGTGCCGCTCTGGCGGTGGCGACGGGGACGGAGGAGTCCGCCCCTGCGGCTGCGACGGGTACGGCGGCGGAGGAGGCGAGGACGCATGGCCCGACGGTCGCAGCGGAGGCATCGATGATGGCGCCGCACGTATCAGCCCGGGACGCCACGGCGGGGGCGACGGTGGCGGCAGAGGCGGAGGTGCCTGCCCCGGCGGCCGTAGTGGGGGAGGGGCCGCTCGCCCCGGTGGTTGCGGCGGAGACCGCGGCGACCTTGGCAGGGATGGCGGCGCACGCGACGGAGCCACCGTGAAGGCCAGTGGCAGCCGTGGTTGCCGTGCCTGCCCTTGCAGCGGCGTCGGGGACCGCGGAGCCGGGGCCTCTGCCCTCGCTGGGCGACACCGAGGAGTGGGAGAAGTGGCGGGCCATGCAGGGTGCGCTCGACAGCGCCCGTGCCGCTCTGGACAGCGTCATTGCTCCCGTCGGTCAGGTCTGCCATTCCTTGCGGTGACCATTCTCTTCTCCGCCGTTCTATCGCTGACTGTGGGTTGTTTTGCAGGTCCTCCAGGAGTGTAGACGGGGGAAATCTAATCTCCTTCGGCTCGGGCAGGAGCGTCTCTCCGCGGAGAAGCTGCGGTCCAAGGAGTTGGCCGCGCAGGTCGCCGCCGCAAAGCAGGTCATCGATGACCTGCGGAGGCACAAGCAGGCGGCGAAGGATGGTTTCCAGGCTGCCGTCGAGGAGGCCCGCTCTACCCGCGCGGACCTCAAGGCCGTTGTCGACAAGGCCCAACTTGATGCCGCGGAGCTCCTTTGGGTGAAGGAGGAGCACGAGGCGGTGAAGAAGGAGCGTGAGGCGGTGAAGAAGGAGCGCGAGGCCCTTCGGAAGACCGTCGAGCGCATCCGCCAGGAGCGACAGCAGGCCTGGCAGGACCGGGATCTTGGGGCGACCCGAAGGGTCGAGGCCGGAAAGATGGTGGCCGATCTTGGGACTGAGGTTGGTCAGCTTCAGACCGCCACGACCGCGTTGAAGGTGCAGTCCGAGGGTAAGGCTCTTCCCATCCTTCTCCCTTTGTGGTGTTGGCGGGGTCACTGACCCGGCGTGTTTTTTCGCACAGGTCTTGCGGGCGAAGTCGACCAGCTGAAGGGGGCTCTTGATGCAGAGCGTGCCGAGCACGACAGCCTGCAGGACGCGGTCCGCGTCGTCTGCACTGGCCTCGGCGTGGTCCAGGGGGAAGAGACGAGCTCGCTGGCGGCTCGTGCCCTCGGGGTGTACCAGCGGACCCGCGAGATTGCTCGTGTGGCACTTCGTGTTGGCGTGAGGCGGGCTTTCAGGGTCTTCGGGTCCCATTACACTAGCCTCGATTTTGACCTGATGAGCGAAGGGTATGCTCCTGGGTACACCGAGGCAGAGCTGGACGAGATCGATGCGTCGGTGCTCGGCCCGGCGGATGCCTTGGCGACGCAGCTGGAGGAGGAGGCTGTCCCGCCGGAGGAGCCATGAACGGTCCAGCTGGGTCGGGTTCAGGTACCCGGCCATGTAAATGTGTTAGTGTATTTTGGACTTGCATTTGTAATGGCCGCGGGGGCCGTTTTTGCAATTTATGAACGTTTACTTCCGATCCCCTTCCTTGTCTTTTTGGGTCTGGAAAGTTTAGAATATGGGTCGGATGCGTCAGTAAGCGCTGATGGGCGATAGTACCGTAGCTGCTGGGGCGTGGGCTTTCTCGCAGTCCAATCAGTCTTGCCTGGGCATCGTTTGCGCACTCTCCCCTTTTCATGCCCAAACGTCTAGGAAGGGGGGTTGGCTCGGAGAAAAGTTGTTTTGGGGGGACCTCGGGTGACTTGGGCCAGAGCCCCTGATAGCCCCCGAGGGATATGCGACCCTGAGGCAGGGTTAGGGTCGGATATCCCTGAGCCCGTAACAAGACTCAAAAAAGGTCGACTCAAAACTGCTTTTCTCGGTGGACTAGAAAATTGCAAGGATGCGTGTGTTTAAACTTGGAAACAGAATTTGAGGGTAGAAGCGTCTTAGCTGTTCTATGTTCCAAGCGTTGCTGAAGATCTGTCCATTGGGGGTCGCCAGCTTGTACGTGCCTGGATGTAGTACTTGGGCGATGACAAAAGGACCTTCCCACGGATGGGTCAGCTTGTGCCGACCCCTGTTGTCCTGGACGAGGCGGAGCACCAGGTCCCCGATGTTGAAGGCTCGGCCTTGCACCTTGCGACTGTGGTGTCGTCGTAGGGCCTGCTGGTACTTGGCTGAGTGCAACAGGGCCACATCGCGTGCTTCATCGAGTCGGTCTTGTGCGTCCTCGAGCGACGCCTGGTTTCCCTGCTCGTCGTATGCCCTGATTCTCGGCGATCCGTACTCTAGGTCCGTGGGGAGGATTGCCTCGGACCCGTAGACCATGAAGAACGGGGTGAAGCCAGTTGCCCTGCTGGGGGTCGTCCTCAAACTCCATAGGACCGCGGGGATCTCCGCAACCCACCGGCCGCCGAACTTCTTGAGGCGGTCGAAGATCCGTGGCTTGAGACCCTGGAGTATCATGCCGTTGGCTCGTTCAACCTGCCCATTCGTGCGGGGGTGCGCCACGGCCGACCAGTCCACTCGGATGTGGTAGTCGTCGCAGAGCCAGAGGAACTTCTTCCCGGTAAATTGCGTGCCGTTGTCCGTGATGATGGAGTTGGGGACCCCAAAGCGATGAATGATGTTCGTGAAGAATCGCGCCACCTGTTCAGATGTGATCTGCGCGATGGGTCGTGCCTCGATCCACTTAGAGAACTTATCGATGGCGACAAGCAAGTGGGTGAAGCCCCCGGGCGCTTTCTTGAAGGGCCCGACGAGGTCCAGTCCCCAGACCGCAAAGGGCCACGTGATGGGGATAGTCTGGAGCCCTTGTGCGGGCATGTGAGTTTGGCGCGCGAAAAATTGGCACCCTTCGCAGGTGCGGACCACATGGGTGGCGTCGGCGACCGCCGTTGGCCAGTAGAAACCCTGCCGGAAGGCGTTCCCGACGAGGGTTCTTGGCGCGGCGTGGTGGCCATAGGCCCCTGCGTGGATGTCGTGAATTAGTGCCTTTCCTTGCTTGATCGGGATGCATCGTTGGAGGATGCCGGTGTGGCTCCGCTTGTAGAGCTCCTGGTCGATGACGACAAATTTCTTGGCGCGGCGCGCGATCCTTCGTGCCTCCGTCTTGTTCTTCGGGAGAGTCTCACGGACGAGGTAGTCAAGGTATGGAGTTCTCCAGTCAGGCGGGGGGTCGGGCCCCGTGGCTGGGTCTGTGTCCACCTCCATGACCTCGGGGTCGGACGGAGCACGGGCTACGTCTGGGTCAGCGCTCGGGCCCAGGACAGGCGACGCGTCGCCGACCTTTCCCGGTTCCTGACAACGAATCGAAGGCTCGAACTGATCGCTGATGAAGACACCATCGGGAATGGGCTTTCGGCCTGATGCCGCCTTGGCCAGTTTATCGGCAGCCTCGTTAAAACGGCTTGCGATGTGGTTGAGCTCTTGTCCGTCGAACTTGTCCTCGAGCTTGCGGACCTCATTGCAGTAGGCTGCCATCTTGGGGTCGTGGCAGCTCCATTCCTTCATGACTTGCTCAACGACTAGCTGGGAGTCACCTCGGACGTCCAGCCGTCGGATGCCCAGCTCGATGGCGATGCGGAGCCCGTTGAGGAGGGCCTCATACTCAGTGACGTTATTAGACGCGGGGAAATGGAGGCAGATCATGTACCTCATGCGGACGCCGAGAGGAGAGATGAAGACTAGGCCTGCTCCGGCACGAGCCTTCATCAGCGACCCGTCGAAGTGCATCGTCCAGTACTTCTGTTCCTCCGGTGCGGATGGCGTCTGTATCTCCGTCCATTCTGCCATGAAATCAGCAAGCACCTGAGACTTGATGGCGATGCGGGGGGCATAGGTGATCCCCTGGTCCATGAGTTTGAGCACCCACTTCGCGACCCGGCCCGTGGCGTCCTGGTTCCGGACAACCTCGCCGAGGGGAAAAGACGAGATGACTGTCACCAGGTGCGAGGTGAAGTAATGGCGCAGCTTCCTCTTTGTGATGAGGACGGCGTAGATGAGCTTCTGGATCTGCGGATATTGTGCCTTGGACTCGGACAAGACCTCGCTGACGAAGTAAACTGGGTGTTGTACCTTGAGGGTGTGTCCCTCCTCCTCTCGCTCTACCACTAGGGCCGCGCTGACCACCTGGGTGGTTGCCGCGATGTAGAGCAGAAGAGGTTCCCCGTCGGCGGGTGGCACTAGGATCGGAGCTTTTGTCAGGAGTTCCTTGAGCCGGTCAAGTGCCTCCTGGGCCTCAGCGGTCCACTTGAAACGGTCGGTCTTTTTCAGAAGCCGGTAAAGGGGGAGTCCTCGCTCGCCGAGTCGCGAGATGAAGCGACTCAGAGCCGCCAGGCATCCCATGATACGTTGGACCCCTTTTATGTTTCGGATTGGCCCTATGTCGTTGATGGCCGCTATCTTCTCCGGGTTGGCTTCGATGCCGCGCACGGAGACGATGAAACCTAGCAGCATTCCCCTTGGGACCCCAAAAACGCATTTCTCAGGGTTGAGCTTGATGCGCTTGTCTCTCAGCCTCTTGAAGGCGAGTTCGAGGTCGGGGATGAGCTGGTCATCCTTCTTGGACTTGACCACAATGTCGTCGACATAAGCCTCAACGGTTCGCCCGATGAGGTCCCCAAAACACTTGAGCATACATCACTAGAATGTAGCCCCCGCATTTTTGAGGCCGAACGACATCTTGACGTAGCAATAGGGGCCGAATGGGGTGATGAAAGAGGTCGCGAGCTGGTCGGACTCTTTCATCGCGATTTGATGATAGCCGGAATACGCGTCGAGGAAGCTGAGGGTCTCGCACCCGGTGGTCGAGTCGACTATCTGGTCGATGCGCGGCAAAGGAAACGGATCCTTTGGGCACGCCTTGTTGAGACCGGTGTAGTCAACGCACATTCGCCATTTCCCATTCTTTTTTCGTACAAGAACCGGATTAGCCAACCACTCGGGGTGGTACACTTCCTTGATGAACCCGGCCGCCAAAAGCTTCTGGAGCTCCTCGCCTATGGCCTTGCGCCTCTCCTCGTCGAAGCGGCGCAAACCTTGCTTCACTGGCTTCGAGCCGGCCTTGATGTTCAAGGAGTGCTCGGCGACTTCCCTCGGGATGCCGGGCATGTCCGAGGGTTTCCACGCGAAGACATCGATGTTCGCGCGGAGGAAGTCGACGAGCGCGCCTTCCTATTTGGGAGATAGGTTAGCGCTGATTCGGACGGTCTGGCCGTCGGAACCACTAGGGTTGAGGGGGACCTCCTTGACGCCTTCGGTGGCCTCGAAGGAGGTGGGCGATTGCACGGAGTCAGGCCGATCCTCGGCGCCCTCCGCGAGTTGGGCCGCCGGCTCTTCCGCGACGTTGATGGCCGCGGCGTGCTCGCAGCACTCAACATCGCACTCGTACGCCTTCTGAAAGGACATGCCAACGGTAATGACCCCGTTGGGCCCCGACAGCTTGAGTTTGAGGTAGGTGTAGTTGGGGATGGCCATGAACTTTGCGTAGCTCGGCCGCCCCAGGATGGCGTGGTAGGTCCCACGGAAGCCCACCACCTCAAAGGTGAGGATCTCCTTCCTGTAGTTGGACGGAGTCCCAAAAGTAACGGGCAGGTCGATTTGCCCGAGGGGCACTGCCTGTTTCCCCGGCACGATGCCGTGGAAAGGCGCCTTGCTGGGGCGGAGGCGGGCGCGGTCTATCCCCATGGCGTCGAGGGTCTCGGCGTAGAGGATGTTGAGGCCGCTGCCTCCGTTCATGAGCACCTTGGTAAGGCGCGTCGTGCCGTTGATTAGGTCCACGACGAGAGGGTAGTGCCCTGGCTGCCGGACACGCCCCGGGTGGTCGGACTGATCGAACGTGATGGCGGATCCCGACCAGTCGAGGAAGGTCGGCGTCGCAGGCTCGGCCGCGTAGACCTCACGGTGCTCCAACTTCCGGCGGCGTCTGGAATCATAGGCCGCCGAGCCGCCGAAGATCATGAAGCAGCCGTCCACCTTGGGGAATCCATCTTCTTTCCCTCCGTCGTCCTTCCTTTCCTCGTCGGGTTTCTGCCTACGGTCGCCCTTCATCAGGTTGCCTGCAAAGTACCTTTTCATGAGGTTGCAGTCTTTGTAGGCATGCTTTGCGGGGAACTTGTGGTTCGGGCACGGTCCCTCGAGCAGTTTGTCGAAGAAGCTGGGGGTGCCCTCCGGGGGCAGCTGACCTCGCTTGCGCTCAGCGGCCGCCACAAGGGGTGCCTCGCGCCGCTGCTTGTTCTTCTTCTTCTGTGGACGGTTGGAAGTATCCCCGTCGGCATCCTCCTTCCGCTTCGCCTCGCCCTTGGAGCGGTCGAAAATTGCTCCGACGGCCTCCTCGCCCGAGGCAAAGCTGGTGGCGATGTTGAGGAGGTCCTCCATGGTCCGCGGGCCTCGGCGCCCGAGCTCGTGGACGAGGGGTCGGCAGGAAGTTCCCGCCAGGAACGCTCCTATGACGTCGGCGTCTGCAATGTTGGAGAGCTCGGTGCGCTTCCTGGAGAAGCGTCGGATGTAATCCCGGAGGGATTCACCCGACTCCTGGCGGCAGCTCTGGAGATCCCAAGAGTTGCCAGGGCGCATGTACGTGCCCTGGAAGTTTCCCACGAATATCTCCCTCAAGTTGTTCCAACTGCGGATCCGCCCTGAGGGGATATGTTCTAGCCAGGCTCGTGCTGAGTCGGCTAGAAAAAGTGGGAGGTTGCGGATGATGAACAGGTCATCATCCGTCCCACCGGCCTGGCATGCAAGCCGATAGTCGCTGAGCCATAACCCGGGGTTCGTTTCCCCAGAATACTTGGCCACGTTGGTCGGTTGCCTGAAGCGTGGCAGGAATGGCGCGCTCAAGATGCGCGCGGAGAAGGCCCGGGGCCCCGCCGGGTCGGGGCAGGGGCTGCGGTCTTCTTCGCTGTTGTAGCAGCCGCCACGGTGGACGTGGTAACCGCGGTCCACCCCCTCCTCCCTGTCCGCACGGGAGCGCCTCCGCGCGTCCAGGGTGTCATGGACGTCGCAGATGGCGCCGACGCGCCGGTGGATGGATGGAGCCCTGACTCCAGCGGGTGGCGGCGTCCGTTGAGCGGGCACGGCCTGGTCCGCCCGGGGAGAAGGCTGGTGGACAGACTCTCCCCGCCTTTCAGAGGGTGTGGCGGGGGCCGCCCCGCTGGCGTTTTGCCCGCGTCGCCGGGACGCGGAGCTCTCCGCCTGCTGAACAGCGGCACACTCGAGCAGGTCGCGTACCTCTCGATGCGCCTGATGCCCTTCGGGTGTCTCCGGCTCCGGGAGTCGTCGAAGCAGGGCCGCCGCCGCGGCAATGTTTTGGCTGGCGCGGGTGAAGAGCTGGGGGCCATCCTCGTCAGCGCAGATGCGTTGCTGGACGTCGCACGCTCGCTGTCGCGCCCCGCCCTCATTGCGGGGACGCTCGCCCTCCTGGTGGGGCGCCACGCGCGCCTCCGGCTGTCGTGGCCGCTCCGGGACCCGGGCAAGGGCTCCCGTCATGGCCGCGGTGCGTGGTGGGGGAGTTCGTTGCCTCCTCCCGGCGCCATCACCGTTGGACCCCTCGGTGTGCGCGTCAGCCATGAAGCACTCACGCGAGGGGTGGTGACTCCTGCTGCTGGAGCCCGCATCGGAGATCGTCCTCGCCGCGCCCGCGAGCTCGTTGCTCGCAGGCGGCGCGTCCGTGGGTCGCGCCAGGGCATGACCGCAGGCAGTCACGGCGCTGTGCGGCCCGAAAAGCCGTTCCGCCGAAGAAGGCCCTCCGGCGCGCGTCCGGCCACCCGCCACCACCCTGGCGGTGGAGCCAGAGGTGATGAAGTGAGTGGGTGAAGCGAAGAGAGGGATCAGGTCGATCCCTTCTCTGGTGGCAAGGAAGTCCAGGCTCCCAAAGCGGACCAGGGAGCCCGGGGCGAAACTGACGTCGTGGCTGGCCATCTGAAGCCGGTGGTGTACGCGCAAAGGTCCCCTACCTGGCACGCCAACTGTCGTTGTCAAGATTGGTGATCAAGACTTAGACTAGTAAATTTCTTTTATGCGCGTACGGCCTCAGATGGTTGCGCGGGTGACACCGGATTTAGACTGGTTCGGGCGTGAAGAAGCCCTACGTCCAGTATGGGGAGCTGCTCGTGTTACCCACGCGGGTTCTGTAGTAGGGGTTACAGAAGGGCGAGAGAGGGAACCGGTCCCAAGTCTCTAAGGCGTGCACAGGGGCTCTAATGGCGCAGGCGTGTTCTCCTTCGCTGGGAAGAAGAAACCTGTGTGAGGAAATGTGTGTGTCTAAAAATTCTCCCCCCCGTCTCTTGGGCCCTGGCCTTCCCTTTATAGTTCCAGGGAGTCGACGACCGGGTACATGTGAGACAGGGACACAGAGAGAGAAAATGGAGAGGGAGAGACAGTGCGGAGTCCAAGGAGGAGATTTTGTCCTTCGCGGGCGTCGCGGTTGTCTTTGGTCTTCTTGCTTCGCCGGGCGGCCTGCACGATCTGATCGCTGTCCTCCTCGGGAGCCGGTTACGGCGGGCGTGCGTGATGATGGCTGTGGCTTCCATCCCGTTGGGGCTGACGGCTGCCACGACTGTCCCTGTTGTGCTGCAGGCGGCCTGAGCGGCGCGGATGCCCTGTCGCTGTCGCCGGAATCGCGGGGCGTGAGGACGGGTAGGTGGAGCGTGGACGGTCAGGCGTGCTCCTGTGCCAGGAGACGTGGGTCATGATGGCCTGACGGTGAACCAGAGAAGACTGAACCGCTGTACCGTGCGCGGCGCGGTCGTGGGCGGGTAGGTGCGACGGGTCACGTCAGCGGCGTGGACGCCTTTCCGCACGCCCGAGCCGTGGAGGATTTAAGGCAAAGCTGCGCCCGAGACTGATTTCCGTCCGGCGGGCCCACGCAAGTCCGACCCTAACCCCCTAGGTCGGGCGAGGCGGACCCTCGTGGCGAGGGGTCGGGCGAGGCGGACCCCCGTGGCGAGGGGTCGGGCGAGGCGGACCCTCGTGGCGAGGGGTCGGGCGAGGCGGAGCCCGCCTGCCGAGGGATCGGGAGCGTCCAACCACGAGGGACGGGGTCGGGCGAAGCGGAGCGCTTCCCCTTTGTGTTGGGCTGATGATGGTCGTCGTTGCCGCGGGTCGGTCTGGGCCTCCATAATCGTTGCCAGGACAGTCATTAGATGACCGTTTACTTTCCCCCCTGACACCTGCATTTCCCGCTCAAATCCCTACATTGCAAAATCTCCAAGGAAAATGTGGAAATGATATTATTTGGGTTAGATATGCAGGTTAAGTGTGTATTTCTTCCCCATTTTGGGGCCAAATTGATGCTAAAAATTGGTCCGTAGCGAGCGTCAACAATAGCCGGGTCCTCTTTTTATTCCTTTCCTTCTTCTTTTGTACACAAAATCTTTTTGCTTTCTCTTTTTATTTATACTTATTTTCCTGTTATATTCTTATCTTATTTTTTTATTTTTCTTTTTTAAAACTAGTTTTTGCTTTTTTCATAGTTTGTATCATTTGTATTCATTTTATGATTGTATGTTATTAAATATATATATCTGATTGAATTATCTGCTATGCAAACCACTTATTCACAATAAATAATAATAAATTATAATATAAAATTATTTGTTCACATTTAAGAGCGAGTCATACTCAATTTGTACTAAGTTATTTGTACTGTAGATTTATAAATTGCTGTGTGAAATGATTTATCTTTTATATGCTAATTTGTTTAGATCATGTATATATATACTTATAAAAATTATTTTTACAATGTAGATGTATTTATCTTTATGTAAAATTATATATCTTCTAAGAATATGTAATGTAAAACATTATATATTTTTGCAAGCATTATATATCTGATTTATCTTTTGGCAAGTATTATGGGGTGATTAGTTTAGTACCAAAAAGTGAAGACGCCAACAATTTAAAACATTTTAGGCCCATTTGTCTCGTAAACGTCAGCTTCAAAATTTTCACCAAACTGCTTATGGCTTATGGATAGGCTCACTTATTTATCTGACAAGCTAGTTAGTAAGATTCACACAGGTTTCACATAGGGGAGGTATATTCTGGATGGGGCAGTGATTCTTCATGAAATCATGCACGACTTGAGGATTAACAAAAAACAAGGGGTAATCTTAAAGATCTATTTTGAGAAAGCATATGACAGCATCAACTGGGGGTTTGTTGAGGAAGTGCTGAAAAGAAAAGGTTTTGACCCCAGATTCAGAAGCTGGGTCATGAGTACAGTTAAAGGGGGTAGAGTGCGCGTCAACGTGAATGGGGAAAATGGCGGCTATTTCAAAACTCATACGGGGCTCAGGTAGGGGGACCCGCTTTCTCCTCTCTTGTTTAACCTAGCTGCAGATGCCTTGGACCATATTTTGGGGAAAGCAAAGACAAAAGGTCACATTAAGGGAGTGGCCGCATATCTGAGTGCGGGAGGAATAACTCATGTGCAATACGTGGACGACACGGTCATCTTGATGGATCTTAACGACCAAACTATCATTAATATGAAGTTCCTGCTTTACTGCTTCGAGTGGATGACAGGGCTCAAAATCAACTATCACAAAAGTGAATTATTGGTCTTTGGGGTGGATGCTACAGAACAACAACAAATTGCCAATATTTTAAATTGCAAGTTGGGGAGTTTGCCGATGAACTACTTGGGGTTACCAATTAGTGACAGTCACTTGGGGCGACAGCTTTTAGAGGCATGGTGGATAAGATGCAGAAGAAACTTGCACCATGGAAGGGTAAAAATCTGTCATCAGGGGGAGATTAGTCCTTAAAAATTCTTCATTGAGCAGTATACCGATCTACACTATGGGGATGTTTCGACTTGGAGAAGAAGTCCATCATAAAATGGACATGATCAGATCGAAATTCTTTTGGAGAGGGGCAAGCGATAACTTTAAATATCACATGGTCAAATGGGAGCAGCTTTGTGTCCCAAAAGACCATGGAGGGGTAGGGATCATTAACACTAGGATCATTAGTGATGCTCCGCTGCTCAAATGGGTGTGGAGAATGTTGGAAGACAGGAGTGATGACCAGATATTGAAGTCCAAATACTGCAGAAACAAACCATTTGCGCGTAGTAATGGAAATGGTGGGTCACAATTCTGTCCAGGCTGTGAGACACAAAATCAACTCCGGGTTGACAAAACGGGTGATGAATGGGGAAAGCTCGCTCTTCCGGGAAGATGTCTGGCTAATTAACATCCCACTCAAGCTGGAATTCCCGCAACTTTATACCTTCTGTAGCAAAAGAAAATGCTACAATTAAAGATTTTTTTTTTTGGGGGGGGGGGGGGGGGGGCGGTGGGGGATGTCGGCAGATCCTTGGTCCCCGAGAAATCATGGATTGGGATCGGCTAATGGAGCTGCTACATAATGTTCATCTACAACAAGGGGGTGATGTTCCTGTTTGGGTCTTCGAGAAATCTGGCTGTTACACGACTAGATCAATGTACAGAGCCATCACTTTCAGGGGGGTTATGAAATATAGGATGATGAAGATTTGGAAAGCCAGACTACCTATGAAAATCAAGGTCTTCCTATGGCTAGCTGTCCAGGAGAGAATCCAAACGGGGATGGCGCTGAAACAAAAGAAATGGAAGGGGGATCCAAACTGTACTATATGCAGGGATCCTGAGACGGTTGACCATATCATTTTCTACTGTGTGGTAGCACGGTTTGTTTGGGTGAGTGTGAGGGAAGCTCTGGGTTGGGATGGTTCTCCCACTAGCTTTAATAACCTTTTTGGAAAATGGATTCTGAGGGGGGTGCAAAGACTACGGTGCTAAAATTCTCTCGTTTGCAGCCATAGCTTGGGCTCTCTGGACTACCAGGAACATCGCTTAGGATGCAGCATAAGTTTCCTCGCTCGTCGGTGTTAATCGTGCACAAAACTATTATGTTTATTCAGATGGGAGTTGCTGCTGCGCGAACCTGATCGAGAGAAGATCCAGGGATGGAGGGAGGCGATCAGGAGCAGTGGCGGGCCCAGTGGGTAGTCTAGGTAGGACTAGGACCACCCACCGATTTGGCCCAAAATGTTTTTACCGCTTCTCTGTTTTACCGGATTGGAGGCCCAGCCGCCCAGCCCACTCCAACCGGCCTCCATACGTCTCACGCCCCCGTCCACACGTCGTCCACGAGACCGCGACTAAGCGTGTACACCCCGATTCGTCCACCCCTGGGACCCTGTTGATGCTCGATTTAGACCACTTTTCGATCATCAAAACATGCATAAAAGCGACAATTATCCAAGGATCAACACTAAAATAGGGCTCTATCTGGCAAATTCCACCAGTGCTGGTCGATCTCTGTATGCAGGCAATTACGGTATAAAATCACAGGAAATGAGCAACTAAGATCCAAGGTGTAATTCCAGAATACGCAAACGAGCAAGGCAAGAGGCAAAAAAGGCCAACAAGGCAAAGAACCAGCATCAACCTGGGCCCACTCACCTGCCATGGACCATGGGACCCACCTACAGACCATGTGGCAAAGGGGGAGGCCGAGCTGGGCCAGACCTGGTTCGGCTGACCCACCTAGGTCGGCCGGCCCAGGAACTTAGCAACCGACCTACCTCTTCGACGTGGCGCTTCCTCATTGGTTGCTTAAGGTGGTTTGGGTAGGCTTCAGCTCGTTTCACGGCAGGAACACCTCTTACACACCCCTATAAATATAAGGGGGGGGGTGCTTCTAATAGAGACACACCTTCACATCCCCTCTCAACTCCACTTTGGAGTTCCTCTTGTGTTCATGAGCTCTAGGCTCATTTCTAGAGGTGATTAGAGTTAGGGAGAGAGTGGGAAGGAGCTTGGGGAAGTGCCGGGTTTGTCGGCACTCTTCTCCAATGTGTACCTCGTTGAATGCTTTTCACTTTCAATCAAAGTGAGTGTTTGTACTTTCTTATGTACCTAGTTTCTTAGTTAAGTTACAATTCTAGCTCTTTAATTGCTTAGTTGGATCAGTAGTTCACTAGTTGTAATGGGTGCTTTAGCCTAAGGCCATAGGCTAGAGTAGTAATGATAGTGTAGACGTGGTGTTTAGACTAGACTTACCTGTTGGTTGAGGTATATCCCATGGTTAGATGAGGTAGGTAGCAGGTGGTGACAGCCCTGTCTATCCAGTGTAACCCTCCCCGTTCGGGTATATCCCAGTGCTGTATTGCTAGAACTCACTAGACTTTGTTATGTGGGAAGCTAGTAGCCCGAAGCGAGCAATTAGGACAATTCTGCCTTATCTCTGAAACCCAGCCTTAGGAGCCTTCTCTACCCTCACCTCTAGCGGGTGTGGTGTCCTTGGACAAACCTGAACCGAAGAGAAAGTACACACGTTCCTCAGTGGATACGATACCCTTGGAATACTCCTGGGTGAAATCTACAACATCATCCGTGCGCTTGTGGATTTATTTTCGTGACGCTAGGAAATGTCAACAAGCTTTCTGGCGCTGTTCCCGGGGAACGGTTGTTACTTTCTCGTCGAACCTAGTTCGCCCTCGTATCCTTTTTCTTTTCTTTGATTCTATCTCTACCCCCGCTACCCATGGAGCAGCTATCCATGTTTTAGCTCTCCGCACCCAAGAGTGAATTTTGCGAACCAGCCCCTTCATCCGATCCAATTATTTCATCTGGTTGTGAAATTCCCTCCGGATTCTTAAGAAAAGTTTAGTAGAGTACCTTCTCAGGATGGGGTGAAAATCCCTATCATCATATTCGTGAATTCGAGAAAGTGTGCTCGTGTCTGAAAATCTCAGGCATGACACATGAGACTTTGAAGTGGAAGTTGTTTCCCTTTTCTCTCATAGAAGAGGCAAAGTGATGGTACACGTATAACATAAGATCTGCGCACGGGGATTGGAAGGAGTTGCGAGACCAATTCTGTCCCAGATACTTTTCGATCGCTCGCGTATGCGCCTTACGAGTAGAAATTCTAGCCTTCCGTCAGAACGAGAAGGCATCCCTTGGTGCAGCGTGGGCCAGATTTTCCCTTCTAGTTGAATCTAGTCCCGACTTGTCCATACCCGACTTTTTATTACTCCAACATCTATATGCGGGACTGAACAAGAACGATGCGTAGTACCTTGATAACGCAGCCGGAGGATCATTCTTTCATAAGAACCCAGCCGAAGGAAGAGAAATCCTCCACAAAATCTTTGAGAGATCCTCCTACGTCTCCTACCAGGAGCCACCTCAGGTAGAGCGAGAGGTACCACAAGAGGAACCCAAGGCAGCTGAATCCAAGGCCGTGGAACTCCAAACCTTAGATTCGACTCCCATACCTCTCCCTAAACCAGAATCCGAAAAACCCAAGGTAGAAGATCCTCTACCTTCGGAATTTGAGCATGGATTCGAGGAGGATCTCTTTGAAGATCTTGGCAACACCTCGAAGTATCTGTGCCAAAAGCGACCACCAGTCCCTGTCACTCCTTTTGAGCCATACGAAAAGGAATACCTCTTAGAATCTATAAAGGGATTGACAGCCGTAATGAGCAGCGAATGGTCAATGGAAGGAGAGTCGAGCTCATCTCCCATTCAAATTAGCCACCCTTCTTCTCTCATCCATTGCTGCATAAAGAATCAGGACGTGGACGCTCACTATAACCCTGCCATTAGGGCGAACATCATGTCCTCCAAATTCGCGCGTTCCTTCCTAGGAGGCGAAGCTCTAATCCCAACGGTCAGGACCCTCAGGGAGTCTTCAGGTTCCCTTATAGGAAGCCCCGGGGTACTCCAGAAGGTGTTAGTACGATACAATGATGTTAAGGTGAAACTAGATTTCCATGTGTTCAAAGTTTCCAGCTTCGACATTCTCATCGGCCATCCGATCGTGAAACTTTTCACGGACGTGCCGAACTCAGGAACCCTTAACATCAAACTGGGGAAAGAAACCCTCTCTATTCCTATCACTTGATCAGTAAATTCAGTAGCAGAGGTTTCCCCCGTAGTTGAGCTGATTGAGGAGGTGGTGGATGTTGACATTTTATAACGCAATCACTAGGTATGGACATAGAATCCAATCCCCGGCGACAACGCCTAAAATCCAGAGTGGCATTCATAGCATCATCACTAGGATAAGTGCTTCCCAGCAATGGCCCCAGAAATGCTGTGGGGTATTTCTTACGTTACAGAAGGATCCGCAAGCGCACGGAATACCGTCATAGCATTTTACCTGAGAGTACGGGGTTGTATTTATATTTCCGCAGGGAAAGCGGTGGTTATTAGAATGGATTAGTGTGTTGACTGATTCTAGCATGAATATTCTATGAATAAATAGGGGTAAGATAATAATGGATAATGAGGTAGTGTGACGCATAAGTTGCTCAAGCTCTACTCTATGCAAAGTTACAGGAAGGGAGAAAGGAAGGAGAAAGCTAATCTAAGGACTTATGTACTCTTGGCTAAGCGAATAGTCTATACTAGGAACATACATACATACACATGCTTAGGAAAGGGGGCTAGGCAACAAGGCACAACGGGAGACCGCACAAGATATGGCAAGGTGGCCACTAGATCCTCACGAATATTTTATGCACCTCCTACAGCCACTACACGAACGGGGAGGATTACCCGGGATAGACAGGGCTGTTACCATTTGCTATCTACCTCAACTAACTATGGTATAGAGCCGCATCCAGCAACACTAACTAGCCTAGACACCACGTCTATGCTAATGAGGGATACTCTAGTGCACCACGCGGAATGCACACTAGAGCAATCGTACGAATACTGGGGCAAATGCCTAGGCTTAAATACGCTACCTCATCTAAACATGCAAGATATAAGTCCTAGGAGTAAGCTAAGCACAACATGCACATCTGGACGAACAAGAAAGCTACTATAAGAGTACATTACACTAGGAGATAACTCGACTAGAGAATTCCGAATATTACACATGAGAGTAAGAGCAAAACCCATACCGAATACTCCTATGAAGACTTGGGAACCGAAGAAGAGCTACTTCACCTAAACTCCACTATCCTAGACTAGGCAAAGAGAGAAACTTGAGTTGAGCTACAACTTGAGGTGTGTCTTCTATTGTAGCACCCCCCTCATATTTATAGAGGTGAGTGAGGGGGGTGTGCAGCAGCTTCACGGCGCCAATTCACCCCCGAGCACCTGGAACCAGCATGGAGGACCAATGGGGAGGCGCCACGTTAAGGGAGGTAAGTCAGTTCCTCCCTGGTGGGCCGGCTGACCCATGTAGGTCGGCCGACTTGGGCTTGGCCCAGGTCGAGCCCACCTTGCTCTGGGTGGCTGCCAAGTGGGTCCACACTCCTCCTGTGCGTGAGTGGGTGCTGTCCTAAGTCGGTTGCACCTGTTTGTGGGCCCTTTGATCCATGGGAGGCTGAATGGCGCGCTCTGATTGGTCGATGCCATTTGCCTTGGATTGAAGCGCTGATTTACACTTGATTTCTGCTCAATTTCCCTACATTGCAAATTCTCCAAGGGGAATGTAGAAACAACATTATTCTGGGTAAATATGTAGGTTAAGTATGCTAGTCATCCCAATTTTCTGATCAAATTGACACTCAGAAGTGGTCCATATCGAGCATCAACAAGAACCCCAAAGCTGTCCTTTGCTCGTCCCGAGCAAATCAGGACATATCAGGATGTTGATCAGAAAATTGTTAGACTCATTACCTACTGTAGTGTCAATTTCAAGGCATAGATGATCTCCTGGAGGATGAGTAATGTTGGCATGAGTACCTGGCCCTTGTTACCTTCATCATCTGTGGGGCTTATGAGCTTCTCCTCGTCTTGGGCTGTTGAGAGTTAGAATGGTCGATAGAGCAGTACTTACATTACCTTTGTTCAGCAATCCATCTGGAGGTTTTCTTTTTGGAACTATTAAAACGTGACTAAGTTCCTCGAATGATTTACTCGGATCGCTCAATGGTGTATGAATCCTTACCAAGGCACTTCTCCTTTGTCATAACTAAAGCTTTTGTGGAGCTCAAGGTACGGAACGGATGAAGCACACATGCATTTCATATATTGCCAAGACAAAGAGTGGATCCATGGAGAAAACAAGTCATATCCCATGATCAAGAGGTACACATGTGTGGATGGATGAGGGGTATGATTACTCCTTTTTGGTTTGTTATCTCTCTCCCTTTTTATTTTATTTTTTTGTATTTTTCTTTAGACATGGCTATCCCCTCTCCTATTTTTTTCGGGTCATGCTTCTTTGGTATGCCATCTTTTCTCTTCTTTTCTCTTTCTTTTTTTTTGGGGATAACCAAGCCTAATCTTATTCAGGGGCAATATGAGGAGAGACCACAAACTTCATGGAGCATTTATTTTTGGATGGATGGATTTGCTAATTCCCAGTGTAGGAATGTCGCAATGGGTGTAACGTGTGCATGATCTTGATCAAAAGGACATGAAAAGTATCTCACTAGGGTCACATCAATTTGACAAAGCTCAATGAAATGGCAAGCAGCATATGTATATGATTTTTCAATGTAAAATGACTTACGACTTTGGTAGGACTTGGAACATCATTGAGGAACTTGTCATTCCCTTTTTAAATTTTTTAAAACAAAATACTCCAGATATCATGCTTCACTTAGACAAGATTATAAAGCTCCATCTCCCATATCTAAACTCACAACAACCTAGATTTGGATAAAGCATGTGCAACCCACGTGATGTTTGGGTTCATGGCACAAATATTTAAACAGCCAGCAAACTCAAACTTAGGCAACAACATGCTCTAGGACTAAACAAACAGACAAGCAAGAGCATAACAATTATTCATCCTTTCAACTTAGGAAGACTCAACATCCTTAGCAAGCATATGGATAAGGGAAATTAAAGTAGGAAATATTTGTTTTATTTTAGAGTTTTAATAATTTTATTGAAAGCAGTAAAGGATACAGTTGACTTGGAGGATGAACTCCCCCAAGCTAGCTCTTGGTTTAAGGTCCGACGAGCAGGACCCTCTCCATACATGTTTAGCTCGAGGTCGAGTCATCCATACCTGGAGAGGTTGTAGAGGACGATGACGTCTTCTTCTTTCTCCACACCTTCTTGGTTTTCTTCTTTGGTGTTGGTGGTGGTGGTGGGAGTTGGATCCTCGGGTGTGAGGCTGTGTATTTCCCAATCTTCGAACCATTCTGGTTCTGTTCCCGGCCCTTGCTCTGTGCTATCCTCATGAAGCAGGTACACTTGTTCGCGTCTGTTATGGAACCTGAACTTCATGGTTCTCTTCCCAATCCGGAAACTGATTCTTCCGGTTCCCACGTCTATTCTGGCCTTGGCGTCTCTTAGGAACGGTCGCCGAAGAATGAGCGGGATCCCTAGATCACCCTCCATGTCAAGGACTACGAAGTCCGCGAGGACGAATGAATTCTGGACTCGTACCAGGAGATTCTTCACGGTTCCCTCGGGACATCGTATCATGGAGTCGGCCAGCTGCACGCACATGCATGTAGGGGAAAGGGCAGGATAGGCTAGTTCTTCGAAAGTTACCTTGGGCATGATGTTGACGCTTGCTCCAAGGTCGCAGAGGGCATTCCCATAATATTGATCGTATATTGAACAATTGATCATCGGGGTTCCGGGATACTCCTTTATTGTCACCGCTAGATCGCCCCAAGAGTTCTTCCGAGGGCTGTGGCAGAACCACCTGAATTAATCTGGCTCAAGCGTGCTAACCATCACCACGCGGGCAATCAGGGCTAACTCGCACTTCAAACGGAATAATCCATTGGTCTGTCAGGTAACCTCCCGATACAACCACAGTTTTTGCCGATCGAAACCACACATACATGTACTCACACGAAGGTGAGCCCAGAGGATACAACATTCCACAAATTTTACATCACAGGTTCATCATAAATTATTATTACAACTGAGTTCAAATTCGTAAAACAAGGTACTTCAGAGTTCAAAATAATTGAGTTCTTCAGAGTTCAATGCAGCGGAAAAATCACGATAAACTACTCTACGATACATGATGTCTCGATGAAGTCCGTACGAGACATCACTCGGCATTATCATCGTTGGCCGGGGGCGCATCCCATTCCACCGACCAACCAGGAGCAAGGGTACACTGCCAAGTCAAACTAGCGATCAGATCCTCAAAAGTCTCACCTAAAAACAAGCCACAAGCAAGGCTGAGTATACTAATACTCAGCAAGGCTTACCCGACTAGTGGAATATACTTAGCTGACTCCTAGACATGCAAGGCTTTTTGACTTGAGGGGTTTGTTTTGCCAAAAAGCATATACAAGTAGGTCCTTACTTTCAAATTTTAGCTCCAGATTCTAGTTTTCTTTAACCATTCTAGGTAAGCAACTATCCAATATCATACATGGTGAAAGAATTAATTTTTCATCCAACAAGATTAATCATCATCATTGTTCCTCTTCTTACTCTATGTGGTAAAAGGGTCAAGCAGTCTCAATAACCGCGAGAAATGGACGATTCGAATCGAATTTCTTAACCTTGCAAGGGAAACCTAAACACACGTCACGTGGTTACTCCCAGAGTCACACGTGCAACTTTTCCCTTCAATTCCTGCTTCACGGAACAAGCCCACCGCCCTCGACTACACATCCCCGTGGACCACGGACCCGGCCGGGCCATGGCGGTACATGCACCCGCCATTAGCTAGATGTGAACAAATTCAAGACGGTGGGGAGTATATTTCGGCCTCGGTTCAATCCAGTACTTAAGCTTACCGATTACCATATTCTCGGCATGTGGTTAGTACGTTCAAATGCTTAACCACCACTACCACACACTGCGGTCTTAACAATTTTCACTAAACAGATGGGGCCTCAATCATCAACATAAACATCGCATCATAGCCCCGTCCGTCGACCTTCTGATTGCAGCATGTAGTAAACATTCAACTCCTAAATTCTCGCGAGTGATAGGAAATCACTCGACTTTTACCGGAGTCCTATTAGCATAGCATTCTATCGAACCTTATATCTAGTGTTCAGATCATAGGAACCTAAGTTCATGCAACTAAGTTTTATTCAACTCCTATAAACTTAATGCACAAGTAAAGTAGAGTAATAAGTTGCATAATTTAGAAAATAGGGTTCATGCTCCGGGGCTTGCCTTCCTGAGCAAAGCTAGCCTTGGGCTCTTCCGAACTCAGATTCGGGTCTTTGAAAGCTTCAGTTAGATTCACTTGAGCTTCACGCTGCTCACTCTCGGACTCGGGCACCAGCTCGTACGTTTTGTCGGCTAGAGTTGTCGATTCTACATGAATGCCCAAGTGTAAGTTGTAGTGATGGTATATGACGATTATTGTCCTTCATGATAAAGTTGCAGTCCACAAAACATAGATTTGGTTGTGAAGTTACTTAGTTAAGATTTCTTGGGCAATCGCTAATAGAGTATAACTTAAACTATTTAACTTCATTAAACAAGAAGGGGTTGTGTTATATTGGAAACTTAATTTTTTAAGCACAAGCATGTGTTAAACACAACTTCTGGACTAGATAACTTCTGGTGATGAAATTTTTATTTAGAGTACATTATGCAGAGACAACATCACTGTAAATTTTTCAGATTTTATTGTGCACGATACAGAGCATAATAAATAGGACAATCTACACTTATTTCTTTAAAGATTAATTTCTACAGGGTTTCTGAGTATGAAACTTTTTATACAGCATGAGCTACTCTAAAGTGTCCCATAGTAAAAAGTTGAACATTTTCCAAGTACAGAAACTAATTATTTGAATTAGTGCATTTTTCCTACCACAAAATTATATAAATAGGTTACAGGAAGGAAAAAGGTTCTAAACTTTTTCTGTGATATTTAGGCATCACTATAACATCTCTCGTAGAGTTTTACTGTATGAAACACAATATATCAGCAGGTACAAATTAGTTCTATTATTTCATGGCATAAACAAAGTTTAACAAAAAGTTTAGTTAGATATGGGTTATGGTCCTAATATTTTTACACTGACCTACACATCAAGCAACCAATCTACTGTCCAAAAATCAGATGCAACACTAGTCTACAACAGTGGGTTCATCTAAAAGCTATTAAACCTTCCATTTAGTTTAGAACAAAATATAGCAATCTTCTGAAGAAATGCATGTAACAAAAGTTGTAGATTTTCTTCTATCGATTCCAAAACAGTTGAGTTTGTATTTTTCCAATTTTTCTATGATTTTTTGATGAATTTTACAATTCGCTGTTTTTGAATTCAAAGTTTAAACACAGGTTTACAGATATGCCCCTGGAAACTTGCGTGCAGACCCTTTTAAAGATTTCAATCATTGCAATTGGGTCCCTGGGCGGCGCTGGCAAGGCGGCGGGCCAAATTCCGGCGAGGGGGCTCGTCGGCGGCGAGGGGAAAGGGTCAGGGGAGTACTAGGGAGGCGAGAGCTACCTTGTGGTGGCCTTGGTCGGGGTTGGGGGTGGCCGGAATGGGCTCGTCGGCGTGGAACACGGGGCAGCGGCGGTGCGGAGCATCGGCGACGGTGCTCCGACGCGGTTGGGGCAGCGCTGGCGGGTCGGGAAGCTTCGGCGGAGTGATGTAGTCCCGTTCCGAGCCTTGGTTCGGGCGGAGGAGGGCCGGAGGTGGGGTGTCCACGGCGGTCAGGGGCGGAGGCGGTGGAGGCGGCGCTGGTAGCGCTCCGGCGGGTCTGGGCGGTGATGGGCGGGGCAGTGAGCTACGGTGGGGTGCTGTGGTGGTGGTTGGAGACTCATCTCTGGCAATGGGTGGCCGGAGAGGTGAGCTCCACGGTGAGTTGGGCACGACGACGGTAATGGTGGTGGCGGCGGCGTTCTGGTGTCTGGGCGCGCGAGGAGGCTCAGTGCGGCCTTTTGTAGGCAGCAGAGAGGCGGGAGGAGGGGCGGGGCTGGACTGCGAGGCTCGGGCGCGGGCGGCACGATGGGGGCATGCCATTTGGCGTCGGGGCGGTGGCCAGAGGCTCGGCGCGGCGAGCGGCGGGCGAGAGCAGGGGATTGGGCGTGCTGCAGCACAGCGGCTTGTCGGGCGGCGAGCGCGGGGAGTGGCGGGACAAAGTGGAGGCTCGGGCATGGCGCGGCTTGTCCATTGGGCGTGGCGTGCGGTGGCCGGGCGGCGGCGTCGCATGCGGCCAGTGGCGCGTCGCGGTTGGCGGCCGGAGATCCTGGCGTGGGGAGGGAGGGATTTCGCGGCACGTGATTGGGTGCGGCAGGGCTTGGTCGGGGGAGTGGGGAGGACGGCCGGCGATTGGCTTGTCACGGCGTGGGCGGTAGGCATTGCCGGCCAGGTGGCCAGTGGTGACTGGCGGCGAGCGTCGGGCGAAACAGAGGAGAGGGGAGGGACTGAAAGTGTAAATAGAAGAAAAGGCAGGGGCTGGTTTGCAAAGTCAAGTGTTTCTCAAATTTTTGTGTTGTAACAAAATCTCTGAACATGAAAGTTGTTCAAAATGAAAAGTTACACAAGTTTTGTTTTAGGCCAAAGTTCATTTGAGTTCTAGTTTAGAAGTTATTTTAAAAACTCAAAAAGTATGATTCAGAGGGCACGTCATTTCCTGTGCAAAAATTTGTATTCTCTCCTAGGCTTCAACTAGACTTTTGTTTATCCTATCATCAATGATGTGCCTATTAAATTTCGCAGCCATTAGTGCTTTGAGACGAAAGTTATCCAATTTGTTCTATTAAGGTACATGTACTTATGCACATATACACATCTATTTTCAATTCAAAGCAAAACCAATTTATACTTCATTTCTTTTAAGCTTTTCTTAGTTATTTATGCATCTTGTTAGGCTAATGTCACACCCAATTCCAGGAAGAACCAGATGCATTTCATATGTGCGCCAGGATCTCGTTCACACACATATGGTAGACAGAAAGTGTAATATATCAAAGACAATGCTCAAAATGTCATTAAATAAAGTATTTAACAATATTACACTCCGTATAAAAGAGACACAAACATCTTTAAACGATAAACCGTTATACCCTATACGAAGTCTTCAACAACTCCGTCTTCCACAGGCGATGACTGGTGAACGCAGGACCTAGAACTCCTCGTAGTCGTCGAAGATCTCCTCATCAAAGCTCTCTTCTGAACAGCGGGGGCAAGGGTGAGTACTCTTATGGTTGGTACTCAGCAAGTGGGGTGAAAATGCAAGGCCATCAAGGATAGGCTAGGTTTGCAGCAGCGGTCACTTTTAGTTGGTCAAGTATTTATTATCAAGCACCTATTGACTAGGTTTAAGTTTATACCATCCCACTTTAGCAAAATCATAAAGATTCCAGCAACATAATCATAAATCATGAACCACAATTTATGTAATCTTCAAGTTTCATTATCTTGTGAGGGTCCAAGCCACTCATAACCGTGAGTACGGCTGTTATAACAGTTTTACACTCTGCAGAGGTTGTACACTTTAACCACAAATTGTGTTTCCTCGAGTCGCCCGGGTTTGCAAGGCCCTTAAACACTTCCGAGGTGAGTGGCGAGGGTACACTACGAAGCCTTTACAAAGACATGTCGAGAGCTAGGCAGCCCGCTAGAGTTTCAGTAGCGGTGTGGTCCATAAACCTCCCTAATGGTCAGCTCCTTAGCCAAGGCAGCTACCCCAAGAGGACCGGGCTATGACCCCTATCACCGACCCCCTCCTTGCCCTTTCGGTAAGGCCACCAGCAAACTACACATCTAATTAATCGGCTAAGGTCAGAGCCATATGACTTTGTGGTTGCACTGTTCACTTGGGTGGTTCTCCATGTTCCAACAAAATTGATCTTGAAATTACACGATAACAACAATACGAAACGTGATAAACATTAACAAAAGAGTAAACCAATACCAATCCCAAAGTTTGCAACTAAGCGTAACTACCCAACATGAATAGTAAACCCAGGTGTTTCAAGGTTTGGGGTAAAAGACTAGGTAAGTCCTTAGCATAGGTAACCCATCAAGTTTATGCAAGCAACAATAAAGTAAAGTAAATTATCATGCTGTTGTTGGGATCAAATAGAATATGTAGAGGGGGAAATCCACTTGCCTTCTTCAAGCAACTGCTGATTCTCTTCCTCGTAAGCTTGCTCTTGATTTGACTCGAACGTCACGTTGTCTACGCGATCACACAAACAAGCATACACAAACAAATAAGAAACAATACAACAAACATTACAAACAGAAGGTGAAAAGATGCTAAAGTTGTAGTTCATGATGCAAGGATCATGTGGGCTCAAGAATCGTTGAAATTGGAGTTGAAACGATGAGGATATGGCTAAAACAGTGGTCTAGGGACCTAACTGCTACAATTTTGAGTCTCCCGAGGCTAAATCTGAAGGATTCAGGGGCTAAAACATAATTAAACCTTATACAGGGGGTCGAGGTGCAAAACTAGAGGTTCTGGACGGCGGGTACTAATTCTAGAAAAGTCAAGGGTCGGGACAGAAAAAGAAAGGGCTCAACTCTAATTATTTTCTACTAATCTGGACTGCGGGTTGATTCCTGGAAAACCTAGGGATCTTCCTGCAAAAGTTTTGGGAACGGCTAGGGTTGGGTGAATCTAATCCGTTAGATCAGAATCGTGCGGCGGGTCGGACATATCGGCGGAGTAATGGTCGGGCGAATCGGCGGTATGAAGAGTAGATCAGGAGAATCGGCTGAGTAAGGAAAAGGTCGGGTAAATCGGCAGTGTAAAGTAAAGGTCGATTCTTGCCATTAGATCTAGATCGAGCGGCAGAGGAAGGGTCGGCTCGACGGGAAAAAAAGGGTTGGGCGAAGCGGAGTTTTACTGGGCGTCGGCGGCGAGCGAGTGCGGCGGCGGACGGCCGGAGCTTCACCGAATCCGGTGTCCCGGGGCTCAATTCAAGCTGGGTTCACGCCGGGAAGTGAGTGGGCGGTACGGCGAAGATGAGGGTGGTCACGCGTTGGCTGTGCGGTGGCTGTAAACTGGCAGCCACGGCGGCGGGCGGAAACAGGGGTCCGGCGAGGAATCTGGTTTGCGGGGGAGCAAAAGAGATGGGGAAATCTGGTACGGCTTGATACTCACCAACTCGTGGAGCTCTGGCGAGAGTTGATGACGGCGGAGAAACTGCAGATCGGCGAATCGACGGAAAATCGGCGACACGGGACAGTGGCGTTCCTCCGGTGTGCAACTTCCAGCGGCGTGCGATGATGTTGTGTAGGGGAAAAGATTTGAGCTTGGCTCTGGTTGCAAAGCGGGGCTTCGACGGGATTCTATAGGGGCGGATCGGCCGGGAGTTAGGAAGGCGATGGCGCGGAATCGATCAGGGCTCGGGGTAAGGAAACAAGAAAGAAGGAAAAAGGGGCGCGAACGACGGCGCGGGGTCGATCCGGACTCTAGGTAAGGAAAGAAGAAAGAAGGAGAAGGCGCCGACAGGTGGGTCCTAGCTGTCGGTGGAAGAAAGAGTCGGGTGAGGGAATCGGCCACGGAGTTGGCCGCGGGAAAAGAAAAGAAGAAGAGGAAAAGAATTGGGCTGGCTGAAAGAAAGAATAGGAGAAGAAAAGAAATAAAGATGCATGCACAATTTTAATTTATGATTTTTATGAAAATACTTTTAGGAATTTTAACTCCTATATTTTTGGGTGTTACAGCTAATGAGGCTTGTTTAGCAATTTAAAACACCTGAGGTGTTACAAGGGCGTTCGAGTCTTTCTGCATAGTTAGTAAAGGATTTACCATGTGATGGCTTACCCCACTTCGTGGTTACTGCATTAACGTTCTCCAGGGGAGCTTCGGGTTGCCCCGGAATCTTCCCTGTCTCTACAGAAGGAACAGCGGCGGCCAGCTGAGCTAGCTGAGTTTCAAACATTTTGTTGAAGCTCAGCTGGTTCTTGAGTGTTGAGGAGATGCCATCCATCTTCGTTTGGATAGTCTCCAAGGTCTTGTTGTTGCCAGCAAGCTTCTTCTGGATTGCTTCGTTGGTCTTTGCTTGGCTCAAGACAAGATCCCTCAAGGAAGGTTGGTTAGCATTAAACGAATTTGAGTTACCATTACCTCCTTGATAGTAAGGGCGCGACTAGCTCCACCCTTGACGCCCTTGTGGACGAAACCCATTACTGTTGTTCATATACATGACATCTTCATGAGTTTCCGGGCAATCGTTGCCTGAGTGTCCGACGTTCCCACAGACCTCGCAAGTCATGCGAGAGTCTAAGGCTTGGAGTGCTTGACTATGAGCCATTTCCTGGGGTCGCTCATCAATCTTCTTGATGAGGAGGTCGAGCTTAGCGGCAATCATGTCCGTCTCCTTGACGGAGTGCATGCCTCGCTGGCGAGGTTGGAGACGCTCGTCATTCCACCCTTGGTTGGACACCATCTTCTCGATCAAAGTTTTGGCCCTGTCAATAGTTAGCGAGAAGAAAGCACCATCTGCAGCAGCGTCAATGTGATCATGGGCTGTTGGAGTCAGCCCGTTGTAAAAGTTCTGGAGAATGAGCCATGCGTCCATCCCATGGTGAGGACACGCAAGGATGTACTCCAGAAGCCGCTCCCAAGCTTCAGTTATTGACTCATTCGACGCCTGCTGAAAGCTGGAAATCCTTCCCCGAAGAGCGTTGGTTTTACCCAACGGGAAGAACTTCACGAGGAATGTCTTAGCGCACTCATCCCAAGTTGTGACTGAATTTCTGTTGGTATAAAACCATTGCTTCGCTTTTCCCAGAAGAGAGAATGGAAATAGACAAAGTCGGATTGCATCCTTGGTGACTCCCTTAATGACAAAAGTGCTGCATAGTTCCAAGAACTGTTGGAGATGTGCATTGGCATCCTCGTTGGCCTTGGCATAGAATGGGCTGTCCTGCACCATCGTGATCGGACCCGTCTTGATCTCAAAATTCTCACCTTCAGCACTGACATTTGGCCCGATTATGACATTGTTGGCCGACGGAGCTGAGTAATCACGGAGAGTCTTCTGAGCCATAATCGTGGAAGTTGACGGCGCGATAGTGACTGTTTCCATTGCCGAAAGAGTAATCTGAGGAGAAACGACGCGAGGTCGGACTCGTCTCAAGAGTGACTCCGGATTTTGAATGAAATTTTGCGGCAGGTCGAAACCAGTCATACACTACCCTGTTGTTGACACTATTGGCTCCCCGGTGTTAATGCCGGCAGAGCCCCTTTGCATTTTACTTTTTGCTTTGATTGATTAAAGACAGGTTCGAAAACAAGTGTGGGGGAGATCCTCGCTACTTCCAGTACACATCCCCACAGCTCACGTGCACCGCAGGACGGACCCATACGCAAGCGATCATCCAATACTTTCTCGTTCTCGACTCACGGTTTGCACGTTCCCACTCGTTTTCTCCATGTTCTCCGAGTATTAAACATGCTATTAAAACTGCTTATTCTAAAATGGTTTAACTCATGAGAACCCGCCATGCCGCTGCGTAATTCATGCATAAACTTTATTCTTTACCATGCTTGAGTTTGCGAACCACTGGTTAGGGAACCCATAATGCTTAAGTTGTTGATTGATGAGATATGGTTCTTGATTAAAGTTTCTCTACCTGTTTATCTTGCTGAACTTGGGAATTTATCTTTTTACTAAAACCAAAACTATCCCATGGTCTATTTACCCTTCTACCTACCACAGCCATATACAGTTACTCTACATTGTGAAAAACTCCACATAAAAACACCTTGTTGTTACATTGAGCTTTATCAAATGTTGTGACCCAAGCAAGATCTGTTCCTTTATGTGTTTGGTCGAGAGGCACGTGCACGAATCATTATTCCATTCCATCAATAAAGTGTCCTCAGAAGGTATTTGATCGCTCTCCAAATATTCCCCTTAAAAGAGAGAGAGAGAGAAGAAAGAAAAATGAGAAAAAAAGTAAAAGTTGGCATGCCGAAGAAGCATGACCCAAAAAAATGAGGGGAAAAAGAAGAGAGAAAGGATAAATGCCGGAAGAGTTCACATCCACCATATGTGCACTCTCTTGACCAAACAAGTAAATGGTACAGAGTCTCCGTGGATCCAATCTTTGATATCGCAACAGATGTACCTTCAAGAGTGTCCTCGCATACCTCTACCGAGCTCCACTTCAGCTTCTACACAAAAGGAGAGAAGGTTATAGTTCTGAGCCAAATAGAATAAATGGGTGACTGAGAGTGCTACTCGAAGGTAAGACCATGGAGCATTTTCTTTTCAAAAATCTTCCAAAAACATCATAAAATCAGCAGGTGAGCAGAAGAGGATACCTAAGTCATCACCATTCCATCCTTCAACCACCTATAGCATATTGGTAAACACTTCAAGGTTCGTGAGCAAAGGTAAGGGTTTAGAATAACTTTTATGCAGGAACCTTACCGAAGTAGCTGTCCCGCCTTGGTTCTGTCGCCTTCACTCGAGGACGAGCAAAGGGCCAAGTGTGGGGGATCTTGTTGATGCTCTATTTTGACCACTTTTCGACCGTCAAAACCTGCATAAAAGTGATAATTATCCAAGGATCAACACTAGACTAGGGCTTTATCTGACAAATTCCACCAGTGCTGGTCGATCTTTGTATGCAGGCAATTACGGTACAAAATTACATGAAATGAGCAACAAGAATTCAAGGCGTACACATGAAATGCGCCAAATGGCTTTACAAGAGCAAAAGAGGCCCATTAGAGCAAGAACCAGCCTCAATCAGGGCCCACTCACCTACCAAGAACCATAGGTCCCACCTACAGACCACGTGGAAAAGGGAGAGGCCGAGGTGGGCCAGGCTTGGTTCGGCCGACCCACCCAGGTCGGCCGGCCCAGGAACTCCACAACCGACTTACCTCTTCGACGTGGCGCTTCCTCATTGGTTGCTTATGGCGGTTCGGGCAGGCTTCAGCTCGTTTCACGGCAGAGGCACCTCCTACACACCCCTATAAATATAAGGGGGGTGGTGCTTCTAATAGAGACACAACTTCACTTCCCCCTCAACTCCTCTTTGGAGTTTTCCCTTGTGTTCATGTGTTCTAGGCTCATCTCTAGAGGTGATTAGAGTTAGGGAGAGAGTGGGGAGGAGCTTGGGGAAGTGCCGGGTTTGTCGGCACTCTTCTCCAACTTGTACCTCGACGAATTCTTGTCAATCAAATTAAGTGTTTGTACTTTATTATGTGCTTAGTTTCTTAGTTAAGTCATAGTTCTAGCTCTTAGTTGCTTAGCCGGATCATTAGTTCACTAGTTTCTAGTGGGTGCTTTAGTCTAAGGCCATAGGTTAGAGTAGTAACGATAGTGTAGACGTGGTGTCTATACTAGACTTACCTGTTGGTTGTGGTATATCGCATGGTTTGATGAGGTAGATAGCAAGTGGTGACAACCCTGTCTATCCCGGTTAATCCTCCCCATTCGGATACCAGTGCTGTATTACTAGAGCTCACTAGTCTTTGTTCTGTGGGAAGCTAGTAGCCCGAAGCAAGCAATTAGGACAGTTCTATCTTATCTCTGAAACTCAGCCTTAGGAACCGCCTCTACCCTCACCTCTAGCGGGTGTGGTGTCGTTGGACGAACCTGAGCCAAAGAGAAAGTACACACGTTCCTTAGTGGATACGATACCCTTGGAATACTCCGGGGTGAAAGCTACAACACCATCCGTGCGCTTGCGGATTTATTTTAGTGACGCTAGGAAACATCAACAAGCTTTCTGGCGCCGTTGCCGGGGAATGGTTGCTACTTTCTCATCGAACCTAGTTCGTCCTCGTACCCTTTTTCTTTTCTTTTGATTCTATCTCTACCCCTGCTACCCATGGAGCAGCTATCCATGTTTCAGCTCTCCGCACCCAAGATTGAATTTTGCGAACCAGCTTTTTCATCTGATCCAATTCTTTCACCTGGTTATGAAATTCCCTCCGGATTATTAAGCAAAGTTCAGGAGAGTACCTTCTCAGGATGGGGTGAAAATCCCTATCATCATCTGCGCGAATTCGAGCAAGTGTGCTCGTGTCTGAAAATCTCAGGCATGACACATGAAACTCTGAAGTGGAAGTTGTTTCCTTTTTCTCTTATAGAAAATGCGAAGCAATGGTACACATCTAACGTAAGATTTGCGCATGGGGATTGGAGGAGGTTGCGAGACCAATTCTATCTCAAATACTTCCCGATCACTCGCGTATGCGCCTTACGAGCAGAAATTCTGACCTTCCGTCAGAACGAAGAGGAATCCCTTGGTGCAGCGTGGGACAGATTCTCCCTCCTAGTTGAATCTGGTCCCGACTTGTCCTTGCCCGACTTTTTGTTACTTCAACATCTATATGTGGGGCTGAACGAGAATGATGCACAGTACCTCGATAACGCAGCTAAAGGATCGTTCTTTCATAAGAACCCAGCCGAAGGAAGAGAAATCCTTAACAGAATTTTGGAGAGAACTTCCTACGTCTCCTACCAGGAGCCACCTCAGGCAAAGCGAGAGGTACCACAAGAGGAACCCAAAGGCAGTCGAATCCAAGACCGTAAAATTCCAACCCTTAGATTCAACTCCCGTACATCTTCCTGAACCAAAATCCAAAATATCCGAGGTAGAGGAAATGAACCATCTAGACTTGTCAGAAATGGCCCTCGAAAAGGAAGCTGAAGAGGTCATCCAAGAAGAGGAAGATTCCGATGAAGTCTTGGAGTTCAAGGAGTTCGAAGTCCCAGCCCGACCTCCAGTTGAGCTAAATCATTACCTTCTGGCCTCCGATACGCCTTTCTAAATAGCGACATAGAAGCTCCCGTGATAATCAGTGATAAACTCTCAGAAGAGGAGACCTCAAAACTCATCGCTGTTTTAGAAATGCATCGAGCCGTTCTTGGTTACGCCATCCAAGACCTCAAGGGAATTAGCCCCACTCTTTGCACTCATCGCATTCCCACAGATCCCGCTATGGCACCCTCTAGGGATCCTCAACGCAGGTTGAACAGTGAGATGCGTGAGGTAGTGAAGAAAGAGGTCCTGAAACTCCTACACGCCGGAATTATCTATCGAGTCCCGTATAGTGAGTGGGTGAGCCCAGTACAGGTAGTGCCTAAGAAAGGAGGTATGACGGTCGTGGAGAACAGCAAGAACAAGCTGATCCCACAACAAACCGTCACGGGATGGAGAATGTGCAATGACTACAGGAAACTCAACAAGGCGACAAAGAAGGATCATTTTCCGCTTCCCTTCATCGACGAGATGCTCGAAAGGTTGGGAAGCACTCCTACTTCTATTTCCTTGATGGCTATTCCAGTTTCCATCAAATCCTGATCCATCCCGACGACCAAAGAAAGACCAGATTCACATGCCCCTATGGAACTTATGCATACCAACGAATGCCATTCGGGTTGTGTAATGCGTCCGCATCGTTCCAGAGGTGCATGATGTCCATATTCTCAGACATGATCAAAGAAATTATGGAAGTCTTCATGGACGACTTCTCGGTTTATGGTAAAACCTTCGATCACTGCCTCAAGAATTTGGATAGAGTCTTGCAGAGATGCCAAGAGAAGGACCTGGTGCTAAATTGGGATAAGTGCCATTTCATGGTCCGTGAGGGCATTGTTCTCGGACATCTCATATCTGAGAGAGGAATCGAGGTGGACAAGGCGAAAATCGAAGTCATTGAATGACTTCCGCCTCCCACTAATTTGAAAGGAATCTGAAGCTTCTTAGGTCATGCAGGATTCTACCGGCGCTTCATAGCTAACTTTTCTCATATCGCTAGACCCCTCACAAACCTACTAGCTAAGGATGCCCCTTTCCAATTCGATGATGAGTGCCTAACAACCTTTCACACATTCAAAAAGGCACTCATCTCGGCTCCAATCATTCAACCCCCGGATTGGAAGCTTCCCTTCGAGATCATGTGTGATGCTAGCAACTATGCAGTGGGGGCCATACTTGGGCAAACTAAGGACAAGAAGCATCACGCGATCACTTATGCGAGCAAGACACTAACAGGAGCTCAGCTTAACTATGCCACAACTGAAAAGGAGCTCCTGGAAGTGTCCTCAGAAGGTATATGATCGCTCTCCAAATATTCCCCCAAAAAAAATGAATTAGAATGATAAAAAAAATAAAAGATGGCATGCCAAAGAAGCATGACCCAAAAAAAAAGAAGAGGGGAAAAGAAGAGAGAAAAGATCAATGCCGAAAGAGTTCACATCTGCCACATGTGCGCTCTCTTGACCAAATAGGTAAATGGTACAGAGTCTCCATGGATCCAATCTTTAATTTTGTAACAGATGTACCTTCAAGAGCGTCCTCACATACCTCCTACTGAGCTCCACTTCACCCTTCACACAAAAGGAGGGTTACACTCCTGAGCTAAATAGAATAAATGAGTGACTGAGAGTGCTGCCCGAAGGAAGACCATGGAGTATTTCTTTTAAATTTTTTTCCAAAAACCTCCCAAGGTCAGCAGGTGAGCAGAAGAGGATACCCAAGTCATCATCATTCCATCCTTCAACCGCCTATATCATATTGGTAGACACATCAAGGTTCGTGAGCGAAGGTAAGGGTTTAGAATAACTTTTATGCAGGATCCTTACCAAAGCAGCCGTTCCGCCTTGGTTTTGTCGCCTTCACTCGAGGACGAGCAAAGGGCCAAGTGTGGGGGATCTTGTTGACGCTCGATTTAGGCCACTTTTCGACCGTCAAAACCTGCATAAAAGCTTCAATTATCCAAGGATCAACACTAGAATAGGACTCTATCTGACAAATTCCACCAGTGCTGGTCGATCTCTATATGCAGGCGATTACGGTATAAAATCACAGGAAATGAGCAACTAAGATCCAAGGCGTAATTCCAGAATGCGCAAACGAGCAAGGTAAGAGGTAAAAGAGGCCAACAAGGCAAAGAATCAGCATCAACCTGGGCCCACTCACCTGCCATGGACCATGGGACCCACCTACAGACCACGTGGCAAAGAGGGAGGCCGAGCTGGGCCAGACCTGGTTCGTGTTGGCGGTAATTAAGTCCGGATTTGACCGTCAACTCCTGCAAACATTCTTTTCAAATTAATCACCAAACTTAGACATAGGACTTTATTCTAACATATTCCACAAGTTTTGGTGAGTTGTGATATGCAGGAACCCATGAACGAAAGACAGGAGAAAAATATAAAATATACACAAAGGAGCACATAAAAGACAAACCTTCTTCATCACACTTACAAGGGAGGCCCACATGACATCCCAACAGACGTACAAAGGCGGCAAGCACCCAAAGGATCAATCCCGGGCCCACCTGCCAGTGTCCAAGCTAAAGACGGTGGCTAGAGGCGGCAGGAGGGGGTCGACTGCACCCCCTGGTTTGGCCGCACCCCCCTGGAAGCCGTCCAGGTGCGTCTTGGCGGGAAGGTTCCTCGGATCCTCAAAAGGTCAGTTGCAAGTGTTTCCGTACGAGGAGATGGCGGGAACCGACTTCAAGAGCTATATAAAGAGCCTCCCTCACCCTCTCAAGCATAACACACTTGTGGAGAAGAAGTTGTAGAGGTCCTACCCACTTGTATCTTAGAGTAGGGAGTGTGTGAGGAAGAAGTGAGGAGAAGAGCTGGGCTTGTTGGCTACTCTTCGTCCTTGTACCGCTACGGATACGATCCAGTTGTGTAAGTATCTGAGTTCATCTTCTGGTAAGATCTTGGTTAAGTTATCCTTTCGTTACTGTTCGTTTACGGGACCATCGTCCGTTCTAGTAGCGGGTGCTCTAGTGAGGGTCCCTGCTCGATCAGGTAAACCCTGTGCTTCGCTAGAGTAGTAGTCGAAGGCTTAAACGTGGTGTTTAGGCCCTAGATTACCTTTGTTTGCTGCGAGTCCCACGGTATTGCAAGGGTAGACCGCAGGTGGTGACAACCCTGTTGGTCCGCTACGAAGCTGCTTCGTGGTTAGTGAAGTCCCCCACGTCCGGGCTCGGGGTAGAGCTGTTTCGGCGGATCTTGGCCATCCAGGATCCGATCCAGTGCCTGAAGTAAGCGAACAATATCGTAAGTGTATCTTTCCTTGACTCTTTTACCTTTGGATAACCACACTATCCTAAAGCCATTCTACCTCTTTCTTTTCCTTGGGTAAACTAGCTAGAAGACCGTTACACATCCGTTCCCTGTGAAATTACGATACCCTGAATACTCTCCGGGTGAAGTGGTACAATGGTATCTTCCGTGCGCTTGCGGATTTATCTATAATCGTTAAGAAATACCAGCAGTTCGGCTGACCCACCCAGGTCGGCCGGCCCAGGAACTCAACAACCGACCTACCTCTTCGATGTGGTGCTTCCTCATTGGTTGCTTAAGGCGGTTTGGGCAGGCTTCAGCTCGTTTCACGGTAGGAACACCTCTTACACACCTCTATAAATATAAGGGGGGTGCTTCTAATAGGGACACACCTTCACATCTCCTCTTAACTCCTCTTTTGAGTTCCTCTTGTGTTCATGAGCTCTAGGTTCATTTGTAGAGGTGATTAGAGTTAGGGAGAGAGTGGGGAGGAGCTTGGGGAAGTGCCGGGTTTGTCAGCACTCTTCTCCAACGTGTACCTCGTCGAATGCTTTTCAATCAAAGTGAGTGTCTAGAGTAGACTTACCTGTTCTAGTGGGTGCTTTAGCCTAAGGCCATAGGCTAGAGTAGTAACAATAGTATAGACATGGTGTCTAGAGTAGACTTACCTGTTGGTTGTGGTATATCCCATGGTTAGATGAGGTAGGTAGCAGGTGGTGACAGCCCTGTCTATCCAGCGTAACCCTCCCCGGTCGGGTATATCCCAGGGCTGTATTGCTAGAACTCACCAGTCTTTGTTTTGTGGGAAGCTAGTAGCCCGAAGCGAGCAATTAGGTCAGTTCTGCCTTATCTCTGAAAACCAGCCTTAGGAGCCCTCTCTACCCTCACCTCTAGCGGGTGTGGTGTCCTTAGACGAACCTGAACTGAAGAGAAAGTACATACGTTCCTCAGTGGATACGATACCCTTGGAATACTTCTGGGTGAAAGCTACGATGTCATCCGTGCGCTTACGGATTTATTTTCGTGATGCTAGGAAACGTTAACAGATTCGCCGCCGCCCGCATCTCGCCATCTCCTCTCGCGGTATCGACTCTCTCAGCTTGGCCTCAGGCCCTCGGCGGATAGTGGCTACTGGCCTCCCGGCTCCCGCGCGCCACGCCTTGCGGTCGTACCGGCCTCCCTTGCTGGCGGTGCCACATCAGCGAGGCGGCCCAACCCCGCCCCTAGCCAACCAGGTCCATCGAGGGGTCAACGCTGTGGCAGAACCACCTGAATTAATCCGGCTGAAGTGTATTAACCATCACCATTAGGGCAATCTCGGTTAACCTTACACTTCAAACGGAGCAATCCACTGGTCTGTCGGGTATAACCTCCCGATACGACCATGGTAAAGCGGATCGAGTGCCATACATACAAATGCTCACGCGACGATGAGCCCAGAGAATACCACATTCCAGCAAATATTACAACATTATCATAAGTGAATATTACAAACCAAGTTTGAGTTTAGAAACCATGTACTTCAGTGATCATAACTGAGAAGTTCTTCAGAGGTTAAGTTGCAGCGGAAAATAAAATAACGGAAGCTACTTCGATGATAAGGATGTCTCGATGAAGCCCGTACGAGACATCACTCGGCATTACCTCCGTTGGACGGGGGCGTATCCCATTCCACCGACCAACCAGGGGGAAGAGTGCAGGGCCAAGTTAAGCTAGCAATCATATCTTCGAAGGTCTCACCTGAAAACGAGCCACAAGCAAGGCTGAGTATACTAATACTCAGCAAGACTTACCCGTGTAGTGGAATCTATTCCACCGACTCTAGACATGCAAGGCTTTTTGGCTCAGGGGTTTGTTTTGCCGAAAAGCATCTACAAGTGGGTCCTTACTTTCAACTTTTAGCTCAAGATTCTAGTTTCATTAACCATTCTAGATAAGCAACTATCCAATAGCATTCATGGTGAAGCATTAATTTTTCATCCAACAAGTTTATTCATCATCATTGTTCCTCTTCTTACTCTGTGGGTAAAGGGGGTTAAGCAGTCCCAATAGCCGTGAGAAACGGACGATTCAAATCGAATTTCTTAACCTTGCAAGGGAAACCCAAACACACGTCACGTGGTTACTCCCTAGAGTCACACGTGTAACTTTTCCCCTTTCTTTCCGGGTCGTGGATCGGGGCTACCCTCCGAGAGTACAAGAGCCCCACGCCACGGTTCGGCGCCGGGTCGTGACCACTCTCTGCACTCGCCATATGCACATGGGACCGAAGTTCAAAGTGTAGGATGTCGTCCCCTTGCCGGGCCAATCAGGTACTTAAGCTTACCGATTCCCATAATCTCGGCATGTGTTTAGTACGTTCAAAGACTTAACCATCACTACCACACACTGCGGCCTTAGCATTTTTCACTAGACAGACGGGCCTCAATCGTAAACATCGTACCATAGCCCGTCCGTTGTCCTTATGATTGCAGCGTGTAGTAAACATTCAACTCCTATTTTCTCGCGAGTGACAGGAAATCACTCGGCTTTTACCGGAGTCCTATTAGCACGGCATTCTATCGAACCTTACATCTAGTTTTTCAAGCATGGGTTCCTAACATCATGCAACTAAGTTTTCATTCAATTCCTATAAACTTAATGCACAAGCAAAAGAGTAGCGAGTTGCTTAAATTAGGAAAAGAAATGGTTTATGCTCCGGGGCTTGCCTTCGCAGTTAGCTTGGGGCTCTTCCGAACTTGGGCTCAGGTCTTCAAGACCTTCAGTTAGATTTACTTGAGCTTCACGCTGCTCACTCTCGGACGCGGGCACCAGCTCGTAAGTTCCGTCGGCGAGAGTCGTCGATTCTACATGAATGCACAAGTTTAAGTAGTGGTGATGGTAAACGACACGATTTAAGTGTAGTTACTACGGTGGATAGTTTCTGGTCATGAAACTTTGGATTTAGGCACATCAGGGAAAGATGTGCTTACTGTAGAATTTTCAGACAATTTCATGTAGCAGATTAATTATGAAAAATATATTACATAGTTGCTGTTAGATCCTTGTTCTTTTTGTACAGAACAATTGGTGCAAAAACTGAGTCTAAGATTTTTTACAGGGCTTTCATATAATCGTGCAGGAGCTACTATAATTTTTATAGGATTTATTATGCAGTTTTCAGAGCATAGTAAATGTGACATTACACACCTAGGTTATTCAAGGATTTATTTTTACAGGACACTACACAGAGTTTTTGTCCATGAAACTTTTTACACAGCAACCTCTACCACTGTGTATCTCCTAGTAAAACTTTGAAAATTTTCCAAGCTAAGATACTATTTTCTTGATTTAATGCATGTTATTAGCACATAAATCAAATAAATAGGTTCCTGTGAGATAAAAAGTCTCCCAATTTTTCTCTGGCATCTAGGTACCATTACACCAGTATAGAAAAAGTTTCATTAGGTGATTCATAACCTAACTGCCGGGATAAAATATTTAGCCACTTATGGTATGAAACTAAGTTTAATAAACAGTGTAGGAAGAGATGGAGTTTGGGCCTGATCTTTTTATACAGTCCTAAACATCAAGCAACTAACTCACTGCCCAAAATTTAGGGTTAGCATTGATCTACAACAGTGGGTGCAAAAGAAGTCCATTAAAACTTTCATTTAATGTATAGCAAAATATATTGAGAATCTGAGAACTTTTTGTAACAAAAGTTGTAGAGTTTCTTCTAAGGATTCCAGAACAGTTTAGTTTGCATTTTTCTGTATTTTCTATGATTTTATACAAATTTTACAAGTTCACTGAATTTGAATCTAGATTTGAAACTTTCTTTTACAACTGGGTCCTTGAATCTTACGTGCAGACCCTTCTAAAGATTTAAATTCTTGCAATTGGGTCCTCGGGCGGCTCGGGTACGGTGGCCGGCCGAAATTCCGGCGAGGGGCTCGCCGGCGGCGAGGGGCTCGCCGGCGGCGAGGGGTGAGGGTCTTGTTTGGGTGCGAGGGCTACCTCGTGGGGGTCTTGTTTGGGTGGGGGACGGCCGGGAATAGCTCGCCGGCGTTGGAGCAGAGGCGGCGGCAGCGGCGGCACGCGTCGACGGCGGTGCTCCGGCGGGCTTGGGGCGGTCTGGTCTGGTCGGCGAGCTTCAGTGGCGCGCGGGGAAGCTGCTCCGGTGCTTGGCTTGGGCGGAGGAGGTCGGAGTCGGGCTGTCCGCGGTGAGCAGGGGCGGCGGCGGCGGTGACAGCGCGGGCGGCGGTGCTCCGGCGGTCCTGGGCGGTGTTGGGCGGGTCGGCGAGCTTTAGGGGGATGATGTAGTGGTGGCTGATGCTTCAATTTGGGCAGGGGGCGGCTGTGGGAGGCGGTCCACGAGCGGGCGGAGCTCGGCGGCGGTAATGGCGGCGGCGAGGTACTCTGACTGCTGTGGCTCGCGCGGGCTGTGACAACCCTGGTAATTACATTTCCAAAATCAATGTCATTAGCCTAGCTCTATGCTTAAACCAACTAATGAAAGGGTGGAAAGAATTAGAACGAGTTCAGTTGGAATTCAAATTTTAATTTGAGCACATTTGGTTACTTTTGAACTTTTAAATTTAACGTTCAAACCATAAGCCAAATGAGATTTTGCCTGAAACCAAAGTTGTAGAACTTTTTATTTTGAACAACTTTCGTGTTCAAAAGTTTGTGAAATTCAAATCAGAAAGAGGAGAAAACGCCCTGTTTGCACCCAGCCCCCTGAAGTTTCCCAAATTTTCGCGTTCAGGCCCTCGCGCCCCCCGCCCCCCCCCTCTCTCTCCTCCCCGCCCGAACGCCGCGCGCCAGGTGGCCGGCGACGCCTGACCGGCGCGAGGCGCCAGGCCAGTGGCCGCCGCACCACCCCGCCACGGCCGGCTTTGCTCCCCTCCCCACGCCGCGCGGCCAGTGAGCGCCCGCGCGTGCACGCGACGCTGCCGCGCCCAGCCCGCCGCCCGTCGCGCCCAGTCGCCGCGCTCCACCGTGCCGCCCCGGCCCCCGCGCCCCGCCAGTCGCCGCGCCCGCCTTCCGCCCGAGCCGCTGCCGCTGCTGCTCCACCACTCCGCGCGCCACGCTATCTCTCGCGCCCACGCCATATCTCCGGCCGCCCAGTCACCGCGCCCGCGCTGCCGCACGCCGCGCCGGCGTTCCGCTGCTGCCCGCCGTGGCCAGTGCGCGCCGTGCCGTGCCTCCGCCCCGCGCGCTGCCCAGGCCCCTCCGCACCCCCTCCGGCCCCTATAAAAGCCCCGCCCGGCCACGCGCGCGAGCCCCAGCACCCAGAACGCCCTCACCGTCGCCATTGCCGCCGCCGAGCGCCGCCCGCCCGTGGACAGCCCTCCGCCGCCGCCCACCGCCCAAACTAAAGCTTCAGCCACCACTACATCATCCCCCTGAAGCTCGCCGACCCGCCCAACGCCGCCCGGAGCCACCGGAGCGCCGCCGCCCCTGCTCGCCGTGGACAGCACGACCCCGACCTCCTCCGTCCAAGCCGAGCCCCTGAGCAGCTTCCCCACGCGCCGCTGAAGCTCGCCAACCGGACCACACCGCCCCAAGCCCGCCGGAGCACCGCCGTCGACGCGTGCCGCGCCGCCGCCGTCTCTGCTCCAACGCCGGCGGGCCCTTCCCGGCCGTCCCCCACCTGAACAACACCCCCACAAGGTAGCCCTCGCACCCCTGAACCTTCCCCGACCCTCACCCCTCGCCGCCGACGAGCCCCTCGCCGGAATTTCGGCCGGCCGCTGTACCTGAGCCGCCCGAGGATCCAATTGCAAGAATTTAAATCTTTAGAAGGGTCTGCGCGTAAGATTCAAGGACCTAGTTGTAAAAGAAAGTTTCAAATCTAGATTCAAATTCAGTGAACTTGTAAAATTCATATAAAATCGTAGAAAATTTAGAAAAATACAAACTCAACTGTTCTGGAATCCTTAGAACAAACTCTACCACTTTTGTTACAAAAAGTTTCTCAGAATCTCAACATATGTTGCTCTACATTAAATAGAAGCTTTAATGGACTTATTTTGTACCCACTGTTGTAGAGCAATGTTGACCCTAAATTTTGGTCAGTGAGTTGGTTGCTTGATTTTTAGGACTGTGTAAAAAGATCAGGCCCAAATTCCATCTCTAGCTTTACTGTTTATTAAACTTAGTTCCATACCATGTTTAAGTAAAATATTTTATCCCTGCAGTTAGGTGGTGAATCACCCTATGAAACTTTTTCTATGCTAATATATTGGTACCTAGAAGCCAGAGAAAAATAAGGAGACTTTTTATCTTACAGTAACCTATTTATTTGATATATGTGCTAATAACATACATTAAATCAAGAAAATAGTATCTTAGCTTGAAAAATTCTCAAATTTTTACTAGGAGATACACTGTGGTAGAGGTTGCTGTGTAAAAAGTTCCTTGGACAAAAACCCTGTGTAGGGTCCTGTAAAAAAATGAATCCTTGAATAACCTAGGTGTGCAATGTCATATTTTCTATGCTCTGGATATTGCATAATAAATCCTACAAACATTACAGTAGCTTCTGCATGCTTAAGTGAAAGCTCTGTAAAAATCTTAGACTCAGTTGTTGCACCAATTGTTCTATACAAAAAGAACAAGGATCTAACAGCAACTATGTAAAATATTTTTCATAATTAATCTGTTACATAAAATTGGCTAAAAATTTTACAGTAAGCACATCTTTCCCTGATGTGCCTAAATCAAAAAGTTCATGACCAGAAACTATCCATTGTAGTAATCACTCTTAAAATCGTATCGAGTACCATTGCCACGACTTAAACTTGTGCATTCATGTAGAATCGACGACTCTCGCCGACGGAACTTACGAGTTGGTGCCCACGTCCGAGAGTGAGCAGCGTGAAGCTCAAGCGAATCTAACTGAAGCTCTTGAAGACCCGAGCCCAAGTTCGGAAGAGCCCCAAGCGAACTGCGAAGGCAAGCCCCGGAGCATAACCCATCTCTTTCCGAAATTATGCAACTCATTACTCTTTGCTTGTGCATTAAGTTTATAGGAGTTGAATGAAAACTTAGTTGCATGATGTTAGGAACCCTTGCTTGAAAACTAGACGTAAGGTTCGATAGAATGCTGTGCTAATAGGACTCCGGTAAAAGTCAAGTGATTTCCTGTCACTCGCGAGAAAATAGGAGTTGAATGACTACTACACGCTGCAATCATAAGGACACGGACGGGCTATGGAACGATGGTCACAATTGGGGCCCGTCTGTCTAGTGAAAAATACTAAGGCCGCAGGGTGTGGTAGTGATGGTTAAGTCTTTGAACGTACTAAACACATGCCGAGATTATGGGAATCGGTAAGCTTAAGTACCTGATTGGCCCGGCAAGGGGACGGCATCCTACCCTTTGAACTTCGGTCCCATGTGCATATGGCGAGTGCAGAGAGTGGTCACGACCCGGCGCCGAACCGTGGCGTGGGGCTCTTGAACTCTCGGAGGGTAGCCCCGATCCACGACCCGGAAAGAAAGGGGAAAAGTTGCACGTGTGACTCTAGGGAGTAACCACGTGACGTGTGTTTGGGTTTCCCTTGCAAGGTTAAGAAATTCGATTCGAATCGTCCGTTTCTCACGGCTATTGAGACTGCTTAACTATTTTTACCCACAGAGTAAGAAGAGGAACAATGATGATGAATGAATTGGTTGGATGAAAAATTTAATGCTTCACCATGTATGCTTTTAGATAGCTGCTTATCTAGACTGGCTAACGAAACTAGAATCTTGAGCTAAAAGTTGAAAGTAAGGACCCACTTGTAGATGCTTTTCGGCAAAACAAACCCCTGAGCCAAAAAGCCTTGCATGTCTAGAGTCAGTGGAGTAGATTCCACTACACGGGTAAGTCTTGCTGAGTATTAGTATACTCAGCCTTGCTTGTGGCTCATTTCAGGTGAGACCTTCGAAGATATGATTGCTAGCTTGACTTGGCCCTGCACTCTTCCCCCTGGTTGGTCGGTGGAATGGGATGCGCCCCCGTCCAACGGAGTTAATGCCGAGTGATGTCTCGTACGGACTTCATCGAGACATTCTGTATCGTCGAGTAGTTTCCGTCGTTTATTTCCGCTGCAACTTAAACTCTGAAGAACTTATTTATGATAATTGAAGTACTTGGTTTCTAAACTCAAAACTTGGTCGGTAATATTCACTTATGCTAATGTTGTAATATTTGCTGGAATGTGGTATTCTCTGGGCTCATCGTCGAATGAGCGTTTGTATGTATGGCGCTCGATCCGTTCACCGTGGTTGTATCGGGAGGTTATACCCGACAGACCAGTGGATTACTCCGTTTGAAGTGTAAGGTTAACCGAGAATGCCTTAATGGTGATGGTTAATACACTTGAGCCGGATTAATTCAGGTGGTTCTGCCACAGCTGGTATCAGAGCCGTAGCTGGTGCCATAGCTGGCAACAGCTGGCGCCGGAGCCAAAATACATACGCCAGAGAATGCGACAAGCCGTAAAAACCTATTTTCATAAAACTTGACTAGAAGGTGTGTTGCGAAATACGTTGGTACGTTAAGGATGGTGCCTAGTTCGTAAAGCCCTAAGGGATTATGGGAAAGTTACTAGGTGGCTATCTAACTTCTATATATTATCAACTGACTTCCAGCACAACCGACCTTAAATTCTGTAACGACGCACTCATCGCTAAGGTAAGAAGGTAAGGATCCTCAGCCAACTGAGAGAGCTTGGCCTTCCTGTCGGTGATGCGAACCGAACGCTGCCCTCAAGCAGTGGCTTACTTGAGGTGCTGCCAATATGCCAACTGTTAGTTGAACATATTGGGAGTAGAAGGTTTGGCGCAGGGTATGGCGATCGCTGTTCATACCCCCGTCTCATGACGGTACCCCCGTGAATACGCTATCTCGATAGTGTATGTTAACGTCGTCTGTACGGCGGAAATTGTACAGATATCGTTTCTATAAGTAAACGGTAATGAATACGGACGCTTTCATGAGTGCTGGCATGAAATGTTCATGAAATATATATATATGCTTTGTCAATCTTCTGCAGGTACACAAACCGCGATTACGATAAGTTAAGGAACGATTAGAAAGACTCGACTAGCTATTATAGCGAGAGCCGTATTGTGTATGCCACCGAAACTATCTTCGTAAGACCAAAAGTATTTGGCAGTTATTTTATTTTGTGAGGACGAATAGGACGTGCATGCATCATGAACATATGTATCTGAAATCGAAAATGCGTTGTATGAGAGTGGTAAGGTTATTGCGTATCTAAGCGTGGTTTGCATAAGGACTATCTAGCGAATCTGTCACAAATCTGCCATGACCGAAAAGAGTGATTTATTGACCCAAGAAAATGACCCTTCCTGGAGAAGTTCATGTTGAAAGAATTGTTCCAAATTTCGTGTTCTATTCCCTGTTCGAAAATCAAAAATTCTGAACTTATGGATAGTGAGAAATAACAGAAACCTTGGAATGCCAGAATTCTGTCCAGAATGAGCCCTTCTGCCTCTTAAATTTTTAGGCCCCCTTCCTGCGGTTTTCTGTAAAAGAGCACAACACGAAACTTGTTTCAAATTTACCCAGGTAGCTTCTGTTAAAATTTGGTAAATTTTGGCTGGATAGATTTTCCCTGGTGCACGAAACTCTAGCCCTCTGTTCACTGAAAATTCTGGGTAGACAGTAAGGTAAAACCTGAAGAGAAAGACCAACTTAGAGACCTATCTAGCTCTGGAGTTGACTAGCAAAGTTGTTCACAAATACCTTAGGAGTGATCTGGTGGAATTTGAGAATTTTTGGATTAGAACTGTGGAAGCTATGGTTATTTTTGCACACTATACCGAATCTGTCCTTGTGCTGTTCATAGTTTTTCGCTATCTCACTCCATTTGATCTTTTGTTCAGATGGCCGAGCCTGTTGCTGATGGTGGATGGGGATGGACGCGTACACTCGCAGTGTCTCCACTGGGAGGGCTTTTCCTCCATTTTGTGGGATGTTCTGCGTACCGCGGGCTATCTAATTCCCCCACGTTACGCCGGACTGGAGTTTGCAGAAAATGGAGTTACCCAGTGCCGTGTCAACGTGACTATCTTTCAGCACCCGCTACACCCGGAGTGGCCCGCCTTGGAGCTTGAGGCTGTTGGTCGCCGTTTGGCCGATACTTGGGAGCTTGCAGCCATGAGGGCGCTCACCACTTTTTGTGCGCAGCGTCCCGAGGTTGTCACACTCGCTCCCATTGGATTGTTTCCTGCTGCCCAGGACAACGACCCCTTTTGGCTCAACAGGGTGCAGCACGCACAGTACTTGGTAGACTTTCACGCCCAAGAAACTATTCATACCTCCGTGCGGTGCATGAGTGCACTCTACCGGCTTTAGACTCTCCAGAGTCAGGCACTGGAGCAGCTCACTGATCTTGCTCAGGCCTACCACATGATGGCAGATACCAGGGATGAGCAGATTAAGGAGCTCAGTCAGGATCTTGAGGACAGAGATGCTCAGATTGGCCAACTTGAGGGCCAAATTCAGGAGCAGGACACTCTCATGGGTGAGAGAGATGCCACGATAGCACAGTTGGAGGAGCAGCTCCATGATCTGAGCCTTGAGTTGGAGGATGCTAATGAACACATTCAGTGGCACCATGATCAGAATGACCATCCGCATGAGGAGGACATGGAGGAGGATGAGGAGGAGCCACAGGAGATTGATGGTATCTCCGGTATGGATTTCGAGGGTGAGGTACCACAGGCACCTCAGATGGGAGCTCACTCTCCTGCTCACAGCGAGTCGTCCGTCAACGACTTGGATGATTTCTAGAGGACGACCTAGGAGGACTTTTGCACATACTCATCGATAGGGTAGCCTAACTTTTGGCAAGTGTTGTAATAGGCTAAACTAGGAGTTGAGTAACTCTTTTGTGTTGGGTACACCTGAACCATGTGGATACCCTCAGCATGTAAGGAACGGCGATAAACTTGGGTGATTTCGTTGTAGTTTGGTAAACGATGAAATCCACAATCGCTGAGACTTGTCGGAATTTTTACCCATGTCTCCTTACATTTCTTGGCTGAGTGTTGAATACCAAACTTGTGCTAAATTTTGTGATCTAGGTTCTCACAAAAATTCAGCATCATTGGACCTAGCTAGTTTAAGATATAGGCGAAACCGTGCCGATCAATCTGCTGAAAAACAGCTAAGACAGTAAGGCAAAGGACGAGCTTTTCGACCACCTTAGCTATAGTTCTAGCACCGAAGTTAAATACCAAAGTGGTGCATTCCTAAATCCTCTGACTACTGCGAAAGTTTGAGATGTTTTGGATGGACCCGCAGCAAGCTATGAGTTTTCTCGTAGCAAACAGAGATTCTGTCCATACTTCTAGCTGTAATGTCGGAAGTCTATGACTACACCAATCACTTATGAATCAAGGAAGAAATATGGATCGCGTTACTAACGGTAACCTTTCACGTTTCAGATGGTTGGATCAACACGTGGCAACCCCGAGGGTTTTGGTGCCGGTGGCAGCCGCTCGCGACATTCGCCACCGCCCCCGCCCAGTTTGGTGGAAGTGATGGCCGCTCAAACCGAGCTGCTGCGTCAGATTGTGCAAGGACAACACCAGCAGAGGGGTGGGCACAATGCTCACCAACCCCAAGCTGCAGGATACACGGATTTCCTAGGGACCCAGCCGCCCTTGTTCCATAAGACCGAGGAACCCCTGGACGCAGATGCATGGATTCGCACCATCGAATCCAAGTTCACATTACTTGTGGCCCCATGCTCAGAGGCCAACAAAGCTCGTTTTGGCGCGCAACAGCTTCGCGGAACCGCTCGCCTATGGTGGGACCACTATTCTGCGATGCTCCCGGCTGACCATGTGGTCGACTGGGATGAATTCAAGACCGCGTTCCGGGCACATCATATCCCCGAGGGTCTCATGGAGAGGAAGTTGAATGAGTTTCTGGCACTCACCCAGGGCACCCGCACCGTGCTGCAGTACGCCCAGGCGTTCAACAACTTATGCCAGTATGCGGGCTATCACGCTGATACGGATGCCAAGAAGCGTGATCGTTTCCGCCGAGGTCTGAACACCAAGCTCAAGGAACGTCTGAACCTAGCCAGGGCTGACACCTACAACGAGTTGGTCAATATGGCCATTACCCAGGAAGACTGTATCATGGCACACCGGGCAGAGAAAAAGAGAAAGGCACCCGCAGGACCATCAAGTGCCCAACCACCAAGGTATCGCATCGTGCAAAATACCGCACCCACAGCTCCACCAAGGGCCCCGCAGCCAGGAAGATGGATTGCCAGACCCCCACAGCAGGCAGGCATGGTACGACCCCCGATGCCTCCACAGAATGGTCCGAGGCCAATTCTTCAGCAGTCTCTTCGACCTAGCCCCGCGAATCGCTGTTTCAAATGCGGGAGTTCCAGCCACTTCGCACGAGAATGCCCTCAGTCGGGACAGCCCAACCAAGGTCAAGGATCCAACCCGAACGCCAAGAACAGGGGCAAGAGACAAACCCTGCAAGTCAAGCAAGGACGGATTAACTTTACCACGCTTGCAGAGCTTCCTGAAGGAGCCCCAGTGATGTCGGGTACATTCTCTATCCATAACAAGCCTGCAGTTATATTATTTGATTCTGGTGCATCGCATAGTTTCATAAGTGCAAAATTCGGTGCAAAAGTAGGCTTGGATGTTTGTCACACAAAAGGGTCATATATGATATCAACACCAGGTGGTAAAATTGCTTCAAACCAAATGGTCAGACAAGTACCAGTCAAATTGGGTAGTAAAACCATCGACACAGACCTTGTCCTTTTACCTCTTGACGGCATGGACATTATTTTGGGAATGAACTGGATGACTATGCATGGAGTCACACTGGACCTTTCTTCCCGAGCCGTTGAGATAAATTCACCTAGTCACGGAGCCACTACCCTCTACCTACCATTCCTAGATTGTACGAATTCCTGTGCTTATAAGATGGAAGGACTTAAGCTAGATGATATTCCTGTGGTAAACGAGTATGTCGATGTTTTCCCGGATGACTTACCAGGAATGCCACCGGATAGGGATATTGAGTTCATCATTGAACTACAACCAGGCACTGCACCTATATCCAAAAGACCATATAGGATGCCCCCTAAAGAATTGGCAGAACTGAAAATTCAACTCCAAGAACTACTGGACAAAGGTTTCATTCGCCCTAGCGCGGCACCTTGGGGATGTCCAGCCCTATTCGTAAAGAAGAAGGATGACAGTTTGAGGTTAGGTGTTGACTACCGACCTCTCAATGCGGTAACTGTTAAGAATAAATACCCACTTCCCCGTATCGATGTACTCTTCGATCAATTAGCTGGAGCCAGAGTCTTCTCAAAGATTGATCTTCGTTCGGGATATCATCAAATCAAGATTCGCCCGTGCGATATTCCTAAGACTGCCTTCTCCACACGATATGGATTATATGAATTCTTGGTCATGTCCTTTGGACTCACCAATGCCCCTGCCTACTTCATGTATCTCATGAATTCGGTATTCATGCCCGAACTTGACAAATTCGTTGTAGTGTTCATCGACGACATCCTTATCTATTCCAAGGATGAGGAAGAGCATGCCAAGCACCTTCGCATTGTTCTTCAGCGACTCAGAGACCATCAGCTCTATGCTAAGTTTTCTAAGTGTGAGTTTTGGTTGGATACTGTAAAGTTCTTAGGTCACACGATCTCAAGCGAAGGCATAGCTGTTGACCCCAGCAAGTTACAAGAGGTGATGGATTGGAAACCCCCTACCTCCGTTCATAAAATTCGCAGTTTTCTCGGCTTGGCCGGTTACTACCGTAGCTTCATCCCGGATTTCTCTCGAATTGCTAAGCCCATGACGGAACTATTGAAGAAGGAAGTAAAGTTTGTATGGAATGAGAAATGTGAAGAAGCTTTCCACACTCTCAGAGAGCATCTGACTACTGCACCTGTGTTAGCTCAACCCGATAATACCAAGTCATTCGATGTGTATTGTGACGCATCGGGTACTGGTCTAGGATGTGTGCTTATGCAAGAGAATCGAGTGATTGCATATGCCTCACGAGCCCTTCGGCCCCACGAACAGAATTATCCCACTCATGACCTTGAGCTTGCAGCCGTCATTCACGCTCTCAAAATATGGAGGCACTATCTCATGGGTACACAGTGCAATATCTACACGGATCATAAGAGTCTCAAGTATATCTTCACACAAGCCGATCTGAATATGAGACAACGGAGATGGCTAGAATTAATCAAGGATTATGACCTTGAAGTGCACTATCACCCCGGTAAGGCTAATGTAGTCGCGGATGCACTAAGCCGCAAGTCCCATTGCCATTGCTTATCCATGGAGTCCTACCATGAGACATTGTGTGCAGAAATGAGGAAGCTTAACATGGAAATGGTTTCCCAAGGCACTCTAAATCACATCTCAGCTGAGCCCACTCTTCACGACCAAATCGTCATGGCACAACTACATGATGAAGGAAGTAAGATCATCAAACAAAAACTCTCCAAAGGTGAGGAGAAGTACAAATGTTTCCGCCAGGACCATAAGGGAGTTCTATGGTTTGAAGGTCGTATAGTCGTTCCGAAGAATCGTGAACTCCGCAAACAAATTCTCGATGAGGCACACCTTTCCAAATTCTCTATCCACCCCGGCAGTAGCAAAATGTATCAAGACCTAAGGCAAAACTTCTGGTGGACTAGGATGAAAAGAGAAATTGCTGCGTATGTCTCGGAATGTGACACGTGCCAGAGAGTAAAAGCTAGCCACTTGAAGGTAGCAGGTACACTACAACCGTTACCTATACCATCCTGGAAATGGGAAGACATAAGTATGGACTTCATCGTTGGACTACCAAACACTTCCCAGAAACATGATTCCATATGGGTTATCGTGGATAGACTCACAAAGACGGCACATTTCCTTCCGGTACACACCACCTATTCTGCCAAGAAATATGCCGAGATTTACCTCGATCGTATTGTTTGCCTGCATGGAATACCTAAGACAATTATTTCTGATCGTGGTACTCAGTTTGTAGCACGCTTTTGGGAACAACTGCAAACGTCTCTTGATACTAAACTAATTCGCAGCTCAGCATACCATCCTCAGACTTTTTACCTCTAAGGAACCTATTTATTTGATTTAGGTGCTAATAACATACATTAAATCAAGAAAATAGTACCTTAGCTTGGAAAATTCTCATATTTTTACTAGGATGTTGTGTAAAAAGTTTCATGGACAAAAACCCTGTGTAGGATCCTGTAAAAATAAATCCTTAAATAACCTAGGTGTGTAATGTCATATTTACTATGCTCTGAAAACTGCATAATAAATCCTATAAAAATTACAGTAGCTCCTGCATGATTAAATGAAAGCCCTGTAAAAATCTTAGTCTCAGTTTTTGCACCATTTGTTCTGTACAAAAAGAACAAGAATCTAGCAGCAACCATGTATTATATTTTTCATAATTAATCTGCTGCATGAAAATATCTGAAAATTTAACAGTAAACTTATCTTCCCCTGATGTGCCTAGATCCAAGGTTTCATGACCAGAAACTACGCACTGTAGAAGTTACACTTAAATCATGTTTCCATGAGGAACATAAGTTCCCCATGAACACCCACCCCACCTTGCTTAACGAAGTTACTCATTGTACTATTCTACTCTATTAACGATTGCCCACGAATGGTAAAGTAAGTCACTTCACAACAAACTCATGTTTTATAAACTGCAACTTTATCGTGAAGGAAATCATGTCGTTTACCATCACCACTACTTAAACTTGTGCATTTATGTAGAAACGACTACTCTCGCCGACGGGACTTATGAGCTGGTGCCCGAGTCCGAGAGTGAGCAGCGAGAAGCCCAGGCAAATTTAACTGAAGCAGTTGAAGACCCGGGTCAACGTTCAGACGATCCCCGGACTACCTTTGCACAAGAAGGCAAGCCCCGGAGCATAACCCTATTCCTTTCCAAAAATATGCAACTCATTACTCTCTTGCTTGTGCATTAAGTTTATAGGAGTTGAATGAAAACTTAGTTGCATGATGTTAGGAACCCATGCTTGAAAACTAGATGTAAGGTTCGATAGAATGCTGTGCTAATAAGACTTCGGTAAAAGCCGAGTGATTTCCTGTCACTCGCGAGAAAATAGGAGTTGAATGTTTACTACACGCTGCAATCATAAGGACAACAGACGGGCTATGGTACGATGTTTACGATTGAGGCCCGTCTGTTTAGTGAAAAATGCTAAGGCCGCAGTGTGTGGTAGTGGTGGTTAAGTCTTTGAACGTACTAACCACATGCCGAGAATATGGTAATCGGTAAGCTTAAGTACCTGAATTGCCCGGGAAGGGGACGGCATCCTACCCTTTGAACTTCGGTCCCATGTGCATATGGCGAGTGCAGAGAGTGGTCACGACCCGGCGCCGAACCGTGGCGTGGGGCTCTTGTACTCTCGGAGGGTAGCCCCGATCCACGACCCGGAAAGAAAGGGGAAAAGTTGCACGTCTGACTCTGGGAGTAACCACGTGACGTGTGTTCAGGTTTCCCTTGCAAGGTTAAGAAATTCGATTCGAATCGTCCGTTTCTCACAGCTATTGAGACTGCTTAATCACTTTTACCCACAGAGTAAGAAGAGGAACAATGATGATGAATAAATTTGTTGGATGGAATTTAATGCTTCACCATGAACGATATTGGATAGCTGCTTATCTAGAATGGTTAATGAAATTAGAATCTTGAGCTAAAATTTGAAAGTAAGGACCCACTCGTAGATGCTTTTCGGCAAAACAAACCCCTGAGCCAAAAAGCCTTGCATGTCTAGAGTCGGTGGAGTAGATTCCACTACACGGGTAAGTCTTGCTGAGTATTAGTATACTCAGCCTTGCTTGTGGCTCGTTTTCAGGTGAGACCTTCGAAGATATGATTGCTAGCTTGACCTGGCCGTGTACTCTTCCCCCTGGTTGGTCGGTGGAATGGGATACGCCCCCGGCCAATGGAGATAATGCCGAGTGATGTCTCGTACGGGCTTCACCGAGACATCCTGTATCGTCGAGTAGCTTTCGTTATTTTATTTCCGCTGCAACTTCAACTCTGAAGAACTTATTGGTTATGATCACTGAAGTACTTGGTTACTAAACTCAAACTTGGTTTGTAATATTCACCTATGATAATTTTGTAATATTTGCTGGAATGTGGTATTCTCTGGGCTCATCTTCGCATGAGCGTTTGTATGTATGGCATTCGATCCGCTTTACCGTGGTTGTATCGGGAGGTTACCCGACAGACCAATGGATTACTCCGTTTGAAGTGTAAGGTTAACCGAGATTGCCCTAATGGTGATGGTTAATACACTTGAGCCGGATTAATTCAGGTGGTTCTGCCACAGTGGGTCAGGTGAATCGGCTGCGTAAGGAAAAGGTCGGGTAAATCGCCAGTGTAAAGTAAAGGTCGATTCTGGCCATTAGATCTAGATCGAGCAGCAGAAGAAGGGTCGGCTCGACGGGACAAAAAGGGTCGGGTGAAGCGGAGTTTTACTGGGCGTCGGCGGCGAGCGAGTGCGGCGGCGGACGGCCGGAGCTTCACTGAATCCGGTGTCCCGGGGCTCAATTCAAGCTGGGTTCACGCCGGGAAGTGAGTGGGCGGTACGACGAAGATGAGGGTGGTCACGGGTTGGCTGTGCGGCGGCTGTAAACTGGCGGCCACGGCGGCGGGCGGAAACTGGGGTCCGGCGAGGAATCTGGTTTGCGGTGGAGCAAAAGAGAGGGGGAAATCTGGTACGGCTTGATACTCACCAACTCATGGAGCTCTGGCGAGAGTTGATGACGGCGGAGAAACTGCAGATCGGCGAGTCGACGGAAAATCGGCGACACGGGACAGCGGCGTTCCTCCGGTGTGCAACTTCCAGCGGCGTGCGACGATGTTGTGTAGGGGAAAAGATTTGAGCTTGGCTCTGATTGCAAAGCGGGGCTTCGACGGGATTTTATAGGGGCGGATCGGCCGGGAGTTAGGAAGGCGGCGGCGCGGAATCGATCAGGACTCGGGGTAAGGAAACAAGAAAGAAGGAAAAAGGGGCGCGAACGACGGCGCGGGGTCGATCCGGACTCTGGGTAAGGAAAGAAGAAAGAAGGAGAAGGCGCCGATAGGTGGGTCCTAGCTGTCGGTAGAAGAAAGAGTCGGGTGAGGGAATCGGCCACGGAGTTGGCCGCGGGAAAAGAAAAGAAGAAGAGGAAAAGAATTGGGCTGGCTGAAAGAAAGAATAGGAGAAGAAAAGAAATAAAGATGCATGCACAATTTTAATTTATGATTTTTACGAAAATACTTTTAGGAATTTTAACTCCTATATTTTTGGGTGTTACATATACCCTTTCCACCCGCCGATTCCTTTCGTCTCTAGCCGATGGGTTGGTTTGATCAGATAATCAAAGGGTGTATCGGGGGAGTAAATGTCAAGGCCGGTTAGCATCAGGACATCGGCCAGAGTTGGGGTCATAGGTCCGAGCCCAAAGAGAAACGCGTTGAGTGCGTCAGACCAGAAATAGGAGGCTGCCATTACCAGGGGTTCATTCTTCTCCATCTGGGACAAAGAGAGATTGATGCAATGGCCGATTTTTAATTCATCCCATTGAACTCTCTTAGAGTTGGCCATTCTCTGGTACCACTCTTTCCAGCCGCGGGTTTCATTTGGCCAAGATCTAAAAGTGCCTCACCACTGACCCAAATCCATAGGTGATTGCTTGAAGGGGATTCTATGGGTTTCTAAGTTAATCAGATCAGTCGGGTCTGGATTCCCCATAGGGCCTAAGCAGATGAGACCAGGAGCTTCGGGAAGGGGAATGGTGATTTGGTTTCTAAGTGCCTAAAAAAGGTAAAAAGGGGAGGAACTAAGAATAGATCTAAAAGATGTCTGGCCGATGGAGTCGCTGATGGAACCGCCGTCGCTGATGGAGTTGCTGGCAGAGCCTCCGTGGTTGGTGGAGTTGCTGATGGTGCCACCATTGAAGGAATGAAGCGGACTGTAGATGAAAGAAGGATCGCCGGAGAATGCGGTTGGAAACCAAGAGGGCGCTGGGAGAAGGTGGAACGTGATTCGCTGGGGAGGAAATTACTAAGCTCGTGGAGAAGAAGCGGCGGAGAACGCCAGTACTTAAAGACAGTCCGAGAGAGAAAGGGTAAAAGCGGGATTTTTGCCATGCCGTCTACACGAATTCCAGGGGAACAGTTGTCTCAGGCGCCCAGTTCGAAAAGATTGCAATCATCATGTAGAAGACCGCGAAACGGAAGGATATTTTTGCCGCGTTTGTTTTGGAGGAGAGATTAAAAAAGAATTTTGAAGTAAAAGTAATATTTTACTCCGAAACTGGGGGGCATGTGTTGACGCCAGATTTTGAGACGTGTTGAATCGGCGTCAGGAGAGAAAGAGATTGGCCGATGCGGCAGATTTAAAGGGTACAGTTGGGAATCGGCCGATTGACGCTACAGTTAGAAATCGGCCGATTGGCGCTGCAGTGTTTCGTGCGATTGGCGAATGGAGTTGGTAGAGGTCGGCCAATTGAAAGACTAGAGCGTTTGGGCCAATGTGGGCTTGCGCCAGCAGATAGGGGATGAAGCCAATGGAATCCCAACAGAGGATCCCAGTCAAAGGTGACCGGACGTTGGTCAAAGAATGACATCGACTCGGTCGAGGAGCAGTGGAAAGAGTCCGGATTGGACTAGGAGATGGCGGCAGAAGATTCTGCGGGAGTCTGTTTCCTTTAGGAAAGTATTATTGATATAGTAGTTTTTATATAAATCAAGTTTGTAACAGATCGTAATAGATTAGGAGTCTTAGTCCTATGGTATGAATAGGAGCAGTCAGGGTTTTTCATCGTACCTTAATTTCAAGTCGGTGACTTCGCCAATACTTCTTTTTCTTTCATGAGTTCGTACGGATTGGCAGGGCTGCATCGACACGATCTCCGGCCAATTGGTAGGTTCCATTTATCGAATAACATCTAAGCTTTAACTTCGGGCGCGTCGCCGTTGTTTCATTCAGATTTATTCACCAGTTATCGATATTAATTAGAATTATAGGTTCTACCTATTGTTCTAGTTTTATCACCAGTTATCCAGTTTGAGATCGAACTGTCGGCTTTATCATTATTTTTCCTTGTTTATCATCGTATAGCCGATTAGATCTATTTCGAGTGTTGCATCTGTAGCAATTGTTCAAGTTACTCCAGTAGTTTCTTGGCAATCGTTACGTGATTATCGGCTGATCTGTAGCCGATCATCTTCATAGCAAATCGGCCGATTCGCTGATACGCTTTTTCGGGGTAGATCGGAACTTTAGCCGATCGGAACCCCGGAATTTAATACGTTTATTTCCTTGTCAATCAACAGGTCAGATTGACTGGCACGCCGCGCGAACCGCACCAGGGCAATCACCCGAACAAGAGTTAAGCAGATTCTCGCGGGTCGTGTGTCCGACGCTGAAGGTCATCGGCCGATTCTCGGCCGATTTTTAGCGCCAACAATACGCTATTGACATAAACATGGTTTAACAAAAAGTTTAGCTAGAGATGGGTTCTGGTCCTAAGATTTTTACACTGTCTTACACATCAAGAAAACCAATCTACTGTCCAAAAATCCGATTCAGAACTGGTCTACAACAGTGGGTACAATTAAGGTCTATTAAACCTTCCATTTAAATCAGAACAAAATAAGCAAACATCTGGAGAAATGCATGTAAAAAAGGTTGTAGATTTTCTTCTAACGATTCCAGAACAGTTGAGTTTGCATTTTTCCGATTTTTCTATGATTTTATATTAATTTTACAAGTTCGTTGTTTTTGAAATCAAAGTTTCAACACAGGTTTATAGATATGCCCCTGGAAACTTGCGTGCAGACTCTTTTAAAGATTTCAATCGTTACAATTGGGTCCCTGGGCGGCGCTGGCACGGCGGCCGACCAGATTCCGACGAGGGGGCTTGTCGGCGGTGAGGGGAAAAGGGTCGGGGAGATCCAGGGAGGTGAGAGCTACCTTGGGATGGCCTTGGTCGGGGTTGGGGGTGGCCGGAGGTGGCTCGTCGGCATGGAGAAGAGGGGCGGCGGCGGTGCGGAGTGTCGGCGATGGTGCTCCGGCGAGGAGGGGAGGGCGTGGGCTGGTCGATGAGCTTCGCGGCATCGAGGGCAACCCGTTTTGAGGCTTGGCTTGGATGGAGGAGCTTCGGAGTGGGCTGTCCGCGGAGCAGCAGGGGAGCGGCGGTGGCGTGGGCGGCGCTGGCGGTGCTCCGGCGGTCGAGATGGTCGGGGAATAGGCCGGTGAGCTTCAGTGGAGGGAGGGCAAGCTCGTTGGGCGATGGGTTTGGGCAGTGGGAGGCTGGAGGATGGGACTCCACGGGCGGGTGGTGCACGGCAGCGGCAATGGAAGCGGCGGCGGCGTTCTGCGGGTTGAGGCGCGCGCGAGTGACCTGGTGTCACCTTTTATAGGCTGCAAGAGGGAGGGAGAGTGTAACAACCCTGATAAATTACATTTCTAAATCAATGTCATTAGCCCAACCCTATGCTTAACCAACTAACAAAAAGGGTGAAAAGAATTAGAACAAGTTAAGTTGAAATTCAAATTTAAATTGGGCACATATGAATACCTTTGAATTTCTAAATTATCTTTCAAACCACAAGCCAAATGAGGTGTTGCCTGAAACCAAACTTGTAGAACTTTTTATTCTGAACAACTTTCGTGTTCAAATGTTTTTGAAATTCAAATTAGAAAGTGGAGAAAACGTCCTGTTTGCAACCAGCCCCTGGAAGTTTTCAAATCCTTGCAATTAGGCCCTTCGCCCCTCCTCTCTCTCCCCTCCCTGCCCGACAGCCCGGCCAGGTGGCCGGCGATGCCTGACCGGCGCGAGCCGCCAGGCCAGTGGCCGCCGGCCCTCGCCCCCAAGCCCGGCTTTGCCCCCCCCCCCCCCCCCCCCCCCGCGCTCGCCGCGCTGCCCAGCCTCTGCTCGCCGCCCGTCGCGCCCAACGGCCGCGCCGCGCCGTGCCGCTCCGCCCGCTGCGACCCGCCCATCGCTGCGCTTGCCGCCCGCCCGAGCCGCTGCTGCAGCTGCCCTCCAATCCCCGTGCCGCGCTATCTCTCGCTCCCCCACGCAAGATTTTGGCCGCCCAGTCACGCGCTCCCGCCCGCCGCACGCCGCGCCGGTGAACCGAGCCGCCCACCGTGGCCAACCCCACGCCATCGCCGTGCCTCCACCCCTGCACGTCGCCCGGCACCCCTACCTCCCTCCTGCCCCTATAAAAGTCGCCCCAGGCCACCCGCGCGAGCTGCCAGTCACCAGAGGACGCTCGCCGCCGCCATTGTCGCCGCCAAGCTCCACCCGCTCGTGGACAGCCTCCCACAGCCACCCCCTGCCCAAATTGAACCTCCAGCCACCACCACATCATCCCACCGGAGGTCACCGACCCGCTCAACGCCGCCCAGGACCACCGGAGCACCGCCGCCCGCGCTGTCACCGCCGCCACCCGCCTCTGGTCACCGCGGACAGCTCGACTCCGACCTCCTCCGCCCAAGCCAAGTACCTGAGCAGCTTCCCCACGTGCCACTGAAGCTCCCCGTCCAGACCAGACCGCCCCAAGCCCGCCGGAGCACCGCTGTCGACGCGTACCGCCGCCGCCGCCGCCCCTGCTCCAACGCCGGTGAGCTACTCCCAGCCGTCCCCCACCCGAACAAGACCCCCAAATTCCATCTCTATCTACACTGTTTATTAAACTTAATTTCATACCATGAGTGGCTAAATATTTTATCCCTGCAGTTAGGTTATGAATCACCTAATGAAACTTTTTCTGTACTGGTGTAATGGTACCAAAATACCATAGAAAAATTTAGAGACTTTTTATCTTCCAGGAACCTAATTATTTGATTTATGTGCTAATAACATACATTAAATCAAGAAAATAGTATCTTAGCTTGGAAAATTCTCATATTTTTAGTAGAAGATACTCCGTGGCAGAGGATGCTGTGTAAAAAGTTTCATGGACAAAAACCCTGTGCAGGATCCTGTAAAAATAAATCCTTAAATAACCTAGGTGTGTAATGTCATATTTACTATGCTCTGAAAACTGCATAATAAATCCTATAAAAATTACAGTAGCTCCCGCATGATTAAATGAAAGCCCTGTAAAAATCTTAGTCTCAGTTTTTGCACCATTTGTTCTGTACAAAAAGAACAAGAATTTAGCAGCGACCATGTGTTATTTTTTTCATAATTAATCTGCTGCATGAAAATATCTGAAAAATTTACAGTAAGCATATCTTTCCCTGATGTGCCTAGATCCAAGGTTTTATGACCAGAAACTACTCTCTGTAGTAGTTACACTTAAATCATGTTTCCATGCGGAACATAAGTTCCCATGAACACCCACCCCACCTTGCTTAACGAAGTTACTTATTGTACTTTTCTACTCTAATAACGATTGCCCACGAATGATAAAGTAACTCACTTCACAACAAACTCATGTTTTACAAACCGCAACTTTATCGTGAAGGATATCATGTCATTTACTATCACCACTACTTAAACTTGTGCATTCATGTAGAAACGACTACTCTCGCCGACGGAACTTACGAGCTGGTGCCCGAGTCCGAGAGTGAGCAGCGTGAAGCCCAGGCAAATCTAACTGAAGCAGTTGAAGACCCGGGTCAACGTTCAGACGATCCCCGGACTAACTTTGCACAAGAAGGCAAGCCCCGGAGCATAACCCATTTCCTTTCCTAAATTATGCAACTCACTACTCTTTTGCTTATGCATTAAGTTTATAGGAGTTGAATGAAAACTTAGTTGCATGATGTTAGGAACCCATGCTTGAAAACTAGATGTAAGGTTCGATAGAATGCTGTGCTAATAGGACTTCGGTAAAAGCCGAGTGATTTCCTCTCACTCGCGAGAAAATAGGAGTTGAATGTTTACTACACGCTGCAATCATAAGGACAACGGACGGGCTATGGTACGATGTTTACGATTGAGGCCCGTCTGTTTAGTGAAAAATGCTAAGGCCGCAGTGTGTGGTAGTGGTGGTTAAGTCTTTGAACGTACTAACCACATGCCGAGAATATGGTAATCGGTAAGCTTAAGTACCTGATTGGCCCGGCAAGGGGACGGCATCCTACCCTTTGAACTTCGGTCCCATGTGCATATGGCGAGTGCAGAGAGTGGTCACGACCCGGCGCCGAACCGTGGCGTGGGGCTCTTGAACTCTCGGAGGGTAGCCCCGATCCACGACCCGGAAAGAAAGGGGAAAAGTTGCACGTGTGACTCTAGGGAGTAACCACGTGACGTGTGTTTGGGTTTCCCTTGCAAGGTTAAGAAATTCGATTCGAATCGTCCGTTTCTCACGGCTATTGAGACTGCTTAATCACTTTTACCCACAGAGTAAGAAGAGGAACAATGATGATGAATAAACTTGTTGGATGAAATTTAATGCTTCACCATGAATGATATTGGATAGCTGCTTATCTAGAATGGTTAATGAAACTAGAATCTTGAGCTAAAAGTTGAAAGTAAGGACCCACTCGTAGATGCTTTTCGGCAAAACAAACCCCTGAGCCAAAAAGCCTTGCATGTCTAGAGTTGGTGGAGTAGATTCCACTATGCGGGTAAGTCTTGCTGAGTATTAGTATACTCAGCCTTGCTTGTGGCTTGTTTTCAGGTGAGACCTTCGAAGATATGATTGCTAGCTTGACTTGGCCCTGCACTCTTCCTCCTGGTTGGTCGGTGGAATGGGATACGCCCCCGGCCAATGGAGATAATGCCCAGTGATGTCTCGTACGGGCTTCACCAAGACATCCTGTATCGTCGAGTAGCTTTCGTTATTTTATTTCCGCTGCAACTTAAACTCTGAAGAACTTATTGGTTATGATCACTGAAGTACTTGGTTACTAAACCCAAACTTGGTTTGTAATATTCACTTATGATAATTTTCATAATATCTGTTGGAATGTGGTATTCTCTGGGCTCATCGTCGCATGAGCATTTGTATGTATGGCATTCGATCCGCTTTACCGTGGTTGTATCGGGAGGTTACCCGATAGACCAATGGATTACTCCGTTTGAAGTGTAAGGTTAACCGAGATTGCCCTAATGGTGATGGTTAATACACTTGAGCCGGATTAATTCAGGTGGTTCTGCCACAGCTGGTATCAGAGCCGTAGCTGGTGCCACAGCTGGTAACAGCTGGCACCAGAGCCGAAATGCATACGCCAGAGAATGCGATAAGCCATAAAAACTTATTTTCATAAAACTTGACTAAAAGGATGTGTTGCGAAATACGTTGGTGCGCTAAGGATGGTGCCTAGTTCGTAAAGCCCTAAGGGATTATTGGGAAAGTTACTAGGTGGCTATCTAACTTATGAAATATTATCAACTGACTTCCAGCACATTACTTTCTGTCAAAACTTACTTTCATGCACAACCGACCTTAAATTCTGTAACGACGCACTCATCGCCAAGGTAAGAAGGTAAGAATCCTCAGCCAACTGAGAGAGATTGGCCTTCCTGTCGGTGATGCGAACCGAACGCTGCCCTCAAGCAGTGGCTTACTTGAGGTGCTGCCAATATGCCAACTGTTAGTTGAATATATTGGGAGTAGAAGGTTTGGCGCAGGGTATGGCGATCGCTGTTCATACCCCCGTCTCATGACGGTACCCCCGTGAATACGCTATCTCGATAGCGTATGTTAACGTCGTCTGTACGGCGGAAATTGTACAGATATCGTTTCTATAAGTAAACGGTAATGAATACGGACGCTTTCATGAGTGCTGGCATGAAAGGTTCATGAAATATTTGTGCTCTATCAATCTTCTGCAGGTACACTAACCGCGATTACGATAAGTTAAAGAACGGTTAGAAAATCTCGACTAGCTATTATAGTGAGAGGCGTATCATGTATGCCACCGAAACTATCTTCGTAAAACCAAAAGTTATTTGGCAATTATTTTATTTTGTGAGGACGAATAGGACGTGCATGCATCATGGCTATATAAATCCGAAATTGAAAATGTGATGCGTGAGAGTGGCAAGGTTCATGCGCCCACACGATTGACTTGCATAAGGATTATCTAGTAAACCGGTCACATTCCGCCTTATCCGAAAAGATGAAATTATTAAGCTGAGAAAATGACCCTGTCTGAAGAAACTCATGTTGAAAGAATTGTTCCAAATTTTGTGTTCTATCACCTGTTCAAAAATGAAAAATTCTGAACTTATGGATAGTAAGAAATAACAGAAACCATGGAATGTCAGAATTCTGTCCAGAATAAGCACTTCTGCCCCTTAAATTTTTAGGCCCCCTTCCTACAGTTTTCTGCAAAAGAGTACAACACAAAACTTGTCCCAAATTTACCCAGGTAGCTGCTGTTAAAATTTGGTAAATTTTGGCTGGGTAGATTTTCCCTGGTGCACGAAACTCTAGCCCTCTGTTCACTGAAAATTCTGGGTAGACAGAGAACTAAGACCTTAAGGGAACAGCCATCTTAGAGCCTAATCCAGCCAAAGTGTTGAATAGAAAAGTGGTGCACAAATACCTTAGGAGTGTTCTGGTGAAATTTGAGAATTTTTGGATATGAACTGTGGAAGTTATGGTTATTTTTGCACTCTATACAGAATCCGTCCCTGTGCTTTTCACACTTTTTCTTGGTCTCACTCCATTTGATCTTTTGTTCAGATGGCCGAGCCTGCTGCTATGATGGTGGATGAGGATGGATGCGTTCACTCGCAGTGTCTCCACTGGGAGGGCTTTCCCTCTATTTTGTGGGACGTGTTGAGCGCCGCGGGCTATCTAATTCCCCCGCGTTACGCCGGACTGAAGTTTGCAGAGAATGAAGTTACCCAGTGCCGTGTCAACGTGACCATTTTTCCACACCCGCTACACCCGGAGTGGCCCGCCTTGGAGATTGAGGCTGTTGGTCGCCGTTTGGCTGATACTTGGGAGCTTGCAGCCATGAGGGCGCTCACCACTTTTTGTGCGCAGCGTCCCGAGGTTGTCACACTCGCTCCCATTGGTTTGTTTCCTGCTGCCCAGGACAATGACCCCTTTTGGCTCAACAGGGTGCAGCACTCACAGTACTTGGTGGACTTTCATGCCCAGGAGACCATCGATACCTCCGTGCGGTGCATGAATGCACTCTACCGACTTCTGACTCTCCAGAGTCAGGCGCTTGTGCAGCTCACTGATCTTGCACAGGCCTACCACATGATGGCAGATACCAGGGATGAGCAGATTAAGGAGCTCAGTAAGGATCTTGAGGATAGAGATGCTCAGATGGGCCAACTTGAGGGCCAAATTCAGGAGCAGGACACTCTCATGGGTGAGAGAGATGACATGATAGCACACTTGGAGGAGCAGCTCCATGACCTGAACCTTGAGTTGGAGGATGCTAATGAGCACATTCAGTGGCACCATGATCAGAATGCCCCTCCTGGCGTGGTGGCTATGGAGGAAGATGAGGAGGAGCCACAGGAGATTGATGGTATTTCAGGAATGGACTTTGAGGGTGAGGCACTGCAGGCACCTCAGATGGGAGCTCACTCTCCTACTCACAGCGAGTCGTCCATCAACGACCTGGATGACTTCTAGATGATGACCTAGACGGACTTTTGCACATACTCCTTGATAGGGTAGCCTAACTTTTGGCAAGTGTTGTAATAGGCTAACTAGGAGTTGAGTAACTCTTTTGTGATGGGTATACCTGAACCATGTGGATACCCTTCGCATGTAAGGAACGGCGATAAACTTGGGTGATTTCGTTGTAAGTTGGTAAACGATGAAATCCACAATCGCTGAAACTTGTCGGAAATTTTATCCATGTCTCCTTACATTTCTGAGCTGTGAGTTGAACACCAGACCTGTCAGGGATTTTGTGATCGTGGTCCTCACAGAAATTTAGCATCATTGGACCTCGCTAGTTTGAGTTATAGGCAAAACATCACCTATCGATCTGCTGAAAAACAGCTGAGACAGTAAGGCAAAGGACGAGCCTTTCAACCATCTTAGCTATAGTTCTAGCACCTGAGTTAAATACCAAAGTGGTGCATCCCTAAGTTCTCTAACTACTGCCAAAGTATGAGATGTTTTGGATGGACCCACAGCAAGCTATGATTTTTCTCGTAGCAAACAGAAATTCTGTCCATACTTCTAGCTGTGATTTCGGAAGTCTATGACTACACCAATCATTTATGAATCGAGGAAGTAATATGGATCGCGTTGCTAATGGTAACCTTCATGTTTCAGATGGTTGGATCAACACGTGGCAACCCCGAGGGTTTTGTTGCCGATGGCAGCAGACCGCGACAATCGCCACCACCCCCGCCCAGTTTGGTGGAAGTGATGGCCGCTAAAACCGAGCTGCTGCGTCAGCTGGTGCAAGGACAGCAACACCACCAGTGGGGTGGGCAAAATGTCCACCACCCCCAAGCTGCAGGATATACGGATTTTCTGGGGACCCAGCCGCCCTTGTTCCATAAGACCGAGGAACCCCTGGACGCAGACGCATGGATTCGCACCATCGAATCCAAGTTCACACTACTTGTGGCCCCATGCTCAGAGGCCAACAAAGTTCGTTTTGCCGCGCAACAGCTTCGCGGTACCGCTCGTCTGTGGTGGGACCACTATTTTGCGATGCTCCCGGCTGATCATGTGGTCGACTGGGACGAATTCAAGGCCGCATTCCGGGCACATCATATCCCCGAGGGTCTCATGGAGAGGAAGTTGAACGAGTTCCTGGCACTCACCCAGGGCACCCGCACCGTGCTGCAGTACGCCCAGGCGTTCAACAATATATGCCAGTATGCGGGCTATCACACTGATACGGATACTAAGAAGCGTGACCGTTTCCGCAGAGGACTAAGCACCAAGCTCAAGGAGCGTCTGAACCTAGTCAGGGCTGACACCTACAACGAATTGGTCAATATGGCCATTACCCAGGAAGACTGTATCATGGCACACCGGGCAGAGAAGAAGAGAAAGGCACCCGCTGGACCTTCAAGTGCTCAGCCACCAAGGTATCGCATCGTGCAAAATGCCGCACCCACAGCTCCACCAAGGGCCCCTCAGCCAAGGAGATGGATTGCCAGACCCCCACAGCAGCCAGGCATGGTACGACCCCCGATGCCTCCACAGAATGGTCCGAGGCCCACTCTGCAACAGCCTCTTCGACCCAGCCCTGCGAATCGTTGTTTCAAATGCGGGAGTTCCAACCACTTTGCACGAGAATGCCTCAGTCTGGGCCGCCCAGCCAAGGTCAGGGATCCAACCCGAACAACAAGAACAGGGGCAAGAGACAGACCCTGCAGGTTAAGCAAGGACGGATTAACTTCACCACGCTTGCAGAGCTTCCTGAAGGAGCCCCAGTGATGTCGGGTATATTCTCTATCCATAACAAGCCTGCAGTTATATTATTTGATTCTGGTGCATCGCATAATTTCATAAGTGCAAAATTCGGTGCAAAAGTAGGCTTGGATGTTTGTCACACAAAAGGGTCATATATGATATCAACACCGGGTGGTAAAATTGCTTCAAACCAAATGGTCAGACAAGTACCAGTCAAGTTGGGTAGTAAAACCATCGACACAAACCTTGTTCTTTTACCCCTTGACGGCATGGATATTATTTTGGGAATGAACTGGATGACTATGCATGGAGTCACGCTGGACCTTTCTTCCCAAGCCGTTGAGATAAATTCACCTAGTCACGGAGCCACTACCCTTTACCTACCATTACGGGAGTGCACAAATTCTTGTGCTTTCGTAATGGAAGGACTTAAGCTAGAGGATATTCCTGTAGTAAACGAGTATGCCGACGTTTTTCCGGATGACTTACCAGGAATGCCACCGGATAGGGATATTGAGTTCATCATCGAACTGCAACCAGGCACTGCACCTATATCCAAAAGACCATATAGGATGCCCCCTAAAGAATTGGCAGAGCTGAAAATTCAACTCCAAGAACTGCTGGACAAAGGTTTCATTCGCCCTAGCGCGTCACCTTGGGGATGTCCAGCCCTATTCGTAAAGAAAAAGGATGACAGTTTAAGATTATGTGTGGACTACCGACCTCTAATGCGGTAACTGTTAAAAATAAATACCCACTTCCTCGTATCGATGTACTCTTCGATCAATTAGCTGGAGCCAGAGTCTTCTCAAAAATTGATCTTCGTTCGGGATATCATCAGATAAAGATTCACCCATGTGATATTCCGAAGACTGCCTTTTCCACACGATATGGACTATATGAATTCTTGGTCATGTCCTTTGGACTCACAAATGCCCCTGCCTACTTCATGTATCTCATGAATTCGGTATTCATGCCCGAACTTGACAAATTTGTCGTAGTGTTCATCGACGACATCCTTATCTATTCCAAGGATGAGGAAGAGCATGCCAAGCACCTTCGCACTGTTCTTCAGCGACTCAGAGACCATCAGCTCTATGCTAAGTTTTCTAAGTGTGAATTCTGGTTGGATACTGTAAAGTTCTTGGGTCACACGATCTCCAGCGAAGGCATAGCTGTTGACCCCAGCAAGGTACAAGAGGTGATGGATTGGAAAACCCCTACCTCTGTTCATCAGATTCGCAGTTTTCTCGGCTTAGCCGGTTACTACCGTCGCTTCATCCCGGATTTCTCTCGAATTGCTAAGCCCATGACTGAACTGTTAAAGAAGGAAGTAAAGTTTGTATGGAATGAGAAATGTGAAGAAGCTTTCCACACTCTCAGAGAACATCTGACTACTGCACCTGTGTTAGCTCAACCCGATAATACCAAGTCGTTCGATGTGTATTGTGACGCATCGGGTACTGGTCTAGGATGTGTGCATATGCAAGAGAATCGAGTGATTGCATATGCCTCACGAGCCCTTCGGCCCCACGAGCAGAATTATCCCACTCATGATCTTGAGCTTGCAGCTGTCATTCACGCTCTGAAAATATGGAGGCACTATCTCATGGGTACACGGTGCAATATCTACACGGAAAATAAGAGTCTCAAGTATATCTTCACACAAGCCAATCTGAATATGAGACAACGAAGATGGTTAGAATTAATCAAGGATTATGACCTTGAAGTGCACTATCACCCCAACAAGGCTAATGTAGTCGCGGAGGCACTAAGCCGCAAGTCCCATTGCCATTGCTTATCCATGGAATCCTACAATGAGACATTGTGTGCAGAAATGAGGAAGCTTAACATGGAAATGGTTTCCCAAGGCACTCTAAATCACATCTCAGTTGAGCCCACTCTTCACGACCAAATCGTCATGGCACAACTACATGATGAAGGAATTAAGATCATCAAACAAAAACTCTCTCTAGGTGAGGAGAAGTATAAATGTTTCCGCCAGGACCATAAGGGAGTTCTATGGTTCGAAAGTCGTATAGTCGTTCCGAAGAATCATGAACTCCGCAAGCAAATTCTCGATGATGCACACCTTTCCAAATTCTCTATCCACCCCGACAGTAGCAAAATGTATCAAGACCTAAGGCAAAACTTCTGGTGGACTAGAATGAAAAGAGAAATTGCTACGTATGTCTCAGAATGTGACACGTGCCAGAGAGTAAAAGCTAGCCACTTGAAAGTAGCCGGTACACTTCAACCGTTACCTATACCATCATGGAAATGGGAAGACATAAGTATGGACTTCATCGTTGGACTACCAAACACTTCCAAGAATCATGATTCCATATGGGTTATCGTTGATAGACTCACAAAGACGGCACATTTCCTTCCGGTACACACCACCTATTCTGCTAAGAAATATGCCGAGATTTACCTCGATCGTATTGTTTGCCTACATGGAATACCTAAGACAATTATTTCTGATCGAGGTACTCAGTTTGTAGCACGCTTTTGGGAGCAACTGCAAACGTCTCTTGGTACTAAACTGATTCGCAGCTCAGCATACCATCCTCAGACTGACGGGCAAATGGAAAGAGTAAACCAAATTCTTGAAGACATGCTGAGAGCTTGCGTCATTCACTATGACAAGAATTGGGACAAATGTCTACCCCTAGCAGAGTTCTCGTACAACAATAGCTATCAAACGAGTTTGAAAATGGCACCATTTGAGGCCCTGTACGGACGAAGGTGTCGAACTCCTTTGAGCTGGTCACAAACCGGAGAACGCAAAATATTTGGGCCCGACTTGGTAATCGAGGCAGAGGAGAAAGTAAGGGTAATACAAGCAAATCTTACAGCCGCACAAGCCAGGCAAAAGAGCTATTCCGACAAAAGGAGGAAGCCCCTGAAATTCGAAGTTGGTGATCATGTCTATCTTCGAGTTTCACCAACCAAGGGAGTACAACGATTTGGAGTCAAAGGAAAACTAGCTCCCCGTTATGTCGGCCCCTACGAAATCATTGAGAGCTGTGGATCCGTAGCCTATAGACTACAACTACCCCCTCAGCTTACGGCCACCCATGATGTCTTTCACGTATCTCAACTCAAGAAGTGTATTCGAGTCCCTACCGAGATTGTGGAACAACAAGAAATATTGGTAGAACCCGACCTCTCGTATGTCGAACACCCGGTTAAAATTTTGGATCGAAAAGAAAGAGGGACCAGGAGGAAAGTGATTAAAATGTATAAAGTTCAATGGAATCATCACACTGAAGAAGAAGCCACCTGGGAAACCGAGAGCTACCTAAACCAAAATTTCCCTGGTTTTCTTATCTCAACCAGTGGTATGTGCACCCATGTCCACACTAAGATTTACCGAATCTCGGGGCGAGATTCTTGTTAAGGGGGGAAGGCTGTAACAACCCTGATAAATTACATTTCTAAATCAATGTCATTAGCCCAACCCTATGCTTAACCAACTAACAAAAAGGGTGAAAAGAATTAGAACAAGTTAAGTTGAAATTCAAAATATAAATTGGGCACATATGAATACCTTTGAATTTCTAAATTAACTTTCAAACCACAAGCCAAATGAGGTGTTGCCTGAAACCAAACTTGTAGAACTTTTATTCTGAACAACTTTCATGTTCAAAAGTTTTTGAAATTCAAATTAGAAAGTGGAGAAAACGTCCTGTTTGCAACCAGCCCCCTGGAAGTTTTCAAATTCTTGCAATTAGGCCCTTCGCCCCTCCTCTCTCTCCCCTCCCCGCCCGACAGCCCGGCCAGGTAGCCGGCGATGCCTGACCGGCGCGAGCCGCCAGGCCAGTGGCCGCCGGCCCTCGCCCCCAAGCCCGGCTTTGCCCCCCCCCCCCCACCGCCGCGCCGCCCAGTCCGCGCTCGCCGCGCGCACCGCGCTGCCCAGCCTCTGCTCGCCGCCCGTCGCGCCCAACGGCCGCGCCGCGCCGTGCCGCTCCGCCCGCCGCGACCCGCCCGTCGCTGCGCTTGCCGCCCGCCCGAGCCGCTGCTGCAGCTGCCCTCCAATCCCCGTGCCGCGCTATCTCTCGCTCCCCCACGCAAGATTTCGGCCGCCCAGTCGCGCGCTCCCGCCCGCCGCACGCCGCGCCGGTGAACTGAGCCACCCACCGCGGCCAACCCCACGCCATCGCCGTGCCTCCACCCCTGCACGTCGCCCGGCACCCCTACCTCCCTCCTGCCCCTATAAAAGTCGCCCCAGGCCGCCTGCGCGAGCTGCCAGTCACCAGAGGACGCTCGCCGCCGCCATTGTCGCCGCCGAGCTCCACCCGCTCGTGGACAGCCTCCCACAGCCGCCCCCTGCCCAAATTGAACCTCCAGCCACCACCACATCATCCCACCGGAGCTCACTGACCCGCTCAACGCCGCCCAGGACCACCGGAGCACCGCCGCCCACGCTGTCACCGCCGCCGCCGCCTCTGGTCACCGCGGACAGCTCGACTCCGACCTCCTCCGCCCAAGCCAAGTACCTGAGCAGCTTCCCCACGCGCCACTGAAGCCCCCCGTCCAGACCAGACCGCCCCAAGCCCGTCGGAGCACCGCCGTCGACGCGTACCGCCGCCGCCCCTGCTCCAACACCGGCGAGCTACTCCCGGCCGTCCCCCTCCCGAACAAGACCCCCACGAGGTAGCCCTCGCACCCCTGATCCTTCCCCGGCCCTCACCCCTCGCCGCCGTCGAGCCCCTTGCCGGAATTTTGGCCGGCCACCGTACCCGAGCCGCCCGAGGACCCAATTGCAGTAATTGAAATCTTTAGAAGGGTCTGCGCGTAAGATTCCAAGGACCCAGATGTAAGAGAAAGTTTCAAACCTAGATTCAAAATCAGTGAACTTGTAAAATTCGTATGAAATCGTAGAAAATTCAGAAAAATGCAAACTCAACTGTTCTGGAACCTTTAGGATAAACTCCACAACTTTTGTTACAGGCATCACCTCAGATTCTAGCTAAATCATGCTTTAAATAAAATGGAAAGATTAATGGCTTTTATTCATAGACTTGTCTTCAGACAAGTGCTGGTCCTGAAAATTTTGCAGTAGGAGATTTACTTGTTTTATAAGCCAATGTAAAAAGATCAGGCCCAAATTCCATCTCTATCTACACTGTTTATTAAACTTAGTTTCATACCATGAGTGGCTAAATATTTTATCCCTGCAGTTAGGTTATGAATCACCTAATGAAACATTTTCTGTACTGGTGTAATGGTACCAAAGTACCATAGAAAAATTTAGAGACTTTTTATCTCCAGGAACCTAATTATTTGATTTATGTGCTAATAACATACATTAAATCAAGAAAATAGTATCTTAGCTTGGAAAATTCTCATATTTTTACTAGAAGACACTCAGTGGTAGGGGATGCTGTGTAAAACGTTTCATAGACAAAAACCCTCTGCAGGATCCTGTAAAAATAAATCCTTAAATAACCTAGGTGTGTAATGTCATATTTACTATGCTCTGAAAACTGCATAATAAATCCCATAAAAATTACAGTAGCTCCTGCATGATTACGTGAAAGCCCTGTAAAAATCTTAGTCTCAGTTTTGGCACCATTTGTTCTGTACAAAAAGAACAAGAATTTAGCAGTGACCATGTGTTATTTTTTTCATAATTAATCTGCTGCATGAAAATATCTGAAAAATTTACAGTAAGCGTATCTTTCCTTGATGTGCCTAGATCCAAGGTTTCATGACCAGAAACTACTCTCTGTAGTAGTTACACTTAAATCATGTTTCCATGCGGAACATAAGTTCCCATGAACACTCACCCCACCTTGCTTAACGAAGTTACTTATTGTACTTTTCTACTCTAATAACAATTGCCCACGAATGATAAAGTAACTCACTTCACAACAAACTCATGTTTTACAAACCGCAACTTTATCGTGAAGAAAATCATGTCATTTACTATCACCACTACTTAAACTTGTGCATTCATGTAGAAACGACTACTCTCGCCGACGGAACTTACGAGCTGGTGCCCGAGTCCGAGAGTGAGCAGTGTGAAGCCCAGGCAAATATAACTGAAGCAGTTGAAGACCCGGGTCAACGTTCAGACGATCCCCGGACTAACTTTGCACAAGAAGGCAAGCCCCGGAGCATAACCCATTTCCTTTCCTAAATTATGCAACTCACTACTCTTTTGCTTGTGCATTAAGTTTATAGGAGTTGAATGAAAACTTAGTTGCATGATGTTAGGAACCCATGCTTGAAAACTAGATGTAAGGTTCGATAGAATGCTGTGCTAATAGGACTTCGGTAAAAGCCGAGTGATTTCCTGTCACTCGCGAGAAAATAGGAGTTGAATGTTTACTACACGCTGCAATCATAAGGACAACGGACGGGCTATGGTACGATGTTTACGATTGAGGCCCGTCTGTTTAGTGAAAAATGCTAAGGCCGCAGTGTGTGGTAGTGGTGGTTAAGTCTTTGAACGTACTAACCACATGCCAAGAATATGGTAATCGGTAACCTTAAGTACCTGATTGGCCCGGCAAGTGGACGACATCCTACCCTTTGAACTTCGGTCCCATGTGCATATGGCGAGTGCAGAGAGTGGTCACGACCCGGCGCCGAACCGTGGCGTGGGGCTCTTGTACTCTCGGAGGGTAGCCCCGATCCACGACTCGGAAAGAAAGGGGAAAAGTTGCACGTGTGACTCTGGGAGTAACCACGTGACGTGTGTTTAGGTTTCCCTTGCAACGTTAAGAAATTCGGTTCGAATCGTCCGTTTCTCACGGCTATTGAGACTGCTTAATCACTTTTACGCACAGAGTAAGAAGAGGAACAATGATGATGAATAAACTTGTTGGATGAAATTTAATGCTTCACCATGAATGATATTGGATAGCTGCTTATCTAGAATGGTTAATGAAACTAGAATCTTGAGCTAAAAGTTGAAAGTAAGGACCCACTCGTAGATGCTTTTCGGCAAAACAAACCCCTGAGCCAAAAAGCCTTGCATGTCTAGAGTCGGTGGAGTAGATTCCACTACGCGGGTAAGTCTTGCTGAGTATTAGTATACTCAGCCTTGCTTGTGGCTCGTTTTCAGGTGAGACCTTCGAAGATATGATTGCTAGCTTGACTTGGCCCTGCACTCTTCCCCCTGGTTGGTCGGTGGAATGGGATACGCCCCCGGCCAATGGAGATAATGCCGAGTGATGTCTCGTACGGGCTTCACCAAGACATCCTGTATCGTCGAGTAGCTTTCGTTATTTTATTTCCGCTGCAACTTAATCTCTGAAGAACTTATTGGTTATGATCACTGAAGTACTTGGTTACTAAACCCAAACTTGATTTGTAATATTCACTTATGATAATTTTCATAATATCTGCTGGAATGTGATATTCTCTGGGCTCATCGTCGCATGAGCATTTGTATGTATGGCATTCGATCCGCTTTACCGTGGTTGTATCGGGAGGTTACCCGACAGACCAATGGATTACTCCATTTGAAGTGTAAGGTTAACCGAGATTGCCCTAATGGTGATGGTTAATACACTTGAGCCGGATTAATTCAGGTGGTTCTGCCACAGAGAGGACCGGGCAACGCTGGGGAGGGACGGCACGATGGGGGCGAGTTACTGGTCGCGGTGGACGGTGAGCAGAGCTAGCGCGGCGTGCGGCGGGCGCGGGCAGGGGATTGGGCACCGGGGATTTGGCGTGGGGGAGGGGGAGATCACGCGGCGGGCGGGTTGGGCGAGGAGCTGCAGCAGCTGGCTTGCCGGGCGGCGAGCGCGGCGACTGGCGAGATGCGGCCGGGACACGGGCACGTGCGCGTGGCGTGCGCGGACTGGGGAGGAGCGCGTGCGAGCAGAGCGTGGCAAGGTATTAGATTGGAGACTTGCGCCGGTCCGGCATCGCCGGCCAGGTGGCCAGCGGTGACTGCGCGGCGCGCGGAGGGTCGGGCGAGCGGAAGGTCGGGCGAGCGTAGGTTTGGGCAAGCGGAGAGTCGGGCGAGCGTAGGGTCGGGCGAAGCGGAGAAAGAAGGGTCTGCAGTGGAAATAGAACAAAAGGCAGGGGCTGGTTTGCAAATTCAAGTATTTCTCAAATTTTCGTGTTGCAACTCAAAAATCCTTGAACATGAAAGTTGTTCAAAATGAAAAGTTACACAAGTTTTGTTTCAGGCCCAAGTTCATTTGAGTTTTAGTTTAGCAGTTATTTTAAAAACTCAAAAAGTATGACTCGGAGGGCACGTCATTTCCTGGGCAAAAATTTGCATTCACTCCTAGGCTTCAACTAGACTTTTGTTTATCATGTCAAAAATGATGTGCCTATTCAAATTTAATAGCCATGTTTGCATCGATGCGAAAGTTTTTTAATTTGTTTGATTAACGTACATGTACTTATGTAGATATACCCAACTATTTTCAATTCAAAGCAAAACCAATTTATAATTCGTTTCTTTTAAACTTTTCTCAATTATTTAGGCATCATGTTAAGTTAGTGAGGCTTATTTCGTAATTTAAACACCCGAGGTGTTATAGGCAAGAGAAGAACCATCGCAGCCACGAAGGTCGGCAAGGCTCCGCGCGGCACGCGAGATATTAATGTTAGACAATGGTGAGCCTGCGACATATGCAGAAGCGATGTTGCACCTAGATTCTAAGAATGGCATAGTGCCATGAGATCCGATATAGACTCCATGGGAGACAATCAAGTTTGAAACTTGGTTGACCCGTCTGATGGTGTTAAAGCCATAGAGTGCAAATGGATCTATAAGAAGAAGAAAGACATGGATGGAAATGTTCACATCTATAAAGCTCGACTTGTCGCAAAGGGGTTTAGACAAGTTCAAGGAGTTGACTACGATGAGACATTCTCTCCTGTAGCGATGCTTAAATCTATTCGGATCATTTTAGCAATAGCTGCGTATTTCGATTACGGGATATGGTACATGGATGTCAAAACAACTTTCCTGAATGGAAACCTAGATGAGGACGTGTACATAATACAGCCCGAAGGTTTTGTCGATCCGACCAATGCTGGAAAGGTATGTAAACTTCAAAAATCCTTTTATGGGTTGAAGCAAGCATCTCAGAGTTAGAATATTGGTTTCGATGAAGTAGTCAAAGGGTTTGGTTTTCTTCAGAACAAAGAAGAAGCTTGTGTTTACAAGAAGGAAAGTGGGAGCTCTGTCGCATTTCTAATCCTGTATGTGGATGACATACTGCTGATTGGGAATGATATTCCTATGCTGGAATCCGTAAAGACTTCATTGAAAAATAGTTTTTCTATGAAGGACTTAGGGGAAGCTGCATATGTTCTGTGGATAATGATCTATAGAGATAGATCAAGGAGGCTAATAGGATTTAGCCAAGATACTTACATTGACAAGGTATTAAAACATTTCAGTATGGAACAATCAAAGAAAGGGTTCTTGCCTATGTCACATGGTATGCATCTCAGCAAGACTCAGTGTCCCTCGACGACTGATGAGCGGGATCGCATGAGCAAGGTTCCATACGCTTTGGCAATTGGTTCTATCATGTACGCAATGATAAGTACACGCCCAGATGTCTCATATGCTCCAAGTGCTACGAGCAAGTACCAGTCTGATCGTGGTGAAATTCACTAGACAACTGTGAAAAACATCCTTAAGTACTTCAGAAGGATTAAAGATGTGTTCCTAGTCTATGGAGGTGAGGAGGAGCTCACTGTAACGGGTTACACTGATGCTAGCTTCCAAACTGACAAAGATGATTCAAAGTCGCAATCAGGTTTTATATTCACATTGAATGGTGGTGCTATGAATTGGAAAAGTTCCATGCAAGATACGGTGGCCGACTCTACGACGGAAGCCGAGTACATTACAGCTTCGGAAGCTGCAAAGGAAGGTGTTTGGTTGAGGAAGTTCCTCATTGAGCTTGGTGAGTTTCCAAATGCGTCTAGCCCATTGAACCTCTACTACAACAACAATGGGGCGATAGCGCAGGCTAAAGAGCCAAGGAATCACCAGAAGAACAAACATGTACTGTGGAAATTTCATCTTATACAAGAGTTCGTGAGACGGGGTGAGATCAAGATATGCAAAATACACACGGATTTGAATGTTGTTGATCCGTTGACAAAGCCTCTTCCACAGCCTAAGCATGAGGTGCACACAACAGCTATGGGTATTAGATACCTTAAGGATTAGACTCTAGTGCAAGTGTGAGACTGTTAGAAATATGCCCTAGAGGTAATCATAGAGATGATCATATTTCGTTGTATCCATGATGCATTATATATATGTATTCATTGAATATCTATGAAAAGGCAACTTGTATTGATTGGCAGTTATGTGAATTGTTTGTGAGACTCTTTACTTGTATGGTTATTCTAAAGTTGTTCCTAGTCGGAGTTCATGTATGGACACACATGAATATTAAACTAGCACATGTATTAGTTGATGACTATGTTTCACAAGTCATAGACATGGAGATGTCAAACTAATAATGTGGGCGCATGTATGACATGTGGCTAGACCGACCCAACTCGAGAAATAGTGATTTCTCATTACACAATGTGTATGCTATGTCCTTAGACCTGAGATTGTCGCATGTTCTCTCAAGATGTGAACCGACCTACTTAGGAGCTATCAAACTCTAACAGGGTAGTTATAAAGGTGGTTCTCGGGTTTGTCACGAAGTATGCTTTGAGACATGATCAGTCAAGATGGGATTTGCCCCTCTCTACTTGAGAGAGATATCTCTGGCACCCTCGAGTGATCGGATCAAGAAATGCATGGCCATGCTAGGGTTAAGTGTTAACCAAGGATTGCGGATCACGGCATCGAGAAAGAGAGGTCAGTTAAGAGCTAGAACCAAATATCATGAGGCAAAGGGAATAGCATGTATATGAGATTGTGATGGCTCGTCTGATATGATCTTTGCGTGCATTTGGGAGTTGTCACGTCTTGCTATAGGCTGCTGTCAACTATTGGCCGAGTAGGAGCATTTGGGCCATGTCTATTCGCCCGCGAGCCCAAAGGGTCACACACTTAAGGGGCTATAAGCCTAATGAGGATATGATCTGAATTAGACTGGGCTTAGGTGCACTAATGGGCCTTGGTTTGGAAGCCCATTAGTGGGCGCCTAAAGGGGTCTATATAAAAAGGGGCAGGGCTCATGGAAACCCTAACTCTCCATGCCTGCTGCAGCCGCCTGTTTCCCACGCCTGCGCCTTCGTCACCCTCGTGGACCTAGCAGTCCGGATCGCGAAGCTTCCGCCGCCGTACGTGTGGATACCTTGGAGGTGCTGCATCTGCTGCATGAGGACGAGCCGCACGTGAGAAGGTCTCGCGACTGCACTGCCGGCTACCATACAAACTACACCAACGCGCTACAGAAGTTCTGCACCCGCGAGTCTAGTGGTAATTCCGTGATCTATAACTACAGAGTTCCTGGTTTAAAGGGTAGAAAATTTTGTTTTGTGCTAGCGTAGCCTCCCCGTAGCCCTTTAGAACTCAGCATCATCTTCAGCAGACTTCACACCTTCTTCTTCTGAGCAGCAGTAAGCAAGGGTGAGTACACTTATGGTTGCTACTCAGCAAGGCCATAAAAAATAACCAAAACAATGATTCAAATCCATCTTTAAGTTAAATTAATCATGTGAGGGTCCAGGCCGCTCTTGACCGTGAGCACGGCTGATATATCAGTTTTAGACACTCTGCAAAGGTTGTACACTTTCACCACAAGTCGCGTAAAAGTTCAAAAGAACTTTGGACCCAACCATGCTGTGCTGATATTGCACAATACCACACTTCCGAGGTGTGATTGCATAGGGACGCTACGAGGCCTTTACAAAGATTTCCTAGTAAGAAGTAGTCCGCTAGAGTTTCGGTAGCTGTGTGAACCATAACCCTCCCTAATGGTCAGCACCTTAGCAAAGGCTGCTACCCCAAGAGGATCAAGCTATACCCCAATCACCGACCCCCTCCTTGCCCTTTTAGTAAGACTGCTTCAAACTAGAGTCTCTAATTAATTAGCCAAGACCAGAGCCATGTGGTTCTTAAGATTGTACTGTTTTCCTGGGTTGTTCTCCATATCCTAATTAATTCATAGTATTCTTGTAAATAAGCACAGATAGAAGGATGGTTAGAGTCACTTGCCTTTCACCAACAAAAAGCTACTCTTACTGCTCTTCAGGTCTTGTTCACTTGAAAATCTTGATCTTCAAGCTTCAACAGCGATCCTTCTAGTCGAAGCAAACATCAAACATAAACATACAAAACAACAAACAAGTACAACTAAGAACAATACACCAATCACAAAACAAAATCTTTTAAAGAGCGCACTAAAGGATATGGCTCGATTCTATGGATCTCACGAACGCAAGAAACGCTAAGAATGGAACTAAGGTTGAAAAGCCACAGCTATCGAAAGATTTGAATCATAAAAGAAAACAAAAGAATTATAAGCTTCATTTATTTTAATTAGAAACCACATGTAAAGGATATTTAAAAGACAATATCTCATGTTGCAATTAACTCAGATTACATCATATTTGTAAAGGTGAAGTAGAACTTAGCCAAATTTTATTTATGATTGTCTATGTACAAATTACACTAATTAAACAATTAATTAGAAAGAAACTTGTGAGAACATCTAAACACATAACTTTATGTTTGGATTTGAACCTAACAAATTAAATTAAAAACACATTTATGTTGATATTAATCAAGTCAAAATTAATTATGAAAACCGGAGTAACTTTAATTAGCTTTTAATTAGAAAAGCTAGTTTAAGTAGTCATTAATCAAATTAAATCTAAATTTAAATATAAAATACAAACTACTGTACAACAATGTTACTCAACGATAGCTTACGCTAAAACAAAACTAACACAACAAGAACGAACTAAGACGGATCTAAAATGGAGATTCTATGAGCTAAATGATGATTCAGGGGCTTAGTCGTGATTAACTATAGATGTTAGGGGCTAGAAGAGAACTGTGGCAAAACTCAAAAAACTGAGGTCGCAAAAGGGTCAAAAGATGGGGATAGATCTGTCAAAGAGCGGAGCTAGGGCTGGGTTGAAAAGATCTATTAGATTAGGGGTTTTCCGGAGATTTGCAAGACACAAGAAAACTGCAGAAGAATACATCTTTCTCCAGGGATCAATCTGGAAAAGCTCGAGATCTTCCCTACCATGGTGGCCGGCAGCACTGTTTGTCGTGTTCCCGGCGTCCTAGGGCACCGAAGAGCGCGGAGAGCGGGGGGAAAGAAAGAGGAGAGAGAGGGGGGTTCATTTTGGTGCTCACCGGCGGCGGAGACTCACCATTGCGGCCGGATTTAGGCCGGGAAGAGGAGGCAGCGATCCTGCTCCGGCTTGCGGAACTGGCAGCGGCTACTACCTTTGCGGGGAAGAGCAAGAGGCGCGGCAGAAGGGGGTCACGGGGCAGTTGGGCCGCATGGGCAATGGGGGAGGGCAAGCGGCCGTTGCCCAGGAGCCGAGGGGCGGCGGCGCTCCTTGTGCTACGCGAATAGGAGAGGGGTGCGGGGTGGGGGAGATCTGGGCGCTCAGGTTCTTGATGGCAGTGCGTCCTTGAGAGGGAGGCGGCGATGCAGGGAGTGTAGGGCGTAGGCAGCAGGGGCAATCCAGGGGGACGCGGGGCTGAGGTCGCTCGCCCTTGGGGCGCTCGAGGAGGCGGTGGTGTTGATCTGGTTTGCAGGTGACGGCGGCACTGCACGAGACCAAGGGCAAGCGTGAGGCGGCACTGACGGCAGAGGAGTGGAGTGCTTCGAGAGGTAGGGTTTCGGGATGCGATTCTCAGGAGACCTAGGGCCGGCGATGCAGAAGGGGCGAGGCTGCAGCAGGGGCGAGGGGCGTCGAGCGCTCGTGTTTTATACGTGTAGCAGCCCTAGCGTGGCAGGCAGGCCACGGTTGACACTAGGCTGCGAGCTGCTGGCCGGGTTGGGCCTGGCCGAAACAAGTTCGTGTGGGCCGAACTGGCCTCGGTCCTGGACCGAAAAGCAAAACGGCTGGGGATGAAGGATCAGAGGAGAAAATGAGTCTGGGCTTGCCGATAGGATCGGTCGGGTTCGGGTTGGTCGGGATCGGGTTAGGCCGAGACAGGTTCGCGTGTGAGCCGAAACTAGGCAGGCCACGGTCGACACTAGGCTGCGAGCTGCTGGCCGGGTTGGGCCTGGCCGAAACAAGTTCGTGTGGGCCGAGCTGGCCTCGGTCCTGGACCGAAAAGGAAAACGGCCTGGGGATGAAGGATCAGAGGAGAAAATGAGACTGGGCTTACCCATAGGATCGGCAGGGTTCGGGTTGGTCGGGATCGGGTTAGGCCGAGACAGGTTCGCGTGTGAGTAGAACAGTTTTGGTCATGGGTCGAGATTTGAACCTTGGCTGTCTGAGCAGGTTTGGGTTAGCCCAAGATAGGTTTGTGTGGGCCAAACACCAAAAATGGGTCGATGGAAAAAAATGACAAGCGCAGGCTGGCGAGGAGGATATGCGAGACTAGAGGTACTAGGCTGATCAGGAGAGGGGGCTGAAAAGAGAAAGCAAGGATAGAAGGACAGTCAAGCGGGCTGCATCTTTTATAGGATGCGTAGGGTTTGGGTTGCATGACGAACACGATAAGGACAACAGCGAGACTCATTCGATCTCGATGAAATACGAAACGGCATAGGATGAATAACTAGCTTAGCCTGCAGGTGGTGTATGGGTGTACGATGAGGTAGGGCATGTGTAGCCAGATCAAACTCGATCACGAGTCCTAGCGTGCATGCACAAGAAAACAAAACATTGCGTGGTATGGTCGTCATGGTCAAAACAAAAGGGACAAGAGAGATGGCAGGTGGGACCATGATGTCATTAAGAGAAAAAACCAGGGAGAAGGGCAGTAGGTTGGCCACTGTGTCAATGAAGAGAGAGGGAAAAAGGCTGTACAACTGAGGAAGATTGAGTTGGGTTTAGGGTCCTGGAGGGACCGTGCTAGTCATTGGAGTTGACGTTGACGACAACGGAGTCTCACCGAAAAAAATACGAAAATGAGATATGACTTTGTTTGGAGCATGATTTGATGGAGAGAATGATTAGAGGATGGTGATGGCCCAACTAGGTCGGATCAGGTTTGGGTCGAGGTGAGTTCGGCTCATTAGCGAAGATGGTCCGTTTGAGAGCATGAGAGAGAGAGAAAGATTGTTGGGCCAGGCCAAACGAGATAGGGGACAAAAAGAAAAGAGATTAGGAGGAAATCTAATCATATTTTAAATTTATTTTTCACCCAAAACATTATGCACTCAGCATGAATGCAAGACACATAGAACAACCTTATTTAATTTAAAAAAACAACCAAATATTTTCCTATACTAAATTTTCTGTAAAGAAAATAAATCTTGTGAAAATTTTAAAATTATGAGAAAATCTTTGCTTTACTTTTCTTTCTAATCACATCCTAAAATCCAACAATTCTAGGCTGTGAAACTAGAGATCCACTCCCACCCGTTACAAGCTTTTCTACCAAAAAGCTTAAAGAGTCCGTTAAACCGGTCATAGCCGTCGGTTTAACCAATCACTCTAAATCTGCATACTAGCCATTGAATGTCTTTCTGCCATGTCTGAGCTTGCTTGCGTCATTGCATCGACTCATTCCACCGATGCACCGTCGGTTCAACCAGTCCTGAGGACCTGTTGCTTCCTCAACTTCATAAACCTTCTAGTGGTCTAAACGACCAATGTACTGACGCTTTCACAGGTACAGTCGGTTAAACCGGTGACACCGTCGGTTTAACCGGTGCTACTACCATTTTCTGCACTTGATCATAGTTGCAATTTCTAATGCACGGCTCGGTTATAAATTAGGGTCGTTGGTTTAACCGGTGCCCCTTTTTAGCTCACACTTATCTAACTCGTCGCAGCAATCATTTGGACACCCCTAAAATATTCTCTCTGGTTTTTCACTATGACTTGAATGTCTAGGATGCGATTTGGAATATCTTGTATGCGAATTGAAATTCATCCATGGGACCTATAAATCCTACAAACTTATTTGCCCCATTGACTATGTTGTAACTCAATCACCAAAATCATAATATAGCCTAATGGGTCATGTTTCTTACAATGCAGAGAGCCATGGGTGCGGGTGTTTTCAACTTTTCATTATTCGTTGAAGACCGTGACTCCCTAAGCTAGGAACTCATGGAGGTAGGCCCCGAAGACACTAAACCTATGTTTGTCCTGGTTCTCAAACACAATTTTCTCCTCTAAATGTCGACTGTAGCAACCAACTGATCGGTTGTTAGCTAGTTATTAAGCGACATAATCAACGACTGGCAATGGCGTTTGTCAACTCTTTGAATCAATCAATTTGATCTGTCTTCCAGCTGCCGCTCCATCTACTTTATTAGGTTGAGATTGCATTACTAATATTACCTCTGTTTCTTGAATAGATGCCTTGTTGCAGCTCTGAAAATTCCACCCGCGGTTTCCGAGAATGTGCTGACAACTGCTGACAACTTCGACGCACCTCATTGTGTGATGAAGAATCATATAAAAATATTCTTTGTCAACACATACACATATATCTTGATTATCGAGGCTAGGATAAATTTGTTTCATTCCATCACCTGAAAGAAACACTCTGACGCCGGAGCCATGACGTACATCTCGAGCCTTTTAAAAGGCCAGGACACTACACTTCTCGCAGTATCCGAAGCAAAACCGAGACACCAACACGATCGGACCTCACAATGGCGGTGGCGAGAGCGTACTTGATCGCGCTCGTCATGGCTCTCGTGTTCTCTTCTTGCAGGGTGCAACAATGGCTGCCGGGACGTCAGTGCGGCAGCGGCAGCAGGTGCGAAGCCTCCTCAAGCGGCTCAACAAGCCTCCCGTCGCAAGCATTGAGGTACTGGCCTCCCATCCATCTCCAAACACAGCACGGAGCTCTGTGATTTTGTCGTGCATACTCTTATTATACTAAATACTAAAGAGGTGTTTAGATTGAGGGGTGAAAAGTTTTTATGTGACATAAAGAGAATCTTATTATTTAGAAGTAATAAATATAGACTAATAATAAAACTAATTACAGAACTCGTCTGTAAATCGCGAGACGAATCTAATGAGGATAATTAATCCATAATTAGCGGATATTTACTGTAACATCACTGTTGCAAATTATGGATTAAGTAGGCTCATTAGATTCGTCTCGCGAATTACAACCCATCTATGCAAAAAATTTATAAACAGATTTTATTTAATACTCCTAAATGGTAAGATTCTCTTTAATGTGATGAGTGAAAATTTTTTGGGGAGAAACTAAACACCCCCTAAGTTTCTGAAGTTAGTCGGAGTGAATCCATGCGAAAAAGTGATAACTGAACTCTCCTTCCCTCCACAACTAAGTGAAAACATTTCAATTCCTATGTTGATTACGATGCCTTTGCTTCTCCGGTGTTGTTCGGCAGCTACATGTATGATTTGCAAGCAGCACAGATGCATGACTCGCCAAGTCGCCATGCACTGGCTACTGTTCATATTCAGCCGTGTTTTCGTTTGCATTGGGTACTGTTCATAATCTTTTTCTGAATGATTATATTTTAGCCAAGTCGCCATTCATTAGCAGCACACAACCTTCAGTTTGGTTTACTCCGACTTCTGTCATTGCAGAAAGACTACCAGAAAGACTTCTGTCATTCACTACATTAATGTGTCTGGATTGTGTCAATGACGCAATGCTGTATTTCTTAGACCAGAAAGATCCCCACTTTTTGCCGATTGCCCGAGACTATACTCTGAAACCAAAATGCTTTCTATATAATCAATTTTTACTTATTTTTTGATGCTCAAAATTTTACATGACCTGTCGCGATTCATTCCTGTCCTTATTTATGGCTAATCTTCTCTACTTTTTTATCTTGTTGCAATTACTAATTCTAAAAAATTAACAGAGCCCAGATGGAGATATCATAGACTGCGTGCACATATCCAAACAGCCAGCATTCGATCATCCTTTCCTGAAGAACCATACTATCCAGGTTTCTCTCTGAAACACCATCGCCCTATTCATTTCATTGTTGGGAGTAGACTAGTTGTAGTGCCCTCCACCAACACATCACAAACACATGTATCATGATATCAATAAATGACACTCCATGGTCACCTTTCAGATGAGGCCTTCTTACCACCCAGAAGGCCTTTACGATGACTCCAACATTGCACAGCATCCAATCACCCAAACATGGCATCAGAATGACAAGTGTCCTGCAAACCCCATACCAATACGAGGACCAAGGAGGAGGATGTCCTGAGGGCCAGCTCGGTCAAGAGTGGAAGTAATCAGTGCTCGTAGCCTAAGAGATGCAGAGGGTGAATTAAGCAAACTTAAAACCTTAACTTATAACTCAATCTAGTTTGCACAAAATTTAAACTAAAACATGCTATCTAGATGTGCAGCTAGGGTTCTTATAGTGTAAAAATCTCATCTCAAAGAGTTTTGCAACCTATAGCCAATCCTAACAAGATACTACAGTAAGAATATAAAGGCACACAAATTGCAATATGAAATGCGGAAGCTTGAGAGTAAAGGATGAGGGGAAGCAAACTCTCGACACGAAGATTTATCCCGTAGTTTGGTTAGGCACAAAGTCACTTCTACATCCACGTTGTTGAAGCACTCACAAAGAGTATTGCTTCCCAGCAACCAAGTCTCTTCCTGGACTCTTCTTGACTCGCCACCAAGGCTATGTCAAGTCACCACGGTCACCTTGATCCCGCTTTCCACTAAGGAGATTCTCCACCAAGGAAGGAGGTCTCCACGTCCGCCGCACAAAGCCATCGACCCCACTCCACACCAAGCCGGAGAGTCGTAGACTTGCCGGTGAGCCACCAAAGCTCCAAGGGGCCGGCAGACCGAGATACACTTGTGATTCACTTCTAGAACCAGCACACAAGGTTCACACCTTGCTTCTCTCACTCTTACAAGAGTTAATCCTAGCACTAAGTCTCACAAAACTTGTGCTAATCCTAAGGATATGATCAATATGCTCTTGGGTGGCTTGGAGGTATTCTACAATGTTTCTAGGGTTTCTCCCAAGCTCCAGCAACCTCAAATAACCCGAGGCGAGGCATATATATAGCCCACCAACTCAAAGTAGCCGTTACATACTTTTACCCACGTCGGTTCAACCGGTCACTCACAGCTCCGAGCTAGCCGTTGGACTTCTGACAACTGCCTGCTACTGACGTGGATGCACCGATGCTTGCACCGACAGGGCGTCGGTTTAACCGGTCCTGAAGCCTTTGCTGCTGCCACTCCAACATTGGTTCTGAGTGATAGTAGCACCAATGCACCAACGCCTCAATTTAGGCCCGTCGGTTCAACCGGTCCTTAAGACTTTGCTTCTCCACTTAATCGCCACGCCTTCAGCTCAATGCACCGACGCATGCTTCTTGTGTCGTCGGTTCAACTTTTACTCCGTAGCATCACTTACACCGACGCTTTGTAAACTTGACCCGTCGGTTCAACCGACCCAACTGATTGTTTTTGCCACTTATCCAAATCGTCGCTGCGATCATCTTGACAGCGATTTGGACCATCTTAGAGATGGTTTGGACTCCATCCATGAGACCTAAAAATTCTACAATCTCGAGCTCACAAACTCTTTAGTCCTATTGATCATGTTGTCACTTAATCACCAAAATCATAATATGGCCTAATGGGGCCATTTTTCTTACAAAGAGGTACGGGAAGAAGAGGCCCAGGAGCATCCCAAAGTTGTTTGCTGTCGATGACCCTAACAAGCCCAATGTGACGATCGGCCACCAGATTTAATTTTTTTTCGAGAATCACCATTTGATTCATATTATTTCAAAAATTGCTCATTTAACTTCATTTGCTATCCTATTAAGCAGCATGCCATAGAACATATACGCAGAAGTTTCAGTACTATGGAACCAAAACCACCATCAATCTGTGGCAACCAAGGATTGAGAGGGCCAAAGACTTCAGCTTGGCCCAGCTCTGGATATCTGGGGGTTCCTATAGCGGCAACGACCTGAATACCATTGAAGCAGGATGGCAGGTTAGACCTTCAGGTAAACATTAACCCACCTTCATGAAAGTTTTATTAAATTATGACTTTCAGCTTCCATGATACATGTGATGCTGAAAGAGCCCCAGCTAGCTTGAGTAGGCATTATAGAAGAAAAAAAAGCTAGCATGAGTTGGAGCTAGACTTGGTTCGCCATTCATCCGAAACCTTTTTCTTGTACGAGTTGTTCCAACGGCATTATGTTTAGGGGGCAAGTGCAAGTAGAACTCTATAGAGTATAGACAGACAGCTCTTTTTCTACGGTATTTTTATAGAAGTCCAAATTGTTGTTCCAAAACACGGAATAGATGAAGATGCTCATAGATTTGCACGCACATACCCATAGGAACACCTCACTCACATATATGTACGCAATACTCACCTCTATGAAGGCATATTATCACAGCTTACCTCTATGAAAGCTTAGGAAAGACTTCTTGAGATTAATAATATCACCATAGGCGTCTTGATGTGGATTACCACATCGCCTACAAATAATAGAATAATTAGCAGGTAAACACACCTTCTTTGTTGGATACTCGAATCCAGATTGGTAGATTTCACCATAAGAAACCTAACGCACTACTCAATTTGAATATATAATGGGTTTTCTTGCACTCACTACGGGATTCAGGTCCTATGCCGTGTGCCACATGGCAAAGGCTTTGCCGTGCGTGGCCGACGACAAAGCCCCGACGGCAGACAACACCGATGGTAAAGCCAACTTTGCCGTGAGCCTTTTATCGCGCACACGGCAAACACCTTTGCCGTGTGTTTTATGGGGCCCATGACAAAAAAAAGCGACAGACGGCGCGAGCATGCTAACAGTGGGCTTTGCCATGTGTTGTGGATCTGGCACACGGCAATGATCCAAACTTTGTCCTGTGCTATAATGACGGCACACGGCAAAGAATGGTCTCTTTGCCATGTGACTTACCCAAGGCACATGGCAAACTTTCAATCTTTGTTGTGTGCTTGCTTCCAGGCACACGGCAAAGAATGGTTACGTTGCCATGTGCCCTCTATAGCACACGGCAAAGTGCCCAAACATTTTCTGTTTTTGTTTTGTTTTTTCGCGTATAATGATCCCCACTCAAACAAACATAATAGATATCATTAATATGTCACAACAAGCATCGGAGACACTATATATACATAAAATCACAAGTTTCATAAGTTCACAACAAGCATCCCGTCGTCCACAAGTCACAACAAGTACCACAAGTTCACAATAAGTTCAAAACAAGAAACACAACGTCAATGAGGTGGGTTAAACATTGGTGGGCCGAACGAAGGTGGAACAACTGTTGTGCCGGGAACGTCGGTGAGATGCCCGGAGACGCCTCTTGCGTATTCGATGCCGCGGCCGATTGATTCTGCAGAAAGGAGAATATATTGCATGTGAGATAAAAATCAAGTTCTTTAAGTTATAATCTAAAACTTTTGTCGTTTCATCGAAGTCTTTAAGTGACTGTAAGTTTCTATGTTCTCTAAGTCTCTAATACTTGAAATGAATGTACAAGGTTGTCAAGTGGCTCACATGAGGAGTGCCAGGAGCTGGAGGCACAGGTAACATCATCGATGGCGGTGGAGGTTGACCCATCTGAACAGAAATGCCTCAAACTAAATAGGTTGGTCATCTCGGCCTGCTGCCTCGCCTCCCACTCCTCCCGTTGCCTCCTCTCTTCGGCCAGCTTCGCCTCGTATGCTGCCGCTTGCGCCGCCAGCTGGGCCTACAATTTCTTATCCCAATGTTACAATAGGAAGCAAATATATGTAGAAATTGAATGAATGATCAATAAATCAGAAATAACTTGAAGTTCCTGCACTTGTTGCTGTGCCGCGGATAGCCGTGGGCGTATGGCTGGGCTACTGCTCGTGCTCCTTGCTCGAACTTGGGTGAGAGTGGGAGTACTGGCTGTGTCTAGAGTGTCATCGCCTATATAGTACCGGCCATGCTTCTGGCCTTCTCCCAACTCTCATGATGATCTCGCCATCAAGAGGGTGGGCGCTTGGATCCCACTCTGGCCCATGGACCTGCCTTCCTGCCTCTGTGTACGCATTGATGCGGGTGTAGACGGAGGGGTTGCTATACGCCGAGGGCAGGTCGTCCGGGTTGTAGGTGACCTCAGACGCCTTGCCCTTGTGGGCCAAAGCCCATCCCACAAACTCGAGGCATTCAACGCCTCCATGTGCCTGGGATTGCAAAAAAACAGCAAGTTAATTACAAATTATACAAAAAAAAGTTTTAGAATAAAGAAATGATCTGCATACCCATCTAGCCCTGTACTCCTCATTGCTAAGGCTACCTTGATGAAGTGCCGGACCAGGCATCAGCAAACGCCGCTCTCGGCCAGCGTTGTGCTTCTCCTCCCACTCGGGTGTGAACCACTTGTCCACTATGCGTTCCCAGCGCTGGAAATCATTACCACACCACCACGCAGGCACCTACACGTGATCAAGTGACTGACATGTAAGTAGATCAAATTAAGTGATTTATTTAATCTGAGAATAAATCTAAATTTACCTGCAAGTATTGCTCCAGGTCAGCTTCAAATCTCTTGCCTATTTCTTTTTTATCTTCTGGTGAAGGAACATAGCGCCATAGTTTATGACACACTGGACTTGCGCCTTGTAATGCATGTCCTTCACCAGCTTAATGCATCAATTGTAAGCCACAATCTTTGCCGCCTCCTCATGCTCGGGCTCACACCTGTAGAAATCCTGCATATAAACATGAAGTATCCAATCATTATTAGAAATATGTCTAATGAATGTGTTGTATTGAGCAGTGTAGTGCGAGGAAGACTTACCCACAGCTCTACCACCACCGGCTCTGCCTTGTTGGCGAAGCACCTGTCTCCCCGACCGAGTTGATCGGGGGCGGCGCGGTAGTGCTCCCACGTCCAGGCCAGCTCTTACCTTCCACCAATGTGGACCTGGCCTGGAAAGTGCTCCCTACACAAAAGACTCAGGATGCCATTGACCTTGCGTTTGTGAACACCAAGGGTGACTACTTTCCAACTCCTGCCAAAAGTGATTAAGATAAAATATTAGTTTCTACTGTACAGACCGAGTCGGTCGACCCTTGCCACCCTTCCTTCCACGCTTGTGGCCACCCTTCCCTTGACCCTTGCCTCGGGTACCCTTAGCGATGGACCCCCCAGCTTCATCGGAACATGGCATCATTCCTCTGAAAGTAGACGCGCATTTTGGCGCTAATCCGTTGTCCACCATCTTTCTTCAATCACCCGCAATTAAAAACAGTAAACCAATCAACACGTATAAACAAAACGTAATCAGAAACAGAAGCAAAATAAACAAGATATGATTAGAAATAATAATTCAATTAGTACGGATCATACATGTATTAGAAATAATCCTCTTGATTGGCATTAGCTGGATCATAAGTCTCATCATAACTATCACGCATGTTGAGATCAAAATCAGGCATGAGCTCCAACGCAGGAATGTTGTCTTCATCAAGCCCTAATTGTAATTTTTCAAGGAATAGTAAGTACTTCACATTATGAACCTCATCTCCAACATCCTCTTTATCAACCGTGTCATCACCCCATCATCAACCGTGTCATCATCGTCTACTTCCATTCCGATCGCTCCGGTTAAGTCTATCTCAAAACACCCTTGTAGCCCATCTTCTTGAAAGAACTCTCCGTCATATGTGACTGGGTCTATATTGTAATCTTCATTGTTTGGGAGAGGTAGTTTACCATGTGGCGATACCTTGTACACAACGTCCCAACCCTTAATACGATCATCGGTTTTGCACCAGTATGAGAGATAATAAACTTGTGTGGCTTGTTGAGCCACGATATAGACATCATCTCCTGAATAGACGGATGATCGATGAATTTTGACTAGTCCAAGATTAGGGGTCCGTCGCACTTCGTTAGGATCAAACCAATGGCATTTGAATACGACAAGCTTAAGAGTTTTGCAACCATGAAACGTGAGTTCGTATATTTCTTCAATTATTCCATAATACTCGGCCCCATCTTGGGCTGTCATACAAACTCCAGAATTTGTGGTTCTCCGATTGGGCCGACTCTGATCATGGCTTTTGGTGTGAAAGCAATATCCATTCACGTCATAGCCGGAGTATGACATGACCTTATAGGCACATCCATTGACAACCTGTCTCAACTTGGGACTCATGGACACATCGTCTAGGCCCTGCAAGTGGAAGCATGATAGTTCGTTATATTATTCGCACATACGAGGAACTTGAATTATTAAACAAAAAAGTACGAGCTCCGTCTAACTAGGTAACCTTATCTACAAACCGTATCTCTTTCGAACGGGATACGCCTAACTAGGTATCGTGATCTACAAACATGATACAAAAAGAGGGGCATTCTGCATGTGCTCACCTAGTAACTCGATGGCAGCGAGACAGGGGCCGACGAGTCCTCCGGTGCAATAGTGGCGCATCCACCTCCTCCACCTTCTCTGGCAGTGGCAAAAGGGGCGGCGCGGCCTCCTTCTCCTCCAGCGGCAAGAGCCTCCTCCCCCTCCTCTTCCTCCTCATCCTCCTCACGGTGGCCAGGGATGGGTGCGCACGGGGCGGCCGGGGCACCGGCGGCACGGGGGTGCCGAGGCGCGGGCACCCTCCTCCTCCTCCTCCTCTCCTCCTCGCGGGCCGCGCGGGGTGGCCGGGGCGTGGACGCCCTCCTCCTCCTCCTCCTCCTCTCCTCCTTCTCACGGCGCGCGGTGCAGGGCTGGCCGAGGGTGGGCGGCGCGGGGCGGCCAGGGCGCAGGTGGGCGGCGGGTGGCGCAGGCATGGGTGGTGGCCGAGGGTGGCCGGGGTGGCGGTGGGGAGAGGCGCCGGCGGCGGGAGTGTGTGAGTGATGTGCGTGTGTGAGTGAGCTGAGTGAATGAGAGGGAGGGGTGTGCTAGGTCAAAAAAAATAACGTTGCCATGTGCCCAGATCCAAGTCACACGGCAAAGACCTGACTTTGCCGTGTGCCGAATCCAAGGCTCACGACAAAGAGTTCAAACGTCCTCTGTGTCGTGTGCCGGGTCTGAGGCACACAACAAAGAGACGTTCGGACATCCGAACGTCCCCCCCCCATTATTTTATGCAAACTAAACTTTTTTTCGCATTATTTTTTGAACAAGGTATTCAAAATTTCTTTTGAAAATTAAGATAAGGCGCCTTACACTGGACTCTTTAACATGAATATAATTTTTGCACTCACTATATTCTATTATTTTATGTACTTATAGATCAAATTCAATTTATATCAATTAAATAGTATAATTGCAGTTGATACATTAAAATTATCAAACGGATCCCAAAATATACCAAAATTTAACATGAAGCAATCTATGTTGTCTATTGCCTAAAGAAATAGTTTAGAAGTCAAACTCAAATTTGAACTTTATTGCGCCAGGAAACCAAACCACATCTTTCTCTTCTATACAGATCTTCTTCAGGTAAGCTTCAGTTTACAAGTATCGTACGTGACAAAACGTGCGAAACCTTCACAAATTTTTATCATAGACTTCACATATGATACCACAAGATATTGACAAATCTCATAATTTCAAACTTGTTTTGAATTTTGTAGAATTTAAAATCTATTCGGCTCCACGTTCGTGGTAATGTTTGATGAACACGATTTTTGAAATTTTATTTTAACTACTGGATAATGCCTTACACTAGACTCACTATCATAAATATAATTTTTTCACTCATTTTATTCTATTATTTCATGCACTAACAATTCAAATTTGACATATACAAAATAATCCAATGAATGCAATAAATTTGTTAAATATAGCAAACAGTTCGAGAAATATACCAAATTGGAACATGGAGTACCAAGCAATGTATATGGAGTGGAGAAAAAATTTGGAGGGCAGAAGTTATTTTTTTTATTTCTTTGCCACGTGCCTATCATTGGCACACGGCAAAGACACGCTTTTGCCGTGTGCCTATCACTGGCACATGGCAAAGACACGCTTTTGCCATGTGCTGCTAGCAGGCACACGCTAAAAACACTACTTTGTTGTGTGCTGCTAGGAGACACACGGCAAACATCAGTCTTTGCCGTGTGCCGTTGATAGGAACACTGCAAAGACTAACGGTTAGCCCTCCTCTAACGGCCGTCAACCGGTCCGAGCACGTGTTTAATTATTACCGTGTGTTGGGGAGCAGGCACACGACAAACTTATTGTTTGCCATACGTTGGTTACCAGACACACGGCAAACAAATTCTTTGCCGTGTGTTTGTCCTCCAGCACACGGCAATGAGAATGTTTGCCGTGTGCTTTACCTTTGCCATGTGTTTTCAATTTAGCACATGGCACAGAGGCAGATTGCCGTGTGCCCGATTTTTTGCACACGGCAAACAATCAGTTTCCTGTAGTGACTCTGGAAGATCTTGTAACATTTACTGCACAAAAAAATAGACTATTACACTACTAAATAAATGGAATCCTATGAAATTGTGGCAAACCTACAATCTGTGAAACCAACATCATCCACAAATGCGAAAGAAGCAATTAATGGGAAAATGAATCAATATAATATTCTCATAAAAGAATCTTCATAAGGAATAGATGATTAAAAATTCCAAATTACCAAAATACAGTGTACTACATAGAAGTACACATTGATAACATTATCCTATACCCATGCTGTAGGTTCAGAACTGCCAACTTAATATAACTAATTAGGGGCACCTTTTAAAATCTCCACATTAATACTCCCAAAAATATGTTAGAAAATCATTTTGTAGAATTAATCATTGTTTTCCTAAATTTTGTATAGAGAAAATCCTAAATATTCTGATACAAACTAAATTATTTGACATTAATTTTGTAGAATTAATCATTGTTTTCCTAAATTTTTTTATGTTACATTAAGTCGTGCAATCTCTTTCAATATGGCTAATGGCTCTGTGCTCTCCACAAAATTGCAGGTTTACCCTGAGTTGTATGGTGATAGATATACAAGATTCTTCATACTGGACTGTAAAATAACCCATCACATTCCTTTTTATCTTCATTAGTAATATGGAGACCATTCTTTTATTAAGCTAGGGAATGGCATCAAGATACTAATTCTGTACTGCTGTGGAATATTGTAGCGTGATGCATATCAAAGCACAGGTTGTTATAACCTACAGTGCTCAGGATTCGTCCAAACAAACAATCGATCGCCATCGGTGCTAGCTTATCCCCTGTATCCAACTATGGTGGCTCACAATATGAAATAACTATTTTAATTTGGAAGGTAAAAACGCAAACATCTTTCACATTCTGAGCATACAAAATAAAATACTTGAAAGAGAACAGAAAGTGTGTAAAAGCTTCCTCTTGTTCTTTTTCGAGGCAACTTCATATGTAAGTCGAGGCTACAAGTATGGCTTTGGCCTGTTTGTGATCTCACTCACCAGTGTCGTGGTTGTTTCCATGCACGAACCGGAAAATCTATCCACAAATGCAACAATCTCAAGTTAGCCTTCAGAACAAAGCTTCAAAAGTTAATCTTCATCGTCAGCTCTTGCCCTCTCCTTGTACTGTCATTAGCCACGCCTAACCAACTAGATCCAGTACCTGTATACTATTAGAAGTTTTCCTAAACTGAAACAGTCTGCATTTTCATTTCCGTGAAAGGACGGTACCTTTCTAAAGCTCAGACAATATAGGAACAGATAAACTCCACTTTTGCGTGTATATATTTTAGCACTAAAATGGGTCTTCAACTATGTATTCCCTTAGTCATAATCCTGTATGACATCTCCAGTAAATTCTTGCTTGCAGGACCCAAACGGGGGCAACTGGTGGTTGCAAGTAGGAAGAAATATTTTGGGCTACTGGCCATCATCCATCTTCTCCTACTTGCAAAACAGTGCCTCCTATATCATGTGGGGTGGAGAGGTGTACTCGCCTTACGCCGGCCAAACTTCCACAGACATGGGCAGTGGGCACTTCACTGGGGAAGGGTACGGCAAGGCTAAGCTACATCAGAAACATACAAGTCGTAGATTCGTTCAACAAACTCAATTCGCCAAGTGCTGTGGGCTTGGTAAATGAGCAGCCCAACTGCTACAATGTGCAGAGCGGCGCCAATAGCGTCAACTGGGGCACCTACATCTTCTATGGAGGACCAGGAAATTAAGAACCCGAGCTGCCCATAGTAAACATCGAACAGCTTTTAGGGCCCAAATATCTCCTTGACACACATGACGAATACCCCTTAGCAATGCATTATGCATTACTAGAGACCTAGTAAGTATTGCAACATGAATATATATATATTGGTAAGAGGTGTGAAGAAGTGTTAGGTATAAAATCCTGTAACAGATCTATTCATGTTGGACCGTATGTGTTTTGGAATATCGTATGTCGCTTTCATCATTGTTGGTACAACTGAGTATGCACTGAGTATATATAAGTACCCTACTACTGGTAAGCAAAGGTATATTTAACATCATGAGCACAAACGCAAGCAGCAAGATCATTTCTGTACCAAGCTTTCTCAAACAATTTATCGTGACACCAAATATTGCTGACCTTTTTCTGCCTGTTTCCAACAAATTACACAAATACCCGCGGCCAAAACCGTTTCTGTGCTAGTGTCATCTGGACAATGGGACCCTTAATTTTGCTACTATTAGTAGATAACAAACGGATGAATAATAAATTTTTACTATAGCACCAAATTGAGGTTGAGTGTATATCATAGGCATCAAAGTTTCCCACCATCTTTATGTAAATATATACATCCAAATAGAAATCGTAGCTGTGTTCTGCCATTTAGTAGGAGTTGCAGGATCTTTAATTTCACGACCATCGTAATTTAAATTTGAGAAGCTAGCACTATGTAAGAACCGCCCTATAGTGACGCGCATAAAGGTGACGAGTGGTTGTTGCGCGTCACGTGTATAGAAAAAGTGACGCGCACAGATTCGGTGCGTCACCTTTTTATCCTCCTAGGACAACCTTCAAAAAGTGGCCCGTCACCTTTGACCGAGCAAAAGTGACGTGGCTCATAAAACCCGTCACCTATATTACAGGTGACGGTCGTTATTTGGAGCCCGTCACATGTAATCATGTCATAGGTGACGGGCCATGACCTCGTAGGTACCGGTGATGGCCTTTCATGAAGCCCGTCGCCTTTGTATAGTACACAGATGACAGATCTAATTGATAGCCGTCACCTTTGAGCCTGACCTACTATTTCCCTTCTGGCAGTTGCCAGTAGGCAGCGGCTGCGGGCGGCGGCGGCCATTTTGGGCGATTTTGAGGTCGTGCAAGGTTAGAGCTCCAAATTGTTCCCCCCTCCGTTCTCTTTTCTCCCCCATTCCCTCTCCTCCCCCTCCTCTTTAATTAATTGTTGAAAATTATTGTGTTCTTGCGGATGTAGATGGAGAATAAAAGTTCGATGGGCCTTCCTAGCCATTGTTGTCTGCAGTACTTGAGAGGGTTGAAGTCTTTCATGGAGATTGCGAGGGCCGACATGGAAGCGAGGTCTAAAACAACAATCTATTGTCTGTGCCTCGTTTGCAGAAATGATAAAAAATACTCTGACCTTGAAGTAGAATATGCACACTTGATCGTTCGTGGATTTCTACCAAATTACACTTGTTGGAATAAGCACGGAGAGGAAGGGCCTAACAAAAGGGGGGAATGGGTCGCCGATCATGAAGAAGGGCCCAACAGCAGAGAAAGGAAGGACGGTGATCATGATGGGGAAGAAGGCAACGGTCAAGCTTATGATGACATCAATGAGGAGTGCATTTTGGAGTGCAATGATGACCAGTTTGATGCCTTGGTCGACAATGTTGAAGACATGATCCGTGATGTAAGGGGAGAAGAAGATGAGATGACGGAAGCTGAGCTGCGTAAATACAGGCAATTTGTTGAAGATTCCAAAAAAAACTCTTTATCCCCATTGTGAGAAGTACTCGCGGGTAACCGGGGACCTAAAGCTTCTGCAACTAAAGGCTGCTCATGGTTGGACGGACAAGAGTTTCAAAGCATTGCTTCTTCTCCTGAAGGATATGCTGCCAAAGGGAAACTTGCTCCCGGATGCTCCCGGATACTGTGTACGAGGCCAAGCAGATTGTGTGTCCCGTGGGATTGAAAATTGAAAAAATTCATGCATACTATCATAATTGTGTCTTGTTTCGTGGAGAGAATGAAGATCTGGACCGTTGCCCTAAATGTGGAACATCGAGGTACAAGCGTTGAAAGGATGGTGGTAATGATGGAGAGGACAACATCAATGATGAGAGGAAGAAGGGGACTCCTAGAAAAGTTGCATAATACTTTCCTCTAATTACCAGACTGCAGCGGATGTTCGCAAACAAGAAGGAGGCAAAGTTGTTGCGTTGGCACGAGGAGGGTCTCAACTTCTGAACTTCCCCGCCTAACTGCCAACAACAAGACTCCGTACCTGCGCACCGACCATAATGAAAAAATCCATGTGAGGTCAAAGTCTGGCTGTGGACGTGGACGTGAACATGGACGTGGATGTAAAGAAACCTAGCACAATGACAATGTCTCTTTGGATGTAATATATTTCTATTGTAATGTACATTAATTGTTGTTTGAAATTTGATGTCCCTAATTGGATGTACATTTAATTTGAAGTGAGGGCCAAACCTTGAATTTTGATGTAATATATTTTTAGTGTAATGGACATAAATTGTTGTATATATGCAAATGCCTGAATTGCAATCTGGAATTGCAGGAATTTAGACCACATAGCAATTATCAAAGGTGACGGGCGACATGTGTTGCCCGTCACCTATAGTGCATCACAGGTGACGGGCGACATGTGTTGCCCGTCACCTATAGTGTCTTAGGTCACGGGCGACATGTGTTGCGTGTCACCTATAGTGTCTCAGGTCACGGGCGACATGCGTTGCCCGTCATCTATAGACATTTTTTCCATTTGTAACTAGAATTGATCTCTCTCGGCACTTAGTCATTTTCATTTTCCATTTCAAACCCTAGGTACCCCCCTCAGCCGCCACCACCACCACCGCCACCGCTCCCCTCTTTACCACCGCGCCACCGCTCCCCTCTTCGCCACCGCCGCACCAAGAGGGAGAGAAGGAGGGGACGCCTGCTGCCGCTGGACTTCACCACGCCCACGCCACCTCTCCGCTGCACCGAGCTCCCCTGCCCCAGATCCGACCCACCGTCACCTCATCGGAACCAAGCTCCAACACCGCCGCCTCCACCAAGACCCTCTGCAGGTGTGCCTCGGACCCCTCTAGCCTCTACTCCACCTTTCCCTCGCCTTCGGCGAGCCCCCTCTTCTTCTTCCTCTCCCCATTGATGTGGTCCTCCATATAAAATCAAAGAAAAATCGTAAAAATACAAACAAAACTGTCCTGGATTCATTGGAACAAGATCAACAACTTTTGTTACATTCACATGCTCATATTCTAATTCTATTTTAATCTAAGATAAAGGTTAGAATAAATGGCTCAAAAATGTAGCACATGTTCAAGAGCAATCCTGCACCTGATTTTTGGAACTTAGGGTTATTTTGACATCACGAACTCTGTATAAAACTTTGAGACCCATATCATGGTTCTAGGGTGGTGTTCTTGCAAGATCTTATTCTATGGTCTTATTTGCTTGTATACATGGTTTTATTTGCTTTTGATGCTCACTATTTGTTATCATTTTTCCTATGCCATATCATGTACTGCTGCCTATTTTGCAGGATCACTGGAAGCAGCCTCTCAAACTGGATCCTCTAACACTTCAAGTGCACAACATGAGCCTGCGCACAGTGGAGAACCGTCTGGACAGACAGCTGCATGTAGCACGTCCCAACGTAGGAAGCCAAGAACACAGACAAAGTGGCCAAATGATGTTGTAAAAGTCGAGGGCATCGACGGTGAAGGGTTCCCAACAAATGATGGCGACTGATTTGTGGATTAATCACTCGGCAAAGGGTTGGAATCAATGTCTAATTTGTGGATGTGGACCAGCCCACGCGATAGGGCTTGTTCGAGATCATGAAGGAATACTTGATGGAGTTTCCTAAGGGCACATCCGAGGCACAGATGAATCGTGTTAGAGGGGCGGCATTGAAGTCAATCGCCAAGCTCCATAGGCACTTCAAGTCCAATATGGTACGAAATTTTGTCAACAATGGTACAGAGCCCTTCGAAGCGCACAAGCACTTGGATCGTCGACACTGGGAGACATTCGTTGAGACTACCAACTCTGAGCAGTTCTTAAGAAGAGTGAGGAGTTCAAGAACCTTCGTGGTAGGATCAAGAACAACCATCGCCTAGGTCCAGAGGGCTATGCTGGGAAGGAGAAGGGGAAGTGGCGCAAAGAGGACGCGGCAATGGAGGAGGCGAGGATAGGGATCCCTTGGAGACAGTTTCCTGGACGCTCATCACCATCCATAGGGAAATCACCTGGAGTAGTGACAATAGCAAGAGGTTGGCCGACCGGGTGATTGAGCTAAAGGATCAAGAGATCGGTGTAAGAGAACATGACATCCTCTCCACTGTCATTGATACGCCAGAGCACCGAGATTGTGTGCCTGGAGTCTCCAGTTTGAAGGGCTGGAAGAAAGGCTACGACAAAGATAATGAAGGCTTGTGGAAGAAGAAGAAAAGGACATGTATGGATCTAGACCGATTGAAAAAAGAGATAATGGATGAAATATTTGGGAAACTCAGGGCAGTGGGGATTGACATTGACGCAGCATTAGGCGCATCCATTGGCAAGAGCAGTTGCGCCTCTAAAGAGGTGGAACAGCCCCTAATAGCACCGGCAGGCCTACATAGCCCACCCTCCCCCAGTGGACGTAGCATGCCATCCCCCAACAAATGGCTGGGTCCTAGTCATGATGAGCCCGACACATTCGACCAGCTCAAAGGTCCAACTGCCTGCAGCCTTGTAACTGGAAGTTTCTCAACGATGTTGATTGAGCTAGCACAGGCGATCGTGCTACTCGAGGAGAAGGTCTGCCACACGGTGCCGTTTGCAGGATGGGTATGTCGTGGTGAAGGTTGATCGCGTCCATGAAAACGCAAAAGGCTACCCTCTCGACATCCCGGTGCCAAATGCCAAGATTTTTACTTTGGGGGATGCCTGTACCTTGTGGATCCAATGGAGGAAAAGTGGTATTGTCATCCCACCCCTTGGTCGGTCCTCATCTACTAGTTGTGCACAAAAGCGGACACGCACCCCAACTCCTAGTCCACTTCCTTCTATGGTACAGATGTCGCAGCCACCGTGCCAGAAGATTGATCAGGAGACAAAGGACCAAACGCCTGAACCTGTGACAGTTGTCGCCGCAGGCAGCCTCGCAAAGAAAAAGGGACGAACCACCCCAAAGACAACACCAGTAAAAAAGGGAAGGGGTAAGGCAGCAACAGCAAAAAAAGTAACGAAAGCGAAGGGCATGGAGGCACCTAAGGAACCAGCAAATACGTGGACTTTGGCTCACCCCAAGTTTGTAATGGGCAAGCTAATGATGACAACGGAGGAGCTGGCTAGTGCAGGGGTGAATACCAGGGGACTCGACAACCACTACATTACTCATGCCATGCACAAAGAGAATCCGTCAATCGTGGGTGAATTCAAGGCTCGGGGCTTGCACAGTGGGCCTAGTTATTTATCCGTTGCATGGTCTGATCTCTATGACCTCTTCAACCTCGATGCCTTGGATATCTCACTCATCCGTTGCTTGGCACTGTGAGTATATATCCAGTACAAATGATTGTTCACAGTCATTCTTATATTACTTAATAATCTACCTAAAAAACTAATATATTTGTATGTAGGCAATTGAACAAAGAATCAAAGGAATGTCAGCTCGGTGTTGCGTTCATTGAACCCCAGCAGTTCTCAGCCACCGTCATCACTGAGGACCCGGACCACGTATAGTCTACCATCTCAGAGGTCTTGAAGTCTGACACCGGTTGTGTGCTTGCTGCGCACCACACAGGCTCCCACTACTTCCTAGTCGTCATCTGTCCGAAGTGGGAAATAGTGTGGTACTTGAACTCTAACAGACCACGCAACGACGACGGCAGTTTGGGACGCGAGACTACACCAGCATCAAGGCAGTTATCGATAGGTATATCTCTGAGTTACTACATTTGCAATTTTCTCATTTGCGAACCGTCACATATTTTGTAGCTAACGACATCCATAACGCCTAATGCAATGGTTTGTCCTGCTTTCAAGCCGACCACCATCTTCCAAAAACCAAATTGATACACATGACCGATTTTTGGGTATATCTCTGACTGCCCGCATTCTATCTTTTCAAGATTTCACCAAATATATTTGACCTAACAATATATCATCTTGTGCAGTGCATGCAACAAGGATCTGGAAATGAATGCGGGTTCTGTGTTGCATACCACATGATCCGGCTTACTGCAACTTTCAAAAATTTTAAAGGAGCAAAAGTAAGCCTTAATCAAATGTAATATTATATATATATACATATAAATACATAGACTCATCATTTGACTTCCTCTACTTCTTGCTAGGACATGTGGGATGACAAGGATAAATTGGAGAAGCAGCAGCTCCTGGCTATTAGAGAAAAGGTTGCCTCCTTCTTGCTGGTAGACGTTATAAGCGACAAAGGTGACTTCCACTGTCGTTGTTGAACTGAGATCTTTCATGGACTGTTGGATTCATGTTAAACTTGTGACTGACTGTTGGATTCATGTGATTATTGTACAGTGTGATATATGAATATTATTTCTGACTGACTGACTTGGTGGTTGTTTCTGATGTAACATGTGTGATATATGAATGGTGATTTGAATATGCAATATATAGTCTCTATTCTGTGTGTTTAATTTGCAGGATCAAGATGGCTGTCAAATCCTAGCTGTGCTACAGGATGTAGCGGGAAGCGCAAAATGATCCTGCTAGGGTCTAGTATCAAAGGTGATGGGCAACAACCAAAGCCGGTCACCTTTAATATACACCAGTTGACGGCACCTGGAAGTATAGCCCGTCACCTTTAAAATTTCCAAGTGACGAGTGTTGTTCTATGCCTGTCACCTATGCTCGAACCCTAGGTGATGGGCTATTTGTTACACCCGTCACTTATTCTCGAATCATAGGTGACGGACGTTGTGTATTGGACAAAGGTGATGGGCGTCGACTTCATATGAGGGGTCTGGTCACCAAGAGAGGTGATGGTTCTCTAGTGAAGTCCGTCACCTACCCGTCACCTTTCTGTTCAAAATATTGACGCAGTAGAAGTGACGGGCATAGAATTAGGCAGATGATGCCCGTCACTATAGGGCTTTTCTTACATAGTATAGCTAAGCTTAACTGTGCTGGCCAAGTCTCGGTTCAAGGTGCAGCCCTGGGAAGCCAGTGTACAACGTGTAGTTACGACTTAACCCTCCTAAATCTAAACCCTAACCCTTAAAAATGCATGCAACCCTTGATATCAGACCCTACTGTACGTATATAGTTGCCTAAGAGGTACTAGCCTTGTGTAGTTGACATCGAATAAGTCTACCTGGCAAGTCTACGCCTAACAAGCGCCAAACCGAGGTCAATTCTTCGTCAAGTTAATGCTACACATGGACTCAAATTTGTCGCCGTCCTGCCTAAACGCGGGAATCATCTGCCGGTTGTTGCACGGTGCATGACCGTCGTCGAAGTCGGACACGACCACGGCGGGTGGTTCTCCATCACACGCCGGCCGGCCGGCCACTCCATTCAACCGAGAACCGATTGATGGTTCGCGTATGCAGTAGCGTCTGTATGGTCTCTGATGTTGTCCGCATAGGTAATTTCTCAACAGTGCAAGAAGGTCGGCTTGTTGTTGCGCAGGAGTGAAAAAGTCCCTAAATTTTAGCTTAGATAAATTAAGAATCAGACTCTAATCTTATACAATTTTAAACTAAATAGATATAAGAACTAAGTTGGATTGTAAATAAAGCACTAGAACAATAATTCGTTACCACCCCTACAGTTGCGACTGTAAGTCTTGAGTCTCCACGTATATATGATGGTGAGAGGAGGAGGAATTGAGTCTCCACGTATATATGATGGTGAGAGGAGGAGGAAGGTGAGAAATCGAAGCAAGTGTCCAAGGATCCACCCCCGGCTGCACGCCTGCACGAACCTGCACGCTGCGGACACCTTTCCAAGCACTTCCATATGCGAAAGCGTATACAAAGACTTTGACGCCCAAGAAATACGGTAGAGCCAGGCCGGGTCTTGTATATAAATTAAAGCAGAGCACCAGCCAGAATCGATCGACACCACCAACAGGTCGGCGAGCTCTGTATGCAGGTACGTATCTGACACTCGTACGGCGAACAATGGCAGGGTCGACGACGACGACGCGGGCGTGCTTGGTCGCGCTCGTCGTGGCTCTCGCGTTTCTCTTCTCAGAGGGTGCGGCAGCGGGGACGGCTGCCGCTGCCCGGCGGCGGCAGGTGCGAAGCCTCCTCAGGCGCCTCAACAAAGCTCCTCTCGTCAGCATTCAGGTAGCTGCCGACCCGTCAGTCTCCGAGCTAAATAGTAATAAATACAGCACGTTCCGTTCATGCAAAATGAGGAGAGCATGCAAGTAGGATCCTTGCTTCCATGCATTATGCCGTCAAATGCAAAGGGTCTAAAGCTTGTATATAAAGAGTTCAACGTAACCCTAATAATAATAATAATATATATAATGCAAACGTGCATAATGGACACTACCTTTACCCAAGCATATTTCGATGTTTCTTGTGTCTTGTATAATAATGATTCTATACCTTTGTTGCTACTACTGATTCTGAGAAATCAACAGAGCCCAGATGGAGATATCATTGACTGTGTGCACATCTCCAAACAGCCTGCATTCGATCATCCTCTCCTCAAGAACCATACTATACAGGTTCCTCTCTGCTGCACCATTGCCCTTCTCATTTTACTGTTGGGTGCAGAGCTAGTAGCTGCAGTGCCCGGAGCACACAAACACATGTTCCATGATGCCACTCAATGTTACGGTACCCGACCTTGTCACCTTTCAGATGCGGCCTTCTTACCACCCAGGTGGTTTGTCTGACGACTCCACCGTCGCAACACATCCAATCACCCAACTCTGGCATCAGAATGGCAAGTGCCCTGAAAACACCATACCAATCCGAAGGACCAAGGAGGGGGATGTCATGAGGGCCAGCTCTATCAAGAGGTATGGCAAGAAGAGACCCGGAAGCATCCCAAAACTTGCTTCTATCGATGACCCTGATGCTAGCGCTATGATTGGTCACCTGGTACGGAACTTCATTTATCAGAATCACCTTCATATTATTACCAATCTCCCCTCTGGATTATTATTATTATTATTATTATTATTATTATTATTATTATTATTATTATTATTATTATTATTATTATTATTATTATTATTATTTCCAAAATTACTCAAATAATTTTTTAAAATTGGCTCTCCTTTATCAGCATGCTTTGGCATCAGCATCGGGGGAGAATTACTATGGAACCAAAACCACAATCAATTTGTGGCAACCAACGATTGAGGGGGGCAATGGCTTCAGCCTGGCCCAACTCTGGATCACAAGGGGGTCCTATCAGGGCAATGATCTCAACACCATTGAGGCAGGTTGGCAGGTGAGACCACGAAGAGAAAAACATAAACACACATTCATGAAAATTCTTATAATCCTTCATTTTAAAATGCTCTCTCATTAGTTATACTGCTAGCAGCATTGTTTTTAGGAACTAAGGGCATGCATACAGAAAACTATGTAGAACTTTTTCTAAAAATAAAATAAATCTACATAGCTAGTATAGACAGCTCTTGTCTTTAGACATGTCCATGTTACCTACAAATAGTATTTGAGAACTTACATAGTGGGTTTTCTTTTCTCTACAATACCTTGTAATAGTTAATATTGGTACTGGACAAAGGATTATACTCAGAAGAGGTTTCCATGGGCACTTTTCCTTTTGGCACACCGCAATGAGTTTAGAAAATTTCAATAAAGAAAGACACAAATGAGCCGTCTGCAGTACTTAGATCATCATGCTTGATGTTGCTTCACCCAAAGGCGAATACAAAATCCCTTTCCTCCTCTCTCTTCCACCTAATAGGTGACCAACAAGCTTAGATAGCTAAGATCAAACTGTTGTACGTGCCCTAAGCATTTTATGTAATGATGCACTATTTAAGTTGGACAATCTCTTTCATTGTGGCTAACGGCTCTATGCATGGTCTACAAAATTGCAGGTTTTCCCAGGGTATTATCCCGATAGTAATACTAGGCTATTCATCTACTGGACTGTAAGACAAACATCATATTCCTTTATATTTGTAATACTCGGAACTCTTTTATTAAGCTGAGGAATGGCATAAGGGAACTAATTTTCTATTGCTGTGGAATATTGTAGCGTGATGCGTACAACCAAACAGGATGTTACAACCTAAACTGTGCAGGGTTCATTCAGACAAATAATCAGATCGCCATCGGTGGCAGCATCTCGCCAGTTTCCCTCTATGGTGGCTCACAATATGACATTGATATTTTAATTTGGAAGGTAAAACAAAAAAATCCTTCACTGCTAACTGCTCACGCCCTTGCATAATCAATAGGCTTTCCTATTCCATTTATGTACGTCCAGAACTTTGCTCAAAACTAAAGAAATTTGGCCTTTTGTTACTATCAGTGTGCAGTATTCATAGTGCAGATAAGGAACACATAAACTCACTAATTTTGCGCATGCATGATTTTAGGACTAAAGTGAATATATAACTTTATTTTCTGATCATAATCCTGTCTGGTGAACTCTCCAATAAATTTCGGTTTGCAGGATCAAAAGGATGGCAACTGGTGGTTGCAAGTAGGAAGCGATACAGTGGGCTATTGGCCATCGTCCATCTTCTCCTATTTGTCAGACAGTGCCACCACTGTTCAATGGGGCGGCGAGGTGTACTCACCGGACGCAAGCCAAACCTCCTCCACTCAGATGGGTAGCGGACACTTCCCTGACGAAGGGTTTGGCAAGGCTAGCTACATCAAGAACATCCAAGTCGTAGATTCGTCCAACAATCTCAAATTGCCAAATGGTGTGGTCTTGATAGCTAAGCGACCCAGCTGCTATAACGTGCAGAATGGTGCCAGTAATGATGGGGCACTTAACATCTACTATGGGGGACCCGGGAGGAGCCCTAACTGCCCATAGTAAAAATTGAAGTGCCTTTACATCTCCTTGACGCATGATGAGTACCCCCTTTATTAGCAGGCCATCATTATGCTTTATTAAATACCCAAAGTACTGTTAGGGTCCATACCATATACAGTATAGACGTTGCAACATGTGGCGTTCAAGGGTCAATTCATACGTATGCATGTGCATTTGTACGAGATTTGAATAAAATTAGATATATTCAAGTTTAACCGCATGTCACGGAGTATTGAATAAACAGGTTTCATTATTTGTTATACAACTTTGTATGCACTGCAGATAGTCCTACTATCAGTACATATGAACAGGCATATTTACATATGTGAGCTCCTAAAACTATTTACATTAAATGAGAGAATGTGATAATTTGTGTCCACTTCTAGAGCTTCAAGCTATCTTTTAAACAATGAAATCAAATATTATCCAGGCTCTCCATCTTTGATAGGATGTGCAATATTCATTATGTATTTGACCAATACTCATTCAGAAACATACGACTTGAACAAGAACATTCAACAGTCTAATAAATTAAAGTCTGCAGCCTAGAGCTTTAAAGACTCATAGTCATAGGTTTGTGTTACATGCATGAGTGAAGTGCAATGCAGCAGACCTATTATTAGTGTCTCAGTCTCCAAACTCCAGAGTTTGGAAGTGAAGAGTCATGGCTTGTGTTATATGCATGAGTGAAGTGAGTAGTGAAGTGAACAGCATCCATACTTAGGAGCTACCAGCCTTGAACCTATGGTTAGTGTCTCTGAACTGTTTTCTAGATGGACTACCGGGCCGATGCCATCCCGAGGGTGGGCCCTCTTCCTCTCAGGCCCAGGCACGTGAACACCTAGGTTTAGCAGAGTACACCACAATGAACAACACAGATCCGAAGAGGTGATCCTCAAGCATTGCTCAACTCATATCCTTCAACAATCAGCTCTAGGTCAATCCTTCTCCCAAATGAAGCATGCTTTGCAGAACCTTGTTTAGACAATAGATATGCGTTGATGTTGGGAACTAACATTGAAGTTTCGATCTATCTATCTATCTATCAGCTCTATCTATCTATCTATCTATCAATCCACTATTAGAAACTAGAATTATCTTGGCCGTTAAAAATACCACAACCGCCAAGGAAAGTAGTCCTTGGCAGCCAACAGCGAAGAAAAATCTGCCAAGAATAGAGCATCAAGGAAATTGAATTTCCTTTGCTGTTGGCCGCTAAGTATAGTTTCTTTGGCAGTCCGGACGCCAAGAAAACAAGAACACCGGCAAAACCTCCACAACGCCAAGAAAATTAACAACTGCCAAGCAAATCACAATCCTTGGCTTCCCTCACCCACGAAGGAAATCACATTCCTTGGCTGTCTGCACCTGCCCATCAAGAATTTTGTGATTTCCTTGGCTACCAACCCCAAGGACACACATAGCACCATTAAAAAAATTACAATACAATTTAATATCACCCAATCATTCCAGTGTAAAGTAAATGCTCATTCTTTATTCAAAGGTTATCAATCAAATTGAATTCTACAGATACAAATCAGGCTTTGTTCGTATAACAGCATTAATTGGACACTGGTCGATGTTAACTTACAAACAAATTTGTAGACTAACTAGCTAAACAACTTGAAATACCACAAATTTTCATACATTATCAAATAGATAGAGACTAATAACAAGCCTATTTTACACAGCAGCTCCTGCTTTCTCCAATTCTCAAGATTCTTTTCTCTTTTTCTGCATTTCATCTTGAATGTGAGCCTATACTATATATAGTACTACCTGGATATAGAAGGAACACTCTTCTTTCATTAAGCAAATACTGCAAACAGAAAAGTGCTACCTGCATATAGAAGGCACATTCTTCTCAAGCCAGCCAATGCATTAAGCAAATACTACAATAAAACATACACAATTGACAAAGTAATTTCACTTTATCATAAGCAGGGACCACTATCAAATCATTAATCAATTTTCCACCTTATTATAAGCCTGTATCTCCTGAGAGGCACCGCGAGCCCACATGCTGCAAGGCCATGCCGCCCCGCCTCTAAACCAACCCTAACGCTACCACGGGGTCTCCCGCTCGATCCGCCGTCACGAGGTGCGAACAGAAAGGGGGAAGGAGAATGGCTAGGTTTTTCACGGTGGGCCAGCCATAGGGTGGGGCTTTGTTGCACGCGTGTTGGTATTTCTTATGGTCCATAGATATAATTCAAGATTAATTCTGCAAGCGTACAGAATCACCACTGTAGCACTTCACTCGAGAGCATTCCAAAGTATCGTAATTTATATTTTCAATGGGGAAGCACTTATGGCTAAGGCAGTCGGTAAATAAATCTCAAGAATAAATTAAGACTTTAGTGAAATACAATTCAGCAGGGGTAAGGTAATGATAGATAAATGATAGCAGTGACACACGAGGATATCTTGATATAATATAAATAAGTGAGCGACATGAGTAGTGGGAGGACAACGAGACGAGATAGATTCCTAGATACTTCTTATGTACTTGAGCCAACTCTAGTAGAGATTCATAAGTGGAAGCAGAGACAAGGAAGAGAAACTATTGCAGCTGATCCAAGTATGCTTCGGGCGCCCGGACAGGACAAGCTTCAGAAAGGGATGAGAAGGGGAACTTGTGCAGTCTACTACTAAGTCCTACAGCACCAAGAGCTCTCACGTGGTGGAATACGTAGGCCGGACAGGGCTATCACCACCTGCCGGCTACCACTACTATCGGTGGGGTTGGGTGCAAATCAAGTTAAGCGATAACTCTAGGCACCACGCCTATAGATATAACTTAATACTCTCCTAGGATCCAAACAAGAGAGCACCCTCTCCCGAGGCTCTAAAGTACAAGAGCCTAAGAGAAAGAACGTGAAACCCGCATTCAAGGGACTACAACACTCGCTCTAGTGCCAATCTAACCCGACCTGATCTAAACTAGAAACTTGCACTAATAATGAAGTAAGCGCTGAAGGGTAATCAACTCAAGATAGATAGAAGATAACTTTATGTTGAAAGCTCAAAGTCTTACAAAAGAGTAAAGGAAAAGATACAAGAGCTTATACCAGAACTCCCAAAGACGACTCCTGAACCCCGAGGCGAAGCTCGACTCGACTCGACTCTAACTCCCAAATACTACTAGCCTAACTCAACTAAAGTAGAATGTAAAGTACATAGCTCCTCTTGGTGTGTGTTGATCACTAGCGCAACTCCATGTATTTATAGTGTTGGGGATGCTTGGGGGTACTTGTAGGCAGAAGGGCATGGCGGTATGTTGTGGGCCTCGTTCGGCCGAACGCCATTAGATGCACCAACTTCAACATTCCATGCTCTAGATCGCTTACTGAGGTCGGTAACTTCCTGTACGAGGCGGTTGGGCTTGCTTGGAGGTTAAGGTGGTTCGGCCGAACAAGGTTGGTTCGGCCGCACCACACCCAGGGCCGTTTCGCCCTCCGTTGCACCGACATGATCCTTGGACGGTGTGTGATGCGATTCCAGGTCGGTTCCCGGTGAGTTTAGTTCTTTCGTTTGTTTTTGTGGGCACATGGATCCATGGGTGCTTCCTTACATCCATCGGATCAAACCATCATAGAACCAGCGTATAGGATTGCTTCTCATTGTGTATTCTTGCATGTGCCCAAAGATGGCCTAGTTTGGGCCTGACTCTGGTTCGGCCGAACCACCTTGGTGTGGCCAAACTAGCTTTTCCTCGAATTGAGCTGGATTTTGGACTGCTGCCTCTCTGCACCAAATACTTGACACAAAATTCGTGGAACATTATTGGTTCAAATAAAATAGACATGTTTCTTGTCATGAACTCCCATTTATTCCAAGATGTGGTGGTCGATTATCGAGATAACGACCGCCAGCAGCGCGCACGCCACTGGTACCAGATTGGCGATGGATGGCTAGTGGCTGAGCAAGCCGATGTGGGTGTGGGGGAGCTCGAACGAGCTAGTCTCAATTCAGCCCGACTAAGAGATTTTCTTGGTCAAGTGGAAATAACTCTATATTTAAATTTTACCTATTTTGTGCGGTGTTTAATAAAGTATACAACCATTTGAATTTTTATTACTTCAAAATTTGCATGAGGTACTGAAATGTATGAATGCACTTTCCTTTATGTTCGACAATATTTAAAGATCATTTATACCATGCGTAGTTCAAATATGAAGTAATTACAATAAATGGACAAAAATCCATTTAAATCCTTAAAAAGGTATGTTATTGCATAAAATGTTATAATTAAATTATTTTCATGAGCAAATTTGATAAAACAAAGTTATGTTGTACTTTTATGCAATAAAGATAAAGTTAGCTATTGATCACTTTGAATCCTGTTAGAGAGTGGAGAGTTCACAATATACAAGTACTCTGAAATTAATACCAAATGAAGCAAATCATTTTCTTAATTTGGTTTTCTTTGTGAATTTTTTGTGATGTTATAGCGATGTATTTTGATCCCTAACAAAATTTTACATATTTTGAGAAAAATTGGGTAATATCAAATTTTGGGAACTATAAAGTGACCAAGAAAACTCGAGTGCGAAGTTTACCCTTTCAAATTTCCATGTGGTATTTAAATGTATGATGCCACTCACCTAAATGTTTTTTTCTATTTTAAAGATCTTTTTTTACAACATGTAGTTCTATGAATTAATTCCAATGAATTAGCAGGAATGCATTTAAATCATCAAAAAGTGTATTATTGTATAAATTTTTTTGTTAAATTATTTTTCCAAACCAAACCTACTAAATCAAGGATATATCAAATGTTTACATAGAAAGCATGCTATAGGTGTGTTACATATGTAGGAGTGAAACTAATCCTGACATGTACTTAATAAGAATTTTATTAGCTGCCCAAGCAAACCACCAATGAATGGCGCCATTTTCTTGGCTGCCAGATCAAACCGCCAAGGATATGGTCTAGCTAAATCACTAAGGAAATGCGCAATTTTCTTGGCGGTTAACTGAAACGGCCAACGAAACTATATTTTTTGGAGGTTCCATTTGGGTGGCCAAGTAAATTTATGGACGCCATGCATGTAGGGATACTATTTTTGGCTTCTAGAGACATTTTACGTCGTAATCATAGAGTCATTTTTCACTATATTGTGGAGGTGCCACTACAACTAGTGTCTCTGTGACAGAAGAGACACTTTGTTAATTGTCTCTATGTTCTATAAGACAACTTTTAATGACACACTATTATGTCTCTACCCTCTAGGTGCACTAAAAAATATTAAAAACTTTTATAATACTTGAGTGATGGAGCTCTGAAACTTTGAACTCAAGCCCTCACACCATATTGAGATAGCTAGCAAGATGAGGATTATTCAATATGGTGCAAGGGCTTGAGTTTCAAGGTGAGGTCTACCACATGGCGAGCACAGCAGGCAACCCATCCTCGGCGCCGAGCAGCTCCAAGTTCATGACTCTCCCCCTCCCTAACTATTCCAACACGTCATGTCACACCATGATCATTTGTCTTAGGAGGAGGGCAGACGAACTCTTCTACAAGTGCCCCAACCACTACAAAGTGAGTATTTAATGCATTAAGATCATATTTTGCTAGTTTGATTTTCATTTTTGCTTAACCTCCTTGTTTTGGCTTTTTGTCTTAGCTTATTTGTCCAAGCTTGCCTGTTTAGTTAGATTCTAGTTAATCAAGGTTAGATAATGTTTTATATTTGTCTTAGCTTGCCTGTTTAGTTAGATTCTAGTTAATTAATTCTAGTTAGCGTATTTCAACATAGTCTTAGATATTTATCAAATTTTGGTAGGATGATCTGAGATCCTATCAGTTGTACTGGTGGTTAGAAAACGTCTACCTGAAGTGGTTGATAGACAATCATCTACAATTGTTGCTTAATCGTGGTGGACCTAGTGTCAGTGCACGCAGTGTAGTTGATGCTCAGACTTCAGCAGCGGCACCAGGACTGGTTCAGCAACGTCTTGCTCAGCCTCAAAGAATTGTTGAACCAGCTAGCAATAGTATGAGCATGAACTTTCAAAACCTGAAGATGCGATTGTATGATATGAGGATGGAGATGTGTCAAATGAAGATGCAGCATGGAGAAACATCTCGAAACATTGCTGACTTGAAGCATGACTTGAACAAGAATGAAGTTGGATTTGGTACCCTTGTAGTTGTTTTGGGTCTAGTTTCAGGTGTGTTGGCAAACCTCTTTGCTTCTGGTCTCTTAGTTAGGGGCTAGATTTATGTAGCTGGATTGTATCAATGTTTTGGGATTGTTGTTTCCATTCTGATTGTGAGATGTAGCACTTGGACCATTTGTGTATGCGACGGATGAGACTTCTGTTGACAGACTTTATGTTCGATTTTTTTTTATGAATTGGAAGAATATATCGTATGTGAGTATAGTTTTAAATGTTTTGTGCTTGAATTCAGACATGCTATTCCAATGCTTGATGAACTTGGGTCCTTCTAAATTTCCATGGGCGGCAACCCATTTCTGCTGGCAGGCCTCCTAAACAATCGCTAGTGAAAATTGGAACCATTTTCACTAGTTGGTGCTTAGGTGGCCCGCCAGCCCAAATGGTTACGGTAGGCGGTCCGTAAGCGGCTAGCCCGATAAGCATTTGGTGCTGGCAGCATCCGATACCAACCATAAGGGAGGCGCCAGCAAAGACCATTTCTGTACTAGTTCATGGAAGCCAACTGGCAGTTAGATCTCAAACCGATTTGTAACCCTAGGTCATCGGCATATATAAGATGACCGGGTACCAAACCTAGACTCCATGAACACAATATTTTGCCATCGTTTTTCCTTGCTTTGGCAAACTTATCAATTCAAAACACCACAAGATAGGACATACGGTATTATGTTTCCCAGATGGCCAGAACCTGCCTAAACTTTACATCTTGTGTTCCCATCTAGATCTAGGTCCAATGATTCCCCTATGAACAATCTACAATGCGGGCATACAGTGGATGACTATTGAATGCTAAATCTAACAACCTCTACCTCTTTTGTGTACCTGTTGTCTAGCCAGAACATCTCTATGAACTATGACAATCATGATTTGGTGGGGGCTCAGATCCATCATGCATTGCTTGAAGGTGACGATTACATTTGTCAATGAGACGCGTAGGATGGTGTTGCGGACCTAGCTAAAATGCTATACCTAGTACTACATGACACGAAAAGTTGGCCAAGAACTACTTGCAAAGGTCCTCTTAGGCCAAGACTTAAATGCATTCTAGGGGAGATTCATGAATCAAGAATGGGCAGTGACCTTCAAGATCACGTGGAATTAGTTGGCCATCACCTTCTCATTGCTACTAGCCACTAGGAAAGCAATGGTAAAGATCTGTATATACTTAGATGGGTCAATGTTGTCGTCGTCTTAGATGGGTCAATGTTGTCGTCGTACTTCTCCAATAGGTCTAGGTAAAACTCTGATGGTGGCGTAGCTCAGGGATGAAGGAAAGTGTGGCAGAAATACCTGAAATAATCCGGCTCAAGTGCGCTAACCATCACCATGAGGACAATCGGGGCTAACTCGCACTTCAAACGGAGTAATCCATAGGTCTGTCGGGTAACCTCCCGATACTACCACGGGTTTGCCGATCAAAACCACACATACAAAGTACTCACACGAAGGTGAGCCTAGAGAATACAACATTCCACAAATTTTACATCACAGGGTTCAACATAAATTTATTATTACAGACCAAGTTCGAATTCGTAAAACAGAGTACTTCCAAGTTCAAAAGTAAACGAGTTCTTCAGAGTTCAATGCAATGGAAAAAAACAATGATAAACTACTCGACCATACATGATGTCTCAATGAAGCCCGTACGAGACATCACTCGGCATTATCATCATTGGCCGGGGACGCATCCCATTCTCCGACCAACTGGGAGGAAGAGTACACGGCCAATTCAAACTAGCAACCATGTCCTCAAAAGTATCACCTAAAAACAAAGCCACAAGCAAGGCTGAGTATACTAATACTCAGCAAGGCTTACCCGACTAGTGGAATATACTTAGCCGACTCCTAGACATGCAAGGCTTTTGGCTTGAGGGGTTTATTTTGCTGAAAAGCATATACAAGTAGGTCCTTACTTTCAAATTTTAGCTCCAGATTTAGTTTTCTTTAACCATTCTAGGTAAGCAACTATCCAATATCATACATGGTGAAAGAATTAAGTTGCATCCAACAAGATTAATCATCATCATTGTTCCATTTCTTACTCTATGTGGTAAAAGGGTCAAGCAGTCTCAATACCGCGAGAAACGGACGATTCGAATCAAATTTCTAAACCTTGCAAGGCAGACCCAAACACATGTCACGTGGTTACTCTCAGAGTCACACGTGCAACTTTTCCCTTCAATTCCCTCTTCACGGAACAGGCCCACTGCCCTCGACTACACGTCCCCATGAACCACGGAATGACGTCGGGCCATGGCGGCACATGCACCCGCCATTAGCTAGATGTGAACAAATTCAAGACGGTGGGGAGTATATTCCGGCCTCGGTTCAATCCAGTACGTAAGCTTACCGATTACCATATTCTCGGCATCTGGTTAGTACGTTCAAAGACTTAACCACCACTACCACACACTGCGGCCTTAGCATTTTTCACTAAACAAACAGAGCCTCAATCATCAACATGAACATCGCACCATAGCCCCGTCCGTCGACCTTATGATTGCAGCATGTAGTAAACATTCAACTCCTATATTCTCGCGAGTGACAGAAAATCACTCGACTTTTACTAGAGTCCTATTAGCATAGCATTCTATCGAACCTTATATCTAGTGTTCAGATCATAGGAACCTAAGATCATGCAACTAAGTTTTCATTCAACTCCTATAAACTTAATGCACAAGTAATATAGAGTAATAGTTGCATAATTTAAGAAAATAGGGTTCATGCTCCGGGGCTTGCCTTCCTGAGCTAAGCTAGCCTTGGGCTCTTCCGAACTTTGTTTCGGGTCTTTGAAAACTTCACTTAGATTCACTTGAGCTTCACGCTGCTCACTCTCGGACTCGGGCACCAGCTCGTACGTTCTGTCAGCGAGAGTAGTCGATTCTATATGAATGCACAAGTATGAGTTGTAGTGATGGTATATGACATTTATTTTCTTCACGATAAAGTTGCAATCCACAAAAATATAGATTTGGTTGTAAAGTTACTTAGTTAAGATTTCTTGGGCAATCGTTAATAGAGTACATCTTAAATTACTTAACTTCATTAAACAAGAAGGGGTTGTGTTATATTGGAAACTTAATTTTCTAAGCACAAACATGGATTAAACACAATTACTGAACTAGATAACTTCTGGTGATGAAACTTTTATTCAGAGTACCACATGTAGAGACAAAACCACTGCAAAAATTTCAGACATTTTTGTGTAGCAGATTAAATATGAAACATATAATACATAGCCACTGCAAGAACTTAGTTATTTTTATACAGGACAAACCATGCAAGTATTGATGCTAAAAAGTTTACAGGGTGTTAAACTAACCATATAAGTGTTACTGAAATGTTTCAGATTTTATTGTGCATGATACAGATCATAATAAATAGGACAAAATACACCTATTTTAAAAAAGATTAATTCCTACAGGACGTCATACAGGGTTTCTGAGTATGAAACATTTTATACAGCATGTTCTAACCCAAAGTATCCCTTAGTAAAAAAGATGAACATTTTTCAAGCACAAAAACTAATTACTTTGATTTAATGCATTTTTCCACCATAAAAATTATATGAGTAGGTTATAGAAAGGTAAATAGTACCTAAATTTTTCTGTAGTATCTAGGTATCAATATAACAGCATAGAAAAAGTTTCATAATATGAATCTCTATAGAACAGTAGGAAAAATTAGTTCTATCCCTTCATGGCATAAAACAAAGTCTAACAAAAAGTTTAGCTAGAGATGGGTTCTGGTCCTGAATTTTTTACAATGGCCTACAAATCAAGAAACTAATCCACTGTTCGAAAATTAGGTTTAGCCTTTGTCTACAACAGTGGGTACAAATAAAGGCTATTAAACCTTCCATTTAATCTAGGGCAAACTATAGCAAGCAACTGAAGAAATGCATGTAACAAAAGTTGTAGATCTTCTTCTAAGGATTACAGAAAAGTTGAGTTTGTAATTTTCTGATTTGTATACGATTTTTAAAGCATTTTCAAAATTTGCTGTTTTTGAATCTAGGGTCAAAACACTAGTTCGCAGATATGCCCCTGAAAACTTGCGTGCAGACTCTTAGAAAGATTGAAAATAAAGCAATTGGGTCCTTGGCGGGGCTGGTATGGCGGCCGGCCAAGTTCCGGCGAGGAGGCTCACCGGTGGCGAGGGGAAAGGGTCAGGGGAGTACCAGGGAGGCGAGAGCTACCTCGTGGTGGCCTTGGTCGAGGTCGGGGACGGCCGGAGGTGGGTCTCCCACGGCGGACAGGGGGCAGCGGCGGTGCTATGTGGCGGCAACAGTGCTCCGGCGATGCTGGAATGGCGTGGTCGGGTCGGGGAGCTCCGGTGGATGGTGGAGGACCGATTCTGAGGGTCGGCTCCAGGGAAGGGAGACCGTAGGTGGCGTGCGCACGGCGGACAGGGGCGGCGGCGGTGGTTGCTAGCAGCGGCCTTGCTCTGGTGGGGCTGGGCGGCGATGGACGGGGCAGTGAGCTTCGGTGGGGAGGTGCGGTGGTGTTTGGAGGCTCAGCTCTGGCAATGGGTGGCCGTAGAGATGAGCTCCACGCCGAGCTCCTCACGGCGGCGGCAATGGCAGTGGGCGACGGGGTTCTAGGCGCGCGAGAGGGCTCAGTGCCGCCTTTATAGGTGCAAGGGAGGGAGGAGGAGGGGCTAGGGGTGCAAGCAGGGCTGGGGCGCGCCATTGGGCGAGCAGGGCGGTGCACAGGGGCGCTGCATCGCGTGCGAATGACGCGGGTAGGCGACTGGGCGAGCGAGATAGTGGCGTGGGCGAGGGAGATCGTGCGCGGTGCGATTGGGCGAGCTGGGGTGGCAGCAGAGATGCGCGCTGGTTGGCTTGGTGCGGCACGGGCGGCAGGGATGCCCTACCAGGTGGCCGGCGGCCTCTGCGCGGCGGTCGGGGCAGAGCAGGGGAGGGAAGTGAGGGAGGGACTGAATTGCGAGAATTTGAAGAAATTTAGGGGTCTGGTCATAAAAATGATATTTTCTCGCATTTCTGTGTTGCAACTCAAAATTTTCTTAAATGAAAGTTGTTCAAAATAAAAAGTTCTACAAGTTTCATTTCAGGCCAAAGTTCATTTGAGTTATAGTTCAAAAGTTATTTTAAAAACTCAAAAAGCATGATTCGGATGGCACGTTATTTCATGGGCAAAAATTTTATATTCTCCCCTAGGCTTCAACTAGACTTTTGTTTATCATGCCACTGATGATCTGCCTATTCAATTTCGTAGTCATATTTGCATCGATGTGAAATTTATTTAATTTGTTTGATTAAGGTACAGGTACTTATGCACATATATACATACTTTCAATATAAATGCAAAACCAAATTATAATACATTTATTTTAAACTTTTCTTAGTTATTTATGCATATTGTTATGCTAATGATATTTGTTTAGCAATTTAAACACCTGAGGTGTCACAGAAAGGCATCATGCCTCCCCGGTATGACAACAAGTGCACCATTGGGAGCACTATTTGTCAGATCCGGGGCAGCGGGACTGCACACTTGGCGTACATATTCTTATAATAAGGGATGGCGCATGGGTCATACGTTATCCTCATTGTAACTAGTCGTATAGAACTAGGACTAGTCGGACGTAAGGAAACTACCCGACAACAAACTCGGGTAGGGCTCCTCGGATCGTCCCCTACTAGGACTTCCATGTAACCCTGTCCCCCCAGACTATATAAGGGCGGAAAGGGACCCCTCCAAAACACAACGTGCATATGCATAACCTTCAAGGCAATACAAACCACACAGGACGTAGGGTATTACGCTTTCGGGGGCTCGAACCTGTCTAAACCTTGTGTTCCTTGCACCTTCGAGTTCCTGATCACGGCGACACCCTACCTACAACCTACCACCTTGGGGGTATCCCTCGGTGGGCTTGACGGACAGCTGGCACGCCAGGTAGGGGTGTTCATCGAGCAACCACCGGAGAACTTGATGGCGTCGTTCAACTTCACCAGCGCCATGCTCGACAAGGGCACAACTTTCATCTTCGGCTCCTGGATCTGCATCGCCAACGGCTCGGGCGGCTTCGACAGCCACCTGGCCAACACCATGGAGCCCGAAGCATCGAGCTACTCGAGCGGACTCGACGAGTTCATCGACAGTCTCGACGAGATGCATCCGCTTCTCATCGCCGAGACGGAGGAGAATTCCGTCACCGACGCATTTTCTACTCATGTCCCGACACGACTCTCCGGCTTGAATACGATCCGATCCGGGGAAGGGTGTACCCGATTCTGCTTCAGACTATGCAACGCGGTTTCCTCCTACGAGGAGGCCATACGGTCTAAGTCCCTCTCCGAATTGGAAGCGGACTTGGATCTCCTACTCAAGCTTGGAGACGAGGACGCCACCGTTAGTCTAGAGACTCCCGTTTTCGATGCCTACTCGGATTCAAATGACGAGCCTAACTCTTTTGCGGTCAGTCATCTGGGTCTAAGCATCACGACTACCGAGCAGGGCATATTCGTGTACTGGAAGGGCATGGAGCCCTCCGAACTACTCGGTGATGATGCCCGCTTGGTAGCCACCATCCAACAAATGCCCTTCCAAAAGGGCAGACCCCTCTATCCTATCTAGGAAGAGATCTCCAGGACATCCACCTCGACCGTCCTGGCCACCGACTTCTCTAGTGACTACTCGCCGGAGCACAAAGTCTACATGGCTTCCATCCACGACCTCAAAGACGGCGAGCCAGGTATCAAGTTCGACAATGAGCTCGAGGACGCGATCTCCACCGATGAAAACACCGCCGACGCTCCTCAAGGCGAAGATGAAGAGCAGAGGCGCTGTCGCCGCCTGAGGAACTCCAAGCAGAACAAGCGAAGGCGCAATGCTCAAGAGCGCGCCCGCAACCCACAATGGCGTAGAAACCTGCGCATGATGCAGCAGCTGGCGAAGAATTCGTTACTCCCATGGGTAACATCTATGAAGCTTCTCTACTCCTGCAACAGATCCCCCAAACGGACGCAACCCATCGGATCATGCGATTTGTTAAGCAAGCCGGAGTCCAGCTCGACAAGATGGACCCGCTGGAATCCGTCCAGCACACACGTTTCAGATCGGAATGACATGGCAGCTCTGCTCCCCAGGGCAGTCGTGCCATTGCGGGTCATCCCAACCCCCGCAACAATCGACAAGCTGAATAGGAGGTTCAGCAGCATGGCCCTAGGCCTAGGGGTTGGGGGCAACCCGTGGGAGGCCAAGGCCACCAGGGTAACCAGCTTCCTCCACTTCCCGACGACTTAAGGCAGCACATCAACAGCAATGGCGACGTGCGCTCCATCATCACCAACAGGCAGCGCGAGCGGTTGGAGAACGCTGCTCGCGACGATAGTGTTCATTTCCCGGCCTTCATGGAAAACATCACTAATCGCGAGTACCCAAGGGACTTCCAGCCTACGAACATCCCAAAGTACGATGGGAAATAGGATCCGCAGCAGTGGCTACGATGCTACTCTGTGGCCATCGAAGTGTGTGGGTGCTCTAACTCGACTAAAGCCCTCTACTTCCCGATGGCCCTAGAATCAGCACCACGTACATGGCTGGAATCCCTCCGACCAAACTCCATCGACTATTGGGAGGACCTGAAGTAGGTCTTCGTCGACAGCTTTCAAGGCTCTATGATCCCGGCAGGTACTCGTTAGGACTTGTCACAGGTCAAGCAGGAGGATAACGAGACCCTAAGGTCGTACACGTGCCGCTTCTTCGACACCCGCGCCACCATCGCCAACATCGCCGACGAGGAGGTCATCCGCTGCTTCCGCAACGAACTAGCCACAAAGCAGACATACCGCGAGTTCGGGAGGAACCTCCCGACTACCGTACTCGAGCTCCACGGCATGATGCAGCGATGGGCAGATCAAGAAGACGGGAGAACGAACGCATCCCCAAGCGCAAGAACGACAAGGGAACCAACAACTACTGCTCCGACAAGGGCCAGTACAACAACAACATCGAGCGCAACCCTCGCAACAAGAAGTCAGGAAAGCTTCAGAATCAGTGCGAGAAGATCCTCCACAAGCAATGTCCGATGCACCCGAAGGCCAAGCACACTATGTTCTAGTGCACTGTCCTCCGTAAAAGCCTAAATGCACCACCTCCTCCTGATGACAAGGAGAAGGAGAAGGACAAGGTGGATGAAGGCAACGACAAGTCAAGGCCTCCGGGTTTCAAACATCCAACTAACACCGTCAATGACATCTTCGGAGGCGACGACGGTATTCTCACCAAGCGCGCACACAAGCTATTTCGGCGCGAGATCTTGTCAGTCAAGCCAGGAGTGCCGCGTCCTTTGAGACACAGTGAAGTCCCGATCTCTTTCTCCAGAGAGGAACAGTGGACCAGCTTCTCTGAGCTGGGAAAACTTCCACTTGTACTAGACCCGGTAGTCGCCGGCTCCACACTGACCCGGCTACTCATCGACGGGTATGCGGATAGAATCTGCTCTTCTCGAGTACAGTAAAGAAAATGAGGACGGACATCGGCACGATGCTCACCCCCAGCAAAGCTCCGTTCTACGGGATCGTCCCGGGTAACACGGCTACACCGATCGGCTTGGTCACTCTACTTGTTACCTTCGGGACAGCTGACAATTTCCATACGGAGTACATCAAATTCGAAGTCGCAAACTTTGAATTATCGTACCACGCCATCCTTGGCAGGCCCGCCTTGGCCAAGTTCATGGCGGTGCCTGTTGACGCTCGATACGGACCAATTTTGAGTGTCAATTTGATCAAAAAATAAGGATGACTAGCATACTTAACTTGCATATTTATCTAGAATAATGTCGTTTCCACATTCCCCTTGGAGAATTCGCAATGTAGGGAAATTGAGCAGAAATCAAGTGTAAACAAGCACTCCAATCCAAGGCAAATAGCGTCGACCAATCAGAGCGCGCCTTTAAGCCTCCCATGGATCAAAGGGCCCACAAAATAGGTGCAACCGCCTTAGGACAGTGCCCACTCACGCACACGACCTGTGTCGATCCACATGACAGCCACCCAGAAGAAGATGTGCCCGGTCTGGGCCAAGCCCAGGTCGGCCGACCCATGTAGGTCAGCCGACCTAAGTAGGTCAGCCGACCCAGCCAGGAGGAACCGACTTATCTCCTTCGATGTGGCAGCTCCTCATTGGTCCCTTAGGTCGGATTGGCAAGGCTTCAGTTGTTTGCACACTGAGTAGCTGCTGCACACCCCCCTCACTCGCCTCTATAAATATGAGGGGGTGCTACTAAGAGACACACCACAAGTTGAAGCTCATTCTCAATTTCTCTCTTGCTTAGCCTTTAGGATAGTGGAGCCTTGGTGAAGTAGCTCTTCTTCGGTTCTCGAGTCTTCTTAGGAGTATTCAGCATGAGTTTTACTCTTCCTCTCCTTTGTAATATTCGGAATTCTTTAATAGAGTTATCTTCTAGTATAGTGTACTCGTGTAGTGTATGTTCTGAGTGTTCAGATGTGTATGCTATGTTTAGTTTATATCTAGGACTGATATCTTGCATGATTAGACATGGTAGTACATCTAGGCTAAGGCATCGGTTCCAGTATTCGCATGTTTGCTCTAGTGTGATGTCTGTCCATGCGAAGGGTGGGGGCTCCGCACGGGGCATTAGAGTATCGCTTATTAGCGTAGACGTGGTGTCTGGGCTAATCAGTGTTGCTGGATGCGGCTCTATACCATGGTTAGTTGAGGTAGGCGGCAGGTGGTGACAACCCTGTCCGTGTACCGTAACCCTCCCCGTTCGTTTAGTAGCTGTAGGTGGTGCATAAAATAGCCATGAGGGTCTAGTGGCCACCTTGCCATATCCTGTGCAGTCTCTCGGTGATGCCTAGAAGCCTAGAACTCGTCTGTATTCATGTGTATGTATGTGAGTGCCTAGTATAGACTGTATTCTTTGTTAGGAGTGCATAAGTCCTTAGATTAGCTTCCTTCTTACTTTCTCCCTTCCTGTAAGCTTTGGATAGAGTAGAACTTGAGCAACTTGTGTGTCACACTACCTCTTTACCAATTATTATCTTACCCCTATTTATTCAATAGAATATCCATGCTAGAATCAATCAACACACTAATCCATTCCAATAACCGCCGCCTTCTCTGCGGAAATATAAATACGACCCCGTACTCAAGGTAAAATGCTACGACGATATTCCGTGCGCTTGCAGTTCCTTCCATAACGTAAGAAATACTCCACTGTATTTCTGGCGCCGTTGCTGGGAATGACCTACCCTAGAGATGACGCTATGAAATGCTAACAAGCATTTTTAACGCTGTTGTTGGGGATTGGATTCTATGTCCATACTTGGTGACTGCGTTATAAATTGTCAACAAGCATTTTTGGCACCGTTGCCGGGGAAGGCACTGGTTAAAGGAATAGATCAAGTGGTTGATAAAATTCTAAAATGATGTTCAATTATCTAAATAGGATAACTTGGCTTTGTCTTCTCTCTTTTGTTTGAAGACAGGGTAGTGTATGACTTGTTTCGACCTGCCGCAAAATTTCATTCAGAATCCGAAGTCACTCTTGAGACGAGTCCGACCTCGCGTCGTTCCTCCTCAGATTACACTCTCGACATGCGAAACAGTCACTATCGCGCCGTCAACTTCCAAGATTATGGCTCAGAAGACTCTCCGTGATTACTTAGCTCCGTCGGCCGACAATGTCCCAATTGGGCCAAAAGTCAATGTTGAGGCTGAAAATTTCAAGATCAAGAGAGGTCTAATCACGATGGTGCAGGTCAGCCCATTATGTGGCAAGGCGAATTAGGATGCCAATGCACATCTCCAATAATTCCTGGAACTGTGCAGAACTTTTGTCATTAAGGGAGTCACAAAGGATGCAATCTGACTCCGTCTGTTTCTATTTTCTCTTCTGCGAAAGGTGAAGCAGTGGTTCTACACCAACAGAAGTGCAGTCACTACTTGGGATGAGTGCGCTAACTTTAGGCATTCCTCACAAAATTCTTCCCGTTGGGTAAAACCAACGCTCTTCGGGGAAGGATTTCTAGTTTTTAGCAAGCGTCAATTAAGTCAATAACTGAAGCTTGGGAGCGGCTTCAAGAGTACATCCTAGCGTGTCCTCACCATGGGATGGATGCTTGGATCATTCTACAGAATTTCTACAACGGGCTGACTCCAATAGCCCGTGATCACATAGACGCTGTTGCAGGTGGTGCTTTCTTCTCGCTAACCATTGACAGGGCCAAAACCTTGATCGAGAAGATGGTGTCCAACCAAGGGTGGAACGACGAATGTCTCCAACCTCGCCAGTGGGGCATGCACTCCGTCAAGGAGACGGACATGATTGCCGCTAAGCTTCACCTCCTCATCAAGAAGATTGATGAACGCCCCCAAGGAAAGGCTCAAAGTAATGTACTTCAAGCCTTAGATTCTCACATGACTTGCGAGGTCTGTGGGAGCATCGGACATACAGGGAACGACTGCTCTAAAACCCAACAAGATGTCATGTACATGAACAACAATAATAGGTTTTGTCGACAAGGAGGTCAGGGGTGGAGCCAGTCGCGCCATTACTATCAAGGAGGTAATGGTAATTCAAATTCATTTAATCCTAACCAACCTTCCTTGAGGGATCTTGTCTTAAGCCAAGCAAAGACCAACGAAGCAATCCAAAAGAAGCTTGCTGGCGATGACAAGACCTTGGAGACTATCCAAGCGAAGATGGATGGCATCTCCTCAACACTCAAGAACCAGCTCAGCTTCAACAAGATGTTTGAAACTCAATTAGCTCAGCTGGCCGCTGCTATTCCTCCTCCTGAGTTAGGAAAGGGTCCAGGGTACCCCGAAGGAGCCACGGAGAATATCCATGCAGTGTCCACGAGAGGAGGTAAAACCACTCGTGATCCCCCTAATCCTAACCATGTTAGCAGGGAAAAGGAGAACAAGGCGACCGAAGAACGCCCCGGCAGTGATGACACCGACAAAGTGCATGAAGGGAAAACGGCTCCGCACGAATTCTACGGCATCCAATTGTTGTTGTTTCCCACCAAGATCGGGAATCCAGGCGCGGATGAGCAATTTAACCGCTTTATGGACATGATTCAGCGAGTTAACATTAGCGTGCCTCTACTGGAGGCCATGAGAGTGCCACCTTACGCTCGCTACCTCAGACATACTCTCCAACAAGAGGCCGCTACCCACTACGGAAGTGGTCAAGCTCTCCGAAGCATGCAGTGCGGCTATACTCCCTCAGCTTCCTGAAAAGAAAAAGGAGCCAGGATATCCCGCTATCAGTTGTTCGATAGGAGCACAAAACATCAACAAGGCTCTTTGCGACTTGGGTGCTAGCGTCAGTGTCATGCCTAAGGCGGTGTTCGATCAACTGGATTCTTCAAGTTTGACTCCGACACCAATGCAACTGCAGCTGGCTGATTCATCCATTCGGTACCCAGAAGGAATCGCAGAAGACATTCCATGAAGAGTGCGGGACTACTTCATCCCCGTTGACTTCGTGGCGCTGGACATGGATAATCAGAAGGAAACAACACTTATTCTTGGCCGGCCGTTTCTCAGCACGGCAGAAGCAAAGATTTGACTTCTGCCCGAGACAGGAGCAATGTTCAATGACCACAATCAAGTATAAATCACGCCCGGGAAGGACCATCGAAGTTGAAACAACCTCTTTGAAGAAGGACGATCCTTCCGCCTTTATGAAGAAATTCAATAAGAGAAAACAACGGAGGGCACACAAGAGGGGGCCGAACAATGGCACCCCTGCTCCAAGGAACAAGGATCCAACTTCCACACCACCGACACCAACAAAGAAGAGATCCAAGAAGGTATGGGAGAAGAAAAAGACGTCGTCGTCCTCTACATCCTCTCCAGGTATGGACGATTCGACCTCAAGATAAACAGGTATGGAGAAAGTCCTGCTCATTGGACCTTAAACTAAGAGCTAGCTTGGGGGAGTCCTTCCACCAAGTGAACTGTATCCTTTACTGCTTTCAATAAAGATATAAAAACTCTAAAAACCAAACAAATATTTCCTGCTTTCATTTCCCTTATCCTTATGCTTGATAAGAATGTCTAGTCTTCCTAAGTTGAAAGGATGAATTGTAACACCTGGGATGTTTAAATTACGAAATAAGCCTCATTAGCTTAACAAGATACATAGATAACTAAGAAAAGTTTAAAAGAAATGAATTATAAATTAGTTTTGCTTTGAATTAAAAATAGATGTGTATATGTGCATAAATACATGTACTTTAATCAAACAAATTAAATAACTCTCACCTCAACGCACTTGGCGGCGAAATTTAATAAACACACCATCGATGATAGGATAAACAAAAGTCTAGTTGAAGCCCAGGAGAGAATACAAATTTTTGCCCAGGAAATGACGTGCTCTCCGAATCATACTTTTTAGTTTTTAAAATAACTTCTAAACTAGAACTCAAATGAACTTTAGCCTGAAACAAAACTTGTGTAACTTTCCATTTTGAACAAATTTCATGTTCAGAGATTTTTGAGTTGCAACACAAAAATTTGAGTAACACTTAACTTTACAAACCAGCCCCTGCCTTTTCTTCTATTTTCACTTCAGACCCTTCCTCCTCCACTTCGCCGACCCTCCGCCTTCCACTGCAGACCTTCCGACCCTCCGCTTCACCCGACCCTTCGCTTCGCCCAACCCTCCGCCCGCCGCGCAGTCGTTGCTGGCCACTTGGCCGGCGATGCCTGACCGGCGCTAGGCGCCAAGACAATGCCCGGCCGCGCCCTGCTCGCACGCGCTCCTCCCCACGCCGAGATCATGCCCAGTCTGCGCACGCCACGCGCACGCCGGCGACGCGCGCCTGTGCTCGCCGCCCACCGCGCCCAATGGCCAGTCCATGCCGTGGCCGTGTCCCCGCCGCGTCCCGCCAGTCACCGCGCTCCCCGCCCGGCAAGCTAGCTGCTGCAGCTCCTCGCCCAACCCACGCGCCGCGTGATCTCCCCCTCCCCCACGCCAAATCCCCGGCGCCCAATCCCCTGCCCGCGCCCGCCGCACGCCGCGCCGGCTCTGCTCGCCGCCCACCGCGACCAGTAACGCGCCCCCATCGTGCCGCCCCTCCCCAGCGTTGCCCGGTACTCTCCCTCCCTCCTGCAGCCTATAAAAGGCGACACAAGGCCACTTGCGCGCGCCTCAACCCACAAGAACGCCGCCGCCGCTGCCATTGCCGCTGCCGTACACCACCCGCCCGTGGAGCCCCATGCTCCAGCCTCCCACTGCCCAAACCCATCACCCAGCGAGCTTGCCCTCAGAGAAGGAGTTGGGTGATTTGGACCTTCTTTTGGTTGCCTTTTGTGCACTTTTGCACTTTGGCCCCTATACTTATACGTATTTACGGATAGGACCCGACTCTGGGGAGCTGAACGACACTCAGGACTTCCAGGAGGAGGAGGAGTTCTACGAGGAAGTCCCAGGTTCATTCCCATCTATGATTTGAATACCTATTAGACATGCTTGCTAGTATGCTATTGCTTCTGAGATGTTTTTATGAGATAAACCTGCGTAGCCCTTGATTGACCTGATTCCTTGTACCCAACTTGATTATATATATGTGATGAACCCTTGATGTGCATGTGTTTGTGTGGGATGATGTGATTATAGTCTTGGTGTGTGTGGAGACTCTTTTGAGGAGTTGGAGGATAGGAATCTAGCTTGGGCGAGTTAAACTTAACTCGATCTTCTGATCGAGGGCTTGGGTTGTGCGTTCGGCACTTCCTACGGAGTACCTGTGGCGGGTACATGTCCTTTGGGACGTTGGGTCCTTCGGGACGTTGGTCCTTCGGGATGTTTGGAGGAGTTGGAGGGTTATACCTGTGATGGGTGCCAACGACGGACCGTTGCGGCGGAGACGTCATTGTGGAAGATACTCGCCTTAGCGATTAAGGCCCGAGTTGGTGGACCTGGAGACGAAACTATGTCAAACGTGCATGCCACTTCTCTGTTATGAGGGCAGATCCGATCCGAGCTAGTGACGTGCGGCACCATGCCTGTAGGAGGATAGAGTATCAGTGTAAGGGGAGGAGGTGCTGACCTCACGTCCCCCGAATTGCAGGGTCTTGCGGGATCCGGTGTAGAAGGCATCACAGTCCCGGGGCAACCTCTTGCGGTAGGAAGCATCCCAAACCCGGGAAGGCAGGATGGGGGCCGTTGCAGCTACTTTCGTTGACCGGTGTCTCGGAGTCAGAGAGCTTGCTCTTGGATGGCCCCAAATCGAGTGGGTACAGGTGTACAACCCCTGCAGGGTGAAAACTATACGTATAGCCGCATACTCGGTCATGTACAACTCTTGATCCGGCTTCGCCTTCATAGTTAGTGTTACTTGACTTCTACCTCCCTGTAGACTTGTTTTTCCTGCTGAGGCAGTTGAGGTGCGAGGAGTGGGAGTTCTCGCACCGACTTGGTGGGTTTTGGAGGCATGAGTGACTCGGGACCTGGAGTGCCAGGACGGCCCGTGTCGAGGAGAATGGATGACTTATTGATATATGCATTGCATAGGAAGCCCTTGCCTTTCCTTGAATTATTGTTATACCATTAGGATAGACCACTTAAAGCTGCATACGGATGGTGACGTGGACCTATCCCACTCCTTGGGGATAGACTGGTTCGATGCAGGGATGGACCCGGAGTACGACCCCACCGACGATGGATGGTACGACGACTAGAGCCGATGCTACGCTCAAGTTGCCTGTGGATGAAGCTGGTCCGAGATGAAGGATGGCCTGAAGCCGCTTTCCGCTTTCTGTTTGCTCGATTTAGCCCAAGTGGCTTGTAAGGAACCCGTACTACAAATCTTATGAATTTATGTAATAATTAAACCCTTGAACATTGTTTAATCGAAGTATGACTGTGTTTATCACCTGAAATGAGTTCTATATGTGATAGCTACTGATCCAGGGACTATCACGACGATACAGGGAGTCGGGTTTTCATTCCGAAAACTCGGTTCGTTTCAGTGAGTGGAGGGGAGAGAGAGCATATGTAAATGTGGTATAGAGGTCTGAAAGCAAATTTCAGGCCAGGAACCACATGGTTCTATTGTACTGACGGTGATTCCATATTCAATCATCCATTTGTCATTTATTTTATGTAAAACGATTTTATGTATATCCAGACATGGAAATCAGAATTGAGTGAGATTCTATCAAATTCTGTTCCATATGAAATCAGTTCATTTTCATGGATGCAAACGGGTCCTAGTTGACTTCTTTGGTGCTTTGCGTGAAGTGTCAAGCGTGTACGATTCATATCGTGGACATGCATGGTCAGCTCATGATGCCACGTGAATGAACTATTTGCCTCGTTTTTTTTCCACTCTTCTACAAGTACCTGATTCAGTCGCAGATGATAAGCTGCAAGCCTGCACCACCTGCTTGCTCGTCGCTCCATCCCGTTGGATGTGGAAGTATCCGTCAGTAAATACGATAAGTAACTTAATGATGTTTCAATAAACACGAAGGGCATGTAGGTCAAATGGTAGAGCGTCGCTTTGCATGCGAGTGGCACGTGGTTCGATCCCCCGCATCTCCTTTGATTTTTATTCATTTTTAAACGTTAACTTTCAGCTGTTTAGGGGTCAGGGGTGTGTGGCTGAACCGCGTTGCGTGAGACCCTAACTGACGCAAGTATTTCTGTGGCATACATATTTTTCAAATTTCACCCCAGGTGCCGACATGGAAACTCCGCGGGTTTCTACGGCTGCCGTTTCGATACTTCGTGGCCACAGGTCATCCATGCAGTAGCAGCAGCATTGCTCAAAACTATAGCTGTAGCTGCTATCTTGTTGAATTTGTAACACTGATATGAAATATTATTTGAGTATTGCTCATGCTCCATGCGTTTGTAGTAAATTTGTAATATATAGCAAAGCCAATCGCATCAAAAGAAATGAGAAAAAGGAGATAGATGTTAATTAGCAAGCAAGAAAATGCATTATTTTATAATATATTACAAGAAGCTATGCACGACCAAGCGGCGATAGAGGATAAGTTTGCGCAAATTGGATCACTGACTTCATCTGGCGGCAGAACAAAAACGTCTGAACTCCCGAGTCCCGAGATAGTAAATCGGTACTTTCTCACAGTAAATTTGGAGGCGCAATGTATATAACGACCTAATTCACCGTAATTTATTTCCACGTCGACGTTGTTTTCTTGACGTAATTCGTGACGTAAACCCAGAAATAACGTGTATTTCTAGTGTATAATACGATTAACTACGACCCTAGACACCGTATCCTGTGTGAGGTGGGGCCCACCTCATCGCCTTCCTACGGTCTCCTACCACCACTCGCAACCCGCATGCACGAGCACCTCTGTCTCAAGACTCCCTCCGCAGCCTCAGATAATACTCCCCTGCCGGCTGCCGCAGACACTGACACAAACATTCCCCCCATGGCGGCACCCACGGCCTCGCGCCCCCTCACGCCCCTCCTCCACCGGCACCACCCCCGCAGCCGGCGGCGCGCGAGCGCCCGCGTCGTTGCCGCCGCGAGCACGCCGGACGCCGAGCCGACGGCGGCCGGGGCGGGGCAGGAGAAGAAGAAGACGGTGGACACGAGGATACACTGGTCGGACCCGAACGAAGGGTGGGTCGGTGGCAAGGCCAAGAAGGACGGCGCTGGCGGCCGCGGCAAGAACGAGCCGCTGGGAGGGAGGTTCGCCGACCTCATCAACGCCGCGTCCGAGTCTCACTACCAGTTGAGTCCATTTCGTGTCCAGGCTCCTTCCATCCAAGCTGAAACTCTCTGAATCGTAGTTCAAATTTCCAGATTCAGTCAATCTCGTTGCCGTCTGTTGCTTCTTCGCTGAAATTAAGTACCAAAACTAGTGTTATTCAGCTCATATTTGTTCCTAATGGCGAATTAATCCATGTGTAAACTGCAAAATCAGTGACTATGAGCCGAGCATCTAACATGACTTGAATAATTATCAAAGGTTCCTGGGGATAGCGCCGGAGGCGGACATCGAGGAGATCAAGGCAGCGTACCGGCGGCTGTCCAAGGAGTACCACCCGGACACGACGACGCTGCCGCTCAAGGTGGCGTCGGAGAAGTTCATCCGCCTCCGGGAGGTGTACAACGTGCTGAGCAAGGAGGAGTCCCGGCGGTTCTACGACTGGACGCTGGCGCAGGAGGCCGAGAGCCGGCGGCTGCAGCAGCTCAGGTCCAGGCTCGAGGACCCCTACGAGCAGGACATCCAGAACTACGAGTCTGTGCCGGACATGGTCGACCGCCTCGGTGGCAGGAACATGAAGCTCAGCGACCAGGCCATGACCGCGCTCACCATCGATTTCGTCATCATCATAATCTCCGTCATCTGCATCATCTACGCTGTGTTCTTCAAGGAGCAGTACTGACGGCAGCGTATCAACAGAAGCAAAAGGTTGAAGAAGTGTACCATATACAGAACAGTATTCCTAGGTAAATTAACTGATAATACCTCAAGACTGTCTTTACGGATGTTGTTATATACAGTGTCATGATGTAATGTCAAATAGAACAAGATAGCAACAAATAATTCATGGTATTATGTCAACAATCCTATATGTGTTTGCTCATCAAACCATAATTCCAGTATAGGTCCCTCAGACAATCTTGGTTTATTGGATCAAAACTTCCAAACATTTGAAATCTGAAAAGAAGCAAAATCACCTAAAAAGACAACTGGTGCACATGTTGTACTCTCTAGTTATCTTTGGTTAAATAAGTGAGAAAAACTGGAGGTAATCTCCCATGCATCACATGAACCAATAGCATGGGTCGTTGTGGGTATCTAATGTTTAACCTTCACACTCTATGATCTTGACAACAGAAGAATCACCAATCTTTTCAAAGATTATCACCCTGTCGAAAGGCTTCACTATGCCGACTGACCGACCATAGTTCAGTGCCAGTTTTATCCCATACTCTTCCTTTGTGAGCCCACCAGTTTCAGCCTGTTAAAAGAGTTTAAACTGACCTGATAAGTTCTATGTTTACTTTACACTAGCTCTAACGTTAACAATAACTACTTCATACATACCTCATCAGTACTCCCCATCAAAGGGTACACGCCTCTCACTGCAAAACATTGCCTTGCCTGAAAGTGATTCGAAAATGGTCAAACAAAAGTTTGCAGATCCTGCTTCATGGTGAAGAAAAATACTATGCAAGTACCAAACTCAATAAAACCCAAGAGGTGCAGGTTAGTCACCTGAGTGGTTCCATAAGAACGCCACATTGATGGATCAGACCCTTCACGCGGGAAGATAACTGCTAAAACTGGCATTGTCGGCCTGTACTTAGAAACTAACCTGCACAACGATAAGCATGAAATTATTCGATTGCTTCGTATGACGTGAACTTGTCTAGTGAGGTGCTGATCTCAGAGTAAATATAGGGCACCTAGCAGCTCTCCCTGAGAATGTGAATACAACAATTGCAGCAGCTTTTACTTTAATCGCAGAACCAACCTAAGAAAAGCAAACAATGGTTGATCAGTAATATTCTAGATTAGAAAACCTCTGCTTGTACCCAATGAAAGATAGTATTTACCGCTGCTGATGCCACAGATTCCTCATGGGGCATCGGGTCACCAACATGCCACATTACTTTCTTGAATTGAAGTGGCTGGTTATACACAGTCTCAGCCTAGAAGTTTTTATAAATGATTAGTCAAATAATTTGGATGGTTCTACTAAAGTTTATTCTTATAAATAGGGAGAGACATACTTCTGCACATATTCTGCCCACAGTACTCACTGCATCAACAGGATAGAGCCCTCGAAGTGTCTCCGCACCAAGCAAAATACCATCAGTTCCTGGAATTTGAACAGCACGAAAAATAAGCAAGACATTCATTAAGTGGCCAAAATGTAGTAAATGTCAACTAACCATCTAGCACAGCATTTGCAACATCAGTGGCCTCTGCACGTGTAGGGCGTAGGTTGTCAATCATGCTGTCCACAACTCTAGTGACGATCACAGGTTTACCCTCTAGATTGCATTTATGAATGGCTGTCTTCTGGAACATGAAAACCTGATGCGTCAAGAGTACATGTGTCAACAACTATATGCAGTCGCAGCATTTATGTAAATTTTGAGCAGGAAAGCAAATGTTGCAGCAGTATTTCTTGGTCTTTCTTCAGCCTATAATAACAACCAAATAAGTAACTTGAACTGTAAAATGATAAGCATATAAATGTTAGACTTTTGCATCATAAAATTGGACATTGTCATGTATTTATATGCTACTTAAGACTTACCATTCCAAGGAATAATTGATTGACATTAATATTGAAATATCTGATGACATGCTAGGGATAGTCAGCGTAAACTGCTATTTCATAGATAATTAAAACATACATTTTCTGGTGGAAGGTCAATTCCCAGGTCTCCTCGAGAAATAATGATGCCATCAGCCTCTTTGAGAATTTCATCAAAATGATCCAAACCCTAGAATTAAATGCACAATGCAGTAATTACAGCATAGTAATGAAACAAACTGACAAAAGGTCTTTGCAAAAGCATGATGATTACCTCAGAATTTTCAATCTTCGCATATATTTGTGTCTCAGGAAGATCATGTGATTGTAAAAAGGATTTAAGCTGCACATCACAAATATCTGAAGATCAGCAGGTCTCTACAATTATCATATGTTACTTCAATAACTCAGATACTGTATGCCAAAAAGCACAAATAGCTTATTATGGTACAAAGAAGTGAATAATGTGTGCTCTCAGATCGGGGGAACAGTTACAAACTAACACCATATCCATATGCAAAGATCAAAGAAACTGATCAACATGTCATATATTTTTATGTACGTGTCTGTGTTAGATTGTCTTAGACACTATTCACCCCATGTACTTCAATCAATGTTGTTGATTATCTTCAGATATGAAAGTTCATGTGTGCATGGTGGATGTGGATGTGCCTTGACTAAATGTATAGGTTCAATTGGCTGATAATTTGCACATACTTCTCTTCCAATTTGGTTTTTGCTAGTGCAATCGATGTCACATGGATGCCTCAGATAAATGATCTACTTGAAGGAACCGTAACAGCAAAGTGAAGTAGGTAACCAATCAACTGAATGTTTAATTCAAGCACAAGATTGAAAGCATTAGGAAACAAAACTAACCTCCTTGACATCCTCAGCAGAGCGGGTATGGGAAAGAGAAATAATATCAACGTTGTTACGGGAACCCCAAGTTGAAATGACCTATTGCAAGAAAACTGTACTCAGGACAATATTCAAAACATATAAAAGCACTAGTATGCCCTTATAAAAATATATGTGCCTTAGTAAACAAAGTAATCTTCAGAAAATTGAGTGTTTAACTTTGAGGAATGTGATTTGATGTATCAGCATGTAAATTGCATTCGCATACAGATCAAAGACAGATGTCTGCGTATAAATGCATAATGCTCATGTAAGGGATATATGTTTATACATGCAGCATGATAGAAGCACAAATTCTTCTATACTTGCAGTATATTGACTTGTAAAACCCAACCAGAAAACACATTCAGTTTCTTTCATGAAAACCATATTATTTCTGTGGTTGAGTTTTTGGTCAAAAGCAAAACAAAAAGAAATATAAATAAGACAGGACATGAAAAGGAACTATCATTTCTTTTGTACAAAAAAGTTTTCTAGCTTAACTTTTTGAACAAAAAAATGTAAAGCAAAACAGGAATATTGCGATATATAATTTATTGATGGCGTAAAGAAGTTGAGAGGTGGTCCACATTACTTGTTTATCATATTCACTCAATGTTGGCAAACTGATGTGGACTTGTGAAGCATGCAAAGTGAAAATGGGACCAGCAAGTGTAGCTGTGTTCTTCACAAGACAATTCACATTTTCACCGGAAGTGTCCACAACCTACAAATTGTGTCATATGAGGAATTTAGGAACTGCAAAATGGCATTTACTTGACAAAAAATTAAAACTGCACACACCTCTAACCAGACAGACGTCGTTTCACTTCCTGTAAAGAGATATTGACCCATAAAAAGAGTATCACCCTTCTTCACATCCTGAATTCACAGGAAGGGCAATTTAGTAGAATATTCAATGTCCTAAAAATTTAAGTATTAAAAGTCAAATAGAAATATTAAATACGAGGCATTTTTATTGGCACAGCAGAAAAGTTGAGATGTTTCTTATTGCACATGATACTCTCAACTTAGACCAGGTGAGCAGAAAAACCCAATGTGGATTGTGGGGAGCAAAAGAAACAAACATTTCCATGTAATCCACATTATTCACTTACTTTTGCAAGATCACCAAATTTAATTGGTAAGATCTCAGCAGATAGAGCTTTATTAATATCAGGAGTTATGGTAACATGGTTCCCAACTTTCAACTCAATTGGCCCACCAGTGGAATTGTGAACCTGAATTTCTGGACCCAGAGTATCAAGCATTACCTACGCATAGTAATTATAAATCAAGTTAGATGCCTCCAGGATATGCCTCTGAGAATCAATATAGAAAAGGTGGCAAGCAAAGGCATCACATTTTCTAACAGAGTTGGAAGAATGCACAAAAGGCCAACCAAAATGCACATAGGAAAGTCATGAACATTCAAAAAGAGAAACAATCACAGTTCTCTAACTCAAAGAAACTTATAAATGAAAAAGTACACAGAAAATGAAATCTAAGCAGGAATTCAGATAAACTATAAATATATGATATCTCAAACTGCCAAAGTAAGATATGCCCTTGTGCTAACCATTGAAAAGAAAATCGGCATGTTGTCTAGCTACTTCAGAAAACATTCCGGAAACAATTGAAGACAGTTTGATTGTCTACCACAAATAGTAGATTCGACAAATCTTACAATAGCTGAGCAATCATCCTTCAGTAGTGCCACCCATCCACTTACATAGCCAGAAGATCCATTATATTACACAAAATATTTGTGACAAAAATCCTTTTTAAAATGTTAGGAATCCATATTGCAACGCACATGGAACAACAAATCAAAACATCAAACTGCCAAATTTAAAATGAATAAATCCTATTTGTCAGGAACGGATTATTACAAATTCCTTAGCAATATAAATTAAATAGAAGCCCATAGAAAAAAAGAATGAACCAAGAACAGGGGATAGCATGTTTTAAAAACTGTTGATTATACCATACAGTGGTAGTTATATAATTTGATTTGTAAGCATTCAAAATTTACATATGCACAAAGCATAAAGAACACCAAAATTAATTCACAGATACCATTTCAAAAATATTGTGAATGTTCGGTCTATATACATGAACTGAATTCAAATGACAAAACTCTGTTACCATAAACTGTCTTCAAAAGTAAGACATATAAACCCCGACAAATAAGTTGGAAGTGATAAAAAATAAAAACCAGTGACTCATCAAGTGACGTAGGACATTAGGCAATGTCTTGTCCACTCTAATTCAAGCTATCGAATTCCCAATGTATGGCAAGTTTGCACATTGAAACATACTTCAACAATCATGTCCAGATATGTTAACAATTGAATCAGAAGAAGGTGAACTTACAGGGCACAGCTTCTTCACATTCTGCGCCGCTTTCCTCAGATTGTCAAGGGTCTCCTGGTGATACTCAGCATCCATCCATGAGAAATCGAACCGTGCAACTGCAAAATGAAAGATAAACATATCATCACCACTATTAGTATTAGTTAACATAATAATAATAATCAACAATATCAAAGTAAGCCTCACTGCAAATGAATCCAGAAACAGATAAAGTTGTGATCAAACTACTCTAACCTGACATTCCAGCGGTGAGGCATTCCTGAATAACCTCGACAGAGTGCGACTTGGGCCCGAGTGTCCCAACAATCTTGGTGAGGGATGGGAACACTTTCTGCACAGGTGCAGATTTCAATGATAAGAAAGAGTGATGTCCATAATCCTTGAGACCGAATCAAATCTATAAGTTCCATTACAAGTCATCGCCCTAATTAGATGTACTGAATAATCACAATTTCAAATCTTACACACAAATTGGGCCGTGTTTAGTTCCTAAAAATTTTTCAGTGCTACAGTAAATCTGAACGTTTGACCACTAGTTAGTAGTATTAATTAAATATGGATAACTGATAAAACACATTCCATAACTCCGGGTGAAATTGTTGCGAGACGAATCTTTTAAGCCTATTTGGACCATGATTAGACAATATAGTGCTACAAACAACCTCTAATGACAGATTAATTAGGGTTAATAGATTCATCTCGCGATTTCCCGTCCATCCGTGTAATTAGTTTTATAATTAGATCATGTTTAGTCCTTCTGATCTTCGATTAAAAATTGCTACAGCGAATTTCGTCAAAAAAATTTCACGATCTAAACACACCCTTGGTGCTGTCGCAGGTTGGTGAGGGCAAATTGGCCCGACAATAAACCCCAGGCTGACCCTGCCCGTGACGCGAATCACACACATTACTTACGAAATGGATCCAAGCATTTCTGCGAACCCCTGCGTGGCCTCTCCGCGCACCAAATCGGACGAACCAACCAGCCAAACAAACACCGCGATTCAACAATAATCAGCACATCCAGATGCAGGGGTTGGAGCCGGCCCCACAGCAGGTGCGCGCGGACGCACGGAGGCCTCAATCGAAAGATCTGTAGAGTGGTGACGGACCGAGAGAAATGGATGTCCGGACGGGGAGGGGGGGGAGCAGGCGGCGGCGCTTACGGGCTTGGCGGGGGCGAGCACGGAGGCGAGGCGGAGCGGCTCCTCCAGGAGCATGTGGCTGGCGCCCTGCATCTCTCTTCCCGTCCTCCTCCTTCCGGGAAGACCACCCTCCCTCGCTGCTCTAGGGTTTTGCGGACTGCGCCTCTCCCCTCTCTCCGGCTCGATGCGATCGCCCCGCGGCTCGAGCAAGACGATGACGAGGACGGGAGAGAGAGAGAGAGAGAAGCGAGCAAACAAATCGTGAGGAGAAAGAAAGAACGAAGGAAAAGAAAGGGGGCGAACACGTGGTCTTTCGACTTGGCTTCCCGTTTGTTTGATCTTCTCGACGATTTGAAGCGACAAAAGGCTGGCTGGGGTCACTGGCTCGTGGGCGCCACCGGGGAATTGATGCCGAACTCTCCGCGTGCCGGCGGGCCAGGGTGGTTCCGGTCCACTTGTCAGGCAGTTAGAGTGGTGCGGCTAACCGGTTGCGCGTACCGGAAGTTCACGCGCGGGCCGGGCCAGGAGCCCAGGGATAGGGAGCGCAGCGGATGCGCGCGGCGCTGCGTGGAACGTCAGATCGGACGGCGTGGAGATGATCGCGGCGCGCGAAAAGGCGTGCGGGCGCAGTGTGGATTCCTGTGCTGGAGGGGACAGTGGTCGTTGACGCGCCGTGGAGACTGGGCGGAGAGCGCCGTGTGGGACCCACGGGGTTTGATTTGCGGGATTCCACGCCGCGTGGTGCACGACTACACCCAAATTCCGTGTATATTATATGGAATTGTAACACATTATATACGTACCATTAAAAAATTAATATATCCCTTCTATATCATTATTTTTAATTTTCCACCCCTCTATGTCATTGTCATCAAAAACCTGTAACGAAGCAGTTAAACTGAAAGACAAGAAGACAATAATACCCTTAACTCCTATCCCTTGTCCTCTGTCTCCTACCACTGACATGTGGGACCCACACGTCAGATTCATCTACATCCACGAACGCCAAACCCACGCGTGTGCACCGTCCTACGGCTCCTCCACTACGCAGCCGCATGCCACCTCCTGCTGCGCGCCGTCGCGGGCCCGTTGCCGGACTCGGTGCTGGTCTTCCCCTCGACGGCCCCCGTGCAGCCCGCCACCGCCACCGCCGGGGGCACGATCCCGACGTTCCCGGAGCAATCGGACTCCCTGGCGGGGTCCTCGGCCATGTGCCCTCCCGGCCCTGCAGTCCGCCTGCGGCGCCGACAACGGCGGGAGCTCGCCGAGTCTGCGCTGTTGCCCCGCGCTTGCTGCGTGGCTGTTCGCCACCTACACGCCCGCCGCGCTGTCACACATGGCCAGTGGTGGAGGCAGCTGTATGGCAAGGTCTGGCGGCCGCCATACCTAAAACGCTAACAAAACACCAGTATATATGCTGTGTATGTACGTGAAATATACATATACGTAGCCCACGTTGGCTTCCTGCTGATGAGGGATGACGATGCACGGATGCCGGATGGATTTGTTTGTGGGCTGCACGGACGCCGGAATGCCGGATGGATTTGTTTGTGGGCTGCACGGATGCCGGATGGATTTGTTTGTGGGCTGGTATCTCATATTCTCATGGGCCTATATCAAGACAAGAGCCCACGTTGGCTTCCTGGCTGATCGACTGCCTTCCTGCCTTCCTGGCCTGGCCGATTGCCGACGCAGACCGTTCGTATTCCTTCGTATTTTATCGCACTCGCACATCCAAAACGGCGGCGGGGCGGAGAGGCCGAGAGGCGGCGCGATCGACGACGGCGAACCGCGAACGACTGCCGGCTTCAAGTCTGACATCTGAAGGAATCGACATAAAAAATGGCACCACCAAAAAAGAGCAGATACATAATGAAAGGTATTTTTTGTTAATTGTAATTAGTAATTAGATTATCTTTCCATGTTAATTAATTTATCTAGGCTATACATCATCAAGTACGGACAGTTCCATAATCAATTTTTAATTATTTTTTTTGGTCTTTTTAACTGTCCATAATCAATTTTTAATTATTTTTTTTGGTCTTTTTCTCTTCGGTTTGTTTATACAGATTTGAAGACTATTTTTGCCCAAGCATCTATCAGTGCCAACTCAAACCGAGATCCACGTGAGCCTGAAGATGCCATTGCTAGACAACAACAAGAAGAGTCCCAAGAGCACGGTGATGTGGAGCTTGAGGTTCCAGTGGGTATGTAAGAGGCAAGGAATAAAGAGGAAATTCATGTTGAAGATCAGATAGCTAGCCAAGGGGAACGGGATGAGCATGAGCTGATTGAAGTGATGGACTCAGATCACATTGAGCCTGATCCAGGACTTCGGATTCCAATTGATGGTTTTCATCCAAACATTAGAGATGAAGTTAGATTGGCTTATGTGGCAAAGGGTCCAACTCAGCTAGTTGGACATGATTATCCTCATGATCATTTTGATAGAAAATTTTGTGAAGCATGGTACGCCAAATATCCTTGGCTAGAATATAGTGTAGAGAAAGATGCAGCTTATTGCTTTTATTGCTTTCTTTTTAGACAAGATCCTGTGGATGAAAAATTTGGTTATACTACCTTCACCAAAGATGGGTTCAGTACTTGGAAGAATGCATCCAAAGCATTTCAAAAATATGTAGGTGGTGCCAGGAGTATCCACAATCAAGCAAAGACAGCATATGAAGATTTCAAAAACCAAAGGTCAAGTCTAAAACATAAGGTTACAACCTACAACAAAGAATCACTAGTCAAGTATGAAACCCGTTTGGACACATCTTTGGGAATTGTAAGTTATCTTGCACTGCAAGGGGAACCATTTCGTGGACATGATGAATCTGTTTGTTCCAAGAATAAGGGTAATTTTCTAGAGATGCTTGATTGGTACAAAGAAAGGAAGGATGAAGTAAAGGTTGCATTTGATGAGTTATGTCCTAAAAATGCCCAAATGACTTCTCCAACAATTCAGAAAGAGCTTGCAAAAGAAGTGGCAGATGGGGTTAGTAGAGCAATAAAGAAAGAGATGGGTGATGGCCTCTTTTCTGTCCTTGTTGATGAATCACGTGACATATCAGTCAAAGAACAAATGGCTGTTGTTGTAAGGTAATTACTTGACCATTTCCATTATGTGACATAATTTTCATTGTTCTATTTAACTTAAATATTTTTCCCATTTCTCTGTAGGTATATAAATAGGGGAGAAGTCATCGAAAGATTTTTAGGTATCAAGCATGTCAAGGAAACAATAGCAGAAGCACTAAAGAAAGCATTGGTTGAGATGCTTCATAAGCATGGTCTACTTATTGCAAATTTATGAGGGCAAGGGTATGATGGGGCTTCTAATATGAGAGGAGAATTTAATGGGGTTCAAAAGCTGATCCGTGATGAAAACCCGTATGCCTTCTATATGCATTGTTTTGCTCACCGGTTGCAGTTGGTAGTTGTTGCTGTCTCAAGATGTTGTTCTTCTTTTGAGGATTTCTTTGATTATGTGGGCTTGATTGTGAACTCTGTTGGTTCATCATGTAAGAGGAAGGACATATTGGTTGATCAACAACGTAGAAATCTATTGGCTAAGTTACAGAGTGGAGATATATTGTCAGGAAGAGGGAAGAATCAAGAAACATCATTGGCCAGACCGGGAGATACAAGATGGGGCTCTCATTATATGACTTTAGCTCGTATTGAATCTATGTGGGATGCAGTCATAGCAGTGCTAGAAATTGTGCATGAGGATGAGCGTAATCCATCTAGAGCAGGTGGTTTGGTGCAGATAATGGAGTCATTTAGCTTTGTGTTCATGATGAAGTTTATGTTGCAAATTCTTCGCATTACAAATGATCTGTCACTTCTACTACAAAAGAAGGATCAAAATATTGTTCAAGCCATGTCTTTGGTTACAGATGTGAAATCATGCTTGATCAACTTGAGAGCTCACGGTTGGGAACCACTATTTGAAGATGTCAAAGCCTTTTGCAATAAAAATGATATCCCAGGACCAAATATGGATGAAACTATGCCAAGATGGGGTCGATCGAGAAAAGAGGGGAGAAATAACATCACCGTTGATCATTTTTTTCCGTGTTGATACATTCTATGCAGCTATAGATGCTATCACCACCGAGCTAGATCATCGCTTTAATGACATGACTTCAGATTTGCTTCTTGGCTTCGCTTGTCTTGACCCAAGAGACTCATTTGCCAAATTTGATGTGGACAGAATTGCTAAGCTTACTGATATCTATGATGCAGATTTCTCCCAGGATGATCGTAACTGTATAAAAACTGACCTCCAATTATTCATCAACCACATGAGAAGGCGTGATGAATTTAGAGTTTTCTATGATCTTGCAAGCCTAGCTAAAAAGATGTTCTAACTTGAAAGAAATATTATGTTCCCTCGAGTTTATCGTATTATTGAGTTGGGGTTGCTACTGCCAGTGGCGACAGCATCGGTTGAGAGGGCCTTCTCAGTTATGAAGATTATTAAGACTGAGTTACGCAATAAGATGGCTGATGCTTGGCTTAATGACCTCATGGTATGCTACATTGAGCGAGACTTATTCAAGGGACTTGATCTTGCTGAAATTAAGAAGGAATTTCAAAAGAAAGAAAGAAGAATGCCATTGCCAAGGTCTGCTCCCAAATAAAGCTTCATTATGGGTTGTATTTGTTCCAACAACAAGATTTATTTAATGAGGTATTTTATGTGCCAATGCTTTACTTTTGGATTTTTGTTATATATTTGTTGATCACACAGTAATATACATATTAAGATAATGTTATAGTGCATCTTTTCATAATTGATAGTTATATTACATATGTTCGACCTTTATAAGTCCGCCACACCTAGAAAATGTTCGTGGCTCCGCCACTGCACATGGCCCCGCCGTGAGGCCGACCCCGGCCGCCGCCGCCGTTGACATGCCGCTGCCGCCTTCGTCGGCCTCGGCGCGGCTCCACCAGGGAGGCCTCGCGCGGTCCTGGCGCGCAACCCTAGCAGATGCGGCGGCCGGCCGTGGGACTGGCCCACAGCGGCGGGTCACCGACGACGTTGGGGAGGTGCGCCGAGGGAGGTGGGGACGAGGTGAACCGCCATCGACCGCGTCCATCGGCCGTAGGAGCTCCGCCTCGTTGACACGCCATCTCCCGCCGCAGGAGCTCCGCCTCGTGAGGCTGTAGATGTATCTGACATGTGGGTCCCACACATCAGTGGTAGGAGAGAGGGCAAGGATAGGAGCCAAGGTGTTATTATCCTTTTACCTTTCAGTTTGACTGCTCTGTTAGTAGTTTTTGACCGCAATGGCAAAGGGAGTGGAAAATTGAAAACGATGGCATCGAGGGAATATGCTAATTTTTAATGGTACATAGGAAATGGGTTACTTTTCCCGATAGCATACAGGGAATTTGCTAAAAAAAATTCGTGGAAACGGTATGCAGATCGATTCCTGTGCATACCCGATGCCAATTGCCGACGCATGGCGATTTTCTGGATCCTACGACCGCCTGCTAGGATGCGTCTGCGTTAACTTTCGGTTCTGGGCTCCTGCGCACTTGAGCTCGGATTTGCATGCTGTAGGCTGTAGCCGCCGACGTCTCCTCCAAGGTTGCCGCCCCAGGTCTCCATACCGCCGGAGCCGGCGCCGCCTCAACGGTGTCGGCTTCAAACGCCGAGGCTGAAATCAGTAGGTTGCTCGCTGTCGGGGCGTCTCCTTTCTCGTTGGCCTGCTTCTCCTGCTTTTTTTATGGACATCAATGTGTATTCAAGGTTGTGTATTCACTGCGAGTTCAAAGCTTACAAAATCCCTGAATTCTTAGCTTCATTCGCTGCCATGTCAACCTACGGATCATTTCCGGTCGGCGTGTTTCGAGTTGAGAGCGGGTTGTCGTTTGATATGGGTTTGAGTATAATTGGCGTGGTACTACGCGAGTTGAGGTCCCAATCCAACCGGCCGGTGTTGTTTCTTTGTTGGTTGTCCAGTCTGGGTTTATTTTTCTTTTAAATATAATTGGCACCTCTGCTACCTGGTTCCTTTCAAAAAAAACCTGCCCGGTTCGTTTCAAAAAAAATCTACGAATCATTTTTCTAAATTGTTTATATATCATTTGGGCGATTGTAATTTGTAAACCAACTCCTTTTGCTGAATCTACCTATGCTGCACTTTATTCAGTTAACTTCAGGATTCAGAAGTTCCTGATGAAATAAAGAGATGTTTTACTGTGATCACAAGCTAATTCAATGTGTCAGATGTTGTTGTATTATTAATTGTTCACAGACTGTTGATTGTAAATTGCTGATCTGTAAAAGAATTGATACTTGATTTTGCTGTAAATTTCGGCTGGTTCAATAATAGTCTGTAAAAGAGAATAAGCCGGAGAAAGATAAATAAAGCCGAAAGTAGACAAGCCGAACATAGTGTTTATGTTTGTGAACATTTCACTGTACATAGATAGCCCTGTCAGGAAAGCAAGATTACAAGATTGCATAAGTACCAACTTGAGATGCTTACTTGTAGCTTCCTGAACAAGGGCACGGCTGATTTCAGTAGCTTGGGTCACCGAACCTTCTGCACCTCGGCGAGCGAATCAGCTGTGCCACCGTCTCACGCCTTTCTCGCCGTGCAGGGCGTGGGCAAGGAGGCCCCTCGTGCCGTCGCCATGGGGCCTGTCGTGACGACGCGAGATGAGTGATAGCGCGACGAGTAGGAAGCGGTGGCTCCGGCTGAGGATCATACCGACGGCGATCGGGATCTGCTGCGCGAGGTGTGCGAAGAGAGCCGGCGGTGGCAGGTCATCGCGCTGGGCAAGCCAAATCATGGTGGCAGGAGTGGCAGCCGAGCCTCCTGTGCGGCGGCGGCGCGTGAGGCAAAGCCAAGCTGCGCACGCGAGCCGTTCAGGCCTCCCAGCAGGCGTGCGGCGTTGGATCACAAGGGTGTCCACAGGTCGGCAATCGCCATCGGGTATGCACACGAATGGATTTGCATACCGTCTCCACAGAATTTTTTTCCGAGGCCCACGCCACGCCTAAGACAGACATGGAGCACGATAGGGCCCGGTCAATGTCTTAGGCGGGCCTGCAAGCCCACGGTCGAAATTATCTTGGATGCGAGGGAGCATTTCAGTCGGTCTGGTCCGGCAAAAGAAAATCTATAATACTGCTGCGCCTTCAATAATTCAACCATAAGCAAATCTTCTCATCAAATGGATGGTAACGTGTTCATCAGGGCAAATAAAAATGGTCTTCCCAATAATGTACGAGTTTTACTCTTTGCCATGCAATGAGAACCTTCAATTACAAAACTGGTTCCTGGCATTGTTACGAAGATATATGCGGTGGAAGAATTGCATTGAATCCTTTGGATAAATTTTTTAGAAGACATGAATCATATAGTAAATCCCCAACAGATTGGTTTGGAATGGAGAAATGGCCTCTGAAAATTCCTTCAGAAATTGTATACGGGTTTCTTGCGAAAGGGGTTGTAGCCTAGTGGTTACAAGAGCATCAGTAGCACCTGAGGTCCTAGATTCGACTCCCCGTGGGAGTAAATTTTCTAGTATTTAACTGTATTGTGCTTTTAGTGGTAGGCGACATTCCCGTCGATAGCGACACGCCTGTGGTGACTTCGTCAATCACGAGAATTTATCGGTTCAATCTCTCGAATGTGCTCATAAGAGTAGGGTTGCGTGTGGGTATTCATAAGGGTGAGTGTGCGTGCGTGTTGTGAGCGTTTGCGTCTATACTGTGTTTCTAAAAAAATATACGGGTTTCTTGGATGTTCACAAAGCACAGCGGACAATAGCAAAATTTGTACCTGCAGGCTGCGATTAGAGAACGAAGTACCTTGATCGAGTTGAACTACAAATTCTGTCAAGCACAGTAGGAGCGTGCAAGACAAAGTTCCTCCTTCCCTCGTCACAGTACCTGTGATGCCCGTGTCCACTGAAGCGCATCTAGGCCGATAGATGCATATGGTAAGTTTCAATGATTAATAACAATCGTATGTTACTAACATGTGTTTTGAAGGAATTGTTACTTAATGAATCTGTCACATATGAAATGTGAAAAGAGACCCCTCAATTCTCATTGAAATGCGCATCAAGTACTTGGATATGAAGTTTAAGGAAATTTGTAGTGTCAAGTGTCATAAGGAGTTGAAGGACATTTGATTTAGTTTAGGTTTTATAGTTTTTAGTAGTCGACCGTACTATTAAGAGGGGTTCTTAAGTTAGCAGCTTGACCGAGTGAAAGTTGGCCTAGAAACCTTGCACACTTGCTCAAGCTAAGTCCTAGATAGCTCAAAGAAGTCAAAGCAACACATGAAAGAAGAAGAACTTGAAAAAAAACTCAACGCTTAGGGTTGAAATGCGTCAGTGCATTGTTTAGTATTACTCAGAACCAATGTTTGAGTGGCAGAGCCTTGGACTGGAATTCTCTTCAGGACCGGTTGAACCGACACCCTGTCGGTGTAACCGCGATTTGTTGACGTCAGTTGTAGTACAGTGTAAGAAGTCCAACGGCTACTATTCTAGCTCAGAGTGACCAGTTGAACCGACGCTTGGGACCGGTTAAACTGACGCTAAGTACTTTTCTGGATAAAAAGTACAAACGGCTACCTCTTGATCTCTAGCCTATATATACCCCTCCCCTGGGTCACTTGAGCTGCCTTTGCCACCCTGAATACCTGAGGCCACCCCAGAGCTGAAGAGAAACACTAGAATCCATGAGAAGAAGAGATTAAGTTTTCAGAGTTGATCCAATTAGGAAGAAACCATTTTATTGGAATAGCAACTGTGCTTGAGCTTAGAACCAGCTGTGTGTAGGTCAAGTGAAGGCTTAGGAGCTTGTTACTCTTGGTGTTTGACGGCACCTAAATGGTCTTGGTGATCGTTGGCTCTTGGTGAGCTCTTGGAGTTTGTGGGAGCCCCAAGAAGAGAAGATTGTACACGGTGTGAAGCTCGCCGTTCTGGAGATGGAGAATGAGCATTCTTAGTGAAGCACTTGCATTCTTGGTGATGCAAGCGAGCCATACCCTTTGTGGATCCTCCAACGTGAATTAGGGGGGAGCGTCAACTCCTCGATACCACGGTAAAAAATCTATTGTCTCGTGTGCTTTCTCTTTTCAAGCATTGTATTTAAGTTCAATTTACTCATGCTTCGATTGGTTGGTTACCTAGAACATGATCTTGTTATTATGCTCTTTTGACTAGGCTTTGTACTCTTGTTAGTGTGATTTCAACAAGGACATTATGATCATGTTAGTGTGTTTACCTACCCAAAATGTTTTTGATAGTGTGCTCTAGTTCATAGGCTTTGAACTCTAGGTCTGGACAACACTAGTTGTAGATTAAGAACTCGATAGAAATTGAAAAAGTCCCAATTCAACCCATCTTGGACCGAGGACTTTTACGGTGCACAATTCGACCATATACTACTATCTAAAAAGGACTCGTATGTAAACATCCGACGGTCGAAATTTTTCTATACCACTGAAACATTGATCAGTAGTATGTAGTATATCGAGATAGTATAGGTAGTATAAGGGTAATATGGGAAAAAATATTTCATTACAAAGTTTCACCCCTGATGTAACGGCCTAAAAGTGTTGCAATATGCTAAAAATAGTTGCAATAGACAAAATTGTAAAAATTATAAAAAATATCCTTAATTTATATTAAATTATAACGATAATCTTACCGCTTCTATAGACGGTTGGATCGTTTCTATACTGCATACTACCAAGTGATGATAGTATTATGCGCTGTAAAAGAGGCCCATGGACCACGATCCTTTCGTCCACCAGCTAGCAAGTGCGCCATGCTGTGCTCTCGCTCGCCGGCGTGCCGATGAGCGCGCCCTCCCAGGGGACCCCGGCGACGGTGGCGCGCGTGGCGAGGGGCAGGACGTTCGACGGACCGCTTGACGGAAGCACCGCGGCTGCTGGAACCTGCAGTGAAGGGGACGCTCAACATCGTCCGCGCTGCCAAAAACTCCTTGCATATCATGCAAATCAATTGACCAGTTGATACCCTGTTACTTACATGACCAATTTTACAATCAATAATAAATAATTAAGCATCAGTAATTGTTGTAGATGCAGCGAACAGAAAAATTATGTAGAGGTGAGTATACGTGCGTGTTATAAGCGTCTGCGTCTATACTGTGTTTCTAAAAAAAGAAAGGAAATTGCAAAATAAATTAATTAATCAGTCGATAGATCAGCTGCTCGCAAGATCAATCTTATCAGAAAGTTTTTTGAGGCCAGCCCTTAACTTTGTTTAATTAATAAACTGGACAAAATAAGTTAGCATAGATGATAAATGAAACACATGCAAAACAAGTAAACTAAAAAAGATTTTACGTGTAGCTAGTACCTATGTCTATATCTAGGTCGGTTTCGGAAAATTGATTGACGTATATGGGAAGATATCGACACATGATTCATGTTTTCAGGATATAAAATCGATGATTGATTGACGCTGCAAAAGCAAAGAGGAAAATTGATTGGCTCCAAGGATGCTTGATTGGCGCAACGTAACAAAAGTGGAAACTTGATTGGCGGGCCCTTAAAGGAAAGGAGAGGCTGGGTACACCGTACACCGGACGGGCTGGGTGAAAAAATATTTGGCTCTTTAGCAGAAACATTTTAGAAACATCAAAACTACTGGTCTGCACCCATCTTATCAATCAGCCCAACCTGGCAGGTGGACCCTCTGCGAGGGGTATGGTTGGTCTAATTTAGGTGAGAATTGTTTTTAATTCTTTCAATTTTTATAGTCTTATTATTATTACAGAGAACATGATATATTGCAACATATTTCTACTTCGAAGAGATGTATTAGCTAGTATTTAGAATTTTTCAGTACCCAAGTACCAAAATCCAACTTGCAATTTGTTATTCTTGAAAGGACCGCAAAACGCTCTTTTCAGTAATTGTGTTTTTTTTTCATGCGGTGAAAGGCAATCTAGTACCGCACCTAAATTTTTTACACATCATCAACTTTCAAGAGCATCCATTCATTTGTGAATGTTTTCAGACATTATTGTCATTTCTCATCCCTATTCCCTATCCAAACACGTCAGTCTTGAAGAAAGAGATGAATGGGCCGGGCTTACTAGGCTTTGATTTAAAAGCAAAACGGACAGTGAACATTTCGCACCTTGGAAGTTCTGAAGATAGGAGATGGAAGTTCTGAAGATACACAGAAATAGAACCTTTCTCTAGCATTTCAACGATATTTCAAGATTACAAATGCATGCAAATCTATTACGGGGACTAGAAATTAATACATGGCACCATGACTTTCGCCGCACACTGCACGGCAGTATATATTATCGCTGAAAGAAACTCCTAAGTAACATCCGGCTACACGCTCAGGTACATGTCGATCCTGGGCACGGCGTTTTTGGTGCTGGGGTCGAAGGAGTGCGTCCTGAGCAAGCCATACCCGGTCGCCGCGGAACCTGCCGGCCCCGCCGACGACCGGCAGCTCCCTGACCTTGTCAGGGACGGCGTCCCTGCCCTGGACGACGACGTAGCTGCCGTTATGCCTCCCCGCCGTGAACACCATGGTGAGGCAGTTCATCACCGCCACTTCGTGCTGGGCCGCGAAGAGGTAGAACCCCTGCGCGCGCTCCACGGCCGGCGACGCCGCGCCGGGGCCCTCTGTCAGCGGGTCGTCGACCACGTACATGTCGCCGAAGCGGGTGGTGGGGTCGCCCGGGAGCGGCGTCGTGCCCCTCGCCACGGGCACCGCCGTCGCGGGGCTCCCCGGCGACGCCGTCACCGTGTCGTGCATGTAGAACCGGAGGTGCGTGGTGGTGGTGGTGGCGGCGGCACCGGCGAGCGCCATGGAGATGAGCACCAGTTGGAGCTGGACGGTACCGCGCTTGATGTTGGCCATGGTGCGATAAGTTACAGAAGAGATCGAGCGGGGGCCCACACTTGTGAACGAAATAAGGGAGAATTTTTTTCGGGCTTGCTAGCACCCGGACGTCCGATGCATCGGACGGTTAGCCGTAAAAAATTCCACCACAACATGCGTAAATATTGCATGCAATATGTAAATTTTTTTGCAACACTTAAAATTAACATACGCAACATCAAGAATATACGTTTGCAACATAAAATATATGTACTGAGACGTATCAAAATACCTAGATGCAAAAAGAGTAAAAAATTCCGCCGCAATATCATAGCTTTGTTTCATGCAACATTCATTTAAATTTATGCAACATCAAACAAAGGCTACTGCAACATCAATTTTAAGCAGGCGTGACATGAAAAAACACGTGCCTCCATGAATCAATCGACAAGAAGAACACCTCCATGGCAACATGAATCTCAACCTCGACATCTCGAATCAACTATTGAAACATTAAAAAAATCTACTGCGCAACACCATGAGGCCTCGCTGTCGGCCTGGAGCTCGTCGCTTCCGCGGAGATCCCGCGGCCGCCCTTGCACGTCGCCGCCTGCGCGGTGCTGGCTGCCGGCCTCGTGCGCCGCCACCTCTGAGGTCCCGCGGTCGCCCGCGTAAGGCTCGTCGCAGCTAGGGACGGAGCCAGGCTGCCGCAGCTGAGAGCGGTCCGAGGTGGCACTGCGCTGCCGCGGTTGGGGACGAAGCTCTCGCGACCGCCCTCGCGCGCCGCCGCCCGCGCCGGGCTCGCCGCCGCTGGGGATGGCGCCCGGTCGCCGCGGCTGGGGACAGGCAGTGGTCAGGAACGGGCGGGGGCCCGCCGGCCATGGCCGCAGCCGGGCAGGGCGGGCTCGCCGCAGGCGGCGGGGGAGTTTGCGGGGCCTGGTGGGGGAGCAGGCGGCGGGAGAGCTGCGCGGGGGCCGGTGGGGGAGCAGGCGAGCGCAACGCAGTTTGGGGAGTTTTTTCGTTGGATAGGGCGTCCGATCCCTAGTATTACCGAACTTTTTTTTATAGAAAATAATGGAGAACTTGATAGAAACCTATATGTAGAATTGGGTCTCCTTCCGATCCCATTGGTCCAAAGAAGTTGACCGTCAGTTCCAATAAACTCTCCATCCATTTATTTTTTATAAGGCACATATGTATTTCAGAACTTAAAATTTGTAATCGTTGACCAAATATTAGTATATGAATGTACAGATTATATGGAAATTTGTTTTATCTGATTCATATTTGAAAATATTTTCACATGAGGATGATTTTACAGTTGAACTTCATATTAATTACAAGTGACATTAGCGGACAAATCCTATTCGTAGAGACCGACCGGATCATGTCAAATGTCATCCTATATTTGAATTGGACGGAGTACATCATCCGAGGCTAGAGGAGTGTGTTATAACCGAGCCAGTTGTATCCGGGGCCGTGGGCAAGGGTCCGTATAATATAGAAAGTCAACCTTGCCATTTTAGTTATTTCTTTAGTGACAAATTGCCTGGTAACATCATCCTATATTTGAAGATGACTTATCGCCAACCATGGGCCCAGAAGCTCGGAGCAGCTCATTCACGAGCTCCAGCGTGCCTGCAGGGCCAGTGGCGGTTTTTTTTTTGGGTTGAAGAGGGGAGATGTGAGGATGAAAATTATCTCTATACCAAGAGGATTAGGAAGTTATGTGGCCGGTGGATCGGTGCCTAAACTTTAATTGGTGAGTCAGGAACTTAATCTTAAAATTAAATCCAAGGGTATACATTGGTATTTTCATGGGTCTCTACTCTCTTGCTGGGACAGATAGTTCCCGTGCTACAAACCAATGTATCAATGAACATACATGAGATGAAGAAATGGTTCCGCTGAAAATACAATAAAAGGCCAACCACAACGCTGCCAAGTACTGGACCAATTGGTCTAATAATACAACAAACAAAAACACACTAAATAGCTTCGTCAGACAACATTACTTATTCAAATATTAATTAACTTGACCAATACTTTGTGAATTGAATTCACCATTCCAATCGGCTGATAGCATGCATCATTCCATCTCACTAGTTGCACTTCGATCCAAACGGTGTTGCACCTTAGACCTGTACAAAGAAAAAAAATTCAAATTCGTTGAAAATGTTACATGCTAGATTGGCATTAACAAATAAATAAATACACACGATATGTACATACATATTTCTTATATATACAGTCACATATTTAACCTTGCTGTCAAATCTAGAAAGTTATTAAGGACTACTTACCGCTGACTCTGGAGTGTGGAATACATGAATATCAAGCTCTTTTATGGCATCAGTAGCAGTACTACTCTGGGAATTTGTGAACTTGATTGTTCCATGCGCACTAGCAAATGCTGCAGTCCCACCCGTAATTGACCATTCACCATTTGGTTTTACCTCTGTTATACCGACACCTCAAGCGTGGACCCTGCAAAACTATTCAGTGCACAAAAAGAGATCAAGTTTCAGGTATCACATTTAATTTATATTTTGGCAAAATCTCGTAATTATAAAATAATAATACTATCTACAAAAAGGAAACATCGTCCACGAATTACATAATGTGTGTAGATGTTTTTACGTACCTGCCGTCGCGGAACACTATGGTGTGAGCAGTGTACCAGCTAGTGGTGGTTTGACCAGCTTGAAGATGAAAGCCTTGCAGACGTCCCACAACATTTTCAGTCGCACTTAGCCCTGCGGTGAGAGCCCAGTCGTGGACTATCATATTGCCAAACCCTATAGGTTCCGATGAGTTTACCATGGTATATTCGTTCCGGTTTGGAACACCTGGCAAGTGAGGGAACTGGTGCAAGTACATATGAAGGCGAGTCTCATTCTCTTTGGAACACCTGCACGGATTTGGATAGATGTCTACAAGGATGTTGGCCTTGGCCAGGATTGCTGGCAGGAATACAAAGAGAAAAATCAAGGTGCGAGAGGGAGTAGTCATGTTGTATGATTGTAACTAGAGTTGCGAGAGGAAGGCAGAGATGTCTAGAGAGATTGTATTGTTTGTGTGTACTGTGTGACAAATGAGGGGAAGAGAGGTGGTATTTATACAATACCATGGACTCCCCAACCCTTTCTTTGTTAACAATACATGGAGTGGGAGAATCAAACAGTGGTTGAGAAAGTATTCATGAAAACTTACGTTATTGCCCATTTGGCCATGGGAAGTGCGAGCTTGGATGTTCTAAAAAGGCAAAGATATCATGAAAATGAAACCCGCGTTATGACTCAACTAAGGTGAAAGATGTGTACTAATGATTATGTGCCCATGAGAATTTAAACCATGCATGAGAACTTGATGGTTTAATCCAGTCAATAAAAAACAAGCTGTTCGGGTATTTTTGGCTGTTCAGACCTGCATATTGAAACAGTCATAACTCTTGATTCCGTATAGCTATGGAGGTGAATGAGTACTTGTTGGAAAGATAATTAAGTCTATTTTCCAACACAAGCAATCTCATATATTTTGGACTTCCCAATAAGGAGTAATAACCAATTTAGTGGAGACTGCACAGAAGCCAACAGCCACGCGAGGTTCCTCGGGTTTTCATTTCATGATGACCTTTGAGTTAGCAGAAACTCCAGAAACTCTATGGTCCTTTCGCAACCAACTAGGAGGGTTGTTCCTAGTATAAATGAACCTTGTATCCAAACTATTATAAAGGATTGATGAATTGATATGATATGAGAATTGAGTATGACTCTTCTTTGAGAAACCCATAGAGTAACCTCCGGTGCTAGTTGATCCTCGTCGAGTAATCTCCGAGCTATCCTAGTTGACAAAACCGTTGAGTAATCTCCGGTGCTAGTTGATCTTGTTGCGTGATCTCCGAGTGATTCTAGTTTTATCTACCCAATTCACCATACTCTTCCACAAGCCCATCCGTCAACCACACTACCCGCGAGTGCCCTTACATATCATTTGGTAAACAAAGCTTCAACCATGGCTGGTTGTCAACATCGTTGAGCAAACTCCGGCAATGACAACACCAACCAAGAGCGTGATGCGATCCTTGAATGCTTGGCCGAACAACTTCGGCAGATACAAGAGTGCCTAGAGCGTCTTGAGGCTGCTGGACATGAAGCACTTCGTCATGAGGATGCTGACCGTGACGCTGAAGATCATGGTCATCATGGATATCATTTTGGCCAACAAGACTACAACAAAGAAGAAGAAGACGGATTGTAGTGATGATTCTAGTGATGATGATGATATCCCTTTGCTGGTCAACAAGATGATTCTAGTGATGATGATGATATCCATTCTCAGATTTCTGTTGATCATCATGGAAACAATTTTCATATTTGTCTTTATATTCTTGAGTTTGAAGGAAGGTATGATCCTGATGATTTTATTGATGGCAAAGATATTGAGCAAGATGGCTCTCCACCAATATTTGATGAAGATCCATTGGAGAAGGGAATGGCTATACATGCCGATGAAGGTGAACTTTTTATCACACGTCATATTCTGAATGTTACTCCTATTTTGGAAGATGATTGGCATCATAAGAGCATTTTTCCCACATGCTGCACTGTCCATGGTAAGGTATGTGATGTCATCATTGATGGTGGAAGTTGTGAGAATGTGGTGTCCCAAGCTATGGTGAAGAAACTTGCACTTGTGACCATGGAGCATCCTCATCCATACAATTTAGCTTGGCTAAAAAAATCACAGGAGGAGAAGGTGCATCAGCAGTGTCTTGTAAATTTCTCTATTGGGGATATTTATCATGAAGAGGTGCTTTGTGATGTGATACCAATGGATCCTTGCCATCTAATTTTAGGGAGGCCGTGGCAGTTTGATTGACAAACTGCATGATGGGAAAAAGAATACATATTCATTCCCCAAAGATGGAGTAGCTCTCACTTTGCTTCCAGTTAATCCAAACTCGAGGATGAGTTCTCTTTCAACCAGGGAAAGGATGATGTGCCCATGAGAATGTAAACCATGCATGAGAACTTGATGGTTTAATCCAGTCAATAAGAAACAAACTGTTCGGGTATTTTTGGCTGTTCAGACCTACATATTGAAACAATCATAACTCTGGATTCCGTACAGATATGGAGATGATTGAGTACTTGTTGGAAATATAATGAAGTCTATTTTCCAACACAAGAAACCTCATATCTTTTGGACTTCCCAATAAGGAGTAAGAACCAACTTAGTGGAGACTGCACAGAAGCCCAGCAGCCACGCGAGGCTCCTCGTGTTTTCAGTTCGTGATGACCTTTGAGTTAGCAAAAAACTCCAGAAACTCTATGGTCCTTTCGCGCCCAACTAGGAGGGTTGTTCCTAGTATAAATAAACCTTGTATCCAAACTATTATAAAGGATTGATGAATTGATATGATACGAGAATTGAGCATGGCTCTTCTTTGAGAAACCCGTAGAGTAATCTCCGGTGCTAGTTGATCCTCGTCGAGTAATCTCCGAGCTATCCTAGTTGACAAAACCGTCGAGTAATCTCCGGTGCTAGTTGATCTTGTTGAGTAATCTCCGAGTGATTCTAGTTTTACCTACCCAATCCACCATACGCTTCCGCAAGCCCATCCATCAACTACACTACCCGCGAGTGCCCTTACATATCAAATGATCCACAACAAGCAAAGACACAAGTAGATGAGGTTGGCTATTTTGATATGGTGGTACGCTGGTGCAATGCATAGTCGTCCAGCATGTCCTAGTAGTTGCGCTGGGTGCAATGTTATTCACATAAACTCTATCTGTTCTGACCCCAATTTACATACCATTAGCAATCCTGTTAATTTGGATTGGCTAGTGCTAATTAAAATTTAGCACTTTTGGACATTAGCACTTGGATCCAAATACCCCCTTCATTTTGCAGATGTGGCTCCGCCCATCAATCAGATCTATATATCTAATTATATATATATATATATATATATGTTATCTATTCCATGGGCTGTGTTTTGTTATGCAAAACCAGATCTTCCTGCACAATTCCAAGATCATAATGTAAGGCTCATAACCCGATCACTCGAATTAACCAGATGAGCTCATTAAATGTCACTTTTGACTATCTGTACCTGTTAGTCCTTGGTTGACATGTGGATTGATGCTCACATATTATTTTATGCATTGAGAGTAGATGAGTAAGAGATTTTTGATTCGTGAGTCATAGAAGAAAAGAACTAAATTTGGGTCCACAAAATAAGTTGATGGAAAGGGCCGAGAAATGTTCTATCCCAGTATCTTGCTACATCACAATGTGACTTCGAGAATGACAATGCGGATTTAGGGGTGTGGATTAATTGGTTTACCATCATATTTAGGTCATTCTTGGCATCCAGGCCGGTGGGGATTTATTTCATGCATGTTGCATTAGAGGGGTTGAGAGGCACGAAGCCTGATTGCTAGCTGTTACAAATCCTGGCGCTAGCTAGTCGCTGCTTGTCATGGAGATGCATGACCACCGGTGGGTATAGACAGTCAGACGGGTCATTAACTCATTATAATTAAATCATAACTGTTGACGAGAGCTGCCAGGTCGGTGTTGTATACGGACGGGAGGGCCACATGGCTAACATGGCGGACGACGGCGTTGAACAATATTGTGGTAGTAAAGAAACGCAGAGTGTGCCAGTTGGTTATGGATCCAAACGTTATTTTAAAAAGCGACTTCGGAAGACTAAGATTTATGGTGACACATGAGAAGCAGTAAATTCGGTTGGTAATTCTCAGCAGAAATAGTTTGTTTAAAAGTAGATGTGCTTAGGAATGTGTACATGTATAGTTGTTAGGGAGATTGCACGTGGCCGTGCAGCACATATGATGGCTGAACATGTACCTGGATCACTAAAATAATATACATAAAGTAATGACATCCAAAAGGCCATGAAAAATACGTTGAAATAAGCAGGATGCAAAGGTAAAATACCACAATACTGAGAGACTTAGAAGTCGAATTTCAATTCCTGGAATTTGTACAAACAATAATTCTATCTTTAGTCAGAGTTTTACTTCATCACTGCCACCCATCGCAATAATTATTAACAATTATAACATCACCTACTACCACTTTATGTTCTTAAATTATATTGTATTATTAGATGCTACATTAGATTTTTTTTAGTTTAAGTGCATCGACCGACCATGGGCTCCCATTGGACACGATGTCGGGTACGCTACATGACTATGATAATGTTAATTTCTTCTATCATCTAACTCATACACTGTCTGTTACAATTTGTACTTGGTTGTGGAGCCACAGTGGGCGGGCATTCAAGTTCGGTCGACGTGCAAGGCATTCACTGAGCAGTTCGACCACATGAGGCCTAAGCACGTTACTTGGGAGCCGTACACACAGTACGCCGTCCATCACAGGTCTGGTGGGTTGGGTATTTCGGAGGCGTGCTACAAGGACAACGAGTATTGGATGACGCGTAAGAAGCTGATGTTTGATGTCTTTGTTGAGGACTACGCAGTGCATCGTGTCATGAGATAGTTTGGCCGACGACAGAAGGTGCCAGTGCCCATGGGTGTTCTCGTCAACCCAGGCATGCACGCGTAAGTGTGCTAGTTCTTTCTTTTATTTGAATAATAAAACTTGTTGTGTACTTTTTTGTTCAGTACAAAGTTCAGGGTCCCGGAAGCCTCTTGTTGACCTAATGCAGAGGATGCAACCTTTTATGGATGCATGGGACCAGGCACTTCAGGACCGCGTGGAGGAGCATGCCTCATACGGCATGGCTTCGTACCAAATGTACCTCCTCTGGTACATGCCTCACACTCGCACACGGCTTGTCTGCATCAGTCAGTGACAGGACGATGCTCCCATGCGATCACAGTCCCTGCTATACCCAGGACACGTTGGGCAAGCTCTTCACCAGGTGGTTCGTACTTCTTTGTTCATGTTTAATTTCCAATACTAAGGACCGGAGATACTACGCTCATTACTAGTGTTAATATTAACTCTCTATTCATAATCTTCACAGGCAGATTTAGTCATGGAGATGCAGCATGATTGTGCAGAAGCTGTTGCGTTGCTTCGTGGCCGGGACTCCAGCGGGAGATACGATGATGTCATTGAGATGTTCACTCACCTAGGACAAAAGGTGAAGCGTCTCATCGAGGTCATCACATGCTAACAGGTAGATGACATCGTCAAAGACCGGAGCGGTGTAGCTGTGAGGGAGAGGCCACCACAACCGACTACGACTACTCCAAGGAGAGGTACGACGGTCCACCTACCACGTACACCAGTTGTAGACACAGCGGTCCCGTTTACCTATCAGCAGCTAGCATGTCTACCCCGCATGGGCCTTTCCAGTCTAGGGTCCCAACTACTGGTTTCCATCCCACAAGGTATCCTAGGTTTAACCCTGTCCCGGCCCCAGGTGTGTGGATCACACTCCTCATTTTTAGTAGCTTTTTCTTTCTATGATAGTTGCTTGACTAAATATGTCATAATATGTGCTACGGAATTTACAGTTGTACCACAGTATGAGGAGAGGCACGGTGGGTCTGGGTCCTCTTATTCGGCCTTAGAGGGCTTCAATTACGGTGGCATGCCTCAAGAGATGGACTTCTCATAGATCTTCACGCAACCGCAGCCGACACCTGGCACACAGGAGATCGTGGAGGAGGAGGTGATACCTGCCGTTGTGCCACAGAGACGGGAGATTAGGCCTAGGGCACCGGCATCGGCACGGAAGCCGAAGAGGGCTCGAGGGGAGCGATAGGGCTGCGGTGGGGGTCGGGTATAGATGTATCACAATGTATGCACAACTAGGCCTTCGTGATCTTCCATAGGGCATTATGATTGAGTAGGCCTGTGCAGTGCTATGAGTGGTTCCATGGGTGCCATTATGATGACTTGTGTAACATTGTTTGCTGTTGTCTGTATTGTCATGTCATTGTCATTTTCATGCTTTAATCACTTAGCTTTTTTAGAGGAATCAATTTGCAAGAAATGAATCTAGCCTTTTTGATTATTCAAATAGGCTTCTCAGAGCAACGGGCGTAGCCTTTTTAGGTGCATTTACAGCTCTACATAACGGGTAGTAAACTTGCCGTTGCCTATATATGTATGCATTGCTAGATGCATTGCGAGTAGCTTTGAAACCATATTTTCGCTAGAGTAGTAATGTTTGGAGGGTCATCTAGTCGAAAGGGTAGCGGCACTGGGAGAGGAAAGGGGGGAAGGAAGGGACCTCCCGTCGTCGTATTGGAGGGGTGCGTTGGTCCTGGTTTCTTTCTGGAAGCAGTGGAAGAGTTTCCAGTTGAGAGAAAAAGTGATTTCCACAACAATAACCCACTCAGAGGGTATGATGACCGCAAAGAATATTGGCCAAAATGTGCAAGGTGAGGACTGCTTAGTGCAGATGTTGGCCGAGAGGACAGATGGAGATCGGTGGTTCTTCAAATGCCCGTGAACTTGGGTAATTGTTACCACTCTTGGTTTGTCAAATATGTTTCTCTTCTTATCTACAACTTACTAGAGATATTTGTTTCAGTCTTCCAACGCTCTAGAAAGCCGTGGATTCATTGGGTGGGTCGATCCTGAACCTATTCATCAGCATCAAGACTACATCTATTACCTGCAGAATCGCATCTTCGATCTTCAAATGAAAGTTGGCAACAGTGACAAGGGTGAGGAAGAGGATGACAACAACAGTGTGCCGGTTCATAGCAGGCACAGTGCACTGATCCATATTGCGGCTACTCTTGCCACATGAAGAAGGGACCTCTGTTGCCACCGCCACTACCACCACCGCCAACAATGAGAGGATACTCTGGAGAAGGTGCAACACAATTTGCTATATGGGAACACTATTAGGAGTAACCTATGTTATGCTAGAATCCGGCAATCTAAATTCCCTAAGGCATGTTAGGTTTAGCAGCGGCACTTGTTTTGGATTGCAAGGTGCCGCACATGCCACTGCAAAAATTATTTAAGTTCGAGGTGCATGGTGTATGTATGTCGCTTGATGTATCATAGGAATATACATTCACTATTGCATTCACTACATGCACCTTTGTGTAATGTTGTTTCAATGCCGGGGCATTATTCAATTTCTGTTGCTCTATCGCATTCTGTAAGATGGTGCAGTGCAGGCATTGGTGTAGGCCAATACGACCTCTGGTGTAGGCCGGTGCATGCTATGTTGCAGGCCGGTGCATGCTATGGTGTGGGCCTGTGCAAGCTTTGACGTAGGCTGGTGTAGGCTTTATTGCATTTTGTAAGTCGGTGCAGGCTTTGATTATTACAAGTATAATAAACGTGGTAAGATCCATTTGATGCATAAGGCTGATCATAAAATCCCAACTTTCATTGCAAATGGTAGTTAGGTACTGATAAGCTTGCACAGGCTCATTAAAAAAGTTAAACAATGACCTGCACTGGCATGTGCAACATGGTAACCTCGTGTTGGAACTACACCTAACATGCCTTAGGAAATGTAAAATGCCAGGACTATATGTTGCTGCTTCACTAAGTGCACCGGGATATTTCCCCTTCCTAATAGCATCTTACCCTGCTTCCTTCGCACGGCGTGCCCTCTCTCGCTTTCTCTCCCTATCAGCTTCACATTTCTCCGCTGCCTGACGTTCCACCTCCTCCATCCTCTTCCGGATCTCATCTTGGTCTTTCTTGCGCTTCTCCTCTATCTGTTCCTCGTGCAACATTCGCTGTCACCTTTCTGCAGCCCACCTTCCTTCACGTTCAACGTGTTCCTTAGTCTGCTGTGACTGCTCCGTGTCCAACCACTATTGCACGAATCACATAGAGGCGATGGAGTCTTTTTCCACATCAAGTTAGAAGTAAGTTTGGAATAAATCAGTGGCAATTCCAGAGAGTGGGATGTAGTACCTTAGGTCTCTCCTTGCTGTATCTCTTGGGAGGATTGTACTCATAGTTCTCGCACATGAAGAACCTCAAGCCAAAGTGGTCGCCCAAAACCTTGGACTCCATTAGCTTGCACAAGGAACCGTAGAAGCACATAGGCACTTGGATTTCTTGAGGCACGGTTTCTTTGTATTTTCCCCATGGAATGTAGGGTGATCCTGAGGACGACATGGTGCTGAGGTCTGGTGGTTCTGCTGTGTGGGGTGTTGTGTGCTGTTGTGGTTGTGTTAGGTTGTGTGGCCTCAATTATAGGCATTTTATTTGGTGTATGGGCATGGTTCATACATGAGTAAAGGTGTGCATCCACATCGCCAGATTTGAAGTCTGAGTGGTCAATTGAATGCATTCTATGCAGTCATTCATCTAACACAACCACACCTTAGCAAAGGAGTGAAGTGCGCCTGCAAAGCTGTGAGCATTGGACATGGGGTCGGATGTGCAAAAAAAGCATAATAACTAAATTTCGTCCAATGGGTAGACAAAATCTTATTTTCGTCTACCCTGATGAAATAATCATTATTTCATCTACACGTCGGATGAAAACATAATTTCATCATGCAGGCCCCACGAAAATTATTTGATCCATGCACTTTCATCTACTGGTTAGACTAAAGTAAAGTACTTCTCATCTATCCAGAAGATGAAAATAGCGTATTTTGTCTACTAGACAAACGAAATATAGATGTTTCGTCCACTGGACAGATAAATTACTATTTTGTCCACCCAGCAGACGAAAGGGGCCTATTTTTGTAATTTCACAATTCCTGAGCATTATTCCATAATTTCAGTATAAAATTAAAATTATATTAAAAAAATTCCCTATTCTGCGGCGGGGGGGGGGGGGGGGGGGGGGGATCAGCCCTATACAGAGCACTATTTGTGCCATTCGGCATGCATCAGCCAGTCCCAGGCGGGCTCTTCATATGCAGATATAATAGGATTTTACAATAAATTTCTGTTGTGATTGATCCTTCAATAATCTTCAAGGTTTGATGAAATTTGTAATACTACCAAAAGCAACAACCCTCTATATAACTCTTGGCTCTATGATCCAACTCATGAGCATTTAGCTTTATTTCTAGACCTTCTGCTTCACTTCAGAGAAAAGTAAAGCTAGAAAGGAGCTGCCCACCGTCGGAGCATGTGGGGTATGGTCATCACGGAGAAATGGGACTCCAGGATGACAGGCACGGCCTTGGGGCCAACAAAAAGGAGCCTAGCTATGCGCAATTTTGACGCGGCTGGTCAGTATCAGCATATTACACTTGGAGCATTTGATTTATCTCGTATTTTTATTCATTTATGTATTCCGTCTTAACGCTATATAATTTGCGATATTTGCTGAGAGATAGCCAGAAGGTGGCCGACGGGGTCTTCGTTGATTTTTTTATGAAACGGGAGGGGTTTGTCCCCTACTGATTATATATTAGAGAACCAAAAAACAAGGGTACAAAGAGTGTCACAAAAAGTCTCAAGAAACAAAGAGAGGAAGAAAATCAAAATGATTACATGAGGGCATCTAGCCATTCTGACATTGAGGGTATAAGACGTGTCTTTGCCCTTAGAATAACTAGGGCAAATTATCTCTTGAAGTGATCAAGACAGTTTGCTGACATCGGTTGAACACCTTTAAAGATGAGATCATTCCTTTGCATCCAAATACACCAGCTCATGATGATGATGACTTCCATGAAAAAGGGGACATTCAGTTGCAATCTCAGGTCAACCAGAACATCAAAAGGATCATGAGAGTTGATCTGTAGGCCAATTGTATTCCAGCAACTTTGAGCAAAGGGGCATACAAGAAAAAGGTGCTGCAAGGATTCCACTACACCAGCTGAGCAAAACACACAAGTGTAATCTGGAAGGACCATGTTTCTCCTCTGCAATAGTTCTCTTGTGCTCAACCTATCCTTCAAGAGAAGCCAAAAGAAAACCTTATGCTTATTTTGGCATGCTGTCTTTCAAAGCTATTTGAATGCCACATGAATATTTCTGTGACCTGTGAGGTGAGTGTAAGCTTTCCCAGGGAAATAACTAGCTGAGCCCCATATATAAGACCAAATATCCACTTCCGTAGTGTTATTCAGGACGCTAAGATCCTGTGCAACAGCTGTTAACTGTGCCAGAGCAACATTCGAAATTGGGAGGTAAAAGAGCGTGGCTGGCCTCTCTGCCTCTCTGGCAGCTTTGAGAGAAATACATGGGTCCTTTGCAAAGGAGAATAATTCTGGGAAATGCTGCTTGGGCACTCTGTGCATCCAGAGGTCTTCCCAGAACAGACAACTTGCTCCATCTTTAACATTAACCATAGCCATTCCTTTAAAGGAATCAAGAAGTTTGAGCAAATCCCTCGACCAGAATGATCCTACTTTTTTTGCTGAAGGTAATGATCCATTGCCATAATGTTTTTCCCAGATAAGTTGTACCCAAGGTACCTCTATTCTGTTAAAGAATTTATGCAGATGCTTGAGAAGAAGAGCCTCATTTTGTGTCCTAAGGTTGAGCACTCCCAACCCACCTTCTTCGGCAGAGTTACCATATCCCAGGCAGCCTTAGGGGGGTGGGGTGGGGGGGGGGGGGGGGGGGGGGGGTTGGCATTGATGTCTCATCCTTGCCAGAGATAGTGCTTCCTGTATTTGTCCACTTGTTTAATCACTGTCTTGTGAAGCTGAAAGGTGCTCACGAAGTACATCCGTAGGGCTGTGAAAATAGAATTTGTCACCTCTAGACGCCCTGCTTGAGAAAGTAGAGCAGAGGTGCAGGTGAGACGCCTTTCACATCTGTTTACCGGTGGCAGGAAATCTATAACCTTTGATTTGGTGAGGCCAAGGGGTAAACCCAAATAGGTGAAGGGTAAAGTTCCTACAGAGCAACCAAAAGACCGTGCAAGGGAATTGGCTCTATCCTCCAGCATGTTAATTGGGACTAGCATTGATTTGGCAAAGTTAACTTTAAGGCCTGTTGAGATAGAAAACCGGTGAAGGAGATCGTTTAATCGAATTAGCTGGCTTTCATCTCCTTCCAAAATGATCAGAGTGTCATCAGCGTACTGCAAAATAGGGAAATCTTGGGAGTATTGAAGAGGGATGGGGAGCTGTAAATGTCCAAGTGCCCTTTCATGGTTAAGCAGGTTCTGTAACAGATCAGCTGCAAGGACAAAAAGCAGTGGTGATAAAGGATCACCCTGTCTAACACCTCTTCTGCAATGAATTATTTTTCCAGGGATTCCATTAAGAAGCACTGAAGAGGTCCCTGTTGAGAAGATATGAGCCTCATCCATTTCATCCAGTTAGGTCCAAACCCTTTATGAAACATGATATCTAACATAGCCTGATGCTCCACTTTGTCAAATGCCTTCTCAAAATCCAATTTAAGTGTAACGATTTCCTTTCTTGACTTGTGACAGAAAAATGTACTCTAGTGCCCAAGCAAGGCAATCTTGGATGGTTCTTGACTGGATAAATCCATATTGATTTTTATGAATGATCAATTGGATCACAGCCCGCAGTCTGTTTGCCAAAAGTTTGGTCAGGATTTTTATCGACGTTGATTTGCGCAACAGGTTGATAAATTGTTGGTTGGGAAAATAGCCTCCGCTATCTCCCGCTTTAGCTGATTCAGAAAGGTGCCGCTATTTGCTTGCATGTGGAATTTGGCCGCTATTCACCACTATAGCTCCATTTAACTAGCTATTAGCAGTTTTTAGAAAATCACACTCTAAACGACTTAGCCCACTATTTTGTACGTTTGGCAATTCATCTTCACTCAAAGGAAAATGGCTCAATTACACCTAACACTACTAGAAAATATGCCAAAGATCCACCTCAGAACTACCGGGTTATCTTTCACACGGTACTTTTGGGGTGGATGGAAAAGGTCCTGGACCCTTAGGTACCGGGTGGTAAGGCTAGACAAAGGTACCGGATGGTATTACCACCCGGTACTAAAGGTTCCACCCACATTAGTACCGGGTGGTGTTACCACCCGGTACCTTTGTCTAGCCTTAAGTATAAGGGTCATTCCACGGGTTACTTCGAAAGGAAAACATCTCCCTCTCAACCATAAGTGCTGTGTAGGTGAGATGGTAAGAGAGGTACGCGCGAAGCAAGAAGTCGCGGGTTCGAATCCCACCCACCGCACGCGCGCGTATTACGTGTGAATAAATTGCGCGACTTGTGACTTGACCGGACTTGCGCAGGCCTCTTTCCAAATTTAATATATTTTTTTTAGCACAAAATGCTTCGGTACCGGGTGAAAGCATCGTCCGGTACTAAAGAGTAGCTTTAGGTACCGGTTCTTTTACCCGGTGACGAAGGTGGAGACTTTTAGTCTTGGCTTCGCGGTACCGGTTGGGAAACCGGTGCCTAAGGCCCTCATCACCCGGTACTATAAGGCCGCCTTTTTGTAGTAGTGTAAAGTACCAGTATTATAGGTGCTTCTCTATTGACTCAGATTGACAGCTCAAAACAATCGGACCAGCATTACCATACCAGAACTTTAGAGAAATTGCAACACCCCAAAGGCGAAGTTATTGTTTGAATACACACACTGCAAACGGTGACACCACACCCCAGTTACACCTCGAGAGATGTCCAAACTCATGGTGCCATGGAGCTCATCAGGTACGTACGCCTTGTTTGCATTGCCAAACCCTACCCTACACGCTTAGGTACATGTCGACCTTGAGCACGGCGTTGTTGTTGCTGGCGTTGAAGGAGTGCGTCCGGATCAGGCCATACCCAGCGGCACCACGGAACCCACCGGTACCCCCAACAACGGGGAGCTCCCTGACCTCGTCGAGGATGGCGTCCCTGCCCATCAAGGCGATGGAGCTCCCGTTGTGCCTCCCCGCCGTGAACACCACGTTGGCGGAGAGCAGGAGCTGGTCGGCCGACCAGGACGCCATGAGGTAGAACCCCTGCGCGCGCCCGACGGCGCGGGACGCCGCGTCGGGCCCCTCCGTCAGCGGGTCGTCGATCACGTACGTGTCGCCGAACCGGTTGATGGGATTGCCCGGTGCCAGGGTCGGTCCCCTCACCGCGCGCACCGCCGTCGCCGGGCTCCCCGCTGATGGCGTCACGGTGTCGTGCATGTAGAACTGGAGGTGCTTGGTCGTGGCGCCGTGGGCGACGATGGCGATGGTGGCAAGCGCTAGCAGGAGCTGCTGTATGGTCTGATTGACGCCGGCCATGGCACTAGATGGAGCGAAGGAATGAAGATAAGGGAAGCGTGCAGTGGTTGGAAGAAATGCTAGATCATGAGGTTTCGTAGTGTCAGATCACTAGACTGGATGGTGACGGTGTCCCAAGGTTACGGTAGATGACAGGAAATGGATGCATCGTGACGAAGCTTTAGCTAGTGCGCTGTGCGGTCCCAGTAGCAAAAGCACGACATGATTGATCGCAAAGCAAACACGAATGGTCGAGAGGTTTGAGAGAGGCTTTGCACCTGCAAGCTTGTGTGGATGATAATTGTGTCCGGTCCAAATCGGAGGTTGGTAAGTTCAAGGCCGATCTAATTAAGCAAACTATGGAGGCGTGGATTCTTCCAGCGGTGGAGGCTCAGCCAATGAGCATGCTTATTTATTTCTATGTTTTTCTAATAATTCCTTGTCTATTCTTCATTCTTTTATTTATTCTACGACTTTGATAGGAAATCAACAATTTGAAGTTCATGATTGACAATTTATCATACGGACTCCGAGGGCGACAAATTCTACCAAAATTGTAGGTTTCAAAGAGAACTTTGCAATATTTTAGGAGTTGTTTACATGCCCAAATAATAGAGCAAAGTTTTAGCTAATAAAGGTGGAATGGATTTAAACTCTCTATTGCTTTTTTTAGATAAGGGATAAACCGGCCTCTATATCCATCTGGTGGATATATATAGCCAGGAGTTACAAGAATTCTTAGGCTCTAAACCTCAAATGAGGATCTCAAAACACAAGAAAGAACACTCTAAAATAAAGAGAATAAAACTAGAAGACTAAGCTTCAATTTTCTTCTTCGCTCCCTTTTCATCCTTGCAAAGTCTTTATGCAGCACCAAACCATCACATCTCTCGTCTTCATAGAAACTTGATGTCTAAATCGCCTGATGTCGCTGAAGTAACCAAATCGGACCTAAGGACCTAACACATTAGTATCTTGATGTGGGGCTCCCAGGTGGTTACCCCACATTAGTATCGGGTGATGTCCGCACCTGATACTAATCGCCCCATAGGACATAACAGTTGGAAAAGATGACCCCCACGCGATTTTCCCTCGTACTGTGTGTGGGATTCAAACCCGAGGCTTCTTGCCTGACGCGTACCTTACTTAATTACCATCTTACCTACACATCAGATATACTTAGAGATGCTTTCCTTTTGAATACACCCGTAGAGGATCCATAATACTGGATGGTAACAATAACCGGTGTTAAAGGCCTCCCAAGCCATTCATTCACCCAGAAAAGTACCTCAGCTCCTGAACTTTTGTCCTTTGCCAAGAACAATTTTATCACTATCCATAGCACTTTGAACATCTACTCTATTGATGAGCTCTTCCATCTGCCTATGTCGTCAGAAGCTTAATCCAGCTGATGCTTATCCTTGGAAAATTAGACTCCTTAACTCTCTGCTCTGATCTGGATATTTGGACGTATAATATTTGGGTATCCCCTCTTTTCTCATAATCGAAAGCCTATCAACCGCTAACTGGGCATGCCCTTGTGCCTCCCGCTTTCTGGTGGCTTTGGAAAAACTCTTGTCAGCATAAGCACAATGTATTTTTTTTGCTCCTTTTGGAGGACAGATTGAGTACTAGTGGCTACTGGGATGGAAAGGCATGATCCTGCAATCATACTATTGTGTTCTATGTAACCAAACAGCAGAAGAGACCCTTGATCATCTGTTTCTAGATTGCTCATTTGCCAAACTCTGCTGGTAATCAGTAGGTCTACAAATACCACAAGCTCACAATCCTCCTGCAGTGGTGTCCTCTTTCAAAAGCCAATTAAACGTGCCTTTCTATATGGAAGTAATTATCCTTATGAGTTGGGGAATTTGGCTGACGCGCAATGATCTTATTTTCTGGAACTTGCAACCCTCTCTTCAAGCATACCACTTCACGTTCAAGAAAGAATTTGCCCTAGTTCAACTGCGGGCAAAGAGTGATCATTGGGAGTTAATGAAACAATGGATAGACAACCAGTTGTAACCTCCCTGATTTTCTTTGTTTCTTTTTTCATCTCGTGAGACTCTTTGCTATATAACCTTGTGTTTTTCCTATTTGATATATAATCAGTAGGGGAATACTCTTCCTCTTGTGTTTCATAAGAAAAAGAATTGGACTGTATTAATGCTAGGAGTGATGGATGATGGGCTTTCCTTTTTTTTGTGAAAAGGATGAGGGGTTTTCTAATGGTGACTAAGTCACCAAAAAGCAAAAAAATAATTGATCTTTATGGGTTGTTGACCACTAAGTCACCAAAAAGCAAAAAAAATAATTGATCTTTATGGGTTGACCAATCATTTTGCAAATGTTCCTAACAAACAAGGCATGAGCTTTGGGAACTTATCAAACAATGAACCTCCAGAAGAATAAAAAAAACAATAGGAGTATTACTCCATGGTATCACCACAATATGCGTCTTTTGTTCGAAATTAGAATTAAAAATTAGATCATATGGAATACAAAATCCGGTTCACTCACACAAATGGGTGAAGACTAGCTCTGCAATTTTGCATGGGCAGCTAGCTTTATTTATTCTATCATCGTTCAAGAGGTCCATCACCTGCTATTGCGGTTAAGATAGCACTAATATGCGTCTTTTGTTCAATTTTAGAACTAAAAAGTAGATCATACGGAATACAAATTTCGGTTCTCACACAATTGGGTAAAGGATAGTAATTTTTCGGATACTAGATTCGGATAGTTATATTATTCTAAATATATACATCAATAAAAATCTGATTTAATCTTTAAAAAATTATAGCTAATTAATTTCTAGTCAGAAAAATATAAATTAGAACCAAAATGTTTCTAAAAATATAATATATGTATTGGTACTATATTGGAGTTGGACCTTATTTATTTCTAGTTCAAAAGTTAAACTCGAACTCCAGCGATAATTCAACAATCAAAAATAGACTTGTTCCATCTTTTCAAAAAAAAATCAATATTTTATAATAGTTGGACCTCTAGAAGTAATTCCATCGCTCCTGTAATAATTTAAAATGTCAATATCGTGTAATTGTGTGCCGAAAATGGTATGTCATTTATTGTTAATCTAGTTAATCAAACACGATTTTAGTTTGAATCTTGCCTCCTTGAATAGATGAACCCATTTGAGTGCTTGTCAAGTATCATCAATGTAATAAGTTATGATATCGTTAATTGAGTGTTCCCAATCTAAGCTATGTTGCAAGTTAGAATATCATGTAATCGAATCTCTCTCATCTACGTAATAAGTTAGAAATATCAAGTAATTGTTTGTTAATTTATTTTGTTGAGCATACCCTAGTTAAAATTTGGACTCGTAGGGTGTTCGAATGTTACAACACGTGTGATATGAATAAATGTTGCCTTTACTCGACATCCGATGAAATATCCGTATCTGATAGTAACCGTATCCGGTTCGCTTCGTATTCGATGCATCTGTTCATATTCGTAACCGAAATAATCTGCATTCATATATGTATCCGTGTTTGAATCCAAATCCGGTATAAAATATGAAAACAAACACAATATCAGTGATATCCATCCGTATTTGATCCGTTTACATTCCAAGAGGAAGGTGGGTGCTGGGCGTGGGTTCGGATGCTAGGTGCAGAGCCGCCGGCAGTGGGCAGTCGCTAGCGCTTATAGTTGTGCTGCGCTGCGTTCCTGCAACTAGCACCAGTCAGTCATCCTCATTTCTCCCTGTCCCCTCTTTACCTTGTTTCTTATTAGTATTATCAATCCAGTCTACTCATACATAAATCAATGAGATTAGGTGGTGTTTGGTTCCACGAATGGTAACGCGAACGTAAGAGGAATGGTTCCACAGTTGTGACAGTAAGGGAATCGATAATTGCCTATTTTGTTTGGTTGAACAGAGGTAACGGGAAAGGAAGACACGGAGGCCATTATGGCAGGAAGCCCTGGTGGAGGTTGGCACCGGAGGATTCGGAAGGAAGAAAGGTTTTTCCCTTCGTCTCATTCCTGCCTGTACAGCATACCATTGATTTCTCCAGGCACGACGAGGCAACAAGGAAGAAGAGGAGGTTGCAGGACCACGCGAGGTCCATTTGGGAGGGAGCAAGCTCGACCATGGTAGAAGAGCTGGATTTGGACATGCTTGCCTCGATAACAATGGTTGAGAACGAACTTGTTTTGGCTGTTGTTGAGCTTGGCCGCGAGAGAAGGAACTCGATTTGACTGTCACCATGCTTTACCATGGCCAGACGAACTAATTTTGATCATCATTGAGGTCAATCATGGGCAGATAGGAAGTTAGCTCGATTTGGCCATCTCCGTTTTAAATTTGCTTGTTCTAGGCTCACTTTGACCTGTTTTGGCTGTTGTTGAGCTTGGCCGCGAGAGGAGGAACTAGATTTGACTGTCACCATGCTTTACCATGGCCAGACGAACTAATTTTGATCATCATTGAGGTCAATCATGGGCAGATAGGAAGTTAGCTCGATTTGGCCATCTCCGTTTTAAATTTGCTTGTTCTAGGCTCACTTCCACTTTGGCGAATCACGTGTGATCCTGATTTTGGGTGGAGGATCTCGATTTCGATTTTAGCCATGGATGGTCCAGATAGGGTCCAGCTCAACCATGAGCAGATAGGGCTATCGTCGGACTCGATTAGGCGCTGTGCATATGCACGAGATTCGAGACATGACTATACGAGCGTTGACGGCCAATCAGGACGGCATGTTATAGTGCGCATCCGAATCCGGCTCGGTCCGCTATACCCACCACCCGGTACCAACAAGGTCTAGGTCCATCGAAATCCAACCAACCAAGCTCTTAAACCTAATTTAATTAAAAAACTAACCTGATGGGTGAGGGCTGCCTCACTTTATATATTGTGCTCCCCCACCATCAATTTTCAATGTGGGACTAGATCTAACACGGCTCGGGAGCAAGTAGGGGGGGGGGGGGGGCATCCATCGCCGCTCTTCTTACCAGCGGCGCGGCTTGGAAGCTGGAAGCAATGCGGTATCATGCGTTGTTGCGGGAGGGATCGATTACTGCTCAAATCGGGCATAATCAACTTGCTAAAGGTGCGGTATCGATTACCCCGCTATTGGATCCTGTTCGAGGTAAAACAAATAGAAATCAATGGTATCAGCTCACGGTGTGATCGGGTTACGCCAAAAAATAACCCAACCAAACACCATGTCAGTTGCTAATCGCAATCTAGGGCAGCGTGTGAACGGAGATGGTACTCCGGAGCCTTTCCGTTATCCTTGCCGTGATAGTAATTGAATCGTCAGCAATGGGCTACATGAAGCTAGGTGAGTGCACATTTAGCCCCTATATTATTATCAGTACTCATCCCTCCACTTCAAACTGTAGATTGTTTTGTTTTTTTCTAATTAGATGTGTAAGAAAAATGGCCCTATTAGACCATATTGTGATTTTAGTGATTGAGTGACAACATGAACAATGAGACTAACGAGTTTGTGAGTTTAAAGTTGTAGAATTTCTAGGTCTTATGGATGGAGTCCAAACCATCTCCAAGTTAGTCCAAATCGCTGTCAAGATACAATGGACGCAGTGAAAATCGCAGCGACGGTTTGGACAAGTGGCAGAAACAGTCAACGGGTCGGTTGAACCGACGGCATCAAATTTGCAAGGGTCGGTGCAATTGAATTTAACATGGTGATCATGTGAAGAAAACTTCTTCACAATCGGTTGAACCGACCGGTCCGTTTCTGAGTTGCATCAGAGAGATATGCATCTCAGCTCAGGATTTCTCTTCACGATCGGTTAAACCGACGACCTGTCGATACAAGCGTCGGTGCAATGACACGAGCATGTAGAGAGACGTTGGAGTTCAACGGCTACAAGGCAGAGTTAGTGTGACTTGTTGAACCGACACTCTTGGTCGGTAAACCGACGCTTACGGGCTTTTCAGAAAAAGGTATGTAACGGCCATTATTGGACCTCTAGCCTATATAAGGCCATTCCCCGGATCATTTGAGGGTGCTGGAGCTGCTGGAAGTTGAGTGACACACACAAGAAGTCCTCCAAGCCACCCAAGAGCATATTGAACATCCTTAGGTTAGCACAAGCTTTGTGAGACTTAGTGCTAGGATTAGCTCTTGTAAAAGTGAGAGAAACAAGGTGTGAACCTTGTGTGCTGGTTCTAGAAGTGAACCACAAGTGTATCTCGGTGTGCCTGCCCCTTGGAGCTTTGGTGGCTCACCGGCAAATCTACGACCCTCCGGCTTGGTGTGGAGTGGCGTCGACGGCTTTGTGCGGGGGACGTGGAGACCCACTTCCTTGGTGGAGAAGCTCCTTAGTGCAAAGTGGGATCAAGGTGACCGTGGTGACTTGACATAGCCTTAGTGGCAAGTCAAGAAGAGTCCCGGAAGAGATTTGATTACCGAGTAGCAATACTCTTTGTGAGTGCTTTAACAACGTGAATGTAGGAGTGGCTTTGTGCCTAACCGAACCACGGAATAAATCTTCATGTCGAGAGTTTGCTTCCCCTCATCCTTTACTCTTAAACTTACATATTTCATATTGCAACTTGTGTGCCTTTATATTTTTAGTGTAGTATCTTGCTAGGATTGGCTATAGATTGCAAAACTTTTTGGGATGAGATTTTTACATTAGAAGAATTCTAGTTGCACATCTAGATAGCATGTTTTAGTTTAAATTTTGTGCAAACTAGATTAAGCCATAGGTTAAGGTTTTAAGTTTGGCTAATTCACTCCCTCTTCCTCTTAGGCTACGAGCACCGATTTCTTACAAGATGCACAATAAATGTCGTGTATTTAGAAAAGCTAAAATGATTTTTAATTTGGAAAATGGAGGGAGTAATGAAGTGGTCTTCTTATTAAGATGCTAAGTGAAACAAAATGATCAGGAAATGTGTGGTTACATAAGGTCCTATCTGATAGAGCTCCAGCGGCAGAAAATCAAGTTACCTCACAAGGACATGGCGTTTCTGTAAACTATCCCATTATCCATGCCGACATTGATTGTAGTGGGGACAGTGGTCGGTCTCGACCTACGAGAAATCCCTCATCCAGGGCCTCATTCAAGGCTTTTCCATTAGCTTGGCCACATGATCCTGTGCCCTGAGCTGACGATTATCGATCGGGCTTGCCTGATCCAAACACCTAACCCCTCAAGGGCCCACCTAAGTGGACTGCACGGGAGGCTCCCCTCCCTCAAAGTTCCTTCTAGAAGGCTCTGTGTCTATCTAGTATCTTCTCCGTGTGCGGGACTTCCTAGCCTTTGCCATCCGCATGCCCTGATCTACTTCCGGGACGAATGCCTATTTTCCAAAGGTGACATTCTCAAGGGGAAAGGTGGGGCATATAATTAATGGTTACTAAGAGATATGCCTGCGTAAATATGTGGTTGTTAGCATAAAACATTAGCTTTCACTGTATTAAATCAGTTGGTTGTTTATCAAACTTTCACCGTATTTCTGAACATTAGCTCATATAGCTAGTTTAGCCATGCAGTTGGCGAGCAGGCACGGTATATGAATCCAGCATAATTACATCCCCATCTGTCCTGGTTTGCAGTGATAAATGCGAAAATGAGTCCATTTGATCTGGATCATAGTTCTGAGTGGGCTCAACCACCACGCCATCCACGCTGCAATAGTTTATCAATTTATACGACGCTGACTCAATCACCCCACCCACCATCAACATCATAGGCCTGTTTAGTTTCTAAAAATTTTCTAAAGCTACAGTAAATCCGACCGTTTGACCACTAAGTGATAGTATTAAATGTGGATAATTAATAAAATCTATTCCATAACCCCGGGTGAAATTTCGAGATGAATCTTTTAAGCCTATTTGGATCATGATTAGATAATGCTGATGGATTAATTAGGCTTAATAGATTCGTCTCCTGATTCCCCCTCCATTCATGTAATTAGTTTTATAATTAATCTATATTTAATACTCGTAATTAGTGTTGAAATAGCAAAAAATTTTGGCAACTAAACGGGCCCATAGATGCTTTACAAACAAGTAGGTGGTAGGCTGATAGGCACTATGTTTTGCAAACGCAGCAACAGAGCACAATATCTGTCTGGTGACAAAGATACACACCGAGAGTGACGTAGTGACAAACCACAATGTCGGCTGGTGCTAAGGCCGTCTTTGTTCCAACTGATGCTGACCTACTATAGGGTCAAGCTCGGCATCCCGACTGCCATCCATAACATCGGAGGGGCTGTAGAAATAGTTTTGGCCCTTCTTTAATTAGGGCCAATAATGTTTGAAGCCCAACTCCTGAATCCTCATGGACATGCTCATGAACAGAGTTATATGAATCTTAAGGTAGCTGAACTTTAAAACTTTTATTGCTTTGAGATCCATATATATAGCTTCCGTTTTATAACATACTAGAGCCACTACGGGATTCCCCTAATTTGCCGTGTGCCAGGCACACGGCAAAACCACTAAAGCACACGACAAACTCCGGCCGATAAAGCCACGTTTGTCGTGAGCCCTTTTTTGGGCACACGGCAAAGGCTTTGCCGTGTGCCAGTTCGGCCCACGGAAAAAAAAAGTAGGCCTAACGGCCACCCGACCGGTGACGGTTGCTTTGTCGTGTGCCCTGACGGCGAGGCACGCAGTAAAGCCATGTATCTTTGCCGTGTGCCGGGGTAAATGCACACGACAAGCCCTGTATCTTTGCTGTGTACCATGGTAAATGCACACAACAAACCCTGTATCTTTGCCGTGTGCCATGGTAAATGCACATGGCAGAGGTTACCAGGTTGACAGAAATCGCATCTTTGCCGTGTGCCTTGGTCATAGCACACGGCAAAGTGACCTTATTTTTCCTATTTTTTAATTTCACATATATGGTACCCCAATCAAATAAACATATATATCACAATAAACACCACAGGCATTTCATATATCACAATAAGCATCACACGCAGTTAATATAGTCAAAGTAATCCACAAATACAAATAAAATTGTTCATCCACAAGCACAAGTCCATAGAAGTCCAAATGCAAAGGAACCATATATGTCCACACAAAGGAAGTCCATACAACTCACTGGGCTGCCGGCGGCGGCGGCGACGACGATGGCTACTGTTGTGAACATGGAGCCGGCCACTGCCCCCACTGAGGCACCAACAGAGGCGGCCACTGATGCGGCTGAGACGGCCACTCAGGCGACATGTCTGGAGTGACTGGCCCATCATTGGATGTCGCCGATTGATTCTGCATATAGGTGAAGAGATTGCATGTGTTAGACAAGATTTAAGTTAGGAACATTCGAGCTAAGTCATTGTAGTTGTATCCTAAGTCATTAATTCTAAGTCATTGTAGCTTTATCCATCATTCAAAGTGCTAAGTCACTATGAGAAATGAAACTACAAGGTTGTCAAGTCACTCACAGGAGTACTAGCTGCACGAGGTGGAGGTGGAGGTGGAGTGAATTGTGGCGGCGAATGACCTATTGCCGCACCCAGACTTTGCATGTACTCAAGCACCTGCTCCAGTCTCAGGTGTTCGGCCTCCTGCCTCCGCTGAAAGTCTTGCTCCATCCTCTCCCGCTCGGACCGCCACCTATCCTCTATCTCTTGCTCCCATGCTTTAAATTCTGCTTCCATCCGGGCCTACAATATTTGATCCAAGGGTTAGAATATAAAGCAAACGTATGTAAAAATCAATGAACGACAGGTAAAATAGAAATAATCTGGAGTGCCTCCATCCGGATCTGTGCAGTGTCTAGCCATGGGCGTATGGCCGGGCTTGAGCTGGTGCTCCTAGCTCGATTCTGCGAGAGAGTGGGTGTACTAGCCGTGTCGAGTGTGCTGTCGGCAATCCAGTACCGGCCATGCTTCTTGCCTCCTCCCACCCATATGACGATTTCTCCATCAATGGGCTGCGTGCTCGGATTGTACTCTAGCTCATGGACCTCCCTTGCCATCGAGTTGTACTCACTGAGGTGGCTGTGGATGGTCGGATGCTGTACGCCTCGGGCGGGTCCTCAAGGTTGTAGGTGACATCGTACGTCGCCTTGTCCTTGTGGGCCGAAGCCCAAGCCTGGACCTAGGAGCAAGGCTGGCCACCATGTGCCACCGACTGCGAAAAAAAGCAAGATGATTAGAAATTATGCAGAATTGAGCGTTAGAATAAAGAAATGAATGCACTTACCAATCTAGCCACGTACTGGCTGAGGTGAAGCTTGCCTTGATGGTGTGGTGCACCAGGCATCATCAAACGTCACTGCCGACAAGAGTTGTGGATCTCTTCCTAGCCCTTGGCGCACCACTTGTCCACCATCATTTTCCAGCACTGAGTATCCCCGGCTAACCACCACGGAGGCACCTGCACGTCATCAAGTACATGAAATAAATGGAGCATACTTCATCTTAGAAAAATTCAGTATTAATAATGTTCTATATTTACCCGCAAGTATTGGTCCCGGGTCAGCCTCATGTTTCTTGCAACCTCTTTCTTGACCTTCATTCCTTCGAAGCGAGCTTTGTATGTTACGATGTCCTGGATGCACGCCTCGTAATGCATATCCGCCACCAGCTTGTAACAGGCTTTGTTAGCCACCTCAAGTGCCCTAGGCAGCATTCCCTCCTTGCATCTCGATATCATTATTTTAAGAATGTTCGATGAATGCGATGTATTGACAATATAGTGCGAGGAAGATTTGCCCACAATTCGTTCAACACCCGTTGCGCCCTTTTCGGAAATATCCTGCCTTCCCGATCTGGTGCATCGGCGCAAGCAACGTAGTGCTCCCACGTCGATGCCGGCTGAAGTCGGCTGACAATCTGCATCACGCTGGGGAAGTGTAGCTTGCAAAGCATCCCCAGGCTGAGGTTTGATTGATCTTCCCCAACATTGTAACGATGGGGTGGATTATGCACTCTAGAAAAGTTGTCAGCATAGTATTTTGATGTGAAGTTTGATACCTCCTCCAGAATGTATGCCTCTGTAATGGAAGATTCAATTTTGCATTAACTTTTACTTTAGTTCGAAGAACCTTTTGACATCTCTCAATTAAATAGCACCAACGGGCCTACACTGGCCCCCTCATTCGTGCCTCGTACGCGAGGTGTAAAATCATATGCTGCATCAGATTGAAGAAGCCGGGTGGAATGATCTTCTCCAACTTACAGAGCAACACAGACGCCATTCTTTCCATTTCTTCAATCACTGTCAGAGTTAACTCCTTAGCACAAAGTTGGCCGAAGAAGAAGCTCAACTCTGCCAGCACTTGCCAGAAATGATTAGGGACATAGCCTCGAACTATCACAGGAAGAAGCCGCTCGATCCATATGTGGTAGTCATGACTCTTGAGCCCGTTGATTCGCATAGTAGACAAGTTCACTTCCCTTCTCAGATTCGCTACGTACCCATTAGGGAACATTAAGGTTTGGAACCTATTGACACCGGATTTCAGTCACTAAGTCCGATGTAATCTAAGCTGCGAAGTAATCGGTTATTGGTCTATCGGCAGGGATCACAGTCTGCATGCAAGCATGTGAAGTCACGTGGGAGGGAGAAAGAAGGCGAACATGATTAGCACCTTGGCCGGGATTATTTTATTTGATAATGATGGCGCAGGAGTTATTTGGCTTAGTCTGGCTGGGTAATCACATGATTAGCGTGCAAGATAAGACAGAGAAACCTTCACTTAGATGCAAGGAATGCACTGAGGCTGGAGATTATATGGTGTACGTGCTCTGCACATATGCATACCTTCCATGAGGCCAAGCGTGTCACACGTTAAGGAAGGAAGAAGCCACGTGCGCAAGCAAGGATAATTAAATTGAAGAAGGCAAGGATGCGGATGTTGGTTTGCCTTGCGTACATCACGAGGAAGGAGTCCGGACCGATCTTTTCCTGGACGTATCAGAGAAAGCTTCGTTACTCTGCATAAAGGAAATTAGGTTCTGTGTATCTTAATATTAGTTTGTTTAGATATTTTTTCTTTAGAAAGTTTGATGTGCCGTGACCGGCTAGGTTGTATTGACACCAGATTTTGTCAGTAAATCCGTTATAATCTGATGTGTAGAGATCATCGGCTACTAGAATGCATCGCCAGGGACCACATACGACGAGCGGGCATGCACGTTGGTAATTCGTAAGTTGTATGGAGTATATGAAAGGAAGCTGATGATTTGATATTAAAGGAAGCTTTATTAGCAAGGACTCTACAAAAGGTAAATCAAAATCCATGTATCTTAATGTTTCCTTTTGTTTAGATATTCTTGGTAGGCAAGTTGTGTTTAGATATTTCTTGTTAGTCAAGTATGTCGTCATCGACTAGGATTTGTTAGCATAGCCTATAAATACCAGCCTACGGGCTTGTAATCAGATCATCCCTCGATCAATCAAACACATCTACCTTTTCGCATTTACCTTTGTGTAGCTTCTCGATAAGTTCTTCACGAAGTTAGGCTGCATCACCTCGATCTCCAGTTCGCTATAGTCTTCGTCACCGAGTATCCCAGATTTCGACTTCCGGGCGCATAGCTGTTGTTGGATCTTGTTCTTATCCATCAGTTATCGAGTACCTTGGATCTTTGACTGACGGCACATCGTTTTTGTCCTGATCTACGGTATCACCAGTTATCGATTCTCATCATATCTTGTAAGGCTGAAACAACTTGATGGCATAGCTTGTCGTGTTTTCTCTAGTAATCGATATGCCAACAACCTGGCTCCTCTTCTGATAATAAATATGATTATCAGCCGATCTCCTTTTAAGCCTATGCAATTGTTGTCAATCTGGCGTTCCGCGATCTCCGGAGTTTCGGCTATCAGGCTGTGCTAGCACCGAACATGACGCGCTATCCGAGGTGAGGCATATTATGCAGGATCGGCCAAATCATCGGCACTCCCAATATCTGAAACCAAGACCAATAAGCTCATGACCAGGGATGGGTTCGGCGCCTGGTTTAAGTACCATCAGAAATACATCAGCTCCTTGCCTTTTGAATATTATTTATCCGATTTGATCAAGCGTTGTCGACCCGTCAAATATTGCTCCAAGTAAATTGAGTCTAATATTTAATTCATTGGCTTACTCAACATGATTCTATCATCGGCTATTGAATTCACAGTTGCCTCCGCCGCTGACGAGCATGTTGACGTTGGCTCCTGTTTACAAATGTTGCAATTTCCCCAATTAGGCCATTGGCCTCTCCTCAAATGACTACATTGACTGTCTTCCAAGGCCTTTGCGGCTAATGTATCTGAGATTTTATTTTCAGCCTCCACTCTTTTAATTTGGACAACCATCGGCTATAGATGCCAACAGCTGAAGCGCATGTTGCCGATTTGATTAAACAAATGAATCTGCATGCAATTCCTTCGTAAATAGCGCGACACCTAATCCATCTTATCAGCTTTCAACTCCAATGTGGTATTTTTGATCGTCTTTTCCTTGACGTATCAGAGAAAGCTTCGTTAGCAAGGACTATACATAAAGGAAATAAATTAGGGTCCGTGTATCTTAATATTAGTTTGTTTAGATATTTCTTCTTTAGCAAGTTTGATGTGCCGTGACTGGCTAGGTTGTCTAGGCTATAAATATGTACCCCTATCCATTGTGAAAGGTTATCTCTCGACCAATCAAACACATCTGCCTTTTCGCATTTACCGTTTTGCCCTAGGAGTAAGAGTAATGTAGCTTCTCGATGAGTTCTTGAGCAAGCTAGGCTGCATCGTCTCGATCTCCAGTTCGCCATAGTCTTCCTCACCGGGTATCCCAGATTCCAACTTCCAGGCGCATCGCTGTCGTTGGATCTGGTTATTATCCACCAGTTATCGAGTACCTTAGATCTTAGACTGATGGCACATCACTTCTGTCTTGATCTTCGGTATTCACCAGTTATTGATTCTCATCGTGTCTTGTAAGGTTGCATCAAATTGATTTCTTGCTAGATGTGGTAGAATCACAGTTATCCTAGTCCTGATTAAGATCGCAACGGCTTATATTTGTTTAATCTATCATCTTGTTATCTGACTGCTTGAATTAGCTTTTATCCTGTTGAAATAGACGATAGATCTTTTAATGGCCAGTTGCATCTTAATCTCGGCTACCTCTCAAGTACTATTGAAACCAAGTTCTATTGTGGATGGATCCGTTGGCTTGTGGTGTTTAAATTAAACTGTTGCTGTCAGCGTTTCTAGATTGCAACTACCGGGTGCATCGCTGTAGTTTCTTATAGAAATAATGTTGGTGACGTTAGTTTAAGCTTCATCGGCTTGTGGCCTTAGTCGCAGTGGAGCAAGGGCTCATGGCGCTCGGCTTCCTATGGGCTTTCTAGCCAATAGCTTTCATGCTTTATTTTGCCATATCATTATCGCTACTGGTGCAAGGATCATATCGGGCTGATCGGCTGATTGCCTTAATTTTATTCCAAGTGGATTATCTTCACCTTGTAAGTTGGATGATCAAGCTGAATGGCACACTACGCATACCATGTGCGCCGATTTGGATTCTACATTCGAGTTAAGCAGATCTCCCAGGTCCTCACGTGTGATCGGTGCTTAAGGCCGATCATCGGTTTCTTTGCGCCAACAGAACCATTGTAGTACTTCCCTCCTTTGGGCCCTCGTCAGGACGAAATCGGCCTTAGACTTTCTCCATGACTTGCCGACTTTGGGAGGCATCATATCTAGCTTTGGTCTATCGCATAACGTTGTTTGATCCACTCTCGCCTTGACGTTGTCCTTTGTTTTATCTGCAATGTCCATGATTGTTCTCCATCAATGTTATGTGGAAGAATAAGGTCATCAATATAGCGGAGCCTCCACAAGCCCGACTTCTGCGCCCATGCATGTTTCTCACCATATCCCACAAAACCACCACCTTCTTCATTGACCACGAGAGCATCTAACTGAGCACGAACCTCGACACATGTCATTATCTGCGGTGGAGGGTCTTTAACTTCGACACCTTTCATAAAGTTCTTCTTATCTCATCTGAATGGACGGTCAAGAGGGAGGAATTGTAGATGTTTGTCGAACGAAGAATATTTGCCACCCTTCCTTAACAAAATGAACTTCAGAGCTGCCCTGCATACTGGGCAAGGGAACTTCCCATGGACACACCAGCCGCAGAATATCCCATACGCCGGCAAGTCATGCAGGGAGTAGTGGTATCAAACATACATTCTGAAGTTTGTCTTTGTAGCTCTGTCGTATGTCCAAACCCCTTCCTCCCAAGCATAGACCAAATCATCAATCAGAGGCTCCATGTACACACTCATATTATTTCCCGGGTGTTCAGGAATTATCAACGACAAGAATATGTTCTGTCGTTGAAAGATGACGCGGGGGGCGCGGGGGGGGGGGGGGGGGGGGGAATTGAGGGGGATAACGAACATGGGCCAACAGGTGTAAGGGGCAGCCGACATTCCATAAGGATTGAAGCAATCTATAGCCAGTGCAACACATACATTACGAGCGTCATTAGATTTCTCATGATGAATCCCATCAAAATGGGTCCATGATTCAGCATCGGATGGATGTACAAGCTTCTCAGGATTGTGTCGAGTTCTCTTTTTGTGCCATGTCATCTGTTTCGCGGATTCCTCGGTCATGAACAGCCGTTGGATCCTCTGTATGGGCGGAAGATACTGTAGAATTTTCACGGGGACCGCGAGCTGTCTTTTCTGATCATCACCAGAGTCTACCTCCACGAACCTAGAGGAATCACTCTTTGGACAGTATTTTGCTTCTGCATGTTCTTTCCTGAATAAAATGCATCCCTTGGGACAAGCATGTATCTGCTCATATGACATCTTAAGTACACGAAGGAGTTTCTGTGCCTTATACATGCTCTTTGGTAGATTGTGACCTTCTGGTAGCAGGCTGCCTAGAACTATCAACATAACAATGAAGGCATCTCGACTCAGGGTAAACCAGGACTTCACGGTCTTTAGGCGTGAAATGGCATCTAGTTGTGAAACCTTGGTTGCTGTGCTCCAGCCAACATGTCGTAATACGCCTTCGCTGTTGCCTCTGGCTCGTCCTCCCTACATACGTCCTTCATCAAGTGTGCTTCATGAAAGTCATCTAACATGTCTCGTACCCCGGCATCAGCATCATGATCCTCGATGTGTTGTCTCACGACCTCGTCTCTCATACGATTGGCTTCACCATTGTAGGTCCACCGGGTATAGTCTCTCGTAAATCAATAATTGCAAAGATGCGTTGTCATGTCTTCTTTTGTTTGTCGACCCGTGTTTCCACATCTGCTGCAGGGACACCAAGTGGTCTTGTCTCTAAGGTTTGCAAATGCTCGATCCAAGAAAGCCTCGGTCTTCTGAATCCAATCCACAGTCAAGTCACCCCCACGTTTCCAGCCCGTGTACATCCACGCACGGTCATCCATCCTCTATCATATCAGCGAGTAATATAAAGTCATTTGCATCTACACGATGTCTGTACTTCCTAATAGGTGAAGATTGGTCATAATCCCACCCGAGGATGCGTAGCTGGGGTAGGATTCTATGCTCTACTCCGATCCGGGATAGAATTTCGGCAGCACCTCCCCGCTGTTCTCAAAATACATGTCCCGGCAGAAAGATTGTGTATCCGGAGAACAATGGGGAGATGATGACGAAACTCATTCTCGGATCGGAGTAGATCATGGAATCTAACCCCGTCTACGCATCCTCGGGCTGTCCAAAAAGCGTGGACAATTCAAAATAGATACGGTCATAGATATGCAAATTTCTGCATATTTCCAACCGTATCTGTTTTGAACCGGAGATGCCTAGCTGGGTTACGTGATCTATGAACAAGATATGGAACGAGGGGCTTCTGCACGTGCTCACCTAGGGGCTTGACAGCGGGTGATGTCATGACACGCGTGTCGGTGCAGGCGAAGAACAAAGAACGCCGCTTGCACAACTCGACGACGGCGTGCGGCGGAGTGAACGAAATGAGGATGGTGCAATAGCCTCTCCTGCAAAAAAAAACGAACAAAATAGTGTCAATTCAAAATTGCACCCCTACAGGGTGAGGTTTTCATAGCCTGCAAGAAAACCTAAGCACGAAGGCAGGACCAACACGTCTTCATCTATATATATACTTATCGTGTCAAATCTTCGCTACTCATATGACATATATGTAAAATCTAGCTAATAATAAATAAGTATCCAAACTTTTTGAGTAATTTCACTGTATTTCATATTCAATTGCATGCAAATAGGAAAAACACAACAAATTTATCAATATATTTCAAGAATATAATCAAACGATGGATGAAAAGAAAGAAAAACAACTCACTAGTGCGGCGTCGAGGTGGGCGTGGCGTCGATTTGGAGGTGCTGTCGTTGGGGGCGGCCCAGTGGGGGCGCCGCGGTGCGGGCAATCCGAGGAGGCGGCGGTCGTAGGGCGAGCGGTGGCCACGGGGCACGGTGGCCGCGGCGGGGTGGAGTGGACGGGGCTGGGGGCAGCGTGGGGCGCGGCCGTGCGCGGCCCGGCGCGGCAGCCGCGGCTCAAGCGGGCCCACGAGCGGCCCACGGGGCGGCGGAGAGGTGAGGCGGTGGGGCAGCGTGGCGCGGAGACGGCATAGTGAGGCGGCGCGGCGTGTGCGTGCTTGTGTGTGGCGTGTGTGTGTGCGGATAAGTGGCCAGCGGTTTGCCGTGTGCCCTGGATTTGGCACACGGCACCGTGTGCCCTGGATCTGGCACACGGCAAAGTCCTTTTGCCGTGTGCACACGACAAAGTTTTTCTTTTTTCAAAAAATATTCTATACTCAAAGTCCTTTGCACATGACTAAATTTATTCAAAAAACTCTAAAAATACGTTGCCATAATCATTGAACAATACATGTTTCGATTCTATGGAAATATTTGTTATTTCATGCGCTTATAGCTCAAATTCAATTTTTTTTCAACTCATAATTTAGTTTCATAAGTTATTTTTACTAAATTTGATCGAATGTACTTTGAAAATACCTTGCCAAAGTCATTCAACAATTATTGTTTGATGATTCTATAAAACAAATTCGTTATTTCATGCAGTTATAGCTTATGTCAACGTACATCACATGATATAGTTTAATTGAAAAAAAATTAAAATTATCAAACAGAAGCGAAGAAAAACAAAATTTGGCTTGAAACAATTAAAGTTGTCTATTGCATGTAGAAAAACTTTTTGAAGTCAAACCCCAATTCGCCCGTCACTTTGACTCGAAATCTGAACCACTCTTTCTCTATGGACACTGCTAGAAAACTTCACATTCGTCTGCGGCCCTTAGTACCGGTTGTCTTTCAGCCGGTACTAAGGGACACATTTAGTACCGGGCCGGGGCTACAGTGCCCCTGGGAGCCATTTAGTACCGGCTGGAGCCTCTAGCCGGTACTAAACTGCTTCGCCGACACCGGGGGGCAACGACTAGATTCCCCCGGTGACACCTTAGCACCGGCTGGTGGCTCCAGCCGGTACTAAATTGAGCCGATGAAACTTAGTACCGGTTGGTGGCTCCTCGAGCCGGTACTAACTTGGTTGGCTGTTATATCAGCCAGCTTTCTTCATCCTCGAGCCTGAGCCATTCATTTGACCCGAGCTCGGACCCTCTTCTTCCCCATAGCGTTCTAGAGATTTGTTGACCATTTTAGTAAAGTTTTTAGGGGATTTCACTCATCCAGGTGCTCAAAAGGTTAGCAACTTCATCCTCTCTTCTTCGGTGCTCTTTATGCTTCGTTTCATGCTTTATACTTAGAGAAATTTGTGTTGATTGAATGACCACGATTTTCTTGATATTTTCACGTTTATTTGGGATATATAGCTAGAAATGATGACTAGAATTGTAATGTGGCTAGTTTGAATGTGGGAAATGTGTAGAGTAATTTTCTCCAATTTATTTCAAGTGACATGTATGTATGTTTATGTCATCATAGCAATATAGTTTTCATTTAATTTTTAGTGAAATGTGTATAGCCATTAGTGTTATGATTTGAAGCTAGTGAATGTGAAATAGCAAATTTTTGTATTAAGAAGAAATTATTTTGACACTCTAATTATATATTTATTCATGCTCCCATTGAAACTATCGTGAAGCTAAAAAAAAATCTTTGTTTCGGATATGCATATGTCATCAGCCTTGATCCGACCGTGTTAATACTGACATTTGGGGCCAATATCGATGTTCGCGATACCGTGCGGTGCAGGGACGTGATGAAGGGGTATGGTCTTCGTCCCAATGTAGAAATCCTTACCTTTTAGCGACTTTTAGCGAGGTGAGGATGGCACCATTAGGACCAAGGCCGTACTCTTTCATCACATCCTTGCACCTTACGGTGTCGCGGATATCGATGTTGGCCCCGAATGATAGTGTCAACACCGTCGGATCAAGGTTGACGACATACATATATCCTAAACAAAGATTTTTTTTCTTTTCGATGGTTTTTGCGTAAGGAGTTTGAATAAATGTTCTGAACCATAATTGCATCCCACATATGGTGTTGGATGACGAGTGTTCGCAAACTGAAGAGTGTCAAAATAATTAGGGTTTAAAAATAATGATTCTCTTGATATTTTCACTTTTTTTGAGATATATAGCTAGAAGCGATGACTAAAAGCAATTTTTTTATGCTATGAAGCTTGTGAAATTTATAATTAGTGAATGTGAATCCATAGACTTTATTATGTTATTTTTTGTTTTATCCGTAGAAATTACTTTGCAACAGGATGCATTGGAGCGTCGTGCTTTTGCTCGGGCATCGGTACGCAACCATTTGAGCCGCAATGGCCATTCACTTGAGTTCCGCCCTGAAGAACATCTTAGACTTGTTAGCGGTCTTATTCGTCGTTGGATTAAGAAAGCATTTGATTGTCTCACACTATGTAATGCAAGACGCAAATTTGAGCGTGAATTTAATGTCGACTTGCATGGTACGAATGATGATCGCGAGTTAATGGCTCGGCGTAATGCTAGGCGCGAAGCGTCAGGGATGGCAGAAATTGACCGTTCGGTGTCGAGAGTGCGCGAGGCGGTTCACAAGGCATCGGTCAATAGGTTTCATGAGTAGTTTGTATTAGCATTGATTGTTATTTTGGTTTTTATGCATTTTAAGTAATCATGTTGCGTAATGGATGTACTAATAATGTAGACATTTTTAATTATTCATGGTGTCATGTTGTGTAATGGATAATGTAATGATAAATAGATCTCTTGATTTTTCTTAATTATTTATATTATTTGTGTTTGTTTAATTTGAATGTAATTTAATTATGTAATTTAGTTTGAATGTATTTGTAATATGATTTTGTCATATTAATAAAGATGTGCGACCATGATTATGGATCATTATTGAAGATTTGTGAAACCCTATCACATTGTGTCCCTAAATGAAAAAATATGATTGCAGATGGAGCGACAATGGATGTACGGCGACCAGTGCACCATGGCGTGGATTAATGGCCTAAAGTCTTTTCTCAATGCTACTGAGGCTCACAGGTCCTCGAAAGGTTTCATGTGTTGTCTATGCTGCTTTTGCAGACCAAGGCCCATCTTTATGAAAGGGGTTTCATGGATAACTATACTCTTTGGACCAAGCACGGTGAACTTGGAGTTCTAATGGAAGACGATGAAGATAATGATGATGATAACAACATTCCGGACCTAGCTCACTTATATGAAGCAGGTGCTTTTAATGATGAACCAATGGACGAGGCTGAAGAGAATGCCGCAGAAGAGGTACCACATGACGATCTAGGTCAGGTTTTGCTAGATACACAGAAAGATAGTGAAACTGTGAAGGAGTCAAAGAAGTTTGAGAAGATGTTAAAGGATCATAAAAAATTTATTGTATCCAGGTTGCAAACAAGGCCACAAGAAGTTGGGGAGCGCACTGGAATTGCTGCAGTGGAAGGCAACAAATGGTGTTTCCGATAAGGGATTTGAGGAGCTATTGGGAATCATAAAGAACATGCTTCCCGAGGGCAACGAATTGCCATTGTCAACATACGAAGCAAAAAAGGTTGTTTGCCCTCTTGGATTGGATGTACAGAAGATTCACGCATGTCCAAACGACTGTATCCTCTATCGCGGTGAATATGAGAATCTGGATGCTTATCCTGTTTGCGACGCAAAGCGGTATAAGATCAGCCAAAATGATACTGATGATGACAGTAAAAAATTCCCGCTAAAGTTTTGTGGTATTTTTCTATAATACCACATTTGAAGCGCTTGTTCAGAAACAAGTCACACGCTAAGTTGATGCGGTGGCACCAAGAAGACCGTAAGCAGGATCAAAAGCTGAGACACCCCGCAGATGGGTCCCAGTGGAGAAACGTGAATAGAGAATTCCTAGAGTTTAACAAGGACGCAAGGAATATAATATTTGGTTTGAGTACGGATGGAATGAATCCATTCGGCGAGTGGGGGAGCAGTCACAGTACATGGCTTGTGACTCTATGTATGTACAACCTTCCTTCTTGGTTATGCATGAAGTGGAAGTACATCATGATGCCTGTGCTTATCCAAGACCCAAAACAACCTGGCAACGACATTGACGTGTACCTTCAACCGTTGATTGATGAGTTACTACTATTGTGGAAGGAAGAAGGTGTACGTGTGTGGCATGAATATAAACAGGAGACTTTCAACCTCCGAGCATTGCTTTTCGTAACCATCATTGATTAGCCTGCACTTAGCAACCTGTCGGGACAGTCGAATAAGGGATACCAGGCATGCACCCACTGTCTAGATGAAACCAACAGTTTTTATTTGAAACATTGTCAAAAGGTCATTTATATAGGCCATCGTCGATTTCTTCCCCTCAACCACCCCTTAAGAGGGAAATGCAAACATTTTAAAAGGGAGCCAGAAACTCGTGCTAACCCAATGTTCCGTGACGGAAAGTGTGTTTTCTCGATGATAAAGGATGTGCGTGTAGTGTTTGGAAAGGGTCGTGGCAGCCAACAAGTTCCGAATGATGAAAACGGGCATGCACCAATGTGGAAGAAGAAGTCTATATTGTGGGACCTACCATATTGGGAATGCTTAGAGGTCCGCAACGCAATTGACATGATGCACCTGACGAAGAATCTTTGCGTGAACGTGCTAGGTTTCCTAGGCACATATGGGCAAGGAAAAGATACACTCGAAGCACGGCGTGATCTGAAAGAAATGAAACAAAGGAAAGACCTACGTACTGAAAAGAGAGACAATGGACAACACTACTTGCGTCCTGCTAGCTACACTCCCAACAAAGAGGAGAAGCAAAGCATGTTCGATTGTTTGAACAGTATGAAGGTACCATCCGGATACTCCTCAAATATACAAGGAAGAATAAATATGAAAGAGAAGAAGTTCACAAACTTAAAGTCGCATGACTGTCATGTCCTAATGACACAATTGCTCCCAGTTGCATTGAGGGGTATTCTACCGGAGAATGTAAGATTGGCAATCGTGAAGCTATGTGCTTTCTTGAATGAAATTTCGCAGAAGGCAATCGATCCAAATAAGCTCATAAATTTACAAAATGATGTGGTTCAATGTCTTGTTAGCTTTGAGATGGTGTTTCCACCATCATTCTTTAATATTATGACACATCTCCTCGTGCACATTGTGAAAGAGATAAGCATTTTGGGCCCTATATTCCTACACAATATGTTCCCTTTCAGGAGGTACATGACAGTCCTAAAAAAGTACGTTCACAATCGTTCTCGTCCAGAAGGTTGTATTGCTAAGGGCTACGGAACAAAGGAGGTCATTGAGTTTTGTGTTGACTTTATTGATGAGCTTAGTCCGATCGGGGTTCCCATGTCACACCAGAAAGGGAGACCGAAGGGAAAGGGCACACTTGGCAAGAAATCTAATGTTAACATCCTTGACAAGGAAATCCGCAAAGCAAACTTCATGGTTCTACAGAATTCATCCCTGGTGGCTCCTAATATCAAGGAGCACATGAATATTGTACGGTCTGAAAACCCGGGCAAGTCTGAGACCTGGATCACACGTCATCTCATAGATACCTTTGCTATTTGGCTCAGACGAAAATTCATGGGTGATGGCACAATTGATGAACAACTTCAATGGTTGGCTAGGGGACCATCAATCACAATCATGCAATACCAAGTATATGAGATAAATGGCTATACATTTTACACCAAAGCCCAAGATGAAAAGAGCACAAACCAAAATAGTGACGTGCGTATAGATGCAATAGGCAATGATGGAAAAAAGGACAGCTACTTTGGTGAACTTGATTATGGACCTTTCAAGATTATGGACCTTTCAAGATTCCTCTGTTTCGCTGCCAATGGGTGAATCGAGCTGGAGGAGGCGTGATGACAGACCGGTATGGGATGACAATAGTGGACTTCAAAAAGATTGGATATAAAGATGAACCATTCGTCCTAGCCAAGGATGTGACACAGGTGTTCTATGTGAAGGACATGTCAAGCAAATTCAAGAACAATGAGCCAAAACGCCACATAGTTCTTTCAGGAAAAAGAAAAATCATTGGTGTTGAGGATATTTCAGATTAGTCAGAAGATTTTGATCAGTTTGATGATCTTCCTCCATTCTCAGTCAATGTTGATCCCAGCATCCTATTATCCAAAGAGGACGCTCCTTACTTACGCCGCGATCACAACCAAGGGACCTTCGTCAAACGTAAGATTATCAATGTTCCATTAAATAACGATGAGTAGTTTTCTGTAACCATTATGTGGTATTTTGTGATTTAGTTATGTAATTTGTGTAACCATGATGTAATTTATGAAGTGATATCAAAATGTTATATATTTTCCTTTTTTGAACCTATATTTAATTTAATACAAACAAAAAATATTTAGAAAATTATAAAAGGTAATTTGGATTTAATTAGTTCAATTAAGTGCATAGAATTATATGTCATCTAACAAAGTGATGAAAACTAAACAATACTATAATTTTGCATCATAAAAATATTATACATTTAATTTATTGAAAACAAAAACTAATTAGAAAATTATAAAAAGTAATTTGGATTCAATTTGTTGAATTAAGTGTATAGAACAATATGTCATGTGACAAAGTGATGAAAACTATACAATACTATAATTTTGCATGTTAAAAATATTATGTATTTATATTTTTATTACCTTTAGTTAATTTAGTACAAATAAAAAAGATCTAAAATAACCATTATGAAATAATGGAAATTGGTAGATTAGTACCGGGCCATGGCACTGGCTTGGCCTGGTACTCATCGGCTCCTCCTATATAGGGCAAGACGCCAAGTCCCTCGTCCCCGTCGCAGGCCTCCGCCTCCACACCGTCCTTCCGCCGTCAGGCCGTTGCGCCGCCACGCCGAGCGCTCCGTCCCCGCCGCGGTTCCCGGCCTTCCAGCTATGCGCGGTCGCCGCCACCCCTCGTCGTCCTTGGGCTGCCTCCGTCGTCCACGCGCGCTCGCTGGCGGCACCCCCCGCCTCCGGCCCCATCCCTACGCTGTCCCGCCGTGCCGTCCTCCCCATCGTGCACCGCCGGAGCCCCGACCTAGCGCTGGCTATCGCGCCCCCAGCTCCCGGGTGCCTCGCGGCGCCGCGCCACCGGCCCTCTGTCGTGGTCCGGCCGTGCCGCCGCCGCCGGCCCAAGCACCGGCGCCTGTCCTCCTCCACGCCGCCGGCACCCCGCTGTCCGGCCGCGCGCCTAGCTCCAAGCGCAGCTGCCGGCCAAGGCGCGCCGCCCGACGCAGTCCCGGCCCCCTCCCCGCGCCCGTCCCTCGACGCCGCAGTCGGCCACCTGCGTTTTTATTTTTTAGATATTTGAAATAATGGTCAGAAATTGTAGAAAATTGTAGAAAAATTGTAGAAAATTGAACAAGTTGTTGTATTATATTGATGAAATACATTTGTATGAAAAATGTTTGATTATTTTTTGTAGCAAAATTGAACAAGTTGTAGGAGTAAAGTGAATTATAAAATTATTGTACAACTCCATGCATTTGTTTTATTTTATTATAGTCATTATTTTTGTATGAAATATATTTTGTCATTATAAATATTTGATGTACAACTCCATGTATTGATACAACTCCATGTATTCCTTTATTTTCATTTATTGGATTAAAATGATCCTAGAAATTTGAAGAAAATTGTGAAATGGTACCTAGTGATTATACAAGTCATTATATTTATATAAATTATATTTTTTATAAATATGTGAAATTGTAGAAAATTGGAGATAATTGTAGAAAATTGGTGATAATTGTAGAAAATTGGAGTTAATTGTAGAAAATTGAAGGAAATTGCAAAAAATTGTACAAAAATTAAAAAAAAATTTACAAAAACTTCACAGTTCTATAAAATATATTTTATTTGTGTAGGAATCGGAATGGGACCTAGTGATGATGAGCAGGAGTTTCTTCTTCACAATGTGATTCGTGAAGGAACCCTAGACCCACTGATGCACAAGATGCGGATGACGGCAGCCAGTATCTTAACGAAACTGGCGATGGCGATTTACAAATTGCTCAGCAACAGGATGAAGTCGAGGTATATGTATTTCATGTACATGTACATATACATATACATATACATATACATATACATATACATATACATATACATATACATATACATATACATATACATATACATATATGAATTCAATCTGTATGTATGAAATGCGTGTATTATATTAATAGATAATTTTGCAGGCGTATGGATCGAGGAAGCTAAAACGGAAATGAGGCTCCAAAAGAAAGATGGAGGGGTGTACCACCATCACACAAGTGGACTCTGACGGTGAACCAAAGGCTCCCAAGGGTGTTGATAGGACCCTAGTCAACCAATGTGGATATTATGTCAGGAAAAACATCCCCATCAGCTACAAGTTATGGAAGAAAGTTAAAAGCATTGATAATGAGGCAGATGTCATCCCAGACACAGAGAAGGAAATGTTATGGAGACAAGTCAAAGAACACTTCAATTTTCCACTTGAGAAAGAGGAAGTCTTCAAGAAATGGGTCATGAGGAAGATGACTATTTCTTTCCAGACGTTCAAGAAAAATTTGAACAAAGACTACGTCAAAAAGGGCCTCACGCCTGACTTTGAGAAAGTCTTTCTTCTATTTCTTCTATGCTCATGGAGGCACACTGGATCCGGAGGATGGATCGTTCGTGACTACGGATCGACTAAGAGAAGTGGCTGCCCGGCTCGAGACGGCATTTCAGGTCGTTCAGGAAGGTACTATGAAGCCTAATAGAGAAAAGGATGAGCTGACTTACGCTCTTGGGACACCAGAACACACGGGACGTGTCCGAAGGCATGGGTGTACTTCCATGGAAGCATGGCTTCAGTGCAGATATCGATACTTATCGAAACCGATTTAGAAGGAAGGCCGAAGAGGCTGAAAAGATGCGTGCCCTAGAAGAAAGAGTAGCTATGATTGAAAGTGCATTGGCAGCTTCGAAGGGACAACAAGATGCTCCATCAGTTCCTAATGTGGAGAGCAGCCCCGGGCTCGGCTCTCAACGCCGTAGCAGCGTCGCTTCCACGGAGCACCCAGCTGTGGACGAAACTGAAATGGTTGGAGACAACCAACAACGACGTTACCCCATGGACAACATCACCGTCAGGACCCCATGCGAGCTTCTTTTTCAACAAAGAAAAAAGATCAAAGTTGTGGCCCACAGTGTTGCTGAAGTACCTGTCGAAGGCGGGACAATTAATGGCGCGTCGATTCCTGAAGGATATGCTAGAGTCATGGTTGACCGAGTCAAGAAAGGATGGGAAGACCTCGACCTCGAGATCCCCAGAGGCGATGGAGAATAGGAACTACCACAAGCCTCCACACATGGATCTGCTGGAACAAGCAGTACATAAGATTTCTGGGAGGAACCACAGATCCTACAGCATCGCCTAAGGACATGGCAAGGCAAAGATCGCCAACGCCAAAAACCGACATGGGTCTGTCATCACCAGCAGCTCAAAGGGGCCCCAGCATGGATATCCCACACCAGCCGCTCAAATGGGCACCGGTATGGATCCGCCATCATCATCAACTGCTCAAATGGACCACGACATGGATCCGCCGTCACCAGCCTGACAAAGGGAACCTAGCACGAGTCTGTCGCCTCCTAAGGTTAAGAAAAATGCAAAAAAGGCTTGGGTCCCACCACCGCCACCTCCTATGATGAAGAAGACCCAACCTAAGAAGAAAGAGAAGCCTCCACCCGAGAAGTTACCATACGATATGACTCAAGAGGAATTGGACGCTAGCATGAAAAAGCATGTTAAAGAACAACTCGCGCCAAAGAATAAGCCAGAGCCGAAACAACCAATCAATCTAGCCGGGAAAAAGCACTTCATAGCCATGTGCCAACCAAGGCAGGAAGAAAGACTATCGGACTACGAACGCTCGATCACAAAGTCTTATGAGAAGAATAGCAATCGTCGCTACAACCAAGTTGCCCAGCTCGGAGAACAGCCGAACCAATCAATACCTCCACTTGTAGTTCTTTCAAAGGAGAATGAAGCTACGGCTGAGTTTGTGGTGGAATCGACTCTCATGAAAGCCCAACTCCTAGGGCAGGCTGATATTCCGAAGCACTAAGGATCAGAAAGAAAACAATTTGAAATGGGTGAACCTCTTATGTGGCCGGAGTTGATCGAGATCCTACCAACGAGGATGCGAGAGTTGCATAGATGGTACATGAAGGAATCTAGAGAAGGAACCATAATGTTCGCAGCTCGAATTAAAAATAACGATTTCCATCGGGGGCCCGATGACGTATGGATCGAGTTTGAGAATCTTTGGTTTCTATACCATCAAGATGCTCTAGACAAGTCCCTCCTCAGTGTATTTTGTATGTAAGTATATCTTGTGGCAGAACCACCTGAATTAATCCGGCTCAAGTGTATTAACCATCACCATTAAGGCATTCTCGGTTAACCTCACACTTCAAACGGAGTAATCCACTGGTCTGTCGGGTATAACCTCCCGATACAACCACGGTGAGCGGATCGAGCGCCATACATACAAACGCTCATGCGACGATGAGCCCAGAGAATACCACATTCCAGCAAATATTACAACATTAGCATAAGTAAATATTACAGACCAAGTTTTGAGTTTCGAAAGCAAGTACTTCAATGTTCATTACTAAATAGTTTCTTCAGAGTTTAAGTTGCAGCGGAAAATAAAGCAGCGAAAGCTACTCGACGATAAGGATGTCTCGATGAAGCCCGTATGAGACATCACTCGGCGTTATCTCCGTTGGGCGGGGGCGTATCCCATTCCACCGACCAACCAGGGGGAAGAGTGCAGGGCCAAGGCAAGCTAGCAATCATATCTTCGAAGGTCTCACCTGAAAACGAGCCACAAGCAAGGCTGAGTATACTAATACTCAGCAAGACTTACCCGTGTAGTGGAATCTACTCCACCGACTCTAGACATGCAAGACTTTTTGGCTCAGGGGTTTGTTTTGCCGAAAAGCATCTACAAGTGGGTCCTTACTTTCAACTTTTAGCTCAAGATTCTAGTTTCATTATCCATTCTAGATAAGCAGCTATCCAAAAGCATACATGGTGAAGCATTAAATTTTCATCCAACCAGTTCATTCATCATCATTGTTCCTCTTCTTACTCTGTGGGTAAAAATGGTTAAGCAGTCTCAATAGCCGTGAGAAACGAACGATTCGAATCGAATTTCTTAACCTTGCAAGGGAAACCCAAACACACGTCACGTGGTTACTCCCTAGAGTCACACGTGCAACTTTTCCCCTTTCTTTCCGGGTCGTGGATCGGGGCTACCCTCCGAGACTACAAGAGCCCCACACCACGGTTCGGCGCCGGGTCGTGACCACTCTCTGCACTCGCCATATGCACATGGGACCGAAGTTCAAAGGGTAGGATGTCGTCCCCTTGCCGGGCCAATCAGGTACTTAAGCTTACCGATTCCCATAATCTCGACATATGTTTAGTACGTTCAAAGACTTAACCATCACTACCACACCCTGCGGCCTTAGCATTTTTCACTAGACAGACGGGCCTCAATCGTAACCATCGTTCCATAGCCCGTCCGTGTCCTTATGATTGCAGCGTGTAGTAGACATTCAACTCCTATTTTCTCGCGAGTGACAGGAAATCACTCGACTTTTACCGGAGTTCTATTAGCACAACATTCTATCGAACCTTACGTCTAGTTTTCAAGCAAGGGTTCCTGATATCATGCAACTAAGTTTTCATTCAACTCCTATAAACTTAATGCACAAGCAAAGAGTAATGAGTTGCATAATTTCGGAAAGAATGGGTTATGCTCCGGGGCTTGCCTTCACAGTTAGCGTGGGGCTCTTCCAAACTTGGGCTCGGGTCTTCAAGAGCTTCAGTTAGATTCGCTTGAGCTTCACGCTGCTCACTCTCGGACGCGGGCACCAGCTCGTAAGTTCCGTCGGCGAGAGTCGTCGATTCTACATGAATGCACAAGTTTAAGTCGTGGTAATGGTAACCGATACGATTTAAGACTAATTACTACAAGGGATAGTTTCTGGTCATGAAATTTTGGATTTAGGAACATCAGGGAAAGATGCGCTTACTGTAAAATTTTCAGCCAATTTTATGTAACAGATTAATTACGAAAAATATATTATGTAGTTGCTGTTAGCTCCTTGTTCTTTTTGTACAGAACAATTGGTGCAACAACTGAGTCTAAGATTTTTACAGAGCTTTCACTTAAGTATGTAGAAGCTACTGTAATTTTTGTAGGATTTATTATGCAGTATCCAGAGCATAGAAAATATGACATTACACACCTAGGTTATTCAAGAATTTATTTTTACAGGACCCTACACAGGGTTTTTGTCCATGTAACTTTTTAGACAGCAACCCCTACCACAGTGTATCTCCTAGTAAAAATTTGAGAGTTTTCCAAACTAAGATACTATTTTCTTGATTTAACGTATGTTATTAGCACATAAATCCAATAAATAGGTTACTGTGAGATAAAAAGTCTCCTAATTTTTCTCTGGCTTCTAGGTACCAATATACTAGCAGAGAAAAGGTTTCATTAGGTGATTCATCACCTAACTGCAGGGATAAAATATTTTACTTAAACATGGTATGAAACTAAGTTTAATAAACAGCAAAGCTACAGATGGAATTTGGGCCTAATCTTTTTACTCAATCCTAAACATCAAGCAACTAACTCACTGCCAAAAATTTAGGGTCAGCATTGTTCTACAACAGTGGGTACAAAATAAGTCCATTAAAGCTTCCATTTAATGTAGAGCAAAATATGTTGAGATTCTGAGAAACTTTTTGTAACAAAAGTGGTAGAGTTTGTTCTATGGACTCCAGAACAGTTGAGTTTGCATTTTTCTGAGTTTTCTACGATTTTATACGAATTTTACAAGTTCACTGAATTTGAATCTAGATTTGAAACTTTCTTTTACGACTAGGTCCTTGAATCTTACGCGCAGACCCTTCTAAAGATTTAAATTCTTGCAATTGGGTCCTCGGGCGGCTCGGGTACGGCGGTCGGCCGAAATTCCGGCGAGGGGCTCGCCGGCGGCGAGGGGTGAGGGTCGGGGAAGGTTCAGGGGTGCGAGGGCTACCTCGTGGGGTTGTTGTTCAGGTGGGGGACGGCCGGGAAGGGCTCGCCGGCGTTGGAGCAGAGGCGGCGGCGGCGCGGCACGCGTCGACGGCGGTGCTCCGGCGGGCTTGGGGCGGCCTGGTCCGGTCAGCAAGCTTCAGCGGCGCGTGGGGAAGCTGCTCAGGGGCTTGGCTTGGACGGAGGAGGTCGGGGTCGCGCTGTCCACGGCGAGCAGGGGCGGCGGCGGCGGCGGCAGCGCGGGCGGCGGCGCTCCGGTGGTTCTGGGCGGCGTTGGGTGGGTCGGCGAGCTTCAGGGGGATGATGTAGAGGTGGCTGAAGCGTCAGTTTGGGCGGTGGGCGGCGGTGGAGAGCTGTCCACGGGCGGGCGGCGCTCGGCGGCGGCAATGGCGACGGCGAGTGCGTTCTGGTGCGTGGCTCGCGCGGGCGGCCGGGGCTCGGCTTTTATAGGGGCAGGAGGGGGTGCGGAGGGGCCTGGGCGGCGTGCGGGGCGGAGGCACGGCACGGCGTGGTACTGGGCGCGGCGGGCGGCAGCAGAACGCCGGCGCGGCGTGCGGCGAGCGGGCGCGGCGACTGGGCGGCCGGGATATGGCGTGGGCGCGAGGGGATAGCGTTGGGCGTGGAGTGGTGGAGCAGCAGCTGCAGCGGCTCGGGCGGAGGGCGAACGCAGTGACGGGCGGGGCGCGGGAGCCGGGGCGGCACGGCGGGTCGCGGTGGTTGGGCGCGACGGGCGGCGGGGCTGGGCGCGGCAGCGGCGTGCGCACGCGCGGGCGCTCATTGGGCCGCGCGGCGTGGGGAGGGGGCAAAGCCGGCCGTGGCGGGGGTGGCGCGGTGGCCACTGGCCTGGCGCCTCGCGCCGGTCAGGCGTCACCGGCCACCTGGCGCGCGGCGATCGGGCGTGGAGGAGAGAGGAGGGGGGGGGGGGCGAGGGCCTGAATGCGAGAATTTGGAAAACTTCAGGGGGCTGGGTGCAAACAGGGCGTTTTCTCCTTTTTCTGATTTGAATTTCAAAAACTTTTGAACATGAAAGTTGTTCAGAATAAAAAGTTCTACAAGTTTGGTTTCAGGCAACATCTCATTTGACTTATGGTTTAAAAGTTAAATTTAAAAGTTCAAAAATAACCAAATGTGCTCAAATTAAATTTGAATTCCAACTGAACTCGTTCTAATTCTTTCCACCCTTTCATTAGTTGGTTTAAGCATAGGGTTAGGCTAATGACATTGATTTTAGGAATGTAATTTACCAGGGTTGTCACATATCTCCTCTCATTTCTATATTGTAGCTCAACTGGTTCTGGGCCTTCTCATCCCCTCTTTTATTTTGTATCATGTATAGGTCCAAGGTGCAACAATGCCGGAGAAGGGGTTACTATAACGTCGGCTTCATAGATCCGGATGTTATAAACGAGAATAGCGTACGCAAATGGCCAAATAGGACCCTAAAAAATATATTCATGGGCTTGGATGGGCAGAATACTTGTGAATTCATTCTGTTGCCGTACAACTTCGAGTAAGAACTTCAACTAGATATCTTTTCCATGCCTTCCATTTGATAATATGTATATGGAACATTTGATATGTATATGTGTCTCAACAGTTTTCATTGGATCCTGCTATGTATCTTACTTGATGAGGTCATAAATCCCAAAGGAGAATTTTATGCAGATCATAGGATAAGCGTGGCTAGATTAGATCCAAACAGAGAAGAAGACGATAGTGATGGTTGAATTGTACGGAAAAACTTGTGTGCATATTCTTGTATTATGAAATTGTATATCAATTGTGTGTGTGTGTATAGCTACATACGTCTTTATATGATGATATATGCTATATAGATACGAATACAAGTATAAATACGAATGCTAGCTACACACAAATGGGCTATAGATACGAATACAAATACGAATTTGAACTAAAACCAAACAAAAGAATTCAAAAGCAAACAAATAAAAAAAAGTTAGTATCGGCTGGTATTACTGGTATTACCAGCCGGTACTAAACTGCCGCGCACAGCGCCTGGCGTGGCGAGCAGCTTAGTACCGGCTAGTGTTACCAGCCGGTACTGACTGCTCCATTTAGTACCGGGCGTAGCACCCGGTACTAAATGCTGGCGGGTTAGTACCGCCTGGCCTGTACCGGGCGGGAAACCGGTACTAACCGGGGGTTCCCGCCCGGTACGTATGCTCTTTTCTCCAGCCGTTGGATCTTCTCTGGAGAAGGTTCGATTTGTTAGGAGCGTACGTACGTGACAACTTACGCGAAACCTTCTAAATTTTTTACCACAGCTTCCACGTATGGAATCATGATATCATGACAGATTTTATGATTTTCAGACTTTGTTTGCCTTTTATACAAATTTAAACCGATTAGAGCACACGTTCGTGGTCAGGGTTCCTCACCAAGATGTTTGAAATTGCCTTCCATTTGCTGGATACGGACTCAAGTTGCACTCTATGTCATGAATATCATTTTTAATTCATTTTATACCATTATTCAAAACACTTGCAGTTCAAATTTGACTTATTCGTCAAAAATCCGTTTAATAAAATAAAATGACTAAATATAGCAAAACGACCAAGAAATATACGAAAACTTAACATGTGTTACCAAGAATAGTATGTGGATAGAAAAAAAAGTTGGGAGGGCAGAATCAAAAAAAATTTAAAAAAATTTGCCGTGTGCCTGCACTAAAACACACGACAAACATGTCATTTTGCCTTGTGCTTGTGCTGGCACATGGCAAAAGCTGACGGTTGGCCAACGCCCATTACTGGTTGAGTTTTTATCGTGTGCCTGACGTTAGGCACATGGCAAACATACCGTATTTGCCGTGTGCCTTGCTTTGTCGTGTGTTATTTGTCAAGTCACATGGCACATGTGGTATTTGCCGTGTGTCTAGTTTTTGCCGTGTGCTTTCTCGTCGGCACACCGCAAATAGGCTGTTTGTCGTGTGCTCGAGAAATAACACACACTGCAAAGCCTTGGGCACACGGCAAATTGGCCGTTTCCGGTATTGAGCTTTTTTATGCACTTTGTATGCCATTTTCCTATGTTCGCTCCATGAAGAAGAGAAAGTTATGGGCGTGTTTGGGAGCACTCCAGCTCTAGAAAAATAGCTCCACTCCTAAAAATCTAGAATGACTCTTCTAGAATATGCCATCTATTGCAAGCTTAGGCAGCTTCTTGCTTACTGGAACTATGCATCCAGTGAACAAGATAGAATAGCATATGACGAATGAATGGGAGCCTATCCACCACAGTGAATCATATGACGACAGGTCAGGCTAATAAGCTGGGATTGGAGTTGCCGTCAGAAACTATAGCATCAGTAGGTTCTGCTGTCCGTATAGTGGGTGATCAAATGCAAGAGCATCAATGACGCAGAGGCAGCTCCATGTGGCATCATTTACAGTGATAGAAACATATCATAATAATGCACCATGCCCTCCACGTGGTTCTCAATTTATTGATTTCTGATACACATTCAATCACAGAATTGAATATAACCAAGTCTAGCTGGATCGCTCAGGTAGGTTGACGCACAGTATATAAATCCTAGCAAGGAACTAATGGCCACTCAAAATACATCAGAGCACACAGACTACGGCAAGAAAGAACTAATGGCCGCTGATTCTCAGAGCATCATAGCTCCCACTGATGCTGAGCTGCTGCAGGCACAAGCCGACCTATGGCGCCACAGCCTGTACTACCTCACATCCATGGCGCTCAAGTGCGCCGTCGAGCTTCACATCCCAACTGCTATCCATAACCTTGGAGGGGCTGCCTCGCTGCAAGACTTGGTAACCGCACTGTCCCTTCCTCAGACCAAGCTTCCATTCCTCCGCCGCTTGATGCGGTTGCTCGTCACGTCAGGCATCTTTGCATCTGAGCGGTGCAGAGGTGGAGACGTACCGCCTCAACCCACTCTCCTGGCTCCTGGTAGAAGGTATGGAAGCGGAAGATCACACCTACCAGAAATACTTTGTGCTCGGCACGGTCTCACGGCATTATGTTGAGGCTGCATTGTCCCTAGCTGACTGGTTCAAGAAGGATTTGCCTGCGCCATTACCTTCGCCATTTGAAGAATTACATGGTGTGCCACTTCTCCATGAGACAACAAAGCTCCTTGACGAAGAGCTAGACAGAATTGTCATTGAAGGTGTGGCTGCACATGACAACCTAGCAATTGGAACGATTATTCGGGAGTGCGGTGATCTTTTCAAGGGTCTTCAAACACTGACTGATTGCGGTGGTGGTGATGGCACCACTGTGAGGGGAATCATTAAGGCGTTCCCTGACATCAAGTGTACTGTGCTGGACCTTCCAAACGTTATTGAGACTGCACCAGCTCATGATTCAGTTAACTATGTGGCGGGTGACATGTTCCAGTCCATCCCACCTGCTCAAGCTGTGATGCTAAAGGTATGAAACGGACAACAAAAATAGGGACTCTTTCTCTTATGTTTCAGCACAAATAAATTCAGAAATAGAGTATTGTTTGTCAGATATACACTCGTCTTTGACAAAAAAAATTACTTACAGAATTATCGATTGTTTAACTTACATGACATTGTGTGTAGCTTGTACTGCACTTCTGGAACGATGAGGATTGTGTGAAGATCCTGGAGCAGTGCAGGAAGGCAATTCCTTCCAAAGAAGAGGGAGGAAAAGTGATTATTATAGACATAGTCCTTGGCCATTCTATGGGGCCAATAATGTACGAAGCCCAACTCCTAATGGACATGCTCATGATGGTGAATACCAGAGGCAGGCAGCGAGATGAAAATGACTGGCGCGAGATCTTTAGTAAAGCAGGTTTCTCCGACTATAAGATTGTTAAGAAGATAGGGGCTCGTGGTATCATCGAAGTTTATCCGTAACACAACACACCCTTGAATTATGCTCAATGTGTGGTGCAGCGTTGACCTTGTGCTGCGAGGATATAAATAAACGGAGTGCCTCGTAAAGTTTGATGGATCTGAAAGCAGTTGAGCAATTCAGCTTAATTTCTTGCATTGAGATCCACATGTAGCTGCTGTTTGAAATGTACTAGAGCACTCTTCGTGGTTTGTAGCAGTCTGCTATGTTGGTTTGACTTTGGTCATATATATTGGATGGTTGTTTGTTGATATGCATGTTATGTTCAACCATGATAAGTTATATTTGCAGTGTGTAATTTATCATTACTAGATTCGTACCCGTGCATTGTTACGGGCACAACAAATTCCTTTCATGACCATCTGATTATGAATGGTATGTAATACCAACATAGCAATGCAGAATGAGAATTTCGTAAGTGGAGTTTGCATGGTACGCATAATCCAAGGAATATAAAGTCATTTTATTTCAGCAGATTTACTATAGTATTTGACAAATGTCCTCACATGGATGAAGTCTCCCAGCAACCTTCATGGTTTACCACTAAAGTAACCCTAAACTTCCTTTGCTACAAATATAGCACTCATAACGACAAGCTCTACTTTAGTTTCTGGTATAATGATAGACACCACCATTAGCCCGTTCTCATCCAATACGTCAAACCTTTTCCTCGTCGTCAAGCCCCTAATTAGCTGTTCATTGGTACTCCCTATCAACACAATTACAAAGAAGATAGTAATTTGATTAATACATGTTCATAATTTATAGCCTTTCAAACACATCTTGTCACAATTTACAACATTTGATACATCCATTTTTTGTTGGAAAGTTAGTCTATACCATTAATCTAGCTTGTACAACATGCTCACGAAGACGCCTTTCACGATGCATGTTTTGCTAACAAACCAAATCCAATAATCAATGCTTCATCGTCAAACTGATGAACGTCTCATATGTACGTACGGCCTCTGAGAGACTACAAGGGCTCATTTAGTCAAGAAAATAAAAGAACAAAATTTGAATTGTTGGACAATAATTTGAGAACAAGGTCTCCGAGAGCAAATCACATGTACCTGGGAGCTCCATCGTGTAGCATATGTCAAAGTGTTTGACAACTAAGTTTTACTATATCTAGATAGTAAAACAGATATTTCTACTTGTACCGAAAGACGTGCTCAAACAAACCCATCAGGTTAATTACTTTGCAGCTCAAAGCACTAAATAAATTGTCTTTCCGACTGACAATGCAATTTCATGTATTTTTAGTCGACGATTAAAACGCCTTCTCCAAGTTGACATATATCAAACAATTCCTTAGATCTACTATTATTGCTGAATACCAGTGCGCCGCAACAGAAAAAAATCAAAAAATAATATACTTAACAGGGTGAAAAAAGACGTAAGAGCCCTGCTCACATCATTCTACTATGTCGCAAAGGCCAAATATCGAATATGACATTGAAAGATTTGCCTCACTGCAAAATAGGGCACCCATGATTGTTCTACCTGCCAGATTTATGCCATCCTAGAACTATCTCCGGCAGAACATGTTCAAAAACAAGCCCCTCTACTAACCAAGTGTGCATGCACATTTTTTTCCCATCCAGTATGACTGCAAGCATATTTCCCCCCTAAAAATTAAACACGTTAATGCTTTATCCCAACTGTAATACAACTCATTAGCAGAAACAACCAGAAAATCATCACAAATCCACCCAAGATTCCACCGTGCACCATTTCGTATTCCCAAGAGCCAAATAGATTGCAACGAGCAAAATAAGTAAGCATCTCAAATTATCTCAAACTGGAAAGCTGCTGCAGTAGTATAACTCACTCACAATCAACATGAATCACTACTAGAAAAAGGCTTAGGTACCGGGTGGTAAGTCCATTAGGCACCGGTTTGCCCAACCAATACTGCGACGAGACTAAAAGTCTCGGCCTTAGGTACTGGTTAAAACACCCGGTACCAAAGCACTTTCGTACAAAAAAACATATATTCATGCAGTGGCTGGCATTCGAACCCACAACCTCTTGACTCGCGTGTCCCTCCCTTACCATCTCACATACACAACATCCTTTTGAAGTAACCTATGAAGGAGCTTTGGGTACCAGGTGGTAACACCACCCGGTACCTAATGCTAGCCAAACGTACCGGGTGGTGTTACCACCCTGTACTAATGTGAGGGTAACACCACCTGATATCTTTGGCTAGCATTAGGGGTAACATCACCTTGTACCTTTTGCTAGTGTTACCGCCCGGTACCTAAAGGTTTGTGAACCTTTTGACCCACCCCAAAAGTAGAATTAGTACCGGGTCATCTTCATGCTGATACTTTTGAGGTGGATTTTTAACTTGTTTTCTATTAGCGAATATGAGTTAAACATCCAGGCAAGAACTGGTTGCTACAGAAAGTAAATAGACAAAAGAGCTACTCAGCTGTTGGTATACTGATGACAAAGCCGAGCTACTGAGATCAAGCTAACCATGCATGCCTAGCGTGCAACTGACCAGCTCAAGTACAAGAGCTGCTAGAGTTATGCGGTCACTGCAGATCAAATTAAGCTACAAACTATCACTTACAGTAACCAAGTTGGAGTCTAATTACGAAGCAAAGAGATTACATGCAAGGAAGAAATAACAATGTAAATTGATTAAGCCAATCATTCATCAAAATTGATAAAACCAATCATTCATCAAAAGATCAATCAAGGAATTACTTAAAGGAAATAACAAGTAATTAACCAAAGACTACCACATTTCTTCAGGAAAATGACACTTCACATTCCGAGAGTTGAAACCTCCCGCTCCATGCTCCTTTGATGCCTACGAAGTGCAAGCTGATAACTGAATGTGCCTACCGTGGTTCGTGGTTGACCTGCTATCCTGGCTCAAAATCAGAGATAAAGCCAAGCTGTTGCTGCAATTAAAATGGTACAGAATGTCAAAGCCAAGAACTTGCAGATGTTGGTGAGCAACAGGTAGAGAAATGCAAACCAGATGACTTGCTACCGCTGCCAAGCAGTTAATCGATGAGCTGCCGCTGCAGCTGACAGAAGAACGGAACCAAATCGTTGTTGTAGAGCCGTAGTGCTGCAGTAGTCCACAGATAGAAGACTGCGGCAGTCGATCGAACAAATCGAGCAGAACCAAGAAAAAGCAGAGTACAGGGCTCCTCCTAGAAACACTGCACCCAATGATACATCCTCAGGTCATTGATTTTCTCGAGATCGAGATAGCGGGGCATTGGGAAAGGGGAGAAGAAATGAACCAGCGGCAGATCTAAAGAACAGATGTAGAATCGTCAACAGCTGAAGTGGGGGAGACCGGAGGCGACGTGCAGCCGCCCGCGCGTGCGAAGAGTTGGCGAGCGAGGGGGCCTCGCGTCCGGCGCTGCGGCCATCGCGGCAAGATCCCGTGCGGGTCGAGAGACGGCGAACAGTCAGCTCCTGAAGCGGGGGGAGGCCTGATGTCATCGTCGTCGGTGGCGTCGACGGGTCAGGGGCGCCCATTTAGTTCGCGGATCGTGGAGCGGCAGGGGCGCCGTAGCGCCGGCCTGAGAAGCTCCGGGGTGCCGGAAGGATCGCGGGGCCGAGGGGAGGAGAAACTACCGCCTGCGCACGCGACGGCGGGCCGAGAGCGGATGCGACGGTGGGAGAGCGCAGCGCGGCAGCCGGGATCGCCGGAACGAACAGTGAACACACACTACACTCACGCGAATAAACCCTGGAATGCGAGAAGTTAAGCGTTTTTGTGCTGCAACAGTGCAGCGTTTTTGACTCCGCACCTCAATTCAATAGCTGATTACAGAAGCTAAAGTTGCGGCCCGTCATCACCGCAACGTCCGCACGCCATGCGCCCGCGCTACAGCCGTGCCATCCCACGACCTGAGCTCATGCCTTGCGCCGCAGACTCGCCAGAAAGCAAAATACTCGGTCTCTGCGTGGACTTGCATGCATCAGACCTATAGACGACGCGCCCAGCATCGCAAAGACCGGGCACAGCTTATTGAACACAAAGCAGCTAAGGCTAAAAACTAGGAACGTGAACAAGCTTGGATTATCTAATACACCAAGGGTATTTTGGTCTTTTTTATCAGGGGCTCTCTCTTCCTTCCCTGGTCACATAAATAGTTTTTAATGGAAGATGTGCTGCAGACATGTCCACTGGCCTAAATCCACGAGTAGAATGTGCCCTCCACAAAACCAAACTTTGGTGGTGTCCCGCAGATAAAAAAATCCTTGTATGATACTGGTAAATACTGGAATCACACCACATTACTAATTCCAGCGCTGGCAACAATTTTGAAATCATTGCAATTAGCTCATAATGCAATGATTCTTATCCAAACATAATGATTTTGTGTTGCGTAAGATGAGAATAGCATTCTACTAACCCTATGTCAAAAATCATCAAAGGGGACACCTAAATCAGCAACGTGAAAAAGAAACATGACACTACTCACTACCGCAGATCCATTTTTCTGTGACGGTGGGAAGTACTCCCTTCGGCTGGCCTCCTCACGTCACAGAAGCATCAGACGTGCCTGACGTGCTCACGGAACCGACCGGGAATCCAATCCACCCGACGGGAAAGCTTCTTCGAGACTCGAGCGCACTAGCTGGCGCGAGCGAAATCTTTTCGATGGGGGAGAGGCGGGAGGCTACCAGCAGGCTGGCCCACGTACCAGAGAGACAACGAAAAGAAAGAGCGCGAAGGATGCACGGGCTCCCAATTTCCCCCGTGAGTTCTTCCCCCCAAGGCCCCCAATCTTCTGCTTTCCATCTCTCTCCTTCCCCCTCCCACGTTGCTCCTCACCATTGCTGCTCACCAAGCTGCTCCGCCCTGCATCTGCTCCTCTCCTCAACCCAGCCATCAGCACCTCCCCCACCAGGCCACCACAATCCCTAAGCCGCCGTCGCCGGAGACCCCACAGCTGGGCCATTCAGTCGCCGCCCCAAAATCCGGTAACCCTAGCTCCGGCGCCGCCACCCAAGCAACACCGTCGATTTAGCTTCGTGCGCCGCCAACAAAGTAATGGAGCCGCCGTAGCTATCTCCTTCCATCGCAATTGCAGTGATCTGCAACCTAGTCCTCCCCCCCCCCCCCCCCCCCCCCCCCCCCCCCCCCAATCTCTACTCCTCCCATCTGTTCCCCAAATCATAAATAAAGGCTTCAGGATCTGTGGCTGCTGGGGAGTTGTTTGCCGTTGCACCCTACCACATCTCAAGTTTTTGCAACATCTTGGGTAAGATCTAGAATGCACTCAGTTTTTTCTATTATGGGGACAAATTGATTTTATCTGATTTTTTATGCTCTGCGTACAGAAGTGGGGAGAGGGGAAGCTTGGTCTGACTGCTATTTACTTGAACTCCCACCAACGATCTCACCTTTGACCCAGTGCTGCTGCCATCTTCCTCTAGCCATTCTAAAATCCTAGCTGACTGGTGAGTTTTCCCTCTCTTATTTGTCTAGCCTTATGTAACTGAGATAGCTGTGTTCTTTCCCTCATTGGAAATTTGACACTTTTATCTGCTGCAAATTCATTTGCATAATGTGACCCAGTTGGGATTGTATAGGAGAAACATTAATACTACTTGTCAGTGCTGACTGGTTGTTATTAAATTGGTCTATAAAAAAATGAGCTGCTACTGTTTGCTTTATTCTTAGAACTGGATGGATTCTACTTGTTTAGTGTTTCACACAACACTGCATATAGGCATTAGTGCCTTAGTAGGACTGTTTTAGTGTTTCCACATAATTGCATATACACTTTGATATTTTAGCAGGACTGTTCTTATGGTTTGTTAACCATTCAAAATCCTCTTTTGTACTAGCTGTCTATGTTATCCTTCTTTTGTCTGAATCAATTTGTGTTAGTCAAAATTGACATTGCATCTTTTTCATTCATGCTTTTCTTTCCTCTCCAGTTTGTGACATGCTTTATAAATTTGTAACAGGTTTCTCATTGCTGAACAAGTTGGCTGCTGCTGCTTGGAGAATTGTGAGCTGACCTCAAAGTATTGGACAGCTAAGGGTGGCTTCTCATTGCATCTGGTTAGTTTAATTTGTCTATAACTCCTCATACAATTGGCAGCTAAGATATGGCAGATTGAGGGTGGATGTATTGTGGTTGGAAGCGTGGTAGGCCATCAAATAAATGGTTTGAGAAAACAAAAGAGTTCTTGGATCGCGCCTTCTCAATTCCTGAATTAGTTGAGTCTGATACAATATGTCGGAATTATTTTAGGCAGAAAAGACCTAGGATAGAGTTGCATTTGTGTCACAATGGGTTTAGTGAAAATTACCAAATGTGGACAGCACATGGTGAGAGGCGTGAAAGTCAGGACCATGAGACTGGTCAGGAGTTAGAACATGAGGGATAATTGAGCCTAACTATTCAAATAATTTTCTTGTTAACTGAATATTCAAATATGCCTGAATATTTTTTCTTATCTTGCTGTGGATATAGAGAGGAACTGGAGATGGATGCTCTCATGCTTCAGCCAACTTGGACAGTAACAGCGATGGTCATTGAGTTGCCTGGTATGTTTGGTGATGGATGGCATCTTTTGTTCATGGTCCCATGCATTATGGCAGAAACCCGCAAGTTCGAAGAGCAATGTCTTTTGTGTAGTATTTTCTGAGGTGGAAATATTTTGGTCTGTATCTAGCAGCTGCCTATTGTCTCTTTAGAGCTTCTGTCTACTGTTTTGCTGTGCATTTTGCCATCCAAGAACCTTTTAGCTTGTAGGTTTTGACATTAGTTGACATAGCAACTGGGGTGTATATGTTGGTATGTAACTTCAACTGGGGTGTATATGTTGGTATGTAACTTAGTGCTGGGTGGTCTGTATGCCTGTAACAGCAGCAGTGTAGCAACTTGTGTGCTGGGTGAACAAGTTAAGCATTCCAGCAACAACTTGATGTATGACCACCTTTAAATCAGATCACCGTTAAACTTATCTCCTGTGTGTGTGGATGGATTATTACATGAGCTTGCTGATATTGACTGATAATAGAGCATATATGAAAAAATATCCAGTGAAATTCCTGGCAGCATTGTACCGACTACCGTCACGGAAGGTCAACCGTGTCGGTAGGCTGACGGGAATCAATCTGCAACCCTGACGGTTGGCAATTGACAGAGTTTAGTTTCCCTGACGGAATATGGCCGACAGGAGAGGTTGAATCTTTTCCTGACGGCAAAGAACCGACGGAAAAGGTTAAAACTTTCACTGACGGCTGTTGACTGACAGGGAAACGTTCTACCGCCGGTTTACTAGACCACTGTCACGGAATGCTTCCTGACGGTTTTCCGTCAGGGAAACGGTACCTTCCCCGTCAGTCAGTCCCTTTGACGATCCGTGGCGGTTACCGTCGCGGAAGACCATGGACCTTTCTGTGACGGTTCTATCCGTCACAGAAAAAGTTGTCTAAAATTAGTGACGGACACAGTTACAAAGCGTCACCAATGTCTTTGACATGATAAAATTACCTTTGGTGCATATATATCGGAGACAAGATTCAACAAATCGTATCACCAAACAAGGGCAATATATCATTAGAGACAGGTTTATTTAAGCCACATCACAAAGATTAGAGACCCGAATTGTTAGGACGCATCACCAATGACTTAAACCTGAAATCCCGGATCCAAAATTTTGGTGCAATCCAGCCAGCTCAACGCACCTTGCGTCCATCAGCTATCCTCTCTCCCCAATTCTACGTTACCCCCACCCCCAGTTGTCTGGTGTAGTGACTGTAAAATTAGTGACGAACACAGTTACAAAGCGTCACCAATGTCTTTGACATGATAAAATTACCTTTGGTGCAGATATATCGGAGACAAAATTCAACAAAGCGTATCACCAAACAAGGGCAATATATCATTAGACACAGGTTTATTTAAGCCACGTCACAAACATTAGACCCAAATTGTTAAGCCGCTTCACCGATGACTTAAACCCGAAATCCCGGACCCAAAATTTTGGTGCAATCCAGCCAGCTCAACGCACCTTGCGTCCATCAGCTATCCTCTCTCCCCAATTCTACGTTACCCCCACCCCCATCGTCATTCTCACATATTTGGCTCTCACTTTATCTAAGGGTGGGCGTTCGGTTAGACCGATCAGATCGATTCGGCTCCTCACCTTTTTATAAAATTCGGTTACTAGAGAATGAGAACCAATCGGTTTCTAAAATTTCATAAGACCGCTGATTTTAGTTTCGGTTAGTTCGGTTCCGTCCGAACTAATCCATCCTCAAATTCATAGAAAAAGATCCTCAAAATCCAGAAAATCGATCCGAAATCACATACCGATCCCAAATTGACAGACAAAATTACAACAGTCCTTGCAGCCGTCGGGGAGGGCAGCAGGAGGCTCCTTGCAGCCACTGCGGAGGATGGAGGAGGATGGAGCTGGCGCTAATTTTGAGATGAATCTTTCTAACATGCAAGCTCCCGTCTAAGGTTTTGGATGTCATTTTTCTCATTGTTTGCCTAAATTCGCCTCTTCAAAATCTGTGGCAGAACCACCTGAATTAATCCGGCTCAAGTGTATTAACCATCACCATTAGGGCAATCTCGGTTAACCTTACACTTCAAACGGAGTAATCCACTGGTCTGTCGGGTATAACCTCCCGATACAACCACGGTAGGGCGGATCGAATGCCATACATACAAATGCTCATGCGACGATGAGCCCAGAGAATACCACATTCCAGCAAATATTACAAAATTAACATAAGTGAATATTACAGACCAAGTTTGAGTTTAGAAACCAAGTACTTCAGTGATCATAACTAATAAGTTCTTCAGAGTTTAAGTTGCAGCGGAAATAAAATAACGAAAGCTACTCGACGATAAAGGATGTCTCGATGAAGCCCGTACGAGACATCACTCGGCATTATCTCCGTTGGACGGGGGCGTATCCCATTCCACCGACCAACCAGGGGGAAGAGTACAAGGCCAAGTCAACCTAGCAATCATGTCTTCGACAGTCTCACCTGAAAACGAGCCACAAGCAAGGCTGAGTATACTAATACTCAGCAAGGCTTACCCGACTATTGGGGTATACTTAGCCGACTCCTAGTCATGCGAGGCTTTTGGCTTGAGGGGTTTGTTTTGCCAAAAAGCATATATAGTAGGTCCTTACTTTCAGATTTTAGCTCCAAGTTCTAGCTTTCTTTAACCATTCTAGGTAAGCAACTATCCAATATCATACATGGTGAAGCATTAAATTTTCATCCAACAAGTTTATTCATCATCATTGTTCCTCTTCTTACTCTGTGGGTAAAAGTGGTTAAGCAGTCTCAATAGCCGTGAGAAACGGACGATTCAAATCGAATTTCTTAACCTTGCAAGGGAAACCTAAACACACGTCACGTGGTTACTCCCTAGAGTCACACGTGCAACTTTTCCCTTCAATTCCCGCTTCACGGAACAGGCCCACCGCCCTCGACTACACCTCCCCATGGACCACAGACGCAGCCGGGCCATGGCGGCCGATGCACCCGCCATTAGCTAGATGTGAACGAATTCAAGACAGTGGGGAGTATATTCCGGCCTCGGTTCAATCCAGTACTTAAGCTTACCGATTACCATATTCTCGGCATGTGGTTAGTACGTTCAATGACTTAACCACCACTACCACACACTGCGGCCTTAGCATTTTTCACTAAACAGACGGGCCTCAATCATCAACATAAACATCGTACCATAGCCCGTCCGTCGTCCTTATGATTGCAGCGTGTAGTAAACAATCAACTCCTAATTTCTCGCGAGTGACAGGAAATCACTCGACTTTTACCGAGTCCTATTAGCATAGCATTCTATCGAACCTTGCATCTAGTGTTCAGAGCATGGGTACCTAGGATCATGCAACTAAGTTTTCATTCAACTCCTATAAACTTAATGCACAAGTAAAAGTAGAGTAATAAGTTGCATAAGTTTAGAAAATAGGATTCATGCTCCGGGGCTTGCCTTCTTGTGAAAAGTTAGCTTGGGGCTCTTCCGAACTTGGGCTCGGGTCTTCAAGAGCTTCAGTTAGATTTACTTGAGCTTCACGCTGCTCACTCTCGGACGCGGGTACCAACTCGTACGTTCCGTCGGCGAGAGTAGTCGTTTCTACATGAATGCACAAGTTTAAGTAGTGGTGATAGTAAATGACATTATTTCCTTCACGATAAAGTTGCAGTTCATAAGACATAAGTTTTGCTGTGAAGTTATTTACTTTAATATTTCCTGGGCAATCGTTAATAGAGTTTATCTTAATCTATTTAACTTCATTAAAGAAGAAGGGGTTGTGTTATATTGAAAACTTAGTTTCTTTTTTAAACACAAACATGAGTTAAACACAATTACTAATCTAGTTAGCTTCTGGTAATAAAATTTTTATTCAAGGTACATTATGCAGAGATAAGATTACTGTAAAAATTTCAGACATATTTGTGTAGCATGTTAAATATGAAAAATGTAATACACAGCCACTGCTAGAATCTAGTTATTTTTATACAGAACAAACCATGCAAGTATTGATGCTAAAAATTTTACAGGATGTTGCTGTAACCATATTTGTGCTACTGTAAATTTTTCAGATTTTATTGTACATGATTTAGAGCAAAATAAATGGGACAAGCTACACTCCTGTTATTAAAGATTAGTTTCTACAGGATGTTATACAGGGTTTCTATGTATGAAACTTTTTGTACAGCTTGAGCTACTCTAATGTGTTTCATAGTAAAAAGATGAACATTTTCTAAGCGCTTTACTAATTATTTTGAATTAGTGAAGTTTTCCTACCACAAATTCATATGAATAGGTTACATGTAGTAAAAATGTTTCTAAATTTTTCTATGGCCTCTAGGTATTACTAAAACAACACAAAAAAAGTTTCATGACATTAAACCTCACAGAACAGCAGGAAAAATTAGTTCTATCACTTTATGGCATAAAACAAGGTTGGACAAAAGGTGTATCTAGAGATGGCTTCTGGTCCTGATATTTTTACACAGTCCTAAACATCAAGCAACTAACTCACTGCCCAAAATTTAGGGTCAGCAATGATCTACAACAGTGGGTACAAAAGAAGTCCATTAAACCTTCCATTTAATCTAGAGCAAAATATATTAAGAATCTGAGAAACTTTATGTAACAAAAGTTATAGAGTTTCGTATAAGGATTCCAGAACAGTTGAGTTTGCATTTTTATGAATTTTCTACGATTTTACAAGAATTTTACAAGTTCACTGATTTGGTTAAAACTTTCTGTACAGAGGGGTCCCTGAAAACTAGCAGAAAACCCCCTAGGAAGATTTGGGCGATTGCAATGTGGTCCCTGGTCGCGATTCACGGCGGCGAACAGCAAATCCGGCCGAAATCCGGCGGGCTCGGTCGCCGGCGGCGAGGGCAAGGTGGGGGAGGAGCAAGAGGAGGTTGGGGGCTACCTTTGGGTGGGTTTTGTGCGAGTTGGGGCGGCCGGGAAGGGGTGCCGCGACGTGGAGCAGCGGCTCCGTCGAGGTGCGGCCGGAATTCCGGCGAACTCCGGCGAGCTGGGCGGCGGGGCTCGGGCTGGGAGGCTTCAGTGCGTCGAGGGGAATCCGTTTCAGCGCTTCTCTCGGGCGGAGGTGGGCCGGAGGAGGGGGTTCCACGGCGGCGGCGTGGGGCGGAGCTCGGCTCTGCTTTGCTCTGTTGTGCGGGGAAGAAAGAGGAACAGGGAGAGGAGGGAGGGGCGCTGTGCCGGGCTTTATAGCCGGTGGAGCTCGTGGGGGCGGGCGTGGCACGGCCGGGGCGCTGGGTGGAGGGGGCGGCGAGGCTGGACGCCATTGGTGCGGGGCGGCGGTGACCAGAGGCGCGCCATGCATGGCGTGCGGGCGCTGGGCGCGCACCGGGGCGCGACGTCGTGTGCGGGCGACGCGGCGTGCGGTTGGCGAGCTGTGGCGGCACGACGGGGCACTGGGTGGAGGGGGCGGCGACCAGAGGCGTGCGGCGTGCGGCACGCCATTGGGCGTCGGGGCGGTGGCGTTCTACTGGCTGTGCGGGCTGCCGCGTGAGGAAGAAGGAGAACACGGCCGCGGGTTGGGCGAGCTGGGCGGCGAGCAGAGGCATTGGGCGCTGCCGGCGGTGGGTAGAGGTGCGCTATTGGGCAGGCGGCGGCGGCTTGCGACTGGGCAGCTGCAGCGGTGCTGCAGGGGAGGGACAAGGGCCTAAATGCGAAAATTCGAAAATTTTCAGGGGGCTGGTTGCAAACAGGACGTTTTCTCCAGTTTCTAATTTGAATTTCAAAAACTTTTGAACATGAAAGTTGTTCAGAATAAAAAGTTCTACAAGTTTCGTTTCAGGCCAAAGTTCATTTGAGCTTTAGTTCCAAAGTTATTTTAAAAACTTAAAGAAAACTCTATTCGGAGTGAGCGTCATTTTATTTCAAAATTTCATTTTCTTCCCTAGGCTTCAACTAAACTTTTATTGGTCATGCTAATACTGGTGTGCTCATTTAATTTCATAGCCATATTTGCTTTGATGTGAAAGTTATCCAATTTGTTTCCTTAAAGTACATGCATTTATGCACATACAAACTTTTAAAGGCAAAAGCTAAACCAAACTTAATCCATTCCTTTTATTTTCTTAGTTAGTGATGCATTTTATTATGCCCGGAAGACTTGTTTAACAATTAAAACACCTGAGGTGTTACAAAATCATTCAAAACCCAAGGAATTTGCTAATTCTTGCTGCAAGAAAAACGACCTTTCATTGCAAACGTTAGTACTGGATACAATTTGGTCCGGTACTAATCCTACCACGGAGCCATTTTAGTATCGGGTCAAAATTTGAAAGCCTAGGGTGGTGATTTGGTCCAATACTAAAATGGCGCGAGCATTTAGTACCGGTCAATGACACCACTCAGTACTAAATGGTGACATTTAGTACCGGTCGGTGTTTTCTTTGGGTACTAAATGGTACTCCACGGATTATTTCAAAAGGAACGTATCTCTCATCTAGTCACATGTGATGAGTAGGTGGAATGCTAAGGAAGCTATGTGCGAGGTTAGAGATTGTGGATTCGAATTCTTACAGCCATGCTCGTGCATTTTCGTGTGAAAAATTCACGTGATTTTTTTTCTGGGTTCGTAATCAGCTCGACAGTACTAAAAGCCTTATATGCCCGGTAGTGGTGCTAGTTTGTCTAGTGCTGTCTGCCCCCCACCCCAACCCCCCCAACCCCCCCCCCCCCCCCCCCCCACACACACACACACCTGCACTTTTTTGCTAAAGGCATCCTGAGAAATGTTTGACAAAGTTTCCGAAGGTTTCTAATACTGATTTGCACTTTTTTAACATTTGATGGCTACGTGGTCTATTTACGCTGAATTTGTTTTACCAAAAGTGGTCCGAGGACTACCTTTGTTATTTTAGAGAATATTCTTTTTTAGAAACGGGAATATATTTCAATATTTCAGCCTCTGCATCGACCGATGCATGTAGCCGTTCATTATTACAAAATCAACACGAATGTTGAAATTTTGAAAACACACAGGAAGGAAAATATCTCCAAACCTATCTATTATGAAGTCTATTACTAAAGAACTAACCATTCGTAGCAAAAACATCCATGATGGTGGTTTCAAGCACACGGCATCCCCATAATATTTGGGGTCTGTCCTCCTCCTTTTGCAGCAGCGACCAGAAGCGTATCCCATATGTACCCCTGAAGATCACCTGCATAGAAGTAAAAGCTCGGGTGTTGTTAAAAACCACATTATTCCTAGAAAGCCAAATAGCCCAACAAAGGGAAATAGTTCCAACCAAGATTTTGTTTCTAAGTTTGCTATCCACCCCAGTTAACTAGCCATTAAACAAATGGTCTATATTCAATGGGGGTGTGATATTAGAAGAAACCTGTACCATTGGCCATACAAGTCTAGCTACTTGACAATCGAAAAAAAGATGCTTAATAGATTCATCAAGGTTACAGAAAGCACACTTTAAACTTCCTTTCCATTGTCTCTTAGCTAGATTATCTTTGGTTAGAACTATACCTTTAATTAAGTACCACATGAATATCTTTATTTTCAAGGGCAATTTAAGCTTCCATATAATATGATTGCGTCAGACAACATTGGGGGCGATAAGCATCATATACATAGATCTTACACTAAACCTCCCATTTTGTTGTAAAGACCATCTAAAAGTATCTCTCTGATCACTCAGTTGGATGTTCATAACCTTTGCCACAATCTGATGCCAAGCTATCAAGTTATTACCCACTAGTGATCTTCTGAAAGCAACATTTAGTGGATTAGATCTTAAAACCATTGCAACTGTGGCACTTTTCTTCCGTACAATGTTATAGAGTCCAGGGTATTGATCTCTAAGCGTATTATTGTTAAGCCAAACATCCTCCCAGAATCTAACTTGAGTACCATCTCCTAAGTTAAATTTGCCTAATCTCAAAAATTGATCCTTCACCTTCATCAGGCCTGACCAAAAATGAGAATCTCCAGGCATATTTGTAACTTGGGTGATAGTTTTATATCTCAAGTATTTTCTCCTCAGAATACTTTGCCACATCCCATCTTCATTTAAAAGTTTAAACAGCCATTTGCTTAGGAGACACTTATTCTGCACCTCTAGATCTAGAATACCAAGACCTCCTTGGTCTTTTGGTGTACACATAATTCCCCATTTTGTCAACCTATATTTCTTCTTATGCCCATCACTTTGCCAAAAGAATCTTGATCTGTAGTAATCCAACTTTTTTAAGATTCCTTTTGGCAATTCGAAAAAAGAAAGCATAAACATTGATAGATTGCTAAGGACAGAATTAATTAAAGCCAAACGACCACCTACAGAAAGCATCTTACCTTTCCAACCACTTAATTTTTCCTGAAATCTTTCCTCTATCTCTTTCCAATCAGAGTTCCTAAGTTTTCTATGGTGCATCAGAATACCAAGATATCTAAAAGGGAAAGAGCCCTTATCACATCCGAAGATTTGTGAGTATTCCCTCTCATGTTCCTTGGCTGCACCATAACAAAACAACTCACTCTTATGGTAATTAATTTTGAGACCAGAAAGTTGTTCAAAGGCACAAAGTAAAATCTCCAGATTCTTAGCCTTCTCTAAGTCATGCTCCATAAAAATTATAGTATCATCCGCATATTGCAAAATTGAGAGGCCATCATCTACCAGGTGTGGTACCACTCCTCTAAACTGACCACACTCTTTGGCCCGTGCCATGAGTATAGCTAGCATATCTACTACAATATTAAATAAAATCGGGGATAACGGATCACCTTGTCTGACCCCTTTTCGGGTTTGAAAGTTATGACCTATATCATCATTTACTTTAATTCCTACACTACCTTTAGTAGTCACTTTATCTATCCAAGAACAAAAACGAGGTGAGAATCCTTTCATACGCAACACTTGTTGCAAAGAAAGGCCATTTCACCTTGTCATAAGCTTTTTCAAAGTCTAATTTCAGAATTACCCCATTTTTCTTTTTCCTATGCAGCTCATGCATTTTATAAGCCTTTGAGCATTCTAACCAAGCAATAATATCCAGATGACATGGTGGGACTGGTTTTCTCTTTATCTGATATCTTCATCAAAATATGATGATATCCTAATTATGGACAAACTTTATCTCAAAATAACAGAACTTAATGAGATCTTAAACTTTATAGTAGAAATTTTTTTACTTGAGATTATTTAGACGCTTAAATATTTTATAGAACTTCGCGGACCTATCAAACTATCTTAGAAGGAAATAAGGTCAACATCATAATCGTAGTACTCAAGAACTATCCTGGCCCTGAGGTAATCAACTGCTTTAGCTAGAGTAATGTTCCAAGCGGTTTGGTTGGTGCAAGTGTCAGTGTGCGACTGCGTTCTAGACCTAACAATATCTCTTTTTTTATAGTTAATAAAGCACTCCCTTTACCCACATAAAAAGAAGTACAATATAAAGAAGCACTACTACAGAAACCATTTGTAGGGGCGAGTAAAATGGTATTTATAGGGGCGGGTGCCGGACCCGCCCCTGTTTCTCGCTGCTAAAAATACTTGTTTGTACCTTACCCCTCCCTGAAAACCGATTTCTAGGGGCGCCGCCCCTAGAAATCGATTTTCAGGGGCGGGTCACCTCATGACCCGCCCCTGGAAATGGTATTTTTAATTTAGGGGCGGGTTAGCGCATAACCCGCCCCTGGAAACATCCTTCCCGCCAAAGATTTTACTAATTTGAATTTAATTTTCCAAATCTGTTTCCCGCGCCACCTTTTAAAATTTTGTTTTCCGCCAATTTTGACCAATCAAGCTAGTGCGCGATCGAATGTCTAGTAATTGATATGGAATATGTTTCATGAATATAAATAATTGAACATACAAAATTAAATTATAAAGTAATAAAGCATATATATATCATTACAGTGCATCATTAGAGTACATCATTAAACGTGTTGCTTGAATACATGTTTTTCCACTATTTTTTAACACTACTTGAGGTGCCACGGTGCTGCTGGTTTGCCCAATCACGAAACCAATGTATTTAGGGTTCATAGCTAATTCGTGGTCCTTTTGAAAAAAATTGCCGTTTTCGTGGATCACTTCATGCATAATGAAAAGACATACATCATCTACTACTTGTAGGAGTTTTTTCTTATTGAGTTGTTGGTTGTGCTTTCTTAGATGGATCTGCAATTAATGAATCCATAAAAAGATTAAGAAAATGTTAGATAGACGCAAAAATAATGTACATATACACATCTATCCCTAATAAAAAGAGTAGTTCCTTACACGTTCAGGATCTACTGTGTATCTCCCTTGCACCCTCATATGCTCACACATGTAATACCCGCAGTACACGGAATTTGCAGGTTGCTTGTGGCACGGGGAGTTTGTGCGTATACTCAATATTTCTCCTTTATCGGCGGGATGAGCACCTCCTTTTTTAATGTAGTAGCCGTAAGTCCTGTTTAAAAAAAGAAAGAAAGGAGAAGTTAGTTTATAAATATTTATTTTTATGAAAAAAATAGCATGATGTACATATGAAAGAAAAGAGTATGACGTAAACATTTTGAGGATGAATAAGAGTTCACTGTATCTACTCATTGGTACATCTAAGGAGTCCAATACGAGGAGCGACCAAGCTTTGGCTGTATTACAAAAGCAATCCAATGGTTCCTAGAAAAATATTACATGCGAATTTTAGCCATGGATTGGAGCAAGTGTATATTATAACAAAAAATTGAAATTAGACTTACCCCGTGTGGTATGGCGCATATATGATATCGGACTCGTCTTCCCATTTTGCCATCATAGCCCCTATGTAGACCGCAACCCTCGTCATGGCCTCTTTGTGAGTTGCTATTCGTTTCTCATGCTTTTCCTAGAGTGTTGCAAATCCAGCTAGCATGTCATCATCGTCTGCCCACTTACTTGGGCCGGCATGCCTGCTCTCACAAATAGTTGTAGGATCGATATATCTCATCCTTTCACCTAAAGCATTGGCATCATTTGTTTGCAAATAGCATCAGAGTCTAACCATTTTGATGTCTAGTTCACCGAGGCGGAACATGTTGTGGATGTCCTGAAAATTGAACATGACATCTAAGATGTCTCTACCTTGAAGTCTGAATACTTGCGGATGGTACGAAGCGCACAGGTTACGGAGCCCAAGTCTACATGCCCTCAAGTACCAATTATGCATCCTCTGCATTTCACTTGGAACCGCTGTGATAGCCCATTCGGGTAGAAGTGGTTTACCGTACTCAAATCTTTTAGGACAATCCGGTGAATCTCCAAGTGTATCAACTCCAACATTCTGTTCGAAGTCCGTGTCAGGGCGGGGAAAGGAATAGCATCGTCGTCTGCTAGAACCAGAATTGGATTCATCCTTTGAATTTGACTTTGATTTTAACTTAGACTTGGACTTGTCCTTTTTGTTTGCCGCATGCCATAACTCGGCAATCTCTTTCCCTTCTGGATCGTTCCCGTAAGCCCATATCACTCGCGGAACAGGCAACTGCGGATCCATTGGTGGAGCCAGTGGAGTATGCTCTCGTGATCGGGCAACCTGAGCCGGTGGTGATGGCTCTCGTGATCGAGAAACCTGAGGTGGTGGTGATGGCTCTCGTGATCGGGCAACCTGAGCTGGTGGTGATAACGGGGAAGGTGGTGATAACTCTCGTGGTGGTGGTGATGATGGCGGGGCCAGTACAGTATGCTCCGGTGCTGCCTCCTCTTGTGGTGGTGGTGATGATGGTGGCGCCAGTAGAGTCAGCAGAGTCGGAGGAGTATGCTCAGATGCTGCACCCTCTTGTTGTAGTGGCGGTGGCGAGGTACGATCCGGAGCAGCAATAAGTTGTGCGCCAAGCAGTACAATATCTCGTTTATGCCATAGAATGGTACTGCCAACACATTGTCCAAGGCAATTTTTCCCATCTGTAGTGGTGTTGACATTTCTTAATGTCATCACAAGGATTGTTAGTCCCAGGCAACGGTGCCAAAAATGTGAGTGGTATGTCTTAACGTTTACAAAAAGAATGCGCAAGAGCACCGATATACCACTGTAGCATTTCACCCGGTGAGAATTCGGATATCATTATTTATATTTTCCCAAAGGAGAGCATGATGTAAAAGAGTTTACTTAGAACGTGATCGAGACCATATGAATAAGCCATAGACTATAACGTAAATAGGGGTAAGTCAAGATAAATGATATGAATAGGGTAATGTGACACACACACTGGGCCAACTCAGGACAAAGAATAGCATCTATTCATACAAGCAAAGGTTACACACTAAAAATGCTTAGAATTGCAGGTGCCGGGAAAATAGGGACAATAGGGAGAATGTCCCGTCCCGGAGTACATCCAGGACGTTACATCTTTGCAGGAACTCCTACCCCGACCCCGAACGTGGGGGACTTCACTAACCATGACGAGACGTCATGGCGGACCAACAGAGTTGTCACCTTCTTCAGTCTGCCCCTGCAATAGCGTGGAGCACGGGCATATCCGAAGGATCTTGCATACCCGAGCACCATGCTCGTGTATGAGGTCACTACCTTAGCGTCCCCGGGTCTCCCACCCTTCTGATGGACAAGTAAAACACTAAGGCAAGACCAAAGGCATGACGAACCGTTATCCTTACCCAGATCATCTGGCCTAAGCATATAGAGAGTATAACTGATGAAGCAGCAAGCTAAGGCATGACACATTACCAAGATAGCATAACAGGCATGAGCATGATAAACTATCATGATAACATAACAACCAAAGCTCAGCTCTATAAAGTGAATAAGATACCGAAAAGTTGAATACAAGGCCATACCAAGGACCAAGGATTGCTCACCGATCCCGAAGACGACTGGATTCGCTAAGAGAAGATTCTAGCCTAGCTCCACTACCCTAAGGATTACAAGTCACAAGTGAGAGTAGAGAGAATGGCTCCAAGTGGTGGTGTGTTGAAATGAGTGTGAGGGCCTCCTTTTATAGCTCTTGAGGTCGGTTCCCGCCATCTCCTTGTATGGAAACAACTTCAACTGACCTTAGGAGGATCAGGTGAATCTTCCCGCCAAAGGGCACCTTGACGGGAGGCAGGGCAGGTGCGGCTGACCCCTAGGGTCGGCCGACCCCCCTCTGCTGCCTCTGGCCACCACCTTTGGATGGGACGCTGGTAGGTGGGCCTAGATCTTATCCCTTGGTGGTTGCCGCCTTATTACGTCGGTTTGATCTGCCAAGTGGGCCCTTCTTGTAGGTTTGACGCAGCGGATGATCTTCTGTGCATGTGTTGTTGCGTATTCTTCGTGTTTTCTTCTTATTTTGGACTTGCATCCCTGAAATGATAAGTATTCCAAAACAACTGTGAAGCTAGGTTAGTGATACAAATATGTGAGTAAGAGGCATGGTTTTCCTTGGCTTGTGAGTATCGTTGATGGTCGGATTTGGCACTTAAGGACCGTCAACAAGTGGGCATGTCTATCTCGTTATCCTCATAGCTTGATTTCAAGAGTTGCTCCACTTGTACGCATGCATATAGGGGCGGGATCAGCTTTCTTTCAAACAAACCCCCACCCGAAAAAACCTGAGCCTTGGCAACTTCCTTTGTCTTCCCAGCTCTGCCGATCAGATATAACAACAAGCAGGGAGTAGCCACGAATATGCAATCTACTGGGTATGGCTGTGCTATGGTAGATGCGACACTGCTTTGAGCACCTAGCGTATTCGCTTGGCTCAATAAAGGAGGTGGCATCATCACCATCTGTTGCCCCACCTCTTGCAATGGGTTAATCCATAACAGCCCGGACTGTTGCTCCTCTACAACTGCTGCCCGGAAATATTGCCTAAACTTACTTTCTAGGGCTTTCTCTGAAGCTTGTTGCAATTCTTCTTTGTAGCGGTCATGCTTCCTATAGCTAGCCCGGTGCTGCTGGAACCCGTCCTTGATGGTCAACTTAGAGGACAAGCCTCTGACGTGGCCTCCATGCTCTTTGGGCCCAATGGATGTACTGAGCATATCCTTGTCCCTCTTGGCTTTGAACTTTCCTTGCTTCTGGAGCTCGGCAAGTTCGTACATTTTTTGTGCAACGACTTCAATTTTGGGTTGGTCAAACTTAGGTTTGCCATCCACTATAGTAGGTTTCCTTGCTTGAAGCCACACCAGCCACGTTCGTTTAAGCCTTCAAAAGGGTCGGGTTGCACAACAGTTATTGTTGCCTCTCTTTCATGCCGCCACTGATCGACCTTCCTTTGGTATCCACCCGGCCCAAGACAAAATCTATGTACATTGCTCAGTGCAAGTTCTCTATTCCTTTGGCTTAGGGCTAGAGCTTCCTCAGAAGTCTTTTGCCGAACAAACTCCTCCCATTGTGCCCGTGTGATTTCCCCGTAATCTGCAAATGGCTCTCGACCCTTCTGGACATACTTGGTATTCAGATCACTCTTCCATCGGTGGAAAGTTTCACCCAACCTCTTCTTAGCATAATGCTTAACTCTTTCTTGAGTTCCTCGTGTGAAAATAAATGTTTTGCTCAACAGACCCCACATCGCTTCTTCCTTCCCCTTTGGAACCGTTAGCCAATCGGGTATCGTTGGATCCAAAACCATCTTTGTTCTGATAATAGAACCGAATGCATTCTAAAACTTTGCACGCACCTCAGGAGGCTCTATGGGCTCGCCTGCTGTGTTAACTGCATGGACCGTCCAATAGCCTTCGAGGTACTGATTCCTTCCTCGTTGACCCCGTTTCCTCTTGCTTTGGCTGCTAGAGGTCGTATGTTCAGGTTCCGGACCAGAGCTATGATTGCATTGTAGCTCTTTGTTGGCATTTTGTAATGTAGTCACCAAGTATGGACATAGATTCCATTCCCGGGCAACGCGCCAGAAATACCATGGGGTATTTCTTACGTTACAGAAGGATCCGCAAGCCCACGGAATACCGTTGTAGCATTTTACCCGTGAGTACGGGGTCGTATTTATATTTCCGTAGGGAAGGCGATAGTTATTGGAATAGATTAGTATGTTGATTTATCTAGCATGGATATTCTATTGAATAAACAAGGGTAAGATAATAAATGGTAGAGAGGTAGTGTGACACACAAGTTACTCAAGTTCTACTCTATGCAAAGCTTACATGAAGGGATAAAGGAAGAAGAAAGCTAATCTAAGGACTTATGCACTCCTAATAAGCATACAGTCTAAACTAGGCGCTCACATACATACACATGATTAGGAACGGGCTCTAGGCACACAGGCATCACTGGGAGACCGCACAGGATATGGCTAGGTGGCCACTAGACCCTGACGACTATTTTATGCACCTCCTACAGCTACTACACGAATGGGGAGGATTACGCTGGACGGACAGGGTTGTCACAACCTGTTGCCTACCTCTACTAACCATGGTATAGAGCCGCATCCAGCAACACTAATTAGCCCAGACACCACATCTACACTAATAAGCGATACTCTAATGCCCCGCGCGGAGCCCCCACCCTTCGGATGGACAGACATCACACTAGAGCAAACATGCGAATACTGGAGCCAATGCCGTAGCCTAGATGTCTTACCACGTCTAATCATGCAAGATATCAGTTCTGGATATAAACTAAGCATAGCATACACATCCGAATACACAGAACATATACTATACAAGTACACTAAACTAGAAGATAACTCTATTAAAGAATTTCGAATATTACAAAGGAGAGGAAGAGTAAAACCCATACCGAATGCTCTTAAGAAGACTCGGGAACCGAAGAAGAGCTACTTCACCTAAACTCCATTATCCTAAAGACTATGCAAGAGAGAAACTTGAGAGAGGCTTCAACTTGTGGTGTGTCTCTTAGTAGCACCCCCCTCATATTCATAGAGGTGAGTGAGGGGGGGTGTGCAGCAGCTTCTTGGCGCCCTTTCACCCCCTAGCACCTGGAACCGACATGGAGGACCAATGGGAGAGCTCCACGTGGAAGAGGTAAATCGGTGGGGCCCGGCCTGGTTCGGCCGACCTACCTGGTTCGGCCGAACCAAGTTAGGTGCCCACCGCCTCCAGCTTCTTCTGTGGTGCTCACATGTGGGCCTTGGTCACTCCTGTGGGTGAGTCGAGTCTGTCCTAAGTCAGTTGCGCCTGTTTGTGGCGCCTTCGATCCATGGGAGGCTGAACGGTGGGCTCTGATTGGCCGACACCATTTGCCTTGGATTGAAGTGCTTGTTACACTTGATTTCTGCTCAATTTCCCTGCATTGCAAATTCTCCAAAGGTAATGTGCAAACGACATTATTCTGGATAAATATGCAAGTTAAGTATGCTAGTCATCCCAATTTTCTGATCAACTTGACGCTCAAAATTGGTCTGTATCAAGCGTCAACAAGAACCCCCGAGCTATCCTTTGCTCTTCCCGAGCAAAATAGGACAAATCAGGATGTTGATCAGAAAATTTTTAGACTCATTACCTGCTGTCGTGTCAAGCCTAAGGCATAGATGATCTCCATAGGAATGAGTAATGTTGGCATGAGTACCTGGCCCTTTTTACCTTCATCATCTATGGGGCTTATGAGCTTCTCCTGGTCTTGAGTTGTTGAAAGTTAGAATAGTCGACAAAGCAGTACTTACCTTACCTTTGCTCAACGATCCATTTGGAGGTTTTCTTTTTGGAAATATTAAAACAAGACTAAGTTCCTCGAATGATTCACTCTGGTCGCTCAATGGTGTATGAATCCTTACCAAGGCACTTCTCCTTTCTCATAACAAAAGCTTTTGTGGAGCTCAAGGTACGGAATGGACGAAGCATACCTGCATTTCATATATTGCCAAGACAAAGAGTGAAACCATGGAGAAAACAAGTCATATCCCAAGATCAAGAGGTGCATGTGTGTGGAAGGATGGAAGGTATGTTTACTCCTTTTTGGTTTGTGATCTCTGTCCTCTTTATTTGTTTTTGTATTTTTCATTAAACATGGCTATCCCCTCTCTTATTCTTTCTTTATCTTTTTTTTTGGGTCATGCTTCTTTGGCATGCCATCTTTTCTCCTTTTCTCTTTTTTTTTTCAGGGATGACCAAGCCTAATTTCTTTTTCAGGAACAACATGAGGAGAGACTACAAACTTCATGGAGCATTTATTTGGTGGATGGATGGATTTGCTAATTCCCAGTGTAGGAATGTCACAATGGGTGTAACGTGTGCGTGATCTTGATCAAGAGGATATGAAAAGCATCTCACTAGGGTGACAACAATTTGACAGAGCTCAATGAAATAGCAAGCAACATATGTATATGGTTTTTCAATGTAAATGACATATGGCTTTGGTAGGACTTGGAACATCATTGAGGAACTTGCCTTTCTCTTTTTAAATTTTTGAAAACAAAATACTCTAGATATCATGCTTCACTTAGGACAAGATTATACAGCTCCATGTTCCATATCTAAACTCACAACAACCTAGACTTGGGTAAAGCATGTGCAACCCATGAGATGTTCGAGTTCATGGCACAAAGGTTTAAACAACCAGCAAACTCAAACTTAGAAAACATCATGCTTTAGGACTAAGCAAGACAGACAAGCAAGGGCATAACAATTATTCATCCTTTCAACTTAGGAAGACTGAACATTCTTACTATGCATATGGAAAAGGGAAATTTAAAGCAAGAAATATTTGTTTGGTTTTTTTAGAGTTTTTTTTATATCTTTATTGAAAGCAGTAAAGGATACAGTTCACTTGGTGGATGGAATCCCCCAAGCTAGCTCTTGGTTTAAGGTCCGATGAGCAGGACCCTCTCCATACTTGTTTAACTCGAGGTCGAATCGTCCATACCTGGAGAGGATGTCGAGGACGATGACGTCTTCTTCTTTCCCCACACCTTTTTGGATTTCTTCTTTGTTGGTGTCGGTGGTGTGGGAGTCAGATCCTTGTTCTTTGGAGCAGGGGTGCCATTGTTCGCCCCCCTCTTTTGTGTCCTCCGTTGCTTTCCCTTGTTGAATTTCTTCACAACGGTGGCAGGATTATCCTTCTTCGGAGGTGTTACTTCGACTTCGATGATCCTTCTGGGATTTGGTTCATACTTGATTCTGGTCATCGAACATTGCTCCCATCTCGGGCGGAAATCAAATCTTTCTCCTTTGCCGTTGATGTTGAGTCGGATTTCTCCAGCTCCAACATCGATATGTGCTTCTACCGTGCTGAGGAATGGCCAGCCGAGAATAAGTGTTTTTTTCCTTCTGATCATCTATGTCCAGTACGGGGATGAAGCAGTCCTGCACTCTTAATGGGATATCTTCTGCAATTCCTTCTGGGTACCGGACGGATGAATCAGCCAGCTGCAGTTTCATTGGTGTTGGAGTCAAGCTAGAGGAGTCTAGTTGATCGAACACCATCTTAGGCATGACACTGACGCTGGCACCCAAGTCACAAAGAGCTTTGTCAAAGTTTTGTGCTCCTATTGAACAGCTGATTGCGAGATATCCCGATCCTTTTTCTTCTCAGGAAGCTGCGGGAGTATAGCTGCACTGCACGCTTCCGAGAACTTGACCACTTCAGTAGTGGGTAGCGGCCTCTTGTTGGAAAGTATGTCCTTGACGTAGCGAGCATAAGTTGGTACTCTCATGGCTTCCAACAGAGGCACACTAATGTTAACCCGCTGGATCATGTCCATAAAGCAGTTGAATTGCTCATCCGTGCCTCGCTTCCTCATCTTGGTGGGGAACGGCAACAATTCAGTGTCGTAGAATTCATGCAGAGCCGTTTTCCCTTCATGCACCTTGTCGGTGTCATCGCTATTGGGGCGTTCTTCGGTCACCTTGTCGTCCTTTTCTCTACTGACATGGTTAGGATTAGGGGGATCACGAGTGGTTTTACCTCCTCTCGTGGTCACTGCATGAATATTCTCCATGGTTCCCTCGGGGTACCCTGGACCCTTCCCTATCTTAGCTGGAGGAATAGCAGCGGCCAGCGGAGCAAGATGAGTTTCAAACATCATGTTGAAGCTCAGCTAATTTTTGAGTGTTGAGGAGATGCCATCCATCTTCGCTTGGACGGTCTCCAAGGTCTTGTCGTTGGCGGCAAGCTTTTTCTGGATTGCTTCGTTTGTCTTTGCTTGGCTTAAGACAAGATCCCTCAAGGAAGGTTGGTTAGGATTAAACGAATTTGAATTACCATTACCTCCTTGGTAGTAGGGGCGCGACTGGTTCCACCACTGACCTCCTTGTGGACGATACCCATTGTTATTGTTCATGAACATGACTTCTTCCTGGGTTTTGGGGCAGTCATTCCCCGAATGTCCGACGTTCCCACAGACCTCGCAATTCATACGAGAATCTAAGGCTTGCAATACCTAAGTTTGAGCTTTTTCTTCGGGGCGTTCATCAATCTTCTTGATGAGGAGGTCAAGCTTAGCGATCTTCGTCGATCAAGGTTTTGGCCCTGTCAATGGTTAGCGACAAGAAAACACCACCTGCAGCAGTGTCTATATGATCATGGGCTGTTGGAGTCAGCCCGTTGTAGAAGTTCTGTAGAATGAGCCAAGCGTCCATCCCATGGTGAGGACACGCTAGGACGTACTCCTGAAGCCGCTCCCAAGCTTCAGTTATTGACTCATTTGACGCCTGCAAACTGGAAATCCTTCCCCGAAGAGCGTTGGTTTTACCCAACGGGAAGAACTTCATGAGGAATGCCTTGGCGCACTCATCCCATATAGTTACTGCACTTCTGTTGGTGTAGAACCACTGTTTCGCCTTCCCCAGAAGAGAAAATGGAAATAGACGGAGTCGGATTGCATCCTTTGTGTCTCCCTTGATGACAAAAGTGGTGCACAATTCGAGGAATTGTTAGAGATGTGCATTGGCATCCTCATTTGCCTTGCCACAGAATGGGCTGGCCTTCACCATCGTGATTAGACCCGTTTTGTTCTGAAAATTTTCAGCTTCAGCATTAACATTTGGCCCGATTGGGAAATTATCGGCCAAAGGAGCTGAGTAATCACGGGAGTCTTCTGAGCCATAATCTTGGAATTTGATGGTGCGATATTGACTGCTTCGCCTGTCGAGAGAGTAATCTGAGGAGGAACAACGCGGGGTCGAACTCGTCTCAAAAGTGACTCTGGATTCTGAGTGAAATTTTGCGGCAGATCGAAACCAGTCATACACTACCCTGTCTTCACACAAAAAGAGAGAAGACAAATCCAAGTTAGCATGTCTAGACAATTGAACACCATTTTAGAATTTCATCAACCACTTGATCTATTCTTTTAACCAGTGCCTTCCCCGGCAATGGCGCCAAAAATGCTTGTTAGCATTTTGTAACGCAGTCATCAAGTATGGACATAGAATCCATTCCCGGGTAACGCACCAGAACTGCCATGGGGTATTTCTTACGTTACAGAAGTGTCCGCAAGCGCACGGAATACCGTTGTAGCATTTTACCCATGAGTACGGGGTTGTATTTATATTTCCTCAGGGAAGGCGGTGGTTATTGGAATAGATTAGTATGTTTATTTATTCTAGCATGGATATTCTATTAAATAAACAGGGGTAAAAAAATAAATGGTAGAGAGGTACTGTGACACACAAGTTACTTAAGTTCTACTCTATACAAAGCTTACAAAAAGGGAGGAAGGAAGAAGAAAGCTAATCTAAGGACTTACGCACTCTTAATAAGCATACAGTCTAAACTAGGCGCTCAGATACATACACATTATTAGGAACAGGCTCTAGCCACACAGGCATCACTAGGAGACCGCACAGGATATGGCTAGGTGGCCACTAGACCCTCACGGCTATTTTATGCACCTTCTACGGCTACTACACGAACGGGGAGGATTACGCTGGATGGACAGGGCTATCACCACCTGTTGCCTACCTCAACTAACCATGGTATAGAGCCGCATCCAGCAACACTAATTAGCCTAGACACCAAGTCTACACTAATAAGCGATACACTAATGCCCCGCGCGGAGCCCCCCCCCCCTTCGGATGGACATACATCACACTAGAGCAAACATGCGAATACTAGAACCAATGTCGTAGCCTAGATGTCTTACCACGTTTAATCATGCAAGATATTAGTCCTAGATATGAACTAAGCATAGCATACACATCCGAATACACAGAACATATACTATATGAGTACACTAAACTAGAAGATAACTGTAATAAAGAATTCCAAATATTACAAAGGACAGGAATAGTAAAACCCATACCGAACGCTCCTAAGAAGACTCGAGAACCGAAGAAGTGATACTTCACCTAAAGTCCATTATCCTAAAGACTAAGCAAGAGAGAAACTTGAGAGAGGCTTCAACTTGTGGTGTGTCTCTTAGTAGCACCCCCTCATATTTATAGAGGTGAGTGAGGGGGGTGTGCAGCAGCTTCTCGGCACCCTTTCACCCCCTAGCACCTGGAACCGACATGGAGGACCAATGGGAGAGCTCCACGTGGAAGAGTTAAGTCGGTGGGGCCCGGCCTTGTTCGGCCGACCTACCTGATTCGGTCGAACCAAGTTAGGCGCCCAGCGCCTCCAGCTTCTTCTATGGTGCTGACACGTGGGCCTTGGTCACTCCTGTGGGTGAGTCGAGTATGTCCTAAGTCGGTTGCGCCTGTTTGTGGGCCCTTTGATCTTTGGGAGGCTGAACGGCGCGCTCTGATTGGTCGACGCCATTTGCCTTGGATTGAAGTGCTTGTTTACACTTGATTTCTGCTTAATTTCCCTGCATTGCAAATTCTCCAAGGGGAATGTGGAAACCACATTATTCTGGATAAATATGCAAGTTAAGTATGCTAGTCATCCCAATTTTCTGATCAAATTGACACTCAAAATTGGTATGTATCGAGCGTCAACACTCTTCCTCTGTGGGGCTTGGGGGTCGGCGTTGGCATTTACTCCTTTTTGTTGGAGCTGCCTACATGGATCATAGGATTTTGACTAGTCAGTACGCGTAGTCTTTGAAAAACATATACTAAAAGCTAGATGGTAATTAATCGTGTGTAGTCATTACCCGAACTGGATTTAGAATTTAGTCCGGATCATAGTCCGACCTTGAACGGCGTTCGCTTGAAGCGGTCGGGTATGGATCTATCGAATCGTGCCACACGCCGTCTACCTAACCCCCGTGTCTAATCCCAGGTACTTCGTTTTACAAGTCATTGGCATCATCGGCATCATCGTCATCCCCAGATTGCATACCATCGTCAGCATCGTCGTTACCTATTTGTACAGCGACGTTGGCTAGGTCATCCCACGACACCTGGGATGCAATTCGCTCGATTTCATCGATTTCCGGTGCCACATGCTCCCTTAGCGTTGATGATGACGATGGTTGGTCCATCTTTTTGGGCAGAAGCACAAAACAATACCTTATACTACATCATTAGAGTATCACGATAACTCATTCATGATACAAAATTAAACTAAGCTCACAGCTTTTTTAAAAAATAAAATGCTTGAAATATACATTTTGTCATATTCAGAGTTGAACTAAAATGAATTTCACTAATTCACTAACATTTCACTAAAAAATAAAATTTCATCCAACAGTCCTAATATACATGAACAATATTTGTTTACAGAAAAAATAAAAAAAACTTGGTACACTGAAATATACACTTCACATATTCAAAGCTGAGCTAAAATGAATTGAAACATAATTCAAACATAACTTTACTAACGATCATTCAAATGAATAACATGCATACTTTCATATTTGACATCTTTTTTCATTCATAATACAAAATAACATTCACATTCACTTGCTAATATTACATATGTTTTTATTCAAATTGAGAGTAGAAATATAATAATAATATTCAGATTTCACATCAAATGAAAAAAGAAATAACTAAAATAACATTCACATGCATTGCACACTCGAATTAAAAAAGGACCATATTTAAAAAAAGAATAAAACTAAAAACAACAAAAACAACCTTTTGCCTCGGCTCGGGGAGAAGGCTGAGGCGCTGTGCCGGGGGAAGGGGTGGCGCCACTGGGGTGGGGTGGCGGAGCAAACGACGCGCGAGCAGGGAGGCGGCGACGCAGGGATCTCAACCTGGGGCACGAGGGAGCCGGAGCTCGAGGCAGCGAAACTCGACCGGGACGGGCGCCGGACCTCGGGGTAGCAGAGATTGGGGAAGCCGAGCCATATCCGGTGAAGCCGAGTTGGATCCAGGGACGAGGAGCGGCGGTGGGGCGGGGAGTAGGGAGCGGCCACGCGGGACGGGCGCTATGGTGCGGTGGGAAGGAGGAGGAGCGGCACGCGGAGCGGGAGTGTGGAGGAAGAGCGGCAGCGCCGGAGGAAGGAGCTGCGGCGACGGCGCGGGGAGGGGCTTGAGCTGGGGAGGGGACTCAAAATTTCGGCAGCTGCCGGCATCCCGTGCGAAGAGCCAAAAATTTTGCTAAGTCCCTCGTCTCGCTTATATAGAAGGGGCAACTGTAGAGACTGGACAAGCACACATCCGCCCCTAAAAATCGATTTGTACCTCCCTACAAATGGTTTTAATATTTATTCTAAAAATTCATTTGATCCAAAAAATAGCAAAACACATAAAAAAACATAAAATTTTTACCATAAGCATATTGTGACGTGTATAACATAATAAAATTTTCAAAAACCACATTTCAATGTATATAAAGGTTAAAGGTGTTGAAACCATAATGTATAGCTAATCCACATACTATCTCATGCTACACATGGATAACTTTGTGTTTCGAACACTCTTAATTATTACATATATTAAAACATTGTTGCCATACTTTTTTCTAGTTCTATAAGTCACAATATGCTTATGGTGCAAATTTCAATTTTTTTGGATGTGTTTTACTATTTTTCTTGTATTAAATGAATTTTTGGAATAAACAGGAAAACCATTTGTAGGGGCGCCGCCCCTACAAATGGTTTTCCTGTTTATTCCAAAAATTCATTTGATTCAAAAACAATAGCAAAACACATAAAAAAGTGATATTTTTGCCATAAGCACATTGTGACCTGTATAACATAATAAAATTTTCAAAAACCACATTTCAATGTATATAAAGGTTAAAGGTGTTGAAATCATAATGTATAGCTAACCCACATACTATCTAATGCTACACATGGATAACTTTGCATTTTTTACACTCTTAATTATTACATGTATTGAAACATGGTTGTTGTATTTTTTCCTAGTTCTATACATCACAATATGCTTATGGTACAAATTTCATATTTTTTTGGATGTGTTTTACTTTTTCTTTTGTATTAAATGAATTTTTAGAATAAACTGAAAATATTTTTAGGGGCGGGTGGGGGCCTCAACCGCCCTTAGAAATGCATTTATAGGGGCAGGTTGGAACATCACCCGCCCCTACAAAGTGTTTTCAATTCTATTCTAAATGTTCGTTTTGTTCAAAAAAAAGAATACCAAAACGGCCCGGCCCCACCCTGCAGGGACGTTCGGACGTCCGAACGTTCGAGAAAACTTTGTTTAATTCATTTAATTCAAAGAATATAGTAAAATATGTTTAAAAAACTGAATTTTTTTCGATAATCCTACTATGACTTATAGAACTTATAAAATAATTGAAAACCATTTTTTAATTCAGTAAAAATTTTAACCTAAGCGTATTGTTAAATTCAATTAATTCAAAGAATATAGCAAAATATGTTTAAAAACACTGAAATTTTTATGGTAATCCTATTATGACTTATAGAACTTATAAAATAATTGAAAACCATATATTAGAGAATACATGGATGCACTAGCTAGATATTAGAGAAACGATTACATGAATCCAAAAACAATTTACTAGCTGCATATATATTAACAATTCTCGATTCTCCGTCCTTGCGTGCCCATGGTCTGTCGTCTTTTCTTAGACTTGCTTCTAGAATCCTCATCTTCCGTGCTAGGTCTGTGAAGAGGTTAATTTCATTATATTGATTATATTCTTCCACATCGTTGATACCATCAACTCCTATGATATCTTGTTTTCCAGAGACGACAACGTGCTTTGTCTTCTTTGCGGGATCAGTTACGTACATTACCTGTGCGACATGTGAAGCAAGTACCCATGGGTCATATTTGTAACCGACATTGTTGAGGTCAACAATTGTGAGCCCATAGCCGTCGACCTCAATACCCTTTGGGTGCTTGACCCAACAACACCGAAATACCGGGACTTGTATATTGGAACCATAGTGCACTTCCCATATATCATCTATGACGCCATAGTATGTTGTAGTTTGGCCTATTCTCTCGTCTAAGGCTTCAATACAAACACCACTAGTCTGAGACACGGTCTTCTTGTCCTTTGCAGCAATATAAAATAGATATCCATTAATATAATACCCTTGCCATGACGTGACCTGGCTAGATGGGCCAGCTGCCAATCTTTTGATAGTTTGTTCTTCCACGGTCTCCCCATCTGGTAGATCCAATTCCTTCAACCAAGCAGTCAATCGATGCTTATGCTCTCTCATGATCCAATCATCCGAGCGGCCATTACTTTCAGCACGAATCAAGCTCAAGTGTTCATTGACTAAAGGTGTCATGATCGTGACGTGCTGCAAGATGCTATAATATGCTTGTTGCACACCTTTGAAATCCTTGTCGATGAAAATTTTCTTCCCAACTGTGCCCACCCCTTCCAATCTCCCCAAAAAGCGTGAAACAGGGAGACCAATACAAACTTTAGGTAACCTAGGCAGCACTCGATGACTTCCTCGTTACTGTATCCCTCTATCATGGACCCCTCCGGGTATGCACGATTCAGTACGTGTCGGTTTAAAATGGACATGAAATGCTCATACGTGCACATTTCGTGTAGGTAAAGTGGACCAAGTGCACGTATTTGGTCGACCATGTGAATCATTAGGTGCTTTGTTGTATCAAAATATCCCGGAGGGAAGCACATCTCGAGCTGCGCCATAGTCTCCGCAATAAATTCTTGGAGATCCTGCAATTCATCTTCGTCGATAACCTTTTGAGAAATCTTGTTGAAGAAGTAACACAATCGAGTCATTACCATCTTCACGTATACTGGCTTGATCGCTCTGATTGCAATAGGGAGGAATACTGTCAGCAACACATGACAATCATGCCAGTTATCGCCGCATAGCGAGAGGTCTTTCATCGAGACTAATTTCCTTATGTTGGATGAGAAATGACTTGGGACTCTGATCCCCCGTAAGCTCCCACACATTGCCTTCTTCTCATCATGTGTCAAGTTGTAGCTAGCAAGGGGAAGTTCATATCTTCCATTCGCTTTATCGACAGGGTGAAGATCTTCTCCTATCTTCATGGCTACTAGGTCTTGACGCGACTTCAAGGTATCCTTTGTCTTTGCTGATGTCTCCAGAAGGTGCCGAATTGTGTTACCAAACACATTCTTCTTCAGGTGCATACCATTGATTGTATGGCGGACCTCAAGATCCGCCCAATACGGCAAGTACTTGTAGAAGATAGACTGTTTCTTGAATGGTACACCTTCGATAGGTGCATTATCTCTATTTCTCTTCCCATCTTTCGTCATCTTCTCATAGGTGATTGTTGGCGGTCAATTTTGATGATTTTTCATGATGATTTCGTCATCTTCTCATAGGGGAATGATGATTTTTCAATTTTGTTGGCGGTCAATTTTGATGATTTCTTCGGTTTTCATGATTTAAAAGTCAAAAATGAGTTAAAACTAACCACACTGACAAGTTCCACAAGTTTTTTTAAATTTATCATTTTAGGAACTTAGTGTGCGAATTTTGGCTGAACTAGGAGGAATCCTAGGCCAGCCGGCCTCCCCTAGGCCGGCCGGCATGGCTCCACCTCGTCTGGCCACGTCATATCTAGGAGTCAAGAAACACACCTTGGAGGATCATGCATCGTGCACTTGAAGTTAGTTCGATCCGAGGACCCGAAAGGCTTCACACACGGATTCAAGGGCCCACCTGCATGTCTGAAATGTTTGCTTAACTGAAAAGCAACTATTACCGACCTCAGGAAGAAATCAGGAGCATCCACTGTTGACGCTTGATACGGACCAATTTTGAGCGTCAATTTGATCAGAAAATTGGGATGACTAGCATACTTAACTTGCATATTTATCTTAAATAATGTCGTTTCCACATTCCCCTTGGAGATTTGCAATGTAGGGAGATGGAGCAGAAATCAAGTGTAAACAAGCACTTCAATCCAAGGCAAATGGCGTCGACCAATCTGAGCGTGTCGTTCAGCCTCCCATGGATCAAAGGGCCCACAAATAGGTGCAACCGACTTAGGACAACACCCACTCACGAACAGGAGCAGTGTGGACCCACATGGTAGCCACCTAGAGCAAGGTGGGCTCAGATCGGCCGACCCACCAGGATGGAGCCGACTTACCTCCCTTGACGTGGCGCCTCCCCATTGGTCCTCCATGTCGGTTCCAAGTGCTAGGGGGTGAATTGGCGCCGGGAAGCTGCTGCACACCCCCCTCACTCACCTCTATAAATATGAGGGGGGATGCTACTAAGAGACACACCACAAGTTGAAGCTCTCTCTCAATTTATCTCTTGCTTAGTCTTTAGGATAGTGGAGTCTTGGTGAAGTAGCTCTTCTTTGGTTCCCGAGTCTTCTTAGGAGTATTCGGTATGGGTTTTACTCTTCCTCTCTGTTGTAATATTCGGAATTCTTTAATAGAGTTATCTTCTAGTATAGTGTACTCGTATAGTATATGTTCTGTGTATTCAGATGTGTGTGCTATGCTTAGTTTATATCTAGGACTGATATCTTGCATGATTAGACGTGGTAGTATATCTAGGCTTTGGCATCGGTTCCAGTATTCGCATGTTCGCTCTAGTGCAATGTCTATCCATCCGAAGGGTGGGGGCTCCGCGTGGGGCATTAGAGTATCGCTTATTAGCGTAGACGTGGTGTCTGGGCTAATTAGTGTTGCTGGATGCGGCTCTATACCATGGTTAGTTGAGGTAGGCGGCAGGTGGTGACAGCCTTGTCTGTCTAGCGTAACCCTCCCCGTTCGTGTGGTAGCTATAGGAGGTGCATAAAATAGCCGTAAGGGTCTAGTGGCCACCTTGCCATATCCTGTGCGGTCTCCCGGTGATGCCTAGAAGCCTAGAACCCGTTTGTATTCATGTGTATGTATGTGAGTGCCTAGTATAGACCGTATGCTTAGTTAGGAGTGCATAGTCCTTAGATTAGCTTTCTTCTTCCATTCTCCCTTCCTGTAAGCTTTGCATAGAGTAGAAGTTGAGCAACTTGTGTGTCACACTACCTCTTTACCATTTATCATCTTACCTTTGTTTATTCATTAGAATATGCATGCTAGAGCTAATCAAACACATTAATCTATTCCAATAACCGCCACCTTCCTTGCGGAAATATAAATACGACCCCGTATACATGGGTAAAATGCTACAACGGTATTCCGTGCACTTGTGGATACTTCTGTAACGTAAGAAATACCCCATGGCATTTCTTGTGCGTTGCCCGGGAATGGATTCTATGCGTTACAAAATGCCAACAAGTATTTTTGGCGCCGTTGCCGGGTAAGGCACTGGTTAAAAGAAGAGATCAAGTGGCTGATGAAATTCTAAAATGGTGTTCAATTGTCTAAATAGGCTAACTTGGATTCAAAAACAGGGGTAAGGCACTGTTTAAAAGATAGGGTAGTGTATGACTAGTTTCGACCTGCCGTAAAATTTCACTCGGAATCCAGAGTAACTCTTGAGACGAGTTCGACCTCGAGTCATTCCTCCTCAGATTACTCTCTCGACAGGCGAAGCAGTCAATATCGCACCGTCAACTTTGAAGATTATTGCTTAGAAGACTCTCCGTGATTACTCAGCTCCCTCGGCGGACATGTCCCAATTGGGCCAAAAGTTAATGCTGAAGCTGAAAATTTCGAGATCAAGACGGGTCTAATCACGATGGTGCAGGCCAGCCCATTATGTGGCAAGGCCAATGTGGTTGCCAATGCACATCTCCAACAGTTTCTGGAACTGTGCAGCACTTTCGTCATTAAGGGAATCACAAATGATGCAATCCAACTCCGTCTGTTTCCATTTTCTCTTCTTGGGAAGGCAAAACCGTCGTTCTACACCAACAGAAGTGAAGTCACTACTTGGGATGAGTGCGCTAAGGCATTCCTCGCGAAGTTCTTCCCGTTGGGTAAAACCAACGCTCTTCGGGGAAGGATTTCCAGTTTTCAGTAGGCGTCAAATGAGTCAATAACTGAAGCTTGGGAGCGGCTTCAGGAGTACATCCTAGCATGTCCTCACCATGGGATGGACGATTGGCTCATTCTACAGAACTTCTACAATGGGTTGACTCCAACAGCCCGTGATCACATAGACACTGCTGCAGGTGGTGCTTTCTTCTCGCTAACCATTGACAAGGCCAAAACCTTGATCGAGAAGATGGTGACCAACCAAGGGTGGAACGACAAACGTCTCCAACCTCGCCAGCAGGGCATGCACTCTGTCAAGGAGACGGACATGATCGCCGCTGAGCTCGACCTCCTCATCAAGAAGATTGATGAACGCCCCCAAGAAAAGGCTCAAAGTCAGGTACTTCAAGCCTTAGATTCTCGCATGGCTTGCAAGGTTTGTGGGAACGTCGAACATTTAGGGAACGACTGCCCCGAAACCCAGGAAGATGTCATGTTCATTAACAACAACAATGGGTTTCGTCCACAAGGAGGTCATATGTGGAACCGGTCGCGCCCCTACTATCAAGGAGGTAATGGTAATTCAAATTCCTTTAATCCTAACGAGCCTTCCTTGAGGGATCTTGTCTTAAGCCAAGCAAAGACCAATGAAGAAATTCAAAAGAAGCTTGCTACTAACGACAAGACCTTGGAGACTATCCAAGCGAAGATGGATGACATCTCCTCAACACTCAAGAACCAGTTGAGCTTCAACAAGATGCTTGAAACTCAGTTAGCTCAGCTGGCCGCTGCTATTCCTCCTGCTGAGTTAGGGAAGGGTCCAGGATACTCGGAAGGAACCACGAAGAATATCTACGCGGTGACCACGAGAGGAGGTAAAACCACTCGTGATCCCCCTAATCCTAACCATGTCAACAGGGAAAAGGAGGACAAGGCAACCAAAGAACGCCCTAGCAGCGATGACACTGACAAGGTGCATGAAGGGAAAACGGCTCCTCACGAATTCTACAACACCCAATTGTTGCCGTTCCCCACCAAGATCAGGAAGGTAGGCACGGATGAGCAATTTAACCGCTTTCTGGATATGATTCAGCGGGTTAACATCAACGTGCCTCTGCTGGAAGCCATGAGAGTACCACCTTATGCTTGCTACCTCAAGGACATACTTTCCAACAAGATACCGCTACCCACTACTGAAGTGGTTAAGCTCTTTGAAGCATGCAGCGCAGCTATACTCCCACAGCTTCCTGAGAAGAAAAAGGATCCGTGATATCCCGCTATCAGCTGTTCAATAGGAGCACAAAACTTCGACAAGGCTTTTTGTGACTTGGGTGCCAGCGTCAGTGTCATGCCTAAAACAGTGTTCGATCAACTGGACTCTTCAAGCTTGGCTCCAACACCAATGCAACTGCAGTTGGCTGATTCATCCGTCCGGTACCCATAGGGAATCGCAGAAGACATCTCATTAAGAGTGCGGGACTGCTTCATCCCCATTGACTTCGTAGTGCTGGACATGGATAATCACAAGGAAACAACACTTATTCTTGGCCGGCCGTTTCTCAGAACGGCAGAAGCTCATATCGATGTTGGAGCTGGAGAAATCCGACTCAACATCAACGACAAAGAAGAAAGATTTGATTTCCGCCCGAGATGGGAGCAATGTTTGATGACCACAATCAAGTATGAACCACACCCCGGAAGGATCATCGAAGTCAAAGAAACCTCTCCGTAGAAGGTCGATCCTGCCGCCCTTATGAACAAATTCAATAAGGGAAGACAATGGAGGACACACAAGATGGGGCCAAGCAGCGGCACCCTTGCTCCGAAGTACAAGGATCCAACTCCACACCATCGACACCAACAAAGCAGAAAACCAAGAAGGTGTGGGGAAAGAAGAAGACATCATCGTCCTCGACATCCTCTCCAGGTATGGACGATTCGACCTCAAGTTAAACAGGTATGGAGAGGTTCCTGCTCATCGGACCTTAAACCAAGAGCTAGCTTGGGGGAGTCTCTCCACCAAGTGAACTATATCCTTTACTGCTTTTAATAAAGATATAAAAACTCTAAAAAAACCAAACAAATATTTCCTACTTTAATTTCCCTTATTCATATGCATGATAAAAATGTTCAGTCTTCCTAAGTTGAAAGGATGAATAATTATTATGATCTTGCTTGACTGTCTTGCTTAGTCCTAAAGTATGATGTTTCCTAAGTTTGAGTTTGCTGGCTATGTAAACCTTTGTGCCATGAACCCAAACTTCTCATGGGTTGCACGTGCTTTATGCAAGTCTAGGTTGTTGTGAGTTCAGATATGGAAGATGGAGCTTTATAATCTTTTATCCTTAGTGAAGCATGACATCTGGAGTATTTTGTTTTGAAAAATTTAAAAAGGGAAAGACAAGTTCCTTAATGATGTTCCAAGTCCTAACAAAGCCATATGTCATTTACATTGAAAAACCCTACACATATGCTACTTGCTATTTTATTGAGCTTTGTCAAATTGTTGTGACCCTAGTGAGATGTTGTTCATATCCTCTTGTTCAAGATCACGCACACGCTACACCCATTGCGGCATTCCTACACTAGGAATTAGCAAATCCATCCACCAAATAAATGCTCCATGAAGTTTGTGGTCTCTCCTCATGTTATCCCTGAAAAAGATTAGGCTTGGTTATCCCCGAAAAAAATAGAAAAAAATATATAGAGAGGAGAAAAGATGGCATGCCAAAGAAGCATGACCCAAGAAAAAGAAAGAAAGAGTAAAAAGGGGGATAGCCATGTCTAAAGAAAAATGCAAAAAAAAATAAAATAAAGGGGAGAGAGATCAAAAACCAAAAAGGGAGTAATCATACCTCTCATCCATCCACACACATGCACCTCTTGATCTTGGGATACGACTTGTTTTCTCCATGGATCCACTCTTTGTCTTTGCAATATATAAAATGCAGGTATGCTTCATCCATTCCGTACCTTGAGCTCCACAAAAAGCTTTCGTTATGAGAAAGGAGAAGTGCCTTGGTAAGGATTCATACACAATTGAGCGACCAGAGTGAATCATTCGAGGAACTTAGTCTTGTTTTACTACTTCCAAAAAAAAGAAGAAAACCTTTAGATGGATTGTTGAACAAAGGTAAGGTAAGTACTGCTCTGTCGACCGTTCTAACTTTCAACAGCCCAAGACGAGGAGAAGCTCATAAGCCCCATAGATGATGAAGGTAACAAGGGCCAGGTACTCATGCCAACATTACTCATTCCTAAGGAGATCATCTATGTCTCAAGCTTGACACGACAGCAGGTAATGAGTATAACAGTTTTCTGATCAACATCCTGATTTGTCCTGTTTTGCTCGGGATGAGCAAATGACAGCTTGGGGGTTCTTGTTGACGCTCGATATGGACCAATTTTGAGCATCAATTTGATCAAAAAATTGGGATGACTAGTATACTTAACTTGCATATTTATCTGGAATAATGTCATTTCCACATTCCCCTTGGAGAATTCGCAATGCAGGGAGATGGAGCAGAAATCAAGTGTAAACAAGCACTTCAATCCAAGGCAAATGGCGTCGACCAATCTGAGCGCGCTGTTCAGCCTCCCATGGATCAAAGGGCCCACAAATAGGTGCAACCGACTTAGGACAACACCAACTCACGAACAGGAGTAGTGTGGACCCACATGGCAGCCACCCAGAGCAAGGTGGGCTCAGGTCGGCCAACCCACCAAGGAGGAGCCGACTTACCTCCCTTGACGTGGCGCCTCCCCATTGGTCCTCCATGTCAGTTCCAAGTGCTAGGGGGTGAATTGGCGCCGGGAAGCTGCTGCACACCCCCCTCACTTACCTCTATAAATATGAGGGGGGTGCTACTAAGAGACACACCACAAGTTGAAGCTCTCTCTCAATTTCTCTCTTGCTTAGTCTTTGATAGTGGAGTCTAGGTGAAGTAGCTCTTCTTCGGTTCCCGAGTCTTCTTAGCAGTATTCGGTATGGGTTTTACTCTTCCTAGCTGCCAAGGTCCAGCCTTCGCGTGGAAGTTAAGAAACCGCCAAGGTCACGTGGTCCTGACGCCTTTCATCGGTTACCGACCTATAGCTGCTATAAATAGAGCTCCATTTCTCATTTGTAACACACACCATTGTTGACGGCCGTTATTCGACTATCGTTCGTCAACATCTCAGGAATAATTCAGAAGTTTTGCACTATGTTCCATACATATTTTATTTAAATTAATAAAGTTCCACAAGTTTTGGATGAGTTGTCTATGCAGGAACTGGTGTGCCAAAATTGAACCAGCTTGGGGCCGGCCAGGCTGGACCCACCTCTTCTGGCCACGTCACTGATCCAGGTGCAAGAAAACACAGTCAAGTTGATCAAGAATCGTGCACTTGAAGTCGGTTTGATCCGAGGACTCGAAAGGCTTCAACCATGGATTCAAGGGCCCACCTGCATGCACAAAGGCGGTTAAAACCGAAAAGGCAACTGTTAATGACCCATTCAGACAATCATCAGCCATCCAGCAGAAGGCGATGCCACGCGGCACCACCCCTAGGCCGACCGGCCCCACCTGGCAGCCTCTCGTGTCCAATCTTTTGTGACAACCCTGATAATTTACATTTCTAAATCAATGTCATTAGCCTAACCCTATGCTTAACCAACTAATAAAAGGGTGAAAAGAATTAGAACAAGTTAAGTTGGAATTCAAATTGAATTTGGGCACATTTGGATACTTTTGAAATTTTAAATTAACTTTCAAACCATAAGCCAAATGAGATGTTGCCTGAAACCAAACTTGTAGAACTTTTTATTCTGAACAACTTTCATGTTCAAAAGATTTTGAAATTCAAATTAAAAAGAGGAGAAAACGCCCTGTTTGCACCCAGCCTCCTGAAACTTTTCAAATTCTCGCGTTTAGGCCCTCGCTCCTCTCTCTCTCTCTCCCCTCCCCGCCCGACAGCGCCGCCAGGTGGCCGGCGACCCCTGACCGGCGCGAGCCGCCAGGCCAGTGGCCGCCGCGCCTCTCCCCCACGCACGGCTTTGCCCCCCCCCCCACCGCCGCGCTGCCAAGTACGCGCCCGCGCGTGCGCACGCCGTGCCGTGCCTCGCCTCGCCGCCCGCCGCGCCCAACCGCCGCGTCGCGTCGTGCCGTCCCGACCCCTGCGCCCCGCCCGTCGCTGCGCCTGCCTCCCGCCTGAGCCGCTGCTGCAGCTGCTTCCCCAATCCACGCGCCGCGCTATCTCCTCGCGCCCACGCCAAATCCCCGGCCGCCAGTCGCTCGCGACCGCCCACCGCACGCCGCGCCGGCGTCCTGCTGCCGCCCGCCATGGCCAGTGGCACGCCCTCGCCGTGTCTCCGCCCCGCGCGTCGCCCAGGCACCCCCACCCCCCTCCTGCCCGTATAAAAGCCGCGCCCCAGGCCGCCCGCGCGAGCCACAGCAGCCAGAGCACCTCGCCGCCGCCATTACCGCCGCCGAGCTCCGCCCGCTCGTGGACAGCCTTCCACAGCCGCCCCCTGCCCAAATCGGAGTGCCAGCCACCACTACATCATCCCACTGAAGCTCGCCGACCCGCCCAACACCGCCCAAGACCGCCGGAGCGCCGCCGCCCGCGCTGTCATCACCGCCGCCGCCCCTGCTCACTGCGGACAGCTCGACCCCGACCTCCTCCGCCCAAGCCAAGCACCCGAGCAGCTTCCCCACGCGCCACTGAAGCTCGCCGACCAGACCAGACCGCCCCAAGCCCGCCGGAGCACCGCCGTCGACGCGTGCCGCCACCGCCGCCGCCTCTGCTCCAACGCCGGCGAGCTATTCCCGGCCGTCCCCCACCCGAACAAGACCCCCACGAGGTAGCCCTCGCACCCCTGAACCTTCCCCGACCCTCACCCTTTGCCGCCGGCGAGCCCCTCGCCGGAATTTTGGCCGGCCACCGTACCCGAGCCGCCCGAGGACCCAATTGCAAGAATTTAAATCTTTAGAAGGGTCTGCACGTAAGATTCAAGGACCCAGTTGTAAAAGAAAGTTTCAAATCTAGATTCAAATTCAGTGAACTTATAAAATTCGTATAAAATCGTAGAAAATTCAGAAAAATGAAAACTAAACTGTTCTGGAATCCTTAGAAGAAACTCTACAACTTTTGTTACAAAAAGTTTCTCAGATTCTCAATATATCTTTCTCTACATTAAATGGAAGTTTTAATGGACTTCCTTTGTACCCACTGTTGTAAATCAGTACCATAAGTGGCTAAATATTTTTATCCCTGCAGTTAGGTTATGAATCACCTAATGAAACTTTTTTTATACTGGTGTAATGGTACCTAGATGCCAGAGAAAAATTGGGAGACTTTTTATCTCACAGGAACCTATTTATTTGATTTATGTGCTAATAACATGCATTAAATCAAGAAAATAGTATCTTAGCTTGGAAAATTCTCAAATTTTTACTAGGAAATACAAAGTGGTAGAGGTTGCTGTGTAAAAGGTTTCATGGACAAAAACCCTGTGTAGGGTCCTGTAAAAATAAATCCTTGACTAACCTAGGTGTGTAATGTCACATTTACTATGCTCTGAAAACTGCATAATAAATCCTATAAAAATTACAGTAGCTCCTGCACGATTATATGAAAGCCCTGTAAAAATCTTAGACTCGGTTTTTGCACCAATTGTTCTGTACGAAAAGAACAAGGATCTAACAGCAACTATGTAATATATTTTTCATAATTAATCTGCTACATGAAATTGTCTGAAAATTTTACAGTAAGCACATCTTTCCCTGATGTGCCTAAATCCAAAGTTTGATGACCAGAAACTATCCACTGTAGTAATTACACTTAAATCGTGTCGTTTACCATCACCACTACTTAAACTTGTGCATTCATGTAGAATCGACGACTCTCGCCGACGGAACTTACGAGCTGGTGCCCGCGTCCGAGAGTGAGCAGCGTGAAGCTCAAGTAAATCTAACTGAAGCTCTTGAAGACCCGAGTCCAAGTTCGGAAGAGCCCCAAGCTAACTGCGAAGGCAAGCCCCGGAGCATAACCCATTTCTTTTCCTAAATTATGCCACTCACTACTCTTTTGCTTGTGCATTAAGTTTATAGGAGTTGAATGAAAACTTAGTTGCATGATGTTAGGAACCCATGCTTGAAAACTAGATGTAAGGTTCGATAGAATGCTGTGCTAATAGGACTCCGATAAAAGCCGAGTGATTTCCTGTCACTCGCGAGAAAATAGGAGTTGAAATGTTTACTACACGCTGCAATCATAAGGACACGGACGGGCTATGGAACGATGGTTACGATTGAGGCCCGTCTGTCTAGTAAAAAATGCTAAGGCCGCAGTATGTGGTAGTGATGGTTAAGTCTTTGAACGTACTAAACACATGCCGAGATTATGGGAATCGGTAAGCTTAAGTACCTGATTGGCCCGGCAAGGGGACCGCATCCTACCCTTTGAACTTCGGTCCCATATGCATATGGCGAGTGCAGAGAGTGGTCACGACCCGGCGCGGAACCGTGGCGTGGGGCTCTTGTACTCTCGGAGGGTAGCCCCGATCCACGACCCGGAAAGAAAGGGGAAAAGTTGCACGTGTGACTCTGGGAGTAACCACGTGACGTGTGTTTGGGTTTCCCTTGCAAGGTTAAGAAATTCGATTCGAATCGTCCGTTTCACACGGTTATTGAGACTGCTTGTTGGCGCTAAAATCGGCCGGGTAGGAATCGGCCGATGGGTCTTCAGCGTCGGACACACGACCCGGGAGAATCTGCTTAGCTCCTGTTCGGGTTATCGCCCTGGTGCGGTTCACGCGGCGTGCCAGTCAATCTGACCTGTTGATTGACAAGGCAATAGAGTATTAAATTCTAGGCGCGTCGATCGGCTGGATTTCCGATCTGTCCTGTGGAGCGCGTCGGCGGTAAATCGGCCGATTTGCTATAGAGATGATCGGCTATGGGTCAGCCGATGATCGTACACTAATTGTAAATAGGACTGCTGGAGCAATCTAAACAATTACTATAGAAGCAACACTTGAAACAGATCTAATCGGCTATATGGCGATGAATCGAAGGAGAATAATGACGAAGCCGATTAACCTGATCTCAAGCTGGATAACTGGTGATGATACTAGAATAACAGGTAAAACTTGCAATTCCAGTAAATATCGATAACTTGTGAATAAATCCAAACGAAACCACAGCGATGCGCCCGTAGTTAAAGCTCGGATATTACTCGATAAGCGGAACCTACCAATTGGCCGGAGATCAGGTTGATGCAGCCCTGCCAATCCGTATGAACTCGTAGAAGAAGAAAATATTGGCGAAGTCGCCGACTTGAAAAGTAAAGTACTGGTAAAAAGTAGAAGTGTTTTGTTGATTGATTTGATTCTTCTTTGCAAAGCCCTAGCGACTCCTATTTATACCCTGAAACTAGGACTCCTGGTCGATTACGACTTGTTACAACCTTATTTAAAACAGGAAAACTACTATATCTATAATAACTTTAAAAAGGAAACGGACTCCCGCAGAATCTTCCGCCGCCGTTTCCTAATCCAATAAGGACCTCTTCAATTGCTTTCCGACCGACTTAGCATGCCGTGTTGACCAGCTTTTGACTAGGATCTTCTGGAATAATCCTATCCTGTTGGCATAGGCTGCGCCACCAATCGGCCGATTTTCAACTGCTACCCCGATCGGCCGATTCCTTACTGTAGCTTTCAGATCCGCTTCATCGGCCAATCTTCTCCTCCTGACGCCGATTCAATACGTGTCAAAATCTGGCGTCAACACATGCCCCCCAGTTTCGGAGTAAAATATAACTTTTCCTTCGAAACTCTTTTCTTTAACCCTCTTCTCCGAAACGGGCGCAGTAAAAATCTCCTTCCGTTCCGCGGCATAATGATTGCAATTTCCTCGAACCGAGCGCGCGAAACGACCGCTCCCCTGGAACTCGTGTAGACGGTGCGGTAAAAATACCATCTTTGCCCTTGTCCCCTTTATCTTTCTTAAGTACTGGTTTTCTCCGCCTCTCCTCCTCCACGAATCCAGCATCCTTCCTGCCGCACTACTGTTCATCTTCCTCCAAGTCCTTTCGATCTCCAAGCGTTCCCCCTTCTCCGGCGACCTCGTCCGCAGCTTGCTCCGACCCCAATGGCGTCTCCGTCAGCGACCACCCCATCTACAGAGGCTCCATCGGCTGCTCCTTTGGCAGCGGCGGCCCAATCGGCGGCTTCTCCAGCAGCGTCATCGGCGACGATGGCCTCCATCCCAGAGGTGAATGTCCGAAAAATCTTTTCCTTTTCGCCTTGCTGCTTCAGTATTTTCCGGTCCCTTTCTTAGTTTCTTCCCTTTTTTCCTTTCTTTTTAGGCCCTTAGGCACAGGATCACCATTCCTCTCTCAGAGTCTCCTAACCTCATCTGTCTAGGCCCTATGGGGAGTCCTGATCCAACGGATCTAATCAGTTTAGAAACTCACAGAATCCCCTTTAAGCAGTCACCCATGGATTTAGATCACTGGGTAGGCGCATTCAGATCCTGGCCGAACAAAACACCCGGGTGGAGAGAGTGGTACCAGAGGGTAGCCGGGTCTTGGAAAGTCCAATGGGAAGAACTTAAAATCGGCCAGTGCATAGATTTGTCCCTGTCTCAGATGGAGAAGAACGAACCTTTGGTTATGGCAGCCTCTTACTTCTGGTCCGATGCACTTAACGCATTTCTTTTTGGACACGGACCCATGACCCCGACCTTGGCCGATGTCTTGCTGCTGACTGGCCTAGATGTTTCCTCCGCCGATACCCCCTTTAATTACCTGTTCAAGCCATCTCATGTAATCCACGCCGATTTGGTTTTGAACTGCTTCATGTAATCCGTAATTTCCACTTAATAATGAATCCCAATATCTCTTTTACCAGATGTGTAGCCAGAAAACTGATGAGAAATCGGTCATGTTAACTCGACATATTTTCTTTTTGTGCTCAGAATCCCAATCGGTACCAACGTACGTCGGCCTTGATCTGATGCTATCTCTCAAATCTCCCATCTCTAATGAATTGGCCGACGTGAACCCATGCCCCAGCTTCTCATCCTTTCGAACGAGCTGAATCCTCAGAGCCAACTGCTTGGATCGGCTGTAGACCGAAATCGGACACTTTCAGGAAGTCAGTGTCCCATGTCCTGCCAGATATACACTTGACGTGTTCGCAGCTCCACTGTTGTGTGTCGGCCGCCGCAACGCTGTAGACGGAATCGGCAGCGACTATCTCTGTACTGTCGCCGACCCATTGCACAAGGCATTGATGCATTGTAGAGGGGACACAGCAATTTGCATGTATCCAGTCGCGACCAAGCAGCATATTATAGGACCCTTTGCCATTAATGACGAAGAAAGTAGTGGGGAGGGTCTTACTGCCGATGGTGAGGTCGACGCAGAATGCCCCGCGGGCAGGCGGCACGTTGCCTTCGAAATCCTTCAGCATCATGTCCGTCTTGGTGAGGTCGTCATCGCCCTTGCCCAGCTTGCGGAACATGGCATACGGCATGATGTTGATTGCCGCGCCTCCATCTACCAGTAGTCTGGTGACGGGTCTTCCGTTGACATAGCCCTTGAGAAACAGCGCCTTAAGATGCTGTCGTTTTTCCTCTTCTGGTTTCTCAAACGTAGCCGTCATCGGCTCTAATACCAGTTGTGCCATTTGCTCTTCCTCTGTTTTTGTCACTTTATCCCGATCGCTTGGCGCCATGAACTCCATCGGCAGTATGAAAACCATATCAATCTCGGCTGCCGATTCTTGGTTATCCGTTTCTTGATCGCTTTTCTTTGGGCGCCAAATTCGAGATTTCATGTTCCTTCTCTCTGGCACCTGTCTCCGTTCTTCTTCTTGATGCTCCCACTGGCGTAGGCGTTGGATCCTCCGCTTTTGGGATCTGGATAGGCCATCAGGACACCACCTGGGATTCACTAGTTTGGCCGATGGTTTAGCGTGTTCCCAATCTGGTTCCCTTCCTAGGGGATCTTCGTCTGACACCCTATCATCGGCCATCTCTTCCAGCCGATCGTGCGCGCTGATCCTGCCCCCCAGTCCATCTTGTTGGCCGATCTTGCTTTTTGACCTGCCGTACTAGTCAACTCTGCCCCCCAGCCGATCATGTACCGAAACGCGCCGTTCTTCGCGCCGATTTCTGTTGATCGGCTCTAATCCTCTGTCCCTAGAGTGCGGCTTCGGTCGATCGTTGCGGTTTGATCCGTTGCACTCCGGACAGTTATCGGCAGATGGCAATCTGATATCGTTCTCCCAGCAGTGGATGAAGAAGGGACACTGCCAGTGATCTTCACGCCGGCGTATCGTCTCTTCCTGGTGTTGTGCTTGTTCTTGCTGCCGCCGATATTTTCTGAGTAGAAATCGGGAGGTGATAGGCCTGTGTGGTCGTTCTGGTCCTCGCCTGTTCCTTCTGATTTCTTCCGTCGTGATCTGCCTCCTGGGATCGACAACGCCGCCTCTTCTCGCCGATTCCGACGTCAGCACCTTGGTTTGACCTGGTTCTTCTCCAGCGTTGACCGTGTTGGCCGGGAAGGGATGGTGGTCTATCTTCATCGGCATTGCCGATTTGGTTGGAGTTTCAAATCTGAGCCGCCCCTGTTCAATGGCCGATTGTATCTGCTGGCGGAAGACTTTACATTCATTGGTGTCATGAGAAGTAGCGTTGTTCCATTTGCAGTATTTCATCTTCTTAAGTTGATCGGCCGTAGGGATGGTGTGATATGGCGACACCTTAATCTGTCCCTCCTGAAGCAGTAGGTCAAAAATTTTATCGGCCTTGGACGTGTCAAAGCCGAATGTCTCTGGCTCCTTCTTGCCAAAGGGGCAGGATATTGGTTTTTTCCCTTTTACCCATTCCGCCAGGCCGATTTCTTCCTCTGCGTCAAACTCAGATCCCTCCAAGTACGCCACCTTCTTCTGGAAGCTCCTCCGCTGTTCAAGCGGTCGGATCTCCTGCCCTGACAATTGGTGGACGATTTGACTCAGGCTCTCAAACTCTTTGGGCGGCATATCTCTCTCTGATTTGCGGTAAGAGGCCTTGGAAAGCGATATCGGCCAACTGTGCATCGGTCAGGGCCAGACTGTAGCACTTGTTCTTGATTTCCCTGAACCTCTGTATGTACCCTGTCACCGGTTCATCGCTCCTCTGCCTGAGGCTGGTTAAGTCCAAAATCTTCATCTCGTATACCCCTGCATAGAAGTACTTGTGGAATTGTTTCTCCAGATCGACCCACGTGACGATAGAATTTGTCGGTAAAGTGGTGAACCACTGGAAGGCCGATCCGGATAGAGATGAAGAAAATAACCATACCCTCAGAGCGTCTTGCGTGGCAGCTTCTCCGCACTGGATGATGAATCTGTTGATGTGCTCCAAGTGGATGTGTCATCCGTCCCTGAGAACTTGGTGAAATCAGGAACCTTGTAACGGTGCGGGAATGGCAACGAGTCATAGGCCGATGGATACGGCGTTTTGTAAGTATAAGTTTGAACTTTCGGCTTCAGCCCAAACTGATCTTGGATTACTTCTGCTATCTTTGCCACCCAGTCCACCTGCTGCTGATGAACGGTTGTTCGAGGTGCGGGCATATGCTGAAGAGCTGGTTCGGCCAGGTGATGAATCGGCGAAGTTTGCTGAGCGGCCGATAACTGCTGGCGAAACGCGTCCGCAACCTCTTCGTACGTCGTTGCTGGCACCGTGCTTCTGAATGCTTCCACAGTGCTTGCCCCCCTGCCGATTTCTGGTAAAATCGGCTGGTACTGAGAGACCGTCGTCCGGGCGGCCGATTGGTACGGCACCTGAAACGGATAAGTGCCATGCCGGTTCGCTGGCTCGAGGAAATACGTCGTGGCTGATGCCCCCCAAGGCACTGAGCTCGTAGGCAGTGTTTGCACAGAAGCCATTTGAACGGGTTGAAGCGGCGCTCGCGATGGGAGACATGGTGCACCGCTGTATCTTGGAGACGCAGGAAGTGGTGGAGAGCTGTATCCTTCGCGCCGCGTCAATATCGGCTGAGAAGCCGATTGGGATGTGTACGGTAAGCTTCTGCCCGGCAGGGTAGTTGGAGGGGCATATGCCGGTCCCTGATAACCTTGAACGGCTCCGCTGGCCAGAGAGTTGACGACGGCGTTGTACACCGTGTTGCTCATCACCGAGGATTGGTCAATGAACGCTTGATACACGGACTGTTGAATCATCTCTGACATCTTGCCCGAGTCTTCAGCAATGGTGATGTGGCGAGGTGCTGGAATAGGAGCTTTCTTAACTGCTTCCCCGCTTCTGGTACGACTGAACGACTGGAGGTATATCTTCTTGTAATCTTCTAGATGTTTGGCCAATTCCTCCCTCTGGTCGCCCTTGAGATCAGATTCTGTGACCCCAATGATGTTGCTGTCAGAGATTTCTGCGTTGTTCGACATATCAGGTGTTGGATGGTCCCACCGGGCGTGCCAAAAGTGTGTTGGCGCTAAAATCGGCCGATGGGTCTTCAGCGTCGGACACATGACCCGGGAGAATCTGCTTAGCTCCTGTTCGGGTTATCGCCCTGGTGCGGTTCGCGCGGCGTGCCAGTCGATCTGACCTGTTGATTGACAAGGAAATAGAGTATTAAATTCCAGGCGCGTCGATCGGCTGGATTTCCGATCTGTCCTGAGGAGCGCGTCAGCGGTAAATCGGCCGATTTGCTATAGAGATGATCGGCTATGGGTCAGCCGATGATCGTACAGTAATTATAAAGAGGACTGCTGGAGCAATCTAAACAATTACTATAGAAGCAACACTTGAAACAGATCTAATCGGCTATATGGCGATGAATCGAAGGAGAATAATGACGAAGCCGATTAACCTGATCTCAAGCTGGATAACTGGTGATGATACTAGAATAACAGGTAAAACTTGCAATTCCAGTAAATATCGATAACTTGTGAATAAATCCAAACGAAACCACAGCGATGCGCCCGTAGTTAAAGCTCGGATATTACTCGATAAGCGGAACCTACCAATTGGCCGGAGATCAGGTTGATGCAGCCCTGCCAATCCATACGAACTCGTAGAAGAAGAAAATATTGGCGAAGTCGCTGACTTGAAAAGTAAAGTACTGGTAAAAAGTAGAAGTGTTTTGTTGATTGATTTGATTCTTCTTTACAAAGCCCTAGCGACTCCTATTTATACCCTGAAACTAGGACTCCTGGTCGATTACGACTTGTTACAACCTTATTTAAAACAGGAAAACTACTATATCTATAATAACTTTAAAAAGGAAACGGACTCCCGCAGAATCTTCCGCCGCCATTTCCTAATCTAATAAGGACCTCTTCAATTGCTTTCCGACCGACTTAGCATGCCGTGTTGACCAGCTTTTGACTAGGATCTTCTGGAATAATCCTATCCTGTTGGCATAGGCTGCGCCACCAATCGGCCGATTTTCAACTATTACCCCGATCGGCTGATTCCTTACTGTAGCTTTCAGATCCGCTTCATCGGCCAATCTTCTCCTCCTGACGCCGATTCAATACGTGTCAAAATCTGGCGTCAACACTGCTTAACCCCCTTTACCCACAGAGTAAGAAGAGGAACAATGATGATGAATAAACTTGTTGGATGAAAAATTAATGCTTCATCATGAATGCTATTGGATAGCTGCTTATCTAGAATGGTTAATGAAACTAGAATCTTGAGCTAAAAGTTGAAAGTAAGGACCCACTTGTAGATGCTTTTCGGCAAAACAAACCCCTGAGCCAAAAAGCCTTGCATGTCTAGAGTCGGTGGAGTAGATTCCACTACACGGGTAAGTCTTGCTGAGTATTAGTATACTCAGCCTTGCTTGTGGCTCGTTTTCAGGTGAGAACTTCGAAGATATGATTGCTAGCTTGACTTGGCCCTGCACTCTTCCCCCTGGTTGGTCGGTGGAATGGGATACGCCCCCGTCCAACGGAGATAATGCCGAGTGATGTCTCGTACGGGCTTCATCGAGACATCCTTATCGTCGAAGTACCTTTCGTTGTTTTATTTTCCGCTGCAACTTAAACTCTGAAGAACTTCTTAGTATGGTCACTGAAGTACTTGGTTTCTAAACTCAAAACTCGGTCTGTAATATTTACTTATGGTAGTTTTGTAAATATTTGCTGGAATGTGGTATTCTCTGGGCTCATCGTCGCATGAGCATTTGTATGTATGGCATTCGATCCGCTCTACCGTGGTTGTATCAGGAGGTTATACTCGACAGACCAGTGGATTACTCCGTTTGAAGTGTAAGGTTAACCGAGATTGCCTTAATGGTGATGGTTAATACACTTGAGCCGGATTAATTCAGGTGGTTCTGCCACATCTTTACGTGGAAGTTAAGCAACCGTCAAGGCTACGTAATCTTGATGCACTTCACCAGTTACCGACCTTAACTGGCTATAAATAGACCTCCCATCCTCACTTGTAAGACACACACTCAGAAGGATTATCTCTTCACTTCATTTCTAGAGTTAGGTTTAGTAGTCTGGGAGTTTGAGTCGAGTCGAGCTTGTCTCGGGATTCTGAAGTCATCCTCGGAAGTCGGGTATAAGCTCTTGTATCCTTCCTTTGACATTATCAATATAAAGTTATCTTCTTTATGTATCAAGTCAGATTTTACCTTCTGCTTTTATTTATTTATTTCCAAGCTCTTGCTTGTGTGCGGAAGTTTTATCCTTTAGCTTAGGCTCTGTTCTAGTCTTAGTTTGACGAGACCTTACCTTGCGGGTTTTCTCGCCCGGACTAAGGAGCTCTTAGTTAGTTCCCTAGGTTGAGGGGGGTTTCTCTTGTAGGCCACAAGGGAAATCCTAACACCGAGTACAAACGTGGTGTTTGGCTTAGTGTTATCTAGAAAGTGTGTTCCACCCCACGGAACCACTGTGGTAGGCGGCAGGTGGTGACAGCCCTGTCCGTCCTTTGTAGTCCACCATGTTCGGGTGTTTTCATAGCAGTAGATCGTTGGCCGAGTTGGACTCCCCATTTCTCCCTTAGTCTATAGTCCTTCCGCCCAAGCCTCCGAAGCAAGCTCTTTTCTCCCATCAGCTAGGTTAGTTCAGGGTTAGGTTAGAGATGCTAGCTCATTGGTTTAGAAGTGTTTTAGGAGTCTTTCTCGCTCATTGTCCTCCCAGCTACTTACCGCTCTTAGGTAGAGTTTCCTGTGTGTCACTCGGTCATTTGCTTGGCCACTTATCCCAACATTTATCTGGCTTACCCCCGTTATCTAGCTAGTGATTATTCCCAGTAAAGTTTACCATTCATTCAATCGATACTTTTAGACCATAACGCTTCCTCGTGGAAATTCGATACCCTGGAATACTCCAAGGTGAAGTGCTACAGCGATGTATTCTCTGCGCTTGCGGAATCATTTTTCTATTGGGCATAAGAAACGCCAATAAGTATTTCTGGCGCCGTTGCCGGGGAAGCAATTTGGTTCTATAGATATCATTGAATCGTTTGGTAAATTTTTGCTGTTTTATTCACCGCTAGCGTTAGCAGGCTTACCATTGCTCTCTTTGTCTTTTGATATATGCAGAGCAGTGCATGACCGGTTTCGACCTACCAAGCAACTTCAATCAAAATCCAAAAAGAATTGGGCATGTTGTTCGGCAGAGGATTGTCCCACCTCAGAAAAGGCTTACCTTAGGTGGGAGTTCGTCAACATTCTTAACAATGGCTTAGAAGACACTCCGTCAGTACTTGGCCCCATCCAGCGGTCTTATCCCTACTAGTTTGGACAATACCTAAGGCACTAATGGCTTCGAGCTAAAGACTGGACTTGTCAACATGGTCCAAGCTAGCCCTTTCTGTGGAAAGGCAACCAAAGATGCCAACGCTCATCTCCAGAATTTCATGGAAGTGAGCAGTACAATCAACCCCAAAGGCACTACATTGGATAACGTTCGCCTTCGCCTATTCCCTTTCTCTTTGCTGGGCAAAGCAAAGACGTGGTTCTACACCAACAAGGCAGGCTTCGCTACTTGGAATGACTGCTCCAATGCATTCCTGGCCAAGTATTTCCCGATGGGCAAAACCAACGCCCTCAGGAACAGGATTTCAAGTTTCCAACAACTCCAGGATGAAACCATCCCGGAAGCCTGGGAAAGACTCTAGGATTATATAGCAGCATGTCCACACCACGGCATGGAAGAGTGGCTGATCATTCAGAACTTCTTCCATGGCTTGAGTCAGAGAGCGCAAGACCACGTCGATGTAGAAGCAGGAGGAGGATTCCTCTCTCTGGATGTTGCAGGGGCCAAGACGCTCATAGACAAGATCGCCTCCAACCAAAGTTGGAAGGGAGATAGGCAACCAGCTCGCCCGAAAGGAGTACACCAGATCGATAGTGTCGATATGCTGGCGGCCAAGATGGATCTCCTCATGAAGAAGCTAGAATCTCCGAACCAGGAGGTCAATTAGATCATGGACTCAAGGATCACATGTGAAACATGTGGCGACACTGGGCATTCCGGCAACAGCTGCCCACTAACAACGGAGGATGCGAACAAATCGGGATATCGTCCTCAACAGCAAGGGTGGAACTCCAAGCCCAACCTCCCTTTCGGTTAGCAGCAAGGTAACAATTTTAATTACAATTTTCAGCCTTCTTCAAAAGACCTAGTGTATGGCCAGAAACAAATTAAAGATAACATATGCAAGAAATTTCAAGCTAATGATAAAATTTTGGAGTCTCCGGCCGCACAACTAGAGGGGTTTAGTTCTGTTATTAAAAACCAGTTGAGCTTTAATAAAATGATAGAAACCCAAGTAGCTCAACTGGCCTCATCCTATCCTAACCCTAACGTGGGGAAGCTGCCCGGGCAACCGGATGTTAACCCAAAGGAAAAAAGTGAATGCGGTGACTACGCGGGCTGGAAAGTCCACGCGGGATCCACCTCTACCACAGGATGCAGGTTCACGGCGGGAGACCGTAACCGCCAGGGATACCATTGCTGAAGACGAGGTGTAGGAGGAGGCTAACGGAAGCACCTCGGCTACCCACGGAGAAGCTGAGGAAGCCCCAAGGGCTCCTCGAGAATACTACGATACAACCGCCTTACCGTTTTCGGAACAGAGAAGGAGGCCGGTGGCCGACGAACAATTCGGCAAGTTCGTCGAGGTAATCAAGAAGTTGTATGTCAATATACCACTGCTTGATGCAATGCAGGTCCCTACGTATGCCAAGTATATCAAGGATATTCTTGGGGGCAAGAAGACCGTGCTGACCACCGAGGTAGTACAACTCACAGAAGAGTGTAGAGCTGCTATACTCAATCCTCTCCCGGAGAAAAAGAAAGACCCAGGATGTCCCACCATCACATGCTCAATCGGGACTCAGTACTTCAAGCACGCACTTTGCGACTTGGGGGCAAGCGTCAGCCTCATGCCGAAGGTAGTCTATGACAAACTTAACCATCATGTGTTTGCTCCTACTGCCATGTGTTTGCAGCTACCGGACCAATCAGTTCGCTACCCCGCGGGGATCGCCGAAAATATTCCGGTGAAAATCCAGAACTTTTTCATCCCCGTAGACGTCGTTGTCCTGGACATGGAAGTCGACACCAAGACCCCTCTCATCCTAGGGAGGACGTTCTTGAGCACAGCAAATGGGCATATTGATGTGGGAGCCAGAGAAATCTAGCTCAACATCAATGGGCAGAAAGGTAGAACAGTGTTCCCTAGTCAAGACAGTCAACCGGAGACAACACTCCGAGAAGAAGCTTGAAAAAGAGCCCGAGAAAAGATCCAAGAAGAAACCAAAGGATCTAGCTATTCCCGCCATTGAAAGCCTCATCAAACTCGTAGAAAGCATATGGATTCGGGAGATGGAAATCAAGGTCCACAACCAAAGAAATGCGAAGCTTAGGATCCAATGTAAGAAATTTCTAGAATCAGAGATGAAAGAGGTCGAATCAGCCGCACCCACAAAGAAAGTGTGGCGTGAGAAAGTGTCACCACCGACAGCAACTCCAGCAGGTGATGACAATCAAGCTCAAGGAATGGAGAGTCCCGTTTCGGACTCAAAACCCGAGCTCTCGCCATGAGGTACATGGTAGTTATCCATTCTTGCATTTGCATATAGGATAGTTTAATTCCTTTAATTTTTCATTTCAATCATGGCATGTTTATATTCTCGCAAAATGCATCTTTATTTTTCGATCTTTAGTTTTATTTTGCATTGCATAAAAAAATCAAGAAATACCGGACAGAGTGCAGGCCGGTCGGCCCCACTTGTCATCTCTGGCCTGAGGTGCAGCTCGTGGAAGTCTCACTAACATGCAGGGGCAGAAATCATGGTGCACTACACCCATTTGCCGTGCATGAGAGGACCAATTAACCCCATCTTTGATGGTTGGATCCTCCTTGCACTGCCCACGCCTCATTATGCAGGGAAATCGATGAAAGGCAACAGGAATCGTGGATCATGATCAAGAGGAGACGTGCTGGCAAAGGACGGGCACGAGGGAGGCCAGACACAGGCCGTTCGGCCCCATGCTGGCCGGCCGGCCTCCCCTCACCGTTGCAGTCCCATCAGCACCGACGGAGGCCACCTTCACCTAACACTCTATGCATAGGGTGATGAGTTGGAGCCTCGGGCGCCGTCCATGGCGCCGGCCGGCCTGGCCCAGGTCGGCCAGCCTGCCCCCTACTCCCGGCTGTAAATTCCAAGCCTCCTGACGTCCCTCGATGCACCAGCAGCTCAGGTTCTCCTGCCCTTTCCCGAGCTCGAAATCCCTTCTCTCTCTCTAAGCATTCTTTAGTTAATTTAGCCCTTGTGCTAATTAAGTAAAGAGCTGAAGTGCTGCACCCACCAAAAACAAAAATAAAATCAGTGCTAAACCGTCAATTTAGACACAGAAAGAAATACCAAAAATATTTCCCTTTTCACTTAAATAAAACTCTTAGCGCTTGAACGAGAACGTTTGTTGAGGTTAATCCCCCACAAGGACGACTAATGACTAACTCTTTTGTTTAGTCCTTCGGATATTTTTTTCTTGTATGTGCGCTAACCTTTTGTAGGCAGTATGTGGACGGCCGCGAAGAACAAGCTCAAGAAACTCAGCCCCTCCAGCTCTCGGCGCTCGCACAGGACGGCATCCTCTAAGGACAATATGTCGGTTGACTCAAGGCACCGGGATACTGACTCTCAGGAGGACGCTACCCCTGCAGTGCCAAGGAGCCGAGTTCGGGGTCGCATCCGCGTCCTCACCTCTATTGAACAGCTCGTGCCGCGGAACAACTACGAACGGGAGGCACTGGACCTGCTGAAGAATTAGACGTACCACCACGTCAGGGTCTTCGATCCCATCTTTTTCATAAAGACGGGTTTGAAGGTGGACATGACCCGAGCGTTCAGCCACGTGGGGTGGTTCGACTTCGTCAACTTGACGGAACTAGGTTCGAAATTTCTTACCATGGAGTTCCTCATGACTATCAGCTTTGAAGAGGAAGGTAACACCACCGATATTTATTTCGGCTTCTTCGATGAGCAGTTTAAATTAACGGTGAAAGAACTTAGTATTGCTCTAGGCTTTGATAAAAAGTGCCTGATAGACCCAAGTGTTTTAGCTAAAACTTATAAATATGATCGAACCACTTGGTGGAACGAAATTTCTGAGGAACCTGTGAGTAGCAAGAATAGTATAGTCTCTATCCATCACCCTACTCTCAGGATGTTAGCAAAGTGGATTGCTATGGTGGTGCACCTGCGCTCCGACCTGCGCCTTTGCAGCCTCCCCGGGCTGCAATATCTCTTTGCGATGGCAAAGAAGATAAAACTCTCCCGGTTATGAGCATGCTTGCTCACTGGCAGAAGATGATCACGGGCAGAAGTCCCATTGATATCACCACCTTGGTCACGTGTATCGCTACGCATGTCAAGGCACTGGACAATGCCCAGTTGACTTACTTGCCACGGGGGGAAGATTACCAGCTTCAGGTAGGTGTGGAACATTTTGTGCAGGGACACATGATGCGCGAGGGGCCAGGTAACTCGCTGTTTATGACTTACCCCGGGTACGATGGAGAGGTCGACCTCCCATGCTCGAGATTCTCTCTCTACTCGGCAAAAAGCTACCTCTTGCAGATGCAGAAGAAGGAGCCAACTCGTCACAGCGTCGCCGGTACAACAACTCGGCAACAGACACGATCGAGCACTCGGCAGCATGAGCAAGCAGGGCCCTCTCACCATGCTGGAACCTCTACCATGAGCTTCGAAGAAACATATGAGTACTATACTCAGGGAGGTACGAGCACTGCTGGAGAAACATATGAGTACTATACTCAGGGAGGTACTCAGGGAGGCCAAGGACCCTACTACCCCCCAGGTATGCAGGATTCTTATGGTCTGTAGGATGGTCCATCGAGATCAGCACGCTACGGGTTCAAGAACTCGATTATGCATGGGATCAACGATCTCACAGCTCGAGTCAACACCATGGGACAGCAACAAGACCAGCTTGGCAACGACCTTGCACACAACACGGAACTCACCCAGCAGAACTGAGTATGAACACTTCTCTACTCCATGACACCACCAGCATCTTCACCCACAAAGGCCTAGGCCCTCAGTTGCATCCACCACAGCGGCCTCAACATCCACCTCAGCAGCACTACCTATATCCTCCAACATTCTATCCTTACCCTCAGCAGCAACAGCAAGACCCTCAGCAGCAGCATGACTCTCAGCAGCAGCCGCGCCCACAGCAGTACTATCCGTACCCGCCGCAATACTATCCATATCCATACCCATACCAGCAGCCACCACAGGACCCAAGCCAGTAGAACTGAGCTTCATTGAAGCTTGGGGGAGCACCCAGGACTGTGCTCCATTGAAGATTGGGGGAGTATCCAGGTAAGTCGTCCAACCTACCCTTTCCGTTCTAAGTCGCCATGCTAAAAAAAAGTAATAAATAAAATGAACTCCCAACTTATATGTCTGGAAATCCGTGCAAACTCTACCTTCTGAAATGATGAATAGTTGATCTGTTCATGTTCTGCAAGTGTCTTGTTTATAGCTTGTTACTCGCTTAGTACTTGATCTTGCTAGTAAACTTTGTTTTGGACTTGTGGGAGCATGAACATGATTTCCATGCCTAAGTTGTTGAGAAAATTTGAGATAGCGAAACTGGAATAAAACTGCATGCTCAAGTAGGGAACCTCTCGGAATTTCTTTGAAAATAAAAACATGGTAAAGAGTTCCCGTTTGGTTTAAATGTCCTATCCAGAGCCACAAAATGTTCATTGCCATTTTAAGCCACATACGCTATCTTGAGTTGCTTTGAGCCTTGTCCAACAGTGAGTCCGTCCGAGGAAATGTACCTGTCATCTACTGATCTTTCTCCTTTGCGTACCCATTGTTTGCTGGCCTCAAAAGTCATCTGGCCTGTCGATCACCTACTGCAGGTATTGACATCCAGCCCAAAATGCATACCTCAGCCCAAAATCTCCACTGCGAACCCATTCATGAAAGTTCTATGCATTCTGTCACTCCGCTCATGTATCCAGCTACATCATGAGAGTATGGGCTATCCTGAAAAAAATGATGAGTATGAAAAAGAAAAGAAAAAGAGGAAAAGAGATAGAACCCATACTCTCCAAAACTCAAAAGAGCTCAGGAGTGCAAAATAAAAAGACCAAATTATTCCAAGTCTGAGCCCATTCTCTCCCTCTTCCCTGAAAATTACATATTCCATAAGATCGGAATTTGATCGGGTACCTACCTCCTTCGAACCACTCTTCGGCTTGGCAACAAAGGTAACCAAGGTATGAGACACTCCTCCTACACTTAAGCTCCACATATCAGCCTTAGAAGTAGGAAGAAAATGGTCAAGTTCCGACCTTGGTGAGGACTATACACCTTGAGCGATCGTGAGACTGCCACTGGGGAAACTCAAAACCATTCTTTTGAAAAATTATCAAAATTCCGAGAAGGAACATAAATAGGTAGCAGAAGAAATCCGGTGGAATTGTTCAGTTTCTCAACCGCTCAAGGCGAGGGGAGAATTGTGACTAAGCCCCACACTCCAAACCAAGGTACGATCAGCATCCTCAGGTACATACGAGTATGAGTGATTTGCTATGCACAAGGTACCTGCAGCGGGTGGACATCGATGCAACTCCTGATCTGCTGAGCCTAAGTATTAAGCCTTGCTCGAGGACGAGAAAGAGTTTAAGCTTGGGGGCATGTTGACGGTAGTTATTCGACTGTCAACATCTCGAGAATAATTCAGAAGTTTTGCACTATGTTCCATACATATTTATTTAAATTAATAAAGTTCCACAAGTTTTGGATGAGTTGTCTATGCGGGAACAGGTGTGCCAAAGTTGAGCCAGCTTGGGAGAAATCCCAGGCTGGCCAGCCTCCCCTAGGCCGGCCGACCTAGACCCACCTCTTCTAGCCACGTCACTGATTCAGGTGCAAGAAAACACAGTCAAGTTGATCAAGAATCGTGCACTTGAAGTCGGTTTGATCCGAGGACCCGAAAGGCTCCAACCACGGATTCAAGGGCCCACCTGCATGCACAAAGGCGGTTAAAACCGAAAAGGCAACTGTCAATGACCCATTCAGACAATCATCAACCATCCAGCAGAAGGCGGTGCCACGCGGCCGACCTGGGGGAGGCCGACCGGCCCCACTTGGCAGCCCCCGGTGTCCAATCTTCGCGTGGAAGTTAAGCAACCGTCAAGGCTGTGCAATCTTGACGCGCTTCACCAGTTACCGACCTTAACTAGCTATAAATAGACCTCCCATCCTCACTTGTAAGACACACACTCAGAAGGATTCTCTCTTCACTTCAATTCTAGAGTTAGGTTTAGTAGTCTGGGAGTTAGAGTCGAGTCGAGCTTGTCTCGGGATTCCGGAGTCATCCTCGGAAGTCTGGTATAAGCTCTTGTATTCTTCCTTTAACATTATCAATATAAAGTTATATTCTTTATTTATCCTAACATTTATGTGGCTTACCCCCGTTATCTAGCTGGTGATTATTCCCAGTAAAGTTTACCATTCATTCAATCGATACTCTTTAGACCATAATGCTTCCCCGTGGAAATTTGATACCCTAGAATTCTCCAAGGTGAAGTGCTAGAGCGGTGTATTATATGCGCTTGCAGAATCATTATTCTATTGGGCATAAGAAATGCCAACAACCATCCAAGAAACAAGTGAGATTCTTAGTAGCTCTAGTTCAATTGTAGAATAGGGCTGAGCTAGGAAAGGAGCGGGGGTTTTCTCTTGGTCCTTCTCCACTTTGTATCCACGTCAAGGGAATATTATCAATGTAAGTTTCTCGTTTATCTTCAGTGTCTCGCTAGTTCTTCTCTTTACTTTCAGTACCTAGTTAGTTTACTTTCTTTGATCTGCGGGATCCCTTGTCTGCGTGGTTCAGCAAGCCTTGCCATTTGGGGTTTCTTCTTGCCTTAACGTGAGTCGGAAGTCAGTAACTGGATAGTTGAAGCGTGGTGCTTAGGCTTGATAGTTATCTTGGGTTGTGTTCCACCCCACGGAACTGATGTCATAGGCGGCAGGTGGTGATAGCCCTGTCCGTCCCTGGTAGTCCACCACGTTCGGGGTTTTCATAGCAGTAGATTGTTGGCCGAGTTGGACCCCCCCATTTCTCCCTTAGTCTGTGGTCCTTCCGCCCCAGCCACCGAAGCAGATCAAGTTAGTATAACTTCTAGTTATCCGGGTAACGAGTTGGCTAACTGAAGTTAAGCCCTCTACCCTCTTACCTCCTCTCTCTAGGTGGGTCCGGTTGAATAGTTCTAGGTCTGGTTGCGTCTGCCGTTCCTCAGATTCGATATCCCAGGTAAACTCCCTGGTGAATGCTACATCGATATCCGTGCGCTTGCGGATTAGTTCGTAAAGGCTAAGGAGTGCCAACAAGCTTTCTGGCGTTGTTGCTGGGGAACAGTAGCAACACTAGTGTTAGAGCTTTTTCAGCCGTACACCTTTCCGCCCATACCATCTACCCCATGGAGTTCGCTCCTAGTTATCCGGCAGTTCCATACCGCGAGTACTCGGAACCGCCACCATCTTGCCACCCCATATTAACTGATGGCTATGAGATCCGTCCCAGTTTCGTAGCCATGGTTCGAGCTCAGTCCTTTTCTGGTAGAAAGGATGAGTGTCCCTATGCTCACCTGCAGGATTTGTTGAGAATTGTTCTCTCCTCATTAGACCCGGTATGTCTCAACACACACTATGATGGAAGCTATTTCCGTTCTCTCTGATGGGAGCATCCAAGAGTTGGTACCACCGTAGGGCAGGCAGAGTCGGAGGAGATTGGATTGCCTGGAAGGACGAGTTTAGTCTATTCTTCTATCCTATCTCCAAAGTGATACCGCATCGCCTCCACTTTTGTCACTTGGAGTAGCCTAGGCAAGATTCTTGCTTTTAGTCACTTGGAGTAGCCTGGGCAAGATTCTTGCTTTTAGCCACCTCTGGTCCACCACACAATGTTCCAGAGGAAATACTTGCGAAAGTCGGGGTGAATGTGATGTCCAGAGCCATGGCACATCACATAGCGCCAGAAGGACCCCTGGCTTTCCCGCGTAAGCACCTGAAGTGGATCGACGGCCAGATCAGGGAAAGAATAGGTATCCACCGAGTTATTCCCATTCGCATGGGGATCAACAAGGCGTACTTGGACTTCCATATCTTCGGTATCCTGGAAGGTGAAGAGTTCATCTTGATTGGACAACCAATAGAGCCACTTGTCAACCCGAGCAGAGACCGAGCACGGCTCGAGGTTAAGGCTGGCAAAGATATCATCCCGATCAGCCTAGTGCGTTCGTGAAACACATTTGCCGAAGCTAGGCCGGAGAAAGACCCAGTGGAGGAATCAGTGAAGATCATTCAAGAAGGGATCACTCACCCCATTATTGAAGAAGATGTCATACACTTTTCCCAGGAAACAGAACCGGACGGCTAGAGCAAGCTTAGTGTAGAGGAGAAACCGCAACCTTCACTACCTGAGTTGAAGCCGCTGCCTTCTAGGTTAAAGTGCGCATTCCTCCAGAACAATCGAGCCACGCCAGTTGTCATCAGTAATAAGCTGACAGAGAGTGAAACTCGGCGGCTCTTAACGGTCCTGGAGAAGCACCGATCTGTCATTGAGTACTCTCTTCAAGACTTGAAGGGGATTAGCCCCAACCTATGCACCCATCGCATCCCTATGAAGCTGGACCATAAGTCATCCAGAGAACATCAGAGATGACTAAATGATGCGATGGGGGAGGTAGTCAAGAAAGAGACTCTGAAGCTACTGCACGCGGGCATCATCTACCCCGTGCAAGACAGTGAGTGGGTCAGTTCAGTTCAAGTAGTCCCAAAAAAGGGGGCATGAGACTTGTCCAAAATGAGAGAAATGAGCTCATACCTCAACGGACAGTTACTGGATGGAGGATGTGCATCGATTACCGGATGCTGAACAAGGCTACCCAAAAGGATCACTTCTCCCTTTCGTTCTTCGACGAAATGCTTAAACGGCTGGCCAAGCACTCATTCTTCTGTTACCTCAACGGATATTCTGGTTATCATCAAATCCCTATTCACCCTGATGACCAGAGCAACACTACCTTCACCTACCCCTACGGCACATTCGCTTACAGGCGAATGTCATTTGGTCTCTACAACGCACCTGCTTCATTCCAGCGGTGTATGATGACGATATTCTCTAACTTGATTGAGAACATCATGGAAGTCTTGATGGATGATCTCAGTCTATGGTAAGAGCTTTGAAGAATGCCTTGAGAATTTGGATAAAGTTCTCAAGAGGTGCCAAGAAACGCACTTAGTCCTCATTTGGGAGAAGTTCCATTTCATGGTCAGAGAAGAAATTTTCCTTGGACATAAATTGTTAGAAAAAGGGATAGAAGTTGATCGAGCTAAGATCGAAGTTATCGAGCAGTTACCACCCCCGACAAATATCAAGGCTTCGATCAAGGATTTCTATAGGAGGTCATGTTGTTTTTTATAGGAGGTTCATCAAGGATTTCTCCCATATTGCCAGGCCTCTGACAAGTCTCCTGGCCAAGGAGACCCCATTCAACTTCGATGAAGACTGCCTCACAGCCTTCTATACTGTCACACCCGGTTTAAGGACAAAACCGAATGCATAACTATATGTATGCCAGGATCAACTTCCATACATATAGTGACATCATCAGTGAATAACAACAACAGTATCACGAAAAGAAACATAAATAAGGACATACAAGACTATCAGAGATATGCGCTTATCATGGAAACGAAGGCTCCAAACTTTTGCGTACGCTTAGAACTCTTCATCATCTTCAGTAGACTTCACACCTTTTTCTTTTGAGCAGCAGTTAGCAAGGGTGAGTACACTTATGGTTGGACTCAGCAAGGCCACAAGATATAACCAGAGTAACGATTTAAATCCATCTTTAAGTTTATTAATCATGTGAGGGTCCGGGCCGCTCTTGACCGTGAGCACGATTGATATATCAGTTTTAGACACTCTGCAGAGGTTGTACACTTTCACCACAAGTCGCGTAAAAGTTCAAAAGAACTTTGGACCCAACCATGCTGTGCTAGCTAGGCACAATACCACACTTCCGAGGTGTGATTGCATAGGGACGCTACGAGGCCTTTACAAAGATTCCCTAATAAGAAGTAGTCCGCTAGAGTTTCGGTAGCGGCGTGAACCATAACCCTCCCTAATGGTCAGCACCTTAGCGAAGGCTGCTACCCCAAGAGGACCGGGCTATACCCCAATCACCGACCCCCTCCTTGCCCTTTCGGTAAGACTGCTTCAAACTAGAGTCTCTAATTATTTATCCAAGACCAGAGCCATATAGTCCTCGTGGTTGTACTGTTTTCCTGGGTGGTTCTCCACGTTCCAATTAATACATGGTATTCTTGTAAATAAGCATAGATAGAAGGATGGTTAGGGTCACTTTCCTTTTTCCAACGAAAAGCTACTCTTACTGCTCTTCAGCTCTTGCTTACTTAGAAACCTTGATCTTCAAGCTTCAACAACGATCATTCTACTCGAAGCAAACATCGAGCACAAACATACAAAACAACAAACAAGTACAGCTAAGAACAATACACCAATCACAAAACAAAAGTTTTTAAAAGAGCATGCTAAAGGATAAGGCTCGCTACTACGGTTACAAGGGCACAAGAAACGCGGAAAACGGAGCTAGGGTTGAAAAGATACAGCTATCGGAAGATTGGTATTATAAAAGAAACAAAAGAACTATGAGCTTTATTTATTTTAATTGGAAAACAAATGTAAAAGATATTCAAGACAAAATATCCCTGATTATAATTAACTTATATTATATTTTTATTTATAAAAGCGGAGTAGAACTTAGTCATATTTTATTTATGATTGTCTATGTACAAATTACACTAATTAACAATTAATTAGAAAGAAACTTTTGAGAGCATCGAAATGCATAACTTTATATTTGGTGTCCAACTAAAAAAATTATATTTAGAACACATTTGAGTTGGTATTAATTGAATTGACATTAGTTATGAAAACCGGAGGTAAAGACCTAGGCAGATTTTAATTAGAAAAACTAGATGAGAGAACATTAATCAAATTAAATCTATATTTAATTTAAAAACAGGAACTAAGGCACAACGACACGACTAAACGGTAGCTTAGGGTTTTAGAAGACTTAACGCAACATGAACGAATCGAAACAGAGCTAAAACGACGAAGGTAGGGCTAAAACAAGGCTCCAAGGAGTTATCTGCGAAGAAACTAAACTTCCCGGGGCTAAATCTGAAGAAATTAGGGGCTAAAACATAATTAAACCTTAAACAGAGGGTCTGGTGCAAAACTGGAGATCCTGGACGGCGGGTATTAATTCTAGAAAGGTCAGGGGTCGGGAAAGTCTAGGGGCTTTTCTGCAAAATTTCCGGGGTCGGCTAGGTTTGGCTCAGTCGGGCGGATCTGATCCGTTGGATCACGATCCGACGGCAGGGTAAGGGTCGGGTGATTTTGGACGCGGCTCGGCGGAGTAAGGCTCGGGCGATTACGCGGCTCAGCGGAGTAAGGGTCGGGCGTGGCTTGGCGGCTCGTGCGCGGCTCAGATCTGTTCTGGCCGTTAGATCTAGATCGGGTGGCAGGAGGAGGGTCGGGCAAATCGGATGCGGCTCGGGTCGACTCGCAGAGTTAGGGTCGGGAGAATCGGTAAGCGGCGCTGGGCGGTGGCAGACGCCGGCGGCGAGCAGGCGCGGCAATGCCTCACCGGTGTACACTAGAATCGGTCCTCCGGGGCATGGATTGGCACGGGAAAGAGCCGAGGAGCGAGAGTGGGCGACGGGGAACTCTCCTAGGGGCTCGAGACGGCTGTGTGGCAGCCGGAAGCATGCTTACCACGGCGACGGGCGGAGACAGAGCTCCGGCGAGCAATTGCCGGGGCAAGAGAGCGAGACGGAGGGGGAAAACGGGAGCGGCGTGGTGCTTACTTCCTCGCGAGAGTCTTGCGGGGGTTAAGGACGGCAGAGTCGAGGCGAAACGGCGGGTCGACGATGAGGTGCGGCACGGGCGGAGATGTTCGCTCCAGCGAGGAAATGCCGGCGTGGAGCGACGGCACGAAGGGGAAGATGAGGCCGGTGACGGTGCGGGGTAGAAGAAGAGGTTGACGACGGCTCTGGGTGCAAAGCGGGGCTCCGGCGACGGTCACAGTCGATGGAGAGGCGGCGAGACGGCGGGTCGACGTCGCGGCGGGGACGACGGGCTCGAGCTCTGGAAAAATAGCGGCGCAGAGCGGCGGTGTAGTCAGGCGTGCGGTGAAATTGGTGTGGAAGGGGAGCGCTGGCGCTCGAGCTCGGGTTTTATAGGGCGAGGGAAGGAGGCGAAGTGGCCGGGGAAAGGAAGGCGGCGGCTCACGCGGCAGCCGGGATTGCTGGGGTCGCCTGCGAAGGAAAGGGGCGGGTCGCCTGGGGAAGCACGTGCCACGGCATTATGGCAGGCCAGCCTCGCGGGGAAGGAAGGAGGAGACGCGGGCGACGGCGCGGGGGCAAACAGGATTCGGGGTGAAGAAGAAAAGGAAAGGGGAGGGAGGCGTGGACGACGGGCAACGGCGCGGCGCGTCTGGTGTCGCGGCGGAAAGGAAAGAGAGAGCAGCGAGAGGAAGAAGAAAGGAAGGTGAGGCGGGCGCGGGCGGCGAGATTCGCGGCGAGGTCTAGGGGGGAGAAAGGAAGGCGCCGGCGACGCAAGAAGGAAGGTGGGAGCAGGAGGTAGGGGATGGCGTCGACAGGTGGGTCCACTGTGGCAGTGAGAGATAGGGAGGGGGAGGGACAGAGGGACGGGTTGGGCCGGCTGGGCTGTTTGGACCGTGGGGAGAGAAAAGAAAGAGAGGAGAGGGAGAGGTTTTGGGCCGGGCTAGAAGAAGGGAAAGAGAGAGAGAAAGATGGGATGAGCCAAAAGAGATAGGGAAGAGAGAAAAAAGATTTTAGGTCAGTTTTTGGGTATTTTTATTTTGCAAACTCAAACACGCAAACAAACAAAAACCAATGCAACGATATGAATGCAACATACACAAAACTATTTTATTTAATTCTGAAAGACAATTATTTATTTTTTTCCTATACTAAATTCTCTATAAAGAAAATAGATGTTTAAATTTTATATAATTATGAGAAAATTATTGCTTTATTATTATTATTATTATTATTATTATTATTATTATTATTATTATTTTCTAATCACATCCTGAAATTCAACAATTTCAGGGTGTGACATATACCCTCAAAAAGGCACTAGTGTCCGCACCCATCATACAACCGCTGAATTAGAGTCTTCCATTTGGGATCATGTGCGATGCAAGTGACTATGCCATCGGTGTAGTGCTCGGTCAATGCAAGGTTAAACAGCATTATGCCATATCTTATGCAAGCAAGACATTGACTGGACATCAGTTAAACTATCTAACAATGGAGAAGCAACTTTTGGCGGTGGTGTTCACCATTGACAAGTTCAGATCCTACTTGGTCAGTGCCAAGGTGATAGTATACACAGATCATGCTGCACTGAAGTACCTCCTTACCAAGAAGGATGCAAAGCCACGACTCATCCGTTGGATTCTGCTCATACAAGAATTTGATCTGGAAATCAGAGATAAGAAAGGAGCAGACAATTGTGTGGCAGATCATCTCTCGAGAATGCGATTCAAGGGATCAGATTTACCGATCGACGATTACATGAGAGATGGCACTCTCCTGAAGGTCTCTACATCCAGCCCATGGTTTGCCAACTTAGTAAATTTCATAGTGGCCGGATATATATCTACAAGAGAAGACAGAAAAAGATTGATCCACCTCAGCAAGTATCACCTATGGGATGACCACTATCTCTTCAAGGTCTGTGCTGATGGTTTACTCTGCCGCTGCATCCCGCTATGTGAGACCCGCAAAATTCATGAGTGTTGCCACTCCTCACCTTATGGAGGGCATTATGGAGCATTCTGGACCCATGCTAAGGTATGTTAGAGTGGATTCTTCTGGCCAACCATGTATGCAGACGCGAAGAAATTTGTGCAGCGATGCCCAAAATATCAGAAGCACGGGAACATCAATTCCTGAGATGTTATGCCACTAAAGAGCAACCTTCAAGTGGAAATATTTGATGTCTAGGGAATAGACTTCATGGGCCCTTTCCTGATATCAGAGCAATGCGAATACATCTTGGTGGCCGTGGACTATGTGTCCAAATGTGTTGAAGCACTTCCCTACGTTGCGGCCGACTCCAATTACTCGAAGAAAATGTTCCAGGAAATTATATTTCCTCGCTTTGGAGTTCCGAGAGTTGTGATCAGTGATGGTGGCTCACACTTCATTGATAAGACATTCAGGAAGTATCTCAGTGAGTTGGGAGTAGACCACCGGGTTGCAACTCCGTACCACCCTCAAACAAACGGTCAAGCAGAAACATCGAACAAATAGATCAAGAATATTCTGCAGAAGACAGTAAACGCTATGGGGAAAGGATGGAGAAGCAAACTACCCGAGGCACTATGGGCTTATCGAACAGCTTTCAAGACCCCGATAGGTATGACACAATACCAATTGGTTTATAGCAAGACTTTCCATCTACCGGTTGAGCTAGAATTCAAGTCCCATTGGGCGATCAAGAAGTGGAACATGGATTTCCAATCAGCTGGAGTGAAACGACAAATCTAACTAGTTAAATTGGATGAATGGAGGGAGAAGGCCTACCACAGCTCCAAGTTATACAAGGAACGGAAAAAACGATGGCATGACAAGCGAATCAAGATCAAGCAATTCAAAGCATGAGATAAGGTACTTCTCTTTAATTATCGCGTTCGTTTGTTTGGTCATGGTAAGCTTAGGAGTAAGTGGGAAGGTCCTTATCTAGTTATTAATGCTGCCGATCACGGCGCTATAACCCTCTAGGACGATGACAGAAATGTTTTCAAGGCCAATGGCCAAAGATTGAAAATATTTCTCGAGCCCGGAATACTGGAACAGACATCCATGAGTAATCCGAGCAATAAACCTCGTCTATGGTCATCACCGGACCTTAAAGTGGTCATATCTTAGGTTAGATTCTTTTCCTTCTTTTCTTTCCTTTTCTTTCCACCTTTTCTACCCAAAATCCTCCGAAAACCAGAAGTGCTCGAGGAGAAGAGAAACTTCGCGAAGCCCAGAGCCCACACCCTACAAGGTGGGGCCGGCCGGCCTCTACTAGGACGGCCAGCCATGCTCCGAGCCGTTTTGCGGTGTTTCAAACTTTGGATTCCCTTATCCGTTCCCCTCGTCAGGAATTCTAGGGGATCCGATCGTAGAACCCTCGTTTTATACCGAAAGGCATCCATTCTTTTTCAGCCCAAGCCTTTTGATATCCCAATTCCTGAGAATTCAAAACCCTCTCAAGATCACTTCCATGTCATCGTCGTCTTCCCCCTCGACACCCAAGTCGGTATCCAGAACCTTTGGGATGCCGTTGAAGCCTTCCAACTCAACTCAAACCCACACGACGTCGAGCAGCCTCAAGATCATCGGGGCACAGGAGTTCACCGAGGCCATTCCCTCACGGCCCTGGGGCCACGGGAGCACACCCCAGGCCGGCCTAGAGGAGGCCGGCTGGCCTCGCCTTCGCACTGGCCGTCGCCTCGTCGCGCTGGGTCCCCCTCTAGGAGTCCAGGAGGAGGGACTCTGGTGCGCTTTGGCGCGTGCACGCCGAAACATCCCACCATGGGGGTTTTGTCCCCGTGGAAGGCGATCGGCAAGCGCCTCGTCCCCTCGTCTTCGGGAGGAGGCGTAGCGCGTGTTGTTGCGCTTCAGGTGGTTGAGCCGCGCTCGTCGGTGTACACTCCGGCCAGCCCAAGCCCTCCACGCTATCGCGTGCACGGGCAAGTTGGGATTGGGAAGGTCCTCTCGCCACCATTGGACCGTGCGAGAGGGAGTCCACTGAATCTAGCACTAGATCAGTGAGGCGCTTCTAGTCACCGCCCCCTATCCGTGGCCCTCCGGAAATTCACGCTTACAGCAGCTCGACACGCTCAAAATCAAGTTAAACAATATGGATGAGCGCATGGCCGAGTCCGAGATCGAGCATATGGATCTCGACAACAAGTTCGTAAGGCATTGAGCTCCAAGATCAAACGCCTTGCGAAGGCCACCGGGCACAAGGACCTCTATGGGGTCCCGGACCCAAGGATAGGATAGGCTAGATTAGAGATTAAGTTTAGTTTTGGTGCTGCCATTTATTTCCTTTATTTCAATTTTATTTCAAACATTTGTATCCCTTGCAGCACCACACATTTGAATTCAATAAAGGAACTTTTTTGTTTCGTGCCTTGTCTCGGGCGGTTGGTGCACACTTGTGTTCCAACCACATACCCCTGGACTAAAATTTGTCGAAGTGCATCAAGATTCGCAAGTTTCAGAACGTTACGAACTCACTACGCAAAAACGAGCACGATTCGACTCGAACCTGAGCCGGGCGGCTTGAACCAGGCCGGCCGGCTTGAGAGTACAACAAAAGTGCCAAAAAGGCACGATGTACCATCACGTTGGAAATGAGCCTGAGCCTGTGGGACCTGCCCCTCGGGCAGAGGCCACAGACCCAGGCCAGCCGGCCGGCCGGCCCCACCTGGCAGCCGCCAGCGCAGCGCCTTCTCACCACGACGGTTTGCAACCTTTCAACCTTAGTCCTTCCTGCCTTTGGTTCAAATTTGTACTTTTGCTAAACCAAATAAAATTTAATCAAACCAAACAGGAAGAGATTAATTCCTTGCATGCGAATCAAAGAATGATTGAATTATATCTCGTTTGCAAAGTACTCTAACCCTTGGAACTTTATGTTAGGATTGTCTGATCTCCTGCTTTTTGATTTTTAAGATATAACGACTTGCAAACACTGATTTTTCTGAGCTCGAAGTCTTGGAGAATTCATAAGAACAAAGAGGCAACTCTTGGCTTTATTAAATCCTATCCAAAGCCATATACATATTTCTCTGAACCCCACATAGCCTTTCTGTGCCTTGAGCTTGATCAAATCTTCTCGCCTCATTAGAACTTTGTGCATCCTGTTACTCTTAGTCACTCACATACACGTTCAAAGACTGAAAGTCCAGAAAAGTGTGGGCCTCATGCAGCTCACCATTCCTCTAAAAGAAAAGGAAACCGAGTCAGGAAAACCATCCGACTTGAGTAAAATAAATAGAGGAAGAAAAGGGGAAATGGATGATGCTCGAGTACTTACCAGCAAAGGACAATCGCTTTTCACATGCACGTGACTAAGTTTCTCAGGACACATTGCTTCTCTGAGATGGAATATTTGAACTTGCAACAAGAGGAGATACAGATTGTGCCACAAAATCCTACCCAAGCTCCTCATATAAGCCTTTAGAAGTAGGAGGAATCATGTGAGGTCCCAGAAAATTCATACCTCGCTCAGAGCAAGTGAGTGCCTTGAGTGATCAAGAGTATGCCTTGAGGTTCCAAAAAGAATTTCTCTAGGTACTAAGAATAAGAAGAGTCAGATTTTGCGATGACTTGTTCTGGAAATCAATAGGTGGAAGAAAAGGCATTAGCCACTTGGAATCCAAGGTATGAGAAACAACTTCAAAATATATTCAGGATTCTTTGAGGATCATGACCCTAGACTTACTTAGTCCCCGGGTTCTATTTCAATCATTTTGCTCGGGACGAGCAAAAGTCTAAGTGTGGGGTTGTGTTGGCGGTCGATTTTAATGATTTTTACCGCCAAAATTTCTCCGGTTTTCATGGTTTACAAGTCAAAACTGTTTAAAACTAACCACACTGACAAGTTCCACAACTTTTATTACATTTATCATTTCAGGAACTTAGTGTGCGAACTTGGGCCGAACTGGGAGGAATCCCAGGCCGGCCGGCTTGGCTCCACCTCGTCTGGCCACGTCATCGATCCAGGAGTCAAGAAACACACCCAGGAGGATCATGCATCATGCACTTGAAGTCGGTTTGATCCGAGGAACTGAAAGGCTTCACACATGGATTCAAGGGCCCACCTGCATCTCTGAAACAGTTGCTTAACTAAAAAGCAATTGTTACCAACCTCAGGAAGCAATCAGGAGCGTCAAAGAGAAGGTTGGTGCCACGTGGCACAAACCGCAGGCCGGCCAGCCTGGGGGAGGCTGACTGGCCCCACCTTACGGCCTGGTGTCCAGCCTTCACATGGAAGTTAAGCAACAACCAAAGTCACGTGGTCCTGACACCTTTCACCAGTTACTATTCTCTAGCTCCTATAAATCGAGCTCAATTTCTCATTTGTAACACACACCATCCAAGAGAGAAGTGAGATTCTTAGTAGCTCCTGTTCAGTTGTAGAATAGGGAGAGAGTGAGGTGAGAGCTTGTGCAAGAGCCCAGATAGGAAAGGAGCCGGGGATTTCTCTTGGTCCTTCTCCACTTTGTATCCACCTCAGGGGAATATTATCAAAGTAAGTTCCTCATTTATCTCCAGTGTCTCGCTAGTTCTTCTCTTTACTTTCAGTACCTGGTTAGTTTACTTTCTTTGATCTGCAGGATCCCTTGTCTGCGTGGCTCAACAAGTCTGGCCATTTGAGGTTTCTTCTTGCCTTAACGTGAGGCGGAAGTCAGTAACTGGATAGTTGAAGGGTGGTGCTTAGGCTTGATAGTTATCTTGGGTTGTGTTCCACCCCACGGAACTGATATGGTAGGCGGCAGGTGGTGACAGCCCTATCCGTTCCTTGTAGTCCACCACGTTTGGGTGTTTTCATAGCAGTAGATCGTTCCGCCCCAGCCGCCAAAGCAGATCAAGTTAGTGTAGCTACTAGTTATCTAGGTAACGAGTTGGCTAACTGAAGTTAAGCCCTCTACCCTCTTACCTCCTCTCTCTAGGTGGATCCGGTTGAATAGTTCTAGGTCTGGTTGCATCTGCCGTTCCTTGGATTCAATATCCTAGGTAAACTCCCTAATGAAATCTACATCGGTATCCGTGTACTTACGAATTAGTTCGTAAAGGCTAAGGAGTGTCAACAATGACTTGGATGGTCCTGACCATTTTGAAAACATAGTGCCCGTCTCGTTTTACTGGTGCAGAATTTAACTCAGGCTTGCCATCAAAAAAGTTGTAAAACTTCTTACTTCGGTACTGATGTCCTTCCACCAAGAAGCGCCTGTACCCAAAGTAAACTACCTTTCTAGAACCTTCCAGGAAAGATGATACAGTGTCATCCACGCAGACAGTGCATCCTATCCTACCTTTGACCTATCCTAAAAGGACAAACAAAGCTTGGTAATCATGGATGGTGACAAAGATAATGGCTCTCAGATTAAAGGGCTGCCATGTAAAACCATCAACAATATTGATACCTGTTGACGCTCGATACGGACAACTTTTCGACCGTCAAAACCAGCATAAAAGCAACTTATATCAAAAGATCAACACTAGAATAGGGCGTTATCTAAACAATTCCATGAGTGTTGGTCGATTTCTGTATGCAGGCAACTACAGGGCAAAATTGCAGGAAATGAGCGACTAAGATTCAACGCGTAATTCCATAATGCTCAAACGGGCAAGGCAAGAGCAAAAGAGGCCCAACAAGGCAAGAAACCAACTTCAACCAGAGCCCACTCACCTACCACGGCCCCTAGGACCCACCTGCAGACCACGTGGCCGAAGAGGAGGCTGAACCGGGCTGAGGCCAGTTCGGCCGAACCAGGGAAGAACCACCGACCTTCCCCCTTGGACATGGCACCTCCTGATTGGTCCCTTAGGTTGGTTTGGGCAAGGCCCGGCGTGTTGCACGGCAGGAGCACCTCTCACACACCCCTATAAATATAAGGGGGGTGCTCCTAAGAGAGACACACCTTGAATTCCCTCTCAACTCCTTCTTGGAGTTTTCTATTGTGTACATGAGCTCTTGGCTCATCTTTAGAGGTGATTAGAGTTTGGGAGAGATTGGAGAATAGTTTGCGGAAGTGCCAAGTCTGTCGTTACTCTTCACCAGCTTATACCTTGATGGATGCTTGTCAATCAAAGTAAGTGTTCATACCTTCTTATGTGCTTAGTTTCTTAGTTGAGTTATTGTTCTAGCTCTTTAGTTGCCTAGCTGGATCAGTAGTTCACTAGTTTATAGTGGGTGCTCTAGTTTAAGGCCATAGGCTAGAGTAGTAACGATAGTGTAGATGTGGTGTCTAGACTAGACTTACCTATTGGTTGTGGTATATCCCATGGTTAGATGAGGTAGGTAGAAGGCGGTGACAATCCTGTCTATCCAACGGAACCCTCCCAGTTCGGGTATATTCCAGTGCCGTAATAATGGAACTCACCAGTCTTATTCTGTGAGAAGTCAGTAGCCCAAAGCAAGCAGTTAGGACAGATCTATCTTATCTATGAAACCCCGCCTTAGGAATCTTCTCTTCGCTCACCTCTAGCAGGTGTGGTGTCCTTGGACAAACCTGACCGTAGAGAAAGTACACGCGTTCCTCAGTGGATATGATACCCTTGGAATACTCCTGAGTGAAAGCTAAAATGGTATCCGTGCGCTTGCGGATTTATTTTCGTGATGCTAGGAAATGTCAACAAGCTTTCTGGCGTCGTTGCCGGGGAATGGTTGCTATTTTCTCTTCGTACCTAGTTCGCCCTCGTATCTTTTTCCTCTTTCTTGCATTCTATCTCTACCCCCGCTATCCATGGAGAAGCTATCCATTCATCAGCTCTCCGCACCCAAGAGTGAATTTTGCAAACCAACATTATCTTCTGATCAAACCCTTTCACCTGGTTACGAAATTCCCTCCGAATTCATGAACAAAGTTCAGGAGAGTACCTTCTCAGGATGGGGTGATGAAAACCCCTACCATCATCTACGCGAATTCGAGCTAGTGTGCTCGTGTCTGAAGATCTCAGGCATGACACACGAAACTCTTAAGTGGAAGTTGTTCCCCTTTTCTCTCATAGGAAAGGTGTAGCAATGGTACACATATAACATAAGACTTGCAAACGGGGATTGGAAGAAGTTGCGAGATCACTTTTGTCTCAAATACTTTCCGATCTCTCGTACATGCGCCTTACGAGCAGAGATTCTGACTTTCCGTCAGAACGAGGGGGAATCCCTTGTGCAGCTTGGGCCAAATTGTCTCTTCTAGCTCAATCCGGTCCCGACTTGTCTCTACCATACCATTTGTTGCTTCAACATTTGTACGCGGGACTAAACGAGAATGATGCACAGTACCTCAATAACACAGCCGGAGGTTCGTTCTTGTACAAGACCCCAGCCGAGGGGAGAGAAATCCTTGATAAAATCTTAGAGAGGACCTCCTTCGTCTCCTTCTGAGAACCACCTCAGGTAGAACAAGAGGTACCACAAGAGGAAACCAAGGCAGGTGAATTCAAGTCCGTAGAAGCCCAACCTTTAGATTCGACTCCCGTATCTTCTCCTGAACCGGAATCCGAAACACCCGAGGTAGAGGATCCTCTACCTTCGGAATTTGAGCATGGATTCGAGGAGGATCTCTTTGAAGATCTTGGCAACACCTCAAAGTATCTATGCTAGAAGCGACCACCAGTCCCGGTCACTCCTTTTGAACCATACAAAAAGGACTACCTTTTAGAAACCATCAAGGAGTTGACAGCTGTAATGAGCAGCGAATGGTCGATAGAAGGAGAGTCGTGCTCATTTCCCATTCAAATTAGCCACCCTTCTTCTCTCATCCGCTGCCTCATAAAGAATCAGGAGGTGGACGCTCTTTATAACCCCGTCGTTGGGGAAAACATTATGTCCTACAAATTCGCACGAGCCTTCTTAGGAGGCGAAGCTCTAATCCCAATGAACAGGACCCTTAGGGGGTCTTCAGGTTCCTTTACAGGAAGCCATGGGGTACTTTAGAAGGTGTCAGTGCGACACAACAATGTTAAGGTGAATCTAGATTTCTATGTGTTCGAAGTTCCCAACTTCGACATTCTCATCAGCCATCCAATCATAAGGCTTCTCACGGATGTGCCGAATTAGGGAGCCCTTAACATCAAATTGGGGAAGGAAACCCTCTCTGTTCCTATCACTCGATCAGTAAATTCAGTGGCAGAGGTTCCCCCCATAGTAGAGCCAATTGAAGAGGTGCTGGAGACAAACCCTCTAGATTCATCAGAAATGGCGCTTGAACAAGAAGCTGAAGAATTTATCCAACAAGAGGAAGATTCTTATGAAATCTTAGAGTTCACGGAACTTGAAGCTCCAGCCTAGCCTCTAGTTGAGCTTAAACCTTTACCTTCTGGCCTCCGATACGCCTTCCTAAACAATGATGTAGAGACTCCCGTGATCATCAGTGACAAACTTTCAGATGAGGAGATATCAAAGCTCATCGCTGTCTTAGAAAAGCATCGAGTTGTTCTTGGGTACGCCCACCAAGACCCCAAGGGCATTAGCCCTACTCTTTGCACTCATCGCATTCCCATCGATGCCGCTATGGCACCCTCGAGGGAGCCTCAACGTAGGTTGAACAATGAGATGCGTGAGGTGGTGAAAAAGGATGTCCTGAAACTCCTACACGCTGTCATCTATCCAGTCCGTATAGTGAGTGGGTAAGCCCAGTACAGGTAGTGCCCAAGAAGGAGGTATGACAGTTGTGGAGAATAGCAAGAATGAGCTGATCCCACAACGAACCGTCACGGGATGTAGAATGTGCATTGACTACAGAAAGCTCAAAGAGGCTACAAAGAAGGATCACTTACCGCTTCCCTTCATCGACGACTTCTCGGTTTACGGTGAGACCTTCGATCATTGCCTCAGAAATTTGGATAGGGTCTTGCAGAGATGCCAAGAGAAGGACCTGGTGCTAAATTGGGAAAAGTGCCACTTCATGGTCCGTGAGGGCATCGTTCTCTGACATCTCATCTCCGAGAGAGGAATCGAGGTGGACAAGGCAAAAATCAAGGTCATTGAACGATTTCAGCCTCCCACCAATGTGAAAGGAATCCGAAGCTTCTTAGGTCACGCAGGGTTCTACCGACGCTTCATAGCTAATTTCTCCCATATTGCTAGACCCCTCACAAACCTGCTAGCCAAGGATGCCCCTTTCCAATTCGATGATGAATGCCTAAAAGCCTTTCACACACTGCAAAGGGCACTCATCTCAGCTCCAATCGTTCAACCCCCGGATTGTAAGCTGCCCTTTGAGATCATGTGTGATGCTAGCAATTATGCGGTGGGGGCCATACTTGGGCCAACTAAGGACAAGAAGCATCACACGATCGCCTATGCAAGCAAGACACTAATAGGAGCCCAGCTTAACTATGCCACAACTGAAAAGGAGCTCCTGCCAGTCGTCTTTGCTATAGATAAGTTCAGATCTTACTTAGTGGGTGCAAAGATATTGTATACACTGACCATGCAGCTCTGAAGTACCTCTTCACTAAGAAAGATGCAAAACCAAGGCTCATAAGGTGAATCCTTCTACTCTAGGAGTTTGATTTAGAAATCCAAGATAAAAAGGGAGTAGAAAACTCGGTTGTAGATCATTTGTCGCGCATGAAATCACTAACACGCAGGAACTGCTGAGAAATGACTTCCTCCGGGACGACATGCTACTCAAGGTAACAACTTCGAACCCCTCGTATGCAAACATTATCAACTTTATTGTTTCAGGGTACGTGCCACCAGGGGAGAACAAGAAGAAGCTAGTATTTGAGTGCAGATGACACATATGGGATGAGCCATATCTCTACAGAGTCTGTGCAGATGGATTACTCCGAAGATGTGTCCCCACAGCAGAAGGGATCAAGATTATTGAGAAATGCCATGCAGCACCATATGGAGGGCACTATGGTGTGCTTCCCACTCAAGCGAAAATATGGCAAAGTGGTTTCTATTGACCAACCATGTATGAAGACAACAAGGATTTCATTCGATGGTGTCCCAGTTGCTAGAAACCCGGAGGAATCTCAGCTCATGTTGCCATGCCTCTCACATATAACCTTCAAGTGGAGCTTTTTGATGTATGGGGCATTGACTATATGGGACCCTTCCCGAAGTCCCATGGCTGCGAGTATATCTTGGTTGCTGTGGATTATGTCTCCAAATGGGTAGAAGAAATGCCATGCAAAGCTGCCGATGCAAAGCATGCTCTGAAAATGTTTCAAGAGGTAATCTTTCCAAGGTTTGGGACACCACGGATGGTGATCAGTGACGGGGGATTGCACTTCATCGATGCGGCTTTCCGAAACTTCCTCAAGGAACTCGGGACAATGCATAACATCACAACCCCATATCACCCTCAGACAAGTGGTCAGGCAGAAACATCGAATAAGCAAATCAAGAATATTCTGCAGAAGACTGTCAATGAGATGGGTAAACAATGGAAGCCTAAGCTAGCGGATGTGTTATGGGCATATCGCACGGCTTACAAGACTCCCATTGGCATGTCGCCCTATCAACTTGTCTATGGAAAGACATGTCATCTACCCGTCGAGTTTGAGCATAGAGCACATTGGGCTATCCGAAGATGGAACATGGATTCGGATCTAGCAGGAGAGCACAACAAGAGGTAGATATCAGGATTGGAAGAGTGGAGAGACAAGGCCTATCACAGTGCTACGTTATATAAAGAAAGGACCAAGAGATGGCATGATAAAAGGCTAAAGCCGAAGGTCTTCATGCTGGAGATAAGGTATTACTTTTCAATTCCAGGGTAAAACTCTTCAGCCACTGGAAGTTGAGAAGCAAGTGGATGGGACCTTACCTCGTCATCGATACATCAACGCATGGAGCCATAACGATCAAGGATGACGAAGGTAATATCCATAAGGTAAATGGTCATCGTTTTAAATTATTTTTAGATCATGATACAACCATTGATGAAGATATAGACGTGATTGAAGTTGTTCAATACGGTTATATACTTGATTAAAGGCTCTATAGGCCATAACCTAAGGTAAGCCACTTGTATATACCTTCCATACTCTCCCCATTGCTGTCCAGAAAAGAGAGGAGGCCAGCTGGGCCCAGCCTAGTACGGCCGAACCACTTGGTTCCGCCGAACTAGGGTGGCTGCCCCAACGGCCCATCTTCAGCAAGCCAGGCCATCCTCGCGTCCTAGCCCGAGATCAGGCTGCCTTGAGTGTTTTCGATGGTAGAAAATAGGGTTCCTCCCCCTTTTCCTTCTCCCTTGAAAACTCTTCCTCCTCTCCCTCAACCTCTTTCCATCTACTCTCGCTTCTCCACCTCCAAAACCAATTTGCACCACCTGAAACTTCCCATGGCTGGCAAGGAGATTGTCCCGTTCGTCAACTCTGATGTCGTTGACCATCCAATGGTAGCCCCGTCGCCGACTAATAGTCCAATTTCTCCAATCATGATCGAGCCGGAGGTCGAAGAGTTCCATGCACTCACGGTGGTGCTCTTGGCAGTAGCACCTGCCGTGGTGCGCCACCGGGGGCCGAGGGGGGCCAACCCTAGTTCGGCCGAACCCCTAGTTCGGCCGAACCAGGGCCGAGACACCTCTCGCCCCCGTTCGATGGCACGCTCTGCCTAGTCGCATAGGAGCCAGAAATTGAAGGCTCGAGCACTGAGCCCTTACCAAAGGCCACCGAAGGGCACTCCAGCTCAGCGAAAGTCAAGGGTGCCGCCAAAGACAAAGGAGAATGGCTTGCTTGGGACATCTGCACCTCGGCCGGAGCAGAGCCCAAGAGCCCTCGGCCGGAGGACAAGATTCCGGTGTTCACACCTTCACGTGCCGCCAAGGGGAAGGAGCAGGAGCAACAGGATCCCCCAGAGCGGGTCAGGTGACAAAGATCACAGCCTGCAACCAAGAGACCCGGAGGCTACTTTGAAAGTAGCAATGACGAAGCCCCTGAGGAGCTCACGCTAGCTGACCTCACAGTCATTGTCAGGGAGCTTTGTTTGGAGAACAGGCGGCTCAAGGATCAGCTAGCTGAGCGGAAGCTAGAGGTCAAGGACCTCCACGACGACCTCCACTCTTTCCGCCATGGTTTGAGCTCTAAGCTCAAGCGTCTCTACACGGCGATAGGACAAGAAGACCTATACTAGTATGGATCTTCCTTAGTTTAGTTTAGTTTTGTTGGGTGGTAGGATCAGGTTTATTTTCCTTCGATTAGTTTGCTTCATCTTGGTTTGTTTTCGTCATTGTAAGCGCCCCCATTTGCTTTGAATAATATGAACTTTGGCTCCCCAGTGTTAATGCCGGTAGAGCCCCTTTGCATTTTACCTTTTGCTTTGATGGAACAAAGATAGGTTCGAAAAACGTGTGGGGGAGATCTTTGCTACATCCAGTCGCACAGCCCCACGACTCACATGCACCGCAGGACGGACTCGTACGTCAACAAATATTCAACATCGTCCCGTTCTCGACCCAAGGTTTGCACGTCCTCACTCGTTTTCTCCTTGTTCTCTGAGTTCTAAACATGCTATTAAAACTGCCTTATCTAAAACAATTAAACTCATGAGAATCCACCATGCCGCTGTTCGGCTCATTCATAAACTTTATTCTTGACCATGCTTGAGTTTGCGAACCACCAATTAGGGAACCCATAATGCTAAAGTTGTTGTTTGATGAGATATGATTTTGATGAAAGTTTCTCTGCCTGTCTCTCTTGCTAAACTTGGGAATTTCTCTATCTTAAAATTAAAAACAAAACTATGTCATGGTTTGTATATCCTTCTACCTACACAGCCATATGCAGTTGCTCTACAATATGAAAACCCCATATAAAAGTGTCTTGCTTTTACATTGAGCTCTATCAAATGTTGTGACCCAAGCAAGATCTGATCCTTTATTTGTTTGATCAAGAGGCACGTACACGAATTAGTCTCAGCACTTGAGATTAATTATCGTCCAGTATCATTAATAAAGTGTCCTCAGAAGGTATATGATCGCTCTCCAAATATTCCCTTGAAAAAAACAAAAGAGAAAGAAGAAGAGAGTAAGATGGCATGCCAAAGAAGCATGACCCAAAAAAAAAGGAGAGAGAAAAAAAGAGAGGATGGGGATTAGAAGAGGGAAAAAGGATCAATACCAGAAGAATTCACATCCGCCACACGTGCACTCTCTTGATCAAGCAGCCAAATAATACAGAATATCCATGGATCCAACCTTTGATGTTGCAACGGATGGGACCCTTCAGCCTTACACAAAAGGAGAGAGGGTTACAGCTCTGAACTAGACAAATAAATGAGTGACTGAGAGTTGCACGAAGGTAAGACTATGGAATATTTCTTTTTCGAAAACCTTTCAAAAACATCCCAAGGTCAGCAGGTGAGCAAGAGGATACTTGAGTCATCATCGTTCCATCCTTGAACCGCCTATAGCATAATGGTAGACACTTCAAGGTTCGTGAATAAAGGTAAGGGTTTAGAATAACTTTTACGCAGGAACCTTACCAAAGCAGCCGTTCTGCCTTAGTTCTGTCGCCTTCACTCGAGGACGAGCAAAGGGCCAAGTGTGGGGGATCTTATTGACGCTCGATACGGACCACTTTTCGACCGTCAAAACCTGCATAAAAGCAACTTATATCCAAAGATCAAAATTAGAATAGGGCGTTATGTAACGAATTCCATGAGTGCTGGTCGATTTCTGTATGCAGGCAATTACAGGGCAAAATTGCAGGAAACGAGCGACTAAGATTCAAGGCGTAATTCCAGAATGTGCAAACTGGCAAGGCAAAGAGCAAAAGAGGCCCAACAAGGCAACAAACCGACTTAAGCCAGGGCCCACTCACCTACCATGGCCCCTAGGACCCACCTGCAGACCACGTGGCAGAAGGGGAGGATGAACCGGGCGGAGGCTGGTTCGGCCAAACCAGCCGGTTCGGCTGAACCAGGAAAGAACCACCGACCTTCCCCCCTGGACGTGGCGCCTCCTAATTGGTCCCTTAGGTCAGTTTGGGAAGGCCTCAGTGTGTTGGACGGCAGGAGCACCTCTCACACACCCCTATAAATATAAGAGGGTGCTCCTAAGAGAGACACACCTTGACATCCCTCTCAACTCCCTCTGGGAGTTTTCTCTTGTGTACATGAGCTCTAGGCTCATCTCTAGAGGTGATTATAGTTAGGGAGAGAGTGGGGAGGAGTTTGAGGAAGTGTCGGGTCTGTCGGCACTCTTCTCCAGCTTGTACCTCGATGGATGCTTGTCAATCAAAGTAAGTGTTCGTACCTTCTTATGTGCTTAGTTTCTTAGTTGAGTTATAGTTCTAGCTCTTTAGTTGCTTAGTTGGATCAGTAGTTCACTAGTTTATAGTGGGTGGGGTGCTCTAGTTTAAGGCCATAGGCTAGATTAGTAACGATAGTGTAAACGTGGTGTCTAGACTCGACTTACCTGTTAGTTGTGGTATATCCCATAGTTAGATGAGGTAGGTAGCAGGTGGTGATAGCCCTGTCTATCCGGCAGAACTATCCCTGTTCGGGCATATCCCAGTGCTGTAATACTGGAACTCACCAGTCTTATTCTGTGAGAAGCCAGTAGCCCGAAGCAAGAAGTTAGGATAGATCTATCTGTTGACGCCAGATTTTGACACGTATTGAATCGGCGTCAGGAGGAGAAGGTTGGCCGATGAAGCGGATCTGAAAGCTACAGTAAGGAATCGGCCGATCGGGGTAACAGTTGAAAATCGGCTGATTGGTGGCGCAGCCTATGCCAACAGGATAGGATTATTCCAGAAGATCCTAGTCAAAAGCTGGTCAACACGGCATGCTAAGTCGGCCGGAAAGCAATTGAAGAGGTCCTGATTGGATTAGGAAACGGCGGCGGAAGATTCTGCGGGAGTCCGTTTCCTTTTTAAAGTTATTATAGATATAGTAGTTTTCCTGTTTTAAATAAGGTTGTAACAAGTCGTAATCGACCAGGAGTCCTAGTTTCAGGGTATAAATAGGAGTCGCTAGGGTTTTGCAAAAAACAATCAAATCAATCAACAAAACACTTCTACTTTTTACCAGTACTTTACTTTTCAAGTCGGCGACTTCGCCAATATTTTCTTCTTCTACGAGTTCGTACGGATTGGCAGGGCTGCATCAACCTGATCTCCGGCCAATTGGTAGGTTCCGCTTATCGAGTAATATCCGAGCTTTAACTACGGGCGCATCGCTGTGGTTTCGTTTGGATTTATTCACAAGTTATCGATATTTACTGGAATTGCAAGTTTTACCTGTTATTCTAGTATTATCACCAGTTATCCAGCTTGAGATCAGGGTGATCGGCTTCGTCATTATTCTCCTTCGATTCATCGCCATATAGCCGATTAGATCTGTTTCAAGTGTTGCTTCTATAGTAACTGTTTAGATTGCTCCAGCAGTCCTCTTTACAATTACTATACGATCATCGGCTGACCCATAGCCGATCATCCCTACAGCAAATCGGCCGATTTACCGCCGACGCGCTCCTCAGGACAGATCGGAAATCCAGCCGATCGACGCGCCTGGAATTTAATACTCTATTTCCTTGTCAATCAACAGGTCAGATTGACTGGCACGCCGCGCGAACCGCACCAGGGCGATAACCCGAACAGGAGCTAAGCAGATTCTCCCAGGTCGTGTGTCCGACGCTGAAGACCCATCGGCCGATTCCTACCCGGCCAATTTTAGCGCCAACACTATCTCATATCTGAAACCTAGCCTTAGGAATCGTCTCTACCCTCACCTCTAGCAGGTGTGGTGTCTTTGGACGAACCTCAACCATAGAGAAAGTATACATGTTCCTCAATGGATACGATACCCTTGGAATACTCCTCGGTGAAAGCTACAACGGTATCCATGCGCTTGCGGATTTATTTTCGTGGTGCTAGGAAATGTCAACAATACCCTCCTTCCATAGAGTTTTCGTCTCTTGCATCAGAGGCTAAAGAAAAATATCTATATCGATGCCGGGATGCTTGGGGCCTTGTGTAAGGATCGATAGAAAAAGATACTTCCACTTCTAGCAAAACCATGTAGAAAGGTTGTACATCATCAAGATCACTGGCCATGTGCTGTGAGTGCTAGTTCTATCACCAAAAGGATTCATTCCATCAGTACTCAACCCAAACCTAATATTCCTCAGGTCCTTTCCAAATTCCATATAATACTGCTCATCGAACTTCTTCCATTGGCGAGCATCAGCTGGATGTCGGAGCTTTCCGTCGCCCTTCTTGCATTTATCCGAATCCCACCACCGTATCAATTCAACATCCTCTCGGTTGGAGAAGAAATGCCCCAGGCGATCCGCAACTGGAAGGTACCACATAACCATGGTAGGAATTCTGCTGAACTTCTCAGAAATGCCTAAAGTAGTGTCTGTTGGCTCATCAGAGGCAACACTATTCCTTGCACCCTTCCTCTTCCTTTTATCCCCATCCGATGAACCTTGAATGTTGTCACCGCAATAACTGGCATTGTTCTTGTATCGACTTGCGGAACAAACAGGGTATTCTCCAAGTCTTTGAAAGTATCCCCACGATACAAGATACAATGATTTGGACATGCATGGATTCTTTCCACACCCATCGTGAACGGACTAACAAGTTTCTTTGCTCGATAGGTATTGGTGGGCACTTTATTTGGATTTGGAAGCCACCAAGCCAACAGAAGCAGGAGATCATTGAAACTACAATATGACCAACTGTGCTTAGCCTTTAGAGTCAACAACTCAAGTATGAAACAAAGCACGGTCCAGTGTTTCGGACATCCCTTCGATCGCTCGTATATATTTTCCTCCGCTGATTTTTTCACCGTCTCAAAGTTTGCTAACCCCTTTGCAGTACCTACCAATATCTCTCCTTTGGTGTGGTGCAACAACTGGCTAAGGAAATCACCGTCATCAAGTTTGTCGTCACTACCATCATCACTTGCCCTGCCTTGCCCCTCGCCGATACCATCACAATCATCATCGACAAAATCTGCACAAAAATCAGCATAAGTATCAAACGATCTATCAAAGTCAGTGTCTTATATCATTTCATCGAGTGTATTCTCCGTCGGAGCCAGTGTTTTCTCGACATGATGCGTCCAGATCATGTGGTTCTTAACAAAGCCACCCACCAACACATGCGAACTGATTGTAGTTGTGTCACCGAATACTCTGTTATTCTTGCATGCTTTGCACGGGCAAGATATCATCTGTGTCTTCTCATTTTCTGCATGGTTTTCCGCAGCTTAAATGAATTTATTAAGTTCTCCATGAAAATAGGCATCAGTCCTGCGTGCTTTGTACATCCATGTCCTATCCATCTCTAAACATCAACAAATAATTTAACTGAATTAAAAAAACTCTTCAATAATTTTGAAAATTTATACCTTTACATAAGCGTAGATATGCACATTCGTAAATAAAGAAAAAAATTAAAATTTTCTTCTATTGGTTACTTAGAAATGAGGCTAAAATATAAATATAAATATTAGGTCCAAATGATTACATAATTTTGATGTCCTATACTAAAATAATATAAATTCATCCAAGTTTGAGGCAGATAGAGACCAAAATGGCTCCATAAATATATACTTTAACATGTAAAAGCTAAAAAAATTTAAAAGCCAACTTATTGTTGAAATACTAAATCTTATTGAAAAAAAACTATCATGCATGTGTGTAAATATAGAAAAAACAAAGCTTCTTCTCTCTCCTCCACAGATCTAGAAATTTGATTATTTATGAATGAGGCTAAAAAATAAAGATTGGGCCCAAATGATTACATAAGCTTGTCGTCCCACTAAAATAACCTAACTTCATCCAAAAATTTGAGGAAAATGGAGCCCCAAATTGCAAATCCACACCATGAAGATCTAGATCTAGCTAGAGGTAAAAGAGCTCCATTTGAGCCTTAAAACTATTCTAAAAGCTAAGAAATGACATTGGATTAGCATCAACTTACCTCACAGAGACCCCAACTCGAAGAAAATCAAGTTTAAAATCTCCCCTCCCTTTTATATTTTTTTTCGAATTTTCGGACAGCACCTCCCCAAGCAAGCACACTGTGCTGTTGGGAAGAAGAAGAACGGGGTGCCCAGATTTTTATGGGTCTTTTTAGGGGCGGGTGACGGCGCCACCTATCCCTAAAAATGAATTTATAGGGGCGGGTGGCTCCATCACCCGCCCCTAACAATGAGCCCATTTTTAGGGGCGGGTGATAGCACCACTTGTCCCTGGAAATTTTATTTTTAGGGGCAGGTGACGCCATCACCCACCCCTGAAAATGAGCCCCATTTTCGGGGGTTGGTGATGGCGTCACCCATCCTAAAAGTTAATTTCCAGGAGCGGGTCTGCTGCTAAGTAACCGCACTCCTTTTGTAGTAACATGTTACATTTTGATCTGCCCCTGGGAAAAAAAGAGACGTTGCTACAAATCATTTGTGTAGTAGCGAAGCATTTAACAAGGTTGACATCTTAGCGCACGATATGGGTCGAACAACAGCAACTAGTAACGGAAAAACAACTTGAACTGAAAGAAAATAAAATAAATGCTGTCCATGCCTGCAGCATAGCTTTTTTTTTGGTCCAATATAGCGAGGGTCCTGATGCCGGCATAGTGACATCATAAAAAATATTAAGTAGCATTTACCAAGTAGAAAGCAACATGCATCAATAATGTAAGCATGGAGGTAGTAGTGGGGTCTCCATTAATGTGTTGATGTTGCACACAACTAAGATTTGTAGGGGCGGGTGATGTAGTCCTATTTCTCAGTTCTCACAGAAAAAATAGCTGTTTGTAGGTGCGGGTATCTTACCCGCCACTAAAACAACTTTTAGGTGCGGGTCATGCCCTAACCTGCTCCTGGAAATTGATTTTCAGAGGTGGGTTAGCCCATGACCCACTATTGTAAATGCTATTTTCATGGGTGGGTTAGGCATGATCCGCCCCTAAAAATTGATTTCTAGGGGCGGGTTAGGGCATGACCCGTCCCTGAAAATATCCTTCCTGCCTAAAATTTTACCGATTTGAATTTAAATTTTCCAAATCGGTTTCCCCCACCTTTTAAAATTTTGTTTCCCGCTAATTTTGACCAATCAAGTTAGTGCGCGATCGAATGCTATAATAATCGATATGGAATATATTTCATAAATATAAATAATTGCACATACAAAATTAAATAATAAAGTAATAAAGTATATATATCATTAAAGTACAATATTAAACGTGCTGCTTGAACATATATTTTTTCACTATTTTCCAACGCTACTTGAGGAGGCATGGTGCTGTTGGTTCGCCCAGTCATGAAGACCAATGTATTTAAGATCCGTTACTAATTTGTTGCCCTTTTGAAAAAAAAATTGCATTTATAGTGGATCACTTAATGCATAATAAAATGATATAAATTGGTTTAAAAAATGGGGCATTACTACAAATTAATTTTGTAGCAGTGGCAGCAGGTTACGCAGCACAATAAACCGGAACCTAGCTTCGTGATTATTCGAGGCAGGTGTCCATTGTAGTACCTGGACTAAATGATGTATATCGTATTTTTTCTTGAGTTATGTATAATATATGTGACTCAATTACTTGAATGGACCGCCTTGTTGATTGAAAATAGAGGGAATTGTGTGTGTGATTTGCACTACATCAGTGAGAGTACAAATCTCCAATTAACCGTGTGTCACTACTACAAAAATGATTTCTAGGGACGTCTCATTTTTTCTCTAAAGGCGGCCAAAAGATAACTCGCTCCTCAAAATGGAGCGGGATTATTGTAGCAATTCATCCATCCCTAAAAATGACCACCGTTTTTAGGGATGGGTGACACTATCACCTGCCTCTAGAAATGCATTTTTATAGGCAGGTGACGTCATCACCCGCCTCTAGAAATGCATTTTTATGTGTGGGTGATGCCATCACTCACCTGTGGAAATAGTGGTCACTAGGAGCAGGTTATGCCATCACCTGCCCCCATGCCATCACCCGCCCCATAGAAATGCATTTTTAGGGGCGACAATGACATGACTTGCCTCTACAAATAATTCCACACAAAAAAAAATTCATAACTTTTTCAGATGATCTCAGATGAAGTCAAACTTTATACCAAAATTGTAGAGATTGACGAGACCATAACTTCATCATATATTTAAGCAGCATACCCACGTGCGACAGATGAACACAAGATCCATAACTTCCGCGTGAAACTACAATCTAGAGGCCCTTATACCCAGATATAAGATGCATATAGATGGTCAGTAACTGGTGTCGGTCCCCTCACCGCACGCGTCGGCGTTGCCGGGCTCCCCGCTCATGGCGTCACGGTGTCGTGCATGTAGAAATGCAGGTGCGTGGTTATGCAGCCGTGGGTGACGACGGCGATGGTGGCGAGCGCTACTAGGAGCTGCTGTATGGTTTTATTGACGCCGGCCATGGCACTAGAGCGAAGGAAAGAAGATCAGGGAGGTAAAAGGAAGCGTGCAGTGGTTCGAAGAAAAGCTAGATCGGTTTCGTAGTGTCAGATCACTGGACTGGATGGTGACGGTGTACTAGGGTTACGGTATGCTTGGACTAGTGCCGGGTCAAGCTACGAGAAGGAGCTATTAAGTAGCAGATCGTGGCACGACCCGATACTAACTAGAAATCTGGTGCGGCTTTGCCGCACCCTTTGTGTGGTTTAACCGGTGTTTTTATGTTAGAAAAACTTTTATCCTTATTTGTTGAATATAACTGGAATTTAAACATGTACAAGGACTTTGAATTTATTATTTTATCTATAGCTATAGAGCATATTGCCAGAGGATCGGTAGTGAAAACATATGCATTGTCAACCAAATATATGCACATGTTGAAACTCAGTTGTCATTAGGATATGGGGAGTCAATGTAAATTTCGAGGCATATAAGTGGTAACTCTTACCTAAATTATAATGGATTGAGAAGTATGTGTGTTTATCTACAATAAAATTGAAGTTGATACTTCATTAGACAGGTACACCAAAGACATTTGAATAAACTGTAATCCACTGAAAAAAATATTTGGAATTAAATTAGCATGAAGTTGCGAGGAAATGTAACTAATATCTATAGGAAGAAGGGAGATGCTTTTGCTGGGGTAGATGTTGGTTGCAGACCATAACCTTAGCTCCGGTGTTTGCATGACATCTCAGTTATGGAATGTTGAAGAAAATGAGTTGCCAGTTATTTTGTATGAGATACCTTGTGTTCCTGACGGTTTTGCCAATCACTATCATCTATAGTGATCTCCATTTTATGTAATGGAGTGCCTAATTCACCGTTGCTCCTAAGCGATTCAAATGGGTACCATCTGGTGTTGTAAGTAAACAGAACAATCCTACTATTGATTGTTGCTCAAATTGATCACCTTAATTGCTTCTCAAAATAATGATGATATATTGAGTCTCACTTAATATAGGAAGCTCTAAGCGTTGTAGGAGAAAGAAATCACTACAGCTGCCGAAGGGGAAGAGTTTATGAGATTTTTGGAGCTGAGCGCGAGTAACACGCCGTGGGAATGGAAATTTTTTCCTGAGATTAGGGTATGTTTGGAACGAAGAATATGGAAACAGAGGAATGAAAAAAATGTAGGAATGAGATGAGGGTGTAGTAGGAAAATTGAGGATTGGAAAAATATAGGAATCGATAAAAAGAGCTGTTTGGAACACAGAAATTTTAATCACAGGATTAAAAAGGTACTAGAAACCAACGCCGCGCCATGTTTGTGCTAGCCAGTGGTAATTCTGGGTGGAACACAGAAATTTTAATCACAGGATTAAAAAGGTACTAGAAACCAACGCCGCGCCATGTTTGTGCTAGCCAGTGGTAATTCTGGGTGGGAGGAGCGAGCTTTAGAATTTGATGGAGAAACCATTATATACATCAATGAATGAAGACAAGGAAACCAAAGCAGGTTTCTGGCAAGAGGATAAGAATAACCATGTTTCTGAGCGAGCTTTTGTACTAGTATACATCGAGCTCCGGTATTATGTAAAGATAAGGATAGAAGGAATGCAGACGTGCCCTCTAGTACGTTGAATTACATTATCTGAGGTGCAAGATGTTGGAAATGTAGAATTTCAGTGGTAAAAAATTTTGGTTGCAGAACTGTAGATAGTTCTGTATTTGAATAATTTTAGCCTAAACTTGGCGCTTTTCTGAAGAGCATTAGTCAGTATTGTTAAGAAAATTATATTAGAAGATATAATATACATGGCATTGTGGTAAACAAAAGTGGCTTATAAGCAATGATAAAGAAGGAATTATAAAGAAAAGGTATTATGATCCGTCGCAATTTTAATGAGGAAAAGAAAATGTAAGATCATCAGTGAGGTACTTGATAATAAATAGTATAAGCAAAGAAATTACCCAGTGAAAATAAACTCCAGGACCATAGTGAAGAAGCACATTTACTTTTGGAGTAGTAACTATCCCTCAGCAATATCAGAAACTGCAAATCCTTGAGTAAAATATCCAGTGAAGTAAAGAGAATGAACTCATGCTAGTTAGAGATGGTTTCCTTTTTTATATAAACATAAATATTTATAAGCAGAAACTCTTGTGTTGTTCTCACTGCTTGAGATTTAGTAACACTGGGAACTTTGGATCGAGCGAAGTGAAAATACAAAAAACATAGGCTCAATTTACGTCGCAGGCATATCAAGGCATTGGTCATCTTCGCCACCTCCATAAGTAGTACAGAGCCAGTTAATCTATAGAATCCCTAAATCTTACAGCAAACAATCAAGATCAGAAACATGAGGAACAATAATACCTTAATTACTTTCGGAATCTCATCTCATGCTATTGCTTTTGCAGTTGCAAGCCCAAAAGAACATGAGATAGCTATTGAGTGTTTGTATATAGTACAGTTTTCAAATATTCTGTATCATGGGTGTTATGCGTCATTGATGTTCTTTTCTATCTTATCAAAGTATAGTTATGAAAAAGGGAAAACGGACTGAACCCATATAGAAGATCTTACTCTGAGTGCTAATTGTGGATAAAAAAAGACATCGATATTTGATAGGAATCAGTTACGGAGACACGGCAAGCTGATGCCCACCGCCCACGGGTGGTCCGGCGGTGAGGCAAAGGAAAGCGAGCGCTCCAGTGCAGGCGCGGGGAGCGTGGTGAAGGCCGTGAGTGGCGCACTGTCGCGGGCTGCCGGTTGTCTTCCTCCTCGTCGCGCCCCTACCGCACAGCCAAGCACAGCCGCAGAGCAGAGAGCTGGCGATGGCCGTTTTCTTCTCCATATATCCAGAGCCGCTCCGCCATGGCAGGCGAATCCACGCCGTGGTTCCCTAGCCCCACACTCCCACCGACGGCCACCGTGACTGCCCGACGCAAAGCAATCGCGAGCAGTGGCGCTGCTGCTAGAGCCGTCGCGCTGGGCGGAGCTGGAGTGGGAGAGGCACCGGCGACGCCGTGGGATCTGCGCTTGGCATCGCCATCGTTGCCGCAGGGGCCGCGGTTGCTCCATGGCTGCGGCTGCGAGGAGGGACACGGCGACGACTATCGAAGCTGCGGACCGAAGAGGACAAGGTCCTACAGCTGAGGCCGTCGGCCACGCGACACCTCGTCGTGGCGCACGGTCGCTCAGCCGGCACCGGCCTCTACTGCCCCTTGCCCGCCGCTCCGCCGGCCCCTGTTCCCTCTGCTCGCCCACCCTCGCTGAGCCTCCGCGCCGGGGCCCCGCGGTCCCGTTGGGGTGCCGCTGCCGCCCATCGCGGCCCCGCTTGCCCGCCGCGGCCCCTGCTGTCGCGCCGCCGGCTGTGCAGGCCCCGGTGCCCCGTTTCGCCCGTCGCGCCGCTGCGGCCCCCTACTGCAGCCGCGCCCGCCGCCACGGTCGGCCACGGGCCCCGGCGCTGCGTCCGGCCGCAGTGCCACGCCCCGCCGGCCCTGCCCAGCCGCGGCCATCGCGGAGCCGCGCCGGCCACGTTTGGCCGCCGTGCCCGGTCCCTCTTGTAGGGGAAGGGAGCGAGGGTGCATCCTCGCCGCCGCGCCCGGCCACCCCGCCGCACGGCGGCACCCCGCAGGGCCGCCCGCCACTGCGTCCGGCCGCGCCCGCCCGCTGCCGCATCTCGCGCGGGCCCCGCAGCGCTGCCGGACGCGCCCGCCGCTGGAGACGAGAGAGGGAAGACGACAAGGGAGGGGAGGAGAGAGGGGACCCGGACAGCGGATTGGTTTCATCAAACCGTGAGGGTCTTTTTCAAAATGGCCAGGGTCCTAAAGGATCTATACCGTCCATCTCGCGATCCGACGGCCGTCCATCTCGTGATCCGACGGCCAAGAAGATGGCGGTGACGTGGATCCATGATATGGACCTTTTCCGGCCAGGTTTCGTCGTAAGGAGATATGATTGATAAAAATATAATAGTTATTAATGATGGATTAGTTAACATTTAACAGGCTGCTTTTATTTTACAGAGCACTGTATCTTTATCTCTTCATTTGGATTAGTTATTAATGATGGATTATTTAACATTTAACAGCCCGTCGAGGCTTCTTTTATTTTACAGAGCACTGTATCTTTATCTCTTCATTTGTTCTCATCCATCCAGGGCATTCTTATCTCGTAGCTCTCTGCCCCTCTGTCTGTCTTCTCTCTCCCTCGTCTCTCTCCTCTCGCCATTGCAATGGAGTATTGGAGTACGGCAGGAGGTAGCTAGTCAGGGGAGGTCATGGTGGGGGCTAGGGGTGCCCAGTGACCAGTTGCTTCGGGGAAGGCAGCGCATGCTGGTGGGGGTCCATGGCGGCCGTACTGCTCGAGAGGGGCCGGCGGTGGGAACAGGATGGCGGCAACGGCACCAGTGCCGGCGGTCAATTCGGTGGCTCTTCCGACTTCGTGCGATATTAATGCCTCTATTTCCACACGCTCTCTCCCTTTTCCTCTTTTCGTCCGCGCTTTTTTGGCCATCAGCGAAAACTTTGGCTCACGGTGGATGCTTTTTTTCCTGAGTTTTGTGAAGGAAACCAAAACTTTCCTCTGGAACGGGAAGGTCTGTTCCTTCGTTCCAAACAGCTGTGATGTCACGAAAACACAGGAAGAATAATCCTTTAGAATTTCTTTGATAATAACTCCATTTCAAACGAGCCCTTAATGGTGCCACGTGACAGCTCGAGATTGGAGTAACTCAGCGCGTGGAAGGACCTGGAACTGGAACCGAATCCTTGCCATAGCTTTCTGCCCGCCCGATTACATAAGTCGGTAATCCAACGGATAATATTTATTGTAGACGTGGACTAAATGTGCGCTCGATTTTGGCCTGATAGCAGGGTGAGGTTTCGTCTTTTAGAGATAAGTGTGCATTAGTCACTACTACAAAACTATTTATAGAGGCGGGTAAAATCATATTTGCAAGAGCAGGTGCCGCACCCGCCCCTATTTCACGTTGCTAAAAATAGCTGTTTGTATGGGTGGAATCCTTACCCGCCCCAGAAAACCGATTTCTAGGGGCGGGTCATACCCTAACCCACTCCTGAAAATCAATTTTCAGGGGCGGGTCACCCATAACCCGCTCCTGTGAATGGTATTTTCAAGGGCGTGAAAATTTATTTTCAGGGGTGGGTTAGGGCATTACCCATTCTTCCCGCCTAAAATTTTACTGATTTGAATTTAAATTTTTATAATTTGTTTTCTGACATCTTTTAAAATTTTGTTTCTCGCTAATTTTAACCTATCAAGCTAGTGTACGTTTCATGAATATAAATAATTGCATATATAAAATTAAATTATAAAGTAATAAAGCATAAATACATTATTACAGTGCATGCGTTAGAGTACAACATTAAATGTGTTGCATGAATACATATTTTTCCACTATTTTCCAATGCTACTTGAGGCGGCCCGGTGTTGCTGGTTCACCCAGTCACGAAGACAGATATATTTAGGATCCATTGCTAATTGATGGTCCTTCTGAAAAAAATGCCTTTTCGTGCATCACTTCATGCATAATGAAACGACATAAATCGGCTACTACTTGTAGGAGTTATTTCTCATGGAGTTGTTGGTTGTGCCTTGTTGGATGAATCTGCAATTAATGAATCCACGAAAAGATTAAGAAAATATTAGATAGACATAAAAATAATGTAAACATATACCTGTATCCCTAATAAAGAGTAGTCCCTTACACGTTCAGGATCTGTTGTGTATCTCCCTTGCATCGTCATATGCTCGCACATGTACATGGAATTTGCAGGTTGCTTGTGGCAAGGGAAGTTTGTGCGTATATTCAATGTTTTCCCTCTATCGGCAGGATGAGCACCTCCTATTTTAATGTAGTGCCTGTAAGCCCTATTTTAAAATAAAAGAAAGAACATTATAAATATTTAGTTTTATTCAAAAATTAGCATGATGTACATATGGAAGATAATAAATTCGCTAACATTTTGAGGATGAATAAGAATTCATTGTATCTACCGTTTGGCACATCCAAAGAGTCCAATACAAGGACCGCACCAAGCTTTGCCTGGATCACAAAAGCAATCTAGTGATTCCTACAAAAATATTACATACGGTTTTTAGCCATGGATAGCAAGTGTATATTGTAATGAAAGATTGAAATAGTCTTACCCCTTGTGGTATGGCGCGTATATGATATCACCCTCGTCTTGCCATTTTTCTATAATAACCCCTATGTAGACCACAACCCTCTTCATGGCCTCTTCGTGAAATGACTTTCGTTTCTCATTCTTTTCCAGGGACGTTACACAACCAGCTAGCATGTCATCATCGTCTGCCCACTTACTTGGCCCGGCGTGCCTGGTCTCGCAAATAGCTGTAGCATCAAGATATCTCATCCTTTCACCTAAAGTAATGGCATCATTTGTTTGCATCCTGTATAATTGAATGTATAACAATTAATTATATATGCATATATAGTAATTGAGGCCATAGCATACAAGATATTAGTATCGATGAGGCACTTACATCCACCAGAGTTTAACCATTTCGATGTCTAGTTCACCGAGGCGGAACATGTTGTGGATGTCTCGAAAATCAAATATGATATCCATGATTCCATTACCTTGAAGTCGGAATACTTGCGGATGCTACGGATTGGATAGGGTACGGAGCCCAAATTTACATGCCGTCAGGTACCAATTATGCATCCTCCGCATTTCACTTGGAACTGTTGTGATAGCCCATTCGGGTAGAAGTGGTTTACCGTACTCAAATGTTTTAGGACAATCCGGTAAATCTAGAAGTGTATCAACCCCAACATCCTGTTTGAAGTCTGTGTCAGTGCGGGGCAAGGAATAGCCCCGTCATCTTCTGGAACCAGAATTGGATTCATCCTTTGACTTTGACTTTGATTTTGACTTAGATTTGCACTTGTCCTTTTTGTTTGCCGCATGCCATAACTCTGCAATCTCTTTCCCTTTCGGATGGTTCCCGTAAGCCCGTATCACTCACAAAATAGGCTACTGCGAATTCGGTGGCGGAGTCGGTGGAGTATGCTCTTGTGATCGAGCAACATGAGCCGGTGGTGATGGCTCTCGTGATCGGGCAACCTGAGCAGATGGTGATAGCAGTGGCAGTGGTGATAACTCTCGTGGTGTTGGTGGAGATGGTGGGTCCGGTAGAGTATGCTCTGGTGCTGGCTCCTCTTGTGGTGATGGTGATAATGGTGGGGCCGATAGAGTCGGCAGAGTCGTTGGAGTATGCTCAGATGCCTCCTTCTCTTGTTGTTGTGGTGGTGGTGGCGAGGTACAATCCGGAGCAGCAATTGGTTGTGGACCAAGCAGTATGATATCTCATTTATGCCACAGAATGGTACTGACCATGCATTGTCCAAGGCAATTCTTCCCATCTGTAGTGGGGATGTCTATCTCGTTATCCTCATAGCTTGATTTCAAGAGTTGATCCACTTGTACACATTCATATAGGGGCAGGATTGGTTTTCCCTCAAACAAACCCCCACCCAGATACACCTGAGCAATGGTAACTTCCTTTGTCTTCCCAGCTTTGCTGATCGGGTACAACAACAAGTAGGGAGTAGCCACGGATATGTAATCTACCGGGTATACCTGTGCTATGGTAGATGCGACACTACTCTAAGCACCTGTCGTATTCGCTTAGCTCAATCCAGGAGGGGGCATCATCATCATCTGTTGTTGTCCCACCTCTTGCGACGACGGGTTAATCCATAACAGCCTGGACTGTTGCTCCTTTGCAACTGCTGCATGGAAATATTGCCTAAACTTACATTCCTTGTAGCGGTCATGCTTTATATAGCTAGCCCGGTCCTGCTGGAACCAATCCTTGATGGTCAACTTAGAGGACAAGCCGAGGCGGCCTCCATGCTCTTTGGATCCAATGGCTATATTGAGCATATCCTTGTCCCTCTTGGCTTTGAACTTTTCTTGCTTCTGGAGCTTGGCAAGTTCGTACATTTTTTCTGCCACTGCTTCAGTCTCGGGTTGGTCAAACTTAGGCTTGCCATCCACTATCATAGGCTTCCTTGCTTGAAGCCACTGCCAGCAATGTTCGTCAAAGCCTTCAAAAGGGTCGAGTTGCCCGGCGAAAATTGTTGCCTCTCTTTCACGCCGCCACTGATCGACCTTCCTTTGGTATCCACCCGGGCCAAGACGAACTCTATGTATGTTGCTCAGTGCAAGCTCTCTATCCCTCTGGCTTAGAGCTAGAGCTTCCTCAGAGGTCTTTTGCCCTACAAACTCATTCAATTCTGCTCGTGTGATTTCCCCGTAATCTACAAATGGCCCTCAGCCCTTCTGGACATACTTGGTATTCAGATCACCCTTCCACCCGCAGAAAGTTTCACCCAACATCTTCTTGGCATAATGCTTAACTCTTTCCTGAGTCCCTCGCGGGAAAATAAATGTTTTGCTCAACAGTGCCCACATCGCTTCTTTCTTCCCCTCAGGAACTGTTAGCCATTCGGGTGTCGTTGGATCCAAAACCATCTTTGTTCTGATTATAGAACCGGTTGCATTCCGAAACTTTGCATGCACCTCATGAGGCTCTATGGGCTCGTCTGCTGCGTTAACTACTGTTGACGCTAAAAATCGGCCGGGAATCGGCCGATGACCTTCAGCGTCGGACACACGACCCGGGAGAATCTGCTTAACTCCTGTTCGGGTGATTGCCTTGGTGCGGTTCGCGCGGCGTGCTAGTCAATCTGACCTGTTGATTGACAAGGAAATAAACGTATTAAATTCCGGGGTTCCGATCGGCTAAAGTCCCGATCTGTCCTGAAAAGCGTATCAGCGAATCGACCGATTTGCTATGAAGATGACCGGCTATGGACCAGCCGATAATCACGTAACGATTGCCAAGAAACTACTGGAGTAACTTAAACAATTGTTACAGATGTAACACTCGAAATAGATCTAATCGGCTATACGATGGTGAACAAGGAGAAATAATGATGAAGCCGACAGTTCAATCTCAAGCTGGATAACTGGTGATAAAACTAGAACAATAGGTAAAACCTATAATTCTAGTAAATATCGATAACTGGTGAATAAATCTAAACGAAACAACGGCGGTGCGCTCGAAGTTAAAGCTTAGATGTTATTCGATAAACGGGACCTACCAATTGGTTGGAGATCGTGTCGATGCAGCGCTGCCAATCTGTACGAACTCGTGAAAGAAAAAGAAGTATTGGAGAAGTCGCCGACTTGAAAGTAAAGTACGATGAAAAAGTAGATTGTTTATGTTGATTGATGTGTCTCTACAAAACTCTGACTGCTTCTACTTATACCCTAGGACTAAGACTCCTGATCTATTATGATCCGCTACAAACTTGATGTAAGTAAACATTACTATATCTATAAAACTTTCCTAAAGGAAACGGACTCCCGCAGAATCTTCTGCTGCCATCTCCTAGTCCAATCCGGACTCCTTTCATTGCTCTTCGACCGAGTCGGCGTCGTTCTTTGACTAACATCAGGTCATCTTTGACTGGGATCCTCTGTTGGGATTCCATTAGCTTCATCCCCTATCTGTTGGCGCAAGCCCATATTGGCCCAAACGCTCTAGCCTTTCAATCGGCCGATCCCTACCAACTCCATTCGCCAATCGCACGAAACACTGCAGCGCCAATCGGCCGATTCCTAACTGTAGCGTCAATCGGCCGATTCCCAACTATAACCTTTAAACCTGCCGCATCGGCCAATCTCTTCCTTTTCACCTTTTTTAGGCAGTTAGACACCAAATCACTATTCCCCTTTCTGAAGCTCCTGGTCTCATCTGCTTAGGCCCCATGGGGAATCCAGACCCGACCAATCTGATTAACTTAGAAACCCATAGAATCCCTTTCAAGCAATCACCTATGGATTTGGGTCAGTGGTAAGGCGCTTTCATATCTTGGCCGAATGAAACCCTCGGCTGGAAAGAGTGGTACCAAAGATTAGCTAACTCTAAGAGAGTTCAATGGGATGAATTAAAAATTGGCCAGTGCATCAATCTCTCTTTGTCCCAGATGGAGAAGAATGAACCCCTGGTAATAGCAGCCTCCTATTTTTGGTCTGACGCACTTAACGCGTTTCTCTTCGGGCACGGACCCATGACCCCAACTCTGGCCGATGTACTGATGCTGACCGGCCTTGACATTTCCTCCCCCAATACACCCTTTGATTATCTGATCAAACCAACCCATCGGCTAGAGACAAAAGGAATCAGCGGGTGGAAAGGGTATATCAACAGAAACATGAGGACCGGGGCAATTTCGGAGAGAGAACATACAATGTTCTTGATGATGTGGCTAGAGAAGCACCATTTCTGCGGCAGAGCGGTTGGTCCTTCTTCCAATACAAAAGCTCTTGCCGAAACCCTGTCAAAAGGATCCACCATCCCCCTTGGGAAGCATCTGCTAGGATCATCCTACCACATGATGCATCAGATCGGCGTCAAATTATCAAAGGGAGAGCCGATTGGTAACCCTGGTGGCCCCTGGTGGTTCATCACCCTCTAGCTTAACTTGTACATGAGCAAGGTCTCCCAGCAGCAGATAGAGACCAAAACATTCCCCAACATTGATTCAGAGGAGAACCCCACCATACGACGACGGTGCACCTCTTTTGGCGAAGCAGCATCAGTTTTTCCTGGTTGCCAGTTCACCGCCACCCGAACAGAAAAGTATTTCAGATGTTTTTACAACGGCTTTAGTGAAGAAACCACCAGTTGGTATCCGTACCAGAGGACAGAGCCACTTTTTGAGCTTCCTTACTGCTATGACTCATCGTCCAACTGCTTTGATAATGATCTCATGGCTGTCTTGATCAAACCAGGGATTTTACCGGCAAACTTTTTCTCCGGGAAAGATTCCCCAACTTATGAGTTTTACAACCCATTAGTTGTAGCACGGCAGTTCGGCTTTGGTCAGCTGCCGATTCAAATTTATTTTGCCGGTCGCGCAAAATTCCGAGATGAGCTCACTAAGGGCCTTGATTATAGTCGGCTGTGCAATTTAGTGCCGGATTCCAGTACCATTGATGTAAAAAATCTGGCGTCAACAACTACATTGACCATCCATTGTCCTTTGGGGTATTGGTTCCTTCCTTGTTGACCTCGTTTCCTCTTGTTTTGGCTGCCAGAGGTTGTATTTTGAGGTTCCGGACCAGAGCTATCATTGCATTCAAGCACTTCCTCTGTGGAGCTTGTGGGTCGGCGTCGGTGTTTACTCCTTCCTGTGGGAGCCGCCAACACGAATCATAGGATTTTTGCTAGTCATTACGCGTAGTCTATGAAAAACATATACTAAAATCTAGATGTATGTTAATTGTGTGTCGTCATTACCTAAACTGGATTCGGAATGTAGTCTGGATCAAACTCCAACTTTGAACAACGTTCGCTTCGAGCGATAGGGTGTGGATCTAACGGATCGTGCCACACGTCGTCTACTCAACCCTCGTGTCCAATCCTGGGTCCTTCATTTTCCAGGTCGTCGACATCATCGTCCCCAGACTGCATACCGTCTTCGGCATCATCGCTACCGGATTGCAGAGCGACGTCGGCTAGGTCGTTCCACGATACCTAGGATGCAATTCGCTCGACTTTGTCGACTGCCGTGCTGCATGGTTCCATTGCGGGGATGATGACGATGGTTGATCCATTTACATGTTCTACAAATTTAAAGAGAAACATGTTTGAATACAGAATTTTAATGTATGAGCCTTTAAAGATTTTTATCATACCCTAGGGACATGTTGGGCAGAAGCACAAAACAATCCCTTATATTACATCATTAGTACAATAATTCATTCATAATACAAAATTAAACTAAGCTCACAACTTTTTTCAAACAATAAAATGCTTGAAATATACACTATCTCATATTCAGAGTTGAACTAAAATGAATTGAAACATTCACTAATGATATTCAGAGTTGAACTAAAATGAATTTCACTAATAACACTTTCGCTAATTCAGTATTTTACTATTTCACATTCACATTCACATTCACTAACTAACTCACATTCTAAATGACAATACATGAATAATTAAATTTAGCTTAGTCACTATATTCCTCATAAATTCAAATAAAATGTCATTCAACAGTCCTCGTATACATGCATAAAAATTAACAAGTTTCAAACATGTCTCACTATTGACGATCCTTAAGTGCGAAATCCGATCGTCAACTATGCTCACAAACAAAGGAAAATTATGCATCTTACTCACATAATAATATCGCTAACCTAGTTCCACAGTTGTTTTGGTAAATTAACCATTCCAAGGATACGAGTCGGGAATAAGACAAAAACACGAAGACGCAGCACACTTACAAAGAGGGCTCACAAATAAGAGCAAATGGGCGCGCCAAGGAAGCAATCACCTGGAATCAGACCCTGGACCCACCAATCAATCTACCAGAGGCACCACCTGGGTTCAGCCGAACCCAGGGGTCGGCCGAACCTGGACTGCATCCCGTCTAGGTGCCCTTCGACGTGGCGTCACCCCTAAGCTACATGATCCTTGATGATAAGGTTTCCTTATGAAGAGATGGCGGGAACCGCCCTTGGAGATTATAAAAGGAGGCCCTCACCCCCTCATTCAACACACACCACATAAGAAGAGCCTCTCTCCCTCTCTCACTCTTGATACTTGTATTCCTTAGGGTAGTGGAGCTAGGCTAGTGATTTCTCTTAGCAAACACAATTCATCGTTGGGGCCTTAGCGAACTTACGGCCTTGGGTATGGGTTTTTATTCGGTTTGTTAGTACTCTATTCATAAGGAGTTTATCCATGGTTATTTTGCTATCTCGATAGTTTATCATACCATGCTTAGTTTATTCTTGAGTTATGCAACTTATATGCTTAGGACAGATGATCTGGGTAAGGATATCGGTCTGTTGTGCTTTCGGGCTTGCCGTAGCGTTTTACTTGTCCATCCGAAGGGTGGGAGACACGGGGATGCTTTGGTACTGACTTGTACACGAGCGTGGTGCTTGGGCACACGGGATCCTTCGGATATGACCGTGCTCCACGGTATTGCAGAGGTAGGCCGCAGGCGGTGACAACACTGTTGGTCCGCCATGGTAGTAATGCCATGGTTAATGAAGTCCCCCATATTCGGGTACAGTGTAGGAGTTCGGAAAGATGTAATGCCCCGGATGTACTTCGGGACGGGACATTCTCCTTGATATCCCTATTTTCCCTGCACCTGCAGTTCTAATCATGTGCTTTGCCTAGCCCTTGCTCATATGAAAATATGCTATTAGGACCTTGTCGTATGCCTATGCTCCCACTAACCCATAGGTTTATTCGTTATTCTTTATCATGAGATTGGTTTGAGTGTGTGTGTCACATTACCCCTATTCATATTATTTATCATGACTTACCCCTGTTTGAGTTATAGTCTATAGCTTATTCATACTGTCCTGAATATGTACCAAGTAAACTCTTTTGCCCATGCCATGCTTTGGAAAAATATAAATAATGATACCCGAATACACTCTGGATTAAATGCTACAATGTGCGCTTGCAGATTCATTCTATAATCGTTAAGACATACCCCCACCGGCGTTTCCTGGCATCGTCGCTAAGGATGGGCCTTACACCCCCTTCCGTAGTGATTGCGTTAAGAAACGCTAACACTCACATTCACATTTCACATTGAAATGAAAAAAAATATGAAAAAAAAGAAAACCAAAAACCTACCGAGAGGCTTCAGTCTAGCTTGGGAAGGGGACGACCGACGCGTGGTAGACGGCCGGCGCGAGGAGGAGGCGGCAGCGCACGTCGAGGAGGGGAGGAGGAGCGGTAGCACGCGTCGAGGAGGGGAGGTGCGCGCTTGGGCGAGTGGAGGAGGCCGGCCGGCGGGAAGGAGGTGCTGCCGGCGCTCGCGAACGTAGATCTGCGGGAAGGAGGAGGAACCGGGGTGGAGAACTATTAGGCGGCACCGCGCGAAGAGGAGGCCGGTCGGTGGAGGATAATATGCGCGGGTCGGGCTGGCGCCGGTGCAAGGGAGGGGAGGAGGAGGAGGAGGAGGAGAAGGAGGGTGCGGCTCAGCAAGGAGGGCGCGGCGAGGAGGACCAGCGGCAGTGGCGCAAGGAGGAGGAGGAGGTCGACGACTCAAAATTTCGGGAGCCTAACAGCGTCCCCGCGTGCAGCTCAAAATTTTGCTAACTCCTGGGCCTCCACTATCTAATATATAGGACGATTTGCAGCTCCCACCGCCCCTACCTACAAATGATTTTTAGGGGCGGGTGGGGGCATCAACCGCCCCTACAAATCAATTTCTAGGGGCGGGTGAGGCCCCCAACCCGCCCGTACAAATGGTTTTCCTATTATTCTAAAAATTCATTTGATTAAAAAAATAGAAAAACACATAAAAAAAGTGAAATTTTTACCATAAGCATATTGTGACGTGTATAACTTAATAAATTTTCAAAACCACATTTCAGTGTATATACATGTTAAAAGTGTCGAAACCAAAATGTATAGCTAACAACCCACACTACTATCTCATACTACACATGGATAACTTTGTGTTTTTAACACTCTTTATAATTATTATATGTATTGAAATATGTTTACCGTATTTTTTCCTAGTTTTATAGGTCACTATATGCTTATGGTACATATTTCACGTTTTTATGTGTTTTACTATTTTTTGTATTAAATAAATTTTTAGAATAAATTGAAACTACTTTATAGGGGCGGGTTGGGGTATCGCTAGCCCCTACAAATAAAAATTATTTTCAAATTTATTCTAAAAATTCATTGGATTAAAAAAAAAGTAGCAAAACACGTAAAAATGCGTCTGGATGGCCCGGCGATAAGACCGGACATCCGAACAGCCTTGCAAAATTTTCTGATGTCCGAACGGCCTGGGACATCGGAAAAACTTTCATTTAATTCAAAGTATATAGCAAAATATGTTAAAAAATGTGAAATTTTTACCGCAATCCTGTTGTGACTTATAGAACTTCTAAAAATTTGAAAATCATATTTTAATTTCATTGAAATTTTTAACCTAATCGTATTGTGACTTATATAACTATAAAAAAATAACAAGAAATATTTCAGTATATATAATTGATGAATACATTCAGAATACATGGATGCACTAGATACTAGAGAGACGATTACATGCATGGATCCAAAAATAATTTACTAGCTGTATATATTTAAGAGGTAACAATTCTCGATTATCCATCCTTGTGTGCTCATGGTTTGTCGTCTTTTCTTATACTTGCTTCTATAATCCTAATCTTATGTGGTAGGTCTACGAAGAGGTTCATTTTATCATATTGGTTATATTCTTCCTCATCGCGGGTACCATCAACTCCTATGATATCTTTTTTTTGAGGAACAACAACGTGCTTTGTCTTCTTTGCGGGATCAGCTACATACATTACCTGTGCGACCTGTGAAGAAAGTACCCATGGGTCGTCTTAGTAACCGACATTGTTGAGGCCAAAAATCGTGAGCCCATAGCCGTCCACCTCAACACCTCTGGGGTGTTTCACCGAACGACACCGAAATACCGGGACTTGTATATTGGAACCATAGTGCACTTCCCGTATATCATCTATGACACCATAGTATGTGGTGCTTTGGCCTGTTCTCTAGTCTAAGGCCTCAATACGAGCACCGCTATTCTGAGACACGGTCTTCTTATCCATTGCGGTAGTATAAAATAGATATCCATTAATATCATACCCTTATCATGACGTGACCTGGCTAGATGGGCCAGCTACCAATGTTTTGATAGTTTGTTCTTCCACGGTCTCCCCGTCTGGTAGATCCAAGTCCTTCAACCATGCAGTCAATTGATGCTTATGCTCTCTCATGATCCAATCATCCGAGCGGCCATTACTTTCTGCACGAAAAAAGCTCAAGTGTTCATTGACTAAAGGTCTCATTATTGTGACGTGCTGCAAGATGCTATAATGTGCTTGTTGCACACCTTTGAAATCCTTGTTGACGAAAGTTTTCCTCTCAACTGTTACAACCCCTTCCAATCTTCCCAAAAAGCGTGAAACAGGTAGATCGATACCTACATTATCCTTTAGGTAACCTAGGCAGTATTCGATGATTTCCTCATTACTATATCCCTCTATTATGGACCCCTCAGGGTATGCATGATTCAGTATGTCCACATTTCATATAGGTAAAGTGGACATTTCATATACATACATTCCACATTTCATCTCGAGCTGTGCCATAGTCTCCCTAATTAATTCGTGGAGATCCTGCAGTTCATCTTCGTCGATCACCTTTTGATCAATCTTGTGGAAGAAGTAACACAACCGAGTGATTACCATCTTCACGTATACTGACTTGATCACTCTGATTGCAATATATGAGGAACACCGTCTGCAACACATGACAATCGTGACAGTTATAGCCGCATAGCTAGAGGTCTTTCATTGACTAGTTTCCTTATGTTGGATGAGACACGACTTGGGACTTTGATCCCCCGTAAGCTCTCGCACATTGCCTTCTTTTCATCATGTGTCAAGTTGTAGCTAGACGGCAAAAGTTCATATCTTCCATTTCCTTTATCCACGAGGTGAAGATCTTTTCTTATCTTCATGGCTACCAGGTCTTGACATGACTTTAAGGTATCCTTTGTCTTTGCTGATGTCTCCAGAAGGAGACTAATTGCATGGCGGACCTTAAGATCCGCCCAATACGGCAAGTACTTGTAGAAGATAGACTGTGTCTTGAATGGTATGCCTTCGATATGTGCCTTATCTCTGTTTCTCTTCTTCCCATCTTTCGTCATCTTCCCATAGGTGACTTGGATGGTCCTGATCATTAAAGAAACATAGTGCCTATCTCGTTTTACTAGTGCAGAATGTAACTCAGGCTTGCCATCAAAAAAGTTGTAGAACTTCTTACTTCGGTACCGATATCCTTCCACTAAGAAGCGCATGTACCCAAGGTAAACTACCTTTCTATAACCTTCCAGGAAAGACGATACGGTGTCATCCACGCAGACAATGCATCCTGTCCTGCATTTGACCTGTCCTGAAAGGACAAACAAAACTTGATAATCATGGATGGTGACAAAGATATTGGCTCTAAGATTAAAGGGCTGCCGTGTAAAACCATCAATGATATTGATACCCTCCTTCCATAGAGTTTCCATCTCTTGCATCAGAGGTTTAAGAAAAACATCTATATCGATGCCAGGATGCTTGGGGCCTTGTATAAGGATTGATAGAAAAAGATACTTCCTCTTCTGGCACAACCATATTGGCAGGTTGTATATCGTCAAGATCACTAGCCATGTGCTGTGAGTGCTAGTTCTATCACCAAACAGATTCATTCCATCAGTACTCAACCCAAACCGAATATTCCTTGGGTCATTTCAAAATTCCATATAATACTGCTCATCGAACTTCTTCCATTGGTGAGCATCACCTGGATGAACCCCACTTTCAGGGGCGGGTGATGGCGCCACCCGCCTGTGGGGTGCGTTGCGCCATCACCCGCCCCTGCAAATGCGCTGCATTTTCAGGGGGCCCCATTTTTATGGGCTGGTGATGGTGTCACCCGCCCCTAAAGATAAATTTCCTGGGGTGGGTTTGCTGCTACAATAACCGCCCTCGTTTCAAAGGAACGGGTTACATTTTGACCCGCCCTTGAAAAAAAGGGGACGTTGCTACAAATTGTTTGTGTAGTAGTGAATACCTCCTTGCACATAATATCATTGCAAATGGTACTAATGCTCGTTGCTACAACGACCAGTATTTTTAGCCTGAATCGTTAGGTCATTCTCTAGTAGAGATGTCTTAAGGGTACGATAGATCATGAAATGCTAGATGCTTGGACTAGTGCGCTGCATGGTCCTTGTAGCAAAAGCACGACATGATAGATTGCAAAGCAAGCATGAACGATCGAGAGGTTTTAGAGAGGGCTTTGCTCCTGCAAGCTTGTGTGGATGCATGATAGACAGAGTGCGTATGTGAAACTGTTGTGTCCGGTCCAAATCGGAGGTTGGTAAGTTCAAGGCCGATATCTAACCAACTATGATGGAGGCTCCCTAGATTCTTCCTGCGCTGGAGGCTCAGCCAATGAGCGTGTTTATTATGTTTTTCTAATAATTCCATGTCTATTTTTCATTCTTTTATTTATTATATGACTTTGATATTATTGACGCAAAATCCGGTCAACACACCAAATGCGCTATAACGTGCGAATCACAAAAGTATTGTATAACTATGAGTCTGTGACAACCAGTCAGACCGGTTTCAAAGACTGGTCAGGCCGGTTCCCTCGGGCTTCGCTGGAATCGGTCGCCCGAGAAGGATAACTATCACGCTTACGTAATGGAGGATGGCTAAGTTCACGAACAAACCAGCAAAGGATAACCAAAACACTCACGTGATGAAAAATGACTAGTTTACGAGCAAACTAAAGGCCGTCGATGCTCTCACACGGGATTGACCCCGTTAGGGTGTGGGCGTTGCTAGTGTACCTTAGGTCGACCAAAGAGCGTAGGATGCTATCTATGGTCGTGGAAATCAGTAGATGAACAACAAGAGAGGCTGGAAGGGAGATTTAGGGTTTGTGAGGTAAAAGGTAGATGCGTAGTAGATTTATTTGACTAGATATGTCTCAATTGCCCGTGACCCTTGATATATATGGTGGGATGGTCTTAATCCAATAGGAGTCGAAACTTTTACAAATTCCATATCAAAATACAACTCTCAACTTGGATTGTGCTGTCAAAACCGATCTGACCAGTCCCCCAACCGGCCTAACCGACTTAGGATCGGTCTGACATGTCTGTCTAACCCAGGTGCTCGTCTTCCTGGAGTCATAACTTACTCATCCGGACTCCAAATGTGACATTCTATATATTTATTTCGATTATCTCGATGAGATCCACGTAATAGTGCAGTCCTATTGACAATTTGACAATGTCACCAGAACCGGTGTGACCGATTTGTAAGACCGGTCACGTAGGTTTGCCCAAATTGTCCAGCAAACCTGATTTGTGCCAAATTTGGTTGTCAGCAGATATAAAATCAACCATTGGAACTTAATGATAGACAATTTATCATATGGATTCCGTGGGTGACAAATTCTACAAAAATTGTACAATTCAAAAAGAACTTAGTAGTCAAATTTTAGGAGTTGTTTACATGCCCGAAGAATTGAACAAAGTTTTAGCCAATGAAGGTGGAAGGGATTTAAACTCTCTATTGCTATTATCAAAAAAGTACAGATGGATGAAAATAGAGATGCACGAGGGGAAAGGTCATGACTTCGTTGTCTAGAAACCGCATATGCATGAAAATCGTGTGGCTTGGAGATTTTCAGCGGGAAGGGAACTTTCAAAAGGAGGTAATTAGGTGCGAACACTACTAGAAAATTGGTTCCACTACTACCAAAAAAACATTAACCGCGACCTTTAAAAATCACCTCGGAGGCGGGTGGGGCAGCGGCCCGCCTCGGTTAACCGTTGTTGGGCTGCCGGCCGTACAACCACCACAGTTAATTCATTATCCGAGGCGGGCAATGTCAAACAACCGCGGCGGTTGTTTTAAGATGAACCGTCTCGGTCAAACTGTGGTGGTTTCTTTAAGCTAGCCGCCTCGGCTAACTTCCATATATATAACAGCCCAGCCCCCTTCCTCTTCCCCGCGGCTCCTCCATTTTTTCGTGTTTTGAGCTCAAAACACTAAAATTGGCCATTTTAAAAGGGGGGGAGGTTTGCCCTTGGATTTGGTGAAGGGAGCACCACAAGAGGTTGGTTTAGGTGCTTTTCTTCTAGATCTAGATCTAGATCTAAATGGAGAAGAGAGAAAATAGGATCTGGAGCTACTCGGATGCATTTTTTCTTATATTGATCTGTTGTGTGTGCAAGGTCGCGTCCATGGATAGGGAAGAGTGGATGTACAAGTTACCGAGGGTTGGCAATGATATGTCTTTCCTACATCATGTGAGAATTTTTTTTGCCGCTGCGAAAAAGTATCGTGTGAGTCTGGGTCGGGAGCGCATCTTTTTTCCGTGCAATAGCTGCAAGAACAAACTTCTATAGGAAGATAACATGGTTCAATCTCACTTGATCCGGCATGGTTTTGTCATGGATTATACTGTTTGGAAGTTTCATGGCGAAGCAGATCCGAGTGTCACCGGTGCATCTGCACGAAACTCGTCGACGACCTCGATGGTGGATGAAAGAGTACAACAACCCTTATCATCCGCAGCAACTGCGGGTGGTGACAGTGCAAATCGTGATTACATCAACATTGATGATCTTCTCAAAGACATAGGGGGCAATGATGGTGATTGGGATCGTGATGAGGAGGGTCATCTGTTGGGCCCCAAAGATGCAGAGCTTTTTAAAAACCTTGCTAACTGTATGGACCAAGATCATGTTCTGTTTGGGAATCCGAAGTAGCTGGAGAATTTCAAGGAGATGAAGCAGATGACAATTGATCCGTTGTATAAGGACTATCCGAAGCATTGCGTTTTAACCTTCAGTTGCTGATGATGAAGTCTCGCCATGGGTGGTCCGACACTAGCTTCAACGACCTGTTACATATGCATGCTGACACATACCAGAGGGTGACAAGGTACCCGCCAACACCTATCGTGCGAAGAGGATGATCCGACCAGTGTCCATGAAGCTTAAAAAGTTCCATGCATGCACTAACCACTGTATCCTGTATTGAGGCATGTATGAGAACTTGCAGACCTGTCCGCATTGTGGTGCGAGTTGGTACAAGAGGAATGCCAATTGTCGCACAAACGTGGATGACGAGGGATCCAAGAGTAGGCTGAAGATGAAGAAGACGGCCAAGCAGATCCCATTTCATGAGGATGAGGAAGAAGAGGGCTACATGCAGAGAAAAAGTCCTGCACTGTCAGTGTGGTACCTGCCCGTGATCGATCGCCTGCGTGCGCTAATTGGGAACCAGAGGATGCCAAGCTGATGTCCTGGCATGCATCTGCAGAACGCATCAAGGATGATGGCAAGCTACGACACCCCTCGGATGGCAAGCAGTGGATAAGTTTCAATGCCAAGTTCCCGAAGGAGATTGGTGATGAAGCAAAGAACGTCAGGTTGACACTAAGTACTGATGGGATGAATCCATTCGGTGACCTTAGTAGCTCCCACATCACTTGGGCGGCCATCCTGACTATCTAGAACCTACCTCCCTATCGATGTCAGAAGCGTAGGTATCTTTAACTCACCATGATTGTTTCTGGCCCGAAGGAACCTGGCAATGATATATATGTGTTCCTGGAGCCTCTAATGGAGGACATGAAGATGCTATGGGAATATGGGGTCAAGATGATGGATGCATCCAGAAAGGAGTTCACTCTAAAAGCCGTCATCTTAGTCACCATCTCTAATTACCCCGGCCTTTTTGCACTATCGGGGCAGATCAAAGGTAAGTCAGGTTGTGTAATTTGCATTGATGGTACCTGCTACACTTATCTTAATGCATCGAATACATGAGGCATAGGCGATTCCTCAACAAAAAGCATAGATACTGGCATCCTTTGATGAATCAGTTCTTTGACAACAAGCCTGAGCCTCAAACTGATGAGCCAGAAAAGATGAGTTATGGGCAAAAGGTGTTTGACATGGTGAATGGCATAAACGTAGAGTTCAGGAAGAAGAAAGCTAAGGAAGATGGAACCACAACAAGGAAGTAGAGGAAACAAGATCAGATGGAGGTGAAACAACCACCTGTCATCCCAGTTCCTTTCAAGAAGCAGTCATGTTTCTTCAAGTACCTGTCATACTGGAAGGAGCTAGATACGCCTCATGCCATCAACTACATGCACCTTTCAAAGAATGTCTTCAAAAGCACGCCCGGGGTCCTGCTAGACATCAAGACTAAGACGAAGGATGGTCTGAAGTCACATCTGGATCTTGTGAACCAGAACATTAGGACCGAACTTCATCCAACCCTGGGGGCGCTGAGTAGGAAAGTGGACCTTCTGGGCGTGAGCTACAACCTCACGACAGATGAGAAGAGGGTCGTGTGCCAGTGGCTTAGGGTTGTGAGGGTGCCGACCGGTTTCTCTTCCAACATCAAGAGTCTGGTCTCGATGAAGGACCTCACACTAACCAACTTTGACGTACATGACTGCCACGTCATGCTCACAGTGTTCCTCCCAATTGTGATCAGGGGTATTGGTGCAGAGTATGTGAAGATGGTCATCACACGCCTCGGTTACTTCTTCAACTAGATCACACAAAAGGTCATCGATGAAGTTGAGCTACCAGGCATGAAACAATTCATCGCAGAGACTCTTTGCCAGCTCAAGATGTGCTTCCCGCCGTCTTTCTTTGATATTATGCCACACCTGATGATGCACAAGGTTGATCAGATACATGACCTTGGGCCTGTAAACCTGCACCAGATGTGGACGTATGAGAGGTTCATGTTGACCCTGAACAGATACATCCATAACCGCGCTTACCCAGAGGGCTCTATGATCGAGGCATACACAACGGAGGAGGCCATTAACTATTGCACCAAATACATCTGGGATGGAAATGCGATTAGGTTGCCCGTCCATAAGCACGAAGGCAGAACCTCACGGATGGGGTGCACGGGGAGGAAAATACGCACCGATGTAAAAGACGATATGGTGCATGAAACTCATCACAATGCCCTTAATCAGTTAGTGGTCATGGAGAAGTGGGTTGAGAAGCACCTTGAGGAGATCCGCCGTGGTTGTGACGGACGCACAGAGGCATGGTACAAAGACAACACAAGATCAATTTCACGACGTGGATCAAACAGCAGGGCATACGTCCTTATGCTGAATCTGATGAATCGAGGCTTGCGTCCGGCCCGTCCACCCAAATCACCTCATGGCAAGGGTATGACATCAATGGATACAGGTTCCACACGAAAGAGAAGGACAAGAAGAGCGCAGTACAGAACAACGGGGTTCGACATGAGGGCATCGACGAGGCCACTTGGGAGACTAAGGCATACTATGGGCACATTGTGGAGATATGGGAACTTGACTACAGCGGTGAACTACAGATACCCATCTTCCGTTGTCTGTGGGTAAAGCCGTATGCGGTTGTCGTGGATGAGTATGGGCTAACCACCGTGGAGCTTGAAAGTGTCGGCCTCAAAGATGATCAGTGGTACTAGCAAACCGTGTTGCGCAGGTAGCCTACTACCCGAAGCCCAGAGATTCCAAGAAGCATGTGGTCGGGTCAGGAAAGCAGAGGATCATGAGAGCTGATGGAGTGCAGAGTCCGGAAGAATACAACAACTAAGCAAAGTTCTCGCTCTTTACCGATCATCCACGCAAGATCAAGCAAGTCGAGAACCGTGTCAACAAAACCAATATGAAGCCTTTGTGCTGCTCCGACGGTGAGAAGAGGACAATGGTACCATCGGTACCAAAATGATATGCATTCCACACAACATAAATATAACAATTAATATACTAAGATATTCAACTAGAGGTTCGCGGACGTCATTTTGTAACTTATTATTGTAATTGAATCCAAATGTATGCCTTTAACATTATGCAGTTATAAGTACTGAGTATAACTGTGAAACCGGGATACCATTCATTTGCATGGAAATATTTGGCAAGGATTGCAAATTAGAATCAAAAGCTTGTTGTTCGAACCAAACAGGTAGCATGACGTGCTGACCGAGGCGCTGGGAAACCCCGAGCACCGCGGCCGCGTTCGGGGCGTATCCTCAAGGCACAGCTAGAAGAATGTGGAATCAAGGCAATCCTACGCCACCTCTTACCACACGAGGCAGAGATACAAGGAAGGGCTCTTCCAGAAAGGCAGCGATGAGGCAGTGAAAGAAATAATCATGGGGACGATACAAGATGCTTTCACGAGCACTGACCCCAAGATGGTGGAGCTGAGGACGCAGATGTTCCTCCAGGCTAGCGTGCTGCCACAACAAGGTCAAGCCACTGTCCAAGGGCAGATGCCGCCGGGTACGTCACAACCCCAAAGGTACCCAGCCGATAGATTATGGAGCCAATACTTGACATGCTCTAGGTGCCCTGGGGCAGGATGGGGAGGAAGAAGAATGTGGTGCAGGGAGCGGTACAGCCACCCAACCCTGAAGCCAGGTACCACGGGAAGCCTGTCCAGCCCGAATATGCCTTGGTGAACGTGCGTGGACGGCCGATGAGTTCGATAGTAATGAACTTTGACATTCCCACTGAAGAAGGAGCCACAACCATCAGTGGTGCTCTCGGCTCTCACGCGCTATGGAACAAGGCAAATATTGTCTTGGAAATGCAGAAGTCGTTGTCAAAACCCTCGCAACCATCATCGTCTCCCTCGGGTGGCCCAAGTGATGGCGACGACAATGGTAATGGTGGTGATGACAGTGGCGGCAATGGCAACGACAATGCTGGTGGCCCAGGCACCAGTCCTCGACATATCCCGCCTGCCAACATGAGCAACCCACAAGAAGGTATAGGGGGTGCACCGGGCAACGAAACACCGCCTCCAAGTGGTCCAAAGGGCACCGGGCAATGTCCTCCTGCACGAAGAAGCCTACAAAAGAAGATGAGGGCAAACCCGCCCAGCTCACTATAGAGGAATCGACCATGTTTAACATAGCAGAAAACTTCAAGTACACAACGGCGTTCGAAAGGTACATATGCTAATGGCAACCAACCGTAGTCAACGGGGATGAGGCTAACAGACTTTTCCACTCCTTAACTTAATTACAGGCCGTGAACACCACCGTCAGTTTGGCCCGTTACTCCAGATTGCCCCGATAACTTCGAGAATGGCAAGTTCATGTTGCCCTTGGGCCAACTCGTCCAGGAGGAGCCATGGGAGGTTCGGAGGTTCCATCTCTGGTATATGCATGCTTCAAAGTTGGGAATGAAGGATTTCATTGTGAGGGCCCCCAAGGAGTACTTCCACTTGGAAGATGATTTTTTTTTCATCATTGACTTCCTCGACATTCACAGGCTATTGTGGTGCAAGGACCTCGACGTCGCACAAGTCGCCCTTTTTTCCATGTAAGTGATTACACCTCTGCATCGCTGAAGGTACGCGCATTACGATCAAACTAACAATGCCATGATGATGACTTGTGCTTGCAGGATGCAATCATATGTATGCAAGGAACTAAACGAAGATATTATCCACCTATGTCCTATGCATATTACCTAAAGGGCCATCATTGGGTACGATGTACCGGGCACGTACCCTAGCCTCGTGAATTTGGACCCAATGAAGCGAGTCCTAGTCCGGGTTAAAATCAAGGCGAGCTCAAGTATAGAAAAGGACAATACATCCTACAAGTCATGAAGAAGATCCAGGGAGATGAGTGTATCCTTGCCGTCCACCAATTCGGGTAAGTTAAAACGATACTTGCAATACCTATTGGGTTCACCACTTTTCATGTTTCAAGATTTGAGAAAAGCTAGAATGATCTATAATTTGGAAAAGGTAGAATGATCTATATTTGAAAACTAGAGGAAGTAATAAAGTGGTCTTCTTTTGGAGAGGCTAATGAAACCAAATGACTAGAAAATGTGTGGTTACCACAACCAGAAAACTCCATATATGTACCAGGCCAGAACCCCGGTTAGTACTGGTCGGGCTGACCAGTACAGCCCAGCCGGTACTAAGTGGAGGGCCTTTTAGTACCGGGTGTAGCGACTGGTATTAAACGGTCCACCCAGAAAAAACAAAAAAAAAACAGTCACACCCGGGGAGGCCCCGCACATGCGCGTGTTGGCAGTCGATTTCGATGATTTTACCGCCAACATTTCTCCAGTTTTCATGGTTTCCAAGTCAAATCTGAGTTAAAACTAACCACACTAACAAGTTCCACAAGTTTTGTTGCATTTATCATTTCAAGAACTTAGTGCGCAAAATTGGACCGATTTGGGAGAATTCCCAGGCCGGCCGGCCTCCCCTAGGCCGGCCGGCCTGGCACTCTCTCCTCTGGCCATGTCACTGACCCAGGAGTCAAGAAACACACCCAAGAGGATCGGGGATCATGCACTTGAAGTTGGTTTGATCCGAGGACCCGAAAGGCTTCACACACGAATCAAAGGGCCCACATGCATGTCCTAAACTATTGCTTAACTAAAAAGCAACAGTTACCGACCTCAAGAAGCGATCAGGGATGTCCACGCGAAAGGTGGTGCCAAGTGGCACCATCCCTAGGCCGGCCGACCTAGGGGAGGCCGACCGGCCCCACATGTCACCCTCTGAATCTCAACTTCGCGTGGTCTTGACGCTTTTCACCGGTTACCGACCTCTAGCTGCTATAAATAGAGCTCCATTTCTCATTTGTAACACACCATCCAAGACAGAAGTGGGATTCTTAGTAGCTTCGGTTCAAGTGTAGAATAGGGAGAGTGTGAGGTGAGAGCTTGTGCAAGAGCCGAGCTAGGAAAGGAGCCGGGGTTTTCTTGGTCCTTCTCCACTTTGTATCCACCTCAGGGGAATATTTATCAAAGTAAGTTCCTCGTTTATCTTCAGTGTTTGGCTAGTTCTTCTCTTTACTTTCAGTACCTAGTTAGTTTACTTCTTTGATCTGCGGGATCCCTTGTCTGCGTGGCTCAGCAAGCCTGGCCATTTGGGGTTTCTTCGTGCCTTAACATGAGGCCGATGTCAGTAACTGGATAGTTGAAGCGTGGTGCTTAGGCTTGATAGTTATCTTGGGTTGCGTTCCACCCCCGGGAACTAATGTGGTAGGCGGCAGGTGGTGACAGCCCTGTTCGTCCCTTGTAGTCCACCACGTTCGGGTGTTTTCATAGCAGTAGATCGTTGGCTGAGTTGGGCCCCCATTTCTCCCTCAGTCTGTGGTCCTTCCGCCGCAGCCGCCGAAGCAGATCAAGTTAGTATAGCTACTAGTTATCTGGCTAATGAGTTGGCTAACTGAAGTTAATCCCTCTACCCTCTTACCTCCTCTCTCTAGGTGCGTCCGGTTGAATAGTTGTAGGATTGGTTTCATCTGCTGTTCCTTGAATTCGATATCCTAGGTAAACTCCCTGGTGAATGCTACATCGATATCCATGCGCTTGCGGATTAGTTCGTAAAGGCTAAGGAGTGCCAATAAGCCTTCTGGCGCTGTTGCCGGGGAACGGTAGCAACACTAGTGTTAGAGCTTTTTCAGCCGTACACCTTTCCGCCCATACCATCTACCCCATGGAGTTCGCTCCTAGTTATTCGGCAGTTCCGTACCGCGAGTACTCGGAACCGCCACCATCTTGCCACCCCATATTAACTGATGGCTATGAGATCCGTCCCAGTTTCGTAGCCATGGTTCGAGCTCAGTCCTTTTCTTGTAGAAAGGATGAGTGTCCCTATGCTCACCTGCAGGATTTGAGGAGAATTGTTCTCTCCTCATCAGACCCGGTATGTCTCAACACACACTACGATGGAAGCTATTTCCGTTCTCTCTGATGGGAGCAGCCAAGAGTTGGTACAACCGTAGGGCAGAGAGAGTCGGAGGAGATTGGATTGCATGGAAGGACGAGTTTAGTCTATTCTTCTATCCTATCTCCAAAGTGATACCGCATCGCCTCCAACTTTTGTCATTCCGACAAGGCGATGAGTCACTTGGAGTAGCCTGGGCAAGATTCTTGCATTTAGCCACCTCTGGTCAACCACACAATGTTCCAGAGGAAATGCTTATGCAACACTTTGTTCAAGGGTTAAAGCCGGAGAGTGCACAATTTTTGGACAACGCCTCCGAGGGATCGATCATGTACAAGACAGTGTCTGAGGCAAAGGAAATTCTTGAAAGAGTCCTTAACAGTACTCAATACACGGGAGTCTCTAACGAGTTACCCAAACCAAGTGATCAGCCCAGAGAGAAGCAGCAAATACACCACATTTCAGCTGCATCCTATCCACCTCCACCATACATAGAGGAATCCACCGAACCACCCAAGAACTTTGATTCAGAGCCACTCATCGAAGATATGCCTATGTTTGTCCCTGATCTCTTCACAGAAGAAGAGTATATGGAGTTGGGCAATTCAATAAAGTTGCCCGAAGAACACAGGTGTAAGTGCTCAGGATCAAAGGCGTTCGTTCCAAAAGCCACCCCTTAGATTGAGGGCTTTACTACAGTCAAGAGCAAGGAATGGACAGAGGAGGCCAAATCAAGTAGGAGTGTTATACAACTTTACGGAGATTTCAGAGTGCTCCTCAGTGCTATTGGGGACACTGTCCAACGTGAAGTTCCTTACGACTGTGACAACCCTGGTAATTACAAATCCAAAATCAATGACATAAGCCTAACTCCATGTGTTAAACCAACTAATGAGAGGGTGGAAAGAATTAAAACGGGTTCAGTTGGAATTCAAATTTAATTTAGGCACATTTGGACACATTTGAAACTTTTTAAAATAACTTTAAAACCATAAGCCAAATGAGATTTTGCCTGAAACCAAAGTTGTAGAACTTTTTATTTTGAACAACTTTCGTGTTCAAAAGTTTTTGAAATTCAAATCAGAAAGAGGAGAAAACGCCCTGTTTGCACCCAGCCCCCTGAACTTTTTCGAATTTTTGCATTTCGGTCCCTGGCGTCTCCCCCCTCTGCTCTGCCGCGCCGCGCGCGCCCGCCCGCCCGCCGCGCGCCAGGTGGCCGGCGTCGCCTGACCGGCGCGGAGCGCCAGGCCAGTGGCCGCCGCACCACCCCGCCACGGCCGGCTTTGCCCCGCCCCGACGCCGCGCGGCCAGTCCCCGCCCGCGCGTGCGCTGCCGCGCCCAGGCCGCCGCCCACCCGTCCAGTGGCCGCGCTCCGCCGTGCCGCCCCGGCCCCCGCGCCCCACCAGTCGTCGCGCCCGCCCTCCGCCCGAGCCGCTGCCGCTGCTGCTTCCCCACTCCGCGCCCGGCACTATCTCCTCGCGCCCACGCCAGTATCTCGGCCGCCCAGTCGCCGCGCCCGCTCGCCGCACGCCGCGCCGGCGTTCTGCCGCCGCCCGCCGCGCCCAGTGCACGCCGCTGCCGTGCCCCGCCCCGCGCGTCGCCCAGGCATCTCCACGCCCCCTCCTGACCCTATAAAAACCCCGCCCCAACCGCCCGCGCGAGCCCCCGGCCACCAGAACACCTCGCCGCGCCATCGCCGCCGCCGAGCACCACCCGCCCGTGGGCAGCCCTCCACAGCCGCCCACTGCCCAAACTGAGCACCCAGCCACCACTACATCACCCCACCGCAGCTCACCGACCCACCCAACGCCACCCAGAGCCACCGGAGCTCCGCCGCCCGCGCTGCCGTCGCCGCCGCCGCCCCTGCTCGCCGTGGACAGCACGACCCCGACCCCCCTCCGTCCAAGCCGAGCCTCGGAGTAGCTTCCCCACGCGCCACTGAAGCTCACCGACCGGACCACGCCGCCCCAAGCCCGCCGGAGCACCGCCGTCGACGCGAGCCGCGCCGCCGCCGCCTCTGCTCCAACGCCGGCGAGCCCTTCCCGGCCGTCCCCCACCTGAACAACACCCCCACAAGGTAGCCCTCGCACCCCTGAACCTTCCCCGACCCCCGCCCCTCGCCGCCGGCGAGCCCCCTCGCCGGAATTTCGGCCGGCCGCCGTACCCGAGCCGCCGAGGACCCAATTGCAAGGATTTAAATCTTTAGAAGGGTCTGAGCGTAAGATTCAAGGACCTAGTTGTAAAAGAAAATTTCAAACCTAGATCCAAAATCAGTGAATTTGTAAAATTCGTATAAAATCGTAGAAAATTCAGAAAAATGCAAACTCAACTGTTCTGGAATCCTCAGAACAAACTCTACCACTTTTGTTACAAAAATTTTCTCAGAATCTCAAAATATTTTGCTCTACATTAAATAGAAGCTTTAATGGACATATTTTATACCCACTGTTCTAGAACAATGCTGACCCTAAATTTTGGGCAGTGAACTAGTTGCTGGATGATTAGGACTGTGTAAAAATATCAGACCCAAATTCCATCTCTAGCTCTGCTGTTTGTTAAACTTAGTTTCATATCATGTGTAAGAAGAATATTTTATCCCTGCAGTTAGGTGGTAAGTCACCCATTGAAATTTTTCCTATGCTAATGTATTGGTAACTAGAAGCCAGGGAAAAATTAGGAGACCTTTTATCTCACAGTAACCTATTTAATTGATTTATGTGCTAATAACATACATTAAATCAAGAAAATAGTACCTTAGTTTGGAAAATCCCCAAATTATTACTGGGAATTACACTGTGGTAGAGGTTGCTGTGTAAAACGTTTCATGGACAAAAACCCTGTGTAGGGTCCTGTAAAAATGAATCTTTAAAAAGCCTAGGTGTAGAATGTCATATTTTCTATGCTCTGAATACTGCATAATAAATCCTACAAAAATTACAGTAGCTTCTGCATGCTTAAGTGAAAGCTCTGTAAAAATCTTAGACTCATTTGTTACACCAATTATTCTGTACAAAAAGAACAAGTATCTAACAGCAACAATGATATATATTTTTCAGAATTAATCAGTTACATAAAATTGGCTGAAAATTTTACAGTAAGCACATCCTTCCTTGATGTGCCTAAATCCAAAATTTCATGACCAGAAACTATCCCTTGTAGTAATTACTCTCGAATCGTAATCAAGTGCTATTTCCACGACTTAAACTTGTGCACTCATGTAGAATCGACGACTCTCGCCGACGGAACCTACGAGCTGGTGCCCGCGTCCGAGAGTGAGCAGCGTGAAGCTCAAGCAAATCTAACTGAAGCTTTTGAAGACCCGAGCCCAAGTTCGGAAGATCCCCAAGCGAACTGCGAAGGCAAGCCCCGGAGCATAACCCATTCTTTCCGAAATTATGCAACTCTTTACTCCTTGCTTGTGCATTAAGTTTATAGGAGTTGGATGAAAACTTAGTTGCATGATGTCAGGAACCCTTGCGTGAAAACTAGATGTAAGGTTCGATAGAATGCTGTGCTAATAGGACTCCGGTAAAAGTCGAGTGATTTCCTGTCACTCGCGAGAAAATAGGAGTTGAATGACTACTACACGCTGCAATCATAAGGACACGGACGGGTTATGTAACGATGGTTACGATTGAGGCCCGTCTGTCTAGTGAAAAATGCTAAGGCCGCAGGGTGTGGTAGTGATGGTTAAGTCTTTGAACGTACTAAACACATGCCGAGATTATGGGAATCGGTAAGCTTAAGTACCTGATTGGCCCGGCAAGGGGACGGCATCCTACCCTTTGAACTTCGGTCCCATGTGCATATGGCGAGTGCAGAGAGTGGTCACGACCCGGTGCCGAACCGTGGCGTGGAGCTCTTGTACTCTCGGAGGGTAGCCCCGATCCACGACCCGGAAAGAAAGGGGAAAAGTTGCACGTGTGACTCTAGGGAGTAACCACGTGACGTGTGTTTGGGTTTCCCTTGCAAGGTTAAGAAATTCGATTCGAATCGTCCGTTTCTCACGGCTATTGAGACTGCTTAACCATTTTTACCCACAGAGTAAGAAGAGGAACAAGGATGATGAATGAACTGGCTGGATGGAAAATTTAATGCTTCACCATGTATGCTTGGATAGCTGCTTACCTAGACTGGCTAACGAAACTAGAATCTTGAGCTAAAAAGTTGAAAGTAAGGACCCACTTGTAGATGCTTTTTCGGCAAACAAACCCCTGAGCCAAAAAGCCTTGCATGTCTAGAGTCGGTGGAGTAGTTCCCACTACACGGGTAAGACTTGCTGAGTATTAGTATACTCAGTCTTGCTTGTGACTCGTTTTCAGGTGAGCCCTTTGAAGACATGATTGCTAGCTTGACTTGGCCCTGCACTCTTCCCCCTGGTTGGTCGGTGGAATGGGATGCGCCCCCGTCCAACGGAGATAAGGCCGAGTGATGTCTCGTACGGGCTTCATCGAGACATCCTGTATCGTCGAGTAGTTTCCGTTGTTTATTTCCGCTGCAATTTAACTCTGAAGAACTTATTTATGTTAATTGAAGTACTTGTTTTCTAAACTCAGAACTAGGTCTGTAATATTGACTTATGCAAATGATGTAATACTTGCTGGAATGTGGTATCCTCTGGGCTCATCGTCGCATGAGCATTTGTATGTACGACGCTCGATCCGTTCACCGTGGTTGTATCGGGAGGTTATACCCGACAGACCAGTGGATTACTCCGTTTGAAGTGTAAGGTTAACCGAGGATGCCTTAATGGTGATGGTTAATACACTTGAGCCGGATTAATTCAGGTGGATCTGCCACAACGACCCGAAAGTCGGGGTGAATGTGATGTCCAGAGCCATGGCACGTCACATAGCGCTAGAAGGACCCCTGGCTTTCTCGTGTAAGCACCTGAAGTGGATCGACGGCCAGATCAGGGAAAGAATAGGTATCCACTGAGTTATTCCCATTCGCATGGGGATCAACAAGGCGTACTTGGACTTCCATATCTTCGATATCCTGGAAGGTGAAGAGTTCATCTTGATTGGACAACCAATAGAGCCACTTGTCAACCCGAGCAGAGACCGAGCACGGCTCGAGGTTAAGGCTGGCAAAGATATCATCGCGATCAGCCTAGTGCGTTCGTGCAACACATTTGCCGAAGCTAGGCCGGAGAAAGACCCAGTGGAGGAATCACTGAAGATCGTTCAAGAAGGGATCACTCACCCCATTATTGAAGAAGATGTCATACACTTTTCCCAGGAAATAGAACCGGACGGCTAGAGTAAGCTCAGTGTAGAGGAGAAACCGCAACCTTCACTACCTGAGTTGAAGCCGCTGCCTTCTGGGTTAAAGTGCGCATTCCTCCAGAACAATCGAGCCACGCCAGTTGTCATCAGTAATAAGCTGACAGAGAGTGAAACTCGGCGGCTCTTAACGGTCCTGGAGAAGTACAGATCTTTCATTGGGTACTCTCTACAAGACCTGAAGGGGATCAGCCCCAATTTATGCACCCATCGCATCCCTATGGAACCGGACCCTAAGCCGTCCAGAGAACATCAGAGACAACTAAATGATGCGATGGGGGAGGTAGTCAAGAAAGAGGTTCTGAAGCTACTGCATGCGGGCATCATCTACCCCGTGCAAGACAGTGAGTGGATCCATCCAGTTCAAGTAGTCCCAAAGAAGGGGGGCATGACAATTGTCCAAAATGAGAGAAATGAGCTCATACCTCAGAGGACAGTTACTGGATGGAGGATGTGCATCGATTACCGGATGCTGAACAAGGCTACCCGGAAGGATCACTTCCCCCTTCCCTTCATCGATGAAATGCTTGAACGGCTGGCCAAGCACTCATTCTTCTGTTACCTCGACGGATATTCTGGGTATCATTAGATTCCTATTCACCGTGATGACCAGAGTAAGACTACCTTCACCTGCCCCTATGGCACGTTCGCGTACAGGCAAATGTCGTTTGGTCTTTGCAACGCACCTGCTTCATTCCAACAGTGTATGATGGCGATATTCTCTGATCTGATTGAGAACATCATGGAAGTCTTCATGGATGATTTCTTAGTCTATGGAAAGAGCTTCGAAGATTTCCTTGAGAATCTGGATAAAGTTCTCAAGAGGTGCCAAGAAACACACTTAGTACTCAATTGGGAGAAGTGCCATTTTATGGTCAGAGAAGGAATTGTCCTTGGACATAAAGTGTCAGAAAAAGGTGTAGAAGTGGATCGAGCCAAGATCGAAGTTATCGAGCAGTTACCACCCCCAACGAATGTCAAGGGAGTTTGGAGTTTTCTAGGTCATGCTGGCTTCTATAGGAGGTTCATCAAGAATTTCTCCCATATTGCCAGGCCTTTGACAAGTCTCCTAGACAAGGAGACCCCATTCAACTTCGATGAAGACTGCCTCGTAGCCTTCTATACCCTCAAAAAGGCACCGGTGTCCGCACCCATCATACAACCGCTGACTTGGAGTCTTCCATTCGAGATCATGTGTGATGCAAGTGACTACGCCGTCGGCACCGTGCTCAGTCAATGCAAGGATAAGCAACATTATGCCATATCTTATGCAAGCAAGACATTGACCGGACCTCAGTTAAACTATGCAACAATGGAGAAGGAACTTTTGGTAGTGGTGTTCGCCATTGACAAGTTCAGATCCTACTTGGTCGGTGCCAAGGTGATAGTATACACAGATCATGCTGCACTGAAGTACCTCCTTATCAAGAAGGATGCAAAGCCACGACTCAACCGTTGGATTCTGCTTCTACAAGAATTTGACCTGTAAATTAGAGATAAGAAAGGAGCAGATAATTGTGTGGCAGACCATCTCTCAAGAATGCAATTCAAGGGATCAGATGTATCGATCAACGATTACTTGAGAGATGACACTTTCCTGAAGGTCTCTACATCCAGCCCATGGTACGTGAACTTAGTGAATTTCATGGTGGCAGGGTATATACCTCCAGGAGAAGACAGAAAGAGATTGATCCACCTCAGCAAGTATCACTTATGGGATGACCCCTATCTTTTCAAGGTCTCTGCTGATGGTTTACTCCGCCACTGCATCCCGCTATGTGAGACCCGCAAGATTCTTTAGCGTTGCCACTCCTCACCGTACGGAGGGCATTACGGAGCATTTCGGACCCATGTTAAGGTTTGGTAGAGTGGATTCTTCTGGCCAACCATGTATGGAGATGTAAAAGAATTTGTGCAGTGATGCCCAAGATGTCAGAAGCACGGGAACATCAACTCCCGAGATGCTATGCCACTGAAGAGTAACCTTCAAGTGGAAATATTCGATGTCTGGGGAATTGACTTCATGGGTCCTTTCCCGATATCAGAGCAGTGCGAATACATCTTGGTGGCCGTGGACTATGTGTCCAAATGGGTTGAAGCACTTCCCTGCGTTGCGGCCGACACGAAGAATTCGAAGAAAATGTTCTAGGAAATTATATTTCCTTGCTTCGGACTTCCAAGAGTCGTGATCAGTGATGGTGGTAGGAAGTGTCTCAGCGAGTTGGGAGTGGACCACCGGGTTGCAACTCCATACCATCCTAAGACAAGCGGTCAAGCAGAAACATCAAACAAACAAATCAAGAACATTCTGCAGAAGACAGTGAATGCTATGGGCAAGGGATGGAGGAGCAAATTACCCGAGGCACTTTGGTCTTATAGAATAGCTTTCAAGACCCCGATAGGTATGACACCATACCAATTGGTTTATGGCAAGACTTGCCATTTACCGGTTGAGCTAGAATTCAAGTCCCATTGGGCGATCAAGAAGTGGAACATGGACCTCCAATCAGCTGGAGTGAAACAACAAATCCAATTAGCTGAATTAGACGAATGGAGGGAGAAGGCCTACCACAGCTCCAAGTTATACAAGGAACGAACAAAAAGATGGCATGACAAGCGAATCAAGATCAAGCAATTCAAAGTACGAGATAAGGTATTTCTCTTTAATTCTCGCATTCATTTGTTTGGTCATGGTAAGCTTAGGAGTAAGTGGGAAGGTCCTTATCTAGTTATAAACGCGGCCGATCATGGCACTATAACCCTCCAGGATAATGACGGAAATGTTTTCAAGGCCAATGGCCAAAGATTGAAAATATTTCTCGAGCCCGAAATACCAAAAATCGAAGAAATATACGTCTACGAGGTATCCGAGCTATAAATCTCATCTATGGTCATCGCCGGACCTTAAAAAGGTCGTATCCTAGGTTAGATCCTTTTCTAGCCAAATCCCTCAAGAAAGTAGAAGAACACGTGGAGAGAAAGAACCTTCGCGAAGACCAGAGCTTACACCTGACAAGGTGGGGCCGGCCAGCCTCTACCAAGCCGGCCGGCTTGGCTCCGAGTCGTTTTGCGTGGTTTCAAATTTTGGCTTCTCCTATCTGTTCCTCTCGTCGGGAATTCTGGGGGATCCGATCTTTAGACCCTCGTTTTATACCAAAAGGCACCCATTCTTCTTTATCCCGAGCCTTTCGACCTACCATTCCCTGAGAATCCAAAACCCTTTCGAGATCACAACCATGCCATCATCGTCTTCACCCACGACACCCAAGTCGGCATCTAGAGCCTCTGGAATGCCCTTGGAGCCATCCAATTCCACTCAAACCCACACGACAATGCGCAGGAGTTCGCCGGGGCCATCCCCTCACGACCCGGGGGCCAGGGGAGTAAACCCCAGGCCGGCCGGCCTCTCCTTCGCGCCGGTAAATGCCCCGCCGCGCCGGTCGTCGTCTCGTCGTGCCGGGTCCTCCTCTAGAAGTCTAGGAGGAGGAACCCTGGTGCGCATTGGTGAGTGCACGCCGACACGTCCCACCATGGGGGTTTTGTCCCCGTGGAAGGCGATCGGCAAGCGCCTCGTCCCCTCGTCTTCGGGAGGGGGCGTAGCGCGTGTCGCGGTGCTGCAGGTGGTTGAGCCACACTCGCCGGAGTACACTCCGGCTAGCCCAAGCCCTCGACGCTATCGTGTGCGCGGGTAGGTGGGGATTGGGAAGGTTCTCTCGCCACCATTGGACCGTGGCGAGAGAGAATCCACTGAATCTAGCACTAGATCAGTGAGACGCTTCCGCTCGCCGCCCCCAATCTGTGGCCCTTCGAAAATCCACGCTTATAGCAGTGATGAGAAGGAGGAGGATCCCGAGGAGTGGGATGAGGTGAAGGAGCTATGGGAGCAGCTCGATGCGCTCAAGATTAAATTGAATAATATGGATGAGCGCATGGCCGAGTTCGAGATCGAGTGCATGGATCTCGACGGCAATGTCGATGTCGTTCGTAAGGCATCGAGCTCCAAGATCCAACGCCTTGCGAAGGCCACCGGGCACGAGGACCTCTACAGGGTCCTGGACCCGAGGATAGGATAGGCTAGATTAGAGTCTTAGTTTAGGTTTTAGGTGCTGCCATTTATTTAATTTTTTTAATTTTTATCATTTGTATTCCCTGCAGCACCCCACTTTGAATTGAATAAAAAGGATTCTAACTTTGAATCATGATTGTCTTCTTTGGTTGATACACAATTGTGTGTCAACCACACACCACTGGACTAAAAATCTCGTGGAAGTGCGTCAAGATTCGCAAGATCCAGAGTGTCGCAAACCCACTGCGCGAAAATGAGCACGTTTCGACCCGAACCTGAGTCGGGCGGCTTGAACCAGGTCGGCCGGCCTGAAAATACAAGATAAGTGCAAAAGGCATGATGCATCGTCACGCTGAGATCAAGCCTGATCCTGTGGGAACTGCCCCTCGGGCAGGGGCCATAGAGGTAGGTCGGCCGGCCTCTACCAGGCCAGCCGGCCCCACCTGGCAGCCGCCAGTGCGCCACCTCCTCGCCACGACGGTTTGCAACCCCTTTAACTCAGTCCTTCCTACCTTTGGTTTAAATTGGTATTCTTGCTAAACAAACTAAAATTTGATCAAACCAAATAGGAAGAGATGAATTCCTAGCATGAAAATCAAAGAATGATTGAATTTCATTTCATTTGCAAAGTACTCTAAACTTTGGAACTATATAATTAGGATTGTCTAATTTTCTGCTTATTGATTTCTATGATATAAGATTTGCAAACACTGATTTTCTGAGTTCAAAGTCTTGGAGAATTCATTAGAACGAAGAGGCAACCCTTGGCTTTATCAATTCCCATCCAAAGCTATATACATTTGACAACATCTTTTGAAGCCCACATAGCCTTTTTGTACCCTTGAGCTTGATCAAATATTTTCACCTCATGAGAACTGTGCACTCTGATACTCGTAGTCACTCACGTACACGTTCAAAGTTTAAAAGTCCCAAAAGAGTGTGATCCTCAAGCAGCTCGCCATCCCCCTGAAAGAAAAGAAACCGAGTTTGGAAAGCCATCCAACTCGAGTCAAAAAAAAAGAAAGAAAAGGGGAGATGGATGACGCTCGAGTACTTACCAACAATGGACAATCAGTTGACACATGCACGTGACTAAGTTTCTCAAGACACTTGGTTTCCCTGAGACAAAATATTTGAACTCGCAACAGAGGAGACACAGACTGCGCCATAAAATCCTACCCAAGCTCCTCATATCAGCCTTTACATGTAGGAAGAAGTTTGTGAGGTGTCAAAAGATCCGTACCTCGCCCCAAGCGAGTGAGTGCCTTGAGTGAACAAGAGTATGCCTCAAAGTTCCGAAAGAATTTCTCCAGGTACTAAGAATAAGGAGAGTCAGGTTTTGCGATGACTTGTTCTGGAGATCAATGGGTGTAAGAAAAGGAATTAGCCACCTGGAATCCAAGGTATGAGAAACAACATCGAAATATATTCAAAATTCTTTGAGGTTCATGACCCTAGACTTGCTTAGTCCCCGGGTTCTATTTTGATTATTTTGCTCGGGACAAGCAAAAGTCTAGGTGTGGGGGCGTGTTGGCAGTCGATTTCAATGATTTTTACCGCCAACATTTCTCCAGTTCTCATGATTTCCAAGTCAAATCTGAGTTAAAACCAATCACACTAACAAGTTCCACAAGTTTTGTTGCATTTATCATTTTAGGAACTTAGTGTGCGAAATTGGGCTGATTTGGGAGAATTCCCAGGCCGTCCAGCCTCCCCTAGGCCGGCCGGCCTGGCACTCTATCCTCTGGCCACGTCACTGATCCAGGAGTCAAGAAACACACACAGGAGGATCGGGGATCGTGCACTTGAAGTTGGTTTGATCCGAGGACCCGAAAGGCTTCACACACGGATCAAATAGCCCACATGCATGTCCTAAACCGTTGCTTAACTAAAAAGCAACTGTTACCGACCTCAGGAAGTGATCAGGGACGACCACGCGAAAGGCGGTGCCAAGTGGCACCATCCCCAGGACGACCGGCCTAGGGGAGGCCGGCCAGCCCCACTTGTCACCCTCTGAAGCTCAACTTCGCGTGGAAGCTACGATAACCGCCAAGGTTGCATGGTCTTGACGCTTTTCACCAGTTACCGACCTCTAGCTGCTATAAATAAAGCTCCATTTCTCATTTGTAACATACCATCCAAGAGAGAAGTGAGATTCTTAGTAGCTTCGGTTCAAGTGTAGAATAGGGAGAGTGTGAGGTGAGAGCTTGTGCAAGAGCCGAGCTAGGAAAGGAGCCGGGGTTTTCTTGGTCCTTCTCCACTTTGTATCCACCTCAGGGGAATATTTATCAAAGTAAGTTCCTCGTTTATCTTCAGTGTCTCGCTAGTTCTTCTCTTTACTTTCAGTACCTAGTTAGTTGCTTCTTTGATCTGCGGGATCCCTTGTCTGCGTGGCTCCGCAAGCGTGGCCATTTGGGGTTTCTTCTTGCCTTAACGTGAGGCGGAAGTTAGTAACTGGATAGTTGAAGCGTGGTGCTTAGGCTTGATAGTTATCTTGGGTTGCGTTCCACCCCACGGAACTGATGTGGTAGGCGGCAGGTGGTGACAGCCCTGTCTGTCCCTTGTAGTCCACCACGTTCGTGTATTTTCATAGCAGTAGATCGTTGGCCATGTTGGACCCCCTATTTCTCCCTCAGTCTGTGGTCCTTCCGCCCTAGCCGCCGAAGCAGATCAAGTTAGTATAGCTACTAGTTATCTGGGTAAAGAGTTGGCTAACTGAAGTTAAGCCCTCTACCCTCCTACCTCCTCTCTCTAGGTGGGTCCGGTTGAATAGTTCTAGGATTGGTTGCGTCTGCCGTTACTTGGGGGTAGATCTTCCGATGGGGGCCATGGTTCTGCCCACAGCCCATTTCCTTCATGGTCTTGATGAATCAGGTACATGTTTTCTTTCTTGGTTTGAAACCTGAACGTCATCTTCTTGCCCATGATTTGGAGATGAATCTTTCCTGTTCCGACATTTATCTAGGCCTTGGTGTCTCTTAGGAATGGTCGCCCAAGAATGAGCGATATTCCCAAGTCTCCTTCCATGTTGAGGACTACAAAGTTCGTGAGGATAAACGAGTCCTTGACTTGTACTAAGAGGTTTTCCATGATTCCCTCAGGGTACCGGATCGTCGAATCTGCAAGTTGCACACACATACAAGTCAGGGATAATGCAGGACATCCAAGATTTTTGAATGTTACCTTGGGCATAATGTTAACACTTTCTCCAAGGTCGCAAAGGGCTTGCTCAAAGTGACAGTCGTAGATGGAACAACTGATCACCGGGTATTCTGGATCTTCCACTCTTGGTGCTATTAGCTCACCTCGTCGCGCCCTGCGTGGGCATGCAAGATTCCCTACATAGTTAGCAGTAGAAATGTCCTGCACTGGCTTACCCCAACATGTGTTGATGGTGTTTACGCTTTCCAGGGGAGCCTCGGGTTGCCCCGGAACCTTCCCTGTTTCTGCACAAGGAATAGCGGCGGCCAGCTGAGCGAGGTGAGTTTCAAACGTCTTGTTGAAGCTTAGCTGGTTCTTGAGTGTTGAGAAGATGTCATCCATCTTTGCTTGGATAGTCTCCAAGGTCTTGTCGTTAGCAGCCAGCTTCTTCTGGATTGCTTCATTGGTCTTTGCTTGGCTTAAGACAAGATCCCTCAAGGAAGGTTGGTTAGGATTAAATGAATTTGAATTACCATTACCTTCTTGGTAGTAGGGGCGTGACTGGTTCCACCCCTGACCTTCTTGTGGACGAAACCCATTGTTGTGGTTCATGTACATGATTTCTTCCTGGGTTTCTGGAGAGTCGTTCCCCGAATGTTCGACGTTCCCACAGACCTCGCAAGTCATACGAGAGTCTAAGGCTTGAAGTACTTGAGTTTGAGCCTTTTCTTGGGGGCATTCATTAATCTTCTTGATGAGGAGGTCGAGCTTAGCGGCCATCATGTCCATCTCCCTGACAGAGTGCATGCTTTGCTGCCAAGGTTGGAGACGTTCGTCGTTCCATCCTTGGTTGGACACCATATTCTCGATCAAAATTTTGGCCCTATGTTGGCGGTCGTTATCTCTATAATCGACCCCCACATTCTCAGAATAAACTCCCTGGTGAAAGCTACATCAGTATTCGTGCGCTTGCGGATTAGTTCGTAAAGGCTAAGGAGTGCCAACAGCGCATCGTCGCAAGTCACAAGTCACACGATTTTCACGCGTAAATGTGCGTGCGTAGTCGTAAGGATTCGAACCCACGACCTCCGGCCTCGCGTGTAGCTTTCTTACCATTCCACCTATGCATCACATGTGACTGGGTGGGAGATGCATTCCTTTTGAGGTAACTCGTGGAGGACCATTTAGTACCGGTCTAAGACTTCGGACGGTACTAAATTGGTTTGGAGGGCGTTCCAATTTGGACCCGGTACTAAATTGGCTCCGAGGCAACAATACTACCGGACCAAAATATGTCCGGTACTAACATGCGGAACCAATGCCTATTTTTGTAGCAGTGTACGTAAGGTCCTATTTGTTAGAGCTCCAGCTCCAAGAAATCACGTTACCTCATCACACGACATGGCTTTTCCGTATACTATCCCATTATCCGTGCCGACATTGATCGATCGTAGTGGGGAAGGAGGTGGTCCTCTTGGGGTCTCGACCTACCAGAAACCCCTCATCTAGAGCTTTTCGAATAACCTGGCCACATGATCCTGTCCTGAACCGACGATTATTAGGGTTGCCTGATCCGAACACCAAACCCCTCAAGGGGCCACCTATGTGGACAGCAAGGGAGGCTCCCCACCCCCGCCCCCCACCCCTCTCTCAAAGTTCCTTCTAGAAAGCTCTGTGTCCGTATCTTCTCCATGTGCGCGGGACTGCCCTGATCTACTTCCAGGAGGAATGCCTGTTTCCACGAACGTAACATTCTCAAGTGGAAAGGTTTGGTATTTTAGCACCATGAAATTATAGTTATTAAGGAATTATAATGGTATTACTATGAGATATGAACGCGCAAATACGTGGTTGTTGGCTTTCTGTACACTGCTTTCCGTATTAATAAATCGGTTGGTCGTTTATCAAACATTCACCGTATTTCTGAACATTAGCTTTCTGTACACTGCTTTATCTCATAGCTAGTTCAACCATGCAGTTGGGGCGAGCAGACATGATATATGGATCCAGCATAATTAACTATATCACCCAGGTGTCCTGGTTTGCAGTGACAACTGACAAATGCAAAAATAACGAGTCAATTTCTGCATCATAGTTGTGAGTGGGCTAGCTCAACCACCACGCGATCCACGCTGCAATAATATATCGATTTATATGACGCTGACTCAACGACCCCACCCACAATCAATATCACAGATGATTCGCAATCAAGTACGTAATAGCCTGATAGGCACTATGTTTAATCACTTCATAGACATTAATGCAGCAACAACAGAGCACAGTATCCGTTGACAAACACTAAAAAAATGATTTATAGCAACATCCTCTTTTTTTAGGGACAAGTCAAAATGTAATCCGTTCCTACAAAAGGAGCGCGGTTACTATAGCAGCAGACCCGCCCCTGGAAATCAATTTTTAGGGAAGGGTGACGCCATCACCCACCCCTAAAAGTCGCGCCATCACCCACCCCTAAAAAGACCCATAAAAATTTGGGCACCTCATTCTTGCTCCTCTCGACAGCACAGTGTGCTTGCTCGGGGAGGTGCTGCCCGAAATCCAAATAAAGAAAAAAAGGAGAGGGGAGGCTTTAAACTTGATTTCCTTCAAATTGGAGTGTCTAGGAGGTAAGTGAATGCTAATCCGATGTCATTTCTTATTTTTTAGGATAGTTTTAAGGCTCAAATAATGCTCTCTTACCTCTTGCTAGATCTAGATCTTCATGGTGTAGATTTGCAATTTGGGGCTCCATTTGCCTCAAATTTTTGGATGAAGTTAGGTTATTTTAGTGAGAGAACAAGATTATGTAATCATTCCAATCTTTATTTTTTAACCTCATTCATAAGTAATCAAATTTTTAGATCTTTGGAGGAGAGAAGAAGTTTTGTTTTTTTCTATATTTATACACATGCATGATAGTTTTTTTCAACAAGATTTAGTATTTCAATAATAGGTTGGGTTTTGAATTTTTTAGATTTTACATGTTAAAGTGTATATTTATGGTCATTTTGATCTCTATTTGCCTCAAACTTCAATGAAGTTATATTATTTTAGTAGGACATCAAATTTATATTTTAGTAGGAGATAAAAAGATACACATCTAGAGTGACGTAGTGACAAACCACAATGTCGGCTGGTGCTAAGACCGTCCTTGTTCCAACTGATGCTGACCCTAGTCCAGCACAAGCAGACCTACGGCGCCACACCTCTACTACCACACCTCCATGGTGCTCAAGTGTGCGGTCGAGCTAGGCATCCTGATTGCCATCCGATCCATAAACTCAGAGGGGCTGTTTCACCGCAGGACCTGGTAACCGCAGGACATCGAGTTTCTAAGAAAACGAGAGATGTCATGGTTTGGTTGCGCAAAGATTTTACAAGGATGAAACGTGCACGAAATGAAGGATTAAAGCTTAGTCTTCTTGATTTCTTTCTTTCTTTTAGAGTTTTCCTTCTTGCATTTTTACATCTTTATTTGAGGTTTAAAGTCTAAGAACTCTTGTAACTTTTGGCTGTAGATATTCATAGGTAAATGTTCGAGGCCGGATTTTTTCTTTATCTAAAACAAACTGCCGTTCCGCTGCCCCATGACGCGGTTGCTGGTCAGTTCTGGCATCTTTGCATATGACAGCAGAGCCAACCGCCTCAACCTACCCTTCTGGCTTCTAGTGGTAGGTGTGGATGCTGAAAACCACACCAACAAGAAATGTTGAAGAGCGCTGTCCCTGGCCAGACTGGTTGAAGAAGGATTTGGCGCCCCCTTACCCATCGCCATTCGATAGAAGAACTAAATGGTGTGCCACTTCTTCTTGAGAACATGCATGCCACTCCTAGTCATAGACAGTGAGGTTCACAACATTGTTGTTCAAGGCGTGGCCGCGTGGCAGCGCATGACAATTTGGCGATAGAAATGATAATGCGGCAGTGCCACGATCTTTTTCCGCAGGGTGCAGCCGCTAACTGATTGCTGTGGAGGAGACGACACACTACTAGATTAAGAACAATCACCGATAGAACTTTTTGAGTGGCCGAGGAGATTCACTAGTGTTCAAGTGACGGTGTTCAAGTGTAATTCATCTATTTCCTGTGAGTGTTGATGAATTCCCAACCAACTATTACCGACCAGGAAAATCAGAGTAGCTGCAAAAATCAACAAAGGCCCCTTCAGCCACCCGCTGGCTTTCCCTCAGCAAATGTCGCAAATCTTGTAGTGGCAACACACACTGTAAGAAAAATGAACTTTCATCCCGCAAGTTAGTACCGGACACAATTTGGTCCGGTACTAAAGCTACCACGGAGTCATTTTTGTACCGGGTACAAATTTGAAAGCCCCCGGAGCTATTTAGTACCGGGCCAAAACACCACCCGGTACTAAATAGCATCTTTTAGTACCGGCTGGTGTTTCAGCCCGGTATTAAAATGACGCTCTGATTTAGTATCAGGTCAAGACATCACTCGGTACTAAAGGGTGACATTTAGTACCGGGTGGTGTTTTGGCCCGGTACTAAATGGGCCTCCACAAAAGGAAAGCATCTCCCATCCAATCATATATGATGCATAGGTGGGATGGTAAGAGGGACTCGCGCGAGGCTTGAGGTTGTGGGATCGAATTCTCGCGACCCGGGAAAAATTCATGTGATGTGACAATGCGCGTGTGCGGGCCTCTCGGGGGTTCAGAATATTTTTTTATTTTTTTCTGAGTTGCGCGTTTAGTACTGGTTGCAGCGACCGGTACTAAATAGACCTTCATTTAGTACCGGCCAGCCTGTACCGGCTGCGGCAGCCGGTAGTAACAGCGCCATGCAGCTGGTACTAGTGCTGCTTTCTCGCGCAGCGACAACGATTAGAGTCAGTGGTGATAGGTCCAGTTATCACGGGCGGTTTGAGCCATGACCCGGTGGCGATCAGTTTGAGCCACATAATAGGGATGAACCTTTTGGAAACTTCGAAAAAATTATAATGATAGAGAGAAAAAATTAATACCTAAGAAGCCACCACACGATCAAGCATCTCAACATCTTATGTGCATGATTTTTACACATGCATCACCGGTGATTCGAACTAACGACGTGATGCATCGCACGACCCCTCTATACCATTATGCTACACGGTCACTTATGAGATTGAATATTATTCATTTAACTAACTTCTAATTCTTACAATAAACTTTTAGATGCTAAGATAATTTCAAATAAAAATATTTGAATAAGAAAGTTTTAGATCTCGTCGAGCACTACAACTTTGATGCTGATCTTTTTTCTATCTAAGGTCGTTTGATTGGTCTAATTACATCAAATATTTACGCATATAAATAATTTCTAATGAAAATTGTAAACTACAAGTTTTTAGATCTCATCTAGTTCTGTAATTGTGATATAAAGTTTATCTTATCCGATTTCATATGGAAAAGTTATTAATTTTTTCATACGAACAGTTATGTTTTAACTATGAACCGACGGTGAAATACGAACCAACGGTGAAAGTCTATCACCGCCAATTTAAGCTCAACCGGCGGTAATGGGATGTTGGGGATGACTATATTTGTAGTAGTGTTAGTACGGAACACATGCTGTAAGCAGATAAATAAAAGAACTGCCTTGTTTCCTGAACAAAGTTATATAAGGTAGCTGAACTTTAAGCTTTATAACTTTGAGATCCATATAGCTTCTGTTTTATAATGTATTAGAGCACTTTTATGCTCTTTGTGTGCGATTTTCCTATGTTCGCCACGAAGAGAAGTTAATTTGGTGCTTGTTGATATGTATTTGCTGTAATTCCAGAATATGCCATCTATTACATGCTCAGGCAGCTTGTTGCAATAGTACTGGGAGAAACTATGCATCTACATCGTCTGTCACAAATTATTAATCGTTTTGGTGTTTCTAGGTGTATAACTTTTGTTATGCATCTAGATATACGTTATATCTAGATGCATACTAAAACGACTAATAATTTGAGATAAAGAAAGAGTAAACAAGCTAGAATAGAGCCTCCACCACGGGGTGGATCATGCAACGACAGGTCAGGCTGAGCTGGGATTGGAGTTGTCGTCAGAGACTAGCATGGGCAGCTTCTGCTGACCGTATAGTGGGTGATATTCAATGGCAATGACGCAGAGGCAGCTTCTAATCCATGGTTCCAACTCATGCAAATTATTTTAATGCAACTTGCCCTCCACATGTTTCTTAATTTATTGATTTCCGATACACATTCAATGACACAATTATTGAATATAACAGTCTATCTGGATCTCTCAGTCTCGGTAGGTTAACGCACACTATTTAAATCCTTGAAAGTAACCAATAGCCAAGCAAACACATCACAGCACACAGACTACGGCAAAGAGCTCAGACATAGCGTGAGTGACCGAGCAAGAGAGACCAGAAAAATGGCCGCTGATTCTCGGAGCATCATAGGTCCCACTGATGCTGAGCTGCTGCAGGCACAAGCCGACCTATGGCGCCACAGCCTCTACTACCTCACATCCATGGCGCTCAAGTGCGCTGTCGAGCTTCACATCCCAACTGCTATCCATAACCTTGGAGGGGCTGCCTCGCTTCCAGACCTGGTAACTGCGCTGTCCCTTCCTCAGACCAAGCTTCCATTCCTCCGCCGCTTGATGCGGTTGCTCGTCACGTCAGGCATCTTTGCATCTGAAAGCGGTGCAGAGGTGGAGACGTACCGCCTCAACCCACTCTCCTGGCTCCTGGTAGAAGGTGTGGAAGCGGAAAACCACACCTACCAGAAATACTTTGTGCTCGCCACAGTCTCACGGCATTATCTTGAGGCTGGATTGTCTCTAGCTGACTGGTTCAAGAAGGATTTGCCTGTGCCAACACCTGCGCCATTCGAAGAGTTACATGGTGTCCCACTTGTCCATGAGACAACAAAGCTCCTTGACGAAGAGCTAGACAGAATTGTCAATGAAGGTGTGGCTGCACATGACAACTTGGCAGTTGGAACCATTATTCGGGAGTGTGGTGACATTTTCAAGGGTGTTCAGTCACTGACTGACTGCGGTGGTGGTGACGGCACGACTGTGAGGGGAATCATCAAGGCGTTCCCTGACATCAAGTGTACTGTGCTGGACCTTCCAAAGGTTATTGAGAACGCGCCAGCTCATGATTCAGTTAACTATGTCGCGGGTGACATGTTCCACTCCATCCCACCTGCTCAAGCTGTGTTGATAAAGGTATGAAATGGACAACAAAAGAAAAATATGAGCTCTTTCTCCCATCCTTCAGTACAAATAAAAATTCAGAAATAGAGTTTCGTTTGTTAGATATAGACTCGCCTTTTGCCAACAAATTTGCTTACCACAATTGTCAATTGTTTAACTAACATAACATTTTGTGCTGTAGCTTCTACTGCACTTCTTTAACGATGAGGATTGTGTAAAGATCCTGGAGCAGTGCAGGAAGGCAATTCCTTCAAAAGAAGAGGGAGGGAAAGTGATTATTATAGAAATAGTCGTTGACCCTTCTGTGGGGCCAATAATGTACGAAGCCCAACTCCTTATGGACATGCTCATGATGGTGAATATCAGAGGCAGGCAGCGAGATGAAAATGACTGGCGTGAGATCTTCACTAAAGCAGGTTTCTCCGATTATAAGATTGTTAAGAAAATAGGAGCTCGTGGTGTCATCGAAGTTTACCCGTAATACTGCACACCCTTAAATTATGCCCAATGTTTGGTTCAGTATTTACCGGTCCTTGTGCTGTGTGGACACAAATAAACGGAGTGCCATATTTCCTGCATAAAGTTTGATGGATCTGAAAGCAGTTGAGCTGTCCAAGGCATTGAGATCCACATTTAACAGCTGTTTGAAATGTAGTAGAACACTCTTCGTGGTTTGCAGCAGTCTGCTATGTTTGTTTGGCTTTGATCATATATAATGGATGGTTGTCTGTTGATATATGTTATGTTATGTACAACCACCGAAGTTATGCAATGTGTAATTTATCATTATATGTCACTGCATATATAGTACCACTATTTATATGATACTGGTAAACACAGGAATCAAACCACATTACTAATTCCAGCGCTGGCAACAATTTTGAAATCATTGCAATTATTAGCTCATAATGCAACGACTCTTACCCGAACATAATGAACTGTGTTGCCTAAGATGAGAATAGCATTCTACTAACACTACGTCAAAAATCATCAAAGTAGACACCTAAATCAGCGACACAAAAAAAGAAACATGCCACTAATGTAAAATTAGTGATGGCCGCATGTTGACACCATTTTTTGACACGTGTCTGGCAAATACCGAGATGGAGGGAAGAAGCCGAATGAAGTGAAGATTAGATTAGTTGATACGGTGTCGCAGCCGGTAGAGCCTAATTGAAGCTCATAGATTACGTCAGCAAGTTATTGTGTGGAGTTTGAGTCGTGTGCTAATTACTTTTAGAAAAGGTGTTTTCTTTTTAGTCAAGTATTGTAAAGTCGTAATTGACTAGAGTCATAGCTTAGTTTATTAATATTGGCCTTTGGATTTGTAATCACGAATCAATCAAATCAAACAGAAATATTACTCTTTTCTGTCGGCGACTTCGCCAAACCCTAGTTTCGTAGTTTTTTCCTTTTTCTTCAACAAATTCTTCTGGTTGGCAGGATTGTATCGCTTCGATATCCGGCTTACTGGTAAGTTCCGTGTTTTACCAGGTAAATTAGATCTTTGATTGATGGCGTATCGCTTCTTTCTCGATCAATTTATTCATTAGTTATCGATATTAGCTTCTCTTTGCTAGATCAACTTATCATCTTTAGTTTAGCTTTTATCACGGTTATCCAACTTAGATTTAACCTACCTATCGGCTTTTGTTGCAATTTTACCGTTTCAATCTATTACATCAAGAATAGTTGATCAGATCTAAATCTAGGTGGTGTTCGCGAGGCTTTATTGAGTAAAATGAATACTGCCTCTATAATCAAATCGGCTGCTTTGGGCCAATTGTTTTTCTACATATATCAGACGATTGGCCGATATCTCCTGCGGAACGAATCGAAACACCAACTGATATGTTCTAGTATTTAACGCTATCTTATTCCTTGTTAACTGAAGGTCAAATTGACTGGCACCCTTTGCACCTACACGAAGGTATTTTGGAGTCTGCGCTGGAGGAAAGCAAATCTCCTAGGTCCTCGTGTGGGGTCACACCGAAAGCTGAACGCTGGTTGTTTGCGTCAACACACTTTTGGCACGACTGATGGGACACGACAACGACCTCACCATGAGCATCCCGAAGCCAAGCGAGTTCAGCAAAGACAACTTCCTCAAATTCACCAAGGAAGACCTTGATGACACCTAGAAATAGCTGTTGTAGAAGGCTGCGGAGGAGTACAAGCAAGTGTGCCTCAGGACTTTCAGTTCCACCCACTACTACAAAAAAATAATTTACCGCAACCTTTTTTAAATACCTCCAAGGCGGGCAAAAATTTAAACCGCCTCGGTTAAGACCGAGGCGATCATTTTCTATTAACTTAGGCGGTGAGGACAACCGCCTCACAAATGTATTAACCGAGGCGGTCATTGTAAGTCAACCGCCTCGGTAAATTAGGCCCAGCCTGCTAGCCCAAAAAACCCGCTTGCAAGCACAATTATATAACCCTAACCCTAAACCCTCAGCGCCGCCCCTCCTTGTCCTCCCTCTCCCTCAGTGTCGCACCTCCTTCCTCTCTCTCCCCGCCCGCGCCACTTCCTCTCCCTCCCGAGCACACCTCCGGCGCCCCTCTCCCTCCTCCCTCTCCCCTGCAACCCCTACGGCGGCAGCGTCTCTCACTCCCCTCCATCCCCTACGGCGGCGCCCTCCTCCTCGTCACCCTCTTCGCCGCCGCGCTCTGCTCGGCGGAGCCCGAGGATGCCTCTGCCGCGAAGGACCCGCTCATCGAGCAGGTGGTTAGGGCCAGTGTGGATGACGACGAGTTCGACCCCATGTATGGCGGCAGCGCCCCTCCCTCCCCTCCATCCCCTACGGCGGTGACGTCCTCGTCGCCCTCTTCGCCGTCGTGCTCTGCTCGGCGGAGCCTGAGGATGCCTCCGCCACGGAGGACCCGCTCATCGAGCAAGTGGTCGGGGCTGGCACAGATGACGATGAGCCAGACCTTCGCCGCGCGCGGAGCCACCAGCGGCTCGACCCCACAGCGCCCATCCTCCCCACCGATGGCCTCCCGACCAACTTCGACTGGTGCGAACTCGGCGCTACTAGCGGCTCGACCCCACTGCGGGACCACGGCGTGGGAGTAGCGGCACGGGGCACGGCGATGCGGGGGCAGCGGCGTGGAGCGATCGCGGGCCGTCGATGGGCTCAGCGGGCTCATCGGCGGGCATCTTTCTTTTTTTTACTTTCTTATTTGATTAACCGAGGCGGGCACCCAAACCGCCTCGGAAAATACTCTATTTACTGTGACCTTGGCTCCGAGGCGTTTCTGTTGCCCGCCTCGAAAAAATCAAATTTACCCGCCTCGTAAAATCATTTTTGTAGTAGTGACCAGAAAACGAGAGGTCACACTGAAGCGTGACTTCCAAAAGCTAAGAGAGATCACAGTCACTGAGGATACGGTCAAGTTATAGGAGATGTTCGATGGTGCTATGCACCATGTAATGATCAACCAGTCGTGCGTCTTGATAAACTCGGTCCAGAATGTTGTCAGAGAGATGATAATTGGCGGCACGCAAATGGGCTATAGAGGATCGTGCTACTCTCAGTCGGAATCATCGGCTGTGGCAAGTGCTAGGGCGGCGACTACTGTTGTGGCAAACACCAACACTCTGCCACCACACCTCAGTACAACACAGGCAGGCAGGGGAGAATATACGGTGCCACCTTATCTGTTTCAGCACCAGACTTATCAGCCGGTGGCGACTCTGATTCAAACAGCCCCGATGTTCACCCCTAGTTCGCCGTTGAAAGTTTCTTCGGTGCAAGGAGGTCTCTTCAATACCCCGGCCAGCTACGTCCCCAATTTGTCCCTTGGAATGCCTCTTGAGCTCATGGTCTCCACTACAGCCGAGGCATTTGCACGGAATCAAGGTGTTACGAGAGCAGGGGGATCAGCTTAGAACGCACCTTTGGCGTCCCAAGGATTACAACCACTGGTTCTGTACCAGTCACCGCCTGCTCACCAGCGGCTGGGTGGCACCCAGATGCATGCATCGACCCCTCAACCGATTACTCTCTTTGCGCTGGAGGCTAGTGGTCAACCAAACGCATCGGCTCCACACCCGATGGCCAATTACATGATCCAACAGATGGGTTATCAGCTGTAGGTGGTGGCTCACCAGCATGTTGCTCATCAGCCTCAGCCTCAGCTACAACAACCATATCCTGCAGTGCAGTCGCAGGACAACGGCTTCCAGAACATTGATTGGACCAACCGGATAGCCGATGTGATGAGGAGCCAATTCGGCTTGAAGCCCAAGGAACCGACATACATGTATCGCAGGCCCTATCCCAAGACCTACAACCAGATTCCTATGCCACACCGGTACAGGGTGGAGGATTTCATCAAGCTCTCTGGACAAGACAATGTTTCAACGATAGAACATATCAGTCAGTTCTTGGTCCAGTGCAGAGAAGCTTCTGGGAGCGATGCTTTGAAGATCTATTTGTTCCTGTTGTCTCTTTCTGGATTGGCCTTTGCTTGGTTTTCCTCTCTTCCAGCCAACTTCATAGTCACATGGGCAGATCTTGAGAAGCAGTTCCATAAATACTGTTTCGCTGGAGTTCACGAGATGAAGCTTACGGATTTGACGACCGTGAGATAGAGAAATGATGAGCCGGTTCCTGAATTTATTTAGAGATTCAGGGATATCAAAAGTTGATGCTATAGTCTAACTCTCAGCGATATCCAGTTAGCTGAATTAGCTTTCCAAGGACTTTTACCTCACATCAAGGAAAGATTCTCCTTGCAATAGTTCAAGAGCTTAAGTCACCTCATTCAGAGGTTGTCAAACATCAACGTACGATTCCAAGATCCCAGGAGGAACCCATTTCAGAAAAAGGTTGCTCTTGTAGAAAACTGCTCCGATTCTGAGGACGAGGCTGAAATCGGCTTAGTAGAGTGGAGTGGAAACAAAAAGCCGATTTTGTGCCCATTTGCTAAAAGGGGTACGGAGAAGTACGGATTCGATGTCACCAAGGCCGATAGGATCTTTGATCTACTGCTACAAGAGGGTCAGATCAAGCTGTCTCCTAACCATACGATCCCATCGGCCGAAGAATTAAAGAATCGCAAGTACTGCAAGTGGCACAATGTTGTGTCCCCCAGCACTAATGAGTGCAAGGTGTTCCACCAGCAGATCCAGTCGTCTATTGAGCAAGGGAGGATCAAAGTTGATAATCCTATGAAGCCAATGAGATCGACGAGCATCTATTCGTGCTAACATGGTGGAAGTCGACAGTCAAGATGTGATGGGAAAATCTAAGGCGTTGACTTTTGAACAGGCTAAGCAGTCAGGAGCTGTGGATCCTAGAATGCAAGTATCACTTTGATCTCCGGCTTGCTGGTAAGTTCTATGTTTTACTGAGTAAATTAGGTCTTTGATTGATGGAGCATTGCTTCTTTCTCAATCCATTTATCTTAGTTATCGATATTAGCTTCTCTTTGCTAGATCAACTCATGTTGTCTTGTTTAGTTTAGGTTTTGTCACGGTTATCCATCTTAGATTTAAGCTATCTATCGGCTTGTATTGCAATGTTACTCTTTCAATCTATTACATCAAGCAGTGCCGATCATGATATTAATCTAGGTGGTGTTCGCGAGGCTTTATTGAGTAAAATTAATATTGCCTCTATAATCAGATCGGCTGCTTTGGGCCAATTGTTTTTCTACATACATCGGATGATTGATCTATATCTCCCGCGGAACGGTTTGGAACACCAGCCGATATGTTCCAGTATTTAACGCTATCTTATTCCTTGTCACTTGCAGGTCAAATTGACTGTCACGCCTTGCACCTACGTGAAACTATCTTGGAGCCTGCGCTATAGCAAAGCAAATCTCACAAGTCCTCGTGTGGGTCACGCAGAAAGCCGATCGCTGGTTTTTTGCGTCAACACCGCAGTTACAACGCGTCACCAATGTCTTGGACATGATAAAAAAATAGCTTTGGTGCAGGTATATCAGAGACATGATTCAACAAAACATGTCACAAATCAGGGACAATCTATCATTAGAGACAGATTTAGTTAAGCCATGTCACAAATATAGTTATCCGTTAGAGACTCGAATTGTTTAAAGGCATCACCGATGACTTAAACCTGAAATCCTGGAACCAAAATTTTAGTGCATTCTAGTTCAACGCACTTCGTGTCCGTCAGCTACCCTCACTCCCCAATCCTCCGCCCCCACTCCCCCGTTCTCATTCTCACCTCTTCGCCTCTCGCTCTATCTTAGGGGTGTGTGTCGGTTAGACTGAACCGATAGGTTTGGTTCCTTTGTTTTTATTAATTTGGTTACCTGAGAATGAGAACCAAACAGTCTCTTAAATTTCATAAGACCGACGGTCTCGGTTTTGGTTAGTTCAATTCGGCCTTCAATTCCGATCAAACTAACAAATCCTCAAATTCAAAAACAAAAAGATCCTCAAATCCAGACAATCAATCCCAAATCAACATACAAATTGATCCCAAATCAACAGACAAAATTATAACAGCCCTTGCAGTGATGGGGGAGGGGAGGAAGAGGTGGCTTGCAGCCAAAGCGAGGAGGGGGCGGCGCTTGTGGAGGAGGCACCGCCAGCCCTCCAAGCTCCGCGCGCCTGCAGCGACGGGGGAGAGGAGGAGCACGCACCAGATCTTTGAGCATTGGAGGAGCGGCGCCGGGACCATGCACTATTTTTGAGATGAATCTTCCTATCGATGAAAGCTTCCATGTAAGATTTTGGATGTCCTTTTCTCATGGTTTGCCTGAATGTCCCTATTCAAAATCATGCAACAACCAATGAATTTCCCAACTCAGACACCACCGCCCCCCCCCCCCCCCCCCAAAGACATTTTTCTGCTAAGGCCAGTGAAAGGTTTCACAAAGTTTTCAAAGGTTCTGAATATGCATTTTCACTTTCTAACTTTTGATGATTATGTGGTCTGTCTACGCTGAAATTTTTCTTACCAAATGTGGTCTGACAACTAGCTTTGTCATTTTAGAGAACTTGGCCCTGCGTTTCACAAAGATTTCAAAGGTTCCAGAACCTGCAGTGTTGTGGGGGGTTCATCACCGCCGGTTCATAAACAGTTGGTGATGAGTGTGCAAACCGTTGGTGATGAGCGTTCATCACCGCCGGTTTGTGCCACCGTCCGGCGGTGATGATGACCTCAACACCGCCGGTTTCCAGTTCAAGACACAAACCGGCGGTGAAGACCTTTTTTCCATAAAAAAATATTTATATAATAATATTGCACCATTTTACAACATATATAATTATAGCAGCAGAATTCATCTTGCCCCAACATATTTCCTTGACCGAGTCCAGTACCACTCAAGTTTTATCCTTCGCATTCCAGTACCTGTACCTGATGTGTACGTTTTCCTTCACTACCACCCCAATAGCTGACTTGTATGGCCCCATCACTGAGACAGGAGCGACGGGCTCACCTAATTCATCGAGCTCGGTAATAAGAGATCGACCCTTGGGCATCTTGTTCCGACCTCGTTTGGGCCTACGAGCCGGTTCGTGGTTGGAACTGACGGTGATGACCGGTGATAGCATCACCGCCGGTTTGTAACACGAACCGGTGGTGATGAGCCCCATCACCGCCGATTCCAACCGCCATTACGGCAACCAACTTTGGAATCGGTGGTGATAATGCATCACCACTGGGTCATGTGTAACCGGCGGTGATAGCCCGTTTGCAAAGACCTAATCTGTAGTAGTGTGGTTTAGCTAAATGTAATGTTCACTCAGCGGTTTGGTTTGTGCAAGTGTAAATGCGTGTTTTAGACCTAACAATATCTCTGTATAGTTAATAAAAGCACTCCCTTTACCCGCATAAAAAGAAGTAACTACACAAACAATACAAAGAAGCATGGACGGTGGCTAACTCTCACGGCCCGCCCATCAGTGGTTGATGAGGAGGAGAGTCTACCTACTACGCCTGTGGAGGCTGCTGCGACGGTGGCGGCCTCCGTCGACGCCGATGAGCTCAGCATGCAAGGGCTGACCTGCCACAACACCATTCAGCTTCTACATTGTTCTCTCCGCCAGTGATGAGGTGAGCAGGTGGGGGCTCCCATTTCTGGGCGCTTTCCCCTGAGGAGAGCTCGGACGAGGAGGTTGAAGCAGAAGGTAAGGAATCACCGGAGTCGGAAAGGAGCGGTAAGTTTCTCAAAGATGCTTTGCTCACAGTTTTTTTAATGGATGAAACTATGCGGGTGGAAGTTTTGGCGGCATAGGTTGTGTCCCCAGTTTTTGTTTCGGCTGATTGTGGTTAGGGACGGATCAAGCAACCGAGGACGCTGGCGCGGTGGGTTGTTGATGCCGTCCCCGACAGACCCATGAGGGGAAATCATGGAAAGGTCCATTGCCGCCGGCAAGATCATCCTAAACAATGTCACTAGGTGATATTTGGGTGACAGATGCTCGTTCAACAGGGGAAAGGGGAAGGAAGTTGTGGGTGTCAGAATTTGCATCGCCTCAACAGGAATCGTGCTTCCTGATGCGTCGCCGTCGTCGGGGAAGATGATGCACTCAGATCTGGTTTTTTTTTTCAAAAATCAGCACACTGTGCCGGTTCAGCTTACTGGGCCAAAAACTTGGGCCAACTTGGTGCAAGTTGGGGCCCATAGGGTTTTCCGCTGCGCGGAGGGATTGGGCCTGCTATTCAAGAGAGCTGGGAGACCTAAAGGTCTTTTAAGTTTTAACCCATCGTTGTTTCAGTTTCTTGATGCCTGGGTTCCCGAGCGAGATGAGTGCTGCAATTTCAGAGGCACCATCGATGGCTGGAAGACAATGGGGAGATGGAAGGTTCCATGGCTTGGGTGATCGCAGTGAAAGGGAGCAGGGCCAGGGAGAGAGACGTACAATGGGTCACTAGCGGTCTAGGAGTTTTGATGCTCAGGGAAGCAAGTATGGAGGAAGAAGGAAGGTGGAGAGCATTAGTTCCCAGAGAAGGGTGAGCGATGGTGGACAGAGAGGAGGCAGAGGTTTTGGCCCTCATGGCCGTGGATTTGTGCATGAGGGTGGAGCAGGTGGAGGTAGGGGTTTTCGAGGCCTGGGATGCATGGCAGTGACCAGGACCTGGCTATGTTAGCGGTGGGCGGACTTGTTTGGACAGCTTGGAGAGAGCATCAAAGGAGAGGCAGAGCCGGACTGGGAGGGATGACAATCCTATCCAGGGGGGGTCCTAAGCTGCTAGTGAACACCAACTTGAATAAGGAGAAGGTGGAGCAGGGTAGGAAACTACAACATGGCAGTGCAGAGGATGGTGATACGGAGATGATCGAAGTCACAGGAGAAGAGATGGAAGGAAGGGATTTGAAAATAGGGATCAAATGTGCGAGATGTACCAAGAAGTCGTGACACGCAGCGGCTAAATGCACAACTGAAATTTTCTATGTGATCTGTGACAGCCGTGAACATGTGAACTTCAGGTGCCCAGTCTTGAAGATGCCTCGGCCAGTTTCACATGCGGTTGGGTATGCCGTGCATGGACTAGGATTTTATCATATCCCTCATCCTCCTTTGCCTAGAACGACGAAGGATTGGAAGACGGCTTTGATTTCAGTGGAAGGCAGGCAGCTTTCAAAAGAAGAGATCATGGTGCAACTTGAGAGAATTTTTCCAGGCAAGTGGTGCAACTTGAGAGAATTTTTCCAGGCAGGCAGCTTAATGATCATGAAGATAATACCTTTCTCGCTAAGTGCCCCTCCAAAATTGAGCTGCAGCGGGCTATAGCATTTGGAGGCGCAGATGTTAAGGGGGTTGGCACTCCTTCGGGTGTAAGGCTTAAGTTTGATATGTGGCATGAAAATGAGACAGGTTTCCTGTTACCAAAAGTGTGGGTGAGAGTTTTTAGCATTATGAAATTCTTGGGATCTGTCTATCCGTCACTCGGGTGAAATCCCCGGGATCCTCACTCGATTTTTTAAACCGCCGGATCAAAATCCAACGGTTCTCCTTCATCTTCTTCCTCCCTCACTTCCCCCACCTTCTTCCTCCTCCAGCCTGCCCGCGCCGGCCCGCCTCCTACCCCTCCCGCCGCCGCTTCCCGCCGCCGCCGCCTCCCACAGCGGTCGCCATCGACGCCCCCGCCCCGGCACCGGCCCAACCGGCCTCCTCCACCGCCCGGGCCGGCGGTGCCACTGCCGCCGGCCTCACCGCCCCCCGCCCACCTCCATCACCGGTCCGTCCTGCCGCTGCCGGCCCTCATTCTATGGCCGGTGGTGAGCAGCAGCTCTCCAGCAAGCCCAAACCCCTAACCCCGAACCCCTAACCTCGCCGGATTTGGAAAAGAACCTCGCCGGATTTTGAGAAGAAGGAGGGATGGGGGTGAAGAAAAATTCGAGTGAGGATGGGCTCTATTTCACTCGGGTGAGATTTAGCTTTCCCCAATTCTTGAGGTAATATCTGAACTTGTGGGCAGTTGGCTCGATGTTAGGCTCGACCGAAACCGTTGATATGGAAACAACAAGAAAAAATGAGTTTGGACGCATTTTTGTAGCAGTTCTAAATCCTAAACTTATTCCTGCACACCTCGACGTAGTTATTGGTGATCACTATTTGGGAGTGAATGAACACGGTGAAGAGGCAGCTTTTTATTGGAATGGAGAAGGATGTAATCCAGCGATGCCTTGCCGAAGTTGTGGAAGAGCAGAGCTGCAACGCGCACACATGCGCGCGAAAACACTTGGTTTTGTGCTGCCCAACAAGCGCAGCATTTTCTGACTCTATTACTTGCATAAAGAAGATCTTACAGATTATCCCTTGGCCACAATGGCCATGAACTCACGCACGCCATGACCCCCGAGCTTGCCACGCCATCCCACGGCCAAACGCCATGCCGTGCACTACGGACTCTAACAAAACCTGAAGACTCGGCCTCAGCATGGACGGAGCATGCATCAGGCTCCTAACAGCACGCGCTCAACATGAATACAATTTATTTGACCAAAACAAACACGACACTAACCTGAACGAGCTACTATTACTAACAATCTCGCCCTAAAACTAGCCTCGCTCACTTGAGTTGGACAACGCCAATCTTCTCACAAAGTTCATGGAATTTGGCGCGTCCGAGTGACTTAGTCAGGATGTGTGCTTGCATAGTCCAGCCTAATCTTCTCGCTCTCCACACATTCATGAATGAAATGAAATTTTGTATCAATGTGCTTACTTCTGTCATGGAGAACGGTGTTATTACTGAGTGCAATGGCGGACATGTTGTCCATCATGTCCATCACGAGGAACGGTGGCGATGGCTCGGTTCCTGTCATGTCGCCGATCAGCTGTGCGAGAGACACCACCTGGCACGCTGCCACGCCAGCGATGTATTCCGCTTCACACGAAGAGAGAGCCACCACCTTCTACTTCTGTGATTGCCACGACATTGGCATGTCGTCGATGAAGAAGATGATCCCGGTGGTGCTCTTCCTATCATCAATGTCTCTCCCCAAGTCGCTATCACTAAAACCCTGCAGAGAGAGTGGCGAAGAACTTGGAGCATGTGGGAGGTGTGTCTTCGACTATTTCCATCACTTCTTTATGTTCAAATAATGTTGTTAATAACATACAACACCTAGTAATTTTCTTAGCTTCGGGTGATAATGGTAGAAGTATAAATCTGTCCAACACTTACTTGATTTAGAAGCCCAAAGGGAGGGGCTACAACCTTTGGATTGTGACCAGCCTTGGGCGACTAGTGAATGATAGTGATGAAGAAAATATTAAAATTGTAGAATTGAGTGCCATTTAAAGCATGTGTGGGGAGCTGTCGGAGGAGGTCTTTGATGAGGATAGCTTTTGTTGTGAAGCAAAATATATTAGTGATCAATTTCTGTAATTAGTTAATTGGTGATTAATGACATCACAGTAATTGCTTACAATTCACGAAAGGGCCAACCTGAAGAGGTGTGTCCCTTCAGCCCTTTGGCCGCTTGGGCATGTATAAAAGGAGTGGTCCCCCCTATCAATGGAATACAGAAGTTACTCTCATTCTCTCTTCTACTTTTACATTCAACACTTTATCAGTCACTTTGCTTTCCACTGGGCACACCAAAGAAGGCTGAGGCCAGCAGGCCTCCCGTCGGTTAGGAAAATGGCTCATTTAGTCAACAAAGATTTCGATAAACTTGCAGAAGATGGTAACAACTATCTGACTTGGGCTATGGATGTTAAAATCATGCTAGCAGCAAAAGGCTTCAGTAATACTATTGAAGAGCCAAATCCACAAGCCCTTATTTCAGATGAAGCCAAATATATCGCATTATTTTCTTGAGACACCACATTCACCCTGATCTCAAGATGGAATATATGATGGAAGAGAATCCTAGAGGACTTTGGGTTGCACTCAAAGAACACTATGATCAACAAAAGGCAATCATTTTGCCCCAAGCAAGATGAGAGTGGTCTCTACCTCGTCTTATGGATTTCAAATCTGTTGCAGAATATAACTCTGTCGTTCACAAGATTTGTTCCAAGCTTCGTTTCTGTGATCAACCGATTAATGCAGAAAAGATTGAAAAGACGTTGTCCATATTTCTTCTTGCAAATAGGTTATTGCAACCGCAATACCGCCACCACAACTATGCCAAATATTCTGACTTGATATGTGACTTACGTCAGGCAGAAAAACATGATGAACTTTTAACAAAGAATCATCAAATGCGCCCCATGGGTGCATCACATCTGTCTGAAGTTCACTACAACAGTCAGAACACTCAAAAGAAGTTTGGTGGTAAGAAATTCAAAAAAAGTATTTCAATGAGAAATGGAACAACAAAAACAAGTATCATTACCAGAAAAACAAGGATTCTCACAAAGGCAAAGGCACTTCCAAGAAAAACTTTCGCAATGATAACTCTCAAGTTTGTGAAAGATGCGGTTGTCACAACCATATCACCAAGAAGTGTCGCACTGCCAAGCATTTGGTTGAACTCTACCAGAAATCTGTTGGCAAACAAGTTCAAGGGGACAAGTATGAAGCGCACTTCACTACTCAACCTACTGACGCAAGTTGCTCCAAGGATGCTCCTATGGAAAATAATGATGAGAAGATCCATCCGCAGATGGACGACTTATTCAGCACTGACGATATGCTCGTGGAGTACCAATCCAACGACATACTTGGAGACAACAACTAGTCTCCATCATCCCCAAAACTTGATTATCTAGACATATTCATGTAAATATTATGTTGTGTTGTAAATATTTGCTATCATCAAGTATTGAAAGACATACAATAATGCATTGTAAGATATATGATACTTGATAAATAAAGTATATATTATATAATCTTTTGAGTTGATCTTAATTTATCTTAACTCAATTATTATAGATTATCCTACGGGGACAATCCAAATGGAGGATGAATTTTGTTTAGTGGATAGTGCCCCTCAGGTAGGTCTCAGTGAGAGCACCAAGAGGCAGTTCTGGGAAGACCTAGATAGCATGGCTAGTACCGTTCCTAGCAGCGAGAAACTCTTCATAGGAGGAGATCTCAACGGCCATGTGGGTGCGACTAATGTAGAGTTCGAGCGAGTGCACGGGGGCTTTGAGTATGGTCGCAAGAGTCAAGAGGGGGAGGATATTTTGAACTTCGCATTGGCCTATGACTTGTTGATAGCGAATACCCTTTTTAGGAAGAGAGAATCCCATCTTGTGACCTTTCATAGTGGACAACACTCGAGCCAAATCGACTTTATCCTTGCTAGGAGGGAGGATAGACGGGATTGCTTAGATTGTAAGCTAATTCCCGGGGAGTGTGTTGTCCCTCAACACAAGCTTGTGGTGGTGGACCTTCATTTTCGGGTACGTGCCAATCAAGATAAACACACCAAGATTGCGAGAACGAAGTGGTGGAAGCTTAGAGGGGAAGCGGCGCAAACGTTCAAGGAGAGAATGCTAGGTGAGGGGCCCTAGGAGGAAGGAGAAGATGCAGAAGACATGTGGCTAAAGATGGCAACATGTGTTCGGAAGGTGGCCTCAGAGGTGTTTGGCGTGAGTAGGGGAGGCAAACAGGAAGGGAAAGACACCTGGTGGTGGAATGACAAGGTGCAAAGGGCTATTAAGGAGAAGAAGGAGTGTTTCAAGTGCCTCCACCTTGATAAGAGTGCAGCCAACATCGAGAGCTATAATTTAGCGAAGAGGGTTGCAAAGCGAGCTGTGAGCGTAGCAAAGGGTAAAGCGTATGATGACCTATATCAGCGGCTAGCCACGAAGGAAGGGGAGAAGGACATCTATAGGATGGCTAGGATCCGCGAACGGAAGACAAGAGATATCAACCAAATCAAATGCATCAAGGATGGGACAGATCGACTTCTACTGAAGGATGAAGAGATCAAGGACAGATGGCGAGAGTATTTTGATAAGTTGTTTAATGGGGAGAATGAGGGCCCTACCCTTGAGTTAGATGGCTCTTTTGATGACACCAACAGACGCTTTGTGAGGAGAATTCAAGAGGCTGAGATCGGGGAGGCGTTGAAGAGGATGAAGGGGGGTAAAGCGATGGGCCCTGATGGTATCCCCATTGAGGTGTGGAGATGCCTGGGTGCCAAAGCGATAGTATGGTTAACTAAGCTTTTTAACCTTATTTTTCAGTCCAGCAGGATGCCTGAAGAATGGAGGAGAAGTATACTAGTACCAATCTTCAAGAACAAAGGAGATGTTCAAAGTTGTACTAACTACCATGGGATTAAACTGATGAGCCATACGATGAAGCTTTGGGAGAGGGTTATCGAGCACCGTCTAAGAAGAGTGACAAGTGTGACCCAAAACCAGTTTGGGTTCGTGCCTGGAAGGTCGACCATGGAGGCAATTTTCTTAATCTGACAATTGATGGAGAGATATAGAGAGCAGAAGAAGGACTTGCATATGGTCTTTATTGTCCTTGAGAAGGCGTATGATAAAATACTGAGAAATATCATGTGGTGGGCCTTGGAGAAGCACAAAGTCCCAACTAAGTATATTACCCTTATCAAGGATATGTATAAGGATGCGATGACGTTTGTCCGGACATGTGATGGTGACACCACTGACTTTTCTATTAACATAGGCCTACATCAGGGGTCAGCATTGAGTCCTTATTTATTTGCCTTGGTGATGGATGAGGTCACAAGGGACATACAAGATGATATCCCTTGGTTTATGCTCTTTGCTGATGGTGTGGTGCTGGTGGACGAGAGTAGAGAAGGGGTTAATAGGAAGTTACAGCTGTGGAGATGCACGTTAGAGTCGAAAGGGTTCAGACTCAATAGGACCAAGACCGAGTACATGATGTGCGATTTCAGCGCGACTAGGCATGAGGATGGAGATGTTAGCCTCGATGGGCAAGTGGTGGCCCAGAAGGATACTTTTCGGTATTTAGGATCAATGCTTCAAAAGGATGGCGACATTGATGAAGATGTTAGATATAGAATCTCAGCTGCCTGGTTGAAGTGGCGTCAAGCTTCTGGCGTCCTATTTGACAGAAGGGTGCCACAAAATTTAAAAGGTAAGTTCTATAGGACAGCGATTCGTCCGACGATGTTATACGGTGCTGAATGTTGGCCTACAAAAAGACGACATGTCCAACAACTGAGTGTAGTAGAGATGCGGATGTTGTGGTGGTTTTGGGGCACACACAAAGGGATAGAGTCCGGAATAAAGTTATTCGGGATAGAGTCGGGGTGGCACCAATTGAGGAGAAACTTACCCAACATCGATTGAGTTGGTTTGGACATGTCCAACGGAGATCCCCTGAGGCACCGGTGCGTAGTGGGGTTCTAAACAGGCTGAAAATGTAAAGAGAGGTAGAGGTAGACCTAAACTGACTTGGGACGAGTCGGTGAAGAGAGACCTTAAGGAGTGGAATATCTCCAAAGAGGTAGCTTTGGATAGGAGCGCTTGGAGACTCGCTATCCATGTACCTGAAGATCCGTGATCTTTGTTTTTTTATGGATTTCATCTCTAGCCTACCCCAACTTGCTTGGGACAAAAGGCTATGTTGTTGTTGGATAGTGCTACTACTAATACTATACTCAGGGAAATTAAATATTTCCGAACTCTTACTAAGAGCAAAGGAAACGTCACGACTATCACAGGACGAGATGTCGTTATAGTTGGTTCCAGTCGAGCCATAATAATTCTCCCTATGGGTACTCAATTAATAATAGAGGATGCACTCCTGTATCCTGACTCAACTCATACCCTATTAAGTTATAAAGATATCCATCGTAATGGTTTCCATATCGAAACTCATAATGACAACGAGGATGAATATCTATTCATCACCAAAAATGACGGATATACCAAGCAATTGTTTGAGATAATTCTGTCACTATCAACTGGATTTTATTTCACATACATCAATCCCTAGAACATTTTGCATATAAGATAATTTTTCAAAATCTTGATGTCTTCAAGACTTGGCATGATCGCCTAGGTCATCCTGTTATTGGGATGATGCAAAAAGTTATCGGCAATTCACTTGGTGATCACATGAACACTTCAAAATTTCCCAACCCTTCAGTTTTGGTATGCACAGCATGTGCTACAGGGAAATTAATTTTAAAACCCTTTTATCTTAAGATAAAGGCTGAACCACTAACATTCCTTGAACGCATTCAAGATGATATTTATGGTCCTATTCATCCATTAACTGGGCCATTTAGGTACTTCATGGTACTTATTGATGTATCAACAAGATGGTCCCATATATGTTTATTATCAACCAGAAACCATGCTTTGCAAGGTTTATTGCTCAAATCATCAAATTAAGAGCACATTATCCAGATAATCCTATAAAATCCATATGGATGGATAATGCCGCTGAGTTTTCCTCAAAAGCCTTCAATGACTATTGTATGACTATAGGCATTGATGTGGAACATTCTGTACCTTATGTACATACACAAAATGGATTAGCCGAATCTCTTATCAAGAGAGTCAAATTAATTGCAAGACCATTACTACAGAATTGCAAATTACCAACATCTTGTTGGGGTCATGCAGTCTTACACGCCGCTGATTTGATTCAAATAAGACCTACGCCGCTTGTCTGCCAGTCAGATTGACATAGACGCAAAGTATTTCCGGAAGCACATTCGGTATTTTAACCCGAGCTTCTCCTTCACAAGCTTTGGTGTTTCCGTTGATCATAATCTCACGACTCCATGAGGAACTGGTGTGTATACATTTAATGTGCATGGCAGATATATCGTAGGTTGGATCAGCTTGTGCCTGGTAGGAAAGGCCCTTGCCATATGCAGCTATACTTTTATGACACTAATGAGATCATTGCACATAGGGTGAAAAGGACACCTAAGCAGCATGCATGACTGAGGGGGTTCATACCGAGGATATCAATATCTCCTTCTGAAGATCTCACTATTCCGTTCAAGTTTAAAAGGAAGCCGTTCCCCATCCTGTTGAGTTTTGCGATGACAATTAATAGGCGCAAGGCCATACCATACCCAATTTAGGTATCTACCCCCCCCCCCCCCAGCCCGTGTTTTCACACGGACAACTATATGTGGCATTTCAAGAGGTGTTTCTCATGAAAGTACGTGGGTTCTTGCAAAGAGAAATATGAACGTCGATCTTACATGAAAGAGTACGGAGAATATTGTATGCATAGATGTCTTATAATCATGAGGTGTGTTTGTGCTACAATTTTCTATGACAGTGATGTGTAATAACATGCATTTATGCACTTATATAGTTATGTGTCATCGTGCTCCTTCTAATCACATATAGTGTTCGTGCAAGTCACACGCTTCAAGATTGTGAGTGCTTATGGCATATCAGAATGTTTCCAGATTCTAGAATTTACAGTGACTGAATATATGCATGGATTATTAGAATATTTTCAGATGTTAGAATTCATAACGATTGGATATATGTGTGTGCCTTGATTTATAAAGTTTCTATTATTGGAATCCTAAATTATCGAAGTCTGCATCTTCATACGAGTCCCTGAATTAGTTTATACGAGATTAGATTGGATTACTATGATATTAGTAAATAAATTTAACTTTTAGTAGTCATGTCATGCAATCCAATTATTTTTAAATAATTCACCTTAAAACATGTGCCTGTGGCACTACATCTCCACTAGTGTTATGTATACATGCATCTATAATAAAATTTCAATTGAATTGCTTTACATGTATTTTTAATGATCATCTTCGCAAATTTGGCTTGTCCAGATTTATTTATTAAGAAAAGTTGAGTGCTGGTGGGTTTATTAATATTTGGTTAAATAATCTATCTTATAATTTTTTTGTAATAGTTGATTAGCAAATACTATACGTATACATGAAAAATTGATCATTCATTGTTGCACTTATGGTGACCTATATTTCATTGTTGTTTCTATTTTTTGTTATTGTTGCCGTAAAATTCGGACGGTCAATCTTGCAGAGCATGACACGCTAAGGCCTAGGACCTCTACTTATCTCCAGTGCAGGTCCTGCAAATTAGGTTCACGGTGTGCCAATCAATTTGACCTGCAATTGACAAGGAAAAAAAATTTAATCAGTAAATAAAAAGGAAAATATTTGTTGGAATTTCGAATATTCCCGAAAAAACCGTGTCGTCCATGCTGTCTGATACGTGATCCGCACATCAGCTATAAAGCCAAATCTTATCGAGATGGGTTAAGCATAAAATTCTCATAATTAAATACAAACATCTAATCGTACCAGATCCACCATCACCATGACTCGGATCGGACTTAACTGAGACAGCGGCTAACAGCAGGGCGACAAACCGAGTAAAATTAACCGATGCATCTAATTATATCAGAAGTTACACATATGATGAAGCTCTGAATCGGCCAAGGAGGGCCGATTGATACTGCCGAGCCATCACAACCTAGACATTGCTGTTGATAAATGAATCTAACCGGCAAGACTTGTTCTAACCCAATTATTCAAGGATCAGACCTAACCGAGGTAGTTTGACATAACAAGATTAGAAAAACAAACCGGTCAATGAATCTATCCACAACAAGACAAGATTGGTGATAACTAGGTAGTTTTAGCATGGATCAATGAAGAAATCGGCTATAAGATTGCCGCGTGAAAGATTAGCTAGGAATTGATAGTTCTTTGACCGACGCTAGATAAATGGTGAAATCTATTAAGAACTTAGCAAGAGATCAACGATGCAAGCTTACAAGAACTTGATAGAGATCAGTAACTGGTAGATAAACTAGACGAAACTACAGCGATGCACTAGTAATTAATGTCTAGCAAATCTGATAAAATGAGCTTACCAACAAGCCGAAGATTGATCTGATGCAGCCCTGCATGATGAAGAAGTTTTCGAGAATCGACTGTGGTAGAACCACCCGAATTAATCCGGATCAAGTGTGCTAACCATCACCATAAGGCAAATAGGGCTAACACGCACTTCAAATGGAGTAACTTGATGATCTGTTGGGTAATATCCTGATGCAACCACTGGAATTTCGATCAAAACAAAGCATAAATAAAACCCGCAGGAAGGCGAGCCCAAAGATTACAATATTCCACAAGTTTTACGTCACAGAGTTCAACATGAATTCATTATTACATCCCAAGTTCAATATCTTAAACAAAGTACTTCAGAGTTCAGAACTAAAAGAGTTCTTTAGAGTTCAAAAGCAGCGAAAAGACAAATGACAGTCTCAATGACGATACATGATGTCACGATGAAGCCCATACGTGACATCACTCGGCATTGTCCGGGGATGCATCTCATTCCACGGACCAACCCAGAGGCAAAGAGCATGGCCAAGTCAAACCAGCAATCATATCCTCAAAACATTCACCTAAAAACAAAGCCACAAGCAAAACTGAGTATACTAATACTCAGCAAGGCTTACCCGACTAGTGGAATATACTTAGCTGACTCCTAGACATGCAAGGAGACCACAGAGCCTAGCTCTACACCCACCATGTGCGTGCATGGAACCAGAGTTAGGAGGGTGAGGGTGCTGTCCACTTGCCGGTCCAATTAGGTACTTAAGCTTACCGATTACCATATTCTCGGCAAGTGGTTAGTATGTTCAAACGCTTAACCACCACTACCACACACTGCAAGCTTAGCATTTTTCACTAAACAGACGGGGCCTCAATCATCAACATTAATATCGTACCATAGCCCCGTCTGTTGACCTTATGATTCCAGCATGTAGTAAACATTCAACTCCTATATTCTCGCGAGTGATGGAAAATCACTCAACTTCTACTGGAGTCCTATTAGCATAGCATTCTATCGAACCTTACATCTAGTGTTCAGAGCACAGAAATCTAAGATTATGCAACTAAGTTTTCATACAACTCCTATAGACTTAATGCACAAGTATATAGAAACATAAGTTGCATATAAATAAAAATATTGGGATTCATGCTCTGGGGCTTGCCTTCGTGAGCGAAACTAGCCTTGGGCTCTTCCGAACTTTGGTTCGGGTCTTTGGTGTCTTCAATTAGATTAACTTGGGCTTCTTGCTGCTCACTCTCGGGCTCCGGCACCAGCTCATAGGTTCCGTCACTGAGAGTCGTCAAATCTATATGAATGCAGAGTTTTCGAGTTCATTTAGACGATAAGATTTTACTGTTTAGTTCACAAATAAGTTGCAATCTAACAAAACTCATGTTTTATCTTAAATCATTTTTCTATACTGTTCCTTGGGCAGTTATTTACTGAATATGACTTGGATTTATTAAACTCATTAGGTAGGTGGGGGTTTGGTATTTTAGAATTTGTTATTTTTCAAAGAGCAAGTATGAAATATTCATGGCCACTGCTAGAAATATTTTCTGGTGTTGATATTTTTATACAAGCTACCTCTCTGAACAACTAGCTTACTGTCTAAATATTACCTCTTTATATGCAACATATTAAATATGAAAAATAAAATAAACACCTACTGCTAGAACCTAGTTATATTTATACAGAACAAATTATGCAAGTATTGATGCTTAAACTTTTACATTTACAGGAGGCTAACATGTCCATGTAAATGTCACTGTAAATTTTTCAGAATTTATATAGAGCTAAGAAATAAGATAAGATACACCTACTTTAATAAAGATCTATTTCTTCAAGAGGTTCTACAAGGTTTCTGTATATCAAACATTTTGTACATCATGAGCTACTCCAAGGTGTCCTCTAGTAAAAAGATCAACACTTTCCATGTACCAGAACTAATTACTTTGATTTAGTGTATTCATTCACAAGAAACAATTATATAGGTGAGTTAAAGAAAGGTAACAAGTCCTACACTTTTTCTGTGGCATCTAGGAATCAATATAGCAGTTCTGTAAAACATTCATTGCATGAATCACAATAGAATAGCAGGAAAATTAAATCTATCCCTTTATGGCATACAACAAAATCTAACAAAAACATTGGCTAGAGGTGTGCTCTGGTCTTGAAATTTTTACAAAGGTCTACTCATCAAGAGTGGGTACATTTAAATCCAATTTATTCTTCCATTTAATCTAGAGCAAAATATATTTAGAAACTGAAGAAGTGCATGTAACAAAAAGTTGTTGATCTGGTTGTCAGGATTCCAAAACATTTTAGTTTGCGTTTTTGCTATTTTTCTACGATTTTATACGGATTTTATAAGTTCGCAGCTTTAGATTCAAAACTAGAAATTGAGCTTTACAGATCTGTCCTCAGTTCTTTCGTTGAGACCCCTAAAACTTTTTCAATCAGCGCAATTAGGTCCTTGGATGGATTTTAGGGCGGGGAGGGGTTCTGGTGGCCGGATTCCGGCGAGCTTACTCGCCATAGGCGAGGGACAACTGGGGACGGAGAAAGAGGAGGTCGAGGCCCGGCGTTCCGGCGAGCTCCGGCGATGTGGGCGGCGGTGCTTGGCCGGAGAGCTTCGGTGGACGGTGGGGGACCGATTCCGGGGGTCGGATTGAGTGGAGGCTGCACGGAGGGAGAGGCCCGGCGGTGAGCTCCGGGCGGCGGCGTTAATGGCGGGCGTGGGCGGGCTGCGCGTGAGCAGGGCTTTGTACGGCCTTTTATAGGCGCGCGAGGGAGGGGAGGGAGAGCTGTGGAAGCCTTAGCGGTGAAGGAAGGGGCCGGGAGAGAGCGGGCAGGGGCGCGGTGTCGCCGGCGCGTCGTGGCTCGGGTGCCAGGCATCCATGGCCGCGTGGCGCGTGCGAGCTGGGCGGAAGGGATTTGGGCGCGGCAGGTCTCGGTCGGGGGCTGGTCGAGGACTGTTGAAGCGCGCGCCTTGGCGCGGCTCGGGGTGCAGGCATCGCCGGCCAGGTGGCCGACGGCCGCTGCCCCTCGACGCCACAGAACAGGGAAGGGGTGAGGCTAGGGGCTGATGTGCGAGAATTTGACGAAGTTTAGGGGCCCAGTCATGAAAATGAAATTTTCTCACATTTTCCAATGTCAACTCAAAAATTTTTGAACACGAAAGTTGATCAAATTGAAAAGATCTACAAGTTTCGTTTGAGTCACGATTTGAAAGTTAATTTAAAATCTTGAAAAACATGTTTCGAATGACCTAACCTTTCATGTGTAAATTTTTATATTCTTCCCTAGCTTCCAACTAGGCTTTTATTAATCCTAGCATTACAGATGTGCCTATTTATTTGTATAGATATATTTGCAATAATGTGAGAGTTATGTCAATTTGTTTGTATACATGTATACATATAGTTGTAAATCCAAAACATGTATACATATAGTTGTAAATCCAAAACATGAGGTATTTATTTCAGCTTTTCTTAGCTCTTTATGCATGATGTTACATTAAGTATCTTGCTAAAGTCATTTTGACACCTAGGGTGTCACATCTACTCTACTCCTACTTCTAAGGTTTGTGGTGAAGTACCGAAAATAGTTGTATTGAATGATTGATTGTACTTTTAAAAACCCTAAGACGTGCTGTTTATAGCATTAGACTAGAATTCCTAACCTGACATGATTTAACAAACTTGATCGAAAAGAAACTACTAAATCTACTATATTTACAAGGATTCTTATAAAGGAGATCAGACTCCTGATTTTTCTGTTGACGTTATCTCCATGTCTGATCCCAACCACCTCCAGACGCACCTTTGACCGGATCTGTGCCATCTTTGACCACCACCACGTCATCCTTTACTAAGGCTTCTAATAATTTTGAGCCGATGGCATGAACGGCAATTTCTAGTTTCTTTTCCAAATACGCTTTTCTCCTTCCATAAATGTTTCTGCTAAATTTTGACGTCAACAGTTGTATTAGTGTGTATCATATCTCAAATATTTTTATAATTTTTTTTTAATTTTAAATCTTTAAGTCCTAGAAATGATTTATTCAAATGGTGCTTGGTTCAAATGAATACACAGAATTCCTACTGGATTAGTGAAATATGTGAAGAGTTACCAATTTTTCTTGGTTTTAACTTAACATGTTCAATATTTATTACTTTACTGTAAATATAAATATTTTATTTACTATATTTTGAAAACACGTGCATGTGGCACATATGTCTCAACTAAATTTAAAATAATTAATTTTGAAATGATTACACAATGCATACAGCTAGGCGGCACGATAAGGGATATACATATTGTGCCATACGCCCATACCTACGGCATCACAAGAGAAAGGCTCAGATCTCCTGCGAGCTCATATGCAAGCGTGTACAAAATTAAAGTAGAATTGGGATGAAGTTGGACAATCGATGGCCATCTACCCAGTCCACTGTAGGTACGTAACGGTACACGTACCAAAAAGTCAAAAAGCAAGAAACAAAAAAGGAACACCCATGCATACCAACTTCAACATGCAACACACGCACATAGCATCAACCAGAGCTAGCTAAGCCATGTGCAAGAAAATGTTCATTCGCCGGTGCTAACAGCGGCGACTAGTGCTTCACGTAGACATCGATCTCGACGACACCGCCGCGGGCGAGGTCGTAGTCGTAGTTCCTGGTGAGCATGTACCCGCGCGCGAATCGGAACTTGCCCGTGCCGCCGATGACCACCGACTCGCGCACCTTCGCGTCCATGTCAATCCGGCCGTTCGCCGTCACGGAGCTACCCCGGTGCTCGCCGGCGTCCAGGACCATGTGCATGGTGAGGTGCGACACGATGCCGCCCTCCGACACGCGCACGGCGAACCCCTGCGCGGTGCCGACGCGCGCGCTTACCCCGTCTGGCCCCTCCGTCAGCGCGTTGTTCAGCACCACCACGTCCCCGAACTGCCGCGGCGACGACAGCAGCCGCGACAGCAGCGCGCTCCCGGCGGCGGTGGCGTTGTTGTCGATGTCGCCTCCGTCGCTGGACGACGCCGTGGGCAGGAGGGAACGGCCGGACACGACCCGCGCGGCGGTGGGGCGTGGGCCGGTGTAGTCGTCGTGCATGAAGAAGTGGAGGTGCGTGGTGGTGGTAGTGCCAGCAGCCGAGTCGTTGCTGCGGATGTAGATGGCGGCGGCGAGGACGGAGGCGGCGGCGAGGAAGACGGAGGGGAGGGAAACCGCCATGACGACCGATGGGATAGATTGAGGAGGCTGCTTGCTGCCTCGCTGGTGGGTGTCTGGTTATCTCTAGCTGGGTATGCGTGCTCATATATACTATCCCAGGCCTCTAAAGACAATTCCTAACACGTGGAACCAGTAATTGTGATTCCCTCTTTTTCGACCATGAGGCACAGGTTGAATATTCGACACTTACAAGATGCACGGTTTTTGTAGTTGTGTACGGAGACAGGAAATAATTTTCTTTTCCAAAAAAAATACTTTTTGCACAATGCTACTCCATTTTGATATCTACAACAGTAATTAAACTTGTCATCGTTTGGGTTGAGACGTTGAGTACCCATACCGTGAAACAATTAATTTCTAGCTAGGATAATAGGGGAGAGAGGATGAAGATAGATGTAGGCTACGGTTGCTCTCTGGTGTGTGGTTAAATCAGTAGCTTTAGCTCTGGAATTCCAGCACATGCATGCATACCGGAGAATTGTCGTCCTTAATTATTATGGTTGAGCTTTCGTCCTTAATTATTATGGTTGAGCTTTCATATGTCGCCGATGTTCACCCATACGTCTTTTTCCACAACACAATTGAACTTTCTAATGGCAGGCACCTGGTACATACATGCTGCAATCACTATTCCACCTCCGATGTAACATAGTTTTGTTATTAAAGATTTAAAGTATTATATAGAGCGAAAAATACTTCGTGACAGGCAAAATGCAATGTTTAAAACGTGAGGGTACGTACGTGAGGGGGACCAGCCACTATTGGTTTCCCCGCTGTCGCAGGTCACTGTTGCCATCCTTATCGAAAAAAAAGGTCACTGTTGAGCGGGCGAGCCATGGTGCGAAGATGAGGAGGGAGACAAAGCGTGGTCCAGGAGAATATATTGGTGTGTTTGGTTCTGCAAAAAAAGTATATTATAGCCTTATCTAGCAAGGTCAAGTGCATGCTGGTAGTGTAAGAAAACTAGCTTTTGAGGCAAGCTAGCCTATTTTGAATAACTAGACAAGTGCAGTATTAATTTTCAAATACCAATCTCGAACAAAGCAGAAAATAGCATGCAATTTTGTAATATATGAAACAGCATAAACCACAACATTATGATCTCAGTAAACATGATTGAAAGGTGAACCAAGACACGACGCACATACTGAACATTTGCAGATGCAGATGGAGATGATGTTGACGGAGGTTGTCACCACTCCACCGAAACTATATATCTATAGTGAGAGAAAGGAGCACCACACGTGCTCACTCGACTCATCGGGCTGGGCTCAAGAAGGGGAGTAGGGCGCGGGGGCGCGATATCTGCTTGAGCTTAAATAATAGTCCGTCGTCATCGTCTTGTGGGGGTGGGGTTTGCTTTTGCTGTTTTCTTTTTTGGTTACTTTGTCTCTACAAGTCTACACAGTGCGAGATCGTGTGGGTTCCTTTATACGACATGTTGGGTGCCAATAGAGATGATCTATTTGGGTTAGATGTTTTGTTCTTCTCACTGCTACACTGCTTTCGTAATTCATCCCATTCCGGGCACCAGTATGCACTGTTGAATGGGAGAGCGTGTATTAAGAAACCATTTACCTTTGTGATCATGCATGAGAAGAGGGTGAATAATATGATTTTTGTGGAAGTACTCCATGCGACTTCTCAAGATCACATGCATCTTTCGCTCAACTCGTGCACCACATGGACCCCATTCGATCGCATCGTCCAAGAGAGCTGAGTTGTTGCTCATGCAACACTTCGATGGTGTTCCCGCACCAGAAGGGCCATCGGAGCCTGCTAAGAAGATGATTGCTGACTACTTTGATGGTAATTTTAGCGGCAATTACATGGAGGCAGCCAGGGAGCTCTTCCCGTCTATGAGGAAGAACGGGACGCTCCGGCAAGCGCAGTTGGTTGTTTGAGGCGTTGGCCACACCTTGTAGGGATGTGTTGGCGCTAAAATCGGCCAGACCGGAATCGGCCGATGGTCTTCAGCGTCGGACACACGACCCGGGAGAATCTGCTTAGCTCCTGTTCGGGTTATCGCCCTGGTGCGGTTCGCGCGGCGTGCCAGTCAATCTGACCTGTTGATTGACAAGTAAATAAAGTATTAAATTCCAGGTGCTTCGATCGGCTGGAGTTCCGATCTGTCCTGAGGGGCGCGTCGGCGGCGAATCGGCCGATTTGCTGTAGAGATGATCGGCTATGGATCAGCTGATAATCGCGTAGTAATTGTAAAGAAAACTGTTGGAGCGATCTAAACGATTACTACAGAGGCAACACTTGAAATAGATCTAATCGGCTGTATGATGATAAGTTGAAGAAGAATGATGACGAAGCCGATTACTCTGATTTCAAGCTGGATAACTGGTGATAATACTAGAATAACAGGTAAACTTGCAATTCTAGTAAATATCGATAACTGGTGAATAAATCCAAACGAAACCACAGCGATGCGCCCGTAGTTAAAGCTCGGATATTACTCGATAAGCGGAACCTACCAATCGGCCGGAGATCAAGTTGATGCAGCCCTGCCAATCCGTACGAACTCGTGAAAGAAGAAAAGTATTGGCAAAGTCGCTGACTTAAAAGTAAATTGCTGAAAAAGTAGAAGTATTGTTGTTGATTGATGTGTTTATTCTTTTGCAAGACCCTGACGACTCCTATTTATACCCTAAAACTAGGACTCCTGGTCGATCACGACTTGTTACAATCTTATTTAAAAAATAGGAAAATTATCATATCTATAATAACTTTTAAAGGAAACGGACTCCCGCAGAATCTTCCGCCGCCGTCCCCTAATCCAATCAGGATTCTTTTCAATTGCTCCTTGACCGACTTAGCGTTGCCCTGTTGACCAACTTTTGACCAGGACCCTCCAAAATAATTCCATCCTGGTGGCGCAAGCTGTATCACCAATCGGCCGATTTTCAACTGTTACCTCAATCGGCCGATTTCTTACTGTAGCCTTGAGATCTGCCGCATCGGCCAATCTTCTCCTCCTGACGCCGATTCAACACGTGTCAAAATCTGGCGTCAACACATGCCCCCCAATTTTGGAGTAAAACATAACTTTTTCTTCAAAACTCTTTCTTTAATCCTTTCCTCCGAAACGGGCGCAGTAAAATCTCCTTCCGTTCCGCGGCACAATGATTGCAATTTCCTCGGACCGAGCGCGCGAAACGACTGCTCCCCTGGAATTCGTGTAGACCGCGCGGTAAAAATACCATCTTTGCCCTCGCTCTCCTGATTTTTCTTAAGTACTGGCCTTCTCCGTCTACTCTTCCCCACAAATCTAGCATTCTCTTCCAACGGACCACTGTTCGTCTTCCTCCAAGCTCTCTTGATCTCCAAGCGCTTCCCCCTTTCCGGCGATCTCATCCGCGGCCTGCTCCAACCCCCCAATGGCGTCACCATCGGCGACCGCTCCATCCACGGAGGCTCCATCGGCAACTCCTTCGGCGGCGGCGGCCCAATCGGCGGCTTCCCCAGCAGTTCCATCGGCGACGATGATTTCCATCCCAGAGGTAAATGTTCGAAATTTTTTCCTTTCCGCTTTTCTACTGCTTCAGCACTTTCCGGATTCTTTCTCAGTTTCTTCCCCTTTTCCCTTTTTTAGGCACTTAGGCACCAAATTACCATTCCACTCTCGGAATCCTCTGACCTCATCTGTTTGGGCCCTATGGGGAACCCCGATCCAACGGACCTGATCAGCCTAGAAACTCATAGAATCCCTTTTAAGCAATCATCCATGGATTTAGATCACTGGGTAGGCACTTTCAGATCCTGGCCAAACGAAACCCCCGGGAGGAGAGAATGGTACCAGAGGGTGGCCAGATCCTGGAAGGTTCAGTGGGAGGAAAAAAAAATCGGCCAGTGCATAGACTTATCTCTGTCTCAGATGGAAAGAAACGAACCTCTAGTCATGGCAGCCTCTTATCTTCGGTCTGATGCACTTAATGCATTCCTTTTCGGATATGGACCTATGACCCCGACCTTGGCCGATGTTCTGCTGTTGACCGGCCTCGATGTCTCCTCCGCCGATACCCCTTTCAATTATCTGTTCAAGCCATCACATCGGCTAGAGACCAAAGGAATCGGCGGGTGGAAAGGGTATATTAGCAAAAATATGAAGACCGGGACAGTCTCACAGAGGGAACATACTGCCTTTTTGATGATGTGGCTGGAAAAGCATTTCTTCTGTGGCAGAGCAGTTGGCCCCTCTTCAAACACCCAAGCTTTAGTAGAGGCTTTGTCACAAGGATCGGCCATCCCCCTTGGAAAATATTTGCTGGGATCGGCCTATTACCTGATGCACCAAATCGGCACCAAGCTGTCGAAGGGGGAGCCGATCGGGAACCCTGGTGGTCCCTGGTGGTTCATCACCCTCTGGCTCAATTTACACATGAGCAAAGTCTCTCAGCAACGGATAGAGACCAAAACCTTCCCCAATATTGAGTCAGAGGAGAACCCATCAGTCCGACGCCGCTGCAGATCTTTTGGAGAAGCGGTATTGGCCTTCCCCGGCTGCCAGTTTTTTGCTACCCGCACAGCTGAGTACTTCAGATGCTTTTATAATGGCCTTAGTGAAGAGACCATCAGCTGGCACCCATATCAAGCAGTAGAGCCGATTTTCGAATTACCCATAAGCTACGACTTCTCCACCCATACTTTTGACAGAGAGCTTATGGATGTCTTGATCAAGCCGGGGATTCTACCAGCCAATTTCTTCTCAGGGAAGGATTCTCCCACCTACGAGTTCTACAATCCATCGGCTGCGGCAAGGCAACATTCAGGTCTACTTCGCCGGTCAGGCGAAATTCAGAGATGGTCTGACCTCAAGTCTTGATTACAGTTGGCTGTGCGATCTAGTACCCGATTCCAGTACTATTGACCTGAATAATTGGTCAGTTGTCTCTTTCGCCACCCAGCAATTCAAATTATGGTGGGCAGAATGGAAGCAACACCTTTTCTGTAAATCCCCATCGTCTTACTGCAACATTCTAGACCCAGAGAACATTGATCCAAATGCAGCGGTATGTCCTTTTTCCTCAGCCGATTCCAATGTTATTTCTTTCCATATTATCATCTCGTTATTAACTCATGTTCATTTCCTTAGTCTGAAAGCCATGTCTCTCTGATGCGGAGCCGAAGCTGCCGGCCGATAGATAGTCATCACCAATACACACCATATCCACTTATCGGCTTTCATGCTCCAACCGTCAAGGATATCTCTACTGGCCGATCGAAACGAGCACCGAAATGGCCAACATTAAAGATAACCAGCCGTCGAGTGCGAGCTCGCATCGGATCGGCCGATCAGACGGTAATAGCATCGGCTGAGGTTCCTCGTATCGGATCGGCCGACCAGATGGTAATGGCATCGGCCGAGATTCCCCGTATTGGATCGGCCGACCAAGTGGCGGTGAGAACGGCCGAGACTTCAATCCCTTTACCCTTGCCGGTTGTCGAGATGGCCGATCCCCGAGTCACTGCCGAAGTCGGGGCAGCTGCAGCATCGGTATTAGTAGAAGCCGTTCAGGTAATCTTACTTATCTCATATATTCTTCAAGTCTTCTGCTGACATTAACTTTCTTCCTCTGCCAGGCTGCGCAAGCTATTCCACCGCAATCTCCGCAGCAATCGGCTACGTCCCAAGTGGGAGCTGAAGTTCCAGCAGCTCCTATCGTCGAGGTAAATGATCTCTTACCTTGATCTCTTAACTTTCAGAAAACTTAACCGATCTTGATGCAGGCCGACTTGGGCATGATAACTACAACCCCACGACAGGCATCGCCCGGGAGATACACAGAGGCATGGCAAACTTCTCACACCGTCTTATCCCAATTTCCCATAGCATACTCACAGGATTTTCTTTTATATCCTTTTCAGGAAGCTGGTCCAAGCTGAGCACTAATAATCGTTGAATCTTCCTCCTCCGACGAGCCGACTGCACCAGCCCCTGAGACAAGGGAAACGCTTCCACCGGCGCAGGCAAGAGAAATTCGCTTTAAGGTGGTAACAAACTTACCATCAGAATTGCCCAGCCGATACACCAAATGCACACTTGTTTGGGTTCATCTTCAATCCATGTTTCCTTGTGCACTCCAGTACTTCTTGTAAATCGGCCAGATGCTCTTGGTGACCTTTTGACTTGACCACGACGTCATCTATATAAATTTCCACCGATGAACCAATGAGCTTGTGGAAGATGTAATTCATGGCCCGTTGATACGTAGCGCCGGCGTTCTTCAACCCAAAAGTCATAACAACCCATTCAAATAAACCAAGATGACCTGGGCACCTGAAAGCCGTTTTCGAGATATCTTCTTCGGCCATTAATATCTGATTGTACCCTGCATTCCCATCCATGAAACTTATGACTTTGTGTCCTGCGGCAGCATCCACCAAGATATCGGCCGTTGGCATTGGATATCCATCTATTGCTGTAGCCTGATTTAAGTTCCTGAAATCGATGCACACACGTAACTTTCCATTCTTTTTGTATACGGGCACAATATTAGAAATCCATTCGGCGTAGCGGCACTGCCGAATAAATCCTGCTTCAATCAACTTTGTAATTTCGGCCTTTATATCAGGTAGAATCTTGGGGTTACACCGTCGTGCAGGTTGCTGATATGGCCAATATCCTGATTTTATAGGTAACCGGTGTTCAACAATAGACCGGTCTAGTCCTGGCATCTCATGATATTCCCAAGCAAAGCAATCCTTGAACTCTTTTAATAAACTTATCAATTTACATTTGTACTCAGGATCCAAATTAGCACTAATGTACGTCGGCCTTGATTTGCTGCTCTCTCCCAAATCTACCATCTCCAATAAATTGGCCGACGTAAACCCATGCCCAAGCTTCCCATCTTCTCGGATGAGCTGATCCATTTATTCTGAATCTTCAGAGCCGACTGCTTGGATCGGCTGTAGACCGAAATCGGACACTTTCAGGAAGTCAGTCTCCCAAGTCCTGCCAGATATACACTTGACGTGCTCGCAGCTCCACTGTTGCGTGTCGGCCGCTGCAACGTTGTAGAGGGAATCGGCGGAGACTATCTCTGTGCTGTCGCCGACCCATTGCACAAGGCATTGATGCATTGTAGATGGGACACAGCAGTTTGCGTGTATCCAGTCGCGACCAAGCAGCATATTGTAGGACCCCTTGCCATTAATAACGAAAAAAGTGGTAGGGAGGGTCTTACTGCCGATGGTGAGGTCGACGCAGAGCGCTCCACGGGCGGGAGACACGTTGCCTTCGAAATCCTTCAGCATCATGTCCGTCTTGGTGAGGTCTTCATCGCCCTTGCCTAGCTTGTGGAACATGGCATACGGCATGATGTTAACTGCAGCGCCTCCATCTACCAGTAATCTGGTGACGGGTCTTCCGTCAACATAGCCTTTGAGAAACAGCGCTTTGAGATGCTGCCGTTTTTCTTCTTCTGGTTTCTCAAACGTAGCCATCATCGGCTCCAACACTAGTTGTGCCATTGTTCTTCCTCCGTTCTTGTTGCTTTATCTCGATCGTTGGGCGCCATGAATTCCATCGGTAGTATGAACACCATATCGATTTCGGCTGCCGATTCTTGGTTGTTTGCTTCTTGATCATTTTTCTTTGGGCGCCACATCCGAGACTTAACATTTCTTTTCTCTGGCACCTGCCTCTGCTCTTCTTCTTGATGCTCCCACTGGCGTAGGCGTTGGATTCTCCATTTCTGGGATCTGGATAGGCCATCGGGACACCACCTGGGATTTGCTGGTTTGGCCGATGATCTGGCGTGTTCCCAATCTGGTTCTCTTCCTAGGGGATTTTCATCCGACACCCTGTCATCGGCCATCTCTTTCAGCCGATCGTGCACGCTGATCCTGCCCCCCAGTCCATCATATTGGTCGATCTTGCTTTTTGACCGGTGGTACTGGTCAACTCTGCCCCCCAGCCGATCATGCACCAAAACGCTCTGTTCACGCCGACTTCTGCTGATCGGCTCTGCTCCTCTGTCCCTAGAGTGTGGCTTCGGGCGATCGTTGCAGCTCAATCCGTTACACTCCGGACAGTTATCGGCAGACGACAATCTGATGTCGTTCTCCCTGCAATGGATGAAGAACGGACATTGCCAGTGATCTTCATGCCGGCGTATCATCTCTTCGTGGTATTTTGATTGTTCTTGCTGCTGCCGATATTTACTGAGTAAGAACTGGGAGGTGACGGGCCTGCGTGGTCGTTCTGGCCCCCGCCTGCTCCTTTTGATTTCTTCCGTTGTGATCTGCCTCCTGGGATCGACGGTACCTCCCCTTCTCGCCGATTCTGACGTCAGCACCTTGGTTTGACTTGAATTTCCTCCAGCGTTAACCATGTTGGCCGGGAAGGGATGCTGATCTATCTTCATCGGTTTTGCCGATTTAGCTGGGGTTTCAAATTTAAGCCGCCCTTGGTCGATGGCCGATTGTATCTGCTGACGGAAGACTTTGCTTTCATTTGTATCATGAGAAGTGGCGTTGTGCCACTTACAGTATTTCATCTTCTTAAGTTGATCGGCCGAAGGGATGGTGTGATGCTGAGATAGCTTAATCTGTCCTTCCTGAAGCAATAAATCGAAAATTTTATCGGCCTTTGACGTGTCAAAGCCGAATATCTTTGGCTCCTTCTTCCCAAAAGGGCATGATATCGGTTTTTTCCCTTTGACCCATTCTGCCAGGCCGATTTCCTCTTCCCCATCGGATTCAGATCCTTCCAAGTACGCCACCTTCTTTTGGAAATTCCTCCGCTGTTCAAACGGTCGGACCTCTTGTCGTGACAATCGGTGGACGATTTGGCTCAGGCTTTCAAACTCTTGGGCAGCATATCTTTCTTTGATTTGTGGCAGGAGGCCTTGGAAAGCGATATCGGCCAACTGTGCATCGGTCAGAGCCAGACTGTAGCATTTGTTCCTGACTTCTCTGAACCTCTGTATATATCCCATCACCGGTTCATCGCTCCTTTGCCTGAGGCTGGTCAAATCCGAAAGCTTCATCTCGTGTACTCCTGCGTAGAAGTACTTGTGGAATTGTTTCTCCAGATCGGCCCATGTAACAATAGAATTTGGCGGCAAGGTGGTGAACCACTGGAAGGCCGATCCGGACAGAGACGATGAAAACAAACGTACCCTCAGAGCATCTTGCGTGGCAGCCTCCCCGCACTGGATGATGAATCGGTTGATATGCTCCACAGTGGATGTATCGTCCGTCCCTGAAAACTTGGTGAAATCAGGAACTTTGTAGCGGTGTGGGAACGGCAGCAAGTCGTAGGCCGATGGATATGGCGTCTTGTAGGTGTAAGTTTGCACTTTTGGCTTCAATCCAAACTGATCCTGGATTACTTCTGCTATTCTTGCCGTCCAGTCTACCTGCTGCTGATGAACAGCTGTTCGCGGTGTGGGCATGTGCTGAAGAGTTGGCACGGCTGGGTGATGAACCGGCAAATTTTGCTGAGCAGCCGATAGTTGATGGCGAAGTGAATCCGTCCCCCCCCCCCCCCCCATCGTATGTCATCATTGGCGCCGCGCCTCTGAATGCTTCTACAGCGCTTGCCTCCCAGCCGATTTCTGATGAGATCGGCTGATACTGGGGAACCATCGGCCGGACGGCCGATTGGTGTGGCACCTGGATTGAATAACTCCCGTATCCATTTGCCGGTTCGGGAAAATATGTCGTCGCCGATGTTCCCCAAGGTACTGAGCTTGTGGGCAGCGATTGCGTAGAAGCAATCTGGACGGGTTGAAGCGGTGTCTGTGATGGGAGACATGGTGCACCGCTGTATCTTGGAGACGCTGGGGCCAATGGAGAGTTGTACCCCTCGCGTTGCGTCAATATCGGCTGAGGAGCCGATTGGGACGTGTATGGTAAGCTTCTGGCTGGCAGAGTGGTTGGCGGGGCATATGCTGGTCCCTGATAACCTTGGACTGCTCCGCTGGCCAGAGAACTGACGACGACGTTATACACCGTGTTGGTCATCACTGAGGATTGGTCGATGAATGCCTGATAAACGGATTGTTGGATTATCTCTGACATCTTGCCCGAGTCCTCAGCAATGGTGATGTGGCGGGGAGCTAGAATAGGAGTTTTCTTGACAGCCTCCCCGCTTCTGGTACGACTGAACAACTGGAGGTACATCTTCTTGTAATCTTCTAGATGCTTGGCCAATTCTTCCCTCTGGTCGTCCTTGAGATCCGCTTCTGTGACCTCAATGATGTTGCTGTCGGAGATTTCTGCATTCTTCGACATATCAGATCTTGGATTTAGTCCCACCGGGCGTGCCAAAAGTGTGTTGGCGCTAAAACAGCCAGACCGGAATCGGCCGATGGTCTTCAGCGTCGGACACACGACCCGGGAGAATCTGCTTAGCTCCTGTTCGGGTTATCGCCCTGGTGCGGTTCGCGCGGCGTGCCAGTCAATCTGACCTGTTGATTGATAAGGAAATAAAGTATTAAATTCCAGGCGCTTCGATCGGCTGGAGTTCCGATCTGTCCTGAGGGGCGCGTCGGCGGCGAATCAGCCGATTTGCTGTAGAGATGATCGACTATGGATCAACCGATAATCGCGTAGTAATTGTAAAGAAAACTGCTGGAGCGATCTAAACGATTACTACATAGGCAACACTTGAAATAGATCTAATCGGCTGTATGATGATAAGTTGAAGAAGAACGATGACGAAGCCGATTACTCTGATTTCAAGCTGGATAACTGGTGATAATACTAGAATAACAGGTAAACTTGCAATTCTAGTAAATATCGATAACTGGTGAATAAATCCAAACGAAACCACAGCGATGCGCCCGTAGTTAAAGCTCGGATATTACTCGATAAGCGGAACCTACCAATCGGCCGGAGATCAAGTTGATGCAGCCATGCCAATCCGTACGAACTTGTGAAAGAAGAAAAGTATTGGCGAAGTCGCCGACTTAAAAGTAAATTGCTGAAAAAGTAGAAGTATTGTTGTTGATTGATGTGTTTATTCTTTTGCAAGACCCTGACGACTCCTATTTATACCCTAAAACTAGGACTCCTGGTCGATCACAACTGGTTACAATCTTATTTAAAAAATAGGAAAATTACCATATCTATAATAACTTTTAAAGGAAACGGACTGCCGCAGAATCTTCCGCCGCCGTCCCCTAATCCAATCAGGATTCTTTTCAATTGCTCCTTGACCGACTTAGCGTTGCCCTGTTGACCAACTTTTGACCAGGACCCTCCGAAATAATTCCATCCTGGTGGCGCAAGCTGTATCACCAATCGGCCGATTTTCAACTGTTACCTCAATCGGCCGATTCCTTACTGTAGCCTTCAGATCTGGTGCATCGGCCAATCTTCTCCTCCTGACGCCGATTCAACACGTGTCAAAATCTGGCGTCAACAGGATGGTTGAGCAGTAGTGGACCAGCTCCCTCTTACTCTCTTTAGGTCATTTTCACTTTGTGTATATCACAACCGCATGCTCTAGTATTTTGCGTGCATGTAAACCACTCCGCGTTGTTGTAAAAGACTTGTTTTATCATCTTCTTCTTAATACAAAGAAACACAGTTCTCCTGCATTTTCTAGAAAAACATGGACCCCCGTTGTCTAAAATACCAGCTCCTAGACTCATCGTTCCTCCACCTACACTAGCAATGCGAGACTAAAGATGTGCACCACTTTCTCGTACCTTCACGAGCTTTTGAGATCTATTTGGAATTTCTGAAATATCAAATGGCCCATCTCCATATTCCAACAGAATTTGGCGGAAACAAAATGCTCTCTCAGGTAGTAGTGTCTGCAAATAACGTGGCGTTCCTAGAAGTTTCTTTGGGAATCAAAATATTTGAAATACATCTGTTTCTCCTATGGTTTCCAAAGGCCTTGTTTCCAGAGTATAATACCTTTGCATGTACATGGACCAAGTGACCGACCAGGGTAATGGAATGTTCGGAGCATGAATTATATTGTCACTATTTCTGACGTGAGACTAGACAGTGCACATGTAAAAATTATGTTCTCAAATACTATCTAGCACGCAGTAGTATGTATTGTTCGCTTTCGCTGTGTGAATAGACGGCTGACCTTTTGTCCTACGGACCACCCTGCACCATGTGAACAACACGGTTACTCACGTGCCAAATCCGTCCTCTGTTTGTATGTTGTATGGACTGAGTTACATGGTCTCTCGCTCTCGGGCGCCTAAGGGCAAATACATTGCTACACGTTAGCGGTCTCATAATAGGTTGTCTCATGCAGATCCAAGTAAGATTTTTGATAATGTGGAGGAGAGAGGGTGAGGAGAGAGAACGAGGCGTCATAGGCTAAAATTAAGGACTATGAGATTGTTTACTCACAATTGTACGAGTTATTGTTGTCATACCACTCACAATATTCTCTTTTTAATTTTACAAGGGATATGGTACTACTATGAGACAACAAAAATGATAACTATTATAGAGGTTGTGTTTAGTCTTCGTAAGATGATATGTCATTACACAAGATCGTCTATTAGATGGCTCTAATGTACTTGCCTATTTTCTTAGTTTTAATTTTCAGAGTTGCTGGGGTACCCTACCTCCATGCCATGGTGACTCAGCCCCATCACCGCACCTCTTTTCTAGAGCCACGGCACCCTACTGTGGCGACTCATCAGGCCCCTATGGGGTAGTAGAAGACTTTTTAGCCTAGTAATCTAAGCATTGACATAGTAAATTCATATAGTGATGAAACTAGTTACTAAGGTAGCGTTTGGTTGGAGAACTCGATAGGACGGTGTTGACGTAAAAAGTCGCACGTAGATCTTCTGCGCAGCCCCACACGAGGACCCGGGAGATTTGCTTAATTAACTTAAGTGCAGAATCCAAACATTGCCAGAAAATGGGGCAATCGTCTTCGGCCCTTAGTACCGGCTGTCTTTCAACCAGTACTAAAGCAGACTTAGTACCGGGCGTGGGCTACAGTGCCCCGGGAAGCCCTTTGGTACTAGCTGGAGGCTCCAGCCGGTACTAAAACTGCACCACCGACACTGGGGGGCAACAGCTACATTCCCTCCGACGGCACTTTCGCACTGGCTGGTGGCTTCAGCCGGTACTAAATGGAGCCGATGAGGCTTAGTACCAGCTGGTGGCTCCAGCCGGTACTAAATGGTGAGAGCTAGTACCGGTTGGATCCACCAGCCGGTACTAATTTGCCTTCTATATATCAGCTCATTCTTCCTCCCCGAGCCCAAACCAATCCATTTGACCATGAGCTCGGGCTTCTTCTCCATGGCGCCGGTTTAGAGGAGGTGCTGCCCATTTCTATTTCCCCTCAGTTTTTAGGAAATTTCACTCATCCAGGTGCTCAAAAGTTTTGCAACTTCATCCTCTTTTCTTTGGTAGTCTTTATGCTTATTTCATGCTTTATACTTAGAGAAATTTGTGTTGATGGGAAGAGTAAGAATGAGCACTATTTTCTTGATATTTTCATATTTATTTGGGATATATAGCTAGAAGCGATGACTAGAATTTGAATATAGTTAGTTTGAATGTGGGAAATGTTTCGAGTTAATTTTCCAATTTATTTCAAGTGACATGTACGTGTGTATATATCATCATAGCAATATTGTTTTCATTTAATTTCAAGTGAAACATGTGTATCCATTATTGTTATGCTTTGAAGCTAGTGAATGTGAAATAGCTAATTTTTTGAAGTGAAAAAATGTATATACTTGGTATTTATTTTGTATTATGAAGGAATTATTTTTACACTTTAATGATATATTTATTCAGGCTCATAGTGAAACCATCACGAAGTTAAAAAAGACTTTGTTTCAGATATGTATATGTCGTCAACCTTGACCACGCGGTGTTAATACTGACATTCATGGCTAATACCGATGCTCGCTATACGGTGCAGTGCTGGGACGTGATGAAGAGGTACGGTCTTGGTCCCAATGAAGAAATCCTCACATTTTAGCGTGGTGAGGATGCCACCATTCGGACCAAGGCCGTATTCCTTCATCACGTCCTTGTACCGCACCATGTTGCAAATATCGATGTTGGCCCCGAATGATATTGTCAATACCACGGGGTCAAGGTTGATGACATATATATATCCTAAAAAAATATTTTTTCGATGGTTTTTGCATGAAGAGCCTGGATAAATGTTCTAAACTATCATTGCATCCAATATAGTGTTGGATGACAGTTGTTCGCCTCAAACTGATGAGTGTCAAAATAATTAGGGTTTATAAATAATGATTTTCTTGATATTTTCACATTTATTTGAGATATATAGCTAGAAGCGATGACTACAATATTGATTTTTATGCTTTGAAGCTCGTGAAATTTATAATTAGTGAATGTGAATGCAAAGAATTTATTCTGTTATTTTCCTTGTTTAATCCGTAGAAATCGCTTTGCAACATGATGCATTGGAGCTCGGGCATCGGTACGCAACCATTTGGGCCGCACCGGCCATTCCCTTGAGTTCCGCCCTGAAGAACGTCTTGGACTTGTTAGCGGTTGTATTCGTCATTGGATTAAGAAAGCATTTGATTGCCACACACTACGTAATGCAAGATGCAAACTTGAGTGTGAATTTGATGTCGACTTGCATGGTGCGAATGATGATCGCGAGTTGATGGCTCGACATAATGCTAGGTGCGAAGCGTCAGGGATGGCAGAAATTGACCGTTCGATGTCGAGAGTGCGCGAGGCAGTTCACAAGGCATCGATCAATAGGTTTCATGAGTAGTTTGTATTAGCATTGTAGGTATTTGGTTTTTATGTATTTTAACTAATCATGTTGCGTAATGGATGATGTGTACTAATAATGTAGACCTTTTAATTAGTCATGGTGTGTCACCGATATTTGGACGTTTTAATTGATCATGTTGTATAATGGATAATATGTAATGATAAGAAGATCTCTTAATTATTCTTGTTGTGTGATGGAGATTTCAGATCTTTTAATTATTTATTTTATTTTAATATTTAAAATGTGCATCTTTGATTATAGTTCCTTATTAAAATGTGCATCTTTGATTATAGTGTTTTAAAAAATACAAGTGTATTCCAATCAACATGGCTGATGCTGCTGGAGGGAGTGGGGCCGGTGAGGTGATCATGGTTTGTCTCGAGGGAAGGTCAAAACTCTAGTAAGACCCCATGAGACGGCTGAATAAACCGGGAGCTTGGGTGAGAGCACAACTCCCTTATTTGCAAAAAGAACATGAAAAATATGTTGCAAGGGGTGAGGAAGCTCCTTTTGATATTGATGACCTGTTGAGGCATTATGCTCCATCACCACCAAACCCGGATGTTCCAGCTCCACCATCTTCTTCTATGCCGGATAAAAATCCATCAAAGGATAGTTGAAGACCTTTGTGTTGTTGCATGAAATTTTAAGTTCCGTGTTGGTTGTTTGGATCTTAATTTGTGTTTGTTTGAATGTAATTTAATTTGAATGTATTTGTAATATGATTTCGTCATATTAATAAAGATGTGCATCCTTGATTATAGATCATTATTAAAAAATTATGAAGCCCTATCACATTAACATGAATCGCTCATCTAAAGTGTCTCTGAATGGAAAAATATGATTGCAGATGGAGTGACACTGGATGTACGGCGACCTGTGCACCATGGCGTGGATTATTAGCCTAAAATCTTTTCTCGATGTGGCTGAGGCTCACAGGTCATCGGAATATTTAATGTGTTTTCCATGCCGCTTTTGCAGAAATAACAAGAAATTCTCTAAAAGAAAAACTCTACACGCCCACTATTGAAATTTTATAACACAATCACCAAGTATGGACGTAGAATCCATTCTTTGGCAACGGCGCCAGAAATGCCTTGTGGTATTTCTTACGTTATAGATGGATCCGCAAGCGCACGGAGTATCGTTATAGCGTTTTACCCGTGAGTACGGGGTCATATTTATATTTCCATAGGGAAGGCGGCGGTTATTGGAACAGATAAGTTAATTGAATAGCTCTATCATGGATATTCATTTAAATAAACAGGGGTAAGATAATATATGGGTATAGAGGTAGTGTGACACACAAGTTACTCAAGCTCTTACTCTAAGCAAAGCTTACAGGAAGGGAGAAAGGAAGAAGAAAGCTAATCTAAGCACTTATGTACTCCTAGCTAAGCATACAGATTATACTATACACTCATACACATACACATGATTAGGATCGGGCTCTAGGCCCCCAAGCACTACCGAAAGACCGCACAAGATATGGCATGGTGGCCACTAGATCTTCACGGCTACTTTATGGACCTCCTACAGCTACTACACGAACGAGGAGGGTTACAATGGACGGACATGACTGTCACCACCTGCCGCCTACCTCAGCTAACCATGGTATAAAGCCGCATCCAGCATCACTAATTAACCCGAACACCAGGTCTGTATTAATGAGCGATACTCTAGTATTTCGTGCGGGTAGAACACTAGAGCAAACATACGAATACTGGAACCGTTGCCGTAGCCTAGATGTCTTACCATGTCTAATCATGCAAGATAGAAGGCAAAGGTATAAACTAAGCATGGCATACACATCCGAATACACAGAACATATACTATACGAATACGCTAAGCTAGAAGATAACTCTATCAAGGAATTCCAAGTGTTACAAAGTAGATGAAGAGTAAAACCATACCGAACACTCCTAGGCAACCTTGGAAACCGAAGAAGAGCTACTTCACCTAAACTCCACTATCCTAAAGACTAAGCAAGAGAGAAATTGAGAGAGGGAGCAACTTGAGGTGTGTCTGCTATTGTAGCACCCCCTTGTATTTATAGGGGTGAGTGTGGAGGTGCACGGCTGGGACTTCGGCTGCTAGCACTTGGAACCGCCATTCGGAGCTAATGAGGAACCTCCACGTGCAATAGGTAAGTCGGTGGCGCTTGGTCTGGTTCGGCTGAACCAGCCTAGCCACCAACCGACCTCAACTTTGGATGAGGTGCTGCCAAGTGGGCCCTGACCACTCCTGTGCGTGAGTTAGGTTTGTTCTAAGTCGGTTGCATGTCCTTGTGGTCCTATTGATCCATGTGAGGCTGAACGGAGTGTTCTGATTGGTCGATAGCTTTTGCCTTGGATTCAAGGGTGTGTTTTCCCTCCATTTTCTGCTCAATTTCCTGCTCTACAAAATCTCAAAGGGAAATGTGGAAATGACATTATTCTGAGTAAATATGCAAGTTAATTATGCTAATAATCCCAATTTTCTGGTCAAATTGATGCTCAAAATTGTTCCGTAGTGAGTGTCAACAAGAACCCCCAAGATGTCCTTTGCTCGTCCCGAGCAAAACAGGACAAATCAGGTTGTTGATCAGAAAATTGTTAGGACTCGTTACTTATCGTCTTGTCATGTCTTGAGGCATAGATGATCTCTTTGAGGTCGTGTATGATTGGCATGAGTACCTGGCCCTTTCTACCTTCATCATCTATGGGGCTTAAGAGCTTCTCCTCATCCTGAGATGTTGAGAGTTAGAACAGTCGATAGAGCAAAACTTACGATAGAGTAGAACCACCTGAATTAATCCGGCTTAAGCGCGCTAACCATCACCACGAGGGCAATCAGGGCTAACTCACACTTCAAACGGAATAATCCATTGGTTTGTCGGGTAACCTCCCGATACAACCACGGTTTTGACAAGGAAAGAAACGTATAAAATTCCGGGGGTCTCCATCGACTAAAGTTCCGATTTGTCCCGAAAAGCGTATCAACGAATCGGTCGATTTGCTATGAAGATGACCGGCTATAGATCAGCCGATAATCACGTAGCGATTGCAAAGAAACTATTGGTGCAACTTAAACAATCGCCACAGATGCAACACTCGAAATAGATCTAATCGGCTATATGATGATATATAACAAAAAATAATGATAAAGCCGACAGTTCGATCTTAAGCTGGATAACTGATGATAAATCTAGAACAATAGGTAAAACCTATAATTCTAGTAAATATCGATAACTGGTGAATGAATCTAAACGAAACAACGGCGATGCACCCGAAGTTAATGCTTAGGTATTATTCGATAAACGGAACCTACCAATCGGCCGGAGATCATGTCGATGCAGCCCTGCCAACCCATACAAACTCGTGAAAGAAAAAGATGTATTGGCGAAGTCGCCGACTTGAAAGTAAAGTACGATGAAAAAGTAGATTGCTTGTATTGATTGATGTGTATCTTTTATAAAACCCTGACTTCTTCTATTTATACCCTAGGACTAAGACTCCTGATCTATCACGATCCGTTACAAACTTGACTTAAATAAAAACTACTATATCTATAAGACTCTCCTAAAGGAAACGGACTCCCGCAGGATCTTCTGCTGCCATCTCCTAGTCCAAATCGAACTCCTTCCATTAATCCTCGACCAAGTCGGTGTCGCTCTTTGACTAACGTCATATCATATTTGATTGGGATCTTCTGTTATCTTGACTCAACATCCCCTCTTGGGATTCCATTGGCTTCATCCCCCTTCTATAAATAATTTATTTGTTGGCGCAAGCCCATATTGGCCCAGACGCTCCAGCCTTTCAATCAGCCGACCTCCACCATCTTCATTCGCCAATCGCCCAAAACACTTCAGCGCCAATCGGCCGATTCCTGACTGTAGCGCCAATCGGCTGATTCCCAATTGTAGCCTTTAAGTCTGCCGCATCGGCCAATCTCCTCCTTCCCTAACACCGATTCAACACGGGTCAAAATCTGGCGTCAACACATGCACCCCAGTTTCGGAGTAAAATATGACTTTTACTTCGAAATTCTTTTTTAATCTCTCCTCCAAAACAAAACGCGGCAAAAATCCCCTTCCGTTTCATGGTCTTCTATATGATGACTGCAATCTTTTCGAACTAGGCGCTTGAGACAACTGTTCCCCCGGAATTCATGTAGACGGCGCGGTAAAAATCCGCCTTTACCCCTTCTCTTGGACCTCCTTAAATACTGGCGTTCCCTGCCGCTTCTTCTCCACGAGCTCAGTAACTTCCTCCTGGCGAATCACTTTCTATCTTCTCCCAACGCCCTTTTGGCTTCGAACCGCATTCTCCGGTGATCCTTCTTTTGTCTACATTCCGCTTCATTCCTTCAATGGTGGCACCATCAGCAACTACACCAACCATGGAGGCTCCGCCAGCAACTCCATCGCCGACAGTGGTTCCATCAGCGATGATGAGCTTCATCCCGGAGGTAAACATCTGAAACTTTCCCCTTTTACTTTTTACCGCCCATGCATCTTCTAGATCTATTCTTAGTTCCTCCCTTTTTACCTTTTTTAGGCAGTTAAACACCAAATCAGTATTCCCCTTTCCGAAGCTCCTAGTCTCATCTGCTTAGGCCCTATGGGGAATCCAGACCCGACTGATCTGATTAACTTAGAAACCCATAGAATCCCTTTCAAGCAATCACCTATGGATTTGGGTCAATGGTCAGGCACTTTTAGATCTTGGCCGAATGAAACCCCCGACTGGAAAGAGTAGTACCAAATAATAGTCAACTCTAAGAGAGTTCAATGGGATGAATTAAAAATCAGCCAATTCATCAATCTATCTTTGTCCCAGATGGAGAAGAATGAACCCCTGGTAATAGCAGCCTCCTATTTCTGGTCTGACGCGCTCAACGTGTTTCTCTTTGGGCACGGACCCATGACCCCAACTCTGGTCGATGTCCTGATGCTGACCGGCCTCGACATATCCTCCCCCGATACACCCTTTGATTATATGATCAAGCCGACCCATCAGCTAGGGACGAAAGGAATCGGCGGGTGGAAAGGGTATATCAACAAAAACATGAGGACCGGGACGATTTTGGAGAGAGAACATTCAGCGTTCTTGATGATGTGGCTAGAGAAGCACCTCTTCTGCAGCAGAGCGGTTGGCCCTTCTTCCAACACACAAGCTCTGGCCGTAGCTCTGTCAAGAGGATCCACCATCCCTCTCGGGAAGCATCTGTTAGGATCGGCCTACCACATGATGCACCAGATCAGCGTCAAACTGTTAAAGGGAGAGCCAATTGGTAACCCTGGTGGCCCCTGGTGGTTTATCACCCTCTGGCTCAACTTGTACATAAGAAAAATCTCTCAGTAGCAGATAGAGACCAAGACATTCCCCAACATCGAGTCAGAGGAAAACCCCACAGTACGACGACGGTGCACCTCTTTCGGCGAAGTGGCATCAGCTTTTCCTGCTTGCCAGTTAACCGCCACCCAGACAGCCGAGTATTTCAGATTCTTTTATAACGGCTTTAGTGAAGAAACTACCAGTTGGTACCTGTATGTCACACCCGATTCTAGAAAGAACCAGATGCATCTCATATGTGCGCCAGGATCGCGTTCACACACATATGGTAGACGGAAAGTGTAATATATCAAAGACAATGCTCAAAAAGTAACTAAATAAAGTATTTAACAATATTACACTCCGTATAAAAGAGACACAAATGTCTTTAAATGATAAACCGTTATACCCTATACGAAGTCTTCAACAACTCCGTCTTCCACAGGTGATGACTGGTGAACGCAGGACCTAGAACTCCTCGAAGTCGTCAAAGATCTCCTCTTCAAAGTTCTCTTCTGAACAACAGGGGGCAAGGGTGAGTACTCTTATGGTTGGTACTCAGCAAGTGGGGTGAATATGCAAGGCCATCAAGGATAGGCTGAGGTTTGCAGCAGCGGTTGCTTTTAGTTGGTCAAGTATTTATTAACAAGCACCTATTAACTAGGTTTAAGTTTATACCAACCCACTTTAGCAGAAACATAAAGATACCATCAACAATAACATAAACCACGAACCACAATTTAATTAATCTTCAAGTTTCATTATCATGTGAGGGTCCAAGTCACTCTTAACCGTGAGTACGACTGTTATAACAGTTTTACACTCTGCAGAGGTTGTACACTTTACCCACAAATCGTGTTTCCCTGAGTCGCCCGGGTTTGCAAGGCCCTTAAACACTTCCGAGGTGAGTGGCGAGGGTACACTATGAAGCCTTTACAAAGACATGTCGAGAGCTAGGCAGCCCGCTAGAGTTTCAATAGCGGCGTGGTCCATAAACCTCCCTAATGGTCAGCTCCTTAGCAAAGGCAGCTACCCCAAGAGGACCGGGCTATGACCCCTATCACCGACCCCCTCCTTGCCCTTTCGGTAAGGCCACCAGCAAACTACACATCTAATTAATTGGCTAAGGTCAGAGCCATATGACTTTGTTGTTGCACTGTTCACTTGGGTGGTTCTCCATGTTTCCATTAAACAAAGTTGATCTTGAAATTGCGCGATAAAACCACAATACGAAACGTGCTCGACATTAGCAAAAGAGTAAACCAATACCAATCCCAAAGTTTGCAACTAAGCGTAACTACCCAATATGAATAATAAACCCAGGTGTTTCAAGATTTGGGGTAAAAGACTAGGTATGTCCTTAGCATAGGTAACCCATCAAGTTTATGCAAGCAACAAAAAGTAAAGTGAATTTTCATGCTGTTGTTGGGATCAAATAGAATATGCAGAGGGGGAAATCCACTTGCCTTCTTCAAGCAACTGCTGATTCTCTTCCTCGTAAGCTTGCTCTTGATTTGGCTCGAACGTCACGTTGTCTACGCGATCACACAAATAAGCATACACAAACAAATAAAAAACAATACAACAAACAGTACAAACAGAAAGTGAAAAGATGCTAAAGTTGTAGTTCATGATGCAAAGATCGTGTGGGCTCAAGAATCGCTGAAATCGGAGTTGAAACGATGATGATATGGCTAAAACAGTGATCTAGGGACTTAACTGCTAGAGTTTTAAATCTCCCGAGGCTAAATCTGAAGGATTCAGGGGCCAAAAACATAATTAAACCTTAAACAGAGGGTCGGGGTACAAAACTAGAGATTCTGGTCGGCGGGTACTAAATCTAGAAAAGTCAGGGGTCGGGACAGAAAAAGAAAGGGCTCAACTCTAATTATTTTCTACTGATCTGAACTGCGGGTTGATTCCTGGAAACCTTAGGGATCTTTCTGCAAAAGTTCTGGGAACGGCTATGGTCGGGTGAATCTAATCCATTAGATCAGAATCGTGCGGCGGGTCGGACGAATCGGCGGGATAAGGGTCGGGCGAATCGGCTGAGTAGGGAAAAGGTCGGGCAAATCGGCAGTGTAAAGTGAAGATCGCTTCTGGCCATTAGATCTAGATCGAGCGGCAGATGAAGGGTCGGCTTGACGGGAGAAAAAGGGTCGGGCGAAGCGGAGTTTTACTGGGCATCGGCGGCAAGCGAGTGCGGCGGCGGACGGCCGGAGCTTCACCGAATCCGGTGTTCCGGGGCTGAATTCAAGCTGGATTTATGCCGGGGATTGAGTGGGCGGTACGGCGAAGGTGAGGGTGGTCACGGGATGGCTGTGCGGCGGCTGTGAACTGGCGGCCACGGCGGCGGGTGGAAACAGGGGTCCGGCAAGAAATCTGGTTTGCGGCGGAGCAGAGAGAGAAGGGAATCTGGTGCACCTTGATGCTCACCAATTCGCGGAGCTCTGGCGAGAGTTGAAGACGGCGGGGAAACTGCAGATCGGCGAGTCGACGGAGAATCGGCAACACAGGACGGCGGCGTTCCTCCGATGTGCAACTTCCAGCGGTGTGCGACGATGTTGAGTAGCAGAAAAGATTGAAGTTGGCTCTGGTTGCAAAGCGGGGCTTCGGCAGGATTTTATAGGGGCGGATCGGCCGGGAGTAGGAAGGCATTGCTGCGGAATCGATCAGGACTCGGGACAAGAAAACAAGAAAGAAAGAAAATGGGGCGCGAACGACAGCACGAAGTCATTCCGGACTCATGGTAAGTAAAGAAGAAAGAAGAAGAAGGCGCCGACAGGTGGGTCCTAGCTGTCGGTGAAAGCAAGGGTCGGGTGAGGAAATCGGCCACTGAGTGGGCCACGGAAAAAGAAAAGAAGTAGAGGAAAAGAATTGGGCTGGCTGGAAGAAAGAATAGGAGGGGAAAAGAAATAAATATGCATGCACAATTTTAATTTATGATTTTTATGAAAATACTTTTAAAAGTTTCAACTCCTATATTTTGGGTGTTACACCGTACCAGAGAACAGAGCCACTTTTTGAGCTTCCCTTCTGCTATGACTCGACGTCCAACTCCTTTGATAATGATCTCATGGACACCTTGATCAAACTAGGGATCTTACCGGCGAACTTCTTCTCTGGGAAAGACTCCCCAACTTATGAATTTTATAACCCATCAGTTGCAGCACGGCAGTTCGGCCTTGGTCAGCTGCCGATTCAACTTTATTTTGCCGGCCGTGCAAAATTCTGAGATGAGCTCACTAAGGGCCTTGACTACAATCGGATGTGCAGTTTAGTGCCGGATTCCAGTACCACTGATCTAAGCAATTGGATAGTGGCTCCTTTTGCTGTCCAACAATTCAAGTTATGGTGGGCAGAATGGAAGCAGCATTTCTTTTGTGTATCTCCTTCAACATATTGCAATGATCTGGATCCTAACAACATCGACCCAAACGCAGCGGTACTGCCCTTTATGATCTTAACTCCTTCATCATGTAGTTGTTCCATGATGATCTGGTCGTGAAGAGTGAGCCCTGCTGAGATGTGATTCAGAGTGCCTTGGGAAATCATTTCCAAACTAAGATTCCTCATTTCTGAACATAATGTCTCATTATAGATTTCCACTGATAGGCAATGGCAATGAGCCTTGCGGCTTAGTGCATCCGCGACTACATTGGCCTTGCCGGGGTGATAGTGCACCTCTAGGTCATAATCCTTGATTAATTCTAGCCATCTTCTTTGTCTCATATTCAGATCGGCTTGGGTGAAGATATATTTGAGACTTTTATGATCGGTGTAGATATTACAATGAGTGCCCATGAGATAATGTCTCCATAATTTTAAAGCATGAATGACTGTTGCTAATTCGAGATCGTGGGTCGGATAATTCTGCTCATGGGGCCGAAGGGCTCGTGAAGCATAAGCAATAACTCGATTTTCTTGCATAAGCACACAACCAAGACCAGTGCCAGATGCGTCACAGTAAACATCGAACGACTTGGTGTTATCGGGTTGAGCTAACACAGGGGCCGTAGTCAAATGTTCCCTGAGAGTGTGGAAAGCTTCTTCACATTTCTCATCCCACACAAACTTTACTCCCTTTTTTAATAGTTCAGTCATAGGCTTAGCAATTCTGGAGAAATCAGGAATGAAACGGCAATAGTAACCGGCTAAGCCAAGAAAACTGCGAATCTGATGAACAGAGGTAGGGGGTTTCCAATCCATCACCTCCTGTACCTTGCTGGGGTCAACGGCTATGCCTTTGCTGGAAATTGTGTGACCCAAGAATTTCACACTATTCAACCAGAACTCGCACTTAGAAAATTTAGCATAGAGCTGGTGGTCTCTGAGACGCTGAAGAACAATGTGCAAGTGCTTAGCATGCTCTTCCTCATTCTTGGAATAGATAAGGATGTCGTCAATGAAAACTACGACGAATTTGTTGAGCTCGGGCATGAATACCGAATTCATGAGATACATGAAGCAGGCAGGGGCATTGGTGAGACCAAAGGACATGACCAAGAATACATATAGTCCATATCGTGCGGAAAAGGCGGTCTTAGGAATATCGCATGGACGAATCTTTATCTGATGATATCCCGAACGAAGATCAATCTTTGAGAAAACTCTAGCTCCAGATAATTGATCAAAGAGAACGTCGATGCGGGGAAGTGGGTATTTATTCTTAACGGTCACCGCATTGAGAGGTCGGTAGTCCACACATAATCTTAAACTGTCATCCTTTTTCATTACAAATAGGGCTGAACATCCCCAAGGTGATGCGCAAGGATGAATGAAACCTTTGTCCAGTAGTTCTTGGAGTTGTGTTTTCAGTTCGGCCAATTCCTTAGGTGGCATCCTATAGGGTCTTTTGGAGATAGGTGCGGTGCCTGGTTGCAGTTGAATAACGAACTCAATATCCCTATCTGGTGGCATTCCTGGCAAATCGTCCGGAAAAACATCGGCATACTCGCATACCACTGGAATATCTTCTAGTTTGATTCCTTCCATCACGAAAGCACAAGAATTCGTGCACTCCCGGAATTGTAGGTAAAGGGTAGTGGTTCCGTGACTAGGTGAATTTATTTCAACAGCTCGGGAAGAAAGGTCCAGTATGACTCCATGCATAGTCATCCAATTCATTCCCAAAATAATATCCATGCCTTCAAGGGGTAAGAGAACAAGGTCCGTGTTGATGATTTTACTACCCAATTTTATCGGTACCAGCCTTATTATTTGGTTGGAAGCAATTTTTCCACCCGGTGTTGATATCATATATGACCCTTTTGTGTGACAAACGTCCAGGCCTACTTTTGCACCAAACATTGCACTAATGAAACTATGTGATGCACCATAATCAAACAATATGACTACAGGCTTGTTATGGCTAGAGAATGTACCCGTCATTACTGGTGCTCCTTCAGGAAGTTCTGCAAGAGTGGTGAAATTGATCCGTCCTTGTTTGACCTGAATGGTCTGCCTCTTGCCTTTGTTCTTATTGTTCTGGTTAGAGCCTTGGCCCTGAATTGGCTGCCTAGGCTGAGGGCATTCTCGGGCAAAATGACTGCAACTTCCACAATTGAAACACCGATTGGCGATGTTTGGACGAAGGAATTGCTGAGTAGCGGGCCTTGGTCCAGTTTGCTGAGGCACAGGGGGTCGTACAACACCTTGTTGCTGCGGGGGCCTGACAATCCAACGTCCTGGCTGAGGGACTTTTGGTCGAGCTGTAGGCGCAGCATTTTGCACTAATCAATACCTCGATGGCTGAGCTCCCGAGGGTCCAGTTGGCGCCTTCCTCTTCTTCTCAGCACGGTGAGCCACAATACAATCCTTTTGGGTAATTGCCATGTTTACCAGCTCATTATATGTATCGGCCTTGACAAGGTTCAGTCGCTCCTTGAGTTTGGTACTCAGACCTCTGCGGAAACGATCACGTTTCTTAGTATCCATGTCTGCGTGATAGCCCGCGTACTGGCATAGATTGTTGAAGGCCTGAGCATACTGAAGTATAGTGCGGGTACCCTAAGTGAGTTCTAGAAACTCATTTAGCTTTCTTTCCATAAGTCCTTCTGGGATATGGTGTGCCCGGAACACTGTTTTGAATTCGTCCTAGGTGATGACGTGATCAGCCGGGAGCATAGCAAAGTAATTGTCCCACCAAAGACGAGCTGTACCGCGAAGATGTTGAGCAGCATAGCGAGCCTTGTTTTCATCCGAGCATGGGACCACAAGTAGAGAAAACTTGGACTCGATTGTGCGAATCCAAGCGTCCGCATCCAAGGGTTCCTCCGTCTTGTGAAACAAGGGAGGCTGAGTCCCAAGGAAATCTTTGTAACCGGCAACTTGAGGTTGGTGAACATTGTGCCCACCACGCAGATGGTGCTGTCTTTGCACGAGCTGGGGAAGCAACTTGGTTTGAGTGGCCATTACTTCCACCAAACTGGGTAGTGGCGGTGGCTGCTGTTGTGATTCACTAGCACTAGCACCAAAACCTTCAGGGTTACCACGGGTTGCTCCAACCATCTGAAATGTGAAGGTTTATCATTAGCAACGTGATCCATATTGCTTCCACGATTCAAAAGGATTAGCGCGGAAAAGTAGACTTCCGAAAGATCATGGATAGAATCGTGGACAAAATACTGTCTGCCATAAGAAACTTATAACTCCTGGTAGGTTCATCCAAAATTGCTCATATTTTGGCAGTGGGTCGGGAATTTAGAGATGTACAACTTTGGTATTCAACTTAGACGCTAAATCGACGGTCAAGATGGTCGAAGATTCACTCTTTGCTTCGCTGGTTTGGCTGTTTTTCAACAGAACGAGTTATAGTATCTTCCCTATCACTCCAACTAGCAAGATCCAATAATGCTGAAATTTTTTGAGAACCCAGATCACAAAATTTGTGACAATTTTGGTATTCAACACTTAGTCCAGAAATGTAAGGAGACAGGGGTAAAAATTCCGACAAGTTTCTGCAATCGCAGATTCAACTGCTTTCCAACATCACAATCAATCCACCAAGTTTTTAGCCATGTCCTACATGATTAGAGTATCCAATGGTCAAGTTGTACCCATCACAAAAGAGGTACTCAACTCTTATTACAACACTTGCCAAAATTTAGGCTACACTATCGAGGAGTATATGCAAAAGTCCTCCTAGGTCATCAACTAGAAATCGTCGAGGTTGTTGACGGACGACTCGCTACGAGTAGGAGAGTGAACTCCCATCGGAGGTGGCTGCGGTGCCTCACCCTTAAAGTCCATACCCGAGACACTGTCGACCTCTTGTGGCTCCTTAATATCTTCCTCCATATCCACCACATCGGGAGGGGCATTCTGATCATGGTGCCACTGAATGTGCTCATTAGCATCCTCCAACTCAAGGTTCAGATCATGGAGCTGCTCCTCCAAGTGCGCTATCATGTCATCTCTCTCACCCATGAGAGTGTTGTGCTCATGAACTTCGCCCTCAAGTTGGCCAAACTGGGTGTCTCTGTCCTCAAGTTCCTCACTGAGCTCCTGAATTTGCTCATCTCTGGTATCTGCCATCATGTGGTAGGCCGGTGCAAGATCAGCGAGCTGCACAAGCGCCTGACTCTGGAGAGTCTGCAGTCGGTATAGTGCATTTATGCACCGCACGGAGGTCTTGATGGTCTCCTGGGCGTGAAAGTCCACTAAATACTATGAGTGCTGCACCCTGTTGAGCCAGAAGGGGTCGTTGTCCTGGGCAGCAGGAAACAAACCAATAGGAGTGAGCGTGACGACCTCGGAACGCTGTGCACAGAAAGTGGTGAGCACCCTCATGGCAGTAAGCTCCCAAGTATCGGCCAAACGGTGACCAACAACCTCAATCTCCAAGGCGGGCCACTCCGGGTGTATGGGGTGCGGAAAGATGGTCACGTTAACACGGCACTGGGTAACTCCATTCTGTGCAAACTCCAGTCCCGCGTAACATGGGGGAATTGGATAGCCCGCGGTGCTCAGAACATCCCACAAGATAGAGGGAAAGCCCTCCCAGTGGAGACACTGCGAGTGAACGCGTCCATCCTCATCCATCATCATGGCAACAGGCTCGGCCATCTGAACAAAAGATCGAATGGGTGAGATAGTGAAAAACTGTGAACAACATAGTGAACAAGCTCTGGATAGTGCACTAAAATAGCCATAACTTCAACAGTCCTTGTACAAAAATTCTCAACTTTTTCCAGAACATTCCTAAGATATTGGTGAACAACTTTGCTAGTGAACTCCAGAGCTAGATCAGGTTCTAAGATGGTCTTTCTCTTAAGGTTTTACTTTACTGTCTACCCAGAAATTTCAGTGAACAGTGGGCCAAGATTTCGTGCACCAGGGAAAATCTACCCAGCCAAAAATTACTAAATTTTAACAGTAGCTACCTGAGTAAATTTATAACAAGATTTGTGTTGAACACTTTTGCAGAAAACTGTAGTAAGGGGGCATCAAAACTTATGTGGCAGAAGTGCTCATTTTGGACAGAAAACTGACATCTCGAGGTTTCTGTTGTTTCTCATTATCCATATGTCTAGAATTTTTCATAATTAAACAGGAGGTAAAATACAATTTTTTGGAACAAAACTTTCGACATGAACTTCTCCAGAAAGGATCATTTTCTATGCTCAACAATTTCATCTTTCCAGACACGATAGGAAGAGACAGATTGCTAGATAATCCTTACGTAAGACATACTTGTGCACGCATGAACCTTACCACTCTCAAGCATCGCATTTTCAATTTCAGATTTATATGTTCATGATGCATGTACGTCCTATTCGTCCTCACAAAATAAAATAATTGCCAAATAGCTTTGGTCTTACGGAGTTAGTTTTGGTCTCACTATAATAGCTAGTCGAGATTCTCTAACCGTTCTTTAACTTATCGTAATCGCGGTTAGCATACCTGCAGAAGATTGATATAACATAAATATATCCATTAAACCTTTCATGCCAGCACTCTTGAAAGTGTCCGCATTCATTACCGATCACTATAGAAACGGCATTCGTACAATTCCCGCCGTACAGACGATTTTAACATACGCTATCAAGATAGCGTATTCACGGGGGTACCGTCTTGAAACGGGGGTATGAACAGTGATCGCCATACCCTGTGCCGAATCTTCTACTCTCAATATAATCAACTAATAGTTGGTATATTGGCAGCACCTCAAGTAAGCCACTGCTTGACAGCAGCGTTCGGCTCGCATCACCGACAGGAAGGCCAAGCTCTCTCAGTTGGCTGAGGATTCTTACCTTCTTACCTTAGCGATGAGTACGTCGTTACAGAATTTAAGGGTCGGTTGTGCATAAAAATAAGTTTTGACAGAAGTAATGTGCTGGAAGTCAGTTGATAATATTCATAAGTTAGATAGTCATCTATTAACTTTCCCGTAATCCCCTAGGGCTTTACGAACTAGGTACCATCCTTAACGAACCAACGCATTTTGCAAACGCATTTTTCTGGTCAAGTTTTATGAAATCAAATTTTTAAGGCTTGTCGCATTCTCTGGTGTATGCATTTCGGCTCTGGTACCAGCTGTGGCAGAACCATCTGAATTAATCCGGCTCAAGCGCACTAACCATCACCACGAGGGCAATCAGGGCTAACTCGCACTTCAAACGGAATAATCCATTGGTCTGTTGGGTAACCTCCCGATACAACCATGGTTTTTGCCGATCGAAACCACACATACAAGTACTCACACGAATGGTGAGCCCAGAGGATACAACATTCCTCAAATTTTACATCACAGGGTTCATCATAAATTATTATTACAACTGAGTTCGAATTCGTAAAACAAGATACTTCAGTGTTCAAAGTAATTGAGTTCTTCAGAGTTCAATGCAGCGAAAAATAGAATACAACGATAACTACTCGACGATACATGGTGTCTCGATGAAGCCCGTACGAGACATCACTCGGCATTATCATCGTTGGCCGGGGGCGCATCCCATTCCACCAACCAACCAGGAGGAAGGGTACACGACCAAGTCAAACTAGCGATCATATCCTCAAAAGTCTCACCTGAAAATAAGCCACAAGTAAGGCTGAGTATACTAATACTCAGCAAGGCTTACCCGACTAGTGGAATATACTTAGTCGACTCCTAGACATGCAAGGCTTTTGGCTTGAGGGCTTTGTTTTGCCGAAAAGCATATACAAGTAGGTCATTACTTTCAAATTTTAGCTCAAGATTCTAGTTTTCTTAAACATTCTAGGTAAGCAATTATCCAATATCATACATGGTGGAAGAATTAATTTGCATCCAACAAGATTAATCATCATGTCGTTTACCATCACCACTACTTACACTTGTGCATTCATGTAGAAACACTGGTGCCCGAGTCCGAGAGTGAGCAGCGAGAAGCCGAGGCAAATTTAACTGAAGCAGTTGAAGACCCGGGTCAACGTTCAGACGATCCCCGGACTAACTTTGCACAAGAAGGCAAGCCCCGGAGCATAACCCTATTCCTTTCCTAAATTATGCAACTCATTACTCTCTTGCTTGTGCATTAAGTTTATAGGAGTTGAATGAAAACTTAGTTGCATGATGTTAGGAACCCATGCTTGAAAACTAGATGTAAGGTTCGATAGAATGCCATGCTAATAGGACTCCGGTAAAAGCCGAGTGATTTCCTGTCACTCGCGAGAAAATAGGAGTTGAATGTTTACTACACGCTGCAATCATAAGGACAACGGACGGGCTATGGTACGATTTTTACGATTGAGGCCCGTCTGTTTAGTGAAAAATGCTAAGGCCGCAGTGTGTGGTAGTGGTGGTTAAGTCTTTGAACGTACTGAACGCATGCCGAGAATATGGTAATCGGTAAGCTTAAGTACCTGATTGGCCCGGCAAGTGGACGACAACCTACCCTTTGAACTTCGGTCCCATGTGCATATGGCGAGTGCACGAGTGGTCACGACCCGGCGCCGAACCGTGGCGTGGGGCTCGTGTACTCTCGGAGGGTAGCTCCGATCCATGTGCATATGGCGAGTGCACGAGTGGTCACGACCCGGCGCCGAACCGTGGCGTGGGGCTCTTGTACTCTCAGAGGGTAGCTCCGATCCACAACCCGGAAAGAAAGGGGAAAAGTTGCACGTGTGACTCTGGGAGTAACCACGTGACGTGTGTTTAGGTTTCCCTTGCAAGGTTAAGAAATTCGATTCGAATCGTCCGTTTCTCACGGCTATTGAGACTGCTTAATCCCTTTTACCACACAGAGTAAGAAGAGGAACAATGATGATGAATAAACTTGTTGGATGAAATTTAATGCTTCACCATGAATGATATTGGATAGCTGCTTATCTAGAATGGTTAATGAAACTAGAATCTTGAGCTAAAAGTTGAAAGTAAGGACCCACTCGTATATGCTTTTCGGCAAAACAAACCCCTGAGCCAAAAAGCCTTGCATGTCTAGAGTCGATGGAGTAGATTCCACTACACGGGTAAGTCTTGCTGAGTATTAGCATACTCAGCCTTGCTTGTGGCTCGTTTTCAGGTGAGACCTTCGAAGATATGATTGCTAGCTTGACCTGGCCGTGTACTCTTCCCCCTGGTTGGTCGGTGGAATGGGATACGCCCCCGGCCAATGGAGACAATGCCGAGTGATGTCTCGTACGGGCTTCACCGAGACATCCTGTATCGTCGAGTAGCTTTCGTTATCTTATTTCCGCTGCAACTTTAACTCTGAAGAACTTATTGGTTATGATCACTGAAGTACTTGGTTACTAAACTCAAACATGGTTTGTAATATTCACCTATTATAATTTTGTAATATCTGCTGGAATGTGGTATTCTCTGGGCTCATCTTCGCATGAGCATTTGTATGTATGGCTTCGATCCGCTTTACCGTGGTTGTATCGGGAGGTTACCCGATAGACCAATGGATTATTTCGTTTGAAGTGTAAGGTTAACCGAGATTGCCCTAATGGTGATGGTTAATACACTTGAGCCGGATTAATTCAGGTGGTTCTGCCACAGGCAGCGCTGGCAACGTTGCTCCAGCGGTTCTGGGCGACGATGGGCGGGGCAGTGAGCATCAGTGGGATGCTGTGGTGGTGGTTGGGGGCTCAGCTTGGGCGGTGGATGACTGGAGGGGCGAGCTCCACGGTGAGTTGGGCACGACGGCAGTAATGGCGACGGTGGCGGCGTCTTGGTGGATGGGCGCGTGAGCAGGGCTCGGGGCGGCTTTTATAGGGACACGAGGGAGGTAGAGGGCCGGACGACGCTGGGGAGGGGCGGCACGACGAGGGCGTGCTACTAGGCGCCGGGGCGGCACCCAGAGACTCGGCGCGGCGAGCGGCGGGCGTGAGCAGGGGATTGGGCACCGGGGATTTGGCGTGGGGGAGTGGAAGATCTCACGGCACGCGGTTGGGTGAGCAGTTGCAGCTGCTGGCTTGCCGGGCGGCGAGCGCTGGGGTTGGCGGGGAGCGGCGGAGGCTCGGACACGGAGCGGCCTGGCCATTGGGCGCGGCGGTGGCGAGCAGAGGCGGCGATGGCGTCGCGCGCGTGGCACACACGGGCTGGGCAGGGTCGCGGCGTGGGGAGCAGCGCAGCTGGTCGGGCGGGGCTTGGCCGGCCATTGGCTTGGCGCCTAGCGCCGGTCACGCATCGCCGGCCAGGTGGCTAGCGGCGACTGCGTGGCGGGCGGGGTCGGGCGAAGCAGAGGAGAGGGGAGGGACTGAAAGTGGAAATAGAAGAAAAGGCAGGGACTGGTTTGCAAAGTCGAGTGTTTCTCAAATTTTTGTGTTGCAACTCAAAAATCTCTGAACATGAAAGTTGTCCAAAATAAAAAGTTACACAAGTTTTGTTTCAGACCAAAGTTCATTTGAGTTATAGTTTGAAAGTTAATTTGAAAACCCAAAAAGCTTGATTCGGGGGACCCGTTATTTATGGGTAAAATTTCGTATTCTCTCTTTGACTTCAACTAGACTTTTGTTTATCCTGTGATCAATGATGTGCCTATTAAATTTCACAGCCATAGGTGCTTCGATGTGAAAGTTATTCAATTTGTTCGATTAAGTACATGTACTTGTGCACATATATACATCTATTTTCAATTCAAAGCAAAACCAATTTATAATTCATTTCTTTTGAACTTTTCTTAGTTATTTATGCATCTTGTTAAGCTAATGAGGCTTGTTTCATAATTTAAACACCTGAGGTGTCACAGTGAACCTCTCGGATCGTTCAATGTGTATTAGACCTTACCATGACACTTCTCCTCTTCTCATAACAAAGGCTTTTGTGGAGCTCGAGGTATGGAACAGATGAAGCATACCTGCATTTCATATATTGCCAAGACAAATAGTGGATCCATGGAGATAACAAGTCATATCCCAAGATCAAGATGTGCGTGTGTGGGGGTGGATGATGACATGATTACTCCTTTTTGCTTGTGACCTCTCTCCTCCTTATGTATTTTTCTTCTAGACATGGCTACCCCCTTTTATTCTTTCTCTTTTTTTTTGGGGTCATGCTTCTTTGGCATGCCATCTTTTCTCTTTTTTTCCGGGGATGACCAAGCCTAGTTTCTTTTCAGGAGTATATGGAGAGATCTCAAACTTCATGTAGCATTTATTTTGTGAATGGATGGACTTGCTAATTCCCAGTGTAGGAATGTCGCCATGGATGAGACGTGCACGTGATCTTGATCAAGAGGATATGAAAAGCATCTCACTAGGTCACAACAATTTGGCAAAGCTCAATGAAATAGCAAGCATCATATGTATATGGTTCAATGTATGTAACATATGGCTCTACTAGGACTTTGAACATCATTGATTAACTTGTCTTTCCCTTTTTATTTTTGAAAACAAAGACTCCAGATATCATGCTTCACTCAGGAGAAGATTAATAAGCTCCATCTTCCATATCTAAACTCACAACAACTTAGACTTGGATGAAGCATGTGCAACCCACGAGATGTTCGGGCTCATGGCACAAAGGTTTAAATAGCCAACAAACTCAAACTTAGGAAACACCATGCTTTCAGACTAAGCAAGACAAACGAGCAAGAGCATAACAATTATTCATCCTTTCAACTTAGGAAGACTAAGCATTGTTACCATGCATATGGAAAAGGGAAATTAAAGCAGAAAATATTTTTATTTGGTTTTATGGTTTTTTATAATTTTATTGAAAGTAGTAAAAGGATACAGTTCACTTGGCGGAGAAACTCCCCCAAGCTAGCTCTTGGTTTAAGGTCCGATGAGGACCCTCTCCATACCTGTTTAACTTGAGGTCCAATCATCCATACGTGGAGAGGATGTCGAGGATGATGACGTCTTCTTCTTTCTCCACACCTTCTTGGATTTCTTCTTGGTAGGTGTTGGTGGTGTGGGAGTTGTGTCTCCGGATTGGGACCATGGTTCTACCCACAACCCGTTTCTTTCATGGTCTTGATGAATCAGGTACATGTTTTCTTCCTTGGTTTGGAACCTGAATGTCATTTTCTTGCCCATGATACGAAGATGAATCTTTCCCGTCTCAACTTTAATCCTGGCCTTGGCATCTCTTAGGAAGGTTCGCAAAAGGATGAGTGAGATTCTCAGATCGCCCTCCATGTTAAGGACTATGAAGTCAGCGAGGATGAATGATCCTTAACTCGCACCAGGAGATTTTCCATGATCCCTTCAGGGTATCGTATTGTCGAGTCTGCAAGCTGCACACACATGCACGTTGGGGATGATGCAGGGGATCCAAGATTTTCGAATGTTACCTTGGGCATGATGTCGACACTAGCTCCAAGGTCGCAAAGAGCTTGCTTGTAATGACAGTCATAGATGGAACAACTGATCACCGGATATCCTAGGTCCTCCACTCTAGGAGCAATCAGCTCACCTCTTTAACCCCTTCTTGCACGTGCAAATGGTTCTACATAATTGGTAGAAGATATACCACTTGATGGCTTACCCCATCTGGTGGTTACCGCATTAACGCTTTCCAGGGGAGCCTCGGGTTGCCCCGGGATCTTCCCCGTCTCTGCAGAAGGAACAACAGCGGCTAGCTGAGCTAGTCGAGTTTAAAGCATCTTGTTGAAGCTCAGCTAGTTCTTGATTGATGAGGAGATGCCATCCATCTTCACTTGGATAGTCTCCAAGATCTTGTCGTTAGCAGCCAGCTTTTTTTGGATTGATTGTTGGTCTTCAATTGGCTTAAGAAAAGATCCTTCAAGGAAGGTTGGTTAGGATTAAATAAATTTGAATTACCGTTACCTCCTTGGTAGTAGGGGTGCTACTGGTTCCATCCTTGACCTCCTTGTGGACAAAAACCATTGTTGTTGTTCATGTACATGACGTCTTCCTGGATTTTGGTGCAATCGTTCCCCAAGTGTCCGACGTTCCCACAGACCTCGCAAGTCATGCAAGCATCTAAGGCTTGGAATGCTTGCATTGGAGCCTTTTCTTGGAGGCGGTCTTCCATATTCTTGATGAGGAGGTCGAGCTTAGCAGCCATCATCTCAGTCTCCTTGATGGAGTGCATGCCCCGCTGGTGTGGCAGAACCACCGGAATTAATCCAGCTCAAGCGCGCTAACCATCACCACAAGGGTAATCAGGGCTAACTCGCACTTCAAACGGAGTAATGCATTGGTCTGTCGGGTAACCTCCCGATACAACCACGGTTTGGCCGATCGAAACCACACATACAAAGTACTCACACGAAGGTGAGCCCAGAGGATACAACATTCCACAAGTTTTACATCACAGGGTTCATCATAAATTATTATTACAACTGAGTTCGAATTTGCAAAACAAGGTACTTTAGAGTTCAAAGTAATTGAGTTCTTAAGAGTTCAATGCAGCGGAAAATCAACGATAAACTACATGACGATACATGATGTCTCGATGAAGCCCATGCGATACATCACTCGGCATTATCATCATTGGCCGGGGACGCATCCCATTCCACTGACCAACCAGGAGGAAGAGTACACGGCCAAGTCAAACTAGCGATCATGTCCTCAAAAGTATCACCTGAAAATAAGTCACAAGCAAGGCTGAGTATACTCAGCAAGGCTTACCCGACTAGTGGAATATACATAGCCGACTCCTAGACATGCAAGGCTTTTGGTTTGAGGGGTTTGTTTTGCCAAAAAGCATATACAAGTAGGTCCTTACTTTCATATTTTAGCTCCAGGTTCTAGATTTCTTTATCCATTCTAAGTAAGAAACTATCCAATATCATACATGGTTAAAGAATTAATTTGCATCCAACAAGATTAATCATCATCATTGTTCCATTTCTTACTCTATGTGGTAAAAGGGTCAAGCAGTCTCAATAACCGCGAGAACGGATGATTCGAATCGAATTTCTTAACCTTGCAAGGGAAACCTAAACACACGTCACGTGGTTACTCCCAGAGTCACACGTGCAACCTTTCCCCTTTCTTCCCGGGTTGTGGATCAGGGCCACCATCCGAGACTACAGAGCCCGGCTCTGTACCCACCATGTGCGCGCATGCAACCAAAGTTGAGAGGGTGGGATGTTGTCCACTTGCCGGTCCGATTAGGTACTTAAGCTTACCGATTACCATATTCTCAGCATGTGGTTAGTACGTTCAAAGACTTAACCACCACTACCACACACTGCGGCCTTAGCATTTTTCACTAAACAGACGGGACATCAATCATCAACTTGAACATCGCACCATAGCCCCGTCCGTCGACCTTATGATTGCAGCATGTAGTAAACATTCAACTCCTATATTCTCGCGAGTGACAGGAAATCACTCGACTTTTACCGAGTCCTATTAGCATAGCATTCTATCGAACCTTACATCTAGTATTCAGAGCATGGTTACCTAGAATCATGCAACTAAGTTTTCATCCAACTCCTATAAAATTAATGCACAAGTAGAATAGAGTATTAAGTTGCATAATTTAGAAAAACAGGGTTCATGCTCCGGGGCTTGCCTTCTTGGGTAAAGTTAGCTTGGGGCTCGTTCGAACTTTGGTTTGGGTCTTCAAAAACCTCAGTTAGTTTCACTTGAGCTTCACGCTGCTCACTCTCGAACTCGGGCACCAACTCGTACGTTGCATCAGCGAGAGTAGTCGATTCTATATGAATGCACAAGTATGAGTTGTAGTGAGGGTACGTGATATTTATTTTCTTCATGATAAAATTGCAGTCCATAAAACATAGGTTTTGTTGTAAAGTTACTTAGTTACGATTTCTTGGGCAATCTTTAACGGAAGGGGTCGTGTTGTATTGAAATTTTAATTTTCGTAGTATAAGCATGGATTAAGCACAAACACTGATCTAGGTAACTTCTGGTGATGAAATTTTTATTCAGAATACAATATGCAAAGACAAAACCACTGCAAAAATTTCAGACATTTTTGTGCAGCAGATTAAACATGAAAAATGTAATACACAGCTACTGCTAGAACCTAGTTATTTTTTATACAGGACGAACCATGCAATTGTTGATGCCAAAAATTTTACAGGGTGTCAATCTAACTATACATGTGTTACTGTCAATTTTTCAGATTTTATTGTGTAGGATATAGAGCATAATAAATAGGACAAGATACACTTATGTTAATGAAGATTAGTTTCTATAGGATGTTCTACAGGGTTTCTGTTTATGAAACTTTTTATACAACATGAGCTGCTCTAAGGAGTCCAACAGTAAAAAGATGAACATTTTTCAAGCACAGAAACCAATTATTTGCATTAGTGCATTTTTCCTACCACAAAATTTTATAAATAGGTTACAGAAAGGAAAAAGGTTCTAAACTTTTTCTGTGGTATTTAGGCATCAATATGACAGCTCTGGAAAAGTTTCACAACATGAATCACAATATAACAGTAGGTAAAATTAGTTTTATTATTTCATGGCATAAACAAAGTTTAACAAAAAGTTTAGCTACAAGTGGGTTCTGGTGCTAAACGTTTTCCACTGGACTACACATCAAGTAGCTAAACTATTGCCCAAAATCAGATTCATCCTTTGTCTACAACAGTGGGTACAATTAAAGTCTATTAAATCTTCCATTTAATTTAGAGCAAGATTTAGCAAGAAACTGAAGAAAAGTATATAAAAAAAGTTGTAGATGTTCTTCCAAAGATTACAGAACAGTTGAGTTTGTATTTTTCTCATTTTTCTATTATTTTTTATGAATTTTACAAGTTCGCTGTTTTTGAATTTAAAGTTTAAACACAGGTTTGCAGATATGCCCCTGGAAACTTGTGTGCCGACCCTTCTAAAGATTTCAATCCTTGCAATTGGGTCCCTGGGCGGCGCTGGCATGGCGGCCTGCCAAATTCCGGTGAGGGGGGCTCGTCGGAGGCGAGGGAAAAAGGGTCGGGGAGAACCAGGGAGGTGAGAGCTACCTTGTGGTGGCCTTGGTCGGGGTTGGGGGTGGCCGGAAAGGGCTCGTCGGCGTGGAGCAGGGGGGGGCGGGGGCGGTGCGGGCGTCGGCGACTGTGCTCCAGCGAGGAGGGGAGGACGTGGGCGGGTCGATGAGCTCACGGTGTCGAGGGGAACCCGTTCTGAGGCTTGGTTTGGGCGGAGGAGGGCCGGAGTTGGCTGCCCACGGAGCAGTAGGGGAGCTCCAGCGGGTCTGGGTGGCGATGGGCGGGGCAGTGAGCTGCGGTGGGGTAGTGTGGTGGTGGTTGGAGGCTCAGCTCTGGCAATGGGTGGCCGGAGAGGTGAGCTCCATGGCGAGCTCCTTACGGCAGCGACAATGGCAGCGGCGGCGGTGTTCTGGTGGGTCGAGGCGCGCGCGAGTGGCTTTGTGCCACCTTTTATAGGTTGCAGGAGGGAGGGAGAGGGCCGGGCGACGCTGGGGAGGGGCGGCATGATGGGGGTGCGTTACTGGGAGCGGTGGGCGGCAAGCAGTGCCGGCGCTGCGTGCGGCGGGCGCGAGCAGGGGATTGGGTGCCGGGGATTTGGCGTGGGGGAGGGGGAGATCACGCAGGCGCGGTTGGGCAAGCAGCTGCAGCAGCGGCTTGTTGGGGCGGTGAGTGCGGCGACTGGCGGGGCACGGCGGAGGCTCTGGCACGGCGTGGCTGGCCATTGGCCGCGGCGGGCGGCGAGCAGAGGCGCCTCGCTGGCGTGCGTGTGGCACGCGCGGGCGGGGCAAGCAGGGGCGGCGTGGGGAGCAGCGCAGTTGGTCGGGCGGGGCACGGCCTGCCATTGGCTTGGCACCTAGCACCGGTCAGGCATCGCCGGTTAGGTGGCCAGCGGCGACTACGCGGCGGCCGAGGGGGGGGGGGGGGCGGTGTCGGGCGAAGGAGAGAATGGAGGGGCTGAAAGTGGAAATAGAAGAAAAGGCAGGGGCTGGTTTGCAAAGTTAAGTGTTTATCAAATTTTTGTGTTGCAAATCAAAAATCTCTGAACATGAAAGTTGTCCAAAATGAAAAGTTACACAAGTTTTATTTCAGACCAAAGTTCATTTGAGTTCTAGTTTGAAAGTTAATTTGAAAACCCAAAAAGCTTGATTCGGGGGACCTGTTATTTTATGGGCAAAATTTCGTATTCTCTCCTCGGCTTCAACTAGACTTTTGTTTATCCTGTCATCAATGATGTGCCTATTAAATTCCGTAGCCATACCTGCATTGATGTGAAAGTTATTCAATTTGTTTGATTAAAGCACATATATTGATGCATATATACACATAATTTCAAAAATGCACATATATTTGTTTGATTATAACTCATTTCTTTTAAACTTTTCTTAGTTAGTTATGCATATTATTATGCTATTGAGACTAGTTTAGCAATTTAAACACCTGAGATGTTACAGCTGGCGTGGTTGGAGATGTTCGTCATTCCAACCTTGGTTGGATACCATCTTCTTGATCAAGGTTTTAGCCCTGTCAATGGTTAGCTAGAAGAAAGCACCACCTGCAGTAGTGTCAATGTGGTCACGGGCTGTTAGAGTCAGCCCGTTGTAGAAGTTCTGCAGAATCAGCCAAGTTTCCGTCCCGTGGTGCGGACATGCTAGGATGTACTCCTAAAGCCGTTCCGAAGCTTCAGTGATTGACTCATTAGACGTCTGCTGGAAACTGAAAATTCTTCCACGAAGAGCGTTGGTTTTACCCAATGAAAAGAATTTCATGAGGAATACCTTAGCACAATTATCCCAAGTACCCACTGCACTTCTATTGGCGTAGAACAACTATTTTGCCCTCCCCAGAAGATAAAATGGAAACAGACGAAGTCAGATTGCATCTTGAGTGACTCCCTTGATGAAAAATGTACTGCAGAGTTCCAGGAATTGTTGATGATGTGCATTAGCATCCTCGTTGGCCTTGGCACAGAATGGGCTGGCCTGCACCATCATAATGAGTCCCGTCTTGATCTCAAAATTCTTAGCTTCAGTGGTAACTGTTGGCCCGATTGGGACATTGTTAGCCGAAGGAGCGGAAAATTCACAGAGCGTCTTCTGGGCCATGACCTTTGAGGTTAATGTGCGATATTGACTATTTCAGCCGTCGAGAGTGAGATCTGAGGTGGCACGACACAAGGTCAAACTCTTCTAAAAAATTCACTCAGAATCTAAAGTCACTTTTGAGAAGAGTTCAACCCTGTGTCGTTCCTCCTCAGATTTCACTCTCGAGAGGCGAAACAGTCAATATCGCACCATCAACTTCCAAGGCTATGGCTCAGAAGACTCTTCGTGAATTCTCAGCTCCCTCGGCCGACAATGTCTCAATCGAGCCAAATGTCAATGGTTAAGCTAAAAATTTTGAGATCAAGACGGGTCTCATTACGATGGTGCAGGCCAGCCCATTCTGTGGCAAGGCCAATGAGGATGCCAATGCACATCTCGAAAAATTCCTAGAACTGTGCAGCACTTTTGTCAACAAGGGAGTCACTAAGGATGCAATCCGACTCCGTCTGTTTCCGTTTTCTCTTTTGGGGAAGGAAAAACAGTGGTTCTACACCAACAGAAGTGCACTGACTCCTTGGGATGAGTGTGAAGGCATTTCTCGGGAAGTTCTTCCAGTTGGGTAAAACCAACGCTCTTCGGGGAAGGATTTCCAGTTTCTAGTAGGCGTGCAATGAGTCGATAACTGAAGCTTGGGATACATCCTAGCATGTCCTCACCATGGGATGGACGCTTGGCTCATTTTGCAGAAATACTGCAATGGGCTGACTCCAACAGCACGTGAACATATCGACGCTGCTGCAGGTGGTGCTTTCTTCTCACTAACCGTTGATAGGGCCAAAACTTTGATCGAGAAGATGGTGTCCAACCAAGGCTGGAACGACGAACGTCTCCAACCTCACCAGCGTTGCACGCATTCCGTCAAGGAGATGGACACGATCATCAGTAAGCTCGACCTCCTCATCAAGAAGATTGACGAACGACTCCAACAAAAGGCTCCAACGCAGGTATTTCAAGCCTTAGAATCTTGTATGACTTGCGAGGTCTGTGGGAACGTCGAACATTCGGGGAACGACTGCCCCGAAACCCAAGAAGATGTCATGTACATGAACAACAACAACGGGTTTCGTCCACAAGGAGGTTAGGGGTGGAATCAGTCGCGCCCCTACTACCAAGGAGGTAATGGTAACTCAAATTCATTTAACCTAACCAACCTTCATTGAAGGATCTTGTCTTAAGCCAAGCAAAGACCAATGAAGCAATCCAAAAGAAGTTTGCCACCAATGACAAGACTTTGGAGACCATCCAAGAGAAGATGGATGGCATCTCCTCTGCACTCAAGAACCAGCTGAGCTTCAACAAGATGCTTGAAACTCAATTAGCTCAGCTGGCCGCTACTATTCCTCCTGCTGAGTTAGGGAAAGGTCTAGGGTAATGTTGACGCTCGCTATGGACCACTTTTCGACCGTCAAAACCTGCATAAAAGCAACATATATCCAAAGATCAACACTAGAATAGGGTGTTATCTAACAAATTCCACGAGTGCTGGTCGATTTATGTATGCAGGCAATTACGGGGTGAAATTGCAGGAAATGAGCGACTAAGATTCAAGGCGTAATTCCAGAATGCGCAAACTGGCAAGGCAAGAGCAAAATAGGCCCAAGAAGATAAGAAACCGACTTCAACCAGAGCCCACTCATATGCCACGGCCCCTAGGACCCACCTGCAGACCATGTTGCAGAAGGGGAAGCTAAACCGGGCTGAGCCCGGTTTGGCCGACCCAGGGAAGAACCACCGACCTTCCATCTTGGGCGTGGCGCCTCCTGATTGGTCCCTTAGGTCAGTTTGGGCAAGCCTCAGCGTGTTGCACGGCAGGAGCACCTCTCACACACCCCTATAAATATAAGGGGGTGCTTCTAAGAGAGACACACATTCACATCCCTCTCAACTCCCTCTTGGAGTTTCTCTTGTGTACATGAGCTCTAGGCTCATCTCTAGAGGTGATTAGAGTTAGGGAGAGTGTGGGGAGGAGTTTGGGGAAGTGACGGGTTTGTTGGCACTCGTCTCCAGCTTGTACCTTGATGGATGCTTGTCAATCAAAGTAAGTGTTTGTACTTTCTTATGTGCTTAGTTTCTTAGTTAAGTTATAGTTCTAGCTCTTTAGTTGCTTAGCTAGATGAGTAGTTCACTAGTTTATAGTGGGCGCTTTAGTCTGAGGCCATAGGCTAGAGTAGAAACGATAGTGTAGACGTGGTGTCTAGACTAGACTTACCTGTTGGTTGTGGTATATCCCATGGTTAGATGAGGTAGGTAGAAGGTGGTGATAGCCCTGTCTATCCAGCGGAACCCTCCCACCCCGTTCAAGTATACCCTAGTACCACAGTACTGGAGCTCACCAGTCTTATTCTAGGGGAAGCCAGTAGCCCGAAGTGAGCAGCTAGGACAGTTCTACCTTATCTCTGAACCCCAGCCTTAGGAAACCTCTCTACCCTCAACTCTAGCGGGTGTGGTGTCCTTGGATGAACCTGAACCGTGGAGAAAGTACACACGTTCCTTAGTGGATATGATACCCTTGGAATACTCCTGGGTGAAATCTACAACGGTATCCGAGCGCTTGCGGATTTATTTTCATGACGCTAGGAAACGTCAACAAGCTTTCTGGCGCCGTTGCCGGGGAACGGTTGCTATTTTATCTTCAAACCTAGTTCGCCCTCGAACCTTTTCTTTTTCTTTCATTCTATCTCTACCCCCACTATCCATGGAGCAGCTATCCATTTTTCAGCTCCTCCGCACCCAAGAGTGAATTTGGTGAACCAGCCTCATCTTCTGATCCAATCCTTTCACCTGTTTACGAAATTCCCTTCGGATTCATGAACAAAGTTTAGGAAAGTACCTTCTCGGGATGGGGTGATGAAAATACTTACCATCATCTGCGTGAATTTGACCTAGTGTGTTCGTGTCTGAAAATCTTAGGCATGACACACGAGACTCTTAAGTGGAAGTTGTTTCCCTTCTCTTTCATAGGAGAGGCGAAGCAATGGTACACATATAACGTAAGACTTGCAAACGGGGACTGGAGGAAGTTGCGAGATCACTTTTGTCTCAAATACTTTCTGATCTCTCGTATCTGCGCCTTACGAGCAGAGATTCTAACTTTCTGTCAGAACCAGGGGGAATCCGTTGGTGTAGCTTGGGCTAGATAGTCCCTTCTAGCTCAATTCGGTCTAGACTTGTCTCTACCCAACCATTTGTTACTTCAACAATTGTACGTGGGACTGACAAGAATGATGCACAATACCTCGATAACGTAGCCGGAGGTTCGTTCTTATACAAGACCTCAGTCGAAGGAAAAGAAATCCTCGATAAAATCTTAGAGAGGACCTCCTTCGTCTCCTTCCAAGAACCACCTTAGGTAGAACAAGAGGTACCACAAGAGGAAACCATGGCGTCCGAACCCAAGCCCGTAGAAATCCAACCTTTAGATTCGACTCCCGCTTTTTCTCCTGAACCTGAATCCGAAACACCCGAGGTAGAGGATCCTCTACCTTCGGAATTTGAGCATGGATTCGAGGAGGATCTCTTTGTAGATCCTGGTCACTCCTTTAGAACCATACGAGAAGGACTACCTTCTGGAAACCATTGAGTAGTTGATAGCCATAGTGAGCAGAGAATGGTCAAGAGAAGGAGAATTATTTTCATCTCCCATTCAAATTAGTCATCCTTCCTCTGTCATTGGTGCCACATCAAGGACCAAGAGGTGAACGCTCTTTACAACCCCACTGTTGGAGCCAACGTAATGTCAGATAACTTTGCGTCCGCCCACCTAGGTTGCGTACCTTTAGCTCCAACAGGCAGAACCCTCAGAAGCTCTTCAGGCTCTTCTGTAGAGTCATGGGGTACTATAGCAGGTGTCAGTATGACACAATGATGTTATGGTAAATCTAGATTTCCATGTGTTTGAAGCTCTTAACTTCGACATTCTCATCGGCCATCCAATCAAAAAGCTTCTCTTAGATGTGCCGAATTCGGGAACCCTTAACATCAAATTGGGGAAGGAAACCCTATCTGTTCCTATCATTCAATCGGTAAATTCAGTGGTAGAGGTTCTCCCCATTATAGAGCCAATCGAGGAGGTGCTAGACACAAACCCTCTAGATTCATTAGAAATGGCTCTCGAACAAGAAGCCAAAGAGTTCATTCAAGAAGAGGAAGATTCTAATGAAATCTTAGAGTTCACAGAATTCGAGGTTCAAGCCCAGCCTCCAGTTGAGCTTAAGCCTTTACCTTCTGGCCTTCGATACGCCTTCCTAAACAGCAATATAGAAACTCTCGTGATCATCAGTGAAAAACTCTTAGAAGAGGAGACATCAAAGCTCATCGCTGTCTTAGAAAAGCATCGAGCTATTCTTGGTTACGCCCTCCAAGATCTCAAGGGCATTAGCCCTACTCTTTGTACTCATCACAATCCCATAGATCCCGCTATGGCACCCTCCAGGGAGCCTCAACGCAGGTTGAACAATGAGATGCGTGAAGTGGTGAAGAACGAGGTCCTGAAACTCCTACACACGAGAATCATCTATCCAGTCCCGTATAGTGAGTGGGTGAGCCAATACAGGTAGTGCCCAAGAAAGGAGGTATGACGGTCGTGGAGAATAGCAAGAACGAGCTGATCCCACAATGGACCGTCACAGGATGGAGAATGTGCATCGACTACAGAAAGCTCAACAAGGCTACAAAGAAGGATCACTTTTCGCTTCCCTTCATCGACGAGATGCTCGAAAGGTTAGCAAAGCACTCCTACTTTTGTTTCCTTGATGACTATTCTGGTTATCATCAGAGCCCAATCCATCCCGATGACTAAAGCAAGACCACGTTCACATGCCCCAATGCATGTCCAAAACAGTTGCTTAACTAAAAACTAACAGTTACCGACCTCAGGAGGTGATCAGAGACGTCCACACGAAGGTCGGTGCCAAGTGGCACCATCCCCAGGCCGGCCGGCCTGGTGGAGGCCGGCTGGCCCCACATGGCGGCCAATGACGCCCAACTTGGCATGGAAGTTACGTTAACCGCCAAGGTCGCGTGGTCTTAATGCCTTTCACCGGTTACCGACCTCCAGCAGCTATAAATAGGCTCCCCAACCTCACTTGTAAAGACACACTCAGAAGGAGTTCTCTCTTCACTTCAGTTCTAGAGTTAGGTTTAGTAGTCTGGGAGTTAGAGTCGAGTCGAGCTTGTCTCGGGATTCTGGAGTCGTCCTCGGAAGTCTGGTATAGCTCTTGTATCCTTCCTTTGACTTTATCAACATAAGTTATCTTCTCTATCTTTTCGAGTCAGCTTTACTTTCTGCATTTATTTATTTAATTCCAAGCTCCTACTTGTGTGCGGAAGTTTTGTCCTCTAGCTTAAGCTTTGTTCTAGTCTTAGTCTGTCGAGACCTTATCTTACGTGTTTTCTCGCCCGGACTAGGGGCCTCAAGTTAGTTCCCCATGTTGAGGGGGATTTCTCTTGAAGGCCTCAAGAGAAATCCTAACACTAAGTGCAGACGTGGTGTCTGGCTTAGTGGTAGGCGGCAGGTGGTGACAGTCCTGTCCGTCCCTTGTAGTCCACCACATTCGAGTGTTTTCATTGCAGTAGATCATTGGCCGAGTTAGACCCCCCATTTCTCCCTCAGTCTGAGGTCCTTCCGCCCCAGCCGCTGAAGTAAGCTATATTCCCCCGATAGCTAGGTTAGTCAAGGTTTAGTCTAGAGAGGCTAGCTCGTTAGTCTAGAAGTGTTTTAAGAGTCTTTCTCGCTCGTTGTCTTCCCAGCTGTTTTAAGAGTCTTCTGTGTGTCACTCGGTCATTGCCTGGCCACTTATCCTATTTACCTATCTGGCTTACCCCTGATATCTTGCTGGTGATTATCTCCAGTAAAGTTTACCATCTATTCAATCGGTACTCTTTAGACCATAGTGCTTCCCCGTGGAAATTCTATACCCTGGAATACTCCAAGGAGAAGTGCTACAGCGGTGTATTTTGTGCGCTTGCAGAATCTCTATTTTGTTGGACATAAGAAATGCCAACAAGCATTTCTGCTGCAGTGGCCGGGAAAGCAATTTGGTGCTAAGACATCATTGAATCATTTGGTACATTTTGCTGTTCTATTCACCCCCTGGTGCGGCCGAACCTGGACTGGAAGCAGTCCAGGTGAGGCTTGGCGGGAGATTCGATCCTAGCCTCCTCAAGTCGGTTGCAGATGTTTCCATGTGGGCAGATGGCGGGAACCGACCTCAAGAGCTATAAAAGGAGCCCTCCCCTTCTCATTCAACACACCACACTTGGAGCCATTCTCTCTACTCTCACTTGTGACTTGTATTCCTAGGGTAGTGGAGCTAGGCTAGAATTCTCTTAGCGAATCCAATCGTCCTCGGGATCGGAGAGCAATCCTCGGTCCTTGGTATGGCTTTGTATTCGACTTGTCGGTATCCTATTCATATTATAGAGCTAAGCTTTGGTTGTTATGTGATCTTGATAGTCTATCATGCTCTTGCTTGTTATACTATCCTGGTAATGTGTCATGCCTTAGCTTGTTGCTTCATTAGTTATACTCTCTATATGCTTAGGCCAGATGATCTAGGTAAGGATAACGGTTCGTCGTGCGTTCGGATTTGCCTTAGTGTTTTGTTTGTCCGTCTGAAGGGTGGGAGTCCCAGGGACACTAAGGTACTGACCTCATACACGGGCGTGGTGCTCAGGTATGCGGGATCCTTCGGATATGGCCGTACTCCATGGTATCGCAGGGGTAGGCCGCAGAAGGTGACAACTCTGTTGGTCCGCCATAACGTTCCGTCATGGTTAGTGATGTCCCCCACATTCGGGTTAGGGGTAGGAGTTCTAAAAAATGTAACGTCCTGGATGTACTCCGGGATGGGACATTCTCCCTATTATACCTATCTTCTCGGCACCTGCAGTTCTAAGCATGATTAGAGTGTAGCCCTTGCTTGTATGAGTAGATACTAATAGGACACCCCCTTGTATGCCTTTGCTCCCCCTAACCCGTAGTTTTATTCGTTTATTCTTTATCCTGAGTTTGGCCCATTTGTGTGTTACTCTACCCTTATTCATATCTCTTATCATGACTTACCCCTGTTTATGCTGTAGTCTATGACTTATTCATATCGTTTTGCTGTTGTACCAAGTAAACTCTTACAATCATGCCCTCCTTTGGGAAAATATAAATAATAATACCCGAATACTAACCGGGTGAAATGCTACTGCGGTATATCCGTGCGCTTGCGGATCCTTTCTATAATCGTTAAGACATACCACCACAGCGTTTCCTGGTGCCGCTGCTAGGGGCTTAACCGTCCCTAGTGGTGACGCTAAGAAACGCCACAAGCATTTCTGGCGCCTTTGCCAGGGAGTGGCATTGATTAAAAAGATTTACTTGTACATGATCATGGCAATTTGTCTAAGAAGTAGTTGTAGCTTATTCAGGCTAATGTTGCTTTTGTTTTCTCTTGAATTGGATGAAAACAGGGTAGTGTGTGACAGGTTTCTCCTTGCCAACAAATTTTGTTGAAAATCCCGAGAAGCTCGTGAGAAGGGTACGACCTCGCGTCATCCCTCCTCAAGTCATTCTTTCGGCAAGCGATCCAGCACCAACAACCTCAACCAAACCCATGGCTGAGAAGACTCTTTGCAATTTCTCCGTCCCCTCCGCCGCCAATGTGGCGACTGGACCCAACGTCAATGTACGTGAACTTCGAGCTCAAGTCCAACCTCATAAAGATGGTGCAGGCTAGCCCGTTCTGTGGCAAGCCGAACGAGGATGCCAACGCCCACCTCCAGAACTTTCTAGAGTTATGCGAGACCGTTACCATACGGGGCGTTAAGACTAACGCCATCAGGCTCCATTTTTTTCCCTTCTCCCTGCTGGGGAAGGCGAAACAATGGTTCTACAAGGACAAAGAGGCCGTCAGTACGTGGGACAAATGTTGCACGGCCTTCCTCGCTAAGTTTTTTCGCTAGGCAAAACCAATGCCTTACGGGGATGGAGTCAATCTCCGAAGCTTTGTAGAGGCTTCAAGAATACATACTCGCCTATCCTCATCATGGGATGGATGAGTGGCTCGTGCTCCAAAGCTTCTACAACGGGCTGACTCCAACTTCAAGAGCCCACATAGATGCCGCTGCTGGAGGAGCCTTTCTCGACCTCACCATCACCAAAGCAAATGCATTGGTCGAGAAAATGGTCTCCAATCAGGGCTGGAACGAGGAGCATTCCCAGCCCAAAAGTAAAGGCGGAATGCACAAGTGAAAGAAGTTGACATGCTCTCTGCCAAAATGGACCTCCTACTCAAGCGCCTGATGAAAGGGGGGCAATTCAAGGAGCGTATAAACAACTACGCTCAAGCCATAGACTCACACCCCACATGCGAAGTCTGTGGCAATGGTGGACATTCGGGGAATGACTTCCCTGAGACTCGTGAAGACATAGCCTACATGAAAAACAACAACGGCTACCGTCCACAAGGAGGCCAAGGGTGGAACCAATCAAGGCCACCCTACCAAGGAGGAGGTAACAATTTTAACTCAAATTTCAATTCAAACCAACCCTCCATAAAAGATCTTGTTTTTAGCCAAGCTAAAATCAATGAATCTATTAACAAAAAGCTTGCTGCCAATGATAAAACTCTTGAGAGTTTAAACATAAAAGATGAAACTCTTTCTTCTGCTGCTATTCCCACTTCTGAAAAGGTAAATGCGGTGACCAAGAGGGGTGGTAAGTCCACTCGTGGTCCACCGCACCCTAACCATGCAGGAAAGACAGCAGGATCACAAGAAGAAGAAGTACACTCAAGTCTGGAGGAAGACAAGGGGCCCGAGAAAGAAACAACCCCACAAGAGTTCGTTGATACAAGCTTCTTGCCATTTCCAACTCGCAACCGCAAGACGGAGGTGGATGAGCAATTCGCCCGTTTCGTTGAGATGATCCAGAAGATACATGTTAACGTCCCCCTGGTGGACGTAATGCATGTACCAACATACGCTCGCTACATCAAGGACATCATCAACAACAAGCGACCGCTCCCCACCACAGAAGTTGTCATGCTCACTGAAGAGTGTAGCGCAGCTATACTCAATCAACATCCCGAGAAGAAAGCAGATCCAGGGTGCCCAACAATAACCTGCTCAATCGAGGTACATCAATTAGACCATGCCTTGTGCGACCTTGGGGCCAGCTTGAGCGTATGCCCAAGATCATATTTGAAAAGTTGAACTTCACACATCTCACACCAACACCAATGCACCTTCAGCTAGCCGACTCCTCAGTCCGCTACCTAGAAGCAATTGCAGAGGACATTCCAGTGGGAGTCAGAAACTACTTCATCCCTGTCGACTTCGTGGTGCTCAACATGAAATGCCACTCTTTCTTGGGCGGCCATTCCTGAGCACTGCCGGGGCACAGATTGATGTGGGAGCAGGAGAAATCTGCTTCAACATCAATGGCGAGGAAGAAAAGTTCCCGTTTCAGCCCAAGAAAGAACAATGCTCCATGGTCGGAATCAAGAATGGGCCAAAAGCACAAGGCATCCAACAAACATACACTACAAGAACTCAGAAAGTCAAGAAGGTGTGGAAAGAAAAAGAAGCTTCAACATCCGGCTCTGCCTCTCCCAGGCTAGATGTGGCAAATGGTAAATAACATCGGAGAAAAGTCATGCCTGTCGGACTCTAATCGACAAGCCCTTGCCAAAGGTAAAATGGTATTTATCTCATGTTTGAATTTTTTCACAATTTGATTTTTCACCCCATTTGATTTTCTCCACTGCATATTTGATTTTCCAAAATTCTCTTGCATGCTAGAATTTTTCTAGCCACCTTTTCCTTTTTACAAAAAAATTCCAAAAATATTTCCGAGCATAAAATTCCTTTGAAAAATTCATTTTTTACATCTTCTCGGAGCAAACTTTATTTGAGCACCAAAAATTATAAAGCATTTGACCGTTATGAGGCAGTGGGCCCAGGCTATCAGCCTGTGGGGCCAGCCAGGGTGTGGCCGCACCTAGGGGTGCAGCCGACCCTACCTCAACAGCTCTCTGGCCCATCTTTTTCCAACGGCTACTAGCCATTGCTAGATGACCGTTTTCAAGGTGCTCATGCTTCAGGTCTTTAAATAGAGGCCGGGAGAGGGGGGTGAAGCACTCACACTTCACTTCTTTCACTCACTCCCTCTCACACTCTTTGCTCTTGGTTTTCATTGGATTTTTGACCAAGTTGGATTCAAGAAATCTCTCTCTCATTCCTTTGCTGCAAGAAAAATTCCGCGCATTTGAAGGAACAACGTTCGATAAGAATCTCCATTGCGTTTTCACTAACGTAACCCGAACTTAGTTGTTCTTGTTATTCTCGTGTTCAAGCATGAAGGGCGTGGGACGAAAGCTCTCCAGTGCACTCAAGAAAATGACGGGAGCAAGCTCATCTCGTTCCCGAGGTGACTCAAGCTCCCATCACTCTTCGGAAGCAACTCTGACCCCAAGCATGATGGACTATGAAGAACAAGGCGAACAAGAAGAAGTGCAAGAAGACGTACAAACCGAGGACATGGAGATAGATGAAGATGATGCCCCGTACCTCGACTTGCGCACCGACCACAAGCGCCAAGCCTACACCATCCTCAAGCGCCAAAGCTTTGGTCACACCAAATCCTTCGACCAGGAACTTCTCACGAAAATAGGTATGGATCTCGACTTTGCTAATGTTTAGCATGCGGTCGGTTCGGAAAGTTTCGTGCCCGTTGAGGAGTTTGGTTCTCGACTCCTCACCATTTAGTTTCTTTGCACTCTTCAAGAGGTGGATGATGGTGTTTGCTTTCAGCTTTTTGAAAAAGAGTATTATCTTACATGGAAAATGTTGAGTCACCACCTTGGTTATAGCAAACGCTTGCCGGTTTCTCTTGAGCATGCTTGCCGCGGTTTTAATCGTCTTGATTTTTGGGGTTTGATTTCGGGTCAAGTTATTCATGGAAAATTTGCACCTTGGTGCAATGACATTCAAAATCCGACTCTTCGTTTGATGCACAAGTGGCTTGCCATCACTCTCTTTCCAAGAGGTGATTTCTGAGTCGTGCGCAACGATGAGTTGATGATCCTATATGCCATGGTCAACAAGATTCGAGTCTCTCCGGTAAAAGAAATAGTTAACCATTGACTTCTGAATTTTAAGTTGACGGGTCCTATTGAATGCACTTCTTTGATAACCCACATCGCTTCAAGAATTGGCGCCTTAGAAGAAAACAATGTTTCCTTCATTGAGGGTGACCGTGTTTTTATCGATGAGGCTTATTTGGTTAAAGGCCACATCCTCAAGAAGGGCCCGAATGACTCCTTGATTTTCTTCTCTCTGGGTTATGCAAATGAGATCCCGTTACCAAATGCAGGGTACTATTTGTATAATTGCCAGTCACTAACTGCCCCTCTCATTCCGGAAGAGGCGGCAAGAAGGCATAGTGTTTCTGGTTTACCTCGTAGGACCACAAAGAGCAGGGCTAGAAGAGAAACCGAGCCAGTGGCAAAAGCGGGAGGTTCGTCCTGGCACAGCACAAGCACTAAAGAGTGGGCACGACAGGCTCCAAGTCGCCGGTCCACCAGCTCTGGTTCTGGCGGAATCCCAAGCCTCGCACGACGCACGGCCTCTAGCCGTGACTTCAGCTCCGTCACTCAGCAGCTAGGCGAAGTTGCAGGTCCAGACCGACAACATTGAAAATACACTACACCAGCACATCGAAAGTAACCGAGCATGGCAGCAGTACACCGGTGAAAGGATCCACGCTATGGAGCAGAGGCAGCTACAGCAGCAGGAGGACTGGAGGGCTTACTACCGTTGGAGAGGGTTTAACCCCAACCAGCAGGAGTGAGCCTGAAGCTAGCTTGGGGGAGGACCCCCACCGATAGGTATCTTGTATCTTAACTTCCCTGTTTTGCTTTCAAACCTTTATGCATGAAACAAAATAAAAATCTGCAAAACTAAAAGCAAATAAAAATTTCCAAAACCAAAAAGACCAAAAATATTTACTTGCTTTTGTATGTGTAGTAAGCATGGTGTAGTTTTCCTTGTTGAGATGATGAATAGTTGCTCTATTAATTTCCTTCACATGCCTAGTTACAACTTAGTGCTCTTCCTATGTTTTGGGTTCGTTGGCTTAATGTTCAAACCTTAAACTCGAAACTTGTGGGTTGCAAAAAGCATGATCCAAATCTTGGTTGTTGTGAGTTATGATAAGGTTGAATAGAATTGCTATGATCTTCTCCAAGTGACGCTTGATTTTCGGAGTATTTATCTTTTCAAAAATACAAAAACAAACAAAGTTCCTCAATGATTTGAAATTTCTATTCAAAGACATAAGATGTTCTTATTGAAAACCTTCCACATATACAACTTGTTATCTCATTGAGCGTTGTCAAATTGTTGTGACCCTTAGTGAGATTCATTTCATACTCCCATGATTAAAATCACGTACACACTCCACCATATGCTATGCTTCTACACAAGAAGTAAGCAAGTATTTCATGCATTCATCAACAAATAAAAACTCTACTTTGCCGCAATGACCACCCTCTCCCAAATATCATAAGAAATATGAGGATGGGCTATCTGAAAAAAAAGAGAAAAGGAAAAAGATGCATGCCCCAAGAAGGTATGCCACATGCTCACAAGGTATGTCAAAAAAAAGAGAAGAAGACGAAGATGCATGCCCAAAGAAGGTATGCGACATGCTCACAAGGCATGTCAAAAAAAGAAGAAGAAGGGATAGCCCATGCTCAAAAGAAGCAAAAAAATAGAGAGATGGTCTATGCAAAGGAGTTCATCCACCATCCACCAAAAAAAATATCTACACACTTGCACATCTTGGTCAAGGTTTATGACTTGTCTCTCCTTTGGATCCGGTTTTTGACTTTGCAATATATAAGAAACAAGTGTGCCTTCATACCCTCCATACCTACAGCTCCACAAATATTGACCTTTAGAGATAGGATGAGGAAGAAAGGCAAAATAAAAAGCCTTGGTGAGGAATAATACACAAAAGAGCGATCCGAGAGATCATTTGAGTAACTTTGAGATTTCTTTTGAAAGACTTTACAAAAAACCCTCCGGATTGACAGTTGAGCAAAAGAGTAAGAAATACTAGCACTCTACAAAACCGTTCTGACTCTCAACCACCAACGATGAGGAAAAGCTACAAGCCCCACAGGAGTAAGGTAAGAGGTAAAGATCAAGGCCAACTTATTCAACATCATGGTAAGAATACTTTGTTGTGCCTAAGGTATAGGATGAAAATGCAACATTGAAGCAACTCCTGATCAACAACATAAAGCCTTGTTTTGCTCAGGAATGAGCAAAAGGCTAGCTTGGGGGTGTTGTTGACGGTCCTTAAATGCCATATCCGACCGTCAACGATACTCACGAACAAAGGAAAACCATGCCTCTTACTCACATATTTGTATCACTAACCTAGCTCCACAGTTATTTTGGAGAACTTATCATTTCAGGGATGCAAGTCCAAAATAAGAAGAAAACACGAAGAAGATGCAACAGAAACCACAGAAGATCACATCCTGCGTCACACACCCAAGAGAAGGCCCACATGACATAGCCAACCGACGTACAAAATAGGAAACACATCCCACAGTGCAGAGGACCCACCAGGCAGTCACCCAGGCGAAGGCGGTGGCGAGAGGCGGTGTCAGGGGGTCGGCCGAACCCCCTAGTGCGGCCGAACCTGGACTGGAAGCAGTCTAGGTGAGGCTTGGCGGGAGATTTGATCCTATCCTCCTCAAGTCGGTTGCAGATGTTTCCATGTGGGGAGATGGCAGGAACCGACCTCAAGAGCTATAAAAGGAGCCCTCCGCTTCTCATTCAACACACCACACTTGGAACCATTCTCTCTACTCTCACTTGTGACTTGTATTCCTAGGGTAGTGGAGCTAGGCTAGAATTCTCTTAGCGAATCCAGTCGTCCTTGGGATCGGAGAGCAATCCTCAGTCCTTGGTGTGGCTTTTTATTCAACTTGTCGGTATCCTATTCATATTATAGAGCTAAGCTTTGGTTGTTATGTTATCTTGATAGTCTATCATGCTCTTGCTTGTTATACTATCCTGGTAATGTGTCATGCCTTAGCTTGTTGCTTTATTTGTTATACTCTCTTTATGCTTAGGCCATACGATATGGGTAAGGATAACGGTTCGTCGTGCCTTCGGGTTTGCCTTAGTGTTTTGCTTGTCCATCTAAAGGGTGGGAGTCCCAGGGACACTAAGGTAGTGACCTCATACACGAGCGTGGTGCACGGGTACGCGGGATCCTTCGGATATGCCCGTGCTCCACGGTATTGCAGGGGTAGGCCGCAGAAGGTGACAACTCTGTTGGTCCGCCATGACGTTCCGTCATGGTTAGTGAAGTCCCCCACATTCAGGTTCGGGGTAGGAGTTCTGAAAGATGTAACGTCCTGGATGTACTCCGGGATGGGACATTCTCCCTGTTATCCCTATTTTCCCGGCACTTGCAGTTCTAAGCATGATTAGAGTATAGCCCTTGCTTGTATGAATAGATACTAATAGGACACCCCCTTGTATGCCTTTGCTCCCGCTAACCCGTAGGTTTATTCGTTTATTCATTATCCTGAGTTTGGCCCGTGTGTGTGTGTCACTCTACCCTTATTCATATCTTTTATCATGGCTTGCCCCTATTTTATGCTATAGTCTATGACTTATTCATATCGTGTTGCTCTTGTACGAAGTAAACTCTTACAATCATGCTCTCCTTTAGGAAAATATAAATAACGATACCCGAATACTCACCGGGTGAAATGCTACAGCGGTATATCCGTGCGCTTGCAGATCCTTTCTGTAATCTTTAAGACATACCACCACGGCGTTTCCTGGTGCCGCTGCTAGGGGCTTAACCGTCCCTAGTGGTGACGCTAAGAAACGCCACAAGCATTTCTGGCTCCATTGCTGGGGACTTAACCGTTCCTTGTGATTGCGTTTAGAAACGTCAACAAGCATTTCTGGCGCCATTGCCGGGGAGTGGCATTGATTAAAAAGATTTACTTGTACATGATCATGGCAATGTGTCCAAGAAGTAGTTGTAGCTTATTCAGGCTAATGTTGCTTTTTGTTTTCTCCTGAATTGGATGAAAACAGGGTAGTGTATGACTGGTTTCTCCTTGCCAACAAATTTTGTTGCAGATCTAGAGAAGCTCGTGAGAAGGGTCCGACCTCGCGTCGTCCCTCCTCAATTCATTCTTTTGGCAAGCGAACCAGTCCTTCCAGCACCAACAACCTCAGCCGAACCCATGGCTGAGAAGACACTTCGCGATTTCTCCGTCCCCTCCGCCGCCAATGTGGCGACTGGACCCAACATCAATGTTGGGGATGTGAACTTCGAGCTCAAGTCTAGCCTCATAAACATGGTGCAGGATAGCCCATTCTGCGGCAAGCCGATCAAGGATGCCAACTCCCACCTCCAAAACTTCCTGGAGCTTTGTGACACTGTTAGCATACAGGGCGTTGAGACTGACGCCATCAGGCTCCATGTGTTTTCCTTCTGCCTCCTACTCAAGCACCTCGACGGAAGGGCGCAATTCAAAGAGCGTATGAACAACTACGCACAAGCCATAGACTCGCACCCCTTGTGCGAAGTCTGTGGCAACGGTGAACACTCGGGGAATGACTACCCCGAGACTCACGAAGACGTAGCCTACGTGAACAACAACAATGGCTACCGTCCACAAGGAGGCCAAGGGTGGAACCAATCAAGGCCACCCTACCTAGGAGGAGGTAACAAACTCAAATTTCAATTCAAACCAGCCCTCCATTAAAGGTCTTGTTTTTGGACAAGCTAAAATAAATGAATCTATAAAAAAAAAAGCTTGCTGCCAATGATAAAACTCTTGAGAGTTTAAATATAAAAGTTGAAACTCTTTCTTCTGCTTTCAAGAACCAATTAAGCTTTAATAAAATGATCAAAACCCAACTTGCGCAAAAGTGTTGCTGTCGTTCCTATTGTGGAAAACGGGAAAATTCTGGGACAACCAGAAGTTCCCGTCGAAAATGTCAGTATGGTATCTACCAGATGGGGCAACCCGTCCCGGGGGATGCCACGTGCTAACCATGCAAGAAGATCCTCATATGCCAAGACAAATGCATGGGGAGGACTGTCAGCATCACTACACGGAGACCCAGGTGTGCCAATGATCCATTGTTCCATCTACGATCAGCACTACAACCGGGCCTAAGGTGATTTTTGAGGAACTGCAATATCCTGCTCTTTCCCCGACTCTCATGTACGTGCAGCTCGCCGATTCTACAATTCGATATCCCGAAGGGATAGTCGAAAATATGCTCATACAAGTCAAGAACTCCTTCGTCCTCACCAACTTCATTGTCCTCGACATGGAAGGTGACTTGGGCGTACAACTCATCCTTGGACGCCCCTTTTTAAGCGACGTTAAGGCAAGGATAGACGTATGGACAGGAGACATCCGTTTCCGCATCGGAATGGAAAATATTTTCTTCAAATTCCAATACAGGAAAGAGCAGTGCTTCATAATTCTGCAGGCTTACGACGGAAGCCCACTCTGGGGGGCACCAGAACTCCAGCGAGAAGAACCGACCACACAGCCTAAAAGAAAGAAGACCAAGAAGGTGTGGTGGAAGATTGAAAGCTCGTCCTCATCTTATACTCCACGACGGGGCAATAAATGGTAAGTAACGCCACAGAAAAGTCGTGCCTGTCGGACTTTAAACGACAAGCCCTTGCCATAGGTAAATTGGTATTTATCTCATATTTAATTTTTCCACAATTTGATTTTTCACCTCCATTTGATTTTTTCCACTGCATATTTGATTTTTCAAAATTCTCTTGCATGCTGGAATTTTTCTAGCCATTTTTCCCTTTTCACAAAATCCCAAAAATATTTCTGAGCATGAAATTCCTTTGAAAAATTCATTTGAACATCTTTTCAGAGCAAACTCTATTCGGAGCACCAGACTTCATACCATCATACCACCGCAGCACCAAGGAGTAGGCACGGCAGGCTCCAAGCCGCCGGTCCACCAGCTCTAGCTCCGGCAGAGTCCCAAGCCTCGCACGACGCACGGTCCCCAGCCGTGACTTTGGCTCCATCACTCAGCAGCTAGGAGAGCTGCGGGTCCAAGCCATCCACATCGAACACACGCTGCACCAGCACATCAAGAGTAACCAAGCATGGCAGCAGTACACCGGCGAGAGGATACACGCCATGGAGCAGAGGCAGCTGCAGCAGCAGGAGGAGTGGAGGGCTTACTACCGTTGGAGAGGATTTGACCCCGACCAACAGTAGTGAGCCTGAAACTAGCTTGGGGGAGGACCCCCACAGAGAGGTATCTTGTATCTTAACTATCTTTATCGTTTTTAAAACCTTATGCATGAAACAAAATAAAAATCTGCAAAAACTAAAAACAAATAAAAATTTGCAAAAAACAAAGAGAGGAAAAATATTTGCTTGCTTTTGTATGTGTAGTAAGCATGGTGTAGTTTTCCTCGTTGAGATGATGAATAGTTGCTCTATTAATTTCCTTCACATGCCTAGTTACAATTTAGTGCTCTACCTAAAGTTTTGGGTTCATTGGCTTAATGTTCAAACCTTAAACTCAGGACTTGTGGGTAGCAAAAAGCTTGATCCAAACCTAGGTTGTTGTGAGTTATGATGTGGTTGAATAGAGTTGCTACGATCTTCTCCAAGTGACGCTTGATTTCCGGTGTATTTATCTTTTCAAAAAAATACAAAAACAACCAAAGTTCCTCAATGATTCGAAATTCCTATCCAAAGCCATATGTTGTTCCTACTGAAAACCTTCCACATATGCAACTTGTTATCTCATTGAGCGTTGTCAAATTGTTGTGACCCTTAGTGAGATTCATTTCATACTCCCATGATCAACATCACGTACACACTCCACCATATGCTATGCTTCTACACAAGAAGTAAGCAAGTATTCCATTCATCCATCCATAAATAAAACTCCACTTTGCCTCATAACCACTCTCTGTCAAGTATCATAGGAAAAAGAGGATGGGCTATCTAAAAAAAAGAGAAGAGAAAAAGATGCATACCCAAAGAAGGTATGCCACATGCTCACAAGGCATGTCAAAAAAAAGAGAAAAATATGCATGCCCAAAGAAGGTATGCCACATGCTCACAAGGCATGTTAAAAAAAGAAGGGAAAGAAGAGATAGCCCATGCTCAAAAAGAAGGAAATAAATAGAGAGATGGTTCATACAAAAGGAGTTCATCCACCACCCACGAAAAATATCCACACACTTGCACATCTTGATCAAGGTTTATGACTTGTCTCTCCTTTGGATCCGTTTTTTGACTTTGCAATATATGAGAAACAAGTGTGCCTTTATGTCCTCCATACCTACCACTCCACAAATTTTGACCATTAGAGATAGGGTGAGGAAGAAAGGCAAAATAAAAAGCCTTGGTGAGGAATCATACACAAAAGAGTGATTTGAGAGATCATTTGAGGAACTTTGAAATTTCTTTTGAATAAGAAAACTTTATAAAAACTCTCCGGAATGACGGTTGAGCAAAGCGGTAAGAAACATTGGCACTTTACAAAACCGTTCTGACTCTCAACCGCCAAAGATAAGGAGAAGCTACAAGCCCCACAGGAGTAAGGTAAGAGGTAAGAACAAGGCCAACTTATTCAAAGCCATGGCAAGAACACTTAGTTGTGCCTAAGGCATAGGTTGGAAATGCAACATTGAAGCAACTCCTAATCAACAACATAAAGCCTTGTTTTGCTCATGGATGAGCAAAAGGATAGCTTGGGGGTGTTGTTGACGGTCCTTAAATGCCAAATCCGACCGTCAACAAGACTCACAAGCAAAGGAAAACCATGCCTCTTACTCACATATTTGTATCACTAACCTAGCTCCACAGTTGTTTTGGAAGACTTATCATTTCAGGGATGCAAGTCCAAAATAAGAAGAAAACACGAAGAACACGCAGCAAGACATGCACAGAAGATCATCCGTTGCAACACACTTACAAGAAGGGGCCCACTTACCAGATCAAACAGACGTCCAAAGGCGGCAAACACCCAAGGGATAAGACCTAGACCCGCCTACCAGTGACATGGCCAAAGGTGGTGGCAAAAGGCGGCACAGGGGGGTCGGCCGCACCCTCCCTGAAGCCCGTCTAGGTGCACTTTGGCGGCACAGGGGGGTCGACCGCACCCTCCCTGAAGCCCGTCCAGATCTAATCCTCCCAAGGTCGGTTGTCAACATTTCCATACATAGAGATGGCGGGAACCGACCTCAAGAGCTATAAAAGGAGGAGGAGCCCTCACATTCAACACACCCACACTTGGAGCCATTCTCTCTGCTCTCACTTGTGACTTGTAATCCTAAGGTAGTGGAGCTAGGCTAGAATCTCTTAGCGAATCCAGTCATCCTCGGGATCGGAGAGCAATCCTCGGTCCTTGGTATGGCTTTGTATTAGACTTGTTAGTATCTTATTCATATTATAGAGCTAAGCTTTGGTTGTTATGTTATCTTGATAGTCTATCATGCTCATGCCTGTTATACTATCTTGGTAGTATGTTGTTGACGCTAGATTTTGACACGTGTTGAACCGGCGTCGGGAGGAGAAGATTGGCCGATGCGGCAGATCTGAAGGCTACAGAAAGGAATCGGCCGATTGAGGTAACAGTTGGAAATCGGCCGATTGGTTATACAGCCTATGCCAACAGGATGGGACTATTTCAGAGGGTCCTGGTCAAAAGTTGGTCAAAGGGTGGCACGCTAAGTCGGTCGGGAAGTAATTGAAGGAAATCCTGATTGGATTAGGGAACGGCGGCGGAAGATTCTGCGGGAGTCCATTTCCTTTTAAAGTTCGTATAGATATAGTAATTTAAATAAGGTTGTAACAAGTCGGGATCGACCAGGAGTCCTAGCTTTAGGGTATAAATAGGAGTCGTTAGAGTCTTGAGAAAATATAAACACATCAATCAACAACAATACTTCTACTTTTCCAGCAATTTACTTTCAAGTCGGCGACTTCACCAATATTTTCTTCTTCCACGAGTTCGTACGGATTGGCAGGGCTGCATCAACTTGATCTCCGGCCAATTGGTAGGTTCCGCTTACCGAGTAATATCCGAGCTTTAACTACGGGCGCATCGCTGTGGTTTCGTTTGGATTTATTCACCAGTTATCGATATTTACTAGAATTGCAAGTTTCACCTGTTATTCTAGTATTATCACCCGTTATCCAGCTTGAGATTAGAGTAATCGGCTTCGTCATTGTTCTTCTTCTGTGGCAGAACCACCTGAATTAATCCGGCTCAAGTGTATTAACCATCACCATTAAGGCATCCTCGGTTAACCTTACACTTCAAACGGAGTAATCCACTGGTCTGTCGGGTATAACCTCCCGATACAACCACGGTGAACGGATCGAGCGCCGTACATACAAATGCTCATGCGACGATGAGCCCAGAGAATACCACATTCCAGCAAGTATTACATCATTTGCATAAGTCAATATTACAGACCTAGTTCTGAGTTTAGAAAACAAGTACTTCAATTAACATAAATAAGTTCTTCAGAGTTAAATTGCAGCGGAAATAAACAACGGAAACTACTCGACGATACAGGATGTCTCGATGAAGCCCGTACGAGACATCACTCGGCCTCATCTCCGTTGGACGGGAGCGCATCCCATTCCACCGACCAACCAGGGGGAAGAGTGCAGGGCCAAGCCAAGCTAGCAATCATGTCTTCAAAGGGCTCACCTGAAATCGAGTCACAAGCAAGACTGAGTATACTAATACTCAGCAAGACTTACCCGTGTAGTGGAAACTACTCCACCGACACTAGACATGCCAGGCTTTTTGGCTCAGGGGTTTGTTTTGCCGAAAAAGCATCTACAAGTGGGTCCTTACTTTCAACTTTTTAGCTCAAGATTCTAGTTTTGTTAGCCAGTCTAGGTAAGCAGCTATCTAAAGCATACATGGTGAAGCATTAAATTTTCCATCCAACCAGTTCATTCATCATCATTGTTCCTCTTCTTACTCTGTGGGTAAAAATGGTTAAGCAGTCTCAATAGCCGTGAGAAACGGACGATTCGAATCGAATTTCTTAACCTTGCAAGGGAAACCCAAACACACGTCACGTGGTTACTCCCTAGAGTCACACGTGCAACTGTTCCCCTTTCTTTCCGGGTCGTGGATCGGGGCTACCCTCCGAGAGTACAAGAGCCCCACGCCACGGTTCGGCGCCGGGTCGTGACCACTCTGCACTCGCCATATGCACATGGGACCGAAGTTCAAAGGGTAGGATGCCGTCCCCTTGCCGGGCCAATCAGGTACTTAAGCTTACCGATTCCCATAATCTCGGCATGTGTTTAGTACGTTCAAAGACTTAACCATCACTACCACACCCTGCGGCCTTAGCATTTTTCACTAGACAGACGGGCCTCAATCGTAACCATCGTTACATAACCCGTCCGTGTCCTTATGATTGCAGCGTGTAGTAGCCATTCAACTCCTATTTTCTCGCGAGTGACAGGAAATCACTCGACTTTAACCGGAGTCCTATTAGCACAGCAGTCTATCGAACCTTACATCTAGTTTTCACGCAAGGGTTCCTGACATCATGCACCTAAGTTTTCATCCAACTCCTATAAACTTAATGCACAAGCAAAGAGTAATGAGTTGCATAATTTCGGAAAGAATGGGTTATGCTCCGGGGCTTGCCTTCGCAGTTCGCTTGGGGATCTTCCGAACTTGGGCTCGGGTCTTCAAAAGCTTCAGTTAGATTTGCTTGAGCTTCACGCTGCTCACTCTCGGACGCGGGCACCAGCTCGTAGGTTCCGTCGGCGAGAGTCGTCGATTCTACATGAGTGCACAAGTTTAAGTCGTGGAAATAGCACTTGATTACGATTTGAGAGTAATTACTACAAGGGATAGTTTCTGGTTATGAAATTTTGGATTTAGGTACATCAAGGAAAGATGTGCTTACTGTAAAATTTTCAGCCAATTTTATGTAACCGATTAATTCTGAAAAATATATTACATTGTTGCTGTTAGATACTTGTTCTTTTTGTACAGATCAATTGGTGCGACAATTGTGGCTAAGATTTTTACAGAGCTCTCACTTGAGCATGCAGAAGCTACTGTAATTTTTGTAGGATTTATCATGCAGTATTTAGAGCATAGAAAATATGACATTCTACACCTAGGCTTTTTAAAGATTCATTTTTACAGGACCCTACACAGCGTTTTTGTCCATGAAACTTTTTACACAGCAACCTCTACCACAGTGTAACTCCCAGTAATAATTTGGGGATTTTCCAAGCTAAGACACTATTTGCTTGATTTAATGTATGTTATTAGCACATAAATCAAATAAATAGGTTACTGTGAGATAAAAAGTCTCCTAATTTTTCTCTGGCTTCTAGTTACCAATACATTAGCATAGGAAAAATTTCAATGGGTGACTCACCACCTAACTGCAGGGATAAAACATTCTTCTTACACATGATATAAAACTAATTTTAACAAACAGTAAATCTAGAGATGGAATTTGGGCCTGATCTTTTTACGCAGTCCTAATCATCCAGCAAATAATTCACTGCCCAAAATTCAGGGTCAGCATTGTACTAGAACAGTGGGTATAAAATATGTCCATTAAAGCTTCTATTTAATGTGGAGCAAAATATTTTGAGATTCTGAGACAATTTTTGTAACAAAAGTGGTAGAGTTTGTTCTGAGGATTCCAGAACAGTTGAGTTTGCATTTTTCCGAATTTTCTACGATTTTATACGAATTTTACAAGTTCACTGAATTTGAATCTAGGTTTGAAATTTTCTTTTACAACTAGGTCCTCGAATCTTGCGCTCAGACCCTTCTAAAGATTTAAATTCTTGCAATTGGGTCCTCGGCGGCTCGGGTACGGCGGCCGGCCGAAATTCCGGCGAGGGGGCTCGCCGGCGGCGAGGGGCGGGGGTCGGGGAAGGTTCAGGGGTGCGAGGGCTACCATGTGGGGTTGTTGTTCAGGTGGGGGACGGCCGGGAAGGGCTCGCCGGCGTTGGAGCAGAGGCGGCGGCGGCGCGGCTCGCGTCGACGGCGGTGCTCCGGCGGGCTTGGGGCGGCGTGGTCCGGTCGGTGAGCTTCAGTGGCGCGTGGGGAAGCTACTCCGGGGCTCGGCTTGGACGGAGGGGGTCGGGGTCGTGCTGTCCACGGTGAGCAAGGGCGGCGGCGGCGACGGCAGCGCGGGCGGCGGCGCTCCGGTGGCTCTGGGTGGCGTTGGGTGGGTCGGCGAGCTGCGGTGAGGTGATGTAGTGGTGGCTGGGTGCTCAGTTTGGGCAGTGGGCGGCGGCAGTGGGCTGTCCACGGACGGGTGGTGCTCGGCGGCGGCGATGGCGACGGCGAGGCGTTCTGGTGGCCGGGGGCTCGCGCGCGTGGCCGGGGGTGGCGCTTTTATAGGGACAGGAGGGGCCTGGTTAGCGTGCGGGGCGGAGCACGGCAGCGGCGTGCACTGGCCGCGGCGGGCGGCGGCAGAACGCCGGCGCGGCGTGCGGCGAGCGGGCGCGGGCGACTGGGCGGCCGCGATTGTGGCGTGGGCGCGAGGAGATAGCGCGGCGTGCGGATTGGGGAGCAGCTGCTGCAGCGGCTCGGGCGGAGGGCAGGCGCGGCAGCTGGCGGGGCGCGGGGGCCGGGGCGGCACGGCGGAGCGCGGCCACTGGGCGAGCGGGTGGCGGCCTGGGCGCGGCAGCACGCGCGGGCGGGGACTGGCCGCGCGGCGTCGGGGCGGGGCAAAGCCGGCCGTGGCGGGGTGGTGCGGCGGCCACTGGCCTGGCGCTTCGCGCCGGTCAGGCGACGCCGGCCACCTGGCGCGCGGCGGGAGGGCGAGCGCGCGCGGCGCGGCAGGGGAGGGAGGGAGAAGCGAGGGACCGAAATGCAAAAATTCGAAAAACTTCAGGGGGCTGGGTGCAAACAGGGCGTTTTCTCCTCTTTCTGATTTGAATTTCAAAAACTTTTGAACACGAAAGTTGTTCAAAATAATAAGTTCTACAACTTTGGTTTCAGGCAAAATCTCATTTGGCTTATGGTTTTAAAGTTAAATTAAAAGTTTCAAAAGTGTCCAAATGTGCCCAAATTAAATTTGAATTCCAACTGAACCGGTTTTAAATTCTTTCCACCCTCTCATTAGTTGATTTAAAACATGGAGTTAGGCTAATGTCATTTATTTTGGATTTGTAATTACCAGGGTTGTCACAGCCTCCCCCCCTTAACAAGAATCTCGCCCCGAGATTCGGTAAATCTTAGTGTGGGCGTGGGTGCACATACCAGTGGTTGAGACAAGAAACCCTGGGAAATGTTGGTTCAGGTAGCTTTCCGTTTCCCAGGTGGCTTCTTCTTCCGTGTGGCGATTCCATTGTATTTTGTACATTCTAATCACTTTCCTCCTGGTCTCTCTTTCTTTTTGATCCAGAATCTTAACTGGGTGTTCGACATACGAGAGGTCGGGTTCCAACGATATTTCTTGTTGTTCCACAATCTCAGTAGGGACTCGAATACACTTCTTGAGTTGAGATACGTGGAAGACATCATGGGTGGCCGTGAGTTGAGGGGGCAGTCGTAATTTGTAGGCTACGGGTCCGCAGCTCTCCATGATTTCGTAAGGACCAATATAGCGGGGAGCTAGTTTGCCTTTGATTCCAAATCTTCGCACTCCTTTGGTTGGTGAAACTCGAAGATAGACATGATCGCCAACTTCGAACCTTAGGGGCTTTCTCCTTTTGTCAGAATAGCTCTTTTGTCGGGCTTGTGCGGCTTTAAGATTTGCTTGTATTACTTTTACTTTCTCCTCTGCCTCGATTACCAGGTCGGGTCCAATTATTTTACGTTCTCCGGTTTGTGACCAGCTCAAAGGGGTTCGACACCTTCGTCCGTACAGGGCCTCAAATGGTGCCATTTTCAAACTCGTTTGGTAGCTGTTGTTGTACGAGAACTCTGCCAGGGGTAGGCATTTGTCCCAATTCTTGTCATAATGAATGACACAAGCTCTCAGCATGTCTTCAAGAATTTGGTTTACTCTTTCCGTTTGTCCATCGGTCTGAGGATGGTATGCTGAGCTGCGAATCAGCTTAGTGCCAAGAGACGTTTGCAGTTGTTCCCAAAAGCGTGCTACAAACTGGGGACCACGATCGGAAATGATTGTCTTAGGTATTCCATGCAGGCAAACAATACGATCGAGGTAAGTATCGGCATATTTCTTGGTAGAATAGGTGGTGTGCACCGGAAGAAAATGTGCCGTCTTCGTGAGTCTATCAACGATAACCCATATGGAATCATGTCTCTGGGACGTGTTTGGTAGTCCAACGATGAAGTCCATACTTATGTCTTCCCATTTCCATGATGGTATAGGTAACGGTTGAAGTGTACCGGCTACCTTTAAGTGGCTAGCTTTTACTCTCTGGCACGTGTCACATTCCGAGACATACGTAGCAATTTCCCTTTTCATTCTAGTCCACCAGAAGTTTTGCCTTAGGTCCTGATACATTTTGCTACTACCGGGGTGGATAGAGAATTTGGAAAGGTGTGCCTCATCAAGAATTTTCTTGCGGAGTTCACGATTCTTCGGAACGACTATACGACCTTCGAACCATAGAACTCCCTTATGGTCCTGGCGGAAACACTTATACTTCTCCTCACCTAGAGAGAGTTTCTGTTTGATGATCTTAATTCCTTCATCCTGTAGTTGTGCCATGACGATTTGGTCGTGAAGAGTGGGCTCAACTGAGATGTGATCTAGAGTGCCTTGGGAAACCATTTCCAAGTTAAGCTTCCTCATGTCTGCACATAATGTCTCATGGTAGGACTCCATGGATAAGCAATGGCAATGGGACTTGCGGCTTAGTGCATCCGCGACTACATTAGCCTTACCGGGGTGATAGTGCACTTCAAGGTCATAATCTTTGATTAATTCTAGCCATCTTCGTTGCCTCATATTCAGATCGGCTTGTGTGAAGATGTACTTGAGACTCTTATGATCCGTGTAGATATTGCACTGTGTACCCATGAGATAGTGCCTCCATATCTTCAGAGCGTGAATGACGGCTGCGAGCTCAAGGTCATGAGTGGGATAATTCTGTTCGTGGGGCCGAAGGGCTCGTGAGGCATATGCAATCACTCGATTCTCTTGCATAAGCACACATCCTAGACCAGTACCTGATGCGTCACAATACACATCGAAGGACTTGGTATTATCGGGTTGAGCTAAGACAGGTGCAGTAGTCAGATGCTCTCTGAGAGTGTGGAAGGCTTCCTCACACTTCTCATTCCATACAAACTTTACTTCCTTCTTCAATAGTTCCGTCATGGGCTTAGCAATCCGAGAGAAATCCGGGATGAAGCGACGGTAGTAACCGGCTAAGCCGAGAAAACTGCGAATCTGATGAACAGAGGTAGGGGGTTTCCAATCCATCACCTCTTGTACCTTGCTGGGGTCAACCGCTATGCCTTCGCTGGAGATCGCGTGACCTAAGAACTTTACAGTATCCAACCAGAATTCACACTTAGAAAACTTAGCATAGAGCTGATGGTCTCTGAGTCGCTGAAGAACAATGCGAAGTTGCTTGGCATGCTCTTCCTCATCCTTGGAATAGATAAGAATGTCGTCGATGAACACTACGACGAATTTGTCCAGTTCGGGCATGAATACCGAATTCATGAGATACATGAAGTAGGCAGGGGCATTGGTGAGTCCAAAGGACATGACCAAGAATTCATATAGTCCATATCGTGTGGAGAAGGCAGTCTTAGGAATATCGCACGGGCGAATCTTGATCTGATGATATCCCGAACGAAGATCAATCTTTGAGAAGACTCTGGCTCCAGCTAATTGATCGAAGAGTACATCGATACGGGGAAGTGGGTATTTATTTTTAACTGTTACCGCATTGAGAGGTCGGTAGTCCACACATAATCTCAAACTGCCATCCTTCTTCTTTACGAATAGGGCTGGACATCCCCAAGGTGACGCGCTAGAGCGAATAAAACCTTTGTCCAGTAGTTCTTGGAGTTGATTTTTCAGCTCTGCCAATTCTTTAGGGGGCATCCTATATGGTCTCTTGGATATAGGTGCAGTGTCTGGCTGTAGTTCAATAACGAACTCAATATCCCTATCCGGGGGCATTCCTGGTAAGTCATCCGGGAAAACATCGGCATACTCGTTTACCACAGGAATATTATCTGGCTTAAGTTCTTCCATCTTATAAGCACAGGAATTCGTACAATCTAGGAACGGTAGGTAAAGGGTAGTGGCTCCGTGACTAGGTGAATTTATCTCAACGGCTCGGGAAGAAAGGTCCAGTGTGACTCCATGCATAGCCATCCAGTTCATTCCCAATATAATGTCCATGCCGTCAAGGGGTAAAAGGACAAGGTCCGTGTCAATGGTTTTACTACCCAATTTGACTGGTACTTGTCTGACCATTTGGTTTGAAGCAATTTTACCACCCGGTGTTGATATCATATATGACCCTTTGGTGTGACAAACATCCAAGCCTACTTTTGCACCGAATTTTGCACTTATGAAACTATGCGATGCACCAGAATCAAATAATATAACTGCAGGCTTGTTATGGATAGAGAATGTACCCGACATCACTGGGGCTCCTTCTGGAAGCTCTGCAAGCGTGGTGAAGTTAATCCGTCCTTGCTTGACTTGCAGGGTCTGTCTCTTGCCCCTGTTCTTGGTGTTCGGGTTGGATCCTTGACCTTGGTTGGGCTGTCCAGGCTGAGGGCATTCTCGTGCGAAGTGGTTGGAACTCCCGCATTTGAAACAGCGATTCGCGGGGCTAGGTCGAAGAGACTGTTGAAGAATGGGCCTCGGACCATTCTGTGAAGGCATCGGGGGTCGTACCATGCCTGGCTGCTGTGGGGGTCTGGCAATCCATCTTCCTGGCTGCGGGGCCCTTGGTGGAGCTGTGGGTGCGGTATTTTGCACGATGCGATACCTTGGTGGTTGGACATTTGACGGTCCGGCGGGTGCCTTTCTCTTCTTCTCTGCCCGGTGCGCCATGATACAGTCTTCCTGGGTAATGGCCATATTGACCAACTCGTTGTAGGTGTCAGCCCTGGCTAGGTTCAGACGTTCCTTGAGCTTGGTATTCAGACCTCGGCGGAAACGATCACGCTTCTTGGCATCCGTATCAGCGTGATAGCCCGCATACTGACATAAGTTGTTGAACGCTTGGGCGTACTGCAGCACGGTGCGTGTGCCCTGGGTAAGTGCCAGGAACTCGTTCAACTTCCTCTCCATGAGACCCTCGGGGATATGATGTGCCCGGAACGCGGTCTTGAATTCATCCCAGTCGACCACATGGTCAGCCGGGAGCATCGCAGAATAGTGGTCCCACCACAGACGAGCGGTACCGCGAAGCTGTTGCGCGGCAAAACGAGCTTTGTTGGCCTCTGAGCATGGGGCCACAAGTAGTGTGAACTTGGATTCTATGGTGCGAATCCATGCATCTCCGTCCAGGGGTTCCTCTGTCTTATGGAACAAGGGCGGCTGGGTCCCCAGGAAATCCGTGTATCCCGCAGCTTGTGGTTGGTGAGCATTGTGCCCACCCCTCTGCTGGTGTTGTCCTTGCACAATCTGACGCAGCAGCTCGGTTTGAGCGGCCATCACTTCCACCAAACTGGGCGGGGGTGGTGGCGATTGTCGCGAGCGGCTGCCACCGGCACCAAAACCCTCGGGGTTGCCACGTGTTGATCCAACCATCTGAAACGTGAAAGGTTACCATTAGCAACGCGATCCATATTACTTCCTTGACTCATAAATAATTGGGTAGTCGGAGGCTTCCGAAGTCATAGCTAGAAGTATGGACAGAATCTCTGTTTGCTACGAGAAAAATCATAGCCTGCTGTGGGTCCATCCAAAACATCTCAAACTTTCGCAGTAGTCAGAGGATTTTAGGAATGCACCACTTTGGTATTTAACTTTGATGCTAGAACTATGGCTAAGGTGGTCAAAAAGCTTGTCCTTTGCCTTACTGTCTTGGCTGTTTTTCAGCAGATTGATCGGTACGGTTTCGCCTATATCTCAAACTAGCGAGGTCCAATGATGCTGAATTTTTGTGAGAACCTAGATCACAAAACTTAGCACAAGTCTGGTATTCAACACTCAGCCAATAAATGCAAGGAGACATGGATAAAAATTCCGACAAGTCTCAGCGATTGTGGATTTCATCGTTTACCAAATTACAACGAAATCACCCAAGTTTATCGCCGTTCCTTACAAGTTGTGGGTATCCACATGGTTCAGGTGTACCCAACACAAAAGAGTTACTCAACTCCTAGTTAGCCTATTACAACACTTGCCAAAAGTTAGGCTACCCTATCGAGGAGTATGTGCAAAAGTCCTCCTAGGTTGTCCTCTAGAAATCATCCAAGTCGTTGACGGACGACTCGCTGTGAGCAGGAGAGTGAGCTCCCATCCGAGGTGCCTGTGGTACCTCACCCTCGAAATCCATACCTGAGATACCATCAATCTCCTGTGGCTCCTCCTCATCCTCCTCCATGTCGTCCTCATGGGGATGGTCATTCTGATCATGATGCCACTGAATGTGCTCATTAGCATCCTCCAACTCAAGGCTCAGATCATGGAGCTGCTCCTCCAACTGTGCTATCGTGGTATCTCTCTCACCCATGAGAGTGTCCTGCTCCTGGATTTGGCCCTCAAGTTGGCCAATCTGAGCATCTCTGTCCTCAAGATCCTGACTGAGTTCCTTTATCTGCTCATCCCTGGTATCTGCCATCATATGGTAGGCCTGAGCAAGATCAGTGAGCTGCTCGAGTGCCTGACTCTGGAGAGTCAGAAGCCGGTAGAGTGCACTCATGCACCGCACGGAGGTATGGATAGTCTCCTGGGCATGGAAGTCTACCAAATACTGTGCGTGCTGCACCCTGTTGAGCCAAAAGGGGTCGTTGTCCTGGGCAGCAGGAAACAATCCAATGGGAGTGAGTGTGACAACCTCGGGACGCTGCGCACAAAATGTGGTGAGCGCCCTCATGGCTGCAAGCTCCCAAGTATCGGCCAAACGGCGACCAACAGCCTCAAGCTCCAAGGCGGGCCACTCCGGGTGTAGCGGGTGCGGAAAGATAGTCACGTTGACACGGCACTGGGTAACTCCATTTTCCGCGAACTCCAGTCCGGCGTAACGTGGGGGAATTAGATAGCCCGCGGTACGCAGAACATCCCACAAAATAGAGGGAAAGCCCTCCCAGTGGAGACACTGCGAGTGTACGCGTCCATCCTCATCCACCATCATCTCAACAGGCTCGGCCATCTGAACAAAAGATCAAATGGAGTGAGATAGCGAAAAACTGTGAACAGCACAAGGACAGATTCTGTATAGTGTGCAAAAATAACCATAAATCCCTCAGTTCTCATCCAAAAATTCTCAAATTTCACCAAATCCCTCCTAAGGTATTTGTGAACAACTTTGCTAGTCGACTCCAGAGCTAATTAGGTCTCTAAGATGGTCTTTCTTTTCAGGTTTTACCTTACTGTCTACCCAGAATTTTCAGTGAATGGAGGGCTAGAGTTTCGTACACCAGGGAAAATCTACCCAGCCAAAATTTACCAAATTTTAACAGCAGCTACCTGGGTACATTTGGAACAAGTTTCGTGTTGTGCTCCTTTGCAGAAAACCGCAGGAAGGGGGCCTAAAAATTTAAGAGGCAGAAGTGCTTATTCCGGACAGAATTCTGACATTTCAAGGTTTCTGTTATTTCTTATTATCCATAAGTTCAGAATTTTTCATTTTTGAACAGGAGATAGAACACAAAATTTGGAACAATTCTTTCAACATGAACTTCTCCAGAAAAGGTCATTTTCTCGGGTCAATGAATCGTTCTTTTTGGTGACGGCAGATTTCGGACAGTTTCGCTAGATAGTCCTTATGCAAACCATGGTTTAGATACGCAAGAACCTTACCACTCTCATACATCGCATTTTTGATTTCAGATACACATGTTTATGATGTATGCACGTCCTATTCGTCCTCACAAAATAAAACAATTGCCAAATAGCTTTGGTCTTACGAAGATAGTTTCGGTGGCTTACACAATACGGCTCTCGCTATAATAGCTAGTCGAGTCTTTCTACTCGTCCCTTAACTTATCGTAATCGCGGTTAGTGTACCTGCAGAAAATCGACAAGCATATATATATCATGAACCTTTCATGCCAGCACTCATGAAAGCGTCCGTAATCATTACCGTTTACTTATAGAAACGATATCTGTACAATTTCCGCCGTACAGACGACGTTAACATACGCTATCGAGATAGCGTATTCACGGGGGTACCGTCATGAGACGGGGGTATGAACAGCGATCGCCATACCCTGCGCCAAACCTTCTACTCCCAATATGTTCAACTAACAGTTGGCATATTGGCAGCACCTCAAGTAAGCCACTTCTTGAGGGCAGCGTTCGGTTCGCATCACCGACAGGAAGGCCAAGCTCCCTCAGTTGGCTGAGGATCCTTACCTTCTTACCTTAGCGACGAGTGCGTCGTTACAGAATTTAAGGTTGGTTGTGCATGAAAGTAAGTTTTGACAGAAAATAATGTGCTGGAAGTCAGTTGATACTATATATAGAAGTTAGATAGCCACCTAGTAACTTTCCCATAATCCCTTAGGGCTTTACGAACTAGGCACCATCCTTAACGTACCAACGCATTTCGCAACACAACCTTCTAGTCAAGTTTTAGTAAAATGAGTTTTTAAGGCTTGTAGCATTCTCTGGCGTATGTATTTCGGCTCTGGTGTCCGCTGTTGCCAGCTGTGGCACCAGCTACGGCTCTGATACCAGCTGTGGCAGAACCACCTGAATTAATCCGGCTCAAGTGTATTAACCATCACCATTAAGGCATCCTCGGTTAACCTTACACTTCAAACGGAGTAATCCACTGGTCTGTCGGGTATAACCTCCCGATACAACCACGGTGAACGGATCGAGCGCCGTACATACAAATGCTCATGCGACGATGAGCCCAGAGAATACCACATTCCAGCAAGTATTACATCATTTGCATAAGTCAATATTACAGACCTAGTTCTGAGTTTAGAAAACAAGTACTTCAATTAACATAAATAAGTTCTTCAGAGTTAAATTGCAGCGGAAATAAACAACGGAAACTACTCGACGATACAGGATGTCTCGATGAAGCCCGTACGAGACATCACTCGGCCTCATCTCCGTTGGACGGGAGCGCATCCCATTCCACCGACCAACCAGGGGGAAGAGTGCAGGGCCAAGCCAAGCTAGCAATCATGTCTTCAAAGGGCTCACCTGAAATCGAGTCACAAGCAAGACTGAGTATACTAATACTCAGCAAGACTTACCCGTGTAGTGGAAACTACTCCACCGACACTAGACATGCCAGGCTTTTTGGCTCAGGGGTTTGTTTTGCCGAAAAAGCATCTACAAGTGGGTCCTTACTTTCAACTTTTTAGCTCAAGATTCTAGTTTCGTTAGCCAGTCTAGGTAAGCAGCTATCTAAAGCATACATGGTGAAGCATTAAATTTTCCATCCAACCAGTTCATTCATCATCATTGTTCCTCTTCTTACTCTGTGGGTAAAAATGGTTAAGCAGTCTCAATAGCCGTGAGAAACGGACGATTCGAATCGAATTTCTTAACCTTGCAAGGGAAACCCAAACACACGTCACGTGGTTACTCCCTAGAGTCACACGTGCAATTGTTCCCCTTTCTTTCCGGGTCGTGGATCGGGGCTACCCTCCGAGAGTACAAGAGCCCCACGCCACGGTTCGGCGCCGGGTCGTGACCACTCTCTGCACTCGCCATATGCACATGGGACCGAAGTTCAAAGGGTAGGATGCCGTCCCCTTGCCGGGCCAATCAGGTACTTAAGCTTACCGATTCCCATAATCTCGGCATGTGTTTAGTACGTTCAAAGACTTAACCATCACTACCACACCCTGCGGCCTTAGCATTTTTCACTAGACAGACGGGCCTCAATCGTAACCATCGTTACATAACCCGTCCGTGTCCTTATGATTGCAGCGTGTAGTAGCCATTCAACTCCTATTTTCTCGCGAGTGACAGGAAATCACTCGACTTTTACCGGAGTCCTATTAGCACAGCAGTCTATCGAACCTTACATCTAGTTTTCACGCAAGGGTTCCTGACATCATGCAACTAAGTTTTCATCCAACTCCTATAAACTTAATGCACAAGCAAAGAGTAATGAGTTGCATAATTTCGGAAAGAATGGGTTATGCTCCGGGGCTTGCCTTCACAGTTCGCTTGGGGATCTTCCGAACTTGGGCTCGGGTCTTCAAAAGCTTCAGTTAGATTTGCTTGAGCTTCACGCTGCTCACTCTCGGACGCGGGCACCAGCTCGTAGGTTCCGTCGGCGAGAGTCGTCGATTCTACATGAGTGCACAAGTTTAAGTCGTGGAAATAGCACTTGATTACGATTTGAGAGTAATTACTACAAGGGATAGTTTCTGGTTATGAAATTTTGGATTTAGGTACATCAAGGAAAGATGTGCTTACTGTAAAATTTTCAGCCAATTTTATGTAACCGATTAATTCTGAAAAATATATTACATTGTTGCTGTTAGATAATTGTTCTTTTTGTACAGATCAATTGGTGCAACAATTGTGGCTAAGAATTTTACAGAGCTCTCACTTGAGCATGCAGAAGCTACTGTAATTTTTGTAGGATTTATCATGCAGTATTTAGAGCATAGAAAATATGACATTCTACACCTAGGCTTTTTAAAGATTCATTTTTACCGGACCCTACACAGGGTTTTTGTCCATGAAACGTTTTACACAACAACCTCTACCACAGTGTAACTCCCAGTAATAATTTGGGGATTTTCCAAGCTAAGACACTATTTTCTTGATTTAATGTATGTTATTAGCACATAAATCAAATAAATAGGTTACTGTGAGCTAAAAAGTCTCCTAATTTTTCTCTGGCTTCTAGTTACCAATACATTAGCATAGGAAAAATTTCAATGGGTGACTCACCACCTAACTGCAGGGATAAAACATTCTTCTTACACATGATATAAAACTAATTTTAACAAACAGTAAATCTAGAGATGGAATTTGGGCCTGATCGTTTTACACAGTCCTAATCATCCAGCAACTAATTCACTGCCCAAAATTCAGGGTCAGCATTGTTCTAGAACAGTGGGTATAAAATATGTCCATTAAAGCTTCTATTTAATGTAGAGCAAAATATTTTGAGATTCTGAGAAAATTTTTGTAACAAAAGTGGTAGAGTTTGTTCTGAGGATTCCAGAACAGTTGAGTTTGCATTCCAGAACGGGTGGTGCTCGGCGGCGGCGATGGCGACGGCGAGGCGTTCTGGTGGCCGGGGGCTCGCGCGCGTGGCCGGGGTGGCGCTTTTATAGGGACAGGAGGGGCCTGGTTAGCGTGCGGGGCGGAGCACGGCAGCGGCGTGCACTGGCCGCGGCGGGCGGCGGCAGAACGCCGGCGCGGCGTGCGGCGAGCGGGCGCGGGCGACTGGGCGGCCGCGATTGTGGCGTGGGCGCGAGGAGATAGCGCGGCGTGCGGATTGGGGAGCAGCTGCTGCAGCGGCTCGGGCGGAGGGCAGGCGCGGCAGCTGGCGGGGCGCGGGGGCCGGGGCGGCACGGCGGAGCGCGGCCACTGGGCGAGCGGGCGGCGGCCTGGGCGCGACAGCACGCGCGGGCGGGGACTGGCCGCGCGGCGTCGGGGCGGGGCAAAGCCGGCCGTGGCGGGGTGGTGCGGCGGCCACTGGCCTGGCGCTTCGCGCCGGTCAGGCGACGCCGGCCACCTGGCGCGCGGCGGGCGGGCGAGCGCGCGCGGCGCGGCAGGGGAGGGAGGGAGAAGCGAGGGACCGAAATGCAAAAATTCGAAAAACTTCAGGGGGCTGGGTGCAAACAGGGCGTTTTCTCCTCTTTCTGATTTGAATTTCAAAAACTTTTGAACACGAAAGTTGTTCAAAATAATAAGTTCTACAACTTTGGTTTCAGGCAAAATCTCATTTGGCTTATGGTTTTAAAGTTAAATTAAAAGTTTCAAAAGTGTCCAAATGTGCCCAAATTAAATTTGAATTCCAACTGAACCCGTTTTAAATTCTTTCCACCCTCTCATTAGTTGATTTAAAACATGGAGTTAGGCTAATGTCATTTATTTTGGATTTGTAATTACCAGGGTTGTCACATCTTCGATTCATCATCTTACAGCCGATTAGATCTATTTCCAGTGTTGCTTCCGTAGTAATTGTTTAGATCGCTCCGGTGGTTTTCTTTACGATTACTACACGATTATCGGCTGATCCATAGCCGATCATCTCTACAGCAAATCGGCCGATTCGCTGCCGACGCGCTCCTCAGGACAGATCGGAATCCCAGCCGATCGACGCACCTAGAATCAACAGGTCAGATTGACTGGCACGCCGTGCGAACTGCACCAGGGCGATAACCCGAACAGGAGCTAAGCAGATTCTCCCGGGTCGTGTGTCCGACGCTGAAGACCATCGGCCGATTCCTATCCGGCTGATTTTAGCGCCAACATATATCATGCCTTAGCAAGTTGCTTCAGTAGTTATACTCTTTATATGCTTAGGCTAGATGATCTGGGTAAGGATAACGGTTCGTCGTGCCTTCGGGCTTGCCTTAGTGTTTTACTTGTCCATCCGAAGGGTGGGAGACCCAGGGACACTAAGGTAGTGACCTCATACACGGGCGTGGTGCTCGGGTATGCGAGATCCTTCGGATATGCCCGTGCTCCACGGTATTACAGGGGTAGGCTGCGGAAGGTGACAGCTTTGTTGGTCCGCCATGACGTTCCGTCATGGTTAGTGAAGTCCCCCATGTTTGGGTTCGGGGTAGGAGTTCTGAAAGATGTAATGTCCTGGATGTACTCCGGGACGGGACATTCTCCTTGTTGTCCCCATTTTCTCGGCACCTGCAGTTCTAAGCATGTTTGGAGTGTAACCTTTGCTTGTATGAATAGATGCTATTAGGACATTGTTGTATGCCTGTGCTCCCACTAACCCGTAGGTTTATTCGTTTATTCTTTATTCCGAGTTTGGCATGTTTGTGTGTCACATTATCCTTATTCATATCTCTTATCATGACTTACCCCTGTTTATGCTATAGTCTATGACTTATTCATATCGTCTTGGTCCTGTACCAAGTAAACTCTTACAATCATGCTCTCCTTTGGGAAAATATAAATAACGATACCCAAATACTCACCGGGTGAATTGCTACAACGGTAAATCCGTGCGCTTGCGGATCCCTTTCTGTAATTGTTAAGACATACGACACGACGTTTCCTAGTGCTGCAGCTAGGGATGGGACTAACACCCTCGTTCCTAGTGGTGACGCTAAGAAATGCCAACAACAACCAACGGAACGCGAAGCGACGGATCCAACGTAAGAAATTCCAGGAAACAGAGAAGAAAGAGGTCGAAGTAGTTACGCCCATGAAGAAACTGTGGCATAAGAAAAGTGTCACCACCGACAGCAACTCCAACAAGTGATGACAACCAAACTCAAGGTATGGAGGGTCCCGCACCGGACTCAAAACCTGAGCTCTTGCCATAAGGTAACATGGTAGTTATCCATTTCTGGCATTTTCATTTCAAGCATGGCATGTTTAAGTTTCTGCAAAATGCATCTTTATTTTTTGAACTTTACTTTCATTCTGCATTGCATAGAAAAATCAAAAAAAATTCATCCAGAGTGCACGCTGGCCGGCCCCATAAAGAAACACAACCAGGATGATCAGGGATCTTGCACTTGAAGTCGGTATGATCCGAGGACCCAAAAGGCTTCAAACACGGATCAAAGGGCCCACATGCATGTCCAAAATAGTTGCTTAACTAAAAAGCAACAGTTACCGACCTCAGGAGACGATCAGAGACCTAGGGGAGGCCGACTGGCCCCACATGGCGGCCAATGACGCCCAACTTTGCGTGGAAGTTACGTTAACCGCCAAGGTCGCGTGGTATTGATGCCTTTCACCGGTTACCGACCTCCAGCAGCTATAAATAGGCTCTCCATCCTCACTTGTAAAGACACACTCAGAAGGAGTTCTCTCTTCACTTCAGTACTAGAGTTAGGTTTAGTAGTCTGGTAGTTATAGTCAAGTCGAGCTTGTCTCGGGATTCCGGAGTCGTCCTCGGAAGTCTGGTATAGCTCTTGTATCCTTCCTTTGACTTTATCAATATAAGTTATCTTCTTTATCTTTTTGAGTCAGCTTTACTTTCTGTATTTATTTATTTATTTATTTCCAAGCTCCTTCTTGTGTGCGAAAGTTCTATCCTTTAGCTTAAGCTTTATTCTAGTCTTAGTCTGTCGGGACCTTATCTTACGGGTTTTCTCGCCCGGACTAGGGGGCTCAAGTTAGTTCCCTAGGTTGAGGGGGATTTATTTTGGAGGCCTCAAGAGAAATCCTAACACCGAGTGCAGACGTGGTGTCTGGCTTAGTGTTAGCTAGGAAGTGTGTTCCACCCCACAGAACTGATGTGGTAGGCGGCAGGTGATGACAGCCCTATCCGTCCCTTGTAGTCCACGACTTTTAGGTGTTTTCATAGCAGTAGATCATTGGCTGAGTTGGACCCCCCATTTTTCCCTCAGTCTGAGGTCCTTCCGCCCCAGCCACGGAAGTATGCTCTGTTCTCCTGATAGCTAGGTTAGTCAAGGTTTAGTCTAGAGAGCCTAGCTCATTAGTCTAGAAGTGTTTTAGGACTCATTCTCGCTCGTTGTCCTCCCAGCTGCTTACTGCTCTAAGGTAGAGTCTCCTATGTGTCACTCGGTCATTGCCTGGCCACTTATCCTATTTATCCATCTGGCTTACCCCTGATATCTAGTTGGTGATTATCTCCAGTAAAGTTTACCATCTATTCAATCGATACTCTTTAGATCATAGTGCTTCCCCGCGGAAATTTGATACCTTGGAATACTCCAAGGTGAAGTGCTACAGAAGTGTATTCTGTGCTCTTGCGGAATCTCTATTCTATTGGGCATAAGAAACGCCAACAATCATCTATGCCTTAAGACTTGACATGACAGCAAGTAATAAGTCTAACAATTTTCTGATCAACAATCTGATTTGTCCTGTTTTGCTCGGGACGATCATTAAGGACAGCTTGGGGGTTCTTGTTGACCCTCGCTACGGACTAATTTCGAGCGCCAATTTGATCAGAAAATTGGGATGACTAGCATACTTAACTTGCATATTTATCTAGAATAATGTCATTTCCACATTTCCCTTCGAGATTTTGCAAAGCGGGAAATTGAGCAGAAAATGTTGGGAAAACACACCCTTGAATCCAAGGCAAATTCTGCTAGCCAATCAGAATGCCCCGTTTAGCCTCACATGGATCAATGGGCCCACCAGAGCATGTAACCGATTCAAGACAAACCCAAATCATGCACAGGAGTGGTTAGGTTCCACTTGGCAGCCCCTCTGCCGAAGTTCAGGTTGGTTGGTGGCCGGGCTAGTTCGGCCGAACCAGCCAGGTCGGCCGAACCAGGCCAGGCGCCACCAACCTACCTATTGCACGTGGCAGCTCCCCATTGGCTCCTTATGTCGGTTTGAGGAGGCTTCAGCTGGTTGCACGCTGAGGAGCTGCTGCACACCCCCCTCACTCACCTCTATAAATATGAGGGGGGTGCTACTAATGAAGACACACCTCAAGGATACCGACTAGAGGGGGGTGAATAGGAGGTTTCAACTAAAAACACAAACATTAGGCAAATTTAATTAGAAACACAAGAGAGCCCTATTCCTACTAAGACTTAGCACTAGAGGGGTTTTGCAACCTAGGGTGACAAGATGCAATTCAAGCTCTAAAAAAGTAAATTGCTCAAAGTAAATTGCAAGAATGAAATGAGCAAAGAAATAACAGAGCACGAGACAAGAATTTTTTTCCCGTGGTGTCGACGACTTGCCGGTCACCCCTAATCCACGTTGAGGTGGATTCAAAGCCTTCAACCACTCCTCTATCAAGAGCCACTCTTGATCTTGAGCCGGCTTGAAACAATGAGCCTCTCCGAACCTCGATTCCACTAGAGTTGCTCTTCACCACTCCAGCGAGGCGAGCACAAGGACCTCTCACAATCAATCCGGGGCACCTTCACAACCTTCTTGAAGGGCTCAATGGATTCACCTTCTCCAAGCCTTCTAGGAGGCGGCAACCTCCAAGAGTAACAACTCGATGACGCTTGCTTGAAGACTCCCTAGTGCCACAAAGCTCAAACACTTGATGCAATGCACTAGGATGCTCTCACACTCTCAAGAATGCAACCTCTAAGCAAAGTGAGTGAGGGAGAGGAGGGAGCTGGCTCAAATATGTCAAGGAAGCTTTTCAAAGTGCCAAGAGACCTCTCCCACGGCCGGGCATGAGGTATATATAGCCAGCCCCTTGAAATCTAGCCGTTACACTCAAATCCCGTGAAAACAAAGCTTTCGTGGACCGTCTACCTCACAGAGACTGGACTGTCCGCTATTCAAATCCAACGGCTAAAACTGTAATGATAGCGTGTCAGAAGTGACCATTACAGCCTTGGCGGACCGTCCGCCCACAACTCGCGGATCGTCCGCAGTACAAAACTCCTGAGCACACAGAACACCCCGAGTTCTATTTGATTTTAAACATTAGCCGGCAGACCGTCCACGCCCCTCAGCCGAACCGTCCGCCGTTCACTTTCAGCGCGCCACCAGAACCCAAAACAATTCTGACTATATTCTCATTTTAGCTGGCGGACCGTCCGCCAACTGGGGCCGGACTGTCCGCCCTTTATTTTCAGTGCACTAGTAGAGGAAACAAGTTTTTGGTGCCTCTTAGGAAAGAACACCGGACGTCCGCCACACCAGGCCGAACTGTCCGCGTCTTCATGTTAGCTCACAACAAAGTCACCATCTCTCAACCAAGTTAACCCTCATGCATGTGATGCAATTTTTTGAGGAAAATGGCACTATAGAGCTGATGAGGACATCCTCCACTATTACCCACTAGCAAAGACGCAACAAAGGGGGCCAAGTGGCCAGTTGTAGTCGGGCGGCGACCGTGTGAGCCTCTGAATAATCCCACCTTGCTTAGCTTGGAAGGAGGAAGCCACCTTAAAAGGAAGAACCACCCTTCCTCTATTGGACTAGTCTTTTAGGTAGATTGGGCCTTTCCCCGAGTGGGTGTGCCTAAGAACTGTTGGGGTCCGGGAAACCTTAATTTATTGGGCCTCAGTCAACCCCACCAAGGCCGGATTCATCAAGAGTAGTCAAGCAAAGGGACATTATCAGACCAGGGGCAACGGGACTGCACGCGTGGCGTAGAACATTCTAGAGTAAGGGGTAGGGCATGTCCCTACCTTATCCATATGTAAAGTACTCGTAAGCCAGTACAACTAGTCGGTACAGAAGGAAACTACCCGAGAGTACTCGGTTAGGACTCCTAAGCTTGTACCAGACTAAGATTTCCATGTAACCCTGTCCCCCAGGATATGTAAGGGTGGGCAGGGACCCCTTCAAAACATAACGCATAACCCCAAGGCAATACAAACCATACAGGACGTAGGGTATTACGCATATTGCGGCCCGAACCTGTCAAACCCTTGTGTTCCTTGCACCATCGAGTTCCTGATCTCGGCGACACCCTAACCACAAGTCTACTACCTTAGGGTATCCCTAGGTAGGCTTGCCGGTAAAACACTGATAGCTGGCGGGCCAGGTAGGGGAGTTCATCGAAGATCCACCGGAGAATTCGATGGCGATGTTCAACTTCACTAGCGCTGTGCTCCCTGTGGGCACAACCTTCGTCTTCGGCTCCTGGGTCTATGTGTCCGACGGCACAGGCGACTTCCGTCGGCACCTTGTCGACGACAAGCCAGAGGCACGGGCGGCAACCTCCAGCAGCGACCTCGACGACTTTTTGACAATCTCGGTGAGGTGTTGCTCCCTGACCTCGCTAGGGAGATCGAAAAGCTATCCATTTTCGATGCGACTCCGACTCGTGCTGCACCAGGCTTCCCTGGATCAGACTCGACCCCATCTGGGGAAGTGCGTGACCGATTCCCGTTCGGTTTTGCTCAACGCGGCCACTATCTACAAGGAGGACACCATGTCCAAATTCTACTCTGCATTGGAGAAGGACCTGGACGAACTACTCGAGCTTGGGGAAAAGGACGCCACCGCATGTCAGGAGGCCCCTATCTTCGATGACTATAACTCGGACTCCGATCCCGAGGCCGAACCCTACTCGGGTGGCCAGGGATTGGTTATAACCTCCATCCCGAAGGGTCGCTTCATGTACTGGAAGGGCATGAAACCCTCCAAACTACTCAGAGATGACGAAAGACTAGTCGCTCACCTTGATTCCCTGCCTTTTCAAGAGGGCAAACCACTCGGTGAGTGTACCCCCAGCAGAACTGTACTCGTGGACTATAGCTCTGACAACCCATCAATCCACCACCACGTCTTCATGGCAGAATCCGACGAGTACAGCGACAGGCAGCGCAATGAAGTGCTAGAGCAGATATTGGAGGATGAACACACCGCGGATCATGCCAATGAGATTGCAGAAGAGCGTGCCGCTCGCCGGCTACGCAATAGGAAGCATGCCAAGCGCAGAAGGGAAGCCAATGCATGCTGCAACCGCGCCCAACGCAACCTTGAAGCAGAATTCACGGCGGCGCAAGATGCGGGCTTCAACACTCCTGTCGCTAACAATGCCACTATAACCGCGGTGCTTGCAGGCAACCCCAACCTGCAAGTCCAAACATCCCTGCGCTTGGCCCGGAAATCACTCATCTAGATCAACCAACAAAACCCGATGCCCTCGATCTCACAAAGGCGCGAGGGCCAGGGTGAAAGCCAAGCTAGCAGAACACCTAGGGGCCACCCTAGGCGCCAAGCTGCTCCATCCAACAACCTCCACCAGGGGAGCCGCCCCGCTCCTCCGCAGGGGAGCCGCGCTACTGCTCCCCAAGGAAACCGCCAAGCTCCACAAGCATCCGTTGGCAACTACCACCGCTCAGAGCTCGAGAAGATGCCAACGGGAGACCTCCGCGACATGATTAAGGCTGGGATTGACGCCCGCTCCATCATCGACAACTGGAGGAGGGAACATGCCGGAGCCAAGGGGAACGCCACGTGGGATGACAATGATCGCTTCCCTACGTCCCCCCCCCCCCCCCCCCCCCGCTTCGACAACTAGAAGTACCTAGAGGGATTCAAACCTATTGGCATCACCAAGTATGATGGTAAGCAATCTCCTCAGCAGTGGGTACGCATCTACTCGACAGCCATTGAAGTTGCAGGCGGGACCAACACCACCAAGGCCACCTACTTCCCGATGGTCTTGGAGACCGCCCCACTCACATGGCTGGAGACCCTCACCAAGAACTCAATCGACTTCTGGGAGCAACTGCACAACATCTTCATCGACAACTTCCAGGGGGCGATCGCACGGGCAGGAACTCGACATGACCTGTCCCAGTGCAAGCAAGAAAGGAATCAGCTCATACGCTCGTACACACACCACTTCTTTGACACCCAGGCCACGATCGCCAACATCTCGGAGAGCGACGTCATCGACTGCTTCCACAACGGCCTCACTGACTAGACTCTGTTCCGCAACTTCGGGCGCAACCGTCCCAAGACCGTTGCTGCTCTCCGTGACATGATGCAGACCTGGGCAGACCAAGAGGAGCAGGAGCGCGATCGGTTCTCGAAGCGCGGCAACGACTACTCGAAGAGCAATAACGACCACCACTACGATAGAGGACAGTGGGACTTCTCGGGATCCTCCCGAAAGCGCAAGCCAGACGATCTTGTCACGGCTATCAATCGCACCCCGCCAGGCAAGAAGAATAACAACAACAACAACCTGCAAGAGGAATTTGACAAACTTTTGCAGAAGAAGTGCCCGTGGCACCCACACTCTAAGCACGCTGCTTTTGAGTGCTATCAACTCCGGAGGTCCCTCAACGCCCCGCCCTTAGATAAGGGTGACAAGAAGAAGAAGAAGGACAAAGACAACGAGGACCCGGAGAACAAGACAGATGTCGGGGATTTCCCGGACGTATCCAAGGTGGTCAACATCATCTTCGGTGGCGAATCGGGATTTGTCTCCAAGACGACTCAGAAGCTTCACCGCCGCGAGATCTTGTCCATCGAGCCTGGGGTACCACGACCCCTTCGGTGGTCGGAGGTCCCCATCTCGTTCTCTAGGGTGGATCTGTGGATGATCTTTTCTGAGCCAGGCAAGCTCCCACTAGTCCTAGACCCTGTGGTCGCGGATGTCAGGCTCGCGAAAGTACTCATCGACGGAGGCAGTGGACCCAACATCATCTTCGCGAGTACTTTAAGGAAAATGGGGGCGAGCTTCTTCGACAAGCTCACTCCCATCAAGGTTCCCTTCTACGGCATCGTGCCAGGGAATGCAGGTACGCTGCTTGGCATGGTGGTGCTCCTCGTAACCTTTGGAACGAGGGAAAACTATCGTACCAAGTACATCAAGTTCGAAGTAGCCAACTTCGAAACTTCATACAACGCCATACTGGGCAGACCGGCAATGGCCAAGTTCATGGCCGTACCACACAACGTGTACTTACTCCTGAAGATGCCAGGAAAGAACGGTGTCCTCACCTTCCGCGGCGATCTGGAGAAGTCCTACGACTGCAACCAGAAGGCCATCGAGTACGCCTCGACTACCCGTGCACCAGATACTTTAGGAGAAGTACTCGTGGTTGCGGAGAGGCTCTCCGAAGTGGACCTGGAGGTTCCCCAGAAGAAGGCTAACCACTCAAAGGTACAGCCCACTGGCGAACTCGTACTGAAGACCATCCAGCTCAAGGAGGTAGACTCGTCCAAGATAGCTCTGATCGGGTCACAACTCAACCCCAAATAGGAAAGCATGCTCATCAGTTTTCTTAGGGCCAACCGAGACATATTCACGTGGAAACCAGCGGATATGCCAGGGGTGCCCAAGGAACTGATCGAGCATAGTTTAAAAGTAGATCCTGATGCTACCCCTAAAAAGCAGAACCTCTGAAGATTCACCCAGGAAAAGAGGGAAGCAATCAAAAAGGAGTTGGCTAAACTACTCGCTGCTGGTTTCATCAAAGAGGTGTCCCACCCAGAGTGGGTCGCCAATCCTGTCCTTGTAAAAAATAAGAATAATAATGAATGGAGAATGTGCATTGATTATACCGATCTCAACAAGCATTGCCCGAAGGATCACTTTGGGCTACCGCGCATTGATGAAGTAATCGACTCCACCGTCGGCTACGTACTACTCTTCTTCCTTGACTGCTACTCGGGCTACCATCAGACTGCCCTCAAGGAAGAAGATCAAATCAAGACCGCCTTCATCACGCCCTTTGAGACTTATGCCTACAAGACTATGTCCTTCGGGCTGAAGAACGCGGGGGCTACATACCAGCGGGCGATACAAATGTGTTTCGCAGACCAACTACACCGCAATCTCGAGGCCTATGTGGATGACGTGGTTGTTAAGACCAGAATTCCTGAGGACCTCATTGCGGATCTGGAGGAAACGTTCAACAGCCTCTGAAAGTTCAAATGGAAGCTCAACCCGACGAAGTGCGTTTTTGGCGTACCATCAGGGAAACTACTCGGGTTCATCAATAGTCACAGAGGGATTGAGGCTAACCAAGAGAAGATCACCGCCATCACCGATATGAAGGCTCCAACAACGATCAAGGACATGCAGAAGCTAACAGGGTGCATGGCGGCATTGAAGATGTTCATATCAAGACTTGGAGAACGGGGCCTTCCCTTCGTCAAGCTCCTGAAGCAGAAAGACAAATTCCACTGGATGGAAGAATTTGAGCAGGCACTACAGGACCTCAAGCAAAACCTACAGTCACCTCCCATCCTCGCAACACCACGTCCAGGAGAGAATCTGCTGATGTACATTGCAGCAACTACTCACGTCATCAGCACAACAATTGTGGTGGAGCGCAACAAGGAAGGCCACGCATTTGGAGTGCAGAGGCCAGTTTATTTCATCAACGAAGTACTCTCTGAGTCGAAGGTTTGTTACCCTCCAATTCAGGACTACTCTACGCAATACTTGTTACATCAAGAAAGCTCCGCCACTACTTCAACGAGTACAAGATCTCAGTTATTACTGATTTCCCGTTGGCAGATATACTCCACAACCGGGATGCCACTGGTCGCATATCCATGTGGGCAGTAGAACTGGGAGCCCTCTCAATCAACTTCAAGCCAAGAACAGCCATCAAATCCCAAGCATTCGTCGATTTCATGGCCGAGTGGCGAGAAAATCAAGTGCCAACACCAGCCAGCCGACCAGAGCATTGGATGATGTACTTCGATGGGTCGCTCAAGCTCGAGGGCAGCGGGGCCGGAGTACTTTTAATCTCTCCGAAGGGTGAACAACTCAAATATGTCTTGCAAATCCTTTGGAAGGTGTCCAACAACGAGGCCGAGTACGAAGCGTTACTACACGGGCTCCGCCTGGCAGTCTCCCTGGGCATCAAGCGACTACTCGTATACGGCGACTCTCTTCTGGTCGTGCAGGAAGTCAAGAAAGAGTGGGAGTGCACAAAGGAGGAGATGGATGCATACGTCATGGAAGTGCGCAAGTTGGAGAACAAATTCGCTGGCCTGGAGATTCACCACGTCGTCCGGGACAACAATGTTGGAGCAGATGTACTCTCCAAGCTTGGATCTACTCGAGCACAAGTCCCAGCCGGGTTATTTGTCCAAGAACTCAAAGAACCGTCAATCAAGACCATGAGTCAATCAACTACTGGCTCAGGACCCTCAGATACAATCGGGAGGTCATGATGACGGAGGTTGACTGGCGAGGGATGTTTATTGACTTCATCAAAGAAAAGAAACTACCTCCTAGGGTGACCAAGAAAAGCCTAGAAGCAATCTGCATCATGAGGCGCAGCAAGGGGCCTGTCATCGTGGGAGATAAACTCTACAAGTGCGGAGCTAGCACCAGAGTACTCATGAAGTGTGTCCCGAGGGGCTGGGGCCGCAACATACTACTCGAGATACACGAAGGTACTTGCGGAAATCATGCAACATCCAAGACACTAGTCGCAGTCTCAGATGCCGAGGACCTCGTACGGAAGTGCTAGAAGTGTCAGTTCCTTGGCAAGCAGTCGCATGTCCCGGCGCACAACCTCATCACCATACCGCCCTCCTAGCCGTTTGCATGTTGAAGCCTCAATATGATTAGACCTCTAACTACTACTCCAAGAAACCTCACACATGTGTTGGTGGCCATCGACAAGTTTACCAAGTGTATTGAGTACAAGCCGATCACCAAGCTCACTCCAGACAGGGTGGTCGACTTCATCTCGGACATCATGTCCCGCTTTGGCTACCTCAAGACCATCATCACAGACCTGGGTACCAACTTCACTGCAAATCAGTTTTGGGTATTCTGTGAAAACAACGCGATTGAAGTGAAGTACGTGTCAATCGTGCACCCAAGGGCCAATGGACAAGTCGAGAGAGAAAATGGCTTGATTCTGGACGGCCTAAAGAAGAGAATCTACGAGGAGAATAGCAAAATGGGTGGCAAGTGGATATGTGAACTGCCTCCTGTCATCTGGGTGCTTCGAACTTAACCATCGAAAGCCACAGGACATACCCCATTTTTCCTCGTTTACGGGTCAGAAGCTATACGGCGAAGGAGAAGCGGATGAAGCTAGGCAGCTTGAACTGGATACACATGACGAAGCCAGATGCAGTGCCCTAGTTCAGTCAGCCCGCTATCTGCAGGGCATCCGGCGCTATCACGATCACAATGTACGTGAGCGGTCATTTAACATCGGTGACTTGGTCCTCCGCCGCATCCAGATGAAACTAACCTACACAAGCTCAATTCCTGGTGGGAGGATCCCCTCATCGTGTCAGCAGTAATAAGACCAGGGTCATATCGCCTCCAGTAACCTAATGGCCAGGAAGTTCCTAACTCCTGGAACATAGAGCATCTCCAGAAATTCTACGCCTAGTACAAGTTGCAAACAATTCGCCAGCTGTATGCCAGCGTTATTATGAATAAAGAGTTGATTTCCCCGTAATTCGACTACTTTTGTGCGTGTTTCAACTCGGGGGCTTCGCCACGAGTTATTACATTTTTTCGCCATGAGTACTTATACTCGGGGGCTTCGCCACTTAGCTCACTTACGCTCGGGGGCTCCGTCACGAGTACTTGCGGCTAGTACAACCCACGAGGCAGTATATTCGAGTACTTAGCATGCTCCTTTTATTCCGTCCATTGCTACGACTACTCGATAGAGAGCATTAAGGCATCCGCCAAATGGGTTATCAAGCCCATAACTCAGTGAAGTTATTCCCTACCAACACGCAGGATGACAACTAAAACCGCTCGGGCTCCTAAGCCTACAGGCTAGCTTCGCGTACCGTTCGATCGGGTAAATACAAGCTAAGTCCTCTGCTCTACGAGCACCTTTTTCAGAATATCAAGTTATTGACTACATCCAAGCCGATGCTCTTGGAGTTGCTTAACCCAAACGTCACCAAACTGTCTAAGTCCTACGATCATACCAGCATACATCGCAAAAAGATACATGCTGATGAAAAGATCAATTAGGCAAATTTATATATATATGAAACAAGTAGCACAAATGTTCAGATATCACAACATTGTTCCTGCTACATCTAACCATCTTGATCTAGGCTTTCGGCGATCTTGTCGGCAATGGGCTCGACTTCATCACGATACATCGTGAATTGCTCCATAGAGCAGTTGGTCGCCATGCCTTCGGCGAGTGGTTCCAGCTTCGCCTTGGGCCAGTGCGACTTCACCAGTGCAAGCGCCTGCAAAATATATGTCCTGGTGGCCTCCGCGATGTAGCTGGCAACCTTTTGGGGAGTTGCTTGAAGCTTCTCCAGCAAGGATTTCTCTCCGGCTTCACCCTCGGTGGAGAAATCCACCATCTCTAAGATAGCTTGTGCAGCAGAGTTGAAGTCTTCGAGTTCTTTCTCCATCTGTTGTTTCTCAGCATGCATGTTCTTGATCTGCTGCAAAGCCTCTTTTTACTGGACATCTGTATCCTTAAGGATCTTCAGCAAGCGCTCGACGTCATCTGCGCCACGGTAAACAAGATTCTTCAGATCTATAATTAAATTTCTTTCTTTTGCAATGGGGATTTCAGTTCTGCGTGCAAGGAAAAGAAGAAGTATTCGAGGAAGTTCTCAGAAACTACTCGAACAACATACCAATTAAAGGACAACAAGACAAGGTAGCAACTCACCTTCGTGCGCCTTGGAAGTTTTCTTGTTCTTCTCAACAAGCTAGGTCTTTTCCTTCTTAAGATTGTCAACATCTTTATTAAGGACCGAAACCTCTCGAACCCGCTCGGCCTCCAGCTGCTCGAGTTTCTTCTGCAGTTCCGTATTCTTGAGAACCTCTTCCGAGATCCTGCGGTCCTTCTCTTGTAGCTGGAGGTGGCCCTGAAGGAGCTTGAGCTTATCCGACTTCTCCTGGGACCGGTCCATCAGATTCTACAACATACAAGCAGCAGTCAGTACTCATTACACAAAAACAGAGGAAGTGAAAACTACTCAAAGAAGGTGGATACTTATTGTACAAATCCTTGAAGACATCAAAGACGTGTTCCCTTTTCTCCTTAGCGAGATAAGGGTCCTCGATCGGGTGATCCGCCGCCTCCACGCTGGGCCCTTATATACCCGCGGCGCCTACATCCCCAGCACCAGGACCTGATGTGCTCGCGGTCCGGGCAATGCTGATGTCAGGGTCTGAAGCACCCACAGCATTAACATCCTGGGCGCCTGACTTTTTGGGCAGCTCGTCTTAAGTTACTAGCGTTGCCTCAGGCAGAATAGTACCGGGGGGCAGTGGAGGCATGATAGGCTCACCTTCAGGGAGTTCGGGGGCTGGCGGGTCTAACTCCATTTGCCCCGCACCCGCTCCATCCAGCGCTACTTCTTCCTCCACGTCGACAATGGCTGCTGGAGGAGATGGGGGAGGAGGAAGAGGAGGGACACCCGCATGCAACGCTGCAACATCCGAGTCCTTTCCTCGCTCGGGGGCTTGGGTAGCAGTGACTTCTTTAGGGTCCAACAGGCTCAGAGTAGAGGAAGGGCTGGAAAAAAGACACATGTCAACTACTCGACAAGATGAATGACAAAAAGAACAGGTACATGTACTCGAGACTTACGTGGAGGACCTCTTGGTCACCATCTTCTTGAGGCCGGCCAGCCGGGGCCTTTGAGCAGTTCCTTTTCCCAATCCGCCAGCAGGTTCCTTTGGCGGAACCTGCGAGGTGCTCGCTGGGATATAACCACTCAAGCTCGGCGAAACGTCAACAGCTGAAGGGTCCGCCGCACCAAGCTGGACATCTGATTCCGGTGCGGCATCATCCTCAACAAGGTTTGACCTTTCCCCATCCTTGGAATGCTTGGACAAAGGGGTGGCGGGTGGACTGAAGACAAAGTAGAGAAATATCAACAAAAAATGCCAAAAATCGACAAGGGAGGTACTCGAGAACAGAACTTACTTGGGGTTATCGTCTGAATTATCACCAAGGACAAGCTTGCACTTCCTCACTGTTGCGCGCGCCTTGGTTGGATGGCTTGGCATCTCCAGGCTACTACTCGACTCCTTGCCCAATTTCTTCAGCAAGTCTGCTAGAGGAACATCATCGTCAGAATCTGTCAGCTCTTCATCAGTTACCGGATCACAATCTAAACGACTGGTCTTGAGCATCTGAAACGCACTCGGCTTGAGATGATCAGCTCGAGGCACATCAGGATTTGGAGAAGGGCAACGATACAACTCCACATGTCCCTGCAAAACATTATAGCACAAGATAGACAGTCAGTAATAATTCACATCTACAAGGTACTACAAGTACTCGACAAAAGACTACTCATTGGCTTTGGTGGATTGGCTGCACTGAACAGTGTCTAGACATATGGGACCGTGTTCGCATCGAGTAGTACTCATTGAACACGGTTTAGGGCCGTCTGTGAAGGGAGGACCTCTGCAGTCAACCGAGATGGGTCGTTACATCCTAAGTACTCGAACCCAAATCGGCACCTCTTCTGCAGCGGCATGATTCGCCTTTTGTACATGGTGGCCAGAACAGATAGTCCGGTTACACCAGCATCCTTGTGCTCCTTGATCAGCTGGAGCAGTTCAGTGACTTGCATCATCTGATTGGGGTTCAGCTTCTCATTCCACTTGGGTGTCCACACTGCCTTCCCTAGAGTCCTCTCGGGCAGTGAAGGTGAATTGTTGCCGATGTAGAACCACAAAGATCTCCAGCCCAAGTGGTTTGTCGGAAGTGAGTAATAGATGTACTCCTTTCCCTTCCCCTACTTGAACTGGATCCCAGCTCCGCCAACTAGATACTATCTATCTTCAGAGGGTTGTTGGCGGAGGTGAAAGAAATAGCAAAAAAGATCTAAATAGGGCTAGATTCCCAAAAAAGCTTCACAAAACTGGACAAAGATTGAGAGATGAACAATGGAGTTAGGGTTCAGGTGATGGACCTGAATACCCCAGTGATAAAGCAGGCCGTGGAAGAAATCAGAGGTGGGGAGGGCCAATACCCTTTCAACAAAATGTTCAAAAAGAACGGTCTGATCTACATCTTCTTGCGGATAAAACTGATGGAAAGAGGGTCGCTATTGGACCATTTCCTCCGATTGAAGAAGCCCTTGCATGACCAAGTTAATGAGGTTAGCACAGGAGCACTTACTTCTCTCCCAGTCGCCGGTTGGTGAATCATCTTTTTTCCCCTTGTTTGCCGGTTTCTTGTTCCCCATCTTGAATGTCACGAGCCGCTTCACGCACTTACACTTGGGGGCTTCAAGAGAGGGGGACGCGCACACTCGTGGATGAACGGGATGGGATCTCCGACTAGTTTGGCTGGGTGGGGAAGGCGACCCCAAAGAGCTGCGCGAACCTTAGATCTAAGTGGCTGGCGGCGCAGGACGGCGAGAAGACGAAATGGCTAAGGCAGAGACTGAAGGGTTAAAAAACCCTAGAGTCACCGCGCGGTTAAATAGCCAGCAGGAGGCCCAAATCTACTGTTTGGAAGCCGAAGAGATATCTCCCTAAAAAGGTGTGATTTGTTTTTTGAAGCGGTTATTCTTGGAAGAGTTTTGGGAAGTTTATTTGATTAAACATTTTTTTAGGGATAGACTCCCGAAAAAAGGGGTTTTCCGAATTTTGAACCAATTGATTTCTAGGGAAAACCATCCAGGCAGATCACACTAACACCTACATACATTATTTTTATACAAATTTTGTACATAACACTGTTCAGTATGGCACGTTCTTTTGTATCCTTTTTTCCAAACCTCGGGTTTGGATTCAAGGCTCGTGGGCTGCGGGACATGTGTCATCGATGGCTTATTTTTCAAAAATTTGGAAGATAAGATGAAGATTCAAGACTAGTGAGACCCTCAGCCTGATTCTTCGATTCAACCTAAGGCTCGTGGGCTACTCCATATGGAGTGCGATTTGCATCGCACCCCACATAAAGAAGACTTGAAAGTACTCGGGGCTAGAGCACCTCACACCCTCGAGCAGCCAAGGAAAGGACTCGGAAGACACCTTCAAGATGGAGTTTCAGGAGAAACCGAAGGATGACTTCTAGAAGTACTCGAAGCCTGCAGTACTCGGCTATGAAGAGCTCGGGGGCTTGTCAGACTCGGGGCAATAGGAATGCACGCGTGGCATAGAACATTCTAGAGTAAGGGGTAGGGCATGTCCCATACCTTATCCATATGTAAAGTACTCGTAAGCTAGTACAACTAGTTAGTACAGAAGGAAACTACCCGAGAGTACTCGGTTAGGACTCCTAAGCTCGTACCAGACTAAGATTTCCGTGTAACCATGTCCCCCAGGATATATAAGGGTGGGCAGGGACCCCTTTAAAACATAACGCATGACCCCAAGGCAATACAAACCATACAGGACATAGGATATTACGCATATTGCGGCCGAACCTGTCTAAACCCTTGTGTTTATTGCACCATCGCGTTCTGATCTCAGCAACACCCTAACCACAAGTATACTACCTTAGGGTATCCCTAGGTAGGCTTGCCGGTAAAACACCGACACACATCTACCCCTCTTGATAGTACGGCTATTTATCCTATTAATCCGAGCATTTCATATCTTCTAATCACCTTATGACCGGAAAAAATAGAAAAGCCGTATCATATACCTTTGCCTTGAGTGTATCCATTCAACATCATCTCCAAGTATCTTCATAACACCAATTTTAGCTCATTTTTCTTGGACCAACCTATACTCATTTCTTCTCACAGAAATTGCTAGTCTGCTTATGTTGTCATTGATTACCAAAACTCGAATTAGGGGCCCAGATGCTTTCAATCTCACCCTTTTTGGTAATTGATAACAATACTTCAAATGAGTGATATAGAATGGTTCAAGCCAACATTATACACAAGGCATAAGGTAGAATTGAGATTGAACTCCGATTTTACTTACCCATTTTCTTGAAAAATTCAGAAATATGTATGGATAAATTTCACCAACGTTTGATGAGTAGAGAGAACTCCCCATTGATATGTGCATAAGATTTGAAGAATACCATGAGCACATGTACATGATTTGAAATTTTTGATGGAGTTTCTCCTACAAAGTGGAATTCGAGGCATATAGGATAGACAAGATAATATAGAATTTAAGTTCACATGGTTAGCACAACCTCAAATAGCCACAAGAACTAGAACATCCACAAGATAAGATAATCCAACATAGTTCACCACAATATTACAAACCATGTTCTAGTTCAAAAGAACCAAGTCCATGCAAGTGAATGAGAAAACATGCAACAGAATTTGACACATGAAAGGTCCAACACACATAAAGTTCATGCAAATGAATTAAATAGACATGAGCTCCCCCTAAATCACTCCTCCATGATCTCCAAGATTCATCCTTTCCCCCTTTGGCATCAAGTACCAAAAAGAGGATTTAATCATCCATAGGCGGCGGAGGTGGTGGAGGTGGGTAGAACGGCTGATGCGGATAAAGCTGAGGAGGAGAAACCGGAGTCGGATACACCGAGTAGAAATAATCAGTGAAGCCCTTGAATGCTGCATTGAACATGTCAAAATCATGCTGGAGCCTCTCTTGCCTCTTAACAAGCCCCTAGTGCTGCTCAGAAGTAGGAAAGTCATCAAAACAAGTGTCCAAAGCTGCAATATCATCGTGCAAACTCTGGTGAACATTCTGCAGACTGGACATAAGCGGCTGATACACCTAAAAGCCTGCATTCATGTGACCTTGAAATTGCTAAGTCTTATTCTAAAATCCCAAGTTCAACTGTTGCTGCATCTGAGTAGCCAACCCATCAAACTGAGTACCAATGTTCTGCTGCATATTTGCAAAATAAGGATCAAAGTAACCAACTGGAGGCTCCCACTGAGGCTGCACAGGAGGTGAAGGTGGCATGGCTTGCTGATCAACATTCTAAGTTGCATCCCCTTCATTTTCACTATCTTACTCATCAACCTCAACATCAGGAAAAGGAGTCAAAGGCTTTTCAAGGAATCTCGTGTCATTTTTGAAGGGCTTGAAGGCTGAATGCTTGCTCTCACAGATGCCTCTAAACCGAGTCTTAGCCTTGATCAAAGACATGATATATGGAGCAAAGTATATGTTCATCTCAAGGTTTAGCCTCGAATATGCCAACTGATCCATGATAACAACAATAATATCCACCTTTTGACCATGCATCACATGAGAAATCAAATTCCAATAAAGACCTCTAACTTTGTCCTTGTTTCCACTCTTAGGCATGAAAGTGGCTCTAGCAATTTGTTTGATGACAGCTGGATGATGCCTAAGACCTTGAGTGCCACCAAAGACAGGAGGAATACCAAGACATGCAGGCTCATAAAATGCAGGATGTTCATCTTCATCAAGTGGATTTTCAGCCATCATGTTAATGTTATGTTCATCCTTGAGAAAATCATAGGTTAACTCATTTACTGCAGCAAATTCAGCAAATGTTGCTTGAAACCTCCTTTTTCCAGTCATCCAAGTTAATGTTTCTTCTACTGTATCAATCTCTAATGTAGCATAGAATTCACGTATGACAGTTTCATTCCAATCACATCTATGTTGACAGAAATTCATAAGACCTATTTGTCCAAATCTATCAAGTAATCCACTCATGACCGGTTGAGTTCGCATGTACCCAAGGTCTATGGTTTGATGCTTAAAGACCGTTTTCTTAACCATATGACCAAAGAAGGCATCTTGTTGTACCTGAGTGTGGAAGTCGAGGATGTTGGTGTCTCTAGCAAGACCATACTGGTTCACAGCTCTCGTACTTGAATAACCGTCAGTTGTCCATGCTCTTCCTGGAAAGTTAAGTGCAATTAGATAAAGAATATCATCCTCATCACTGCCATCATCCTCTTTCATGTCAAAGTCACCACCAACACCACCAACAGATGATTCAGCTGCAAGCTCACTGGGGTTCAGCTGATAATCATCATCATTTGGATCATCATCCTTTCTTTGTTTCCTGGAAGTACCCATCTTCCTAATTTTTGTTGTCACACTCTTGAAGATCTTTCTGGGAAGCCTGAGAGCAGATAAGAGCATAATAATAATCAATCATGTCAATTCACAATAACTAAGTATCATTTGCCTTTATTGTCAAAAACCAGTGACAGGCAGACCGTCCGCGTGGGAGGGGCGGAGCGTCCGTCAGCCATTGTGTAGGCGCGACATGCACAGTAATGGCCTCAAATTGATTCATCCAAATCTTGAGTATGTGTTCAAATCGACCAACCAAAAACTAACCAAAGCCTCTCCACATTACTAGCAACAAGTTCCCCCAACCAATTTCATGAATCCATGGCCCAAAAACAGATCATAACATGAAAACCTAACATCCTCCATTGATGAAATCCAAGAGTATGAGATGGGGATTCAATGAAATACTGATCGGCCATGGTGGAGGAACTAGCGGAGAGTCTGGGGTTGTGCTCGGACCGTCCGGGAATAACACCAAAGATCCTCACCCTTGGAAGAGTCTTTTCCATGTGCAAGGGAGAGAGAGAGAGCTTTGGATGGCTTTGTGGTCGGGATTGGTGGAGGAGATAGAGATGTGGAAGAGATAAGGCTCAGCTACCTGGGCCCATTGAAATCCTGTAGGCGCGGAACGTCTGCGGTCCATGGGCGGACCGTCCGCCGTAAAAGAAATTTTGGACATGTCCAATCGGATCAAGTTCTAACTGTTGCAGCCCCACTGCCTACGGACCGTCCGCAGTCCATTGGCGGACCGTCCGCATGATGACTTTTCGGACCTGTCCGATCTGAGTTGCTTCTAACTATTCTAACACATGGCCTGTGGACCGTCCGCCACCTATCCGCGGATAGTCCGCTCTGTACTGTCCAGACTGCCCAGAATTTCAGTGATATTTCTCCAAGTTGATTCTTGAGATGGGATCATTGCTCATAAACTGTTTCAAAATTTGCTACAAGCGTATGCAGGCATAAAACAAAGTACTATAAATACGTTGGAGCGAGAAAAAATGATGAAACAAGTAGGATCATGATCAAATAAAAAATAGCTCAAAAATACCTCAAAAATGCTAGAATGGCATGCTCAAGAATGCTCGAAAAGATGCATGGCGCATGTAGTAGATATCAAGCCACATTTGAGAAGTCAATGACATTTAGCTCATTCCTCAACTTGCAAAACCGATTTTCATCCAATGGCTGGGTGAATATATCCTCCAATTGATCATCGGTGCCAATTCCATCAATCTTGATATCTCCCTTGTTCACATGATCTCTAAGAAAATAATGTCGAATATCAATGTGCTTGGTTCTTGAATGTTGAACTGGATTAGTTGCAATTTTCACAACACTTTCATTGTCACATAATAGGAGAATTTCCTCAAATTTCATACCGAAGTCAAGAAGTGTTTGCTTCATCAACAATAATTGAGCTCAACAACTTCTGGCTGAAATATATTCCGCTTCAGCGATTGAGAGAGCAACTGAATTTTATTTATTTGAAGACCAAGAAATAAGAGATCTTCCAAGAAATTGACAACCACCAGAAGTGCTTTTTCTATCAACTTTGCAACCGGCATAATCCGAGTCCGAATATCCAACCAAATAAAAAGGAGCACCCTTGGGATACCATAAGCCAATATTTGGAGTTAATTTGAAGTATCTCATTATACGTTTGACAACGGTCAAATGACATTCTCTAGGTGCAGCTTGAAATCTAGCACACATGAAAACACTAAACATGATATCGGGCCTAAATGCGGTAAGATAAAGCAAACTACCAATCATGGATCTATAAAGCTTTAGGTCTACCAGGTTACCTCCCTCATCTTCTTCTCTTGGTCTAACAACTCCAATTGACATATTCTTGATTGCATTTCTCAAATCATCACTTCTCACATCATCTAGATTTTCTTGTTCTTCATGTGACCCATTGGTTTCATCAAACTCAACATCACAAGTTTCTACAACATCACCAATGGATTTGTTATAAACTCGATAAGCCTTGCTACATGGTGAATATCCAAGAAGAAATCCTTCATCACACTTGCTTTGAAATTTTGATAACCGAGTTCCCTTCTTGAGAATATAGCACTTGCAACCGAAAACCCAAAAATATGATATATTTGGTTTTCTTCTAATTAGCAACTCATATGGAGTCTTGATGAAGAATCTATGACAATATAGCCTATTTGAAGCATGACAAGCGGTGTTAATTGCCTCAGCCCAAAAACTATCGGAGACATTATATCCGAGAGCATTGATCTTGCCATGTCAATCAAAGTCCTATTCTTCCTCTCAACAAGACCATTTTGTTCCAGTGTATATGTTGATGAGAATTCATTCTTTATTCCTTTTCCATCACATAACTCTTCAACTTTTGTATTCCTAAACTCACTTTCATTATCACTTCTCACTTTCTTCACCTTGAGGTCAAATTCATTTTCAGCCCTTGTCAAGAATTTCTTCAAAATAATCATAAGTGTCGGCCTTTTCATGGAGAAAGAAAACCCAAGTGTATCTTGAATAGTCATCTACAACAACACGACCATAACCATTTCCTCCAATACTTCTATATGTAGTTGGTCCAAATAAATTCATATGCAATAATTCCAATGATCTTGAAGTTGACATAACACTTTTGGAAGGATGAGAGCTAGCAACTTTTTTTCCGACTTGACAAGCAGTACACAATTTATCTTTCTCAAACATCACATCTTTCAACCCAACAACTAGATCATGCTTTAATAACCGGTTGAGTTGTCTCATCCCTACATGAGCAAGCCTTCTATGCCATAACCAACCCATAGATGATTTTGAGAATAATCAAGTTGTCAAGTTGGCATTGCTAGAAGAGAAATCCACAAGATATAAGCTTTCATATCTAAAACCGTTGAAAATGCACTCTTTTCCATCCATACTAGTAACTTCAACACTTTTAGTAGTTAGAGTGCATTTGTAACCACGATCACAAAGTTGAGTAATCGATAAAAGATTGAATTAAGAGAATCAACAAAAACCACATTTGAGAGAGAGTGATTGTTGACGCTCCCTATGGACCAATTTCGAGCGCCAATTTGATCAGAAAATTGAGATGACTAGAATACTTAACTTGCATATTTATCTAGAATAATATCATTTCCACATTCCCCTTGGTGAATTTGCAATGTAGGAAAATTGAGTAGAATTCAAGTGTTAAACAAGCACCATAATCCAAGGCAAGTGACGTCGACCAATCAGAGCGCGCCATTTGGACTCCCATGGATTGAAGGGCCCACCAAAGCATGCAACCGAGCTTGGACAGACCCTACTCACGCAAAGGAGCAACCAGGGCCCATAGGGCAGCCACCTAGAGCAGGCTGGACCTCGGCTGAGCCAGGTCCAGGGCGGCCGACCCACCAGAAGCAAACCGACTTACCTCCCTTGACGTGCCGCTTCCCCATTGGCTCCTAATGGCGGTTTGGCAAGGCTTCGGGCATTCGGGCAAGGCTGCACCCCCCCCCCCCAACCTCACTCATCTCTATAAATATGAGGTAGGGGTGCTACAAATGAAGACACACCTCAAGTTGAAGCCTCTCTCAAGTTCCTTTCTTGCCTAGTCTTTAGGATAGTGGAGTTTAGGTGAAGTAGCTCTTCTTCGGTTCCCGAGTCTTGCCTAGGAGTGTTCGGTATGGGTTTTACTCTTCCTCTCCTTTGTAATATTCGGAATTCCTTAATAGAGTTATCTTCTAGTTTAGTATACTCGTATAGTATATGTTCTGTGTATTCAGATGTGTGTGCTATGCTTAGTTTATATCTAGGACAAATATCTTGCATGATTAGACGTGGTAAGTGTGGCAGAACCACCTCAATTAATCCGGCTCAAGCGCGCTAACCATCACCACAAGAGCAACCAGGGCTAACTCGCACTTCAAACGGAATAATCCTCTGGTCTGTCGGGTAACCTCCCGATACAACCACGCTTTTTTGCCGATCGAAACCACACATACATGTACTCACACGAAGGTGAGCCCAGAGGATACAACATTCCACAAATTTTACAACATAGGTTCATCACAAATTATTATTACAACGGAGTTCAAATTCGTAAAACAAGGTACTTCAGAGTTCAAAATAAATGAGTTCTTCAGAGTTCAAAGCAGCGGAAAAAAAAATAACGATAACTACTCGACGATATAGGATGTCTCGATGAAGCCCGTACGAGACATCACTCGGCATTATCACCGTTGGCCGGGGGCGTATCCCATTCCACCGACCAACCAGAAGGAAGGGTACAAGGCAAGTCAAACTAGCGATCATATCCTCGAAAGTTTCTCCTGGAAACAAGCCACAAGCAAGGCTGAGTATAATAATACTCAGCAAGGCTTACCCGACTAGTGGAATATACTTAGCCAACTCCTAGACATGCAAGGCTTTTGGCTTGAGGGGTTTGTTTTGCCGAAAAGCATGTATAACTAGGTCCTTACTTTCAAATTTTAGCTCCAAGTTCTAGCTTTCTTTAACCATTCTAGGTAAGCAACTATCCAATATCATACATGGTGGAAGAATTATTTTGCATCCAACAAGATTAATCATCATCATTGTTCCTCTTCTTACTCTATGTTGTAAAAGGGTCAAGCAGTCTCAATAACCACGAGAAACGGACGATTCGAATCGAATTTCTTAACCTTGCAAGGGAAACCTAAACACACATCACGTGGTTACATCCAGAGTCACACGTGCAACTTTTCCCTTCAATTCCCGCTTCACGGAACAAGCCCACCGCCCTCGACTACACGTCCCCATGGCCCGGCCATGGCGGCACATGCACCCACCATTAGCTAGATGTGAACGAATTCAAGACGGTGGGGAGTATATTCCAGCCTCGGTTCAATCCGGTACTTAAGCTTACCGATTACCATATTCTCGGCTTGTGGTTAGTACGTTCAAAAACTTAACCACCACTACCACACACTGCGGCCTTAGCATTTTTCACTAAACAGACGGGGCCTCAATCATCAACATAAACATCGTACCATAGCCCCGTCCGTCAACCTTATGATTGCAGCATGTAGTAAACATTCAACTCCTATATTCTCGCGAGTGACAGGAAATCACTCGACTTTTACCGAGTCCTATTAGCATAGCATTCTATCGAACCTTACGTCTAGTGTTCAGAGCAGGGGTACCTAGGATCATGCGACTAAGTTTTCATTCAACTCCTATAAACTTAATGCACAAGTAGAGTAGAGTAATAAGTTGCATAAGTTTAGGAAAATAGGGTTCATGCTCCGGGGCTTGCCTTCTTGGCTAAAGCTAGCTTGGGGCTCGTCCGAACTTGGGCTCGGGTCTTCGAGAGCTTTAGTTAGATTTAATTGAGCTTCACGCTGCTCACTCTCGGACGCGGGCACCAGCTCGTACGTTCCGTCGGCGAGAGTAGTCGATTTTATATGAATGCACAAGTGTAAGTTATAGTGATGGTATATGACGATTATTTTCTTTCACGATAAAGTTGCAGTGCACAAAACATCGATTTGGTTGTGAAGTTATTTAGTTAAGATTTCTTTGGGAAATTGTTAATAGAGTATAACTTAAACTATTAACTTCATTAAACAAGAAGGGGTTGTATTATACTGGAAACTAAATTTTTTTAAGCACAACATGGATTAAACACAACTTGTGGATTAGGTAACTTCTGGTGATGAAATTTTTATTTAGAGCACATTATGCAGAGACAAAAGCACTGTAAAAATTTTAGACATTTTCACGCAGCAGAATAATTATGAACAAAGTAATACACAGCCACTACTAGAACCTAGTTATTTTTGTACAGGACAAATCATGCAAGTATTGACACCAAAAATTTTACAGGGGATTAATCTATCTACATATCTATTACTGTAAATTTTTCAGATTTTACTGTGCAAAATACAAAGCATAATAAATAGGACAAGATACACTTTCTTTAATAAAGATTAATTTCTACAAGATGATTTACATGGTTTCTGTGTATGAAACTTTTTATGAAGCAAGAGCTACTTTAAGGTGTGCTGCAGTAAAAAGTTGAACATTTTCCAAGCACAGAAACTAATTGTTTGAATTAGTGCATTTTTCTCACCACACAATTATATAAATAGGTTACAGAAAGGAAAAAGGTTCTAAACAATTTCTGTGATATATAGGCATCACTACAACAGTTCTAAAAACGTTTCACTACATGAATCACAATATACAACAGCTACAAATTAGTTTTATTATTTCATGCCATAAACAAGTTGTATTAAAAAGTTTAGCTAGGGAAGGGTTCTGGCCCTAGTATTTTTACACTCGCCTACAAATCAAGCAAGTAATCTATTGTTAAATTTTTAGGTTTAGACTTTGTCTACAACAGGGGGTACATTTAAAGTCTATTAAACCTTCTATTTAATTTATATAAGGATCTAGCTAGCAACTGAAGAAAAACATGTAACAAAAGTTGTAGATTTTCTTCTGAAGATTCCAGAACAGTTGAGTTTGTATTTTTCTAATTTTTCTACGATTTTAGATGAATTTTACAAGTTCGCTGTTTTTGAATTCAGAGTTTAAAACTTTCTTTACAGATGGGTCCTTGGAAACTTGCGTGCAGACTCTTTTAAAGATTGCAATTGTTGCAATTGGGTCCCTGGGCGGCGCTGGCACTGCGGCCGGCCAGATTCCGGCGAGGGGGCTCGTCGGCGGCGAGGGGAAAAGGGTCGTGGAGATCCAGGAAGGTGAGAGCTACCTTGGGATGGCCTTGGTCAGGGTTGGGGGTGGCCGGAGGTGGCTCGTCGGTGTAGAGCAGAGGGGCGGCGACGGGGCGGAGCGTCGGCGATGTTGCTCCGGCGAGGAGGGCAGAGCGTGGGCTGGTCGATGAGCTTCGCGGCATCGAGGGGAACCCGTTTTGAGGCTTGTCTGGGACGGAGGAGCTTCGGCGTGGGCCGTCCACGGAGCAGCAAGGAGCGGCGGCAGTGCAGGCAGCGCTGGCGGTGCTCCGGCGGTTCTGGGCGACGATGGGTGGGGCAGTGAGCTGCGGTGGGGTTCTGTGGTGGTGGTGGGAGACTCAGCTCTGGCGAGGGGTGGCCGGAGAGGTGAGCTCCACGGTGAGTTGGGCACGACGGCGGTAATGGTGGCGGCAGCGGCGTTCTGGTGTCTGGGCGTGCGAGGGGGGCTCAGTGCGGCCGTTTGTAGGCAGCAGAGAGGCGGGAGGAGGGGTGGGACTTGACTGCGATACGCGGGTGCGGGCGGCACGACAGGGGCGCGTTACTGGTGCAGACAGAGCCGGTGCAGCGTGCGGCGGGCGCGGGCAGGGGATTGGGCGCTGAGGATTTGGCGTGGGGAGCGGGAGATTACGTGACGCGCGGGTTGGGCGATGAGCTGCAGCAGCTGTCTTGCCGGGTAGCGAGCGCGGCAACTGGCGGGACGCGGCGGGGACACAGGCACGGCGCGACTTGCCCATTGGGCGTGGCGGGCGGCGAGCAGAGGTGCGCGTCGCCGGCGCGCGTGTGGCGTGCGCGGACTGGGGTGGAGCGCGGCGTGCGGGCGCGGCCAGGCATTGGCTTGGAGCCTAGCGCCGGTCAGGCATCGCCGGCTAAGTGGCCTGCAGCGATGGCGCGGCGGCGGAGGGTCGGGCGAACGACTGCGCGCCGGAGGGTCGGGCGAAGCGGCTGCGCGTCGGAGGGTCGGGCAAAGCCGAGGGTCGGGTGAACAAAGGGTCGGGCGAGCAAAAGCTCGGGCGAGCAAAGGGTCGAGCGAGGCGGAGAAGAGGGGTCTGCAGTGAAAATAGAAGAAAAGGCAGGGACTGGTTTGCAATTTCAAGTGTTTCTCAAATTCTTATGTTGTAACTCAAAAATCCTTGAACACGAAAGTTGTTCAAAATGAAAAGATACACATGTTTTGTTTCAGGCCAAAGTTCATTTGAGTTCTAGTTTAGAAATTATTTTAAAAACTCCAAAGTATAGCTCTACCACTACTTCTTGTTGTTTAATAACCTCGGTAGGAACTCGGACACACTTCTTGAGTTGAGATACGTTTAAGACGTCATGAATGGCTGCAAGCTGAGGGGGCAGTCGAATTCTATAGGCTACGGGTTCACAGCTCTCGATGATTTCGTAGGGACCAACATAACGGGGAGATAGTTTTCCTTTGACTCCGAATCGTTGTACACCCTTGGTTGGTGAAACTCGAAGGTAGACGTGGTCACCAACTTCAAATTTTAGTGGCTTTCTCCTTCTGTCGAAATAGCTCTTTTGCCTGGATTGTGCGGCTCTAAGGTTTTCTTGTATTACTCTCACTTTTTCTTCTGCCTCGATTACCAAGTCTGATCCAAATATTTTGCGTTCTCCGGTCTGTGACCAACTCAAAGGGGTTCGACACCTTCGTCCGTATAAGGCCTCAAATGGTGCCATTTTCAAACTTGCTTGATAGCTATTGTTATATGAGAACTCTGCTAGGGATAGGCATTTGTCCCAATTCTTGCCATAGTGGATGACGCAAGCTCTAAGCATGTCTTCAAAAATTTGGTTCACTCTTTCAGTTTGTCCGTCAGTGTGAGGATGATAGGATGAGCTTCGAATCAATTTAGTACCAAGAGAAGCTTGCAATTGTTCCCAAAAGCGCGCTACAAACTGAGTACCACGATCGGAAATAGTAGTCTTCGGTACTCCATGTAGGCAAACAATGCAGTCAAGATAAATCTCGGCATATTTCTTGGCAGTATAGGTGGTGTGTACTGGAAGAAAATGTGCCGTCTTTGTGAGTCTATCAACGATAACCCATCTGGAATCGTGTTTCTGTGCGGTACTTGGCAATCCAACAATGAAATCCATACTTATGTCTTCCCATTTCCATGAGGGTATAGGCAAAGGTTGAAGTGTACCGGCTACTTTTAAGTGGCTGGCTTTTACTCTCTGGCATGTGTCGCATTCTGAGACATATTTAGTGATTTCTCTTTTCATTGTCCACCAGAAATTTTGCCTACGGTCTTGATACATTTTGTTACTGCCGGGGTGAATAGAAAATTTGGAAAAGTGTGCCTCATCCAGAATTTGCTTACAGAGCTCATGATTCTTCGGAACGACTATGCGACTTTCGAACCATAGAACTCCCTCATGGTCCTGGCGGAAACATTTGTATTTCTCTTCTCCTAGAGAGAGTTTTTGTTTGATGATCTTAACTCCTTCATTGTGTAATTGTGCCATGATGATCTGGTCATGAAGAGTGGGCTCGATTGAGATGTGATTCAGAGTGCCTTGGGAAATCATTTCCAACTAAGCTTCCTCATTTCCGAACATAATGTCTCATTATAGATTTCCACTGATAGGCAATGGCAATGGGCCTTACGGCTGAGTGCATCCGCAACTACATTGGCCTTGCGGGGGTGATAGTGCACCTCGAGATCATAATCCTTGATTAATTCTAGCCATCTTCTTTGTCTCATATTCAGATCGGCTTGTGTGAAGATATATTTGAGACTCTTGTGATCGGTGTAGATATTACAATGAGTGCCCATGAGATAATGTCTCCATATTTTTAGAGCATGAATGACTGCTGCTAATTCGAGATCATGGGTCAGATAATTCTGCTCATGGGGCTGAAGGGCTCGTGAACCATAGGCGATAACTCAATTTTCTTGCATAAGCACACAACCAAGACCAGTGCCAGATGCGTCATAGTAAACATTGAACGGCTTGGTGTTATCGGGTTGAGCTGACACAGGGGCTGTAGTCAAACGTTCCCTGAGAGTGTGGAAAGCTTCTTCGCATTTCTCATCCTACACAAACTTTACTCCCTTTTTCAATAGTTTAAAACTTTCTTTACAGATGGGTCCTTGGAAACTTGTGTGTAGACTCTTTTAAAGATTGCAATCATTGCAATTGGGTCCCTAGGCGGCGCTGGCATGGCGGCCGGCCAGATTCCGGCGAGGGGGCTCGTCGGCGGTGAGGGGAAAAGGGTCGTGGAGATCCAGGAAGGTGAGAGCTACCTTGGGATGGCCTTGGTCGGGGTTGGGGATGGCCGGAGGTGGCTCATCGGCGCAGAGCAGAGGGGCGGCGACGGGGCAGAGCATCGGCGACGGGGCGGAGCGTCGGCGACGGTGCTCCAGCGAGGAGGGGAGAGCGTGGGCTGGTCGATGAGGTTCGCGGCGTCGAGGGGAACCTGTTTTGAGGATTGTCTGGGACGGAGGAGCTTCGGCGTGGGCTGTCCACGGAGCAGCAAGGAGCGGCGGCCGGGCGGGCGGCGCTGGCGGTGCTCTGGCGGTTCTAGGTGACGATGGGTGGGGCAGTGAGCTGCGGTGGGGTGCTGTGGTGGTGGTGGGAGACTCAGCTCTGGTGAGGGGTGGCCGGAGAGGTGAGTTGGGCACGACGGCGGTAATGGTGGCGGCGGCGGCGTTCTGTTGTCTGGGCGCGCGATGGGGGCTCAGTGCGGCCTTTTGTAGGCAGCAGAGAGGCGGGAGGAGGGGCGGGACTTGACTACGAGACGCGGGCGCGGGCGGCACTACGGGGGCGCATTACTGGTCGCGGCGAGCGGCGAACAGAGCCGGCGCAGTGTGCGACGGGCGCGGGCAGGGGATTGGGCGCTGAGGATTTGGCGTGGGGAGCTGGAGATCACGCGACGCACGGGTTGGGCGACGAGTTGCAGCAGCTGTCGTGCCGGGCGGCTAGCACGACGACTGGCGGGACACGGCGGGGACACGGGCACGGCGCGACTTGCCCATTGGGCGCGGCGGGTGGCGAGCAGAGGCGCGCGTAACCCTCCCTGTTCATGTAGTAGCTGTAAGAGGTGCATAAAATAGCCGTGAAGATATAGTGGCCACCTATCTATATCTTGTGCGGTCTCCCAGTGCCTAGTATAGACTGTATGCTTAGTTAGGAGTACATAAGTCCTTAGATTAGCTTTCATCTTCCTTTCTCCCTTCCTGTAAGCTTTGCATAGAGATAGAACTTGAGTAACTTGTGTGTCACACTACCTCTTTACCATATATTATGTTACCCCTGCTTATTCAATAGAATATCCATGCGAGAACTAATCAACATACTAATCTATTCCAATAACCGCCGCCTTCCCTGCGAAAATATAAATACGACCCCGTACTCACGGGTAAAATGCTACAACGGTATTTCATGTGCTTGTGAATCCTTCTGTAACATAACAAATACCCTACGACATTTCAAGCGCCGTTGCTGGGAAACACCTATCCTAGTGATCATGCTATAATACGCCAACAAGAATCTTTGGTGCCAATGCCGGGGAAGGCACTGATTAAAAGAATAGATCAAGTGGTTGATGAAATTCTAAAATTGTCTAAACAGGCTAACTTGGGTTTGTATTCTCTCTTTTGTGTGAAGATAGGGTAGTGTATGACTGGTTTTGATCTGCCGCTAAATTGCACTCAGAATTCGGAGTCACTTTTGAGTAGAGTTCGACCTCGCATCGTTCCTCCTCAGATTACTCTCTCGACAGGCAAAACAGTCAATATCGCACCATCAACCTCCAAGACTATGGCTCAGAAGACTCTCCGTGATTATTCACCTCCTTCAGCCGACAATGTCCCAATCGGGCCAAATGTTAATGCTGAGGCTAAGCATTTCGAGATCAAGACGGGTCTCATCACAATAGTGCAGGCTATCCCATTCTGTGGCAAGGCCAATGAGGATGCCAATGCACATCTCCAACAGTTCCTGGAACTGTGCAGCACTTCTATCATCAAGGGAGTCATAACGGATGCAATCCGACTCCGTCTGTTCCCGTACTCATGGGTAAAATGCTACAATGGTATTCTGTGCGCTTTCGGATCCTTCTGTGATGTAAGAAATACCCCACGGTATTTCTGGTGCCGTTGCTGGGAAACACCTAACCTAGTGATGACGCTATGATACGCCAACAAGAATCTTTGGTGCCGTTGCCGGGGAGGCACTAGTTAAAAGAATAGATCAAGTGGTTGATGAAATTCTAAAATGGTATTCAATTGTCTAAATAGGCTAACTTGGCTTTGTCTTTTCTCTTTTGTGTGAAGACAGGGTAGTGTATGACTGGTTTTGATTTGCCGCAAAATTTCACTCAGAATCCGGTGTCACTTTTGAGAAGAGTTCGACCTCGCATCATTCCTCCTCAGATTACTCTCTCGACAGGCAAAACAGTCAATATCGCACCATCAACCTCCAAGACTATGGCTCAGAAGATTCTCCTTGATTACTCACCTCCTTCGGCCGACAATGTCCCAATCGGACCAAATGTTAATGCTGAGGCTGAGAATTTTGAGATCAAGATGGGTCTCATCACAATGGTGCAGGCCATCCCATTCTGTGGCAAGGCCAATGAGGATGCCAATGCACATCTCCAACAGTTCATTGAACTGTGCAACACTTTTGTCATCAAGGGAGTCACAAATGATGCAATCCGACTCCGTGTGTTCCCGTACTCACGTGTAAAATGCTACAATGGTATTCTGTACGCTTGCGGATCCTTCTATAACTTATGTAATACCCCACGATATTTCTGGCGCCATTGCTGGGAAACACCTATCCTAGTGATGACGCTATGAAACGCCAACAGTGATTGTTGGCGTTTCTTAGCGTCAACACTAGGAACGAGGGTGTTAGTCCCATCCCTAGTAGCGACACCAGGAAACGCCATGGTGGTATGTCTTAACAATTACAAAAAGCGATCCGCAAGCGCACGGATATACCGCTATAGCATTTCACCAGATGAGTATTCGGGTATCGTTATTTATATTTTCCCAAAGGAGGGCATGATTGTAAAGAGTTTACTTGGTACAAGAGCAAGACCATATGAATAAGTCATAGACTATAGCATAAACAGGGGTAAGTCATAATAAGAGATATGAATAAGGGTAATGTGACACACACACGGGCCAAAATTAGAATAAAGAATAAACGAATAAACCTACGGGTTAGTGGGAGCATAGGCATACAACAATGTCCTAATAGCATCTATTCATACATGCAAAGGTTACACTCTAAACATGCTTAGAACTGCAGGAGCCGGGAAAATAGGAACAACCGGGAGAACGTCCCATCCCGGAGTACATCCAAGACGCTACATCTTTCAGAACTCCTACCTTGAACCCGAACGTGGGGGACTTGGACCAACAGAGCTGTCACCTTCTGCGGCCTACCCCTGCAATACCGTGGAACACGGGCATATCCGAAGGATCCCGCATACCCGAGCACCATGCCTGTGTATGAGGTTACTACCTTAATGTCCTCGGGTCTCCCACTCTTTGGATGGTCAAGTAAAACACTAAGGCAAGCCCGAAGGCACGACGAACCGTTATCCTCACCCAGATCATCTGGCCTAAGCATATAGAGAGTATAACTAATGAAGCAACAAGCTAAGGCATGACATATTACCATGATAGCATAACAGGCATGAGCATGATGGACTATCAATATAACATAACAACCAAAGCTCAGCTCTATAATATGAATAAGATACTGACAAGTCGAATACAAAGACATACCAAGGAGCGAGGATTGCTCTCCAAAGTGTGGGTGTGTTGAATGTGAGGGTTCCTCCTCCTTTTATAGCTCTTGAGGTCAGTTCCAGCCATCTCTATGTATGGAAACGTTGATAACCGACCTTGGGAGGATCAGATCTGCCTTCCTGCCAAAGTGCACCTGGACGGGCTTCAGGGAGGGTGCGGCCGACCCCCTCGGTACGACCGACCCCCCTGTGCCGCCTTTCGCTACCGCCTTTGGCCGTGTCACTTGTATGTGGGCCTAGGTCTTATCCCTTGGGTGTTTGCCACCTTTGGACGTCAGTTTGATCTGGTAAGTGGGCCCTTCTTGTAAGTGTGTCACAGTGGATGATCTTCTGTGCATGTCTTGTTGTGTGTTCTTCGTGTTTTATTCTTATTTTGGACTTGAATTCCTCAAATGATAAGTCTTCCAAAACAACTGTAGAGCTAGGTTAGTGATACAAATATATGAGTAAGAGGCATGGTTTTCCTTTCCTTGTGAGTGTCGTTGATGGTCGAATTTGGCATTTAAGGACCGTCAACAGTGATCAGTTGAGAGAGGTATTGTACCAACTCCTTCAACTTTACCCCTACTATTATCACCAAAGATGATGTCATTGTAGCCACTAGTATTTTCATCAAGAGAGGAAAACATTTTTGATTCACCGCTCATGTGTTGAGTGCATCCACTATCAAGCATCCAATTGTCAGACCCGAGGTGACAGGACTGCAAGCATGGTGTAGAACATGCTAGAGTAAGAGGTGGGGCATGTCCCATACCTTATCCATACTATAAAGTACTCGTACACGGGTACAACTAGTCGGTTCGGACTCCTAAGCTCGTACCAGACTAGGATTTTCATGTAACCCTGTCCCCCAGGATATATAAGGGCGGGCAGGGACCCCTCCAAAACATATCGTGCATACGCATAACCTCCAAGGAAATACAAACCATACAGGACGTAGGGTATTACGCATACTGCGGCCCGATCCCGTCTAAACCCTTGTGTTCCTTGCACCATCGAGTTCCTGATGTCGGCGACACCCTGACCACAAGTCTACTATCTTAGGGTATCCCTAAGTAGGCTTGCCGGTAAAACACCGACAGCTGGCGCGCCAGGTAGGGGTGCTCATCGAAGATCCACCGGCGAATTCGATGGCAACTTGCATCTTCCCAGCGCCGTGCCCCCTACGGGCACAACTTTCATCTTCGGCTCCTTGGTCTTTGTCTATGATGGCACAAGCGACTTCCATCGGCACCTCATCGACAACAAGCCGGAGGCATCTGCAACAACACCAAGCAGCGTTGTCGACGAGTTCATTGACAACCTCGACGAGATGTTGCTCCCTGACCTCGCCATGGAGATTGAGAAGTTGTCCGTTTTTTAAGTGACTCCGACTCGTGCTGCATCAAGCAGTTTGACCGATTCCCCTTCGGTTTACACAATACGGCCACTGTTTAATAGGAGGCCACGAAGTCCGAATTCTACTCCGCATTGGAGAAGGATCTGGATGAACTACTTGAGCTCGGCGACAAGGACGCCACCGCATGCCGGGAGGCCCCTATCTTCGACGACTACGACTCGGACTCCGATCCTGAGGCCAAACCCTACTTGGGTTGCCAGGGTTTGGTTATAACCTCCACACCGGAGGGTCGCTTCGTGTACTGGAAGGGCATGAAACCCTCCGAACTACTGGGAGACGACGAAACATTGGTCGCTCACCTTGAGGGAAGACCACTCGGTGAGACCACCCCTAGTGGAACTATACTCGTAGACTAGAACTCCGACGATCCATCCACACACTGCTACGTCTTCATGGCGGAATCGGACGAGTACAGCGACAGGCACCGCAATGAAAGGCGTGAGCAGATCTCTGAGGATGAGCACACTGTAGATGCCGCCAACGAGTCCGCTCAAGACCGTGAGGCCCGCAGGCGGCGCAACAGGAAACGTGCCAAGCGCAAAAGTGAGGCCAACGATTGGTGCGCACAGATTTAACGCGACCTCGATGCTGAGTTCACATGAGCACAGGACGCCGGGTTCAACACTCCTGCCGCCAACACTACCGGTATAACCGCAGTGTTAGCTAGCATCCCCGACCCGCAAGTCAAGACCGCTGTTCGTATGGCGCAGCGGGCACTGCTGCAGATCAACCAGCAGAACCCGATGCCCTCGGTCTCCCGTGGAAGAGGCGAGGGCGAGGGAGAAACCCAAGTCATTAGAACATGAGGGGGCCACCCCAAGCGACAAGCTGCACCCTCTAACAACCAATAGGGAAGCCGTGGTCCATAAGGAAGCTGTCTCGCAGGAACCCGACCAGTGACGCACGCACCACATCCGGAAGGCTCCGTTCGCAACTACCACCGCTCGAAGCTCAAAAAGCTTCCAATGGGTGACCTTGACAAGATCAACATGGGGCGCGATGCTTGCTCCATCATCAACAATCGGAGGAAGGAACACGGTGGAGCCGAGGGAAACACTACACGGGACGACAACGATCGCTTCCCTGCTTTCTCCTCCCGCTTTGACAACTACAAGTACCCAGAGGGATTCAAACCCATAGGCATCACCAAGTACGACAGTAAGCAATCTCCTCAACAATGGGTACGATGCTACTCCACCGCCATTGAAGTCGCAGACGGCACCAACACCACCAAGGTCATCTACTTTCCGATGGCCCTGGAGACCGCCCCACTCACTTGGCTGGAGAGCCTGTGACACCTTAGGTGTTTAAATTACTAAACAAGTCTCATTAGCATAACAATATGCTTAACTAACTAAGAAAAATTTAAGGGAAATAAATTATGAGTTGGTTTTACTTGGATTTGAAAGTGTGTGTATATGTACTTAAGTACATGTACTTTAATCAAACAAATTAAATAACTTTTACATCAAAGCAAATATGGCTACGAAATTGAATAGGTACACCATCAGTGACATGATAAACAAAATTCTAGTTGAAGCCTAGGAGAGAATACAAATTTTTGCCCAGGAAATGACCTGCCCTCCGAATCAAGCTTTTGGAGTTTTCAAATTAACTTTCAAACTAGAACTCAAATGAACTTTGGCCTGAAACCAAACTTGTGCAACTTTTCATTTTGAACAACTTTCGTGTTCATAGATTTTTGAGTTGCAACACAGAAAAGAGAAATAATTTTATTTTTATGACCAGACCCCTAAACTTCTGCAAATTCTTGCAATCCAGTCCCTCCCTCCCCTCTCCCCTGCTCTGCCCGACCGCCGCGCCGCGACCGCCGGCCACCTGGTAGGGCATCCCTACCGCCCGCGCCACGCGAAGCCAAAGCCTGGCCGCGCCATGCAGCACGCCTCCCTCCCCCGCCCCGCGAAGCCTGCCCAGCCCGCTGTTGCCACGCGCACGCCGGCAAGGCGCCCCTGCTCGCCGCCCAGGGCGGCCAGTACCGCGTGCCGCCCGGCAAGCCAGCTGCTGCAGCTGCTCGCCCAACCCACGCCCGCGTGATCCTCTCCTCCCCCACGCCAAATCCCCGGCGTCCAACCCCCTGGCCACGCCCGCCGCACGCCGCGCCGGCACTGCCACCACCTCGACGGCCCAATGGCATGCCCCCATCGTGCCGCCCGCGCCCGAGCCTCGTAGTCCAGCCCCGCCCCTCCTCCTGCCTCTCTGCTACCTACAAAAGGCCGCACTGAGCCTCCTCGCACGCCCAGACACCAGAATGCCGCTGCCCCCTTCTATTGCCACCGCCTAAGGAGCTCACCGTGGGCTCGCCTCTCCGGCCACCCATTGCCAGAACTAAGCATCTAAACACCACCACACCGCCCCGCCGAAGTTTACTGCCCCGCCCATCGCCGACCAAACCTGCCGGAGCAAGGCTGCAGCCAGCAACCGCCGCCGCCGCCCCTGTCCGCCGTGGACACGTCGCCTCCGGCCCTCCTTCGTCCAAGACAAGCCTCGGAACTGGTTCCCCTCGACGTTGCGAAGCTCACCGACCTGACCACACCCTCCCAGCTTCACCGGAGCGTCATCGCCGACGCACCGCACCGCCGTCGCCCCCCTGCTCCGCGCCAACGAGCCACCTCCGGCCATCCCCAACCCCGACCAAGGCCACCAAAGGTAGCTCTCACCTCCCTGGTTCTCCCCGACCCTTTTTCCCTCACCGCCGGCGAGCACCCTTGCCGGAATATGGCCGGCCGCCATGCCATCCCGCCAAGACCCCAATTGATTCGATTGAAATCTTTAAAAGGGTCTGCACGCAAGTTTCCAGGGGCATATCTGCAAACCAGTGTTTTAACTTTAGTTTCAAAAACAGCGAACTTGTAAAATTCATATAAAATCGTAGAAAAATCGGAAATACCCAAACTCAACTGTTCTAGAATATTTAGAAGAAAATCTAAAACTTTTGTTCTTCAGATGCTTGCTATTTTTTGTTCTACATTAAATGAAAGGTTTAATAGCATTTAATTGTGCCCACTGTTGTAGACCAGTGCTGAATTTGATCTTTGGATAGTGGTTTAGTTTCTTGATGTGTAGGCCAATGTAAAAATCTCAGGACAAAAACCCATCTCTAGCTAAGCTTTTTGTTAGACTTTGGTTGATGCCATAAATGGGTAGATTTAATTTCACCTACTGTTATATTGTGATTTATGTTGTGAAACATTTCCTGCGCTGTTATATTGACATCTAGATGCCACAGAAATAGTTTGGGACTTTTTACCTTTCTGTAACCACTGATATAATTTTTGTAGTGGAGAAATACATTAAATCAAAGTAATTAGTTTCTGTGCTTAGAAAATATTCATTTTTTTACTATAGGATACTTTGGGTTTGAACATGTTTTATAAAAAGTTTCATACTTAGAAACCCTGTATAACATCCTGTACAAATTAATCCTTAAAGAAATAAGTGTATCTTGTCCTATTTATTATGCTCTGTATCATGCCCAATAAAATTTACAGTAACACATATATGGATAGATTAGCACCTGTAAAATTTTGAGCACTAGTACTTGCATGGTTTGCTCTATATAAAAATAACTAGGTTCTAGCAGTGGTTGTGTATTACAATTTTCATGTTTAATCTGCTACACAAAAATGCCTAAAATTTTTGCAGTGGTTTTGTCTCTGTATGTTGTACACTAAATAAAAGTTTCATCACTAGAAGTTACCTAGATCAGTAGTTGTGTTTAATCCATGCTTGTGCTTAGAAAATTAAGTTTCCAATATAACACAACCCCTTCTTGTTTAATGAAGTTAAATAGTTTAAGATGTACTCTATTAACGATTGCCCAAGAAATCTTAACTAAGTAACTTTACAACCAAATCTATGTTTTTGTGGACTGCAACTTTATCGTGAAGAAAATAAATATCATATACCATCACTACCACTCATACTTGTGCATTCATATAGAATCAACTACTCTCGCTGACGGAACGTACGAGCTGGTGCCCGAGTCTGAGAGTGAGCAACGTGAAGCTCAAGTTAATCTAACTGAAGTTTTCGAAGACCCGAACCCGAGTTCGGAAGAGCCCAAGGCTAGCTTTGCTCAAGAAGGCAAGCCCCGGAGCATGAACCCTATTTTTCTAAATTATGCAACTTATTACTCTAATTTACTTGTGCATTAAGTTTATAGGAGTTGAATGAAAACTTAGTTGCATGATCTTAGGTACCCATGCTCTGAACACTAGATGTAAGTTTTGATAGAATGCTATGCTAATAGGACCCGGTAAAAGTCACTCGCGAGAATATAGGAGTTGAATGTTTACTACATGCTGCAATCATAAGGTCGACGGACGGGACTATGGTGCGATGTTCATGTTGGTGATTGAGGCCCCGTCTGTTTAGTGAAAAATGCTAAGGCCACAGTGTGTGGTAGTGGTCGTTAAGCGTTTGAACGTACTTACCACATGCCGAGAATATGGTAATCGGTGAGCTTAAGTACCTAATCGGACCGGCAAGTGGACAGCATCTCACCCTCCCAACTTCGGTTCCATGCGCGCACATGGTGGGTGCAGAGCCGGGCTCTATATTCTCGGATGGTGGCCCTGATCCACAACCCGGGAAGAAAGGGGAAAGGTTGCATGTGTGACTCTAGGAGTAACCACGTGATGTGTGTTTAGGTCTGCCTTTCAAGGTTAAGAAATTCGATTCGAATCATCCGTTTCTCACGGTATTGAGACTGCTTGACCCTTTTACCACATAGAGTAAGAAATGGAACAATGATGATGATTAAACTTGTTGGATGCAAATTAATTCTTTCATCATGTATGATATTGGATAGTTGCTTACCTAGAATGGTTAAAGAAAACTAGAATCTGGAGCTAAAATTGGAAAGTAAGGACCTACTTGTATATGCTTTTCAGCAAAACAAACCCCTCAAGCCAAAAGCCTTGCATGTCTAGGAGTCGGCTAAGTATATTCCACTAGTCGGGTAAGCCTTGCTGAGTATTAGTATGCTCAGCCTTGCTTGTGGCTTGTTTTCAGGTGATACTTTTGAGGACATGGTTGCTAGTTTGACTTGGCCGTGTACTCTTCCTCCTGGTTTGTCAGTGGAATGGGATGCGTCCCCGGCCAATGATGATAATGCCGAGTGATGTCTCGTATGGGCTTCATCGAGTCATCATGTATTGTCGAGTAGTTTATCGTTGTTTTTCCACTGCAATGAACTCTTAAGAACTCGTTTACTTTTAAACTCTGAAGTACTTGTTTTATGAATTAGAACTTGGTTTGTAATACTAAGTTTATGTGGAACTCTGTAATATAAAAGTTGTGGAATGTTGTATTCTCTGGACTCACCTTTGTATGAGTACTTTGTATGTGTTGTTTCGATCGGCAAACCCGTGGTTGTATCGGGAGGTTACCCGACAGACAAATGGATTACTCCGTTTGAAGTGCGAGTTAGCCTTAATTGCCCTCGTGGTGATGGTTAACGCACTTGAGCCGGATTAATTCAGGTGGTTCTGCCACAGAGCCTAACCAAGAACTCCATCGACTCCTAGGAACAACTGCGGAACGTCTTCATCGACAACTTCCACGGGGTGATTGCTCGGGCAGGTACTCGACACTCGCCGCTTCTTCAACACCCGAGCTACAATCGCCAACATCTTTGAGAGCGACATCATCGACTGCTTCCACAACGGCCTCACCGACTAGGCTCTATTCCACGACTTCGGCCGCAACTGCCCCAAGACTGTTGCTGCACTCCGCGACATGATGCAGACCTGGGCAGACCAAGAGGAGCAGGAGCATGATGGGTTCTCAAAACGCGGCAACAACTACAGCAAGTGCAACAACGACCACCATAATGACAGAAGCCAGCGGGACTACTTGGGATCCTCCCAAAAGCGCAAGCCAGACGATCTTGTCACGGCTATCAATCACGCCCCGTGAGGCAAGAAGCCATCCATTCTGCAAGAGGAGTTCAACAACTCATGCAGAAATAATGCCTGTGGCACCCACACTCAAAGCACTCTGCTTTCGAGTGCTACCAGCTCTGGAAGTCCCTTAACGCCCCGTCCTTAGAGAAGGGCGACAAGAAGAAGAAGAAGGACAAGAACGATGAAGATCCGGAGAACAAGACAGACACCGGCGAATTCCCGAATGTATCCAAGGTGGTCAATGTCATCTTCGGTGCCGAGTTAGGATTTGTCTCCAAAAGGACTCAGAAGCTGCACCGCCGCGAGATCTTGTCCATCGAGCCGGCGGTACCATGACCCATCAGGTGGTCGGAGGTCCCCATCATGTTCTCCAGGGCTGATCAGTGGATGAGCTTTTCTGAGCCGGGCAAAATCCCTCTCATCCTAGATCCGGTGGTCGCGGATGTTAGGCTTGCAAAAGTACTCATCGATGGAGGCAGCAGCCTCAACATCATCTTTGCGAGTACTCTGAGGAAGATGGGGACAAATTTCATCAACATGCTCACCCCCAACAAGGTTCCCTTCTACTGCATCATGCCTAGGAACGCAGCTACGCCGCTTGGCACGGTGGTGCTTCCAGTCACTTTCAGGACAAGGGAAAACTACCGTACCAAGTACATCAAGTTCGAAGTGGCCAACTTCGAAACCTCCTACAATGCCATTCTGGGTAGACTAGCAATGGCCAAATTTATGGCCGTACCACACTACGTTTACTTACTCCTGAAGATGCTAGGAAAGTGTGGGTTCTCACCTTCCGCGGTGACCTGCAGAAGTCGCACGACTGCGACCAGAAGGCCATCGAGTACGCCTTGACAACACGTGTACCAGATACTTCAAGAGAAGTACTCGCGGTTGCGCAATAGCTCTCCGAAATAGGGCTAGAAATTCTAACAAACAAGGCAAATTACTCGAAGTTGCAGCCCACCGGAGAACTCACTTTGAAGTCCATCCAACTGCAGGAAGGAGACTCATCCAAGACAGCCTTGATCGGGTCACAACTCGACCCCAAATAGGAAAGCGAGCTCATCAGTTTCCTTAGGGCCAACCGAGACATATTCGCGTGGAAACCAGCGGATATGCCAGGGGTGCCCAAGGAACTGATCGAGCATAGTTTGAAAGTAGATCCTGATGCCACCCCTAAAAAATAGCATCTCCGTAGATTCGCTTAGGATAAAAGGGAAGCAATCAAAAAGGAGTTGGCCAAACTACTCGCGGCTGGTTTCATCAAAGAGGTGTACCACCCAAAGTGGGTTGCCAACCCTGTTCTTGTAAAGAAGAAGAATAATAATGAATGGAGAATGTGTGTTGATTATACCGATCTCAACAAGCATTGCCCGAAGGACAACTTCGGGCTACCGCACATTGACCAAGTAATCGACTCCACTGCCGGCTGCGTACTCCTCTGTTTCCTTGACTGCTACTCAGGCTACCATCAAATTTCCCTCAAGGAAGAAGATCAAATCAAGACCGCCTTCATCACGCCCTTCGGAACTTATGCCTACAAGACTATGTCCTTTGGGCTAAAGAACGCGGGGGCTACGTACTAGCGGGCAATCCAAATGTGCTTTGCAGACCAACTACACCGCAATGTTGAGGACTATGTGGATGACGTGGTCATCAAGACCAGAATTCCCGAGGACCTAATTGCGGACCTAGAGGAAACATTCAGTAGCCTCCGGAAGTTCCAATGGAAACTCAACCCAACCAAGTGTGTTTTCGGCGTACCATCCGGGAAACTACTCGGGTTCAACATCAGTCACAGAGGGATTGAAGCTAACCCGGAGATGATTACCACCATCACCAACATGAAGGCTCCAGCAACGATCAAGGACGTGCAGAAGCTAACAGGGTGCATGGTGGCCTTAAACAGATTCATCTCACGACTTGGAGAACAGGGCCTTCCCTTCTTCAAGCTCCTGAAGCAAAAAGACAAGTTCCACTGGATGGAGGAAGCTGAGTAGGCTTTGTAGGACCTCAGGGAACACTTGTAGTCACCTCTTATTCTCACAGCACCACGTTCAGGGGAGAACCTGCTGATGTACATTGCCGCAACTACTCATGTGATCAGCACAACAATTGTGGTGGAGCGAAACGAGGAAGGCCATGCATTTGGCGTGCAGAGGCCAGTCTATTTCATTAGCGAAGTACTCTTTGAATCAAAGGTATGCTATCCTTCAATTCAGAAACTATTCTACGCAATACTCATAACATCAAGGAAGCTCCACCACTACTTCGAGGAGTACAAGATCTCAGTTGTTACTGATTTCCTGTTGGCGGATATACTCCACAACCGGGATGCCACTGGTCGTGTATCCAAGTGGGTAGCAAAACTGGGGGCCCTTTCAATCAACTATAAGCCAAGAACAGCCATCAAATCCCAAGCATTGGTCGATTTCATGGCTGAATGGCGGGAAAATCAAGTACCAACCCCTGCCAGCCGCCCAGAGCATTGGACAATGTACTTTTATGGCTCGCTCAAGCTCAAGGGTGGCGGGGTAGGAGTACTTTTCATCTCTCCAAAGGGTGAACAACTCAAATACATCTTACAAATCCTTTGGAAGGTGTCCAACAATGAGGCCGAGTATGAAGCGCTATTACACGGTCTCCGCCTGGCGGTCTCACTGGGTATCAAACGACTACTCATGTACGGCGACTCGCTGCTAGTCATGCAACAAGTCAACAAAGAGTGGGACTGCGCTAAGGAGGAGATGGACACATATGTTATGGAAGTGCGCAAGCTGGAGAACAAATTTGCTAGCCTGGAGATTCATCACGTCGTCCAGGACAACAATGTTGGAGCAGATGTACTCTCCAAGCTTGAATCCACTCAAGCACAAGTCCCAGCAGGAGTATTTGTCCAGGAACTCAAAGAACAGTCGATCAAGACCACGAATCATGATGTCGGAGGTCGATTCATCAGGGAAAAGAAGCTACCCCCTGGGGTGATAAAGAAAAGCTCAGAAGCAATACGCATCATGAGGTGCAGCAAGGGGCTTGTCATCATAGCGGATAAGCTCTACAAGCGTGGAGCAAGCTCAGGAGTACTCACGAAGTGTGTTCCAAGGGCATGGGGCCGCAATATACTACTCGAGGTACACGAGGGTACATAAGAAAACCATGCAGCGTCCAAGGCATTGGTGGGGAAGGCCTACAGGGCAGGCTACTGGTGGCCAACAACAGTTTTCGACGCCGAGGATCTTGTATGAAAGTGCCAGAACTGCCATTTTTTTGGCAAACGGTCCCACGTCCCGGCGCACAACCTCATCACCATACCGCCCTCATGGCCCTTCGCATGCTAGAACCTCGACATGATTGGACCTCTGACTACAGCTCCAGGAAGATTTACACATGTATTGGTGGCCATCGACAAGTTTACCAAGTGGAAAGAGTACAAGCCGATTACCAAGCTCACTCCAGACAGGGCAGTCGACTTCATCTTGGATATTATGTACCGTTTTGGCTACCCCAACACCATCATCACAGATCTGGGCTCAAACTTCATGGAAAACCAGTTCTGGGAATTCTGCGAAAACAACTCGATTGAAGTGAAGGACGTGTCAGTCGCTCACCCAAGGGTCAATGGACATGTCTAGCGGGCCAACCGCTTGATTCTGGATGGCCTAAAGAAGAGACTCTACGATAAGAACAACAAAAAGGGTGGCAAGTGGATATACAAGTTGCCTCATGTTGTCTGGGGGCTTCGAACTCAACCATCAAAAGCCACAGGACATAGCCCTTTTTTCCTTGTCTACGGGTCCAAAGCTATACTCCCAACAGATCTTATGTGGCTCTCTTCCAGAGTCGAGATGTATGACGAATGGGAGGTGGACGAAGCTCGGCAACTAGAACTGGATACTGTCAATGAAGCCTGATGCAGCGCCCTTGTTCAGTCAGCCTGTTATCTGCAAGGCATCCAACGCTATCACGATCGCAATGTACGAGAGTGGTCGTTCAATATTGGTGATTTGGTCCTTCGCCGCATCCAGGATGAAACTGGGCTACACAAGCTTAACTCATCGTGTCGGAAGTCACAAGACTAGGGTCATATCGCCTGCAGTACTCTGATGGCTAGGAAGTTCCCAACTCCTGGAACATAGAGCATCTCCGGAAATTCTACGCCTAGTAGATGCTGTATAAGCAATTCGCCAGCTGCATGTCAGCATTTTTATAAATAAAGAGTTAATTTTGCCGTAATTCGACTAATTTCTGCATGTTTCAACTCGGGGGCTCCACCACGAGTTCTTACATTTTTTTTCCTACATTAAACTCAGGGGCTCCGCCACAAGTTTATATGTTTTCTCGACTACTTATACTCGGGGGCTCCGCCACGAGTACTTGTACTTAGCTCATTTATACTCAGGGGCACCGCCAAGAGTACTTACGTCTAGTACAGCCTATAAGGCAGAGCACTTGATGTACTCTCATAGTTCCGGCCATTGCTACGACTACTCAAAAGAGAGCGTTAAGGCACCCGCCGAAGGGGTCACCAAGCCTATCACACAGCCACGTTATCTCCCTACTACAAGCGGGACGTTAATAACTTAACCGTTCAGGCTCTCAAACTGATAGGCTAGCCTAGCATACCGCATGATCGGGTAAATCCAGGCTAAGTCCTTTTGCTCTATAAGCACTTTTATGGAACATCAAGTTACTGACTACATCCAAGCCGATGCTCTTGGAGTAGCTTAACCCAAACGTCTCCAACTACTCTAAGTCCTACGATCGTACCAGCAAACATCACACAAAGATATACGCTGAAGAAAGATCACACATGCTGCTACTCGCTTCCTTGCCGGACTTCTTCAAGATAGCTGCCAGAGGAAGATCGTCGTCAGAATCCATCATTTCTTCATCAGTTAATGGGTCACGATCTAAACGACTGGTCTTGAGCATCAGAAACACACTTGGCTTCAGGCGATCCGCCCGAGGCAAGTCAGGATTTGGAGTAGGTCAATGGTACTGCTCAGTGTGCCCCTGCAGAAAATAACAACAACAAGTCAATATTCAGTGATATTTCACAAGTTCTGCAAGTAGTCGACAAACAAATTACTCACTAGTTCCGGTGGATTCACCGCACTGAACAGCTTCGGGACGTAAGGAACCGTGTTCGCATCGAGTAGTACTCGGCAAACACGGTCCAGAGCCATCTGCGAAGGAAGAACCTCTACGGAAAGGCGAGATGGATTGTTACTCCCTAAGTACTCAAATCCAAATCTACACCTCTTCTGCAGGGGCATGATACGCCTCTTGTACATGGAGGCCATGACGGACACGCCGGTTACACCTGACTCCTTCTGCTTTCTAATCAGTTCGAGCAGTTCATTGACTTGCAGCATCTGGTTGGAATTCAACTTTTCATTCTACTCGGGCCTCCACACTGCCTTCCCTGGAGTTCTCTCAGGCAGTGCGGGTGGATGGTTTCCAATGTAGAACCACAGGGACCTCCGACCCGAGTGGTTTGTGGGGAGCGAGTACTCGATATACTCATTTCCCTTCCCCTGCTTGGATTGAGGTCCAGCTTCGCCAACAAGGTATTGCTTCTCCTCAGATGGTTGTTGGCGGAGATGGAAGAAGTAGAGGAAGAGATCAACATGTGGCATGATCCAAGGAAAGCTTCCAAAAATGAACAAAAATGGAGAGGTGGATGATAGAGTTAGGGTTCAGATGATGGATTTGAATACCCCAATGATAAAGAAGGCCACGGAAGAAATTAGATGCGGGGAGGGCCAATCCCCTTTCGACAAGATGCTCAAAGATGATGATGTGATCTACATCTTCTTGCGGAACAAACTGGCAGAAGGAAGGTTTCCACTGAACCATTTCCTCTGATTGAAGAAGACCTTGAGCAACTAAGTTAAGAAGGTCAGCACAGATGCACTTACATCTCTCCCAGTCGCAGGTGGTTGACTCCTCCTTCTTCCCTTTGGACACCGGTTTCTTGTTGCCCATCTTGAATGTCACGAGCTGCTTCACTCACATACGCTCAGGGGCTTCAAGAGAGGGGCGCAACGACTCACTGATGGTGTGGATGGATTTTCTGGCTAGTTTGGCTGGGGATGGAGGACGAGCTCAGCGGGGTTCTCAAACCCTAGATCTAAAGAAACTGGCGGCGTAGGAGGTTGAGAAGGCAAAATGTCTAAGGCAGAAAGTGAAGTGATGAAAACCCTAGAGTCCAGATTTACTATTCAGAAACCGAAGAGTTTTCCCCCCTAAAAAAGTGTGTGATTTGTTTTGAGCGGTTATTTGGGAAGAGTTTTGGGGAGTTTATTTGATTAACCATTTTTTCAGGGACCTTATCCCGAAAAAGGGGTTTTTCGAATTTTGAACCAATTGATTTCCGAAATAAACCATCAAGGCAGATTACACATTCTCTACACACATTTTGTACATAACACTGTTTAGTATGCCACGTTATTTTGGATCCTTTTTTCCAAATCTTGGGATTTGGATTCAAGGCTCGGGGGCTGCGAGACACGTGTCATCGATGGCTTATTTTTCAAAACTGTTTGGAAGATAAGATGAAGATTCAAGACTAGTGGGGTCCTCAGTCTGATTCTTTGATTCAACCTAAGGCTCGAGGGCTACTCCATATGGAGTGCGAATTGCATCGCACCCCATAGAAGGAAAAGACTTAAAAGTACTCGGGGCTAGAGCACCTCACAGCCTCGGGCAGCCAAGGAAAATACTCGGAAGACATCTTCAAGACAGAGTTTCAACAGAAACTGAAGGATGACTTCAAGAAGTACTCGAAGCCTGCAGTACTCAGCTATGAAGAGCTCAGGGGCTTGTCAAACCCGGGGCGACGGGACTGCACGCGTGGCGTAGAACATTCTAGAGTAAGGGGTGGGGAATGTCCCATACCTTATCTATACTGTAAAGTACTCGTACATGGGTACAACTAATCGGTACAGAAGGAAACTACCCGAGAGTACTCGGTTAGGACTCCTAAGCTCGTACCAGACTAGGATTTCCATTTAACCCTATCCCCCTAGGATATATAAGGGCGGGCAGGGACCCCTCCAAAACACATCGTGCATTCGCATAACCTACAAGGCAATACAAACCATACAGGACGTAGGGTATTACGCATACTGCGGCCCGAACCTGTCTAAACCCTTGTGTTTTTTCCACCATCGAGTTTCTGATCTCGGCGACACCCTGACCACAAGTCTACTACCAATGTCTTCCTCCCGACTTGTAGTCCGCCTACAAGAGGAAATTAGCTCTTTTAGGTGTCCAAACCTTTTTGGGTCCTTGAATGTTAGTGACTAAAGCTTTAGGAAACCAAATCGCATTCTTCTTAGCACCATCTATAGGTAACCCAACAAATTTTGCACAAACATTGCCCTTAGAATATTTAGTAAGAACATATCTAGGATCAAAGGATATAGCTTTCTTGTTTGTGCAGTATTTCTCATCATGCCCAATATTTCTGCATTTTTCACAAAAAGGAATGCCACTATTCTTCACAAAGACGGTCTTTGTTTGAACAAGAGTTGCCTTCCCTTTCTTGGGAATATAACCAAAACCTTGTCGGTTGATTGTGAATTTTTTATTTGCCCAACAATGATTGAATTTAGCCCTTTCGTCATAACACTTCATCAAATCATTGGTTTAGCAAGCAACTTCCTTATTCAACATTTCATTTTCCAAAAGTAGTGACTTATCATAAGATTCATTATTTAGAGCTACAAGATGGGTTAGTAGAGCTAGAAGCACAACAAGTTTTATCAAATAAATCACAACTAACACCCACACTCAATTTTGCTTTGTTTCCATGAGCATGTAAGGTGTTGTGGGCTTCCTCAAGCTTCTCATGAGTTTCTTTTATAATCTCATGAGAGGTCTTTAGCTCCTCATAGGATGCTTAAAGAGAATTAAACTTCAACTTTAAGTCCCTCAACTTTGCCCTTTCCTTGCTCATGAACTTATCGACATCATTGAGCATGTCAACAAGATCATCATAAGTAAGTTCATCAAGATCACCATCATGTGATACCTTTGCACCACCTTTTGCCATGAGACAATGTGGTGTAGAGAAGAGTGAAGGAGCTTCCTTGATGGCAATTCCGGCAACTCCCTTGGATGGCTTGTCTTCGTCATCATCGGAGTCCCATTCAACATAGTAAGCTTGGCCATCTCTCTTCTTGACAAATTTCTTCTTTTTCTTGTCATCATCCCTCTTGTCATTTTTGTTCTTGCCCTCTTTCTTGTTCGGACAATTAATGATAATATGGCCCAATTCACCACATTCAAAGCATCTCTTGTCACCAAAAGGGTTCTTCTTCGATGATTGCCCTCTCTTGCCATAATTTTTCTTCTTCATAAATTTGTTGAATCTTCTAACAAAGAGAGCCATTTCTTCATCCAATTCATCCACATTGCAATCATCATCATTTTCTTCTTTTGTGCTTTGTGCCTTCAAAGCCACACTCTTTTTCTTCTCATCATTGGCTGCCACATGGACTTCATCTTGTGATTTCTTGAACATATCATGAGCGAGCACTTCTCCCAAAATTTCCGTGGGAATGGTGGGTTTCAAATTGGACCTCACAAGCAATGTCACAATGGTGTCATATCTTTCCGGGAGAGACCTAAGGAACTTATGAGAGAAATCCACATCCGACACCTCAAAACCAAGCCCCTTGAGCTCATTGACAATATCATTCAACCGGTTGAACATCTCGGGCACACTTTCATCCTTCTTCATGGCAAATTCACTAAATTTTCCTTTTAGCACATACATCTTTGCCTCTTTTATGGTTGATGTGCCCTCATGAATTTCCATAAGCTTCTTCCAAATCTCATTTGCAGTTTTGAGATTTTTGACTCGGTTGAACTCACTTACATCTAGAGCACTAAATAAGACATTTATAGCTTGATCATTGAGAAGATCATTTTCTTCATCAAGAGGTGTCAAATTTTTCTCATCAAGAATAACAAATCCATCATTCACGATTCTCTATATCTTTCTACTCATAGCCTTGAGATGAGTTGTCATTCTTGTCTTCCAATAATCATAATTGTTCCCATCAAAGAAAGGTGACCCCCCAACATGAATACCATTGTTACTAGTCATTATCCTTACTCCGGGATGGTTAAATACTCACTAAAAGGAGTCATATGCTTTGATACCTTCTAGAGGGGGTGAATAGGCGGTTTCAACTAAAAACACAAACACTAGGCAAATTTAATTAGAACCAAAAGAGAGCCCTATTCCTACTAAGACTTAGCACTAGAGGGGTTTTGCAACCTAGGGTGACAAGATGCAATTCAAGATCTAGAAAAGTAAATTGCTCAAAGTAAACTGCAAGAATGAAATGAGCAAAGACCGAGCACAAGACAAGAATTTTTTTCCCATGGTGTCAATGACTTGCTGGTCACCCCTAATCCACATTGAGGTGGACTCAAAGCTTTCAACTGCTCCTCTGTCAAAAAACACTCTTGATCTTGAGCTGGCTTGAAACAATAAGCCTCTCCGAACCTCGATTCCACTAGAGTTTCTCTTCACCACTCCGGCGAGGCGAGCACAAGGACCTCTCATAATCAATCCGGGGCACCTTCACAACCTTCTTGAAGGGCTCAACGGATTCACCTTCTATGAGCCATCTAGGAGGCGGCAACCTCCAAGAGTAACTAGTTGATGGCGCTTGCTTGAAGACTCCCTAGTGCCACAAAGCTCAAACACTGGATGCATTGCACTTGGATGCCCTCACACTCTCAAGAATGCAACCTCTAAGCAAAGTGAGTGAGGGAGAGGAGGGAGCTAGCTCAAATATGTCAAGAAAGCTTTTTAAAGTGCCAAGAGACCTCTCCCACGGCCGGGCATGAGGTATATATAGTATGCCCCTTGAAATCTAGCCGTTACACTCAAATCCCGTGAAAACAGAGCTTTCGCAGACCGTCGGCCTCACAGAGATCGGATTGTCCGCAATTCAAATCCAATGGCTAAAACTGTAATGATTGTGTGTCAGAAGTGACCATTACAGCCTTGGCGCACCGTCCGCCCACAACTCGCGGACTGTTCGTCCACAACTCGTGAACCTCCGAAGTACAAAACCCTTGAGCGCACAGAACACCCCGAGTTCTGTCTGGTTTTAAACATTAGCGGGCGCACCGTCCGCGCCTTACAGTCGGACCGTCCGTCGTTCACTTTCAACGCACCACCAAAACCCAAAACACTTCTAACTATATTCTCATTTTAGCTGGCGGACCGTTCGCTAACTGGGCCCGGACTGTCCGCCCTTAATTTTCAGCGCACCAGTAGAGGAAACTAGTTTCTCATGCCTCTTAGCAAAGAACACCGGACCGTCCGCCACACCAGGCCGGACTGTCCGCGTCTGCATGTTAGCTCACAACAAAGTCACCATCTCTCAACCAAGTTAACCCTCATGCATGTGATGCAATTGTTTGAGAAAAATGGCACTAAAGAGCAGTCAAGCAAAGGCACATCTACCCGTCTTGATAGTACGACTATGTATCCTATTAATCCGGTCATTTCACATCCTCTAATCACCTTATGACCGGCAAAAATAGAAGAGCCCTATCATATACCTTTGACTTGAGCGTATCCATTCAAGATCATCTCCAAGTGTCTTCATAACGCCAATTTTAGCTCATTTTTCTTGGACCGACCTATACTCATTTCTTCTCAAAGAAATTGTTAGTCCACTAATGTTGTCATTGATTACCAAAACTCGAATTAGGGGCCTAGATGCTTTCAGAGTGTTCGGTATGGGTTTTACTCTTCCTCACCTTTGTAATATTCGGAATTCCTTAATAGAGTTATCTTCTAGTTTAGTGTACTTGTATAGTATAAGTTCTGTGTATTCAGATGTGTGTGATATGCTTAGTTTATATCTAGGTCTTATATCTTGCATGATTAGATGTGGTAAGACATCTAGGCTACGGCATTGGTTCCAGTATTTGTATGTTTGCTCTAGTGTGATGTCTGTCCATCTGAAGGGTCGGGGCTCCACGCGGGGCATTAGAGTATCACTTATTAGCATAGACGTGGTGTCTGGGCTAATCAGTGTTGTTGGATGCGGCTCTATACCATGGTTAGATGAGGTAGGCGGCAGGTGGTGATAGCCCTTTCCATCCAGCGTAACCCTCCCCATTCGTGTAGTGGCTGTACGAGGTGCATAAAATAGCCGTGAAGAACTAGTGGCCACCTAGCCATTTCTTGTGCGGTCTCCCGGTGATGCCTGGGGGCCTAGAGCCCGATCCTAATTGTGTGTATGTGTATGAGTGCTTAGTATAGACTGTATGCTTAGTTAGGAGTACATAACTCCTTAGATTAGCATTCTTCTTCCTTTCTCCCTTCCTGTAAGCTTTGCATAGAGATAGAGCTTGAGTAACTTGTGTGTCACACTACCCCTCTACCATATATTATCTTACCCCTATTTATTCAACTGAATATCCATGCTAGAACTAATCAACCTACTAATTTGTTCCAATAACTTTGAGATGGTGTTTCCACCATCATTCTTTAATATAATGACACATCTCCTCGTGCACATTGTGAAAGAGATAAGCATTTTGGGCCTTGTATCCCTACACAATATGTTCCCTTTCGAGAGGTACCTAGCAGTCCTAAAGAAGTATGTTCGCAATCATTCTCGTCCAGAAGGGTTTATTGCTAAGGGCTATGGAACAGAGGAGGTCCCATTTAGGCCATATTTATTGTAATTTTGGTGATTCGGTGACAAGATGATCATTGGGACTAACAAGTTTGTCCAAGTATGATCTAAGGTCCCGGGGATGAAGTAAAAGATCCAGCAAAGCAAAGAAACCAAGAAAGAACTCAAAGAGAGGTCGAACTGGATGAGTTCAGCTGGAAACAATAGGGTCGGATGAATCGATGCCCTACAGAGAGCAAGCATCGATGCATTGTCTGTGTATTGAAGATCAAAGTTAAAAGCACTGGATGAACCGACGGTGCATCAAAGAGCGTCGGCGCGTTGCATGTACATTACGCAGTGCCGCTAAAGAAGAATTCGAAGCCATGTGTTCAGGACCGGATGATCCGACACACGATCGGATGAAGCGTCGGTGCATCAGCGGAGCTTTGAAGACCCTAGTCTTAAGGACCAGTTGAACCGACGGGCAAAACAGAGGCGTCGGTGCATTTGTGCTACTATCAGTCGGTACCAATGTTGGAGTTGGAGCAGTGAGGTCCTTTAGGACCGGTTGAACCGACACCCCGTCGGTGCAAGCGTCAGTGCATCCACATCAGTAGCAGGCAGTTGTCAGATGTCCAATGGCTAGCTCGGAGCTGTGAGTGACCGGTTGAATCGATGCATATGGTCGGATCAATCGACGCTACGCACTTTTCTGGGTAAAAGTATGTAACGACTACTTCAAGTTGGTGGCCTATATATATGCCTCACCCTGGGTCTTTTGATGGTGCTGGAGCTCGGGTGAAACCCTAGAAACATTGTAGAACACAGCCAAGCCACCCAAGTGAATATCGATCACATTCTTAGGTTAGCACAAGCTTTGTGAGACTTAGTGCTAGGATTAGCTCTTGAGAGAGTGAGTGAGCAAGGTGTGAACCTTGTGTGCTGGTTCTAAGAAGTGAACCGCAAGCGTATCTCGGTGTGCCGGTCCCTTGGAGCTTTGGTGGCTCGCCGGCAAGTCTACAACCCTCCGGCTTGGTGTGGAGCGGCGTCGACGGCTTTGTGCGTGGGATGCGAAAACCCCCTTCCTTGATGGAGAAGCTCCTTAGTACAAAGCGGGATCAAGGTGACCGTGGTGACTTGACATAGTCTGGTGGCAAGTCAAGAAGAGTTCCAGAAGAAATTTGGTTGCCGGGAAGTGATACTCTTTGTGAGTGCTTCAACAACGAGGCTTTGTGCCTAACCAAACCATGGGATAAATCTTCATGTCGAGAGTTTGCTTCACTTTATCCCCTATCTTTAAGCTTTCACATTTCATATTGCAATCTTGAGTGTGTTTACATTCTTAGTGTAGTATCTTGCTAGGATTGGCTATAGATTGCAAAACTCTTTTGGGATGAGCATTTCACACTAGAAGAACCATAGATGCACATCTAGTTAGCATGTTTTAGCTCATATTTTGTGCAAACTAGATTGAGCCATAGGTCAAGGTTTCAAGTTTGCCTAATTCACCCCCTCCCCCTCTTAGGCTACGATCACCGATTCCTTTAAAGTGGTATTAGAGCCGGGGCTCACTTCTTTTAGAAAGAAACGCCCATTCAATTGGCAAATTGTGAAAACTAGCTCATTGGAACGGTTAGGCTTCACTGTCTAGTGAGTTAGCTCATTGGGGAAGGGACGGATACCTATGACCGGCTCCACGATTCGATGGCACGGGCTTCTAAAAATGGAAGGTTTTAATGCAAGCCTAACTCCAAGCACGGGGCCTAAATGTTTGGAGAGTTGTGAGCGAAGGCATGAAAAACAAGGGTAGCCAAGAAACACAATATGATGTTAATGCAAAAAGTATAATATTGTCTTCCCTTAGTGATGATGTGCAAAATAGAGTTTTTGCTAGTGAAAATTCCTTTGAGCTATGGAAGTCTATCCATGATAACCATGAGGGCACAAAGATATCATGTTGCCAATGAAACATATCATGTTCTCATTGATAAGCTTAATAGCTTCAAGCAATTGAATCATAAAGATGCATCATCCATGTACTCACGTTTGAGTGTTCTTGTGAATGAAATTAATTCTCTTGAGGTCAGGAAAATTGAAGGAGTGGAACTCATTCGCAAGATCTTTCACTAACTCCGAATGCCGGACTATAATTTGGTGACCACAATTCTCTATGAGAAAGAGCTCTCAACCTTGACTCCAAATCAAGTCCTCAACAAGGTGATCGCCCATGAGCTTTGAATGACATCAAACCAAGGGAGCCACATTCTTCACCAACACATAGCGCTCTTGCATGCAAGCAAGCCAAGATTTTGAAGAAGTTGGCCATCAAGGGAAGCTCAAGTGAAAAGGAAGAAGAGGAAGCAAGCACAAGCTCCTCAAATGATGAAAAAGAAGAAATGAACCCCAAGCTTTTCAAGCAAGTCAAGATCATGAACAAAAGTTTGGAGAAAATCAATATGATGGGGTACATGGTCTTCCTCAAAGATGGGCCACATCACCAACTCATGAAGGTTGAGAAGATCAAGTTCAAGAAGGACAAGAAGCAAAAGAAGAAGGAGAAGAAGACTAAGCATGAAGCTTTTGCTACATTTGGAGAATGGGTGAGCAGTGGTGAAGAATCAAGCACAAGCTCAAGTGATGATGAGTCAACTAAAAGATTCACCACCCGCACCATCAAGGGCGCTTCATCATCATCCAACATATGCCTGATGGCCAAAGGTATGAGTGAAAGCAATGTAAGTGATGATGAATCCGAATTTCCTTCCTTTGAAGAACTTCTTGACTTGATTCATGAGCCACAAGGAGTCATGAAAAGACAAGCTAAAGAAATTAAACAACTTAATGCTCTTAATGGTCTTTATGCTTCACTTGCTACAAATTATGATGATTTGTTGTGAAAATTCAAGTTGCTTAGCAAGGAGCATAAAGAGCTCAAATTAAAAATTGAGAGCATTAAGAATGAAACTAATCACTCTTTGAAAATGGAGCAATCTATTCCTTGTGCAATTCCTATATTCAAAGTAGATGCTTCAACTTCTTACATTGATTTAATTGATGAATCTTGCTCTAACCCTTGCAATGAGAATGCTTTGAGAAAGTTTTGTAGAAACATGTGATGATCTCATTGCCAAGGAAAATAAAGAGCTTAAGCAAGAAGTAGAAATGCTCATGAAGGACTTGGCAAGATTGAAGGGCAAGAACATTGTCGAACTTTCTCAAGATAACCATGAAAACATGGTGAAGAAGCTTGAGAATGGTGCAACTGTGACATGCTTTAATTGCCATCAAGGAGGCCATAAGTCCTACAAGTGTCCTCAACCCAAGAAGAAGTTTCCGGATGAGAAGAACAAGAAAAATGCCACCATCAAGAGTTCTCTCATCTACACCATGCCCAACCGAAAGAATAAGAACAAGAGCACCACCTAAGTTATCAAGAAGAAGAACAATGGCAAAGTGGTAGCCCACAAGGTTGGGAAGAAAGATTGGAGTTGGAACCGCTCCATTTGGGTGCCCAAGGAAATCATCATCAACATGAAGGGGCCTCAAATGGTGTGGGTTCCAAAAGAGACTTGAAGCCCAAGGATCGGCTTCGGAGGATTTGGAGGCTTGGCTAACAAGATGATGAGAAGAATCAAGCCAAGAAGCCAAGCTCACAACTTGGACATTTGTTGCCCAAGTCCCCCATAAGGTAATGGTAGCAAGATTTCAATTCAAGCATCATGTAGCTCCATTATTTTTGCTAGGTTCTATGCATGTGTTGCATTCCCTAGTGTTATCTACATATGGTGGGTTCCTTATGTACATATGGTACATGGACCTCATGAGGCACGTATTTCATTTGTGTACTATGAACACAACCTGTAGGGTAAGTTTCCCATTGTGGTCAAAAACAATGTGCATACATTTAGTTGGTGATTCAAAAACTAAATGCTCATATATAGGGGGAGCTCATCCTATGGTTTGTGATTTTGAAGACTAACAAGTTTGCAAGCTTATCTTATGTAGACTCTATGGCGTCTCGGTGGAAACACACTAAGAGAATGTTATTCACCCTCAATGTGAATCAACAACTCTACGAGTGTGATTAGAATAATTATTGTGCTTTCATGCATATTGAGTCATGCTCTATCGAACTTAAATTTCAATATCTAAGTTCATAGGCTATTTGCTCATACATTTGCTCACCTTGGTGTACCAAGTGCTCAACATCCATCCACGTTCAAGTGGTACTTTCAAGTGGTATACTCAAGGTAACTAAACCCCCCCAGAGGTATGCAAGGTTTAAACTTTTTCAATTGGTTTCATTGTCAAATCCTTATTTTTTGATGCTATCTCCGTGCAAGATATGATCTAAGCTATCCTACTCATATTTTCAAGTGGTGCATATGATTTTCACATTATCTTGTTGTGCGCACACATATATGCAAAACTTAGCTCATGTCATGCTAGTTTCATGAATTTATGATCCACCTTAGTGAGCTTCAAAATGGTATCTTCATTGATATCATCATTTTGGGTCATGTCTCATGGAACTAACTCCCTAGGCGACTAAATTTTCTCATGAGCTACATTGCTTTGCTAGATCCTTTTAGGTGTGTTAGACACTTTTTTAGGTGATTTGATTCCAAAGGGGTAGAGATGTCAAAGCAAGTAAGCATTGTGTGAAGATGAAAGGGGGAGAAATGGTGAATCAAAGCACACATGCTTGGAAAAATGGAATCAAGGCAAATATGGAGGAGAAGTATGGAGTGATTTGAAAGATTTCAAGTAGGTTGCCATAGAGGGAGGAGTCAAAGGGGGAGAAGATGCAAGGACTTAAGGCAAGGTCAAGTCCAAAACTGGGTGATGGTAAGCATCCAAGCAAATGTAAGTGGTCAAATATGTCAATTCTTTCAAATTTATGCTTGCTTTGATTGTGTTGTCATCAATCACCAAAAAGGGGGAGATTGTAAGGAATATGGTCCCATTTAGGCCATATTTATTGTGATTTTGGTGATTGAGTGACAACATGATCATTGGGACTAACAAGTTTGTCCAAGTATGATCTAAGGTCCCGAGAATGAAGTAAAAGATCCAGCAAAGCAAAGAAACCAAGAAAGAACTCAAAGAGAGATCGAATTGGATGAGTTCAGTTGGAAACAATAGGGTGGGATGAACCGACGCCCTACAGAGAGCAAGCGTAAAATTGTCTGTATATTGAAGATCAAAGTCAGAAGCACCGGATGAACCAATAGTGCAACAAAGAGCATCGGCGATTGTATGTACATTACTCAGTGCCGCAGAAAAAGGGTTCGAAGTCATGTGTTCAGGACCGGATGATCCGACACACGATCGGATGAAGCGTCGGTGCATCAGCAGAGCTTTGAAGACCCTAGTCTTAAGGACCAGTTGAACCAACGGGCCAAATAGAGGCGTCGGTGCATTGGTGTTACTATCACTCAGTACCAATGTTGGAGTTGCAGCGGTGAGGTCCTTCAGGACCGGTTGAACTGACGCCCCGTCGGTGCAAGCGTCGGTGCATCCACGTCAGCAGCAGGCAGTTGGCAGATGTCCAACGGGTAGATTGGAGCTTTGAGTGACCGGTTGAACCGACACATATGGTCGGATGAACCGACGCTACTTTGAGTTGGTGGGCTATATATATGCCTCACCCCGAGTGTTTTGATGGTGCTGGAGCTCGGGTGAAACCCTAGAAACATTGCAGAACACCTCCAAGCCACCCAAGTGCATATTGATCACATCCTTAGGTTAGAACAAGCTTTGTGAGGCTTAGTGCTACGATTAGCTCTTGAGAGAGTGAGTGAGCAATGTGTGAACCTTGTGTGCTGGTTCCAAGAAGTGAACTGTTGACGCTCACTACGTACCAATTTTGAGCGTCAATTTGAACCAAAAATTGGGATGATTGGCACACTTTACCTGCATATTTACCCAAATAATATCATTACCACATTTCCCTTCGAGATTTTGGAATGTAGGAAATTAGGCAAGAAATGCAGGTAAAACAAGCTCCAGAATCCATGCCACAAAATGCCGACTGATCGGACTGCGCCAACCAACAAAGTGCAGGTATTTAATTACCAAACTCCACATGTGTTGGTGAATATGTGTATGCAGCTAAAGCAAAGGAGGAAACACACTTCAAGAGCAAGGCCACACACTCTCAATTCAAGGCAACACCATTCCGACCAATCAGGCGCAAGCATTCAGCCTCCCATGGATCAAAGGGCCCACAAACCCATGCAACCGACTTAGGATAGCGCTGATGCATGCACAACTATAATCAGGGCCCACCTAGCAGTCACCCTGCCAAACTAGAAGCGAAATGGGCTCGGGGCCGGTTCGGCCGAACCAGGAAGAAAGCCGCCGACCTTCCCCTTGCACGTGGCAGCTCCTCATCACTCCCTAATGTCGATTCCAGGTGATAGAGTTGAAATGCTGGGCGAGAGCACCCCAGTTCACCCCTATAAATACAAGGAGACACACCATTCCATTCTCTCCACTCTCACTTTTGGAGTTGGAGCTCTCCTTAGAGGCTTAGTTCTGCCTAGGTAGAGCTTAGGAGTTAGGGAGAGAGTGAGGGGGAGTCAGGGAGGTGCCGGGGTTGTCGGCCCCCGGCGTTCTTCTCCAGCTTGTACCTCGACGGATGCTTATCAATCATAGTAAGTGTTCGTGACTTCTTTTATGCTTTAGTCTTTTAGTTAAGTTAGATCTAGCTCCTCCTAATTGCTTGTCGGATCAATAGTTCACTAGTTTAGTGTGTAGCTCTAGTCTTTAGCTAAGGCTAGAGTTAGTAACGATAGTGTAGATGTGGTGTCTAGACAAGACTTACCTGTTGGTTGTCGTATACCCAATGGTTTGATGAGGTAAGGTCAAACCCGATTTTTATGGCAAAACCGAATGCATGTCATATGTGCGCCAGGATCAGTTTACACACACATGATAGACATCATAAGTGAATATATCAAAAGACAATGTTCGAAACATAAATAAAACATAGTATCAACATTATTACACTCCGAATAACATAAAGACATTCCACCATTCACCTAGGCAACATCTTCTCCTACAGGCAGTCAACTGGTGAACGCTCGCTTTGAACTCCTTGAAATCGTCTAAGTTGTCTTCTCCAAAGTTTCCTTCTGAACAGCAGTTGGGCAAGGGTGAGTACTCTTATGGTTGATACTCAGCAAGTGGGTGAAAAATATGCAAGGCTATCAAGGAAAGGCTGAGGTTTTTAAGCGGTTAGCATTTTAGTTGGTCAAATTTTATTAGCATGCAACCTATTAACTAGATGTAAGTTTATACCAACCCCTTTAAGCAAAAAGGAATAACAATAACATTAAAACAAAGCCACAGAACCACAAGTTAATAAATCTTTAAATTCAATTATCATGTGAGGGTCCAAGCCACTCATAACCGTGAGCACGGCTGATATATCAGTTTTACACTCTGCAGAGGTTGTACACTTTACCCACAATTCATGTTCCCCTTAATCGCCCGGGTTTGCAAGGCCCTTAAACACTTCCGAGGTGAGTGGTGAGGGGTCCACTACGAAGCCTTACAAAGACAAGCGAAAAACTAGATAGTCCGCTAGAGTTTCGGTACCAGTGTGGTCCATAAACCTCCCTAATGGTCAGCACCTTAGCAAAGGCTGCAACCCCAAGAGGGCCGGGCTATGACCCCTACACCGACCCCCTCCTTACCCTTTCGATAAGACTACCAGTTAACCACAAGTCTAATTAATCGGCTAAGGTCAGAGCCATGTAACATTGTGGTTGTACGGTTTTCTTAGGTGGTTCTCCATGTTCCAATTACATAAAGTGGTCTTGCAAGTTATCTAGATAAAACAACAATATAAAACCATGATTAACATTTTTAAAAGATTAAAGCAAGTCCAAAACTCAAAGTTAAGCAACTAAGCATAGCTACCCAAAAAGATAACTAAAACCAGGTGATTCAAGGCTTGGGTGATAAAACTAGGTAAATCCTTAATAGGCATTCCCGTCAAGTTTATGCATTTCAGCAAATAAAGTAAAGTGTATCTTCATGCTATTATTGGGAACAAAATGGAATATGCAGAGGGGGAAATCCACTTGCCTTCCTCATCAAAAAGCTGGTTTTCTTCCTTGAACTGCTGCTCTGTCCCTTCCTCGAACGTCACGTCGTCTACACGATCACACAAGCAAAAACCTAGACAAAATAAGAAACATTACAACAAACAGTACAAACTGATCAAAATAAGATGATAAAGATGAAGTGCATTATGTAAGGATCGCGTGAGCGTGAGAATCGCTGAAATCGGAATTAAAACGAGAAAGATATGGCTAGAACATGATTCCAGGGGCTTAACAATGAAAGATATGAAAACTATAGGGGCTAACAGAAGAAAACTAAGGACTAAAACAAAACTATACTAAAGATTCAGAGGCTAGACTAAAAAATAGAAGCTTCTGGATGGTGGGTTCTATTTCTTGAAAGATTAGGGGCTAAAACAGAAAGATAAGGGCCTAAAACTAATTACTTTTGAACTAAAGAGGACTGCGGGTTGATTTAAAGCAAACCGAGGGGCTTTTCAGCAAAAGGGACAGCGGGCAGCTCTGGTTGACCAGAGTAGACCGGATCTGACCCGTTGGATCAAGATCCAACGGCTGGAGGCGGCTCGGCTGGCGGCTCGACTGCGGCTGGCTACAGGTGACGGCTCGGCTGTGCGGCTGGCTACAGGCGACGATGAGCGGCAGCGCACGGCGGCGAACCTCACCGGACCTACTCGAATACGAGCGGCTGGCCTAGGTTTGGACCAGGGCTTGGCCTGGGAGGGAGAGGAGACGACGACAAAATTGATGGAGGGGTCGGGGCGGTGGTGCGGTGGCCGGAGGGGCATGCGCCATGGCGGCGAGTGGCTCAGTCACTCGGGCGAGAAATCGCTGCGGCGTGGTGATGAGGGAGAGGGGGAGGAAGGGCAGGCGACGAAGCCGACCACCACGCGAAACTCCAGCGACCTCTTGACATCAACGAGGAGCAGCGGGGCGGCGGAACGACAGTGGTGGCGGCGCTCCGGGCAGGTGGCGGCGGCGGGCACGAGCGTGGAGACAGAGCGAGGGCGACAGGAGGTGTGGCAGAGCACGGCGGGGTGCATCGCCTTTTATAGGCCAAGGGAGGGAGCGGAGCAGCCGGCGGAGGGAGGGCGGAGCTTGGTGGTGGTCGGCCTTGATGGCCTTCATGGCAGCGGACGTTACTGGAGAGGAGAGAAGAGGGCGCGAGGTGGGGGAAGTGATGGCAAGGGGCACTAGTGGCCATAAAGGAGGCGGCGCAGTGAAGGAGGGAGGAGAGCGGGCGGCCAATGGGCAGGCGGAGTTCGCGGCGCGAGGAGGGGAGGGGAAGAGCTTGAGGTGGGGGATGACAGGGGGGCCCCACTTGCCATCGACTGGAGAGAGAGAGGAGGGGCGGAGGCAGACTGCTCGGCTGCCTTAGGCCGAACTGGGCCGACGGGGTTTTGGGCTGGGCGATGGAGAGAGAAAGAAAGAGAGAGGGAGAAAGGGAGTTTGGGTTGGGCCGGGATTGGTTTCTCTTTTTTTTCGGATTTGGCTGTTACAGGTAGGTAGCAGGTGGTGACAGCCTTGTCTATCCAGCGTAACCCTCCCCGTTCGGGTATATTCCAGTGTCGTATTACTGGAGCTCACCAGTTTTATCCTGGGGGAAGCCAGTATAGTTATATCTTACCATTTATTCTTAACCTTAGAAATCCTCTCTACCCCTTGCCTCTAACTGGTGCGGTGTCAGTGGACGAACCTGAACCTTAGAGACTATACACACGTTCCTCACTGAAAACGATACCCTTGGAATACTCCTGGGTGAAAGCTACAACGGTATCCGTGAGCTTGCGGATTTATTTCGTGACACTAGGAAACGTCAACAAGCGTTCTGGCGCCGTTGCCGGGGAACGGTTGCTATATTCTCTACGAACCTAGTTCGCCCTCGTATCTTTTCATTTTTCTTTCATTCTATCTTTACCCCCGCTACCCATGGAGCAGTTATCCTCTCAACAGCTCTCTACCCCAAGGGGGGATTCTTAGAGCCACCACCCACTACACGTATAATACTCACATCCGGCTATGAATTCCTTCCTGGTCTTATCACTCTGGTTCGGGACTTTTCCTTCTCTGGGTTAGAAAATGAAAACCCATACCACCATCTGTTGGACTTGGAGCTATTGTGCTCATTGTGTGGATTTCCAAGCATGACACAGGATACCCTCAAGTGGAAATTGTTCCATTACTCCCTTATAGGAAGGGCCGAACAATGGTACACGTATGTTGTGGGCACCGTGAATGACAACTGGGATGAGGTTAGAGACAAGTTTTGCCTTGAGTTCTTCCCGATTCCTGCATCATTGCTCTATACAAGGATATCCATCATTTTCAACAGGATGAGAGGGAATCCGTATGTGCAGCCTAGTTTAGATTTTCTTGTTTAGTGGCATCCGGATCTGTCCTATCGATATCTGAGCCCCAGTTGCTCCACCACTTTTATGAGGGTCTCAATAACGGTTCCTCCTATTATCTCGACACCGTCTCTGGAGGGTCATTTCTACTTATGTCTAGTACATCTCCAAAGGAGCATTGGAATTTCCTAGCTAGGATCATGGAATGTGCTTAACCCGGGCCTAAACCTCTTCGAGACGAGCACAAGTTGAGCCAAGAGGATCCTCTAGCTGCTGAATCCAATCCTTCATCTTCCACATCCTCAGATTCAGCCATAGAACCCTCGCTCGAACCAGGAACATCGGGGGGAGAAGAAGTTCAACCTTCAATGTGGCAGAACCACCTGAATTAATCCGGCTCAAGTGTATTAACCATCACCATTAAGGCATCCTCGGTTAACCTTACACTTCAAACGGAGTAATCCACTGGTCTGTCGGGTATAACCTCCCGATACAACCACGGTAAACGGATCGAGCGCCGTACATACAAACGCTCATGCGACGATGAGCCCAGAGAACACCACATTCCAGCAAATATTACAACATTAACATAAGTGAATATTACGGACCAAGTTCTGAGTTTAGAAAACAAGTACTTCAATTAACATAAATAAGTTCTTCAGAGTTAAGTTGCAGCGGAAAATAAACAACGGAAACTACTCGACGATATAGGATGTCTCGATGAAGCCCGTACGAGACATCACTCGGCCTTATCTCCGTTGGACGGGGGCGCATCCCATTCCACCGACCAACCAGGGGGAAGAGTGCAGGGCCAAGTCAAGCTAGCAATCATGTCTTCAAAGGGCTCACCTGAAAACGAGTCACAAGCAAGACTGAGTATACTAATACTCAGCAAGACTTACCCGTGTAGTGGGAACTACTCCACCGACTCTAGACATGCAAGGCTTTTTGGCTCAGGGGTTTGTTTTGCCGAAAAGCATCTACAAGTGGGTCCTTACTTTCAACTTTTAGCTCAAGATTCTAGTTTCGTTAGCCAGTCTAGGTAAGCAGCTATCCAAGCATACATGGTGAAGCATTAAACTTTCCATCCAACCAGTTCATTCATCATCATTGTTCCTCTTCTTACTCTGTGGGTAAAAATGGTTAAGCAGTCTCAATAGCCGTGAGAAACGGACGATTCGAATCGAATTTCTTAACCTTGCAAGGGAAACCCAAACACACGTCACGTGGTTACTCCCTAGAGTCACACGTGCAACTTTTCCCCTTCCTTTCCGGGTCGTGGATCGGGGCTACCCTCCGAGAGTACAAGAGCTCCACGCCACGGTTCGGCGCCGGGTCGTGACCACTCTCTGCACTCGCCATATGCACATGGGACCGAAGTTCAAAGGGTAGGATGCCGTCCCCTTGCCGGGCCAATCAGGTACTTAAGCTTACCGATTCCCATAATCTCGGCATGTGTTTAGTACGTTCAAAGACTTAACCATCACTACCACACCCTGCGGCCTTAGCATTTTTCACTAGACAGACGGGCCTCAATCGTAACCATCGTTACATAACCCGTCCGTGTCCTTATGATTGCAGCGTGTAGTAGTCATTCAACTCCTATTTTCTCGCGAGTGACAGGAAATCACTCGACTTTTACCGGAGTCCTATTAGCACAGCATTCTATCGAACCTTACATCTAGTTTTCCAAGCAAGGGTTCCTGACATCATGCAACTAAGTTTTCATCCAACTCCTATAAACTTAATGCACAAGCAAGGAGTAAAGAGTTGCATAATTTCGGAAAGAATGGGTTATGCTCCGGGGCTTGCCTTCGCAGTTCGCTTGGGGATCTTCCGAACTTGGGCTCGGGCCTTCAAAAGCTTCAGTTAGATTTGCTTGAGCTTCACGCTGCTCACTCTCGGACGCGGGCACCAGCTCGTAGGTTCCGTCGGCGAGAGTCGTCGATTCTACATGAGTGCACAAATTTAAGTCGTGGAAATAGCACTTGATTACGATTTGAGAGTAATTACTACAAGGGATAGTTTCTGGTCATGAAATTTTGGATTTAGGCACATCAAGGAAAGGTGTGCTTACTGTAAAATTTTCAGCCAATTTTATGTAACAGATCAATTGGTGCAACAATTGTGGCTAAGATTTTTACAGAGCTCTCACTTGAGCATGCAGAAGCTACTGTAATTTTTGAAGGATTTTTCATGCAGTATTTAGAGCATAGAAAATATGACATTCTACACCTAGGCTTTTTAAAGATTCATTTTTACAGGACCCTACTCAGGGTTTTTGTCCATGAAACTTTTTATACAGCAACCTCTACCCTAGTGTAACTCCCAGTAATAATTTGGGGATTTTCCAAGCTAAGATACTATTTTCTTGATTTAATGTATGTTATTAGCACATAATTCAAATAAATAGGTTACTGTGAGATAAAAAGTCTCCTAATTTTTCTCTGGCTTCTAGTTACCAATACATTAGCATAGGAAAAATTTCAATGGGTGACTCACCACCTATCTGCAGGGATAAAACATTCTTCTTACACATAATATAAAACTAAGTTTAACAAACAGTAAATCTAGAGATGGAATTTGGGCCTGATCTTTTTACACAGTCCTAATCATCCAGCAACTAATTCACTGCCCAAAATTCAGGGTCAGCATTGTTCTAGAACAGTGGGTATAAAATATGTCCATTAAAGCTTCTATTTAATGTAGAGCAAAATATTTTGAGATTATGAGGAAACTTTTGTAACAAAAGTGGTAGAGTTTGTTCTGAGGATTCCAGAACAGTTGGGTTTGCATTTTTCTGAATTTTCTACGATTTTATACGAATTTTACAAGTTCACTGAATTTGAATCTAGGTTTGAAATTTTCTTTTACAACTAGGTCCTTGAATCTTGCGCTCAGACCCTTCTAAAGATTTAAATCCTTGCAATTGGGTCCTCGGCGGCTCGGGTGCGGCGGCCGGCCGAAATTCCGGCGAGGGGGCTCGCCGGCGGCGAGGGGCGGGGGTCGGGGAAGGTTCAGGGGTGCGAGGGCTACCTTGTGGGGGTGTTGTTCAGGTGGGGGACGGCCGGGAAGGGCTCGCCGGCGTTGGAGCAGAGGCGGCGGCGGCGCGGCTCGCGTCGACGGCGGTGCTCCGGCGGGCTTGGGGCGGCGTGGTCCGGTCGGTGAGCTTCAGTGGCGCATGGGGAAGCTACCCAGAGGCTCGGCTTGGACGGAGGGGGTCGGGGTCGTGCTGTCCACGGCGAGCAGGGGCGGCGGCGGCGACGGCAGCGCGGGCGGCGGAGCTCCGGTGGCTCTGGGTGGCGTTGGGCGGGTCGGCGAGCTGCGGTGAGGTGATGTAGTGGTGGCTGGGTGCTCAGTTTGGGCAGTGGGCGGCTGTGGAGGGCTGCCCACGGACGGGTGGTGCTCGGCGGCGGCGATGGCGCGGCGAGGTGTTCTGGTGGCCGGGGGCTCGCGCGGGCGGTCGGGGCGGGGCTTTTATAGGGTCAGGAGGGGGCGTGGAGATGCCTGGGCGACGCGCGGGGCGGGGCACGGCAGCGGCGTGCACTGGGCGCGGCGGGCGGCGGTAGAACGCCGGCGCGGCGTGCGGCGAGCGGGCGCGGCGACTGGGCGGCCGAGATACTGGCGTGGGCGCGAGGAGATAGTGCCGGGCGCGGAGTGGGGAAGCAGCAGCGGCAGCGGCTCGGGCGGAGGGCGGGCGCGACGACTGGTGGGGCGCGGGGGCCGGGGCGGCACGGCGGAGCGCGGAGACTGGCCGGGCGGGCGGCGGCCTGGGCGCGGCAGCGCACGCGCGGGCGGGGACTGGCCGCGCGGCGTCGGGGCGGGGCAAAGCCGGCCGTGGCGGGGTGGTGCGGCGGCCACTGACCTGGCGCTCCGCGCCGGTCAGGCGACGCCGGCCACCTGGCGCGCGGCGGGCGGGCGAGCGCGCGCGGCGCGGCAGAGCAGAGGGGGAGACGCTAGGGACCGAAATGCAAAAATTCGAAAAAGTTCAGGGGGCTGGGTGCAAACAGGGCGTTTTCTCCTCTTTCTGATTTGAATTTCAAAAACTTTTGAACACGAAAGTTGTTCAAAATAAAAAGTTCTACAACTTTGGTTTCAGGCAAAATCTCATTTGGCTTATGGTTTTAAAGTTATTTTAAAAGTTTCAAATGTGCCCAAATGTGCCCAAATTAAATTTGAATTCTAACTGAACCCTTTTTAAATTCTTTCCACCCTCTCATTAGTGGGTTTAAAACATAGAGTTAGGCTAATGACATTGATTTTGAAATTTTAATTACCAGGGTTGTCACATTCAATGTTCTCTTCTTAATTCGAGGATGATCCATCTGGAAACAACAAGAACACCTCAAATCTCTTCAATGCTCAACTAGGGGAGGGACATTCTTCTGTCCGTTTAGATCAATCTAAAAATCCTTTGACAGAACCTTCCCCCAGGCCTACGGTACCTCCTTCTCCTCCCGATCCTCTTAATGAAACACTTCTCGAGGAGGCCGTAAAAGAGGAATGGTCAGATGGAGTGGGATGCTTTTCAGAAGAAATTTGGATTAGTTCACCCTCCACGATCATCCCCTGCTCTATAAGGGGAATTAACATAGAAGCCCATCTTAACCCCCTCATGGAGGTTAATATCATGCCATGGCACTTAGCGTACACACTTTTACGCGATGTTACGCTAAGACCATCCGACAAGCTCATCAGGAGTTATCCCATTGGACACATCCTTGAATGTCGGGGGGTCGCAAGTGTCGTGATGCTCAAAATAGACAAATTCGAGGTCAAACTAGACTTCCATATCTTTGATGTCCTCGATTTTGATCTTCTCCTAGGCTACCCACTTGAAAAATTTCTCACATCTCATCAATGGAGCCTAGATGAATTTCTTAGGGAAATTGCTTCTGCCACTGCTACCTCTTATTTAGAAAATCCAATGGTGAAGTTTCATCCCAAGCAAAACCCGCTCGAGCAGATGGTGCATACATCTCCGTTCGTATCATCTGAACCCATTCTATTTGAAGTTGCAAAATCTGCAACTTCCAAAGAGTATGATTCGGAAGAAATTCTTCACCTTTGTGAAGATGAACGATCATCAGCACCGTCGATCGAGTTTGAGCCTCTTCACGCTGGCCCGGAGTACGTTGTTCTCGACCACGATTGAGATACAACTACAATCTTTCACGATGTATCTCTTGAGATGGAGAACCCATGGGCTATGGAATTTTGTGAGGCGCCGACTCTGGAGTCCGAGAGGAAGGATTCCATAGATGTGCATGGGAGCTTTATTCTTGAAATATTCCAAGTACCATGCTCGTTCAAAGCCTCTCCAGAGTCAGGCATGCTTAGTGCCCCGAGCACACACGAGGACTACAACCACCTTGAGGTCCTCTTCTGCAAAATCTTCAGAAGGTTGGTTGTAGATGTATATGTTTATCATAAGCATTGTAAATTTTGTGGATGCTCTATGGTGCTAACCTTGTAGCTAAAGCTTCATGAAACATCAACAATTGGTGGTGAGAAGGGAACGACATCACCAATGATAGCTGCAAGAGGAAGTTCCCATGGTCGAGCTTCTAACCATAAACAAAGCACTGTCGGGAGATAACCCGGATTATCATTTGATTTTTCCCTTTTCAATAAATGCAAGAGCATGTTCTAGGATAAGCTTTTCCTTCGGGTATTCTTGGTCACTAACCATTTCAGGTGGAGATTAAAAAGAACAAAGGACAGGTGATGCCTAAGAACATGAGAGCTACACCAAGTACAACACCATGGTAATTCTTGGTGAGGGAATGATTATGAAGGGAAGATTGAACTCCACACACTTGAGTTGTGTTGCTTAGCAATGCAAACTTCAACTGTGGGGGAGGTATGTGAGTACCCTGAGTAAGTTCCTTTCATGCCAAGTCTTACCTTGGTTCGGAGATGGCGTTAGTTCTCGCATCTTGCTCCATAAAAAAAAGAAGAAAAGGGGGTGAGGAGTTACCACGGTGGCAATACTGAGGTTCTTCATCAAGAAAACACCATGCTAAGTTCTCTCAGGTATGTCCTACTTTTGACTCTAAACAAAGCCCTTCCGGGAGGTAGCCCGAGGATCACCAGTTTCAAGCTCATGCTTTTCCCTCTTTGAATAAAGCTTGATCATGCTTTCATGTTTCCTTTATCTATTCTTGTATGCTCTGGTTTGAATATGTGATGCATAACGCATTCATAGGCCTTTTAAATTAAGCATGGTACTTAGGTTAAAATGTCCTCTTTAGTCAAACTAGACCTAGTGTCAAGTTTGATTGATGAACCTTAGAGTTAATACTTGTGCAGACATCGGTTGTATTTGTGGACTAACCCCTGCAGGAAAATATTCAAATCCAAATGGGTAAGTCATTAAGCTGAATTCAAATGGAAAGGTAAGCCAAGGTGTCGAATTCCTGTTGCGCAACATAGGAAGGAGGTACATATCACCCCTCAAAGTTCCACCATGAGTATACCCTCTTTTGCTCATGTTGATGCAACGTCAATTCTGCCTTGCTTGAGTCTCGTGGTGAGATTAAATTTTTAGTTCCAATAAATTATAGGGCTCCCTGGTTCTTAAATTTCGTTTGCACCCTTTTTGTTTTTGAATGAGCACAGGTACAAGAACAAGTGTGGGGGAGATCTCTCGGAGTTTGACGCACATACGTTCGAGATCTCCCACAGACAGATGCACAAGACCAAAAGTACCAGGACACAAAAGGCGTAAACCACATCGCGATGGTTTGTGTACTCTATCCCTCAAATCTCCCTGATCCATGAGTTTAAATGAAATTCTTTGCTAACCACAAAATTAAACTCAATGGTGCTCTTTGGTCACATACTTCAAGTTTGATTGGCTTCCATATATTTTATTCCTTGCTAAACTTGAGCTTGTGAATCATATCTTAGGGAACCCATAATTGTTAAGTTGTTGAAAAGTGAGATATGGTTTGATGAAGGAATCCTTGCTTCCTCTTTTCTATGTCTGGGAAATTTATTTCAAACAGAGAACACCTCCATAGCTTTACAATTCCTTGTGTTTATCCTACCAAAGCCATATGTCGATCCTCATGAATGAAACCTTATACATATGTGCCTTGTGTTGCATTGAGCTTCATCAAATCTTGTGACCCTAGTGAGATATCTTTTCATACTTGCTTGATTAAGATCACGTACACTCCACATGCTAAACTTCTACACTGGAAGTTAGACTTTCCATCCCATCCATCCACAAAATAAAACTCCATATGTGATGATCTCTCTCTAGTTAGCAATGTTACAAAAGAGACATGGGCTTTCAAAAAAGGAAAAAAAGAGAGGACCCATGAAGGTCCAAGTGCTGAAAAAAAAGAAGAAAATTGGACACGTGAAGGTCCAAGAAAAAAAAGAGAGATTTATGTAGCCATGTCTTCAAGTTTCCAAATAAAGGAGAGAGAGTTTCATAAAAAGGAGGCTTTCATTTAAATCATCCACTTTTCATACACTTGCACAATCTTGATCGGCTTGTATGATATGTCATCTCCATGGATCTAACCTTTGATTTTGCAATATATGTGAAACAAGTACATGCTTCCAATGTCCTACCATGAGCTCCACATAAGCTATCTTTAGAAGTAGGATGAAAAGAGGTAGTGCCTTGGTGAGAATATAAACACATTGAGTGAAATGAGAGATCCTATGGAGAAGTAAAGCTATGGTTGGTGTTTCCAGAAGTATTTCAAAACCCCGGTGATATAGCAGAGAAGTGGAGGAGACTGAGATCAACACCGTTCCACTCTTCAACTACCCAAACTGTTATAGTAGACACATCAAGATTCACAGGTAAAAGCGAAGTTTGGAATAATCTATATGCAGGTACCATATGAAAAGGAAGTGGTGTTCCACCTTAATCCTAAGCTTTACTCGAGGATGAGCAAAGACTAAGTGTTGGGGAGCTTGTTGACGCTCGCTACGGACTAATTTTGAGGGTCAATTTGACCCAAAAATAGGGATGATTGGCACAATTTACCTACATATTTACCCCAAATAATATTATTTCCACACTTCTCTTGGATATTTTGGAATGTAGGAAATTAGGCAAGAAATGCAGGTAACACAAGCTCCAAAATCCATGCCACAAAATGCCAACCGATCGGAGCATGCCAACCAACAAAAAGCAGGTATTTAATTACCAAACTCCACATGTGTTGGTGAATATGTGTATGCAGCTCAAGCAAAGGAGGAAACACACTTCAAGAGCAAGGCAACACACTCTCAATCCAAGGCAACACCCTTCCGACCAATCAGACGCAAGCATTCAGCCTCCCATGGATCAAAGGGCTCACAAACCCATGCAACCGACTTAGGACGGCGCTGATGCATGCACAACTGTCATGAGGGCCCAGCGAGCAGTCACCCTGCCAAAGGAGAAGCGAAACGGGCTTAGCGCCGGTTCGGCCAAAGAAAACTGTCGACCTTCCCCTTGTGCGTGGCAGCTCCTCGTCACTCCCCAATGTCGGTTCCAAGTGATAGAGCTGAAATGCCAGGCGAGACTACCCCTGTTCACCCCTATAAATACAACGGGAGGGGCTACTAAATGAGACACACCATTCCATTCTCCCCACTCTCACTTTTGGAGTTGGAGCTCTCCTTAGAGGCTTAGTTCTGCCTAGGTAGAGCTTAGGAGTTAGGGAGAGAGTGAGGGGGAGTCGGGGAGGTGTCGGGGTTGTCGGCCCCCGGCATTCTTCTCCAGCTTGTACCTCGACGGATGCTTATCAATCATAGTAAGTGTTTGTTAAGTTAGATCTAGCTCCTCCTAGTTGCTTGCCGGATCAATAGTTCACTAGTTTAGTGGGTAGCTCTAGTCTTTAGCTAAGGCAAGAGTTAGTATCGACAGTGTAGATGTGGTGTCTAGACTAGACTTACTTGTTAGTTTTCGTATACCTCATGGTCAGATGAGGTAGGTTGCAGGTGGTGATAGCCCTGTCTATCCAGTATAACTCTCCCCGTTCTGGTATATTCCAGTGTTGCATTACTGGAGCTCACCAGTTTTATTCTTGGGGAAGCCAGTAGCCCGACGCGAACGATTAGGATAGTTCTCCTTTGATTCTTAGCATTAGAAATCCTCTCTACCCCTTGCCTCTAACTTGTGCGATATCCTTGGACCAACCTGAACCTTAAAGAGTATACACACGTTCCTCAATGGATACGATACCCTTGTAATACTACTGGGTGAAAGCTATAACGGTATCCGTGCGTTTGCAGATTTATTTCGTGATGCTAGGAAACGTCAACATGAACCACAAGTGTATCTCGGTGTGCTAGCCCCTTGGAGCTTTGGTGGCTCGCCGGCAAGTCTATAACCCTCTGGATTGGTGTGGAGCGGCGTCGACGGCTTTCTGCGGGGGACGTGGAGACCCCCTTCCTTGGTGGAGAAGCTCCTTAGTGGAAAACGGGATCAAGGTGATCGTGGTGACTTGACATAGCCTTGGTGGCAAGTCAAGAAGGGTCCCTAGAAGAGACTTGGTTGCCGGGAAGCGATACTCTTTGTGAGTGCTTCAACAACGTGGAGTAGGATTAGCTTTGTGTCTAACCGAACCACGGGATAAATCTTTGTGTCGAGAGTTTGCTTCCCTTCATCAGAGCTTGCGCATTTCATATTGCAATATTGAGTGTCTTTACATTCTTAGTGTAGTATCTTGTTAGGATTGGCTATAGGTTGCAAAACTCTTTTGGGATGAGAGTTTCACACTAGAAGAATCATAGATGCACATCTAGTTAGCATGTTTTAGCTCATATTTTGTGCAAACTAGATTGAGCCATAGGTTAAGGTTTTAAGTTTGCCTAATTCAACCCCTCCCCTTTTAGGCTACGAGTACCAATTCCTTTCAGAGGTCAATTGTGGCAGAACCACCTCAATTAATCCGGCTCAAGCGTGCTAACCATCACCACGAGGGCAATCAGGGCTAACTCGCATTTCAAACGGAATAATCCATTGGTCTGTCAGGTCACCTCCCTATACAACCACAGTTTTGCCGATCGAAACCACACATACACAGTACTCACACGAAGGTGAGCCCAGAGAATACAACATTCCACAAATTTTACATCACAGGGTTCAACATAAATTTATTATTACAAACTGAGTTCAAAATTTGTAAAACAAGGTACTTCAGAGTTTAAAAGTAAATGAGTTCTTCAGAGTTCAATGCAGCGGAAAATCAATGATAAACTACTTGACGATACATGATGTCTCGATGAAGCCCGTACGAGACATCACTCGGCATTATCATCATTGGCCGGGGACGCATCCCATTCCACCGACCAACCAGGAGGAAGAGTACACGGCCAAGTCAAACTAGCGATCATGTCCTCAAAAGTATCACCTGAAAACAAGCCACAAGCAAGGCTGAGTATACTAATACTCAGCAAGGCTTACCCGACTAGTGGGATATACTTAGCCGACTCCTAGACATGCAAGGCTTTTTGGCTTGAGGGGTTTGTTTTGCTGAAAAGCATATACAAGTAGGTCCTTACTTTCAAATTTTAGCTCCAGATTCTAGTTTCTTTAACCATTCTAGGTAAGCAACTATCCAATAACATACATGGTGAAAGATTTAATTTGCATCCAACAAGATTATTCAACATCATTGTTCCATTTCTTCCTCTATGTGGTAAAAGGGTCAAGAAGCTCAATAACCGTGAGAAACAGACGATTCGAATCGAATTTCTTAACCTTGCAAGGCAGATCTAAACACACGTCACGTGGTTACTCCCGGAGTCACACGTGCAACTTTTCCCTTCAATTCCCGCTTTACGGAACAGGCCCACCGCCCTCGACTACATGTCCCCATGGACCACGGACCCGGCCGGGCCATGGCGGCACATGCACCCGCCATTAGCAAGATGTGAAAGAATTCAAGACAGTGGGGAGTATATTCCGGCCTCGATTCAATCCAGTACGTAAGCTTACCGATTACCATATTCTTGGTATGTGGTTAGTATGTTCAAAGACATAACCACCACTACCACACACTGCGGCCTTAGCATTTTTCACTAAACAGATGGGGCCTCAATCATAACCACGAACATCGTACCATCGCCCCATCCGTCGACCTTATGATTGCAGCATGTAGTAAATATTCAACTCCTATATTCTCGCGAGTGATAGGAAATCACTCGACTTTTACCGGAATCCTATTAGCATATGTGACACCCCGGCCCAGGGCTTAATAGGATTAATAGGATACTCATACCAACAAGTTGCAACTTCTTTTCCGGAAGCCCAATTTCAAAAAACTCCAAAGTTAAGCGTGCTTGGCTTGGAGCAATTTAGGGATGGTTGACCGATCGGGAAATTCTTCCTGGGTACACATGAGTGAGGACAAAGTGTGCAGAAAAGACTTGTGTTGCTCTGTGAGCTGTGAGGGCAGTCTATGTCCTAGGAAGCGGCCAGATGTAAGCGGGCCCGGCCTCGGGGACGCGGGACATTATAGAATGGTATCAGAGCCGACTCTCGCGGTTTCACGAGCCCGTGCGGGTCAGGTGGGCGGGCGCGTGGCGGGTCAGTGCACGGGCATCAGGGACGCGTCGTTGGCACTGGACGCACGGACGTGGCACATGGGCCGTTGGCACTGTGGACGTACAGACGTGGCCAAGAGGGAATGTTCCTGGCTTGGGGTTGACCGACGAGGACGTCGGTCTCTTAAGGGGGTGAGGATGTGACACCCCGGCCCAGGGCTTAATAGGACTCATACCAACAAGTTGCAACTTTTTTTCCGGAAGTCCAATTTCAAAGAACTCCAAAGTTAAGCGTGCTTGTCTTGGAGCAATTTAAGGATGGGTGACCGACCAGGAAATTCTTCCTGGGTACACATAAGTGAGGACAAAGTATGCAGAAAAGACTTGTATTGGCCTGTGAGGGCAGTCTATGTCCTATGAAGCGGCCAGATGTAAGCGGGCCCGGCCTCGGGGACGCGGGACGCTACAACATAGCATTCTATCGAACCTTATATCTAGTGTTCAGATCATAGGAACCTAAGATCATGCAACTAAGTTTTCATTCAACTCTTATAAACTTAATGCACAAGTAAAATAGAGTAATGTTGGCGCTAAAATCGGCCGGATAGGAATCGACCGATGGGTCTTCAGCGTCGGACACACGACCCGGGAGAATCTGGTTAGCTCCTGTTCGGGTTATCGCCCTGGTATGGTTCGCGCGGCGTGCCAGTCAATCTGACCTGTTGATTGACAAGGAAATAAAGTATTAAATTCCAGGCGCATCGATCGGCTGGGGTTCCGATCTGTCCTGAGGAGCGCGTCGGCGGTGAATCGGCCTATTTGCTGTAGAGATGATCGGCTATGGATCAGCCGATGACCGTATAGTAATTGTAAAGAAGACCGCTAGAGCGATCTAAACAATTACTACAGAAGCAACACTTGAAATAGATCTAATCGGCTGTATGATGATGAATCGAAGGAGAACAATGATGAAGCCGATTACTCTGATCTCAAGCTGGATAACTGGTGATAATACTAGAATAACAGGTAAAACTTGCAATTCTAGTAAATATCGATAACTGGTGAATAAATCCAAACGAAACCACAGCGATGCGCCCGTAGTTAAAGCTCGGATATTACTCGGTAAGCGGAACCTACCAATTGGCCGGAGATCAGGTTGATGCAGCCCTGCCAATCCGTACGAACTCGTGAAAGAAGAAAAGGTATTGGCGAAGTCGCCGACTTGAATGTAAAGTACTAGTAAAAAGTAGAAGTGTTTTGTTGATTGATGTGTTGATATCTTCAAAGCCCTAGCGACTCCTATTTATACCTTGAAACTAGGACTCCTGGTCGATTACGACTTGTTACAACCTTATTTAAAAAACAGGAAAAATACTATATCTATAAGAACTTTTAAAGGAAACGGACTCCCGCAGAATCTTCCGCCGCCGTTCCTTAATTCAATCAGGATTCCCTTCAATTACTCCTTGACCGACTTGGCGTGCCCTGTTGACCAGGATCTTCTGGAATAATCCCATCCTGTTAGCACAGGCCGCGCCACCAATCGGCCGATTTCCAATCGTTACTTCAATCGGCCGATTCCTTTCTGTAGCTTCCAGATCTACCGCATCGGCCGATCTTCTCCTCCTGACGCTGATTCAACACGTGTCAAAATCTGGCGTCAACACATGCCCCCCAGTTTCGGAGTAAAATATAACTTTTCCTTCGAAACTCTTTTCTTTAATCCTCCTCTTTAAGCTCCCCAATTATGACAGGAGTAAACCTCAAAATCAATTGCGCTACTTTTTCCTCTACATCTGATCTTCTCTCCAGAATCGGCTCAATGACATGAAATCCGGTAATAGGATAAACATCATGTTGGCGTGCAGACGCAAACTTTGACCATCTCCCCTGGCAGCTTTACATCTATCAATGCCTTCACTTCATTAATGTTCTTTCTGCAAGCGTGGCATCTCTCCTGGCAGCTTTGTATTTACTGATGCCTTTACTCCGATGGCACACATCTTGCCAACCCTCTGTCTCTTCCTTTCTATAAATACGATTCTTCGTACTATTTCCAAAAATACTCACCTCGCTCGTCTTCTTTTCCTTCTGAATCCCGACCTTCGCCTTCTTCGGTCAGACATCAAAATGTCTTCTCGATCTTCTTCTTCTGTTAACCAGGTATTAATTTTCCCTCCATTCCTTCCTGAGACATTTTACTTTGTTCCGACATGTTTATCTGTCCTTTCTTTCAGCCGAACCATCTTAACCCTAGTTTGGAGAGAGCGATCGAAATCTTACATTCAGACAAACCATTATCGCAAGCTGACATAGATCTGATAAAAGCTCATTCTGAAGAACTCAAAGATCATGCTCCTGCCAATATCCGACCAATCTTGGATTATATGGATCTTGTCTGCTTTGAACAAATGCCAACCTCTGACGAGAGTTCCTCATCTTCACATCGACTTGCTGAAGCTAAAACTGAAGTCGCCATGAAAGATCTGGAAGAGGAGAAGGCCCGCCTGCTGAAAGAACTCTGCAACCAAGGTGAAATTGGAGCCACTGCAGAGGACTTGAAAGATTAAAGGCTCACCCTCATGATAAAACTAGGCCGCATCGAAAGAGAAATCCAACGTAGGCGTAATCAGTAGACACACCAGTATTTTTTATTCTAAGGGCGACTTATACCATGTCGGCCATGTAATCTGTGATTGAATCCCAATGTTTCCTTCACCAGATGTGTAGCGAGAAAACCGATGAGAAATCGGCCATGTCACCTTGACATATTTTGCTGTAAGTTATGCGTCTACCCAAATGCTTGGATAGTACCTCTTCAGATATCGTCCATTTAAAGCTCTTGGGAATTCCTCCCCTTCTATTGTCTCCAGAATATATGCATTTCCAGGAGCACATCGGCCGATTCTATACGGCCCTTCCCACGTGGGTGACCATTTACCAAATTTGGGATCCTTAGATCCTATCGGCAGCACCAGCTTCCATACCAGATCTCCTTGAGAGAACTATTTAACTTTGACCTTTTTGTCATACCATCTGGCCACCCTTTTCTTGTTTTCTTCTATACTGATCAGGGCTCTTAACCGTAAACCCGCCGAATCGTCAAGTTCATCTTTCATGAGAAAGGAATAGTCATCGGCCGTTAACTGATCTTGTAGCGACATACGTCTTGACCCTGTTCTTATCTCCCATGGCAAGACCGCTTCATGACCATAAACCAAATGATAGGGGGATATTTTAGTGGTCCCATGACAAGCCATCCTGTATGCCCATAAAGATTCAGCCAAAGACATGTGCCACTTCTTGGGTTGCTCTTCTACCTTCCTCTTGATTAGCTTGATTATCCCCTTGTTAGACGATTCTGCTTGGCCATTGGCTTGAGCATAGTATGGAGAGGAATTTAATAATTTAATTTCCATCTCGGCGGCGAACTCTCCGAATTCTCCAGAAGTGAACATTGTCCCTTGATCAGTTGTGATGGTTTGAGGAATACCAAATCGATATATAATATGGCTTTTAACAAACTCAATCACATCGGCCGATGTCACGTTCCTTAAAGGAACTGCCTCCACCCACTTGGTAAAATAATCTGTAGCCACCAATATGAACTTATGCCCTTTGCTAGATGGAGGATGAATCTATCCGATGAGATCTATTCCCCAACCTCTGAACGGCCATGGCTTAATTATTGGATTCATAGCCGATGCTGGTGCACGCTACACATTGCCAAACCTCTGACAGTCTTGGCATCCTTTGTAGTACTTGAAACAATCTTCAAGGATGGTCGGCCAGTAATATCCATTGTTCCTGATCATCCATTTCATTTTGTGAGCTGATTGATGAGCTCCACACACGCCTTCATGGATTTCTCCCATCAGAACCTTTGCCTCTCCTGTTCCAAGGCATTTGAGAAGAACCCCATCAATCGTCCGATAAAACAAATCATCCTCAAGCAACACATACTTTGTAGCCTGAAAATGTGTTCGCCGATCCACCTTTTGGGATGGATTTTTCAAGTAATCGGCGATCTCCTTCCGCCAGTCATCGGCCGCAAGTTCTAGCGCCATCGCTCCCTGAATCGGCCGATACCCAGAAGCATGTTGAGCCAGTTTGTTGGCTTCTTCATTATAATTCCTGGGGATATGCTCAATTATTGCAGATTTGAATTCTTTCAAAAGTTGAAGACAATCCTCATAATAAATCCTCAAGATGTCATCCTTGCACTCAGATCGTCCTGTTAACTGATCCACAATGAGCATGGAATCCCCAAAGATTTCGACTGCATCAGCTCTGACTTCCCTTAATAACTGGATGCCTTTCAGAACAGCTCGATATTCCGCCTGGTTATTAGTTGCAGAGGCTTCTATCGGCAGAGAGAAATCATAAGTTGCCCCCCGAGGCGACACAAGAACAATGCCGATTCCTGATCCGACCCCACACGAAGAACCATCAAAATATAGAGTCCATGGAACTGGTTCAACGGTGGCAATCTCTGGTCCACAATGTTGAACTACGAAATCGGCCATCACTTGACCTTTGACGGCTTTGGCCGATTCGTACCTTAGATCGAATTCTGACAAAGCCAGGATCCATTTTCCAATCCGTCCCTTCAAAATCGGCAATGATAGCATATACTTCACCACATCATCTTTGCACACGACTATGCATTCTGCCGATAGCAAATAGTGCCTGAGCTTAGTACACGAAAAGTACAAGCACAAGCATAATCGCTTCACCGAGGAATATCTTGTTTCGGCGTCTAAAAGTCTTCTGCTGACGTAGTATACCACTCGTTCTTTCCCTTCAAACTCCTGTACCAACGCCGATCCAATAGCCTGTTCGTCAGCCGATAAATATAACTTGAACGGCTTACCAGGCTGTGGCGGGGCTAACACCGGAGGTGAAACCAGATACTGCATGATACTCTCCAGTGCCTTGCGCTGTTCTTCTCCCCATGTGAATTCCTGGTCGGGCTTTAATTTCAACAGAGGGGTAAAAGCCTGAATACGTCCTGATAGATTGGATATGAACCTTCTGATGAAATTGACCTTGCCGATGAGAGACTGCAGTTCAGTTTTATTTTATGGGGCCACCACCTTGTTGATGGCGTCTATGGTCTTGCGGTTGACTTCTATCCCACGCTCGTGGACCATAAATCCTAAGAATTGTCCGGCCGATACACCGAATGCACACTTGTTTGGGTTCATCTTCAGCCCATGTTTCCTTGTGCACTTCAGCACTTCCTGTAAATCGGCCAGATGATCTTGGTGACCTTTTGACTTGACCATGACGTCATCTATATAAATTTCCACCGATGAACCAATGAGTTTGTGGAAGATGTAGTTCATGGCCCGTTGATATGTAGCGCCGGCATTTTTCAAGCCGAAAGTCATAACCACCCATTCAAATAAACCAAGATGGCCTGGGCACCTAAAAGCCGTTTTCGAAATATCTTCCTCGGCCATAAATATCTGATTGTATCCGGCGTTCCCATCCATGAAGCTTATGACTTTGTGGCCTGCGGCAGCATCCACCAAGATATCGGCCGTTGGCATCGGATACCCATCCATCGGCGTAGCCTGATTTAAGTTCCTGAAATCGATGCACACACGCAATTTTCCATTCTTTTTGTATACAGGCACAATGTTAGAAATCCATTCGGCGTAGCGGCACTGCCGAATAAATCCTGCCTCAATCAGCTTTGTAATCTCGGCCTTTATGTCAGGTAGAATCTTGGGGTTACACCGTCGTGCAGGTTGCTGATACGGCCGATATCCTGATTTTATAGGTAACCAGTGTTCAACAATAGACCGGTCTAGTCCTGGCATCTCGTGGTATTCCCAAGCAAAGCAATCCCTGAACTCTTTCAATAAACTTATCAATTTGCATTTGTACTCAGAATCCAAATTGGCACTAATGTACGTCAGCCTTGGTTTGCTGTTGTCTCCCAAATCTACCATCTCTAATAAATCAGCCGACGTGAACCCATGCCCCAGCTTCCCATCTTCTCGAACGAGCTGATCCATTTATTCTGAATCTTTAGAGCCGACTGCTTGGATCGGCTGTAGACCGAAATCGGACACTTTCAGGAAGTCAGTGTCCCAAGTCCTGCCAGATATACACTTGACGTGCTCGCAGCTCCACTGTTGCGTGTCGGCCGCTGCAACGCTGTAGACTGAATCGGCAGCGACTATCTCCGTACTGTCGCCGACCCATTGCACAAGGCACTGATGCATAGTGGATGGGACACAGCAGTTCGCGTGTATCCAGTCGCGACCAAGTAGCATATTATAGGACCCCTTACCATTAATGACGAAGAAAGTAGTAGGGAGGGTCTTACTGCCGATGGTGAGGTCGACGCAGAATGCTCCGCGGGCGGGTGACACGTTGCCTTCGAAATCCTTCAGCATCATATCCGTCTTGGTGAGGTCGTCATCGCCCTTGCCCAGCTTGCGGAACATGGCATACGGCATGATGTTGACTGCTGCGCCTCCATCTACCAGTAATCTGGTGACGGGTCTTCCGTTGACATAGCCCTTCAGAAACAGCGCTTTGAGATGTTGCCGTTTTTCTTCTTCCGGTTTCTCAAACGTAGCCGTCATCGGCTCTAGTACTAGTTGTGCCATTTGTTCTTCCTCTGTTCTTGTCACTCTATCCCGATCGTTGGGCGCCATGAACTCCATCGGCAGTACGAACACCATATTAATTTCGGCTACCAATTCTTGGTTGCTCGTTTCTTGATCGTTTTTCTTTGGGCGCCAAACTCGAGATTTCACGTTCCTTCTCTCTAGCACCTGTCTTTGTTCCTCTTCTTGATGTTCCCACTGGCGTAGGCGTTGGATCCTTTGCTTTTGGGATCTGGATAGGCCATCGGGACACCACCTGGGATTCACTGGTTTGGCCGATGATCTGGCGTGTTCCCAATCTGGTTCCCTCCCTAGGGGATCTTCGTCTGATACCCTGTCATCGGCCATCTCTTCGAGCCGATCGTGTGCGCTGATCCTGCCCCCCAGTCCATCTCGCTGGCCGATCTTACTTTTTGATCTGCTGTACTGGTCAACTCTGCCCCCCAGCCGATCATGTACCGAAACGCGCCGTTCTTCGCGCCGATTTCTGCTGATCGGCTCTGGTCCTCTATCCCTAGAGTGTGGCCTCGGGCGATTGTTGCGGTTTGATCCGTTACACTCCGGACAGTTATCAGCAGATGGCAACCTGATATCATTCTCCCAGCAGTGGATGAAGAACGGACATTGCCAGTGATCTTCATGCCGACGTATCATCTCTTCCTGGTATTGTGATTGTTCTCGCTGCTGCCGATATTTACTTAGCAAGAATTTGGAGGTGACAGGCCTGCGTGGTCGTTCTGGACCTCGCCTGTTCCTTCTGATTTCTTCCGTCGTGATCTGCCTCCTGGGGTCGACAGCACCGCCTCTTCTCGCCGATTCTGACGTCAGCACCTTTGTTTGACTTGAGGTTCCTTCAGCGTTAACCGTGTTGGCCGGGAAGGGATGTTGATCTATCTTCATCGGCTTTGCTGATTTGGTTGGAGTGTCAAACTTAAGCCGCCCCTGTTCAATGGCCGATTGTATCTGCTGGCGGAAGACTTTACATTCATTCGTATCATGAGAAGTAGCGTTATGCCACTTGCAGCACTTCATCTTCTTAAGCTGATCGGCCGTAGGGATGGTGTGATGTTGAGACAGCTTAATCTGCCCCTCCTGAAGCAGTAGATCAAAAATTTTATCGGCCTTTGACGTGTCAAAGCTGAATGTCTCTGGCTCCTTCTTGCCAAAGGGGCAAGATATTGGTTTCTTCCCTTGTACCCACTCTGCCAGGCCGATTTCTTCTTCCGCATCGGACTCAGATCCCTCCAAGTATGCCACCTTCTTTTGGAAGCTCCTCCGCTGTTCGAACGGTCAGACCTCCTGCCCTGATAATCGGTGGACGATCTGGCTCAGGCTCTCAAACTCTTGGGCAGCATATCTCTCTCTGATTTGTGGCAAGAGACCTTGGAAAGCGATATCGGCCAACTGTGCATCGGTCAGAGCTAGACTGTAGCATTTGTTCCTGATTTCTCTGAACCTCTGTATATACCCTGTCACTGGTTCATCGCTCCTCTATCTGAGGCTGGTCAGATCCGATATCTTCATCTCGTGTACTCCTGCATAGAAGTACTTGTGGAATTGTTTCTCCAGATCGGCCCACGTGATAGAATTTGGTGGTAAAGTGGTGAACCACTGGAAGGCCGATCCGAACAGAGATGATGAAAATAAACGTACCCTCAGAGCATCTTGCGTGGCAGCTTCTCCGCACTGGATGATGAACCTGTTGATGTGCTCCACAGTGGATGTGTCGTCCGTTCCTGAGAACTTGGTGAAATCAGGAACTTTGTAGCGGTGTGGGAACGGTAGCGAGTCATAGGCCGATGGATACGGCGTCTTGTAAGTATAAGTTTGAACTTTCGGCTTCAGTCCAAACTGATCCTGGATTACTTCTGCTATTCTTGCCATCCAGTCCACCTGCTGCTCATGAACAGTTGTTCGCGGCGTGGGCATATGCTGAAGGGCTGGTATGGCCGGGTGATGAATCGGTGAATTTTGCTGAGCGGCCGATAGTTGATGACGAAATGCGTCCGCACCTCCTTCGTACGTCACTGCTGGCGCCGTGCCTCTGAGTACTTCCACAGTGTTTGCCCCCCTGCCGATTTCTGGTAAAATCGGCTGATACTGGGAGACCGTCGGCCGGGCGGCCGATTGGTATGGCACCTGAACCGGATAAGTGCCATGCCCGTTTGCTGGCTCGGGAAAATACGATGTAGTTGACATCCCCCAAGGCGCTGAGCTTGTAGGTAGTGTTTGCACAGAAGCCATCTGAACGGGTTGAAACGGCGCTCGCGATGGGAGACATGGTGCACCGCTGTACCTTGGAGACGCCGGAAGTGGTGGAGAGCTGTATCCCTCGCGCTGCGTCAATATCGGCTGAGAAGCCGATTGGGATGTATATGGAAGGCTTCTGGCCGGCAGAGTAGTTGGAGGGGCATATGTTGGTCCCTGATAGCCTTGGACGGTTCCGCTGGCCAGAGAGTTGACGATGGCATTGTACACCGTGTTGCTCATCACCGAGGATTGGTCGATGAACGCTTGATACACGGACTGTTGAATCATCTCTAACATCTTGCCCGAGTCTTCAGCGATGGTGATGTGGCGAGGTGCTAGAATAGGGGCTTTCTTGACTGCCTCCCCGCTTCTGGTACGACTGAACGACTGGAGGTACATCTTCTTGTAATCTTCCAGATGTTTGGCCAATTCTTCCCTCTGGTCGTCCTTGAGATCAGCTTCTGTGACCTCGATGATGTTGCTGTCAGAGATTTCTGCGTTGTTTGACATATCAGATCTCGGATGGTCCCACTGGGCGTGCCAAAACTGTGTTGGCGCTAAAATCGGCCGGATAGGAATCGGCCGATGGGTCTTCAGCGTCGGACACACGACCCGGGAGAATCTGAATAGCTTCTGTTCGGGTTATCGCCCTGGTACGGTTCGCGCGGCGTGCCAGTCAATCTGACCTGTTGATTGACAAGGAAATAAAGTATTAAATTCCAGGCGCATCGATCGGCTGGGGTTCCGATCTGTCCTGAGGAGCGCGTCGGTGGTGAATCGGCCGATTTGTTGTAGAGATGATCAGCTATGGATCAGCCGATGACCGTATAGTAATTGTAAAGAAGACTGCTAGAGCGATCTAAACAATTACTACAGAAGCAACACTTGAAATAGATCTAATCGGCTGTATGATGATGAATCGAAGGAGAACAATGATGAAGCCGATTACTCTGATCTCAAGCTGGATAACTGGTGATAATACTAGAATAACAGGTAAAACTTGCAATTCTAGTAAATATTGATAACTGGTGAATAAATCCAAACGAAACCACAGCGATGCGCCCGTAGTTAAAGCTCGGATATTACTCGGTAAGCGGAACCTACCAATTGGCCGGAGATCAGGTTGATGCAGCCCTGCCAATCCGTACGAACTCGTGAAAGAAGAAAAGGTATTGGCGAAGTCGCCGACTTGAAAGTAAAGTACTAGTAAAAAGTAGAAGTGTTTTGTTGATTGATGTGTTGATATCTTCAAAGCCCTAGCGACTCCTATTTATACCCTGAAACTAGGACTCCTGGTCGATTACGACATGTTACAACCTTATTTAAAAAACAGGAAAATTACTATATCTATAAGAACTTTTAAAGGAAATGGACTCCCGCAGAATCTTCCGCCGCCGTTCCTTAATTCAATCAGGATTCCCTTCAATTACTCCTTGACCGACTTGGCGTGCCCTGCTGACCAGGATCTTCTGGAATAATGCCATCCTGTTAGCACAGGCCGCGCCACCAATCGGCCGATTTCCAATCATTACTTCAATCGGCCGATTCCTTTCTGTAGCTTCCAGATCTACCGCATCGGCCGATCTTCTCCTCCTGACGCCGATTCAACACGTGTCAAAATCTGGCGTCAACAGGAAGAGAAAGTTCAGTTGCCCTCAGCGCCTTCATGAAGTCAGGGCAACCCATGTCAGCCTCAGCAATTTGAAACGAATACTTACTTGCATCAGCGACCTTCTTCTTCTGAGTCTCAGCTCGGCTCGTTGTCACTTCTGAAGTCGGCTTCCGCGGAGGCTTGCCGGGCACAATCTTCGCTGAAGGATCGGCAACCTCCGTTACAGTATTACCCCTCTTGCTCACGGGTTCGACAAAAGCAACACTGCTGCCCCCCTACCTCTCTTCACAGGCTCGGGCAGAGCCATTCGGTTCTCGTATTTCACCCCCATCTCATATAAACTCCGATTGACTCTACTCTCATGAGGGCAGCATTCAATGAAGGACTTGTGCTCCTGTCATTGTAAAAGCCGAGCAGTTCATTAGCCTCACGCTCTAACTCAATAACAATCTTCTCATCACTCCTGTTGGACGACCGTTGAAGCCCAAAGTGTGGGCAAGGAATCGTTGTCAGCATTGTGAAAGATGCGGCCACCCAGCTCGAACACAGCGGCCATATCTTTGCTGCAAGATACACCTCGACAAGACCACAACCGCCAATCGATTTTGCGGCCAATCTGAATGCAGCTTCACACTCCACAAAACCTGGAGATAGCTTGTCAAATGTGGCCTAATGCCGGTGTGCAAAGGGTTCTACCTTCAATGCAAGCGGGAATGCCTCCCAAGAACCTTCGGCACATGGAAACTAAATCTTTGCATAAAACCAATATTGAGCCCAATCATCATCCTATTTGTTCTTCTGACTAAAAGAAATCTCTACCCGGTCGAGACGCGGAGCTTTATTGCTCCTTCGAGGAATGAAGGTGCAACTACCGCTCTGAGCACTGTAAACTTCTTCATCATCTTCAAAAGATATCTTCTGCCCTTGGGGATGCAGATCATAAAACTGGCAAAAAGTGTCAACCGACACTAGCGCCTCGAAGGTCTTTACAGCCCAGAAAAACTTGGACAACCGAATGATCACAATGGGAGTCAGATGATGCATCTTCATGTTGTATCAAGACAAAATCTCTGGGAACTTCGCATCGAGGGGGAAGCGAAGCCCGGCTGTGAATAGATCTCTGAACACAACGCACTCTCCTTCCTAAGGACCGGGGACATCTTCATCCTCTGGGGGTCTGCACTCCCCCGCCTTGAAAAACCCTTTGCTAACATAATAATCAAGCAACCTTGTGTAACCTTCGAGGAGCCGAACCTGAGAGTTGGCTCAGGCTTATCGTGAACCATTACCTCCGATGGGCTGGCTTGAACATCTGAAATGTCTTCTTCGCGCGAAGCAGGCCGATTCAAACCCTCGCCAACAACAACCTCTTCTTCACTTTGCACGAGTTGGCAATTACCTTAACACGTGCCATCTCTATAGAACAAGAATAAGACATCGAACCAAGCCTCGCCAAAGCCAAAGAAAAACAGACTTGCCGAAACACTTACAAAGAACAAGCGCTCTCAATTGAAGTCACAGTGAAGTCTCCTGCGTGAAGGAAGTCTCGAAAGCAAATAGCTTGAAAGAACGAGGTGAAGGTTCCAAACAGCAAAAGGGCGTGAAAGTGACCCAGGTACCCCCCCTTATATGGGGGGTAAAGGGTATAGTAACACCCAACAGTAAAATCGAGGAGAATACCAACAGACTCCCAATCAAAGACCGACATGCAACCCTCGACTCGCCTCATCCTCCGACGATTGGGAGATGTTTTCTCAGCGGGTGATCAATGTTTGGTTGTCGTGGGTTCGGACCGTCGGAGTTGGGCCTCGCCCGTGTGGGGCTACTGTTGGGGATCACACCCTCCGAAGGATGTGACTTGCGAAGGTCACACGACGGCGAACACGACATTGTTTGAATCTTCTGCAGAGAGAAAGCCGAAGGAGGCGACCGCGATGAAATCCAAGGTTCCACGGGACCTTCGGGTGACCTTCGAGCGTAACCCTCGGGAGCGCACACGAGGGACCTATTGGCTCCGGTGGACATTATGGACATGAATGATCTCCGAAGGTTCCAGGAAGGTGAAGGATCGAGAAGACCCGAAGGTGAAGGAGTTACCTTCCATCCCACGAGAAGAGCGTGAACCGGCGACAAAAGTCAACATGTACACGCATTGATTGTAAAAAGCCTGAAAGCCCCGAATATTTCTAGAATATACAGGGCTGGTAGGGGCATTATTGTAAACGTGTAACGGAGGAGGGGGTATAAATACACCCAACTTTTACTGTAATGGGCTTGACTTTTTGATAATTGAGAAGTGTATATTGAGGTTTCGCATTGAGTTTGTTCTTGTGTTATTTTCCCGCCTTTCTTCCTTCCTGTTTGGGGTTCAAGTCCTTTGGACACCAACATCCCCTAAATGCAAGTAGGCTTGGCAGTTTGCTCGCTAGAAAATGTTAATGTAGACAAAGTCGTGGTTCGTCTTTTGGTTATAAAATAACTCATGATGATTTGTTTGCATTTTCACGTACTTAATATATATAGGCGATCTACTCATATACTCCATCTATCCAAAATGTTAGATGGTTTTAAATTCTTTCTACGTACATAGATTTTATTGTGTATCTAAATATAATCTATATTTAGATATATAATAAAAAAATATTTATCTAAAAATGCTAAAACGTCATATAATTTGAAGCGAAGAGACAAGGGTGAAAATGGTATGGATAATATCCGTTCGTATTCGAGTTCGAAATTGTTTAGAAGCGTTAATATCCGTTCGTATCAGAATTCGGGTGTTCAGTATCCGACGTCGTATCCGAATCTGAATACTGAAACTGATTTTTTATGATGTCGATATCAATTTGTTGGGGATTGCACCCTCCGAAGGATGTGGCTCGTAAGGGTAGCACAACGGTTGCAGAAAGGACAGCCGTCGTGGGCAGGGGAGCGCGCTAAAGACTTATCAGCACCAGAAAATGGCGAAGCCTCGAAATAACCCTCGAAGGTTCCGTGAAGGGTCTGAAGGTCCCACGAAGTACCCAAAGGTTGGATAAAGACCCGAAGGTTTCACGAAGGATCCGAAGGTTTCATACAGAGTCGGAAGGTTCCATGAACAGGCTAAAGGTTTCACAAAGAATCCGAAGATTCCATGAAGAGTCTGAAGGTTCCATGAAGACTGAAGGTTCCGTGAAGGCCGAAGGTCCGGAAGACCCTAAGGTGGCAGACCGACCTTCGGAGAGCACAAGAAGAGCCCAATAGCCCCGAATATTCCTGAAATATTCGGGGTAAGCAGGGGTATTTGTGTAAACATGTAACGGAGGAGGGGGGGTATAAATACCCCCCACTTTTACTGTAATCGGGTTGATTTTTCGAGAATCAAAAGTGCATATTGTTGTCCCATTTTGTGTTTCCTTTCCCTCGCACTTTCACTATTCCCATTTCTATTTCGGGTTCAAGCTTTCCGGATCACAACAAAGGCGCCCACCGTGTTCTTAGCTCGAAGAAACCACCCTCGATGGCACCACCGATGAAGAAGCCCGCAGCCGGTGGGACAAGCTCTGACCCAGAGCTTGCAGCCCCAAACGCTCCCAGCGAAGGAGCTGCACCTTTGGCTCAGAACCAACTACCCGAAGATGAGTCAAACCAATCCATACTATAACCCATTCCACAACCCACTACAGAGCCCCCTCAACCAGATACCGAGCTTACTCTGGCTCAGATCGAAGCTCAGATGAAAGCAATAGAGTAGGCAAAATGGCAAAATCAGTGCTCAGGTAGTAGCGAAGTAGAAGGAACCCAAGAGGTGAAAAAGCTAGCGGAAGCAAAGCGCAAACTGGCGGCCATGCAGGCAGAGCTCGATGAACTGCAAAGAGTTCAGCTTGAATTCAAGCAAGAGCAGACTGTCCCCTTAAACCAAATAGACAATCACACCAATTACAACTTCCACAATAGTGAATCTCATTACCAGGCTCACCCTCGCTGAGCTCGCGAACCTTCGCCACCCCCACAAACTTTCGACCCATCTTCACCACTATCTGTGGCACTGCAGCAACTCCCATGGCCCAGAAGTAACAAACCCCTCCCACTCCCGAAGTACAATGGCTCTGTAGACCCAACCCAGTTCCTAATAACCTATGAAGCTGCAATAGCATCTGCAGGAGGAGATGACCTCATAATGGCAAAGTCATTCGCCATGGCTTGCGAAGGTCCCGTGTTAACTTAGTACTCATACCTGGTCCCTGGATCAATTAGAAACTGGGGGGACATGAAGCTGAAACTCAGGTAGGATTTTCAGGGTTTCAGAAGAAATGACTCTGACGTCGAGGAAAACTTCCAGTGCTACCAAAAAGACAAACAACGACTATACGACTACTTCCGAAGGTTCATACAGAAAAAAGCACAAACTCCAAACTTCTCTGAGGAGAAGGCTATCAAAAAGTGCATGGAAGGCCTGTTACCAGGCCAGTTGGCATCTCACCTGTCTCGAGAGCCCCCAGCTACCCTCAGTGCCCTCTATGCTGAGATCGAGAAGTATGCAAGATCCAAAGCCGACCACAAAAGAAAGGTCGAGCTAAGAAAAATCATGAGACAAACCGAGTCTAGCCAACAAGGCTGGAACAACCAAAACTACCAAAACCCAAGACACCAAATACCCCAGCTTGTCTTGCCTGTCAAAGCTAGACAGGAAGACGAACCCCAAAATCCAGAGCCATTCATGACCCCACCTCAAAACAATCAAAGCCAAACCTTCGACCAACCCTCGCACAGAGGAGGAAGGAGCAACAGAAGTGGCAGAGCCCGAGGCCGAGGCCGCGGTCGGGGTTACCAAAACCAAAACCCCAACGAGCCAAGAAAATTCTTCTATCACTTCCATGGTCCCGATTCAGACCATACAACCAACTTCTGTCCTGAGGAAAAGAAAACCCTTGAAACGATGGAGGCGGAGAAAAACGCCCAAAACTTCATAAACCATAGCTCCTGGATAGCTCAACCAGCATACCTGAACTTTGCTACCAACCAAACCTTCACCCCACACCCAACCTTCACTCACCTAGCAACCTTCGCACCCACACAACCCTTTGCCCCGGGTCCTACTTTCGCACCAAACCAAAATTTCCATTACCAACCCCAAGCCTTAACTTGGCAAAACCCCCGCCAACCTTCGGCAATGGCACCTTCGCCACCAGCAAACCATTTGCCATTACCTGCTCCACCAAAGGAGGAATAATCTACACCCCCGCCGCTACCTGCTCAAAAAGAAGAAAAACCAAACCAATCAGCATTACCATCCTTCGGCATGATTATGCCCATCGTTGGTGGATCATCTCTTGAATTTGAGAACAAAAGGCAAAGACGTGACTACTTTCGTCAAGTGCACAGCATCATGCCGGATGCCCCCATAGTGGAAACACAGTGGTCCCACATGCCAATAACATACACCCAACAAGACATTAAGTCCATTTGTTACCCACACATAGATGCCATGGTCATCGAGGCAAACATTCAGGGGTGGACAATCGGGAAAATCCTAGTCGACATTGGGAGTTCCGCAGACTTCATCTTCTCTAGCACCTTCGATGGAATGAACATTGGGAGACACCTCCTTCAGCCGGCAGAAATCCCACTAATCGGCTTTGGAGGCAAAAAGGTCATTGCCTTGGGCAAACTTTCCCTCCTAGTATCCTTCGAGGACATGAACAACCCAAGAACCGAACATGTCACATTCTACATCGTAGACATGAATTACCCTTCTCGCTATATTTGGGCGAGGATTTATAAACAAGTTCGAAGCAATTGTGCATCAAACCTACCTGTGTATGAAAATGCTAGCTGCCAGAGGAATCATCACAGTCTACGGAGACCAACAATTGGTCGGAGACATAGAGTGAGGCGCAACCCCAGGCCTCAAGAATGTGCACCTCGTCGAAGCTTCCATCCAGCCACCACCATTCAAAGAGCCTACAAGGGACAAAGAAAAAGCAAATTTCCAAGAGGATTGCCAAGTCAAAAAAGTCACGCTCGACAAGCATCTGCCTGATAGAATGGTTACAATCAGTGCAAACCTTGAGGAGGCAGAAGAAAAAGAACTCCTTGAGTTCCTTTTCAAAAACCAAGACGTATTTGCCTGGTCCGCTGGCGACCTTCACGGAGTAAGCAGGGACATAATCGAGCACAGGCTGGATATAGATCCTTCGATCAGGCCAAAAAAGCAGAAGCTCTGCAAAATGTCTGCGACAAAATTGAGGCTGTAAAGGCCGAAGTTCAGAGACTGCTAGATGCAAATGTAATCAGGGAAGTGAAGTACCCAACATGGCTAGCAAATACAGTACCAGTACTGAAAAAGAATGGGAAATGGTGCATGTGCATTGACTTCACGGACCTCAACAAGGCATGTCCAAAAGACGATTTCCCTCTGCCACGAATCGACAAAGTAGTCGACGATGCGACCAACAGTCAAATGATGTCACTATTAGACTGCTTCTCTGGTTACCACCAAATTTGGATGAGAAAGGAGGACGAAGAGAAAACAAGCTTCATCACACCTTCGGGCACCTATTGCTTCATCAGAATGCCCGAAGGCCTCAAAAACGCAGGACAATCATTTTCAAGAATGTCCACAAAGGTTCTAGGCCCTCAACTCAGGCGAAATGTGTTAGTTTATGTTGACGACATCTTCGTAGCAAGTGCTGAAAGGGCAAAACATGTTGCAGACCTAGCAGAAACCTTCGCCAACCTCCGCGCGGCGAACCGAAGTCTAAATACAGACAAATGCATCTTTGCAGTCCACAAGGGGAAGGTACTCGGATGCCTCGTCTCCACCAAAGGCATTGAGGTCAACCCAGACAAGATCAAAGCTCTAACCAGCATGGAAGAGCCAAGATCTGTTAGAGATGTGTAGAAACTTACTAGAAGAATTGCAACCCTAAATAGATTTATCCCTCGCTCGGCTGATCGAAGCCTTCCCTTCTTCAAAGTACTTCGCAAGGCAAAAAAGTTCAAATGGGGTGAAGAGCAAAGCAAAGCTTTTCACTCACTAAAGGCGTACCTAACAGATCTGGCCAAGATGACGCCTCCCACCCCGAAGGACACACTCCTACTGTACACTTCAGCTTCGCAGTCAGCTGTCAGCGCAGCCCTCATAGTCGAGAGGGAGATCGAAGGATCTGTCAGACAAGTCCCAGTATACTTCATCTCAGAAGCACTTTCGGGATCAAAGCTCTTCTGCTCAGAGCTAGAAAAGATCGCATACTCGGTCATCATGTCTTCAAGGAAGCTTCGCCACTACTTCGAAGCTCACCAAATCGTAGTGGTCACAAGCCAACCACTGCATGACTTATTCAACAATCGAGAAGCCTCGAGAAAAATAAGCAAATGGGCCGCAAAACTCTCTGAATTTTATGTAGATTTTGAAAGAAGAATAGCAATAAAGTCAAAATTCTTAGCGACTTTGTAGCTGATTGGACATCACCAACTCTAGCAGAGGAGGCACCAATTGAACCATGGGTCATATACTATGATGGAGCAAGGTGCAAGGTAGTGTTGGCGCTAAAATCGGCCGGATAGGAATCGGCCGATAGGTCTTCAGCGTCGGACACACGACCCGGGAAAATCTGCTTAGCTCCTGTTCGGGTTATCGCCCTGGTGCGGTTCGCGCAGCGTGCCAGTCAATCTGACCTGTTGATTGACAAGGAAATAGAGTATTAAATTCCAGGCGCGTCGATCGGCTGGATTTCCGATCTGTCCTGAGGAGCGCGTCGGCGGTAAATTGGCCGATTTGCTGTAGAGATGATCGGCTATGAGTCAGCCGATGATCGTATAGTAATTGTAAAGAGAACTGCTGGAGCAATCTAAACAATTACTGTAGAAGCAACACTTGAAACAGATCTAATCGGCTGTATGGCGATGAATCGAAGGAGAACGATGACGAAGCCGATTACCCTGATCTCAAGCTGGATAACTGGTGATAATACTAGAATAACAGGTAAAACTTGCAATTCCAGTAAATATCGATAACTTGTGAATAAATCCAAATGAAACCACAGCGATGCGCCCGTAGTTAAAGCTCGGATATTACTCGATAAGCGGAACCTACCAATTGGCCGGAGATCAGGTTGATGCAGCCCTGCCAATCCGTACGAACTCGTGAAAGAAAAAGATATTGGCGAAGTCGCCGACTTGAAAGGTAAAGTACTGGTAAAAAGTAGAAGTATTTTGTTGATTGATGTTGGTTGTCTCTTGCAAAGCCCTAGCGACTCCTATTTATACCCTGAAACTAAGACTCCTGGTCGATTACGACTTGTTACAACCTTATTTAAAATAGGAAAACTACTATATCTATAATAACTTTAAAAAGGAAACGGACTCCCGCAGAATCTTCCGCCGCCGCTTCCTAATCCAGTCAGAACTTCTTTAATTGTTTTTCGGCCGTCTTAGCATACCTCGTTGACCAGCTTTTGACCAGGATCTTCTGGAATAATCCTATCCTATCGGTGTGGGCTGCGCCACCAATCGGCCGATTTTCGACTGTTACCCCGATCGGCCGATTCCTTACTGTAGCTCTCAGATCCCCTGCATCGGCCAATCTTCTTCCCCTGACGCCGATTCAATACGTGTCAAAATCCGGCGTCAACACATGCCCCCCAGTTTCGGAGTAAAATATAACTTTTTCTTCGAAACTTTTTCTTTAATCCTTCTCTCTAAGCTTCCCCATTGCGACAGGAGTAAACCTCGGAATCAGTTGTGTTACCTTTCCCTCTGCATCTGATCTTTTTCTAGAATCAGCTCTATGACATGGAATCCGGTAACAGGATTTATGTTGGCGTGTAGATTCAGACTTTGACCGTCTCCCCTGGCAGCTTTACATTTACTGAGGCCTTTACTCCGGCGGTACACGTCTTGCCAACCCTCTGTCTCTTCCTTTCTATAAATACGATTCTTCGTATTATTTCCAAAAATGTTCATCTGGCTTGTCTTCTTTTCCCTCTGAAACCCGCCGCTCGCCGTCTTTGGTCAAGCATTAAAATGTCTTCTCGATCCTCCTCTTCCGTTAATCAGGTATCAATTTCCTCTCCATCCCTTCCTGAGACATCTCACTTTGTTCCAACATATTTGTCTATTCCTTCTTTCAGTCGAACTGTCTCAGCCTCTGAAGAACTCAAAGATCATGTTCCTGCCAGTGTCCGATCAATCTTGGACCATATGGATCTCGTCTGCTTTGAACAAATGCCATCCTCTGACGAGAGTTCCTCATCTTCACACCGACTTGCTGAAGCTAAGACTGAAGCCACCATGAAAGATTTGGAAGAGGAGAAGGCCCGCCTGCTGAAAGAACTCTGCGACCAAGCCGAAGCTGGAGTCAATGCAAAGGACTTGAAAGATGAAAGGCTCTCCCTCATGATAAGATTAGGTCGCGTCGAAAGAGAAATCCAACGCAGGCGTAACCAGTAGTGTTTTTATTCTAAAGGCGACTTACACCATGTCGGCCATGTAATCTTGATATATCTTGCTGTAAGTTACGCATCTACCCAAATGCTTGGATAGTACCTTTTCAAATATCGTCCATTCAGAGCTCTTGGGAATTCCTCCCCTTCTATCGTCTCCAGAATGTAAGTATTTCCGGGAGCACATCGGCCGATTCTATACGGCCCTTCCCAAGTGGGTGACCACTTACCGAATTTGGGATCCTTAGATCCTATCGGCAGCACCAGCTTCCATACCAGATCTCCCTGAGAGAACTGTTTGACTTTGACCTTCTTGTCATACCATCTGGCCACCCTTTTCTTGTTCTCCTCTATGCTGATTAGAGCTCTTAACCGCAAACCCGCCGAATCGTCAAGTTCATCTTTCATGAGAAAGGAATAATCATCGGCCGTTAACTGATCCTGTAGCGATATGCGTCTTGACCCTGTTCTTATCTCCCATGGTAAGACTGCTTCATGGCCATAAACCAAATGATAAGGGGATATTTTAGTGGCCCCATGACAAGCCATCCTGTACGCCCATAAAGATTCAGCCAAAGACATATGCCACTTCTTGGGTTGTTCTTCTATCTTCCTCTTAATTAGCTTGATTATCCCCTTGTTACATGACTCCGCTTGGCCATTGTCTTGAGCATAGTATGGAGAGGAATTTAATAATTTAATCCCCATATCGGCAGCGAACTCTCCGAATTCTCCAGAAGTGAACATTGTCCCTTGATCAGTTGTGATGGTTTGAGGAATACCAAATCGATATATAATATGGCTTTTAACAAACTCAATCATATCGGCTGATGTCACGTTCCTCAAAGGAACTGCCTCCACCCATTTGGTAAAGTAATCTGTAGCCACCAATATGAACTTATGCCCTTTGCTAGACGGAGGATGAATCTGTCCGATGAGATCTATTCCCCAACCTCTGAACGGCCACGGCTTAATTATCGGATTCATAGCCGATGCTGGTGCGCGCTGCACATCACCAAACCTCTGACAGTCTTGGCATCCTTTGTAATACTTGAAACAATCTTCCAGGATGGTCGGCCAGTAATATCCATTGTTCCTGATCATCCACTTCATTTTATGGGCCGATTGATGAGCTCCACACACGCCTTCATGGATTTCTCCCATTAGGACCTTCGCGTCTTCTGTTCCCAGGCATTTGAGAAGAACTCCATAAATCGTCCGAAAAAATAAGTCATCCTCAAGCAACACATACTTTGTAGCCTGAAAACGTGTTCGCCGATCCACCTTTTGGGATGGATTTTTCAAATAATCGGCGATCCCCTTCCGCCAGTCATCGGCCGCAAGTTCTAGCGTCATCGCTCCCTGAATCGGCCGATACCCAGAAGCATGTTGAGCCAGTCTGTTGGCTTCTCCATTATAATCTCTGGGGATGTGCTCAATTGTTGCAGACTTGAAGCCTTTCAAAAGTTGAAGACAATCTTCATAATAAATCCTCAAGATATCATCCTTGCATTCGGATCGTCCTGTTAACTGATCCACAATGAGCATGGAGTCCCCAAAGATCTCGACTGCATCCGCCCTGACTTCCCTTAACAATCGGATGCCTTTCAGAACAGCTCGATACTCCGCCTGGTTGCTGGTTGCAGAAGCCTCTATCGGCAGAGAGAAATCATAAGTTGCCCCCCGAGGCGACACAAGAACGATGCCGATTCCTGATCCGACCCCACACGAAGAACCATCAAAATATAGAGTCAATGGAACTGGTTCAACGGTGGCAATTTCTGATCCACAATGCTGAACTACGAAATCGGCCATCACTTGACCTTTGACGGCTTTGGCCGATTCGTACCTTAGATCGAATTCTGACAAAGCCAGGATCCATTTTCCAATCCGCCCCTTCAAAATCGGCAATGATAGCATATACTTCACCACATCATCCTTGCATACGACCATGCATTCTGCCGATAGCAAATAGTGCCTGAGCTTAGTACATGAAAAGTACAGGCACAAGCATAATCGCTCCACCGAAGAATATCTTGTTTCGGCGTCTAAAAGTCTTCTGCTGACGTAGTACACCACTCGTTCTTTCCCCTCAAACTCCTGTACCAACGCCGATCCAATAGCCTGCTCGTCAGCCGATAAATATAACTTGAACGGCTTACCAGGCTGTGGCGGGGCTAACACCGGAGGTGAGACCAGATACTGCTTGATACTCTCCAGTGCCTTGCATTGCTCTTCTCCCCATGTGAACTCTTGGTCGGGCTTTAATTTCAACAGAGGAGTAAAAGCCTGAATACGTCCCGATAGATTGGATATGAATCTTCTGATGAAATTGACCTTGCCGATGAGGGACTGCAGTTCAGTTTTGTTCTGTGGGGCCACTACTTTATTGATGGCGTCTATAGTCTTGCAGGTGACTTCTATCCCACGCTCATGGACCATAAATCCCAAGAATTGTCCGGCCGATACACCAAACGCACACTTGTTTGGGTTCATCTTCAGCCCATGCTTCCTTGTGCACTCCAGCACTTCCTGTAAATCGGCCAGATGATCCTAGTGACCTTTTGACTTGACCACGACGTCATCTATATAAATTTCCACTGATGAACCAATGAGTTTGTGGAAGATGTAGTTCATGGCCCGTTGATATGTAGCGCCGGCGTTTTTTAAGCCAAAAGTCATGACCACCCATTCAAATAAACCAAGATGGCCTGGGCACCTAAAAGCCGTTTTCGAAATATCTTCTTCGGCCATTAATATCTGATTGTATCCGGCATTCCCATCCATGAAACTTATGACTTTGTGGCCTGCAGCGGCATCCACCAAGATATCGGCCGTTGGCATCGGATAACCATCCATTGGCGTAGCCTGATTTAAGTTCCTGAAATCGATGCACACACGCAATTTTCCATTCTTCTTGTATACAGGCACAATGTTAGAAATCCATTCGGCGTAACGGCACTGCCGAATAAATCCTGCCTCAATCAACTTTGTGATCTCAGCCTTTATATCAGGTAGAATCTTGGGGTTACACCGCCGTGCAGGTTGCTGATACGGCCGATATCCTGATTTTATAGGTAACCGGTGTGCAACAATAGACCGGTCTAGTCCTGGCATCTCGTGGTATTCCCAAGCGAAGCAATCCCTGAACTCTTTCAATAATTTTATCAACTTGCATTTGTACTCAGAATCCAAATTGGCACTAACGTACATCGGCCTCGGTTTGCTGCTATCTCCCAAATCTACCATCTCTAACAGATCGGCCGACGTGAACCCGTGTCCCAGCTTCCCATCTTCTCGGATGAGCTGATCCATTTATTCTGAGTCTTCGGAGCCGACTGCTTGGATCGGCTGTAGACCGAAATCAGACACTCTCAGGAAGTCAGTGTCCCAAATCCTGCTAGATATACACTTGACGTGCTCGCAGCTCCACTGTTGCGTATCGGCCGCTGCAACACTGTAGACAGAATCGGCTGCGACTATCTCTGTACTGTAGCCGATCCATTGCACAAGGCACTGATGCATAGTAGATGGGACACAGCAGTTTGCATGTATCCAGTCGCGACCAAGCAGCATATTATAGGACCCTTTGCCATTAATAACGAAGAAAGTGGTAGGAAGGGTCTTACTGCCGATGGTGAGGTCGACGCAGAGTGCCCCGCGGGCAGGCGACACGTTGCCTTCGAAATCCTTCAGCATCATGTCCGTCTGGGTGAGGTCGTCATCGCCCTTGCCCAGCTTGCGGAACATAGTATACGGCATGATGTTAACCGCCGCTCCTCCATCTACCAACAATCTGGTGACGGGTCTCCCGTTGACATAGCCCTTGAGAAACAGCGCTTTGAGGTGCTGTCGTTTTTCTTCCTCTGGCTTCTCAAACATAGCCGTCATCGGCTCTAATACCAGTTGTGCCATTTGCTCTTCCTCTGTATTTGTCACTTTGTCCCGATCGCTTGGCGCCATGAACTCCATCGGCAGTATGAAAACCATATCGATTTCGGCCGCCGATTCTTGGCTGTTTGCTTCCTGATCATTTTTCTTTGGGCGCCAAATTCGAGATTTCACATTCCTTCTCTCTGGCACTTGTCTCCGTTCTTCTTCTTGATGCTCCCACTGGCGTAGGCGTTGGATCCTCCGCTTTTGGGATCTGGATAGACCGTCAGGACACCACTTGGGATTCACTAGTTTGGCCGATGGTTTAGCATGTCCCCAATCTGGTTCCCTTCCTAGGGGATCTTCGTATGACATCCTATCATCGGCCATCTCTTCCAGCCGATCGTGCGCGCTGATCCTGCCCCCCAGTCCATCTTGCTGGCCGATCTTGCTTTTTGACCTACCGTACTGGTCAACTCTGCCCCCCAGCCGATCATGCACCGAAACGCGCCGTTCTTCGCGCCGATTTCTGTTGATCGGCTCTGATCCTCTGTCCCTAGAGTGTGGCTTCGGGCGATCGTTGCGGTTTGATCCGTTGCACTCCGGACAGTTATCGGCAGAGGGCAGTCTGATGTCGTTCTCCCAGCAGTGGATGAAGAAGGGACACTGCCAGTGATCTTCACGCCGGCGTATCATCTCTTCCTGGTGTTGTGCTTGTTCTTGCTGCCGCCGATATTTACTGAGTAGAAATCGGGAGGTGACAGGCCTGTGTGGTCGTTCTGGTCCTCGCCTGTTCCTTCTGATTGCTTCCGTCGTGATCTGCCTCCTGGGGTCGACAACGCCGTCTTTTCTCGCCGATTCTGACGTCAGCACCCTGGTTTGACTTGATTCTTCTCCAGCGTTGACCGTGTTGGCCGGGAAGGGGTGCTGGTCTATCTTCATCGGCATTGCCGATTTGGTTGGAGTCTCAAATCTGAGCCGCCCCCGTTCAATGGCCGATTGTATCTGCTGACGGAAGACTTTACATTCATTGGTGTCATGAGAAGTAGCGTTGTGCCACTTGCAGTACTTCATCTTCTTCAGCTGATCGGCCGTAGGGATGGTGTGATGTTGCGACAGTTTGATCTGTCCCTCTTGAAGCAGTAGATCAAAAATTTTATCGGCCTTGGACGTGTCAAAGCCGAATGTCTCTGGCTCCTTCTTGCCAAAGGGGCAGGATATTGGCTTTTTCCCTTTTACCCATTCCGCCAGGCCGATTTCTTCCTCCGCGTCAGATTCAGATCCCTCCAAGTACGCCACTTTCTTCTGGAAGCTCCTCCGCTGTTCAAGTGGTCGGATCTCCTGCCCTGACAATCGGTGGACGATTTGACTCAGGCTCTCAAACTCTTGGGCGGCATATCTCTCTCTGATTTGCGGCAAGAGACCTTGGAAAGCGATATCGGCCAACTGTGCATCGGTCAGAGCCAGACTGTAGCACTTGTTCTTGATTTCTCTGAACCTCTATATGTATCCTGTCACTGGCTCATCGCTTCTTTGCCTGAGGCTGGTTAAGTCCGAAATCTTCATCTCGTGTACCCCTGCATAGAAGTACTTGTGGAATTGTTTCTCCAGATCGGCCCACGTGACGATAGAATTTGGCGGTAAAGTGGTGAACCACTGGAAGGCCGATCCGGATAGAGATGATGAAAATAACCGTACCCTCAGAGCGTCTTGTGAGGCAGCTTCACCGCACTGGATGATGAATCTGTTGATGTGTTCCACAGTGGATGTGTCATCCGTCCCGGAGAACTTGGTGAAATCAGGAACCTTGTAGCGGTGTGGGAACGGCAACGAGTCATAGGCCAATGGATACGGCGTCTTGTAAGTATAAGTTTGAACTTTCGGCTTCAGCCCAAACTGATCTTGAATTACTTCTGCTATTCTTGCCGTCCAATCCACCTGCTGCTGATGAACAGTTGTTCGCGGCGCGGGCACGTGTTGAAGGGCTGGTTCGGCCAGGTGATGAATCGGCGAAGTTTGCTGAACGGCCGATAACTGCTGGCGAAACGCGTCCGCACCCCCTTCGTACGTTGCTGCTGGCGCCGCGCCTCTGAATGCCTCCACAGTGCTTGCCCCCCTGCCGATCTCTGGTAAGATCGGCTGGTACTGAGAGACCACCGGCCGGACGGCCGATTGGTATGGCACCTGGAACGGATAAGTGCCATGCTCGTTCGCTGGCTCGGGAAAATGCGTCATGGCTGATGCCCCCCTGCCGATTTCTGGTAAAATCGGCTGGTACTAGGAGATCGTTGGGCGGGCGGCCGATTGGTACGGCACCTGGAACGGATAAGTGCGATGCCCGTTCGCTGGCTCGGGTAAATACGTCGTGGCTGATGCCCCCCAAGGCACTGAGCTCGTAGGTAGTGTTTGCACAGAAGCCATTTGAACGGGTTGAAACGGCGCTCGCGATGGGAGACATGGTGCACCGCTGTATCTTGGAGACGCCGGAAGTGGTGGAGAGCTGTATCCTTCGCGCTGCGTCAATATCGGCTGAGAAGCCGATTGGGATGTGTAAGGTAAGCTTCTGGCCGGTAGGGTAGTTGGAGGGGCATATGCTGGTCCCTGATAACCTTGAACGGCTCCGCTGGCCAGCGAGTTGACGACGGCGTTGTACACCGTGTTGCTCATCACCGAGGATTGGTCAATGAACGCTTGATACACGGACTGTTGAATCATCTCTGACATCTTGCCCGAGTCTTCAGCAATGGTGATGTGGCGAGGTGCTGGAATAGGAGCTTTCTTAACTGCTTCCCCGCTTCTGGTACGACTGAACGATTGGAGGTACATCTTCTTATAATCTTCCAGATATTTGGCCAATTCCTCCCTCTGGTCGTCCTTGAGATCAGCTTCTGTGACCCCAATGATGTTGCTGTCAGAGATTTCTGCGTTGTTCGACATATCAGGTCTTGGATGGTCCCACCGGGCGTGCCAAAAGTGTGTTGGCGCTAAAATCGGCCGGATAGGAATCGGCCGATAGGTCTTCAGCGTCGGACACGCGACCCGGGAGAATCTGCTTAGCTCCTGTTCGGGTTATCGCCCTGGTGCGGTTCGCGCAGCGTGCCAGTCAATCTGACCTGTTGATTGACAAGGAAATAGAGTATTAAATTCCAGGCGCGTCGATCGGCTGGATTTCCGATCTGTCCTGAGGAGCGCGTCGGCGGTAAATCGGCCGATTTGCTGTAGAGATGATCGGCTATGAGTCAGCCGATGATCGTATAGTAATTGTAAAGAGAACTGCTGGAGCAATCTAAACAATTACTATAGAAGCAACACTTGAAACAGATCTAATCGGCTGTATGGCGATGAATCGAAGGAGAACGATGACGAAGCCGATTACCCTGATCTCAAGCTGGATAACTGGTGATAATACTAGAATAACAGGTAAAACTTGCAATTCCAGTAAATATCGATAACTTGTGAATAAATCCAAACGAAACCACAGCGATGCGCCCGTAGTTAAAGCTCGGATATTACTCGATAAGCGGAACCTACCAATTGGCCGGAGATCAGGTTGATGCAGCCCTGCCAATCCGTACGAACTCGTGAAAGAAAAAGATATTGGCGAAGTCGCCGACTTGAAAGGTAAAGTACTGGTAAAAAGTAGAAGTATTTTGTTGATTGATGTTGGTTGTCTCTTGCAAAGCCCTAGCGACTCCTATTTATACCCTGAAACTAATACTCCTGGTCGATTACGACTTGTTACAACCTTATTTAAAATAGGAAAACTACTATATCTATAATAACTTTAAAGGAAACGGACTCCCGCAGAATCTTCCGCTGCCGCTTCCTAATCCAGTCAGAACTTCTTTAATTGATTTTCGGCCGTCTTAGCATACCTCGTTGACCAGATTTTGACCAGGATCTTCTGGAATAATCCTATCCTATCGGTGTGGGCTGCACCACCAATCGGCCGATTTTCGACTGTTACCCCGATCGGCCGATTCCTTACTGTAGCTCTCAGATCTCCTGCATCGGCCAATCTTCTTCCCCTGACGCCGATTCAATACGTGTCAAAATCCGGCGTCAACAGGTAGGCATAGGGACCTCAGCAATCATTGAGTCACCTTCAGGAGCAAAAATGAGATATGCAGCCTGCCTAAGCTTCGCCAAACCAGATCCTTGCACAAGCAACACAATCGAATATGAGGCCCTGCTTTTAGGCCTGCGCAAGATGAAGGCACTAGGGCATCAACATTTCACAATAAAAACAGACTCGAAGGTCATCTCCGACCACATTGAGAAAGAGTTAGATGCACAAAAGCCAGAAATGATAAACTACTTGGAGGCCGTAAGAGAAATGGAGAAACATTTCTCTGGTTTCTCAATTGAGCACATCCCAAGATCAAAGAATAGCGAAGCAGACAAGCTAGCTAAAGCGGCAGCTAACAAAGAGCCTCTACCACCAGATGTTTTCTTCGAGGAAATCACTACACCCTTGATTCGCCAAAAGAAAGAAAAATAGATAAATGCAATCTTCAGCGAAGATTGGAGGTCACCAATCATGGCTTACCTACAAGGCCACTTCGAGCCAACCGATGAAACAAAAGAGAAGAGAATGTCCCAGCGGGCAAGAGGATACTTCATATCCGAAGGAGGTGACCTATACAAGTCAGGAGTAACAACTCCGCTACTCAAGTGCATCTCAATCGCACAAGGCAAAGAACTACTGAGAAAAATTCACTCAGGTCTATGTGGTTCACACATTGGTATAAGACCTCTGGTAGCCAAAGCCTTTAGGCAAGGCTTCTTTTGGCCTTCAGCACTAAAAGATGGGGCATGGACCTTGTTGGCCCACTTCCCACAGCACAGGGAAACTACAAATACGCAGTAGTGGCTGTTGAGTATTTCACAAAATGGATCGAAGCTAAGCCGCTGGTAAACATTACATCAGAAGCAGTAAGGAAGTTCTTCTGGCAAAACATAATTTGCAGATTCGGTGTACCTAAAGAGCTAACTGTTGACAACGGGAAACAGTTCGACTCTGACCTATTCAAGCAATTCTGCCACAGCATAGGCACGAAGGTTATGTTCGCATTAGTGTACCATCCACAATCAAATGGAGCAGTCAAAAGAGCAAATTGCATCATCTTCACCAGCATCAAAAAATACCTGTTCGACCAAAAGAAAGGCTAATGGGTTGAGGAGCTCTCGAAGGTTATTTGGTCCCACAACACCTCTGAGTCCAGAGCAACCAAATTCACACCATTCAGACTCCTCTACGGAGTCGAAGCTATGAGTCTGGAGGAATTCAAAAACAAAAGCTTGCAAGTTCAAGCGAAAGAAGAAGACTCGCACCCGGCAAGCGAAGCTGACCTCATCGAACTCGATAATTGCAAGCCACCGACAACTTGAGCAAATACCAGCAAGAAACCAAAAAATGAAGAGACTAGAAAATCACCAAGAGAGAGATATCAGTTGGTCACTGGATCTTAAAGAGTAAGCCAAACGCCGAAACTGTTGGGAAATTACAGTCCAAGTGGGACGGACCATTCCTCATTGTGCGAAGCAACAGACCAGAATCATTCTACCTGGCAAACAGCAAAGGTCAAGAGCTGCAGCATTCATGGAATGTTGACAGACTGAAAAAGTACTACATCTGAAATGCAATGTAATAAAACCGGACTGCAAAGCTATAAGCAGGACCGGTTCACATAGTTGTAGTCTTACCTTTCTTCTACCTTCTATGTAAAATTTCCAGGACCGTACTCTTTTCCTCACAAAGGGGACTCCACATCGGAGGTGAGGTTTTTAATGAGGCGGATCCTTTGTAATAACTCTCCAAATGAATAAAGAGTTAATTCCCCCAAAATACTTGTTCTAGGTCGAAGCAACCAAATGTTGCAAAAATCGACCACCGCCCCTAAGGGCTTATTTTTGTTTAAGTCAGCAAAATTTACATTCCGAGCAAACTTTGCATACTTATCTAAAAATGTGCAACAAGCACCTAAATGCCAAGGGGTTGTCGACCCTAAAGGGCTTTGAAGCTAAACAACCTTCGGCAAATATAAAACCAAGTGTGCAACAAGCACCCAAACGCCAAGGGGTTGTCGACCCTAAGGGGCTTCGAAGCTAAACAACCTTCGGCAAATATAAAACTAAATGTGCAACAAGCACCTAAACACCAAGGAGTTGCCGACCCTAAGGGGCTTCAAAACCATCAAACCTTCGATCGCTGAAGGAAAAATACTTATCATCCGACTCATAAAGACTAAGGGGGGAAACGTTTTATCTGGAAAAAAAAAGTCTTCATGGCTCGAAGCTACCTAGCGTTGCCTAGGGGCTTCGAAACCATCAAACCTTTGATCGCTGAAGGAAAAATATTTATCCTCCGACTCATAAAGACTAAGGGGGAAGATGTTTTCTCTGGAAAAAAAAAGTCTTCATGACTCGAAGCTACCTAGCGTTGCCTAGGGGCTTCGAAACCATCAAACCTTCGATCGCTGAAGAAAAAATATTTATCCTCCAACTCATAAAGACTATGGGGGGAGACGTTTTCTCTGGAAAACAAAAAAAAAGAAAAAAAGTATTCATGACTCAAAGCTACCTGGCGATGCCTAGGGGCCTCAAAGCCATCAAACCTTCGATCGATGAAAGAAAAATATTTATCCTCCGAGTCATAAAGACTAAGGAGGGGAGACATTTTCTCTGAAAACAAAAGAAAAAAGTCTTCATGACTCGAAGCTACCTGGTGATGCCCAGGGGCTTTGAAGCCATCAAACCTTCGATCGTTGAAGGAAAAATATTTATCCTCTGAGTCATAAAGACTAAGGAGGGGAGACGTTTTCTCCGAAAACAAAAGAAAAAAGTCTTTATGACTAGAAGCTACCTGGCGTTACCCAGGGGCTTCGAAACCATCAAACCTTCGATCGCTGAAGGAAAAATATATATCCTCCGACTCATAAAGACTAAGGGGGGAGACGTTTTCTCTGGAATACAAAAGAAAAAAGTCTTCATGACTCGAAGCTACCTGGCAATGCCAAGGGGTTTCAAAGCCATCAAACCTTCGATCACTGAAGGAAAAATATTTATCCTCCGAGTCATAAAGACTAAAGGGGGGAGACGTTTTCTCTGAAACAAAAGAAAAAAAAGTTTTCATGACTCGTAGCTTTCTAGCGATACCCAGATGCCTCAAAGCCAAACATCCTTCGCAATACCAAAACTATCGGAGATCGCAAGCACGAAGCGTCGTCAAGATCGCAAGCATAATGGGAGACATTTTCTCCAAATCACAAGTTTATAAGCTCCAACATGAGACACCATCAAGATTCACAAATGTGGATACTTACAGCTACACGAAATCGCCAAAACCCCGATGGGCAAAAACACAGAGTTAAACAAAGTTATATCACAACGCGATCGAAGGATCCTCCTTAAACGCAATCAAACACTCAGCAACACTATCTCCGGGATAGGTAAAGTTGTACCGTTCCCAAGCACTCCTAGGCACGATGAAACCCTCGCATCCAATGTTCATGGGGGCCACATCAAACACGGGCCTCGCACCCACGAGCGCCTGCACAAAACCAGTAGGAATATTACATTCTCAGAAAGTTCCTTCCTTCACGAGACAAATTCAAAAAATCGACTCCTCCGCCAGACATGTGATTTACACCTCTTGATCATCACTGCCAGCCAGCTCCGCTCCCGAGGTCCCCGCACCTTCGGTACCCTCCAAAGCACTCTCTATCTCTCCCTCCACAGCCTTCGCCTGAAATAACAAGGATGAGAAAAAATACAAGGAAGGCAGCAGAAGCAATAGGCTTTCCGAAGTTTATCGCTTCCAAACGACCGCGAGCAATATCTCGCATGATCTCTCAACCGGTCAACTTCCAAAACTTTCGAACGAAAGACTTTTTCACAGCTTGAACATTCTCGATATTTTGGCCCAACTCCGTGTGCGAAGGATATACAAAATCCTTAGAGCTCAGCCATTTCAACTCTTGACATCCTTCGCAATCAAGGATGGCCAGAACACTTTCGCAGGATACAACTGCTGTGTTGTCAGCTCTACTGCCCAAGAGCTCCGACAGTGCAGTGAACTCACCAAGATTCCGGTTCAGCAAACCAGCCATGCCCCCCTCAGGATCTTCAGGAATAGGGGATGGCTCAGCGCCGAAGGCTGCCAAAGCTTTCTTGTATTCTCCATAGATTAAATCTCCTTGTGACTTCATTTCTTGGATGGCCACTTCCATGACCTTACAGTCTTCATCAGCTTCTACAATCAACTTCTATATAACCTCGTCTTTACGGGCAGCTTCGGTCTTCCACTCTCTTACTTCTCAATGAAGAGCCCCGATTTTTGTGGCATCCTTCTCCACGGTGTCCCGAAGGTTCTCCAAAACCTTCACATTCTCAACAGCGATCGCACGCAATTTCTCAGCGACCTTCTCAAGCTCCTCCGATTTATCCTGCAACTTCTCAACCTGCTTGGACTGCAACGCTCGAAGGTTCTCCAAAACCTTGTTCTATTCTTTCAGTTTCTGATTCTCCATCATTAACTCAAGGTTCTCACCAGACTTCTTCAAAAGAAATTCTTCACCTTGTTTGATCTTTTCAGCAATGACCTTGTTAGCCATCAAGGACTGCAACAAAGATACTGTTAGTTATGCCATAATGAAGGATTATACGAAGGATACGGGAGAAATGTCCTACCTTCAAACTAAAAAGTGCAGCAACGTGCCCAAGCGATTCCGCACCATAACCTTCGAGAGTTCTCCCAAACCCTGCATAAAAATCAGGCTCAAGAGCAATACCCAAAACAAAGAGAAAGTGTATCGGATAGCTACGAACCTTCAAAACTGAAGTACTCGGCCTCGATCGAAGGTCCGCTAGCCCGAGCTGAAGTCCCGGCGCTCGCGTCTCCCTCGGCTCCGGGCGGACCTCCGATCAGCCCACTGTTGGCACTCCTTAGCCTATACGAACTAATCCGCAAGCGCACGGATACCGAAGTAGCTTTCACTAGGGAGTTTACCTGGCATATCGAATCGAAGGAACGATAAGCGCAACCAGACCTAGAATTAATTCAACCGGACCCACCAGAGGAAGACAGGTACGGGGGTAGAGGGTCTAACGACGGTTAGCCAACTCATTACCCAAAAGACTTGCTACTCAACTAACTTGATCTGCTTCGGCGACTGGGGCGGAAGGACCTCAGAATGAGGGAGAAATGGGGGGTCCAACTTGACCAACGATCTACTGCTATGAAAACACCCGAACGTGGTGGACTACAAGGGACGGACAGGGCTGTCACCACCTACCGCCTACCACATCAGTTCTGTGGGGTGGAACACAACCCAAGATAACTATCAAGCCTAAGCACCACGCTTCAACTATCAAGTTACTGACTTCCGCCTCGCGCTAAGGCAAGAAAAAACCCCAAATGGCCAGGCTTGCTAGACCACGCAGACAAGGGATCCCCCAGATCAATGCTAGAAAGTAAACAAGTAACTGAAGTAAGGAGAGAGACTAGCGAGATACCGACGAGAGACGAGGAACTTCACTCCAAAGATACTTCATTCCTCTAAGGCTATAAAGTTGGAGGTGAGCCGAAGAACCCGGCTCGCCTCCGGACTCTCACCTCACACTCTCCTCATTCTACTCTAAAGATAAATAACTCTTGCTTGAGACTCTTTTTCTCTCCAAATGGTGTGTGTTACAGGTGAGAGGGAAGGTCTCTACTTATAGCCCTCCGAGATGGGTTGCTTAGCTTGTAAGCAAGCCTAAGGTTGCTTAACTTGTAAGCAAGGCTAAAATTCCTTAACTTCCGAGCAAGTATGACGGTTGTGTAACTTCCATGCGAAAATGGGCTCGAGAGGCTGCAAAGTGGGGCCGGCCGGCCTCGGCCGGCCTGGGATTGTTCCCACTTGGCATCGCCTTTGGCGTGGACGTCCCTGATAGCTTCCTTGTGGCGGTTACTGCTGCCCTTCGGTTGTTTGTCCGAGTCTTGCATGCAGGTGGGGCATTGGATCTATGAGTGAGGCCTTTCGGGTCATTGGATCAAACCGACGTAAAAGGCACGATCCATGATCAAGTACTTGTGCTTCTCTGCATGCTGACAAAAGTAGAGCTTGAAAGGCTTCAGTGCCAGGCCAGCCAGCCTGGGCTAGGCCGTCCGGCCTGGGATTTCTCCCAAATCGGGCCAAATTTCTACAGTGAGTTCCTGTAGTCACATATGCACCAAAACTAGTGGAATTTCATTAGTTTAACAAATTTAGCTTGGTGTAGGCCTTGTAACCATGAATTCTGGAGAAATATTGGTGGTCAAAATCATCGGAAATCGACCGCCAACACGCCCCCACACCTGGACTTTGCTCGTCTCGAGCAAAGGGTAAACTTAGATCCAAAGGATCAAGCAAAAGTTTGGGGTCATGAGATCAAAGTATGCATAAGATTTATTTATAAGCTTTCCTCAAACCTTGGATTCCTCATGGCGAACACCATCACCTTTGAATATTGATCCCCAGAACTACTTGATGGAGAACATGATGCATTTCCTTTTCTCGGTACTTGGAGATTTTGCAGGGTTTTCAAAAAAGGAGGCATACTCTTATTTCTCTCAACTTACTCTCGGTCTCTCATTTTGTGTTTGATCCTCACTAAGGTTTTTCAAGAAACCTCTCCTACCTCTAGATCGGCCTTTGTGTAGCTCATGGTAGGGATGGAATTGCATATCTTCCTCATTTATTTTGCAAGATCAAATGTCTTGTCTTTTGAGAGATCATGTCATCTTTAGAACTTGGTCAAGAGCAAGTTTCTGTGATGGATAAATGTCCTTGAGTGGTGTTTGGTCTCGGCTTCTCCATCATTCCCGTGAATCTCTTTTTTTTTTCTCGAGTAGGATTGATTCCTCACTCCTTATTTTTTTACCTTCTTTTAGGGGGATGGAGAGCTTCTGATTAACCACTTGATGGACCTTATTGATGAATGTGCGTGGTGGTTGACCAAAGTACCAGATGATCATGACATTTCTCAAAAAGGCACAGATATTTGATCAAGCTCAAAATGTTCAAAGATAGCTATGTGGGTTCAACTCTTAAATATTGTATGGCTCTAGATAGGACATGGCAAAATGAGAGTGAATGAGAGTTGCCTCACTTTATTATTTTCAAAAAAATCTCCAAGACTTTGAATTAGAAAGGCATGTCTCACATTTAATCATGTCATGGGAGCTAATAAACAAAGGTTCAAGTGATCCTATCATGTAAGTTCTAAAGGCAACAAGTACATGCAGAAGAAATAAAGCTTAGGCACCTTTGAAAGCTCATGTAGAAATTCATCTCTTCCAAGGATTTCATTCAAATTTTGGTTTCATTTAGTTAGGCACGAATTTGAATGAAAACCAAGGAAGGAAAGGAAGATGGGGTTGCAAACCTCCGTAGCACAGCAGGTTTCTCGTCCGATTGTGCTCAGTTTCGTCCAAGGGTTCATCTCGGTGATGCTCATGTTGTTCCTCTGCGCACTTGGTGAAGGATTAGAACAAGGGGTCGGTTGGCACACAAGTGTGCACCAACCAACAGGCAAAGCCTGAAGCATTTTTGTTGTTTTTTTATTATTTTATTTATCTCTTTTTTTAACTCGATTAGGCACTGTTGAAAACAAAGTTTTGGGAAAATAAATTTGAGGAAATAAATTCTGCGCCTAATCCTAGACTATCCAAGATAACGGCATGGTTAAGGTCTGGCCATGACCAAAGACTGAGAGGTTAAAGCGCCACGACCAAACAACTGAACCTGTGAATTAAAGAATGGTACCTTAGCTCCCTCTTTGAAGTGCTTGGCCTTGATCCACTTAAATTGCCGTCTTTTCATTTGCTCATTGTAGGCCTTCTCCCTTTATTCATCCAATTCAGCCAGTTGGAATTGTCATTTAACTTTAGCTGATTGCAGATCTATAATTCACCTCTTGATCGCTTAGTGGGATTTCACCTGAGTTCAATCAGTGTCTTGCAAGTTGTTCGATAAGTCCATAGTGCCTCGGTAATTTGCTTTTCCATCCCTTCCCCAGGGCATTAACTGTCTTCTGCAGAATGTTCTTGATCTGTCTGTTGGCTGTTTCTGCAAGACCACTCATCTGGTGATGGTATGGAGTAGCAACCCGATGACCTACTCTGTTCTGTTGCGACACTTACTGAAGGTCTTATGAAGTGTGAGACTTCATCACCTATTCGACTCTTGGAAGTCCAAAGCTAGGAAATGTGATTTCCTAAAATTCTTGTTTGAATTCTTCGAGTTGGACGCAACACAGGAAGTGCTTCATCCCATTTGGACACATAGTCCTCTCCAAGATGTACTGACATAGGAAAAAGACCCGCGAAATTGATCCCCCATACATCGAATAACTCCATCTGAAGGTTCCTTCTTCAGTGGCATAGCAACATGGGTATTGATATTACCATGTTTCTGACATCTTGGGACCCGCATAAATTCCTCAACGTCTCCACACATGGTTAACCAGGAGCTCATTCTGCCTAACCATAGCATGGGCATGGACTGCTCCGTAGTCTCCTTCAAATGGCGAGGAGTCGCAACGCTCAAGAATCATACGGGTCTCACATAGTGGGTTGCAATGATGGAGTAAACCAGTGGCACTGACTTTTGAGTGATAGGGTTCATCCCAAAGGTGAAATCTGCTGAGGTGAATCTTCTCCCGTAGGTATATATTCAGTCGCTGTAAAGTTCACATGGTTGCATACCATGGACTGGATGTAGTGACCTTCAAGAGAGTATCATCTCTCAAGTAATCATTGTCGGGAGGTCCGATCCCGTGAATCCTCTAGAGATGATCTGCCACACGATTATCTGCTCCCTTCATACCACTGATTTCCAAATCAAACTCTTGAAGGAGCAGAATCCAACGGATGAGTCGTGGCTTAGCATCCTCCTTGGTCAGTTGGTACTTCAGTGCAGCATGATCCATGTATACCGACACTTTAGCACCGACCAAGTTGGGTATGAACTTGTCAATGGTGAATACCACTGGCAGACGTTCCTTCTCTCTTGTTGCTGAACTCTGGTCAATGCCTTACTTGCATAAGATATGGCATACTGCTTCTTATCCTTGCATTGAACCAGCACTGTACCGACGACGTAATCACTTGCATCGCACCCGATCTCGAATGGAAGGTTCCAATCGGGAGGTTGTATGATGGGCGCTGGTACTCTTTGTCCGAGGACAATACCTTCTCTGACCATGAACTGACACTTTCTCCCAATAAGTGTGTCTTTCTTGGCATCTCTTGAAAACTTGTCCAAAAGTTCTTGCCATAGACTGAGAAACAATCCATGAATACCTCCATGATGTTCTCGAGTAGTCAGAGAAGATCACCATCATACAATCCTTTTGAAGTGAAGCAGGTGTGTTGCAAGGACCAACGACATCCGCTTGTGGGCGAAACATGCCATAGGGACAGGTGAAGGTAGTAAGACTCTGGTCATCCGGATGAATAGGAATTTTGTGATAATCAGAGTATCCGTTGAGGTCGCAGAAGAATGAGCGCTCGATATCCATTCAAGTATCTTTGGAGCAACTTGAACTGGGCTGATTCACTCACTGTCTTGCACAGGGTAGATGACGCCCACGTGCAGTAACTTAACTACCTTCCTCATCGCATCACTTAGCCATCTCTGGTGCTCTTAGGGTGGCTTATGGTCCTGTTCCATAGGATGCGATGGATGCACAAGTTGGGCTGATCCCCTTCAAGTCTTGCAGAGAATACCCGATGACGGACCGGTACTTCTCCAAGACTGCAGCGAATCACCAAGTCTCACTCTCTGTCAGTTTATCACTGATGAAGACTGGCGGGCTTTGGTGTTTTTTGAGGATGGCACACTTCAACCCAAGAGGCAGCGCTTTCAGCTCAGGAAGAGGATGTTGCAGTTTCTCCTTTCCATTGAGCTTGAAGTAGCCGCCCGGATCTGTTTCCTGCGTAAAGTTGAATGGCATCTTTTTCAATATTGGGCTGAGTTTTCCCTTCTTCAATGATACTCATTGCTTCCTCCACTGGGTCTTGCTCTGGTCTAGCTTCTGTAATGAACTTGGCTGAACAGGATTCTATCTTTGCCAACCTTACCCTCGAGGCTTGCTCGGTCTCTGTTCGGGTTGACAAGTAGCTCTATTGGTTGTCTGATCAAGATGAATTCTTCACCTTTAGGGATATCGAAGATGTGAAGATCCAAGAATACCTTGTTATGTCCCATTCTCAAGGACATAATTCGGAGAATTCATGTACTCTTCACAATCTGGTCGTCGATCCACTTTAGGTCCTTACGAGAGACAAATCAGGGGTTCTTCTGGTGATCTGGCATCACACCCACCATGACTTTCGGATCGTAAAAGACTTCTTGCAGTGCAGCGTCCCCAATAGTGCAGAGGAGTAGTGCGATAGGTCTGTATGATGCTACCGCTGGGTTACTTCCTCTATCCATTCCTTCCTCATAATCCTAGTAAGACCTTATTTCTGCGATGTGGCTTCCGGAATGAATGCCTCAGATCTTGAGCATATGCGCTTATGCTCATTCGGCAAGTTTGATGTGTTACCGAATCTCCATATACTCTTCTTCTATGAAGAGATCAGGGACGAACATAGGCATATCTTCAATGAGTGGCTCATGATCCGTGGACTTTGGTGGTTTGGTATTTGCTCTATGTGTGTTGGAGGTGGAGAGAATGCAGCTGATAGGATGTGAACTTGCTGCTTCTTTTTGGGTTGATCATTTGGCTTGGTTGGCTCGTCATGGACTTCTAGTGTGCTGATTATTGTTCTACTTCTGCATCTTTCTTGTTCATGACGGATCCCTGGAGGTGAGATTCGTGAAATCTGCACTCTCCAACTTAAGTCCACCAACGAAGTGCTGAATTAGCATTTCTTCCAAAATACCATGAGGTGGCCCGGAATTTAAGCCATCAGCCTAAATTTTTCCCACTCTGCTCCAATTCACTCTTCGCTTTGCTTGAATGATAGCAGGTGATTGCGAAAAGTGAACATTTTAGTAACAGGGAAGAAGAACAGGCAGAACTCATCCTTCAGCTTTATCGAATCTCCTCCAAATATCCCTACCTTCTGGTCGTACCAGACTATTGCTTCTCCCGTCAGAGAGAATGGGAAGAGGTGTCGGGTGTCTTGGTTCATACCGGGTATGGTCAATAAAGAGCAATTTTCCTCGAATACCTGCAGTGAGCATAGGGACTCTCGTCCTTTCTACTAGAGAAAGACTAAGCACGAACCATGGCTATGAGACTGGGACTGGTCTCATAACCATCAGATAAATGGGGTGGTAAGGTGGAGGCGGTTCCATGTACTCGCGGAATGGAACTGCCGGATAACTAAGAGAAAAAACTCCATGAGGTAGGGTGGAAAGGTGTACGGCTGAAAAAGGGTCTAAAACTAGTATTGCTACCATTCCTCGGCAACGGCGCCAGAAAGCTTGTTGGCACTCCTTAGCCTATACGAACTAATCTGCAAGCGTACGGATATCGAAATAACTTTCACCAGGGAGTTTACATGGGATATCAAATCCAAGAAACGATAAGCGCAACCAGACCTAGAACTAATTCAACCGGACCCACCAGAGGAAGAGAGGTACGGGGGTAGAGGGTCTAACGACGGTTAGCCAACTCATTACCTAGAAGACTTGCTACTAAACTAACTTGATCTGCTTCGGCGGCTGGGGCAGAAGGACCTCAGAATGAGGGAGAAATGGGGGGTCCAACTCGGCCAACGATCTAATGCTATGAAAACACCCGAACATGGTGGACTACAAGGGATGGACAGGGCTGTCACCACCTGCCGCCTACCACATCAGTTCCATGGGGTGGAACAAAACCCAAAATAACTATCAAGCCTAAGCACCACGCTTCAACTATCAAGTTACTGACTTCCGCCTCGCGCTAAGGCAAGAAAAAACCCCAAATGGCCAGGCTTGCTAGACCACGCAGAAAAGAGATCCCGCAGATGAATGCAAGAAAGTAAACAAGTAACTGAAGTAAGGAGAGAGACTAGCGAGATACCGACGAGAGATGAGGAACTTCACTCCAAAGATGCTTCATTCCTCGGAGGCTACAAAGTTGGAGGAGAGCCGAAGAACCCGGCTCGCCTCCGGACTCTCACCTCACACTCTCCTCATTCTACTCTAAAGATAAATAACTCTTGCTTGAGACTCTTTTTCTCTCCAAATGGTGTGTGTTACAAGTGAGAGGGGAGGTCTCTATTTATAGCCCTCCGAGGTGGGTTGCTTAGCTTGTAAGCAAGCCTAAGGTTGCTTAACTTGTAAGTGTTGGCGCTAAAATCGGCCGGATAGGAATCGGTCGATGGGTCTTCAGCGTCGGACACACGACCCGGGAGAATCTGCTTAGCTCCTGTTCGGGTTATCGCCCTGGTGCAGTTTGCGCGGCGTGCCAGTCAATCTGACCTGTTGATTGACAAGGAAATAGAGTATTAAATTCCAGGCGCGTCAATCGGCTGGGGTTCCGATCTGTCCTGAGGAGCGCGTCGGCAGCGAATCGGCCGATTTGCTGTAGAGATGATCGGCTATGGATCAGCCGATGATCGTATAGTAATCGTAATGAAAACCGCTGGAGCGATCTAGACGACTACTGCAAGGACAACACTTGAAATATATCTAATCGGCTGTATGATGATAAATTGAAGGAGAACAATAACGAAGCCGATTACTCTGATCTCAAGCTGGATAACTGGTGATAATACTAGAATAACAGGTAAAACTTGAAATTCTAGTAAATATCGGTAACTGGTGAATAAATCCAAACGAAACCACAGCGATGCGCCCGTAGTTAAAGCTCGGATATTACTCGGTAAGCGAAACCTACCAATTGGCCGGAGGTCAAGTTGATGCAGCCCTGCCAATCTGTACGAACTCATGGAAGAAGAAAATATTGGCGAAGTCGCCGACTTGAAAGTAAATTGCTGGAAAAGTAGAAGTATTGTTTTTGATTGATGTGTTCATATCTTCAAAGCCCTAGCGACTCCTATTTATACCCTGAAACTAGGACTCCTGGTCGATTACGACTTGTTACAACCTTATTTAAAAAACAGGAAAATTACTATATCTATAAGAACTTTTAAAGGAAACGGACTCCCGCAGAATCTTCCGCCGCCGTTCCCTAATCCCATCAGGATTCCCTTCAATTACTCCTTGACCGACTTGGCGTGCCCTGTTGACCAGCTTTTGACCAGGATCTTCTGGAATAATTCCGTCCTGTTGGTATAGGCTGCACCACCAATCGGCCGATTCTCAACTGTTACCTCAATCGGCCGATTCCTTACTGTAGCTTTCAGATCTGCCGCATCGGTCAAAGTCAGGACCCTCGAATGGAAGGCGAGGTGCAACCAATAATTTACCTAGCTCATTAAACCTTCCGGAGGTCCCCTCCCCTTCCAACTCCATTGCACCGGAAAAAACATCTTCCCTGGCAGTTTCCAGCTCCACAGGAGAGACCACCTTCTCAACAGAAGGTGGAACCTCGTCCGCCGCTGGTAGAACATCGCCCTCCTGCAAAGCTTGGGGAGTTGCGTGTTCTGCCGATATCTTCGGGGCAACTTTTGGTGAAATCTCTAGCACCCTCGGGGAAGCTTGCGGCATCTCCTCATCACCGTCATCTTCAACAAGATTGAATATGCGCTTTACACCACCCGGTCCCTGGTGCAAATCTATAATAACAGAGCCAATACTGTCAGAGTTCGCGCGAAGGGAGCCAAATTGATCAATGTATATGTCTACAGGTTGACCCCTACCGCCTGAGCCCCTACGCACAGAAAGCTCAGTTGCCCTTAAAGCCTTCATGAAATCAGGACTGCCCATATCAGTCTTCGCTATTTGAAATGGATAAATATTTGCTTTGGCAGCTTTCCTTTTCTCGGTCTCCGCTCACCCAGCCGCAACCTTCGAAGTCGGGTCACGAGGAGGCTTGCCAACCTCAGTCCGTGTCGAAGGATTGAGAACCTTCACCAGAGATTTACCAGGCACCACCGGCCCTAAGGAGCTAGCAGCCTTCGTTGAAGTTTTACCCTTCTTGCCGGCAGGCTCAACAACCGAGCCATTGACAGCTCGAACCCGTTTCGCAGGTTCGGGGGGGACTGGACGATTCTCATATCTAACACCCATCTCATGAAACTACGATTAATCCGATCTTCATGACCACAGCACTCGATGAAAGACTTGTACTCCTTATCATTATAGAAACCCAACAAATTGTTGGCCACGCTCCAGCTCGAACACCACCATCTCATCACTACCGGCAGATGGCCTCCGAAGTCCAAATTGCGGGCAAGGAATGGCATTCTCCAATTAGCCAAACTTTACCCTTGCAAATGAAGCGGTTGCCCAGCAAGAAGACAACGACGAGATCTTTGTTGCCAGATACTCTTCAACAAAATCACGCCCACCAATTGATCTCGCTGCTAACCTGAACGCAGCCTCACACTCCCTGAACCTCGGCGACGACTTGTCAAAAGCGGCCTGATGTCTATGTGCTAAGGCCTCCACCCTCGATGCCAGCAGAAATGCCTCACCAGAACCTTCGTCATTCGGGAACTCAACCTTCGCATAAAACCAATACTGCACCCAGTCATCATCCCACTTGTTTTTTTGACTAAAAGAAATCTTGACCCTATCGAGATGCAAAGCCTTGTTACTCCTCCGGGGAACGAAGGTACAACACCCACTTTGGGCACTGTAAACATCATCATCACCTTCAAAAGAGATCTTCTGCCCTTGAGGGTGCAGATCATAAAAATGACAAAAAGTGTTAACCAACAACGGTGCTTCGAAGGTCTTTACTGCCCAGAAGAACTTGGACGGCTGTATAATCGCATTAGGAGTCAGATGATGCACTTTCACGTTGTATCGTGACAAGATCTTCGGGAACTTCGCGTCGAGAGGAAAGCAAAGTCCGGCCGTGAAGAAATCCCTGAACACAACACACTCTCCTTCCTGAGGTTCTGGTGTGTCCTCATCTTGCGGAGGTTGACACTCTCCAACCTTGAAAAATCCCTTGGAAATATAGTAGTCGATCAACTTCTAGGTCACCTTCGAAGGACCGATCCGGAGAGTTGGTTCAGGCTTGTCATGGGCCATCAGTTCAAATGGACTGGCCTGAACGTCAAAAATATCTTCCTCCTGCCCAACTTCCCGACGAGAACCTTCGCCAACAACTACTTCGCCTCCCGAACTATCAATGAGCTTGGCAGTCACCTTAACACGGGCCATCCCTATAAAAACACAGTAAGCCACCGAGCTAAACCCCACAAAAACAAGGGTAACCAACCCTGGCAAACACTTAAAAAGATCGAAAACCTCCGGTCGAAGCTTCACCAAAGCTCTCTTAGCGAAGGAAAGCTCAACGGCGGATAAGCTTCAGAGAAAAAGGCGAAGGATGCAAATGCACAAAGGCGTGAAAGCGATGCGGGTGCCCCCAACCCTATATAGGGGGGGGGGTAAAGGGTACAACAACACCCAATGGTAAAACCGAGGAGAATACCAACGGTCACCCTTTCAGAGATCGACGCGTAACCCTCGTCTCGCCCCATCCTCCGACGATCGGGAGACGTTTTCTCGGAGGGTGTTCAATATTTAACATCGAGGGTTCGGACCGTCGGAGTCGGACCTCGTCCGCGAGGGGCTACTGTTGGGGATTGCACCCTCCGAAGGATGCGGCTCGTACGGGTAGCACGACGGTTGCAGAAAGGACAGCCGCCGTGGGCCTGGGGGAACCTTCGGGAACCCGACCGCAGGGGAGCGCGCTAAAGACTTATCAGTACCAGAAAATGGCGAAGCCTCGAAATAACCCTCGAAGGTTCCGTGAAGGGTCCGAAGGTCCCACGAAGTACCCGAAGGTTGGATAAAGACCCGAAGGTTTCACGAAGGATCCGAAGGTTTCATGCAGAGTCGGAAGGTTCCATGAAGAGTCTGAAGGTTTCATGAAGAATCCGAAGGTTCCATGAAGAGTCCGAAGGTTTCATGAAGACCGAAGGTTCCATGAAGGCCGAAGGTCTGGAAGACCCGAAGGTGGCGGACTGACCTTCGGAGAGCACGAGAAGAGCGTGATTCCATGCCTGGATTCACACCAAACACGTCTCATCTGTAAAAAGCCTAATAGCCCCGAATATTCCTTAAATATTCGGGGTAAGCATGGGTATTTGTGTAAACATGTAACGGAGGAGGGGGGTATAAATACCCCCGACGTTTACTGTAATCGGGTTGATTTTTTGAGAATCGAAAGTGCATATTGTTGTCCCATTTTGCGTTCCCTTTCCCTCGCACTTTCACTATTCCCATTTCTGTTTGGGGTTCAAGCTTTCCGGATCACAGCACTATTTATATCTTATCCGAGATGAATGGTAACTATTCGTACCCGATTCGATGATTTGTATTCGTATTCGTAGATATCCTATCGTATTCTATCCATTTTTCATCCCTACGAAGAGAGTAGCGTCCATGTTACAGTTTTCTCAACTAATCAACCATGGTACTATCCTGCCTCATATTACACTGGATTAAAAAAAAAGAATCAGTGCAACTCTAAGTTTTATCTATGGTTGAGAGTATGGCAACTAGATCGTATGGCATGATGGATGGGGTCGCTCTATTTTCTTGTAGAATTCTTTTTACAGTGTGTCTGTAACTTAATGCAAGTTGAAATGCAGGAGCTTTTTTTTAGTGCAAAATAGATCTTCGGAGTTGATCTGCAAAGGAAAAGGAGTAAGGACGCCCTATGCGCCATACCGCCCATCAGAAAATGGCGAGACGGGAAGCAGAGACAAAGAGTACGGAGGGAAACCAAGTGGGTGGGCCCCCATTTAGCTTCCATCTCATCAATGTCTTTTCGTGTTACTGGCTGAAAAGAAATAGAATAGCAGTGTGTGTACTCTATTTTATTATGATGAACAATTTCCGTCTTTCTAGTCGCAAAAAAAAAATCAAAGCCATTTCCTTTCCTCTTTCGGCTAAGTAGTTGCCACAGTGCTGGCCCACGCAGCCCACCATCAGCTACATTTTCCACTCGACCGGCCCAACCAGCCATGTGCTGCCATGCCACACACCAGTCCGCCACTACCGCCCTCTATTCAGCACGTGAACGCTGCCGCAGCTCTGCCTTTGCACTACTACCACCAAACCGTCCTGGATCAAGATCCAACGGTTCAGACGCCGTCCCCTCCTAAATTACATCGCATCCGGCGCGTCCACGTGTCGCCTGCCCACCGCCCCCCTGTCTCCGCGCAGAAAAGGCAGGTGGGGAAGAAGGAGGCAGCGGCGAGCGAAGGCAAAACCCCCTTCCCCCAAAATTTTTGATCTCCCTCCTCCGGTCCTCCCCTACCCTCCCCACCAAATCCGCCGGGCCAAACCCTAGAGGAGCCGATCGGCATTTCCCCGGCGGCTTGTCAGCGAGCGGGTCGGGGTGCGCCGCAATGAGCCGCCGCCGGCAGGGCCAGGCGCAGGCGCTCATCGACCTGGACAGCGACGCTGAAGACGGTGAGCGCGTCCCCCTCCCTCCCCCTACCCACCTAAACACACACACACACACACACACACACACACACACACACACACACACACACACACACACACACACACACACACACAAATCCCCCTTTTTGTGTTTGAGGCCTCCTGATGTGATTTTTGGTGACGGGGAAACCGCGGGCGCGCGGTGGTGGTGCGGTCGGTTGGCGCCGCGCCGCGCTTGCGTTGTTGGGTGGTGGGGAGGGGGGGGGTGATTGGTTTTCTCTGTACGGGTTTAGGCGATTGGCTGCTCACTCCTTGTTTGTTTTGGCGGAAATGGGGGAGGCTTCATAGGTTTGTGTTGCCTCAGATTTTGGGGAACAGGCGGATGCTTATATGGCCGTTGCTGTTTGTCTGGATCAGATTACTGAGTAGTGTTTGGTCTCTTGGAAATGGACAGGGTTCCTGGGTTCACTTGTGCCTCCAGTACCTCTAGTGCATAACCTGTAAACGTGCTGTTATCCTTTTCTTTTGGAAATTTAGGACCTACTTGGGTAACAATAACCATGAATTAATTTTCCCAATTAATTGTCTGTCTTCTGTCCTCTAATTTCAAGTGTGTAGCAGGTGCCTATTAGTTTAGTGCTTACTTAGATTTGTTGCCACATTCAAGCACAACACATAAGTTACACAAATGTTTCTGTAGGTTATTGCTTCAGCTATGCAGTTTTGTGTTAGCTGTAGGATTTGGTTCTTTGGATGTATGTTTTAACATAATATAACAATGTACAGCTGGGACATGTATGTTTCATGCAACAGAACAGGATTAGAACCATGCTTATCAGTTTCATCGTGTTCTGACTGAATGCCTGGAATTTTTGGTTCCATCAAGCAAGACAGAATGAGTAAGATATTTCGTACCAGCAAACAGTCCAATATCCCGGTCATCTTGGATGATTCTGGCAGACAGGTGGGACAGGTCTTCCCATCTATGCTGTCACTGTGTGAATAGAAGCTGAACTCACAATCTAATTAAACCCAATGCACGGAATTAAACTAATATGCTTAGACCTTGGAGGAACAAAGGAAATCAACTTGCCCACCATTTACCAGTCCTCCCCAATCCTGTATAAATGAGTTTTCTTGTGTTGATTTGGGTGGCCATGATGTGGTCCTACTAGAGCACTACTTTACTGTTTTTGTTCAGTTGCAGCACAAGCCTTAGTTTGGACTACCAAAGTATCAATCATTCTTGGGCTGGGTCAAGTAAATATTCAGCGTTTTTTATTCTTCAATATTTATTAGGTTGTAACTGTATTGCACTAATGATTGATTTATTGTCAATTTTTATATTATTACCATATATTTCTTTTTTAGATACTCTAGAATGGTCTGGTACTGACATGTTCCATTCCAGTGGCCAACAGGAATGGCCTCCGGAATGGAATTGACAAGTATGGGTAGTACTCTTATAATATAAGGTTACAAAGATGAAAGAAGAAAATAAATCTTAGCGTGAAAGTATAATTCCAAAATAGAGGATTAGTTTCTTGTTGAAAACTAAAAAATATCTGTTTTCCTTGATTTCAAACCAGATTTTTGTCATTATCTCTGAACAGAATGAAAACCTTGACATATTAAAGATCTCTTTGAATCGGTCCAAACATGATGGCTTGTCTGGTTAGATGGTCAGTGATCTTATTTTCTATCAACCTAGCCACCACTTGAAGATGATTTCCTAAAAGGTAACAAAAACAATTGTGAAAAGCAAATTTATTGCTTGAGGTTTCTTGGTTTTAAGGCATTGCTTAGGCAACAAAGCACTCAAGGGGAGCTGGGTGTCGCCAGTGCCTAACCAAAAGCAGTGAAAGAGAGAGGGTGACAGAGGATGAATTAGGGTGAAACCAGTCATCAAGGCCAATCGGCCACCACATCCACCATCAGAACCGATGCCTAGGGGTGGTAAAGGGCCTTAATTTTTTGCCTAGATAATCTAAGGGCCGGGCTCTAATCTTATACAATTTTGAGCCAAAAATATTAAGGGCCAAGTTGGATTGTGAAGAAAGCATTGGGGCCATGATCCGTTACCACCTCTAGATGCTAGCGGCTTGTAGCACTCCCTCCAGTCATCTGCCAGCAGCGGATCTGACAGGGTGCTGCGTCAGCAGTGTATCTGGTATCGCGCTTCCTCGCCACACAAGCGCCTAGGTGATTGTAAGGGGGGTGCTCGCCACTCCTTGGTTCGCCTTTACTCTCCTAAGAACACTTTGTGGTATACCAATTATGTAGCCACTTGCAATATGCAAAGTAGATGCTAAGAAGTGATGGATTTCTAGCTACACCTTTTTGCAAGACTAACAGCAAACTTAGTGCATAATTTATGAAATAGATTATGCAGGTGTATTCAAGTTCTGATATAATTTCTATTCCTGTTTGTAGAGTGCCAAAACAAGTGTTCTCGAACAAGTAGATCGACAGCATTGAAGACGTCTGGGAGATCCAATCATGTATTACCTTCCTTTTACGATAACCTCCCCCAAAACAGAAGCTCACGCATTGCAACTAGCAGGAGGGACAAGGCAAATCAAGACAAGTTGAATACTGATATTTTTGAATTATACATGGAGTACGTGCTGCCATTCTCTCTAATTTTATTAGTGGATCTTTTGAAGAAACTTTGTATTCTTATTGCTCCTAGAACTTTTTGCACAGGGATCTTTGGAAGCACATTGATGAAGACAAGAAGAGTGCTTATGCGTACTTTGATTCTTTATGGTTTAACATGTATTACTGTGGGCGGAATATACCCAATGTCCTTAAATGGATAAAGGCTAAGAGAATATTTTCAAGACAATATGTTTTCGTTCCTATTGTTTGTTGGTGAGTTACTTTCACTACTACCTTGTGTAATCACTTAATAAATTGTCAGATAGGTATCAAATTTCCAAATTTTTTTGTTGCTGCAGTGGACACTGGAGCCTCCTTGTCCTATGCCACTTTGATGAGGCAAACTGCTCGGATATTAAGAAAGGACCACGCATGATAGTGCTGGACTCACTCAATACGACAGATCCGACAAGGTTGCAATCAGCCATCAGAAAGTATGATCCTCTAGTCTCTACCTTTTTGAATTTCCAGACAGTAATTTATCTATAGATGTTTTGATTCTGTTTGATAAGTACACGTGATTCAAATGTTGGAAAAAACTTTGCTAATCATTTGGTTCCCTTTTATGCATTTTTTCCCCATACAAAACAGACCAAGGTGTCCTGTAGTCCTGTTGGCTGTTGCCTCTGCAGATTATGCCATAATGATATGCATCTGAAACTGAAAAATAGTGAACCTGTCTTTTCCGATGGCTGAGTTGAGTTGTACATATAAAATGTTAATATGACAACGACTCGTAGATTAAGCCACATCAAATTCAGCTTTGCTGCAGCACATCATAATTATCACACCGTCCACAAATAGTTCGTCTCGACAGTTTTGGACTTGCGTTGCATCAATGACTTCAACCATACATTTTTCTGCAACTGATATAGCACATCAGTCTGGATTTTATGCTTAGTATATGTTAGTTTTTGTCATGTGCGGACGCACATATGCCAGGCGCGGACGCGCCCGCGACGTGCGCCGTGCGGCTGAGCGAGCTGAGCGTGCTGGGCAGGCGCAACGTGAATTAGTTTCTAGTGGCTAAAGATAGAAACTTAGGCTAAAGATAGAAACTTAGATTAGTAGTTGTTTTGGAAATTCCTAAAGTCAGGGAGACCTTCTACATTTAGGATTGGGCCATTGGCTATATATATGCTTGTAATCGATTGGCAATGGGCAACAAGAAATATATCTCTATTCTACCTATCTCCGTTAAGCCTGCGGTTGAGGAAACAACCTCACCGGAGAAGACGGCGGACGGCTACGAGCTGCGTAGCCGCGGTCCGGCCTGTCGGGGGTTCGACGCCCTTGACAACCTGGTATCACGGTCACGTCGGTCCTCTCCCACCCGCTCCACCCAGTCGTCCACAGCCACCGCCCACCACCACAGCCATCCGCCGTCGCCGCAGTCCTCCACCGCTTCCGCGCCGCAGCCAGCAGCCATGAGCGATCCCACCATCGCCGATGTGATGGCGCTGTTGAAATCCCTCACCACGGAGATGGTAACCATGAAGGCCGACATGGTGGCCATGAAGGAGCAGTCGACCTCGTCGTCGGTTAGCGGCACCGGCGGCCGCCCGGAGGGGCCGCGCGATCTTGATCGCCCCCCAAGATTCCAGAAATTGGATTTTCCACGCTACGACGGCAAGACCGATTCGATGCTCTTCATCAACAAGTGCGAATCCTATTTTCGCCAACAGCGCACCATGGGGGAGGAGCGCGTGTGGATGGCCTCATACAATTTGGAGGACGTCGCGCAACTCTGGTACCTCCAGCTCCAGGAGGACGAGGGCACGCCGCCGTGGGGGCGATTCAAGGAGCTCCTGCACTTGCGGTTCGGGCCTCCCCTCCGCTCAGCCCCGCTGTTCGAGCTCGCTGAGTGCCGGCGCACAGGGACCGTGGAGGAGTACTCCAATCGCTTCCAGGCCCTGCTGCCTCGCGCGGGTCGCCTTGATGAGGCTCAGCGCGTCCAGCTCTTCACCGGCGGGCTCTTGCCGCCGCTCAGCCACGCCGTCCGCATCCACAACCCCGAGACGCTCGCGGCCGCCATGAGCCTGGCGCGCCAAGTGGAGCTGATGGAGCTCGACTGCCAGGTGCAGCCTCCCCCTCGGGCACCCCCGCGCGGTCTCCTCCCCGCTCCCGCGTCCCGGCCAGCGCTCCAGGCGCCCCAGCAGCCGCTGGCGCTCACTGCCCCTCCGGTGGCTGCCCAGCAGGGTCGCGGCGAGGGCAACCAACGGCGCCTCACCCCGGACGAGATGGCGGAACGGCGCCGTCTGGGCCTCTGTTTTAATTGCAATGAAAAATATACCCGTGGCCATAACAGGTTTTGCCGGCGCATCTTCTTCCTTGAAGGCGTGGAGCTCGAGGACGCCGCTGGCGACGCGGAGCACGACGCTGAGGCGCCCTGTTTTTCCCTGCAGGCCGTGGCCGGGGTTCCCATGGCGGGCACCATGCAGATCGCCGTGGCACTCGGCGCCGCGTCCCTCGTCGCCCTCCTCAACTCCGGCAGCACGCACAACTTTATCTCGGAGGAGGCGGCGCGGCGCTACGGCTTACCCCTCCGCCAACGCCCCCGCCTCACAGCCTTGGTCGCCAATGGCGAACGGGTCACCTGCGCCGGCGTCATCCGCGACGCGCCCCTGCTCATCAACGGCGAGTCGTTCCCGGCCGACCTCTACGTCATGCCACTGGCCGGGTACGACGTCGTCCTCGGCACCCGCTGGCTCGGCGAGTTGGGGCCCATTGTGTGGGATCTCGGCCGCCGGCGCATGTCCTTCCAGCGCTAGGGGCGCCCCATCTCCTGGACCGGCGTGGCCAGCCCCTCTGTGCCGGCCCTGGGCGCAACAACAGAGGCCGGCCCCCTCCTGGAGGCGCTGCTGCTCTCGTTTGGGGGGCTCTTCGCGGACCCCGTCGGTCTGCCCCCAAGCGTGCGCACGACCACCGCATTATCCTCAAGCCCGACTCCCAACCGGTCGCCGTCCGCCCTTATCGGTACCCCCGCGGCGCACAAGGACGAGTTGGAGCGGCAGTGTGCCGCCATGATTGATCAAGGGATCGTCCGCCGCAGCGATTCGCCGTTTTCGTCTCCCGTCCTCGTCGTCAAGAAGCCTGATGGTTCGTGGCGCTTCTGCGTCGACTACCGGGCGCTGAACGCGCTCACCGTCAAGGATGCCTTCCCGATCCCGGTGGTTGATGAGCTCCTCGACGAGCTCCATGGTGCCAAGTTCTTCACCAAGCTGGACCTCCGGTCCGGGTACCACCAGGTTCGCATGCGCCCTGAGGATGTACACAAGACGGCGTTCCGCACCCACGACGGCCTGTACGAGTTCCTGGTGATGGCGTTCGGGCTGTGCAACGCTCCGGCAACATTCCAGGCCTTGATGAACGATGTTCTCCGCCCGTTCCTGCGCCGCTTCGTCCTGGTATTTTTTGACGATATTCTGATTTACAGCGCGACGTGGGCTGATCATCTTCGCCACCTCCGGGCCGTCCTCGACGAACTACGCCGCCACCAACTCTTCGTGAAGCGCACCAAGTGCTCCTTTGGTGTTTCCTCCGTCGCCTACCTCGGCCATGTCATATCCGCGGCGGGCGTGGCCATGGATTCGGCCAAGGTGCAGGCGATCCATGACTAGCCGGCTCCCCGTTCGCCCCGGGCGGTGCGCGGCTTCCTCGGCCTCGCCGGGTACTACCGCAAGTTCGTCCACAACTACGGGACGATCGCTGCACCACTGACAGCCCTACTCAAGAAGGAGGGTTTCTCCTGGGACGACGCGGCGGCCGCGGCATTCACAGCGCTCAAGGCAGCCGTCACGTCCGCCCCCGTACTCGCCATGCCCGACTTCGCCAAGCTGTTCACCGTCGAGTGCGACGCGTCGACGTTCGGCTTTGGCGCGGTCCTGGTCCAGGAGGGCCACCCGGTCGCCTTCTTCAGCAGGTCTGTGGCGCCTCGCCACCGCTCGCTAGCCGCCTACGAGCGCGAGCTCATTGGCCTCGTCCAGGCGGTACGACACTGGCGCCCGTATCTCTGGGGGCGGCGCTTCGTCGTCAAGACCGACCACTACACCTTGAAGTACCTCCTCGATCAGCGCCTCACCACGATCCCTCAGCACCACTGGGTCGGCAAGCTTCTGGGCTTCGATTTCTCGGTGGAGTACAGGTCGGGCGCCACGAACGTCGTCGCCGACGCCCTCTCCCGTCGCGGCAATGAAGAAGGGGAAGTGATGGCTATCTCAGCGCCCCGCTTTGACTTTATCGAGCGCCTCCGCCACGCCCAGGCCACTGATCCGGCCCTGGTCGCCATCCACGATGAGATCCGGGCTGGTACTCGCTCCGCTCCGTGGGCGTTGATGGACGGCATGGTCGCCTTCGACGGCCGCCTGTACATTCCCTCAACGTCGCCGCTGCTGCAGGAGATCGTGGCCGCGGTCCACAACGACGGCCATGAGGGCATCCACCGCACCCTCCATAGGCTCCGACGGGATTTTCATTTTTCCACTATGCGTCGTTTGGTGCAGGATTTTGTGAAGGCATGCGTCACCTGTCAGCAGTACAAGTCTGACCACCTCAGGCCGACCGGTCTGCTGCAACTACTACCGGTTCCGTCTGCTGTGTGGGCTGACATCGGCATCGACTTCATCGAGGCGCTGCCTAAGGTGCAAGGCAAGACGGTCATCCTCTCCGTCGTGGATCGCTTTAGCAAGTACTGCCATTTCATTCCGCTGGCGCACCCCTACACCGCCGAGCTCGTCGCTCAAGCCTTCTTCGCCGACATCGTTCGCCTCCATGGCGTTCCGCAGTCCATCGTCTCGGACTGCGATCTTGTGTTCACCTCGGCGTTCTGGCAGGAGCTCATGCGGCTCACGGGGACGAAGCTCTACATGTCGTCCGCCTTTCACCCACAGACGGACGGCCAGACCGAGGCCGCCAACCGGGTCACCGTCATGTACTTGCGCTGCTTCACCGGCGACCGTCCCTGGCAGTGGCTCCGTTGGCTGCCTTGGGCGGAGTACACCTACAACACCGCCTATCAGTCATCACTCCGCGAAACTCCGTTTCGTGTAGTTTATGGTTGGGACCCCCCGACCATCCGCTCCCATGAGCCCGGTGAGACCCGCGTCGCAGCGGTCACCCAGGAGATGGACGAGCGCGCTGCCTTCCTCGACGACATCCGCTATCGCCTTGAACAGGCACAGGCGGTCCAGAAGCGCATCTACGACCAGCATCACAGACCGGTGTCCTTCCAGGTCGGCGATTGGGTTTTTCTTCGCCTTCGGCAGCGGGCAGCAGCATCCCTACCGCGCTCAACAACAGGGAAGCTCAAGCCGCGCTACGTCGGACCGTATCAGGTGGCGGAGCTCATTAACGAGGTGGTTGTGCGGCTGCAGCTTCCTCCCGGCGCTCGCATTCATGATGTGTTCCACGTCGGCGTCCTGAAGAAGTTTGAAGGTACACCGCCGGCCGTCCCACCGCTGCTGCCTCCACTCCTGCACGGTGCTATGATGCCTGCTCCTGCCCGCGTGACTCAAGCTCGGCTGGCCCGAGGAGTGCACCAGGTGCTCGTTGAATGGCAGGGAGAGCCACCTGTTTCGGCTACATGGGAAGATCTGGACGACCTCCGTGCTCGGTTCCCTTCCTTTCAGCTCGAGGGCGAGCTGGACTTCGAGGCGGGGAGAGATGTCATGTGCGGACGCACATATGCCAGGCGCGGACGCGCCCGCAACGTGCGCCGCGCGGCTGAGCGAGCTGAGCGTGCTGGGCAGGCGCAACGTGAATTAGTTTCTAGTGGCTAAAGATAGAAACTTAGGCTAAAGATAGAAACTTAGATTAGTAGTTGTTTTGGAAATTCCTAAAGTCAGGGAGACCTTCTACATTTAGGATTGGGCCATTGGCTATATATATACTTGTAATCGATTGGCAATGGGCAACAAGAAATATATCTCTATTCTACGTATCTCTGTTAAGCCTGCGGTTGAGGAAACAACCTCACTGGAGAAGACGGCGGACGGCTACGAGCTGCGTAGCCGTGGTCCGGCCTGTCGGGGGTTCGACGCCCTTGACAGTTTTACTAGCATTTAATTTCTGATTCTGGTATGCTAGATTCATTGTTGACATTTACAAAACTGAAGAGCGGGAAGAAAGCAAGCAGTTCATAAACAAAATCCGTCTTGAGTTTCCCAAGGTATTTCTATAGCACCTTCTTCGTCAGTATATCATTTCTTTTGAAATCTAGAGTTCTTACGGTGCTCCCTAAAATAACTTTGCAGGTGCCACAGCAAAATGGGGATGAATGTGGGATTTATGTTCTATATTTCATCCAGTGTTTTCTTCAAAACAAAAAACTTGCAGAAGTTCTTGAAAATAAAAAATTGGAAGAAGATTTCACCCAGCTGGTGTGTCATGCTGTCCCACAACTTTTATACCTCTTTTTTTCATCTTTCAAATGTTTTAACTAATTTATTGTATCTATATGACTTAGTTTGATGATAGCTGGTTTAATCCAGAGGAACTAGAGAACTTCCGCAAGGATATCCATTCATTCCAAGTGTAAGTTTTTACCTGCCATGTTTATTTCCTGTTTGTGAAATCGTGACTGTGATCTCATTGCCCTTTTTACACTATTGCAGGAATCGGAATAGCAAAATTGCAGAGTAGTGTATATAGCAAGATGGTGCCAAGTATATAAGTTGGTATGTGAACTATCAAGCCTTTCGATTTCCACTTATGCATGTTTCCTTTTATCACTTATCCATTTATTTCTCTTTATATCAAGGTACCATCATCCAATATCGTAGTTTATACAAATTGCTAAGTTTCGTCTTCACTAGCAGCTCATTGAGGAAATTTGAATCAAAGTGCTGAGTTTCATCTTCCCTGGCGGCTTATTGAGGAAATTTGAACATTGTTCGAGAATCTGTTGTAGTGCAGTTTATGCATGGAAGAGGGAGATTTATACATGCCCCAACATTGAGCTTCGCTGGCAGATAGTACCTGGTTCTGCAGACTCTTGGTGTTCCCTTTCCTCAAAGAAGCTTAGATATTACTAGATTTATTCAAGCAATTGAACATGGTAGCTGTACATTATATCAGGAACAACTAGGTGAGATTGCCATCACCCTTTGGGATATATTTTAGCAGGAGTGCCTTTCATGTACTAGTGTATGTATTCGCACTCTAGAGGTATCATACGTGTCCCCATTAATTTCTGGGTAATACAGTTACAGTCGCGTACTCTGTTGTGCTGAAATTGTGTCGGTGTTAGGAGAGGAATCCTCAGCATGTACCACCAGATGAGATCTGATATATTCTGCTGTTACTGTTAGAGATCAGAGATGACATGAGATGTGTGATGCCCAGGAGCTCAATCTGTGAACATGCTTCGGCGTCACCTCGTGTCCTGTCCTGTGGCCAAACCGTGTGATGCTGCATCCAGTTTCTACTTGACAGTCCGGTTAGGAAAAACGTTCATTTTACTACGAGGATAAGGGGGAAACCGGAAAGGGTATTTTCTTTGCCGTGAGGGGGCCGGGCCGGTGTTGAAGGAGAGGCGACCAAAGAAGAGTTGCGGTTCGGCTGTGTTCATGATCTGTGGAGATGACAGACGAAGAGTCGGCAGTGCCCAGTGGTCTGCTTCGTGGGCTTGGAGCAGCCTATCACGTCGATTTTCTACTCTTTTTTTCCCTTGTGTTAACTTCAGCTGGATCTTTTTACATCCTTCATATCATTATTGTACAATGATTTTATATCTATTGTGCAAAAATAAAATATCATGAGCAGATAGGGGCGCATTGGTTGATTCAACCATTTCCCTCTATGGAACCAGAATCGCAAGTGATTCTGATTCACATGACAAACGTTTAGAGAGAAGCGATTGCTGCATGTTCTCGATTGAGATCTGAAGAAGGTTCAGTGCTAAACCTGTCGAGACATGTTGTGACTCTAAAATTTCCTCATTCTACTTCGATATCAAATTTAGTAATACAGTATGGATGCAATGATCTAATAAGATGGAGAAGAACTGATTTAAAGCTACTTGAAATTTCTTAAAGGCCTTTTGGCTACATCTGGAGCGTCCCTTTGAGTCATTTAATACCCCCAAAGCATGGGAAATAAATCCTATAATCGTGAGCCACTTTAATTTTACGGACCTACTAGCGCCCGGACGTCCGATGTGAAGTTTTCATCGGACCCTCCATCGTAACATCAAAAGTTAACCGCTGTAACATTATAAATCATTTCTTGCAATATTGAAAATACATATATAAAAATAATCTCTATCATTCGACTCGGGGAGAGAAAATTCCCACCGCAACATAACATCATGTTTCATCTGATAAGAGAAACAAAATATAGAATTGAAGTTAGCAACATCGACACTTACCTGATGTAATATTTAAACATATAATCCTGATATTTTTAAACTATAGTTGAAACATCGTAAAATCATATTTTTTTAAAAAATAAAGTATATATTTCTCTCTAGCACTTGATGTAAATATCCAATATATGATGTCGCAATATTCAACTAATGATATGATATTTATTGTTACAATATAATATAGATGAAACATACACTACAACATCATCGTGAGGTTATCGTTAAAAGAGACATGTAAAACTCCCACTGTAATATTAGTCATCGGGGTTGTAGTAGTGTTACTCTAGACGCAACATCGCTATTTGCTTATTGCAATAAAAATACGTGTAAAATTTCCCACCGCAATATTCATCTGTGGTTGGCTAGTTGGTTGAAGTGTCCAATCGTTCGGACCTAATTTTAAGTCGCTAAGTACGTCCAAAGCATGGCCGTCGATAAGTAAAATACTGCTACTTTCCGAGACCAAGTGGCTGCCTGTGCCGCAGCGGTAGCTTCCAGGTTACAAGGTTGTTGTCTTCGCTTTCCTACAGCTCATTGCAGCACCGGATTAACCCCACATTGCCGCAGTAGTTTTGGTTATGTAGGGCTCTTCTTGCGTGGATCTGAACATGCCAGGCGACAAGAATATATTACTCTTAATAATTTCCTGGATATGTTAATTTTATTATAAAATTTATCTAATATAATTTTTATGGCCAGGTTCACCAGGACGGAGTGGTAAAGCGCCTTAAAGTTTAGCCTAAATAATTTAAGGGTTAAATTCTAATTTTATACAATTTTAAGCTAAAATATATAAGAGCTAAATTAGATTGTGAAGAGAGCGCTACGACCATGATCCGTTACCACGTGACAGGACTGAATATGGACCTTAAGAAAAGTCATCTCTCTTTTTGTAGCAACTTAAAGTTCTTAAAATGCCTTCTGTCATGCATTGACCCTTGAGCGCCCATTTGAGATCCAAGCTCTCCTGAGAAGTCTCACGCTGCGAGTGCCGACATCCCAAGATCCAAGCTACTTCCCGAATCAATGCTGGTCGCCGGTGCTGCAGTAGCAGCAGTTTCCAAGGTGTACAAGGGTACAAGGAGTTGATCGTTGTCTCTCTTTCCTGCAGCTACTAGAGCCATCATCGGAAGACCCAATTAGCCCAATCAACTCATTTCCTAGAGCATGTTTTTATCCAACAGAAGAACGGATGGAGTGCAGCTAAACGTGTCGTCCATCTCGAGGGGAGAAATACTTAAATTTTCTCTTGGAATACCTGCGTGGACCGTATGAGATTCCGATGGTATAGGACAACCATGCAGTGTTTTTTTTTTGAAGAAAAAAGTATTCATGCATCAGCTAACTCCAAGGAACATCCGCATCTCATCGGAATGGTCAACTCCTCATGCATCTGGACATGGGGATTTGTCAGTTGCCATGTTTCTACCGAGCAAAGCCAAATCTGAGGGGTCTTGTCCATTATTTCCTTCATGAAACTGATGCGTATTACGTTGCGCTCCAGCTGCGCTGCCACTATTTCGTCAGCTCCCATGTCGAGGTCACCCGGAAGAACTCCGGAATGTGCTCTAGTCAGCCCGTCCAATCGGAAAATGGTTTCATAATATATTTTTTATAAAAGAAAATGCATCACCATCAAATTAACGTACTCAAATACCACTCAAATTTGGATGTTGGAGAGATGTCGGTATCCAAAACATAATGCACTCAGAAAATGGAGAAGTAATTTTGTATTAATTAAAAGGAAAAAAATCACTCAAATTTGAGCCAAGACCCACCATGTTCTACGCTCTAGCCATTCTCTGTGTGCGCATGCTACTAAAATGGGATGGTGAGCTGTAGAAGACTACCGACGAATGGCCGGACCACAGGGTCCACATGCACACCAAGAGAACAAAGGCACAAAATTCGTCATGTGAGACCTGGGCCTCTGGATAAAAAGAGTATATAAATAAAAGGTATGGAATGAAAGAACTTTTATACGAACTTTAATTTAGGTCCATTACGGTATGAATTATAAAGGAAAATATGCACACTAGATTTGGTTTTATTTTTGAAGGTAAAACACTAGATTTGGTTTGAGCTTTTTACATTCACAACAACCACAAGCTCATTAAAACAAAATACTACATATAGAACAGGTAGTATCATCTGAGTGTTGAGAGGATAAAATCCTAGTCCACACGATTAGGTGTTAAATGCTAACAAAAATACTATAGTTCCTTCCCTGCGACTAAAATAGGCATTTTTAGAACATCGACACAATTGCGAAATGACGCGTTAACTGAAAATTTCTATGAAACATCCAAATAAATACAAACGCATATTTTGAAATCGCCTTTCATGATTAATCTAGTAACACATAATCCTACATTGTCAATAATGTACATAATTCTTTATATATCAATGGCTGTAGTTCAAAAAATTTACCCGATACAGAACTAAATGATATCTAATTTTAATGGAGGCAACAAGCTAAGAAAAACGAAAATACTAGCAGCTGACATGGGAATCCTTGGTACCCAAATCTTCACGCCATCATTATTCAGGACGCCCACACTACTATTGTGCTCGTGCATAGAGCCACACATCCCTCTGATTCCAACGTCCGGATCTCCTGTGAGCATTTACTTAGTCTACTTTGTTGCACCAAAGTCGATTAATAAAAGGAGTTTTGCATAAAGAACTCCCTTAGCTGGATCATTTTTATCACCAAATCCAATGCAACAAAAAATGCAAAAAAAAACTCGTTTTATGAAGAACTATAGTTATGTAAAAGTCATATTAACAACTAATTTAGGGGAAGAGGGTCGCTTATTGGCTGCAACATTTGTGAAACCTACAATTTTAGGTACAATTTTCTATCATGCATGCATGTTTCAAGCATTCATATGCCTTCACGGATTACATTAAAATCCTATAAGACGATGTCATCTATAGTCAATACATATATGCAGGTGTTTTTATACCAAACTTAATTTTTAGCGGCTGTGTTTTGTGGAAAACACAGTACAAACATAGATGTTTATATACATCCATGCACACTCATCCATATGAATACACGCATGCAACCCTACCCTTATAAGCTCCAAGCATCTCGCTATCGATGGGCATGTCACCTACCACTGAATAATATCGTCAGTTCAATACTGGAATAATCTAAATGCGAGCACCAATGTTGAGTTGAGGACTCAGAATTCGGGTGGACATGTTCTACCACAAGGAATCTTAACAGCTGAGTTATGCTCTGTTCAATCAATGGATCAATTTAAAACTTTACCCTTCTATTCTCATGTCCTTACTCTGTATTAAAATAATTCAAATATATATTTTATTTACATGGCACTAATGGTAACAAAATTAGATAAAGTCACATTAGAAAAAAAAAGTTGTACGTTCCTTCATCTCAATCAACATATAGAAATGACAATTTTTTTCCGGTAGTGCAATGCATTTTGCAACTTAGAGCATATTTGGAAGGGTTTATTCCAGCTTCAGCTTCACCTATTTTATGCAAATATTTTGTAACTAAAATGAACCACAAACTAGGTGAAACTAGTCTTTTTTTCTCTTCACCGGCTTTATTTTCACTAGTAAAATTATTTTTTCTCTTCACCCCTTCCAAACGAACACTTAGAAGACGTGTGGAAAGAAGTGTTTGGTGTGTCTTGCGTAAACAGTTTAACTCTAATATCCGCTCTAATCATTCTAATTAAATTATAATTTATTTTAATTTTGTTCTAAGTTAAACTTCTCAAACTTTAAATAAGTCTATGAAAAAGCTTTACTCTCTACAATAGCAAATTAGTTTCAATGACTTCAGAATGAAAAATATTTTGATAGTGCATTTATTTGATATTGTATATCATGTTATATCTTCATAAATTTAGTCAAATTTGATTGATTTTATCTTAGAAAAAGTTAAAATAAACTATAATTTGAAAGAAAGGTACCTTATGGTATTGTTTACCCTCTCCATCCAAAAAACAAGTCATCGTATGATTCAAAATTTGGTCCAATTATCCTATTTGGTAGATGTGTGTATACAATATTACTTTATTACCTTCGTTTTAATCTATCATAAACTTCTTGGAATAACTTATTTTTTAAACGGAAACTAGTTTTTAAATAAATTACCTTCATCCCTGAAAATCTTCACTGATATTTCTGCGCAATTGGTGTTTGTACCAAAATATCTATTGATTGCAGTTGCAGATGTTGCCACTCCGGATCGTTCGCAAGGAATCCAGGGCGCCAGCTCCTGGGCGCATCTGCCATGATGGCTCTTGAATGAGGTGAGCTGTGCCTGACGGCCACATAGGCCATTGCAGCCTTCGTGACGGCTGACGCACGGGCTTGAATGCCTCTGACCGAACCGAACTGAATGGCAGCAGGAGCAGTGAATGGGCCCTTATCACTTCCTGGTGCTCTCTCCAACGGCTACCCAATCAGTCTCAGGTGGGAGTGATAATTCCATTTTGAGAGGAGCACCCCTAACTTGGAAGCCCCTAATACCTTCAGATTTTTATGCAAAATTTAGCCAAGAACAAGAATGCATTGAGTTTCAGGACCTTTGCAAAACTTATCTGAGATTACTTATACCATTGTAACCATGAACAAGAATCCAACCATTGATGAGATTCTGAAAACATTAGACCGTTGAGTTCAATGACTAAGACTGGATGATGCATACATATTTCAGACCATGAACATGAGTTGTACTGCTGCAACCTTTATCCTGTAATTTTGCCGTCAATCAGGACTTTCTTTTTTACTTGCATATGTTAAAATGACAAATCTTTTGTCCATTGCATTGAGTATCCATGAACAAGAATTCAACCATTGGATGAGATTCTGAAAACTTTTGACCGTTGCATTGAGTATTTGAGTTCATGAATAAGACTAGAGGATGCAGATTTCAAACCATGAACTGAAATTGTAGTGCTGCAACCACTATCCTGTACTTGAGTCAACCAATAAACAAAGGCCTGTTGGGATTTAGCCGTCAATGAGGACTTGGCATATGTTAGAATGACAGATCTTGTTGCGGGTGAAAGATCACCCTGTCATTTATTTACGTAGGTATATCCCATTAAAAAACGATCTTTTTTATGGGAGAAAATTCTTGAATACACAGGTAGCAGCAACGTGTAGGATTCGTATATGGCTATTTGTTAATAACACGGTAAATCTGATGCACCTTAATTGACTTGTGGCAAAATTTGGATACGAAAATAGTCCACATGCGTGTTCTCATGAAAATGAAAACTAGTCCACATGCATTAGGTTTTCTTTTGCATCATATATTTATTTTCGTTGAAAAAACAAAACAACATGGGTCCGCTTGTCATTGACTCCCAAGAAACTAAAAATCATTTCCCTCACACATAAAAAGAAACAACAACACTATCACCAGCTACCGAAAAATCAGGAGCACAAACCGCCGGCGGAGCGAAACAAAACAAAACCGAATCCAAACCCAAACTGAACCGATAACAACCCACGAGCTAATCGCAGTCTTTTCACGTCGCCGAGGAGGAAAAGGCTCCGCGGCCCCGGTATATAGGCCCCCCGAGCGCCACCGCTGCTTCTTCCTCGCTAGCTCCGTCCACCGGACAACCCCCCTCCTCTCTAGCCTCTTCTCCTCCGTCCGGTTCCGTTGGCTCCTAGCTGCAGGAGCAGCAATGGCGGCTTCCTGGAGGGCCCTGGCGCTGGCGATGGCGGCCGTGGGCTGGGTTCTTGGCGGTGGTTCCGTGTCGGCGTTCCCGGCGGAGGATTTGGTGGCCAGGCTGCCCGGGCAGCCGCCGGTGACGTTCAGGCAGTTCGCCGGGTACGTGGACGTCGACGTCAAGGCCGGCAGGAGCCTCTTCTACTACTTTGCCGAGGCGCAGGAGGACGCCGCCGCCAAGCCGCTCACGCTATGGCTCAATGGAGGTTGGTTGGTTGCCGGCAGGAGCGCTCTGTCTCTCGCTAGATTTTGGCAGATGTTGTGCTCTTGTTTTCGCTTCCCTGAATCGATGAATTTGATGAAAAAAATACGACCTTTTTTTGCCCCTCTGCTAGTAGTTTATTACCAGTTGCCTTCCTAAACGTTTGCATCTGAATTTCCTTTGATGGCGTTTGCTGCTGAAATTCAGAGTCAACTGGGTTGACTGTCGTTGAATTTGCTTTGATAGGATTGACGCCCCAGGGATCTTAAATCACTTTGTCATGTTGTTCTCTTGATGAATTTTCGTCTGTACAGATCCATTGGGCAGTTTATGTTTATTTGGTGCTGTAATGTTGTTTTAATTGCTTTTTGGTTTGAAATTTTTAAGATAAACGCATTTCTGATTTTCCAATCTTTCGAACTGGAGTCCGTATTGGCAGTTGTACTGTTCCATTAGAAATATGAAAAATATTACTTAAAGAAATGTATACGTATTTTTCCTGGCATATTGTGATTGGAGCACGTAGTATCCATGATTAGGAAGTGAGATTAATTAACCATAGTCATAAAAAATAATCAACCATTTTCTCAAATATACCTTCAGCATTTTTTATTTGCCATATGCATTCCTTGTTCATGTGGGGATTATGATGGCAGGCAGTGTTTCCTCGACTAGAAGCATAGGACTGCCTCCTATTCGTCAACTGCTCCACACCTGCCAAGAAAAAAATTAGGAAAGGGTTAGCATTAAAATAACTTGCATCTTCGTACCCTTTTCACTAAGTACTAGGATAGTATCTTTGTCCTTTGAGGTCACCACATGTGACCTTGCCCGTTTAGAGCCTTGCTCCATTGGACTTTGTGTTTCGTGGTCCCTGCATATTTCAAAAGAAGTGAGACATCATTTGATCCCCATGCAGCAAAAGACACACCGAAAGAAAGCTTCGGCTCAGTTTGATTGTATCCCTATGCTAACAAAAGTAAAATTAAGCTTCTTTCAAACAGAACCTTGATTACAACAATTACTTATCTTATCGTAAGATTAGGGAATGTGCGTTAAATTTGCTGCAATTTTTCTCCTGCTTGTAGTTATATCTCATATGATTGTCAGGTCCTGGCTGTTCTTCGATTGGAGGTGGCGCTTTCACGGAGCTAGGTCCATTTTATCCGAGAGGAGATGGCAGGGGTCTCAGATTGAACAAGAAGTCATGGAACAAAGGTTGGGATTCAGGCTGTTATATTTCCATCTGGTTGTTCAGTAAGAAAGTAAAGTGCTGTTCCTAACTTTAGTTTGTTCAATGATGTTTTACGTTTACTTTTGCAGCGTCCAATCTTCTGTTTGTGGAATCACCAGCTGGAGTTGGATGGTCTTACTCAAATACTTCATCAGACTACAACACCGGCGATGTGCGCACTGGTTAGTTAATGAGATATTTGTAAATCACAGGGAAGTTTCAGCCTGGAATATCGGATCTGACTGTTTACTGGTTCAACTGTACAGCTGATGACATGTACAAATTTTTGCTTGGATGGTACGAGAAATTCCCAGAGTACAGATCGAGAGCCCTGTTTCTTACTGGAGAGAGCTATGCAGGTAGGCGAGTGCCAAGTTCTCTTTTGCATGTTAAGGCATTATAAATCTCGGTTGTGGTTAATGAGATTGATAAAAAAAACAATGCAGGGCATTACATACCACAACTTACCGATGTACTCCTTACCCATAATGAGAAATCAAAGGGTTTCAAGTTCAATATCAAGGGTGTTGCTGTAAGCACCCAAGCATACCTTGCCAAATGTCTTCTTGAGTTAAACTTATATTGTTAACAGTTCTAACTCTTGTATTAACTTGAGCAGATTGGGAATCCACTTCTTAAGCTTGATAGGGATGTCCCTGCAACCTATGAGTATTTCTGGTCTCATGGCATGATCTCTGATGAAATATTTCTAGCGATCAGCCACAGTTGTGATTTTGAGGATTACACCTTCAATAACCCCCATAATGAGAGCAAGTCATGTAATGATGCCATATCTGAAGCAAACACTATAGTTGGGGAGTACGTCAACAACTATGATGTTATTCTTGATGTCTGCTACCCATCAATTGTGATGCAGGAGCTACGGCTGCGAAAATATGTATGCTTTTTGCTCCTCATGGTACAAATGTAATATTCAGAATCATTTGATTCCTCTTGTGTGATATGTTCTTTCTGTTAATTGTAGGCAACCAAAATCAGCGTGGGAGTGGATGTTTGCATGACCTATGAGAGGTTTTTCTATTTCAATCTTCCAGAAGTGCAGCAGGCTCTGCATGCTAACAGGACACATTTGAAGTATCACTGGAGCATGTGCAGTGAGTGAGTGTCTATATTGCTACTCATACCAATTAAATTTATTGGTTCTTCCATATTTCAGAATTTAGATGTTTCTGTAAGCACTCTTTTTAGCTGTATGGTTCCTTCTGTAAGCACTTTTTTGAAAATCATACAAATTGTAGTTATGTTATGTTGATTCTGGAGCTGCCAACTATGGTTAGAAATGAACTGAGAAAGCAAACAATAATAGTTGAATATCAGGTAGGTCATCTTTCTAACTGACAAGGGTGTTCTGCATCATGTACCAGTGTCCTGAATTACAGCAATACGGATGGCAACATCAACATCTTGCCTATACTTCAAAGAATTGTGGAGCACAAAATACCACTCTCGGTGTTCAGGTGATGTAGCCTTTTCTCTTTTACTTCAAATAAACAGTTTTGCCTCATGTAAAATATCTTCTGACATGATCACTCAACACTACAGTGGTGATCAAGACTCTGTTGTGCCCTTGTTGGGCAGCAGAACCCTTGTGCGAGAGCTAGCTCACACCATGGGGTTGCCTGTTACAGTCCCCTACAGTACTTGGTTCCGCAAAGGCCAGGTATACTTTATGTTCTTTCACTACCTTTTATTGCAATTTTGTATACAAATTAGCTGGTATTGTGTAAACATGATTCTGAAGCAATTAGAAGTTCACTGACCATGGAAATATCTGTGTATATTTGACTTCAAGGTTGGAGGCTGGGTGACAGAGTATGGCAACTTTCTGACCTTTGCAACAGTGAGGGGTGCATCTCACATGGTGCCATTTGCACAGCCAGACCGGGCGCTTGGGCTATTTCGATCCATTGTACTTGGAAAAAGACTACCAAACACAACAAATCCTCCCATTGACTAAGTGTACATACGAAAGAAGCTGAAGATAGAAACAAGTAGCTTAGGTTTTTTCCGCTTTACTACTGTAGATTAGTCTATAAAGATGTGGGGTGCTCAATAAGTTCTTTATTCTTTATAAGGAGCAGAAAAATAACACTTCCATGTATTATGTTTATCGCCTTACATAGATCATCAGATTGCAATCCTGAAGTCTGGAACACAGAGCAACTGGTGTAAGCACCTATGTCGGCAGTAACTGTAGGGCATTGTACAATATGACACTGCAAGTACACCAAAATAGTTCAGGGTTCACTTTTCTAAGCTCAGCAGCATTTTACTATACAAAAAGGATTGAAAAGTCATTCATTGTAAAAGATGGCAAATGGTCATTCATTAAATAGATTGCAGATCAACTGTAATGATGCTTCTTGTACTTGGGGGTTAGCGTTTCTGCAATGGTATACCTGACATGACAAATGGTCATTCATTAAACTTCTGCTTTAACGTTACCTGTCAATGCTGTGTTAAGCTTGATTAACAAACAATTTCACTCGGCAGAGACGATTCCTTTCCTTGGCTTGAGTTTTTTTTTCTCCTGAACAAACTCTGTTTGATCAGTGTGCAAACCCACATGGTCCAGGAAGTACAGCATCTGGAGCAAGATAATACGAGGCCTATCTGCATTGGAGGGCACAAAGAATGCAACGAAATTGTATGTTAATACCTGGAGAGAGCACAAGCCATGGAAGCTGCCCAAGTTGGAAGCTGGATGTCTCCTTGCTCCCCAAAGGCCAAAAGCTGACAGTAACAACTGGGAAAAACAATCTTTGTTGTTCTTTTTTTTTTGAGCAAGACATACATGTATTGAAGTTACGGAAACCGTACAAAGACGCGTACAAGTACAGGTACATCCAAAAAATACAGACAGCAGGAATTTTGCAGACAGACCCCTAACAAACCATAAAATTACAATGAAGACCCTAGGACCTTCCACACCTCCAATCTTCCCGAACCTGCTCCCGCCGCCCGCCCCTGGACGCCACCGGAGTCGCTGGTTCGCCGTCTTCCTCACCAGATCAGGAGAAAACCTATCGCCACATGGCTTTGAAGAGTCGCAGTACGCACTCACCCGCATGGATGAGATGAAGGCGTCGTCGATAGCCCGTCGACCGGGGCCGCACCCCGAGCTCCTCTGATCTTGGACCGCTACTCGCCGTCGACGACCCCTGCCATCAAGGAAAGCACGAGCATGGTCCATCCACCAACCCTCCACGAAACCCGCATCCTGCTCTGCAGCCTCAAGGCAAAAGCCTCGTTCCTTCACCGCCCGCCGGAGAGGAAGAAGTGCCGAGGCCAAACTCCTGTACAGGAGCTTCACGCCGGGAGCACCTCCTCCACGGGCTCGCTGGCGACGCCGGAGAGAAACGCCACCAGGACGAGGACAAGCCCGAGAGGACTTATTCCACCATGGCGCCGTCGCCACTACTATCTCATTGCCGACGCCGGGAAACGCACCTCTAGATCTACTAAGACCTAAAGATCAACACCCACCGCCGACCGGCGCGAGCGCAGCGGTCCCCGCCCCCACCCCATGGCCCCGAGGCCATTGGAGGCGGAAGGGACCGCCGGCCCCGCCGGCGGCGACCCGCCTTTTTCTCCTCTCTCAACTGTAGCAATGAGATTCAAATTAATTGATACCCAAACCCACCATCTACTAATCTACTCCATCTTTGTTGTTCTTTGGCAGTACTAAAATGTTGTCACTGCTGGACGTTGCCAAAAAGGTGCCTGGTTAATGGTTAAGTCAGGCGGACCAGGCCAAAAACTGAGTGGCGGCCCGCTTCAGATGGGCCTCAGCTTCAACGGGAAAAGGAGGCCTAACTCTATAGGAAATACGGGCTTTGAGTGGTGGCCCGTGTCGATGCTGGGCCTATGCTGGGTCCACCCCTGGTTAAGTGTTATGGTAGTAGGACCGTAATTAGAAGGCACATGATGCTACGATTGATCTTTTGCCTCTACCGATTGCTGAGCGGATACATTTTAATGCTCCAAAATATTTATGGAATAACTAAAGAAAACATTGAAAAGATGGATGAATAGTATAGAATTGTTGACAGTAAAGGTAGAAAGAAAGTTAATCTCGATATAGATGATTTGGTGTGGTTGTATTTGAGAAAATATATACTTTCAGAGTTTACAAAGTCTAAATTAATGCAAAGAGTTGCTTGTCCTTTCAAAATAATTAAGAAAATAAACAATAATGCATATAAATTTGAGTTGTCTTTTGAGTTTGGGGTTAGTCCCACCTTTAACATTGTATATTTTAAGCCATATTTGGGAGAAGAAGATGAACTAGCGTTGAGGATGACTTTGTTTTAAGAGGGGGGGGGGGATAATGAGAACATTACTTCTTTGATACAAATAATACTCCTCACGTGGATATACGAAGTCCGACCACTAGAGCTCGAGCACATCAACTAAATCAACAGGTGAGCTCATTCCTATGTATATTTGGTAACTGTGAGAATGATAAGCAACCTAGTGATGTTATTTAAGTGTTTTGAGAGACTTTGAGGGGGAGAAGACCAGACAAAACATCCAAGTCAAGACAGAGGCCCACAACATCTTGAATTCAAGTCCATTTCGGAGTCCACAAGTAGTCGGCATTAATTTGACACCAAGCCACATACGAACTCCATTTTTTTACGTTCTACATATGTAGCTTTTCAATACCACCGATCCCACGTCACCACAAGTCCAAGTCAATGGGAATATGCAAAACAAGTAGACATCCAGAATCTATGTTGGTATTTTTAATAATCACAGATACATCTGCAAGCGTACGAATACCGCAATATAGCTTTCATCTGATAGTATTTCAGGGTATCGAATCCACTTGGAATGTGAGTGTACTGTCTAAGAGCCAGGATCATCCAAGGACAAGAAGAATTGGTAGGCGAGGATAGAGAGAATTTCATTTGGCTAAGGATCTCTTATTGCTTACTTCGGGCGCCGGCTGACTCCTAGTCTGCTAGGTGTATCCAACCTACGGCTCTATGATGTACCTGAACGTGGAAGATTACTAAATACGAATTGAATATGACTATCACCACCTACCGTCTACCTCTACAAATCATGGGGCACAAGACAAATAAAGGCAGCCTCTAGTCTAGACACGACGTCTACACTATTGATTACTACTCTAGCCTCGGTCAAGAACTTCCTTCATTATCCAAAGTCTTAGACTAGAGCATCCACTAAATTAGTGAACGATAACCTCACAAGCAACTAAGGACAGAAATTAATTAAATAAGAAACTTAAAGCACATAGAGAAATCACGAACACTTACTTTGATTAGAAAGCATCTATCGAGATACAAGCTTGAAGAAGAGTGCGTATTACTAAGGTTGGTCTTCGTCTTTTGTTTTATTTATCCAGGTTTTGACTGTCGAATTTGGTACTTAACGACCGTTAACAATCTATCTGGGGTTGTGCCACCATCTTTTGCACCGTTAGACCATGTATCGTGTTCGAGTCCATTATGACGCGTCTAGATTTCTTGACCGACACTAAACCTTTATATTCAGTAGTTGTTGCCCTAGTTAGGATTGAGTTTTGCTTAGATTAAATCTATCTTGAACAGTTCATCATCATTGGTTTGTGAATCTCCAACTTCGTGGCCTGGGCTTAATCATTCGCCAGCAAGTTTTGTTGCGTTCTTTCTTGTTTTTACTTGTGTAACTGTGTTCTTCGATTCGCAGATAAGAATTTACAGCGAGGTCATCAAATCATAGAAAGGATTCGTCATCATTGATCGTAGTGAGATCAACCGAGCAGAGCATGGTTGATAACGAAGAGACGACATGGTGCTGACGGAAGATGGGGTATCTCATGTTTTTTTTTGGGGAAGCAACCGGCAAGAGAATTGTCGTGCATATATTGACAGAGAAGAAGTGACTTACAACACAAAAGAAAAAAAACACCTAGCAAACTCGACAACAAGACAACCATCAAACCACCAACTCTCCGGCTAACAAACCTAAAAGCAACAAGAATGAGGAGGGTGGGGGTTCCACAGCGATGCCTCTAGGGAGGAAAAACGACATCCACTGATCCACAGATACCGTCATCGCCGACCGAAGACCGGTCACAAGATTTTTCAACCGAACCATATAAGAGGTAGGAGCACAACATAACAATGTCTCCAACAAGAATGTGGCACCAAAGGCGTCACCATTGCCAACTTGGCAGGAGCCGAGCCGAGCTTTCACCCGAAACTCCTACCCCTCCACCTAACCCCAACAAGGGCTACCGTTGCCGCACCGAATTGACCATCGCTGAGCGAGACCTACCGCCAAAGCAACGACCGCAGCGAGCCGCCGCAGCCGGGAGAACGCTACCACGCCGACCAGGTCACAGGCATGTGTGACCTGTCACCGTAGTGCCAACCAAACAAGGAGTTGTTGTCCTCCCGCCGGACACCCACCACCATGGGCTGCCACACAAATCCTGCTGCAACACCACCTAGGTAAGGAAAGTCGCCGAGCCGCTGTAATAAGCCATCCAAGAGCTTCTAGAGCAAGCCACGAGTCCCTTCACGGGCTGCCGTCCGCAATGAGGCACCTTCTGCTAGTTGTCGCAGCCGCTATGATCCAGCCACAGGCATGCGTGGCTAGTCATAGCAGCGCTGGTCCTTGAACCGCAGCCAACCACAGTCGCCAACCCATTGTGGATCGACACCAGAAGAGTCATCGCTGCACTGCTAGCAGCGTGGAGGACGCCACCACCAAAACTTCCCTCCGAACACAAAATTGGCTGAAGCCATGTTGTCGATGCCAACGTCGCCCGCCGCAACCACGGCGTAGAAGCCTGCAGTGACGCAGACGCCGCCACACCCCACCACTCGCGTTGCACGGCCTCAGTCTCGCGCCGTCACCGTCATGTCGCGCTTCGACTTCTGCGGCCTCCGTCGCGCGCGGATTCCTCGCGCTCGCCGCCCTGACGCGCCGCCGACCTCATAATCCCCGCGCTGCAAGCTCCGCACGCTGGGTCACCGGCGCCGCACAGCACCCCTCACAGGCGCGCCGCAGGGCCGCCCCACCGTCAGCCGCCTCCTCGCCTCGCGTCGCGTCACGAGCAGGCATAGCCCGGTCGTCACCGCCTCCCAACCAGGAGCCCCGAAGCCGCCGCCGCCGTTCCGCGCGGACATGCGCAGCGGCAGTAGAACACCACTACCGGAATCAGTAAGTTTGCCGAGTGCCCCAGGCACTCGGCGAAGGTCGAAATACCCTCGGCAAAGGGTTTGCCGAGTGTAACACTCGGCAAACCATACTCGGCAAACTTACACTCGGCAAACAGTGGGTTTGCCGAGTGTCGATCGTCGGGCACTCGGCAAATCCTTTGCCGAGTGCCAGAATACACTCGGCAAAATATAACACTCGGCACAAAGGCGATAACGGTCTGTGACGGTAACGGCTGCTTTGCCGAGTGTCAGACGGCTGACACTCGGCAAAAAGAAAATCTTTGCCGAGTGTATTCACATACGACACTCGGTGAACGTACACGGTTTGCCGAGTGCCTTCCACGTGGCACTCGGCAACGTGGCCAATCCCGCAAAAATTTTATGACGCCTTTGCCGAGTGTTTTGGCAAAGCACTCGGCAAAGACGTCGACCTAAGCGGAAAATGGCATCTTTGCCGAGTGTTAACACTCGGCAAAGTATCTGTCCCCCCTACTGACAAACAGAAATTTTACGTATAAAGGACCCTCTCAAAAAACAACCACAGAAGCACAGGCATATAAATTACACCACAGGCATATAAATTGCACTACAAGCATCACAAGCACACAAATAACATTCACAAGTTCTCGTCGAAACATGTAATTCACAAACAAGTAATTCACAGGTTTTGCATCAGAAACATATCTAGTTCACAAGTCACTGAGGAGGATGAGGAGGTTGAGGAGGATGTGCAGGTGGCCACTGCCCCAAAGAAGAATCTGCATTGGACGCCGCCGATTGATTCTGCACAAAGTTATAGAGATTGCATTAGTCACTTTTCTAGTGTAAGTCTGTAGTGCCTGTAGTTTCTAGTTTAACTCTAGGTTGATTGTAAGGTTGAGAGTGACTCATAGGAGTAGCTGCAGGAGGTGGTCGAGGTGACGGGAATAGGTTCGGTGGCATAGGTGGTGGAGTCTGACCTAAAGTGTGAAAGACACTCTGCATGTATTGCAACATCTGCTCCATCCTCTGCCTTTCTAGCTGCCGTTCCGCCTCGATCCTCGCCTCGATCCTCGCCTCTAGTTCCTCCCGGCGCTTCCGTTCTACCTCCACCTGGGCCTACAATATTTCATCCCAATGTCTTATTGCCAAGCAAAAGATATGTACAAAATGAATGAAAAATTAAAGAAACAGCTGCAGAGCCTGCATCTGTAACTGTGCAGCGGTAGGCCGTGCCCGTATCGCGGGGCTCGAGTCCGTGCTCCTTGCTCGGATCTGGGAGAGGGTGGGAGTACTGGCAGTGTCGATCACGCTATCTCCAATCCAATACCTGCCATGCTTCTTCCCTCCTCCCACCCTCATCACAATTTCAGGATCAATATCCTGAGAGCTCGGATCGAACTCTGGCCCATGAACCTCCCTCGCTATTGCTGTGTACACGGTGACGCGGCTGTGGATGCTGGGATGGCTGTATGCCTCGGGCGGGTCCTCCAGGTTGAAGTCGATGTCTGCCGTGGCCTTGCCCTTTTTGGACATAACCCATGCCTTGAACCGGGAGCACTCCTGGCCTTCATGTGATGACGTCTGCGGCAAAAATACAAAAGGATTACAAAATATGCAGTATTATATGTATTATATGTGAGAATAAAGAAACGAATTCACGTACCCATTTTTCCTTGTATTCATCAAGGCTCAGGCTGCCTTGATGGTGTGCTGCATATGGCATCTGCAGACGCCGCTCCCGGCAAGCAACGTGGTTCTCCAACCACCCGGGCTGCAACCGCACGTCCACCATTTGTTCCCAGCACCGGGTAAAGGATCGGCACCACCACGGAGGCACCTACATCATCAAGTGTGTGACATGTAACAAAAGAAGTGAAGCGTAATTAATCTTAGAAATAGTAAATATTAACTTTCTGTACGTACCATCATGAATTCTTCCTTGGTCAGGTTCATTGTCCTGGCCTCTTCTTTTTTGACCCTCATCCTTCTGTATTCAGCATAGAAGTCGATGATGGCCTGAACCCGCGCCTCGTAGTGCATGTCCTTAACGAGCTTCTTGGCGGCTTGTTCAATAACGGAGGCCGCCCTAGCCTCGAATCCCTCCTGGCATCTATAAAAGTCCTGCGTATAGACACATTGCAAACAAATATTTTGTCAAGAATGTCTAGCGAAGCTGGTGTATTAAGCAATCTAGTGCTTCGAATACTTACCCACAGCTCGGCCTTCACCCGCTCCGCCTTGTTCGCAAATTGCCTGTGGTCACGATCACCGACGTCGACGGCGGCGACGTAGTGGTCCCACGTGTAGGCCGGCTCCTCCTGTCCGGCGAAGACCACTAGACCGGGGAAGTGTAGCCTACACAAAAGACCAATGATGCCGTTGACCTTGCGGTTGTGGGCACCCCCACTGAGCTTAGTCCAACTCCTGCATAAGTGGTTAATATAGATTATTAGTTTCTATTGTAAATTTTAACATATCAAAAGTACTGAGAATATGTAAAGGAACTTACTTTCCCCCAGTGGGTTGAATCAGTGGGCGTAAATGAAGAGGGATCGGTCGCCTCGAAGGGACGAGGGACCTTGCAACCTGATCTTGGACTGCGAATCCCCTGCCTCCTCCCCTTCCTCCCTCTCCTGCTCCTGCTCCTGCTCCTGCTCCTGCTCCTGGTCCTGCTCCTGCTCCTGGTCCTGGTCGTCCTGTACCTCCGCCTCGTCACTAGAGGCGTGCGCGGAAGGTACCTCCTCCTCCTCCTCTGACGAAGGCGCAGGCGAGGGGGGCCTCACCCCTTTACCCTTTCCTCGACCCCTGCCCCGACCCCTGCCTCTAGCAAGGACCTGTGCCCCCTCCGTTTCCTCGACCTGTGCATCACCCCTGCCTCCACCCCTCCCTCGACGCCTCCCTCGACCTCTCGATGCGTCTGACCCTGAAGCTGCAGCTTTTAATTTTTCGTAAACCGCTGCAATCTTCCTCGTACCGCCCATCATTGTTGAGTCACCTGCATTTGCCAAGAGTAAACCAAAATAGTATGTTTGCCATGAAATGGAAAAAAGCTATCATATTTCGAGGTTATTATTGAAACAATTATAATCACTTCAGAGACTAGTTAGTTTTTCTTGCAAAGAAGACATCCATCAGTTGTTGATTATGTAGTTGTATGTCTGTATCTACTATAGTTTGTGTAGATAATTCATCATATCCGTACCACATCTAACTGGTTTGCTATTTATACTTTCACAACTCAAAAGATTAAGTTAAGCATATAAAAAATTATTTAATAGCTGTTTAATAATTGTTGAGTTTCCAATATCAACAAATGTCAGTTTAGCACCTTGCTTGTAAAAGCAATCTTGTTCCTTTTGTGACCATTTCTATTGTTCTTTGGGATTTGTTAGAAAAGAATACGTTTACAGGCTTCAAAGGTTGGCTAGAGTCCTAGACTCCTAGATAACTAAAATTCTTATCAGTTCATCAGAATCCAGAGCAGAGTTGTTTTCACTTAGAATTATGATTTCCTTTGCTTTACCATGCTATTTCTACCAAATTTTCTTCAAGCAGATTTGGTTCAGCTTGTCAGTTTCTTACGTTGCTGCTTCTGCTTTTTTATGTTTGCAGGAACGAGTTAGGACCTTCATCGAAGATACTAGTGATAAAGATGTGCTTGTGCTGAATGTCCAGGACCCATTTCAGAGTTTGCTTCTGCATGGTGTTTGTGAGGTGAATATGTTCCCAAAGGCGAATATAATCCAACAGTTTCCTCTGGGAGAATTTAGTTTCTCCCTTTAATTGTTGTAGTCTTGATCATGGCTTGCCTGTACGCAGTTCTACAGCGTAACCTCAACAACCATGACCAGTGTTAGAAATGGGAAGCCGTGGAAGACAACCACCATCAAGAAGAGGCAGGGCACGGGCGTCCCCTCCAGAATCACATTAGTTAGGTTCTTGAGGATGAAGAAGAATGGGTCCCAGTAACATCTCTTTGCGTGAGGACCTGAAGCATTGTAATTCGTAATGTTGGTCAAGATGACAACCTTTGTTGCTTTATGTTCCATTTAGGATGTAGGCAGATGTAAATTATCCCCGTTTCATTCAGGAGTTGGGTAAAGTTTCTATCATGCATTTTCTTATATTAGATCAGCAATACAAAGATGTGCTACATTCATGTCGAAATTACATTAGGAAAAAGTGGCCAACAAATTGGAATTGAAGCAACGAACTGACCCGGGGCGACGGGCGGCGTGGCGGCGGGGCACCGCGGCGGGGCGGGGCGGCGCGGCGGCGGGGCGGGGCTGCGGGGCGGGGGGGGGGGGGGGGGGGGGGCGGCGCGGCGGCGGGGCGGGGGGGGGGGGGGCGGCGGGGCGGGGCGGCGTGGCGGGGTTTTGGATAGAGGCCGGGGCGGCGGGGCGGGGTTTTGGATAGAGGCCAGGCCGGTTCTTTGCCGAGTGCCCGCGATCTGGCACTCGGCAAAGTAAAGATTTAATTTTTTAAAATCTGTTGGCGCACGAAATTCGACCTGCCAGGTACATTGCCGAGTGCCTGCTATCTGGCAGTCGGCAAATCTTCACTCTTTGCCGAGTGCCAGATCCAAGGCACTCGGCAAAGCCACGTTTTTATTTTTTAAATGAGGAGGAGAACACTGCCAGTGGGCCCCCGTGCCTTCTTTGCCAAGTGTCTGTGGAAAACACTCGGCAAAAGGTATTTTTGCCGAGTATTTTTTATATACACTCGGCAAAATACACTAATATTTCATGCACCTTCTTAACTTTTTCTAATATACTTGGGCAAAATCGTGTCAACATCACCCAACAATGGATAAATTATTTTTCTACTGATAATGTTCTATTATTTCATGCAGTTATAGCGCAAATTGCATTTATATCTACTAAAAATGTATAATTGCATTTAATCACTAAAAAATAGTAAACGCATCCGAAAAATTTTCAAATTTTGACACGAACCAATCTGTGTTGTATGTTGCCTATACAAAAAGATTTGAAGCCAAACCTTAACTCAAGTGTCACTTGGACTCCAAATCTTATTGTGTCCTCTCTAACTTCTATGAATCCTTCCAGGAGATGAGTCGGTTTCTAAGTATCATATGTCAGAAATTGGGCGAAACCTTCTCAATTTTTTACCACAGCCTCCACACATAATATCATGACATCTTGACAAATCTTGTGATTTTCAGATTTCGTTTGCTTTTTTTAGAATTTAACAACCATTCAACCACACGTTCGTGGTCGTGTTTTTTAAAAATAATGTTCAAAATTTCTTTTCATTTCCTGGTTGAGACCTCAACCCGGACTCCATAATATGGATATAATTTTTCCACTGATTATAATCCACCATTTCATGTACCTGCAGTTAAAATTTGACATGAATAAAAAAATTCCTATTAATGCAATCATTTCATTAAAAATAGCAAAGAGACCACAAAATATACCAACTTTTATTATGGATTACAAAATCTCCTACGTGGGGAGTAGAAAAAGTGTGGAGGCTAGGGGACGAATTTTTTTTTTGTTTACCGAGTGTCCAGGGTGAGGCACTCGGCGACCTTCCTGAATTGCCGAGTGTGGACGGGTGGCACTCGGCGAACTGCCTCTTTGCCGAGTGTCGGAGGCCAACACTCGGCAAAGGACTAACGGCCGGCCCAGTCCGGTGACGGACGGTGCACGTGCGATGCACGCGCCGTTGATTTACCGAGTGTCGGACCTTTGCCGAGTGTTTTTGAGCGGTTTGCCGAGTGTCGTATTTATGGCACTCGGCAAACGTCCTTATTGCCGAGTGTAATATTTTTGCCGAGTGCCACGTTGAATACACTCGGCAAATAGGCTGTTTGCCGAGTGCCCGAAATAAAGCACTCGACAAAAATTTTACACTCGGCGAATTTGCTGTTTCCGGTAGTGCACGGCCACGGCCAGGCACGCAACAACCCCGTTCACCTCCTCTGGGCACCGAGCACCGTCACCCGCGCAGAAAACGAGTGCTCGTGGCACTTTGTCCCGGCGTCCAGCTCCAGAAGCAAGGGCCGTACATCCGAGCAAGGGAACGCCGGATCCGCCCGAGCGAGGCCGGATTTGCAGCCCCGGCCACCAGCCTGTGCGCCCGGCGTCTCCACAGGCCGAACCTCGCGCTCCGGACCTCACCAGCAGCTGGGAGGAAGAAAAAGGTCCCTGACGCCACGTTCCTTGCCCTCCGCCGGGCTTCCGGCGTCAAGCTCCGGCGGCGGCAGGTCTGGGAATGGTGGGGGAAGGCCTGGCGGCGGTGAGTTCGTGCGCCGCCCGAACCGCCCTGGGAGAGAGACGCGGGGGCTCTTTCCCGAAAGGAAGAGTGACTGGGGGTATCTCATGTGCTCCGTCAAAGTGCTCCAGCGCTGATAACATGATGCCTCGAATCTCCAGCTTCTCCGCCGAGACGTAGAAACCGCCGTGTTACCCCGAGCAAGTTTATGCATCGCTCTTGCGATGAAAATATGTTTTGTTCGTTCGGTGCTTCTGGGCTTGCAGCAATCATCGCCGTTCGTGGGCCTGCGCCACGCCTAAAGTAGTTTGCTCGTGGGTTTGCACTTCTGCCGATCATCATTGATCGTCAGCGCTCATGGGCCTCATGACCCTTCCCGCGTGGATCCAAATCTTAAGCGTAGGCTGATGATCCTTCCAACGAGTCAACGATATTGAATAGTTGCCTACGACACAAATAATAAGTAATTTTGCACTGTGAATCAAATTAGTTTGCAAAGCAAATAAGATGGCTCTAAACAAGGACAAATTATTTTACATGAAAAACAAAAACGTCTACATCCAAACAAAACAATTCTTATACACGAACAATTTAATCCACGGAAGCAAACTAATAATTTAATTCGTTGAATAAAGACGAACAAGATGACTTCACATGAGAATAAATCTGTTCACATCACGAACAAATTATGTCTACACGTAAAAAAACGTATACATGGCGAGCAAGTTAGTACAAAAAAATATAAAAAGGAAATAAAAAAAAGTATTACCAAAAGAATAAAAAGGAAAGATGGGACAAAATAAAAGAAAAGAGAATGAGAAAGAAAAAAGAAAATAGAAAAGGAAAAATAAAAAATAAAATAAAATAAAATAAAACTTGTATCACCAAAAGAATAAAGACAAGAAGAAAATAAATAAAAGAAAAGATAAACAAACAAAACAAAAGACAAATAGAAAAAGGAAAGAAAAGAGGATTCATCTGTGTTATGTACTGTATGTAAATTTCTCCTATACCATGCTACGAGACCAAAAGCTATGTTCTCAGCGCGGACGGAAAGAAAGAGCAGAGGGGGTGCTCATAAATGCTAGCCCAAGTTGATTTTGGCCCACAAACGCTCAGCAGAGCACGCGCATTGCGCGTGGGTGACGTCGATTTGTCACGCGAGTAACGTATAGTTGTTCGCTGTTATCCGTGCTCTGAGATTCTCCACGGACCATGGCAAGGTGCATATATGTCACTAACGCCCAGGGTCGACCATGCATGCCACTCCTTCGTGCCGCATGCACATGGCATGCCGGAATCCCAAATCGCTTTGTCATATCAGATTTGGTTGCCATTGTTTGTCACATCCCAAATCCGGCAACAACCAATGACAGAGAAAATATCATTAGCATGTACATGGCATGCCCGAATCCCAAAACGTATGCACGGAGAATCTTATCTATACCTATTTTTAAAGTATATAATGTTTTCACCAGAAATTTTAGTTTGGTTCGCCTTGTGTTATTGACTAGTGGACCTTAGTCCATCCTGATGAAAACTAGGCCCGATCTTCCGAGAGGTAGAAGGTAAACTCGATAGGTGGAGGACTCAACGTTGACGATCCGGCTTCAAATCAACACGATTCGAACCCTGTAACCGCTATTCCACTGCTCCATTGGTTATCAACCAAGCGACAACTTGATTGACCTCGCCGCGAAGGCTTTTCCTGCAGACAAATCGAGAATGCAAGCAATAAAGTATAAGCGCGCAATCTGAAATTGCAAATATGAATGAAGCAAATCAGAAAGAGAGGTTCAAGCACTCGGTTCGAAAGGACTAATTGACACAGTTGAGGAGAGCAAGAACAGGACCCTGGATCAATGTATAAGGACTTGTCACCACAAATACAACGATGCAATCTCTGTTTCTCGAAGGAAAACACAAGAACTAAACAAAACCCGAGTCTAATGGCCGCGGCTACTGAGTTTATGAAAAGACTCGCGACCTAGGGTTGGGGTCGACGTCTAGGGGGGCGCCCACAACTTGGGCTGAATGCCCGACACAATACAAAGCCTGAAAGGCCCAAAATAGGTGACACAACACCTTATCGTGGTCACACAGAATGATCCACTAATCTTCTGGAGCTAGGACCAAAAGCAAATGAAGCGTCTCATCGTCACGACTCCACGCATCAAGAAGCACCTCATTTGGACGCCGGATGAGGGAGATATCGCCGTTTTGGTGCAAGGTGGTCGGCTGAATCCGAACCGAACTCGCAGTCCATGTTGGCGACGACTTGTAGCTTGGAGATGAGGCCGGCTCGTGCATGTCCAGCGTGGTGATATCCTCATAATCCTCCCCTTCTTGAATTGGAGTCGTCCTCGACTCCATACCACCATCAAACTTCTGGAAAAGGTTAGTGACGACAGGATGCAAAGCGCTATGCATCAAATCATGAGAAAAAGGAACATGTGCACAAAGCATAGTACGACATGGTTCACCATCTAAATTTTGTGCAGCATCCAAAGATGTAGTAGCAAGAAAAGCATCTTTCTTCAACTTAATTTCATTAGTTGGAACACTAGGTGGGTCTAAAACATTGTTCTTCTCAGAATTTTCAGCAAGCATCTTGTCATGTTTCCTAATATTAGCAGGCGATAAAGGAAGCAATGTAATATTTTTATTCTTATGAATGAGACTATATGTATTTGTTCTACCATGGTGTACAACATTAGAATCATATTCCCATGGACGGCCTAACAAAAGAATGCATATTTTCATAGGTACAACATCAAAATCAGCATGATCATGATGGGAACCAATAGAAAAATGCACTCGAGCAGATTTAGTTACCTTTGCCTTACCACTATTATTTAACCATTGAAGATGATAAGGTTGGGAATGCGCACGTGTAGTCAAGCCAAGATTCTTGACCAGATCTGAACTTACCAAATTATTGCAGCTCCACAATCAATTATGGTGCAAACAAGGCAATCCTTCATGATTAGAAACATGTGGAACAAATTATGGCGTTGTATCTTCTCCGGTTCTTGTTCCACTGAGTACTTAGCACACGCTGCACAAGAATGATCTTGTAACCCGCCGTTGCAGCAATGGAGTCAATAGCTTCGCCCCTTCTGAATCTGTAACAACGTTAGCAGCAAGGACTAATTCATCTTCAACACCACTAGAACTTACATAACCTCCATCGGCAGTAGCAATCTATGCATGTTGACTTGGGCAATCTTTCATGACATGTCCCATGCTCTTGCAGCGGTGGCACACAATGTTGGAGGAGCGGCTAGTGGAAGCACCAGGAGAATCATCCATCTTCTTCTGCGGTGGTGCCTGCAATTTAGCAACATTACCTTTCTCTGGAGCACTAGTAGGTGGCGGCGGTGTTGCTGGCAGCTTAGCAACAGGAGCCTTCGTCTTGTCATTCTCCAAACGGTGAGGAAAAGTTCGGACATTGTTGGATCTGAAAGAGTTGGGTTGTTGTCATCCCTGTACTTCTCTTTCAGCTTTAAGAGCAAGATGATACAACTGGCTAAAATGATTCCAATCTTTATAATCAAGAATATCCTGAATATCACGATTTAAACCACCCAAGAATCTAGCGCTACTTTCATCATCATCCTCACGAATACCACGACGAGCTAAGCCAATAAACAATTCTTGATAATGTTTGCAATTTCAAACGTAAATCACGTTGGTAATAAGGAGAAACAAAACGAGACTTCATGCGTTGTTTTAAAACAGTCCAAGTTTGAGGCACAGCAGCAACATTACCAGCATTGCAAAGATCATTCCACCAAAACAGAGCAAAGCTAGTAAATTCACTAGTAGCAAGTCTAACTCTATGCTCAATAGGAACCAAATGAGAATTAAACTTTTATTCCACAGCAAGTTCCCAATTTAAATATTTCTCAGGATTAGCACTACCAGCAAAAGAAATCATGAAAAATTTAGCTTTACTAAAAGGATAATTGTTACCATGATTATGATTACCTCCCATACCATGACAATTACGAAGCAGGCGGTCTTCGTCGCGGTCAGCATCTAGTGGAGGTCGTTGTTCAACATGCTCAACCCGGGTCACCGGGCCGGTTATGAGGCACATCATCTCATCAAACTTCTCAGTCATGAGGTTGTGTTGTTCGTCCGCAAGCTTCTGAAATTTGGCCTTGGACACACAATCATTGAAGTCCGTGGTGGACTCCGTCTCTTTCCCTGACATGCTTAGAGGATAGCAAAAAACAACACAAAAGTATTATCCCTATCAACTAACACTACTGGGTGGTGGTGAGAGTGGAAAGCAAAATCTCAAGCGGCTTACCACCATCTTGCAAGTGTTCTTACCAAAGCCAACATGACGGTAACATTAGTTGTTGAGCTGGGTGTAACAGTTGCAAGATGAACCTGTGCTGACAAAAGTATATATGTGGAGCTTTGGGACATGCACAATATATAGCAAGGATAAGCAAGTAACGAAAGTAGATTAGCAAAGTTCAATAAGTATCCAAAGTACAAGTCACAATTGCTGGTTAGGACGTGTCCTAGACGTAGCACAAAAAGTTGGAACAAAGAATGATGGAAAAAGCCCAAAGAATAAGCACACAACAACTCTGCCAAAAGGGTTTTTCTTTTTCCCGATTTTCCTCTGAATTTCCAAAAAGGCACTAGTAGGAATCAAGATTTTTTTCTCCACTATTTTTTAAATATTCTCTCTGAATAAGGATCACAAAATGGAACCACAAAAATTGTGACCTTAAACAGAGGTTACATGTGGTCTACAGAAAAACAAACACGTTCTCTGAAAACCTGAAATCAACTTAAATAAATTTTTTTGTTATCTTCTCAATTTTTTTTGAATTTTTTGAGAATCCAAATGGTACATAGTAGGGTTTGGGTATGGTACAAATGGAGTCACAAATCTGGTGTAAAAAATTGAGCTCAAACGGAGCACCGAGCGAAAAGTTATGCCTGTTTTACTGAAGATACCTCAAGTCTGGGTTTTGAGTGGACACAACTCGGCAGAAAGAATGACAGCGGCTAGGGCAAAGCTTCCCTATCTGTCGCATACTGATCACGGCTGAGCCAAGCTTCTCAACAAAAAATCCAAAAGCAGCAAGCAATAGGATATGCAAGATGAATCAAGAGGGGTTGCGGTGCAAGGCAACACAAGACGGCTCGCAACCTATGTAGGGCTTGCACAGCGAGAGTTCACGCAAGGCGGCTAGCGAGGGCAAGTCGACTAATGGGGTGGATCGACTTGTAACCTGGGTAATGGTGGAAATAAAACAAATAGTGACGGGCATGTTGACTACGACGACGAACACAATCTAAACCAGCAACAAGACTCGACCACAGACACAAACTCAACAATGCGACTATGAAACAAAATTGCAAAGGCGAAAAAGGTACTAGGACAGCTGATTTTTTTTGTGTAGGCTTTTTGTGGACTCTAGGTATATGACACAAAACTAATCTACAGGGGAAAACGAAGGTAATACCTCACGGGAAACCTAAAATCTGATACCACTTGATGAAGACTAGGCCCGATCTTCCGAGAGGTAGAAGGTAAACTCGATAGGTGGAGGACTCGACGTTGACGATCCGGCTTCAAATCAACACGATTCGAACCCTGCAACTGCTACACTACTGCTCCGTTGGTTATCAACCAAGCGACAACTTGATTGACCTTGCCGAGAAGGCTTTTCCTGCAGATAAATCGAGAACGCAAGCAACAAAGTATAAGCGCGCAATCTGAAATTGCAAGTATGAATGAAGCGAATCACAAAGAGAGGTTTAAGAACAGGGGCCCTGGATCAATGTATAAGGACTTGTCGCCACAGATACAACGATGCAATCTCTATTTCTCAAAGGAAAACACAAGAACTAAACAAAACCCGAGTCTAATGGCGGCGGCTACTGAGTTTATGAAAAGATTCATGACCTAGGGTTGGGGGTCGACGTCTAGCGGGCCGCCCACAACTTGGGCTGAAGGCCCGACACGATATAAAGCCCGAAAGGCCCAAAATAGGTGATGCAGCACCTTGTCGTGGTCACACAAAATGATCCACGAACCTTCTGGAGCGAGGACCAGAAGAAAACGAAGCGTCTCGTCGTCATGACTCCAATGCATCGAAGAGCACCTCATTTGGACGCCGGATGAGGGAGATATCGCCGTTTTGGTGCATGGTGGTCGGCTGAATCCGAACCGAACTTGCAGTCCATGTTGGCGACGACTTGTAGCTTGGAGATGAGGCCGGCTCGTGCATGTTCAGCGTGGTGATGTCCTCATCACATCCTGTATGCGTGTCGGATCAACCCTCCGTCCACGATTCGATCACGTAGATCCCTACAAATTAATACACTGGTAACTATATGTATCAAATACTTATAACAATTTGTTCCGTAGCAACGTACAGACATATTTGCCTAGTATACACTAAAAGAGGAAAGGAACAATTTTACGACAGGGATCTTAGCTGCAAGTGCACCTAACGGATGGTTAGATCATTCTAGTTAAAGTCTTGGCTTTTTAAGAATATGTGATTAGTATAGATACATGGATAGATAGTGTTGGCGCTAAAATCGGCCAGACAGGAATCGGCCGATGGTCTTCAGCGTCGGACACACGACCCGGGAGAATCTGCTTAGCTCCTGTTCAGGTTATCGCCCTGGTGCGTTTCACGCGGCGTGCCAGTCAATCTGACCTGTTGATTGACAAGGAAATAAGAGTATTAAATTCCAGGCACTCCGATCGGATGGAGTTCCGATCTGTCCTGAAAATCGCGTCGGCGAATCAGCCGATTTGCTGTAAAGATGATCGGCTATGGGTAAGCCGATAATCATGTAAAAATTATAAAGAAGACTGCTGGAGCGATCTAAACAATTATTACGGATGCAACACTTGAAATAGATCTAATCGGCTGTAAGATGATAAATCGAAGAAGAACGATGACGAAGCCGATTACTCTGATTTCAAGCTGGATAACTGGTGATAATACTAGAACAACAGGTAAAACTTGCAATTCTAGTAATATCGATAACTGGTGAATAAATCCAAACGAAACCACAGCGATGCGCCCGTAGTTAAAGCTCGGATATTACTCGATAAGCGGAACCTACCAATTGGCCGGAGATCAAGTTGATGCAGCCCTGCCAATCCGTACGAACTCGTGAAAGAAGAAAAGTATTGGCAAAGTCGCCGACTTGAAAGTAAATTGCTGGAAAAAGTAGAAGTATTGTAGTTCATTGATGTGTTGATATCCTTTTTACAAAGCCCTGACGACTCCTATTTATACCCTAAGACTAGGACTCCCGGTCGATTACGACTTGTTACAACCTTATTTAAAAATAGGAAAAATACTATATCTATAATATCTTTTAAAGGAAACGGACTCCCGCAGAATCTTCCGCCGCCGTCTCCTAATCCAATCAGGACTTTTTTCAATTGCTTCCTGACCGACTTAGCGTTGCTCTGTTGACAAACTTTTGACCGGGACCCTCCGAAGTAGTCCCATCCTATTGGCGCAAGCTGCATCACCAATCGGCCGATTTCCAACTGTTACCTCAATCGGCCGATTCCTTACTGTAGCCTTCAGATCTGCCGCATCGGTCAATCTTCTCCTCCTGACGCCGATTCAACACGTGTCAAAATCTTGCGTCAACACATGCCCCCCAGTTTCGGAGTAAAACATACCTTTTTCTTCGAAACTCTTTCTTTAATCCTTTTCTCCGATACGGGCGCAGTAAAAATCTCCTTCCGTTCCGCGGTCTTCCGCACAATGATTGCAATTTCCTCTGACCGAGCGCGCGAAACGACCGCTCCCCTGGAATTCGTGTAGACGGCGCGGTAAGAATACCGTCTTTACCCTTGCCCTCCCGGTTTTTCCTTAAGTATTGGCATTCTCCGCCTACTCTTCCCCACAAATCTAGCATCTCCTTCCAACGAACCACTGTTCATCTTCCTCCAAGCTCTCTCGATCTCCAAACACCCCCCTTCGGCAATCTCATTCGCGACCTTCTCCTACCTCCCAATGGCGTCACCATCGGTGACCGCTCCAACCACGAAGGCTCTATCGGCGATCCCTTCAGCGGGGGCAGCCCAATCGGCGGCTCCTCAGGCAGCCCCATCGGCGACGATGATCTTCATCCCAGAGGTAAACACTTGAAATTTTTTTCCTTTTTGCTTTTCCACTGCTCCAGTACTTTCCGGATCTTTTCTCAGTTTCTTCCCCTTTTCTTCCTTTTTAGGCACTTAGGCACCGGATCACCATCCCCCTCTCAGAATCCCCTGACCTTATCTACTTAGGCCCTATGGGGAACCCCGATCCAACTGACCTGATCAGTCTAGAGACTCACAGAGTTCCGTTCAAGCAGTTACCCATGGACCTAGATCAATGGGTAGGTACCTTTAGATCCTGGCCAAATGAGACCCCCAGCTGGAGAGAATGGTACCAGAGAATAGCCAGGTCTAGGAGGGTTCAGTGAGATGAACAAAAAATCGGCCAATGTATAGACATCTCTCTGTCCCAGATGGAGAAAAATGAATCTCTGGTTATAGCTGCTTCTTACTTTTGGTCCGACGCACTCAATGCGTTTCTTTTTGGACATGGACCCATGACCCCAACTTTGGCCGATGTCCTACTGTTGACCGGCCTCGACATCTCCTCCGCCGATATCCCTTCTAACTATCTGATTAAGCCATCACATCGGCTAGAGACCAAAGGAATCGGCGGGTGGAAGGGGTATATTAGCAAAAATATGAAGACCGGGACAGTTTCAGAGAGGGAGCATACTGGTTTTCTGATGATGTGGCAAGAAAAGCACTTTTTCTGTGGCAGAGCAGTTGGACCCTCTTCTAACACTCAAGCTTTAGCGGAAGCTCTGTCACAAGGATCGGCGATCCCCCTTGGGAAACATCTGCTGGGATTGGCGTATCACCTGATGCACCAAATCGGCATTAAGCTGTCAAAGGGGGAGCCGATTGGGAACCCTGGCGGTCCCTGGTGGTTCATCACCCTCTGGCTCAATTTGTATATGAGCAAAGTCTCTCAGCAACGGATAGAGACCAAAACTTTCCCTAACATCGAGTCAGAGGAGAATCCAACTGTCCGACGATGCTGCAGATCCTTTGGAGAGGCGGCATCGGCCTTCCCTGGCTGTCAGTTTACTGCTACCCGTACAACTGAGTACTTCAGATGCCTTTACAATGGCCTTAGTGAAGAGACTATCAGCTGGCATCCGTATCAAGCAGTGGAGCCGATTTTCGAATCACCCATCAGCTACGACTTCTCCACTCACACTTTTGACAGGGAGCTTATGGACATCTTGATCAAGCCAGGAATTCTGCCAGCCAATTTCTTCTCAGGAAAGGTCTCTCCCACATATGAGTTCTACAATCCATCGGCTGCAGCAAGGCAACTGGGTTTTGGCAAACTACCGATTCGGGTCTACTTCACCGGTCAAGCGAAATTCAGAGATGGACTGACTTCAAGTCTTGACTACAATCGGCTGTGCGATCTAGTGCTAGATTCTAGCACTATTGGCCTGAATAATTGGTCAGTGGCCTCTTTTGCCACCCAGCAATTCAAATTATGGTGGGCAGAATGGAAGCAATACCTTTTCTGCAAATCTCCATCAACTTATTGCAACATTCTGGATACAGAAAATATCGACCCAAATGCAGCGGTATGTCCTTTCTCCCAGCCGATTCCAATACCATTTCTTTCCATACTTTCACCTTGTCATTAACTCACATTTATCTTCTTAGTCTGAAAGCCAGGTCCCTCCGATGCGAAGCCGAAGCGGCAGGCCGATAGATAATCATCATCCATATACATCGTATCCACTCATCGGCATTCATGCTCCAACCATCAAGGACATCTCCACTGGCCGATCGAAACGAGCGCCCAAAAGGCCAACCTCAAAGATAACAAGCCGTCGAGTGCGAGCCCGCATCGGATCGGCCGGCCAGACGGCGGTAGCATCGGCCGAGACTCCCCGCATCGGATCGGCCGACCAGACGGCGGTGGCAGCGGCCGAGACTCCCCGCATCGGATCGGCCGACCAGACGGCGGTGGCATCGGCCGAGATTCCGATCCCTTTATCCTTGCCAGCTACCGAGATAGCCGATCCTCAAGTCACCGCCGAAGTCGGGGCAGCTGCGGCATCACTACTAGTAGAAGTTTTTCAGGTGATCTTGCTTATCTCATATATTCTTCAAGTCTTCCACTAACCCTTCTGCCAGACTGCACAAGCTATTCCACCGCAGTCTCCGCAGCAATCGGCTACGTCCCAAGTGGAAGCTGAAACTCCAGCAGCTCCTCCCGTCGAGGTAAACGATCTCTTACCTTAATCTCTTGATATTCAGAAGACTTAACCGATCCTGATGCAGGCCGATTTAGGTATGCTAGCTATAACCCCACAACAAACATCGGCCGGAAGATCAACAGAGGCATGGCAAATTTCTCACACCATCTTATTTCAATTTCCCATAGAATACTTACAGGATCTGTTTTCCGTGTCTTTTCAGGAAGCTGGTCCAAGCGGAGCACTGATAATTGTTGAATCTTCTTCCTCTGACGAGCCAATTGCACCAGCCCCTGAGACAAGGGAGACGCTTCCACCGGCGCAAGCAAGAGAAATTCGTTTTAAGGAGGTAACAAACTTACCATTGGAATCGGCCGATTCCCCTTTACTGCTTGCCAACCCTTCTCTTTATTTCCCACAGGAGCAAGATACCCCGAACAACAGCATTTTCTCCTTTGCCGTCTCTTTACCTGATGATGAAGAAATCGCTTCACACCCAATTTCGTCGAGCTCTGCCTCCAATGATGTCCGTGCCAAGCTTGAAAGCATGCGTATTCTCCTTCAAGACAACATCGGCCGATTGGTAGAAGACACTTCGCCGATTCGACGACTTTTCAACGATATCAAGGACCGAATCCCGGAAGAAACAACAGAAAACTTGGCGCATGCTGCTTATATAGAGCATATGCATATTCCGGTTTCCAGGGTGCTGCGCCACATGGCCGATCGCGCCCAGATGGCAAAAACCCAGGAAGAGGTCGATTCATACAAGCACCGGAGTCAAGAGATACACCAAAAGATCAACTTCCTTGAAAGCTGTCGCCCGGACATCGTCGGTACGATAGATCGGCTCAAACGGAGAAGAGCAGAGCTGGCCAAGGAGATGGAGCAGATAACCAAAGAGATAGCCGCTGAAGAAAAGAAGCTTCAAGAACTCCCATCCATCATCAGTGAGCTGAAGCAAGAAAGACAGCACTTGGCCCGTGAAACGATAAGGCTTCGTCGCCACATATCAGAAGTTCCAGGATCGGCCGATGATGACCAGAGAGTACTAGACTCGGCCGATCAAATTAGGCGGCAAGCTATTACGGCCATAGATGCTTTTCTTGGGCTGTAAAGAATACTGTAAACATTTATTGCTCCTTTAATGCTACTGCGCCAATTTGCTCCTTCAATGTCATTGCGCCGACTTGATCTTGAACTGTTTCTTTAGCCAGCTTTGCATTTATGTACGCTTTTACTCTGATATGACGTGTCTCATCATCTATCTACCCCTCTTTCCTTTATAAGTAGACCCTTCACCGTCTCCAGAGGCACATGCATTACTTATCTTCTCTTTTTCTCTTTACCATCCCAAACCGAATAGCAAGATGTCTTCTTCGTCCTCTTCATCTTCTTCCTCTGTCAACCAGGTATGAACTCTCCTCTGCCTTTCCCCTAAGCACCTTAATCGCTTTGATGTTGGGTAATCTCTTTACCTCTGCTTAGCCAAAACGTCTCAGCCCTGGTCTAGAACGAGCGATTGAAATCATGCATTCAGATGAACCACTATCACAAGCAGACAAAGATCTGATAAGAGCTCATGCTGAGGAACTCAGAGATCATGTTCCCGCTGTTGTTCAGGAATATTGGGACCTTATAGATGCTCACTGTTTGGTCCGTAAATGACCATCTTCTGAAAAAAGTCCTCCACTCCCTTGTAAAGTCAATACTGAAACTGCCATGGAGAGTTTGGAGGAGAAGAAGACCCGCCTTCTGATAGAACTTTGCAATCAAGCTGAGACTGGAGCCACCATAGAGGATCCGAAGGAGAATAGGATCCGCCTTATGATAGAGCTGGGTCGCGTCGAGAGAGAAATCCAGAGTAGGCGCCATCAATAGATGCCTCAGTATTTTTATTCTAAGGGCGACTTGTACCATGTCGGCCATGTACTCTGTCACTTTCGTCCAATAGTGAACTAGTCGAAATGAATCCCAATGTTTTTTCCTTCAGGCGACGTCATCTCTGCATCAGATATGCAAACAAAAACCGATGGAAAATCGGCCATATTGTCTTGATATATTTTATGGCAAGTTATGCATCTACCCAAATGCTTGGATAGTACCTCTTAAGATATTGTCCGTTTAAAGCTCTTGGGAATTCCTCCCCTTCAATTGTCTCCAGAATATATGCATTTCCAGGGGCGCATCGGCCGATTCTGTACGGCCCTTCCCAAGTGGGTGACCATTTATCGAATTTGGGATCTTTGGATCCTATCGGCAGCACCAACTTCCACACCAAATCTCCCTGAGAGAATTGTTTAACTTTGACCTTTTTGTCATACCATCTGGCCACCTTTTTCTTGTTCTCTTCTATACTAATCAGGGCTCTCAACCGTAAACCTGCCGAATCGTCAAGTTCGTCCTTCATGAGGAAGGAATAGTCATCGGCCGTTAACTGATCTTGAAACGATATACGTCTTGACCCCGTCCTTAACTCCCAAGGCAAGACTGCCTCATGACCATAAACTAACTGATAAGGGGATATCTTAGTGGTTCCATGACAAGCCATCCTATAGGCCCATAAAGATTCAGCCAAAGATATATGCCACTTTTTGGGTTGTTCTTCTATCTTCCTCTTGATTAGCTTGATTATCCCTTTATTGGACGATTCTGCTTGGCCATTGGCTTGAGCATAATATGGAGAAGAATTTAATAATTTAATCCCCATATCGGCGGCAAACTCTCCGAATTCTCCAGAAGTAAACATTGTTCCTTGGTTAGTTGTGATGGTTTGAGGAATACCAAATCGATAGATAATATGGCTTTTAACAAATTCAATCATATCGGCCGATGTCACGTTCCTTAAAGGAACTGCCCCACCCACTTAGTAAAATAATCTGTAGCTACCAATATGAACTTATGCCCTTTGCTCGATGGAGGATGAATCTGTCCAATGAGATCTATTCCCCAACCTCTGAACGGCTACAGCTTAATCACTGGATTCATAGCCGATGCTGGCGCGCGCTGTACGTTGCCAAACCTCTGACAATCTTGGCATCCCTTGTAATATTTGAAACAATCCTCAAGAATAGTTGGCCAATAATACCCATTGTTCCGGATCATCCATTTCATTTTGTGAGCCGATTGATGGGCTCCACACACGCCTTCATGGATTTCTCCCATCAGAACCTTCACCTCTTCTGTTCCCAGGCACTTGAGAAGAACTCCATCAATTGTCCGGTAAAATAAATCATCCTCAAGCAACACATATTTTGTAGCTTGAAAACGTATTCGCCGATCCACCTTTCGGGGTGGATCTTTCAAATAATCGGCGATTTCCTTTCGCCAGTCATCGGCCGCGAGCTCTAGCATCATTGCTCCCTGAATCGGCCGATACCCGGAGGCATGTTGGGCCAGCCTGTTGGCCTCTTCATTATAATTTCTGGGGATATGCTCAATTGCTGCAGACTTGAATTCTTTTAAAAGCTGAAGGCAATCTTCATAATAAATCCTCAAGATATTATCCTTGCACCCAGATCGCCCCGTTAATTGATCCACAATGAGCATGGAATCTCCAAAAATTTTGACTGCATCAGCTTTGACTTCCCTTAACAAATGGATGCCCTTTAGGACGGCTCGATATTCCGCCTGATTATTAGTTGCGGAAGCTTCTATCGGCAGAGAAAAATCATAACTTGCCCCTCGAGGTGACACAAGAACAATGCCGATTCCTGATCCGACCCCACATGAAGAACTGTCAAAATACAGAGTCCATGGAACCAGTTCAACAGCGGTAATTTCTGGTCCACAATGCTGAGCCACAAAATTGGCCTTTACTTGACCTTGGACAGCTTTGGCCGATTCGTACCTTAAGTCGAATTCTGACAGAGCCAGGATCCATTTTCCAATCCGTCCTTTCAAAATCGGCAATGATAGCATATACTTCACCACATCATCCTTGCATCTAACTATGCATTCTGCCGATAACAAATAGTGCCTGAGCTTGGTACACGAGAAGTATAAACACAAACATAGCTGCTCCACCGAGGAATATCTTGTTTCGGCGTTTAGGAGTCTTCTGCTGACGTAATATACCACTCGTTCTTTCCCTTCATACTCCTGTACCAACGCCGATCCAATAGCCTGTTCATCAGCCGACAAATATAATTTGAACGGCTTACTAGGCTGTGGTGGGACCAATACCGGAGGTGCAACTAAATATTGCTTAATATCTTCCAATGCTTTGCGTTGCTCTTCTCCCCATATAAATTCTTGATCAGGCTTTAATTTCAACAGAGGAGTAAAAGCCCGAATGCGCCCTGACAGGTTGGATATGAACCTTCTGACAAAATTGACCTTGCCGATGAGGGACTGTAGCTCAGTTTTATTTTGTGGGGCCACAACTTTGTTGATGGCGTCTATGGTCTTCCGGTTGACTTCTATCCCACGCTCATGAACCATGAATCCTATGAATTGCCCAGCCGATACACCAAATGCACACTTGTTCGGGTTCATCTTCAACCCATGCTTCCTTGTGCACTCCAGTACTTCTTGTAAATTAGCCAGATGTTCTTGGTAACTCTTTGATTTGACCACGACGTCATCTATATAAATCTCCACCGATGTACCAATAAGCTTGTGGAAGATATAGTTCATGGCCCGCTGATACGTAGCACCGGCATTCTTCAACCCAAAAGTCATCACAACCCATTCGAATAAATCAAGATGACCTGAAAGCCGTTTTCGAGATATCTTCTTCGGCCATTAATATCTGATTTTACCCTGCATTCCCATCCATGAAACTTATGACTTTGTGTCCTGCGGCAGCATCTATCAAGATGTCGGCCGTTGGCATCGGATATCCATCCATTGGCGTGGCCTGATTTAAGTTCCTGAAATCGATGCACACGCGCAACTTTCCATTCTTTTTATACACGGGCACAATATTAGAACTCCATTCGGCGTAGCGGCACTGCCGAATAAATCCTGCTTCAATTAACTTTGTAATCTCGGCCTTTATATCAGGTAGAATCTTGGGGTTACACCGTCGTGCAGGTTACTGATATGGCCGATATCCTGATTTTATAGGTAACCGGTGTTCAACAATGGACCGGTCTAGACCTGGCATCTCATGATACTCCCAAGCAAAGCAATCCTTGAATTCTTTTAATAAACTTATCAGTTTACACTTATACTCAGGATCCAAATTAGCACTAATATACGTCGGCCTTGATTTGCTGCTATCTCCCAAATCTACCATCTCCAATAAATCGGCTGATGTAAATCCATGCCCAAGCTTCCCGTCTTCTCGGACGAGCTGATCCATCTATTCTGAATCTTCAGAGCCGACTGCTTGGATCGGCTGTAGACTGAAATTGGACACTTTCAGGAAGTCAGTGTCCCAAGTCCTGCCAGATATACATTTGACGTGCTCGCAGCTCCACTGTTGCGTGTCGGCCGCTGGAACACTATAGGCGAAATCGGCGGTGACTATCTCTGTGCTGTCGCCGACCCATTGCACGAGGCATTGATGCATTGTAGATGGGACACAGCAGTTTGCATGTATCCAGTCGCGACCAAGCAGCATGTTGTAGGATCCCTTACCATTAATAACGAAAAAGGTGGTAGGAAGGGTCTTACTGCCGATGGTGAGGTCGACGCAAAGCGCTCCACGGGCGGGAGACACGTTGCCTTCCAAATCCTTCAGCATCATGTCCGTCTTGGTGAGATCTTCATCGCTCTTGCCTAGCTTGCAGAACATGGCGTACGGCATGATGTTAACCGCGGCACCTCCGTCTACTAGCAATCTGGTGACACGTCGTCCGTTAAGATAGCCTTTGAGAAACAACGCTTTAAGATGTTGCCATTTTTCTTCTTCTGGTTTCTCAAAAGTAGCCGTCATCGGCTCTAATACCAGTTGCGCCATTTGTTCTTCCATCCTTGTCATTTTGTCTCGATCGTCAGACGCCATGAATTCCATCGGCAATATGAACACCATGTTGATGTCGACTGCCGATTCTTGATTGTCTGCTTCTTGACCGTTGTTTTTCTTTGGGTGCCATACTCGAGACTTAACATTTCTTTTCTCTGGCACCTGCCTCTGTTCTTCCTCTTGATGCTCCCACTGGCGCAGGCGTTGGATCCTCCGTTTCTAGGATCTGGATAGGCCATCAAGACACCACCTGGGGTTCACTGGTTTGGCCGATGATCTGCCGTGTTCCCAATCCAGTTCCCTTCCTAGGGGGTTCTCGTCTGACACCCTGTCATCGGCCATCTCTTCCAGCCGATCGTGCACGTTGATCCTACCCCCCAGTCCATCCTGTTGGTTGATCCTGCCTTTTGACCGGTGGTACTGGTCAACTCTGCCCCTCAGCCGATCATGCACCGAAATGTGCTGTTCCTCTCGTCCGCGCTGATTTCTGCTGATCGGCTCTGGTCCTCTGTCCCTAGAGCATGACCTCGGGCGATCGTTGCAACTCAATCCATTACACTCAGGACAGTTATCGGCTGACGGCAATCTGATGTCGTTCTCCCAGCAATGGATGAAGAACGGACATTGCTAGTGGTCTTCATGCTAGCGTATCATCTTGTCATAGCATCTTGATTGCTCCTGCTGCTGCCGATATTTGCTGAGCAAGAACTGGGAGGTGACGGGTTTGCGTGGTCGTTCTAACCCCCGCCTGTTCCTTTTGATCTCTTCCGCCGTAATCCGCCTCCTGGGATCGACGGCGCCGCCCCTTCTTGCCGATTCTGACGTCAGCACCTTGGTTTGACGTGAATTTCCTCCTGTGTCAACCATGTTAGCCGGGAAGGGATGCTGATCTATCTTCATCGGTTTTGCCGATTTAGCCGGGACTTCAAATTTGAGCCTCCCCTGCTCGATCGCCGATTGTATCTGCTGTCGGAAGACTTTGCATTCATTCGTATCGTAAGATGTGGCGTTGTGCCACTTGCAGTACTTCATCTTTTTGAGCTGATCGGCCGTAGGGATGGTATGATACTGAGAAAGTTTAATCTGCCCTTCCTTGAGTAATAAGTCGAAAATTTTATCGGCTTTTGATGTGTCAAAGCCGAATGTCTCTGGCTCGTTCTTTCCGAAAGGGCATGATATTGGTTTTTTGCCCTTTACCCACTTTGCCAGGCCGATTTCCTCCTCTCCATCAGATTCAGATCTTTCTAAGTATGCTACCTTCTTCTGGAAATTCCTCCGCTGCTCAAACGGACGGACTTCCTGTCCTGCCAATCGGTGCACGATCTGGCTTAGGCTTTCAAACTCCTGTGAAGCATACCTCTCCTTGATTTGTGGCAGGAGGCCTTGGAAAGCGATATCGGCCAACTGCGCATCGGTCAGAGCCTGGCTGTAGCATTTATTCCTGACCTCTCTGAATCTCTGTATATATCCAGTCACTGGTTCATCGCTCCTCTGCCTGAGGCTGGTCAAATCCGAGAGCTTCATCTCATGTACCCCTGCGTAGAAGTACTTGTGGAACTGCTTTTCCAGATCGGCCCACGTAACAATAGAATTTGGTGGCAAAGTGGTGAACCACTGGAAGGCCGATCCGGACAGAGACGATGAAAATAGACGCACCCTTAGAGCATCTTGCGTGGCAGCCTCCCCGCACTGGATGATGAATCAGTTGATGTGCTCTACGGTGGATGTGTCGTCCGTCCCTAAAAATTTGGTGAAATCGGGAACTTTGTAGCGGTGTGGGAACGGCAACAAGTCATAGGCCGATGGGTATGGCGTCTTGTAGGTGTAAGTCTCCACTTTTGGCTTCAATCCAAACTGGTCCTTAATCACTTCTGCTATTCTTGCCGTCCAGTCCACCTGCTGCTGATGAACGACTGTTCGTCGTGCCGGCATATGTTGCAGGGCTGGTATGGCTGGGTGATGAATCGAAGCATGCGGCGAATTTTGCTGAGCAGCTGATAGTTGATGGCGAAGTGAATCCGCCGCTCCGTCGTACGTCATCATTGGCGCCGTGCTCCTGAGTGCTTCTACAGCACTTGCCCCCCTGCCGATTTCTGATGAGATTGGCTGATACTGGGGGACCGTCGGCCGGACGGCCGATTGGTGCGGCGCCTGAATTGGATAGCTCCCGTATCGGGTTGTTGGATCGGGAAAAACCATCGTCGCTGATGTCCCCCAGGGCACTGAACTTGTGGATAGCGATTGCACAGAAGCAATCTGGACGGGTTGAAGCGGTGCCTATGATGGGAAACATGGTGCGCCGCTGTATCTTGGAGACGCCGGAGGCAACAGAGTGTTGTACCCCTCGCGTTGCGTCAATATCGGCTGAGGAGCCGATTGGGACGTGCTTGGTAAGCTTCTGGCTGGAAGCATAATCGGCGGGGCATACGCCGGCCCCTGATAGCCTTGAACTGCTCCGTTGGCCAGAGAGCTGATGACGGTGTTGTACACCGTGTTGGTCATCACCGAGGACTGGTCGATGAACGCCTGGTAGACGGACTGTTGGATCATATCGGACATCTTGCCCGAATCCTCAGCAATGGTGATATGGCGGGGAACTGGAATAGGAGCTTTCTTGACAGCCTCCCCGCTTCTGGTACGACTGAACGACTGCAAATACATCTTCTTGTAATCTTCTAGATGTTTAGCTAACTCTTCCCTCTGGTCGTCCTTGAGATCCGCTTATGTGACCACAATGATGTTGCCGTTGGAAATTTCCGTGTTCTTCGACATATTGGATCTTGAAGTTTGTCCCACCGGGCGTGCCAAAAGTGTGTTGGCGCTAAAATCGGCCAGACAGGAATCGGCCGATGGTCTTCAGCGTCGGACACACGACCCGGGAGAATCTGCTTAGCTCCTGTTCGGGTTATCGCCCTGGTGCGTTTCGCACGGCGTGCCAGTCAATCTGACCTGTTGATTGACAAGGAAATAAGAGTATTAAATTCCAGGCGCTCCGATCGGCTGGAGTTCCGATCTGTCTTGAAAAGCGCGTCGGCGAATCGGCCGATTTGCTGTAAAGATGATCGGCTCTGGGTCAGCCAATAATCGTGTAAAAATTGTAAAGAAGACTGCTGGAGCGATCTAAATAATTATTACGGATGCAACACTTGAAATAGATCTAATCGGCTGTAAGATGATAAATCGAAGAAGAACGATGACGAAGCCGATTACTCTGATTTCAAGCTGGATAACTGGTGATAATACTAGAACAACAGGTAAAACTTGCAATTCTAGTAATATCGATAACTGGTGAATAAATCCAAACGAAACCACAGCGATGCGCCCGTAGTTAAAGCTCGGATATTACTCGATAAGCAGAACCTACCAATTGGCCGGAGATCAAGTTGATGCAGCCCTGCCAATCCGTACGAACTCATGAAAGAAGAAAAGTATTGGCGAAGTCGCCGACTTGAAAGTAAATTGCTGAAAAAAGTAGAAGTATTATAGTTGATTGATGTGTTGATGTCCTTTTTACAAAGCCCTGACGACTCCTATTTATACCCTAAGACTAGGACTCCTGGTCGATTACGACTTGTTACAACCTTATTTAAAAATAGGAAAAATACTATATCTATAATATCTTTTAAAGGAAACGAACTCCCGCAGAATCTTCCGCCACCGTCTCCTAATCCAATCAGGACTTTTTTCAATTGCTTCCTGACCGACTTAGCGTTGCTCTGTTGACCAACTTTTGACCGGGACCCTCCGAAGTAGTCCCATCCTATTGGCGCAAGCTGCATCACCAATCGGCCAATTTCCAACTGTTACCTCAATCGGCCGATTCCTTACTGTAGCCTTCAGATCTGCCACATCGGTCAATCTTCTCCTCCTGATGCCGATTCAACACGTGTCAAAATCTGGCGTCAACAGATAGATATATACATATAGATAGGGTGTCGACTACAACACCTACACTAATGGTGGTTTTTACCGGTCACTAATGAACTCTTTTACAGATGGAGGAAGAAGTGTATGGATCCAAATAGATATGTTGTTTTTCAGCGGATTACTCGTGTCTCTTTCCAATACTTAAAAAGCTATCCTTTTGGTAACGAGAGGTGCTCGAGCAGATTACCAATTCCATCTCCAATACTAAAATATTTTTTAGTGATCATCAAAACACACCTCCCTCTTGCTCAAATGTAAGGAATTTCTCCCTCTACCATATGCATTGAGTAATCCGCTATAGCACTGGCTACCGAAAATAAAAAAATATTATTGATGGTGAAGATAAAAAAATATATAAAATATAAAAGATGAATAATCTGTTGGAGATGCTCGTTTCAGCTTTTGATTTTTAGAGAAATGTTCAGTCCTCCTTTACGGCTGCCCGTGAATGACGGGAGTTGTGTGGTTGGTAGATTTGCCAGTTTTGTCGTTGGTGCTACAGTTTATTTAATATGAACACAATATTACATGGCGATGTGTAGTTGTTAGATCTTCTAGCTGTGTAGTATCTTTATTTGTATGTTTATTACACTTGTTGTGAACGTCAGCATGAACAAATAGAAGTTTAAAGGTCGGCGCCTGCAATCGGCTAGCTTAAATTAGTGTTGAACAAAAGAAAGCTTTGTCAGACGGGGAGATGCGTGCATGATCTCCGTGTATCACTCGTTTTATCTGTACGTGTGGAAGGAGAGGAAAAGGGGAAAGTAGTCAAACCACGCCGGAAACTACAGGACTTGCACAGTGACGACTGCTTCTCCCGCAGTTGCCGGCCACGTGCGATTGGTTCGTAGCACATGCGAAGAGCTCGAACGGCACTGGATCAGGTAAGAGCCCAGCAAAGGAACTCACGTTATTTAACGGCAACATCTTCCGAGGGCGACCCACGCGCTGATCGAACTCCAGCTCGAGAGACGCGAGAGCTCCAGGAGGGGGCAACCATGGCGGAGCTCGGAGGCTTGCTCGCCTCTGCCATCCTAAAAGTTGTGTACCAGAAGATATGTTTGGCCATCGGAGACCGGATCAAACTGCAAGCGAATTTCATCCACGACCTGGAGGGGATGAAGATGACACTGGAGTCCGTGGCGGCATTGCTCAATGACACGGAAAGGCGTCCATTGAGGATGAAGCGGTGCGGCTATGGCTCAAACGGCTCAAGGACGCAATGTATGGCATCGACGACATGATGGATGAGTTTGAAGCCGGCACCAAACCTGCTGCATCCAAGGTATGCGTTTGATTCTGTATACAAGGTGTTACACTTTGCAAATTCGTCATCGTAGGCAGTGGTGGATCTGGGATTCAAATTGAGGGGGAGGGGGGCTCATTTTCCTTTCTTCTTCCTCCCTCCTCCCTTTTTCTTCTTCTTCTTCCTTGTTTCTTCTTCCTCTTCTTCACTCATGCTTGAAAAATATTGGAGGGCTCCAGCCCCTGCAAACCCCCCCCCCCCCCCCCGATTTGCTCCTGATCGTAGGCTATTTATAAAGCACATGATAGTTCTAATCTCAAGCAATTTTAGAGATAGTAAACTATTGATAATAGCCAATAATCCAAATCTCAAGCAATTCTACCCATGTTGTCACACCTGGTTTTAAAAATAACATCGAATGCTAACTATATGTATATCCAGTCCAGGAGGAATTTTCATACATACCTCATTAGTAAAAAATTAGAATAATATAATATTCAAGCGTTTAAATTGCTACAAAATGACTTCCAGGCATAAAAGAAATTAAAAGACTACAACATGTTGTTGCAGCATAGGTTTCATATCCCACAGGTAATCAATTTGGGGCATGGCAACCTAGAACTCCTAGTCTTCATGGGAAAAACTCCTTCTCTGTCTTCTTTTGAGCAACAGTGGTGGACACAACAGGGGGATCAAAAAAAGGTTTGCATATCCAAATGTAATGTGTGGGAAAACATGACATGCGTGACTTAAATACAAGAAAAACTTTGCTTTGTGGACCGTAGAGCAAAAAAATTTAGTTGGCTAAATTTTAATAAAACACCTAGTTTCCCATTAACATGGGTAGGGCATAGGTCAACCTACCACTACACCAAACTAGAAGTGGCTTAGCAGCCAGGAATTGCCTTGGTGGTTGAAATATAACCGCCAAGGGAAATATAGTTTTCTTGGCAGTGCTAATTAGCCGCCAAGGATTGTATATTCCATCATGGCGGGCGATGAGATCTGCTAAGGAAAATGAGCATTTTCTTAGCGGTTTTGATAGTCCGCCAAGTAAATTGAGCATTTTCTTGGCAGTTTCATTGGCCATCCAAGAAAATGGTATGTTTTCTTAGCGGTTGGCAGCTAAGGAAACGTTTATTAAGTGCATTTATGCTTCTTTTCACTTCAATATGTATAACAATATGACACTTCAATTCACACTTCTTAATATGAAGGTAAATGTAAGCTTATGTCCTAATTTTAAGTGTATATTAGAGAGAAAAGGTTGTAGGGTGTATAAACTTCAATGTTTGCCTTGAGTTATATTAAACAATTAGAGAGATATAACAATTTATGAATAAAGTATAGTCTAATTTTTGTAAAATCATATGAAATTTTTATTTCAAGCTTATGCACCCACAAAATGAGACCATGACCATTCACAATATTTCAGTGATTTAAATAGCAGGTTATAGCGGAGCTATAGCGGCGCTATAGCGGTTTCAAAGAGACACCGCTTCGATATTTAGCGGGCTATAGCACGCTATAGCGGGATTTAGCGGGCTATAGCGGACAATAGCGGTGTTTTTAGAAGCTACCGCTAAATCTTATAGCCCGCTATTTAAAACACTGCAATATTTTATTATTATTATTATTATGATTTCTGTTAAGTTCTAAATAATGGTTTGAAGTTTTTCTAGGAAAACATTTGAGCCCTTCATCTTTTTTTGGATATGTGCTAGATTGGAGCATATAGGTGCTTAAATATAACTTTTACAATATTTTAAAATCATATTTGAGATAATTGTAGTTCAAATTAGAATTACTTACAAGAAGCATGAAAAAATTCATTTAAACTATAGAAAATAATTAATGAGTTCATTTTTTTGAAACTTGTGCTCAAACCACAATGATCCCACTCAGGCCATTCTCAATGGTGTGTTTCATTGAGCGATTTCCTAGACTAACATATCATCTTTAGAGTTTTAGATTGATGAATGAAACAACCTCTTATAATGCATAGTTTCACTTCACCACTTTATATGTTAGACATAGTATTTAATGGTTTATATGGTGTTGAGATCAAATGTGGCACATGAGTTGTGTGATCACTAGCAATTGTTACTAAATTAATTACTAGCAGACATTAGGTATGATCACATGGGATCCAGAAAAGTTATGATGATGAAACTAATTGCTCTTGGTGGAGGTTTCAATCCAGTTTCATAGTCTTGGTAACTGTGTACAACAAGTTTCATCCCCATGAAACTCAACTTCTCTCTCTTCATAAATTCCATACCATGTAACAGATTTTGCCTACATGCAATGGCATGTCATTTAATGAGGATGAAATTCCTATAAAACTTGCATTGAGATTGGCCTAAGGCGACCCTACCTTGGTCAACCTGCCAAGACAAACACAAAACCTAGTCAACCCACTGTGTGGTCCACCCTAACCATCCCAACAAAATCACCATATAACAATGTGCGGGCACATTCCACTCTTTGAAGTAAGCATGGCTTTTCTAATAGTATTTACATTGCATTCTAATAGTATTTACGTTGCATTGAGGTCATACACTTTACCCATGAGTCATTATTTCCTTTTTCCATATGTTAATTACTCTCTTAAACACTTTTGAGGTGAGTTGGCAGTAACCGCTAGGAATCGCTCGCTATGGTTTCATCAGCAAGATGAGCCACCATTTCAAAGACATGATCCACTCCAAGCCTTGGAACCCATCTTGTGCCATGTGGTTCTCAGCACCCTCCTTTCCCACACCTGCAAGTGTCTCTTACAAACTAGGAGTTACTCTAATTGCTTAGCTAAGACTAGAGGCATGTATCCTTGTGGTTGTACTTTCTTGGGTGGTCACTCCATGGACCAAACCTTAGTTGTCGACTAAGGCAAGGCTACCACAAACAAGTGGGCACACCCCTTGGAAGGTCGTGGGACTATTGGAAATAAATCAACCAGTATGCATTGAACATCCAAGACCAAACCTCCCGCCCGAGTCCCTAGTGTTCCAAGTCGCTAAAACATTACCATGACCCACATGATGTACAGTTCATTAGATTTAAGACTAACCAACTAGTCCATGTTGAGCAAGCTAAGCATATGAACTACCAACCACCACAATGATCCCACTAAGGTGACAAGGGATTTTTGATCAAGTTCTAGTAACAATCCCACAACTTATATAGGACAAGAGAAAATATGAAATGTGCAATTAATAAAGATGAAAAATTCAGCATGGTCAAGACACTTGCATCCTTGAGAGTACTACTTCTAAAAAACTTCAACTTTTGGTCTTGGGTGATCTTTGTCCGGTTTTTGTTCTAAGCGCAACAAACATTTGGAACAAGCATACATATATAACTAAGAACAATACATAATATAATCTAGAGTTATTTTGATGGAGGAAAACGTGAATTAAAAGTTTGTATGGACAAGAGAAATATAAATGAACTCTAGCATATTGTTTTAATGTAGACATTATTCTTGCATTAAAATAATATGCTAGAATAATAGTAGTTCAAATACTAAATTTCTATAAGCTAAGAATTGTTTAGATTATTAACATAAGTCATTGGCAAAATATCACATTAGTTTTGTAAATTAAAGCTATGCTATGGTGCAATGGTGTAGAGTATATTTTAGTAAATAAAAGTATAGTAATTACCATGAGTAGAAACTTAAGTTTATTAAATCAACATGAGATTTGCATAGTCCAAATATTAATTTTCTATTACATACAATGGAATTATATACATGATGAATATGAGTTACAAGGCTATAGGATGAAATATTGGAATTTGAATTATATAGGGGCTAACATAAAAGAAATACCGGACATACACAGACATTGATTATAGCTAAAAGGCTCAGCTAAGGGATCAACAGACTTACTATAGCTATCAGGGGTTACATTGAAAGATCTCAAAGACATAACAATAGTAATTTGATCTAAAAACGTTGGTGGCTATATTGCATAACGACGTCTAACTGAGTTGTTTGACTTGTCAAAATGCTTATGTGGTAGCTGACTAGGCATTATCATCTACTGCAGTGAGCAAGTGGTTGACTTGTTCAAGTGTGGATCCAGGCCAATTTTGTTCTGGGCGCATAGATTGAAGGATATAAACGGCATATATGATGATTGCAACTATCCATTTGGGGCAATCCAAATTGGGTTTTCCATGGTGATTGCATCTACCCATTGGTCATCAGTGGGGATAGAGATAACAGTGTTGCTGCAATCCATGGCAAGGAATCATCAGAGGTCGACCAACTCGGTGCATACTATTAGGATCAAGAGAGGGAGGGAGGGAGGTAGGGAGGGAGAGAGGGAGAGGGAGGGAGGGAGAGAGAGAGAGGGAGAGAGAGGGGGGGGGGAGAGGGGGAGAGAGAGAGAGAGGATGGCGGCGAATGGTTTTGCAGGATTCTCAGCATTGGCAACAGCTCGATGTCAAGTGGTGGTGGGATTTTGACAGACCATTCACGCATGTGCCCCTCACCTAGGCCTAGGCCCAAGCCCGGCCAAGTGAGCGAGCGAGCGTGAGGGCTTTCCTTTTCTCCTCACATACATAGCTTTATGGAATAGAGATAATATCCATATTTATGCTATGGTTATTCTCCACCTCCACTAATAAGGTGAGACAGGTTCTACCACTCCCACCATCCTCTTGCCATACATGGGTCTTAGAGTTTTATTTGGAATTCTCAGATTTATTGGATGGGCCAAGCCCAATATTCCATCAGGAGAGGAAGGATATGGAACACACAATGTGCCTATACAACAAATACAAAAGTCTGAAAGTATTCCCATCATAAGTATCCATCATTGAACTCCTAAAGACCAAATAGACATCCACATGTATCGGGACAGACAGTAATCAAGTTCCTCTTCCTCAGCAACTATATCACGGATACCAAAAGGTATAAATATCCCACATCATATAGGGGGACAAGGTTTCAGTACAAGGCAGCTAACAATCAATACAAAGCAATGTAAACCACAATGCAAGTAAATAAAGTGCTAGCGATACTAAGCATATGTCATTAGGATCAAGAATTTGGTGATGACACAAGAGTTGTCTTGAGGTCTTATTGGTCATTGCCGGGGCTAATCATACAAGATAACAATAAATAAGGAGCATGAAAAAAATAAAGGCCAAATGAGAACCATAGAAGATCCAATAACTCCAAATTATGAACTAATAGACAGGTCATGATTTTTATCAAAATAATAAATCTAGTTTCGTATTCTTCAGATTAAAAATGAATTAGTAGTGAATTTTGGAAGATTAGATGGGTTTTAAATAATTTCAAGAAATTAAAAAAATGGGGTTTACATGTGTTGTGTTTTGGCATCGACAAACTTGGTGGTAGCTAAGGTGTGACCATGGTGCGATCATGGACCATGACTCGAACTTTGCCTTAGTCATGGTCCGATTAAGTACTACGCCTATGATGAACGATATGGTAGGTTGTTGGGATCTAGTGAGATTTGGTCAAAAGCTTAGTTTCAAAACTAAGTAAAGTTTTATGTTTTGAATTAACATGATAGGGTTTCAATTTTAACTAAGTCCAAATTCACACTTCACTCAAAATTTCAAAGAAAAGCTAATTAAATTTAAAATCACTCATGGAACATGCTTTAGCTAAAAGTGTTAAAGTTTCTTATTAATTTTTCATTTGGGTAAGATTTAGCAAGTTTTAATTCAATTTGACTTATTTGAATATCTCCATATCACCATTTTTTCTATATTTGATTTTTTTTAATAAATCAACATTCGACAAAACATTGGATGTTACAAATCCAACGAGAACTCAATTTTACTAGATGTCGTGGCCCAACATGCCTTGGCCCATTTCCATCCAATCCATTGTGGGCCTACTTGTCTCTGATTTGACCACTAGGACTGCGTAATGGACCGCTATTTTGACCCTAATAATGTCACAAAGCCTTAAGTTTGACTAATTTCTAAAATTTTCTACATGTTTCTCTCTGTTGTTTCCAAAGTATAGTTGATTTGCACGTATTTTCCCACAAAATATTATTCCCATACACAAAACTTGGTTATAGTTAGGCACCAATTGGGGTAAATAATTAAATATCATGAAAATATCCACTTAACTGAAAGGAAGCCCACACCCAAATCTTGCTGGTCCTCATGTAAGAAGCATAAGAAAAACCATACTTTACTTTGAACTTCTATGAAATATTCTGGAATCATAGCTAATTAACCCAAATTTTCATACAAAACAACCCAACTACCATTGTAAAAAGACACACATTCAAAGCTAAAACTGACGTCAGTTTTTATAGAAAATAGCCTCCTCTATCTTTTCATGAATTACCAAATGTTCATGCAAAGAATTTGTCTCTCAAGAGTTCTCCAAATTTTCCTAAGGATTTTAAAAACACTAGAGGAACCTGGAAATTCTAGTTATGTCACTTATTGTTTATTTTACTATACCCACCCTATCTAAAATAAGGTTGCATATGCATGGATCTTGGTAAGGATAGCATACCGATGTCTTTTCATGTCAAATAAGGATCCAACAAAGAGTCGCACACATACTGACATACATATTCATATCGACAGCCAAGTGACAATACCTTTTATTGTCAAAACTTTGGAACAGAAGGTTTGAACTTTGGACACAGCTTTTTGACCAATCAAAGATGTAGGTCTATACAGACTTTTGTTGCTTGTGGTTGTCCGTCCCACATGGACTGCTATAAATAGCATCCCTGGTAGATAAATGGATGAATGTTTTTGTTTTTGTTTTATTAACATGAGGATTTCCTCGATAAAGTGTGTGATAAGTACAGGTATAGATTGATACATCAATATTTTGTTAGCATCTCTCCAACTTAATCACTATTGTTGTTAAAGCATAGCTAATTAATGAGTACATATATGGCTCCGGAAAGATGGCTTAATGTGTTTGAGTGGAAACATGCTGTATATTTTCGTCAAAAAATCATCTCTTGTACTGAAGAAAATTGAAGACGCGGAATGGAACTTAAAAGGAGTGTTTCTAGTTTGCCACAACTTTGAGCTGGCATACCTGTTCGTCAGGTTTTTTAATCTGAGAACCTTCTTTACCTCACTGGTTTAGGAACCATGAAGGTTATTAATATTATTCCCAATGTTCTGACAAGCATACAAAAATTCTTGCAGTTGGTAGCTATGATCCCCTGTCTCACGATTTGCCCCAAGATTAAAATGGCCAATAAGATGAAGGCAATGCGAAGAAATTTGGAAGAGATCACAAGACAACACATGGATTTCAGTTTCACTCCTGGCAGTACCACCAACATTGAACAAGTTACTGATATGCGGGAGACATCATCGGCTGTTGAAGAAGCACTAATCGTAGGGAGGACGGAAGAGAAACAGAAAATATTGGCCTCCTTGTCTGGGAACCTGGCACAAGATATCACCATCCTTCCTATATATGGCTTTGGAGGCATCGGCAAGACAACCTTGGCAAAATTAGTTTTCAGTGATGCCCAGTTCAATGATTACTCTCAGGTATTGGTATATGTTTCCCAGGCCTTTGACTTGAAAAAGATTGGCAACTCTATAATTTCACAAGTATCTAATGGCAACAGTTACATAGCTGAAAAGCAGATGATAAATAAGCGTCTTCAAGAGCTACTAGCTGGTAAGAAGATTCTGGTTGTTTTAGATGACATGTGGAGGGATAACGACAATGAATGTCAACTGGAAGATTTGAGGGCTATGCTAAGGGTTGGAGAAGGCAGAAAAGTGGTTGTCATAGTAACCACACGTAACGAAGGCATAGCAAAGGAACTTTGTACCATTCAACCACACAAACTAGCTCCATTGACAGATGACATGTGCTGGACTATAATAAAGCAAAAGAGTGCCTTTGAATCTAAAGATTGCAAAGAGCAGTTAGAGCATATAGGAAGGGACATTGCAATGAAATGTGCAGGTGTGGCTTTGGCGGCTCAATCACTTGGATACATGTTGCGGTCCATGACTTTTGATGAATGGAAGTCAGTGAGAGACAGTGATATCTGGAATGTTTCTGCTACCAGAGATACATGTTCTGCACAACATACAGTTCTTGCATCATTGAGGTTAAGTTACAACAGTATGCCACCATACTTGAAGCTGTGCTTTGGCTACTGCGCAACCTTTCCAAAAGGTTACAACATAGCTAAAGGTGGTCTAATTCACCAATGGTTCTCTCTGGGTTTCATCGAGCCACGAAGCACATTATCCACTCAGCAACTTGGAGAAAATTACGTTCGGCAGCTTTTGGGGCTGTCCTTCCTCCAAATTTCAAAGTCACCTTCAGTGAGTCGATACACCTTATAATTGAGCACTAACATTTTATTGTTGAACTATTACGTGGAACTTACATAATGCATGTTTTCATCAATCGCCAGTTGTTTTCATATGGACTGGCTGAATCTACAGGCCGACCCCTCTACGTATTCCTTTATCCTCCACATATAGCAAATGCATGCAGGGAGAGATGAGTATATAGATAGACACAGTTTAGCAATCATAAATACAATTCCTACAAGTCATCTACTAATAATGGCAATAACCAATCCACGTTAAGTTACACTAAGATTCCATGATAAAAGTTAGGGAAGCTGCTATTTAGATAAATTTGGTATTATGAGTGAAACATTGTGATAAATTTGCTATTTAGATAATTGTAAGCACCCTATTTATTTTTTACAAAAAAAATGCATGCGACTACTATCATAGTTCAATAGAGAAAATCTGACATCTTGAGCTCTATGAGGCAGATTGAAACACCTCTTGTGCTATTGTAGTAATAAGGTATGAAATAATAGATCAATAAGTGTTAGGTTTCAAGTTAATATCTCTAAGGGAAATCATTTTTAATAATTTCAGCAGATAAGATCGAAACCGGATAACAAAATTTGGATTCACAAAGTATTGGTGAAAGGGATGCAACAAGAGCTAACATGGCTCAAGCTAATGCTTCAATTAAACACATTTGGAATACACATAGGTGTGCAATGCAAAAGGAAAAGTATATCATCGGGGAAAATTTATTGGGTAATGGTAACTGAAATTGATCATAATAACTAGATAAAGACTACCTAGTATGCCTATGTGCCATATATTATCTGTGGGATCAAAATTTATCCATAAACTTCTAATACTTCATGCTTTAAAATTTCTAGCTCATACAAGATCACAGGTTAATATATAGTCTAGTTCACTTAATCTGAATCCCATCCATAGCTAGGAGCCACGCTGTCCTTGCTATATTTCCTGGACCATTAGTCAGCTGCTTCGTTGCATTAATGCAGCTAGTTCTCCATGCTGGTGGTGGCTTCGATAGCTCTGCAATGCACATGCACGAACACAACCCCTGTTTTGGTACACTGATGTATGATTTTTTTTTCTTTCAAATTCAGTACAAGTACGAATGATAATTCTTCCTAAAAACTACTAAAATAGTTTACGAACATGGAGAAGAAACAAAACATTGATAACTTCCTTCTCGGAGGAACCTTTTCTAACTGTCTATATTGAAAGCAGAATAACATGTACATTTGACAACAATTAACAAGGATGTGCATGTTTAAACATGTTAATACACAAATAGCTGGAATTCTAAAACTCATGGTAGTGGGTGCATTTGTTGCAGATTGCTCGATTGCATCACGAGGATGGCATAATGCTCACCATGCATGACCTGGTGCATGACTTGGGAAGATCAGTCATGGTTCATGAAGTTTTGGATGCTACCAAAAAGCAAATTACTGGCGGAAGCTACTGCCTCTATGCATTACTTAATGATTTTACCAAGCCATTGGAGTTATTCACAACTTCTCCAACAAAAATAAGGGCGATGCGCTTTCTAGACTGTCGCAAAATTGAACCATGTGGTGATGCATTTTCATCTGCTACATCCTTGCGGGTCTTGGATTTGAGCAGGTGCTCCATATTGAGGTTGCAAGATTCTATAGGTAAATTAAAGCAATTGAGGTATCTTAATGCTCCACGGATCTCTAGTCAAATTATTCCCAGTTGTATCGCCAAGCTCTCCAAATTAATGTACCTAAACTTAAGTGGGTCTATGATATCAGCACTGCCAGAGTCGATTGGTGAAATCAAAGGTCTGACGCATCTTGATATCTCAGATTGTGTGGTAATAAAAAGCCTTCCAGAGTCATTTGTGAACCTCAAAACGTTGGTACACCTGGACATGTTAAACTACTGTCAGCTTAGAGGTGTAGCGAAAGCTTTGGTTGGCCTTACCAATATCCACTATTTGAATTTATCGCTTCGACCAGATCTTGAGAACATTTTACCTCTTGAGGGGATGCCAGAAGTCATCTATGATCTCACTGAACTACGGTATTTAGGTCTATCATGGACACTGCATTCAATCTTCGGCCATAATGGCTCACATGAAACATTCAGTTTCATTGACCGTATTTGCACCCTTCACAATCTAGAACATCTAGACTTGTCTTGTAATTGTAGTATTGTCTGTGTGCCTGAAAGTATTGGCAGCCTCAGGAAGCTGCATACACTGAACCTCTTGAACTGCACAAAGCTAGCAAGGCTTCCAGAATGTATTGTCAAAATGGATAGCCTGAAGATTCTAAATGTGACCGGCTTCTCTGAATTGGATAAGTCTGCACTCTCTCGATCCAAGATGTTTGCCTTGTTGCCAACTTTGTAGTCCATTCTGATGATGGTGAATCTAGCAGCAATATTGGTCTGCTCCGTCATGCAAATCCTAATGAGCTGCACATAAGTAGCCTTGATAATGTGAAATCTAGAGAAGAAGTCCAGAGTATAAAGCTGATGGAAAACATGGGATTTATGATTTAAATCTTGAGTGGACTAGAGATGCCCAGAGGTCTGTGGAGGATGTGTTAGTGTTGGGAGTGCTTTTGCCACCCAGCGCCTTATGGACATTTCATATGAAAGGTTATAATAGTGTGACATTTCCGGCCTGGTTTATGGGTATTAATCATCATCTCCCTCACCTTATCCAGATTGAAATGTGGTATTTAAGTAAGTGCAACAGCCTACCAGCACTTGGTCAGTTACCAAACCTGCAAGATCTAGTTTTGGGAGGAATGGACAGCATTATAGTAATTGAAGAGGGTTTCTGTGGTGGCGTGAGAGCCTTTCCACGACTGAAGAAATTTAGTCTATGCAGTATGGAAAACCTGGAAGCGTGGAACACAACATACTCCTATGGCAAGGGTGCTGCAAAAGAATTCATGTTCCCCAATCTTGTGGATCTCTTAATATGTGATTGCCCAAAGTTGAGATTGAAACCATGCCCACCTAGGGCTAAGAAATGGGAGATTGAGAACAGCGATAAAGTGTTATCATCATGGGGAGAAACCTGCGCTTCCTCTGATGTACTAACAGATGTGTTTGTGACAGTGAAATCCAGCAAGGTGCCTTTGGAGCAGTGGATGTTGCTTCATCACCTTCCTACCATCATTGAGTTAAGCATTATTTGTTGCACTGATCTGGCATGCAGCTCCCCAGAGATCATACAAGACCTCTCCTTTATCAAATCCCTGTGGCTGAAAGGCAATGCTCAGCCAGAAGTTCCGAAATGGTTGGGTGACCTCATCTCTTTGCGAGAATTGCTCATCACAGAGTGGACAAAGCTGAGTGACTTGCAAGAGAACATGCGGCGCCTCACCTCCCTCGAGGAGCTGTCTTTGTATCAGTGTCCAAGCATTACAACGCTTCCAGAATGGCTGGGTGATCTTTCCGCTCTCAACGAACTTGTGATCTCAGACTGCAGGGGCATCAAGTCTTTGCCAAAGAGCATATTGAAGCTCACTAATCTGAAAGAAATAAGTATTTACGACTGCCCTGAATTGGCTGAGTGGTGTGAATTAGAGGAAAACAAGAAGAAGCTCGCTCACATTTACTGGAAGGTATATGTCCTGCCATGATACGTCCTGCATCCCTCTTATTTTGGACTGACTAATTTTTTTCTCATCTTTTGTTGAATTTATTTATTATATAAGACCCTTTGAAGCAGTTAATTATATTTATATATTTTCTTGTGCATTGCCTTGTAATTCTTTTTCTGTATAAATAGGAAAAAAAATTCGCCAAATAATTCATAACATGGTGAGGAACATCTGAATTTAGAGCTTCAAAGGAACAATTGTTAAAAATATTCATGCAACAGAGTCTCCTAGCCGCTACATGCTATGGTTTACTACTCCTGCCTGCTTTCGTTCATGTCTACTGTAACTTTACAATTCAAAGGAAACTGCGTAAGTCACAATTAACTCAATTAACTCAAAACCCATGAACATCCTATTTTTCTAGCAGTTTAAATATATGGACCAATGATCGCTGAATTACGAACCCGTTAAATATGACAGAATGGATGAAACGTTGATTTGTTGATGTGTACCAGGATTAATGCAATGCCATAGTGGCTAGCTTTATCTTCTAATAGAAATTACTATAGAAATAATCATTTATTTATTATGTTCCACCATCGCATTAGATTTATGCTATGGTCAATTAGATTTACTTTAACAGCAAATTCAAAGACTTCATCAAGGTTGATCGAGTTCCATGAGGTTGAAGGAAGATCATGAGTATTTTTGGTCTGGTCTCATGGCATAATCTCTGATAAAATCTTTCTGGCGATCAGCCACAGTTGTGATTTTCAGGATTACACCTTTAACAACCCCCATAATGAGAGCAAGTCATGTAAGGATGCAATATCTGAAGCAAATAGTATAATTGGGGACTATATCAACAACTAAGATGTTACTCTCGATGTCTGCTAGCCATAAATTGTGATTCAAGAGCTACGGCTGCAAAAGTATGTACGCTTGCTTCTCATGATACAAATGTAACATCCAAAATCATTTGATTCCTCTCTTTTTTTTTTATGTAGCACTGACCCGATCTTCCGATAGGTATTGGTAGATTCGATTGGTGGAGATCCTTTTTTTTGATGTAGCACTGACCCGATCTTCCGATAGGTATTGGTAGATTCGATTGGTGGAGATCCGACGTTGGCGATCCTGGCTTCTAATCAGACACGATTCGAAGTCCTGGAACCGTTACACCGATGCCCCTTGCCCCTTGGTTATCAACCAAGCTCAACTTGATTGACCTCGCCGAGAAGGCTATCCTGCAAGCGAATCGAAGAACACAAGTAAGAGAGGGTAAACACGCAATCTGAAATTGCAGATGTGTATGAAGCAAATAACAAGATGAGGTTTGAGTTCGAATCACGAAAGGACTAATCACCACAGTGGTGAAGAACAAGAACGGGGACCCTGAATTCACAGCAAAAGAACAAGAACGGGGACCCTGAAAATTTGCGTGGGAGTGGATGTTTGCATGACCTATGAGAGGTTTTTGGTTTTTTCTATTTCGATCTTCCAGAAGCGCAGCAGGCTCTGCATGCTAACAGGGCACATTTAAAGTATCACTGGAGCATGTGCAGTGACTGGCAGTGAGTAAGTGTTTATATTGCTACTTCAGAAATTAAATGCTTCTGTAAGGATTTTGCTTTCTTAACAATATGGTTCCTTCCAGTAAAGTTTCAGAAAGAGTTTCGTTCAGTTGTGTCGTGCCCTTGTTGGGCAGCTGAACCCTTGTGCGAGAACTAGCTCAAACCATAGGGTTGTCGGTTACAGTCCTGTACGGAACTTGTTTCCACAACGGGCAGGTATAATCTATGTTCTACCACTATTTTTTATTGCAATTATACAAATTAACTGATATGGTCTAAACATGATTCTGAAACAAGTAGAAGTTCATTGACCATGGAGATATCTATGTTTTTTGTTCAAGGTTGGAGGCTTGGCGATAATATGGCAACTTTCTGACCTTCACAACATAGTTAAGTCTAGTAGCTCTATTAGCGTTTATTCCTATTTTACCCCTATGCTTAGCCATAGCCTATTGGGCCTCTTTGAGTGAAATGAAAAATTCAATTAAACTAACAATTGGTATCAAGAGCTAGGGTTTCGTTCTCTCCACTAATCCCCTTCTCTCTCTCCTCTCTCCCGTGCTCTCCACCCGGCGGCGCTCGACCACCCTGCACCCCGGCGGCGCGCAGCCCACCACCCCGTCGGCCTCTTCGGCTCCTGTCCGGCGGCGCCCCACCCGGCGTCGCGGCCCTCGTCCTTCCCCTTTCCCCGCGTGTCCAGGGCTGGCAGCACGCGAGTCGCGGATGCGGCGGTTGTGGAGCGGCAGTGCGGCGCGGAATAGTGTGAGGCGGCGAGCGTGCGGCGACTCGCAGGCGGCTTGCGTGGAAGCGGCACACGCCCGAGCGGAGCAGCTCGTGGCGGCGAAGACGCGGCCGGGCCACCCGGCGCAGGCGGCGGCGCGCACAGGGCGCGTGGAGGAGCGGCTCGGGCGCGAAACAGAGGCCGCGGGCGTGAAGCAGAGGCCGCGGCGCAGCTGCGCGGGTGCGTAGGAGATGCCAGGCAGGCCGGCGCGCGCAGCAGGAGGACCCAAGGGACCGGCGCCTCCTCCTCCGCGGGAGCACGGCTGCTTCCCCAGCGGTGCAGCGACTCCTCTGCAGCAAGCTCCCTTCCTCGACCACCCTCACCTCACATGGCCGGCTCAAGCAGAGCTGCCGATGGCGCGGGCGCAAAGGGTGCAGGCCTAGCAAGTGGCGTGGATGTAGCGACCGGCACGCCGCCAGCACCCGGCGCACCACCAGCGCGTGTGTCCTCGACGACGTCGAGTGCGCGGCCCCGAGCAGCAGGGACCGCGTCGAATGCGGCTGCTGCAGCTGCGCGCGAGGCTGAGCAAGCGGTAGCGGCTGCAGCGGAGCAGCGACGCGCCGCTCGCGTGCAGCGCAAGCGCGAGGCTCTGGAGGAGGAGGAGGCGGCAGCGGCGGCTGTCGCTGCAGCGGCCAAACGACGGCGCGCTGCTCTCCGGGCGGTGAAAGAGGAGGAGGAGGCCGAGCAGGCGGCTGCGGCGGCCGCAGCAGCTCGGCGTGGGGCCCGTGTCGTAGCAGCCCAGCGGGCCGTGGCTGAAGCCATGGCCGCGCTGCGCGAGGCGGAGGCCAGCGACGCCGACCTTGGCTCAAGCGCCGCCGCCGACGGCGGTGCTGTGGAGACGGAGAACGACATCGACGTCGAGGCCGAGCTCCGGCGTCGGGCTCGCCAAGTGCGGCGGCATGGAGTCCCCGTCGTTCAGATGATCGTCAAGGACTCCGGCGGACCGTGGCCGGTGCTCACGAAGACGAACTACGCCGAATGGAGCTTGATCATGAAAGTCAAGCTGCAGGCGTGGTAGATGTGGGACGCGGTGAACGACGGTGACGTCGACCACCACCACGACCGGCGTGCCCTCGGGGCCCTTCTCGCAGCCGTCCTGCCGAAGATGGCGCCCGTCCTCGCCGACAAGCCCACCGCCAAGGAAGCTTGGGAGGCCATCGCCAAGGCACGTGTCGGCAGCGATCGTGCGCGGCGGTCCACTCTCCAGAAGCTTCGACAGGAATGGGATCGCTTGGCCTTCCGGCCGGGCGAGGACATCGACGACTTCACCCTCCGCCTCTCCAGCTTGATGCAGCGGCTGAAGCGGTTCGGCGACACCGATGTCAACGAGGAGCGAGCCGTCGAGAAGCTTCTCCGCATCGTCCCTGACAAGTACGACTCAAGGCCGTCGACGACCGCAAGTTGTCTCCCGTCGAGCCGACTACCGCGGGCGGCAAGCTCCTACTCACCGAGTAGTAGTGGCGCGCTCGTCAGGGTGAGCGGAAGAAGGGGGAGGCTTCGAACTCGACGAGTCGCCGCAAGAGCAAGCCGCGCAAGGAGCGCAAGGCTCTGCCCGGGCGCGGAGGCGCTGATGGCGGCAACTCCACCGAGCGCAAGGCTGACCGCAACGACACCTGCCACAACTGTGGCAATGCTGGCCATTGGGCCAAGGCTGCTGGCAGCCGAAGCGTGGCGGTCAGGCTCACGTCGCGGAGGCTCGGATCGATGACGAGCCGGCCCTATTCCTGATGCACGGGAGTGTCGAGCTACGCTCCTCTCCCTTGCCGGCCGTCACCGCGCTCCTCCACTTCTACGAGCCGCGGGCTCACGTCTTCCTCGGGAAGGGCGTGGACGATGAGAAGATCGACAGATGGTACCTCGACACCGGCGCCACCCACCACATGACCGGGCGACGCGAGTACTTCTCCGACCTCGACTCCACCGTGAGAGGCTTCATCAAGTTCGGGACGCCTCCGCCGTGGAGATCGAGGGTGTCGGCTCCGTCATCTTCGTCGCCAAGACCGGGGAGCATCGGCTGCTCATCGTGTCTACTATATCCCCACGCTGCGTAACTCAATCATCAGCTTGGGACAGCTGGATGAGAACGGGTCGCGCGTGGAGATCATGCACGGACTGCTACGCATCTGGGACACTTGTCGCCGTCTTCTCGCTAAGGTGAGCAGGGGGGAGCGACCGCCTCTACGTGCTCCACGCAGAGGTGGCGCATCCTCTTTGCCTTGCAGCTTGACGCGACGACGACGCGTGGCGGTGGCACGAGCGCTTTGGCCACCTCAACTTTGAGGCCCTAAGGCAGCTCGGTGCCAGGGAGATGGTGCGGGGCATGCCACACATTGACCACGTGGAGCGGTTCTGCGACACGTGCGTGCTGGTGAAGCAACGGCACCTCCCCTTCCAGCACCAGGCGAGCTTTCGCGCCAAGGAGAAGCTGGAGCTTGTGCACGGCGACCTCTGCGGCCCCGTCACACCGGCTACTCCTAGAGGCTGACGCTACTTCCTCGTCGTCGACGACATCTCCCGCTACATGTGGGCGATCCTCCTCAACACCAAGGCAGGCGCTTCGGATGCTATCAAGCATCATCAAGCCGTTGCAGAGAAGGAGTGCGGCCGCAAGCTCCATGTGCTGCGCACGGACAACGGCGGTGAGTGTGACGGCTGAGTTCGCGGCGAACTGCACCGACGAGGGCATCCAGCGCCACTACTCCGTGTCGTACACTCCGCAGCAGAACAGCATCGTCGAGCGCCGCAACCAGACGGTGGTGGCCACCGCTCGTGCCCTTCTCAAGCAGAGGGGGATGCCGGCCATCTACTGGGGTGAGGCGGTGATGACCGCCGTTCACCTGCTCAACCGTTCGCCTACCAAGGCACTCGACGGCAAGACGCCATACGAGGTGTGGCATGATCGCACGCCGGCCGTCAGCCACCTCCGCATCTTTGGCTGCGTCGCGTTCGTCAAGGAGCTTGGCCACGTTGGCAAGCTCGACGACACGAGCACTCCAGGGGTCTTCATCGGCTACGCGGATAGCGTGGAGGCCTACCGCATCCTCGATCCTGTGACACAGCGTGTGCGCATCGCGCGCGACGTTGTGTTCGACGAGGGGCGAGGTTGGGCGTGGGACAAGGTGGTGGACGACGGCTCAACTTCGATGATCAGCGACTTTGTCATCGAGTGCATCCACTTCGAGGGAGCCGGGGGAGCTAGCAGCTCTTCTTCACCAAGCGTGCCTGCCCCAGCTCCGGGATCGCCACTAGCTCTGGCGAGCCCTCCTCCACCAACACCGCCGGCCACGCCCCGTTCCCCTACACCAACGCCTCGTACGTCTACTCCGGCGCCTCGTACACCTACGCCGGCGCCCACTCCTCTAGGCTCGTCACCGTCAGCTTCAGTTGGCGACTAGCGCTCCTCGATGGAGTTCGTCACGCCGCTCTCCAACGACGAGGACCGCGTCAACGCGTACCATGACGGCGAGCCTCTGCGGTACCGCACTATGGAGGATATCCTCGGTGAGCAGCCGACGCCAGGACTGGTACCGAACGTCTTGGAGGGGGAGCTGCACCCAGCGCACGACGACGGCAAGCCGCGTTCCTTCGCTGAGGCGAATGGACACGCGGCCTGGCGTGCAGCGATGCAGCTCGAGATGGATGCCGTCGAGAGTAATGGGACCTGGGAGTTGGCTGATCTCCCAGCCGGCCACCGCACGATCACCCTTAAGTGGGTGTTCAAGCTAAAGAAAGATGAAGCTGATGCGATCGTCAAGCACAAGGCTCGACTGGTTGCATGGTGGTCCGGGCAGCAGGAGGGAGTCGACTTCGACGATGCCTTCGCACCCGTTGCACGGATGGAGTCCATGCGTCTCCTCCTCGCACTCGCGGCCCAGGAGGGCTGGCACGTCCATCACATGGACATCAAGTCTGCCTTCCTCAACGACGACTTGAAGGAGGAAGTTTACGTCCACCAGCCGCCGGGATTCGTCATCCCCGGCACGGAGGGCAAGGTACTTCACCTGCGCAAGGCCCTCTACGGCTTGCGGCAAGCACTACGGGCGTGGAACTCCAAGTTGGACGCCACCCTCAGGTCCATGGGGTTCGAGCAAAGCCCGCACGAAGCGGCCGTCTACCGGCGGGGCAAGGGCGGCAATGCCCTGCTGGTGGGCATCTACGTTGACGACTTGGTGATCACTGGCACCAAGGACGACGAGGTGGAGGCCTTCAAGGAGGAGATGAAGGCCGCCTTCTAGATGAGCGACCTGAGGCCCCTCTCCTTCTACTTGGGGATCGAGGTGCACCAGGACGACTCTGGCATCAGTCTCCGACAGACTGCCTACGCCAAGCGCATCGTTGAGCTAGGTGGGCTCACCGATTGCAACCCCTCTCTCACTCCAATGGAGGAGAGGCTGAAGCTGAGCCGCGACAGCACCGCGGAGGAGGTCGACGCCACGGAGTACCGGCGCCTTGTGGGGACCCTTCGCTACCTCACCCACACGCGGCCGGACTTGGCGTTCGCCGTCGGCTACGTCAGTCGGTTCCTACAGCGACCGACGACGGAGCATCTGCAAGCCATCAAGGGGATCATCCGCTACGTCGCGGGCACCCTCGACTACAGCCTGCACTACCCGAAGTGTCCCAGCACGGCACACTTCATGGGCTACAGCGACAGCGACCACGCCGGCGACATCGACACGAGCAAGAGCACGAGCGGGACGATGTTCTTCCTCGGCAAGTGTCTTGTCAGCTGGCAGTCGGTCAAGCAACAGGTGATGGCTCTGTCTAGTTGTGAGGCAGAATACATCGCCACTACTTCCGCTTTGACGCAGGCGATCTGGCTTGCTCGACTGCTTGGTGATCTCCTTGGCAGAGATGCCGAAGCAGTGGAGCTCTGGGTGGACAGCAAGTCCGCTCTGGCCCTAGCGAAGAACCCCATCTTCAATAAGCACAGCAAGCACATCAGGGTGAAGTATCACTTCATAAGGGGCTGCTTGGAGGATGGGAGCGTCAAGGCCAACTGCATCAGCACGCAGGACAAGCTCGCTGACTTCCTCACCAAATCACTTGGGAGAGTCAAGTTTCAAGAGCCGCGGTCCAGGATCGGGATGGTTCAGGTGCTGCACAAGCTTCCTCTGAAGACCTAGAGGAAGATCGATGGAATAAAGGCTTTAGTTGTTGGTGCCTGTGAGCACTTTGTCCTATGGGTGGTTGGTGCCTACGTGCACCTTATCATTGTTTCATGCTTTCTATGTAAAAGCTGCTAGGCTTAGGGGGAGATTGATAGTTAAGTCTAGTAGCTCTATTAGCGTTTATTCCTATTTTATCCCTGTGCTTAGCCACAGCCTATATATGTACCCGGACTGTCCATTGGGCCTCTTTGAGTGAAATGAAAAATCCAATTGGGCCAACACTCACATGGTGCCATCTGCACAGCCAGACTGGATTCTTGAGCTATTCTATCAATTATACTCGGACAAGACTACCAGACACATAAAATCCACCCATCAAGTGTTCCTAGAAAAGAAGCTCAAGATAGAAAAAAGAAGCTTAGTTTTTTTTCAGTTTTGCTACAGAAGATTAGTTCATAAAGATCGGGGTGCTCAATAAGTTCTTTATTTTTTATATGGAGTAGGAAAATAACACTTCCAAGTATAGTGATTAACGCATTTACGTACATCATCAGATTGTAATACTGAAGTCTGGAACATAGAGCAATGGTTTAAGCACCTATGTCATGGGGCATTGTGCAATTTGCCATGGACACCAAAATAGTTCAGGAATAGTCGTTCATTATAAAGGATGGAAGAATCATTCATTGTAAAGGATGGGAACGGGTCATTCACTGATAAGATTTCTAATTCAACTGTTATAATGCTTATTGTACTTGAGGGTTAGCGTTTCTGCTAATGCTAGACCTGACATGGTATGCAATTAATCTTATTTTTGATGAATGTAACAACTTGAATATTGATCAGCTCTATTATCAGGACAAGATACAAACTTCTGCAGTAATGTTACCTTGTCAATTCTGTGTTAAGCTCAATTAACAATAGTTTCAGTCGGCAGAGACAATTCCTTTCCTTGACTAGAGTTATTTTTCCGAACAAATTCTGCTCGATCAGTGCGCAAAACCACATGGTCCAGAGAGTAAATCTGAATCTGGAGTAAGATAATAAGAGGCTTATCTGCACTGGAGGGCACAAAGAATGCAATGAAATGGTAGGTATTTAGAGAGCACACAGCTTGGAAGCTGGATGTCTCCTTGCTCCCAGAAGGCCAAAAGATGGCAGTAATAACTAGGAAAAACAATCTTTGTTCTCTGCAGTACTAAATTGTTGTCATGAAGTGGATTCAGGCTAAAGCCACTGCTGGACGGTGCCAGAAATGGTGCCTGGCAAAGCAATTTGGAGTTAATTAAGCTTACCAATATCGCATTGAAACTCCGCTACTGCTTACCAATAGAGAATTACCATTGCTCTAATTGACTCATTGACTGATTGTGAACTGCCATTTGGAGAAGTTTTTCAGTTCTCTTTATTCTCATTTTATCACAATGTTCAGAATCACTCGGTTTGAGCCACGTGTTGTGCTGTTCAATGGCATAATACACTAGTGCTAGTGCTAGTGCTACTGCTACTGCTACTGCTGTTGCAGTCGAATTAGAGCATACATTTCTTACCTTTTATAAATCACCCTTCATTCTCCCACCCTAGCACTTCATGATTCAGCATGGCACTCTGGATTTGATCATTAAAGATTCGAAGTCCTCCAACACTTGCAGACCAGCACATAGAATTCCTTGCTGCACATCATTTTTATTTATTTTGAAGCATATGCCAGCAATCAAGAAAGGTCAGTTGCTTTATCCTCAAACCAAACTGACTCTGTCAATACTTGATCATCACGAATTCAGTGGCCAATTAGCTCACCATACATGCTTAGATGTTCATCTTCAGATTCTGAACCTCCCATATTCTTTAGTAACCGATCTAAAACCCGGAGCACACGCCACCTCAAGTAGCATGGAATGCTCATGAGCTCTTCCCTTCACATCAACCCAACTGCAACCAGGCACCGCAGCTTCCTTCCATGGATCTCCTTTCATCAGCTTCCCTTCCTTTGCACAGACATTGAGAACGCTCGGCACAGCGCGTACATCACTGGCCATGTTCACTGCCTCACCCTTACCCCTCATGAAAAGATCCAGGGCCTCACACTCCAAGAGCATCGTCCAACATCCGAGCCTTGGCGTACATCTCCAGCAGCGCGCCGGAAGCAACAACATTGGCTAGCAAACAGCAGCTCGGCGCACGGAGCGCGGCGGGAACGGTGTACCTGTCGGGCTGGTGTCCCGCCCCGAGGAGGCGCGCGAGGATCTCCAGCGCCGCCACGAGCGGAGATGCCGCCAGAATGACGTTGTACACGCGCATGGACGGCGAGGGCATTGCATCGAACATCTGGCGGGCAGCAGAGCAGGACGGGGTCGGTGTCCAGGGTGGCATCCGGAACACCACCGACCAGGGCCCGCGCGTGGACCTTCGCGCTCAGGGAAAGCGCCCCGCCCGCCGCCGAACCGGCGAAGGAGAGCCGAGAGGCGGGCGGCGGCATCTCGACGGCCGCCGATTTTGGAGGAGGGCGTTGCTGTGGGCCGGTGGTGCCCTGGGTACTAACGAGAGATGAGCGGGCCTTGCCATTTGACAAAGATTGACTGGGCCAGGCCCAAATCGACGAGGTGTAGTTACCGAGGCTTTGAAGCCCACTCAGCTGCTAATCACCTGTCGTCGTTAGTTCGTTACGAAGCGAATTCGTCTAAGCAGGGAACGCGAGTGTTTAGTCCCACATCGGTTGGCGTAGGAGGACGGCGAGCAGGGAAATGGCATAAAATGGTGAGTGGGTGCCCCGTGATGAAGCATGATCCTTCAGGCAGTTAAAGGGACATGATGAGTGGTAAAAGCTCGCATTTTTCACTGCGAGAGGGGTGCCTGCCCCAAATAAGCCTGTTACGACAACAGGGCACTCACAGCGTTTGCCATCTGATCCCGAAACTAAAGCAATTTTAAATTTTTGATCTCTTAATTTCTTGATTCGATTCAAATCTTTTGTATTGTATTTTTCAATTTCAAAAAATTATTTTTTAAATTTTTGTTATTTGAACGGGGCACTCACTGGAAGCTATTTGGACGGTAGTGTGGTTACTATAATTCAGTTGATTCGAAGAAGATTGAGCCTCCCAGTCTCATATCTTAAATCTTTTGCATAATAAAACTATGTACCTAAAAAATCTAAAACGATTAATAATTTAGGATGGAGGGAGTATATATAAGATCCATCACTTCTTGTGGAAGTTTCATTTCGCAGTATCTAATAATACCTATCACACTGTCTTAAAAAATGAGTTGATTAATGATTCTAATAATGTCTGCTACATCATCTAAAAAGTTGAGGTGGTTAATGAAATAAGATACATATATCTGTTTTAGGGTTTCATAGGCTAGACTAATTAAATAAAACTCTCTAGCACCCAATACAAATTTCGTCAAATTTATTATTTTGAAAACAATGGACACATAATTTTGATTAAACTACTCTCTTTTTTAATTATCTTTCCATATCATCATAGATGCTGAAATGTCACACATATGCATAAAATCTTTATAAAACTCGCACGGGGAGTGATCTAAGAGATACTACCACCGTTCTTATATATGACATTATTGAATTTTTTTTCATTCATTTGACTATTCATCTTTTCTACAAATATTTATTCGAATAGTTGGATTTGATTCTGATCGGATTTGTATGGCCATGGGTATCATGAAATCTATGCTTGTGCATGAAAAGCTATTATTTGGTTGTTTTTGTGTTTGTCATAAAACTATAAATACAAATCATAAGGTTTAAATTAAAAACGAAATTCAAAATAGAAAAGAAAATAAAGAAATGAACAAAACCAATAAAAGAGCTAGGTGGGCGTTGAGGTGATCTGGGCCTCCATAGTCCATACTGATCTCTTTACTAAGGATCTTCTGCAACTTCGTTCGCGATAGCACGACCTTGTCAATACTCCTTTTCAAATGAATCATTCGTAGTGGGACCTTTTTTCTAAGAACAAATAAATGTGTTTGCCGTATTACATGGAATTCTCGGATATATGGATGTGCACATCAGTTCAATAACGCGATGCTTTTTGTTCAACAGCTAAATAGGCCCAAGTGCATTTCAGAAGCACCAAATTCTTATAAAATGCAATAGGATCCGGCGAAAGATAATGAGCTCAAACATCGTCCAACACTTCAAAAGATAGTCATGCTAATATTTTGCAATGAAAAATTAAACTCGGTGAGATAATAATTTTTTTCGCCATCACAAGGTTGACCTCGAATGGGATGTCTTATTGGTCTGAACAAGAAATTTGGTGGGGGATGCTCTGCTGGTACTTCTAGAACAGAGAAGAAAAATGTATCTGCAAGGAATCACTTTACTTACCGGCAAAAAAGGAATCACTTTCCTTTTTATGAAGTGTGTGTCATTCTTTGATACGACTGACAGAGTGAACTGCCCACGACACAGACTGAATCATTTCTCACCTCTTAAGATACAGATAATCATAGAAATTAAAATTCTTAATTTCCACCGACACGTCCTGATGAGTCGTCGCATCCAAACCAAACGAAACAAAAGATTTTAGAACGAGCTGCTAATCTTAAGGCCAAGAAGTACTTAACTCACGTGACTAGCTAGCGCTAGCTGGCATCTCATCGGCGACGACCCATGTGAGCTCCGATTTCAGAACCAATTCGTCAGCCGCTCAGCTTGCACGGCAGTGGCGCCGTTCTTCATCCGTGCAACTATGGATAACTAAGATGTCTTATAAATTTAAAACGTTCAAGGCCGACCTAGCTCAGTGGTAGAGCGCGTGGCTTTTAACCACGTGGTCGTGGGTTCGATCCCCACGGTCGGCGTTTTTGCAATGAAGCCAGACTGCTGCAACAAAACTGCTCCGTGTGACATGCTGTGAGGCACCTCTGCATCAGTGGAGCTTGCTTTCGCCACCTCCCGTGCCTCAAACACTTAGATATTACTTACTGCAGTGATCTCACATGCAGCTCAACAGATTTGCTTCAATGTATCTCCTCCCTCGAGAGTCTGGCTGTGAAACACAAAATCGTGGCTCTGCCGGAGAGGTTAGGAGACCTCATCTCTCTTACGGAACTAAGGGTGCTCCACTGCAATGGCATCAAAACTCTACCAGAGAGAGCATACAACAACTCACATGCCTCCAACGGCTAGAAATTATTGGCTGCCCTGGACTAATTCAGTGGTGCAAATCAGAGGAGAATAAGATGAAGCTCGCTCACATCAAAGAAATAGTACGTGCCTGCCTATGTATATCCATTATAATGTTCCTTATTTGCATTGGCTACTCTTTTTTGCCATCTTAGAGGTTTTGGCTCTTGCAGTAACGTATATATTTTTAATATATTTTACTTCCTTTTCCTAAAAAGAAAACATTTTGATCAATAGTATAGACAAATAATTAGTTCTTTTTCTATACTATTTAAAGATTCATTTACCTGCCAATTTCAACACAGCAGTAAGAAAGGTGTTTTAGTATCGAATGTGCAAACTCTAGCAATGACTATACAGTTGTCAAAAAGCGCCTGAGACATACTCTATATAACTATTGCACAACACCAGGGAAACGATTGGCTTATTTTCTTTCAACGATTGGCTTTTCAGAGATTGGATGGCTGTTCGGCGGCGTCGTGGGAACAAAAACTAGAGGTATGCTGCCAAAACAGTTTCCGAAAATTGGTCTTGCTGGTTTCCAACCAGTTCGCCCACAATCATGATGACGCTTCAGAACAAAGGTAACTTTGTTTCTTTTCAGAACAAAGGTGGAGTTTTGAAGGAGAAGGATGATGAGAGCAAACATAAACATGAGTCTTCAAAGCAACGGAGGTAAAGAATTTCGTCCTAGCATTGAAGTGCCATGTATGCCTGCACATTTCTTTCTTTTTGTTGACGCTTGCTTGTTTCTCCTTTTGCAGAGAAGTCCTTGAGCTGTCAAGAGATTTTGAATCGTTAACAACAAAGGATGAAAAGAGCGCTTCAAGTGAGGCAGGCCATGATGCCAAACGCACTAGAGGACCTGCCAGCGCAGCAAGTCAGCCTGGGAAGCTGCATCGGCTCTACTACTACGCCAGAAACCAGCAGAACCCACAGGAGACGCAACAAGCCTGCAGCCGAGCTGATCCGTCGCAAGGGAGGCACGGCGAGACCAAGCCCCGGGGCCCTGCAGGCTACGCCTCAGATGCCTCCTGTCACTGGTCCGTCCGCCGCTGTTACCGGCGTCTCCGGATCCCCTCGTGCTGCACACCTCACTAGCAGGCCCTCCAGCACTACCCCCTTTGTCATCAGTCTGCCACCGTCGGCAATGGCAAAGGATGAGAACAAAGCAGATTTGGGGAAGTTGTCAAACGGATCCTTCTGAAGAATAACACGAAGCAAACTCCTCATGTAGTCATTAGCAAATGAGTTTGGTACAAAGCTCACATAAATATGTAATCAGCACGCCACATCAAGAGCAGCGGAGGAAGATGAAGACGATCACAATGCAACATAGCAACGAAGACTGCAAATCATATATAGATTGGACACCCAGATATGCTTTGGACTTTTGAGTGTTGGGTTAATTCGATTTGGATTGAACTTTTGGAAGTCTGATTTGGAGTTTTGGACTGGATGGATTTGGGCTTTTACATATTTGGATGGCCACTCCCCCACTTTCGACCCCTAATTACAGGTTTCAAAATATTCTCCATAAGTTGACGTGATCTTCACATTAGCGATAAGACTCATGCAAAATTCTGGTCTTCTTCTGAGTCACTGACATACTTACTTGTGCAAATTGCACAACTACTTAGGTTATTCTTTGTTCATCTGCTTTTGTTCTATATATCATCTCATTAAGATTTATCAATGAATTCGTTTATCTATATGAGAGAGGACTCTGTGCCCACATGGGCATCTCCCCATCCAGATGCTTATCCGTTTGATGAACACTAGCGGAAGGGATTCATCTCTAGATGCTAGTGGCCTGATCACTCTGCTGCCCATATGTCCACTGGGCCCATGCCCGTCTCTCTATTCTTTTTCACAAGTCATGGGCGTATCTGTATCTCGCTCTTAGGCCTCCTTCAACAAAGCGATATCAGCTAGCTCAGGAATAATCCAACTCATCATCAGGGCTGTATATGGCACGGTGTAAGTGGAGCTACTGCATCGGCCCTTCAAAATTAAGGGGACTGCCAATCAAGTCATGGACCAGTACCTTAACTTTTGAAGACCCACCACCACATGTTTTATATATTTTTGAGCTAAGAATGATTAAGCGTCATGTTGGATCCTGAAGGGGCATTAGAACCATGATCCATTATCACTCGTGCCAATGCTACTCCATTGCCACCGGTCCAGTTCCCTGTGCTACCACCAACCACTCTTGGCTCCACATATAACTACGCCCTACCTCTGCCATCCATGGCAAGGATAGATGACTAAAACAAAGCAAAATGGAAATGTACCGAATGTCCTCCCTTTTGAAATAATAACACGAAGCCAACTCATAAGTACTCGCTCCGTTTCAAAGTAAGTCATTTTGAATTTTCTAGATAGATTTTACTATGTATCTAACCATAGTATTATTTAGGTGCATAGCAAAATCTATTCATGAGTTTGCTAGAGTTGTATGTTTTCCTCAGTTTGTAAGTCTGCGGGCTGTGTTTAGGGGCCCGATATAGGTGTCTAAAATCATCTCTTCTTTGACTCAGTAAGCTAGAAGTGTAGATAATGGAATTGTTAACTCTGTTTTCTCTTCAATGGTCTTACTATTTTAGCAAGCCAGAAAGTACCACCCTGCACTGAGGCTGCTAAACAAGTGTCTTAATGGATTTCGAATATTTGTCAAGTTATATTAGTTGCAAAATCCAGCCACGGTGAATCGGTGATCGGTGCAAAGACCAGTTACATTGCTCAAATAATATAATTAGCAGTGAATCGGTGATCCACTCAAAAGAGAGAAAGAGAGAGAGAGAGAAAAAAACAAAGTAGGCGGATGGATGGTGCTTGGTGCCTCGACGAATGAAGAGGTTTTTTGAGATGAAAATGGGAGCACTAGCGTCGTAGTGAACACAGTGAACCAGCAGGCCTAAAAGGCAAATCAGGGCAGCGAAGAGAGCATTGCAACCAGCGGGTTAAGCTTATTAGCCGCAAAGTGTTAGGCTGTAACTCATCGTTATTCTGTGGGCGCAATGATTAACTTAATCAGATCGTCTGAACGGCGCATCACCTGAGTTGGCATGCTGGCAACTGCGGGGCATGTGCTACTTGCTCCGAGAACTTAACTGCGACATGGAATGAATAGAATTAATCTTGTAGTTCATCGGGATTCCGTGGTGCAGTGATTAACTTAACCCTCGAGCTAGTAACCATTTCCCATCAACTACACGCATACCTATTTTAGCGGAGTGAAAACTCGATCCATTTTGTCAGATAGATGGCGGTGGCGCTCTTGGCGTCACTACCATTTTCAAAGCGTCATCCTTCTTTGCCCTTCGCAAACTACCTCGATTGGCCTCTCCTCGTTCGATCGGTTGTGTTGGTAGCGGGTAGCCTTGGTATATCTCTTATTCTCGCAGGGGATCCACTGTTTCTAGTTGTCTTGGCGGGCGTGGTTGTTCATTGGGGGTTTCATTCTTGCTTGTGTTTCTGATTTGGCTGCCACTGTCTGTTATTTCAATGTATGCTTTGGCTACCACACAGCTCTAGGCTCTTGGAAATTTTCTAGAATCAATTCGCTCGGTGCCATAAAAATTTACATGGCTTTTCTTAGTGCCAAAGAATTTGTTGAGATTCCCTTAGTGCTACTGAATGAAAATTATATGCCCGTCGCCCAATGAACAGGAATAGAAAGGAACATTCGTGCGCCCAGTTCGTTAGTCTGTTATGTGCAAACATGCCATTTCACTTGATGGATGTACCTCTCCATCGGGCTTACTCCCTCCATCCGATTAAGAGTGCAATTCTAAGATTTAAAAAATCACAAAAGAGTACAATACTAGCAATAACTACATGCCTTATTCTTCCAGCTGTATCATTTAAGAATTAATTATTTGCATGTGGTAACTAACTCTGTGGAAATTGAACACCTTCTATGCCTAAATTCGATAATTATTAAGTGTAGTGTTGTCATTTCACAACACAAATCTGTTTGAAAAAACTAGAATTGCACTCTTCAGGGTACGAAGAGAGTAGCTAAAAGAATAGATAGAAATCTAACAGAAGTGGCATTAAGGGGATAAAATTTTGACTCAATGGTACTGATAAAGTTTCATCAAAATTTGTGCCATGGAGGGAAGCCATGTAAATTTGGATGACACTAAAAGAATTGATTCAATTCTCTTTAGTAAACAGTAAAGTTCACTTGTCTGTTACATGCTAACAAAAGCGCTAAATTGAGTGAGTTTTGAGAATGTTTAAACTTGGCCCACTCTACAAATGGGTTGAAGACCATGTGCGCGGCTTGCTGGTCCTTGACGGGATGGGCTGAGAGTTTAACTAGAAGGTTATCTTTCGGAGATCAAGTCTAGAACACTAGCGGAGATCCATGTTACCTGTACATCCGGAAAAAAATATTTCTTGCATCTTAATCAGGCAATGATCATGGAGGGAGAACGCATGGCCTCGTCTTACGTGTCAGAGATCTCCTAGCCTAGAAAATGCAAATGGTTGGACTATTTGTCATACATTTCAACTGTGCATGTTTTTGCAACATGAGGGTCTACTTAAGGATCGTCTTGAGTGCATTTGTACTTCAGTTCGTTGGGCGTGCCACTGTGGCGCAAAAGCCTAGCTAGGATCAGGTTCAATGCACCTATTCCATCATTGTGGAGCACCGTGCTTCAAATGCAAAGCCCCATGCCCCCACCCATCTTAATTGAGAAGCTCTAGAATGGCTCGTGGTGCACCCTGTACACTGATCTTTTACTCTTCTTTTTGTAAACGAAAGCATCTGATTCAATCCTCCCACCCAGTGTCTTTAGTTTAACTTGAACTGGCAGATAAAATATTGCAGGGCATAGCAATGGAACTAGATGATGTATCATTTCAATTCTTACAAGAAATCACAGATGGTTTCTCCAAGGAGTGGATACTTGGTGAAGGAGCATTTGGAGTTGTTTACAAGGTAAGATTTGGGCAAGCAAGGGCATGCTTGCCTTTTATAAACAAATATATTCTCAATAAGTATGCCCAATACACTGTAGTGTTTCTAAATAATATGCTTTTTGTGCAAAATCCCTAACAAGCATGCAGCAAAAAATGGCCAACTTGCATTGAGTTCTACCAACATATATTTATCAGGGAGTGACTAAAAATGGTGATGATGTTGCTGTGAAGAAACTGAAGCTTCGTGATGTCAATCTTGACTATAAGCAGTTCCGAAATGAGTTCAATAACCTCAGAAAACTCAAGAATGAAAACATTGTACAGATTCTTGGCTATTGCTATGAAACAAAGGAAAACCCATTTATCATGCCTGATGGAAGTAAGATATCTGTTGATGAGAGATATACAGCGCTCTGCTTCGAGTATTTGCATAATGGGAGCCTTCAAAAGCATCTTTCAGGTATGTCGCTGCTTCGTTTTCGCTATGTTTTGGAAAAAATATATTGTGTATCTTTATGTTTGATTAATATTTTTTTAATTCCTCAGATGAGTTTGGTGAGCTTGACTGGCACACATGGTTCAAAATAATTAAGGGGATTTGTGATGGTCTAAAGTATATTCATGTGGAGCAGGAAAAACCAATTTACCACTTGGACCTAAAACCTGACAACATATTGCTAAATAAGGACATGGTCCCAAAGATTGCAGATTTTGGTTTGTCCAGGATCTTTGGTAATGAACTAACACGGATCACTCGAAGTCCCTACGGAACACTGTAAGTTGAATGCCTCAAGTGAACATATTGTATTTTCTTATCCAACAAAACATGTGCATTAAAAAAATGGTTGCATGTGATCAATGCAGTGGGTACCAGCCACCAGAATACATCGACAATGGTGAAATCTCAGAAAAGTTTGACATATTCAGCTTCGGTGTCGTAATGATAAGGAGAGTGTCAGGACCCAAGGGCTACCCCAAATGTCTAGACATGTCTTCGGATGAGTTCATTGATCAAGTGAGAAATTATATTTCTTATTAACACTACCACATTTTGAATCTATTACTAGGTCATATTTACATTGCATTGGTGCAGTATCAGCCCAGCTTGACTGATTGCAGTTCCTTTAATCAGGTCTGGAATAACTGGAGGAACAGGTTGCAGGCAACATGCATTGCTGATTCCGCACTTGAAGCATATTGCCACCAAGTAAAGACATGCACTCAGATAGCATTGGACTCTGTGGAAAAAGATAAACATAAAAGGCCCCATATAGTGTATGTCACTAAGAAGCTGAAAGAGATTGAAATTAACAACACTGGCCAGGTAATTAATGTGGTTTTAAGACATACAGTGGACAGCTAGGATAGGAAATAATTCGAGTATACAATCAACTGATCGGCTCATTTAGTTATCTTTCCAGTATACAAGGATTTTTTTTTTCAACAATACTCATCTCTCAATGATTCAAGACATATTGATTCATATGAAGATAGCTCAACTCTATTATAGTGTATATTATCTATATTAATTTGATGAAAAACTAATCCGCATATGAGACAACAACTTGCAATTAATTTCTTCTAGATACTAAATCTTTTCTATATATATTATTTGAATTATACATTTCAATGAAATTGTTAGTTGCTGTTAACCTTGAAAATTATTTTAGTTACTTAAACAACTAATAATATTAATCGAGTTATCTAGTTTGTTCACAAACCAACTGAAATCTTGCAGCTTCCCGAGGTTTCCAAAATGACAATGAGCAACAACAAGATAGAGATGAGCACAAAATCAAAGGATATCACTTGTCAACACCAGAATATTAATTTGAGCTCAGACCCTAGTTGCAATGAGCTGGAATATGTTGATGCATTGGAAACATCATTGGATATAATAGATGAAATAGTTCTAGGGAGGACAGAAGAAAAAGAGAAAACAATGGATTCATTGCTTGAGGCCACCATGTCAAATAAGATCATCATCCTTCCTATCCACGGTATTGGAGGCATTGGCAAGACAACTTTTGCAAGATTGATTTACAATGATCCAAAGTTCAAATGTTATTCTCACGTGTGGGTTGATGTGTCCCAGAGATTTGACTTGAATAAAATTCTTGAGTCTATAATTTCACAGCTTTCAAGGAAAGAGATCCAAGCTAATGAAAGACAGATGATACATTGTAGCCTCATGGAGCTACTTTCTGGTAAGAAAATTTTGATTGTTTTAGATGACCTATGGGAGGATAATCAGTTCCAGCTGCAGGAGTTGAAGGATATGCTATATCACGATGACAGCAACATAATTATTTTTGTAACAACACGCAGTAAACATGTTGCAGAGAGAATCTGTACTAACTTTTATCCATACAAGATATTGCCCTTAACAAATGACATGTGTTGGGATATAATAAAACAAATAAGTGGTTTTGAAGATAGAGATGACAAAGAACTGTTGAAGGGTATAGGATTGGAGATTGCCAAGAAGTGTGCTGGTGTGGCTTTAGCAGCTAAATCTCTTGGCTTCACTTTGCGGTCAATGAATTTTGATCAATGGATGAGAGTTAAAGACAGTGATATCTGGAACAAACCTGTTTCAAAGGATTTATCTTCGCCAAATCACGTTCTTGCATCTTTGAAGTTAAATTATAGCTATATGCATCATCACTTGAAGCCATGCTTTACCTACTGTGCAACCTTTCCAAAAGGTCACAAGATAGTTAAAGGTGATCTTATTTACCAATGGATTTCTATGGATTTGGTCAAGCCAACAAAATTACTCTCGAATAGGCAGCTATGTGAAAAGTATATTATGCAGCTCCTAGGACTGTCTTTTTTTCAACAACCAGTGTCACCTAAGGTGCGTTATTTCAGCATACCAATACTACATTTACATTTTTCATATATACTTTTCCTTCAATCAATTCAAAAGAGACATACGTATTGTAAGATTTGATAAGCATGTAGACAAAATATACTGGATTTCCTTTTAACATCACAACGCACAAGTAATTCATGGTGATAAATGGAAGTTTGTGATGGTGAAGAGCCGTTATTTTGAACAAATACTATCTATAATCATAGACCAATGAAGCAAAACTTTAGAGAAATCACACACAGACTGGTACACAGTAGGCACGTTATAGCCACAATCTATTGTACTCCCTCAAGTCATAAATAGATTATGTTTTTGTTTTTGGGTTGTTTAAAGTCAATTAGTCCAAACTTTGTTCACAAACTACTTTTTACACAATGAGTTTGCATGTTTGGAAATGGTATCAGTACATTTGTCTTAAAATTAATTTATAGAAGTATAAATTTGCCTTATTTAACAAATACATTATAATAAAATAGTAGTCAAAGTTTGAAATGATAGACTTCAAACAACTCCAAAATGTCACTTATTTGTGATTGGAAGGAGTAGTTTAAGGTGGAAAGTTAAGGAGCATAATGTTTGGACTCAATTCCATTTTCCTTTAGATTACATTGCAAAGAGCCATACTCTTTTTATATGTTAACAATGTGGAGGGGCGTAGGATTTACTATCACCAAAGGAACCAACATGGAACTATTGCCGAGAGGGTCAACATTCTAATTATACCATAATAGATGCATCTATGGTCTCCCTCAGAGTTAGAGAAGATCAGCGTCAGTATTTTATCTAGTGGCTAGAGTCGATTTTTTGAGTGCTCTGTGTTGTATATTCCCCTCTCTGTAAGTTTCGAACTCTTGTACATATTCTTTTTTAAATAAAATTACTGTGGGGAACTCCCCCACAGTCTTTCGCTCAAAAAAAAAAGAACCATGTCTCACATAGTTTTTCTTGGAACCATTTAAAATAAAAAAAATACTCCGGCAACAGATAGAAAAAATGCTAATGATGAAAATAAATTTATGTGTACAATTTTTTAATAGCGATGGACTACTATTTATGTTACGGTTTTTTCGCCCATTGTAGTCCTTGTGTTTTGTTTTGGTGGAATTTATCTCACCTTGGTTCAGGCTATAGCTTGTAATTGTTGTTATCGCTTCGAACATTCAGCTCTAGCACATGTGCCATAGATGCACCTCACAAAAATTACACATACCATGTGCACATGCAACATGTGCATGCACCTTGCCCACAATGCCCATTTGCCAGGAGGGTCAGTTCAAACACCATTTGTAAATGCGAGTCAAAATGGTTCTAATCAACTCATACACTGGGTGGACTAAATGCTCCTATCATTGTGGTTCAAGGAACTGACTCGGGTATCTACATTAAATTTATTAGAGTTTTTCAATTTGGTGGTTGGATGTTTATGTTTTTTGTTAGGATTTCTAGGATTTACATCTTTTTTCTAGCGTGTCTTGTGAGGATTAATGTGGAGGCTTAAGAAGGAGTTTTCAATTTTTTTGTCAAAATGATGGTTGGAGATTATGTTTTGTTTTGTGAGGATTTCTAGGATTTACCTCTTTTTCTAGCTAGCATGTCTTGTGAGGATAAATGTGGAGGCTTAAGAAGAAGATTTTAATTTTTTTGTGAAACAATGTACAAACACAGATGCTTAGATACATGAACGCATACTCACACCTAAAATACATGTACGCAATACCACCCCTACAAGCATCTTTAAGAGATTGGACTGACAGATCTTGAGATAGACGAAGTCACCACATACGTACGCTCTCGTTGTTTGACGAGCATGTCACCTACAATTGAGTGAATAGCATTGTTAACTTATAGAATATTTTTAGCAAATACAAGCTCTCATGCTGAGTGGAGGACTCGAAACCTGATAGGTAGGTTGTATCATAAGGAACCTGTTATCCATCTAAGCTAGGCTCAGTTCGCATGAGCCTTTAATTATAATAATAAGATTATTTCTTTTTTTAGTTAAGTGTAGGACTCGCTAGGAAAAAAATTGTGGATTTGTATTGGTATACTCATGGGCTTTTGATGTATATTGTGTTGTTATATAATTTAAGTAGAATCGAGAAATTCTAATACTTGCTAGGATGTACTTTTGATGCAGACTTCTGAAGCATACTATGAACAAGCTCCGTTTTTCACCATGCACGACCTGGTGCATGACTTGGCAATTTCACTCCTTGGCGATCAAATTCTGGATCAAACCAAACAAGGCAATACTAGGGGAAGCAGCTGCCAATATGCATTGCTCAAGGATTGTAGCAGGCCACTGGAGTTATGCTTGACTTCTCGTGCAAGGCTAATAGCACTCCGTTTTCTGGATGGCTGTAGAAGCGAACTAAGGGGTGCTGCAGTTGCACCTGCTAGGTCCCTGCGAGTATTGGATTTAAGCGAGTGCTCCATACAGAGGTTGCCAGATTCCATTGGACAACTGAAGCAGTTGAGATATCTTATTGCTCCAGGGATCCTGGATGAAACTGTTCCAGAATGTATCACAGAGCTCTCGAATTTGATTTATCTCAATCTTCAAGGATCTTGTATTAGCGCCCTGCCACAGTCAATTGGAGAATTGAAAGGGTTGATTCATGCTGATTTATCAAACTGTCGAAAAATAAAAGAGTTGCCAGTCTCATTTAGGAATCTTGAAACATTGGTGTATATGAATTTGTCAGGGTGCTATCATATTAGAGGTGTATTAGAATCATTGCAGAGCTTCAGCCGATTGGAGCATTTGAACTTATCATTTCGTAGAGAGATTGGGGACCTGACAAGAGTAATGATCGGATTCACAGAACTGCAATATTTAAATTTATCAAAAGTCTCTTGTGTTGGATTACAACAAGTCATGGTCAATCTCACTAAACTGAGGTATTTAAATTTAGAAGGTAGCCTGGACATCGGACTAGATGAAGCTGACATTGGCAGTCTACTAGAGTACTAGTGTGTTGGTCGCCTATCATTTTTAGAGTACCTTAATTTAAGTGTCAATGGTAATCTGCTTACCATACCTGAAAGCATTGGGAACCTCAGAAAGCTAAATACACTTGACCTCGCGTATTGCGAAAATCTACAAACGCTGCCAGCTAGCTTATCTGCAATTAATGGTCTCAAGTTTCTATATGTATATGGTTGCTCAGAGTTAGACATGTCCACTCTGCCCCAGAACAAGAATACTTCAGCAGCAATCTTTCTGAGCTCGAGGATAAACATCCAACTTTCTTGGAGATAATCAGGCTTGAAAACGTGAAGTCTGCAGAAGAGGCAAAGAGAATTAAACTGGCGGAAAAGCAGAGTATTCAAAAGCTCAAATTGGCATGGACTAGGGATGCTAAGAGATTTGCAGACGATAGGGAAGTTTTATCAGAACTGGTGCCACCAGACACACTAGAAAAATTATCATTAAAAGGTTATAATAGCATTAGCTTTCCATCCTGGATGATGAGCATTGCTACTTATCTACCTTGTGTCAGGAAGGTTGTCATGGAGGACTTGCCCAGTTGCAACGTCCTACCACCACTCGGTCAGTTACCAAACCTCCGCTCGCTGAGAATTGGAAGAATGGGCAGCATTAGGAAGATCGATTGGGGCATTTACGGGGGCAGAAGAGCATTTCATCGACTTCGGAAGTTTTGTCTGGACGATATGGAATGCCTGGAGGAGTGGAACGTGACATACTCCAGTGATGAGGATGGTTGGAATGAACTCGCGTTCCTCAAACTTGAGTACCTCAGTATAAATCGCTGCCCCTTGTTGAGGTTCAAATCGTGCTTGCCTCCAGGTAGGTACGTGCACATACATAGTAGTGACCAAGTACTATTGTCGTCATGGGAGAAGAGAGGCCATGTCGGTGCTTCCTCCTCTGCTGCAACCATAACGCTTTCCGTGGAAAGCTGTGAGGCGTCTCTGCATCAGTGGAGCTTGATGCGCCTCCTTCCCAGTCTCAAACACTTCAAAATTACTGACTGCAGTGATCTTACATGCAGCTCAACAGATTTGCTTCAATGTATCTGCCCCCTCGAGTCTCTAATTGTGCAAGGTCGGGATCACAAAAACGGCCCCGTGGCACTGCCGGAGAGGTTAGGACACCTCACCTATCTTAGGGAATTAAAGGTACTTGATTGCAAAGGCATCAAAAATCTACCAGACAGCATACGACAACTCACATGCCTCCAATGGCTACAAATTAATGGCTGCCCTGAACTAGTTCAGTGGTGCAAATCAGAGGAGAATACGATGAAGCTCGCACACATCAAAGTAATAGTACGTGCCCTGCCAATCTATCCATTATAATGTTCTTTATTTGCATATGCTACTCCTTTTTTGGCATTTTTACATATCGGGTCTATTCTCAGTCACATATCTTAGAGGTTTTCACTATTGCAGTAATATATATATTTTTAATATATTTTCTTTCCTCTCTCAAAAAAGAAAAATGTTGTCGTGTTTTCTTTTACAAACAAAAGAAAACATATAAAGGTGGATTGACGTATTTTGAGAAATGGTATAGACAAATAATTAGTTCTTTTCTATATTATTTAAAGGTTTACTTATCTGCTAATTTCAACATAGCAGTAAGAAAGGTGTTTTACTATCAAACGCGCAAACTCTAGCAATGACAAAAAGTGCCTGCATTTATATAACTATTGCACAGCACCAGGGAAACGATTGGCTTATTTTCTTTCAACGATTGGCTTTTCGGATATCGGATGGTTGTGTTTTATTTTTTGAGAAACAATTGGACGGTTGTCTTTTGCTTTTCGATGAACGATCCGGTTGTTTGGCGGCGTCGCACGATCAAAAACTAGAGGTATGCTGCCAAAATAGTTTCCGAAAATTGGTCTTGCTGGCTTGCAACCAGTTCGTCCAAAATCATAATGACGCTTCAGAACAAAGGTAACGTTGTTTCCTCTCAGAACAATGGTGGATTTTCCAAGGCGCAAGATGATGACGGCAAATATGAACGTGAGGCTTTAAAGCAATGGGGGTAAAGAATTTCGTCCTAGTATTGACGTGCCATGTATGCCTGCTCATTTGTTACTTATTGTCGACGTTTCCTTGATTCTTCTTTTACAGGAAAGAACTTAAGCTGTCAAGCGATTTTGAACGTGAGGCTTTAAAGCAATGGGGGTAAAGAATTTGGTCCTTATATTGAAGTGCCATATATGCCTGCTCATTTGTTACTTATTGTCGATGTTTCCTTGATTCTCCTTTTGCAGGAAAGACCTTAAGCTGTCAAGTGATTTTGAATCGTTAACGACAAAGGGTGAAAAGAGCGGTGCAATTGATGCCAACGCACCAGAGGACATGCCAACGCAGCAATTCAGCCTAGGAAGCTGGATCGGCTCTACTACTACGCCTCAGAAGCTGCCTATTGCTGGTCCGTCCACTGCACGTCCGTCCTGCCTCTGCCGTCGACGGCAAGGACAAAGGATGAAAATGGATCAGATGAAAGGTATAAAATGCTATATTTGGAAAAAAATCACTACATTGTAACATAAAGCCAACTTCTCAAGTGTTGCAACGAGTTCGGTGCAGAGTTCATAAAAAAATAACATATATAAACTACATAGAGAGCCCTATAAATTTTGGGCTATCTGGAGAGCCGTCTTGTTACTTTCATGAATACAAACATAAGAAAGTAAGAAAGTAACAAAAGAGAAGAAGAAAGTAACTCCACAAACAAGGAACTAACAAAAAAGAGAAGAAAGTAAATCTAGGCTGCACCTTCTTCTCCGGCAACTCCCTCCTCCTCCCGCAAGCACATCATCTCCTCCGCGAGCTCCGTTTCGGTTAGGGTTTCGGGTTTGGGTTAGAATTTGGAGGTTTCAAGTTGAAGGACGAGATTAGTACCTTCCGGATCTAACGGTATGGATTGGGAGGCCACCGGACCGACTGTGGTGGTTGGTTGTGGGCAGCAAGGCCGGCGGCGATAGCGCCGGGGGTGGGGAGGCCCGTTGAACGGTGCTGGCGGCAAAGGAATCTTGTGGAGATGTACAGGTGGGGAGGGGCAGGGGGACGAGAGGGCGATCCTCGGCGAAGTTGGGTGAACGGGTTTTGGATGGCTTGAAGAGAAGGGAAGCGGAGGGGAGTGGTAGGAGGAGGGCGATCCTTGCTGAAATCGGAGGCGATGCCGTCGAGTGGGAGGTCGGCAGCAGCAGAGGCGCGCGGGGGGGGGGGGGGGGGGGGGGGGGGGTGGGGTTGTGGAGGCAGGCGGTGGGCAGACGAGGCCGAACGGGAGGACTGGGTGGAGGCGAGAAACATGATGAAGCATTTTTTTGGGGATCGGTGGAGGGAGGGGCTCTGCCCCGTCGTTATCGGGAGAGAGAGCCCTCCAGATAGTTGCCTCCTAAAAATAATATATAACATGAACTGCAGGAAGAAAAGAAAAGCAACTGCACATACCAATTAAATAGAACTTTTTTATGCCGCACAATACTACCGCTGGTAGTATATAGTATAAAGAAGATACAACCGTGCATTATAAGAGGTAAAATTATCATTAGTGGTTTAATATAAATTGTGAATAATTTCTATATTTTTTTGCAATTTAGCCTCCCAACCCCTTCCGTGTGGGGTGATATCAATAATCATATGTCCCATATTATCCTTATACTATCTATAGTACCTAACTATATTATCTCATACTACTAATAAATATTTTGGTGATAGAGAATAAATCTCAACTGCCCGATGTTTACATACGAGTTCTTTTCAGACATTTATATACGATCGTATTGTGTGCCATAAAAATCCTCATTAAATAATCTTGTTCCTGGAAGTCAAACTACTATTATAAAAATGCTACTTTTTGCATTTTTTGAAGCCTTGTAATGTCCTTCATTGTTTTACCTCTTTGCGTCCTTTAGCTGTTCTCCTGGACATTAGTAGAAAACCACAATTTCCTCTGTGTGGATATTATTTTTAAATCCAAACTCTTTGTGACACTCCAATATGGTTCTGCAGCAGGATGATATCATAACACCAAGATAATTAAGGTCGTGCCATGGCAGCAATTTGACCCGAACCCATCCACGTCGCCTTGGAAACACTCGGCCATATCAATGTGGATGACAATATTGCACGGCCAAGTAATCGTTGACCATATGTAGCAGTGACAAAGTAATGTTGTCGTCATTGGGGGGGACACAGAGGCCATGTCCCTAACCAAAGAATTATGGATTGACTGCAGTGATCACACAAGCAGCTCGATCAGCGGAAAAACTTGAAGGTCCCTAACCTTAAAGTAACTTTGGGAAGATGTCTCTGAAGGTGTCCGATGATACTTGCAGGCTAAGAAGAAAACCAGAAAAGATGAGGATATGAAGAACAAGACACAAGAAAGTCAGAACCAGACCACGAAGGCAAGCAAGGATGACATTGATGATGAACCAAGAAATAAAGGAGGCCTCTTATGCTAACACTTCTTGTTTTGTATCCTTCTCAGTTTCTTTTGTTTATCTATCAATTTTTATTATGTTAAATTTACGGTTGGCACTCATTCCTCTTTTGGTTTCTAGCAGCGTCTCAAGCGAATAATGTTTAATCATGATCTGGTTGTACTTAATGTACTTGATCTATCTGCAATATGCATATGCCATGTGTTGTGCATGTGGTGTTTTCTGTTAGGTTTTACTCCATATTAAAAAGTAATGTTCAGGCTAACAACATATAAGATGGGGAAGCTCTTACCCATAAGACCTGCTTCGCTCCTATGCAGAGTCACTATGTAAGAAACCAACAAAGAAGAGACAAACGTAGGAGACGCGGAATTAACCCGCGTCTCCTAAGAAGCAAAGCAGACGCGGGTTGACAAGCCGCGTCTCCACTATATGTGTCCCCAACCCCAGAGGATAACCCGCGAATAATGTACAAGCTGCGTCTCCCAAGTTAGTGGAGACGCGGGTTGAAAAAACGCGTCTCCTTTTATTACCCGCGTCTCCAATGTCTCCTGTGACAGGAGACGCTCTTGTAGAACCCGTGTCTCCTATATTGTCTGAGGTAAAGGAGACACTGCTTTTTAATACCCGTCTCCTATAGTTGTTCGAAAGGAGACGCAGCTTGACAACGCGCGTCTCCTATAGCCTCTCCTACAGAGGACCGCTGGCTGACACTATTGTTCTGTCCCGGCTGGTTCACGAGCTCTCTCCCTCGCCGTGAGCGGGGGCGAGCTGCGCGCGTCCGGCCAGCGTTATACGTCTGTCTGCGGGCCGCGGGCTGCCGTCTCACACCTCCCCCTCCCCTCGATCGGCCGTTCCTCGTCAGTGCGTGTTGGCACTCCTTAGCCTTTACGAACTAATCCGCAAGCGCACGGATACTGAAGTAGCTTTCACCAAGGAGTTTACCTGGGATATCGAATCCAAGGAACAACAGACGCAACCAATCCTAGAACTATTCAACTGGACCCACCTAAAGAAAGGAGGTAAGAGGGTAGAGGGCTTAACTCCAGTTAGCCAACTCGTTACCCAGATAACTATTAGCTATACTAACTTGATCTGCTTTGGTGGCTGGGGCGGAAGGACTACAGACTGAGGGAGAAATGGGGAGTCCAACTCGGCCAACGATCTACTGCTATGAAAACACCCGAACATGGTGGACTACAAGGGACGGACAGGGCTGTCACCACCTGCCGCCTACCACATCAGTTCCGTGGGGTGGAACACAACCCAAGATAACTATCAAGCCTAAGCACCACCCTTCAACTATCCAGTTACTGACTTCCGCCTCACGTTAAGGCAAGAAGAAATCCCAAATGGCCAGACTTGCTGAGCCAAGCAGACAAGGGATCCCATAGATCAAAGAAGTAAACTAACTAGGTACTGAAGGTAAAGAGAAGAACTAACGAGACACTGAAGATAAATGAGGAACTTACTTTGATAATATTCCCCTGAGGTGGATACAAAATGGAGAAGGACCAAGAAAACCCCGGCTCCTTTTCTAGCTTGGCTCTTGCACAAGCTCTCACCTCACACTCTCCCTATTCTACACTCGAACTGAAGCTACTAAGAATATCACTTCTCTCTTGGATGGTGTGTGTTACAAATGAGAAATGGAGCTCTATTTATAGCAGCTAGAGGTCGGTAACCGGTGAAAGGCGTCAAGACAATGCGACCTTGGCGGTTATCGTAGCTTCCACGCGAAGATGAGCTTCAGAGGGTGACAAGTGGGGCCGGCGAGCCTCCCCTAGGCCGGCCGGCCGGCCTGGGGATGGTGCCACTTGGCACCGCCTTTCGCGTGGACATCCCTAATTGCTTCCTGAGGTCGGTAACAGTTGCTTTTTAGTTAAGCAATGGTTCAGGACATGCATGTGGGCCCTTTGATCCATGTGTGAAGCCTTTCGGGTCCTCGGATCAAACTGACACCAAATGCACGATCCCTGGTCCTCCTGTGTCTGTTTCCTCTCTTCTGGATTAGTGACGTGGCTAGATGGGGTAGTGCCTGGGATTTCTCCCAAATCAGCCGAATTTCGCACACTAAGTTCCTGAAATGATAAATGCACCAATACTTGTGAAACTTGTTAGTGTGGTTAGTTTTAAGTCAGATTTGTCTTGTAAACCATGAAAACTAGAGAAATGTTGGCGGTAAAAATCATTGAAATCGACCGCCAACACACCCCCACACCTAGACTTTTGCTTGTCCCGAGCAAAATAATTAAAATAGAACCCAGGGACTAAGCAGGTCTAGGGTCATGATCCTCAAAGATATTTGAATATATTTCAAAGCTTGTTCCTCATACCTTGGATTCCAGGTGGCTAATGCCTTCTCTTCCACCATTGATCTCTAGATCAAGTCATCGCGAACCCTGATTCCATTTATTCTCAGTACCTGGAGAAATTCTTTTGGAACTTTGAGGCACACTTTTGTTCACTCAAGGCACTCACTTGCTTGGGGCGAGGTACGGATCTTTTGACACCTCACAAACTTCTTCCTACTTGTAAAGGCTGATATGAGGAGCTTGGGTAGGGTTTGACTGCAAATTCTGTACCTCCTTTGTTGCGAGTTCAAATATTTTGTCTCAGAGAAACCCTGTGTCCTGAGAAACATAGTCACGTGCATGTGTTTAAATGGTTGTCTGTTGACGCTCGATACGGACCTATTTTGAGCGTCAATTTGATTAGAAAATTGGAATGGCTAGCATACTTAACTTGCATATTTATCTAGAATAATATCGTTTTCACATTTCTCTTGGAGAATTCGCAATGCAGGGAAATAGAGCAGAAATCAGGTGTAAACCAACACTCCAATCCTAGGCAAATGGTGTCGACCAATCAGAGCGCCCCGTTTAGTCTCCCATGGATCAAAGGGCCCACAAACCGGTGCAACTGGATTAGGACAGTGGCCATTCATGCACAGGAGTAGTGTGGACCCACATGGCAGCCACCTAGAAGAGGCTGGGCCTGACCTGGGCCAAGCCCAGGTCGGCTGACCCAGCCAGGAGGAACCGCCTTACCTCCTTCGATGTGGCAGCTCGTCATTGGTTCCTTAGGTCGGTTTGGCAAGGCACCCGTTGTTTGCACGCCGAGGAGCTGCTGCACACCCCCCTCACTCACCTCTATAAATATGAGGGGGGGGGTGCTACAATAGAGACCACCACAAGTTGAAGCTTAACCTCAAGTTTCTCTCTTTTGCTTAGTCTTTAGAACAGTGGAGTTTAGGTGAAGTAGCTCTTCTTCGATTTCCGAGTCTTCATAGGAGTATTCGGTATGGGTTTTGCTCTTCCTCTCCTGTGTAATATTCGGAATTCTCTAGTCGAGTTATCTCCTAGTGTAATGTACTCTTATAATAGCTTTCCTGTTTATTCAGATGTGCATGCTATGCTTAGCATACTCCTAGGACCTATATCTTTCATGATTAGATGTGGTAGTATACTTAGGCTCAGGCATTTGCTCCAGTATTCGTATGATTGCTCTAGTGTGATGTCTGTCCATCTGAAGGGTGGGGGCTCCGCGCAGGGCATTAGAGTATCGCTCATTAGCGTAGACGCGGTGTCTGGGCTAATTAGTATTGCTGGATGCGGCTCTATACCATGGTTAGTTGAGGTAGGCGGCAGGTGGTGATAGCCCTGTCCGTCCTTTGTAATCCTCCCCGTTCGTGTAGTTGCTGTAGGAGGTGCATAAAATAGCCGTGAAGATCTAGTGGCCACCTTGCCATATCTTGTGCGGTCTCCCGTTGTGCCTAGATGCCTAGTACCTGTCTGTATTCATGTGTATGTATGTGTGTTCCTAGTATAGACTGTTCACTTAGCCAAGAGTACATAAGTCCTTAGATTAGCTTTCTTCTTCCTTTCTCCCTTCCTGTAAACTTTGCATAGAGTAGAGCTTGAGCAACTTGTGTGTCACCACTACCTCATTTCCATTATTATCTTACCCCTGTTTATTCAATATAATATCCATGCTAGAATCAATCAACACACTAATCCATTCCAATAACCACCGCCTTCCCTGCGGAAATATAAATACGACCCCGTACTCATGGGTAAAATGCTACGACGGTATTCCGTGCACTTGCGGATACTTTTGTAACGTAAGAAATACCCCGCCGCATTTCTGGCGCCGTTGCTGGGAATCACCTATCCTAGTGATGACACTAAGAAATGCCAACATTGTCCTTTGGTGGTAAGTACTCGAGCGTCATCCATCTCCCCTTTTCTTTTTTCTTTTTTTTGACTCAAGTCAGATGGATTTTCTTGACTCGGTTTCTCTTCTTTCAGGGGGATGGCGAGCTGCTTGAGGATCACACTCTTTTGGGACTTTCAGATTTTGATCGTGTACGTGAGTGACTACGAGTACCAGCGTGCACAACCGTTCTCAGGAGGCGAAAAGATTTGATCAAACTCAAGGGTACAGAAAGGCTATGTGGGGCTCAAAAGATTTTTCTCAAATATATGGCTTTGGATGGGAATTGATAGCCAAGAGTAGCCTCTTTGTTCTGATGAATTCACCAAGACCTTAAACTCAGAAAACTAGTGTTTGTAAATCATTATATCACAGGAATCAATAAGGAGAAGATAAGGCAATCCTAATCATAAAGTTCCAAGGATTAGAGTACTTTGCAAATGAAATAAAATTCAATCATTCTTTGATTTTCATGTGAGGAATTCATCTCTTCCTGATTGGTTTAATTAAATTTTAATTTATTTAGCAGGAAAACCAATTTAAACCAAAGGCAGGAAGGACTGAGTTTAAGGGGTCGCAAACCGTCGTGGTGAGGAGGTGCCGCGCTGGCAGCTGCCAGGTGTGGCCGGCCGGCCTAGTAAAGGCCGGCCGGCCTGGCACTGTGGCTTCTTCCTGAAAGGCAGGTCCCACGGAGCAGGCTCGGTCTCAACGTGACGGTGCATCGTGCCTTTTGCACTTTTCTTGTACTCTCAGGCCGGCCGGCTTGGTTCAAGTCGCCTGACTCAGGTTCGGGTCGAAACGTGCTCAGTTTCGCATAGTAGGTTTGTTTCATTCTGGATCCTGCGAATCTTGCTGCACTTCGACGAATTGTTAATCTAGGGTTGTGTGGTTGACACACAAGTGTGTATCAACCACACGGGGCAATCATGAATCAAAGTTTAAATCCTTTTTATTCAATTTAAATTGAGGTGCTGCAGGGAATACAAGTGATTGAAAATAAAAATTGAAAGGAAGGAAATAAATGGCAGCACCTAAAACCTAACCTAGGACTCTATTCTACCCTAATATTTGAGCTTCAATTTGAGGGCTGCAAGCTGTTCTCGCAGCACTTGAATCTCCGCACTCTCCTCTTTCTCGCCGCACCCTCACTAGCCTCGTCATCCCCAAAATATTCTTCGCTGTTCGGGCTATGGCGGGGCGTCTGAGGTTCGACCAGTTGAAGGTACTCGACTTGCACACCATGTTCACTAGATGTCGAGAGAACAAGGTGCATGCTGATCACCTTTGGCGTGGCCACTCCTAACCCAGGAGTCTTGGGAGACGACCTTGCGAGATGGGGTGGCGCCCGACGCCAGAATGGGGCCGGCCTGGTCTTCAACCGTCTGGCCTGCCGTGGCGATGAGAAAGCCTCCGCAAGTACAACCGACTTGAAGATTCGTGCACTACTGGGAGGTGCACGGTTATGACCGCACTTGGAAGGTGCCGAAGGAGAAACAAGGGGTTTCACTTCTGACCTCGGTGTCTTGGGGGAGGATTGTGAAACCATTGGTGTGATCTAAAGAGGGTTCGGGCTTCAGGAGGTGAATGATGGCGAAAGGCGTTGGAATTAAGTTGAACTAGAGCCTTTCGGTATAAAAAGAGGGTTTCAAGATCGGATCCCCCAGAATTCTCGACGAGGAGAATGGATAAGGAAATACGAAATTTGAAACCACGTGAAAAGGCACGGATCCAGGCTGGCCAGCCTGGTAGAAGCCGGCCGGCCCCACCTTGTCAGGTGTGGGCTCTAGTCTTCACAAAAGTTCTTTTTCTCCTCGTGCTCTCCTGTTTTTCTCAGGGATTTGGCTAAAAAAGGTATAAAGAAAAGAAAAGAAAGGAAGAAAAAGGGTCTAACCTAGGATACAGCCTCTTTAAGGTCCGGGGATGACCATAGACGAGGGTTTATAACTCGGATGGCTCGTAGACATCTATTTCTTTGAGTTCCGGTATTTTGGGTTCGAGAAATATTTTCAATCCTTGGCCATTGGCCTTGAAAACATTTCCGTCATCGTCATGGAGGGTTATAACACCGTGATCGGCCGTGTTTATAACTAGATAAGGGCCTTCCCACTTACTCCTAAGCTTACCATGACCAAACAAATGAACGTGAGAATTAAAGAGAAGTACCTTATCTCCCGCTTTGAATTGCTTGATCTTGATACGCTTTTCATGCCATCTTTTTGTTCGTTCCTTCTCCCTCCATTCGTCCAATTCAGCTAATTGGATTTGTCATTTCACTCCAGCTGATTGGAGGTCCATGTTCCACTTCTTGATCGCCCAATGGGACTTGAATTCAAGCTCAACCGGCAGATGGCAAGTCTTTCCATAAAGCAATTGGTATGGTGTCATATCTATCGGGGTCTTGAAAGTTGTTCTATAAGCCCAAAGTGCCTTGGGTAATTTGCTCCTCCATCTCTTCCCCATAGCATTTACTGTCTTTTGCAGAATGTTGTTGATTTGTTTGTTCGATGTTTCCTTTTGACCGCTTGTCTAAGGATGGTATGCAGTTGCAACCCGTTGATCTACTCCCAACTTGCTGAGACACTTCCTGAATGTCTTATCAATGAAGTGTGAGCCACCATCACTGATCATGACTCTTGGAACTCCGAAGCGAGGAAATATAATTTCCTAGAACATCTTCTTTGAATTCTTCGAGTCGGACGCAATGCAGGGAAGTGCTTCAACCCATTTGGACACATAGTCCACGGCCACCAAGATGTATTCGCATTGCTCTGATATTAGGAAAGGACCCATGAAGTCGATTCCCCAGACATCGAATATCTCCACTTGAAGGTTGCTCTTCAGTGACATAGCATCTCGGGAGTTGATGTTCCCATGCTTCTGACATCTTGGGCATCGCCGCACAAATTCTTTTGCGTCTCCATACATGGTTGGCCAGGAGAATCCACTCTGCCAAACTTTAGCATGGGTTCGAAATGCTCCGTAGTGCCCTCCATAGGGTGAGGAGTGGCAATGCTCGAGAATCTTGCGGCTCTCACAGAGTGGGATGCAGCGGCGGAGTAAACTGTCAACACAGACCTTGAAGAGATAGGGATCATCCCATAGGTGATACTTGCTGAGGTGGACCAAGCTTTTTCTGTCTTCTCCTGGAGGTATATATATGGCCACCATGAAATTCACTAAGTTGGCATACCATGGGCTGGATGTAGAGACCTTCAGGAGAGTTTCATCTCTCAAATAATCGTCGATCGGTAGATCCGATCTCTTGAATTGCATCCTTGAGAGATGATCCACCACACAATTGTCTGCTCCTTTCTTATCTCTGATTTCCAGGCCAAACTCTTGTAGGAGCAGAATCCAACGGAGGAGTCGTGGCTTTGCATCCTTCTTGGTAAGCAGGTACTTCAGTGCAGCATGATCTGTGTATACTATCACCTTAGCACCAACCCAAGTAGGTTCTGAACTTACCAATGGCGAACTCCACCGCCAATAGTTTCTTCTCCGTTGTTGCGTAGTTCAGCTGTGGTCCGGTCAATGTCTTGCTTGCATAAGATGTAGCATATGCTGTTTATCCTTGCATTAACCGAGCACTGCACCAACGGCGTAGTCGCTTGCATCGCACATGATCTCGAATGGAAGACTCCAATTCGGCAGTTGTATGATGGGTGGGGACACCAGTGCCTTTTTGAGGGTACAGAAGGCTACGAGACAATTTTCATCGAAGTTGAATGGGGTCTCCTTGTCTAGGAGACTTGTTAGAGGCGTGGAAATATGGGAGAAATCCTTGATGAACCTCCTATAGAAGCTATCATGACCTAGAAAACTCCAAACTCCCTTGACATTTGTGGGGGGTGGTAACTGCTTGATAACTTTGATCTTGGCTCGATCCACTTCTATTCCTTTTTCTGACACTTTATGTCCAAGGACAATTCCTTCTTTGACCATGAAATGACACTTCTCCCAATTGAGTACTATGTGCGTTTCTTGGCACCTCTTGAAAACTTTATCCAAATTCTCAAGGCAATCTACGAAGCTTTTGCCATAGTCTAAGAAATCATCCATGAAGATTTCCATGATGTTCTCAATTAGATCAGAGAATATCGCCATCATACACCATTGGAATGAAGCAGGCGCGTTGCAAAGACCAAACGACATTCGCCTGTATGCGAACGTGCTGTAAGGACAGGTGAAGGTAGTCTTACTCTGGTCATCAGGATGAATGGAAATCTGATGATAACCAGAATATCCTTCGAGGTAACAGAAGAAAGATTGCTTGGCCAGCCGTTCATGCATTTCGTCGATGAAGGGAAGGGGGAAGTAATCCTTTCGGGTAGCTTTGTTTAGCATCCGGTAATCGATGCACATCCTCCATCCAGTAACTGTCCTCTGAGGTATGAGCTTATTTCTCTCATTTTGGACTACTGTCATGGCCCCCTTCTTTGGGACTACTTGAACTGGACTGACCCACTCACTGTCTTGCACGGGGTAGATGATGCCCGCGTGCAGTAGCTTCAGATCCTCTTTCTTTGATTACCTCCCTCATTGAGTGGTCGCTAATGTTCTCTGGATGGCTTATGGTCCGGTTCCATAGGGATGCGATGGGTACATAAGTTTGGGCTGATCCCCTTCAAGTCTTGCAGAGAGTAATCAATGACAGATCTGTACTTCTCCAAGACTGTTAAGAGCCACTGAGTTTCACTCTCTGTCAGCTTATCACTAATGACAACTGGCGTGGCTCAATTGTTGTGGAGGAATGCATACTTTAACCCAGAAGGTAGCGGCTTCAGCTCAGGTAGTGAAGGTTGCGGTTTCTCCTCAACATTGAGTTTACTCTTGCCGTCTGGTTCTGTTTCCTGGGTAAAGTGTATGACATCATCTTCAATAATGGGCTGAGTGATCCCTTCTTGGATGATCATCACTGATTCCTCCACTGGGTCTTTCTCCGGCCTAGCCTCGGAGAACATGTTGCATGAATGCACTAGGCTGATCGGGATGATATCTTTGCCAACCTTAACCTCGAGCAGCGCTCGGTCTCTGTTCGGGTTGACTAGTGGCTCTATTGGCTGTCCAATCAAGACAAACTCTTCACCTTCCAGGATATCAAAGATATGGAAGTCCAGGTACACCTTGTTGGTCCCCATGCGAACAGGAATAACTCAGTGGATGCCTAGACATTCCATGATCTGGCCGTCGATCCACTTCAGGTGCTTACGTGAGAAAGCCAAGGGTCCTTCTGGTGCTGTGACGTGCCATGGCTTCGGACATCACATTCACCCCGACTTTCGGGTCGTAAGGAACTTCTCGTTGCACAGTGTCCCCAATAGCACAGAGGAGCACTCTGAAATCTTCGTAGAGTCATATGATGCTGGTACTTGATTCGGCTTCCTCTATCCATTCCTTGCTGATAACCGTAGTAAGGCCCTCAATCTGCGGGGTGGCTTCCGGAATGAACGCCTCAGATCCTGAGCACTTACACCTGTGTTCTTTGGGCAACTTTGTCGAATTGCCCAACTCCATATACTCTTCTTCTGTGAAGAGGTCAGGGACGAACATTGGCATATCTTCGATGAGAGGCTCTGAATCGATGGTCTTGGGTGGTTCGGTAACTTCCTCTATGTATGGTGGAGGTGGATAGGATGCAGCTGAAACGTGGTGTATTTGCTGCTTCTCTCTTGGCTGATCACTTGGTTCGGGTAGCTCGTCAAAGACTCCCGTGTACTGAGTACTGTTAAGGACTCTCTCCAGATTTTCCTTTGCCTCAGACACTGTCTTGTACATGATCGATCCCTCGGAGGCGCTGTCCAAAAACTTTGCACTCTCCGGCTTCAACCCTTGAACGAAGTGTTGCATAAGCATTTCCTCTGGAATGTTGTGTGGTGGACCAGAGGTGGCTAAATGCAAGAATCTTGCCCAGGCTACTCCAAGTGACTCATCGCCTTGTCAGAATGAAAAAAGTTGGAGGCGATGCGGTATCACTTTGGAGACAGGATAGAAGAACAGACTAAACTCGTCCTTCAGAGCAATCCAATCTCCTCCGACTCTCCCTGCCCTCTGGTGGTACCAATTCTTGGCTGCTCCCATCAGAGAGAACGGAAATAGCTTCCACCGTAGTGTGTGTTGAGACATACCAGGTATAATGAGGAGAGAACAATTTTCCTCGAAATCCTGCAGGTGAGCATAGGGACTGAGCTCGAACCATGACTACGAAACTGGGACGGATCTCGTAGCCATCAGTTAATATGGGGTGGCAGGATGGTGGTGGTTCCGAATACTCGCCGGATAACTAGGAGCGAACTCCATGGGGTAGATGGTATGGGTGGAAAGGTGTACGGCTGAAAAAACTCTAACACTCGTATTGCTACCGTTCCCCGGCAACGGCGCCAGAAAGCTTGTTGGCACTCCTTAGCCTTTACGAACTAATCCGCAAGCGCACGGATACCAAAGTAGCTTTCACCATGGAGTTTACCTGGGATATCGAATCCAAGGAACGGTAGACACAACCAATCCTAGAACTATTCAACCGGACCCACCTAAAGAGAGGAGGTAAGAGGGTAGAGGGCTTAACTTCCGTTAGCCAACTCGTTACCCAGATAAATAGTAGTTATATTAACTTTATCTGCTTCGGCGGCTGGGGTGGATGGACTACAGACTGAGGGAGAAATGGCGAGTCCAAGTCGGCCAACGATCTACTGCTATGAAAACACACAAACGTGGTGGACTACAAGGGACGGACAAGACTTTCACCACCTGCTGCCTACCACATCAGTTCCGTGGGGTGGAACACAACCCAAGATAACTATCAAGCCTAAGCACCACGCTTCAACTATCCAGTTACTGACTTCCGCCTAACGTTAAGGCAAGAAGAAACCCCAAATGGCCAGACTTGCTAAGCCACGGAGACAAGGGATCCTGTAGATCAAAGAATTAAACTAACTAGGTACTAAAGGTAAAGAGAAGAACTAGCGAGACACTGAAGATAAACGAGGAACTTACTTTGATAATATTCACCTGAGGTGGATACAAAATGGAGAAGGACCAAGCAAACCCTGGCTCCTTTCCTAGCTCGGCTCTTGCACAAGCTGTCACCTCACATTCTCCCTATTCTACACTCGAACTGAAGCTACTAAGAATCTCATTTCTCTCTTAGATGGTGTGTGTTGCAAATGAGAAATGGAGCTCTATTTATAGCAGGTAGAGGTCGGTAACCGGTGAAAGGTGTCAAGACAACGCGACCTTGGCGGTTATGATAGCTTCAATGCGAAGATGAGCTTCAGAGGGTGACAAGTGGGGCCAGCCGGCCTCCCCTAGGCTGGCCGGCCTAGGGATGGTGCCACTTGGCACCGCCTTTCGCGTGGACATCCCTAATTGCTTCCTGATGTCGGTAACAGTTGCATTTTAGTTAAGCAACGGTTCAGGACATGCATGTGGGCCCTTTGATCCATGTGTGAAGCCTTTCGGGTCCTCGGATCAAACCGACACCAAATGCACGATCCCTGATCCTCCTGAGTGTGTTTCCTCTCTTCTGGATTAGTGATGTGGCTAGATGGGGTAGTGCTAAGCCGGCCGGCCTAGGGTAGGCCGGACGGCCTTGGATTTCTCCCAAATCGGCCTAATTTCGCACACTAAGTTCTTGAAATGATAAATTCACCAAAACTTATAGAACTTGTTAGTGTGGTTAGTTTTAACTTAGATTTGTGTTGTAAACCATGAAAACCGGAAAAATTGTGGCGGTAAAAATTATTGAAATTGACCGCCAATAGTGCACGCGTGCGTGCGTGCTGCGCGGTCGGCCGGGGCATGGCAGCTCACAGCTCCTCCTCCTCTGTCGGGCGCCGCCCGCCCTCGGCCCCTCGCTCCCTCACCGGCCGTCGGGCCTTGCGCGCGCGTCCGGCCGGAACTCCATCGTCCGCTCCCCCAGCCCCTCCTCTCCCGGCTACCTGCCGCACGTCAAGCTGCTCTCAACTCTCTCCTTTGTTGTCTGCGCGGGGCCATTATCCGGCTTCCTCCTCCTACTGATCCCAACCTAGTCCGGTGTTCACAGGTACGGCTCTAGCTAGCTACAGCCAGCTTAGCTCGTTGTGTGTGTGGGTTTTGTGTGTGTGTTTAATTCAATTTTGTTGTGCATTCAATTTCGTTGTGCACATGCAGAATTGATGATCATGTAGAGCTTGTGTTGAAGCCCGCCACTACTCGCTAAAGCTTAAGTGCACGTCGCCCTCACGGAAGGTGTTCTGCATGTATTAAGAAAAGGTGAGGATTTTATTTTCATAATTGAGGTCCAAATGCAATTTTTGGCCTATTTGTTCATATTCTAGTATTTTAGGCCCATTTGAGGTCCAAATGCAATTTTAGGCCTACTTGTTTACATTCTAGTATTTTAAGCCCATTTGAGGTCCAAATGCAATATTAGGCTCATTTCAGTATTGTCATAAGTTTTTGTTTCAAAATGCAGATGGCAGACCGAAGGTGGATGTACCTTGAGAACTGTACCTGTGAAGAGTACCTGAGTGGTCTAAAGTCATTCATTAGCGCAGCAGAGGCGGACAAGTTGAATCGGTGCTTCTCTGCCATGTATCGTCCATGCATTCATTGTGAGAACGTGAGAAAGTTCGCAAGTTCGTTTCATGTGCACACTCATCTCATCATCAAGGGATTCAGGGATGGCTACTTCAGTTGGAACGAGAATGGAGAGGATGGTTTCAATGATCGAGACTTGCAAGGCGGTCGTATGGCTGAAGGAATCTCCGCCAGTCAGCAAACCGCTTGCCAGGATGGCGATGAAAGGCTCCCTGACAGTTCTACCTACCAGAATGATGAACCGGAGTGTAACAATCATACTGCGGGGGATGATATAAGTGAGGATGAGCTTGTTGATATTGGTGACAATTATGTCAACATAGCTAACAAAATGGAGGAGATGGTGCGTGATGCAATGTCGTATAATGGGTACACTGGTGTTGAGTTTGAGAAACTGCAAAAGATGGTGAGAGATATGAAGACGCCACTGTATCCAGGCTGCAAGGAAAGGTGGACAAAACTCACATCACTTAAGCTTCTCCAACTAAAGGCCACCCATCATTGGACCTATCGCGCGGCTTCAAGGCATTGTTAGATTTGCTAAGGGATATGCTTCCGGAGGAGAATGAGATACCCATGACCACTTATGATGCGAAGCAGACTATTTTCCCATTGGGAATGGAAGTTGAAAAAAATCCATGCTTGTAAGAACGACTGTGTCTTGTTCCGCGGTGATCTTGCAGATCTCACTGAATGCCCAGAGTGTGGAGCCCCTCGATACAAAAGAAGGAATGGCAGGGGTGATGAGGAAAGGGTGCGCTTGAGGCATTTGTTTGCATCAGGCAAGGATGCAAAGCTCTTGCGTTGGCATGAGGAAGGCTACAAGAAAGATAATTATATACGCCACTCGGCGGACTCAACACAATGGCACAATATTGATTGGAAGTATGAAGAGTTTTCAGATGATATGAGGAATCTTCGATTTGCACTAAGCACGGATGGGATGAACTTGTTTGGTCAGATGAGCAGCTCGCATAGCATTTGGCCAGTATTGTTATCGATCTACAATCTTCCGCCATGGCTGTGTAACAAGAGGATATACATGATGATGTCGATTCTCATCTCAGGTCCACATCAGCCAGGGATTGACATCGATGTGTATTTGAGACCTCTTGTGGATGATCTCAAAACACTTTGGCTACCAGGTATTCATGCCTACGACGGGTACAAGAGGCAACCCTTCACACTACATGGCTTGCTGTTTTGCATGATTACTGATCTACCGGGTGGCCGTTCCGTGTCCGGACAGTGTAAAGGGGAAAAAGATTGCGTTTATTGCCTAGATGACACAGAGACAATTTGGTTGAACAACTCAAAGGAACAGGTGTACGTGCGTCATCGGCGTTGCCTTCCCAAGTCCCATGCGTATCGAAACATGAAACGTCAATTTGACGGCACAAGGGAGACAGGAGATCCTCCAAGACATTTCAATGGTAAACATGTTTTCAGCGAGGTGAAAGAACTCCCCGCAGCCCATGGGAAGAAAGGCAGAACCCTTGGAAAGCGAAAACGCAATAAAGGACATGATCCAAAGGAAAGGTGGAAAAAGAAGTCAATTCTCTGGGAGCTACCTTATTGGGAAGACCTTGCCGTCTGCCACAGTATCGATGCCATGCATGTGAAAAAGAATGTCTGTGGCAGTTTACTCGGGACACTCATGAACGACAAGCATAAAAGAAAGGACCATGAAAATGCAAGAAAGGACTTTGAAGAGTTAGGCATAAGACCTGAGCTTCGTCGTGACGGCACCGGTAACCAGCCTCTGCCATGTGCCATAAATCTAACCAATGAAGAGAAGAAGGAATTGTGTGACTTCCTTCGTAATGTCAAAGTCCCTTCTGGCTGTTCATCAAACATTCAAAAACTTGTGAACGCAAAAGAGCAGAAATTTCTCCCCATGAAGGCTCATGACTGTGACATCATGCTCACCACAATGCTCCCTATTGCTATCAGGAACGTACTGCCAGAAAAAGTACGGATAGCGATCATGTGCTTGTGCTTCTTTAATACAATCTCTGAGAAGGTGATTGATGAGAACTTACTCCATGAGCTTGAGATGAACTTGTTCGAGACAATGGTTCTCCTCGAGGCATACTTCCCACCATCATTCTTTGATGCATCTGTCCATCTCATTGCCCATATGATTAAGGAGATAAAGTACCTTGGGCCAGTGTTTCTACATCATATGTATCCATACGAGAGATTCATGAGCACTCTGAACAAGTATACAAAGAGTCGGGTTCATCCCGAGGGAAGCATGGTTCAGAGGTACTTTGTTGAGGGGATAGTTGACTGGTGACTTGATTTCATTGACCCTACAAATTCCATTGGCATATCGAAGGCTCGCCACGAGGGAAGGTTAGCAGGGATGGGTATACTTGGGGAGAAGACATTCAATCCAGATGCTGATGCATTCCGATAGGCTCATTTTCTTGAGTTGCAACACACAACAGAGTGTCCCCATACATTGATGAGCATAAAGTGCAGCTGCGTCGAGAGAATCCGGACCGGAGTGAAGCTTGGTTAGCGAGGGCACATATGAATGGTTTCAATATTTGGTTCAAGGACCGAATACAAAACTCAGACTGTAGCACACAGACGATGCTCTTAGAAGTTTGGTGGTCAGTCCTCTGTTCACAATAACTAGCTACCAAGCTTATGATATAAATGGATGCACATTCTATACCACCGCCCAAGACAAGAAAAGCATATACCAAAATAGCGATGTGTGTATAGATGCTGTTGACATCGGCGACGAGAGGACAACATACTATGGGCAGATAGAGGATATAAGGGAGCTCAATTATTCGAACTTTAAGGTGCTAGTTTTGAGGTGCCCTGGGTTCAAGGCGTAAAGGGCATCATGAAAGACCTGTACGGGTTCACAACTATCGACCTCGAGAAAGTTGGATACAAGGAAGAGCCATTTGTACTTGCAGTTCAAGTGGCCAAAGTCTTTTATGTGAGAAATAAGAAAATGCACGTGGTGCTCCCGGGAAAAAGATGGGTAGTGGGAGTCAAAAATGTCGTGGATGAGGAGGAGTACATTCAATTTGATGAAATCCCTCCATTTGGTAGCTGCAACCTCCTCGTGATCCTGGAAAGCGAGAAAACTCCTTACTTACGAAGCGGCCACAAGGATAAAGGGGTCACCAAGGCAAAAGGCGACAAAACAAGGCAAATACGTAAAGGCAAAATATGATGCATGCATGTATGTATGTGTGAAATTTGTAAGATAAATTGTAAGATATTTGGTTTGGCATGTAAGATATTTGACTTGTAAGATTTTGACTTGTAAGATTTTGACTTGTGAGATTTCGACTTGTAAGATTTTGACTTGTAAGATATTTGGCATGTCCCAAAATAGCGGTGAATTATGTCTCCACTTTATGTGGAATGTATCTTATGTATAAATTTATGCATGGTACCTCAAACTGAAGATCTGAAACTGAAGAACTGGAGACTAAATTCTGTAATAAGTCATAGGAGACGCGGTTTAGTTGACCCGCATCTCCTATGTTTTTCTGTCAAACAGATAACCACATCTCATCTCATCCAGATCTTGTATCACTGATCTCATCTGATCATCCGATATATATAGCAGTAGATATAACAAATACAGAATCAGCACATCAGTACATCATTCTGGTTCCATACTATATAGCAATACAGAATATAGAATCAGCACAGCAGTAGATATAACAAATACAGAATCAGCACATCAGTACATCAGAATCATCATATCAGATATATATAGCAGCAACACATCAGTACATATCAGATATATATAGCAGCAGTGGTTCAGACAGCAGCAGCAGCAGTTCAGACAGTAGCAGCACATCAGTACATCATTCTGGTTCCATACTAGTACAACATAAACCTAGTATTCACAAACCAAAAGAAAACCAAAAGAGCGTCGTTTCTAGTCAGGTCCTTCATCTTCCAGGTTTCAGATCTTCTTTTCTTTGGCATCCTCGGCCAGCAGGATCTTCTCAAGTGAAGCCACCTTTGCTTCTAGTTTTGCAAGTGCATCTGCCATGGCATTGATCTTTTGTTCGGAACATCCAACCTCAGCAGACAAGAATATCCTTGGCTTTTCAATTTCAGTGACCCGGGCTTCTACTTTTGCCATTGCATCTTGCAGGGCACACACCCTCTGTCCTATTTTGGCCCGGTCCTTCTTGTCTTGTGCTGCTTCAAGTGCCTCCACCTTCTTTTGCAATTCTTGAAGTCCATGTTCCATAGCGCCCATCTGGTTCTTCCTGTTCTTTCCTGATAATTCAAGTGCCTCCACCTTTGAGTGCACTTTTGCATCTAGCTTTGCCAATTTTCCCCAGATTTCGTCCACTTCATCGTACAAATTTACCTGCAAAAAAGTTAGGAGTTAAAAAACAAAGCTATTGAACTAAGATAGATAAATGGAATGATTCTGCACAATTACACTAAATCATCCAGTTTCCAATCTGGATATATCCTGGATAGATCCTTATTTGTGCAGAAGTAGGGCAATTTGGTTAGTTTGTCTAATCATCAAATCAGCTCGCTAAGACAAATCATCGAGCAGATAGTACGCATGACCCCCGTTGGCGATCAAATCAAACAATAGCTTCAGTCTCATTTTTTGTTTTCTTACCTATACAATCAAATAATATTGATGGTTTGAATAAATTGCGATGTCGTCCCTTGCTATTGATCATGCTAATTTCTTTCGGACAATGTCTAATTAAATGTGCTGCTATGTTAGCTTATTTTGTTCAGAAACTTACAGCTCTTTTGTAAATCTTTTTTTTGTTTAGACACTTGCATCCAATATCATCTCTTTAGATTGTACAAGTTCCTGGAATTCAGAAGCTTTCATGAAGCAATCAAGAACCTTTTAGTCATATTTTATATCCTAAATTTATGCAAAGAATTATAGATGCCAAAATAAATCAACACGTGAGAAGGAAAAGTGAGTCATTGGTCAGACATGTGTAAAACCTGAATTTAGGCTAACCTCTAGGTTCTCCCCTACTTTAGATGAGTCACATCTAAACAAAGAACCCCAATATAAAATGTATGCTAATGGAAAGTAAAACAACTAGGATAAACAAAGAACTTGCCTTGTCCGAGTGGTCGTCGCTGGAGTCGTCGAAGCCGGAGCCGTCGCCGCTGGAGTTGTTGAAGCCGCCGCCACCGTGGTGCCCGGGTCACCGCCGCCGCCGTGGTGCCCGGGGTCGCCACCGCTCAGGTGCCCGGAGTTGTCTCCAGAGTCGACGGAGTCGATGACCTCGATGTACACGCCTGGAGCCGGTGGGACCTCAATCTGCGAGCGCGGTGTCCCTGCGTGCGCCTGGGTGCGAGGCTGCGCCGCTGATGAGGAAGCGCGGGACAACCTCCCACTCACGTTCCTCTTGTATGCCGCCTAGTTGGGCTTCTTGTCGACAGCGGGGACGGCCTTCTTCTCCCAGCGCTTCACGGTGGCCTTCTTCTCCGGCTGCGGCGCGCTGGAGCAGAACTTCCCCTCGGCGTCGCGATTGTAGGTCCTCCCGCCGGCCATCTTCCCCGGCCCATCGCCCCCCGAATCGCCTCCCTCTCCGAAACCCTAGCTCTGAGGTGTGGAAGGAGATGTGGTTTGTGAGAGCCGAGAGGTCGCCTAGATCTGTCAGGTGTTTATTTACCTGTGAAAGTAGTTTCTTAGATATTTTAACATATGGATTTAGAATTGAAATTCTTGAGTGGTTCAGTGGTATTGTTGTCTGTTTGGAAGCGCGAGGTCTTGAGTTTGAATCCGAGGTGCATAGGCACAACATTTTGCTCTTTTTTTGGCCGGCGTCGTAGGAGACGCGGATTTGTTGCTCCGCGTCTCCTATCTATGTTTTTTGGGCCGCCCAAAAGAGGTCCAACAGGTCCAAAAGGCCCAATGGCAAGGGAAGGACAACTAGGCTAGGGTTTCCACACCCACACGACTCTCTCGCACTCCACTCCTCTCCACCCTCCCTGCCGCGCCACGCCACACCCCTCCTCACCGCCGCACCATGTTCTTCGCGCCGCGACCCTCCACGCTCTCCTCAGCTCGTATCTGCAAATGCCGCTCTTTCCGCCAGCGAGGGCTCTCCCAACGACCACGGCAAAGACGATGACCCGACCACTACCCCGGTGATGACCACGGCGAAGACGACGACCCGGCCACCATTGGCTTGGTGACGACCACGGCGAAGACAACGACCCGGCCACTGCTGGCCCAGCGACGCCGACAAACGGGCTGCTCATCGGCGATAGAGGTCAGAGGCATCTTCTTCTTCTTCAGGGCAGTAGACTAGGGATTCAACTGAATGCTTAGGGTTTCGCTATATTGTGGAATGAATTACAAAATTAAAAATGCTTAGGGTTTGGAGTGAATGCTTAGGGTTTTGCTATATTGTGGAATGAATTACTCAATTAGAAATGCTTAGGATTTGGATTGAATGCTTAGGGTTTCGCTATATTGTGGAATGAATTACTCAATTAGAAATGCTTAGGGTTTGGACTGAATGCTTAGGGTTTCGCTATATTGTGGAATGAATTACTAAATTAGAAATGCTTAGGGTTTGGACTGAATGCTTATGGTTTCGCTAAATTGTGGAATGAATTACTGAATTAGAAATGCCTGAATTTGGCAACCAGTAACTTAATTTTTGTGGATATATGTGCTGTAGCTTAGGTGTGGATATATGTGTGGATATAAACTACTGGATATATGTGTGGATATATGTGTGGATAGAATTAATTTTTGTTGTGATAATCATAGACTGATCCCTATGCTCTCTTAATACATGTACTTAATTCTTGTTCAAGCTGAACAACTTTTACATCGACCACCCAGCCTCTGCCAACCTCGATCTCATCATAATGGTAAGACCGCCTATCACCTACAAGTACATATCAATATTTTTGGAGTTTCTTAATATTGTGATGCTGGTCTAATTTCCTGATTGTTATTTCGCAGGCCTCATCCGATGAATGGTCAAATTTTGCCGATAACGATTCTGAATCAGAAGAGGAAGCTGAGGATTGCAACAATGATGATGAAGATATGCAGCATGATGGGTCTGTGGGTGGAAACAAGAAAGCCGGGACATCAACAAAGTGGCCAAAGGACATGATTACAGTAACCGGAATTGATCGATGGGGGATGCTAAGGGAACGGAGGCAGAAGTTGAGGTTACAGACGCTTGCTGGTCTCATTTCTAGATAGAGGCTCTCTCTAGTTTCCCGCATCTCCTGCGCGTAAATGGGAGACACTTCTTGAAGAATTTAGGAGACGCGGTTTTCCACCGTCTCCTATGAGGTTCCTTATAGGAGACGCGGATTTTTCCTATCTCCTATGAGATCACATCAGAGATGTAAATTTGGAGACGTGAGCAAACCGCGTCTCCTATAGCTCTTAACACACGTCTCCTATATGGCTTTCTTACATAGTGAGTCCAACTCAGCTGTGTGGTGGTGTAGGGCATACTAGTCAATTTGACCTGCAATTGACAAGGGATAGAAAAATGTTAAATTCTCAGAACGTATCGGCTGGGATTCTAAATTGTTCTGCAGTGGGTATCTACCAGAAGTCCAATACAACACTAGATCAATCGGCCTAAGACCTAGCCGATTGTGCAGTAGAGGCAACGCTAAGCGGGTTAGCGAGGCATTGGTAGGCAACACCTAGATCCGAAACCTATCGGCCTAACGACGTGCAACAGGCGGGCTGTACGCGGGCCGATGGTATTTAGATCTAGGCTGGATAAATTGTGATAAAAGCTAAATAAAAAAATTAAACGAATCTAATCCTATCACATCTAGCAAATATCGATAACTTGGTGATAACAGCAAGAAACAAGTTATTAATCTAACAAGAACAAGCTGATATCGATAACTTGGTGAATAGACCAGATCAAGGTCCAATCTGCTCGATAACTTGAACAAAACAGAATAGAGGAATAAGCAATGCGCCGTCAACCTTGAGCCTATCTGCGTCGTTTGACACGGAACTTACCAGCAAGCCGGAGATCGAAGTCGGTGCAGCCTCGCGAGCAGGAAAGAACTTGTAAAAAGAAAATCTAATGCAAGTAGAGCGAAGTCGACGAAAAGTTAAAGAAGGAAAAATAAAAAAAGGGTTGCTGTATTGATCATTGGATGTTTCTGATACATGCGCGGGGGTAGTTATTTATAGCCTAAGCTAACCTGGTCGATTACGACTTATATATGACTTCAACAAAAAAATAAACCTTCTAAATATGCTACGACTCCACAAAAACCCTATGATAAATTGCTGACATTATTCGTCAGCCCATTCTCGGCCCATTAGCTACGATGCCGTCCCACCAATATCATCTTCCTCTTTCCATCATCGGCATCAGCAATTATCTGATTCCATCGGCTTCCTTCCTTGATAAACGACCACTGTGTCGGTACCAAGCCTTCTGATTAGCTCGGAGCCTTTGACCCAAACTTTGACCAGCTGTGCAAAAATTGGTGTCAACACATCCCATGCTACCACATAATTTTTTTTGACTATACATCAGTAGAGTTTTTAATATATAATTCATTGAATTTGAATCAATCTTACGAGACTTCACTAATTTAGACTACCACATAGTGTTACTCTTTTTTTGGACTATATATCAATTGAATTTCTAATATATAATTCATTGAACTTTAACCAATCTTACGAGACTTCACAAATTTAGAGCACGTGAACAACATATTCTATCCTTTATCTTGATAGATTAAAAGGTTGAGATTGTGGTCACAAAAAACTACATCTCTCACATAGTTTCTTATCATTCAAGTAAAACTTTGAGTTTTGAATACCTCATAATATTTTTGAAATTGTATGCACATAAAATTTGGACACAACCTTATGCTTACCATAATATTGGAAAATATTAAGTTACATTACCAATTGTTATGTAAACACATGTTTTTCTACTCTCTACTTAGGTGTACACAAAAAGTCATCATATGTACACAAAAAGTTGAAATACCGAGTACTATCATTGGTAGTTGTGCAGCTCATTGGTTAGGCTTGTGTAGTTGTTGTATTATTAGACCCGAGTTTGACTCTTGTACCTCTATTTTGAGGAATTTATTTTCTCTGACTGACACGAGCTGATATACGTATAAGAAGGTAAAACACTAAGGCCAAATACAAAAGAAGGTGCAGTGGAATGTAAGGCATGCAGGTCTGATCCTTAAAAGTTGCGTTCGATCACCATCTTGGTTTTTTTTTCACATTTTTTTCAGTTTAAGATCTCCTTGCCTTTTGTGCGTTCACTTTTTTTGCACATTTTTCAAGTTTAAAACCCCCATCCTCTTATGCTGGTCCATGACAAATTATATAGAACATATCACCAGTTTAAAACCCCCTTGCTCTTATTGGTTTGGGTGAGGTATAGTACATGACCACACACACCACCAAAAGAAAAAAAAGGAGAGTGTGTTGTTTAGAGAGGCCGAGCTTATTTTTGTTTGGCTAAGTTCCATGGATGCTGGCGTCATGCACTTTTTTTTTCGCGAACGTGACTGAGCATCATGCACTGTTGCCGAACCCAGACGTGTAACATAGCTGGACATGTAACAAAGCTTATTCCAACAACTGAAAGAAGCAGCTCCGATCCTCTTTGTTTTGGGAAGCTTGACTTTGCAAATGTCACATGAATTTTATAGGATATACTGGTAGTATGTGGAATATAACTCACAGGTTGACCGGTTCATCTTGTGCTTCATGAGGGCATCCCCAACCCTCCACGCACTACTAGAATCGAAGCATCCATGACGAAATTCCTCGTGACGTTTTCAACTTCCTCACAGAACATGCCCCCTTCTATGACGAAATCCTAGTTTCATCATAGTACAGCGGCGGCAGCCCTTAGCCCCTACTCAACTGTGACGAAAGTAAAACGCGCATCATAAAATAACATCTCATTTCGTCATAAAAATGATGCGTCATTAACTCCTCATATCTGTGATGATGTAGCGCTACATGTGATTATTACGAAGCGTTAATTTATAAATATAAGTCAAACAACCTGCCAGAGCTAAAATAAAAATAAAAATAAAGGAAAAACAACTGCCAGAGCTAATATAAAATAAATAAAAATATGGTGCAAGAGGATTTGAACCATAACCGCCATACTACAACAACAAGGGTCTTACCACTATGCTACACCATCATCCGTGTTTATTACGAATGGTTAATTTACGAATACTAAGTCGCACAACCTGCTAGAGATAAAATGCAAAGTATTTATCCCAAAAAGTGCAGCAAGGAGGTTTCAAACCGTGGACCTAAGGGTTTGAGTGGAGAATATCTACCACCAGACACGGTTTGAGTGGAGAATATCTACCACCAGACCGCGTCTTAGGTTGTGTCAAGCTTTGTTATTTAATTTTATTTAAATATTACACCCCCAGACCACCCCTCCCCTTCAACCCCCAGTCTTGGAACGAGCCCAGCTTCTCATGTCATGGGCCGAGCCCAGCTAAAATGTTGAAGCATGGCAGAAAAAAATGAAGAACATATATATAGTTCATCTTTATCTTTTTAATCCAAAATTAATATTTGTATTTAGTATTTATCCCTCGTACGAACTCCAAATTTGATGATTCTTTTTTCTAACTTTTTCTAAAATCATGATCTTTGGTTTAATAGTATTTATTTGCATGTTAATTGCTATTTCTTGGACCTTTTTCATATGGCTTATTTTTTCCAAGTAAATTGAAAGTAGAAAAGTATGTTTTTTCCATAGCAATTGGTAATGTAACTTTATAGTTTCTAATGTTAGGGTAAAACTAAGCTTGTGTCCAAATTTGAGGTGCATACGAGTTTAAAAGTATTATGAGTTACTCAAATCTTAAAGTTTCACTTGAGTTATAAGAAACTACGTGAGAGATGTATCCTTTTGTGAACAAAGTATGGTCCAACTTTAGTAAAATTATTTAAGTTTTTTATGGCAATCTTATGGACAAAAAATATATTATCATGTCAATTTGTAGAATTTTCTAACCAAATTTAGATATTATTGCAATTATTATGTGGTAATTATAAGAAAGAAGTTCGAATTGTCCCTTGAAGATAGTTGAATTTTTCATATATCTCCAAGATATAGAGTTGAATAGAATATATGAGCTTAAATATAATTTTTGTGCAATTTTTTGAATCTTGTTACATGCACATGTAGTTCAATTTTGAATTACTTTAAATAAGCACATAGAAAATAATTTAAATAATTAAAAATAGTAATTCTCTTCAAAAATTAATGAAATTCCAATATGATAATTTAGATGTTGTCTATTAAATTATAAAAGTATATTTATGTATTTAAGATCATTATTTTTATATGTTACTTCACAATGGTGCAATAAAATAAAAAAAGAAAAGAAAAACGTTAAGCAGAGAAGGAATGCACATGGCCCGTTTCGGACCAAATGGCCCAACTATTTCTGACTGTCCATTCCCGATGTGACGGCTATAATCACGCTCTCATAGTATAAAACCATCTCAAACCCTAGGTCTCCTTCCTCTTCTTAGTCTCCCATACCCGGCCTCCGCCTTCTCCCCCCTCCTCCCTCGCCTCAGATATGAACGCTTAGCCCCATCCGGATTCTGGTGGCCGCGCTCCACTCTGGCTTTTTCCTTCAAACAGCACGATGCTATGCAGGTGCAGGCTGCGCATGGCCCGGGAAGACTCCTTGAGCTGCGCGATGCAGCCGCCAACCGTGCCCGGTGGGGCACCGGCGGGCCAGGCCAGGTGTAGGCTCGGTGCTGGCACCCTGAGGCTACTGCGGGAGCCAGTGGTGGTGGCGCTGGCGGCAGTGCTTGCGGTCTTGGTGCCTGCACCAGTGGCTCCGGTTCGGCAGGGGCGTCGGAGCCGTTGTGCAACCTCCCACCGACGCTGTCCGACGAGGAGTATGGTTGGCAGGGGGAGGCCAACAGGATCCGGTACCCCAAGTCGGACCGCGCGGCGCGCTGCACCTCCAAGTGCGTCAGCACCTGCGTCCTCCATCCCCACACTACTACAGAAACGATTTGTAGGGACGGGTAAAAAGGCATTTGTAGGGGGGCCCCTGTTTATCGCTGCTAAAAATACCTATTTGTAGGGGCGGGTAACATACCCGCCCTTGAAAACCGATTTCTAGGGGCGGGTCATGCCCTAACCCGCCCCTAGAAATGGATTTTCAAGGGCGGGTCACGATATGACCCGCCCCTGGAAATGATATTTTCAGGGGCGGGTTAGTGCATGACCCGCCCCTGAAAATTGAATTCCAGGGGCGGATTAGGGCATGACCCGCCCCTGGAAACATCCTTCCCGCCGAAGATTTTACTGATTTGAAATTAAATTTTTCAATTTTGACCTACCAAGCTAGTGCGCGATGGAATGTCATAGTAATCGATATGGAATACGTTTCATGAATATACATAATTACACATACAAAATTAAACTATAAAGTAATAAAGCATATATATATCATTACAGTGCATCATTAGAGTACATCATTAAATGTGCTGCTTGAATACATGTTTTTCCACTAATTTCTAACACTACTTGATGAGGCGACACGGCGCTGCTGGTTCGCCCAGTCACGAAGACCAATGTATTTAGGGTTCGTAGCTAATTCGTGGTTGTTGACGGTCCTTAAATGCCAAATCCTATCGTCAACGATACTCACATATTTGTATCACTAAACTAGCTCCACAATTGTTTTAGAAGATTTATCATTTCAGGGATACAAGTCCAAAATAAGAAGAAAACACGAAGAACATGCAGCAAGACATGCACAGAAGATCATCTGCTGCAACACACTTACAAGAAGGGCCCACTTACCACATCAAACTGATGTCAAAAGGCGGCAAGAACCCAAATGATAAGACCTAGGCCCACCTACCAGTGACACGACCAAAGGCGGTGGTGAAAGGCGGCACAGGGGGGTCGGCCGCACCCAGGGTGTCGGCCGCACCCTCCGTAAAGCCCGTCCAGGTGCACTTTGGTGGGAAGGCAGATCTGATCCTCCCAAGGACGGTTATCAACATTTCCATACATAGAGATGGCGAGAACCGACCTCAATAGCTATAAAAGGAGGAGGAGCCGTCACATTCAACACACACACACTTGCAGCCATTCTCTCTACTCTCACTTGTGACTTCTAATCCTTAGGATAGTGGAGGTAGGCTAGAATCTCTTAGCGAATCCAGTCCTCCTCGGGATCGGAGAGCAATCTTCGGTCCTTGGTATGGCTTTGTATTCGACTTGTCATTATCTTATTCATATTATAGAGCTGAGCTTTGGTTGTCATGTTACCTTGATCGTCTATCATGCTCATGCCTGTTATACTACCTTGGTAATATGTCATGCCTTAGCTCGTTGCTTCGTTAGTTATACTCTTTATATGCTTAGGCCAGATGATCTGGGTAAGGATAACGGTTCATCGTGCCTTCGGGCTTGCCTTAGTGTTTTACTTGTCCATCCAAAGGGTGGGAGACCCGGGGACACTAAGGTAGTGACCTCATACACGGGCGTGGTGCTCGGGTATGCGGGATCCTTCGGATATGCTCGTGCTCCACGGTATTGCAGGGGTAGGCCACAGAAGGTGATAGCTCTATTGGGCCGCCATGACGTTCCGTCATGGTTAGTGAAGTCCTCCACGTTTGGGTTCGGGCTAGGAGTTCTGAAAGATGTAGTGTCCTGGATGTACTCCGGGATGGGACATTCTCCCTTTATCCCTATTTTCCCGGCACCTACAATTCTAAGCATGTTTAGTGTGTAACCTTTGCTTGTATGAATAGATGCTATTAGGACATTGTTGTATGCCTATGCTCCCACTAACCCATAGGTTTATTCGTTCATTCTTTATTCTGAGTTCGGCCCGTGTGCGTGTCACATTACCCCTATTCATATCTTTTATCATGACTTACCCCTGTTTATTCTATAGTCTATGACTTATTCATATCGTCTTGCTCTTATACCAAGTAAACTCTTACAATCATGCCCTCCTTTGGGAAAATATAAATAATGATACCCGAATACTCACCGGGTGAAATGCTACAGCGGTATATCTGTGCGCTTGTGGATTCTTTTCTATAATTGTTAAGACATACCAGTCGGCGTTTCTTGGTGCCACTGCTAGACAATAGTGGACACTCGTGGAAAGATTGCGCCGGGACTAGCGAAGATGTAGCCTACATGAACAACAACAACGGCTACCGTCCACAAGGAGGCCAAGGGTGGAACCAATCAAGGCCACCCTACTAAGGAGGAGGTATCAACTATAACTGAAATTTCAATTCAAACCAACCCTCCATTAAAGACCTTGTTTTTGGCCAAGCTAAAATTAATGAATCTATAAACAAAAAGCTTGCTGCCAATGATAAAACTCTTGAGAGTTTGAATATAAAAGTTGAAACTCTTTCTTCAGCTCTCAAGAACCAATTAAGTTTTAATAAAATGATTGAAACTTAACTTGTGCAAATCGCTGCTACTATTCCTATTTTTGAAAAGGTAAATGCGGTGACCACGAGGGGTGGTAAGTCCACTCGTGATCCACCGCACCCTAACCATGCAGGGAAGACAGAAGGATTGCAGGTAGAAGAAGGACCCTCAGGACACGACGAAGACAGGGGCCCGAGAAAGAAACAACCCCACAAGAGTTCGCTGATACAAGCTTCTTGCCGTGTCCAACTCGTAACCGCAAGACGGCGGTGGACGAGCAATTCGCTCGTTTCGTTGAGATGATCTAGAAGATAAATGTTAACATCCCCTTATTGGACGTAATGCATGTACTCGCTATATCAAGGACATCATCAACAACATGCGACCGCTCTCCACCATAGAAGTTGTCAAGCTCACAGAAGAGTGTAGCGCAGGTATACTCAATCAACCTCTTGAGAAGAAAACAGACCCAGGGTGCCCAACAATAACCCGCTCGATCGGGGCACACTACTTCGACCATGCCTTGTGCGACCTTGGGGCCAGCGTGAGCGTGATGCAAAAAATAATCTTTGACAAGCTGAACTTCACTCATCTCACACCGACACCGATGCACCTTCAGTCCGCTATCCAGAGGGAATTGCAGAAGACATTCTGGTAAGAGTCAGAAACTACTTCATCCATGTCGACTTCGTGGTGCTCAACATGGAAACATCCAAAGAAACGCCACTCATTCTTGGGCGGCCGTTTCTGAGCACTACCGGGGCAAAGATTGATGCGGGAGATGGAGAAATCCGCTTCAACATCAACGGCAAGGAAGAAAAGTTCCCATTTTAGCCCAAGAGAGAACAATGCTCCATGGTCGGAATCAAGAATGGACCAAAAGCACAAGGAATCCAACAAACACACACCACAAGAACTCAAAAAGTCAAGAAGGTATGGAAAGTAAAAGAAGCTTCGACATCCGGCTCTACCTCTCCTAGGCCAGATGTGTTGATAAATGGTAAGTAACGAAGGAGAAAAGTCTTGCCTGTCGGACTTTAAATGACAAGCCCTTGCCAAAGGTAAATTGGTATTTATCTCATATTTGATTTTTCCACATTTTGATTTTTTTACCCCCATTTGATTTTTCCCGCTGCACATTTGATTTTCCAAATTTCTCTTTCATGCTGGAATTTTTTCTAGCCAATTTTCTCCTTTCACAAAAATCCCAAAAATATTTTTGAGTGTAATATTCCTTTGAAAAGTTCATTTGAACATCTTTTCGGAGCAAACTTTATTCGAGCACCAAAAATTGAAAAACTTGTGACCATTAAGGAGCAGTGGTTCCAAGCTGTCACCCTTTGGGGCCATCCATGGTGCGGCCACACCTAGGGTGCGGCCGACCCCACCCCAACGGCTCTCGGGTCCAACTTTTACCAACGGCTACTAGCCGTTGCTAGATGACCATTCCCGACGTGCTCATGCTTCAGGTCTTTAAATAGAGGCCGAGAGAGAGGGGTGAAGCACTCACACTTCACTTCTTTCATTCACTCTCTCTCGCACTCCTTGCTCTTGGAATTTCATTGGATTTTTGCTCAAGTTTGGATTCAAGAAATCTCTCTCTCTCATTTCTTCGCTGCAAGAAAAATTCTGCACATCAGGAGGAACAATGTTTGGTAAGAATCTCCATTGCAATTTCACTAACATAACCCGAATCAAGTTGTTCTTGTTTGTTCTCATGTTTAAGCATGAAGGGCATGAGATGGAAGCTCTCTGTTGCACTCAAGAAAATGACGGGAGCAAGCTCATCTTGTTCCTGAGGTGGCTCAGGCTTCTATCACTCTTCAGAGGCAACTCCGACCCCGAGCATGATGGACTATGAAGAACAAGGTGAACAAGAAGAAGTGCAAGCTGAGGACATGGAAATAGATGAAGATGATGCCTCATACCTTGACTTGCGCAATGACTGCGAGCGCCAAGCCTACGCCATCCTCAAGTGCTGAAGCTTTGGTCACCCCAAAGCCTTCGACCCGGAACTTCTCATGAAAATAGGTATGGATCTTGACTTTGCTAATGTTTGGCATGCGGTCGGTTGGGAAGGTTTCGTGCCCGTTGAGGAGTATGGTTCTTGACTCCTCACCATTCAGTTTCTTTGCACTCTCCAAGAGGTGGATGACGGTGTTTGCTTTCGGCTTTTCAAAAAAGAGTATTATCTTACTTGGAAAATGTTGAGTCACCACCTCGGTTTTAACAAATGCTTGCCGGTTTCTCTTGAACATGCTTGCCGCAGTTTTAATCGTCATGATTTTTGGGGTTTGATTTCGGGTCAAGTTGTTCATGGCATATTTGCACCTCGGTGGAATAACATTCAAAATCCGACTCTTCGTTTGATGCACAAGTGGCTGGCCATCACTCTCTTGACAAGAGGTGATTTCCGAGTCTTGCGCAATGATGAGTTGATGATTCTATACGCCATGGTCAACAAGATTCGAGTGTCTCCCGTGAAAGAAATAGTTAACCGCTGGCTTCAACATTTCAAGATGATGGGTCCTATTGAGTGCACTTCTTTGATAACCAGCATCGCTTCAAGCATTGGCGCCTTAGAAAAAAACAATGTTTCCTTCATCGAGGGGGACCGTGTTTTTATCGATGACGCCTATTTGGTTCAAGGCCACACTCTCAAGAAGGGCCCGAATGACTCCCTGAGTTTCTTCTCTCTGGGTTATGCAAATGAGATCCTGTTGCCAAACGTGGGGTATTATTTGTATAATTGCCCATCACTTACTGCCCCTCTCATTCCGGAAGAGGCGGCGAGAAGGCATAGTGTTTCTGGTTTACCTCGCAGGACCACAAGGAGCAGGGCCAGAAGGGAAACCAAGTCAGCACCACCACCGCCATAGCACCAGACTTCATACCATCATGAGGCGGGTGGTTTGTCCTAGCAAAGCGCAAGCACTGAGGAGTGGGTACGGCAGGCTCCAAGCCGCTGGTCCACCAGCTCCAGTTCCAACGGAATCTCGAGCCTTGCACGACGCACGGCCTCAAGCCGTGACTTCGGCTTCGTCACTCAGCAGCTAGGAGAGCTGCGGGTCCAGGCCGAGAACATTGAAAATATGCTGCACCAGCACATCGAGAGCAATCAAGCATGGCAGCAGTACATCGGCGACAGGATCCATGCCATGGAGTAGAGGCAGCTGCAGCAGCAGGAGGAGTGGAGGTCTTACTACCGTTGGAGAGGGTTCAACCCCGACCAACAGCAGTGAACCTGAAGCTAGCTTGGGGGAGGACCCCCAGAGAGAGGTATCTTGTATCTTAACTTCTTTTTCGCTTTCAAAACCTTATGCATGAAACAAAAGAAAAATCTGCAAAACTAAAAACAAATAAAAATTTGCAAAACCAAAAAGACCAAAAATATTTACTTGCTTTTGTATGTGAAGTAAGCAGTAAGCATGGTGTAGTTGTCCTTGTTGAGATGATGAATAGTTGCTCTGTTAATTTCCTTCACATACCTAGTTACAATTTAGTGCTCTTCCTAATTTTTGGGTTCATTGGCTTAATGTTCAAACCTTAAACTCAAAACTTGTGGGTAGCAAAAAGCATGATCCAAATCTAGGTTGTTGTGAGTTATGATATGGTTAAATAGAGTTGCTATGATCTTCTCCAAGTGACGCTTGATTTTCGGAGTATTTATGTTTTCAAAAATACAAAAACAAACAAAGTTACTCAATGATTTGAAATTCCTATCCAAAGCCATATGTTGTTCCTATTGAAAACCTTCCACATATGCAACTTGTTATCTCATTGAGTGTTGTCAAATTGTTGTGACCCTTAGTGAGATTCATTTCATACTCGCACGATCAAGATCACGTACACACTCCACCATATGCTATGCTTCTACACAAGAAGTAAGCAAGTTTTCTGTTCATCCATCCACAAATAACTCCACTTTGCCTCATGACCACTCTCCCAAATATCATAGGAAAATTGAGGATGGGCTATCTAAAAAAAAGGAGAGAGAAAAATATGCATACCTAAAGAAGGTATGCCACATGCTCACAAGGCATGTCAAAAAAAAAGAGAGAAGAAAGAAAAAGATGCATGCTCAAAGAAGGTATGCCACATGCTCACAAGGCATGTTAAAAAAGAAACAGAAAGAGAGATAGTCCATGCTCAAAAGAAGGAAATAAATAGAGAGATGGTTCATACAAAAGGAGTTCATCCACCATCCACCAAAAATATCCACACACTTGCACAACTTGATCAAGGTTTATGACTTGTCTTTCCTTTGGATCCGGTTTTTGACTTTGCAATACATGAGAAACAAGTGTGCCTTCATATCCTCCATACCTACAGCTCCACAAATTTTGACCTTTAGAGATAGGGTGAGGAAGAAAGGAAAAATAAAAAGACTTGGTGAGGAATTATACACAAAAGAGTGATCTGAGAGATCTTTTGAGGAACTTTGAGATTTTTTTTGAAAAACATTACGAAACCCTCCGGATTGACGGTTGAACAAAGGAGTAAGAGATATTACACTCTACGAAACCGTGACTCTCAACCGCCAAAGATAAGGAGAAGCTACAAGCCCCACAGGAGTAAGGTAAGAGGTAAGAACAAGGCCAACTTATTCAAAATCATGGTAAGAACACTTTGTTGTGCCTAAGGAATAGGTTGGAAATGCAACATTGAAGCAACTCCTGATCAACAACATAAAGCCTTGTTTTGCTCAAGGACGAGCAAAAGGCTAGCTTGGGGGTGTTGTTGAGGGTCCTTAAATGTCAAATCTGACCATCAACGATACTCACAAAGAAAGGGAAACCATACCTCTTACTCACATATTTGTATCACTAACCTAGCTCCACAGTTGTTTTGGATGATTTATCATTTCAGGGATACAAGTCCAAAATAAGAAGAAAACACGAAGAACATGCAGCAAGACATGCACAGAAGATCATCTGCTGCGACACACTTACAAGAAGGGCCCACTTACCAGATCAAACTGACGTCAAAAGGCGGCAAACACCCAAAGGATAAGACCTAGGCCCACCTACCAGTGACACGGCCAAAGGCGGTGGCGAAAGGCGGCACAGGGGGGTCGGCCGCACCCAGGGTGTCGACCGCACCCTCCCTAAAGCCCGTCAAGGTGCACTTTGGCGGGAAGGCAGATCTGATCCTCCCAAGGACGGTTACCAACATTTCCATACATAGAGATGGTAGGAGGAGGAGGAGCCCTCACATTCAACACACACACACTTGGAGCCATTCTCTCTCCTCTCACTTGTGACTTGTAATCCTTAGGGTAGTTGAGGTAGGCTAGAATCTCTTAGCGAATCCAGTCGTCCTCGAGATCGGAGAGCAATCCTCGGTCCTTGGTATGACTTTGTATTCGACTTGTCAGTATCTTATTCATAATATAGATCTGAGCTTTGGTTGTCATGTCACCTTGATCGTCTATCATGCTCATGCCTGTTATACTATCTTGGTAATATGTCATGCCTTAGCTCGTTGCTTCGTTAGTTATACTCTTTATATGCTTAGGCCAGATGATCTGGGTAAGGATAACGGTTCGTCGTTCCTTCGGGCTTCCCTTAGTGTTTTACTTGTCCATCCGAAGGGTGGGAGACCCGGGGACACTAAGGTAGTGACCTCATACACGGGCGTGGTGCTCGGGTATGCGGGATCCTTCGGATATGCTCGTGCTCCACGGTGTTGCAGGGGTAGGCCACAGAAGGTGACAGCTCTATTGGGCCGCCATGACGTTCCGTCATGGTTAGTGAAGTCCCCCACGTTTGGGTTCGGGCTAGGAGTTCTGAAAGATGTAATGTCCTGGATGTACTCCGGGATGCGACATTCTCCCTGTTATCCCTATTTTCCCGGCACCTACAATTCTAAGCATGTTTAGTGTGTAACCTTTGCTTGTATGAATAGATGCTATTAGGACATTATTGTATGCCTATGCTCCCACTAACCCGTAGGTTTATTCGTTCATTCTTTATTTTGAGTTTGGCCCGTGTGCGTGTCACATTACCCCTATTCATATCTTTTATCATGACTTACCCCTGTTTATTCTATAGTCTATGACTTATTGATATCGTCTTGCTCTTATACCAAGTAAACTCTTACAATCATGCCCTCCTTTGGGAAAATATAAATAACGATACCTGAATACTCACCGGGTGAAATGCTATAGCGGTATATCTGTGCACCTGCAGATCCTTTTCTGTAATTGTTAAGACATACCACTCGGCGTTTCATGGTACCATTGCTAGGGATGGGATTAACACCCCCGTTCCTAGCGGTGATGTTAAGAAATGCCAACAGTGGTCCTTCTGAAAAAAATTACCGTTTTCGTGGATCTTCATGCATAATGAAACAGCATAAATCAGCTACTACTTGTAGGAGTTGTTTCTCATGAAGTTGGTTGTTGTGCTTTCTTGGATGGATCTGCAATTAATGAATCCATGCATGAAAAGATTAAGAAAATGTTAGTTAGACACAAAAATAATGTACACATACACATCTATCCCTAATAACGAGTAGTCCCTTACACGTTCAGGATCTATTGTGTATCTCTCTTGCACCCTCATATGCTCGCACATGTAATACTTGAGTACACGGAATTTGCAGGTTGCTTGTGGCATGGGAAGTTTGTGTGTATACTCAATGTTTCTCCTCTATCGGCGGGATGAGCATCTCCTTTTTTAATGTAGTACCCGTAAGCCATGTTTAAAAAAGAAAGAAAGGAGAAGCTAATTTATAAATATTTACTTTTATGGAAAAATAGCATGATGTACATATGGAAAAAAAGAAATTCCTCAACATTTTGAGGACGAATAAGAATTCACTGTATCTACTCGTTGGTACATCTAAGGAGTCCAATATGAGGAGCGCACCAAGCTTTGGCTGTATTACAAAAGCAATCCGGTGGTTCCTACAAAAATATTACATGCGATGTTTAGCCATGGATCAGAGCAAGTGTATATTGTAACAAAAGATTGAAATTAGACTTACCCCGTGTGGTATGGCGCACATATGATATCGGCCTCGTCTTCCCATCTTACCATCATAGCCCCTATGTAGACCGCAACCCTCATCATGGCCTCTTTGTGAGCTGCCATTCATTTCTCACGCTTTTCCTGGAGCGTTGCAAACCCAGCTAGCATGTCATCATTGTCCGCCCACTTACTTGGGCCAGCATGCCTGGTCTCGCAAATAGTTGTAGGATCGAGATATCTCGTCCTTTCACCTAAAGTAATGGCGTCATTTGTTTGCATATAGCACCAGAGTCTAACCATTTTGATGTCTAGTTGGCCGAGGCGGAACATGTTGTGGATGTCTTTAAAATCAAGGATGACATCCAAGATGTCTCAAACTTGAAGTCCGAATACTTGCGGATGGTACAGAGCGCATAGGTTACGGAGCCCAAGTCTACATGCCCTCAGGTACCAATTATGCATCCTCTCCATTTCACTTGGAAGCGCTGTGATAGCCCATTTGGGTAGAAGTGGTTTACCGTACTCAAATTTTTTAGGACAATCCAGTGAATCTCCAAGTGTATCAACCCCAACATCCTGTTCGAAGGGTCAAGGAATAGCCTCGTCATCTGCTGGAACCAGAATTGGATTTATCCTTTGACTTTGACTTTGATTTTAACTTAGACTTGGACTTGTCCTTTTTGTTTGCCGCATGCCATAACTCGGCAATCTCTTCCCCTTCCAGATCGTTCCCGTAAGCCCTTATCATCCGAGCTATGAAACCTCGTCTATGGTCATCACCGGACCTTAAAAAGGCCGTATCCTAGGTTAGATTCTTTTCTTTCCTTTCTTTTCTTTTCTTTTCTTTCCACCTTTTCTAGACAAATCCCTCAGGAAAGCAGAAGATCACGAGGAGAGAAAGAATCTTCGCGAAGACCAGAGCTCACACCTGACAAGGTGGGGCCGGCCGGCCTCTACCAAGCCGGCCGGCCTGGCTCCGAGTCGTTTCGCGCCGTTTCAAATTTTGTATTCCCTTATCCGTTCTCCTCGTCGGGGATTTTGGGGGATCCGATCTTGAAACCCTCTTTTTATACCGAAAGGCTCCAGTTCAACTTCATTCCAAAGCCTTTCGCCATCAATCACCTCCTAAAACCCAAACCCTCTCAAGATCACACCAATGGCTTCACAATCCTCCTCCAAGACACTGATGTCGGAGGTGAAACCCCTTGTTTCTCCTTCAGTGCCCTCCAAGTCTGGTCAAAACCGTGCACCTCCCAGTGGTGCATGAATCTTTGAACCGGCTGTACTTGCGGAGGCCTTCTCATCGCCGCTGGCAGGTCAACTGGCTAAAGACCAGGTCGGTCGACCTAGGGGAGGCCGGCCGGCCCCATCTTGGCGCCAGGCGCCGCCCCATCTCGCGAGATCGTCCCCCAAGACTCCAGGGTCAGGAGTAGTCGTGCCTTTCAGCAGGACCACACCTGAAGCCACACAGAAGGTGATCGGCACGCACCTTGTTCTCCCGACATCGAGTGAAAATGTTGTGCAAGTCGAGTACCTTGAGCTGGTGGAACCTCGGACGCCCCATCACAGCCCGAACAACGAAGAATATTTTGGGGATGACGAGGCTAGTGAGGGTAGCAGCGAGAAGGAGGAGAATGCGAAGATTCGAGCATTGTGAGAACAGCTTGCAGCCCTCAAATTGAAGCTAAAGGATTAGGCTAGAATAGAGTCTTAGGTTAGGTTTTAGGTACAACCCTTTATTTCCCTTTCAATTTTTATTTCCAATCATTTGTATTCCCTGCAGCAACCCACTTACATTTGAATAAAAAGGAGTTTAACTTTGAATCATGATTGCCCCGTACGGTTGATGCACACTTGTGTGTCAACCACACACCCCACAATTAACAATTCGTCGAAGTGCAACAAGATTCACAGGTTCGAGAACAAAACAAACCCACTGCGTGAAAATGAGCATGTTTCGACCCGAACTTGAGCCGGGCGGCTTGAACCAGGCCGGCCGGCCTATGAGTACAACAAAAGTGCAAAAGGCACGATGCACCATCACGTTGAGACCGAGCCTGACCCTGTGGGAGCCGCCCCGCCCCTCGAGCAGGGGCCATAGAGCCAGGCTGGCCGGCCGACCCCACCTGGTAACCGCCAGAGCGGCACCTCCTCGCCACGACGGTTTGCAACCCCTTTAAATCAGTCCTTCCTGCCTTTGGTTCAAATTTGTTTTCCTGCTAAACAGATTAAAATTTGATTAAACCAAACAGGAAGAGTTGAATTCCTTACATGAAAATCAAAGAATGATTGAATTTTATTTCGTTTGCAAACTACTCTAACCCTTGGAACTGTATGATTAGGATTGTTTGATCCTCTGCTTATTGATTCCTATGATATAACAATTTGCAAACACTGATTTTCTAAGTTCAAAGTCTTGGAGAGTTCACCAAAACAAAGAGGCAACTCTTGGCCTTATCAATTCCATCCAAAGCCATATATATATGATAGAACCTTTTGAGACCCACTTAGCCTTTCTGCACCCTTACGCTTGATCAAATCTTTTCGCCTCAGGAGAACTATTGTGCACACTGATACTCGTAGTCACTCAGGTACACGTTCAAAGTCTGAAAGTCCCAAAAGAGTGTGACCCTCAAGCAACTCGCCATCCCCCTGAAAGAAAAGAAACCGAGTCAGGAAAGCCATCCGACTCGAGTCAAAAAAAAGAGAAAAGAAAAGGGGAGATGGAGGATGCTCGAGTAGTTACCACCAAAGGACAATCAACGGACACATGCACGTGACTATGTTTCTCAGGACATATGGTCTCTCTGAGATGAAATATTTGAACTCGTAATAGAGGAGATACAGAATGTGCCATAAAACCCTACCCGAGCTCCTCATATCAGCCTTTACAAGTGGGAGGAAGTTTGTGAGGTGTCAAAAGATCCGTACCTCACCCAGAGCGAGTGAGTGCCTTGAGTAAACAAGAGTATGCCTTGAAGTTCCGAAGAATTTTCCAGGTACTAAGAATAAGGGGAGTCAGGGTTCGCGATGACTTGTTCTGGAGATCAATGAGTGGAAGAGAAGGCATTAGCCACCTGGAATCGAAGGTATGAGGAACAACTTTGAAATATATTCAAAATTCTTTGAGGTTCATGACCCTAGACTTTCTTAGTCCCCGGGTTCTATTTCGATTATTTTGCTTGGGACGAGCAAAAGTCTAGGTGTGGGGGTGTGTTGGCGGTCAATTTCGATTATTTTTACCGCCAACATTCCTCCGGTTTTCATGGTTTCCAAGACAAATCTGAGTTAAAACTAACCACACTAACAAGTTCCACAAGTTTTGTTTCATTTATCATTTCAGGAACTTAGTGTGCGAAATTGGGCCGAAAGGGGAGAATTCCCAGGCCGGCCGGCCTCTCCTAGGCCGCAGGCCTAGCTCTGCCCCTTCTGGCCACGTCACTGATCTAAGAACAAGGAAACACACACAAGAGGATTAGGGATCATGCATTTCAAGTCGGTTTGATCCGAGGACCTGAAAGGCTTCACACATGGATCAAAGGGCCCATGTGCATGTCCTAGACCGTTGCTTAACTAAAAAACAACAGTTACCGACCTCAGGAAGCCATCAGGGATGTCCACGCGAAAGGCGGTGCCAAGTGGCACAATCCCCAGGTCGGCCGGCCTAGGCGAGGCTGGCCGGCCCCACTTGTCATCCTTTGAAGCTCAACTTCGCGTGGAAGCTACGATAACCGCCAAGGTCACGTGGTCTTGACGCCTTTCACCGGTTACCGACCTCTAGCTGCTATAAATTGAGCTCAATTTCTCATTTGTAAGACACACCATCCAAGAGAGAAGTGAGATTCTGAGTTGCTTCAGTTCAAGAGAGAATAGGGAGAATAGGGAGAGTGTGAGATGAGAGCTTGTGCAAGAGCTGAGCTAGGAAAGGAGCCGGGGTTTTCTTGGTCCTTCTCCACTTTGTATCCACCTCAGGGGAATATTATTAAAGTAAGTTCCTTGTTTATCTTCAGTGTCTCGCTAGTTCTTCTCTTTACTTTTAGTACCGAGTTAGTTTACTTCTTTGATCTGCGGGATCCCTTGTCTGCGTGGCTCAGCAAGCCTGGCCATTTGGGGTTTCTTCTTGCCTTAACGTGAGGCGAAAGTCAGTAACTGGATAGTTGAAGCATGGTGCTAAGGCTTGATAGTTATCTTGGGTTGTGTTCCACCCCACGGAACTAATGTGGTAGGTGGCAGGTGGTGACAGCCCTGTCCGTCCCCTGTAGTCCACCACGTTTGGGTGTTTTCATAGCAGTAGGTCGTTAGCCGAGTTGGACCCCCCATTTCTCCCTCAGTCAGTGATCCTTTCGCCCCAGCCGCTGAAGCAGATCAAGTTAGTATAGCTTCTAGTTATCTGGGTAACGAGTCGGCTACCTGAAGTTAGGCCCTCTACCCTCTTACCTCCTCTCTTTAAGTGGGTCCGGTTGAATAGTTCTTGCATTGGTTGTGTCTGCCGTTCCTTGGATTTGATATCCTAGGTAAACTGGCTGGTGAAAGCTACATCGGTATCCATGCGCTTGCGGATTAATTCGTAAAGACTAAGGAGTGCGAACAATAACATAATAAAATTTTCAAAACCTCATTTCAATGTATATAAAGGTTAAATATGTTGAAATCATAATGTATAGCTAACCCACATACCATCTCATGCTACACCACGGGAAACTTTGTGTTTTTAACACTCTTAACTGTTACATGTATTGAAACATTGTTGCTATATTTTTTTCTAGTTCTATAAGTCAAAATATGCTTATGGTGCAAATTTCACTTTTTTTTGGATGTGTTTTACTATTTTTCTTGTATTAAATGAATTTTTGGAATAAACTGAAAAAACATTTGTAGGAGCGGGTGGTGGCCTAACCTGCCCCTACAAATCCATTTCTAGGGGCGGGTGGGGACCTAACCCGCCCCTAAAAATCTATTTCTAAGGGCGGGTTAGGCCCCCACCCGCCCTTACAAATGGTTTTCCTCTTTATTCTAAAAATCATTTAATTCAAAAAAATAGCAAAACACAAAAAAAAATGTGAAATTTTTACGATAAGCATATTGTAACGTGTATAACATAATAAAATTTTCAAAAACTTCATTTCAATGTATATAAGGTTAAAGGTGTTGAAACCATAATGTATAGCTAACCCACATACTATCTCATGCTACACCATGAGAAACTTTGTGTTTTTAACACTCTTAACTGTTAAATTTATTGAAACATTGTTGTCGTATTTTTTCCTAGTTCTATAAGTCACAATATCCTTATGTAGCAAATTTCAGTTTTTTGGATCTCTTTTACTATTTTTCTTGTATTAAATGAATGTTTGGAATAAACTGAAAAAACATTTGTAGGGGCGGGTTGGAGCCTAACCAATCACTACAAATCTATTTCTAGGGGCGGGTTAGGCCCCCACCCACCCCTACAAATGTTTTTTCTATTTATTCCGAAAATTCATTTAATACAAGAAAAATACTAAAACACATCGAGAAACAGTGAAATTTGCACCATAAGCATATTGTGAGTTATAGAACTTGGGAAATATCCAGCGGGCGGGGTTAGGTATAAAAAAGGGATGTTCGAGAAAACTTTATTTAATTCATTTAATTCATTAATTCAAAAAAATTAGCAAAACATGTTTAAAGAAACTGAAATTTTTACAGTAATCCAATTATGAGTTATAGAACTTATAAAATAATTGAAAACCATATTTTAATTCAGTGAAATTTTTAACCTAAGCGTATTGTGACTTATAAAACTAGAAAAATAACAAGCATATTTTAGTATATTTGTGGCAGAACCACCTGAATTAATCTGGCTCAATTGCGCTAACCATCACCACGAGGGCAATCAGGCTAACTCGCACTTCAAACGGAATAATCCATTGGTCGTCGGGTAACCTCCCGATACAACCACGGTTTTTGCCGATCGAAACCACACATACATGTACTCACACGAAGGTGAGCCCAGAGGATACAACATTCCACAATTTTACACCACGGGGTTCATCATAAATTATTATTACAACGGAGTTCAAATTCGTAAAACAAGGCACTTCAAAGTTCCAAATAATTGAGTTCTTCAGAGTTCAATGCAGAGGAAAAATAACGATAACTACTCGACGATACAGGATGTCTCGATGAAGCCCATACAAGACATCACTCGGCATTATCACCGTAAGCCGGGGGCGTATCCCATTCCACCAACCAACCAGGAGGAAGGGTACAAGGCCAAGTCAAACTTGCAATCATGTCCTCGAAAGTTTCACCTGAAAACAAGCCACAAGTAAGGCTGAGCATACTAATACTCAGCAAGGCTTACCCGACTAGTGGGATATAGTTAGCCGACTCCTAGACATGCAAGGCTTTTGGCTTGAGGGGTTTGTTTTGGCACATGCACCCGCCATTAGCTAGATGTGAACGAATTCAAGACGGTGGGGAGTATATTCCGGCCTCGGTTCAATCCAGTACTTAAGCTTACCGATTACCATATTCTCGGCATGTGGTTAGTACGTTCAAAGACTTAACCACCACTACCACACACTGCGGCCTTAGCATTTTGCACTAAATAGACGAGGCCTCAATCATCAACATAAACATCGTACCATAGCCCCGTCAGTCGACCTTATGATTGCAGCATGTAGTAAACATTCAACTCCTATATTCTCGCGAGTGACAGGAAATCACTCGACTTTTACCGGAGTCCTATTAGCATAGCATTCTATCGAACCTTACATCTAGTGTTCAGAATATGGGTACCTAGGATCATGCGACTAAGTTTTCATCCAACTCCTATAGACTTAATGCAGAAGTAAATTAGAGTAATAAGTTGCATAAGTTTAGGAAAAATAGGGTTCATGCTCCGGGGCTTGCCTTCTTGGGTAAAGCTGGCCTGGGGCTCGTCCGAACTCGGGCTCGGGTCTTCGAGAGCTTCAGTTAGATTTAATTGAGCTTCACGCTGCTCACTCTCGGACGCGGGCACCAGCTCGTACGTTCCATCGACGAGAGTAGTCGATTCTATATGAATGCACAAGTGTAAGTTATAGTGATGGTATATGACGATTATTTTCCTTCACGATAAAGTTGTAGTCCACAAAGAATCGATTTGGTTGTGAAGTTACTTAGTTAAGATTTTCTTGGGCAATTGTTAATAGAGTATAACTTAAACTATTAACTTCATTAAACAAGAAGGGTTGTGTTATATTGGAAACTTAATTTTTCTAAGCACCACATGGATTAAACACAACTTCTGGACTAGGTAACTTCTGGTGATGAAATTTTTATTTAGAGCACATTATGCAGAGACAAAAGCACTGTAAAAATTTCAGACATTTCCACACAGCAAAAAAATTATGAAAAATGTAATACACAGCCACTGCTAGAACGTAGTAATTTTAATAAAGGACAAAGCATGCAAGTATTGGTACCAAAAATTTTACATGTGATTAATCTATCCATATATGTGTTACTGTAAATTTTCAGATTTTACTGTGCAATATACAAAGCATAATAAATAGGACAAGATACACATACTTTAATAAAGATTAATTTCTACAGGATGCTTTACAGGGTTCTGGGTATGAAACTTTTTATACAGCAAGAGCTACTCTAAAGCGTGCTACATTTAAAAGTTTAACATTTTCCAAGCACAGAAACTAATTATTTGAATTAGTGCATTTCTCCTACCACAAAATTATATAAATAGGTTACATAAAGGAAAAAGGTTCTAAAATTTTTCTGTGGTATTTAGGCATCAATATAACAGCTCTGGAAAAGTTTCACCACAAGAAACACTATACAGCAATAGTTTCAATTTAGTTTTTTTATTTCATGGCATAAATAAGGTTTGACAAAAAGTTTAGCTAGATATGGGTTGTGGTCCTAATAGTTTTACACCGGCCTACAAAACAAGCAACCAATCTATTGTTAAATTTTCAGATTTAGCCTTTGTCTACAACAGTGGGTACTATTAAAGTCTATTAAACCTTCCATTTAATTAATATCAAGATTTACCAAGCAACTAAAGAATGTATGTAACAAAAGTTGTAGATTTTCATCTAAAGATTCCAAAACAGTTGAGTTTGTATTTTTTCGATTTTTTTATGATTTTATATGGATTTTACAAGTTCGCTGTTTTTGAATTCAAAGTTTAAACTTTATTTTACAGAGGGGTCCCTGGAAACTTGCGTGCAGGCCCCTGGGAAGATTGCAATCAAAGCAATGTGGTCCCTGGTGGCGCTGGCATGGCGGCCGGCCAGATTCCGGCGAGGGGGCTCGTCGGCGGCGAGGGGAAAAGGCTCGGGGAGATCCAGGGAGGTGAGAGCTACCTCGGGGTGGCCTTGGTCGGGGTTGGGGGTTGCCGGATGTGGCTCGTCGGCGCAGAGCAGACGGGCGGCGGCGGGGTGGAGCATCGGCGACGGTGCTCCGGCGAGGAGGGGAGGGTATGGGCTGGTCGATGAGCTTCGCGGCGTCGAGGGGAACCCGTTTTGAAGCTTGGCTTGGACGGAGGAGCTTCGGAGTGAGCTGTCCATGGAGCAGCAAGGGAGCGGTGGCGGCGCGGGCGGCGCTGGCGGTGCTCCGGCAGTTGAGCTGGCTGGGGAAGAGGCCGGTGAGCTTCAGTGGAGGGAGGGCAAGCTTGCTGGGTGATGGGTTTGGGCAGTGGGAGGCTGGGGAGTGGGGCTCCACGGGCGGGTGGTGCATGGCGGCGGTAATGGTGGCGGCGGCGGCGTTCTGGTGTCTGGGCAAGCAAGGGGGACTCAGTGCGGCCTTTTGTAGGCAGCAGAGAGGCGGAAGGAGGGGCGGGACTGGACTGTGAGACGCGGGCGCGGGCGTAGGCTACTTTCAAGTGGCTGGCTTTTACTCTCTGGCATGTGTCGCATTCTGAGACATATTTAGTGATTTCTCTTTTCATTCTAGTCCACCAGAAGTTTTGCCTAAGGTCTTGATACATTTTGTTACTGCCGGGGTGAATAGAAAATTTGGAAAGGTGTGCCTCATCCAGAATTTTCTTACAGAGCTCATGATTCTTCGGAACGACTATGCGACTTTTGAACCATAGAACTCCTTTATGGTCCTGGCGGAAACATTTGTATTTCTCTTCTCCTAGAGAGAGTTTTTGTTTGATGATCTTAACTCCTTCGTCATATAGTCGTGCCATGATGATCTGGTCGTGAAGAGTGGGCTCGACCGAGATGTGATTCAGAGTGCCTTGGGAAATCATTTCCAAACTAAGCTTCCTCATTTCTGAACATAATGTCTCATTATAGATTTCCACGGATAGGCAATGGCAATGGGCCTTGCAGCTGAGTGCATCCACGACTACATTGGCCTTGCTAGGGTGATAGTGCACCTTGAGATCATAATCCTTGATTAATTCTAGCCATCTTCTTTGTCTCATATTCAGATCGGCTTGGGTGAAGATATATTTGAGACTCTTGTGATCGGTGTAGATATTACAATGAGTGCCCATGAGATAATGTCTCCATATTTTTAGGGCATGAATGACTGCTGCTAACTCGAGATCATGGGTCGGATAATTCTGCTCATGGGGCCGAAGGGCTCGTGAAGCATAGGCGATAACTCGATTTTCTTGCATAAGCACACAACCAAGACCAGTGCCAGATGCGTCACAGTAAACATCGAACGGCTTGGTGTTATCGGGTTCAGCTAACACAGGGGCTGTAGTCAAATGTTCTCTGAGAGTGTGGAAAGCTTCTTAGCATTTCTCATCCCACACAAACTTTACTCCCTTTTTCAATAGTTCGGATATAGGCTTAGCAATCCTGGAGAAATCCGGAATGAAACGGCGATAGTAACCGGCTAAACCAAGAAAACTGCGAAATCTGATGAACAGAGGTAGGAGGTTTCCAATCCATCACTTCTTGTACCTTGCTGGGGTCAACGGCTATGCCTTCGCTGGAAATAGTGTGACCCAAGAACTTCACACTATCCAACCAGAATTCGCACTTAGAAAATTTAGCATAAAACTGATGGTCTCTGAGATGCTGAAGAACAATGTGCAGGTGCTTAGCGTGCTCCTCCTCATTCTTGGAATAGATAAGGATGTCGTCAATGAAAACTACAACGAATTTGTCGAGCTCGGGCATGAATACTGAATTCATGAGATACATGAAGCAGGCAGGGGCATTGGTGAGACCAAAGGACATGACCAAGAATTCATGTAGTCCATATCGTGTAGAAAAGGTGGTCTTAGGAATATCGCATGGGCGAATCTTTATCTGATGATATCCCGATCGAAGATCAATCTTTGAGAAAACTCTAGCTCCAGATAATTGATCAAAGAGAACGTCGATGCGGGGAAGTGGGTATTTATTCTTAACGGTTACCGCATTGAGAGGTCGGTAGTCCACACATAATCTTAAACTGTCATCCTTTTTCTTTACAAATAGGGCCGGACATCCCCAAGGTGATGTGCTAGGATGAATGAAACCTTTGTCCAGTAGTTCTTGGAGTTGTGTTTTCAGTTCGGCCAAAGGTGGCATCCTATAGGGTCTTTTGGAGATAGGTGCGGTGCCTGGTTGCAGTTCAATAACGAACTCAATGTCCCTATCTGGTGGCATTCCTGGCAAATCGTCCGGAAAAACATCGGCATACTCGCATACCACTAGAATATCTTCTAGTTTGATTCCTTCCATCACGAAAGCACAAGAATTTGTGCACTCCTGGAATTGTAGGTAAAGGGTAGTGGTTCCGTGACTAGGTGAATTTATTTCAACAACTCGGGAAGAAAGGTCCAGTATGACTCCATGCATAGTCATCCAATTCATTCCCAAAATAATATCCATGCCTTCGAGGGGTAAGAGAACAAGGTCCGTGTTGATGATTTTACTACCCAATTTTATCAGTACCAGCCTTATTATTTGGTTGGAAGCAATATTTCCACCCGGTGTTGATATCATATATGACCCTTTTGGGTGACAAACGTCCAGGCCTACTTTTGCACCAAACTTTGCACTAATGAAACTATGTGATGCACCAGAATCAAACAATATGACTGCAGGCTTGTTATGGATAGAGAATGTACCCGTCATTACTGGTGCTCCTTCAGGAAGTTCTGCAAGAGTGGTGAAATTGATCCGTCCTTGTTTGACCTGAATGGTCTGCCTCTTGCCTTTGTTCTTATTGTTCTGGTTAGAGCCTTGGCCCTGAATTGGCTGCCTAGGCTGAGGGCATTCTCGGGCAAAATGACTGGAACTTCCACAATTGAAACACCGATTGGCGATGTTTGGATGAAGGAATTGCTGAGTAGCGGGCCTTGGTCCAGTTTGCTGAGGCACAGGGGGTCGTACAACACCTTGTTGCTGCGGGGCCTGACAATCCAACGTCCTGGCTGAGGGGCTTTCGGTGGAGCTGTAGGCGCAGCATTTTGCACTAAGAGATACCTCGGTGGCTGAGTTCCCGAGGGTCCAGTTGGTGCCTTTCTCTTCTTCTCGGCACGGTGAGCTGCAATATAATCCTCTTGGGTAATTGCCATGTTTACCAGCTCATTATACGTATCGGCCTTGGCAAGGTTCAGCCGCTCCTTGAGTTTGGTACTCAATCCTCTACGTTAATGATCCCGCTTCTTAGCATCCGTGTCTGCGTGATAGCCCGTGTACTAGCACAGGTTGTTGAAGGCCTGAGCATACTGAAGTACAGTGCGGGTACCCTGAGTGAGAGCCAGAAACTCAATTAGCTTTCTTTCCATAAGACCTTCTGGGATATGGTGCGCTCGGAACGCAGTTTTGAATTCGTCCCAGGTGACAACATGATCAGCAGGGAGCATAGCAAGGTAGTGGTCCCACCAAAGACGAGTTGTGCTGCAAAGTTGCTGAGCGGCATAGCGAGCCTTGTTTGCATCCGAACATGGGGCCACGAGTAGAGAAAACTTGGACTCGATTGTGCGAATCCAAGCGTCCGCATCCAAGGGTTCCTCCGTTTTGTGAAACAATGGAGGCTGGGTCCCAAGGAAATCCGTGTAACCGGCAGCTTGAGGTTGGTGAACATTGTGTCGACCCCACTGTTGGTGTTGTCCTTGCACGAGCTGGCGAAGCAACTCGGTTTGAGCGGCAATTACTTCCACCAAGCTGGGTGGTGGTGGTGCCTGTGGTTGGGATCCACTAGCACTAGCACCGAAACCATCCGGGTTTCCACGGTCTCCAACCATCTGAAAGGTGAATGTTCATCATTAGCAATGTGATCCATATTGCTTCCATGATTAAAAAGGATCAATATGGAAAAGTAGACTTCCGAAAGATCATGGAAAGAATCGTGGGCATAAAATTGTTTGCCATAAGAAATTTATAACTCCTGGCAGGTTCATCCAAAATTTCTCATATTTTGGCAGTGGGTAGGGAATTTAGAGATGTACAACCTTGGTATTCAGCTTAGACGCTAAATCGATGGCCAAGATGATCGAAAGATTCACTCTTTGCTTCGCTGGTTTGGCTGTTTTTCAGCAGGACGAGTTATAGTATCTTGCCTATAACTCAAACTAGCAAGATCCAATAGTGCTAAAATTTTGTGAGAACCTAGATCACAAAATTTAGGATAAGTTTGGTATTCAACACTTAGTCCAGAAATGTAAGGAGACATGGTTAATAATTCCGACAAGTTTCTACAATCGCAGATTCAACTGCTTTCCAATATCACAATCAAACCACCAAGTTTTTAGCCATGGCCTACATGATTAGAGTACCCAATGGTCAAGTTGTACCCATCACAAAAGAGGTACTCAAGTCTTAGTTAGCCTATTACAACACTTGCCAAAAGTTAGGCTACACTATCGAGGAGTTTATGCAAAAGTCCTCCTAGGTCATCGTCTAGAAATCGTCGAGGTTGTTGACGGACGACTCGCTGTGAGTAGGAGAGTGAGCTCCCATCGGAGGTGGCTGCGGTGCCTCACCCTTAAAGTTCATTCCTGAAACACCATCAATCTCCTGTGGCTCCTCCTCATCTTCCTCCATAGCCACCACGTCTGGAGGGGCATTCTGATCATGGTGCCACTGAATGTGCTCATTAGCATCTTCCAACTCAAGGTTCAGATCATGGAGCTGCTCCTCCAAGTGCGCTATCATGTCATCTCTCTCGCTCATGAGAGTGTCGTGCTCCTGAACTTGGCCCTCAAGTTGGCCAATCCGGGTGTCTCTGTCCACAAGTTCCTCACTGAGTTCCTTAATCTGCTCATCTCTGGTATCTGCCATCATGTGGTAGGCCTATGCAAGATCAGTGAGCTGCACAAGCGCCTGACTTTGGAGAGTCTGAAGTCAGGACAGTGCATTCATGCACCGCACGGAGGTCTCGATGGTCTCCTGGGCATGAAAGTCCACCAAGTACTGTGAGTGCTGCACCCTGTTGAGCCAAAAGGGGTCGTTGTCCTGGGCAGCAGGAAACAAACCAATAGGAGTGAGCGTGACGGCCTCGGGGCACTGCGCACAGAAAGTGGTGAGCGCCCTCATGGAAGCAAGCTCCCAAGTATCGGCCAAACGGCGACCAACAGCCTCAATCTCCAAGTGGGGCACTCCGGGTGTAGCGGGTGCGGAAAGATGGTCATGTTGAAATGGCACTGGGTAACTCCATTCTCTGCAAACTCCAGCCCGGTCTAACGTGGGGGAATTGGATAGCCCGCAGTGCGCAGAACATCCCATAAGATAGAGGGAAAGCCCTCCCAGTGGAGACAATGCGAGTGAACGCGTCCATCCTCATCCACCATCATGGCAACAGGCTCGGCCATCTGAACAAAACATCAAATGGGTGAGATAGCGAAAAACCGTTAACAACACAGTGAACTGGTTCTGGACAATGTACTAAAAAAGCCATAACGTCAACAGTTCTTGTCCAAAAATTCCCAACTTTTACCAGAACATTCCTAAGGTATTTTTGAACAAGTTTGCTAGTCAACTCCAGAGCTAGATAAGGCTCTAAGCTGGTCTTTCCATTAAGGTTTTACTTTACTGTCTACCCAGAAATTTCAGTGAACAGTGGGCCAAGATTTCATGCACCAGGGAAAATCTACCTAGCCAAAAATTATCAGATTTTAACAGTAGCTGCCTGAGTAAATTTAAAACAAGTTTTGTGTTGAACACTTTAGCAGAAAACTGTAGTAAGAGGGCATAAAAATTTATGTGGCAGAACTGCTCATTTTGGACAGAAAACTGACATCTCAAGGTCTTTGTTGTTTCTCATTATCCATATGTCCTGAATTTTTCATATTTAGCTAGGAGGTAGAATACAAATTTTGGAGCAAAAATTTCAACATGAACTTCTCCAGAAAGGGTCATTTTCTAGGCTTAATTAATCCATCTTTTCAGATAAGGCACAATGTGACAGATTTGCTAGATAATCCTTATGCAAAGTCAAATGTGTGGGCACGTGAACCTTACCTCTCTCACGCATCGCATTTTTAATTTCAGATTTATATATTCATGATGCATGCACGTCCTATTCGTCCTCACAAAATAAAATAATTGCCAAATAGCTTTGGTCTTACGAAGTTAGTTTCGGTGGCATACACAATACGTCTCTCACTATAATAGCTAGTCGAGAAATCTCTAGCCGTTCTTAAACTTATCGTAATCGCGGTTAGTGTACCTGCAGAAGATTGATATAGCATATATATAACCATTGAACCTTTCATGACAGCACTCATGAAAGCGTCCGTATTCATTACCGTTCACTATAGAAACGGCATCCGTACAATTCCCGCCGTACAGACGACGTTAACATACGCTATCAAGATAGCGTATTCACGGGGGTACCGTCTTGAGACGGGGGTATGAACAGCGATCGCCATACCCTTTGCCAAACCTTCTACTCCCAATATAATCAACTAATAGTTGGTATATTGGCAGCACCTCAAGTAAGCCACTGCTTGAGGGCAGCGTTCGGCTCGCATCACCGACAGGAAGGCCAAGCTCTCTCAGTTGGCTGAGGATTCTTACCTTCTTACCTTAGCGATGAGTGCGTTGTTACAGAAATTAAGGGTCGATTGTGCATAAAAGTAAGTTTTGACAGAAAGTAATGTGCTGGAAGTTAGTTGATAATATTCATAAGTTAGATAGCCACCTAGTAACTTTCCCATAATCCCTTAGGGCTTTACGAACTAGGCACCATCCTTAACGAACCAACGCATTTTCCAAACACAATTTTTGTGGTCAAGTTTTAGGGAAACAAGTTTTTAAGGCTTGTTGCATTCTCTGGCGTATGCATTCGGCTCTGATACCAGCTGTGGCAGAACTACCTGAATTAATCCGGCTCAAGTGCGCTAACCATCACCACGAGGGTAATCAGGGCTAACTCGCACTTCAAACGGAATAATCCATTGGTCTGTCGGGTAACCTTCCGATACAACCACGGTTTTTGCCGATCGAAACCACAGATACATGTACTCACACGAAGGTGAGCCCAGAGGATACAACATTCCACAATTTTACACCACGGGGTTCATCACAAATTATTATTACAACGGAGTTCAAATGTAAAACAAGGCACTTCAGAGTTTCAAATAATTGAGTTCTTCAGAGTTCAATGCAAAGGAAAAATAACGATAACTACTCGACGATACAGGATGTCTCGATGAAGCCTGTACGAGACATCACTCGGCATTATCACCGTTAGCCGGGGGCGTATCCCATTCCACCGACGTACCAGGAGGAAGGGTACAAGGCCAAGTCAAACTAGCAATCATGTCCTCGAAAGTTTCACCTGAAAACAAGCCACAAGCAAGGCTGAGTATACTAATACTCAGCAAGGCTTACCCGACTAGTGGGATATACTTAGCCAACTCCTAGACATGCAAGGCTTTTGGCTTGAGGGGTTTGTTTTGCCGAAAAGCATATATAAGTAGGTCCTTACTTTCAAATTTTAGCTCCAAGTTCTAGTTTTCTTTAACCATTCTAGGTAAACAACTATCCAATATCATACATGGTGGAAGAATTAATTTTTCATCCAACAAGATTAATCATCATCATTGTTCCTCTTCTTACTCTATGTGGTAAAAGGGTCAAGCAGTCTCAATAGCCGCGAGAAATGGACGATTCGAATCGAATTTCTTAACCTTGCAAGGGAAACCTAAACACACGTCACGTGGTTACTCACAGAGTCACACGTGCAACTTTTTCCTTCAATTCCCGCTTCACAGAACAGGCCCATCTCCCTCAACTACGCGTCCCCATGGCCTAGCCATGGCGGCACAAGCACCCGCCATTAGCTAGATGTGAACGAATTCAAGACGGTGGGGAGTATATTCCGGTCTCGGTTCAATCCAGTACTTAAGCTTACCGATTACCATATTCTCGGCATGTGGTTAGTACGTTCAAAGACTTAACCACCACTACCACACACTGCGGCCTTAGCATTTTTCACTAAACAGACGGGGCCTCAATCACCAACATAAACATCGTACAATAGCCCCGTCCGTCGACCTTATGATTGCAGCATGTAGTAAACATTCAACTCCTATATTCTCTCGAGTGACAGGAAATCACTCGACTTTTACCGAGTCCTATTAGCATAGCATTCTATCGAACCTTTCATCTAGTGTTCAGAACATGGGTACCTAGGATCATGCGACTAAGTTTTCATTCAACTCCTATAAACTTAATGCACAAGTAAAGTAGAGTAATAAGTTGCATAAGTTTAGGAAAAATAGGGTTCATGCTCCGGGGCTTGCCTTCTTGGGTAAAGCTGGCCTGGGGCTCGTCCGAACTCGGGCTCGGGTCTTCGAGAGCTTCAGTTAGATTTAATTGAGCTTCACGCTGCTCACTCTCGGACGCGGGCACCAGCTCGTACGTTCCGTCGACGAGAGTAGTCGATTCTATATGAATGCACAAGTGTAAGTTATAGTGATGGTATATGACGATTATTTTCCTTCACGATAAAGTTGTAGTTCACAAAGCATCGATTTGGTTGTGAAGTTACTTAGTTAAGATTTCCTTCGGCAATTGTTAATAGAGTATAACTTAAACTATTAACTTCGTTAAACAAGAAGGGTTGTGTTATATTGGAAACTTAATTTTTCTAAGCACAACATGGATTAAACACAACTTCTGGACTAGGTAACTTCTGGTGATGAAATTTTTATTTAGAGCACATTATGCAGAGACAAAAGCACTGTAAAAATTTCAGACATTTTCATGCAGCAGAAAAATTATGAAAAATGTAATACACAGCCACTGCTAGAGCATAGTTATTTTTATACAGGACAAACCATGGAAGTATTGGTACCAAAAATTTTACAGGTGATTAATCTGTCCATATATGTGTTACTGTAAATTTGTCAGATTTTACTGTGCAATATACAAAGCATAATAAATAGGACAAGATACACATACTTTAATAAAGATTAACTTCTACAGGATGTTTTACAGGGTTTCTATGTGTAAAACTTTTTATACGGCATGAGCTACTCTAAAGCATGCTACAGTAAAAAGTTTAACATTTTCCAAGCACAGAAACTAATTATTTAAATTAGTGCATTTCTCCTACCACAAAATTATATAAATAGGTTACAGAAAGGAAAAAGGTTCTAAACTTTTTCTGTGGTATTTAGGCATCAATATAACAGCTCTGGAAAAATTTCACCACAAGAAACACAATACAACAGCAGTTACAATTTAGTTTTATTATTTCATGGATCTCCCCGACCCTTTTGCATCATTGTGAAAGATATTTCATGTTGCGCCTATTGAATTCGCAGCCTTGTTTGCATCATTGTGAAAGTTATTTAAATGGCTTGATTAAAGTACATATATTTACGCACATATACACAACTATTTTCAATTCAAGGCAAAACCAATTTATAATTCGTTTCCTTTAAATTTTTCTTAGTTAGCTAAGCATATTGTTACGCTAATAAGGCTTATTTCGTAAATTAAACACCTGAGGTGTTACAGTATTAAATGAATACATTTAGAATAATTCATTCAGAATACACGGATGCACTAGCTAGATATTAGAGAAATGATTACATGAAACCAAAAACAATTTACTAGCTGCATATATATTTAAGCGGTAACAATTCTCATTCTCCGTCCTTGCGTGCCCATGGTCCGTTGTATTTTCTTATGCTTGCTTCTATATTCATCATCTTCTGTGATAGGTCTGTGATGAAGAGGTTCATTTCATCAAATCGATTATATTTTTCTACATCGTCGGTACCATCAACTCCTATGATATCTTGTTTTCCAGGGACGACAACGTACTTTGTCTTCTTTGCGGGATCAGCTACGTACATTACCTGTGCGACCTATGAAGCAAGTACCCATGGGTCATCTTTGTAACTGACATTGGGGAGACCCAAGTCAGCAGGACACCCAGAGGCCACCCCAGGCGCCAGGCTATTCCGTCCAACAACCAGCACGGAAGCCGTGGCCCGCGGGGGAGCCGCCCAGCCGATCCACAGAACCGCCCGCAAGGGAGCCGCCCAGCATCACAAGCTCCCCGATCAGAAGCATCCGTTGGCAACTACCGACGCTCAAAACTTGAAAACCTGCCAACGGGTGACCTCCGCAACAAGATCAATGCCGGGACTGACGCCCGCGACATCATCGACAACCAGAGGAAGGAGTGTGCTGAGACCGGGGGGAACGCGACGCGGGACGACAATGATCGTTTCCCTACGTTCTCTTTTTGTTTCGACAACTACAAGTACCCGGAGGGATTCAAACCGATCGACATCACCAAGTACGATGGTAAGCAATCTCCTCGGCAGTGGGTACGCATCTACTCGACAGCCATTAAGGTTGCAGGTGGCAACAACACCACCAAGGTCATCTACTTCCTGACGGTCTTGGAGACCGCCCCACTCACATGGCTAGGGAGCCTCAACAAGAACTCCATCGACTCCTGGGAGCAGCTGCGCAACGTCTTCATCGATAACTTCTAGGGGGCAATTGCACGGGCAGGTACTCGGCAGGACCTGTCCCAGTGCAAGCAGGAGAGGAACAAGCTCATATGTTCGTACATGTGCCGCTTCTTCGACATCCAAGCCACGGTCGCCAATATCTCGGACAGCGACATCATCGACTGCTTCCACAATGGCCTCACCGACCAGACTCTGTTCCGCGACTTCGGCCGCAACCGTCCCAAGACCGTTGCGGCCTGCGTGACATGATGCAAACCTGGGCGGACCAAGAGGAGCAGGAGCACGACCGGTTCTCGAAGCGCGGCAACGACTACTCAAAGCGCGACAACGACCACCGCAACAACAACCGTGGCCAACGGGACTACTCGGGATCCTCTCGAAAGCGCAAGCCAGACGGTCTAGTCGTGGCTATCAATCGCGCTCCGCAAGGCAAGAAGAATAACAGCGCCAATCTGCAGGAGGAGTTCGATAAACTCCTGCAGAAGCAGTGCCCGTGGCACCCACACTCAAAGCATGTTGCTTTCGAGTGCTACCAGCTCCGGGGATCCCTCAACGCCCCGCCCTTGGATAAGGGCGACAAAAATAAGAAGAAAGACAAGGACGACGAGGACATGGAGAACGACAGACGCTGGGGATTTCCCGGACGTATCCAAGGTGGTCAATGTCATCTTTGGTGGTGAATTGGGGTTTGTCTCCAAGAGGACTCAGAAGCTTCATCGCCGCGAGATCCTGTCCATCGACGCGGGAGAACCACGACCCCTTCGGTGGTCGGAGGTCCCCATCTCGTTCTCCAGGGCGGATCAGTGGACAAACTTTTCTGAGCTAGGCAAGCTCCCGCTGGTCCTAGACCCTGTGGTCGCGGACGTCAGGCTCGCGAAGGTACTCATCGACAGGGGCAGTGGCCTCAACATCATCTTCGTGAGTACTCTGAGGAGGATGGTGGCGAAATTCTTCGACAAGCTCACCCCCAGCAAGGTTCCCTTCTATGGTATCCTACCGGGGAACGCAGCGACGCCGCTTGGCACGGTGGTGCTTCCCATCACCTTTGGGATGAGGGAAAACTACCGTACCGAGTACATGAAGTTCGAAGTGGCCAACTTCGAAACTTCGTACAACGCCATACTGGGCAGACCGGCAATGGCCAAGTTCATGGCCATTCCGCACTACGTGTACTTACTCCTGAAGATGCAAGGAAAGAATGGTGTCCTCACCTTCCGCGGCGACCTGGAGAAGTCATACGACTGTGACCAGAAGGCCATCGAGTACGCCTCGACTACGCGTGTACCAGATACTTTAGGAGAAGTACTCGCGGTCGCGCAGAAGCTCTCAGAAGTGAACCTGGAGGTTCCCCAGAAGAAGGCTAACCACTCGAAGGTACAGCCCGCTGGCGAACTCGTGCTCAAGACCGTCCAGCTCCAGGAGGGAGACTCATCCAAGACAGCTCTGATCGGGTCACAACTCAACCCGAAATAGCAAAGCGCGCTCACCAAATTTCTTAGGGCTAACCGGGACATATTCGCGTGGAAACTAGCGGATATGCCAGGGGTGCCCAAGGAACTGATTGAGCATAGTTTGAAAGTAGATCCTGATGCTATCCATAAAAAGCAGCGTCTCCGTAGATTCGCTCAAGATAAGAGGGAAGCATTCAAAAAAGAGTTGGCCAAACTACTCCCGGCTGGTTTCATCAAAGAGGTGTACCACCCAGAGTGGATTGCCAACCCTGTCCTTGTAAAGAAAAAGAATAATAATGAATGGAGGATGTGTGTTGATTATACCGATCTCAACAAGCACTGCCCGAAGGATCACTTTGGGCTACCGCGCATTGATCAAGTAATTGACTCCACCGCCGGCTGCGTACTACTCTGCTTCCTTGACTGCTACTCGGGCTAACGTCAAATTGCCCTCAAGGAAGAAGATCAAATCAAGAACGCTTTCATCACACCCTTTGGAACCTATGCCTACAAGACTTGTCCTTTGGGCTGAAGAACGCGGGGGCTACGTACCAACAGGCAATCCAAATGTGTTTTGCAGACCAACTACACCGCAATGTTGAGGCGTATGTGGATGACGTGGTCATCAAGACCAAAATTCCCAAGGACCTCATTGCGGACCTAGAGGAAACGTTCAACAGCCTCCGGAAGTTCCAATGGAAGCTCAACCCGACGAAGTGCGTCTTTGGCGTGCCATCCGGGAAACTACTCGGGTTCATCATCAGTCACCGAGGGATTGAAGCCAACCTGGAGAAGATCACCGCCATCACAGATATGAAGGCCCCAGCGATGATCAAGGATGTCCAGAAGCTAACAGGGTGCATGGCGTCTCTGAACAGGTTCATCTCGAGACTTGGAGAATGGGGTCTACCCTTTTTCAAGCTCCTGAAGCAGAAAGACAAGTTCCACTATACGGAGGAAGCCGAGCAGGCACTGCAGGACCTCAAGCAACACCTACAGTCGCCTCCCATCCTCACGGCACCACGCCCAGGCGAGAACTTGCTGATGTACATCGCGGCAACTACTCATGTCATCAGCACAGCAATAGTGGTGGAGCGCAACGAGGAAGGCCAAGCATTTGGCGTGCAGAGGCCAGTCTATTTCATTAGTGAGGTACTCTCTGAATCAAAAGGTTCGTTACCCTCCAGTTCAGAAACTACTCTACGCAATACTCATCACATCAAGGAAGCTCCACCACTACTTCGATGAATACAAGATCTCAGTTGTTACTGATTTCCCGTTGGTGGATATACTCCACAACCGGGATGCCACTGGTCGCATATCCAAGTGGGCAGTAGAACTGGGGGCCCTCTCCATCAACTTCAAGCCAAGAACAGCCATCAAATCCCAAGCATTGGTTGATTTCATGGCCGAGTGGCGGGAAAATCAAGTACCAACACCAGCCAGACTACCAGAGCTTTGGACGAGGTACTTCGATGGATCGCTCAAGCTCGAGGCCGGCGGAGCAGGAGTACTTTTCATCTCTCCGAAGGGTGAACAACTCAAGTACGTCTTGCAAATCCTTTGGAAGGTATCCAACAACTTGGCCGAGTACGAAGCGCTACTACACGGGCTCCGCCTAGCAGTCTCCCTGGGCATCAAGCGACTACTCGTGTACGGTGACTCTCTACTAGTTGTGCAGCAGGTCAACAAAAAGTGGGACTGCACGAAGGAGGAGATGGACGCATACGTCATGGAAGTGCGCAAGCTGAAGAACAAATATGCCAGCCTGGAGATTCACCATGTCGTCCGTGACAACAATGTTGGAGTAGATGTACTCTCCAAGCTTGGATCTACTCGAGCCCAAGTCCCACCGTAGTATTCGTTCAGGAACCCAAAGACCGTCGATCAAGACCACAAGTCAGAGCACCACCGCCTTGGGATCAACGGATCCCAGTCGAGAGGTCATGATGTCGGAGGTCGACTTGCGAGGGACTTTCATCGACTTCATCAAGGAGAAGAAGCTACCTCCCGGGGTAGACGAGAAAAGCCCAGAAGCAATTCGTATCATGCGGCGCAGCAAGGGGCTTGTCATCGTGGGAGACAAACTCTACAAGCGTGGAGCTAGCATCGGAGTACTTATGAAGTGTGTCCCGAGGGGCTGGGGCTGCAACATACTACTCAAGATACATGAAGGCACTTGTGGGAATCATGCAGCGTCCAGGACATTAGTTAGGAAGGCTTACAGGGCAGGCTACTGGTGGCTGACTGCAGTTTCTGACGCCGAGGACCTCGTACAAAAGTGCCAGAAGTGTCAGTTCTTCAGCAAGCAGTCACATGTCCCGTCACACAACCTCATCACCATACCACCCTCCTGGCCCTTTGCATGCTGGAGCCTCGACATGATTGGACCTCTGACTACCTCTCCAGGTAGTTTCACACACGTGTTGGTGGCCATCGACAAGTTCACCAAGTGGATCGAGTACAAGCCGATCACCAAGCTCACTCCAGACAGGGCGGTCAACTTCATCTCGGACATTATGTACCGTTTTGGTTACCCCAACACCATCATCACAGAATTGGGCACCAACTTCACCGCCAATCGGTTTTGGGAATTCTTTGACAACAACGCGATTGAGGTGAAGTATGTGTCAGTCGCGCACGCAAGGGCCAATGGACAAGTCGAAAGAGCAAACGGCTTGATTCTGGATGGCCTGAAGAAGAGACTCTACGAGGAGAACAGCAAGAAGGGTGGCAAGTGGATATATGAACTGCCTCATGTCATCTAGGGGCTTCAAACGCAGCCGTCGAAAGCCACAGGACATAACCCGTTCTTCCTCGTATACGGGTCAGAAGCTATACTCCCAGCAGACATGATGTGGCACTCTCCCAGAGTCGAGATGTACGATGAAGGAGAAGGAGATGAAGCTAGGCAGCTGGAACTGGACTCACTCGATGAAGCCAGATGCAGCGCTCTCGTACAGTCAGCCCGTTATCTGCAGGGCATCCATCGCTACCACGATCGCAATGTACGTGAGCGGTCGTTCAATGTCGGTGATCTGGTCCTCCGCCTCATTCAAGATGAGACTGGCTTGCATAAGCTCAATTCCCAGTGGGAGGGTCCCCTCATCATAACAACAATTACAAGACCAGGGTCATATCGCCTACAGTACCCTGATGGCCAGGAAGTTCCTAATTCCTGGAACATAGAGCATCTCCGAAAATTCTACGCCCAGTAGAAGTTGTAAATAATTCACCAGCTGCATGTCAGCGTTATTATGAATAAAGAGTTAATTTCGCTGTAATTCGCCTACTTTTGTACATGTTTTAACTCGGGGGCTTCACCACGAGTTCTTAAATTTTTTCGCCTATGTTAAACTCGGGGGCTCCGCCATGAGTACTTGTACTTAGCTCGCTTATGCTTGGGGGCTCTGCCGTGAGTACTTGCGTCTAGTACTGCCCGAGAGGCATCATACTCGAGTACTTAACGTGCTCCTTTATTCCGGCCACTGCTACGACTACTCGACAGAGAGCGTTAAGGCATCCGCCGAAGGGGTTACCAAACCCATTACACGGCTAAGTTATACCTTGCTAACACGCAGGACGACAACTAAGACCGTTCAGGGCTCCTTAGCCAACAGGCTAGCTTTGCGTACCGCTCGGTTGGTAAATCCAATCTATGACCTCTGTTCTACGAGCACTTTCACGAAACGTCAAGTTATCGACTACATCCAAGCCGATGCTCTTGGAGTAGTTTTAACCCAAACGTCTCCTAAACTATTCTAAGTCCTACGATCATATCAGCATACATCATACAAAGATACGAGCTGATGCAAAGATCAAACAGGCAACATTATATACATATCAACACAAGTAGCACAAATGTTTCTACACATTGTTCTCTGCTACGACTAACCATCTTGCTCCAGGCTTTCGGCAATCTTGTTAGCGATGGGCTCGACTTCTTCACGAAACTTCGTGAATTGCTCCACCGAGCAGTTGGACGCCATGCCTTCCGCGAGTGGTTATAACTTTGCCTTTGACCAATATGACTTCACCAGGGCGAGCACCTGTGTGATGTAGGTCCTGGTGGCCTCCACGATGTAGCCGGCAACCTTCTGGGGAGTCGCTCGAAGCTTCTCCAGCAGGGATGGTTCTCCAGCTCCATCTTCGGCGGTGAATTCCACCATCTCCACGACGGCCTGGGCAACAGACTTGAAGTCTTCGAGTTCTTTCTGCATCTGTTGCTGGCCCGCGTGCATGTCCTTGATCTGCTGTAGCGCTTCTTTGTATTAGACATAAGTTTCCTTAAGGATCCTCTGCAGGCACTCGACGTCATCTGTGCCACGGTAAACAAGATTCTTCAGATCTATAATTAAATTATCTTTCTGTTGCAATGTGTATTTCAGTTCTGCACGCAAGAGAAAAGAAGAAGTATTCGAGAAAGTTTTCAGAAACTACTCAAATAACACATCAATCAAGGGATAACAAGATAGAGCAGCAAGTTACCTTTGTGAGCTTTGGCTGCCTTCTTGTTCTTCTCCACGAGCTGCGTCTTCTCCTTCTTAAGACTTTCAAAGGTGTTCTTAAAGGCATGAGCTTCCCGCTCACGATCAGCCTCCAGCCGCTCGAGTCTCTTCTGCAGTTCGAAGATCGTGCGGTCCTTCTCTTGCAGCCGGAGGTGGCCATCCTGGAGGAGTTTCAGTTTGTCTGACTTCTCCTAGGACCGGTCCATCAGACCCTACAACATACAAGAGCAGTTAGTATTCATTGGACAAGAACAGAGGAAGAAAACTACTCGAATAAGACGAATACTCACTATGGTGAAGTCGTACAAGTCCTTGAAGACAGCAAGAACATGATCCCATTTCTCTTTTGAGAGCGAGGGATCCTCGATCAAGTCGTCCACCACCTCAGCGCTGGGCTCCGATATACCCGCGGCGCCAACATCTCCAGCACCAGGGCCTGGTGCGCCCGTGGTCTGGGCGATGCTGGTGCCAGGGTCTGTCACGCCCACTGCAGCTGCATCCTGCGCGCCTGACTCCTTGGGCAGCTCGCCTGCCACTACACCCACGGTCACGAGTGTCGCCTCGGGCAGACCAGTACCAGGGGGCCGAGGAGGCATGATGAGCTCACCCTCGAGGAGGTTAGACGCCGGTGGCTCCATCTCCGCCCGTTCCGCATCAGCTCCATCCGACGCTGATTCTTTTCCCGCCTCAAGATTGGTGGCTGGAGGAGACAGAGGAGGCGGAGGAAGTGCCCCCTCATCAAACGCTGCAACATCCATATCTCTCCCTTACCCGGGGGCTTGGGTAGATGGGACTTCTTCAGGATCCCCCAAGTCCAAAGCAGAGGAAGGGCTGGAAAACAAGACAGATGAGTCAACTACTCAAGACTTACGTGGAGGACCTCTTGGTCACAAGTTTCTTGAGGCCCGTCAGCCGTGGCCCTCGAGCAGATCCCTTCCCAGACCGACCAGTAGGCTCCTCCGGTGGAATTTGCGAGGTGGTCGTCGGGATAGAACTACTCGAACTCAGCGACACGTCAACAGCAAAAGGGTCCACCGCACCACGCTGGATGTTGGGATCTGGTGCGGCATCATCCCCAGAAGGCCCAGACTTTCTCTCGTCCTTGTGATGTTTCGACAAGGGGAAGGCGGGAGGGCTGAAGAGAAAAGAAGCCTCGACAAGGGAAGTACTCGAGATGTGGACTTACCAAGGGTTCTTGTCCGAATCCCCGCCAATGACCGCCTTGCGCTTCCGTACCACTCCTCGTGGTTTGGTTGGGTGGCTTGGCATCTCCAGGCTAGTACTCAAGTCCTTCCCCGACATCTTCAAGATGTCTGCCAGAGGGGTATTGTCATAATCTGTTAGATCCTCATCTACGTAAGGGTCATACTGATGGGTCTTGAGTACTTGAAACGCACTCGGCTCGAGGCACATCAAGATTAGGGGCAGGACAACGATACAATTCTAAATGTCCCTGCAAAAAGAAAAAAGCACAAGATGAACAGTCAGATAGGAATTCTCCATAAACAAAGGTACTGAACGTACTCGAAGGCAACATTAGTCACCGGATTTGGCGAACTGCCTGCGCTGAACAGCTTCGGGACATATTCTACTGTGTGGGCATCAAGTAGTACTCGCTGCTCACGAAGAAGAGATGTCTGCGATAGGAGGACCTCTACAGTCAAGTGAGATGGGTCGTTACTTCCTAAGTACTCGAACCCAAATCGTTCCCTTTTCTCCAGCGGCATGATGCGCCTCTTGTACATGGTGGCGAGGACACACTCCCCGGTCACACCAGCATCCTTGTGCTTCTTAATCAGCTTGAGCAGGTCGGTGTTGACACCGATTTTTGACACTTGTTAGCATCTTGGATGAAGGCCAATAGAGATTGGGCTGGCGCTGGATCAGAGAAAGAAAGTAGAACATGATGGGCCTTTTCAGGGCCAGGAGAAGCGTCGCAGCCGACGGAGCATGGAAGAAGAGCTGACAGAGTTACGTCAGCAAGTTATCTTAGAGATAGAACTCTTTGTTTTTAGGAAAGTTTGTTTTCTTTGTTATCAGGTAATGTGTGTCGTAATCGACTAGGGTTTGTAGCTTAGGCTATAAATAGCTGCCTCCGGGCATGTATCGAGCCATCCAATGATCAATACACAAACCATTTTTTCCTTTTTCCCCTTTTCGGCGGCTTCGCCTTAGTTGCAGTAGATTTTTCTTTTACGAGTTCTTTTTTGCAAGACAGGCTGCATGGTTTTCGACCACTAGCATGCTGATCCCAGCACGTTTCGGCCTGCATCGATCCCGACCATAGTTTTGCTGGTAATTTCCGAGTCGAACGAGGAAAATAGGCTCAAGGTTGATGGTGCATAGCTTCTTCCTCTATCCTGTATTAGTTCAAGTTATCGAGCAGATTGGATCTAGGTCCGGTCTGTTCACCAATTTATCGATATCAGCTTGTTCTTGTTAGGTTAACTCATTTAATCTAGCTTGTTTCTTGTTGTTGTCACAAGTTATCGGTAATTACTAGATTTGGCAGGACTAGATTCGTTTGATCTTGTCTTTATTTGGTTTTACCACAATTTATCCAGCTTAGATCTAAATACCATCGGTCGACGTGTAGCTTGCCTACATCTTCCAGCTTGGCCGATCGGGTTCGGATCCAAGTGTTGTTTACCAGGGCACCGCTAACCTGTTCAGCGTTGCTTCACCCTGCACAATTGGCTGAAGCTGTGGCCGATTGATCTATCAGTGCGTCGAACACTTGGCCGACGCGCTCGACGGAATGATTCGGACAACAGCCGATACGTTCTGGTAATTTAACTGTTCGAATCTATTCCTTGTGAATTGTTGGTCAAATTGACTGGCACGCCCTGCACCACCACGCAGCCAATTTTGGACGCCACGCAGGAGCAAAGCAAGAGGCTCCCGAGTCCTCGCGTGTGGCAACGCTGAAAGCCAATCCGCGGTTTTTTGCATCAACACGCTTTTGGCACATCCGGTGGGACACGACAATAACACATGCGATGACCAAGAACAGCGGCACGGATGGTAACAAAATATTGTCACCTACCATGGACGATCTCAATGAAGGACAAAGGCGACTAGTCGAAGAAGCTGTAAAGCAATCACGAGAAGCTTGCCTTAGGTCATTCATCTTGACCAAAGAAGGGCAGGTGATCCAGAAGCAGTCGCTACTAGTGCCGGGGGGCATCACTGTCACTTAAGACTCGGCCAATTTAAGGAGATATTCGATCAGTCCATAAGTCACCTCTGATCAATCAGTCAGGAGTGCTGACCGAAACCATCAAGGATGCTGTCAAGAACGTCTTAGGAGAGGGCACTCGACGGAGTAACATAGGACCATCCTACTCCAACGAGGTGCCATCGGCCACTGCTGGCGTCACAATTCTAGCAACGACGGCCGATGGTCATCTGCCCTGTACGATAAGTGTGCTGATGACTGGCACCGGACCAAGCTCTTCACCATACATACTGAAGCGCCCAAGTACATCGGCAACACATGCTTCATCGCCACCAACGACGACATTCACTCCAGAGCTGGCGATGAATGCATCTACACCAAGCAGGGGCATGTTCAGCACTCCAACAGGATTCATACCATCTACGCTGGGCATGCCAATGGAATTCTGGCACTATATCTATCCACAGTTATTCGGGCAAAGAAACAACGCGGTGAACTTCCCTCCTGCCACGATGCCATTGGTGCCGTCTGCTCCGATCATCCAACATCCACCAGAGACTCCACTGACTCCCATAATCCCTTAGGGCTTTACGAACTAGGCACCATCCTTAACGTACCAACGCATTTCGCAACACACCTTCTAGTCAAGTTTTACGAAAATAAGTTTTTACGGCTTGTCGCATTCTCTGGCGTATGTATTTTGGCTCTGGCGCCAGCTGTTGCCAGCTGTGGCACCAGCTACGGCTCTGATACCAGCTGTGGCAGAACCACCTGAATTAATCCGGCTCAAATGTATTAACCATAACCGTTAGGGCAATTTCGGTTAACCTTACACTTCAAACGGAGTAATCCACTGGTCTGTCGGGTATAACCTCCCGATGCAACCACGGTAATCGGATCGAGCGCCATACATACAAATGCTCACGCGACGATGAGCCCAGAGAATACCACATTCCAGCAAATATTACAACATTATCATAAGTAAATATTACAGACCAAGTTTTAAATTTAGAAACCAAGTACTTCAATGATCATAAATAAGTTCTTCAGAGTTTAAGTTGCAGCGGAAAATAAACAACGGAAGCTACTCGACGATACATAATGTCTCGATGAAGCCCGTACGAGACATCACTCGGCATTATCTCCGTTGGACCGGGGCGTATCCCATTCCACCGACCAACCAAGGGGAAGAGTGCAGGGCCAAGTCAAGCTAGCAATCATATCTTCGAAGGTCTCACCTGAAAACGAGCCACAAGCAAGGCTGAGTATACTAATACTCAGCAAGACTTACGCGTGTAGTGGAATCTACTCCACCGACTCTAGACATGCAAGGCTTTTTGGCTCAGGGGTTTGTTTTGCCGAAAAGCATCTACAAGTGGGTCCTTACTTTCAACTTTTAGCTCAAGATTCTAGTTTCATTAACCATTCTAGATAAGCAGCTATCCAAAAGCATACATGGTGAAGCATTAAATTTTCATCCAACCAGTTCATTCATCATCATTGTTCCTCTTCTTACTCTGTGGGTAAAAATGGTTAAGCAGTCTCAATAGCCGTGAGAAACGGACGATTCGAATCGAATTTCTTAACCTTGCAAGGGAAACCCTAACACACATCACGTGGTTACTCCCTAGAGTCACACGTGCAACCTTTCCCCTTTCTTTCCGGGTCGTGGATCGGGGCTACCCTCCGAGAGTACAAGAGCCCCACGCCACGGTTCGGCGTCGGGTCGTGACCACTCTCTGCACTCGCCATATGCACATGGGACCGAAGTTCAAAGGGTAGGATGCCGTCCACTTGCCGGGCCAATCAGGTACTTAAGCTTACCGATTTCCATAATCTCGGCATGTGTTTAGTACGTTCAAAGACTTAACCATCACTACCACACCCTGCGGCCTTAGCATTTTTCACTAGACAGACGGGCCTCAATCGTAACCATCGTTCCATAGCCCGTCCGTGTCCTTATGATTGCAGCGTGTAGTAGACATTCAACTCCTTTTTTCTCGCGAGTGACAGGAAATCACTCGACTTTTACCGAAGTCCTATTAGCACGGCATTCTATCGAACCTCACGTCTAGTTTTCAAGCAAGGGTTCCTAACGTCATGCAACTAAGTTTTCATTCAACTCCTATAAACTTAATGCACAAGCAAAAGAGTAGTGAGTTGCATAATTTGGAAAGAGATGGGTTATGCTCCGGGGCTTGCCTTCGCAGTTCGCTTGGGGCTCTTCCGAACTTGGGTTCGGGTCTTCAAGAGCTTCAGTTAGATTCGCTTGAGCTTCACGCTGCTCACTCTCGGACGCGGGCACCAGCTCGTAAGTTCCGTCGGCGAGAGTCGTCGATTCTACATGAATGCACAAGTTTAAGTCGTGTAATGGTAATCGATACGATTTAAGTGTAATTACTACAATGGATAGTTTCTGGTTGGGAAATTTTGGATTTAGGCACATCAGGGAAAGATGTGCTTACTGTAAAACTTTCAGCCAATTTTATGTAACAGATTAGTTATGAAAAATATATTACATAGTCGCTGTTAGATCCTTGTTCTTTTTGTACAGAACACTTGGTGCAACAACTGAGTCTAAGATTTTTACAGAGCTGTCACTTAAGCATGCAGAAGTTACTGTAATTTTTGTAGGATTTATCATGCAGTATTCAGAGCATAGAAAATATGACATTCCACACCTAGGCTATTCAAGAATTCATTTTTACAGGACCCTACACAGGGTTTTTGTCCCTGTAACTTTGTACACGGCAACCACTACCACAGTGTATCTCTTAGTAAAAATTTGAGAATTTTCCAAGCTAAGATACTATTTTCTTGATTTAACGTATGTTATTAGCACATAATTCAATTAAATAGGTTACTGTGGGATAAAAAGTCTCCTAATTTTTCTCTGGCTTCTAGGTACCAATACACTAGCAGAGAAAAAGTTTCATTAGGTGATTCATCACCTAACTGCAGGGATAAAATATTTTACTTAACCATGGTATGGAACTAAGTTTAATAAACAGTAAAGCTAGAGATGGAATTTGGGCCTGATCTTTTTACACAATCCTAAACATCAAGCAACTAACTTACTGCCCAAAATTTAGGGTCAGCAATGATCTACAACAGTGGGTACAAAATAAGTCCATTAAAGCTTCCATTTAATGTAGAGCAAAATATGTTGAGATTCTGAGAAACGTTTTGTAACAAAAGTGGTAGAGTTTGTTTTAAGGATTCCAGAACAGTTGCGTTTGCATTTTTCTGAATTTTCTACGATTTTATACGAATTTTACAAGTTCACTGAATTTGAATCTAGATTTGAAAGTTTCTTTTACAACTAGGTCCTTGAATCTTACGCGCAGACCCTTCTAAAGATTTAAATTCTTGCAATTGGGTCCTCGGGCGGCTCGGGTACGGCGGCCGGCCGAAATTCCGGCGAGGGGCTCGCTGGCGGTGAGGGGTGAGGGTCGGGGAAGGTTCAGGGGTGCGAGGGCTACCTTGTGGGGGTGTTGTTCAGGTGGGGGACGGCCGGGAAGGGCTCGCCGGCGTTGGAGCAGAGGCGGCGGCGGCGCGGCACGCGTCGACGGCGGTGCTCCGGCGGGCTTGGGGCGGCCTGGTCCGGTCAGCAAGCTTCAGCGACGCGTGGGGAAGCTGCTCAGGGGCTTGGCTTGGACGGAGGAGGTCGGGGTCGCGCTGTCCACGGCGAGCAGGGGCGGCGGCGGCGGCGGCAGCGCAGGCGGCGGCTCTCCGGTGGCTCTGGGAGGCGTTGGGCGGGTCGGCGAGCTTCAGGGGGATGATGTAGTGGTGGCTGAAGCTTCCGTTTGGGCGGTGGGCGGCGGTGGAGGGCTGTCCACGACGGGCGGCGCTCGGCGGCGGCAATGGCGGCGGCGAGTGCGTTCTGGGTGCGTGGCTCGCGCGGGCGGTCGGAGCTCAGCTTTTATAGGGGCAGGAGGGAGTGCGGAGGGGCCTGGGCAGCGCGCGGGGCGGGGGCACGGCACGGCGCGCACTGGGCGTGGCGAGCGGCGGCAGAACGCCGGCGCGGCGTGCGGCGAGCGGGCGTGGTGACTGGGCGGCCGGGATATGGCATGGGCGCGAGAGATAGCGTGGCGCGCGGAGTGGTGGAGCAGCAGCTGCAGCGGCTCAGGCGGAGGGCGGGCGCGGCGACTGGCGGGGCGCGGGAGCCGGGGCGGCACGGCGGGGCGCGGCGACTGGGCGCGACGGGCGGCGGGGCTGGGCGCAGCAGCATCATGTGCACGCGCGGGCGCTCACTGGGCCGCGCGGCGTGGGGAGGGGGCAAAGCCGGCCGTGGCGGGGTGGTGCGGCGGCCACTGGCCTGGCGCCTTGCGCCGGTCAGGCGTCGCCGGCCACCTGGCGCGCGGCGGTCGGGTGGGGAGGAGAGAGAGGGGGGGGGGGGGGGGCGCGAGGGCCTGAATGCGAGAATTTGGAAAACTTCAGGGGGCTGGGTGAAAACAGGGCGTTTTCTCCTCTTTCTGATTTGAATTTCAAAAACTTTTGAACACGAACGTTGTTCAGAATAAAAAGTTCTACAACTTTGGTTTCAGCCAAAATCTCATTTGGCTTATGGTTTGAAAGTTAAATTTAAAAGTTCAAAAGTAACCAAATGTGCTCAAATTAAATTTGAATTCCAACTGAACTCGTTCTAATTCTTTCCACCCTTTTATTAGTGGGTTTAAGCATAGGGTTGGCTAATGATACTGATTTTAGAAATGAAATTTTTACCAGGGTTGTCACAACCTTCCCCCCTTAACAAGAATCTCGCCCCGAGATTCGGTAATTCTTAGTGTGGGCGTGGGTGCACATACCAGTGGTCGAGATAAGAAACCCAGGGAAATGTTGGTTTAGGTAGCTCTCGGTTTCCCAGGTGGCTTCTTCTTCTGTGTGGTGATTCCATTGTACTTTATACATTCTAATCACTTCCCTCCTGGTCTCTCTTTCTTTTTGATCCAAAATCTTAACTGGGTGTTCGACATACGAGAGGTCGGGCTCTAACGATATTTCTTGTTGTTCCACAATCTCAGTAGGGACTCGAATACACTTCTTGAGTTGAGATACGTGGAAGACATCATGGGTGGCCGTGAGCTGAGGGGGCAGTTGTAATCTGTAGGCTACGGGTCCGCAGCTCTCAATGATTTCGTAAGGACCAACATAACGGGGAGCTAGTTTGCCTTTGATTCCAAATCTTCGCACTCCCTTGGTTGGTGAAACTCGAAGATAGACATGATCGCCAACTTCGAACTTTAGGGGCTTTCTCCTTTTGTCAGAATAGCTCTTTTGTCGAGCTTGTGCGGCTCTAAGATTTGCTTGTATTACTTTTACTTTCTCCTCTGCCTCGATTACCAGGTCGGGTCCAATTATTTTACGTTCTCCGGTTTGTGACCAGCTCAAAGGAGTTCGACACCTTCGTCCGTACAGGGCCTCAAATGGTGCCATTTTCAAACTCGTTTGATAGCTGTTGTTGTATGAGAACTCTGCTAGGGGTAGGCATTTGTCCCAATTCTTGTCATAGTGAATGACGCAAGCTTTCAGCATGTCTTCAAGAATTTGGTTTACTCTTTCCGTTTGTCCGTCAGTCTGAGGATGGTATGCTGAGCTGCGAATCAGTTTAGTGCCAAGAGACGTTTGCAGTTGTTCCCACAAGCGTGCTACAAACTGAGGACCACGATCGGAAATAATTGTCTTAGGTATTCCATGCAGGCAAACAATACGATCGAGGTAAATCTCGGCATATTTCTTGGTAGAATAGGTGGTGTGTACCGGAAGAAAATGTGCCGTCTTGGTGAGTCTATCCACGATAACCCATATGGAATCATGTTTCTGGGAAGTATTTGGTAGTCCAACGATGAAGTCCATACTTATATCTTCCCATTTCCATGATGGTATAGGTAACGGTCGTAGTGTACCGGCTACCTTCAAGTGGCTAGCTTTTACTCTCTGGCACGTGTCACATTCCGAGACATACGTAGCAAATTCCCTTTTCATTCTAGTCCACCAGAAGTTTTTCCTTAGGTCTTGATACATTTTGCTACTGCCGGGATGGATAGAGAATTTGGAAAGGTGTGCCTCATCAAGAATTTGCTTGCGGAGTTCACGATTCTTCGGAACGACTATACGACTTTCAAACCATAGAACTCCCTTATGGTCCTGGCGGAAACATTTATACTTCTCCTCACCTAGAGAGAGTTTTTGTTTGATGATCTTAATTCCTTCATCCTGTAGTTGTGCCATGACGATTTGGTCGTGAAGAGTGGGCTCAACTGAGATGTGATCTAGAGTGCCTTGGGAAACCATTTCCAAGTTAAGCTTCCTCATCTCTGCACACAATGTCTCATGGCAGGACTCCATGGATAAGCAATGGCAATGGGACTTGCGGCTTAGTGCATCCGCGACTACATTAGCCTTGCCGGGGTGATAGTGCACTTCAAGGTCATAATCCTTGATTAATTCTAGCCATCTCCGTTGTCTCATATTCAGGTCGGCTTGTGTGAATATGTACTTGAGACTCTTATGATCCGTGTAGATATTGCACTGTGTACCCATGAGATAGTGCCTCCATATTTTCAGAGCGTGGATGACAGCTGCAAGCTCAAGATCATGAGTGGGATAATTCTGTTCGTGGGGCCGAAGGGCTCGTGAGGCATATGCAATCACCCGATTCTCTTGCATAAGCACACATCCTAGACCAGTACCTGATGCGTCACAATACAAATCGAATGACTTGGTATTATCGGGCTGAGCTAACACAGGTGCAGTAGTCAGATGCTCTCTGAGAGTGTGGAAAGCTTCTTCACATTTCTCATTCCATACAAACTTTACTTCCTTCTTTAACAGTTCAGTCATGGGCTTAGCAATTCGAGAGAAATCCGGGATGAAGCGGCGGTAGTAACCGGCTAATCCGAGAAAACTGGGAATCTGATGAACGGAGGTAGGGGGTTTCCAATCCATCACCTCTTGTACCTTGCTGGGGTCAACAGCTATGCCTTCGCTGGAGATCGTGTGACCTAAGAACTTTACAGTATCCAACCAAAAATCACACTTAGAAAACTTAGCATAGAGCTGATGGTCTCTGAGTCGCTGAAGAACAATATGAAGGTGCTTGGCATGCTCTCCCTCATCCTTGGAATAGATAAGGATGTCGTCGATGAACACTACGACGAATTTGTCAAGTTCGGGCATGAATACCGAATTCGTGAGATACATGAAGTAGGCCGGGGCATTGGTGAGTCCAAAGGACATGACTAAGAATTCATATAGTCCATATCGTGTGGAGAAGGCAGTCTTAGGAATATCGCATGGGCGAATCTTGATCTGATGATATCCTGAACGAAGATCAATCTTTGAGAAGACTCTGGCTCCAGCTAATTGATCGAAGAGTACATCAATACGAGGAAGTGGGTATTTATTCTTAACAGTTACCGCATTGAGAGGTCGGTAATCCACACATAGTCTTAAACTGTCATCCTTTTTCTCTACGAATAGGGCTGGACATCCCCAAGGTGATGCGCTAGGGCGAATAAAACCTTTGTCCAGTAGTTCTTGGAGTAGAATTTTCAGCTCTGCCAATTCTTTAGGGGGCATCCTATATGGTCTCTTGGATATAGGTGCAGTGCCTGGCTGTAGTTCAATAACGAACTCAATGTCCCTATCCGGTGGCATTCCTGGTAAGTCATCCGGAAAAACATCGGCATACTCGTTTACCACGGAAATATCCTCTAGCTTAAGTCCTTCCATCTTGTAAGCACAGGAATTCGTACAGTCTAGGAATGGTAGGTAAAGGGTAGTGGCTCCGTGACTAGGTGAATTTATCTCAACGGCTCGAGAAGAAAGGTCCAGTGTGACTCCATGCATAGCCATCCAGTTCATTCCCAAAATAATGTCCATGCCGTCAAGGGGTAAAAGGATAAGGTCTGTGTCGATGGTTTTACTACCCAATTTGACTGGTACTTGTCTGATCATTTGGTTTGAAGCAATCTTACCACCCGGTGTTGATATCATATACGACCCTTTTGTGTGACAAACATCCAAGCCTACCTTTGCACCGAATTTTGCACTTATGAAACTATGCGATGCACCAGAATCAAATAATATAACTGCAGGCTTGTTATGGATAGAGAATGTACCCGACATCACTGGGGCTCCTTCAGGAAGCTCTGCAAGCGTGGTGAAGTTAATCCGTCCTTGCATGACTTGCAGGGTCTGTCTCTTGCCCCTGTTCTTGGTGTTCGGGTTGAATCCTTGACCTTGGTTAGGCTGCCCAGACTGAGGGCATTCTCGTGCGAAGTGGTTGGAACTCCCGCATTTGAAACAGCGATTCGCGGGGCTAGGTCGAAGAGACTGCTGAAGAATGGGCCTCGGACCATTCTATGGAGGCATCGGGGGTCGTACCATGCCTGGCTGCTGTGGGGGTCTGGCAATCCATCTCCCTGGTTGAGGGGCCCTTGGTGGAGCTGTGGGGGCGGCATTTTGCACGATGCGATACCTTGGTGGTTGGACACTTGATGGTCCAGCGGGTGCCTTTCTCTTCTTCTCGGCCCGGTGTGCCATGATACAGTCTTCCTGGGTTATGGCCATATTGACCAACTCGTTGTAGGTGTCAGCCCTGGCTAGGTTCAGACGTTCCTTGAGCTTGGTATTCAGACCTCGGCGGAAACGATCACGCTTCTTGGCATCCGTATCAGCGTGATAGCCCGCATACTGGCATAGGTTGTTGAATGCTTGGGCGTACTGTAGCACGGTGCGGGTGCCCTGGGTAAGTGCTAGAAACTCATTCAACTTCCTCTCCATGAGGCCCTCGGGAATATGATGTGCCCGGAACGCGGTCTTGAATTCATCCCAGTCGACCACATGATCAGCCGGGAGCATCGCAGAATAGTGGTCCCACCACAGTCGAGCGGTACCGCGAAGCTGTTGCGCGGCAAAACGAGCTTTGTTGGCCTCTGAGCATGGGGCCACAAGTAATGTGAACTTGGATTCGATGGTGCGAATCCATGCATCTGCGTCCAGGGGTTCCTCGGTCTTATGGAACAAGGGCGGCTGGGTCCCCAGGAAATCCGTGTATCCTGTAGCTTGGGGTTGGTGAGCATTGTGCCCACCCCTCTGCTGGTGCTGTCCTTGCACGATCTGACGCAGCAGCTCGGTTTGAGCGGCCATCACTTCCACCAAACTGGGCGGGGGTGGTGGCGATTGTCGCGAGCGGCTGCCACCGGCACCAAAACCCTCAGGGTTGCCACGTGTTGATCCAACCATCGGAAACGTGAAAGGTTACTATTATCAACACGATCCATATTACTTCCTTGATTCATAAATGATTGGTGTAGTCAAAGACTTCCGAAATCACAGCTAGAAGTATGGACAGAATCTCTGTTTGCTACGAGAAAAACCATAGCTTGCTGTGGGTCCATCTAAAACATCTCAAACTTTGGCAGTAGTCAGAGAATTTAGGAAGGCACCACTTTGGTATTTAACTTCGGCGCTAGATCGATAGCTAGGATGGTCAAGCGGTTCACTCTTTGCTTCCCTGTTTTGGCTGTTTTTCAGCAGAACGAGTTATAGTATCTGGCCTATAACTCAAACTAGCAAGATCCAATAGGGTTGAAATTTTGTGAGATCCTAGATCACAGAATTTAGCACAAGTTTGGTATTCAACACTCAGCCAAGAAATGCGAGGAGACATGGATAAAAATTCCGACAAGTCTCAGCGATTGTGGATTTCATTGTTTACCAACTTACAACGAATCACCCAAGTTTTATCGCCGTTCCTTACATGCTAAGGGTATCCACATGGTTCAGGTGTACCCAACACAAAAGAGTTACTCAACTCCTAGTTAGCCTATTACAACACTTGCCAAAAGTTAGGCTACCCTATCGAGGAGTATGTGCAGAAGTCCTCCTAGGTCATCATCTAGAAATCATCCAAGTCGTTGACGGACGACTCGCTGTGAGCAGGAGAGTGAGCTCCCATCTGAGGTGTCTGTGGTACCTCACCCTCAAAATCCATACCGGAGATACCATCAATCTCCTGTGGCTCCTCCTCATCTTCCTCCATGTCCTCCTCATGGTGATGGTCATTCTGATCATGGTGCCACTGAATGTGCTCATTAGCATCCTCCAATTCAAGGCTCAGATCATGGAGCTGCTCCTCCAACTGTGCTATCGTGGCATCTCTCTCACCCATGAGAGTGTCCTGCTCCTGAATTTGGCCCTCAAGTTGGCCAATCTGAGCATCTCTATCCTCAAGATCCTGACTGAGCTCCTTAATTTGCTCATCCCTGGTATCTGCCATCATGTGGTAGGCCTAAGCAAGATCAGTGAGCTGCTCAAGTGCCTGACTCTGGAGAGTCTGAAGCCGGTAGAGTGCACTCATGCACCGCACGGAGGTATGAATAGTTTCTTGGGCGTGAAAGTCTACCAAGTACTGTGCGTGCTGCACCCTGTTGAGCCAAAAGAGGTCGTTGTCCTGGGCAGCAGGAAACAATCCAATGGGAGCGAGTGTGACAACCTCGGGACGCTGCGCACAAAAAGTGGTGAGCGCCCTCATGGCTGCAAGCTCCCAAGTATCGGCCAAACGGCGACCAACAGCCTCAAGATCCAAGGTGGGCCACTCCGGGTGTAGCGGGTGCGGAAAAACGGTCACGTTGACACGGCACTGGGTAACTCCATTTTCTGCAAACTCCAGTGGAGACACTGCGAGTGTACGCGTCCATCCTCATCCACCATCATAGCAACAGGCTCGGCCATCTGAACAAAAGATCAAATGGAGTGAGATAGCGAAAAACTGTGAACAGCACAAGGGCAGATTCTGCATAGTGTGCAAAAATAACCATAACTTCCACAGTTCTAATCCAAAAATTCTCAAATTTCACCAGATCACTCTTAAGGTATTTGTGAACAACTTTGCTAGTCAACTCCAGAGCTAAATAGGTCTCTAAGATGGTCTTTCTTTTCAGGTTTTACCTTACTGTCTACCCAGAATTTTCAGTGAACAGAGGGCCAGAGTTTCGTGCACCAGGGAAAATCTACCCAGCCAAAATTTACCAAATTTTAACAGCAGCTACCTGGGTAAATTTGGAACAAGTTTCGTATTGTGCTCTTTTGCAGAAAACCGCAGGAAGGGGGCCTAAATATTTAAGAGGCAGAAGGGCTTATTCTGGACAGAATTCTGACATTCCAAGGTTTCTGTTAATTCTCACTATCCATAAGTTCAGATTTTTTTTCATTTTTGAACAGAAGATAGAACACAAAATTTGGAACAATTTCTTCAACATGAACTTTATCAGAAAAGGTCATTTTCTTTGGCCAATAAATCGCTCTTTTCGGTCGGACAGTTTCGCTAGATGGTCCTTATGCAAACCACGCTTAGATACGCAAGAACCTTACCACTCTCATACAACGTATTTTCAATTTCCGATATGTATGGTGATGATGCATGCACGTCCTATTCGTCCTCACAAACTAAAATAATTGCCAAATACTTTTGGTCTTACGAAGATAGTCTCGGTGGCATACACAATACGGCTCTCGCTATAATAGCTAGTCGAGTCTTTCTACCCGTTCCTTAACTTATCGTAATCGCGGTTAGTGTACCTGCAGAAGATTGATAAGCATATATATTTCATGAACCTTTCATGCCAGCACTCATGAAAGCGTTCGTATTCATTACCGTTTACTTATAGAAACGATATCTGTACAATTTCCGCCGTACAGACGACGTTAACATACGCTATCGAGATAGCGTATTCACGGGGGTACCGTCATGAGATGGGGGCATGAGCAGCGATCGCCATACCCTGCGCCAAACCTTCTACTCCCAATATGTTCAACTAACAGTTGGCATATTGGCAGCACCTCAAGTAAGCCACTGCTTGAGGGCAGCGTTCGGTTCGCATCACCGACAGGAAGGCCAAGCTCTCTCAATTGGCTGAGGATCCTTACCTTCTTACCTTAGCGATGAGTGCATCGTTACAGAATTTAAGGTCGGTTGTGCATGAAAGTAAGTTTTGACAGAAAGTAATGTGCTGGAAGTCAGTTGATAATATTTCATAAGTCAGATAGCCACCTAGTAACTTTCCCATAATCCCTTAGGGCTTTACGAACTAGGCACCATCCTTAACGTACCAACGCATTTCGCAACACACCTTCTAGTCAAGTTTTATGAAAATAAGTTTTTACGGCTTGTCGCATTCTCTGGCGTATGTATTTTGGCTCTGGCGCCAGCTGTTGCCAGTTGTGGCACCAGCTACGGCTCTGATACCAGCTGTGGCAGAACCACCTGAATTAATCCGGCTCAAATGTATTAACCATCACCGTTAGGGCAATTTCGGTTAACCTTACACTTCAAATGGAGTAATCCACTGGTCTGTCGGGTATAACCTCCCGATGCAACCACGGTAATCGGATCGAGCGCCATACATACAAATGCTCACGCGACGATGAGCCCAGAGAATACCACATTCCAGCAAATATTACAACATTATCATAAGTAAATATTACAGACCAAGTTTTAAATTTAGAAACCAAGTACTTCAATGATCATAAATAAGTTCTTCAGAGTTTAAGTTGCAGCGGAAAATAAACAACGGAAGCTACTCGACGATACATAATGTCTCGATGAAGCCCGTACGAGACATCACTCGGCATTATCTCCGTTGGACGGGGGCGTATCCCATTCCACCGACCAACCAGGGGGAAGAGTGCAGGGCCAAGTCAAGCTAGCAATCATATCTTCGAAGGTCTCACCTGAAAACGAGCCACAAGCAAGGCTGAGTATACTAATACTCAGCAAGACTTACCCGTGTAGTGGAATCTACTCCACCGACTCTAGACATGCAAGGCTTTTTGGCTCAGGGGTTTGTTTTGCCGAAAAGCATCTACAAGTGGGTCCTTACTTTCAACTTTTAGCTCAAGATTCTAGTTTCATTAACCATTCTAGATAAGCAGCTATCCAAAAGCATACATGGTGAAGCATTAAATTTTCATCCAACCAGTTCATTCATCATCATTGTTCCTCTTCTTACTCTGTGGGTAAAAATGGTTAAGCAGTCTCAATAGCCGTGAGAAACGGACGATTCGAATCGAATTTCTTAACCTTGCAAGGGAAACACTAACACACGTCACGTGGTTACTCCCTAGAGTCACACGTGCAACCTTTCCCCTTTCTTTCCGGGTCGTGGATCGGGGCTACCCTCCGAGAGTACAAGAGCCCCACGCCACGGTTCGGCGCCGGGTCGTGACCACTCTCTGCACTCGCCATATGCACATGGGACCGAAGTTCAAAGGGTAGGATGCCGTCCACTTGCCGGGCCAATCAGGTACTTAAGCTTACCGATTCCCATAATCTCGGCATGTGTTTAGTACGTTCAAAGACTTAACTATCACTACCACACCCTGCGGCCTTAGCATTTTTCACTAGACAGACGGGCCTCAATCGTAACCATCGTTCCATAGCCCGTCCGTGTCCTTATGATTGCAGCGTGTAGTAGACATTCAACTCCTTTTTTCTCGCGAGTGACAGGAAATCACTCGACTTTTACCGAAGTCCTATTAGCACGGCGTTCTATCGAACCTCACGTCTAGTTTTCAAGCAAGGGTTCCTAACGTCATGCAACTAAGTTTTCATTCAACTCCTATAAACTTAATGCACAAGCAAAAGAGTAGTGAGTTGCATAATTTGGAAAGAGATGGGTTATGCTCCGGGGCTTGCCTTCGCAGTTCGCTTGGGGCTCTTCCGAACTTGGGTTCGGGTCTTCAAGAGCTTCAGTTAGATTCGCTTGAGCTTCACGCTGCTCACTCTCGGACGCGGGCACCAGCTCGTAAGTTCCGTCGGCGAGAGTCGTCGATTCTACATGAATGCACAAGTTTAAGTCGTGTAATGGTAATCGATACGATTTAAGTGTAATTACTACAATGGATAGTTTCTGGTTGGGAAATTTTGGATTTAGGCACATCAGGGAAAGATGTGCTTACTGTAAAACTTTCAGCCAATTTTATGTAACAGATTAGTTATGAAAAATATATTACATAGTTGCTGTTAGATCCTTGTTCTTTTTGTACAGAACACTTGGTGCAACAACTGAGTCTAAGATTTTTACAGAGCTGTCACTTAAGCATGCAGAAGTTACTGTAATTTTTGTAGGATTTATCATGCAGTATTCAGAGCATAGAAAATATGACATTCCACACCTAGGCTATTCAAGAATTCATTTTTACAGGACCCTACACAGGGTTTTTGTCCCTGTAACTTTGTACACGGCAACCACTACCACAGTGTATCTCTTAGTAAAAATTTGAGAATTTTCCAAGCTAAGATACTATTTTCTTGATTTAACGTATGTTATTAGCACATAATTCAATTAAATAGGTTACTGTGGGATAAAAAGTCTCCTAATTTTTCTCTGGCTTCTAGGTACCAATAAACTAGCAGAGAAAAAGTTTCATTAGGTGATTCATCACCTAACTGCAGGGATAAAATATTTTACTTAACCATGGTATGGAACTAAGTTTAATAAACAGTAAAGCTAGAGATGGAATTTGGGCCTGATCTTTTTACACAATCCTAAACATCAGGCAACTAACTTACTGCCCAAAATTTAGGGTCAGCAATGATCTACAACAGTGGGTACAAAATAAGTCCATTAAAGCTTCCATTTAATGTAGAGCAAAATATGTTGAGATTCTGAGAAACGTTTTGTAACAAAAGTGGTAGAGTTTGTTCTAAGGATTCCAGAACAGTTGAGTTTGCATTTTTCTGAATTTTCTACGATTTTATACGAATTTTACAAGTTTACTGAATTTGAATCTAGATTTGAAACTTTCTTTTACAACTAGGTCCTTGAATCTTACGCGCAGACCCTTCTAAAGATTTAAATTCTTGCAATTGGGTCCTCGGGCGGCTCGGGTACGGCGGCCGGCCGAAATTCCGGCGAGGGGCTCGCCTGCGGTGAGGGGTGAGGGTCGGGGAAGGTTCAGGGGTGCGAGGGCTACCTTGTGGGGGTGTTGTTCAGGTGGGGGACGGCCGGGAAGGGCTCGCCGGCGTTGGAGCAGAGGCGGCAGCGGCGCGGCACGCGTCGACGGCGGTGCTCCGGCGGGCTTGGGGCGGCCTGGTCCGGTCAGCAAGCTTCAGCGGCGCGTGGGGAAGCTGCTCAGGGGCTTGGCTTGGACGGAGGAGGTCGGGGTCGCGTTGTCCACGGCGAGCAAGGGCGGCGGCGGCGGCGGCGGCAGCGCAGGCGGCGGCGCTCCGGTGGCTCTGGGCGGCGTTGGGCGGGTCGGCGAGCTTCAGGGGGATGATGTAGTGGTGGCTGAAGCTTCCGTTTGGGCGGTGGGCGGCGGTGGAGGGCTGTCCACGACGGGCGGCGCTCGGCGGCGGCAATGGCGGCGGCGAGTGCGTTCTGGGTGCGTGGCTCGCGCGGGCGGTCGGAGCTCGGCTTTTATAGGGGCAGGAGGGAGTGCGGAGGGGCCTGGGCAGCGCGCGGGGCGGGGGCACGGCACGGCGCGCACTGGGCGCGGCGAGCGGCGGCAGAACGCCGGCGCGGCGTGCGGCGAGCGGGCGTGGTGACTGGGCGGCCGGGATATGGCGTGGGTGCGAGAGATAGCGTGGCGCGCGGAGTGGTGGAGCAGCAGCTGCAGCGGCTCAGGCGGAGGGCGGGCGCGACGACTGGCGCGGCGCGGGAGCCGGGGCGGCACGGCGGGGCGCGGCGACTGGGCGCGACGGGCGGCGGGGCTGGGCGCGGCAGCGTCATGTGCACGCGCGGGCGCTCACTGGGCCGCGCGGCGTGGGGAGGGGGCAAAGCCGGCCGTGGCGGGGTGGTGCGGCGGCCACTGGCCTGGCGCCTCGCGCCGGTCAGGCGTCGCCGGCCACCTGGCGCGCGGTGGTCGGGCGGGGAGGAGAGAGAGGGGGGGGGGGGGGGGGCGCGAGGGCCTGAATGCGAGAATTTGGAAAACTTCAGGGGGCTGGGTGCAAACAGGGCGTTTTCTCCTCTTTCTGATTTGAATTTCAAAAACTTTTGAACACGAACGTTGTTCAGAATAAAAAGTTCTACAACTTTGGTTTCAGCCAAAATCTCATTTGGCTTATGGTTTGAAAGTTAAATTTAAAAGTTCAAAAGTAACCAAATGTGCTCAAATTAAATTTGAATTCCAACTGAACTCGTTCTAATTCTTTCCACCCTTTTATTAGTGGGTTTAAGCATAGGGTTGGCTAATGATACTGATTTTAGAAATGAAATTTTTACCAGGGTTGTCACAACAAGTCCCCAAATTTAGAGGGCCTTCCAAGACACTAATCTTCAGATGCCAAACCTCATGGTGGAGGAGCCTGAAGTTGATTGGGCCGGCAAGATAGCCGATGTGATGAAAAATCAATTCAGCTTGAAGCCAAAGGAGCCTGCATTCCTCTATAGGAAGCCATACCCAGAAGCTTACGATCAGATCACACTGCCTCATCGGTACAAGTTGCTAGACTTCACCAAATTCTTTGGACAGGGTGACATGTCAACCGTTGAGCACATCAGCAGGTTCCTATTACAATGTCGGGAAGCTACAACAACAGATGCCTTGAATATCCGTTTGTTCCCGCTATCTCTCTCTGGATTGGCCTTTGCCTGGTTTGCATCATTACCACCCAATTCCATAATCACATGGGCCGATCTCGAGAAGCAGTTCCACAAGTACTTCTTCACAGGAGTACAGGAGATGAAGATCACCGACCTTACTGCGGTGCAACAGAGGAACAATGAGCCTGTCCCAGATTACATTCAGAGATTCAGAGATGTGAGAAGCCATTGTTTCAATCTATCTCTCAGCGACGGCCAGCTAGTTGAATTGGCCTTTCTAGGACTTCTGCCACACATCAGGGAGAAATTCTCATCACAGGAGTTCGAGAGCATGGGTCATCTAGTATCCAGTCTTGCCAACGTTGATGTCCGAGCCTATGACATCAAGAAGAACATGTTTCAGAAGATGATCAACTATGTTGGGGATTCTTCTAAATCAGAAAGTGAAGCTGAAATTGGTGTTGCTCAATGGGTCAAGTCTAAGAAGCCAGTATCATGCCCATTCACCAAGAAGGAAGCTGAAAGCTACGGGTTCGACGTCATCAAGGCCGATAGGATATTTGATCTGCTGCTGCAAGAGGGACAAATCAAATTGCCCTCTAAACACGTGATCCCATCGGCCAACGAGTTGAAAGGGCGCCGGCATTGTAAGTGGCATCATTCCGTCACTCATAATACTAACGACTGCAAGACCTTCAGGAAGGAGATCCAGATGGCCATCGAGCAAGGAAGAATCAAGTTAGACAGGCCAATGAAAATTGATGAACATCCCTTCCCGACCAGTGCAGTTGATGTGGGAGCTCAAGAAGTTGACAGAATAGCAAAGGTACCACCTCCCAATCGTTCTGCTCATAATGCTGATCCGAAAACAAGAATATCAGCCAAAGCCAAAGGAAATCAAGGCCGATACAATCAAGATGGAAACTTCAGAAAGTCACGTGGAGTTGTAATATCTCAGATGCTCCTGAACAAGTATCAACACCAGCAAGAGAAAGAGAGATGTCGTCAAGAAGAAGAAACACGTGATGAAGAACACTGGCGGTGCCCGTTCTTTGCATTCTGCTGGAATGAAGGTCTATGTTTTCCATCGGCCGAAGATTGTCCTGAATGCAATGGGACATAGGAAGGCTGATATGATATTAAATGACAGCGTTATGAAGATGGTTATCGGCAGCCAGCTTTCAGAGGCAAGCGTCACGTTTCTGTCCATGATCGGCTGGGTCCACGGGTCCCTGACCAAATGACGATTGAAGAACAAGTTGAAGCCTGTGTACCTGACAAAGCACCTTTGGATCGATCACTTGAGCGTCACGATGACTACAGATATGATCCAGAGGAATACCCAAGTTGGTGCATCCCGGGATTGACCCGTTCTCAGAAGAGAAGGGTCCAGAGGCTCAGGAACCGGGAACAAGAAGAAGCACGTGCCTACGAGAAGAAGATAGTCAAATACCAGGTGTGGTGCATGAAGGCCGATGAGACAACCCCGTCCGCGTCGGTCAATATGGTCTTTGTGCTACCAATGGAATTCAAAGCACCAGTTCATGATGATGATGAGGTAGCAGTAGTAGAGCTTGCGCTGGATCCAGTTCCAGCATCATTCAAGAAACCAGACAAGAAGGAGCAGAGGCATTTGAGACCTTTGTACGTGAAAGGGCATGTTGATGGTAGGCCGATGACAAAGATGTTGGTCGATGGAGGGGCCGCTGTCAATGTCATGCCATACATTGTCTTTCGGAAGCTCAGGTTTGGAGAGGAAGACATGATGGGAACAAATATGGTTCTAAAGAGCTATGAAGGGAACACATCGTCTGCTCGGGGGGCAATTACTGTGAAATTAATGATTGGAAGCAAGACCCTGCCTACTACGTTCTTTGTCATGGATGGCAAGGGATCATACAATTTGCTCCTTGGAATAGACTGGATTCATGCCAATTGCTGCATTCCGTCCACAATGCATCAATGCCTTATTTAGTGGCTGGAAAATGACTCGGTCGAGGTGGTACATGCACATTCATCTTTAAGCGTTGCATCGGCCGATCTGCCAGTTTGGGGTTTCGACAATGTGGAGTGCATATCAGGCAAAATATGGGATAAGGATTTCGTAAGGATGGAAGATTTTGGTCTCAGTCAGATTCAAGAAGACAACTTGGAGACATCTACTCCATAAGAAGTTTGAACAGGCGTCTTGTCGACCAAGAAAAATAGTGTCGAAAGCCTTTTGGTTGATGAAACACTCTTGTAAAAGCCGATCATGGTGATCAGGCTCGAATGGCCGATATGATATGTATCGCCCTTAGTGCATAAAAAAGGAAAAAAAATATATATGATCAGATGTTATCGTCGATTGGTTGGATTGGATTGCATTGTGAAAAGCTGTTACTAGTGAAGAAGAATTCATGCCAATTAAACACATCAGCAAGAAGGGAAAAATCCAAAGGAGCTCAGTTTATCTGATTGGAAAGATATTTACAAAAGGCTGATCTGCGAGTCAGGCCATAGCTACATCTATTCATCGGCAAAGACCTTGCTGACTACAGCATCTAGGCTAACTGCTTCACTAATGCCATGGGCAACAATGCCTAAATCGTCGATGAGATCTTCAAACTCCTCCCGTGCCTCGCCTTCCGGGAGGATTAGGTGGAGGGTCCGGAGATCGTTCCCTGACAGAGTTTGTACCATGGCAAGTGCGACGGCAGCACCCCGATGGACTCCGTGGCCTGCGACTTCTTGTACTCGGTTGGGGATCTCCTGCAGCCTGGTGACAACAGTATCTCCTCGAGCATTGACCGCTTCGGTTGCAGTGGCCGCTGCTCCAAGAAGAGCCTGAACTTGTGACTCCAGAGCTGGAAAAAGAAGAGAAAATGAAGATGAAGGAGAAGTCAGGCGATTATCAGAGGAAGGGTCAAAGAAATCAAAACAATTTTCAGAAGGAAACCTGACCTGCTACCCTAGAGTCGGCGGTGACGAGCTGGGCTCGTACATTTTGCGCCATATCTTCAACGATTGCCAATTGTCCTTCCAGCCGACTGGTCTTCTTGGTCTCCTCGGAGTAATTATGGCGCGCCTCATCCTTTTCTTGAAGAACATCCCTGATCAAATTGCGAGTTCCCTCATCCAGATCGTCAAAAGGATTTGATGGGGAAGAAGGAGGAGAACGCGATGGAGCGCTAGAAGCCTCATCGTCTCTGAGAAAGAAGCAAGAAGCCAAGAACAGCAAATCAATCAAAGACACGGAGTGGGTGAAAAGAAAGAACAAGTTCATACCCTCGTCGACGGAAGGCTGGAGGAGGATTGGAAGGGCCTTCGCCTGTGCGCTTGTTTCCGGCCGTTGTTGGAGACAGAGGTGACTAGAGTTTCTTGGGCTGACTGCAGCAGAAGGGAAGCCGATAGAGTTGGAAGAACTGGTCGGGCCGATTGATTGCTATTTATGGTTCAAAAAGGTCAGTTCAAGAAAGGAGAAGATGCAGCGAGTCAAAGCAGTCAATGGGAATACTCCTGGTGAAAAGATGGAAAGCAAATCATCCCAAAGTGGATATATGGTGATGGTGAGTTGATGTATGGTCAAGGAGTCAGCCGTGTGAATTAAAAGCATGCGGAAGGAGAAATTGAGAAAGCTTCGGAGCAAAATATTATTGTACTCCGAAGCTGGGGGGCATGTGTTGACACTGATTTTTGACACTTGTTAGCATTCTGGATGAAGGCAAATAGAAATTGGGCCGGCGCTGGATTAGAGAAAGAAAGTAGAACACGATGGGCCTTTTCAGGGCCAGGAGAAGCGTCGCAGCCGACGGAGCATGGAAGAAGAGCTGACAGAGTTATGTCAGCAAGTTATCTTAGAGATATAAGTCTTTGTTTTTAGGAAAGTTTGTTTTCTTTGTTATCAGGTAATGTGTGTCGTAATCGACTAGGGTTTGTAGCTTAGGCTATAAATAGCTGCCTCCGGGCATGTATCGAACCATCCAATGATCAATACACAAACCCTTTTTTCCTTTTCCCCCTTTTCGGCGGCTTCGCCTTAGTTGCAGTAGATTCTTTCTTGCAAGACAGGCTGCATCGTTTTCGACCACTGGCGTGCTGATCCCAGCACGTTTCAGGCTGCATCGATTCCGACCACAGTTTTGCTGGTAAGTCCCGAGTCGAACGATTGGATCTAGGTCTGGTCTGTTCACCAATTTATCGATATCAGCTTGTTCTTGTTAGGTTAACTCGTTTAATCTAGCTTGTTTCGTGCTGTTATTACAAGTTATCGGTAATTACTAGATTTGGCAGGATTAGATTCGTTTGATCTTGTTTTTATTTGGTTTTACCACAATTTATCCAGCTTAGATCTAAATACCATCGGCCGACGTGTAGATTGCCTATAGCTTCCAGCTTGGCCGATCGGGTTCGGATCTAGGTGTTGTTTACCGGGGCACCATTAACCTGTTTAGCGTTGCTTTACCCTGCACAATCGGCCGAAGCTGTGGCCGATTGATCTATCAGGGCGTCGGACACTTGGCCGACGCGCTCGATGGAACGATTCGGACAATAGTCGATACGTTCCAGTAATTTAACTGTTCGAATCTATTCCTTGTTAATTGTATGTCAAATTGACTGGCATGCCCTGCACCACCACGCAGCCAGTTTTGGACGCCGCGCAGGAGACAAGCAAGAGGCTCCCGGGACCTTGCGTGTGCCGACGCTGAAAGCCGATCCGCGGTTTTTTGCGTCAATAGTCGGTGACTTGCAACATCTGAAAGTCATTGAGCTTCTCATTCCACTCGGGCCTCCACACCACCTTCCCTAGGGTTCTCTCGGGCAATGCGGGTGCATGGTTGCCAATATAGAACCAAAGAGCTCTCCAACCCGAGTGGTTTGTGGGAAGGGAGTAATCAATGTACTCCTTCCCCTTCCCTTGCTTGAGTTGGAGGCCGGCTCCACCAACCAAATATTGTCTCCCCTCAGAGGGTTGGTAGCGGAGGTGGAAGAAATAGCGGAAGAGATCAAAATGGGGCTCGATGCCCAGAAAAGCTTCACAGAAATGAACGAAAATGGAAAGATGAACAATGGAATTAGGGTTCAGATGATGGAGCTGAATACCCCAATGGTACAGCAGGCCACGGAAGAAATCAGAGACGGGGAGGGCCAATCCCCTTTTAGCAAAATGCTCAAAAAGAACAGTCTGGTCTACAACTTCTCGTGGACTATACTAGCGGAAGGAAGGTTTCCATTGAACCATTTCCTCCAGTTGATGAAGGCCCTGAGTGACAAGCTTCAGAAGATTGGCTCGGGTACACTTACTTCTTTCCCAGTTGTCGGTTGGTGCTTCATCCTTCTTCCCCTTGATCGCCTGCTTCTTGTTCCCCATCTTGCGATTCACGAGTCGCTTCATGCGCATACGCTCGGGGGCTCGTAGAGAGAGGGGTGCGCACACTTGCGGGTGAGTAAGGTGGGATCTCCGACTGGTTGGCTGTGGATGGAAGGCAACTTGGAAGAACTGCGCTAAACCTAGATCTAATGTTTGGAAGCCGAAGAGTGATAAGGAGAAATGGTTAAGGTAGAGAGTGAATGGGTGAAAACCCTAGAGTCACCGCGCGGTTAAATAGCCAGCGGGCGGCCCAGATCTACTGTTTGGAAGCCGAAGAGTTTTTCTCCCTAAAAAAGTGCGACTCATTTTTGAACGGTTATCCTGGGAGGAGTTTCGGGGAGTTTATTTGATTAACCATTTCAAGGATAGACTCCGGAAAAAAGGGGTTTTTCGAATTTCGAACCAATTGATTTCCAGGAAAAATCATCAAGGCAGATCGCACTACTCCTAATGTACGTTATTTTTTACAGGGATTTTGTACATAACACTGTTCAGTATGCCATGTTGTTTTGGATCCTTTTTCCAAACCTTGGGATTTGGATTCAAGGCTCGGGGGCTACGGGACACGTGTCATCAATGGCTTATTTTTCAAAAAAGTATGCAAGATAAGATGAAGATTTAAGACTAGTGAGACCCTCAGCCTGATTCTTCGATTCAACCTAAGGCTCGGGGGCTACTCCATATGGAGTGCGATTTGCATCGCACCCCATAAAAAGGAGACTTGAAAGTACTCGGGGCTAGAGCACCTCACAGCCTCGAGCAGCCAAGGAAATTACTCGAAAGACACCTTCAAGGCGGAGTTTCAAGCAGAAACCGAAGGATGACTTCCAGAAGTACTCGAAGCCTGCAGTACTCGGCTATGAAGAGCTCAGGGGCTTGTTAGACCCGAGGCACCGGGGCTACACGCGTGGCGTAGAACATTCTAGAGTAAGGGGTGGGGCATGTCCCATACCTTATCCATATGTAAAGTACTCGTAAGCTAGTACAACTAGTCGGTACAAAAGGAAACTACCCGAGGGTACTCGGTTAGGACTCCTAAGCTCGTACTAGACCGGAATTTCCATGTAACCCTGCCCCCTGGGATATATAAGGGCGGGCAGGGACCCCTCCAAAACATATCTCAAAACCTCCAAGGCAATACAACCCAAATAGGACGTAGGGTATTACGCATACTGCGGCCCGAACCTGTCTAAACCCTTGTGTTCCTTGCACCATCGAGTTCCTGATCTCGGCGACACCCTACCTACAACCTACCACCTCGGGGGTATCCCTCGGTGGGCTTGCCGGTAAAACACCGACACATTCTTCTTCAAGTGCATACCATCGATTGCATGGAGGACCTCAAGATCCGCTCAATACGGCAAGTACTTGTAGAGGATAGACTGTTTCTTGAATGGTACACCTTCAATAGGTGCCTTATCTCTGTTTCTCTTCTTCCCATCTTTCGTCATCTTCCCATAGGTGACTTGCATGGTCCTGACCATTTCGAAAACATAGTGCCCGTCTCGTTTTACTGGTGCAGAATGTAACTCAGGCTTGCCATCAAAAAAGTTGTAGAATTTCTTACTTCGATACTGATATCCTTCCACCAAGAAGCGCCTATACCCAAGGTAAACTACCTTTCTAGAACCTTCCAGGAAAGATGATACAATGTCATCCACGTAGACAGTGCATCCTGTCCTACCTTTGACCTGTCCTAAAAGGACAAACAAAGCTTGGTAATCATGGATGGTGACAAAGATAATTGCTCTCAGATTAAAGGGCTGTCGTGTAAAACCATCAACGATATTGATACCCTCCTTCCATAGAGTTTCCATCTCTTGCATTAGAGGCTCAAGAAAAATATCTATATCGATGCCGGGAAGCTTGGGGCCTTGTATAAGGATCGATAGCAAAAGATACTTCCTCTTCTAGCACAACCATGTAGGAAGGTTGTACATCGTCAAGATCACTGGCCATGTGCTGTGAGTGCTAGTTCTATCACCAAACGGATTCATTCCATCAGTACTCAACCCAAACCGAATATTCCTTGGGTCCTTTCCAAATTCCATATAATACTGCTCATCGAACTTCTTCCATGGGCGAGCATCAGCTGGATGTCGGAGCTTTCCATCGCCCTTCTTGCGCTTATCCGAATCCCACCACCGCATCAATCCAGCATCCTTTAGGTTGGAGAAGAAACACCTCATGCGATCCGCAACTGAAAGGTACCACATAACTATGGCAGGAATTCTTCTCTGCTTCTCAGAAATGCCTAAAGTAGTGTCTGCTGGCTCATCAGAGGCAACACTATTCCTTGCACCCTTCCTCTTCCTTTTATCCCCATCCGATGGACCTTGAATGTTGTCACCGCAATAACTGGCATTGTTCTTGTAACGACTTGCAGAACAAACAGGGCATTTCTCCAAGTCTTTGAAAGTATCTCCATCATACTAAATACAATGATTTCGACATGCATGAATTCTTTCCACACCCATTGTGAACGGACTGACAAGCTTCTTTGTTCGATACGTATTGGCGGGCACTTTATTTGGCTTTGGAAGCAACCAAGCCAACATATGCAAGAGATCATTGAAACTACTGTCTGACCAACTGTGCTTAGCCTTTAGAGTCAACAACTCAAGTATGAAATGAAGCACGATCCAGTGTTTCGGACATCCCTTCGATCGCTCATATATATTTTCCTCCACTAATTTTTTCACCATCTCGAAGTTTGCTAACCCCTTTGCAGTACCTACTAATAGCTCTGTTTTGGTGTGGCACAACAACTAGCTAAGGAAATCACCGTCATCAAATTCGTCATCACTACCATCATCAGTACCACCATCATCACTTGCCCTGCCTTGCCCCTCGCCGACACCATCACAATTGTCATCGATGATATCCGCACAAAAATCAGCATAAGTATCAAAAAATCTATCAAAGTCAGTGTCTTGTATCATTTCATCGAGTGTATTCTCCGTCAGAGGCAGTGTTTTCTCGCCATGATGCGTCCAGATCATGTAATTCTTAACAAAGCCACCCATCAACACATGTGATCTGATTGTAGTTGTGTCACTGAATACTCTGTTATTCTTGCATGTTCTGCACGGGCAAGGTATCACCTGTGTCTTCTCATTTCTTGCATGGTTTTCCGTAGCTTCAATGAATTTATTAAGTTCTCCACAAAAATAGGCATCAGTCCTGCATGCTTTGTACATCCATATCCTATCCATCTCTAAACATCAATAAATAATTTAACTGGATTAAAAAAACTCTTCAATAATTTTGAAATTTATACCTTCTTACAAATGAGGCTAAAACATAAATATAGATATTAGTTCCAAATGATTATATGATTTTGATGTCCTATACTAAAATAATATAACTTCATCCAAGTTTGAGGCAAATAGAGACCAAAATACCTCCATAAATATATACTTTAACATGTAAAAGCTAAAAAAATTCAAAACCCAACCTATTATTGAAATACTAAATCTAGTTGAAAAAAACTATCATGCATGTGTGTAAATATAGAAAAAACAAAGCTTCTTCTCTCTCCTCCATAGATCTAGAAATTTGATTGCTTATGAATGAGGCTAAAAAATAAAGATTGGGCCCAAATGATTATATAACATTGTCCTCCCACTAAAATAACCTAACTTCATCCAAAAATTTGAGGCAAATGTGCCCCAAGTTGCAAATCTACACCATGGAGATCTAGATCTAGCTAGAGGTAAGAGAGCTACATTTGAGCCTTTAAACTATTCTAAAAGCTAAGAAATGACATTGGATTAGCATCAACTTACCTCCTAGAGCCCCCAACTTGAAGGAAATCAAGTTTAAAACCTCCCCTCCCCTTTTTTTCTTTTTCTGGATTTTCGGACAGCAGCTCCCCCGAGCAAGCACACTGTGCTGTCGGGAGGAAGAGGAACGGGTGCCCAGATTTTTATGGGTTTTTTAGAGGCAGGTGATGGCGCCACCCGTCCCTAAAAATAAATTTATATGGGCGGGTAGCGCCATCACCCGCCCCTAATAATGAGTCCATTTTTAGGGGTGGGTGATGGTGCCACCCGTCCCTAGAAATTCCATTTTTAGGGGCGGGTGACGCCATCACCCGCCCCTGAAAATGAGCCCCATTTTCAAGGCCAGGTGATGGCGTCACCCGCCCCTAAAAATTAATTTCAAGAGGCGGGTCTGCTGCTACAGTAACCACGTTCCTTTTATAGGAACGGGTTACATTTTGACATGCCCCTTGAAAATAAAAGGAGGCGTTGTTACAAATCGTTTCTGTAGTAGTGCCAGCATAACCTGTTCATCCCCGAAGCCAACCTTCTCAAGGTACAAACGAGTTGCCCCCTACCGGTTTGTGCAATTAACAGTTTGAGCTTTTGATAGCTTGCTTGTGGACTAATTGGAGAATGGCTGGATTGGTGTGAATTGCTTGTTGATTATTTTGGGGACGGCTGGATAGGTCTGAATGCATGCTCTTATTCTTTGTAACTGATGTCCCTCTCGTAATGTTCTGATTATTTATTCTGATACCTTTCATCAACACTGTAATGTTCTGATAGAGCGAGGGGTCAAGCTGACTATGAAGAGCAATAAAAACAATTAGGCATAAAGTTGATTGCATTTTCTGGAAGTTTTTTGAATCAGCTTTACAGGTTAGTGGCTGTGCTGTCACTTGCGGTAGCTATTTTTATGGTTCGGTGACTGGATCTGTACCCTCGCAACAGTCGGAGTGAACTTCTCAGTACTATTACTATAACTGTCCGTGGTCCTTATCCTTAGCTTCCTGGTGGTGCATTCACTGACCGACCTTAGGTGCCTGAATGTTGGTTTCCATACACTTGTTAGTGTTATATGTACAGAGGCGCAGGAACTGCAAATTAATTTTCAATGCCAAACCTGTCTAACTAGGGTGAATCCTTATGTTTCGTATATCAGAATTTATTTTATGATCAAAACACTCACGCTAGTATATCGGAGTTGCTGTATTCAGTAATGCAGCTTCATTTTTCACAATACCTCAAAGTTGTGTAGCGGAAAAGCTGCATATTCAAATCTAAGCACACACACAGTCTGTTAAATCTAGTTTAGATAATTTTCCTCATCATTGGCCTGGAATATTTCCAGTCGCCCATATTTCTTACATCCTGTCCAGTGTTGAATCTCATGTATCCAAATTACTGTTAAATTTATTTATCGGTTGCGTGAACGTTTGGCCAATTTCACTAATTATTCTTGCTATGTTGATACAATCATACAACTGCGTGCTTTGTCCTAGTAGGAGTGTCGCTTCTGCATCTTAAGTTCACTATTCTGCTGTTGTCCTTGTTCACGTATTTGTTGGTTGGGTGATTTCACTTTATTGTGTCTATATTGAAGATACTGTTGACTCTGTAATTGATTTACATATATTCTTAATACGTTCTTATAACACCTCAAGTGTTTAAATTACGAAAAAAAAGCCTCATTAGCTTAACACGATGCATAAATAATTGAGAAAAATTTAAAAGAAAATAAATTATAAATTGGTTTTGCTTGGAATTGAAAATAGTTGGGTATATGTGCATAAGTACATGTACGTTAATCAAACAAATTAAATAATTTTCACATCGATGCTACCATGGCTACGAAACCGAATAGGCATATTATTATTGACTTGATAATTAAAAGTCTAGTTGAAGCCTAAGAGAGAATACAAATTTTTGCCCAAGAAATGACGTGCCCTCCGAATTATACCTTTTGAGTTTTTAAAATAACTTCTAAACTAGAACTCAAATGAACTTTGGCCTGAAACAAAACTTGTGTAACTTTTTCTTTTAAACAACCTTCATGTTCAGAGATTTTTTGAGTTGCAACACAAAAATTTGACAAACACTTGGATTTGCAAACCAGCCCCTGCCTTTTCTTCTATTTTCACTGCAGACCCTTCTTTCTACGCTCCGCCTGACCCTCGCTTCGCCCGACCCTACGCTCGCCCGACCCTTCGCTCACCCAACCCTTCGCTTCGCCCGACCCTCGCTTCGCCTGACCCTCCGCCCGCCGCGCAGTCGCCGCATGCCACTTGGCCGGCGATGCCTGACCGGCGATAGGCGCCAAGCCAATGCCTGGCCGCGCCCGCACGCCGCGCTCCTCCCCACGTTGCGCTCCTCCCCAGTCCGCGCACACCACATGCACGCTGGCGACGCGTGCCTCTGCTTGCCGCCCGCCGCGCCCAATGGACAAGCCGCACCGTGCCCGTGTCCCCGCCGCGTCCCGCCAGTCGCCGCGCTCGCCGCCCGGCAAGCCAGCTGCTGCAGCTCCTCGCCCAACCCGGGTGCCGCGTGATCTTCCGCTCCCCACGCCAAATCTTCAGCGCCCAATCCCCTGCCCGCGCCCGCCGCACACCACGCCGGCTCTGCTCGCCGCCCACCACGACCAGTAACGCGCCCCCGTCGTGCCGCCCCTCCCCAGCGTCGCCCGGTTCTCTCCCTCCCTCCTGCAGCCTATAAAAGGCTACACAAGGCCACTCGCGCGCGCCTCAATCCCAGAACACCGCCGCCGCTGCCATTGCCGCCGCCGTGCACCACCCGCCCGTGGAGTCCCATCCTCCAACCTCCCACTGCCCAAACCCATCGCCCAGCAAGCTTGCCCTCCCTCCACTAAAGCTCACCGGCCTCTTCCCCGGCCAGCTCGACCGCCGGAGCACCGCCCGCGCCGCCGCCGCTCCCCTGCTGCTCCGTGGATAGCCCACTCCGAAGCTCCTCCATCCCAGCCAAGCCTCAAAATGGTTTCCCCTCGACGCCGCGAAGCTCATTGACCAGCCCACGCTCTCCCCTCCTCGCCGGAAGCACCGTCGCCGACGCTACGCCCCGCCGCCGCCCCTCTGCTCCACGCCGACGAGCCACCTCCGGCCACCCCCAACCCTAACCAAGCCCACCCCAAGGTAGCTCTCACCTCCCTGGATCTCCATGACCCTTTTCCCCTCGCCGCCGACGAGCCCCCTCGCCGGAATCTGGCCGGCCACCGTGCAAGCACCGCCTAGGGACCCAATTGCAACGATTGAAATCTTTAAAAAAGTTTGCGCGCAAGTTTCCAGGGGCATATTTGTAAACCTGTGTTTAAACTTTGATTTCAAAAGCAGCGAACTTGTAAAATTCATATAAAATCGTAGAAAAATCGGAAAAATACAAACTTAACTGTTCTGGAATCTTTGGATCAAAATCTACAACTTTTGTTACATGCTTTTGTTTAGTTAATTGCTAAATCTTGCTCTAAAGTAAATGGAAAGTTTAATGGACTTTAATTGTACCTCCTGTTGTAGACAAAGGTTGTACCTGAATTTTGGACAGTAGTTTAGTTACTTGATGTGTAGTTCAGTGGAAAAAGTAGTCGCATGATCCTAGGTACCCATGCTCTGAACACTAGATGTAAGGTTCGATAGAATGCTATGCTAATAGGACTCCGGTAAAAGCCGAGTGATTTTCTGTCACTCGCGAGAATTTAGGAGTTGAATGTTTACTACATGCTGCAATCATAAGGTCGACGGATGGGGCTATGGTATGATGTTTATGTTGATGATTGAGCCCCCGTCTGTTTAGTGAAAAATGCTAAGGCCACAGTGTGTGGTAGTGGTGGTTAAGTCTTTGAACGTACTAACCACATGCCGAGAATATGGTAATCGGTAAGCTTAAGTACCGGATTGAACCAAGGCCGGAATATACTCCCCACAGTCTTGAATTCGTTCACATCTAGCTAATGGCGGGTGCATGTGCCGCCATGGCCGGGTCCATGGGGACGTGTAGTCGAGGGCGGTGGGCCTGTTCCGTGAAGCGGGAATTGAAGGGAAAAGTTGCACGTGTGACTCTGGGAGTAACCACGTGACGTGTGTTTAGGTTTCCCTTGCAAGGTTAAGAAATTCGATTCGAATCGTCCGTTTCTCGCGGTTATTGAGACTGCTTGACCCTTTTACCACATAGAGTAAGAAGAGGAACAATGATGATGATTAATCTTGTTGGATGAAAAATTAATTCTTCCACCATGTATGATGTTGGATATTTGCTTACCTAGAATGGTAAAGAAAACTAGAATCTGGAGCTAAAATTTGAAAGTAAGGACTTACTTGTATATGCTTTTCGGCAAAACAAACTCTCAAGCCAAAATCCTTGCATGTCTAGGAGTCGGCTAAGTATATTCCACTAGTCAGGTAAACCTTGTTGAGTATTAGTATACTCAGCCTTGCTTGTGGCTTGTTTTCAGGTGAAACTTTCGAGGAGATGATCGCTAGTTTGACTTGGCCATGTACCCTTCCTCCTGGTTGGTCGGTGGAATGGGATACGCCCTCGGCCAACGGTGATAATGCCGAGTGATGTCTCGTACGGGCTTTATCGAGACATCCTGTACCGTCGAGTAGTTTATTGTTATTTTTCCACTGCATTGAACTCTGAAGAACTCAATTATTATGAACTCTGAAGTACCTTGTTTTACGAATTTGAAATCCGTTGTAATAATAATTTATGATGAACCTGTGATTTAAAATTTGTGGAATGTTGTATCCTCTGGGTTCACCTTCGTCTGAGTACATGTATGTGTGGTTTCGATCGGCAAAAACCGTGGTTGTATCGGGAGGTTACCCGACAGACCAATGGATTATTCCGTTTGAAGTGCGAGTTAGCCCGGATTGCCCTCGTGGTGATGGTTAGCGCACTTGAGCCGGATTAATTCAGGTGGTTCTGCCACAGTTCTTGTGTTACTTATTTTGATACTAAAGTATTATACTTTGTACTTTGTATTTGTGTTGCAGGAACTATCCTCTCCTGATGGCTACATGGAAGGTAGCTCCTGCTCTTGCTGCTGGTTGTACAGTTGTGCTGAAGCCATCTGAATTGGCATCTGTGTAAGTATTAGCATGTTATGTCATGTTCATGCTATTAGCAATGGCATTTGAAGTATATAATTTTTTTAAATTATCAGGACCTTGCTTAGAGCTCACTATAGTATCAAAGTACAAATGCTGTATAACTATTTGTCTTCGTTAACTTAAAATGGTTGGACAAATCGATGAAAAAACAGTTCAGATTTTTGTAGTTTAGAGTCATTCTGCCAGGATAATAGTGCTACATTGTTCTGGTTTCTGTATTGTGAAAGGCATAACTATTCTCATAACCGATATTTCTCTTGAACTTCTGCTGCCTAACTGTTCTGTTGATCTAGCATTGGCCATTTATCTTTGTTAAAATGCAAATAATTTCTATTGTGACACGATAGTGCGCGCAAAGCGCGCGGTATGTTCTAGTCAATCTTTATAGTTCAAAACTCGAAGCTGGCTGATTTCAGGTTGAGGTTTAGATGTAGGAAGGAGGAAGCAATTAGGAGAGATTGGTTGAGAATATGATGCTAGGAACAAGTAGAAAATAGAAGAGATAATATATGTGGTGTCTTGTTTGTGTGCTTTGTATCAGATTAAGTCACTTTATATGTGTTTGGTAGCTCAAAAGTAGTTCTGCTATCAACTTTTATTTTCAAATATTTTTATGTATGTAATTTGGGCTTTGAAAATAAGTTTGGCCCACATATGTACATAATTGGATTGGTCTAAATTTATGGGCTATATGGAAATAAAATTTCTAACATCCACTGAGCCCATAAATAAATGGGCCTGCAATTAGGTTGCCACATCAGCATCCATGCTAGCCTAGTGGTGATGTGACGGTTCATTCTATAACAAATATTTATCCTACGTGGTGATGATTTGTGACGCTTATTTTCGTCATTAATTTTGGGTTTAAGTTGGGCTATTAGGCCTGGGTTGGGCTATCGGGCTGGGCTATTGGGCCTAGGTTGGGCTATCGGGCCAATAGCCACGTGGGTTTGAAAGTTCTGTGACGTTTTGCAACTCATCACAGAAGCAAAATATGCTTTCGTGTCGAAAGTTTCTTTGTCACAGAAAAAATAGTTCCGTGATGTTTTTCGGAAGGTCGTCACGATAGACGTAACAGGACGCTCATTCTAAGACGAACGCAAATTCGTCACAAATTCATCACGGAAAACCTTCTGTGACGTATTTCGCGTTTACAGTGATGAAAATTGTTCGTCACGGATGCCTTGAGTTCTAGTAGTGATTTAGGATTGTGTCCACAGCATTAATTACATTGCCACATAGGATTTTTAGCTTATGTGGCACTATAATAAATGAGAAAAAGAGAGTGGAGAGCAGAAGAAACTGGATCTCATGTAAGACCCACTGTCAATACGAGAAGCTATGCATTAGATACTATTAAGTTGTGCATTGGGAGTGAGGTGGTGTCTCTACAGTAAATGGAGAACAAATATAATAGGTGGAGAAGAAAGATGAAGTTTAATAGAAATCCACACCAAGACATCATGGGTCGTAAAGTGTAGTTTCTAATGGTGGTGTACTGATGATATGGTAACATGGATACTACCTATAGATACCATAGGTTGGGATTACCCTCATCTTCAGCTATGATGTGCCGTCGCTGCCAGCACCATCCACACCAAGCTATGATAACCTCGCTTCGATCGCCACGTCCGCCATCTTTGCCGATGTCCATTTTTTCATGGCACGGCAGAGCACTCCTCCGGATTGGCTTGTCCATGCCTTCTTCAGCCAGAACAAATGGGCCCTTTTTTACGTGTAGGCCCAAGTATCTGGTGTCCCGCTTCCTGCCCACAATAATGATTATTTCTTAACTACTAGTAAAATGTACGTGGCCACGCACATATTATACTATTCAATATATATTCTATATTTGATATTTATTCAATCAACATAAATCACAATGGCATATAGTTTGTCCCATCATATTATTGAAACCTAGTAAACATTAAAATACAAATTTGGATAGTTTTATTATAAAACTTTATAGCATATAGTATCCGTGGAAAATAATAATATTCTATTTGGTATTTGTGGATGTTTTTTGTTATTAACTAATATCTTTTATCATTGCTTGAGCTCTCACATTTGGATCACATATATCCGTAGAATGAAAAAGATTAAAAAAAGAAGAAACAGAATCATTACGTTGCGGCATTAAGGGAAAACGACTTGTGACTGCTGTAGTAGGCGCTCTATGTGCCGAACTCCCCGCTTGAAGGGGCTATCATCCAATTGTCCATCATGAATTTGAGCCAAACAAGAAAATTACTTAAAAAACAAACATCGATTGAATGTTACAACGGTTCTAATTAAAAAACATCAAATTACAGGACCAAGGAAGTATCCAAAAGAAAGAATCATCAGGCTCCAAACCGATTTTACCTGGAGACAGCCAGTACCCAGTCCCGCGCAATCAGCAGCCAGATTATTCAACCAATGAATATACTTGTTGAGCTATATACTCGTACTACTGCACACCAATCTAAGAGCAAGTGATGAACAGAAAAAAGAAATTCAAAATTCAAGCCTTCCATGGCCGCCGTCGTCGACTCATCGTCATCCGTCAGTCGAAGCCCATCCGGCTCCATATAGCGTCGCACACCTGCACATCATGTCCCGGTCCTTGAGCGTCCGCCCGGCGCCACCACCGATGCCTGCGCTTGCTGCCGCGTGCAGCACCCACCCGCTGGCACCAGCCTTTGCCGTCCTTGTCCATCTCCATCTTGAACAGCACCGCCGGCTCCAGGTCCGGCACAGTGAAGCGGCTCGGCCACGCGGCGCCAACACCCATCCCTAGAAGCGCGACTCATCCCGCCCTCCACCCCGTGCCGCGGCTCTCGTCTGCCAACGCCCGCCCACCGTCGCCGTCGTATCCTCAGCCAACAGCCCCCCGAGCCCCCCACCGAGCGTCCATGCAGCGCCACCGATGCAACGCGACACATCTCTTCCACAACACCCCCCGCACCACCACGCGCGGCATGCACCAAAGCACCCCTTGACGCGCACGCACTCGGCAGGGACCGCGCGTCCTTGCCCATGTGCCCTACTGCAATAACAGATAAGAACCCTACTGCAAACCTCGGCTCAGCCCTACTGCAAACCTCGGCTCAGCCCTCAGCTCGCTCGTCACATGGCTGGAAAAAGAAGCGATCGACGGCCGGGGTACGGTGGACGGATCGATCGAGTAATAACAGGTGAGAATTAAAGCGTCGCGCGCGCGTCTTCTTATTCCTACCGTGTGCGGCAAGGAAGTCCGGCGTGCGCTCGCACCCGGCGAACACCTCCTCCCAAATCTGGGCGAAGGCACGGAGGATCAAGTGGTGGTGGTGCCGGAGTTCAGGGACAGGAACCGGTGCAGCAGCTCCCGGAGCTCCGCCCCGGCCATGATCTTCTTCTCCATGATCATCTGCAGCATGGTCCGACGGAAGTCCACCAGTGGGTTTGCCGACTCCTTCACCACCGCCACACTCTCCTCCACGTGCGCGGACCCGCTGCCGCCGCCCTCACTCACCGCCCGCCAGTGCCGCTAGCCGCCATCATTCTGCTGCTTGCCACCGCCGGCTCCCGTCCCGTTGCCACCGGTACGCTGGCAGCGGACGCTGCGCTCCACAGCGCAGATCGAGGGTCTTACTGCGATTATGAGCAAGGAATGGATAGAGGAAGCAAAACCTAGTGGTGGCATCATAACTGATCTATCGCAATACTCCTCTGCACTATTGGGGATGTTGCACTGCAAGAAGTCTTTACGATCTGAAAGTTAGGGCGAATGTGATGCCAGATCACCAGAAGAACCCCTGATTTTCTCTCGTAAGCATCTGAAGTGGATCAACGGCCAGATTGTGAAGAGTACAGGAATCTTCCGCATATGTCGTTAAAGATGGGATGTAACAAGATATTCTTGGATCTTCACATCTTCGATATCCCTGAAGGTGAAGAATTTGTCTTGATCGGTCAGCCAATAGAGCCACTTGTCAGCCCGAATAGAGATCGAGCAAGCCTCGAGGGTAAGGTTGGCAAAGATAGAATCCTGGTCAGCCAAGTAACACTATTACAGAAGCTAGACCAGAGCAAGACCCAGTTGAGAAAGCAATGAGTATCATTCAAGAAGGGAAAACTCAGCCTAATATTGAAGAAGATGCCATTCAACTTCACCCAGGAAACAGATCCGGTCGGCTACTTCAAGCTCAATGGAAAGGAGAAACCGCAACATCATCTTCCTGAGCTGAAACCGCTGCCTCTTGTGTCGAAGTGTGCCATCCTCCACAACCATCGAAGCCCGCCAGTCTTCATCAGTGATAAACTGAAATAGAGTGAGACTTGGCGATTCGCTGCAGTCATGGAGAAGTACAGGTCTTACATCGGGTAGTCTCTGCAACACTTGAAGGGGATTAGCCCCAACTTGTGCATTCATCATATCCAATGGAACTGGACCATAAGCCACTCTGAGAGCACCAGAGTTGGCTGAATAATGCGATGAGGAAGGTAGTTAAGCTACTGCACGTGGGCATCATCTACCCTATGCAAGACAGTGATTTGGTCAGCCAAGCTCAAGTGGTCCCAAAGAAAGGATATTGCCCGGAAAGATCACTTCCCTCTTTCCTTTCATTGAAGAAGCTTGAATGGCTGGCTAAGCACTCATGGATACTCTGGTCATCACAAAATTCCTATTCATTTGGATGACCAGAGTCTGACTACCTCCACCTATCCCTGCGGCACATTTCGCCTACAGGCGGATGCCATTGGTCTTTGCAGCACACCTGCTTCACTCCAAAAGGGTGTATGATGGTGATCTTCTCCGATTACTCGAGGACAACATGGATGTATTGATGGATGAATTCTCAGTCTATGGCACGAACTTTGAAAATTTGGACAAAGTTTTCAAGAGATGCCAAGAAGACACACTTATTGGGAGAAAGTGTCAGTTCATGGTCGGAGAAGGTATTGTCCTCGGATAAAGAGTATTAGTGCCCATCATACAGCCTCTAGATTGGAACCTTCCATTCGAGATTAGGTGCGATGCAAATGATCACATTGTCAGTGCAGTGCTGGTTCAATGCAAGAATAAGAAGCAGTATGCCATATCTTATGCAAGTAAGGCATTGACCAGAGCTAAGCGACAACGGAGAAGGAACCTCTGCTAGTGGTATTCGCCATTGACAAGTTCATAACTAACTTGGTCGGTGCTAAAGTGATATTATGCACAGATCATGCTGAAGTACCAACTGACCAAGGAGGATGCTAAGCCACGACTCATCCGTTGGATTCTCCTCCTTCAAGAGTTTGATTTGGAAATCAGTGATATGAAGGGAGTAGATAATTGTGTGGCAGATCATCTCTAGAGGATTCACAGGATTGGACCTCCAGACAATAATTACTTGAAAGATGATACTCTCTTGAAGGTGACTACATCCAGTCCATGGTATGCAAACCTTGTGAACTTTATGGCGACTGGATATATACCTGCGGGAGAAGATTCACCTCAGCAGATTTCACCTTTGGATGAACCCTATCACTCAAAAGTCAGTGCTACTGGTTTACTCTGTCGTTGCATCCCGCTATGTGAGACCTGCAAGATTCTTGAGCATTACCACTCTTCGCCATGCTATGGTTTGGCAGAGTGATCTTCAGGTTAACCATGTGTGGAGACGTTGAGGAATTTATGCGGGTCCCAAGATGTCAAAAACATGGAAATATAAATACCCATGTTGTTATGCCACTGAAGAGGAACCTTCAGATGGAAATATTCAATGTATGGGGGATCGACTTCATGGGTCTTTTCCCTATGTCAGTACATCTTGGAGAGGACTATGTGTCCAAATGGGATGAAGCACTTCCTGTGTTGCGGCCGACTCAAAGAATTCAAACAAGAATTTTAGGAAATCACATTTCCTAGCTTTGGACTTCCAAGATTCGAATAGGTGACGAAGGCTCACACTTCATAAGACCTTTAGGAAGTGTCTCAGCGGAACAGGAGTAGGTCATCGGGTTACTACTCTATACCATACCCAGATGAGTGGTGGGGCAGAAACATCCAAGAAACAGATCATGAACATTCTGCAGAAGATAGTTAATTCCACGGGGAAGGGATGGAAGAGAAAATTACCGAGATACTATGGACTTATTGAACAACTTTCAAGACGCTGGTTGAACTTGAGTGAAATCCCACTTGGCGATCAAGAGGTGAATTATGGATCTCCAATCAGCTGAAGCTAAATGACAAATCTAACTGGCTGAATTCGACAGATAGAGGGGGAAGGGCTACCATAGCTCCAAGCTCTACAAGGAGCAAATGAAAAGATGGCAATATAAGTGGATCAAGGCCAAGCACTTCTAAGAGGGGAGATAAGGTACCACTCTTTACTTCCCGCTTTCAGTTGTTTGGTCGTGAGGCTTTAACCCCTCAGTCTTTGCTCATGGCTGGACCTTAACCATGTTGTTATCTTAGTTAAGATTAGGGCGCAAATTTATTTCCTAAATTTTTTTCCCAAAACTTTGTTTTCAACAGCGTCCAATTGAGTTTGAAAAAAAAACACAACAAAGTTGCTCCAGGCTTTGCTTGTTGGTTGGTGCAAACTTGTGTGCCAACCGACCCCTTGTTCTTAACCTTCACCAAGTGCGTAGAGGAACAACATGAGCATCACCGAGATGAACCCTTGGACGAAACCGAGCACGGTCGGACGCGAATCCTGCTGCGCTACAACTCGTCATGGAGGTTTGCGACCCCATCTTCCTTTCCTTTCCAGGTTTTCATTCAAATTCGTGCCTAACTAAATGAAACTAAAATTTGAATGAAATCCTTGGAAGAGATGAATTTCCACATGAGTTTTCAAAGGTGCCTAAACTTTATTTTTTCTACAAGTACTTGTTGCCTTTAGAACTTACATGATAGGATCACTTGAACCTTTGTTTGTTGTCCCCCATGATATAATGAAATGAGAGACATGCTTTTTTCTAATTCAAAGTCTTGGAGATTTATTTCAAAAACAATAAAGTGAGGCAACTCTCATTCTCTCTCATTTTGCCAAGTCCTATCCAGAGACATACAATGTTTAAGAGTTGAACCCACATAGCTATCTTCGAACATTTTGAGCTTGATCAAATATCTCTGCCTTTTTGAGAAATGTCATGATCATCTGGTACTTCGGTCAACCACCACACATGTTCATCAATAAGGTCCATCAAGTGGTTTATCAGAAGCTCTCCACCCCCCCTGAAAGATAAAAAAATGAGGAGTGAGGAATCAATCCTACTCGAGCAAAAAAAAAGAGGTTCAGGGGAAAGATGGAGAAGCCGAGATCACACACCACTCAAGGACATTCATCCGTCACACACAATTGTACTTGACCAAGTTCTAAAGATGACATGATGTCTCAAAAGACAAGGCTTTTGATCTTGCAAAATAAATGAGGAAGATATGCAATTCCATCCCTACCATGAGCTACACAAAGGCCAATCTAGAGGTAGGAGAGGTTTCTTAAAAAACGTGAGTGAGGATCAAACACAAAATGAGAGACCAAGAGTGAGTTGAGAGATACGAGAGCATGCCTCCTGTTTGGAAAACTCTGCAAAATCTCCAAGTACAGAGAAAAGGAAATGCATCATGTTCTCCATCAAGTTGTTCTGGGGATCAATATTCAAAGGTGATGGTGTTAGCCACCAGGAATCCAAGGTATGAGGAAAGCTTAGAAATAAATCTTATGCATACTTTGATCTCATGACCTCGGACTTTTGCTTGATCCTCTAGATCTAAGTTTACCCTTTGCTCGGGATGAGCAAAGTCCAAGTGCGGGGGCATGTTGGTGGTCGATTTTCGATGATTTTGACCACCAACATTTCTCCAAAATTCATGGTTACAAGACCTACACCAAGCTCAATTTATTAAATTAAAAAAATTCCACTAGTTTTGGTGCATATGTGACTGCAGGAACTCACTGTACAAATTTGGACCGATTTGGAAGAAATCCCAGGCCAGCCGGTCTACCCCAGGCCGGCCAGCCTAGCACTGTGGCCTTTCGGGCTCAACTTTTGCCAGCATGCAGAGAAATACAAGTGCGATCATCGATCGTGCCTTTTATGTCGGTTTGATCCAATGACCTGAATGGCCTCACACAAGAGTTGTTCATCCTTAGAGTAGAATGGGGAGAGTGTGAGGTGAGAGTCCGGAGGCGAGCCGGCTTCTTCGGCTCACCTCCAGCTTGTAGCCTCCAAGGAATGAAGCATCTCTGGAGTGAAGTTCCTCGTCTCTCGTCGGTATCTCGATAGTCCCTCTCTTTACTTCAGTTACTTGTTTACTTTCTTTCGTTGATCTGCGGGATCCCTTGTCTGCGTGGTCCACCAAGCCTGGCCATTTGGGGTTTCTTCTTGCCTTAGTGCGAGGCGAAAGTTAGTATCTTGATAGTTATCTTGGGTTGTGTTCCACCCTACGGAACTCATGTGGTAGGCGGCAAGTGGTGATAGCCCTGTCCATCCTCATCCTCAGTAGTGTAGCGTCCCGCCTCCCCGAGGCCGGGCCCGCTTACATCTGGCTGCTTACTAGGACATAGACTGCCCTCACAGACCAACACAAGTCTTTTCTGCACATTTTATCCTCACTCGTGCGCACTCTGGAAAAATATCCCGGTCGGTCACCCATCCCCAAATTGCTCCAAGCCAAGCACTCTAAACTTTGGAATTCTTTGAAATTGGGCTTCCGGAAAAGAAGTTGCAATTTGTTGCTATTAGTAGCGTCCCGCCTCCCCGAGGCCAGACCTGCTTACATCTGGCCGCTTCCTAGAACATAGACTGCTCTCACAGACCAACACAAGTCTTTTCTGCACACTTTGTCCTCACTCGTGCGCACTCAGGAAGAATTTCCCGGTCGGTCATCCCCAAATTGCTCCAAGCCAAGCCAAGCATGCGAATTTCCCGGTCGGTCACCCATCCCCAAATTGCTCCAAGCCAAGCACGCTTAACTTTGGAGTTCTTTGAAATTGGGATTCCGGAAAAAAAAGTTGCAACTTGTTGCTATGAGTATCCTATTAATCCTATTAAGCCCTGGGCCGGGGTGTCACATCCTCAACCCCTTAAGAGACCGACGTACCCCAAGCCAGGAGCGTTCCCTCTTGGCCACGTCCATAAGTCCACAGTGCCAACGGCCCATGTGCCACGTCCGTGTGTCCAGTGCCAACAGCCCATGTGCCACGTCCGTGCATCCAGTGCCAACGGCGCATCCCTGATGCCCGTGCATTGACCTGCCACGCGCCCGTCCACATGCCTGTGCACCTGACCCGCACGCGCCCGTGCTCATGCCCGCGCACTATGCTCGTACGCGCCCGTGAAACCACGAGAGTCGGCTCTGATACCATTCTGTAGCGTCCCGCCTCCCCGAGGCCGGGCCCGCTTACATCTGGCCGCTTCCTAGGATATAGACTGCCCTCACAAACCAACACAAGTCTTTTCTGCACACTTTGTCCTCACTCGTGCGCACCCATCCCAAAATTGCTCCAAGCCAAGCACGCTTAACTTTGAAGTTCTTTGAAATTGGGCTTCCGGAAAAGAAGTTGCAACTTGTTGCTATGAGTATCCTATTAATCCTATTATGCACTGGGCCGGGGTGTCACAAGTAGTCCACCACATTCGGGTGTTTTCATAGCAGTAGTTGTTGGTGTTGTTGGACTCCCCTCTCATCCCTTTCCCTTTCCGAAGTCCTTCCTCGCCAGCCGTCAAAGCAGATTGAGTTAGTTTAGTAGCAAGTCTTCTAGGAAATGAGTTGGCTAACTGCGTTAGACCCTCTACCCGCGTACCTCTCTTCCTCTGCTGGGTCCGGTTGAATTTTTCTAGGTCTGGTTGCGCTTATCGTTCCTTGGATTCGATATCCCAGGTAAACTCCCTGCGTAAAGCTACATCGGTATCTGTGCGCTTGCGGATTAGTTCGTATAGGCTAAGAAGTGCCAACAACATGTTAGCCACGTTGGCCTATTGGGCCCGCACTCGTAGATGTCGACGGCCGGGTCCCACCTCACCAGTTGACCCTGGGTTGACATATTAGACCCATAACACTGATATGCTGATCATCGGGTCCCAGTCTGCACATGGGGCTGCGAGGTAGACATGTTGGACCAGTCAACTGGGACCTACAATTACACGTGTTAGCCACGTCGGCTTACTGGACCCACACTCATACACGTGGACGACCAGATCCCACCCCTCCAGTGAACCCGCGTTGACATATTTGACCCACAAGCCTGGCACGTGGACCGGCGGATCCAGTTCGCTACACGTGGCAGCCACGTAGACATGCTGGACCCTCTGTCATCACATGTGGCCTATTGATCCCAACGCTACATGTGGCTCACCGGTTCTGTGACGAGTCGCGGTCATCACATTGAGGAGTTGATGGCGCACCATATTTATGACGGTATGAGATGTTGTTCTATGACGCGCATTTTACTTTTATCATAGTTCCGAAGGGGCTAAGGGCTGCCGCCGAAGGCCTATGATGAAACTGAGATTTTCGTCATAGTTGTGGTCTGTTCAATGATGAAGTTTGAAACGACAAGGGGAAAAACATCATGGAAGCTTCAATTTCTACTAGCGTGTGTATAAATGTGTGTGTGAGAGAGAGTATGAGTGTGTGAGTGTCTCTGGTGAGGGTATCCTCGTCCACGTGACCCTTCACGTCCATTGCGGCCGCATGAAGAACCACGACCCCGAGTGGTGAAGTTCGCAGATCCTTGATGGTTGACGTTTCTTGCCGTAGATGAGATCCATCCGTGTCAATCAAGACAGGTTCTGCCCTAGCGCACAGGGCAGAAATCTAGGGAGAAAAATCTTCCCCAAGGCCGGTTTGGATGTACTCTCCCAGCTCTTCATCATCTATATATAGGCCGTCCTGCTGCGGCCATGTGGTCCCCAAGGGCCTTCATCTTGCCGATGTATTCTGCGACAGACGAGTTCCCCTTCTTGGTTGTTGCCAAGGCAATCTGCATGTTAACTGGTGGTGCTCGCGTTTGAGACGCGTGCATGTCTTCCATGATCTTCCATGCCTCTGCTGCAGTTGTGCTAGTAGCAACCTGCGTGAGGACATCTTTGGACAGTGAAGATAGGAGATAGCCAAGAACCTGCTGGTCTGCCGCCTCCCAATCTTCATGTGCCGGATTTGGCACAGTTTCTTTTTTCCCAGTGGCGTTCTTCTGGACAACTTCAGCAGCTGGCTTTTTGATGACGCCACCAAGGTAGCCATGTAGTCGTGCTCCGTGAATAGCAGCACGAACTTATTACATCTGTTGGCCTATTCGAAGATCTCCTGGCCTATTCGTATCAATGTTGTTGCACAAGCTTATTACATCTGTTAGAAACACAAACACATATCTTAACAGCCCAATCAATGAAGTAACGAAGAGAACAATTTTCCATCCAGTGGAGCAGCGCCCTGATTCCATTACACTTCACAGTAACGAAATTACAATGTACAACGAACAGTTTTTGGGATTCCATCACACAAGCTTGCACATACAAATTCAGAGGAGCAGAAAACGAACAGTATATGGGATTACATCACAACAAACTGTATTTTCGTAGATACTTTGCCTACAAAATTCTCGCGACCACCGCCATTCCTGCCGCATTCCTGTCTACCTAGGCGAGCTGGTGCCGGCACCTCATCGAGCAGAAACGCTCGGGTCCGACGAACACCTCCATGCATCCTGGCCTCTGGCACGCATGTGGACCCCCAACTCCGAGCACGTGGATGGCTGCAGGAGGCAGAAGGTCGCCGGCTTGGGCTCGCCGGCAGTGTATCGGATACAGCACCGAACCGTCAGGCCTGTACAGCGCCTGTAAACAATACCGACGATCTGTCAGCTCGCACTGTTCAATAGTGATCGATGGGGCACCGTTTTAGTTTCAGATACCTTGACGTCGTGGACAAACTCGCCTGGAACCTGGCCATGCGGTACGGCTGCCCACCCGTCCACGTGGACAACCGTCTTGATCGAGCCGGCCGCGGCCTCTGGAGGCTGGTGGTTGTGGTGGGTACCGGCATGTCCCGGGCAGGAATCACTGCAGAAGGCAAGTAGACATGTAGTGCAGAACCGATCCCTGAGGTGCACCGGCGGCCCAAGCTGCCCTGCGGCCGCCAATCGGGCAAGCCGGCGAACAGCGCCCCGCTTCGAACCTTCCTCTGTCAACTCAGCCTGCACAAAGTTTACTACGGGTCAGTGCTGCAAACAACAGAACTGCAATGACAAATACGAAGCTAGGAAATTCTCCGCTACTTACGTTGCAGTCGAGGCTGTACCATGAAGCACCACTCTTGATAGTGTGGTCGCATCGAATACAGCGGTCGTGGTATCTCAGATCATCGCGCAAAACTGGGCAGATGCGGATGTACTTGCGAGCACCTGAGACTATCCTCTGAATCATGGTCAAATCGTATCCGCAACCTCTCGCCCTTACAGCATCCAAAGCCGGCGCGCCAGCAACAAACTCGACCAACTGCAGAAGGACAGGGCCCGAACAGAGATGATGCACAAACAGAGACAGAGAGAGAGAGAGAGAGAGAGAGAGAGAGAGAGAGAGAGAGGAGGGAGGGAGAACGCAAATCACCAAGAACGAAACAAAACAGGGCTCACTCGTTGGATGCGATTGGAGAAAGAGAGTGGGCTGGGGAACCTTGTAACACATGAACCAAGAAGCCAAGAAGAAACACCAAGAAACCACGGAGGCAGAGGAGAGCGGGGAATCAGGTTAATACACGAACCAAGAACAACGCCAAGAAACCACGGATGGGATGGGAGAGAGGGGGAGAGGACAGCGGGGAGGAACCAGGTATCACAGGAATGGAATCGTTATACCAAGAAACCATGGAGGGGATCGGAGGAGCAGGGGAGCAAACCCCTTCGCAAGAACAGGGACGCGAGAAGTCCAAGAACTGTTGCTACTCCAACGCAAGAACCCGTTGCAACATCCGAGAGAGGGGAGGCGCCTACCTGAACGATGGCGTCTGGCTCGTCGTCGTGCTGCCAGTCCCGGTGTCCCTGGCAGCAGTGCGTGCACACCGGCGACGAGCATGAGAAGCAGAATCGAAGGGCACCGCACCGCACGGACCAATCCGTGCCGATGAGGGCATGGAGTGCTAAATCCTCCATCCTCCCGACTCCGGCGAGCCCACGCGCCGCCCGCGCGATCAGCCCGCAGAGTCCCGACTCCCGACGGCGAGGCTGAACGGATCGGAGCGCCACCCCCACAACCACCCCGCAGGCGCTCGTTTTCTTGGGAACCACGCTATCTCGGGAGACGAGGACAGATAGAGAGGGGCGCGAGGAAGAAGAGATGTTTCCGTCAGCACATCGGGCGCTACTTATAGGTTTGCTGTGAACTCTGCAGGCAACGACAGGGGGCTTTTTTTTTTCAGATTTGCTCTTTTTTTATACTAAGGCTTTTATTACTTCTTTAAATGCGAGCAAATTGCTCTAGATTCCCAAATTTGTCATGAGATTCCACTAGCTCCCTAAACTCTTTAATCATCCACTTAAATCCCTAAACTTTATTAAATGTTACATTCAAGTTTCCAAACACGTCATGCAAGCGTTCGATGGTAACGTGGCATGCCACCATGGTGAAAATATACAAATGACTCTCTAATTTCTATCATCTTTTACCTTTCGGTCCACTCCTCCACTCCCCTCTCTCTCCTCGCTACCGGGCCGACGCCGCCCCTGCACCGACTCCATCGGCGACCAGCCCAGCCCACGGCCTACTCCCCAGCTCCCTGCGCCCCTTAGACCCCTAAAACCCTGCGGCCTTGCCCCACACCGGCGAGAACATGGTCACCGGCGGGAGCACAGCCACGATGCACGGCGGCCGGCCGCATCGAGGGCCCCGGCACCGACCAGCTGACCAACCGGCACCATAGCACCCCGAGGAGCACGCCTAGGCACCCAGACTGGTCCTGGAAGCGCCAGAGCACATGGCTCGACGGCGACCCCCATGTCCGCGGCTTGGCCACGGCGGCGGGCCCGGAAAGGCCAACAAGGACCTCCTACACCATCTATGCATTGCACAAACATTACTGCCGACATCAAACTAGACTAGAACCTTGGGAGGGCTCGATTCCACGGCGACCTCACCTTCACAGCGCTGAGGCGGACAGAAACAGGGAGACACGGAGACCGGCGGCGACAAGGGGTGGTTTGGGTTGGGTTCTGCTCAAACGGGATCGCGATTGCTCACTGATGGTGCTGGCTTAAGGAATCGATGGGAGATGCTGTGAGGACGACGAATTCTGGCTAAGTATTGTGAGCTCCGTAAGGGGGATCAACGGCGTCCCCCGCGGTGGTGCGGGTGGAGATCGGTGACGAGGCCGCGGCGCTGTGGGAAGAGCTCGCGCGGCAGCAGGCCGCGGTCAGTGACCTGCAAGCGGAGCTCAACGCCGAGCGCGGCGCAGCGGCGGGGGCCGTCAGCGAGGCCATGACCATGTTCCGCAGCCTGCAGCGGGAGAAGGCCGAGGAGGAGATGCCCACGACGCCGCCGAGCTCGCCGCACTTGAGGAGGTGCTCGCCAAGCGCGACGCCAGGCGAGCGAGCGCCATATACGGCGCGCCCCTCACGGTGCCCGAGGGCTCCTAGGGCTGCTCCACGACATGGCCGTCGACCGTGGCAGCCCGCGCCTCGCTAACGGCCGCTGTCCGCGCAGGCCGCCACCGCACAACTCCCGCAGCCGCATCCCGCGCCAGCCGTTGCCGCGCCACGCCACCGGCGCCGCCGCACAGGCCGCCGCCGCGCTCCGCTCGAGGCTGCATCCCGCGTCGTCCTCCCCCGCGGCCGCCGCCCGCACACCCATGGAGATATGGACCCGGTGCATGGCCACTCAGAGCATGCCGATGGGCACGGACGCGGCGGTGCAGCGGAGCACGGCGTGGAGGAATGGACTTAAAAGTTAAAATAAATAAAATAGTTTCTTTTTAAATGCCACCCTGGCAAGGCGTCATGTGGCATGCCACATCAGCTTCGGACGCCTGCGTGGCGCGTTTGAGACCTCGAATGGAACATTTAACAGAGTTTAAGGACCAATGTAGATGATTTTGAGAGTTTAGGGACCTAGGTTAAATCTCGGGATAAGTTTGGAAACCTGGAGTACAATTTACTCTTTAAATGTGGTTACAAAGATGACACTGAAACGCCCGACTTTACACCTTCCGGTGGTTGTTTCACGGGACATCTCATTGTGTGGCGTACATGGAAGCATAAGAACAAGCATGTTGTGTTTGGAGGTTGCATGCATGCTTGTCTAGGTAATATGTGAGCATGAGGATTGTTTAATTAATCATGATCATTAACAAGCTAGTTGGTCCAAGTTGTTTCAGTATTGTTGGTCATTATTAAACCATCCATAACCAAAATACAGCAGCTAAGCATACTACCTAGCAAAAACATAATAAAACCCCGGCTTCAAGAACATGGATCACAAGGATAAATTAAAAAGGTACTCATATTAATGCATGCAAGCATAAATGTAAATAAAGGTTTTTAGACAGAAGTATCATCAAGGATACACTTGGCTTTTTTCTAAAGAATAGCTGCTCAAAGTCTTCCATACTTGTTCTTGAAACTCTTGATCTTCAAAGCTCTTGAACATCGCTCTTTGCTACTTGCAACAAGCATCGGGCACGAACATATGAGAAAAAAATAAACATAAGAACAACTAAGAACAGTACTAAATAGAAAAAAATCACTAAAAGAGCACACTGAAAATTAGGTCCCAACCTACGATCGCAAGAGCACAAGAAACACTGATAATGGAGCTCCAGTTGAAAAGATGCAACTATCAAAAGATTTATGTTATAGCAAAAAAGAAAACTATAAGCTGAAATTTTTTTGAGACCATAAGCTGAATTTTTTTAATTATAAAAAATATATGTAAAAGATATTAGACAGAAACATCCAAGATTATAATCAACTCGTTTTAATTTATATTTGTAAAGACAAGGTAAAACGTGATCAAGTTGTATTTATTAAATTTGCTTATAGATTATACCAATTAATTGTTTTAACTAACAAATAAAAGACTGATGAGAGCATTCTATTCTAAGCGTAAACTTATGATTCGTGTTTGAACTAAACAAATTACATTAAAATGCATATTAATATTGGTATTAATCATATTAATATTAATTACCAAAACCGTAGTATAACATTGCGTTTGTAGAAGCACAAAGTCTAGGGAGAAGCAGCTCAAGCTACTTGAGTCTTAAGGACTGCTACAAGCAGGAAGAACGGATCAAGAGGAAAACAGCTTGGTAGGAGACAGCAATCCACGCCCAGCTCCACTAATTTGGAGATTTTGTCCTCTTGGGTAGAGATGGAGCTTCTATATCCTATCTTCAATGGAGTAGGTGGTGTTCATGTTGATGAGATCTGCAATCCGCTTATGCGTGGTCCAAAGCTCAGTGCTTAGACTGTGGACATGGTGCAAATTGAAATGTTTCTGCAAAAATATGGTTCAAAGTGCATCAGGTGCACTAGTATATGGTCCAATGTAGTCAAAATTATACAATATTCAGAAATTATACAATATGGTTCAAAGTGCATCAGGACCCTTATTCCGAGTTGGGACTTTTACTCTCGATTGAAGGCTCCAACCGGAACTAAAGAGCCAACCCGACGCCTAGCCGTTGGACCCAGGACTAATGCCTTCATTAGTCTCGGGTCCAATCTCAATGGGGACTAAAGGCAAAAACCAATAAGGGATCCTGTAGTAGTGTACCTTGATCTGAAATTGCTATATTCGAACATCCCTTTTTGGGTTTAAATTGATGAGAACCTGGCGTTGTGGCCCTAGACAGGTGTATTTTGGTCCTTCTTTGTTGAAAGTCCAACAGCTTAGTCAGTATTTTGGCCCTGAACAAGTGTGTTTTGTGACAGAAGCGTGAAAAACGAAATGAACCCACAATTTTGGAATGGCCAAAAGGAATGGAACAAACTTCTGAATCTCCAAAACAGTTTTTTTTTTAACATTGGGACTTGGGAGTGATAAAAAAAAAAGCTTCCAGTCCCACAGTACTACATAGCGACTTTTCTAAAAAAATTCTAAATGCGTTCCGACTTTAGGTAGCACATTTAACCTAGCATCTGCGCCGGACTACGTTAATGGTGGATCAACTGTAGTATATCCATGTAGCATGTTTTACTACTGAATGATCCTATACGACAACTATTTTCCCCATCAGAAAACATGAAAACTGAAAGAAAAAAAAACTCCTCTCCTGGATTAAAACGAAATATTTGATTTTCTTGTAGTTAATAACTGATAGATAAGAAGGAAAAGGGGAAACGCTTGTGGAGCAAGGTAGGAGCCTTAGGCACAGGCCACTGCAGCTGATGGCAGTATGCAACTGCATCCCTGCAGTCGTGTGCTTGTTGCTGCAATCCATATAGTGATACAGAGCCCTGCAGCTGCAGCTGTATTGTAAATTGGTGTCAATTGAAAAATTAATCGATGAATTTTCTCTGCCTCCGATTTCAGCAGAGATAGTCTGATGCAGGCTACCCACATCTTACTATGTAGAGGCCATAGTTTGTTATCGTTTGTCCTTGTTTAAAGAAGAGATACTCCATTTTTTGCTTTTTTTTTATAACAGAGTGTCCTCTGTTATTGCAGAGAGCACATTGCGTTTATAGTAGCACAGAGTAGTCCTCTAGCTACTTGGAGTCTTAAGGACGCCTACAAGCAGGAAGAACAGATCAAGAGGAAAACAGCTTGGTAGGAGAAAGCAATCCACGCCCAGCTCTTCTAATTTGGAGCTTTTGTCCTCCTGAGTAGTGGTGCAGCTCCTATATCCTATCTTTATTGGAGTGGCAATGAGCAAATGCGATGACCAATGAGGCAAACCAGGACACCTTTTCAGGTTGGAATATGTGGTGTTGTCAGCTTATGCTTGATCCAAAGCTTAGTGCTTAGACTGTGGACATGGTGCAAACTGAAATGTTTCTGCAAATATTGGGTTCAAAGTGCACTACCGGAAACGGCATGTTTGCCGTGTGCTAGAAGGTTTGCCGTGTGTCATTTCTTGAGCACACAACAAACACAATATTTGCCGTGTGTCGCCAGAGAGACACACGGCAAAGACCACATTTGCCGTGTGCCGATCAACAATACACACGGCAAACAGAGGGCACACTGCACACCTGAGATCTTTGCCGTGTGCCTAACGTCTGGCACACGGCAAACAGAGGGCACACGGCACACCTGAGAGTTTTGCCGTGTGCCTGACGTCTGGCACACAACAAAGGATGGTCCAGTAACGGCCCTTGGCCGACCGTCAACTTTTGCCGTGTGCCAGGTCAAGCACACCACAAAATATATTGTTTGTCGTGTGTCTTATTGTAGGCACATGGCAAAGTTTTGAAAAAAATTTTGATTCTTCCCTTCCAACTTTTTCTTGTATCCACATACTGTCCTTGGTATTCCATGTTAAGTTTTGGTGTTTCTCGGTCTTTTTACTATATTTAATTATTTTATTTTATTAAATGGATTTTTTGCATATAAGTCAAATTTGAACCGCAATTGTTGAATAATGGAATAAAAGGAATCAAAAAAATGATATTTACGTTGTTGAGTTCAATGTGAGTCCTTAGCCATCAAATGGAAGGCAATTTCGAACATCTTGCTCACGAACCATGACCTATAAAAACCAAACGAAGTCTGAAAAACCAAACGAAGTCTGAAAATCATAAAATTTGTCATGATATCATGATTTCATACACAGAGGTTGTGGTAAAAAATTAAGAAGGTTTCGCACAAGTTGTCACGTATGCTCCTTACAATCGAAGAATCTCCATAGAAGATTCATAGAGTTGAGAAAGAGCAGTTCAAATTTTGAATAGAAGTTACGGACGAATTGGGGTTTGACTTCAAAACTTTTTCTATATCATATACACAACTTATATTCTTTCATACCAAATTTTGGTAACTTTTCGGATTCGTTTGATAATTTTTTTTTTGGAATTAAACAATATCATGTCATATACATTATTCAAATTGAGCTCTAACTGCATGAAATAATGGGTTTTTTCATACAATCATCAAACAACATGAATTGTTGAGTAACTTTGGCAAGCTTAAAGTACATTCAATCAAATTTATTTAAACTCACTTTGGATATAATTTAGTTGATACACATCAAAATTGAGTTTGAAACACATCAAATTTAAAGTACTTTAGCAGGGTATTTTCAAAGTACATTCAATGAAATTTAGTAAAAAAATTATTGAATTCAAATTTAAATAATAGAGAATATAGAAATTAAAAAAAATCTTTGCCGTGTGCCAGATCAAGGGTTTCTTCCCTGCCAACACACGCCACGCCTCGCCTCGCCACCGACCCCTGCCTTCGCCGAGCCGTCGAGCTTCACCGCGTCGTGGGCCCTCGCCTGCCGCCAGCCCCCGCCTCCGCGTCCGCCCCCGCGGCCACCGTCCGCGACCAACGGACGCCAAACGGCCACGCCCGCGGTGCAGGCCCCAGCCATGCGCCGGCCACTAGCCCCGCCGCGGCGGTCGCCCGCGCCGTCACCGTCACCTCCGCCCGCGCCCCCGGCCCCCGCTGCGTCGCCGACGCGCTGCCAGTCATCGGCCACGGCGCAGGCCCCCGACGTGCTGCCGGTCACTGCCTCCGTCCCCGCCGGCCGCCTGCGACGTGTTCGAGGAAAAGTCGGAGCCGGTTAAAACTATGAGTCGACACCACGCTAGCCACGGATATACCGTCGATCCACATTAAGTACCTCCACCGCCCACCTTCGAGTACTGCAAGTGTCGTAATCACGTAACCAGTTAGGTGTCTCCCGTTCGAAGGAGATACGGTTGAAAATATGCAGAACTTTGCATATCTATGACCGTATCCACTTTGGATTGTCCACATTTTTTGGACAGCCCGAGGATGTGTAGATGGGGTTAGTTTCCATAGTCTATTATGATCCGAGATAGAATTTTGGCATCATCTCCCCGTTGTTCTCCGGATACACAATCTCCCTATCAGGACGTGTATTTGGAGAACAGCAGGGAGGTGCTGCCGAAATTCTATCCCGGATCAAAGTAGATCATGGAAACCCACCCCAGCTACGCATCCTCGGGTGGGATTAGGACCTAACTCGACCTATTAGAAAGTATAGATACCGTGTAGATGCAAATAAGTTTTATATTACTCTCTGATATGATAGAGGATGGATGACCGTGCGTGGATGTACACAGGGTGGAAACGTGGGGGTGATTTTACCATGGATTGGATTCAGAAGACCGATGCTTTCTTGTATCAAGCATTTGCAAAGCTTAAAGGAGCCCATACCACATGGTGTCCCTACAACAGATGTGGAAACACGCGTCGACAAACAAAGGAAAACATGACTAAGCATCTTTGTAATTATGTATTTATGAGAGATTGTACCTGGTGGACCTTCCATGGTGAAGCCAATCGTATGAGAGACAAGGTCGTGAGACAACGCATCGGGGATCATGATGCTGATGTCGGGGTAGGAGACATGTTAGATGACTTTCATGAAGCACACTTTGATGAAGGACGTAGGGAGGATGAGCCAGAGGCAACCGTGAAGGCGTATTACGACATGTTGGCTGTAGCACAGCAACCCCTTCACAGGCATACCAAGGTTTCACAACTGGATGCCATTGCGCTCCTAATGGCCGTGAAGTCCTAGTTTACCCTCAGTCGAGACGCCTTCGATGTTATGTTGACAGTTCTTGGCAGCTTGCTTTCAGAAGGTCACATTCTGCCAAAGAGCATGTATGAGGCGCAGAAACTCTTTTGTGCGCTTAAGATGCCATATGAGCAGATACATGCTTGTCCCAAGGGATGCGTCTTATTTAGGAAAGAACATGCAGAAGCAAAGTACTGTCCAAAGTGTGAATCCTCTAGGTTCGTGGAGGTAGACTCTGGTGATAGTCAAAAGAGGCAGCTCGTGGTCCACGTGAAAATTCTACGGTACCTTCAGCCCATACAGAGGATCCAACTTCTATTCATGACCGAGAAATCCGCAAAATAGATGACATGGCACAAAAAGGGAACTAGATACAATCCTGATAAGCTTGTACATCCATCCGATGCTGAATCATGGACCCATTTTGATGGGAGTCATGGTTAGAAATGTGATGATGCTCGTAATGTACGTGTTGCGCTGGCAACAGATGGCTTCAATCCTTATGGAATGTCGGCTGCCCCTTACACTTGTTGGCCCGTGTTTGTTATCCCCCTCAATCTTCCCCCCGGCGTCGTCTTTCAATGACAGAGCATGTTCTTGTCATTAATAATTCCTGAACATCCCAAGAATAATATGAGTGTGTATATGGAGCCTCTGATTGATGATATGGTTCATGATTGGGAGGAAGGGGTTTGGACATACTACAGAGCTACAAAGACAAACTTCAGAATGTGTGTTTGGTACCATTACTCCCTGCATGACTTGCCGGCGTATGGGATATTCTGCTGTTGGTGTGTCCACAGGAAGTTCCCTTGCCCGGTATGTGAGGCAGCTCTGAGGTTCATTTGGTTGAGGAAGGGTGGCAAATATTCTTCGTTCGACAAACATCGACAATTCCTCCCACTTGACCATCCATTTAGACGAGACAAGAAGAACTTTATGAAAGGTGTCGAAGTTAGAGACCCTCCACCGCAGATGATGACAGGCGTCGTGGTTCTTGCTCAGTTAGACGCTCTCGTGGCCAATGAAGAAGGTGGTGGTTTTATGGGATATGGTGAGCAACATGCCTGGGCGCAGAAGTCATGCTTGTGGAGGCTCCCCTATTTTGATGACCTCCTTCTTCCACATAACATTGATATGATGCACTCTGCAAAGAATGTCACGAGTCACTGTGGGGAACAATCATGGACATTGCAAATAAAACAAAGGATAACGTTAAGGCGAGAGTGGATCAAACAACGTTATGTGATAGACCAAAGCTAAACATGATGCCTCCCAGAGCCGGCAAGTCATGGAGAAAGCCTAAGGCCGATTTCGTCCTGACGACGGCCCAAAGGAGGGAAGTACTAGAATGGTTCCAAACATTAACGTTCCCTGATGGGTACGCAGCGAATTTGAGGAGGGGAGTGAACTTGTCTACTATACAAATCAAAGGGCTCAAGAGTCATGACTACCACATATAGATCGAGCGGCTTCTTTCGGTGATGGTTCGAGGCTATGTCCCTGATCATGTCTGCCAAGTCCAGGCAAAGTTGAGCTTTTTTTTTCGCCAGCTTTGTGCTAAGGAGTTATCTCTGATAGTGACTGAAGAAATGGAAAGAATGGTGCCTGTGTTGCTCTGTAAGTTGGAGAAGATCTTTCCACCCGGCTTCTTCAATCTGATGCAGCATATTTATTTTGCACCTCCCGTACGAGGCACGAATGGGGGGGTCGTCCAGGCCCGTTGGTGCTATTCAATTGAGAGATGTCAAAAGGTTCTTCGAACTAAATGTAAAAATAAATGCAAAATTGAAGCTTCCATCGTAGAGGCTTACATTCGTGAGGAGGTGTCAAACTTCACATCAAAATAGTATGCTGACTGTTGACACTCAATACGGATTAATTTTGAGCGTCAATTTTATCAGAAAATTGGGATGACTAGCATACTTAACTTGCATATTTATCTAGAATAATGTCGTTTCTAGATTCCCCTTGGAGAATTTGCAATATAGGGAAAGTGAGCAGAAATCAAGTGTTAAGCAAGCACCTCAATCTAAGGCAAGTGACGTCGACCAATCAAAGCGCGCCATTTGGCCTCCCATGGATTGGAGGGCCCACCAGGGCATGCAACCGACTTAAAAAAGACCCAAGCCACGTGCAGGGGTAACAAGGGCCCACAGGGCAGCCACCCAGAGGCGGTCGAGCCCGGTTTGAGCCGGCCCTGGTTCGGCTGAACTAGGTGGGTCGGCCGAACCAGGAAAAGGCCACCGCCTTACCTCCTTCGACATGGCACTTCCTCATTGGCTCCCAACATCGGTTGCAGCTGTGAGGGGCTGAAACACCTGTCGTGCAGCTCCTCACTCACCCCTATAAATATAAGGGGGGTGCTACTAAGAGAAACACCACAAGTTGAAGCTCATTCTCAATTTCTCTCTTGCTTAGTCTTTAGGATAGTAAAGTCTAGGTGAACTAGCTCTTCTTCGGTTGCCGAGTCTTCTTAGGAGTATTCGGTATGGGTTTTACTCTTCCTCTCCTTTGTAATATTCAGAATTCTCTAGTAGAGTTATCTTCTAGTATAATGTACTCTTATAGTATATGTTCTGTTTATTCAGATGTGTATGCTATGCTTAGCTTACATCTAGGACCTATATCTTGCATGATTAGATGTGGTAGTATATCTAGGCTAAGGCATCAGTTCTAGTATTTGTATGTTTGCTCTAGTGGGATGTGTGTCCATCCGAAGGGTGGGGGCTCCGCGCGGGGCATTAGAGTATCACTTATTAGCGTAGACGTGGTGTCTGGGCTAATCAGTTGTCACACCCGATTCTAGAAAGAACCAGATGCATCTCATATGTGCGCCAGGATCATGTTCACACACATATGGTAGACGGAAAGTGTAATATATCAAAGACAATGCTCAAAATATAACTAAATAAAGTATATCAAAGACAATTAATATGACTTTGTGGTTCCACTATTTTCTTGGGTGGTTCTCCATGTTCCCATTAAACAAAGTTGATCTCGAGATTACGCGATATAGCAACAATATGAAACGTGATCAACATTGACATAAGAGTAAACCAATACCAATCCTAAAGTTTGCAACTAAGCGTGTTTACTCAACATGAATAGTAAACCCTGGTGTTTCAAGGTTTGGGGTAAAAGACTAGGTAAGTACTTAGTATAGGTAACCCATCAAGTTTATGTAAGCAACATTAAAGTAAAGTGAATTATCATGCTGTTGTTGGGATCAAATAGAATATGCAGGGGGGGAATCCACTTGCCTTCTTCAAACAGCTGCTGGTTCTCTTCCTCGTAAGCTTGCTCTTGGTTTTGCTCGAACGTCACGTTGTCTATGCGATCACACAAACAAGCATACACAAACAAATAAGAAACAATACAACAAACAATACAAACAAAAAGTAAAAAGATACTAAAGTTGTAGTTCATGATGCAAGGATCACGTGGGCGCAAGAATTGCTGAAATCGGAGTTGAAACGATGAAGATATGGCTAAAACAGTGATCTAGGGGCCTAACTGCGAGAGTTTTGAACTTCCAGGGGCTAAATCTGAAGAAATTAGGGGCTAAAACATAATTAAACCTTATACAGAGGGTCGGGGTGCAAAACTAGAGGTTCTGGACGGCAGGTACTAATTCTAGAAACGTCAGGGGTCGGGATAGAAAAAGAAAGGGCTCATTTCTAATTATTTTTCTACTGATCTGGATTGCGGGTTGATTCCTGGAAAACCTAGGAGTCTCTGTACAAAAGTTTCAGGGACAGCTAGGGTCGGGTGAATCTAGTCCGTTTGATCAGAATCGGGCAACGGTTTAAGGGTCAGGCGAATCGGCGGTGTAAAGAGAAGGTCGGGCGAATCGGCAGAGTCAAGAGAGGGTCGGGCGAATCGGAGCTTTCCTGGGCGTCGGCGGCGAGCGAGTGCGGCAGCGGACGGCCGATGCTTCACCGAATTCGGTGTGCGACTTCCAGCGGCGTGCGACGGTGTTGAGTAGAGGAAAGGGTTTGAGGATGGCTCTGGGCTCCGGCGGGGTTTTATAGGGGCGGATTGGCCGGTAATAAGGAAGGCGGCGGCTCTTGCGAAGGAAAGGGCGGAACTGCGGCTAGTAAGGTAAGCCTGCATCACGGGGAAGGAAAGAGAGACGCGGGTGATGGCACGGAGTCGATCCGGACTCGGGGTGAGAAATGAAGAAGGAAGGAGAAGGGGCGCGAACGACGGCGCGGCGCGCCTGCTGTCGCGGCGGAGAAAGGAAACAGAAAAGCGGGAGCGATGCGGAGCAGTGGAAGAAGAAAGGAAAGAAGAAAGAAGACGCCGACAGATGGGGCCTAGCTGTCGGTGAAAGAGAGGTGAGGGTAAGTAAGGCAGATCGGGTTGTCTGAGTTGGGCCGCGGGAAAAAGAGAAGAAGGAGAAGAGAAGAATTGGGCTGGGCTGAAAGAAAGAATAGAAGAAGAAAAGAAATAAAGATGCATGCTAAATTTTATCCTGTGACTTTTATAAAAATACTTTCAAAATTTTTTATTCCTATATTTTGGGTGTTACAAAACCTACCCCCCTTAAAGAGAATCTCGTCCTCGAGATTAGGAAGGACTAGGGAACAGCTGAGGGAATTCTGCAATCACTTCATCTTCTCTTTCCCAAGTAGCCTCATCCTCTGAGTGGTGACTCCACTGTACTTTGCACATTTTGATCACCTTGTTCCGAGTAACCCTCTGAGATGTTTCCAATATTCTAACCGGATGTTCTGCATAAGTCAAATCTTCTTGTACATTGAGTTCCTCCAACGGTAATTGCTCCTTTGGCACTCTCAAACATTTCTTTAACTGTGATACATGAAACACATCATGGACATCTGACAATCGTGCCGGTAACTCCAATTGATATGCCACTTCACCTTTCATTTCCAGAACCTGAAAAGGACCAATATAACATGGTGACAACTTTCCTTTCACTTTGAATCTACGTAAACCTCTGATGGGTGATACCTTCAAATACACAAAATCTCCAACTTCAAATGTCATTTCCCTTCTTTGTGTATCAGCATAACTTTTCTGTCGTGATTGGGCAGTCTGGAGATTTTCCCGGATTATCTGGACTTGTCTATCTGCTTCTTGAAGAATCTCTGGTCCAAAAACCTGACTTTCTCCTGTCTGATTCCAATACAATGGTGTCCTGCATTTTCTCCCATATAATGCTTCAAATGGGGCCATCTTGAGACTTGCTTGATAACTGTTATGGTAGGAGAATTCTGCATATGGCAAGCTTTTATCCCAGCTACCTCCATGCTTGAGGGCACATGCTCTCAACATATCCTCTAATACTTGATTCGTTCACTCAGTCTGACCGTCTGTTTGCGGATGATATGCAGAACTGAAATTGAGCTTTGTATCCATAGATTCATGTAATTTCTGCCAGAAACGCGACGTGAACGGAGTACCTCGATCAGACACTATCTTCTTTGGAACACCGTGCAAACACACAATTCGTGATATGTATAGTTCTGCTAACTTGGCTCCAGTGTATGTTGTTTTGACCGGGATGAAATGCGCGACTTTTGTCAATCTGTCCACAATAACCCATATCGAGTCGTAACCATCATGAGTATGGGGTAACCCTACAATGAAATCCATACCAATCTCTTCCCATTTCCATTCAGGTACTTTCAATGGCTGGAGTAAACCTGCTAGTCTCTGGTGTTCTGCCTTCACTCTCTGGCACACATCACACAAAGCTACGTGAGTTGCTACATCTCTTTTCAAACCATACCACCATTACCTTTCTTTTCAAGTCTTGATACATTTTGGTGCTTCCAGGATGAATGGAATAAGCGGAATCATGTGCCTCCTTCAAAATGAGTTCACGAAGGTGATCAATTTCAGGTACACAGATCCTTTTTCTGAACCAAACAGTTCCTTGTTCATCTTCGGTGAAATCCTTAGTCTTGCCTAAACCAATTTGAATCTTGATGTCTTTGATCTTAGCATCTGTCAACTGGCCTTTTCTGATCTCTTGTTCTAATGTCGGTTCCATCTCCATAATCATGGCTTCCGCTTGAGTGACAATTCCCAAGTTCAAACGTGCCATCTCCCAACATAATTCGTGAGGCATCAATCGAGCAACCATCATATTAGCTTGTCCTTTCCGGCTTAGGGCGTCTGCCACAACATTAGCCTTGGCAGGATGATACTGAATATCCAAATCATATTCTTTGATTAATTCTAGCCATCTGCGCTGTCTTAGGTTAAGATCCTGTTGCGTGAAGATGTACTTCAGACTCTTATGATCCGTGAAGATCTCACACTTGTTTCCGATCATGTAGTGCCTCCAAATCTTCAATGCGTGCACGACGGCAGCCAATTCAAAGTCATGGGTAGGATAGTTCTGCTCATGCTTTCTCAACTGTCTTGAAGCATAAGACACAACTTTGCCTTCTTGCATTAACACACATCCGAGTCCCATTCGTGAAGCGTCACAATACACATCAAACCCTTTGTGGATATCCGGCATTATCAGCACAGGAGCAGTGGTTAATCTTGTTTTCAGCTCTTCAAAACACTTCTGGCATGTAGCATCCCACTTAAATTCTTTCCCTTTCTCCAACAAAGAAGTCATGGGTTTCACGATCCTTGAGAATCCTTCAATAAATCTGCGGTAGTAGCCTGCAAGTCCAAGGAAACTTCTGATTTCAGGCACAGTTTTTGGTGGATTCCAATTCAGAACATCCTGAACTTTACTCGGGTCTACTGCAATTCCTCCATCTGTGATAACATGTCCTAGGAAAGAAACTTCTCTCAACCAAAAATCACATTTGCTCAGCTTGGCATATAACTGATTCTGTCGGAGTTTCTGTAACACTATCCTCAAGTGCTCTTCATGTTCTTCCTCGTTCTGCGAATACGCCAAGATGTCATTAATGAACACAACCACAAACTTGTCAAGATATTCCATGAAAACCTTGTTCATCAGGTACATGAAGTATGCTGGAGCGTTGGTCAATCCAAACGACATCATAGTGAACTCGTACAGACCGTATCTGGTAGTGAAGGTTGTCTTGGGTATATCCTCTGGTCGGATCCTTAGCTGATGATATCCTGATCTCAGATCAATCTTGGAGAAAACCTTGGCACCTCTCATCTGATCAAACAAATCTTCAATCCTGGGCAGTGGATACTTATTCTTGATCGTCACATCGTTCAGCGACCTGTAGTCTACACACATCCTTCTGCTGCCATCTTTCTTATCGACAGAGGTCACGGGTGCTCCCCACGGGGATGAGCTAGGACGGATAAATCCCTTAGCTAACATTTCTTCTATTTTTTTCTTTATGTTGGCGCTAAAAATCGGCCAGGAATCGGCCGATGATCTTTGGCGTCGGACACACGACCCGGGAGAATCTGCTTAGCTCCTGTTCGGGTTATTGCCTTGGTGCGGTTCGCGCGGCGTGCCAGTCATCTGACCTGTTGATTGACAAGAAAATAAGAGTATTAAATTCCGGGCGTTCCGATCGGCTGGGTTTCCGATCTGTCCCTAAGAGCGCGTCGGCAAATCGGCCGATTTGCTATGAAGATGACCGGCTATGGATGAGTTGATAATCACGTAATAATTGCAAAGAAAACTGCTAGAGCGACTTAAACAATTGTTACAGATGCAACACTTGAAATAGATCTAATCGGCTATATGACGATGAACGAGGAAGAGCGATGATAAAGCCGATAGTTCCAATCTCAAGCTGGATAACTGGTGATAATACTAGAACAACAGGTAAAACCTATAATTCTAGTAAATATCGATAACTGGTGAATAAATCCAAACGAAACCACAACGATGCACCCGAGGTTAATGCTCAGATGTTATTCGATAACCGGAACCTACCGATTGGCCGGAGATCGAGTTGATGCAGCCTTGCCAATCCGTACGAACTCGTGAAAGAAGCAAAAGTATTGGCGAAGTTGCCGACTTGAAAGTAAAGTACTATGAAAAAAGTAGATGTGTTTTGTTGATTGATTCGTTGTTTTACAAAGCCCTGACGACTCCTATTTATACCCTAGAACCAGGACTCCTGATCGATTACGACTTGTTACATTCTTAAAACAGAAAAACTGCTATATCTATAATATTTTTATAAAGGAAACGGACTCCCGCAGAATCTTCTGCCGCCATCTCCTAATCCAATCAGGACTCTTTTCATTTACTTCTTGACCGAATAAGCATCACTCCGTTGACCAACATTAGGCCACTTTTTACCGGGATCCTCTGTTGTGGTTCCAATCTGTTGATGCAAGTTGCATCGCCAATCGACCGATTCCCAACTGTAACCTCAATCGGCCGATTCTTTACTATAGCCTTTAGATCTGCCACATCGGCCAATCTCTTCTCCTGACGCCGATTCAACACGTGTCAAAATCTGGCGTCAACACATGCCCCCCAGTTTCGGAGTAATACATAATTTTTTACTTCAAAACTCTTTTCTTTAATCTTTTTCTCCGAAACGGGCGCAGTAAAAATCTCCTTCCATTTCGCGGTCTTTTGCATAACGATTGCAATTTCCTCGTACCGGGCGCTCGAGACAACTGTTCCCCTAGAATTCGTGTAGACGGCGCGGCAAAAATCCCGCCTTTGCCCTTTCTCTCTCGGATTATCCTTAAATACTGGCATTCTCCGCCTTCTTTTCTCCACGAGCCTAGTAATTTCCTCCAGCGAGCCACTGTTCATCTTCTTCCCGAGCCCTCTCGATCTCCAACCACTCCCTCCGGCGATCTCGCCTGCGACCTGCTCCACCCCTCTAATGGCGGCACCATCGGCAACTTCTCCAACTACGGAGGTTCCGCCGGCAACCCCCTCAGCATCGACAGCTCCATCGGCAGCTCCATTGGCGGCTCCATCGGCGACGATGAGCTTCATCCCAGAGGTAATCATCCAAAACCTTCCTCTTTTACTCTTTTATTGCTCAAGTATTTTCTAGACCCATTCTTAGTTTTTTCCCCTTTTCCGTTTTTTAGGCATTTAGGCACCAGATTACTATTCCTCTTTCCGAATCCTCCGAACTCATCTGCTTAGGTCCCATGGGGAATCCAGATCCAATCGACTTGATCAACCTAGAAACCCACAGAATTCCGTTCAAGCAATCGCCCATGGATTTAGGTCAGTGGGCCGGTGCCTTTGAAACCTGGCCGAATGAGACCCCTGGCTAGAGAGAATGGTACCATCGAGTAGCCAAGTCTAAGAGAGTTCAGTGGGATGAACTGAAAATCGGCCAGTGCATTGATCTCTCTCTGTCCCAGATGGAGAAAAACGAGCCCTTAGTAATAGCGGCCTCTTACTTCTGGTCCGACGCACTCAACGCGTTCCTTTTTGGGCATGGACCCATGACTCCAACCTTGGCCGATGTCCTGATGTTGACCATCCTTGATATCTCCTCTTCTGACACCCCCTTCATTTGGTTCACTGTCCCAACTCCACTGGGTGAAGCTGATGCCACAAACTCTATTTTATCTCCTTGAGGGCTGGTTAAGAGCACTGACCTCTTACGACACTGAATGACACCATCACATCCTGATAACCAATCCATTCCGAGGATCATATCAATGCCGCTAGTTCCTAGGACTATTAGATTGGCTAGGAATTCTACTCCCATAATAATCATGCTGACCCTCGGGCATAAGTGTCTAGCTTCCAATTCTTTGCCCGGGGAGCTTACTAGAAGTATTTGTTTCATAGGGCTCGTTGGTAAATTATGTTTTGCAGCGAATTGCTAAGTAATGAATAATGTGATGCTCCAGAATCAAATAAAACTGATGCAGGTTCAGAATTAACAAGAAATGTACCGAGCACAACATCGGGAGCCTCTTCAGCTGTTTCTGCAGCCACATGATTCACCTTTCCGCGCACGCAGTTCTGTTGTCCTTTGTTGCCCAGTGGTGTCTGGTTGCTGTTGCGCGGCTGCTGCTGCTGAGGAGTCTGCCTTTGTCCACTGTTCCTCTGATTCTGAGGAGTTTGCATGTTACGCTTCGGGCAGTTGTTAGCGTAATGACCTAGTTCTCCACATTTGAAATAGCCGTTGAGTTGGACCGGGGTGACTGGATTGTTGGTCCGCACTGATGCACCTGTGGCATAGCCTGGACAGTACGATTGCGGGTTGGAGTTGCGCTGATTCTGCTGGTTGTAACATTGAGGCTGCTGTGGAGTTCTTTGATTTTGTTGACTCTGCGGATATCCTCCACCTTGTCCTCCAAAGCACGACTGAAATCCCTGGGGTGTGTTGTAGCGGGGACGGGTGTTGCTGCTGGATTGTCCCTGGGACTAAAGTTTTCGCTTGTGTTGCCCAAGCTCCTTGCGCTTGCTCTCCAGACCAATGGCTTTGTCTAGCAGAGTCTGGAAGTTTGGGAAAGTGTGACTGTGCAGCTGATTGTTGAGCGGCCCTATCAGACCTTCCAAGAAGCGCTCCTGCCTCTTCGCGTCACTATCCACCTCATGGGGTGCGTAACGAGACAACTGAGTGAATTTATCCCGATACTCGCTGACAGTCATGCTGCCTTGCTTCAGGTTCAGGAACTCCTTCTGCTTGAGCTTCATTAGTCCTGCTGGAATATGGTGGCTGCGAAAGTTGGTTCTGAACTCCTCCCAGGTGATAATGTTGGCGTTGGCGTGGGCAGCAGTGAAAGCATCCCACCAATCAGCGGCTGCACCTTCCAGACGTCCTGCAGCATACAGGACCCTTTCACGGTCACTGCATTGCGTGATGTCCAGCTTCTAAGTGATGACCTTCAACCAATCATCAGCATCCAAGGGGTCTACAGAGTGAGAAAAGGTAGGAGGGTGGTGGCTCATGAATTCTCTGTGTTTGTCTCTTGGTGGCGGGTTTTGCTGCGGTGCTTGCTGATTCTGCTGAGCTTGTATGTTCTGGATGGTGGCAGTGAGGTTCTGCAACACCTGCATCTGTGCTGCGAAGAATTGCTCCATTGTTGGATTTGACGGTGGTGGCAACTGACTCTGTCGGTTGACTGTGCGAGCATGCCTAGAGCTAGGGATATTCTGTCCTCCACCTGTCCTGGTGTTCACCATCTGACAGTTAGGGAATAAACCCAGGATAAGACATGTGTACTAGATATAGGTAGATAGAAAATAATATCTTAACAAAATATGGATTTATAAAGACTCCAACTTATATTAATGGATAGATTATATCAAGCAATTCTTATAGCACTCAAAGCAAACATTTGTTCTCAAGCAATCATTATTACATCATCGTCCTCTTAAGCAAAAATGATTCTAACGAGAACTTTAAGAGATACTAGCCTAAGAGCCTAGATGCCTATTCCTCAGGGCGAGTTATGGAGCCGGGTTCATCGCGACGAAGCTTCTTGCGAGGCGGTGACAGGGCGGGGAAGCGGGGTTCATCCATCTGTGGGGGTGGCGGCGCTCTTCCCTCAAGTCGAGCTTCCAGTATGCGGATCTTTTCATGGGCCTCCAGTAGCTTGTCCTGAGTATCATCCAGCTCAGTGATGACGCTTTCCAGCTCAGTGTTGAGAGCGGCGGTGACTCGAGCAAGAGTGTTGAGGCGGTCTTCGTCATCTTCACCCAGAGTAATCACAGTCTCTTCAGTTCCACTGAGACGGCGAGGAAGGTGGCGATACTCCGTGTTCTTAAGTTCCTGGCGGTAGGTATGGCAGATGGACCACAGAGCTCTCCTGGCGGCGCTGCTGACGGCGGCGTCATAAGTAGCGTGGGCTGTGGCGGAGTCGTGTGCAGTGAGAGTCCTCAGGCCTCTGGCACTCTCCGTATTCATCCTGATGTGGACGCGAGTGAGATAGTAGTCGCCGAGCGCAGGGTCGATGTAGTGGTGCGTGTGGTAGTGAGGTCTCACGTGGTTGCCCAACTCTTGAAGAACACCTTGTAGCACCAGAGACAAGTGGTCGGGTTCTCTGTCCGAAGTGCGAACACAGCAGAGTTGCCTCATCCCTGGAGTTTCATCACTCTGATCGTCGTTGTCTTCATCGTTGTTGTTGTCCTCGTCATCATTTCTTCCATCATCAATACCCTCGGGGTGACCCGGGCTTCCTTCAGCGACGACCGGTGCTGGAGCGGGAGCTGGAGCAGGGACAACTGGGGATGGTGGTGGTGCCTCAACAACTGGTGATGCCGGCGGTGTGAACTGATTCCCTTCTTCATCAATCGCCCTTATGCGGCCATCTTCACCATCCACAAAGTAGTAGGCCTCCTCGGGTTCTTCCTCCATATCTTCCTCCTCTTCAACAGGGGCTGCAACTGGGGCGGGAGGAGCTGGCTCAGCTGGGGCAATGTGAACTTGGCGACCTCCGGTGCGCTTGCGAGCAGTCTGGTAAGTCCTGGCCATCTGGCAGAGCGGGAGTAAAATTCAGAATATTTTTCTTTAAGAATAAAAATAATAGAAGGTTTATGTAAACATAGGTTTTTATGCGGAAATATAAAGTAAACAGAAATTTTTGATGCTGACATGACTTGCTAGAAGACAAACCCTTAATTTCGACCATTTCTAACTAGGCAAGCGTCCTACAGTCAACATAGCTCTGATACCACTTCTGTCACACCCGATTCTAGAAAGACTAGATGCATCTCATATGTGCGTCAGGATCTTGTTCACACACATATGGTAGACTGAAAGTGTAATATATCAAAGACAATGCTCAAAATGTAACTAAATAAATTATTTAACAATATTACACTCTGTATAAAAGAGACACAGATGTCTTTAAATGATTAACCGTTATACCCTATACGAAGTCTGCAACAACTCCGTCTTCCACAGGCGATGACTGGTGAACGCAGGGCCTAGAACTCCTCGAAGTTGTCGAAGTTCTCCTCTTCAAAGTTCTCTTTTGAACAGCAGGGGCAAGGGTCAGTACTCTTATGGTTGGTACTCAGCAAGTGGGGTGAAAATGCAAGGCCATCAAGGATAGGCTAAGGTTTGCAGCAGCGGTCGCTTTTAGTTGATCAAGTATTTATTAACAAGCACCTATTGACTAGGTTTAAGTTTATACCATCCCACTTTAATAAACATAAAGATACCATCCACATAAATATTAACCACGAACCACAGTTTAATTAATCTTCAAGTTTCATTATCATGTGAGGGTCCAAGCCACTCTTAACCGTGAGTACGGCTATTATAACAGTTTTACACTCTGCAGAGGTTGTACACTTTACCCACAAATCATGTTTCCTTGAGTTGCCCGGGTTTGCAAGGCCCTTAAACACTTCCGAGGTGAGTGGCGAGGGTACACTACGAAGCCTTTACAAAGACATGTCGAGAGCTAGGCAGCCCGCTAGAGTTTCAGTAGCAGTGTGGTCCATAAACCTCCCTAATGGTCAGCTCCTTAGCAAAGGCAGCTACCCCAAGAGGACCGGGCTATGACCCCTATCACCGACCCCCTCCTTGCCCTTTCGGTAAGGCCACCAGCAAACTACACATCTAATTAATTGGCTAAGGTTAGAGCCATATGACTTTGTGGTTGCACTATTTTCTTGGGTGGTTCTCCATGTTCCCATTAAACAAAGTTGATCTTGAGATTACGCGATATAGCAACAATATGAAACGTGATCAGCATTGACATAAGAGTAAACCAATACCAATCCTAAAGTTTGCAACTAAGCGTGTTTACTCAACATGAATAGTAAACCCAGGTGTTTCAAGGTTTGGGGTAAAAGACTAGGTAAGTCCTTAGTATAGCTAACCCATCAAGTTTATGCAAGCAACATTAAAGTAAAGTGAATTATCATGCTGTTGTTGGGATCAAATAGAATATGCAGGGGGAAATCCACTTGCCTTCTTCAAACAGCTGCTGGTTCTCTTCCTCGTAAGCTTGCTCTTAGTTTTGCTCAAATGTCACGTTGTCTACACGATCACACAAACAAGCATACACAAACAAATAAGAAACAATACAACAAACAATACAAACAGAAAGTAAAAAGATACTAAAGTTGTAGTTCATGATGCAAGGATCATGTGGGCGCAAGAATCGCTGAAATCAGAGTTGAAACGATGAAGATATGGCTAAAACAGTGATCTAGGGGCCTAACTGCGAGAGTTTTGAACTTCCAGGGGCTAAATCTGAAGAAATTAGGGGCTAAAACATAATTAAACCTTATACAGAGGGTCGGGGTGCAAAACTAGAGGTTCTGGACGGCAGGTACTAATTCTAGAAAAGTCAGGGGTCGGGATAGAAAAAGAAAGGGCTCATTTCTAATTATTTTTCTACTGATCTGGATTGCGGGTTGATTCCTGGAAAACCTAGGAGTCTTTCTGCAAAAGTTCTGGGGACGGCTAGGGTCGGGTGACTCTGGTCCGTTAGATCAGAATCGGGCGGCGATTTAAGGGTCAGGCGAATCGGCGGTGTAAAGAGAAAGTCGGGCGAATCGGCGGAGTTAAAAGAGGGTCGGGCGAATCGAAGCTTTGCTGGGCGGCGGCGGCGAGCGAGTGCGGCGGCGGACGGCCGATGCTTCACCGAATCCGGTGTGCGACTTCCAGCGGCGTGCGACGGTGTTGAGTAGAGGAAAGGGTTTGAGGATGGCTCTGGGCTCCGACGGGGTTTATAGGGGCGGATTGGCCGGGAATAAGGAAGGCGGCGGCTCTTGCGAAGGAAAGGGCGGAACTGCGGCTAGTAAGGTAAGCCTGCATCGCGGGGAAAGAAAGAGAGACGCGGGTGACAGCGCGGAGTCGATCCGGACTCGGGGTGAGGAACGAAGAAGGAAGGAGAAGGGGCGCGAACGACGGCGCGACACGCCTGCTGTCACGACGGAGAAAGGAAACAAAGGAGCGGGAGTGGTGCGGAGCAGAGGAAGAAGAAAGGAAAGAAGAAAGAAGACGCCGACTGATGGGGCCCAGCGATCGGTGAAAGAGAGGTGAGGGTAAGTAAGGCAGATCGGGCTGTCTGAGTTGGGCCGCGGGAAAAAGAGAAGAAGGAGAAGAGAAGAATTGGGCTGGGCTGAAAGAAAGAATAGAAGAAGAAAAGAAATAAAGATGCATGCTAAATTTTATCCTGTGACTTTTATAAAAATACTTTCGGAATTTTTGATTCCTATATTTTGGGTGTTACATCAGTGTTGCTGGATACGGCTCTATACCATGGTTAGTTGAGGTAGTATTGACATTTTATAACGCGGTCACCAAGTATGGACATAGAATTCAGTCCCCGGTGACAGCGCCTAAAATTTATAATGGCATTTCATAGCGTCATCACTAGGATAAGTGCTTCCCAGCAATGGCGCCAGAAATGCTGTGGGGTATTTCTTACGTTACAGAAAGATCTGCGAGCGCACGGAATACCGTCGTAGCATTTTACCTGTGAGTACGGGGTCGTATTTATATTTCTACAGGGAAGGCGGTGGTTCAAATAGATTTATCTAGCTCAAAAGGTTATCATCATGGTTCAAATACCCAATATCAAGATAGGGGTAATTGATAATATAATTGAGAATTAGTGTGACACAAGATCAACCTTCCTTGGGAAAGAATGGCTAGGGTCAGAGCAAGGTGGAAGAAAGCTTTCAAGGGCATACAAGGATAATTCTCATCTGAGCAAGTATAGAATGAACTCATGAACACATACACATTCACATGCTTAGGAAAGGGGACTAGGCTCACAGGCATCACCGGGAGACCGCACAAGATATGGCAAGGTGGCCACCAGATCTTCACGGCTATTTTATGCACCTCCTACAACCACTACACGAACGGGGAGGGTTACGAAGGACGGAAAGGGCTGTCACCACCTACCGCCTACCTCAACTAACCATGGCATAGGGCCGCATTCAAACATAATCGATAACCCGGACTCCGTGTCCACGTTAAGGATTATTGCTTTAGCCTTACGTTGAGACTAAAAGCACCCCTACTCGGGAAGATGAAACTGATGCCGAATCCTAAATATGTTACCACGTCTAAGCATGCAAGATACATGACACAAGCAACACTATGAAAGGATCACATACTAAACATAAGCATATGAACCAAGCACAGGCTAAGATAAGGAACTAAACTTTATTACTAAACTCCAAACCATACATGAAGACAAAGATACAAGACCATACCAAACTCTTCATGAAGACTAGAAGACCTTGAAGAACTACACTTCACCTACACTCCACTAACCTAGAGAGCTTTACAAAGAAGGAGAGGCTACATCTTGGTGTGTGTCATTTAGAAGGACCCCCTCTTGTATTTATAGGCAGGGAAAAGCAGCTTCTGCCCGCGGAAATAGCTTGGCGTGCCTGAAACCGACCTTGAGGAGGCATGTGAAGGCGCCACGTGGAAGATGAAGTCGGTTGGAGCTCGGGCTGGCTTGGCTCGGACCAGCTTCATCTTTGGTCGAGTTGCTGCCTGGTGGGCCTTGATGCTCCTGGTTGATGATAGGGGTGGAATTAAGTCAGTTTGTTTCAGGGTGTGGGCCCTCCAATCAATGTGATGCACGTGTGGCGGCATATGATTGGTTGAAGCTTGTTTCCTTGGATTGATGAGGTGTCCTTTTCCTTTATTTTCAGCACAAATCCTGCAATCATAAAATTCTCCAAGGGTGTGTGGCAAGTGTACATTTATTAGCAGAATGTGTATAAGAAATGCAGGTTCATCCTTATTTTCTGACCAAATTGACTCTCAAAATTGGTCCAAATCGAGCGTCAACAAGATTTCCCAAGCTGCCCTTTGCTCATCCCGGGCAAAGTTAGGCATGAGTTGTTGATCAGGAGTTGCTGCAATATCTCATCTCTTCGTCAAACCATAGTTGCAATAAAATATTCTACCTTGCTTTGAATAAGTTGGCTATCATTTTGCTCACCCATTTTGCCTTACTCTTCATGGGGCTTTCAGCTCCTTGTCTTGGGCTATTGAGAGGTAGAACGATTCATAAAGCACCACTTACCCATTCCTTGCTCAACTTTACATCCGGAGGTTTTTCAAAAGATTTTGCAAAGAAAACGTAGTTCCTCAAATGATGCTCTCGAATCGCTCAATGTGTATGAATCCTCACCAAGGCTTGATGTTGCCTTTCTTTTCAACCTACTTCTACAAAGTTTATGTGGAGCTCATCATAGGGGAAATGACAAGGCATACTTGCATCAAATATTTTGCAAACTCAAAAACCGGACCCAAAAGAGTAACAAGTCATACAACCTTGATCAAGAGGTGCATGTGTGTGGTATAATGGATAGTATGTGGACATGGGAATATTTTTCTTGTGTGCTCTCTCTCCTTTACTTTATTTTAGACATGGGCATTTGCAATTCTTTCTTTATCTCGTTTTCTTTTCTTTTCCTCTTTTTTCAAAACTTGGACCTTCATGTGTCCATTTCTTTTTCCTTCCTTTTTCTTTCTTTTCTTTTTGCATAGCCCATGTATTTTTCTTGCAAGAACACTTGGAGAGAGAGACCACATATTTTTGTGGAACATAAATATTTATGGGGTGGATGAATGGTGTGATTGCTACTTCCCGGTGTAGGTATTTAGCATATGAAGGCGGCGTGTACGTGTTCTTGATCAAGAGAGTATTAAAAGAAACTTGAAGAGTCACAACAATTTGATAAAGCTCAAAATGACACAAGCAGCATGTGTATATGGTGGTTCAATATAGGTAACATGCATATGGCTTTGGTAGGAATTTCTCATCATTAAGGAACTTTTTATTTTATCATTTTGAAAGATAGAAATTCCCGACGTAAAATTTTGCTTAGAACAGGTTTGTAGCAGCTCTAATTCATCATATCATGCCTCACAACAACTTAGACTTAGATCATGTATTCGCAGCCCACAAAATTTCATGTCCAAGGCAAACTTTTTAAAGCAACTAACCCAAAAACTTGGAGAATACAGAGCTGCAACTAGGCATAAAGAGAAGATAAAGATAGAGAACCTATTCATCATTTCAACATTGACGAACTAAAACATTCTTATCGCACATGGAAAGCAAAGATAACTAAGCAAATATTTTTGTTCTTTTTGTCGTATTTGATATATTTTTTTTGATGCAAATGCGAAATGCAACTAAGATACATGTTACCTTCCGGGGTCTCCTCCCCCAGGCTAGCTTATGGCCCATATCTGGGAAAGCGTCTTTGGGCGTTGGGGTAGCGCCCTTGGGAGCGGAGGTATGCGAGACGCTCCTCTCATTCTTGCTGTAGTATATCGATGGTGGTACCTAACTGCCGGTTAGTTCGATGATGCCATTCCGTGGTGTTGGTGATGTGTTGATTGACGGAGTTCTCGAAGCGTTGTTGTCGTTGGTCCGTGTTGCCCACCTGCAAGCTAAGGTTGTTTACCTGGTGGCTGAGTTTATGGTAGCCTCGAGCCGAGAATGACCGCCGAGCGGCGTAGAGCGGGGGAGTGACACTTGAGCTGGAGCCACCACTATGGTCATAGTAGCCTCTTGCAGCCTGTGCCCACTATCCACTGCTGGCACTTTGCCAACCAGAGCCTCCTGCTTGTTGCTGAGCGGCTTGCTCCCAACCGGGTGCATATCCGGATGTGCCCCCAGTTGGAACATAACCTCCAGCATATCCATGATATGCATATTGTGGTGCTGGCATGTCCATCGCGGCATTCCGCGACCTGCTCTATGTCATTCTACCTGACACACTGCTCCTGCGGGCTGTTTCTTGGGGCTGCAACACAAATGTTAAACTCTGAGACTTATACAAATGAAGCCGCGGGTTAGGGAGCGGGATTTCATTTTTATAGCCCGTGAAAAAGAAAACCAAAGATCCATCTGGAGCATGCTTAAGCCTGTGCCCATAAACCAAATAATTTTCATCAATCATCATACGTGGAGAGCTGATATAAGAAATAGGGGCCAACTCAAAACATTCAGTCCTCCTGCAAACTAGTGACCAAAGATGTGCACTCTATTGGTCCAACCATCTGAAAATTCTCAAGCCATTGCCGGATCATTTCTTTCACCGGGGAGATTTTGATTTTGTTTACCATGGCATAGAGAATATGAAATTCATCATCCCTTGGGAAACATGTTATTGCAACCCACTTATGCATCAAACGCAAGGTCGGGTGCTGTATGTCATTACATCTCGGTTTCCCAACGGTGGTGGCGCCCGAAATGGATTGCCAAAAACTCTGTTTCTCAAAACCGCGTGTGGCGGTCTCAATATCAAGACTGCAGCGATGACTTTCCAAGAAACTGAATATTCTTGATGAAAAAATTGGAAGGAAATTCCAGCTTCCTCCTCAACAAGGGTGCAAAGAAATTGGATGGTTAAATCGCAAGACCCTTCTTCGGAAATATTTGCAAAATTGGTCCATCCCACGGCCTTTGAAATACTAGCAAAATCAGGGTCCATACCTATTTTCTGCAGGAGGTCGGGGTCGAAGATTCTTGTGTGGCGGAACTTCCTCCGCCTCAGCATGTTGTAGGCTTGGAACTCGCGATCACCTCGGATGTCAAGGTGCGAATCATCATGTTCTTCTTCGTCCACCTCGGGCTGCTGCCCTTGGCCTTGCACCTTAGTTTGCTCCTCGTGGATTTCTTGCTGCTGCGTCTCCGTCTCTTCGCTATCTCTCATGGGGCTCGGCACGTGGCTGCTCGATTGGCGCGAGCTGGAACCACCATGAGAGCAGCCCGACTTCGAGCCGGTCGCCTTCTTGAGCGTGCCCATCACCTTCTTGCCAAAGCCCTTCATACCTGCAGTCCACAACAAGGAACAACACACAACAAACTCGAAACGGGTTACGTGAGTGTTAACAAAATATGTTAGCCATCCGAGAGTTAGTAGTCCTTGCGGGGCTTCGTCGCCGCCACAACAATCGTTCTTGTGGGTGATAACACTCCACAAAATCGTTCTTGTGGGCGAGAATGTACCACAAAATCATTCTTGCGGGGTAGTAGTACCACCACAACACGTTCTTGCAGCGTCAAAGGAAGGCAACACGAAATGCAAATGGAAGAAACAAAGGGGGAAATATTTTTTCTTTTTCTTATGGAACTAGAGCAAGAACTTGGGCATTACGACAGGGGGAGAAAGAAATCCGAGGGCACTCAGCTGCAGCTCGGTTTGGGGCAAGGAGAGGAGGTGTTGTGCACCGGTTTTTATAGAGGGGAGCAACCCCTAGGCCGGCTGACCTGGTGGGGTCGGCCGTCCCCACCTTGGGTCCAAAACCAGCCATCTTTCATGAACTGAATCAATGCCTGCCATAAGCTTTAGGCCGCTGCAGGTCTAGGAATGGCTCCAAATGCATTTGGACATGAAAATGATCCAAGTTCATGCATGCAGTAGCCTCCAAAAGTTTATGGCAGAATTTTTCCACCCCAAAATGCCCTTGTTTGTTGCCCCAAATCCCAAGTTTAGGAAGGGTTCAAATGCAAAAGTTGAGGAACTCTAATATGCAAGGGGTTGTATGCAAAATGGTGCAAATGCTTAGGCAAAATTCAAATTGAAAATCTGAAAATTCAAAAATGCAATGCGTGGAAACAAATATGAGATAACTACCGATTCACCTATCGGCAAGGATTCAAAATTTGAAGTCTTTCGAACGAGATATTTTATTTCCTATTGAATTGAAATTTTGAATTCAAATTTAAATTCTACCTTGACAGAAATTACCTGAGGTACCGCTCATTTTATACCTTCGATGAATTTTATCTCAGAGCGGTATTCTTTGGGTCTTTGAGGGTGTCCTCTCGCTCTTCTTACTCAGGATCAAGAATTTATTTGGTCTGTGATCACCCCGTACTGATGACCCTGAGTTGTGAATTGGATTCTACTCCATAAATTTGTTGCACCATGATAATGTATCTTGATCATTTAATCGAATCGATCTCCTCTGTCAATGGTGATCAGTCAACAACGGTGGAAATGAAATCCAAATAATGACCAAGATCTTCTGTTGAAACTTGATGATACAACGAGGATTGAATCAATTGCCGAGAGTTGAACTTCTTCAAATTAACCATTCAATGTCATGCTCTTTCCTTTCGAACTCGGATTAGTCATGGGTTATCCAACGAATTGAAATCAATCCAACACTACCCTGTCTTCACATATAGAGAAAACAGCATGGTTGTCCTACTAGACATTGGCTACCGACCATAGATAAAATCATAAGCTCTAATAAATCAACAACAATACTTCTACTTTTCCAGCAATTTACTTTCAAGTCGGCGACTTCGCCAATATTTTCTTCTTCCACGAGTTCGTACGGATTGGTAGGGCTACATCAACTTGATCTTCGGCCAATTGGTAGGTTCCGCTTACCGAGTAACATCCGAGCTTTAACTACGGGCGCATCGCTGTGGTTTCGTTTGGATTTATTCACCAGTTATCGATATTTACTAGAATTGCAAGTTTTACCTGTTATTCTAGTATTATCACCAGTTATCCAGCATGAGATTGGAGTAATCGGCTTCGTCATCGTTCTTCTTCGATTTATTATCTCACAGCCGATTAGATCTATTTCAAGTGTTGCTTCTGTAGTAATTGTTTAGATCGCTCCGGTGGTTTTCTTTGCAATTACTGCACGATTATCGGCTGATCCATAGCCGATCATCTCTACAGCAAATCGGCCGATTCGCCGCCGACGCGCTCCTTAGGACAGATCGGAATCCCAGCCGATCGATGCGCCTGGAATTTAATACTCTATTTCCTTGTCAATCAATAGGTCAGATTGACTGGCACGCCGTGCGAACCGCACCAGGGCGATAACCCGAACAGGAGCTAAGCAGATTCTCCCGGGTCGTGTGTCCGACGCTGAAGACCATCGGCCGATTCCTGTTTGGCCGATTTTAGCGCCAACACACTTTTGGCACACCCAGTGGGACCAATCCAAGATCTGATATGTCGAAGAACGCAGAAATCTCCGACAGCAACATCATTGAGGTCACAGAAGCGGATCTCAAGAACGACCAGGGGGAAGAATTGGCCAAACATCTAGAAGATTACAAGAAGATGTACCTCCAGTCGTTCAGTCGTACCAGAAGCGGGAAGGCTGTCAAGAAGACTCCTATTCTAGCTCCCCGCCACATCACCATTGCTGAGGACTCGGGCAAGATGTCAGAGATGATCCAACAGTCCGTTTATCAGGCATTAATCGACCAATCTTCAGTGATGACCAACACGGTGTATAACGCCGTCGTCAGCTCTCTGGCCAGCGGAGCAGTCCAAGGCTATCAGGGACTAGCATATGCCCCGCCAACCACGCTGCCAGCCAGAAGCTTACCATACACGTCCCAATCGGCTCCTCAGCCGATATTGATGCAACGCGAGGGGTACAACTCTCCATTGCCCCCAGCGTCTCCAAGATACAGCGGTGCACCATGTCTCCCATCACAGACACCGTTTCAACCCGTCCAGATTGCTTCTGTGCAATCGCTGCCCACAAGCTCGGTACCTTGGGGAACATCGGCGCCGATGTATTTTCCCGAGCCAACGAACGGAAATGGGAGTTATTCAATCCAGGTGCCGCACCAATCGGCCGCCCGGCCGACGGTCCCCCAGCATCAGCCGATCTCATCAGAAATCGGCAGGGGGGCAAGCACTGTAGAAGCATTCAGAGGCACGGCGCCAGCAGTGACGTACGAAGGGGGTACGGACTCGTTTCGCCATCAACTATCGGCTGCTCAGCAAAATTCGCCGATTCATCACCCGGCCGCGCTGTGACAACCCTGGTAATTACAAATCCAAAATAAATGACATTAGCCTAACTCCATGTTTTAAATCAACTAATGAGAGGGTGGAAAGAATTTAAAACGGGTTCAGTTGGAATTCAAATTTAATTTGGGCACATTTGGACACTTTTGAAACTTTTAATTTAACTTTAAAACCATAAGCCAAATGAGATTTTGCCTGAAACCAAAGTTGTAGAACATATTATTTTGAACTACTTTCGTGTTCAAAAGTTTTTGAAATTCAAATCAGAAAGAGGAGAAAACGCCCTGTTTGCACCCAGCCCCCTGAAGTTTTTCGAATTTTTGCATTTCGGTCCCTCGCTTCTCCCTCCCTCCCCTGCCGCGCCGCGCGCGCTCGCCCGCCCGCCGCGCGCCAGGTGGCCGGCGTCGCCTGACCGGCGCGAAGCGCCAGGCCAGTGGCCGCTGCACCACCCCGCCACGGCCGGCTTTGCCCCGCCCCGACGCCGCGCGGCCAGTCCCCGCCCGCGCGTGCTGCCGCGCCCAGGCCGCCGCCCGCTCGCCCAGTGGCCGCGCTCCGCCGTGCCGCCCCGGCCCCCGCGCCCCGCCAGCTGCCGCGCCTGCCCTCCGCCCGAGCCGCTGCAGCAGCTGCTCCCCAATCCGCACGCCGCGCTATCTCCTCGCGCCCATGCCACAATCGCGGCCGCCCAGTCGCCCTCGCCCGCTCGCCGCACGCCGCGCCGGCGTTCTGCCGCCGCCCGCCGCGGCCAGTGCACGCCGCTGCCGTGCTCCACCCCGCACGCTAACCAGGCCCCTCCTGTCCCTATAAAAGCGCCACCCCGGCCACGCGCGCGAGCCCCCGGCCACCAGAACGCCTCGCCGTCGCCATCGCCGCCGCCGAGCACCACCCGCCCGTGGACAGCTCTCCACAGCCGCCCACTGCCCAAACTGAGCCCCCAGCCACCACTACATCACCTCACCGCAGCTCGCCGACCCACCCAACGCCACCCAGAGCCACCGGAGCACCGCCGCCCGCGCTGCCGTCGCCGCCGCCGCCCCTGCTCACCGTGGACAGCACGACCCCGACCCCCTCCGTCCAGGCCGAGCCCTTGAGTAGCTTCCCCACGCGTCACTGAAGCTCACCGACCGGACCACGCCGCCCCAAGCCCGCCGGAGCACCGCCGTCGACGCGAGCCGCGCCGCCGCCGCCTCTGCTCCAACGCCGGCGAGCCCTTCCCGGCCGTTCCCCACCTGAACAACACCCCCACAAGGTAGCCCTCGCACCCCTGAACCTTCCCCGACCCCCGCCCCTCGCCGCCGGCGAGCCCCCTCGCCGGAATTTCGGCCGGCCGCCGTACCCGAGCCGCCGAGGACCCAATTGCAAGGATTTAAATCTTTAGAAGGGTCTGAGCGTAAGATTCAAGGACCTAGTTGTAAAAGAAAGTTTCAAACCTAGATTCAAAATCAGTGAATTTGTAAAATTCGTATAAAATCGTAGAAAATTCAGAAAAATGCAAACTCAGCTATTCTGGAATCCACAGATCAAACTCTACCACTTTTGTTACAAAAATTCTCTCAGAATCTAGAAATATTTTGCTCTACATTAAATAGAAGCTTTAATGGACATATTTTATACCCACTGTTCTAGAACAATGCTGACCCTGAATTTTGGGCAGTGAATTAGTTGCTGGATGATTAGGACTGTGTAAAAAGATCATGCCCAAATTCCATCTCTAGATTTACTGTTTGTTAAACTTAGTTTTATATCATGTGTAAGAAGAATGTTTTATCCCTGCAGTTAGGTGGTGAGTCACCCATTGAAAGTTTTCCTATGCTAATGTATTGGTACCTAGAAGCCAGAGAAAAATTAGGAGACTTTTTATCTCACAGTAACCTATTTATTTGAATTATGTGCTAATAACATACATTAAATCAAGAAAATAGTATCTTAGCTTGGAAACTTCCCAAAGTATTACTGGGAGTTACACTGTGGTAGAGGTTGCTGTGTAAAATGTTTCATGGACAAAAACCCTGTGTAGGGTCCTGTAAAAATGAATCTTTGAATAACCTAGGTGTAGAATATCATATTTTCTATGCTCTAAATACTGCATAATAAATCCTACAAAAATTACAGTAGCCTCTGCATGCTTGAGTGAAAGCTCTGTAAAAATCTTAGACTCATTTGTTGCACCAATTGTTCTGTATAAAAAGAACAAGGATCTAACAGCAACTATGTAATATATTTTTCAGAATTAATTGGTTACATAAAATTGGCTGAACATTTTACAGTAAGCACATCTTTCCTTGATGTACCTAAATCCAAAATTTCATAACCAGAAACTATCCCTTGTAGTAATTACTCTCAAATCGTAATCAAGTGCTATTTCCACGACTTAAACTTGTGCACTCATGTAGAATCGACGACTCTCGCCGACGGAACCTACGAGCTGGTGCCCGCGTCCGAGAGTGAGCAGCGTGAAGATCAAGCAAATCTAACTGAAGCTTTTGAAGACCCGAGCCCAAGTTCGGAAGATCCCCAAGCGAACTGCGAAGGCAAGCCCCGGAGCATAACCCATTCTTTCCGAAATTATGCAACTCATTACTCTTTGCTTGTGCATTAAGTTTATAGGAGTTGGATGAAAACTTAGTTGCATGATGTCAGGAACCCTTGCGTGAAAACTAGATGTAAGGTTCGATAGACTGCTGTGCTAATAGGACTCCGGTAAAAGTCGAGTGATTTCCTGTCACTCGCGAGAAAATAGGAGTTGAATGGCTACTACACGCTGCAATCATAAGGACACGGACGGGTTATGTAACGATGGTTATGATTGAGGCCCGTCTGTCTAGTGAAAAATGCTAAGGCCGCAGGGTGTGGTAGTGATGGTTAAGTCTTTGAACGTACTAAACACATGCCGAGATTATGGGAATCGGTAAGCTTAAGTACCTGATTGGCCCGGCAAGGGGACGGCATCCTACCCTTTGAACTTCGGTCCCATGTGCATATGGCGAGTGCAGAGAGTGGTCACGACCCGGCGCCGAACCGTGGCGTGGGGCTCTTGTACTCTCGGAGGGTAGCCCCGATCCACGACCCGGAAAGAAAGGGGAACAGTTGCACGTGTGACTCTAGGGAGTAACCACGTGACGTGTGTTTGGGTTTCCCTTGCAAGGTTAAGAAATTCGATTCGAATCGTCCGTTTCTCACGGCTATTGAGACTGCTTAACCATTTTTACCCACAGAGTAAGGAGAGGAACAATGATGATGAATGAACTGGTTGGATGGAAAATTTAATGCTTCACCATGTATGCTTTAGATAGCTGCTTACCTAGACTGGCTAACGAAACTAGAATCTTGAGCTAAAAAGTTGAAAGTAAGGACCCACTTGTAGATGCTTTTTCGGCAAAACAAACCCCTGAGCCAAAAAGCCTGGCATGTCTAGTGTCGGTGGAGTAGTTTCCACTACACGGGTAAGTCTTGCTGAGTATTAGTATACTCAGTCTTGCTTGTGACTCGATTTCAGGTGAGCCCTTTGAAGACATGATTGCTAGCTTGGCTTGGCCCTGCACTCTTCCCCCTGGTTGGTCGGTGGAATGGGATGCGCCCCCGTCCAACGGAGATAAGGCCGAGTGATGTCTCGTACGGGCTTCATCGAGACATCCTGTATCGTCGAGTAGTTTCCGTTGTTTATTTCCGCTGCAATTTAACTCTGAAGAACTTATTTATGTTAATTGAAGTACTTGTTTTCTAAACTCAGAACTAGGTCTGTAATATTGACTTATGCAAATGATGTAATACTTGCTGGAATGTGGTATTCTCTGGGCTCATCGTCGCATGAGCATTTGTATGTACGGCGCTCGATCCGTTCACCGTGGTTGTATCGGGAGGTTATACCCGACAGACCAGTGGATTACTCCGTTTGAAGTGTAAGGTTAACCGAGGATGCCTTAATGGTGATGGTTAATACACTTGAGCCGGATTAATTCAGGTGGTTCTGCCACAGCTGGTATCAGAGCCGTAGCTGGTGCCACAGCTGGCAACAGCGGACACCAGAGCCGAAATACATACGCCAGAGAATGCTACAAGCCTTAAAAACTCATTTTACTAAAACTTGACTAGAAGGTTGTGTTGCGAAATGCGTTGGTACGTTAAGGATGGTGCCTAGTTCGTAAAGCCCTAAGGGATTATGGGAAAGTTACTAGGTGGCTATCTAACTTCTATATATAGTATCAACTGACTTCCAGCACATTATTTTCTGTCAAAACTTACTTTCATGCACAACCAACCTTAAATTCTGTAACGACGCACTCGTCGCTAAGGTAAGAAGGTAAGGATCCTCAGCCAACTGAGGGAGCTTGGCCTTCCTGTCGGTGATGCGAACCGAACGCTGCCCTCAAGCAGTGGCTTACTTGAGGTGCTGCCAATATGCCAACTGTTAGTTGAACATATTGGGAGTAGAAGGTTTGGCGCAGGGTATGGCGATCGCTGTTCATACCCCCGTCTCATGACGGTACCCCCGTGAATACGCTATCTCGATAGCGTATGTTAACGTCGTCTGTACGGCGGAAATTGTACAGATATCGTTTCTATAAGTAAACGGTAATGATTACGGACGCTTTCATGAGTGCTGGCATGAAAGGTTCATGATATATATATGCTTGTCGATTTTCTGCAGGTACACTAACCGCGATTACGATAAGTTAAGGGACGAGTAGAAAGACTCGACTAGCTATTATAGCGAGAGCCGTATTGTGTAAGCCACCGAAACTATCTTCGTAAGACCAAAGCTATTTGGCAATTGTTTTATTTTGTGAGGACGAATAGGACGTGCATACATCATAAACATGTGTATCTGAAATCAAAAATGCGATGTATGAGAGTGGTAAGGTTCTTGCGTATCTAAACCATGGTTTGCATAAGGACTATCTAGCGAAACTGTCCGAAATCTGCCGTCACCAAAAAGAACGATTCATTGACCTAAGAAAATGACCTTTTCTGGAGAAGTTCATGTTGAAAGAATTGTTCCAAATTTTGTGTTCTATCTCCTGTTCAAAAATGAAAAATTCTGAACTTATGGATAATAAGAAATAACAGAAACCTTGAAATGTCAGAATTCTGTCCGGAATAAGCACTTCTGCCTCTTAAATTTTTAGGCCCCCTTCCTGCGGTTTTCTGCAAAGGAGCACAACACGAAACTTGTTCCAAATTTACCCAGGTAGCTGCTGTTAAAATTTGGTAAATTTTGGCTGGGTAGATTTTCCCTGGTGTACGAAACTCTAGCCCTCTGTTCACTGAAAATTCTGGGTAGACAGTAAGGTAAAACCTGAAAAGAAAGACCATCTTAGAGACCTAATTAGCTCTGGAGTCGACTAGCAAAGTTGTTCACAAATACCTTAGGAGGGATTTGGTGAAATTTGAGAATTTTTGGATGAGAACTGAGGGAGTTATGGTTATTTTTGCACACTATACAGAATCTGTCCTTGTGCTGTTCACAGTTTTTCGCTATCTCACTCCATTTGATCTTTTGTTCAGATGGCCGAGCCTGTTGAGATGATGGTGGATGAGTATGGACGCGTACACTCGCAGTGTCTCCACTGGGAGGGCTTTCCCTCTATTTTGTGGGATGTTCTGCGTACCACGGGCTATCTAATTCCCCCACGTTACGCCGGACTGGAGTTCGCGGAAAATGGAGTTACCCAGTGCCGTGTCAACGTGACTATCTTTCCGCACCCGCTACACCCGGAGTGGCCCGCCTTGGAGCTTGAGGCTGTTGGTCGCCGTTTGGCTGATACTTGGGAGCTTGCAGCCATGAGGGCGCTCACCACATTTTGTGCGCAGCGTCCCGAGGTTGTCACACTCACTCCCATTGGATTGTTTCCTGCTGCCCAGGACAACGACCCCTTTTGGCTCAACAGGGTGCAGCACGCACAGTATTTGGTAGACTTCCATGCCCAGGAGACTATCCATACCTCCGTGCGGTGCATGAGTGCACTCTACCGGCTTCTGACTCTCCAGAGTCAGGCACTCGAGCAGCTCACTGATCTTGCTCAGGCCTACCATATGATGGCAGATACCAGGGATGAGCAGATAAAGGAACTCAGTCAGGATCTTGAGGACAGAGATGCTCAGATTGGCCAACTTGAGGACCAAATCCAGGAGCAGGACACTCTCATGGGTGAGAGAGATACCACGATAGCACAGTTGGAGGAGCAGCTCCATGATCTGAGCCTTGAGTTGGAGGATGCTAATGAGCACATTCAGTGGCATCATGATCAGAATGACCATCCCCATGAGGACGACATGGAGGAGGATGAGGAGGAGCCACAGGAGATTGATGGTATCTCAGGTATGGATTTCGAGGGTGAGGTACCACAGGCACCTCGGATGGGAGCTCACTCTCCTGCTCACAGCGAGTCGTCCGTCAACGACTTGGATGATTTCTAGAGGACAACCTAGGAGGACTTTTGCACATACTCCTCGATAGGGTAGCCTAACTTTTGGCAAGTGTTGTAATAGGCTAACTAGGAGTTGAGTAACTCTTTTGTGTTGGGTACACCTGAACCATGTGGATACCCACAACATGTAAGGAACGGCGATAAACTTGGGTGATTTCGTTGTAATTTGGTAAACGATGAAATCCACAATCGCTGAGACTTGTCGGAATTTTTATCCATGTCTCCTTGCATTTATTGGCTGAGTGTTGAATACCAGACTTGTGCTAAGTTTTGTGATCTAGGTTCTCACAAAAATTCAGCATCATTGGACCTTGCTAGTTTGAGATATAGGCGAAACCGTACCGATCAATCTGCTGAAAAACAGCCAAGACAGTAAGGCAAAGGACAAGCTTTTCGACCACCTTAGCCATAGTTCTAGCACCAAAGTTAAATACCAAAGTGGTGCATTCCTAAAATCCTCTGACTACTGCGAAAGTTTAAGATGTTTTCGATGGACCCACAGCAGGCTATGATTTTTCTCGTAGCAAACAGAGATTCTGTCCATACTTCTAGCTATGACTTCGGAAGCCTCCGACTACCCAATTATTTATGAGTCAAGGAAGTAATATGGATCGCGTTGCTAATGGTAACCTTTCACGTTTCAGATGGTTGGATCAACACGTGGCAACCCCGAGGGTTTTGGTGCCGGTGGCAGCCGCTCGCGACAATCGCCACCACCCCCGCCCAGTTTGGTGGAAGTGATGGCCGCTCAAACCGAGCTGCTGCGTCAGATTGTGCAAGGACAACACCAGCAGAGGGGTGGGCACAATGCTCACCAACCACAAGCTGCGGGATACACGGATTTCCTGGGGACCCAGCCGCCCTTGTTCCATAAGACAGAGGAACCCCTGGACGCAGATGCATGGATTCGCACCATAGAATCCAAGTTCACACTACTTGTGGCCCCATGCTCAGAGGCCAACAAAGCTCGTTTTGCCGCGCAACAGCTTCGCGGTACCGCTCGTCTGTGGTGGGACCACTATTCTGCGATGCTCCCGGCTGACCATGTGGTCGACTGGGATGAATTCAAGACCGCGTTCCGGGCACATCATATCCCCGAGGGTCTCATGGAGAGGAAGTTGAACGAGTTCCTGGCACTTACCCAGGGCACACGCACCGTGCTGCAGTACGCCCAAGCGTTCAACAACTTATGTCAGTATGCGGGCTATCACGCTGATACGGATGCCAAGAAGCGTGATCGTTTCCGCCGAGGTCTGAATACCAAGCTCAAGGAACGTCTGAACCTAGCCAGGGCTGACACCTACAACGAGTTGGTCAATATGGCCATTACCCAGGAAGACTGTATCATGGCGCACCGGGCAGAGAAGAAGAGAAAGGCACCCGCCGGACCGTCAAATGTCCAACCACCAAGGTATCGCATCGTGCAAAATACCGCACCCACAGCTCCACCAAGGGCCCCGCAGCCAGGAAGATGGATTGCCAGACCCCCACAGCAGCCAGGCATGGTACGACCCCCGATGCCTTCACAGAATGGTCCGAGGCCCATTCTTCAACAGTCTCTTCGACCTAGCCCCGCGAATCGCTGTTTCAAATGCGGGAGTTCCAACCACTTCGCACGAGAATGCCCTCAGCATGGACAGCCCAACCAAGGTCAAGGATCCAACCCGAACGCCAAGAACAGGGGCAAGAGACAGACCCTGCAAGTCAAGCAAGGACGGATTAACTTCACCACGCTTGCAGAGCTTCCAGAAGGAGCCCCAGTGATGTCGGGTACATTCTCTATCCATAACAAGCCTGCAGTTATATTATTTGATTCTGGTGCATCGCATAGTTTCATAAGTGCAAAATTCGGTGCAAAAGTAGGCTTGGATGTTTGTCACACCAAAGGGTCATATATGATATCAACACCGGGTGGTAAAATTGCTTCAAACCAAATGGTCAGACAAGTACCAGTCAAATTGGGTAGTAAAACCATTGACACGGACCTTGTCCTTTTACCCCTTGACGGCATGGACATTATATTGGGAATGAACTGGATGGCTATGCATGGAGTCACACTGGACCTTTCTTCCCGAGCCGTTGAGATAAATTCACCTAGTCACGGAGCCACTACCCTTTACCTACCGTTCCTAGATTGTACGAATTCCTGTGCTTATAAGATGGAAGAACTTAAGCCAGATAATATTCCTGTGGTAAACGAGTATGCCGATGTTTTCCCGGATGACTTACCAGGAATGCCCCCGGATAGGGATATTGAGTTCGTTATTGAACTACAGCCAGGCACTGCACCTATATCCAAGAGACCATATAGGATGCCCCCTAAAGAATTGGCAGAGCTGAAAAATCAACTCCAAGAACTACTGGACAAAGGTTTTATTCGCCCTAGCGCGTCACCTTGGGGATGTCCAGCCCTATTCGTAAAGAAGAAGGATGGCAGTTTGAGATTATGTGTGGACTACCGACCTCTCAATGCGGTAACAGTTAAAAATAAATACCCACTTCCCCGTATCGATGTACTCTTCGATCAATTAGCTGGAGCCAGAGTCTTCTCAAAGATTGATCTTCGTTCGGGATATCATCAGATCAAGATTCGCCCGTGCGATATTCCTAAGACTGCCTTCTCCACACGATATGGACTATATGAATTCTTGGTCATGTCCTTTGGACTCACCAATGCCCCTGCCTACTTCATGTATCTCATGAATTCGGTATTCATGCCCGAACTGGACAAATTCGTCGTAGTGTTCATCGACGACATTCTTATCTATTCCAAGGATGAGGAAGAGCATGCCAAGCACCTTCGCATTGTTCTTCAGCGACTCAGAGACCATCAGCTCTATGCTAAGTTTTCTAAGTGTGAATTCTGGTTGGATACTGTAAAGTTCTTAGGTCACGCGATCTCCAGCGAAGGCATAGCGGTTGACCCCAGCAAGGTACAAGAGGTGATGGATTGGAAACCCCCTACCTCTGTTCATCAGATTCGCAGTTTTCTCGGCTTAGCCGGTTACTACCGTCGCTTCATCCCGGATTTCTCTCGGATTGCTAAGCCCATGACGGAACTATTGAAGAAGGAAGTAAAGTTTGTATGGAATGAGAAGTGTGAGGAAGCCTTCCACACTCTCAGAGAGCATCTGACTACTGCACCTGTGTTAGCTCAACCCGATAATACCAAGTCCTTCGATGTGTATTGTGACGCATCAGGTACTGGTCTAGGATGTGTGCTTATGCAAGAGAATCGAGTGATTGCATATGCCTCACGAGCCCTTCGGCCCCACGAACAGAATTATCCCACTCATGACCTTGAGCTCGCAGCCGTCATTCACGCTCTGAAGATATGGAGGCACTATCTCATGGGTACACAGTGCAATATCTACACGGATCATAAGAGTCTCAAGTACATCTTCACACAAGCCAATCTGAATATGAGGCAACGAAGATGGCTAGAATTAATCAAAGATTATGACCTTGAAGTGCACTATCACCCCGGTAAGGCTAATGTAGTCGCGGATGCACTAAGCCGCAAGTCCCATTGCCATTGCTTATCCATGGAGTCCTACCATGAGACATTATGTGCAGACATGAGGAAGCTTAACTTGGAAATGGTTTCCCAAGGCACTCTAGATCACATCTCAGTTGAGCCCACTCTTCACGACCAAATCGTCATGGCACAACTACAGGATGAAGGAATTAAGATCATCAAACAGAAACTCTCTCTAGGTGAGAAGTATAAGTGTTTCCGCCAGGACCATAAGGGAGTTCTATGGTTCGAAGGTCGTATAGTCGTTCCGAAGAATCGTGAACTCCGCAAGAAAATTCTTGATGAGGCACACCTTTCCAAATTCTCTATCCACCCCGATAGTAGCAAAATGTATCAGGACCTAAGGCAAAACTTCTGGTGGACTAGAATGAAAAGGGAAATTGCTACGTATGTCTCGGAATGTGACACGTGCCAGAGAGTAAAAGCTAGCCACTTAAAGGTAGCCGGTACACTTCAACCGTTACCTATACCATCATGGAAATGGGAAGACATAAGTATGGACTTCATCGTTGGACTACCAAACACGTCCCAGAGACATGATTCCATATGGGTTATCGTTGATAGACTCACGAAGACGGCACATTTTCTTCCGGTGCACACCACCTATTCTACCAAGAAATATGCCGATACTTACCTCGATCGTATTGTTTGCCTGCATGGAATACCTAAGACAATCATTTCCGATCGTGGTCCCCAGTTTGTAGCACGCTTTTGGGAACAACTGCAAACGTCTCTTGGCACTAAGCTGATTCGCAGCTCAGCATACCATCCTCAGACCGATGGACAAACGGAAAGAGTAAACCAAATTCTTGAAGACATGCTGAGAGCTTGTGTCATTCATTATGACAAGAATTGGGACAAATGCCTACCCCTGGCAGAGTTCTCGTACAACAACAGCTACCAAACGAGTTTGAAAATGGCACCATTTGAGGCCCTGTACGGACGAAGGTGTCGAACCCCTTTGAGCTGGTCACAAACCGGAGAACGTAAAATAATTGGACCCGACCTGGTAATCGAGGCAGAGGAGAAAGTAAAAGTAATACAAGCAAATCTTAAAGCCGCACAAGCCCGACAAAAGAGCTATTCTGACAAAAGGAGAAAGCCCCTAAGGTTCGAAGTTGGCGATCATGTCTATCTTCGAGTTTCACCAACCAAAGGAGTGCGAAGATTTGGAATCAAAGGCAAACTAGCTCCCCGCTATATTGGTCCTTACGAAATCATGGAGAGCCGCGGACCCGTAGCCTACAAATTACGACTGCCCCCTCAACTCACGGCCACCCATGATGTCTTCCACGTATCTCAACTCAAGAAGTGTATTCGAGTCCCTACTGAGATTGTGGAACAACAAGAAATATCGTTGGAACCCGACCTCTCGTATGTCGAACACCCAGTTAAGATTCTGGATCAAAAAGAAAGAGAGACCAGGAGGAAAGTGATTAGAATGTACAAAATACAATGGAATCGCCACACGGAAGAAGAAGCCACCTGGGAAACGGAAAGCTACCTGAACCAACATTTCCCAGGGTTTCTTGTCTCAACCACTGGTATGTGCACCCACGCCCACACTAAGATTTACCGAATCTCGGGGCGAGATTCTTGTTAAGGGGGGGAGGCTGTGACAACCCTGGTAATTACAAATCCAAAATAAATGACATTAGCCTAACTCCATGTTTTAAATCAACTAATGAGAGGGTGGAAAGAATTTAAAACGGGTTCAGTTGGAATTCAAATTTAATTTGGGCACATTTGGACACTTTTGAAACTTTTAATTTAACTTTAAAACCATAAGCCAAATGAGATTTTGCCTGAAACCAAAGTTGTAGAACATATTATTTTGAACAACTTTCGTGTTCAAAAGTTTTTGAAATTCAAATCAGAAAGAGGAGAAAACGCCCTGTTTGCACCCAGCCCCCTGAAGTTTTTCGAATTTTTGCATTTCGGTCCCTCGCTTCTCCCTCCCTCCCCTGCCGCGCCGCACGCGCTCGCCCGCCCGCCGCGCGCCAGGTGGCCGGCGTCGCCTGACCGGCGCGAAGCGCCAGGCCAGTGGCCGCCGCACCACCCCGCCACGGCCGGCTTTGCCCAGCCCCGACGCCGCGCGGCCAGTCCCCGCCCGCGCGTGCTGCCGCGCCCAGGCCGCCGCCCGCTCGCCCAGTGGCCGCGCTCCGCCGTGCCGCCCCGGCCCCCGCGCCCCGCCAGCTGCCGCGCCTGCCCTCCGCCCGAGCCGCTGCAGCAGCTGCTCCCCAATCCGCACGCCGCGCTATCTCCTCGCGCCCACGCCACAATCGCGGCCGCCCAGTCGCCCGCGCCCGCTCGCCGCACGCCGCGCCGGCGTTCTGCCGCCGCCCGCCGCGGCCAGTGCACGCCGCTGCCATGCTCCGCCCCGCACGCTAACCAGGCCCCTCCTGTCCCTATAAAAGCGCCACCCCGGCCACGCGCGCGAGCCCCCGGCCACCAGAACGCCTCGCCGTCGCCATCGCCGCCGCCGAGCACCACCCGCCCGTGGACAGCTCTCCACAGCCGCCCACTGCCCAAACTGAGCCCCCAGCCACCACTACATCACCTCACCGCAGCTCGCCGACCCACCCAACGCCACCCAGAGCCACCGGAGCATCGCCGCCCGCGCTGCCGTCGCCGCCGCCGCCCCTGCTCACCGTGGACAGCACGACCCCGACCCCCTCCGTCCAAGCCGAGCCCTTGAGTAGCTTCCCCACGCGTCACTGAAGCTCACCGACCGGACCACGCCGCCCCAAGCCCGCCGGAGCACCGCCGTCGACGCGAGCCGCGCCGCCGCCGCCTCTGCTCCAACGCCGGCGAGCCCTTCCCGGTCGTTCCCCACCTGAACAACACCCCCACAAGGTAGCCCTCGCACCCCTGAACCTTCCCCGACCCCCGCCCCTCGCCGCCGGCGAGCCCCCTCGCCGGAATTTCGGCCGGCCGCCGTACCCGAGCCGCCGAGGACCCAATTGCAAGGATTTAAATCTTTAGAAGGGTCTGAGCGTAAGATTCAAGGACCTAGTTGTAAAAGAAAGTTTCAAACCTAGATTCAAAATCAGTGAATTTGTAAAATTCGTATAAAATCGTAGAAAATTCAGAAAAATGCAAACTCAACTGTTCTGGAATCCACAGATCAAACTCTACCACTTTTGTTAGAAAAATTTTCTCAGAATCTCAAAATATTTTGCTCTACATTAAATAGAAGCTTTAATGGACATATTTTATACCCACTGTTCTAGAACAATGCTGACCCTGAATTGTGGGCAGTGAATTAGTTGCTGGATGATTATGACTGTGTAAAAAGATCAGGCCCAAATTCCATCTCTAGATTTACTGTTTGTTAAACTTAGTTTTATATCATGTGTAAGAAGAATGTTTTATCCCTGCAGTTAGGTGGTGAGTCACCCATTGAAAGTTTTCCTATGCTAATGTATTGGTACCTAGAAGCCAGAGAAAAATTAGGAGACTTTTTATCTCACAGTAACCTATTTATTTGAATTATGTGCTAATAACATACATTAAATCAAGAAAATAGTATCTTAGCTTGGAAAATTCCCAAATTATTACTGGGAGTTACACTGTGGTAGTGGTCTCTGTGTAAAAAGTTTCATGGACAAAAACCCTGTGTAGGGTCCTGTAAAAATGAATCTTTGAATAACCTAGGTGTAGAATATCATATTTTCTATGCTCTAAATACTGCATAATAAATCCTACAAACATTACAGTAGCCTCTGCATGCTTGAGTGAAAGCTCTGTAAAAATCTTAGACTCATTTGTTGCACCAATTGTTCTGTATAAAAAGAACAAGGATCTAACAGCAACTATGTAATATATTTTTCAGAATTAATCGGTTACATAAAATTGGCTGAAAATTTTACAGTAAGCACATCTTTCCTTGATGTACCTAAATCCAAAATTTCATAACCAGAAACTATCCCTTGTAGTAATTACTCTCAAATCGTAATCAAGTGCTATTTCCACGACTTAAACTTGTGCACTCATGTAGAATCGACGACTCTCGCCGACGGAACCTACGAGCTAGTGCCCGCGTCCGAGAGTGAGCAGCGTGAAGCTCAAGCAAATCTAACTGAAGCTTTTGAAGACCCGAGCCCAAGTTCGGAAGATCCCCAAGCGAACTGCGAAGGCAAGCCCCGGAGCATAATCCATTCTTTCCGAAATTATGCAACTCATTACTCTTTGCTTGTGCATTAAGTTTATAGGAGTTGGATGAAAACTTAGTTGCATGATGTCAGGAACCCTTGCGTGAAAACTAGATGTAAGGTTCGATAGACTGCTGTGCTAATAGGACTCCGGTAAAAGTCGAGTGATTTCCTGTCACTCGCGAGAAAATAGGAGTTGAATGGCTACTACACGCTGCAATCATAAGGACACGGACGGGTTATGTAACGATGGTTACGATTGAGGCCCGTCTGTCTAGTGAAAAATGCTAAGGCCGCAGGGTGTGGTAGTGATGGTTAAGTCTTTGAACGTACTAAACACATGCCAAGATTATGGGAATCGGTAAGCTTAAGTACCTGATTGGCCCGGCAAGGGGACGGCATCCTACCCTTTGAACTTCGGTCCCATGTGCATATGGCGAGTGCAGAGAGTGGTCACGACCCGGCGCCGAACCGTGGCGTGGGGCTCTTGTACTCTCGGAGGGTAGCCCCGATCCACGACCCGGAAAGAAAGGGGAACAGTTGCACGTGTGACTCTAGGGAGTAACCACGTGACGTGTGTTTGGGTTTCCCTTGCAAGGTTAAGAAATTCGATTCGAATCGTCCGTTTCTCACGGCTATTGAGACTGCTTAACCATTTTTACCCACAGAGTAAGAAGAGGAACAATGATGATGAATGAACTGGTTGGATGGAAAATTTAATGCTTCACCATGTATGCTTTAGATAGTTGCTTACCTAGACTGGCTAACGAAACTAGAATCTTGAGCTAAAAAGTTGAAAGTAAGGACCCACTTGTAGATGCTTTTTCGGCAAAACAAACCCCTGAGCCAAAAAGCCTGGCATGTCTAGTGTCGGTGGAGTAGTTTCCACTACACGGGTAAGTCTTGCTGAGTATTAGTATACTCAGTCTTGCTTGTGACTCGATCTCAGGTGAGCCCTTTGAAGACATGATTGCTAGCTTGGCTTGGCCCTGCACTCTTCCCCCTGGTTGGTCGGTGGAATGGGATGCGCCCCCGTCCAACGGAGATAAGGCCGAGTGATGTCTCGTACGGGCTTCATCGAGACATCCTGTATCGTCGAGTAGTTTCCGTTGTTTATTTCCGCTGCAATTTAACTCTGAAGAACTTATTTATGTTAATTGAAGTACTTGTTTTCTAAACTCAGAACTAGGTCTGTAATATTGACTTATGCAAATGATGTAATACTTGCTGGAATGTGGTATTCTCTGGGCTCATCGTCGCATGAGCATTTGTATGTACGGCGCTCGATCCGTTCACCGTGGTTGTATCGGGAGGTTATACCCGACAGACCAGTGGATTACTCCGTTTGAAGTGTAAGGTTAACCGAGGATGCCTTAATGGTGATGGTTAATACACTTGAGCCGGATTAATTCAGGTGGTTCTGCCACACGCACCAGCCCTTCAGCACATGCCCGCGCCGCGAACTGCTGTTCATCAGCAGCAGGTGGACTGGACGGCGAGAATAGCAGAAGTGATCCAGGATCAGTTTGGATTGAAGCCAAAAGTTCAAACTTACACCTACAAGACGCCATATCCATCGGCCTATGACTTGCTGCCGTTCCCACACCGCTACAAAGTTCCTGATTTCACCAAGTTTTCAGGGACGGACGATACATCCACTGTGGAGCATATCAACCGATTCATCATCCAGTGCGGGGAGGCTGCCACGCAAGATGCTCTGAGGGTGCGTTTGTTCTCATCGTCTCTGTCCGGATCGGCCTTCCAGTGGTTCACCACCTTGCTGCCAAATTCTATTGTTACATGGGCCGATCTGGAGAAACAATTCCACAAGTACTTCTACGCAGGAGTACACGAGATGAAGCTCTCGGATTTAACCAGCCTCAGGCAGAGGAGCGATGAACCAGTAATGGGATATATACAGAGGTTCAGGGAAATCAGGAACAAATGCTACAGTCTGGCTCTGACCGATGCACAGTTGGCCGATATCGCTTTCCAAGGCCTCTTGCCACAAATCAAAGAAAGATATGCTGCCCAAGAGTTTGAAAGCCTGAGCCAAATCGTCCACCGATTGTCAGGACAAGAGGTCCGACCGTTTGAACAGCGGAGGAACTTCCAAAAGAAGGTAGCATACTTGGAAGGATCTGAATCCGATGAGGAAGAAGAAATCGGTCTGGCAGAATGGGTCAAAGGGAAAAAACCGATATCATGCCCTTTTGGGAAGAAGGAGCCAGAGACATTCGGCTTTGACACGTCAAAGGCCGATAAAATTTTTGATTTATTGTTTCAGGAAGGACAGATTAAGCTGTCTCAACATCACACCATCCCTACGGCCGATCAACTCAAGAAGATGAAGTACTGCAAGTGGCACAACGCTACTTCTCATGATACAAATGAATGCAAAGTCTTTCGCCAGCAGACACAATCGGCCATCGAGCAGGGGCGGCTTAAATTTGAAACTCCAACTAAATCGGCAAAGCCGATGAAGATGGATCAGCATCCCTTCCCGGCCAACACGGTTAACGCTGGAGGAAATTCAAGTCAAACCAAGGTGCTGACGTCAGAATCGGCGAGAAGAGGCGGCGCCGTCGATCCCAGGAGGCAGATCACGGCGGGGGCCAGAACGACCATGAAAGCCCGTCACCTCCCAATTCTTACTCAGTAAGTATCGGCGGCAGCAAGAACGAGCAAGATACCAGGAAGAGACGATACGCCGGCATGAAGATCACTGGCAATGTCCGTTCTTCATCCACTGCTGGGAGAACGACATCAGATTGCCGTCTGCCGATAACTGTCCGGAGTGTAACGGATTAAGCTCCAACGATCGCCCGAGGCCACACTCTAGGGACAGAGGATCAGAGCCGATCAGCAGAAATCGGCGTGGATGAGAAGAACAGCGCGTTTCGGTGCATGATCGGCTGGGGGGCAGAGTTGACCAGTACCACCGGTCAAAAAGCAAGATCGGCCAGCGGGATGGACTGGGGGCAGGATCAGCGCACACGATCGGCTGGAAGAGATGGCCGATGACAGGGTATCGGACGAAGATCCCCTAGGAAGGGAACCAGATTGGGAACACGCCAGATCATCGGCCAAACCAGCAAATCCCAGGTGGTGTCCCGATGGCTTATCCAGATCCCAGAAGCGGAGGATCCAACGCCTACGCCAGTGGGAGCATCAAGAAGAAGAACAGAAATAGGTGCCAGAAAAAAGAAATGTCAAGTCTCGAGTGTGGCGCCCAAAGAAACACGATCAAGAAGCAAACAACCAAGAATCGGCAGCCGAAATTGATATGGTGTTCATACTGCCGATGGAGTTCATGGCGCCCAACGATCGGGATAAAATAACAAGAACAGAAGAGGAACAAATGGCACAACTAGTGTTGGAGCCGATGACGGCTACATTTGAGAAACCAGAAGAGGAAAAACGACAGCATCTTAAAGCGCTGTTTCTCAAAGGCTATGTCAACGGAAGACCCGTCACCAGATTACTGGTAGATGGAGGCGCTGCAGTTAACATCATGCCGTATGCCATGTTCCGCAAGCTGGGCAAGGGCGATGAAGACCTCACCAAGATGGACATGATGCTGAAGGATTTCGAAGGCGACGTGTCACCCGCCCGCGGAGCGCTCTGCGTCGACCTCACCATCGGCAGTAAGACCCTCCCTACTACCTTTTTCGTTATTAATGGCAAGGGTGCATAGGCAGAATGCATAGTCGTGTGCAAGGATGATGTGGTGAAGTATATGCTATCATTGCCGATTTTGAAAGGGCGGATTGGAAAATGGATCCTGGCTTTGTCAGAATTCGATTTAAGGTACGAATCGGCCAAAGCCTTCAAAGGTCAAGTGATGGCCGATTTCGTAGTTCAGCATTGTGGACCTGAAATCGCCACCGTTGAACCAGTTCCATGGACTCTATATTTTGATGGTTCTTCGCGTGGGGTCGGATCAGGAATTGGCATTGTTCTTGTGTCGCCTCGGGGGGCAAGTTATGATTTCTCTCTGCCGATAGAAGCCTCTGCAACTAATAACCAGGCGGAATATCGAGCTGTTCTGAAAGGCATCCAATTATTAAGGGAAGCCAGAGCTGATGCGGTCCAAATTTTTGGGGATTCCATGCTCATTGTGGATCAGTTGACGGGGCGATCTGAGTGCAAGGATGATATCTTGAGGATTTATTATGAGGATTGTCTTCAACTTTTAAAAGAGTTCAAGTCTGCAATAATTGAGCATATCCCCAGGAATTATAATGAAGAAGCCAACAGACTGGCCCAACATGGTTCTGGGTATCGGCCGATTCAGGGAGCGATGATGCTAGAGCTCGCGGCCGATGACTGGCGGAAGGAGATCGCCGATTACTTGAGAAATCCATCCCAAAAGATGGATCGGCGAACACGTTTTCAGGCTACAAAATATGTGTTGCTTGAGGATGATTTATTTTATCGGACGATTGATGGAGTTCTTCTCAAATGCCTGGGAACAGAAGAGGCAAAGGTTCTGATGGGAGAAATCCATGAAGGCGTGTGTGGAGCTCATCAATCGGCTCACAAAATGACATGGATGATCCGGAACAATGGATATTACTGGCCGACCATCCTTGAGGATTGTTTCAAGTACTACAAAGGATGCCAAGACTGTCAGAGGTTTGGCAATGTGCAGCGCGCGCCAGCATCGGCTATGAATCCAATAATTAAGCCGTGGCTGTTCAGAGGTTGGGGAATAGATCTCATCGGACAGATTCATCCTCCATCTAGCAAAGGGCATAAGTTCATATTGGTGGCTACAGATTATTTTACTAAGTGGGTGGAGGCAGTTCCTTTGAGGAACGTGACATCGGCCGATATGATTGAATTTGTTAAAAGCCATATTATATATCGATTTGGTATTCCTCAAACCATCACAACTGATCAAGGGACAATGTTCACTTCTGGAGAATTCGGAGAGTTCGCCGCCGATATGGGGATTAAATTATTGAACTCTTCTCCATACTATGCTCAAGCCAATGGCCAAGCAGAGTCGTCTAACAAAGGGATAATCAAGCTAATCAAGAGAAAGATAGAAGAGCAACCCAAGAAGTGGCATATGTCTTTGGTTGAATCTTTATGGGCATACAGGATGGCTTGTCATGGAGCCACTAAAATATCCCCTTATTAGTTGGTTTATGGTCATGAGGCGGTCTTGCCATGGGAGATAAGGACAGGGTCAAGACGTATATCGTTACAAGATCAGTTAACGGCCGATGACTATTCCTTTCTCATGAAAGACGAACTTGACGATTCGGCGGGTTTACGGTTGAGAGCCCTGATTAGTATAGAAGAAAACAAGAAAAGGGTGGCCAGTTGGTATGACAAAAAAGTCAAAGTTAAACAGTTCTCTCAAGGAGATTTGGTATGGAAGTTGGTGCTGCCGATAGGATCTAAAGATCCCAAATTCGGTAAATGGTCACCCACTTGGGAAGGGCCGTATAGAATCGGCCGATGTGCCCCTGGGAATGCATATATTCTGGAGACAGTCGAAGGGGAGGAAATCCCAAGAGCTTTAAACGGGCGATATCTGAAGAGGTACTATTCGAGCATTTGGGTAGATGCATAGCTCGCAACAAAATATATCAAGATAACATGGCCGATTTCTCATCGGTTTTTGTCTACACATCTGGTGAAGGAAACATTGGGATTCATTATTGAATGGAAATTATAGATTACATGGCCGACATGGTACAAGTCGCCCTTAGAATAAAAATACTGTGTGTCTACTGATTACGCCTACGCTGGATTTCTCTCTCGATGCGACCCAGTTTTATCATAAGGGTGAGCCTTCTCTCTTTTGGGTCCTCTGCAGTGGCTCAAGTTTCAGCTTGGTTGCAGAGTTCTTTCAGCAGGCGGATCTTCTCCTCTTCCAGATCTTCCATGGTCGCTTTTTTCGGAAGATGGTCGCTTGCGGACCAAAAAATGTTGCTTCTGTAGTAATTGTTTAGATCGCTCCGGTGGTTTTCAAGTGTTGCTTCTGTAGTAATTGTTTAGATCGCTCCGGTGGTTTTCTTTGCAATTACTGCACGATTATCGGCTGATCCATAGCCGATCATCTCTACAGCAAATCGGCTGATTCGCCGCCGACGCGCTCCTCAGGACAGATCGGAATCCCAACCGATCGACGCGCCTGGAATTTAATACGCTATTTCCTTGTCAATCAATAGGTCAGATTGACTGGCACGCCGCGCGAACTGCACCGGGGCGATAACCCGAACAGGAGCTAAGCAGATTCTCCCGGGTCGTGTGTCCGACGCTGAAGACCATCGGCCAATTCCTGTTTGGCCGATTTTAGCGCCAACAAAGACAAAGATACAAGACCATACCAAACTCTTCATGAAGACTAGAAGACCTCGAAAAACTACACTTCACCTACACTCCACTACCCTAGAGAGCTTTACAAAGGAGGAGAGGCTACATCTTGGTGTGTGTAATTTAGATGGAACCCCTCTTGTATATATGGGTAGGGAATAGCAGTTTCTGCCCGGGGAAAATAGCTTGGCGCGCCTGAAACCAACCTTGAGGAGGCATGTGAAGGCGCCACGTGGAAGGTGAAGTCGGTTGGAGCTCGGGCTGGGCCGGCCGATCTACATAAGTCAGCCGAACTAGGCCTGGCCCGAACCAGCTTCATCTTTGGTCGAGTTGCTGCCTGGTGGGCCTTGATGCTCCTAGTTTATGACAGGGGTGGAATTAAGTCGGTTTGTTTCAGGGTGTGGGCCATCCAATCCTTGTGATGTACGTGTGGCGGCGTATGATTGGTTGAAGCTTGTTTCCTTGGATTGATGAGGTGTCCTTTTGTAACACCTCAGGTGTTTAATTTATGAAATAAGCCTCATTAGCTTAACACGATGCATAAATAATTGAGAAAAGTCTAAAAGAAAACGAATTATAAATTGGTTTTGCTTGGAATTGAAAATAGTTGTGTTTATGTGCATAAGTACATGTACTTTAATCAAACAAATTAAATAACTTTCACATTGATGCAAACATGGCTACATAATTGAATAGGCACGTCGTTATTGACATGTTAAACAAAAGTCTAGTTGAAGCCTAGGAGTGAATGCAAAGTTTTGCCCAGGAAATGACGTGCCCTCCGAATTATACTATTTGAGTTTTTAAAATAACTTCTAAACTAGAACTCAAATGAACGTTGGCCTGAAACAAAACTTGTGTAACATTTCATTTTGAACAACTTTCATATTCAAGGATTTTTGAGTTGCAACACAAAAATTTGAGAAACACTTGGATTTGAAAACCAGCCCTTGCCTTTTCTTCTATTTTCACTGCAGACCCTTCTTCTCCGCTCGCCCAACCCTTCGCTTCGCCCGACCCTCCGCCCGCCACACAATCGCTGCAGGCCACTTGGCCGGTGATGCCTGACGGCGCTAGGCGCCAAGCCAATGCCTGGCCGCGCCCGCATGCCGTGCTTCTCCCCGCGCCGCGCTTCTCCCCACGTCGCGCTCCTCCCCAGTCCGCGCACGCCGGCGACGTGCGCCTCTGCTTGCCGCCCGCCGCACCCAATGGACAAGCCGCGCTGTGCCGTGTCCCCGCCGCGTCCCACCAGTCGCCGCGCTCGCCGCCCAGCAAGCCAGCTGCTGCAGCTCCTCGCCCAACCCGCACGCCCTGTGATCTCCCGCTCCCCACGTCAAATCCTCAGCGCCCAATCCCCTGCTCGCGCCTGCCGCACGCTGCGCCGGCTCCGCTCGCCGCCCGCCGCGGCCAGTAACGCGCCCCCGTCGTGCCGCCCGCGCCCGCGCCTCGCAGTCCAGTCCCTCCCCTCCTCCCACCTCTCTGCTGCTTACATAAGACCGCACTGAGTCCCCCTCGCGCGCCCAGCCACCTAAACACCGCCGCCGCCACCATTATCGCCGCCGTGCACCACCCGCCCGTGGAGTCCCACTCCCCAGCCTCCCACTACCCAAACCCAGCGCCCGGCGAGCTTGCCCTCCCTCCACTGAAGCTCACCGGCCTCTTCCCCGGCCGGCTCGACCGCCGGAGCACCGCCAGCGCTGCCCGTGTCGCCGCCGCTCCCCTGCTGCTCCGTGGACGGCCCAATCCGAAGCTCCTACGTCCCAACCAAGTCTCGAAACGGTTTCCCCTCGACGCCGCGAAACTCATCGACCAGCCCACGCTCTCCCCTCCTCGCCGGAGTACCGTCGCCGACGCTGCGTCCCGCCACCGCCCCTCTGCTCCGCGCCGACGAGCCACCTCCGGCCACCCCCAACCCCGACCAAGGCCATCCCAAGGTAGCTCTCACCTCCCTGGATCTCAACGACCTTTTTCCCCTCGCCAGCGCCGCCAGGGGCCACATTGCTTTGATTGCAATCTTCCCAGGGGCCTGCACGCAAGTTTCTAGGGACCCCTCTGTAAAAGAAAGTTTTAAACCTAGTTTTGTAAAATTCATATAAAATCATAGAAAAATCAGAAAAATACGAACTCAACAGTTTTGGAATCTTTAGATGAAAATCTACAACTTTTGTTACATGCAATTCTTCAGTTGCTTGCTAAGTCTTGTCATAAATTAAATGGAATGTTTAATAGACTTAAATTGTACCCACTATTGTAGACAAAGGCTAAACCTGAAAGTTTAACAGTAGATTAGATGCTTGATTTGTAGGCCAGTGCAAAAATATTAGGACCAGAGCCCATCTATAGCTAAACTTTTTGATAAAACTTGTTTATGACATGAAATAATAAAACTAAATTGTAACTGCTATAATATTGTGATTCATGTGGTGAAACATTTCCAGATCTGTTAGATTGATGCCTAAATACCAAAGGAAAAGTTTAGAACCTTTTTCCTTTCTGTAATCTATTTATATAATTTTGTGGTAGGAAAAATGCACTAATTCAAATAATTAGTTTCTGTGCTTGGAAAATGTTCAACTTTTTACTGTAGAACACCGTAGAGTAGCTCTTCCTGTGTAAAAATTTTCATATGCAGAAAACCTGTAAAACATCCTGTAGAAATTAATCTTTATTAAAATAGGTGTATTTTGTCCTATTTATTATGCTTTGTATCTTGCACAATAAAATCTGAAAACTTTACAGTAACACATATACAGATAAATTAATCCCCTGTAAAATTTTTGGTGTCAATACTTGCATGGTTTGTCCTATACAAAAATAACTAGGTTCTAGTAGTGGCTGTGTATTACATTTTTCATAATTATTCTGCTGCGTGAAAATGTCTGAAATTTTTTACAGTGCTTTTGTCTCTGCATAATGTGCTCTAAATAAAAATTTCATCACCAGAAGTTACCTAGTCCGAGAGTGAGCAGCGTGAAGCCCAAGTGAATCTAACTGAAGCTATCGAAGACCCGAACTCGAGTTCGGACAAGCCCCAAACTAGCTTTACCCAAGAAGGCAAGCCCCGGAGCATGAACCCTATTTTTCTAAAGTTATGCAACTTATTACTCTACTTTACTTGTGCATTAAGTTTATAGGAGTTGAACGAAAACTTAGTCGCATGAACCTAGGTACCCATGCTCTGAACACTAGATGTGAGTTAGCCCTGATTGCCCTTGTGGTGATGGTTAGCGCGCTTGAGCCGTATTAATTCAGGTGGTTCTGCCACAGCTGGTATCAGAGCCGAAATACATACGCCAGAGAATGCAACAAGCCTTAAAACTTGACCACAAAAATTATGTTTGGAAAATACGTTGGTTCGTTAAGGATGGTCCCTAGTTCGTAAAGCCCTAAGGGATTATGGGAAAGTTACTAGGTGGCTATCTAACTTATGAATATTATCAACTGACTTCCAGCACATTACTTTCTGTCAAAACTTACTTTTATGCACAATCGACCCTTAATTTCTGTAACGACGCACTCATCGCTAAGGTAAGAAGGTAAGAATCCTCAGCCAACTGAGAGAGCTTGGCCTTCCTGTCGGTGATGCAAGCCGAACGCTGCCCTCAAGCAGTGGCTTACTTGAGGTGCTGCCAATATACCAACTAGTAGTTGATTATATTGGGAGTAAAAGGTTTAGCGCAGGGTATGGCGATCGCTGTTCATACCCCCGTCTCAAGACGGTACCCCCGTGAATACGCTATCTCGATAGTGTATGTTAACGTCATTTGTACGGCGGGAATTGTACGGATGCCGTTTCTATAGTGAACAGTAATGAATACGGACGCTTTCATGAGTGCTGGCATGAAAGGTTCAATGGATATATATATGCTATATCAATCTTCTGCAGGTACACTAACCGCGATTACGATAAGTTTAAGAACGGTTAGAGATTTCTCGACTAGCTATTATAGTGAGAGACGTATTGTGTATGCCACCGAAACTAACTTTGTAAGACCAAAGCTATTTGGTAATTATTTTATTTTGTGAGGATGAATAGGACGTGCATGCATCATAACTATATAAATCTAAAATTGAAAATTGGAAGCGTGAGAGTGGTAAGGTTTATGCGCCCACACAATTGTCTTTGCATGAGGATTTTCTAGCAAATCTTTCACATTTCTGTCCTATCTGAAAAGATGAATTTATTGAGCTTAGAAAATGATCCTTTCTGGAGAAGTTCATGTCGCAAGTTTTGTTCCAAAATTTGTATTCTACCTTCTGTCTAAATATGAAAAATTCTGAACATATGGATAATGAGAAACAACAAAGACCTTGAGATGTTAGTTTTCTGTTAGAAATGAGCAGTTCTGCCACATAAATTTTTATGCCCCCTTAATACAGTTTTCTGCAAATGTGTTCAACACAAAACTTGTTGTAACTTTACTCAGGCAGCTACTGTTAAAAAGTGGTAATTTTTGGCTAGGTAGATTTTCCCTGGTGCACGAAATTTTGGCCCACTATTCACTGAAATTTCTGGGTAGATAGTAAAGTAAAACCTTAAGAGAAAGACCATCTTAGAGCCTGATCTAGCTCTGGAGTTGAGTACAAAAGTTGTTTACAAATACCTTAGAAATGTTCTGGTAAAAGTTGAGAATTTTTGGACAAGAACTGTTGAAGATATGGCTATTTTGGTCCACTGTCCAGAACCTGTTCACTGTGTTGTTAACGGTTTTTCGCTATCTCACCCATTTGATCTTTTGTTCAGATGGCCGAGCCTGTTGCCGTGATGGTGGATGAGGATGGACGCGTTCACTCGTAGTGTCTCCACTGGGAGGGCTTTCCCTCTATCTTGTGGGATGTTCTGCGCACCGTGGGCTAACCAATTCCCCCACATTACACTGTACTGGAGTTTGCAGAGAATGGAGTTACCCAGTGCCGTGTTAACGTGACCATCTTTCCGCACCCGCTACACCCGGAGTGGCCCGCCTTGGAGATTGAGGCTGTTGGTTGCCGTTTGGCCGATACTTGGGAGCTTGCTGCCATTAGGGCACTCACCACTTTCTGTGCGCAGTGCCCCGAGGCCGTCACGCTCACTCCTATTGGTTTGTTTCCTGCTGCCCAGGACAACGACCCCTTCTGGCTCAACAGGATACAACACTCACAGTATTTGGTAGACTTTCACGCCCAGGAGACCATCGAGACCTCCGTGCGGTGCATGAATGCACTGTACCGACTTCAGACTCTCCAGAGTCAGGCGCTTGTGCAGCTCACGATCTTGCACAGGCCTACCACATGATGGCAGATACCAGAGATGAGTAGATTAAGGAGCTCAGTGAGGAACTTGAGGACAGAGACACCCGGATTGGCCAACTTGAGGGCCAAGTTCAGGAGCACGACACTCTCATGAGTGAGAGAGATGACATGATAGCGCACTTGGAGGAGCAGCTCCATGATCTGAACCTTGAGTTGGAGGATGCTAATGAGCACATTCAGTGGCACAATGATCAGAATGCCCCTCCCGACGTGGTGGCTATGGAGGAAGATGAGGAGGAGCCACAGGAGATTGATGGTGTTTCAGGTATGGACTTTGAGGGTGAGGCACCGCAGCCACCTCCGATGGGAGCTCACTCTCCTACTCACAGCGAGTCATCCGTCAACAACCTCGACGACTTCTAGATGATGACATAGGAGGACTTTTGCATATACTCCTCGATAGTGTAGCCTAACTTTTGGCAAGTGTTGTAATAGGGTAAATAAGAGTTGAGTACCTCTTTTGTGATGGGTACAACTTGACCATTGGATACTCTAATCATGTAGGCCATGGCTAAAAACTTGGTGGTTTGGATTGTGATATTGGAAAGTAGTTGAATCTGCGATGGCAGAAACTTGTCGGAATTTTTACCCTTGTCTCTTTACATTTCTGGGCTGAGTGTTGAATATCAAACTTGTCCTAAATTTTGTGAACTAGGTTCTCACAAAATTTCAGCACTATTAGATCTTGCTAGTTTGAGTTAGAGGCAAGATACTATACCTCATTCTGCTGAAAAAACAGCGAAACCAGCGAAGCAAAGAGTGAATCTTTCGACCATCTTGGCCATCGATTTAGCGTCTAGGATGAATACCAAAGTTGTACATATCTAAATTCCCTACCCACTGCCAAAATATGAGCAATTTTGGATGAACCTACCAGGAGTTATAAATTTCTTATGGCAGATAGTATTATGTCCATGATTCTATCCATGTTCTTTCGGAAGTCTACTTTTCCGCGCTAATCCTTTTGAATCATGGGAGCAATATGGATCACGTTGCTAATGATAAACATTCATATTTCAGATGGTTGGAGAAACCCGTGGTAACCCGGAAGGTTTCGGTGCTAGTGCTAGTGGATCCCAACCCCAGCCACCACCACCACCCAGTTTGGTGGAAGTAATGGCCGCTCAAACCGAGTTGCTTCGCCAGCTCGTGCAAGGACAGCACCAACAACGGGGTGGACACAATGTTCACCAACCTCAAGCTGCCGGTTACACAGATTTCCTTGGGACCCAGCCTCCATTGTTTCACAAAACGGAGGAACCCTTGGATGCAGACGCTTGGATTCGCACAATCGAGTCCAAGTTTTCTCTACTCGTGGCCCCATGTTCGGATGCAAACAAGGCTTGCTATGCCGCTTAGCAACTTCACGGCACAGCTCGTCTTTGGTGGGACAATTACTTTGCTATGCTCCCAGCTGATCTTGTCGTCACCTGGGACGAATTCAAAACTGCGTTCCGAGCACACCATATCCCAGAAGGTCTTATGGAAAGAAAGCTAAATGAGTTTTTGGCTCTCACTCAGGGTACCCGCACTGTACTTCAGTATGCTCAGGCCTTCAACAACCTGTGCTAGTACGCGGGCTATCACGCAGACACGGATGCTAAGAAGCGGGATCGTTTCCGCAGAGGATTGAGTACCAAACTCAACGAGCGACTGAACCTTGTCAAGGCCGATACATATAATGAGCTGGTAAACATGGCAATTACCCAAGAGGATTGTATTGCAGCTCACCGTGCCGAGAAGAAGAGAAAGGTACCAACTGGACCCTCGGGAGCTCAGCCACCGAGGTATCGCTTAGTGCAAAATGCTGCGCCTACAGCTCCACAGAAGGCCCCTCAGCCAGGACGTTGGATTGTCAGGCCCCCGCAGCAACAAGGTGTTGTACAACCCCCTGTGCCTCAGCAAACTGGACAAAGGCCCCCTACTCAGCAATTCCTTCATCCAAACATCGCCAATTAGTGTTTCAATTGTGGAAATTCCAGTCATTTTGCCCGAGAATGCCCTCAGCCTAGGCAGCCAATTCAGGGCCAAGGCTCTAACCAGAACAATAAGAACAAAGGCAAGAGGCAGACCATTCAGGTCAAACAAGGACGGATCAATTTCACCACTCTTGCAGAACTTCCTGAAGGAGCACCAGTAATGACGGGTACATTCTCTATCCATAACAAGCCTGCAGTTATATTGTTTGATTCTGGTGCATCACATAGTTTCATTAGTGCAAAGTTTGGTGCAAAAGTAGGCTTGGATGTTTGTCACACAAAAGGGTCATATATGATAACAACACCGGGTGGAAAAATTGCTTCCAACAAAATAATAAGGCTGGTACCGATAAAATTGGGTAGTAAAATCATCAACACGGACCTTGTTCTCTTACCCTTGAAGGCATGGATATTATTTTGGGAATGAATTGGATGACTATGCATGGAGTCATACTGGACCTTTCTTCCCGAGCTGTTGAAATAAATTCACCTAGTCACGGAACCACTACCGTTACCTACTGTTCCGGGAGTGCATGAATTCTTGTGCTTTCGTGATGGAAGGGATCAACCTAGAGGATATTCCCATGGTATGCGAGTATGTCGATGTTTTTCCGGACGATTTGCCAGGAATGCCACCAGATAGGGACATTGAGTTCGTTATTGAACTGCAACCAGGCACTGCACCTATCTCTAAAAGACCCTATAGGATGCCACCTAAGGAATTGGCCGAACTGAAAACACAACTCCAAGAACTACTGGACAAAGGCTTCATTCATCCTAGCGCATCACCTTGGGGATGTCCGGCCCTTTTTGTAAAGAAAAAGGATGACAGTTTAAGATTATGTGTGGACTACCGACCTCTCAATGCGGTAACCGTTAAGAATAAATACCCACTTCCCCGCATCGACGTTCTCTTTGATCAATTATCTGGAGCTAGAGTTTTCTCAAAGATTGATCTTCGATCTGGATATCATCAGATAAAGATTCGTCCATGCGATATTCCTAAGACCGCCTTTTCCACACGATATGGACTATATGAATTCTTGGTCTTGTCCTTTGGTCTCACCAATGCCTCTGCCTATTTCATGTATCTCATGAATTCGGTATTCATGCCTGAGCTCGACAAATTCGTCGTAGTTTTCATTGACGACATCCTTATCTATTCCAAGAATGAGGAAGAGCATGCTAAGCACCTGCACATCGTTCTTCAGCGTCTGAGAGACCATCAGCTCTATGCTAAATATTCTAAGTGCGAATTCTGGTTGGATAGTGTGAAATTCTTGGGTCACACCATTTCCAGCGAAGGCATAGCCGTTGACCCCAGCAAGGTACAAGAAGTGATGGATTGGAAACCTCCTACCTTTGTTCATCAGATTCGCAGTTTTCTTGGTTTAGCTGGTTACTATCGCCGTTTCATTCCGGATTTCTCCAGGATTGCTAAGCCTATGACCAAACTATTGAAAAAAGGAGTAAAGTTTGTGTGGGATGAGAAATGCGAAGAAGCTTTCCACACTCTCAGAGAACGTTTGACTACAGCCCTTGTGTTAGCTCAACCCGATAACACCAAGCCATTCGATGTTTACTGTGACGCATCTGGCACTGGTCTTGGTTGTGTGCTTATGCAAGAAAATCGAGTTATCGCCTATGCTTCACGAGATCTTCAGCCCCATGAGCAGAATTATCCGACCCATGATCTCGAGTTAGCAGCAGTCATTCATGCTCTAAAATTATGGAGACATTATCTCATGGGCACTCATTACAAAGAAGATGGCTAGAATTAATCAAGGATTATGATCTAGAGGTGCACTATCACCCCGGCAAGGCTAATGTAGTCGCGGATGCACTCAGCCGTAAGGCCCATTGCCATTGCCTATCAGTGGAAATCTATAATGAGACATTATGTTCGGAAATGAGGAAGATGTTGACGCCAGATTTTGACACATGTTGAATCGGTGTCAGGAGGAGGAGATTGGCCGATGCGGCAGATCTGAAGGCTACAGAAAGGAATCGGCCGATTGAAGTGTCAGTTGGAAATCGGCCGATTGGTGACACAGCCTACGCCGACAGGATGGGATCATTTTAGAGGATCCTGGTCAAAAATTGGTCAAAGGGGGCATGCTAAGTCGGTCGGAGAGTAATTGAAGGAAATCCTGACTGGATTAGGGAACGGCGGCGGAAGACTCTGCGGGAGTCCGTTTCCTTTTTAAAGTTCATATAGATATAGTAATTTAAATAAGGTTGTAACAAGTCGTGATCGACCGGGAGTCCTAGCTTTAGGGTATAAATAGGAGTCGTCAGGGTCTTGAAAATAATCAACACATCAATCAACAACAATACTTCTACTTTTTTCAGCAATTTACTTTCAAGTCGGCGACTTCGCCAATACTTTTCTTCTTTCACGAGTTCGTACGAATTGGCAGGGCTGCATCAACTTGATCTCCGGCCAATTGGTAGGTTCCGCTTACCGAGTAATATCCGAGCTTTAACTACGGGCGCATCGCTGTGGTTTCGTTTGGATTTATTCACCAGTTATCAATATTTACTAGAATTGCAAGTTTTACCTGTTGTTCTAGTATTATCACCAGTTATCCAGCTTGAGATCAGAGTAATCGGCTTCGTCATTGTTTTTCTTCGATTTATCATCTTACGGCCGATTAGATCTATTTCAAGTGTTGCCTCTGTGGTAATTGTTTAGATCGCTCCACCAGTTTTCTTTACAATTGCTACACGATCATCGGCTGATCCATAGCCGATCATCTCTACAGCAAATTGGCCGATTCGCCACCGACGCGCTCCTCAGGACAGATCGGAATTCCAGCCGATCGACGCGCCTGGGATTTAATACTCTATTTCCTTGTCAATCAACAGGTCAGATTGACTGGCACGCCGCGCGAACCGCACCAGGGCGATAACCTGAACAGGAGCTAAGCAGATTCTCCCGGGTCGTGTGTCCGACGCTAAAGACCCATCGGCCGATTCCTATCTGGCCGATTTTAGCGCCAACACACTTTTGGCACGCCCGGTGGGACCATCCAAGATCCGATATGTCGAAAAACGAAGAAATCTCCGACAGCAACATCATTGAGGTCACAGAAGCTGATCTCAAGGACGACCAGGGGGAAGAATTGGCCAAACATCTAGAAGACTACAAGAAGATGTACCTCCAGTCGTTCAGTCGTACCAGAAGCGGGGAGGCAGTCAAGAAGGCTCCTATTCTAGCGCCTCGTCACATCACCATCGCTGAAGACTTGGGCAAAATGTCAGAGATGATTCAACAGTCCGTGTATCAGGCGTTCATCGACCAATCCTCAGTGATGACCAACACGGTGTATAACGCCGTCGTCAACTCTCTGGCCAGCGGAGCAGTCCAAGGCTATCAGGGAACGGCATATGCCCCTCCAACCACTCTGCCAGCCAGAAGCCTACCATACACGTCCCAATCGGCTCCTCAGCCGATATTGACGCAACGCGAGGGGTACAACTCTCCATTGCCCCCGACGTCTCCAAGATACAGCGGGGCACCATGTCTCCCATCACAGATACCGCTTCAACCCGTTCAGATTGCTTCTGTGCAGTTACTGCCTACAAGCTCAGCACCTTGGGGAACATCAGCGATAGCGTATTTTCCCGAGCCAGCAAACGGGTATGGAGGTTATTCAACCCAGGCGCCATGCCAATCGGCCGCCCGGCCGACGGTTCCCAGTATCAGCCGATCTTATCAGAAATCGGCAGGGGGGCACATACTGTAGAAGCATTCAGAGGCACGGCGCCAGCAGTGACGTACGAAGGGGGTGCGGACTCGTTTCGTCATCAACTATCGGCCGCTCAGCAAAATTCGCCGATTCATCACCCGACCGTACCAGCCCTTCAGCATATGCCCGCACCACGAACAGCTGTTCATCAGCAGCAGGTGGACTGGACAGCAAGAATAGCAGATGTAATCCAGGATCAGTTTGGACTGAAGCCGAAAGTTCAAACTTATACTTACAAGACGCCGTATCCATCGGCCTATGACTCGCTGCCGTTCCCACACCGCTACAAAGTTCCTGATTTCACCAAGTTCTCAGGGACGGACGATACATCCACTATGGAGCATATCAACCGATTCATCATCCAGTGCGGAGAAGCTGCCACGCAAGATGCTCTGAGGGTGCGTTTATTTTCATCGTCTCTGTCCGGATCGGCCTTCCAGTGGTTCACCACCTTACCGCCAAATTCTATCATTACTTGGGCCGATCTGGAGAAACAATTCCACAAGTACTTCTATGCAGGAGTACACGAGATGAAGATCTCGGGTTTGACCAATCTCAGGCAAAGGAGCGATGAACCAGTAACAGGGTATATACAGAGGTTCAGAGAAGTCAGGAACAAATGCTATAGTCTGGCTCTGACCGATGCACAGTTGGCCGATATCGCTTTCCAAGGCCTCTTGCCACAGATCAAAGAAAGATATGCTGCCCAAGAGTTTGAAAGCCTGAGCCAAATCATCCACCGATTGTCAGGACAAGAGATCCGACCGTTTGAATAGCGGAGGAACTTCCAAAAGAAGGTGGCATACTTGGAAGGATCTGAATCCGATGCGGAAGAGGAAATCGGCCTGGCAGAATGGGTCAAAGGGAAAAAACCGATATCATGCCCTTTTGGGAAGAAAGAGCCGGAAACATTCAGTTTTGACACGTCAAAGGCCGATAAAATTTTTGATCTATTGCTTCAGGAAGGACAGATCAAACTATCTCAACATCACACCATCCCTACGGCCGATCAACATAAGAAGATGAAGTACTGTAAGTGGCACAACGCTACTTCCCATGACACAAATGAATGTAAAGTCTTCCGCCAGCAGATACAATCGGCCATCGAGCAGGGACGACTTAAATTTGAAACCCCAACTAAATCGGCAAAGCCGATGAAGATAGATCAGCTTCCATTCCCGGCCAACATGGTCAACGTTGAAGGAGACTCAAGTCAAACCAGGGTGCTGACGTCAGAATCGGCGAGAAGAAGTGGCGCCGTCGACCCCAGGAGGCAGATCACGTCAGAAGAAATCAGAAGGAACGGGCGAGGACCAGAACGACCACGCAAGCCCGTCACCTCCCAATTCTTACTCAGTAAATATCGGCAGCAGCAAGAACAAGCACGATACCAGGAAGAGACGATACGCCGGCATGAAGATCATTGGCAATGTCCGTTCTTCATCCACTGCTGGGAGAACGACATCAGGTTGCCGTCTGCCGATAACTGTCCGGAGTGTAACGGATTGAGCTGCAACGATCACCCGAGGCCACACTCTAGGGACAGAGGATCAGAGCCGATCAGCAGAAATCGGCGCGAGGAACGGCGCTTTTCGGTGCACGATCGGCTGGGGGGCAGAGTTGACCGGTACAGCAGGTCAAAAAGCAAGATCGGCCAGCGAGATGGACTGGGGGGCAGGATCAGCGCGCACGATCGGCTGGAAGAGATGGCCGATGATAGGGTATCAGACGAAGATCCCCTAGGAAGGGAACCAGATTTGGAACACGCCAGATCATCGGCCAAACCAGTGAATCCCAGGTGGTGTCCCGATGGCCTATCCAGATCCCAGAAGCGAAGGATCCAACGCCTACGCCAGTGGGAACATCAAGAAGAAGAACAGAGACAGGTGCCAGAGAGAAGGAATGTCAAATCTCGAGTCTGGCGCCCAAAGAAAAATGATCAAGAAACAAGCAACCAAGAATCGGCAGCCGAAATTGATATGGTGTTCATACTGCCGATGGAGTTCATGGCGCCCAACGATCGGGATAAAATGAAAAGAACAGAAGAAGAGCAAATGGCACAACTGGTATTAGAGCCGATGACGGCTACGTTTGAGAAACCAGAAGAGGAAAAACGACAGCATCTTAAAGCGCTGTTTCTCAAAGGCTATGTCAACGGAAGACCCGTCACCAGATTACTGGTAGATGGAGGCGCGGCAGTTAACATCATGCCGTATGCCATGTTCCGCAAGCTGGGCAAGGGCGATGATGACCTCACCAAGACGGACATGATGCTGAAGGATTTCGAAGGCAACGTGTCACCCGCCCGCGGAGCGCTCTGCGTCGACCTCACCATCGGCAGTAAGACCCTCCCTACCACTTTATTCGTTATTAATGGCAAAGGGTCCTATAATATGCTGCTTGGTCGCGACTGGATACACGCAAACTGCTGTGTCCCATCTACAATGCATCAATGCCTTGTGCAATGGGTCGGCGACAATACAGAGATAGTCGCTGCCAATTCCGTCTACAGCGTTGCAGCGGCTGATACGCAACAGTGGAGCTGCGAGCACGTCAAGTGTATATCTGGCAGGACTTGGGACACTGACTTCCTGAGAGTGTCCGATTTCGGTCTACAGCCGATCCAAGCAGTCGGCTCTGAAGATTCAGAATAAATGGATCAGCTCGTCCGAGAAGATGGGAAGCTTGGGCATGGGTTTACGTCGTCCGATTTATTAGAGATGGTAGATTTGGGAGATAGCAGCAAATCAAGGCCGACGTACATTAGTGCCAACTTGGATTCTGAGTATAAATGTAAATTGATAAGTTTATTAAAAGAGTTCAAGGATTGCTTTGCTTGGGAATACCATGAGATGCCAGGACTAGACCGGTCTATTGTTGAACACCGGTTACCTATAAAATCAGGATATCGGCCATATCAGCAACCTGCACGATGGTGTAACCCCAAGATTCTACCTGACATAAAGGCCGAGATTACAAAGTTGATTGAGGCAGGATTTATTCGGCAATGCCGCTACGCCGAATGGATTTCTAACATTGTGCCTGTATACAAAAAGAATGGAAAATTGCATGTGTGCATCGATTTTAGGAGCTTAAATCAGGCTACGCCGATGGATGGATATCCGATGCCAACGGCCGATATCTTGGTGGATGCTGCCGCAGGCCACAAAGTCATAAGCTTCATGGATGGGAATGCCGGATACAATCAGATATTAATGGCCGAGGAAGATATTTCGAAAACGGCTTTTAGGTGCCCAGGCCATCTTGGTTTATTTGAATGGGTGGTTATGACTTTCGGCTTGAAGAACGCCGGCGCTACATATCAACGGGCCATGAACTACATCTTCCACAAGCTCATTGGTTCATCGGTGGAAATTTATATAGATGACGTCGTGGTCAAGTCAAAAGGTCACCAAGATCATCTGGCCGATTTACAGGAAGTGCTGGAGTGCACAAGGAAACATGGGCTGAAGATGAACCCAAACAAGTGTGCATTTGGTGTATCGGCCGGGCAATTCTTAGGATTTATGGTCCATGAGCGCGGGATAGAAGTCAACCGCAAGACCATAGACGCCATCAACAAAGTGGTGGCCCCACAAAATAAAACTGAACTACAGTCCCTCATCGGTAAAGTCAATTTCATCAGAAGATTCATATCCAATTTGTCAGGACGTATTCAGGCTTTTACCCCTCTGTTGAAATTAAAGCCCGACCAGGAATTCATATGGGGAGAGGGACAGCGCAAGGCACTGGAGAATATCAAGCAGTATCTGGTTTCACCTCCAGTATTAGCTCCACCACAGCCTGGTAAGCCGTTCAAGTTATATTTATCGGCTGATGAACAGGCTATTGGATCGGCGTTGGTACAGGAGTTTGAGGGGAAAGAACGAGTGGTATACTACGTCAGCAGAAGACTTTTAGACGCCGAAACAAGATATTCCTCGGTGGAGCGACTATGCTTGTGCTTGTACTTTTCATGTACTAAGCTCAGACACTATTTGTTGTCGGCAGAATACACAGTCGTGTGCAAGGATGATGTGGTGAAGTATATGCTATCATTGCCGATTTTGAAAGGGCGGGTTGGAAAATGGATCCTGGCCTTGTCAGAATTCGATTTAAGGTACGAATCGGCCAAAGCCGTCAAAGGTCAAGTGATGGCCGATTTCGTAGTTCAGCATTGTGTACCAGAAATTGTCACCGTCGATCCAGTTCCATGGACTCTATATTTTGATGGTTCTTCGTGTGGGGTCGGATCAGGAATCGGCATTGTTCTTGTGTCGCCTCGGGGGGCAACTTATGATTTCTCTCTGCCGATAGAAGCCTCTGCAACTAATAACCAGGCGGAATATCGAGCTATTCTAAAAGGCATCCAATTATTAAGGGAAGTCAGAGCTGACGCAGTTGAAATCTTTGGGGATTCCATGCTCATTGTGGATCAGTTGGCGGGGCGATCTGAGTGCAAGGATGATATCTTGAGAATTTATTATGAGAATTGTCTTCAACTTTTAAAAGAGTTCAAGTCTACAATAATTGAGCATATCCCCAGGAATTATAATGAAGAAGCCAACAGACTGGCTCAACATGCTTCTGGGTATCGGCCGATTCAGGGAGCGATGACGCTAGAGCTCGCGGCCGATGATTGGCGAAAGGAGATCACCGATTACTTGAGAAATCCATCCCAAAAGGTGGATCGGCGAACACGTTTTCAGGCTACAAAGTATGTGTTGCTTGAGGATGATTTATTTTATCGGACGATTGATGGAGTTCTTCTCAAATGCCTGGGAACAGAAGAGGCAAAGGTTCTGATGGGAGAAATCCATGAAGGCGTGTGTGGAGCTCATCAATCGGCTCACAAAATGAAATGGATGATCAGGAACAATGGATATTAGTGGCCGACCATTCTTGAAGATTGTTTCAGGTACTACAAAGGATGCCAAGACTGTCAGAGGTTTGGCAATGTGCAGCGCGCACCAGCATCGGCTATGAATCTGATAATTAAGTCGTGGCCGTTCAGAGGTTGGGGAATAGATCTCATCGGACAGATTCATCCTCCATCTAGCAAAGGGCATAAGTTCATATTGGTGGCTACAGATTATTTTACTAAGTGGGTGGAGGCAGTTCCTTTAAGGAACGTGACATCGGCCGATATGATTGAATTTGTTAAAAGCCATATTATATATCGATTTGGTATTCCTCAAACCATCACAACTGATCAAGGGACAATGTTCATTTCTGGAGAATTCGGAGAGTTCGCTGCCGATATGGGAATTAAATTATTAAATTCTTCTCCATACTATGCTCAAGCCAATGGCCAAGCAGAATCGTCTAACAAGGGAATAATCAAGCTAATCAAGAGGAAGATAGAAGAGCAACCCAAGAAGTGGCATATGTCTTTGGCTGAATCTTTATGGGCATACAGGATGGCTTGTCATGGATCCACTAAAATATCCCCTTATCATTTGGTTTATGGTCATGAGGCGGTCTTGCCATGGGAGGTAAGGACAGGGTCAAGACGTATATCGTTACACGATCAATTAACGGCCGATGACTATTCCTTTCTCATGAAAGCCGAACTTGATGATTCGGCGGGTTTACGGTTGAGAGCCCTGATTAGCATAGAAGAAAACAAGAAAAGGGTGGCCAGATGGTATGACAAAAAGGTCAAAGTTAAACAGTTCTCTCAGTGAGATTTGGTATGGAAGTTGGTGCTGCCGATAGGATCTAAGGATCCCAAATTCGGTAAATGGTCACCCACTTGGGAAGGGCCGTATAGAATCGGCCGATGTGCCCCTGGGAATGCATACATTCTGGAGACAATCGAAGGGGAGGAATTCCCAAGAGCTTTAAACGGGCGATTTTTGAAGAGGTATTATCCAAGCATTTGGGTAGATACATAACTTGCAGCAGAATATGTCAAGATAGCATGGCCGATTTCTCATCTGTTTTCTGGCTACACGTCTGGTGAAAGAAACATTGGGATTCATTATTGAATGGAAATTACAGATTACATGGCCGACATGGTATAAGTCGCCCTTAGAATAAAAATACTGGTATGTCTATTGTAACAACCCTGATAAATTACATTTCTAAAGCAATGTCATTAGCCCAACCCTATGCTTAACCAACTAATAAAAGGGTGAAAAGAATTAGAACAAGTTAAGTTGAAATTCAAATTGAAATTGGGCACATATGAATACCTTTGAATTTTTAAATTAACTTTCAAACCACAAGCCAAATGAGGTGTTGCCTGAAACCAAACTTGTGGAACTTTTTATTCTGAACAACTTTCATGTTCAAAAGTTTTTGAAATTCAAATTAAAAAGTGGAGAAAACATCCTATTTGCAACCAGCCCCTTGGAACTTTTCAAATCTCGCAAATAGACCCTTCTTCCCCCTCCTCTCTCTCCCCTCCCCGCCCGACATCCCGGCCAGGTGGCCGGCGATGCCTGACCGGCGCAAGCCGCCAGGCCAGTGGCCGCCGGTCCTCGCCCCCAAACCCGGCTTTGCCCCCCCACCGCCTCGCTGCCCAGCCCCAGCTCGCCACGCGCGCCACGCCAGCCGCGCCTCTGCTCACCGCCCGCCGCGCCCAACGGCCGTGCCGCGCCGTGCCGCACCGCCAGCCGCTACCCGCCCATCGCTGAGCTCGCCTCCCGCCCGAGCCGCTGCTGCAGCTGTCCCCCAACCCCCGTGCCGCGCTATCTTCCACTCCGTCACGCAAGATTTTTGGCCGCCAGTCACGCGCCTCCGCCCTCCGCACGCTGCGCCGGTGAACCGAGCCGCCCACCGCGGCCAACCCCGCGCCATTGCCGTGCCTCCACCCCCGCGCGTCGCCCGGCACCCCTCCCTCCCTCCTGTCCCTATAAAAGCCGCCCCAGGCCGCCCGCGCGAGCTACCAGCAACCAGAGAACACCCGCCGCCGCCATTGTCGCCGCCGAGCTCCACCCGCTCGTGGACAGCCCTCTACAGCCATCCACCGCTCGAATTGAACTTCCAGCCACCACCACATCATCCCACCGGAGCTCACCGACCCGCTCAACGCCGCCCAGGACCACCGGAGCACCGCCGCCCGCGCTGTCGCCGCCGCCGCCGCCCCTGGTCACCGCGGACAGCTCGACTCCGACCTCCTCCGCCCAAGCCAAGTACCGGAGCAGCTTCCCCACTCGCCACTGAAGCTCCCCGTCCAGACCAGACCGCCCCAAGCCCGCCGGAGCACCGCCGTCGACGCGTACCGCCGCCGCCGCCCCTGCTCCAACGCCGACGAGCTACTCCCGGCCGTCCCCCACCCGACCAAGACCCCCACGAGGTAGCCCTCGCACCCCTGGTCCTTCCCCGGACCTCACCCCTCGCCGCCGGCGAGCCCCTCGCCGGAATTTTGGCCGGCCACCGCACCCGAGCCGCCCAAGGACCCAATTGCAGTAATTTAAATCTTTAGAAGGTTCTGCACGTAAGATTCCAAGGACCCAGATGTAAGAGAAAGATTCAAACCTAGATTCAAAATCAGTGAATTTGTAAAATTCGTATAAAATCGTAGAAAATTCAAAAAAATACAAACTCAACTGCTCTGAAGACCTTAGGTTAAGCCTCATAACTTTTGTTACATGCATCACCTTAGATTCTAGCTAAATCATGCTTTAAATAAAATGGAAAGATTAATGGCTTTTATTCATAGACTTGTCTTGAGACAAGTGCTGGCCCTGAAAATTTTACAGTGAGGAAATTACCTGATAAATAGGCCACCCTAAAAAGATCAAGCTCAGAATCTACTTCTAGATATACTTCTTGCTAAAGTTTAGTTTCATGCCATGATTGGCTAAATATTTTTATCTCTGTTGTTAGATTGTGATGCACCTAATGAAACTTTTTCTATACTGGTCTAATGGTACCTAGATGCCATAGAGAAATTTAGAGACTTTTTATCTCACAGGAACCTATTTATTTGATTTATGTGCTAATAACATACATTAAATCATGAAAATAGTATCTTAGCTTGGAAAATTCTCATATTCTTACTAGAAGATACTCAGTGGTAGAGGATGCGGTGTAAAAAGTTTCATGGACAAAAACCCTGTGTAGGATCCTATAAAAAAATAAATCCTTGAATAACCTATGTGTGTAATGTCATATTTACTATGCTCTGAAAACTGCATAATAAATCCTATAAAAATTACAGTAGCTCCTTCATGATTAAATGAAAGCCCTGTAAAAATCTTAGTCTCAGTTTTCTCACCATTTGTTCTGTACAAAAAGAACAATAATCTAGCAGCAACCATGTATTATATTTTTCATAATTAATCTGCTGCATGAAAATATCTGCAAATTTTACAGTAAGCTTATCTTTTCCTGATGTGCCTAGATCCAAGGTTTCATGACCAGAAACCACTCACTGTAGTAGTTACACTTAAATAAGGTTTCCATGAGGAACATAAGTTCCCAGGAACACCCACCCCACCTTGCTTAACGAAGTTACTTATTGTACTATTCTACTCTACTAACGATTGCCCACGAATGATAAAGCAACTCACTTCACAACAAAACTCAAGTTTTACGGACTGCAACTTTATCGTGAAGGAAATAATGTCATTTACCATCACCACAACTTACACTTGTGCATTCATATAGAAACGACTACTCTCGCCGACGGGACTTACGAGCTGGTGCCCGAGTCCGAGAGTGAGCAGCGAGAAGCCCAGGCAAATTTAACTGAAGCAGTTGAAGACCCGGGTCAACGTTCAGACGATCCCCGGACTAACTTTGCACAAGAAGGCAAGCCCCGGAGCATGAACCCTATTTTTCTAAACTTATGCAACTTATTACTCTACTTTACTTGTGCATTAAGTTTATAGGAGTTGGATGAAAACTTAGTTGCATAATCCTAGGTGCCCATGCTCTGAACACTAGATGCAAGGTTCGATAGAATGCTATGCTAATAGGACTCGGTAAAAGTCGAGTGATTTCCTGTCACTCGCGAGAAATTAGGAGTTGATTGTTTACTACACGCTGCAATCATAAGGACAACGGACGGGCCATGGTATGATGTTTACGATTGAGGCCCGTCTGTTTAGTGAAAAATGCTAAGGCCGCAGTGTGTGGTAGTGGTGGTTAAGTCTTTGAACGTACTAACCCCATGTCGAGAATATGGTAATCGGTAAGCTTAAGTACTGGATTGAACCGAGGCCGGAATATACTCCCCACTGTCTTGAATTCGTTCACATCTAGCTAATGGCGGGTGCATCGGCCGCCACGGCCCGACGTACCGAGGTCTGTGGGGAGGTGTAGTCGAGGGCGGTGGGCCTGTTCCGTGAAGCGGGAATTGAAGGGAAAAGTTGCACGTGTGACTCTGTGAGTAACCACGTGACGTGTGTTTAGGTTTCCCTTGCAAGGTTAAGAAATTCGATTCGAATCGTCCGTTTCTCACGGCTATTGAGACTGCTTAATCCCTTTTACCACACAGAGTAAGAAGAGGAACAATGATGATGAATAAACTTGTTGGATGAAATTTAATGCTTCACCATGAATGATATTGGATAGCTGCTTATCTAGAATGGTTAATGAAACTAGAATCTTGAGCTAAAAGTTGAAAGTAAGGACCCACTCGTATATGCTTTTCGGCAAAACAAACCCATGAGCCAAAAAGCCTTGCATGTCTAGGAGTCGGCTAAGTATACCCCACTAGTCGGGTAAGCCTTGCTGAGTATTAGTATACTCAGCCTTGCTTGTGGCTTGTTTTCAGGTGAAACTTTCGAGGACATGATTGCTAGTTTGACTTGGCCTTGTACCCTTCCTCCTGGTTGGTCGGTGGAATGGGATACGCCCCCGGCCAACGGTGGTGATGCCGAGTGATGTCTCGTACGGGCTTCATCGAAACATCCTGTATCGTCGAGTAGCTTTCGTTATTTTATTTCCGCTGCCACTTAAACTCTGAAGAACTTATTGGTTATGATCACTGAAGTACTTGGTTACTAAACTCAAACTTGGTTTGTAATATTCACTTATGATAATTTTTGTAATATCTGCTGGAATGTGGTATTCTCTGGGCTCATCTTCGCATGAGCATTTGTATGTATGGCTTCGATCCGCTTTACCGTGGTTGTATCGGGAGGTTACCCGACAGACCAGTGGATTACTCCGTTTGAAGTGTAAGGTTAACCGAGATTGCCTTAATGGTGATGGTTAATACACTTGAGCCGGATTAATTCAGGTGGTTCTGCCACAGCTAGTATCAGAGCCGTAGCTGGTGCCACAGCTGGTAACAGCTGGCACCAGAGCCGAAATGCATACGCCAGAGAATACGACAAGCCTTGAAAACTCGTTTTCCTAAAACTTGACCACAAAAATTATGTTGGAAAATGCGTTGGTTCGTTAAGGATGGTGCCTAGTTCGTAAAGCCCTAAGGGATTATTGGGAAAGTTACTAGGTGGCTATCTAACTTATGAAATATTATCAACTGACTTCCAGCACATTACTTTCTGTCAAAACTTACTTTTATGCACAATCGACCATTAAATTCCGTAACGACGCACTCATCGCTAAGGTAAGAAGGTAAGAATCCTCAGCCAACTGAGAGAGTTTGGCCTTCCTGTCGGTGATGCGAACCGAACGCTGCCCTCAAGCAGTGGCTTACTTGAGGTGCTGCCAATATACCAACTGTTAGTTGAATATATTGGGAGTAGAAGGTTTGGCGCAGGGTATGGCGATCGCTGTTCATACCCCCGTCTCATGACGGTACCCCCGTGAATACGCTATCTCGATAGCATATGTTAACGTCGTCTGTACGGCGGAAATTGTACAGATATCGTTTCTATAAGTAAACGGTAATGAATACAGACGCTTTCATGAGTGCTGGCATGAAAGGTTCATGAAATATATGTGCTCTATCAATCTTCTGCAGGTACACTAACCGCGATTACGATAAGTTAAAGAACGGTTAGAAAATCTCGACTAGCTATTATAGTGAGAGGCGTATCATGTATGCCACCGAAACTATCTTCGTAAGACCAAAAGTTATTTGGCAATTATTTTATTTTGTGAGGACGAATAGGACGTGCATGCATCATGACCATATATATCTGAAATTGAAAATGCGTTGAATGAGAGTGGTAAGGTTCTTGCGTATCTAAGCGTGATTTTGCATAAGGACTATCTAGCGAATCTGTCACAAATCTGCCATGACCGAAAAGAGAGATTTATTGATCAGAGAAAATGACATTTTCTGGTAAAGTTCATGTTGAAAGCTTTGTTCTAAAATCCGTATTCTACCTCCTGTATAAATACGAAAAATTGTGAACTTATGGATAGTAAGAAACAACAGAAACTATGGAATGTCACATTTCTGTCCAGAACGAGCAGTTCAGCCACTTAAATTTTTAGGCCCCCTTCCTACAGATTTCTGCAAAAGTGTACAACACAAAACTTGTTCCAAATTTACCCAGGTAGCTGCTGTTAAAATTTGGTAACTTTTGGCCGGGTAGATTTTCCCTGGTGCACGAAATATTGGCCCACTGTTCACTGAAATTTCTGGGTAGACAGTAAGGTGAAACCTGCAAAGAAAAACCATCTTAGAGACTTATCTAGCGCTGCAGTTGACTAGCAAGGTTGTTCACAAATGCCTTAGGAATGCTCTGGTAAAAGTTGAGAATTTTTGGACCAGAACTGTTGAAGTTATGGCTATTTTAGTGCACGGTCCAAAACCTGTTCGCTATACTATTCACAGTTTTTCACTATCTCACTCCATTTGATCTTTTGTTCAGATGGCCGAGCCTATTGCCATGATGGTGGATGAGGATGGACGTGTTCACTCGCAGTGTCTCCACTAGGAGGGCTTTCCCTCTATTTTGTGGGACGTGTTGAGCACCGCGGGCTATCTAATTGCCCCACGTTACGCCGGACTGGAGTTTGCAGAGAATGGAGTTACCCAGTGCCGTGTCAACGTGACCATTTTTCCGCACCCGCTACACCCGGAGTGGCCCGCCTTGGAGATTGAGGCTGTTGGTCGCCGTTTGGCCGATACTTGGGAGCTTGCTGCCATGAGGGCGCTCACCACTTTCTGTGCGCAGTGCCCCGAGGCTGTCACGCTCACTCCTATTGGGTTGTTTCCTGCTGCCCAGGACAACGACCCCTTTTGGCTCAACAGGGTGCAGCACTCACAGTACTTGGTGGACTTTCATGCCCAGGAGACCATCGATACCTCCGTGCGGTGCATGAATGCGCTCTACCGACTTCTGACTCTCCAGAGTCAGGCGCTTGTGCAGCTCACTGATCTTGCACAGGCCTACCACATGATGGCAGATACCAGGGATGAGCAGATTAAGGAAGTCAGTGAGGAACTCGAGGATAGAGACGCCCGGATTGGCCAACTTGAGGGCCAAGTACAGGAGCACGACACTCTCATGGGTGAGAGAGATGACATGATAGTACACTTGGAGGAGCAGCTCCATGATCTACACTTGGAGTTCGAGGATGCTATTGAGCATCTCCAGTTGCATCAGGATCAGAATGACCATCCCCATGAGGAGGACATGGAGGAAGATGAAGAGGAGCCACAGGAGGTTGACAGTGCCTCCGGTATGGATTTCGAGGGTGAGGTACCACAGGCACCTCAGATGGGAGCTCACTCTCCTACCAGTAGCGCGTCGTCCGTCAACGACCTGGATGACTTCTAGATGATGACCTAGAAGGACTTTTGCACATACTCCTCGATAGGGTAGCCTAACTTTTGGCAAGTGTTGTAATAGGCTAACTAGGAGTTGAGTAACTCTTTTGTGATGGGTACACCTGAACCATGTGGATACCCTCAGCATGTAAGGAACGGCGATAAACTTGGATGATTTTGCACAAAGTCACACTGGACCCCTCGTCCCGAGCTGTGGAAATAAATTCACCTAGTCACGGAGCCACCACCCTTTACCTACCATTCCTGGATTGCACGAATTCCTGTGCTTACATGATGGAAGGACTTAAGCTAGAGGATATTCCTGTGGTAAACGAGTATGCCGACGTTTTTCCGGATGACTTACCGGGAATGCCACCGGATAGGGATATTGAGTTCATCATCGAACTGCAACCGGGCACTGCACCTATATCCAAAAGACCATATAAGATGCCCCCTAAAGAATTGGCAGAGCTGAAAATTCAACTCCAAGAACTACTGGACAAAGGTTTCATTCGCCCTAGCGCGTCACCTTGGGGATGTCCAGCCCTATTCGTAAAGAAGAAGGATGACAGTTTGAGGTTATGCGTTGACTACCAGCCTCTCAACACAGTAACCATTAAGAATAAATACCCACTACCTCGTATCGATGTACTCTTCGATCAATTAGCTGGAGCCAGAGTCTTCTCAAAAATTGATCTTCGTTCGGGATATCATCAGATCGAGATTCGCCCGTGCGATATTCCTAAGACTGCCTTCTCCACACGATATGGACTATATGAATTTTTGGTCATGTCCTTTGGACTCACAAATGCCCCTGCCTACTTCATGTATCTCATGAATTCGGTATTCATGCCCGAACTTGAAAAATTCGTCGTAGTGTTCATCGACGACATCCTTATCTATTCCAAGGATGAGGAAGAGCATGCCAAGCACCTTCGCATTGTTCTTCAGCGACTCAGAGACCATCAGCTCTATGCTAAGTTTTCTAAGTGTGAATTCTGGTTGGATACTGTAAAGTTCTTGGGTCACACGATCTCCAGCGAAGGCATAGCCGTTGACCCCAGCAAGGTACAAGAGGTGATGGATTGGAAACCCCCTACCTCTGTTCATCAGATTCGCAGTTTTCTCGGCTTAGCCGGTTACTACCGTCGCTTCATCCCGGATTTCTCTCGAATTCCTAAGCCCATGACTGAACTGTTGAAGAAGGAAGTAAAGTTTGTATGGAATGAGAAATGTGAAGAAGCTTTCCACACTCTCAGAGAGCATCTGACTACTGCACCTGTGTTAGCTCAACCCGATAATACCAAGTTGTTCGATGTGTATTGTGACGCATCGGGTACTGGTCTAGGATGTGTGCTTATGCAAGAGAATCGAGTGATTGCATATGCCTCACGAGCCCTTCGGCCCCACGAGCAGAATTATCCCACTCATGATCTTGAGCTTGCAGCTGTCATTCACGCTCTGAAAATATGGAGGCACTATCTCATGGGTACACAGTGCAATATCTACACTGATCATAAGAGTCTCAAGTATATCTTCACACAAGCCGATCTGAATATGAGACAACGAAGATGGCTAGAATTAATCAAGGATTATGACCTTGAAGTGCACTATCACCCCGGCAAGGCTAATGTAGTCGCGGATGCACTAAGCCGCAAGTCCCATTGCCATTGCTTATCCATGGAATCCTACAATGAGACATTGTGTGCAGACATGAGGAAGCTTAACATGGAAATGGTTTCCCAAGGCACTCTAAATCACATCTCAGTTGAGCCCACTCTTCACGACCAAATCGCCATGGCACAACTACATGATGAAGGAATTAAGATCATCAAACAAAAACTCTCTCTAGGTGAGGAGAAGTATAAATGTTTCTGCCAGGACCATAAGGGAGTTCTATGGTTCGAAAGTCGTATAGTCGTTCCGAAGAATCATGAACTCCGCAAGCAAATTCTCGATGAGGCACATCTTTCCAAATTCTCTATCCACCCCGGCAGTAGCAAAATGTATCAAGACCTAAGGCAAAACTTCTGGTGGACTAGAATGAAAAGAGAAATTGCTACGTATGTCTCAGAATGTGACACGTGCCAGAGAGTAAAAGCTAGCCACTTGAAAGTAGCCGGTACACTTCAACCGTTACCTATACCATCCTGGAAGTGGGAAAACATAAGTATGGACTTCATCGTTGGACTACCAAACACTTCCCAGAAACATGATTCCATATGGGTTATCGTTGATAGACTCACAAAGACGGCACATTTCCTTCCGGTACATACCACCTATTCTGCCAAGAAATATGCCGAGCTTTACCTCGATCGTATTGTTTGCCTACATGGAATACCTAAGACAATTATTTCTGATCGTGGTACTCAGTTTGTAGCACGATTTTGGAACAACTGCAAACGTCTCTTGGTACTAAACTGATTCGCAGCTCAGCATACCATCCTCAGACTGACGGACAAACGGAAAGAGTAAACCAAATTCTTGAAGATATGCTGAGAGCTTGCGTCATTGACTATGACAAGAATTGGGACAAATGTCTACCCCTAGCAGAGTTCTCGTACAACAATAACTATCAAACGAGTTTGAAAATGGCACCATTTGAGGCCCTGTACGGACGAAGGTGTCGAACTCCTTTGAGCTGGTCACAAACCGGAGAACGTAAAATAATTGGACCCGACCTGGTAATCGAGGCAGAGGAGAAAGTAAAAGTAATACAAGCAAATCTTAAAGCCGCACAAGCCCGGCAAAAGAGCTATTCCGACAAAAGGAGAAAGCCCCTAAAATTCGAAGTTGGCGATCATGTCTATCTTCGAGTTTCACCAACCAAGGGAGTGCAAAGATTCGGAATCAAAGGCAAACTAGCTCCCCGTTATGTTGGTCCTTACGAAATCATTGAGAGCTGCGGACCCGTAGCCTACAAATTACGGCTGCCCCGTCAGCTCACGGCCACCCATGATGTCTTCCACGTATCTCAACTCAAGAAGTGTATTCGTGTCCCTACCGAGATTGTGGAACAACAAGAAATATTGGTAGAACCCGACCTCTCGTATGTCGAACACCCGGTTAAAAGAAAGAGGGACCAGGAGGAAAGTGATTAAAATGTATAAAGTTCAATGGAATCATCACACTGAAGAAGAAGCCACCTGGGAAACCGAGAGCTACCTAAACCAAAATTTCCCTGGTTTTCTTATCTCAACCACTGGTATGTGCACCCCTGTCCACACTAAGATTTACCGAATCTCGGGGCGAGATTCTTGTTAAGGGGGGAAGGCTGTAACAACCCTGATAAATTACATTTCTAAAGCAATGTCATTAGCCCAATCCTATGCTTAACCAACTAATAAAAGGGTGAAAAGAATTAGAACAAGTTAAGTTGAAATTCAAATTGAAATTGGGCACATATGAATACCTTTGAATTTTTAAATTAACTTTCAAACCACAAGCCAAATGAGGTGTTGCCTGAAACCAAACTTGTGGAACTTTTTATTCTGAACAACTTTCATGTTCAAAAGTTTTTGAAATTCAAATTAAAAGTGGAGAAAACATCCTGTTTGCAACCAGCCCCTTGGAACTTTTCAAATCTCGCAAATAGACCCTTCTTCCCCCTCCTCTCTCTCCCCTCCGCGCCCGACATCCCGGCCAGGTGGCCGGCGATGCCTGACCGGCGCAAGCCGCCAGGCCAGTGGCCGCCGGTCCTCACCCCCAAACCCGGCTTTGCCCCCCCCCCCCCACCCACCGCCGCGCTGCCCAGCCCCAGCTCGCCACGCGCGCCACGCCAGCCGCGCCTCTGCTCACCGCCCGCCGCGCCCAACGGCCGCACCGCGCCGTGCCGCACCGCCCGCCGCGACCCGCCCGTCGCTGAGCTCGCCTCCCACCCGAGCCGCTGCTGCAGCTGTCCCCCAACCCCCGTGCCGCGCTATCTTCCACTCCGTCACGCAAGATTTTTGGCCGCCAGTCACGCGCCTCCGCCCTCCGCACGCTGCGCCGGTGAACCGAGCCGCCCACCGCGGCCAACCCCGCGCCATTGCCGTGCCTCCACCCCCGCGCGTCGCCCGGCACCCCTCCATCCCTCCTGTCCCTATAAAAGCCGCCCCAGGCCGCCCGCGCGAGCTTCCAGCAACCAGAGAACACCCGCCGCCGCCATTGTCGCCGCCGAGCTCCACCCGCTCGTGGACAGCCCTCTACAGCCATCCACCGCTCGAATTGAACTTCCAGCCACCACCACATCATCCCACCGGAGCTCACCGACCCGCTCAACGCCGCCCAGGACCACCGGAGCACCGCCGCCCGCGCTGTCGCCGCCGCCGCCGCCCCTGGTCACCGCGGACAGCTCGACTCCGACCTCCTCCGCCCAAGCCAAGTACTGGAGCAGCTTTCCCACGCGCCACTGAAGCTCCCCGTCCAGACCAGACCGCCCCAAGCCCGCCGGAGCACCGCCGTCGACGCGTACTGCCGCCGCCGCCCCTGCTCCAACGCCGACGAGCTACTCCCGGCCGTCCCCCACCCGACCAAGACCCCCACGAGGTAGCCCTCGCACCCCTGGTCCTTCCCCGGCCCTCACCCCTCGCCGCCGGCGAGCCCCTCGCCGGAATTTTGGCCGGCCACCGCACCCGAGCTGCCCAAGGACCCAATTGCAGTAATTTAAATCTTTAGAAGGTTCTGCACGTAAGATTCCAAGGACCCAGATGTAAGAGAAAGATTCAAACCTAGATTCAAAATCAGTGAACTTGTAAAATTCGTATAAAATCATAGAAAATTCAAAAAAATGCAAACTCAACTGCTCTGGAGACCTTAGGTTAAGCTTCACAACTTTTGTTACATGCATCACCTTAGATTCTAGCTAAATCATGCTTTAAATAAAATGGAAAGATTAATGGCTTTTATTCATAGACTTGTCTTGAGACAAGTGCTGGCCCTGAAAATTTTACAGTGAGGAAATTACCTGATAAATAGGCCACCCTAAAAAGATCAAGCTCAGAATCTACTTCTAGATATACTTCTTGCTAAAGTTTAGTTTCATGCCATGATTGGCTAAATATTTTTATCTCTATTGTTAGATTGTGATTCACCTAATGAAACTTTTTCTATACTGGTGTAATGGTACCTAGATGGCATAGAAAAATTTAGAGACTTTTTATCTCACAGGAACCTATTTATTTGATTTATGTGCTAATAACATACATTAAATTAGGAGTTGATTGTTTACTACACGCTGCAATCATAAGGACAACGGACGGGCCATGGTACGATGTTTACGATTGAGGCCCGTCTGTTTAGTGAAAAATGCTAAGGCCGCAGTGTGTGGTAGTGGTGGTTAAGTCTTTGATCGTACTAACCACATGCCGAGAATATGGTAATCGGTAAGCTTAAGTACTGGATTGAACCGAGGCCGGAATTTACTCCCCACTGTCTTGAATTCGTTCACATCTAGCTAATGGCGGGTGCATCGGCCGCCACGGCCCGACGTACCGAGGTCTGTGGGTAGGTGTAGTCGAGGGCGGTGGGCCTGTTCCGTGAAGCGGGAATTGAAGGGAAAAGTTGCACGTGTGACTCTGTGAGTAACCACGTGACGTGTGTTTAGGTTTCCCTTGCAAGGTCAAGAAATTCGATTCGAATCGTCCGTTTCTCACGGCTATTGAGACTGCTTAATCCCTTTTACCACACAGAGTAAGAAGAGGAACAATGATGATGAATAAACTTGTTGGATGAAATTTAATGCTTCAACATGAATGATATTGGATAGCTGCTTATCTAGAATGGTTAATGAAACTAGAATCTTGAGCTAAAAGTTGCAAGTAAGGACCCACTCGTATATGCTTTTCTGCAAAACAAACCCATGAGCCAAAAAGCCTTGCATGTCTAGGAGTCGGCTAAGTATACCCCACTAGTCGGGTAAGCCTTGCTGAGTATTAGTATACTCAGCCTTGCTTGTGGCTTGTTTTCAGGTGAAACTTTCGAGGACATGATTGCTAGTTTGACTTGGCCTTGTACCCTTCCTCCTGGTTGGTCGGTGGAATGGGATACGCCCCCGGCCAACGGTGGTGATGCCGAGTGATGTCTCGTACGGGCTTCATTGAGACATCCTGTATCGTCGAGTAGCTTTCATTATTTTATTTCCGCTGCCACTTAAACTCTGAAGAACTTATTGGTTATGATCACTGAAGTACTTGGTTACTAAACTCAAACTTGGTTTGTAATATTCACTTATGATAATTTTTGTAATATCTGCTGGAATGTGGTATTCTCTGGGCTCATCTTCGCATGAGCATTTGTATGTATGGCTTCGATCCGCTTTACCATGGTTGTATCGGGAGGTTACCCGACAGACCAGTGGATTACTCCGTTTGAAGTGTAAGGTTAACCGAGATTGCCCTAATGGTGATGGTTAATACACTTGAGCCCTATTAATTCAGGTGGTTCTGCCACATCTATTGATTACGCCTACGCTGGATTTCTCTCTCGATGCGATCCAGTTTTATCATAAGGGTGAGCCTTTTCTCTTTCGGGTCCTCTACAGTGGCTCTAGTTTCAGCTTGGTTGCAGAGTTCTTTCAGCAGGCGGGTCTTCTCCTCTTCCAGATCTTCCATGGCGACTTCAGTTTTGGCTTTGCAAGGAAGTGAAGAACTTTTTTCGGAAGATGGTCGCTTGCGGACCAAAAGATGAGCATTTATGAGATCCGAATATTCCTGGACAGCGGCAGGGACATGATCTCTGAGTTCCTCAGCATGAGTTCTTATCAGATTTCTGTCTGCCTGTGATAATGGCTCTTCTGAATGCATCATTTCTATCGCTCGTTCTAGATCAGAGCTGAGACGGTTTGGCTGAACAGAAGTAAAAAGAGTTACCTAGTATCGGAGCGATTGAGATGCCTAAGAGAAAAGGTAGAGGGGGAGTTCATACCTTGTTGACAGAGGAAGAGGATGAGGAGGACGAACAAGACATCTTGCCGTTCAGTTGGGACAGTAAAAGAAGGAGAAGAGATAAGTGATGCGTGTGCCTCTAGAGATGGTGAATGGTCTGCGTATAAATGAAGAGGAGGTAGATGGATGGTGAGACATGCCCTATCGGAGTAAATACATACATAAATGCAAGGCAGACTGAAGGAGCAGTTCAAAACCATATCGGCGCAGTGACATTGAAGGAGCAATAATGTTTAATATAGTTTTTACAACCCAAGGAAAGCATCTATGGCTACAATCGCTCGTCGTCTAATTTGATCGGCCGAGTCTACTATTCTCTGATCGTTATCGGCCGATCCTTGTACTTCTGATACGCGGCGACGGAGCCTTATTGTTTCACGGGCCAGATGTTGTCTTTCTTGCTTCAGCTCGCTGATCATGGTTGGGAGTTCATGGAGCTTCTTCTCTTCAGCGGCTATCTCTTTGGTTACCTGTTCCATCTCCTTGGCTAGTTCTGCTCTCCTCCGTTTCAGCCGATCTATTGCGCCGACGATGTCCGGACGACAGTTCTCGAGGAAGTTGATTCTATGGTGTACTTCCTGAGTCCGATGCTTGTACGAGTCGACCTCCTCCTGAGTTTTGGCCATCTGAGCACGATCGGCCATACGTTGCAGCGCCCTGGAAACCGGAATCTGCATGCCCTCTATATAGGCAGCGTACCCCAAATTCTCCGACACTTCATCCGGGATGTGATCTTTGACCTCGTTGAAAAGTCGTCGGATCGGCGATGCATCTTCCACCAACCGGCCGATGTCATCTTGGAGGAGAGTACGAATGCTTTCGAGCTTGGAACGGACATCGTCGGAGGTGGAGCTCGATGGAACTGCGTGTGAGGCAATTTCTTCTTCATCGGCCAAGGAGACAGCAAAAGAAAAGATGCTGTTGTTGGGAGTATCTTGCTCCTGTAGGCAAACAAAGTAAAGGGTAAGCAAGCGGTGAAAGGAAATCGGCCGATTCTAATGGTAAGATTGTTACCTCTTTGAAACGAATCTCTCTTGCTTGCGCCGGTGGAAGTGTTTCCCTTGTTTCAGGGACTGGTGCACTTGGTTCGCCGGAAGAAGAAGATTCGATCGTTATTAGTGCTCCGCTTGGGCCAGCTTCCTGAGAAAGATATAAATTCCCGTGAGAATACTATGGGGAATTGAAATAAGATGGTGATAGAAATTTGCTATACCTCTGTGGGTCTCCCGGCCGATGCCTGTTGTGGAGTTATAATCGGCGTACCCAAATCGACCTGCATCAAAATTGGTTAAGTTTTCTGAATATTAAGGATTCAGGGTAAGAGATCATGTACCTCGGCAACAGGAGCTGCTGGAATCTCAGTCCCCACTTGAGATGTGGCCTATAGTTGCGGAGACTGTGGTGGGACAACTTGTGCAGCCTGGCAAAGGAGTAGAATTGATGTCAGTAGAAGATTTGGAGAATATATGAGATAAATAAGGTTACCTGAACAGCTTCTACTAATAGTGATGCCGCAGCAGCCCCGACTTCGGCGGTGACTTGGGGATCGGCCATCTCGACGACCGGTAAGGGTAAAGGACCCGAAGTCTCGGCGGGTGTCACCTCTACTTGATCGACCGATCCAACGCGGGGAGTCTCGGCCGATACCACTGCCATCTGGCTGGCCGATCCGATGCGGGAGACTTCAGCCGATGCTATTGCCGTCTGATCGGCCGATCCAATGCGAGCTCGCACCCGACGGCTGGTTATCTTTGATGTTGGCCTTTTTGGTGCTCGCCTTGATCGGCCGGTGGAGATATCTCTGATACTTGGAGCATGGAAGCCGATAAGTGGATACGGCGTGTATTGGTGATGGCTATCAATTGGCCGGCCGCTTCGGCTCCGCATCGGGGGAACATGGCTTTCAGATTGAAGGGATAAACATAAGTTAACAACAAGATGGTAATGTAACATTGGAATCGGCTAAGGAAAAAGGACATACCGCTGCATTTGGGTCGATGTTCTCTGGGTCCAGAATGTTGCAGTAAAATGATGGAGATTTAAAGAAAAGATGCTGCTTCCATTCTGCCCACCATAATTTATACTGCTGGGTGGCGAAAGAGACAACTGACCAGCCATTCAAGTCAATAGTGCTGGAGTCGGGTACTAGATCGCACAGCCGACTGTACTCAAGACTTGAAGTTAGTCCATCTCTGAATTTTGCCTGGCCGGCGAAATAGACTCGAATCGGCAGTTGGCCAAAACCCAGTTGCCTTGCCGCAGCCGATGGACAGTAAAATTCATAAGTGGGTGAATCTTTTCCTGAGAAGAAGTTGGCCAGCAGGATCCCTGGCTTGATCAAGATGTCCATCAACTCTCTGTCAAAGGTATGGGTGGTGAAATCAAAACATACAGGCAACTCAAAAATTGGCTCTACTGCCTGATATGGGTGCCAGCTGATCATCTCTTCACTAAGGCCATTGTAGAAACATCTGAAATATTCAGCTGTGCGGGTGGCCGTGAATTGGCAGCCGGGAAAAGCCGATACCGCTTCTCCAAAAGACCTGCAGCGGCGACGGACCGATGGGTTCTCCTCTGACTCGACGTTGGGAAAGGTCTTTGTCTCTATCCGCTGCTGAGAAACCTTGCTCATGTGTAAGTTGAGCCAGAGGGTGATGAACCACCAAGGACCGCCTGGGTTCCCTATCGGCTCCCCCTTCGACAGCTTGACGCCGATTTGGTGCATCAGATGGTACGCCGATCCCAGCAAATGTTTATCGAGGGGGATGGCCGATCCTTGTGAAAGAGCCTCCGCCAAAGATTGAGTGTTGGAAGAGGGGCCGACCGCTCTGCCACAGAAGAAATGTTTTTACTGATATATCCTTTCCACCTGCCGATTCCTTTGGTCTCCAGCCGATGAGATGGCTTGAAAAGATAATTGAAAGGGGTATCGGCGGAGGAAACATCGAGGCCGGTCACCAGCAAAACATCGGCCAAGGTCGGGGTCATGGGTCCGTGTCCAAAAAGGAATGCGTTAAGTGCATCAGACCAGAAGTAAGAGGCTGCCATAACCAAAGGTTCGTTCCTTTCCATCTGAGACAGGGATAAGTCTATGCACTGGCCGATTTTGAGTTCTTCCCATTGAACCTTCCAAGACCCGGCTACCCTCTGGTACCATTCTCTACACCCGGGTGTTTCATTCGGCCAGGATCTGAAAGTGCCTACCCAATGTTCTAAATCCATGGATGACTGCTTAAAGGGCATCCTATGGGTTTCTAAACTAATCAGATCCGTTGGATTAGGGCTCCCCATAGGGCCCAGACAGATGAGGTCAGGAGATTCTGAAAGAGGAATGGTGATTCGATGCCTAAGTGCCTAAAAAAGGGAAAAAAGGAAGAAACTGAGAAAGGGTCTGGAAAATACTAAGGCAGTAAAAAGGCAAAAAGGGAAAAATTTCGAGTATTTACCTCTGGGATGGAAGCCATCGTCGCCGATGACGCCGCTGGGGAAGCCGCCGATTGGGCCGCCGCCGCCAAAGGAGTAGCCGATGGAGCCTCTGTAGATGGGGTGGTCGCCGATGGAGACGCCATTGGGGATCGGAGCAGGCCGCGGATGAGATCGCCGGAAAAGGGGAAGCACTTGGAGATCGAAAGATCTTGGAGGAAGACGAACAGTGATGCGACGGAGAGAATGCTAGATTCGTGGGGAAGGATGGGCGGAGAAAGCCAGTACTTAAGAGAGATCACGGAAGCGAGGGCAAAGATGGTATTTTTACCGCGTCGTCTACACGAGTTCCAGAGGAGCGGTCGTTTCGCGCGCCCAGTTCGAGGAAATTGCAATCATTGTGCCGCGGAACGGAAGGAGATTTTTACTGCGCCCGTTTCGGAGGAAAGGATTAAAGAAAAGAGTTTCGAAGGAAAAGTTATATTTTACTCCGAAACTGGGGGGCATGTGTTGACGCCAGATTTTGACACGTGTTGAATCGGTGTCAGGAGGAGGAGATTGGCCGATGCGGCAAATCTGAAGGCTACAGAAAGGAATCGGCCGATTGAAGTGTCAGTTGGAAATCGGCCGATTGGTGACACAGCCTACGCCGACAGGATGGGATCATTTCAGAGGATCCTGGTCAAAAATTGGTCAAAGGGGGCATGCTAAGTTGGTCGGAGAGTAATTGAAGGAAATCCTGACTGGATTAGGGAACGGCGGCGGAAGACTCTGCGGGAGTCCGTTTCCTTTTTAAAGTTCGTATAGATATAGTAATTTAAATAAGGTTGTAACAAGTCGTGATCGACCGGGAGTCCTAGCTTTAGGGTATAAATAGGAGTCGTCAGGGTCTTGAAAATAATCAACACATCAATCAACAACAGTACTTCTACTTTTTTCAGCAATTTACTTTCAAGTCGGCGACTTCGCCAATACTTTTCTTCTTTCACGAGTTCGTACGAATTGGCAGGGCTGCATCAACTTGATCTCCGGCCAATTGGTAGGTTCCGCTTACCGAGTAATATCCGAGCTTTAACTACGGGCGCATCGCTGTGGTTTCGTTTGGATTTATTCACCAGTTATCGATATTTACTAGAATTGCAAGTTTTACCTGTTGTTCTAGTATTATCACCAGTTATCCAGCTTGAGATCAGAGTAATTGGCTTTGTCATCGTTTTTCTTCGATTTATCATCTCACGGCCGATTAGATCTATTTCAAGTGTTGCCTCTGTAGTAATTGTTTAGATCGCTCCACCAGTTTTCTTTACAATTGCTACACGATCATCGGCTGATCCATAGCCGATCATCTCTACAGCAAATCGGCCGATTCGCTGCCGACGCGCTCCTCAGGACAGATCGGAATTCCAGCCGATCGACGCGCCTGGGATTTAATACTCTATTTCCTTGTCAATCAACAGGTCAGATTGACTGGCACGCCGCGCGAACCGCACCAGGGCGATAACCCGAACAGGAGCTAAGCAGATTCTCCCGGGTCGTGTGTCCGACGCTGAAGACCCATCGGCCGATTCCTATCTGGCCGATTTTAGCGCCAACAGAAGCTTAGTTTGGAAATGATTTCCCAAGGCACTCTGAATCACATCTCAGTCGATCCCACTCTTCACGACCAGATCATCATGGCACAACTACACGATGAAGGAGTTAAGATCATCAAACAAAAACTCTCTCTAGGAGAAGAGAAGTACAAATGTTTCCGCCAAGGGAGTTCTATGGTTTGAAAGTCGCATAGTCGTTCCGAAGAATCATGAGCTCCGTAAGCAAATTCTGGATGAGGCACACCTTTCCAAATTTTCTATTCACCCCGGCAGTAACAAAATGTATCAAGACCTTAGGCAAAATTTCTGGTGGACCAGAATGAAAAGAGAAATCGCTAAATATGTCTCAGAATGCGACACATGTCAGAGAGTAAAAGCCAGCCACTTGAAAGTAGCCGGTACACTTCAACCTTTGCCTATACCCTCATGGAAATGGGAAGACATAAGTATGGATTTCATTGTTGGATTGCCAAGTACCGCACGGAAACATGATTCCATATGAGTTATCGTTGATAGACTCACAAAGACGGCACATTTTCTTCCGGTACACACCACCTATACTGCCAAGAAATATGCCGAGATTTATCTCGATCGCATTGTTTGCCTACATGTAGTAACCGAATACTATTATTTCCGATCGTGGTACTCAGTTTGTAGCGCGCTTTTGGGAAAAATTGCAAGCTTCTCATGGTACTAAATTGATTCGAAGCTCAGCCTATCATCCTCAAACTGACGGACAAACCGAAAGAGTAAACCAAATTCTTGAAAACATGCTTAGAGCTTGCGTCATTCACTACGGCAAGAATTGGGACAAATGCCTTTCCCTAGCAGAGTTCTCATATAACAATAGCTATCAAACGAGTTTGAAGATGGCACCGTTTGAGGCCTTATACGGACGAAGGTGTCGAACCCCTTTGAGTTGGTCACAGACCAGAGAACGCAAAATATTTGGACCAGACTTGGTAATCGAGGCAGAAGAAAAAGTGAGAGTAATACAAGAAAACCTTAGAGCCGCACAATCCAGGCAAAAGAGCTATTTCGACAGAACGAGAAAGCCACTAAAATTTGAAGTTGGTGACCACGTCTACCTTCAAGTTTCACCAACCAAGGGTGTACAACGATTCAGAGTCAAAGGAAAATTAGCTCCCCGTTATGTTGGTCCCTACGAAATCATCGAGAACTGTGGACCAGTGGCCTATAGAATTCGACTGCCCCCTCAGGTTGCAGCCATCCATGACGTCTTTCACGTATCTCAACTCAAGAAGTGTGTCCGAGTCCCTACCGAGGTTGTCGAACAACAGGAAATATTAGTAGGGCCCGACCTCTCATTTGTTGAGTATCCTATCAAAATCACGGATCAAAAAGAAAGAAGCACTAGGAGGAAAGTGATTAAAATGTATAAAATTCAATGCAATCATCGCACTGAGGAAGAAGCCACATGGGAAACTGAAAGCTATCTAAAACAAAATTTCTCGGGTTTTCTCAACTCTACCGAAGGTACACACACTATCCACACTAAGCCTATTACCCGAATCTCGGGGCAAGATTCTTTTTAAGGGGGGAAGGCTGTAACACCTCAGGTGTTTAATTTACGAAAATAGCCTCATTAGCTTAACACAATGCATAAATAATTGAGAAAAGTCTAAAAGAAAATGAATTATAAATTGGTTTTTCTTGGAATTGAAAATAGTTGTGTATATGTGCATAACTACATTTACTTTAATCAAACAAATTAAATAACTTTCACTTTGATGCAAACATGGCTACAAAATTGAATAGGCACGTCGTTATTGACATGTTAAACAAAAGTCTAGTTGAAGCCTAGGAGTGAATGCAACGTTTTGCCAAGGAAATGACGTGCCCTCCGAATCATACTATATGAGTTTTTAAAATAACTTCTAAACTAGAACTCAAATGAACTTTGGCCTAAAACAAAACTTGTGTAACTTTTCATTTTGAACAACTTTCATGTTCAAGGATTTTTGAGTTGCAACACAAAAATTTGAGAAACACTTGGATTTGCAAACCAGCCCCTGCCTTTTCTTCTATTTTCAGTGCAGACCCTTCTTCTCCGCTCGCCCGACCCTTCGCTTCGCCCGACCCTTCGCTTCGCCCGACCCTCGGCTTCGCCTGACCCTAGCTTCGCCCGACCCTCCGCCCACCACGCAGTCGCCGCAGGCCACTTGGCCGGCGATGCCTGACGGCGCGAGGCGCCAAGCCAATGCCTGGCCGCGCCCGCACGTCACGCTTCTCCCCGCGCCGCGCTTCTCCCCACACCGTGCTCCTCGCCAGTACGCGCACGCCATGCGCACGCCGGCGACGCACGCCTCTGCTCGCCGCCCGCCGCGCCCAATGGACAAGCCGCGCCGTGCCGTGTCCCCGCCGCATCCCGCCAGTCGCCGCGCTTGCCGCCCGGCAAGCCAGCTGCTGCAGCTCCTCGCCCAACCCGCACGCCACGTGATCTCCCGCTCCCCACGCCAAATCCTCAGCGCCCAATCCCCTACCCGCGCCCGCCGCACGTCGCGCCGGCTCTGCTCGCCGCCCGCCGCGGCCAGTAACGCGTCCCCGTCGTGCCGCTCGCGCCCGTGCCATGCAATCCAGTCCCCCCCTCCTCCCGCCTCTCTGCTACCTACATAAGACAGCACTGAGTCCCCCTCGCGCGCCCAAACACCGGAACACCGCCGCCGCCACCATTACCACCGCCGTGCACCACCCGCCCGTGGAGTCCCACTCCCCAGCCTCCCACTGCCCAAACCCATCGCCCAGCGAGCTTGCCCTCCCTCCACTGAAGCTCACCAACCTCTTCCTCATCCAGCTCGACCGCCGGAGCACCGCTAGCGCCGCCCGCGCTGCCGCCGCTCCCCTGCTGCTCCGTGGACGGCCCACTCCGAAGCTCCTCCGTCCCAACCAAGCCTCAAAACGGTTTCCCCTCGATGCCGTGAAGCTCATCGACCAGCCTACGCTCTCCCCTCCTCGCCGGAGCACCGTTGCCGACGCTCCGCCCCGCCGCCGCCCCTCTGCTTCGCGCCGATGAGCCACCTCCAGCCACCCCCATCCCAAGGTAGCTCTCACCTCCCTGGATCTCCACGACCTTTTTCCCCTCGCCGCCAACGTGCCTCCTCGCCGGAATCTGGCCGGCCACCATGCCAGCGCCGCCAGGGACCACATTGCTTTGATTACAATCTTCCCAGGCGTGTGCACGCAAGTTTCCAGGGACCCCTCTGTAAAAAAAGTTTTAAACCTAGTTTCAAAAACAGTGAACTTGCAAAATTCATATAAAATCATAGAAAAATCGGAAAAATACAAACTCAACTGTTCTGGAATCTTTAGATGAAAATCTACAACTTTTGTTACATGCAATTCTTTAGTTGCTTGCTAAATCATGCTATAAATTAAATGGAAAGTTTAATAGACTTAAATTGTACACACTGTTGTAGACAAAGGCTAAACCGGAAAATTTAACAGTAGATTAGTTGCTTGATTTGTACGCCAGTGCACAAATATTAGGACCAGAGCCCATCTCTAGCTAAACTTTTTAATAAAACTTGTTTATGACATGAAATAATAAAACTAAATTGTAACTGCTATTATATTGTGATTCATGTGGTGAAACTTTTCCAGAGCTGTTAGATTGATGCCTAAATACCACAGGAAAAGTTTAGAACCTTTTTCCTTTCTGTAACCTATTTATATAATTTTGTGGTAGGAAAAATGCACTAATTCAATTAATTAGTTTCTGTGCTTGGAAAATGTTCAACTTTTTACTGTAAAACACTTTAGAGTAGCTCTTGCTGTATAAAAAGTTTCATACGCAGAAAATCTGCTGCGTGAAAATGTCTGAAATTTTTTACAGTGCTTTTGTCTCTCCATAATGTGCTCTAAATAAAAATTTTATCACTAGAAGTTACCTAGTCCAGAAGTTGTGTTTAATCCATGTTGTGCTCAGAAAATTAAGTTTCCAATATTACACAACCCCTTCTTGTGTAATGAAGTTAATAGTTTACGTTATACTCTATTAACAATTGCCCAAAGAAATCTTAACTCAGTAACTTCGCAACCAAATCGATGTTTTGTGGACTGCAACTTTATCGTGAAGGAAAATAATCGTCATAAACCATCACTATAACTTACACTTGTGCATTCATATAGAATCGACTACTCTCGCCGACGGAACGTACGAGCTGGTGCCTGCGTCCGAGAGTGAGCAGCGTGAAGCCCAAGTGAATCTAACTGAAGCTATCGAAGACCCGAACTCGAGTTCGGACGAGCCCCAAACTAGCTTTACCCAAGAAGGCAAGCCCCGGAGCATGAACCCTATATTCCTAAAGTTATGCAACTTATTACTCTACTTTACTTGTGCATTAAGTTTATTGGAGTTGAATGAAAACTTAGTCGCATGATCCTAGGTACCCATGCTCTGAACACTAGATGTAAGGTTCGATAGAATGTGTTGACGCCAGATTTTGACACGTATTGAATCGGCGTCAGGAGGAGAAGATTGGCCGATGGAGCAGATCTGAAAGCTACAGTAAGGAATCGGCCGATTCAGGTAACAGTTGAAAATCGGCCGATTGGTAGCGCAACCTATGCCAACAGGATGGGATTATTCCAGAAGATCCTGGTTAAAAGCTGGTCAACAGGGCACGTCAAATCGGTCAAGGGGCAATTGAAGAGAATCCTGATTGGATTAGGGAACGGCGGCGGAAGATTCTGCGGGAGTCCGTTTCCTTTAAAAGTTCCTATAGATATAGTAGTTTTCCTGTTTTAAATAAGGTTGTAACAAGTCATAATCGACCAGGAGTCCTAGTTTTAGAGTATAAATAGGAGTCGTCAGGGCTTTGCAAGAAATCAACACATCAATCAACAAAACACTTCTACTTTTTACCAGTACTTTACTTTCAAGTCGGCGACTTCGCCAATACTTTCTTCTTCCACGAGTTCGTACGAATTGGTAGGGCTGCATCAACTTGATCTCCGGCCAATTGGTAGGTTCCGCTTACCGAGTAATATCCGAGCTTTAACTACGGGTGCATCACTGTGGTTTCGTTTGGATTTATTCACAAGTTATCGATATTTACTAGAATTGCAAGTTTTATCTGTTATTCTAGTATTTTCACCAGTTATCCAGCTTGAGATCAGAATAATCGGCTTCGTCATCGTTCTCCTTCGATTTATCATCATACAGCCGATTAGATCTGTTTCAAGTGTTGCTTCTATAGTAATTGTTTAGATTGCTCTAGCAGTTCTCTTTACAATTACTATACGATTATCGGCTGACCCATAGCCGATCATCTCTACAGCAAATCGGCCGATTTACCGCCGACGCGCTCCTCAGGACAGATCGGAAATCCAGCCGATCGACGCGCCTGGAATTTAATACTCTATTTCCTTGTCAATCAACAGGTCAGATTGACTGGCACGCTGCGTGAACCGCACCAGGGCGATAACCCGAACAGGAGCTAAGCAGATTCTCCCGGGTCGTGTGTCCGACGCTGAAGACCCATCGGCCGATTCCTAACCGGCAGATTTTAGCGCCAACACACTTTTGGCATGCCCGGTGGGACCTGATATGTCGAACAACGCGGAAATCTCTGACAGCAACATCATTGGGGTCACAGAACCTGATCTCAAGGACGACCAGAGGGAGGAATTGGCCAAACATCTGGAAGATTACAAGAAGATGTACCTCCAGTCGTTCAGTCGTACCAGAAGCGGGGAAGCAGTTAACAAGGCTCCTATTCCAGCACCTCGCCACATCACCATTGCTGAAGACTCGGGCAAGATGTCAGAGATGATTCAACAGTCCGTGTATCAAGCATTCATTGACCAATCCTCGGTGATGAGCAACACGGTGTACAACGCCGTCATCAACTCTCTGGCCAGCGGAGCCGTTCAAGGTTATCAGGGACCGGCATATGCCCCTCCAACTACTCTGCCAGCCAGAAGCTTACCGTACACATCCCAATCGGCTTCTCAGCCGATAGTGACGCAGCGCGAGGGATACAGTTCTCCACCACCTCCGGCGTCTCCAAGATACAGCGGTGCACCATGTCTTCCATCGCGAGCACCGCTTCAACCCGTTCAGATGGCTTCTGTGCAAACACTACCTACGAGTTCAGTGCCTTGGGGGACGTCAGCCGTGACGTATTTTCCCGAGCCAGCGAACGAGCATGGCACTTATCCGTTTCAGATGCCATACCAATCGGCCGCCCGGCCGACGGTCTCCCAGTATCAGCCGATTTTACCAGAAATCGGCAGGGGGGCAAGCACTGTGGAAGCATTCAGAGGCACGGTGCCAGCAACGACGTACGAAGGGGGTGCGGACTCGTTTCGCCAGCAGTTATCGGCCGCTCAGCAAACTTCGCCGATTCGTCACCTGGCCGAACCAGCCCTTCAACACATGCCCGCGCCACGAACAACTGTTCATCAGCAGCAGGTGGACTGGACGGCAAAAATAGCAGAAGTAATCCAAGATCAGTTTGGACTGAAGCCGAAAGTTCAAACTTATACTTACAAGACGCCGTATCCATCGGCCTATGACTCGTTGCCGTTCCCACACCGCTATAAAGTTCCTGATTTCACCAAGTTCTCAGGGACGGACGAGACATCCACGGTGGAGCACATTAACAGATTCATCATCCAGTGCGGAGAAGCTGCCACGCAAGATGCTCTGAGGGTGCGATTATTTTCATCATCTCTGTCCGGATCGGCCTTCCAGTGGTTCACCACTTTACTGCCAAATTCTATCGTCACGTGGGCCGATCTGGAGAAACAATTCCACAAGTACTTCTACACAGGAGTACACGAGATGAAGATTTCGGATTTAACCAGCCTCAGGCAGAGGAGCGATGAACCGGTGACAGGGTATATACAGAGGTTCAGAGAGATCAAGAACAAGTGCTACAGTCTGGCTCTAACCGATGCACAGTTGGCCGATATCGCTTTCCAGGGCCTCTTACCGCAAATCAGAGAGAGATATGCTGCCCAAGAGTTTGAGAGCCTGAGTCAAATCGTCCACCAATTGTCAGGGCAGGAGGTCCGACCATTTGAACAGCGGAGGAGCTTCCAGAAGAAGGTGGCATACTTGGAGGGATCTGAATCTGACGCGGAGGAAGAAATCGGCCTGGCGGAATGGGTAAAAGGGAAAAAACCAATATCCTGCCCCTTTGGCAAGAAGGAGCCAGAGACATTCGGCTTTGACACGTCGAAGGCCGATAAAATTTTTGATCTACTGCTTCAGGAGGGACAGATTAAGCTGTCGCAACATCACACCATCCCTACGGCCGATCAACTTAAGAAGATGAAATACTGCAAGTGGCACAATGCTACTTCTCATGACACCAATGAATGTAAAGTCTTCCGCCAGCAGATACAATCGGCCATTGAACAGGGGCGGCTCAAGTTTGAAACTCCAAGCCAATCGGCAAAGCTGATGAAGATAGATCAGCATCCCTTCCCGGCCAACGCAGTTAACGCTGGAGGAACCTCAAGTCAAACCAAGGTGCTGACTTCAGAATCGGCGAGAAGAGGTGGCGCTGTCGACCCCAGGAGGCAGATCTCGACGGAGGAAATCAGAAGAAATAGGCGAGGGCCAGAACGACCACGCAGGCCTGTCACCTCCCGATTCTTACTGAGCAAATATCGGCAGCGGCAGGAACAAGCACAACACCAGGGAGAGATGATACGTCGGCATGAAGATCACTGGCAATGTCCGTTCTTCATCCACTGCTGGGAGAACGATATCAGGTTGCCATCTGCCGATAACTGTCTGGAGTGTAACGGGCCAAGCCGCGACAATCGCCCGAGGTCACACTCTAGGGACAGAGGATCAGAGCTGATCAACAGAAATCGGCGCGAAGAACGGCGCGTTTCGGTACATGATCGGCTGGGGGGCAGAGTTAACCAGTACAACAGGTCAAAAAGCAAGATCGGCCAGCAAGATGGACTGGGGGGTAGGATCAGCGCACGCGATCGGCTGGAAGAGATGGCCGATGATAGGGTGTCAGACGAAGATCCCCTAGGAAGGGAACCAGATTGGGAACACGCCAGATCATCGGCCAAACCAGTGAATCCCAGGTGGTGTCCCGATGGCCTATCCAGATCCCAAAAGCGAAGGATCCAACGCCTACGCCAGTTAGAGCATCAAGAAGAACAAAGACACGTGCCAGAAAGAAGGAATGTTAAATCTCGGGTTTGGCGCCCAAAGAAAAGCGATCAAGAAACGGATAACCAAAAATCGGCAGCCGAGATTGATATGGTTTTCATACTGCCGATGGAGTTCATGGCGCCAAGCGATCGGGACAAAGTGACAAAAACAGAGGAAGAGCAAATGGCACAACTGGTATTAGAGCCGATGACGGCTACGTTTGACAAACCAGAAGAGGAAAAATGACAGCATCTTAAGGCGCTGTTTCTCAAAGGGTATGTCAACGGAAGACCCGTCACCAGATTACTGGTAGATGGAGGCGCGGCAGTTAACATCATGCCGTATGCCATGTTCCGCAAGCTGGGCAAGGGCGACGACGACCTCACCAAAACGGACATGATGCTGAAGGATTTCGAAGGCAACGTGTCACCCGCCTGAGGGGCATTCTGCGTCAACCTCACCATCGGCAGTAAGAGCCTCCCTACTACTTTCTTCGTCATTAATGGCAAAGGGTCCTATAATATGCTGCTCTGTCGCGACTGGATACACGCAAACTGCTGTGTCCCTTCTACAATGCATCATTGCCTTGTGCAATGGGTCGGCGACAGTACAGAGATAGTCGCTGCCGATTCCGTCTATAGCGTTGCAGCGGCCGACACACAACAGTGGAGCTGCGAGCACGTCAAGTGTATATCTGGCAGGACTTGGGACACTGACTTCCTGAAAGTGTCCAATTTCGGTCTACAGCCGATCCAAGCAGTCGGCTCTGAAGATTCAGAATAAATGGATCAGCTCGTCCGAGAAGATGGGAAGCTGGGGCACGGGTTCACGTCGGCCGATTTATTAGAGATGGTAGATTTGAGAGATAGCAGCAAATCAAGGCCGACGTACATTGGTGCCAATTTGGATTCTGAGTACAAAAAGAAAATATGTCAAGTTAACATGACCGATTTTCCATCGGTTTTCTGGCTACACATCTGGTAAAAGAAATATTGGGATTCATTATTAAGTGGAAATTACGGATTACATGAAGCAGTTCAAGACCAAATCGGCGCAGTGGCATTAAAGGAGCAATAATGTTTAACATATTGTTTACAGCCCAAGGAAGGCATCTATGGCTACAATCGCTCGTCATCTAATTTGATCGGCCGATTCTACTATTATCTGATCATTTTCGGCCGATCCTGATACTTGTGACACGCGGCGACGGAGTCTTATTGTTTCACGGGCCAGATGCTGTCTTTTTTGCTTCAGCTTGCTGATCATGGTTGGGAGTTCTTGGAGCTTTTTCTCCTCAGCGGCTATCTCTTTGGTTATCTGTTCCATCTCCTTGGCTAGTTCTGCTCTCCTCCGTTTCAGCCGATCTATTGTGCCAACGATGTCTGGACGGCAGTTCTCGAGGAAGTTGATTTTGTGATGTACTTCCCGGGTCTGGTGCTTGTACGAGTCAACCTCCTCCTGAGTTTTGGCCATTTGAGCACGATCGGCCATACGTTGCAGCGCCCGCGAGACCGGAATCCGCATGCCCTCTATATAGGCAGCATACCCCAAGTCTTCCGACACTTCATCCGGGATGTGATCTACGACCTCATTGAAAAGTTGTCGGATCGGCAATGCATCTTCCACCAGTCGGCCGATGTCACCTTGGAGGAGAGTACGGATGCTTTCGAGCTTAGAGCGGACATCGTCGGAGGCAGAGCTCGGTGGAACCGCGTGTGAGGCGATTTCTTCTTCATCGGCCAAGGAGACAGCGAAAGAAAAGATACTATTGTTGGGAGAATCTTGCTCCTGTAAGGGAACGAAGCAAAGGATAAGCAAATAGTGAAAGGAAATCGGCCGATTCTGATGGTAAGATTGTCACCTCTTTGAAACGAATCTCTCTTGCCTGCACCGGTGGAAGTATTTCCCTTGTTTCAGGGATTGGTGCACTGGGTTCGCCAGAAGAAGAAGATTCGATCATTATTGGTGCTCCGCTTGGGCCAGCTTCCTGAGAAAGGTATAAATGCTCGTGAAAATACTATGGGAAAATGAAATAAGATGGTAATGGGAATTTGCCATGCCTCTGCGGGTTCCCCGGCCGATTCCTGCTGTGGAGTTACAATCGGCGTACCCAAGTCGACCTGCATCAAAATTGGTTAAGTTTCCTGAATATTGAGGATGCAGGGTAAGAGATCATATACCTTGGCAACAGGAGCTGCTGTAATCTCAGTCCCTACTTGAGACGTGGCCGATAGTCGCGGGGACTGTGGTGGGACAACTTGTGCAGCCTGGCAAAGGGATGGAATTGATGTCAGCAGAAGATTTGGGGAATACATGAGATAAATAATGTTACCTGGACGGCTTCTACTAAGAGCGATGCTGCAGCAGCCCCGACTTCGGCGGTGACTTGGGGATCGGCCGTCTCGACAGCTGGTAAGGGTGAAGGACCTGAGGTCCCGGCGAGTATCATTTCCACCTGATCGGCCGATCCAACACGGGGAGTCTCGGCCGATGCTACTGCCATCTGGCTAGCCGATCCGATACGGGAGATTTCAGCCGATGCTATTGTCGCCTGATCGGCCGATCCAATGCGAGCCCGCATCCGACGGCTGGATATCTTCGGTGTTGGTCTTTTGGGCACTCGTCTTGATCGGCCGGTGGAGATATCTCTGATAGATGCAGCATGGAAGCCGATGAGTGGGTACACTGTGTATTGGTGATGGCTATCGATCGGCCGGCCGCTTCGGCTCCGCATCGGGGGGACGTGGCTTTCAGACTGAAGGGATAAACATAAGTTAACAGCGAGATGATAATGCAACATTAAAATCGGCTAAGGAGAAAAGGACATACCGCAGCATTTGGGTCGATGTTCTCTGGGTCCAGAATGTTGCAGTAAATTGATGGGGATTTACAGAAAAGATGCTGCTTCCATTCTGCCCACCATAATTTATACTGTTGGGTGGCAAAAGAGGCAACTGACCAGCCGTTCAAGTCAATGGTGCTGGAATCAGGTACTAAATCGCACAATCGGCTGTAGTCAAGACTTGAGGTTAATTCATCTCTGAATTTTGTTTGGCCGGCGAAATAGACTCGAATCGGCAATTGGCCAAAACCTAGTTGCCTTGCTGCAGCCGACGGGCAGTAGAACTCATAAGTGGGTGAGTCCTTTCCTGAGAAGAAGTTAGCCGGCAGAATTCCCGGCTTAATCAAGACATCCATCAATTCTCTGTCAAATGTGTGGGTGGAGAAGTCGAAGCATACAGGCAATTCAAAAATCGGCTCTGCGGTTTGATATGGATACCAGATGATCATCTCCTCGCTAAGTCCATTATAGAAGCATCTGAAATATTCACCTACGCGGGTAGCGGTGAACTGGCAGCCAGGAAAGGCCGATGCCGCCTCTCCAACAGATCTGCAGCGGCGACGGACCGATGGATTCTCCTCTGACTCGATGTTGGGAAAGGTCTTTGTCTCTATCCTCTGCTGAGAGGCCTTGCTCATGTGTAGATTGAGCCAGAGGGTGATGAACCACCAAGGACCGCCTGGATTCCCTATCGGCTCTCCTTTCGACAGCTTGACGCCGATTTGATGCATCAGATGGTATGCCGATCCCAGCAAATGTTTACCGAGGGGGATGGCCGACCCTTGTGCAAGAGACTCTGCCAAAGCTTGAGTGTTGGAAGTGGGTCCGACCGCTCTGCCAGAGAAGAAGTGTTTCTCCAGCCACATCATCAAGAAGGCGGTGTGCTCCCTCTGTGAGACTGTCCCTATCTTCATGTTTTTACTGATGTGTCCTTTCCACCCGCCGATTCCTTTGGTCTCCAGCCGATGAGATGGCTTGAACAGATAATTGAAGGGGGTATCGGCGGAGGAAACATCTAGGCCGGTCAGCAGCAGGACATCGGCCAAGGTTGGGGTCATGGGTCCGTGTCCAAAAAGCAATGCGTTAAGTGCATCGGACCAGAAATAAGAGGCTGCCATGACCAAAGGTTCGTTCTTTTCCATCTGAGACAGGGATAAGTCTATACACTGGCCGATTTTAAGTTCTTCCCATTGGACTTTCCAAGACCTGGCTACCCTTTGGTACCATTCTCTCCACCCGGGTGTTTCGTTCGGCCAGGATCTGAATGCGCCTACCCAGTGATCTAAATCCATGGGTGACTGCTTAAAGGGGATCCTATGAGTTTCTAAATTGATTAGATCATTTGGATCAGGGCTCCCCATAGGGCCTAGACAGCTGAGATCAGGAGACTCTGAGAGTGGAATGGTGATCCTGTGCCTAAAGGCCTAAAAAGAAAGGGAAAAAGGGAAGAAACTAAGAAAGGGACCGGAAAATACTGAAGCAGTAGAAAGGTGAAAAGGAAAAATTTTCGAGCATTTACCTCTGGGATGGAAGCCATCGTCGCCGATGACGCCGCTGGGGAAGCCGCCGATTGGACTCCCGCCGCCAAAGGAGCAGCCGATGGAGCCTCTGTAGATGGGGTGGTCGCTGATGGAGACGCCATTGGGGGTCGGAGCAGGCTGCGGATGACATCGCCGGAGAAGGGGGAGCGCTTGGGAATCGAAGGAACTTGGAGGAAGATGAACAGTGGTGCGACAGAAAGGATGCTGGATTCGTGGAGGAGGAGAGGCGGAGAAAACCAGTACTTAAGAGAGATAAAGGGGGTAAGGGCAAACATGGTATTTTTACCGCACCGTCTACGCGAGTTCCAGGGGAGCGGTCGTTTCGCACGCTCGGTTCGAGGAAATTGCAATCATTGTGCCGCGGAACGGAAGGAGATTTTTACTGCACCCGTTTCGGAGAAGAGGATTAAAGAAAAGAGTTTCGTAGGAAAAGTTATATTTTACTCCGAAACTGGGGGGCATGTGTTGACGCCAGATTTTGACACGTATTGAATCGGCGTTAGGAGGAGAAGATTGGCCGATGGAGCAGATCTGAAAGCTACAGTAAGGAATCGGCCGATTCAGGTAACAGTTGAAAATCGGCCGATTGGTAGCGCAACCTATGCCAACAGGATGGGATTATTCCAGAAGATCCTGGTTAAAAGCTGGTCAACAGGGCACGTCAAATCGGTCAAGGGGCAATTGAAGAGAATCCTGATTGGATTAGGGAACGGCGGCGGAAGATTCTGCGGGAGTCCATTTCCTTTAAAAGTTCCTATAGATATAGTAGTTTTCCTGTTTTAAATAAGGTTGTAACAAGTCGTAATCGACCAGGAGTCCTAGTTTTAGAGTATAAATAGGAGTCGTCAGGGCTTTGCAAGAAATCAACACATCAATCAACAAAACACTTATACTTTTTACCAGTACTTTACTTTCAAGTCGGCGACTTCGCCAATACTTTCTTCTTCCACGAGTTCGTACGAATTGGCAGGGCTGCATCAACCTGATCTTCGGCCAATTGGTAGGTTCCGCTTATCGAGTAATATCCGAGCTTTAACTACGGGCGCATCGCTGTGGTTTCATTTGGATTTATTCACAAGTTATCGATATTTACTAGAATTGCAAGTTTTACCTGTTATTCTAGTATTATCACCAGTTATCCAACTTGAGATCAGAATAATCGGCTTCGTCATCGTTCTCCTTCGATTTATCATCATACAGCCGATTAGATCTGTTTCAAGTGTTGCTTCTATAGTAATTGTTTAGATTGCTCTAGCAGTTATCTTTACAATTACTATACGATTATCGGCTGACCCATAGCCGATCATCTCTACAGCAAATCGGCTGATTTACCGCCGACGCGCTCCTCAGGACAGATCAGAAATCCAGCCGATCGATGCGCCTGGAATTTAATACTCTATTTCCTTGTCAATAAACAGGTCAGATTGACTGGCACGCCACGCGAACCGCACCAGGGCGATAACCCGAACAGGAGCTAAGCAGATTCTCCCGGGTCATGTGTCCGACGCTGAAGACCCATCGGCCGATTCCTACCCGGCCGATTTTAGCGCCAACAGAATGCTATGCTCATAGGACTCCGGTAAAAGCCGAGTGATTTCCTGTCACTCGCGAGAATTTAGGAGTTGAATGTTTACTACATGTTGCAATCATAAGGTCGACGGACGAGGCTATGGTACGATGTTTATGTTGATGATTGAGGCCCCGTCTGTTTAGTGAAAAATGCTAAGGCCGCAGTGTGTGGTAGTGGTGGTTAAGTCTTTGAACGTACTAACCACATGCCGAGAATATGGTAATCGGTAAGCTTAAGTACCGGATTGAACCGAGGCCGGAATATACTCCCCACCATCTTGAATTCGTTCACATCTAGCTAACGGCGGGTGCATGTGCCGCCATGGCCGGGTCCATGGGGACGTGTAGTCGAGGGCGGTGGGCCTGTTCCGTGAAGCGGGAATTGAAGGGAAAAGTTGAACGTGTGACTCTGGCAGTAACCACGTGACGTGTGTTTAGATTTCCCTTGCAAGGTTAAGAAATTCGATTCGAATCGTCCGTTTCTCGCGGTTATTGAGACTGCTTGACCCTTTTACCACATAGAGTAAGAAGAGGAACAATGATGATGATTAATCTTGTTGGATGAAAAATTAATTCTTCCACCATGTATGATATTGGATAGTTGCTTACCTAGGATGGTTAAAGAAAACTAGAATTTGGAGCTAAAATTCAAAAGTAAGGACCTACTTGTATTTGCTTTTCGGCACAACAAACCCTCAAGCCAAAAGCCTTGCATGTCTAGGAGTCGGCTAAGTATATTCCCCTAGTCGGGTAAGCCTTGCTGAGTATTAGAATACTCAGCCTTGCTTGTGGCTTGTTTTCAGGTGAAACTTTCGAGGATATGATCGCTAGTTTGACATGGCCTTGTACTCTTCCTCCTGGTTGGTCGGTGGAATGGGATACGCCCCGGGCCAACGATGATAAAGCCGAGTGATGTCTCGTACGGGCTTCATCGAACATCCTGTATCGTCGAGTAGTTTATCGTTATTTTTTTTCCGCTGCATTGAAGTCTGAAGAACTCAATTATTTTGAACTCTGAAGTACCTTGTTTTACGAATTTGAACTCCGCTGTAATAATAATTTATGGTGAACCTGTGATGTGAAATTTGTGGAATGTTGTATCCTCTGGGCTCACCTTCGTGTGAGTACACTATGTGTGGTTTCGATCGGCAAAAATCGTGGTTGTATCGGGAGGTTACCCGACAGACCAGTGGATTACTCCATTCGAAGTGCGAGTTAGCCCTGATTGCCCTTGTGGTGATGGTTAGCGCGCTTGAGCCGGATTAATTCAGGTGGTTCTGCCACACCTTTTCCTTTATTTTCAGCACAAATTCTGCAATCATAAAATTCTCCAATGGTGTGTGGCAAGTGTACATTTATTAGCAGAATGTGTATAAGAAATGAAGGTTCATCCTTATTTTGTGACCAAATTGATGCTCAAAATTGGTCCGAATCGAGCGTCAACAGGTAGGCGGTAGGTGGTGATAGCCCTGTCAGTCCAGCGTAATTCTCCCCGTTCGTGTAGTAGCTGTAGGAGGTGCATAAAATAGCCGCGAGGGTCTAGTGTCCACCTTGCCATATCCTGTGCAGTCTCCCGGTGATGTCTAGTAACCTAGAACCCGTCTGCATTCATGTGTATGTATGTGAGTTCCTAGTATAGATTATATGCTTATTTAGTAGTACATAATTCCTTAGATTAGCTTTCTTCTTCCTTTCTCCCTTCCTGTAAGCTTTGCATAGAGTAGAACTTGAGCAGCTTGTGTGCCACACTACCTCTTTACCAATTTTTATCTTACCCCTATTTATTCAATAGAATATCCATGCTAGGATCAATCAACACACTAATCCATTCCAATAGCCGCCGCCTTCCCTGCGGAAATATAAATACAACCCCGTACTCACAAGTAAAATGCTACGACAGTATTCCGTGTGCTTGCGGATCCTTCGGTAACGTAAGAAATACCCCACCGTATTTCTGGCGCCGTTGCTGGGAAACACCTATCCTAGTGATGACACTACGAAATGCCAACAAGCATTTTTGGCGCCGTTGCCGGGGAAGGCACTGGTTAAAGGAATAGATCAAGTGGTTGATAACATTCTAAAATGGTGTTCAATTGTCTAAACAGGCTAACTTGGCTTTGTCTTCTCTCTTTTGTGTGAAGACAGGGTAGTGTATGACTGGTTTTGACCTGCCGCAAAATTTCATTCAGAATCCGGAGTCACTTTTGAGAAGAGTTCGACCTCGTGTCGTTCCTCCTCATATTACTCTCTCGACAGGCGAAATAGTCACTATCGCACCGTCAACTTCCAAGATTATGGCTCAAAAGACTCTCCGTGATTACTCAGTTCCATCGGCCGACAATGTCCCAATCGGGCCAAATGTCAGTGCTGAAGCTGAAAATTTAAAGATCAAGATGGGTCTAATCACGATGGTGCAGGCCAGCCCATTCTGTGGCAAGGTCAATGAGGATGCCAATGCACATCTCCAACAGTTCCTGGAACTGTGTAGCACTTTTGTCATCAAGGGAGTCACAAAGGATGCAATCTGACTCCGTCTGTTTTCATTTTCTCTTCTGGGGAAGGTGAAGCAGTGGTTCTACACCAACTGAAGTGCAGTCACTACTTGGGATGAGTGCGCCAAGGCGGTCCTCGCGAAATTCTTCCCGTTGGGTAAAACCAGCCCCCTTCGGGGAAGGATTTCCAGTTTTTAGCAGACTTCAAATGAGTCAATAAGAGAAGCTTGGGAGCGGCTTCAGGAGTACATCCTATCGTGTCCTCACCATGGGATGGACGCTTGGCTCTCTTTCAGAACTTCTACAACGAGCTGACTCCGACAGCCCGTGATCATATAGACGCTGCTGCCGGTGGTGCTTTCTTCTCGCTAACAATTGACAGGGTTAAAACCTTGATCGAGAAGATGGTGTCCAACCAAGGGTGGAACGAGAAATGTCTCCAACCTTGCCAGCGGGGCTTGCACTCCGTCAAGGAGACAGACATGATCGCCGCTAAGCTCAACCTCCTCATCAAGAAGATTGATGAACGCACCCAAGAAAAGGCTCAAAGTCAAGTACTTCAAGCCTTAGATTCTCGCATGACTTGCGAGGTCTGTGGGAACGTCGAACATTCGAGGAACGACTGCCCCGAAACCCAGGAAGGTGTCATGTTCATGAACAACAACAATGGGTTTCATCCACAAGGAGGTCAGGGGTGGAGCCAGTCACGCCCGTACTATCAAGGAGGTAATGGTAATTCAAATTCATTTAATTCTAACCAACCTTCCTTGAGGGATCTTGTTTTAAGCCAAGCAAAGACCAATGAAGCAATCAAGAAGAAGCTTGCTGGCAACGACAAGACCTTGGGAACTAGCCAAGCCATGATGGATGGCATCTCCTCAACACTCAAGAACCAGCTGAGCTTCAACAAAATGATTGAAACTGAACTAGCTCAGCTGGCTGCTGCTGTTACTTCTGCAGAAACAGGGAAGATCCCGGGGCAACCCGAGGCCCCCCCTGGAGAGCGTAAACGCCATTAGCACATGTTGGGGTAAGCCAGTACAAGGAATTTCTACAACTAACTATGTAGGGAATCTTGCACGCCCACGCCGGGCGCGGCTAGGTGAGCTAATAGCACCAAGAGTGGAAGATCCAGGATACCCGGTGATCAGTTGTTCCATCTACGACTGTCACCTTGAGCAGGCTCTTTGCGACCTTGGAGCAAGTGTTAACATTATGCCCAAGGTCACATTCAAAAATCTTGGATGCCCTGCATTATCCCCGACTTGTATGTGCGTGCAGCTTGCAGATTCGACGATCCAGTACCCTGAGGGAATCATGGAGAATCTCTTAGTACAAGTCAAGGACTTGTTCATCCCCACGGACTTCGTAGTCCTTGACATGGAAGGAGACTTGGGAATATCTCTCATTCTTGGGTGGCTCTTCCAAAGAGACACCAAGGCCCGGATAAATGTCAGAACAGGAAAGATTCACCTCCGAATCATGGGTAGAAAGATGACATTCAGGTTTCAAACCAAGGACGAAAACATGTACCTGATTCATCAAGACCATGAAGGAAATGGGCTGTAGGCAGAACCATGGCCCCCATCGGAAGATCTGCCTCCCACACCATCGACAACACCAAAGAAGAAAACCATGGACAATTCGACTTCGAGTTAAAACAGGTATGGAGAGGGTCCTGCTCATCAGACCTTAAACCAAGAGCTAGCTTGGGGGAGTCCTTCCACCAAGTGAATTGTATCCTTTACTGCTTTCAATAAAGATATAAAAAACTCTAAAAACCAAACAAATATTTCCTGCTTTAATTTCCCTTATCCATATGCTTGCTAAGAATGTTCAGTCTTCCTAAGTTGAATGGATGAATAATTGTTATGCTCTTGCTTGTGTGTCTTGCTTAGTCCTAAAGCATGATGTTTCCTAACTTTGAGTTTGCTGGCTGTTTAAACCTTTGTGCCATGAACCCGAACATCTCAAGGGTTGCACAGGCTTTATCCAAGTCTAGGTTGTTGCAAGTTTAGATATGGAAGATGGACCTTCTTGATCTTGTCCTGAGTGAAGCATGATATCTGGAGTATTTTGTTTTCAAAAATTTAAAAGGGAAAGACAAGTTCCTCAATGATGTTCCAAGTCCTACCAATGTAATATGTTATTTACATTGAAAAACCCTATACAAATGTTGCTTGCTATTTCATCGAGCTTTGTCAAATTGTTGTGACCCTAGTGAGATGCTTTTCATATCCTCTTGATCAAGATCACGCACACGTTACACCCATCGCGACATTCCTACACTGGGAATTAGCAAATCCATCCATCCATCAAATAAATGCTCCATGAAGTTTGTGGTCTCTCCTCATGTTACCCCTGAAAAAGAATTAGACTTGGTCATCCCCGAAAAAAAGGGAAAAAAGAGAAAAGATGGCATGCCAAAGAAGCATGACCCAAAAGAGAGAGAGAGAGAGAGAGAGAGAGAGAGAGAAGAATAAGAAAAGGGGATAGCCATGTCTAAAAGAAAAAAATACAAAAATAAAATAAAGGGTAGAGAGATCACAAACCAAAAAAGGGAGTAATCATACCTTCCATCCATCCACACACATGCACCTCTTGATCATGGGATATCACTTGTTTTCTCCATGGATCCACTCTTTGTCTTGGCAATATATGAAATGCAGGTATGCTTCATCAATCCCGTACCTTGAGCTCCACAAAAGCTTTCATTATGAGAAAGGTGAAGTGCCTTGGTAAGGATTCATACACCATTGAGCGACCAGAGTGAATCATTCGAGGAACTTAACTTGTTTCACTACTTCAAAAAAGAAAACCTCCAGATGGATTGTTGAACAAAGGTAAGATAAGTAGTGCTTTGTCAACCGTTCTAACTTTCAACATCCCAAGACAAGGAAAAGCTCATAAGCCCATAGATGATGAAGGTAATAAGGGCCAGGTACTCATGCCAACATTACCCATCCTCAAGGAATTCGTCTATGCCTCAGACTTCACACGACAACAGGTAATGAGTCTAACAAGTTTCGGATCAACATCCTGATTTGTCCTGATTTGCTCGGGACGAGCAAAGGACAGCTTGGGGGTTCTTGTTGATGCTTGATACGGACCAATTTTGAGCGTCAATTTGATAAGAAAATTAGGATGACTAGCATACTTAACTTGCATATTTATCTAGAATAATGTCATTTCAACATTCCCCTTCGAGAATTTGCAATTGTTGATATTTCTTAATGATCACAGATAAATCCACAAGCGCATGGAAGATACCATTGTAGCACTTCACCCGAAGAGTATTCAGGGTATCGTAATTTCAGAGGGAACGAATGTGTAACAGTCTTCTAGCTAGTTTACCCAAGGAAAAGGAAGTGGTAGAATGGCTTAAGGATAGTGTGGTTATCCAAAGGTAAAAGAGTCAAGGGAAGGTACACTTACGATATCGCTCGCTTGCTTCAGGCACCGGTCAGATCGTGGTAAGCCAGGATCCGACGAAACAGCTCTACTCCGAGCTCGGACGTGGGTGACTTCACTAACCACTAAGCAGCATCGTAGCGGACCAACAGGGCTGTCACCACCTGCGGTCTACCCCTGCAATACCGTGGAACTCGCATTAAATAAAGGTAATCTAGGGCCTAAACACCACGTTTAAGCCTTCGACTACTACTCTAGCGAAGCACAGGATTTACCTGATCGAGCAGGGACCCTCACTAGAGCACCCGCTACTAGAACGGACGATGATCCCGCAAACAAACAATAACGAAAGGATAACTTAACCAAGATCTTACCAGAAGACAAACTCAGATACTTAATTGGATCGTATTTGTAGAGGTACAAGGACGAAGAGTAGCCGACAAGCCCGGATCTTCTCCTCACTTCTTCCTCACACACTCCCTACTCTAAGATACAAGTGGGTAGGACTTCTACAACTCCTTCTCCACAAGTGTGTTATGCTTGAGAGGGTGAGGGAGGCCCTTTATATAGATTTTGAAGTCGGTTCCCACCATCTCCTCGTATGGAAACACTTGCAACCGACCTTGGGAGGATCAGAGGAATCTTCCCGCCAAGACGCACCTGGACGGCTTCCAGGGGGTGCGGCCGAACCAGGGGGTGTGGCCGACCCCCTCCTGCCACCTCTGGCCACCGCCTTTGGCTGGGGCACTAGCAGGTGGGCCTATGCTTGATCCTTCGGGTGCTTGCCGCCTTTGTATGTCGGTTGGGCTGTCATGTGGGCCTCCCTTGTGAGTGTGATGAAGAAAGTTTGTCTTTTATGTACTCTTTTGTGTATATTTTATACTTTTCTCCTTGTCTTTCATTCATGGGTTCCTGCATATCACAACTCACCAAAACTTGTGGAATATGTTAGAATAAAGTCCTATATCTAAGTTTGGTGATTAATTTGATAAGAATGTTTGCAGGAGTTGATGGTCAATTCCGGACTTAAGCACCGTCAACAGCAATATAGGGAAAGTGAGCAGAAATTAAGTGTTAAACAAGCACCTCAATCTAAGGCAAGTGACGTCGACCAATCAAAGCGCGCCATTTGGCCTCCCATGGATTGGAGGGCCCACCAGGGCATGCAACCAACCTAAAAAGGACCCAAGCCACGTGTAGGGGTGACAAGGGCCCACAAGGCAGCCACCCAGAGGCGGTCGAGCCCGGTTTGAGCTGGCCCTGGTTCGGCCGAACCAGGTGGGTCACCCGAACCAGGAAAAGGCCACCGCCTTACCTCCTTCAACGTGACACTTCCTCATTGGCTCCCAACATCGGTTGCAGTTGCAAGGGGCTGAAACACCTGCCGTGCAGCTCCTCACTCACCCCTATAAATATAAGGGGGGTGCTACTAAGAGAAACACCACAAGTTGAAGCTCACTCTCAATTTCTCTCTTGCTTAGTCTTTAGGATAGTGGAGTCTAGGTGAAGTAGCTCTTCTTCGGTTCCCGAGTCTTCTTAGGAGTATTCGGTATGGGTTTTACTCTTCCTCTCCTTTGTAATATTCGGAATTCTCTAGTAGATTTATCTTCTAGTATAATATACTCTTATAGTATATGTTCTGTTTATTCAGATGTGTATGCTATGCTTAGCTTACATCTAGGACCTATATCTTGCATGATTAGACGTGGTAGTATATCTAGGCTAAGGCATCAGTTCCAGTATTCGTATGTTTGCTCTAGTGTGATATCTGTCCATCCGAAGGGTGGGGGCTCCACGCAGGGCATTAGAGTATCGCTTATTAGCATAAATGTGGTGTCTAGGCTAATCAGTGTTGCTGGATGCGGCTCTATAACATGGTTAGTTGAGGTATGCGGCAGGTGGTGACAGCCTTGTCCGTCCTGCGTAACGCTCCCCGTTCATGTAGTAGCTATAGGAGGTGCATAAAATAGCCGTGAGGGTCTAGTGGCCACCTTGCCATATCCTGTACGGTCTCCCGATGATGTCTAGAAGCCTAGAACCCGTTTGCATTCATGTGTATGTATGTGAGTTCCTAGTATAGATTGTATGCTTATTTAGGAGTACATAAGTCCTTAGATTAGCTTTCTTCTTCCTTTCTCCCTTCCTATAAGCTTTGCATAGAATAGAACTTGAGCAACTTGTGTGTCACACTGCCTCTTTACCAATTATTATCTTACCCCTGTTTATTCAATAGAATATCCATGCTAGAATCGATCAACACACTAATCCATTCCAATAACTGCCGCCTTCCTTGCGGAAATATAAATACGACCCGTACTCATGGGTAAAATGCTACGACGGTATTCTGTGCACTTGCGGATCCTTATGTAACGTAAGAAACACCTATCCTAGTGACGACACTACGAAATGCCAACACTGACAACCTTCCTTGCGTGCATAATCCACCTCCTCGTAACAATGCTGGGGAACATAAATCGAACCTCAGCCTTTCTGAGGGGAACTCGGAAGTGCAAGTGATGCAACCATCAAGACATTGGATCCTGAGGAGTGGCGCACTATCATGATATATGTGTTGACCAACCTTTCCGAAATGCAGCCGTACATACAGCAAGTTCTTAACAAACATTTAGTTCTCGAGTACTCCCTCTTTTCTGCATGCAACCCCATCGTTCCTCTTTGGTACAAGAAATTTGATTTGCAATTCTGGCGTCCATCAAGGGCACCTACTCTGCAGGAAGCTGGGACCCTTCTTAGACAAGATGCGGGAAATGGAAGTCCTGATTCCGTTTCTTGGTTCAAACAGAAGGTAATGTCCAATTTATCTAATTCATAGAATGACATAACAAGTTGCTCGTACACGCGAATAATATGATAAACTATCTTGCTTGAACTTGCAGGGCCAAACCGACACGTCTATGAGTGCCGAGTTGCGACAGGTTGCCAATGGTTGTGCCTATAGGGTCAAGTAATTTGGCGCTTATGACGTGAATGGATATCACTTTCACACAACAAAGCACGAGTAGAGTTGGCCCAATCGAAGAACCAGAAATACCGGAGTTTTTACGTCAGGAGATGATGGGCTTGAGTACTATGGAAGAATTGAAGAATAATACGAACTCATGTTTCATGGTTCCAAACCTCTGAAACTAGTTATACTCAAATGACATTGGTTTGATCCTCACGCTGTGAGACGGACCTTGAAACAAGCCAGTCGCCGGCCTTCCTCACCACTCCCCTGACCAAGCCCTACCCCGCCCAATCACGTGCCGCGCAATCCCTCCCTCCCCACGCCAAGATCTCTGGCCACCAACCGTTCCGCGCTACTGGCCGCTCGCTGCGCCGAGCCTCTAGCCGCCGCCCCAACGCCCAATAGCACACCTCCGCCGTGCCATCCCGGCCCAGCTTCGCCCGGCCCTCTCCCTCCCTCCTGCGGCCTATATAAGGCAGCACGAAGCCGCTCACGTGCTCCCCCACACCCCAAAAGCTCCCCGCCGCCACCATTGCTGCCGTCGTGCCCAGCTCACCGTGGAGCTCACCCCTCCGGTCATCTACCGCCCAAGCTGAGCCCCCAACAACCACCACAGCATCCCACTGACGCTCACTGCCCTGCCCATCGTCGCCCAGAACCGCTGGAGCATCGTTGCCCGCGCTGCCTCCACCGCCGCCGCCCCTGACCGCCGTGGACACCCCACCTCCGGCCCTCCTCCGGCCGAACCAAGGCTCAGAACGGGACTACATCACCCCACCGGAGCTTCCCGACCCGCCAGCGCTGCCCCAACACCGCCGGAGCACCATCGCCGATGCGCCGCACTGCCGCCGCCCACTGCTTCACGCCGATGAGCCCTTTCTGGCCACCCCCAACCCCGACCAAGGCCCCACAAGGTAGCTCTTGCCTCCCTGGATCTCCCCGACCCTTTTCCCCTCGCCGCCGACGAGCCCCCTCGCCAGAATTTGGCCGCCCGCCGTGCCAGCACCTCCCAGGGACCACATTGGAATGATTGAAATCTTCAAAAGGGTCTGCACGCTAGTTTCCAGGGGCATATCTGCAAACCAGTGTTTTAACTTTAGTTTCAAAAACAGCAAACTTGTAAAATTCATATAAAATCATAGAAAAACCGTAAAACTACAAACACAACTGTTCTGGAATCTTTAGAAGAAAATCTACAATTATTACATGTATTTCTTCAGATGTTTGCTATATTTTGTTCTACATTAAATGGAAGGTTTAATAGCTTTTAAATGAACCCACTGTTTTAGACCAGTGCTGCATCTGATTTTTTGACAGTGGATTAGTTTCTTGATGTGTAGGCCAATGTAAAATGTTCCGGACCAGAACCTGCCTCTAGCTGGACTTTTTGTTAAGCTTTGTTTTATGCCATGAAGACACATAAATAATTTTCCCTGCTGTTCTTTAATGATTCATGTTATGAAACTTTTTCTGTGCTATTTTATTGATACCTAGATGCCACAAAAATATTTAGAAACTTTTTACCTTTCTGTAACCACTTGTATAATTTTAGAATGGGGAAATACATTAAATCAAAGTAATTAGTTCCTGTGCTTGAAAAATGTTCATCTTTTTACTATGTTATACATAGGGTTAGAACATGCTGTATAAACAGTTTCATACTCAGAAACCCTGTATAACATCCTATAGAAATTAATTCTTAATAAAATAGATATATATTGTCCTATTTATTATGCTCTGTATCATGAACAATAAAATCTGAAAAATTTACAGTAACACATATATGGATAGGTTAATACCCTGTAAAATATTTAGCACCATTACTTGCATGGTTCGTTCTGTATAAAAATAACTAGGTTCTACTAGTAGCTGTGTATTACATTTTTCATGATTATTCTGCTGCATAAAAATATCTGAAATTTCTTACAGTGTTTGTGTCTCTGCATAATGTACTCTAAATAAAAATTTCATCACCAGAAGTTACGTAGTCCAGAAGTTGTGTTTAATCCATGTTTTGCTTAGAAAATTTAGTTTCCAAAAGAATACAACCCCCCCTTTCTTGTTTAATGGAGTTAATTAGTTTAAGTTATACTCTATTAACGATTGCTCAAGAAATTTTAACTAAGTAACTTTACAACCAAATCTATGTTTTGTGGACTGCAACTTTATCGTGAAGGAAAATAAATGTCATATACCATCACTACAACTCATACTTGTGCATTCATATAGAATCGACTGCTCTCGCTGACGGAACGCATGAGCTGGTGCACGAGTCCGAGAGTGAGCAGCGTGAAGCTCAAGTGAATCTAACTGAAGTTTTTGAAGACCCGAACACGAGCTCGGAAGAGCCCAAGGATAGCTTAGCTCAAGAAGGCAAGCCCCGGAGCATGAACCCTATTTTTCAAATTATGCAACTTATTACTCTATTTTACTTGTGCATTAAGTTTATAGGAGTTGAATGAAAACTTAGTTGCATGATCCTAGGTACCCATGCTCTGAGCACTAGATGTAAGGTTCGATAGAATGCTATGCTAATAGGACTCCGGTACAAGTCGAGTGATTTCCTGTCACTCGCGAGAATATAGGAGTTGAATGTTTACTACATGCTGCAATCATAAGGTCGACGGATGGGGATATGGTGCGATGTTCATGTTGATGATTGAGGCCCCGTCTGTCTAGTGAAAAATGCTAAGGCCACAGTGTGTGGTAGTGGTGGTTAAGTCTTTGAACGTATTAACCACATGCCGAGAATATGGTAATTGGTAAGCTTAAGTACTGGGTTGAACCGAGGCCGGAATATACTCCCCACCGTCTTGAATTCGTTCACATCTAGCTAATGGTGGGTGCGTGTGCCGCCATGGCCCGGCCGGGTCCGTGGTCCATGGGGATGTGTAGTCGAGGGCGGTGGGCTTGTTCTGTGAAGCGGGAATTGAACGGAAAAGTTGCACGTGTGACTCCTTGAGTAACCACGTGACGTGTGCTTATGTCTGCCTTGCAAGGTTAAGAAATTTGATTCGAATCGTCCGTTTCTTGTGGTTATTGAGACTGCTCGACCCTTTTACCACATAGAGTAAGAAATGGAACAATGATGATGATTAATCTTGTTGGATGCAAATTAATTCTTTCACCATGTATGATATTGGATAGTTGCTTACCTAGAATGGTTAAAGAAAACTAGAATCTGGAGCTAAAATTTGAAAGTAAGGACCTACTTGTATATGCTTTTTGGCAAAACAAACCCCTAAAGCCAAAAAGCCTTGCATGCCTAGGAGTCGGCTAAGTATATTCCCCTAGTCGGGTAAGCCTTGCTGAGTATTAGTATACTCAGCCTTGCTTGTGCCTTGTTCTCAGGTGAGACTTCGAGGATATGATCGTTAGTTTCACTTGGCCGTGTACCCTTCCTCCTGGTTGGTCGGTGGAATGGGATGTGCCCCCGGCCAACGATAATAATGCAGAGTGATGTCTCGTATGGGCTTCATCCAGATACCATGTATCGTCGAGTAGTTATCGTTGTTTTTTTTTCCGTTGCAATGAACTCTGAAGAACTAGTTATTTTCGAACTCTGAAGTACACCGTTTCTTTTTATGAATTTGAACTTGGTCTGTAATAACAAATTTATGTTGAACTCGATGATGTAAAATTTGTGGAATGTTGTATCCTCTAGGCTCACCTTCATGTGGGTACTTGTATGTGTGGTTTCGATCAGCAAAAACCGTGGTTGTATCGGGAGGTTACCCGACAGACCAATGGATTATTCCGTTTGAAGTGCGAGTTAGCCCCGATTGCCCTCGTGGTGATGGTTAGCGCGCTTGAGCCGGATTAATTCAGGTGGTTCTGCCACAGCTAGTATCAGAACTGAAATGCATACACCAGAGACTATAACAAGCCTTAAAAACTTGTTTTGATAAAACTTGACCCAAAATGCGTTTGCAAAATGCGTTGGTTCGTTAAGGATAGTACCTAGTTCGTAAAGCCCTAAGGAATTATGGGAAAGTTACTAGGTGGCTATCTAACTTATGTATATTATCAACTGACTTCCAGCACATTACTTTCTGTCAAAACTTACTTTTATGCACAATCGACCCTTAAATTCTGTAACGACGCACTCATCGCTAAGGTACGAAGGTAAGAATCCTCAGCCAACTGAGAGAGCTTGGCCTTCCTGTCGGTGATGCGAGCCGAACGCTACCCTCAAGCAGTTGCATACTTGAGGTGCTGCCAATATACCAACTATCAGAAGATTATATTGGGAGTAGAAGGTTTGGCGCAGAGTAGATATATATACTCTATGAATTTTCTGTAGGAACACTAACCGCGATTACGATAAGTAGAACGGTTAGAGAATTTTCGACTAGCTATTATAGTGAGAGACGTATTGTGTAGGCCACCAAAACTAACTCCGTAAGACCAAAGCTATTTGACAATTATTTTATTTTGTGAGGACGAATAGGACGTGCATGTATCATGATCATATAAATCTGAAATTGAAAATGCGATGCTTGAGAGTGGTAAGGTTCATGCGCGCACAAGATTGTCTTACGTAATTATTATCTAGCAATCTGTCTCTTTCTGTCACATCTGGAAAGATGAATTTGTTGAGGATAGAAAATGATCCCATCTGAAGAAGCTCATGTTGAAAGTTTTGTTCCAAAAATTGTATTCCACCTCCTGTTTAAATATGAAAAATTCTGAACATATGGATAATGAGAAACAGTAAGACCTTGAGATGTCAGTTTTCTGTCCAAAAATGATCACTTCTGCCACATAAATTTTTATGCCCTCTTACTACAGTTTTCTGCAAAAGTGTTCAACACAAAACTTGTTTTAAATTTACTCAGGAAGATACTGTTAAAATTTGGTAATTGTTTGCTGGGTAAATTTTCAATGGTGCACGAAAGATTGGCTCACTGTTAACTGAATTTTCTGGGTAGACAGTAAAGTAAAACCTTAAGAGAAAAACCATCTTAGAGCCTGATTTAGCTCTGGAGTTGACTAGCAAAGTTGTGCAAAAATACCTTAGGAATGTTCTGGAAAAAGTTGAGAATTTTTGGACAAGAACTGTTGAAGCTATGGCTATTTTAGCGCACTATCCCGAACCTGTTCACTATGTTGTTCACAGTTTTTCACTATCTCACCCATTCAATCTTTTGTTCAGATGGCCGAGCCTGTTGCCATGATGGTGGATGAGGATGGACGCGTTCACTCGCAGTGTCTCCACTGGGAGGGCTTTCCCTCTATCTTGTGGGATGTTCTGAGCACCGCGGGTTATCCAATTCCCCCATGTTACGCGGGACTGGAGTTTGCAGAGAATGGATGTGGCAGAACCACCTGAATTAATCCGGTTCAAGCGCGCTATTCATCACCACAAGGGCAATCAGGGTTAACTCGCACTTCAAACGGAATAATCCACTGGTCTGTCGGGTAACCTCCCGAGACAATCACGATTTTTGCGGATCGAAGCCACACATACATGTACTCACGAAGGTGAGCCCAGAGTATACAACATTCCACAATTCAAGACTCCGGTTCATCACGAATTATTATTAATATGGAGTTCAAATTCGTAAAACAAGGTACTTCGGATTTCGAAATAAATGAGTTCTTCAGAGTTCAAGCAGCGGAAAAAGATAACGACAACTACTCGACGATAAAGGATGTCTCGATGAAGCCCGTACGAGACATCACTCAGCATCACCACCATTGGCCGGGGGCGTATCCCAATCCACCAACCAACCAGGAGGAAGGGTACAAGGCCAAGTCAAACTAGCAATCATGTCCTTGAAAGTTTCACATGAAAACAAGCCACAAGCAAGGCTGAGTATACTAATACTCAGCAAGGCTTACCCGGCTAGTGGGGTATACTTAGCCGACTCCTAGACATGCGAGGCTTTTGGCTTGAGGGGTTTGTTTTGCCGAAAAGCATATATATAGTAGGTCCTTACTTTCAGATTTTAGCTCCAAGTTCTAGCTTTCTTTAACCATTCTAGGTAAGCAACTATCCAATATCATGCATGGTGGAGAATTATTTTTTTTTGCATCCAACAAGATTAATCATTATCATTGTTCCTCTTCTTACTCTATGTGGTAAAAGGGTCAAGCAGTCTCAATAACCGCGAGAAACGGATGATTCGAATCGAATTTCTTAACCTAGCAAGGGAAACCTAAACACACGTCACGTGGTTACTCCCAGAGTCACACGTGCAACTTTTCCCTTCAATTCCCGCTTCACGGAACAGGCCCACCGCCCTCGACTACACCTCCCCACAGACCACGGTACGTCGGGCTGTGGCGGCCGATGCACCCTCCATTAGCTAGATGTGAACGAATTCAAGATAGTGGGGAGTATATTCCGGCCTCGGTTCAATCCAGTACTTAAGCTTACCGATTACCATATTCTCGGCATGTGGTTAGTACGTTCAAAGACTTAACCACCACTACCACACACTGCGGCCTTAGCATTTTTCACTAAACAGACGGGGCCTCAATCATCAACATAAACATCGTACCATAGCCCCGTCCGTCGACCTTATGATTGTAGCATGTAGTAAACAATCAACTCCTGATTTCTCGCGAGTGACAGGAAATCACTCGACTTTTACCGAGTCCTATTAGCATAGCATTCTATCGAACCTTGCATCTAGTGTTCAGAGCATGGGTACCTAGGATCATGCAACTAAGTTTTCATCCAACTCCTATAAACTTAATGCACAAGTAAAGTAGAGTAATAAGTTGCATAAGTTTAGAAAAATAGGGTTCATGCTCCGGGGCTTGCCTTCTTGGGAAAAGCTAGCTTGGGGCTCGTCCGAACTTGGGCTCGGGTCTTCGAGAGCTTCAGTTAGATGTACTTGAGCTTCACGCTGCTTACTCTCAGACGCGGGCACCAGCTCGTACGTTCCGTCGGCGAGAGTTGTCGATTCTATATGAATGCACCAATATAAGTTATAGTGAGGGTATATGACGATTATTTCCATTCACGTTAAAGTTGTAGTTCACAAAACATCAATTTGGTTGTGAAGTTACTTAATTGAGATTTCTGTGGGCAATTATTAAAGAGTATAACTTAAACTATTAACTTCATTAAACAAGAAGGGGTTGTGTTATAATAGAAACTGAATTTTCCAAGCACACATGGATTAATCACAACTTCTGGATTAGGTAACTTCTGGTGATGAAATTTTTATTTAGCATACAATAAGCAGAGACACAAGCACTGTAAAAATTTCAGACATTTTTACGCAGCAGATTAATTATGAAAAATATAAAACACAACCACTGCTAGCACATAGATATTTTTATACAGAACAAACCATTCAAGTATTGAAGCTAAAACTTTTACAGGGTGTTAATCTATCCATAAGTGTGTTACTGTAAAATTTTCAGATTTAGACTTTGCCTACAACAGGGGGTATATTTAAAGTCTATTAAACCTTCCATTTAACTTATACTAAGATTTAGTAAGCAACTGAAGAAAAGCATGTAACAAAAGTTGTAGATTTTCATCTAAAGATTCCAGAACAGTGGAGTTTGTATTTTTTAGATTTTTCTACGATTTTAAATGAATTTTACAAGTTCGCTGTGTTTGATTTTAAAGTTTGAACATAGGTTTACAGATATGCCCCTGGAAACTTGCGTGCAGACTCTTTCAAAGATTTCAACAAAAGCAATTGGGTCCCTGGCGGTGCTGGCATGGCGGCCGTCCAGATTCCGGCGTGGGGGCTCGTTGGCGGCGAGGGAAAAATGGTCGGGGAGATCCAGGGAGGTGAGAGCTACCTTGGGTGGCCTTGGTCGGGGTTGGGAGTGGCCGGAGGTGGCTCGTCGGCGCGGAGCAGAGGGGCGGCGACGGGATGGAACGTCGGAGGCGGTGCTCCGGCGAGAAGGGAACAATGTGGGCTAGTCGAGTAGCTTCGCGGCGTCGAGGGGACCCCGTTTTGAAGCTTGGCTTGGACGGAGGAGCTTCGGTGTGGGCTGTCCACGGAGCAGCAAGGAGCGGCGGCGGCGCGGGCGGCGCTGGCGGTGCTTCGGTGGCTCTGGGCGATGATGGGTGGTGCAGTGAGCTGCGGTGGTGTGCTGTGGTGGTGGTGGAAGACTCAGCTCTAGCAAAGGGTAGCCGGAGAGGTGAGCTCCACGGTGAGCTGAGCACGACGGCGTTAATGGTGGCGGCGGCGGCGTTCTGGTGGTTGGGCGCGCGAGGGGGGGGGGACTCAGCTTGGCCTTTTGTAGGCAGCAGAGGGGCGGGAGGAGGGGCGGGACTTGTCTGTGAGACGTGGGGGCGGGCGGCACGACGGGGGCGCGCGACTGGCCGCGGCGGGCGGTGAACAGAAGCCAGCGCAGCGTGCGGCAGGCGCGGGCAGGGGACTGGGCGCTGAGGATTTAGCGTGTGAACCTGGAGATCACGCGGCGCGCGGGTTGGGCGAAGAGGTGCAGCAGCTGCCTTGCCGGGCGGCGAGCGCAGCGACTGGTGGAATGTTGCGGAGACACGGGCACGACGCGGTTCGTCTATTGGGCATGGGGGCGGCGAGCAGGGCGCGGGTCGCCGGCGCGCGCGTGGCGTGCGCGGACAGGGGAGGAACGCGGCGTGCGGGCGCGGCCAGTCATTGGCTTGGCACCTAGTGCGGTCAGGCATCGCCGGCCAAGTGGCCTACGGCGACTGCGCAGCGGCGAGGGTCGGGCGAAGTGAGGGCCGCAGCGAAGCTGAGGGTCGGTCGAAGCGAAGGGTCGGCGAGTGAAAGGGGTCGGGTGAAACGGAAAGGGTCGGGCGAACGGCTGCGCGTCGGAGGGTCGGGCGAGACGGAAGGGTCTGCATCGAAATAGAAGAAAAGGCAGGGGCTGGTTCGCAATTCCAAGTGTTTCTCAACTTTTTGTGTTGCAACTCGAAAATCCTTCAACGCGAAAGTTGTTCAAAATGGAAAGTTCTACAAGTTTTGCTTCAGGCCAAAGTTTATTCGAGGTCTAGTTTTTAGAAGTTATTTTTAAAAACTTATTTAGTTGAAATTTCTCTTAATTATTTATGCACCGCTTTAAGGTAAAGAGGCTCATTTCGCAATTTAAACACCTGGGGTGTTACAGCCTTCCCCCCTTAAAAAGAATCTCGCCCCGAGATTCGGACAATAGGCTTAAGGTGGAGGGGGTGTGTACCTTCGGTGGAGTTGAGAAAACCCGGGAAGTACTGTTTTAGAAAACTTTCAGTTTCCCATGTGGCTTTTTCCTCAGTGTGATGATTCCATTGAATTTTGTACATTTTAATCACTTTCCTCCTAGTGCTTCTTTCTTTTTGATCCATGATTTTGATAGGGTACTCAACGTATGAGAGGTCGGGCTCGACTAAGATCTCCTGTTGTTTAATAACCTCGGTAGGGACTCGAACACACTTCTTGAGTTGAGATACGTGAAAGACATCGTGGATGGCTGCAAGTTGAGGGGGCAGTCGAATTCTATAGGCTACGGGTCCACAGCGTTCGATGATTTCGTAGGGACCAACATAACGGGGAGATAGTTTTCCTTTGACTCCGAATCGTTGGACACCCTTGGTGAAACTCGAAGGTAGACGTGGTCACCAACTTCAAATTTCAGTGGCTTTCTCCTTCTGTCGAAATAGCTCTTTTGTTTGGATTGTGTGGCTCTAAGGTGTTCTTGTATTACTTTCACTTTCTCTTCTGCCTCGATTACCAAGTCTGGTCCAAATATTTTGTGTTCTCCAGTCTGTGACCAACTCAAAGGGGTTCGACACCTTCGTCCGTATAAGGCCTCAAATGGTGCCATTTTCAAACTCACTTGATAGCTATTGTTATATGAGAACTCTGCTAGGGATAGGCATTTGTCCCAACTCTTGTCATAGTGAATGACGCAAGCTCTAAGCATGTCTTCGAGAATTTGGTTTACTCTTTCCGTTTGTCCATCAGTTTGAGGATGATAAGCTGAGCTTCGAATCAATTTAGTACCAAGAGAAGCTTGCAATTGTTCCCAAAAACATGCTATAAACTGAGTACCACGATCGGAAATAATAGTCCTCGGCACTCCATGTAGGCAAACAATGTGATCGAGATAAATCTCAGCATATTTCTTGGCGGTATAAGTGGTGTGTACCGGAAGAAAATGTGCCGTCTTTGTGAGCCTATCAACGATAACCCATATGGAATCGTGTTTCTACGCGGTACTTGGCAATCCAACAATGAAATCCATACTTATGTCCTCCAATTTCCATGAGGGTATAGGCAACGTTTGAAGTGTACCGGCTACCTTTAAGTGGCTAGCTTTTACTCTCTGGCATGTGTCACATTCTGAGACATATTTAGCGATTTCTCTTTTCATCCTAGTCCACCAGAAATTTTGCCTAAGGTCTTGATACATTTTGTTACTGCCGGGGTGAATGGAAAATTTGGAAAGGTGTGCCTCATCCAGAATTTTCTTACGGAGTTCATGATTCTTCGGAACGACTATGCGACTTTCGAACCATAGAACTCCCTTATGGTCCTGGCGAAAACATTTGTATTTCTCTTCTCCTAGAGAGAGTTTTTGTTTGATGATCTTAACTCATTCATCGTGCAGTTGTGCCATGATGATCTGGTCATGAAGAGTGGGCTCGACTGAGATGTGATTCAGAGTGCCTTGGAAAATCATTTCCAAACTAAGCTTTCTTATTTCTGAACATAATGTCTCATTATAGTTTTCCAATGATAGGCAATGGCAATGGGCCTTGCGGCTGAGCGCATCCGCGACTACATTAGCCTTGCCGGGGAGGGGCGGGAGGAGGGGCGGGACTTGTCTCTGAGACGCGGGTGCGGGCGGCACGACGGGGGCGCGCGACTGGCCGCGGCGGGCGGTGAACAGAAGGATTTGGCGTGTGAAGCTGGAGATCACGCGGCGCGCGGGTTGGGCGAAGAGGTGCAGCAGCTGCCTTGCCGGGCGGCGAGCGCAGCGACTGGCGGAATGCTGCGGAGACACGGGCACGACGCGGTTCGTTTACTGGGCATGGGGGCGGCGAGCAGGGCGCGGGTCGCCGGCGCGCGCGTGGCGTGCGTGGACAGGGGAGGAACGCGGCGTGCGGGCGCGGCCAGGCATTGGCTTGGCACCTAGCGCGGTCAGGCATCGCCGGCCAAGTGGCCTGCGGCGACTGCGCAGCGGCGAGGGTCGGGCGAAGCGAGGGCCGCAGCGAAGCTGAGGGTCGGTCAAAGCGAAGGGTCGGCGAGTGAAAGGGGTCGGGTGAAACGGAAAGGGTCGGGCGAACGGCTGCACGTCGGAGGGTCGGGCGAGACGGAAGGGTCTGCAGCAAAATAGAAGAAAAGGCAGGGGCTGTTTCGCAAATCCAAGTGTTTCTCAACTTTTTGTGTTGCAACTCGAAAATCCTTCAACGCGAAAGTTGTTCAAAATGGAAAGTTCTACAAGTTTTGCTTCAGGCCAAAGTTTATTCGTGGTCTAGTTTTTAGAAGTTATTTTTAAAAACTTATTTATTTGAAATTTCTCTTAATTATTTATGCACCGCTTTAAGGTAAAGAGGCTCATTTCGCAATTTAAACACCTGGGGTGTTACAATGGAGTTACCCAGTGCCGTGTTAACGTGACCATCTTTCCGCACCCACTACACCTGGAGTGGACCGCCTTGGAGATTGAGGCTGTTGGTCACCATTTGGCCGATACTTGGGAGCTTGCTGCCATGAGGGCGCTCACCACTTTCTGTGCGCAGTGCCCCGAGGCCGTCACGCTCCCTCCTATTGGTTTGTTTCCTGCTGCCCAGGACAACGACCCCTTCTGGCTCAACAGGGTGCAGCACTCACAGTATTTAGTGGACTTTCACACCAAGGAGACCATCGAGACCTCCTTGTAGTGCATGAATGCACTGTACCGACTGCAGACTCTCCAGAGTCAGGCGTTTGCGCAGCTCGCCGACCTTGCACAGGCCTACCACATGATGGCAGATACCAGAGATGCACAGATTAAGGAGCTCAGTGAGGAACTTGAGGACAGAGACACCCGGATTGGCCAACTTGAGGGCCAAATTCAGGAGCACGACACTCTCATAGGTGAGAGGGATGACATGATAGCACACTTGGAGGAGCAGCTCCGTGATCTGAACCTTGAGCTGGAGGATGCCAATGAGCACATTCAGTGGCACCATGATCAGAATGCCCCTCCCGACGTGGTGGCTATGGAGGAAGATGATGAGGAGCCACAGGAGATTGACAGTGACTCTGGCATGGACCTTGAGGGTGAGGCACCGCAGCCACCTCCGATGGGAGCTCCCTCTCCTACTAGCAGCGAGTCGTCCGTCAACGACCTCGATGATTTCTAGTTGATGACCTAGGAGGACTTTTGCATATACTCCTCGATAGTGTTAACGTGACCATCTTTCTAGTTGAATACCGAACTTGTCCTAAATTTTGTGATCTGGGTTCTCACAAAATTTCAGCACTATTGGATCTTGCTAGTTTGAGTTATAGGCAAGATACTATAACTCGTTCTGCTGAAAAACAGCCAACCCAGCGAAGCAAAGAGTGAATCTTTCGACCATCTTGGCCATTGATTTAGTGTCTGAATTGCATACCAAAGTTGTACATCACCAAATTCCCTACCCACTGCCAAAATATGAGCTATTTTGGATGAACCTACTAGGAGCTATAAGTTTCTTATGGCAGACAGTTTTCTGACCACGATTCAACCCATGATCTTTTGAGATTCTACATTTTCCGCGCTCTCCTTTTGAATCGTGTAAGCAAAATGGATCATGTTGCTAATGATAAGGCACGTACCAATAATGTTGGGTAGTAAAACTATCATATCCAACCTTATCCTTCTGGCACTAGAAGGCATAGACATTATTTTGGGTATGAATTGGATGGCTATGCACGGAGTCATACTGGACCTTTTTTCACGAGCTGTTGAAAAAAATTCACCTAGTCATGGAGACACTACCCTTTACCTACCATTCCGAAAGTGCACCAATTCTTATGCTTTCGTGATGGAAGGAATCGAACTAGAGGATATTCCAGTGGTATGCGAGTATGCCGATGTTTTTTCGGACGATTTGCCAGGAATGCCACCAGATAGGGATATTGAGTTCGTTATTGAACTGCAACCAGGCACTGCACCTATCTCCAAAAGACCCTATAGGATGCCACCTAAGGAATTGGTCAAACTAAAAATACAACTCCAAGAACTGCTAGACAAAGGCTTCATTCACCCTAGCGCATCACCTTGGGGATGTCCAGCCCTTTTTGTAAAGAAAAAAGATGACAGTTTAAGATTATATGTGGACTACCGACCTCTCAATGCGGTGACCGTTAAAAATAAATACCCACTTCCCCGCATCAACGTTCTCTTTGATCAATTATCTGGAGCTAGAGTTTTCTCAAAGATCGATCTTCGATTTGGATATCATCAGATAAAGATTCGTCCATGCGATATTCCTAAGACCGCCTTTTCCACACGATATGGACTATATGAATTCTTGGTCATGTCCTTTGGTCTCACAAATGCCCCTGCCTATTTCATGTATCTCATGAATTCGGTATTCATGCCGGAGCTCGACAAGTTTGTCGTAGTTTTCATTGACGACATCCTTATCTATTCCAAGAATGAGGAAGAGCACGCTAAGCACTTGCACATCGTTCTTCAGCGTCTCAGAGACCATCAGCTCTATGCTAAATTTTCTAAGTGTGAATTCTGGTTGGATAGTGTCAAATTCTTGGATCACACAATTTCCAGCAAAGGCATAGCCGTTGAACCTAGCAAGGTACAAGAGGTGATGGATTGGAAACCTCCTACCTCGGTTCATCAGATTCGCAGTTTTCTTGGTTTAGCAGGTTACTATCATTGTTTCATTCTGGATTTCTCCAGAATTGCTAAGCCTATGACAAAACTATTGAAGAAGGAAGTAAAGTTTGTGTGGGATGAGAGATGTGAAGAAGCTTTCCCCACTCTCAGAGAACGTTTGACTACAGCCCCTGTGTTAGCACAACCCGATAACACCAAACCGTTCGATGTTTACTGTGACGCATCTGGCACTGGTCTTGGTTGTGTGCTTATGCAAGAAAATCGAGTTATCGCCTATGCTTCACGAGCCCTTCGGCCCCATGAGCAGAATTATCCAACCCATGATCTCGAACTAGCAGCAGTCATTCATGCTCTAAAATTATGGAGACATTATCTCATGGGCACTCATTGCAATATCTACACCGATCACAAAAGTCTCAAATATATCTTCACCCAAGCCGATCTGAATATGAGACAAAGAAGAGGGCTAGAATTAATCAAGGATTATGACCTCGAGGTGCACTATCACCCAGGCAAGGCTAATGTAGTCGCGGATGCACTAAGCCGCAAGGCTCATTGCCATTGCCTATCAGTGGAAGTCTATAATGAAACATTATGTTCGGAAATGAGGAAGCTTAGTTTGGAAATGATTCCCCAAGGCACTTTGAATCACATCTCAGTCGAGCCTACTCTCCATGACCAAATCATCATGTCACAACTACATGATGAAGGTGTTAAGATCATCGAACAGAAACTCTCTCTAGGAGAAGAGAAGTATAAATGTTTCCGCCAAGACCATAAGGGAATTCTATGGTTCGAAAGTCGCATAGTCGTTCCGAAGAATCATGAGCTCCGCAGACAAATTCTTGATGAGGCACATCTTTCCAAATTTTCTATTCACCTCGGCAGTAGCAAAATGTATCAAGATCTTAGGCAAAACTTCTGGTGGACTAGAATGAAAAGGGAAATTGCTAAATATGTCTCAGAATGTGACACATGCCAGAGAGTAAAAGCTAGCCACTTAAAGGTAGCCGGTACACTTCAACCTTTGCCTATACCCTCCTGGAAATGGGAAGACATAAGTATGGATTTCATTGTTGGATTGCCGAGTACCGCACAGAAACATGATTCCATATGGGTTATCGTTGATAGGCTCACAAAGACGGCATATTTTCTTCCGGTGCACACCACCTATACTGCCAAGAAATATACCGAGATTTATCTCGACCGCATTGTTTGCCTACATGGAGTACCAAAGACAATTATTTCCGACCGTGGTACTCAGTTTGTAGCACGCTTTTGGGAACAATTGCAAGCATCTCTTGGTACTAAATTGATTCGAAGCTCAGTCTAACATCCTCAAACTGACGGACAAACTAAAAGAGTGAACCAAATTCTTGAAGACATGCTTAGAGCTTGCGTCATTCACTATGACAAGAATTGGGACAAATGGCTCTCCCTAGCAGAGTTCTCATATAACAATAGCTATCAAACGAGTTTGAAAATGGCACCATTTGAGGCTTTGTACGGACGAAGGTGTCGAACTCCTTTGAGCTGGTCACAAACCAGAGAACGCAAAATATTTGGACCAGACTTGGTAATCGAGGCAGAAGAAAAAGTGAAAGTAATACAAGAAAATCTTAGAGCCGCACAATCTAGGCAGAAGAGCTATTTCGACCGAAGAAGAAAGCCTCTGAGATTTGAAGTTGGTGAACACGTCTACCTTCGAGTTTCACCAACCAAGGGTGTACAGCGATTCGGAGTCAAAGGAAAATTAGCTCCCCGATATGTTGGTCCCTATAAAATCATCGAGAGTTGTGGACCCGTAGCCTATAGACTACAACTGCCCCCTCAATTTGCAGCCATCGATGATGTCTTTCACGTGTCTCAACTCAAGAAGTGTGTTCGAGTTCCTACCGAGGTTGTTGAACAACAAGAAATATTGGTAGAGCCCGACCTCTCATATGATGAGTACCCTATCAAAATCATGGATCAAAAAGAAAAAAGAAGCACTAGAAGGAAAGTGATTAAAATGTATAAAATTCAATGGAATCATCACACTGAGGAAGAAGCCACATGGGAAACTGAAAGCTATCTAAACCAAAATTTCCCCAATTTTCTCAACTCTACCAAAGGTACACACACTACCCACACTAAGCTTATTGTCCGAATCTCAGAACGAGATTCTTTTAAGGGGGGAACGCTGTGACACCTCAGGTGTTTAAATTACTAAACAAGTCTCATTAGCATAAAAATATGCTAAACTAACTAAGAAAAATTTAAAGGAAATAAATTATGAGTTGGTTTTGCTTGGATTTGAAAGTATGTGTATATGTGCATAAGTACATGTACTTTAATCAAACAAATTAAATAACTTTCATATTAGAGCAAATATGGCTACGAAATTGAATAGGCACACCATCAGTGACATGATTAAAAAAAATCTAGTTGAAGCCTAAGAGAGAATACAAATTTTTGCCCAGGAAATTCCATGTCGTCCGAATCATAAATTTTTGAGTCTTCAATTTAACTCTCAAACTAGAGCTCAAATGAACTTTGGCCTAAAACAAAACTTGTATAACTTTTTATTTTGAACAACTTTCATGTTCAGAGAATTTTGAGTTGCCCCACAAAAATTGGAGAAGAACAAAGCTTTATAGTTCAGTCCCTGCCTTTTTCTCTTTTTCCCTCTCGGTCTCTCTCCCTCCCCTGTTTCGCGCCCCACCGGCAGCACACAGCTGCCACTTGTCCTGCGATGCCTGCAGCCCACGCCACGACAAGCCAGTCGCTGGCCCTCCTCACCACTCCCCCGACCAAGCCCTCCCTCCCCACGCCAAGATCTTCGGCCGCCAACCGTGCTGCGCCGCGTCTGTTTTGTGAAAAATGCTAAGGCCGCAGTGTGTGGTAGTGGTGGTTAAGTCTTTGAACGTACTACCCACATGCCGAGAATATGGTAATCGGTAAGCTTAAGTACTAGATTGAACCGAGGCCCGAATATACTCCCCACCATCTTGAATTCGTTCACATCTAGCTAATGGTTGTGCGTGTGCTGCCATGGCCCAGCCGGGTCCGTGGTCCATGGGGACGTGTAGTCGAGGGCGGTGGGCCTGTTCCGTGAAGCGGGAATTGAACGGAAAAGTTGCACGTGTGACTCCGGGAGTAACCACGTGACGTGTGTTTAGGTCTGCCTTGCATGGTTAAGAAATTCGATTCGAATCGTCCGTTTCTCGCGGTTATTGAGACTGCTTGACCCTTTTACCACATAGAGTAAGAAATGGAACAATGATGATGATTAATCTTGTTGGATGCAAATTAATTCTTTCACCATGGATGATATTGGATAGTTGCTTATCTAGAATGGTTAAAGAAAACTAGAATCTGGAGCTAAAATTTGAAAGTAAGGACCTACTTGTATATGCTTTTCGGCAAAACAAACCCCTCAAGCAAAAATGCCTTGCATGTCTAGGAGTCAGCTAAGTATATTCCACTAGTCGGGTAAGCCTTGCTGAGTATTAGTATACTCAGCCTTGCTTGTGGCTTGTTTTCAGGTGAGACTTTCGAAGATATGATCGCTAGTTTCACTTGGCCATGTACCCTTCCTCCTGGTTGGTCGGTGGAATGGGATGCGCCCCCGGCCAATGATGATAATGCCGAGTGATGTCTCGTATGGGCTTCATCGAGACACCATGTATCGTCGAGTAGTTATTGTTGTTTTTTTTCCGCTGCAATGAACTCTGAAGAACTCGTTATTTTTGAACTCTGAAGTACGTCGTTTCTTTTTACGAATTTGAACTTGGTCTGTAATAACAAATTTATGTTGAACTCGATGATGTAAAATTTGTGGAATGTTGTATCCTCTGGGCTCACCTTCGTGTGAGTACTTGTATGTGTGGTTTCGATCGGCAAAAACCGTGGTTGTATGGGAGGTTACCTGATAGAACAATGGATTATCCCGTTTGAAGTGCGAGTTAGCCCTGATTTCCCTCGTGGTGATGGTTAGTGCGCTTGAGCCGGATTAATTCAGGTGGTTCTGCCACACAATCTCTTCCCATTTCCACTCGGGTACTTTCAATGGCTGGAGTAAACCTGCGGGCCTTTGATGTTGTGCTTTTACTCTCTAGCATACATCACACAAATCAACGTGGGTGCTGCCACCAATACTTGTGTTTCAAATCTTGATACATCTTGGTGCTGCCAGGGTGAATAGAATAAGCTGAAACATGGGCTTCTTTCAAAACAAGTTCACGAAGGTGGTCAACATCAGGTACATAGATTCTCTTTGTGAACCAAACAGTCCCTTGATCATCTTCTGTGAAATCCGGGGCTTTTCCTAAACCAATTTGGATCTTGATTTCCTTAATCTTAGCATCTGCCAACTGTCCCTTCCTGATCTCTTGTTCTAGTGTAGGCTCCATTTCCATGGTCATGGTTTGAGTATGGTTGACAATTCCAAATTTGAGTCGCGCCATTTTCTGACACAAGTCTTGAGGCATCAATCGAGCGATCATCATACTAGCTTGCCCTTTTCGACTTAAGGTGTCTGCCACAACATTTACCTTGCTAGGATGATACTGAATATCCAGATCATAATCTTTAATTAATTCTAACCATCTGCGTTGTCTCAGATTAAGATCTCGTTGAGTAAAGATGTACTTCGAGCTTTTGTGATATGTGAATATCTGGCACTTATTTCCAATCATATAGTGTCTCTAGATTTTGAATGCGTGCACGACAACAGCTAATTCTAAATCATGTGTGGGATAGTTCTGTTCATGTTTTCTCAATTTTCTGGAGGCATATGCTACGTCTTTGCCACTTTGCATCAATACACATCCGAGACCCAAACGTGAAGCGTCACAATACACGTCAAACCCTTTGTGGATATCTGGCATTATAAACACAGGTGCGGTGGTTAACTTTGTTTTTAATTCTTCAAAACAAGCCTGGCATGCGGCATCCCACTTAAATTCTTTCCCTTTTTCCAATAAAGAAGTGAGTAGCTTTACGATTTTCGAGAATCCTTCAATGAATCTGCACTAGTAACCTGCGAGTCTAAGGAAACTTCTGATTTTGGTACGTTCTTGGCTGGATTCCAATTCAGAACATCATGCACTTTACTCGGGTCTACTGCAATTCCTCCATCGGAGATAACATGCCCAAGGAAAGAAACTTCCTTTAACTAGAAATCAAAATTACTCAATTTGGCATACAACTGATTTTCTCTAGTTTCTGCAACACTATCCTTAGGTGTTTTTCATGTTCTTCTTCATTTTTGGAGAATACCAAGATATCATCTATAAACACGACCACAAACTTGTCAAGATATTCCATGAACACCTTGTCATCATGTACATGAAGTAAGCTGGAGCGTTTGTCAACCCAAAAGACATCACGGTGAACTCATACAAACCATATCTTGTTGTAAACGCTGTCTTGGGAATGTCTTCTGGTCGGATCCTCAATTGATGATAGCCTGATCTCATATCGATCTTGGAGAAAATCTTAGCACCTCTGATTTGATCAAACAAATCTTCAATTCTAGGTAGTGGATATTTGTTCTTGATTATCACATCATTCAATGACCTATAATCCACACACATTCTTCTGCTGTCATCCTTTTTATCGACAAAGATAACAGGTGCTCTCCACAGGGATGAGCTAGGACGGATAAATCCCTTTGCTCACAATTCTTCTATCTGTTTCTTTAATTCACTCTGATCCTTAACATCCATTCTATACGGTCTTTTAGAAATAGGTGCAGTTCCAGGTAAAAGATCAATACTAAACTCAATATCACGATCAGGTGGCATACCCGGTAAATCCTCCGGAAAGACATCGGGATATTCACATACAAGTTTGATATCTTCTAATAACATTCCCTTCATTTTATTCAAGGTCCCTACTCCATTGGGTAAAGCATCTGCCACAAATTCTACCTTGTCTCCTTGAGAACTGCTTAAAAGCACTGACCTCTTGCGACACTAAATAACCCCATCACATCTAGCAAACCAATCCATTCCAAGGATCACATCAATGCCACTGGACTTTAGAACTACCAGATTGGTTAGGAAATCTACTCCCATAATATTTATAGTGACCCATGGACATATATCACTAGCTTTCAATTCTTTGCCCGGGGAACTAACTAGAAGTCTTTGCTTCATAGGACATACAGGTAGATTACGCTTTGATAGAAATTGATCGGTAATAAGCGAATGCGATGCTCCAGAATCAAATAAAACTGATGCAGGTTTGGTATTGACAAGAAATGTATTGAGCACAACATCAGGAGCTTCTTGAGCTATCTCAGCTGTCATGTGGTTGACTCTTCCTTGGAAATAATTTTGCTGGCTCTTGCTGCTTTGAGGAGTCTGGTTGTTATTTCTAGGCTGCTGTTGTTGTAAAGGAGTCTGCCTCAGCTCACTTTTCCTCTGGTTTTGAGGAGTCTGCATGTTGCACTTGGGGCAATTGTTGGCATAGTGTCCCACTTCACCACACTTGAAGCAACGGTTGGGTTGAACTGGTGCAAATGGATTATTGGTCCAAACAGGTGTACCTGCTGCATTGCCGGACCTGTTCTGTTGCTGGTTGGGAGTGCATTGAGACTGCTGGTTATAGCGCTGTGGTTGCTGCTGAGTGCGCTGGGACTGCCGATTCTGTTGATAATTCCCGCCTTGTCCTCCAGAATGAAACGGAAAACCATGGGGAGAGTTGTAGCGTGGGCGAGTGTTGCTACTGGATTGTCCTTGAGACTGAAATTTCCACTTCTGTTCACCAAGTTCCTTGCGCTTGCTTTCCAAACCAATAGCTTTGTTCAACAATGTCTGGAAATTTGGGAACGTGTGGCTCTATAGTTAATACTTATGTGGCCCTATCAGACCATCCAGAAAGTGCTCCAGTCGCTTCTCATCTGTGTCGACTTCATTGGGTGCGTAACGGGACAAGTGAGTGAACTTGTGCCGGTACTCACCGACAGACATACTGCCTTGCTTCAGAGCCAAGAACTCCTTCAGTTTAAGCTTCATTAGTCCTACGGGGATGTGGTGTGAGTGAAAGTTGGTCCTGAATTCATCCCAAGTGATGGTATTGGCATTGGCATGAGCAACGGTGAAAGCATCCCACCAATCGGCTGCTGAACCTTCCAGACGTCATGCAGCATACAGGACCCTTTCACGGTCACTACACTGTGTAATATCCAGCTTCTTGCTGATGACCTTCAGCCAATCATCAGCATCCAGCGGATCCACTAAGTGTGAAAATGTTGGAGGATGGTGACTCATGAATTCCTTATGCTTGTCCCTGGGCTGTTGGGCTACCTGTGGAGGTTGTTGGTTCTGCTGCGCTTGCAGGTTTTTGATGGTGGCGGTGAGGTTCTGCAACAGGTGCATCTGGGCTACCAAGAACTGCTCCATTGTTGAATTTTGTGGTGGTGGTGGCAATTGATTCTGTCGATTAATTATATGTGCACGCCCTGTACTGGGAATGTTTGGACCTCGACCTGACCTGGTGTTTACCATCTGATTGTTATAGAAATGAATCTTGGATAAGAGCGATGAACATGTAAAGATAAGAAGGTAAAGGTGAACAGATAAAGATGAACAGATAAAGACGAATAAAGGTAGATAAAGAAGAAGTGAACTTAGATTTCGAACTTGAATAAACTTTAATGAATTATACAGGGATGCATTTGTGGTCATCACTCCACAAAACATCTCAAACCAGACAAAACAAAACAAAATAAAACAAGCACTTGTCCACAAAGCAAGAATTATTACATTGCACGTCCTCGCAGGAACGGTTCTATCGTGATAGAAGCATTAAAAGGGTAACCAACCTAAGAGCCTAGAAGCCTAGCCTAGAAGACAGGTGATGGAGCTGGATGCGCCGTCGTGGAGTCTCTTACGGGGCGGGGACTGGTCAGGGCAGTTGGGCTCATCATCCCTTGCAGCCGGTGGTTCCACTCCAGCAATCTGGGCCTCCAGCTGTGCAATCTTGGTCTGAGCCTCCAGCAGCTTCTCCTAGGTCGAGTCCAGCTCTACGGTGGCGCGCTCAAGATCAGTGTTGAGAGCAGTGGTGACTCGTGCAAGGACGTTAATGCGGTCTTTCCCTTCTTCTCCCATCAGCACTACGGTCTCCTCAGTGCCACTGGTACGGCGGGGAAGGTGGCGGTACTCGGTGGTGCTGAGCTCCTAGCGGTGGGTGTAGCAGAGGGGCCACCGAGCCCTCCTGGCAGCGTTGCTGATGGAGGCGGCGTAGGTAGTGTGGGGCATGGTGGAGTCCTGCGTCGAGCTGGTCCTGGTGCCTTTGGAAGTAGCCAAGCACTCCCAGATGTGGACCCGGGTGACGTAGGTGTCGTCGCTATCCGGCCCGAAGATGTGGCTGGTGACGTAAAGGGGCTTCACGGCGATGCCCAACTCCCAAAGCACATCCTACAGCAGGATGGGGAAGTAGTCGTGCTCATCCTCTAAGGTGTGAGTGCAGTTAGTCTCACCCTCCTCAGGCGGACCATCACCCTTGTTCCCATCAGCATTGTCGTCATTGTTGCTATTGGCATCTTCATCCTCATCATCATCGTCCACGTCATCATCATCATCGTCATCCCCAGTCATCCGGGTCTCCACCAACAGCAGCAGGTACTGGAACAAGTGAAGATGGTGGTGCATCATTCGCTGGTGCACGTGAGTCGACCTCCAGGACCTCCTCCGGGTCTTCCTCCTCGTGCTGAGCTGGACAGGCTGGATGGGTGTAGGCGAGACGAACCTGGATACCTCCGATGGACTTGCGAGTGGTTTGCTTGGTCATGGCCATCTGACAGAGTAAGAACAAAACTCAAAATAGAATTTTAAAACAAAATGAAACAGGGGTAATAAAGAACAAAAATAAAGTAGATTTTTATGCGAAAACAAAATGCAGGAGGCTAACATGACTTTCTAGAATTAAATCCTTAATTTCGACCATTTTTATTTAAGCTAGCGTCCTGCAGTCAACACAGCTTTGATACCACTTCTGTCACACCCGATTTTTATTGCAAAACCGAATGCATCTCATATGTGCGCCAGGATCAGTTTACACACACATGATAGACGTCATAAGTGATATATCAAAAGACAATGTTTGAAACATAAATAAAAGATAGTATCAATATTATTACACTCTGAAAAGATATAGACATTCCACCGTTAACCTAGACAACGTCTTCTTCCACAGGCAGTCAACTGGTGAGCGCTCGCTTAGAACTCCTCGAAATCGTTGAAGTTCTCTTCTCCAAAGTTCTCTTCTGAACAACAGTTGGGCAAGGGTGAGTACTCTTATGGTTGGTACTCAGCAAGTGGGTGAAAATATGCAAGGCTATCAAGGAAAGGCTGAGATTTTTAAGCGGTTAGCATTTTTAGTTGGTCAAATTTTATTAGCAAGCACCTATTAATTAGATGTAAGTTTATACCAACCCACTTAAGCAAAAAGGAACAACAACAACATTAAAATGAAGCCAAAGTACCACAAGTTAATAAATCTTTAAGTTCAGTTATCATGTGAGGGTTCAAGCTGCTCGTAACCGTGAGCACCACTGATATATCAGTTTTACACTCTGTAGAGGTTGTACACTTTACCCACAATTTGTGGTCCCCTTAGTCGCCCGGGTTTGCAAGGCCCTTAAACACTTCCGAGGTGAGTGGCGAGGTGTTCACTATGATGCCTTTACAAAGACAAGTGGAAAACTAGATAGCCCGCTAGAGTTTCGGTAGCGGTGTGGTCCTTAAACCTTCCTAATGGTCAGCACCTTAGCAAAGGCTGCAACCCCAAGAGGGCCGGGCTATGACCCCTACACCTACCCCTGCCTTGCCCTTTCGGTAAGACTACCAGTTAACCACAAGTCTAATTAATCAGCTAAGGTCAAAGCCATGTAACATTGTGGTTATACAGTTTTCTTGGGTGGTTCTCCAGGTTCCAATCAAATAAAGTGGTCTTGCAAATTATCCAGACAAAACAACAGTATAAAACCATGATTGTCATTTTTTTAAAAGATTAAAGCAACAATATTTCCCAAAGTTAAGAAACTAAGCATAGCTACCCAAAAAGATAACTAAAACCAGGTTTCAAGGCTTGGGTGAAAAGACTAGGTAAATCCTTAGGAGGCATTCCCGTCAAGTTTTTGGATTTCAACAAATAAAGTAAAGTTGTTTGTCATGCTATTATTGGGACCAAATAGAATATGCAGAGGGGTGTTAGTAGTCGTTAATTACAACATCGACCACCAACATCTCGGTGAATAAAGTGGGAATAAACATATTTTTATGCATTATTAGCTTTGAACTAACAAACTCCACAAGTTTTGGTGGGTTGAAATGTTTTGCAGGATTATGCTCAGAATATGTAAGAAACAACACTAAATGGAGCATATGCAAGAATGGTGAAACATGGATAAAAGATGAAACCATTATAAAAAATTTTTAATGCAAAATTAGACATTGCCATGTCGAAGAGCTCGTCGAGATGATCGAATTGGACATTTGGTTCACCCAATTCGGAGTCCGGACGCAAAAGTTATGCAAATCGGAAGTTTCGGACTCGTGCCGTGCAAATGTTGCAGGCCGGCCTACTACTTCGGACTCACCTAGGCCGGTCGGCCTACTACTTCGGCGAATCTAGAAATTCCAGTTTGGGCTGCAAGTTGACAGCCTCCAGAAGCGTAATCCTGGTGCATCAACGCGAGATTCAAGAATCACAGGCCGGCCATCCTAGGTTTTCCACGGAACAGCCTCATCTTGCTCTGGCGGCAAGTAACGGACATGAGGAGGTTGGAGGCGGTTGCACTTCACGCTACGTGGCAGCAGGAGAGTGTTTGGAGGAGGAGATTCCCTTTGGATTCCATGAGCATCTCCACTCTCCCAAGGCACCTCCAAGCTATAAATAGAACCCCTCTCCCGCATTCTCACTTGTACCTTCCTTCACAACTTCTCTCCCACTAGGAGAGGCGCCCCCTTTGGGCAGCGCTTCCCCACATAATTCAAAGGTTAGTTCGGGAGTTAGAGTCAGGAGCTCTCTTCGGTTCCGGAGTCATCTTCAGGAGTTTAGGTATGAGTTCCATTATATCTCTACTTTCTTGTAAGACTTTGCCTATTCAATATAGTGATATTTTCCATGCCTTGTTTACATTCCGCTGTACTTTCTAATGTCTAGATTAGTGCCGGAATAGCTGTAGACCTAAGTAGCTGGGTTGTTCTCTAGCTTCCCTTCTATTCACGGGATCCCTTGTCTGCGTGGTTTAGCAAGCCTGGCCATTTGGGGTTTCTTCTTGCCTTAACTTGAGGCGGAAGTGAGTAACTTGATAGCTGAAGCATGGTGCTTAGGCTTGATAGTTATCTTGGGTTGTGTTCCACCCCACGGAACCGATGTGGTAGGCGGCAGGTGGTGACAGCCCTGTTCGTCCCTTGTAGTCCACCACGTTAGGGTGTTTTCATAGCAGTAGATCGTTGGCTAAGTTGGACTCCCTATTTCTCCCTAAGTCTGTAGTCCTTCCGCCCTAGCCGCCGAAGTGAATGGAAGGTGATGCTAGTTTACATTCCCACTGCCCTCGGGTTCTATAGTAAGGTGTCTCCCTCGCTGCTACTATACCTCTCGAGCAGTGCTATTTTAGCCTACATCACCTGCATCTTGGCATGAGAATGACTCATTGTAGGAACCGTGTTCTTGTCTCGTTTATCTCCCGGCTATCTTTATTCTTGTGGTGAGGATGTGTGCCGTTATCATTCCTTCCTTCCTTATCATTTGTGTGGAATGGTTGATAACATTTAGATGATTGATAATCTAATATCCTTTGCTCAACTGCTTCCCATGGGAAATACGATACTCCGGAATACTCCTTAGTGAAATGCTACAATGGTGTTCCGTGCGCTTGCGGAATTATTCTAAAGGCTTAAGAAACGCCAACAAGGGGGAAATTCACTTTCCTTCCTCGTCAAAAAGCTGGTTTTCTTCCTCGAACTGCTGCTCTTGCCCTTCCTCGAACATCACGTCATCTACATGATCACACAAACAAAAACATACACAAAATAAGAAACAATACAAACAGAGAGAGACAAGGTGATAAAGTTATAGAGCATGATGCAAGGATCGTGTGAGCACGAGAATCACTAAAATCAGAGTTCAAACGAGAAAGATATGGCTAAAACATGATTCCAGGCGCTTAATTGTGATAGATTTGAAACTACAGGGACTAATAGATGAAATCTAAGGGCTAAAACAGAATTAAACTAAAGATCCAGGGGCTAGACTGAAAAATAGAAGCTTCTGGACGGCGGGTTCTATTTCGGGAAAGTTCAGGGGTTAAAATAGAAAGATAAGGGCCTAACTGCAAAGATCCTTAAACTGGTTAGGACAGCGGGTTGATTTGCAAAAACTGTAGGGGCTTTTCGAAAAAGTGCCAGGGCTGACCGGTATGAGTGGCTTTGACTTGTGTCCACGGTGGCGGTGGCTTGGGGGGAGCTGGCGGCGGCGCTGTGCAGCCGACGGCGAGAATCGCGGCGTCAGGCGGCGGTGAAGCTCGCCGGAGTTAGCCGAAAATGGTGCTCCGGGCTCGGTTTGTCACGGGGAAGGGCCTAGGAGGGAGAGGAGGTGACGGTGAACGCAATGGAGGGGTCGGGGCGGCGGTGTGGCGGCCGGAGTGGGGTGCGTCACGGCGGCGGGTGGCGAGGTTGCTTCGGCGAGCAATTGCTGCGGCGGAGCGACAAGGGAGAGGGGGAGGAAGGGTTGGCGACGTAGCCCACCACCATGCGAAGCTCTAGCGGTCGCTTAACATTGACGAGGAGCAGCAGTGCGGCAGATCGGCAGCGCGTGCGAGCGATAGGAGAGCGCGAGATCGAGAGGGGAGTGGGGGCAGGAGCACGGCGAGGCTTGGGGTCTTATATAGGTCGAGGGAGGGAGTGGAGCAGCCGTCGGTTGAGGCGGCAGCGCTCGGTGGCCGGCCATGATGGCCATCCAGGCTGCGGCTGTTACCGACTGGAGATGAGGGGGCGTGAGGTGGAGAGTGATGGCGAGGGCTCATCACGAGCATTGAAGGGCTGGCACAGTGAAGGAGGGTGAAGAGGAGGCAAGCGAGCGTGAGGGACGCGGGCGGTCGGCGGCGCGTGCGACGTGGAGGAGTGGGAAACGGCTGGAGGTGGGGAATGATAGGCCGGGCCCGCCTGTCGGTGACTGGAGAGAGAGGGGGGGCGGAGGCAGGCTGCGCTGCCTTGGGCTTTGCTGGGCCAGGCGGCTGGGTTGGGCTGAGGGCGAGTGGGAAATGAAACAAGGAGGGAGAGAGAGAATGGGCTGGGCTGGAAATAAGAGGAGACAGAAAATAAAGAGATGGGCTAGGTTTGTTTCCCTTGTTTTCTCTCTTTGTTTTAGAATTGGGTGTTACAGGTTTGGATTCAGCCGACAGCCCTGCACCAAAACGGTGATATCTCCCTCATACGGCGTCCAAATGAGGTGATCTTGGATGCGTTGGAAATATGATGACGAGACACTTCTTTTGGTTCTAGTCCCAGCTCCAGAAGGTTCGTGCATCATTCAGTGTGTCCACGACAAGGTGTTGCGTCACCTGTTTTGGGCCAACATGGCCTTTCTATCGTGTCGGGCCTTAAGCCCATGTTGTGGGCGCCCCCACCTGGTCGCCGTCAATCCTAGGACGTCCCCCTTTTTGTCATAAACTCAATAGCCACCGCAGATTAGGGTTGGGTTTTGTTTAGTTCTAGTTTTCCAGTGGAAACTCAGACTGCATCGTTGTATCTGTGGCGACAAGTCCTTATACATTGATCCAGGGCCCCTATTCTTGCTCTCCTCGACTGTGTTGATTAGTCCTTTCGTACCGAGTGCTTAAACCCCTCTTGTGTGATTACACCTTCTTGCTTGTGTCCTTTGATTCGCTTGCAGGAGAAGTCTTCTCGGCGAGGTCAATCAAGTTGTAGCGGTTGCAATGTTCAAATCGTGTCTGATTTGAAGCCGGATCATCAACATCGAGTTCTCTACCAATCGAGTTATCCCTACCTCTCGGAAAATCGAGCCTGGTCTTCATCAAGTGGTATCAGATATTCAGGTTTCCCATGAGGTATTACCTTCATTTTCCCATTTAGATTCGTTTTGTGTCATATACCTAGAGTCCACAAAAGCCTACAAAAAAAATTCCGCTATCCTAAAACCTGTTTAGCCTTTGCAATTCTGTTTCAGATTCGCTTTGTTGAGTTTGTGTCTGTGGTCGAGTCTTGTTGCTGGTTTAGTTGTGTTCGCGTCGTTGATGTGTTTTTGTTTCCGCCGCCATCCCATCCACCATTACTCAGACTACAAGTCAATCCACCACATTCCTCGACTTGCCCACGCTAGCCACCTTGTGTGAATTCCTACCGCGCTAGACCTATATAGGTTGCAAGTTGCCTTATGTTTTTGCCTTGCATCACAGCCCTCGTTGATTCATCTGGCCAATAACTATTGCTTGCTGCCCCTGATTTGTTCGTTGAGTAGCTTTGCTCAGCCGTTGAAACGAACCGGGTTTTCGGAAAGAGAACCCGACTCTCTGTATCGTCGTGATAGTACCTGGATCAATAGCTATCACATACAGAACTCATTTCAATTACATATCACAGTCATACTATCCAATAAAATAGTGCATGGAGTTATTTATTACAAAATCCCGAGGATTATGATACGAGTTTTCTGGCACAAGCCTTGTTGACGCTCGATACGGACCTATTTTGAGCGTCAATTTGATCAGAAAATTTGGATGACTAGCATACTTAACTCCCATATTTATTTAGAATAATGTCATTTCCACATTCTCCTTGGAGAATTTGCAATGTACGGAAATTGAGAAGAAATCAAGTGTAAAACTAGCACTTCAATCCAAGGCAAATGGCGTCGACCAATCAGAGCGCGCCGTTCAGCGTCCCACGGATCAAAGGGCCCACAAATAGGCACAACTGACTTAGGACAGACTCGACTCACCTACAGGAGTGACCAGGGCCCATGTGTCAGCCCCTCAGCCGAAGCTGAGATCGGTTGGAGTCCAACCTGGTTCGGCCGAACTAGGTGGGTCGGCCGAACCAAGCCGAGCTCCACCGCGTTACCTCTGCCACGTGTTGCTTCCCCATTGGTCCTCAAGGTCGGTTTTAGCTACCAGGGGGTGAAGAGGCACCGAGAAGCTGTTGTACACCCCCCTCACTCACCCCTATAAATATAAGGGGGTGCTACAATAGAAGATGCCTCTAGTTGAAGCTCAACTCAAGTTTCTCTCTTTTGCTTAGTCTTTAGGATAGTGGAGTTTAGGTGAAGTAGCTCTTCTTTGGTTCCTGAGTCTTCATAGGAGTTTTGGTATGGGTTTTGCTCTTACTCGCCTGTGTAATATTCGGAATTCTCTAGTCGAGTTATCTCCTAGTGTAATGTACTCTTATAGTAGCTTTCCTATTCGTTCCGATGTGCATGCTGTGCTTAGCTTACTCCTAGGACTTATATCTTGCATGTTTAGATGTGGTAGCGTATTTAGGCTCAAGCATTTGCTCCAGTATTCGTATGATTGCTCTAGTGTGCATTCCGCACGGTGCATTAGAGTATCGCTCATTAGCGTAGACGTGGTGTCTAGGCTAGTTAGTGTTGCTGGATGTGGCTCTATACCATGGTTAGTTGAGATAGATAGCAGGTGGTGACAGCATCTCTAGTGCCATTGCTCGGAAGCACTTATCCTAGTGATGATGCTATGAATGCCATTATGGATTTTAGGCGCTATCGCCGGGGATTGGATTCTATGTCCATACCTAGTGACTGCGTTATAAAATGTCAACAATCAATTTTGGCGCCGCTGCCGGGTAAGGCACAGGTTAAAGGAATGGACCAAGTGGTTGATGAAATTCTAAAATGGTGTTCAATTGTCTAAACAGGCTGACTTGGCTTTGTCTTCTCTCTTTTATGTATGAAGACAGGGTAGTGTATGATTGGTTTTGACCTGCTGTAAAATTTCGTTCAGAATCCGGAGTCACTATTGAGATGAGTCCGACCTCGCGTCGTTCCTCCTCAGATAACTCTTTCGGCAAGGGAAACAGTCACTATCGCGCCGTCAACCTCCAGGATTATGGCTCAGAAGACTCTCCATGATTACTCAGCTCCGTCAGCCGACAATGTCCCAATCGGGCCAAATGTCAGTGCTGAAGCTAAGAATTTCGAGATCAAGACGGGTCTGATCACGATGGTGCAGGCTAGCCCATTCTGTGGCAAGGCCAACGAGGATGCCAATGCACATCTCCAATAGTTCCGGGAACTGTGCAGCACTTTTGTCATTAAGGGAGTCACCAAGGATGCAATCCGACTCTGTCTGTTTCCATTCTCTTTCTTGGAAAAAGCGAAGCAATGGTTTTACACCAACAGAACTGCAGTCACAACTTGGGATGAGTGCGCTAAGGCATTCCTCGCGACGTTCTTCCCGTTGGGTAAAACCAACGCTCTTCGGGGAAGGACTTCCAGCTTTCAGCAGGTGTCAAATGAGTCAATAACTGAAGCTTGGGAGTGGTTTCAAGAGTAAATCCTTGCATGTCCTCACCATGGGATGGACGCATGGCTCATTCTTCAGAACTTCTACAACGGGCTGACTCCAACAGCCCGTGATCACATTGACGCTCCTGTAGGTGGCGCTTTCTTCTCGCTAACCATTGACAGGGCTAAAACCTTGATCGAGAAGATGGTTTCCATCCAAGGGTGGAACGACGAGCGTCTCCAACCTCGCCAGCGGGGCATGCACTCCGTCAAGGAGATGGGCATATTGCTGCTAAGCTTGACCTCCTCATCAAGAAGATTGATGAGCGACCCCAAGAATTGGCTCAGAGTCAAGCACTCCAAGCCTTAGACTCTCGCATGACTTGCGAGGTCTGTGGGAACGTCAGACACTCAGGCAATGACTGCCCGGAAACTCATGAAGATGTCATGTATATGAACAACAGTAATGGGTTTCCTCCACAAGGAGGTCAAGGGTGGAGCCAGTCGCGCCCTTACTACCAAGGAGGTAATGGTAATTCAAACTCGTTCAATACTAACCAACCTTCCTTCACGGATCTTGTCTTGAGCCAAGAAAGCAATCCAGAAGAAGCTTGCTGGCAACGACAAGACCTTGGAGACTATCCAAGCGAAGATGGATGGCATCTCCTCAACACTCAAGAACCAGCTGAGCTTCAACAAGATGCTTGAAACTCAATTAGCCCAGGTGGCCGCTGCTATTCCTCCTGCTAAGTTAGGAAAGGGCCTAGGGTAACCCGAAGGAACAATGGAAAATATCCATGCAGTGACCACGAGAGGAGGTAAAACCACTCGTGATCCCCCTAATCCTAACCATGTTAGCGGGGAAAAGGAGAACAAGGCAACCGAAGAATGCCCCAGCAGCGATGACACCGACAAGGTGCATGAAGGGAAAACGGCTCCGCACGAATTCTACGACACCCAAATTTTGTCGTTCCCCACCAAGATCAGGAAGACGGACGCAGATGAGCAATTCAACCGTTTTATAGACATGATTCAGCGAGTTAACATTAGTGTGCCCTTACTGGAGGCCATGAGAGTGCCACCTTATGCTTGCTACCTCAAGGACATACTCTCCAACAAGATGCCACTACCCACCACTGAAGTGGTCAAGCTCTCTGAAGCGTGCAGTGCAGCTACACTCCCTCAGCTTCCTGAAAAGAAAAAGGATCCGGGATATCCCGCTATCAGCTGTTTGATAGGAACACAAAACTTCGACAAGGCTCTCTGTGACTTGGGTGCCAGCGTCAGCATCATGCCTAAGGCGGTGTTCGATCAACTGGACTCTTCAAGTTTGACTACAACACCAATGCAACTGCAGCTGGCTGATTCATCTGTCTGATACCCAGAAGGAATCGTAGAAGACATTCCGTTAAGAGTGAGGGACTGCTTCATCCCCGTTGACTTCGTGGTACTAGACATGGATAATCAGAAGGAAACAACGCTTATTCTTGGCCGGCCATTTCTCAGCATGGCAGAAGCTCACATCGATGTTGGGGCTGGAGAAATCTGACTCAACATCAACGGCAAAGAAGAAAGATTTGATTTCCGCTCGAGACAATCAAGTATAGACCACATTCGGGAAGGATCATCAAAGTCGAAGCAACCTCTCCAAAGAAGGGCAATCCTGCCACCTTTACGAAGAGATTCAGGAAGGGAAAATGACGGAGGGAACGCAGAAGGGGGCCAAACAACGGTACCCCTGCTCCCAGGAAAGAGGATCCAACTCCCACACCACCAACAACACCAAAGAAGAAAACTAAGAAGGTGTGGAGAAAGATGAAGACATCGTCGTCCTCTACAACATCTCCAGGTATGGATGACTCGACCTCGTGCTAAATAGGTATGGAGAGGGTCCTGCTCATCGGACCTTAAACCAAGAGCTAGCTTGGGGAAGTTCTTCCTCCAAGTCAACTGTATCATTTACTGCTTTCAATAAAATTATAAAACCTCTAAAAACAAAATAAATATTTCCTGCTTTAATTTCCCTTATCCATATGCTTGTTAACGATGTTCAGTCTTTCTAAGTTGAAAGGATGAGTAATTGTTATGCTCTTGCTTGTCTGTTTGTTTAGTCCTAGAGCATGTTGTTCCCTAAGTTTGAGTTTGCTGGTTGTTTAAACCTTTGTGCGATGAGCCAGAACATCTCGTGGGTTGCACATGCTTTATCCAAGTTTAGGTTGTTGTGAGTTTAGATATGGGAGATGGAGCTTTATAATCTTGTCCTAAGTAAAGCATGATATCTGGAGTATTTTGTTTTCAAAAATTTGAAAAGAGAAAGACAAGTTCCGCAATGATGTTCCAAGTCCTACCAAAGCCATATGTCATTTACATTGAAAAACCATATACATATGTTGCTTGCTATTTCATTGAGCTTTGTCAAATTGCTATGACCCTAGTGAGATGCTTTTCATATCCTTTTGATCAAGATCACGCACACGTTACACCCATTGCAACATTCCTACACTGGGAATTAGCAAATCCATCCATCCACAAAATAATTGCTTCACGAAGTTTGTGGTCTCTCCTCATATTATCCCTGAAAAAAAGAATAGGCTTGGTTATTCCCGAAAAAAAAGAGAAGAGCAAAGAAGAGAAAAGACGGCGTGCCAAAGAAGCATGACCCAAAAAAAAGAAAGAGAAGAAAGAATAAGAGAGGGGATAGCTATGTCTATAGAAAGGGAGAGAGATCACAAACCAAAAAGGAGTAATCATACCCCTCATCCATCCACACACATGCACCTCTTGATCATGGGATATGACTTGTTTTCTCCATGGATTCACTCTTTGTCTTGGCAATATATGAAATGCAGGTATGCTTCATCCATTCCGTACCTTGAGCTCCACAAAAAGCTTTAGTTATGAGAAAGGAGAAGTGCCTTGGTAAGGATTCATACACCATTGAGTGATACGAGTGAATCATTCGAGGAACTTAGTCTCATTTTAATATTTCCAAAAAGAAAACCTCCAGATAGATTGCCAAACAAAGGGTAAAGTAAACACTGCTCTATCAACCGTTCTAACTCTCAACAGCTCAAGACGAGGAGAAGCTCATAAGCCCCATAGATGATGAAGGTAACAAGGGCCAGGTACTCATGCCAACATCACTCATCCTCAAGGAGATCATCTATGCCTTAGACTTGACACTACAGCAGGTAATGAGTCTAACAATTTTCTGATCAACATCCTGATTTGTCCTGATTTGTTCGGGATGAGCAAAGGACAGCTTGGGGGTTCTTGTTGACGCTCGATACAGACCTATTTTGAGCGTCAATTTGATTAGAAAATTGGGATGACTAGCATACTTAACTCGCATATTTATCTAGAATAATATCGTTTCCACATTCCCCTTGGAGAATTTGCAATGTAGGAAAATTGAGCAGAAATCAAGTGTAAAACTAGCACTTCAATCCAAGGCAAATGGCGTCGACCAATCAGAGCGCGCCGTTCAGCCTCCCACGGTTAAAAGGGCCCACAAATAGGCACAACCGACTTAGGACAGACTCGACTCACCTACAGCAGTGACCAGGGCCCATGTGTCAGCCCCTCAGCCGAAGCTGAGGTCGGTTGGAGTCCAACCTGGTTCGGCCGAACCAGGTGGGTCGGTCGAACCAGGCCGAGCTCCACCACCTTACCTTTGCCACGTGTTGCTTCCCCATTGGTCCTCAAGGTCGGTTTCAGCTGCCAGGGGGTGAAGTAGCTCTTCTTCGTTTCCTGAGTCTTCATAGGAATTTTGGTATGGGTTTTGCTCTTACTCTCCTGTGTAATATTCGGAATTCTCTAGTCAAGTTATCTCCTAGTGTAATGTACTCTTATAGTAGCTTTCATGTTCGTTCAGATGTGCATGATGTGCTTAGCTTACTCTTAGGACATATATTTTGCATGTTTAGATGTGGTAGCGTATTTAGGCTCCGGCATTTGCTCAAGTATTCGTATGATTGCTCCAGTGTGCATTCCGCGCGGTGCATTAGAGTATCGCTCATTAGCGTAGACGTGGTGTCTAGGCTAGTTAGTGTTGGTGGATGCGGCTCTATACCATGGTTAGTTGAGGTAGATAGCAGGTGGTGACAGCCCTGTCTATCCAGTGTAATCCTCCCCCTTCGTGTAGTAGCTGTAGGAGGTGCATAAAATAGCCGTGAAGATCTAGTTGCCACCTTGCCATATCTTGTGCGGTTTCCCATTGTGGCTTGATGCGTAGCCCCCTTTCTTAAGCATGTGTAAGTATGTATGTTCCTAGTATAGACTGTTCGCTTAGCCAAGAGTACATAAGTCCTAGATTAGCTTTCTTCTTCCTTTCTCCCTTCTTGTAACTTTGCATAGAGTAGAGCTTGAGCAACTTGTGTGTCACACTACCTCATTATCCAATATTATCTTAGCCCTATTTATTCAATAGAATATCCATGTTAGAATCAATCAACACACTAATCCATTCCAATAACCACCGCCTTCCCAGCAGAAATATAAATACAACCCCGTACTCACGGGTAAAATGCTACGATGGTATTCTGTGCGCTTGCGGATCCTTCTGTAACGTAAGAAATACCCCACAACATCTCTGGTGCCATTGCTGGGAAGCACTTATCCTAGTGATGACGCTATGAATGCCATTATGGATTTTAGGCGCTGTCGCTGGGGATTGGATTCTATGTCCATACCTAGTGACTGTGTTATAAAATGTCAACAAGCCTCTTGGGCTACACTTAATAGGAAGAACCATGCACACAGCCTACAAAGCTACACTCAATAGGAAGAACCATAAAAAGCAAACAAGATCCAATTAAGAACCAGACACTCAAGCATTGCAAAACATCCTATAACAGCTACCTTTCACACTAATCGATAACACTACTTTGTGGCATCTCGAAAAGGGTAGCCTTTATTCTATAGGATTCAGGGTCTCATATCTGCTAACTAGGACAACTCTTTCTAACCCTATAAGTCTACGTGAGAAATCTACCAACGTAGGTAAGAGAATGAGTCAAGGTAGGGGAAAGTGAGTCAAGGTATAAGAAAGATATAGTTCAAGGGGTGTATAAAAACAGACAGAATCGTTTAGATTGTCCTATATCTATCGACCAGTTCTATGGCTCGTACTTCGATTAATTACGGCTCTGATACCAACTAAAATGAACCGGGTTTTCGGAAAAAGATCTCGACTCTTTGTATCGTCGTGATAGTCCCTGGATTAGTAGCTATCACATACAGAACTCATTTCAATTACATATCACAGTCATACTACCCGATAAAACATTGCATGGAGTTATTTATTACATAATCCCAAGGATTGTGATACGAGTTTTCTGGTACAAGCCCCTTGGGCGAAAGGGTAACAGATAGAAAATGAAAGCGGTAGCTAAGCTTCTGGGGGTCCTTCGTCTTGAAGTTCCTCCTCCACAGGCAAGTTTGAGCGTAGCACGAACCGTCCATAATTCATCCTTCGATATCGGTGTTGCTCTCCGGGTCGAATCCTGCATCTACCAACTATCCCCAAGGAGTGGGATAGGTTCACGTCACCATCCGTATGCAAGCTTTAAGTGGAATGTAAGTGGTGTAAAGAGTTGCCAAGGATAGGCTAGGGTTTTCCTATGCAAGCAGCAAGTAAGTTATATCATCATCCAACACCTTACCACGGGCCATCCTAGCATCCCAGGCTCCTGGGTTACTTACACCTTCCACAACCACCCAGGTCGATGCGAGAACTCCCGCTCCTCGCACCTCAACTGCCCCCAGGCAGGGATATCATCACTAGATGGAGGTAGAAAACAAGTAACACTAATCTATGAAAGTGAAGCCGGATCAAGAGGTGTCCGTGACCGAGGACGCGGCTATACGTATAGTTTTTACCCTTCAGGGGTTGTACACCTGTACCCACTCAGGCTGCAAGCCGGGGATCAACCGACTAAGACACAACCCACAACCACGACTCTCTAACTAATGCGGTACCATCCTGCTTTCCCGGGGCTAGGTACATTCGGCGCAACGAATGACCCGGGACTGTGAATCTCTAACCTCACCAACTGGTTTTGAGAGTCTCGAAGACTAGGGTCAAGGAATACGACCGGGATGGCACACCCCGAATTCCTCAAGGGCGTGTGCACCTTGGCCCTCTCCTATCACAAACACTACTCCTACAATCCTGGTACCGCACAGCTAGGAATGGTTGGAACCCCCACCCATATAGGGGTAAGTGTCGTGCACGTTTGACATAGTTCCATCTCTAGGTCCACTGACTGAGGCCTTAAGCGCCGAGGCGAGTAACTTCCACAACGATGAATCCGGCGCAAGGGTCCGTCCACGGCTCCCATCATAGGGATAGCCCCCAACTCCTCCAAAATGTCCCGAAGGACCAACCATCCCGAAGGACTTTTACCCACCACAGGTACTCCGTAGGAAGTACCCAACGCACATCCCAAGCCCCTGATCCAAAGATCAAGTTAGGTTTAACCCGCCCCAACTAGATTCCTATTCACCAACTCCTTAGGGTGTATCTCCACTCACGCCAAGACTATGTCACCATATCCCACACATACTCATACAATAGTAGCCAAAGAATCTCAAATATATTCAATCAAGGTATCATCGGAGTACAAGGAATCTAGAAATAAAAATAGGCTATGCAGGTTCATTCCAAGTTAACACATCAAGGAGCAATAGCGTATCTAGCAAGCAAATGCCTAATAGGTATTTAATTCATAGATGGGCATGAACCTGGTGGCTCTTCATAGCTCTTCTAAGTCTTCAGGTTGTTGGGGTAGTCCTTCTGGCACCTGGTCGCCCGAGAAGTCCTTTGGAGTCTTCGGGTCGTCCGGTACGTCAGTCCTCTCCTCCTCGCAGGGGATGTTGGCATTTTTTAAGCCTTTAGAATAATTCCGCAAGCGCACGGAACACCATTGTAGCATTTCACTCAGGAGTATTCCGGAGTATCGTATTTTCCATTGGAAGCAGTTGAGAAAAGGATACTAGATTATCAATCATCTAAATGTTATCAACCATTCCACACAAATGATAAGGAAGGAAGGAATGATAACGGCACACATCCTCACCACAAGGATAAAGATAGCCGGAAGATAAACGAGACAAGAACACGGTTCCTACAATGAGTCATTCTCATGCCAAGATGCAGGTGATGTAGGCTAAGGTAGCACTGCTCGAGAGGTATAGTAGCAACGAGGGAGACAGCTTACTATAGAACCCGAGGGCAGTGGGAGGGTAAACTAGCATCACCTATCATTCACTTTGGCGGATGGGGCGGAAGGACTACAGACTGAGGGAGAAATGGGGAGTCCAACTCGGCCAACGATCTACTACTATCAAAACACCCGAACGTGGTGGACTATAAGGGATGGATAGGGCTGTCAGCACCTGCCGCCTACCACATCGGTTCAGTGGGGTGGAACACAACCCAAGATAACTATCAAGCCTAAGCACCATGCTTCAGCTATCAAGTTACTGACTTCCGCCTCACGTTAAGGCAAGAAGAAACCCCAAATGGCCAGGCTTGTTGAACCACGCAGACAAGGGATCCCGTGAATGGAAGGGAAGCTAGAGAACAACCCAGCTACTTAGCTCTACAACTATTCCGGTACTAATCTAGACATTAGAAAGTACGGCGAAACGTAAACAAGGGATAAAAAATATCACTATATTAAATAGGCAAAAGTCTTACAAGAAAGTAGAGATACAATGGAACTCATACCAAAACTCCTGAAGACGACTCCGAAATCGAAGAGAGCTGCTGACTCTAACTCCCGAACTAACCTTTGAATTACATGGGGAAGCGCCGCCTCCCCTAGTGGGAGAGAAGTGGTGAAGGAAGGTACAAGTGAGAATGAGGGAGAGGGGTCCTATTTATAGCTTGGAGGTGCCTTGGGAGAGTGGAGATGCTCATGGAATCCAAATGGAATCTTCTCCTCCAAACACTCTCCTGCTGCCACCTAGCGTGAAGTGCAACCGCCTCCAACCTCCTCAGGTCGGTTACTTGCCGCCAGAGCAAGATGAGGCAGTTCCGTGGAAAAGCTTGGCCGACCGGCCCAACCTAGGCCGGCCGGCCTGTGATTCTTGAATCTCGCATTGATGCACCAGGATTACGCTTCTGGAGGCCGTCAACTTGCAACCCAAACTAGAATTTCTGCATTTCGCCGAAGTAGTAGGCCGACCGGCCTAGGTGGGGCCGGCCGGCTTGGGATTTCCACCGAACAAGTCCATCCAACTTCCGTTGTGTAGTGGATGGTCACCATGGATCCGCCATAGCTGGTTTTACTGAATTTGATTGAGTTTGCTTTGAGTTGTGGCCATCCGATCCTTGGTGGAAGCCTTCCGATCATATCCTTTGTATTTGCTTGTTCCTCCAGTTCATATGGGTCCATTAGGGGGTCCTAATTGGTCTTGTGGCAAGGTATGATGTGCTTGGCAAAGGTGTTGGGCCGGCCGGCCGGCTTGAAACGTTTGCACGGCACGAGTCCGGAACTTCCGATTTGCGTAACTTTTGCGTCCGGACTCCGAATTAGGTGAACCAAATATCGATCATCTCGATGAGCTCTTCGACATGGCAATGTCTAATTTGGAATTAGAAAATGTTTATAATGGTGTCATATTTTATCCATGTTTCACCATTCCTGCATGCTCCATTTAGTGTTGTTTCTTACATATTCTGAGCGTAATCCTGCAAAACATCTCAAACCACTTTATTCACCGAGATGTTGGTGGTTGATGTTGTAATTAACGACCACCAACACACCCCCAAGCTTAGATCTTTGCTCGTCCTCGAGCAAAGCTTAGACTTAGGCTCGGCGGATCAGGAGTTGCATCAATATCAATTACCCTGCAAGTGTCAAGTGTACAATCCAACATTCTATCTTTTAAATTGAAGAGGTCAACAAAGTGTACCCTTACCTTTAACTCATACCTGTGGGGCTCTCTGCCTTTTTACCTTGTCATCGATAGTTGAGAGATGGAACAGTCTCAATAGAGTATCATCCAATAGAATCACGTTTTAGGTTTAAATCTTGGGGGTTTGAGAAATTTTCAAGTAAAAGACCAAGTTCCTCTAATGGTACTCTCAACTCACTCAAGTGCTTTTTCTAGGGCCCTAAGCCACTCTTTTCACCTACTCTAAAAGCTTATATGGAGCTTTAGGTGGGGATAAGGAAGGCTCTCTTAGGCCATGTATTTTGTTAAATAAAAATTGGTTCCAGCGAAGATTATGAACGTCGAATTCCGATCTTTGGAAGAGAAGTTTTCAAGGGTGAGGGAGAAAATGGACACACGCCAAGGGAAAAACACAGGTGCAAGATAAGTGGTACAGATAAGTCCAACATACCCTGTCTTGCATTTTGGAATGAAATATGGTCTTAAGTGTAACCCCTTATTTTTGGATAGATGATCCCCTTGAGACATGGAGCTCTTCAGTTTTTTTTTTGCTCGATAGCTCCATGGCTACCTCTCTCTTTTTCTTCTTTTTTTCTTTCTGAGATCTCCATGCCCCATTTTGAAAAGGGATTTTTTTTTGGGAAATTTGAGGAAGGTGGATGGATGAGTGGGGTATTTATTTGCAAAGACCATATCAGTGGATAGGTTCAAGGAAACATAAGGGAAAAAATATATTTGGGTGGATAAATGTCTGGCCAGGTGGATGCTAGAATCCAGATTGGAATTTAGCATGACCTGATGAGGAAAGGCTAGCAGTCAAAGGGAGACGCAATGGAGAAAGATCGGATTCGAAATGTCACTACCTAATAGGGACTCAAAGTTTGACAAAATTCAACATAGCAAAGGGTAGCATTTGTTGGAGGTTTGACCATGTAAAGCATTTGGCTTCGGTAGGGATTTCAAACCATCGAGGAACTTGTATGTGGCAGAACCACCTGAATTAATCCGGCTCAAGCGCGCTAACCATCACCACGAGGGCAATCAGGGCTAACTCGCACTTCAAATGGAATAATCCATTGGTCTGTCGGGTAACCTCCTGATACAACCACGGTTTTTGCCGATCGAAACCACACATACATGTACTCACACGAAGGTGAACCCAGAGGATACAACATTCCACAAATTTTACATCACAGGTTCATCATAAATTATTATTACAACTGAGTTCGAAATTTGTAAAACAAGGTACTTCCGAGTTCAAAATAATTGAGTTCTTCAGAGTTCAATGCAGCGGAAAAATAATGATAAACTACTCGACGATACACGATGTCTCGATGAAGCCCGTACGAGACATCACTCGGCATTATCATCGTTGGCCGGGGGCGCATTCCATTCCATCGACCAACCAGGAGGAAGGGTACACGGCCAAGTCAAACTAGCGATCAGATCCTCGAAAGTATCAATTTGAAAACGAGCCACAAGCAAGGCTGAGTATACTAATACTCAGCAAGGCTTACCCGACTAGTGGAATATACTTAGCCGACTCCTAGACATGCAAGGCTTTTTGGCTTGAGGGGTTTGTTTTGCCGAAAAGCATATACAAGTAGGTCCTTACTTTCATATTTTAGCTCCAGGTTCTAGTTTTCTTTATCCATTCTAAGTAAGCAACTATCCAATATCATACATGGTGAAAGAATTAATTTTTCATCCAACAAGATTAATCATCATCATTTTTCCTCTTCTTACTCTATGTGGTGAAAGGGTCAAGCAGTCTCAATAATCGCGAGAAACGGACGATTCGAATCGAATTTTTTTAACCTTGCAAGGGAAACCTAAACACACGTCATGTGGTTACTCCTAGAGTCACACGTGCAACCTTTCCCCTTTCTTCCCGGGTTGTGGATCAGGGCCACCATCCGAGACTACAGAGCCCGACTCTGTACCCACCATGTGCGCGCATGGAACCGAAGTTGAGAGGGTGGGATGCTGTCCACTTGCCGGTCCGATTAGGTACTTAAGCTTACCGATTACCATATTCTCGGCATGTGGTTAGTACGTTCAAAGACTTAACCACCACTACCACACACTGCGGCCTTAGCATTTTTCACTAAATAGATGGGACATCAATCATCAACTTGAACATCGCACCATAGCCCTGTCCGTCGACCTTATGATTGCAGCATGTAGTAAACATTCAAGTCCTATATTCTCGCGAGTGACAGGAAATCACTCGAGTTTTACCGAGTCCTATTAGCATAGCATTCTATCGAACCTTACATCTAGTGTTAAGAGCATGGGTACCTAGGATCATGCAACTAAGTTTTCATTCAACTCCTATAAACTTAATGCACAAGTAAAATAGAGTAATAAATTGCATAATTGAGAAAATAGGGTTCATGCTCCGGGGCTTGCCTTCTTGGGTGAAGTTAGCTTGGGGCTCGTCCGAACTTGGGTTCGGGTCTTCGAAAGCTTCAGTTAGATTCACTTGAGCTTCACGCTGCTCACTCTCGGACGCGGGCACCAGCTCATATGTTCCGTCGTCCAGAGTAGTAGATTCTATATGAATGCACAAGTGTAAGTTGTAGTGATGGTATATGACGATTATTTTCCTTCACGATAAAGTTGCAACCCACAATAACATAGATTTGGTTGTGAAGGTACTTAGTTAAGATTTCTTTGAGAAATCGTTAATAGAGTACATCTTAAACTATTTAACTTCATTAAACAAGAAGGGGGTTGGGGGTTGTGTTCTTTTGGAGACTAATTTTTCTAAACACAACATGAATTAAACACAACTTCTGGACTAGGTGACTTCTGGTGATGAAATTTTTATTTAGAGCACATTATACAGAGACAAAAGCACTATAAAACTTTTAGGCATTTTTATGCAGCAGAATAATTATAAAAAATGTAATACGCAGCTACTGCTAGAACCTAGTTATTTTTATACAGGACGAACCATGCAAGTGTTGATGCCAAAAATTTTACAGGGGGTTAATCTATCCACATATGTGTTACTATAAAATGTTCAGATTTTATTGCACAGGATACAAAGCATAATAAATAGGATAAGATACACCTATTTTAATAAAGATTAATTTCTACAGAATGTTTTACAGGGTTTCTGTGTATGAAACTTTTTATACAACAAGAGCTACTATAAAGTGGCCCACAATAAAAAGTTGAACATTTTCCAAGCACAGAAACTAATTATTGGAATTAGTGCATTTTTCCCACCACAAAATTATTTAAATAGGTTACAGAAAGGAAAAAGGCTCTAAACTCTTTTTGTGGTATTTAGGCATCACTATAACAGCTCTGTAAAAGTTTCACAATATGAATCGCAATATAACAGCAGGTACAAATTAGTTCTATTATTTCATGGCATAAAACAAAGTTTAGCAAAAAGTTTAGCTGCAAGTGGGCTCTGGTCCTCAACTTTTTCCACTAGACTACACATCAAGTAACTAAGCTACTATCCAAAATTCAGATTCAACCTTTGTCTACAACAGTAGGTACAATTAAAGTCTATTAAACCTTCCATTTAATTTAGACAAAAATTTAGCAAGCAACTGAAGAAATGCATGTAACAAAAGTTGTAGATCTTCTAAAGATTACAGAATAGTGAGTTTGTATTTTTACGATATTTCTACGATTTTATATGAATTTTACAAGTTCACTAATTTTGAATCTAGGGTTAAAACTTTATTTTACAGAGGGGTCCCTGGAAACTTGCGTGCAGGCCCCTGGGAAGATTGCAATCAAAGCCATGTGGTCCCTGGCGGCCGGCCGGCGAGCTCGAGCTCGATTCCGGCGAGGGGAGGGGCCGGCGGAGAGGGCAAGGTGGGGGAGGAGCACAGGGAAGGCATGGGCTACCTTGGGGAGGTCTCAGTTGGGGCCGAGGTGGCCGGTGGCGGGCTCGCCACGGTGGAGCAGGGGCGGCGGCGCTTGGAGCTTGGCTCCGGCGAGCTCCGGCGATGTGGAGCGGCAGCGCTTGGCTGGGGAGCTTTGGTGGATGGTGGGGGACCGATTTTGGGGGTTGGATTGAGTGGAGGTGGAGCGGAGGGAGGGGCTCAGCGCTGAGCTCCGAGCGGCGGCATTAATGGCGGGCGTCGGCGGGTGTGCCCGCGAGCAGGGGCGTGCTTCCCTTTTATAGCGAGCCAAGGGAGGGGAGAGGGTTGGGGCGGGCCGGGCATGGCAGGGGTGCGCCATTAGGGGCGGCCGGTGGTGACCAGAGCCGCGCACGGCTGGGGCACGCCATTGGGCGTCAGGGTAGCAGCGTTCTACTGGCCGTGCGGGATGTCGCGTGGGGGAGAAGGAGGACGCAACCACGGTTGGGCGAGCTGGGCGGCGAGCAGAGGCGTTGGGGGATTGGCTTGGCGCAACGCGGCAGCAGGCATCGCCAGCAACGTGGCGCCGGTGGCTTCGCTGGGCTGTCGGGGCAGAGCAGAGGAGAGAGGTGAGGGAGGGACCGAGACGCGAGAATTTGATAAATTTTAAGGGTTTGATCGTAAAACTGATATTTTCTTACATTTCTGTGTTGCAACTCGAAAATCTCCGAACATGAAAGTTGTTCAAAATGAAAAGTTAAACAAGTTTTGTTTCAGGCCAAAGTTCATTTGAGTTATAGTTCAGAAGTTATTTTAAAAACTAAAAAAGCATGATTCGGAGGGCACGTCATTTCCTGGGCAAAAATTTGTATTCTCTCTTAGGCTTCAACTAGACTTTTGTTTGTCCTATCACTGATGATGTGCCTATTTGATTTTGCCGCCAAGTGCGTTGAGATGAGAGTTATTTAATTTGTTTCATTAAAGTACATGTATTTATGCACATATACACATCTATTTTTAATTCAAAGCAAAACCAATTTATAATTCTTTTCTTTTAAACTTTTCTTAGTTATTTATGCATCGTGTTAAGCTAATGAGGCTTATTTCGTAATTTAAACACCTGAGGTGTTACATTTTATAAGATTAAATTTTCAAAAAGAAGAACCCCGAGATTTTCCTTACTAGGATCAAAAGCTGATTGAACTCATATCCTGACTAATTCACATTCTCACAACAATCTAGACTTGGTTTAAGGCACTTGCAACCCACAAGGCTAAAGAATATAGGTAGAATCACAACTCATGCCATCCAATTCAAAATTTTCAAGGAGAGTATCGAGTTATAAATAAGATGCTTGCAAGAAATTAACAAAGCAACTATTCTTCATCTCCTTTAAGCAAGGGTATAAACAAAATTCTAGCATTATAGCATGGGAAGAGCCTTATTTGATGAAAACAAATGTTTTTGGTATTTCTTTTATGTTGTTCTTTTTGAAAAGAGAAATATATATATATATATATTTGGCATTGGTATTGGGAAGCATGATAGGAATGTAAGGCTCGTGGCACTTGAGGCACTTACCTGGCGGACTCTCCCCCAAGCTTAGATCTTGGTGAAGATTAAGCTTCAATGACCACCATAGTGCTCCTTGGTATTCATTGGTCCGCCTTTTTCACCAAGGATTTCTTCATGAATATGTCGAGGCTGCTTGTGTCAAGCATCGGCGGGATCTCTTTAGCAGTGAGTGCTGCTCCACCCTTGGGCTTAAAGTACAATTTTCCTCCTTGCGATTGATTTTGAGCTGAGTTGTCTCAGCCTGTACTCTTCGATCATCTTCGCCTTGCTGCGGAACTGTATCTCAACCTTGAGAGGGTATCCATGTCCAACTTGTACGCCGAAGTGTTGCGGAACTGTCTCTCAGATTTGAGAGGGTATCCATGTCCAACTCGTACGGTGAAGTGTTGCGGAACTGTCTCTAAGATTTGAGAGGGTATCCATGTCCAACTCGTACGACGAAGTGTTGCGGAACTGTCTCTCAGATTTGAGAGGGTATCCATGTCCAACTCATATGCCGAAGTGTTGTGGAACTGTCTCTTAGATTTGAGAGGGTATCCATGTCCAACTCCTACGGCGAAGTGTTGCGGAACTGTCTCTCAGATTTGAAAGGGTATCCATGTCCAACTTGACAAGGTTGTTTGCATTCACTGTGCTTATGATTTCCCTTCAGAGAGGGTTCTTTGGAAGCAGCTCCAAGTCTAGCACGCGAAGTCCAGGGGATGAAGATAGTCTGGTGTGGGCACAAATCTTGTTCCTTTAACGGTGAGCGCGATATGCAAGACACGCCGCTAAGGGATTTGGTCACCGAATACCTTAACTGTCCTCATGGAGTTGCAAACCTAATCATGTCTACCAGCTCCAGGCACGTTGCAGTGGGGACAAGGGAGTATAGCTGTACTTGATCTCAAGCAGTTTGCCGATAATTGCTTTATGATCACCGAAGGGGTTGTCAAGCTTTCAAGATCCTCTTGAGAGTGATATGCTGTGTACTCTTCTCAGATAGTATTGGATAGGGTTGCGCTGTATTGGTAACATGTTTCCATTTTTGATAGCACCAGAGGGGCTGAACCATAGTGCAGTCAAACTCATTGGGTTCCATCTTGGTTCCCGAACTTCGAAGAAGGTGTCCTGGTAGACTTTTTGAAAAGTCAACTGTGATTGTGTGCATAGGGTGGTCAGGCCCTAGTGATCCAAACTCTTAGTTTGCCTCGCATATCATGATGAATCCATCTTGGTAACTTTTATCTGTCCTGGCATTGGCCTCGGTCTAGTTTCACATGCAAATTCCTTTGAACTAAGGAGTGTTGATGTCAACATTCTTCAGTCTTTCCTACAAAAGGTTACTGAACAAAAAATACCCGAAGGTCCAGTAGATATCAGAATGTAACTTGATGAACCGGGGTTAGTTGCTCCTATGCTAGCCTCAAAGATTTAGCTAGCATGATTTACTTCCATATTTTTTTTATTTGTTCACCATTTGTCTTTATCTCTTTCTAGCATATCTCAAGACAAAGTCTAAGGACAAGCTGCAACAACACGATGTACTGATTACAAAAAAGGGGGGAAATTTTCGTAATGCACTCACATCGATATGTCTCCTTATATGCCGTGCTATGTTGGTGAAGTGTGACCTCCGGCCTTGCTTTATCTTTGTAATGAATTGAACTTGAGAACCTTCCCACTCGACAGAGCTTCCTGCATGGGTTAGTCCACACCAGTACACACGACTTCTATGCACGTGTTTGCCCATGATTCATTAATCATTTTCAACACCATGTCAAATTTGATTAAAGAAAGCTATTTAACCTAAGCACCACGCTTAATTTAAATAAGCCTATAAGCATACTATTAAACAAGTACACTTAAGCCAGAGCATACGAGGTGGACGAAGCATGATCATGGAAGAGTTGAACTCATACGAAGATAAAAATGAGCAAAGTTATGGCAAACCTCGAGCGACCTCCCGGAAGGGCTCAATTTTAGGTCAAAAGCAGGACCTCTCATGTACCTAATTTCGTTTGACGCCAACAGCCTGAGGACGGAGAACCTATCATACTTGCTGCAGCGTTGATTCCATCTTGCATCTCCTGATGACATGGTACTTCCTCATCTTGTGCATTGCGGTCATTTATGATCTTTGTGCCTCATAGTTTCCCTCGAGACAATCATACTGAACAATCCGCACAATGAGTACCGATGTTCCTACAGCTGCACAGAGGGTTTTCCAAGCATCCTAGACTAGGAATCACTGTCTAATCCAAAATCATGGTGGAGTGCAGTGTATTTTTTTACGTTTTCTCATAAAGGGTGGATCGGGCGTGAAAAGGAATGAGTTTTTTTTCTTTAAGGGGATGGAAAAAATGGGTGGTTTTGAATGAAAAAGTGATAACAAAAGACAAATGATAAAATGGTATCTAGCTCGTTGCTTCCCCGGCAACGGCGCCAGAAATGCTTGTTGGCGTTTCTTAAGCCTTTACAATAATCCCGCAAGCGCACAGAACACCATTGTAGCATTTCACTCAGGAGTATTCCGGACTATCGTATTTCCCATGGGAAGCAGTTGAGCAAAGGATACTAGATTATCAATCATCTAAATATTATCAACCATTCCACACAAATGATAAGGAAGGAAGGAAAGATAACGGCACGCATCCTCACCACAAGGATAAAGATAGCCAGAAGATAAATGAGATAAGAACACGGTTCCTACAATGATAGTTCTCATGCCAAGATGCAGGTGATGTAGGCTAAGGTAGCACTTCTCAAGAGGTATAGTAGCAGCGAGGGAGACAGCTTACTATAGAACCTGAGGGCAGTGGGAATGTAAACTAGCATCACCTTCCATTCACTTCAGCGGCTGGAGCGTGAGGACTACAGACTGAGGGAGAAATGGGCAGTCCAATTCGGCCAACGATCTACTGCTATGAAAACACCAGAATGTGGTGGACTACAATGGACGGACAGGGCTGTCACAACCTGCCGCCTACCACATCGGTTCTGTAGGGTGGAACACAACCCAAGATAACTATCAAGCCTAAGAACCATGCTTCAGCTATCAAGTTACTGACTTTCGCCTCACGTTAAGGCAAGAAGAAACCCCAAATGGCCAGGCTTGCTAAACCACGCAGACAAGGGATCCCGTGAATAGAAGGGAAGCTAGAGAACAACCCAGCTACTTAGCTCTACAACTATTCTGGTACTAATCTAGACATTAGAAAGTACGGCGGAATGTAAACAAGACATGGAAAATATCACTATATTAAATAGGCAAAAGTCTTACAATAAAGTAGAGATACAATGGAACTCATACCAAAACTCCTGAAGACGACTCCGGAATCGAAGAGAGCTCCTGACTCTAACTCCCGAACTGACCTTTGAATTACATGGGGAAGCGCCGCCCAAAGGGGGCGCCTCTCCTAGAGGGAGAGAAGTGGTGAAGGAAGGTACAAGTGAGAATGAGGGAGAGGGGTCCTATTTATAGCTTGGAGGTGCCTTGGAAGAGTGGAGATGCACATAGAATCCAAAGGGAATCTCCTCCTCCAAACACACTTTTGCTGCCACCTAGCGTGAAGTGCAACCACCTCCAACCTCCTCAGGTCGGTTACTTGCCGCCAGAGCAAGATGAGGCGGTTCCGTGGAAAAGCTGGGCCGGCCGGCCCAACCTAGGCTGGCCAGCCTGTGATTCTTGAGTCTCGCGTTGATGCACCAGAATTACGCTTCTGGAGGCCGTCAACTTGCAGCCCAAACTGGAATTTCTGGATTTCGCCGAAGTAGTAGGCCAGCCGGCTTGGGATTTCCACCAAACACGTCCATCCAACTTCCATTGTGTAGTGGATGGTCACCATGGATCAGCCATAGCTGGTTTTTCTGAATTTGATGAGTTTGCTCCGAGTTGTGGCCGTCCGATCCTTGGTGGAAGCCTTCCGGTCATATCCTTTGTATTTGCTTGTTCCTCCAGTTCATATGGGTCCATTAGGGGGTCCCAATTGGTCTTGTGGCAAGGTATGATGTACTTGGCAAAGGTGCTGGGCCGGCCGGCATATGTGAGGCCAGCCGGCCTGCAATGTTTGCACGGCACGAGTCTGGAACTTCCGATTTGCGTAGCTTTTGCGTCCGGACTCCGAATTGGGTGAACCAAATGTCCAATTCAATCATCTCGATGAGCTCTTCGACATGGCAATGTCTAATTTGGCATTAGAAAATGTTTATAATGGTGTCATATTTTATCCATGTTTCACCATTCCTGCATATGCTCCATTTAGTGTTGTTTCTTACATATTGTGAGCATAATCCTGCAAAACATCTCAAACCACCAAAACTTGTGGAATTTGTTAGTTGAAAGCTAATAATGCATAGAAATATGTTTATTCCCACTTTATTCACCGAGATGTTGGTGGTTGATGTTGTAATTAACGACCACCAATAGGGGCCTAATCGTAAATACTAATAAGCGTAGGGACCAATGTGCAAAAATGCACAAATCTGCTCAAATAAGATCCAAATCACATCAACACCTAGTCTAAAGGGTAGATCATAATTTTATAAGAATTATGAAACTGGTTTCATAATTTTCGGAGGTCTGGTTAATTAGTTATGAATTTTCTAAGTTTAAATCATTTTCTAAAAATGATAAATGATTTTCATAAAAAGAAAAACACACAGTCAGCCACGTGGCAGCACCTGGGTTGACGTCAGTAGGGGGTCTGGGTAGGCTGACGTTGGCATTGACCAAGGTGAATGGGTCAGCGGGTCAACGGTCAGCGGCCAGGTGGGGTCAAGTGGGTCCCACCAGTCAGTCGCACTGCCTCACTGACAAACGGGGCCCACGCATCAGGTTAGGTTAAAAGAAAAAGAAAAAGAAAATAGGCCAGCAGCTGGGTTCTTGGGCTGAATCAGTTGGGCCGGCTCGTAGCCCAACTCGGCTCGGCTAGGCAGGCTGCGTGGCTAACGGCTTGGGAACGGCTCGCAGGCCGGCTCAGGCGGCTAGGCGAGGTGGGCTGGCTTGCACGCGTAGAAGGCCGGCTCGGGTTTACAGCTTCATGGGTTGTCTTGGCTTCGTGGACCGGCTCGGGGTCAGCTGGCAGGCCGGCTCGAGCGTGGGGGCTCCGGCCCATCTCCTTCCTTCTTCTCTTCCTTCCTTCTCTCGCTGGCGAAGGTGGCCCACATGCCAGTCTCTGCTCCTCCTTGGATCTTCTTCTCCATACGCCAGTCTTCTTCCTTCCTCCCTCTCTCTTACGTGTGGGCCCGGGGTGTCGGTCACTTGGCGGGATCACGTGTGGCCGGGCGGATCCCGTGCGGACCCGGCGCGTGTGGGCATGCGTGTGCGTGTCCTGCGGGGGTGCAGGTGTGAGGGCGCATGAGGTGTTCATCGTGGGTGTGAGCGTGGTCACCACGCGCGAGGGTGCCGTGGCATGGTGGTCGGCTGGCGAGGCGGCTACGACTACGGTGGCGAACAAGGCAGGCGGCACGGCGTGGCAAGGTGGGGCAAGGCGGGACGCCAGCGAGGCTGGGCAGTCGGGCTCAGCTCCGGCGAGGCTGGGCGCGGAGCAGAGCTAGGGCGGTCGATCGGGCACTACCCTGGGTGGCGTCGGTATGGTCGGGGTCGCGGTGTGATGGGCGGTTCCAGTACAAATGGGACAAAAGGCACGGCGCGGCTGCGGGTTAGCTGCACGGTGGAGCTGGGTTCACAGTGGTACGGCGACAAGGCTTTTGGGATAAACAAGGTGGAACGCGGCGGTTTGCTGCGGATGGTCCGGGCGAGCACGTGCATGAGCTCTCGGTCTAGCCGAGGCCGCAGCACGTCCGCAGCGCTCGCGAAATCCGGCAACCTGGTGCACGACGGCTGAAACGAACTGGGTTTTCAAAATGAGAACCCGACTCCCTGTATGATCGTGATAGTCCCTGGATCAGTAGCTATCACATACAGAACTCATTTCAGACCAATATCACAGTCATACATCTTATAGATTCAAACAAGGGTTTAAATATTACATAATCCAAAGGATAGTATTACGAGCTTTCAGTACAAGCCCCTTGGGCTAAAAGGTTCAAATAGAAAGCGGAAGCGGTAGCTAATCTTCGGGGCCATCCTTCATCTTGAGGGAAACACTTCTCCACAGGCAAACTTGAGCGAAGCATGAGCCATCCTGGAATCATCCTTCAGTGTTAGGGTTGAGCATCGGGCAAATCCTGCATCTACCAACTATCCCCAAGGAGTGGGATAGGTTCACATCACCATCCGTATGCAAGCTTTAAGTGGAATGCAAAGGTATAAAAGTAGCCAAGTATAAGGCTGGGGTTTTCCTATGCATCAGCAGGAAGTTTATAACAACATCCATCTCTGACTCGGGCCATTCCGGCACCCCGGGCTCCTAATCCACACACACCTTCCATAACCACCAAGTCGGTGCGAGAACTCCCTCTCCCCGCACCTCAACTACCCCCAGGTAAGAATATCAAGACTAGAGGGAGGTAGAAGATATAGTGGCACCAACTAATGCAAGTAACAGAAAAGTAGGGATGTACATGATCGAGTACGCGGCTATACGTATAGTTTTTGCCCTGCAGGGGTTGTACACCCGGACTGTAACACCTCAGGTGTTTAAATTACGAAATAAGCCTCATTAGCTTAACACGATGCATAAATAACTAAGAAAAGTTTAAAAGAAACGAATTATAAATTGGTGTTGCCTTGAATTGAAAATAGTTGGGTATATGTGCATAAGTACATGTACGTTAATCAAACAAATTAAATAACTTTCACATTGATGCTACCATGGCTACAAAATTGAATAGGCACATCATTATGAACTTGATAAACAAAAGTCTAGTTGAAGTCTAGGAGAGAATGCAAAGTTTTGCCCAGGAAATGACGTACCCTCTGAACTGTACTTTTTGAGTTTTTAAAATAACTTCTAAACTATAACTCAAATGAACTTTGGCCTAAAACAAAACTTGTGTAACTTTTTATTTTGAACAACTTTCGTGTTCAAGGATTTTTGAGTTACAACACAAAAATTTGAGAAACACTTGAAATTGCAAACCAGTCCCCGCCTTTTCTTCTATTTTCACTGCAGACCCTTCTTCTCCGCCTCGCCCGACCCTTTGCTCGCCCGACCCTTTGCTCGCCCGACCCTTTCACTCGCCCAACCCTACGTTCGCCTGTCGCGGAGCCGCTTCGCCCGACCCTCCGATGCGCAGCCGCTTCGCCCGACCCTTTCGCTTCGCCGACCCTCGCTTCGCCCGACCCTCCGCCGCCGCGCAGTCGCTACAGGCCACTTGGCCGGCGATGCCTGACCAGCGCTAGGCGCCAAGCCAATGCCTGTCCGCGCCCGCACGCCGCGCTCCAACCCAGTCCGCGCACTCCACCCGCACGCCGGCGACGCGCGCCTCTGCTCGCCGCTCGCCGAGCCCAATGGGCAAGTCGCGCCGTGCCCGTGTCCCCGCCGCGTCCCGCCAGTCGCCGCGCTTGCCGCCCGGCAAGACAGCTGCTACAGCTCGTCGTCCAACCCGCACGCCGCGTGATCTCCTGCTCCCCATGCCAAATCCTCAGCGCCCAATCCCCTGACCGCGCCCGCCGCACGCCGCGCCGGCTCTGCTCGCCACCCGCCGTGACCTGTCACGTGCTCCCGCCGTGCCGCCCGCGCCCGCGTCTCACAGTCAAGTCCCGCCCTTCCTTCCGCCTCTATGCTGCCTACAAAAGGCCGCACTAAGTCCCCCCTCGCGCGCCCAGACACCAGAACGCCGCCACCACCACCATTACCACCGTCGTGCCCAGCTCACCATGGAGCTCACCTCTACGGCCACCCCTTCCCAGAGCTGAGTCTCCCACCACCACCACAGCACCCCACCGCATCTCACTGCCCCACCCATCGTCGCCCAGAACCGCCGGAGCACCGCCAGAGCCGCCCGCGCCGCCGCCACTCCTTGCTGCTCCATGGACAACCCACGCCGAAGCACCTCCGTCCCAGACAAGCCTCGAAACGGGTTCCCCTCGACGCCGCGAAGCTCCTCTACCAGCCCACGCTCTCCCCTCCTCGCCGGAGCACCGTCGCCGACGCTCCGACCCGCTGCCGCCCCTCTGCTCCGTGCCGACGAGCCACCTCCGGCCACCCCCAACCCCGACCAATGTCGTCCCGAGGTAGCTCTCACCTCCCTGGATCTCCCCGACCCTTTTCCCCTCGCCGCCGACGAGCCCCCTCGCCGGAATCTGGCCGGCCGCCGTGCCAGCGCCGCCCAAGGACCCAATTGCATCGATTGAAATCTTTAAAAGAGTCTGCACGGAAGTTTCCAAGGACCCCTCTGTAAAAGAAAGTTTTAACCGTAGATTCAAAATCAGTGAACTTGTAAAATTCATGTAAAATCGTAGAAAATCGGAAAAATACAAACTCAATTGTTCTGGAATCTTTGGATGAAATTCTGAAACTTTTGTTACATGCTTTTCTTCAGTTGATTGCTAAATGTTGCTCTAAATTAAATGGAAGGTTTAATAGACTTTAATTGTGCCCACCGTTGTAGACAAAGGCTAAACCTGAAAATTTGACAGTAGTTTGGTTGCTTGATTATTAGGCCAGTGTAAAAATATTAGGACCAAAAACCATCTCTAACTAATCTTGTTGAGAAACCTTGTTTATGCCACAAAATAATAAAACTAATTTATAACTGTTGTTATATTGTAATTCATGTGGTGAAACTTTTCCAGAACTGTTGTATTGATGTCTAAGTACCACAGAAAAAGTTTAGAACCTTTTTCCTTTCTGTAACCTATTTATATAATTTTGTGGTAGAAAAATTGCACTAATTCAAATAATTAGTTTCGTTGCTCAGAAAATGTTCAACCTTTTACTGTAGCACACTTTAGAGTAACTCTTTCTGTATAAATAGTTTCATACACAGAAACCCTATAAAACATCCTGTAGAAATTAATATTTATTAAAGTAGGTGTATCTTGCCCTATTTAATATGCTTTGTTTGTTCCACAGTAAAATCTAAAAAATTTACAGTAACACACACATGGATAGGTTAATCACCTGTAAAAGTTTTGGTGTCAATACTCGAATGTTTTGTTCTGTATAAAAATAACTAGGTTCTAGCAGTGGTTGTGTAATACATTTTTCATAATTATTTTGCTGCATGAAAATGTCTGAAATTTTTACAGTGCTTTTGTCTTTACATAATGTGCTCTAAATAAAAATTTCATCACCCAAAGTTACTTGGTCCAGAAGTTGTGCTTAATCCATGTTGTGCTTAGAAAATTAAGTTTCCAATATAACACAACCCCCTTCTCGTTTAATGAAGTTAATAGTTTAAGTCATACTCTATTAACAAATTGCCCAAAGAAATCTTAACTCAGTAACTTCGCAACCAAATTGATGTTTTGTGGACTACAACTTTATCGTGAAGGAAAATAATCGTCTTATACCATCGCTATAACTTACACTTGTGCATTCATATAGAATCGACTACTCTCGCCGACGGAACGTACGAGCTGGTGCCCGCGTCCGAGAGTGAGCAGCGTGAAGCTCAAGTAAATCTAACTGAAGCTCTCAAAGACCCGAGCCCAAGTTCGGACGAGCCCCAAGCTAGTTTTATCCAAGAAGGCAAGCCTTGGAGCATGAACCCTATTTTTCCAAACTTATGCAACTTATTACTCTACTTTACTTGTGAATTAAGTTTGTAGGAGTTGAATGGAAACTTAGTTGCATGATCCTAGGTACCCATGCTCTGAACCCTAGATGTAAGGATCGATAGAATGCTATGCTAATAGGACTCCGGTAAAAGTCGAGTGATTTCCTGTCACTAGCGAGAATATAGGAGTTGAATGTTTACTACATGCTGCAATCATAAGGTCGACGGACGGGGCTATGGTACAATGTTTATGTTGATGATTGAGGACCCGTCTGTTTAGTGAAAAATGCTAAGGCTGCAGTGTGTGGTAGTGGTGGTTAAGTCTTTGAACGTACTAATCACATGCCGAGAATATGGTAATCGGTAAGCTTAAGTACCTAATCGGACCGACAAGTGGACAGCATCCCACCATCTCAACTTCGGTTCCATGCGCGCACATAGTGGGTACAGAGCTAGGTTCTGTAGTCTCGGATGGTGGCCCTGATCCACAACCCAGGAAGAAAGGGGAAAAGTTGCACGTGTGACTCTTGGAGTAACCACGTGACGTGTGTTTAGGTTTCCCTTGCAAGGTTAAGAAATTCAATTCGAATCGTCCGTTTCTCGCGGTTATTGAGACTGCTTGACCCTTTTACCACATAGAGTAAGAAGAGGAACAATGATATTGGATAGTTGCTTACCTAGAATGGTTAAAGAAAACTAGAACTTGGAGCTAAAATTTGAAAGTAAGGACCTACTTATATATGCTTTTCGGCAAAACAAACCTCTCAAGCCAAAAGCCTTGCATGTTCAGGAGTCGGCTAAGTATATACCAATAGTCGGGTAAGCCTTGCTGAGTATTAGTATACTCAGCCTTGCTTGTGGCTTGTTTTCAGGTGAAACTTTCGAGGATATGATCGCTAGTTTGACTTGGCCGTGTACCCTTCCTCCTGGTTGGTCGGTGGAATGGGATATGCACCCGGCTAACGGTGATAATGCCGAGTGATGTCTCGTACGGGCTTTATCGAGACATTCGTATCGTCGAGTAGTTGTCGTTATTTTTCCGTTGCATTGAACTCTGAAGAACTCTATTATTTCGAACTCTGAAGTGCCATGTTTTATGAATTTGAACTCCATTGTAATAATAAATTATGATGAACCCTGTGGTGTAAAATTTGTGGAATGTTGTACATTCTGGGCTCACCTTCATGTGAGTACATGTATGTGTGGTTTCGATCGGCAAAAACCGTGGTTGTATCGGGAGGTTACCCGACAGACCAGTGGATTATTCCGTTTGAAGTGCGAGTTAGCCCTGATTGCCCCCGTGGTGATGGTTAGCGCGCTTGAGCCGGATTAATTCAGGTGGTTCTGCCCCAGCTGGACCCACTCGAATCAGCGTCAGCCGGTAATGATCCGACTGCCGAATAGACACCGGTCTACTGAGAATGAGAACTAGTAGCCATTGCACCATCCTCCTTTCCCGGGTTTGGGTGCTTTCTCGTGCAGGAGGTCGCCCCGGGACTATGAAGCCTTCTACACCTGGATTTCGCAAGATCCAGCCATTCAGGGGACGTGAGGTCATCGCCTCCTTCCCTTACACTGATACGCAATCCTCCTACAGGCTTGGCACCATGCTTGCTAGCTTCGGACCGGATCCAGCCGCATAGTGGATAAGTGGTGTGCACGCTCACAAAGTCCCAGTGATCATAGTTACCACAACAGGTCCTCATATGCCAAGGCGAGCATCTCCCTCAAGTGACGTATCCATCGCAACTGTCCGTCATCGGCACCCATTACAGGTATGGCCCTCCAACTCCTCCTGTACCACCATCCATCCACACAGGACCAACGTCCACAAAGGACATGTGCCCGCAATAGGCACTCCGTAAGGTGTGCCCAACACACACCCCAAGCCTTTGATCCGAAGATCTGGTTAACTTGCTCGCCCTTAGCTAATAGCCCTAATCACCAGCTCCTAAAAATATATATGTCTTACTCACACCAAGACTATATCAAAATATCCCACACATACACATGCAATAGTAGCCAAAGCATCTCATATTCATTCATGGTAAACATGGGATAACAAGGAGTCTGGGTATAGAAAGAGGCTATGCAAGTTTATCTCATTGCAACACAGCACAGAGCACTAGCAATTCTAGCAAGCAATGTCTAATAGGCATTCAATTGATAGATGGGCGTGAACCTGGTGGTTCTTTGTTGTCTCTCGAGGTCTTCTAGTGTCCGGGAAGCCCTCCTCGATCTTCTGGTCGTCCTGGTCGTCGATTTGCTGACATCAGCATGAGGTCATGCTGACATCATCGTTGACCTCGTCAACGTTGATCGGGTCATATGGTCCGGTCAGTGGCAAAAGGGGCCCACGGATCAGATCTGCTAAAAGAAAAGAAAAGGAGGAGGCTGCTCGGGTTATTGGGCTTAAAGGCTATCGGGGCGGCTCATGGCCAACCTCAGCTCGGCTCAAACAGGCGGGCCGGCTCGGCGTCAGCTCGGGAACAGCTCGGGTCTCGGCTGCGCTGGCTTCGCTAAACAGGCCAGCATGGTTATCAGGCCGGCCTCCTTGGCTTGGCCTGCTCTCTTCTTCTCTCCCCTTTCTCTCAATGACGGGACGGACCCACGGGTCAGCGGCCTCCTTTGCACGCTGATGGGTGGGGCCCTTCAGTTAGTCTCGGTTGGATCCGCTGCGGCTGGGCAGATCCAGTGCGGATCTAGCTTGTGTGTGCGTGCGTGTGGCCAGCAGGTGGTGTGTGTGTGTGCGTGCGTGTGCGCGTAGGTGCACCCTAGGCGTTCGACGAAATGCTAAGGAGGGCGTTCGCCGGGTCGCGAACACAATGGCGCGGCGCTGTGCGCGGTCACCGCGCCGCGGCATGGTAGGGCTACGGCTTGGCGAGGTCGGCGGGGAGCGGAGCGCACGGCGGTGCAAGGTGGGTGCTCACGCGCGGACTCCTGGGAGTCTAGGACTGCGGCGTGGTCCCGTCATGCGCGCGAGGCCCCGGTCCTCCGGGCTCGCAGCATGACGCGGCGGCGAGGGAAAGAGACGGCGGCTAAGGGCTAAGGCGGGGCTAGAGGGGGCGCGCACGCAGGCTCTCGGTCTAACCAAGGCTGCGCATGACTGCATCGCTCCCGGGTTTCCGGTGAACCGGGCTGCGGTGGCGCTGGGGCTGCCACGGCAAGTGGGGCGTCGGCGAGGCTCCTGCAAGAAACAAAGGGGACTGGGATCCTATGGTTCAGCTACAGCGGGCTCATCGGTGGCCATGGCTCGCCGGCAGAAGGGGAGGTGTGAGGTTGGCGGCAGCGTGGACTCACCGGCGGCTCCATTGGAGACAACGGCGGCGCAGTGATGAATCGATGAAGTGGCGTCGTGGCCGTGCTGTGACGCGCAGCTGCGTCGGCGTAGCCGTGCGGGCGCTGGCTCGGGGCGGCGGAGCTCTGGCGATGACGTTCTCCTCCTCTTCTCCTCTTTCGGCGTGGCGGCGGCGTGGTGCAGCTCCGGCGTCCCGCGGTCTTCTGGCACTCCCGTGTTCTTCTCCTCCTTCCCTTCTGCTTTCTCTTCTTGCAGCTCGGCTTCTCCTCTCTCTTGGGCAGCGACGGCGGCGGATTGGGGAACAACTCCGGGCGACTAGGGTTTTCGCTACGGCTGGGGCTTTATTGGGGCGCCGCGGCTAGGGTTTGGAGAGGAAGAGCGCGAGGCCTCGACAATTTTTGGCATCCGCGCAAGGACGCGTGGTGGAAGTGGCTGCGCCGGGCTGTTTCGCTGTTTTGGCTGCTAGCGTGCGAGGCGAGGCGAGGGGAGCGGGGTGCGGTGCTGGTTGGGAAACCAGGCTCCGCGTCTCGCGGCGGGCTACGCGGCGTGCAGGCGAGGCGGTTATGTCCCCCTATCATGGAGCGGAGATAGGCGAGGGCTGGGTGACGCGAGCGGAGGCGGCGTCCGGGCGGAGTCATCGTGGGGAAGAAAGGGGAACAAGGGAGGCGAGGTGTGCGACTGACGGGTGGGGTCGACCCGTCAGCGGGTCAAGGTGAAGGGGTAAGGCGGCGTTGGGTTGGGCTGCTTCGCGGGCTGTGCGCGGGGTGAACGAGCCGGATTGGAAGGGTGCTGGGTTAGATGCTGGACTGGGTTAGCTTCGGTTTGGGCTGGGTTTAGATGGGTTTAGTCCCAAGACGAGTTTGGGGGTTTAGTTAGAATTTTAATGTAGTTTGAATGGCCGAATTCAAACTAAATTACACAAAATTCAAGCAAAGCACTCAAGTGATATTTTAAATAGGGTAGACCAATAAATCGAAACAAAATCCAAATGATCCACACTAACAACTTGATCCTTATCTCTATTTTAGGTTTTATTTACTAGGAGTTTGGAATAGAAGCAAGGTATGCTTACATTTGATCGAGCTATTAGCACTTGCACGAAAAAGTTTTTAAAATTCCCAATTTTTGGAGTTAGAACATTCCGTAAAAATACGAGATGTTACAGTCTCCCCCCACACAAGAATCTCGTCCCCGAGATTAAAGGTTACCTGGGTTTCGAAGAGGTGTGGGTACTTCTCTTTCCACTCGGCTTCTTTTTCCCAAGTCACTTCCCGTTCTATGTGGTTGCTCCATTGTACCTCTCAGTAGGGAATAGTGGTCCTCTTGGTTTGCTTTTCTGCTCGATCCAATATCTTGACGGGTTACTCTACATACTCAAGGGCTCCTTGTAAATCCACCACTTCTGCTGGTATTGCCTCATCTGAGACTCTCAAGCACTTGCGTAACTGGGATACATGGAAAACTGGGTGTACTCCGGCAAGCTCTTCTGGAGCTGCAACTTGTAGGCCAACTTTCTTATCCTTTTGGTAATCGGGTATGGTCCAATGTATCTTGGGGCAAGCTTTCCTCTTACATGGAACCTCTTGATACCCCGAAGCGGTGACACCTTCAGGTACACATGGTCTCCGACTTCAAACGAGAGATCTCTTCTCCTTTTGTCGGCATAGCTCTTCTGCCTACTCTGGGCTGCCTTTAGGTTTTCTCTGATTTTGGATACATTTTCTTCGGCCTCCACAATGGCTTCGGGTCCAAAGTATGCCCTCTCTCTGGTTTCTGACCACATCAGCGGTGTTCTACATTTTCTGCCGTAGAGGGCCTCAAATGGTGACATGTGTAGACTGGCCTGAAAGCTGTTGTTGTAAGTGAACTCAGCATAGGGCAGACTCTTCTCCCAGTCGAAGGCATAGGATAGCACACATGCTCTCAGCAAGTCTTCTAGGATCTGATTTACTCTTTCAGTCTGACCATCGGTCTGGGGTGAAAAGCAGAACTATACTCAAGACAGGTCCCTAAGGACTTGTGTAGGTTCTGCCAGAACTTAGCGGTGAACTGAGGGCCTCGATCTGATACAATGCTTCACGGTGCGCATGGAGTTTCAGGATATTCTCTATGTAGAGCTCTGCTAGTTTTCCCACGGGATAAGTCGTCTTCACGGTATAAAATTGGCAACCTTGGTCAATCAATCGACTATTACCCAAATGGCGTCATGTCCTTTCTGTGTTCGGGGCAATCCCACGATGAAATCCATACTAATGTCATCCCATTTTCACACGGGTATGTCCAACGGCTTGAGCAATCCAGCAGGGCGCTGCTGTTCAGCCTTGATCCTCCTGCAAATGTAACACTTAGCCACATACTGAGTTATGTCCTTTCTCATATCTCTCCACCAGAAACGATCCTTCAGATCCTGGTACATCTTCGTACATCTTGGGTGTATGGAGTACATAGAATCATGGGCTTCATTCAATATCTCCATTTGGATCTTCAGATCCTGGGGTACACATATACGATCTTTCAGACACATGGCACCTTGATCGTCGACTCAGTAGTTGGGTGCCCTTTCGTTCTTCGTCATCCATCTCAGCTTTCGGATTTCTGGACATTGTTTCTGGGCTTGCCTAATTCGATCTTCAAGATTGTACTTGATCACTAGCTCATTCAGCTGTCCTTGCTCAACAATATCAAGCTTCAGCTTCTCTAGCTCATCACACAACTCGGGTTGTCCTTCGCGAACCATCAGGTTGCTGCAATAGCTCTTCCTGCTTAGTGCATCTGCCACAATGTTGGCCTTGCCTGGATGATACTGAATGTTCAGGTCATAGTCCTTAATCAATTCTAGCCATCTTCTCTACCTCATGTTCAGCTCTGCCTGAGTGAAGAAATACTTCAGGCTCTTGTGATCGGTATAAATGTCGCACTTGTTGCCAATCAGGTAGTGTCTTCAGATCTTCAAGGCATGTAAAACTGCTGCGAGCTCAAGGTCATGGGTTGGATAATTCTCTTTGTGCTTCCTCAACTATCGCGAAGCGTACGCAACGACTTTGCCTTCTTGCATTAACACACATCCAAGACCTTGACGAGAAGCGTCACAATACACCACAAAATCCTTCCGGATATCCGGGAGTGTGAGGATTAGGGTGGTAGTGAGTTTGGACTTGAGCTCCTGAAAGCTGGCTTCACACTTCTTGGACCAAACAAACGAAACTCCATTCTTGAGCAGTTCTGTCATTGGCTTTGCAATCTTGGAGAAATTCTTAATGAAACGCCTATAGTAACCTGCTAATCCCAAGAAACTTCTGATATCAGTGACATTCTTCGGCTGTTGCCATTCTAACACGGCTTCTATCTTCGCGGGGTCCACGGCAACTCCTTCAGCTGTCAACACGTGGCCTAGAAAAGCAACCTTGTCTAGCCAGAACTCGCACTTGCTGAACTTGGCATACAACTGGTTTTGCCTCAGCTTCTCGAGTACAATCCTCAAATGCTCGGCATGTTCTTCGGCAGTCTCGGAGTAGATCAGAATGTCATCAATGAAGACTACAACAAACTTATCTAACTCCTCCATGAACACCTTGTTCATCATATTCATGAAGTACGCAGGTGTGTTGGTAAGTCCAAAGGACACGATAGTGAACTCATACTGCCCATATCTGGTCACAAATGTTGTCTTCGGAATGTCGCTCGGACGAATCTTCATCTGATGGTAGCCGGATCTTAGGTCAATCTTGCTGAAGTACTTGGCATTTTTCAACTGGTCTAACAGATCATCGATCCTGGGTAGGGGGTACTTGTTCTTGATGGTTACTGCATTCAACGAGCGGTAGTCAATGCACATCCTCATGGATCCGTCCTTCTTCACGAACAACACTGGTGATCCACATGGCAAAGCACTAGGCCTGATGTACTGTTTGTCCAGCAATTCCTTCAACTGCTTCTTCAGTTCTACGAGTTCTTCCACTGACATCCTGTAGGGTCGCTTTGCAATCAGTGCGGTGCCTGGCACAAGATCGATCACGAACTCAATCTCTCTATCGGGTGGTAACCCTAGTAACTCCTCCGGGAACACATCCGAGTACTCGCACACGACTGGTATGTCAAAGAGCGTCCTCTCTTCTAGGTTACTCAGATTGTACACTTGAGGAACATCTTGTGACTTCAGGGGTACTACCTCTATATTCTCCCCACAAGGGTGTTCTAGAGTCACGAGTCTGGGTGAGCACGAGATGACTCCTTTATGCGGTGTCTCCAAGGGGCCGGCATACCGAGGTACAAGCTTGGGGTTCGCTCAAGAACCAATACAAGGTCACAACACCTTGCACTCACACTCTCTCTAGAGCCAGCCTTGCACTGCACCTCACAAAGCTCGTGCTAAACTTATGGATTTGATCAATGAGCTCTTTTGTTGGCTTGGAGAACATCAACAGAGTTTCTGTAGCTTCTCATGAACTCCAGCAGCCTCAAATGATCTGGAGTGAGGCCTTATATAGGTTAGAGATCCACTCCTATCTGTTACAAGCTTTTCTGCCAAAAAGTGTAAAGCGTCTATTAAACTTGTCACAACCGTCGGTTTAACCGGTCACTCTGAATCTGCATGCTAGCCGTTGAACGTCTCTTTGCCACACCTGAGCTTGCTTGCATCATTGCACCGATGCATCATCGGTTCAACCAGTCCTGAAGAGCTTTTTGCTTCTCCAACTTCATAAACCTTCTGGTGGTCTAAATGACCATTGCACCGATGCCTTCTTGGCACCGTCGGTTAAACCGGTGACACCCGTCGGTTTAACCGGTGCTACTGGGTTTCTTGCGCATGATCGCCATTGCAATTTCCAATGCACCGCTCCGTTACAAATTCTTGTTGTCGGTTTAACCAGTGCCCCTTTTTATGTCACACTTGTCCAATTCGTCGTTGCGATCACTTGGACAACCCTAAAATATTCTATATCTGGTTTTTCACTGTGTCTTGGGTGTCTTGGATGCGATTTGAACTTCATCCATGGGACCTAGAAATCCTACAAATGTGATATCATAAACTTGTTAGTCCCATTGACTATGTTGTCACTCAATCACAAAAATCACAATTATAGCCTAATGGGGCCATGTTTGTTATAGATTTGAATGAACATGGTTCACACACTAACTTTATGTAATCAACTAAAAGTGAATTTTAGTGTGTTACACTCCACACTAAGGCGGAGGGTAGATGACTTGCTAGCTAGGCATCAAGACTCAAGGGTCTGACGCACCAATCTTACAAGTTTGGTTCACTCCAAAACTAAGCACAAGGCTGCAGCATCTTGCCCTCACACTAGGTCTAATCTAGCACTAATCACTTAGTAAGCTTGTACTAATTGTCTTGAATATGATCATTTTAGTACTTTGGTAGCTTGGATGTGTTTCAGTGTGTCTTACACACTAATGGACCTCAACATATTACAGCGACTTCAAGTGGACGAGTAGAGGGGGCATAAACAACTCAACAACTCAAAAGAGTCGTTGCTCCAACGGTTATAAAAAATGCAATAGCACTGTTGGGTATTTTAACGTATGCGAAAGTGACTCCGCAAGCGCATAGAATACCATTGTAACTTTCCCCTTAGAGAAGAGTATTCCAAGTGTATCGAATCCAATGGAATGGGTGTGTATACCTATGACTCGAGTTATCCAAGGACAACCAACCAAATAAGATAGGTGAAGTGTAGAGAGGATTCCTAAGGTAGTACTAAAGATGAGTTAAAGGTCGATCTCTCGGGGAAGACTCGCTTCGGGCATCGGCTTACCCCTGAAATGGTCAGGAGACTCTGGCCAATGGCTCTACGCTATATCCGAACGTGGAGGATTACGAAGGACCAACAGGGCTGTCACCACCTGCAGCCTACCTCTACAAACTGTGGGATATAAGGAAAAGAAAGGTAACCCTTAGCATAGACACCACGTCTACGCTATTGATTACTACCATAGCCTGATTACGTTTGAATTCCCATAGCAACCTATGGCACTATGTATAAATTCAAAGTGATGAACCCGCGAGTAAGAGAACCGATCTCACTCAAATAAAGTACTATACAAGATAGGAATCTCAAATACTAACATACTCATACCAGAGGACGCCAGCATCTGTAGAGGTACATAACTGGAGCAGAGTGCTGAGGAACTCAGCACTCCTCCGAGCGACTCTCTCTCTCTCTCTCTCTCTTTCTCTCCCTATTCTATGCACTATCCTAAGCAGTGCTTCGCCATGGAGTTAAGGACTACATCTTCAAGTGAAGACGTTGATCTAATTGGTGGTGGTGTGTTGAATGGGGGGCTCTCCTCCTCCTTATATAGCCCTCCATGAGTGGATCCTATGGAGAATACTCGAGGTGGAACAACTCAGGACCGGCATAGGGAACGCAGTAAGAGTTTCTAGGAGAAAGCTGGGTCTAATTGGGCCCAGTAGGGGTTCAGCCAAAACCTGGGATTCAGCCGACCCCAAATGGTGGCCTCCCTGGTAGAGCCGCCCTCAGGAAGTTGGTGGGAGACTCCACGTGAAAGATGGGCCTGAATGGCCTCAGTAGGGGTTCGGCCCATCCCTTGTTGACACTATTTGGGCCCATCTTTGGTTGGTATACTCCTTGTGGGCTCCTTATGGGAATCGCGGGATGCTCGGTTGAAGTTAAGTTGGTTTAGCAAGTCACGTGGGCCCTCAATCCTTTGTGTAGTGCAAGATGTGTGTGCAGTTCATCTGCGTTCTCTTCATGTTTCCTTTTGTTTCCCGACATGTGTTCCTAAAATAGCTTATTGAATAATACATGTGGAACTAGATTAGTGATAACTCCTACCACTACTGTTGATGATCATATTCTTTATATGTTTTTATAGGAGTTGACGGCATAAATTTCAGACTTAAGAGCACCAGATAATCTGGTACTCACATAGGGTGTGTCGAACCATTTCCTCAGCCTAACAAAAAAGATACTCATGTGCCTAATCCATACTAATAAGTAATATCGAAGCGATAGGCACCTAATTCTTGACTGATCTGGACCTCACTTAATGATCCATACTAATAAGTAATATCGAAGCGATAGGCACCTAATTCTTGACTGATCTGGACCTCACTTAATGCACACGCAAGTGCGTGCAGTGTTTAGACTTGATAGCTTCCTAGAACTCAACTATTTAGGGAAGAAAAAGAGACTTTCTCCTGGATCTCTTCCACACAAATTAATGTGGTTTTTGTGATGATCGGTAAGGTTGACGGTGACGAACGCGGGCAGCGCCGTGCAGCAGGGACGACGATGACGACAGACAACTGAGTATTTGTATAAAGAATTCCATCCAGTTTCAGGCCACCACGACAGGCTATAAATACACGCTTCTAAGGGCCACCATTGCAAGCAGCTCGATCGGCGCGACCAGCTACCACTGCCGAGCGATTGGGAAAAGGAAGTGTTCTGAGCGAGAGGTCGAGGATCCCGGTGATCAGGTCGGTCTTACTCTCACTCTGCTCAGTGCTTACCCACGAAACTCGATCGATCAGAACCCATTCTTGCGTCTTTCACCGTGTATTCTGAGACTATCTCGCGTTTTGTATTGACTCCATTGTTTCTTATAATTCTCATGAGAATTCCAATTTCTGCAGAACAATGTCACAGTCTGGGGCCTTGCATCTTTCTACGGGCTTGCAAGGGAAAAATATTGACAAGGATAAACTTGAATCGACCGTTGAACAGTTCTCTCTCTCTCTCTCCCTGTGTGGTTGTCTATGCGAAGTTAGGCCATGTTTGGAAATTAACACATGATTTTATAAATATAAAATTTTTGAATTGGGCATTTACCATTGTTAGACTAATAATGAGATGAATTCATTCCGAATCAAGAAGTGATAGGCCACAAACTGTTTTTTTACTATTTTATCATGACAGATGGTACACTGAGAGTTATAATTCAAAGGCATTAACATGTGTGATGACAATAAATGGTGATTACTGATTGACGTCTTGGGAAATTTATACATATAGATATATACCATGCCTTCGGAAAACCAAGTGATTCGTCGAAAATGGGTTATTTGCTTCTAGCAATGTTCAAAATAGCCCGCTATAACTCCGCTATAGCCCGATATTAGCTTTTTAGGAGATCTACCGCTACGCTATGCAACATTTGTCCGCTACGTCCGCTAAATGGGGTTTCAAAAGATTTAGCAGTGCTAAATGTCCGCTAAAGTTGCTTTGCGAGATTTAGCAGCCCTAATGTCAACTTGCTAGTAGATTTTAGTTGTGGCATTCGCTCAAAGACACAGTCAAAAGAACTGATACAACTAAATGAACGTAGTGTGAACCCTAAACAACGTAGCATGAACACTATTGGGCAATTTAGAGATATGTTGGAGTTCATTTTTTAGTGTTAGACCTATAATGCCTATAATTTATATGTAATTATCGATTATTTTATCGTTCCGCTAAATGATTTAGCTTTTGCTATAGCCCGCTATAGCTTTCTATAGCTTTTAGAGAAGCCTGCCGCTAAACTTCATAGCCCGCTATTTAGAACATTGGCTTCTAGGCTTTAAGATTGAAGACAGTTAAGTGAATGATAGTTCGCAAAAAAAAGTGAACGATAGTTAGAACGGTTACTTTTGGATGAGTCACTATTTTATGACAAGTGAGGACGACACACACCATGCTTCAGAAAATAGAGAAAATGAACAGGAGAGAAGAGAGGGTGGTCTTGACTCCTGAGCATAGTTATTAGGGCCAGACCGGCTGGTCCGATCGGTTAAACCACTAAGCAGAGCCCTCTTCAGTCCATTTGAGATAAAAGACCGGTATGCAAGAACTGTACAAACACCAGTTCGATCGCCAGCTTTTCTATGAAACCGCTCGTTTTTTCGTATTTGAATCTGAAGTAAACCGGGTGGGCTCCAGATGCTGAGAACTCGAGGTACGAGGGGTGGGGGAAAGAGGAATAGATGGTAAAAATAGCTTGCAAAGGTGTTTGAGTGCGTCCTGCTGCTCTATAACCTGTTTCCATACCACCACTCTACTCCATCAGATCCGTTTACTATGAATTATATACCATATTTAGACCATTTTGAACCGGAGGTTCTTCCGGTCAAACCAATGAACCATCAAACTAATGAGATGAACAATTCAATCACCCTCCGGAGGTAGTTGGTACAAAATGAAGCAGCTGATCTAGATAGTTGGATGGAGATCCAATGGTTAAAAAAAGTAACAAAGACAGATACCATATCTCGCACAACTGAAAATAAAACAGATGCCCAAACTGTTTTAACCATGACAATTTGAGGAGAGCTTTTTATGATAGATATCAATTGGAATGTATTTATAGCAGCGTGCACCTTTTATTAATGAATCCATAGATTACTACCTACTTCCATATGATGTTGGAGGGTCTTGACGTTAGACTTAGTATCAGTACAATAACGGATGTCGCCATGTTAGAATAAATTTTGTTCTATTTTTTCTTTGTTTATTAAAACTGTCCTCTTAGCCGCTCCTGAATGTTCAATTTGCTTCAGATATGCAAAGTATCATGACCTGCATGGAGGTGATGAGGAATTCAGGAAGTCGAACTACAGTGACTTGGTAAATAGAATTATTTTCTTTCGAGCTAAAGTTAAGTACTTAAATGTTTTAATACTGATTGGGACTCAAATTTTAATAATTTTCACTGTGCAATCAGGTAAACAAGTATTACGATCTTGTAACCAGCTTCACTGAATACCACTGGGGTCAATCATTCCATTTCGCCCCAAGGTAATAAAATGTGAACCTCCCTGCAGTTACAACTTATTACTAAACACCTTCATTTTGTCTCTACTGACTTTTCTACTTCACAGTTGTGCTACATTCATTTGACTGAACTCCATTTATATCTTCTAATTATTAGATGACATGGAGAAACTCTTCGTGAAAGCATCAAGAGATTTGAGCATTTTATTGCCCTTCAATTGGGGCTCAAGAAGGGATGAAGGTTGGAAGAGAAAACTAAACTGCTTTGTCAATTTAGCATGTTAGAGATTTTTATGACCCTAGGAGCTACACAACTTTCCAATAATTGTACGATATAAATCTGTCATAAAAATTTGTGATGTATGGATATATTTAAAATAAACTGTAGCATTCCTTTGTAATTTGTTCTGGCCATCACTGATAAATAGGCAGCAATGAACCTATCCTACACTCATTAACTGCTAGTGGTACTAACACTGAGTTGGCTTTTCGTGCAAATAAAATTTTGGATCCATACAAAATTCACTGCAAACATTGTTCAAAGGGAGTTCGACTTAAGTCATATCATGTAGTGTCTTATTTAGCCACATTATTGTAATATATATATATATATATATATATATATATATATATATATATATATTGGTAGATACAATGCTATCAACAGTTCATCCACATTTAGTTTTCTTGAATTCAGCATCATATGGTCCTTATTGCATTGCAGGTCCTGGATGCTGGATGTGGAATTGGGGGACCCTTAAAAGAAATCGCCAGATTCAGGTACTGAGCAGAAAATTCTGTTGCTAATCATTTAAGCCTGTGATGAAGTTCCTCGGAACATGTAAATATATAGCAGTCTCAGTGCTATTTATCATTTTAGCTCAACAGAGATAACTGGGTTGAACAACAATGCTTACCAGATATCAAGGGGCAAGGTTTGCTTTTTAACTTCTTTTTGCTGGAATACAATAAAAAAAACATTGTGAGCATACTTGTGTATCAGTTGTAAAATGGATTATTGGATTTCAGGAGCTCATTTCTTTGGCAGGTTTGAGAGACCAGTGTAACTTCATAGAGGTGAACTTGCATCCTTATCATGAGTAGTATTATGCTTTTCTTTGGGTCAAGACCCTTTATTCTAATGGTCCTTAAATCTAATTGGCCATCGTAGGGAGACTTCATGAACATGCCATTCCCTGATAACACCTTTGATGCAGCCTATGCAATTGAGGCCACAATTCATGCACCTGATGCAGTATAACCCACATCATAAGTTCCTAATTTCATATATGTTTTTGAACCAATATTTCCAGTGTTGCTAATCCCCCCCCCTGTACCCGGTAATTGCAGCTAGGCGCCTACAGGGAGATATACAGAGTGCTGAAACCAGGCCAGTATTTCGCACTAGATGAGCTGTGCTTGACTGATAAGTTTGATTCATACAACACTAAACATAGGGACATCAAGGCAGAAATTGAGCTTGGCAGTGGCCTGCCCGACATCCGCAGCACTCGCGAGTGCATCCAAGCGATGAAAGATGCAGGATTCGAGGTTATGAACAAAAATCATCATGCCATGGTTTAGTTTGAAGTACCTTTTGGGTGCTAGAATGACTCGGTTCTACTCTTTTATTTCAGGTTATCTTCGCAAAGGATCTTGCTGAGGACTCCGAGTGCCCTTGGTACCATGAATTTGATCCTAGCCGTATCTCATTGAAGAGCATCTTGGTACCATGAATTTGATCCTAGCCGTATCTCATTGAAGAGCATCAGTAACTCACGTGTCGGACACCTCCTCACTCGTGCCATTGTAATCTTAGAAGACTCTACTATAGGACATGTTTCTAGGTAATTGTATAATCCGCAGGATTTGGTCTTCTGTTATCTTACTTTACTGCGTTACCATGTTTTTACAGGTTGGCACACTTGAGTTCCACCGTATTGCCCCCAAAGGCTGCAATAGACTGTTCAGCATCCTGCAGACTGCCTCCCACGGCCTGGTGACGGGCAGCCGGTATGTCTTTTCCTTGCATAAAAGGAAATTTTAATCGCCTAATAGTCGGAATCACACAAGTGAGCAACAAAATACAAATTAAACGGAACTAATGGATCTTACATGATGCCATGACCTCAGGGAACAGATTTTTACGGTGACCTTTGTCCTGGGCCGGAAACCTCTCAAGGAGAGCGAAATTTAAAGCAGCCTACAACAATGCCGTATGTAGTATGGGCTATTACTCAGGGGCTAGGACTAAAGTTGGCTGTGAACTGTGATCCTTGCACTGTACTAAAGTATTGCTAAAGTTCTATGCTGGGTTTGTTCCCACGCTTGGGTTGTTGTATGCTGTGTACTGAATTACTGGTTAAGATTATTGCTATCTGGAATAAACATATTTCTAGTATCCGGATATTGAGCACTCTCTGAAATGTTCACAATATCTCTGTATAAACATATTCATCATTGGCATTATATATATCACAAGCAAGTGCTTCACCACTTCGGTTTATCCACTACAATAGAAACAACACTTATAGGAGACTCAGTCTCATACTATGCTGTGTTAAGACAAGGCAATACGCTGAGCAGCAGGATTTTGAGAAAGACTGTCCTAAATCATACTCTTTGTCATAATAATCATAACAAATACAACTTTATGTATGCATGTGTGTTGGCGCTAAAATCGGCCGGATAGAAATCGGCCGATGGGTCTTCAGCGTCGGACACACGACCCGGGAGAATCTGCTTAGCTCCTGTTCGGGTTATCGCCCTGGTGCGGTTCGCGCGGCGTGCCAGTCAATCTGACCTGTTGATTGACAAGGAAATAGAGTATTAAATTCCAGGCGCGTCGATCGGCTGGAGTTCCGATCTGTCCTGAGGAGCGCGTCGGCAGCGAATCGGCCGATTTGCTATATAGATGATCGGCTATGGATCAGCCGATGATCGTGTAGTAATCGTAAAGAAAACTGCTGGAGCGATCTAGACGACTACTGCAAGAACAACACTTGAAATAGATCTAATCGGCTGTGAGATAGTAAATTGAAGAAAAACGATGACGAAGCCGATTACTCTGATCTCAAGCTGGATAACTGGTGATAATACTAGAACAACAGGTAAAACATGCAATTCTAGTAAATATCGATAACTGGTGAATAAATCCAAATGAAACCACAGCGATGCGCCCGTAGTTAAAGCTCGGATATTACTCGGTAAGCGGAACCTACCAATTGGCCGGAGATCAAGTTGATGCAGCCCTGCCAATCCGTACGAACTCGTGAAAGAAGAAAAGTATTGGCGAAGTCGCCGACTTGAAAGTAAATCGCTGGAAAAAGTAGAAGTACTGTTGTTGATTGATGAATTGATATCTTTGTAAGACCCTGACGACTCCTATTTATACCCTAAAGCTAGGACTCCTGGTCGATCACGACTTGTTATAACCTTATTTAAATTACTATATCTATACAGACTTTAAAAAGGAAACGGACTCCCGCAGAATCTTCCACCGCCGCTCCCTAATCCAATCAAGATTTCCTTCAATTGCTCCTCAACCGACTTAGCGTGCCCCCTTTGACCAGCTTTTGACCAGGATCCTCCGAAATAATCCCATCCTGTTGGCATAGGCTGTGCTACCAATCGGCCGATTTCCAACTGTTACTTCAATTGGCCGATTCCTTCCTGTAGCCTTCAGATCTGCCGCATCGGCCAATCTTCTCCTCCTGACGCCGATTCAACACGTGTCAAAATCTGGCGTCAACACATGCCCCCCAGTTTCGGAGTAAAATATAACTTTTCCTTCGAAACTCTTTTCTTTAATCCTTTCCTCCAAAACAGGCGCAGTAAAAATCTCCTTCCGTTCCGCGGCACAATGATTGCAATTTCCTCGAACCGGGCGCGCGAAACGACCGTTCCTCTGGAACTCGTGTAGACGGCGCGGTAAAAATACCATCTTTGCCCTCGCTTCCCTGATCTCTCTTAAGTACTGGCTTTCTACGCCCATCCTTCCCCACGAATCTAGCATTCTCTCCGTCACATCATTGTTCGTCTTCCTCCAAGCTCTTTCGATTTCCAAGTGCTTCCCCTTTTCCGGCGATCTCATCCGCGGCCTGCTCTGATCCCCAATGGCGTCTCCATCGGCGACCACCCCATCTACAGAGGCTCCATCGGCTACTCCTTTGGCGGCGGCGGCCCAATCGGCGGCTTCCCCAGCGGCGTCATCGGCAACGATGGCTTCCATCCCAGAGGTAAACGCTCGGAATTTTTCCCTTTTTTGCCTTTCTACTGCTTCAGTATTTTCCGGACCCTTTCTTAGTTTCTTCCCTTTACTCCTTTTTTAGGCACTTAGACACCGAATTACCATTCCTCTCTCAGAATCCCCTGACCTCATCTGTCTGGGCCCTATGGGGAACCCTGATCCAACGGATCTGATCAGTTTAGAAACTCATAGGATCCCCTTCAAGCAGTCATCCATGGATTTAGATCATTGGGTAGGCACTTTCAGGTCCTGGCCGAATGAAACACCCGGGTGGAGAGAATGGTACCAGAGGGTATCCGGGTCTTGGAAGGTTCAATGGGAAGAACTCAAAAATCGGCCAATGCATAGACTTATCCCTGTCTCAGATGGAAAGGAACGAACCTTTGGTTATAGCAGCCTCTTACTTCTGGTCCGATGCACTTAACGCATTCCTTTTTGGACACGGACCTATGACCCCGACCTTGGCCGATGTCCTGCTGCTGACCGGCCTAGATGTTTCCTCCGCCGATACCCCTTTCAATTATCTGTTCAAGCCATCTCATCGGCTGGAGACCAAAGGAATCGGCGGGTGGAAAGGATACATCAGTAAAAACATGAAGACAGGGACAGTCTCGCAGCGGGAGCATACTGCCTTCTTGATGATGTGGCTGGAGAAGCATTTCTTCTGTGGCAGAGCGGTCGGCCCTTCTTCCAACATTCAAGCTTTGGCAGAGGCTCTTTCACAAGGATCGGCCATCCCCCTCGGTAAACATGTGCTGGGATCGGCGTACCATCTGATGCACCAAATCGGCGTCAAGTTGTCGAAGGGGGAGCCGATAGGGAACCCAGGCAGTCCTTGGTGGTTCATCACCCTCTGGCTCAATTTACACATGAGCAAGGTCTCTCAGCAGCGGATAGAGACAAAGACCTTTGCCAACATCGAGTCAGAGGAGAATCCATCGGTTCATCGCCGCTGCAGATCTTTTGGAGAAGCGGTATCGGCCTTTCCCAGCTGCCAATTCACTGCCACCCGCACAGCTGAATATTTCAGATGTTTCTACAATGGCCTTAGTGAAGAGATGATCATCTGACATCCATATCAGACCGCAGAGCCGATTTTCGAATTGCCCGTATGCTTTGATTTCTCCACTCATACATTTGACAGAGAATTAATGGACGTCTTGATTAAGCCGGGAATTCTGCCGGCCAACTTCTTCTCAGGAAAGGACTCACCCACCTATGAGTTCTACTGTCCATCGGCTGTTAATTGATCCTGTAACGATATACGTCTTGATCCTGTCCTTACCTCCCATGGCAAGACCGCCTCATGACCATAAACCAAATGATAAGGAGATATTTTAGTGGCTCCATGACAAGCCATCCTGTATGCCCATAAAGATTCAGCCAAAGACATATGCCACTTCTTGGGTTGCTCTTCTATCTTCCTCTTGATTAGCTTGATTATCCCCTTGTTAGACGATTCTGCTTGGCCATTGGCTTGAGCATAGTATGGAGAAGAATTTAATAATTTAATTCCCATATCGGCAGCGAACTCTCCGAACTCTCCAGAAGTGAACATTGTCCCTTGATCAGTTGTGATGGTTTGAGGAATACCAAATCGATATATAATATGGCTTTTAACAAATTCAATCATATCGGCCGATGTCACGTTCCTTAAAGGAACTGCCTCCACCCACTTAGTAAAATAATCTGTAGCCACCAATATGAACTTATGCCCTTTGCTAGATGGAGGATGAATCTGTCCGATGAGATCTATTCCCCAACCTCTGAACGGCCACGGCTTAATTATCGGATTCATAGCCGATGCTGGTGCGCGCTGCACATTGCCAAACCTCTGACAGTCTTGGCATCCTTTGTAGTACCTGAAACAATCTTCAAGAATGGTCGGCCAATAATATCCATTGTTCCTGATCATCCATTTCATTTTGTGAGCCGATTGATGAGCTCCACACACGCCTTCATGGATTTCTCCCATCATAACCTTTGCCTATTCTGTTCCCAGGCATTTGAGAAGAACTCCATCAATCGTCCGATAAAATAAATCATCCTCGAGCAACACATATTTTGTAGCCTGAAAACGTGTTCGCCGATCCACCTTTTGGGATGGATTTCTCAAGTAATCGGCAATCTCCTTTCGCCAGTCATCGGCCGCGAGCTCTAGTGTCATCGCTCCCTGAATCGGCCGATACCCAGAAGCATGTTGGGCCAATCTGTTGGCTTCTTCATTATAATTTCTTGGGATATGCTCAATTATTGCAGACTTGAACTCTTTTAAAAGTCGAAGACAATCCTCATAATAAATTCTCAAGATATCATCCTTGCACTCAGATCGCCCCGTCAACTAATCTACAATGAGCATGGAATCCCCAAAGATTTCGACTGCATCAGCTCTGACTTCCCTTAATAATTGGATGCCTTTTAGAACAGCTCGATATTCCGCCTGGTTATTAGTTGCAGAGGCTTCTATCGACAGAGAGAAATCATAAGTTGCCCCCCGAGGCGACACAAGAACAATACCGATTCCTGATCCGACCCCACACGAAGAACCATCAAAATATAGAGTCCATGGAACTGGTTCGACGGTGATAATTTCTGGTCCACAATGCTGAACTACGAAATCGGCCATCACTTGACCTTTGACGGCTTTGGCCGATTTGTACCTTAAATCGAATTCTGACAAGGCCAGGATCCATTTTCCAATCCGCCCTTTCAAAATCGGCAATGATAGCATATACTTCACCACATCATCCTTGCACACGACTGTGCATTCTGCCGACAGCAAATAGTTCCTGAGCTTAGTACATGAAAAGTACAAGCACAAGCATAGTCGCTCCACCGAGGAATATCTTGTTTCGGTGTCTAAAAGTCTTCTGCTGACGAAGTATACCACTCGTTCTTTCCCCTCAAACTCCTGTACCAACGCCGATCCAATAGCCTGTTCATCAGCCGATAAATATAACTTGAACGGCTTACCAGGCTGTGGTAGAACTAATACTGGAGGTGAAACCAGATACTGCTTGATATTCTCCAGTGCCTTGCGCTGTCCTTCTCCCCATATGAATTCCTGGTCGGGCTTTAATTTCAACAGAGGGGTAAAAGCCTGAATACGTCCTGACAGATTGGATATGAATCTTCTGATGAAATTGACCTTGCCGATGAGGGACTGCAGTTCAGTTTTATTTTGTGGGGCCACCACTTTGTTGATGGCGTCTATGGTCTTGCGGTTGACTTCTATCCCGCGCTCATGGACCATAAATCCCAAGAATTGTCCGGCCGATACACCAAATGCACACTTGTTTGGGTTCATCTTCAGCCCATGTTTCCTTGTGCACTCCAGCACTTCCTGTAAATCGGCCAGATGATCTTGGTGACCTTTTGACTTGACCACGACATCATCTATATAAATTTCCACCGATGAACCAATGAGCTTGTGGAAGATGTAGTTCATGGCCCGTTGATATGTAGCGCCGGCATTCTTCAAGCCGAAAGTTATAACCACCCATTCAAATAAACCAAGATGGCCTGGGCACCTAAAAGCCGTTTTCAAAATATCTTCCTCGGCCATTAATATCTGATTGTATCCGGCATTCCCATCCATGAAGCTTATGACTTTGTGGCCTGCGGCAGCATCCACCAAGATATCGGCCGTTGGCATCGGATATCCATCCATCAGCGTAGGCTGATTTAAGTTCCTGAAATCGATGCACACACGCAATTTTCCATTCTTTTTGTATACAGGCACAATGTTAGAAATCCATTCGGCGTAGCGGCACTGCCGAATAAATCCTGCCTCAATCAACTTTGTAATCTCGGCCTTTATATCAGGTAGAATCTTGGGGTTACACCGTCGTGCAGGTTGCTGATATGGCCGATATCCTGATTTTATAGGTAACCGGTGTTCAACAATAGACCGGTCTAGTCCTGGCATCTCATGGTATTCCCAAGCAAAGCAATCCTTGAACTCTTTTAATAAACTTATCAATTTACATTTGTACTCAGAATCCAAATTGGCACTAATGTACGTCGGCCTTGATTTGCTGCTATCTCCCAAATCTACCATCTCTAATAAATCGGCCGACGTAAACCCATGCCCAAGCTTCCCATCTTCTCGGACGAGCTGATCCATTTATTCTGAATCTTCCGAGCCGACTGCTTGGATCGGCTGTAGCCCGAAATCGGACACTCTCAGGAAGTCAGTGTCCCAAGTTCTGCCAGATATACACTTGACGTGCTCGCAGCTCCACTGTTGCGCGTCGGCCGCTGCAACGCTGTAGACGGAATCGGCAGCGACTATCTCTGTACTGTCGCCGACCCATTGTACAAGGCATTGATGCATTGTAGATGGGACACAGCAGTTTGCGTGTATCCAGTCGCGACCAAGCAGCATATTATAGGACCCCTTGCCATTAATAACGAAGAAAGTGGTAGGGAGGGTCTTACTGCCGATGGTGAGGTCGACGCAGAGCGCTCCGCGGGCGGGTGACACGTTGCCTTCGAAATCCTTCAGCATCATGTCCGTCTTGGTGAGGTCATCATCGCCCTTACCCAGCTTGCGGAACATGGCATACAGCATGATGTTAACTGCCGCGCCTCCATCTACCAGTAATCTGGTGACAGGTCTTCCGTTGACATAGCCTTTGAGAAACAGCGCCTTAAGGTGCTATCGTTTTTCCTCTTCTGGTTTCTCAAACGTAGCTGTCGTCGGCTCTAATACCAGTTGTGCCATTTGTTCCTCCTCTGTTCTTTTCATTTTATCCCGATCGTTGGGCGCCACGAACTCCATCGGCAGTATGAACACCATATCAATTTCGGCTGCCGATTCTTGGTTGCTTGTTTCTTGATCATTTTTCTTTGGGCGCCAAACTCGAGATTTGACATTCCTTCTCTCTGGCACCTGTCTCTGTTCTTCTTCTTGATGTTCCCACTGGCGTAGGCGTTGGATCCTTCACTTCTGGGATCTGGACAGGCCATCGGGACACCACCTGGGATTCACTGGTTTGGCCGATGATCTGGCGTGTTCCCAATCTGGTTCCCTTCCTAGGGGATCTTCGTCTGATACCCTATCATCGGCCATCTCTTCCAGCCAATCGTGCGCGCTGATCCTGCCCCCTAGTCCATCTCGCTGGCCGATCTTGCTTTTTGACCTGCTGTACTGGTCAACTCTGGCCCCCAGCCGATCATGCACCGAAACGCGCCGTTCCTCGCGCCGATTTCTGCTGATCGGCTCTGATCCTCTGTCCCTAGAGTGTGGCCTCGGGCGATCGTTGCAGCTCGATCCGTTACACTCCGGACAGTTATCGGCAGACGGCAACCTGATGTCATTCTCCCAGCAGTGGATGAAGAACGGACATTGCCACTGATCTTCATGCCGGCGTATCATCTCTTCCTGGTGTTGTGCTTGTTCTTGCTGCTACCGATATTTACTGAGTAAGAATTGGGAGGTGACGAGCCTGCGTGGTCGTTCTGGCCCTCGCCTGTTCCTTCTAATTTCTTCCGCTGTGATCTGCCTCCTGGGGTCGACGGCGCCGCCTCTTCTTGCCGATTCTGACGTCAGCACCTTGGTTTGACTTGAGTCCCCTCCAGCGTTAACCGTGTTGGCCGGGAAGGGATGCTGATCTATCTTCATCGGTTTTGCCGATTTGGTTGGAGTTTCAAATTTGAGCCGCCCCTGCTCGATGGCCGATTGTATGTGCTGGCGGAAGACTTTACATTCATTTGTATCATGAGAAGTAGCGTTATGCCACTTGCAGTACTTCATCTTCTTAAGCTGATCGGCCGTAGGGATGGTGTGATGTTGAGACAGCTTAATCTGCCCTTCTTGAAGCAGTAGATCAAAAATTTTATCGGCCTTTGACGTGTCAAAGCCGAATGTCTCTGGCTCCTTCTTGCCAAAGGGGCAAGATATTGGTTTTTTCCCTTTTACCCACTCTGCCAGGCCGATTTCTTCTTCCGCATCGGATTTAGATCCCTCCAATTATGCCACCTTCTTTTGGAAGTTCCTCCGCTGTTCAAACGGTCGGACCTCTTGCCCTGATAATCGGTGGACGATTTGGCTCAGGCTTTCAAACTCTTGGGCAGCATATCTCTCTTTGATCTGTGGCAAGAGGCCTTGGAAAGCGATATCGGCCAACTGTGCATCGATCAGAGCCAGACTGTAGCATTTGTTCCTGATTTCTCTGAACCTCTGTATATACCCCGTTACTGGTTCATCGCTCCTCTGCCTGAGACTGGTCAGATCCGAGATCTTCATCTCGTGTACTCCTGCGTAGAAGTACTTGTGGAATTGTTTCTCCAGATCGGCCCAAGTAACGATAGAATTTGGCGGTAAGGTTGTGAACCACTGGAAGGCCGATCCGGACAGAGACGATGAAAATAAACGCACCCTCAGAGCATCTTGCATGGCAGCTTCTCCGCACTGGATGATGAATCGGTTGATATGCTCCACAGTGGATGTATCGTCCGTCCCTGAGAACTTGGTGAAATCAGGAACTTTGTAGCAGTGTGGGAACGGCAGCGAGTCATAGGCCGATGGATACGGCGTCTTGTAAGTATAAGTCTGAACTTTCGGCTTCAATCCAAACTGATCCTGGATCACTTCTGCTATTCTCGCCGTCCAGTCCACCTGCTGCTGATGAACAGCTGTTCGCAGCGCGGGCATGTGCTGAAGGGCTGGTGCGGCCGGGTGATGAATCAGCGAATTTTGCTGAGCGGCCGATAGTTGATGGCGAAACGAGTCCGTACCCCCTTCGTACATCACTGCTGGCGCCGTGCCTCTGAATGCTTCCACAGTGTTTGCCCCCCTGCCGATTTCTGATAAGATCGGCTGATACTGGGAAACCGTCGGCCGGGCGGCCGATTGGTATGGCACCTGGACCGAATAACTGCCATGCCCGTTTGCTGGCTCGGGAAAATACGCTGTGGCTGATGTTCCCCAGCGCGCCGAGCTTGTAGGTAGTGATTGCGCAGAAGCCATCTGAACGGGTTGAAGCGGCGTCTGTGATGGGAGACATCGTGCACCGCTGTATCTTGGAGACGCCGGGGGTGGTGGAGAGTTGTACCCCTCGCGTTGCGTCAATATCGGCTGAGGAGCCGATTGGGATGTGTATGGTAGGCTTCTGGCTGGCAGAGTAGTTGGGGGGCCATATGCCGGTCTCTGATAGCCTTGAATGGCTCCGCTGGCCAGAGAGTTGACGACGGCGTTATACACCGTGTTGGTCATCAGCGAGGATTGGTCGATGAACGCCTGATACACGGACTGTTGAATCATCTCTGACATCTTGCCCGAGTCCTCAGCGATGGTGATGTGGCGAGGCGCTAGAATAGGAGTCTTCTTGACAGCCTCCCCGCTTCTGGTACGACTGAACGACTGGAGGTACATCTTCTTGTAATCTTCTAGATGCTTGGCCAATTCTTCCCTCTGGTCGTCCTTGAGATCAGCTTCCGTGACCTCAATGATGTTGCTGCCAGAGATTTCTGCGTTTTTCGACATATCAGATCTTGGATGGTCCCACTGGGCGTGCCAAAAGTGTGTTGGCGCTAAAATCGGCCGGATAGGAATCGGCCGATGGGTCTTCAGCGTCGGACACACGACCCGGGAGAATCTGCTTAGCTCCTGTTCGGGTTATCGCCCTGGTGCGGTTCGCGCGGCGTGCCAGTCAATCTGACCTGTTGATTGACAAGGAAATAGAGTATTAAATTCCAGGCGCGTCGATCGGCTGGAGTTCCGATCTGTCCTGAGGAGCGCGTCGGCAGCGAATCGGCCGATTTGCTATATAGATGATCGGCTATGGATCAGCCGATGATCGTGTAGTAATCGTAAAGAAAACTGCTGGAGCGATCTAGACGACTACTGCAAGAACAACACTTGAAATAGATCTAATCGGCCGTGAGATAGTAAATCGAAGAAAAATGATGACGAAGCCGATTACTCTGATCTCAAGCTGGATAACTGGTGATAATACTAGAACAACAGGTAAAACTTGCAATTCTAGTAAATATCGATAACTGGTGAATAAATCCAAACGAAACCACAGCGATGCGCCCGTAGTTAAAGCTCGGATATTACTCGGTAAGCGGAACCTACCAATTGGCCGGAGATCAAGTTGATGCAGCCCTGCCAATCCGTACGAACTCGTGAAAGAAGAAAAGTATTGGCGAAGTCGCCGACTTGGAAGTAAATCGCTGGAAAAAGTAGAAGTACTGTTGTTGATTGATGTATTGATATCTTTGTAAGACCCTGACGACTCCTATTTATACCCTAAAGCTAGGACTCCTGGTCGATCACGACTTGTTATAACCTTATTTAAATTACTATATCTATACGGACTTTAAAAAGGAAACGGACTCCCGGAGAATCTTCCGCCGCCGCTGCCTAATCCAATCAAGATTTCCTTCAATTGCTCCTCGACCGACTTAGCGTGCCCCCTTTGACCAGCTTTTGACCAGGATCCTCCGAAATAATCCCATCCTGTTGGCATAGGCTGTGCTACCAATCGGCCGATTTCCAACTGTTACTTCAATCGGCCGATTCCTTCCTGTAGCCTTCAAATCTGCCGCATCGGCCAATCTTCTCCTCGTGACGCCGATTCAACACGTGTCAAAATCTGGCGTCAACAATGTGTCTTAAATTGATGGGTTCTAACTAAGGATATGCCTAGTCTCTTTTGATAATTTCTTAATAGCTTGGATTTTATTTAATTATTGTTGGGGTACTAATGCTAGTTCCATATATGGGTTATGGATGGTTTTCCCTTAAACAATGGTACACCAATTTTATTTATGCTTATGCTTGGTTAATCATAAGATCATCTGTTTAATTGTAACATGGAGAACCATCCAAGAAAACAATGCAATCACAATACTATATAGCTTGTCTTGGATACTTAGAAACTTTAGCTTTGAAATGGTTTTACCGAGAGGGCAGGAGAGGAGGCCTCAACGAGGTATGGCTTGATCCTTCTAAGGAGTAGTCTTTGCTAAGCTACTGGCTCACTAGGGAGGGTTATGACCACTTTGACCTGAAAGGTGGGCGAATATTTGTAAAGGCATTGTAGTGATTCACTACTACTCTACTCGAAAGTGTTTAAGGCCTTTGCAAACCCGGGCATCAAGGGAAACTCGGATTGTGAGTAAAATGTACATCCCTGAAAACTTTAGGGATTTGCCTTTTAAGATTTGGATTTCCGCTGCTAGATTAAGATGTTCGTTGTTTGCTTAAGTCAGGATATTCGGTCGTGTAATAAAGTACTTAATTTTTTTTCTTTCTTTATACACAGTTATTTGATTATCACTGAGGATATCATCATTTGTGTGTAAACTTCATCCTAGCGCATATTAGATGAATCTGGTTTTGCCTTCAAAACCGGGTATGTTTTGTGGTACACCCTCCATTTTCTAGTTGTTATTTTTGTTCATGTTAGATTGTGAATTAAATGTAAACATGAGCATTCTAACTTCTTTAGAAACAACATCATATTTTACTTTGTAGTTTACAGAATTAAAATACACAATATTTTTGCCTAAATACCTAACAATAACCACCTCTAGAGTGAAGGAGAACCAAAACTCAACTCTGAAAACAGCACACCGCCCCCCTACCCCTACCCATCAAGGAAGAACATTGAATGCTCCCAACACGGTTCCATTGAAGAATATGGATAAGTTCCGCAAGTGGTCTTCAAGTTGGAAAGAGCAAGTTTGGGACTTTTCAACTGTTTCCTCTCTGTCCTGCTTGTTGAGGTTCACTCCATGCAGTAGCTTATACCTGAATCCTGATACAGAGTCACCCAATTACCTTACTTATAAGCCGCTTATATAATAATGCTCCAAGCTTCTCCAGCCACCGGTCGCATTTGATTAATGATTACCGCACCTGCCTGATGCTCATGATGTTAATAATGCTATTACAACGTAACCACTGGTTGGCTATAAGTACTGTCTCCATGCTAACGGCAGATCACTACTCCTGAGGCCCTGACCGCCCACCATCATCCATCCCCAATCAGTCCTACAAATCACAACCTACATATCCTTCACAAAATAAACCTTATAACGCCAAGCACATAGTTACTCCAACAACCGGCAACTGCGAATTGACATGGACAGATCCAGGAAACCCAAATCAAACTTAGGATCACAGAGGAGATTCGAGCTACTGGACTTGAACAAGTCGTCGTCCTCGCTGAACATGTCATCATCCTCTGTGAGGAGCGTCGGCGAGGAGACCAGGAATTGCGGTAAGGCGGTCCAAGCGAGCAGGAGGTCTACCACGGTGAGGTTTGCCCCTCCTCCACTGTCGGCGGCAGCGGCAGCACCGGAGAAGGCAATGGTAAGGCCTGCCACTGCTAGTGGAGCACGCCCGGGTTCTGCCTCAGGGCAGAGGTGCAGGGCAGCAGCGGGGAGGTTGCCGGAGCCGGGGCCCAAGGCGATGAGGAGGAGTTAGGGGTGGACAGGTGGCGTGGATGCCAAGGAGAAGGGCAGCGGTAATCCTGTGGCGGCGAAAGTCGTGGCAAAGACACAGTCCAGGAGCAGCTCAGTGAGTAGTCATTCTATTTCAAACATCAGTCTCGTTTGCTGGATGAGTAATTCTGACATTCTGACAAATCAGTGTTTTCGTTTTGCATTATGAGCATGACTGCTTGGAAAGCTTCAATATCAACTGTTCTCCAGAATTTATTTCAGTCACAGCGTGGCATAATAGAATATTCCTATGAAGTTCAGAACTAATTTTGCTGCTTGTATTGGTTCACTGTGCGGTTCATTTGAGTTCATGGCGATCGTGTACTTTATACCTTCATTACCATTTGCAGGGACAGGATGATTATGTTTGCATTTTGGATCTAACAGCACGTTTGCTCGAGAAAGGACTTACATGAAAAATTGTATTTATTAATTTGCATTTCTTTTTCTGATATCATATTTCTATGAAGTTTTTGTCTCTAATATTAGTAATCATTTTTGAACAGATCATTTTGGTGAAGTGCATTTGCATCTTTTGCGCGTCTTTGCTCCGCTGCTGTTATATGCTACGATTAGCAAAATATCACGTCAACCACTTTATTTTTTTTATGCCTTCATTACCATGCATATTGCCACATTGGGCAGTGCTAGCTGACGCATGTAACGTTCATTGAGAAGGACATCTGAACCGATTTCTCCAACCACGGCAATAGAAAGATTCAAATAGTTATTTTCAATTATACTTTTAGTGGAGGGATTGCCCTTTATTTGTTTGTTCCATTGCCTTTGAGTGAAACGTAAAAGGCATTAGGTGCACCTAATTAGATTTCATCGTTCTGTGTCAAATCTATGCCTTTTGTAGCCGACTGTTGATTGACATACTAGTGATACCTTTTACTCTCATATGGCTGTAAAAAAATCATGTGAAACTAGGTCTTTACCGTACATTAAAACTTGAAAAATTACTAGCTAGCACTCCTTCCTAGCACCATGTGCAAGAAACTAATGATTCAGGAACTTTATGTTGTGCTTGTATGGCCCATTGGCGAAGGGGCTACTATAATAATCGACAATTTTAACTTTAATATTCAATATGTAACCATTTATCGTTTATATGAATGCCCAAAAATATAAGACATGCGTAAAGCACTTTTGGGTCATGTTGAAAAATTTCAGCTGCGGTCAAAAATAAACTAGCTAACAATTTGAGCGCTCTCCTGATCACAGCAACTGGTGAAACAATTACACTACGTATACAACAATCCATTCAGGTCCCAAGAAGGTTGCCACCACCCGAGGACAAAGAGAAACCATTGACAAAGAGAGGCAGTAAGATGATTACCAACTCTAGGACGGAGACAAATCCAGCCACACCTCTGAAAACGGAGATGGAGGGAAGCAGAAACCCCCCTGACACTTCAAGGAAGAACACGAAGGCTTCCAACAGTGTGTCACTGAATAACATGGTTCCCACAAGAACATCGGTGACGACAATCGGCGCATCCTGGGATTCACTTCCATCAGATCTCCAGAACTTGGGCCTGGTAATATAGTTCAAGTATTTTTTTCGGAAAGAAATCATAGTTCAAATATTTTTGCATTGAGATTTCGCACGTGTGATTAGCTACGCATATGCTGACTTGTATCAGTACATATGTTGTGCATGATCGATGTGTGTGCAGGAAGTCATGGGGTACAGGGATGATGCAGAGGTAGCTGCTGTTGAGGCGTTGAAGGAAGCTTCTGCTGCCGAGATTTTGCTGCGGTGCCTGAGGTCGCGTCATCCTAATCTCACCACTTTAGTTTATTCTTAGTTAACTAATTAACCACTTCTCCATCTTTTCTGACATAAAGATTAATTCAAAGCTTACTGCAACTGTTTTTTTACAGCGCCTTTGCAGAGCTGACGTCCGCCGCGGCCAAGCAGTCGCCGCAGCAGACCGTCGACGAGTTCCTCGCGCTCCACATCGCCATCACAAGCTCCGACGCCGCCGTCCCCGGCAACGACAAGCAAAACCGCCGCGCATGTGATTGGCTGCGCGCCGCAGTCTCCACGGAGCTCGCCCCATTCTCCCTCTACTCGCTAGTGATGAAGTCCAAGCACACGGCAGGGTCGCCGGGCTCCTCCCCGCCACCGCCATCGACAGGATGGTCAGTGGCGGCTGGAGCAGCCGCCGCGGAGGAGGAGACGTGGCTGGAGGCGGCGCCGAGGCGGCTTGGGGAGGAGATGCGGGCGTGGTTCCTCGGCCACGTGGAGCGGCTGCTCGACGGCGACGTTGCCGGGACGCTGGGGCAGCTCAAGAGGGTGAACGACTGGCTGGACGCCGTCGGGCTGGGGCCGGAGTCGGACGCCGTCGAGCGGGTGAGGAAGAAGATCTACGGTTATCTGCTGGACCATGTCGAGTCGGCGGTAGTGGCATTGAACGGTGGCACTGCACCTGGTGGCCGGAGAAAATAATAATTCTTCTATTCCAGTGTACCATGGAATGGACGAGCCTCTTTTGGTACCTGCTAAAATCATTCCACTAATGCAATCAGGCTTACAGTATGAACAAGGCTGTACTACATCACAGTTGGTTCATGTCAGAAGCTGAGGATAATTAGTACCAAAATAAAAGGCCATTTGAGTGTCGAATTGAGAGACAATCTGGAGCTGGTTCGGCTCATCACTGCTTAATCTCTACAGCTAAAACGACTAATGCGACTCTGGCACCCATCTCCATGTAGTTGCTCTGCCAACAACAAACCTCAGCCGTCCGACAGTACGATCCACCCCTCAACCCCACCACGATCAACGCCGCGCCCGTGCAGTATCGTGGGCCGTGTTGAATATATGTCGAATATATGTGTACAGTGCGATTAGGGCAAGCCCAGTATATTTGGATCAAGTAGTCCATATATATGGGATCCACGTAAAGTAATCTTTAATTACTACCATGTGCATAATGTGAAAAGTGAAAAGAGGTAGTAAATTGGAGAGATAATAAGTGGGTAGAGAGATCGTTACTTGTTTATTCCTTGTGGGCTGCCCATATAGATATGGGTATCTTTTATTATGGACTACTATACAGACCACTTGCACAATGTTACTATAAGGCTGAATGGAATATTAAATTGCTTATGGACTGCTTTTCCAGCACATTGTGGTCGCCCTTACGATTGGACTTGAGTTATAATTGGTAGTTTAGGGATAGAGTTTGGGTCGGACTTTATATGCCTAGGCCTCATAAATATGAGGGCACTACCATTATAATAGTTGATACGACTTGGTGGCTAGTGTGGGCAGCAGCGAGGCCGCGGTGGTGCCCGGATGCCGGTGTAGCTGCTATTATGGGGAGAAGCGCCCGTAGTCATGCCCTGATGATGTAGGCACATCGCCGAACATCGTTAAAAAAACATCATCGCTCGGAAGTCATTACATGATCTTGTGATTTGGTTTTGCATTTTGGGTTATGGCTTCCACACTATTATTCTAGCAGGTTGCCTCGATGACACGTGGATCGGTGTGCATGCTGCCAATCCGTGATTTCTTCACAAGCACCGCACCGAGCTCGCCCCTCTCGAGCATCTTACAGAATCATCCTACTTCTACAGCTTCATCTGTCTGTGGAACCACCGGATCAACTCATACGCAACATGATCGCCTCCAGCCCAAGCAGGAGCCCCCACTACCATCCTCCATCGCAAAGGTTGTCCACCCATTGTTGCCGCCCTCTACCGCGAGGCGCCCCTATTCACCGCCACAAGGGGTCCCGTCCGCCCGCAGTAGGAGGCTGGTCCTTGGCGGTGATGGCAGCTTGAAGAGGATGGGAGCCATTAGAGATTGACTTGGCTCGCTGGACGGTGTTGGCCTGGAGGCCGTATTGCATCGCCCCTTTGTTGCTGGGTATGTCCCCGCACCTCAACAATCGCCGGCACACTGGCTCCCGCACCTCATCAGGTGTGGCCACCCACCCACACTACATCCGCGGCCTCAACAATGTCTCTCTGTTTAATACCAAAATATTTTGCAAGGAAAAAGATTATTTTAGGAGAGGCCAAAGCCAAATTGGGCCAAAGGGCCATCTAACCAGCCCAACCTGGAGGCCCAGGTCGACCTCCCACCAAAAACCCTGGGGGGAGCCCCTCTCCCCAATGACACCCCTCTCCCTTCTGTTCGTACTCCTCTCCCTGAACGTCTCTCTCCCTCTCCACAGCATCCTTTCCCTCTGTAGGATCCTCTCCATAGCAGCAATAAGCAAGGGAAAAGGAGAAAAATGAATTGAGAAGGAGGAGAGGATCAAGATGTGGTGCATCTTTGGAGTATACTTGCTCTTTGCCATCCCAATCCTGCTGCCCTAGGTTTGGGGAACGACCAAGGTGAGGTGAATCCATTTTAGCCCAGCTAATTGATGTTTTTAGATGGTTCTTGGTCATGGGAATTAGTGGATTAGTGGGGGGTGGGGGGACATGGTTTGAAGGTCGATATGAGGTCTACTGTTCTGTAGCTCGGGCAGTGCTGCTGTTCGTGTGATTTTTGCGACTCAAACGATTTTCCCTCTAAAAGTGGATATTAAGAAAGTTGTAGAGGATTAAGAGATCTAACTTCTGTCAAAGTTTCACATATTTTGGTGGAGTATACCTTCATTTATGGAATATTGTTTGGGCGCTGTTTCAGAATGTTCAGATTTGGACAGTAATTGTTCTGACGTGTGTTAGCTGATCTTAACCATAGAATTCGAGGAAAACGATAATACCAAAATTGTAGAGAATTTATTAAGCTTTGTAAGTTGTGTTTAATTGCACTTTTTGGTTAGTGGAACTCCAGATATGGAAGGGTTTTTGGGGCGGTTTGTGTTTCCTGGCAGATCAGGTGAGGTCTGTTCGTTGGTTTGTTTAACCTAGTAAATGACTGAATTAGCTCTTTCAACTATGGAGACTTTTGTAGAGGGATAAAATTTATTCCTGTCACCAAAGTTCCATAGTTGGCTGCATACTTAGAATATATGTTTTTTTATATGTTGGTGCCTGGGCTGTTAGTCAGATTGGGAAGTGCTGTTTTGAATTGTGTATTAGGTGAACTTAGAGATCTGATAAAATTATGATCTTGCTACCAAAGTTGTATTTTATTCTCTCTAGTTTCCCAATATATATTTATTCGGTACCTAATCCTTTGTATAACCTAGATGCGGAATAGAGAAGCATTGCTGCTCTTATCAATGTTGTTGATTAAGGACAACAGTTTGTCTATTCTTATTCATATTGGGGTTTGGGGCATAGGAACGCTTTATTTTACCATATGAGAGTTTGTTTTGAGAGTGGATGTGCTGATACATGAGTGGTTTAGCAGGTGGTGTAGCTTCGAGGTGAATGTCTGCATTGTCGGTAAAGGCAAGTGAACGTAGCTGTTGCTTGCTACAACTTTAACATTCTATTTTTACTGCCTCCACTTATAAAATGCAGCACACATACTTATGTGATGATGTGAAAATATATACATGATTCATAATTAATGGGCAAAGTATGAATTTTGTTGGAATTTTTGGTGTTCAAAAGTCCAAAAAATAAGAGATAAGAAAAACGGGAAAAAGAAAGAGATAAGCCCGTAGTGTGTTTTGATCGGAGGCGCAAACCGACTCTTGGTTGCGACCCCAGATCGCCCAGCTTCATAATAAATAGTGGGGCCCGCCTTTGGAAACCTAGTCTAACCTAGTCCAAACCCTAGCCGCCCGATCCCTGCTGGCGCTGGAGCCATCTGAAGGTCGCCGCCTTCGCCCGCCGTCCACCACCGAACAGTGCCGGTACATGCCGAAAGGACGACGGTACCCGGCGAGATCGACTACTTCACCTACGTCGGGAACATCTACGGGAATGACTACGGTTTCGCTGATCTCGTCCCCAACACCAACAATGGCCGAACTGTCGTCTGCTGCTGCGGCTACCATGACTAGCGGTCTAGATCTAAACCCTCTTTGTTTATCATGTTCTATAGGTCGTGCTCATGTTCTTTAGGTGCAGATCCTGTATAAGTTAAGTTACTAAGTCCTGTTTTATCTAACATTTGGTATCTTTCGCCTAAGCACCTAACTGTGAGCCTTAAGAGCCTATAGATCTAGTCATGTTTTAGATCTTTGTTGGTTTGTTTCAAGTTTTAGTTCTTGGTCTAAGTGTTTCTTTATCGGATTCATGTTTTAGTTCATGTTCAGTGTAGATCTATTTAGTTCTAAGCGCAGATCTCACATGATAAATAGATCCGAAAAGAATAGAATAAGAACTGAGTAAGAAAGCATTAGATCTGAAGCAATCCCACCTGAAAACCCCCTCAAAACCTCGGCATACCCTCAAAACCTCGGCATAAGCATAGCACGCCAGCACAGGACGGCGGCCGTGCGCCGGACCCCAGCCAGTGGCGTCGCTCCGACCAGAACCTCCCGCACGCGCGGGGCATGAGAGGCGGTCATGGAGCCCCACCCTGGAGGGAGACTGGCGGTGGCGCCATGAGGACGCCGAACGTGGGGGTGCGCCGGCCATCAGTGGCGGCGGTGCCATAAGGACGCCAACCGGCCGGCCATCAGTAGTGGCGGCGAGCTGGTTCATGAGGAAAGAAGCCAGTAGCTGTTGTGTGGTTTAAGTGGAGGAAGGAAGAAAGTGAGTTAGGGTTAGGGTTTCAGCGGAGCCGGCCAGCTCTTATACAACCGATAAGGCCGCATCACCGTCGGATCTAGGGTTGCCCGATCGAACGGCTTAGATCGTGCCTGGTGGAGGAGGCTGGCGCGGGCAGCTGAGTTGGGCCGCTTTGGCGGCCCGCTCGTTGGCTGCTGGGCCTGTGGCCCGTTCAGGTTGAGGGGAGAGGCGCCGCCGGCCGAGCCACTTTGGCAGCCCAAGCATTGGCTACTGGGCTCCCGGCCCAGGCGGGTGAGGCGCGCGGGGCGTGGTGGCCCGACCGGAGGTTTTGGGCTCTAAACCCGTTTAAGCTTTTAGGACCATCACAAATTCGCTTTTATTTAGATTTATTCATTCCTGACTTAATTTTTCAGTATATTTTCCTCGTTAGCACTAAGAAATTTGTTTGGGATGTGATTTATGATAAAAAATTATGAGAAAAACACTTCTTGATAAATAGAACCAACGTGAAATTTATTTGAAATTGTTTAGTTTTATTTTGAGCATTTAATTTATTTCAGACCAACGTTGATTTAATTAATTGCCATGAGATTTAGTTTATTTATGTTAGTTTGCTTCTGCCCAACGATGATGCAAAATTAAGTTTTCTGCTGCGTTAATTATGCTAAGTCATTTAGTTATTTTGTTTTCGCTCAACGGTGATGTAAAATTAATTCATGAGATGCTAAGTTTATTTGCTTCTGCCCAATGGTGATGTAAAATTAATTCATGAGATTAATGTTTTAATCTAGCCAACGCTGATTAAATTCATTTATTTTGTTGTCATTACTGATTCAAGTTTGTTTAGTTTATGATCAGATCCCACTCCCGCCAGCATCATGAGCTACGTCAACAGTGTTTCACAGCTGGGAGGGGATAACTTTGTTAAGTGGAAGAATGAGATAAACTTTATCCTGCTGACGTTGGATAGGGATCACTCGATGAGGCTCCGCGCTCCTGTTGCACCAGTGTCTCAAGGGACTGAGGATACTACCCTTGCTGAGCGCATTGCTGCATATCAGAAAGAAAAGGAGCGCTAGGAGCATTCTGATAGAGTAGCCCTCAGCATCATGAGCATGACATAAACCCATCTATCAGGGGAGCTCTAGAAAAGGAGCCTAAGAATGCCAAGGACTTCATGGATAAGATTGAGCAGTACTTTAAGGGCTCTAACAAGGCCAATGCTAGTACTCTCTTGTCTCAGCTCATGGACTCTAAGTATAATGGGCGAGGCAGCGTCAGGGAGCACATTATGGGCGTGGTGAACATCCAGGATAAGCTTATAGACATGGATTGTCCCCTAAATAATGCTATGCTGCTTCACCATATTATGATGTCACTTCCATCAGTCTTTGAGCCCTTCAAGATAAACTATAATGCAAGCGATCAGAAATGGGATATTACCACGCTTGTTTCTAAGTAAGCTCAAGAGGAAGAAATGCTTCACTCCTAGAACCCTGACTTTGCCAATGTCGTTAGACATGAGGGACATAAGGGCAAAAATAAGAGGGTAATGCATCACAACAAGCCTAAGCAGGATAAGAAACCATATCAGGCACCACCTTAGGCTCCTAACAAGGATGGTTCATCTTCTTCTGAGGGTCCTCTCTACTACCACTTCAAGAAATATGGCCATGAGAGGAAGGAATGTGACCAGTTCAAGGAGTGGTGCGCAAATAAAGGTAATGGCGACATTATTTCTATAGTCGGTGAGTCCTTTTATGCATCTTTTCAATTAAGTACTTGGTGGATTGATTCTGGTGCCACCATTCATGTTACCAATTCCTCATAGGGATTGTATGGCATGCAGACTATAAGAAGGGTGACTCGAAGTCTAAGGGTCGCCAACGGGGTTGAAGCCGAAGTGGAGGCCATCGGGACTCTCCAATTAGAGCATGACGGCGGCTTCACTCTACGCTTAGTTGATGTCCTTTATATTCCATCTATTCAGAGAAACTTAATTTCTGTTTCAAAATTAGATCGTGATGGATTTTTATGCACGTTTGGGAACAGCAAGTGTGTAATAATTTTGGATGGTGATACTATTTGTTCAGCACCTTTATATGATGAGCTTTATTTACTGTCCCATAATTATAATGTCTCTGTGATGAATGTAAGCGATGTAAGTAATAAGCGCAAGAGAGGTAATGAGACTTCGTCGAAATTGTGGCATTCTCGTTTAGGCCACATTTCGAAGGGGAGAATGGAGCATCTGATTAGAGAAGAGATACTCCCTTCATTAGACTTCTCTGACTTAAACCAATGCGTTGATTGTATTAATGGAAAATTTGCAAAACAAATAAAGAAGGATGGAGCTAAGCGCAGTTCAGGAATATTATAATTAGTTCACATTGATATCTGCTGTCCATTTAATGTTAAGTCAGTTGATGGCTTTAGTTACTTTATTACATTCACTGATGATTACTCCCGTTATGGATACATTTACCCCACAAGAGAAAAATCCGAGGCGCTTGATAAGTTCAAAATCTTTAAAGCTGAAGTAGAAAATCAGCATCAGTTAAAGATTAAAGTGGTATGGTCAGATAGAGGTGGTGAATATTATGGAAGACATGCAACATATGGACAAATCCTAGGCCCCTTCGCTAGATTTCTCCAAGAGAATGGAATAGTAGCTCAGTACTCAACTCCTGGTGAACCTCAGCAAAATGGTGTAGCAGAAAGAAGAAACCGCACTCTAATGAACATGGTGCGCAGTATGCTAAGTAACTCTACACTGCTAGTGTGTTTATGGATGGAAGCGCTGAAAACTGCTGCGCATCTCAGTAATCGCATTCCTAGTAAGTCAGTCCCTAAGACACCTTATGAACTCTGGACTGGTAGGAAACTCAGCATAAATTATTTTCATGTCTGGGGGTGTGCAGCTGAGGCGAAATTATTTAATCCGTCCCTTGAAAAATTAGATCCTAACCTAAAAAGTTGCTATTTCATTGGATATCCAGAGAGATCGAAGGAATATCGATTTTATTGTCCTAAGGGTACTACTAAGTTTGTTGAGACGAGACATGCAGTGTTCTTAGAGGAAAATGGATGCACTAAGACTAGGCAAATCGATCTTGACGAAATGCGGGCTTATGGTTCTACACCGATAACTTAGGATTATTATGTGCCTATTTTTCAGACTGCAGCACCGGCTCAGGTAGTTAATCCTCTAGAAGGAAATGTGGAGCAAACACCTACCATAAGTGAGCATGAGAACGTTCCTATGACTAATGAACATCAAAATGAAATTGTGGAAGAACCCGCAGAGGATATACAGGGTCAAGCCGCTGCTGGGGCACAAGAGGCACAACAAGAAGTTGTTATTGAGCCAGTTGAAGTAGAGGAGCCACAACCTCTGAGAAGATCAACACGAGAGAGGAAAACTACTATCTCCGATGATTACGTGTACGTGAGTGAAGAAGGACACGATATGGGGAAGGTGGATGATCCGAACTTGTTTAAGGAAGCTATGAGTAGTGAGCACTCCCACAAGTGGATTGAGGCTATGGAAAAAGAGCTGAAATCCATGAGTACAAATAAGGTATGGGACTTAGTAGAGATTTCTGATGGAGCAAAAAAGGTGGGCTGTAAATGGGTCTACAAAACTAAGTATGACTCCAAAGGGAAGATCGAACGGTTTAAAGCAAGGCTTGTGGCTAAGGGCTTCACACAGCAAGAGGCAATTGATTATACTGAGACCTTCTCGCTTGTCTCAAAGAAAGACTCGTTCATAATCATTATGGCTCTGGTAGCTCATTTCGATCTCGAGCTGCATCAGATGGACGTTAAGACTGCATTCTTAAACGGTGACTTGCATGAGAATGTATACATGGCGCAACCAGAAGGTTTCGTTGTGGAAGGCAAAGAACAGTTGGGATGCAGACTAAAGAAATCCATTTATGGGTTGAAACAGGAGTCCAGACAATGGTACCTTAAGTTGATGAAGTGATTAAGAAATAAGGCTTTGTCAAAAATATAGTGGACAACTGTATATATATTAAGATCAAGGGGAGCTCTTTTGTCATCCTAGTGCTATACGTGGATGACATCATATTAGCAAGTAGCAATAAGAACTTGTTGCATGAGACAAAAGGTTTTCTCTCATCGAACATTGATATGAAGGATCTCGGTGATGCCTCTTATGTACTGGGCATTGAGATACATTGAAACAGATCCAAGGGTGCATTAGGACTCTCTCAAAAGGCTTATATAGAGAAGGTTCTTAAAAGATATAATATGCATCAATGTTCAGGCACAGCTGCTCCAGTGGTTAAGGGCGATAACTTTGGGCAATTTCAAAGTCACAGGAATCAATTAGAAATTGATCAAATGAGGTCGATTCCATATGCTTCAGCTGTCTGAAGCAATATGTACGCACAAGTATGTACACGCCCTGACTTAGCTTTTATTACCGGGATGCTTGGTAGATATCAGTCTAATCCAGGAATGGATCACTCGAAAGCAGTTAAGAAAGTCTTGCGTTATTTGCAGGGCACTAAGGACAACATGCTCACATATAAGAAAAATGAGAATTTTGACATAGTTGGCTATTCAGACGCCGACTTCGTAGGCTGTGTTGACACTAAAAGGTTGATATCAGGTTATGTCTTCACACTTACGAATGGAGCAATATCATGGAAAAGCTCCAAACAGACACTCACTGCAGCATCAACAATGCAGGCTGAGTTTGTGGCATGCTATGAGGCCGTCGGGCAAGCTATGTGGCTTAAAGAATTTATTCTCGGATTAAGAGTGGTAGACCGCATAAGGAAACCACTTAAGTTATACTGCGATAATAAGGCAACAATTTTCTATGCTAGTAACAACAAGTCGAGTGGTGGTGCCAAGCACATCGACATTAAGTTTTATGTTGTGAAAGATAGAGTCCAAGATCGAACTATTGAGTTAGAGCATATAAGTACTAAGAAAATGCTTGTGGATCCACTAACGAAAGCCTTACCTCCCAACATATTTCGTGAGCTAATTGCCGGCATGGGATTATTGTATAGCTTGTGATCTTGGAATTAAAAGGTCATAAGACAACCACCCCACATTACGATAAGTGGTTTTATGCATTGTGGATAATTGTGTTGCAATGGAATTAAGTACTGTTGTGATACGTTGTCTCTTTACATAACTCTATTTTAAGTACGGCATGAGTTTTAGGCCTTTAGACCAAAGGGAAGAATGTTGGATTTTTTGGTGGTCAAAAGTCCAAGAAATAAGAGATAAGAAAAACGGGAAAAAGAAAGAGATAAGCCTGTACCGCATTTTGATCGGAGGCGCAAACCGACTCGTGGTTGCGACCCCAGATCGCCCAGCACCATAATAAATAGTGGGGCCCGGCCTTTGGAAACCTAGTCTAACCTAGTCCAAACCCTAGCCGCCCCACTACAGCCGCCTGATCCCTTGCGGCGATGGAGCCATCTGAAGGTCGCCGCCGAGAGCGTAATACCCTACGTCCTATGTGGTTTGTATTGGCTTAGAGGTTATGAGATTGTTGGTTATGCTTTGGAGGGGTCCCTATCCGCCCTTATATAGTCTGGAGCGATAGGGTTACATGGAAGTCCTAGTCGGGTGTGGCAGAACCACCTTAATTAATCCGGCTCAAGCGTGCTAACCATCATCACAAGGGCAATCAGGGCTAACTCGCACTTCAAACGGAGTAATCCACTGGTCTGTCGGGTAACCTCCCGATACAACCAAGTTTTTGCCGATCGAAACCACATATACAAAGTACTCACACGAAGGTGAGCCCAGAGGATACAACATTCCACAAATTTTACATCATCGGGTTCCACATAAATTTGTTATTACAACTGAGTTCGAATTCGTAAAACAAGTACTTCAGAAATTAAAAGTAAACGAGTTCTTCAGAGTTCATTATAGCGGAAAAACAACGATAATCTACTCGACGATACATGATGTCTCGGTGAAGCCCGTACGAGACATCACTCGGCATTACCATCGTTTGCCGGGGGCGCATTCCATTCCACCGACCAACCAGGAGGAAGGGTACACGGCCAAGTCAAACTAGTGATCATATCCTCGAAAGTCTCACCTCAAAACAAGCCACAAGCAAGGCTGAGTATACTAATACTCAGCAAGGCTTACCCGACTAGTGGAATATACTTAGCCTACTCCTAGACATGCAAGGCTCTTGGCTTGAGGGGATTGTTTTGCCGAAAAGCATATACAAGTAGGTCCTTACTTTCAAATTTTGGCTTCAGATTCCAGTTTTCTTTAACCATTCTAGGTAAGCAACTATCCAATATCATACATGGTGAAAGAATTAATTTGCATCCAACAAGATTAATCATCATCATTGTTCCATTTCTTACTCTATGTGGTAAAAGGGTTAAGCAGTCTCAATAACCGCGAGAAACAGACGATTCGAATCGAATTTCTTAACCTTGCAAGGGAAACCTAAACACACGTCACATGGTTACTCCCGGAGTCACACGTGCAACTTTTCCCTTCAATTCCCGCTTCACGAAACAGGCCCACCGCCCTCGACTACACGTCCCCATGGACCACGGACCCGGTCGGGCCATGGCGCCACATGCACCCGCCATTAGCTAGATGTGAACGAATTCAAGACGGTGTGGAGTATATTCTGGCCTCGGTTCAATCCAGTACTTAAGCTTACCGATTACCATATTCTCGGCATGTGGTTAGTACGTTCAAAGACTTAACCACCGCTACCACACACTACGGCCTTACCATTTTTCACTAAACAGACGGGGCCTCAATCATCAATATAAACATCGCACCGTAGCCCCGTCCGGCGACCTTATGATTGCAGCTTGTAGTAAACATTCAACTCCTATATTCTCGCGAGTGACAGGAAATCACTTGACTTTTACCGGAGTCCTATTAGCATAGCATTCAATCAAACCTTATATCTAGTGTTCAGATCATAGGAACCTAAGTTCATGCAACTAAGTTTTCATTAAACTCCTATAAACTTAATGCACAAGTAAAATAGAGTAATAAGTTGCATAATTTAGAAAAATAGGGTAAATGCTCCGGGGCTTGCCTTCCTGAGCAAAGCTAGCCTTGGGCTCTTCCGAACTCGGGTTCGGGTCTTCGAAAGCTTCAGTTAGATTCACTTGAGCTTCACGCTGCCCACTCTTGGACTCGGGCACCAGCTCGTACGTTCCGTCAGCGAGAGTAGTCGATTCTATATGAATGCACAAGTATGAGTTGTAGTGATGGTATATGACATTTATTTTCTTCACGATAAAGTTGCAGTCCATAAAACATACATTTGGTTGTGAAGTTACTTAGTTAAGATTTCTTTGGGCAATCGTTAATAGAGTATAACTTAAACTAATTAACTCCATTAAACAAAAGGGGGGGTTGTGTTCTTTTGGAAACTAAATTTTGTAAGCACAACATGGATTAAACACAACTTCTGGACTAGGTAACTTTTGGTGATGAAATTTTTATTTAGAGTACATTATGCAGAGACAACAGCAGTGTAAATATTTCAGAAATTTCTGTGTAGCAGATTAATTTTGAAAAATTTAATACACAGCCACTACTAGAACATAGTTATTTTTATACAGAACGAACTATACAAGTATTGATGCCAAAAATTTTACACGGGGTTAACATATCCACAAATAGGTTACTGTAAATTTTTCATATTTTATTGTGCATGATATAGAGCATAATAAATAGGACAAGATACACTTAAGTTAATGAAGATTAATTTCTACAGGATGTTCTACATATTTCTGTTTATGAAACTTTTTATACAGCATAAACTAATCCAAAGTATCCCCTAGTAAAAAGGTGAACATTTTCCAAGCACAAAAACTAATTATTTTTATTTAGTGCATTTTTTCCACCACAAAATTATAGAAGTGGCTACAGACAGGTAAAAAGTATCTACTTATTTTTGTGGGATCTAGACGTCCATACAATAGCATAAAAAGTTTCACCACATAAATCGCACTACAACAGCAGGATTAATTTAATTTATCTCTCTATGGCATAAAACAAGTTTAACCAAAAGTTTAGCTAGAGATGGGTTCTGGTCCTAATATTTTTACACTGGCCTACACATCAAGCAACCAATCTACTGTCCAAAAATCAGATTCAGAACTAGTCTAAAACAGTGGGTACAATTAAAGTCTATTAAACCTTCCATTTAATTTAGAACAATATTTATTAAGACGCTGGGAAAGTGCATGTAACAATAGTTGTATATTTTCTTCTAACGGTTCTAGAACAGTTGAGGTTGTATTTTTCTGATTTTTCTATGATTTTATATGAATTTTACAATCTCGTCATTTTTGAATTTAAAGTTTAAACACAGGTTTGCGGATATGCCCCTGGAAACTTGCGTGCAGACCCTTCTAAAGATTTCAATCATTGCAATTGGGTCCCTGGGCGGCGCTGGCACGGCGGCCGGCCAAATTCCGGCGAGGGGGCTCGTCGGCGGCAAGGGGAAAAGGGTCGGGGAGATCCAGGGAGGTGAGAGCTACCTTGTGGGGCCTTGGTCGGGGTAGGGTTGGCCGGAAAGGGCTCGCCGGCGTGGAGCAGGGGGCGGCGACGGTGCGGCATGACGGCGACGGTGCTCCGGCGGGGCTGGGGCAGCGCTGGCGGGTTGGGAAGCTCCGGTGGGGTGATGTAGTCCCGTTCTGAGCCTTGGTTCGGGCGGAGGATGGCCGGAGGTGGGGTGTACATGGGGGTTAGGGGCGGCGGCGGTGGAGGCAGCACTGGCAACGGTGCTCCAGCGGTTCTGGGCGACGATTGGTGGGGCAGTGAGCGTCAGTGGGATGCTGTGGTGGTGGTTGGGGGCTCAGCTTGGGCGGTGGAGGACTGGAGGGGTGAGCTCCACGGTGAGCTGGGCACAACAGCGGTAATGGCGACGGTGGCGGCGTCCTGGTGGCTGGGAGCGCGAGCAGGGCTCGGGGTGGCTTTTATAGGGACAGGAGGGAGAGAGGGGGCCGAGCGAAGCTAGGGCCGGGACGACATGACGGGGGCATGCCATTGGGCACCGGGGCGGCGGCCAGAGGCTCGGCGCGGCGAGCCGCGGGCGGAGGCAGGGGATTGGGCGTCGGAGATTTGGCGTGGCGGAGCGGAAGATCTCACGGCGCGCGGTTGAGTGAGCAGCTGCAGCAGCTAGCGTGCCGGGCGGCAAGCGTGGCGACTGGCGGGGCACGGCGGAGGCTCGGGCACGGCGCGGCTGGCCATTGGGCGTCGCGGCGGCGAGTAGAGGCGGCGACGGCGTCGCGCGCGTGGCATGCACGGGCTGGGCAGGGTCGCGGCGTGGGGAGCAGCGCAGCTGGTCGGGCGGGGCTTGCCGGCCATTGGCTTGTCACGGCGTGGGCGGCAGGCATCGCTGGCCAGCGGCGACTTCGCGGCTGGCGGGCGAAGCAGAGGAGAGGGGAGGGAGTAGAAGTGGAAATAGAAGAAAAGGCAGGGGCTGGTTTGCAAAGTCAGGTGTTTCTCAAATTTTTGTGTTGCAACTCAAAAATCTCTAAACATGAAAGTTGTTCAAAATAAAAAGTTCTACAAGTTTTGTTTCAGGCCAAAGTTCATTTGAGTTCTAGTTTAGAAGTTATTTAAAAAACTCAAAAAAGTATAACTGGGAGGCACGGCATTTTATTGTCAAAATTTCCAATTATACGCATATACACATACTTTTAAAAATAAAGGCAAAACCATATTATAATACATTTTTTTTAAACTTTTCTTAGTTATTTATGCATATTGTTATGCTAATGAGACTTTGTTTAGCAATTTAAACACCCGAGGTGTCACAGCCTTCCCCCATTAAAAAGAATCTCGTCCCGAGATTCGGACAATAAGCTTAGTGTGGACAGTGTGTGTACCTTCGGTAGAGTTGAGAAAACCTGGGAAATTTTAGTTTAGATAGCTTTCAGTTTCCCATGTGGCTTCTTCCTCAGTGTGATGATTCCATTGAATTTTATACATTTTAATCACTTTCCTCCTAGTGCTTCTTTCTTTTTGATCCATGATTTTGATAGGATACTCAACATATGAGAGGTCGGGTTCTACCAATATTTCTTGTTGTTCCACAACGTCGGTAGGGACTCGAACACACTTCTTGAGTTGGGACAGGTGAAAGACATCATGGATGGCTACAAGCTGAGGGGGCAGTCGTATTCTATAGGCTACGGGTCCACAGATCTTGATGATTTCGTAGGGACCAACATATCGGTGAGATAGTTTTCCTTTGACTCCGAATTGTTGTACACCCTTGGTTGGTGAAACTCGATGTTAGACGTGGTCACCAACTTCAAATTTTAGTGGCTTTCTCCTTCTGTCGAAATAGCTCTTTTGCCTGGATTGTGCGGCTCTAAGGTTTTCTTGTATTACTCTCACTTTTTCTTCGGCCTCGATTACAAAGTCTGGTCCAAATATTTTGCGTTCTCCGGTCTGTGACCAACTCAAAGGAGTTCGACACCTTCGTCCGTATAAGGCCTCAAATGGTGCCATTTTCAAACTCGCTTGGTAGCTATTGTTGTATGAGAACTCTGCTAGGGATAGGCATTTGTCCCAATTCTTGTCATAGTGAATGACGCAAGCTCTAAGCATGTCTTCAAGAATTTGGTTCACTCTTTCAGTTTGTCCGTCAGTTTAGAAGTTATTTTAAAAACTCAAAAAGTATAATTCGGAGGGCACGTTATTTCATGGGCAAAACTTCATATTTTCCCCTAGGCTTCAACTAAGACTTTTGTTTATCATGTCAATAATGGTGTGCCTATTCAATTTCGTAGCCATGTTTGCATCGATGTGAAAGTTATTTAATTTGTTTGATTAAAGTACATATACTTATGTATATATTGTTGACGTCGGATTTTGACACGTGTTGAATCGGCGTCAGGAGGAGAGGTTGGCCGATGTGGCAGATCTAAAGGCTACAGTAAAGAAACGGCCGATTGAGGTTACAGTTGGGAATCGGCCGATTGGCGATGCAACTTGCGCCAACAGATTGGGACCACAACAGAGGATCCCGGTTAAAAGTGGCCTAATGTTGGTCAACGGAATAATGCTGATTCGGTCAAGAGGCAAAGGAAAAGAGTCAGGAGACGGCGGCAGAAGATTCTGCGGGAGTCCGTTTCCTTTATAAGAATATTATAGATATAGTAGTTTTTCTGTTTAAAATAAGATTGTAACAAGTCGTAATCGACCAGGAGTCCTGGTTTTAGGGTATAAATAGAAGTCGTCAGGGCTTTGTAAATATCAACAATCAATCAACAAAACACATCTACTTTTTCCTAGTACTTTACTTTCAAGTCGGTGACTTCGCCAATACTTTTTCTTCTTTCACAAGTTCGTACGGATTGGCAGGGCTGCATCAACTTGATCTCCGGCCAATTGGTAGGTTTCTCTCATCGAATAACATCTGAGCTTTAACCTTGGGCGCATCGTTGTGGTTTCGTTTGGATTTATTCACTAGTTATCGATATTGACTAGAATTATACGTTTTACCTGTTGTTCTAGTATTATCACCAGTTATCCAGCTTGAGATTGGAGTTATTGGCTTTATCATCGCTTTTCCTCGATTCATCGTCATATAGCCGATTAGATCTATTTCAAGTGTTGCATCTGTAATAATTGTTTAAGTCGCTCCAGCAGTTTTCTTTGCAATTATTACGTGATTATCGGCTGATCCATAGCCGGTTATCCTCATTAGCAAATCGGTCGATTCGCCTACGCGCTCTCAGGGACAGATCGGAACCCCAGCCGATCGGGACACCCGGAATTTAATATTCTTATTTTCGTTGTCAATCAACAGGTCAGATTGACTGGCACGCTGCGCGAACCGCACTAGGGCAATAACCCGAACAGGAGCTAATGTCACACCCGATTCTAGAAAGAACCAGATGCATCTCATATGTGCGCCAGGATCACGTTCGCACACATATGGTAGACGGAAAGTGTAATATATCAAAGACAATGCTCAAGTAACTAAATAAAGAAGTTAACACTATTACACTCCGTATAAAAGAGACACAAATGTCTTTAAACGATAAACCATTATACCCTATACGAAGTCTGCAACAACTCCGTCTTCCACAGGCGATGACTGGTGAACGCAGGACCTAGAACTCCTCGAAGTCGTCGAAGATCTCCTCTTCAAAGTTCTCTTCTGAACAGCAGGGGGCAAGGGTGAGTACTCTTATGGTTGGTACTCAGCAAGTGAGGTGAAAATGCAAGGCTATCAAGGATAGGCTGAGGTTTGCAGCAGCGGTTGCTTTTAGTTTGTCAAATATTTATTATCAAGCACCTATTGACTAGGTTTAAGTTTATACCAATCCCACTTTAGCAAAATCATAACGGTACCATCAACCATAACATAAACCACGAACCACAATTTATTTAATCTTCAAGTTTCATTATCATGTGAGGGTCCAAGCCACTCTTAACCGTGAGTACGGCTGTTATAACAGTTTTACACTCTGCAGAGGTTTACACTTTACCCACAAATCGTGTTTCCCTGAGTCGCCCGGGTTTGCAAAGCCCTTAAACACTTCTGAGGTGAGTGGCGAGGGTACACTACGAAGCCTTTACAAAGACATGTCGAAAGCTAGGCAGCCCGCTAGAGTTTTAGTAGCGGCGTGGTCCATAAACCTCCCTAATGGTCAGCTCCTTAGCAAAGGCAGCTACCCCAAGAGGACCGGGCTATGACCCCTATCACCGACCCCCTCCTTGCCCTTTCGGTAAGGCCACCAGCAAACTACACATCTAATTAATTGGCTAAGGTCAGAGCCATATGACTTTGTGGTTGCACTGTTCACTTGGGTGGTTCTCCATGTTCCCATTAAACAAAGTTGATCTTGAGATTACGCGATAAACCACAATACAAAACGTGTTCAACATTAACAAAAGAGTAAACCAATACCAATCCCAAAGTTTGCAACTAAGCGTAACTACCCAACAAAGTAGTAAACCCAGGTGTTTCAAGGTTTGGGGTAAAAGACTAGGTACGTCCTTAGCATAGGTAATCCCATCAAGTTTATGCAAGCAACAATAAAGTAAAGTGTGGTTTCATGCAGTTGTTGGGATCAAATAGAATATGCAGAGGGGGAAATCCACTTGCCTTCGTCAAGCAACTGCTGATTCTGTTCCTCGTAAGCTTGCTCTTGATTTGGCTCGAACGTCACGTTGTCTACGCGATCACACAAACAAGCATACACAAACAAATAAGGAACAATACAACAAATAGTACAAACAGAAAGTGAAAAGATGCTAAAGTTGTAGTTCATGATGCAAAGATCGTGTGGGCTCAAGAATCGCTGACATCGGAATTGAAACGATGAAGATATGGTTAAAATAGTGATCTGGGGACCTAACTGCTAGAGTTTTAAGTCTCCCGAGGCTAGATCTGAGGAATTCAGGGGCCAAAACATAATTAAACCTTAAACAGAGGGTCGGGGTGCAAAACTATAGGTTCAGGACGGTGGGTACGGTTTCCAGAAAAGTCAGAGGTCGGAACAGAAAAAGAAAGGGCTCAACTCTAATTATTTTCTACTGATCTGGACTGCGGGTTGATTCCTGGAAAACCTAGGGATCTTCCTGCAAAAGTTTCGGGAACGGCTAGGGTCGGGTGAACCTAATCCATTGGATCAGAATCGGCGGCGGATCAGACGAATCGGCGGAGTAAGGGTCGGGCGAATCGGCGGAGTAAGGAAAAGGTCGGGTAAATCGGCCGGGTAAAGTGAAGATCGATTCTGACCGTTTGATCTAGATCGAGCGGCAGAGGAAGGGTCGGCTTGACAGAACAAAAGGGGTCGGGCGAGGTGGAGTTTTACTGGGCATCGGCGATGAGCGATTGCGGCGGTGGACGACCGGAGCTTCACCAAATCTAGTGTTCCGGGCTCGATTCAAGCTGGGTTCATGACGGGAAGTGAGTGGGCGGTACGGTGAAGGTGAGGGTGGGTACGGGTTGGCTGTGCGGCGGCTGTGAACTGGCGGCCACGGCGGCGGGCGGAAACAGGGGTCCGGAGAGAAATCTGGTGGGCGGCGGAGCAAGAGAGAGAGGGGATTCTGGTGCAGCTTGATACTCACCAACTTGCGGAGCTCTGGCGAGAGTTGATGACGGCGGAGAAGCTGCGGAACGGCGATTCGACGGAGAATCGGCAACACAGGTCGGCGGCTTTCCTCCGATGCAACTTCCAGCGGCGCGCGACAATGTTGTGTAGAGGAAAAGATTTGAGTTTGGCGTGGGTTGCAAAGCGGGGGCTTTGGCAGGATTTTATAGGGGCAGATCGGCCGAGATTAGGAAGGCGGTGCTGCGGAAATCGATCAGGACTCAGGACAAGAAGAAAGAAAGAGAACGGGGTATGAACAGCATCTCGGAGTCGTTCTGGACTCTGGGTCGGGAAAGAAGAAAGAAGAAGAAGGCGCCGACAGGTGGGTCCCAGCTGTCGGTGAAAACAAGGGTCGGGGAAGGAAATCGGCCACTGGGTCGGCCGCGGGGAAAGAAAAAGAAGAAGAAGAGAAGAAGGATTGGGCTCGCTATAAGAAAGGAATAGGGGAAGAAAAGAATTAAAGATGCATGCACAATTTTAATTTATGATTTTTATGAAAATACTTTTAGAAATTTTAACTCCTATATTTTGGGTGTTACAAAACCTACCCCCCTTAAAGAGAATCTCGTCCTCGAGATTAGGAAGGACTGGGGAACAGCTGAGGGAATTCTGCCATCAGCTCATCTTCTCTTTCCCAAGTAGCTTCATCCTCTGAATGGTGACTCCACTGTACTCTGCACATTTTGATTACCTTGTTCCGTGTAACCCTCTGATACTTTTCCAAAATTCTAATCGGATGCTCTGCATAAGTTAAATCTTCTTGCACATCAAGTTCCTCCAACGGTAATTGCTCCTCTGGTACTCTCAAACACTTCTTTAACTGTGATACGTGAAACACGTCATGGACATCTGACAATCTTGCTGGTAACTCCAATTGATATGCCACTTCACCTTTCCTTTCTAGGATCTGAAAAGGACCGATGTAACGTGGTGACAACTTTCCTTTTACTTTGAATCTACGTAAACCTCTGATGGGTGATACCTTCAAATACACAAAGTCTCCAACTTCAAATGTCAATTCCGTTCTTCGTGTATCGGCATAACTTTTCTGTCGTGACTGGGCAGTCTTGAGATTATCTCGGATTATCTGGACTTGTCTATCCGCTTCTTGAAGAATCTCTGGTCCAAAAACTTGACTTTCTCCGGTCTGATTCCAATACAATGGTGTCCTGCATTTTCTTCCATATAATGCTTCAAATGGTGCCATCTTGAGACTTGCTTGATAACTGTTGTTGTAGGAGAATTCTGCATAAGGTAAACTTTTATCCCAACTACCTCCATGCTTGAGGGCACATGCTCTCAACATATCCTCCAGTACTTGATTCGTTCGCTCAGTCTGACCGTCTGTTTGCGGATGATATGCAGAACTAAAATTTAGCTTTGTATCCATGGATTCATGTAATTTCTGCCAGAAACGCGACGTGAACTGAGTACCTCGATCAGACACTATCTTCTTTGGAACACCGTGCAGACACACAATTCGTGACATGTACAGTTCTGCTAACTTGGCTCCAGTGTAGGTTGTTTTGACTGGGATGAAATGTGCGACTTTTGTCAATCTGTCCACAATAACCCATATCGAGTCGTAACCATCACGAGTACGAGGTAACCCTACAATGAAATCCATACCAATCTCTTGCCATTTCCATTCAGGTACTTTCAAAGGCTGGAGTAAACCTGCTGGTCTCTGGTGTTCTGCTTTCACTCTCTGGCATACATCGCACAAAGCTACGTGAGTTGCTACGTCTCTTTTCAAACCATACCACCAGTATCTTTCTTTCAAGTCTTGATACATTTTGGTACTTCCAGGATGAATGGAATAAGCGGAATCATGTGCTTCCTTCAAAATAAGTTCACGAAGGTGATCAATTTCAGGCACACAGATCCTTTTTCTGAACCAAACGGTTCCTTGTTCATCTTCGGTGAAATCCTTAGTCTTGCCTAAACCAATTTGAATCTTGATCTCTTTGATCTTAGCATCTGTCAACTGTCCTTTTCTGATCTCCTGTTCTAATGTAGGTTCCATCTCCATGGCTATGGCTTCCGCCTGAGTGACAGTTCCCAAATTCAAACGTGCCATCTCCCAACATAATTCTTGAGGCATCAATCGAGCAATCATCACATTAGCTTGTCCTTTCCGGCTTAGGGCGTCTGCCACGACATTAGCCTTGCCAGGATGATACTGAATGTCCAAATCATAGTCCTTGATTAGTTCTAGCCATCTGCGCTGTCTTAGGTTAAGATCCTGTTGCGCGAAGATGTACTTCAGACTTTTATGGTCCGTGAAGATCTGACACTTGTTTCCGATCATGTAGTGCCTCCAAATCTTCAATGCGTGCACAACGGCAGCCAATTCCAAGTCATGGGTAGGATAGTTCTGCTCATGCTTTCTCAGCTGTCTTGAAGCATAGGCCACAACTTTGCCTTCTTGCATTAACACACATCCAAGACCCATCCGTGAAGCGTCGCAATACACGTCAAACCCTTTATGGATATCCGGCATTATCAACACAGGGGACGTGGTCAATCTTGTTTTCAGCTCTTCAAAACACTTCTGGCACGTATCATCCGAATTAAATTCTTTCCCTTTCTCCAACAGAGAAGTCATAGGTTTCACGATCTTTGAGAATCCTTTAATAAACCTGCGGTAGTAGCCTGCAAGTCCGAGAAAACTTCTGATTTCAGGCACAGTCTTTGGTGGATTCCAGTTCAGAACATCTTGAACTTTACTTGGGTCTACTGCAATTCCTCCGTCTGTGATAACATGTCCAAGGAAAGAAACTTCTCTCAACCAAAAATCACATTTGCTCAGCTTGGCATATAACTGATTCTCTCGGAGTTTCTGTAATACTATCCTCAAGTGCTCTTGATGTTCTTCCTCGTTCTGCGAATACACCCAGATGTCATCGATGAACACAACCACAAACTTGTCAAGGTATTCCATGAAAACTTTGTTCATCAGGTACATGAAATATGCTGGAGCGTTGGTCAATCCAAACGACATCACAGTAAACTCGTACAGACCATATCTGGTTGTGAAAGCTGTCTTGGGTATATCCTCTGGTCGGATCCTTAGCTGATGATATCCTGATCTCAGATCAATCTTGGAGAAAACCTCGGCACCTCTCATCTGATCAAACAAATCTTCAATCCGGGGTAGTGGATACTTATTCTTGATTGTCACATCGTTCAACGACCTGTAGTCTACGCACATCCTTCTGCTACCATCTTTCTTATCGACAAAGATCACGGGTGCTCCCCACGGGGATGAGCTAGGACGGATAAATCCTTTAGCTAACATCTCTTCTATTTGTTTCTTTAGTTCACTTAGATCCTTAACATCCATTCTATAGGGTCTTTTAGAGATAGGTGTTGTACCAGGTAAAAGATCAATACTGAACTCAATGTCACGAACAGGTGGCATACCTGGTAAATCTTCCGGGAAAACGTCGGAATACTCACTGATAACTCTGATATCCTCTAGAGGCATTCCCTTCATTTGGTTCACTGTCCCAACTGCACTGGGTGAATCTGATGCCACAAACTCTATTTTATCTCCTTGAGGACTTGTCAAGAGCACTGATCTCTTGCGACACTGAATAACACCATCACATCCTGATAACCAATCCATTCCGAGGATCACATCGATGCCATTAGTCTTTAGGACTATTAGATTGGCTAGGAATTCTATCCCCATAATATTCATGCTGACCCTTGGGCATAAGTGGCTGGCTTTCAATTCCTTGCCCGGGGAGCTTACTAGCAATATTTGTCTAATAGGACTCATTGGTAAATTATGTTTTGCAGCAAATTTCTCAGTAATGAATGAATGTGATGCTCCAGAATCAAATAAAACTGATGCAGGTTCAGAATTGACAAGGAACGTACCGAGCACAACGTCGGGAGCCTCTTCAGCTGTTTCTGCAGCCACATGATTCACCTTTCCGCGCACGCAGTTCTGTTGTCCTTTGTTGCCCAATGGTGTCTGGTTGCTGTTGCGCGGCTGCTGCTGCTGAGGAGTCTGCCTTTGTCCACTGTTCCTCTGATTTTGAGGAGTTTGCGCATTACGCTTCGGGCAGTTGTTAGCGTAATGACCCAGTTCTCCACATTTGAAACATCCGTTAGGTTGGACCGGGGTGACTGGATTGTTGGTCCGCACTGGTGCACCTGTGGCGTAGCCCGGATGGTACGGTTGCGGGTTGGAGTTGCATTGAGTCTGCTGGTTGTAACGTTGGGGCTGCTGTGGAGTTCGTTGATTCTGTTGACTCTGCTGATATCCTCCACCTTGTCCTCCAAAACGTGACTGATATCCTTGGGGTGTGTTGTAGCGGGGACGGGTGTTGCTGCTGGATTGTCCCTGGGACTAAAGTTTTCGCTTGTGTTCTCCAAGCTCCTTGCGCTTGCTCTCCAGACCAATGGCTTTGTCTAACAGAGTTTGGAAGTTTGGAAAAGTGTGACTATGCAGCTGATAGTTGAGCGGCCCTATCAGTCCTTCCAAGAAGCGCTCCTGCCTCTTTACGTCGCTATCCACCTCATGGGGTGCGTAACGAGACAACTGAGTAAATTTGTCCCGGTACTCACTGACAGTCATGCTACCTTGCTTCAGGTTCAGGAACTCCTTCTGCTTGAGCTTCATTAGTCCTGCTGGGATATGGTGGCTGCGGAAGTTGGTTCTGAACTCCTCCCAGGTGATAGTGTTGGCATTGGCGTGGGCAGCAATGAAAGCATCCCACCAATCAGCGGCTGCTCCTTCCAGACGTCCTGCAGCATACAGGACCCTTTCACGGTCACTTCATTGTGTGATGTCTAGCTTCTTGGTGATGACCTTCAACCAATCATCAGCGTCCAAGGGGTCCACAGAGTGAGAAAAGGTAGGAGGGTGGTGGCTCATGAATTCTCTGTGTTTGTCTCTAGGTGGCGGGTTTTGCTGTGGTGCTTGCTGATTCTGCTGAGCTTGTATGTTCTGGATGATGGCAGTGAGGTTCTGCAACACCTGCATCTGTGCTGCCAAGAATTACTCCATTGTTGGATTGGGCTGTGTTGGCAACTGACTCTGTCGGTTGACTACGCGGGCACGCCTAGAGCTAGGGATATTCTGTCCTCCACCTGTCCTGGTGTTCACCATCTGACCGTTAGGGAATAAACCCAGGATAAGACAGGTGTACTAGATATAGAAAATAATATCTTAACAAAATATGGATTTATAAGACTCCAACTGATATTAATGTATATATTATATCAAGCAATTCTTATAGCACTCAAAGCAAACATTTGTTCTCAAGCAATCGTTACATCGTCGTCCTCTCAAAAGAAAATGATTCTAACGAGAACTTCAAGAGATTCTAGCCTAAGAACCTAAGTGCCTATTCCTCGGGGCGAGTTATGGAGCCGGGTTCGCCGCGACGAAGCTTCTTGCGGGGTGGTGACAATGCGGGCAAGCGGGGTTCATTCATCTGTGGCGGTGGCGGCGCTCTTCCCTCTAGTCGAGCTTCCAGCATGCGGATCTTTTCATGGGCCTCCAGTAGCTTGTCCTGAGTATCGTCCAGCTCAGTGATGACGCTTTCCAGCTCAGTGTTGAGAGCGGCGGTGACTCGAGCAAGAGTGTTGAGGCGGCCTTCATCATCTTCTCCTAGAGTGATCATGGTTTCTTCAGTTCCACTGAGGCGGCGAGGAAGGTGGCGATACTCCGTGTTCTGAAGCTCCTGGCGGTAGGTGTGGCAAATGGACCATAGGGCTCTCCTGGCGGCGCTGCTGACGGCTGCGTCATATGTAGCGTGGGGTGTGGTGGAGTCATGTGCAGTAAGAGATCTCAGGCCTCTAGCACTTTCCATCCTGATGTGGACGCGAGAGAGGTAGTAGTCGCCGAGCGCGGGGTCGGTGTAGTGATGCGTGTGGTAGTGAGGTCTCACGTGGTTGCCCATCTCTTGAAGAACACCTTGTAGCACTTGAGACAAGTGGCCGGGTTCTCTGTCCGAAGTGCGAACACAGCAAAGTTGCCTCATCCCTGGAGTTTTATCACTCTGTTCGTCGTTGTCTTCATCGTTGTTGTTGTCCTCGTCATCGTCTCTTCTAATATCTGCGAAGTTACTCGGGCTTCCTTGAGCGACGTCCGGTGTTGGGGAGGGGGCTGGAGCAGGGACAACTGGGGGTGGTGGTGATCTCTCAACGACTGGTGAGGCCGGCGGGGTGAACTGATTTCCTTCTTCATCAACTGCCATGATGCGGCCATCTTCACCATCCACGAAGTAATAGACTTCCTCGGGTTCTTCCTCCGTAACTTCCTCCTCTTCAACAGGGGCTGGGACTGGGGTAGGAGAAGCTGGCTCAGCTGGGGCAATGTAAACTTGACGGCCTCCGGTGCGTTTGCGAGCGGTTTGGTAAATTCTGACCATCTGGTAAGGGCGGGAGTAAAAATTCAGGATATTTTTCTTTGAAAAGGAAAATGGTAGAAGGTTTAAGTAAACATAGGTTTTTATGTGGAAATACAACAGGAATTTTTGATGCTAATATGGCTTTCTAGAAGATAAATCCTTAATTTCGAAAATTTCTATCTAGGCTAGCGTCCTACAGTCAACATAGCTCTGATACCACTCCTGTCACACCCGATTCTAGAAAGAACCAGATGCATCTCATATGTGCGCCAGGATCACGTTCACAAATATATGGTAGACGGAAAGTGTAATATATCAAAGACAATGCTCAAGTAACTAAATAAAGAAGTTAACACTATTACACTCCGTATAAAAGAGACACAAATGTCTTTAAACGATAAACCATTATACCCTATACGAAGTCTGCAACAACTCCGTCTTCCACAGGCGATGACTGGTGAACGCAGGACCTAGAACTCCTCGAAGTCGTCGAAGATCTCCTCTTCAAAGTTCTCTTCTGAACAGCAGGGGGCAAGGGTGAGTACTCTTATGGTTGGTACTCAGCAAGTGGGGTGAAAATGCAAGGCTATCAAGGATAGGCTGAGGTTTGCAGCAGCGGTTGCTTTTAGTTTGTCAAATATTTATTATCAAGCACCTATTGACTAGGTTTAAGTTTATACCAATCCCACTTTAGCAAAATCATAACGGTACCATCAACCATAACATAAACCACGAACCACAATTTATTTAATCTTCAAGTTTCATTATCATGTGAGGGTCCAAGCCACTCTTAACCGTGAGTACGGCTGTTATAACAGTTTTACACTCTGCAGAGGTTTACACTTTACCCACAAATCGTGTTTCCCTGAGTCGCCCGGGTTTGCAAAGCCCTTAAACACTTCCGAGGTGAGTGGCGAGGGTACACTACGAAGCCTTTACAAAGACATGTCGAAAGCTAGGCAGCCCGCTAGAGTTTCAGTAGCGGCGTGGTCCATAAACCTCCCTAATGGTCAGCTCCTTAGCAAAGGCAGCTACCCCAAGAGGACCGGGCTATGACCCCTATCACCGACCCCCTCCTTGCCCTTTCGGTAAGGCCACCAGCAAACTACACATCTAATTAATTGGCTAAGGTCAGAGCCATATGACTTTGTGGTTGCACTGTTCACTTGGGTGGTTCTCCATGTTCCCATTAAACAAAGTTGATCTTGAGATTACGCGATAAACCACAATACAAAACGTGTTCAACATTAACAAAAGAGTAAACCAATACCAATCCCAAAGTTTGCAACTAAGCGTAACTACCCAACAAAGTAGTAAACCCAGGTGTTTCAAGGTTTGGGGTAAAAGACTAGGTACGTCCTTAGCATAGGTAATCCCATCAAGTTTATGCAAGCAACAATAAAGTAAAGTGTGGTTTCATGCAGTTGTTGGGATCAAATAGAATATGCAGAGGGGGAAATCCACTTGCCTTCGTCAAGCAACTGCTGATTCTGTTCCTCGTAAGCTTGCTCTTGATTTGGCTCGAACGTCACGTTGTCTACGCGATCACACAAACAAGCATACACAAACAAATAAGGAACAATACAACAAATAGTACAAACAGAAAGTGAAAAGATGCTAAAGTTGTAGTTCATGATGCAAAGATCGTGTGGGCTCAAGAATCGCTGACATCGGAATTGAAACGATGAAGATATGGTTAAAATAGTGATCTGGGGACCTAACTGCTAGAGTTTTAAGTCTCCCGAGGCTAGATCTGAGGAATTCAGGGGCCAAAACATAATTAAACCTTAAACAGAGGGTCGGGGTGCAAAACTATAGGTTCAGGACGGTGGGTACGGTTTCCAGAAAAGTCAGAGGTCGGAACAGAAAAAGAAAGGGCTCAACTCTAATTATTTTCTACTGATCTGGACTGCGGGTTGATTCCTGGAAAACCTAGGGATCTTCCTGCAAAAGTTTCGGGAACGGCTAGGGTCGGGTGAACCTAATCCGTTGGATCAGAATCGGCGGCGGATCAGACGAATCGGCGGAGTAAGGGTCGGGCGAATCGGCGGAGTAAGGAAAAGGTCGGGTAAATCGGCCGGGTAAAGTGAAGATCGATTCTGACCGTTTGATCTAGATCGAGCGGCAGAGGAAGGGTCGGCTTGACAGAACAAAAGGGGTCGGGCGAGGTGGAGTTTTACTGGGCATCGGCGATGAGCGATTGCGGCGGTGGACGACCGGAGCTTCACCAAATCTAGTGTTCCGGGCTCGATTCAAGCTGGGTTCATGACGGGAAGTGAGTGGGCGGTACGGTGAAGGTGAGGGTGGGTACGGGTTGGCTGTGCGGCGGCTGTGAACTGGCGGCCACGGCGGCGGGCGGAAACAGGGGTCCGGAGAGAAATCTGGTGGGCGGCGGAGCAAGAGAGAGAGGGGATTCTGGTGCAGCTTGATACTCACCAACTTGCGGAGCTCTGGCGAGAGTTGATGACGGCGGAGAAGCTGCGGAACGGCGATTCGACGGAGAATCGGCGACACGGGTCAGCGGCTTTCCTCCGATGCAACTTCCAGCGGCGCGCGACAATGTTGTGTAGAGGAAAAGATTTGAGTTTGGCGTGGGTTGCAAAGCGGGGGCTTTGGCAGGATTTTATAGGGGCAGATCGGCCGAGATTAGGAAGGCGGTGTTGCGGAAATCGATCAGGACTCGGGACAAGAAGAAAGAAAGAGAACGGGGTACGAACAGCATCTCGGAGTCGTTCTGGACTCTGGGTCGGGAAAGAAGAAAGAAGAAGAAGGCGCCGACAGGTGGGTCCCAGCTGTCGGTGAAAACAAGGGTCGGGGAAGGAAATCGGCCACTGGGTCGGCCGCGGGGAAAGAAAAAGAAGAAGAAGAGAAGAAGGATTGGGCTGGCTATAAAAAAGGAATAGTGGAAGAAAAGAATTAAAGATGCATGCACAATTTTAATTTATGATTTTTATGAAAATACTTTTAGAAATTTTAACTCCTATATTTTGGGTGTTACAGCTAAGCAAATTCTCCCGGGTTGTGTGTCCGACGCTGAAGACCATCGGCCGATTCGTGGCCGATTTTAGCGCCAACATACTTTTTGCACGCCCGGTGGGACCCAACTTCAAGACCCAATATGTCAAAGATCACAGAAATTTCCAAAAACAATATCATTGAGGTCACAGAAGCAGATCTCAAGGACGACCAGAGAGAAGAAATTGTCCGGTAAAATCCCTGGCTTGATCAGGGTATCCACAAGTTCACTATCAAAAGTGTGAGTGGATGAGTCGTAGCAGACAAGAAGCTCAAAAATCGGCCCTACTGTCTGATATGGATACCAACTAATAGTCTCTTCACTAAAGCTATTGTAGAAGCATCTGAAGTATTCGGCCGTCCGAGTAGCAGTGAATTGACAGCCAGGGAAGGCCGATGCCGCTTCTCCAAAAGATGTACAGCGTCGTCGAATGGTGAGGTTTTCCTCTGACTCAATGTTGGGAAAAGTCTTAGTCTCTATTTGTTGCTGGGAGACCTTGCTCATATATAGGTTGAGCCAGAGTGTGATAAACCACCAAGGACCACCAGGATTGCCGATCGGCTCCCCTTTTGACAGTCTAGTGCCGATTTGGTGCATCATGTGATAGGCCGATCCCAACAGATGCTTCCCAAGGGGGACGGCCGATCCTAGTGACAGAGCTTCTGCCAGGGCTTGGGTATTAGATGAAGGACCAACTGCTCTGCCACAGAAAAAATGTATCTCTAGCCACATCATCAGAAATGTCGTATGTTCTCTCTCCGAAACCGTCCCAGTTCTCATATTCTTGCTGATATACCCCTTCCATCCGCCGATTCCTTTGGTTTCTAGCCGATGAGATGGTTTGATCAGATAATCAAAGGGGGTGTCAGAAGAGGAGATATCAAGGCTGGTCAACAACAGGACATCGGCCGAGGTTGGAGTCATGGGTCCATATCCAAAAAGGAACGCGTTGAGTGCATCGGACCAAAAGTAAGAGGCCGCTATTACTAAGGGCTCATTTTTCTCCATCTGGGACAGAGAGAGATCAATGCACTGGCCGATTTTCAGTTCATCCCACTAAACTTTCCTAGACTTGGCCACTCTATGGTACCATTCTCTCTAGCCAGGGGTCTCATTCGGCCAAGATCTAAAGGCACCTGCCCACTGACCTAAATCCATGGGCGATTGTTTGAACAGAATTCTGTGGGTTTCTAGGTTGATCAATTCGGTTGGATCTGGATTCCCCATGGGACCTAAGCAGATGAGTTCGGAGGATTCGGAAAGAGGAATAGTAATCTGGTGCATAAATGCCTAAAAAGAAGGAAAAGGGGAAAAAACTGAGAATGGGTCTAGAAAATACTTGAGCAGTAAAAGAGTAAAAGAGGAAGGTTTTGGATGATTACCTCCGGGATGAAGCTCATCGTCGCCGATGGAGCCGCCAATGGAGCTGCCGATGGAGCTGTCGATGCTGAGGGGGTTGCCGGCGGAACCTCCGTAGTTGGAGAAGTTGCCGATGGCGCCGCCATTAGAGGGGTGGAGCAGGTCGCAGGCGAGATCGCCGGAGGGAGTTGTTGGAGATCGAGAGGGCTCGGGAAGAAGATGAACAGTGGCTCGCTGGAGGAAATTACTAGGCTCGTGGAGAAAAGAAGGCGGAGAATGCCAGTACTTTACTGCGCCGTCTACACGAATTCCAGGGAAACAGTTGTCTCGAGCGCCCGGAACGAGGAAATTGCAATCATTATGCAGAAGACCGCGAAATGGAAGGAGATTTTTACTGCGCCCGTTTCGGAGAAAAAGATTAAAGAAAAGAGTTTCGAAGTAAAAAATTATGTTTTACTCCGAAACTGGGGGGCATGTGTTGACGCCAGATTTTGACACGTGTTGAATCGGCGTCAGGAGAAGAGATTGGCCGATGCGGCAGATCTAAAGGCTATAGTAAAGAATCGGCCGATTGAGGTTACAGTTGGGAATCGGCCGATTGGCGATGCAACTTGCACCAACAGATTGGAACCACAACAGAGGATCCCGGTCAAAAGTGGCCTAATGTTGGTCAACGGAGTGATGCTGATTCGGTCAAGAAGTAAATGAAAAGAGTCCTGATTGGATTAGGAGACGGCGGCAGAAGATTCTGCGGGAGTCCGTTTCCTTTATAAAAATATTATAGATATAGCAGTTTTTCTATTTTAAGATTGTAACAAGTCGTAATCGATCAGGAGTCCTGGTTCTAGGGTATAAATAGGAGTCGTCAGGGCTTTGTAAAACAACGAATCAATCAACAAAACACATCTACTTTTTCCTAGTACTTTACTTTCAATTCGGCGATTCACCAATACCTTTTCTTTTTTCACGAGTTCGTACAGATTGGCAGGGCTGCATCAACATGATCTCTGCCCAATTGGTAGGTTCCGCTTATCGAATAACATCTAAGCTTTAACCTCGGGCGCATCGATGTGGTTTCATTTGGATTTATTCACTAGTTATCGATATTTACTAGAATTATAGGTTTTACCTGTTGTTCTAGTATTATCACCAGTTATCCAGCTTGAGATTGGAGTTATCGGCTTTATCATCGCTTTTCCTCGATTCATCGTCATATAGCCGATTAGATCTATTTCAAGTGTTGCACCTGTAATAATTGTTTAAGTCGCTCTAGCAGTTTTCTTTGCAATTATTACGTGATTATCGGCTGATCCATAGCCGGTTATCCTCATTAGCATATCGGCCGATTCGCCGACGCGCTCTCAGGGACAGATCGGAACCCCAGCCGATCGGGACGGCCGGAATTTAATATTCTTATTTTCCTTATCAATCAACAGGTCAGATTGACTGGCACGCCGCGCGAACCGCACCAAGGCAATAACCCGAACATGAGCTAAGCAGATTCTCCCGGGTCGTGTGTCTGACGCTGAAGACCATCGGCCGATTTCTGGCCGATTTTAGCGCCAACACATATACACATACTTTTAAAATAAAGGCAAAATCATATTATAATTTATTTCCTTGAAATTTCTTAGTTATTTATGCATCTTGTTAAGCTAATGAGGCTTTGTTTTGTAATTTAAACACCTGAGGTGTCACATCGGGATGGCCTGAGGAGTCCTATCCAATTACGGCTCGGGTAGTGTCCTTACGTCTGACTAGTCCTAGTGCTACACGACTAGTTACAATGAGGATAAGGTATGGCCCATGTGCCATCCCATACTACATATATGTATGCCAAGTGAGCAGTCCCACTGTCCCGGGTCTGACAAGCCCCCGAGCTCTTCGCAGCCGAGTACTGTAGGGTTCCGAGTACATCTAGAAGGTGTCTTCAGGTCCCTGTTGAGTCCCCTTCCGAGTACTTTCTTGGCTGCATCAAGGCTGTGAGGTGCTCAATTCCCGAGTAGTTTTCAAGTCTCCTTTTATATGGGGTGCGATGAACTCATAATCCATATGGAGTAGCCCCCGAACCTGAATCAGGCTGAGGATCAAATTAATCTTGAATCTTTGGTCTGTATCTTCCAAGAATTTTTGAAAAATAAGCCATTGATGACACGTACCCCGCAGCCCCCGAGCCTTTAATCCAAATTCCCTAGTTTTGGAAAAAAGGATCTAAAGAGTCGTGGCATGGAATGTAGGTTTTTGAATTCAACTGTGTGAAATTTTAGGGTTAAATTGCACTAGAAGTGGAAAGGTCTGAACTCTCGGGAACCTATCCCAAAGAAAACGACTAGTTTCCCTTATCCGTTGCACAGAACCCGTAAAATCCTCTTTATTGAATCATTATCGCGAGAAAACTCTTTGGCTTCCAAAGGAAAAATGGGGAACTGCTGGTTATAAATAACCCCGCGGTACCCTTTAGGGTTTTCACCCTACTCTGTTTTCATTGCGGTAAAAACAGATCTACTTTAGCCAAGAACCCTAGCCGCCGCCGCCCCAAGTCCGAGCACTTCTCCACCTCAATCCAAGCCTAGAACAGCTCGAATCCTCGATTCCTATTTTCACCCACACCTGTGTGAGTTCTCCGTGGCATGCGCACGAAGATGCCGGTGATATTTCAACCCATGGCGCCAAGAAAGCAAGCCACCGGTCGCGGGAAGAAACAGATAGCCGATGGAGAAGGTGGATCATCGCCGCCGTCGGCGAAGGTCACCAGGATGATGGTTGAGGGGTCGTCGTGGAGGGCCTCCACGATCAAGGAGAGGGATCTACCCCGGCTCGTAGCCGAGCGGGCCTTGCAAGAGGAGGGCGTCGTCCAGTGGCAGGTCGCCGGCACCGATTCATCGCCTTGGGAGAACACGGGTGAGACCATAATGTTCGCCCCTTCTGCCGATCACGGCCTTGCCCTTCCATCTTCCGATTTCTTCCGCGGTTTGCTTGGATTTTACAAAATCAAGCATTACCATCTTCCCCCAACTCGATTCTGCATATTTCTATTTTTGTGCATCTTTGCGAGGCATTCCTAGGAATTCGCCCGCATTTCATCTTTTCCGTCATCTCTTCCGCCTCAAGCCTGAGCCAAATGAGGACAACCCCGCACTAGTCGGGGGAGCCGGGGTACAGCTGCGTGATAAGGCGCTGTACCTCAAGTTCTCAACCCCGAGTAGCCTATCCGGGTGGCACGCTCGGTGGTTCTACATCGGGAACCACAAGCCTAGCCTCCCCAGACGAGATAATGCCCCGCCGCAGCGCTAGGAGTGTTGGCTGAAGAAGCCAACGAAGGAGGAATCCCGTGACATCCCCGAGTTGATGAAGCGGATCCAGCACCTCAAGGACCAGGGCGTCACTGGAGAATCTGTGGCATACTCGTTCATCGAGCGTCGCATCCAGCCTCTCCAACGGCGCGTTCACCTTGGTTTTGAGTACGAGGGTACTCAGGAACCATCACGGATGGCGCCGGATGTGCCTTCTTCCGAGGCTACCTACTTTCTTCAGGCTTGGCGAAGGTGTCCGATCTACTAGCTCTCCTCCAACCAATGACTACACTACCTTGGTTATCCGCTCTGGTCCGGTCGACTCCCGTGCATGCTCCTCTGGGTCAGCACGAAAAGCAGTTGTTGCCTAGTCCGGATAAGTGGGAAGGTGCAGACTTCCTATCAAAAAAGTCCTACTCGATCTGGCCGCACGCGAACGATGCCGCCGGCGCGCCGTGCCCGATGCACCCACCGTGCCGAGCCCTACCGCAGAGGCTGGCTCCCGCTGTGCTCCTGCAGAGACGACAGTGCCCATGGCAACGACGCTGGCGGCGGCGCGGCCCGCCCAGTCCCGGACGACGCGCTCTCGCCCGTCTTCGCCAGGCTCTCCAGCGCAGCCGACGTGGTCCGCTGCGCCGCCACGTGCCGGCGCTGGTCCTGCCTCGTGGCCAAGGACGCCGCCGTGCTCTCCCGCGCGCTGCCGCCCCTGCCCTGCCTCACCCTGGGCTTCCTCCACCAGGAGAACGCCGGGGCGACCGCGCGCAGGCGGCGGACCTCCTCCTCTGACACCGTGCAGCCTCGCTTCGTCCCGACGGCTGCAGCGGCGAGGCTGATCGGCCTGCGGGCCCCGTCCTTGACCGCAGTGGCGGAGGCTGTGCTGGCTGCAGGCGATCGCCCCGGGCTGTTCGAGCACGCCCGCCCCGTCGCGGCCCGCAACGGCTGGCTCGTGCTCGAGCTCAGGCAGGAGCGCTACACCGACGGGGTGAAGCTCTGCGTGTGCAATCCCACGAGAGGGGTCGGAGTGGCCCTGCTCCCGCCTCTCGCCGGCGCGGACAACACGGGGGACTACGCGTGCGCGCTGTACACCGGCCACGACCTCGACCCGCCGCAGCCATTGTCGGCCATCTTCCGCCTGCTGCTAGTCTACAACCGCCGCAGCTTCACGACGCTACGCTCCTACTCGTCGGACACCGGCCGCTGGAGCAGGGAGGCTACAAGGTCCGGCGGCCCAAAGATCGCGAGCCATAGTCTGCGTCAGCTCGGCCAGAGCATCGTGGTCGGCGGCGTGGCCTACTGGCACCTGAGGCGCACGGCGTTCGCGGTGCGGCTGGACACCCCCGCAGCCTGCGGAGGTGCGCATGCCGCCGTCGGGCATCCCCGCAGACCCGCCCCCGGGCTGGGGAGCGCTTGGCGTGGCTGCCGACGGGAAGCTCATGTTAATCGATGCTGCGCTTGGTGCAGATATCGACCCTTCAGATTACAACGCTCCAGTTTGCTCGAAACACCTTACCGTGGCGCCAAGGGCAGTCTTCTGTCCCGGAAGCGGGGACGACGGGTGCTCCGGCGAATGGGAGTGGACACAAGGACGATGCATCAGATTGAAACAACTCAAGGTATGGTACCAAGGTTCTCGAGATGAGAAGGTTCTGCCGGTTTCGGAGATGAAGATTAACCTTCGGTGGTTCTGCGAGAAGAGCGGCAACCTGCTCTTTACGCTTGGTGAAGGCACCACTAGTCCTGGAGCCTATGTACTCGATATGACCACGCAGCACGTCGAGAAGGTGGCTGATGACATCGACTGCCATTCATGGGAGAACTTCATCGGGTACGAAATGAATGGGGCTGCATACCTCCAGTCCATATCACGCCACTAGAGATTATGCCGTAATCAGCAGGGAGTAAAGTCTGGGCCGGTTGAATGCAAATTTTATTCAGATTTGTGCTCCAAAATACAATTTTCCGAAAGTTCCATCTTTGGGGAAACCGAGAAATCAGAGAGAGAAAACTTCTTAGATGCACTACTTGTGGCCACCTAGATTTTTTGTTTCGAGCTCGATATATCAGTAAACATGAGTGCTTCAAAGTAACCATAATTTTTTTGTTGGTATCAATCATCTTTTTTTATCTCCTTCCAGGCAGACAAGGATATTATCCATGGTATGAATGCGATATATAATACTGCGTAAATGGGTTATACTGTGCATTATTCCCAGCACTTTGTGCTTCTACAAACGCAATCTGCTTTCTGCAAGAGCAGAGGACACTCTGTTAAAAAAAAACAGCAAATGGAGTATTTTTGCTTTAAACAAAGACAAACGACAACAAACTACGGCCTGTACATTGTAATATTTGGGTAACATGGATCGGACTACCTCTGCTGAAATCATTTGATCTCTTACGCGTGTTTAATAGATTTCACAATTTATCTCACAAACGATCATAGAGCTATCGGCTTTCACCTAATTCTTTTCTTGCAGTTATTCTAATTGCCGATAGTATTCTTGGTCCACGGTGCAATATTACTGACCAAATCTTATACCTTGTTTCAGTCAATCTTATAGGCTGATTCGCTTAATTTGTTCGTATTATCTCAGACTGTCTTGATTAGGTCCGATGTTTGAGTAATGTTGTTGAGCTAAATCTTATTGGTTCGGAATGATCTGCTATTCTGCTGCAACTTGAGTTTTTAAATCGGCTGTCTTAGCCCATTAAAGTTGCGAGTTAGCATTAAATCACTTTCATAATTAAATTCATCGGCAAGTTTCATCTGATTTATCGCTCTGGCTGTTAGACGCAGTTTGCTCAAAACACCTTACCGTGGCGCCAAGGGCAGTCTTCTATCCTAGAAGCGGGGATGACGGGTGGTCCGGTGAATGGGAGCGGACAAAAGAATGCATCAGATCGAAACAACTCAAGGTATGGTACCAAGGTTCTAGAGACGAGAAGGTGCTGCCGGTTTCGGAGATGAAGAGTAACATTCGGTGGTTCTGCGAGAAGAGTGGCAACCTGCTCTTTACGCTTGGCGAAGGCACCGCTAGTCCTGGAGCCTATGTACTCGATACGGTCATGCAGCACGTTGAGAAGGTGGCTGACTGCTATTCATAGGCGAATTTGGTCGGCTACGAAATGGATGGGGCTGCATACCTCCAGTCCATATCACGCCACTAGATGATGCCGTAATCAGCAGGAAGAAAAGTCTGGGCCGGTTGAATGCAAATTTTATTCAGATTTGTGATCCAAAATACATTATTCTGAAGCTTTTCCGTCCTTGGGGAACCCAGAAATTGGGGGGGGGGGGGGGGGGGGGGGGGGAGGGGACAAGTTAGATGCTCTACCGGGCGACCACCTAGATTCTTGTTTCCGAATTATTCGAAGTTCGATTAATTAATGAGCATCAGTGCTTCAAAGTAATCATTTTTTTGTGATTAATCATCTTTTTTTTAATCTCTTTCCGAGCAGGCATAAATGAACATGGTATGCACTTGATAAGCAGAACCGAATCATTTGTTCAGCTTCTAAGTTCTAATTATCATGTCCTTTTGCTGATCTCTTTATGTTTGTGATAGGAGCTTGACGAGGAGGAAGAGGTTGGAGGTGTTGGATGATAAAAGGCTAATAGTGGTGGTTATAATTCTACCAGAAACTAAAGTAGAGCTTGTCGTTATGAGTGCTATATTTGTAGCAAAGAAAATTTAGGGTTACTTTAGTGGTAAACCATGATTGTAGCTAGGAGTCTTCATCCATCTGAGGACAGTCGTCAAATACATTTTTTAAACCTTTCTGAAATAAAATGACTCTATTCCTTATATTATGTGTACCATACAAACTCCACTTACGAAACTTCCATTATACATTGCTATATTTGCATTACGTGCCATTCCTGATCTGATGCTCATGGGAGGAATTTATTTCGTCCATAGCAACACACGGGTACGAACTGAGTATTAGAAAAAAACTGATTTGGAGCTTCAGAAGTTTTTTTTTTCTATTCCTTTTGGCCATTCCAAAGTTGTGGGTCCATTTCATTTTTCACGCTTCTGTCAGAGAACACACTTGTTCAGGGCCAAAATAGTGACTAAGGTGCTGGACTTTTAACAGTAGAAGAACCAAAATACACTTGTTCAGGGCCACAATGTTTAGGCCCTCATCAATTAAAACTCAAAAAAAGATTTTCAAAACCAAATCTTCCGAATAGAGCAATTTCAGATTAAGGTACCTTAGCTAGCGATTGACATCAATTGTCTATACCTGTGCAACTAGGGTTGTCATGTTACTTTCCATACCAGTTTGTCAATTTCTTTTCCATAACTGATTTTTGTTTACAATGCACCAACATGAGTGGGGAAAGCAACATAATACTCGCTCCGATTCCAAATTAATTGTCACATTAGTTTTGTCAAAAGTCAAACATCCCAAAGTCTGACCAGCCCTGGAAAAAATGCCAGATGAGCCCACAAATTGTTTCTGGCGTAGTGTATTAGTTTTTAAATGTTAGACAGGTTGATTTAGAACAAAACTAAAGTGACAAGTTGTAGAAAAAGCAAAAGAAGCAAAGTGATAATGCTCATGACTATTCACATGTGAGGTCTTACATAATTAGTACTTGCCTTTTATTAATTTTTCAATGGTCAAGGTGACTTAAGATAGCAAGTGTCTATGTTCTTCCTTGTTTCGTACAGGCTTACACTAGTGCCGCCATTTTTAGTCCACAACAAGAGACGCACAAATAAACAAATGATTATTGGGCAGTCTCGTTTCATTTCAGAATTATTAGCGGGATTTCTTGCTGGGTTTTGCTAGCTATTTCTTTTTTGGAATGAAATCGATGATCAAGAAATTTCAGAACGTTGAAACGGACGAGTTGAAATTGAAGTTCAATGGCCACTGGACATGTTCTCTGGCCACTTTACATCTAAAAGAAAAGAAATTTGCATGCCACCACACACCAGATTCCTCCTGTGGATTTTGCCTCTCTGTTTTATTCTTTTCTTGTCTGGTTTAGCTAGGAAACGTGTAAGGAAAATGGCCTCTTAGGCCATATTGTGATTTTGGTGATTGAGTGACAACATGATCGGTGGGACTAATGAGTTTGTGAGTTCAAGTTCGTAGGACTTTTAGGTTCCATGGATGGAGTCCAAACTATCTCCAAGATAGTCCAAATCGTCTCCAAGACATAAGCGACGACTTGGACAAGTGGCAGAAATAATGACTGGGTCAGTTAAACCGACTGGAGCCAAAATCAACGTGTCGGTGCAATTGGACTTAGCAGGGTGTGTCAGTGAAGAAATGCCCATCAAGGTCGGTTGAACCGACGGCTAATAATCAAGTTGGGTCGGTGCATTGAGTGTAGCATCAGAGAGCACTGTAGCTTCAACTCAGAAAGGTCTTCACGGTTGGTTAAACCGACACCCCATGGATCAGTGCATTAACCGTAGCATCAGAGAGACATGCTGCTTCAGTTCAGAATTACCCTTCACGGTTGGTTAAACCGACGGGTTCAATGATTGGGTCGGTGCATTTATCGGTGTAATGATGTCAGCCTGAAGTACAGTGTTGTAACACCTCAAGTATTTAAATTACGAAATAAGCCTCATTAGCTTAACACGATGCATAAATAACTAAGAAAAGTTAAAAGAGACGAATTATAAATTGGTTTTGCCTTGAATTGAAAATAGTTGTGTATATATGCATAAGTACATGTACTTTAATCAAGCCATTTAAATAACGCTCACAATGATGCAAACATGGCTCCAAAATTAAATAGGCACATCGTTATGAACTTGATAAACAAAAGTCTAGTTGAAACTTAGGAGAGAGTCCAAAGTTTTGCCCAGGAAATGACGTACCCTCTGAACTATACTTTTTGAGTTTTTAAAATAACTTCTAAACTAGAACTCAAATGAACTTTGGTCTGAAACAAAACTTGTGTAATTTTTCATTTTGAACAACTTTCGTGCTCAGAGATTTTTGAGTTACAACACAAAAATTTGAGAAACACTTGAAATTGCAAACCAGTCCCTGCCTTTTCTTCTATTTTTACTGCAGACCCTTCTTCTCCGCCTCGCCCGACCCTACGTTCGCCCGACCCTTTTGCTCGCCCGACCCTTTCACTCGCCCGACCCTACGTTCGCCTGACGCGCAGCCGCTTCACCCGACCCTTCGACGCGCAGTCGTTCACCCGACCCTTTCGCTCCGCCCGACCCTCCGCCCGCCGCGCAGTCGCCGCAGGCCACATGGCCGGCGATGCCTGACCAGCGCTAGGCGCCAAGCCAATGCCTGGCTGCGGCCGCACGCCGCACTCCTCCCCAGTCCGCGCACGCCACGCGCGCGCCGGCGATGCGCGCCTTTGCTCGCCACCCGCCGCGCCCAATGGGCAAGTCGCGTCGTGCCCGTGCCTCCGCCGCGTTTCGCTAGTCGCCGCATTCGCCGCCCGGCAAGACAGCTGCGGCAGCTCTTCGTCCAACCCGCGCGCCGCGTGATCTCCAGCTCCCCACGCCAAATCCTCAGCGCCCAATCCCCTCTGCCCGCGCCCGCCGCACGCCGCGCCGGCTCTGCTCGCCGCCCACCGCAGCCAGTCACGCGCTCCCGTCGTGCCACCCTCGCCCGCGCAGTCCAAGTCCCGCCCCTCCTCCCGCCTCTCTGTTGCCTACAAAAGGCCGCACTGAGTCCCCCTCGCGCGCCCGGACACCAGAACGCCACCGTCGCCACCATTACCGCCATCGTGCCCAGCTCACCGTGGAGCTCACCTCTCCGGCCACCCCTTGCCAGAGCTGAGTCTTCCACCACCACCACAGCACCCCACCGCAGCTCACTGCCCCACCCATCGTCGCCCAGAACCGCCGGAGCACCGCCAGCGCCGCCCGTGCTGCCGCCGCTCCTTGCTGCTCCGTGGACGGCCCACGCCGAAGCTCCTCCGTCCCAGCCAAGCTTCAAAACGGGTTCCCCTCGATGCCACGAAGCTCATCGGCCAGCCCATGCTCTCCCCTTCTTGCCGGAGCACCGTCGCTGACGCTCCGCCCCGTCGCCGCCCCTTTGCTCCACGCCGACGAGCCACCTCCGGCCACCCCCAACCCCGACCAAGGCCACCCCGAGGTAGCTCTCACCTCCCTGGATCTCCCCGACCCTTTTTCCCTTGCCGCCGACGAGCCCCCTCGCCGGAATCTGGCCGGCCGCCATGCCAGAGCCGCCCAGGGACCCAATTGCATCGATTGCAATCCTTAAAAGAGACTGCACGCAAGTTTTCAAGGAACCCTCTGTAAAGAAAGTTTAAACTTTGTTATGTTGTGATTCATGTGGTGATACTTTTCCAGAACTGTTGTATTAATGCCTAAGTACCCCAGAAAAAGTTTAGAACCTTTTTCCTTCCTGTAACCTAATTATATAATTTTGTGGTAGGAAAAATGCACTAATTCAAATAATTAGTTTCTGTGCTTGAAAATGTTCAACTTTTTACTATAGCACTCCTTAGAGTAGCTCTTACTGTATAAAATGTTTTCTACACAGAAACCTTGTAAAACATCCTATAGAAATTAATCTTTATTAAAATAGGTGTATCTTGTCCTATTTATTATGCTTTGTATCTTGCACAGTAAAATCTGAAAAATTTATAATAACTCACATATGGATAGATTAACAACCTGTAAAACTTTTAGCTTCAATACATGAATGGTTTTTCCTGTATAAAAATAACTAAGTTCTAGTAGTAGCTGTGTATTACCTTTTTCATAATTTTTTTGCTACGTGAAAATATCTGAAATTTTTTGCAGTACTTTTGTCTCTGCATAATGTGCTCTAAATAAAAATCTCATCACCAGAAGTTACCTAATTCAGAAGTTGTGTTTAATCCATGTTGTGCTTAGAAAATTAAGTTTCCAATATAACACAACCCCTTCTTGTTTAATGAAGTTAATAGTTAAGTTATACTCTATTAACCCTTCCTCCTGGTTGGTCGGTGGAATGGGATACGCCCCTGGCCAACGGTGATAATGCCGAGTGATATCTCGTACGGGCTTCATCGAGACATCCTATATCGTCGAGTAGTTATCGTTATTTTTCGCTGCTTTGAACTCTGAAGAACTCATTTATTTTGAACTCTGAAGTACCATGTTTTAAGAATTTGAACTCCGTTGTAATAATAATTTGTGTTGAACTTGTGATGTAAAATTATTGAATGTTGTATCCTCTGGGCTCACCTTCATGTGAGTACATGTATGTGTGGTTTTGATCGGCAAAAACCGTGGTTGTATCGGGAGGTTACCCGACAGACCAGTGGATTATTCCGTTTGAAATGCGAGTTAGCCCTGATTGCCCTTGTGGTGATGGTTAGCGCGCTTGAGCCGGATTAATTCAGGTGGTTCTGCCACAAGTGTCAGAACAGTAACGGCTCTATGGAATTTAGAGGGGTCGGTTGAACCGACCAAACCAGTCGGTTAAACCGACGCTTTGTGCAGAAATGGCATAACGGCTAGTAACGGCTCTATTGAGTTTGTGGCTATGTATATGCCTCACCCCGGATCATTTTAAGGTGCTGGAGCTTGGGAGAAATCCTAGACATATTGAAGAACACCTCCAAACCACCCAAGAGCATATTGATCACATCCTTAGGTTAGCACAAGCTTTGTGAGTCTTAGTGCTAGGATTAGCTCTTGTAAAGAGTGAGAGAGCAAGGTTTGTACCTTGTGTGCTGGTCCTAGAAGTGAACCACAAGTTGTATCTCGGTGTGCCGGCACCTTGGAGCTTGGTGGCTCACCGGCTAGTCCACTACCCTCCAGCTTGGTGTGGAGCGGCGTTGACGGCTTTGTGCGGGGGACGTGGAGACCCCCGTCCTTGTTGGAGAAGCTCCTTAGTGGAAAGCGAGATCAAGGTGACCGTGGTGACTTGACATAGCCTTGGCGGTGAGTCAGGAAGAGTCACAGAAAATACTTGGTTGCCAGGAAGCAATACTCTTTGTGAGTGATTCAACAACATGGATGTAGGAGCGGCTTTGTGCCTAACCGAACCACGGGATAAATCTTCGCGTCGAGCGTTTGCTTCCCCTGATCATCTACCTTTAAGCTTCCGCATTTTATATTGCAATTTGAGTACCTTTACTTTCTTAGTATAGTATCTTGCTAGGATTGACTATAGGTTGCAAAACTCTTTGGGATGAGGTTTTTACACTAGAAGAACTCTAATTGCACATCTAGATAGCATATTTTAGTTTAAGTTTTGTGCAGACCAGACTAAACCATAGGTTAAGGTTTTAAGTTTGCCTAATGCACCCCCTCCCCCTCTTAGGCTACGAGCACCGATTCCTTTCAAAACGAGATCTTACTGTCTACACACATCTTAAAATAGTGATTTCTGCCCTTTCCTCTCAAAGAAATGATGTTGAAAGTTGAAACCGATACACCAACAAAAGAATGATTGACTTTCTCCAAAAAGAAAAAAAGGAGAGGAAACGACAAACAACAGAAATGAGGAATGATAGAGTAGCTAATAACACTGATTGATGTGCTAATAATAGACAAATTACACACAGAAGCATGATCAGTTCTCTGACGATCTTTCATAAAAGAGCCATTCTACTTCTAAATTCTACTGGATGGCTTGCATTCGGTGGCGCTCCGCTCGACGGCGATGGTGGCAACCATGACAATGGCGTAATCGGTTAGCTAGAAGTGCAACTCGGAGGATACCCGGAGGAGGTCCTCCAAGTAATCGGCGCCGAGGTCCTCGAGCTCCACCGTGGCGTGCGGACACGGTGACGCCTCGTGGCGCCGCGGAACAACCACGTCCATGCCGTAGCCGGACACGCCCGAGAAATGAAACGTCGTCGTCGGATGGCGCCGCGTCTTGAGGCTGCTGCTCGCCCGAGAAATGAAACAGCTGCTCTAGCTTCAGCGCAAGCACGGGGGAGTTCCCGGCGGAGACGGCGAGCGCCAGCGCCCCGAGCGACTCCCGCACGCGCTCGACGGGGAAGTTGAGCACCGCGGCGGCGCCGTGCGCGGCGTAGGCGACGTGGTCGTAGGCAAGTGCGGCGGCCTCGGGGATGTCGAAGGTGCCGAGCCACACACGGGCGCCCCGGCGCGTGGAGTCGTGGATCTCGGCGGTGAACGTCCACTGCTAGAATTATCTACATATATACCGGACGGGAACTCCTAGTTAGTACCGGTTTCCCGTCCGGTACAGCCAGGCCGGTACTAACCTGTCATGAATTTAGTACCGGGCGCTATGATCGGTACTAAATGGCGTGTTTAGTACCGGTCCGTGTTACCGACCGGTACTAAATGGTTTTGCGCCTAAAAAATAAAGAAAAAATCGATGAACCTCCGGGAGGCTCCGCACAAGCCTAATGGTCAACGTTCAGACGATCCCCGGACTAACTTTGCACAAGAAGGCAAGCCCCGGAGCATAACCCATTCCCTTTCCTAAATTATGCAACTCACTACTCTTTTGCTTGTGCATTAAGTTTATAGGAGTTGAATGAAAACTTAGTTGCATGATGTTAGGAACCCATGCTTGAAAATTAGATGTAAGGTTCGATAGAATGCTGTGCTAATAGGACTCCGGTAAAAGCCGAGTGATTTCCTGTCACTCGCGAGAAATTAGGAGTTGAATGTTTACTACACGCTGCAATCATAAGGACAACGGACGGGCTATGGTACGATGTTTACGATTGAGGCCCGTCTGTTTAGTGAAAAATGCTAAGGCCGCAGTGTGTGGTAGTGGTGGTTAAGACTTCGAACGTACTAACCACATGCCGAGAATATGGTAATCGGTAAGCTTAAGTACCTGATTGGCCCGGCAAGTGGATGGCATCCTACCCTTTGAACTTCGGTCCCATGTGCATATGGCGAGTGCAGAGAGTGGTCACGACCCGGCGCCGAACCGTGGCGTGGGGCTCTTGTACTCTCGGAGGGTAGCCCCGATCCACGACCCGGAAAGAAAGGGGAAAAGTTGCACGTGTGACTCTGGGAGTAACCACGTGACGTGTGTTTAGGTTTCCCTTGCAAGGTTAAGAAATTCGATTCGAATCGTCCGTTTCTCACGGCTATTGAGACTGCTTAATCACTTTTACCCATAGAGTAAGAAGAGGAACAATGATGATGAATAAACTTGTTGGATGAAATTTAATGCTTCACCATGAATGATATTGGATAGCTGCTTATCTAGAATGGTTAATGAAACTAGAATCTTGAGCTAAAAGTTGAAAGTAAGGACCCACTCGTAGATGCTTTTCGGCAAAACAAACCCCTTAGCCAAAAAGCCTTGCATGTCTAGAGTCGGTGGAGTAGATTCCACTACACGGGTAAGTCTTGCTGAGTATTAGTATACTCAGCCTTGCTTGTGGCTCGTTTTCAGGTGAGACCTTCGAAGATAAGATTGCTAGCTTGACTTGGCCGTGTACTCTTCCCCCTGGTTGGTCGGTGGAATGGGATACGCCCCCGGCCAATGGAGATAATGCCGAGTGATGTCTCGTACGGGCTTCACCGAGACATCCTATATCGTCGAGTAGCTTTCGTTATTTATTTCCGCTGCAACTTAAACTCTGAAGAACTTATTGGTTATGATCACTGAAGTACTCGGATACTAAACTCAAACATGGTTTGTAATATTCACTTATGATAATTCTGTAATATCTGCTGGAATGTGGTATTCTCTGGGCTCATCGTCGCATGAGCATTTGTATTTGTGGCATTCGATCCGCTTTACCGTGGTTGTATCGGGAGGTTACCCGACAGACCAATGGATTACTCCGTTTGAAGTGTAAGGTTAACCGAGATTGCCCTAATGGTGATGAATCGGCGAATTTTGCTGAGCGGCCGATAGTTGATGGCGAAACGAGTCCGCACCCCCTTCGTACGTCACTGCTGGCGCCGTGCCTCTGAATGCTTCCACAGTGTTTGCCCCCCAGCCGATTTCTGACAAGATCGGCTGATACTAGGAGACCGTCGGCCGGGCGGCCGATTGATATGGCACCTGAACCGAATAACTGCCATGCCCGTTCGCTGGCTCGGGAAAATACGCTGTGGCTGACGTCCCCCAAGGCGCTGAGCTTGTAGGTAGTGTTTGCACAGAAGCCATCTGAACGGGTTGAAGCGGCGCTTGCGATGGGAGACATGGTGCACTGCTGTATCTTGGAGACGTCGGAGGTGGTGGAGAGCTGTACCCCTCCCGTTGCGTCAATATCGGCTGAGAAGCCGATTGGGATGTGTATGGTAGGCTTCTGGCTGGCAGAGTAGTTGGAGGGGCATATGCTGGTCCCTAATAGCCTTGGACGGCTCCGTTGGCCAGAGAGTTGACGACGGCTTTATACACCGTGTTGCTCATCACCGAGGATTGGTCGATGAATGCTTGATACACGGACTGTTGAATCATCTCTGACATCTTGCCCGAGTCTTCAGCAATGGTGATGTGGCGAGGTGCTAGAATAGGAGCTTTCTTGACTGCCTCCCCGCTTCTGGTATGACTGAACGACTGGAGGTACATCTTCTTGTAATCTTCCAGATGTTTGGCCAATTCCTCCCTCTGGTCGTCCTTGAGATCCGCTTCTGTGACCTCAATGATGTTGCTGTCGGAGATTTCTGGGTTCTTCGACATATCAGATCTTGGATGGTCCCACTGGGCGTGCCAAAAGTGTGTTGGCGCTAAAATCGGCCGGATAGGAGTTGAATGTTTACTACACGCTGCAATCATAAGGACAATGGACGGGCTATGGTACGATGTTTACGATTGAGGCCCGTCTGTTTAGTGAAAAATGCTAAGGCCGCAGTGTGTGGTAGTGGTGGTTAAGACTTCGAACGTACTAACCACATGCCGAGAATATGGTAATCGGTAAGCTTAAGTACCTGATTGGCCCGGCAAGTGGATGGCATCCTACCCTTTGAACTTCGGTCCCATGTGCATATGGCGAGTGCAGAGAGTGGTCACGACCCGGCGCCGAACCGTGGCGTGGGGCTCTTGTACTCTCGGAGGGTAGCCCCGATCCACGACCCGGAAAGAAAGGGGAAAAGTTGCACGTGTGACTCTGGGAGTAACCACGTGACGTGTGTTTAGGTTTCCCTTGCAAGGTTAAGAAATTCGATTCGAATCGTCCGTTTCTCACGGCTATTGAGACTGCTTAATCACTTTTACCCATAGAGTAAGAAGAGGAACAATGATGATGAATAAACTTGTTGGATGAAATTTAATGCTTCACCATGAATGATATTGGATAGCTGCTTATCTAGAATGGTTAATGAAACTAGAATCTTGAGCTAAAAGTTGAAAGTAAGGACCCACTCGTAGATGCTTTTCGGCAAAACAAACCCCTTAGCCAAAAAGCCTTGCATGTCTAGAGTCGGTGGAGTAGATTCCACTACACGGGTAAGTCTTGCTGAGTATTAGTATACTCAGCCTTGCTTGTGGCTCGTTTTCAGGTGAGACCTTCGAAGATAAGATTGCTAGCTTGACTTGGCCGTGTACTCTTCCCCCTGGTTGGTCGGTGGAATGGGATACGCCCCCGGCCAATGGAGATAATGCCGAGTGATGTCTCGTACGGGCTTCACCGAGACATCCTATATCGTCGAGTAGCTTTCGTTATTTATTTCCGCTGCAACTTAAACTCTGAAGAACTTATTGGTTATGATCACTGAAGTACTCGGATACTAAACTCAAACATGGTTTGTAATATTCACTTATGATAATTCTGTAATATCTGCTGGAATGTGGTATTCTCTGGGCTCATCGTCGCATGAGCATTTGTATTTGTGGCATTCGATCCGCTTTACCGTGGTTGTATCGGGAGGTTACCCGACAGACCAATGGATTACTCTGTTTGAAGTGTAAGGTTAACCGAGATTGCCCTAATGGTGATGAATCGGCGAATTTTGCTGAGCGGCCGATAGTTGATGGCGAAACGAGTCCGCACCCCCTTCGTACGTCACTGCTGGCGCCGTGCCTCTGAATGCTTCCACAGTGTTTGCCCCCCTGCCGATTTCTGACAAGATCGGCTGATACTAGGAGACCGTCGGCCGGGCGGCCGATTGATATGGCACCTGAACCGAATAACTGCCATGCCCGTTCGCTGGCTCGGGAAAATACGCTGTGGCTGACGTCCCCCAAGGCGCTGAGCTTGTAGGTAGTGTTTGCACAGAAGCCATCTGAACGGGTTGAAGCGGCGCTTGCGATGGGAGACATGGTGCACTGCTGTATCTTGGAGACGTCGGAGGTGGTGGAGAGCTGTACCCCTCCCGTTGCGTCAATATCGGCTGAGAAGCCGATTGGGATGTGTATGGTAGGCTTCTGGCTGGCAGAGTAGTTGGAGGGGCATATGCTGGTCCCTAATAGCCTTGGACGGCTCCGTTGGCCAGAGAGTTGACGACGGCTTTATACACCGTGTTGCTCATCACCGAGGATTGGTCGATGAATGCTTGATACACGGACTGTTGAATCATCTCTGACATCTTGCCTGAGTCTTCAGCAATGGTGATGTGGCGAGGTGCTAGAATAGGAGCTTTCTTGACTGCCTCCCCGCTTCTGGTATGACTGAACGACTGGAGGTACATCTTCTTGTAATCTTCCAGATGTTTGGCCAATTCCTCCCTCTGGTCGTCCTTGAGATCCGCTTCTGTGACCTCAATGATGTTGCTGTCGGAGATTTTTGGGTTCTTCGACATATCAGATCTTGGATGGTCCCACTGGGCGTGCCAAAAGTGTGTTGGCGCTAAAATCGGCCGGATAGGAGTTGAATGTTTACTACACGCTGCAATCATAAGGACAACGGACGGGCTATGGTACGATGTTTACGATTGAGGCCCGTCTGTTTAGTGAAAAATGCTTTGGCGGAGGCTCTTTCACAAGGATCGGCCATCCCCCTCGGTAAACATTTGCTGGGATCGGCGTACCATCTGATGCACCAAATCGGCGTCAAGCTGTCGAAGGGGGAGCCGATAGGGAACCCAGGCGGTCCTTGGTGGTTCATCACCCTCTGGCTCAACTTACACATGAGCAAGGTTTCTCAGCAGCGGATAGAGACAAAGACCTTTCCCAACATCGAGTCAGAGGAGAATCCATCGGTCCGTCGCCGCTGCAGATCTTTTGGAGAAGCGGTATCGGCCTTTCCCGGCTGCCAATTCACTGCCACCCGCACAGCTGAATACTTCAGATGTTTCTACAATGGCCTTAGTGAAGATATGATCATCTGGCATCCATATCAGACCGCAGAGCCGATTTTCGAATTGCCCGTATGCTTTGATTTCTCCACTCATACCTTTGACAGAGAATTAATGGACGTCTTGATCAAGCCGGGAATTCTGCCGGCCAACTTCTTCTCAGGAAAGGACTCACCCACCTATGAGTTCTACTGTCCATCGGCTGCGGCAAGGCAACTGGGTTTTGGCCAACTGCCGAGTCGAGTCTATTTCGCCGGCCAGGCAAAATTCAGAGATGAACTAACTTCAAGTCTTGATTACAGTCGGCTGTGCGATCTAGTACCCGACTCCAGCACCATTGACTTGAATGGCTGGTCAGTTGCCTCTTTCGCCACCCAGCAGTATAAATTATGGTGGGCAGAATGGAAGCAGCACCTTTTCTGTAAATCTCCATCATCTTACTGCAACATTCTGGACCCAGAGAACATCGACCCAAATGCAGCGGTATGTCCTTTTTCCTTAGCCGATTCCAATGTTACATTATCATCTTGTTGTTAACTTATGTTTATCCCTTCAGTCTGAAAGCCATGTTCCCCCGATGCGGAGCCGAAGCGGCCGGCCGATTGATAGCCATCACCAATACACGCCGTATCCACTCATCGGCTTCCATGCTCCAATTGTCAGAGATATCTCCACCGGCCGATCAAGGCGAGCACCAAAAAGGCCAACATCAAAGATAACCAGCCGTCGGGTGCGAGCTCGCATTGGATCGGCCGATCAGACAGCACTAGCATCGGCTGAAGTCTCCCGCATCGGATCGGCCAGCCAGATGGCAGTGGTATCGGCCGAGACTCCCCGCGTTGGATCGGCCGATCAAGTAGAGGTGACACCCGCCGAGACCTCAGGTCCTTTACCCCTACCGGTTGTCGAGATGGCCGATCCCCAAGTCACCGCCAAAGTCGGGGCTGCTGCAGCATCACTATTAGTAGAAGCTGTTCAGGTAATCTTATTTATCTCATATATTCTCCAAATCTTCTACTGACATCAATTCTATTCCTCTGCCAGGCTGCACAAGTTGTCCCACTGCAGTCCCCGCAACTATCGGCCACGTCTCAAGTGGGGACTGAGATTCCAGCAGCTCCTGTTGCCGAGGTACACGATCTCTTACCCTGAATCCTTAATATTCAGAAAACTTAACCAATTTTGATGCAGGTCGATTTGGGTACGCCGATTATAACTCCACGACAGGCATCGGCCGGGAGACCCACTGAGGCATGGCAAATTTCTATTACCATCTTATTTCAATTTCCCATAGTATTTTCACGGGAATTTATGTCTTTCTCAGGAAGCTGGCCCAAGCAGAGCACTAATAACGATCGAATCTTCTTCTTCCAGCGAACCAAGTGCACCAGTCCCTGAAACAAGGGAAACACTTCCACCGGCACAGGCAAGAGAGATTCGTTCCAAAGAGGTAACAATCTTACCATTAGAATCGGCCGATTTCCTTTCACTGCTTGCTTACCCTTTACTTTGTTTCCTTACAGGAGCAAGATACCCCCAACAATAGCATCTTTTCCTTTGCTGTCTCTTTGGCCGATGAAGAAGAAATCGCCTCACTCGCAGTTCCATCGAGCTCTACCTCCGACGATGTCCGTTCCAAGCTCGAAAGCATTCGTACTCTCCTCCAAGGTGACATCGGCCGATCCGACGACTTTTCAATGAGGTCAAAGATCACATCCTGGATGAAGTGTCGGAAAATTTGGGGTATGCTGCCTATATAGAGGGCATGCAGATTCCGGTTTCCAGGGCGCTGCAACGTATGGCCGATCGTGCTCAGATGGCCAAAACTCAGGAGGAGGTCGACTCGTACAAGCATCGGACTCAGGAAGTACACCACAAGATCAACTTCCTCGAGAACTGCGGTCCGGACATCGTCGGCGCAATAGATCGGCTGAAACGGAGGAGAGCAGAACTAGCCAAGGAGATGGAACAGATAACCAAAGAGATAGCCGCTGAAGAGAAGAAGCTCCAAGAACTCCCAACCATCATCAGCGAGCTGAAGCAAAAAAAGACAACATCTGGCCCGTGAAACAATAAGGCTCCATCGCCGCGTGTCAGAAGTAACAGGATCGGCCGACAATGATCAGAGAATAGTAGACTCGGCCGATCAAATTAGACGACGAGCGATTGTAGCCATAGATGCTTTCCTTGGGCTGTAAAAAATATGTTAAACATTATTGCTCCTTCAATGTCACTGCGTCGATTTGGTTTTGAACTGCTCCTTCAGTCTGCCTTGCATTTATGTATGTATTTACTCTGATAGGACGCGTCTCACCATCCATCTACCTCTTCTTCATTTATACGCAGACCGTTCACCATCTCTAGAGGCACACGCATTACTTATCTCCTCTCCTTCCTTTACTGTCCCAGCTGAACGGCAAGATGTCTTGTTCATCCTCCTCATCCTCTCCCTCTGTCAACCAGGTATGAACTCCCCCTCTACCTTTTCTCTTAAGCATCTCAATCGCTCCGATACTGGGTAACTCCTTTTATCTCTATTTAGCCAAACCGTCTCAGCCCTGATCTAGAACGAGCGATAAAAATCATGCATTCAGAAGAGCCATTATCACAGGCAGACAGAAATCTGATAAGAACTCATGCCGAGGAACTCAGAGATCACGTCCCTGCCGCTGTCCAGGAATATTCGGATCTCATAAATGCTCATCTTTTGGTCCGCAAGCGACCATCTTCCGAAAAAAGTTCTTCACTTCCTTGCAACCAAGCTGAAGTCGCCATGGAAGATCTGGAAGAGGAGAAGACCCGCCTGCTGAAAGAACTCTGCAACCAAGCTGAAACTGGAGCCACTGCGGAGGACCCGAAAGAGAAAAGGCTCACCCTTATGATAAAACTGGGTCGCATCGAGAGAGAAATCCAGCGTAGGCGTAATCAGTAGACACACCAGTATTTTTATTCTGAGGGCGACTTGTACCATGTCGACCATGTAATCTTGACATATTTTGCTGCAAGTCATGTATCTACCCAAATGCTTGGATCTGTAATTTCCATTCAATAATGAATCCCAATGTTTCCTTCACCAGATGTGCAGACAGAAACCGATGAGAAATCGGCCATGTTATCTTGACATATTTTGCTGCAAGTTATGTATCTACCCAAATGCTTGGATAGTACCTCTTCAGATATCGCCCGTTTAAAGCTCTTGGGAATTCCTCCCCTTCGATTGTCTCCAGAATGTATGCATTCCCAGGGGCACATCGGCCGATTCTATACGGCCCTTCCCAAGTGGGTGACCATTTACCGAATTTGGGATCCTTAGATCCTATCGGCAGCGCCAACTTCCATACCAAATCTCCCTGAGAGAACTGTTTAACTTTGACCTTTTTGTCATACCATCTGGCCACCCTTTTCTTGTTTTCTTCTATACTAATCAGGGCTCTCAACCGTAAACCCGCCGAATCGTCAAGTTCGTCTTTCATGAGAAAGGAATAGTCATCGGCCGTTAACTGATCCTGTAACGATATACGTCTTGACCCTGTTATTATCTCCCATGGCAAGACCGCCTCATGACCATAAACCAAATGATAAGGGGATATTTTAGTGGCTCCATGACAAGCCATCCTGTATGCCCATAAAGATTCAGCCAAAGACATATGCCACTTCTTGGGTTGCTCTTCTATCTTCCTCTTGATTAGCTTGATTATCCCCTTGTTAGACGATTCTGCTTGGCCATTGGCTTGAGCATAGTATGGAGAAGAATTTAATAATTTAATTCCCATATCGGCGGCGAACTCTCCGAATTCTCTAGAAGTGAACATTGTCCCTTGATCAGTTGTGATGGTTTGAGGAATACCAAATCGATATATAATATGGCTTTTAACAAATTCGATCATATCGGCCGACGTCACATTCCTTAAAGGAACTGCCTCCACCCACTTAGTAAAATAATCTGTAGCCACCAATATGAACTTATGCCCTTTGCTAGATGGAGGATGAATCTGTCCGATGAGATCTATTCCCCAACCTCTGAACGGCCACGGCTTAATTATCGGATTCATAGCCGATGCTGGTGCGCGTTGCACATTGCCAAACCTCTGACAGTCTTGGCATCCTTTGTAGTACTTGAAACAATCTTCAAGGATGGTCGGCCAATAATATCCATTGTTCCTGATCATCCATTTCATTTTGTGAGCCAATTGATGAGCTCCACACACGCCTTCGTGGATTTCTCCCATCAGAACCTTTGCCTCTTCTGTTCCCAGGCATTTGAGAAGAACTCCATCAATCGTCCGATAAAATAAATCATCCTCAAGCAACACATACTTTGTAGCCTGAAAACGTGTTCGCCAATCCACCTTTTGGGATGGATTTCTCAAGTAATCGGTGATATCCTTTCGCCAGTCATCGGCCGCGAGCTCTAGCATCATCGCTCCCTGAATCGGCCGATACCCAGAAGCATGTTGGGCCAGTCTGTTGGCTTCTTCATTATAATTCCTGGGGATATGCTCAATTATTGCAGACTTGAACTCTTTTAAAACTTGAAGACAATCCTCATGATAAATTCTCAAGATATCATCCTTGCACTCAGATCGCCCCGTCAACTGATCCACAATGAGCATGGAATCCCCAAAGATTTCGACTGCATCAGCTCTGACTTCCCTTAATAATTGGATGCCTTTTAGAACAGCTCGATATTCCGCCTGGTTATTAGTTGCAGAGGCTTCTATCGGCAGAGAGAAATCATAAGTTGCCCCCCGAGGCGACACAAGAACAATGCCGATTCCTGATCCGACCCCACACGAAGAACCATCAAAATATAGAGTCCATGGAACTGGTTCAACGGTGGCAATTTCTGGTCCACAATGCTGAACTACGAAATCGGCCATCACTTGACCTTTGACGGCTTTGGCCGATTCGTACCTTAAATCGAATTCTGACAAAGCCAGGATCCATTTTCAAATCCGCCCTTTCAAAATCGGCAATGATAGCATATACTTCACCACATCATCCTTGCACACGATTGTGCATTCTGCCGACAGCAAATAGTGCCTGAGCTTTGTACATGAAAAGTACAAGCACAAGCATAGTCGCTCCACCGAGGAATATCTTGTTTCGGCATCTAAAAGTCTTCTGCTGACGTAGTATACCACTCGTTCTTTCCCCTCAAACTCCTGTACCAACGCAGATCCAATAGCCTGTTCATCAGCCGATAAATATAACTTGAACGGCTTACCAGGCTGTGGTGGAACTAATACTGGAGGTGAAACCAGATACTGCTTGATATTCTCCAGCGCCCTGCGCTGTCCTTCCCCCCATATGAATTCCTGGTCGGGCTTTAATTTCAACAGAGGGGTAAAATCCTGAATATGTCCGGACAAATTGGATATGAATCTTCTGATGAAATTGACCTTGCCGATAAGGGATTGTAGTTCAGTTTTATTTTGTGGGGCCACCACTTTTTTGATGGCGTCTATGGTCTTGCGGTTGACTTCTATTCCGCGCTCATGGACCATAAATCCTAAGAATTGCCCGGCCGATACACCAAATGCACACTTGTTTGGGTTCATCTTCAGCCCATGTTTCCTTGTGCACTCCAGTACTTCCTGTAAATCGGCCAGATGATCTTGGTGACCTTTTGACTTGACCACGACGTCATCTATATAAATTTCCACCGACGAACCAATGAGCTTGTGGAAGATGTAGTTCATGGCCCGTTGATATGTAGCGCCGGCGTTTTTTAACCCGAAAGTCATAACCACCCATTCAAATAAACCAAGATGGCTTGGGCACCTAAAAGCCGTTTTCGAAATATCTTCCTCGGCCATTAATATCTGATTGTACCCGGCATTCCCATCCATGAAACTTATGACTTTGTGGCCTTCGGCAGCATCCACCAAGATATCGGCCGTCGGCATCGGATATCCATCCATCGGTGTAGCCTAATTTAAGTTCCTGAAATTGATGCACACACGCAATTTTCCATTCTTTTTGTATACAGGCACAATGTTAGAAATCCATTCGGCGTAGCGGCACTGCCGAATAAATCCTGCCTCAATCAACTTTGTAATCTCGGCCTTTATGTCAGGTAGAATCTTGGGGTTACACCGTCGTGCAGGTTGCTGATATGGCCGATATCCTGATTTTATAGGTAACCGGTGTTCAACAATAGACCGGTCTAGTCCTGGCATCTCATGGTATTCCCAAGCAAAGAAATCCTTGAACTCTTTTAATAAACTTATCAATTTACATTTATACTCAGAATCCAAATTGGCACTAATGTACGTCGGCCTTGATTTGCTGCTATCTCCCAAATTTATCATCTCTAATAAATCGGCCGACGTAAACCCATGCCCAAGCTTCCCATCTTTTCGGATGAGCTGATCCATTTATTCTGAATCTTCAGAGCCGACTGCTTGGATCGGCTGTAGACCAAAATCGGACACTTTCAGGAAGTCAGTGTCCCAAGTCCTGCCAGATATACACTTGACGTGCTCGCAGCTCCACTGTTGCGTATCGGCCGCTGCAACGCTGTAGACGGAATCGGCAGCGACTATCTCTGTACTGTCGCCGACCCATTGCACAAGGCATTGATGCATTGTAGATGGGACACAGTAGTTTGCGTGTATCCAGTCACGACCAAGCAGCATATTGTAGGACCCCTTGCCATTAATAACGAAAAAAGTGGTAGGGAGGGTCTTACTGCCGATGGTGAGGTCGACGCAGAGCGCTCCGCGGGCGGGTGACACGTTGCCTTCGAAATCCTTCAGCATCATGTCCGTCTTGGTGAGGTCTTCATCGCCCTTGCCCAGCTTGCGGTACATGGCATACGGCATGATGTTAACTGCAGCGCCTCCATCTACCAGTAATCTGGTGACGGGTCTTCCGTTGACATAGCCTTTGAGAAACAGCGCTTTGAGATGCTGCCGTTTTTCTTCTTCTGGTTTCTCAAACGTAGCCGTCATCGGCTCTAATACCAGTTGTGCCATTTGTTCTTCCTCTGTTCTTATTACTTTATCTCGATCGTTGGGCGCCATGAACTCCATCGGCAGTATGAATACCATATCAATTTCGGCTGCCGATTCTTGGTTGTTCATTTCTTGATCGTTTTTCTTTGGGCGCCAAACTCGAGATTTAACATTCCTTCTCTCTGGCACCTATCTCTGTTCTAATTCTTGGTGTTCCCACTGGCGTAGGCGTTGGATACTTTGCTTCTGGGATCTGGATAGGCCATCGGGACACCACCTGGGATTCACTGGTTTGGCCGATGATCTGGCGTGTTCCCAATCTGGTTCCCTTCCTAGGGGATCTTTGTCTGATACCCTATCATCGGCCATTTCTTCCAGCCGATCGTGCGCGCTGATCCTGCCCCCCAGTCCATCTCGTTGGACGATCTTGCTTTTTGACCGGTGGTACTGGTCAATTCTGCCCCCCAGCCGATCATGCACCGAAACACGCTGTTCCTCGCGCCGATTTCTGCTGATCGGCTCAGATCCTCTGTCCCTAGAATGTGGCCTCAGGCGATCGCTGCGGCTTAATCCGTTACACTCTGGACAGTTATCGGCAGACGGCAACCTGATGTCGTTCTCCCAGCAGTGGATGAAGAACGGACATTGCCAGTGATCTTCATGCCGGCGTATCATCTCTTCCTGGTATCGTTCTTGTTCTTGCTGCTGCCGATATTTACTAAGTAAAAATTGGGAGGTGACGGGCTTGCGTGGTCGTTCTGGCCCTCGCCTGTTCCTTCTGATTTCTTTCGTCGTGATCTGCCTCCTGGGGTCGACGGCGCCGCCTCTTCTTGCCGATTCTGACGTCAGCATCTTGGTTTGACTTGAGTCTCCTCCAGCGTTGACCGTGTTGGCCGGGAAGGGATGCTGATCTATCTTCATCGGCTTTGCCGATTTAAGTGGAGTCTCAAATTTAAGCCGCCCCTGCTCGATGGCCGATTGTATCTGCTGGCGGAAGAATTTACATTCATTTGTGTCATGAGAAGTAGCATTGTGCCACTTGCAGTATTTCATCTTCTTAAGTTGATCGGCCGTAGGGATGGTGTGATGTTGAGATAGCTTGATCTGTCCTTCCTGAAGCAATAGATCAAAAATTTTATCGGCCTTTGACGTGTCAAAGCCGAATGTTTCCGGCTCCTTTTTCCCAAAAGGGCATGACATCGGTTTTTTCCCTTTGACCCATTCTGCCAGGCCGATTTCCTCTTCCGCATCGGATTCAGATCCTTCCAAGTATGCCACTTTCTTTTGGAAGTTCCTCCGCTGTTCAAACGGTCGGACCTCTTGTCCTGACAATCGGTGGACGATTTGACTCAGGCTTTCAAATTCTTGGGCAGCATATCTTTCTTTGATCTGTGGCAAGAGGCCTTGGAAAGCGATATCGGCCAACTGTGCATCGGTCAGAGCCAGACTGTAACATTTGTTCCTGATTTCTCTGAACCTCTGTATATACCCCATCACTGGTTCATCGCTCCTCTGCCTGAGACTGGTCAAATCCGAGAGTTTCATCTCGTGTACTCCTGCGTAGAAGTACTTGTGGAATTGTTTCTCCAGATCGGCCCATGTAACGACGGAATTTGGCGGCAAGGTGGTGAACCACTGGAAGGCCGATCCGGACAGAGATGACGAAAATAAACGCACCTTCAGGGCATCTTGTATGGCAGCTTCCCCGCACTGGATGATGAATCGGTTGATATGCTCCACAGTGGATGTATCGTCCGTCCCTGAGAACTTGGTGAAATCTGGAACCTTGTAGCGGTGTGGGAACGGCAGCAAGTCATAGGCCGATGGATATGGCGTCTTGTAGGTATAAGTTTTAACTTTCGGCTTTAATCCAAGCTGATCCTGGATTACTTCTGCTATTCTCGCCGTCCAGTCCACCTGCTGCTGATGAACAGCTGTTCGCGGCGCGGGCATGTGCTGAAGGACTGGTATGGCCGGGTGATGAATCGGCGAATTTTGCTGAGCGACCGATAGTTGATGGCGAAACGAGTCCGCACCCCCTTCGTACGTCACTGCTGGCGCCGTGCCTCTGAATGCTTCTACAGTGTTTGCCCCCCTGCCGATTTCTGATAAGATCGGCTGATACTGGGGAACCGTCAGCCGGGCGGCCGATTGGTATGGCACCTGGACCGAATAACTTCCATACCCGTTCGTTGGCTCGAGAAAATACGCTGTGGCTGATGTTCCCCAAGGCGCTGAGCTTGTAGGTAGTGATTGCACAGAAGCCATCTGAACGGGTTGAAGCGGTGTTTGTGATGGGAGACATGGTGCACCGCTGTACCTTGGAGACGCCGGGGGTGGTGGAGAGTTGTACCCCTCGCGTTGCGTCAATATCGGCTGAGGAGCCAATTGGGATGTGTATGGTAGGCTTCTGGCTGGCAGAGTAGTTGGGGGGGCATATGCCGGTCCCTGATAGCCTTGGACGGCTCCGCTGGCCAGAGAGTTGACGACGGCGTTATACACCGTGTTGGTCATCACCGAGGATTGGTCGATGAACGCCTGATACACGGACCGTTGAATCATCTCTGACATCTTGCCCGAGTCCTCAGCAATGGTGATGTGGCGAGGCGCTAGAATAGGAGCCTTCTTGACTGCCTCCCCGCTTCTGGTACGACTGAACGACTGGAGGTACATCTTCTTGTAATCTTCTAGATGTTTGGCCAATTCTTCCCTCTGGTCGTCCTTGAGATCCGCTTCTGTGACCTCAATGATGTTGCTATCGGAGATTTCTGCGTTCTTCGACATATCAGATCTTGGATGGTCCCACCGGGCGTGCCAAAAGTGTGTTGGCGCTAAAATCGGCCGGATAGGAATCGGCCGATGGGTCTTCAGCGTCGGACACACGACCCGGGAGAATCTGCTTAGCTCCTGTTCGGGTTATCGCCCTGGTACGGTTCGCGCGGCGTGCCAGTCAATCTGACCTGTTGATTGACAAGGAAATAAAGTATTAAATTCCAGGCGCGTCGATCGGCTGGAGTTCCGATCTGTCCTGAGGAGCGCGTCGGCGGTGAATCGGCCAATTTGTTGTAAAGATGATCGGCTATGGATCAGCCGATGATCGTGTAGTAATTGTAAAGAAAACTGCCGGAGCGATCTAAACGATTACTATAGAAGCAGCACTTGAAATAGATCTAATCGGCTGTAAGATAATGAATCGAAGAAGAATAATGACGAAGCCGATTGCTCTGATCTCAAGCTGGATAACTGGTGATGATACTAGAATAACAGGTAAAACTTGCAATTCTAGTAAATATCGATAACTGGTGAATAAATCCAAACGAAACCACAGCGATGCGCCCGTAGTTAAAGCTCGGATATTACTCGATAAGCGGAACCTACCAATTGGCCGGAGATCAGGTTGATGCAGCCCTGCCAATCCGTACGAACTCGTGGAAGAAGAAAATATTGGCGAAGTCGCCGACTTGAAAGTAAATTGCTAGAAAAGTAGAAGTACTGCTGTTGATTGATGTGTTGATCTTTTTTCAAGACCCTGACGACTCCTATTTATACCCTAAAGCTAGGACTCCTGGTCGATCATGACTTGTTACAACCTTATTTAAATTACTATATCTATACGGACTTTAAAATGGAAACGGACTCCCGTAGAATCTTCCGCCGCCGCTCCCTAATCAATCAAGATTTCCTTCAATTGCTCCTCGACCGACTTAGCGTGCCCCCTTTGACCAGCTTTTGACCAGAATCCTCTGAAATAATCCCATCCTGTTGGCATAGGCTGTGCCACCAATCGGCCGATTTCCAACTGTTACTTCAATCGGCCGATTCCTTTCTGTAGCCTTCATATCTGCCGCATCGGCCAATCTTCTCCTCCTGACGCCGATTCAACACGTGTCAAAATCTGGCGTCAACACACTCTTATGTATAAGGGCCCGAAAATTACGTTGCAACCTATGATCCTTGCTCAAATTGTACAAGCTGATAAAGAGAGACTTGCTAGTCTAACGAAACAAGATGATGATGCTAAAATTGAAAACAAGAAATTAAATTGAAAAGTTCTGTTATGCTTGCAACTAAATCTGATCTTGTTGATATTGATGCCTCTACAATGTGCTATGCTTTGATATGTAAGGATACTTTATTCTCCGTTAATGATATAGCTAGCACTTTGCCTTTTGTTGTTACTAACATTTTGCAGGAGTATGAGGATGTGTTTCCACATGAGCTGCCACCGGGACTGGCACCTTTAAGAGGCATTGAGCATCGACTTGATCCTGGGAGCTTCTTTGCCTAACCGAGCAGCGTACAGGGCCAACCCAGAAGAGACTAAAGAAATTCAGCGCCAAGTCCAAGATCTTCCGGACCGCGGGTATGTTCGTGAGAGCCTTAGCCCTTGTTCCATGCTTGTGCTTTTGGTTCCTAATAAAGATGGTACTTGGCGCATGTGTGTAGATTGTAGAGCCATTAAAAACATAACTATAAGATACCGTCACCCTATACCTCGGTTGGATGGTATGCTTGATGAACTAAGTGGCGATATAATTTTCACAAAGATTGACTTGCGTAGTGGCTACCACCAAATTAGAATGAAATCGGGAGATGAATGGAAAACTGCTTTTAAAACAAAATTTGGCTTATATGAGTGGTTAGTCATGCCTTTTGGTTTAACTAATGCGCCTAGCACTTTCATGCGATTGATGAATGAGGTTTTATGTGCTTTCATTGGCAAATTTGTGGTGGTTTATTTCGATGATATCTTGATATATAGCAAGTCATATGAAGAACATCTTGATCACCTACGTGCTGTTTTTCAGTGGCGGACCCAGAGAATTCTTTGAGCCAGGGCCACTCGGGCACGTCGCGCCGCTCGCCTGACGTCTATTACGTTACGTTGGCTGCTTGTGCTGAAGATGAATCAATATCTCGTATTGTGTATTGAGTAGCTGAGCGCCTGAGCGTTTGAGTCACGTCTCGCAATATTTTCTTTGACTGTTGAGTATTGTCCTGTGTAAGTCTACTGTCACGCTTGCCAATGGGAGCCCGGGCTACTGCCCAGGCTGGCCCACACTTGGGACCGCCCATGCTGTTTTTGATGCCTTGTGAGAGGCACATTTGTTTGCTAACCTTGAGAAGTTCATCTTTTGCACCTATCAAGTTGCTTTTCTTGGCTATGTTGTGACTCCACAGGGCACTGAAGTCGATGGAGCGAAGATTGATGCTATTAGGAGCTGGCCTACCCCTGAGACTGTTACACAAGTACGAAGTTTTCTTTGTCTTGCAGGGTTCTATAGGCGTTTTGTGAGAGATTTCAGCACTATTGCTGCCTCATTACATGTGTTGACGAAGAAGGGTGTTACATTCCATTGGGGTCCAGCACAATGCCAAGCTTTTGATGATTTGAAGGAGAAGCTTACTTCGGCACCTTTGCTGCAACTTCCTGATTTTTGTAAGACTTTTGAGCTTGAGTGTGATGCTAGTGGACTTGGCATTGGTGGCTTATTGATGCAAGGAGGTAAACCTATTGCTTATTTTAGTGAGAAATTGCATGGGCCTACTCTGAATTATTCCACGTATGATAAAGAATTTTATGCTCTTGTTCGTTCACTAGAGACGTGGCAACACTATTTATGGCCTAAGGAGTTCATTATTCATTCTAATCATGAATCACTTAAGTACCTCCGTTCGCAAACTAAACAGAACCGTAGACATACTAAGTGTGTTGAATTTATTGAGTCTTTTCCTTACATCATTCAACACAAGAAAGGGAAAGATAATGTTATTGCTGATGCTTTGTCTCGCCGCTACGCCATGTTGTCTCAACTTGATTGTCATATTTTTGGCCTCGAATCAATTAAAGAACAATATGAGGTTGATGCTGATTTTAAAGATGTGCTTTTGCAGTGCAAAGAGGGACGCGCTCGGAATAAATATGTGCTAAATGACGGATTTTTGTTTAGAGCTAATCGCCTATGCATTCCAGTTGGATCAGTTCATCTTTTGTTGTTGCAAGAAGGGCATGGTGGCGGCTTGATGGGGCATTTTGGTGCCAAAAAGACGGTGGATGTGTTGGCCACCCATTTCTTTTGGCCAAAGATGAGACGCGATGTTGACAGATTTGTGAGCCGTTGCGCTACGTGTCCGAAAGGTAAGTCATGTCTGAATCCACATGGTTTGTATATGCCTCTTCCTGTTCCTTCTATTCCCTGGGCGGATATTTCTATGCATTTTGTTTTGGGATTGCCTAGGACTAAGAAGGGGAGGGATAGCGTTTTTGTGGTGGTTGACCGATTCTCTAAGATGCCGCATTTTATACCATGTCATAAATGTGATGATGCTATTCATATTGTTGACCTCTTTTTCCAAGAGATTGTTCGCTTGCATGGAATGCCTTCTACTATTGTTTCAGATTTCGATGCAAAATTTTTGAGTCACTTTTGGCGCACTCTTTGGAATAAATTGGGGACGAAATTGTTGTTTTCTACAACATGTCACCGACAAACGGGTGGACAAACGGAGGTGGTCAATCGCACATTGGGCACCATGCAGCGCGCCATTTTGATGAAAAATTTGAAGATGTGGGAAGAATATTTTCGTCATGTGTAGTTTGCATACAATCGAGCGACACATGCAACCACAAAGGTAAGTCCTTTTCAAGTAATGTATGGTTTCAATCCTCATGCTCCCATTGATATCTTGCCTTTACCCACTAGTGAGAGGATTCATAAAGATGCTAAACACCGTATGTGCTCATTTTATTTTGCAAATGCATGAGACAACTAAGCACAACATTGAAAAGATGAATAAGCAATATAGACTTGCTGGTAGTAAAGGTCAAAAAGAATTGAAGCTTGAACTTGGTGATTTAGTTTGGTTGCACTTGAGAAAGGATAGATTTCGAGATTTAAGAAAGTCTAAAGTGATGCCTAGAGCTAATGGTCCTTTCAAAATTCTTAAGAAAATTAATGACAATGCATATAAGCTTGAATTGCCTCCGGAGTTTGGGGTTAGTCCCACCTTTAACATTTCCGATTTAAAGCCATATGTGGGAGAAGAAGATGAGCTTGAGTCGAAGATGCCTCCAATTCAAGAAGGGGAGAATGATGAGAACATCACTCCTTTGGATACTCACAACAATCCTCCATTGAACATTCCCATCACAAGAGCTCACGCGCGATAGTTGAATATAGAGGTGAGCTCGTTTATAAGCACTTCTTTATGTAATTTTGAGAATTGATTGCTACCTTATGATTATGTCATGCTTAGAAACCAACGAGAGGACCAGGAGACACTCAAGGAAGGACATCGAGGTGTGGAGGACCAGCAAGGAAGCCCAAGTCGAGGTGGAGGCCCAAATCAAGTCGACTTCGAGGTTGCCTCGGAGTCCAGGAGCAGTCCGCGCTAAAACGGTCGCCCAGATCGCATACGGGCTCGGATTTGGGCGTTCTTTATATGCACAGAAACATAAGAAGAAGAAGCTTCCAATGGAGCTGGTATCAGGCCCAAATTCATCCGGAGTAGTTGGGAATCGCCAGAACAAGTTGATGTCCAGAATCTGTCTCAGTGCTGAGCCACCGTATTTTGGTCTTTGGGCCGTGTATCGTGATGGAGCCCATTAGGGGCGCGTCTAGGGGTCTTGCATGACCCTAGGGTTTTCATAAAAAGCCGCCACCCATCCATTAGAGTTTGAGTTTTGCTTTAGATTAATCTGTCTTTGAACAGTTGTCATTCATCGGTTTGTGAAACCCCAACTCGTGTGCTTAATCATTCATCAACAGTTTGTCACTTTCAATTGAGAGCTGAGTTCTTTCGAGTTCTTGCTTGTGTTCTTCATTTCGTAGGCAGGGTTTAGCCTTCCTAGCGAGGTCAACCAGATTCTGACACGGTTGATAACCAGAGGAGTTGTGGTGCTAAGATTGCAGGGATTGGGTCTTTGGATCTGAAGCTGGATCGGTGTGTCAAGCTCCGCCCAAAACGAGAGTTATCCTTAACCTAATGGAAGATTGGTGTAACATCCCGGCATTTTCTCCCGGAATGTTAATGTGCAAAAATGTGAAATTTCAAAAACTTTTTGTGTGAGTGTTTTTAGCTAGCATATATTAAGGCCAATGCTTTTTCTCTCTAATAATCCTAGGAAATTAAAACCTAACTAACTGTAAGGACAGTTAAGCTAGTGTGAGCCTTTTTGGAAACTTAATTGAGGTTTTTCTTCTACCTTGTTTAAACTAAAAATTTGGAGATGTCTTTTAATTGATTGAAATTGTCTAGAATCCAAATTTAGTGAACCCTCAATTTGAATTCAGCTATTAACCTAACTAACTACCCTAAGGTGGGCCCTACCTAAAACCCTAAACCATCTAGCCCTACCCCTAACCTTAGCTTTAAGCCCAAACCCTAACCCAAGACCTACCCTAACCCGTGAGCCCATAACCAAACCCTAAAACCCATCTGGACCCAACCCTAAACCAGCCCATGAGCACCCAGCTCATGAGCAAAACTCAACACCACCCCTGGCCCAACCCACACTAGCGCACAGTTAACCAAGCCCGCCGGCCAACGCTTTCCCGGCCAGCTGGCCAACCGGCCTGCCTCGCCCCACCAACCCGAACAGCCTGCCGAGTGGCCTGCTAAAAGCCCGCGAACCAGCCCAGATCGGCCCAGCCGCGACCCAACACCACTCCGCACCACCAAGCGGGACCCACATGCCAGCTGCCCCGCTTCCCTTGCCTTTATCCCTGCAGCGCCGCCCGAGCGACTGACAGGCGGGCCCCACCTATCATCTTTTTCCCCCACCTTCAACCACTCCAGCCTCGCTCCCATGCCACCTCTGCTCTACACCGCACCCAAGCCGTTCCGCCCTCGCGTCGCGATAGGAGCGCCCAACGGTCGTGCCCCGCTCCGCCTACATCACGCCCGCACCATGTGCTGCTACTGTCGCCCACCCTAGCCGCGGCCGCATGGATGCGTGCAACGCACCCGCGATCCACAGTCGTCCCATCCACGCCCTCGACGTCCAGGCCCGCTGCAAACCACCCCCGGTGCCGCACCTATAAGAGCTCAAGCCGCTGCCGCGAAACCCTATCAAACCCTTGGGCTCCACCCTCGTCCGATCCGCCGCCGCCGCCACCAAGGAGAGAGAGTGGAAGGGAGGAGGAGAATAGGGAGCTGAAGGAGGAGGACCGCCGCCAGTACCCCGATGCGCCGCCAAGTAGGAGGAAGCCGGGGAGCCGCCGCCGCTGGAGCACCGCCGTGGAGCTTTGCTGAGCCTACGCCCATAGGACTACACCGCCGTTGCTGCGCGTCCTGCACGGCACCGCCTCGTCGCAGCCCCGACTCACCTCTGCGTCGACCATCTCCACCCCGAGCCCGAGTGGTGAGCCCAACTGTGCTGCCCCTCGCCGTTCCCCCCTGTGCTACCGGCGGAACGCCGATGAACTCTCCGGTAGAAAGCCACCATCTAGAGCACGCCGCCACCGTCCAGAGCACGCCGCCACCGTCCAAAGCATGCCGCTGCGACCCCGGAATGCCGGGTGCCCGCGTGCTTAACCCCTCGCCGCAGTGCTAGGGAGCGAGGAGCCTGCGTGCACTTGCCCATCGCACCCTCGCCGTCGTAGAACACCCCGCCGCGGCACCGGGATGCCGGACAACCGCGTGCTTGCCCCTACGCCGCGACCTCAGGCTGCTGGGGAGCCGCGAGCACTAGCCCCACCACCGATGGCAAGCCATCATGCAGCCATAACCCTATCGCCGCTGCACCTACCTTGCCGCGAGTCCAGGACGTCGTGCCCTCACCGCCGCTTCGACCCTGCCGCCCTGACGCCAGCCTCGCCACAACCCTCCGGAGCACGATCACCACTAGGCACGCCCGCGACGTCGCGTTCATGGCGCGGCAGCATCAGTGCGACCATCTACCGAACACCCTAGGTACACCCCGGCCTCACTTCTCTCACCCTTGCACACACGAGCACACAGATCAGAGCCGCGCTGGATCTGGCCGACCGCACCAGATCCGGTGGGAGACACTGACGACCGGGACCCACACGTCAGCGACAAGAGGGAGCCGACGCGTGGACCAGACCCGCCGGTCAGAGGAGTGTGGAGAGAATGAGAGAGAGGCCACTGACCCGAGGGACCCGTTGACCAATAGACAAAGAGGGGCTTACCAGCAGACCCCTCCTGTCAGCGAAGAGGAGAAGACGTCATCACGCGGACCCAGCTGTAGGGAAGGAGGAGGCGCCGACAAATGGACCCCACCTGGCAGAAGAAGGAAGGAGGAGATCAGACCGGGCCAAGGAGGAGAGAAACGTGAATGGGTCGTAACCCGTTTTGGCACCAGGACGGCCCGCAAACTAAGCCGATAGCCCGAGCTAGCCTACAAAATCGAGCCGGCCAAAAAACCTTGATTTGAGCCGAACCTCCACCTAAGCTAAGCCAGCCCATTTAGCCGCCTACTAACCCGAGTTGGACCACAGCCTATTGTACCCCGAGCCAAGCCAAGATACTGAGCCAGGCTAAGAAGGCCTAGTAACTTTCAGCCCAATAACCCGGACAAACCCTTTTTCTTTATTTTCCTTTTTCCTAGACTGACCCGTGGGACCCAGCTGTCAGCCTCTAGCTGAGGCTGACCAGTGGGCCCCCCTGACCGTGGACCAGCCCTGACCGTTGATCGTTGACCGGTCAATGATGACGTCAGCCGGCCTGACCCTGGTGATGATGTCATGCTGATGTCAGCATGCCACATGTCACCCTGTGTGTCTTTCCTTTTTTGATAATCTTTTATTAATTTCAGAAAATGACTTAAACTTGGGAAAATTCATAATAAATTAACCGGACCTCAAAAAATTATGAAACTAATTTCATAATTCATCTAAAATCAAAGGACGGCCCTGAAGACTAGTTTTCGTTTCCATTTTCTTTTTGTTTCCCCCTTTAGCCCAAAGGGCTTGTGCTGAGAAACTCGTATCACAACCTTCTAGATTATGTAAATATTAAACCCATGTAATGAATTATCGAGTTGTTTGACTGTGATATGTAATTGAAATGAGATCTGTATGTGATAGCTACTGATCCAGGGATTGTCACGACGATACAGGGAGTTGGGTCCTCGTTCCGAAGACCTGGTTCATTTCAATCGGGCACCCTAGTTCCCATCAATAAGGGATCCAATTATTTGTGAATATCTTAATTGATCTCTTCCCTATCCTTCAAATTTTCGAAGTTTCACACTTGCATCATAGGGAATTGGAGCGACTTTATAGTCCGCAAAGCCAAAATGGCTAAGAACCTTCTCTGTATAATGGGATTGACTCAATGTTATCCCATTCTCATTTTTAATCAATTTAATATTCAGAATTACATCTGCTGGACCCAAGTCTTTCATATAAAAGTATCAAGATAAGAAAGTCTTTATCTCATCAATCACAGCTATGCTGGTCCCAAATAAAAGTATGTCATCGACATACAAACACAATATAACACCTTCACCCCCACCATAATGGCAGTACACACACTTATCAGCCTCATTCACACTGAATCCTGCAGATGTTAAAGTGGTGTTCAATTTTTTGTGCCACTATTTAGGTGCTTGCTTTAGGCCACATATTTCTTCCTCTAACTCTCCATAAAGGAAAGCCATTTTTACATCCATTTGATGTACGTGTCAACCATAGGAAGCTGCTAATGCTAGCAGTACTCTAATGGTTGCAATCTGGGCTACAGGAGAGTAAGTATCAAAGAAATCATCTCCTTCCTATTGGGTATAACCCTTGGCTACAAGTCTTGCCTTGTACTTTTCAATAGTACCATCAGGCCTCATTTTCTTTCTAAAGATCCAGTTGCATCCAACTGGTTTGCAACCACTTGGACAATCAGTGATCTCCCAAGTCCCATTGGACATCATGGAGTCTATCTCACTACGGACAGCCTCTTTCCAATACTCTGCATCAGGAGATGCGTAAGCATCTGGAAGTATTTTTGGCACGTCATCCACAAGATATACAATAAAGGCATCACCAAAGGATTTCGCAATCCTTTGTCTCTTGCTTCTACGTGGAGCATCATCGACTTTATCATCATCTTCGTCGGATGTAACCGGTTCACTATTTGGTTCAGGTGGAGCAAATGTTTCAGATTGAGTAAAAACCTGAGTTTCACTACTGCTTGCTGTTCTCATAGGATGAAGCATCACGCGACTCCATAATTGTGTATACGCTCACATCAGGAGAATCTGATTTCACAACTAAAAATATATAAGCCATGTTGTTTGTGCGTAACCCAAAAACACACAATCAACTGTCTTCGGTCCAAGCTTTCTCTTCTTCGGCGTTGGTATATTGACTTTCGCCAAACAACCCCACGTGCATAGAAAATTGACATTAGGTTTACGCCCTTTCCATTCCTCGTAAAGATTGACATCTCTGTTCTTTATCACAATCCGATTAAGGACAAATTTTTTTGTCAAAATAGCTTCCCCCCACCATTCATAGGACATACCAGAACTCTCTATCATGGCATTAACCAAGTCTGTAAGTGACCGATTGTTCCTCTCAGCCACCCATTTGATTGAGGTGAATATGGTGGTGTGACATCATGGATTATACCATGTTCAACAAAAAATTGAGAGAACTCAGTGGAGATGTATTCTCCTCCACGATCATCACGTAAACGCTTGATCTTTCTCTCAAGTTGGTTCTCAACCTCGGCCTTAAAAATCTTAAAGTAGTGAAAAGCTTCATATTTGTTTTTAGCAAGTAAATATAGCAATAATGTGTAGCATCATCTATCAAACTCATGAAATATCTCTTGCCTCCTCTAGTCAACAATCCATTCATCTCGCATATATCTGAATGAATAAGATCTAATGGTGTCAAATCCCTCTTTTCCTCTAAACTCTTGAAAGGTTTACGTGGTTGTTTTGCTTGTACACATGATTGGCACTTTGATCCTTTAACAACTTCGAATTTCGGAATTAACTCTAATCTGGACATTCTAGAAATGGTGTCAAAATTGTTATGACAAAAATGAGAGTGCTGTGAACGCTCGCTACGGACCAATTTCGAGCGTCAATTTGATCAGAAAATTGGAATGACTAGCATACTTAACTTGCATAATTGTCTAGAATAATATCGTTTCCACATTTCCCTTGGAGAATTTGCAATGCAGGAAAATTGAGCAGAAATCAAGTGTAAATAAGCACTTCAATCCAAGGCAAATGGCGTCGACCAATCAGAGCGCGTCATTCGGCCTCCCACGGATCAAAGGGCCCACCAACAGGTGCAGCCGACTTAGGACAAACCCGACTCACCCACAGGAGCAACTAGGGCCCACGTGGCAGCCTCATAGACGAAGTTGGAGGCGGTAGGGACCAAACCTGGTTCAGCCGAACCAGGTGGGTCGGCCTAACCAGGCCAAGCTCCACCACCTTACCTCTTCCACCTGTAGACTCCTCATTGGCTCCTAAAGGTGATTCCAAGTGCTAGGGGTAGTTTGCACGCCCGTGGTGCTCCTCACCCACCCCTATAAATATAAGGGGGGTGCTACTAATGAAGACACACCTCAACTTGCTCTCTCTCAAGTTCCTCTCTTGCTTAGTCTTTAGGATAGTGGAGTTTAGGTGAAGTAGCCCTTCTTGAGCTCCCGAGTCTTTCCTAGGAGTGTTTGGTATGGGTTTTACTCTTCCTCTAATTTGTAATATTCAGAATTCCTTAATAGAGTTATCTTGTAGCTTAGTGTATTAATATAGTATATGTTCTGTTCATTCAGATATGTGTGCTATGCTTAGTTTATATCTAGGTCTCATATCTAGCATGATTAGACATGGTAAGACATCTAGGCTACGGTATCGCTTCCAGTATACGTATGTTTGTTCTAATGTGATGCCTGTCCATCCGAAGGGTGGGGGTTCCATGCGGGGCTTTAGAGCATCGTTCGTTAGTGTAGACGTGGTGTCTGGGCTAATTAGTGTTGCTGGATGCGGCTCTATACCATGGTTAGATGAGGTAGGCGGCAAGTGGTGACAACCCTGTCCGTCCATCGTAACCATCCCCATTCGTGTAATAGCTGTAGGAGGTGCATAAAATAGCCGTGAAGAACTAGTGACCTCCTTGCCATTTCTAGTGCGGTCTCCCAGTGATGCCTGGGGGCCTAGAGCGTGATCCTAATCATGTGTATGTATATGGGTGCATAATATAGACTGTATGCTTAGTTAGGAGTACATAAGTCCCTAGATTAGCTTCCTTCTTCCTTTCTCCCTTCATGTAAGCTTTGCATAGAGTTAGAGCTTGAGTAACTTGTGTGTCACACTACCTATCTACCATATATTATCTTACACCTGTTTACTCAAGTGAATATCCATGCTAGAACTAATCAATCTACTAATTATTCCAATAACCATCTCCTTCCCTGTGGAAATATAAATACGACCCCGTACTCACGGATAAAATGCTACAATGGTATTCCGTGCGCTTGCGGATCCTTCTTTAACGTAAGAAATACCAACAAACATTTTTGGTGCCATTGCCGGGGAATGGATTCTATGTCCATACTTGGTGATTGCGCCATTGCCGGGGAAGGCACTGGTTAAAAAAATAGATCATGGAGTTGATGGAATTCTAAAATGGTGTTCAATTGTCTAAACAGGCTAACTTGGCTTTGTTTTCTCCATTGTGTGAAGACAGGATAGTGTATGACTAGTTTCGATCTGCCGCAAAATTTCACTCAGAATCCGGAGTCACTTTTGAGAAGAGTTCGACCTTGTGTTGTTCCTCCTCAGATCTCACTCTCGACAGGCGAAATAGTCAATATCGCGCCATCAACTTCCAAGGCTATGACTCAGAAGACTCTCTGTGAATTCTCAGCTCCTTCAGCCAACAATGTCCCAATCGGGCCAAATGTTAATGCTGAGGCTGAGCATTTCGAGATCAAGATGGGTCTCATTACGATGGTGCAGGCCAGTCCATTCTGTGGCAAGGCCAATGGGGATGCCTGTGACAACCCTGGTAATTAAAATTCCAAAATCAATGTCATTAGCCTAACTCTATGTTAAACCAACTAATGAGAGGGTGGAAAGAATTAAAACGGGTTCAGTTGGAATTCAAATTTAATTTGGGCACATTTGGACACATTTGAAACTTTTAAATTAACTTTAAAGCCATAAGCCAAATGAAATTTTGCCTGAAACCAAAGTTGTAGAACTTTTTATTTTGAGCAACTTTCGTGTTCAAAAGTTTTTGAAATTCAAATCAGAAAGAGGAGAAAACGCCCTGTTTGCACCCAGCCCCCTGAACTTTTTTGAATTTTTGCACTTCGGTCCCTCGTTTCTCCCCCTCTGCTCTGCCGCGCCGCGCGCGCTCGCCCGCCCGCCGCGCGCCAGGTGGCCGGCGTCGCCTGACCGGCGCGAAGCGCCAGGCCAGTGGCCGCCGCACCACCCCGCCACGGCCGGCTTTGCCCCGCCCCGACGCCGCGCGGCCAGTCCCCGCCCGCGCGTGCTGCCGCGCCCAGGCCGCCGCCCGCTCGCCCAGTGGCCGCGCTCCGCCGTGCCGCCCCGGCCCCCGCGCCCCGCCAGCTGCCGCGCCTGCCCTCCGCCTGAGCCGCTGCAGCAGCTGCTCCCCAATCCGCACGCCGCGCTATCTCCTCGCGCCCACGCCACAATCGCGGCCGCCCAGTCGCCCGCGCCCGCTCGCCGCACGCCGCGCCGGCGTTCTGCCGCCGCCCGCCGCAGCCAGTGCACGCCGCTGCCGTGCCCCGCCCCGCGCGTCGCCCAGGCACCTCCACACGCCCTCCTGTCCCTATAAAAGCGCCACCCCCGGCCACGCGCGCGAGCCCCCGGCCACCAGAACGCCTCGCCGTCGCCATCGCCGCCGCCGAGCACCACCCGCCCGTGGACAGCCCACTGCCGCCGCCCACTGCCCAAACTGAGCACCCAGCCACCACTACATCACCTCACCGCAGCTCGCCGACCCACCCAACGCCACCCAGAGCCACCGGAGCGCCGCCGCCCGCGCTGCCGTCGCCGCCGCCGCCCCTGCTCGCCGTGGACAGCACGACTCCGACCCCCTCCGTCCAAGCCGAGCCCTTGAGTAGCTTCCCCACGCGTCACTGAAGCTCACCGACCGGACCACGCCGCCCCAAGCCCGCCGGAGCACCGCCGTCGACGCGAGCCGCGCCGCCGCCGCCTCTGCTCCAACGCCGGCGAGCCCTTCCCGGCCGTCCCCCACCTGAACAACACCCCCACAAGGTAGCCCTCGCACCCCTGAACCTTCCCCGACCCCGCCCCTCGCCGCCGGCGAGCCCCCTCGCCGGAATTTCGGCCGGCCGCCGCACCCGAGCCGCCGAGGACCCAATTGCAAGGATTTAAATCTTTAGAAGGGTCTGAGCGTAAGATTCAAGGACCTAGTTGTAAAAGAAAATTTCAAACCTAGATTCAAATTCAGTGAACTTGTAAAATTCGTATAAAATCGTAGAACATTCAGAAAAATGCAAACTCAACTGTTCTGGAATCCTCAGAACAAACTCTACCACTTTTGTTACAAAAATTTTCTCAGAATCGCAAAATATTTTGCTCTACATTAAATAGAAGCTTTAATGGACATATTTTATACCGACTGTTCTAGAACAATGCTGACCCTGAATTTTGGGCAGTGAATTAGTTGCTGGATGATTAGGACTGTGTAAAAAGATCAGACCCAAATTCCATCTCTAGCTCTACTGTTGTTAAACTTAGTTTTAATTCATGTGTAAATGGAATGTTTTATCCCTGTAGTTAGGTGGTGAGTCACCCATTGAAATTTTCCCTATGCTAATGTATTGGTACTTAGAAGCCAGAGAAAAATTAGGAGACTTTTTATCTCACAGTAACCTATTTATTTGATTTATGTGCTAATAACATACATTAAATCAAGAAAATAGTATTTTAGCTTGGAAAATTCCCAAATTATCACTGGGAGTTACACTGTGGTAGAGGTTGCTGTGCAAAAAGTTTCATGGACAAAAACCCTGTGTAGGGTGCTGTAAAAATGAATCTTTAAAAAGCCTAGGTGTAGAATGTCGTATTTTCTATGCTCTAAATACTGCATAATAAATCCTACAAAAATTACAGTAGCTTCTGCATGCTTAAGTGAAAGCTCTGTAAAAATCTTAGCCACAATTGTTGCACCAATTGATCTGTACAAAAAGAACAAGTATCTAACCGCAACAATGAAATATATTTTTCAGAATTAATCTGTTACATAAAATTGGCTGAAAATTTTACAGTAAGCACATCTTTCCTTGATGTGCCTAAATCCAAAAATTCATAACCAGAAATTATCCCTTGTAGTAATTACTCTCAAATCGTAATCAAGTGCTATTTCCACGACTCAAACTTGTGCACTCATGTAGAATCGACGACTCTCGCCGACGGAACTTACGAGCTGGTGCCCGCGTCCGAGAGTGAGCAGCGTGAAGCTCAAGCAAATCTAACTGAAGCTTTTGAAGACCCGAGCCCAAGTTTGGAAGATCCCCAAGCGAACTGCGAAAGCAAGCCCCGGAGCATAACCCATTCTTTCCGAAATTATGCAACTCATTACTCTTTGCTTGTGCATTAAGTTTATAGGAGTTGGATGAAAACTTAGATGCATGATGTCAGGAACCCTTGCTTGGAAAACTAGATGTAAGGTTCGATAGAATGCTGTGCTAATAGGACTCCGGTAAAAGTCGAGTGATTTCCTGTCACTCGCGAGAAAATAGGAGTTGAAGGACTACTACACGCTGCAATCATAAGGACACGGACGGGTTATGTAACGATAGTTACGATTGAGGCCCGTCTGTCTAGTGAAAAATGCTAAGGCCGCAGGGTGTGGTAGTGATGGTTAAGTCTTTGAACGTACTAAACACATGCCGAGATTATGGGAATCGGTAAGCTTAAGTACCTGATTGGCCCGGCAAGGGGACGGCATCCTACCCTTTGAACTTCGGTCCCATGTGCATATGGCGAGTGCAGAGAGTGGTCACGACCCGGCGCCGAACCGTGGCGTGGAGCTCTTGTACTCTCGGAGGGTAGCCCCGATCCACGACCCGGAAAGAAAGGGGAACAGTTGCACGTGTGACTCTAGGGAGTAACCACGTGACGTGTGTTTGGGTTTCCCTTGCAAGGTTAAGAAATTCGATTCGAATCGTCCGTTTCTCACGGCTATTGAGACTGCTTAACCATTTTTACCCACAGAGTAAGAAGAGGAACAATGATGATGGATGAACTGGTTGGATGGAAAATTTAATGCTTCACCATGTATGCTTTAGCTAGCTGCTTACCTAGACTGGCTAACGAAACCGGAATCTTGAGCTAAAAGTTGAAAGTAAGGACCCACTTGTAGATGCTTTTCAGCAAAACAAACCCCTGAGCCAAAAAGCCTGGCATGTCTAGAGTCGGTGGAGTAGTTTCCACTACACGGGTAAGTCTTGCTGAGTATTAGTATACTCAGTCTTGCTTGTGACTCGTTTTCAGGTGAGCCCTTCGAAGGCATGATTGCTAGCTTGACTTGGCCCTGCACTCTTCCCCCTGGTTGGTCGGTGGAATGGGATGCGCCCCCGTCCAACGGAGATAAGGCCGAGTGATGTCTCGTACGGGCTTCATCGAGACATCCTGTATCGTCGAGTAGTTTCCGTTGTTTATTTCCGCTGCAATTTAACTCTGAAGAACTTATTTATGTTAATTGAAGTACTTGTTTTCTAAACTCAGAATTAGGTCTGTAATATTTACTTATGCTAATGATGTAATATTTGCTGGAATGTGGTATTCTCTGGGCTCATCGTCGCATGAGCATTTGTATGTACGGCGCTCGATCCGTTCACCGTGGTTGTATCGGGAGGTTATACCCGACAGACCAGTGGATTACTCCATTTGAAGTGTAAGGTTAACCGAGGATGCCTTAATGGTGATGGTTAATACACTTGAGCCGGATTAATTCAGGTGGTTCTGCCACAATGCCAATGCACATCTCCAACAATTCTTGGAACTTTGCAGCACTTTTGTTATCAAGGGAGTCACTAAAGATGCAATCTGACTCCGTCCGTTTCCGTTTTCTCTTCTAGGGAAGGCAAAACAGTGGTTCTACACCAACAAAAGTGTAGTAACTACTTGGGATGAGAGTGCCAAGGCGGTCCTCATGAAGTTCTTCCCGTTGGGTAAAATCAAGGCTCTTCGGGGAAAAATTTCCAGTTTCCAGCAGGCGTCCAATGAGTCGATAACTGAAGCTTTGGAATGGCTTCAGGAGTACATCCTAGCGTGTCCTCACCACGGGATGGACGCTTGGCTCATTCTGCAGAACTTCTACAACGGGCTGACGCCAATAGCCCGTGATCACATCGACGCTGCTGTAGGTGGTGCTTTCTTCTTGCTAACCATTGACAGGGCCAAAACTTTGATCAAGAAGATGGTCTCCAACCAAGGATGGAATGACGAACATCTCCAACCTCGCCAATGGGACGTGCACTCCGTTAAGGAGACAGACATGATCGCCGCTAAGCTCAACCTCCACATCAAGAAGATTGATGAACACCCCCAAGGAAAAGGCTCCAACACAGGTACTTCAAGCCCCGAAACCCAAGAAGAAGTCATGTACATGAACAACAATAATGGGTGCAGGATCAAGGATACCGACTAGAGGGGGGTGAATAGGCAGATTCAACTAAAAACACAAACACTAGACAAATTTAATTAGAACAACAAGAGAGTCTTATTCCTTCTAAGACCTAGCACTAGTGGGGTTTGGAACCTAGGGTGACAAGATGCAATTCAAGCTCTAGTAAAGTAAGTTGCTCAAAGTAATATTGCAAGAATTAAATGAGCAAAGAAATAACCGAGCATGAGACAAGAATTTTTCCCGTGGTGTCGATGACTTGTCGGTCACCCCTAATCCACGTTGAGGTGGACTAAAAGCTTTCAACCGCTCCTCTATCAAGACTCACTCTTGATCTTGAGCCGGATTGAAACAATGAGCCTCTCTAAACCTCGATTCCATTAGAGTTGCTCTTCACCACTCCGGCGAGGCGAGCAGAAGAACCTCTCACAATCAATCCGGGGCTCCTTAACAGCCTTCTTGAAGGGCTCAATGGATTCACCTTCTCCAAGCCATCTAGGAGGTGGCAACCTCCAAGAGTAACAAGTCGACGATGCTTGCTTGAAGACTCCCTAGTGCCACAAAGCTCAAACACTTGATGCACTGCACTAGGATGCTCTCACACTCTCAAGAATGCAACCTCTAAGCAAAGTGAGTGAGAGAGGGGAGGGAGCTGGCTCAAATATGTCAAGAATGCTTCTAAAAGTGCCAAGAGACCTCACCCACGGCCGGGCATGAGGTATATATAGCCACACTCTCGAAATCTAACCGTTACACTCAAAACCCGTGAAAACAGAGCTTTCGCGGACCATCCGCCTCACAGTGACCGGACTGTCCGCCATTCAAATCCAACAGCTAAAACTGCAATGATTGCATGATAGAAGTGACCGTTACAGCCTTGGCGGACCGTCCGCCCATAACTAGCAGACCGTCAGCAGTGCAAAACTCCCGAGCACACAGAACACCCCAAAGTTCTATCTGGATTCAAACATTATCTGGCGGACCGTCAGCGCCCCTCAGCCGGACCGTCTGCCATTCAACTTTCAGCGCCACTAGAAACTCCAACCTTACTGGAAAAAACAAGTGTTAGCTGGCGGACCGTCCGCCCACCATGGCCGGACCGTCCGCCCACCATGGCCGGACCGTCCGCCATGGACTTTCAGCTCACCACCAGAAACAACAAGGTACTGTCCACCGTTTCTGAATAAATGGCCAACTGTCTGCCCAGCTGGGCCGAACTGTCTGCGGCGGCATGACAGCACAAGTCACCATCTCACAACCAAGATAGCCCTTATGCATGCAATGCAAAGTTTGAGAAAAATGGCACTATAGAACCATCAAGAAGAAGTGCAACAACCCCTCTTGATAGTACGACTGTCGATCCTATTAATCCGGTCATTTCTCATCCACTAATCACCTTATGACCGGCAAAAATAGAATAGCCCTATAGAATACCTTTTCCTTGAGCATATCACTTCAACATCATCTTCAGTTTTTCATAATACAACCACATGCTCATCTTCTCATGAACCAACCTATACTCATTTCTTCTCCAAAGAATTGTTAGTCCATGAATGTTGTCATTAATTACCAAAACTCATCTTCTCATGAACCAACCTATACCCGTTCCTAGATGCTTTCAATCTCCCCTTTTTGGTAATTCATGACAACACACTTTTAAAGAGTGATATAAAAATGTTCAAGCCAACTTTACACACATGACATAAGGTAGACTTGAGATTGAACTCCGGTTTTACTTACCCATTTTCTTGAAGGATTAAGAAATATGTATGGATAAATTTCACCAAAGTTCGATGAGTAGAGAGAACTCCCCCTTAATATGTGCATATAATATTTGAAGAATACCATGAGTACATGATTTGAAATTTTTGATGGAGTTTCCCCTACAAAGTGGAATTCAAGGCATACAAGATATAGAACATAATATGGAGTTTAAGCTCAATGAGGCTAGCATATCCTCAAGAACCATAAGAACTAGAACAAGCACATAAGATTAAACAAGCCAACATAGTTCTCCACATATTACAAACCAAGTTCTAGTTCAAACACAAGTTCATGCAAGCGAAATAAACATGCAAGGTTCAGCAAGAAGTTCATCACACAAAAAGTTCAACTCAAAAGCAATAAAAGACATGAGCTCCCCCTAAATCACTCCTCCATGATCTCCCCCTTTGGCTTCAAGTACCAAAAAGAGGATTTAATCATCCATAGGCGGCGGAGGTGGTGGTGGTGGGTAGAATGGCTGATGCGGATAAAACTGAGGAGGAGGCACTGAAGCCGGATACACCGAGTAGAAGTGATCAGTGAAGCTTGTGAATGCTGCATTGAACGTGTCAAAATCATGCTGGAGTCTCTCCTGCCTCTCAACAAGCCCCTAGTGCTGCTCAGATGTGGGCAAGTCATCAAACCGAGTGTCTAATACTGCAATATCATCATGCAAACTTTGCTGAACACTCTGCAGACTGGTCATAAGTGCCTGATACGTGTGTGTATGAATGTGCTGCCCAAAAGCCTGAAAGCCCGCATTCATGTGACCTTGAAATTGTTGATTCATATTCTGAAATCCTAAGGTCATCTGTTGTGGCATCTGAGTAGCCAACCCTTCAACCTGGGTACCAATGTGCTGCTGCATGTTTGTAAAGTAAGGGTTAAAGTACCCAGCTGGAGGCTCCCACTGAGGCTGCACAGGAGGTGGAGGTGGCATGGCTTGCTGATCAACATTTTGAGCTACATCCCCTTCATTGTCATTACCTTCCTCATCAACCTCAATATCAGGAAAAGGAGTCAAAGGCCTCTGAAGAAATTCTGTGTCATTCTTGAATGGCCTGGAAGGTAGGTGCTTGCACTCACAGAACCCTCTAAATCTAGTTTTGGCCTTGATCAAAGACATGATATAAGGTGCAAAGTACAAGTTCATCTCAAGGTTTAGCAATAAATCTGCCAACTGATCCATGAGAAAAGCAATGATATCCACTTTTTGACCATGCATCACATGAGAAATCAAATTCTAATAAAGACCTGTAACTTTGTCCTTGTTTCCACTCTTAGGCATGAAGGTGACTCTAGCAATTTTATTTATGATAGCTGGATGATGCCTAAGGCCTTGAGTTCCACCAAAAATATGAGGAATACCAAGATGTGCGGGTTCATAAAATGCAGGATATTCATCTTCATCAAGTGAATTTTCAGCCATCATGTTAATGCTATGTTCATCCTTGAGGAAATCCTAGTTCAACTCATTTTCAGCAGCAAATTCAGCAAATGTGGCCTGAAATCTCCTTTTTCCGATCATCCAAGTTAAGGTTTCTTCTTTTGTATCTATTTCTAGTGTAACATAGAATTGACGTATGATGGTTTCACTCCAATCACATCTATGCTGAAAGAAACTCAGAAGACCCATTTGTTCAAATCTATCAATTAATCCACTCACGACCGGTTGAGTTCCCATGTACCGTAGGTCTATGGTTTGATGCTTGAAAACTATTTTCTTAACCATATGACCAAAGAAGTCATCTTGTTGTACCTGAGTGTGAAAGTAAAGGATGTTGGTGTCTCTAGCAAGCCCATATTGGTTCACAGTTCTTGCACTGGAATACCCGTCAGCTGTACATGCTCTTCCTATGAAGTTAAGTGCAATGAGATCAAGAATATCATCCTCATCACCTCCATCATCTTCCTCCATGTCAGAGTCATCATCAACACCACCAATAGACGATGCAGCAGCAAGCTCACTGGGATCCGGCTGATAATAATCATCATTTGGATCATCATCCCTTCTTTGCCTCTTTGAAGTACCCATCTTCTTTATTTTTGAGGTGACGGTCTTGATGATCCTTCTAGGTCCTTTGAAGATTTATTTGTCATTGCACATTCAACAGTTTGAGACCCTTGAATCATTAATCCAACTGTTCTGCAGAAAACAGTGGCCGATAGACTATCCGCGTGGCAGTGGCGGACCGTCCGCAAGTCACTATGCACGCGCGATTTTGCACAATAACAGCTTCAAATTGAATCCACCCAAATCTTGAGTTCAAGATTGAATTGACCAACCAAATTTTGACCAATGCATCTCCTTAACTCTAGCAACAAGTTCCCCAAACCAATTTGATAAATCCATGGCCCAAAAACAGATCACATATTCAAACCCTAAGTATCTCCATTGATGAAATCCAAGAACATGAGATGGGGATTCAATGAAATACCGATCGGCCATGGTGGAGAAACTTGCGGAGTGTCCGGGGATGCGCTCGGACCGTCTGGGAACCACGCCAAAAGCCCTACCCCTTGGTGAGTCCTTTTCCACGTGCAAGGGAGAAAGAGAGAGCTTTGGAGGCTTTGGGGTCGGGTTTGGTGGAGGAGAAAGGCATGTGGTGGAGATAAGGCTCGGCTGCCAGGGCCCACTGAAATTCCGCAGGAGCGGACCGTTCACGGTCCATTGGCGGACCGTCCGCCTGTCATTCTCGACTTCAATAGAACAGATATGTTTCTTGTGCATTCCAATCTAACACTCGCGGACCATCCGCAGTCTATTGGTGGACTGTCCGCCTTATGATTTTTCTGACCTGTCCGATCGGAGCTGGTTCTGACTGTGTCATTCTACTACCTACGGACCGTCCGCCTCTTACCAGCGGACAGTCCGCCATACAATTTCCAGACTGCCTAGAATTTCTGTGATATATCTTCAAGTTGAATCTTGAGTTGGGATCATTGCTCAAAAAATGATTCAAAATTAGCAACAAGAGTATGCAGGTATAAAACAAAGTACTATAAACATGTTGGAGTGAGAAAATATGATGAAACGAGTAAGATCATGATCAAATCAAAAATAGCTCAAAAAATACCTCAAAAATGCTAGAAAATTATGCTCGAGAATGCTCAAAAAGATGCGTGGCACATGTACTAGAAATCAAGCCACATTTGAGAAGTCAATGACATTTAGCTCATTTCTCAACTTGCAAAAATGATTTTCATCCAATGGCTTGGTGAATATATCCTCCAATTGATCATCGGTGCCAATTCCATCAATCTTGATATCTCCCTTGTTCACATGATATCTAAGAATATGATGCCGAATATCAATATGCCTGGTTCTTGAATGTTGAATTGGATTAGTTGCAACTTTCACAACACTTTCATTGTCACATAATAGGAGAATTTCCTCAAATTTCACACCAAAGTCAAGAAGTGTTTGCTTCATCCACAACAATTGAGCACAACAACTTCCAGCTGAAATATATTCCACTTCGGTGGTTGAGAGAGCAACTAAATTTTGTTTCTTTGAAGACCAAGAAACAGGAGATCTTCCAAGAAATTGACAACCACCGGATGTGCTTTGTCTATCAACTTTGCGACCGGCATAATCCGAATGCGAATAACCAACCAAATCAAAATGAGCACCCTTTGGATACCATAAGCCAATGTTTGGAGTGTGTTTCAAATATCTCAATATGCGCTTAACAGCGGTCAAATGACACTCTCTAGGAGCAACTTGAAATCTTGCACACAAGCAAACACTAAACATGATGTTGGGCCTAGATACGGTAAGATAGAGCAAACTACCAATCATGGATCTATAAAGCTTTAGGTCTACCGGGTTACCTCTCTCATCAAGATCAAGATGTCCAATTGTAGCCATAGGAGTCTTGATTGGTTTTGCATCTTCCATACCAAATTTCTTTAATAGGTCCTTCACATAGTTAGATTGGCATACAAATGTGTCTTCCTTGAGTTGCTTGATTTGAAGTCCAAGAAAGAAACTCAATTCACCAATCATTGACATCTCAAATTCCCTAGACATCATCTCACCAAATTCGTCACAAAAACTTTGATTAGTAGAACCAAAGATAATATCATCAACATAAATTTGACAAATAAACAAGTCTTTTCCAATAGACTTAGTGAAAAATGTAGTGTCAACCTTCCCAACTTTGAAGCCTTTAGAAATGAGAACGTCTCTTAGTCTCTCATACCAAGCCCGAGGAGCTTGCTTAAGACCATAGAGAGCTTTCGACAACTTGTATACATGATTTGGCTTCTTTGGATCTTCAAAACTGGGGGGTTGTTCAACATACACTACTTCACTAATTCTACCATTTAAGAAAGCACTTTTTACATCCATTTGATAAAGTTTTATGTTATAAGAGCATGCATAGGCTAGCAAGATTCTAATTGCTTCAAGTCTAGCTACGGGAGCAAAGGTTTCACCGAAATCCAAACCTTCGACTTGAGTGAAGCCTTGAGCTACCAATCTTGCCTTGTTCCTCAAAAAAATTCCATCTTCATTTTGCTTGTTTCTAAAGACCCATTTGTACCAATAACATTATAGTTGTTGGGTCTTGGAACTAATTCCCACACTTCATTCCGGGTGAAGTTATTCAATTCTTCATGCATTCACCCAATCCGGATCATTTAGTGCTTCATCTACACGGTTAGGCTCAAGAGAAGATGCAAAAGAATAATGTTCACAAAATGAAGCAATACGAGATCAAGTTTGAACACCCTTACTAATATCACCCATGATTTGATCCATTGGGTGATATTTTGCAATAGCATGATGAACTCTTGGTGTAACAATAGTATCTTGAGTTGATGTAGATGGTGAGATAGAAGATCCCGGTTGATCTTGAGCTTGAGAATTTTCATCATGACTATCTTGATCAGTTGGTTGAGCTAGTTCATTTGAAGTAGAGATGGAAGGATTCACTCTAATAGAGATAGATGGGCCACCTTCTTCCTCATCTTCTTCTCTTGGTCTAACATCACCAATTGACATACTCTTGATTGCATTTCTCAGACCAATACTTCTAACATCATCTAGATTTTCTTGTTCTTCATGTGACCCATTGGTTTCATCAAACTCAACATCACAAGTTTCTACAACATCACCAATGGATTTGTTATAAACTCGATAAGCCTTGCTACATGGTGAATATCCAAGAAGAAATCCTTCATAACACTTGCTTTGGAATTTAGATAACCGAGTTCCCTTCTTAAGAATATAGCACTTGCAACCGAAAACACGAAAATATGATATATTTGGCTTTGTTCCAATTAGCAACTCATATGGAGTCTTATTGAAGAATCTATGACAATATAGCCTATTTGAAGCATGACAAGCGGTGTTAATTGCCTCAGCCCAAAAGCTATCCGAGATATTATATTCCGAGAGCATTGATCTTGCCATGTCAATCAAAGTTCTATTCTTCCTCTCAACAAGACCATTTTGTTCCGGTGTACATGTTGATGAGAATTCATGCTTTATCCCTTTCTCATCACATAACTCTTCAACTTTTGTATTCCTAAACTCACTTCCATTATCACTTCTCACTTTCTTCACCTTGAGATCAAACTCATTTTCAGCCCTTGTCAAGAATTTCTTCAAAATATCATAAGTGTCGGCCTTTTCATGAAGAAAGAACACCCAAGTGTATCTTTAATAGTCATCTACAACAACAAGACCATAATGGTTTCCTCCAATGCTTATATATGTAGTTGGTCCAAATAAATACATACGCAATAACTCCAATGGTCTTGAGGTTGAGATAACACTTTTGGAAGGATGAGAGCAAGCAACTTGTTTTCTGGCTTGACAAGCACTACACAATTTATCCTTTTCAAACATCACATCTTTCAACCTAACAACAAGATCATGTTTCAATAACCTGTTGAGTTGTCTCATCCCATAACCAACCCATAGATGATTTTGAGAATAAGCAAGTAGTCAAATTCGCATTGCTAGAAGAGAAATCCACAAGATATAAGCTTTCATATCTAAAACCTTTGAAAATGCACTCTTTTCCATCCATACTAATAACTTCAACACTTTTACTAGTTAGAGTGCATTTGTAACCACGATCACAAAGTTGAGTAACCGATAAAAGATTGAATTTGAGAGAATCAACCAATAGCACATTTGAGAGAGAGTGATCATTTGAGATAGGAATTGTACCAACTCCTTCCACTTTCTCCCTACTATTATCACCAAAGATGATATCATTGTAACCACTAGTATTTTCTTGAAGAGAGGAAAACATCCTTGATTCACCGGTCATGTGTTGAGTGCATCCACTATTAAGCACCCAATGTCTTCCTCCTGACTTGTAGTCCACCTACAAGAGAAAATTAGCTCTTTTAGGTACCCAAACCTTTTTGGGTCCTTGAATGTTAGTAACTAAAGCTTTAGGAACCCAAATGGAATTCTTCTTTAGCGCCATCTATAAGTAACCCAACAAATTTTGCACAAATATTATCCTTAGAATTTTTAGTAAGAACATATCTAGGATCAAAGGATATAGCTTTCTTGTTTGTGCAGTTTCTCTCATCATGCCCAACATTTCTGCAGTTTTCATAAAGAGGAATGCCACTATTCTTCACAAAAACGGTCTTGGTTTAAACAAAGGCTGCCTTCCCTTTCTTGGGAATATAACCAAAATCTTGTTGGTTGATGGTGAATCTTTGATTTGCCCAACAATGATTGAATTGAGCCCTTTTGTCCTAACACTTCATCAAATTATTGGTCAAGCAAACAACTTCCTACCTCAACAATTCATTTTCCAAAAGTAGTGACTTATCACAAGATTCATTATTTAAGCAAGACAAATCACTAGAGCTACAAGATGAGTTAGTGAAAGTGGAAGCACAGCATTTATCATTAATTAAATCACAACCAACAACCAAACTCAATTTTGCCTTGTTTCCATGAGCAAGCAAGGTGTTGTGAGCTTCCTCAACCTTCTCGTGAGTTTCTTTTAGAGTCTCATGAGAGGTCTTTAGCTCCTCATAGGATGCTTGAAGAGAATGAAACTTCAACTTCAAGTCCTTCAACTTTGCCCTATCCTTACTCATTAACTCATTGGCATCATTGAGCATGTCAACAAGATCATCATAAGTAAGTTCATCAAGATCATCATCACATGATACCTTTGCACCACCTTTTTCCATAAGACAATGTGGTGTGGAGAAGAGTGAAGGAACATCCTTGATGGAAATTCCGGCAACTCCCTTGGATAGCTTGTCGTCATCATCATCACGAGCTTGCATCGGAATCCCACTCAACATAGTAGGCTTGGCCATTCCTCTTCTTCTTGAAAAATTTCTTCTTTTTCTTGTCATCATCCCTCTTGTCATTCTTGTTCTTGCCCTCTTTCTTGTTTGGACAATTAATGATAATATGGCCCAATTCACAAGGTTCAAAGCATCTCTTGTCACCAAAAGGGTTTTTCTTTGATGATTATCCTCTCTTGCCATAATTTTTCTTCTTCATATATTTGTTGAATCTTCTAACAAAGAGAGCCATTTCTTCATCCGATTCATCCACATTGCATTCATCATCATTTTCTTATTTTGTGCTTTGTGCTTTGAAAGCCACACTCTTTTTCTTCTCATCATTTGTTGCACCATGGACTTCATCTTGAGATTTCTTGAACATGTCATGAGTGAGCACTTCTCCCAAAATTTCCATGGGAGTGGTGGTCTTCAAGTTAGACCTCACAACCAATGTCACAATGGTGGCATATCTCTCCGGGAGAGACCTAAGAAATTTATGAGAGAAATCCACATCCATCACCTCAAAACCAAGCCCCTTGAGCTCATTGATAATGTCATTCAACCGGTTGAACATCTCGGGCACACTTTCATCCTTTTTCATCGCAAATTCACTAAATTTTCCTTTCAACACATACATCTTTGCCTCTTTTATGGTTGATGTGCCCTTATGAATTTCCATAAGCTTCTTCCAAATGTCATTTGCAGTTTTGAGATTTTTGACTTAGTTGAACTCACTTACATCTAGAGCACTCAATAGGACATTTATAGCTTGATCATTGAGAAGATCATTTTCTTCATCAAGAGGTGTCAAATTTTTCTCATCAAGAATAAAAAGATCCATCATTCACAATTCTCCATATCTTTCTACTCATAGCCTTGAAATGAGCTGTCATTCTAGTCTTCCAATAATCATAATTGTTCCCATCAAAGAAAGGTGGCTTCCCAACATGAATACCATTCTCACTAGTCATTATCCATACTCCGGGATGGTTAAATCCTCACTAAAAGGAGTCCTCTACTCTGATACCACTTGTAGGATCAAGGATACCGACTAGAGGGGGGTTGAATAGACGGTTCCAACTAAAAACACAAACACTAGACAAATTTAATTAGAACAACAAGGGAGTCTTATTCCTTCTAAGACCTAGCACTAGTGGGGTTTGCAACCTAGGTTGAAAAGATGCAATTAAAGCTCTAGTAAAGTAAGTTGCTCAAAGTAATATTGCAAGAATTAAATGAGCAAAGAAATAACCGAGCATGAGACAAGAATTTTTCCCGTGGTGTTGATGACTTGCCGTCAACCCTAATCCACGTTGAGGTGGACTCAAAGCTTTCAACCGCTCCTCTATCAAGAATCACTATTGATCTTGAGCCGGATTGATATAATGAGCCTCTCCAAACCTCGATTCCACTAGAGTTTCTCTTCACCACTCCGGCGAGGCGAGCACAAGAACCTCTCACAATCAATCCGGGGCTCCTTCACAACCTTCTTGAAGGGCTCAACGGATTCACCTTCTCCAAGCCGTCTAGGAGGTGGCAACCTCCAAGAGTAACAAGTCGACGACGCTTGCTTGAAGACTCCCTAGTGCCACAAAGCTCAAACACTTGATGCACTGCACTAGGATTCTCTCACACTCTCAAGAATGCAACCTCGAAACCAAGTGAGTGAGAGAGGGGAGGGAGCTGGCTCAAATATTTCAAGAATGCTTTTCAAAGTGCCAAGAGACCTCACCCACGGCCGGGCATGAGGTATATATACCCACACCCTCGAAATCTAGCCGTTACACTCAAAACCCGTGAAAACAGAGCTTTCGCGGACCGTCCGTGTGACACCCCAGGTGTCTAAATGGCCAAAATAAGATCATTAGCATAACACATACCTCAAAGACCAAGAGATGCTCAAATAAAAACCTCATGTGCTGCTTTTATGCATATATGTATATAAGTATATGTATATGCACATGTGTATATGAACATTAACAGGAACTTTACACAACTTTCAAAACATTGCAAATATGCACATTGAATAGGCATATCACTAATGTCATAATAAACAAAATTCTAGTTGAACTCAAGAGGTGAAAGTGAAAAATCTCACATGAATTGATAAGTTCTTTAAATAATAGTGGTTTTTGGAAATTTAAAATAACTCAAAAACCAAAGATTAAATGAAAATTTGTCCACCATTAAAATTGTAGAAAATTTAATTTTGAACAACTTTCGTATTCAAGAGTTTGGAAGAGGGAGAAAATCTTATTTTTGCAATCAGACCCCTGAGTTTTCTTCAATTCTCGCACTCCAGCCCCTCACTCTCCTCTCACCCCTATCGAGCAGCAGAGCACGGCACCTGGCCCGCTGGCCGGCCAGTTATACACCGCACATTGCGCCTCGCCCCCTGTCCTGAATATCTTCCTGGCCCACAAAATCCCACCCTCTCCCCCAGAACTAGCCACGGGTCAAGCCCCGGCAGCCCCGCGTGACATGCAATGCCGCCACCAGCGGCAGCTGTCACCGGCGCCCCCGGTTTTGGCCCCCTGTTCATCCCTCCCTCAGCCCGGCCATGCCCCAGATCGCCCTCCCCTCCCTCACCTCCTCACATGCCTATAAAAGGCCGACCAAAGCCCCTGCAGCTCGCGCACGAGCTCGCCATCAACACCGCCGCTCGCCGGCCGCACGTGGAGCCGCCACCCGAGCCCCCAATAGCCCAAACTGGATACAGTAATCGATCCCCCACCTTCCCATGAACGTTTCCAGCATGGCCCGTCGACTCTCCCTCGCCGGAGCTCACCGGAGACAGGCCACAACCGCCGCCCGAACATCTGTACGCCGGCAACCCCCTTCCCGACCTCGTCCGGTCCCAATCCCTACATCGAATCAAACCCCGGTGAGCCCCTCTTGCTTCCCCACCACATTCCCCTCACCGCCAAAGAGCTCCCTCGCTGGATTTTGGCCGGCAACCGCCTAGGGACCCAATTGCATTGATTTCATTCTTTTTAAGGGCCTGAACAAAAGAAACCAGGGACTTGTTAGTAAGACACAAAACTGGGTTATGTGGTTTGAATCTGCAACTTGTAAAATCCATATCAAATCACAAAAACATCAGAAAAATGCAAACTCAACTGTTCTAGAATCTTTAGAACAAGATCTACAACTTTTGCTGGATGCACTTCTTCAGTTTCTAAATATATTTTTCTCTAGAATAAATGGAAGGATAAATAGCATTTAAATGTACCCACTGTTGTAGACCAGTGCTGAACTTGATTTTTGGATGGTAGCTTCTGTACTAGGATTAGAGCCTCACAAAAACATTTCACCCACAGAAACCTACTACAACTATATGTTTGAAACATATTTTGTTATATGCTAGACCTATAAACCACATTTTGTTCTAGGTGTTGTACTGAATAACTTAAGCTGAGATTCTCAGAGCTGTATATTGATGTTTAGATGTTGTAGAAAAAGTTTGAAAATTTCTGCTTCACTAAATCATGTTCAAATGTTTTCTCATGAATAAATACATTAAGGCTTGTGATAAAGGTTCAAAACATGTATTTGCTGTTCTAGGCCAGCCATGAAGATGATTTTTAGAACTTAAGTTAGTCTCTGCATGAAGAACTCAATGTAAAATTTTCAGAACTATATCACACTCATGGCTATGATTCTTGTTAGGGCTTGTTCTAGGTTTAGTAAACTAAATTTATTTTCTTCTGATGCTTAATGACTAAGTAAACAACCAAATCTTCATAGTAGCTTTTCTTGGTCCATTTATGCCATGAAAAAAGATTAGGACTTGTTACTTCTATATAACATGCTCATATAATTTAGTTAAGAAAAATGACTTTAAATCCAAGTAACTAGTTCTGTTACCTAGAAAATTATGATATTTTTACCAGTAGGCACATTTGAGTAGGTGATGCTACAGAAAAATTTTGAGACTTAGAATTGTAGTAAAACTATCTGTAGAAATAGATCTTTACAGATGTAGAATTATTTTGAATAATTTATTATCTCCAGAACTTGCATAGGAAAACTCTGGAAAATTTACAGTATGTTTAATAGAAGATTGGGAGCACTCAGTAAAAATGTAAAGTCCAGTACTTGTTTACTTTGCTCTATATAAATAGTTCATCTTTACTGTAGTAGTTGTTTGGAGTAATTTGTATGCTTGATCTACATATTGTTACTTTGCTTCTGATTTGAATATCAAAGTTGTCAGGAATTGCATTACGTGAATGCTCACAAATTGTTAGTACGATTAGACTTTTGTAGTCAGAGTTATAGGCAATATACTATAGCTCGGTCTGCTGAAAAACAACCAAGACAGAGAGGCAAAGATTGGATTTTTCGACCATCTTAGCCATCAATTTAGTCTCTAGGTCGAAAACAAAGTTGTCGTCCACTAAATTTTCTAGGCACTGACAAAATTTGAAAGAGTTTGGGTGAACAAAATAGGAGTTATGAATTTTCTCGTAATCAGTAGTATTATGTCCACAATTTATCTATAACTCTTCAAGTCCTAGAATCTTTCCGTCCCTATCCATTTAGTCATGAAAGTATTGTGGATCCCTAAATAAATGGAGAAATTTCCACATTGCAGATGGATCATGGGACACGCAATACACTTGAAATCTTTGGAAGTTGGTGGCTACCCAAAACGAATTGCTCCATCAACTTGTTCAAGAACAATAGGAGATTCAGCAATTCCTGCAGCAGCCACACCATCAACTGAGTGGGTGTCATGTCCACCAACCTCATGTTGCAGGCTATCAAGAGCTCAATGAGGAGACAAAGGAGATAAGAGATATTTACTCGGATTCCCTACTGCCAGTATCACAACTTCCGATGAAACTCAAGGAACTAAAGTATTGGACTCCCAAGCATAGCTTAAACACCATAGACTTGACTGGTTGGGAAATTACATACACAGAATTCATTCCACGTCATCGACGTCAAGCTAGCAAAACTACTGACATCGACCCAGTCTTAAGAGCAAGAACTCATCTGTCTATCCGGAAAAAGATGGACCAAGCTAGATACACTACACCCGAGCAGTAGTGTTATCGTTAAATAACCACCAGCCCAATGGTCCAAGCGACATGAACCGTTGCTTCATCTGTGGAAGTTCTAGCAACTTTGTTCGAGAATGCCCCAGGCCAGACTGCAAAATCAGGGCCAAGACGCTAGCCAAACCACTAAGAACTATTGCAAATGATAGAGGAACAAGCACAAGAGACAGATTTCAGCCAAGAACGGATCAATTTTCCTACTCTTGCAGAATTTCCTGAGGATGCACCAGTAATGACGGTTGCTTTCTCTACTTCCGTTGACGCCAGATTTTGACACGTGTTGAATCGGCGTCAGGAGAAGAAGATTGGCCGATGCGGCAGATCTAAAGGCTACAGTAAGGAATCGGCCGATGGAGGTAACAGTTGGAAATCGGCCGATTGGTGATACAGCTTACGCCAGCGGATTGGAGCCACAACAGAGGATCCCGGTCAAAGTGGCTTGATGTTGGCCAACGAATCGATGCTGATTCGGTCAAGAAGCAATTGGAAAAGTACTGATTGGATTAGGGGACGGCGACGGAAGATTCTGCGGGAGTCCGTTTCCTTTTTTAAAGATATTATAGATATAGTAGTTTTCTTCTTTTAAATAAGGTTGTAACAAGTCGTAATCGACCAGGAGTCCTAGTTTCAGGATATAAATAGGAGTCGCTAGGGCTTTGCAGAACATAAACACATCAATCAACAAAACACTTCTACTTTTTACTAGTACTTTACTTTCAAGTCGGCGACTTCGCCAATACTTTTTGTCTTTTCACGAGTTCGTACGGATTGGCAGGGCTGCATCAACTTGATCTCTGGCCAATTGGTAGGTTCCGCTTACCGAGTAATATCTGAGCTTTAACCACGGGCGCATCGCTGTGGTTTCATTTGGATTTATTCACCAGTTATCGATATTTACTAGAATTGCAAGTTTTACCTGTTGTTCTAGTATTATCACCAGTTATCCAGCTTGAGATTAGAACTATCGGCTCTATCATCGCTTTTTCTTGTTCATCGTCATACAGCCGCTTAGATCTATTTCAAGTGTTGCATCTGTAATAATTGTTTAGATCGCTCCAGTAGTTTTCTTCGCAATTATTACGCGATTATCGGCTGATCCATAGCCGATCATCTTCACAGCAAATCGGCCGATTCGCCGACGCGCTCTTCTGGACAGATCGGAACTCCAGCCGATCGGAGCGCCTGGAATTTAATACTTCTATTTCCTTGTCAATCAACAGGTCAGATTGACTAGCACGCCGCGCGAACCGCACCAGGGCGATAACCCGAACAGGAGCTAAGCAGATTCTCCCGGGTCGTGTGTCCGACGCTGAAGACCATCGGCCGATTCCTGTCTGGCCGATTTTAGCGCCAACACACTTTTGGCACGCCCAGTGGGACCAACTTCAAGATCCGACATGTCGAGGAACGCAGAGGTTTCCGAAAACAACATCATTGAGGTCACAGCAGATGAAATCAAAAGGAACAGACGGGGGCTAGAACAACCGCGCAGATCCGTCACCTCCCAGTTCTTGCTCAGCAAATATCGGAGGCAGCAGGAACAATCAAGATACCACGACGAGATGATACGCCGGCATGAGGATCTCAGAGGGTGGTCGCTGTAACACCTAAAAATATAGGAGTTGAAACTTTTAAAAGTATTTTCATAAAAATCATAAATTAAAATTGTGCATGCATCTTTATTTCTTTTCTTCTTCTATTCTTTCTTCCAGCCAGCCCAATTCCTTTTCTTCTTCTTCTTTTCTTTTCCGCGGCCAACTCAGCGGCCGATTCTCTCATCCAACTCTTCCTTCCACCGACAGCTAGGACCCACCTGTCAGTGCCTTCTTCTTCTTTCTTCCTTCCCTACTCAGAGTCCGGAACGACCCCGCGCCGTCGTTCGCGCCCCTTCTTTTTCTTTCTTCTTCCTTCCTTACCCCGAGTTCCGATTGATTCCACGCCGCCGCCTTCCTAGTCCCGGCCAAACCGCCCCTATAAATCCCGCCGAAGCCCCGCTTTGCAACCAGAGCCAAGCTCAAAACTTTTCCCTACACAACATCGTCGCACGCCGCTGGAAGTTGCACATCGGAGGAACGCCGCCGTCCTGTGTCGCCGATTTTTCGTCGATTCGCCGATCTGCAGTTTCTCCGCCGCCATCAACTCTCGTCAGAGCTCCACGAGTTGGTGAGTATCAAGCCGTACCAGATTCCCCTCTCTCTCCTGCTCCGCCGATTCCTCGCCGGACCCCTATTTCTGCCCGCCGCCGTGGCTGCCAGTCTACAGCCGCCGCACAGCCATCCCGTGACCACCCTCACCTTCGCCGTACCGCCCACTCCCTTCCCGGCATAAATCCAGCTTGAAGTGAGCCCCGGAACACCGGATTCGGTGAAGCTCCGGCCGTCCGTCGCCGCACTCGCTAGCCGCCAACGCCCAGCGCAGCTCCGCTTCGCCCGACCCTTTTCGTCCCATCGAGCCGACCCTTCCTCTGCCGCTCCATCTAGATCCAACGGCCAGAAGCGATCTTCACTTTACTCAGCCGATTTACATGACCTTTTCCTTACTCGGCCGATTCGCCCAACCCTTACCCCGCCGATTCGTTCGACCCGCCACACGATTTTGATCCAACGGACTAGATTCATCCGACCCTAGCCGTTCCCAAAACTTTTGCAGGAAGACCCCTAGGTTTTCCAGGAATCGACCCGCAGTCCAGAGCAGTAGAAGAGTAATTAGAGTTGAGCCCTTTCTTTTTCTGTCCCAACCCCTGACCTTTCCAGAATTAGTACCCGCCGTCCAGGACCTATAGTTTTGCACCTCGACCCTCTATTTAAGGTTTAATTATGTTTTAGGCTCTGATTTCTTCAATTTAACCCCTAGAAGTTCAGTTTCTTCGTAGATAAGACCCTGGAGCCTTGTTTTAGCCCTACCTTCGTCATTTTAGCTCCGTTCCGACTCGTTCTCGTTGCGTTAAGTCTTCTAAAGCCTAAGCTACCATTTAGCCGTGTCGTTGTGCCTTAGTTCCTGTTTTTAAATTAAAAATAGATTTAACTTGATTAAAGTTCTCTCACTTAGTTTTCTAATTAAAATTCACCTAGGTCTTTACCTCCGGTTTTTCATAACTAATGTCAATTCAATAAATACCAACTCAAATGTGTTCTAAATATAATTTGTTTAGTTGAACACCAAATATAAAGTTATGCGTTTAGATGCTCTCACAAGTTTTCTTTCTAATTAATTGTTAATTAGTGTAATTTGTACGTAGACAATCACAAATAAAATATGACTAAGTTCTACTCCGCTTTTATAAAAATATAATATTAGTTAATTATAATCAAGGATATTTTGTTTTGAATATCTTTTACATTTGTTTTCCAAATAAAATAAATAAAACTTATAGTTCTTTTGTTTCTTTTATAGTACCAATCTCCGATAACTGTGTCTTTTCAACCCTAGCTCCGATTCTCGCGTTTCTTGCGCTCCCATAACCGTAGCAGCGAGCCCTATCCTTTAGCACGCTCTTTTGAAAGCTTTTGTTTTGTGATTGGTGTATTGTTCTTAGCTGTACTTGTTTGTTATTTTTTATGTTTGTGCTAGTTGTTTGCTTCGAGTAGAATGATCGCTGATGAAGCTTGAAGATCAAGGTTTTCAAGTAAGCAATAGCTGAAGAGCAGTAAGAGTAGCTTTTCGTTGGAAAAAGGCAAGTGACCCTAACCATCCTCCTATCTGTGCTTATTTACAAGAATACCATGTATTAATTGGAACATGGAGAACCACCCAGGAAAACAGTACAACCATGAGGACCATATGGCTCTGGTCTTGGCTAATTAATTAGAGACTCTAGTTTGAAGCGGTCTTACCGAAAGGGCAAGGAGGGGGTCGGTGATAGGGGTCATAGCCCGGTCCTCTTGGGGTAGCAGCCTTCGCTAAGGTGCTGACCATTAGGGAGGTTTATGGACCACGCCGCTACCGAAACTATAGCGGACTACTTCTTATTAGGGAATCTTTGTAAAGGCCTCGTAGCGTCCCTATGCAATCACACCTTGGAAGTGTGGTATTGTGCCTAGCTAGCACAGCATGGTAGGGTCCAAAGTTCTTTTAAACTTTTACGCGACTTGTGGTGAAAGTGTACAACCTCTGCAGAGTGTCTAAAACTGATATATCAGCCGTGCTCACGGTCAAGAGCGGCCTGGACCCTCACATGATTAAATAAACTTAAAGATGGATATAAATCATTACTCTGGTTATTACTTGTGGCCTTGCTGAGTACCAACCATAAGTGTACTCACCCTTGCCAACTGCTACTCAGAAGAAAAAGGTGTGAAGTCTACTGAAGATGATGAAGAGTTCTAGGCGTACGCAACCCCCAGTCGTCTGCCTGTGAAGTTTGGAGCCTTCGTTTCCATTATAAGTGCATATCTCTGATAGTCTTGTAAGTCTTTATTTATATTTCTTTACGTGATACTGTTGCTGTTATTCACTAATGATGTCACTATATGTATGGAACTTGATCCTGGCATACATATAGTCATGCATTCGGTTTTATCCTTAAACCGGGTGTGACAGTCACTTACGGACCAAACAGTGAGCATCTATAAGGTCCCAATACTCCTGGACAACAGCGGGAACATGATCTTTGAGTTCATCAGCATGAGCTCTAATCAGATCTTTGTCTGCCTGCGACAGTGGTTCGCTGGAAGAAGATGCTAGGTTCATGGGGAAAAGTAGGCGGAGAATGCCAATACTTAAGGATAATCCGCGAGAGCATGGGTAAAGGCGGTATTTTTGTCGCGCCGTCTACACGAATTCCAGGGGAGCGGTCGTTTCGCGCGCTCGGTCCGAGGAAATTGCAATCATTATGCAGAAGACTGCAGAACGGAAGGAGATTTTTACTGCGCCCATTTCGGAGAAAAAGATTAAAGAAAGAGTTTCGAAGAAAAAGTTATGTTTTACTCCAAAACTGGGGGCATGTGTTGACGCCAGATTTTGACACGTGTTGAATCGGCATCAGGAGAAGAAGATTGGCCGATGCGGCAGATCTGAAGGCCAAAGTAAGGAATCGGCCGATGGAGGTAACAGTTGGAAATCGGCCGATTGGTGATACAGCTTACGCCAGCGGATTGGAGCCACAACAGAGGATCCCGGTCAAAGGGGCTTGATGTTGGCCAACGAAGCGATGCTGATTCGGTCAAGAAGCAATTGGAAAAGTACTGATTGGATTAGAGGACGGCGGAGGAAGATTCTGCGGGAGTCCGTTTTCTTTTTCAAAGATATTATAGATATAGTAGTTTTCTTGTTTTAAATAAGGTTGTAACAAGTCGTAATCGACCAGGAGTCCTAGTTTCAGGATATAAATAGGAGTCGCTATGGCTTTTCAGAACATAAACACTTCAATCAACAAAACACTTCTACTTTTTACTAGTACTTTACTTTCAAGTCAGCGACTTCGCCAATACTTTTTCTATTTTCACGAGTTCGTACGGATTGGCAGGGCTGCATCAACTTGATCTCCGGCCAATTGGTAGGTTCCGCTTACCGAGTAATATCTGAGCTTTAACCACGGGCGCATCGATGTGGTTTCGTTTGGATTATTCACCAGTTATCGATATTTACAAGAATTGCAAGTTTTACCTGTTGTTCTAGTATTATCACCAGTTATCCAGCTTGAGATTAGAACTATCGGCTCTATCATCGCTTTTTCTTGTTCATCGTCATACAGCCGATTAGATCTATTTCAAGTGTTGCATCTGTAATAATTGTTTAGATCACTCCAGCAGTTTTCTTCGCAATTATTACGCGATTATCGACTGATCCATAGCCGATCATCTTCACAGCAAATCGGCCGATTCGCCGATGCGCTCTTCAGGACAGATCGGAACTCCAGCCGATCGGAGCGCCTGGAATTTAATACTTCTATTTCCTTGTCAATCAACAGGTCAGATTGACTGGCATGCCGCGCGAACCGCACCAGGGCGATAACCCGAACAGGAGCTAAGCAAATTCTCCCGGATCGTGTGTCCGACGCTGAAGACCATCGGTCGATTCCTGTCTGGCCAATTTTAGCGCCAACAACTTCCAACTCACATGTCTCCCTAGTTAGTATCTCAAGGATGAGAAAACATGTCTTCCTTTGACGAGTTAGAAGAAACCTCATTTGCCTTCTTACTCAAATAATTCTCTTTGAAAACTAAAAATGGTGCATGGAAACACTAGGATATCATGTATGATCATTGCTACAATATTCATGCCATACACATTGATATCTTATTGCCCAATGCATGTCTTGCAATACCATGGACAGATCATATGCATCTTGGGACTTAGGAGTAGCTAACAACCTATGCACCTAGGAAGAAATTATGACCATCACCTGGCTCTTCATCTTTCTTTCTAACCAAGCGCATTATTTGGGTTGCTATATTTTACCTTGTTATGGTGTTCGTCACTGACCTCTGGTGCCTCGACGGAACCTAGGGCCTCGTGTGTGCTGCAGCCATGCGTGTGTGCCACTAGGTGTGCGCTGGTATCTTGGTACGTGATAGCAACTCCACGGCAAGCTATTTTTTGCAACCTGAATATTGTGTAACTTGTGTTCTGATTTTGGACAACAAAATAGAAGCAATCTCAAGCATGAATGCCTTGATAAAACTTTGTTTATGTCACATAATAAGACCCCAGGCCAGGAAAGGAAATGTCTCAAGTTGAAGAAGAGTTGATCCTATCATTTTCCATGCTAAGCATGTGCCAGTGCAAGTATTCATTTATGTATCTCAAATTGATGACCACCACTTTTGGGGTTATTAAATGAGATAAATATGTAAACCTAAATGAGTTGTTCAGCTTTATTTCTGAGTAAAAGCTCGAGGCTAAGTGTGGATTATTGACCTCGCAATCCATTGACCATTAAAAATGAATATCTGATTTTCCTGCATTGATGCTCTTGCAACCAACTAGCTAGAACTAGAGTCTTCTCTAAAATTGACTTTCGCTCTAGATATCATCAAAGAGAAGAGTTGTTCATCTTATATTCCTAATACCGCCCTCTTCACATGACACGGATCATACGAGTTCCTAGTTGTTGACATTTCTTAGTGCAATCACTAGGAATGGTTAAGTCCCCAGCAATGGCACCAGAAATGCCGGTTGGTATGTCTTGATGATTACAGAAAAAGATCCGCAAGCGCACGAATATACCGCTATAGCATTTCACTCGGTGAGTATTCGGGTATCATTATTTACATTTTCCTAAAGGAGGGCATGATTGTAAAGAGTTTACTTGGTACAAGGGCAAGACGATATGAATAAGTCATAGATTATAGCATAAACAGGCGTAAGTCATGATAAAAGATATGAATAGGGGTAATGTGACACACACGCGGGCCAAACTCAGGATAAAGAATGAACAAATAAACCTAAGGTTAGCGGGAGCATAGGCATACAAAGAGGTCCTATTAGCATCTATTCATACAAGCAAAGGTTACACACAAAACATGCTTAGAACTGCAGGTGCCGGAAAATTAGGGATATTGGGGAGAATGTCCCGCCTCGAAGTACATCCGGGCCGTTACATCTTTCAGAACTCCTACACCGTACCCGAACGTCGAGGAGTGAACTAACCACGAAGCAGCTTCGTAGCGGACGGACAGGGCTGTCACCACCTGCCGTCTACCCGAGTAATACCGTGGAGCACGGTCATATTCGAAGGATCCCGCATACCCGAGCACCACGCTCGTGTATGAGGTCACTACCCTAGAGTCCCCGGGACTCCCACCCTTCATATGGACAAGTAAAACAATAAGGCAAGCCTGAAAGCACGACGAACCAATATCCTTACCCAGATCATTTGGTCTAAGCATATAGAGAGTATAACTAGTGAAGCAACAAGTCAAGGCATGATAAACTATTAGGGCAAGGTAACAAACCGAGGTAAGGTAGACTACCAAGCTAGCAAAGCAACCAAGACTCAGCTCTGTATTATGAATAGGATACTGACAAGTCGAATACAAAGCCATACCAAGGACCGAGGATTGCTCTCCGATCCCGAGGATGACTGGATTCGCTAAGAAAAGTTCTAGCCTAGCTCCACTACCCCAAGGATTACAAGTCACAAGAGTGTAGAGAGAGAGAGAGAGTGGCTCCAAATGTGGTGTGTGTGGATGAGGGCGTGAAGGGCTCCTTTTTATAGCTTTTGAGGTTGGTTCCCGCCATCTCTTCATATGGAAACACTTGTAACCAACCTCTAGAGGACCAGCGTGATCTTCCCACCAATGCGCACCTAGACAGGAGACAGGCCAGGTTCGGCCGCACCTGGGGTGCGGCCGACCCCCCTTTGTCGCCTTTCACCACCGCCTTCGCGTGGGACACTGGTAAGTGGGCTTAGACCTTATCCCTTGATGTTTGCCGCCTTGTTACGTCAATTTGGTCTGACTTGTGGGCCCTTCTTGTAAGTGTGTCGCAGCGGATGATGTTATGTGCATGTGTAGCTGTGTATTCTTTATATTTTCTTCTTATTACAGACTTGTATCCCTGAAACAGGTAGATAAGCAAAACAATTAAGGAGCTAGGTTAGTGATACAAATATGTGAGTAAGAGGCATGGTTTTCCTTTGCTTGTGAGCATCGTTGACGGTCGGATTTGGCATTTAAGGACCATCAGCAACACCCCCAAGCTAGCCTTTTGTTCATCCTTGAGCAAAACAAGGCTTTATGTTGTTGATCAGGAGTTGCTTCGATGTTGCATTTCCAACCTATATCTTAGGCTCAACGAAGTGTTCTTAACATGATTTTGAATAAGTTGGCCTTGTTCTTACCTCTTACCTTATCACTGTGGGACTTGTAGCTTCTCCTCATCTTTGGCGGTTGAGAGTTAGAACGGTTTTGTAGAGTGTTAATATCTCTTACTCCCTTGTTCAACCGTCAATCCAGAGTTGTAAAGTTTTTCAAAAGAAATCTCAAAGTTCCTCAAGTGATCTCTCAGATCACTCTTTTGTGTATGATTCCTCACCAAGGCTTTTTATTTTGCCTTTCTTCCTCACCCTATCTCTAAAGGTCAAAATTTGTGGAGCTGTAGGTATGGAGGATATGAAGGCATACTTGTTTCTCATGTATTGCAAAGTCAAAAACCAGATCCAAAGGAGAGACAAGTCATAAACCTTGATCAAGATGTGCAAGTGTGTGGATATTTTTGGTGGATGGTGGATGAACTCCTTTGTACGAACCATCTCTCCATTTCTTTTTCTTCTTTTGGGCATGGGCTATCTCTCTCTTTTTTTTAACATGCCTTGTGAGCATGTGGCATACCTTCTTTGGGTATGCATCTTTTCTCCTTTTCTTTTTTTTTGACATGCCTTGTGAGCATGTGGCATACCTTCTTTTGGTATGCATCTTTTTTTTTACATAGCCCATACTCCTTTTTCCTATGATACTTGGAAGAGAGTGGTCATGAGGCAAAGTGGAGTTTTTATTTGTGGTTGGATGAGTGGAATAGCACTTCTTGTGTAGAAGCATAGCATATGGTGGAGTGTGTACGTGATCTTGATCATGGGAGTATGAAATGAATCTCACTAAGGGTCACAACAATTTGACAACGCTCAATGAGATAACAAGTTGCATATATGGAAGGTTTTCAGTAGGAACAACATATGGCCATGGATAGGAATTTCAAATCATTGAGGAAATTTGTTTGTTTTTGTATTTTTGAAAAGATAAATACTCCGAAAATCAAGCGTCACTTGGGAGAAGATCATAGCAGCTCTATTCAACCATATCACAACTCACAACAACCTAGATTTCGATCATGCTTTTTACTAACCACAAGTTTCAAGCTTAAGGTTTGAACATTTAGCCAACAAACTCAAAACTTAGAAAGAGCACTAAATTGTAACTAGGCATGTGAAGGAAATTAACAGAGCAACTATTCATCATCTCAACGAGGAAAACTACACCATGCTTACTACACAAATAAAAGCAAGTAAATATTTTTGGTCTTTTTGGTTTTGCAAATTTTTATATGTTTTTAGTTTTGAAGATTTTTGTTTTGTTTCATGCATAAGGTTTTGAAAGCAAAGAAGTTAAGATACAAGATACCTCTCTGTGGGGGTCCTCCCCCAAGCTAGCTTCAGGCTCACTGTTGTTGGTCGGGGTTAAACCCTCTCCAACGGTAGTAAGCCCTCCACTCCTCCTGCTGCTGCATCTGCCTCTGCTCCATGGCGTGGATCCTCTCGCTGGTGTATTGCTGCCATGCTTGGTTGCTCTCGATGTGCTCGTGCCGCGTATTTTCGATGTTGTCGGCCTCGACCCGCAGCTCTCCTAGCTGCTGGGTGACGGAGCTGAAGTCACGGCTGAAGGCCGTGCGTCGTGCGAGGCTCGGGATTCTGTCAGAACTGGAGCTGGTGGACCAGTGGCTTAGAGCCTGCCGTGCCTACTCCTCAGTATTTGCGTTGTGCCAGGACGAACCACCCGCCTCATGATGGTATGAAGTCTGGTGTTGTGGCGGTGGTGGTGCTGGCTTGGTTCCTCTTCTGGACCTGCTTCTTGTGGTCCTGCCAGGCAAACCAGAAACACTATGCCTTGTTGCCGCCTCTTCCAGAATGAGAGGGGCAGTAAGCGACTGGAAATTATACAAATAATACCCCGCGTTTGGTAACGGGATCTCATTTGCATAGCCCAAAGAGAAGAAAATCAAGGAGTCATTCGGGCCCTTCTTAAGAACGTGGCCTTGAACCAAATATTCTTCAACGATAAAAACACGGTCACCCTCAATCAAAGAAACATTGTTTCTTCCTAAGGCGCCAATGCTTGAAGCAATGTGGGTTATCAAAGAAGTGCACTCAATAGGACCCGTCACCTTGAAATTCTGAAGCCAACGGTTAACTATATCTTTTACGGGAGAGACTCGGATTTTGTTAACCATGGCATATAGGATCATCAACTCATCATTTCATACGACTCAAAAATCACCTCTTGGAAAGAGAGTGATAGCAAGCCACTTGTGCATCAAACAAAGAGTCGGATTTTGAATGTCATTGCACCGAGGTGCAAACTTGCCATGAACAACTTGACCCGAAATCAAACCATAAAAATCATGATGATTAAAACCGCGGCAAGCAAGTTCAAGAGAAACCGGCAAGAGTTTGTTAAAACCAAGGTGGTAACTCAACATTTTCCAAGTAAGATAATACTCTTTTTCGAAAAGCTGAAAGAAAACACCGTCATCCACCTCTTGAAGAGTGCAAAGAAACTGAGGTGAGGAGTCGGGAACCATATTCCTCAACGGGCACGAAACCTTCCCAACCAACCGCATGCCAAACATTAGCAAAGTCAAGATCCATACCTATTTTTGCGAGGAGTTATAGGTCGAAGGCTTTGGTGTGACCAAAGCTTCAACGCTTGAGGATGGCGTAGGCTTGGCGCCCGCGGTCGTTGTGCAAGTGGAGGTACGGGGCATCTTCTTCGTCTATCTCCTTGTCCTCAGCTTGCACATCCGCTTGCACTTCTTCTTGTTCTCCTTGTTCTTCGTAGTCTATCATGCTCGGGGTTGGAGTTGCCTCTGAAGAGTGATGGGAGCTTGAGTCACCTCGGGAACGAGATGAGCTCACTCCCGTCACTTTCTTGAGTGCACTGGAGAGCTTCCGTCCCACGCCCTTCATGCTTGAACTAGAGAACAAACAAGAACAACTCGGTTCGGGTTACGTTAGTGTAATCGGAACATTGTTCCTTTGAATGAGGGTTCTTTCTTGCAGCAAAGAAATGAGAGAGAAAGGTTTCTTGAATCCAAACTTGAGCAAAAATCTAATGAAAAATCTAAGAGCAAAGAGTGTGAGAGGGAGTGAGTGAAGGAAGTGAAGTATGAGTGCTTCACCCCTCTCTCTCGGCCTCTATTTAAAGAACTGGGGCATGAACACGTTAGGAACGGGCAGCACACAACGGCTACTAGCCGTTGGAAAAAAGATGGGGCCTAGAGACCGTTGGGCCATGAAACGAACCGAGCTTTCGAGATGAAAACCCGACTCCCTGTATCATCGTGATAGTCCCTGGATCAGTAGCTATCACATACAGAACTCATTTCAGGCAGCAAACATAGTCATTCTTCGATTAAACAACATTCAAGGGTTTAATTATTACATAAATCCATAGGATTTGTAATACGGATCCCTTACAAGCCACTTGGGCTAAATCGGACAAGCAGAAAGCGGGAAGCGGTAAAAGTCTTCGGGCCATCCTTCGTCTCCAGCATCTCCTCCACAGGAATCTTGAGCGTAGCACCGGCTCAAGTCATCGTACCACCCATTGTCGGTGGGGTCGTACTCCTAGTCCATTCCTGCATCGTACCAGTCTATCCCCAAGGAGTGGGATAGGTCCACGTCACCACCCGAATGCAAGCTTTAAGTGGACTATTCTAAGGGTATTACAAACATATCAAGGAAAGGCAAGGGTTTCCTATGAAATACATATATCAATAAGTCATCCATATCTCCTCGACACGGGCCATCCTGGCACTCCAGGCCCCGGGTCACTCACACCTCCAAAACCCACCAAGTCGGTGCGAGAACTCCCACTCCTCGCACCTCAACTGCCTCCAGCAAGAAAACAAGTCTAGAGGGAGGTAGAAATCAAGTAACACTAACTATGAAGGCAAAGCCGGATCAAGAGTTGTACATGACCCAGTACGCGGCTATACGTATAGTTTTCAACCTGCAGGGGTTGTACACTTGTACCTACTCGACTCGAAGCCAACCAGGAGCAAACCGTCTGACTCCGAGACACCGATCAATGAAACTAGCTGCAACGGCCCCCATCTTGCCTTCTCGGGTTTGGGATGCTTCCTCCCGCAAGAGGTCGCTCCGGGACTGTGATGCCTTCTACACCGGGTCCCGCAAGACCATGCAATTCGGGGGACGTGAGGTCAGCACCTCCTCCCCTTACACTGATACCCTATCCTCCTACAGGCATGGTGCTGCGCGTCACTAGCTCGGATCGGATCTGCCCTCATAATAGAGAAGTGGTGTGCTCGTTTGACATAGTTCCGTCTCCAGGTCCACCAACTCGGGCCTTAATCGCTAAGGTGAGTATCTTCCACAAAGACGTATCTGTCATGATGATCCGACAATGGCACCCATCACAGGTATAGCCCTCCAACTCCTTCAAATGTCCCGAAGGACCCAACGCCACGTAGAACATGTACCTGCCAAAGGTACTCCGTAGGAAGTGCCCAACGCACATCCTAAGCCCTCGATCAGAAGATCGAGTTAAGTTTAACTCGCCAAAGCTAGATTCCTATCCCCCAACTCCTCAAAAGAGTCTCCACACACGCCAAGACTATAATCACACAACTCATGCGCAACAAGGGGTTCATATATATATATATATATATATATATATATATATATATATATATATATATATATATATATATATATATATATATATATATATATATATATATATATCAAGGGATCAGGTCAAACAAGGGCTATGTAGGTTTATCTCGTAAAAACATCTCAGTAGCAATAGCAATCTAACAAGCATGTCTACTAGGTATTCAGATCATAGATGGGCGTGAACCTGGCGTCTCCTCGCAGTACTCCTGCTCCTCCTAGAAGTCCTCAGCGTCGTTCAGCTCCCCGGCGTCGGGTTCTATTCGTAAATACGTATAAGAATAGGATCTAAAGTGCAAAAGTGCACAAAAGAATCCAAAAGAAGGTCCAAATCACCCAATTCCTACTCTAAAGGGTTGGTCATGATTTTATATGAATTATGAAACTTGTTTCATTATTTTCGGAGGTCCGGATGATTTATTATGAATTCTTAAAGGTTAAAAGCATTTCTAAAAATATTAACTAAATTTTGAAAAAGAAAAACACTCAGTAGTGACACGTGGCACCACTAGAGCGTGCCACGTGGCATGCTGATGTCAGCATGACACCACTGCAGGGGTCGGCCATTGCTGATGTCAGCATGGGCCCGGCTGACGTCATCGTTGACTGGTCAACGACCAGTCAACGGCCACGGTCAAGGTCAAGGGATCCACGGTCAGAGGGCCCACCTGTCAGCCTAAGCCAGAGGCTGACACATGGGGCCCGCGGGTCAGGGGTAAAAGAAAAACAGAAAAAAGGAAAAATGGCTCGGGGTTTTGGGCCGAAAGCTCTCGGGCCGGCTCAAACTAGTGGGCTGGCTCGGCTTGGTGTACTGGACCGGCTCGGTCCACGGCTCGCAGGCCAGCTCGGGTCGGCTTCATCTCGCAGGCCGGCTCGGTCTTACGCTAGACGATGGCCCACGGGCGGCGCCGGCCTCCTCTTCCTCCTGGGCTGGTTCCTTTCTTGCTCTTCGCCCACACTGGCCCGGTACGGTCCATCCTTTTCTCCTTCCCTTGCAGCTGACACATGGGGTCTGCGCGTCAGTCGCTCCCTCTCACTGACGCGTGGGGCCCTTCGGTCAGAGGTCCCCCGGATCCGGTGTGGATCTACCTGTGTGTGCGTGTGTGTGTTCCAGTAGCATGTGTGTGCGAGTGAACACGCACAAGGCGTTCGGGGAAATGTCCCCAAGGCCTAGGCGCATGCCGCGACGCGACATCGCGGGCGTGTCCGTGGTCACCACAGCGCGGGCATGGCGTGGTGTGGCCAGAGCAGCTCGGCAAGGCGGCAAGTAGCCGGCTTGGCCCGTGTTCGTGAGTGGGCATGCGTGCCTGGGTGCGTTCGGGTGCTCGCGGCGCATCGCCGGCGAGCGGCACGACGACAAGAGCCACGGCGCTGCGGGATTGGCATGCGTGCGCGGCTTCCTGGCATCCCAGGGCCGCGGCACGGCCGCCCATGCGTGCAGGGTCCTGGTGCTCTAGGCCTACGACGACGAGGTTAAGGCGATGGCGGCTGCGGTGTGGTTACGGCGGTGCGGCGGGGTTCCTGCAGGCAAGGCAAGCAAAGGGGTAGGGTGCTAGGGTTTCTATGGAGGGCTCGTCGGCCGGTGCCGGCAGCAGGAGGTGGGCGTCAGGAAGGGGTACGGCGGCGCTCACCGGAGGACTCGATGGCGGACTCCTGGCGCAGGACGACGGCGACGCAGCGAAGGTCCAGGACCGTGCGGTGCAGAGCTGCTTCGCCGACGTAGACGTCCGTGCGCAGGCGCGGGGAAGCTCTAGCGGCGGCGTCCTCCTTCTCCCTCCTCGGGCGCTCCGGCTCCTCCTCTTCCTCCGGTCCCTCTCTCCCCGATTTCGCGGCGGCGGCGCGAGGGAAACCCTAATCGGGGTCTAGGGTTTGGCCGCGGTGGCTGGGGCTTCTTATACGTGTGGCGGAACCACCTAAATTAATCCGGCTCAAGCGCATTAACCATCACCACGAGGGCAATCAGGGCTAACTCGCATTTCAAACGGAATAATCCATTGGTCTGTCGGGTAACCTCTCGATACAACCACGGTTTTTGCCGATCGAAACCACACCTACCTGTACTCACACGAAGGTGAGCCCAGAGGATACAACATTCCACAAATTTTACACCACAGGGTTCATCATAAATTATTATTACAACTGAGTTCGAGTTCGCGAAACAAAGTACTTCAGAGTTCAAAGTAATTGAGTTCTTCAGAGTTCAATGCAGCGGAAAAATAACGATAAACTACTCGACAATACACGATGTCTCGATGAAGCCCGTACGAGACATCACTCGGCATTATCATCGTTGGCCGGGGGCGCATCCCATTCCACCGACCAACCAGGAGGAAGGGTACACAGCCAAGTAAAACTAGCGATCATATCCTCGAAAGTATCACCTGAAAACGAACCACAAGCAAGTTTGAGTATACTAATACTCAGCAAGGCTTACCCGACTATCGGAATATATTTAGCCGACTCCTAGACATGCAAGGCTTTTGGCTTGAGGGGTTTGTTTTGCCGAAAAGCATATACAAGTAGGTCCTTACTTTCAAATTTTAGCTCAAGATTCTAGTTTTCTTTAACCATTATAGGTAAGCAACTATCTAATATTATACATGGTGAAAGAATTAATTTTTCATCCAACAAGATTAATCATCATCATTGTTCCTCTTCTTACTCTATGTGGTAAAAGGGTCAAGTAGTCTCAATAACCGCGAGAAACAAACGATTCGAATCGAATTTCTTAACCTTGCAAGGGAAACCTAAACACACGTCACGTGATTACTCCCAGAGTCACACGTGCAACTTTTCCCTTCAATTCCCGCTTCACGGAACAGGCCCACCGCCCTCGACAACACGTCCCCATGGACCCGGCCATGGCGGCACATGCACCCGCCATTAGCTAGATGTGAACGAATTCAGGACGGTGGGGAGTATATTCTGGCCTCGGTTCAATCCGGTACTTAAGCTTACCGATTACCATATTCTCGGCATGTGGTTAGTACGTTCAAAGATTTAACCACCACTACCACACACTGCGTCCTTAGCATTTTTCACTAAACAGACGGGGCCTCAATCATCAACATAAACATCGTACCATAGCCCCGTCCGTTGACCTTATGATTGCAGCATGTAGTAAACATTCAACTCCTAAATTCTCGCGAGTGACAGGAAATCACTCGACTTTTACCGGAGTCCTATTAGCATAGCATTCTATCAAACCTGTTGGCGCTAAAATCGGCTGGATAGGAATCGACCGATGGTCTGCGCGCGGTGTTTGGGTTATCGCCCTGGTACGGTTCGCGCGGTGTGCCAGTCAATCTGACCTATTGATTGACAAGGAAATAAAGTATTAAATTCCAAGCACACCGATCGGCTGGAGTTCCGATCTGTCCTGAAGAGCGCGTCGGCGGCGAATCGGCCGATTTGCTGTAGAGATAATCGGCTATGGATCAGCCGATAATCGTGTAGTAATTGTAAAGAAAACTGCTGGAGCAATCTAAATAATTACTACAGAGGCAACACTTGAAATAGATCTAATCGGCTGTAAGATGATAAATCGAGGAAGAACGATGAGGAAGCCGATTACTCCGATCTCAAGCTGGATAACCGGTGATAATATTAGAATAACAGGTAAAACTCGTAATTCTAGTAAATATCGATAACCGGTTAATAAATCCAAACGAAACCACAGCGATGCGCCCGTAGTTAAAGCTCGGATATTACTCGATAAGCGGAACCTACCAATTGGCCGGAGGTCAAGTTGATGCAGCCCTGCCAATCCGTAAGAACACATGAAAGAAGAAAAGTATTGGCGAAGTCGCCGACTTGAAAATAAATTGCTGGAAAAGTAGAAGTATTGTTGTTGATTGATGTGTTGATCCCTTGACCGACTTAGCGTTGCCCTATTGACCAACCTTTGACCAGGACTCTCCGAAATAGTCCCATCCTGTTGGCGCAAGCTGTATCACCAATCGGCCGATTTCCAACTGTTACCTCAATCGACCGATTCCTTATTGTAGCCTTTAGATCTGCCGCATCGGTCAACCTTCTCTTCCCGACGCTGATTTAACACGTGTCAAAATCTGGCGTCAACACATGCTCCCCAGTTTCGGAGTAAAACATAACTTTTTCTTCGAAACTCTTTCTTTAATCCTTTCCTCCGAAACGAGCGCAGTAAAGATCTCCTTTCGTTTAAACCTCTTGTGAACTCCTCCCCTTCGATATATGCATTTCCCGGAGCACATCAGCTGATTCTATACGGCCTTTCCCAGGTGGGCGACCATTTACCGAATTTGGGATCCTTAGATCCTATCGGCAGCACCAACTCCCATACCAAATCTCCTCGGGAGAATTGTTTAACCTTAACCTTCTTATCATACCACCTGGCCACCCTTTTTCTTGACATTAGCTGCCGATTCTTGATTTTCAACCTCCTTGCTGTTATTTTGCTTGGGGCGCCAGACCCGACACTTGACGTTTCTCTTTTCCAGCACCTGCCTCTGCTCTTCTTCTTGTTGCTCCCATCAGCGCAGGCGTTGGATCCTCCGTTTCTGCGATTTGGATAGTCCACCAGGGCACCACCTGGGGTTTATTGGTTTGGCCGATGATTTGGCGTGCTCCCAATCTGATTCCCTTCCTAGGGGGTTTTCATCTGACAAAGCCGACCGTGTACGCTGATTCTGCTCCTCAGTCGATCCTGTTGGTCGATCCTGCCTTTCGACCGATCATACCGGTCAGCATTGCGCTCCAACCGAACATGCACTAAAAGGCGCCGACCCTCTTGTTCGCGCCAGTTTCTGCTGATCGGCTCTGATCTTCTATCTCTGGAGCGCGATCTTTTGAGCGGGCGATCACCGAAACTTGAACCGCTGCACTCAGGGCAATTATCGGCTGATGGCAATCTGAGGTCATTTTCCCAGCAATGAATAAAAAACGGACATCGCCAATGATCTTTGTGTCGGCGTATCATCTCATCGTGGTGTCTCGTCCTTTCCTGCTGTCGCCAATATTTGCTGAGTAAAAATTGGGAAGTGACGGGTCTACGCGATCGCTCTGATCCTTCGCCTTCATCTTCTGTCCGTCTTTTCCCTTTAACACCGTCCACCGTGAACTGCTTTCTGGGATCCACGGCGGCGCTCCTTCTCGCCGATTCTGACGTCAGCACCTTGGTTTGAAGTGAATTTTTCCCTATGTCAACCATGTTGGCCGGGAAAGGATGCCGATCTATCTTCATCGGTTTTGCCGGTTTAGCCGGGGTTTCGAGCTTGAGCCTTCCCTGCTCGACGGGGCCTCAATCATCAACATAAACATCGTACCACAGCTCCGTCCATTGACCTTATGATTGCAGCATGTAGTAAACATTCAACTCCTAAATTCTCGCGAGTGACAGGAAATCACTCGACTTTTACCGGAGTCCTATTAGCATAGCATTCTATCGAACCTGTTGGCGCTAAAATCGGCTGGATAGGAATCGGCCGATGGTCTTCAGCGTCGGACACACGACCCGGGAGAATCTGCTTAGCTCCTGTTTGGGTTATCGCCCTGGTACGGTTCGCGCGGTGTGCCAGTCAATCTGACCTATTGATTGACAAGGAAATAAAGTATTAAATTCCAAGCACACCGATCGGCTGGAGTTCCGATCTGTCCTGAAGAGCGCGTCGGCGGTGAATCGGCCGATTTGCTGTAGAGATAATCGGCTATGGATTAGCCGATAATCGTGTAGTAATTGTAAAGAAAACTGCTGGAGCAATCTAAACAATTACTACAGAGGCAACACTTGAAATAGATCTAATCGGCTGTAAGATGATAAATCGAGGAAGAACGATGAGGAAGCCGATTACTCTGATCTCAAGCTGGATAACTGGTGATAATACTAGAATAACAGGTAAAACTCGTAATTCTAGTAAATATCGATAACTGGTGAATAAATCCAAACGAAACCACAGCAATGCGCCCGTAATTAAAGCTCGGATATTACTCGATAAGCGGAACCTACCAATTGGCCGGAGGTCAAGTTGATGCAGCCCTGCCAATCCGTACGAACTCGTGAAAGAAGAAAAGTATTGACGAAGTCGCCGACTTGAAAATAAATTGCTGGAAAAGTAGAAGTATTGTTGTTGATTGATGTGTTGATCCCTTTGCAAGACCCTGACGACTCCTATTTATACCCTAAGACTAGGACTCCTGGTCGATTACGACTTGTTACAACCTTATTTAAAAAAATGGGAAAACTACTATATCTATAATAACTTTTAAAGGAAACGGACTCCCGCAGAATCTTCCGCCGCCGTCCGCTAATCCAATCAGGACTCTTTTCAATTGCTCCTTGACCGACTTAGCGTTGCCCTATTGACCAAATTTTGACCAGGACTCTCCGAAATAGTCCCATCCTGTTGGCGCAAGGTGTATCACCAATCGGCTGATTTCCAACTATTACCTCAATCGGCCGATTCCTTATTGTAGCCTTTAGATCTGCCGCATCGGCCAACCTTCTCTTCCCGACGCCGATTTAACACGTGTCAAAATCTGGCGTCAACATATGCCCCCAAGTTTCGGAGTAAAACATAACTTTTTCTTCGAAACTCTTTCTTTAATCCTTTCCTCCGAAACGAGCGCAGTAAAGATCTCCTTTCGTTTAAAGCTCTTGTGAACTCTTCCCCTTCGATATATGCATTTCCCGGAGCACATCGGCTGATTCTATACGGCCTTTCCCAGGTGGGCGACCATTTACCGAATTTGGGATCCTTAGATCCTATCTGCAGCACCAACTCCCATACCAAATCTCCTCGGGAGAATTGTTTAACCTTAACCTTCTTATCATACCACCTGGCCACCCTTTTTCTTGACATTAGCTGCCGATTCTTGATTTTCAACCTCCTTGCTGTTATTTTGCTTGGGGCGCGAGACCCGACACTTGACGTTTCTCTTTTCCAGCACCTGCCTCTGCTCTTCTTCTTGTTGCTCCCATCGGCGCAGACGTTGGATCCTCCGTTTCTGCGATTTGGATAGTCCACCAGGGCACCACCTGGGGTTTATTGGTTTGGCCGATGATTTGGCGTGCTCCCAATCTGATTCCCTTCCTAGGGGGTTTTCATCTGACAAAGCCGACCGTGTACGCTGATTCCGCTCCTCAGTCGATCCTGTTGGTCGATCCTGCCTTTCGACCAATCATACCGGTCAGCATTGCGCTCCAACCGAACATGCACTAAAAGGCGCCGACCCTCTTGTTCGCGCCAGTTTCTGCTGATCGGCTCTGATCTTCTATCTCTGGAGCGCGATCTTTTGAGCTGGCGATCGCCGCAACTTGACCCGCTGCACTCAGGGCAATTATCGGCTGATGGAAATCTGAGGTCATTTTCCCAGCAATTAATAAAAAACGGACATCGGCAATGATCTTTGTGTCGGCGTATCATCTCATCGTGGTGTCTCGTCCTTTCCTGCTGTCGCCGATATTTGCTGAGTAAGAATTGGGAAGTGACGGGTCTACGCGATCGCTCTGATCCTTCACCTTCATCTTCCGTCCGTCTTTTCCCTTTAACACCGTCCACCGTGATCTGCTTTCTGGGATCCATGGCGGCGCTCCTTCTCGCCGATTCTGACGTCAGCACCTTGGTTTGAAGTGAATTTTTCCCTGTGTCAACCATGTTGGCCGGGAAAGGATGCCGATCTATCTTCATCGGTTTTGCCGGTTTAGCCGGGGTTTCGAGCTTGAGCCTTCCCTGCTCGATGGCCGATTGTATCTGTTGATGAAAGATTTTGCATTCATTCGTATCATGAGACGTGGCGTTTTGCCACTTGCAGTACTTCATCTTCTTGAGCTGATCGGCCGAAGGGATGGTATGATACTGAGATAGCTTGATCTGCCCTTCCTGGAGTAATAAGTCGAAAATCTTATCGGCCTTTGATGTGTCAAAGCCGAATGTCTCTGGTTCTTTCTTTCCAAAAGGGCACGATATTGGCTTCTTCCCTTTGACCCATTCCACTAGGCCGATTTCTCCTCCTTCCTCAGATTTAGACCCTTCCAAATTCCTCTGCCGATCAAACAGGCGTACCTCCTGACCGGCCAACCGGTGAACGATCTGACTTAAGCTTTCAAATTCTTGTGAGGCGTACCTCTCCTTGATATGCGGCAGGAGGCCTTGGAAAGCGATATCGGCCAACTGGGCATCGGTCAGAGCCAGAGTATAGCATTTGTTTCTGATTTCTCTGAACCTCTGTATGTATCCAGTTACTGGTTCGTCGCTCTTCTGCCTGAGGCTGGTCAAATCCAAGAGCTTCATCTCATGTACTCCTGCGTAGAAGTACTTATGGAATTGCTTTTCCAGATCGGCCCAAGTAACAATGGAATTGGGTGGTAAAGTGGTGAACCACTGGAAGGCCGATCCAGACAGAGACGACGAGAACAGACGCACCCTCAGAGCATCTTGTGTGGCGGCTTCTCCGCACTGGATGATGAATCTGTTAATGTGCTCCACGGTAGAGGTGTCGTCCAGCCCCGAAAATTTGGTAAAGTCAGGAACCTTGTACCGGTGGGGAAACGGCAGCAAGTCATAGGCCGATGGGTATGGCGTCTTGTATGCGTGAGTCTGCACTTTTGGCTTCAACCCAAACTGTTCCTGAATTACCTCTGCTATTCTTGCCGTCCAGTCCACCTTCTGCTGATGAACGGCCGTTTGAGGTGCCGGCATATGTTGAAGGACCGGTGGTGGTACGGCTGGGAGATGAATCGAAGCATGCGGCGAATTTTGCTGAGCAGCTGACAGTTGATGGTGAAGTGAATCCGCCGCCCCGTCATACGTCATCATCGATGCCGCACTTCTGAGTGCCTCTGCAGCGCCTGCCCCCCTGTCGATCGCTGATGAGACTGGATGATACTGAGGGACCGTCGGCCGGACGGCCGATTGGAACGGCGCCTGGATTGGATAGCTTCCATGCCCGGTCGATGGATCAGGGAAAGCCATCGTTGCCGATGCCCCTCAGGGTACTGAGCTTGTGGGCACAGAAGCAATCTGGATGGGTTGAAACGGTGCCTGTGATGGGAAACATGGTGCACCAATATATCTTGGAGACGCTGGAGGCAACAGAGTGTTGTACCCCTCGCGTTGCGTCGACATCGGCCCGGGAGCCGATTGGGACGTGCCTGGTAAGCTTCTGGCTGGAAGCGTAATCGGCGGGGTATATGCTAGCCCCTGATAGCCTTGAACCGCTCCGCTGGCCAGAGAGCTAATGACGGCGTTGTACACCGTGTTGGTCATCACAGAGGACTGATCGATGAACGCCTGGTAGACGGACTGTTGAATCATATCAGACATCTTGCCCGAGTCCTCAGCAATGGTGATGTTGCGGGGAACTGGAATAGGAGCCTTCTTGATAGCCTCCCCGCTTCTGGTACGACTAAACGACTGAAGGTACATCTTCTTGTAATCTTCCAGATGTTTAGCTAATTCTTCCCTCTGGTCGTCCTTGAGATCCGCTTCTGTGACCTCAATAATGTTGTTGTCGGAGATTTCTGCGTTCTTCGACATATCAGATCTTGGATTTGTCCCACTAGGCGTGCCAAAAGTGTGTTGGCGCTAAAATCGGCTGGATAGGAATTGGCCGATGGTCTTCAGCGTCGGACACACGACCCGGGAGAATCTGCTTAGCTCCTGTTCGGGTTATCGCCCTGGTGCGGTTCGCGCGGCGTGCCAGTCAATCTGACCTTTTGATTGACAAGGAAATAAAGTATTAAATTCCAGACACTCCGATCGGCTGGAGTTCCGATCTGTCCTGAAGAGCGCGTCGGCGGCGAATCGGCCGATTTGCTGTAGAGATAATTGGCTATGGATCAGCCGATAATCGTGTAGTAATTGTAAAGAAAACTGCTGGAGCGATCTAAACAATTACTACAGAGGCAACACTTGAAATAGATCTAATCGGCTGTAAGATGATAAATCGAGGAAGAACGATGAGGAAGCCGATTACTCCGATCTCAAGCTGGATAACTGGTGATAATACTAGAATAACAGGTAAAACTCGTAATTCTAGTAAATATCGATAACTGGTGAATAAATCCAAATGAAACCACAGCGATGCGCCCGTAGTTAAAGCTCGGATATTACTCGATAAGCGGAACCTACCAATTGGCCGGAGGTCAAGTTGATGCAGCCCTGCCAATCCGTACGAACTCGTGAAAGAAGAAAAGTATTGGCGAAGTCGCCGACTTGAAAATAAATTGCTGGAAAAGTAGAAGTATTGTTGTTGATTGATGTGTTGATCCCTTTGCAAGACCCTGACGACTCCTATTTATACCCTAAGACTAGGACTCCTGGTCGATTACGACTTGTTACAACCTTATTTAAAAAACGGGAAAACTACTATATCTATAATAACTTTTAAAGGAAACGGACTCCCGCAGAATCTTCCGCCGCCGTCCCCTAATCCAATCAGGACTCTTTTCAATTGCTCCTTGACCGACATAGCGTTGCCTTATTGACCAACTTTTGACCAGGACTCTCCGAAATAGTCCCATCCTGTTGGCGCAAGCTGTATCACCAATCGGCTGATTTCCAACTGTTACCTCAATCGGCCGATTCCTTATTGTAGCCTTTAGATCTGCCGCATCGGTCAACCTTCTCTTTCCGACGCCGATTTAACACGTGTCAAAATCTAGTGTCAACAGAACCTTACATCTAGTGTTCAGAGCATGGGTACCTAGGATCATGCAACTAAGTTTTCATTCAACTCCTATAAACTTAATGCACAAGTAAAGTAGAGTAATAAGTTGCATAATTTAGAAAAAAAAAGGGTTCATGCTCCGGGGCTTGCCTTCTTGGGTAAAGTTAGTTTGGGGCTCGTCCAAACTCGGGTTCAGGTCTTCTAAAGCTTTAGTTAGATTCACTTGAGCTTCACGCTGCTCACTCTCGGACGTGGGCACCAGCTCGTACGTTCCGTCGGTGAGAGTAGTCGATTCTATATGAATGCACAAGTGTAAGTTGTAGTGATGGTATATGACAATTATATTCCTTCACGATAAAATTGCAGTCCACAATAACATAGATTTGGTTGTGAAGTTACTTAGTTAAGATTTCTTTGGGAAATTGTTAATAGAGTATAACTTAAGCTAATTAACTCCATTAAACAAGAAGGGGGTTGGGGGTTGTGTTCTTTTGGAAACTAATTTTTTTCTAAGCACAACATGGATTAAACACAACTTCTGGACTAGGTAACTTCTGGTGATGAAATTTTTATTTATTGTTCATTATTCAGAGACAACAGCACTGTAAAAATTTCAGAAATTTCTGTGCAGTAGATTAATTTTGAAAAATATAATACACAGCCACTACTAGAACCTAGTTATTTTTATACAGGACAAACCATGCATTGTTTGATGCTAAAACTTCTAAAGGGTGTTAATCTATCCATATATGTGTTACTGTAAATTTTTTAGAATTTATTGTGCATGATACAGAGCATAATAAATAGGACAAGCTACACTGATGTTAATAAAGATTAATTTCTACAGGATGTTCTATAGGGTTTCTGAGCATGAAATGTTTTATACAGCAAGAGCTCCTCTAAAGTGTCCCATAGTAAAAAGTTGAACATTGTCCAAGCACAGAAACTAATTATTTGAATTAGTGCATTGTTCCTACCACAAAATTATATAAATAGGTTACAGAGAGGAAAAAGGTTCTAAACTTTTTCTGTGGTATTTAGGCATCACTATAACAGCTCTGGAAAAGTTTCACAGCATGAAACACAATATACTAATAGGTACAAATTAGTTCTATTATTTCATGGTATAAACAAAGTGTAACAAAAAGTTTGGCTAGAGATGGGTTCTGGTAATATTTTTACACTGGCCCACACATCAAGCAACCAATCTACTCCCCAAAAATCAGATTCAGAACTGGTCTACAACAGTGGGTACAATTAAAGTCTATTAAACGTTCCATTTAATTTAGAGCAAGATTTAGCAAGCAACTGAAGAAAAACATGTAACAAAAGTTGTAGATTTTCTTCTAACAATTCCAGAACAGTTGAATTTGTATTTTTCTAATTTTTCTATGATTCTTTATGAATTTTACGAGTTCGCTGTTTTTGAATTAAAAGTTTAAACACAGGTTTACAGTTATGCCCCTGGAAACATGCGTGCCGACCCTTTTAAAGATTTTGATTGTTGCAATTTGGTCCCTGGGCGGTGCTGACACGGCTGCCAGCCAAATTCCAGCGAGGGGGCTCGTCGGCGGCGAGGGAAAAAGGGTCGGGGAGATCCAGGGAGGTGAGAGCTACCTTGGGGTGGCCTTGGTCGGGGTTGGGGGTGGCCGGAGGTGGCTCATCGGCGCGGAGCAAAGGGGCGGCGGCGGTGCGGAGCGTCAGCGACGGTGCTCCGGCGAGGAGGGGAGGGCGTGGGCTGGTCGATGAGCTTCACGGTGTCGAGGTGCGTCGGAGTGGGTTGTCCACGGAGCAGCAGGGGAGCGGCGGCGGCGCTGGCGGTGCTCCGGCGGTCGAGATGGTCGGGGAAGAGGCCGGTGAGCTTCCTGGGCAAAATTTGTATTCTCTCGTAGGCTTCAACTAGACTTTTGTTTATCCTGTCATCGATGGTGTGTCTATTAAATTTCGCCGCCAAGTGCGTTGAGGTGAGAGTTATTTAATTTGTTTGATTAAAGTACATATATTTATGCACATATACACATCTATTTTTAATTCAAAGCAAAACCAATTTATAATTCATTTCTTTTAAACTTTTCTTAGTTATTTATGCGTCGTGTTAAGCTAATGAGGCTTATTTCGCAATTTAAACACCCGAGGTGTTACAATACGGCCTGTCGCTAGGGTTTGGCGGGCATGAACGCCGACGATCGATGGTGGTGAAGGTCGGCTTGGGCACGGGGTGTACGTGGCGGCCATCCGGGGGCGCTGCACTACGTGGCGGGGCGCGTGGTGTCGCGGTGGCAGCGCGGCTCGCACGGGCATCGCAGCTGACTGTTGCCCAGCCTTATCGCGAGGCGGGGTTGGCTCGGAGACGTGGGCGGCGGCGAGACGTAGGCGTGTGGGGCGTGAGTGGTTGGGGGAGGAAGCTAAAGCTAACAGGCAGGGCCCGCCTATCTGTGGCTCAAGAGGGTGCGGGGGTATGGGTGGCGTGTGTGCATAGTAGCCGGCTGCTGTGTCCGTTTGGGCTAGGCCAAGCTGGCCAGGCTTGGGCCGGCTGGCAAGCAGGGCGGCAGGGTGGCTCAGGCAGGCTAGCCGTTTAGGCTAGGTGGGTTAGCTCCAGTAGCTTTAGGTGTGCTGGGTTAGATGGGTTAGGGGCTTTAGGCCCGAGGTAGGGTAGTTTGTTTTAGTTATTTGGTTTAGTTTGAATTCAAATAAAATGGCCCATTTGATTTGAATTCCACCCAAATCAATCAAGCAAAATCCAACAAAAATTCCAACAACATTTAAACAAGGAATTTCAATAAATTTCAAATACTATCCAACAATTTCCACACTAGCATTAAGTGTCTTATTTTTTTTCTTTAATTTTCTAGGAGTGAAGAGAGAGATGAGTGTCATCCTTAAGGTTTGCTAGTCTATTTTCACAAGCACACCAAAAGGTTCTAAAATTCTAGTAAAAGCTAGGATGTTACAGACTCCCCCCTCACAAGAATCTCGTCCCCGAGATTAATGATCTACCTGGTCCTCGAAGAGGTGTGGGTATAGCTTCCTTAGGTCTGATTCTCTCTCCCATGTGACTTCTCGTTCGGTGTGGTTGCTCCACAACACTTTACAGTAGGGAATGGTAGTTCTTCTCGTTTGTTTCTCAGCCCTGGCTAGTATCTGAACCGGGTACTCAACGTACTTCAATGTTTCTTGCAGGTCAACTGCCTCTGGCAAAACTTCTTCTGCTTCTGGCACTCGCAAACACTTGGGTAGCTGGGATACATGGAATACTGGATGTACTCCAGTGAGTTCTTCTGGTAGCTGCAGTTTGTATGCCAACGCTCCAATTCTCTGAATGATCTGAAATGGTCCAATGTATCTGGGAGCAAGCTTCCCTTTGATGTGGAACCTCTTAGTGCCTCAAAGCGGTGATACCTTTAGGTATACGTAGTCACCAACTTCGAAGGTTAGTTCTCTTCTTCTCTTATCTGCATAGCTCTTCTGCCTGGTCTGGGCTGTTTTCAAGCTCTCTCTGATCTTGGTCAAGTTCTCTTCAGCTTCGTCAATTGTATCAGGGCCAAAAAATGGTCTCTCTCCGGTTTCTGACCACATCAATGGCATTCTACACTTTCTGCCATACAAAGCTTCAAATGGCGACATCTGGATGCTGGCTTGGTGACTATTGTTGTAGGTGAACTCAGCAGAGGGCAAACTCTTCTCCCAATCAGTTCTGTAGGATAGAACACATGCTCTCAGGAGGTCTTCTAGAATCTGATTCACTCTCTCGGTCTGGCCATCAGTCTGCGGGTGATAAGTTGTGCTGTATTCTAGAGATGTCCCAATCGACTCATGCAGCTTCTGCCAGAAACTAGCGGTGAACTGATGTCCTCTGTCAGACATAATGCTCCTCGGAGCTCCATGCAATCTCAGGATGGTGTCGATATACAACTTTGCTAGTTTGTCGACTCGATAGTCCTCTTTCACCGGTATGAAGTGTGCTACCTTGGTCAATCTATTCACGATTACCTATACTGCATCGTGGCCCTTCGGTGTACGAGGCAATCCAATGACAAAATCGATGCTGATGTCATCCCATTTCCACACCGGTATTTCTAGAGGTTTAAGCAATCCGGCTGGACGCTGATGTTTTGCCTTGATCCTACTACAGATGTCACATTTGGCCACAAACTCTGCTATCTCAGTCTTCATGTCATTCCACCAGAATTGGTCCTTCAGGTCTTGGTACATCTTGGTACACCCTGGGTGTATCGAGTACTTGGAATCGTGAGCTTCGTTCAGAATCTCTGCTCGGATTCCGAGATCACTGGGCACACAAATACGGTCATGTAGTCATATGGTTCCTTGTCATCGATTCTATAGTCGGTTGCCTTGCTTTCTCGCATTAGCTTCTTAAGCTTCTCGAATTTCTGGGCATTTCTTCTGGGCTTGCCCGATTCGGTCCTCTAGATCATACTTGACAACTAACTCGTTCAGTTGTCCTTGCTCTACGATCTCGAGTCTCAGCTTCTCTAGCTCTTCACACGGATCGGGTTGCTCTTCATGAACCATCAGGTTGTTACAGTAGCTCTTTCTGCTTAGTGCATCTGCTACAACATTAGACTTTCCGGGATGATATTGGATGTTCAAGTCATAATCTTTGATCAACTCTAACCATCTCCTTTGCCTCATATTCAGCTCTGCCTGGGTGAAGAAGTACTTTAGGCTCTTGTGGTCGGTGTAGATGTCACACTTGTTGCTAATCAAGTAGTGCCTCCATATCTTCAGGGCATGCACAACTGCTGCAAGCTCGAGGTCATGTGTAGGGTAGTTCTCTTCATGCTTTCTCAACTGTCGCAAAGCATAAGCTACAACTTTGCCTTCTTGCATCAAAACATAGCCAAGTCCTTGGCGTGAGGCATCACAATACACGACGAAGTCTTTCCGGATATCAGGAAGGGTAAGGATGGGGGTAGTAGTGAGTCTGGACTTGAGCTCTTCAAAACTGGCTTCACACTTGGGTGACCAGATGAGCGGTATGTTGTTCTTGAGCAACTCTGTCATCGGCTTGGCAATCTTGGAGAAGTTCTCGATGAATCTTCTGTAGTATCCAGCCAATCCAAGAAAACTTTTGATGTTGGTGACATACCTGGGTTGCTTCCATTATGACACTGCTACGATCTTCTCAAGGTCTATAGCTACTCCTTCTGCGGTCAACACATGACCTAGGAAAGCCACTTTCTCTAACTAGAACTCACACTTGCTGAACCTGGCGTAAAGCTGGTTTTACCTCAATCTCTCTATCACTATCCTCATATGCTCAGCGTGCTCTTCGGCGGTCTCTGAATAGATCAGGATGTCGTCGATGAAGACCACGACGAACTTGTCCAATTCTTCCATGAAGACCTTGTTCATCATGTTCATGAAGTCGGCTGGAGCGTTAGTGAGTCCGAAAGACACCACATTGAACTCATACTGGCCATATCTAGTCACGAAGGAAGTCTTCGGGATGTCACTCTCCCTGATCTTCATCTGGTGGTAACCAGATCTCAGATCAATCTTGCAGAAGTACTTGGCCTTCTTCAACTGATCAAGCAGATCATCTATCTTGGGCAAAGGGTACTTGTTCTTGATGGTCACTGCGTTTAGGGAACGGTAGTCGATGCACAACCTCAAGGATCCATCTTTGTTTCTAACAAACAACACTGGTGATCCCCATGACGAAGCACTGGGTCTGATGTACTACTTGTCCAGCAACTCCTTCAGCTGAGTCTTCAGTTCTGCAAGTTCTTCAGCAGACATGTCGTAGGGTCTCTTCATGATTGGTGCGGTGCCAGGCACTAGGTCAATCACGAACTCAACATCTCGGTCTGGCGGTAGCCCTGGCAGCTCTTCTGGAAACACATCGGGGTACTCACAGACTACGAGTACTTCTTCTAGGGTTTTGCTCTCAAGGTTGTTTAGGTTGTAGGCTTGGGGTACCCTACTGGATTTCAGGGGGTTCGACTTCCACTCTCTTTCCACTGGGGTGCACTAGGGTCACTATCTAGGTGAACAGGAGATAACTCCCTTGTGCTTGGTCAACCAATCCATACCCAAGATTACATCCATCCCATCTGATTTCAATACGGTTAGATCAGCTAAGAAGGGTAAACCCTGGTCATGATTTTTACTCCCTTGCATATCTGGGTGCAACAGATATCTCCTAGCGGGGAGCTAGTTATTATGGGATGATTTCTTAAGGTCATTGGGAGAGATTTCAGTGCAACACATTTTGTAGAAACATAAGAGCAAGTGGCTCCAGAATCAAATAACACCAAAGCTTTAGTACCGTTTATGAGGTACTCACCTGTCACCACGTCTGGTGCGTCGCGTGCTTCCTCCTCGGTCAGGTGGTTCAGGCGGCCACGGTCGGCGGTGCGTGGTGCCTGAGCTAGCTTGTTGGCGGAGCTTGGTGCGCGTGCTAGCGTCTGCACCTTCTTGTCGGGGCACTCGAAGGACTTGTGACCCGGCTTGTGGCATGAAAAGCACACAGGCGGCGCGGGGCCACTGTTGGTCCTCTGCATGGGTTGTAGGCGCGGATAGCCTCTTCCTCCCTGGCCTTGTCAAACAGGGGTCCTGTGGCTTGGGTACGAGCCACCACCTCCTCCACCGTAGCTCCTGTTCGGTTGACTGGAGCCCGAACGGAAGTTGCCTCTGGGTGGAAGGGGTGGGGCGCTTCGGGGCCTCTGGTTGTTCCAGTCCCGGTGCGGCTGCTCATTCCTCCTCTTCTTGGTGCGTTGACGGTCTTCCCAGGTCATCCTTCCACGTTCGACGGCTATGGCACGATTCACCAAACAGCGGAGCATAGGGTACTCGCATCCTGTCACGATTAGACGGATGTTGGTGCAGTCCTCGGAGGAACCAGAACTGTTTCTTCTCCTCAGTGTTGGTATCATCTGGTGCATACCACATCATCTTCGTGAAATGACGCTCGTACTCCTCCACTTTCATTCCACCCTGAGTCATCGTACGGAACTCCTGGGCCTTCTGGATGATAACCTGCCTTGGCACATGCTGATCGCGAAAGGCCTTGGCGAAGTCATCCCAGATGATGTGAGCGGGTCCTCATGGGAGTCGCAATAGCTATCCCACCAGGACATTGCTGGGCCCTCGAGCTGGTGTACGGCGACGGCAACGCACTCTTCATCAGTGCAGTTGGTGAGGTCAAGCTTTGTCTCGATCACCCTCAGCCAGTCATCTGCCTCCATCGAGTCATCAGAGTAGCTGAAGGTAGGGGCCTTCAAGCGGATGAAGCGCTCGATCTTCTGTTGGAGATCTTCTTTAGGTGGACCATTGCGGTTGCCTCCATTGTGGCGGTGCTCGGCCACCTCAGCCAAACGCTGCAGTAGCTGGGTCTCCGCAGCCATGACCTCCGCGAGGTTTGGCTGTGGTGGCGGCATCTGCTGCTGGTTGACGTTTCCATTGCCTCCGGGCGGGGGTTGTCCTCTGGCGTCAGCATCAATCTCCTTGTCAACTTCCTCTTCCTCTTCTTCCTCGTGGTTGTTCCATTCTTCCTGCTGTGGCGCGGCACCATGGGCGCGAGCTGGTCCCCTTCCTCGACGCGTAGCAGGTGCGGGAGCTTAAGGTGCACGGCCACGTCCACGGCTGGCAGGGCGTCCACGGGCGCGTCCAGCCATAGCAGCCTCTTCACGTGCGGCCTCCTCAAGGCGAGCTGCTAGGCGATTGGACCTTCTGATAGACATCTTCTGAACAAAAGAGGTAGGGGTTTAGACGGTAGAGATTCAGTATGGCTCTCACCACATAGGAGTATAATACAAACATAGAAAATAGATTTACAATCACTCAAAGAGAAAATCCATGAAATTCAGATTAAATTACCATCATAAGATCCAATCACTCATACATATAGAACAAGAGAAACACTAGTGTCATCTCGAGGCAACTCCTAAGCATTGGAGATCTCACACCCAACACACGCTCTACAGTACAACGCGAGTGGTACAAAAGGGAACTCCTAGTACAGCATCTAGACTCTCATGGTGACTAACAACTCCGATGGTACATGACATCGGCTCTACTACAAGACTCCTGTAACTACCTAACTAACTCTCACTCCTGAAGGATACGACGCTTCTTGTAGGGAAGTTCTCGCTTGTACTCCTCGGGGTAGCCCTAGGGGAATATGCTGTCGATCGCGTTGAGCGCCTCGGCCACCTCCTCGGTCTCGACGGGCACTGGCATCTCCTTGTGGGGGCACTCGTGTAGGCAAAGCTCGGTGGGGATCAGCTTGAAATCCTCCTTCCTCAACGAGGGACGGTCCTCCTCAGGTAGTCGGTCTCGAAGCTCGCGCAGCTCTCCGACGCGGATAGCGTCTGACAACTCCTACGTCTGCAAGGCGCGAGCAACCTTGTTGTGATAGTAGACAGCGGTGCGAGTGAGCATAGCTATGTTCCACTGGCTACACTCGGAACGGTACTCGAAGTCCTTGGTGTTGTTCCTGCTCTCGAGGTAACTCCGGAAGTTGGCGCGGTCCTACAGGTCGTCGACCTCGCCCTGAAGGCTGTGACACTCTGCCTCTCGGTCCATCACCCTGTCTGTCAACATGTTGATAGTGGTGACGTAGCCCTTCTCTCGCTTTTCCCACTCAACCTTCTCGTCGTGAAGGATCTGAAGCTCCTTCTCGGCCTTCTGTAGCTCCTCCTCAACCTTGATCCGGGCCTCCTGGTGCCTGTACTCACTCAGCTGAGTGTGCACTTGAGTGTGGATGCCGTTCTTGGCTCTTCTTGTGGCGGTGACAGCCCACGCTCTCCAGTAGCGAGCATCCTTCTCGTACTCCTCGGCGAGCCTGGCACTGGCGTGGTACCCATCGTGGATCACCTCGATCTCACGGGCTCGGCTCTCCATCAGGTGGTCCAGGTCAGCGAGGTACGAGCCGGTGGCTCGAGTCACGGTCAGACCCTCCTGGTCTAACGCTCCTGGGTCCTCGTCTGGCGAGACGGTGTGAGGGTATAGTCTCAAGGGGGTGTAAGAGGTACTCATCGGAAACTTGGTGAGTAAGATCTTCATCATCTTCCTTGCTGCTGACTGCACGACGGTGTTGTTGAGCGTCGACGTGTTGTGGGTCATCTCTTCCTCGAACCCTAGCACCTCTGGGTCAGGAAGTACGACAAGAGTGGTGGTGTGGCAGAGGTAAGTGCGCCACTCATTCACACTCACTGACAGCTTGACGCAGTCGGGGTTGATGCCGATCCCTCCTAGCACAAGTCTGAGCCAGCAGAGGGCTCCTCGGCGGCTGTGTAACGCATAGGTGGCGGGCTCGTGCGTCACACTCTCCATGGCAACTCTCTTCGCGTCCTCCATACTGCACAAGAACGTAAGAACGATGTCAGCGTAGGTAAGAGAAAGTTAACAACAGGAAGGAAAAAGAATCAAGGTAAAGGTATAGTATAGATCAAGGGGGTATATATATATAAAGTAGATGGGAGTCGTAGAGACTTCCTAATTCTATCGGCCGTATTTAGGGCTCGTTGCTACGGTCAAGTATGGCTCTGATACCAACTGAAACGAACTGAGTTTTCGAGACAAAAACTCGACTCCCTGTATCATTGTGATAATCCCTGGATCAGTAGCTATCACATACAGAACTCATTGCAGGCAGTAAACATAGTCATTCTTCGATTAAACATGATTCAAGGGTTTAATTATTACATAAATCCATAGAATTTGTAGTACGGATCCCTTACAAGCCACTTGGGCTAAATCGGACAAACAGAAAGCGGGAAGCGGTAACTAAGTCTTCGGGCCATCCTTCTCTCGAGCATCTCCTCCACAGGCATCTTGAGCATAGCACCGGCTCAAGTCGTCGTACCACCTGTCGTCGGTGGGATCGTACTCCTAGTCCATTCCTGAATCATACCAGTCAATCCCTAAGGAGTGGGATAGGTCCACGTCACCACCCGTATGCAAGCTTTAAGTGGACTATTCTAAGGGTATTACAAATAGATCAAGGAAAGGCAAGGGTTTCCTATGCAATGCATTTATCAATAAGTCATCCATATCTCCTCGACAAGGGTCATCCTAGCACTCCAGGCCCCGGGTCACTCACACCTCCAAAACCCACCAAGTCGATGCGAGAACTCCCACTCCTCGCACCTCAACTCCCTATCCTCCTACAGGCATGGTGTCGCGCGTCACTAGCACGGATCGAATCTGCCCTCATAACAGAGAAGTGGTGTGCACGTTTGACATAGTTCCGTCTCCAGGTCCACCAACTTGGGCCTTAATTGTTAAGGCTAGTATCTTCTACAAAGACGTATCCATTGCGACGGTCCGTCAACGGCACCCATCACAGGTATAGCCCTCCAACTCCTCCAAACGTCCCGAGGGACCAAAGTGCCGAAGGACCCAACGCCCCGTAGGACATATACCCGCCACAGGTACTCCGAAGGAAGTGCCCAACGCACATCCCAAGCCCTCGATCAGAAGATCGAGTTAAGTTTAACTCGTCCAAGCTAGATTCATATCCCCCAACTTCTTAGAAGAGTCTCCACACACGCCAAGACTATAATCACACAACTCATGCGTATATATACAAGGGATCAAGTCAAACAAGGGCTATGCAGGTTTATATCATAAAGACATCTCAGTAGCAATAGCAATCTAGTCAAGCATGTCTACTAGGTATTCAGATCATAGATGGGTGTGAACCTGGCATCTCCTCGTAGTACTCCTGCTCCTCCTGGAAGTCCTGAGCGTCGTTCAGCTCCTCGGCATTGGGTCTTATTCGTTAATACGTATAAGAATAGGGGCCAAAGTGCAAAAGTGCACAAAAGTATCCAAAAGAAGCTCCAAATCATCCAATTCTTACTCTAACGGGTGGGTCATGATTTTAGCTGCATTATGAAACTTGTTTCATTATTTTCGGAGGTCCGGATGATTTGTTATGAATTTTTAAAGGTTAAAAGCATTTTTGAAAATATTAACTGAATTTCAAAAAAGAAAAACACTCAGTAGTGACACGTGGTGCCACCAGAGCGAGCCATGTGGCATGCTGACGTCAGCATGCGCCACTGCGGGGGTCGGCCAGGGCTGACGTCAGCATGGGCCCGGCTGACATCAGCGTTGACTGGTCAGCGTTGACCAGTCCACAGTCAACGGTCAAGGTCAACTGGTCCACGGTCAGAGGGCCCACCTGTCAGCCTCAGCTAGAGGCTGACACGTGGGGCCCGCGGGTTAGGGGTAAAAGAAAAACAGCAAAAAGGAAAAACGGCTCGGGGTTTTGGGCTGAAAACTCTCGGGCCGGCTCAAACAAGTGGGCTGGCTAGGCCGGGTGTACTGGACCGGCTCGATCCACAGCTCGCAGGCCAGCTCGGGTCGGCTTCATCTCACAGGCCGGCTCGGTCTTTAGCTCGATGGTGGCCCACGGGCGGTGCCGGCCTCCTCTTCCTCCTGGGCTGGTTCCTTTCTTGCTCTTGGCCCACACTGGCCCGGTCCAGTCCATCCTTTTTCTCCTCCCCTTCCATCTGACACATGGGGCCCAGATCCGGTGTGGAACTACCCGTGTGTGCGTGTTTGTGTTCCAGTAGCGTGCGTGTCTGGGTGAACGTGCACAGGGCATTCGGGGAAATGTCCCCAAGGCCCGGGCACACGCCGCGACGCAACGTCGCGGGCGTGTCCGCGGTCACCACGGTGCGGGCATGGCGTGGTGTGGCCAGGGCAGCTCGGCGAGGCGGCAAGTGGCCGGCTTGGCCCGTGTTCGTGAGTGGGCGTGCGTGCCTGGGTGCGTTCGGGTGCTTGCGGCACAAAGCCGGCGAGCGGCACGGCGACAGGAGCCACGGCGCTGAGGGGTTGGCACGCGTGCGCAGGGTCCCGGTGCTCCGGGCCTACAGCGACAGAACGACGGCCAGGCGACGAGGTCAAGGCAACGGCGGCTGCGGTGTAGTTACGGCGGCGCGGCGGGGTCCCTGCAGGCAAGGCAAGCAAAGGGGTAGGGTGCTAGGGTTGCTACGGAGGGCTCGTCGGCCGGTGCCGGCAGCAGGAGGTGGGCGTCGGGAAGGGGTACGGCGGCGCTCACCGGCGGGCTCGATGGCAGACTCTTGGCGCAGGACGACGGCGACGAAGTGAAGGTCCGGGGTTGTGCCGTGCACAGCTACTTCGCCGACGTAGACATCCGGGCGCTGGCGCGGGGAAGCTCCAGCGGCGGCGTCCACCTTCTCCCTGCTCGGGCGCTCCGGCTCCTCCTCTTCCTCCGGTCCCTCTCTCCCCAATTTCATGGCGGCGGCGCGGGGGAAACCCTAATCAAGGTCTAGGTTTTGGCCGCGGCGGGTGGGGCTTCTTATACGGCCTGTCGCTAGGGTTTGGCGGGTGCGAACGCCGAGGATCGACGGCGGCGGAGGTCGGCTTGGGCACGGGGTGTACGTGGCGGCCATCCTGGGGCGCTGCGCTGCGTGGCGGGGCTCGTGGGGTCGGGGCGGGCATCGCGACGGGCCGTTGCCCAGCCTTGTCGCGAGGCGGGGCTGGCTCGGAGACGCGGGCGGTGGCAAGACGCAGGCGTGCGGGGCGTGAGTGGTTGGGGGAGGAAGATAAAGCTAACAGGTGGTGCCCGCCTGTCAGTGGCTCAAGAGGGTGAGGGGGTATGGGTGGCGTTTGTGCACAGTAGCCGGCCGCTGTGTCAGTTTGGGCTGGGCCAAGCTGGGCTGGCTCGGGCCGGCGGGCGAGCAGGCCAGCGGGGTGGCTCAGGCAGGCCGGCCTGTTTAGGCTAGGTGGGTTAGGTCCGGTAGCTTTAGGTGGGTTGGATTAGATGGGTTAGGGACTTTAGGCCCGAGGTAGGGTAGTTTTTTTTAGTTATTTGGTGTAGTTTGAATTCAAATCAAATGGCCCATTTGATTTGAATTCCACCGAAATCAATCAAGCAAAATCCAACATAAATTCCAACAACATTTAAACAAGGAATTTCAATCAATTTCAAATATTATCCAATAATTTCCACACTAGCATTAAGTGTCTTATATTTCGTTTCTTTTATTTTCTAGGAGTGAAGAGAGAGATGAGTGTCATCCTTAAGGTTTGCTAGTCTATTTTCACAAGCACACCAAAAAGTTTTAAAATTTTCACATTTTTGCAACTGTAACATTCCAGTTAAAAGATGGTATGTTACAGGATGGGTCGGCCGCACCCTGGTTGGGCCCACCTGCTGACAGCTTTGGCCTAGAGCTCCCCAACGGCTACTTGAAGATCATGCCTGGGTGCACGGGTCGAAATTGCTCCGAAAAGAAGTTTATATGTATTTTTCAAAGGAATTTTATGCTCAGAAATATTTTTAGAATTTTTGTGAAAGGAGAAAAAATGGCTAGAAAAATTCCAGCATCCAAGAGAAATTTTGGAGAATTAAATGTGCAGTGGAAAAAAATCAAATGGGGGTGAAAAAATCAAATTGCGGAAAAATTAAATATGGGATAAATACCAATTTACCTATGGCAAGGCTTGTCGTTTAAAGTCCGACAGGCAACATCTATCTCCGGCGTTACTTACCATTTGCCACCCCGTCGCGGAGAGTTTGACGAAGACAAACTTTCAACCTTCCACCACATTTTCTTGGTTATCTTTCTTCTCGTGTTCGAAGGTTCTTCTGGCTAGGGTTCTGGTGCTCCCCAGAGCGGGCTTCCGTCGTGAGCCTGCTGGATTATGAATTGCTGCACTTCCCTGTATTGAAATTTGAAGAAAATGGTTTCCGTCCCGATATGGAAATGGATATTTCCTGTCCCGACATCTATTCTTGCCTTGACGTCCCTTAGGAAGGAGCGTCTGAGGATGAGTTGTATGGCCAGATCGCCCTCCATATTGAGGACGACGAAGTCAGCGAGGACGAAGGAATTTTGGACGCGTACAAGCATGTTTTCGACTACCCCTTCGGGGTACCGAATTGTAGAGTCGGCAAGCTGTACGTACATGAGGGTTGGGGAAAGAGTAGGATATTGTAGTTGCTCAAAAAGTACCTTAGGCATGATGTTTATGCTTGCCCCAAGGTCGCAGAGGGCCCGGTTGTAGTGTTGATCGTAGATGGAGCAATGGATCATCGGAACCCTTGGGTCTCCATGTAGCACTGCTATGATCCCACCCCATGCGTTTGTCTTTGGGCGTGTATGTCGTCCTGCATGATTAATACTTGGAATCCTCCAGGACAAGTTGCCCCACCCGGTGGAAACCATGTTGACATTTTCGACGGGAATTTCCGGTTGTTACGGAATTTTCCCATCGTTCATAACAGGAACTGCAGCAGGTATTTGAGCTAATTGGGTTTCTATCATTTTATTAAAACTTAATTGGTTCTTGAGAGCAGAAGAAAGAGTTTCAACTTTAATATTCAAACTCTCAAGAGTTTTATCATTGGCAGCAAGCTTTTAGTTTATAGATTCATTTATTTTAACTTGGCCAAGAACAAGATCTTTTACGGAGGGTTGGTTCGAATTGAAATTCGAATTGTAATTTGAGTTATAGTTGTTACCTCCTCCTTGGTAGGGTGGCCTTGATTGATTCCACCCTTGGCCTCCTTGTGGATGGTAGCTGTTGTTGTTGTTCATGTAGGCTACGTCTTCGCGAGTCTCGGGGCAGTCATTCCCCGAGTGTCCACCGTTGCCACAGACCTCGCACATGGGATGCGAGTCTATGGCTTGAGCGTAGTTCTTCATACGCTCCTTGAATTGGGCCCTTTCGTCGAGGTGCTTTAGTAGGAGGTCCATTTTGGCGGAGAGCATGTCAACTTCTTTCACTGTGTGCATTCCGCCTTTACTTTTGGGCTGGGAACGTTCCTCGTTCCAACCCTGATTGGAGGCCATCTTCTCGACCAATGTGTTGGCTTTGGTGATGGTGAGGTCGAGGAAGGCTCCTCCAGCAGCGGCATCTATGTGGACTCTTGATGTTGGAGTCAACCCATTGTAGAATCTTTGGAGAACGAGCCACTCATCTATCCCATGATGAGGCCAGGTGAGTATGTATTCTTGCAATCTCTCCCAAGCTTCGGGGATCCACTCCATCCCCGTTTGCTGGAAACTGGATATCTTTCCGCGTAAGGCATTGGTTTTGCCTAGCAGAAAGAACTTGGCCAGGAATGTCGTGGAACACTTGTCCCAGGTGCCAATAGCTTCTTTATTCTTGTAGAACCATTGTTTCTCCTTCCCTAGCAGGGAGAAGGAAAACAAACGGAGCCTGATGGCGTCAGTCTCAACGCCCCGTATAGTAACAGTCTCGCATAACTCCAGGAAGTTCTGGAGGTGGGCGTTGGCATCCTCGTTCGGCTTGCCACAAAACGGGCTAACCTGCACCATATTTATGAGGCTGGACTTGAGCTTGAAGTTCACGTCCCCAACATTGACGTTGGGTCCAGTCGCCACATTGGCTATGGAGAGAACGGAGCAATCGCGAAGAGTCTTCTTAGCTATGGGTTCGGTTGAGGTTGTTGGTGCTGGAAGGACCGGTTCGCTTGCCAAAAGAATGACTTGAGGAGGGACGATGCGAGGTCGGACCCTTCTTACGAGCTTCACAGGATCTTCAACGAAATTTATTGGCAAGGAGAAACCAGTCATACACTACCCTGTTTTCATCCAATTCAGTAGAAAACAAAAAGCAACATTAGCTTGAATAAGATATAGCTATTTCTTCGACACATTGCCATGATCATGTACAAGTAAATATTTTTAATCAATGCCACTCCCCGGCTAAAGCGCCAGAAATGCTTGTTGACATTTCTTAGTGCAATCACTAGGAACAGTTAAGTCCCCAGCAATGGCACCAGAAATGTCGGTTGGTATGTCTTGACGATTACAGAAAAAGATCCGCAAGCGCAAGGATATACCGCCGTAGCATTTCACCCAGTGAGTATTCGGGTATCGTTATTTATATTTTCCCAAAGGAGGGCATGATTATAAAGAGTTTACTTGGTACAAGAGCAAGACGATATGAATAAGTCATAGACTATAGCATAAATAGGGGTAAATCATGATAAAAGATATGAATAGGGGTAATATGACACACACACGGGCCAAACTCAGGATAAAGAATGAACGAATAAACCTAAGGTTAGCGGGAGCATAGGCATACAAAGAGGTCATATTAGCATCTATTCATACAAAAAAAGGTTACACACAAAACATGCTTAGAACTGCAGGTGCTGGGAAATTAGGGATATTGGGGAGAATGTCCCGCCTCGAAGTACATCCGGGCCGTTACATCTTTCAAAACTCCTACACCGTACCCGAACATCGGGGAGTGCACTAACCACGAAGCAGCTTCGTAGCAGACGGACATTGCTGTCACCACCTGCCGTCTACCCTAGTAACACCGTGGAGCACGGTCATATTTGAAGGATCCCGCATACCCGAGCACCACGCTCGTGTATGAGATCACTACCCTTGCGTCCCTAGGACTCCCACCCTTTGTATGGACAAGTAAAACACTAAGGCAAGCCTGAAAGCACGACAAACCAATATCCTTACCCAGATCATCTGGTCTAAGCATATAGAGAGTATAACTAGTGAAGCAACAAGTCAAGGCATGATAAACTAGCAAGGCAGCGTAACAAACTGAGGTAAGGTTGACTACCAAGCTAGCAAAGCAACCAAGACTCAGCTCTGTATTATGAATAGGATACTGACAAGTCGAATACAAAGCCATACCAAGGACCGAGGATTGCTCTTGATCCCGAGAATGACTGGATTCGCTAAGAGAAGTTCTAGCCTAGCTCCACTACCCTAAGGATTACAAGTCATAAGAATGTAGAGAGGGAGAGAGTGGCTCCAAATGTGGTTTGTGTGAATGAGGGGGTGAAGGGCTCCTTTTTATAGCTCTTGAGGTCGGTTCCCGCCATCTCTTCATATGGAAACACTTGCAACCGACCTCTAAAGGATCAGGGTGATCTTCCCGCCAAAGCGCACCTGGACGGGAGGCAGGCCAGGTTCGGCCGCACCTAGGGTGCGGCCAACCCCCTCTGCCGCCTTTCGCCACCGCCTTCGCGTGGGACACTGGTAAGTGGGCTTTGACCTTATCCCTTGATGTTTGCCGCCTTGTTACGTCAGTTTGGTCTGACTTATGGGCCCTTCTTGTAAGTGTGTCGCAGCGGATGATCTTCTGTGCATGTGTAGCTGTGTATTCCTCGTGTTTTCTTCTTATAGCAGACTTGTATCCCTGAAACAGGTAGATAAGCAAAACAATTGTGGAGCTAGGTTAGTGATACAAATATGTGAGTAAGAGGCATGGTTTTCCTTTGCTTGTGAGTATCGTTGACGGTCGGATTTGGCATTTAAGGACCATTAACACTAGTCATGCCTTCTTGTCTCATGATTAATCCGTCTACTTCATGTATTTCGTAAATTCGCTATTTATGCCCAAGCTTGACAGGTTCATCGAGGTTTTCCTCGACAACAACCTTATTTATTCCAAGAATGAGGAAGTTCAGGCTAAGCACTTGCGCAATACTCTACAGCATCTTAGAGATCATCAACTCTACGCTAAATTTTTCAAGTGCGAATTCTGGCTAGATAGCCTGAAAATTTTTGGGCCACACTATCTCCCACAAAGGTATAGTCATTGATATTAGAAATGTACAATAGGTGATGGATTGGAAATCTCCCACCTCCATCCATCAGATTATTATCGCCGCTTTATTCTGGACTTCTCCAGAATTGCTAAACCTAGGACCGAAATATTTAAGAAAGGAGTGAAGTTTGTGTGGGACAAGCAATGTGAAAAAGCCTTCCACACTTTAAGGGAACATTTGACTACAGCCCCGGTCTTAGCACAACCTGATAATACCAAGCCAATTGATGTTACTGTGACACGTCTGGCACAGGGTTGGGCTGTGTGCCCATGCAAGACAATCGAGTTATCGCATATACTTCACGAGCACTACACCCTCATGAATTGAATTATCCAACACATGATCTTGAGTTAGTAGCTGTTATTCATGCTATCAATATTTGGAGGCTTTATCTCATGTGTACCTATTGCAACATCTATACCGACCATAAGAGTATCAAATATATCTTCACCCAAGCTGATTTGAATATGAGACAAGAATGATTGTTGGAATTAATCAAAGATTATGATCTTGATGTGCACTGTAATTTCGGAAAGGCTAATGTAGTTGCGGATGCACTCAGCCGCAGGTCTCATTGCCATTGTTTGACTGCAGAATTCTACAACAAAACACTATGCTATGAAATGAGAAAAGTAAATCTGGAAATGGGAAGACATAAGTATGGATTTCATTGTGGGGTTGCCAAGCACCTCACAAGAACATGATTCCATATGGGTTATCTTTGATAGGCTCACAAAGACAGCACATTTTATTCCAGTGCACACCACTTATACTGCAAAAAAGTATGCCAAGATTTATCTGGACCGCATCATTTGCTTACATGAAGTACCCAAGACGATTATTTCAAATCGTGGTGCTCAATTTGTTGCACGTTTTGGGGAAAACACTTATAAAATTCTCTCGGTACAAAACTGATCCAAAGTTCAGCATATCATCCTCAACCAATGGTCAGATCGAGAGAGTGAACCAAATTCTTGAAGACATGCTTAGAGCTTGTGTCATTCACTATGATAAGAATTGGGACAAATACTTATCTTTGGCAGAATTCTCATACAACAACAGCTATCAAGCAAGTCTAAAAATGGCACCATTCGAGGCATTATATGGTCGAAGGTGTCGAACTCCTTTAAGTTGGTCACAAAACGGGGAGCGTAAAATATTTGGACCAGATTTGGCAATTGAGGTGGAAGAGAAAGTAAAGGTTATACAAGAGAATCTCAGAGCAGCTCAATCTAGACAAAAGAGTTATTTTGATAAACGAAGAAAACCCTTGAAATTCAACATTGGTGATCATGTTTACCTTCGGGTTTCACCAACCAAGGGTGTACAACGATTTGGAGTAAAGGGAAAGTTCGTTCTACATTATGTTGGTCCGTATTAAATCATTGAAGAATGTGGACCAGTGGCCTATATATAGAGTGCGACTTCCTTTGTAACTCGCAGCCATTCCTTACATTTTTCCATGTCCCTCAACTAAAGAAGTGCGTCAGAGTTCCTACCAAAATGGTCGAACAACAAGAAATCATAGTGGAGCCCGACCTCTCTTATGTTGAGCAACCCATCAAAATCCTTGACCAGAAGGAAAGAAGTACCCGAAGAAAGATGACTAAAATGTATAAAATTCAGTGAAACCATCACACTGAAGAGGAAGCCACTTGAAGAAACTAAAAGCTACCAAAATCAAAACCTTTCCAGTTTCCAAAATTCTACCAAAGATACACACCCTTTCCGCACTTAGCTTATTTATCCGAATCTCGGGGCGAGATTCTTTTTTTTTGGGGGGGAAGGCTGTCACACCCCAAGTGTCTAAATGGCCAAAATAAGATCATTAGCATAACACATACCTCAAAGACCAAGAGACGCTCAAATAAAAACCTCATTTGTTGCTTTTATGCATATATGTATACAAGTATATGTATATGTACATGTGTATATGAACATTAACAGGAACTTTACATAACTTTCAAACCATTGAAAATATGCACATGAAATTGAATAGGAATATCACTAATGTCATAATAAACAAAAGTCTAGTTGAACTCAAGAGGGGAAAGTGAAAAATCTCACATGAAATGATAAGTTCTTTAAATAATAGTGATTTTTAGAAATTTAAAATAACTCAAAAACCGAAGCTTAAATGAAAATCTATCCAACATAAAAGTTGTAGAAAATGTAATTTTGAACAACTTTCGTATTCAAGAGTTTTGTATTAGAAGCTTGGAAGAGGGAGAAAATCTTATTTTTGCAATCAGACCCCTGAGTTTTCTTCAATTCTCGCACTCCAGCCCATCACTCTCCTCTCTCCCCTATCGAGCAGCAAAGCATGGCACCTGGCCGGCCAGCTATACACCACACAGCGCGCCTCGCCCCCTGTCCTGAAGATCTTCCTAGCCCACAAATCCCGCCCTCTCCCCCTGAACTGGCCACGGGTCAAGCCCCGGCAGCTGTCACCGGTGCCCACGGTTTTGGCCCCCTGTTCGTCCCTCCCTCAGCCCGACAGTGCCCCAGATCGCCCTCCCCTCCCTCACCTCCTCACGCTCCTATAAAAGGCCAACCAAAGCCCTTGCAGCTCGAGCACGAGCTCGCCATCAGCATCGCCGCTCGCCGGCCGCACGTGGAGCCGCCACCCGAGCCCCCAATAGCCCAAACTGGCTATAGTAATCGATCCCCCACCTTCCCACGAACTTTTCCAGCCCGGCCCGTCGCCTTTCCCTCGTCGGAGCTCACCGGAGATAGGCCACTACCGCCGCCCGAACATCTGTACGCCGGCAACCCCCTTCCCGACCTCTTCCGTTCCCAATCCCTACATCGAATTGAACCCCGATGAGCCCCTCTTGCTTCCCCACCACTTTCCGCTCCCTCGCCGGATTTTGGCCGGCAACCATGGAAGCCGCGCCAAGGGACCCAATTGCGTTGATTTCATTCTTTTTAAGGGCCTGAATGAAAGAAACTAGGGACTTGTTCGTAAGACACAAAACTAGGTTATGTGGTTTGAATCTGCAACTTGTAAAATCCATATCAAATCACAGAAAAATCAGAAAACTGCAAATTCAATTGTTTTGGAATCTTCAGAACAAGATCTACAACTTTTGCTAGATGAACTTCTTCAGTTTTGAAATATATTTTTCTCTAGAATAAATGGAAGGATAAATAGCATTTAAATGTACCCACTGTTGTAGACAAGTGCTGAACTTGATTTTTGGATGGTAGCTTTTGTACTAGGATTAGAGTCTCACATAAAAATTTGACACACAGAAACCTACTACAACTACATGTTTGAAACACATTTTGTTATATGCTAGATCTATAAACCACATTTTGTTCTAGGTGTTGTACTGAAGAACTTAAGCTAAGATTCTTATCAGCGCTGTATATTGATGTCTAGATGCTGTAGAAAAAGTTTGGAAATTTGTGCTTCAATAAATCATGTTCAAATCTTTTCTCATGAATAAATACGTTAAGGCTTGTGATAAAGGTTCAAAAAATGTATTTGCTGTTCTAGGCCAGCCATGAAGATGATTTTTAGAACTTAAGTTAGTCTATTCATGAAGAACTCAATGTAAAATTTTTAGAACTATATCACACTCATGGCTATGATTCTTGTTAGAGCTTGTTCTAGGTTTTGTAATCTAAATTTATTTGCTTATGATGCTTAATGACTAAGTAATCAACCAAATCTTCACAGTAGCTTTGTTTTGGTCTATTTATGCCATGAAAAAAAGATTAGGACTTGTTACTTCTGTATAACATGCTCATATAATTTAGTTATGAAATATGACTTTAAATCCAAGTAACTAGTTCTGTTACCTAGAAAATTATGATATTTTTACCACTAGGCACATTTGAGTAGGTGATGCTACAAAAAAAGTTTGAGACTCAGAATCGTAGTAAAACTCTCTATAGAAATAGACCTTTACAGATTTAGAAATGTTTTGAATAATTTATTTTCTCCAAAACTTGCATAGGAAAAATCTGGAGAATTTACAGTATGTTTAATAGAAGATGGGGAACACTCAGTAAAAATGTAAAGTCCAGTACTTGTTTACTTTGCTCTATATAAATAGTTCATCTTTACTGCAGTAGATGTTTGGAGTAATTGGTATGCTTGATCTACATATTGTTACTTGCAGAAATTTTCACAGTATCTCTGGAATAACGTAAAGAATGTTCAATAAAAATCTGAGCACCAGTACTTGCACAATTTGCTCTATATAAATAGATCGTTTTTCTAGCAGTAGTTGTTTAATATATTTTTCATAATTAATCTGCTGCATAAAAATGTCTGAAATTTTTACAGTAAGTTTGTCTCTGAATGTTGTACTCTGAATAAACATTTCATCACTAGAAGTTATCTAGATCAGCAGTTGTGTTTAATCCATGAGCATGCTTACAAGCTAAGCAACCCACCTTGGAGGGCTATAAATAGAGACCTCCCCCTCCCTTGTAATACACACCATTTGGAGAGAAGAAAAGTCTCAAGCAAGAATTGTTCATCGTTAGAGTAGAATGGGGAGAGTGTGAGGTGAGAGTCCGGAGGCGAGCCGGGTTCTTCGGCTCACCTCCAGCTTGTAGCCTCAAAGGAATGAAGCATCTTTGGAGTGAAGTTCCTCGTCTCTCGTCGGTATCTCGCTAGTCTCTCTCCTTACTTCACTTACTTGTTTACTTTCTTACATTCATATGCGGGATCCCATGTCTGCGTGGTCTAGCAAGCCTAGCTATTTGGGGTTTCTTCTTGCCTTAGCGCGAGGCGGAAGTCAATAACTTGATAGTTGAGGCGTCGTGCTTAGGCTTGATAGTTATCTTGGGTTGTGTTCCACCCCACGGAACTGATGTGGTAGGCGTCAGGTGGTGACAGCCCTGTCCATCCCTTATAGTCCACCACATTCGGGTGTTTTCCTAGCAGTAGATCATTGGCTGAGTTGGACCCCCCATTTCTCCCTCAGTATGAGGTCCTTCTGGCCCAACTGCCAAAGTAGATCAAGTTAGTTTAGTAGCAAGTCTTCTGGGTAATGAGTTGGCTAACCGTCGTTAGACCCTCTACCCGCGTACCTCTCTTCCTCTGGTGGGTTCGGTTGAATTAGTTCTAGGTCTGGTTGCACTTATCATTCCTTGGATTTGATATCCCAGGTAATCTCTCTGGTGAAAGCTACATCGGTATCCGTGCGCTTGCGGATTAGTTCGTATAGGCTAAGGAGTGCCAACAAGCTTTCTCGCGCCGTTGCCGGAGAACAGTAGCAATACTAGTTTTAGACCTTTTTCAGCTATACACCTTTCCACCCGACCACATGGAGTTTTTCTCCTAGTTATCCGGCAGTCCATTCCGCGAGTATATGGAACCGCCTCCACCCTACCACCCCATTTATCTGATGGTTATGAGACCAGTCCCAGTCTCATAGCCATGGTTCGTACTTAGTCTTTCTCTAGTAGAAAGGACGAGAGTCTCTATGCTCACTGTAGGCATTCGAGCAAAATTGCTCTTTATTGACCATACCCGGTATGAACCAAGACACCCGACAGTGGAAGCTCTTCCCGTTCTCTCTGATGGGAGAAGCAATAGTCGGGTACGACCGGAAGGCAGGGAGATTTGGAGGAGATTGGATTAAGCTGACGGATGAGTTTTGCCTATTCTTCTTCCCTGCTACCAAAATGTTCGCTTTCCGCAACCAACTGCTATCATTCAAGCAAGGCGAAGAGTGAATTGGAGCAAAGTTGGAAAGACTCATGCTGACGACAGAAATTCCGGGCCACCTCATGGTATTCTGGAAGAAATGCTAATCCAGCACTTCGTTGGTGGACTTAAGCTGGAGAGTGTAGATTTCATGAATCTCACCTTCAAGGATCCGTCATGAACAAAACAGCTGCTGAAGTAGAACAATACTCAGCACACTAGAAGTCCATGACGAGCCAACCAAGTCAACTGGTCAGCCCAAAAAGAAGCAACAAGTTCACATCCTATCAGTTGCATCCTCTCTACCTCCGACACAAATAGAGCAAATACTGAACCACCAAAGTCCACAGATCATGAGCCACTCATTGAAGATATGCCAATGTTCGTCCCTGATCTCTGCATAGATGAAGAGTATATGGAGATTCGGCAACACATCAAAATCCCTGCCCAATGAGCATAAGCGCATATGCTCAAGATCTGAGGCATTCATTCCCGAAGCCACATCGCAGATTGAGGGTCTTACTGCGATTATGAGCAAGGAATGGATAGAGGAAGCAACCCAGCGGTAGCATCATACAAATCTATCGCACTGCTCGTCTACACTATTGGGGACGCTGCACTGCAAGAAGTCTTTTACGATCCGAAAGTCAGGGTGGATAACCAGATCATGAGAAGAACCCCTATTTTTCTCTCGTAAGCACCTGAAGTGGACCGACGGCCAGATTGTGAAGAGTATAGGAATCTTCCGCATTATGTCCTTGAAGATGGGATGTAACAAGGTATTCTTGGATCTTCACATCTTCGATATCCCTGAAGGTGAAGAATTCTTCTTGATCAGTTAGCCAATAGAGCCACTTGTCAACCCGAACAGAGGCCGAGCAAGCCTCGTGGGTAAGGTTGGCAAAGATAGAATCCTGGTTAGCCAAGTTCATTACAGAAGCTAGACCAGAGCAAGACCAGTGGAAGAAGCAATGAGTATCATTCAAGAAGGGAAAACTCAGCCCAATATTGAAAAAGATGCCATTAAACTTCACCCAAGAAACAGATCCGGGTGGCTACATCAAGCTCAATGGAAAGGATAAACTCCAACATCCTCTTCCTGAGCTGAAATCACTGCCTGTTGAGTCGAAGTGTGCCATCCTCCACAAACACCAAAGCCCGCCAGTCTTTATCAGTGATAAACTGATAGAGAGTGAGACTTGGCAATTCACTGCAGTCCTGGAGAAGTACCGATCCGTCATCGGGTATTCTCTGTAGGACTTGAAGGGGATCAGCCCCAACTTGTGCATCCATCGCATCCTATGGAACCGGACCATAAGCCGCCCTGAGAGCACCAGAGATGGCTAAGTGATGCGACGAGGAAGGTAGTCAAGCTACTACACGTGGGCATCATCTACCCCGTGCATGACAGTGAGTGAAGCAGCCCAGTTCAAGTTGCTCCCTTCATCAATGAGATACTTGAATGGGTATCGAGCGCTCATTCTTCTATGACCTCAACGAATACTCTAGTTATCACAAAATTCCTATTCATCCAGATGACCAGAGTCTGACTACCTTCACCTGTCCCTACGGCACATTTTGCCTACAGGCGGATGTCGTTGGTCCTTGCAACACACCTGCTTCACTTCAAAAGGTTGTATCATGGTGATCTTCTCCGACTACTCGAGGACATCATGGAGGTATTCATGGATTGTTTCTCAGTCTATGGCAAGAACTTTTGGACAAGTTTTCAAGAGATGCCAAGAAGACACACTTATTGGGAGAAAGTGTCAGTTCATGGTCGGAGAAGGTATTGTCCTCAGACAAAGAGTATCAGTGCCCATCATACAGCCTCCCGATTGGAACCTTCCATTCGAGATCAAGTGCGATGCAAGTGATCACGTCGTCGGTACAGTGCTGGTTCAATGCAAGGACAAGGAGCAGTATGCCATATCTTATGCAAGTAAGGTATTGACCAGAGTTCAGCAACAACGGAGAAGGAACTTCTGCCAGTGGTATTCACCATTGACAAGTTCAGACCCAACTTGGTCGGTGCTAAAGTATCAGTATATACGGATCGTGCTGCACTGAAGTACCAACTGACCAAGGAGGATGCTAAGCCATGACTCATCCGTTTGATTGTGCTCCTTCAATAGTTTGAAGGGAGCAAATAATCGTGTGGCAGATCATCTCTTAAGGATTCATGGGATCAACCTCCAAACAACAATTACTTGAGAGATAATACTCTCTTGAAGGTCACTACATCCAAACCATGGTATGCAAACCTTGTGAAGTTTATGGCGACTGGATATATACCTACGGGAGAAGATTCACCTTAGCAGATTTCACCTTTTGGATGAACCCTATCACTCAAAAGTCAGTGCTACCGGTTTACTCAGCCGTTGCATCCCACTATGTGAGACCCACAAGATTCTTGAGCGTTACCACTCCTCGCCATATGAAGGAGACTATGAAACAGTCTGTGCCCATGCTATGGTTTGGCAGATTGAGCTTCTGTTAACTATGTGTGGAGACGTTGAGGAATTTATGAGGGTCCCAAGATGTCAGAAACTAGGGAATATCAATACCCATGTTGCTATGCCACTGAAGAAGGAACCTTCAAATGGAGATATTCGACACATAGGGGATCGACTTCGCGGGTCTTTTCCCTATGTCAGTACATCTTGGAGAGGACTATGCGTCCAAATGGGATGAAGCACTTCCTGTGTTGCGGCTGACTCGAAGAATTCAAACAAGAATTTTAGGAAATCACAATTCCTAGGTTTCGACTTCTAAGAGTCGAAGAGGTGATGAAGGCTCACACTTCGTAATTCCTTCAGGAAGTGTCATAGCGGAACAGGAGTAGATCACCGGTTTGCTACTCCAAACTATCCCCAGATGAGTGGCCAAGCAGAAATATCTAAAAGACAAATCAAGAACATTCTGCGGAAGACAGTTAAGGCCATGGGGAAGGGATGGAAGAGCAAATTACCGAGGCACTATGGACTTATCGAACAACTTGCTAGACACTGGTTGAACTCATGTGAAATCCAACTAAGCGACCATGAGGTGAATTATGGATCTCCAATCAGCTAAAGCTAAATGACAAATCCAACTGGCTCAATTGGACAAACAGAGGGAGAAGGCCTACAACGAGCAAATGAAAAGATGGCAATATAAGTGGATCAAGGCCAAGAACTTCAAAGAGGGAGATAAGGTACCACTCTTTAATTTCCGCTTTCAGTTGTTTGGTCTTGGCGCTTTGACCCCTCAGTCTTTGGTCATGGCCCGGCATTAACCGTGCCGTTATCTTAGTCTAGGATTAGGCACAAAATTTATTTCCTCAAATTTGTTTTCCCAAAACTTTGTTTTCAGCAGCGCCTAATTGAGTTTGAAAAAAAAATTAAAGAAAAAACAATAAAATTGCTTTACGCTTTGCTTGTTGGTTGGTGCACACTTGTGTGCCAACCGACCCCTTGTTCTAATCCTTCACCAAGTGCACAGAGGAACAACATGAGCATCACCAAGATGAACCCTGGATCAAACCGAGCACGATCGGACGAGAAACCTGCTGCACTACAACTCATCACGGAGGTTTGCGACCCCACTTTCCTTTCTTGGTTTTTATTTCAAATTCATGCCTAACTAATTGAAACTAAAATTTGAATGAAATCCTTGAAAGAAATGAATTCTTACATGAGTTTCAAATGTGCCTAAGCTTTATTTCTTCTGCAAGTACTTGTTGCCTATGGAACTTACATGATAGGATCACTTGAACCTTGGTTCATTGGCCCCCGTGATATGATGAAATGTGAGACATGCTCCTTTCTAATTCGAAGTCTTGGAGATTTATTTTCAAAATAATAATGTGAGGAAACTTTCATTCGCTCTCATTTTGCCAAAGTCCTATCCAGAGCCATACAATGTTTAAGAGTTGAAAACACATAACTATCTTTGAACATTTTGAGCTTGATCAAATATCTTTGCCTTTTTGAGAAATGTCATGATCATCTGGTACTTTGGTCAACCACCACACACATTCATCAATAAGGTCCATCAAGTGGTTTATCAGAAGCTCTCCATCCCCCTGAAAAAAGAAAAAAAATTGAGGAGTGAGGATCAATCCTACTCGAGCAAAAAAAAAGAGGTTCAGGGGAAAGATGGAGAAGCCGAGATCAAACACCACTCAAGAACATTCATCCGTCACACACACTTGCACTTGACCAAGTTCTAAAGACGACATGATCTCTCAAAGGCAAGACTTTTGATCTTGCAAAATAAATAGGAAGATATGCAAATCCATCCCTACCATGAGCTACACAAAGGCCAATCTAGAGGTAGGAGAAGGTTTCTTGAAAAACCTTAGTGAGGATCAAACACAAAATGAGAGACCAAGAGTGAGTTGAGAGATATGAGAGTATGCCTCCTGTTTTGAAAATATTGCAAAATCTCCAAGTACTGAGAAAAGGAAATGAAGCATGGTCTCCATAAAGTTATTCTGGGGATCAATATTCAAAGATGATGGTGTTTTCCACAAGGAATCCAAGGTATGAGGAAAGCTTAGAAATAAATCTTATGCATACTTTGATCTCATGACCCCGGACTTTTGCTTGATCCTTTGGATCTAAGTTTACCCTTTGCTCGGGACGAGCAAAGTCCAGGTGTGGGGGCGTGTTGGTGGTCGATTTCCGATGATTTTGACCACCAACATTTCTCCAGAATTCATGGTTATAAGGCCTACACCAAGCTAAATTTATTAAACTAATGAAATTATACTAATTTTGGTGCATATGTGACTGCAGGAACTCACTGTATAAATTTGGGCCGATTTGGAAAAAATCCTAGGCCGGCTGGCCTGGCACTGTGTCCTTTCAGGCCCCACTTTCGCTAGCATGCAGAGAAACAAAAGTACTTGATCATGGATCGTGCCTTTTATGTCGGTTTGATCCAATGACCCAAAAGACCTCACACATGGATTCAAGGGCCCACCTGCATGCAAGACTCAGACAAACGGCCAAAGGGCAGCAGTAATCGCCATAAAGAAGTTATCAGGGATGTCCACGCCAAAGACGGTGCCAAGTGGCAACAATCCCAGGCCGCACTTTGCAGCCTCTCGATCCCATCTTCGTGTGGAACTTACACAACCGCCTTACCTGCACGAAAGTTGAGGAATATTGGCTTTGCTTACAAGTTAAGCGACCTTAGCCTTGCTTACAAGCTAAGCAACCCACCTTGGAGGGCTATAAAATAGAGACCTCCCCCCTCACTTGTAACACACACCATTGTGAGAGAAGAAGAGTCTCAAGCAAGAGTTGTTCATCCTTAGAGTAGAATGGGGAGAGTGTGAGGTGAGAGTCCGGAGGCAAGCCGGGTTCTTTATCTCAGCTCCAGCTTGTAGCCTCAGAGGAATGAAGCATCTTTGGTGTGAAGTTCCTCATCTCTCGTCGGTATCTCGCTAGTCTCTCTCCTTACTTCAGTTACTTATTTACTTTCTTGCATTGATATGCGGGATCCCATGTCTGTGTGGTCTAGCAAGCCTAGCTATTTGGGGTTTCTTCTTGCCTTAGCGCGAGGCGGAAGTCAATAACTTTATAGTTGAAGCTGGTGCTTAGGCTTGATATTTATCTTGGGTTGTGTTCCACCCCACGAAACTGATGTGGTAGGCGGCAGGTGGTGACAGCCCTGTCCGTCCCTTGTAGTCCACCATGTTCGGGTGTTTTCATAGCAGTAGATCGTTGGCCGAGCTGGACCCCCATTTCTCCCTCAGTCTGAGGTCCTTCCGCCCTAGCCGCCGAAGCATATCAAGTTAGTTTAGTAGCAAGTCTTCTGGGTAATGAGTTGGCTAACCGTCGTTAGACCCTCTACCCGCGTACCTCTCTTTCTCTGGTGGGTCTGGTTGAATTAGTTCTAGGTTTGGTTGCACTTATCGTTCCTTGGATTTGATATCAAAGGTAAACTCCCTGGTGAAAGCTACATCAATATCTGTGCGCTTGCGGATTAGTTCGTATAGGCTAAGGAGTGCTAACACATGGCAAGCCCAGTGCATGATCCCAATATTTTCGGCTTATGCAAATTATGTTCCTATTTACTTGTGCATTTAAGTTCATAGGAATTGATTGGAACCTTAGATGCATGATCCTAGGTACCTATGTCCTGAATACTAGAACTGGAGTTCGGTTAGATGATGTGCTAATAGGTTCGGTAGAAGTTGTGTGATTGCCGGTCACTCGCGAGAATTTTAGGAGTTGATTGTTTACTACACACTGCAACTATAAGGTCGACGGGCGGGGCTGTATTACGATATTCCTATTACTTTGAGGCCCCGTTTGTATAGTGAAAGATGTTAAGGCTGCAGTGTGTGGTAGTGGTGGTTAAGCGTTTGAACATATTAACCACATGCCGAGAATATGGTAATCGGTAAGCTGAGTAATTGATCAGCCCGGCAAGTGGACTTTACTTTCACCCCTTGTATTTATTTGACATGCACTGAGTGCAAAGCTGGGCTTTGTAGTCGCAGGGGTGACCCTGACCCACGACCCGGAAAGAAAGGCCAAAGGTTGCTTGGGGTGACCCTTCGGTGCTCTAGGCGTGTGTGTTAGGTTTCCCTTGCAAGGTTTATAAACTCGATTCGAATCATCCGTTTCTCGCGGTATATGAGACTACTTAATACTTCTGCCACATAGAGTAACAAGTGGAATGATGATGATGATGATGATGATGATGATGAATAATCTTGTTGGATGAATAATGATCTACCATGCTTGAGTAGAAATAGATGCTCACTTAGAATGGTTAATTTGAACTAGAATCTTGAAAGCTAAAATCTAAAAATAAAGACTTACTCTTTGTTGCTTTTCAGAAAAAATGAAACCTAGAGCTTTAGATCCATGCATGTTTAGGAGTCAGCTAAGTATATACCAATAGTCGGGTAAGCCTTGCTGAGTATTAGTATACTCAGCCTTGCTTCTGGCTTTGTTTTCAGGTATGCCTTTTGAGGATGTGATAGTCGGTTTGACTTGGCCTTGTACTTTGCCTCCTGGTTGGTCCGTGAAATGGGATGCGTCCCCAGCCAATGATAACACTGCCGAGTGATGCCACGTACGGGCTTCATCGTGGTATCCGCATCGACGCTAGTTGAACGTGTTTTATTTCAACTGCTTATGAACTCTGAATAAATGTTTTATGTTGAACTCTGTAGTACTTGTTTCCTGAACTTTTTTTATGAACTCGGTTTGTAATAATTAAGTGTCAGACTCTATGTTGTAAAATTTGAGGGATGTTGTAAACTCTGGACTTGCCTTCGTGCGAGTTATGTGTATGCTTTGTTTCGATCGAAATATTTAGTGGTCGCATCGGGATTTACCCGACAGACTGCGAATTACTCCGTTTGAAGTGCATGGTAGCCGTTTCGTCTTTATGGATGACGATTAGTGCACTTGAGCCGGATTAATTTAGGCGGTTCTGCAACAGCCTGCCTCACAGAAACCGGACTGTCCGCCATTCAAATCCAATGGCTAAAACTGCAATGGTTGCGTGCCAGAAGTGACCGTTACAGCCTTGGCGGACCGTCCGAAGTACAAAACTCCCGAGCACACAAAACACCCCAAAGTTCTGTCTGGTTTCAAACATTATCTGGCGGACCGTCCGCGCCCCTCAGCCGGACCGTCCACCGTTCAACTTTCAGCGCCACTAGAAACTCCAACCTTACTAGACAAAACAAGTGTTAGCTGGCGGACCGTCCGCCCACCATGGCCGGAACGTCCGCCATGGACTTTCAGCTCACCACTAGAAACAACAAGGTAATGTCCATCGTTTCTCAGTAAATGGCGGACTGTCCACCCAGCTGGACCGGACTGTCCGTGGCAACATGACAGCACAAGTCACCATCTCACAACCAAGTTATCCCTTATGCATGCAATGCAAAGTTTGAGCAAAATGGCACTATAGAACCATCAAGCAAAAGTGCAACGACCCCTCTTGATAGTACGGCTATCGATCCTATTAATCCGGTCATTTCTCATCCACCAATCACCTTATGACCGGCAAAAATAGAAAAGCCCTATAGAATACCTTTGCCTTGAGCATATCCCTTCAACATCGTCTTCAGTTTTTGATAATACAACCACATGCTCATCTTCTCATGAACCAACTTATACTCATTTCTTCTCCAAAAAATTGTTAGTCCATGAATGTTATCATTAATTACCAAAACTCAAATTAGGGGCCTAGATGCTTTCAACGGGTTTCGTCCACAAGGAGGTCAGGGGTGCAACCAGTCGCGCCCCTGCAACCAAGGAGGTAATGGTAACTCAAATTCGTTTAATCCTAGCCAACCTTCCTTGAAGGATCTTGTCTTAAGCCAAGCGAAGACCAACGAAGCAATTCAAAAGAAGCTTGCTGCTAATGACAAGACCTTGGAGACGGTCCAAGCGAAGATGGATGGCATCTCCTCTGCACTCAAGAACTAGCTGAGCTTTAACAAGATGCTTGAAACTCAACTAGATCAGCTGGCCGCTGCTATTCCTCCTGCTGAGTTAGGGAAGGGTCCAGAGTACCCCGAAGGGACCACGGAGCATATCCACGCAGTGGCCACGAGAGGAGGTAAAACCACTCGTGATCCCCCTAATCCTAGCCATGTCAGCAAAGAAAAGGAGAATAAGGCAACCGAAGAACGGCCTAGCAGCAACGACACCAACAAGGTGCATGAAGGGAAAACAGCTCCTCACGAATTCTATGATACACAATTATTGTCGTTCCCTACCAACACCAGGAAGCTGGGCACGGATGAGCAGTTCAACCGCTTCATGGATATGATTCAGCGAGTTAACATCAGTGTGCCCTTGTTGGAAGCTATGCCGGTGCCACCCTATGCTCGTTATCTCAAGGACATACTCTCCAACAAGCGGCCGCTACCTTCTACCGAAGTGGTCAAGCTCTCCGAGGCATGTAGCGTAGCCATACTCCCACAGCTCCCTGAGAAGAAAAAGGAAAACAGAACTTCGACAAGGCTCTTTGTGACTTGGGTGCCAGCATCAGTGTCATGCCCAAGGCAGTGTTCGATCAACTGAACTACTCAAGCTTGACTCCGACACCAATGCAATTGCAGCTGGCTGATTCAACCATCTGGTACCCAGAAGGAATCGCAGAAGATATTCCAGTAAGAGTGCGGGACTGTTTCAATCCCATCAATTTCGTAGTGCTGGACATGGATGATCAGAAGGAAACAACACTTATTCTTAGCCGGCCGTTTCTCAGCACGGTGGAAGCTCACATCAATGTTGGAGCTGGAGAAATCCGACTCAACATAAATGCCAAAGAAGAAAGGTTCGAATTCTGCCCAAGACGGGAGCAATGTTTGATGATCAGAATCAAGTATGAGCCAAACCCCGGAAAGATCATCGAAGTCGAAGTAACACCTCCGAAAGAAGACAATCTTATCACCTTTGTAAAGAAGTACATGAGGGGAGAACAAACGAGGACACACAAGAAGGGGCTGAAAAGCGGTGCCCCTACTCCAAAGAACAAGGATCCAACTCCCACACCACCAACGATAAAAAAGAAGAAAACCAAGAAGGTGTGGAGAAATAAGAAGATGTCATCGTCCTCAACATCCTCTCCAGGCATGGACGATTCGACCTCAAGTTAAAATAGGTATGGAGAGGGTTCTGCTCATCGGACCTTAAACCAAAAGCTAGCTTGGGGGAGTTCCTCCGACAAATGAACTATATCCTTTTACTGCTTTCAATAAAGATATAAAAACATCAAAAACCAAACAAATATTTTCTGTTTTAATTTCCCTTTTTCCATATGCATGGTAAGAATGTCTAGCCTTCCTAAGTTGAAAGGATGAATAATTATTATGCTCTTGCTTGTCTTTCTTGCTTAGTCCTAAGAGCATGGTGTTTCCTAAGTTTGAGTTTGCTGGCTGTTTAAACTTTTGTGCCATGAACCCGAATATCTTGTGGGCTGCACATGCTCCATCCAAGTCTAGGTTGTTGTGAGTTTAGATATGGAAGATTGAGCGTTATAATCTTCTCCTAAGTGAAACATGATATCTGGAATTTTTGGTTTCAAAAATTAAAAAGGAAAGACAAGTTCGTCAATGATGTTCCAAATCCTACCAGAGCCATATGTTACATACATTGAAAACCCTACACATATGTTGCTTGCTATTTTATTGAGGTTTGCCGAATTGTTGTGACCCTAATGAGATGCTTTTCATATCCGCTTGATCAAGATCACGTACACGTTACACCTATTACGACATTCCTACAACGGGAATTAGCAAATCCATCCATCCACCAAATAAATGCTCCATGAAGTTTGTGCTCTCCTCATTTTATCCCTGAAAGAAGAAATTAGGCTTGGTCATCCCCGAAAAAAAAAAGATGACATGCCAAAGAAGCATGACCCAAAAAGAGAGAGAAAAGAATGAATAAAAGGGGATAGCCATGTCTAAATAAAAATACAAAAATAAATAAAGGGGTGAAGGGATCACAAATCAAGAGGAGTAATCACACCTTCCATTCATCACACACATGCACCTCTTGATCTTGGGATATGACTTGGTTTCTTCATGGATCCACTCTTTCTCCTGGCAAAATATGAAATGCAGGTATGCTTCATCCATTCCGTACCTTGAGCTCCACAAAAGCTTTCGTTATGAGAAATGAGAACTTCCTTGGTAAGGATCTATACACCGTTGAGCGATTCGAGAGAATCATTCGAGGAACTTAGTCTTGTTTTACTATTTTCAAAAAGAAAACCTCCACATGGATTGTCGAGCAAAAGGGAAGGTAAGTATTGCTCTGTCGACTGTTCTAACTCTCAACAGCTCAAGACGAGGGGAAGGTCATAAGCCCATAGGTGATGAAGGTAACAAGGGTCGGATACTCATGCCAACCATGCTCAATCTCAAGGAGATCACCTATGCCTCAAGACTGGGCACGACAGCAGGTAACGATGTCAGACCCGGGGCAACGGGACTGCACGCGTGGCGTAGAACATTCTAGAGTAAGAGGTGGGGCATATCTCATGCCTTATCCATACTGTAAAAGTACTCGCATACGAGTACAACTAGTCGGTACAGAAGGAAACTACCCGAAAGTACTCGGGAAGGACTCCTAAACTTGTACCAGATCAGGATTTTCATGTAACCCTGTCCCTCCAGGATATATAAGGGCGGACAGGGACCCCCTCCATATAATCTCATAACCTCCAAGGTAATACAAACCATACAGGACGTAGGGTATTACGTATACTGCGGCCCGAACCTGTCTAAACCCTTGTATTCCTTGCACCATCAAGTTCCTGATCTTGGCGACACCCTAACCACAAGTCTACTATCTTAGAGTATACCTAGGTAGGTTTGCCGGTAAAACACCGACAGCTGGCGCGCCAGGTAGAGGAGATCGTCGACGATGCCCTGGCGATCTCGATGGCGATAATCATCGATTGGGTGAGTCACTCTAATTATTATTACTAGATCAATCTAGTTTTTTCTGCGGCGACTCACAGATTTTTCTATCTTTCTAATCCGCACGGCGTGGATCAATTCTGATCGAGCGCCACCGGACGCTACATACATCGTCCGTGATGGCCGTCGCACGCGGTCCAAGGTGGACAGGGCACAACCGGAGCAGCGGTTCTGGTGGGGTCGCGGCGAGGCCAACAGTAGACACCGCCGGTCCATTGAAAAGCGGCGGCGTCATGCGGTGCCCATAAGGGATGCGCGTGCCTGGCTGGCGCAGCCACTAGGCGAACAGCTCAGCACAGCCCGACTCGACCACTGTTTGGTCAAGTGATCTGACTCGGAATCGATTCATCACCTCCGCTCCGCTCTCTGGTCGGCTTGACTTCACGCGACACGGTCTGGCTAAAGACCAATCTACAAATACTCGGCTCCCCTGCGCGCGGTACCATTGGGGTACACGTGCCTGGGCTCCCAGCTACTACAAGCGTTAGATGGTACAGCTCATGATCGCACGCCTTGCGGGCATGGAGGACGAGAGCATGCACTAAATCCTTTCGGGAAGTATTTCATTATTTTACTTTCTATACAAACCTTTGCTCTTTATAGTCTTTACGGACTACACTAATTTCTTTTTCCTGTTCACGTGAGGTACTTAATTACCTCGGAAGCCGCGGCTTGCATGCGCGTACACATATGCTACGACTAATCAAGCTAGGAGGGCAGGAAGGCAAAACATGCCCATACATGCGCATGCGTGTACACACTCGGGAAGTCGGCAGCCACGGATGTCGACCGAACAATGCTCACCGTCATCACCAACTGATCTGACGCACGGCTACCAACACTATCACACTCTAAAATATTTAATTTTAGGATGTGAATGTCTTTTAGAATATTCTTATCCATCGTTGAGGTTTTTGAGAATTTTTCAGATTTTTCTGGCAAATTATTCTCTTTTCATAGAGCTAATTCCATTTATTGGAAGGTTCTAAAATTTTTATCACGAGCCCCAAGTATTTTATTAGGATTTCTCATGTTCCAAATTATCTTCAGAATTTTCCTCGGAATATTGGGATTCTTCAGGATATATTTTTTTGTGATTTAAAAGATTTATCTAGACTTTTCTAGATTTATTTGAAGTCTAAAAATATCTTCTGGAAAACAAAATCCTTTTTCTTTTTGTCTCGAGCTGAATTCAACTCGTTTATGGTTCAATCCACCCTAAACTTTTGAACAGTGCCATGTGCAAGCTTGAGCTTACATTGGCCCCATCACGGTCTCGTCGTTGTCACATTTTCATTGACAAAATGATAATACAAATCTTCTCGTTGAGGTATCAAATCAAACCTCCTCATTCTCCTTTTCTTCCTATCCCGGAGTTTATTTACTCATTGAAACTAGCCAACCGCCTCTCACCGTTTATCGCATTCCTCCACCGAGTTGGAGTTATCCAGAAGCTTACCCGTGAGGTGAGGAAGCTCTCAAACATGTATCCGTTTACTTTCTCATTCTGTACTTCCTAGATTCTTATCGTAGTCCCACTGATCCATTATGTAACCATCCTCCCTTTTTAACTCTATCATATCCGACGCCCTGAGATGTCTATTTGAGTTTGCGTTCTCTAATCTTTCTCATCGATCAAGTCATGCTCGAAATGGTGCCTCATCACTTATTTTCAGTGTTTTTCCATCGATGCTATGCAGTCATCATCGTCAGCTCTGATAACCAGCATCGTCACCCTAAAACCCTAGACCCAACTCGATCTCCCTCAACCGCCTAGCCTTTTTTCTCTCTCTTTACGCTTTCCCTTCACGACTCGATTTCTGCCCATCGGCATGAATCAATTTAAACCCAGCCAAGAATCTTTTGCTTCTCATTTATTTCACTCTGCGGCCAAATTTAGTTTTGGCCGGCCTGTCAGTTTACGCAAGTTCGTTTCCCCCTCCCGCTCTTTTCTTTGTTCCACGGCCCAACTCGATGTTCTAACCCAGCACCAACCGAGCCCTCTTTGACCTTCGGCCCAGCCAAACCCGACCTGCGTGTTGCCCAGTCCACCATCACGCAACAACGTGGAGTCGACCGAGCCCGAGACCTACAACCCATGTTCTGCGTGTGCGCGGCATGCAAAGCCGAAGCCCGAGCCCCTGCAAGGCTGCACCGCATGCCCCCCTCCCGCGCCTCGCACCTCCGCAGGGTTACGCAACGCTGCCACCAGCCTGTTGACTTGCGTTGCGTGCACAGCCGACCCACCCTTTTAATCATGCGTGCAACCCTAGGCCCGCATCCCCTCTGCTCGCGTTCCCTGCTGCGCCGCCCCTGCTGGCCCGCGTCCCTGCCCCCAGCGCAGGCCCCCTCCTCGGATCGCTAGGCCAGCGCCGCCGCCCCCTGCTGTGCATCTGCAACCTCTGCCGCGCGTGGAAAAAGATAGCGCCGCCCTCACCAGTGCGTGCCGTGCCTCAGCTCCTCGCGACCCCCCTGCTCGCACCCGCTCCGGCGAAGCTGGCGCCGCCGTGCGCCCAGGCCTGCTCGCCTGCTCGCGAGGCCGAGCCTCCTCGGCGACCCTTGCTGACCGCGCCCCTATCCTGCGCGCCTCCCCTCGTCATGTCGCCCAGGCCTGCTGGTCTGTTTTCACGAACAGAGTCGCCGCCCCCTTCTTCCGGCTTCGATTCCCGCCACCACGATGCATCTCCACAGCTGGTGAGCACTAAAACGGATCCCCCTCGACCTCCTCTCTCTATTCCCCCTCTTTCTCCGCTCTATCATGGACTAAATCGCTGCAATTTCAGCCAGCAGCAAGCATCTGTACGCTAACCATGGAGGTGCTCCAGAATTTGCAGGTTGGTCCCCGACGAATCATGTAATTTCTGATTTTTTTTCCTGTCTCTTGCAAACATTCCCAGAAAACCCCCTAGATCTATTAGGTCTTTTGAATCCAACCCCAATCCTATCCTTTTTCAGATCCAACCCTACCTTTTGGCTATTTGCGAGCTCAGTTTTTTGTATCTTATAAGCCCTTCGCGTCTATGTTTAATCGCATTTAGGTTCCTGCAGGCCTATTTAGTCCATAAAATCGTTGGTTTAGCTCCCTTTTAGTTCGTTCTTGTTGCGTTAGTTTTGTTTTAGCGTGAGCTATCATTTTGTAGTGTTGTTGGTAGTTTGTGTTTGATAATTAAATTTAGAATTAATTTGATAAATGACTACTTAAACTAGCTTTTCTAATTAAAAGCTAATTAGATGTTTACTCCGGTTTTCATAATCAATGTTAACTTGATTCATATCAACTTAAATGTGGTTATAATTATAATTTGTTTAGTTCAACTCGAATCATAAAATTTTGCGTTTAGATGTTCTCATATGTTCCCTTCTATTTAATTGTTTAAATAGTATAATTTATACATGGACAACCATAAATAAAATATGACTAAGTTCTACTTTGCTTTTATAAATGAACACATAATATGAGTTAATTATGATCAGGGATATTCTCTTTTGAATATCTTTTACATTTATTTTTCCATTAAAATAAATAAAGCATATAGTTCTTTTATTTTCCTTTATAATATAAATCTTCTGACGGTTATTTCTTTTCAACCCTAGCTCCATTTTTCGTATTTCTTGCGCTCTTGTGACCGTAGCAACGAGCCATATCCTTTAGTACATTCTTTTTAAGTCTTCTTTTTGTTTGGTGTATTGTTCTTAGCTGTACTTGTTTATTTTTCTTGTATGTTTGTGCTCGATGTTTGTTTCGAGTAAAAAGGTCGTTGTTGAAGCTTAAGATCAAGATTTCCAAGTGAACAAAAGCTGAAGAGCAGTAAGAGTAGCTTTTTATTGGTGAAAGGCAAGTGACCCTAACCATCCTTCTACCTTTGCTTTATTATAAGAATATTGTGAATTAATTGAGACATGGACAACCTCCTAAGAAAACAGTGCAACGACAATACTATATGGCTCTGGTCTTGACTAATTAATTAGAAACTCTAGCTTGTGATGATCTTACCAAAAGGGCAAGAGGGGAGTGCGTAAGATGGGGTATAGCTCGGTCCTCTTGAGGTAGTAGCCTTTTCTAAGGTACTGACCATTAGGGAGGGTTATGACCACTGCGACCTGAAACCTTAGCGGATTGTCACAAGTTAGGGAATCTTTGTAAAGGCCTCGTAGTGAATCCCTAGCCACTCACCTCGGAAGTGTTTAAGAGGCTCGCGACCTCGGGCGATATGAGAGACACGAATTGTGGGTAAAGTGTACAACCTCTGCAGAGTATTAAAAACTGATATATCAGCCGTACTCACAGTTAAGAGCAGCTTGAACCCTCACATGATTAATTTAACTTAAAGATGGACATAAATCACTTTCTGGTTATTTCTTGTGGCCTTGCTGAGTACCAACTATAAGTGTACTCACCCTTGCTAATCGCTGCTCAGAAGAACAAGGTGTGAAGTCTGCTGAAGATGATGCTGAGTTCTAGGCGTACGCAGCCCCTAGTCGATTGCCTGTGAAGTTTGAAGCCTTCGTTTCCAGGATAAGCTGTGTAACTCTGATAGTACTTCAATCGTTGTAAGTTTCCTTTACGTGATACTGTTACTGTTATTTCATTGATGATGTCACCATATGAGAAACTTGATCCTAACATACATATAGGTAGCATTCGGTTTTGTCCTTAAAACCGGGTGTGACAAACACCGACTGGTTGTTCGTTATCAATAACTGAGCCACTCGGGTGGGATGCTCGGTGATCCGCCGACGATTCCTTCGGCCTTGCGGTGACGCTCTGCGACCTGCGCCGACTACACCAACTTCACGTGGATGCTCAACAACCCGCCGGCAACTACATTGACTTCGCGAGGATGCTCGATGACCCGCCGACGGCTACTTTGACTACTCGTCTTGACTACAAAACTAGTCGAGAGCAGGCCTCGCGACATCAAGAACTAGTAGGAATCGACTCGGACTAGTCGGCTTCATCAGCAAATCATCGCGGCTCAATCGACAAGCACTACAGCTTCAAAGGCAATCGCCCACGATTCAAGCTAAGTGACTTATACCTTTTTCGGACTTGTTCTACACAAGATCGACTACTTTTCTGTGTATGCCTCGCGATGAGAATTACCCTCGGGGGCTACACCATGATCGACTACATATGGGTTTGCCGACTAACAGCCCACGCGCTTGGTACATCAAGTTCGTAGGGCGCCGCCCACGCGCTTGGTACACCGAGTTGTGTCGGGCTCACAGTGGCTACACCCTATGGACATGCGCATTACAATACGCACCCTCGCTGACTACTTATTTGTGTACGTCTCTGGATGGGCATGAAACCCTCCAGAGCTACACTTCGACTACTTTTTGCGCAACGCGCATTCTCTTTATCGCATGACGACTACTTTTTTCTGCTCGTTGTCTTCTCTTAATGGTCGCTAATCTACTTGGGTAGCACATGCCTTAATCCGTGAAACCTCGGCTCTTCTGTCACACCTAACGCCTCTACGCGTACACGGGACAAAGATCTCATACACGCTATGAGCAACGGCTAAAACAGAACCAAATGTTTAAACGTAACAGGTAGACAACTCGGGAGATCTACATAGCCTAAACAAGAGCTCGACACAACAGCTTTTTTTTATCACCGAATAATTTTTGGCATATTTTCACATTATTACTGAGTAAAACTCGGTATCTTCGCATTATGCTACATAATGTATGCATTATCTTTTTTCAGATCAAGCTTCAACGACAACTCTCTACGCCGCACGGCGTGCCATCACAGCTCCATTAGCTCCCAAGCTCGGGGGCTGGGCGGAATACTACTTGACGTGGCTCCTTCGGCTCACAAGCTCGGAAGCTGGGTGCCACCAGCTACTCGACATTGCTCCTACAGCTCACCTGGCTTATAAGCTCGGGGGCTAGACGCCGCAAAACTACTAGGAAGATGACGTATATGAACACTGAAGGCCTAAAGGTAAACCTAGGTTGCCGCGCGGTCAGATAACCAGCTACGACCTAAGGGTCATTTGGAAGAGTTTTTCCCCTTAAAAGTGTGATTTGTTTTAAGCGGTTATTTGGGAAGAATTTTAGGGAGTTTATTTTATTAACCATTTTTTTAGGGACCTTATCCCGAAAAAAGGGGGTTTTCGAATTTTGAACTAATTGATTTCCAAAATACACCATCAAGGCAGATTACACATTTCACACATATTTTGTACATAACACTGTTCAGTATGCCACGTTGTTTTTGATCCTTTTTCCAAACCTTGGGATTTAGATTCAAGGCTCGGGGGCTGCGGGACACGTGTCATCGATGGCTTATTTTTCAAAAATATTTGGAAGATAAGGAAAAAAGATTCATGGCTAGTAAGACCCTCAGCCTGATTCTTCAATTCAACCTAAGGCTCGGGGGCTACTCCATATGGAGTGCGATTTGCATCGCACCCCATAGAAAGGAATACTTAAAAGTACTCCGGGCTAGAGCACCTCACAGCCTTGAGCAGCCAAGGAAAGTACTCGAAAAACACCTTCAAGACAGAGTTTCAGCAGAAACCGAAGGATGACTTCAAGAAGTACTCAAAGCCTGCAGTACTCGGCTATAAAGAGCTCGGGGGCTTGTCAGACCCGGGGCAACGGGACTGCACGCGTGGCGTAGAACATTCTAGAGTAAGGGGTGGGGCATGTCCCATACCTTATCCATACTGTAAAAGTACTCGGATACGAGTACAACTAGTCGGTACAGAAGGAAATTACCCGAAAGTACTTGGGAAGGACTCCTAAGCTCGTACTAGACCAGGATTTCCATGTAACCCTGTCCCCCCGGGATATATAAGGGCGGACAGGAACCCCCTCCAAACAATCTCATAACCTTCAAGGCATACTGCGGCGCAAACTTATCTAAACCCTTGTATTCCTTACACCATCGAGTTCCTGATATCGGCGACACCCTAACCACAAATCTACTACCTTAGGGTATCCCTAGGTAGGCTTGCCGGTAAAACACTGACAAACGAGTCTAACAATTTTCTGATCAACAACCGTTTTGTCCTGTTTTGCTCGGGACAAACAAAGGACAGCTTGGGGTTTCTTGTTGACGCTCGCTACGAACCAATTTTAAGGGTTAATTTGATCAGAAAATTAGAATGACTAGCATACTAAACTTGCATATTTGTCTAGAATAATATCATTTCCACATTCCCCTTGGAGAATTTGCAATGCAGGAAAAATTGAGCAGAAATTAAGTGTAAACAAGCACTTCAATCCAAGGCAAACGGCGTCGACCAATCAGAGCGCGCCATTTAGCCTCCCACGGATCAAAGGGCCCACAACAGGTGCAACCGACTTAAGACAGATCCGACTCACTAACAGGAGCAACCAGGGTCCAGGTATCAGCCTCACAGACAAAGCTGGAGGCGGTGGGGGCCAAACCTGGTTTGGCTTAACCAGGTGGGTCGGCCGAACCAGGCCAGGCTCCACCGCCTTACCTCTTCCACATGTAGACTCCTCATTGGCTCCCAAAGGCCGTTCCTGGTGCTAGAGGTAGGTTGCACGGTCGTGGTGCTCCTCACTCAACCCTATAAATATAGGGGGTGCTACTAATGAAGACACACCTCAAGTTGCTCTCTCCCAAGTTCATCTCTTGGTTAGTCTTTAGGATAGTGGAGTTTAGGTGGAAGTAGCTCTTCTTCGGTTACCGAGTCTTACCTATTGTGTTCGGTATGGGTTTTACTCTTCCTCTCCTTTGTAATATTCGGAATTCCTTAATAGAGTTATCTTCTAGCTTAGTGTATTCGTATAGAATATGTTCTGTATATTCAGATATGTGTGCTACGCATAGTTTATATCTAGGTCTCATATCTTGCATGATTAGACATGGTAAGACATCTAGGCTACGGCATCAGTTCCAATATACGTATGTTTGCTTTAATGTGATGCCTATCCATCCGAAGGGTGGGGTTCCGCGCGGGGCATTAGAGTATCGCTCGTTAGCGTAGACGTGGTGTCTGGGCTAATTAGTGTTGCTGGATGCGGCTCTATACCATGGTTAGATGAGGTAGGCGGCAGGTGGTGACAGCCATGTCCGTCCATCGTAACCCTCCTCGTTCGTGTAGTAGCCGTAGGAGGTGCATAAAATAGCCGTGAAGAACTAGTGGCCTCCTTGCCATTTCTTATGCGGTCTCCCGATGATGCCTAGGGGCCTAGAGCCTGATCCTAATCATGTGTATGTATATGAGTGCATAGTATAGACTGTATGCTTAGTTAGGAGTACATATGTCCCTAGATTAGCTTCCTTTTTCCTTTCTCCCTTCCTGTAAGCTTTGCATAGAGTTAGAGCTTGAGTAACTTGTGTGTCACACTACCTCTCTACCATATATTCTTACCCCTATTTATTCAAGTGAATACCATGCTAGAACTAATCAATCTACTAATCTATTTCAATAACCGCCGCTTTTCCTACGAAAATATAAATATGACCCCGTACTCACGGGTAAAATGCAATAACGGTATTCCGTGCACTTGCGGATCGTTCTGGAACATAAGAAATACCAACAAATATTTTTGGCGCCGTTGCTGGGGAATGAATTCTATGTCCATACTTGCTTATTGCTTTACAAAATGTCGACAAGCATTTTTGGCGCTGTTGCCGGGGAATGGATTTTATGTCCATACTTGGTGATTGCGTTATAAAATGTCAACAAGTGCCACATATTGGACTCACAAATTTTATTCATGGATGAAATATTCAAATGGAAATCGGGCTCAACAGTATTTAAGCAGAACAAGCATCCGCTATCATAGCCTTTACCAACAAAGTTCTCGAATTTAGAAATTACAACTTTATTAGACTCAAACACTAACTTATAACCATCTCGACATAATAAGGATCCGCTAATGAGATTCCTGTTGACTGACGGAGCATACTGCACGTTCTTCAAGTGGACAATCTTCCCTGAAATGAGCTTCAGTTCGACTGTACCAACACCAAGAACAGGCGCAGCTGATCTGTTTCCCATCAAGACAGAGGAAGTCCGCGCTCCATGTAAGAAGTAAACAAGGATATGTCAAAACGCACATGTATATTCGTACCAGTATCAACCCACCAATCTGTAGGTTGAAGTACTGAAAATACAACTGGTAAATTACCATACCGAGATCCACCGGCCTCATCGCCGTCGCCAATGGTGACGTTCACCTTCATGTTTGGCTTTCTATCATCTCGGTCCTTGCGGTAGCGGCAATTGTTCACAAGATGCCCTTCTTTGCCACACACAAAATATGCTATGGACTTCTCATCCTTCTCAGATTTCTTCTTGAAGTTGGTGGTTTTCTTAGGCTTTCCTCTATAGTTCATCTTTCCCTTCCCCTTGTCCTTGTAGTTGGGCTTGTTCACTACGATCTTAGCACTTGCACCTTGAGCAGACGTTACTGGACATCCTTTGCCCTTGCCTTTTCTTCCACATTGAGGGCTATTATTGGATCCTCGTGGAGATATCATCTCTTTTGTATTTTAGGGAGGTGGCAAAATCCCTCCAAGATGTAGGGAGTTTGGCAATAATGCCCGCTGCCACAAACCTGTCTGAGACTGCATATTTGCACTCAAGTGCATCCCACAACTCTGTGGGGTTTGTGCGATCCATGTACACATCGTAGAGCTGATCTGACAGTAGGGTCAGGATACATCCAAGTGCAGTATCACTTGCACTCAGGAAACTCGCGTCCTGCTCAATCGTGAATGGCATCACTGGATGGATCACCCACCACAGTCCCATAGACACAAGCCAAAATTTGACTCTAGTCTGCCATCTACGGAAGTTACCACCAGAAAACCTCTCAGGTTTCATTGCATCCGAAGCACCAGTCATTGCTGAATCACAGTAAACGCATAGATAAAGTTTCTAGATTGTTGGAAGTGTGCGTTTAAATTGAGCCATAGGTTAGGGGTTTTATAATTCACCCCTCCCCCTCTTAGGCTACGAGCACCGATTCCTTTCACAATGCAATAATATGGAATCTTTTTTCCTGCAATTGCAGTTTTCCATAATCCCTTACTTTCTGCTGTCAGTGACAACTGGGAATAGTTTATTACAAGTAATTGTTCTTAAACAAAGTGAAAAGCGTGTCATACTAAGTCAGAAGTCCTTGTTAATTACTATGAATTAATTTGCCATCAGCTAGCTGTGAAAGAGACGGCAAATGCCCAGCTGGCGCCTTTGAAGATCACTTGGTTTCATATATCCTATTCTAAACTAAATTTCCTTGTGAGGTAACTGTACTCACCTAACAGATAAATAAGTACGTCATGGGAGTTCCAAACCGGTTTCTGCACTGTTTTGCACAAGTATGGTTCCGAAGATTGGCAACTGAATACCGTGGAGCAGTAACATAAGGTGAATCATCCGCACTGACATGTTCACCTATATACTCTCCAGCGAGGACATTTTTCTTTGGAGAGAACTCCAGACAGAATATAAATTGTTAATCTAAGCAATCGGTTTGTCCCAAACATCATCCAGATTTTACATCCTTTGTTGCAAACACAACTCCCTTCACCCATTTCTGCATTACTTGATTTAGTTAAATTAAATAATTAAACTACAAAAAGATTCAAATAAGTAAACCACTGTAACTTAATTTCCGAAAATGAAACTAATAGAACGAGGACCAACCAGGTAAGCCTTATCAGTGTATTATTGGTCTGCATCTAAAGCGAAAGTTTGGGATAACTTGGACGAGAGCCCTACACAAGCTGAAGTGTGAGCAGCTAGCCAGGATCTGGAATCAAGGCCTCATTTAAAAGAATTTGGTGCCTTAACAGTTAACAGTTAACACTGGTACCTTGCGCAAGAAGGATGTGAATGAGGAACGGCGGAGGCAGCACCCGGGAAGAACAAGATCCAGAAGGCCCTTCGTTCAAGCCGCCACCTGATTCACCACCTGCTTCATCACAGCTTGCTTTTCCCCCTCCAGGTTTTGGGGCTGGTGGACTGGGTTGGCAGCGCCAAAGGCCCGTTCGGGCTGGCAGTAGGGCGGGGGACCTTGCGGAGCGGCGGGAGGGAGAGATCCGGCGGTCGAGCGGTGAATGTTACGGACGGGCGGCCGGGAGGGAGAGCAGTGGTGCAGATGTGACGGCCGGTGGCGCCATGGATTTGGGATTTTCGGGCCGATGGAAGAAGCGGCTTGAAGTTGAAATAAACAGAGCAGGCAGCTGGGACTGGAACTGAAGGCGAAGCACCACTGTCGCGACTCGCGACCACCGCGTCAACCTGTCCAGCCCTCGGCTGCACATTTTGGTTAGATCAGCCTAGCAATAGTCGCTCTAAATGCTATACGGAGGTTATGTTTAGTTTATATGGGTTTTTAAATTTGCTTCAACTCCAATAATAATTTTATAGTCATCATTATAGTCATCAATTCTAAATTATAATCAATGTAAGCCTAAACGGTAAACCCTAAACAGTCGGTCGCCTACCGTTTAGCTATTTACTCGGACTAAACGGCCATTTAAATAGGTTAAACTATCATTAAATAGAGTAAACGGCTAATTAAACGGATACGACTAGCCACCGTATAGCGTTTGCACGGTGTGTACAAGGGCTAAACGGCGGTGTAGGCGAATTGTGATTATAATAGGTGGTTCAATAGAGACCCCTAGGAATGGATGGTGGAGGTGGGAGTTTGGAGCTCTTAAATAGAGGGTCTAGTAGAGTCTGATGGAGAATGGAGTGCATCTTTTTTATTTGACCCACTAAACTTAAGATAGAAGTCGTTTAGAGGATCTGATAAAGTTGCTCTTACCTTCATCCAACACAACCTAGCCGCCGGTGTCGCCATCTCTTTTCTGGCTATATTTTCGTCCCCTCAAACAACAGCAGGATAAGTAGACTAGACATAGTTATTTATTAGGTTAGGTCAAAAAAGTCATTATTTTTTCTTCGGCTGAACCCAACCTGGCCTAAGTGCCTAACTATAAGGCCAGAATTTTTGATCGAAGCACGACCCGATATGCCTAACTATAAGGTCAAACCTGATTTTTTATGAACAATTTTAGAGTTGGATCGTATTTTACAGGTTTTTCGATAAAAAACCGGCCCATGCCCCATGTCATTTTAGCCTGAATCCACCAACATATTGGTCGGGTCAGGTTTTATTAAGGGTCGGCATATTGGTCGGGTCAGGTTTTATTAAGGGTCGGATCGGATTTGTTGGCCAAGCAGTCTATGATCAGATCTAGTGCAGGCACCTTTAAAGAAATCCCACCACATCCTGCCCATATTTTTATATTTATCTCATTTGTTTCTGTATTTGTAGAAAAATATAGAAATAGAATGGGAAGCAGAAAAGTCTGTACCCCGCCCATTTTTGGATCCCATTTTTATCCGGAAAAATTCAATATCCATCCTATATTTATAAAATCCGGAAAAGATCTAATAGGCAAACTATATACCCTCCCTTTTTCATCTTAGGAAACATAAAATCTTAATTATATTTTTAGAAAATAGTTTGCGTAAAAGAGTGTGTAGTGTAATATTCATATGACGTGAACGGTGATTGAATAATAATGTATTCCGGTGAAGTTTGTGATCCCTGTCCGTTTCCGTTACCCGTGTATTCCGTTTTCGCTCATGGCTATCTCGTTCCAGCTCCTATTTCCGGTGATAAAATATGGATACATAAATGGTTAAGGGGTCCATACGTTTCCATTCCACAGTGAATAGCCTGACTGTCTTAGAGACACAGAATGAATCAAAGCCATAGTAATACTTCAGCATATCGAAACTTCCCTAACTGTTTTCTCCATTGTAATTTCTAGGTCGTTCAGCTATCATCGGTTAGAAATGTACAACCGCACTCGGGACGATCCTCCAAAGGATGAAAGGAAGAAAGAAACCAACAACAATGTTTATTATACATAAACTTCTCTTCACTTTATTGTGAAACCACAACAAGTACTTTCAGTCTGAGATTAAAAAAAAATCCCCCTCCGCTGGCGCAGCCAGGGTACTTCCATTTCCATTTTCTGATATCTTTATCCCTTTCATCATATGCTTGCGAAAAGGTCTTCAAGGCAAATTTATTTCCATGATGGCGATGCCTTGGTGACAACAGACCACAATCCTACACAAAAATAATATATAAAAAACAAACGTTAAGAGTGACATGCAGTCCAAAACGAGGAAACGTTGGAACAGGACATCACTACATGAATATCCAAGTCATCTTGGTACGAATGCAGAGATGAAAAGCAGTTAACGCATGTTGGATATAGACTACCTATCGGTGACAAATCGACAATATTTTAAAAACCAAATGATATCCGCGATGTCATGGGGCAATCCGGCGAAGCTATTTTGAGATTCTTTTATATGCTTGCAGGCCAAGAGCATCGTCACTATATATGTTTGAAGAAATTCAGCATATTTGCTTGTTCAATTTAATAGTTGGAGCTGAGCACTATCAGGGGCGGATAAAAATATATTTTTAGAGGTGGATACCGCACCCGCCTCCACTTCTCAAAGCTAAAAATACTATTATTAGAGGTTGGTAACGCGCCCACACCTGAAAATTATTTTTAGGCTAGAAATTAATTTACAGGGGTGGGTCATGCCATGACCCGCCCCTACAGATCAATTTCTAGAAAATGAAAAAATCAAACAAATAAATCAAAAACAGCAAAATAAAAAAAATATTGCAACCAATCAGCCACCACAACCCCAGTTCTATCGAGGCATAATTTTTTGACGAAATATGCACACTTGCATCACCCTGGTTCGAACCGCATAACTCAAGCCTTGCGCGTACCTTTTTATCCACCACACTACACAGTAACTTGTCACTCTATTATGTATACTATTCTTTTGTATTAACTCTAAAATTGATTTGTAGGGCCCCGGCTCTAAAACTCGTTTCTAGGGGCGGGTGATGCCACCACCCGCCCCTAAAAATGTTTTATACTTTATTCCAAAAATTCTTTTAAATCTTTACATATAGCAAAATAAATCAAGAAAAATTGAAACATCTACACTATGGTTATTATGGATTGTAGATAAAAAATATACCAACTATATTTTAATGTATATAAAGTTTAAGATTGTGGAAACCTCAAAGTAAGACTTGAGGTGTATGAGATACTATATATAATCATAGCTATTAGACCACATATAATAATTTTTTGGACTATTAATGATCTTAATGAAAAAGTTATCAACTACAAAATTGTAGGTCTCGTCAATCTCTACAATTTTGGTACAAAGTTTGACTTCATCCGAGATCATATGAAAAAGTTATGAATTTATTTTTTATGTGAAACTATTTCTAGGGGCGGGTCATGCCATCACCCGCCTTCTAAAAATGCATTCTAGGGGCGGGTGATGACATGACCCATCCTTTGAAAATGGCCACTATTTCCAGGGCGGGTGACGCCCCTAAAAATGGTGCTCATTTTCAGAGACAGGTGACGCTATCACCCACCCCAAAAAATACATTTTCCAGGGACGGATAAATTGCTACAGTAATCCCGCTCCATTTGTAGGAGTGGATTATCTTTTGGACCGCCCTAGAAAAAGTGGAACGCCGCTACAAATCGTTTTTTTAGCGGCGGAGCGAGTAAGTATAAAACGATATGCTGATCACTATTCACTGCTCCTCAAATATAGTAGTTTATTTGTATAACCTCTCTTCACTTCACCTCATAATGTATTTAGTATTTATTATCAGCAAGCTTATGGATGTTTAACTACATGAGAATTGGGACACTCGGCCCAATTTGGATGTGGTCCAGTAGTGGCCCATGCGTGCTACGTGCACATGTTTAGTACCACCTTGCTAGTTGATCAAGGGTGCAGCCAACTTATAAGCCTTTGTTCCAGCCATAGCACCTTCGGATTGATCCTTTTACACGAAGCAAGGATGAAAGTGTAAGCAGGGTGCTATGTGTATGCGGATCCGCCGCTCGGAAGGGCTGAGTTGTGCGGTTTTGGAGGACCGGGCCTGACAAGAACAAAAAAAAGGAACTTGTACTTTTTTATGTGGTGTGTACAAGGTATACTACAATAAATGTGGCTCTTATTAAAGGTGTATTCTTAGGGATAAAGCAAAAATTTAGATTAGATAAGTTTGTTAGGCAAGCTATTAGCTTTGTCTGTCATCGTCTCTTTGGATGATGCATGTATATTAAGTATAATGAAAGGCTACCGTCGTTATGACGAGTTGAGCAAGAGAAGAAATAGAATAAAGTCCTTTCCACATGGTTGATCAAAATAATTTCCTAACCTCGTGTAGACAAGGTCCAGTGAACCTTGAGGCCAAATGCAACTCCACCCTACGCACGGCACTCGTGACAGCCCCAACTACAACCAGCGGTGATAGACTTTCCGTGAGTAGATGATTGTAGTGGCCGTTGGAACAGCAGTGAATGTCCACATATCATCATTGGTCTTAAACCGACGGTGAAAGTTCAAATAACCATCTGCGGTTCGTAATACGAACGGGGTGATATGCGAGGAGTAGAACCCTCCACCCCTTTTTAAATTGAAAACCTACCCATTCGCATGAAAATTTAATAATTTTTTCATACGAAGTTGAATAATATATAAACTTTATATCAAAATTATACAACTCTATGAGATCTAAAACTATGTAGTTGATAATTTTTTAATTTAAAATTATTTATATACGCAAATATCAAATATACATTATTAGACCAATCAAATGACCTTAAATGGAAAAGTGACCAACATCAAAATTGTAGTACTTGACGAGATCCATAAATTTGCGGTTGACAACATTTATTTGCGATTGTCTTAGCATCTAAAAATGTAATACATAATTTATAAATGTTAGTATAAATAAATAATATCCAATCACTTGGCATAAGTGACTACGTAGCATAGTAGCATGGAGGGGTCATGCAATGCATGAGGTTGTGGTTTTGAATCACCGGTGATGCATATTTCGCAAACTATGAGTCAAAATTATGGATGTTGGATGTTGATATGGCTGATTGTGCGATAATTGCTTGGTTATAAAAGACTTTTTTTCCATCATTATAAATTTTTATAGAGTTTTTCAACCGGCTGTGATGTTGGTGGTCGTAGTACTTTGCTCATGATAGACCTTCAGCCCTGCAACACTAGTGACTATCCCTTGAAAATCACGGTCCAGGGAAATCAGGGAATTCTAGTAGTGACCTCCACAATGATATGCAAATATCCCGCTCTGAGAACCACTTTGGCAGTAAAAGGGTTATCATCTGCTTGAGCAAATTTATTGTCTTCCACTCCATTCTGGGTGCCCACATCCACATTGCTCATGCTAACCGTGAAGGATCCCGATGGTCACTACCGCAGATCACTTTTTCCGTGTCGGTAGGAACCAGTCCCTACGGCTGCCCATCTGAAGTCAGGGAAGGGTCAACCATGTCTCACGTGCTCAGCAGACCGACCGGGGATCCCAGGCGCCCGACGGGAAAGGTTCTTCGGGTCTCGAGCGCGCTAAAAATTGGAGCCGGCACCAGCGAAAAGAATCTTGCGTGGGGGAGAGGCGGGCGTGAAACGAAGCTGGCCCACGCATCAGACACACAGCCGAAAAAAAGAGCGCGTGGATGCGCGGGCTCCGTGACTTCTTCCCCCCAAATTCTCTCTATCGCCCCCACCCCCGCCTCTTCTGCTTCCTATTCATCGCCGCTCCTCGCTGCGCCGCCCGTCGCCGTGTCTGCTCCTCCCTCACCCGCCACAGCTCAGCACCACCAGCTAGCACCACCTCCACCAAGCCCTAAGCCACCACCACCGCTGCTGCCGGAGCCCCCACAGGTAGGCCGAAATCCCGCTGCCACCCAAGCTCCGGTGCCGCCGCCCGAAATCCCGAAACCCATGCTCCCGCATCGCTACCCAAGCAATGCCGCCGCGCCCTAGCTACCTCCTTCCAGCCTGTTGCAGATCTGCAACCTAGCCCCCTCCTCAATCTCTAGCCCTCCCACCTGCTCCCCAAATAACAACCAAAATTTCAGCAATATTAATTTGGGGTAAGATCTAGATTGCGCTCAGTTCTTGCTTTTATAGGGAAAAATTGTTTTTCTCTGATTTATTGTGCTCTGCGTACAGAAATTCGGAGAGGGGAAGCCTTTGTCTGACTGCTATCTACTTGGCCTCCCAACGGCGTCCTCAACTTTGACCAAGCTGCCATCTACCCCAGGCACCCCTAAATCCTAGTTATCACTGGTGATTTTTCTGTCTCTTAGCTATCTTGCCTTACGTAACTGATAACTGTGATGTTCTTTTCCTCATGGGGAATTTTGATACTTTTATCTGCTACAAATTTATTTGCATAATGTGACCCAGTTGGCATTGGATTAGAGAAACATTGTGTTTTTCTCTCATGAGATAAATTGACTGCTTGTTAAATTGGTATATAAAAAATGTTAGGTTGCTTTATTCTTGGAATCGAATGGATTCTACTTGTTTTAGTGTTTCACACAATACTGCATATATACATTAGTGCTTTAGTAGGGTTGTTTTAGTATTTCCACAACATTACAGATAGACTTTAGTATGTTAGTAGGACTGTACTTATGGTTCGCTCATCATTCAAAATCCACTTTTGTACTAGCTGTATAAGAAAATCTCCTTTTTTTTGTCTGAATCAATTTGTGTTACTAAAAAATGACATTGCATCTTTTGCATTCATGATTTTCTTTCCTCTCCGATTTGTGACATGATTAATAAATTATTTGTAACAGGATTCTCAATGTTAATCAAGTTGGCTGCTGCTGCTGCTTGGAGAACTGTGAGCTGACCTCAAAGTCTTGGACAGATAAGGGTGGCTTCTCATAGCAGCTGGTTAGTTTGTCTATAACTTAGGGTCGATGTATAGTGGTTGGAAGCGTTTTAGGCCATCAAATGAATGGGTTGAAAAAACAAAAGAGTTCTTGGATCGAGCCTTCTCAATTCCTGAATTAGTTGAGTCTGATACAATTAAGTGCCCTTGTTCTACATGTCGGAATTATTTCAGGCAGAAAAGGCCTAGGATAGAGTTTCATTTGTGTCACAATGGGTTTAGGGAAAATTATCAAATGTGGACAGCACATGGTGAGAGGCGTGAAAATCAGGACCATGAGAGTGGCCAGGAGTTAGAACATGAGGGATTTGGTGAGACAGATCGGATGGAGGATATGCTAGTTGACTTAGCTGGTGAGCAACCACCATTCGTTGATGAAAGTCCAACTGGTTTTGCACAAGCCTTCTATAGTATGGTTGCAAGCGCAGATGAAAAAGTACATGAGCAAACCTTGCACTCTAGTCTCTCTGCTGTTGCTCGTCTATTGGCTATTAAATTACAATACAATCTCTCAGTGGCATGCTATGATGATATCGTGGACCTTATGCACGAACTACTCCCTTCTAATTCTAGGTTTCCCAAGAATTTCTTCCATTCCAAAAAATTGCTAGAGGGTCTTGGTATGCCATATCAAAAGATTGATGTTTGTTATAATAATTGCATGCTATACTATAAAGGTAATAGTGACAAGGATAAGTGTGACATTTGTGGTACCCCTCGCTACAAGGATGGTTCAAACAAGATTCCTCGTAAAGTGTTGCGCTACATGCCCATAACAAATAGGTTACAAAGGTTGTATTTACACGAGGGCACGGCAAAACTAATGCGTTCACACAAAGAAACTTGCTTCTCAAGCTCTGAAAAAATGCTACATCCATGTCATGGAGAGGCATGGAAGCAATTTGATGTTGGATTCCCAGACTTTGCAGATGATGCTAGGAACGTAAGATTGGGTTTTGCAACTGATGGTTTTACACCATATAGTGTGACTGCAGCCTCCTCTTGTTGGCCAGTATTTTGGGTTCCATATAATCTTCTACCTGGTGTTTGTATGAGGCAGGAGTATATATTTCTTGCTATGTTCATCCCTGGACCGGAACACCCAGGAAAGAACCTAGGTGTTTTGCTGCAACCTATGGTAGATGAACTGTTGGAGCTGTGGGATGGGGTAAATAAATGGGATGCTTCCTTGAAGCAAAACTTTAGGATGAGGGCATCATACTTATGGTCCATACATGACTTTCCTGTATATGGTATGTTTTCTGGATGGAGCACCCATGGGATTTTTGCATGTCCACAATGCATGTGTGATACTAATGCATATCGACTAAGTAAAGGTGGTAAGGCTAGTTGGTTTGACTGCCATAGGCGATTTCTTCCAACAGGACATCCCTTTTGAAACCAAGCAAATGCCTTCCGCAAGAACAAGGTAGTGCATGAAGGACCGCCTAGGCGTTTAACTGGACAGGAGGTTAAGGTCCAATTGTGACGGTTACCGTCACGGAAGACCATCCGTGACGGTTTTGTCCGTCAGGGAAAAAACTTGTCTGGTGTAGTGGGTATGGTACCATAGGAATAGTTTGTCTTTATTTATGATTGTTTTGAGATCCGAGGCATTATGTACTCTATATAAACATCTAAGAAGGCTCCACACAATAATTTCATTCCAACCGAGTTGATGAAAGTAAATTGGAGGCAAGTGTGGGAATATAAATATACTGCGAATTATGTTTTAAATTTAACTTAAATTATGCATTTAATACTACACTAATTAGTGTAAAAATTTTCATTTGAATTGGAGTTAGTAATAAGCTGGCAGGTCGTGGAATTTTCATTTACCTTTTTAAGCCTTCTATATACCCCAAAGCATAAACTGCACCAAGGTTAAGAGCAATGATGTTTTCAAGCCTGCAAGAAAAAAGAAGACACGTATTCAATCTACATACATGATATGATGATTATCAAACTGTATTCTTGCCAAAATAATTTTCTGTGGCACACTTGAAATCTATGAGATCTGGCTCATATATTGTATAAATCCTGTTGTTTCATATTTCTTGGTCCACCCAGAGTCAGCTCACAAACAGAACTGCTGGAAAAGGCATTTGGAAGCTCCTTCCCATAACAAAATCCTAACATGTATAGAGGTTCGAAAACTATAAGCTGGGACCTTTGATTAATTGTTTGGAACTGCAAAATTAACGACCAAATGCCTGAAACATATGTCAAAATGATAGGAAAACAAGAATATGACCTGTAGGTAGTGGAATGCCATACACGAATAGTGCCATCATGTGAACCTGTGATTACTACCGGGAGCTCTGGGTGACAGTAGACACAACTAACACGGTCTGCGTGCCCCTTGAGTGTCTGAACACATCTTTCTGCCTCCATGTCCCAGATCTAAGAATCAAAATGGAAATTAATGAAGCAATGTAGTTTATACACCAGGAAGCATACCAGTGCGCTGTTCCGTTAAAAGAATTGATGTCATACTTGCGCAGTCCTATCCAAAGAGCCGCTAATCAAATACTGCCGGATATCACCAGTACAGCTGTGAACGCATGTCAGTCCATCCAGATGATCGGACAATATTATTTTGCTCTCAAAAGTAGAAATGTCCCAGATCTGCAGAGCACAATGTGATTCCGACCAATTAAGCCCCTTAGTGGAAAAATTTAACCCTAGGCTTTCTTGAAGAGAAAGTGATTATACGGAAGAACCATATATATATTGAAGATATATAAGATCCAGATTGAAACAAACCCTGATTGTATGATCCAAGGAAGCACTGGCAAAACTGTCAGTGTCCACTGTGTTGAAAATCACTTGCGTCACTGTGTCAGAGTGCCCCTCGAATGTTTGAGTACACTCCCAGCCCTTCTCCCAGTTCCAAAGCTTTATCAGGTGGTCGTCGGACGCTGATAGAACAAGCGGACCAGATGGATGCACAGCCAAAGATGTGACCTCTCCCTCGTGAGCTTTGAAATTTGCGACTTGGTGCTTGGTATTGTAATTGTATACACAGATAGTCCCATCGCCATCACCAGCCACAACCCACTTCTCCCGTTCTATGAATTTAGCTGAATAGACTGCAACGGTGACAAAGATATTAGCATCACCGTTTACCAAGAAATCACAAAGTACTGAAGAGAGAAAGCTTACCTGGATTATTCCTGCCAAAAGAGATCTCACTTTCCTGTGGATACACGAGCATATTACTTCAATAATTCAAATGTTGCAAAAATACTTAAGTCAGATCGTAGAGGTACAAGCAACCTACCAGCGCCTCGTAGTCCCAAATGAAAATGTCTCCTCCTAGATGGCTAGTCATAACCCTGCATTTTGGAATTAAATTTAGATGCAGAGGAAGAATCAATCTCGCTTGCGCCATTTTGGTGCACACGAGAAAACGCTGCACCACTTAAAGGACCACGCACTAACCATGGCTCCGTTGGATGCACGTCCATAGACAGCATTTTGGAAAATTTCCTAATTGATATGATCTGATTCAAAAGAAATGCCATTGCCAACCAGTATTATTCAAGAACCCCCCATAATTGAAAACAAAATTAACACAAGAGGTGAAGTTAATTACCTGGATTTCAGACTTGAGCGGCTGCAGGATCATCAGACAAGCAAGTAAAACAGCAAAAATAAGAGCAAACAGAGAAGAAGAAAACGTCAGTTTACTATAAGGATATATCGGCATGCTTTATGTGACACGTTAAGCTCAGTCGTTCAGAACTTGCCTTTTGTAGTGGATCAGAAACAACCTCTAGTATTAGCTCATGCACTTTATCTGCTGCCGTCTTTTTGAGCTTTTTACGAAAATTGCAAAACTCGACCGCCGCTGAACTTATGTCAGCATGATTTAGGCTCAGGTTACCGTCCCGAACAATGGTGCTCCCCAGCGTGAAAAACTCCTCTCTGTTTGATGGCGGCTGCTTCTCCTGCTCACGTGTTGTCACTATAATAGTGTAGGTCGACCGTGGTGGCACAACACCACGGAGGGGCATCTTTGCCATGTATTTCTTTGAGCTTTTCGTGCCGAGCCAAATGGAGATGCAGTCATCTGTCGTGTTAGTTAATTGCAGTGAACATGAGATTAACATGTTTGGCTTGAACGGGAAACGAAGTTCTGTTGGGTAGATATCAAGCAGATCAGTCGAGACGGATGAGTCTTCTTTGCAATAACTGTAAAGGGACTGAAGCCACTGCCGTGTGGGCTTGATCGCAATTCGGCTCATGTGCCAGTGGCTCATAGTTTCTGCAGTTATTGATGCAGAGGATTTGTTTCCAATGGAGACTGGGTTCATCTACAGACAAAACTAATAATCAATACAGTGGCAGGTAGCATGAGATTCTTGATTGGAATATGAAAACAGGTTGCTGATCAATCTTAGCGGCTATGGCTGCTGTGTACAGATATCATCAATATAGTAGAAAATACAACCTGTCCGTACCCCTTAATTTTTTTTTCCAAATCACAAGGAGTCAACAACTCAATATTTCGTAGCTTGTCATAACTCATAAACACAGCTCGAGGTTGCATGTTCCACGCATGCCAAAGTTAGTCAGAACAATATTTCTTAGTTCTAAATAGTTTTTTAGTTTGAAATCTGTATTACCAGGCCTTGCAGATGAGGGGTCAAAGCGTAAAAACAAACTTTTTATCCCAAACATAATACAGTAACAAAATTAAATAATCTAAGCATAGAGGGTCCATGTCATAAATGTTGATATATACCTGAGGTCTTGCATTGACGGATGGTTTCTTGTTCCAATCAACTGTGGAAATAATCCCAACAATATTGAGCTTATCAACAATATCAACTATGGAAGGCCTTTTGTTCCGATCAGCCTCCACACACTTTAGCCCAATTACAATGCATGCATTTACTTGCTGGAGGCCATTTGGATCTAGTGATGGGTACTTGTGTATTATTTGCTCATCAGTTGTCCAATTTTGATGTACCTACAGAGTTGGATTTAATCCTTATTGAGAATGTATTAACTGAATACATGGAAACATTCTAAAGCCGATGTTTTGAATTTCCAGTCATCAAGTAATGCTGTCTTACGTTGTCGACAAATTTTCTTCCAAAACTGTCTTCTAAACCTGCACAGTTCTTCTCTCCAGTCGTGATCTCAAGAATAAGCATGCCTAAACTATATATGTCTGACATGGTGGAGATTTCACCTCTGTATAGATATTCTGGAGCAAAGTAACCACTGCAAGAGTTTATCGAAGAATCAAACAAACATTTTCATTTATGACAATTGGAAGGAATAATCATACTTTGCAGTTTGTTTCCGCTTACTTATATCCCTGAACATTGATTGTGTTCATGCTGGTCTGCTCTTTGCCAAAGAGTCTCGAAAAACCAAAATCGGCAATCTTTGGCACCCAGTTATCATCCAACAATATAGATCTAGGCACAAGATTCATATGAATAAGGGGTGCGTCCAATTCCTTGTGAAGAAAATGCAAACCCAGGCAGATACCCTTAATTATTTTGAATCGTGTGTCCCAGTTTATCGACGTAGTGTCCGCTGAAGTAAGAAGTAAAGAAAGTACAGTAACTTGGATGATTCCAAGACAGTATAAAGAGAACTGCTCAAAAAAAAAGATAGTACAAAGAGAGAGAGAGAGAGACAAATTTGTTGGGCAGTGCATTCCATACCATAAAGATGCATGTGAAGACTTCCATTATCTAGATATTTGTAGCCAAGACAGCTTGCCATCTTTTCTATAATAATATATCTTCCATTAAGCTTAACCACTTCCTTCTGCGCCTCGTGGGAGAAGCAAACCAGCTCTACTATATTCTCGTGTCTAAGTCCCATAAGATATGAAACCTCAGTTTCGAAGGTATTGCGACATGACACTGGTGAGTTTTCAGCAAGCCTCTTCACAGCAATCATGCCCCCTTCAGGAAGAACTCCCTGTTTAACCTCCTCCATGGATCATTAGTATAACAGTTTCGTATGGAAGAATTTGATGTTTAAATGTTAGGGGTCCACTCGCACCTTATAAACTGTTCCAAAACAGATCGGCCAAGTTCTCGGTCAGGAGAGAAATCATCGGTAATTTCCTTCATAAAGGTCAAAGGTCGGTATGTCGGCATTTCCAATGATTGAAGTACCCCCTGTTTAACCTCTTCCATGGATCATTAATTAGGACACCCTTTTTGTATTGAAGAATTTAATGTTTAAATGTTAGAACCCAACCAGTATACCTCATCGATAAAAGATGATGTGTCCTTCTGGTGTTCTTCTGTCTCAGCCAATTTGTGGACGATGGATGCAATATTAGGCCTCTTACACCTTTCCTCCTCTATGCACTTCAATGCTATCTCTACGCATTTCTTCACTTGTTGGCAGTCTTTTACGAGTGATGTATACCCTGGTATTGTCCGTAGCCTTTCCCTCCATTTCTTGTGTACCTCCATTAATTGAATCAGAAGCATTACATTAAAAGCTTACAAAAATATTTTTTCTAATAGATAAGAGTTCTTTACCTGCCTGATAAATTTGGATGGTCTCGTGGTGTAAGCACGGCTGTAGCCTGTTTGTCCACACATTACCTGTATAATTATAACACCCAAACTAAAAATGTCGAACTCTTTCGAGATTATTTGATTTTTTATGAATTCTGGTGGGCAGTATCCCCTGCATGATAGCATAATCCATACATATACAATTGTCATTATGAGGTTTTAGTCTTTAGTAGATCGCAAAGGAAATCATAGTCAGGCATATAAGCTTACAATGTTCCTAAAGCTCTGGTGGATGTCTTTTTGCTTGTGGTGTCTTCACCAAGTAGTCTAGATAAACCAAAATCAGCAATTTTTGGCTCCATATTACTATCTAGCAATATGTTTTCAGGCTTCAGGTCCAAATGGTAGACAGGACTTTCTAGCTCCATATGAAGGTATTTTAAACCCATACAGACACCTCTAATTATTTTGTACCGTGTTTGCCAATCGAATCCATAATGTTCGTCTGTAACAAAAAAGGGCAGAACTTTCATGGAATGCACTTGAAAGTAGTTTCTTCATGCCAAAAGAAATACGTGATGTAGAAAAGTATCGTACCAGATAGGTGCTTCTGAAGGTTTCCTTTGTTTAGATACTCAAAGCAGAGGGCCCTGTGCATCTTTACGGCAATAATATTTTTTCCATTATACTCTGTAACTACCTCTTCTTCTTCGTTGCAAAAGCCTAACAACCGGACAATATTGGGATGCTTCAGCTTTGTAAGGTTGTTGAACTCTCTGGTAAATGCAATTCCATCAAGATCCGTGGAATCAATAAGCAGCTTCACAGCAATTTCTTGCCCATATTTATCTTTCCCCTGGTGGACGATCCTTATTGATGTCAGAAGCTATATCTTTTTTTTGTGATCGCCAATAATATTTTGGAAATATAAATTTAAAGCAGAGGCTACAAGAATGTACAATTACTAAGCCATGCGCGAGATGTGTCATGTATTACTGGAACGTAATATGGTATTACTGGAACGTAATTGTGGCATTCTGTCTGTTACCTAACATACCTTGTAAACCATGCCAAATGTGCCACAGCCGAGCAAATCGGAGAAACCACCTGTAATTTCCTTTAGTTCTTGGTATGCAATATGCAATGTCTCCGAATTGTCCATATTACCTCTTCCCCTAGTAAAAGAACTCTCCTTTGCTGTATCTTTGGCAACTATGCATGCACAGAAATTACCAATCTAATAAAGGACAAATTGCTGGTACAATGATGAGAAGAAAATACATGAGTCTATACTCTGGGAATGCCTATGAGATTGTCGTAACCACCGAGAGAGCTGCAATAATCATCCACAAATGAAACAACTCCGATGTTTCATGGCACTACCAGAAACCAACCTGAACCAGTCCAGCAGTGGCTGAGAGGTGGATCCAAGAGGTTTGCTCGCTCTAGACACGGAGTTGATGGAGGTAACTAGTATGCAGGGTATTTTTTTTTCCTGATTGTCAGCTACAACGACGACCCTTGCACCTTCTGCAAATAGTGGCCACACGAACATCGGTGTAAGTGAAGCAAATGAAGAACTTGCTTGTTGAAAATTATGAATATAGATGCGACAACATGGTTGATCAACAACCTAGTCATCGAATTTGCAGAACACATTGACGCTTTGGCACAGACCTACTTGAAACCAAAACGAAAAACTCTGCACCAGGACAGCGAACATGGCTCAACTTGCAAACAATCGGCTTAGTCGACAGAAGTGAGTGGGTAATAAGATCCAACGCGCGTGCGATGTAGATAAGGATTAACAAAACACAGGACACACCTAGCTATGACCATATGATTATACAGTTAGCTCAATTAAAAGGTGAAGTGGACAGCCCCAAGGGAAAGAGACAGCTGAATTATTCGTCCCCAAAATTGATTTGACCTGGTGGTATGCATTTGATGCCAGGGCAACTTGCAGCCAGTGAATTTAGGCTCACATGGAGATTTTCCATGTGATGTGGTATGTAACAACTCTGCTCCGTATTCTCTTCATCTCTTGGTTTCCTAGGACTCGTCACGACATGGCACACAGACAGAAGCGGTTCTTACCAGTTCGTTCTCTTTAATCTCTGCTACCCATGGTTGTTATGGCGTCGCCATATCGTCGCCATAGCGAAGCCATAGCGTCGTGGCGGGTTTGTGCCTCTCGCCACGGCGACGCCACGACTTCGATGTCTATGGCGTCCGCCACAGAGCTATGGCGTCGCCGTGGCGCCGATATGGCATCCTGTGGCGCCGTGAAGCTTTGTGGCGGGCGCCATAGAGCTGCGTCTAGGTGTATGAGTTGAGAGACTTACCTCCTCTCGTTCCCCTGTTCAGCCGCCGCCACCGCTATCTCCTTCCCCTGCCCGAGCCATCCGCCGCCGCCGCCGCTATCTCCTTCCCCTGCCCGAGCCCTCCGCCGCCGCCGCCGCCGCCGCCGCCGCCGCCGCTATCTCCTTCCCCTGCCCGAGCCCTCCGCCGCCGCCGCCGCTATCTCTGTGGCAAAACCACCTGAATTAATCCGGCTCAAGTGTATTAACCATCACCATTAAGGCAATCTCGGTTAACCTTACACTTCAAACGGAGTAATCCACTGGTCTGTCGGGTATAACCTCCCGATACAACCACGGTAGAGCGGATCGAATGCCATGCATACAAACGCTCATGCGACGATGAGCCCAGAGAATACCACATTCCAGCAAATATTCAACATTATCATAAGTAAATATTACAGACCAAGTTTTGAGTTTAGCAACCAAGTACTTCAGTGATCATAACTAATAAGTTCTTCAGAGTTTAAGTTGCAGCGGAAAATAAAACAACGAAAGCTACTTCGACGATACGGATGTCTCGATGAAGCCCGTACGAGACATCACTCGGCATTATCTCCGTTGGACGGGGGCGTATCCCATTCCACCGACCAACCAGGGGGAAGAGTGCAGGGCCAAGTCAAGCTAGCAATCATATCTTCGAAGGTCTCACCTGAAAACGAGCCACAAGCAAGGCTGAGTATACTAATACTCAGCAAGACTTACCCGAGTAGTGGAATCTACTCCACCGACTCTAGATATGCAAGGCTTTTTGGCTCAGGGGTTTGTTTTGCCGAAAAGCATCTACAAGTGGGTCCTTACTTTCAACTTTTAGCTCAAGATTCTAGTTTCATTAACCATTCTAGGTAAGCAGCTATCCAATAGCATTCATGGTGAAGCATTAAATTTCATCCAACAAGTTTATTCCTCATCATTGTTCCTCTTCTTACACTGTGGGTAAAGAGGGTTAAGCAGTCTCAATAGCCGTGAGAAACGGACGATTCGAATCGAATTTCTTAACCTTGCAAGGAAAACCTAAACACACGTCACGTGGTTACTCCTAGAGTCACACGTGCAACCTTTCCCCTTTCTTTCCGGGTCGTGGATCGGGGCTACCCTCCGAGAGTACAAGAGTCCCACGCCACGGTTCGCCACCGGGTCGTGACCACTCTCTGCACTCGCCATATGCACATGGGACCGAAGTTCAAAGGGTAGGATGCCGTCCCCTTGCCGGGCCAATCAGGTACTTAAGCTTACCGATTCTCATAATCTCGGCATGTGTTTAGTACGTTCAAAGACTTAACCATCACTACCACACACTGCGGCCTTAGTATTTTTCACTAGACAGACGGGCCTCAATCGTAAACATCGTACCATAGCCCGTCCGTTGTCCTTATGATTGCAGCGTGTAGTAAGCATTCAACTCCTATTTTCTCGCGAGTGACATGAAATCACTCGGCTTTTACCGGAGTCCTATTAGCACAACATTCGATCGATCCTTACGTCTAGTTTTCAAGCATGGGTTCCTAACATCATGCAACTAAGTTTTCATCCAACTCCTATCAACCTAATGCACAAGCAAAAGAGTAGTAAGTTGCATAATTTAGGAAAGAAAATGGGTTATGCTCCGGGGCTTGCCTTCTTGCGAAAAGTTAGCTTGGGGCTCTTCCGAACTTGGGCTCGGGTCTTCAAGAGCTTCAGTTAGATTTACTTGAGCTTCACGCTGCTCACTCTCGGACGCGGGCACCAGCTCGTAAGTTCCGTCGGCGAGAGTCGTCGATTCTACATGAATGCACAAGTTTAAGTCGTGGTGATGGTAATTGGCACGATTTAAGTGTAATTACTACAGTGGATAGTTTCTGGTCATGAAACTTTGGATTTAGGCACATCAGGGAAAGATGTGCTTACTGCAAAATTTTCAGACAATTTCATGTAGTAGATTAATTATGAAAAATATATTATATAGTTGCTGTTAGATCCTTGTTCTTTTTGTACAGAACAAATGGTGCAACAACTGAGTCTAAGATTTTTATAGAGCTTTCATTCAAGCATGCAGGAGCTACTGTAATTTTTGTAGGATTTATTATGCATTTTTCAGAGCATAGAAAATATGACATTACTTTCCTAGGTTATTCAAGGATTTATTTTTACAGGATCATCCATAGGGTTTTTGTCCATGAAACATTTTACATAGCAACCTCTACGACAGTGTATCTTCTAGTAATAATTTTAGAATTTTCCAAGCTAAGATACTATTTTCTTGATTTAATGTATGTGATTAGCACATAAATCAAATAATTAGGTTCCCGTGAGATATAAGGTCTGCCAATTTTTCTCTGGCATCTAGGTACCATTACACCAGTACAGAAAAAGTTTCATTGGGTGATTCATAACCTAACTGCAGGGGTAAAAATATTTAGCCACTTATGGTATGAAACTAAGTTTAATAAACAGTATAGCTAGAGATGGAATTTGGGCCTGATCTTTTTACACAGCCCTAACCATCAAGCAACTAACTCACTGTCCTAATTTTAAGGTCAGTACTGATTTACAACAGTGGGTACAAAATAAGTCCATTAAAGCTTCCATTTTATGTAGAGCAAAATATGTTGAGAATCTGAGAAACATTTTGTAACAAAAGTTGTAGAGTTTATTCTAAGGATTCCGGAACAGTTGAGTTTGCATTTTTCTGAATTTTCTACAATTTTATACGAATTTTACATATTCACTGAATCTAGATTTGAAACTTTCTTTTACAACTGGGTCCTTGAGTTTTACGTGCAGACCCTTCTAAAGATTTAAATTCTTGCAATTGGGTCCTCGGGCGGCTCGGGTACGGTGGCCGGCCGAAATTCCGGCGAGGGGCTCGCCGGCGGTGAGGGGTGAGGGTCGGGGAAGGTTCAGGGGTGCGAGGGCTACCTCGTGGGGGGTTTTGTTCGGGTGGGGGACGGCCGGGAATGGCTCGCCGGCGTTGAAGCAGAGGCGGCGGCGGCGGCGGCGGCACGCGTCGACGGCGGTGCTCTGGCGGGCTTGGGGCGGCCTGGTCCGGACGGAAAGCTTCAGTGGCGCGTGGGGAAGCTGCTCAGGGGCTTGGCTTGGGCGGAGGAGGTTGGGGTCGGGCTGTCCACGGTGAGCAGGGGCGGCGGCGGCGGGTGACAGCGCGGGCGGCGGCGCTCTGGTGGTCCTGGGCGGCGTTGGGCGGGTCGGCGAGCTTCAGGGGGATGATGTAGTGGTGGCTGACGCTTCAATTTGGGCAGGAGGCGGCTTTGGAGGACTGTCCACGAGCGGGCGGCGCTCGGCGGCGGTAATGGCGGCGGCGAGGTGCTCTGGCTGCTGTGGCTCGCGTGGGCGGCCGGGGCGCGGCTTTTATAGGGGCAGGAGGGGGTGGAGGTGCCTGGGCGACGCGCGGGGCGGAGACACGGCGAGGGCGTGCCACTGGCCACGGCGGGCGGCAGCAGGACGCCGGCGCGGCGTGCGGCGGGCGGGCGCGAGCGACTGGCGGCCGAGGATTTGGCGTGGGCGCGAGGAGATAGCGCGGCGCGTGGATTGGGGAAGCAGCTGCTGCAGCGGCTCGGGTGGAGGGCAGGCGCAGCAACGGGCGGGGCGCGGGAGTCGGGACGGCACGGCGCGACGCGGCGGGGCGCGGCACGGCGTGCGCACGCGCGGACGCGTACTGGGCAGCGCGGCGGTGGGGGGGGGGGGGGGGGGGCAAAGCCGTGCGTGGGGGAGAGGCGCGGCGGCCACTGGCCTGGCGGCTCGCGCCGGTCAGGCGTCGCCGGCCACCTGGCGGCGCTGTCGGGCGGGGAGGGGAGAGAGAGAGAGAGGAGCGAGGGGCCTGAATGCAAGAATTTGAAAAGTTTCAGGGGGCTAGGTGCAAACAGGGCGTTTTCTCCTCTTTCTAATTTGAATTTTAAAAACTTTTGAACATGAAAGTTGTTCAGAATAAAAAGTTCTACAAGTTTGGTTTCAGGCAACAACTCATTTGGCTTATGGTTTGAAAGTTAATTTAAAAATTTAAAAGTATCCAAATATGCCCAAATTAAATTTGAATTTCAACTTAACTCGTTCTAATTATTTTCACCCTTTTATTAGTTGGTTAAGAATAGGGTTAGGCTAATGACATTGATTTTAGAAATGTAATTTACCAGGGTTGTCACAGCTGATGTGACACCCCGACCCAGGGCTTAATAGGATTAATAGGATAGTCATACCAACAAGTTGCAACTTCTTTTCCGGAAGCCCAATTTCAAAGAACTTCAAAGTTAAGCGTGCTTGGCTTGGAGCAATTTTGGGTATGGGTGACCGACCGGGAAATTCTTTCTGGGTGCGCACGAGTGATGACAAAGTGTGCAGAAAAAAACTTGTGTTGGTCTGTGAGGGCAGTCTATGTCCTAGGAAGCGGCCAGATGTAAGCGGGCCCGGTCTCGGGGAGGCGAGACGTCACAGAATGGTATCAGAGCCGACTCTCGCGGTTTCACGGGCGCGTACGAGCATAGAGCGCGGGCATGAGCACGGGCGCGTGCGGGTCAGGTGCGCAGGCATGTGGGCGGGCGCGTGGCGGATCAGTGCACGGGCATCAGGGATGCGCCGTTGGCACTGGACGCACGGACGTGGCACATGGGCTGTTGGCAATGTCCTAGGAAGCGGCCAGATGTAAGCGGGGGGGAGGCGGGACGTCACAGAATGGTATCAGAGCCGACTCTCGCGGTTTCACGGGCGCGTACGAGCATAGAGTGCGGGACGTCACAGAATGGTATCAGAGCCGACTCTCGCGGTTTCACGGGCGCGTGCGGGTCAGGTGCGCAGGCATGTGGGCGGGCGCGTGGCGGGTCAGTGCACGGGCATCAGGGATGCGCCGTTGGCACTGGACGCACGGACGTGGCACATGGGCTGTTGGCACTGGACGCATGGACGTGGCACATGGGCCGTTGGCACTGTGGACGTACGGACGTGGCCAAGAGGGAACGTTCCTGGCTTGGGGTTGACCGACGAGGACGTCGGTCTCTTAAGGGGGTGAGGATGTGACACCCCGACCCAGGGCTTAATAGGATTAATAGGATACTCATACCAACAAGTTGCAACTTCTTTTCCGGAAGCCCAATTTCAAAGAACTTCAAAGTTAAGCGTGCTTGGCTTGGAGCAATTTGGGGATGGGTGACCGACCGGGAAATTCTTTATAGGTGCGCACGAGTGATGACAAAGTATGCAGAAAAAACTTGTGTTGGTCTGTGAGGGCAGTCTATGTCCTAGGAAGCGGCCAGATGTAAGCGGGCCCGGTCTCGGGGAGGCGGGACGTCACAATCTCTTTCCCCTGCCCGAGCCGCGGCCGCCGCGAGCGGAGGGGGCAGGGGATCCGGCCCGCCGAGCAGCGCCGAGACAAGCTCCGCGAGGCCCGCCGCCGGCCTCTGTCCTTCCGCCGCGCCGGTGAGGGAGGGAGAGGGCGGAGCGAGGGAGGAGGACGGAGGAGGGGCGCGCTGGTGAGGGAGGAGGGCGGAGGGAGAGGGAGAGAGAGAGACGCGGCGTGGGGAGAGGGAGTGGATGGGGGGTGCGAGATAAGGTTGGAGTGGGTCCCACTCGTCAGTCGCTGTAGAAGAGGTGATATTTACTGCACTCGTCAGTCGGATATGTGTTTTTTAAAAGTCGGAGCTCTCGTAAACGGAGCCTCGCTTTCAATCTACTGCACTGCTGGAGGAGGAAGAGGAAGAGGAAGAAAAAATCATTTTGGATGATGATGATATAGATGATTTTGGTGAACAACCAATGGATGCTACTGAAGATGGTGGAGAGAATGTGGATGCTTCTAACGATCTCGATGAGTTTGCATTGGACGACTTTTGAGAGATGAGAGATTTGGAAGTTTGAGAAATGAGAGAGTTCTATGTCTTTTGTGCTACATTTACATTACTATTTTGAGTTGCTAATATTGTAGACTATACCTTTTAACCCACATTTGCATTACTATTTATTAGTATAATTTCCTAATATCCTAGACTATAATGTATGTATTCGCCACGCCGATGTGTGTATGGCGACGCCACGCCACACGCCATAGACGCTGTAAAGGTGTGAAGGTGGTGGGTCGCCGCGCCTCGCCGCGCCACCGTAACAACTATGCTGCTACCATCGTTCGATACTGTCATCAGTCAATTGGTTATGAAAACTAATTTTGTGTTGTAAACTAACTTCTGCATATATATGTAGAAAACGTTATCAGTTAATTGGTTATGAAAAATAATGGTTGGTGTACATGCATATGAACGCAAACATAGGCAAACAGAACAAGATCACTAGGAATGAGTCCTGGCATTAGCCAAATACAGAACTGCCACAAAACAGTCGGAAGGGACATGCAGTTCATACTCCCTCTGTTTTCAATACGTAGGTTGTTTTGGTAAATCTAGATGCATAATTTTTTTATGTATTTAGACATAATGATTATCTAGGTGTATAATAAAATCTATGTATTGAGATTTGCTAAAATGACCTATATTTTGGAACGGAGAGAGTACTGAAGAAAATGTTGTTGTAAAAGACCTGCGCGCAGGGTGATGTATATGTCAAGCAAGCAAACGTTGATTTAGATCTGGCAACCGGATGACTGTTCGACTGATCAAATTATATGATTGTATCCTTTTCCTTGATAACCTAATAAAAACAGAAAAAAAATACATCACATAAGTTCATTTGAGAGTACTGATTCCTTTTCCTACCAAGTTTTTCTTTTTTCGAATCCTCCATATGTGACACAAAAGTTGGATTTTGACGAACAGGACTAAAATTAACTAGATTAATATAGATAGTACTAATAGCAATAGACGTTTTGACCCCGTATTGTTCGCTCTGACAGAATCGACCTCTTCTGCCAGCATGGACACACGAATCCTTGGCGATGAACAACGTAACTAGTGTGCGATAAAAAACGATGCTAGTGATATAGGCTCAAATCGCACGAAGATAGTTTACAAAATGAACAAGGTCGCCCGGGTGGTGATGACCCAAGATTTGAAGTAAACTGCAGATCAACGGAGACCCATCTGGCACAAATCAATACTACGAAATCTCTAGACTCAACTAGCAGAATCAAAATCACAAACCTGAAGCAGTCCTGCAGATGGTTACTCTCATTGAAGAGATCTGTGTGAGGCGTTGAGAGGAAAGGAGTGAGAGAGCAGGAGCTTGTGAGGTAGGAGATGCAGATCAAGAATGGATAGGAAATTTATAGCGGAGGCGCATGTGCTGGTTCCCGGAAGCTAGGGCCCAGCCAATAAAACTCATGATGGAGCAATGTGATACTTTTCCCTGGGGAGAAAAGGAAGACTGGTATGTCCTTGGTTCAAGAAAACAGCCAACTCCGATTGTTGAAAATTTTCCATTTTCTTTATGCTCGAATCTCGAAGCAAAATCAAGATGCAGAGGACGCATGCATCTAGAACAAAATGTATCCGCATTGTTATTTCCTTATGACAAACACGTATGATCAAGTAGGACAAACTTCTAAACAATGCCAGATTTGGGATAAAACTAAATGCACATGTTTTGAGATAGTGGGAGTATTTGTTAGCATTACTCCCTCAATTCAAAATTTAAAGGCATATTCATTTCATTAGGACAAGACATTGAAGCGCATCTAGGCCGATAGATGCATTTGGTAAGTTTCGGTGATTAATGACAACCATATGTGACTAACGTGTGTTTTGAAGGAATTATTGTTTACCGGATGTGTCACATATGAAATATGAAAGGAGACCCCTCAATTCTTATTGTTATGTGTGCCAAAGATTTGAAATGCAAGATTAAGGACCCTTCTAGTTCTAGTATCAAGTATCACAAGGAGATGAAGGACACTTAATTTAGTATAGGTTTTATAGCTTTTAGTCTTTGACCGTACTATTAAGAGGGGCTCTCAAGTTGAGTTGGCTTTTAAAACCATGCACACTTGCTCAAGCTAGGTTCCAGACAGCTCAAAGAAATCAAAGAAACACTTGGAAGAAGAAGATGTCGAAGAAAAACTCAACTCCAAAGTTCAAAGCAAAGAAAACAATGTTTTCCTTTGGGTCGGTTGAACCGACGCCAGAGAATTTGCACGGGTCGGTGCAGTGTGTGTGCAATGGAAAAAAGGCTCAGTTGTACAGGTTGCACCGACTCTAAGGGAAGTGACCGTCGGCACATGGACCTAGTCATCACTCAGAATAAATGTCAAACCCTATCTCAGTGAACTCTTCAGGACCGGTTGCACCGACGCTAGGAAATCAGGATGTCGGTGCATCTCTCTATTATTAACTTTGATTTGCTTCAGGAGTGGCAGGATGAAGGCCGTCGGTGCATTACCCTGCTAATACTCAGTAACGATGTTTTGAGTGACAGAACCTTGGGCCAGGATTCTCTTCAGGACCGGTTGCACCGACTCTCTGTCGGTCTAACTGACACTATGTGACATCAGCACAAGTACAGTGTCAGAAACCCAACGGCTACTATTTCAGCTTAGAGTGAACGTTTGCACCGACACCCAATGAATTTTTGGGGAAGGTACAGTAACGTCTATATTTGGATCTCTAGCCTATATATACCCCTCCATTGTGTCACTTGAGTTGCCTTTGCCATCCTGAATACTTGAGGCCACCCTTGAGCAGTAGAGAAACACTTGAAGACATGAGAATAAGAGATTGACCTTTGAAAGTTGATCCAATCAAGAAGAAATCATTTCCTTGGAGTAGCAAGTGTGCTTGAGCTTAGGGCCAACTTAGTGTTAGGTCAAGTGAAGTATTGAGAGCTTGTAACTCTTGGTGTTTGATGGCACCTAAACGGTCTTGGTGATCGGTTGCTCTTGGTGAGCTCTTGGATTTTGTGGAAGCCCCAAGAAAAGAAGTTGTACACAGTGTGAAGCTCGCCGTTTCGGAGATGGAGAAGGAGCATTCTTAGTGAAGCACTTGCGTTCTTGGTGATGCAAGGGAGCTATACCCTTTGTGGGTGCTCCAACATGGACTAGGGGGAGCGTCAACTCCTCGATACCATGGGAAAAAATTGGGTTGTCTCGTGTCTCACTTTTACATTCAAGCATTTATATTGCTCTCCTTATTGCTATCCTTGCATGTTTGCTTGTTTGTTCAACTAGGATGATCATATACTAGTATGCTCTCTTGACTAGATCAATTCTTGTTAGTGTGGTCTTGCAACTAGAAATCATGAGCATGTTAGTGTGTTATCCAACCTAAAGCCGCTCAATTTAGTGTGCTCTAGTTGTTTAGAACAAAACTTGTAGATTGGGCAACACTAGTATAGGTTAAGGATTTGATATAATTCGAAAAATTCCCAATTCAACCCCTCCTTCTTGGGCCTCAATCCTTTCAATTGGTATCAGAGCTTAGACTCTCTTTTATAGGCTTAAAATCCTATAGAAATGGCCCCGTCGGGGTGTGAACCACCCAAGTTTGATGGGAGAAACTATGACTATTGGAAAGCTCCCATGGCGAGTTACCTTAATGCTCAATCTTATCATGCTTGGGAGGTCACCGAGAAACCTATGCCAACCATGCCCAGTGAAGAGCAAGTTAAGTGAAATTCTAGAGCTAAGAATGCCATATTTGAGGCCGTTAGTGAAGAGGTCTTTGCTCGTGTGCGTAGCTAGGGCATGGCCAATGAGGTGTGGAGTGAGCTTGAAACCATGTATGTTGGTTCCAAAAAACTTCGTGAAGAAAAATATCAATTGCTTAAGGACAAGCTAAATGATTTCAAAATGCTTCCTAATGAGCTTGTTGAGCAAATATTCTCTAGATTGAATGTGATTATTGAGGACATTAATGCACTTGAAATTTCTTCTATGACCGATAGTGACATCATTCGGAAGATTCATCACTCACTCATCAAGCCCAAGTACAACATCATCGTATATCTTCTCTACGAGGTGGATCTTAGTACGCTCAAGGTGGTCGATGTGATTGGGAAGATCCGATCACATGAAATGTTTCTCATGGGTGAACTTGAGCCTTCATAAGCCAAGAAAGATCTTGCATTCAAAGCCAAAAGTGACCACAAGTCAAAGAAAAAGAATAAGTGCAAGGTTCCTTCACCAAGCACAAGTGAAGATGAAGCTAGCAATGGCTCAAGTGATGATGAGGGAGATGAAGACATGGAGTTGGCTCTTCTGATGAGGAAGACCTCCAAAATGATGTCAAGATTTAACAAGAAAGGGTACAACTATGATCCAAAGAAAAACAATTTCCGTACCCGGAGAAACAAGGAAGAAGTCAAAAAGAAGTGCTACAATTGTGGTAAGTATGGCTACCTCTCCTATGATTGCCCTGAGCCATCAAACCTAAACAACAAGCGTGAAGATGAGGGAAATCAACACAATCACAGGAAGAAGGACCATGAAAAGGGAGATTACAAGAAGAAGAAGTCCTTCAAGAGAAAAGAGCAAATCAAAGCTTTTCTTGGTGAGTGGGTCACTGATGGTGAAACCTCAAGTGATGAATCAAGTGATGAAGACACCAAGAAGAAGATTGTGGGAATCGCCATCAAGGATGATGAACCACCTCTACCTCCACCGCCCATGTGCTTCATGGAAAAAGGTAGCTCTTAGGTGAACTACAAAGCCGGTGGAAAGCATTGGGTGCTTCATAGCGGATGTACACAACATATGACCGGCTATATAATGATGTTCACCTCACTAGATGAAGATGTGGGCGATCATGAACATGTCACCTTTGGTGATAATTCAAAATGAAAAGTGGTAGGTTTGGGTAAGGTAGCAATAACCAAGGATCTCTCTATTTCTAATGTCTTGCTTGTAGAGTCCGTGAGTTTTAATTTGCTTGCAATTGCACAACTTTGTGATTTGGGACTAATATGCACCTTTAGCGATTGTGATGTTGTTGTGACAAGCAAGGAAGACAAGAGCCTCATTTTCAATGGGTTTCGACATGGTAACATCTACCTTGTTGACTTCTCATCTCAAGATGCAAGCTTGTCAACGTGCCTCTTCACCAAGACGTCTTTGGGTTGGCTTTGGCATCGCCGCATTGCTCATATTGGAATGAGCCAACTCAAGAAGGCATTCAAACGAGGAATGGTGGTTGGTGTGAAGGATGTGAAGTTTGAGAAGGACAAACTTTGTAGTGCTTGCCAAGCCGGGAAGCAATTTGCAACTTCACATCCCATGAAGGCCTACTTGTCAACATCAAGACCATTGGAACTTCTCCACATGGATCTCTTCGGGCCAACCACCTACAAAAGTCTTGGTGGTAATCTCTATTGTCTCGTCATTGTTGATGATTATTCTTGATATGCTTGGACATTCTTTTTGAAGGATAAAGGTGAGACGATGGGGACATTCAAGACCTTCGCCAAGCAAGCTCAAAATCAATATGAGTCAAAGGTTGTGAAGGTCCGGAGTGACAATGGCACCGAGTTCAAGAACACACAAATTGAAGAGTTTTGCGACGAGTTCGGCATCAAGCATGAGTTTTCATCAACATACACTCCTCAACAAAATGGAGTGGTGGAGAGGAAGAACAAGACGTTGATCACCCTTGCAAGAGCCATGTTGGATGACTATGGCATATCTCAAAGGTTTTGGGCGGAAGCAATCAACACTGCTTGCCATGCGTCCAACCGGGTGTATCTCCACCGCTTTTTGAAGAAGACGCCATATGAGCTCCTCATTGGGAGAAAGCCCAACATCTCCTACTTCCAGATCTTCAGTTGCAAATGCTACATTTTCAAGAAAAGGAAGCACCTAGGGAAGTTTGAAAGTCGTTGTGATGTTGGTATTTTTGTTGGTTACTCATCAAAGTCCAAAGCATGTAGAGTATTCAACAACACTACACGCGAAGTTGAAGAAACATGTGATGTGGAGTTTGATGAAACTATTGGCTCCCAAGAGGAGAGTTTCACTTGTGATGATGTAGGTGATGAACCACTTTGAAATGTAATGAAGAACATGGCCATTGGAAAAGTCAAGCCAAAAGAGGAGGATGAAGAAATACAAGTTACATCCACACAAGTTGAAGCCCCTTCCAAGGATGACTCCAAGGTTGAAGAACCTACCCCAACAACTTCTCATATACAATATGAGTCATCCGATGAAGAAGATGGTGCTTCACATCCTCCTCAAGCCGGCCAAGTTGAAGAGCAACTTTCATTTCATGACACCAATGTCACATTTGAAGAAACTCAAGCTCAAGCCGAAGATGTTGATCCACCACAACCTACATCACCTATATCACAAGAAAGGCAAACAAGAACAACCCGGAATCATCCTATTGATTTGGTCATGGGAGACTCCTCCGGGGGTATTAGAACTCGTAGACGTCAATATGCCTCTTTTTGTGAACGTTACTCGTTTGTTTCTTGCTTGGAACCTACACATGTAGATGAAGCTCTTGAGGACCTGGATTGGGTGATGGCCATGCAAGAGAAACTCAACAACTTCACCCGCAATAAAGTTTGGGTTCTTGTAGAACGTCCTCAAGATAAGAACATCATTGGCACCAAGTGGGTTTTCTGCAACAAGTAAGATGAACATGGTGTAGTGGTCCGCAACAAGGCAAGACTTGTGGCTAAAGGCTTCGCACAAGTTGAAGGGTTGGATTTTTGTGAAACCTTTGCCCCCGTTGCAAGACTTGAAGCCATCCGTATCCTTTTAGAATATGCTTCACATCACAATATGAAACTTTATCAAATGGATATGAAGAGTGCGTTCTTAAATGGCACCGAGTTTGAGCCTGACCTCCCGACCCGGGAGGACACGAGGAGGGCGGTCCTAGGGAAGGAATTGAATGCACCCCCAGGGCAATGTGACTCCCACATTAGTCACTTTTGGTAGTTCTTAACGTTCACGAATAAATCCGCAAGCGCACGGATATACTGCCGTAGCACTTCACCCGGAGAGTATTCAGGGTATTGTATTTTCTCTGGGAACGGAGGTGTAATGATCTTCTAGCGAGTTCACCCCAAACAACAAGAGATAGAATGGCTTAGGCAGTGTGGTTTATCTAAGGGAAATGATCAAGGAAGGATAAACTCAAGGTACTATTCATTTACTTCAGGCACCGGTTTGACCCTATTCTGCCAAGGACCTCCGGCTATTAGCTCTACTCCGAATCCGAACGCGGCGGAATTCACTAACCACGAAATGATTCGTAGCGGATGGACAGGGAGGTCACCACCTGCTGTCTACCCCTCAACACTATGGGGCTCGCAGCAAACAAAGGTAATCTAATGTCTAAACACCACGTTTATGCCATCGACCACTACTCTAGCGTCGTACAATCATTACCTATCTTTATCAAGGGCGTTTTATTGGAGTATCCGCTACAAGAACAGATGATGAACCTGAAAATGAATAAAAATAAGAGATTAACTTTACCACTGTAGATAAACTCGGATACTTACTCAAATGCTTCATATCCGATGAGGTACAAGGTAGAAGAGAGGTCGTTAGGTCCGGCTCTTCTCCACATTTCTCGTTCCATACTCCCTATACTAATCCTACAAGTAGACCCAAGGTGGAGTCCCTCTACATGTCTTCTTCTCCACTTGTATCTTTGTGTGTGTGAATGAGGGGGGAGGCCTCCTTTTATAGCTTGAGAGGTTAGTTCCCGCCATCTTTATGTATGGAAACCTTAGCCACCGCCTTTGAGAAGATAAGGAAGATCCTCCTGCCAAAGATCTTGGTGCCATGAAGGCGTCCAGGTTCGGCCGAATTTGGGGTTCGGCCGACCCCAGGTAGTGCCTCCCCAGCACCACCTTCCTCTGGCAAGCTGATATGTGGGCCCTGGTGATGACCTCGGTGATTCGCTCCTTGTTAAGGTCGTTTACTATGTCAGGTAGGCCTTTGAATCCGTGTATCTACCTCTGATTGGTTGAAGGTGTGTTTCTTGGCCTCTTGGGTTGATTTGCTTTGGGATGTGGGCCCTCCAATTCTTGTGCTTGCAAGAGCCTTGGTGGCAAGTCAAGAAGAGCCCCGGAAGAGATTTGGTGGGTCGGAAAGCGAGCTCTTAGCGAGTGCTTCAACAACGTGGACTAGGGGTGGCTTAGTGTCTAATGATACCATGGGATAAATCCATGCGTCAATAGTGGGTTTCACACTAAAAGAACTATAGTTGCACATCTAGATAACATGTTCTAGTTTATGTTTTGTGCAATTAGCATGAGCCATAGGTTCAAGGTTTTAAGAAAAGCCTAATTCACCCTCTGCCTCTTAGGCTACGAGCACCGATTCCTTTCACATGGATTTCAGCTATCACTAATGTTGGTCTACAGCTGTCACTAATATAGGTATTCTGACATAGTGCAGGTTGGGGAAGAGACAAGGCCGGAGACAGTGTGTGTGCCCGCGCAGATAATAAATGATCGAGGGGGCGCGGACGCGAGGAGGATAAATTATAATGAAGGAAACCAGGCCATGTAGCCTTTTTGCACGTGCTTGTTGTTTGACAGCCAAATTTGGCAGAGGTTGCGGCCGACCGGTCTGACCGGTGGGGCTGACCGGTTAGACCGGTTTGGTCAGATGTAATCCGAGTAGGGGTAGATTTAAAAATTTTGGATCTTTGTAAACCTATTCGTGAAGGGGTACGACTTCTCCGTCCTATATATATGAAGGCAAAGGCCGATTGAGGGCTATTCCCAATCGAATCAATACAATCTGTCATTTACTTTATCTCTCAAACCCTAGCTTTTCCAAACCCTAATTGTTGTTCTTCGCTCGTCTCTACGGCGTTCGAGGGCATTCTAAGTGGCCTGCCGACCTCAGAGCAACCCTAGATCCACGAGCTCCGACGGGATCCCTCCCCCACCTCAAGGTTTTAGGTCTTCGCGGTGCTTCCTGTCTAACCGGTCTGACCGGTTGCCCTGCCGGTCTGACCGGTCGGCGCGTAGGGAAGTCGTTGGTGCTGATCGTGTTGACGATCTACGCGTTCTAGCTCATCCGAGTGTGTTTGGTGTGATTTTGCGTCAACACACTTTTTGGTGACTCCGCTGGTTAAAAGGATCTTTGTTGTAGAAAAACCGATCTAATCTATTCTCCAAAGAAGATGGGCTCCAACTTCGAAATCAGCAAAGAGAACATCATCTCCGCGACGATGGAGGAGCTCACTGAAGAGGAGCGCAAGTCTTACCTGATCGCCGAGGAGCACTTCAAGGCGCAATTCTTGAAGGGCTCCAAGAAGGATCAGGGTGGCTTCGTCAAGAGGGTTGAAGAATTCTTCATGCCATCCTTTAAGCTGAATAACAATCAGGTTGAAGAGATCCCCAATGTAAGTAATGAACCCTCCGACTTAAGCAATTATCACTCATGGTGGATCAAAAAATTTCTGCTGCACAATTAGCTGCGGGTGATATGCTTGCTTCCATGTCTAATGAGATAGATGCGTTGGCGAAAAATAAAAATGTGGTAGATAATTCTTATGCATCGGACGTCATGAACCCTAGCCCATCGGCTACGCCATTGCCTGCATCAGATACACTCTTAGGCATGCCGCCGGGCTATTTTATAGGGCAAACTCCACCTCCTGTATCGGTCCACATGGGACCGGTCAGACCGGTGCTATGGTGATCAGCCCACCATCGCCTACGCCACTTGCGTCTATCCCTAGTTCCGCTGCTCCTGGCCGAACCAATGAGATAATGACAAACATGCCGCCTCATACTCCACCAACAAGTGGTGTGCTGCTGGGATCCAGTTCCCATAATGGACCGATTCCTAATGCTATGCAGACTATGGCGCCTATTTATCCTACTTCGCATCGCCTTGCGTCTGCATCTCAAGCTTCGACTAGCGGGAATTATCAAGCCGATTTCTCTAGATTCAAAGAGGATCTGGCTAATATGATTAAAACTAAGCTTGGAGTGGATATGGGTAGCTCTCGTTTGTATCAAAAACCATATTCTCCTGAATTTGATTTTGTTTCTTATCCTGCTGGTTGGCGTGTTCCTGAGTTCAATAAATTTAATGGTGATGATACTCGTACGACTTGGGAACACGTAAGTCAATACATTTTGCAGTTGGGAGAAGCTGGTTTCCATGATGCTTTACATCTACATTTATTTTCTTTATCTTTGACTGGAACCGCTTTCTCTTGGTTTTCCTCGCTAGCTCCAAATTCTATTCAGACATGGAATCAATTAGAGCGAAGGTTCCATGATCACTTTTTTAGTGGGGAAAATGAGGCTAAATTGACATATTTAACATCAGTTAGACAAGGCCGAGATGAATCGGCCTCTGATTATTTTAGAAGATTAAAAGATATAAAGAATCGATGTTTTAATTTAACAGTTTCTGAAAAGTATCTGGCGGATTTGGCTTTTGCGGGCTTGCGATCTTATTTGAAAGAAAAACTTGAAGGTTTTGATTTTCTTTCCGTTAATCATTTGCAAATGAAGGTCATAGGTTTGGAATTTAAATTGAAAAGCGCAAAAGATACCTATAAGGCCCATCGGTCCATTACACATATTGTTGATCGGGATTCTGATAGTTCGGACGATGAGGAGAAAGAGGTATACGCCGCTGAGTTCGTTTGGCCATCGAAGGCCAAACCATGTTCTTGCCCTTCACTCAAACCGACCCAGAAGAATCGACGAGATGAAGTAAATTTTACTTTTGATGTTTCCAAATGTGATCATATTTTTGATGAATTGCTTAAGAATGGGAACATCAGGTTGTCTCATGCTATACCATCGGCGGAAGATCTGAAATGAGATGCATATTGTAAGTGGCATAATTCTTTTTCACATGCGACTAATGATTGTAATGTTTTTCGTCGCTAGGTACAATCAACCATTGATGAAGGACGATTGATACTAGCTGAGATGAAAGTTGACAAGACTCCCTTCCCTGTTCACACGTTGGATTTGAATAATGCTAAAGTTCTCATTCGGCCGGAGCAAGCCAAAGGAGTTAAGGGGAAGAACGTGATTATTGGGGAGCCAAGACCGAAAGATGTCAATGACAGAATTCCGGTCAGAAAGGTGATGCTGGATAAGAATCATGATGGCAAGAAGTCTTTGAAAATTACCATTGAAGCTTCAAGGCCCGGGGGGCAAGAGAGTCCACCACATGATGCGAGTCGGCCTACTGTCCAGGTGCGACCGGTAAGACCGGTTGCTCCAACCGGTCAGACCGGCCCAACCCAGGGCTGACCCCGGACATTCAAGCCCAAGCGCCCGGAAGTGGGTACTTGGAAGACCAATGAATCAAAGGTGCAGGGAAGTTTTGTGAAATATAAACCCACCTTTGGTCAACTCTTGAACAAGTACACAGAGGCCGTTCGGAATGATTGGCCGCTAAAAAAGAGACCTAGGTCACCACCGCGCTCAGATAGACCTTTATCTCCTAGGGGAGAATCCAGCAAGCATCGGGGTGATATAACTACTCTGTTACCTCCACAGAAGGTGTACGCTACCATGCCATGGGCGCCGCCGGCGTCTAATTCTTCGTGCCCATCATGGAGCATGAAGGGATCTGGATGCAATGTTTCCCAATGCCATGTCCTCCGCAACATCAGAATGGGGAAAGCTCTAGAACATTGGTGCATGACCGATTGAGACCATGCCAATCGTGTCTGGCACGACATGCCACACTGGTCAGACCGGTTGAGGACCGGTCAGACCGATCTCACCAGAGATCGGCCCGTAATTCTGCTCCAAGATAGGAATATCGTTTCAAGGAGAAGAAAGAGGATATTTAGCCTGAGGAAGTTGATACAGAGAAAACCAAGGCTGATGAGGTTGTATGGATCAGCGAGATTAAGGTAGTTGTACAAGACACGGGCAAAAGACCAATGGTGTTTGGTAAATCGGTCGATTCTCTTGTTCAGAAGCCCGTTACGGCCAATGGCCATGAAGCTAGTAGGAGCAGCGCAGTGGATAAGTACCATCAGCCCAGCTGATGTCCTCCGAGTTTAAATCATATGCAAAAGGGAAAGTTGTAGCGCTTGCGGAACAAAAAGAAGAAGGAGCAGGAGGTCGAGAGGCTGAGGGACGAGCACTTCAACAAGTATAGGCCTCTGGTCCCTCAAGGCAAGGTGTGGCAGGTCAAACCAATTGGCCAGCCAACAGCAGGGCTGGTCGGACCGAGCTCGCCGATTTGTCAGACCAGTGCATCTAACCGGTCAGACCGCTCTGAGCAGCCGGTCAGACCGGATGAACTCAGTGCAGAGCAACAAGCCGAATCAGCAGTGCTTGTTTCAGTTTCTCATGATGATGAAACACCATTGGTTTCTTCAACGCAGGATGATGAGGAACTAGTGGATTACGAGATGTCTCCGGAGCACGGCAACATAGAGATCAACGTGGTGCATTTATCTTCGGATTACTTTGTGGTGCCGGAGGAGGAGGTTGCTCGCCTTCAGTTTGGGCCTCGTGATGTTGTGTTCCAGAAGCCCAAAGAATCGGATAACCATTTGAAAGCTCTCTACATGAGAGGGCATATTAATGGAAAGGAGATTTCCCGAATGCTCGTTGATGGAGGGGCCATTGTAAACTTGATGCCCTATTCTTTGTTCAAGAAGCTTGGCGGGAAGAACGAGGAGGTGATCAAGACAAACATGACGGTCAGCGGTGTGGGTGGAGGTGATCCCATTGGCGCCAAGGGGGTTGCTTCCATGGAATTGACTGTCGGGAGCAAGACGATCGCCACCGCCTTCTTCGTCTCCGAGGTGCAAGGTAACTTCAGTTTGATCCTTGGACGTGATTGGATCCATGCCAATCAGTGTGTGCTGTCTACTTTGCATCGGTTTCTTATTCAGTGGATCGATGATGAAATTGAAGTGGTGCATGGTGAACTTCATCTTTCATTGCTACAGCCGATCCCAATTCTATTGGTGCGCATGACAACATTAAATGCTTATCGGGCTTGGATCTGTCCGATTATGAGTTGATTAGCTGCACCAAGGATGGTTTTGTTGCTGCTACGTTAAAGCCAATGTAGAATCAGCTAAATCATTTGATGTGATCAAGATGAGTCAAATAGGTGACTCAGGCACGACCGGTCAGACCGGATACACCGGCCAGTCCAACTGGTCTATCCCAGATCGGCGCACAGGTGTAACCGGTCAGGCCGGTGGGTCCGACCGGTCAGACCGGTCCAGCTCAGAGTGGCTGCAGCAGCGGATTGATCACTATCGGGCGCGTACGAACGATATGTGTGAAGCCATTGAGGAACTTGATGATATAGATAAGTTGGGCCAAGGTTTTACGTCGGCTGATCCTTTAGAGAAAGTAGATATTGGAGATGGTACTATTCCTAGGCTGACTTTTGTAAATAAGAATTTATCAGTTGAGTATAAAGCCGATTTAATAAAGTTATTAAAGGAGTATGCTGATTGTTTTGCGTGGAATTACACTGAAATGCCTGGCTTGAGTCGTGATTTGGTTGAGCATCGGTTGCCTATTAAAGTTGGTTTTAGACTTTATAAGCAACCTGCTAGGCGTTTCAATCCTATTATATATAACCGAATTAAAGAAGAGATTAATCGCTTATTAGATGCTGGTTTCATTCGGTCTTGTCGTTATGCTGATTGGATCTCTAATATTGTGCCAGTTGAGAAGAAAGATTTGGGAAAAATCAGAGTTTGCATTGATTTTAGAGATCTTAATAAAGCTACTCCCAAAGATGAATATCCTATGCCTATAGCCGATATGTTGATTAATGAAGCTTCTGGGCATCGCGTTATTAGCTTTCTTGATGGTAACGCTGGATACAATCAAATATTCATGGCCGAAGAAGGTACGTCTAAAACGGCCTTTAGATGTCCGGGATTTGTTGGTTTGTTTGAGTGGGTTGTTATGACTTTTGGATTGAAAAATGCTGGTGCAACTTATCAAAAGGCTATGAATTTGATCTTCCATGATTTACTTGGTGTCATCTTGGAAGTATACATTGATGATATTGTGATTAAATCGGTTGGTTTAGATCATCATTTAGCCGATTTAAGACTTGCTCTTGAAAGAATGTGTCAGTATGGTTTGAAGATGAATCCACTCAAATGTGTTTTTGGTGTATCGGCTGGGAAGTTTCTTGGTTTTATTATTCATGAAAAGGGCATAGAGATTGATCCTAAGAGAATTGAAGTTATGAAGAAAGTTGAGGCTCCTACTTGCAAGAAAGACTTGCAAAAGTTTCTTGGCAAGGTGAATTTCTTGAGAAGATTTATATCTAATTTGTCTGGAAAGATTGATGCTTTTACTCCTATTCTTCGGCTAAAGAATGAGGCCGAATTTACTTGGGGGGCAAAACAACAAGAAGCGTTCGAGAAGATCAAACAATATTTGTCTTCGCCACCGGTATTAAGAGCGCCTAGGAGAGGGATTTCTTTCAGACTTTATGTGGTGGCGGAAGACAAAGTTATTGGGGCTGTTTTGACTCAAGAAGTTGAAGGCAAGGAGTATATTATTACCTATATCAGCCGACGACTTATTGATGTGGAGACAAGGTATACTTTTATTGAAAAATTATATTTGTCTCTATACTATGCTTGTACCAAGTTGAGGAATTACCTACTATCTAGTACTTGCATAGTAGTATGTCAAACCGATGTGATCAAGCATATGTTATATAAGCCGATTTTGAGTGGTAGAATCGGCAAGTGGGCTTATGCATTGGTTGAATATGATTTGGCTTGTGAACCTTTAAAATCTATGAAAGGCCAAATCGTAACGGATTTTATTGTTGAACATCGGATTAATGATGAGCATGATTTAGAAGTCCGCTATGTCACTTGCACAGCATGGAAGTTTTATTTTGATGGATCGGTTTGTGATGAGGGTCAAGGGATTGGTGCTCTTCTTATTTCCCCGAATGGTACTGTTTTTGAATTCTTAAACCGATTGAGAGAAGCTTGTACATATAATCAAGTTGAATATGAAACCCTTTTGTTTGGCTTGGAATTTTTGCAATCCATGGGCGTGAAACATGTTGAGGCCTTTGGTGATTCACTTCTGGTGGTGCAACAAGTATCCAAGGTATGCCAATGCTATAATGGTTCTCTAAATGCATATCTTGATAGATGCATTGATATCATCTCTTGCTTTGATGAATTCGTAATAAGACATATACCAAGGGGAGAGAATGGGCAGGCTAACGCTCTGGCTCAACAAGCATCTGGTTATGTTGTTGTAAAAAAATATTTTTACCTTCAAAAGCCGAAGCGAGCGAGGGCTGAAGTGCAGGCTCTGTACCGGCTAGTTCGACCGGTTACAGAAACCGGTCTGACCGCCCAGACCGGTCTAATCGGTCATGAGGCCGGTTTGACTGCCCAAGTTGCTAGAGAAGATAATTCGACTGGGAGAATTGACTCAAATGGCAAAGCCGAAGATCTGGACTGGAGGGTTCCTATTATTACCTATTTAAGAGATCCTGGTCGAGGTGCAGATAGAAATATTCGGCGTATATCATTTAAGTATACATTGATCGACGATGAGCTTTATTGTCGTACCGCCGAGGATTTACTTCTCAAATGTTAGACTCGGATCAGGCTAAAGTTGCTATGGGTGAGGTCCATTAAGGCATCTGTGGTGCACATCAATCGGCTCCTAAAATGAAGTGGTTGCTTAGGAGAGCAGGTTTCTATTGGCCTAGCATGATGTCTGATTGTTTTAAGTATTATAAAGGGTGTGAAGAATGTCAGCGATTTGGAAATTTGCAATTGGTTCCTGCTGTGTTGATGCATCCTATTATCAAACCATGGCTGTTCTGAGGTTGGGGGTTGGATTTTATTGGTCAAATTAATCCTCCATCTTCAAAAGGGCATCGCTTCGTGTTGGTTGCTACAGATTACTTTACTAAGTGGACCGAAGCGATTCGTTTGAAGAACATGACACATAAGGAGGTGATTGAGTTTATTACAGAGCATATTATTCATAGATTCGGTATTCCTCAAACTTTGACAACGGATCAAGGTTCTTCATTTATATCAAAGGAGGTACGTGTGTTCACCGAATTTTACAAGATTAAGTTGCTCAATTCATCTCCATATTATGCTCAGGCCAATGGTCAGGCCGAGTCAAGTAATAAGATTTTGATCAAGCTTATCAAGAAGAAAATAGAGGAAAATCCTAAGAGATGGCATGAGGCGTTGTCCGAAGCATTATGGGCTCATCGTATATCTAGACATGGTGCTACTAAAGTCACTCCTTCTGAGCTTGTATATGGTCAGGAGGCCGTTTTACCTGTTGAGGTGAATCTGGACGCTTATAGGTTAGCTAAACAAAATGACCTTTCTGCTATTGATTACCATGATTTGATGATGAATAATATTGATGAGGTAACCGACAAGCGTTTGAGGGCTTTAAAGGAGATTGAGAAGGATAAGCTTCGGGTGGCTAAGGCTTACAACAAGAAGGTAAGAGGTAAATCTTTTCAGGTTGGTGAGTTGGTTTGGAAGACAATTCTGCCGCTTAGGATGAAAAACAATAAGTTTGGCAAATGGTCGCCAAGTTGGGAAGGTCCGTATAAGATTATCAAAGTTATCTTCGGGAATTCATATATGTTGGAGACGCTGCAAGGAGATTGTCTTCCCAGGGCTATCAATGTAAGGTACTTGAAGAAATATTATCCCAGCATATGGCAAGATGCTTGAAGATGAAGATGGCCGATGCATGCGTATCACCCTTAGCATTATTTTTAGGCCAGTATGCACATGATGTAACACTTGTGATTAAGTCCAGTTGCTTTTTGGCTTGCAAAGCTCACCAAAAAGGTAGGGGGGCATATGTTGACAGCCAAATTTGGCAGAGGCTGCGGCCGACCGGACTGACCGGTCTGGTCAGATGTAATCAGAGTAGGGTAGATTTATAATTTTTGGATCTTTGTAAACCTATTCGTGAAGGGGTGACTTCCCCGGCCTATATATATGAAGGCTAAGGCCGATTGAGGGCTATTCCCAATCGAATAAATACAATTTGTCATTTACTTTATCTCTCAAACCCTAGCTTTTCTAAACCCTAATTGCTATTCTTCGCTCGTCTCTACGACGTTCGAGGGCGTTCTGAGTGGCCTGCTGACCTCAGAGCAACTCTAGATCCACGAGCTCCAACGGGGACCCTCCCGAGCTCAAGGTTTTAGGTCTTCGCGGCGCTTCCTGTCTAACCGGTCTGATCGGTTGCCCTGCCGGTCTGGCCGGTCGGCGCGCAGGGAACTCGTTGGAGCTAATCGTGTTGACGATCTGCGCGTTCTAGCACATCCGAGTGTGTTTGGCGTGATTTTGCGTCAACACTTGTCAAAAAAATTTCTTGCCGCACAAAGATATTTCCAATTTCAGTAGTGCAATAAATGTATATACACTATATATAGCCTAGATGGCTATCCAATATCTATGTAAAATGTGTGGAAAGATCCTAAGGACGGAGATCGGCTCCGACGACGATCTTCCTAACACTCAGCAGCACGCGGCCAACTAAACAGCTTCGCCGCGGGAAGATTCAAGGCTGAGTAGTCAATATGATAACTGATATCCAAGTATAGACCATTATGAAGTTTAGGAGCTTCAAGAACCCTTCCAACGTATCCTCAGAAACTGAATGACCAAAGCTTGCGTGCCCAATTTACCAATTTGCTCGGTGGCAGAGTTTGTCATATGCACACAGTAGAACAGTACCAGTAGTAGGAAATATATCACACAATTGTTCAAGGATCCAGAATCATACAATGTGCACAATATTCTTATCCCACTGCCTGGACTCGGTTACATGGTAGGTGCATCCTGGGTTGCTTATGGGCTAAGGCTACTGTTGGCGCTAAAAATCGGCCGGGAATCGGCCGATGACCTTCAGCGTCGGACACACGACCCGGGAGAATCTGCTTAACTCCTGTTCAGGTGATTGCCCTGGTGCGATTCGCGCGGCGTGCCAGTCAATCTGACCTGTTGATTGATAAGGAAAGAAACGTATTAAATCCTGGGGTTTCGATCGGCTAGAGTTCCGATCTGTCCCGAAAAGCGTATCAGCGAATTGGCCGATTTGCTATGAAGATGACCGGCTATAGATCAGCCGATAATCACGTAGCGATTGCAAAGAAACTACTGGAGCAACTTAAACAATCGCCACTGATGCAACACTCGAAATATGATGATAAATAAGAAATAATAATGATAAATAAGAATAGCCACCGTTGCTGGTGCCCCCCAAGGTACTGAGTTTGAGGGCAGTGATTGCACGGAAGAAATCTGGGCAGGCTGAGGTGGCGCTTGTGATTGAAAGCATGGCGCACCGTTATATCCTGGAGGCATTGAAGGCAATGAAGTGTTATATCCTCCATGTTGTGTTGATATCGGCTGAGGAGCCGAGTGAGATATGCCTAGTAAGCTTCTGACTGGAGCTGCAATAGGCGGGACTTATGCTGGCCCCTGATATCCCTGAGCTACTCCGCTGACCAAAGAACTGATGACGGCATTGTATACCGTGTTGGTCATTACTGAGGATTGGTCGATGAAATCCTAATAAACGGACTGTTGAATCATATCGGATATCTTGCCCGAGTCCTCAGCGATGGTGATCTGGTGGGGAATTGGAAGAGGAGCTTTCTTGACGATCTCCCCGCTTCTGGTACGACTGAAAGATTGCAGGTATACCTTCTTGTAGTCTTCTAGGTGTCTTGCCACTTCTTCTTTCTGGTCGTCCTTGAGATCTGCCTCCGTAACCTCAATGATGTTGTTTTCAGAGATTTTGGCAGTCTTTGACATGTTGGATATTGAGGTTGTCCCACCGGGCGTGCCAAAAGTGTGTTGGCGCTAAAAATCGGCCGGGAATCGGCCGATGACCTTCAGCGTCGGACACACGACCCGGGAGAATCTGCTTAACTCCTGTTCGGGTGATTGCCCTGGTGCGATTCGCGCGGCGAGCCAGTCAATCTGACCTGTTGATTGACAAGGAAAGAAACGTATTAAATCCCGGGGTTTCGATCGGCTAGAGTTCCGATCTGTCCCGAAAAGCGTATCAGCGAATTGGCCAATTTGCTATGAAGTTGACCGGCTATAGATCAGCCGATAATCACGTAGCGATTGCAAAGAAACTACTGGAGCAACTTAAACAATCGCCACTGATGCAACACTCGAAATAGATCTAATCGACTATATGATGATAAATAAGAAAAAATAATGATAAAGCTGACAGTTCGATCTCAAGCTGGATAACTGGCGATAAAACTAGAACAATAGGTAAAACCTATAATTCTAGTAAATATCGATAACTGGTGAATAAATCTAAACGAAACAATGGCGATGCGCCCGAAGTTAAAGCTTAGATATTATTCGATAAACGGAACCTACCAATTGGCCGGAGATCGTGTCGATGCAGCCCTGCCAACCTGTGCGAACTTGTGAAAGAAAAGATTTATTAGCGAAGTCGCCAACTTGAAAGTAAAGTACGATGAAAAAGTAGATCGTTTGTATTGATTGATTGATGTCTTACAAAACCCTGACTACTCCTATTTATACCCTAGGACTAAGATTCCTGATCTATTACGATCCGTTACAAATATGATTTAAATAAAAACTACTATATCTATGAGACTTTCCTAAAGGAAACGGGCTCCCGCAGAATCTTCTGCCGCCATCTCCTAGTCCAATCCGGACTCCTTCCACTGCTCCTCGACCGAGTCGGCGTCATTCTTTGACCAACATCAGGTCATCTTTGACTGGGATTCTCTGTTGGGATTCCATTTGGCTTCATCCCCTATCCGCTGGCGCAAGCCCACATTGGCCAAAACGCTCTAGCCTTTCAATCGGCTGACCCCCACCAACTGCATTCGCCAATCGCATGAAATACTGCAGCGCCAATCAGCCGATTCCTAACTGTAGCGTCAATCGGCCGATTCCCAACTGTAGCCTTTAAATCTTCCGCATCGGCCAATCTCTTCCTTTCCTGACGCTGATTCAACACGTGTCAAAATCTGACGTCAACAGCTACCAACCTAAGCCATCTATCTTTTACTCTCTCTCTCTCTTTTTGTTTTTGCCATCGAGAGACGGTAAGCATCTATCCTGTTGAGATTGGCTGATTATAGTCCTTTCGATAACAGTTCGGTGGAGGAGTAGGGGGAGCGTCTTCCGAACGCGACGAGAGATCAAGCCATCACCGCGCTGGCATGACAGCGGCTGGCCGGCCCCGGCGAGACCTGTAGTGGCTTGACTTGAGAGGCGGTCGTCTAGCTCTTATAATTGGCGCCACCAAACGCTTGCCCGCAGCACGACCCGGCAAGGGTATTGGACGAGGACGAGCCTCCTCTGGAGTCTGGATAACGAGGGACTCCATTGGTGGTGATCCGCCGGCTGCTTCCATAAGCCTGTACGTATGTGTTAAAAACGTCTCCAACATATTCTTAACCAAAGGCGCAGGTGCCTCTACTATTCCTATCATCCACCAGATCTCGAGTTCTTGACGGCTGGGCCGGCGTCTCTTACCCCGCAGTCGGCAGTTTCCTTGTTGCTAGCTAGGCGTTTGCAGCAACATGGGTTCTTTCGTGTAGGGTTCACATAGCAGCTTCGGCGATCAAATTGGATCTGCTCGTTTTCTTGGGTGAGTAATCTTGTGAATGGCTTTCTAGCTCCTCTGGCGACAGCAGCATGGGTACTGCTCGTAGCATTTGCTAATGGTTTCCCTTCCCCTCTATGCATGCAGGCGCAGCAAACTCAAAGATCTTTGCGGTGGTGCCACGAGCAAACACATCGGCGCCCGTGAGGTGAGGATCGATGGCGTCCGCCTTGATCGGCGCAGCGTTTTCAGTGGTGCTCAAGGCGCTGTCCCCGGTCATGGACCCGTGCTGGAGGCGTGGGCGGCCTGCAAGGATCTGGGTCCCAACGTCATGGCCCTCAAGACGGAGCTGCTGTGCGTGAAGGCCGTGCTTGAGGGGAACCTCGGCATGGAGATACACAACTCGGCGCTGGAGGAGCTGCAGCGGAACCTGCACGACCTCGCGTACGACGCCGAGGACGTGCTGGATGAACTGGATTACTTCCGCATCCAGGACGAACTCGATGGCACCTTCGATGCCATCGACAGGCCACCAAAAGGCTGCGCCCACAACCTCGTCTTCAACACTACCCACACTGCCAAGGCTGTTAGCAAACTGATCCGGCCGCCCGCATGCTGCTCGTCTGCTACTGCTGCTCCTGGTGCCAGCCGGCGTAGGCGTAGGGCACATGGCTCCGTCTCCTCGCCGGCACATACCAATCAGCTGGCTAATGATGGAGAGGTCAACGGATGCATGAGTAAGCCTGTAAGCAACACCATCATCCGTGCTGTGGGTAGATGCCTCCCTTGCTCATCTGTGCCACACTGCCACCGGTTCATAGTGATGACGATAGTGATGGTGGCTGCAACGAGCAGGTGAAGGAAATAACAATGTTGGAGTTTAATAGGGTGGAAGTCTCTAAGAGAATTGGGGATATTTTAGAAAAGCTACAACCTATGTGACAAAGGATCTGCATGGTTCTTGGAGAATTACGTTCTAACCAGAGCACTGTCGTGGACCGTACCCAAAGTCGTCTTGCCACAACCTCTAAAAGTATAGAGCCAAAACTGTATGGACGGGGTCCAGTCATTAAGAGCATCATATATGATATCACCCAGGGTAAATATAGTGATGAGGACCTCACGGTCCTTCCAATTGTTGGGCCAGGGGGTATGGGAAAAACAGCTCTCGCACAACATGTTTATCACAGCCAAGAATTGCTAGGACATTTTGACGTTAAGGTTTGGATATGTGTCTCTCTCAAATTTAATGTGGATAAGCTAATAGAAGGGATCGAAAAACAGATCTCTAAAGTTGACAATGAAAACAGAGGCACTGCAGCAGAGCTGATTGAGCAAAGATTAAAAACTAAAAGGTTTTTGCTTGTGTTGGATGATATATGGGAATGTAGCAATAAGGATGAATGGAAAAGGCTTTTGCTTCCGCTCAAAAGTTCACAAAAAAAGGGTAACATAATCATACTCAACACTCGACGTCCAGTAGTTGCAGAAACGGTTACAAAACCCAACTATTCAATAGAATTAGGAGGCTTAGCATACGAAGAGTTTAAGGGGCTATTCCTAGCATTTGTCTTTGATGATGAGCAATCTAGATTGGAAGAGAGTTCTGGAAAGTCAAGAATGGAAGGAACAAAAGGACAAGAATGACATTATGCCTGCACTAAAGCTTAGCTATGATTATCTACCTTTTTATCTGCAGCCATGTTTTTCCTATTGTGCTTTGTTTCCTCAAGACTACAAATTTGGAAGAGAAGAGCTGATTCACCTGTAGATAGGACTAGATGTTTTGCATTTAAGTGGTGAAAATAAAAGGATTGAAGATATAGGACTTTGCCATTTGGAAGAACTAGTTGATCATGGATTTCTAAAAAATGAAGAAGAAAAAGATGGGCATACTTATTACGTTATACATGATTTGCTGCATGAATTAGCACTAAAGGTCTCGTCACGTGAATGCCTAAGTATATACAGCTATAATGTGGGCTCCATACAAGTTTCCCCAACTGTACGCCACTTGTCTATCAATATAGATGACACAAGTGTCAAGGACAAACTAACTTTTGATTCCTGTAAGAGAGATCTTATCACATTATACAGAAGATTGAAGGTTGAGAACCTACACACACTGATGTTATTCGGGAAACACCACAGTAGTTTCGTGAAGATTTTCGCCAGTTTGTTCAAGGAAGCAAGATTCATTCATGTTCTTTTTCTATCTGGAGCATCCTATAACATGGAAGATTTGTTGCCCAACATTTTGAAGCTCATTCATCTTCGCTATCTTCGGATTGAGAGTCACTGTGTCTCTAAAATTGAACTGCCCAGTAATATTTCAATACTTTATCATCTAAAGGTCCTAGATCTACAAAGCTGCTATACTCAAAATGTTTTGCCAAGAGATATAACCAATCTCATAAAGTTGCGTCATTTGCTTGTTGGAAATAATGAAATGCACTCTAATATTTTTGAGGTGGGGAAGTTAAAATGGTTACAAGAGTTGAGAAGATTTGTGGTAAAAAAAGAAACCCAAGGTTTTGAATTGGGACAGATAGGAGATTTGGAAGATATTTGCGGGTCATTGAACATTGATAATCTTGAAAATGTTGAAGTAAAGGAAGAAGCGGATGAAGCAAAATTGACGCAAAAAGGCCGTTTACATGAGTTAAAACTGAGTTGGGATACCGATCGATCCACCAAGAACTCAACACAAGATGATCAGGTTCTTGAAAACCTTAAGCCAAATAGCAATCTTCTAAAGCTATCCATTAGAGGGCATGGTGGTGCTACTTGCCCTTCATGGCTAGGTCAGGACCTCTCTGTAAAAAATCTAGAATCTCTTCATCTGGATGATGTATCTTGGGAAAATGTTCCACCACTTGGAGGGCTGTGGTTGGTTAATGAGCAAAATGAAGAGCATTTGGGTTGCATAGCACATAATAGCTTTCAAAATTTGAGAAGGCTAGAATTTAATAAGGTACCCAGATTGAAAAAATGGGTCGAAAGTGGCCCTTGTCATTCGTTCCCCCACCTGGAAGTTCTCATCATGACACATTGCTCTGAACTCATGGAATTGTCATTTTCCCATTCTACTTGCTGCCAGCGACAGAAAGATGCAAGGATGAATTGGTTTCCTAAACTACATAAGCTCAAGCTTGAAGAGTGTCCCAAACTGTTGTGCTTTCCTCCTATTCCTTGGACTAGTGCTCCATGCTCCGCCAGGATAAAAGGAGTTGGTTTGGGCTTTAAGGAACTGCTTTGTGGAGAAAATTATCCTTCTGAATATAGCTTGGAAATAGAAGGACAGGATAATCTTGATAGCACGTTTTGGGACCTACTGGCCTTTTATAATCTAACTAAGCTGAAAAGGTTGACGATGAAGAGATGCCCTCCGCTCCATCTGCATCACTTCCAAATACTATCATCCTTGAAGACCCTCGAGCTACGGAATTCTAGAGGTATTGTATTTCCGTTGGTTGAAGGTGAGGGCCATGCCGAATATCAGTTTCCAATTGAATGCTTAACCATTGGCTGGTCAGATGCTAGCGCGAAGGAATTAACACAGCAACTCGCTTATTTCCGCAAGCTCTCCGATCTGAGCGTGTTGTCCTGTGAGAAGATAACAGGGCTGGGTGTCGCGGAGAAAGAGAAACAGGCCACAGCAACACCCGTGGCATCATCATTTGCTATGGAAGCGGACGACGCGCAAATCGAGCAGCACCAGCTGCAGGATGACACAAGAGGAGAGGAGGAAATAGCAGCAGAAGGGCTGCTGCTCTTGCCTCCTCAGATACAAAAGTTGCGGATCTCCTTATGCCGAGAGTTGAGCCTCTGCTCCATTACAGTCAACCACAACAGAGAAGCAGGACGAATTGGGGGAGGACAAGGGTTCCAAGGCCTGTGCTCCCTCCAATTGTTGGAGATATCTTATTGCCCCAGGTTCCTCTCCTCCTATTCATCGTCGTCATTTTCTCCTTGTTTCCCTTTCCCGGCCTCCTTGGAACACCTCTCCCTTGGAGGCGTGGACGGCATTGAGACGCTGCTGCCTCTCTCACAGATTTATCCATAGAGGGATGTGGGGATTTAAGAGGAGAGGGATTGCAGCCTCTCCTTGCCCAATGTCGCCTCACCAAATTAACCGTCCGCGAAACCCCCAAGTTCTTCACTAGTCCCGAGCCCTCACCACTGCATCAACAAGAGCTTCCATCCTCTTCCTTCAAACTGCAGAAGCTTGAGACGGATGACGTCGCGAGTCTCCTTGCTGCGTCCCTCTGTCCCTCTGTGCCTTGCTCTCTTCCTCACTCACCGAATTGCACTTTTATGATGACAAAGAGGTGGAGTACTTCACGAAGGGGCAAGAGGAGGCACTTCAGCTCCTCACCTCCCTCGAGAGGATCACATTTTGGTGGTGCGACAAGCTGCAGCGTCTCCCTGCAGGGCTGCACAGACTTCCCAACCTCAAGAGATTAGACATCTACAGTTGTGCAGCCATCCGGTCGCTGCCCAAGGATGGCCTCCCTGGTTCACTGCAAGAGTTGGAGATCTGCATCTGTCCAGCCATCCGGTCCCTGCCCAAGGAGTGCCTCCCAAGTTCACTGCAAAAACTTGTGATCAGAAACTGCCCAGCCATCCGGTCGCTGCCAAAGGTGGACGACCTTCCAAGTTCACTGCAAGAATTGGATGTCAGTTATAGCAAAAGCGAAGAGCTAAGAAGGCACTGCCGCAAGTTGATAGGAACCATACCAATAGTTAGAGTCTGACTAAACCAAGGTAACAAGGAGGTGGAACTTCCTACCCACCTATTTCCCTTGCTTTTCATGACCCTATAAACATCAGTCATTCTCCTTTTTGTTTATTTGATTACAGTTATGGACACTTCTGGTTTCCTTCCTAATAACCCACTTGTTTTCATCTGGTGTGCAGAGCTACGAATTGGTACATTCTTCTAACCTCTGGATTCTCACACTATCTATACACGCTTCTAAGTTGTCAAGCATGAACATCCCAGATGTGAGTAACAGAGTGTGCGTAAAACTAGTTAGTATCCAGTATCCTATAAGCAAAGTCATCCTAGAGTCCCACAAAATATTTACAAATTTGATCCATATTTTTTTGTTTTTGGGATCTGTCTATACAACAATCGATTGAAAAATAGCTATTTGTCAATCAACTGTTTGACCACTAGATCTTCATCCAATAGCTCGGTCATCTGCCCATATGTATGTTCTGTTACCTGGACGTTTGGGGCCGCTTTCTACTGTAGCTAGCCTTCAAGCATCTATATCGGGTGCGCTTTTGGTTTTCAAACCTGTTACCATTTGGGTCATGTTTTCTTTTCTGCTGGAGGCTTGTGACCAGCCCAGCACATCACATTAAGCCCAGTAAATACATGTTTTATTTGTGTGTTTTTTTCCAATTAGAGTATAAACAAAAAATATAAACAAAAAAGTTACAGCTAATTTTTTTTAGCTGACTACAAAGTTACGGTTATAATTTCTCTCTGTCCATCTGTTTTTTATCTCAAATATGTAGGAGATCTGCGTATGAAAAGTTATGGAATACAAAACGACGCATGGTCAAAGCACACACCGACACATTAGCACCTAGTGCAAAGAGAAAACATATGCCCAAATAGGGCCAACTCTCTAGTGGACTACTCCCGTTTGAGACAACCTAAACGTCGAGCGCCAGCCTCAATCCACATACCCACTGTATACGTTCGAGGGTGTTGTAGATCCCGCCCATCTTGATAACAAACAAGGCCTGCCCCATGATGCACTAACAAATTTGTAAAAATTACATCACGTTGAACCCAATACACTACATATTTTATTTGCATTTTTTCAAACTAAAGTACAAAAAAAATTCAAAGAAACAACAAATAAAAAAGTTACAACTATGACAATAAAGTTACCGTTACAATTCTCTAAGTCCATATTAACCACAAACAAGAGCCAATCCATGCTGCACTAACAAATCTACAAAAAAGTACATCACACTGAGCCATGTAAACTACACCGCTCCTCGCTCTTCATGACCGCACTTGCACGTACACAGAAACACAGAAACAAGGAAATGGAGTACTGTCGTACTGGCAGGCGCGTGGGGGCGGCCATTCCCGTGCCCGCTGGCCGGGAGCTCACACGTCATGGCCCGGTAACGAGTAAACAGACACAAGCTCGCCGAAGTGGACCCGGTAACATATTTTACATGACTCGATCTGGTATCCATGGCCGATCCGACGCTCAGAAACGTCGATTGATAGATAAGCATAATTTCAAACGTTTGACATGGAGTAAATATGTTTTGTTAATCCACCGCCTATTGTTTTTTGTTAATAATTTCGATGCCCTTTTGCTTATAATTATCCAGTAGTTCGAACTTTTCGTATTAGAGTTGATGAAAACCTATTAACAAAGAGTTTTCTCACTCACATAAAACTGATGTGTGAGTTTGGCAGTTTTAGAACGTCTTACAACTTGCTGCTCCAACTACTTTAAAGTTGTCTTGCAGTGGTATTTGAAAGTCATGATCTTTAGATTCTATAGAACAAATTTTCCCTTTATCAAACTCACTGGAAGTCAAGATCTTTCTATTCTACAGAACAGATTGAAAGATTTCCTATAGCATGGAGATGAAAATGTTTAATTCACAATTGACAAATCAAGACAAATTCAAATGGCACTTGTTATTACAATAAAATCAAGCGGAGAGCAACTGAATAAGCAGCACAAATACTTTGGCGAGCTTCCCAAAGACAACAAACATAAAAATTTCACAATTTTTAAGTAGTGCTACAGTCACCAGTAACTTGATTCAGATTGAAATGTGGAGCCCTGCCAAAGATGTCAACGACTCAGTAACAGTAGAAGATGTCAACGACTCAGTAACAGTATGTTGGAGACGGTTGCAAGTATTAGATCCATAGAAGAATAGTAGTGCAGAAGGAACCAATCCACCACACCTAAACACGAATCTCTAGGACATGCTGCATCTTATGGTGCATCCCGCTCTTGTTCCACTGAGGTAGAAAGCCCCTGTGCAGGTTCACCAGCCAGAGCTTCTTCAGGGAGCAAAGCAATTCGATGCCTTGAGGGACCTTATCTAGCTCCACTAGCGACACAATGTACAGACCTTCAATGCAAGGGAGGGCGCCTTTTCCTATCACCAGCTGGTTGACATTAGGCATGTGCTTCAACACAAGCATATTAAGGTGGGGAAATGATCCTTCAGGAAGAACCAAAGTCTTTGCACTACGAATGTTGTTAAGTCTCAGGCTTGTGAGGTTTGGCAAGTGTGGTGCGAGCATCTCCAGTGGATCTTCCCCAAGTTCACACCAACTTAGAGCTAAATACCTGAGATGACTCCCATGGCCTCGAAATATTGGGCACTGCAGTGTTCCCTTAGACCATTGCCCTCTGATAATCAACCTATGAAGTTCTGTCGACCTTGGTTTGAGAGCCTCAAAGCAAAGTGCCTCATTTTCATCCTTTGCAGAAAGAAGCAAGCTGGAAAGTAGTGGCATATTTGATAGGGCGGCAAATATATTTGCAGAATCAGGAGCACAAATGTTGTCAATCCACACAGTCCTTAGCTGCATCAGTTTCTTCAGCTGTTGAGCCAATTCCTTGCTGGCTTCCACAGTCTCCAGAGTCTGCAGTTCTTCCAAGTTCGACAGATCTTTAGGTGCTTGCATCCCAATGAAGTACCGAAACTGTGACTGCTTCTCATCAGCATATCTGTCAGCTAAAAGGTGTCGTAGCTTCTTAATCTTAGAGATCCCTCGTGGCATCCTCTCTATTTTTGTTTGCTTGATGTCTAGAGTCTGGAGGTTCAAGAGCTTCTCAACAGAATCAGGGAGTGACCTGACCTTGGTGCGGCGCAAGCCGATGTAACGTAGGTTGAACAGAGTCCCTATAGATGCTGGCACTTCAGTAATTTCAGAATCTTGTAGCTCGAGAACAGTTAGGTAACTGGATTCACACAAAATTGACAATAACATGTCTGGGGAGGATGAAATTGTTCCAAGTGACACTAGAGTTCGAAGACGTGGAAGTTTAACTTTTACTGATGCATTGTCTTTCCATCCATAAGATGATAGGCGTCGAACATCCTTATCCTTATCCATCAGTATCATTGCTCTATAATTATTTGCAGTGCCAAACCTGTCGTCTTTTGCAACAGCAAGGGCAAGATCTCGCACAATATCATGCATTGTACATGTACTCACTCTTCCCTGCTCATCAGTTTCCATTGTTACCAGCATATTGCGGTGGATTAGTTCCATGAGGTTTCCCTCAGCTACCTGCTCCGATGTATTGTTTTCTTTGCTCACCACAAAGCCTTCTGCAACCCAAAGCCTCACCAAGCTCTCACGTGAGATTGGGTAATCTTCAGGGAAGAGGCTGCAGTACAAGAAGCAATTTCTGAGGTCTCCTGATAGATCATGGTAGCTCAGGTTCAAAATTGCTCGGACATGATCATTGTTTGATAGCTCACTTCGAAGCTGATTGTACATTTGATTCCAAATGTAATACGTCCGTGGCCTTGAAGATAATAGGCTAGCAATCGATACAATTGCTAGTGGCAATCCCTGGCACCTATCTACTATAGAAGTAGCAACCTTCACAAGGTCTTTGGGGCATGTGTGGTCCTTCTTGTTATAAAAAGTCCTTCTGCAGAAGAGACCAAATGCATGAATGTTGCTCAGAGGCTGGAGATCAAGGCGACGTGTTGGGTCAGCAAGAGCAGCCACATGATTCTTCCTTGTTGTGATGATGATGCGGCTTGCCTGGAGATTTTGGAATGCATCAGACATTTGAAAGTACACCTCTTGGTCCCAGACATCATCCAATACAATCAAACATTTCCTATTTTTGAGCTTTTGCTTTATTTTTTCTTTCAAATCATGCACATCCAATTTGTCAATATTCTGCTGTTCAGCACCAACCTTCATGAGTAACTTCCTAAGCAGAGCATCCATAGTGTAGGTCTGGGATACAACCATCCATGCAGGAGCAGGAAAATTGATTTTTTCACGTTCATAAACATTTGTAACAAGGGTGGTTTTTCCAAGTCCGCCCATACCTGATATCGTTATCACCGTGCTGTCAAGCTCGTCAGAATACAGCCATTCAGTGAGTGTTCTCCTGTTATCTTCAATCCCAACAAGATCTTCATCTTTGAAGAGTAGAGGGAAGCTGTCTTGGGACCGTTGTCTTTCCATCTCAATAAACTGGTCAGGAACAAGCTGTGATGGCTGCAACCACTGCTCTTTAAGTTCTATAACATTCTTGATCTCCTTTTCGATCTTGACCACCTCATCTGCAATTTGACTAAAAACCAAGACATAATGTGATCCTTTTATGAAATACTTCTTCAGAAACCATTCTTCCTCCATTTGAAGTGTGTGATATGAGTACTTGTCCATTACATCCTCAACACGGTAGGCCAGCTTTCGCACTTCCCCAATCCAACCCCTGACGACTTCATCAGTTAGGTATACCGTACCAATTTTCCGTATAACATTGTTCATGGCAGACAGTTGCTTCCTTATTTGCTCGATCTTGTCTTCCAGATCTCTCAGATTATTAACCTTTCCAGATAGTTTGGCCAGCATGGTCTTGGCAGTTTCATCTGCTAAAACGCTGCCAATCTTTGTGAGAGCAAGGAGTACCGCTTCTGCCATGTCTGCTGAAGAAAATGGAAACAATAATGTTACAACCTATAAAGAAAATTTTCATTGAAATGTAAGTTTAACTTGCAAGTCCAGACAGCATTTTTCTTTGAGAGTAATGAAATAGAGGTCAGGCAAGCATTGAAAAGATGGACAAAACTATCATGGTATCTCTTGAATTCTCTAATCCAGGTTGTGCTACTTTTGTGGCATCATATTTGCTACGTTTGTGGCATCATATATAAGGCATATATCTTTATATGCAAAGCAATCAGGATAGCGTAACTTGCAAGCTCAAACCTGATGGAAAATACAGTGCCAAGTTGGCCAACAGAGCATACTGCACAGTTATAAAGTCAAGTTACAGAAGAATTCAAAGGATTGTTAGCATCCCTTTAAATATATATGGGACATACACGTGCAAACCAGTTTGGCGGAATTGTCATACAGCTAACTATCAAGGAAGTGAAACTCTTAGCTACACAGGTAGGATATCCTATGATATTGGGAAATGCATGGATCAGTGACAGTAATGTGATAAACCCTGCATCATTACGTAAGTCATTTTTTAAATTTTCCTAATATCCAATAGAGTAGCTCAGCTATAGTTATCATAACAAGTAGCTAGTAGAAATGAAATTATATTTAATGGAGTTAAATGTGAAAGATGGAATGCATTGACTGCAAAGTACAACTTGCTCGACACTATCAAAATAGATGGTAGGCTATTTCTGCTTTAAATCAAAATAACACATATTTTCTGAAACTGCAAGTCTTGACTCTACTATAAATGGTTTCTCCAGGTGGCTGCCAAGGCCAGTCAAATTGCACAGACGTCAGTCGACTTTGCGTAGGGAAACACTAAACATCAAAATCCTTTTGTTTGATGCAAGATTTGGCAAAATGCATGCGATTTATCCCACTGAAGGAAGATTGAAATAAACAAAAGAATCAGCAAGGCATTAAGAAATGAACTATCATCAGTCAATAGGCATGTAGGAACACTTGGAACACGGCTGCAATAGTCCAAGATATTCATCCAGTTAACAACTAGAAGCCAGGAAACTATGATCTGAAAGTTCAATTCGATTGCTGTCGTAAACGGAGATGCGTATGATAGATCTAGACGCTCACCTGCTGGAGACTCGCCGACGGACTAAAAAGGGGGCCGCAGTCCAGGCGCTCAGGCCAGCAAAACTCTGCAGCATCAAGTAAGAAGGGATGAAAATGCAGTCGAGGCAAGCATCAAGATTGAAGATTGAGTGATGACAGAAGAGATTGTTGCTAATGAAGGAAATAAAGGGCAAGAATCGGATGAATCTAACTAGCCGGGACCCATTTTCACGGTCTGTTACAGTAACTAACTGGCCATCCCTGCGCAGCACGCAGGCGCGGCACAGGGAGTGCAGGCTGCGCATCTCTATCAGTTCACCGTTGGCGAAACGGCGGCGTGAGGCTGGCCTCTCGACCGCGGGTTCCATTATCGCCGGTGGCGCAGGACGGCAAGACATGCCTGTTTGAGGGAAGAAGAGGAAGGGTCGGTACTGTGGGCCCTTCGGGGAGGTGAGCACGGCCCAGCCCAGTCGTAGAGCAAAGCCCGGAAAACAAATCACTCAAAATTACTTTTTTTTCACCTCGTTCCGGAAGAAATTGTTGTTTCTCCTCTGAAGAAGATTTTTTGTTTATTATACTTTGAAATTATATCCACATGTGGAGGAAAAGAAAAGGTCTATGCATGTAATTTTGGTAGAGTTCAACCTTCAAAATTCTTAGAACTAGGTATTATAGCTCCAATCATATATTCGTAGAGCTAGAGCATTCATCCACACACCCACAAATGCCAGATTCAATCATACATTCTACAACTTGTGTTACTGAACTTAAGGCTTCAAATCTCACGCCTACACCACCACATAAGAAAGGTGGTAGAGTACTTGGAAGCATTCCGTTGACTTAGTATGTACGACGCATTCCAAGAACCTAAGGCGAAAAAAAAAACTGATCTGAAAGATAATTAACTAACTTATATTAGCAGCGTAAAATGCAGATCGAACCGAATGAACCATGCATGATTTCCTTCTTCGAAGATATTCTAACAAACACTAGAAAAAAATGTCTTCAGCAAATCAAGGCAGAAATGGTAAGGGGAAAATATCACTTTGGATTCATGGATCTACATTTTTTTTTTGAAATTATCATGGATCTACATAAAGAGGCTAGTTGTGGTAGCTTGGCAGGCACAGACAGGGCTTTCAGAGGGGAGACACTCCGATCCAACACACCTCAGAACAGCATCAGAATCTGACTCTGGGAATCCAGAATGGCTTCGCACGAAAAGAACAAGAATCTGAAACGCGGCTCGTACACGAGCTACACAAGGAAGAAACATGCACGCACCTGCTGCTTCTAGCAATGGAGGTTGAGCCCGCGGGAGAGGGTGAAGGTAGAGGAGACCTTTGACCTGGATGTGGAAGGAGATAGAATGCCAATGAGCCAGCTATGACGATGGATGCCTCATGGCTCCTTCCTGCATGATGCCTTTATCATTTTTCTCTCCGTGTTTTTCTGGGTCAAGTCGTGCTTCGTTGTCGCTTCCAGCCATAATATTCAATCTTGAAATTTGATACCGAGGACTTGGCAAAGTCGTCAACGGTGTGCAGGATGCAGCAACAACCAGCGCAATGTTCGGCACATAGATTTCGACAGATTTCGGCTGATTCAATAGTATTCTGTGAGACAGAATAAGCCGAAAGAAGCTAAAAAAAGTTGAAAGCAGACAAGCCGAACAAAACGCAGTAGGCCAGGACCAGACACCGGTGGGCGCCAGGCGGTGGCACATGTTCTGCTGGCGCTGTTCCCGGTGCTTGCAATTGGACGACTCATCAAGTGGGCAGGCACGCGGGGGCGTTAATTACAGTCAAGCCATACCGTTGTCAGGCTGTCTGCACTGGGTGCACTGCCCATTCCTCCAGGGATGCTATAGCGTTTCCCTCCCCCGCACCGGCGTACTGTAAACCACACGGTACCAACGAGGACAGTTCCGGTTCCGCTAGAAATAGCAAAGGAAGAGGATCCGCCATCGGTGCCAGCGTGGCGCGGGCCCCGCCGCCGCCCCGCACCCGCAGCGGCCTCCGCCACTGCCCTGCTACCCGAGTGAGGCCCCGCCACCGCGGCCTTGCCCGCGCCGACCGGACCGGAGCTCTGCCGCCGTGGCCGTGCCCCGCCGACTGGAGCTCCGATGCCGCCCCGCCGCTGCCCTGCTGCCCGCACCGGCGGAGGAGAAGTAGGGGAGGGGCCACTATGCCCCCGCGCAAAGGGAGGCCCACGGCTCGCCAGCGGCCGATTCGCAGAAGAGGAGAGGCGGGCGGGCGGGCAGGCGGGACGAGCAGAGGGTAGCGGGGGAGGAGGAGCAAGGGCGGCGGCTGGGAAGAGAAAAGGGCTTGCCGGCCTGGGAAGAGAGGATAAGAGAGGAGAGAGAGGGGAGGGCGACGGAGTAGGTGGGGATAAAAATTAAATAGTGTATGATATGTGGGCCCCGCATGCTGGTAGTTTGTATAGAGGAGGATTAGATATAGAGTATGATGGATGCGGGAGAACTATGTATAAAGGAGAGAATATCGATGATTCAGATGGAATATTTATTTTAGAGGAAGGATTTAGAGTACGACGAGTGCGGATAGCCTCAGGTCTCAAGATGGCAACGGGTACGTACCCGACGGGTAGTGGCCACCCATACCCGCACCCGCTAGGGTTAAATTGTACCCATCGGGTTACCCGTACCCGCACACGGGTAGGAAAATGCTTCCATACCCGTACCCGTGTGGGTAATTTGTACCCGACGGGTAACCCGCACCCGAAAGCATACCCGAGAATCAAATATAAATAATAGACATTCACAAGAAAAATAAATCATTGCAAGCGTCATTGCAACAAGCTAATAGAGTTAGGTACGGAATATATACTATGAGGGAGGGTTTAAACATATATATACTAGGAGGGTTTAATTGGATTTGGACCAAATTCATGGGTTAGACACTAGGTTGTCTTATTTTTTTGCGGGTGTTTCTTACCTGCGGGTAGGTGGGTATGGGTAGTATACATCCACACCCGTACCCGCCATACCCGATGGGTACAGAATTTTCCTAATAACGTACCGATGGGTAGAAAACTAATTCCATACCCGTCTTCTTATCGGGTAAAACTCGTCGGGTACTCGGGTTTCGGGTACCCGTTGCCATCTTGACTCAGACCTCCTCCAACAGCTAATGATATGGTCAGCCTGGGTGATGTGGCATCAAAATTCGTGCGAATCTTGCTGCGCTGGTTCGGCGCTAGCTCGGCGCTAGCGTATGGCATGCTTGCCGGAGTAACTAGAGAACATGTTTCCTAGAGCTCTAGAAACTGAGGGGGCATTAATTACAGTCAAACCATACCGTTGTTCTCTCATCCCATGACACTCCCCCCTCTCTCTCCTTATAAATAACTCTATCATGTCATCAAATTTGCTGATGTGGCATGATATTTAATGCTCATGACTCCCCACTGAGACTTGTCTTAGATTGGTCTCAAGGATGCCCTTGGCAGTAGAGAGATTTCAGAATTTAGGTATCAGTTCATAAGCCTGGTAGGATTTGGGATCAAATTTGGGTGCATATTAGAAAGTTGAATCATAACGTAATTGTCTACATTTCCCTTCCAATTTAAACTTTTGGATTGAACTGGTCGGAATATGAAACTTATGGTATCTGTGTTAGAAATTATAGCAAGTGCGCTTAAATAAAATAATTGCAGCCGATTTCTATCGTAAGGGCTGAGAGAGCCTGCACGATAGGGGGATTGTTCAAGTATAAGTTATTTCTCCACATTTCTGTACCAGTTTAAGTATTTTGGTGAACTTCAATACAGAAATATGACACTAGGACTGTGAATTGTTCCGTTTCAAGTGTTTCTCTCTCGCTTTTTTGTTCATTTTCCAATTTCCATCTTGTCTGCTCCTTTTCTTTTGGAAAGGAGGTTGAATTATTGGCGGTTTTTTCTAGGACAGAATAGGGTTATCAAAATGGCACTTAGTAGTAGGGTATGAACGTGTTTTGAGAAACGAGGTTCGATCTTACAGCAACTAGATTTTTCCAATGTAAATAAACCGGGAACACTTTTTGCTCAAAAGTTGAAAATATGCCATAAAATCAGGCATCCCAAAGGTGTAAATATGTAAACATTATTTGAAAATACATACAAAATGTAAATATAGTACATTCTGATTTTTATTTGAAAGGAAATTATATTATATTAGATCTTAGTTTTATTAATTCTAACAAACATGATTATTTGTATGGATTTTGAAAAATTGTCTCAGGGACCCATGCGGACCCGAAGTTCTGGACCGTTACGCAGGAGAGCTTCTACGCTTCTTACGTCAGGGCAGGCACCAGGTTCAGTGAGCACTATCTTCTTCACTAGGGGAGTTTTACGAGTGGCAGCTTGAGGGACTTCGATCCTCCCATTCTTTGAGCAGTACCCAGGGTTTGTAGCCATTCTTAATTAGTGAGAGGAGGCAGTATCTCAAGGAGTGGGTCGGGATCTTATACTCCACACTATTTATTGACTCAGACATGCTCTTCATTCACTTCATGTTCTAGGGTTAGCAACGCAGACGGAGTCGTCAGGCACTGGCACATCATCTGGGAGTTGAGCTGGCAGATGTTTCACTCCCACAATCTTGCTTACGGGGGTGCGGAGGCATAGAGGCTCCTTGCCGTGCTCACGACCCCGCTTTTCCGGACAGAATTTTGTTCACTAAGCTATTTCTGCCGGGCACTCTTCACACTCCAGACAGGCTGAGACAGGCTGACCCCAGTTGCTTACACCATCTACCAGGCGATGATGAGGAGTTTGTTGTACAAGTAGGGGAACACCGAGTGTGTCACAACTCTTCAGCAGTGGCTTATCCTGCTCATAGTGACTCACTAGCCGATCGACATAGTATACTTGTTCATTTGTAAGCTGGAGGATGTGATCATGGACGACAAGACTATTCATAGGAAGCAACCCTATGCTCACTGGATCAGCTGGATACTCTCGCAATTCTGAGACGGAGGACACTCCCACGTGCTTGAGTGCTCGAAGATGAGCTTCAAGACCTACTCTCCCACATGACGACATGACGATCATCGAGGCCCTAGGAGACAACGCAGAGTAGAGAAGATACTCCAGCAAAGGGCAACAATAGAGGCAAAGGTAGAGGCATACCCAGCAGCAACAAAGGCTGATGCACTTGCAGTAACAAAGGCCCTGCCTCGCCACTAACTTAGAGGACTCAGAGGATGACGAGGACTTTATACCCACTTTTTCCATCCAGCGAGCCTCTCACAACAATGAGGCAGGGCGTCATCAACAGCAGGTGTTCACGACATATCACCACCTAGCCCACCTCCAGTCACAGCAGCTCAGGTCACTTTGCCAAACACGCTCGCTACAAAACTGCAGACTTTGACAGAGCAGTAGCGTCGTTCTGACAAGAGGCACGGCAGGACCGCTTACAAGCCAAGCAGGATCGCCAGCAGGAGGCATAGACGATCATCACTCAGGAGATGAGGCAGCAGGAGGAGGCCCTCAAACTTCAATTTCTCCAGCGGTAGCAGATGACCTGAGAGATGTTCACCTTCTTCTCAGGCTGCTTCAGGGTTCTATTCTGTCACACGGGCCTGCTAGAGCCACAGTTTCCTACTCCATAGCAGCTTGTGCATGACCCGACAGTTCATCCTCCTCCTATTAGTCGGTTCGTGTTGACACCTCTGGCATCGTTCCCAAGGTCACCATTTCTATAGATTGAAGTGTTTGCAGCTCAAGTGCTAGGACAGAGTCCGATGACTGAGCAGCAGTGTGCATAGTACTTGGAGCACCAGCAGTTTCTCCGGCAGCTACAGCAAAGCACTGCTCAGTCATCACATGCACTAGCTTCTATCGTCCTGTCACTACCAGTAACGCAGAAAGCTTAAACCAGGCGAAGACAGGAACGCTAACCCTTGACAGGAACACTAACCCTTGACTTGCCCAGAGGCACGGGGGCTACACCCAATGGCTACGCTTGCGTGCACCCACGTGAATCTGGCAGGAGGAACCATCCTAATAACGAGCCAGTCGAGAAGCTAGATGCCGGTAGCGGATCTAGCGTACGAACCAAGCTAACCCTCTCAACAAGTCTTTAACTCCTCTAGGGGCTCGGGGGCTAGACCCACTAGGTCCGCTCGCGCGAACCCAGCGGAATACCCAAAACGGGGAGAGCCTCCTCCCAGCTCTCCAAGCAGTGAACAGGCTCGGGGGCTACTGACGGGATAAGGTACCATGGTTACCCTGAAGAGAGGCATTCCCGGGCCAGGCCAAACTCAGGATGATCAGCCCAGGAAGGCAGGCCCAAGGGGCGAACCGCACTGGCAATCGGGGCCCGCACGACAGGCGACGTCCCGAGAGCTAGGCGTGGGCGCCAACAGGACATGTGGCTGCCTCCCGACCCGCAGCGAATCTAGCAGGCTCGGCAGGCCGGCGCTTGCTAACGGCTGGATCCGACGGCCCAACCCATGGAGGGAGCAGAAAGGATGGGCTGGTGGAGAGCACTAAATGCATCAGGATGATGTGACGCGCAAGTGCCCCCATCTAACAAACAGGATAGGGATGCCGCCTACGCAGTGGAGGTTCGGCACTCTGTTGACGCTCGTTACAGACCAAATTCGAGCGTCAATTTGATCAGAAAATTAGGATGACTAGCATACTTAACTTGCATATTTATCTAGAGTAATGTCGTTTCCATATTCCCCTTGGAGAATTTGCAATGTTGGAAAATTGAGCAGAATTCAAGTGTTAAACAAGCACCTCAATCCAAGGCAAGTAACATCGACCAATCAGAGCGCGCCATTTGGACTCCCATGGATTGAAGGGCCCACCAAAGCGTGCAACCAACCTTGGATAGACCCCACTCACGCATAGGAGCGACCAGGACCCACATGGCAGCCACCCAGAGGAAGTTGGACCTGATCTGGGCCAGGCCCAGGTCGGCCGACCCACATAGGTCAGCCGATCCAGCCAAGGCAAACCGCCTTACTTCCTTTGACGTGGAAGGTCCCCATTGGTCCCTTATGTAGATTTGGCAAGGCTTGGGGCATTTAGACACCGAGGAGCAGATGCACACCCCCCTCACTCACCTCTATAAATATGAGGGGGGGTGCTACTAATGAATACACCACAAGTTGAAGCCTCTCTCAAGTTTCTCTCTTGCTTAGTCTTTAGGATAGTGGAGTTTAGGTGAAATAACTCTTCTTTGGTTCCCGAGTCTTGCCTAGGAGTGTTCGGTATGGGTTTTACTCTTCCTCTCCTTTCTAATATTCGGAATTCCTTACTAGAGTTATCTTCTTGTTTAGTGTACTCATATAGTATATGTTCTGTGTATTCAGATGTGTATGCCATGATTAGTTTATATCTAGGACTGATATCTTGCAGGATTAGTCATGGTAATACATCTAGGCTACGAAATTGTTTCCAGTATTCGCATGTTTTCTCTAGTGTGATGTCTGTCCATCCGAAGAGTGGGGGCTCCGCGCGGGGCATTAGAGTATCGCTTATTAGTGTAGACATGGTGTCTGGGCTAATCATTGTTGCTGGATGCGGCTCTATACCATGGTTAGATGAGGTAGGCGGCAGGTGGTGACAGCCCTGTCCGTCCAGCGTAACCCTCCCCGTTGGTGTAGTAGCTGTAGGAGGTGCATAAAATAGCCGTGAGGATCTAGTGGCCACCTAGCCATATCTTGTGTGGTCTCCCAGTGATGCCTGGGAGCCTAGAGCCCGTTCCTAATCATGTGTATGTATATGAGAGCTTAGTATAGACTGTATGCTTAGTTAGGAGTACATAAGTCCTTAGATTAGCTTTCTTCTTCCTTTCTTCCTTCCTGTAAGTTTTGCATACAGATAGGACTTGAGTAACTTGTGTGTCACACTATCTCTGTACCATATATTATCTTACCCCTGTTTATTCAATAGAATATCCATGCTAGTATTAATCAACATACTAATCTATTCCAATAACCACTGCCTTCCCTGCGGAAACATAAATACGACCCCGTACTCATGGGTAAAATGCTACAACGGTATTCTGTGCGCTTGCGAATCCTTCTGTAACATAAGAAATACCCTACGACATTTCTGGTGTCATTGCTAGGAAACACCTATTCTAGTGATGACGCTACGAAATGGCAACAAGCATTTTTGGCGCCGTTGCCGGGGAAGGCACTGGTTAAAGGAATAGATCAAGTGGTTGATGAAATTCTAAAATGGTGTTCAATTGTCTAAAAAGACTAACTTGGCTTTGTCTTCTCTCTTTTGTGTGAAGACAGGGTAGTGTATGACTGGTTTCGATCTGCCGCAAAATTTCACTTAGAATCTGGAGTCACTTTTGAGAAGAGTTTGACCTCGCGTCGTTCCTCCTCAGATTACTCTCTCGACAGGCGAAACAGTCAATATCGCACCATCAACTTTCAAGACTATGGCTCAGAAGACTCTCCGTGATTACTCAGCTCCTTCGGCCGACAATGTCCCAATCGGGCCCAATGTTAATGCTAAAGCTAAAAATTTCGAGATCAAGACGGGTCTAATTATGATGGTGCAGGTAGCCCATTCTGTGGCAAGGCCAATGAGGATGCCAATGCACATCTCCAACAGTTCCTGGAACTATGCAACACTTTTGTCATCAGGGGAGTCACAAAGGATGCAATCCGACTCCGTCTGTTTCCGTTTTCTCTTCTGGGGAAGGCAAAACAATAGTTCTACACCAACAGAAGTGTAGTAACTGCTTGGGATGAGTGCGCCAAGGCATTCCTCGCGAAGTTCTTCCCGTTGGGTAAAACCAATGCTCTTCGAGGAAGGATTTCCAGTTTTCAGTAGGCGTCAAATGAGTCAATAACTGAAGTTTGGGAGCGGCTTCAGGAGTACATCCTAGCGTGTCCTCACCATGGGATGGACGCTTGGCTCATTTTGCAGAACTTCTACAACGGGCTGACTCCAACAGCCCGTGATCATATAGACACTGCTGCAGGTGGTGCTTTCTTCTCACTAACCATTGACAGGGCCAAAACTTTGATCGAGAAGATGGTGTCCAACCAAGGTTGTAATGACAAACATCTCCAACCTTGCCAGCGGGGCATGCACTCCGTCAAGGAGACAGACATGATCGCCGCAAAGCTCAACCTCTTTATCAAGAAGATTGATGAACTCCCCCAAGAAAAGGCTCCACTCAGGTACTTCAAGCCTTAGATTCTCGTATGACTTGGGAGGTCTCTAGGAACGTTGGACATTCAGGGAACGAATGCCCTGAAACCCAGGAAGAAGTCATGTACATGAACAACAACAACGGGTTTCATCCACAAGGAGGTCAGGGGTGGTATCAGTCGCGCCCCTACTACCAAGGAGGTAATGGTAATTCGAATTTGTTTAATCCTAACCAGCCTTCATTGAGGGATCTTGTCTTAAGCCAAGCAAAGACCAAGGAAGCAATCCAGAAGAAGCTTGCCGCTAATGACAAGACCTTGGAGACTATCCAAGCGAAGATGGATGGCATCTCCTCAACACTGAAGAACTAGCTGAGCTTCAACAAGATGCTTGAAAGTCAATTAGCTCAGTTGTCCACCGCTGTTCCTTCTGCAGAGACAGGGAAGATCCTGGGGCAACCCGAGGCTCCCTGGAAAGCGTAAATGCCATTAGAACATGTTGGGGTAAGCCAACGCAGGGCATTTCTACTGCTAACTATGTAGGGAATCTTGCATGCCCATGCAGGGCGCGGCGAGGTGAGCTAATAGCACCAAGACTGGAAGATCCAGGATACCAAGTGATTAGTTGTTCCATCTACGACTGTCACTTTGAGCAAGCTCTTTGCGACCTTGGAGCAAGTGTTAACATTATGCCCAAGGTAATATTTGAAGATCTTGGATGCCCTGCATTGTCCCCAACTTGTATGTGTGTGCAGCTTGCAGACTCGATGATCCAGTACCCTGTGGGAATCGTGGAGAATCTCTTAGTACAAGTCAAGGATTTGTTCATCCCCACGGACTTCGTAGTCCTTGACATGGATCGAGACTTGGGGATATCCCTTATCCTTGGGCGACCATTCCTAAGAGACACCAAGGCCCGGATAAACATCGGAACATGAAGGATTCATCTCCGAATCATGGGTAGAAAGATGACATTCAGGTTCCAAACCAATGAAGAAAACATGTACCTGATCCATCAAGACCATGAAGGAAACGGGTTGTGGGCAGAACCATAGTCCCCATCGGAAGATCTGTCTCCCACACCACCATCAACAAAGAAGAAAACCAAGAAGGTGTGGAGAAAGAAGAAGACGTCATCGTCCTCGACATCCACTCCAGGTATGGACAATTCGACCTCGAGTTAAATAGGTATGGAGAGGGTCCTGCTCATCGGACCTTAAACCAAGAGCTAGCTTGGGGGAGTCCTTCCACCAAGTGAACTGTATCCTTTACTGCATTCAATAAAGATTCAAATAACTCTAAAAACCAAACAAATATTTCCTGCTTTAATTTACCTTTTCCATATGCTTGATAAGAATGCTTAGTCTTCCTAAGTTGCAAGGATGAATAATTGTTATGCTCTTGCTTGTTTGTCTTGCTTAGTCCTAAAGCATGGTGTTTCCTAAGTTTAAGTTTGCTGGCTATTTAAACCTTTATGCCATGAACCCGAACATCTCGTGGGTTGCATAGGCTTTACCCAAGTCTAGGTTGTTGTGAGTTTAGATATGGAAGATGGAGTTTTATAATCTTGTCCTAAGTGAAGCATGATATCTGGAGTATTTTGTTTTTGAAAATTTTCAAAAAGGGAAAGACAAGTTCCTCAATGATGTTCCAAGTCCAACCAAAGCCATATGTTATTTACATCGAAAAAGAAAAAAATCCTACACATATGTTGCTTGCTATTTCATTGATTGTTGTGACCCTAGTGAGATTCTTTTCATATCCTCTTGATCAAGATCACACACACGTTACACCCACTGTGACATTCCTACACTGGGAATTAGCAAATCCATCCATCCACCAAATAAATGCTCCATGAAGTTTGTGATCTCTCCTCATGTTGTCCCTGAAAAAGAAATTAGGCTTGGTCATCCCCGAAAAAAAAAGACAGAGAAAAAGAAAAGATGGCATGTCAAAGAAGCATGACCCAAAAAAAAGAGAAAAGAAAGAACAAAAGGGGCCAGCCAAGTCTAAAGAAAAAAATGCAAAAATAAAATAAAGAGGAGAGAGATCACAAACCAAAAAGGAGTAATCATACCTTCCATTCATCCACACACATGCACCTCTTGATCTTGGGATATGACTTGTTTTCTCCATGGATCCACGCTTTGTCGTGACAATATATGAAATGCGGGTATGCTTCATCCATTCCGTACCTTGAGCTCCACAAAAGCTTTCATTATGAGAAGGGAGATGTGCCTTGGTAAGGATTCATACACCATTTCGCGACCTGAGTGAATCATTCGAGGAAGTTAGTCTTATTTTACTGTTTCCAAAAAGAAAACCTCTAGATGGATTGTTGAGCAAAGGTAAGGTAAGTACTACTCTATCGACTGTCCTAACTCTCAACAGCTCAGATGAGGAGAAGCTCATAAGCCCCATAGATGGTGAAGGTAACAATGGCCAAGTACTCATGCCAACATTACTCATTCCCAAGGAGATCATCTATGCCTCAGACTTGACACGATAGCAGGTAATGAGTCTAACAATTTTCTGATCAACATCCTGATTTGTCCTATTTTGCTCAGGATGAGCAAAGGACAGCTTGGGGGTTCTTGTTGACGCTCGCTACGGACCAAATTCGAGCATCAATTTGATCAGAAAATTCGGATGACTAGCATACTTAACTTGCATATTTATCTAGAATAATGTCATTTCCACATTCCCCTTGGAGAATTTGCAATGTAGGGAAATCAAGCAGAGTTCAAGTGTTAAACAAGCACCTCAATCCAAGGCAAGTGACGTCGACCAATCAGAGCGCGCCATTTGAACTCCCATGGATTGAAGGGCCCACCAAACTGTGCAACCGACCTTGGGCAGACCCCACTCACGCACAGGCGCAACCAGGGCCCACATGGCAGCCATCTAGAGGAAGCTGGACCCGATCTTGGCCAGGCCCATGTCGGCCGACCCAGCCAAGGTAAACTGCCTTACCTTCTTCGACGTGGCAGCTCCCCATTGCTCCCTTATGTCGGTTTGGCAAGGCTTCGGGCATTTGGACGCCGAGGAGCAGCTGCACACACCCCTCACTCACCTCTATAAATATGCCGGGAGGGGGGGGGTGCTACTAATGAAGACACCACAAGTTGAAGGCTCTCTCAAGTTTCTCTCTTGCTTAGTCTTTAGGATAGTGGAGTTTAGGTGAAGTAGCTCTTCTTCTATTCCCGAGTCTTGCCTAGGAGTGTTGGGTATGAGTTTTACTCTTTCTCTCCTTTGTAATATTCAGAATTCCTTAATAGAGTTATCTTCTAGTTTAGTGTACTCGTATAGTATATGTTTTGTGTATTCAGATGTGTATGCTATGCTTAGTTTATATCTGGGACTGATATCTTGCATGATTATAAGTTGTAAGACATCTAGGCTATGGCATTGGTTCCAGTATTCGCATGTTTGCTCTAGTGTGGTGTCTGTCCATCTGAAGAGTGGGGGCTCCGCGCGGGGCATTAGAGTATCGCTTATTAGCGTAGACGTGGTGTCTGGGCTAATCAGTGTTGCTGGATGCGGCTCTATGCCATGGTTAGATGAGGTAGGCGGCAGGTGGTGACAGCCCTGTCCGTCCAGCGTAACCCTCCCTGTTCGTGTAGTAGCTGTAGGAGGTGCATAAAATAGCCGTGAGGATCTAGTGGCCACCTAGCCATATCCTGTGTGGTCTTCTGGTGATGCCTGGGAGCCTAGAGCCTGTTCCTAATCATGTGTATGTATATGAGAGCTTAGTATAGACTGTATGCTTAGTTAGGAGTACATAAATCCTTAGATTAGCTTTCTTCTTCCTTTCTCCCTTCCTGTAAGCTTTGCATAGAGATAGGACTTGAGAAACTTGTGTGTGACACTACTTCTTTACCATATATTATCTTACCCCTGTTTATTCAATAGAATATCCATGCTAGAACTAATCAACACACTAATCTATTCCAATAACCGCCGCCTTCCCTGCGGAAATATGAATACGACCCCGTACTCACGGGTAAAATGTTACAACAGTATTCCGTGCGCTTGCGGATCCTTATGTAATGTAAGAAATACCCCACGACATTTCTGGCGCCGTTGCTGGGAAACACCTATCCTAGTGATGACGCTATGAAACGCCATCACACTCGCGCCCCTGGTTAGCCGGGCCATCATGACGCAGTGGACCAGCAAGGCTTTTGGCTTGAGGGGTTTGTTTTGCCGAAAAGCATATACAAGTAGGTCCTTACTTACAAATTTTAGCTCCAGATTCTAGTTTTCTTAACCATTCTAGGTAAGCAACTATCCAATATCATACATAGTGAAAGAATTAATTTGCATCCAACAAGATTAATCATCATCATTGTTCCTCTTCTTACTCTATGTGGTAAAAGGGTTAAGCAGTCTCAATAACCGCGAGAAACGGATGATTCGAATTGAATTTCTTAACCTTGCAAGGGAAACCTAAACGCACGTCACGTGGTTACTCCCAGAGTCACACGTGCAACTTTTTCCTTCAATTCCCGCTTCAAGGAACAAGCCCACCGCCCTCGAATACACGTCCCCATGGACCACGGATCCGGCCGGGCCATGGCAGCACATGCACCCGCCATTAGCTAGATGTGAACGAATTCAAGACGGTGGGGAGTATATTTCGGCCTCGGTTCAATCCAGTACTTAAGCTTACCGATTACCATATTCTCGGCATGTGGTTACTACGTTCAAAAACTTAACCACCACTACCACACACTGCAGCCTTAGCATTTTTCACTACACAGACGGGGCCTCAATCATCAACATAAACATCGCACCATAGCCCCATCCGTAGACCTTATGATTGCAGCATGTAGTAAATATTCAACTCCTATATTCTCGCGAGTGATAGGAAATCACTCGACTTTTATCAGAGTCCTATTAGCATAGCATTCTATCGAACCTTATATCTAGTGTTCAGATCATAGGAACCTAAGTTCATGCAAATAAGTTTTCATTCAACTCCTATAAACTTAATGCACAAGTAAAATAGAGTAATAAGTTGCATAATTTAGAAAATAGGGTTCATACTCCGGGGCTTGCCTTCTTGGGTAAAATTAGTTTGGGGCTCGTCCGAACTCAGGTTCGGGTCTTCGAAAGCTTCAGTTAGATTCACTTGAGCTTCACGCTGCTCACTCTCGGACTCGGGCAGCAGCTCGTACGTTCCGTCGGCGAGAGTAGTCGATTCTTTATGAATGCACCAGTGTGAGTTGTAGTGATGGTATATGACATTTATTTTCTTCACGATAAAGTTGCAGTCCACAAAAATATAGATTTGGTTGTGAATTTACTTAGTTAAGATTTCTTGGACAATCGTTAATAGTGTATAACTTAAACTAATTAACTCCAAGAAACAAGAGGGGTTCGAGGTTGTGTTCTTTTGGAAACTAATTTTTCAAAGCACAACATGGATTAAACACAACTTCTGGTCTAGGTAACTTCTAGTGATGAAATTTTTATTTAGAGTACACTATGCAGAGACAAAAGCACTACAAAAATTTCAAAAATTTCTGTGCAGCAGATTAATTTTGAAAAATGTAATTCACAGCCACTACTAGAACAGAGTTATTTTTATACAGGACAAACCATGCATGTTTTGATGCTAAAACTTTTACAAGGTGTTAATCTATCCATATATGTGTTACTGTAAAATTTTCAGATTTTATCGTGCAAGATACAGAGCATAATAAATAGGACAATATACACCTATTTCTTTAAGGATTAATTTCTACAGGATGTTGTACAGGGTTTGTAAGTATGAAACTTTTTATAGAGCATGAGATACCCCAAAGTGTCCCACAGTAAAAAGTTGAACATTTTCCAAGCAAAGAAACTAATTATTTCAATTAGTGAATTTTTCCTACCATAAAATTATATAAATAGGTTACAGAAAGGAAAAAGGTTCTAAACTTTTTCTATGGTATTTAGGCATCACTATAACAGCTTTGGAAAAGTTTCACATCATGAATCACAATATATCAGCAGGTACGAATTAGTTCTATTATTTCATGGCATAAACAAGGTTTAACAAAAAGTTTAGCTAGAGATGGGTTCTGGTCCTAATACTTTTACACTGGCCTACACATCAAACAACCAATTTACTGTCCAAAAATCAGATTCAGAAATGGTCTACAATTGTGGGTTCATTTAAAAGCTATTAAACCTTCTGTTTAATGTAGAATAAAATATAGCAAACATCTGAAGAAATGCTTGAAACAAAAGTAGTATATTTTCTTCTAACGATTCCAGAACAGTTGAGTTTGTATTTTTCCAATTTCTCTATGATTTTATATGAATTTTACAATTTCGCTATTTTTGAATTCAAAGTTTAAACACAGGTTTACAGATATGCCCTTGGAAACTTGTGTGCAGACCCTTCTAAAGATTTCAATCGTTGCAATTGGGTCCCTCGGTGGTGCTGGCTCGGCGGCCGGCCAAATTCCGGCGAGGTGGCTCGTCGGCGGCGAGGGGAAAAGGGTCGGGGAGATCCAGGGAGGTGAGAGCTACCTTGGTGTGGCCTTGGTCGGGGTTGGGGGTGGCCGGAAAGGGCTCGTCGGCGTGGAGCAGGCGGCGACGGCGGTGCGGAGCGGCGGCGATGGTGCTCCGGCGGGGTTGGGGCAGCGCTGGCGGGTCGGGAAGCTCCGGTGGGGTGATGTAGTCCCGTTGCGAGCCTTGGTTCGGGCGGAGGAGGGCCGGGGGTGGGGTTGCCACGGCAGTCAGGTGCGGCGGCGGTGGAGGCAGCGCTGGCAAGGAGCGCCAGCGGTTCCGGGCGATGATGGGCAGTGAGCGTCAGCGGTTCAGCTTGGGGGGTGGATGACCAGAGGGGTGAGCTCCATGGTGAGCTGGGCACGACGGCGGTAATGGTGGCGGCGGCGGCGTTCTGGTGTCTGGGCGCGCGAGGAGGCCTAGTGCGGCCTTTTGTAGGCAGCAGAGAGGTGGAAGGAGGGGCGGGGCTGGACTGCAAGGCTCGGGCGTGGGCGGATCGACGGGGCCGTGCCACTGGGCGTTAGGGCGGCGGCCTGAGGCTCGGCGCGGTGAGCGGCGGGCGGGAGCAGGGGATTGGGCGTGCTGCAGCACCGCGGCTTTGTTGGGCGTTGAGCACTGGGAGTGGAGGGACAGAGCGGAGGCTCGGGCACGGCGCGGCTTGTCCATTGGGCGCGTGCGGCCAGCGGCGCATCGCGGTTGGCGGCCGGAGATCCTGGCGTGGGGAGGGAGGGATTGCGCAGCATGTGATTGGGCGCGGCAGGGCTTGGTCGGGGGAGTGGGGAGGACGGCAGGCGACTGGCTTGTCGTAGCGTGGGCGGCAGGCATCGCCGATCAGGTGGCCAGCGGCGACTGGCGGCGGGCGTCGGGTGAAGCAGAGGAGAGAAGGGAGGGACTATAAGTGGAAATAGAAGAAAAGGCAGGGGCTGGTTTGCAAAGTCAAGTGTTTCTCAAATTTTTGTGTTGCAATTCAAAAATCTCTGAACATGAAAGTTGTTCAAAATGAAAAGTTACAGAAGTTTTGTTTCAGGCCAAAGTTCATTTGAGTTCTAGTTTAGAAGTTGTTTTAAAAACTCAAAAAGTATAGTTCGGAGAGCATGCCATTTCCTGGCAAAAATTTATATTCTCTATTAGGCTTCAACTAGACTTTTATTTTATCCTGCCATCAATGGTGTGCCTATTAAATTTCGCAGCCATAAGTGCTTTGAGGTGAGATTTATTTAATTTGTTTGATTAAAGTACATGTACTTATGCACATATACACATCTATTTTCAATTCAAAGCAAAACCAATTTATAATTCATTTCTTTTAAACTTTTCTTAGTTATTTATGCATCGTGTTAAGCTAATGAGGCTTATTTCATAATTTAAACACCTGAGGTGTTACAGCCTCCCACCTTAAAAAGAATCTCGCCCCGAGATTCGGACAATAAGCTTAGTGTGGACAGTGTGTGTACCTTCTGTAGAGTTGAGAAAACCCGGGAAATTTTGGTTTAGATAGCTTTCAGTTTCCCATGTGGTTTCTTCCTCAATGTGATGATTCCATTGAATTTTGTACATTTTAATCACTTTTCTTCTAGTGCTTCTTTCTTTTTGATCCATTATTTTTATAGGGTACTCAACATACGAGAGGTCGGGCTCTACCACTACTTCTTGTTGTTTAATAACCTCGGTAGGAACTCGAACACACTTCTTGAGCTGAGACACGTGAAAGACATCATGGATGGCTGCAAGCTGAGGGGGCAGTCGTATTCTATAGGCTACGGGTCCACAGCTCTCGATGATTTCGTAGGGACCAACATAACGGGGAGCTAATTTTCCTTTGACTCCGAATTGTTGTACACCCTTGGTTGGTGAAACTCAAAGGTAGACGTGGTCACCAACTTCAAATTTCAGTGGCTTTCTCCTTCTATCGAAATAGCTCTTTTGCCTGGATTGTGCGGCTCTAAGGTTTTCTTGTATTACTCTCACTTTTTCTTCGGCCTCAATTACCAAGTCTAGTCCAAATATTTTGCGTTCTTCGGTCTGTGACCAACTCAAAGGAGTTCAACACCTTCGTCCATATAAGGCCTCAAATGGTGCCATTTTCAAACACGCTTGATAGCTATTGTTATATGAGAACTCTGCTAGGGATAGGCATTTGTCCCAATTATTGTCATAGTGAATGACGCAAGCTCTAAGCATGTCTTCAAGAATTTGGTTCATTCTTTCAGTTTGTCCATCAGTCTGAGGATGATAGGCTGAGCTTCGAATCAATTTAGTACCAAGAGAAGCTTGCAATTGTTCCCAAAAGTGTGCTACAAACTGAGTACCACGATCGGAAATAATAGTGTTTGGTACTCCATGTAGGCAAACGATGCGATCGAGATAAATTTCGGCATATTTCTTGGCAGTATAGGTGGTGTGTACCGGAAGAAAATGTGCTGTCTATGTGAGTCTATCAACGATAACCCATATGGAATCATGTTTCGGTGCGGTACTCGGCAATCCAACAATGAAATCCATACTTATGTCTTCCCATTTCCAGGAGGGTATAGGCAAGGGTTGAAGTGTACCGGCTACTTTCAAGTGGCTAGCTTTTACTCTCTGACATGTGTCGCATTCTGAGACATACTTAGCAATTTCCCTTTTCATTCTAGTCCACCAGAAGTTTTGCCTAAGGTCTTGATACATTTTGCTACTACCAGGGTGAATATAAAATTTGGAAAGATGTGCCTCATCAAGAATTCGTTTGCGGAGCTCATGATCTTCGGAACGACTATGCGACTTTCGAACCATAGAACTCCCTTATGGTCCTGGCAGAAACATTTGTATTTCTCTTCACCTAGAGAGAGTTTTTGTTTGATGATCTTAACACCTTCATCATGTAGTTGGGCCATGATGATCTGAAGAGTGGGCTCAACTGAGATGTGATGCAAGGTGCCTTGAGGAATCATTTCCAAACTAAGCTTTCTCATTTCTGAACATAATGTCTCATTATAGAACTCCACTGATAGGCAATGGCAATGGGCCTTACGGCTTAGTGCATCCGCGACTACATTAGCCTTGCCGGGGTGATAGTGCACCTCGAGGTCATAATCCTTGATTAATTCTAGCCATCTTCTTTGTCTCATATTCAGATTGGCTTGGGTGAAGATATATTTGAGACTTTTGTGATCGGTGTAGATATTACAATGAGTGCCCATGAGATAATGTCTCCATAATTTTAGAGCATGAATGACTGCTGCTAGTTCGAGATCATGGGTCGGATAATTCTGCTCATGGGGCCGAAGGGCTCGTGAGGCATAGGCGATAACTCGATTTTCTTGCATAAGCACACATCCAAGACCAGTGCCAGATGCGTCACAGTAAACATCGAACGGCTTGGTGTTATCGGGTTGAGCTAACACAAGGGCTGTAGTCAAATGTTCTCTGAGAGTGTGGAAAGCTTTTTCGCATTTCTCATTCCACATAAACTTTACACCCTTTTTCAAAAGTTCAGTCATAGGCTTAGCAATTCTGGAGAAATCCGGAATGAAGCGGCGATAGTAACCGGCTAAACCAAGAAAACTGCAAATCTGATGAACAGAGGTAGGAGGCTTCCAATCCATCACCTCTTGTACCTTGCTGGGGTCAACGACTATGCCTTCGCTGGAAATTGTGTGACCCAAGAATCTCACACTATTCAACCAGAATTTAGCATAGAGGTGATGGTCCCTGAGACGCTGAAGAACAATGTGCAGGTGCTTAGCGTGCTCTTCCTCATTCTTAGAATAGATAAGGATGTCGTCAATGAAAACTACGATGAATTTGTCGAGCTCGGGCATGAATACCGAATTCATGAGATACATGAAGTAGGCAGGGGCATTTGTGAGACCAAAGGACATGACCAAGAGTTCATATAGTCCATATCGTGTGGAAAAGGCAGTCTTAGGAATTTCGCATGGACGAATCTTTATCTGATGATGTCCAGAACGAAGATCAATCTTTGAGAAAACTCTAGCTCCAGATAATTGATCAAAGAGAACATCAATGCGGGGGAGTGGGTATTTATTCTTAACGGTTACTACATTGAGAGGTCGGTAGTCCACACATAATCTTAAACTGTCATACTTTTTCTTTACAAAAAGGGCTGGACACCCCAAGGTGATGCGCTAGGGCGAATGAAACCCTTGTCTAGCAGTTCTTGGAGTTGTGTTTTTAGTTCGGCCAATTTCTTAGGTGGCATCCGATAGGGTCTTTTGGAGATAGGTGCAGTGCCTTGTTGTAGTTCAATAACGAACTCAATATCCCTATCAGGTGGCATTCCTGGCAAATCGTCAGGAAAAACATCGACATACTCGCATACCACTGGAATATCCTCTAGTTTGATTCCTTCCATCACGAAAGCACAAGAATTCGTGCACTCCCGGAACGGTAGGTAAAGGGTAATGGCTCCGTGACTAGGTGAATTTATTTCAACAGCTCAGGAAGAAAGGTCAAGTATGACTCCATGCATAGTCATCCAATTAATACCCAAAATAATATGCATGCCTTCAAGGGGTAAGAGAACAAGGTCCGTGTTGATGATTTTACTACCCAATTTTATCGGTACCAGTCTTATTATTTGGTTGGAAGCAATTTTTCCACCCGGTGTTGATATCATATATGACCCTTTTGTGTGACAAAAATTCAAGCCTACTTTTGCACCAAACTTTGCACTAATGAAACTATGTGATGCACCAGAGTCAAACAATATAACTGCAGGCTTGTTATGGATAGAGAATGTACCCGTCATTATTGGTGCTCCTTCAGGAAGTTCTGCAAGAGTGGTGAAATTGATCCGTCCTTGTTTGACATGAATGGTCTGCCTCTTGCCTTTATTCTTATTGTTCAGGTAAGAGCCTTGGCCCTGAATTGGCTGCCTAGGCCGAGGGCATTCTCGAGCAAAATGACTGGAACTTGCACAATTGAAACAATGATTGGCGATGTTTGGACGAAGGAATTGCTGAGTAGCGGGCCTTTGTCTAGTTTGTTGAGGCGCAGGGGGTCGTACAACGCCTTGCTGCTGTGGGGCCTAACAATCCAATGTCCTGGCTGAGGGGCCTTCTATGGAGCTGTAGGCGCAGCATTTTGCACTAATCGATACCTCGGTGGCTGAGTACCCGAGGGTTAAACTGGCACCTTCCTCTTCTTCTCGGCACGGTGAGCCACAATACAATCCTCTTGGGTAATTGCCATGTTTACCAGCTCATTATATGTATCGGCCTTGACAAGGTTCAGTCGCTCCGTGAGTTTGGTACTCAAAACCTCTGCGGAAACGATCCTGCTTCTTAGCATCCGTGTTAGCGTGATAGCCCGCGTACTGGCACAGATTGTTGAAGGCCTAAGCATACTGAAGTACAGTGCGGGTACCCTGAATGAGAGCCAGAAACTCATTTAGCTCTCTTTCCATAAGACCTTCTGGGATATGGTGTGCCCGGAACACAGTTTTGAATTCGTCCCAAGTGACGACGTGATCAGCTGGGAGCATAGCAAAGTAATTGTCCCACCAAAGATGAGCTGTACCACGAAGTTGCTGAGCGGCATAGCGAGCCTTGTTTGCATTCAAGCATGGGACCACAAGCAGAGAAAACTTGGACTCGATGGTGCGAATCCAAGCGTCAGCATCCAAGGGTTCCTTCGTCTTGTGAAACAAGGGAGGCTGGGTCCCAAGGAAATCTGTGTAACCGGCAACTTGAGGTTGGTGAACATTGTGCCCACCCGACTATTGGTGCTGTCCTTGCACGAGCTGACGAAGCAACTCGGTTTGAGTGGCCATTACTTCCACTAAACTGGGTGGTGGCGGTGGCTGCTGTTGTGATTCACTAGTGCTAGCACCGAAACCTTCCGGGTTACCACGGGTTGCTCCAACCATCTGAAATATGAATGTTTATCATTAGCAACGTGATCCATATTGCTTCCACGATTCGAAAGGTTTAGCGCGGAAAAGTAGACTCCCAAAAGTTCATGGATAGAATCGTGGACAGAATACTGTCTGCCATAAGAAACTTATAACTTCTGGTAGGTTCATCCAAAATTGCTCATATTTTGGCAGTGGGTAGGGAATTCCGAGATGTACAACTTTGGTATTCAGCTTAGACGCTAAATCGATGGCCAAGATGGTCGAAAGATTCACTCTTTGCTTCGCTGGTTTGACTATTTTTTTTTCAGCAGAACGAGTTATAGTATCTTGCCTATAACTCAAACTAGCAAGATCCAATAGTGCTGAAATTTTGTGAAAACCTAGACCACAAAATTTATGACAATTTTGGTATTCAACACTCAGCCCAGAAATGTAAGGAGACATGGGTAAAAATTCCGACAAGTTTCTGCAATCGCAGATTCAACTGCTTTCCAACATCGCAATCAAACCACCAAGGTTTTAGCCATGGCCTACATGATTAGAGTATCCAATGGTCAAGTTGTACCCATCACAAAAGAGGTACTCAACTCTTAGTTAGCCTATTACAACACTTGCCAAAAGTTAGGCTACACTATCGAGGAGTATATCCAAAAGTCCTCCTAGGTCATCAACTAGAAATCATCGAGGTTGTTGACGGACGACTCGCTACAGGTAGGAGAGTGAGCTCCCATCGGAGGTGGCTGCGGTGCTTCACCCTCAAAGTCCATACCTGAAACACCGTCAATCTCCTGTGGCTCCTCATCATTTTCCTCCATAGCCACCACGTCGGGAGGGGCATTCTGATCATGGTGCCACTGAATGTGCTCATTAGCATCCTCCAACTCAAGGTTCAGATCATGGAGCTGCTCCTCCAAGTGCGCTATCATGTCATCTCTCTCAACCATGAGAGTGTCGTGCTCCTGAACTTGGCCCTCAAGTTGGCCAATCCGGGTGTCTCTGTCCTCAAGTTCCTCACTGAGCTCCTTAATCTGCTCATCTCTGGTATCTGCCATCATGCGGTAGGCCTGTGCAAGATCAGCGAGCTGCACAAGCGCCTGACTCTGGAGAGTCTGCAGTCGGTACAGTGCATTAATGCATCGCACGGAGGTCTCGATGGTCTCCTGAGCGTGAAAGTCCACTAAATACTGTGAGTGCTGCACCCTGTTGAGCCAGAAGGGGTCGTTGTCCTGAGCAACAGGAAACAAACCAATAGGAGTGAGTGTGACGGCCTCGGGGCACTACGCACAGAAAGTGGTGAGCGCCCCCATGGCAGCAAGCTCCCAAGTATCAGCTAAACGGTGACCAACAACCTCAATCTTCAAGGCGGGCCACTCCGGGTGTAGTGGGTGCGGAAAGATGGTAACGTTAACACGGCACTGGGTAACTCCATTCTCTGCAAACTCCAGTCCGGTGTAACGTGGGGGAATTGGATAGCCCGCGGTGCTCAGAACATCCCACAAGATAGAGGGAAAGCCCTCCCAGTGGAGACACTACGAGTGAACGCGTCCATCCTCATCCACCATCATGGCAACAGGCTCGGCCATCTGAACAAAAGATCAAATGGGTGAGATAGTGAAAAACTGGGAACAACATAGTGAACAGGTTCTGGACAGTGCACTAAAATAGCCATAACTTCAACAGTTCTTGTCCAAAAATTCTCAACTTTTACCAGAACATTTCTAAGGTATTTGTGATTAACTTTGCTAGTCACCTCCACAGGTAGATCAGGTTCTAAGATGGTCTTTCCCTTAAGGTTTTTCTTTACTATCTACCCAGAAATTTTAGTTAATAGTGGGCCAAGATTTCGTGCACCAGGGAAAATCTACCCAGCCAAAAATTACCAAATTTTAACAGTAGCTGACTGAGCAAATTTACAACAAGTTTTGTGTTGGAAATGTTTGCAGAAAACTGTAGTAAGAGGGCATAAAAATTTATGTGGCAAAAGTGCTTAATTTGGACAGAAAACTGACATCTCAAGGTTTCTGTTGTTTCTTGCTATCTATATGTCCAAAATTTTTCAAATTTAGACAGGAGGTAGAATACAAATTTTGGAACAAAACTTTCAACATGAACTTCTCCAGAAAGGATCATTTTCTAAGCTCAATAAATCCATCTTTTCAGATATGGCAGAAATGTGACAGATTTGCTAGATAATCATTATGCAAAGACAATCTCGTGCACGCATGAACCTTACCACTCTCAATTAACACATTTTCAATTTCAGATTTATAAGGTCATGATGCATGCGCGTCCTATTCATCCTCACAAAATAAAATAATTGCCAAATAGCTTTGGTCTTACGAAGTTAGTTTCGGTGGTATACACAATACGTCTCTCACTATAATAGCTAGTCAAGATTCTCTAACCGTTCTTTAACTTATCGTAATCACGGTTAGTGTACCTGCAGAAGATTGATATAGCATATATATCCATTGAATCTTTCATGCCAGCACTTATGAAAGCGTCCATATTCATTACTGTTCACTATAGAAACGGCATCCGTACAATTCCCGCAGTACAGACGACGTTAACATACGCTATCAAGATAGCGTATTCACGGGGGGTACCGTCTTAAGACGGGGGCATGAACAGCGATCGCCATACCCTGCGCCAAACCTTCTACTCCCAATATAATCAACTAATAGTTGGTATATTGGCAGCACCTCAAGTAAGCCACTGCTTGAGGGCAGCGTTCGGCTCGCATCACCGACAGGAAGGCCAAGCTCTCTCAGTTGGCTAAGGATTCTTACCTTCTTACCTTAGCAATGAGTGAGTCGTTATAGAATTTAAGGGTCGATTGTGCATAAAAGTAAGTTTTGACAGAAAGTAATGTGCTGGAAGTCAGTTGATAATATTCATAAGTTAGATAGCCACCTAGTAACTTTCCCATAATCCCCTAGGCTTTACGAACTAGGTACCATCCTTAACGAACCAACACATTTTGCAAACGCATTTTTCTGGTCGAGTTTTATGAAAACAAGTTTTTCAGGCTTGTTGCATTCTCTGGCATATGCATTTCGGCTCTGATGCCAGCTGTGGCAGAACCACCTGAATTAATCCGGCTCAAGCATGCTAACCATCACCACAAGGGCAATCGGGGCTAACTCGCACTTCAAACGGAGTAATCCATTGGTCTGTCGGGTAACTTCACGATACAACCACGATTTTGCCGATTGAAACCACACATACAAAGTACTCACAGGAAGGTGAGCCCAGAGGATACAACATTCCACATATTTTACAACACAGGGTTCATCATAAATTATTATTACAACTGAGTTCGAGTTCGTAAAACAAGGTACTTCAGAGTTCAGAGTAATTGAGTTCTTCAGAGTTGAATGCAGTGGAAAATCAACGATAAACTACTCGACGATACAGGATGTCTCGATGAAGCCCATACGAGACATTACTCGGCATTGTCATCGTTGGCCGGGGGTGCATCCCATTCCACCGACCAACTAGGAGGAAGGATACACGGCCAAGTCAAACTAGCGATCATATCCTCAAACGTATCACCTAAAAACAAGCCACTAGCAACGCTGCTTAGCCGACTCCTAGACATGCAAGGCTTTTGGCTTGAGGGGTTTATTTTGCCGAAAAGCATATACAAGTAGGTCCTTACTTTCAAATTTTAGCTCCAGATTCTAGTTTTCTTAACCATTCTAGGTAAGCAACTATCCAATATCAAACATAGTGAAAGAATTAATTTGCATCCAACAAGATTACTCATCATCATTGTTCCTCTTCTTACTCTATATGGTAAAAGGGTTAAGCAGTCTCAATAATGGCGAGAAACGGCCGATTCGAATCGAATTTCTTAACCTTGCAAGGGAAACCTAAACACACGTCAAGTGGTTACTCCCAGAGTCACACGTGCAACTTTTCCCTTCAATTCTCGCTTCACGGAACAGGCCCACCGCCCTCGACTACATGTCCCCATGGACCACGGACCCGGTCGGGCCATGGCGGCACATGCACCCGCCATTAGCTAGATGTGAACGAATTCAAGATGGTGGGGAGTATATTCCGGCCTCGGTTCAATCCAGTACTTAAGCTTACCGATTACCATATTCTCAGCATGTGGTTAGTACGTTCAAAAACTTAACCACCACTACCACACACTGCGGCCTTAGCATTTTTCACTACACAGACGGGGCCTCAATCATCAACATAAACATCGCACCATAGCCCCGTCCGTAGACCTTATGATTGCAACATGTAGTAAACATTCAACTCCTATATTCTCGCGAGTGACAGGAAATCACTCGACTTTTATCAGAGTCCTATTAGCATAGCATTCTATCGAACCTTATATCTAGTGTTTAGATCATAGGAACCTATGTTCATGCAACTATGTTTTCATTCAACTCCTATAAACTTAATGCACAAGTAAAATAGAGTAATAAGTTGCATAATTTAGAAAATAGGGTTCATGCTCCGGGGCTTGCCTTATTGGGTAAAGTTAGTTTGGGGCTCGTCCGAACTCGGGTTCGGGTCTTCGAAAGGTTCAGTTAGATTCACTTGAGCTTCACGCTGCTCACTCTCGGACTCGGGCACCAGCTCGTACGTTCCGTCGGCGAGAGTAGTCGATTCTATATGAATGCACCAGTGTGAGTTGTAGTGATGGTATATGACATTTATTTTCTTCACGATAAAGTTGCAGTCCACAAAAATATAGATTTGGTTGTGAAGTTACTTAGTTAAGATTTCTTGGGCAATCGTTAATAGAGTATAACTTAAACTAATTAACTCCAAGAAACAAGAGGGGTTTGGGGTTGTGTTCTTTTGGAACTAATTTTTCTAAGCACAACATGGATTAAACACCACTTCTGGACTAGGTAACTTCTAGTGATAAAATTTTTATGTAGAGTACATTATGCAGAGGCAAAAGCACTACAAAAATTTCAGAAATTTCTGTGCAGCAGATTAATTTTGAAAAATGTAATACACAGCCACTGCTAGAACTTAGTTATTTTTATACAGCACAAACCATGCATGTTTTGATGCTAAACCTTTGACAGGGTGTTAACCTATCCATATATGTGTTACTGTAAAGTTTTCAGATTTTATCGTGCAAGATATAGAGCATAATAAATAGGACAAGATACACCTATTTCTTTAAGGATTACTTTCTACAGGATGTTGTACATGGTTTCTAAGTATGAAACTTTTTATACAGCATGAGCTTCTCCAAAGTGTCCCACAGTGGAAAGTTGAACATTTTCCAAGCACAAAAACTAATTATTTGAATTAGTGCATTTTTCCTACCACAAAATTATATAAATAAGTTACAGAAAGGAAAAATGTTTTAAACTTTTTCTGTGGTATTTAGGCATCACTATAACAGCTCTGGAAAAGTTTCACAACATGAATCACAATATATCAGCAGGTACGAATTAGTTCTATTATTTCATGGCATAAACAAGGTTTAACAAAAAGTTTAGCTAGAGATGGGTTGTAGTCCTAATACTTTTACACTGGCCTACACATCAAGCAACAAATTTACTGTACAAAAATTAGATTCAGAACTGGTCTACAATTGTGGGTTCATTTAAAAGCTATTAAACATTCCATTTAACATGGAACAAAATATAGCAAACATCTGAAGAAATGCATGCAACAAAAGTTGTAGATTTTCTTCTAACGATTCCAGAACAGTTGAGTTTGTATTTTTCCAATTTCTCTACGATTTTATATGAATTTTACAATTTCGCTATTTTTGAATTCAAAGTTTAAACACAGGTTTATAGATATGCCCTTGGAAACTTGAGTGCAGACCCTTCTAAAGATTTCAATCGTTACAATTGGGTCCCTAGGCGGCGAGGGGAAAAGGGTCGGGGAGATCGAGGGAGGTGAGAGCTACCTTTGTGTGGCCTTGGTCGGGGTTGGGGGTGGCCGGAAAGGGCTCGTCGGCGTGGAGCAGGGGGCGACGGCGGTGCGTAGCGTCGGCGACGGTGCTCTGGCGGGGTTGGGGCAGCGCTGGCGGGTCAGGAAGCTCCGGTGGGGTCATCATCCTCGACATCCTCTCCAGATATGGACGATTCGACCTCTGTTTAAACAGGTATGGAGAGGGTCCTGCTCATCGGACCTTAAACCAAGAGCTAGCTTGGGGGAGTCCTTCCACCAAATGAACTGTATCCTTTTACTGCTTTCAATAAAGGTGTAAAAACTCTAAAAAAACCAAACAAATATTTCCTGCTTTAATTTCCCTTATCCATATGCATGCTAAGAATGTTTAGTCTTCCTAAGTTGAAAGGATGAACAATTGTTATGCTCTTGCTTGTCTGTCTTCCTTAGTCCTAAAGCATGGTGTTTCCTAAAGTTTGAGTTTGCTAGCTGTTTAAACCTTTGTGCCATGAACCCGAACGTCTCGTGGGTTGCATAGGCTTTATCCAAGTCTAGGTTGTTGTGAGATTAGATATGGAAGATGGAGCTTTAAAATCTTGTCCTAAGTGAAACATGATATCTGGTGTATTTTTTTTTTTCAAAAATTTAAAAGGAAAAGACAAGTTCCTCAATGATGTTCCAAGTCCTACCAGATCCATATGTTATTTACATTGAAAAAACCCTACACATATGCTGCTTGCTATTTCATTGAGCTTTGTCAAATTATTGTTACCCTAGTGAGATCTTTTCATATCCTCTTGATCAAGATCACGCACACGTTACACCCATTGCAATATTCCTACATTGGGAATTAGCAAATCCATCCATCCACCAAATAAATGCTCCATGAAGCTTGTGATCTCTCCTCATGTTGTCCCTGAAAAAGAAATTAGGCTTGGTCATCCCCGAAAAAAAAGTGAGAAAAAGAAAAGATGGCATGCCAAAGAAGCATGACCCAAAAAAAAGAATAAGAAAGGGATAGCCATGTCTAAAGAAAAATGCAAAAATAAAATAAAGAGGAGAGAGATCACAAACCAAAAAGGAGTAAACATACCCTCCATTCATCCACACACATGCACCTCTTGATCTTGTGATATGACTAGTTTTCTCCATGGATCCACTCTTTGTCTTGGCAATATAGGAAATACAGGTATGCTTCATCCATTCCGTACCTTGAGCTCCACAAAAGCTTTCACTATGAGAAGGGAGAAGTGCCTTGGTAAGGATTCATACACCATTGAGCGATCTGAGTGAATCTTTTGAGGAACTTAGTCCTGTTTTACTATTTCCAAAAAGAAAACCTCCAGATGGATTGTTAAGCAAAGGGAAGGTAAGTACTGCTCTATTGATTGTTCTAACTCTCAACAGCTCAAGACAAGGAGAAGCTCATAAGCCCCATAGATGATGAAGGTAACAAGGGCCAGGTACTCATGCCAACATCACTCATTCTCAAGGAGATCATTGTTGACGGTGATTAAGTCCTAAAATCAACCGTCAACTCCTGCATCTTTCTTATCAAAACAAACACCAAACTTAGAGATAGGAGTTTAACTCTAACCATTTCCACAAGCTTTGGTGAGTTATGATTTGTAGGCACCCACAAGTAAAACACAAAGGAAAACACAAGTGAACGCGGAAGGAACACACAGAAGACCTCGTCCTGCGTCTCGCTTACAAAAATGTCCCACTTGGCAGAGCCAACCGACGTAACTCTATGGGAAACCTTGAGAACCAAGCAAGGGGTCCATTTAACAGTCTCCCAGAGGAAGAAGGGCCTGGGGGTGCCATCTGGGGTCGACCGACCCCAGGGTTCGCCCGAATCCGGACGGGCTCCCGTCCAGGTGCCCTTTGGTGCGAGATTTGTCCTTATCTTCCTTAAGGCGGTGCCTAGTGTTTCCACATTTATGGATGGTGGGAACCGACCCTTCAAGGCTATAAAAGGAGGCCTCCACCCCGCTCACAACACACACCATTTGGAGGAGAAAAAGAAGAGAAGGGAGGACTCCACCTTTAGAGGTACTTTGTAGAGTAGGAAAGGGAGTGTGTGAGGAGAAGCTCAGGAGGAGAGCCGGAGTTGTCGGCCTCCCTCTACTTGTACCTCGACGGATACGAGCCTCTTTTGAGTAAGTATTCAGGTTCATCTATGGTGGTGAGTACTTATCAAGGTTAAGCTTTTGTTATCATTGTCTTGCGGGTTCATCGTTCGTCCTCGGACGTTTGCTTCTAGCCTAAAGACTTGAGTCTTAAGACGGAGTCAGGCCAGGGTTGGAAGTAGTGACCGATAGAGTAGACGTGGTGTCTAGGCTTGAAGTCGCCTTTGTTTGCTATCATTCCCTACGGCCTGAGAGGTAGGCGGCAGCTGGTGACAACCCTGTCCATCCTTCGTAGTCCTCCACGTTCGGGTTGAATGTAGAGCTAATAGCCGGATACACTTGGCAGACCAGGTGTAAGCCGGTGCCCGAAGCAAGTGAGTGAGAGCTTGGTTTATCTCTGTTAAGTATCTTTATCATTAGTCAACCACACTACCCAGGGTCATCCTATCTTCTTCCTTCCTTTGGGTAAACTAGCTAGAAAACCGTTACACCTCAGTTCCCTGAGAAATATACGATATCCTGAATACTCTCCGCGTGAAGTGCTACAACGGTATCTCCGTGCGCTTGTGGATCTTATCTGTGAATGTTAAGAAATACCAACATGTATTTCTGGCGCCGTTGCCGGGGAGCGGTTGCTGTAGTTATTTTCGAACCTAATTTGCCCGTGTACCCTTTCTTTTACCTGTCTCTTTCATTTATCCTTTTCTCTTACCTTCCTCATTCTTTTCCCCTTCCTCTATTACAATGGAGTCTATCTCTATCCAAAAACTTTCTGCTCCAAAGGGTGAGTTCTTTGAGCCACCACCTTCCTCAAAACCAATCACCACATCCAGCTATGAACTCCGCCCTGGCTTTGTAGCCTTGGTTCGGGAAAAATCCTTCTTGAGGCACGATAATGAAAATCCTTACCACCACCTACGAGAGTTCGAGAAACTGTGTTTATGCTTGGCAATCCCAGGCATGACACGGGAAACCATAAAGTGGAAATTGTTTCCCTTCTCTCTCACGGAGAGGGCGAAGCAATGGTACGCTCATACCGTAGAAAGTATGAATGGGGATTGGGAAAGATTGTGAGACAAGTTTTATCTTGCATTCTTCCCCATATCTCGTATCGCCTCCCTACGAAAAGAGATTTTTGACTTTCAGCAGTACGAGGAGTCAATAAGTGCAGCCTAGGCTAGGTTCTCTGATTAGTACATTCCGGCCCAGACTTATCTTTACCCAACTATATCTTGTTACTAGACTTTTATCTAGGTCTTGACAAGGAGTCTGCCCTATACCTCGACATAACCGCTGGAGGTTCGTTCGCGCATAAAACTACGACGGAAGGAAAGGAAATCCTTGATCTCATTCTAGAAAACACTTCCCCCGTCCTAGAAACCGAACCATCTAGGAGCATGAGTCGAGCCACAAGGATCCTTCAACAGCCAAGTTTGAGCCCTTTCACATCCCATCCTTAGCTGTTGAAACCTTTCTCGAACCACGAACATCGAAGGAAGAAGAAATTCAACCTTCCAAGTTCTCTTTCCCATTCAAGGATGATCATTATGAAAATTTTACAAACACCTTGAATCTCTTTTGTGAGAGACCTATGGCAGCCCCTTCTTTTCCTAGCAAATCTTATCTCAAAAAGACCATGAAGAAGGAATGGTTGGAGGAAGTGAGATGCTCTTCTGAAGAAATTCGAATTAGCTAACCTTCCACAACCATCTGTTGTTCCATAAGAGAAACTGCCGTAGAAGCCCTTCTTGATCGCGCTGCCGAGGCCTGCGTCATGTTCGAACTCCTCACGGAAACCCTCATAGGAAGCATGCCTCTAGTCCCGACTGACAAACATCTCAAGAGCACTTCGGGACTCATCTTCGAATGTCGGGGGATTGCAAGGGCAGTGCCAATCGAGATAAACAAAATCAAGGTTCAGCTAGACTTTCACATCTTTCCCATCCTTGATTTTGATCTTCTCATGGGCTTCCCTTTAGAAGAACTTCTTCATACATCTCAAGGGATCCTAAACGCAAACCTTAGGGAACCCGCTTCCGCCACCGCCACCTTCTACTTAGAAAATCTCGTGGCGAAGCCTCTCCCTAGAAAAAACCCTCTCCAAACGGTGATGCGTGTATCTCCTCCGTTCACCTCATCCGAGCCGACTTTATTTGTGGGCACAGAACCCTCTGCTCCTAAAGAAGACGACTCGAAAGACCTTCACCTTTGTGAAGAAGAACGACCATGCTGGCCCACGCTATGTTATTCTCGACTATGATCGAGATGAAACATATGTCATCCATGATGACTCTCTTAGGATAGAGAATTCATGGGCCACAAAATTCTGTGAGGCACGGACTCCAGATCCCAAGAGAGAACATTCCACAAATGAGCATGAAAGCTTCTCTTTTAAATCCCCTTATGATTCATGCTCATACAAAGGACCTCTAGAGTCTTTCTCGCCTAGCACCGCAAATCACAACCACCTGTTGGTCCTTGTTTTTAAAATGTTTAGAAGGTTGGTTGTGGATGTTTTTGTCTAACGTAAGCATTGTAAATTTTGTGGATGCACTGTGGCACTAACCATGCAGCTTGAATGGTGATGATCAACATATGGTGGTGAAGCTGGGAACTACATCACCAATGATAGCTGCAGGACAAATCCCCCATGGTAGAGCTTGCGACGATGAACAAAGCACTACCGGGAGATGGCTTGGACTCCCATTTCCCTTTCCAATAAAATTGGTCTTTATTCAATACAAGCAAGAACTTGTTTCTAGGTTAGTATGCACCTTCGGGTATTCTTTGTCACTAACCATTTCAGGTTGGGATTAGAAGAACGAGGGCCATAAGATGCCTAGAAACATAAGAGCTTCACCAACTACACATTTGGTGATGGAACACACTCTGAAAGAGATACCGACATCGCACACTTGATTTTTGGTGTCATGAGACACAAGAGTTCAAGTGTGGGGGAGGTTGGTGAGCACCTCGCACGAGATCCATCCGCACCAAGAATGGTGTTGGTTCTATCTTGCTCAAAAAAAGAGAGAAGATGAAAAAAAAGGAGAGAAAAGAAAAGAAAAAAATATAAGAAGAGAAAAAAAATGAGAAGAAAAAAATGAAAAAAAAGAGAAAAAAATGATGAGAAGAGGAAGAAAAAGAGAGAGTCAAAAGAAAAGAATAAGAGAGAGAGAGAAAAAAAGGGGGAAGAAGAGAAGAGTGAGAGTGAGCTAGAATGCTTCACATGAATCAATGGCGGCATTATGATCATGCCTCAAAGCCATGGCACCTTAACAGATATCATTTCGCTGCTTGACTACGCCCAGCCTTGCTCTCGCTTACGCTCGCAAAGCCTTGACATAATCCTCATCTGCTCCCAGCTTTGCGAAGCTTCGCTCTAGCAACGCCTGTGCATACAAGCAAGAGGGATGCTCCTCTTCCATTATATACCTTTGCTGCTGCACTCCAATTGGCACTTGATTGCATGCACAAAAGGAGGTGTATTTCACGCCTCCAATCCTAAAAGCATCATGCTAACTGATCATGCCACCAAGACCCATGGTTCCAACACACTAGCCATGTGTGTTACCTAGCCTTAATGATCACCTGAGTCGTCATGGTCTGTGCACCCTCCTCCGTTTCAACTCGCATTGAAATGGAGGAATCATCGACAACCATAAGTGACCATGCTACTGCTACAGCAACATCAAAACTTCTGTCCATGTACGCTGGCGGTAAGAACGGTAAGAACACTCAGGAACATGCTAAGGTAACTCAATGTTCACCAATCCTTCACTCATGTCTATCTCCTTATGAACTTAGCTTGATCTTTCAAATTCATGCTTCCATTGTCTACGTTCGTATGCTCTGATTTGGGCGTCTTTGAGCCGAATGCTTCCATGCCTCTTTTAAATTAAGCATGGTGCTTAGGTTAAAATTGCCTTCCTTAATCAAAATGAAACTTGGCGTTGGGTTTTGATTAATGAACCAACGAGTTCATACTTTCATAGACATTGGATGCATATTCTTTTCTTTGCGGATTAACCCTTGCAGGAAATTCTCAAAATTGATGGGTAAGTCTTCAAGTTCATGCTGGAGATAAACCAAGGCCCGGGTTACAATTCAAAAAGAATTGCATAACATGCAAAGGAGGCACACACCACCTTTCAAGGTGTACCGTGAGTATATTATCAAAACGCCCCTTTGTTATGTTCATGCAATTTTGATCTCAGCCTTGTTTGAGTTATGAAAAACATTTGGTGAACATCAATAAAAAAACTTTTTGAAATAAAGGAATCTCTCTCTTGAAAAAAAATAACGAAATAAAATAATGGCAAGCATTTTGGGATCCATGCTAATTGAACTCTTCGAACTTGATTTTTATTTAAGCATAGGTGTGAACAACTAATCTCAAGGCAATAATAAAATTCTCCAAAAACTCTTTATGCAACCGCCGAGTATTTGTTGTCCACTAACCTTTTGCAGGGAACGAAAAGAAAACAACCAACGAACAATGTACAGCAAGTCCGACATTCGTACAATCCTCCTTGATCCCATGGGGAGATGGATGCATGAAGAACCAAAGAAGAACAGATGTAAGGTTTTGCTTTATGTATATAGAGCTTAACTCTCGCATCTTTGTTCAACGCTTGGTGAGTTCTGCCACGCAGAACAATCCCACACACCTCGTACATCACATCTCCAACCTGCTAAGTTACCCATCCTGCCTTGTTTGCCATGATAAAAATAAATAAATAAAAAAACAATAATAAAAAAAAATTAGGCATTTCAAATGTTTCGAGCACCTCGTTTCAATAAAAATATAGACTCCCCGGTGATTCAAAACCGGTAGAGTCCTTGCTTGTTTCCACCTTTGTTTCTGCTTTTTGAATAAAAACAGGTACAAGAATAAGTGTGAAGTGCTACAACGGTATCTCCGTGCGCTTGTGGATCTTATCTGTGAATGTTAAGAAATACCAACATGTATTTCTGGCGCCGTTGCCGGGGAGCGGTTGCTGTAGTTATTTTCGAACCTAATTTGCCCGTGTACCCTTTCTTTTACCTGTCTCTTTCATTTATCCTTTTCTCTTACCTTCCTCATTCTTTTCCCCTTCCTCTATTACAATGGAGTCTATCTCTATCCAAAAACTTTCTGCTCCAAAGGGTGAGTTCTTTGAGCCACCACCTTCCTCAAAACCAATCACCACATCCAGCTATGAACTCCGCCCTGGCTTTGTAGCCTTGGTTCGGGAAAAAGCCTTCTTGAGGCACGATAATGAAAATCCTTACCACCACCTACGAGAGTTCGAGAAACTGTGTTTATGCTTGGCAATCCCAGGCATGACACGGGAAACCATAAAGTGGAAATTGTTTCCCTTCTCTCTCACGGAGAGGGCGAAGCAATGGTACGCTCATACCGTAGAAAGTATGAATGGGGATTGGGAAAGATTGCGAGACAAGTTTTATCTTGCATTCTTCCCCATATCTCGTATCGCCTCCCTACGAAAAGAGATTTTTGACTTTCAGCAGTACGAGGAGTCAATAAGTGCAGCCTAGGCTAGGTTCTCTGATTATTGCATTCCGGCCCAGACTTATCTTTACCCAACTATATCTTGTTACTAGACTTTTATCTAGGTCTTGACAAGGAGTCTGCCCTATACCTCGACATAACCGCTGGAGGTTCGTTCGCGCATAAAACTACGACGGAAGGAAAGGAAATCCTTGATCTCATTCTAGAAAACACTTCCCCCGTCCTAGAAACCGAACCATCTAGGAGCATGAGTCGAGCCACAAGGATCCTTCAACAGCCAAGTTTGAGCCCTTTCACATCCCATCCTTAGCTGTTGAAACCTTTCTCGAACCACGAACATCGAAGGAAGAAGAAATTCAACCTTCCAAGTTCTCTTTCCCATTCAAGGATGATCATTATGAAAATTTTACAAACACCTTGAATCTCTTTTGTGAGAGACCTATGGCAGCCCCTTCTTTTCCTAGCAAAGTACTTGGGAATTTTGCTTTACAAAAATCAAAATCCATAGCTTGACTCCTCAATGATGTTAAACTCCTACCAAGGCCATATGTTGATATCATTGATTACCTTATACTTATGCTGCTTGTTTTTGCATTGAGCTTTCTCAAATTGTTGTGACCCGTGTGAGAAATATTTTATGCTCTCATGATCAAGATCATGTACACTCCACTAATCTATATGCCGACTTCTACACTAGAAGTTGCGCTAAACATGACATCCATCCATTCCACAAAATAAAACTCCATGTCTTACCATGACCACTCTCTCCCAAAGTACTCATCATGAGAAAAAGGATATGGGCTATGCAAAAAGAAATAAACATGCTCAAGAAAGCATGATGAAAAAAAAGAAGAAAAAGAATAGATGCATACCCAAAGAAGGTATGTCACATGCTCACAAGGCATGTCAAAAAGAAAAAAACAGAGAGAATGATAGCCCATGTCTCAAAGAAAAAGAAAAAAAATAAGAGAGTTGGTTCATACAAGGAGTTCATCCACCATCCACCAAAAATATCCACACACGCGCACATCTTGATTAGATTGTATAATTTTCTTCTCCCTAGGTCCGACTTTTTGACTTTGCAACACATGCAAAACAAGTATGCCTTGGTGAGGAGCCATACACATTGAGCGACTTGAGAGAATCATTTGAGGAGCAAGTCTATATTTTTATTTTGAAAATCTTTCAAAAACCCAAGTTATTCAGCAGGAGAAGTAAAGGTGATTTGATTCTAAACTATTCCATTCCTCAACCGCCCAAGATGACATGGTAGACACATCAAAGTTCACAAGAAAAGGTGAGGCTTGGAATAACGTATATGCAGGTATCATACCATTTGAGGAGATGTTCCACCTTAGTCCTTCAAACTTTACTCGAGGACGAGCAAAGGGCTAAGTGTGGGGGCTTTGTTGACGGTGCTTAAGTCCTAAAATCAACTGTCAACTCCTGCATCTTTCTTATCAAAACAAACACCAAACTTAGAGATAGGAGTTTAACTCTAACCATTTCCACAAGCTTTTGTGAGTTATGATTTGCAAGAACCCACAAGTAAAACACAAAGGAAACCAAAAGTGAACGCGGAAGAAACACACAGAAGATCCCGTCCCGCGTCTCGCTTACAAAAATGGCCCACTTGGCAGAGCAAACTGACATAACTCTATGGGAAACCTTGAGAACCAAGCAAGGGGTCCACCTAACAGTCTCCCAGAGGAAGGAGGGCCTGGGGGGGGGGGGGGGGGGAGGGCATCTGGGGTCGACCGACCCCAGGGGTCGCCCGAATCTGGACGAGCTCCTGTCTAGGTGCTCTTTGGCGGGAGTTATCGGCCTCCCTCTACTTGTACCTCGACGGATACGAGCCTCTTTTGAGTAAGTATTCGGGTTCATCTATGGTGGTGAGTACTTATAAAGGTTAAGCTTTTGTTATAATTGTCTTGCGGGTTCATCGTTCATCCTCAGACATTTGCTTCTAGCCTAAAGACTTGAGTCTTAAGACGGAGTCGGGCCAGGGTTGGAAGTAGTGACCGATAGCGTAGACATGGTGTCTAGGCTTGAAGTCGCCTTTGTTTGCTATCCTTCCTTACGGTCTGAGAGGTTGGCGGCAGCTGGTGATAGCCCTGTCCGTCCTTCGTAGTCCTCCATGTTCGGGTTGGGTGTAGAGCTAATAGCCAGATACACTTGGCAGACCAGGTGTAAGCCGGTGCCCGAAGCAAGCGAGTGAGAGCTGGGTTTATCTCTGTTAAGTATCTCTATCCTTAGTCAACCACACGACCCAGGGTCATCCTATCTTCTTCCTTCCATTGGGTAAACTAGCTAGAAGACTGTTACACCTCCATTCCCTGAGAAATATACGATACCCTGAATACTCTCCGGGTGAAGTGCTACAACGGTATCTCCGTGCGCTTGCAGATCTTATCTGTGAACGTTCAGAAATACCAACAATCATCTATGCCTCAGACTTGACACGACCGCAGGTAACGAGTCTAAAAATTTTTTGATCAACAACTTGATTTGTCCTGTTTTGCTCGGGACGAGCAAAGGACAACTTGGGGGTTCTTGTTGACGCTCACTACGGACCAAATTCGAGCAGCAATTTGACCAGAAACTTGGGATGACTAGCATACTTAACTTGCATATTTATCTAGAATAATATCATTTCCACATCCCCCTTGGAGAATTTGCAATGTAGGCAAATTGGGCAGAATTCAAATGTTAAACAAGCACCTCAATCCAAGGCAAGTGACGTCGACCAATCAGAGCGCGCCATTTGGACTCCCATGGATTGAAGGGCCCACCAGAGCATGCAACCGACCTTGGACGACGCCCACTCACGCACAGGAGAGACCAGTGCCCATATGGCAGCCACCCAAAGCAGGCTGGACCCGATCTGGGCCGAGCCCAGGTCCGCCGACCCAGCAGAGCTGCCACCGCCTTACTTGTTGCACATGGCAGCTCCCCATTGGTCCCTTATGTCGGTTTGAGGAGGCTTCGGTCATTTGCACGCTGAGGAGCTGCTGCACACCCCCCACACTCATCTCTATAAATATAAGGAGGGGGGGTACTACAATAGAAGACACACCACAAGGGTCAACCTCTCTCAAGTTCCTCTCTTACTTTGTCTTTAGGATAGTGGAGTTTAGGTGAAGTAGCTCTTCTTCGGTTCCCGAGTCTTGCCTAGGAGTGTTCGGTATGGGTTTTGCTCTTCCTCTCCTTTGTAATATTCAGAATTCCTTAATAGTTATCTTCTAGTTTAGTGTACTCCTATAGTATATGTTCTGTGTATTCAGATGTGTGTGCTATGCTTAGTTTATACCTAGGACTTATATCTTGCATGATTAGACATGGTAAGACATCTAGGCTACGACATTGGTTCAAGTATACGTATGTTTGCTCTAGTGTGATGTCTGTCCATCCAAACGGTGGAGGCTCCGCGCGGGGCATTAGAGTATCGCTTATTAGCGTAGACGTGGTGTCTGGGCTAATCAGTGTTGCTGGATGCGGCTCTATACCATGGTTAGATGAGGTAGGCGGCAGGTGGTGACAACCTTGTCTGTCCAGCGTAACCCTCCCCGTTCGTCTAGTAGCTGTAGGAGGTGCATAAAATAGATGTGAAGATCTAGTGGCCACCTAGCCATATCTTATGCGGTCCCCCGGTGATGCTTAGGAGCCTAGAGCCTGTTCCTAATCATGTGTATGTGTATGTGTGTCTAGTATAGACTGTATGCTTAGTTAGGAGTACATAAGTCCTTAGATTAGCTTTCTTCTTCCTTTCTCCCTTCCTGTAAGCTTTGCATAGAGATAGAACTTGAGTAACTTGTGAGTCACACTACCTCTTTACCATATATTATCTTACCCCTGTTTATTCAATAGAATATCCATGCTAGAACTAATCAACACACTAATCTATTCCAATAACCGCCGCCTTCCCTGCGGAAATATGAATACGACCCCGTACTCACGGGTAAAATGCTACAACAGTATTCCGTGCGTTTGCGGATCCTTATGTAATGTAAGAAATACCCCATGACATTTCTGGCGCCGTTGCTGGGAAACACCTATCCTAGTGATGACGCTATGAAACGCCATCACACTCGCGCCCCTGGTTAGCCGGGCCATCATGACGCAGTGGACCAGCACCCATGCCATGACGGGCCATAATGCATCGCCCTCCACCATCAGGCCTAGGGCGAGGGAGGTGCACCAGGCTAGCTGGCTCCACCACGCACTATCGAAGCTTGGGGGGGGGGGGGGGGGAAGCGATCTGCCCCCCCCCACCCCCCAACCCCTGAGCGAATCGTTGACCCATAGCTATGGGGCGAGCCTAGGCTGACCAAGGCAGCCATACGACACCCATGGCCATGCCATGTCTTGCTAAGGAGTTAGCGGATAGGACTGAAACCACGATAGACATCATAGCTGACTCGACGAGCGAGACCCGTTTTGCTGACAAACCGCAACAACCCTGGAAGCTCTATCTAGTACACGAGTAGAGCTCCCAACCTCCTCACCAGGATGTCAACCCCGGGGGTGAGGGCACCCCTTCTTCTCGAATGTAGCCCAGCCCACCAGACTATAAAAGGTGGAGCTGGGCCTCTTTCTCTCTCTCTCAACTCTCACACACGCACGCACGCTTGCAGGCACCCCATAGTTACCACCCTAGCACTCGAATGCAAGTAACATGAAAACGAACCGATCACCCACACTGGACGTAGTGCATTTGCCGGAACCAGTATGAACCCTTATCTTTGAGTGTTAGCCATCGAGCTACGGAGAAGCGCGGTGTATTTTAATAGCTGGTATATGAAATACCGACACCAACCTTTTCGATGTTACCATATTACCAAACACGGTATTACATAAATTGGTGCATGTAAAACAACATAAAAATAGGTGTAATAGCCATTTTCATCCTCGAACTTTCAGGGGAGGTTCGATTTCATCCGTGAACTCTCAAAATGACTATTCAGATACTCGAACTTCTCCGCAAGGCTCAATTCCATCTTTTGTCCTATGTGTGGTGCTATTTACGGCCATTGAAACACGTCATGACCGTCAACTTCTCGGGAATAAATAGAGCTTTTCTCTATGTTCCATGCATATTTTACTTATTCTAATAAAGTTCCACATGTTTTGGATGAGTTGTGAATGCAGGAATACGTGGCATGAAATTAAGGCAAAATAGGTGAAAATCCAAGCCGACCGATCTCCCCTAGGCCAGCCGGCCTTTTACCTCCACTGACAGCCACGTCATCGATCCAGGGGTGAGGAAACACACTTACCTTGCTCCTAAGCCGTGTATTCGAAGACGGTTTGATCAGATGGACTGAAAGACGTCACCCATGGATTGAAGGGCCCACACTTGGGATAAAACGCACACTAACTTCACCGAACCACCTCGTGGGTAATCAATCATGAGCGTCCAAGTGTTGTGGCAGTGGATCAGACGACCTAAGGCTGGCCAGCCTACACTTGCGCACCAAGTCGAGAGTCGAGACCGCACCCTTGGCAGTTAAGCCAACCACCTCCAGGGGAGCAATCAAGACCGCATGATCCAGAGGTGGTGCATCCAAGGGCCAGCCCACCTCCCCTAGGCTGGCCCCACTTCATCGCCAACTAATTACCAGCTTCACCGACCTCCTCCTCAGCACCTCCAGACTATAAATAGAGGGGTACACTTCACTTGTAAACACACTCGAAGGAGTTCTCTACTCTCATTTCACTTTCTAGAGTAGGTTTAGTAGTCTAGGAGTTAGAGTCGAGTCGAGGCTGTCTCGGGATTGCAGAGTCATCATCGGAAGTCTAGTACAACTCTTGTATCTTTCTCTTTGACATTTTATCAATATAATTTATCCTCTTTATCTTATCGATTCAGCTTTCCTTTCCGTGTTTATTTATCTTTCCAAGTTATCCTGCTTGTGTGCGGAAGTACCCTTCCTCTAGTTTAGTCTTTACCTTGTATCCTGTTTATCAGAATCTTACCTTGCGGGTATTCTCGCCCGAACTATGGGGCTCAAGTCAGTTCCCAAGATTGAGGGGGATTTCTCTTGAAGGCCTCAAGAGAAATCCTAACACTGAGTGAAAACGTGATGTATTGGCTTAGTGTTAGCTTGAAGTGTGTTCTACCCCACCAAACAATATGGCAGACGGCAGGTGGTGACAGCCCTGTGCGTCCCTAGTAGTCCACCATGTTCGAGTGTTTCAATAGCAGTAGTTGTTGTTTGCCGTTGGACTCCCCTTTCACCCCTTTCTGCAGTCCTTCCTCTCTCTGGCCGCCGAAGTAAGCTGTAGTTTCCCTATAACTAGTTAGAAGCAAGCAAGGTTTAGTCTGGTGAGGCTAGCTCGTTAGTTTAGAAGTGTTTTAGGAGCCTTTCTTGCTCGTTGCCCTCGCAGCTGCTTACCACTCTAAGGTTTAGAGTCTCCTATGTTAGACGGTCATCGCTGGGCCATTATCTTATCATTCATATCCGGCTTACGCCCACTAAGTTAGCTGGTTGATATAGCTAGTAAAGTTTATCACTCGCTTCTTCGATACTCTTTAACCATAGTGCTTCCCTGAGAAAATTTACGATACCCTGGAATACTCCAGGTGAAATGCTACATCGGCAATTCTATGCGCTTGTGGGATATTAATTCTATTGGGCATATAAGAAACGCCAACAAATATCATGTTAACGCGCATCGTCAGCATCCAGTCATCAGTAACATGTGTTGTTTGTGGAATATGAGAACAAAAATTCTTGGGATTGTTCATCCATAACAGAGCACGTAGACAGATAGATATGTGCAGCATATATAGAGGGTAGAATTTTACTTTTGGACATAACAACCTTGAAAACCTTAGATGATTGGATGGTGATGTGGCATGCGAATGTGGCCTGACACATAGGATGAAGGATGAAATTGAATCGTTGGGAGAAGTTTGGGGACTGAGACAGTTATATTGATAGTTCAGAGATAAAATTTAGCTTTGGCTGAAAGTTCAAGGATCAAACTGGCTATACAGCCTTAAAAAAATAGATAGATAGAGCAAGCAATCATCTATGTGCATGCAAAATTTGAGCTTGAACAAAAATTTGTGCAAGGTGAAGAAAAAAAAGAGAAATCAGGACCTGTTCATGTCTGATCCACAACCTGCAATTATTTAAATGCTGATTTTTCTTTTTTTTTCTCCTTGCACAATTTTTTGTTCAAGAGCTCAAATTTTACATGCACATAGGTGGTTGCATCCTCTATCAATCCATATTTTTGTTACAATTTTACATGCACCGGTTTAGACGCACTATATTTGGTAACATGATAACATCTAATTCTAGCAGCAGATATTTCTAGCACCAGATATGTTCTCCGCACGCACCTGCCTGCATCAGTGCTTCTCTGGATGCAATTATCCCAGCTATGCTGATGGCTCCTTCCTGCCTCGTCCCATTTTTTCTCTGGATGACTCGGCAAAGTCGCCTACGGACGGTCTGCATCGGCAAGCCAGCAAATTATGGCCTTTGTTGGTAGGTTTGGATGGGCTATCAGCAGTTTGAGGACAGAACAATTGCCGTCACTTTCAGTGTCCAATCACGGTCACCGATCCCCCCAAAATTATCGATATGATGATGCTCGTGACGGTGCTAGCACTTTTGCAGAACTGGTTGAACCCAGTTCTCGTCTTCTGGCTATGGGTCAAGTTATGAAGAAGCATGCGGTCCACACTAGTGGCGATCGCCTGAACAATGTGTCGGTTGTCGCCACCGAGACTGTTCCGGTAGCTAGTGGTGGCGGTCCCAGCAGCAAGTAATAAGTTGTGAGGCTCTTCCTCTCCTCTTTGCTTCTCCCCTTCTTCTTTTCCTTCCCTCTTCTAATACCCCTGCACCTCGTTTCCTTTTATTTCTTCTTCTCGTTTTCCTTCTCGTCCTCCTCCTCCACCTCTGCCTCCGCTGCATCTTCTTGTTCCTGCCACTTCTTCTGTGTTTGCTTCTGGTGGATGACAGTCCACAAGCTCGAGCGAGCCATGTCCTTCAAGCACGCCACATGCAGGTCCACAGCCTCGCCGTCGAAGTAGGTGCGGTACACCCAGAACTTACGGCGGCATCTCCAATATCCGCACCACAATCCACACGATCGCGAAGTGTTCCGGACGAGCTCGAAGACACGGTCACTATGGATGCGTTTTCCCAGGGACGCGCAGCACGGGTGGAGGTCCAGATCTTCTTCGAAGCAGTGGTAGACGAAACCTAGCACATATGCGCCACAAGCGTCGCAGATCATACGATCAGGGACACGTGGCGGGGTCTCGCGGAGCAACTTGAAAGTGAGGTCGGGGAACAGAGGATGCACCAGAGTACCATTATCTGGGACTGCGATGGCACAACACGTGTGGAGGTTGAAGGAATTGTCATCGCTGCAGTCACACGTGTACCTGGGCCCGACGCCTTGCTCCTTGCAGCCGTTGCACAAGAACCGCGAGTCCGTGGACATCAACTTGAGCTTGTGCGGGTGAGCGTGATTGTGGCAGAACCATCTAAATTAATCCGGCTCAAGCGCGCTAACCATCACCACAAGGGCAATCAGGACTAACTCGTACTTCACACGGAATAATCCACTGGTCTGTCGGGTAACCTCCCGATACAACCACGGTTTTTGCCGATCGAAACCACACATACATGTACTCACACAAAGGTGAACCCAGATGATACAACATTCCACAAATTTTACACCACAGGGTTCATCATAAATTATTATTACACTGGAGTTCAAATTCGTAAAACAAGGTACTTCTGAGTTCGAAATAAATGAGTTCTTCAGAGTTCAAAGCAACGGAAAAGATAACGACAACTACTCGATGATAAAGGATGTCTCGATAAAGCCCGTACGAGACATCACTCGGCATCATCACCGTTGGCCGGGGGCGTATCCCATTCCACCGACCAACCAGGAGGAAGGGTACAAGGCCAAGTCAAACTAGCAATCATATCCTCGAACGTTTCACCTGAAAACAAGCCACAAGTAAGGCTGAGTATACTAATACTCAGCAAGGCTTACCCGACTAGTGGAATATACTTAGCCGACTCCTAGACATGCAAGGCTTTTGGCTTGAGAGGTTTGTTTTGCCGAAAAACATATATAAGTAGGTCCTTACTTTCAGATTTTAGCTCCAAGTTCTAGCTTTCTTTAACCATTCTAGGTAAGCAACTAACCAATCTCATACATGGTGGAAGAATTATTTTTGAATCCAATAAGATTAATCATCATCATTGTTCCTCTTCTTACTCTATGTGGTAAAAGGGTCAAGCAGTCTCAATAGCCGCGAGAAATGGACGATTCGAATCGAATTTCTTAACCTTGCAAGGGAAATCTAAACACACGTCACGTGGTTACTCCCAGAGTCACACGTGCAACTTTTCCCCTTTTTTTCTGGGTTGTGGATCAGGGCCACCATCCGAGACTACAGAGCCTAGCTCTGTACCCACCATGTGCGCGCATGGAACCGAAGTTGAGATGGTGGGATGCTGTCCACTTGCCGGTCCGATTAGGTACTTAAGCTTACCGATTACCATATTCTCGGCATGTGGTTAGTACGTTCAAAGACTTAACCACCACTACCATACACTGCGGCCTTAGCATTTTTCACTAAACAGACGGGGTCTCAATCATCAACATAAACGTCGTACCATATCCCCGTCCGTCGACCTTATGATTGCAGCATGTAGTAAACATTCAACTCCTAAATTCTCGCGAGTGACAGGAAATCACTCGACTTTTACCGGAGTCCTATTAGCATAGCATTCTATCGAACCTTACATCTAGTGTTCAGAGCATGGGTACCTAGGATCATGCAACTAAGTTCTCATTCAACTCCTATAAACTTAATGCACAAGTAAAGTAGAGTAATAAGTTGCATAAGTTTAGGAAAATAGTGTTCATGCTCCGGGGCTTGCCTTCTTGGGAAAAGATAGCTTGGGGCTCGTCCGAACTTGGGCTCGGGTCTTCGAGAGCTTCAGTTAGATTTACTTGAGCTTCACACTGCTAACTCTCGGACGCGGGCACCAGCTCGTACGTTCCGTCAGCGAGAGTAGTCGATTTCACATGAATGCACAAGTGTAAGTTATAGTGATGGTATAAGACGGTTATTTCCTTTCACAACAAAGTGCAATCCACAAAACATCGATTTTGTTGGGAAGTTACTTAGTTAAGATTTCTTTGGGCAATTGTTAGTAGAGTATATTATTAACTTCATTACACAAGAAGGGGTTGTCTTATATTAGAAACTTAATTTTCTAAGCACAACATGGATTAATCACAACTTCTAGATTAGGTAACTTCTAGTGATGAAATTTTTATTTAGAGCACATTATGCAGAGACAAAAGAACTGTAAAAATTTCAGATATTTTCACGCAGCAAATTAATTATGAAAAATACATTACACAGCCACTGCTAGAACATAGTTATTTTCATACAGAACAAACCATTCAAGTATTGAAGCTAAAACTTTTACATGGTGTTAACTTATCCATAAATGTGCTACTGTAAATTTTTCAGATTTTAATGATTAAGATACAAAGCATAATAAATAGGACAATATACACCTACTTTAACAAAGATTAATTTCTACATACTGTTTTACAGGTTTTCTGAGTATGAAACTTTTTATACAGCAAGGGCTACTCTAAGGTGTGCTACAGTGAAAACTTGAACATTTTCCGAGCACAGAAACTAATTATTTGAATTAGTGAAATTTTCCTACCACAAAATTATATAGATAGGTCACAGAAAGGAAAAAGGTTCTACACTTTTTCTATGGTATTTAGGCCTTAATACAACAATTCTGAAAAAGTTTCACCACATGAATCAAAATATAACAGCAGTTACAAATTAGTTTTATTACTTCATCTCATAAACAATTTTTATTGAGAAGTTTAGTTAGAGATGGGTTCTGGCCCTAATATTTTTACACTGGCCTACAAATAAAGCAACCAATCTACTGTTAAATTTTCAGGTTTAGACGGTGCTCCGGCGAGGAAAGGACAGCGTGGGCTGGTCGAGGAGCTTCGCGGCGTCGAGGGGAACCCGTTTCGAAGCTTGGCTTGGACGGAGGAGCTTTGGCGTGGGCTGTCCACGGAGCAGCAAGGAGTGGCCGCGAAGGTAGACATGGTCACCAACTTCAAATTTCAGTGGCTTTCTCCTTTTGTTGAAATAGCTCTTTTGCCTGGATTGTGCGGCTCTAAGGTTTTCTTGTATTAGTCTCACTTTTTCTTCTGCCTCGATTACCAAGTCTGGTCCAAATATTTTGTGTTCTCCGGTCTGTGACCAACTCAAAGGAGTTCGACACCTTCGTCCGTATAAGGCCTCAAATGGTGCCATTTTCAAACTTGCTTGATAGCTATTGTTATATGAGAACTCTGCTAGGGATAGGCATTTGTCCCAACTCTTGTCATAGTGAATGACGCAAGCTCTAAGCATGTCTTCAAGAATTTGGTTTACTCTCTCAGTTTGTCCGTCAGTCTGAGGATGATAGGCTGAGCTTCGAATCAGCTTAGTACGAAGAGAAGCTTGCAACTGTTCCCAAAAGCGCGCTACAAACTGAGTACCACGATCGGAAATAATAGTCTTCGGTACACCATGTAGGCAAACAATGCGATCGAGATAAATCTCAGCATATTTCTTGGCGGTATAGGTGGTGTGTACCGGAAGAAAATATGCTGTCTTTGTGAGCCTATCAACGATAACCCATATGGAATCATGTTTCTGTGCGGTACTTGGCAATTCAACAATGAAATTCATACTTATGTCTTCCCATTTCCATGAGGGTATAGGCAAAGGTTGAAGTGTACCGGCTACTTTCATGTGGCTGGCTTTTACTCTCTGGCAGGTGTCGCATTCTGAGACATATTTAGTGATTTCTCTTTTCATCCTAGTCCACCAAAAATTTTGCCTAAGGTCTTGATACATTTTTTTACTGCCAGGGTGAATGGAAAATTTGGAAAGGTGTGCCTCATCTAGAATTTTCTTACGGAGCTCATGATTCTTTGGAACGACTATGCGACTTTCGAACCATAGAACTCCCTTATGGTCCTGGCGGAAACATTTGTATTTCTCTTCTCCTAGAGAGAGTTTTTGTTTGATGATCTTAACTCCTTCATCGTGTAGTTGTGCCATGATGATCTGGTCGTGAAGAATGGGCTCGACTGAGATGTGATTCAGAGTGCCTTGGGAAATCATTTCCAAATTAAGCTTTCTCATTTCCAAACATAATGTCTCATTATAGATTTCCACTGATAGGCAATAGCAATGGGCCTTGCGGCTGAGTGCATCCGCTACAACATTAGCCTTGCCGGGGTGATAGTGCACCTCGAGATCATAACCCTTGATTAATTCTAGCCATCTTCTTTGTCTCATATTCAGATCGGCTTGGGTGAAGATATATTTGAGACTCTTGTGATCGGTGTAGATGTTACAATGAGTGCCCATGAGATAATGTCTCCATAATTTTAGAGCATGAATGACTGCTGCTAACTCGAGATCATGGGTCGGGTAATTCTGCTCATGGGGCCGAAGGGCTCGTGAAGCATAGGCGATAACTTGATTTTCTTGCATAAGCACACAACCAAGACCAGTGCCAGATGCGTCACTGTAAACATCGAATGGCTTGGTGTTATCGGGTTGAGCTAACACAGGGGCTGTAGTCAAACGTTCTCTGAGAGTGTGGAAAGCCTCTTCACACTTCTCATTCCATACAAACTTACTCCCTTTTTCAATAGTTCAGTCATAGGCTTAGCAATCCTGGAGAAATCCGGAATGAAACGGCGATAGTAACCGGCTAAACAAAGAAAACTGCGAATCTGATGAACAGAGGTAGGAGGTTTCCAATCCATCACTTCTTGTACCTTGCTGGGGTCAACGGCTATGCCTTCGGTGGAAATAGTGTGACCCAAGAATTTCACACTATCCAACCAGAATTCGCACTTAGAAAATTTAGCATAGAGTTGATGGTCTCTGAGACGCTGAAGAACGATGTGCAGGTGCTTAGCGTGCTCTTCCTCATTCTTGGAATAGATAAGAATGTCGTCAATGAAAACTACGATGAATTTGTCGAGCTCGGGCATGAATACCGAATTCATGAGATACATGAAGTAGGCAGGGGCATTAGTGAGACCAAAGGACATGACCAAGAATTCATATAGCCCATATCGTGTGGAAAAGGCGGTCTTAGGAATATCGCATGAGCGAATCTTGATCTGATGATATCTAGAGCGAAAATCAATCTTTGAGAAGACTCTAGCTCCAGATAATTGATCAAAGAGAACGTCGATGCGGGGAAGTGGGTACTTATTCTTAACGGTTACCGCATTGAGAGGTCGGTAGTCCACACATAATCTTAAACTGTCATCCTTTTTCTTTACAAATAGGGCTGGACATCCCCAAGGTGATGCGCTAGGACGAATGAAACCTTTGTCCAGTAGTTCTTGGACTTGTGTTTTCAGTTCGGCTAATTCCTTAGGTGGCATCCTATAGGGTCTTTTGGAGATAGGTGCAGTGCCTGGTTGCAGTTCAATAACGAACTCAATATCCCTATCTGGTGGCATTCTTGGTAAGTCATCCGGAAAAACATCGGCATACTCACATACCACTGGAATATCATCTAGCTTGATTCCTTCCATCATGAAAGCACAATAATTTGTGCACTCCCGGAATGGTAGGTAAAGGGTAGTGGCTCCGTGACTAGGTGAATTTATCTCAACAGCTCGGGAAGAAAGGTCCAGTGTGACTCCGTGTAGAGCCATCCAATTCATACCCAAAATAACGTCCATGCCGTCAAGGGGTAAAAGAACAAGGTCCGTGTTGATGATTTTACTACCCAACTTGATTGGTAGTTGCCTTATCATTTGATTTGAAGCAATTTTACCACCCAGTGTTGATATCATATATGACCCTTTTGTGTGACAAACATTCAAGCCTACTTTTGCACCAAACATTGCGCTAATGAAACTATGTGATGCACCAGAATCAAACAATATAACTACATGCTTGTTATGGATAGAGAATGTACCCGTCATCACTGGTGCTCCTTCAGGAAGTTTGGCAAGGGTGGTGAAATTGATCCGTCCTTGCTTGACCTGAAGGGTCTGCCTCTTGCCTTTGTTCTTGTTGTTCTAGTTAGAGTCTTGGCCCTGATTTGGCTGCCTAGGCCGAGAGCATTCTCGGGCAAAATGATTGGAACTTCCACAATTGAAACACCGATTGGAGACGTTTGGACGAAGGAATTGCTGAGCAACGGGCCTTGGTCCAGTTTGCTGAGGCACAGGGGGTCGTACAACACCTTGTTGCTGCGGGGGCCTGATAATCCAACGCCCTGGCTGAGGGGCTTTCGGTGGAGCTGTAGGCGCAGCATTTCGCACCAAGTGATACCTCGGTGGCTGAGCACCCGAGGGTCCAGCTGGCGCCTTCCTCTTCTTTTTAGCATGATGAGCCTCAATACTATCCTCTTGAGTGATGGCCATATTGACCAGCTCATTATATGTATCGGCTTTGACAAGATTCAGCCGTTCCTTGAGTTTAGTACTCAGACCTCTGCGGAAACGATCACGCTTCTTAGCATCTGTGTCTGCGTGATAGCCCGCGTACTGGCACAGGTTGTTGAAGGTCTGAGCATACTGAAGTACAGTGCGGGTACCCTGAGTTAGAGCCAAAATTAGCTTTCTTTCCATAAAACCTTCTGGAATATGGTGTGCCCGGAACGCAGTTTTGAATTCGTCCCAGGTGACATCGTGATCAGCAGGGAGCATAGCAAGGTAGTGGTCCCACCAAAGATGAGCTGTACCGCGAAGCTGCTGCGCGGCAAAGCGAGCCTTGTTTGCATCTGAACATGGGGCCACAAGTAGAGAAAACTTGGACTCAATTGTGTGAATCCAAGCTTCCGCATCCAAGGGTTCCTCCGTTTTGTGAAACAAGGGAGGCTAGGTCCCAAGAAAATCCGTGTAACTGGCAGCTTGAGGTTGGTGAACATTGTGCCCACCCCGCTGTTGGTGCTGTCCTTGCACGAGCTGACGAAGCAACTCGGTTTGAGCGGCCATTACTTCCACCAAGTTGGGTGGTGGTGGTGGCTGTGGTTGTGATCCACTTGCGCTAGCACCAAAACCATCCAGGTTACCATGGGTTGCTCCAACCATCTGAAGAGTGAATGTTTATCGTTAGCAACGTGATCCATATTGCTTCCATGATTCAAAAGGATTAGGGCGAAAAAGAGTAGACTTCCGAAAGATCATGGATAGAATCGTGGGCATAAACATGTCTGCCATAAGAAATTTATAACTCCTGGTAGGTTCATCCAAAATTTCTCATATTTTGGCAGTGGGTAGGGAATTTAGAGATGTACAACTTTGGTATTCAGCCAAGATGCTAAATCGATTGCCAAGATGGTCAAACGATTTACTCTGTGCTTCGCTGGTTTGGCTGTTTTTCAGCAGAATGAGTTATAGTATCTTGCCTATAACTCAAATTAGCAAGATCCAATAGTGATGAAATTTTGTGAGAGCCTAGATCACAAAATTTAGGACAAGTTTGGTATTCAACACTCAGCCCAGAAATGTAAGGAGACATGGGTAAAAATTCCGAGAAGTTTCTACAATCGCAGATTCAACTGTTTTCCAATATCACAATAAAACCACCAAGTTTATATAGCCATGGCCTACATGATTAGAGTATCCAATGGTCAAGTTGTACTCATCACAAAAGAGGTACTCAACTCTTAGTTAGCCTATTACAACTCTTGCCAAAAGTTAGGCTACACTATCGAGGAGTATATGCAAAAGTCCTCCTAGGTCATCGGCTAGAAGTCGTCGAGGTTGTTGACGGACGACTCGCTGTGAGTAGGAGAGTGAGCTCCCATCGGAGGTGGCTGCAGTGCCTCACCCTCAAAGTCCATTCCTGAAACACCATCAATCTCCTGTGGCTCCTCCTCATCTTCCTCCATAGCCACCACATCGGGAAGGGCATTCTGATCATGGTGCAGCTGAATGTGCTCATTAGCATCCTCCAACTCAAGGTTCAGATCATGGAGCTGCTCCTCCAAGTGTGCTATCATGTCATCTCTCTCATCCATGAGAGTGTCGTGCTCCTGAACTTGGCCCTCAAGTTGGCCAATCCGGGTGTCTCTATCCTCGAGTTCCTCACTGAGTTCCTTAATCTGCTCAACCCTGGTATCTGCCATCATGTGGTAGATCTGTGCAAGATCAGTGAGCTACACAAGCGCCTGACTCTGGAGAGTCTGAAGTCGGTAGAGTGCATTCATGCACTGCACAGAGGTCTCGATGGTCTCCTAGGCATGAAAGTCCACCAAGTACTGTGAGTGCTGCACCCTATTGAGCAAAAAAAGGTCGTTGTCCTGGGCAGCAGGAAACAAACTGATAGGAGTGAGCGTGACGGCCTCGGGGCACTGCGCACAGAAAGTGGTGAGCGCCCTCATGGCAGTAAGCTCCCAAGTATCGGCCAAACGGCGACCAACAGCCTCGATCCCCAAGGCGGGCCACTCCGGGTGTAGTGGGTGCGGAAAGATGGTCAAGTTGACATGGCACTGGGTAACTCCATTCTCTGCAAACTCCAGTCCGGTGTAACGTGGGGGAATTGGATAGCCCGCGGTGCGCAGAACATCCCACAAGATAGAGGGAAAGCCCTCCCAGTGGAGACACTGCGAGTGAACGCGTTCATCCTCATCCACCATCATGGCAACAGGCTCGGCCATCTGAACAAAATATCAAATGGGTGAGATAGCGAGAAATTGTGAACAGTATAGTGAACAGGTTCTGGACAGTGCGCTAAAATAGCCATAACTTCAACAGTTCTTGTCAAAAAATTCTCAACTTTTACCAGAACACTCCTAACATATTTGTGAACAACTTTGCTAGTTAATTCCAGAGCTAGATAAGTCTCTAAGATGGTCTTTCTCTTCAGGTTTTACTTTACTGTCTACCCAGAAATTTCAGTGAATAGTGGGCCAATGTTTCGTGCACCAGGGAAAATCTACCCAGCCAACAAGTTTTGTGTTGAACACTTTTGTAGAAAACTGTATTAAGGGGGCATAAAAATTGATGTGGCTGAACTGCTCGTTTTGAACAGAAAACTGACATCTCAAGGTCTTTGTTGTTTCTCATTATCCATATGTTCAGTATTTTTCATATTTAGACAGGAGGTAGAATACGAATTTTGGAACAAAACTTTCAACATGAGTTTCTTCAGAAAGGGTCATTTTCTAAGCTTAATAAATCCATCTTTTCAGATAAGGCAGAATGTGACAGATTTGCTAGATAATCCTTATGCAAAGTCAAATGTGTGGGCGCATGAACCTTACCACTCTCAGGCATCGCATTTTCAATTTCAGATTTATATAGTCATGATGCATGCACGTCCTATTTGTTCTCACAAAATAAAATAATTTTCAAATAGCTTTGGTCTTACGAAGTTAGTTTCGGTGGCATACACAATACGTCTCTCACTATAATAGCTAGTCGAGAAAACTCTAACCGTTCTTAAACTTATCGTAATCGCGGTTAATGTACCTGCAGAAGATTGATATAGCATATATATATCCAATGAACCTTTCATGCCAGCACTCATGAAAGCATCCGTATTCATTACCGTTCACTATAGAAACGGCATCCGTACAATTTCCGCCGTAGAGACGACGTTAACATACGCTAGCAAGATAGTGTATTCATGGGGTACCGTCTTGAGACGGGGGTATGAACAGCGATCGCCATACCCTGAGCCAAACCTTCTACTCCCACTATAATCCACTAATAGTTGGTATATTGGCAGCACCTCAAGTAAGCCACTGCTTGAGGAAGGGCAGCGTTCGGCTAGCATCACCGATAGGAAGGCCAAGCTCTCTCAGTTGGCTGAGGATTCTTACCTTCTTACCTTAGCGATGAGTGCATCGTTACAGAATTTAAGGGTCGGTTGTGCATAAAAGTAAGTTTTGACAGAAAGTATGTGCTGGAAGTCAGTTGATACTATTCATAATTTAGATAGCCACCTAGTAACTTTCCCAAAATCCCTTAGGGCTTTACGAACTAGGCACCATCCTTAACGAACCAACGCATTTTCCAACACAATTTTTGTGGTCAAGTTTTAGGAAAACAAGTTCTTAAGGCTTGTTGCATTCTCTGGCGTATGCATTTCGGCTCTCATACCAGCTGTGGCAGAACCACCTGAATTAATCCGGCTCAAGCGCGCTAACCATCACCACAAGGGCAATCAGGGCTAACTCACACTTCAGACGGAATAATCCACAGGTCTGTCGGGTAACCTCCCGATACAACCACGGTTTTTGCTGATCGAAACCACACATACATGTACTCACACGAAGGTGAGCCCAGATGATACAACATTCCACAAATTTTACACCACAGGGTTCATCACAAATTATTATTACACTGGAGTTCAAATTCGTAAAACAAGGTACTTCTGAGTTCAAAATAAATGAGTTCTTCAGAGTTCAAAGCAGCGGAAAAGATAACGACAACTACTCGACGATAAAGGATGTCTCGATGAAGCCCGTATGAGACATCACTCAGCATCATCACCGTTGGCTGGGGGCGTATCCTATTCCACCGACCAACCAGGAGGAAGGGTACAAGGCCAAGTCAAACTAGCAATCATATCCTCGAACGTTTCACCTGAAAACAAGCCACAAGCATGGCTGAGTATACTAATACTCAGCAAGGCTTACCCGACTAGTGGAATATACTTAGCCGACTCCTAGACATGCAAGGCTTTTGGCTTGAGGGGTTTGTTTTGCCGAAAAGCATATATAAGTAGGTCCTTACTTTCAGATTTTAGCTCCAAGTTCTAGCTTTCTTTAACCATTCTAGGTAAGCAACTATCCAATATCATACATGGTGGAAGAATTATTTTTGCATCCAACAAGATTAATCATCATCATGGTTCCTCTTCTTACTCTATGTGGTAAAAGGGTCAAGCAGTCTCAATAGCCGCGAGAAACGGACGACTCGAATCGAATTTCTTAACGTTGCAAGGGAAATCTAAACGAACGTCACGTGGTTACTCCCAGAGTCACACGTGCAACTTTTCCCCTTTCTTCCTGGGTTGTGGATCAGGGCCACCATCCGAGAGTACAGAGCCCGGCTCTGTACCCACCATGTGCGCGCATGGAACCGAAGTTGAGATGGTGGGATGCTGTCCACTTGCCAGTCTGATTAGGTTCTTAAGCTTACCGATTACCATATTCTCGGCATGTGGTTAGTACGTTCAAAGACTTAACCACCACTACCATACACTGCGGCCTTAGCATTTTTCACTAAATAGACGGGGTCTCAATCATCAACATAAACGTCGTACCATATCCCCGTCCGTCGACCTTATGATTGCAGCATGTAGTAAACATTCAACTCCTAAATTCTCACGAGTGACAGGAAATCACTCGACTTTTACCGGAGTCCTATTAGCATAGCATTCTATTGAACCTTACATCTAGTGTTCAGAGCATGGGTACCTAGGATCATGCAACTAAGTTCACATTCAACTCCTATAAACTTAATGCACAAGTAAAGTAGAGTAATAAGTTGCATAAGTTTAGGAAAATAGGGTTCATGCTCCGGGGCTTGCCTTCTTGGGAAAAGCTAGCTTGGGGCTCGTCCGAACTTGGGCTCGGGTCTTTGAGAGCTTCAGTTAGATTTACTTGAGCTTCACGCTGCTCACTCTCGGACGCGGGCACCAGCTCGTACGTTCCATCGGCGAGAGTAGTCGATTCTACATGAATGCACAAGTGTAAGTTATAGTGATGGTATAAGACGGTTATTTCCTTTCACAACAAAGTGCAATCCACAAAACATCGATTTTGTTGGGAAGTTACTTAGTTAAGATTTCTTTGGGCAATTGTTAGTAGAGTATATTATTAACTTCATTACACAAGAAGGGGTTGTGTTATATTAGAAACTTAGTTTTCTAAGCACAACATGGATTAATCACAACTTCTGGATTAGGTAACTTCTGGTGATGAAATTTTTATTTAGAGCACATTATGCAGAGACAAAAGAACTTTAAAAATTTCAGATATTTTCACGCAGCAAATTAATTATGAAAAATGCATTACAGAGCCACTGCTAGAACCTAGTTATTTTCATACAGAACAAACCATTCAAGTATTAAAGCTAAAACTTTTACATGGTGTTAACCTATCCATAAATGTGTTACTGTAAAGTTTTCATATTTTACTGAGCAAGATAAGAAGCATAATAAATAGGACAATATACACCTACTTTAACAAAGATTAATTTCTACATAATGTTTTACAGGTTTTTTGAGTATGAAACTTTTTATACAGCAAGAGCTACCCTAAGGTGTGCTACAATGAAAACTTGAACATTTTCCAAGCACAGAAACTAATTATTTGAATTAGTGAAATTTTCCTACCACAAAATTATATAGATAGGTCACACAAAGGAAAAAGGTTCTACACTTTTTCTGTGGTATTTAGGCCTTAATACAACAGTTCTAAAAAATTTTCACCACATGAATCACAATATAACAGCAGTTACAAATTAGTTTTATTACTTCATCTCATAAATAATTTTTATTAAGAAGTTTAGTTAGAGATGGGTTCTGGCCCTAATATTTTTACACTGGCCTACAAATCAAGCAACCAATCTACTGCTAAATTTTCAGGTTTAGACATTGTCTACAACAGGGGGTACATTTAAAGTCTATTAAACATTCCATTTAATTTATAGCAAGATTTAGAAAGCAATTGAAGAAAAGCATATAACAAAAGTCATAGATTTTCATCTAAAGATTCTACAATAGTTGAGTTTGTATTTTTTTCAAGTTTTCTATGATTTTACATAGATTTTGCAAGTTCACTATTTTTGAATTCAATGTTTAAACACAGGTTTACAGATATGCCCCTGGAAACTTGCGTGCAGACTCTTTTAAAGATTTCAATCGTTGCAATTGGATCCCTAGGCGGCGCTGGTATAGCGGCCGGCCAGATTCCGGCGAGGGGGCTCGTCGGCGGCGAGGGGAAAAGGGTCGGGGAGATCCAGGGAGGTGAGAGCTTCCTCGGGATGGCCTTGGTCGGGGTTGGGGGTGGCCGGTGGTGGCTCGTTGGCGCCAAGCAGAGGGGCGGCGGCGGGGCGAAACGTCGGCGACGGTGCTCCGGCGAGGAGGGGACAGCGTGGGCTGGTCGAGGAGCTTCGCGGCGTCGAGGGGAACCCGTTTCGAAGCTTGGCTTGGACGGAGGAGCTTCGGCGTGGGCTGTCCACGGAGCAGCAAGGAGCGGTGGCGGCGCGGGCGGCGCTGGCGGTGCTCCGGCGGCGCTCCGGCGGCTTTGGGCGACGATGGGTGGGGCAGTGAGCTGCGGTGGGGTGCTGTGGTGGTGGTGGGAGACTCAGCTCTGGCAAGGGGTGGCTGGAGAGGTGAGCTCCACGGTGAGCTGGGCACGACGGCGGTAATGGTGGCGGCGACGGCGTTCTAGCGTTTGGGCGCGCGAGGGGGACTCAGTGCGGCCTTTTGTAGGCAGTAGAGAGGCGGGAGGAGGGGCGGAACTGGACTGTGGGACGCGGGCGCGGGCGGCACGACGGGGGTGCGTTACTGGTCGCGACGGGCAGCGAACAGAGCCGGCGCGGCGTGCGGCGGGCGCGGGTAGAGGATTGGGTGCTGAGGATTTGGCGTGTGGAGCTGGAGATCACGCGGCGCGTGGGTTGGGCGATGAGCTGCAGCAGCTGTCTTGCCGAGCGGCGAGCGCGGCGACTGGCGAAACGCAGCGGAGACACGGGCACGGCGCGACTTGCCCATTGGGCGCGGTGGGCGGCAAGCAGGGTCGCGCGTGCGGACGCGCGCGTGGCGTGCGCGGACTGGGGAGGAACGCGGCGTGGGGGCGCGCGTGCGGGCACGGCCAGGCATTGGCTTGGCGCCTAGCGCTGTCAGGTATCGCCGGCCAAGTGGCATGCGGCGACTGTGCGGTGGGCGTGGGTCGGGCGAAGCGAGGGCCGCAGTGATGCCGAGGGTCGGGCGAAGCGAAGGGTCGGGCGAACGTAGGGTCGGGCGAGTGAAAGGGTCGGGTGAAACGAAAGGGTCGGGCGAGTGGCTGCGCGTCGGAGGGTCGGGCGAGGCGGAGAAGAAGGGTTTGCAGCGAAATAGAAGAAAAGGCAGGGACTGGCTTGCAAATCCAAGTGTTTCTCAAATTTTTGTGTTGCAACTCGAAAATCCTTCAACACGAAAGTTGTTCAAAATGAAATGTTACACAAGTTTTGTTTCAGGCCAAAGTTCATTTGGGTTCTAGTTTAGAAGTTATTTTAAGAACTCATTTCGTTGAAACTTCTCTTAATTATTTAAGCACCGTGTTAAGCTAAAGAGCCTTATTTCGTAATTTAAACACCTGAGGTGTTACAGTGATTGAGGATCTCGGGCGGAAGATTCTCGTACAACTTTGTATGATTCTGCTCCTTAGTCATCTGAAAGACCATACATACAATCCAGTTGGTTAAATGATCGAAGAAAACATTTCGTTAATCAAGGCTTCCCCGATATAAATGAGAATAACGAAACATATTGTCAATCCCACGCTATGCATCATGTACATCACAGGAGGGAATATGCACGCTTACCTGGAAGGATATTCCAACTGATGCTTCCGGCACACCCATCTCTGGCTCACCAAATTCCTTTGCTTCCCCTGTCAAAAATTAGTGTCTCAACGTTTTCATTGGTATAAAATTTTTACAAATTCAAAATGAAATTTGATTTAAATATATAATAGGGTATCCTAGGGATCTGTTCCTATCCTCCTTATTATAAGGTGATTTATATGTTGCTTATGTGAAGTGCTCACCTTGAATATAGCGGTGTGACAATTTCGGAATATCTGATGGAACACTGGTGACTCTTGCACAAATTTCTAGTGTTTCCAAATGTAGTAATCCACTCATTTTGGCCGGTAGTTTTACAATGATATCGGTTGTAATCCTCACATACCGCAGTTGAAACAATCTGCCGATGCCACTGAGGTCCAACTCTTCATGATCACCCCAAACTTCAAGGATTAGAACTGGAAGGACATCAAACTCCATAATCGATGGCAGACACTCAACAAGTATATAGAAGATTAACGATCGCACCGGGGACAGCATGATGCCCTCTGGTTTTGTTGCATACTTGGCATTGCTAAAAGTGAGTGACAGTCGACGAACTTTAGCAGAAAGCTTTGTAATGACTTCAGAGTAGTCTATCACAGTAGTAAACTTCTCATCCATGGACTTGCACCTAATAACTTGAAATACAGTGGAGTGCACTGTATAGAACGTCACCTCATCTGAGAAGTCTATACAGTTTGGCTGAATGAGTCCCCTGCAGACAAGCTCATTAAAATTAGACTCTGCAACTTCGCTGGTGTCTTTTCCTTCTATATCACTGATAAAACCTTCAGCATTCCATTTCTTCACCAAATCAGTCTTCAAGAAGGTGTACCCCTCAGGGTACATACTAAGATATAGGAGGCATGTCTTCAAATGGTCCGGAAGACTATTGTAGCTCATGGGTCATGGCTACTATTTCTCTGAGCATGCCTCGTGAAGTATGATTATTCCTCATGCTGCGATAGCTCTGAATTTGCTGGTTGGATTACTAGAATACTAGCTATGCAAATTATCGCAAGTAGCAGACCACCACATTTTTTAATAATTTCTTCTGAAAGTTCCTTCACTTGTTCAGAGCATTCATGCTTGGAGCCAAATATTCTACTGAAGAGTAATTCTATTGAGTCTGTTCTACTTAATGGCTCCATCTTAAAAATACCATCAGATTGATAATCACAACACTCGACAGCTACCTCCTCAATATCAGTTGTTATTAATATTATTCTACAATGATAGTAGGCATCCTTACCGGATCGTATTCCGAACCGGTGGTGATGGCCATAGCGAACGACTAATTAAAACTCCTACCACCCTTCTCTTCCTCTCTGTTGTCCATTATTATTCTGTCCAGTCCTTCTCTATCTCTCCTCCTTGAGCTCTCCTCTCCCACAATGCCTATGTCTCTCTCCCTGCTGCCCCTCTCCTTCTCCCTCGATCCCTCTGTCTCTCTCCCTGCTGCCCCTTTCCTCTCCCTCAATCTCTCACAAGACAGCGCAACGAGCGGGCTAAGGAAGCAGTGAGCGGCCTGGCATAGCAGCGCGCTCGACCGAGGCGCGCGGCCTTGCACTGGTGGTGCGCTGGTGGCTGGGAGGACAACAGGAGCAGCAGTAGCAGCGGTGACCCGCGTGGTGGGGGAGGGGCGGAGCTGCAAGGCAGGGGCAGAGGTGTGGGGAGGGAAGGTCCAGCACGCTGCCGCAGCGTCCTCCGCGCGGGGAGGGGGGGGGGGGTAGGGGGGGTGGAGCGCCTTTAAGGTCTGCAATACCAGCAGCACAAAGGGTATGAGTGACGCAGCTAGAGACATAGTTGTAAGTCCGTGTACTCTCTTTGTACATGCTGCATCATATATTGTTAACGTGCATGGCTGCTGTTGACGCAAAAAAGCCATGGGTCGGCCTTCAGCGCCGGCACACGTGACGACCCGAGAGCCTCTTGCTTCGCTCCTATGCGGCGTCTAAATTGGCTACGTGGTGGTGCAGGGCGTGTGTCAGTCAGTTTGATCCTGCAACTAACAAGGTGAAGATATTTCCTTTGAAGCTTCATGCAATCGGCCGATCAGGCCGATGCGGTCCAGGCACCAGTAGCAGTACGCACCAGATCCAGAGGGAAGTTCGATGCTCTCGCGTCTCCCGGCCATCGCCATCGATCTATGCCTCCACCGTTGTTCTCCCATCAGAGCCCCCCTCCCCCCGGCCTCATCAACTTCTGCGCCTGATTTTCACGTCCTTGCTGCACCGCCGCATCGAGCCCAGCAGAAGATTCGGCTCTGCAGCCTCGCTGTGTGCGTATGGCCTCGAAGCCCGGCGCGGTGGCTTCCTGCCGGGCGAACGGCAACCCATGGTGCGGCAGTTCTTGTCTAGGTGTTCTTCTACCCTACCTCACAGGACCCGTACTCCAGTCCACGTTTTAGTTTCAATTTAAACAGTTATCGTATCTGTGATACATGGGATGCATGCGACAATAAAGATGTGGATTGGTTTCCAATTTGTTAGATTACAGTAGTGGGATATTCCAGAAATCTGGTCTAAGATTTGTGTGACACGTTTTTTCTCGTTCTGTTCTTTTGACATAACAGAGACTGTTTCAAGAGAATTAAAATTTGTTTAGCAAGCATGGAATACGAGAAGAAGGATTGCTGGAAGGGTTTTGGTGTATGGATTCTGATTTCTTGTTATACTACTAGGTCTGCTACAACTTTTTCTTTACAGAGCTGCAATCACTTCAATTTACTGTATGTCTTTATTGCATAATGGGCTCAAGCTTTATACATATAAACAAATGTACTGTAATATGTGTACTTTTTCCAGCTAACTGTCCATAGATTGAATACCCCTGTATATTGGATACTTGATTAGATACATTATTGTCGACTACAAATTTCTATCTAGTTCATATTTCTATATTAGTTATCTGTTTCGTGCTCCAATTTTAATCCACTCATCCAGATTCGTGTGTTCAAAGAAATTTCCTAGAAGCTTGTTTCTTTCATTGATCCAAGGTAAACTATCTTACATTTAGATGAAGTGCAACACAAATTTGGTTTCACTTATTCAAAATCCTTCTCTCTGCAATATATCAGGTAAACTTGTTCCTGTAAATTCAGGGTAACCTGAATAACTGGAGATGAATGCCAATTCTATGGCAGCAAGACAACTGAAATGTACTCTTGACAGCAGCTTGGAATGCACCTTTGTTTTCCTCCAGAGTGCAAACACTGATCAGGCAAGTGCTCGTTTAATCCACTTGTTTGTCTTTCCTTTGAATATCCAATGCAGTTTTTCCATTGTTGACAGCAGCCTGGAATGCATATTTGTTTTCCTCCATAGTACAAACACTGCTCAGGCAAGTGCTCGTTTATTCTACTTGTTTGTCTTTCCTTTTAATATCCATTTCCAGTGTGAGGGCTCTTTATTTTCTGCACAGGCATACCTTGTTGATTGAAGGTGGTTTCATTTGATGTACAAGTGTCAAGCTAATGGAACTCAGTGTCGGCTAAGATTTCACAATGAGAGGAGAAATGGGGATCTAATAGATTAATGTACAAGATTGAATGTATCAGATATTCATAGGAAAAATTTGAGTCATTCATTATATTTCCGTTTTATTTGTAGAGATATGCTATCATCAAACATGATTGTTTATACCAGAACACGTCTGTAATACTCGCAATGCAATTTGTTTGGAATTTTCACTTTTGAAGGATGTCTTAGTGGAATTTATAATTGGATGCCACTTCTAGGCTAATAGATTGGTTACAGTATTAGTAAAGAAATTCTAAGAGCTATCTATATTTTTAAGCACATAATGAATTATTGCAATACAAAGAATCAATTATAGTAGACACGAAAGCAAATGTCTATAGAAAGCGTATATACAAGCTTAGGCACGAATTCTAGCATCTCTATAAAACGTCTTGTGTATTCTAGACACGCTTAGCAATTCGTATCAACTTATCCTGACACGGTCCATGCGGAGACGCTCCAGACACGCTTTCCTAAAGTGTATCTACGTTCTGAGTAGTGATGAAAGGAAGCGTCTTTCCTAAAGCGTATCTACGTTCTGAGTAGTGATGAAAGGAAGCGTGTCTAACCTATAAATAAAGCGTAACTAGAGGGTTGTTTTCTTGTAGTGGGGCTGTGTAGTGTGGTTTATCTAAAGGGAAGGATTCAAGAAAGGATAAACTTGGGTTGCTAACCGTTTATTTCGGGCACTGGTCTGACCTCAGTTTGCTAAGGACCTCCGGCTATTAGCTCTACTCCAAACTCAGGCGGGAAAGACTACACGAACCACGAAGCAGCTTCGTAGCGGACGAACAGGGCTGTCACCACCTATCGTCTACCTCACAATGCCAGCTGGGCTCGCAGCAAACAAAGGTAAACTAGAGCCTAGACACCACGTCTACGCTTGCCGTCTACTACTCCAGCATCGCGCAGGGTTATCCGTCTTTATCAGGGGCCCTCTACTAGAGCAACCATTACAAGAACAGACGATGAACCCGTAAACGAATAACAAAACAAGACTAACCTTACCAAGAGCTTACCAATAAACGAACCCAGATACTTACTCAAAAGAGGCTCTTATCCGTCGAGGTACAAGGTCGGAGAGAGGCCGACAAGTCCGGCTCTTCTCCTCTGCTTCTCCCTCGCACACTCCCTATCCTAAGATACAAGTGGTGGAGTCTCTCCTTCTCTTGTGTTGAGAGGGGTGAGGGGAGCGCTTTATATAGTGTGAGGAGGTCGGTTCCCACCATTTCTTATAAGAAAACGTTATCATCTGTGATTAGGAAGCATGGATGCTACTCTTCCCCAAGATGCACCTGGACGGGAGTCAAGCCAGATTCGGCCGACCCCTCGTGGCACTCCCCCAGGTGCTCCTTCATCTGGTACACTGGCAGGTGGGCCCAGGCGAATATTCTTTGTGGTTGCTTCCTTGGTGCGTCTGTTTGCTCTGTCTTGTGGGCCCTCTTTGTAAGTGTGATGCGGGATGAGATCTTCTGTGCATTTCTGTTGCATCTTTGGTGTGTTTTCATCTCATTTTACGTATGGGTATCTGCAAATAATCACCAAAACTTGTGGAACCAGTTAGAATCAAGCCCTATTAACTAAGTTTGATGATTAAAAGACATGAAGTCATGCAGGAGTTGATGGTCTCATTTCTGACTTAAGGACCGTCAACACCAATATGGAAGAAGAAGTCTATATTGTGGGAGCTACCTTATTGGGAAGTCTTAGAGGTTCAAAATGCAATTGACGTGATGCACCTGACTTCACGAAGAACCTTTGAGTGAACGTGCTAGGTTTCCTATGTGTGTATGGGCAGGCAAAAGATATGATGGAAGCAAGATGTGACCTGAAACAAATGAAACAACAAGAAGATCTACGGATCTACGTCCTGAAAACAGAGACAATGGACAACACTACTTGCATTCTGCTAGCTACACTCTAAGCAAAGACGAGAAGAAAAGCATGTTTGATTTTTTGAACAGTATGAAGGTCCTGTCTGGTTATTCCTCTAATATACATGGAAGAATAAATATGAAAAAGAAGAAATTCACAAACCTTAAATCTCATCACTACCACGTTCTAATGACATAGTTGCTTCCGGTTGCAATGGGGTATTCTACCCGAGAATGTAAGATTGACAATCGTGATGCTATGTGCCTTCCTCAATGAAATTTCATAGAATACAATTGATCCAAACAATCTAATAAAGCTACAAAATGATATGGTTCAATGTCTTGTCAGCTTCGAGATGGTGTTTCCACCTTCGTTCTTTAATATTATGACACATCTCCTGGTTCACATTGTGAAAGAGATAGCCATTCCGGGACCTATGTTCCTACACAATATGTTTCCTTTTGAGAGGTTCATGGTAGTCCTAAAAAAGTATGTTCGCAATCGTTCGCGCCCAGAAGGATGCATCGCTATGGGCTACAGAACAGAGGAGGTCATTGAGTTTTGTGTTGACTATATTGAAGATTTTAGTCCGATTGAGGTCCCCATGTCACGCCATGAGGGGAGACTAGAGGGAAAGGGCACAATAGGTAAGAAATTTAATATGAACATCCTAGATAGCGAAATCCGCAAAGCAAACTTCATAGTTCTACAGAATTCATCCCTGCTGGCTCCATATATGGAGGAGCACATGGATATTGTATGGTCTGAAGACCCGGGCAAGTCTGAGGCCTGGATCACATGTCATCACATAGATACCTTCGCCAGACAAAAATTCATGGGTGACGCCACGATTGATGAACAACTTCAACGGTTGGCTAGGGGACCATCGGTCACAATCATGCAATACTAAGGGTACAAGATAAATGGGTATACATTTTACACCCGAACCAAAGATGAAAAAAGCACGAACCAAAATAGTGGTGTGCGTATGGATAGGCAATGATGGAAAAAAGGACAGTTACTATGGTGTTATAGAGGAGATATGAGAACTAGAATGTGGACCTTTGAAGATTCCTTTGTTTCGCTGCCAATGGGTGAATCGAGCTGGTGGAGGCATGACGATAGACCGGTATGGGATGATAATAGTGGACTTCAAAAAGATTGGATATAAAGATGAACCATTCGTGCTAGCCAAGGATGTGACACATGTGTTCTACGTGAAGGACATGTCAAGGAAACCCATGACAAGCAAATCCAAGAACGATGAGCCAAAATGCCACATAGTTCTTCTAGGAAAAAGAAAAATCATTGGAGTTGACGATATTTCAGACAAGTCAGAAGATTTTGATCCCAGCATCCTGCTATCCAAAGAGGACACTCCTTACTTACGCCGCAATCACAACCAGGGGACTTTTGTCAAACGGAAGACTATCAATGTTCCATTAAATAATAATGAGTAGTTTTGTGTAACTATTATGTTCTATTTAGTGATTTATGTATGTTAGTTGTCGTATCTTTCTAGTAACGATACTATTCGAACATTTTGGAGTCAATATTGTCGAAATAACTGCATTGAACTGTTTTTCAATCGACCAACTTTTATAAAGTACAATACTACAATTTTGAATTTTCAAAATGTTATTTTTGCATTTTTATGCCTACATTTAATTTATTACACACAAAAAATATCTGAAACACTAATAAAAATAATTTGGACTCAATATGTTGAGTTAACTACATACAACTATATTTCATGTGTCCAAGTGATGTAAACTAAACAATATTATAATTTTGCATGCTCAAAATATTATATATTTGCATTTTTTGTGCTTTTAGTTAATTTTTCATAAATTAAAAACATCTAAATCACCTATAATTTATCACAAATTAGAAATGGAAATTTAACAGTTTAGTACCGGGCCTAGCCATTGCCTGGTACTAAACTTACTCCACCAAAATTTCCTGCCAGCGGGGGCAGTTTAGTACCGTGGCTGCGGCCGATACTAAAGTGGCGCAAGCGAAATTTAGTACCGAGCACAGCTATAGCCTAGTACTAAACTGGCATCTCTATAAAACAGCACACGACTTGGCGTCGATTAGGCTCTAGTCGTCTCTCCTCCGGAGCCCACACGCTGCACCGCCGCTGCATGCGCCTCCCGCCCGACGACTCCACGCCACCGCCGCCATCCTCAACGCCCCCGCCGCCGCTCCACCGTCCGCCCCGGCCCCGACCTACGAGCGCATCGCCGGCCGAGCCTTCACGCGCGCTGCCACCCCGCCACGGCCTCGATCCAGCCCGGCGGCGCCGCTGCGCCGAGCCCCGAGCGTCCTCGGTCTGCTGCCGCCGTGCCACGCGCCGTTCTGGCCCGAACTGAGCGCCGCTGCGCGTGTCCTCGCCACGCAGCCGCACTGCCAGCCCCATCACCCCACCGGCCTCCACGCCGCATGCCGTGTGCCTCTGCATCGGCCTCCGCTCCTCCACCGCGCTGTGCCGAGCCCACCCCGGCCTCTGCTCCGCCGCACCAAGCCGAGGCACCTCGGCCCTAACGTAAGCCCTCCAAGCTGACATCAGCACCACTCTGTAATGATGTCAGCTTTTTTTTAGTTTTTTAAATTCTTGTAAGTGTGGTAGAAATTGTAGAAAATTAAAGAAATATGTAGAAAATTATAGAAATATGTAGAAATTATAGAAATATATAGAAAATTAAAAAATATATAGAAAATTATAGAATAATGTAGAAAATTGTGTAAATATATGTGATGCAAATTTTTTGCGGTACAAATTTCTAGTAATGAAAAATGTAGACAATCTCTAGTGATGAAAAATGTTGACAATTGTATAAATCGAAAATGAGACCTAGTGATGAAAAATGGTAGAAAATTTGTAGACCATTTTGAAAATGTAGAAAATTTGTTGTCAATTCATAAATTTTTTTGAATTTGTAGACAATTTACAAAAAAATAGAAAATCTGACTTGAATAATTTCATTATTTTTATTATATTCTCTATGTGAAATATATTTTGTTTTGTCCAGGAATCAAAATGAGAAATACTTTTGATGAGGAGGTGGATTTCATCCTTCATAGTCTTATTTGTGATGGTTTCCAGCACCCATTAGCTCCAGAAGATGATGCACCCAAGGATGACTACAGCCAATATTTCAACGATACTGGTGATGGCGATGCTGAGGTATATGGAATTCGTGGATATATATGTATATGTATATGTATATGTATATGTATATGTGTTGGCGCTAAAAATCGGCTAGAAATTGGCCGATGACCTTCAGCGTCGGACACACGACCCGGGAGAATCTGCTTAACTCCTGTTCGGGTGATTGTCCTGGTGCGGTTCGCGCGGCGTGCCAGTCAATCTGACCTGTTGATTGACAAGGAAAGAAATATATTAAATCCCGGGGTCTCGATCGGCTAAAGTTCCGATCTGTCCTGAAAAGCGTATCAGCGAATTGGCCGATTTGCTATGAAGATGACCGGCTATAGATCAGCCGATAATCACGTAGCGATTGCAAAGAAACTACTGGAGCAACATAGGCAATCGCCACAGATGCAACACTCGAAATAGATCTAATTGGCTATATATTAGAAAAAATAATGATAAAGCCGACAGTTCGATCTCAAGCTGGATAACTAGTGATAAAACTAGAACAATAGGTAAAACCTATAATTGTAGTAAATATCGATAGCTGGTGAATAAATCTAAACGAAACAACGGCCATGCGCCCGAAGTTAAACCTTAGATGTTATTCGATAAACAGAACCTACCAATTGGCCGGAGATCGTGTCGATGCAGCCCTGCCAACCCGTACGAACTCGTGAAAGAAAAAGATGTACTGGCGAAGTCGCCGACTTGAAAGTAAAGTATGATGAAAAAGTAGATTGTTTGTATTGATTGATGTATATTTTCTACAAAAATCTAACTGCTTCTATTTATACCCTAGGACTAAGACTCCTGATCTATCACGATCCGTTACAAATTTGATTTAAATAAAAACTACTCTATCTATAAGACTTTCCTAAAAGAAACGGGCTCCTGCAGGATCTTCTACTGCCATCTCCTAGTCCAATCCGGACTCCTTCCATTGCTCCTCGACCGAGTCGGCGTCGTTCTTTGACCAATGACAGGTCATCTTTGACTGAGATCCTCTGTTGGGATTCCATTGGCTTCATCCCCTATCTGTTGGTGCAAGCCCAAATTGGCCCAAACGCTCCAGCCTTTCAATCGGCCGACCCCCAGCAACTCCATTCGCCAATCGCCCGAAACACCGCAGCGCCAATCGGCCGATTCCTAACTGTAGCATCAATTGGCCGATTCCCAATTGTAGCCTTTAAGTCTGCCGCATCGGCCAATCTCCTCCTTCCCTGACGCCGATTCAACACGTGTCAAAATCTGGCGTCAACACATGCCCCCCAGTTTCGGAGTAAAACATGACTTTTACTTCGAAATTCTTTTTTTAATCTCTCCTCCAAAATAAACGCGGCAAAAATCTCCTTCTTTTTCGTGGTCTTCTACATGATGATTGCAATCTTTTCGAACTGGGCACCTGAGACAACTGTTCCCCCGAAATTCGTGTAGACGGCGCGGTAAAAATCCCACCTTTACCCCTTCTCTCTCGGACCGTCTTTAAATACTACCGTTCTCCGCCGCTCCTTCTCCACGAGCTTAGTAATTTCCTCCCGGCGAATCACTTTCTATCTTCTCCCAGCGCCCTTTTGGTTTCCAACCGCATTCTCCGGTGATCCTTGTTTCGTCTACATTCCGCTTCATTCCTTCAATGGCGGCACCATCAGCAACTCCACCAGCCACGGAGGCTCCGCCAGCAAATTCATCAGCGATGGCAGTTCCATCAGCGATTCCATCAGCGACGATGAGCTTCATCCCGGAGGTAAACATCCGAAACTTTTCCTTTTTGCTTTTTACCGCCCACGCCTCTTTTAGATCTATTCTTAGTTCTCCCCTTTTTACCTTTTTAGACAGTCAGACACCAAATCACCATCCCGCTTTCCAAAGCTCCTGGTCTCATCTGCTTAGGCCCTATGGGGAATCCAGACCCGACTGACCTGATTAACTTAGAAACCCATAGAATTCCTTTCAAGCAATCACCTATGGATTTAGGTCAGTGGTCAGGCACTTTTAGATCTTGGCCGAATGAAACCCCCGGCTGGAAAGAGTGGTACCAAAGAATGGCCAACTCCAAGAGAGTTCAATAGGATGAATTAAATATCGGCCAATGCATCAATCTATCTTTGTCCCAAATGGAGAATAATGAACCCCTGGTAATAGCAGCCTCCTATTTCTGGTCTGACGCGCTCAACGCGTTTCTTTTTGGGCACGGACCCATGACCCCAACTCTGGCCGATGTCCTGATGCTAACCGGCCTCAACATTTCCTCCCCCGATACACCCTTTGATTATCTGATCAAGCCAACCCATCGGCTAGAGATGAAAGGAATCGGCGGGTGGAAAGGGTATATCAATAGAAATATGAGGATGGGGACGATTTTGGAGAGAGAACATTCAACGTTCTTGATGATGTGGCTAGAGAAGCACCTCTTCTGCGGCAGAGCGGTTGGCCCTTCTTCCAACACACAAACTCTGGCCGAAGCCCTGTCAAGAGGATCCGCCATCCCTCTCGGGAAGCATCTGCTAGGATCGGCCTACCACATGATGCACCAGATCGGCGTCAAACTGTCAAAGGGAGAGCTGATTGGTAACCCTGGTGGCCCCTGGTGGTTCATCACCCTCTGGCTAAACTTGTACATGAGCAAAATCTCCCAGCAACAGATAGAGACCAAGACATTTCCCAACATTGAGTCAGAGGAAAACCCCATAGTCCGAAAGTCGACTTCCTCTGACGCGGAGCCGAAGTGGTAGGCCGATAGAGAATAGCCGCCCATGCACACCATTCCCACTCATCGGCTACCATGCCCCAACCATCGAAGACATCACCACCGGCCAATGGAAACAAACGCCGAAGAAACCCTCTTTAAAAAAGACGAGCCGCCGAGTGCGTGCCCGTATAGAATCGGCTGATCAGTTGGCGGCGGTATCGGCTGAACCTTTAGTTGTGCCGACTCCACCGATTATTGAGGAAGTCGATCCTCAGGCTGCTACAGAAGCTGGAGCGGCTGTTGCATCATTACTAGTAGAAGTTGTTCAGGTAATTTCGCATACCTCACATCCTTCTAAGTATTCTGTCGATATTAACTTCTTCTTTCTGTCAGGCTGAGCAAATCGCCCCAGTGCAATCTCCGCAGCAATCGGCTACATCCCAGGCGGAAACCGGAACGCCAGCAATTCCTCCCACCGAGGTAGAGAGTCTCTTAACTCAATTTTTTGATACTTAACCAAAAACTAACCAATTTTTGATGCAGGCTACTCTGGGCACATCGATTGTACTTTTCCAGGAGGCTGGCCCGAGCCGGGCGCCGATAGTCGTCGAATCTTCTTCTTCCGACGAGCCAATCGCGCCAGTTCCCGAGATGAGGGTGGCACTCCCGCCGGCGCAAGCAGAAGAAATCCGCTTCAAGGAGGTAAAGAACTTATCACCCAAATCAGCCGATTTCCCCTACCATCGGCTAATCCGTATTTTTATTTTTTTTATTCTTTCGCAGGAGCAGGTCACTCCCAACAATAGTCTTTTTTCTTTTGCGGTTGCACTTTCTGACGATGAAGAGGTTGCCTCGCGCCAAATCACACTGAGCTCTATCCGTGATGATGTCCATGCCAAGCTTGAGAGCATACGGACCCTCCTCCAAGACGACATCGGTCGACTAGTGGAAGACGCCTCGCCGATTCGGCAACTTCTTAGTGAAATCAGAGGCCAGATTCCAGAGAAAGCGAAAGAGGCTCTGGTACCTGCCGCATACAAAGAATCAATGCAGATTCTAGTGTTCAGGGCCTTGCGGCATATGGCCGATCGCGCCAAACTAGCGAAAGCCCGCGAGGAGGAAGACTCCTACAAACATCAAGCTCAAGAGGTGCATCAACGAATCAGCTTCCTTGATAGCTCTCATCCAGATATCGTCGGTGCCATAGACCGCCTTAAACGGCGAAGGGCAGAGCTAGCCAAGGAGATGGAGAAGGTGACCAAGGCCATAGCTGCTGAAGAGAAAAGACTCCAAGACCTCCCATCCATCATCGCCGAGCTGAAGCAGGAGAGGCAGAGCCTGGCCCACGAAGCAATAAAAATCCATCGTCAAATGCCAGAAGTCCCTGGATCGGCTGATGACGACCAGAGAACCTTAGACTCGGCCGATCAAGTTAGGCAATGAGCGATTGCGGGTATTAATGCCCTCCTCGGGTGAACTGTAAAAGTACTAAATGCTCTGTAAATATTTAATGTCCTCTTGCCGTTGACGTGCGGATTCAAACTCGGACCGTCCTCTTCGGCAGCTTTTCATTTGTTAACCCTTTTATTCCTATGGGACGCATCCTACCATTCCTTCACCCTCTTCCTTCTATAAGTATGAGGCCCCGTATCATTTCCAAAGGCGTCCGCATCGCCCGTCTTCTTTCCCTCTAACAACTTGATCTCCATCCTCCCAGACTAGACGTCAAGATGTCTTCTTTGTCTTCTTCTTTCTCCGTCAACCAGGTGCGAAATCTTCCTTTGTTTCCTCTCTTGACATTTTAATCAATCTGACGCTGGGTGGTTGTTTGCACCCCTTTTAGCCGAAACGCCTTAGCCCCAGTCTAGAATGAGCGATTTAAGTCATGCATTCAGACGGACCATTGTCGCAAGCGGACAAAGATCTGATCAAGGCCCATTTCGAAGAACTCAAGGATCATGTCCCCGCTGACGTCCAGAAGATCTGGGACCATATAGACGCTAACTGCTCCAGGCGGCCGCCAACTAGAAGGAGTCATCCACTCCCTCGCCCAGTCGCCCTTGAAGATGCTGCGGCGGGGACATCCCAACCACCTCTCGACAGGAGCCACCCACTCCCTCATCAAGTCGAGGTTGAAGCCGCCATGGAGGATCTGGAGGAAAAGAGCATCCGCTTCTTGATAGAATTATGCCGGATCGAGAGCTAGATTAAGAAAAAGCGTGGTCAATAAATATGTTGGTACTTTTGTTCTAAGGGCGACTTGTACCGTGTCGGCCATGTACCCTGCTATTCTTACCGAATAATAAATTGGTCAGACTAATCGAATGTTTCGTCCTTAAGGCGATGTTATCTTTGCATCGGCTATATAGACAGGAGCCAATAGGAGTTGGCCACGTTGTTTTGATGTACCTTATCGTAAGTTATGCATCCACCCATATACTAGGATAGTACCTCTTCAGATATCTTCCGTTTAAGGCTCTTGTGAATTCTTCCCCTTTGATAGTTTCTAGTATATATGCATTTCTCGGAGCATATCGGCCGATTTTATACGGCCCTTCCCAAGTAGGCGACCATTTACCGAATTTGGGATCCTTAGACCCTATCGGCAGCACCAACTTCCATACCAAATCTCCTTGGGAGAACTGTTTGACCTTGACCTTCTTGTCGTACCACCTGGCCACCCTTTTCTTGTTTTCTTCAATGCTGATCAGGGCCCTTAATCGCTGACCAGCCAAATCGTCGAGCTCTCCCTTCATGAGGAAGGAATAGTCATCAGCCGTCAACTGATCTTGAAGCGATGTGCACCTTGACCCCGTCCTTAATTCCCAAGGCAATACTGCCTCGTGACAATATACCAACTGATAAGGAGATATCTTAGTGGCCCCGTGGCAGGCCATCCTGTAAGCCCATAGAGATTCAGTTAAAGACAGGTGCTACTCTTGGGTTGTTCCTCTATCTTCCTCTTGATCAACTTGATTATCCCCTTATTGGACGATTCAGCCTGGCTGTTGGCTTGAGCATAATACGGAGAAGAATTCAACAATTTAATCCCCATATCTGTGGTGAATTCTTCGAACTCCCCTGAGGTGAACATCGTCCCTTGATCAGTTGTGATGGTTTGAGGGATGCCGAACCGATAAACAATATGGTCCCTCACGAAATCGATCATAGCGGCCAATGTCATGGTCTTTAACGGAACTGCCTCCACCCACTTGGTAAAATAATCAGTATCTACTAATATAAACTTGTGCCCTTTGCTCGATGGAGGGTAAATCTGTCTGATGAGGTCTATCCCCCAACCTCTAAACGACCATGGTTTGATTATCGGATTCATAGCCGAGGCTGGTGCGCGCTGCACATTGCCAAACTTCTGACAGTCTTGACAACCTTTATAATATTTAAAACAATCTTCGAGAATCATCGGCCAATAATACCCGTTGTTTCTGATCATCCACTTCATCTTGTGAGCCAATTGATGACCTCCGCATACGCCCTCATGGATTTCTCCCATCAGGACCTTTGCTTCTTGCATTCCCAGGCATTTGAGTAGAACCCCATCAATCGTCCGGTAAAACAAATCGTCTTTGAGCAACACATATTTCGTGGCCTGAAAACGCACTCGCCGATCCACTTTCTTGGACGGATCTTTCAAGTAATCGGCAATCTCTTTTCGCCAATCGTCGGCCACAAGTTCCAGAATCATGGCGCCTTGAATCGGCCAATACCCGGACGCGTGTTGGGCAAGCCTATTGGCCTCTTCATTGTAATTTCTGGGAATGTGCTAAATAACCGCAGACTTGAATTCCTTTAACAGTTGGAGGCAATCTTCATAGTAAATCCTTAAGACATCGCCTTTGCATTCAGATCTCCCCGTTAATTGATCCACAATGAGCATGGAATCCCCAAAAATCTCCACCGCATCGGCTTTGATTTCTCTTAACAATTGGATACCTTTTAGGACGGCCCGGTATTCCGCCTGGTTGTTGGTCGTGGATGCCTCTATCGGCAGAGAGAAATCATAACTTGCCCCCCGAGGCGATATGAGAACGATGCCGATTCCCGCTCCGGCCCCACACGAGGAACCATCAAAGTACAGAGTTCATGGAACTGGTTCAACGACAGCGATTTCCTGTCCACAATGGTGAGCCATGAAATCGGCCATGACTTGACCCTTGACAGCTTTGGCCGATTCGTACCTTAGGTCAAACTCTGACAGAGCCAGGATCCACTTTCCAATCCATCCTTTCAAAATTGGCAATGATAGCATGTACTTCACCACGTCATCCTTGCATATGACTATGCACTCTGCCAATAACAAATAGTGGTTGAGCTTGGTACACGAGAAATATAGACACAGGCACAGCCGTTCCACCGGGGAATATCTCGTTTCCGCGTCTAGGAGTCTTCTGCTGACATAATATACCACCCGTTCTTTTCCTTCGAACTCCTGTGCCAGCGCCGATGGTGAGGTCGACGCAGAGCGCTCCGCGGGCAGGAGACACGTTGCCTTCAAAATCTTTGAGCATCATGTCCGTCTTGGTCAGATCTTCGTCGCTTTTGCCTAACTTCCAGAACATGGCATACGGCATGATGTTGACTACAGCGCCTTCGTCTACTAGTAACCTGGTGACAGGTTGTCCATTAACGTGTCCTTTGAGGAACAGAGCCTTGAGATGTTGTCGTTTTTTGTCTTCCGGTTTCTCATAGGTGGCTGTCATTGGCTCCAAAACCAATTGTGCCATCTGCTCCTCCATCCTTGTCGCATCGTCTCAATCGGCGGGCGCCATGAACTCCATCGGCAAAATGAACACCATGCTGACGTCAGCTGCCGATTCTTGATTGTCGCCCTCCTCATTGTTGTTTCTTTTGGGGCGCCAGACTCGAGACCTGTCGTTTTTCTTATCCACTATCTGCCTCTGCTCTTCCTCTTGTTGTTCCCATTGGCGCAGACGTTGGATCCTTCATTTTTGGGATTTGGACAGTCCATCAGGGCACCACCTGGGGTTCACCGGTTTGGCCGGCGGTTTGGCACGCTCCCAATCTGGTTCCCGTCCTAGGGGGTTCTCATCTGCCTGTTATTCTAGTATTATCACCACCTATCCAGCTTGAGATTGGAGTAATCGGCTCCGTCATTGTTCTTCTTCGATTTAGCATCTTACAGCCGATTAGATCTATTTCAAGTGTTGCCTTTGCAATAATCGTTTAGATTGCTCCAGCAGTTTTCTTTACGATTACTACACGATTATCGGCTGATCCATAGCCGATCATCTCTACAGCAAATCGGCCGATTCGCCGCCGGCGTGCTCCTCAGGACAGATCGGAATCCCAGCCGATCGACGCGCCTGGAATTTAATACTCTATTTCCTTGTCAATCAACAGGTCAGATTGACTGGCACGCCGCGCGAACCGCACCAGGGCGATAACCTGAACAGGAGCTAAGCAGATTCTCCCGGGTCGTGTGTCCGACGCTGAAGACCATCGGCCGATTCCTATCCGGCCGATTTTAGCGCCAACAGACATCCTGTATCGTCAAGTAGTTGTCGTTATTTTTCTGCTGCTTTGAACTCTGAAGAACTCATTTATTTTGAACTCTAAAGTACCTTGTTTTACGAATTTGAACTCCGTGTAATATTAATTTGTGATGAACCTATGTTGTAAAATTTGTGGAATGTTGTATGCTCTAGGCTCACCGTCGTGTGAGTACATGTATGTGTGGTTTCGATCGGCAAAAACCGTGGTTGTATCGGGAGGTTACCCGACAGACCAGTGAATTATTCCGTTTGAAGTGCGAGTTAGCCCTGATTGCCCTTGTGGTGATGGTTAGCGCGCTTGAGCCGGATTAATTCAGGTGGTTCTGCCACATTGTCTTTCCCTTTTTAATTTTTGAGAATAAAATACTCCAGATATCATGCTTCACTTAGGACAAGATTATAAAGCTCCATTTTCCATATCTAAACTCACAACAACCTAGACTTGGATAAAGCCTGTGCAACCCACGGGATATTCGGGTTCATGGCACAAAGGTTTAAAAAGCCAGCAAACTCAAACTTTAGAAAACATCATGCTTTAGGACTAGGCAAGCCAGACAAGCAAGAGCATAACAATTATTCATCCTTTCAACTTAGGAAGACATAACATTTTTAGCAAGCATATGGATAAGAGAAATTAAAACAGGAAATATTTGTTTGATTTTTTTAGAGTTTATATAATTTTATTAAAAGCGGTAAAGGATACAGTTCACTTGGTGGAAGGACTGCCCCAAGCTAGCTCTTGGTTTAATATCCAATGAGCAGGAGCCTCTCCATACCTGTTTTACTCGAGGTCGAATCGTCCATACCTCGAGAGGGTGTTGAGGACAATGACGTCTTCTTCTTTCTCCACACCTTCTTGGATTTCTTCCTTTTTGTTGTCGGTGGTGTGGGAGATAGATCTTCTGATGGGGGCCATGGCTCTGCCCACAGCCCATTTCCTTCATGGTCTTGATGGATCAAGTACATGTTTTCTTCCTTGGTTTGGAACCCGAATGTCATCTTTCTGCCCATTATTCAGAGATGAATCTTTCCTGTTCCGACATTTATCCAGGCCTTGGTGTCTCCTAGGAACGGTGGCCCAAGAATGAGCGATATTCCTAAGTCTCCTTCCATGTCAAGGACTACGAAGTCTGTGGGAATGATTGAGTCCTTGACTTGTACTAAGAGGTTCTCTACGATCCCATCAGGGTACCGGATCGTTGAATCTGCAAGTTGCACGCACATACAAGTCAGGGATAATTCAGGGCATCCAAGATTTCCGAACGTTACCTTGGGCATGATGTTAACACTTGCTCCATGGACGCAAAGAGCTTGCTCGAAGTGACAGTCGTAGATGGAACAATTGATCACCGGGTATCCTGGATCTTCCACTCTTGGTGCTATTAGTTCACCTCATCGTGACCTGCGTGGGAGTGCAAGGTTCCCTACATAGTTAGCAATAGAAATGCCCTACGCTGGCTTACCCCAACATGTGCTGATGGCATTTACGCTCTCCAGGGGACCCTCGGGTTGCCTCGGAATCTTCCCTGTCTCTGCAGAAGGAATAGCAGCGACCAGCTGAGCTAGTTGAGTTTCAAACATCTTGTTGAAGCTCAGCTGGTTCTTGAGTGTTGAGGAGATGCCATCCATCTTCGCTTGGATAGTCTCCAAGGTCTTGTCGTTAACAGCAAGCTTCTTTTGGATTGCTTCGTTGGTCTTTGCTTGGCTTAAGACAAGATCCCTCAAGGAAGGTTGGTTAGGATTAAATGAATTTGAATTCCCATTACCACCTTGATAGTAGGGGCGCGACTGGCTCCACCCCAGGCCTCCTTGCGCACGAAACCCATTACTGTTGTTCATGTACATGACATCTTCATGGGCTTCAGGGCAGTCATCGCCTGAGTGTCCGACGTTCCCACGGACCTCGCAAGTCCTGGGAGAATCTAAGGCTTGGGGTGCCTGACTCTAAGCCTTTTCTTGGGGTCGTTCATCAATCTTCTTGATGAGTAGATTGAGCTTAGCGGCGATCATGTCCGTCTCCTTGACGGAGTGCATGCCCCGCTGGCGAGGTTGGAGATGTTCATCATTCCACTCTTGTTTGGACACGATCTTCTCGATCAAGGTTTCAGCCCTGTCAATGGTTAGTGAGAAGAAAGCACCACCTGCTGCAGCGTCGAACTAATCACGGGCTGTTGGAGTCAGCCCGTTGTAAAAGTTTTGTAGAATGAGCCAAGCGTCCATCCCATGGTGAGGACATGCTAAGATGTACTCCTGAAGCACCACCTGCTACAACGTCGAACTGATCACGGGCTGTTGGAGAAGGATTTGGATTTCCTACTTCAACTCGGGGTAGGGGAGAAAGCTACGCATCAAGACATAACCAACTTTGACACCTACTCGGATTCGACTACACGGGTCGTGCCTATAAAGAGCGGATGTCTCATGCGGGGAAGTCGATCAACCCGCCTGGACAGATTCTAACATCGAAAGGGTTTCAAACCCTCTGAGTTCCTGGCATTGCGTTCGCTCCGATCTACCACCGAGACTGACGAGCTTCCCTTCCAGTAAGGCAAACCTCCAGTTCCATCCGACGCTAAAGAATACGGCAGGCGTAGTGCCCAGCGTTTCGCCCCTGATCGCGAGATGTTCATGATTCACTCCAGCATGGACAACGAAACTCTGGAGCGCATCCAACTAGATGACTATGACAACTACCTCCTCGACGACATCAATGAAGGTGACGACGTGACCATCAACATCAAGACTTCGGAAGACACCAATATGGAGGACCTAGATGACGCCCATGAAGACCAATGCATGCCCACTTACGTAAAGCGCGCAGAGCGGAGATGCCGCGTGCCCAAGATGAACTAGCAACGAGGCGGAAATCTCCATGACTCGTCCACATGCGATCTCCGCACAATCATTCATGTCGGCCAAGATGCCAGCAACATTATCATCGCCAGACAGAAGGAGCGTGAAGAGGTAGAAGCCTACACTCCAACCCAATACGAGATCTCCCTCGACTACCTGGAGACTACTCGCAAACGCAAGAGAGAAGTCGGCGAGTAATCTAACCAGAAGAAACAGAAGAACCCGAGGCATGAGGGACATCTTTGGCCGCAGCCTCCTTCATCCAAAGAGAAAACGCACAATATTTGAGTGCAAGACTCTATGAAGCATCCTAGGAGCTCCACCCCACGACAAGAAGCTAGTCAACGATCTCTTCCTAAATTAGTAGCTTATTTTAAGTGCGTATCCGATGGGTTTTTTATACAACCATCATTCCGAGAATTATTTCTCAGAATGAGCGGCCTAGTACTTCTAAAAACACCCTTTTTACCACTTAGTCAGAGCCAACATTTATGTACCCCACAACATATCAACTTCAAGCAATACATGTGTTGACGCTCGATACAGACCAATTTTGAGCGTCAATTTGATTAGAAAATTGGGATGACTAGCATACTTAACTTGCATATTTATCTAGAATAATGTCGTTTCCACATTCCCCTTGGAAAATTCGGAACGCAGGGAAATCGAGCGGGAATCAAGTGTAAACAAGCACCTCAATCCAAGGCAAACGGCGTACATCAATCAAGTGTAATCAATTTCGGCTGCCGATTCTTGGTTGTTCGCTTCCTGATCATTCTTCTTTGGGCGCCAAATCCGAGACTTAACATTCCTTCTTTCTGGCACGTGTCTTTGTTCTTCTTCTTGATGCTCTAACTGGCGTAGGCGTTGGATCCTTCGCTTTTGGGATCTGGATAGGCCATCGGGACACCACCTGGGATTCACTGGTTTGGCCGATGATCTGGCGCGTTCCCAATCTGGTTCCCTTCCTAGGGGATCTTCGTCTGACACTCTATCATCGGCCATCTCTTCTAGCCGATCGCGTGCACTGATCCTGCCCCCCAGTCCATTTTGTTGGCCGATCTTGCTTTTTGACCTGTTGCACTGGTCAACTCTGCCCCCCATCCGATCATGCACCGAAACGCGCCGTTGTTCGCGTCGATTTCTGTTGATCGGCTCTGATCCTTTGTCCCTAGAGTGTAGCCTCGGGCGATCATTGTGGTTTGATCCGTTACACTCCGGACAGTTATCGGCAGATGGCAACCTGATATCGTTCTCCCAGCAGTGGATGAAGAAACGACACTGCCAGTGATCTTCACGCCGGCGTATCATCTCTTCCTGGTGTTGTGCTTGTTCTTGCTGCCGCCGATATTTACTGAGTAGAAATCGGGAGGTGACAGGCCTGTGTGGTCGTTCTGGCCCTCCCCTGTTCCTTCTGATTTCTTCCGTTGTGATCTGCCTCCTGAGGTCGACCGCGCCGCCTCTTCTCGCCGATTCTGACACTCTATCATCGGCCATCTCTTCTAGCCGATCGCGTGCACTGATCCTGCCCCCCAGTCCATTTTGTTGGCCGATCTTGCTTTTTGACCTGTTGCACTGGTCAACTCTGCCCCCCAGCCGATCATGCACCGAAACGCGCCGTTCTTCGCGCCGATTTCTGTTGATCGTCTCTGATCCTTTGTCCCTAGAGTGTAGCCTCGGGCGATCATTGTGGTTTGATCCGTTACACTCCGGACAGTTATCGGCAGATGGCAACCTGATATCGTTCTCCCAGCAGTGGATGAAGAAGGGACACTGCCAGTGATCTTCACGCCGGCGTATCATCTCTTCCTGATGTTGTGCTTGTTCTTGCTGCCGCCAATATTTACTGAGTAGAAATCGGGAGGTGACAGGCCTGTGTGGTCGTTCTGGCCCTCGCCTGTTCCTTCTGATTTCTTCCGTTGTGATCTGCCTCCTGAGGTCGACCGCGCCGCCTCTTCTCGCCGATTCTGACGTCAGCACCTTGGTTTGACTTGATTCTTCTCCAACGTTGACCGTGTTGGCCAGGAAGGGATGCTGATCTATCTTCATCGGCATTGCCGATTTGGTTGGAGTTTCAAATCTGAGCCGCCCCTGTTCAATGGCCGATTGTATCTGCTGGCGGAAGACTTTACATTCATTCGTATCATGAGAAGTAGCATTGTGCCACTTGCAGTATTTCATCTTCTTAAGTTGATCGGCCGTAGGGATGGTGTGATGCTGTGACAGCTTAATCTGTCCCTCCTGAATTAGTAGATCAAAAATTTTATCGGCCTTCGACGTGTCAAAGCCGAATGTCTCTGGCTCCTTCTTGCCAAAGGGGCAGGATATTGGTTTTTTCCCTTTTACCCATTCCGCCAGGCTGATTTCTTCCTCCGCGTCGGATTCAGATCCTTCCAAGTATGCCACCTTCTTCTGGAAGCTCCTCCGCTGTTCAAACGGTCGGACCTCCTGCCCTGTCAACCGGTGGACGATTTGACTCAGGCTCTCAAACTCTTGGGCAGCATATCTCTCTCTGATTTGCGGTAAGAGGCCTTGGAAAGCGATATCGGCCAACTGTGCATCGGTCAGGGCCAGACTGTAGCACTTGTTCTTGATCTCTCTGAACCTCTGTATGTACCCTGTCACTGGTTCATCACTCCTCTGCCTGAGGCTGGTTAAATCCGAAATCTTCATCTCGTGTACTCCTGCATAGAAGTACTTGTGGAATTGTTTCTCCAGATCGGCCCACGTGACGATAGAATTTGGCGGTAAAGTGGTGAACCACTGGAAGGCCGATCCGGATAGAGATGATGAAAATAAACGCACCCTCAGAGCATCTTGCGTGGCAGCTTCTCCGCACTGGATGATGAATCTATTAATGTGCTCCACCGTGGAAGTGTCGTCCGTCCCTGAGAACTTGGTGAAATCAGGAACTTTGTAGCGGTGTGGGAATGGCAACGAGTCATAGGCCGATGGATATGGCGTCTTGTAAGTATAAGTTTGAACTTTCGGCTTCAGCCCAAACTGATCTTGGATTACTTCTGCTATCTTTGTCGTCCAGTCCACCTGCTGCTGATGAACAGTTGTTCGAGGCACGGGCATATGCTGAAGGGCTAGTATGGCCGGGTGATGAATCGGCGAACTTTGCTGAGCGGCCGATGGTTGATGGCGAGACGAGTCTGCACTCCCTTCGTACGTCACTGCTGGCGCCGCACCTCTGAATGCTTCCACAGTGCTTGCCCCCCTGCCGATTTCTGGTAAAATCGGCTGGTACTGGGAAACCGTTGGCCGGGTGGCCGATTCGTATGGCATCTGAAACGGATGAATGCCATGCCCGTTCGCTGGCTCGGGAAAATACGTCACGGCTGATGCCCCCCCAAGGCACTGAGCTCGTAGGTAGTGTTTGCACAGAAGCCATCTGAACGGGTTGAAGCGGCGCTCGCGATGGGAGACAGGGTGCACCACTGTATCTTGGAGACGCCGGAAGTGGTGGAGAGCTGTATCCCTCGCGCTGCGTCAATATCGGCTGAGAAGCCGATTGGGATGCGTATGGTAAGCTTCTGGCCGGTAGAGTAGTCGGAGGGGCATATGCCGGTCCCTGATAACCTTGAACGGCTCCGCTGGCCAGAGAGTTGACGACGGCGTTGTACACCGTGTTGCTCATCACCGAGGATTGGTCAATGAATGCTTGATACACGGACTGTTGAATCATCTCTGACATCTTGCCCGAGTCTTCAGCAATGGTGATGTGGCGAGGCGCTGGGATAGGAGCCTTCTTGACTGCTTCCCCGCTTCTGGTACGACTGAACGACTGGAGGTACATCTTCTTGTAATCTTCCAGATGTTTGGCCAATTCCTCCCTCTGGTCGTCCTTGAGATCAGCTTCTGTGACCCCAATGATGTTGCTGTCAGAGATTTCCGAGTTGTTTGACATATCAGGTCTTGGATGGTCCCACTGGGCGTGCCAAAAGTGTGTTGGCGCTAAAATCGGCCGGATAGGAATCGGCCGATGGGTCTTCAGCGTCGGACACACGACCCGGGAGAATCTGCTTAGCTCCTGTTCGGGTTATCGCCCTGGTGCGGTTCGCGCGGCGTGCCAGTCAATCTGACCTGTTGATTGACAAGGAAATAGAGTATTAAATTCCAGGCGCGTCGATCGGCTGGATTTCCGATCCGTCCTGAGGAGCGCGTCGGCGACAAATCGGCCGATTCGCTGTAGAGATGATCGGCTATGGGTCAGCCGATGATCGTATAGTAATTGTAAAGAAGACTGCTAGAGTGATCTAAACAATCACTATGGAAGCAACACTTGAAACAGATCTAATCGGCTGTATGGCGATGAATCGAAGGAGAACAATGACGAAGCCGATTACTCTGATATCAAGCTGGATAATTGGTGATAATACTAGAATAACAGGTAAAACTTGTGATTCTAGTAAATATCGATAACTTGTGAATAAATCCAAACGAAACCACAGCGATGCGCCCGTAGTTAAAGCTCGGATATTACTCGATAAGCGGAACCTACCAATTGGCCGGAGATCAGGTTGATGCAGCCCTGCCAATCCGTACGAACTCGTAGAAGAAGAAAATATTGGCGAAGTCGCCGACTTGAAAGTAAAGTACTGGTAAAAAGTAGAAGTGTTTTGTTGATTGATTTGATGATATTTCGCAAAGCCCTAGCGACTCCTATTTATACCCTGAAACTAGGACTCCTAGTCGATTACGACTTGTTGCAAGCTTATGTAAAATAGGAAAACTACTATATCTATAAGAACTTTTAAAAAGGAAACGGACTCCCGCAGAATCTTCCGCCGCCGTTTCCTAATCCAATCAGGACCTCTTCAATTGCTTTCCGACGGACTTAGCATGCCTTGTTGACCATCTTTTGACCAGGATCTTCTGGAATAATCCCATCCTATTAGCATAGGCTGCGCTACCAATCGGCTGATTTCCAACTGTTACCTCGATCGGCCGATTCCTTACTGTAGCTTTCAGATCTGCTCCATCGGCCAATCTTCTCCTCCTGACGCCGATTCAATACGTGTCAAAATCTGGCGTCAACAACTGGTTTCGACCTGTCGCAAAATTTCATTCAAAATTCGGAGTCACTCTTGAGACGAGTTCGACCCCGAATCGTTCCTCCTCAGATTACTCTCTCGATAGGCGAAGCAGTCACTATCGCGCCGTCAACTTCCAGGATTATGGCTCAGAAGACTCTCCGTGATTACTCAGCTCCATCGGTTGACAATGTCCCAATCGGGCCAAATGTCAGTGCTGAAGCTGAAAATTTTGAGATCAAGACGGGTCTAATCACGATGGTGCAGGCCAGCCCATTCTGTGGGAAGGCCTGTGAGGATGCCAATGCACATCTCCAACAGTTCCTGGAACTGTGCAGCACTTTTGTCATCAAGGGAGTCACAAAGGATGCAATCCGACTCCGTTTGTTTCCATTTTCTCTTCTGGGGAAGGTGAAGCAGTTGTTCTACACCAACAGAAGTGCAGCCACTACTTGGGATGAGTGCGCTAAGGCATTTCCTCGCGAAGTTCTTCCCGTTGGGTAAAACCAATGTTCTTCGGGGAAGGATTTCCAGTTTTTAGCAGGCGTCAAATGAGTCAATAACTTAAGCTTGGGAGTGGCTTCAGGAGTACATCCTAGTGTGTCCTCACCATGGGATGGACGCTTGGCTCATTCTACAGAACTTCTATAACGGGCTGACTCCAACAGCCCGTGACCATATAGACGCTGCTGCGGGTGGTGCTTTCTTCTCGCTAACCATTGACAGGGCCAAAACCTTGATCGGGATGATGGTGTCCAACCAAGGGTGGAACGACGAACGTCTCCAACCTCGCCAGCGGGACATGCACTCCGTCAAGGAGACGGACATGATCGCCGCTAAGCTCCACCTCCTCATCAAGAAGATTGATGAACACCCGCAAGAAAATTCTCGCATGACTTGCGATGTCTGTGGGAACGTTGGACATTCGGGGAACGACTGCCCTGAAACCCAAGAAGATGTCATGTTCATGAACAACAACAATGGGTTTCATCCATAAGGAGGTCAGGGGTGGAACCAGTCATGCCCGTCCTATCAAGGAGGTAATGGGAATTCTAACTCATTTAATCCTAACCAACCTTCCTTGAGGGATCTTGTCTTAAGCCAAGTAAAGACCAACGAAGCAATCCAGAAGAAGCTTGCTTCTAATGATAAGACCATGGAGACCGTTCAAGCGAAGATGGATGGCATCTCCTCAACACTCAAGAACCAGCTGAGCTTCAACAAGATAATTGAAACTCAACTGGCTTAGCTGGCCGCCGCTGTTCCTTCTGTAGAGACAGGGAAGATCCCGAGGCAACCCGAGGCTCCCCTGGAGAGCATAAATGCCATCAACACATGTTGGGGTAAGTCAGCGCAGGAAGTTTCTACTGCTAACTATGTAGGGAATCTTGCACGCCCACGCAGGGTGCGGCGAGGTGAACTAATAGCACCAAGGGTGGAAGATCCAGGATACCCGGTGATCAGTTGTTCCATCTACGACTGTCACTTTGAGCAGGCTCTTTGCGACCTTGGAGCAAGTGTTAACATTATGCCTAAGGAAACATTCGAAAAGCTTGGATGCTCTGCATTGTCCCCAACTTATATGTGTGTGCAGCTTGCAGATTCGACAATTCGGTACCCTGAGGGAATCGTGGTGAATCTCTTAGTACAAGTCAAGGGCTCTCTCATCCCCACGGACTTTATAGTCCTTGACATGGAAGGGGACTTGGGGATATCGCTTATCTTTGGACAACCCTTCCCAAGGGACACCAAGGCCCGAATAAATGTCGGAACAGGGAAGATTCATCTCCGAATCATGGGCAAGAAGATGACATTCAGGTTTCAGGCCAAGGAAGAAAACATGTACCCGATTCATCAAGACCATGAAGGAAATGGGCTGTGGGCAGAACCATGGCCCCCATCGGAAGATCTGCCTCCCACACCACCTACAACACCAAAGAAGAAAACTAAGAAGGTGTGGAGGAATAAAAAGACATCATCGTCCTTGACATCCTCTCCAGGTATGGACGATTCGACCTCGAGATAAACCGGTATGGAGAGGATCCTGCTCATCGGACCTTAAACTAAGAGCTAGCTTGGGGGTAGTCCTTCCATCAAGTGAACTGTATCCTTTACCGCTTTCAATAAAATTATAAAAACTCTAAAAACCAAACAAATATTTCCTGCTTTAATTTCCCTTATCCATATGCATGGTAAGAATGTTTAGTCTTCTAAGTTGAAAGGATGAATAATTGTTATGCTCTTGCTTGACTGTCTTGCTTAGTCCTAAGGCATGATGTTTCCTAAGTTTGAGTTTGCTAGCTGTTTAAACCTTTGTGCCATGATCCCGAACGTCTCGTGGGTTGCACAGGCCTTACCCCAAGTCTAAGTTGTTGTGAGTTTAGATATGGAAGATGGAGCTTTATGATCTTGTCCAAAGTGAAGCATGATATCTAGAGTATTTTGTTTTCAAAAATTTAAATAGGGAAAGACAAGTTCCTCAATGAAGTTCCGAGTCCTACCAAAGCCATATGTCATTTACATTGAAAAACCCTATACATGTGTTGCTTGCTATTTCATTGAGCTTTGTCAAATTGTTCTGACCCTAGTGAGATGTTTTTCATATCCTCTTGATCAAGATCACGCACACGTTACACCCATTGTATATTCCTACACTGGGAATTAACAATTCCATCCATCCACCAAATAAATGCTCCATGAAGTTTGTGGTCTCTCCTCATGATTATCCCTGAAAAAGAATTAGACTTGGTCATCCCCGAAAAAAAAGAGAAAGAGAAAAAGAAGAAAAAAAGAGAAAAGAGAAAAGATGGCATGCCAAGGAAGCATGACCCAAAAAAAAAGAGAAAGAAAGAATAAGAAAAGGGGATAGCCATGTCTAAAAGAAAAATACAAAAATAAAATAAAAGGGAGAGAGATCACAAACCAAAAAAGGTGTAATCATACCTCTCATCCATCCACACACACGTACCTCTTGATCTTGGGATATGACTTGTTTTCTCCATGGATCTACTCTTTGTCTTGGCAATATATGAAATGCAGGTATGTTTCATCCATCCTGTACCTTGAGCTCCACAAAAGCTTTTGTTATGAGAAAGGTGAAGTGCCTTGGTAAGGATCCATACACCATTGAGCGATTGTTGGCACTCCTTAGCCTATACGAACTAATCCGCAAGCGCACGGATACTGATGTAACTTTCACCAGGGAGTTTACCTGGGATATCGAATCCAAGGAACGATAAGCGCAACTAGACCTAGAACTAATTCAACCGAACCCACCAGAGGAAGAGAGGTATGCGGGTAGAGAGTCTAACGACGGTTAGTCAACTCATTACCCAGAAGACTTGCTACTAAACTAACTTGATCTGCTTCAGCGGCTGGGGTGGAAGGACCTCAGACTAAGGGAGAAATGGGGGTCCAACTCGGCCAACGATCTACTGCTATGAAAACACCCGAACGTGGTGGACTACAAAGGACGGACAGGGCTATCACCACATGTCGCCTACCACATCAGTTCCGTGGGGTGGAACACAACCCAAGATAACTATCAAGCCTAAGCACCACGCTTCAACTGTCAAGTTACTGACTTCTGCCTCACGCTAAGGCAAGAAGAAACCCCAAATGGCCAGGCTTGCTAGACCACGCAGACAAGGGATCCTGCAGATCAATTCAAGTAAGTAAACAAGTAACTGAAGTAAGGAAAGAGACTAGCGAGATACCGATGAGAGACGAGGAACTTCACTCCAAAGATGCTTCATTCCTCTGAGGCTACAAGCTGGAGGTGAGCCGAAGAACCCGGCTCGCCTCTGGACTCTCACCTCACACTCTCCCCATTCTACTCTAAGGATGAACAACTCTTGCTTGAGACTCTTCTTCTCTCGAAATGGTGTGTGTTACAAGTGAGGTGGGAGGTCTCTATTTATAGCCCTCCGAGGTGGGTTGCTTAACTTGTAAGCAAGGCTAAGGTCACTTAGCTTGTAAGCAAAGCTGAAATTCCTCAACTTCCGGGCAGGTATGACGGTTGTATAACTTCCATGCGAAGGTGGGCTCGAACGGCTGCAAAGTGGGGCCGGTCGGCCTCCCCCAGGCCGGTCGGCCTGGCATTGTTGCCACTTGGCACCGTCTTTGGCATGGATGCCCCTGATAACTTCCTTATGGCGGTTACTGCTACCCATCAGCCGTTTGTCCGAGTCTTGCATGCAGGTGGGCCCTCGAATCCATGTGTGAGGCCTTTCGGGTCATTGGATCAAACCGACGTAAAAGGTACGATCCATGATCAAGTACTTGTGCTTCTCTGCATGCTGGCAAAAGTGGAACCTGAAAGGCTTCAGTGCTAGGCCGGCATGCCTGGGCTAGGCCAGCCGGCCTAGGATTTCTCCTAAATCAGCCCCAAATTTCTACAGTGTGTTCCTGCAGTCACATATGCACCAAAACTTGTGGAATTTCATTAGTTTAATAAATTTAGCTTGGTGTAGGCCTTGTAACCATGAATTCTGGAGAAATGTTGGTGGTCAAAATCATCGGAAATCGACCACCAGCAGCGATCCGAGTGAATCATTCGAGAAACTTAGTCTTGTTTCAATATTTTCAAAAAGAAAACCTCCAAATGGATTGTTGAACAAAGGTAAGGTAAGTACTGCTCTGTAGACCGTTCTAACTTTCAACAGCCCAAGACGAGGAGAAGCTCATAAGCCCCATAGATGATGAAGGTAACAAGGGCCAGGTACTCATGCCAACATTACTCAACTTCAAGGAAATCGTCTATGCCTCAGACTTGACACAACAACAGGTAATGAGTCTAAGAATTTTCTGATCAACATTCTGATTTGTCTAGATTTGCTCGGGATGAGCAAAGGACAGTTTGGGGGTTCTTGTTGACGCTCGAGACAAACCAATTTTGAGCGACAATTTGATCAAAAAATTGGGATGACTAGTATACTTAACTTGCATATTTATCTAGAATAATGTTGTTTCCACATTCCCCTTGGAGAATTCGCAATGTAGGGAAATTGAGCAGAAATCAAGTGTAAACAAGCACTTCAATCCAAGGCAAACAACGTCGACCAATCAGAGTGCGTCGTTAGCCTCCCATAGATCAAAGGGCCCACAAGCAGGCACAACCGACCTTGGACAGACTCAACTCACCCACAGGAGTGACCAAGGCCCACGTGTTAGCCCCTCAGCCGAAGTTGTGGTCGGTTGGAGCCCAACCTAGTTCGGCCGAACCAGGCCGAGCTCCACCGCCTTACTTCTGCCACGTGTTGCTCCCTCATTGGTCCTCCATGTCGGTTTAGGCTTCTAGGGGGTCAATTGGCGCCATGAAGCTGTTGCACACCCCCCTCACTCACCTCTATAAATATGAGGGGGTGCTACTAAGAGACACACCACAAGTTGAAGCTCATTCTCAAGTTTCTCTTTTGCTTAGTCTTTAGGATAGTGGAGTCTAGGTGAAGTAGCTCTTCTTCAGTTCCTGAGTCTTCTTAGGAGTATTCGGTATGGGTTTTATTCTTCCTCTCCTTTGTAATATTCGGAATTCTCTAGTAGAGTTATCTTCTTGTATAATGTACTCTTATAGTATATGTTCTATTTATTCAAATGTGTATGCTATGCTTAGCTTACATCTAGGACCTAGATCTTGCATGATTAAACGTGGTAGTAGATCTAGGCTAAGGCATTGGTTCTAGTATTCATATGTTTGCTCTAGTGTGATGTCTGTCCATCCGAAGGGTGAGGGCTCCGTGCGGGGCACTAGAGTATCGCTTATTAGTGTAGACATGGTGTCTATGCTAATCAGTGTTGCTGGATGCGGCTCTATACCATGGTTAGTTGAGGTAGGCGGTAGGTGGTGACAGCCCTGTCCATCCCGCGTAACCCTCCCCGTTCGTGTAGTAGCTGTAGGAGGTGCATAAAATAGCCGTGAAGATCTAGTGGCCACCTTGCCATATCTTGTGCGGTCTCCCGATGATGCCTAGAAGCCTAGAACCCGTCTGTATTCATGTGTATGTATGTGCGTGCCTAGTATAGACTGTATGCTTAGCCAAGAGTACATAACTCCTTTTATTAGCTTCCTTCTTCCTTTCTCCCTTCCTGTAAGCTTTGCATAGAGTAGAACTTGAGCAACTTGTGTATCACACTACCTCTTTACCAATTATTATCTTACCCCTATTTATTCAATAGAATATCCATGCTAGAATCAATCAACACACTAATCCATTCCAATAACCGCCGCCTTCCCTATGGAAATATAAATACGACCCCGTACTCACGGGTAAAATGCTACGACGATATTCCGTGCGCTTGCGGATCCTTCTGTAACATAAGAAATACCCCACAACATTTCTAGCGCCGTTGCTGGGAATCACCTATCCTAGTGATGACGCTATGAAATGCCAACAATCATCACCTCGAAGATCAGCATCGGACGATGCCACCTCATGGAGAGATTGATCAGTGGTAATGGCGGCTTCCACCCTTGCCTCGCTCGCCGTTCCCTGTTAACGCTCGTCATGGACCCATTTTGAGCATCAATTTGACCAGAAAATTGGGATGATTAGCTTGCTTAACTTGCATATTTACCTAGAATAATGTCATTTCCATATTTCATTTCGAGATTTAGCAAAGCAGGAAATTGAGCAGAAAATGGAGGGAAAACACACCCTTGAATCCAAGGCAAAAGCTACCGACCAATCAGAACGCTCCTTTCAGCCTCACATGTATCAAAGGGCCCACCAGGACAAGCAACCGACTTAGGACAGACCCAAATCATGCACAGGAGTGTTCAAGGCCCACTTGGCAGCCTCTCAGCAAAGGCTAAGGTCAGTTGGCCTCGGGCCTGGTTCGGCCGAACCAGGCAGGTCGGCCGAACCAGGAGAGTTACAACCGACTTACCAGAATGGCCGGTTGTGCACCTCCTCACTCACCCCTATAAATACAGGGGGGTGTTCCATATGAAGACACACCTCAACTTGCTCTCTCTCAAGTTTCTCTCTTGGTTAGTTTCTAGGATGGTGGAGTTAGGTGAAGTAGCTCTTCTTCGGTTCCCAAAGTTGCCTAGGAGTGTTTGGTATGGGTTTTACTCGTCCTCTCCTCTGTAATATTCAGAATTCCTTAATAGAGTTATCTTCTAGCTTAGCATATTTGTATAGTGTATGTTCTATGTATTCATATACGTATACCATGCTTAGTTTATATCTATGTCTTATATCTTGCACGAGTAGACGTGGTAAGACATCTAGGCTACGACAATGGTTCCAGTATTCGTATGTTTGCTCTAGTGTTCTACCCGCACGGAATACTAGAGTATCGCTCATTAATGTAGGCACGGTGTCTGGGTTAATTAGTGTTACTTGATGCGGATCTATACCATGGTTAGATGAGGTAGGCGGCAGGTGGTGACAGCCCTGTCCATCCATTGTAACCCTCCCTGTTCGTGTAGTAGCTATAGGAAATTCATAAAATAGCCATGAAGATCTAGTGGCAACCTAGCCATATCTTGTGCAGTCTCCCAGTAGTGCCTGGGGGCCTAGAGCCCTATTCTAATCATGTGTATGTTTATGAGTGTATAGTATAATCTATATGTTCAGCTAGGAGTACATAAGCTTTGCATAGAGTGAGAGCTTGAGTAACTTGTGTGTCACACTACCTCTTTATCCATATATTATCTTACCCCTGTTTATGCAAATGAATATCCATGATAGAGCAATTCAATTAACTTATTTGTTCCACTAATAGCCGCCTTTCCTACGGAAACATAAATACGACCCCGTACTCATGGGTAAAATGCTACAACGGTATTCCATGCGCTTGCGGATCCATTTGTAACGTAAGAAATACCACATGGCATTTCGGGTGCCATTGCTGGGAACACCTATCCTAGTGATGACGCTATGAAACGCCAACATTCACTTCAGCTCAGGGGTGGGAGGAGGAGAGGTGATTTTCGGCTCAACCAGACCCAATGCGGAGGCGGAGCTGCAAATAAAGACAGTCAGATTCAAACTCACGAGACTACTCTACAAAGACAAAACTACTCGAGTACTTATAGGGAGGACTTCTTTATTGTGGTTTTCTTCAGCTTGAGTACCCTGAGCTTGTTACCAAGAGCACCAAGTTTTTTCATGACAAAGGACACAATTTGCCCTTGTGTGAATCGTGAAATAGTTTCCGCGCCAACTGTCTCCTCTAATTGGGTGGGCGGCGACGGCATATCCTCGGCATTTTTCATCGACGAGTCCACTACAGCTGATGAGGCTGTAGTATCATCCCCAACAGCTTGTTTCTCCTCTTTCACCTTTGAGCGTTCGAGTTTGGAGGAGGGAGTAGGACTACAAAACAAGAAGAGCAACAACTCAAATAGAGCAGAAAAGTGAATGAAACAAGTACTCCTGCTAGTGAGAGATCAATTTACCAAGCGTCCTCGTCATCGTCGAGGGAAGTCAGGGTAGCCCTTCACTTCCTGTTGCCTACGCGCGGCTGCCTGGGTATATTGGCCAATGGATCATCACCTGACGAACTCAGAATGGTCAGAGTGGCACCCCTGCCGAACGCTTGCTGTGATTCTACCACAAGTAGATCATCATCAGTGTCAGTTTGCTCGCCTTCAGAATTAGAGTTAGATTTTTGCAGCTTCGAATATGCACTGGGCACCAGATGGCTTGGCCGCGGCTCCTCTGCCATTGGAGAGCTTCGATACACATTTACATGCCCCTGCAAGATTTTCAAGACTGTCAAAAAATGATTTTCGGCATCAACAAAACTAGTCGAGTGCTTCGAATATTTACTTCCTTGGGCGGATTCTCCGCGGAGAAGAGTTGGGGGACATACGGTATAGACACCACATCAAGCAGCACCCGCTGAGTCTGCATCAGCGCTCTACTTGCCTCCAGCTCCTCTGCACACATACTAGAGAAATCTTTAGGACCAATGTAGTTGAATCCAAATCGGCACCTCTTCTGGAACGGATGGAAACGATGCTCAAAGAATGAGTACATAACTGAGACCCCTGTCACCCCCATCAGCTTCAATGCCTCTATCAATTGTAGCAACTCATTAACTTGATCCATATCTCCGCGGTTAAGATTTTTCTTCCATTCGGTACGCGGGATTGGCACTTTTCCGGTCAAGATAGGAAGGGATGGCTTATGGTTCCCAATATAAAACCAGTGTTCCTTCCAACCAGGGACATTAGTGGGAAGCTTATAATATATAGATGTATTTATTCTTGACTTTCGGTTTCAATTGGATCCCAGCTCCCCCAACTATAGAAGTATCATCATATTTCAGCTAGGCTTTCACTCAAAAAGATAGATCAAAAGATTCTAGTGAGGTTCAAATCCCTAGGAAGGCTTCACAAAAATGAGTAAAGATAGAAAAGTGAGCAATGGAATTTGGATTCAGTTGGTAGAGTTCTAAACAAAAGGTATACAGAAGACAGGGAGGGTCAATCCCCTTTCGATAAAACTAGAAAAAGGAATGACTTCATTTGTTCCTAGAGTAGGACAAAGTTCGCCAACAGCGGAACATCATTGAACAACGTCTTGATCCTGAAGAAGACCTTGAGCAACAAGATTGAGAAGATCATTCCTCAAGCACTTACTCTTCGACCAGTCCGCAGATGCATCCTGGGCTTGATCCATTGTTGGCATTTCTTATGCCAAATAGAATAGAGATACCGCAAGCACACAGAATGCACAACTATAGCACTTCACCTTGGAGTATTCCAGGGTATTGAATTTCCACGGGGAAGCACTATGGTCTAAGGAGTATCAATTGAATGAATGGTAAACTTTACTAGAGATAATCACCAACTAACTTAGTGGGGGTAAGCCAGATAAAAGAGATAGATAAATGGCCAGGCAATGACCGAACGACACACAAGAGACTCTAAGCCTTAGAGCGGTAAGCAGCTGGGAGGACAACAAGCGAGAAAGACTCCTGAAACACTTCTATACTGATGAGCTAGCCTCTCTAGACTAAACCTTGCCTAAACGTAGCTATCAAGAAACTAGATCTTACTTCGGCGGCCGGCGAGGAAGGACTTCGGAAAGGCATGAGAGAGGAGTCCAACGCCGCCAACAACTAATGCTATGAAAGCACCCGAACGTGGTGGACTACAAGGGACGAACAGGGCTGTCACCACCTGCCGCCTACCACACAGTTCCGTGGGGTGGAACACACTTCCTAGCTAACACTAAGCCAGACACCATGTCTACACTCGGTGTTAGGATTTCTCTTGAGGCCTTCAAGGGAAATCCCCCTATACCTAGGGTACTGACTTGAGTACCCTAGTTCGAGCGAGAAAACGCGTAAGGTAAGATCCTTGGAAACTAAGACCAGAACAAAGCCTAAGCTAAAGAACAGAACTTCCATACACAAGCTAAACACTTGGAAGGAAATAAATAAATACGTGAAGTAAAGCTAACTCGAAAAGATAAAGAAGATAACTTATATTGATAAATTCAAAGGAAAGATACAAAAGCTTATACCAGACTCCCGATGACGACTCCGGAGTCCCGAGACAAGCTCGACTCGATTCTCACTCCCAGACTACTAAACCTAACTCAAGAAACTGAAGTGAAGAGTGAACTCCTTCATTGTGTGTGTTTACAAGTGAGGATGGCTGCCCTATTTATACTGGTTGGAGGTCGATACTTGGACATGCGCCTCAACTGCACGTGACCTTGGTAGTTGCTTAGCTTCCACGTGATGACTGGGCACCAGAGGCCGACAGGTGGGGCCGTCCGGCGTCCCCTAGGCCGGCCGGCTTGGGGGTGGCGCCATCTGGCACTGCCTTTCCTGTGGACGCTATTGATTGCCTCATGGGGTCGGTAATAGTTGCTTTTTAATTAAGCCATTTTCTCAGGCATGCAGGAGGGCCCTTGAATCCGTGGGTGAAACCTTTTTGGGTCATTGCTTTGAATCGCCATCAAGTGCACGACTTATGATCAACTTGAGTGTGTTTCCTTACCCCAGGATCAGTGACGTGGCAATTGGGCATAGTGCCTGGCCCACCGGCTTGGGGTTTTCCCCATTTTGCCTCAGTTTTGGCTCACCTGTCCCTGCATTCACAACTCATCCAAAACTTGTGGAACTTTATTAGTTTAATAAAATATGTATGGAACATGATGCGAAAACTCTATTTTATTCCTGAGAAGTTGACAGACAATGGGTGAATAAAGGCCGTCAATACACCCCCAAGCTTAAACTCTTGCTCGTCCTCGAGCAAGGCTCAATGTCTACCCCCTGCAGGTACCTTGTGCATAACAAGTTACTCATACTCGTATGTACCTGAGAATGCTGGTCATACCTTGTTCTGGAGAATGGTTCTTAGTCGCATTCCATCCCTCATCTTGAGCGGTTGAGAAACTGAACAGCTTCCATCAGAGTTTTTCTGCTACCTGTTCAGGCTCCTTCTTGGAATTTTTGCTAGTTTTTCAAAAGAATGGTTTTGAGAATCCCCAGTGGTTCTCTCAAAGTTGCTCAAGGTGTATGATCCTCACCATGGTCGGAAATTGACCATCTTCTTCCTAATGGCTAAGGCTAATATGTGGAGCTTATGGGTAGGAAGAGTGCAGCGTACCTTGGTTTACCATTATTGCCAAACCGAAGAGTGGTTCGAAGGAGGTAGGTACCCGATCAAATCCTGATCTTATGGAAGGTATAACTTTCAGGGGAGAGGGAGAAAATGGACTCACATTTGGAATTTTTGGTTTTTTTATTTGCACTCGTGGACTCTTCTGATGTGTTTGGGAGAGTATGGGTTCGATCTCTTTTTTTTCTTTTTTCATTCATCTTTATTTTCAAGATAGCCCATACTCTTATGACAACTGATGGATACATGAGTGGAGTGTTGGCTTGGATAGACCTTTACGGATGGGCTCACAGTGGAGATTTTGGGTTATGGTGTGGATGAAATATCTTGAGAAGGTGGATGTCAACACCCGGAGTGCGTGATCGACAAGCCATATAACTGTTGAGGCTAGCAGAACAATGGGTACGTAAAGGAGAAAGATTGATAGATGACAGGTACCTTTCCTCAAACGAACTCACCATTCGGTAAAGCTCAAAACAACTCAAGCTAGCATGAAGTGGCTCATAAAGTGAAACACTTATAGCTCTTGATAGGACATGTAAACCAAAGGGGATCTCTTTACCATGTTTTCAATTTTCAAAGAAATTCCGAGAGGTTCCCTACTAGAGCATGCAGTATTATTCCAGTTACACTATCTCAAATTCCCCAACAACTACATGGAAATCATGCTCATGCTCCCACAAATCATGGATAAGGTTTACCAACAAGATCAAGCACTAAGCGAGTAATGAGCTATGCATGAGGCACTTGCAGAACATGAACAAAGCAACTATTCATCATTTCTGAAAGTAGAGCTCACATGGATTTCCATTCATATAAGTTGGGAGTTCATTTTATTCAAAGCAAATTATTTTTTTTTGGCATGGCAACTTCGGAACAGAAGAGACAGGGTGGACGACTTACCTGGATACTCCCCCAAGCTTCGATGAAGCGCAGTCCTGGGCGCTCCACCAATCTTCGATAAAGTTCAGTTCTGCTGCATTGGGTCCTGTGGTGGCGGCGGATACGGGTACGGCGGCGGCGGATATGGATAATACTGCGGTGGGTGCGGATAGTACTGTTGCGGGTCATGTTGTTGTGGCTGTGAATAGAGAGGTTGAGGATACGGGTAATGCTGCTGCTGTGATGGTGGCTGATGTGGTTGCTGAGGCTGCTGGTGGACGTAAGTGCTGGCCGAGGCCTAGGTGGGTAAAGATGCTGGTGGTGTCATGGAGTAGAGAGGTGTTCATGCTCCAATTTTGCTTGGTGAGGTCAGTGTTGTGTGCAAGGTCGATGCTGAGTTGGTCCTGCCGCTACCCCAGGTGGTTGACCTGATCTAGTCGTGAGGTCGAAGATTCCCCTCTTCATCGGGTTCTTGAAACCATAGCGTGCCGAGCTCGATGGACCGACATGCGGACCATAAGAATTTTGCATACCTGGGGGGTAGTAGGGTCCTTGGTCTGCACCATACTCCAATGTTCATCCAGCCGTGCTCGTACCTCCCTGAGTGTAATGCTCGTATGCTTCCTGGAAGCTCATGTGGGAGGTTCCGGCTTGATTCTGAGGGCTCTGCTTGTTTTTGCTGCTGAGTGTCTAGCCGAGTTCGCCCCTGTGTTACCAGACCGGCGACACTGTGGTGAGCTGGCTGCTGCTTCCGCATCTGCAAGAGTAACCCTTTCACCGAGTAGAGAGAGAGAGAGAGAGTCTCAGGCATGGGAGATCCATCTCTCTATCGTACCCGGGGTAAGTTATAAAAAGTGAGTTACTTGGCCCCTCGCGCATTATGTGACCCTGCACAAAATGTTTTAGACCTTCCTTGGGCTGGTACTCATCATCCTAGGGCAAGTAAGTAAACTGGGCATTGTCCAGCACCTTGACATGTGCAGCAATGCGTGTAACAAAAGTGGTTATGTCAATGGTGCTTCTGTCGGCAATCAACCAGACTGGGGAAAGATTTATCTTCTTTGCCATAGCAAAAAGATGCTGCAGCTTGGGGAGACTACAGAGGCGCAGGTCGGAGCGCGGGTGTACCACCATGCAAATCCACTTTGCTAGCATCCTGAGAGTAGGGTTATGAATAGAAACTATGCTATTCTTGCTACTCACAGGTTCCTCAGATATTTCTTTCCACCACGTGGTTCAAACATACTTTTGACTTTTCGCTAGAGCACTAGGGTCAAGCGAGCACTTTTTATCAAAACCTAGGGCAACACTAAGTTCTTTCGTTGTTAACTCATATTGTTGATCGAAGAAATGAAAATAAATTTTAGTTGTTTTACCGGTTTCTTCGAAACTGAGAGACATGAGGAACTCCATAGTGTGAAATTTTGAACCTGGTTCATTCATGTCGACGAAGTCGTACCACCCCGTGTAGCTTAATGCGGGGGTCATGTATGGCTTCAAACCCATCTTCATTATAAAGGTGGGTTCGAAGATGCTGATGTGGTGGTACGTCTGGTTCTTGAGCAACTCCAACTCCTCCCTCTCGTATTTATTCTGTGGCACTATCTGGTCGACCGACGTGAGGACACGGATATGAGTATGAACTCGGGTCCTAGGCACTGCAGGGGTCATGTCCTCCTGGGATGCATTGTCATGGCGACCTGAGTCGACGGACATGTCATCCCGGGAGGATGCCGAGCCCCGTGAGCATCTGGAACTAGAGGGGCTGAGCATCTTGAGCTTGTTCTTCATTGCGTTCTGTTGACAGTCCTTAAGTGCAGAATCCGACCGTCAACTATGCTCTCAAGCAAAGAAAAACCATGCCTCTTACTCATATAATTGTATCACTAACCTAGTTCCACAGATGTATTGTCTATCTAACCGTTTCAGGAGTACAAGTCTAAAATAAGAAGAAAACACGAAGGATACGCAGCAAACAAAGCATAGAAGATCATCCGCTGCATCACACATACAAGAGGACCCACCTGACAGACCAAACGGGTGCGCCAAGAAAGCAAAAATGCAGAATATCCACCTGGGCCCACATGTCAGCGTACCAGGTAGATACACCTGGGGCAGCACCACCTGGGGTCGGCCGACCCCAGGGGTCCTGGCCAGCTTCCCGTCTAGGTGCATCTTGGGGAGGAGTCGCCGCCAAGTTTCCTCAATCCAAATGATAAGGTTTACATATTCCAGGATGGCGGGAACTGACCCTTGGAGCTATAAAAGGGGCCCCTCACCCCCTCATTCACACACACCACACTTGAAGCCTCTCTCTCACTCTCTCACTCAAGACTTGTATTCCTTAGGGTAGTGGAGCTGTGGCAGAACCACCTGAATTAATCCGGCTCAAGCGCGCTAACCATCACGACGAGGGCAATCGGGGCTAACTCGCACTTCAAACGGAATAATCCATTGGTCTGTCGGGTAACCTCCCGATACAACCACAGTTTTTGCCGATCGAAACCACACATGCATGTACTCACAGGAAGGTGAGCCCAGAGGATACAACATTCCACAAAATTTTACCTCACAGGGTTCAACATAAATTATTATTACAACTGAGTCCGAATTCGTAAAACAAGGTACTTCAGAGTTCAAAATAATTGAGTTCTTCAGAGTTCAATGCAGCGGAAAAATAACGATAAACTACTCGATGATACATGATGTCTCGGTGAAGCCCGTACTAGACATCACTCGGCATTATCATCATTGGCCGGGGGCGTATCCCATTCCACCGACCAACTAGGAGGAAGGGTACACGGCCAAGTCAAATTAGCGATCATATCCTCGAAAGTATCACCTGAAAATGAGCCACAAGCAAGGCTGAGTATACTAATACTCAGCAAGGCTTACCCGACTAGTGGAAATATACTTAGCCGACTCCTAAACATGCAAGGCTTTTGGCTTGAGGGTTTGTTTTGCCGAAAAGCATATACAAGTAGGTCCTTACTTTCAAATTTTAGCTCCAGATTCTAATTTTCTTTAACCATTCTAGGTAAGCAACTATCCAATATCATACATGGTGAAAGAATTACTTTTTCATCCAACAAGATTAATCATCATCATTGTTCCTCTTCTTACTCTATGTGGTAAAAGGGTCAAGCAGTCTCAATAACCGCGAGAAAAGGACGATTCGAATCGAATTTCTTAACCTTTTAAGGGAAACCTAAACACACGTCACGTGGTTACTCCTGGAGTCACACGTGCAACTTTTCCCTTCAATTCCCGCTTCACGGAACAGGCCCACCGCCCTCGACTACACGTCCCCATGGACCCGGCCATGGCGGCACATGCACCCGCCATTAGCTAGATGTGAACGAATTCAAGACGGTGGGGAGTATATTCCGGCCACGGTTCAATCCGGTACTTAAGCTTACCGATTACCATATTCTCGGCATGTGGTTAGTACGTTCAAAGACTTAACCACCACTATCACACACTGCGGCCTTAGCATTTTTCACTAAACAGACGTGGCCTCAATCATCAACATAAACATCATACCATAGCCCCATCCGTCGACCTTATGATTGCAGCATGTAGTAAACATTCAACTCCTAAATTCTCGCGAGTGACAGGAAATCACTCGACTTTTACCGGAGTCCTAATAGCATAGCATTCTATCGAACCTTATATCTAGTGTTCAGAGCATGGGTACCTAGGATCATGCAACTAAGTTCTCATTCAACTCCTATAAACTTAATGCACAAGTAAAGTAGAGTAATAAGTTGCATAATTTAGAAAATAGGGTTCATGCTCCGGGGCTTGCCTTCTTGGGTAAAGTTAACCCGGGGCTCGTCCAAACTCGGGTTCGGGTCTTCGAAAGCTTCAGTTAGATTCACTTGAGCTTCACGCTGCTCACTCTTGGACGCGGGCACCAGCTCGTACGTTCCGTCGGCGAGAGTAGTCAATTCTATATGAATGCACAAGTGTAAGTTGTAGTGATGGCACGTGATATTTATTTTCTTCACGATAAAGTTGCAGTCCACAAAAACAAAGATTTGGTTGTAAAGTTACTTAGTTATGATTTCTTGGGCAATTGTTAACAGAAGGGGGTGGTGTTGTATTGGAAATTTAATTTTCGCAGTATAAGCATGGATTAAGCACAAGCACTGATCTAGGAAACTTCTGGTGATGAAATTTTTATTTAGAGTACATTATACAGAGATAAGACTACTGTAAAAATTTTAGACATTTTCACGCAGCGGAATAACTATGAAAAATTTAATACACAGCTAGTGTTAGAACCTAGTTATTTTTATACAGGACAAACCATGCAGGTTTTGATGCCAAATATTTTACAGGGGGTTAATCTATCCACAAATATGTTACTGTAAATGTTTCGGGTTTTATTATGCATGATACAGAGCATAATAAATAGGACAATATACACCTATTTTAATAAAGATTAATTTCTACAGGATGTTTTACAAGGTTTCTGTGTATGAAACTTTTTATACAGCAAGAGCTACTCTAATGTGTCATACAGTAAAAAGTTGAACATTTTCCAGGCACTTACACTAATTATTTGAATTAGTGCATTTGTCCTACCATAAATATATATAAATAGGTTTCAGAAAGGAAAAAGGTTCTAAACTTTTTTTGTGCTATTTAGGCATCACTATAACAGCTCTGGAAAAGTTTTACAACATGAATCACAATATAACAGCAGGTACAAATTAGTTCTATTATTTCATGGCATGAACAAGGTTTAACAAAATGTTTAGCTAGGGATTTGTTCTGGTCCTAATATTTTAACACTGGCTTACACATCAAGCAACCAATCTACTGTCCAAAAATCAGATTCAGAACTGGTCTACAACAGTGGGTACAATTAAAGTCTATTAAACTTTCCATTTAATTTAGAGCAAGATTTAGAATGAAACTGAAGAAAAACATGTAACAACAGTTGTAGACTTTCTTCTAACGATTCTAGAACAGTTGAGTTTGTATTTTTCTGATTTTTCTATGATTTTATATGAATTTTAAAAGTTTGCTATTTTTGAATTCAAAGGTTAAACACAGGTTTACAGTTGTGCCCCTAAAAACTTCCGTGAAGACTCTTTTGAAGATTTCAATCGTTGCAATTGGGTCCCTGAGCGGCGCTGGCATGGCGGCCGGCCAAATTCCGGCGAGGGGGCTCGTCGGCGGCGAGGGGAAAAGGGTCGGGGAGATCCAGGGAGGTGAGAGCTACCTTGGGGTGGCCTTGGTCGGGTTGGGGGTGGCCGGAGGTGGTTCGTCGGCGCCGAGCAGAGGGCCGACGGAGGTGCGGAGCGTCGGCGACGGTGCTCCGGCGAGGAGGGGAGGGCGTGGGCTGGTCGATGAGCTTCGCGGCATCAAGGGGGACCCGTTTCGAGGCTTGGCTTGGACGGAGGAGCTTCGGAGTGGGCTATCCGCGGAGCAGCAGGGGATCAGCGGTGGCGCGGGCGGCGCTGGCGGTGCTCCGACGGTCGAGATGGTCAGGGAAGAGGCCGGTGAGCTTCCATGGAGGGAGGGCAAGCTCGCTGGGTGATGGGTTTGGGCAGTGGGAGGCTGGAGGATGGGGCTCCACGGGCGGGTGGTGCACGGCAGTGGCAGTGGTAGCGGCGGCGGCGTTCTGGTTGGTTGAGGCGCGCGCGAGTGGCCTTGTGTCGCCTTTTATAGGCTGCAGGAGGGAGGGAGAGGACCGGGCAACGCTGGGGAGGGGCGGCACGACGAGGGCGCGTTACTGGTCGTGGTGGGCGGCGAGCAGAGCCGGCGCGGCGTGCGGCGGGCGCGGGTAGGGGATTGGGCGCTGAGGATTTGGCGTGGGGAGCGGGAGATCACGCGGCGCGCGGGTTGGGCGAGGAGTTGCAGCAGCTGGCTTGCCGGGCGGCGAGCGCGGCGACTGGCGGGACGCGGCGGGGACACGGGCACGGCGCGGACTGGCCATTGGGCGCGGCGTGGGGGGGAGCGCGTGCGAGCGGGGCGCGGCCAGGCATTGGCTTGGCGCCTAGCGCCGGTCAGGCATCGCCGGCCAAGTGGCGAGCGGCGACTGCGCGGCGGGCGGAGGGTCAGGCGTAGCGTAGGGTCGGGCGAAGCGGAGGGTCGGGCGAAGCGTAGGGTCGGGCGTAGCGGAGGGTCGGAAGGGTCTGAAGTGAAAATAGAAGAAAAGGCAGGGACTGGTTTGCAAAGTGCAGTGTTACTCAAATTTTTATGTTGCAACTCAAAAATCTCCGAACATGAAAGTTGTTCAAAATGAAAAGTTACACAAGTTTTGTTTCACGCCAAAGTTCATTTGAGTTCTAGTTTAGAAGTTATTTTAAAAACTCAAAAAGTATGATTCGGAGGGCACGTCATTTCCTAGGCAAAAATTTGTATTCTCTCCTGGGCTTCAACTAGACTTTTGTTTATCCTGTCATCGATGGTGTGTCTATTAAATTTCACCGCCAAGTGCGTTGAGGTGAGAGTTATTTAATTTGTTTGATTAAAGTACATGTATTTATGCACATATACACATCTATTTTTTATTCAAAGCAAAACCAATTTATAATTCGTTTCTTTTAAACTTTTCTTAGTTATCTATGCATCGTGTTAAGATAATAAGGCTTATTTCACAATTTAAACACCTGAGGTGTTACAGCCTTCCTCCCTTAAAAAGAATCTCGCCCCGAGATTCGGGCAATAGGCTTAGTGTGGATAGTGTGTGTACCTTCGGTAGAGTTGAGAAAACCCGGGAAGATAGCTTTCAGTTTCCCATGTGGCTTCTTCCTCAGTGTGATGATTCAATTGAATTTTGTACATTTTAATCACTTTCCTTCTAGTGCTTCTTTCTTTTTTATCCATGATTTTGATAGGATACTCAACATATGAGAGGTCGGGCTCTACCACTACTTCTTGTTGTTTAATAACCTCGGTAGGGACTCAAACACACTTCTTGAGCTGAGACACGTGAAAGACATCATGGATGGCTGCAAGCTGAGGGGGCAGTCGTATTCTATAGGCTACGGGTCCACAGCTCTCGATGATTTCATAGGGACCAACATAACGGGGAGATAGTTTTCCTTTGACTCCGAATCGTTGTACACCCTTGGTCGGTGAAACTCGAAGGTAGACGTGGTCACCAACTTCAAATTTTAGTGGCTTCCTCCTTCTGTCGAAATAGCTCTTTTGCCTGGATTGTGCGGCTCTAAGGTTCTCTTGTATTACTCTCACCTTTTCTTCTGCCTCGATTACCAAGTTTGGTCCAAATATTTTGCGTTCTCCGGTCTGTGACCAACTCAAAGGGGTTTGACTCCTTCGCTTGATAGCTATTGTTATATGAGAACTCTGCTAGAGATAGGCATTTGTCCCAACTCTTGTCATAGTGAATGACGCAAGCTCTAAGCATGTCTTCAAGAATTTGGTTCACTCTTTCAGTTTGTCCGTCAGTTTGAGGATGATAGGCTGAGCTTCGAATCAATTTAGTACCAAGAGAAGCTTGCAATTGTTCCCAAAAGCGCGCCACAAACTGAGTACCACGATCGGAAATAATAGTCTTTGGTACTCCATGTAGGCAAACGATACGATCGAGATAAATCTCGACATATTTCTTGGCAGTATAGGTGGTGTGTACCAGAAGAAAATGTGCCGTCTTTGTGAGCCTATCAATTATAACCCATATGGAATCATGTCTCTGTGTGGTACTTGGCAAACCAAAAATGAAATCCATACTTATGTCTTCCCATTTCCATGAGGGTATAGGCAAAGGTTGAAGTGTACCGGCTACTTTCAAGTTACTGGCTTTTACTCTCTGGCATGTGTCACATTCTGAGAAATATTTAGCGATTTCTCTTTTCATTCTAGTCCACCAAAAATTTTGCCTGAGATCTTGATACATTTTGCTACTGCCGGGGTGAATAGAAAATTTGGAACGGTATGCCTCATCAAGAATTTGCTTACGGAGCTCATGATTCTTTGGAACGACGATGCGACTTTCGAACCATAGAACTGCCTTATGGTCCTGGCGGAAACATTTGTATTTCTCTTCTCCTAGAGAGAGTTTTTGTTTGATGATCTTAACTCGTTCATCATGTAGTTGTGCCATGATGATCTGGTCGTGAAGAGTGGGCTCAACTGAGATGTGATGCAAGGTGCCTTGGGAAATCATTTCCAAACTAAGCTTCCTCATTTCTGAACATAATATCTCATTATAGAATTCCACTGATAGGCAATGGCAATGGGCCTTACGGCTGAGTGCATCCACGACTACATTGGCCTTGCCGGGGTGATAGTGCACCTCGAGATCATAATCCTTGATTAATTCTAGCCATCTTCTTTGTCTCATATTCAGATCGGCTTGGGTGAAGATATATTTGAGACTCTTGTGATCGGTGTAGACGTTACAATGAGTACCCATTAGACAATGTCTCCATATTTTTAGAGCATGAATGACTGCTGCTAATTCGAGATCATGGTCAGATAATTCTGCTCATGGGGCCGAAGGGCTCGTGAAGCATAGGTGATAACTCGATTTTCTTGCATAAGCACACAACCAAGACCACTGCTAGATGCGTCACAGTAAACATCGAACGGCTTAGTGTTATCGGGTTGAGCTAACAGAGGGGCTGTAGTCAAATGTTCTCTAAGAGTGTGGAAAGCTTCTTCACATTTCTCATCCCACACAAACTTTACTCCCTTTTTCAATAGTTCAGTCATAGGCTTAGCAATCCTGGAGAAATCCAGAATGAAACGGCGATAGTAACCGGCTAAGCCAAAGAAACTGCGAATCTGATGAACCGAGGTAGCAGGTTTCCAATCCATCACTTCTTGTACCTTGCTGGGGTCAATGGCTATGCCTTCGCTGGAAATAGTGTGACCCAAGAATTTCACACTATCCAACCAGAATTTGCACTTAGAAAATTGAGCATAGAGCTGATGGTCTCTGAGACGCTGAAGAACAATGTGCAGGTGCTTAGCTAGCTCTTCCTCATTCTTGGAATAGATAAGGATGTCGTCAATGAAAACTATGACGAATTTTTCGAGCTCGGGCATGAATACCGAATTCATGAGATACATGAAGTAGGCAAGGGCATTTGTGAGACCGAAGGACATGACCAAGAATTCATATAGTCCATATCGTGTGGAAAAGGCAGTCTTAGGAATATCGCATGGGCGAATCTTTATCTGATGATATCCAGATCGAAGATCAATCTTTGAGAAAACTCTAGCTCCAGATAATTGATCAAAGAGAACGTCGATGCGGGGAAGTGGGTATTTATTCTTAATGGTCACCGCATTGAGAGGTCGGTAGTCCACATATAATCTTAAACTGTCATCCTTTTTCTTTACAAAAAGGGCTGGACATCCCCAAGGTGATGCTCTAGGACGAATGAAGCCTTTGTCCAGTAGTTCTTAGTGTTGTGTTTTCAGTTCGGCCAATTCCTTAGGTGGCATCCTATAGGGTCTTTTGGAGATAGGTGCGGTGCCTGGTTGCAGTTCAATAACGAACTCAATATCCCTATCTGGTGGCATTCCTAGCAATTCGTCCAGAAAAATATCGGCATACTCGCATACCACTGGAATCCTCTAGGGTGATTCCTTCCATCACGAAAGCACAAGAATTCGTGCACTCCCGGAACGGTAGGTGAAGGGTAGTGGTTCCATGACTAGGTGAATTTATTTCAACAGCTCGGGAAGAAAGGTCCAGTATGACTCCATGCATAGTCATCCAATTCATACCCAAAATAATATCCATGCCGTCAAGGGGTAAGAGAACAAGGTCCGTGTTGATGATTTGGTTGGAAGCAATTTTTCCACCCGGTGTTGATATCGTATATGACCCTTTTGTGTGACAAATATCCAAGCCTACTTTTGCACCAAAATTTGCACTAATGAAACTATGTGATGCACCAGAATCAAACAATATAACTGCAGGCTTGTTATGGATAGAGAAGATACCCGTCATTACTGGTGCTCCTTCAGGAAGTTCTGCAAGAGTGGTGAAATTGATCCGTCCTTGTTTGACCTGAATGGTCTGCCTCTTGCCTTTGTTCTTATTGTTCTGGTTAGAGCCTTGGCCCTGAATTGGCTGCCTAGGCCGAGGGCATTCTCGGGCAAAATGACTGGAACTTCCACAATTCAAACAAAGATTGGCGATGTTTGGACGAAGGAATTGCTGAGTAGCGGGCCTTGGTCCAGTTTGCTGAGGCATAGGGGGTCGTACAACACCTTGTTGCTGCGGGGGTCTGACAATCCAACGTCCTGGCTGAGGGGCCTTCTGTGGAGATATAGGCGCAACATTTTGCACTAAGCGATACCTCGGTGGTTGAGCTCCTGAGGGTCCAATTAGCGCCTTTCTCTTCTTCTCGGCACGGTGAGCCGCAATACAATCCTCTTGGGTAATTGCCATGTTTACCAGCTCATTATATGTATTGGTCTTGACAAGGTTCAGTCGCTCCTTGAGTTTGGTACTCAATCCTCTGCGGAAACGATCCCACTTCTTAGCATCCGTGTCTGCGTGATAGCCTGCGTACTGGTACAGATTGTTGAAGGCCTAAGCATACTGAAGTACAGTGCGGGTACCCTGAGTGAGTGCCAGAAACTCATTTAGCTTTCTTTTCATAAGACCTTCTGGGATATGGTGTGCCAGGAACACAGTTTTGAATTCATCCCAGGTGACAACGTGATCAGCACGGAGCATAGCAAAGTAGTGGTCCCACCAAAGATGAGCTGTACCGTGAAGCTGCTGTGCGGCATAGTGTGCCTTGTTTGCATCCGAACATGGGGCCACGAGTAGAGAAAACTTGGACTCGATGGTGCGGATCCAAGCGTCTGCATCCAAGGGTTCCTCCATTTTGTGAAACAAGGGAGGCTGGGTCCCAAGGAAATCCGTGTAACTGGCAACTTGAGGTTGGTGAACATTGTGCCCACCACGCTGATGGTGCTGCTGCCCTTGCACGAGCTGACGAAGCAACTCGGTTTGAGCGGCCATTACTTCCACTAAACTGGGTGGTGGCAGTGGCTGCTGTTGTGATTCACTAGCACTAGCACCGAACCCTTCCGGGTTACCACGGGTTGCTCCAACCATCTGAAATGTGAAGGTTTATCATTATCAACATGATCCATATTGCTTCCACGATTAAAAAGGATTAGGGCGGAAAAGAGTAGACTTCCGAAAGATCATGGATAAAATCGTGGACAGAACACTGTTCGCTACATGAAAAATCATAGCTCTCCGTAGGTTCATCCAAAACAGCTAATGTTTTGGCAGCGGGTAGGGAATTTAGAGATTTACAACTTTAGCATTCAACTAAGATGCTAAATCAATGACCAAGATGGTTGAGAGATTCATTCTTTGCTTCTCTGCCTTGGCTGTTTTTCAGCAGAACGAGTTATAGTATCTTAGCTATAACTTAAACTAGCAACGTCCAATAGTGCTGAAATTTTGTGAGCTTCCAGGACATGAAATTCTTGACAACTTTGGTATTTAACTTGCTAGATCAGGCTCTAAGATCGTCTTTCTCTTAAGGTTTTACTTTACTGTCTACCCAGAAATTTCAGTGAACAGTGGGCCAAGATTTCATGCACCAGGGAAAATCTACCCAGCCAAAAATTACCAAATTTTAACAGTAGCTGCCTGAGTAAATTTACAACAAGTTTTGTGTTGAACACTTTTACAGAAAACTGTAGTAATGGGGCATAAAAATTTATGTGGTAGAAACGCTCATTTTGGGCAGAAAACTGACATCTCAAGGTTTCTGGTGTTTCTCATTATCCATATGTCCAGAATTTTTCATATTTAGACAGGAGGTGGAATACAATTTTTGGAACAAAACTTTCAACATGAGTTTCTTCAGAAAGGTTCATTTTCAGATATGACAGAAATGTGACAGAAATGTGACAGATTTGCTAGATAATCATTATGCAAAGACAATCATTATGCAAAGACAATCTTGTGGGCGCATGAACCTTACCACTCTCACGCATTGCATTTTCAATTTCAGATTTATATAGTCATGATGCATGCACGTCCTATTCGTCCTCACAAAATAAAATAATTGCCAAATAGCTTTGGTCTTACGAAGTTAGCTTCGGTGGCATACACAATACGTCTCTCACTATAATAGCTAGTCGAGAAGTCTCTAACCGTTCTTTAACTTATCGTAATCGCGGTTAGTGTACCAGCAGAAAATTGATATAGCATATATATATATCCATTGAACCTTTCATGCCAGCACTCATGAAAGCGTCCGTATTCATTACCATTCACTATAGAAACGACATCCGTACAATTCCCGCCGTACAGACGACGTTAACATACGCTATCAAGATAGCGTATTCACGGGGGGTACCGTCTTGAGACGGGGGTATGAACAACGATCGCCATACCCTGCGTCAAACCTTCTACTCCCAATATAATCAACTAATATTTGGTATATTGGCAGCACCTCAAGTAAGCCAGTGCTTGAGGGCAGTGTTCGGCTCGCATCACCGACAGGAAGGCCAAGCTCTATCAGTTGGATGAGGATTCTTACCTTCTTATCTTAGCGATGAGTGCATCGTTACAGAATTTAAGGGTCGGTTGTGCATAAAAGTAAGTTTGATAGAAAGTAATGTGCTGGGAGTTAGTTGATAATATTCACAAGTTAGATAGCCACCTAGTAACTTTCCCATAATCCCTTAGGGCTTTACGAACTAGGTACCATCCTTAACGAACCAACGCATTTTGCAAACGCATTTTTCTGGTTAAGTTTGATGAAAACAAGTTTTTAAGGCTTGTTGCATTCTCTGGCGTATGCATTTCGGCTTTGATGCCAGCTGTGGCAGAACCACCTGAATTAATCCGGCTTAAGCGCGCTAACCATCACCACGAGAGCAATCGGGGCTAACTTGCACTTCAAACGGAATAATCCATTGGTCTGTCGGGTAACCTCCCGATACAACCACGATTTTTGCCGATCGAAACCACACATACACGTACTCACACGTAGGTGAGCCCAGAGGATACAACATTCCAAAAAATTTTACCTCACAGGGTTCAACAAAAATTATTATTACAACTGAGTCCGAATTCGTAAAACAAGGTTCTTCAGAGTTCAAAATAATTGAGTTCTTCAGAGTTCAATGCAGCGGAAAAATAACGATAAACTACTCGACGATACATGATGTCTCGGTGAAGCCCGTACGAGACATCACTCGGCATTATCATCATTGGCCGGGGGCGTATCCCATTCCACCGACCAACCAGGAGGAAGGGTACACGGCCAAGTCAAACTAGCGATCATATCCTTGAAAGTATCACCTGAAAATGAGCCACAAGCAAGGCTGAGTATACTAATACTCAGCAAGGCTTACCCGACTAGTGGAAATATACTTAGCCGACTCCTAGACATGCAAGGCTTTTGGCTTGAGGGTTTGTTTTGCCGAAAAGCGTATACAAGTAGGTCCTTACGTTCAAATTTTAGCTTCAGATTCTAATTTTCTTTAACCATTCTAGGTAAGCAACTATCCAATATCATACATGGTGAAAGATTAATCATCATCATTGTTCCTCTTCTTACTCTATGTGGTAAAAGGGTCAAGCAATCTCAATAACCGCGAGAAACGGACGATTCGAATCGAATTTCTTAACCTTGCAAGGGAAACCTAAACACACGTCACGTGGTTACTCCTAGAGTCACACGTGCAACTTTTCCCTTCAATTCCCGCTTCACGGAACAGGCCCACCGCCCTCGACTACATGTCCCCATGGACCCGGCCATGGCAGCACATGCACCCGCCATTAGCTAGATGTGAACGAATTCAAGACGGTGGGGAGTATATTCCGGCCTCGGTTCAATCTGATACTTAAGCTTACCGATTACCATATTCTCGGCATATGGTTAGTACGTTCAAAGACTTAACCACCACTACCACACACTGCGGCCTTAGCATTTTTCACTAAACAGACGGGGCCTCAATCATTAACATAAACATCATACCATAGTGTCACACCCGATTCTAGAAAGAACCAGATGCATCTCATGTGTGCGCCAGGATCATGTTCACACACACATGATAGACGAAAAAGTGTAATATATCAAAGGCAATGCTCAAAAAGTAACTAAATAAAGTATTTAACCACATTACACTCCGAATAAAAGAGACACAAAGGTCTTTAAACGATACACCGATATACCCTATACGAAGTCTGCAACAACTCCGTCTTTCACAGGCGATGACTGGTGAACGCAAAGCCTAGAACTCCTCGAAATCGGCGAAGTTCTCCTCTTCAAAGTTCTCTTCTAAACAGCAGTGGGCAAGGGTGAGTACTCTTATGGTTGGTACTCAGCAAGTGGGGTGAATATGCAAGGCCATCAAGGATAGGCTAAGGTTTGCAGCAGCGAGCACTTTTAGTTGGTCAAGTATTTATTAGCAAGCACCTATTGACTAGGTTTAAGTTTATACCATCCCACTTTAGCAAAGTCATAAAGGTACCAGCAACATAAACATAAACCACGAACCTGTAAAAGTGCTACTTTGTTACATGCATTTATTCAGTTGCTTGCTAAATCTTGCTATAAATTAAATGAAAGGTTTAATAGACTTTAATTGTACCCACTGTTGTAGGCAAAGGCTAAATCTAAAAATTTAACAGTAGATTAGTTGCTTGATTTGTAGGCCAGTGTAAAAATATTAGGACCAGAAACCATCTCTAGCTAAACTTTATGTTAAACCTTGCTTATGCCATGAATTAATAAAACTAAATTATAACTGCTGTTATATTGTGATTCTTATTGTGAAACTTTTCCAGAGCTATTATATTGATACCTAAATACCACAGAAAAAGTTTAGAACCTTTTTCCTTTCTGTAACCTATTTATATAATTTTGTGGTAGGAGAAATTCACTAATTCAAATAATTAGTTTCGGTGCTTGGAAAATGTTCAACTTTTTACTGTGGGACGCATTAGAGTAGCTCTTGCTGCATAAAAAGGTTCATACTTAGAAAACCTGTAAAACATCCTGTAGAAATTAATCTTTATTAAAGTATGTGTATCTTGTCCTATTTATTATGCTTTGTATATTGCACAGTAAAATCTTAAAAATTTACAATAACACACATATGGATGGATTCATCCCCTGTAAAATGTTTGGTGTCAATACTTGAATGGTTTGTTCTGTATAAAAGTAACTAGGTTCTAGCTGTGGATGTGTATTACATTTTCATAATTATTCTGCTGCGTGAAAATGTCTGTAATTTTTGCAGTGCTTTTGTCTCTTCATAATGTGCTCTAAATGAAAATTTCATCACCAGAAGTTACCTAATCCAGAAGTTGTGTTTAATCCATGTTGTGCTTAGAAAAATTAAGTTTCCAATATAACAGAACCCCTTCTTGTTTAATGAAGTTAATAGTTTAAGTTATACTCTATTAACAATTGCCCAAAGCAATCTTAGCTAGGTAACTTCATAACCAAATCGATGTTTTGTGGACTGCAACTTTATCGTGAAGGAAAATAATCATCATATACCATCACTATAACTTACACTTGTGCATTCATATAGAATCGACTACTCTAGCCGACGGAACGTACGAGCTAGTGCCCGCGTCCGAGAGTGAGCAGCGTGAAGCTCAACCGAATCTAACTGAAGCTTTCGAAGACCCGAGCCCAAGTTCGGATGAGCCCCAAGCTAACTTTACCCTAGATGGCAAGCCCCGGAGCATGAACCCTATTTTTCTAAACTTATGCAACTTATTACTCTGCTGTACTTGTGCATTAAGTTTATAGGAGTTGAATGAAAACTTAGTCGCATGATCCTAGGTACCCATGCTCTGAAGACTAGATGTAAGGTTCGATAGAATGCTATGCTAATAGGACTCCGGCAAAAACCGTGGTTGTATCGGGAGGTTACCCGATAGATCAGTGGATTATTCTGTTTGAAGTGCGAGTTAGCCCTAATTGCCCTTGTGGTGATGGTTAGCGCGCTTAAGCCGGATTAATTTAGGTGGTTCTGCCACAGCTGGTATCAATTAGTTTAGTACCTTTTTCCTTTCTGTAACCTATTTATATAATTTTGTGGTAGGAGAAATGCACTAATTCAAATAATTAGTTTCTGTGCTTAGAAAATGTTCAACATTTTACTGTGGGACGCTTTAGGGTAGCTCTTGCTGTATAAAAAGTTTCATACTCAGAAAACCTGTAAAACATCCTGTAGAAATTAATCTTTATTAAAGTATGTGTATCTTGTCCTATTTATTATGCTTTGTATATTGCACAGTAAAATCTTAAAAATTTACAATAACACACATATGGATGGATTAATCCCCTGTAAAATGTTTGGTGTCAATACTTGAATGGTTTGTTCTGTATAAAAGTAACTAGGTTCTAGCAGTGGCTGTGTATTACATTTTTCATAATTATTCTGCTGCGTGAAAATGTCTGTAATTTTCACAGTGCTTTTGTCTCTGCATAATGTGCTCTAAATAAAAATTTCATCACCAGAAGTTACCTAATCCAGAACTTGTGCATTAAGTTTAGAGGAGTTGAATGAAAACTTAGTCGCATGATCCAAGGTACCCATGCTCTAAACACTAGATTTAAGGTTCGATAGAATGCTATGCTAATAGGACTCCGGTAAAAGCCAACTGATTTCCTGTCACCCGCGAGAATATAGGAGTTGAATGTTTACTACATGTTGCAATCATAAGGTCGACGGACGGGGCTATGGTACGATATATATGTTGATGATTGAGGCCCCGTCTGTTTAGTGAAAAATGCTAAGGCCGCAGTGTGTGGTAGTGGTGGTTAAGTCTTTGAACGAACTAACCACATGCCGAGAGTATGGTAATCGGTAGGCTTAAGTACCTAATCGGACCGGCAAGTGGACAGCATCCACCATCTCAACTTCGGTTCCATGCGCGCACATGGTGGGTATAGAGCCGGGCTCTGTAGTCTCGGATGGTGGCCCTGATCCACAACCCAGGAAGAAAGGGGAAAAGTTGCCTGTGTGACTCTAGGAGTAACCACGTGACGTGTGTTTAGGTTTCCCTTGCAAGGTTAAGAAATTCGATTCGAATCGTCCGTTTCTCGCGGTTATTGAGACTACTTGACCCTTTTACCACATAGAGTAAGAAGAGGAACAATGAGGATGATTAATCTGGTTGGATGAAAAATTAATTCTTTCACCATATTTGATATTGGATAGTTGCTTACCTAGAATGGTTAAAGAAAACTAGAACTTGGAGCTAAAACTTGAAAGTAAGGACCTACTAGTATATGCTTTTCAGCAAAACCAACCCCTCAAGCCAAAAGCCTTGCATGTCTAGGAGTCGGCTAAGTATATTCCACTAGTCGGGTAAGCCTTGCTGAGTATTAGTATACTCAGCCTTGCTTGTGGCTTGTTTTCAGGTGAAAATTTCGAGGACATGATTGCTAGTTTGACTTGGCCATGTACCCTTCCACCTGGTTGGTCGATGGAATGGGATACGCCCCCAGCCAACTGTGATAATGCCGAGTGATGTCTTGTACGGGCTTCATCTAGACATCCTGTATCGTCGAGTAGTTATCGTTATCTCTTTTTCCGCTGCATTGAACTCTGAAGAACTCAATTATTTTGAACTTCTAAGTACCTTGTTTTACAAATTTGAAATCCGTTGTATTAATAATTTTTAATTAACCCTGTGGTGTAAAATTTGTGGAATGTTGTATCCTCTGGGCTCACCTTCATGTGAGTACATGTATGTATGGTTTCGAACGGCAAAAACCGTGGTTGTATCGGGAGGTTACCTGACAGACCAGTGGATTATTCCGTTTGAAGTGCGAGTTAGCCCTCATTGCCCTTATGGTGATGGTTAGCGCGCTTGAGCCGGATTAATTCAGGTGGTTCTGCCACAGCTGGTATCAGAGCCGAAATGCATACGCTAGAGAATGCAACAAGCCTTAAAAACTTATTTTCATAAAACTTGACCACAAAAATTGCGTTTGCAAAAGTGCGTTGGTTCGTTAAGGATGGTACCTAGTTCGTAAAGCCCTAAAGGATTATGGGAAAGTTACTAGGTGGCTATCTAACTTATGAATATTATAAACTGACTTCCAGCACATTACTTTCTGTCAAAACTTACTCTGATGCACAACCGACCCTTAAATTCTTTAACAACGCACTCATCGCTAAGGTAAGAAGGTAAGAATCCTCAGCCAACTGAGAGAGCTTGGCCTTCCTGTCGGTGATGCGAGCCGAACGCTGCCCTCAAGCAGTGGCTTACTTGAGGTGCTGCCAACATACCAACTATTAGTTGCTTATATTGGGAGTAGAAGGTTTGGCACAGGGTATGGCGATCGCTGTTCATACCCCCATCTCAAGACGGTACCCCCGTGAATACGCTATCTTAATAGCGTATGTTAACGTCGTCTGTACGGCGGGAATTGTACGGATGCCGTTTCTATAGTGAACGGTAATGAATACGGATGCTTTCATGAGTGCTGGCATGAAAGGTTCAATGGATATATATATGCTATATCAATCTTTTGCAGCTACACTAACCGGGATTACGATAAGTTTAAGAACGGTTAGAGAATTCTCGACTAGCTATTATAGTGAGAGCCGTATTGTGTATGCCACTGAAACTAACTTCGTAAGACCAAAGCTATTTGGCAATTATTTTATTTTGTGAGGACGAGTAGGACGTGCATGCATCATGTCTATATACATCTGAAATTAAAAATGCGATGCGTGAGAGTGGTAAGGTTCATGCTCCCACACATTGTCTTTGCATAAGGATTATCTAGCAAATCTGTCACATTTCTACCATATCTGAAAAGATGAATTTATTAAGCTTAGAAAATGACCATTTCTGAAGAAACTCATGTTGAACGTTTTGTTCCAAAATTTGTATTCTACCTCCTGTCTAAATATGAAAAATTCTGAACATATGGACAATGAGAAACACCCGAAACTTAGAGATGTAAGTTTTCTGTCCAAAATGAGCAGCTCTGCCACATAAATTTTTATGCCCCCTTAATACAGTTTCCTGCAAAAGTGTTCAACACAAAACTTGTTGCAAATTTACTAAGGCAGCTTCTGTTAAAAAGTTGGTAATTTTTGGCTGGTTAGATTTTCCCTGGTGCACGAAATCTTGGCCCACTGTTCACTGAAATTTCTGTGTAGATGGTAAGGTAAAACCTTAAGAGAAAGACCATCTTAGAGACTTATCTAGCTCTGGAGTTGACTAGAAAAGTTGTTCACAAATACCTTAGGAATGTTCTGGTAAAGGTTGAGAATTTTTGGACAAGAACTGTTGAAGTTATGGCTATTTTAGTGCACTGTCCAGAACCTGTTCACTGTGTTGTTAACGGTTTTTCGCTATCTCACCCATTTGATCTTTTGTTCAGATGGCCGAGCCTGTTGCCATGATGGTGGATGACGATGGACATGTTCACTCACAGTGTCTCCACTGGGAAGGCTTTCCCTCTATCTTGTGGGATGTTCTACGCACCGCGGGCTATCCAATTCCCCCACGTTACACCGGATTGTAGTTTGCAGAGAATGGAGTTACCCAGTGCCGTGTTAACGTGACCATCTTTCCGCACCCGCTACACCCGGAGTGGCCCGCCTTGGAGATTGAGGCTATTGGTCACCGTTTGGCCGATACTTGGGACCTTGCTGCCATGAGGGTGTTGCAGAACCACCTGAAATACTCCGGCTCAAGTGTATTAACCATCACCATTAGGGCAATTTCGGTTAACCTTACACTTCAAACGGAGTAATCCACTGGTCTGTCGGGTATAACCTCCCGATACAACCACGGTAATCGGATCGAGCGCCATACATACAAATGCTCACGCGACGATGAGCCCAGAGAATACCACATTCCGGCAAATATTATAACATTATCATAAGTAAAAATTACAAACCAAGTTTTAAATTTAGAAACTAAGTACTTCAATGATCATAAATAAGTTCTTCAGGGTTTTAAGTTGCAGCGGAAATAAACAACGGAAGTTACTCGACGATACAGGATGTCTCGATGAAGCCCGTACGAGACATCACTCGGCCTTGTCTCCGTTGGACGGGGGCGCATCCCATTCCACCGACCAACCAGGGGGAAGAGTGCAGGGCCAAGTCAAGCTAGCAATCATATCTTCGAAGGTCTCACCTGAAAACGAGCCACAAGCAAGACTGAGTATACTAATACTCAGCAAGACTTACCCGTGTAGTGGAATCTACTCCACCGACTCTAGACATGCAAGGCTTTTTGGCTCAGGGGTTTGTTTTGCCGAAAAGCATCTACAAGTGGGTCCTTACTTTCAACTTTTAGCTCAAGATTCTAGTTTCGTTAACCATTCTAGATAAGCAGCTATCCAAAAGCATACATGGTGAAGCATTAAATTTTCATCCAACCAGTTCATTCATCATCATTGTTACTCTTCTTACTCTGTGGGTAAAAATGGTTAAGCAGTCTCAATAGCCGTGAGAAACGGACGATTCGAATCGAATTTCTTAACCTTGCAAGGGAAACCCAAACACACGTCACGTGGTTACTCCCTAGAGTCACACGTGCAACTTTTCCCCTTTCTTTCCGGGTCGTGGATCGGGGCTACCCTCCGAGAGTACAAGAGCCCCACGCCACGGTTCGGCGCCGGGTCGTGACCACTCTCTGCACTCGCCATATGCACATGGGACCGAAGTTCAAAGGGTAGGATGCCGTCCCCTTGCCGGGCCAATCAGGTACTTAAGCTTACCGATTCCCATAATCTCGGCATGTGTTTAGTACGTTCAAAGACTTAACCATCACTACCACACCCTGCGGCCTTAGCATTTTTCACTAGACAGACGGGCCTCAATCGTAACCAGCGTTCCATAGCCCGTCCGTGTCCTTATGATTGCAGCGTGTAGTAGACATTCAACTCCTATTTTCTCGCGAGTGACAGGAAATCACTCGGCTTTTACCGGAATCCTATTAGCACAGCATTCTATCGAACCTTACATCTAGTTTTCAAGCATGGGTTCCTAACATCATGCAACTAAGTTCTCATTCAACTCCTATAAACTTAATGCACAAGCAAAGCGTAATGAGTTGCATAATTAGGAAAGAAATAGGTTATGCTCCGGGGCTTGCCTTCACAGTTAGCTTGGGGCTCTTCCGAACTTGGGCTCGGGTCTTCAAGAGCTTCAGTTAGATTCACTTGAGCTTCACGCTGCTCACTCTCGGACGCGGGCACCAGCTCGTAAGTTCCGTCGGCAAGAGTCGTCGATTCTACATGAATGCACAAGTTTAAGCCGTGGTAATGGCAATCGATACGATTTAAGAGTAATTACTACAATGGATAGTCTCTGGTCATGAAATTTTTGGATTTAGTCACATCAGGGAAAGATGCGCTTACTGTAAAATTTTCAGCCAATTTTATATAACAGATTAATTATGAAAAATATATTACATAGTTGCTGTTAGATCCTTGTTCTTTTGGTACAGAACAATTGGTGCAACAACTGAGTCTAAGATTTTTACAGAGCTTCCATTTAGGCATGTATGAGCTACTGTAATTGTTTTAGGATTTATTATGCAGTTTTCAGAGCATAGAAAATATGACATTACACACCTAGGTTATTCAAGGATTCATTTTTACAGGACCCTACACAGGGTTTTTGTCCATGAAACTTTTCACACAGCAACCTCTACCACAGTGTATCTCCTAGTAAAATTTTGAGAATTTTCCAGGCTAAGATACTATTTTCTTGATTTAATGTATGTTATTAGCACATAAATCCAATAATTAGGTTCCTGTGAGATATAAAGTCTCCCAATTTTTCTCTGGCATCTAGGTTCCAATACACTAGCAGAGAAAAAGTTTCATTAGGTGATTCATCACCTAACTGCAGGGATAAAATATTCTACTTGAACATGGTATGAAACTAAGTTTAATAAACAGTAAATCTAGAGATGGAATTTGGGCCTGGTGTTTTTACACAGTGCTAAACATCAAGAAACTAACTCACTGCCCAAAATTTATGGTCAGCATTGTTCTACAACAGTGGGTACAAAATAAGTCCATTAAATCTTCCATTGAAGGTAGAGCAAAATATGTTGAGATTATGAGAAACTTTTTGTAACAAAAGTGGTAGAGTTTGTTCTAAGGATTCCAGAACAGTTGAGTTTGCATTTTTCTGAATTTTCTACGATTTTATACGAATTTTACAAGTTCACTGAATTTGAATCTAGATTTGAAACTTTCTTTTACAACTAGGTCCTTGAATCTTACGCGCAGACCCTTCTAAAGATTTAAATTCTTGCAATTGGGTCCTCGGGCGGCTCGGGTACGGTGGCCGGCCGAAATTCCGGCGAGGGGCTCGCCGGCGGCGAGGGGCTCGCCGGCGGCGAGGGGTGAGGGTCGGGGAAGGTTCAGGGGTGCGAGGGCTACCTCGTGGGGGTGTTGTTCAGGTGGGGGATGGCCGGGAAGGGCTCGCCGGCGTTGGAGCAGAGGCGGCGGCGGCGCGGCACGCGTCGACGGCGGTGCTCCGGCGGGCTTGGGGCGGCCTGGTCCGATCAGCGAGCTTCAGTGGCGCGTGGGGAAGCTGCTCAGGGGCTTGGCTTGGACGGAGGAGGTCGGGTTCGAGCTGTCCACGGCGAGCAGGGGCGGCGGCGGCGGCGGCAGCGCGGGCGGCGGCGCTCCGGTGGTTCTGGGCGGCGTTGGGTGGGTCGGCGAGCTTCAGGGGGATGATGTAGTGGTGGCTGAAGCTTCAATTTGGGCGGGGGGCGGCGGTGGAGGGCTGTCCACGGCGGGCGGCGCTCAGCGGCGGCAATGGCGGCGGCGAGGGTGTTCTGGGGGAGTGGCTCGCGCGGGCGGCCGGGGCTCGGCTTTTATAGGGGCAGGAGGGGGCGCGGAGCGGAGGCACGGCACGGTGCGGCACTGGGCACGGCGGGCGGCAGCAGAACGCCGGCGCGGCGCGCGGCGAGCGGGCGCGGGCGACTGGGCGGCCGGGATTTGGCGTGGGCGCGAGGGGATAGCGCGGGGCGTGGAGTGGTGGAGCAGCAGCTGCAGCAGCTCGGGCGGAGGGCAGGCGCAGCGACGGGCGGGGCGCGGGAGCCGGGGCAGCACGGCGGTGTGCGGTGGTTGGGCGCGGCGGGCGGCGAGGCGGAGCGCAGCAGCGGCTTGCGCACGCGCGGGCGGCTACTGGGCAGCGCGGCGTGGGGAGGGGGCAAAGCCGGCCGTGGCGGAGTGGTGCGGCGGCCACTGGCCTGGCGCCTCGCGCCGGTCAGGCGTCGCCGGCCACCTGGCGCGCGGCGGTCGGGCGGGGAGGAGAGAGGGGGGGGGGGGGGGGGGGGGGGCGAGGGGCCTGATAGCGAGAATTTGAAAAACTTCAGGGGGCTGGGTGAAAACCGGGCGTTTTCTCCTCTTTCTAATTTGAATTTCAAAAACTTTTGAACACGAAAGTTGTTCGGAATAAAAAGTTCTACAAGTTTGGTTTCAAGCAAAAACTCATTTGGCTTATGGTTTGAAAGTTAAATTTAAAAGTTCGAAGTAACAAAATGTGCTTAAATTAAATTTGAATTCCAACTGAACTCGTTCTAATTCTTTCCACCCTTTCGTTAGTTAGTTTAAGCATAGGGTTAGGCTAATGATACTGATTTTAGAAATGAAATTTTTACCAGGGTTGTCACAGCCTTCCCCCCTTAACAAGAATCTCGCCCCGAGATTCGGTAATTCTTAGTGTGGGCGTGGGGGCACATACCAGTGGTTGAGATAAGAAACCTAGGGAAATGCTGGTTTAGGTAGCTCTCGGTTTCCAAGGTGGCTTCTTCTTCCGTGTGGTGATTCCATTGTACTTTATATATTCTAATCACTTTCCTCCTCGTCTCTCTTTCTTTTTGATCCAAAATCTTAACTGGGTGTTCGACATACGAGAGGTCGGGCTCTAACGATATTTCTTGTTGTTCCACAATCTCAGTAGGGACTCGAATACACTTCTTGAGTTGAGATACGTGGAAGACATCATGGGTGGCCGTGAGCTGAGGGGGCAGTCGTAATTTGTAGGCTACAGGTCCGCAGCTCTCAATGATTTCGTAAGGACCAACATAACGGGGAGCTAGTTTGCCTTTGATTCCAAATCTTCGCACTCCCTTGGTTGCTGAAACTCGAAGATAGACAGGATCGCCAACTTCGAACTTTAGGGGCTTTCTCCTTTTGTCAGAATAGCTCTTTTGTCGAGCTTGTGCGGCTCTAAGATTTGCTTGTATTACTTTTACTTTCTCCTCTGCCTCGATTACCAGGTCGGGTCCAATTATCTTACGTTCTCCGGTTTGTGACCAGCTCAAAGGAGTTCGACACCTTCGTCCGTACAGGGCCTCAAATGGTGCCATTTTCAAACTCGTTTGATAGCTGTTGTTGTACGAGAACTCTGCTAGGGGTAGGCATTTGTCCCAATTCTTGTCATAGTGGATGACGCAAGCTCTCAGCATGTCTTCAAGGATTTGGTTTACTCTTTCCGTTTGTCCATCAGTCTGAGGATGGTATGCTGAGCTGCGAATCAGTTTGGTACCAAGAGACGTTTGCAGTTGTTCCCAGAAGCGTGCTACAAACTGAGGACCACGATCGGAAATAATTGTCTTAGGTATTCCATGTAGGCAAACAATACGATCGAGGTAAATCTCGGCATATTTCTTGGTAGAATAGGTGGTGTGTACCGGAAGAAAATGTGCCGTCTTGGTGAGTCTATCCACGATAACCCATATGGAATCATGTTTCTGGGAAGTGTTTGGTAGTCCAACGATGAAGTCCATACTTATGTCTTCCCATTTCCAGGATGGTATAGGTAACGGTTGAAGTGTACCGGCTACCTTCAAGTGGCTAGCTTTTACTCTCTGGCACGTGTCACATTCCGAGACATACGTAGCAATTTCTCTTTTCATTCTGGTCCACCAGAAGTTTTGCCTTAGGTCTTGATACATTTTGCTACTGCCGGGGTGGATAGAGAATTTGGAAAGGTGTGCCTCATCAAGAATTTGCTTGCGGAGTTCACGATTCTTTGGAACGACTATACGACTTTCGAACCATAGAACTCCCTTATGGTCCTGGCGGAAACATTTATACTTCTCCTCACCTAGAGAGAGTTTTTGTTTGATGATCTTAATTCCTTCATCATGTAGTTGTGCCATGACGATTTGGTCGTGAAGAGTGGGCTCAACTGAGATGTGATTTAGCGTGCCTTGGGAAACCATTTCCATGTTAAGCTTCCTCATTTCTGCACACAATGTCTCATGGTAGGACTCCATGGATAAGCAATGGCAATGGGACTTGCGGCTTAGTGCATCCGCGACTACATTAGCCTTGCCGGGGTGATAGTGCACTTCAAGGTCATAATCCTTGATTAATTCTAGCCATCTCCGTTGTCTCATATTCAAATCGGCTTGTGTGAAGATATACTTGAGACTCTTATGATCCGTGTAGATATTGCACCATGTACCCATGAGATAGTGCCTCCATATCTTCAGAGCGTGAATGACGGCTGCAAGCTCAAGATCATGAGTGGGATAATTCTGTTCGTGGGGCCGAAGGGCTCGTGAGGCATATGCAATCACTCGATTCTCTTGCATAAGCACACATCCTAGACCAGTACCTGATGCGTCACAATACACATCGAATGACTTGGTATTATCGGGTTGAGCTAACACAGGTGCAGTAGTCAGATGCTCTCTGAGAGTGTGGAAAGCTTCTTCACATTTCTCATTCCATACAAACTTGACTTCCTTCCTTAACAGTTCAGTCATGGGCTTAGCAATTCGAGAGAAATCCGGGATGAAGCGGCGGTAGTAACCGGCTAAGCCGAGAAGACTGCGAATCTGATGAACAGAGGTAGGGGGTTTCCAATCCATCACCTCTTGTACCTTGCTGGGGTCAACAGCTATGCCTTCGCTGGAGATCGTGTGACCTAAGAACCTTACAGTATCCAACCAAAACTCGCACTTAGAAAACTTAGCATAGAGCTGATGGTCTCTGAGTCGCTGAAGAACAATATGAAGGTGCTTGGCATGCTCTTCCTCATCCTTGGAATAGATAAGGATGTCGTCGATGAACACTACGACGAATTTGTCCAGTTCGGGCATGAATACCGAATTCATGAGATACATGAAGTAGGCAGGGGCATTGGTGAGTCCAAAGGACATAACCAAGAATTCATATAGTCCATAGCGTGTGGAGAAGGCAGTCTTAGGAATATCGCAGGGGCGAATCTTGATTTGATGATATCCCGAACGAAGATCAATCTTTGAGAAGACTCTGGCTCCAGCTAATTGATCGAAGAGTACATCAATGCGAGGAAGGGGGTATTTATTTTTAACAGTTACCGCATTGAGAGGTCGGTAGTCCACACATAATCTCAAACTGTCATCCTTCTTCTTTACGAATAGGGCTGGACATCCCCAAGGTGACGCGCTAGGGCGAATGAAACCTTTGTCCAGTAGTTCTTGGAGTTGAATTTTCAGTTCTGCCAATTCTTTAGGGGGCATCCTATATGGTCTTTTGGATATAGGTGCAGTGCCTGGTTGAAGTTCAATGATGAACTCAATGTCCCTATCCGGTGGCATTCCTGGTAAGTCATCCGGAAAAACGTCGGCATACTCGTTTACCACGGAAATATCATCTAGCTTAAGTCCTTCCATCTTGTAAGCACAGGAATTCGTGCCATCTAGGAATGGTAGGTAAAGGGTAGTGGCTCCGTGACTAGGTGAATTTATCTCAACAGCTCGGGAAGAAAGGTCCAGTGTGACTCCATGCATAGTCATCCAGTTCATTCCCAAAATAATGTCCATGCCGTCAAGAGGTAAAAGGACAAGGTCTGTGTCGATGGTTTTACTACCCAATTTGACTGGTACTTGTCTGACCATTTGGTTTGAAGCAATTTTACCACCCGGTGTCGATATCATATATGACCCTTTGGTGTGACAAACATCCAAGCCTACTTTTGCACCGAATTTTGCACTTATGAAACTATGCGATGCACCAGAATCAAATAATATAACTGCAGGCTTGTTATGGATAGAGAATGTACCCGACATCACTGGGGCTCCTTCAGGAAGCTCTGCAAGCGTGGTGAAGTTAATCCGTCCTTGCTTGACTTGCAGGGTCTGTCTCTTGCCCCTGTTCTTGGTGTTCGGGTTGGATCCCTGACCTTGGTTGGGCTGTCCAGACTGAGGGCATTCTCGTGCGAAGTGGTTGGAACTCCCGCATTTGAAACAGCGATTCGCGGGGCTAGGTCGAAGAGACTGCTGAAGAATGGGCCTCGGACCATTCTGTGGAGGCATCGGGGGTCGTACCATGCCTGGCTGCTGTGGGGGTCTGGCAATCCATCTCCCTGGCTGAGGGGCCCTAGGTGGAGCTGTGGGTGCGGCATTTTGCACGATGCGATACCTTGGTGGTTGGACACTTGATGGTCCAGCGGGTGCCTTTCTCTTCTTCTCGGCCCGGTGTGCCATGATACAGTCTTCCTGGGTTATGGCCATATTGACCAACTCGTTGTAAGTGTCAGCCCTGGCTAGGTTCAGACGTTCCTTGAGCTTGGTATTCAGACCTCGGCGGAAACGATCACGCTTCTTGGCATCCGTATCAGCGTGATAGCCCGCATACTGGCATAGGTTGTTGAATGCCTGGGCGTACTGCAGCACGGTGCGGGTGCCCTGGGTAAGTGCCAGGAACTCATTCAACTTCCTCTCCATGAGACCCTCGGGGATATGATGTGCCCGGAATGCGGTCTTGAATTCATCCCAGTCGACCACATGGTCACCCGGGAGCATCGCAGAATAGTGGTCCCACCATAGTCGAGCGGTACCGCGAAGCTGTTGCGCGGCAAAACGAGCTTTGTTGGCTTCTGAGCATGGGGCCACAAGCAGTGTGAACTTGGATTCGATGGTGCGAATCCATGCATCTGCGTCCAGGGGTTCCTCGGTCTTATGGAACAAGGGCGGCTGGGTCCCCAGGAAATCCGTGTATCCTGCAGCTTGGGGTTGGTGAGCATTGTGCCCACCCCTCTGCTGGTGTTGTCCTTGCACGATCTGACGCAGCAGCTCGGTTTGAGCGGCCATCACTTCCACCAAACTGGGCGGGGGTGGTGGCGATTGTCGCGAGCGGCTGCCACCGGCACCAAAACCCTCGGGGTTGCCACGGGTTGATCCAACCATCTGAAACGTGAAAGGTTACCTTTAGCAACGCGATCCATATTACTTCCTCGATTCATAAATAATTGGTGTGGTCATAGACTTCCGAAATCACAGCTAGAAGTATGGACAGAATCTCTGTTTGCTACGAGAAAAATCGTAGCTTGCTGTGGGTCCATCTAAAACATCTCATACTTTGGCAGTAGTCAGAGAATTTAGGAATGCACCACTTTGGTATTTAACTTCGGCGCTAGAACTATAGCTAAGGTGGTCGAAAGGCTCGTCCTTTGCCTTACTGTCTTAGCTGTTTTTCAGCAGATTGATCGGTACTGTTTCGCCTATAACTTAAACTAGCGAGGTCCAATGATGCTGAATTTTTCTGAGAACCACGATCACAAAATTTAGCACAAGTTTGGTATTCAACACTCAGCCAAGAAATGCAAGGAGACATGGGTAAAAATTCCGACAAGTCTCAGCGATTGTGGATTTCATCGTTTACCAACTTACAACGAAATCACCCAAGTTTTATCGCCGTTCCTTACAAGTTGAGGGTATCCACATGGTTCAGGTGTACCCAACACAAAAGAGTTACTCAACTCCTAGTTAGCCTATTACAACACTTGCCAAAAGTTAGGCTACCCTATCGAGGAGTATGTGCAAAAGTCCTCCTAGGTCGTCATCTAGAAATCATCCAAGTCGTTGACGGTCGACTCGCTGTGAGCAGGAGAGTGAGCTCCCATCTGAGGTGCCTGTGGTACCTCACCCTCGAAATCCATACCGGAGATACCATCAATCTCCTGTGGCTCCTCCTCATCCTCCTCCATGTCCTCCTCATGGGGATGGTCATTCTGATCATGGTGCCACTGAATGTGCTCATTAGCATCCTCCAACTCAAGGCTCAGATCATGGAGCTGCTCCTCCAACTGTGCTATCGTGGCATCTCTCTCACCCATGAGAGTGTCCTGCTCCTGAATTTGGCCTTCAAGTTGGCCAATCTGAGCATCTCTGTCCTCAAGATCCTGACTGAGCTCCTTAATCTGCTCATCCCTGGTATCTGCCATCATGTGGTAGGCCTGAGCAAGATCAGTGAGCTGCTCAAGCGCCTGACTCTGGAGAGTCTGAAGCCGGTAGAGTGCAGTCATGCACCGCACGGAGGTATGAATAGTTTCCTGGGCATGAAAGTCTACCAAGTACTGTGCGTGCTGCACCCTGTTGAGCCAAAAGGGGTCGTTGTCCTGGGCAGCAGGAAACAAACCAATGGGAGCGAGTGTGACAACCTCGGGACGCTGCGCACAAAAAGTGGTGAGCGCCCTCATGGCTGCAAGCTCCCAAGTATCGGCCAAGCGGCGACCAACAGCCTCAAGCTCCAAGGCGGGCCACTCCGGGTGTAGCGGGTGCGGAAAAACGGTCACGTTGACACGGCACTGGGTAACTCCATTTTCTGCAAACTCCAGTCCGGCGTAACGTGGGGGAACTAGATAGCCCGCGGTACGCAGAACATCCCACAAAATAGAGGGAAAGCCCACCCAGTGGAGATACTGCGAGTGTACGCGTCCATCCTCATCCACCATCATAGCAACAGGCTCGGCCATCTGAACAAAAGATCAAATGGAGTGAGATAGCGAAAAACTGTGAACAGCACAAGGACAGATTCTGTATAGTGTGCAAAAATAACCATAACTTCCACAGTTCTAATCCAAAAATTCTCAAATTTCACCAGATCACTCCTAAGGTATTTGTGAACAACTTTGCTAGTCAACTCCAGAGCTAGATAGGTCTCTAAGATGGTCTTTCTTTTCAGGTTTCACCTTACTGTCTACCCAGAATTTTCAGTGAACAGAGGGCTGGAGTTTCGTACACCAGGGAAAAATCTACCCAGCCAAAATTTACCAAATTTTAACAGCAGCTACCTGGGTAAATTTTGAACAAGTTTCGTGTTGTGCTCTTTTGCAGAAAACCGCAGGAAGGGGGCCTAAAAATTTAAGAGGCAGAAGGGCTTATTCTGGACAGAATTCTGACATTCCAAGGTTTCTGTTATTTCTCACTATCCATCAGTTCAGAATTTTTCATTTTTGAACAGAAGATAGAACACAAAATTTGGAACAATTTCTTCAACATGAACTTTATCAGAAAAGGTCATTTTCTTTGGTCAATAAATCTCTCTTTTCGGTCACGGCAGATTTCGGACAGTTTCGCTAGATGGTCCTTATGCAAACCATGCTTAGATACGCAAGAACCTTACCACTCTCATACAACGTATTTTCAATTACCGATATATATGGTGATAATGCATGCACGTCCTATTCGTCCTCACAAACTAAATAATTGTCAAATACTTTTGGTCTTACGAAGATAGTTTCGGTGGCATACACAATACGGCTCTCGCTATAATAGCTAGTCGAGTCTTTCTAATCGTTCCTTAACTTATCGTAATCGCGGTTAGTGTACCTGCAGAAGATTGACAAAGCATATATATTTCATGAACCTTTCATGACAGCACTCATGAAAGCGTCCGTATTCATTACCGTTTACTTATAGAAACGATATCTGTACAATTTCCGCCGTACAGACGACGTTAACATACGCTATCGAGATAGCGTATTCACGGGGGTACCGTCATGACACGGGGGTATGAACAGCGATCGCCATACCCTGTGCCAAACCTTCTACTCCCAATATGTTCAACTAACAGTTGGCATATTGGCAGCACCTCAAGTAAGCCACTGCTTGAGGGCAGCGTTCGGTTCGCATCACCGACAGGAAGGCCAAGCTCTCTCAGTTGGCTGAGGATCCTTACCTTCTTACCTTAGCGATGAGTGCGTCGTTACAGAAATTAAGGTCGGTTGTGCATGAAAGTAAGTTTTGACAGAAAGTAATGTGCTGGAAGTCAGTTGATAATATATATAGAAGTTAGATAGCCACCTAGTAAACTTTCCCATATTCCCTTAGGGCTTTACGAACTAGGCACCATCCTTAACGTACCAACGTATTCCGCAACACATCCTTCTAGTCAAGTTTTAGTAAAATGAGTTTTTAAGGCTTGTCGCATTCTCTGGCGTATGTATTTTGGCTCTGGCGTCAGCTGTTGCCAGCTGTGGCACCAGCTTCGGCTCTGATACCAGCTGTGGCAGAACCACCTGAAATAATCCGGCTCAAGTGTATTAACCATCACCATTAGGGCAATTTCGGTTAACCTTACACTTCAAATGGAGTAATCCACTGGTCTGTCGGGTATAACCTCCCGATACAACCACGGTAATCGGATCGAGCGCCATACATACAAATGCTCACGCGACGATGAGCCCAGAGAATACCACATTCCGGCAAATATTACAACATTATCATAAGTAAAAATTACAGACCAAGTTTTAAATTTAGAAACTAAGTACTTCAATGATCATAAATAAGTTCTTCAGGGTTTTAAGTTGCAGCGGAAATAAACAGCGGAAGCTACTCGACGATACAGGATGTCTCGATGAAGCCCGTACGAGACATCACTCGGCCTTGTCTCCGTTGGACGGGGGCGCATCCCATTCCACCGACCAACCAGGGGGAAGAGTGCAGGGCCAAGTCAAGCTAGCAATCATATCTTCGAAGGTCTCACCTGAAAACGAGCCACAAGCAAGACTGAGTATACTAATACTCAGCAAGACTTACCCGTGTAGTGGAATCTACTCCACCGACTCTAGACATGCAAGGCTTTTTGGCTCAGGGGTTTGTTTTGCCGAAAAGCATCTACAAGTGGGTCCTTACTTTCAACTTTTAGCTCAAGATTCTAGTTTCATTAACCATTCTAGATAAGCAGCTATCCAAAAGCATACATGGTGAAGCATTAAATTTTCATCCAACCAGTTCATTCATCATCATTGTTACTCTTCTTACTCTGTGGGTAAAAATGGTTAAGCAGTCTCAATAGCCGTGAGAAACGGACGATTCGAATCGAATTTCTTAACCTTGCAAGGGAAACCCAAACACACGTCACGTGGTTACTCCCTAGAGTCACACGTGCAACTTTTCCCCTTTCTTTCCGGGTCGTGGATCGGGGCTACCCTCCGAGAGTACAAGAGCCCCACGCCACGGTTCGGCGCCAGGTCATGACCACTCTCTGCACTCGCCATATGCACATGGGACCGAAGTTCAAAGGGTAGGATGCCGTCCCCTTGCCGGGCCAATCAGGTACTTAAGCTTACCGATTCCCATAATCTCGGCATGTGTTTAGTACGTTCAAAGACTTAACCATCACTACCACACCCTGCGGCCTTAGCATTTTTCACTAGACAGACGGGCCTCAATCGTAACCAGCGTTCCATAGCCCGTCCGTGTCCTTATGATTGCAGCGTGTAGTAGACATTCAACTCCTATTTTCTCGCGAGTGACAGGAAATCACTCGGCTTTTACCGGAGTCCTATTAGCACAGCATTCTATCGAACCTTACATCTAGTTTTCAAGCATGGGTTCCTAACATCATGCAACTAAGTTCTCATTCAACTCCTATAAACTTAATGCACAAGCAAAGCGTAATGAGTTGCATAATTAGGAAAGAAATAGGTTATGCTCCGGGGCTTGCCTTCACAGTTAGCTTGGGGCTCTTCCGAACTTGGGCTCGGGTCTTCAAGAGCTTCAGTTAGATTCACTTGAGCTTCACGCTGCTCACTCTCGGACGCGGGCACCAGCTCGTAAGTTCCGTCGGCGAGAGTCGTCGATTCTACATGAATGCACAAGTTTAAGCCGTGGTAATGGCAATCGATACGATTTAAGAGTAATTACTATAATGGATAGTCTCTGGTCATGAAATTTTTGGATTTAGGCATATCAGGGAAAGATGCGCTTACTGTAAAATTTTTAGCCAATTTTATTTAACAGATTAATTATGAAAAATATATTACATAGTTGCTGTTAGATCCTTGTTCTTTTTGTACAGAACAATTGGTGCAACAACTGAGTCTAAGATTTTTACAGAGCTTCCATTTAAGCATGTAGGAGCTACTGTAATTTGCTTAAGATTTATTATGCAGTTTTCAGAGCATAGAAAATATGACATTACACACCTAGGTTATTCAAGGATTCATTTTTAAAGGACCCTACACAGGGTTTTTGTCCATGAAACGTTTCACACAGCAACCTCTACCACAGTGTATCTCCTAGTAAAAATTTGAGAATTTTCCAGGCTAAGATACTATTTTCTTGATTTAATGTATGTTATTAGCACATAAATCCAATAATTAGGTTCCTGTGAGATATAAAGTCTCCCAATTTTTCTCTGGCATCTGGGTTCCAATACACTAGCAGAGAAAAAGTTTCATTAGGTGATTCATCACCTAACTGCAGGGATAAAATATTCTACTTGAACATGGTATGAAACTAAGTTTAATAAACAGTAAAGCTAGAGATGGAATTTGGGCCTGGTCTTTTTACACAGTCCTAAACATCAAGCAACTAACTCACTGCCCAAAATTTAGGGTCAGCATTGTTATACAACAGTGGGTACAAAATAAGTTCATTAAAGCTTCCATTGAAGGTAGAGCAAAATATGTTGAGATTCTGAGAAACGTTTTATAACAAAAGTGGTAGAGTTTGTTCTAAGGATTCCAGAACAGTTGAGTTTGCATTTTTCTGAATTTTCTACGATTTTATACGAATTTTACAATTTCACTGAATTTGAATCTAGATTTGAAACTTTCTTTTACAACTAGGTCCTTGAATCTTACGCGCAGACCCTTCTAAAGATTTAAATTCTTGCAATTGGGTCCTCGGGCGGCTCGGGTACGGTGGCTGGCCGAAATTCCGACGAGGGGCTCGCCGGCGGCGAGGGGTGAGGGTCGGGGAAGGTTCAGGGGTGCGAGGGCTACCTCGTGGGGGTGTTGTTCAGGTGGGGGATGGCCGGGAAGGGCTCGCCGGCGTTGGAGCAGAGGCGGCGGCGGCGCGGCACGCGTCGACGGCGGTGCTCCGGCGGGCTTGGGGCGGCCTGGTCCGGTCAGCGAGCTTCAGTGGCGCGTGGGGAAGCTGCTCAGGGGCTTGGCTTGGACGGAGGAGGTCGGGTTCGAGCTGTCCACGGCGAGCAGGGGCGGCGGCGGCGCTCCGGTGGTTCTGGGCGGCGTTGGGCGGGTCGGCGAGCTTCAGGGGGATGATGTAGTGGTGGCTGAAGCTTCAATTTGGGCGGGGGGCGGCGGTGGAGGGCTATCCACGGCGGGCGGCGCTCGGCGGCGGCAATGGCGGCGGCAAGGGTGTTCTGGGGGCGTGGCTCACGCGGGCGGCCGGGGCTCGGCTTTTATAGGGGCAGGAGGGGGCGCGGAGGGGCCTGGGCGATGCGCGGGGCGGAGGCACGGCACGGCGCAGCACTGGGCACGGCGGGCGGCAGCAGAACGCCGGCGCGGCGTGCGGCGAGCGGGCGCGGGCGACTGGGCGGCCGGGATTTGGCGTGGGCGCGAGGGGATAGCGCGGGGCGTGGAGTGGTGGAGCAGCAGCTGTAGCGGCTCGGGCGGAGGGCAGGCGCAGCGACGGGCGGGGCGCGGGAGCCGGGGCGGCACGGCTGTGTGCGGTGGTTGGGCGCGGCGGGCGGCGAGGCGGAGCGCAGCAGCGGCGTGCGCACGCGCGGGCGGCTACTGGGCAGCGCGGCGTGGGGAGGGGGCAAAGCCGGCCGTGGCGGAGTGGCGCGGCGGCCACTGGCCTGGCGCCTCGCGCCGGTCAGGCGTCGCCGGCCACCTGGCGCGCGGCGGTCGGGCGGGGAGGAGAGAGGGGGGTTAGGGGCGCGAGGGGCCTGATTGCGAGAATTTGAAAAACTTCAGGGGGCTGGGTGAAAACCGGGCGTTTTCTCCTCTTTCTAATTTGAATTTCAAAAACTTTTGAACACGAAAGTTGTTCGGAATAAAAAGTTCTACGAGTTTGGTTTCAAGCAAAAAATCATTTGGCTTATGGTTTGAAAGTTAAATTTTAAAGTTCGAAGTAACCAAATGTGCTTAAATTAAATTTGAATTCCAACTGAACTCGTTCTAATTCTTTCCACCCTTTCGTTAGTTGGTTTAAGCATAGGGTTAGGCTAATGATACTGATTTTAGAAATGAAATTTTTACCAGGGTTGTCACAGAGGGCGCTCACCACTTTCTGTGCGCAGTGCCTCGAGGCCGTCACGCTCACTCCTATTGGTTTGTTTCCTGCTGCCCAGGACAACGACCCCTTTTTGGGTCAACAGGGTGCAGCACTCACAGTAATTGGTAGACTTTCATGCCTAGGAGACCATCGAGACCTACATATGATGCATGAATGCACTGTACCGACTTCAGACTCTCCAGAGTTAGACGCTTGTGCAGCTCACTGATCTTGCACAGGCCTACCACATGATGGCAGATACCAGAGATGAGCAGATTAAGGAACTCAGTGAGGAACTTGAGGACAGAGACACCCGGATTGGCCAACTTGAGGGCCAAGTTCAGGAGCACAACACTCTCATGAGTGAGAGAGATGACATGATAGCGCACTTGGAGGAGCAGCTCCATGATCTGAACCATGAGTTGGAGGATGCTAATGAGCACATCCAGTGGCACCATGATCAGAATGCCCCTCCCGACGTGGTGGCTATGGAGGAAGATGAGGAGGAGCCACAGGAGATTGATGGTGTCTCAGGTATGGACTTTGAGGGTGAGGCACCGCAGACACCTTCGATGGGAGCTCACTCTCCTACTCACAGCGAGTCGTCCGTCAACAACCTCGACGACTTCTAGCCCATCACCTAGGAGGACTTTTGCATATACTCCTCGATATTGTAGCCTAACTTTTGGCAAGTGTTGTAATAGGGTAACTAAGAGTTGAGTACCTCTTTTGTGATGAGTACAAATTGACCAATGGATACTGTAGTCATGTAGGCCATGGCTAAAAACTTGGTGGTTTGATTGTGACATTGGAAAGCAGTTGAATCTACGATTGCAAAAACTTGTCGGAATTTTTACCCATGTCTCCTTATATTTCTGGACTGAGTGTTCAATACCAAACTTGTCCTAAATTTTGTGATCTAGGTTCTCACAAAATTTCAGCACTATTGGATCTTGCTAGTTTGACTTATAGGCAAGATACTATAACTCGTTCTGCTGAAAAAAAAAACAGCCAAACCAGCGAAGCAAAGAGTGAATCTTTCGACCATCTTGGCCATCGATTTAGCATCTAGGTTGAATACCAAAGTTGTACATCTCTAAATTCCCTACCCACTGCCAAAATATGAGCAATTTTTGATGAACCTACCAGGAGTTATAACTTTCTTATAGCAGACAGTATTATGTCCATGGTTCTATCCATGATCTTTCGGAAGTCTATTTTTTCACGCTAATCCTTTCGAATCATGGAAGCAATATGAATCACGTTGCTAATGATAAACATTCACATTTCAGATGGTTGGAGCAACCCGTGGTAACCCGGATGGTTTCGGTGCTAGTGCTAGTGGATCCCAACCACCGCCACCACCACTACCCAGTTTGGTGGAAGTAATAGCCGCTCAAACTGAGTTGCTTCGCCAGCTCGTGCAAGGATAGCACCAACAGCGGGGTGCACACAATGTTCACCAACCTCAAGCTACCGGTTACACGGATTTCCTTGGGACCCAGCCTCCCTTGTTTCACAAGATGGAGGAACCCTTGGATTCGCACAATCGAGTCCAAGTTTTCTCTACTCGTGGCCCCATGTTCGGATGCAAACAAGGCTCGCTTTGCCGCGCAGCAGCTTCGCGGTACAGCTCGTCTTTGGTGGGACCACTACTTTGCTATGCTCCCTGCTGATCACGTTGTCACCTGGGACTTCAAAACTGCTTTCCGGGTCTTATAGAAAGAAAGCTAAACGAGTTTCTGGCACTCACTAAGGGTAACCGCACTGTACTTCAGTATGCTCAGGCCTTCAACAATCTGTGCCAGTACGCGAGCTATCACGCAGACACGGATGCTAAGAAGCGGGATCGTTTCCGCAGAGGATTGAGTACCAAACTCAAGGAGCGACTGAACCTTGTCAAGGCCGATACATATAATGAGCTGGTAAACATGGCAATTACCCAAGAGGATTGTATTGCAGCTCACCGTGCCAAGAAGAAGAGAAAGGCGCCAACTGGACCCTCGGGAACTCAGCCACCGAGGTATCGCTTAGTGCAAAATGCTGCGCCTACAGCTCCACCGAAGGCCCCTCAGCCAGGGCGTTGGATTGTCAGGCCCCCGCAGCAACAAGGTGTTGCACGACCCCCTGTGCCTCAACAAACTGGACCAAGGCCCGCTACTCAGCAGTTTCTTCGACCGAACATCACTAATCGTTGTTTCAAGTGCGGGAGTTCCAGTCATTTTGCTCGCGAATGCCCTCAGCCCAGGAAGCCAAATCAGGGCAGGACCCTAACTAGAACAATAAGAACAAGGGCAAGAGGCAGACCCTTTAGGTCAAACAAGGATGGATCAATTTCACCACCCTTGCAGAACTTCCTGAAGGAGCACCAGTGATGACGGGTACATTCTCTATCCATAACAAGCCTGCAGTTATATTGTTTGATTCTGGTGCATCACATAGTTTCATTAGTGCAAAGTTTGGTACAAAAGTAGGCTTGGATATTTGTCACACAAAAGGCTCGTATATGATATCAACACCGGGTGGTAAAATTGCTTCAAATCAAATGATAAGGCAAGTACCAATCAAGTTGGGTAGTAAAACCATCAACACAGACCTTGTTCTTTTACCCCTTGACGGCATGGATATTGTTTTGGGAATGAATTGGATGACTATGCATGGAGTCATACTGGACCTTTCTTCCCGTGCTGTTGAAATAAATTCGCCTAGTCACGGAGCCACTACCCTTTATCTACCGTTCCAGGAGTGCACGAATTCTTGTGCTTTCGTGATGGAAGGGATCAACCTAGAGGATATTCCAGTGGTATGCGAGTATGCCGATGTTTTTCCGGACGATTTGCTAGGAATGCCACCAGATAGGGACATTGAGTTCGTTATTGAACTGCAACCAGGCACCGCACCTATCTCCAAAAGACCCTATAGGATGCCACCTAGAATTGGCCAAAATGAAAACACAACTCCACGAACTACTGGACAAAGGCTTCATTCGTCCTAGCGCATCACCTTGGGGATGTCCAGCCCTTTTTGTAAAGAAAAAGGATGACAGTTTAAGATTATGTGTGAACTACCGACCTCTCAATGCAGTAACCGTTAAGAATAAATACTCACTTCCCCGCATTGACGTTCTCTTTGATCAATTATCTAGAGCTAAAGTCTTCTCAAAGATTGATCTTCGATCTGGATATCATCAGATAAAGATTCGTCCATGCGATGTTCCTAAGACCGCCTTTTCCACACGATATCGACTATATGAATTCTTGGTCATGTCCTTTCGTCTCACCAATGCCCCTGCCTACATCATGTATCTCATGAATTCGGTATTCATGCCCGAGCTCGACAAATTTGTCATAGTTTTTATTGATGACATCCTTATGTATTCCAAGAATGAGGAAGAGCACGCTAAGCACCTGCACATTGTTCTTCAGCGTCTCAGAGACCATCAGCTCTATGCTAAATTGTCTAAGTGTGAATTCTTGTTGGATAGTGTGAAATTCTTGGGTCACACTATTTCCAGCGAACGCATAGCCATTGACCCCAGCAAGGTACAAGAAGTGATGGATTGGAAACCTCCTAACTCTGTTCATCAGATTCGCAGTTTTCTTGGTTTAGCCGGTTACTATCGCCGTTTCATCCCGGATTTCTCCAGGATTGCTAAGCCTAAGACCGAACTATTGAAAAAGGGAGTAAAGTTTGTGTGGGATGAGAAATGCGAAGAAGCTTTCCACACTCTCAGACAACATTTGACTAGAACCCCTGTGTTGGCTCAACCCGATAACACCATGCCGTTCGAGGTTTACTGTGACGCATCAGGCACTGGTCTTGGTTGTGTGCTTATGCAAGAAAATCGAGTTATCGCCTATGCTTCACGAGCCCTTCGGCCCCATGAGCAGAATTATCCGACCCATGATCTCGAGTTAGCAGCAGTCATTCATGCTCTAAAAATATGGAGACATTATCTAATGGGCACTCATTGTAATATCTACACCGATCACAAGAGTCTCAAATATATCTTCACCCAAGCCGATCTGAATATGAGACAAAGAAGATGGCTAGAATTAATCAAGGATTATGATCTCGAGGTGCACTATCACCCCGGCAAGGCTAATGTAGTCGCGGATGCACTCAGCCGTAAGGCCCATTGCCATTGCCTATCAGTGGAAATCAATAATGAGACATTATGTTCGAAAATGACAAAGCTTAGTTTGGGAATGATTTCCCAAGGCACTCTGAATCACATCTCAGTTGAGCCCACTCTTCACGACCAGATCATCATGGCACAACTACATGATGAAGGAGTTAAGATCATCAAACAAAAACTCTCTCTAGGAGAAGAGAAATACAAATGTTTCCGCCAGGCCCATAAGGGCATTCTATGGCTCGAAAGTCGCCTAGTTGTTCCGAAGAATCATGAGCTCCGTAAGCAAATTCTGGATGAGGCACACCTTTCCAAATTTTCTATTCACCCCGGCAGTAACAAAATGTATCAAGACCTTAGGCAAAATTTCTGGTGGACTAGGATGAAAAGAGAAATCGCTAAATATGTCTCAGAATGCGACACCTGCCAGAGAGTAAAAGCCAGCCACTTGAAAGTAGCCGATACACTTCAACCTTTGCCTATACCCTCATGGAAATGGGAAGACATAAGTATGGATTTCATTGTTGGATTGCCAAGTACCGCACAGAAACATGATTCCATATGGGTTATCGTTGATAGACTCATAAAGACAGCACATTTCCTTCCGGTACACACCACCTATACCGCCAAGAAATATGCTGAGATTTATCTCGATCGCATTGTTTGCCTACATGGAGTACCGAAGACGATTATTTCCGATCATGGTACTCAGTTTGTAGTGCACTTTTGGGAACAATTGCAAGCTTCCCTTCGTACTAAATTGATTCGAAGCTCAGCCTATCATCCTCAGACTGACGGACAAACTGAAAGAGTAAACCAAATTCTTGAAGACATGCTTAGAGCTTGCGTCATTCACTATGGCAAGAATTGGGACAAATGCCTATCCCTAGCAGAGTTCTCATATAACAATAGCTACCAAGCGAGTTTGAAAATGGCACCATTTGAGGCCTTATATGAACGAAGGTGCCGAACCCCTTTGAGTTGGTCACAGACCGGAGAACGCAAAATATTTGCACCAGACTTGGTCATCGAGGCAGAAGAAAAAGTGAGAGTAATACAAGAAAACCTTAGAGCCGCACAATCCAGGCAAAAGAGCTATTTCAACCGGAGAAGAAAGCCTCTGAGATTTGAAGTTGGTGCCACGTCTAATTTTGAGTTTCACCAACCAAGGGTGTACAACAATTCGGAGTCAAAGGAAAATTAGCTCCCCGTTATGCTGGTCCCTACGAAATCATCGAGAGCTGTGGACCCGTAGCTTATAGACTACGACTGCCCCCTCAGCTTGCAGCCATCCATGATGTCTTTCACGTGTCTCAGCTCAAGAAGTGTGTGCGAGTTCCTGCCGAGGTTGTCGAACAACAGGAAATATTAGTAGAGCCCGACCTCTCATATGTTGAGTACGCTATCAAAATCATGGATCAAAAAGAAAGAAACACTAGGAGGAAAGTGATTAAAATGTACAAAATTCAATGGAATCATCACACTGAGGAAGAAGCCACGTGGGAAACTGAAAGCTATCTAAACCAAAATTTCCTGGTCTTTCTCAACTCTATCGAAGGTACACACACTATCCACACTAAGCCTATTGCCCGAATCTCGGGGCGAGATTCTTTTTAAGGGAGGGAAGGCTGTAACACCTCGGGTGTTTAAATTACGAAATAAGCCCCATTAGCGTAACAATATGCTTAACTAACTAAGAAAAATTTAAAGGAAACGAATTATAAATTGGTTTTGCCTTGAATTGAAAATAGTTGTGTATATGTGCATAAGTACATGTACTTTAACCAAGCCATTAAATAACTTTCACATTGATGCTAACATGGCTACGAAACCAAATAGGCACATCGATTTTGACATGTTAAACAAAAGTCTAGTTGAAGCCTAGGAGTGAATGCAAAGTTTTGCCCAGGAAATGACGAGCCCTCCAAATTATACTTTTTGAGTTTTTAAAATAACTTCTAACCTACAAATCAAATGAACTTTGGCCTGAAACAAAACTTGTGTAACTTTTCATTTTGAACAACTTTCATGTTCAAGGATTTTTGAGTTGCAACATGAAAATTTGAGAAACACTTGGATTTGCAAACTAGCCCCTGCCTTTTCTTCTATTTTCACTGCAGACCCCTCTCCTCCGTTCGCCCGACCCTACATTCGCCCGACCCTTTCGCTTCGCCCGACCCTTTCGCTCACCCGACCCTCGCGCGCCCGACGTGCAGCCTCTCACCCGACCCGTCGTTTGCTCGACCCTTTCACTCGCCCGACCCTCGCGCGCCCGACGCGCAGCCGCTTCGCCCGACCCTCCGCCGCCGCGCAGTCGCTGCAGGCCACTTGGCCGGCGATGCCTGACGGCGCTAGGCGCCAAGCCGATGCCCGGCCGTGCCCGCACGCCACGCTCCTCCCCAGTACGAGCAAGCCAGGCGCGCGCCAGCGACGTGCGCCTCTGCTCGCCGCCCGCCGCGCCCAATGGACATGCCACGCTGTGCCCGTGTCTCCGCCTCGTCCCGCCAGTCGCCGCGCTCGCTGCCCGGCAAGACAGCTGCTGCCGCTCCTCGCCCAACCCGCGCGCCGCGTGATCTCCCGCTCCACATGCCAAATCCTCAGTGCCCAATCCCGTGCCCGCGCCCGCCGCACGCTGCGCCGGCTCTGTTCGCCGCCTGCCGCGACCAGTAACGCGCCCTCGTCGTGCCGCCCACGCCCGCGCCTCGCAGTCCAAGTCCGGCCCCTCCTCCCGCCTCTCTGCTTTCTACATAAGACTGCACTGAGCCCCCCCTCGCGCGCCCAGACACCAGAACGCTGCTACCGCCACCATTACCGCCGCTGTGCACCACCCGCCCGTGGAGCCCCACTCCCCAGCCTCCCACTGCCCAAACCCATCGCCCAGCGAGCTTGACCTCCCTCCACTGAAGCTCACCGGCCTATTCCCCGGCCAGCTCAACCGCCGGAGCACCGCCAGCGCCGCCCGCGCCGCCGCCGCTCCCCTGTGCTCCGTGGATAGCTCACTCCGAAGCTCCTCCGTCCCAGCCAAGCCACAAAATGGTTTCCCCTCGACGCCACGAAGCTCATCGACCAGCCCATACCCTCCCCTCCTCGCCAGAGCACTATCACCGATGCTCCGCCCCGCCGCCGCCCCTCTGCTCCACGCCGACGAGCCACCTCCGGCCACTCCCAACCCCGACCAAGGCCATCCCAAGGTAGCTCTCACCTCCCTGGATCTCCACGACCCTTTTTCCCTCACCGCCGACAAGCCCCCTCGCCGGAATCTGGCCGGCCACCATGCCAGCGCCGCCCAGGGACCACATTGCTTTGATTTCAATCTTCCCAGGGGCCTGCACGCAAGTTTCCAGGGACCCCTCTATAAAAGAAAGTTTTTAAACCTAGTTTCAAGAACAGTGAACTTGTAAAATTCATATAAAATCATAGAAAAATCAGAAAAATACAAACTCAACTGTTCTGGAATCTTTAGAAGAAGATCTACTTTTTTTTTACATGCATTTCTTCAGTAGTTTCTGTAACGTATTTATATAATTTTGTGGTAGGAGAAATGCACTAATTCAAATAATTAGTTTCTGTACTTGGAAAATGTTCAACTTTTTACTGTGGGACTCTTTAGAGTAGCTCTTGCTGTATAAAAAGTTTCATACTCAGAAAACCTGTAAAAGGTCATGTAGAAATTAATCTTTATTAAAGTATGTGTATATTGTCCTATTTATTATGCTTTGTATATTGCACACTAAAATCTTAAAAATTTACAGTAAAACATATATGGATGGATTAATCCCCTGTAAAATTTTTGGTGTCAATACTAGAATGGTTTGTTCTATATAAAAATAACTAGGTTCTAGCAGTGGCTGTGTATTACATTTTTTATAACTATTCTGCTGTGTGAAAATATCTGAAATTTTTACAGTGCTTTTGTCTCTGCATATTGTGCTCTAAATAAAAATTTCATAAAAAGAAGTTACCTAATCCAGAAGTTATGTTTAATCCATGTTGTGCTTAGAAAAATTAAGTTTCGAATATAACACAACCCCTTCTTATTTAATGAAGTTAATAGTTTAGGTTATACTCTATTAAAAATTGCCCAAAGAAATCTTAACTAAGTAACTTCACAACCAAATCGATGTTTTGTGGACTGCGACTTTATCTTGAAGGAAAATAATCGTCATATACCATCACTATAACTTACACTTGTGCATTCATATTGTGGCAGAACCACCTGAATTAATCCGGCTCAAGTGTATTAACCATCACCATTAAGGCAATCTCGGTTAACCTTACACTTCAAACGGAGTAATCCACTGGTCTGTCGGGTATAACCTCCCGATACAACCACGGTAGGGCGGATCGAATGCCATACATACAAATGCTCGTCGATGAGCCCAGAGAATACCACATTCCAGCAAATATTACAACATTAACATAAGTAAATATTACAGACCAAGTTTGGAGTTTAGAAACCAAATACTTCAATGATCATACTAATAAGTTCTTCAGAGTTTAAGTTGCAGCGGAAAAATAAGACAACGGAAGCTACTTCGACGATAAGGATGTCTCGATGAAGCCCGTACGAGACATCACTCGGCATTATCTCCGTTGGACGGGGGCGTATCTCATTCCACCGACCAACCAGGGGGAAGAGTGCAGGGCCAAGTCAAGCTAGCAATCATATCTTCGAAGGTCTCACCTGAAAACGAGCCACAAGCAAGGCTGAGTATACTAATACTCAGCAAGACTTACCCGAGTAGTGGAATCTACTCCACCGACTCTAGATATGCAAGGCTTTTGGCTTAGGGGTTTATTTTGCCGAAAAGCTTCTACAAGTGGGTCCTTACTTTCAATTTTTAGCTCAAGATTCTAGTTTCGTTAACCATTCTAGATAAGCAGCTATCTAAAAGCATACATGGTAAAGCATTAAATTTTCATCCAACCAGTTCATTCATCCTCATTGTTCCTCTTCTTACTCTGTGGGTAAAAATGGTTAAGCAGTCTCAATAGCCATGAGAAACGGACGATTCGAATCGAATTTCTTAACCTTGCAAGGGAAACCCAAACACACGTCACGTGGTTGCTCACAGAGTCACACGTGCAACTTTTCCCCTTTCTTTCCGGGTCGGGGATCGGGGCTACCTTCCGAGAGTACACGAGCCCCACGCCACGGTTCGGCGCCGGGTCGTGGCCACTCGTGCACTCGCCATATAGTGGGACCGAAGTTCAAAGGGTAGGATGCCGTCCCCTTGCCGGGCCAATCAGGTACTTAAGCTTACCGATTCCCATAATCTCGGCATGTGTTTAGTACGTTCAAAGACTTAACCATCACTACCACACACTGCGGCCTTAGCATTTTTCACTAGACAGACGGGCCTCATTCGTAAACATCGTACCATAGCCCGTCCGTTGTCCTTATGATTGCAGCGTGTAGTAAACATTCAACTCCTATGTTCTCGCGAGTGATAGGAAATCACTCGGCTTTTACCGGAGTCCTATTAGCACAGCATCCTATCAAACCTTACATCTAGTTTTCAAGCATGGGTTCCTAACATCATGCAACTAAGTTTCGTTCAACTCCTATAAACTTAATGCACAAGTAAAAGAGTAGTGAGTTGCATAATTTAGGAAGAGAAATGGGTTATGCTCCGGGGCTTGCCTTCTTGTGAATAGTTAGTCCGGGGATCGTCTGAACGTTGACCCGGGTCTCAACTGCTTCAGTTAGATTTTCCTGGGCTTCTCGCTGCTCACTCTCGGACTCGGGCACCAACTCGTACGTTCCGTCGGCGAGAGTCGTCGTTTCTACATGAATGCACAAGTTTGAGCAGTGGTGATGGTAAACGACATGATTTCCTTCACGATAAAGTTGCAGATTGTAAATCATGAGTTTTGTTGTGAAGTGAGTTACTTTAACATTTCCTGGGCAATCGTTAATAGAGTTTATCTTAATCTATTTAACTTCATTAAAGAAGAAGGGGTTGTGTTATATTGAAAACTTAGTTTCTTTTTAAACACAAACATGAGGTTAACACAATTATTAATCTAGTTAGCTTCTGGTAATAAAATTTTTATTCAAAGTACATTACGCAGAGATAAGGTCACTGTAAAAATTTCAGATATTTTTGTGTAGCATGTTAAATATGAAAAAAAAAATAATACACAGCCACTGCTAGAATCTAGTTATTTTTATACAGAACAAACCATGCAAGTATTGATGCTAAATATTTTACAGGGTTTTGCTATAACCATATTTGTGTTACTGTAAATTTTTCAGATTTTATTGTTCATGATATCGCGCATAATAAATGGGACAACCTACACTCATATTATTAAAGATTATTTTCTACAGGATGTTATACAGGGTTTCTATGTATGAAACTTTTTGTACAGCTTGAGCTACTCTAATGTGTTTCATAGTAAAAAGATGAACATTTTCTAATCGCTATGCTAATTATTTTGAATTAGTGAAATTTTCCTACCACAAATTCATATGAACAGGTTAAATATAGTAAAAATGTTTCTAAATTTTTCTATGGCCTCTAGGTATTACTACAACAACACAGAATAAGTTTCATGACATTAAACATCACAGAACAGCAGGAAAAATTAGTTCTATCACTTTATGGCATAAAACAAGTTTGGACAAAATGTGTATCTAGAGATGGCTTTTGGTCCTTATCTTTTTATACAGCCCTAAACACCAAGTAACTAACTCACTGCCCAAAATTTAGGGTCAGCACTGATTTACAATAGTGGGTATAAAAGAAGTCCATTAAACCTTCCATTTAATGTAGAGCAAAATATGTTGAGATTCTGAGAAACTTTATGTAACAAAAGTTGTAGCGTTTCTTCTAAGGATTCCAGAACAGTTGAGTTTGCATTTTTCTGAATTTTCTAAGATTTTATACAAATTTTATAATTCACTGATTTGGTTGAAACTTTCTTTACACAGGGGTCCCTGAAACTAGCAGAAAACCCCCTAGATAGATTTGGGCGTTTGCAATGTGGTCCCTGGTCGCGATTCACGGCGGGGGAACATCTGTCCGGCCGAATTCCGGCGAGCACGGAGAGGGAACCAGGGCGCACCTATTGGTGGTCTTGGAGTGGCTCGGGGTGGCTGGTGGCGGGCTGGCCGCGGAGAGCAGGGGCGGCGGCAGTGGGGCGGCGCGGACGGCGGCGCTCCGACGATGAGGGCGGCGGGGCTCGGGCTGGGAAGCTTCAGCGCACTGAGGAGGACCCATTTCAGCGCTTGTCTCGGGTCGAGGAGGGGCAGAGGAGGGGGTTCCACGGCGGCGGCGTGGGGCGGAGCTTGGCTCTGCTTTGCTCTGTTCTGTGGGGAAGAAGAAAGGAGGGGAGGGAGGGGCGCTGTGCCGGCTTTATAGCAGGTGGAGCTCATGGGGGCGGGCTTGGCACGGCCGGGGCGTGGGGTGGAGGGGGCGGCGAGGCTGGGCGCCATTGGTGCGGGGCGGCGGTGACCAGAGGCGCGCCATGCGTGGCGTGCGTGCGCTGGGTGCGCACCGGGGCGCAACGTCGCGTGTAGGCGACGCGGGCGGGCGGTTGGGGAGCTGGGGCGGCACGACGGGGCACTGGGTGGAGGGGGCGGCGGCCAGAGGCGTGCGGCGTGCGGCACGCCATTGGGCGGCTGGGCGGCGGCCAGCGACTGGGCGGCGGTGCGGCCGGGGCGCTCGGATTGGGCAGGGGCAAGGCGTGCGGGAGGGAGAAGGAGGCGCGGCCGCGGTTGGGCGAGCGGGGGCGGTGCAGCAGGGCGTCGGTGGTTGGCTCGGCGCCTGGTGCCGCGCAGGCGTCGAGGGCCAGGTGGCCGGCGGCGGTCGGGCGAGCTGGACGGTGCAGCAGAGGAGGGAGAGGTGAGGTAGGGACCTAAGTGCGAAAATTCAAAAATTTCCAGGGGGCTGGTTGCAAACAGGACGTTTTCTTTACTTTCTAATTTGAATTTTCAAAATCTTTTGAACATGAAAGTTGTTCAGAATAAAAAGTTCTACAAGTTTCGTTTCAGGCCAAAGTTCATTTGAGCTTTATTTCCAAAGTTATTTTAAAAACTTAAAGAAAACTCTATTCGGAGGGCGCGTCATTTTATTTCAAAATTTCATTTTCTTCCCTAGGCTTCAACTAAACTTTTTTTGGTCATGCTAATACTGGTGTGCTCATTTAATTTCCTAGCCATATTTGCTTTGATGTGAAAGTTATCCAATTTGTTTCATTAAAGTACATGCATTTATGCACATACAAACTTTTAAAGGTAGAAGCAAAACCAAACTTAATCCATTCCTTTTATTTTCTTGGTTAGCGATGCGTTTTATTACGCCAGTAAGACTTGTTTAACAATTAAAACACCTGAGGTGTTACAGCCTTCCCCCCTTAAAAAGAATCTCGCCCCGAGATTCGGACAATAAGCTTAGTGTGGGCAGTGTGTGTACATACCCATGGTTGAGATAAGAAAACTAGGGAAATTTTGGTTTAGGTAACCCTCGGTTTCCCAGGTGGCTTCTTCTTTAGTGTGATGATTCCATTGAACTTTATACATTTTAATCACTTTCCTCCTGGTCCCTCTTTCTTTTTGATCCAAAATTTTAACCGGGTGTTCGACATACGAGAGGTCGGGTTCTAACAATATTTCTTGCTGTTCCACAATCTCGGTAGGGACTCAAATACACTTCTTGAGTTGAGATACGTGGAAGACATCATGGGTGGCCGTGAGCTGAGGGGGCAGTTGTAATTTGTAGGCTACGGGTCCGCAGTTCTCAATGATTTCGTAAGGACCAATATAACGGGGAGCTAGTTTGCCTTTGATTCCGAATCTTTGTACTCCCTTGGTGGGTGAAACTCGAAGATAGACATGATCGCCAATTTCGAATTTTAGGGGCTTTCTCCTTTTGTCGGAATAGCTCTTTTGTCGGGCTTGTGCGGCTTTAAGATTTGCTTGTATTACTTTTACTTTCTCCTCTGCCTCGATTACCAGGTCGGGTCCAATTATTTTACGTTCTCCGGTTTGTGACCAGTTCAAAGGAGTTCGACACCTTCGTCCGTACAGGGCCTCAAATGGTGCCATTTTCAAACTCGTTTGATAGCTGTTGTTGTACGAGAACTCTGCTAGGGGTAGGCATTTGTCCCAATTCTTGTCATAATGAATGACGCAGGCTCTCAGCATGTCTTCAAGAATTTGGTTTACTCTTTCCGTTTGTCCATCAGTCTGAGGATGGTATGCTGAGCTGCGAATCAGTTTGGTACCAAGAGACGTTTGCGGTTGTTCCCAAAAGCGTGCTACAAACTGAGGACCACGATCGGAAATAATTGTCTTAGGTATTCCATGTAGGCAAACAATACGAACGAGGTAAATCTCGGCATATTTCTTGGTAGTATAGGTGGTGTGTACCGGAAGAAAATGTGCCGTCTTTGTGAGTCTATCAACGATAACCCATATGGAATCATGTTTCTGGGAAGTGTTTGGTAGTCCAACGATGAAGTCCATACTTATGTCTTCCCATTTCCAGGATGGTATAGGTAACGGTTGAAGTGTACCGGCTACCTTCAAGTGGCTAGCTTTCACTCTCTGGCACGTGTCATATTCTGAGACATACGTAGCAATTTCTCTTTTCATTCTAGTCCACCAGAAGTTTTGCCTTAGGTCTTGATATATTTTGCTACTGCCGGGGTGGATAGAGAATTTGGAAAGGTGTGCCTCATCGAGAATTTGCTTGCGGAGTTCATGATTCTTCGGAATGACTATGCGACTTTCGAACCATAAAACTCCCTTATGGTCCTGGCGGAAACATTTATACTTCTCCTCACCTAGAGAGAGTTTTCGTTTGATGATCTTAATTCCTTCATCATGTAGTTGTGCCATGACGATTTGGTCGTGAAGAGTGGGCTCAACTGAGATGTGATTTAGAGTGCCTTGGGAAACCATTTCCATGTTAAGCTTCCTCATTTCTGCACACAATGTCTCATTGTAGGATTCCATGGATAAGCAATGGCAATGGGACTTGCGGCTTAGTGCATCCGCGACTACATTAGCCTTGCTGGGGTGATAGTGCACTTCAAGGTCATAATCCTTGATTAATTCTAGCCATCTTCGTTGTCTCATATTCAGATCGGCTTGTGTGAAGATATACTTGAGACTCTTATGATCCGTGTAGATATTGCACTGTGTACCCATGAGATAGTGCCTCCATATTTTCAGGGCGTGAATGACAGCTGCAAGCTCAAGATCGTGAGTGGGATAATTCTGCTCGTGGGGCCGAAGGGCTCGTGAGGCATATGCAATCACTCGATTCTCTTGCATAAGCACACATCCTAGACCAGTACCCGATGCGTCACAATACACATCGAACGACTTGGTATTATCGGGTTGAGCTAACACAGGTGCACTAGTCAGATGCTCTCTGAGAGTGTGGAAAGCTTCTTCACATTCCTCATTCCATACAAACTTTACTTCCTTCTTCAATAGTTCGGTCATGGGCTTAGCAATTCGAGAGAAATCCGGGATGAAGCGACGGTAGTAACCGGCTAAGCCGAGAAAACTGCGAATCTGATGAACGGAGGCAGGGGGTTTCCAATCCATCACCTCTTGTACCTTGCTGGGGTCAACAGCTATGCCTTCGCTGGAGATCGTGTGACCTAAGAACTTTACAGTATCCAACCAGAATTCACACTTAGAAAATTTAGCATAGAGTTGATGGTCTCTGAGTCGCTGAAGAACAATGCGAAGGTGCTTGGCATGCTCTTCCTCATCCTTGGAATAGATAAGGATGTCGTCGATGAACACTACGACGAATTTGTCAAGTTCGGGCATGAATACCGAATTCATGAGATACATGAAGTAGGCAGGGGCATTGGTGAGTCCAAAGGACATGACCAAGAATTCATATAATCCATATCGTGTGGAGAAGGCAGTCTTAGGAATATCGCACGGGCGAATCTTGATTTGATGATATCCCGAACGAAGATCAATCTTTGAGAAGACTCTGGCTCCAGCTAATTGATCGAAGAGTACATCGATACGGGGAAGTGGGTATTTATTCTTAACAGTTACCGCATTGAGAGGTCGATAATCCACACATAGTCTTAAACTGTCATCCTTTTTCTTTACAAAAAGGGCTGCACATCCCCAAGGTGACGCGCTAGGGCGAATGAAACCTTTGTCCAGTAGTTCTTGGAGTTGAATTTTCAGTTCTGCCAATTCTTTAGGGGGCATCCTATATGGTCTTTTGGATATAGGTGCAGTGCCTGGTTGAAGTTCAATGATGAACTCAATGTCCCTATCCGGTGGCATTCCTGGTAAGTCATCCGGAAAAACGTCGGCATACTCGTTTACCACAGGAATATCATCTAGATTAAGTCCTTCCATCTTGTAAGCACAGGAATTCGTGCAATATAGGAATGGTAGGTAAAGGGTAGTGGCTCCGTGACTAGGTCAATTTATCTCAACGGCTCGGGAAGAAAGGTCCAGTGTGACTCCATGCACAGTCATCCAGTTCATTCCCAAAATAATATCCATGCCGTCAAAGGGTAAAAGGACAAGGTCTGTGTCGATGGTTTTACTACCCAACTTGACTGGTACTTGTCTGATCATTTGGTTTGAAGAAATTTTACCACCCGGTGTTGATATCATATATGACCCTTTGGTGTGGCAAACATTCAAGCCTACTTTTGCACCGAATTTTGCACTTATGAAACTATGCGATGCACCAGAATCAAACAATATAACTGCAGGCTTGTTATTAAATAGAGGATGTGCGTGTTATTAAGGGTGCACCTTTAGGGAGCGCTTCAAGCTGATCAATCTGTCCTTTGTTCTTGTTCCTCTGTCTTTTACGCTTGTTCTGATGGGTTTGGCTAGAACCTTGGCCCTGCTTTGGCTTCCTAGGCTGAGGGCATTCTTGAGCAAAATGGTTAGCACTGCTACAATTGAAGTAATGGTTTTTGTCACTTGGACGACGGGGTTGTTTGTTATCTGAAGATATCGCTACTGGCATACCCAATGAACCTCCCTTGGGTGTGGTGCATTTGGCAGGGTCTATCTTTTCCGGAACAGGTGAGCGAGTTTGTGTTCGAAGGACTGTGCCGGCGTCAGTAGTTTTGCTAACTTGACGTCGGCCCCGTGGGATGAATTCTGTGCAGGTAATTTCCCATCCAGTCAAGTCTATGCTGCATGGGTCAGGCTTGAGAGTCCGACGCTTTACTTGGTGATCCTTAAGTTTCATCGGAAGTTGTGATGGGGGCAATAAGGAGTCTGAGTAAACGTCTCTTGTGTCCATCATCTTGTTATTGAGCTCTGGATAGCTAGCAACCTGAGGATGGTGGACATTGCACCCATCCCCTTGATGGTGTTGTTGCTGCAGACATTGAAAAATCGCTTCCTGCCCCTTGACAAGCTGACGAAGCAACTCGGTTTGAACGGCCATTACTTCCACTAAACTAGGTGGTGGTGGCGGCTGTGGTTGTGATCCACTTTTCGCTAGCACCAAAACCATCCGGGTTACCACGGGTTGCTCCAACCATCTGAAAAGGTGAATGTTCTTCATTAGCAACGTGATCCATATTGCTTCCATGACTCAAAAAGATCTAACGCAGAATAGTAGACTTCCAAAAGGTCCTGGATGGAATCGCGGGCATAAAAACTGTCGGCCATAAGAATCTTATAACTCCTGATAGGTTCATCCAAGATTCCTCATATTTTGGCAGTGGATAGGGAATTTAGGGATGTACCACTTTGATATTCAGCCAAGATGCTAAATCGAGGGATAAGATGGTCAAACGATTCACTCTTTGCTTCGCTGGTTGGCTGTTTTTCAGCAGAACGAGTTATAGTATCTGGCCTATAACTTATCTTAGCAAGATCCAATGAGGTTGAAATTTTGTGAGAACCTAGATCACAGAATTTAGGACAAGTTTGGTATTCAACACTTAGCCCAGAAATGTAGAGAGACATGGGTAAAAATTCCGACAAGTCTCAGCGATTGTGGATTTCATCGTTTACCAACTTTCAACGAAATTACCCAAGTTTATCGCCGTTCCTTACATGCTGAAGGTATCCACATGGTTCATATCCAAAAATTCTCAAATTTCACCAGAACACTCCTAAGGTATTTGTGCACCACTTTTCTATTCAACACTTTGGCTGGATTAGGCTCTAAGATGGCTGTTCCCTTAAGGTCTTACTTCTCTGTCTACCCAGAAATTTCAGTGAACAGTGGGCCAATGTTTCGTGCATCTGGGAAAATCTACCCAGCCAAAATCTACCAAATTTGAACAGAAGCTACCTGGGTAAATTTGGAACAAGTTTTGTGTTGTACACTTTTACAGAAAAACGCAGGAAGGGGGCCTAAAAATTTAAGAGGCAGAAGTGCTTATTCTAGACAGAAATCTGACATCCCAAGGTTTTTGTTATTTCTTACCATCCATAAGTTCAGAATTTTTGATTTTTGAATAGGGGATAGAACACGAAATTTGGAACAATTCTTTCAACATGAACTTTACCAGAAAAGGTCATTTTCTTTAATCAATAAATCTCTCTTTTCGGTCATGGCAGATTTGTGACAGATTCGCTAGATAGTCCTTATGCAAAATCACACTTAGATACGCAAGAACCTTACCACTCTCATTCAACGCATTTTCAATTTCAGATATATATGGTCATGATGCATGCACGTCCTATTCGTCCTCACAAAAATAAATTAATTGCCAAATACTTTTGGTCTTACGAAGATAGTTTCGGTGGCATACATGATACGGCTCTCACTATAATAGCTAGTCGAGTTTTTCTAACCGTTCCTTAACTTATCGTAATCGCGGTTAGTGTACCTGCAGAAGATTGATATAGCATATATATATCATGAACCTTTCATGCCAGCACTCATGAAAGCGTCCGTATTCATTACCGTTTGCTTATAGAAACGATATCTGTACAATTTCCGCCGTACAGACGACGTTAACATACGCTATCGAGATAGCGTATTCACGGGGGTACCGTCATGAGATGGGGGTATGAACAGCGATCGCCATACCCTGCGCCAAACCTTCTACTCCCAATATGTTCAACTAACAGTTGGCATATTGGCAGCACCTCAAGTAAGCCACTGCTTGAGGGCAGCGTTCGGTTCGCATCACCGACAGGAAGGCCAAGCTCTCTCAGTTGGCTGAGGATTCTTACCTTCTTACCTTAGCGATGAGTGCGTCGTTACAGAATTTAAGGTCGGTTGTGCACAAAAGTAAGTTTTGACAGAAAGTAATGTGCTGGAAGTCAGTTGATAATATTTCATAAGTTAGATAGCCACCTAGTAACTTTCCCATACTCCCTTAGGGCTTTACGAACTAGGCACCATCCTTAACGTACCAACGTATTTTGCAACACATCCTTCTAGTCAAGTTTTATGAAAATAAGTTTTTAAGGCTTGTCGCATTCTCTGGCGTATGTATTTTGGCTCTGGCGCCAGCTGTTGCCAGCTGTGGCACCAGCTACGGCTCTGATACCAGCTGTGGCAGAACCACCTGAATTAATCCGGCTCAAGTGTATTAACCATCACCATTAAGGCAATCTCGGTTAACCTTACACTTCAAACGGAGTAATCCACTGGTCTGTCGGGTATAACCTCCCGATACAACCACGGTAGGGCGGATCGAATGCCATACATACAAATGCTCGTCGATGAGCCCAGAGAATACCACATTCCAGCAAATATTACAACATTAACATAAGTAAATATTACAGACCAAGTTTGGAGTTTAGAAACCAAATACTTCAATGATCATACTAATAAGTTCTTCAGAGTTTAAGTTGCAGCGGAAAAATAAGAAAACGGAAGCTACTTCGACGATAAGGATGTCTCGATGAAGCCCGTACGAGACATCACTCGGCATTATCTCCGTTGGACGGGGGCGTATCTCATTCCACCGACCAACCAGGGGGAAGAGTGCAGGGCCAAGTCAAGCTAGCAATCATATCTTCGAAGGTCTCACCTGAAAACGAGCCACAAGCAAGGCTGAGTATACTAATACTCAGCAAGACTTACCCGAGTAGTGGAATCTACTCCACCGACTCTAGATATGCAAGGCTTTTGGCTCAGGGGTTTGTTTTGCCGAAAAGCTTCTACAAGTGGGTCCTTACTTTCAATTTTTAGCTCAAGATTCTAGTTTCGTTAACCATTCTAGATAAGCAGCTATCAAAAAGCATACATGGTGAAGCATTAAATTTTCATCCAACCAGTTCATTCATCCTCATTGTTCCTCTTCTTACTCTATGGGTAAAAATGGTTAAGCAGTCTCAATAGCCGTGAGAAACGGACGATTCGAATCGAATTTCTTAACCTTGCAAGGGAAACCCAAACACACGTCACGTGGTTACTCACAGAGTCACACGTGCAACTTTTCCCCTTTCTTTCCGGGTCGGTGATCGGGGCTACCTTCCGAGAGTACACGAGCCCCACGCCAATGTTCGGCGCCGGGTCGTGGCCACTCGTGCACTCGCCATATAGTGGGACCGAAGTTCAAAGTGTAGGATGCCGTCCCCTTGCCGGGCCAATCAGGTACTTAAGCTTACCGATTCCCATAATCTCGGCATGTGTTTAGTACGTTCAAAGACTTAACCATCACTACCACACACTGCGGCCTAAGCATTTTTCACTAGACAGACGGGCCTCATTCGTAAACATCGTACCATAGCCCGTCCGTTGTCCTTATGATTGCAGCGTGTAGTAAACATTCAACTCCTATTTTCTCGCGAGTGACAGGAAATCACTCGGCTTTTACCGGAGTCCTATTAGCACAGCATCCTATCAAACCTTACATCTAGTTTTCAAGCATGGGTTCCTAACATCATGCAACTAAGTTTCGTTCAACTCCTATAAACTTAATGCACAAGTAAAAGAGTAGTGAGTTGCATAATTTAGGAAGAGAAATGGGTTATGCTCCGGGGCTTGCCTTCTTGTGAATAGTTAGTCCGGGGATCGTCTGAACGTTGACCCGGGTCTCAACTGCTTCAGTTAGATTTGCCTGGGCTTCTCGCTGCTCACTCTCGGATTCGGGCACCAACTCGTACGTTCCGTCGGCGAGAGTCGTCGTTTCTACATGAATGCACAAGTTTGAGCAGTGGTGATGGTAAACGACATGATTTCCTTCACGATAAAGTTGCAGTTTGTAAATCATGAGTTTTGTTGTGAAGTGAGTTACTTTAACATTTCCTGGGCAATCGTTAATAGAGTTTATCTTAATCTATTTAACTTCATTAAAGAAGAAGGGGTTGTGTTATATTGAAAACTTAGTTTCTTTTTAAACACAAACATGAGGTGAACACAATTATTAATCTAGTTAGCTTCTGGTAATAAAATTTTTATTCAAAGTACATTACGCAAAGATAAGGTCACTGTAAAAATTTCAGACATTTTTGTGTAGCATGTTAAATATGAAAAAAAAATAATACACAGCCACTGCTAGCATCTAGTTATTTTTATACAGAACAAACCATGCAAGTATTGATGCTAAAAATTTTACAGGGTGTTTCTGTAACCATATTTGTGTTACTGTAAATTTTTCAGATTTTATTGTTCATGATATCGCGCATAATAAATGGGACAAGCTACACTCATATTATTAAAGATTATTTTCTACAGGATGTTATACAGGGTTTCTATGTATGAAACTTTTTGTACAGCTTGAGCTACTCTAATGTGTTTCATAGTAAAAAGATGAACATTTTCTAATCGCTATGCTAATTATTTTGAATTAGTGAAATTTTCCTACCACAAATTCATATGAACAGGTTACATATAGTAAAAATGTTTCTAAATTTTTCTATGGCCTCTAGGTATTACTACAACAACACAGAATAAGTTTCATGACATTAAACATCACAGAACAGCAGGAAAAATTAGTTCTATCACTTTATGGCATAAAACAAGTTTGGAAAAAATGTGTATCTAGAGATGGCTTTTGGTCCTTATCTTTTTATACAGCCCTAAACACCAAGTAACTAACTCACTGCCCAAAAGTTAGGGTCAGCACTGATCTACAACAGTGGGTACAAAACAAGTCCATTAAACATTCAATTTAATGTAGAGCAAAATATGTTGAGATTCTGAGAAACTTTATGTAACACAAGTTGTAGAATTTCTTCTAAGGATTCCAGAACAGTTGAGTTTGCATTTTTCTCAATTTTCTACGATTTTATACAAATTTTACAAGTTCACTGATTTGTTTAAAACTTTCTTTACAGAGGGGTCCCTGAAACTAGCAGAAAACCCCCAAGAAAGATTTGGGCGTTTGCAATGTGGTCCCTGGTCGCGATTCACGGCGGGGGAACATCTGTCCGGCCGAATTCCGGCGAGCTGGGTTGCCGGCGGCGAGGGCAAGGTGGGGGAGCACGGAGAGGGAACCAGGGCGCACCTATTGGTGGTCTTGGAGTGGCTCGGGGTGGCTGGTGGCGGGCTGGCCGCGGAGAGCAGGGGCGGCGGCGGTGGGGCGGCGCGGACGGCGGCGCTCCGGCGATGAGGGCGGCGGGGCTCGGGCTGGGAAGCTTCAGCGCACTGAGGAGGACCCGTTTCAGCGCTTGTCTCGGGTCGAGGAGGGGCGGAGGAGGGGGTTCCACGGCGGCGGCGTGGGGCGGAGCTCGGCTCTGCTTTGCTCTGTTCTGCGGGGAAGAAGAAAGGAGGGGAGGGAGGGGCGTTGTGCCGGCTTTATAGCTGGTGGAGCTCATGGGGGCGGGCTTGGCACGGCCGGGGCGCGTGGTGGAGGGGGCGGCGAGGCTGGGCGCCATTGGTGCGGGGGTGGCGGTGACCAGAGGCGCACCATGCATGGCGTGCGTGCGCTGGGCGCGCACCGGGGCGCGACGTCGCGTGTAGGCGACGCGGGCGGGCGGTTGGGGAGCTGGGGCGGCACGACAGGGCACTGGGTGGAGGGGGCGGCAGCCAGAGGCGTGCGGCGTGCGGCACGCCATTGGGCGGCGGAGCGGCGGCCAGCGACTGGGCGGCGGTGCGGCCGGGGCGCTCGGATTGGGCAGGGGCAAGGCGTGCGGGAGGGAGAAGGAGGCGCGGCCGCGGTTGGGCGAGCGGGGGCGGTGCAGCAGGGCGTCGGGGGTTGGCTCGGCGCCTGGTGCCGCGCAGGCGTCGAGGGCCAGGTGGCCGGCGGTGGTCGGGCGAGCTGGGTGGTGCAGCAGAGGAGGGAGAGGTGAGGGAGGGACCTAAGTGCGAAAATTCGAAAATTTCCAGGGGGATGGTTGCAAATAGGACGTTTTCTCCACTTTCTAATTTGAATTTTCAAAATCTTTTGAACATGAAAGTTGTTCAGAATAAAAAGTTCTACAAGTTTCGTTTCAGGCCAAAGTTCATTTGAGCTTTATTTCCAAAGTTATTTTAAAAGCTTAAAGAAAACTCTATTCGGAGGGCGCGTCATTTTATTTCAAAATTTCATTTTCTTCCCTAGGCTTCAACTAAACTTTTATTGGTCATGCTAATACTGGTGTGCTCATTTAATTTCCTAGCCATATTTGCTTTGATGTGAAAGTTATCCAATTTGTTTCATTAAAGTACATGCATTTATGCACATACAAACTTTTAAAGGTAGAAGCAAAACCAAACTTAATCCATTCCTTTTATTTTCTTGGTTAGCGATGCGTTTTATTACGCCAGTAAGACGTGTTTAACAATTAAAACACCTGAGGTGTTAGACATATAGAATCGACTACTCTCGCCGATGGAACGTACGAGCTGGTGCCCGCGTCCGAGAGTGCGCAGCGTGAAGTTCAAGCGAATCTAACTGAAGCTTTCGAAGACCCGAGCCCCAAGCTAACTTTACCACAGAAGGCAAGCCCCGGAGCATGAACCCTATTTTTCTAAACTTATGCAACTTATTACTCTACTATACTTGTGCATTAAGTTTATAGGAGTTGAATGAAAACTTAGTCGCATGATCCTAGGTACCCATGCTCTGAACACTAGATGTAAGGTTCGATAGAATGCTATGCTAATAGGACTCCGGTAAAAGCCGAGTGATTTCCTGTCACTCGCGAGAATATAGGAGTTGAATGTTTACTACATGCTGCAATCATAAGGTCGACGGACGGTGCTATGGTACGATATATATGTGTTGACGCCAGATTTTGACACGTATTGAATCGGCGTCAGGAGGAGAAGATTGGCCGATGGAGCAGATCTGAAAGCTACAGTAGGGAATCGGCCGATCGAGGTAACAGTTGGAAATCGGCCGATTGGTAGCGCAGCCTATGCCAGCAGGATGGGATTATTCCAGAAGATGCTGGTCAAAAGATGGTCAACAAGGCATGCTAAGTCGGTCGAGAAGCAATTGAAGAGGTCCTGATTGGATTAGGAAACGGCGGCGGAAGATTCTGCGGGAGTCCGTTTCCTTTTTAAAAGTTCTTATAGATATAGTAGTTTTCCTGTTTTAAATAAGCTTGCAACAAGTCGTAATCGACTAGGAGTCCTAGTTTCAGGGTATAAATAGGAGTCGCTAGGGCTTTGCGAGAGCATCATCAAATCAATCAACAAAACACTTCTACTTTTTACCAGTACTTTACTTTCAAGTCGGCGACTTCGCCAATATTTTCTTCTGCTACGAGTTCGTACGGATTGGCAGGGCTGCATCAACCTGATCTCCGGCCAATTGGTAGGTTCCGCTTATCGAGTAATATCCGAGCTTTAACTACGGGCGCATCGCTGTGGTTTCGTTTGGATTTATTCACAAGTTATCGATATTTACTAGAATCACAAGTTTTACCTGTTATTCTAGTATTATCACCAATTATCCAGCTTGAGATCAGAGTAATCGGCTTCGTCATTGTTCTCCTTCGATTCATCGCCATACAGCCGATTAGATCTGTTTCAAGTGTTGCTTCCATAGTGATTGTTTAGATCGCTCTAGCAGTCTTCTTTACAATTACTATACGATCATCGGCTGACCCATAGCCGATCATCTCTATAGCGAATCGGCCGATTTGTCGCCGACGCGCTCCTCAGGACGGATCGGAAATCCAGCCGATCGACGCGCCTGGAATTTAATACTCTATTTCCTTGTCAATCAACAGGTCAGATTGACTGGCACGCCGCGCGAACCGCACCAGGGCGATAACCCGAACAGGAGCTAAGCAGATTCTCCCGGGTCGTGTGTCCGACGCTGAAGACCCATCGGCCGATTCCTATCCGGCCGATTTTAGCGCCAACACACTTTTGGCACGCCCGGTGGGACCATCCAAGACCTGATATGTCGAACAACGCGGAAATCTCTGACAGCAACATCATTGGGGTCACAGAAGCTAATCTCAAGGATGACCAGTGGGAGGAATTGGCCAAACATCTGGAAGATTACAAGAAGATGTACCTCCAGTCGTTCAGTCGTACCAGAAGCGGGGAAGCAGTCAAGAAGGCTCCTATCCCAGCGCCTTGCCACATCACCATTGCTGAAGACTCGGGCAAGATTTAGAGATGATTCAACAGTCCGTGTATCAAGCATTCATTGACCAATCCTCGGTGATGAGCAACACGGTGTACAACGCCGTCGTCAACTCTCTGGCCAGCGGAGCCGTTCAAGGTTATCAGGGACCGGCATATGCCCCTCCAACTACTCTGCCGGCCAGAAGCTTACCGTACACATCCCAATCGGCTTCTCAGCCGATGTTGATGCAGCGCGAGGGATACAGCTCTCCACCACTTCCGGCGTCCCCAAGATACAGCGGTGCACCATGTCTCCCATCGCGAGCGCCGCTTCAACCCATTCAGATGGCTTCTGTGCAAACACTACCTACGAGCTCAGTGCCTTGGGGGGCGTCAGCCACGGCATACTTCCCCGAACCAGCGAACGGACATGGCACTTATCCGTTTCAGGGGCCATACCAATCGGCCGCCCGGCCGACGGTATCCCAGTACCAGCCGATCTTACCAGAAATCGGTAGGGGGGCAAGCACTATGGAAGTATTCAGAGGCACGGCGCCAGCAGTGACGTACGAAGGGGGTGCGGACTCGTTTCGCCATCAACCATCGGCCGCTCAGCAAAGTTCGCCGATTCATCACCCGGCCATACCAGCCCTTCAGCATATGTCCACGCCTCAAACGACTGTTCATCAGCAGAAGGTGGACTGAACGGCAAAGATAGCAGAAGTAATCCAAGATCAGTTTGGGCTGAAGCCGAAAGTTCAAACTTATACTTACAAGACGCCGTATCCATCGGCCTATGACTCGTTGCCGTTCCCACACCGCTACAAAGTTCCTGATTTCACCAAGTTCTCAGGGACGGACGACACATCCACGGTGGAGCACATTAACAGATTCATCATCCAGTGCGGAGAAGCTGCCACGCAAGATGCTCTGAGGGTGCGTTTATTTTCATCATCTCTATCCGGATCGGCCTTCCAGTGGTTCACCACTTTACCGCGAAATTCTATCGTCACGTGGGCCGATCTGGAGAAACAATTCCACAAGTACTTCTATGCAGGAGTACACGAGATGAAGATTTCGGATTTAACCAGCCTCAGGCAGAGGAGTGATGACCCAGTGACAGGGTACATACAGAGGTTCAGAGAGATCAAGAACAAGTGCTACAGTCTGGCCCTGACCGATGCACAGTTGGCCGATATCGCTTTCCAAGGCCTCTTATCGCAAATCAGAGAGAGATATGCTGCCCAAGAGTTTGAGAGCCTGAGTCAAATCGTCCACCGGTTGTCAGGGCAGGAGGTCCGACCGTTTGAACAGCGGAGGAGCTTCCAGAAGAAGGTGGCATACTTGGAAGGATCTAAATCCGACGTGGAGGAAGAAATCGGCCCGGCGGAATGGGTAAAAGGGAAAAAACCAATATCCTGCCCCTTTGGCAAGAAGGAGCCAGAGACATTCGTCTTTGACACGTCGAAGGCCGATAAAATTTTTGATCTACTTCTTCAGGAGGGACAGATTAAGCTGTCACAGCATCACACCATCCCTACGGCCGATCAACTTAAGAAGATGAAATACTGCAAGTGGCACAACGCTACTTCTCATGATACGAATGAATGTAAAGTCTTCCACCAGCAGATACAATCGGCCATTGAACAGGGGCGGCTCAGATTTGAAACTCCAACCAAATCGGCAATGCCGATGAAGATAGATCAGCATCCCTTCCCGGCCAACACGGTCAACGCTGGAGAAGAATCAAGTCAAACCAAGGTGCTGACGTCAGAATCGGCGAGAAGAGGCGGCGCTGTCGACCTCAGGAGGCAGATCACAACGGAAGAAATCAGAAGGAACAGGCGAGGGCCAGAACGACCACACAGGCCTGTCACCTCCCGATTTCTACTCAGTAAATATCGGCGGCAGCAAGAACAAGCACAACACCAGGAAGAGATGATACGCCGGCGTGAAGATCACTGGCAGTGTCCCTTCTTCATCCACTGCTGGGAGAACGATATCAGGTTGCCATCTGCCGATAACTGTCCGGAGTGTAGCGGATCAAACCACAATGATCGCCCGAGGCTACACTCTAGGGACAAAGGATCAGAGCCGATCAACAGAAATCGGTGCGAAGAACGGCGCGTTTCGGTGCATGATCGGCTGGGGGGCAGAGTTGACCAGTGCAACAGGTCAAAAAGCAAGATCGGCCAGCAAGATGGACTGGGGGCAGGATCAGCGCACACGATCGGCTGGAAGAAATGGCCGATGATAGGGTGTCAGACGAAGATCCCCTAGGTAGGGAACCAGATTGGGAACACGCCAGATCATCGACCAAACCAGTGAATCCCAGGTGGTGTCCTGATGGCCTATCCAGATCCCAAAAGCGAAGGATCCAACGCCTACGTCAGTTTGAGCATCAAGAAGAAGAACAAAGACACGTGCCAGAAAGAAGGAATGTTAAATCTCGAGTTTGGCGCCCAAAGAAAAGCAATCAAGAAAAGGATAGCCAAGAATCGACACCCGAGATTGATATGGTTTTCATATTGCCGATGGAATTCATGGCGCCAAGCGATCGGGACAAAGTGACAAGAACAGAGGAAGAGCAAATGGCACAACTGGTATTAGAGCCGATGACGGCTACGTTTGAGAAACCAGAAGAAGAAAAACGGCAGCATCTCAAAGCGCTGTTTCTCAAGGGTTATGTCAACCGAAGACCCGTCACCAGATTACTGGTAGATGGAGGCGCGGCAGTCAACATCATGCCGTATGCCATGTTCCGCAAGCTGAGCAAGGGCGATGACGACCTCACCAAGACAGACATGATGCTGAAGGACTTCGAAGGCAACGTGTCACCCGCCCGCGGGGCATTCTGCGTCGACCTCACCATCGGCAGTAAGACCCTCCCTACTACTTTCTTCGTCATTAATGGCAAAGGGTCCTATAATATGCTGCTTGGTCGCGACTGGATACATGTAAACTGTTGTGTCCCATCTACTATGCATCAATGCCTTGTGCAATGGGTCGGCGACAGTACAGAGATAGTCGCTGCCGATTCCGTCTACAGCGTTGCAGCGGCCGACACACAACAGTGGAGCTGCGAGCACGTCAAGTGTATATCTGGCAGGACTTGGGACACTGACTTCCTTAAAGTGTCCGATTTCGGTCTACAGCCTATCCAAGCAGTCGGCTCTGAAGATTCAGCTCATTCGAAAGGATGAGAAGCTGGGGCATGGGTTCGCGTCGGCCGATTCATTAGAGATGGTAGATTTGAGCGATAGCAGCAAATCAAGGCCGACGTACATTGGTGCCAATTTGGATTCTGAGTACAAAAAGAAAATATGTCAAGTTAACATGACCGATTTCTCGTCGGTTTTCTGGCTACATATCTGGTGAAAGAAATATTAGTGGAAATTACGGATTACATGAAGCAGTTCAAGACTAAATCGGCGCAGTGGCATTGAAGGAGCAATAATGTTTAAACACGTTGTTTACAGCCCAAGGAAGGCATCTATGGCTACAATCGCTCGTCGTCTAATCTGATCGGCCGATTCTACTATTCTCTGATCATTTTCGGCCGATCCCGGTACTTCTGACACGCGGCGACGGAGTCTTATTGTTTCACGGGCCAGATGTTGTCTTTTTTTGCTTCAGCTCGCTGATCATGGTTGGGAGTTCTTGGAGCTTTTTCTCCTCAGCGGCCATCTCTTTGGTTATCTGTTCCATCTCCTTGGCTAGCTCTGCTCTCCTCCGTTTCAGCTGATCTATTGTGCCAACGATGTCCGGACGGCAGTTCTCGAGGAAGTTGATTTTGTGATGTACTTCCTGGGTCTGGTGCTTGTACGAGTCAACCTCCTCCTGAGTTTTGGCCATCTGAGCGCGATCGGCCATACGTTGCAGCGCTCGCGAGACCGGAATCCGCATGCCCTCTATATAGGCGGCATACCCCAAGTCTTCTGACACTTCATCCGGGATGTGATCTGCGACCTCATTGAAAAGTTGTCGGATCGGCGATGCATCTTCCACCAGTCGGCCAATGTCACCTTGGAGGAGAGTACGGATGCTTTCGAGCTTAGAGCGGACATCGTCAGAGGCAGAGCTCGGTGGAACCGCATGTGAGGCGATTTCTTCTTCATCGGCCAAGGAGACAGCGAAAGAAAAGATACTATTGTTGGGAGAATCTTGCTCCTGTAAGGGAACGAAGCAAAGGATAAGCAAGTAGTGAAAGGAAATCGGCCGATTCTGATGGTAAGATTGTTACCTCTTTGAAACGAATCTCTCTTGCCTGCGCCGGTGGAAGTATTTCCCTTGTTTCAGGGATTGGTGCACTGGGTTCGCCAGAAGAAGAAGATTCGATCATTATTGGTGCTCCGCTTGGGCCAGCTTCCTGAGAAAGGTATAAATGCTCGTGAAAATACTATGGGAAAATGAAATAGGATGGTAATGGGAATTTGCCATGCCTCTGCGGGTTCCCCGGCCGATTCCTGCTGTGGAGTTACAATCGGCGTACCCAAGTCGACCTGCATCAAAATTGATTAAGTTTCCTGAATATTAAGGATGCAGGGTAAGAGATCATATACCTCGGCAGCAGGAGCTGCTGTAATCTCAGTCCCTACTTGAGACGCGGCCGATAGTTGCAGGGACTGTGGTGGGACAACTTGTGCAGCCTGGCAAAGGAATGGAATTGATGTCAGTAGAAGATTTGGAGAATACATAAGATAAATAAAGTTACCTGGACGGCTTCTACTAAGAGCGATGCTGCAGCAGCCCCGGCTTCGGCGGTGACTTGGGGATCGGCTGTCTCGACAGCTGGTAAGGGTGAAGGACCTGAGGTCTCGGCGAGTATCGTTTCCACCCGATCGGCCGATCCAACACGGGGAGTCTCGGCCGATACTGCTGCCATCTGGCTAGCCGATCCAATACGGGAGATTTCAGCCGATGCTGTCGCCGTCTGATCGGCCGATTCAATGCGAGCCCGCATCCGACGGCTGGATATCTTCGGTGTTGGTCTTTTGGGCGCTCGTCTTGATCGGCCGGTGGAGATATCTCTGATAGATGGAGCATGGAAGCCGATGAGTGGGTACACTGTGTATTGGTGATGGCTATCGATCGGCCGGCCGCTTCGGCTCCGCATTGGGGGAGCATGGCTTTCAGACTGAAGAAGTAAACATAAGTTAACAGCGAGATGATAATGCAACATTGAAATCGGCTAAGAAGAAAAGGACATACCGCAGCATTTGGGTCGGTGCTCTCTGGGTCCAGAATGTTGCAGTAAATTGATGGGGATTTACAGAAAAGACGCTGCTTCCATTCTGCCCACCATAATTTGTACTGTTGGGTGGCGAAAGAGGCAACTGACCAGCCGTTCAAGTCGATGGTGCTGGAGTCAGGCACTAAATCGCACAATCGGCTGTAGTCAAGACTTGAAGTTAATCCGTCTCTGAATTTTGTTTGGCCAGCGAAATAGACTCGAATCGGCAATTGGCCAAAACCTAGTTTCCTTGCTGCAGCCGACGGGCAGTAGAACTCATAAGTGGGTGAGTCCTTTCCTGAGAAGAAGTTAGCCGGCAGGATTCCCGGCTTAATCAAGACATCCATCAATTCTCTGTCAAATGTGTGGGTGGAGAAGTCGAAGCATACAGGCAATTCAAAAATCGGCTCTACGGTTTGATATGGATACCAGATGATCATCTCCTCACTAAGTCCATTATAGAAGCATCTGAAGTATTCAGCTACGCGGGTAGCGGTGAACTGGCAGCCAGGAAAGGCCGATACCGCTTCTCCAACAGATCTGCAGCGGTGACGGACCAATGGATTCTCCTCCGACTCAATGTTGGGAAAGGTCTTTGTCTCTATCCTCAGCTGAGAGACCTTGCTCATGTGTAGATTGAGCCAGAGGGTGATGAACCACCAAGGACCGCCTGGATTCCCTATCGGTTCTCCTTTCGACAGCTTGACGCCGATTTGATGCATCATATGGTATGCCGATCCCAGCAAATGTTTACCAAGGGGGACGGCCGATCCTTGTGCAAGAGACTCTGCCAAGGCTTGAGTGTTGGAAGAGGGGCCGACCGCTCTGCCACAGAAGAAGTGTTTCTCTAGCCACATCATCAAGAAGGCGGTGTGCTCCCTCTGTGAGACTGTTCCTGTCTTCATATTTTTACTGATGTATCCTTTCCACCCGCCGATTCCTTTGGTGTCTAGCCGATGAGATGGCTTGAACAGATAATTGAAGGGGGTATCGGCGGAAGAAACATCTAGGCCGGTCAGCAACAGGACATCGGCCAAGGTCGGGGTCATGGGTCCGTGTCCAAAAAGGAATGAGTTAAGTGCATCGGACCAGAAGTAAGAGGCTGCCATAACCAAAGGTTCGTTCTTTTCCATCTGAGACAGGGACAAATCTATGCACTGGCCGATTTTAAGTTCTTCCCATTGGATTTTCCAAGACCCGGCTACCCTCCGGTACCATTCTCTCCACCCGGGTGTTTCATTCGGCCAGGATCTGAATGCGCCTACCCAGTGATCTAAATCCATGGGTGACTGCTTAAAGGGGATTCTGTGAGTTTCTAAACTGATTAGATCCGCTGGATCAGGACTCCCCATAGGGCCTAGACAGATGAGGTCAGGAGACTCTGAGAGAGGAATGGTGATTCTGTGCTTAAGGGCCTAGAAAGAAAAGGAAAAAGGGAAGAAACTAAGAAATGGACCGGAAAATACTGAAGCAGCAAGGCAAAAAGAAAAAAAATTTCGGGCATTTACCTCTGGGATGGAAGCCATCGTCGCCGATGACACTGTTGGAGAAGCCGCCGATTGGGCCGCCGCCGCCAAAGGAGCAGCCGATGGAGCCTCTGTAGATGGGGTGGTCGCCGACGGAGACGCCATTGGGGGTCGGAGCAGACTGCGGATGAGATCGCCGGAGAAGGGGGAGCGCTTGAAAATCGAAAGAACTTGGAGGAAGATGAACAGTGATGCGGCAGAAAGGATGCTGGATTCGTGGAGGAGCAGAGGCGGAGAAAACAAGTACTTAAGAGAGATAAAGGGGGCAAGGGCAAAGATGGTATTTTTACCGCACCGTCTACGCGAGTTCCAGGGGAGCGGTCGTTTCGCGCGCTCGGTTCAAGGAAATTGCAATCATTGTGCCGCGGAATGGAAGGAGATTTTTACTGCGCCCGTTTCGGAGAAGAGGGTTAAAGAAAAGGGTTTCGAAGGAAAAGTTATATTTTACTCCGAAACTGGGGGGCATGTGTTGACGCCAGATTTTGACACGTATTGAATCGGCGTCAGGAGGAGAAGATTGGCCGATGGAGCAGATCTGAAAGCTACAGTAGGGAATCGGCCGATCGAGGTAACAGTTGGAAATCGGCCGATTGGTAGCGCAGCCTATGCCAGCAGGATGGGATTATTCCAGAAGATGCTGGTCAAAAGATGGTCAACAAGGCATGCTAAGTCGGTCGGGAAGCAATTGAAGAGGTCCTGATTGGATTAGGAAACGGCGGCGGAAGATTCTGCGGGAGTCCGTTTCCTTTTTAAAAGTTCTTATAGATATAGTAGTTTTCCTGTTTTAAATAAGCTTGCAACAAGTCGTAATCGACTAGGAGTCCTAGTTTCAGGGTATAAATAGGAGTCGCTAGGGCTTTGCGAGAGCATCATCAAATCAATCAACAAAACACTTCTACTTTTTACCAGTACTTTACTTTCAAGTCGGCGACTTCGCCAATATTTTCTTCTTCTACGAGTTCGTACGGATTGGCAGGGCTGCATCAACCTGATCTCCGGCCAATTGGTAGGTTCCGCTTATCGAGTAATATCCGAGCTTTAACTACGGGCGCATCGCTGTTGTTTCGTTTGGATTTATTCACAAGTTATCGATATTTACTAGAATCACAAGTTTTACCTGTTATTCTAGTATTATCACCAATTATCCAGCTTGAGATCAGAGTAATCGGCTTCGTCATTGTTCTCCTTCGATTCATCGCCATACAGCCGATTAGATCTGTTTCAAGTGTTGCTTCCATAGTGATTGTTTAGATCGCTCTAGCAGTCTTCTTTACAATTACTATACGATCATCGGCTGACCCATAGCCGATTATCTCTATAGCAAATCGGCCGATTTGCCGCCGACGCGCTCCTCAGGACAGATCGGAAATCCAGCCGATCGACGCGCCTGGAATTTAATACTCTATTTCCTTGTCAATCAACAGGTCAGATTGACTGGCACGCCGCGCGAACCGCACCAGGGCGATAACCCGAACAGGAGCTGAGCAGATTCTCCCGGGTCGTGTGTCCGACGCTGAAGACCCATCGGCCGATTCCTATCCGGCCGATTTTAGCGCCAACGATATGTTGATGATTGAGGCCCCGTCTGTTTAGTGAAAAATGCTAAGGTTGCAATGTGTGGTAGTGGTGGTTAAGTCTTTTAACGTACTAACCCCATGCCGAGAATATGGTAATCGGTAAGCTTAAGTACCTAATCGGACCGGCAAGTGGACAGCATCCCACCATCTCAACTTCGGTTCCATGCGCGCACATGGTGGGTATAGAGCCGGGCTCTGTAGTCTCGGATGGTGGCCTTGATCCACAACCCAGGAAGAAAGGGGAAAAGTTGCACGTGTGACTCTAGGTGTAACCACGTGACGTGTGTTTAGGTTTCCCTTGCAAGGTTAAGAAATTCGATTCGAATCGTCCGTTTCTCATGGTTATTGAGACTGCTTGACCCTTTTACCACATAGAGTAAGAAGAGGAACAATGAGGATGATTAATCTGGTTGGATGAAAAATTAATTCTTTCACCATGTTTGATATTGGATAGTTGCTTACCTAGAATGGCTAAAGAAAACTAGAACTTGGAGCTAAAACTTGAAAGTAAGGACCTACTCGTATATGCTTTTCGGCAAAACCAACCCCTCAAGCCAAAAGCCTTGCATGTCTAGGAGTCAGCTAAGTATATTCCACTAGTCAGGTAAGCCTTGCTGAGTATTAGTATACTCAGCCTTGCTTGTGGCTTGTTTTCAGGTGAAACTTTCGAGGACATGATTGCTAGTTTGATTTGGCCGTGTACCCTTCCTCCTGGTTGGTTGGTGGAATGGGATACGCCCTCGGCCAACGGTGATAATGCCGAGTGATGTCTCGTACGGGCTTCATCAAGACATCCTGTATCATCGAGTAGTTATCGTTATCTCTTTTTCCACTGCATTGAACTCTGAAGAACTCAGTTATCTTGAACTCTGAAGTACCTTGTTTTACGAATTTGAACTCCGTTGTATTAATAATTTTTGATTAACCCTATGGTGTAAAATTTGTGGAATGTTGTATCCTCTGCGCTCACCTTCGTGTGAGTACATGTATGTGTGGTTTCGATCAGCAAAAACCGTGGTTGTATCGGGAGGTTACCCGACAGACCAGTGGATTATTCCGTTTGAAGTGCGAGTTAGCCCTGATTGCCCTTGTGGTGATGGTTAGTGCGCTTGAGCTGGATTAATTCAGGTGATTCTGCCACATAAATCCTCCGGGAAGATGTCGGGGTACTCACAGACAACTCTGATATCTTCTAGAGGCATTCCCTTCATTTGGTTCACTGTCCCAACTCCACTAGGTGAAGCTGATGCCACAAACTCTACTTTATCTCCTTGAGGGCTGGTTAAGAGCACTGATCTCTTGCGACATTGAATGACACCATCACATCCTGATAACCAATCCATTCCGAGGATCACGTCAATGCCGCTAGTCTTTAGGACTATTAGGTTGGCTAGGAATTCTACCCCCATAATATTCATGTTGACCCTCGGGCATAAGTGACTAGCTTTCAATTCTTTGCCCGGGGAACTTACTAGAAGTATTTTTTTCATAGGGTTCATTGGTAAATTATGCCTTGTGGCGAATTGCTTAGTAATGAATGAATGTGATGCTCCAGAGTCAAATAAAACTGATGCAGGTTCAGAATTAACAAGGAACGTATCGAGCACAACATCGGGAGCCTCTTCAGCTGTTTCTGCAGCCACATGATTCACCCCTCCGCGCACGTAGTTCTGCTGACCTCTGTTGCCCAATGGTGTCTCGTTGCTGTTGCGCGGCTCCTGCTGCTGAGGAGTCTGCCTCTGCCCACTGGTCCTGTGATTCTGAGGAGTCTGCATGTTACGCTTCGGGCAGTTGTTAGCATAATGCCCCAGTTCTCCACATTTGAAACAGCCATTGGGTTGGACCGGTGTGACTGGATTGTTGGTCCACACTGGTGCACCCGTGGCATAGCCGAAACGGTACGGTTGCGGGTTGGAGTTGCGCCGAGTCTGCTGGTTGAAGCGCTGAGGCTGCTGTGGAGTTCGTTGATTCTGTTGACTCTGCGGATATCCTCCGCCTTGTCCTCCAAAGCGCGACTGAAATCCCTGGGGTGTGCTGTAGCGGGGACGAGTGTTGCTGCTGGATTGTCCCTGGGACTGAAGTTTTCGCTTGTGTTCCCCAAGCTCCTTGCTCTTGCTCTCCAAACCAATGGCTTTGTCTAGCAGAGCCTGGAAGTTTGGAAAGGTGTGACTGTGCAGCTGATAGTTGAGCGGCCCTATCAGACCTTCCAAGAAGCGCTCCTGCCTCTTTGCGTCACTATCCACCTCATGGGGTGCGTAACGAGACAACTGAGTGAATTTGTCCCGGTACTCGCTGACAGTCATGCTGCCTTGCTTCAGGGACAGGAATTCCTTTGCTTGAGCTTCATTAGTCCTGCTGGAATATGGTGGCTGCGAAAGTTGGTTCTGAACTCCTCCCAGGTGATAGTGTTGGCATTGGCGTGGGCAGCAGTGAAAGCACCCCACCACTCAGCGGCTGCACCTTCCAGACGTCCTGCAGCATACAGGACCCTTTCATGGTCACTGCATTGCATGATGTCCAGCTTCTTAGTGATGACCTTCAACCAGTCATCAGCATCCAAGGGATCCACTGAGTGAGAAAAGGTAGGCGGGTGGTGGCTCATGAATTCTCTATGTTTGTCTCTTGGTGTCTGGTTTTACTGCGGTGCTTGCTGATTCTGCTGGGCTTGCATGTTCTCGATGGTGGCAGTGAGGTTCTGCAACACCTGCATCTGTGCTGCCAAGAATTGCTCCATTGTTGGGTTGGGTGGTGGTGGCAACTGACTCTGTCAAATGACTACGTGAGATCGCCTAGTGCTAGGGATATTCTGTCTTCCACCTGTCTTAGTGTTTACCATCTGACCGTTAGGGAATAAACCCAAGATAAGATAGGTGTACTTGATATAGGTAGATAGGAGATAAGATCTTCACAAAATGTGGATTTATAAAGACTCCAACTTATATTAATGGATAGATTATAGCAAGCAATTCTTAAAGTTTCCAACCAAGCACACAAAACAAACATTTGTTCTCAAGCAAACATTATTACATCGTCGTCCTCTCAAGCAAAAAAAATGGTTCTAACGAGAGAACTTTAAGAGGTACTAGCCTAAGAGCCTAGATGCCTAGTCCTCGGGGCGAGTTATGGAGTCGGGTTTGCCGCGGTGAAGCTTCTTGCGGGGCGGTGACAGGGCGGGGAAGCGGCGTTCATTCAGCTGTGGAGGTGGCGGTGTCCTTCCCTCAAGTCGGGCCTCCAGTATGCGGATCCTGTCAGGGGCCTCAAGTAGCTTGTCCTGAGTATCGTCCAGCTCAGTGTCGACGCTCTCCAGCTCAGTGTTGAGAGCGGCGGTGACTCGAGCGAGAGTGTTGAGGCGGTCTTCATCATCTCCACCCAGAGTAACCACAGTCTCCTCAGTTCCACTGAGGCGGCGAGGAAGGTGGCGGTACTCCATGTTCTGAAGCTCCTTGCGGTGGGTGTGGCAGATGGACCACAGAGCTCTCCTGGTGGCACTGCTGACGGAGGCGTCGTAAGTTGCGTGGGGTGTACCGGAGTCGTGCGCAGTGAGAATCCTGCGGCCTCTAGTACTCTCCATATCCACCCTGACGTGGACGCGAGTGAGGTAGTAGTCGCCGAGCGTAGGGTCGATGTAGTGGTGCGTGTGGTAGTGGGGTGTCACGTGGTTGCCCAACTCCTGTAGAACACCCTGCAGCACCAGAGACAAGAGACCGAGCTCTCTGTTCGAAGTGCGAACACAGCAGAGTTGCCTCGTCCCTGGAGGATCATCACCCTAATCGTCGTTGTTATCATTGTTGTCGTTGTCCTCGTCATCATCTCTTCCATCATCAATACCCTCGGAGTTACCCGAGCTTCCTCCAGTGGCGACTGGTGCTGGAGCGGGAGCTAGAGTAGGGACAACTGGGGGTGGTGGTGGTGCCTCAACAACTGGTGATGCCGGCGGTGTGAACTGATTTCCTTCTTCATCAATCGCCATGATGCGGCCATCATCCCCATCCACGAAGTAGTAGGCCTCCGCGGGTTCCTCCTCCATAGCTTCCTCCTCCTCAACAGGGGCTGGAACTAGGGCGGGAGGAGCTGGCTCAGCTAGGGCAATGCGAACCTGTCGACCTCCAGTGCGCTTGCGAGCAGTCTGGTAAGTCCTGGCAATCTGACAGAGCGAGAATAAAACTCAAAATAATTTTTTTTTAAGAAATAAAACAATGAAAACTTCATGTAAACATAGGTTTTTATGAGGAAATATCAAATAAACATAAAGAAATTTTTGATGCTGACATGGCTTGCTAGAAGATAAATCCTTAATTTCGACCATTTCTAACTAGGCTAGCGTCCTGATACCACTTCTGTCACACCCGATTCTAGAAAGAACTAGATGCATCTCATGTGTGCGCCAGGATCATGTTCACACACACATGATTAACAGAAAAGTGTAATATATCAAAGGCAATGCTCAAAAAGTAACTAAATAAAGTATTTAACCACATTACACTCCGAATAAAAGAGACACAAAGGTCTTTAAACGATACACCGATATACCCTATACGAAGTCTGCAACAACTCCGTCTTTCACAGGCGATGACTGGTGAATGCAAAGCCTAGAACTCCTCGAAATCGGCGAAGTTCTCCTCTTCAAAGTTCTCTTCTGAACAGCAGTGGGCAAGGGTGAGTACTCTTATGGTTGGTACTCAGCAAGTGGGGTGAATATGCAAGGCCATCAAGGATAGGCTAAGGTTTGCAGTAGCGAGCACTTTTAGTTGGTCAAGTATTTATTAGCAAGCACCTATTAACTAGGTTTAAGTTTATACCATCCCACTTTAGCAAAGTCATAAAGGTACCAGCAACATAAACATAAACCACGAACCACAATTTAATTAATCTTCATGTTTCATTATCATGTGAGGGTCCAAGCCACTCTTAACCGTGAGTACGGCTGTTATAACAGTTTTACACTCTGTAGAGGTTGTACACTTTACCCACAAATCGTGTTCCCCTGAATCGCCCAGGTTTGCAAGGCCCTTAAACACTTCCGAGGTGAGTGGCGAGGGTACACTACGAAGCCTTTACAAAGACATGTCGAGAGCTAGGCAGCCGACTAGAGTTTCAGTAGCATTGTGGTCCATAAACCTCCCTAATGGTTAGCTCCTTAGCAAAGGCAGCTACCCCAAGAGGACCGGGCTATGACCCCTATCACCGACCCCCTCCTTGCCCTTTCGGTAAGGCCACCAGCTAACTACAAATCTAATTAATTGGCTAAGGTCAGAGCCATATGACTTTGTGGTTGCACTGTTCACTTGGGTGGTTCTCCATATTCCCATTAAACAAAACTGATCTTGAATTAACGCGGTATAGCAACAATATGAAACGTGATCAACATTGTCATAAGAGTAAACCAACACCAATCCCAAAGTTTGCAACTAAGTGCGACTACCCAACATGAATAGTAAATCCAGGTGTTTCAAGGCTTTGGGTAAAAGACTAGGTATGTCCTTAGTATAGGTAACCCATCAAGTTTATGCAAGCAACATTAAAGTAAAGTGAATTATCATGCTATTATTGGGATAAAATAGAATATGCAGAGGAGGAAATCCACTTGCCTTCCTCAAACAGCTGTTGATTCTCTTCCTCGTTAGCTTGCTCTTGGTCTTGCTCGAACGTCACATTGTCTACGCGATCACATAAACAAGCATACACAAACAAATAAGAAACGGTACAATAAACAGTACAAACAGACAGTAAAATGACGATAATATTGTAGTTCATATGCAAGGATCGCGTGAGCGCAAGGATTGCTGAAATTGTAGTTGAAACGATGAAGATATCGCTAAAACAGTGATTTAGGGACCTAACTGCGAGAGTTTTGAACTTTCAGGGGCTAGATATGAAGAAATCAGGGGCTAAAACATAATTAAACCTTAAACAGAGGGTCGGGGTGCAAAACTGGAGATCCTGGACGGCGGGTACTAATTTTGGAAAGGTCAGGGGTCGGGACAGAAAAAGAAAGGGCTCAACTCTAATTATTTTTCTACTGATCTGGACTGCGGGTTGATTCCTGGAAAGCCTAGGGGTCTTCATGCAAAGGTTCCAGGGACGACTAGGGTCGGGCGAATCTGGTCCGTTGGATCAGAATCGTGTGGTAGGGTAAGGGTTGGGCGAGGGCGGCGGCTCGTGCGTGGCTCAGATTTGTTCTGGCCGTTAGATCTAGATCGAGCGGTAGGGGGAGGGTCGGCTCGGGTCGACCCGGCGGAGTTAAGGGTCGGGCGAATCGCTCCGTTGCGCTGGGCGCCGGCGGTGAATGAGAGCGGCGGCGGACTGCCGGAGTTCACCAAATCCGGTGTTCCGAGGCTCGGTTCAGGCTGGGGTTATGCCGGGGAGATAGAGGGCAGCATGGCGAAAGTGATGGTGGTCACGGGACGACCGTGCGGCGAGCGTAGAGCGGCGGATCACGGTGGCGGGCGGAAACAGATCTCCGGCGAGAAATTGGGGCTACGACAGGGTGAGAGAGAGGGGGGGAAACGGGGGCAGCTTGGTGCTCACCACCGCACGGAACTCCGGCGAGGGTTGTAGTCGTTGGAGAAACAGAGGGACAGCGAGTCGACGGAGGGGCGGCAACACAGGGCGGCGGCGTTCCTCCGGTGAGCGGTTTCCAGCGGCGTGCGATGGTGCGGAGTAGGAGAAGAGGTTGACGACAGCTCTGGGTGCAAAGCGGGGCTCCGGCGTGGGTTTTATAGGGGCGGAGTGGCCGGGGAAAAGGAAGGCGGCGGCTCACGCGGCGACCTGCGAAGGAAAGGTGCGGAACGCGTACCGCGGCCAGTATGGCAAACCAGCGTCAAGGGAAGGAAAGAGGAGACGCGGGCGACGACGCGGGGACGATCTGGATTCGGGGTGAGGAAGGAAAAGAAAAGGGGAGAGAGGCGCAGACGACGGCGCGGCGCGTCTGGCGTCGTGGTGGAAAAAGGAAAGAGGGGAGCGGAAGGAAGAAGAAAGGAAAGGAAGAGAGCGCGCCGACAGGTGGGACCTAGCTGGCGGTGAGAGGGAGGTGAAACGGTTTGGGCTGGTTGGTTTGGGCCGCGGGGGAAAAGAAAAGGAGAAGAGAAGGAGAGAGAGGGATTTGGGCCGACTGGGTTGAGCCGCGAGAAGAAGAAAAAATAGAAGGAGAAGAGAGAGAGGTTTGGGCCGGGCTGAAAGAAAAGAGGAGAAGAGAAAGAGAGAGAGATGCATGCATAATTTCATTTTGTGGCTTTTATAAAAATATTTTTAAAATTTTATTTCCTATATTTTTGGGTGTTAAACATAGCCCCGTCCGTCGAACTTATAATTGCAGCATGTAGTAAACATTCAACTACTAAATTCTCGCGAGTGACAGGAAATCACTCAACTTTTACTGGAGTCCTAATAGCATAGCATTCTATCGAACCTTATATCTAGTGTTTAGAGCATGGGTACCTAGGATCATGCAACTAAGTTCCCATTCAACTCCTATAAACTTAATGCACAAGTAAAGTAGAGTAATAAGTTGCATAATTTCGAAAATAGGGTTCATGCTCCGGGGCTTGCCTTCTTGGGTAAAGATAGCCTAGGGCTCGTCCGAACTCGGGTTCGGGTCTTCGAAAGGTTCAGTTAGATTCACTTGGCTTCACGCTGCTCACTCTTGGACGCGGGCATCAGCTCATACGTTCCGTCGGCGAGAGTAGTCAATTCTATATGAATGCACAAGTGTAAGTTTTAGTGATGGCAGGTGATATTTATTTTCTTCACGATAAAGTTGCAGTCCACAAAAACATAGATTTGGTTGTAAAGTTACTTAGTTATGATTTCTTGGGCAATTGTTAACAGAAGGGGGTGGTGTTGTATTGGAAATTTAATTTTCGCAGTATAAGCATGGATTAAGCAAAAGCACTGATCTAGGTAACTTCTGGTCATAACATTTTTATTCAGAGTACATTATGCAAAGATAAGACTACTGTAAAAATTTCAGACATTTTCATGCCGCAGAATAATTATGAAAAATGTAATACACAGCTACTGCTAGAACATAGTTATTTTTATACAGGACAAACCATGCAGGTTTTGATGCCAAATATTTTACAGGGGTTAATCTGTCCACAAATATGTTACTGTAAATTTTTCAGGTTTTATTTTGCATGACACAGAGCATAATAAATAGGACAAGATACACCTATTTTAATCAAGATTAATTTCTACAAGATGTTTTACAGGGTTCTTGTGTATGAAACTTTTTATACAGCAAGAGCTACTCTAAAGTGACCTACAGTAAAAATTTAAACATTTTCTAGGCAATTACACTAATTATTTGAATTAGTGCATTTGTCCTACCACAAAACTATATAAATAGGTTACAGAAAGGAAAAAGGTTCTAAATTTTTTCTGTGGTATTTAAGCATCACCATAATGGCTCTGGAAATGTTTCACAACATGAATCACAATATAACAGTAGGTACAAATTAGTTTAACAACATGAATCACAATATAAACAAAGTTTAACAAAAAGTTTAGCTAGGGATGGGTTCTGGTCCTAATATTTTTACACTGGCTTACACATCAAGCAACCAATCTACTGTCAAAAAATCAGATTCAGAACTGGTCTACAACAGTGGGTACAATTAAAGTCTATTAAACATTCCATTTAATTTAAAGCAAGATTTAGCATCCAACTGAAGAAAACATGTAACAACAGTTGTAGATTTTCTTCTAACGATTCCAGAACAGTTGAGTTTGTATTTTTATGATTTTTCTATGATTTTATATGAATTTTACAAGTTTGCTTTTTTTGAATTCAAAGTTTAAACACAGGTTTACAGTTATGCCCCTGGAAACTTGCGTGCAGACTCTTTTAAAGATTTCAATCGTTGCAATTGGGTCCCTAGGCGGCGCTGGCATGGCGGCTGGCCAAATTCCAGCGAGGGGGCTCGTCGGCGGCGAGGGGAAAAGGGTCGGAGAGATCCAGGGAGGTGAGAGCTACCTTGGGGTGGCCTTGGTCGGTGTTGGGGGTGGGCGGAGGTGGCTCGTCGGCGCGGAGTAGAGGGGCGGCGGAGGTGCGGAGCGTCGGCGACGGTGCTTCGGCGAGGAGGGGAGGGTGTGGGCTGGTCGATAAGCTTCACGGCGTCGAGGGGAACCCATTTCGAGGCTTGGCTTGGACGGAGGAGCTTCGGAGTGGGCTGTCCGTGGAGCAGCAGGGGAGCGGCGGCGGCGCGGGCGGCGCTGGCGGTGCTCCGGCGGTCGAGATGGTCGGGGAAGAGGCCGGTGAGCTTCCGTGGAGGGAGGGCAAGCTCGCTGGGTGATGGGTTTGGGCAGTGGGAGGCTGGAGGATGGGGCTCCACGGGCGGGTGGTGCACGACAGCGGCAATGGTAGCGGCGGCGGCGTTCTGGTGGGTTGAGGCGCACGCGGGTGGCCTTGTGTCGCCTTTTATAGGCTGCAAGAGGGAGGGAGAGCACCGGGCAACGCTGGGGAGGGGCGGCACGACAGCGGCAATGGTAGCGGCGGCGGCGTTCTGGTGGGTTGAGGCGCACGCGGGTGGCCTTGTGTCGCCTTTTATAGGCTGCAAGAGGGAGGGAGAGCACCGGGCAACGCTGGGGAGGGGCGGCACGACGGGGGCGCGTTACTGGTCGCGGTGGGCGGTGAGCGGAGCCGGGGCAGCATGCAGCGGACGTGGGTAGGGGATTGGGCGCTGAGGATTTGGCGTGGGGAGCGAGAGATCACGCGACGCGCGGGTTGGGCGAGGAGCTGCAGCAGCTGGCTTGCCGGGCAGCGAGCGCGGCGACTGGCGGGACGCGGCGGGAACACGGGCACGGCGCGGACTGGCCATTGGGCGCGGCGGGCAGCGAGCAGAGGCGCGCGTCGCCGGCGTGCGCGTGGCGTGCGCGGACTGGGCATGGTCACGGCGTGGGGGGAGCGCGTGCGAGCGGGGCGCGGCCAGGCATTGGCTTGGCGCCTAGCGCCGGTCAGGCATCGCCAGCCAAGTGGCCAGCGGCGAATGCGGAGCGGGTGGAGGGTCGGGCGAAGCGGAGGGTCAAGCGAAGCGGAGGGTCGGGCGAAGTGTAGGGTCGGGCGAAGCGGAGGGTCGGGCGAAGCGGAGGGTCGGAAGGGTCTGAAGTGAAAATAGAAGAAAAGGCAGGGGCTGGTTTTCAAAGTCCAGTGTTACTCAAATTTTTGTGTTGCAACTCAAAAATCTCCGAACATGAAAGTTGTTCAAAATGAAAAGTTACACAAGTTTTGTTTCAGGCCAAAGTTTATTTGAGTTCTAGTTTAGATGTTATTTTCAAAACTCAAAAAGTATGATTCGGAGGGCACGTCATTTCCTGGGCAAAAATTTTTTATTCTCTCCTGGGCTTCAACTAGACTTTTGTTTATCCTGTCATCGATGGTGTGTCTATTAAATTTCGCCGCCAAGTGCGTTGAGGTGAGAGTTATTTAATTTGTTTGATTAAAGTACATGTATTTATGCACATATACACATCTATTTTTAATTCAAAGCAAAACCAATTCATAATTCATTTCTTTTAAACTTTTCTTATTTATCTATGCATCGTGTTAAGCTAATGAGGCTTATTTCGCAATTTAAGTACCTGAGGTGTTACAGGAGCTAGGCTAGAATTCTCTTAGCGTAGCAAGTAATCCTCAGGGCCGGAGAGCAGTCCTCGGCCTTAGGTAATGGCTTTGTATTCGACTCGTCAGTACTCTATTCATAATGCAAAGCGGAGCCTTGGTTGCTTTACTCTCTTGATAGTCTATCATGCCTTGGCTTGTTATACTATCCTTATAGTTTATCATATCATGGCTTGGTGCTTCACTAGTTATGCTTTATATATGAATAGGCCAGATGATCTGTGTAACATCACAAAATTTTTCCCAGAATGTTATATGTGCAAAAATGAGAATTTTCAAAAAATCTTTGTGTGGGAGTGAAAATAGCTAAGATAACTTAGTAATGATAGTGTGCTACTTTGGATTTAGTTGGAATTTATTGGTAATGCTTATCTCCCTTAAAATCCTAGGAAGATAAAATCCATTTATAGGATGAGGACATTAATGATAGTGTGCTACTTTGGATTTAGTTGGAATTTATTGGTTCTACGTTGTTTAATCTTGTTGGCTTTGGATTTAAATTGATTGCTTGACACTTGTGTGGAATCCAAATTGAAGTGAACCCTTCAATTTGAATTCACCAACTAACCTAACTAACTAACTAACCTATGCAAGCCCTACCTGAAACCTATCCTAGCCTTAACCCGCTACCCTAATCAGGCCCTAGCATGGAACCAGCCCAGAACCAAACCTTAACCCGCTAACCTGCCCTAACCTGGCCCAAGGTCAATCCCTAACATCTAACCAAACAAAAGTCCAAATCCCAACACAACCCAACCCACCGAGCGGCCAATCAGCCAGCTGGCCGACCCAGCCTGCTAAGCGCACACCAACACCACGGCCTGCCACCGCTTTTTGGCCCACACAACCAGCCTGGCCCGCTAACACCACGGTCCACCTGGTGCTTCCCCGCTCCACACCGATCCAGCCCAGCTCGTCTCACCCGCTCGCCTTTCTTCACCTTGGGACACTGACAGGCGAGCCTGCCTTGTCAGCTTTCCCCAACCTCCAGCACGCCGCCCGCGCCGCACCTCGCTCTGCACCGCTCCGCGTTCGCCGCGCCCTCCCCTGCTCCGTGACAAGATGGCAAAACCGTTGCTCGTGTCACGCCTACGTCGCGCCTCCCGCTGTTGGCAACCACGCCCCCAGCGCGCGCGCTCGCCGCCATTGCAAACCCTAGACCAGGACCCTCGGATCCGTACTACACGTCCATGGCATGGACAACGAGGATCCCCGCCATCCTCTTGAGCCGCACCCTCCAAACCCTAATCGGCCGCCTACAGAAGCCCCCGCGACCACCGCCGTAAACCCTAGAAAACCCTAGGGCTCCGCCCTTCCCAATCCGCCGTCGCCACAGCGCCTACAGAGGAGAAGAGAGGAAGGGAGGAGGGGAAGACCGAGCAAGAAGGAGGAGGAGGAAGACCACACGCCGCCGCTGGACCCCCGGAGCTGACGCCTCCGCCATGCTAAGGGAGGGGACCCGCGCTGAAGGATGCCGCCGCCGCTGGTCGTTGCCAAGCCCGGATTGAGTCGCCACTGCTCCGAGATGTCATGGACACGACACCTCCCTGCCTCGCCTGCACGACACCGAACCCGACTGTGAGACTTGCCCTCGCCGCTCGTCTTGCCACTCTTTGTTGTGCTGCCGACATGCGTCTCGCCGTCGATGAACCCTCTGTTAGAAAACCCTAGGACCAATAGTCCCATGTTCTGTGCAGGAGCCCGACATGCCGCCCTCGTCGAGCACACCGCCGTCGCGCTCGACTTCGCCCATCTACTGGCTGCAGCAGCTCCAGAACGCCGGACTCCTACGCGCGTCGCGCGACCATGCCGCGGCCTCAGACTACCGAGCACCCGCGCGCGTGCGAGCCCCGGCGCCTCAGCTTGAGTCCCTGGCTCGAGTTGCAGCTCACCGTGCCCGTCGTACTGCGGTCACCGCCCGCAACCGTACCATGCTAGCCTCATCACGGTCCCGGAACACCGGACCCCGCGCGCACGCCACCTTGCCCTGCCCTTCCCCGCCGTGTCGCAGCCTCGGTCATGCCGAGTGCTCACGCGCATACGTGTCCAGCACCGCGCCATGGCTTCGCCTTGGCCGTGCCCCTGTCTCGCCTTGTCGTCGCCCGCCTTTAGCCTGACCGAGCCCCCCTGCCGCGTCATGTCGTCCCTGGGCGCGGTCACCACGCGAACGTGACCGCAACGTCGCGGTCACAGCATGCCCAGGCCCATGTACCCTTGCACTAAGCACCTTGCGAGTGTCTCTGGCTATCACACTCAACACACAAACATGGCACCCACAGACCTGTACACAAGCCCAAGGCGCACCGGATCCGGGAACGGCCACACCGGATCCGGCGAGTCGCTGCCGCCTGGGTCCCGCCCACCGGTGGGCGAACGGGAGCCGCTGACCTGTGGGCCCTAGTAGTCAACGAGAGAGAGAGAAGAGGACGTCGATGCTTGGACCCCAGCTGTAGAAGAAAGAGGAGACTGACGGGTGGACCCCGCCTGTCAGCAGAAGGGAAGAGAGCGGGAGGTTGGACCGGGCCAAGAAGTTGGAGGCAGAGTTTGGGCTGTGGTTCATTCCAGCGTCCGAGCCAGCCTGCAGCCGAGCTGCCAGCCCAAGCTGGCCTACGTAGTTGAGCCAACCCAAAGGCCTTAAATTGAGCAAGCAGCCACTTCGCCGAGCCGACCCTCAAGCCCTAGCCAAAACCGTCCGGTTTAGAAACCAGCCGAGCCAAGTTGGGCCTTGAGCCGGCCCAACGAACATACAACCAAAACCCTGACCTTTCCCCTTTTCTTTTTGTGGACCGACCCGTGGGTCCCACCTGTCAGCCTCAGGCTGAGGCTGACCCGTAGACCCCACTGACCCATGGACCCTACCTGGACCTTTGATCGTTGATCGGTCAATGATTGACCAGTCAACACTGACATCAATAGGGCCCACAAAATAGAAATTTCTCCCCATGAAAGCTCAAGATTGCGATGTCATGCTCACCACAATGCTTCCTGTTGCTATCAGGAACATACTGCCAGAAAAAGCATGAATGGCTATCATGGGCTTGTGCTTCTTCTTCAATGCAATCTCTAAGAAGGTGATTGATGAGAAATCACTTGATGAACTAGATAAGAACTTGTTCGAGACAATGGTTCTCCTTGAGGCATACTTTCCACCATCATTCCTTGATGTAACTGTGCATCTTATTGTTCACATGATTAAGGAGATAAGGTACCTTGGGCCGGTGTTCCTACATCATATGTATCCATACGAGAGATTCATGAGCACTCTGAACAAGTATACAAAGAGTCGGGTTCATCCCTAGGGAAGCATGGTTCAAGGGTACTCTGTTGAGGAGGTAGTTGACTGGTGCCTTGATTTCATTGACCCTACAAATCCGATTGGCATATCGAAGGCTCGCCACGAGGGAAGGTTAGCAGGGATGGGTATACTTGGGGCGAAGACATTCGATCCATACGTTGATGCATTCCGACAGGCTCATTTTCTTGTGTTGCAACACACAACGGAAGTGTCCGCATACATTGACGAGCATAAAGTGCACCTGCATCGAGAAAATATGGACCGGAGCGAAGCTTGGTTAGCGAGGGCACATATGAACGGATTCAATATTTGGTTCAGAAATTGAATACAAAACCTAGACTATAGCATAGATGATGATGACGCTCTTAGAAGTTTGGCGGTCGGTCCTCTGTTCACAATAACTAGCTACCAAGCTTATGATATAAATGGTTACACATTCTATACTACCGCCCAAGATAAGAAAAGCATATACCAAAATAGCGGTGTGTGTTGACGGTCCTAAAGTGTCATATCTGACCGTCAACTCTTGCAAAGAACAGTGACAAAACAAACACCGAACTAGACATAGGAGTTTAATACTAATCATTTCCTGAAGTTTTGGTGAATCACTGTTTTTAGGAGACCATTTATGCATATGGAGGAAAACCGTGCTCAAGCAAAGATAAAAGTACACTTCAAAGCATTGTATGAGAGCACAAGAATTGGAGGGCCACACCCCTAATCAATTCAACCCCCAAGTCCAAGAGAAAAGATACATCTAACAAATCAGAGGAAGATACAAGGATCCAAGGGCCAAATGACATACCAAACTAACAAAACTTCAGGGGAACACAAAGGAGCAACACTAGGGCCCACCTATCAGTTGTCTAGAGGAAGGAGGGCCCGAGGGGGCGCCATTAGGGGTCGGCCGACCCCGTTGGTAGCCCGACCCCCTACTAGGCCCAAACAGGCCCATCTTCCGCCTGCAGACACCCACCGCACTGCCATGCCAGCCCCGGATGGTTCCACCTCGGAAGTTTACTCAAGGATCCACCCTTGGAGGGCTATTTAAGGAGGAGGAGAGCCCACCATTAAATACACCACAAGAGAAGAGAAGAGCTCCACTCCAAGGCAAAGTCCTACCTCCGTAGTGCTTAGAAATGGGGAGAGAGTGAGGGGTAGTTCGGAGGGGCGCCGGCCTATCGGCGCTCTTCTCCAACTTGTACCTCGATGGATGCTTCTTTCTTAAGTAAGTATTCATGATCTTCTATGGTAGTAAGTCTTTTGGTTATGTAAGTTTTATTCTTTACTTTCTTGTGGGTTCATCATTCATCTTCGGACGTTTGCTTCTAGCCGAAGGACTTGACACTTTAGACAGAGTCTGGCCGGGGTTAGAAGTAGTGATCGATAGCGTAGACGTGGTGTCTAGGCTTGAAGTCGCCTTTGTTTGCTACCCTTCCCTACGGTCTTTCGGGGTAGGCCGCAGGTGGTGACAGCCCTGTCCGTCCCTTGTAGTCCCCCACGTTCGGGTTGGGCGTACAGCTAATAGCCGGATACTCTTGGCAGACCAGGAGTAAGCCGGTGCCCGAAGTAAGCAAGTAGAGGTTGAACCTTTCTTCACTAGAACTCTAAAGCCATAGGAATCCTCTCTATCCTCACCTACATATCTCTTGTTTATCCTTGGATGAACTAGTTAGAAGGCTAGTACCTCCGTTCCTCGTGGAAATACGATACCCTTGAATACTCATCGGTGAAGTGTTACGGCGGTATCTCCGTACGCTTGCGGATTATTCTATGAACGTTAAGAAATACCAACAATCATTTCTGGCGCCGTTGCCCAGGAACGGTTGTTGTATTGCCTTCGAACCAAGTTTGTCCTCGTATCTTTTAAAAGAAAATCATATCATTTGCTTTTACTTACCTCTACCTTGACACCCGCTATCTATTTTATCCTCTATCCTTATCTTGAAAAAAAATCTGTTGCTTTTCTTCACTTCTACCTTCACCCCAGCTACCCAGATTATCCTTAAAAAAAATGTATCATTTGCTTTTCTTTACCTCTACCTTCAACCCCGCTATCCATGAAAGGTTATCCTTGTCCATACCTTTCAACCACCTAGGACGAGTTCTTATAGCCACAGACCTCTTTTAAGCCCACCACAGCTTCTGGCTTTGAACTCTGTCCGTATCATATTGCCTTGGTTCAGGAACAACCCTTCTCTGGAGCCGAAGATGAAGATCTCGACAGTCATTTGCGATTGTTCGAGTAACTATGTTCGTGCTTGGTAATCCCAGGCATAACACAGGAAACCTTGAGGTGGAAGTTGTTTCCTTTCTCTTTCACAGAGAGGGCGGAACAATGGTACACCCACAACGTGGGAAGAGTGAACGATGATTGGGGAAAGCTCCGAGATGACTTTTGTCACTCGTTCTCTCCTTTGTCCCCCACACCTTTCCCGCGGAGTGACATTCTTGCATTTGAGAAATTCGAGAAGGAGTCCCTTAGAGCAGCATGGGCTAGATTTTCACAACTTTTAGCGATTAGCCCAGGCATGCCTTTACCTGATTAAGTGACCTTACATCTCTTTTGCACAGGTTTAGACATGACCTCTGCTCTGCATCTTGACATAGCTACTAGAGGTTCGTTCGCATATAAAACTCCGATGGAGGGAAAGAAAATCCTTGATCGTATCTTAGAAAAACACACTTCCTCCATCGTAGTTCCCAAAACCATCCAGGAAAAAGCCATGTCATGCTTTGAGGAGCCCTCGCCAGCCGAATCCAACCTCGTTCTCCATCCATAGATTCATCTGTTAGGCCCTCATCCGAACCACGAGCACCGATGGAAGTAGTAGTACTCTACCCTTCGGATTCCCCCATCAAATTCGATGATTCTGGGAACACCTCGACCTATTGTTAGCGCAAGAAAGCTACGACACCACCTCTATCTCATCCTTCCAATCTTCACGAGGTGGCTCTCCCCAGAAAGTAAACACCAAGGGAATGGTTAATGGAAGTGAAACGCTCTTCCGAAGCAATTCGGATTCTTTCTTCCTCCGTGACCATGCCTTGCTCTATAAAGGGAACAGTTGTAGAAGCCCTTCACGACCCCACTGCCAAGGCTAGCATCATGTCTGAATTTCTAGCAGAAACTCTCTTGGGTGACATGCCTCCAGCCCCGACCGATAGACTCTTCACAAGTCCCTTGGGACTTATCTTTGAATGTCGTGGGATCGCAACAGCCGTGCCAATCGTCATTGACAGAACCGAGGTGCGCCACGATATCCACATCTATCCCATCATCGATTTCGATCTTCTGCTAGGCTTCCCGTTGGTAGACCTCCTCCGTACATCCCAAGGAAGCCTAGATGAAAAGCTTATGGAAATTGCTTCCGCCACCTGTTCTTTGAAAAATCCCATGGCGAAGCCTCATCCTAAGCAAAATCCACTCGAGATGGTGATGCGTGTATCTCCATTCACATCATCCGAGCCAGCTTCATTTGAGGATGTAGAACTTTCTGCCCCAAAGAAGATGACTTGGAAGAACTTCACGAAGACGAACGACCATCATCACCGTCGATCGGGTTTGAGCCTCTTTCCGCTGGCCCAGCATTAGTCCCTCATGATGATTCTCTTGAGATGGAGAACTCATGGGCTACGGAGCTTTGTGAGGAACTGACTTTAGAACCCAAAGAAAAAGTTTCCCTAGATGAGCATGGGAGCATTATTCTTGAAACCCCTCAAGAATCATGCTCGCGTAACACCTTTCTAGAGTCAGCCACACTTTGTGCCATAAGCACGCGCGAGGACTACAACCACCCTAATGTCCTCCTTTGCAAAATGTTTAGACGGATGGTTGTAGATGCTTTTGTTTATCATAAGCATTGCAAATTTCGTGGGCACATTGCAGCACAAACCTTGCAGCTTGAGCAACGATGAGAAATCGACAAATGGTGGTGAAGCTGGGAACTACATCACCATTGATGGCTGCAGGATGAATCCCCCATGGTCGAGCTTGTGACCATAAACAAAGCACTGCCGGGAGATGGCCCAGACATTTATTTTCTTTTCCAATAAAAGTTTGAATAAAAGCAAGAACATGTTTTTAGGATAAGCATGCACCTTCGGGTATTTTTGGTCGCTAACCATTTCAGGTTGAGATTGAAAAGAACAAGAAGCATGTGAGGCCCGAGAACATGGTAGCTACATCAGCTGTACACCCGGTCCTTTTTGGTGGTTGAACACACTTTGAAGGAAACACCAACACTGCACACTTGGCTCTTGGTGTCTCAACACACAAAAGTCCAAGTGTGGGGGTAATCGGTGAGCAACTCATGTTCCAATCATCCCGAGAGGAATCCTTGTTTAAAGAGGATGTCAGCTCTAGCTTGCTTATGAAAAAAAAGAGAGATGAGGAAGAAAGAAAATATGAAAGAAAAAAAGAATAAAAAATATATAAAAAAAGAGGAGTGAAAAAAATAGAGAAAAGAGAAAAGAAAAGGGAGAGATCAAAAAAAAGAGAGAGAAAGAAGAACATGAACAAGATGAGAGTAAGAGCAAGCCAGCATGCACCACGTTGATCAGAGGCCACATTACGCGCGCCTCCAAGCCATGGCATTGAACTTTAGCAGAAAACATTATGCCACCTACCTCCACACAGCCTTACTCTCGCTTACGCTTATCCTTATTCGCTCCCAGCTTTGCATACCTTCGCTCAAGCAGCTCTTGCACGCTTACAAGCAAGAGGAATGCTCCTCTTCCATTCCAAGCCTTTGCTGCTCCACTCCGTTTGGCACTTGCTCACCTGCATGAAAGGAGATATACTTGCGTCACCAATCATAAACATTGTGCCATGCCTCAAAAGAACACAGTTCCCACACATGAGGCATGAATACCTCGTCTGAGTTGGCATGGTCAAAGGGCTTTCCTCCACTACAAACCACAACAAAATGGAGGAGCAATCGACCATCATACGTGACCACACCACTGCTGCAGAAATTTCAGATCATCCATCCTCATGTACAGCTGGCAAGAATAGTTAGGTATGCGAAGGTAAGGTTCACCAATCCTTTGCTCACTGCTTATCTCCATATGAACAGAGCTTGATCATGCAAATTCATGCTTCCTTTGTCTACATTTTTATGGTCTAGTTTGGATGTCTTTCCTGGAGGCACATCCATAGGCTTTTTAAATTAAGCATGGTTCTTAGGTTAAACAGCTTTCTTTAATCAAATTAGACATGGTGTTGTGTTTGATTAATGAACCATCAGAGTGTATATGAGCAAAGATTTTGGATGCATATCTTTCATGGACTAACCCTTACAAGAAAATTTTCAAAATTGTTGGGTAAGTCCTCAAGTTCAAGTCATATGGGAGATAAACCAAGGCCCGTGACACACTTCAACAAAGATTGCATGACATGCAAGGGAGGCACAGGTCACCTATCAAGGTTCACTATGAGTATATGCCAAATGCCCCTTGGTTATGTTCAGCAATTCTTATCTCGGCCTTGTTTGAGTTTTGCTGAAAAGATAAAAATATGGTGAACCATATAAAAAACAAAGATCTTTCTCAAATAAAAGAGTCTCTCTCGAAAAAAATGAAATAAAATACTGGCAAGCATTTTGGGATCCATGCTAGTTGAATCTTTGAGTTTGATCTTTTTTAAACATGGATGTGAGCAACAATCTCGAGGCAAAAATAAAATCTTTTCAAAATTCTTTCAAGCATTTGTTGTCCACTAACTTCTTGCAGGGAATAAAATGGCAACCAAGGAGCGGTGTGCAATAACTTCAGACACCACTCCAAATGCTCCTTGGTTCAACAAAAAGAAAGATGCCCGAGGAACTAAAAAGAGCCAATGCAAGACTTTGTTTCGTTCATCATAACTTTCCAGTTGGTTCTATCTTGAGGAGACCCATTAGGTAAGTGTCACAAAGACCTCGTGCATCCCGGATCCATGATTCCACCCTGGTAATTTACCCATCGTGCCATCTTGCCGTAATAAAATAAAATTATAAATATAGAAATAAATAAATAATAATAATAAAAAGAAAGTTAGGCCTTTAACATTTCATGCACCCAAACAAAACTAAAATTGTTTGCAATAAAGATTTAAACTCCCCGGTATTCAAACCGATAGAGTTTTTGTTTCACCCTTTGCTTCTCCAGAATAAAAACAGGTACAAGAATAAGTGTGGGGGAGAGCTCTCCAGCTCAGTGACCACTCTTTCAAGACCTCCCCCAACATGCTGCGCAACATCAGATGGTCCAACATACTGAAGACCAGGACAGAGGGATCTAGAGAGGAATGGACGAACCTTTGGTTTGACCAAACCGCCTCTAACTTCCCTCCGTTTCCTCTTCTAAGTCTTCAGCAATGGTTTGTGCAAAGCTACCCTCAAACTCCCTAATTCTTGAGTTTAAATAAATTTCATTTTGATCACTAAAATTAAACTCAATGGACATTGCCAATCTCCTCGTGTTGAACATGTGTTTCCCATGGTTGGCTTGCATATGTTTTATTCCTTGCTCATATTACTGTTACTTATGAACAATCTATCATAGAGAAAGCATGTCATCTAAGTAGTTGACGGATGTGATATGGTATGATGAAAGAAACCTTGCTCCTCTCTGCAAAGAACTTGGGAATTTATCTTTTAAAAATTCAAAATCAATAGCTTGACTCCCCCGATGATGCTAGATTTCCTACCAAACCATACATTGATCTTTTTGTAAACCTTACACATATGCCACTTGATTTTGCATTGAGCTTTGTCAAATTTTGTGACCTTTGTGAGAATCTTTTCATACTCTCATGATCAAGATCACGTACACTCCACTCATACATGCTGACTTCTACACTAGAAGTTGCGCCAAAATACTCCACCCATCCATCCATTACATTTCACGAAATAAAAACTCCATATCAAACCATGACCATTCTCTCCAAAGTCCCCATCATGTGAAAAAGGATAGGGGATATGCAAAAAGAAATAAGATACATGCTCAAGAAAGCATGATGAAAAAAAAGAAAAAAAAAGAAGAAAAAGATGCATACCCAAAGAAGGTATGCCACGTGCTCACAAGGCATGTCAAAAAGAAAAAGATAAGCCCATATCCCAAAAGAAAAAAAAGGGGAAGGAGAGAATTGGTTATTAAAAATAGGGAGTTCATACACCATCTACCCAAAAGTATTCACACACATGCACATCTTGATCAAAGTGTATGATTTGTTTCTCCTTGGATCCGGTTTTTGACTTCGCAACTTATGCAATTCAAGTATGCCTCCTTTGCATTACCTACCATGAGCTCCACGAAAGCCTTATTAGAAGTAGGATGAAAAGAGGCAATTCAATGCCTTGGTGAGGAACCAAACACATTGAGCGATTCGAGAGAATCATCCGAGGAGCAAGTCTATGTTTTTTTAAAAATCTTTCAAAAAAAAACCCAAGTTATCTGAGCAGGTGAAGTAAGAAGCACTTGATTCTAATCTGTTCCGTTCCTCAACCACCCAAGATGATGTGGTAGACACTTCAAAGTTCATAAGTAAAGGTGAGGCTTGGAATAACTTGTATGCACGCATCACACCAACTGAGGAGATGGACCATCTTAGTCTGCAACTCTTTACTCGAGGACGAGCAAAGGACTAAGTGTGGGGGTGTTGTTGACGGTCCTAAAGTGTCATATTTGAACGTCAACTCTTACAAAGAACAGTGACAAAACGAACACCGAACTAGAGATAGGAGTTTAATACTAATCATTTCCAGAAGTTTTGGTGAATCACTGTTTTCAGGAGACCATTTATGCATACGGAGGAAAACCGTGCTCAAGCAAAGATAAAAGTACACTTCAAAGCATTGTATGAGAGCACAAGAATTGGAGGGCCACACCCCAACTCAATTCAACCCCCAAGTCCAAGAGAAAAGAAACATCTGACAAATTAGAGGCAAATACAAGGATCCAAGGGCCAAATGACATACCAAACTAACAAAACTTCAAGGGAACACAAAGGAGCAACACTAGGGCCCACCTATCAGTTGTCTAGAGGAAGGAGGGCCCGAGCGGGCGCCATTTGGGGTCGCCCGACCCCCTGGGTCACCCGACCCCCTACTAGGCCCAAACCGGCCCATCTTTCGCCTGCAGACTCCCACCGCACTGCATATGCCAGCCCCAGATGGTTCCACCTCGGAAAATCACTCAAGGATCCACCCTTGGAGGGCTATTTAAGGAGGAGGAGAGCCCCCCATTCAACGCACCACAAGAGAAGAGAAGAGCTCCACTCCAAGGCGAAGCCCTACCTCCATAGTGCTTAGAAATGGGGAGAGAGTGAGGGGTAGTTCGGAGGGGCGCCGGCCTATCGGTGCTCTTCTCCAAATTGTACCTCGACGGATGCTTCTTTCTTAAGTAAGTATTCATGATCTTCTATGGTAGTAAGTCTTTTGGTTAAGTAAGTTTTATTCTTTACTTGCTTGCGGGTTCATCGTTCGTCTTCGGACGTTTGCTTCTAGCCGAAGGGCTTAAGTCTTTAGACAGAGTCTGGCCGGGGTTAGAAGTTGTGATCGATAGCATAGATGTGGTGTCTAGGCTTGAAGTCGCCTTTGTTTGCTACCCTTCCCTACGGTCTGTCGGGGTAGGCGGTAGGTGGTGACAGCCCTGTCCGTCCCTTGTAATCCCCCACGTTCAGGTTGGGCGTAGAGCTAATAGCCGGATACTCTTGGCAGACCAGGAGTAAGCCGGTGCCCGAAGTAAGCAAGTAGAGGTTGAACCTTTCTTTACCAGAACTCTAAAGCCATATGAATCCTCTCGATTCTCGCCTACATATCTCTTGTTTGTCCTTGGATGAACCAGTTAGAAGGCTAGTACCTCCATTCCTCGTGGAAATACGATACCCTTAAATACTCACGGGTGAAGTGCTACAGCGGTATCTCCGTGCGCTTGCGGATTATTCTGTGAACGTTGAGAAATATCAGCAGTGTGCGTATAGATGCTATTGACACCAACGGCGAGAAGACAACATACTATGGCCAGATAGAGGATATATGGGAGCTCAATTATTCAGACTTTAAGGTTCCAGTTTTCAGGTGCCGATGGGTTAAAGACGCAAGGTGTGTCATGAAAGACCCATATGGATTCACAACTATCAACCTTGAGAAAGTTGGATTCAAGGATGAGCCATTTGTACTTGCGGTTCAAGTTGCCCAAGTGTTTTATGTGCCCGACACGAGAAACAAGAAATGACATGTGGTGCTCCCGGGGAAAAGACGGGTAGTAGGTGTCGAAAATGTTGTGGATAAGGAGGAGTACATTCAATTTGATAAAATCCCTTCATTTGGTAGCCGGAACCTCCCTGTGCTCCTGGAAAGCGAGAGAACTCCTTACTTACAAAGAAGCCACAAGGATAAAGGGGCCAACAAGGCAAAAGGCCGCAAAACAAGGAAAAAATGTAAAGGCAAAAGAAGATGATGCATGTATGTGTGAAATTTGTAAGATAAAGTGTAAGATAATTTCTAAGAGTAGTTAGATAATTTATGTCTCTGTAATTTGGCATGTCTCAAATTTTTAAGATGATTTATGTAAGATAAGTTATGTCTCTGTAATTTGGCATGTCTCAAATTTGTAAGATGATTTATGTAAGATAAGTTATGTCTCTGTAATTTGGCATGTCTCAAATTTGTAAGATGATTTATGCAAGATATTTAGAATGTAAAGTTCTGAGCCAATCTACACTCTGGATAGTAAATTCTGTAACCAGGAAAAGGAGATGCGGATTTGTTGACCCGCGTCTCCTATGTGTTTCTCTCAAAATCAGATAACATGCTTATTGATGCATATATGATCCACACCACCACATCCAGACAACATAGGAGACAGACAAATAAACTCTCCAAAGTTAGCAGAAATTAAAACCCACCCGGAGCCGCCAATTACTCCCTCACCTGTCCCGCGTAAATTAAAACCCACCCGGAGCCGTCAATTACTCCCTCACCTATCCCTCACCCGTAAAAGTGCAATTAATGCAAATACCATAATAACGACGACCAAGTTGAACGGCCAGGCAAGCAAGCCAAATGAGTAAAACGCAGACCACCTTTTACGGTCCAAGGCTGTTTTTTCAAATACCAGGATTGTTCAAATCACTTGGGAATCGAACCATTGATTGCTATTGGATTTCCTCCTCCCAATCCAATAGCAAAATCTACTCACGGTACATTTCATATTATTCAATGCACCACAAGAGCACCCTGTCAGCCAAAAATCGATAACAGTAATAGTTTAGAATGAAACCATAAAATAATCTACATATTTACTCCCAGCGAATATATAACTTCCCTGCACCTTCTCTCTCATTTTTATCCTCTCTTTCTCTCTCCTCGTACTCACTGCATCCAAGATCCAGGACCCTCCCGCATCCCCATCGCCACTGTTCTTATGGTTTGCCGGCGAGCATTTGATATGATGGTGAGCCCATCATCTCCTCGATGCTGCCTTGATTTCTCGTTTGCTGTTTTTGATCATAGACTCTTTGCAGAGGAGGGTTATTTATTTCTCGTTTGGTATTTTTGATCACTGTTTTTGAAGCATCGTGGCGGCGGCACCACGCCACCGAACCACTGGCGCCCTTTCCCCTCACGTACAACTACTGCCTGACTGCCTCTGCTGGTGGTTACGGTACCTCTTTTGGGGGCACATCCTCATGCAACCTTGACAACCATCGGAATCCCGTTGCCAAACCCAAGTTGGGGAGGTTTCGTTGGCGGTGAGATCCGTTTTTAAGGTATATCATTTCTTCCTTTCTTGGTTCTTTGATTAGATTGTTCCGATTTTGAATGAGTTCTTCAATTCGTTTCCCTTCAAATATGTTCCTGTGTGCCCTCAATTCCAAATCGCGCACTAACTATATCATGTTTTCCACTCTAATTTATCCACTTTTAGGCAATTATCAAGTATTGTTAGTAGCTTTCTTGTGGGATTTAGAGGGCACAAGCGATGCCTTCGTAAAGATGGAAAAAATCATTTTTTTTCTCAATGACTACATCAATTGGGGCAATCTCAAGAATGGTTTTAGTACGAGCAATAATGTAGTAGTAATTTTCAGAGCATAAAAATTATCATTGTGCTTCCACGTCGCAAGGTAATGCATGATATAGTAGTATTTTTCATAATTCAGAGTAGCATTATGTTCATATTCAAGTAGTATTTTTCCAGAATTTAGAGAAGTATTTTCGTAATTTTGAGTAGTAATTTTTATAATATAGAGTAGTATTTTGTGTGCTTTATAGTAGTTCATAACTTGTGAATCATGCGACCATGAGGTCATGCTGCCACATAATAGTACGACCACTTCAGCAGTCCATTAGAAGTCTACTATGGTGGAAATAATTTTATAACTGATTATTCACGCTTTTTTTTCTTGTTCTTGTAAGCTATGCACTATTGAAGCTGATATGATCAATAATTGAACTAATCAATTTGTTGTGCTCTCATCAGTGTAAGCTTTTTCTTTTTATTCCAACGTGAAGACTGTCGAGTCATTATAAAATAATGCTCTAAAAATTTAAAATGACTTCTGCAATGAGATTGTGGATATTACTTCTTTTTGTTTGCAAATTGCTTCTTTGAACAGTGATAATGCCAAACCATGATAAATTTATACAAACCATGACTGCTTTATGTTTGAAAATTACTTCTTTTGGCGGACAACTATATCCATGTAGCTTGCATTTTTTTTTTGACAAGGTCATCTAGTATTTTGAACCTGCTGCCGCTCATGCATGTTTTGGTTCAGAACAAGATAGCGAATGATTCTCATGCAACCTTGACAGCCATTGTGGAGAACAGAACGGAAGCTAGTAGGCCTTATTTGCTCTCTACTGCTACCCCTGCACTGCTGGGCTTCATCATCAATTCCCAACATTCTCAGCACAAAATACACTTAAATGTAATCTGTTATAACAACATTTTGTACTCACTCTAGGAAAAAGTGGGCAATTGATGTGTTCTCTGTGTTCAGCTTGTACATCACTTAATCTTTGTTGAATCAAATTCCGTGTGACCAGCTAGTGATTTTGAATATATGTGATTACGTATAACGGATATTACTTCTTATTTTGTGTCGCAATTGTGATGTTCAAAACATTATTACTGTCAAGTCGTAGATAATTACTGCTTTAAATTTTAAAAATTACTTAAAGTCGTTGAAGATATTTGCTTCTTTATGTTTGAAAATTACTTATTCAAAGAATAATTATGTTTTTAAAGATAATGTCTAAATTTGAACTACTTTTTTAAAATTGAAAGTACTATTGGGAAACTTATTTCTCAAATTATAATTATAAGTACTTATCAAAAAATAAAAACTACTAGTAGGGGATTATTAAGAAACGAAAATTAGTTATAGAAAAATAAAAAAATGGGGAATAATTGGCCAACTACACAAAGAATAATATGTCCGGGGGTAATCTTGTATAACAAAAAAAAAATTCTGCTTACATACACGACCATCTATGACTAAGCATTTCATGTTTCAATGACTAACAATTCCTTGCTTGTTAGTTTATAAATTATATTGAGTCGAATTACTTCGTGTTATGCATAAGTAGTTAAGTACTCCTTATTTCTATAACGATTACTCCATGATTCAATGACTAATTACTTCTTGGTGAAAAGTACCCGAATATTGCTTGTTAATTACTCCTTCTGAATGACTAACTGCTCCTTAACAATGGGATACGGCCCAACTCAAGGGGTATATAACGCGGATAGAAATTGCCGCGTTGTACGTGGTGCCTTGCATGCTACCATTCATGTACTCACCAACCATGCTGTATCCCATTGTGAAAGCGTACAAAGTTTGAACCAATCAATGCAAATAAATCTCAGAGATCAATGCATACGAGTCCACCAAAACGGGTAGCAAAGTAAATAATGCACACATATATTCCTTACTGAAATCTCTCTCATTTTAGCCGTCTTTCCTGCAAGCAGTAACCACCCTAGAATCTTTTCACTTTTAAGTTAATTGCACAACAAAGCTTCCATGCAGGCCGCATGCACTGCATGCCAAAACATAGGTTTTTACGGCTGCCGGGGCATCAAAACCTGTTCGGAACGTAAAACGTAGATAACAGGACAGGTATGAACCCATGCATGCAATATAAATCCAATCGCGTCAGACACGTCAAAATATCTCTTGGGTTAATTCAATATTACTTCTCTTAAAATTCCATGTATTACTTCTAGTTGTGAAATTAACTTTCCATGTGTCGGAAAATTACTTCCCAAGTGCTGTAATAATTGGCCATATAAACAAGAAATAATCTCTTGAGACCAAAGGAGTAATCTTCTAGAACTAACCATATTTAGACGAGACAGATGCATGTCTAGTCATGAAGCAACCGCATTCCTATGCATGCAAATATTGCTCTCCCAAATCTAGCTTACTTTAATAGACGCGCATGCAAGTTTGAACTACCTCCTAAAATCCCTCTCTTTTATTGCAAGTTCACCTATAATGGGAGATTCCATGCATGGCGCATGCTCCGCTTCCAGCTATGAATTGTTGGTGCCCCTTGTGCTGCACCGAGCTTGAGATGGATGACTAGCAGACACTGTTACCGAAAACATTACTTACTTTGCTCGACGGAGTTCCGTCCGGTTCGCTGCCAACAACCAGAAACTCATGCGCAAAAGCCATCTCTGATACTATTTTACATAGTAATAAGTGTTTATAGAAGTGTGAAACAGGGACCGGGGGCCAACGAGCCATATTTTTTACTCCCTCATCAACGCCAAGTAATAAATACCCACCCCGCCGGAGATCCACAGAGTATGCCGCCAGCGACCCAAAACCCCTGCGCCAAATCCATCTCTGATACTTTTTTACGTAGCAATCAGTGTTTATAGAAGTGTACGCCAACTTAACTGTGACCGGGGACTAGGGAGCCACATTTTTACTCCCTCATCAACGCCAAGTAGTAAATACCAAGCGCGCCAGAGATCCATCGGGTACGCCGCCAACGACCCAAAACCCCTACGCCAAATCCGTCCATAGCACTGTTTTTACTGATCAATTACTGTTTATGACAATGGGAGCTAGTTAAATGTGCATTAAAACAAACGTGCAATAAAAATCCGAAGCTACTTAGCCATGAATGCATTAAAACACGGTGAGAGCCTGATATTACTACCTTGACGGTGTGGCAGAGTAATTTCACCTGGCCGGAGGTGCGGCGGCCACGCCACAGTGCGCGGTGAATACTTATTCAGCTCCCATGCTGCTGAATAGACCAGCCTATATATATATATATAATATATATATATAACAGGTTCACATCATCACAACATCCAGTACACATCCACACATAGTACATCATTCAAGTTCCATTGCCCCCCAAATAAAGATAACAGGTTAACCTACTTATTTACAAACCAAAAGATCAGATCTTTTCTTGGGCAAAAGCTGAGCCAGGTGATCATCTTCCAACATGCATCAGATCTTCTTTTCTTCGGCAAGCTCGGCCAGGTCCTTCTCAAGTAAATCCACCTTTGCTTGCAAATTTGCCGGTGCATCTGTCATGGCATTGATCTTCTATTTGGAAGTTCCAACATCAATGGCCATGTCAAATCTTGGCTTCTCAATTGCAGTCACCTTAGCTTCTAATTTTGCCACTGCATCTTTCAGGGCACACACCCTCTATCCTACTTGGGCCTGGTCCTTATTGTCTTGTGCTGCTTCAAGTGCCTCTACCTTTTTTTCTAATTCTTGAAGTCCACATTCCATGGTGCCCATAGTCTCTTCTACTCTGGCAAAACCATTCTCCATCTGCTTCTTCCTCTTCTTTTGTGCTTGTTCAAGTTCCTCCACCTTTGACTTCACTTTTGCATCTAGCTTTACCATCTGTTCCCAGATTTCTTCAACTTCATCATATAAATTTTCCTGGAACAAAGTTAAATTGGTGAGTTTAAATTTGCATAATGTCATAATGTGGTTTCTAAGCAATGTACTTAAATTAGTAGTAACAAGAAGCAATGTACTTAAATTAGTAGTAACAAGAAGCGATGTACTTAAATTTCCTAGTAACAAGAACTCTAAAAAGCACATCCAGTGCTGCACACTACTAGCAAATTAGCTAGGCAAGCTTTTTCACAGAAGAGCTCACATTTTAACAAATTATGGAACAACAACAGCTTTGCTACAAACAAACTCAGACCACAAGAATTTGTGCTGGTTGCACTAGATGTGCAGCATTTTCATCTCAGACCATATCGCTAGTTACACAAAACATAACAGCAAAGTCTAAACACAGGATCTTTGATTCTTTACTATTGAAACAGCAAGATAAGTCAGCTGAAATAAGAAACAACATCAGAATAAGGAAAGTTTGGGCAACTTGCTTTAGGATTGTCCAAGTCGTCGCTGGAGTCATCGAAGCCGGAGTCGTCGCTAGGGTCGTCGCCGCCCTGGTGCCCGGAGTCACCGCTAGAGTCGCCGCCGTGCTTCCCGGAGTTGTCGCCGCCGTGTTTCCCGGAGTTTTCGTTGCCTCTGTGCTTCATGGAGTCACCTCCGCGCTTCCCGGAGTTGCCGCCGCGGTGGCCTCCGGATTTGTCGCCGGAGTCCGAGTCGATGTCACACCCGATTCTAGAAAGAACCAGATGCATCTCATATGTACGCCAGAATCATGTTCACACACATATGGTAGACGGAAAGTGTAATATATCAAAGACAATGCTCAAATAATAACTAAATAAAGTATTTAACAATATTACACTCCGTATAAAAGAGACACAAATGTCTTTAAACGATAAACCGTTATACCCTATACGAAGTCTCTAACAAATCCATCTTCCACAGGCGATGACTGGTGAACGCAGGACCTAGAACTCCTCGAAGTCGTCGAAGATCTCCTGTTCAAAGTTCTCTTCTGAACAGCAGGGGGCAAGGGTGAGTACTCTTATGGTTGGTACTCAGCAAGTGGGGTAAAAATGCAAGGCCATCAAGGATAGGCTAAGATTTGCAGCGGCGGTCACTTTTAGTTGGTCAAATATTTATTAACAAGCACCTATTAACTAGGTTTAAGTTTATACCAACCCACTTTAGCAATAACATAAAGGTACCATCAACGTAAACATAAACCGAGAACCACAATTTAATTAATCTTCAAGTTTCATTATCATGTGAGGGTCCAAGCCACTCTTAACTGTGAGTACGGCTGTTATAACAGTTTTACACTCTGCAGAGGTTGTACACTTTACCCACAAATCGTGTTTCCCTGAGTCGCTCGGGTTTGCAAGGCCCTTAAACACTTCCGAGGTGAGTGGCGAGGGTACACTACGAAGACTTTACAAAGACATGTCGAGAGCTAGGCAGCCCGCTAGAGTTTCAGTAGCATTGTGGTCCATAAACCTCCCTAATGGTCAGCTCCTTAGCAAAGGCAGCTACCCCAAGAGGACCGGGCTATGACCCCTATCACCGACCCCCTCCTTGCCCTTTCGGTAAGGCCACCAGCAAACTACACATCTAATTAATTGGCTAAGGTCAGAGCCATATGACTTTGTGGTTGCACTGTTCACTTGGGTGGTTCTCCATGTTCCCATTAAACAAAGTTGATCTTGAAATTACGCGGTACAACAACAATATGAAACGTGACCATACTTATCATAAGAGTAATCCAAAACCAATCCCAAAGTTTGCAACTAAGCGTAACTACCCAACATGAATAGTAAACCCAGGTGTTTCAAGGTTTCGGATAAAAGACTAGGTATGTCCTTAGCATAGGTAATCCATCAAGTTTATGCAAGCAACAATAAAGTAAAGTGAATTATCATGCTATTGTTGGGACAAAATAGAATATGCAGGGGGGAAAATCCACTTGCCTTCTTCAAACGGCTGCTGGTTCTCTTCCTCATAAGCTTGCTCTTGGTTTTGCTCGAACGTCACGTTGTCTACGCTATCACACAAACAAGCATACACAAACAAATAAGAAACAGTACAACAAACAGTACAAACAGAAAGTAAAAAGATGCTAAAGTTGTAGTTCATGATGCAAGGATCGTGTGGGCGCAAGAATCATTGAAATCAGAGTTGAAACGATGAAGATATGGCTAAAACAGTGATCTAGGGACCTAACTACGAGAGTTTTGAACTTCCAGGGGCTAAATCTGAAGAAATCAGGGGCTAAAACATAATTAAACCTTAAACAGAGGGTCGGGGTGCAAAACTAGAGGTTCTGGATGGCGGGTACTAATTCTAGAAAAGTCAGGGGTCGGAACAGAAAAATAAAGGGCTCAACTCTAATTATTTTTCTACTGATCTGGACTGCGGGTTGATTTCTGGAAAACCTAGGGGTCTTTTTGCAAAAGTTCTGGGAACAGCTAGGGTCGGATGAATCTGGTCCATTGGATCAGAATCGAGCGGCGGGTTAAGGGTCGGGCGAATCGGCGGAGTAAGGGTCGGGCGAATCGGCGGAGTAAGGGTCGGTCGAATCGGCGGAGTAAGGGTCGGGCGAATCGGCGGAGTAAGGGTCGGTCGAATCGGAGCTTTGCTGGTCATCAGCGGCGAGCGAGTGCGGCGGCGAACGGCCGGTGCTTCACCGAATCCGGTGTTCCGGGGCTCGGTTCAGGCTGGGTTTATGCCGGGGAGTTAGAAGGCAGCACGGCGAAAGTGAGGTGGTCACGGGACAGCCGTGCGGCGACTGTAGACCGGCGGCCACGGCGGCGGGTGGAAACAGATCTCCGGCGAGGAATTGGGGTTGCGACAGAGAGCGAGAGAGAGAGGGGAAATGGGTGCGGCTTGATGCTCACCAACTCGCGGAACTCCGGCGAGAGTTGAAGACGGCGGAGAAGGAGTGGAACGGCGAGTCGACGGAGAGGCGGCGACACGGGGCGGCGACGTTCCTCCGGTGTGCGACTTCCAATGGCGTGCGACGGTGTTGAGTAGAGGAAAGGATTTGAGCATGGCTCTGGTTGCAAAGCGGGGCTCCGGCAGGATTTTATAGGGGCAGATTGGCCGGGAATAAGGAAGGCGGCGGATTCGCGACCAGTAAGGCATCCTGCGTCGCGGAAAGGAAGGAGAGACGCGGGCGACGGCGCGGAGTCGATCCGGACTCAGGGTAAGGAAGGAGGAAGGAAGGAGAAGGGGCGCGAACGACGGCGCGGCGCGGAGTGTCGTGGCGGGGAAAGGAAACAGGGGTGCGATGCGGAACAGGGGAAGAAGAAAGGAAAGAAGAAAGAAGACGCCGACAGATGGGGCCCAGACGTTGGTGAAAGAGAGGTGAGGGTAAGTAAGACAGATTGGGCTGTCTGAGTTGGGCCGCGGGAAAAAGAAAAGAAGGAGAAGAGAAGAATTGGGCTGGGCTGAAAGAAAGAGTAGGAGAAGAAAAGAAATAAAGATGCATGCACAATTTTATTTTGTGACTTTTATAAAAATACTTTTAAAATTTTGATTCCTATATTTTTGGGTGTTACAGTCGATGAGGTCAATGCACACGCCCGGAGGTGGCGGGACCTCGATCTGCAAGCGCCGCATCATGGAGTCCGCCTGAGTGCAACGCGCAGCCGATGAGAAAGCGCGGGACAACCTCCCACTGGCATTCCTCTTGTACGCCGCCTGGCTGGGCTTCATGTCTACGGCGCCGACGGCCTTCTTCTCCCAACGCTTCACGACGGCCTTCTTCTCCCGCTGCGGTGCACTGGAGCAAAACCTCCCATCGGTGTCGCGCTTGTAGGTCCTCCCGCGGCCATCTTCCCCGGCCTGTCGCACCGGTCGCCTCCCGATCGAATCGCCTCCCTCTCCAAAACCCTAGCTCTGTGGTTTGGGAGCCGAGAGGTCGCCTCGATCTATCAGGTGTTTATTTACTTGCAAAATTAGTGATGTTAGATAAATTATCATATGGATTTAGAACTGAAATTCTTGAGTGGTTCAATGGTATGATTGTCCGTTTGGAAGCGCGAGGTCTTGAGTTCGAATCTGAGGTGCATACGCACCATTTTGCTCTTTTTTTGGCCGGCGCATAGGAGATGCGGATTGTTGCCCCGCGTCTCCTATGTAATTTTTTTTGGGCGAGAAATGGCCCAAAAGGCTAGGGTTTCCACACCCGCACGCCTATCTCTCGCACTCCACTCCTCTCCCTCCTCCCCACTGCACCACGCTGCACCTCTCCTCCCTCCCCGCAGCGCCGCGCCGCACCTCTCCTCCCTCCCCGCAGCGCTGCGCCGCACCACTCCTCTCCTTCCTCCCCGCCGCACCGTGCCTCCTCACCGCTGCGACCCTCCTCCCCGCCCACCGAGCCGCGCCCTTCCTCACCACCACGCCACGCCTTCCCCTCAACCCCACCACACCGTGCCCCTCCCCGGTCGCCTCCATCGCTCACCCCCGCTAGCGTCCGCCGCCGCCGCTCTCCCCGCCAGTGAGGGCCCAAGCGACGACCACGGCGAAGGTGATGACCCGGCCACCTCAGGCCTGGCGACGATGACAAATGGACCACCAGCGACTTCTTTATCAAGATGCTACTCAACGACGACAAAGGTCAGTGGCACCTTCTCGCTCTGCTTAGGTTAGTGCCACCACTTAGATTGATGTTTAGGGTTTAGATGGATGCTTAGGGAAGTAGTCTTTTCCTATTAGGGTTTAGATTGAATGCTTGGGGCAGCTTGGGGCAGTAGTCTTTTGCTGTTAGGGTTTAGAATGTGAATTGCTTAGGGTTTATACTGAATGGTTGAATGCTTGGTCTATTAACTTAGAGTCTTTTTGTTCAGGTTCAGTGTCTAGTCTTTTTGTTCAGTGTTTGTTAGCTTACATCTATGGTAATGCATTTATTTTTGGTAATGCATTGTTCAGTGAGGTGGGTGCTGAATGCGTAAGTCTTTATTTGGGGTCGACAAAAATCCAACGGAGCTGGTATGTGGTATTCTTGCACTCCGGATACCCTGTAATCCCCGGTTTGGTGACCCCCTTGATGCATGCAAGCTCAGCACCTACCATTGTTTGTAGCTTGCCTAGATTGCTTAGAATATTTGTTCTGATAATCATAAACTGATACCCGATGCTCTCTTGTTGCATACATCATTCTTGTTGGAGCTGAACAACTTCTACATCGGCTTGCCAGCCTCTGCCTGTCAAAATGGTAAGATTTCCTATCACCTACAAGTACATATCAATATTGGAGTTTCTTAAAATTATGTTGCTGGTCTAATTTCCTGATTGTTAATTTGCAGGTCGCATCCAATGCAGAATGGTCAAATTCTGGTGAAGACGGTTCGAAATCAGAGGAAGAAGTTGAGGATTGCAACACCAATGATGAAGAGGTGCAGCGGGATGGCAGTGGGAGTCGACACAATAAATCCAGGACATCAACAAAGTGGCCAAAGGACATGATTGTAGTAACCAGGATTTATCGAGGGGGATGCCAAAAGAAAGGAGACAGAAGTTGAGGTTACGGACTCTTGCTGGTCTCATTGCTAGACAGAAGCTCTCTCTAGTCATGCCAGGTTTCAAATCCCTAAGTGACAAACAGAAGTGGTGGTTGTTCGATAAATGGGTGCAGCCTTTTTTGGAGTTCCTGACACAGATGAAGCCGTATGGGTTTAGATTGGTCATGAAGACAACAGCCAAGGCTTGGAGAACCCACAAAAGCAAGCTTAAGACAAATTTTATCAAGAAAGGACTGACTCCATTTGCGAAGCAACCGTATATCGAACCAGACGACTGGCCAAGAGTTCGTCCAGATGACGGAATCTAAAGAAGCCTCAAAAGAGAGTGAAAGATTCAAGGCGCTTCGAGAGCAATACAAGCATGAGCACTGCATGGGTGCCGCCGGTAATGAAGGGATGCAAGCACAATGGGATGAAGAGGACAACCGGTTAACTGCACTAGGGATCCCCAATCCATATGAGACCTTCCCTGCAAGGTGGCCTAGGAGTTGGCTGCGAGCAAGGAGTAAGCTTGAGATATCAGAAGGTGTTGCTCATATTCGGTGGAAGACAGAGGCAACTAGGCGACTTTCTGAAGAAATCAAAGAAAAGCAAGCATATGCAGAATCTTCAGGCATATCTTGGGTTAGGGAGCAGGATGTCCTAACTCAGTGCTTGGGGGCCGAGCAACCTGGTCACGTGCGTGGCGTCTCCAGCTACAATGGCTGGAAGGATGCATGGCCTGAGCACTCGAGTATGTACACGAAGAGGAGAAAGGCCAGCTTAGCATACTTGCAGGCGATAAAGGAAGAACTCAAGGCTGAGTTGAGAGAGGACTTCATGTCCATGCTTGCATCATAGGGATTGCAGATAGTGGCAATTTCAAGGAACAACAGCCTCGCACCCGGACAGAGGAGCAGTTGTGTGTCTATCTCTGCAGGTAGAGAGAACAATGATGGTCATCTAAGCCCTTTAATGAATGAAGAAAAAGATCTCGATCAGATGGGGGTACATCATGAAGACTTTGACCATGATACTATAAGTGGCTTGAGTGAACCCACACCGTGTGCCCTAATACACGCAGTTGGTGGTTATCGAGTTGAGGTTGCATGGGTTCAGGTTTATCCAAGGCAATTTGAGCTACATACAGTCCCGATTCATGAAGAATGTGCAGTGGTCAAAGTGGAGCTTGTAAGTGATTGGCCTGATATTGATCTTCCATTCCCTCCGAATGATGAGATCTTCAAACTTGGACAAGCTGTCTTACAAAGGATACAGTGGAGGCGGCGTGATATTGTTGTTAGGCCAAAGCAGGGTTCTTCATGAACTGTGGCAAAGGACATCACAAAGAGTGCTTCAGATGCAGCTGCACCCAAGGCCATTGTTCTTTCAAAGGAACCTGCTGCTACAGCCAAGACCATTGTTCCTTCAAAAGAACCTACTGTTGCAGCCAAGACCATTGTTTCTTCAAAGGAACTTACTACTGCAGCCAAGACCATTGAACCTACTACCACAGACAAGGGTGATCATGTTAGTCCTCCAAAGGAACCAGCTGATGCTACTACAACCAAGAGTGCTCCGATCACTGATGCAGCCAAGACCATTGTTCCTTCAAAAGAACAACCAAGTGCTACGATCACTACTGCAGCCAAGAGTGCTCCCATCACTGCTGCAGCCAAGAGTCCAGGTGATGATCCAGCTAAGAGTGCAGCTGATGATGTAGCTAGTGCAGGCAAGAATGTTGCTGCCAATAGTAGTAGGCCAGAGAAGCGGAAAATGGCTGAGAGTTCAAAGAAGGCAACTGGTGAGGGTTCAAAGAAGTAGCAGCAGCCCATCAAAAGCTCCAAGCAGCAGCCTAAGAAGAAAGGTGCAACATCAGCATGGACTCAGGCACACCCAATATACAGATATGGACAACCTATGTTGACAGCTTCTGAACTTGAGAGCGCCAGACCTGCAACCAATTCACTCCATAATCACTACTTGAAAAGTTGTGCGAACAAGAAGACCGATATAGTGGTCCAGATCAAGCATTGCCATTTTCACCGATCATAGGACACGCAGTGTTTCCTTGTGGGTTTTAATGACTTATATGACCTCTTCAATGTTGACGCATTAGATGTGTCACTTATCCGCTGCCTCACACTGTAAGTTGCTCTAATTTGCTTCTCAGTAATCATCAAGTGTGCTTCATTTTAGTTCATTTGTACCATGTAGTTGTCTTGACAACATTTTTTTTCTTAACTTTAGGTCCATGATTGTGGAAACAAAGGCAAAGTCTGTGCCTGTTGGCTTCCTTGATCCGTAGGTGATGTCCTTGGCTACCATGCGTACAAGCAGATCCTATGTGGTGGATTATTTGTCAAAGGTCATGCACAAATATGCTAAAAAGAAACTTATCATGTTTATGCATAACACAATTGGCCACTGGATTTTAGTAGTTATCATTCCGAAGTGGAAAAAAGCCTTGTACTTTGATTCAATCAGGTCCAAGCCTCGTGATCATACTGAGTTGAAAGAGGTCCTTAATGAGTGAGTTCTTTCATAACCTTCAGTTCATTCCCAAAATAATTTCTATACAGTTCCATGGTTGTGAACTAACAATGAACTAAACAATGAACTAACAATGTTCCATGTCTGTGTTGTTGTAGGGATTTTAATTCATTCTGCACAATTAAGAAGATTGTCAACAACAATAGTTTGGAACATGTCACAAAGTTCCCGGTATGGTACATTGCTATGAGAGCTGGTAATCAAGTTGTGTAGTTTGTTTCTCCTCACTGTTTTGGTCTATTTATTTTTTGCGGTGCCACCAGCACCCTCCCGGCAACGCATGTGGCTTCTATGCCGTCCATCACATGATGGAAGCAATGGAATGCTAAGTATGAATGGTGATCCTGAGGTATTTCTCCCAATTTAAGAAACATGCAGTGATGCCTACTTTTTTCCATGCCTAGGTTCTCTGTATTATTCTGAAAATATAAATAGCATGTGCAAGTAGAGTTATGGATGTATTATTTTGAAATTATGGCTTACAACTGAATTTTCTAATTTTTAGGAATACTATGATGATAGCTGTCTACATTGAAATTCAGAAATATGGCATGAGTAACTTCTGGAAACACTAAAAGCCATCTAGCTATATATCTTAAATACTCTATGTTAAGTTTTATAAATTCTGCTACTTTTTGATCCAATAGTTAGAGGTTGCATCCCATCAGTTAGGATTGGTCCTTTTCTTTTTTAGGTATTTTTATCTCTAGAAGTTGCTAAGTTTCCTTGCCTACTTTCTTTTTCCTGGTCAGGAGTTTGAAGTGATGGCAAACCCCTCGACACTGATGTGTTGCACGACATTCACGAAAAGATTGCTTCCTTCATCACGACCCAGGTGATCCCAGAGAAAGGAGAGTTCCACTGCAGGAACCCAGGTCCTAACATGACTTAGATGAACTGGATAACTTGGTTCTTGTTGTGATTGTCTTAGATGAACTGAACTGGTTCTTGTAACTTGATGAACCGGATAACTTGTGACGTTGAAAACTTGTGATGTTGAATCTTGATGTAAGTTGTTAAATCTGTGAAAAAAATCTTCTTGTGCCTATAATTTGTGAGAATCTGTGAGATGTTTCCATTGACGTGTGAATTGTATATGTGTGTGCAAAATTTGTGAGACACAGATACAACTATCATAGGAGACGCGGGAGGGAAGCAAATGGCGTCTCCTATAACAACTCACAAAAGAGATGCGTATTATAGAGTTGCGTCTCCCAAATAAAACAATATAGGAGACGCGTAAGGCCGAACCATGTCTCCCAAACAAACTCTTATAGGAGACGCGTGTACTCTATTAACGATTGCCCAAGAAATCTTAACTAAGAAACTTTACAGTAAAATACATGTTTTGTTGGACTGCAACTTTATTGTGAAGGAAATAATATCATGCATCACTTCAATAACTTGAACATGTGCATCCATATAGAAATGACCGCACTCGCCGATGGAACCTACGAGATAGTGCCGGAGCCCGAGAACGAGCAGCACGAAGCCCAAGCTAATCTAACTAAAGTCATTCAAGACCCAAACCAAGTTTCGGAAGAGCCCAATACTAGTGTCGCTCAGGAAGGCAAGCCCCGATGCATGATCCCAGTATTTTTGACTTATGCAATTTATGTTCCTATTTACTTGTGCATTTAAGTTCATAGGAGTTGATTGAAAACAAAGATGCCTGATCCTTGGTACCTATGTGTTGAACACTAGAGTTGAAGTTCGAGTAAATGCTATGCTAATAGGTTCGGTTGAAGTCGAGTGATTGCCGGTCACTCGCGAGAATTTTTAGGAGTTGATTGTTTACTACACGCTGCAACTATAAGGTCAACGGGCGGGGCTGTGGTACGATACTCTTGGATGAGGCCCCGTCTGTATAGTGAAAGATGCTAAGACCGTAGTGTGTGGTAGTGGTGGTTAAGCGTTTAAACGTACTAGCCACATGCCGAAAATATGGTACTCGGTAAGCTAATTACCTGATTGGCAGCGAGTGGACTTTAATTTCACCCTACTTGAATTAGGTTCACATGCTTACAACATGCGGGTGCAGGGCTAGGCCCTGTCGTCGAGGATGGTGACCCTGATCCACGACCCAGAAAGAAAAGGGAACAGTCGCTTGGGGTGACCCTTCGGTACTCTAGGCGTATGTGTTAGGTTTGCCTTGCAAGGTTAATAAACTCGATTAGAATCGTCTGTTTCTCGCGGTATATGAGACTGCTTAATACTTCTGCCATATAGAGTAACAAGTGGAATGATGATGATAATTAATCTGGTTGGATGAATAATTGTTACTAACATGTTTGAGTAGAAATAGATGCTCACTTAGAATGGTTAAGTTGAAGTAGAATCTTGAAAGCTAAAATATGAAAATAAGGGCTTACTCTTTGTTGCTTTTCAGCAAAAGAAAACCTAGAGCTTTAGAGCCATGCATGTTTAGGAGTCGGTAGTCGGGTAAGCCTTGTTGAGTATTAGTATACTCAGCCTTGCTTGTGGCTTTGTTTTCAGGTATGTCTTTTGAGGATATGGTAGCCGGTTTAACTTGGCCTTGTACTTTGCCGTCTGATTGGTTCGTGGAACGGGATACTGCTGACGCAAAAAGTCGTGGGTCGGCCTTCAACGCCGGCACACGCGAGGACCCGGGAGCCTCTTGCTTTACTCTTGCGCAGCTTCCAAAACTGGCTGCGTGGTGGTGCAGGGCGTGCCAGTCAATTTGACCTACAATTGACAAGGGACAAGTAAAGCGGTTAAATTACCGAACGTATCGGTTGTTGTCCAAATCGTTCCATCGCGCGCGTCGGCCAAGCGTCCGACGCGTCAGTGGATCAATCGGCCAAAGCTCCGGCCGATCGTGCGGGTAAGGCAGCGCTAAACGGGTTAGTGAAGCCTCTGTAAACAACACCTAGATCCGAACCCTATCGGCCTGATAAGGAGCGCAGACAAGATGCATGTCGGCCGATGGTATTTAGATCTATGCTGGATAAATTATGGTAAAACTAAATAAAAACAAGATCAAACGAATCTAATCCTGCCAAATCTAGTAAACACCGATAACTTATGATAATATCAAGAAACAAGCTAGATTAAACAGGTTAATCTAACAAAAACAAGCTGATATCATAACTTGGTGAACAAACCAGACCTAGATCCAATCTGCTCGATAACTTGAACTAATATAGGATAGAGGAAAAAGCGATGTGCCATCAACCTTGAGCCTATCTGCCTCGTTCGACATGACACTAACCAGCAAGTCAGAGATCGAAGTCGATGCAGCCCCACGTGCAGGAAAGAACTCATAAAAGAAAAATCTACTACAACTAAGGCGAAGCCGCCAAAAAGAGAAAAAAAGGAAAAAAGGTTTGTGTATTGATCATTGGATGGATTGGTACATGCCTGGAGGTAGCTATTTATAGCCTAAGCTACAAACCCTAGTCGATTACGACGTACATTGCTTGACAAAAAAGAAAACAAACTTTCTTAACTTCTAACAGATAACTTGATGACGTAGCTTCGTCAGCCCCTTCCAGGCTCCATCGGCTGCGACGCCTCTTCCGGCCCAAAAGGCCCATTGTACTTCATTTTCTGCTCCTGGCTATAGCGTCGGCCCAATTTCTATCGGCCTCTGCTTATCATGCTAACACGCGTCAAAAACCGGTGTCAACAGATATCTCCCCGGCCAATGATAACTCTGTCGAGTGATGCCACGTACGGGCTTCATCGTGGTATCCACATCGACGCTAGATGAACGTGATTTATTTCCGCAGCTAGTGAACTCTAAATAATGTTTTATGTTGAACTCTATAGTATTTGTTTCTTGAACCTGTTTTCAGAACTCGTCATGTAATAATTAAATGTTAGACTCTATGTTGTAAAATTTGTGGGATGCTTTAAACTATGGACTTGCCTTTGTGCGAGTTATGTGTATACTTTGTTTCGATCGAAATATTCAGTGGTCATATCGGGATTTACTCGACAGACTATTAGATTACTCCATTTGAAGTGCATAGTAGCCGTTTCGGCTTTTAAGATGATGGTTAGTGCACTTGAGCCAGATTAATTTAGGCGGTTCTATCACAAATGTTGCTGGTCAAAATCATCGGATATCGACCGCTAACAGGGGGACAGGGTTACATAGAAATCCTAGACCGATACTAGCTTAGGAGTCCTTTCCGAGTATACTCATGTAGTTTCCTTCTGTACCGACTAGTCCTACTCGTATCCGAGTACACTACAATATAGATAAGGTATGGGATATGCCTCATCCCTTATTCTAGAATAACCTATGCTATGTGTACGGTCCCGTGGACTCGTGTCTTGCAGGTCTGAGATAGGGAAGGCAGAAGGTGGAGAAACCAAAGCGCGTGACAACTCAGACACTCATAACCCATGCACACTCACCCCTATGAACGCACGTACACAAACTCTACCCCTTACGAGCATTTTTGAAGACTGAGCCGGCAAATCCTTGAGATGACGAAGTCACCACAGGAGTCTCGCTGTCAACGGGAAAGTTGCGTAGCACTGAAAGGATAACACCATTAAATTATACAATATTTACTCTCACGAGGAGTTGAACCCAGGACCTAAGATGCTACCGAGGCTCTTGTAACAAGTAGACTACACAGGCCATTTTGCATAGGAATCATTGCTTGAACAACAGCGGCTCTGTATTTCGCAAAAAGAAAAAAAAATCAGTGGCTCTGGTCACCAAGTTCCGGGCATGTTAACTACTCCGGTCTTTTACCAAATGACAGGTAATAATTGCTACCATGAGTCCATGAGCTATCCTTGCAGTTGACACGTCCCCACCACGTCCCCGTCCATTAACATCCAAGTCATCAAGAAACCACATATTAATCAGCCTCACGATGAAATAGGGGTGCTTAATATGTGGTGTACACCAAGGGCATCCTTGGCAACAAGAAAAAATAGGGGTGCTTGGCTACAACTTGCTTGTGCCTTGTTGGCCGATGTTATTTCAGGAACGGACGGACAAGAGGCCCCCAATAGCAACACTTGCTAAAAGAGGCCGAAAGGAAGGAAAGGGGAAAAGAGAAGGAAGAGAGAACCAGAACCTCACTCTCGCTATAGCTTCCTCACGCTGCGAGACCGCGACCAAGGAGTGCATCTTTGCCAGTCAAGGTCGCCTTTTCCCTCACGGGCTCACCTGTGAGCTCCATCTGCTTCCGCACCACCACCGGCAGGTGCGTAACTGCTTCTGCTTGCAGTCGATGAAGCTAATAAACATCATGTATAGCCGCCCCATGGGTTAACCACATCGTCATAAGCCGATTTAGCTTCTCCAAGTCTGATTCTGTTACTGCTCCAAGTGCCTGCACCTGTGCGCCTGGATCTAGATCTCCCAGCCGATTATTTGCTCGGCTTCTTTATCTAGGTTTGCTTGGATTTTTTTTTCTTTTTGCATTTCCCATGTTTCTCCTTTTGACTCGGTTTGCATCCTTCGCAAGGACTAACTCATCGTTTCCTCCAAGAACAGAGCCAAACTTTTTCAATGGAATAGCTTCTGTTATCCAATTTACACTTCAGAATTTAGAGCCACAGCTCTTTCACTGGATTAGGTTCAGTGATCAAATTCACGACAAATATCTTATAGCTTCTTTCAATTTACCATATAGATGCGGTATTCAGTTCCTACCTTAGCAGGCCCATCCCCCTCAATCGCTCTGCACCCTGTACTGGGCCACTGCTTTCATCTTTTATTGATCTCACAACTTGCTTCAAGAGCATAGCTGATGTGGGGGATAGAACGTCTCCTGTGCTCCCACCCCTTCCTATGCTACCATGCTCCCGTTTCCAAAAAAAAACATAAAAATATGGATGAAAAAATCAACTAAAAATATGAATGCATAGATGATGTAAAGATGCATGCTTATGCAAGAATTGGAGATTAAAAGATTTTTGTTCAAGAAGAAACCAAAAAAAGACAAATCAGCCTGTCAATAGGCGAGGGTTGTTGATTTAAATAAATAGTGCACCCGACCCAATAAACATGCTGATTTTTCATTTTTATTTCTCCTTATATAAACGTCTGTTTGTTCTCAAATTTTGCTTGGGCATTCATCTTTGCATCATCTACCCAATTATGTTTTTGGGTGATTTTTTCATGCACATTTTGATGTGCATTTTGAAAGTGGGAGTATGGGAGCATGGGAGGTGGTGGGACCGTGGGAGCATGGGAGATGTTCTCATTGTGGGGGATATAATACCCCCCAGGATTCCAGGAACTACAAGATGGACCCACCTACCACCACAAGAAGTGGATCAGACCAGCTATATCTAGAAGTATCATACATGGAAAAGTTGACGTGTGCTGCAAAGTATGCGCGAGCATCCCAGAGATCAGAGATAAATTCAAGTTGGCAAATAGGAAATTATCCTATTATAATCATATCGGATCTTATACCTTGTAATGGATTAGGAGATAGGCCCAACTTGATAGAACATTTAAGACCTCTAGGTGCGGATCTAGTCGGTGCTCTTCTTGACAGTGAGGAAAACTTGGAGTCCTAGCACATCTAGACTCAGGTTAGGGTACGTTTAGAGTGTTATACCTTGAGCCCCGCTGCTGCTGTTGGCCACCATGGGGACAGGGACAAGTGGTGGCCAAGGTCGAGGGCGGCGGCGTTGCGGCCTTAGCTCAGATCGGATCGAGGGTTTCTGTGGGGGCTACTGCAGCACCGGTGAACGTTGGTTCGCGTGCCCGGCCCAACCTCCATTTTATATGGTGCTGCACGAAGGGGGGCCACAGCCATGCGAGGCTGGCACGCCCCCGATCAGGGCGCGTTCTCGGCGAAAGACTCGGTCATGAGACCGAGTCGGAGATCTATCCAACATTCTCTCCCTTGATCTCCGCCTTAGATACTTATTACTTATACTTGAACATAGAACGTCTATTTCTCAATGAATCGATGCATAGAGCATGCTGCATCACCACAATCACTTCCATACCATCCGACGCAACGACTACAACACATCTTTCCATCTCGAAATAAACACTAGGCCCCTTTTTAATCCAAAAATCATAGACTTTCCCGTAAACCTATCCCGACTAAGTGTTCTCTGAACACATTGGGCGGTAAACCTTTCGTGAGCGGATCCACAAGAATTTTTTTTGTACTTATATGCTTGATACTAATATTATGTTCCTAGGTTACATCTTTCACAACATAAAACTTGATTTCAATATGCTTGGCAGCATCACTTGACTTATTGTTATGAGCATAAAATACTGCTGGCTCATTGTCGCAGTACATCTTGAGTGGCTTTGAATGTTGTCTACCACTTTCAACCCAGGTATAAATTCGTAACCATTTTTCCTGCCCCATGGTCTCATAACATGCTACAAACTCGGCATACATCATGGACGATGCAGTGATGGTTTATTTGGAGCTTTTCCATGATATGGTTTCACCCGCGAGGGTGAAAACATAATCTGATGTGGACTTCTTATCATCTACATCTCCTGCAAAATCTGAATCTAAGTACCCCTTTATTTCCAGGGAATCAATTCTTTTGTACGTTAGTATGAGGCCTTTTGTACCTTGCGTATAACATAGTGCCTTCTTTACTATTTTTCAGTGATCCATTCTATAATTATCCTGATATCTGCCAAGTATCCAAGTAACAAAAGCTAAGTCAGGACGTGTACATACTTGAGCATACATTAAGCTTCTAACAGCTAAAGCATATGGTATAGCTTTCATTTGATCGATCTCATATTGGTTCATGGGCCTTTGAAATTTCCCAAATCTATCACACTTGATTATAGGAGCAGGCGTAGGTTTACTCGCACGCATATTATATTTCTTTAGAAAATTTTCTAAGTATGCCTTCTGCGATAATCCTAAAACCCCTTTTCTTCTATCTCGGTGAATTTCAATTCCCGAAACGAATGACGCGTCAATAGGATCTTTCACATCAAAACTCGAGGACAAAATTTCTTTGTCTCCAATAGCAGATTAACATCATTACTTGCGAGTAAGATGTCATCTACATACAGGATGAGAAAAATGAATTTTTCGTTCCTGAACTTTGCATAAACACAATTATCCTCCTTGTTTTTACTAAACCCAAATTTTCTTATTTTTTTCATTAAACTTTATGTACGACTGTCTAGAGGCATGTTTTAATCCGTAAATGGATGTCTTCATATGGCATACCATATGTTCTTTTATCCTTCCATGACAAAACCTTTTGGTTGTGCCATGTAAACATTTCCATACAAATCCCCATTGAGGAATGTCATCTTCACATCCATCTAATGTAATTCTAAATCGTAATGTGCTTATAGTCCCATTATGATTCTAAAAGAATCCTGGCATAAGATGGGAGAAAATGTCTCCTTATAATCTATTCATTCTCTATGCGTGAAGCCTTTTTCCACAGGCCATACTTTATATCTTTCCATATTCCCTTTGAAGGCACATTTTATTTTGTAGACCCATTTACAACCTACTATCTTGGCTCCTTTAGGAATTTCTTCTAAGTTACAAACTTTGTTGGTACTCATTGATCTCATTTCATCTTGCATGGCTTCAAGCTATCCCACGTGCTGGACGCAGCCTGCCTGCTGGGCTGCACGCCCGTGAGCAAGCCTGCTGGCCACGCACGCGCGTGCCCGAGCCGGGGGCGTCGCTGCCAGCAGCGCTGGCTACTGCTCACGCGAGGCACAGCACGCCGCCGCAACGAGGCAGGCTGCGAGCACCGCCACCGGCCGCTGCCTGCGCGGGCCGCAGCGAGCGCCGCCGTGCCTGCCTTCCCAAACAATTCCTGCGCACAAGAAGAAAAAAACAGAAGGAAACCAAAAGGAGAAAAGGGAAGAAGGAAACCACAAACCCTAACTCTTTAAATCCAAATTACTCCCTCAATCCTCAACGATTCAACGCGAAACTCGAGCCATAGACGCGCAACTTCAATGACAAACAGATCAAAAAGAAGTTCGTGAAAAGTTCGAGTAAAACTCGCGAATCGAAAATCGCACAAAAAATCCCCCGAGAGTGCCGAAAAAGAAAAACGCAGGAGACAAAAGGGACACACGAAAATCACAACTACAAGTGATGAATCCTTGAGGACAAGGTGATGATTCAGGCCTCATTTCCCATCTCAAAATCTCCACACAAACTCTAATCCGAAAATGAAAAATAAAATGGCTAAATGACCTAGGGTTCAAGAGATGGGATGGCAACTAGTCATACCCCTCTATTAGGCCCTCCACAGCGTGAGCGTTGAGTGATGCTAGAATAGGAGAGAGAGTGTTTAGGCATCACTTCTCACGTTGTGATACACGATGCTAACTTAGAGCGATGCTCAGGAAAAGGAGAGCCGAGCAAGTTCTTGCTCCGGTGCCTAGTTAATAAAAAACTGTATCATTGGTCCTTACTAGTTCAAGTCCAAATACCTTCAATAGCAAAGCCAAGGCTAAAGTACTATTTTATTTATATAAATATTCAAATCTTTATGGATGGCTCCGGTGCTTGTAATTTGGCACGTTGCGGCTCTCGAGGAAGCGATACCCGTTTTCACCATGGGAGCCAAATTTTTTTACCGGCACCACTCCACACCGTGGAGGGCCTTAATGGTCCTCGCCTAAAGATCAAAATGCTCCTACACTAATAACTACGATACATGTCCACGTAGGGGCAAAATGGTCCAACTTTTCGTAGAGACATCGGACGGACACGCCGCCTTCATGACTTTACTTCGCCTCGACGCAAGCTTTGCGATGGCGCCACGTGTCCTCCATCGCCACCATCCGGCCACACCGAATGCGCCCCTGATTTTGAGGCCAAACCGATCAAACCCTCCTGCACGCTCCGCAAGGCGCGACTCACACCCCGGTTTTGAGGCCAAACCTGTCAAACCCTCGATGTTGACGCGTGTCCGACCTCCTGCCAAGTGCCACGATGCCTTCAAGTCTTTCGCACTCCCGCCGCATGGGCAGCCTACTCGAACTTGCCATCGCCTTCCTCCTTAACTCGGCCGACGCCGTCTCCATCCCACCATGTACTCTTGCTCTTATGTGCACCACGTGGACCGCCCATGACTCCGCCCGGACTCCTCGGGTCCCTCGGCGCCAAGCCTCCACTCGTCCTTCGCCACCACATGATGCATCGGCGCCAACCCTCTTGCTTGCCCTTCATCACCGCATGGTCCATCGCACCCAAGCTGGAGCTCACCCTTCACCACGTGTCGTCGGCCGTCATGTCGCATCCTATGCCTGCACATCACGAGCCAAGAGATACATCAAATTCACACAACGTTGTCAATCACTCATCATCCAGGGTTGACCACCATTCGTCCTCACTTAGCAAATATAATAATGCGTTCGTTACCGCTATATGTTAATAAGCCTCTATGCTTGACATTCAATTGTACTGCTACTTTATTTTAATCATGATGTGACATGATATGAAAGAAGTGGTAGGCTTGATGCACTTTTCCATTTGTTGTTCTTTGAAACTTGATGGTGCGAACAATTTTAGCTTAAACTTACAAAGGCAATTTAATTTCAGATGAAAATCCAATGTGCTGATCTCCACCACAAGATGCAAAAAATTTCTTCGTGCCTTCTATAGCTGATTTACCACCTCATAGATGACAGGTGCTGCTGCTAGGGGGCTAGGAATCACTTGCACTGAACAGTATATAGATGGAAGCTTCCGTAGGTCTTGTGGTTGCACTTCTAAAAAATCTCGTACCGAGGTTGTTTTCTCTGGCAGAGAAGAAGTACAATCTGTACAAGAGGTTTCCTGGCGTAGTTACTTACCTGGTGAATAAGGTTCCTTATATCGCTGCTGCCCTGCAGCAGTTGGGGCAAAATGGCCAATTAGTTGAAGAATTGAACCAACTGGCTCATGATATTGAAGATTGTATAGACCATACAAACTATCGTGAGTTACAGAAAGAGCAAGGAATGCTGGTTAACTCCAGAAATGGGAAAAGCATAGAGGAGTTAGACAAAGAGATGGTTCGACTGAAGACAGAAGTGCAACGACTCCAACCGATCATTGATGATGCACTAAAGAAAGAGATGGATAGACTACTAATGCCCAATGCCTCGGGTACTCCCCATCGTCAATCATCCTTGGATCGACTTGTCCTTCCGGAAGAACTGTTTGGCATGAAGGTGCCCATGAAAGAACTCCGAGAGCAGTTGATTGAAGGGGAGCCAAAGCAGCTGAAAGTAATCTCCATTGTTGGGTTCTGTGGATTGGGGAAGACTATTCTTGCCCATGAGTTGTACGAAAGCCTTGACGGCAAAAAATTCAAGGAAAGGGCATGGGTTTCCGCGGCACATGGGGATTCACGAGAGCTCTTAAGGGAGATACTCAGGCAACTGCAGATGCCGCCTCAAGAAACCTCTGACGTCTTACAGCTTAGCGTTGATCTCAGGGATCATCTGGGTAATAAGAAGTAAGTAACGTACCATCAGCTTCTTTCTTGGAACATGGAAAATAGCTTCGTACTTATTCCTCTGATTCATTTCATTACTTTATAGTACCCTGTCTTTTATCATCAGAAGAAAATATTTCCATAATAGTTGAAAATTGTACACTACTCGCTTCGTCCCAAATAAAATGAAATTCTAGTTTTGTCCTCTCCTAAGTCAGACTTTCTTAAATTTGACCGGATTTATAGAAAATATTTCATGATGAATCTAATGACGATTATTCGGTGTCATAAATGTTGAAACATATTGAATATACTAGTAGGAAGCAAAAACATATTGAATATACTTTAATATTTACAAAAGATATTTGTAATCAGTTCAGTAGAATTATAAATGAACCTTGTAAAATTGTTCTCTCAAAAATCATTAGGAGAAGTGACATATGTATAAGGTATTTGTCCCTTACATAAACAATTATAGGAATATCATTGGCCTAACAAATATTTGAGCATGTTATACTTAAAAAGCATAAAAATATTGGGATTCACAAGAATAAGCATAAATCTCCTTGTGATCATGGTGGAATTTGGGGCGCATATATCCTGCGTAGGCTAAAATATTCCACAATAGAAATCTATACACACCTTAAATTAGTTATTGTGGTCTGAGTAGCTGTCTGCTAATCTCCTTATACTTTTTTAATTATTCTAGGTACTTCATTGTAATTGATGACATGCGAACTGATCTCTGGAATACTATAAAATCCTCCTTCCCTTCTAATGATAGTAGCAGAATAGTGGTGACGACAAGATTTCAGTCAGTGGCTACTATCTGCAGCAGGAGCACCAACGGCTATATCCACAAAATTGGAAGACTTAATCAGGAGCACTCCAAGTTATTGTTCCAGCAAAAAGCTTGTCCAATGGAAGACTTAAATTACCCTGAGCAGGATTCAGCAGATATTTTGAAGAAATGTGATGGTCAACCACTTGCTCTGACTACTGTTGGTGAATTCATGAAAAAAGAAGGTTTGCCGAAAGGACATGTCTGTCAAAAGGCATGCGATCTGCTGCGCTTCCATCTGCATAGCGACCATACCTTGAAAAGATTGTATGACCTGTTGATCAATGATTACACCAGCTTGCCTACCCATGATCACAAAGCTTGCTTGCTATATTTTGCTATGTTCCCCAGTGATCATCCAATCAGGACGAAAAAGCTAATGAGGCGATGGTTCGCAGAGGGATTGTTGAAATCATCAAATTCAGGATGTGACCCAGCAGTTGAAAATTTGAAGATTCTCATGGACCACAATATTATCCAACCCATTAATGTGAGCAACAATACGGATGTGAGGACATGCAGAACTTATGGCATGATGCACGAGTACATCACGCTCATGTCTCATTCTGAAAACACCAATGCTTTGTTTGGTGATGGAAGCTTCCAACCCAAACGTGTTCGTCGTGTTTCTCTCCGTGACAGCATTATTACAGATGCCAATTTGGAACACAAACTGCCGCTAGTCAGATCTCTAATAGTCATAGGGAATGCGGATAATGCTATGCTTGATTTCAATAAGTATCAGCTGCTGAAGGTCTTGGATCTTGAACAGTGTACCAACATGCAAAATGAAAAGCATCTCCATGAATTGTGCAACCTATTACTTCTAAGGTATTTGAGCCTAGGAGCCGGGGTTACCAAGCTTCCTAAGAAGATAAAACAACTGAAACTTTTGGAGACACTCGATCTAAGAAAATCGGATGTAAGGATCCTACGTCCAGAAGTTATCAAGCTGCCTAATTTAGTTCATCTATTTGGAAAAAAGTTAAAGCTCCAAAAGAAAGTCGTTCTAGCTTCAGGACAATGTAAGTTGCAGACACTAGCAGGATTTCTTGTTGAGGAAAGTAAAGAATTTGCAGAACTTATGAGTCAGATGAAGAAATTGCGGAAGGTCAAGATCTGGTGTGAATCATCTGTAACATATACTAATCTTCAGGAGGCCATACAAAATTTCATTGACGATGTAGATAAGTCAGCAAATGACCCTCGTTCTTTGTCAATCCATTTTGAAGGGTGCTCTGAAGACTTGCTGGAAGGCTTGCACGGTTCCTGCTATCTTGCATCTTTGAAATTACACGGCCAGTTACTGAAACTGCCTCGATTTGTCAAGGAATTGCGTGGACTAACGGAACTGTGCCTTCAGTCTGCAACTAAATTTACAGATGATCTTCTCACAGCTTTGTGTGATTTGAAATACCTGAAGTACTTGAAGCTGATTGCAAAGGAAATTGATGAGATCATTATTGAGGATGGGAAATTACGAACTCTACTCTGGGTATGTTACGTGCTGGAATGTCCAACATTCCCTAAGATCGAAGAAGGCGCTATGCCAAATCTTGAGTCGCTTCAGTTGCTTTGTAAAGATGTAGATGGCCTCTCTGATATTCAGATTAAATGTTTCACACACCTGAAGGAAGTAATTCTTGATGACAGAGTCACCAATGATACTAAATTAACCTGGGTGAAGGTGGCCAAGGAACACCCAAATAGGCCAAAAGTTCTTCTGCTCAAAAGGCTTGATCCACCGGGAAATGATCGTGGAGAAGATTCTGCATTTCCAGGAGCAACTGAAAATGAGATTATAGGATGCCCTGTTCTGCCAGAGGAACCAGTACAAGATACTGACAGCCAGATGACACCTGGAGAGGCAAATTCTGCTATTTATGATACCACCGGGCCTCCGGTGGTTTTTGCTGCTTTGCCTGGCTTGTCCATTTCTGGGAATGACCCAATGGCCTATTAGTCTCTATATGCATGACGAGGATTCTTGATCCTTGAGTGAGCATCGAGGTCAGTATTGTTGCCCTTCTCTTCTGGTTTCCAGACATTTCATTTTCCAAAAACATATCCAATATATACTGTGTACTGAAAAAGTTGGTCTGCCTGTAGTTGTACTGCAAGTGCTCACCTTTCCCAACTAAAAACTTGATAAAAAATACCATAAGTATAATACAAAACCTGAGATAAATCTTTACCACGCTACAGCATGTAGCATCATGAATAACTTCCAAGTTTCCGAGGTGAAACCCATCTTTATGTAGACATTAACTAAAAAGGACACAATGTTCCTTTAGAATGATTGACAACTACTAATAAATTTAGGCCCCTTTTGCATTAGCTGTAGCTTATAGAAATCAGGCTTATAGCTTATGGATCGTTGAAAAGCTGGATATTAAAAATGGCCAGTATGAGATGTGGGTTGTTTGGATCCTTGGCTCATAGAGCGGTTGGATTGTTGCTTTTGAGTGTTAATTTTCTTTAATACTATTACTATGAGTGCAGAGGGGAGGGGAAGCGACCAAATCAGCAAGATAATTGCTCACAAGCATTTCACAAAAAAGCTTATTTGCATAGAACACAACAGCCCGATATCATAAACTCTTCAAACAAGGTACTGTCCAAACTTCACAATAAGCAATATACTTGCGGCAAAATTGCTCACTAACATATCAATCCCAGTCATCTAATCATCAACATATTAAAGACCTCATGTGTGCCTCATATGCCAACCATATGTACACCATCCTACGTGATAATACTGATTCAATAATTGTAACACCCAAAAATATAGGAAATAAAATTTTAAAAATATTTTTATAAAAGACACAAAATAAAATTATGCATGCATCTCTCTCTATTTCTCTTCTCCTCTTTTCTTTCAGCCCAGCCCAAACCTCTCTCTCTTCTCCTTCTATTTTTCTTCTCGCGGCCCAACCCAGTCGGCCCAAATTCTACTCTTCTTTCTCTTCTCCTTTTTCTTTTTCCTCTCCCCGCGGCCCAAACCAGCCAACCCAACTCAGCCGGCCCAAAACGTTTCACTCTCCCTCACCTCTCTCTCACCGCCAGCTGGGTCCCACCTGTCGGCGCCCCCTCTCTTCATTTCCTTTCTTCTTCCTCCCGCACCACTCTCCCTCTTTCCTTTTTCCGCCACGAAGCCAGACGCGCCGCGCCGTCGTCCGCGCCTCCCTCCCCTTTCCTTTTTCCTCCTCACCCCGAATCCAGATCGTCTCCGCGTCGTCGCCCGCGTCTCCTCTTTCCTTCCCCGCGACACTGGCTTGCCTTACTGGCCGCGGTACGCGCTCCGCCCTTTCCTTCGCAGGCCGCCGCGTGAGCCGCCGCCTTCCCTTTTCCCGGCCGCTCCGCCTCCTCCCCTCCCCTATAAAACCCTTGCCGGAGCCCCGCTTTGCACCTAGAGCCATCTTCAATCTCTTCCTCTACTCCGCACCGTCGCACGCCGCTGGAAACCGCACACCGGAGGAACGCCGCCGCCCCGTGTCGCCGCCCCTCCGTCGATTCACCGTCCCGCTGCTTCTCCGCCGCCTTCAACTCTCGTCGGAGTTCCGCGAGGTGGTGAGCACCAAGCTGCCCTGTTTCCCCTCTCTCTCTCGCTCTGTCGCAGCCCCGATTTCTCGCCGGAGCTCTGTTTCCGCCCGCCGCCGTGGCCGCCGGTCTACGGTCGCCGCACGGTCATCCCATGACCACCACCACTTTTGCCGTGCCGCCCTCTATCTCCCCGGCATAACCCCAGCCTGAACCAAGCCCCGGAACACCGGATTCGGTGAACTCCGGTCGTCCGTCATCGCTCTTGCTCGCCGCCGGCGCCCAGCGCAGCGGAGCGATTCTCCCGACCCTTTTACTCCATCGAGCCGACCTTCACTCTGCCGCTTGATCTAGATCTAACGGCCAGAACAGATCCGAGCCGCGTCCGATTCGCCCGACCCTTACCCCGCCGCTCGATTCTGATCCAACGGACCAGATTCGCCCGACCCTAGCCATCCCCAAAACCTTTGCAGAAAAACCCCTAGGCTTTCCAGGAATCAACCCACAGTCCAGATAAGTAGAAAAATAATTAGAGTTGAGCCCTTTCTTTTTCTGTCCCGACCCCTGACTTTCCAGAATTTGTACCCGCCGTCCAGGACCTCTAGATTTGCACCCCGACCCTCTGTTTAAGGTTTAATTATGTTTTAGCCCCTGATTTCTTCAGATCTAGCCCCTGGAAGTTCAAATCTCTCGCAGTTAGGTCCCTAGATTACTGTTTTAGCCATATCTTCATCGTTTCAACTCCGATTTCAACGATTCTTGTGCTCACGTGATCCTTGCATCATGAACTACAATATTATCATCTTTTTACTCTTTGTTTGTACTATTTATTATAATGTTTCTTATTTGTTTGTGTATGCTTGTTTGTGTGATCGCGTAGACAACGTGACGTTCGAGCAAGACCAAGAGCAAGCTTATGAGGAAGAAAATCAACAGCTGTTTGAGGAAGGCAAGTGGACTTCCCTCCCCTGCATATTCTATTTTATCCCAATAATAGCATCATAATTTGCTTTACTTTAATGTTGCTTACATAAAATTGATGGGTTACCTATACTAAGGACATACCTAGTCTTTTACCCAAAGTTTTGAAACACCTGGGTTTACTATTCATGTTGGGTAATCACGCTTAGTTGCAAACTTTGGGAAAGGTGTTGGTTTACTCTTATGACAATGTTGATCACGTTTCATAATGTTGTTATACCGCGTTAATTCAAGATCAACTTTGATTAATGGGAACATGGAGAACCACCCAAGAAAACAGTGCAACCACAAAGTCATATGGCTCTGACCTTAGCTAATTAATTAGATGTGTAGTTAGCTGGTGGCCTTACCGAAAGGGCAAGGAGGGGGTCGGTGATAGGGGTCATAGCCCGGTCCTCTTGGGGTAGCTGCCTTTGCTAAGGAGCTGACCATTAGGGAGGTTTATGGACCACACTGCTACTGAAACTCTAGCGGGCTGCCTAGCTCTCGACATGTCTTTGTAAAGGCTTCGTAGTGTACCCTCGCCACTCACCTCGAAAGTGTTTAAGGGCCTTGCAAACCCGGGCGACTCAGGGGAACACGATTTGTGGGTAAAGTGTACAACCTCTACAGAGTGTAAAACTGTTATAACAGCCGTACTCACGGTTAAGAGTGGCTTGGACCCTCACATGATAACGAAACTTGAAGATTAATTAAATCATGGTTTGTGGTTTATGTTTATGTTGATGGTACCTTTATATTTTTGCTAAAGTGGGATGGTATAAACTTAAACCTAGTTAATAGGTGCTTGCTAATAAATACTTGACCAACTAAAAGTGCTCGCTGCTGCAAACCTTAGCCTATCCTTGATGGCCTTGCATATTCACCCCACTTGCTGAGTACCAACCATAAGAGTACTCACTCTTGCGCACTGCTGTTCAGAAGTGAACTTTGAAGAGGAGAACTTCGATGACTTCGAGGAGTTCTAGGCTTTGCATTCACCAGTCATCGCATGTGGAAGACGAAGTTGTTGCAGACTTCGTATAGGTTATATCGGTGTATCATTTAAAGACCTTTGTGTCTCTTTTATTCGGAGTGTAATATGGTTAAATACTTTATTTAGTTACTTTTTGAGCATTGCCTTTGATATATTACACTTTTCCATCTATTATGTGTGTGTGAACACGATCCTAGCGCACACATGAGATGCATCTGGTTATTTCTAGAATCGGGTGTGACAATAATCCTCTCATGGAGAAAAACTATGGACGGTGTGGCTAGTAATCAATCTACTATAAAGATGAATACAAGAGGTGGGAGCCAACAAGGTTGGGACGACTCTAAATTCCCATCAAATTCTCTCCCTCTCCCTCACTCTCTCCCCCTCTCCCTCTCACTCTTGCAGGCTCTTTCTTCCCTTCAAAGAACAAGAACAAGCCACACAGGAAGAGATAGGCTCGGGCTGTCTTTAAGGGCTGAAATAGCGATTTTCAGAAAGCCACTCAAAAGTCACAGAATGTTGCAAATGAGCCATAGTCAACCTACAACATGTATAAGTAATGTTTTGCATAATAGATAAGGTAAACTATCTCTCAAATGGTGAAATAGGAGCTGCAACATCTCAATTACTGCTACCCAATGTCCCAATCCGATGTTGGCATAGTAGCATGACCTAAACTGGCAGCTCAAGAAGGGCCAGTGCCCCGATTCCCACCTACAACCTCTAACTCTCCAATGTTGCCGACCGACAAAGAAAGCACCTTGGTATGACATCAGGTTGGGGAAGTTGTGGACCTGGAAATTTGAGCACAAGCCTTTCATTCTGTTGGCTCTGCGTCAAGGAGGATCGTCACGACCGCCACTGGAGTTCTCTAGCGGAGAAGATGTCCCTAGCGGCTAGAATAGATGGCGGTGTGATGGGATCCACAACTTGTCGTCATCCACATGCTTCTCAAAAAGGTCCATCAATGAGATGAGAGGCAATGGCAGCTAGCGGATTCAGTGTGATGTGGGCTACCTTCATCAAATGATGTGGCTAAATAATATTAACCAAACTTCTAAGTTTTGTAAATCACTAAGGATGTATTTGCTAATTTGATGTCTGGTGGTGTTCCAAAAAGACCCACAATGGTTTGGTTTTAGGGATAGGGGGTTGGACAATTTGTCTCTTTTTGAGAGTTCGGATTATCCACTGCCAATCCCAGTCGTGATCCTGCCCTTATCCCAATAACGAGTTGGAATTGTTGCTGTAGTCCTATAAGACAAAATTATTCTAGAACGAGTAATTATTTTTGTACCTACCTCAAATTGTCAGTACAACACAATAACTGCAAACACTAGAGACTTGATAAAATAACAATTTCAAGTTGTTCCTCGTACTTCTATCCAAAGATAAGTCGCCATATTTTATGATGTCCATTTTGGTTTTGCAGCACGTGTGAACTGCAAACTAAAGGCATGATTCAGTTGAGTTGAGGATTCTTGTCAGTTGGTAGAATTGCTATTTTGGTTCCCTGGACTACGATGAAGTATATTCCAGACAAAGTTTAGCTCAATTGTGCTCCTGCTCCTGCAAGTCATAAAGCCTCCTTCATTAATTTTCATTGAACTATTTAATCATGTTATTGTCTAAATTATTCCAATCTTGAGTCATGGCTGCAATAATTTTCCAACGTTTCTGAATTCAGTACTCAGGTCAAATAATATGCACTTGCAAGTGTTGTATCATGTTCTTGTTAAACCAGGAGTCTTTCCTGCGCATTGCTGTGGGTATGGATGTCTTTTTTTTTCCATTTAGAGTCTGTATTAAATGAACATGGTTTGTTTGATAATTGTGTTGCTCAAGGGTGTGAAAAGATAACATTCAAAAAGCTGAGGCCTGTTATGGATTGTTAATTATTCTTACACAACAGAATGATGTGATGGGTAACGGAGCGGAATGGAAATGCATTGTTTTTTCTTGGGGCAATGGATAGATTAGGGTATTTGTTCGGTGTATCTGGGAGGTGGTTTTCAATTCAATTCAATACAGTGTTTGATTGGAACCAACGCGAAAGGAATTCACTGGAGAGATGGAAGTGGGTGATCACCTGAGTTCTGAACCAAGCCAAACTTCAGCGGCGGGGGGTTGGCAGGAGTCGGACCGCCTCTCCGCGCTCTTCAACTATGGTGATGCGGCGGCGCCATGCGGTTGCCTTCCCCGCTTGCTGTTCTTCCAGTCCCCTGAAGTTGATCGGCTCGGCAGACCATGGCGCACAGCGCCAGGGTTTCCTGCCGGCGGCGGCGGGGCATCATCGGGGGGCTCGAATCCGCAGCAATCCACGGCGGATCGAAGCCCTCGAGCGCATCCTGATCAGAAGAACACGACAGCACGTGCATTGCTAGGCTTGGGATCACGTCAGGGCGGAGAAGCCCATCGATAATTTTGAATTCCATTTACACCCAAATAGCCAATGCGAGCCAAACTTACCAATGTACTACCTTGACAATATGATTTGATTATAGCCGAAACGCCCAAGCAAAACAGCTTAGATTTTCAATATTCATATGAAGGACTTAGTACGAGAATCCAAAAAAATAAAAAAGAAAGAAACTTATTTCCTATCAACTACTTTAATTACATGCTTCATCTGAAAAATTTGTTACGTCCGGTGCATATTTTCATAATTATCCGTTTTCTTTTGTACAGATTCAGTAGAAATTCAAACAAAAAGTTAGCACGGTGTGTATCAAACTGAGTGGTTTGAACTTGCAAAATTTTAGGGCCATCATACCACAGTAAACTACATGATGAGGTGTGGTTTTCTCTAAACATCTCAACACCATTCAGCACTCTGCAGCCAATGTAGGACCATATTGATATTTCACATGTATAAAAACACTTTTAGCAGATACAACCTGAAATGGTACGAGAATCTACACTATCTCTGATACATGACGTTGCAAATTTGATCAACCTGAAATGATGTGAGAATCTACACTATCTCTGATACATGAGGTTGCAAATTTGATCACAACATCATTTGCTAGAGAAGTTCAATAGTGAAGGGGAAATGTTATTTTAGGAAATCATTATTCTTAAAGCAACAGAACCAACATAGCCACATCCATGGGTCCAATGAAGCCTGTAAATCCAATAATGTTTCACGACTAGCTGTGTTAGTTATAGCCTTCAAGTACAATCCAGATATTAATGTAACAGTAGCAACAATTCACAACTTCGTTACATAAAAAAAAAACAATTCACAACTTCCCAGATTGAAAAAGGATAAAAAGCACAACAAACATAGTTCTGAACAAACACATCATACAGGCATACCAATGGAGATATAACCATCTGGTTGTCCTAGACACGAATCTCGGAGACATGTTCCATCTTGTGGTGCATCCCACTTGTTTTCCACAGTGTAATAAAATCCCTGTGCAGGTTCAGCATCCAGAGCCTTTTTAGGGAGACAAGAGATTCGATGCCTTGAGGAACCTTATCCAGCTGCACTAGTGACACAATGTAAAGACCTTCAATGCATGGCAGAGCACCATCTCCGATCTCCAGCAGCTTGACATCTGGCATTCGCTTCAAAACGAGTGTCTTCAGCTGAGGAAGCATCCTGCAGAAAGAACTAAAGTGCTTGCACTATTCACCCGGTTAAGACTTAAATAGGTGAGGTTTGGCACATGTGGAGCGAGCACCCCCAGTGGATCTTCTCCAAGCTGGCACCAGCTGAGTGCTAAATATTTGAGATGCTCCCCATGATTGCGAAATATTGGATACTTTAGTGTCCCAGCAGCCCATTTCCCCCTCACAATTAGCCTGTGGAGCTTTGTGGAAACTGGAATTGGATCAAGGGCTTGGAGGCAAAGTGTCTCATTCACATCTCTTGCTGAGATAAGCAGTCTGGAAAGAAGTGGCATCATCGACAGGGTCGCAAAAAGGTCTGCACAATCAGCAGCACTTACATTGTCAATCCATATGCTTCGGAGCTGCATCAGTTTCTTCAGCTGCTCAGCCAAGTCTTTGCTCGCTTGCACTGTCTCAAGAGTCTGTAGTTCTTCCATGCTTGACAGCCCTTTAGGTGCTTCCACTCCAATGAAATATCTGAACTCTGACTGCTTCTTGTCAGCAAATCTGTCAGCCAAAAGGTGTCGTAGCTTCTTGACCTTAACAATGCCTCGAGGTAGCTTCTCTATTTGGGTCTGCTTGATATCCAGAGTGTGGAGATAAGAAAGCTTCTCAATGGATTCTGGGAGTGACTTGACATTTGTGCGCCTTAACCCAATATACCGTAGATTAAACAGATTCCCTATAAATGCTGGCACCTCATTGATATCAGAATCTTGCAGCTCTAGAACAGTCAAGTAGCTCGATTCAGTCGAAATTGAGGTTAACATGGTAGGGGATGAAATCATTCCATGAGCCACAAGGGTTCGAAGATGTGGAAATTTTACTTTGAGTGGAGTGCTGGCTTTCCATCCACACAATGACAAGCGACGGACATCTTTATCCATCTGTATCATTTCACCATAATCATTTGCAGCACCAAACTTTTCTTCTTTGGCAACAGAAAGTGCCAGTTCTCGCATAATATCATGCATCTTACAGGTGTTGACCCTGCCAAGCTCATCATACTCAAAAGCTTCTAGCATATTACGGTGGATCAATTCCATGAGATTTCCCTCAGCCACATTCTCTGGTGTGTTCTTTCCTTTGCCAAGTACAAAGCCTTCTGCAACCCACATCCGCACAAGGCTTTCCCATGACATGGCGTAGTCTTCAGGAAACAAGCTGCACTATAAGAAGCAGTTCCTAAGGTCTCCTGACAGGTCATGGTAGCTTAAATTTAAAATTGCTCGGACATGATCACTTTTTGATAACTCACTCTGAAGCTGATTGTATGTATGCTTGCATGTTTCTATTTGTGGTCTTGATGACAACAAGCTGCCTATAGTAACAATTGCTAGAGGCAGGCCATGACACCTATTGATAGGTAGTTGTCCTCTGTTTCTTGTTGGCCGGAGATTGTAGCGGTGAGAGATTGGAGGGCGGGGCGTGAGCGACGCACGGCGTCGGGGCGCCGTGGTCGCGCTGGGTGCTGGCGCACAGGAAGAGGCAGGTGGAGGCGATCAGGGCTAGGACTCCCGGCTTCCTTCAGGAAGCCGAAACAATATATTTCTGCTTGCCTCTTGTCCAGCGATTACAAGTAAATATATAGCCAATGGCCTAACCGCACTAGATAAGGACTCTAACCGAACTAGATAAGGACTCTACCCGAACTAGATAAGGACTCTCCTAATTCTAGGGATTTTGCAGCAACCTAGGACTCTAAGTTTCTATCTTTAGCTACTAGACGAAGAACTCCTGTCGCGCCTGGAGTACTGCAGGCCGGTCATAACATCTCTCCCCGCCTCGGCAAACAGCTCGTCCTCGAGCTGGATATCGGGGTAAAGGGACTTGAAATCCTGGAGGGGTTCCCACGTTGCATCATCTTCGGAGAGCCCTTGCCACTTGACGAGGAGATGCCAATCCCCACGACGGAGCTGTGCACGCAGCACTCGCTCGGGTGCCGGCAAGAGGCGCCCATCCTGGACCGGTGGGAGCACTGCGGGGGCTGCCGGAGGGGTACCATCGTAGTGGTAGGGCTTCAGCAGCCCCACATGGAAAACATCATGGAGACGCGCCTCTGCTGGAAGCTGGAGGCGGTAGGCGACCCGGCCGATGCGCTCGACGATCTGAAATGGCCCGGCGTAGCGTGGGCGCAGTTTGCCCTTCGACGGCGAGGCAAGGGCATGGGTGGGACGGTGTAGCAGTCGGAGGAGCACCCATGCCCCTACGTCGAACTCCACCACGCGATGGTGCTCGTCGTGATGCCGCTTTGCGTACTGCTGCGCTTGGAGAAGACGCTCGCGAACCTCTACCAGAAAGGCGTCGCGGTCGCGCAGCATGGTGTCCACCGCCGCCGTCGTCGCCGCTCCCTCCTGGTGTGGTAGTAGCGAAGGCGGGGAGCGACCATACACCACCTCAAACGGCGTCGCCCGAAGCGCGGAGTGGAACGAGGTGTTGTAGCAATACTCTGCCAAGGGAGCCAATCCACCCATGAGCGCGGCCGATCACCAGTCGCGCAACGGAGGTACATTGCTATCACCTTGTTGATGACCTCGGACTGGCCGTCCGTCTGAGGGTGAAAGGCCGTGCTGAGATGAAGTTTCACACCTGCACACTTGAAAAGATCACGCCACATGTTACTGGTGAAAACCAGATCGCGGTCGCTGACGATGGAGGTCGGGAAACCGTGGAGGCGCACGATGCCCTCGAAGAAGGCGCGAGCAACCAAAGCGGCGGTGTACGGGTGGCTCAGGGCGATGAAGTGAGCATACTTCGAGAAGCGATCCACCACCGTCAGGATCACAGATTTGCCCTGCACCTTGGGAAGCCCCTCGATGAAGTCCATGGCGATATTGGCCCACACCTGAGACGGCACGTCTAAGGGCTGCAGGAGACCGGCCCGCTGTGTGGTCGGCGTCTTGTTGCGCTGACAGATGTCGCAGGTGCGGACAAAGGCCTGCACGAGCTGCCGGTCGCCGGGAATGTAGAAGTCACCGCGGAGGCGCACAAGGGTTTTCTGGACCCCCTCGTGCCCCGCCGAGTGAGCAAGGGCCACCACCTGGTCGCGGAGGTCGCCGACAGCCGGAACATAGATACGCTTGCTGTGGAGGAGGAACCCGTCTGCGGCAGCCCACGGCGCATCCAAGGATGCGGTGGCCAGCTGCTGCAGCAAGTCGCGGCTGACCGGATCGGTCGCCGTGGCCCGACGGATGTCGGTGAAGAGGTCGAAGGAGGGTCCCGATAGAGCGCATGACGCCGCAGCCTCCTCGTCGCGGCGAGACAGTGCGTCGGCGGCTGAGTTGAGCCGACCGGGATGGTATTCGACGGTGAAGTCGAACCCGAACAACTTGCTAATCCACTGATGTTGGGGCACAGTGGACAGTCGTTGGTCCAGGAGAAACTTCAAGCTGTAGTGGTCGGTGCGGACGAGAAACCGACGCCCCCACAGGTACGGGCGCCAGTGGCGGACTGCTTGCACTAGCCCGATGAGCTCGCGCTCGTACGCTGCCAACTTGATATGGCGCGCGGCGAATGGTCGACTGAAGAAGGCCAGGGGCCTGGCCCCCTGATGCAGAACGGCGCCGAAGCCGGGGCCGGAGGCGTCGCAGTCGACCACGAACCCGCGGTCGAAGTCCGGCATTTGGAGAACAGGCGCCGAAGATAGTGCCCGCTTCAGGGCAGCGAAGGCGTCGTCCGCCTCTGCTGTCCAGACGAATGCCTCCTTTCATAGCAGGCGCGTGAGGGGCGCCGCAATGGCGCCAAAGTCGCGGATAAACTTCCGGTAGTAGCCTGCGAGCCCTAGGAAGCCACGCACCCCGCGTGGGGAGCAGGGTGTCGGCCAGGAGGCGACTGCGGTCACCTTGTCGCTGTCCATAGCGACTCCGTCGGCGGAGATGACGTGGCCCAGGTACATGACGGAAAGGGCCCCGAATGAGCACTTCGACCTCTTGAGGAAGAGGCCGTGGGCGCGCAAGGCGGTGAGGACGAGACCCATATGCTGGAGGTGCTCGGACCACGACGAGCTATAGATGAGAATGTCGTCAAAGAAAACCAGCACAAACCTGCGGAGAAACGGACGGAGCACATCGTTCATCAAAGCTTGGAAAGTTGCCGGGGCGTTAGCGAGCCCAAACGGCATCACCAGGAACTCGAAGTGGCCGTGGTGAGTGCGGAAGGCAGTCTTTTCGACGTCCGTCGGGTGCATCCGCACCTGGTGGTACCCGGAGCGGAGATCAAGCTTGGTGAAGTACGTCGCCCCATGGAGCTCATCGAGGAGCTCGTCAACCACCGGGATCGGGAACTTGTCCTTGGACGTGCGGTCGTTGAGCGCGCGGTAGTCGATGCAGAAATGCCACGATCCGTTAGCCTTTTTGACGAGCAGCACCGGAGCGGAGAACGGCGAAGTACTGGGGCGAATGATGCCCTGCTCTAGCATCGCGGCGCATTGCCGCTCCAACTCATCCTTCTGTAGCTGCGGGTATCTGTACAGCCGCACAGCCAGTGGTGCGGTCCCCGGCAGGAGGTGGATGCAGTGGTCGTAGGAGCGGGCTGGAGGGAGGCCCCGTGGTATGTCGAAGACAGCGCCGTGCTGGAGAAGAAGCTCGTCCAGCAACGGCTGTTGCGGGTCCGTGGCGACCACGGCCAACGAGCCCTGCTGGGAGGGCGCGCCGGGGGCGCCCACACACTGCCATGTGACGCGGCGGCCGTCCTGCAGGAATGACACGGTGAGCCCCTCGAAGTCCCAGGTGAGGGGGCCCAACGTGCCGAGGAAGTCGACGCCCAGGATGAAGTCGAAACAGCCCAGCGCGAGGCCGACGCAGGTGAGGGAGAAGGCCGCCCCGCTGATGATGACGGGAACGTCGCGGGCAATACCGTCGCACGGCACGCGCTCGCCACTGGCGACCGTGACTCGGAGGTGATCGCCCCCCCGTGGGGCAAGCCCCAGGCGGCGCATGGTCGCGCCCTGTAAGAACGTGTGGGTGGAGCCGGTGTCCAATAAGGCGAGGAGGCGCTCGCCCTTGACCGTCACTGGAAGGAGCATCGTGTGGTGGGTCCGGATACCTACAAGAGCGTGCAAGGAGACCACAAGAGCATGAGTGTGTGCGGCTTCGTCGACGGCCTGGTCCTCGGGAAGAACTGCTCCCACTGACGCCCCGTCGTCAACGATGAAGTCGTCGGCCTCCAAGTAGAATAGGCGAGGGCACACATGTCCGCGCACATACTGCTCGTCACAGTTGTAACAGAGGCCCTGGCGACGGCGCGCTTGCATCTCGGCCGGCGACAGACGGCGAAACAGCCTCGCTGGTGGCGGAGCGGGTGAGGACGGAGCGGCCGTTGCAGCTGGCGCCGTGGTCGCGGCTGCTGGCGCCTGGGCGACCGGGGTTCCGGCAGGGGTTACGGCCGTTCCCTGAGGGCGTGAAGGAAAACCCGGCCATGGTGGAGTGCGAGCGCCATGCTGCTGGAGGAGGGCGGTTGTGGCCGTGGCGCGGCTCTCAAAAGCACGGGCGAGGAACATCGCCGTCTGGAGGTCGGGTGGGTCGCGAAGCGCGACGTCCACCCGGAGATGTTCCGGAAGACCGCCTACAAACAGCTCCGCCTTCTGGTGCGGAGACAGGTCCCTGGAGTGCACGAGTATCCTCTGGAAACGGTCCGCAAACTCCTGGACCGTGGAGTGAAACGGCAGGCGGCCCAATTCTGCCAACCGCGAGCCATAGATGGCCGGCCCGAAGCGAAGGCGGCAAAGCTCCTTGAAGCGCTCCCAGGAAGGCACGCCCTCATCTTGCAGGAGAGCGTAGTACCATGTTTGGGCGGCGCCCGTGAGGTGATACGCAGCCATCCACGTGCGCTGCGCCGCCGGTGTGCGCTGGCCCCAAAAAAACTGCTCACAATGTGTGAGCCAGTTCAGTGGATCGTCGGAGCCGTCAAACGTCGTGAAGTCGAGTCTGTAGCTCTTGGGCTGGAAGTCGATCGAGTCGAATGTCGCGGGCGCAGGAGGGACGGAGTGCCACGGCCAGGAGCCGTGCACGAGCGGCCCTTCGACGCCGCCATAGAGGGCGTCCGGCGCAGGGGCGCCACCATGGCCCAGACGCGGGGTGCTGTCGGGCGCCAGGGCTGCAGAACGCACCGGCGCGGTGTAGAGCGGGGCCGACGGTGCCGAGAGCCAAGGCGGCAGTGGCGATGGCGAGGGGGGAAAAACAATGTGTTGGATCGGCACACCCCCGGAAGAAGTCGACGGCGCTGGCGTTGAGGTAGACGACGTGGCGGCAGGCGGCAACCCATAGCTGGACTGGGCGGCCGAGGACAGGGGCGGCGGCGGCGGAAGTTGCTGCGACATGGACGGCGGCGGTAGGGGCTGCTGTGGGGCCGGCGGCGGTGGGTGCAGCTACTGTCCGTGCGGCCCCAACAGAAGTGCGTGGATCCCGGCCATCATCTTGCCAAGGTCAAGCACCGCGGCCGTCAAATCCGCGTTCGACAAGACGCCTATGGCGGCGGACGACGTCCCTGCGACCATGGGCAACGAGGACTCGTGGACGAGCGGCAGGGAACCCGCGGCTAGGACCTGCTGCGGCGGCCGCGGATCGGGCAGCGGCGCAGGGGCGGCGGGGTCCGGCGGCGGAACGGTGGAGGTGGGCAGCGAGGCCGACATCGGAACCGAGAACGCTGATACCAGGTTGATAGGTAGCTGTCCTCTGTTTCTTGTTGGTCGGAGATTGTAGCGGTGAGAGATTGGAGGGCGGGGCGTGAGCGACGCACGGCGTCGGGGCGCCGTGGTCGCGCTGGGTGCTGGCGCACAGGAAGAGGCAAGTGGAGGCGATCAGGGCTGGGACTCCCGGCTTCCTTCAGGAAGCCGAAACAATATATTTCTGCTTGCCTCTTGTCCAGCGATTACAAGTAAATATATAGCCAATGGCCTAACCGCACTAGATAAGGACTCTAACCGAACTAGATAAGGACTCTACCCGAACTAGATAAGGACTCTCCTAATTCTAGGGATTTTGCAGCAACCTAGGACTCTAAGTTTCTATCTTTAGCTACTAGACGAAGAACTCCTGCCGCGCCTGGAGTACTGCAGGCCGGTCATAACACCTATCCACTATAGAAGTGGCCATTTCCTTGAACTCCATAGGGCACTCGTGGCCCTTCTTGTTGTAAAAAGCGCTTCTGCAGAAGAGTTCAAGTGCATCATGTTTGGCCAATGGTTGAAGTTCCAGGTGACGGGTGGAAGGAGCAAGAGCCCCAACATGGTCCTTCCGTGTCGTAATAACAATCCTACTTGCTTGAAGATTCTGAAAAGCATCTTGTATTTGGAAGTATACCTGTTGCTCCCAGACATCATCCAATACAATCAAACATTTTCTATTTTGAAGCCGTTTCTTTATTTCTTCTTTCAAGTCATGCACATCCATTTTTTCAATTCCTGCTGGTATTGGTGGTCCCACAGTACCAATATTCCTAAGTATATTCCTCAACAGAGCATCAACAGAGTAGATCTGTGACACAAAATCCACGCATGTGCAGGGAAGTTCACCTTTTCACGTTCATAAACATTTGTGACCAGCGTAGATTTTCCCAACCCACCCATACCAGAAATTGTTATTACGGAGCTGCTTGGTTCTTCAGAATACAGCCATCCCTTCAGCCATTTCCTGTTTTCCTCAATTCCCACTAAGTCTTCATCTTTGACAAATTCCGGAAACCAATCTTGGGACCGCTGCCTTTCCATCTCCACCAATTGGCTAGGAACAAGCTGGGCGTGTTGCAACCACTGATCCTTGATCTGTATAACTTGCTGAATCTCCTTCTCAATCTCACAAACCTCATCTGCAATTGAACTGAAAACACTGACATAATGGGTTCCCTTGATGAAGAACTTCTTCAGGAACCCTTCTTCTTCCAGTTGAAGAGCATGATACGAGTATCTGTCCATCACATCCTCAACATGGTAAGCCACGTTACAGACCTCCCCAATCCAACTCTTGACGACTTCGTCTGTGAGGTAGACTGTGCCAATCTGCCATACCAGATTGCTCATGATCTTAAGTTGCATCCCTATCTGCTTGATCTTCCCTGGCAGTTCCTTCAGATTATTAACTTTTTCAGACAACTTATTTATGATGGTTGTAGTGGCTTCATCTGCCAAAACAGAACCAATCTTTGTAACAGCAAGGAGTACTGCTTCCGCCATTTGTGCTGAAACAACAAAAACAAAGCATATTACATTTCCGGAGAAACAATTTAAGTGCATTTATCTCCCTTGATCCCCTCTCATTCTATTTTTTCCATTTTAAGAGAGATTTTGCCTCATTAAACTTCCTAAACGGGACTGATGGAACTAGGAAATTATAAGAGGAGTTTGTCTTATGTTTTTAAGAGGTAGGCTTGACTCTAAATAATATTTCACACAAGATATCTGCGATAAAGGAAACTGAGGAAGATGAGAAAAGTGCAATGATCATCTAGGCTGGAGAGAGCTCTCTTTGTTACCCACAATGTTTTCAATGACATCAGAAGTAACATTTTTTATTTTTTGTCCTTATCAGGAGTCTAAACCTGCCTGGGAACAAAGTAAGGACTACCCCGCACTCCTCAAAGTTGGTTCCCCTGGAACAAACTCAGTTAAACCATCAACTAGTAATCAAAACACAAAATCTGATAGTACAGCAGTGGGATTAGCTCTAAAAAATTGTTCCAATTGTCCATCAGATTTATCGCATCTGAATCTACATTCCGCCACAGAACAAGGCTAGCGCTTGAAGATTAAACATGAAGCAGTGGCGTTTCCAGTAACCAACCAATGCTCACCTTCCTGGAGGCTAGTGCGGAGCGAGGACTGAGCGAAGCGGCGCCCCGCCGCCGAAGCGAACTACCAGTGCGACGAAACCTGCAACATTGAAGAAGAGCAGATGAGAATGCAGATAAAACTACACGGGTAAGCCATCTCCACTATCGTGAACGGCGTGCCTATCTACGCATGCGCCGCCGCCGCGCATGACCGTGCCGGTGCGCAGCCGTAGCACATCGATCTCGCCGGCGTATTCCATCGAGCACGTTGCGTGCGATTTGGATGCTGCGAGGGAATAGGGATAAACGGTCGGGTGGTGAGAGAGTGGAGTTGACCAGATGGGGATAGGAGTTGACCAGATGGGGCAAAGATCCTGACCCGGCCCACTAATGGACTGCGAAGCGCCGGCCCAGCAGGCAGCAGCTTAGAGCACGTGTGTCACTACGGTCGAACGTTGACTGTGATGCCCTCTCCCTCTATCCCAAGTCTCAACTCTCAAGTATGTTTTCGTGGGAAAACCATCCCTGCTTCACCAATCGAGTTAAAGATTTACCAAATCTGATGAGAACGATAAAAATTTATTGGGTGTATTCGTACGATGAAAAATAAAAGTTGCATGTGGGTATTGAGTGGGTGATGGCATCCTCATCAATCAATTAGTTTCCTACTTCCTTCGTCCCAAATTATTAATCATTTTAGTTTTTCTAGATTCATAGGCTCTGCTATGCATCAAGACATAATATATATAGATACATAGCAAAAATTATAAATGTAGAAAAGCTAAAATGACTAATAATTTAGAATGGAGGGAGTAGTATATATAAAAAAACAAAATCTTAGGAATCATATTCAGCTGTTTTGAGCATATATGGATCTTATTGTTCGACCTTTGGGACGCGGACTCACCAATGGTAATAGAGGAGGAGAAAGGCGGAGGAGGAATAGACCGCTCAAAGATATGTTGCCTTTCATTAATTCAAATCACATGATAGAAAACAAACCCTTTGCAATCTAGTCGGAAGTTGATCCTTCCATTTTAAATAAAAAATTGATGAAAATCTTTTTTGAGTTTTGACCTTACAGTCCAAATGAACCTACGGAGTACAGATGCAAAGATAGAACTCCATATTAGGGGCTGACGACAACAGCGCTAGAGCTTGTAGAAACAACCCATGGCTGTTAGGTCACTAAGACGGCTAATCATTTGAGATGGGGTATGCATGTATATGATGCTTAAGCTTCAACCCATGGCTGTTGATTGAACCAAAGGGCGAGGCCTGTCAGCCTTGGAGCTCACTGGTGAGGGAGAACAAGGGGAAGACCAGCACTTAAAAATGCGAGAGATCCATACTAGCCAACCTATACTTACCTATAGTAGAATCTTACCTTTTCTTTTTCTTGGTCAAGTCATTGCACCCAACACCCTCATTATCCAATTAAAAATTCTGAATTGAATAGAAAGACTTGGCAAAAGTCGATGCAGCCCAGACTAACCGGTGATGGTCCCAGTCTCCGTCGCCACGTTCTCCCACTAGGAGCTTTGGTATAATTGGACGCCTTGCGGTTGGGGCCAGGTCCTCGCCCACTGTCACATTCACCGACGACCCCTGATTAGGATGTTTTTCTTAAAAAGGGAAACTTTATTGATTTCAAAATATTACACCAAGATCATACAACGACTTGAAACTTTTCCGACCTCTGTTAACGAGAACACAGTCTAAATAGTTCTGAAAAACAACAAACCTAAAAAAGGCCGAAGAACCGGTCTAAATAGTTCTGAAAAACAACAAACCTAAAAAAGGCCGAAGAACAACGCACCAACTAGTGACTGTTAGGATAAATTCTAAGACTGGACCGCCATCCATGTGCCCGGATAAAAAAAATCCTTGATCACCCACTCCAAGAACCGAGATGCCGCAACAAGCGCCTCCTGGGAAGTAGGCTGTTGAAGGATAGCCCATAGATCCAGTGAGTGGTCGAGTATAGTACTTGCAAAAAAAAGAATATTTGTTCTAAAAAATAACAATATTTCTGCAGAACCAGACAGACCAACACAGTGATGCCGCTCCTACAAGTACTAGAGGTTTGTAGTTTTTTGGTATGCCAATAAGCCAGCTTCCAAACATAGTAGATATATTACGAGGTTTGGAGAGGCCCCATGCTGCGTACACCATTGACCAAGCCATCCGTAGGAACCGGCATTCAAAGAATAGATGTTGTATCGTTTCATTTTCATGACAGAAATAGCACTGTTAGTTGCCTTGCCAGTTTTGTTTCGCAAGATTATCCTTTGTGAGAATTACACCGCGTTTGAGGTACCAAAGAAATATTTTAATTTTGAGTGGGATTTTTACCTTCCAACGCCCTTTATTTACATTAGGAACATTCTGATTGATTAGACCCCGATAATATGATTTCACTGAGAAAACACCCGACGAGTCTAGGTTCCACCTAAAATCATCATCTTCGTGTGTAAGGACAACCGATGCGAGACGTGAAGCCAAGTTGTTCCACATCACTAGCTTGCTTCCTATAAGATCTCTACCCCAGATTAGATTGGGATTCGGTATACTAAGCACCTCGCCCACCCTATCCTATTTGTTCCTAACAATGTTATAAAGCTGAGGGTATTGGTGTCGTAAAGGTTTATTACCAAGCCAAGTGTCTTCCAAAAATGCACTTGTGACCCGTTTTTTATGTGGAATGTTCCAAATCTAAGGAACTCCATCTTGACTTTCATAAGGCTTGCCCAGAAATGAGAATCTCCACTCCTTCACTGGACCTGCACCAGATGTTTAGTCCCTAGATATTTATTGCGTAGGATCTGTTGCCAAGTACCATCTGTTGTGAGCAGTCAGTACAGCCATTTGCTGAGCAAAGCAATATTTTTAAGCTCCAAGTTTTGTATCCCTAGGCCCCCTTGTTCTTTTGGTTGACACAGGATATCCCTAGATTAGGATGTGCTTACTAGTTTAAAAAACCACTTGGTCATTCTTATCCCTGCTTTGAGAAATGAAAAATGAGTCATATGTTTGCGAGAAATATTAGGCCCTGCCCGGGATGTGAAAAGTTTATCTGTGAATGAATTGAAATGTTTCCTGCCAAGTTTCAAAAAAAATGTTAAATCAAGCATATCTCTTTGCAATCTTGTGTATATATCGATGCTTACACATCTTGAAAGCTGTGTATTCTCTTTTCTGATTTTTTAAATGGACTCATGATCACCAGTGTTTGGCTGACTCCAAAAACATTACCACATTTAATGTGGGAAAGATTAATGAAAAATTTTGTTACTGCTTTTGTTTCAAACAACGAACCACATTTGACAAGAATCTAATTTATTTTTCTCTTGTTATGCTACAGTATTATCTAAAAACTAAAGTTAGCCTCCAACCCGCTGGATCAACTAGATGCACATTTTTCTTTATTTGATTGTTCATTTTGTACATTGACTCTAGAAAAGTGGACTAGAGTGTGTCAATTGATATCTATGCATGGAACGGCCTAACAGCATCCTGACTGCCCGGACAAGACAATGCCATACATCAATGTGAAGAAGTCTGTGTTCACTTAGTAAGAGAAAACCATATAAAGATGGATTTATCTTTGCATTGGCTTTGCTAATTTACAAAGAAACCCGGTAAAAACACATACATCCAGCATTCCTTAGAAATGGTGTACATCGTTAGGGCCTCCTCAATTTCATAATGAACATCAGTTTGATTCCTACAGAAATATGATTTGTTGCCACATTCCCAACAGGATCATTTGTTGTATACTTGCCATAGTTAACTAAAAAAATGTAAAAATAAACACAATGTACCAGGAGGAAAGGAACTTTTCTTGCCCCAAGAGGAGTTCCATTGTTTCCTTTCAAAAGCAATTGACCGCATATTATTGCATTGAATGGCTCTCTCTAAACTTCTAATATATCAATCTTGCTTATACAGCCACTTGTTTCGAGCACAATCATACAAAATTAGAAGTAAAGTAACTAACCAATTATAACTGCCATCTTTACACACTGCTTGCGATATCAAAATTCTAGTCGTTGAGCTTTGGTACAAGTCCATGGGGTAAGCCAATAAAAAAGGATCACTAGCTGGTCATCGAAAAAAAATAAAAGGAGCGCACTTGACCAACCAGTCATATAATTTGTAAGCTATTTGTCAATTGCTAGATTTTTATTCCAACTGGATAAACACTTTGAAAAAAAAAGTTATCATCTCATCTATATGCACTGATTAGCATATTTCGTTTTATGGAGTAGTATTAAGGAACTGGCAGACTAAATCAGGAATTTCCACATCATACTCACACGTAGCTGTAAAAACACATCAGGAAAAGAACAAGTCAATGGTAAGATGATGCACGGTAGGCTATTGCACCTGCAGCTTGTCAGCCTTGATTGAGTTTGAGAACAGTTTTAGATGGCTAATTTCCTTCTTCAATGGATTTTACTAGATACTCAAGATCATCTTTAATCATAATTTGTGTCTAGGATTACCTCGTGTGTATACTTCTCTATGCTTTTCTATATTTAGTAGGTCTAACAACACGTTATTTTAAACTACTATTTGCTTTCACTCGTACAAACAGATGTTGTTTTGTGTAAACTCTTAAAAACTTCAGTATTACTATAAGTTACCCCGGTTTGCTGCTTCCTCCGCGCTCCACGCAAAAACGTGGACGCGTGTCGATCAGCGACGCACGCACGCAGCCAGTCGCGCGGGGAAAGGCGGAGAGCGCGAGCGCGGGAAGCGCGCTGGGGCCACACGTCAGCGGCGCCGAAAGGCCTCTGCAGCTGCTGGCCTCAGGCAACGGTGCCGTGCTTCTTGGCTCATCACGCGTCCGCTGCCGCTCGCCCGCTGAGCAGTGGACCTTGGCTTGGCGTGGCCCCGCTTGCAGTGAATGAGATGGTTTAGCATTGGTACTGGCGAGGAGCGGGAGAGACGAGCGATGCGTTCCTCCGGCCTCCGGGCGGATAGGCTTGCTAGCGCACTCATTCTTCTCCCTTGGATTCGCTCCGGCTCTGCACAGTGTCCCGGATGAAAGCCGGAATGGGAAAATCCCGTACCGACCGCGATCGTATACCGTGTAAACCGATCGAATACCGTTTAGACAGGAAAAAGGGAAAACGGGAAAAAAACGGGAAAATACGGCGGGAACGGGAACGAAAACGGTTAGGCCCATTTCCCGACCGAATTCGCGGTTCCCGTATATTACCGGGAATATTCCCGCGGGAGGTTCTCGTATTCAGCCCGACTCCCTTTCCCCTCTGGCGGCCCAGCCCACTACCGGCCCGCACGCCCTTTCCCCTCTCTGGCGGCCCAGCCCGTAGCGCCACCCCACCCCAGTGCCCCCCTCCTCGGGCGGTCAGGCCCTGCAGGCTGCACCGCACCCCCCCCCCCCCCACCCCTGCCGGCCGCCGCCCCCCCCTCCTCGGCTCTTCCGCCGTCGCCCGGTCGCCCCCCTCCTCCCCAGCTCCTCCTCGCGCCGGCCGCGCCCAGGCGCCCGCGCCCCCCGGCCCGCCCGTGTACGCGAAATGTGGCTGCCTGAGCGATGCTCGCCGCGTGTTCGATGGAATGCCGCAGCGGAATACCTTCTCTTGGAACGCACTCATTGCTGGGTACTCGGAGTCTGGGAATCTGGCACCCATTGCTAGTTGCTACTTGTCAACTTGTTGTTTCGTTGTGTGCGCGTCGAGCTCATTGTTTTAAGTGGTTACGTATATTGATATTCCCGTTTTATGTTACCGCTTCCCGATCGTAATACACGTTCCCGTTCGAATTATTCCGTTCCCGATATCCCGTATTACCGGTTTCGTTTTCCCGTCCGGCCTTCCCGTTCCCGTTTCCGTTCCCGACAAAAAAATACAGGAGCGGGAACGGTTAATAGCTTTTCCCGACCGATCGTTTTCATCCCTACCCGTTGGAACAGTGCGCAGGCGGCGCCGCGCTGCGCCCGTACACACTCGCCCCGGCCTCTCCTTGCGCCTCCACGTCCTAACTCCTCGTCTTCCGCCATCCACGCGCATGCCCACCCAACGCCCCGCTCCGCCACCCCCGCCCCTGCTATGGTGGGAGCCGTGTTGGACTCCCTCACAGCTCACCTCCGTCGTCGAGAACCACCACGCCCGCTGAGCTCCCCTCCTCCCCATCCAACGACGAGAGGGCGCCGACAATGGCGACGGCGGCCCCCAGGCCCTGCAGCCTAAGCCCCGCTACCAGGCCGCGGTCACCTTCGCCGAGACAAGCGGCTCCCTCCTCCAATCCTCTAACAACGAGGGCGAGTTCGAGGATGAGAGCCACACCGCCGCTGCCGCAGCAGCAGGGGAGGCCCGGCCCTGCTCTGCTGCCGGCCAGTCGAGCGGCTCCCTGTCCCCCGCGCACTGGAGGGCGCAAGTGCCTTGGACCGCATCGGCTGCCCTGTGGCCGAGTGCCGGACGCGCTGGGGCGAGGGTCGCACGCGTTGCAGCCGCTGCTCAGTGCAGCGAGCGGAGGACGTGTACGTCAACGGGTCAAAGCTGTCACCAGAGGAGCTCGTCATGCTGCAGCCTGCAGGGCTGCCCGGCTTCTACTGGTACGACAAAGTATCCGACTTCTGGGGAAAGGTATGTGATTTGTGGCGATCTTCCTTCTGCATGAGTTGTTGGCTATGTAGCCTGTGCAGGGTTTAGCTCTGAAGCTAAATGTCAACATAGGAGCCTTATAATTTTTAAAGATGCTCTTTGCTGCTTTCTGTATGCGAAAAAGGAGACTGCAAGCTTTATGGTAGTTTGCTAGCGTGGTGCTCATGGGATTTGGTGACTGCAAGCTGTTGATTGGTCTGCATAACATGAGTCCTCTCGTCCTGTCATTATTTATTATGCACTTATCTTAGATGTTTTGGTGCAGGGGAGGACTATGCAGTTCTCATTGTCATAGGCGAACCACAGGTTATTTGTCTAAAGTGAAATGGAGAGTCTTCTCAGGAACATTAATGCTTCTACATTCTATAGTCTGTATCGCTGCTTTTCTATAGCTTGTTGATTGAATTTTCATACTGCGAATGCAGTGAACTTGGGGCCGCAATATTGAATTTAGATAGATCCAGAATGGCGGCCAGTTTTAGGTCCTAGATCATCGTATTCCATTCAATATTCAAAATTTTAATATTACAATATTTCAGGTCTTGGCATACTGAATTTCAGAGTTTCTGTAAGATGGCATGAACAACCTGAAAATATTTCCATTTTGCTATTATGTCCTCAATCCATCATTTGCATAGTTTCACCTGTTGTGATGTTTTCCGATCCCCCGTACAATTCACAACATGCAATTAATTATTGTTGCAGGTACCAAAGCAGCCTTGTTAATATGAGCATTGCTGCCATTTCTTCTCAATTTTGACAATCTTTTGGAAAAACTTGTGTTGTAGCTAGGAATCGTGAGTTCAATTCTAATGTGTAATTTAAGGAAATAATTACTGCTGTGAGGGGGACCAACTCCAATATATTTACTGCATGTTGTTTTAATGATGTAACCATTGTCAGAGCACCATTCAGTATGGGCCTATTTGTCGCACGCCACACACATCATTTAATTGCGTCTATGACATTACAGAGTATTTTAGGCCCTTTCAGTTTAAAAGAACATGAGACTTATTTTTGGTATCTCTAGCCAGAATTATTTTTGGTATGTCTAGTCAGATGTCATAGGTCTTGCTCGCGTGTATGCTCAATGTTCCTTCAAAGAAATCAATGCTATTTTTGGTACATAATTGATAGCGCCCTACATATATGAGAGGATAGTTATTTCATAAAATGTTCCTATTTTCGTAATCATCGCCTGAACACTAAAAGTATTTCATGAAATGTTTCTATAATTGATGACTAACATTACCATTTTGATTGATTTTATATACATTATATCTATCATTTGTACATTCATTTCTACTGTAATGTTCACATGATAGGGCGTGCAACACGCGCCAAATGTTCTAGTTCCTAGTTAAATTCAGCGTGGTTTGCTCTCATTTTGCCTCTTTTATTGGTTTTGTTTTCCTTTTTTCCATTTAGTGACGTGTGAAAGGGCAATATTGTCCCTGAGCAAGTCGATTGCCCTGCATCACATCAGGCAGGCAGCACCTGGGGGGCTGCCAACAGGGATGCCGAGCAGGCTTTTCGTGGGCAGCGTCGGCCGACATAGACACCGCACACGAGCAGGTGGCCAGTGAGGGAGGCACTTTGGCTGGAGGTCAGCGAGGGAGACGAGCGGAGGCACAGCAGGCGGGCGGTGGCCAAAGCGACTTTGTCAAAACGATGGCCAATTGATCGAACAGATAAGCATATGTGGACAGGGGCACTTTTGCCATTTCCCACGCTAGTACATGGGAAAAAGAAAAATAGAACAATAAAAGAGGAAAAATGGCAATTAAATCAATGTATGGACGATGTGGATGTTAAATTTTCGAAACCCATCTTCATAGTGTCAAATATGCAAAACCCATCCTCGTAATATCAAATATGCGAGGGCACATGTTTGGAGTGTGAAAAATTCAATTCTCACCATATGTACATGACCGAGTTACCTGGAAGAACTTTGAAATTCGAAATTACATAGATGTATTGTAACATGCGAAAGACATCTCATGACAAAAAATGTGTTCACATTCAAAGAAAGCAAAATAAATAATACTCCCTCCGTCCCAAAATAAGTGTAGTTTCAGAAAATTTTAGATATATTACTCATCCTAAAAAATGACCTTGTTACCCCTAATTACTCCTAGCCATTGTGATTAAAAACTATGTTATTTACTTGGTTTTCTGATTCTACTAATTATTTGATTGGTTGTATGCATTTTCCTATACAATATTTTCTTGGTACTTGGCATTGCTTTGGATCTCATTACAAGCTAAAACAACATTCTTTGTGGGATAAAACTTGAATGCTAAAACTACAATCTTTGTGGGACGGAGGGAGCACACAATTGAAAATTTTGAAATATAAAAGTATCCTTTCAGGAAAGAGAGAAAATACTGCAGCTGGTTGGGTGGGATAGGTAAGGATCAAATTTGTACTTTGTAGTAGTGGTACTGATGCACAAGGACGTGTAAGAATTATCAAATGTGAAACAATGAGGAAAAGAAAAAAGAGCAGCTTCAACAGTCCAAAGTTGAAATTCAGACACAGATAGAGCCTCCTCCCAAATTTACTGGAATCCTCCGCAGTTCACATCACCACTCTGGGGAGGCATGAGCTCCTGATCTAGTCGGCAGCTCCACCGCCGGCGAGGCATGGAAAGCTGCAGACCGGCAACAGAGAAGAAGAAAGGAACAGATTAGTAGAACCATTATATGACCAGTTCCTAATTAATTAGTCAGAACGTCGATGTGAACTCAAACTATGGTTCCCTAACAAGTTCCTTGTGCAAATTACTAATTGGGGAATGGAGATTCGAAGTACCATTTGGCCAAGAAGCCTGGCGTGCTCTGTTTCGTGGCCGATTTCTGTGCTGGTTCTTGTTCCTGCTTGCGATGGTTCTCCGGACGGCCGACGAAGTAATCTTTACATGCATTTTTCAGAAAATAAAAGACAACAAGGAATCCAAGTTCAATTCGACAAGAATCTAGAGGAAATCGAGGAAACGCAGCAGCTTTGCGCTCCTGGATCCTGTTTGAGTCGACAAGGGGATGGAAGAATGAACGCACCGCCCGAAGTGTGCTCGCCGGCGGCGGCGGCGGCTGGTTCTTCTGTCCTTTCCGGCGCGTGGTTCGTTGGACGGCCAACGAAGTAGCCTCCTGGTAAAGATTCACCGCCATGAACAAGCTCTCGCTAGCTAGCTAGTACCGATTCATCTCTGGCCAAAGCGGCCGGACAGGTCGCGGATGACGTGCTTACCAGGAACGTCGCCCTGCTGGCCGTTGCTCATGGCGGATCCGCCGGCGGCCGGCCGGTCAGCTAGCCTCCACCTCTTCTACGAATCCCCCCGAGCCTCACCCGGCGATAGCAAGAGGAGACGACCAAGAAGGCGAGAAGTCAAGAAGAGAGAGATGCTCTCGCCAGACTGGCAATGATTCGGCTCCGGGGGGCCAGACAATTATCCGAAACAACCTTGGCTCAAAACATAATTGTGCAACGAATCCCCTAAGGCCCTGTCTTCACAATGCCAGCTGCAAACGTGAGATGGTGATTGGTGAACACAGCTGATCAACTAGAATGGACTCGGCTGTTCGTCCCAAGTGATAGTAATCCCAGCAAGTTAATCAAAGTTATTTTTTTCTGATTCCAAAATTAATTTGCGGTGCTCACCAACAAATAGTACATTTGATTGGGCATTTTAAAAATTCAACCGTTAGTAAAACATTACAAGTACTTTTATGTAGTAACTATTTTACAGGCATTTTTGGCTACAATTTGGTGATTGCACTTGCACATGTGAATGTGGTGTGTGTTACTTTTGATTTAATTTGTCGCTAGAGTTCGTACCACCTAATTTTTTTTCTTGCATCATTTATTGGTCGTTATTTGTCGCATTGGTGAGATTCAGCAAACTGATATTGTACCAGTATAACACAAATGGTTTGAACATTTTTAGTGAAATTTCAAAAATATTCTAGATTTCAGTCAAATCTCATCCGTTTCATTCAACAACCAGTAAAGCTATTGGCAACAAAATCTTGCAACTGATAGGCTACGTGCCTACTACTTCACCATTATTAATTTTGGCTCACAATTTTTTGCTCCGCGTCCAGAATATAAACTATATTCTCAAAATTGTATGTAAAGTGGGAAACTGTGGAGTTGGAAAATACTTCGGTGAGAATTAGGGGTGGTAAAGGGTCTTACTTTTTAGCCTAGATAATCTAAGAGCCGGACTCTAATTTTATTCAATTTTGAGTTAAAAATATTAAGGGCCAAGTTAGATTGTTAAGAGAGCATTAGGGCCATAGCTTCTTACTATCCCTATTGAGAATAGTGGTTGAGAACACTGAAAAGTTGCAAGTTTTACCGTCACCTGCACCAATCAGGAAAAAAAGGCTGCGAAAACCTTTTGCCTGTTGATTTTCGATGGCAAATTTACAATTCTGTATATTCAAAATGGGCACCGGCATATTGGAATTGGCAGTTTCATTGCATCTGCATTTGCCGGAAAGAGCAACAAAGGACCATCAATCATCAAGCGTTGAAGAACGAAGAGCAGCTTCCTTCATAGGACATATTGGTGGCAATAATTCAGGTATAGATTGAAGCTCCGCCATCCAATTTATTCCAACCTTCTCTGTTCTGTTCTCACCACGATGCTCTGCTCCACCGCGGCCGCAGCTCTTGGTGTTATTGCTCTGCCGAAGCTCCACCACCGAAGAGGCAAGAGGCCCTGCAGCCATAAACAGAGAAGAAAGAGATTTCATCACCAATCAACTGAGTCCTAAAAAGGCAAATTAGCAAGTTGCTCAGATGCCAATGAACCGGAGTACCATTTTGCCAGGAAGCTCGATCCATTCCTTTTAGCAGGCAGCGGAGGTGGTGGCGGCGCCGCTGCTGGTGCTGGCTGCTTCTCCTCAAGGGTCACCGGGTGGCCGACGAAGTAGCCGTCAGTTCCTGCAGAACAACGATGACGACTTACAACAGGGGCGAGTCGAGACTCGAGAGAAGTCACAACTCACAAACAAGAGAATTACTGTTACTGGTAATCAAGCAGAAGAATCACGTACGGACCAGGAGCTTGCGTGCTCACTGGATTCTTCTCAGCGCCGCCGTTGCCCTGCGGCTCCTGCCTCGTCCCCGGCGGCGCCGCCGGCTCTGCCGCCGTACGTGTAGGTCGTTGGGTGGCCAACGAAGTAGGTGCTCATGGAAGCTTCCAGTGCTCGGGTCATCGACTCCCTGGTGTGAAACAAACAGGCCGCCGTTGAACGCAGCGAGAAACTAAGGGTTGACTCCACTTGTCGCCTCTTGCATGCGTCCACCAATAAACCATCACTTGCCAGCAGCCTGCTATGCCTCTTTAGGAACGCAATTATCAAACAGAATCATCTTCACTTCAGAATAATACAGATAGTACATGGAGTGGTATTCAGTTATTCACTCGCGAGACTCCTAGCTCAGAAGCACATGATGCTACACTTGCAGATACATATCATATTGCCTATTGGTACAGCTGAAACTCTGAATTTGGAGACAACGAAATGAGTTTGAGTAACAGGGCGTGATAATACAGAGTTCATATGATCAACAAAGGGAAAACTAATTTGATTTTAGCAGGAGCATAAATGAGCTGAAGCTTATTCCACATCTATAGGCACGACCCTCCTATTTTATCCACATGGGAATACAATCATCTTCATTGTAGTCCGGGTGAAACATAGTGGTGACTCGCCGATGAGGATTCACAAATGACTAGCTTCACCGTATACTGCAAAACAAAAATGCCCATCACAACACCATCACGGCTCATCTTTTGAGAGAAGTATAATGGAAACATAAGTTGTAGAGTACTCGGTAAGCAAAATGCAATTTTGTTTCTCATGTCTTTTCAGTTTTGTTTGCAGTTGCAGTTGCAGTTGTGGACTAAGTTGCGGTGTTGTGCTACGAAATTTAGGTTGCTACAATAAAGTCATTACTAATCCTAGAGCAATTTTGTTATTTTAACTCCAAAAGAAATTGTCCCATCTACATGTTACACCTACAGAGAATAAATAACTGTATTGAAAAACTAACATCCATCCCATTGCCAAACAGATTCCTGGTGCTTCAGAACATCTTGGTATGTTTAATTTTATCTGAGAACGTCACATATACAATGGAGGCATCTCACGGCACTACGGAGAAAATTTAGTTTAATTTATGAATATTCAAGTGAAACAGAACATTAATCCTGAACATGGGATTAGAAACAAGGCACTGAAATATGTTCTTCTCTTAGCTAGGTATAACAAATAATTCACAGCACTAGGGTTTCGAAGAGGCAGCGGATGGGACTTTATAAGCGAGGCACTAGGGTTTGGGTCGCTGCCGCGGCTATGGGACGGCTAGGAATCTCCGACGTCCGTGCCACGGACGCGTGGCGCACATCCGTGGGATGCGGCATGGGGAGCTAGGGTTTCGGTGCCGCGGGCGGTCAAGGCTGGGTGGAAAAGGGGGTGCGCGAGTGGTTACGCCCCTTGTCGTGGAGCGAGGGCGGCGTGAGCAGGCGCGGTTGTGCTCGCGGGTGGAGGCGGCGAGGGAGTGGCGCTAGGGCGGGAGGAGGTGGGAGATTGGAGAAGGGAAAGATGACATGTGGGGTCCACCTGTTAGCGACCCGATCACCCGAGGCGGAAAGGAAAGAGGGGTGGCGGGGTGTGGGAGGCGGCGTTGGGCTGGGCTGAGCCGTGTGGCACCTACGGGCGTGATGTGTTAGCAGGCCGTGCTGGGCTCCTTTGCGGTAGACCGGACGGGGGCGCGTTACAGGCCGTTGGTAGGCTGGCGGGCCTGGCTGTGCTGGTTGGATTGGCGGGTGCAGGCCGCTGGCAGGCCGAGTTCATCCTTTGCCACTCGGCTAGCTGGGCTGGTTTGGGTCGGTGACGGAGGTAGAACCAGGTACCTCCATGCCGAGTGGAGACGGCCACTCGGCTGAACGACTCCGCATAAACGACCCGACGTGCAGGTACTCGGTTGGACGGTGGGTAGGATCCCCCAGGGTAAGGATCTAGGTCGAAATGGATAGGCATGATCTTGTGTATCTTAACCGATCGGATTCCTTGTAACAAACCCGAGTAGATTTACCCAAACTTGTAACCCACGGCTACTCGGATATAGAAGGGGGCCGTGGGGAGACCCATAGGCAATTCAACTCAACCCATCTCAGCTCATACTACAAACCCTAATACAAACCCCCGAACACAGGACATAGGGTGTTACGCTCCTCGCGGCCCGAACCTGTCTAAATCTCTGCGTCTTTTTGTTACCATCAAGTTCACGGGCTCTCTTCGATCCACCCCGCCTACAAATCTACTGCTTGGGGCTACCCTTGGCAGACTTGCCAGAGTGCAAATCCGACAGTTGGCGCGCCAAGTAGGGGGATCTCCCGGGTCATCTTGGCGAACTTGATGGCATCCAATTCCAGCGTCTTCTTCTCCGAGCAAGTGACACTCTAGATCCAGGCCACCGCCGGCCACTCCATCATCTTTGGAAGCTTTCCGGAGATGTCTACTCCCAGGAGTTTGTCGCCAAGCTCATCCGTCTTCGAGACAGAAAGCCTCTAGGGTTCCAGATCTGATCTGACCCTCTCCAGCTCAGTGCTGCACCAGGTGGAGGACCTGTCCATCCAGGACAAGGCCCCAAACCCCTTGCGGATGACCCGTCGCCCATGCATCAACATCGACGATATCCTTGCGGGTTTGGACCCAGTCGATGCCTCCGTGGCCGAGTGCATCAGGCTCGCATAATCGGCACTCCGCCGTCCCCATGACTCGGCCTCTAAGGCCCCGTTCGGGCTCCGCTCCAGCTCCTCCTTTTATTCGGACTAGATTCGATCTTCGATGGAGAAGCTGCGTCTTTCCGACCTGAGTCAACTTAGTGTTGACTAGATCGGATCTGACACGGTCCCAAGACCACAAGTTGGCTACCAGGAGGTCCTCTTCACCCTCCCACCCAACCCTGTGAGCTCTCCAGATCAGCGGGAGATCTCCGCCGTTTCCGCCGATGAAGTTTCTATCGAAGGAGAGGATGATGAGGCCAAGCATCAACGACTCCAACGCAACCAGAACCGCCAAACACGATGCACCAACGAGGCTGCCATCAACCATGCTGAAGAAGATCTCCGAGACGCCGAGGGTCGCAACCCACGGGTACCACCCTGACGCGCGCTGGCGACACCGCTGAACCTAGACGACGACTTCATCCTCGAGTGCGACGGCCAGAACGTCTTCACCATCCCATTTGCCAACCTGGCCGCCGCATTCGAGGTACCGAAGACTCTACCTATCGGATTTGCACTCCGGCAAGTCTGCCAAGGGTAGCCCCAAGCAGTAGATTTGTAGGCGGGGTGGATCGGAGAGTGCCCGTGAACTTGATGGTAACACAAAGACGCAGAGGCTTAGTGTAACACCCAAAAATATAGGAAATAAAATTTTAAAAATATTTTTTATAAAAGTCACAAAATAAAATTATGCATGCATCTCTTTTTCTTTTTCTTCTCCCACTCTTTTCTTTCAGCCCAGCCCAAACCTCTCTCTCTTCTCCTTCTATTTTTCTTCTCCTCCTCTTCTTTTTTTTCCTTCTCTTCTCCTTTTCTTTTCTCCCCGCGGCCCAACTCAGCCGGCCCAAACCAGCCAGCCCAAACCATTTTACTCTCCCTCACCTCTCTCACCGACGCGCTGGTCCCACTCGTCAGTTTCTCCTCTCATCCTTTCCTTTCTTCTTCCTCCCGCACCGCTCCCCTCTTTCCTTTTTCCGCCGTGACGCCAGACGCGCCGCTGCGCCGTCGTCCGCGCCTCCCTCCCCTTTCCATTTTCCTTCCTCACCCCGAATCCAGTTCGTCCCCACGCCGTCGCCGCGTCTTCTCCTTCCTTCCCCGCGACGCTGGCCTGCCATACCGGCCGCGGCACGTGCTCCGCCCTTTCCTTCGCAGGCCGCCGCGTGAGCCACCGCCTTCCTTTTCCCCGGCCACTCCGCCCCTATAAAACCCACGCTGGAGCCCCGCTTTGCACCTAGAGCCATCTTCAATCCCTTCCTCTACTCCACACCGTCGCACGCCGCTGGAAGTCGCACACCGGAGGAACGCCGCCGCCCCGTGTCGCTGCCTCTCCGTCGACTCGCCGTCCCTCTGTTTCTCCAACGACTACAACTCCCGCCGGAGTTCTGCGAGGTGGTGAGCACCAAGCTGCCCCCGTTTCCTCCCTCTCTCTCGCTCTGTCGCAGCCCCAATTGCTCACCGGAGATCTGGTTCCACCCGCCGCCGTGGCCGACGGTCTACGCTCGCCGCACGGCCGTCCGTGTCCACCAATACTTTCGCCGTGCCGCCCTCACTCTCCCCGGCATAACCCCAGCCTGAACCGAGCCCCGGAACACCGGATTCGGTGAACTTCGGACATCCGCCGCCGCTCTCGCTCGCCGCCGGCGCCCAGCGCAGCGGAGCGATTCGCCCGACCCTTTTACTCTGTCGTGCCGACCCTCGTCCCGCCGCCCGATCTGGATCTCACGGCCAGAACGAATCTGGGCCGCGCATGAGACGCCGCCTTCGCCCGACCCACACCCTGCCGCTCGATCTAAATCTAACGGCCAGAACAGATCCGAGCCGCGTCCGATTCGCCTGAGCCCCGCCGCCCGATTCTGATCCAAAGGACCAGATTTGCCTGACCCTAGCCGTCCCCGGAACCTCTGCAGAAAAACCCCTAGGTTTTCCAGGAATCAACCCGCAGTCCAGATCAGTTGAAAAATAATTAGAGTTGATCCCTTTCTTTTTCTGTCCCGACCCTTGACCTTTCCAGAATTAGTACCCGCCATCCAGGAACTATAGTTTTGCACCTAGACCCTCTGTTTAAGGTTTAATTATGTTTTAGCCCCTAATTCTTCAGATTTAGCCCCTGGAAGTTCAAAACTCTCGCAGTTAGGTCCCTAGATCACTGTTTTAGCCATATCTTCATCGTTTCAACTCCGATTTTAGCGATTCTTGCGCTCACGCGATCCTTGCATCATGAACTACAACTTTAGCATCTTTTTACTCTCTGTTTGTACTGTTTATTGTAATGTTTCTTATTTTTTTGTGTATGCTTATTTGTGTGATCGCGTAGACAACGTAACGTTTGAGCAAGACCAAGAGCAAGTTTACGAGGAAGAGAATCAACAGCTGTTTGAGGAAGGCAAGTGGATTTCCCCCCTGCATATTCTATTTTATCCCAATAATAGCATGATAAATCACTTTACTTTAATGTTGCTTGCATAAACTTGATGGGTTACCTATGCTGAGGACATACCTAGTCTTTTTCCTCAAACCTTGATAGACGAAGTTGTTGCAGACTTTGTATAGGGTATATCGGTGTATCGTTTAAAGACCTTTGTGTCTCTTTTATTCGGAGTGTAATATGGATAAATACTTTATCTAGTTACTTTTTGAGCATTGTCTTTGATATATTACACTTTTCCGTCTATCATGTGTGTGTGAACACAATCCTGGCCCACACATGAGATGCATCTGGATCTTTCTAGTATCGGGTGTGACACTTAGATAGGTTCAGGCCGCACGGAGCGTAACACCCTACATCCTATGTTCGGGGGTTTGTATTAGGGTTTGTAGTATGAGCTGAGACGGGTTGAGTTAAATTGTGTTGACGCCAGATTTTGACACGTGTTGAATCGGCATCAAGGAAGGAGGAGATTGGCCGATGCGGCAGACTTAAAGGCTACAATTGGGAATCGGCCGATTTGCGGTACAGTTAGGAATCAGCCAATTGGCGCTGCAGTGTTTCGGGCGATTGGCGAATGGAGTTGGTGGGGATCGGCCGATTGAAAGGCTGGAGCGTTTGGACCAATATGGGCTTGCGCCAACAGATAAATTATTTATAGAAGGGGGATGAAGCCAATGGAATCGTAAGAGGGGATGTTGAGTCAAGATGACAGAGGATCCCAGTCAAAGATGACATGACGTTGGTCAAAGAGCGACGCCGACTCGGTCGAGGAGCAATGGAAGGAGTTTGAATTGGACTAGGAGATGGCAGCAGAAGATCCTGCGGGAGTCCGTTTCCTTTAAGAGAGTCTTATAGATATAGTAGTTTTTATATTTAAGTCAAGTTTGTAACGGATCGTGATAGATTTGGAGTCTTAGTCCTAGGGTATAAATAGAAGCAGTCAGGGTTTTGTAAAGGATACACATCAATCAATACAAACAATCTACTTTTCATCGTACTTTACTTTCAAGTCGGCGACTTCGCCAATACATCTTTTTCTTTCACGAGTTCGTACAGGTTGGCAGGGCTGCATTGACAAGATCTTCGGCCGATTAGTAGGTTCCGTTTATCGAATAATATCTAAGATTTAACTTCAGGTGCATCGCCGTTGTTTCGTTTAGATTTATTCACCAATTACCGATATTTAGTAGAATTATAGGTTTTACTTATTGTTCTAGTTTTATCACCAGTTATCCAGCTTGAGATCGAAGTGTCGGCTTCATCATTATTTTTTCTTATTTATCATCATATAGCCAATTAGATCAATTTCGAGTGTTGCATTTGTGGAGATTGTTTAAGTTGCTCCAGTAGTTTCTTTGCAATCGCTACGTGATTATCGGCTGATCTATAGCCGGTCATCTACATATCAAATCGGCCGATTCGCTGATACGCTTTTCAGGATAGATCGGAACTTTAGCCGATCGAGACCCCCGGAATTTAATACATTTTTTCCTTGTCAATCAACAGGTCAGATTGACTGGCACGCCGCGCGAACCGCACCAGGGCGATCACCCGAACAGGAGTTAAGCAGATTCTCCCGGGTCGTGTGTCCGACGCTGAAAGTCATCGGCTGATTTTTAGCGCCAACACACTTTTGGCACGCCCAGTGGGACCACCTCAATATCCAACATGTCAAAGACCTCTGAAATCTCTGAAGACAACGTCAGTGAGGTTACGGAGGCAGATCTCAAGGACGATCAGAAAGAAGAACTGGCAAGACACCTAGAAGACTATAAGAAGGTATACCTGCAATCTTTCAGTCATACCAGAAGCGGGGAGACCGTCAAAAAAGCTCCTCTTCCAACTCCCTGCCAGATCACCATCGCTGAGGACTCGGGCAAGATGTCCGATATGATTCAACAGTCCGTTTATCAGGCTTTCATCGACCAATCCTCAGTAATGATCAACACGGTATACAATGCCATCATCAGTTCTCTGGTCAGCGGAGTAGCTCAAGGATATCAGGGGCCAGCATACGCCCCGCCTATTGTAGCTCCAGTCAGAAGCTCACCAGGCATGTCTCACTTGGCTCCTCAGCCGATATCAACACAACACGGAGGATACAACACTTCATTGCCTTCAATACCTCCAGGATACAATGGTGCGCCATGCTTTCAATCACAAGCGCCGCCTCAACCTGCCCAGATTTCTTCCGTGCAATCACTACCCTCAAACTCAGTGCCTTGGGGGGCACCAGCAACGGCGGCTGTTCTGGACCAATCAGCCGGTCATGGAGGCTCTCCGATCTAGGCGCCATTCCAATCGGCTATCCGGCCGACGGTCCCTCAATATCAACCGGCCACGTCAGAAATCGGCAGGGGGTAGATGCTGCGGGAACACTCAGAAGCGCGGCGCCGATGTTGCTGTACGATGGGACGGCAGATTCGCTACGCCACCAGCTGTCAACCGCTCAACTGGCCACGCTGCTGCAAAATCCGCAACACGCTTTGATCCATCACCCGGCCGTCCCACCGCCGATCCATCAACATGTGCCGATCCCCAAACAAGTTGTTCATCAGCAGCAAGTGGATTGGACAGCAAGGATAGCGGAGGTGATTCAAGACCAATTCGGGTTGAAGCCGATGGTACAAACCTATACGTACAAAATGCCATACCCACCTGCCTACGATCTATTGTTGTTTCCCCATCGGTACAAAGTTCCTGACTTCACCAAGTTTTCGGGGCTGGATGACACCTCAACTGTGGAGCACGTAAATAGATTCATCATCCAGTGCGGGGAGGCCGCCACACAAGATGCTCTGCGGGTGCGTCTGTTCTCGTCGTCTCTATCTGGGTTGGCTTTCCAGTGGTTCACTATGCTACCACCCAATTCCATTGTTACTTGGGCCGATCTGGAGAAACAATTCCATAAGTACTTCTACGCGGGAGTCCACGAGATGAAGCTTTCAGAACTAACCAGTCTCAGGCAGAGGAGCGACGAACCAGTAACTAATTACGTACAGAGGTTCAGAGAGGTCAGAAACAAATGCTGAGCTGGCCGATATCGCCTTCCAAGGTCTCCTGCCACACATCAAGGAGAAGTACGCCTCACAGGAGTTTGAAAGTTTAAGTCAGATCGTTCATCGATTGGCCGGTCAAGAAGTATGTCCGTTTGATCAGCGTAGGAGTTTTCAGAAAAAGGTGGCGTATTTAGAGGGATCTGAATCTAAAGAGGAAGCGGAAATCGGCCTAGCAGAATGGGTCAAAGGGAAGAAGCCGATATCATGCCCTTTCGGGAAGAAAGAACCAGAAGCGTTCGGTTTAGACACGTTGAAGGCCGACAAAATCTTCGACTTACTTCTCCAAGAGGGGCAGATCAAGCTCTCACCTTACCACACCATTCCGTCGGCCGAGCAGCTAAAAAAGATGAAATATTGCAAGTGGCACAATGCCACGTCTCACGACACAAACGAGTGCAAAATCTTCCGTCAGCAGATACAGTCGGCCATTGAGCAAGGCAGACTCAAATTCAAAGTCCCGGCGAAGCAAGTAAGCCGATGAAAATTGATCAGCATCCTTACCCTACTAACATGGTTGACACGGGAAGAAACACGCTTCAAACTAAGGTGCTGATGTCGGAATCGGCTAAAAGAAGCGGCGCCGTGGGCCCCAGAAATCAGGCTACGATGGACGATGTCAAAGGGAAAAGACGGGTTGAAGACGAGGGCGAAGGATCAAAGCGATCGCGTAGACCCGTCACCTCCCAATTCTTGCTCAACAAATATCAGCGGCAGCTGGAAAGTTCGAGACACCGCGAAGAGATAATACGCCGACATGAGGATCATTGGCGATGCCCGTTCTTCATCCACTGCTGGGAAAATAACCTCAGATTACCATCAGCTGATAATTTCCCTTACTGCAGCGGACCATATCGCAACGATCGCCCGCTCAAGAGGTCACGCTCCAGAGACAGAGGATCAGAGCCGATCAGCAAAAACTGGCGCGAACAAGAGGATCGGCGCCTTTCAGTGCATGATCGGCTGGGGGCAGAGTTGACCGGTATGATCGGCCAAGGGGCAGGCTCGAACAGTATGATCGGCCGGGGGGCAGGATCGACCAACACAAGCGACTGTGGTGCAGAGCCAGCGCACACGATCAGCTAGAAGAAATTGCCGACGCTAGGGTGTTAGATGAGAACCCCCTAGGATGGGAACCAGACTGGGAGCGTGCCAAACCGCCGGCCAAACCGGTGAACCCCAGGTGGTGCCCTGATGGACTGTCCAAATCCCAAAATTGAAGGATCCAACGTCTGCGCCAATGGGAACAACAAGAGGAAGAGCAGAGGCAAATGGTGGATAAGAAAGATGACAGGTCTCGAGTCTGGCACCGCAAAAGAAACAACAATGAGGAAGGCGACAATCAAGAATCGGCAGCTGACGTCAGCATGGTGTTCATCTTGCCGATGGAGTTCATGGCGCCCGCCGATCGAGACGACGCGACAAGGATGGAGGAGCAGATGGCGCAATTGGTTTTGGAGCCAATAACAGCCACTTTTGAGAAACCGGAAGACGAAAAACGACAACATCTCAAGGCTCTGTTCCTCAAAGGACACGTTAACAGACGACCTGTCACCAGGCTACTAGTAGACAGAGGCGCTGCAGTCAATATCATGCCGTATGCCATGTTCCGGAAGTTGGGCAAAAGCGACGAAGACCTGACCAAGACGGATATGATGCTCAAAGACTTCGAAGGCAACGTGTCTCCCGCCCGCGGAGCGCTCTGTGTCGACCTCACCATCGGCAGTAAGACCCTTCCCACTACTTTCTTTATTATTAATGGCAAAGGGTCCTGCAACATGTTGCTCGGTCGCGATTGGATACACGCGAATTGCTGCATCCCGTCTACAATGCACCAATGCCTCGTACAGTGGGTCGGTGACAATACCGAGATAGTCACCGCCGATTCTGCCTACAGTGTTGCTGCGGCCGATACGCAACAGTGGAGCTGCGAATACGTCAAGTGTATATCCGGTAGAACTTGGGACACCGATTTCCTAAAAGTTTCCGATTTTGGCCTACAGCCGATCCGAGCAGTCGGCTCTGAAGATTCAGACTAGATGGATCAGTTCGTCTGAGAAGACGGGAAACTTGGGTACGGATTTATGTTGGCCGATTCATTGGAGATGGTGGATTTAGGAGATGGTAGCAAGCCAAGGCCGACGTATATTAGTGCTAGCTTGGATCCCGAGTACAAGTGTGAATTGACAAGTTTATTAAAAAAATTTAAAGATTGTTTTGCTTGGGAATACCATGAGATGCCTGGTCTAGATCGGTCCATTGACGAACACCGGTTGCCTATAAAACAAGGATATCGGCCATATCAGCAGCCTGCACGACGATGCAACCCTAAAATTCTACCTGATATAAAGGCCGAGATTACAAGATTGATTGAAGCAAGATTTATTCGGTAGTGCCGTTACGACGAGTGGATTTCTAATATTGTACCTGTATACAGAAAAACGGAAAGTTGCGCGTATGCATCGATTTCACGAACCTAAATCAGGCTACACCGATGGGCGGGTGTTGGCGCTAAAATCGGCCGGATAGGAATCGGCCGATGGGTCTTCAGCGTCGGACACACGACCCGGGAGAATCTGCTTAGCTCCTGTTCGGGTTATCGCCCTGGTGCGGTTCGCGCGGCGTGCCAGTCAATCTGACCTGTTGATTGACAAGGAAATAGAGTATTAAAATCCAGGCACGTCGATCGGCTGGATTTCCGATCCGTCCTGACGAGCGCGTCGGCGACAAATCGGCCGATTCGCTGTAGAGATGATCGGCTATGGGTCAGCCGATGATCGTATAGTAATTGTAAAGAAGACTGCTAGAGCGATCTAAACAATCACTATGGAAGCAACACTTGAAACAGATCTAATCGGCTGTATGGCGATGAATCGAAGGAGAACAATGACGAAGCCGATTACTCTGATATGAAGCTGGATATTTGGTGATAATACTAGAATAACAGGTAAAACTTGTGATTCTAGTAAATATCGATAACTTGTGAATAAATCCAAACGAAACCACAGCGATGCGCCCGTAGTTAAAGCTCGGATATTACTCGATAAGCGGAACCTACCAATTGGCCGGAGATCAGGTTGATGCAGCCCTGCCAATCCGTACAAACTCGTAGAAGAAGAAAATATTGGCGAAGTCGCCGACTTGAAAGTAAAGTACTGGTAAAAAGTAGAAGTGTTTTGTTGATTGATTTGATGATATTTCGCAAAGCCCTAGCAACTCCTATTTATCTGTAAGAAAATAGGAAAACTACTATATCTATAAGAACTTTTAAAAAGGAAACGGACTCCCGCGGAATCTTCCGCCGCCGTTTCCTAATCCAATCAGGACCTCTTCAATGGCTTTCCGACCGACTTAGCATGCCTTGTTGACCATCTTTTGACCAGGATCTTCTGGAATAATCCCATCCTGTTGGCATAGGCTGCGCTACCAATCGGCCGATTTCCAACTGTTACCTCGATCGGCCGATTCCTTACTGTAGCTTTCAGATCTGCTCCATCGGCCAATCTTGTCCTCCTGACGCCGATTCAATACGTGTCAAAATCTGGCGTCAACACATGCCCCCCAGTTTTGGAGTAAAATATAACTTTTCCTTCGAAACTCTTTTCTTTAACGCTCTTCTCCGAAACGGGCGCAGTAAAAATTTCCTTCCGTTCCGCGGCACAATGATTGCAATTTCCTCGAACCGAGCGCGCGAAACGACCGCTCCCCTGGAACTCGCGTAGGCGGTGCGGTAAAAATACTATCTTTGCCCTTGCCCCCTTTATCTCTCTTAAGTACTGGTTTTCTCCGCCTCTCCTCCACCATGAATCCAGCATCCTTTCTGCCGCATCACTGTTCATCTTCCTCCAAGTTCTTTCGATTTCCAAGCGCTCCCCCTTCTCCGGCGATCTCATCCGCAGTCTGCTCCGACCCCCAATGGCGTCTCCGTCGGCGACCACCCCATCTACAGAGGCTCCATCGGCTGCTCCTTTGGCAGCGGCGGCCCAATCGGCGGCTTCTCCAACAGCGTCATCGGCGACGATGGCTTCCATCCCAGAGGTAAATGCCCGAAATTTTTTTTCTTTTCGCCTTGCTGCTTCAGTATTTTCCGGTCCCTTTCTTAGTTTCTTCCCTTTTTCCTTTTCTTTCTAGGCCCTTAGGCACAGAATCACCATTCCTCTCTCAGAGTCTCCTGACCTCATCTTTCTAGGCCCTATGGGGAGTCCTGATCCAACGGATCTAATCAGTTTAGAAACTCACAGAATCCCCTTTAAGCAGTCACCCATGGATTTAGATCACTGGGTAGGCGCATTCAGATCCTGGCCGAATGAAACACCCGAGTGGAGAGAATGGTACCAGAGGGTAGCCGGGTCTTGGAAAGTCCAATGGGAAGAACTTAAAATCGGCCAGTGCATAGATTTGTCCCTGTCTCAGATGTAAAATAACGAACCTTTGGTTATGGCAGCCTCTTACTTCTGGTCCGATGCGCTCAATGCATTCCTTTTTGGACACAGACCCATGACCCCGACCTTGGCCGATGTCCTGCTGCTGATCGGCCTAGATGTTTCCTGCGCCGATACCCCCTTCAATTACCTGTTCAAGCCATCTCATCGGCTAGACACCAAAGGAATCGGCGGGTGGAAAGGATACATCAGTAAAAACATGAAGCTTTCTTGATGATGTGGCTGGAAAAACACTTCTTCTGTGGCAGAGCGGTTGGCCCCTCTTCCAACACTCAAGCTTTGGCAGAGTCTCTTGCACAAGGATCGGCTGTCCCCCTCGGTAAACATTTGCTAGGATCGGCATACCATATGATGCATCAAATCGGCGCCAAGCTGTCGAAAGGAGAGCCGATAGGAAATCCAGGCGGTCCTTGGTGGTTCATCACCCTCTGGCTCAATCTACACATGAGGAAGGTCTCTCAGCAGAGGATAGAGACAAAGACCTTTCCCAACATTGAGTCAGAGGAGAATCCATCGGTCCGTCGCCGCTGCAGATCTGTTGGAGAGGCGGCATCGGCCTTTCCTGGCTGCCAGTTCACCGCTACCAGCGTAGCTGAATATTTCAGATGCTTCTATAATGGACTTAGCGAGGAGATGATCACCTGGTATCCATATCAAACCGCGGAGCCGATTTTTGAATTGCCTGTATGCTTCGACTTCTCCACCCACACATTTGACAGAGAATTGATGGATGTCTTGATTAAGCCGGGAATTCTGTCGGCTAACTTCTTCTCAGGAAAGGACTCACCCACTTATGAGTTCTACTGCCCGTCAGCTGCAGCAAGGCAACTAGGTTTTGGCCAATTGCCGATTCGAGTCTATTTCGCCGGCTAAGCAAAATTCAGAGACGGATTAACTTCAAGTCTTGACTACAGCCGACTCCAGCACCATTGACTTGAACGGCTGGTCAGTTGCCTCTTTTGCCACCCAACAGTACAAATTATGGTGGGCAGAATGGAAGCAGCATCTTTTCTGCAAATCCCCATCAATTTACTGTAATATTCTGGACCCAGAGAACATCGACCCAAATGCTGCGGTATGTCCTTTTCTTCTTAGCCAGTTTCAATGTTGCATTATCATCTCGCTGTTAACTTATGTTTACCTCTTCAGTCTGAAAGCCATGCTCCCCCAATGCGGAGCCGAAGCGGCCGGCCGATCGATAGCCATCACCAATACACAGTGTACCCACTCATCAGCTTCCATGCTCCATCTATCAGAGATATCTCCACCGGCCGATCAAGACGAGCGCCCAAAAGACCAACACCGAAGATATCCAGCCGTCGGATGCGGGCTCGCATTGAATCGGCCGATCAGACGGCGACAGCATCGGCTGAAATCTCCCGTATCGGATCGGCTAGCCAGATGGCAGCAGTATCGGCCGAGACTCCCCGTGTTGGATCGGCCGATCGGGTGGAAACGATACTCGCCGAGACCTCAGGTCCTTCACCCTTACCAGCTGTCGAGACAGCCGATCCCCAAGTCATCGCCGAAGCCGGGGCTGCTGCAGCATCGCTCTTAGTAGAAGCCGTCCAGGTAACTTTATTTATCTTATGTATTCTCCAAATCTTCTACTGACATCAATTCCATTCCTTTGCCAGGCTGCACAAGTTGTCCCACCACAGTCCCTGCAACTATCGGCCGCGTCTCAAGTAGGGACTGAGATTACAGCAGCTCCTGCTGCCGAGGTATATGATCTCTTACCCTGCATCCTTAATATTCAGGAAACTTAACCAATTTTGATGCAGGTCGACTTGGGTACGCCGATTATAACTCCACAGCAGGAATTGGCCGGGGAACCCGCAGAGGCATGGCAAACTCCCATTACCATCTTATTTCATTTTCCCATAGTATTTTCACGAGCATTTATACCTTTCTCAGGAAGCTGGCCCAAGCGGAGCACCAATAATGATCGAATCTTCTTCTTCTGGCGAACCCAGTGCACCAATCTCTGAAACAAGGGAAATACTTCCACCGGTGCAGACAAGAGAGATTCGTTTCAAAGAGGTAACAATCTTACCATCAGAATCGGCCGATTTCCTTTCGCTACTTGCTTATCCTTTGCTTCGTTCCCTTACAGGAGCAAGATTCTCCCAACAATAGTATCTTTTCTTTCGCTGTCTCCTTGGCCGATGAAGAAGAAATCGCCTCACATGCGGTTCCACCGAGCTCTGCCTCCGACGATGTCCGCTCTAAGCTCGAAAGCATCCGTACTCTCCTCCAAGGTGACATTGGCCGACTGGTGGAAGATGCATCGCTGATCCGACAACTTTTCAATGAGGTCGCAGATCACATCCCGGATGAAGTGTCGGAAGACTTGGGGTATGCCGCCTATATAGAGGGCATGCGGATTCCGGTCTCGCGGGCGCTGCAACGTATGGCCGATCGCGCTCAGATGGCCAAAACTCAGGAGGAGGTTGACTCGTACAAGCACCAGACCCAGGAAGTACATCACAAAATCAAGTTCCTCGAGAACTGCCGTCCGGACATCGTTGGCACAATAGATCAGCTGAAGCGGAGGAGAGCAGAGCTAGCCAAGGAGATGGAACAAATAACCAAAGAGATAGCCGCTGAGGAGAAAAAGCTCCAAGAACTCCCAACCATGATCAGCGAGCTGAAGCAAAAAAGACAACATCTGGCCCGTGAAACAATAAGACTCCGTCGCCGCGTGTCAGAAGTACCGGGATCGGCCGAAAATGATCAGAGAATAGTAGAATCGGACGATCAGATTAGACGACGAGCGATTGTAGCCATAGATGCCTTCCTTGGGCTGTAAACAACGTGTTTAAACATTATTGCTCCTTTAATGCCACTGCGCCGATTTAGTCTTGAACTGCTTCATGTAATCCGTAATTTCCACTAATATTTCTTTCACCAGATATGTAGCCAGAAAACCGACGAGAAATCGGTCATGTTAACTTGACATATTTTCTTTTTGTACTCAGAATCTAAATTGGCACCAATGTACGTCGGCCTTGATTTGCTGCTATCTCTCAAATCTACCATCTCTAATGAATCGGCCGACGCGAACCCATGCCCCAGCTTCTCATCCTTTCGAACGAGCTGAATCTTCAGAGCCGACTGCTTGGATCGGCTGTAGACCGAAATCGGACACTTTCAGGAAGTCAGTGTCCCAAGTCCTGCCAGATATACACTTGACGTGCTCGCAGCTCCACTGTTGTGTGTCGGCCGCTGCAACGCTGTAGACGGAATCCGCAACGACTATCTCTGTACTGTCGCTGACCCATTGCACAAGGCATTGATGCATAGTAGATGGGACACAGCAGTTTGCATGTATCCAGTCGCGACCAAGCAACATATTATAGGACCCTTTGCCATTAATGAGGAAGAAAGTAGTAGGGAGGGTCTTACTGCCGATGGTCAGGTCGACGCAGAATGCCCCGCGGGCGGGTGACACGTTGCCTTCGAAGTCCTTCAGCATCATGTCTGTCTTGGTGAGGTCGTCATCGCCCTTGCCCAGCTTGCGGAACATGGCATACGGCATGATGTTAACTGCCGCGCCTCCATCTACCAATAGTCTGGTGACGGGTCTCCCGTTGACATAGCCCTTGAGAAACAGTGCTTTGAGATGCTGCCGTTTTTCTTCTTCTGGTTTCTCAAACATAGCCGTCATCGGCTCTAATACCAGTCGTGCCATTTGCTCTTCCTCTGTTTTCGTCACTTTATCCCGATCGCTTGGCGCCATGAACTCCATCGGCAGTATGAATACCATATCAATTTCGGCCGCCGATTCTTGGTTGCTCGCTTCCTGATCATTCTTCTTTGGGCGCCAAATCCGAGACTTAACATTCCTTCTTTCTGGCACGTGTCTTTGTTCTTCTTCTTGATGCTCTAACTGGCGTAGGCGTTGGATCCTTCGCTTTTGGGATCTGGATAGGCCATCGGGACACCACCTGGGATTCACTGGTTTGGCCGATGATCTGGCGCGTTCCCAATCTGGTTCCCTTCCTAGGGGATCTTCGTCTGACACTCTATCATCGGCCATCTCTTCTAGCCGATCGCGTGCACTGATCCTGCCCCCCAGTCCATTTTGTTGGCCGATCTTGCTTTTTGACCTGTTGCACTGGTCAACTCTGCCCCCCAGCCGATCATGCACCGAAACGCGCCGTTCTTCGCGCCAATTTCTGTTGATCAGCTCTGATCCTTTGTCCCTAGAGTGTAGCCTCGGGCGATCATTGTGGTTTGATCCGTTACACTCCGGACAGTTATCGGCAGATGGCAACCTGATATCGTTCTCCCAGTAGTGGATGAAGAAGGGACACTGCCAGTGATCTTCACGTCGGCGTATCATCTCTTCCTGGTGTTGTGCTTGTTCTTGCTGCCGCCGATATTTACTGAGTAGAAATCGGGAGGTGACAGGCCTGTGTGGTCGTTCTGGCCCTCGCCTGTTCCTTCTGATTTCTTCCGTTGTGATCTGCCTCCTGAGGTCGACCGCGCCGCCTCTTCTCGCCGATTCTGACGTCAGCACCTTGGTTTGACTTGATTCTTCTCCAGCGTTGACCGTGTTGGCCGGGAAGGGATGCTGATCTATCTTCATCGGCATTGCCGATTTGGTTGGAGTTTCAAATCTGAGCCGCCCCTGTTCAATGGCCGATTGTATCTGCTGGCGGAAGACTTTACATTCATTCGTATCATGAGAAGTAGTGTTGTGCCACTTGCAATATTTCATCTTCTTAAGTTGATCGGCCGTAGGGATGGTGTGATGCTGTGACAGCTTTATCTGTCCCTCCTGAAGCAGTAGATCAAAAATTTTATCGGCCTTCGACGTGTCAAAGCCGAATGTCTCTGGCTCCTTCTTGCCAAAGGGGCAGGATATTGGTTTTTTCCCTTTTACCCATTCCGCCAGGCCGATTTCTTCCTCCGCGTCGGATTCAGATCCTTCCAAGTATGCCACCTTCTTCTGGAAGCTCCTCCGCTGTTCAAACGGTCGGACCTCCTGCCCTGACAACCGGTGGACGATTTGACTCAGGCTCTCAAACTCTTGGGCAGCATATCTCTCTCTGATTTGCGGTAAGAGGCCTTGGAAAGCGATATTGGCCAACTATGCATCGGTCAGGGCCAGACTGTAGCACTTGTTCTTGATCTCTCTGAACCTCTGTATGTACCCTGTCACTGGTTCATCACTCCTCTGCCTGAGGCTGGTTAAATCCAAAATCTTCATCTCGTGTACTCCTGCATAGAAGTACTTGTGGAATTGTTTCTCCAGATCGGCCCACGTGATGATAGAATTTGGCGGTAAAGTGGTGAACCACTGGAAGGCCGATCCGGATAGAGATGATGAAAATAAACGCACCCTCAGAGCATCTTGCGTGGCAGCTTCTCCGCACTGGATGATGAATCTGTTAATGTGCTCCACCGTGGAAGTGTCGTCCGTCCCTGAGAACTTGGTGAAATTAGGAACTTTGTAGCGGTGTGGGAACGGCAACGAGTCATAGGCCGATGGATACGGCGTCTTCTAAGTATAAGTTTGAACTTTCGGCTTCAGCCCAAACTGATCTTGGATTACTTCTGCTATCTTTGCCGTCCAGTCCACCTGCTGCTGATGAACAGTTGTTCGAGGCGCGGGCATATGCTGAAGGGCTGGTATGGCCGGGTGATGAATCGGCGAACTTTGCTGAGCAGCCGATGGTTGATGGCGAGACGAGTCTGCACTCCCTTCGTACGTCACTGCTGGCGCCGCACCTCTGAATGCTTCCACAGTGCTTGCCCCCCTGCCGATTTCTGGTAAAATCGGCTGGTACTGGGAAACCGTCGGCCGGGCGGCCGATTGGTATGGCATCTGAAACGGATGAATGCCATGCCCGTTCGCTGGCTCGGGAAAATACGTCACGGCTGATGCCCCCAAGGCACTGAGCTCGTAGGTAGTGTTTGCACAGAAGCCATCTGAATGGGTTGAAGCGGCGCTCGCGATGGGAGACAGGGTGCACCGCTGTATCTTGGAGACGCCGGAAGTGGTGGAGAGCTGTATCCCTCGCGCTGCGTCAATATCGGCTGAGAAGCCAATTGGGATGCGTATGGTAAGCTTCTGGCCGGTAGAGTAGTCGGAGGGGCATATGCCGGTCCCTGATAACCTTGAACGGCTCCGCTGGCCAGAGAGTTGACGACGGCGTTGTACACCGTGTTGCTCATCACCGAGGATTGGTCAATGAATGCTTGATACACGGACTGTTGAATCATCTTTGACATCTTGCCCGAGTCTTCAGCAATGGTGATGTGGTGAGGCGCTGGGATAGGAGCCTTCTTGACTGCTTCCCCGCTTCTGGTACGACTGAACGACTGGAGGTACATCTTCTTGTAATCTTCCAGATGTTTGGCCAATTCCTCCCTCTGGTCGTCCTTGAGATCAGCTTCTGTGACCCCAATGATGTTGCTGTCAGAGATTTCCGCGTTGTTTGACATATCAGGTCTTGGATGGTCCCACTGGGCGTGCCAAAAGTGTGTTGGCGCTAAAATCGGCCGGATAGGAATCGGCCGATGGGTCTTCAGCGTCGGACACACGACCCGGGAGAATGTGCTTAGCTTCTGTTCGGGTTATCACCCTGGTGCGGTTCGCGCGGCGTGCCAGTCAATCTGACCTGTTGATTGACAAGGAAATAGAGTATTAAATTCCAGGCGCGTCGATCGGCTAGATTTCCGATCCGTCCTGAGGAGCGCGTCGGCAACAAATCGGCCGATTCGCTGTAGAGATGATCGGCTATGGGTCAGCCGATGATCGTATAGTAATTGTAAAGAAGACTGCTAGAGCGATCTAAACAATCACTATGGAAGCAACACTTGAAACAGATGTAATCGGCTGTATGGCGATGAATCGAAGGAGAACAATGACGAAGCCTATTACTCTGATATCAAGCTGGATAATTGGTGATAATACTAGAATAACAGGTAAAACTTGTGATTCTAGTAAATATCGATAACTTGTGAATAAATCCAAACGAAACCACAGCGATGCGCCCATAGTTAAAGCTCGGATATTACTCGATAAGCGGAACCTACCAATTGGCCGGAGATCAGGTTGATGCAGCCCTGCCAATCCGTACGAACTCGTAGAAGAAGAAAATATTGGCGAAGTCGCCGACTTGAAAGTAAAGTACTGGTAAAAAGTAGAAGTGTTTTGTTGATTGATTTGATGATATTTCGCAAAGCCCTAGCGACTCCTATTTATACCCTGAAACTAGGACTCCTAGTCGATTACGATTTGTTGCAAGCTTATTTAAAACAGGAAAACTACTATATCTATAAGAACTTTTAAAAAGGAAACAGACTCCCGCAGAATCTTCCGCCGCCGTTTCCTAATCCAATCAGGACCTCTTCAATTGCTTTCCGACCGACTTAGCATGCCTTGTTGACCATCTTTTGACCAGGATCTTCTGGAATAATCCCATCCTGTTGGCATAGGCTGCGCTACCAATCGGCCGATTTCCAACTGTTACCTCGATCGGCCGATTCCTTACTGTAGCTTTCAGATCTGCTCCATCGGCCAATCTTCTCCTCCTGACGCCGATTCAATACGTGTCAAAATCTGGCGTCAACAGCGGGTATCCAATGCTGACAGCCGACGTTTTGATAGATGCCGCCGCAGGACATAAAGTCATCAGTTTCATGGACGGTAATGCTGGGTACAATCAAATATTAATGGCCGAAGAAGATATTTCGGAAACGGCTTTCAGGTGTCCGGGCCACCTCGGTTTATTCGAGTGGGTGGTAATGACCTTTGGATTAAAGAACGCCGGTGCTACATACCAACGGGCTATGAATTATATCTTTCACAAGCTTATTGGTGTACTGGTGGAAATCTACATCGACGATGTTGTGGTAAAGTCAAAAGGTCATCAGGAACATCTGGCTGATTTACGAGAGGTGTTGGGATGCACAAGGAAGCATGGGTTGAAAATGAACCTGAACAAGTGTGCATTCGGTGTGTCGGCCGGACAATTCCTAGGATTCATCGTCCATGAGCGCGGGATAGAAGTCAACCGAAAGACCATAGCTGCCATCAACAAGGTTGTGGCTCCGCAGAATAAAACTGAGCTGCAGTCCCTAATCGGCAAGGTCAACTTTATCAGAAGATTCATATCCAACTTGTCCGGGCGTATTCAAGCTTTCACTCCTTTGTTGAAATTGAAACCCGATCAGGAATTCGTGTGGGGAAAAGAACAACGCAAAGCATTAGAAGACATCAAGCAATATCTAATTTCACCACCTGTATTAGTCCCACCACAGGCTGACAAGCCGTTCAAACTCTACTTATCGGCCGACGAGTGGGGTATCGGATCGGTGCTGGCACAGGAGTTCGAAGGAAAAGAACGGGTAATATATTATGTCAGCAGAAGACTCCTGGACGCCGAAACGAGATATTCCCCGGTGGAACGGCTGTGCCTGTGTCTATATTTCTCGTGTACCAAGCTCAGGCACTATTTGTTATTGGCAGAGTGCATAGTTGTATGCAAGGATGACATGGTGAAATACATGCTATCATTGCCAATTTTGAAAGGACGGATTGGAAAGTGGATCCTGGCTCTATCAGAGTTTGACCTAAGGTACGAATCGGCCAAAGCTGTCAAGGGTCAAGTCATGGCCGTTTCGTGGCTCAATATTGTGGACCGGAAATCACTGTCGTCGAACCAATTCCATGGACTCTATACTTCGATGGTTCCTTGTGTGGGGCCGGATCGGGAATCGGCATCGTTCTCATATCGCCTCGGGGCGCAAGTTATGATTTCTCTCTGCCGATAGAGGCATCCGCGACCAACAACCAGGGGGAATACCGAGCCGTCCTAAAAGGTATCCAATTGTTAAGAGAAATCAAAGCCGATGCGGTGGAAATTTTTGGAGATTCCATGCTCATTGTGGATCAATTAACGGGGAGATCTGAATGCAAAGATGATGTCTTAAGGATTTACTATGAAGATTGCCTCCAACTGTTAAAGGAATTCAAATCTGCGGTTATGGAGCACATTCCCAGAAATTACAGTGAAGAGGCCAATAGGCTTGCCCAACACGCGTCCGGGTATTTGCCGATTCAAGGCGCCATGACTCTGGAACTTGCGGCCGACGATTGGCGAAAGGAGATTGCCGATTACTTGAAAGATCCATCCAAGAAAGTGGATCGGCGAGTGCGTTTTCAGGCCACGAAATATGTGTTGCTCGAAAACGATTTGTTTTACCGGACGATTGATGGGGTTCTACTCAAATGCCTGGGAACGGAAGAAGGAAAGGTCCTGATGGGAGAAATCCCTGAGGGCGTATGCGGAGCTCATCAATCGGCTCACAAGATGAAGTGGATGATCAGAAATAACGGGTATTATTGGCCGATGATTCTCGAAGATTGTTTTAAATATTATAAAGGTTTTCAAGATTGTCAAAAGTTTGGCAATGTGCAGCGCGCACCAGCCTCGGCTATGAATCCAATAATCAAACCATGGCCGTTTAGAGGTTGGGGGATAGACCTCATCGGACAGATTTACCCTCCATCAAGCAAAGGGCACAAGTTTATATTAGTAGCTACTGACTATTTTACCAAATTGGTGGAGGCAGTTCCGTTAAAGGCCGTGACATTGGCCGCTATGATCGATTTCGTGAGGGACCATATTGTTTATCGGTTCGGCATCCCTCAAACCATCACAACTGATCAAGGAACGATGTTCACCTCAGGAGAGTTCAAAGAATTCACCGCCGATATGGGGTTTAAATTGTTGAATTCTTCTCCGTATTATGCTCAAGCCAATGGCCAGGCCGAATCGTCCAATAAGGAGATAATCAAGTTGATCAAGAGGAAGATAGAGGAACAACCCAAGAAGTGGCACCTGTCTTTAACCGAATCTCTATGGGCTTACAAGATGGCCTGCCACGGGGCCACTAAAATATCCCCTTATCAGTTGGTATATGGTCACGAGGCAGTTTTGCCTTGGGAATTAAGGACGGTGTCAAGAGGCACATCACTTCAAGATCAGTTGACGGCCGATGACTATTCCCTCCTCATGAAAGGGGTGCAAACAACCACCCAGCGTCAGATTGATTGAAATGTCAAGAGAGGGAACAAAGGAAGATTTCGTACCTGGTTGATGGAGAAGGAAGAAGACGAAGAAGACATCTTGGCGTCTAGTCTGGGAGGATGGAGATCAAGTCGTTAGAGGAAAAGAAGACGTGCTGATGAGGACATCACTCCTACGGATATACACGAGGCTTCTTCGTGAACGACAGGGGATGAAGAAAACTACTCGAGGAAGACAAAAACTTATGGTGGTGAACTTGTAAAGGTCCTTGAAGACTCCTTGGAGATGTTTTCTCTTCTCCCTGGTTAGATATGGATCATCAATCAAGTTGGTGGCGATGGTGTGCTGCCAGCCATAAGGCGTCACCAGCATATCTTCCTTCTCTGCCGCAGTAGCGCCGGGTTCGGCAGTACTCGCGGCGCCAGCATCTCCCGCGCCAGGGTCTGTTATGCTCGCGGCCTCGGCTGTGCATGTGCTAGGGTCCGAAGTACCCGCGGCATGAACATCCCGTGCGCCCGATCCTTCCGGTAGCTTGCCTGCCACTCCGCCTACGGTTACTACTGTTGCTTCGGGCAGAACGGTACCGGGGGGCAGAACGGTACCGGTACCTTCAGGGATCTCGGACACCGGCGGACCTACCTCCACTCGTTGTGCAGCAGCTCCCTCCGATGTCACTTCTTTCTCCACTCCGGTAATGGTGGCCGGAGGGGACGGAGGAGGAGGAGGAGCACCAGTCTCCAACGCTGCAAGATCTGAGGCCTTTCCTTGCTCGGGGATGTGGGTCGCTGGGGCATCTTCAGGCTCCCCTAAGCTTAGATCAGAGGAAGGGCTGGAAAGGATACAAAAACTTCAACTACTAAACAAGATGAGTCGCAAAAGGTGCAGACACAGGTATTCAAGACTTACGTGGAAGATCTTTTGGTCACCATATTCTTGAGCTGAATCAACCGGGGTCCTCGAACACTTAACTTCCCCGAGCCGCCAGCAGGCTCTTTTGGTTGAGCCTCCGAGGCGCTTGCTGGGATAGAACTGCTCGGGCTCAACGACACATCAACAGCATAAGGGTGTGCTGCACCAGGCTGGACATTACTCTCTGGTGTAGCATCATCCCCGATAGAACCCGCCTTGCCACCTTCCTTAGATCGCTTGGCGGCGGGAGAGTTGGGAGGACTGAGAATGGAGAAAAATCAACAAAAAACTCCTGATTTCAACAAGGGAAGTACTCGAGAATAGCGCCTACCAGGGATTATCATCCGACGTCCCACCAAGGACCAGCTTGCGCTTCCTCAGTGCTGCTCGTGGCTTCGTCGGATGACTCGGCACCTCCAGACTACTGCTCGACTCCTTGCCAGACTTTTTCTTCAATTCTGCCAGAGGAACATCTTCATCAAAATCCGTCAATTTCTCATTAGTTATTGGATCACAGTCAAAACGGCTGCTCTTGAGCTTCTTGAACTCACTCGGTTTGAGGTGATCAGCACGAGGAATGTCAGGATCAGGAGTAGGGCAACGATATAATTCCACATGTCCCTGCAAAACAGCATAGTATAAGACCAACAATCAGTAATGATTTACATCTACAAAGTACTATAAGTACTCGACGAACGGACTACTCACCGGCTTTGGCGAATTGGCTGCACAGAAAAGCTTCAGGACATATGGAATTGTGTTCGCATCGAGTAGTACTCGGTGGACATGGTCTAGAGCCATCTATGAAGGAAGGATTTCTGCAGTAAGGCGAGATGGATCGTTACTCCCCAAGTACTCGAATCCAAATCGGCACCTTTTCTGCAACGGCATGATACGCCTCTTGTACATGGACGCCATGACAGACACTCCAGTCACACCCATATCTTTTTGCTCCTTGATCAGCTCGAGAAGCTCACTAACTTGCAACATCTGATTGGGATTCAGCTTCTCATTCCATTCACCCCTCCACACTACCTTCCTTGGAGTTCTCTCGGGCAATGGAGGTGAATGGTTTTTGATATAGAACCACAAGGATCTCGAGACCGAGTGGTTTGTGGGAAGAGAGTAATAAATGTACTCTTTCCCCTTTCCCTGATTGAACTGGATTCTGGCTTCGCCAACCAGGTATTGCCTATCCTCAGATGGTTGTTGGCGGAGGTGAAAGAATTAACGGAAAAGATCGAAATGTGGCTCGATGCCAAGAAAAGCTTCACAAAGAAGGACAAAGATAGAAAGATGGACGATGGAGTTAGGGTTCAGATGATGGATCTGAATACCCCAATGATAAAGAAGGCCATGGAAGAAATCAGATGCAGGGAGGGCCAATCCCCTTTCGACAAAATGTTCGAAGATAACAACCTGATCTACATCTTCTTGTGGAACAAATTGGCGGAAGGAAGGTTTCCACTGAACCATTTCCTCCGATTGAAGAAGACCATGAGCGACCAAGTTAAGAAGGTTAGCGCGGGTACACTTACTTCTCTCCCAGTCGCCGGTGGACGAATCATCTTTATTCCCCTTGTTGGCTTGTTTCTTGTTCCCCATCTTGAATGTCACGAGCCGCTTCACGCGCATACGCTCGGGAGCTCCAAGAGAGGGGCACGAACACTCACGGATGATAGGGATGGAATCTCCGACTAGTTTGGCTGGGGGGAAGGCAAAGCCAAAGGAATGCTCGAACCCTAGATCTAAAGTGGTTGGCGGCGCAGGAAGGTGAGAAGGCGAAATGGTTAAGGCAGATAGTGAGTGGGTGAAAACCCTAGAGACACCGCGTGGTTAAATATCCAGCGGGCCTGCTCAGATCTACTGTTTCGAAGCTGAAGAGTTTTTTCCCATAAAAAAGTGTGATTTTTTTAGTGGTTATTCTGGGAAGATTTTTGGGGAGTTTATTTTATTAACCATTTTTTCGGGGAGAGGCTCCCGAAAAAAGGGGTGTTTCAAATTTTGAAGCAATTGATTTCCAGGGGAAACCATCAAGGCAGATCACACGTACATATATACATTACACACAAATTTTGTACATAACACTGTTCAGTATGCCACGTTCTTTTGGATCCTTTTTTCCAAACCTCGGGATTTGGATTCAAGGCTCGCGGGCTGCGGGACACGTGTCATTGATGGCTTATTTTTCAAAAGTGTTTGGAAGATAAGATGAAGATTCAAGACTAGTGAGACCCTCAGCCTGATTCTTCGATTCAACCTAAGGCTCGGGGGCTACTCCATATGGAGTGCGATTTGCATCACACCCCATAGAAAGAAAGACTTGAAAGTACTTGGGGCCAGAGCACCTCACAACCTCGAGCAGCCAAGAAAAGTACTCGAAAGACACCTTCAAGATGGAGTTTTAGCAGAAACGGAAGGATGACTTCAAGAAGTACTTGAAGCCTGCAGTACTCGGCTATGAAATGCTCGAAGGCTTGTCGAACCCGAGGCAACGGGACTGCACGCGTGGCGTCGAACAATCTAGAGTAAGGGGCGGGGCATGTCCCATATCTTATCCATATGTAAAGTACTCGTAAGCAAGTACAACCAGTCGGTACAGAAGGAAACTACCCGAGAGTACTCGATTAGGACTCCTAGGATCGTACCAGACCAGGATTTCCATGTAACCCTGCCCCCCGAGATATATAAGGGCGGGCAGGGACCCCCTCCAATCAAGCTCATAACCCTCAACGCATACTGTGGCCCGAACCTATCTAAACCCTTGTGTTCCTTGCACCATCGAGTTCCTGATCTCGGCGACACCCTAGCCACAAGTCTACTACCTTAGGGTATCCCTAGGTAGGCTTGCCGGTAAAACACTGACAAGTCATCCTCAGGGATAGGAGATCAATCCTCTGTCCTTGGTATGGCTTTGTATTCAACTTGTCGGTATCTTATTCATATTATAGAGCTGAGCTTTGGTTGTTACGTTATCTTGATAGTCTATCATGCTTATGCCTGTTATGCTATATTGGTAATATGTCATGCCTTAGCTTATTGCTTCATCAGTTATACTCTCTATATGCTTAGGTCAGATGATCTGGGCAAGGATAACGGTTTGTCGTGCCTTCGGGCCTGCCTTAGTGTTTTACTTGTCCATCCGAAGGGTAGGAGACCCGGGGACACTAAGGTAGTGACCTCATACACGGACGTGGTGCTCGGGTATGCGGGATCCTTCAGACATGCCCATGCTCCACAGTATTGCAGGGGTAGGCTGCAGAAGGTGACAACTCTGTTGGTCCGCCATGACATTCCGTCATGGTTAGTGAAGTCCCCCACGCTCGAGTTCGGGGTAGGAGTTCATGCAAAGATGTAACATCCTAGATGTACTCCAAGGCGAGACATTCTCCCTGTTGTCCCTATTTTCCTGGCGCCTGCAGTTCTAAGAAAGTTTAGTGTGTAACCTTTGCTTGTATGAATAGATGCTAATAGGACTTTGTTGTATGCCTTTGCTCCCACTAACCTTAGGTTTATTCGTTCATTCTTTATCCTGAGTTTGGCCCGTGTGTATGTCACATTACCCTTATTCATATCTTTTATCTTGACTTACCCTTGTTTATGTTATAGTCTATGACTTATTCATATCGTCTTGCTCTTGTACCAAGTAAACTCTTTACAATTATGCTCTCCTTTGGGAAAATATAAATAATGATACCCCAATACTCACCGGATGAAATGCTACAACGGTATATCCGTGCGCTTGCGGATCTTTTTCTGTAATCGTTAAGACATACCACCACGGCATTTCCTGGGGCCACTACTAGGGATGGGATTAACACCCTCGTTCCTAGTGGTGACGCTAAGAAACGCAAACAAGCATTTCTGGCGCCGTTGCCGGGGACTAACAATCCTGGTAGCGACGTTAAGAAATGTCAACAAGCATTTCTGGCACCATTTCCGAGGAGTGGCATTGATTAAAAAGATTTACTTGTACATGATCATGGCAATTTGTCTAAGAAATAGTTGTAGCTTATTTAGGCTAATGTTGCTTGTTGGTTTTCTCCTAAATTGGATGAAAACAGGGTAGTGTATGACTGGTTTGTCCTTGCCAACAAATTTTGTTGAAGATCCCGAGAAGCTCGTGAGAAGGGTCCAACCTCGCGCCGTCCCTCCTCAAGTCATTCTTTCAGCAAGAGAACTAGTCCTTCCAGCACCAACAACCTCAACCGAACCCATGGCTGAGAAGACTCTTCGCGATTTCTCCGTCCCCTCCACCGCCAATGTGGCGACTGGACCCAACGTTAATGTTGGGGATGTGAACTTCGAGCAAAAGTCCAGCCTCATAAATATGGTGCAGGCTAGCCCATTCTGTGGCAACCCGAACGAGTATCCCAACGCCCACCTCCACAACTTCCTGGAGTTATGTGAGACCGTTACTATACGGGACGTTGAGACTGACGCCATCAGGCTCCGTTTGTTTCCCTTCTCCGTGCTGGGGAAGGCGAAACAATGGTTAAGAACAAAGAAGCCGTCAGTACATGGGACAAATGTTCCACGGCATTCCTCGCCAAGTTCTTTCTGCTAGGCAAAACCAATGCGTTACGTGGAAAGATATCCAGTTTCCAGCAGACAAGGATGGAGTCAATCCCTGAAGCTTGGGAAAGACTTCAAGAATACATACTCGCTTGTCCTCATCATGGGATGGATGAGTGGCTCATTCTCCAAAGCATCTACAACGGGCTGACTCCAACTTCAAGAACCCACATAGATGCCGCTGCTGGAGGAGCCTTCCTCGACCTCACCATCACCAAAGCAAATGCGTTGGTCGAGAAGATGGTCTCCAATCAGGGCTGGAACGAGGAACGTTCCCAGCTCAAAAGTAAAGGAAGAATACACACGGTGAAAGAAGTCGACATGCTCTCCGCCAAGATGGACCTCCTACTGAAGCGCCTCGACGAAAGGGCGCAATCCAAGGAGCGTATGAACAACTACGCTCAAGCCATAGACTCGCACCCCATGTGTGAGGTCTGTGGCTATCGGATTTGCACTCCGGCAAGTCTGCCAAGGGGAGGCCCAAGCAGTAGATTTGTTGGCGGGGTGGATCGGAGAGAGCCCGTGAACTTGATGGTAACACAAAGACGCAGAGGATTAGACAGGTTCGGGCCGCATGGAGCATAACACCCTACGTCCTATTTTTGGGGGTTTGTATTAGGGTTTGTAGTATGAGCTGAGAAGGGTTGAGTTGAATTGCCTATGGGTCCCCCCACGGCCCCCTTATATATCCGGGTAGCCGTGGGTCACAAGTTAGGGTAAATCTACTCGGGTTTCTTACAAGGAATCTGATCGGTTAAGATACACAAGATCGTGCCTATCCATTTCGACCTAGATCCTGACACCGGGGGATCCTGCTCGCCGTCCAGCCGAGTACCTGTACTCCGGGTTGTTTATGCGGAGTTGTTTAGCCGGGTAATCGTCTCCACTCGGCAGGGAGGTACCTGGGTCTACCTCCGTCAAGCCCCCGATCCAATGCTCAGATCCAATCCGATCCAAAAATCTAGGGATCCATTGAGATTTAATCTGTTGCGCCGCCTACCCCTCGGGGGTCGCCTTCCCTTTTACTACCGCTGTCAAATCACTTGTTACCGTTTCCTCTTCCGCCTTAGGGAGGCGAAGGGACGCTCTGGAAGCCAATTTCAAAATTGAAAATGAGGGGAGAAGCCGAACGGCCCACTAGGGTTGCGGCCGCTATAAAAGCAATCAGCTCGGTGCGTCCTTATCCCTTTACGCCTTTTCGTCTCTACCGCCGCGGAGCCTTCTCAATCTCTTCTAGCCTCTTCTCAAGTTCTCACCTCCCAAGCGATCAACCACCCCTTCTCCCGCCGCCACTCGCCCCGTAGAGGAATGGCCAGCGACTCTCCTGCCGTGACCTTCGACATCTCCGCCGAGCAGATGGCACCGGAGTTGGCCTAGTCCCCGAGCACCATGACCAGCGTCGACATCATGGCGCTCGTGGAGTAGGGGCTGCTGCCGGAGCAGTCGATCTTCGGGTGGTGAAGATGCGCTGAGGATGCGTTCCCCTTGGAGGACAGGACGGAGACGGTCGTCTTCCGGTCCTTCTACGAGAAGGGATTCGGCCTGCCCTCAGGGGCGTTCTTCTGGAGACTGCTGCACTACTACGGGCTGGAGACGACACACCTGAAGCCCAACTCCATCACGCAGATTGCGAAATTCATCCATCTGTGCGAGGGGTTCCTGGGATTGCGCCCCACTTCAACCTTTGGAGGGCCCTGTACCACTTGCTGGTGTACCCGACCAAGGGAACGCCGAACATGGTCGGCGCCACCGCCTTCTCGCTCCGCCAGGGCGGGAAGTACCCGGAGGCCACCTTCAAGGACACCAACAAGCGGTGGGCGGATGAGTGGTTCATGGTGGCGAACCCTGCCCCTAGTCTCCCGCCCTACACCGGTCTACCGCTGGTGCTGAACGCCAGGTGGGAGGAGAAGCCCACCGACGAGGAGATGGTGGAGGTGGAGGTGCTGCTAGCCGAGCTGCAGAAGCTCAAGGCCAAGAAGCTGATCGGCGCCGCGGTGGCACTGTCGTTTGTGAAGCGGCTGACCCAGCCGATCCAGGAGCGGGTCCACCCCGGGTATGAGTACTCGAGGTGCGATGACCCAACCCGCGTGCAGAACCGCAAGGTCTCGCGTGGCGAGGCTCACAGGCGGGTCATGCTCATTGTGAGCGGATAGGTCCGCGACAAGGGCTGCCCAATGGCGTACTGCCTCAATAGGCCCACCACTGAGGTATGTATCCTGGATGCCGAGTTGTTTCTGCTGCTTGCCGAGTGGTTTTGGTCTAAGTAGTTTTCCGCCGAGTCATTTTTGCTGCCGAGTCACCCGTTGGGTTGTAACACCACACGGTCTCCCTTGCAGGAAAAGATCATGTCGTTCTGTTGACCCGCCCGTTGGGCTTGCATTGCCGGTGGCGGGTGCTGCAAGTTTCTCGTCCGACTCCGACTCCTCCATCGGGAGGGAGTCGGACGACGTTGTCGAAGTTTTCGGGCTGGCGGCTGGTGCCGGCTCAACCACAGAGAGGCAACGCGCCACCCAGAAGGTTGCCGCGTTGAAGCCCAGCGGGGCGGAGTGACGCCGTGGGGGAGGAGCTCGACTCCCTCGGGCGCGAGCAGGGTGGAGGCGGAGGATGCGGCGAAGAAGGCCGGCCTCACCACCCCCAAGCCGGAGGAGGAGGACGTGGAGGAGGACCGGGGCGGCCAGCGAGGTCACCCACTCGGGTAGCGCAGTCGTTGCCCTCCGCTGTGCCGCTGAAGCCGAGCTTCAGTGTGCAGCGGGCTGGGAGGTGAGTTGTTAAGCTTCTGCGCCTCTCTTTTGCATTCTGAGATCAAATTTCGAGTCAATCAATTGCCTTGTAGGAGGGTGTCGCTTAGCGGCGCCAAGCGGAAGGCGGAGGAGTCCACCAGTGAAGCCACTATGGCTGAGGAGGCCAAGGGGAATGCATCCACATTGGAGCGGCCTGTGGCCCACCCTCGACTGATCGAGGAGGCGGCCACCTTGCAGGAGAAGTGGCGGCGCTAGAGCTGCCTCATGGGGTCGACGTCCCACCCCAGGAGGTCATGCCGGCGGAAGGGGCCAAGGGAGAGACCGTGGAGGACCCTGCCGACCTGGACGTTGAGCGCCGGGTCGTTGCCCCCATGCTTGGTGGCGCCCAGGAGCCGCCCGAACAAAAGGCACCTACGGATGAGGTGGCTGTGACGAAGAGGCGCAGCCGAGGCCACCAAGGTAAGTTGTTGGAGTTAGCGTTTAGCTGCCTGGGCGCATTTACCTGATATGCCATGTTTGCGCAGGCTTTGGTCGATCTGAGTCGGCGGGCTGCGAGTCAGCTCGAGGCGGGCAACGGGTCGGCGAGCCTAGTCCTCCAACTGGAGGAGGAGCTGCGGGCGCTGAGGCGCCATCACTCCGAGGCCTCGAAGAAGCAGTCGGCGAAGCTCAAAGGTTTGGCTTTTTAACTATGTTTGGTGTCTAACCGCCTGACTTGCCGCAAGGGGCTGACGCCTGGGGCTGTGCAGAGCTGAAGGAGGCCAAGGAGACGATGGCCCTACAGCTCAAGGTCGTCGTGGTGGCGAATGAGGAGCTGCACCGGCTGCACGAGGGCGCTGAAGGCTGGGAGTCTCTCACGGAGCAGAAGCTCCGTCTGGAGAAGCAGCACTGTGAAGGTACCTGGCTCTAGTCTTTGAACGTTACCTATTTTGCCGAGTCATTCATACTGATACGAGTTGTTTTTGCAGAGATGGAGTCCCATCTGGCCAACGCCCAGACTGACCTCGACCAGCTGATGGCCAAGACCGACGCCTTAATGGTGGCCTTCGAGCCGTAAGGAGTCGCTCTGGCGGAGGGAGCGGTGCAGCGGCTGGACCGCGCGCGGGAGCGCCTAACGGCCTTCGTCAGGAAGACCGCGAAGCACTCGGTGCAGTTCACGATGTCCCTCGTGAAGTCCCACAATCCTGAGGTGTATCGGGATCCAGTGGGAGAGGGCATCGAGGAGGACTGCATCGACGCTGAGTGGGACGCTTACTTTGCCGCCGTTTCACCCCTCGCCGAGCAGATCATGAGCCAGGTCAACATGTAAGAGAGATTGTTAGTAGGGCAGGAACAATTAACGGGCCAAGTGTTTGGCCGAGAAACAATGCTTATTTTGTGTGTAATTAAGTGGTATCTTTTTTCTTCATTCCGTAGCCGAGTAGTTTCCTGGTTTGGCGGAGTGGTTAGGATGCCAACACCGCGGTATGCCTTTGCCTACTGTGTAGAGAGCGGGTCATCAGACACGTGATAGATGTAGGTGACGCAGGGTGGTTCCAGGATGCACCGGTTGAAGTTCAGGTAACCACCCAGCTACGTTAGTTTTCGACGCGAACGACACTAGTGTGAGTCGGCATGGCCGAGTCGCAGCCCCCGAGCGTGCTGAATGAGTCGAGAAGGGGCGTACCAGGTCGTTTAATAACCGTGAAGGAGAAAAAATGTATAGGAAAACAAGAAAGAGATGAAAATGCTTTTATTATTATTCAAAAAGGTTGGGCTACATAGCTGCAAGCTCCCCTTAAGGGTAGAGGCGTCGGCGGTGCTCGATGTTCCATGGGTTGCCCACATCCGTGCCGTCCTCCCTTTGCGGTCGGTAAGTGCCAGGGGCAACGACCGCGCTGACGATGAAGGGCCCTTCCCATGGGGAAGATAGCTTATGTGCGTCGGTGGTAGACTGGATGCGTAGCAAGACCATGTCGCCTATGTTGAAGTCCCTCACCTGCACGTTTCTATCGTGATAGCGCCTGAGCTGCTGTTCGTATCGTGCGTGCTGGAGAGCAGCTGTGACTCGGTGTTCCTCGACTAGGTCGATGTCATGATGCCGAGTCGTTTCCGCCTCGCCTTCCTCATAGTTTTGGATGCGTGGAGCCCAAAGGTTATGTCACTCGGGAGCACAACCTCCGAGCCATAAACCAGGAAGAAGGGAGAGTAGCCGGTGGCCCGGCTCTTCTGGGTGCGTAGGCCCCAAACGACCAGTGGTAGTTCCTGAATACACTTGGGACCGTACTTCTCGAGCGGGTCGAAGAGTCGTGCCTTGAGCCCCTGGAGGATCATACCGTTGGCACGTTCGACCTGGCTGCTGCACCTTGGGTGAGCCACGGAGGCTTAGTAGAAGTTGATGCAGTTTTCCAGGCAATGGTCCCAGAATGCGCTGCATGTAAACGATGTACCTAGGTCAGTGATGATCCTATTGGGCACATGGAACCTGTGGGAAATTTCCAAGATGAATTCAACCGCTTTGAGTGATGTGGTTGCGATGACTGGTTTGACTTCAATCCACTTGGTGAACTTGTCGATGGCTACAAATATGTGGTAGTAGCCACCTACCGCCATCTTGAGAGGTCCGACCGAGTCGAGGCCCCAGCAGGCGAAGGGCCAAGTTGGAGGTATTGTTCGCAGAGCCTGAGCCAGAACGGGCTGCTGCTTGGTGAAGAACTGGCACCCTGGGCACCTTTTCACGATGTCGTAGGCGTCGGTGAGTGTGGTCGGCCAGTAGAAGCCAGATCTAAATGTCTTGCCCACTATGGTTGAGGTACCTGCGTGGTTACCGCAGATAACCGAGTGGATGTCATGGAGTAAAGCCACTCCATCGCTCTGAGCGATACATTTGGACAGTGTCCCTGAAGAGGCCGAGTGCTTGAACAAGTCGGTGCCGAGGATCACGTAACTGGCGGCTCATCGTGAGAGCTTCTCGTGTTCTTTCCTGTCGGGTGAGGACTTGTTGTTGACGAGGAAGTCGATGATGGAAGAGCGCCAGTCGGAGTCAATCACCAGCACCTCTTGACCCTGAGCAGGTACCAGGTCTGGCTTGGTGGGAGATAATTCCTCGACCTTGATTGTGGGTCGTCTCACGGCATGGACGATGATTCCGGGCGGGACCAGGGCACGGCTGGAACCAAGCTTGGAGAGGACATCAGCCGCGATGTTGTAATCTCTGATGACGTGGTGGAACTCCAACCCATAGAAGCTGGCTTCCAATTTTTGTATCTCCTTGCAATAGGCGTCCATCTTCTCCTTTGTGCAGTCCCAGTCTTTGTTGACTTGCTGGATGACGACTTTGGAGTCACCGAAGGCGAGGAGACGCTTGATGCTGAGCGAAGTAGCGATCCGGAGAACGTGAATGAGGGCTTCATACTCAGCAACATTGTTAGTTGCCTTGAAAAGTAATTGGAGGACGTACTTGAGTTGTTCATCTTTTGGGGAGATGAGTAGATTGTTAGTTGTTCATCCAGCACCGGCTCCGTCGAGGTTGAGGGCGCCATCGAAGTACATCTTCCAATGCTCAGGTCGTTGCTCGGGCGGTGGATCCTGTATCTCTGTCCACTTGGCCACAAAGTCAGCCAAGGCTTGAGACTTGATTGTGGACCGAGGGGAGAAGTGCAGGCTGAGCGCGCCCAGTTCGATGGACCACATAACGACTCGGCCGTTGGCATCACGGTTGTGGAGGATGTCGCCGAGTGGAAATGAGGAAACAACTCTGATGCTGTGTGCTTGAAAATAATGCCGGAGCTTCCTGGACGTGATGAGGACTGCGTACAGGAGCTTCTAGACTTGAGGATAGCGCACCTTGGACTCGCCGAGTACCTCGCTGACGAAGTAAACATGTCGCTGCACCTTGTAGACGTGACCTGGCTTGTCTCGCTCGACGACCAGGACGGTACTAACCACATGAGTGCTTGCGGCTCTGTAGAGGAGAAGCTCCTCGTCGGGCTCTAGAGCCGTGAGGACTGGGGGGTTAGTGAGGAATTCCTTGAGCTCCTCAAAGGCTCTAGTGGCGTCGTCGTTCCATATGAACTTGTCCGTTTTGCGGAGCAGCTTGAAGAACGGGAGTCCCATGTCGCCGAGTCGACTGATGAATCGACTCAGCGCCGCCATGCACCGGGTCAGCTTCATCACGTCCTTCTTGCACCGAGGGGGCTTCATTCTCATGATGGCGCTGACCTTGGTAGGGTTGGCTTCGATGCCTCGATTGCTGACTATGAAGCCGAGTAACTTTCCTGAGGAGACACTGAAAACACACTTGCGTGGGTTTAGATTCCATTTGAATTTCCTGAGATTTTCAAATGTTTTGACTAGGTCAGCTATGAACTGATCATAGGACTTGGTTTTTATGACAACGTCGTCAACGTATGCTTCGACATTGCGGCTGATCTGCCCCTGGAGGCATCTTTGTATGGCCTTCTGGTACGTAGCACCCGCGTTCTTGAGGCCAAACATCATGGTGTTGTAGCAGTATGCCCCAAAGGGCGTGATAAACAACGTCTTTTTCCTCATCCGACTCCTTGAGGGCGATCTGATGATACCCGGAGTAACAGTTAAGAAAAGAGAGGAGGACACACCCGGCCATAGTGTAAACGACCTGGTCGATGCGAGGAAGAGGGAAGGGGTCTTTAGGCCAATGTTTGTTGAGATCCGTATAGTCAACACACATTCTCCATTCACCATTTTGCTTTTTTTACAAGGATTGGGTGTGCCAGCCATTCGGGGTGTGTGACTTCACGAATGAATCCTTTGGCTAGGAGCCGAGTAACTTCTACCCTAATAGCCTCCTTCCGGTCTTGAGCGAAGCGCCGGAGTCGCTGCTTGACGGGTCACGCCTTTTTGTCGAGATCCAAGGAGTGCTCAGCCTCCTCCCTCGGAACGCCTGGCATGTCAGAGGGCTTCCATGCGAAGATGTCCCAATTGGCGTGGAGGAAGGAGGTGAGCGCATCTTCCTATGCTTTGTCGAGGTCCGCCCCGATGAGGGCGGTCTTGTCTGGGTCGTTCTCCCTGAGGAGGATGGTCTTCATTGCGCAGCCGGGCTGCAGCTGTGACTCGGTGGCCGAGTCGTTTGCCGGGATGGGGATGTCCCCTGGAGGCATCTCCTTTGCTGACTCGACGATCATGACAGTGTTCTTAGTCCTCTCAAGTGCGCCCGAGATGTTGATGTTCTCAGTCTCACAGGAGTGGGAAGTCTGCAGGTCGCCGTAGATGGAGAGCACGCCGTTGGGCGCGGGCATCTTGAGAACAAGATATGTGTGGTGTGGAATGGCCATGAACCTGGCAAGGGCGGACCTCCCCAGGATGGCATGGTACGACATCTCGAAGGAGGCCACCTCGAAGTCGATGTGCTCCGTCCTGTAGTTCTCCCGTGTGCCGAAGGTGACGGGGAGAGTAACTTGGCCGACCAGAGTCGAGCCTGAGCCAGGGATGATGCCGTAGAAGTCCTCCTGGGTCGGAACCAAGGAGGTCATGTCGGACCCCATGCTCTCTAGTGTCTTGGAGAAGACGATGTTGAGGCCGCTACCTCCATCGACGAGCACCTTGGAGAGGTGCACCTAACTAACCAGCGGGCTGACCACGAGTGGATAGGAGCTAGGGCTGGGTAGGTGTATCCAGTGGTCACGCCGATCGAAGGTGATCGCTACCTCAGACCAGCGCAAAGGTTCCACCGGGTGCTAGAAGACGGAGTTGACCTCGCGCTGGTCAAGCTTGAGGCGACGCTGGCACCTTGGGGTCCTGGAGTGACCATAGATGAAGTTGACCGCCCGGTTTTCCTCTTGGAAGTCCGCTGGGGACTTATCGCCTTGGTCGTCCCGATCTCGCCTGGGCGAGTCGTTCCGGCGTCCTCGACCCATGGAGGTTTTGGAGGTGCTGGATTTATCGCGATCGTCATAGCGGGGACGCTTGGGGTCGTCTTGGGCCACACTGTTGCGGAGTGCGTGACACTCACGCGCCGTGTGGTTGGAGTCTTTGTGCCATGGGCACTTTCCGTCAAGGAGTCGATCCAGCTCCTCCTGGTTGAGCGAGGTGCGCTGTCGGGGTCGATCCACGACTGCGACGGTGTTGTCGAGGCCACGCTTCCACTCCTACTGCTTGGACGACTCAGATCGGTCGTTGTGCTTGCCAGAGTTGTGGCGAGGCTATCGATCATCGAGTCATTGGCGATCGTCGTGTCACTGCTTGGGCCGGTCGTTGGAATGACGCCGATCCTTGTGATGGCGGTGCGCCTTCTCGGCATCCTCCATGTCGGCGTGCTTGTTGATGACGACCATCATCTCGGAAATGGTCTTGGGGTTGCTCTCAAACATCTTGCGCCACATCTCGATGTTGTGCAGCTCTTGGTGGAAGTAGTGGATGACGTCCCTATCATCAACATCCGTAATCATGTTACGGTTGGTGAAGTACCTCTTGGTGTAGTCGCGTAGGGATTTGCTGGGTTGCTAAGTGACGCTGCCCAGATCCCATCTGGTTTTGGGACCCGGGCATCAGGCTTGGAAGTGGTTGACGAAGGCAGTGCAGAGGTCCTGCCAGCTGTTGATGGAGCCGGCGCGAAGTCCCTCGAGCCAGTTGTGAGCCTGGTAACTCATCATGACTGGGAAGTAGGCCGCCATGATGTCGTTGTTGCCGCTTGTTGCTCGGACGGTGATGCTGTAGGTGCGCAGCTATGTCTTAGGGTCGGAGTCGCTATCGAACTTGTCGATGCTGACTGGCTTGAATGTAGAAGGCCATCAGACTCCGCAGAGTCGGTTGGAGAAGGCGGAGAAGCCGTCCAGACCCCCGGTGGAGCCATCGTCGAGGTTGATCAGGGCCTGCTGGGGTCGGTGTGGACGGTGGCCGTCATTGTTGTGGCGAGTCCGACCCCGTCGGGTAGCACCATATGAGCCGTACTCCTCATCATACTGGCGGCATTGCTCCTGTTCGGCCTCGTCGTGATCGCGGTGTCGATCGTTGATGATGGATCGGATGTCGCGGTTGCGGAGGTTGGAATGGAGGTCTGGCTGGTTGACCTCGTTACCGTCATTATGACGGGCCGTAGAGTGGTGGGGGCTATTGGATTGGGCTCGTAGAGCCGAGTAGTCCTTCCTCAAGCGCTGGACCTGAGCAACAGCAACATGAACAAGTCCGACCTCGTTCGAGATCAGGTGAGTGGGGTAGGGTTTCCAGTACCTCGAATGCAGCGGACAAGTTGGCAGACGGGGTGGCGAAGATGTTCTGGCCGTCCCACTTGAGGACGAAGTCGTCGTTGAGGTTGCACGGGGTCGCCGGCGTACGTTGGGGTGGAACTCGCGGGTTGCGCCCTTCGGCGGCGTGTAGATCTTCTTCGGCTTGGTTGATGGCAGCTTCGTTGGTGCGTCACGTTTGGCTATTCAGGTTGCGCTAGAGTCGCTGATGCTTGGCCTCCTCATCCTCTCCTTCAATGGAGGCTTCATCGTAAGAGACAACGGAGATCTCATGCCGATCAGAAGAGCTCACAGGGTTGGGTGGGACGGTGAAGCGGACCTCCTGGTAGCCGACTTGTGGTTCTGGGACCGTGTCAGATCCAGGTTGACTCAGATCGGAAAGACGTAGCTTCTCCATCGAAGATCAGATCTGGTCTGAGTAGATGGAAGAGCTAGAGCGGAGTCTGAAGGGGCCTGAGGGGCTGAGTCGCGGGGACGGAGTAGTGCCGACTCAGCGAGCCCGATCCACTCAGCAAGGGAGGCATCGACTCAGTCTAAGCTTGCGAGGATGTCATCGATGTTGATGCGCGGGCGACGGGTCATCCGTGGAGGGTTTTGGGCCTCGTCCTGGATGGACAGGTCCTCCACCTAGTGCAGCACCGAGCTGGAAAGGGTCAGATCGGTTCTGGAACCCTAGAGGCTTTCTGTCTTGGAGATAGATGTGCTTGGCGGAGAGCTCCTGGGAGCGGACATCTCTGGAAAGCTTTCGAAGATGATGGAGTAGCCGGTGGCGGCCTGGATCTGGAGCGTCACTTTCACGGAGAAGAAGACGCCGGAGTTGGATGCCATCAAGTTCACCAAGAGGACCTAGGAGATCCCCCTACCTGGCACTCCAACTTTCGAATTTGCACTCCGGCAACTTTGCCAAGGGTAGCCCCAAGCAGTAGATTTGTAGGTGGGGTGGATCGGAGAGAGCCCGTGAACTTGATGGTAACACAAAGACGCAGAGGATTAGACAGGTTCGGGCCGCACGGAGCATAACACCCTACGTCCTGTGTTTGGGGGTTTGTATTAGGGTTTGTAGTATGAGCTGAGATTGTAACACCTCAGGTGTTTAAATTAAGAAATAAGCCTCATTAGCGTAACACGATGCATAAATAACTAAGAAAAGTTTAAAAGGAAACGAATTATAAATCAATTTTGCCTTGAATTGAAAATAGTTGTGTATATGTGCGTAAGTATATGTACTTTAATCAAGCCGTTTAAAATAACTTCTAAACAACAACTCAAATGAACTTTGGCCTGAAACAAAACTTGTGTAAGTTTTCATTTTAGACAACTTTCATGTTCAAGGATTTTTGAGTTACAACACAAAGATTTGAGAAACACATGGATTTGCAAACCAGTCCCTGCCTTTTCTTCTATTTCCACTGCAGACCCTTCTTCTCCGCCTCGCCCGACCCTCGGTTCGCCCGACCCTTTCACTCGCCCGACCCTCGGTTCGCCCGACCCTTTCGTTCGCCCGACTCTTACGCTCGCCCGACCCTCGGCCGCCGCGTAGTCGCTGCCGGCCACTTGGCCGGCGATGCCTGACCGGCGCTAGGCGCCAAGCCAATGCCTGGCCGCACCCGCACGCCGCGTCCCTCCCTAGTCCGCGCAGGCCACGCGCGCGCCGACGACGCGCGCCTCTGCTCGCCGCACGCTGCGCCCAATGGGCAAGTCGCGCCATGCCAGTCGCCGCGCTCACCGCCCGGCAAGACAGCTGCTGCAGCTCGTCGCCCAACCCGCGCGCCACGTGATCTCCTGCTCCACACGCCAAATCCTCAGCGCCCAGTCCCCTGCCATCGCCTGCCGCACGCCGCGCTGGCTCTGTTCGCCGCCCGCCGCGGCGAGTCATGCGCTTCCGTCGTGCCGCCCGCGCCAGCGTCTCACAGTCCAAGTTCCGCCCTACTTCCGCCTCTTTGCTGCCTACAAAAGGCCGTACTGAGACCCCCTCGCGCGCCCAAACACCAGAACGCCGCCGCCACCACCCTTACCGCCGTCGTGCCCAGCTCACTGTGGAGCTCACCTCCCCGGCCACCCGTTGCCAGAGCTAAGTCTTCCACCACCACCACAGCACCCCACCGCAGCTCACTGCCCGACGCATTGTCGCCCAGAGCCGCCGGAGCACCGCCAGCGCCGCCGCCGCTCCTTGCTGCTCCGTGGACGGCCCACGCCGAAGCTCCTCCGTCCCAGCCAAGCTTCGAAACGGGTTCCCCTCGACGCCGCGAAGCTCATCGACCAGCCCCTACCCTCCCCTCCTCGCCGGAGCACCGTCACCGACGTTCCGCCCCGCCTCCACCCCTCTGCTCCGCGCCAACGAGCCACCTCCGGCCACCCCCAACCCCGACCAAGGCCATCACAAGGTAGCTCTCACCTCCCCAGATTTTCCTGAACCTTTTTCCCTCGATGCTGACGAGCCCCCTAACCAGAATCTGGCCGGCCGCCATGCTAGCACCGCCTAGGGACTCAATTGCATCGATTGCAATCTTTAAATGAGTCTGCACGCAAGTTTCCAGGGACCCCTCTGTAAAAGAAAGTTTTAACTCTGGATTCAAAATCAGTGAACTTGTACAATTCATGTAAAATCGTAGAAAAATCAGAAAAATACAAACTCAACTGTTCTGGAATCTTTCGATAAAAATCTACAACTTTTGTGACATGCATTTCCTCAGTTGCTTGCTAAATCTTGCTATAAATTAAATAGAAGGTTTAATAGACTTTAATTGTACCCACCGTTGTACACAAAGGCTAAATCCGAAAATTTAGCAGTAGTTTGGTTGCTTGACTTGTAGGCCAGTGTAAAAATATTAGGGCTAGAACCCATCTCTAGCTAAACTTCTTAATAAAACTTGTTTATGACATGAAGTAAAAAAACTAATTTGTAACTGCTGTTATGTTATGATTCATGTGGTGAAACTTTTCCAGAACTATTGTATTAACGCCTAAATACCATAGAAAAAGTTTAGAACCTTTTTCCTTTCTGTAACCTATTTATATAATTTGGTGGTAGGAGAATTGCACTAATTCCAATAATTAGTTTCTGTGCTTGGAAAATGTTAAACTTTTTACTGTAGGACACTTTAGAGCAACTCTTGCTGTGTAAAAAGTTTCATACACAGAAACACTGTAAAACATTCTGTAGAAATTAATCTTTCTTAAACTAGGTGTATCTTGTCCTATTTATTATGCTTTGTATTTTGCACAGTAAAATCTGAAACATTTACAAAAACACACGTATGGACAGATTAATCACCTGTAAACTTTTTGATGTCAATACTTGCATGGTTTGTCCTGTATAAAAATAACTAGGTCCTAGCAGTGGCTGTGTAATGCATTTTTCATAATTTTTCTGCTGCGTGAAAATGTCTAAAATTTTTACAGTGCTTTTGTCTCTGCATAATGTGCTCTAAATAAAACTATCATCACCAGAAGTTACCTAATCCAAAAGTTGTGTTTAAACCATGTTGTACTTAGAAAATTAAATTTCCAATATAACACAACCCCTTCTTGTTTAATTAAGTTAATAGTTAAGTTATACTCTATTAAAAATTGCCCAAAGAAATCTTAACTAAGTAACTTCCCAACCAAATCGATGTTTTGTGAATTGCAACTTTGTCGTGAAGGAAAATAATCGTTATATACCATCACTATAACTTACACTTGTGCATTCATATAGAATCAACTACTCTCGCCGACGGAACGTACGAGCTGGTGCCCGCGTCCGAGAGTGAGCAGCGTGAAGCTCAAGTAAATCTAACTGAAGCTTTCAAAGACCCGAGCCCAAGTTCGGACGAGGCCCAAGCTAGCTTTACCCAAGAAGGCAAGCCCCGGAGCATGAACCCTATTTTCCTAAACTTATGCAACTTGTTACTCTACTTTACTTGTGCATTAAGTTTATAGGAGTTGAATGAAAACTTAGTCGCATGATCCTAGGTACCCCTGCTCTGAACACTAGATGTAAGGTTCGATAGAATGCTATGCTAATAGGACTCGGTAAAAGTCGAGTGATTTCCTGTCACTCGCGAGAATATAGGAGTTGAATGTGTACTACATGCTGCAATCATAAGGTCGACGGACGGGGCTATGGTACGATGTTTATGTTGATGATTGAGGCCCCGTCTGTTTAGTGAAAAATGCTAAGGCCGTAGTGTGTGGTAGTGGTGGTTAAGTCTTTGAACGTACTAACCACATGCCGAGAATATGGTAATCGGTAAGCTTAAGTACTGGATTGAACCGAGGCCGGAATATACTCCCCACCGTCTTGAATTCGTTCACATCTAGCTAATGGCGGGTGCATTGCCGCCACAACCCGACGTACCGTGGTCTGTGGGGACGTGTAGTCGAGGGCGGTGGGCCTGTTCCGTGAAGCGGGAATTGAAGGGAAAAGTTGCACGTGTGACTCGGTGAGTAACCACGTGACGTGTGTTTAGGTTTCCCTTGCAAGGTTAAGAAATTCGATTCAAATCGTCCATTTCTCGCGGTTATTGAGACTGCTTGACCCTTTTACCACATAGAGTAACAAGAGGAACAATGATGATGATTAATCTTGTTGGATGCAAAATAGTTCTTCCGCCATGTATGATATTGGATAGTTGCTTACCTAGAATGGTTAAAGAAAGCTAGAACTTGGAGCTAAAATCTGAAAGTAAGGACCTACTTATATATGCTTTTCGGCAAAACAAACCCCTCAAGCCAAAAGCCTTGCATGTCTAGGAGTCGGCTAAGTATATTCCACTAGTCGGGTAAGCCTTGCTGAGTATTAGTATACTCAGCCTTGCTTGTGGCTTGTTTTCAGGTGAATCTTTCGAGGATATGATTGCTAGTTTGACTTGGCTTTGTACCCTTCCTCCTGGTTGGTCGGTGGAATGTGTGATAATACCGAGTGATGTCTCATACGGGCTTCATCGAGACATCCTGTATCGTCGAGTAGTTGTCGTTATTTTTCCGCTGCTTTGAACTCTAAAGAACTCATTTATTTCAAACTCTGAAGCACCTTGTTTACGAATTTGAACTCCGTTGTAATAATAATCTGTGATGAATCTGTGTTGTAAAATTTGTGGAATGTTGTATCCTCTGGGCTCACCTTCGTGTGAGTATATGTATGTGTGGTTTCGATCGGCAAAAACCGTGGTTGTATCGGGAGGTTACCCGACAGACCAGTGGATTATTCCGTTTGAAGTGCTAGTTAGCCCGAATTGCCCTTGTGGTGATGGTTAGCGCGCTTGAGCCGGATTAATTTAGGTGGTTCTGCCATAGCTGGTATCAGAGCCGAAATGCATACACCAGAGAATGCAACAAGCCTTAAAAACTTATTTTCCTAAAACTTGACCACAAAAATTGTGTTGGAAAATGCCTTGGTTCGTTAAGGATGGTGCCTAGTTTGTAAAGCCCTAAGGGATTATGGGAAAGTTACTAGGTGGCTATCTAACTTATGAATATTATCAACTGACTTCTAGCATATTACTTTCTGCCAAAACTTACTTTTATGCACAATCGACCCTTAAATTCTGTAACGACGCACTCATCGCTAAGGTAAGAAGGTAAGAATCCTCAGCCAACTGAGAGAGCTTGGCCTTCATGTCGGTGATGCGAGCCGAACGCTGCCCTCAAGCAGTGGCTTACTTGAGGTGCTGCCAATATACCAACTACTAGTTGATTATACTGGGAGTAGAAGGTTTGGCGCAGGGTATGGCGATCGCTGTTCATACCCCCGTCTCAAGACGGTACCCCCCGTGAATACGCTATCTCGATAGCGTATGTTAACGTCGTCTGTACGACGGGAATTGTACAGATGTCATTTCTATAGTGAACGGTAATGAATACGGACGCTTTCATGAGTGCTGGCATGAAAGGTTCATTGGATATATATATGCTATATCAATCTTCTGCAGGTACACTAACCGCGATTGCGATAAGTTTAAGAACGGTTAGAGTTTTCTCGACTAGCTATTATAGTGACAGACGTATTGTGTATGCCACCGAAACTAACTTCGTAAGACCAAAGCTATTTGGCAATTATTTTATTTTGTGAGGACGAGTAGGACGTGCATGCATCATGACTATATAAATGTAAAATTGAAAATGCGATGTGTGAGAGTGGTAAGGTTCGTGCGCCCACACATTTGACCTTGCATAAGGTTCATCTAGCAAATCTATCACATTCTGCCTTATCTGAAAAGATGGGTTTATTAAGCTTAGAAAATGATCCTTTTTGGAGAAGTTCATGTTGAAAGTTTTGCTACAAAATTTGTATTCTACCTCCTGTCTAAATATGAAAAATTCTGAACATATGGATAATGAGAAACAACAAAGACCTTGAGATGTCAGTTTTCTGTCCAAAATGAGTAGTTCAGCCACATAAAATTTTATGCCCCCTTACTATAGTTTTATGCAAAAGTGTTCAACACAAAACTTTTTGTAAATTTACTCAGGAAGCTACTGTTAAAATTTGGTAATTTTTGGCTGGATAGATTTTCCCTGGTGCACGAAACATTGGCCCACTATTCACTGAAATTTCTGGGTAGACAGTAAAGTAAAACCTGAAGAGAAAGACCATCTTAGAGACTTATCTATCTCTGGAGTTAACTAGCAAAGTGGTTCACAAATACCTTAGGAATGTTTTGGTGAAGTTTGAGAAATTCTGGATTACTCAAATTGGAGTTATGGAGTTTTGAAGTTGCTTCCAGAAATATTCGACTTCCATCCTCTAGTTCATATCCTATGGCATGATCTTGTCAAAACCTTTACCCTTTGAAGTTGATCCTTCTGAGCAGCAAGTTAAATACCAAAGTTGTCACTAATTTCATGTCCTGAAAGATCACAAAATTTCAGCACTATTGGATCTGGCTAGTTTGAGTTATAGGCAAGATACTGTAACTCGTTCTGCTGAAAAACAGCCAAACCAGCGAAGCAAACAGTGAATCGTTTGACCATCTTAGCCATCGATTTAGCATCTTGGTTGAATACCAAAGTTGTACATCTCTAAATTCCCTACCCACTCTCAAAATATGAGATTTTTTGGATGAACCTACCAGGAGTTATAAATTTCTTATGGCAGACAGTTTTATGCCCATGATTCTGTCCATGATCTTTTGGAAGTCTACTTTTCCGCGTTAATCCTTTTGAATCATGGAAGCAATATGGATCACGTTGCTAGTGATAAACATTCACCTTTTCAGATGGTTGGAGCAACCCGTGGAAACCCGGATGGTTTCGGTGCTAGTGCTAGTGGATCCCAACCACAGGCACCACCACCACCCAGCTTGGTGGAAGTAATGGCCGCTCAAACCGAGTTGTTTCGCTAGCTCGTGCAAGGACAACACCAACAGCGGGGTGGATACAATGTTCACCAACCTCAAGCTGCCGGTTACACGGATTTCCTTGGGACCCAGCCTCCCTTGTTTCACAAGACGGAGGAACCCTTGGATGTAGACGCTTGGATTCGCACAACTGAGTCCAAGTTTTCTCTACTCGTGGCCCCATGTTCGGATGCAAACAAGGCTCGCTTTGCCGCGCAGCAGCTTCGTGGTACAGCTCGTCTTTGGTGGGACCACTACTTTGCTATGCTCCCTGCTGATCACGTCGTCACCATGGATGAATTCAAAACTGCGTTTCGGGCACACCATATCCCAGAAGGTCTTATAGAAAGAAAGCTATATGAGTTTCTGGAACTCACTCAGGGTACCTGCATGGTACTTCAGTATGCTCAGGCCTTCAACAATCTATGCCAGTACGCGGGCTATCACGTAGACACGGAGGCTAAGAAGCGTGATCGTTTCCGCAGAGGTCTAAGTACCAAACTCAAGGAACGACTGAATCTTGTCAATGCCGATACATATAATGAGCTAGTCAACATGGCCATTACCCAAGAGGATTGTATTATGGCTCACTGCGCTGAGAAGAAGAGAAAGGCACCAGCTGGACCCTCGGGTGCTCAGCCATCGAGGTATCGATTAGTGCAAAATGCTGCGCCTACAGCTCCACAGAAGGCCCCTCAGCTTGGGCGATGGGTTATCAGGCCCCCACAGCAGCAAGGTGTTGCACGACCCCCTGTGCCTCAACAAACTGGACCAAGGCCCGCTACTCAGCAGTTTCGTCGACCGAGCATCACCAATTGTTGTTTCAAGTGCGGGAGTTCCAGTCATTTTGCTCGCGAATGCCCTCAGCCCAGGCAGCCAAATCAGGGCCAGGACTCTAACCAGAACAATAAGATCAAAGCAAAGAGGCAGACCCTTCAGGTCAAATAAGGACGGATCAATTTCACCACCCTTGCAGAACTTCCTGAAGGAGCACCAGTGATGAAGGGTACATTGTCTATCCATAACAAGCCTGCAGTTATATTGTTTGATTCTGGTGCATCTCATAGTTTCATTAGTGCAAAGTTTGATGCAAAAGTGGGCTTGGACGTTTGTCACATAAAAAGGTCATATATGATATCAACACCGGGTGGAAAAATTGCTTCCAACCAAATAATAAGGCTGGTACCGATAAAATTGGGTAGTAAAATCATCAACACGGACCTGGTTCTCTTACGCCTTGAAGGTATGGATATTATTTTGGGAATGAATTGGATGACCATGCATGGAGTCATACTGGACCTTCCTTCCCGAGCTGTTGAAATAAATTCACCTAGTCATGGAACCACCACCCTTTACCTACCTTTCCGGGAGTGCACGAATTCTTGTGCTTTCGTGATGGAAGGAATCAAGCTAGATGAAATTCCAGTGGTATGCGAGTATGCCGATGTTTTTCCAAATGACTTACCAGGAATTCCACCAGATAGGGAAATTGAGTTCGTTATTGAACTGCAACCAAGCATTGCACCTATCTCCAAAAGACCCTATAGGATGCCACCTAAGGAATTGGCCGAACTAAAAAAACAACTCCAAGAACTACTGGACAAAGGTTTCATTCATCCTAGCGCATCACCTTTGGGATGTCCGGCCCTATTTGTAAAGAAAAAGGATGACAGTTTAAGATTATGTGTGGACTACCGACCTCTCAATGCGGTAACCGTTAAAAATAAATAACCACTTCCCCGCATCGACGTTCTTTTTGATCAATTATCTGGAGCTAGAGTTTTCTCAAAGATTGATCTTCGATCTGGATATCATCAGATAAAGATTCATCCATGCGATATTCCTAAGACCGCCTTTTCCACACGATATGGACTATATGAATTCTTGGTCATGTCCTTTGGTCTCACCAATGCCCCTGCCTACTTCATGAATCTCATGAATTCGGTATTCATGCCCGAGCTCAACAAATTTGTCGTAGTTTTCATTGACGACATCCTTATCTGTTCCAAGAATGAGGAAGAGCACGCTAAGCACATGCACCTTGTGCTTCAGCGTCTCAGAGACCATCAGCTCTATGCTAAATTTTCTAAGTGCGAATTCTGGTTGGATAGTGTGAAATTCTTGGGTCACACTATTTCCAGTGAAGGCATAGCCGTTGATCCCAGTAAGGTACAAGAAGTGATGGATTGGAAACCTCCTACCTCTGTGCACCAGATTCACAGTTTTCTTGGCTTAGACGGTTACTATCGCCGTTTCATTCCGGATTTCTCCAGGATTGCTAAGCCTATGACCGAACTATTGAAAAAGGAAGTAAAGTTTGTGTGGGATGAGAAATACGAGGGAGCTTTCCACACTCTCAGAGAACGTTTGACTACAGCCCCTGTGTTAGCTCAACCCGATAACACCAAGTCGTTCGATGTTTACAGTGACACATCTAGCACTGGTCTTGGTTGTGTGCTTATGCAAGAAAATCGAGTTATCGCCTATGCTTCACGAGCCCTTCGGCCCCATGAGCAGAATTATCCGACCCATGATCTCGAATTAGCAGCAGTCATTCATGCTCTAAAAATATGGAGACATTATCTCATGGGCACTCATTGTAACATCTACACCGATCACAAGAGTCTCAAATATATCTTCACCCAAGCCAATCTGAATATGAGACAAAGAAGATGGCTAGAATTAATCAAGGATTATGATCTCGAGGTGCACTATCACCCCGGCAAGGCCAAATAGTCGCGGATGCACTCAGCCGTAAGGCCCATTACCATTGCCTATCAGTGGAAATCTATAATGAGACATTATGTTCGGAAATGAGGAAGCTTAGTTTGGAAATGATTTCCCAAGGCACTCTGAATCACATCTCAGTCGAGCCCACTCTGCACGACCAGATCATCATGGCACAACTACATGACGAAGGAGTCAAGATCATCAAACAAAAACTCTCTCTAGGAGAAGAGAAATAAAATGTTTCCGCCAGGACCATAAGGGAGTTCTATGGTTCGAAAGTCGCATAGTCGTTCCAAAGAATCATGAGCTCCGTAAGCAAATTTTGGATGAGGCACACCTTTCCAAATTTTCTATTCACCCCGGCAGTAACAAAATGTATCAGGACCTTAGGCAAAATTTCTGGTGGACTAGAATGAAAAGAGAAATCGCTAAATATGTCTCAGAATGCGACGCATGCTAGAGAGTAAAAGCCAGCCACTTGAAAGTAGCCGGTACACTTCAACCTTTGCCTATACCCTCATGGAAATGGGAGGACATAAGTATGGATTTCATTGTTGGATTGCCAAGTACCGCATAGAAACACGATTCCATATGGGTTATCATTGATAGACTCACAAAGACGGCACATTTTATTCCGGTACACACCACCTATACTGCCAAGAAGTATGCCGAGATTTATCTCGATCGCATTGTTTGCCTACATGGAGTATCGAAGACTATTATTTCCGATCATGGTACTCAGTTTGTAGCACGTTTTTGGGAACAATTGCAAGCTTCTCTCGGTACTAAGTTGATTCGAAGCTCAGCCTATCATCCTCAAACTGACGGACAAACTGAAAGAGTAAACCAAATTCTGGAAGACATGCTTAGAGCTTGCGTCATTCACTATGACAAGAGTTGGGACACATGCCTATCCCTAGCAGAGTTCTCATACAACAATAGCTATCAAGCGAGTTTGAAAATGGCACCATTTGAGGCCTTATACGGACGAAGGTGTCGAACCCCTTCGAGTTGGTCACAGACCGGAGAATGCAAAATATTTGGACCAGACTTGGTAATCGAGGCAGAAGAAAAAGTGAGAGTAATACAAGAAAACCTTAGAGCCGCACAATCCAGGCAAAAGAGCTATTTCGACAGAAGGAGAAAGCCACTAAAATTTGAAGTTGGTGACCACGTCTACCTTTGAGTTTCACCAACCAAGGGTGTACAACGATTTGGAGTCAAAGGAAAACTATCTCCCCGTTATGTTGGTCCCTACGAAATCATCGAAAGCTGTGGACCAGTAGCCTATAGAATTCGACTGTCCCCTCAGCATGCAGCCATCCATGATGTCTTTCACGTGTCTCAACTCAAGAAGTGTGTCTGAGTTCCTACCGAGGTTGTCAAACAACAGGAAATCTTAGTAGAGCCCGACCTCTCATATGTCGAGTATCCTATCAAAATCATGGATCAAAAAGAAAGGAGCACTAGGAGGAAAGTGATTAAAATGTACAACATTCAATGGAATCATCACACTGAGGAAGAAGCCACATGGGAAGCTGAAAACTATCTAAACCAAAATTTCCTGAGTTTTCTCAACTCCACCGAAGGTACACACCCTATCCACCCTAAGCCTATTGTCCGAATCTCGGGGCGAGATTCTTTTTAAGGGGGGAAGGCTGTAACACCTCAGGTGTTTAAATTAAGAAATAAGCCTCATTAGCGTAACACGATGCATAAATAACTAAGAAAAGTTTAAAAGGAAACGAATTATAAATTGGTTTTGCCTTGAATTGAAACTAGTTGTGTATATGTGCGTAAGTACATGTACTTTAATCAAGCCGTTTAATATAACTTCTAAACCATAACTCAAATGAACTTTGGCCTGAAACAAAACTTGTGTAACTTTTCATTTTGAACAACTTTCATGTTCAAGGATTTTTGAGTTACAACACAAAAATTTGAGAAACACTTGGATTTGCAAACCAGTCCCTGCCTTTTCTTCTATTTCCACTGCAGACCCTTCTTCTCCGCCTCGCCCGACCCTCGGTTCGCCCGACCCTTTCGTTCGCCCGAATTTTAAGCTCGCCCGACCCTCGGCCGCCGCGCAGTCGCTGCAGGCCACTTGGCCGGCGATGCCTGACCGGCGCTAGGAGCCAAGCCAATGCCTGGCCGCGCCCGCACGCGCGCCCGCATGCCGCGTCCCTCCCCAGTCCGCGCACGCCACGCGCGCGCCGGCGATGCACGCCTCTGCTCGCCGCCCGCCGCGCCCAATGGGCAAGTCACGCCGTGCCCGTGCCTCCGCCTCGTCCCGCCAGTCGCCGCGCTCGCCGCCCGGCAAGACAGCTGCTGCAGCTCGTCGCCCAACCCGCGCGCCGCGTGATCTCCTGCTCCACACGCCAAATCCTCAGCGCCCAGTCCCCTGCCCGCGCCTGCCGCACGCCGCACCGGCTCTGTTCGCCGCCCGCCACGGCCAATCATACGCTTCCGTCATGCCGCCCGCGCCCGCGTCTCACAGTCCAAGTTCCGCCCTACTTCCGCCTCTCTGCTACCTACAAAAGGCCGTACTGAGTCCCCCTCGCGCGCCCAAACACCAGAACGCCACCGCCGCCACCATTACCGCCGTCGTGCCCAGCTCACCGTGGAGGTCACCTCCCCGGCCACCCCTTGCCAGAGCTGAGTCTTCCACCACCACCACAGCACCCCACCGCAGCTCACTGCCCCACCCATCGTCGCCCAGAGCTGCTGGAGCACCGCCCGCGCTGCCCGCCCGGCCGCCGCTCCTTGCTGCTCTGTGGACGGCCCACGCCGAAGCTCCTTCGTCCCTGCCAAGCTTCGAAACGGGTTCCTCTCGACGCCGCGAAGCTCATCGACCAGCCCCTACCCTCCCCTCCTCGCTGGAGCACCGTCGCCGACGTTCCGCCCCACCACCGCCCCTTTGCTCCGCGCCAACAAGCCACCTCTGGCCACCCCCAACCCCGACCAAGGCCATCCCAAGGTAGCTCTCACCTCCCTAGATCTCCCCGACCCTTTTTCCCTCGCCGCCGACGAGCCCCCTCGCCGAAATCTGGCCGTCCGCCATGCCAGCGCCGCCTAGGGACCCAATTGCATCGATTGCAATCTTTAAAAGAGTCTGCACTCAAGTTTCCAGGGACCCCACTGTAAAAGAAAGTTTTAACTCTGGATTCAAAATTAGTGAACTTATACAATTCATGTAAAATCGTAGAAAAATCAGAAAAATACAAACTCAACTGTTCTGAAATTTTTAGATAAAAATCTACAACTTTTGTTATATGCATTTCCTTAGTTTCTTGCTAAATCTTGCTATAAATTAAATGGAAGATTTAATAGACTTTAATTGTACCCACCGTTGTAGACAAAGGCTAAATCTGAAAATTTAGCAGTAGTTTGGTTGCTTGACTTGTAGGCCAGTGTAAAAATATTAGGGCCAGAATCCATCTCTAGCTAAACTTCTTAATAAAACTTGTTTATGACATGGAGTAATAAACTTAATTTGTAACTGCTGTTATATTGTGATTCATGTGGTGAAACTTTTCCAGAACTGTTGTATTAACACCTTAATACCATAGAAAAAGTTTAGAACCTTTTTCCTTTCTGTAACCTATTTATATAATTTTGTGGTAGGTGAATTGCACTAATTCGAATAATTAGTTTCTTTACTTGGAACATGTTCAACTTTTTACTGAAGGACACTTTAGAGTATCTCTTGCTGTGTAAAAAGTTTTATACACAGAAACCCTGTAAAACATTCTGTAGAAATTAATCTTTATTAAACTAGGTGTATATTGTGCTATTTATTATGCTTTGTATTTTGCACAGTAAAATCTGAAAAGTTTACAATAACACACATATGGATAGGTTAATCACCTGTAAACTTTTTGATGTCAATACTTGCATGGTTTGTCCTATATAAAAATAACAATGTCCTAGCAGTGGCTGTGTAATGCATTTTTCATAATTTTTCTGCTGTGTGAAAATATCTGAAATTTTAACAGTGTTTTTGTCTCTGCATAATGTGCTCTAAATAAAAATTTCATCACCAGAAGTTACCGAATCCAGAAGTTGTATTTAATCCATGTTGTACTTAGAAAATTAAGTTTCCAATATAACACAACCCCTTCTTGTTTAATGAAGTTAATAGTGAAGTTATACTCTATTAACAATTGCCCAAAGAAATCTTAACTAAGTAACTTCCCAACCAAATCGATGTTTTGTGAATTGCAACTTTGTCGTGAAGGAAAATAATCGTTATATACCATCACTATAACTTACACTTGTGCATTCATATAGAATCGACTACTCTCGCCGACGGAACGTACGAGCTGGTGCCCGCGTCCGAGAGTGAGCAGCGTGAAGCTCAAGTAAATCTAACTGAAGCTCTCGAAGACCCGAGCCCAAGTTCGGACGAGCCCCAAGCTAGCTTTACCCAAGAAGGCAAGCCCCGGAGCATGAACACTATTTTCCTAAACTTATGCAACTTATTACTCTACTTTACTTGTGCATTAAGTTTATAGGAGTTGAATGAGAACTTAGTTGCATGATCCTAGGTACCCATGCTCTGAACACTAGATGTAAGGTTCGATAGAATGCTATGCTAATAGGACTCCGGTAAAAGTCGAGTGATTTCCTGTCACTCGCGAGAATTTAGGAGTTGAATGTTTACTACATGCTGCAATCATAAGGTCGACGGACGGGGATATGGTACGACGTTTATGTTGATGATTGAGACCCCGTCTGTTTAGTGAAAAATGCTAAGGCCGCAGTGTATGGTAGTGGTGGTTAAGTCTTTGAATGTACTAACCATATGCCGAGAATATGGTAATCGGTAAGCTTAAGTACCAGATTGAACCGAGGCAGGAATATACTCCCCACCGTCTTGAATTTGTTCACATCTAGCTAATGGCGGGTGCATTGCCGCCATGACCCGACGTACCGTGGTCTGTGGGGACGTGTAGTCGAGGACGGTGGGCCTGTTCCGTGAAGCGGGAATTGAAGGGAAAAGTTGCACGTGTGATTCGGTGAGTAACCACGTGACGTGTGTTTAGGTTTCCCTTGCAAGGTTAAGAAATTCGATTCGAATCGTCCATTTCTCGCGGTTATTGAGACTGCTTGACCCTTTTACCACATAGAGTAACAAGAGGAGCAATGATGATGATTAATCTTGTTGGATGCAAAATAATTCTTCCACCATGTATGATATTGGATAGTTGCTTACCTAGAATGGTTAAAGAAAGCTAGAGCTTGGAGCTAAAATCTGAAAGTAAGGACCTACTTATATATGCTTTTCGGCAAAACAAACCCCTCAAGCCAAAAGCCTTGCATGTCTAGGAGTCGGCTAAGTATATTCCACTAGTCGGAGCCTTGCTGAGTATTAGTATACTCAGCCTTGCTTGTGGCTTGTTTTCTGGTGAATCTTTCGAGGATATGATTGCTAGTTTGACTTGGCCTTGTACCCTTCCTCCTGGTTGGTCAGTGGAATGGGATACACCCCCGGCCAACGGTGATAATGCCGAGTGATGTCTCGTACGGGCTTCATCGAGACATCCTGTATCGTCGAGTAGTTTTCGTTATTTTTCCGCTGCTTTGAACTCTGAAGAACTCATTTATTTTGAACTCTGAAGCACCTTGTTTATGAATTTGAACTTCGTTGTAATAATAATCTGTGATGAACCTGTGTTGTAAAATTTGTGGAATGTTGTATCCTCTGGGCTCACCTTCGTGTGAGTACATGTATGTGTGGTTTCGATCGGCAAAAACCGTGGTTGTATCGGGAGGTTACCCGACACACCAGTGGATTATTCCGTTTGAAGTGCGAGTTAGCCCTGATTGCCCTTGTGGTGATGGTTAGCGCGCTTGAGCCGGATTAATTTAGGTGGTTCTGCCACAGAGATGGGTTGAGCTGAATTGCCTATGGGTCCCCCCACGGCCCCCTTATATATCCGGGTAGCCGTGGGTTACAAGTTAGGGTAAATATACTCGGGTTTGTTACAAGGAATCCGATCGGTTCAGATACACAAGATCATGCCTATCCATTTCGACCTAGATCCTGACCCCGGGGGATCCTGCACGCCGTCCAGCCGAGTACCTGTACACTGGTCATTTATGCGGAGTTGTTTAGCCGGGTAACCGTCTCCACTCGGCAGGGAGGTACCTGGGTCTACCTCCGTTAGTGGCAATGGTGGACACTCGGGGAATGATTGCCCCGAGACTCACGAAAATGTAGCCTACATGAACAATAGCAATGGCTACCGTCCACAAGGAGGCCAAGGGTGGAATCAATCAAGGCCACCCTACCAAGGAGGAGGTAATAATTTCAATTCAAATTTCTATTCAAACCAACCCTCCATAAAAGATCTTGTTCCTGGCCAAGTTAAAATAAATGAATCTATAAACAAAAAGCTTGCTGCCAATGATAAAACTCTTGAGAGTTTAAATATAAAAGTTGAAACTCTTTCTTCGGCTCTCAAAAATCAATTAAGTTTTAATAAAATGATAAAAACCCAGTTAGCTCAAATAGCTACTGGCGTTCCTGTTGTGGACGACGGGAAAATTCCGGGGCAACCAGAAGTTCCCATCGAAAATGGCAGCATGGTTTCAACTGGGTGGGGCAACTTGTCCCGGAGGATTCCAAGTACTAATTTTGCAGGACGACATACACGCCCAAAGACAAACGCATGGAGCGGGATCATAGCAGCACTACATGGAGACCCAGGGGTTCCAATGATCCATTGCTCCATCTACGATCAGTACTACAACCGGGCCCTCTGTGACCTTGGGGCAACTGCAATACACTGCTCTTTCCCCGAAACTCATGTACGTGCAGCTCGCCGGTTCCACAATTCGATATCCCGAAGGGGTAGTCGAAAACATGCTCGTACGAGTTAAGAACTCCTTCGTCCTCGCCGACTTCATCGTCCTCGATATGGAGGGCAACTTGGGCGTACAACTCATCCTCGGACGCCCCTTCCTAAGGGACGTCAAGGCGAGAATAGATGTCGGGACAGGAAACATCCGTTTCCGTATTGGGACGGAAAACATTTTCTTCAAATTTAAATACAGGGAAGAGCAGCGCTTCATAATTTAGAAGGTTTATGACAGAAGCCCGCTCTTGGGGGCACCAGAACCCCAGCCAGAAGAACTTCGAACACAGCCTAAAAGAAAGAAGACCAAGAAAATGTGGGGGAAGGTTGAAAGTTCGTCTTCATCAAATTCTCCGCGACGGGAAGGCAAATGGTAAGTAACGAAGGAGAAAAGTCTTGCCTGTCGGACTTTAAATGATAAGCCCTTGCCAAAGGTAAATTGGTATTTGTTGGCGCTAAAATTGGCCAGATAGGAACCGGCCGATGGTCTTCAGCGTTGGACACACGACCCGGGAGAATCTGCTTAGCTCCTGTTCGGGTTATCGCCCTGGTGCAGTTCGCGCGGCGTGCCAGTCAATCTGACCTGTTGATTGACAAGGAAATAAAGTATTAAATTCCAGGCACGTCGATCGGCTGGAGTTCCGATCTGTCCTGAGGAGCGCGTCGGCGGCGAATCGGCCGATTTGCTGTAGAGGTGATCGGCTATGGATCAGCCAATAATCGTGTAGTAATTGTAAAGAGAACTGCTGGAGCGATCTAAATGATTACTACAGAGGCAACACTTGAAATAGATCTAATCGGCTGTAAGATGATAAATCAAAGAAGAACGATGACAAAGCCGATTACCCTGATTTCAAGCTGGATAACTGGTGATAATACTAGAATAACAGGTAAACTTGAAATTCTAGTAAATATCGATAACTGGTGAATAAATCCAAACGAAACCACAGCGATGCGCCCGTAGTTAAAGCTCGGATATTACTCGGTAAGCGGAACCTACCAATTGGCCGGAGATCAGGTTGATGCAGCCCTGCCAATCTGTACGAACTCGTGAAAAAAGAAAAATATTGGCGAAGTCGCCGACTTGAAAGTAAATTGCTGGAAAAGTAGAAGTATTATTGTTGATTGATGTGTTGATGATTTTGCAAGACCCTGACGACTCCTATTTATACCCTAAAACTAGGACTCCTGGTCGATCACGACTTGTTACAACCTTATTTAAACAACAGGAAAACTACTATATCTATAAGAACTTTAAAAGGAAACGGACTCCCGCAGAATCTTCCGCCGCCGTTCCCTAATCCAATCAGGATTCCCTTCCATTACTCCTTGACCGACTTAGCGTGCCCTGTTGACCAACTTTTGACCAAGACCCTCCGAAATAGTCCCATCCTGTTGGCGCAGGCTGTATCACCAATCGGCCGATTTCCAACTGTTACCTCAATCGGCCGATTCCTTACTGTAGCCTTCAGATCTGCCGCATCGGCCAATCTTCACCTCCTGACACCGATTCAACACGTGTCAAAATTTGGCGTCAACACATGCCCCCCAGTTTCGGAGTAAAATATAACTTTTTCTTCGAAACTCTTTCTTTAATCCTTTCCTCCGAAACGGGCGCAGCAAAATCTCTTTCCGTTCTGCGGCACAATGATTGCAATTTCCTCGAACCGAGCGCGCGAAACGACCGCTCCTCTGGAACTCGTGTAGATGGCGTGGTAAAAACACCATCTTTGCCCTCGCTTCCCTGATTTTTCTTAAGTACTGGCTTTCTCCGCCTATCCTTCCCCACGAATCTAGCATTCTCTTCCATCGAACCACTGTTCGTCTTCCTCCAAGATCTCTCGATCTCCAAGCGCTTCCCCTTTTCCGACGATCTCATCCGCGGCCTGCTCCGACACCCCAATGGCGTCACCATCGGCGACCGCTCCATCTACAGAGGCTCCATCGGCAACTCCTTCGGCGGTGGCGGCCCAATCGGCGGCTTCTCCAGCGGTCTCATCGGCGACGATGACCTCCATCCCAGAGGTAAATGCTCGAAATTTTCTCCTTTTCGCCTTTTTACTGCTTCAGTATTTTCCGGACCCTCTCTCAGTTTCTTCCCCTTTTCCCTTTTCTAGGCACTTAGGCACCGAATTACTATTCCTCTCTCAGAATCCCCTGACCTCATCTGTTTGGGCCCTATGGGGAACCCCGATCCAACGGACCTGATCAGCTTAGAAACCCATAGAATCCCTTTTAAGCAATCATCTATGGATTTAGATCACTGGGTAGGCACTTTCAGATCCTGGCCAAATGAAACACCCGGGTGGAGAGAATGGTACCAGAGGGTAGCCGGATCTTGAAAAGTTCAGTGGGAACAACTAAAAATCGGCCAGTGCATAGACTTATCTTTGTCTCAGATGGAAAGAAACGAACCTCTGGTCACGGCAGCCTCTTATTTTTGGTCCGATGCACTTAATGCGTTCCTTTTCGGACACGGACCCATGACCCCAACCTTGGCCGATGTTCTGCTGTTGACCGGCCTCGATGTCTCCTCCGCCGATACCCCCTTCAATTATCTGTTCAAGCCATCTCATCGGCTGGAGACCAAAGGAATCGGCGGGTGGAAAGGATACATTAGCAAAAACATGAAGACCGGGATAGTCTCGCAGAGGGAGCATACTGCCTTTTTGATGATGTGGCTGGAAAAGCATTTCTTCTGTGGCAGAGCAGTCGGCCCCTCTTCAAACACTCAAGCTTTGGCAGAGGCTCTATCACAAGGATCGGCCATCCCCCTTGGAAAACATTTGCTGGGATCGGCGTATTATCTGATGCACCAAATCGGCATCAAGCTGTCGAAGGGGGAGCCGATCGGGAACCCTGGTGGTCCTTGGTGGTTCATCACCCTCTGGCTCAATTTACACATGAGCAAGGTCTCTCAGCAACGGATAGAGACAAAAACCTTCCCTAATATCGAGTTAGAGGAGAATCCATCAGTCCGTCGCCCCTGCAGATCTTTTGGAGAAGCGGTATCGGCCTTCCCCGGCTGCCAGTTTACTGCTGCCCGCACAGCTGAGTACTTCAGATGTTTTTACAATGGCCTTAGTGAAGAGATGATCAGCTGGCACCCATATCAGGCAGTAGAGCCGATTTTTGAATTGCCCATATGCTACGATTTCTCCACTCATACCTTTGACAGAGAGCTTATGGACGTCTTGATCAAGCCGGGAATTCTGCCAGCCAACTTCTTCTCAGGAAAGGATTCTCCCACCTACGAATTCTACAATCCATCGGCTGCGGCAAGGCAACTGGGTTTCGGCCAACTGCCGATTCGGGTCTACTTCGCCGGTCAGGCGAGATTCAGAGATGGTCTGACCTCAAGTCTTGATTACAGTCGGCTGTGCGATCTAGTACCTGATTCCAGCACTATTGACCTGAATAATTGGTCAGTTGCTTCTTTTGCCACCCAGCAATTCAAATTATGGTGGGCAGAATGGAAGCAACACCTTTTCTATAAATCTCCATCGTCTTACTGCAACATTCTGGACCCAGAGAACATTGATCCAAATGCAGCGGTATGTCCTTTTTCTCAGCCGATTCCAATGCTATTTCCTTCTACATTGTCATCTTGTTATTAACTCATGTTCATCTCTTCAGTCTGAAAGCCACGTCCCCCCAATGCGGAGCCGAAGCGGCCGGCCGATTGATAGTCATCACCAATACACGCCGCATCCACTTATCGGCTTCCATGCTCCAACTGTCAAAGATATCTCCACTGGCCGATCGAAGCGAGCACCAAAAAGGCCAACATCAAAGATAACCAGCCGTCGGGTGCGAGTTCGCATTGGATCGGCCGATCAAACGGCAATAGCATCGGCTGAAGTTCCCCGTATTGGATCGGCCAGCCAGATGGCAGTGGTGTCGGCCGAGACATCCCGCATCGGATCGGCCGACCAAATAGTGGTGACGCCAGCCGAGACTCCTTTACCTTTGCCGATTGTCGAGATGGCCGATCCCCAAGTCACTGCTGAAGTCGGGGCAGCTGCAGCATCGCTATTAGTGGAAGCTGTTCAGGTAATTTTACTTATCTCATATATTCTTCAAATCTTCCACTGACTTTAACTCTCTTCCCCTGCCAGGCTGCACAAGCTATCCCACCACAATCTCCGCAGCAATCGGCCACGTCCCAAGTGGGAACCGAGACTCCAGCAGCTCCTATCATCGAGGTAAACGATCTCTTACCTTAAATTCTTAATTCTCAGAAAACTTAACCAATCTTGATGCAGGCCGATTTGGGTATACCAACTACAACCCCACAACAGGCATCGGCCGGGAGATCCACAGAGGCATGGCAAACTTCTGTCACCATCTTACTTCAATTTCCCATAGCATATTCACAGGATCTTCTTTTATGTCTTTTTCAGGAAGCTGGTCCAAGTGTAGCGCCAATAATCGTTGAATCTTCCTCTTCCGACGAGCCAAATGTACCAGTCCCTGAGACAAGGGAGACACTTCCAACGGCGCAGGCAAGGGAAATTCGCTTTAAGGAGGTAACAAACTTACCATCAGAATCAGCCGATTTCCTTTCGCTGCTTGCCTACCCTTTACTTTATTTCCTCACAGGAGCAAGATACCCCCAACAACAGCATCTTCTCTTTTGTCGTCTCCTTGGCCGATGACGAAGAAATTGCTTCACACCCAATTCCATCGAGCTCCACCTCCGACGATGTCCGCGCCAAGCTCGAAAGCATGCGCACTCTCCTTCAAGACGACATCGGCCGATTGGTAGAAGATGCCTCGCCGATTCGATGACTTTTCAACGAGATCAAAGGTCGAATTCTGGAAGAAGTATCAGAAAATTTAGCGTATGCTGCCTATATAGAGGGCATGCAGATTCCGGTTTCCAGGACGCTGCGCCATATGGCCGATCGTGCTCAGATGGCAAAAACTCAGGAGGAGGTCGATTCATACAAGCACCGGACTCAGGAAGTACACCACAGGATCAACTTCCTCGAAAATTGCCGTCTGGACATCGTCGGTGCAATAGATCGGCTGAAACGGAGGAGAGCAGAACTGGCCAAGGACATGGAACAGATAACCAAAGAGATAGCCGCTGAAGAGAAGAAGCTCCAAGAACTCCCATCCATCATCAGCGAGCTGAAGCAAGAAAGACAACATCTGGCCCGTGAAATAATAAGGCTCCGTCGCCGCGTGTCAGAAGTACCAGGATCGGCCGATGATGATCAGAGAATAGTAGACTCGGCCGATCAAATTAGACGACGAGCTATTGTAGCCATAGACGCTTTCCTCGGGTTGTAAAGAATATGTTAAACATTATTGCTCCTTCAATGTCACTGCGCCGATTTGGTTCTGAACTGCTCCTTCAGTCTGCTTTGCATTTATGTATGTATTTACTCTGATAGGATGTGTCTCACCATCCATCTACCTCCTCTTCATTTATAAGTAGACCATTCACCATTTCCAGAGGCATACACATTACTTATCCTCTCTCCCTCCTTTACTGTACCAAATTGAACGGCAAGATGTCTTCTTCGTCCTCCTCATCTTCTTCCTCTGTCAACCAGGTATGAACTTCCCTTCTGCCTTTCCCTTAAGCATCTCAATCGCTCCGATACTGGGTAACTCCTTTTATTTCTGTTTAGCCGAAACGTCTCAGCCCCGGTCTAGAACGAGCGATAGAAATCATGCATTCAGAAGAGCCACTATCACAGGCAGACAAAAATCAGATAAGAGCTCATGCTGAGGAACTCAGAGATCATGTCCCCGCCGCTGTCCAGGAATACTCGGACCTTATAGATGCTCACTTTTTGGTCTGCAAGCGACCACCTTCTGAAAAAAGTCCTCCACTTCCTTGTAAAGCTAAAACCAAAGTTGCCATGGAAGATTTGGAAGAGAAGAAGACCCGCCTGCTGAAAGAACTTTGCAACCAAGCTGAAACTGGAGCCACTGCAGAGGACCTGAAGGAGAAAAGGCTCACCCTTATGATAAAACTGGGTCTCATCGAGAGAGAAATCCAGCGTAGGCGTAATCCGTAGACACACCAGTATTTTTATTCTAAGGGCGACTTGTACCATGTCGGCCATGTAATCTATCATTTCCATTCAATAATGAATCCCAATGTTTCCTTCACCAGATGTGTAGACAGAAACCGATGAGAAATCGGCCATGTTATCTTGATATATTTTGCTGCAAGTTATGCATCTACCCAAATGCTTGGATAGTACCTCTTCAGATATCGCCCGTTTAAAGCTCTTGGGAATTCCTCCCCTTCGACTGTCTCCAGAATATATGCATTCCCAGGGGCACATCGGCCGATTCTATACGGCCCTTCCCAAGTAGGTGACCATTTACCGAATTTGGGATCTTTGGATCCTATCGGCAGCACCAGCTTCCATACCAAATCTCCTTGAGAGAACTGTTTAACTTTGAGCTTTTTGTCATACCATCTGGCCACCCTTTTCTTGTTTTCTTCTATACTGATCAGGGCTCTCAACCGTAAACCCGCCGAATCGTCAAGTTCATCTTTCATGAGAAAGGAATAGTCACCGGCCGTTAACTGATCTTGTAACGATATACGTCTTGACCCTGTCCTTATCTCCCATGGCAAGACCGCTTCATGACCATAAACCAACTGATAAGGGGATATTTTAGTAATTCCATGACAAGCCATCCTATATGCCCATAAAGATTCAGCCAAAGACATATGCCATTTCTTGGGTTGCTCTTCTATCTTCCTCTTGATTAGCTTGATTATCCCTTTATTAGACGACTCTGCTTGGCCATTGGCTTGAGCATAGTATGGAGAAGAGTTCAATAATTTAATCCCCATATCGGCGGCGAACTCTCCGAATTCTCCAGAAGTAAACATTGTCCCTTGATCAGTTGTGATGGTTTGAGGAATACCAAATCGATAGATAATATGGCTTTTAAAAAATTCAATCATATCGGCCGATGTCACGTTCCTCAAAGGAACTGCCTCCACCCACTTAGTAAAATAATCTGTAGCCACCAATATGAACTTATGCCCTTTGCTTGATGGAGGATGAATCTTTCCGATGAGATCTATTCCCCAACCTCTGAACGGCCATGGCTTAATTATCGGATTCATAGCCGATGCTGGCGCGCGCTGCACATTGCCAAACCTCTGACAGTCTTGGCATCCTTTGTAGTACTTGAAACAATCCTCAAGGATGGTCGACCAATAATATCCATTATTCCGGATCATCCATTTCATTTTGTGAGCCGATTGATGAGCTCCACACACGCCTTCATGGATTTCTCCCATCAGAACCTTTGCCTCTTCTGTTCCCAGGCATTTGAGAAGAACTCCATCAATCGTCCGATAAAATAAATCATCCTCAAGCAACACATATTTTGTAGCCTGAAAACGTGTTTGCCGATCCACCTTTTGGGATGGATTTCTCAAGTAATCGGCGATCTCCTTTCACCAGTCATCGGCCGCAAGCTCTAGCGTCATCGCTCCCTGAATCGGCAGATACCCAGAAGCATGTTGGGCCAGTCTGTTGGCCTCTTCATTATAATTCCTGGGGATATGCTCAATTATTGCAGACTTGAACTCTTTTAAAAGTTGAAGACAATCCTCATAATAAATCCTCAAGATATCATCCTTGCACTCAGATCGCCCCGTCAACTGATCCACAATGAGCATGGAATCTCCAAAAATTTCGACTGCATCAGCTCTGACTTCCCTTAATAATTGGATGCCTTTCAGAAAAGCTCGATATTCCGCCTGGTTATTAGTTGCGGAGGCTTCTATCGGTAGAGAGAAATTATAACTTGCCCCCCGAGGCGACACAAGAACAATGCTGATTCCTGATCCGACCCCACACGAAGAACCATCAAAATATAGAGTCCATGGAACTGGTTCAACAGTGGCGATTTCTGGTCCACAATGCTGAACTACGAAATCGGCCATCACTTGACCTTTGACGGCTTTGGCCGATTCGTACCTTAAGTCGAATTCTGACAAAGCCAGGATCCATTTTCCAATCCGCCCTTTCAAAATCGGCAATGATAGCATATACTTCACCACATCATCCTTGCACACGACTATGCATTCTGCTGATAGCAAATAGTGCCTGAGCTTGGTACATGAAAAGTACAAGCACAAGCATAGTCGCTCCACCGAGGAATATCTTGTTTCGGCGTCTAAAAGTCTTCCGCTGACGTAGTATACCACTCGTTCTTTCCCCTCAAACTCCTGTACCGACGCCGATCCAATAGCTTGTTCATCAGCCGATAAATATAACTTGAATGGCTTACCAGGCTGTGGTGGAACCAATACCGGAGGTGAAACTAGATACTGCTTGATATTCTCCAGTGCCTTGCGCTGTCCTTCTCCCCATATGAATTCTTGGTCGGGTTTTAATTTCAACAAAGGGGTAAAATCCTGAATACTGCCTGACAGGTTGGATATGAATCTTCTGATGAAATTGACCTTGCCGATGAGGGACTGTAGTTCAGTTTTATTTTGTGGGGCCACCACTTTGTTGATGGCGTCTATGGTCTTGCTGTTAACTTCTATCCCGCGCTCATGGACCATGAACCCTAAGAATTGCCCAGCCGATACACCAAATGCACACTTGTTTGGGTTCATCTTCAACCCATGTTTCCTTGTGCACTCCAGTACTTCCTGTAAATCGGCCAGATGATCTTGGTGACCTTTTGACTTGACCACGACGTCATCTATATAAATTTCCACCGATGAACCAATGAGCTTTTGGAAGATGTAATTCATGGCCCGTTGATACGTAGCGCCGGCGTTCTTCAACCCAAAAGTCATAACAACCCATTCAAATAAACCAAGATGACCTGGGCACCTAAAATCCATTTTCGAGATATCTTCTTCGGCCATCAATATCTGATTGTACCCTGCATTCCAATCCATGAAACTTATGACTTTATGTCCTGCGGCAGCATCTACCAAGATATCGGCCGTTGGCATCGGATATCCATCCATTGGTGTAGCCTGATTTAAATTCCTGAAATCAATGCACACACGTAACTTTCCATTCTTTTTGTATACGGGCACAATATTAGAAATCCATTCGGCGTAGCAGCACTGCCGAATAAATCCTGCTTCAATCAACTTTGTAATCTCGGCCTTTATATCAGGTAGAATCTTGGGGTTACACTATCGTGCAGGTTGCTGATATGGCCGATATCCTGATTTTATAGGTAACCGGTGTTCAACAATAGACCGGTCTAGTCCTAGCATCTCATGATATTCCCAAGCAAAGCAATCCTTGAACTCTTTTAATAAACTTATCAATTTACATTTGTACTCAGGGTCCAAATTAGCACTAATGTACGTCGGCCTTGATTTGCTGCTATCTCCCAAATCTACCATCTCCAATAAATCTATCATCTCCAAGCTTCCCATCTTCTCGGACGAGCTGATCCATTTATTCTGAACCTTCTGAGCCGACTGCTTCGATCGGCTGTAGACCGAAATCGGACACCCTCAGGAAGTCAGTGTCCCAAGTCCTGCCAGATATACACTTGACGTGCTCGCAGCTCCACTGTTGCGTGTCGGCCGCTGCAACGCTGTTGACGGAATCGGCAGCGACTATATCTGTGCTGTCGCCGACCCATTGCACAAGGCATTGATGCATTGTAGATGGGACACAGCAGTTTGCGTGTATCCAGTCGCGACCAAGCAGCATATTGTAGGACCCCTTGCCATTAATAACGAAAAAAGTGGTAGGGAGGGTCTTACTGCCGATGGTGAGGTCAACACATAGCGCTCCACGGGCGGGTGACTCGTTGCCTTCGAAATCCTTCAGCATCATGTCCGTCTTGGTGAGATCTTCATCGCCCTTGCCTAGCTTGCGGAACATAGCATACGGCATGATGTTAACTGCAGCGCCTCCATCTACTAGTAATCTGGTGACGGGTCTTCCGTTGACATAGCCTTTGAGAAACAACGCTTTAAGATGCTGTCGTTTTTCCTCTTCTGGTTTCTCAAACGTAGCCGTCATCGGCTCCAACACTAGTTGTGCCATTTGTTCCTCCTCCGTTCGTGTCGCTTTATCTCGATCGTTGGGCGCCATCAACTCCATCGGCAGTATGAACACCATATCGATTTCGGCTGCCGATTCTTGATTACTTGTTTCTTGATCATTTTTTTTGGGCGCCACACTCGAGACTTAACATTTCTTTTCTCTGGCACCTGCCTCTGTTCTTCTTCTTGATGCTCCCACTGGCGTAGGCGTTGGATCCTTCGCTTCTGGGATCTGGATAGGCCATCGGGACACCACCTGGATTTGCTGGTTTGGCCGATGATCTGGCATGTTCCCAATCTGGTTCCCTTCCTAGGGGATCCTCGTCTGATACCCTGTCATCGGCCATCTCTTCCAGCCGATCGTGCGCGCTGATCCTGCCCTCCAGTCCATCCCGCTGGCTGATCTTGCTTTTTGACCGGTGGTACTGGTCAACTCTGCACCCCAGCCGATCATGCACCGAAACGCGCTGTTCCTCTCGTCCGCGCCGATTTCTGCTGATCGGCTCCGATCCTCTGTCTCTGAAGTGTGGCTTCGGGCGATCGTTGCAGCTTATTCCGTTACACTCCGGACAGTTATCGGCAGACGGCAATCTGATGTCGTTCTCCCAGCAATGGATGAAGAACGGACATTGCCAGTGATCTTCATGCCGGCGTATCATCTCTTCCTGGTATCTTGCTTGTTCTTGCTGCTGCCGATACTTACTGAGTAAGAACTGAGAGGTAACGGGCTTGTGTGGCAGAACCACCTGAATTAATCCGGCTAAAGTATATTAACCATCACCATTAGGGCAATTTCGGTTAACCTTACACTTCAAACGGAGTAATCCACTGGTCTGTCGGGTATAACCTCCCGATACAACCACGGTAATCGGATCGAGCGCCATACATACAAATGCTCACGCGACGATGAGCCCAGAGAATACCACATTCCAGCAAATATTACAACATCATCATAAGTGAAATATTACAGACCAAGTTTTAAATTTAGAAACCAAGTACTCCAATGACCATAAATAAGTTCTTCAGAGTTTAAGTTGCAGCGGAAAATAAAACAGCGAAAGCTACTTCGACGATAAGGATGTCTCGATGAAGCCCGTACGAGACATCACTCGGCGTTATCTCCATTGGACGGGGGCGCATCCCATTCCACCGACCAACCAGGGGGAAGAGTACACGGCCAAGTCAAGCTAGCAATCATATCTTCGAAGGTCTCACCTGAAAACGAGCCACAAGCAAGGCTGAGTATACTAATACTCAGCAAGACTTACCCGTGTAGTGGAATCTACTCCACCGACTCTAGACATGCAAGGCTTTTTGGCTCAGGGGTTTGTTTTGCCGAAAAGCATCTATAAGTGGGTCCTTACTTTCGACTTTTAGCTCAAGATTCTAGTTTCATTAACCATTCTAGATAAGCAGCTATCCAAAAGCATACATGGTGAAGCATTAAATTTTCATCCAACCAGTCCATTCATCCTCATTGTTCCTCTTCTTACTCTGTGGGTAAAAATGGTTAAGCAGTCTCAATAGCCGTGAGAAACGGACGATTTGAATCGAATTTCTAAACCTTGCAAGGGAAACCCAAACACACGTCACGTGGTTACTCCCTAGAGTCACACGTGCAACTTTTCCCCTTTCTTTCCGGGTCGTGGATCGGGGCTACCCTCCGAGAGTACAAGAGCTCCACGCCACGGTTCGGCGCCGGGTCGTGACCACTCTCTGCACTCGCCATATGCACATGGGACCGAAGTTCAAAGGGTAGGATGCCGTCCCCTTGCCGGGCCAATTCGGTACTTAAGCTTACCGATTCCCATAATCTCGGCATGTGTTTAGTACGTTCAAAGACTTAACCATCACTACCACACCCTGCGGCCTTAGCATTTTTCACTAGACAGATGGGCCTCAATCGTAACCATCGTTCCATAGCCCGTCCGTGTCCTTATGATTGCAGCGTGTAGTAGACATTCAACTCCTATTCTCTCGCGAGTGACAGGAAATCACTCGGCTTTTACCGGAGTCCTATTAGCACAGCATTCTATCGAACCTTACATCTAGTTTTCAAGCAGGGGTTCCTAACATCATGCAACTAAGTTTTCATTCAACTCCTATGAACTTAATGCACAAGCAAGGAGTAATGAGTTGCATAATTAGGAAAGAAATAGGATATGCTCCGAGGCTTGCCTTCTTGCGAAAAGTTAGTCCGGGGCTCTTCCGAACTTGGGCTCGGGTCTTCAAGAGCTTCAGTTAGATTCGCCTGGGCTTCTCGCTGCTCACTCTCGGACTCGGGCACCAGCTCGTAAGTTCCGTCGGCGAGAGTCGTCGATTCTACATGAATGCACAAGTTTAAGTCGTGGTAATGGTACTCGATACGATTTAAGAGTAATTACTACAATGGACAGTTTCTGGTCATGAACTTTTGGATTTAGGCACATCAGGGAAAGATGTGCTTACTGTAAAATTTTCAGCCAATTTTATGTAACAGATTAATTATGAAAAATATATTACATAGTTGCTATTAGATTCTTATTCTTTTTGTACAGAACAATTGGTGCAACAACTGAGTCTAAGATTTTTACAGAGCTTTCACTTAAGCATGCGGAAGCTACTGTAATTTTTGTAGGATTTATCATGCAGTATTCAGAGCATAGAAAATATGACATTCCACACCTAGGCTATTCAAGGATTCATTTTTACAGGACACTACACAGGGTTTTTGTCCTTGGAACTTTTTACACAGCACCCTCTACCACAGGGTATCTCTCAGTAAACATTTGAGAATTTTCCAAGCTAAGATACTAGTTTCTTGCTTTAACGTATGTTATTAGCACATAAATCAAATAAATAGGTTACTGTGAGATAAAAAGTCTCATAATTTTTCTCTGGCTTCTAGGTACCAATACATTAGCATAGAAAAAGTTTCATTGGGTGATTCACCACTTAACTGCAGGGATAAAACATTCTACTTAAACATGGTATGAAACTAAGTTTAATAAACAGTAAAGCTAGAGTTGGAATTTGGGCCTGATCTTTTTACACAATCCTCAACGTCAAGCAAATAACTCACTGCCCAAAATTTAGGGTCAGCATTGTTCTACAACAGTGGGTACAAAATAAGTCCATTAAAGCTTCCATTTAATGTAGAGCAAAATATGTAGGGATTCTGAGAAACTTTTTGTAACAAAAGTGGTAGAGTTTGTTCTAAGGATTCCAGAACAGTTGAGTTTGCATTTTTCTGAATTTTCTACGATTTTATACGAATTTTACAAGTTCACTGAATTTGAATCTAGATTTGAACTTCCTTTTACAACTAGGTCCTTGAATCTTATGCGCAGACCCTTCTAAAGATTTAAATTCTTGCAATTGGGTCCTCGGGCGGCTCGGGTACGGCGGCCGGCCGAAATTCCGGCGAGGGGCTCGCCGGCGGCGAGGGGTGAGGGTCGGGGAAGGTTCAGGGGTGCGAGGGCTACCTCGTGGGGGTGTTGTTCAAGTGGGGGACGGCCGGGAAGGGCTCGCCGGCGTTGGAGCAGAGGCGGCGGCGGCGCGGCACGCGTCGACGGCGGTGCTCCGGCGGGCTTGGGGCGGCCTGGTCCGGTCAGCGAGCTTCAGTGGCACGTGGGGAAGCTGCTCAGGGGCTTGGCTTGGACGGAGGAGGTCGGGGTCGAGCTGTCCACGGCGAGCAGGGGCGGCGGCGGCGGCGGCAGCGCGAGCGGCGGCGCTCCGGTGGTTCTGGGCGGCGTTGGGCGGGTCGGCGAGCTTCAGGGGGATGATGTAGTGGTGGCTGGAGGCTCAATTTGGGCGGTGGGCGCCGGTGGAGAGCTGTCCACGGGCGGGCGGCGCTCGGCGGCGGTAATGGCGACGGCGAGGGCGTTCTGGGTGCGTGGCCCGCGCGGGCGGTCGGGGCTCGGCCTTTATAGGGCAGGAGGGGGTGTGGAGGGCCTGGGCGGTGCGCGGGGCGGAGGCACGGCACGGCGCGGCACTGGGCGCGGCGGGCGGCAGCAGAACGCCGGCGCGGCGGGCGGCAGCAGAACGCCGGCGCGGCGTGCGGCGAGCGGGCGCGGTGACTGGGCGGCCGGGATATGGCGTGGGCGCGAGGGGATAGCGCTGGGCGTGGAGTGGTGGAGCAGCAGCTGCAGCGGCTCGGGTGGAGGGCGGGCGCAGTGACGGGCGGGGCGCGGGAGCCGGGGCGGCACGGCGGGGCGCGGCGGTTGGGCGCGACGGGCGGCGGGGCTGGGCGCGGCAGCGGCGTGCGCACGCGCGGGCGCTCACTGGGCCGCGCGGCGTGGGGAGGGGGCAAAGCCGGCCGTGGCGGAGTGGCGCGGCGGCCACTGGCCTGGCGCCTCGCGCCGGTCAGGCGTCGCCGGCCACCGGGCGCGCGGCGGTCGGGCGGGGAGGAGAGAGAGGGGGGGGTGCGAGGGGCCTGATTGCGAGAATTTGAAAAACTTCAGGGGGCTGGGTGAAAACCGGGCGTTTTCTCCTCTTTCTAATTTGAATTTCAAAAACTTTTGAACACGAAAGTTGTTCAGAATAAAAAGTTCTACAAGTTTGGTTTCAAGCAAAATCTCATTTGGCTTATGGTTTAAAAGTTAAATTTAAAAGTTCAAAAGTGACCAAATGTGCTCAAATTAAATTTGAATTCCAACTGAACTCGTTCTAATTGTTTCCACCCTTTTATTAGTTGGTTTAAGCACAGGGTTAGGCTAATGATACTGATTTTAGAAATGAAATTTTTACCAGGGTTGTCACAGCTTGCGTGGTCGTTCTAGCCCCCGCTTGTTCCTTTTGATTTCTTCCGTCGTGATCTGCCTCCTAGGATCGACGGCGCCGCCTCTTTTCGCCGATTCTGATGTCAGCACCTTGGTTTGACTTGAATTTCCTCCAACATTAACCATGTTGGCTGGGAAGGGATGCTGATCTATCTTCATCGGTTTTGCCGATTTAGCTGGAGTTTCAAATTGAAGCCGCCCCTGCTCGATGGTTGATTGTATCTGCTGACGGAAGACTTTGCATTCATTTGTATCATGAGAAGTAGCGTTGTGCCACTTGCAGTACTTCATCTTCTTAAGTTGATCGGCCGAAGGGATGGTGTGATGCGGAGATAGCTTAATCTGCCCTTCCTGAAGCAATAAATCAAAAATTTTATCGGCTTTTGACGTGTCAAAGCCGAATGTCTCTGGCTCTTTCTTCCCAAAAGGGCATGATATCGGTTTTTTCCCTTTGACCCATTCTGCCAGGCCGATTTCCTCTTCCCCATCGGATTCAGATCCTTCCAAGTATGCCACCTTCTTTTGGAAGTTCCTCCGCTGTTCAAACGGTCGGACCTCTTGTCCTGACAATCGGTGGACGATTTGGCTCAGGCTTTCAAACTCTTGGGCAGCATATCGTTCTTTGATTTGTGGCAAGATGCCTTGGAAAGCGATATCGGCCAACTGTGCGTCGGTTAGAGCCAGACAGTAGCATTTGTTCCTGATTTCTCTGAACCTCTGTATATATCCCATCACTGGTTCATCGCCCCTCTGCCTGAGGCTGGTCAAATCCGAGAGCTTCATCTCGTGTACTCCTGCATAGAAGTACTTGTGGAACTGTTTCTCCAGATCGGCCCAAGTAACAATAGAATTTGGCGGCAAGGTGGTGAACCATTGGAAGGCCGATCCGGACAGAGACGATGAAAACAAACGCACCCTCAGAGCATCTTGCGTGGCAGCCTCCCCGCACTGGATGATGAATCGGTTGATATGCTCCACAGTGGATGTATCGTCCGCCCCTGAAAACTTGGTGAAATCAGGAACTTTGTAGCGGTGTGGAAACGGCATCAAATCATAGGCCGATGGATATGGCGTCTTGTAGGTGTAAGTTTGTACTTTGGGCTTCAATCCAAACTGGTCCTGGATTACTTCTGCTATTCTTGCTGTCCAGTCCACCTGTTGCTGATGGACAGCTGTTCGCGGTGCAGGCATGTGCTGAAGAGCTGGCACGGCTAGGTGATGAATCGGCGAACTTTGCTGGGTGGCCGATAGTTGATGGTGAAGTGAATCCGCCCCCCCGTCGTATGTCATCGTTGGCGCCGTGCCTCTTAATGCTTCTACAGTGCTTGCCCCCCTGCCGATTTCTGATGAGATCGGCTGATACTGGGGGACCGTCGGCCGGGCAGCCGATTGGTGCGGCACCTGGATTGAATAACTCCCATACCCGTTCGCTGGTTCGGAAAAATACGTCGCCGCCGGTGCTCCCCAAGGTGCTGAGTTTGTTGGCAGCGATTGCATAGAAGCAATCTGGACGGGTTGAAGCGGTGCCTGTGATGGGAGGCATGATGCACCGCTGTATCTTGGGGACGCTGGGGGCAATGGAGAGTTGTATCCCTCGCGTTGCGTCAGTATCGGCTGAGGAGCCAATTGGGACGTACACGGTAAGCTTCTGGCTGGCAGAGTGGTTGGCAGGGCATATGCTGGTCCCTGATAGCCTTGGACTGCTCCGTTGGCTAGAGAGCTGACGACGGCGTTATACACCGTGTTGGTCATCACTGAGGACTGGTTGATGAATGCGTGATAAACGGATTGTTGGATTATCTCTGACATCTTGCCCGAGTCCTCAGCAATGGTGATGTGGCGGGGAACTAGAATAGGAGCCTTCTTGACCGCCTCCCCGCTTCTGGTACGACTGAACAACTGGAGGTACATCTTCTTATAATCCTCTAGATGTTTGGCCAATTCTTCCCTCTGGTCGTCCTTGAGATCTGCTTCTGTGACCTCAATGATGTTGCTGTCAGAGATTTTTGCGTTCTTCGACATATCAGATCTTAAATGGTCCCACCGTGCATGCCAAAAGTGTGTTGGCGCTAAAATCGGCCGGATAGGAATCGGCCGATGGTCTTCAGCGTTGGACACACGACCCGGGAGAATCTGCTTAGCTCCTGTTCGGGTTATCGCCCTGCTGCAGTTCGCGCGGCGTGCCAGTCAATCTGACCTGTTGATTGACAAGGAAATAAAGTATTAAATTCCAGGCGCGTCGATCGGCTGCAGCTCCGATCTGTTCTGAGGAGTGCGTCGGCGGCGAATCGGCCAATTTGCTGTAGAGATGATCGGCTATGGATCAGCCGATAATCGTGTAGTAATTGTAAAGAGAACTGCTGGAGCGATCTAAACGATTACTACAGAGGCAACACTTGAAATAGATCTAATCGGCTGTAAGATGATAAATCAAAGAAGAACGATGACAAAGCCGATGACCCTGATTTCAAGCTGGATAACTTGTGATAATACTAGAATAACAGGTAAACTTGCAATTCTAGTAAATATCGATAACTGGTGAATAAATCCAAACGAAACCACAGCGATGCGCCCGTAGTTAAAGCTCGGATATTACTCGGTAAGCGGAACCTACCAATTGGCCGGAGATCAGGTTGATGCAGCCCTGCCAATCCGTACGAACTCGTGAAAGAAGAAAAATATTGGCGAAGTCGCCGACTTGAAAGTAAATTGCTGGAAAAGTAGAAGTATTATTGTTGATGATTTTGCAAGACCCTGACGACTCCTATTTATACCCTAAAACTAGTACTCCTGGTCGATCACGACTTGTTACAACCTTATTTAAACAACAGGAAAACTACTATATCTATAAGAACTTTAAAAGGAAACGGACTCCCGCAGAATCTTCCGCCGCCGTTCCCTAATCCAATCAGGATTCCCTTCAATTACTCCTTGACCGACTTAGCGTGCCCTGTTGGCCAACTTTTGACCAGGACCCTCCGAAATAGTCCCATCCTGTTGGCGCAGTTTGTATCACCAATCGGCCGATTTCCAACTGTTACCTCAATCGGCCGATTCCTTACTGTAGCCTTCAGATCTGCCGCATCGGCCAATCTTCACCTCCTAACACCGATTCAACACGTGGCAAAATCTGGCGTCAACAGTATTTATCCCATATTTGATTTTTTCCGCCATTTGATTCATTTTCACTGTTTTTTCCACTGCATATTTAATTCTCCAAAAATTCTCTTGCATGCTGGAATTTTTCTAGCCATTTTTCTCCTTTCACAAAAATCACAAAAATATTTCAGAGCATAAAATTCGAAAGTTGGGTAGGGGGTCGGGCACCAAAAATTCGAAAGCAAGTGACCGTTGGGGAGCAGTGGGCCCAGGCTGTCAGCCTGGGGGGCCAGCCATGGTGCGGCCGCACCGAGGGTGTGGCCGACCCTAGGCTAATGGCTCCTGGGCCCCACTTGCTCCAACAGCTCCTAGCCGTTATGCCCGGTCTCTTTTCAAGTGTTCCAGGCCATTGCTCTTTAAATAGAGGTCAAGAGAGAGGGGTGAAGCACTCACACTTCACTTCTTTCACTCACTCCCTCTCACGCTGTTTGCTCTCAGATTTTCATTGGAATTTTGCTCATGTTTGGATTCAAGAAATCTCTCTCTCTCTCATTTCCACACATCCGGAAGAACAACATTCGGTAAGAATTTCCATTGCAATTTCGCTAACGTAACCCGAATCGAGTTGTTCTTGTTTGTTCTCATATTCAAGCATGAAGAGCATGGGACAGAAGCTCTCCGGTGCACTCAAGAAAGTAACAGGAGCAGGCTCATCTCATTCCCGAGGTGGCTCAAGCTCCCACCAATCTTCCGAGCCAACTCCGGCCCCAAGCATGATGGACTACGAAGAACAAGGAGAGCAAGAAGAAGTGCAAGCCGAAGTGCAAGCTGAGGATATGGAGATAGATGAAGATGATGCCCCGTACCTCGACTTGCGCAGCAACCGCGAGCGCCAAGGCTACGCCATCCTCAAGCGCCAAAGCTTTGGTCACACCAAAGCCTTTGACCCAAAACTTCTCGCAAAAATAGGTATGGATCTCGACTTTGCTCATGTTTGGCATGCGGTCGGTTGGGAAGGTTTTGTGCCTGTTGAGGAGTATGGTTCTCGACTCCTCACCATTCAGTTTCTTTGCACTCTTCAAGAGGTGGATGACAGTGTTTGCTTTTGGCTTTTCGAAAAAGAGTATTATCTTACTTTGAAAATATTGAGTCACCACCTTGGTTTTAACAAACGCTTGCCAGTTTCTCTTGAACTCGCTTGTTGCGGTTTTAATTGTCATGATTTTTGGGGTTTGATTTCGGGTCAAGTTGTTCATGGCAAGTTTGCACCTCGGTGCAATGACATTCAAAATCCGACTCTTAGTTTGATGCACAAGTGGCTTGCCATCACTCTCTTTCCGAGAGGTGATTTTTGAGTCGTGCGCAATGATGAGTTGATGATCCTATATGCCATGGTCAACAAAATTTGAGTCTCTCCCGTAAAAGAAATAGTTAACCGTTGGCTTCAGAATTTCAAGATGACGGGTCCTATTGAGTGCACTTCTTTGATAACCCGCATCACTTCAAGCATTGGCGCCCTAGGAAGAAACAATGTTTCTTTCATTGAGGGTGACCGTGTTTTTATCGATGAGGCCTATTTGGTTCAAGGCCACATTCTCAAGAAGGGCCCGAATGACTCCTTGATTTTCTTCTCTCTAGGTTATGCAAATGAGATCCCGTTGCCAAACGTGGGGTATTATTTGTATAATTGCCAGTCGCTAACTGCCCCTCTCATTCCGGAAGAGGCGGCAAGAAGGCATAGTGTTTCTAGTTTACCTTGCAGGACTACAAGAAGCAGGGCCAAAAGAGGAACCGAGCCAGCACCACCGCCACCACAGTACCAAACTTCATATCACCATGAGGCGGGTGGTTCGTCCTGACACAGCGCAAGCACTGAGGAGTGGGCACGGCAGGCTCCAAGACCACCGGTCCAACAGTTCCAGTTCAGGTGGAATCCCAAGCCTCGCAGGACGCATGGCCTCCAGCCGTGACTTCGACTCCGTCTCCCAGCAGCTAGGAGATCTGCGGGTCCAAGCCGACAACATCGAAAATACACTGCACCAGCACATCGAGAGCAACCAAGCATGGCACCAGTACACCGGCGAGGGGATCAACGCCATGGAGCAAAGGCAGCTGCAACAGCAGGAGGAGTGGAGGGCTTACTACCGTTGGAGAGGGTTTAACCCCAACCAACAACAGTGAGCCTAAAGCTAGCTTGGGGGAGGACCCCACCGAGAGGTATCTTGTATCTTAATTTCTTCTTTGCTTTCAAAACCTTATGCATGAAACAAAAAAAAATCTGCAAAACTAAAAAAAATTGCAAAACCAAAAAGACCAAAAATATTTACTTGCTTTTATTTGTGTAGTAAGCATGGTGTAGTTTTCCTTGTTGAGATGATGAATAGTTGTTCTGTTAATTTCCTTCACATGCCTAGTTACCATTTAGTGCTCTTCCTAAGTTTTGAGTTTGTTGGCTAAAATGTTCAAACTTAAGCTTGAAACTTGTGGGTAGCAAAAAGCATGATCCAAATCTAGGTTGTTGTGAGTTATGATATAGTTGCTATGATCTTCTCCCAAGTGACGCTTGATTTCCGGAGTATTTATCTTTTCAAAAATACAAAGAAACAAATAAAGTTCCTCAATGATTTGAAATTCCTATCCAAAGCCATATGTTGTTCCTAGTGAAAACCTTCCACATATGCAATTTGTTACCTCATTGAGCGTTGTCAAATTGTTTGTGTCCCTTAGTGAGATTCATTTCATACTCCCATGATCAAGATCACGTGCACACTCCATCATATGCTATGCTTCTACACAAGAAGTGAGCAAGTATTCCACTCCTTCATCCACAAATAAAAACTCCATATTGCCTCATGATCACTCTCTCTAAAGTTCCATAAGAAAAAGAAGCATGGGCTATACGAAAAAAAAGGGAAGAGAAAAAGTTGAGAAAAGATGCACACCCAAAGAAGGTATGCCATATGCTCAAGAGGCATGTCAAAAAAAAGAGAAAGAGAAAGAAAAACATGCATACCCAAAGAAGGTATGCCACATGCTTACAAGGCATGCCAAAAAAAGAGAGATAGCCCATGCTCAAAAGAAGAAAATAAATAGAGAGATGGTTCATACAAAGGAGTTCATCCACCATCCACCAAAAATATCCACACACTTGCACATCTTGATCAAGATTTATGACTTGTCTCTCCTTTGGATCCGGTTTTTGAATTGTAACACATGATAAATAAGTGTGCCTTCATATCCTCCATACCTAAAGCTCCACAAATTTTGACCTTTAGAGATAGGGTGAGGAAGAAAGGCAAAATAAAAAGCCTTGGTGAGGAATCATACACAAAAGAGTGATCCGAGAGATCATTTGAGGAACTTTGAAATTTCTTTTGAAAAAAACTTTACAAAAACCCTCCGGATTGACGGTTGAACAAGGGAGTAAGAGATATTAACACTCTACAAAAACATTCTGACTCTCAACTGCCAAAGGTGAGGAGAAGCTACAAGCCCCACAGTGCTAAGGTAAGAGGTAAGAACAAGAACAACTTATTCAAAATCATGGTAAGAACACTTTGTTGTGCCTAAGGTATAGGTTGGGAATGCAACATTTAAGCAACTCCTTATCAACAACATAAAGCCTTGCTTTGCTTAGGGACGAGCAAAAGGCTAGCTTGGGGGTGTTGTTGACGGTCCTTAAATAACAAATCCAACCGTCAACGATACTCACAAGCAAAGGAAAATCATGCCTCTTACGCACATATTTGTATCACTAACCTAGCTCCAAAGTCCGAAACAAGAATGAAAACACGAAGAAGACACAACAGAAACCACAGAATATCACATCACGCATCACACACCCAAGAGAAGGCCCACATGACATAGCCAACCGATATACAAAAATAGGAAACACATCCCATAGTGTACAAGACCCACCAAGCAGTCACCCAGGTGAAGGCGGTGCCAGGGGGTCGGCCGACCCACTGGTGCGGCCGAACCTGGACTGGAAGCAAGAGGCTTGGCGGGAGATTCGATCCTATCCTCTACAAGTCGGTTTCAGATGTTTCCATGTGGGTAGATGGCGGGAACCGACCTCAATAGCTATAAAAGGAGCCCTCCCCTTATCATTCAACACACCACACTTGGAGCCATTCTCTCTACTCTCACTTGTGACTTATAATCCTTAGGGTAGTGGAGCTAGGCTAGAACCTCTCTTAGAGAATCCAGTCATCCTCGGGATCGGAGACCAATCCTGGGTCCTATGTATGGCTTTGTATTCGACTTGTTGGTATCTTATTCATATTATAGAGCTGAGCTTTGGTTATTATGTTATCTTGATAGTCTATCATGCTTATGCCTGTTATGCTATCTTGGTATTATGTCATGCCTTACCTTGTTGCTTCATCAGTTATACTCTCTATATGCTTAGGCCAGATGATCTGGGTAAGGATAACGGTTCGTCGTGCCTTTGGGCTTGCCTTAGTGTTTTACTTGTCCATCCGAAGGGTGGGAGACCTGGGGACACTAAGGTAGTGACCTCATACACGGGCGTGGTGCTTGGGTATGCGGGATCCTTTGGATATGCCCGTGCTCCACGGTATTGCAAGGGTAGGCCGCAGTAGGTGACAACTCTGTTGGTCCGCTGTTGGCATTTCTTAGCGTCACCACTAAGAACGAAGGTGTTAGTCCCATCCCTAGCAGCGGCACTAGGAAACGCCTGTGGTGGTATGTCTTAATGATTACAGAGTGAATCCACAAGCGCACGGATATACCGTTGTAGCATTTCACCCGGAGAGTATTCGAGTATCGTTATTTATATTTTCCCAAAGGAGGGCATGATGTAAAAGAGTTTACTTGGTACATAATCGAGATGGCATGAATAAGGTATGGACTATAACAATACAGGGGTAAGTTATGATAAAGATATGAATGAGGGTAATGTGACACACACAACCTGGCCAAACTCAAATAAAGAATAAACCAATAAACCTACGGATTAGTGGGAGCATAGGCATACAACAGAGTCCTAATAGTATCTATTCAAGCAAGCAAGGGTCATGCAACATACACATGGTTAGGACTACAGGTGCCGGGAAATTAGGGATACCAGGGAGAATGTCCCGTCCCGGAGAACATCCGGACCATTACATCTTTCAGAACTCCTACACCGTACCTGGACGTCGGGGAGTACACTAACCACGAAGCAGCTTCGTAGCGGACGGATAGGGCTGTCACCACCTGCCGGCTACCCCAGTCACATCGTGGAGCACGGTCATATTCGAAGGATCCCGCATACCCGAGCACCACACTCGTGTATGAAGTCACTACCTAGCGCCCCCGGGTCTCCCACCCTTCGGATGGACAAGTAAGACGCTAAGGCAAGCCCGAAGGCACAACGAACCGATATCCTTACCCAGATCATCTGGCCTAATCATATATAAAGCATAACTACTGTAGCACCAAGCCATGATATGATTAACTAGGAAAGCAGCATAACAATGCAAAGCACGATATACTACTAAGATAGCAAAGTAACCAAAGCTCAGCTCTGTATTAAGAATAGAGTATTGACTATTCGAATACAAAGCCATTACCAAGGTTGAGGACTGCTCTCCGGCCCTGAGGACGACTTGCTTCGCTAAGAGAGAACTACTAGCCTAGCTCCACTACCCTAAGGACTACAAGTCTCAAGGGAGAGAGAGAGGCTCAAGTGTGTTGTGTGTAGAGTGAGGGGGTGAGGGGCCCCTTTTATAGCTTCCAAGGGTGGTTCCCGCCATCCTAAAATATGGAAACCTTATCATCTGGGCTGAGGAAGCTTAGCGGCGGCTCCTCCTCAAAATGCACCTGGACGGGAAGTAGGCCTGGGTCGGCCGACCCCAGGTTGTGCCTCCCTAGGTGGATCTTCCTCTGGATGTTTTCTTCCTTGGCGCGCCCATTTGGTCTGTCAGGTGGGTCCCTCTTGTAAGTGTGATGCAGCGGATGATCTTTTGTGCATACTTTGCTGCATATTCTTCGTGTTCTCTTCTTATTTACGTCTTGTACTCCTGCAAAGGTTAGATAGACAATACATCTTGTTGGCGCTAAAATCGGCCAGACAGGAATCGGCCGATAGTCTTCAGCGTCGGACTCACGACCCGGGAGAATCTGCTTAGCTCCTGTTCGGGTTATCGCCCTGGTACGATTCGCGCGGCGTGCCAATCAATCTGACCTGTTGATTGACAAGGAAATAAAGTATTAAATTCCAGGCGCTCCGATCGGCTGGGGTTCCGATCTGTCCTGAGGAGCGCGTCGGCGGCGAATCGGCCGATTTGCTGTAAAGATGATCGGCTATGGATCAGCCGATAATCGCGTAATAATTGTAAAGAAAACTGCTGGAGCGATCTAAACAATTAGTACCGATGCAACACTTGAAATAGATCTAATCGGCTGTAAGATGATAAATCGAAGAAGAACGATGAAGAAGCCGATTACTCTGATCTCAAGCTGGATAACTGGTGATAATACTAGAATAACAGGTAAAACTTGCAATTCTAGTAAATATCGATAACTGGTGAATAAATCCAAACGAAACCACAGCGATGCGCCCGTAGTTAAAGCTCGGATATTACTCGATAAGCGGAACCTACCAATTGGCCGGAGATCAAGTTGATGCAGCCCTGCCAATCCGTACGAACTCGTGAAAGAAGAAAAGTATTGGCGAAGTCACCGACTTGAAAGTAAATTGCTGAAAAAATAGAAGTATTGTTGTTGGTTGATGTGTTGATGATCCTTTGCAAAGCCTTGACGACTCCTATTTATACCCTAAAACTAGGACTCCTGGTCGATTATGACTTGTTACAACCTTATTTAAAAAAAACAGGAAAACTACTATATCTATAATAACTTTTAAAGGAAACGGACTCCCGCAGAATCTTACGCCGCCGTCCCCTAATCCAGTCAGGATTCTTTTCAATTGCTCCTTGACCGACTTAGCGTTGCCCTGTTGACCAACTTTTGACCAGAAGCCTCCGAAATAGTCCCATCCTGTTGGCGCAAGCTGTATCACAAATCGGCCGATTTTCAACTCTTACCTCAATCGGCCGATTCCTTACTGTAACCTTTAGATCTGCCGCATCGGCCGACCTTCTTTTCCCGATGCCGATTTAACACGTGTCAAAATCTGGCGTCAACACATGCCCCCCAGTTTCGGAGTAAAACATAACTTTTTCTTCAAAACTCTTTCTTTAATCCTTTCCTCCGAAACAGGCGTAGTAAAAACCTCCTTCCGTTTCGCGGCACAATGATTGCAATTTCCTCGGACCGAGCGCGCGAAATGACTGCTCCCTGGAATTCGTGTAGACGGTGCGGTAGGAATACCATCTTTGCCCTTGCTCTCCCGATTTTTCTTAAGTACTGGCCTTCTCCGCCTACTCTTTCCCACAAATCTAGCATTCTCTTCCAACAAACCACTGTTCGTCTTCCTCCAAGCTCTCTTGATTTCTAAGCGCTCCCCCCCCCCCCGGCGATCTCATCCGCGACCTGCTTCAACCCTCCAATGGCGTCACCATCGGCGACCGCTCCATCTATGGAAGCTCTATCGGCAACTCCTTTAGCGGCGGCGACCCAATCGGCGGCTTCCCTGGCGATTCCATCGGCGACGATGATTTCCATCCCAGAGGTAAATGCTTGAAATTTTTTCCTTTTTCGCTTTTCTACTGCTTCAGTACTTTCCGGATCCTTTCTCAGTTTCTTCCCCTTTTCTCCTTTTTTAGGCACTTAGGCACCGACTCACCATCCCCCTCTCAGAATCCCCTGACCTCATCTGCTTGGGCCCTATCGGGAACCCCGATCCAACAGACCTGATTAGTCTAGAAATTCATAGAATCCCATTCAAGCAGTCGCCCATGGACCTAGATCAGTGGATAGGTACCTTTAGATCCTGGCCAAATGAAACCCCCGACTGGAGAGAATGGTACCAGAGGATAGCCAGATATAGGAGGGTTCAGTGGGATGAACAAAAAATCGGCCAGTGTATAGACCTATCTTTGTCTCAGATGGAAAGAAATGAACCTCTGGTCATGGCAGCTTCTTATTTTTGGTCTGATGCACTCAATGCATTCCTTTTCGGACATGGACCCATGACCCCGACCCTTGCCGATGTTCTTCTGTTGACCGGCCTCGATGTTTCCTCTGCTGATACCCCTTTCAACTATCTGTTCAAGCCATCACATCGGCTGGAGGCCAACGGAATCGGCGGGTGGAAAGGGTATATTAGCAAAAATATGAAGACCGGGACAGTTTCAGAGAGGGAGCATACTGCTTTTCTAATGATGTGGCTAGAAAAGCACTTTTTCTGTGGCAGAGCAGTTGGACCCTCTTCAAACACTCAAGCTTTAGCGGAGGCTTTGTCACAAGGATCGGCCATCCCCCTTGGAAAACATCTGCTGGGATCGGCCTATTACCTGATGCACCAAATCGGCAGCAAGCTGTCGAAGGGGGAGCCGATCGGGAACCCTGGCGGCCCCTGGTGGTTCATCACCCTCTGGCTCAATTTACACATGAGCAAAGTCTCTCAGCAACGGATAGAGACCAAAACCTTCCCTAACATTGAGTCAGAGGAGAATCCATCCATCCGACGACGCTGCAGATCATTTGGAGAAGCGGCATCGGCCTTCCCCGGCTGCCAGTTTACTGCTACCTGCACAGCTGAGTACTTCAGATGCTTTTATAATGGCCTTAGCGAAGAAACTGTCAGCTGGCATCCATATCAAGCAGTGGAGCCGATTTTTGAATTACCCATAAGCTACGACTTCTCCGCCATACTTTTTACAGGGAGCTTATGGATGTCTTGATCAAGCCAGGGATTCTGCCAGCCAATTTCTTCTCAGGAAAGGACTCTCCCACCTATGAGTTCTACAATCCATCGGCTGCAGCAAGGCAACTGGGTTTTGGCCAACTGCCGATTCGAGTCTATTTCCCCGGTCAAGCGAAATTCAGAGATGGACTGACTTCAAGTCTTGATTACAGTCGGCTGTGCGACCTAGTACCAGATTCCAGTACTATTGATCTGAATAATTGGTCAGTTGCCTATTTTGCCACCCAACAATTTAAACTATGGTGGGCGGAATGGAAGCAATACCTTTCCTGCAAGTCTCCATCATCTTATTGCAACATTCTGGACCTAGAAAACATTGATCCAAACGCAGCGGTATGTCCTTTTTCCCAGCCGATTCCAATGCTATCTCTTTCCATATTATCATCTTGTTATTAACTCACGTTCATCTTCTCAGTCTGAAAGCCAGGTCCCTCCGATGCGGAGCCGAAGCGGCAGGCCGATAGATAGTCACCATCAATACACACCGTATCCACTTATCGGCTTCCATGCTCCAACTATCAAGGATATTTCTACTAGCCGATCGAAACGAGCACCCTAAAGGCCAACCTCGAAGATAACCAACCGTCGAGTGCGAGCTCGCATCGGATCGGCCGATCAGACGGCAATAGCATCGGCTGAGACTCCCCGTATCAGATCAGCCGACCAGATGGCAGTGGCATCAGCCGATACTCCCCGTATCGGATCGGCTGACCAGATGGCAGTGGCATCGGCCGAGACTCCAATCCGTTCACCGTTGCCGGTTGTCGAGATAGCCGATCCTCAAGTCACCGCCGAAGTCGGGGCAGCTGCAGCATCGCTATTAGTAGAAGTTGTTCAGGTAATCTTACTTATCCCATATATTCTCCTCTGACATTAACTCTCTTCTTCTGCCAGGCTGCACAAGGTATTACACCACAGTCTCCGCAGCAATCGGCTACGTCCCAAGTGGAAGCGAAAACTCCAGCAGCTCCTATCATCGAGGTAAATGATCTCTTACCTTGATCTCTTAACTTTCAGAGAACTTAACCGATCCTGATGCAGGCCAATTTGGGTATGCTAACTACAACCCCACAACAGACATCGGCCGGGAGATACACAGAGGCATGGCAAATTTCTCACACCATCTTATTTCAATTTCTCATAGCATACTCACAGGATCTTCTTTTATGTCTTTTTCAGGAAGCTGGTCCAAGTGAAGCACTGATAATCGTTGAATCCTCTTCCTCCGACGAGCCAACTGCACCAGTACCTGAGACAAGGGAGACGCTTCCACCGGCGCAGGCAAGAGAAATTCGTTTTAAGGAGGTAACAAACTTACCATTAGAATCGGCCGATTCCCTTTTACTGCTTGCCTACCCTTTTCTTTATTTCCTCACAGGAGCAAGACACCCCTAACAACAGCATCTTCTCCTTTGCCGTCTCCTTGCCTGATGACGAGGAAATTGCTTCACACCCAATTCCATCGAGCTCTACCTCCGATGATGTCCGCGCCAAGCTCGAAGGCATGCGCACTCTCCTTCAAGACGACATCGGCCAATTTGTAGAAGATGCTTCGCCGATTTGACAACTTTTCAACGAGATCAAGGGTCGAATCCTGGAAGAAGTATCAGAAAACTTAGCGCATGCTGCCTATATAGAGCATATGCATATTCCGGTTTCCAGGGCGCTGCGCCATATGGCCGATCGTGCCTAGATGGCAAAAACTCAGGAAGAGGTCGATTCATACAAGCACCAGACTCAGGAGGTACACCACAAGATCAACTTCCTCGAAAGCTATCGTCCGGACATCGTCGGCGCGATAGATCGGCTGAAACGAAGAAGAGCAGAGGTAGCCAAGGAGATGGAGCATATAACCAAAGAGATAGCCGCTGAAGAAAAGAAACTCCAAGAACTCCCATCCATCATCAGTGAGCTGAAGCAAGAAAGACAGCACTTGGCCCGCGAAACGATAAGGCTTCGTCGCCGTGTGTCAGAAGTTCCAGGATCGGCCGATGATGATCAGAGAGTGCTAGGCTCGGCCGATCAAATTAGACGACAAGCTATTGTAGCCATAGATGCTTTCCTTGGGTTGTAAAGAACACTGTAAACATTTATTGCTCCTTCAATGTTACTGCGCCGATCTGGTCTTGAACTGTCTCCAGAGGCATACGCATTACTTATCTTCTCTTTCCCTCTTTACTGTCCCAAACTGAATGGCAAGATGTCTTCTTCGTCCCCTTCATCCTCTTCCTCTGTCAACCAGGTATGAACTCTCCTCTGCCTTTCCTCTAAGCATTTCAACCGCTCTGATGTTGGGTGACCCCTTTTATCTCTGTTTAGCCAAAACGTCTCAGCCCTGGTCTAGAACGAGCGATTGAAATCATGCATTCAGAAGAACCACTATCACAGGCAGACACAGATCTGATAAGAGCTCATGCTGAGGAACTCAGAGATCATGTCCCCGCTGTTGTCCAAGAACACTGGGACCTTATAGATGCTCATTTCGGTCCGTAAGCGACCATCTTCTGAAAAAAATCCTCCACTTCCTTATAAATCTAAGACCGAAGTTGCCATGGAGGATCTGGAGGAGAAGAAGACCCGCCTCCTGATAGAACTTTGCAACCAAGCTGAAATTGGAGCCACTGCAGAGGACCCGAAGGAGAAAAGGCTCAGCCTTATGATAGAACTGGGTCGCATCGAGAGAGAAATCCAGCGTAGGCGTAATCAGTAGACATATCGGTACTTCTATTCTAAGGGCGACTTGTACCATGTCGGCCATGTACTCTGTCATTTTCATCCAATAATGAATCCCAATGTTTTCTTCATCAGATGTGTAGACGAAAACCGATGAAAAATCGGCCATATTATCTTGATATATTTTATTGCAACTTATGCATCTACCCAAATGCTCGGATAGTACCTCTTCAGATATCGTCCGTTTAAAGCTCTTGGGAATTCCTCCCCTTCGACTGTCTCCAGAATATATGCATTCCCAAGGGCACATCGGCCGATTCTGTACGGCCCTTCCCAAGTGGGTGACCATTTACCGAATTTGGGATCTTTGGATCCTATCGGCAGCACCAACTTCCATACCAAATCTCCTTGAGAGAATTGTTTAACTTTGACCTTTTTGTCATACCATCTGGCCACCCTTTTCTTGTTTTCTTCTATACTAATCAAGGCTCTCAACCGTAAACCTGCTGAATCATCAAGTTCGTCCTTCATGATAAAGGAATAGTCATCGGCCGTTAACTGATCTTGTAACGATATACGTCTTGACCCTGTCCTTATCTCCCAAGGCAAGACCGCCTCATGACCATAAACCAACTGATAAGGGGATATCTTAGTGGCCCCATGACAAGCCATCCTATATGCCCATAAAGATTCAGCCAAAGACATATGCCACTTTTTGGGTTGCTCTTCTATCTTTCTCTTGATTAGTTTGATTATCCCTTTATTGGACGATTCTGCTTGGCCGTTGGCTTGAGCATAGTATGGAGAAGAATTTAATAATTTAAGCTCCATATCGGCGGCAAACTCTCCGAATTCTCCAGAAGTAAACATTGTTCCTTGGTCAGTTGTGATGGTTTGAGGAATACCAAATCGATAGATAATATGGCTTTTAACAAATTCAATCATATCAGCCGATGTCACGTTCCTTAAAGGAACTGCCTCCACCCACTTAGTAAAATAATCTGTGGCCACCAATATGAACTTATGCCCTTTGCTTGATGGAGGATGAATCTGTCCGATGAGATCTATTCCCCAACCTCTGAACGGCCACGGCTTAATTATTGGATTCATAGCCGATGCTGGCGCACGCTGGACATTACCAAACTTCTGACAGTCTTGGCATCCTTTGTAATACTTGAAACAATCTTCAAGAATAGTTGGCCAATAATACCCATTGTTCCGGATCATCCATTTCATTTTGTGAGCCGATTGATGAGCTCCACACACGCCCTCATGAATCTCTCCCATCAGAACCTTTGCCTCTTCTGTTCCCAGGCATTTGAGAAGAACTTCATCAATCGTCCGATAAAATAAATCATCCTCAAGCAACACATATTTTGTAGCTTGAAAACATTTCGCCGATCCACTTTTTGGGACGGATCTTTCAAGTAATCGGCGATTTCCTTTCGCCAGTCATCGACCGCGAGCTCTAGCATCATCGCTCCCTGAATCGGCCGATACCTGGAGGCATGTTGGGCCAGCCTGTTGGCCTCCTCATTATGATTTCTGGGGATATGCTCAATTATCGCAGACTTGAACTCTTTTAAAAGCTGAAGGCAATCTTCATAATAAATCCTCAAGATATCATCTTTGCACTCAGATCGCCCCGTTAATTGATCCACAATGAGCATGGAATCTCCAAAAATTTCGACTGCATCAGCTTTGACTTCCCTTAATAATTGTATGCCTCTCAGAACGGCTCGATATTCCGCCTGATTATTAGTTGCGGAAGCTTCTATCGGCAAAGAGAAATTATAACTTGCCCCCCGAGGCGACACAAGAATAATGCTGATTCCTGATCCGACCCCACACGAAGAACCATCAAAATATAGACTCCATGGAACCGGTTCAACGGCGGCAATTTCTGGTCCACAATGCTGAGCTACGAAATCGGCCATTACTTGACCTTTGACAGCTTTGGCCGATTCGTACCTTAAGTCGAATTCTGACAGAGCCAGGATCCATTTTCCAATCCGTCCTTTCAAAATCGGCAATGATAGCATATACTTGACCACATCATCCTTGCATATGACTATGCATTGTGCCGATAACAAATAGTGCCTGAGCTTGGTACACGAGAAGTATAAACACAAGCATAGCCGCTACACCGGGGAATATTTTGTTTTGGCGTCTAAGAGTCTTCTGCTGACGTAATATACCACTCGTTCTTTCCCCTCAAACTCCTATACCAACGCCGATCAAATAGCCTGTTCATCAGCCGATAAATATAATTTGAACGGCTTACCAGGCTGTGGTGGGACCAATACTGGAGGTGAAACTAGATACTGCTTGATATTTTCCAATGCCTTGCGTTGTTCTTCTCCCCATATGAATTCCTGGTCGGGCTTTAATTTCAACAGAGGAGTAAAAGCCTGAATACGTCCTGATAGGTACGATATTAATCTTCTGATAAAATTGACTTTGCCGATGAGGGACTGTAGCTCAGTTTTATTTTGTGGGGCCACAACTTTGTTGATGGCGTCTATAGTCTTGCGGTTGACTTCTATCCCGCGCTCATGAACCATGAATCCTAAGAATTGCCCAGCCGATACACCAAATGCACACTTGTTTGGGTTCATCTTCAACCCATGCTTCCCTGTGCATTCCAATACTTCTTGTAAGTCGGCCAGATGTTCTTGATTACCTTTTGACTTGACCACAACGTCATCTATATAAATTTCCACCGATGTACCAATGAGCTTGTGGAAGATGTAATTCATGGCCCGCTGATACGTAGCACCGGCATTCTTCAACCCAAAAGTCATAACAACCCATTCGAATAAACCAAGATGACCTGGACACCTGAAAGTCGTTTTCGAGATATCTTCTTCGGCCATCAATATCTGATTGTACCCTGCATTCCCATCCATGAAACTTATGACTTTGTGTCCTGCGGCAGCATCTATCAAGATATCGGCCGTTGGCATCGGATATCAGTCCATTGGCGAGGCCTGATTTAAGTTCATGAAATCGATGTACACGCGTAACTTTCCATTCTTCTTGTATACGGGCACAATATTAGAAATCCATTCGGCGTAGCGGCACTACCGAATAAATCCTGCTTCAATTAACTTTGTAATTTTGGCTTTTATATCAGGTAGAATCTTGGGGTTACACCGTCGTGCAGGTTGCTGATACGGCCGATATCCTGATTTTATAGGTAACCGGTGTTCAACAATAGACCGGTCTAGACCTGGCATCTCATGATATTCCCAAGCAAAGCAATCCTTGAACTCTTTTAATAAATTTATCAATTTACACTTGTACTCAGAATCCAAATTAGCACTATATACGTCGGCCTTGATTTGCTGCTATCTCCCAAATCTACTATCTCCAATTAATCGGTCGACGTAAATCCATGTCCAAGCTTCCCGTCTTCTCGGAGGAGCTGATCAATTTACTCTGAATCTTCAGAGCTGACTGCTTGGATCGGCTGTAGACCAAAATCGGGCACTTTCAGGAAGTCAGTGTCCCACATTTGACGTGTTCGCAGCTCCACTGTTTGACGTGTCGGCCGCTGCAACGCTGTAGGCGGAATCGGCAGTGACTATCTCTGTGCTGTCGCCGACCCATTGCACGAGGCATTGATGCATTGTAGATGGGACACAGCGTTTTGCATGTAACCAGTCGCGACCAAGCAGCATGTTGTAGGACCCCTTGCCATTAATAACAAAAAAAGTGGTAGGAAGGGTCTTACTGCCGATGGTGAGGTCGACGCAGAGCGCTCCACGGGCGGGAGACACGTTGCCTTCGAAATCCTTCAGCATCATGTCCATCTTGGTGAGGTCTTCATCGCCCTTGCCTAGCTTGCGGAACATGGCATACGGCATGATGTTAACTGCGGCGCCTCCATCTACTAGTAATCTGGTGACGGGTCTTCCGTCAACATAGCCTTTGAGAAACAGCGCTTTAAGATGCTGCCGTTTTTCTTCTTCTGGTTTCTCAAACGTAGCCGTCATCGGCTCTAACACCAGTTGTGCCATTTGTTCTTCCTCCGTTCTTGTTGCTTTGTCTCGATCGTCAGGCGCCATGAATTCCATCGGCGGTATGAACACCATATTGATTTCGGCTGCCGATTCTTGGTTGTTTGCTTCCTGATCGTTTTTCCTTGGGCGCCACACCCGAGACTTAACATTTCTTATCTCCGGCACCTGCCTCTGCTCTTCTTCTTGATGCTCCCACTGGCGTAGGCGTTGGATCCTCCGTTTTTGGGATCTGGATAGGCCATCGGGACACCACCTGGGATTTGCTGGTTTGGCCGATGATCTGGCGTGTTCCCAATCAGGTTCTCTTCCTAAGGGGTTTTCATCTGATACCCTATTATCAGCCATCTCCTCCAGCCGATCGTACACGCTGATTCTGCCCTCCGGTCTATCTTGTTGGTTGATCCTGACCTTTGACCGTTGGTACTGGTCAACTCTGCCCCCCAGCCGATCATGCACCAAAACGCGCTGTTCCTCTCGTCCGCGCCGATTTCTGCTGATCGGCTCTGATCCTCTGTCCCTAGAGTGTGGCTTCGGGCGATCGTTGCAACTCAATCCATTACACTCTGGACAGTTATCGGTAGATGGCAATCTGATGTCGTTCTCCCAGCAATGGATGAAGAACGGACATTGCTAGTGATCTTCGTGCCGACGTATCATCTCGTCGTGGTATCTTGATTGCTCTTGCTGCTGCCGATATTTGCTGAGCAAGAACTGGGAGGTGACGGGTTTGCGTGGTTGTTCTGGCCCTCGCCTGTTCCTTTTGATTTTTTCCGTCGTGATCTGCCTCCTGGGATCGACGGCGCCGCCCCTTCTTGCCGATTCTAACGTCAGCACCTTGTTTTGGCGTGAATTTCCTCCAGTGTCAACCATGTTGGCCGGGAAGGGATGCTGATCTATCTTCATCGGCTTTGCCGATTTAGCTGGGGTTTCAAATTTAAGCCTCCCCTGTTCGATGGCCGATTGTATCTGCTGACGGAAGACTTTGCATTCATTCGTATCATGAGACGTGGCGTTGTGCCACTTGCAATATTTCATCTTCTTGAGTTGGTCGGCCGAAGGGATAGTGTGATGTTGAGATAGTTTAATCTGTCCCTCCTGGAGCAATAAGTCAAAAATTTTATCGGCCTTTGATGTGTCAAAGCCGAATGTCTCTGGCTCTTTCTTTCCGAAAGGGCATGATATCGGTTTTTTCCCTTTCACCCATTCTGCCAGGCCGATTTCCTCCTCCCCATCGGATTCAGACCCTTCTAGGTATGCCACCTTCTTTTGGAAATTCCTCCGCTATTCAAACTGATGGACTTCTTGTCCTGACAATCGGTGGACGATTTGGCTCAGGCTTTCAAATTCTTGCGCAGCATATCTTTCTTTGATTTGTGGCAGGAGGCCTTGGAAAGCGATATCGGCCAACTGTGCATCGGTTAGACCCAGACTGTAGCATTTGTTCCTGACTTCTCTGAACCTCTGTATATATCCCATTACCGGTTCATCGCTCCTCTGCCTGAGGCTAGTCAAATCCGAGAGCTTCATCTCGTGTACTCCTGCGTAGAAGTACTTATGGAACTGTTTCTCCAGATCGGCCCAGGTAACAATAGAATTTGGCGGCAAAGTGGTAAACCACTAGAAGGCCGATCCAGAGAGACACGATGAAAATAGCCGCACCCTCAGAGCATCTTGTGTGGCAGCCTCCCCGCACTGAATGATGAATCGATTGATGTGGTCTACAGTGGACGTGTCGTCCGTCCCCGAAAACTTGGTGAAATCGGGAACTTTGTAGCGGTGTGGGAATGGCAGCAAGTCATAGGCCGATGGGTATGGCGTCTTGTAGGTGTAAGTTTGCACCTTTGGCTTCAATCCAAACTGGTCCTGGATCACTTCTGCTATTCTTGCCGTCCAGTCCACTTGCTGCTGATGAACGACTGTTCGTGGTGCGGGCATGTGCTGAAGAGCTGGCACGGCTGGGTGATGAATCAGCGAATTGTGCTGAGCAGCCGATAGTTGATGGCGAAGTGAATCCGCCCGCCCATCGTATGTCATCATTGGCGCTACGCCTCTGAATGCCTCTACAGCGCTTGCCCCCTGCCGATTTCTGATGAGATCGGCTGATACTGAGGGACCGTCGGCCGAACGGCCGATTGGTGTGGCGCCTGGATTGGATAACTCCCGTATCCGTTCGTTGGCTCGGGAAAAAACATTGTCGCCGATGTTCCCCAAGGTACTGAGCTTGTGGGCAGCGATTGCACAGAAGCAATCTGGACGGGTTGAAGCGGTGTCTGTGATGGGAGACATGGTGCACCGCTGTGTCTTGGAGACGCTGGAGGCAACGGAGTGTTGTACCCTTCGCGTTGCGTCAATATCGGCTGAGGAGCCGATTGGGACGTGTATGGTAAGCTTCTGGCTGGCAGCGTGGTTGGCGGGGCATACGCTGGTCCCTGATAGCCTTGGACTACTCCGCTGGCCAGAGAACTGACGACGGCATTATACACCGTGTTGGTCATCACCGAGGATTGATCAATGAATGCCTGGTAGACGGACTGTTGGATCATATCGGACATCTTGCCCGAGTCTTCAGCGATGGTGATGTGGCGGGGAACTGGAATAGGAGCCTTCTTGACAGCCTCCCCGCTTCTGGTACGACTGAACGACTGAAGGTACATCTTCTTGTAATCTTCTAGATGTTTAGCTAATTCTTCCCTCTGGTCGTCCTTGAGATCCGCTTCTGTGACCTCAATGATGTTGCTATCGGAGATTTCTACGTTCTTCGACATATCACATCTTGGATTTGTCCCACTGGGCGTGCCAAAGTGTGTTGGCGCTAAAATCGGCCAGACAGGAATCGGCCGATAGTCTTCAGCGTCGGACACACGACCCGGGAGAATCTGCTTAGCTCCTGTTCGGGTTATCGCCATGGTACGGTTCGCGCGGCGTGCCAGTCAATGTGACCTGTTGATTGACAAGGAAATAAAGTATTAAATTCCAGGCGCTCCGATCGGCTGGGGTTCCGATCTGTCCTGAGGAGCACGTCGGCGGCGAATCGGCCGATTTGCTGTAAAGATGATCGGCTATGGATCAGCCGAGAATCGCGTAATAATTGTAAAGAAAACTGTTGGAGCGATCTAAACAATTAGTACGGATGCAACACTTGAAATAGATCTAATCGGCTGTAAGATGATAAATCGAAGAAGAACGATGACGAAGCCGATTACTCTGATCTCAAGCTGGATAACTGGTGATAATACTAGAATAACGGGTAAAACTTGCAATTCTAGTAAATATCGATAACTGGTGAATAAATCCAGACGAAACCACAGCGATGCGCCCATAGTTAAAGCTCGGATATTACTCGATAAGCGGAACCTACCAATTGGCCGGAGATCAAGTTGATGCAGCCCTGCCAATCCGTACGAACTCGTGAAAGAAGAAAAGAATTGGCGAATTCGCCGACTTGAAAGTAAATTGCTGAAAAAATAGAAGTATTGTTGTTGATTGATGTGTTGATGATCCTTTGCAAAGCCCTGACGACTCCTACTTATACCCTAAAACTAGGACTCCTGGTCGATTACGACTTGTTACAACCTTATTTAAAAAAACAGGAAAACTACTATATCTATAATAACTTTTAAAGGAAACGGACTCCCGCAGAATCTTCCGCCGCCGTCCCCTAATCCAATCAGGATTCTTTTCAATTGCTCCTTGACCGACTTAGCGTTGCCCTGCTGACCAACTTTTGACCAGGACCCTCCGAAATAGTCCCATCCTGTTGGCGCAAGCTGTATCACCAATCGGCCGATTTTCAACTGTTACCTCAATCGGCCGATTCCTTACTGTAGCGTTTAGATCTGCCGCATCGGCCGACCTTCTTTTCCCGACGCCGATTTAACACGTGTCAAAATCTGGCGTCAACACATCTATGGAGCTAGGTTAGTGATATAATTATGTGAGTAAGAGATATAGTTTTCCTTTTTTTGTGAGTATAGTTGACGGTTGGATTTTGCACTTAATGACCGTCAACATCCGTGTGACACCTCAGGTGTTTAAATTACTAAACAAGTCTCATTAGCATAACAATATGCTTAACTAACTAAAGAAAAATTTAAAGGAAATAAATTATGAGTTGGTTTTGCTTGGATTTGAATGTATGTGTATATGTGCATAAGTACATGTACTTTAATCAAACAAATATGGCTACAAACATGAATAGGCACACCATCAGTGACATGATAAACAAAAGTCTAGTTGAAGCCTAGGAGAGAATACAAATTTTTGCCCAGGAAATGACATGCCCTCCGAATCAAACTTATTGAGTTTTCAAATTAACTTTCAAACTAGAACTCAAATGAACTTTGGCCTCAAATCGAACTTGTGCAACTTTTAATTTTGAACAACTTTCGTGTTTAGAGATTTTCGAGTTGCAACAAAAAAATAGGAGAAAAATATGGTTTTACAGTTCAGCCCCTTGGTTTTCTTCTATTTTCCCTTTCAGTCCCTCCCTTCCCCTGCTCTGCCCCGACAGCCAGCAGAGCCGGCCGCCACGTCACCGGCAATACCTGCAGCCCGCATCGTGCCAAGCCAATGGCTGGCCGTGCCCCTGCCGCACGCGCCCCTCCCCTGCGCCGCGACCCTGCCTAGCCCGAGCGTGCCACGTGCGCGACGTCGTCGCCCGCCTCTGCTCGCCGCCCGCCACGCCCAATGGCCAGGCCGCGCCGTGCCCGAGCCCCCGCCGCGTCCCGCCAGTAGCCGCGCTCACCGCCCGACTAGCCCGCTGCTGCAGCTGCTCGCCCAACCCACGCCCGCATGATCTTCCCCTCCCCCACGCCAAATCCCCGGCGTCGAACCCCCTGGCCGCGACCGCCGCACGCCGCGCCAGCACTGCCATTGCCCCGATGGCCCAATGGCACTCCCCCGTCGTGCCGCCCGCGCCCGAGCCTCACGGTCCAGCCCCGCCCCTCCTCCCGCCTCTCTACTGCCTACAAAAGGCCGCAATGAGCCTCCTCGCGCGCCCAAACACCAGAACACCACCGCCCCCTTCCATTGCCCCCGCCGTAAGGAGCTCACCGTGGGCTCGCCTCTCCGGCCACCCATTGCCAGAACTGAGCATCCAAACACCACCACACCGCCCCACCGAAGCTTACTGCCCCGCCCATCGCCGCCCAGACCCGCCAGAGCAAGGCCGCAGCCAGCAACCACCGCAGCCGCCCCTGTCCGCCGTGGACACGACGCCTCCGGCCCTCCTCTGCTCGAACCAAGCCTCGGGACGGATCCCCCACGTCCCACCGAAGCTCCCCGACCCGACCACGCCCTCCTAGCCTCGCCGGAGCACCATTGCCAACGCACAGCACCACCGCCGCTCCCCTGCTCCGCGCCGACGAGCCACCTCCGGCCATCCCCAACCCCGACCAAGGCCCCCACAAGGTAGCTCTTGCCTCCCTGGTTCTCCCCGACCCTTTTTCCCTCGCCGCCGACGAGCCCCCTTGCCGGAATTTGGCCGGCCGCCATGCCAGCGCCGCCCAGGGACCATATTGCACTGATTGAAATCTTTAAAATGGTCTGCACGCAAGTTTCCAGGGGCATATCTGCAAACAAGTGTTTTAACTTTAGTTTCAAAAATAGCGAATTTGTAAAATTCATATAAAACTGTAGAAAAATCGGAAAAATACAAACTCAGCTGTTCTGGAATCTTTAGAAGCAAATCTACAACTTTTATAACACACATTTCATCAGATGCTTGCTATTGTTTGTTCTAAATGAAATGGAAGGTTTAATAGCTTTTAATTTTGCCCACTGTTGTAGACCAATGCTGAATTTGATTTCTAGACAGTGGCTTAGTTTCTTGATGTGTAGGCCAGTGTAAAAGGATCAGGACCAGAACCCAACCCTAGCTAAACTATTTGTTAAACTTTGTTTTATGCCATGGAGACATATAAATAATTTTTTCCTTCTATTCTATAGTGATTCATGTTATGAAACTTTTTCTGTGCCGTTATATTTATAACTAGATGCCACAGAAAAATTTAGGGACTATTTAACTTTCTGTAACCTACTTATATAATTTTTGTGGAGGAAAAATGCATTAAATCAAATTAATTAGTTTGTGCTTAAAAAACGTTCATCTTTTTACTATGTGATACTTTGAGTTATAACATGCTGTATAAAAAGTTTCATACTCAGAAACCCTGTATAACATCCTCTACAAATTAATCTTTATTAAAATAGGTGTATCTTGTCCTATTTATTATGCTCTGTATCATGCCAAATAAAATCTGACAAATTTACAGTAACACATATATGTATAGATTAACACCCTGTCAAATTTTTAGCATCAATACTTGTATAGTTTGTTCAGTATAGAAATAACTAGGTTATAAAAATAATCGTCATATACCATCACTACAACTTACACTTGTGCATTCATATAGAATCGACTACTCTCACTGACGGAACGTACGACCTGGTGCCCGAGTCCGAGAGTGAAAAGCGTGAAGCTCAAGTGAATCTAACTGAAGTTTTCGAAGACCCAACCCGAGTTCGGAAGAGCCCAAGGCTAGCTTTGCTCAAGAAGGCAAGCCCCGAAGCATGAACCCTATTTTTCTAAATTATGCAACTTATTACTCTATTTTACTTGTGCATTAAGTTTATAGGAGTTGAATGAAAACTTAGTTGCATGATCCTAGGTACCCATGCTCTGAACACTAGATGTAAGTTTCGATAGAATGCTATGCTAATAGGACCCGGTAAAAGTCGAGTGATTTCCTGTCACTCGCGAGAATATAGGAGTTGAATGTTTACTACATACTGCAATCATAAGATCGACGGACGGGGCTATGGTGCGATGTTCATGTTGGCGATTGAGGCCCCATCTATTTAGTGAAAATGCTACGGCCGCAGTGTGTGGTAGTGGTGGTTAAGCGTTTGAACGTACTAACCACATGTCGAGAATATGGTAATCGGTAAGCTTAAGTACCTAATCGGACCGGTAAGCTTAAGTACCTAATCTGGCACTGGCATCTGGCAAGAAAATTGAGTTATCGCCTATGCCTCACGAGCCCTTCGGCCCCATGAGCAGAATTAGCCGACCCATGATCTTGAACTACCAGCAGTCATTCATGCTCTAAAAATATGGAGACATTATCTCATGGGCACTCATTGTAATACCTACACCGATAATAAAAGTCTCAAATATATCTTCACCCAAGCCGATCTGAATATGAGACAAAGAAGATGGCTAGAATTAATCAAGGATTATGACCTCGAGGTGCACTATCACCCAGGCAAGGCTAATGTAGTCGCGGATGCACTAAGCCGCAAGGCTCATTGCCATTGCTTATCAGTGGAAGTCTATAATGAAACATTATGTTCAGAAATGAGGAAGCTTAGTTTGGAAATGATTCCCCAAGGCACTCTGAATCACATCTCAGTCGAGCCCGCTCTCCATGATCAAATCAACATGGCACAACTACATGATGAAGGTGTTAAGATCATCAAACAAAAACTCTCTCTTGGAGAAGAGAAGTATAAATGTTTCCGCCAAGACCATAAGGGAATTCTATGGTTCGAAAGTCGCATAGTCGTTCCGAAGAATCATGAGCTCCGTAGACAAATTCTTGATGAGGCACATCTTTCCAAATTTTCTATTCACCCCGGCAGTAGCAAAATGTATCAAGATCTTAGGAAAAACTTTTGGTGGACTAGAATGAAAAGGGAAATTCCTAAATATGTCTCAGAATGTGACACATGCCAGAGAGTAAAAGCTAGCCACTTGAAAGTAGCCGGTACACTTCAACCTTTGCCTATACCCTCCTGGAAATGGGAAGACATAAGTATGGATTTCATTGTTGGGTTGCCAAGCACCTCACAGAAACATGATTCCATATGAGTTATTGTTGATAGGCTCACAAAGTTGGCACATTTTCTTCTGGTGCACAATACCTATACTGCCAAGAAATATGCCGAGATTTATCTCGACCGCATTGTTTGCCTACATGGAATACCTAAGACAATTATTTCCGATCGTGGTACTCAGTTTGTAGCACGCTTTTGGGAACAATTGCAAGCATCTCTAGGTACTAAATTGATTCGAAGCTCAGCCTATCATCCCCAAACTGACGGACAAACCGAAAGAGTGAACCAAATTCTTCAAGACATGCTTAGAGCTTGCGTCATTCACTATGACAAGAGTTGGGACAAATGCCTATCCCTAGCAGAGTTCTCATACAACAATAGCTATCAAGCGAGTTTGAAAATGGCACCATTTGAAGCCTTGTACGGTCGAAGGTGTCGAACTCCTTTGAGCTGGTCACAAACCGGAGAACGCAAAATATTTCGACTAGACTTGGTAATCGAGGCAGAGGAAAAAGTGAGAGTAATACAAGAAAATCTTAGAGCCGCACAATCCAGGCAAAAGAGCTATTTCGATAGAAGGAGAAAGCCACTGAAATTTTAAGTTGGTGATCATGTCTACCTTCGGGTTTCACCAACCAAGGGTATACAATGATTCGGAGTCAAAGGAAAATTAGCTCCCTGATATGTTGATCCCTATGAAACCATCGAGAGTTGTGGACCCGTAGCCTATAGAGTACGACTGCCCCCTCAGCTTGCAGCCATCCATGATGTCTTTCACATGTCTCAACTCAAGAAATGTGTTCGAGTTCCTACCGAGGTTGTGGAACAACAAGAAATAGTAGTAGAGCCCAACCATTCATATGTTGAGTACCCTATCAAAATCATGGATCAAAAAGAAAGAAGCACTAGAAGGAAAGTGATTAAAATGTATAAAATTCAATTGAATCATCACACTGAGGAAGAAGCCACATGGGAAACTGAAAGCTATCTAAACCAAAATTTCCCCGGTTTTCTCAACTCTACCAAAGATGCACACACTGTCCACACTAAGCTTATTGTCCGAATCTCGGGACGAGATTCTTTTAAGGGGGGAAGGCTGTGACACCTCAGGTGTTTAAATTACTAAACAAGTCTCATTAGCACAACAATACGCTTAACTAACTAAGAAAAATTTAAAGGAAATAAATTATGAGTTGGTTTTGCTTGGATTTGAATGTATGTGTATATGTGCATAAGTACATGTACTTTAATCAAACAAATTAAATAACTTTCACATCAAACCAAATATGGCTACGAACTTGAATAGGCACACCATCAGTGGCATAATAAACAAAAGTCTAGTCGAAGCCTAGGAGAGAATACAAATTTTTGTCCAGGAAATGACGTGCCCTCCGAATCAAGCTTTTTGAGTTTTCAAATTAACTTTGAAACTAGAACTCAAATGAACTTTGGCCTGAAACCAAACTTGTGCAAATTTTCATTTTGAACAACTTTCATGTTTAGAGATTTTCGAGTTGCAACACAAAAATAGGATAAAAACATGGTTTTACAGTTCAGCCCCTCGGTTTACTTCTATTTTCCCTTTAAGTTCCTCCCTTCCCCAGCTCTGCCCCGATAGCCCGCAGAGCCGGCCGCCACGTCGCCGGCGATACTGGCAGCCCGCGTCGTGCCAAGCCAATGGCTAGCCGCACCCCTACCGCATGCGCCCCTCCCCCGCGCCGCGACCCCGCCCAGCCCGAGCGTGCCACGCACGCGACGTCGTCGCCCGCCTCTGCTCGCCGCCCGCCGCGCCCAATGATCAGGCCGCGCCGTGCCCGAGCCCCCGCCACGTCCCGCCAGTCGCCGCGCTCACCGTCCGACCAGCCCGCTGCTGCAGCTGCTCGCCCAACCCACGCCCGTGTGATCTTCCCCTCCCCCACTCCAAATCCCCGGCGTCCAAACACTGGCCGCGCCCGCCGCACATTGCGCCGGCACTGCCACCGCCCCGATGGCCCAATGGCACGCCCCCGTCGTGCCGCCCGCGCCCGAGCCTCGCGGTCCAGCCTCGCCCCTCCTCCCGCCTCTCTGCTGCCTACAAAAGGCCGCACTAAGCCTCCTCGAGCGCCCAAACACCAGAACGCCGCCGCCCCCTTCCATTGCCCCCGCCGTAAGGAGCTCACCGTGGGCTCGCCTCTCCGGCCACCCATTGCCAGAACTGAGCATCCAAACACCACCACACCGCCCCACCGAAGCTTACTGCCCCGGCCATCGCCGCCCAGACCCGCCGGAGCAAGGCCGCAGCCAGCAACCACCGCAGCCGCCCCTGTCCGCCGTGGACACGACGCCTCCGGCCCTCCTCTGCTCGAACCAAGCCTCGGGACGGATCCCCCACGTCCCACCGAAGCTCCCCGACCCGACCACGCCCTCCTAGCCTCGCCGGAGCACCGTTGCCAACGCACAGCACCACCGCCGCTCCCCTGCTCCACGCCGACGAGCCACATCCAGCCATCCCCAACCCCGACCAAGGCCCCCACAAGGTAGATCTTGCCTCCCTGGTTCTCCCCGACCCTTTTTCCCTCACCGCCGATGAGCCTCCTCGCCGGAATTTGGCCGGCCGCCATGCCAGCACCGCCCAGGGACCACATTGCAGTAATTGAAATCTTTAAAAGGGTCTGCACGCAAGTTTCCAGGGGCATATCTGCAAACCAGTGTTTTAACTTTAGTTTCAAAAACCGCGAACTTGTAAAATTCATATAAAATCGTAGAAAAATCAGAAAAATACAAACTCAACTGTTCTGGAATCTTTAGAAGCAAATCTACAACTTTTGGTACATACATTTCTTCAAATGGTTGATATATTTTGTTCTACATTAAATGGAAGTTTTAATAGCTTTTAATTGTGCCCACTGTTGTATGGTCATGATACGCAAGAACCTTACCACTCTCATTCAACGCATTTTCAATTTCAGATATATATGGTCATGATGCACGCGCGTCCTATTCGTCCTCACAAAATAAACAATTGCCAAATAACTTTTGGTCTTACGAAGATAGTTTCAGTGGCATACACAATACGGCTCTCCCTATAATAGCTAGTCGAGATAACTCTAACCGTTCTTTAACCTATCGTAATCGCGGTTAGTGTACCTGCAGAAGATTGATAGAGCACATATATTTCATGAACCTTTCATGCCAGCACTTCATGAAAGCGTCCGTATTCATTACCGTTTACTTATAGAAACGATATATGTACAATTTCCGCCGTACAGATGATGTTATCATACGCTATCGAGATAGCGTATTCACGGGGGTACCGTCATGAGATGGGGGTATGAACAGCGATCGCCATACCCTGCGCCAAACCTTCTACTCCCAATATATTCAACTAGTAGTTGGCATATTGGCAGCACCTCAAGTAAGCCACTGCTTGAGGGCAGCGTTCGGTTCGCATCACCGACAGGAAGGCCAAGCTCTCTCAGTTGGCTGAGGATTCTCACCTTCTTACCTTAGCGAAGAGTGCGTCGTTACAGAATTTAAGGTCGGTTTTGCATGAAAGTAAGTTTTTGACAGAAAGTAATGTGCTGGAAGTCAGTTGATAATATTTCATAAGTTAGATAGCCACCTAGTAACTTTCCCAATAATCCCTTAGGGCTTTACGAACTAGGCACCATCCTTAGCGCACCAACGTATTTCGCAACACATCCTTCTAGTCAAGTTTTAGGGAACGAGTTTTAAAGGCTTGTCGCATTCTCTGGCGTATGCATTTCGGCTCTGGTGCCAGCTGTTGCCAGCTGTGGCACCAGCTACGGCTCTGATACCAGCTGTGGCAGAACCACCTGAATTAATCCGGCTCAAGTGTATTAACCATCACCATTAGGGCAATCTCGGTTAACCTTACACTTCAAACGGAGTAATCCACTGGTCTGTCGGGTAACCTCCCGATACAACCACGGTAAAGCGGATCGAAGCCATACATACAAACGCGCATGCGAAGATGAGCCCAGAGAATACCACATTCCAGTAGATATTACAAAAATTATCATAAGTGAATATTACAAACCATGTTTAAGTTTAGTAACTAAGTACTTCAGTGATCATAACCAATAAGTTCTTCAGAGTTTATGTTGCAGCGGAAATAAAAAAATGAAAACTACTCGACGATACAGGATGTCTCGGTGAAGCCCATACGAGACATCACTCGGCATTATCTCCATTGGCCGGGGGCGTATCCCATTCCACCGACCAACCAGGAGGGAGGGTACAAGGCCAAGTCAAACTAGCAATCATGTCTTCGAAGGTCTCACCTGAAAACAAGCCACAAGCAAGGCTGAGTATACTAATACTCAGCAAGACTTACCCGTGTAGTGGAATCTACTCCACCGACTCTAGACATGCAAGGCTTTTTGGCTCAGGGGTTTGTTTTGCCGAAAAGCATCTACGAGTGGGTCCTTACTTTCAATTTTTAGCTCAAGATTCTAGTTTCATTAACCATTCTAGATAAACAGCTATCCAATATCATTCATGGTGAAGCATTAATTTTCATCCAACAAGTTTACTCATCATTGTTCCTCTTCTTACTCTGTGGGTAAAGGGGGTTAAGCAGTCTCAATAGCCGTGAGAAACGGACGATTCGAATCGAATTTCTTAACCTTGCAAGGGAAACCTAAACACACGACACGTGGTTACTCCTAGAGTCACACGTGCAACTTTTCCCCTTTCTTTCTGGGTCGTGGATCGGGGCTACCCTCCGAGAGTACACGAGCCCCAGGCCATGGTTCGACGTCGGGTCGTGACCACTCGTGCACTCGCCATATACTGGGACCGAAGTTCAAAGGGTAGGATGCCGTCCACTTGCCGGGCCAATCAGGTACTTAAGCTTACCGATTACCATATTCTCGGCATGTGGTTAGTACGTTCAAAGACTTAACCACCACTACCACACACTGCGGCCTTAGCATTTTTCACTAAACAGACGGGCCTCAATCGTAAACATCGTACCATAGCCCGTCCGTTGTCCTTATGATTGCAGCGTGTAGCAAACATTCAACTCCTATTTTCTCGCGAGTGACAGGAAATCACTCGTCTTTTACCGGAGTCCTATTAGCACAGCATTCTATCGAACCTTACATCTAGTTTTCAAGCATGGGTTCCTAACATCATGCAACTAAGTTTTCATTCAACTCCTATAAACTTAATGCACAAGCAAAAGAGTAGTGAGTTGCATAATTTAGGAAAGGAAATGGGTTATGCTCCGGGGCTTGCCTTCTTGCGAAAAGTTAGTCCGGGGGTCGTCTGAACGTTGACCCGGGTCTTCAACTGCTTCAATTAAATTTTCCTTGGCTTCTCGCTGCTCACTCTCAGACTCGGGCACCAGCTCGTAAGTCCCGTCGGCGAGAGTAGTCGTTTCTACATGAATGCACAAGTTTATGTAGTGTTGATGGTAAACGACAAGATTTCCTTCACGACAAAGTTGCAGTTTGTAAAGCATGAGTTTTGTTGTGAAGTGAGTTACTTTATCATTCGTGGGCAATCGTTAATAGAGTAGAATAGTACAATGAGTAACTTCGTTAAGCAAGGTGGGGTGGGTGTTCATGGGAACTTATGTTCCTCATGGAAACATGATTTAAGTGTAACTACTACAGCGAGTAGTTTCTGGTCATAAAACCTTGGATTTAGGAACATCAGGGAAAGATATGCTTACTGTAAAATTTTCAGATAATTTCATGCAGCAGATTAATTATGAAAAATATAATACATGGTTGCTTCTAGACTATTGTTCTTTTTGTACAGAACAAATGGTGCAAAAACTGAGACTAAGATTTTTACAGGGCTTTCATTTAATCATGCAGGAGCTACTGAAATTTGTATAGGATTTATTATGCAGTTTTCAGAGCATAGTAAATATGACATTACACACCTAGGTTATTTAAGGATTTATTTTTACAGGATCCTACACAGGCTTTTTGTCCATGAAACTTTTTACACAGCATTCTCTACCACTGAGTATCTTCTAGTAAAAATATGAGAATTTTCCAAGCTAAGATACTATTTTCTTGATTTAATGTATGTTATTAGCACATAAATCAAATAAATAGGTTCCTGTGAGACAAAAAGTCTCTAAATTTTTCAATGGCATCTAGGTACTATTACACCAGTATAGAAAAAGTTTCATTAGGTGATTCATAACCTAACTGCAGGGACAATTAATTCTATCCAAACATGGTATAAAACTAAGTTTAATAAAAAGTGCAGATAGAGATGGAATTTGGGCCTGATCTTCTTACACAGTCCTAAACATCAAGCAACTAACTCACTGCCCAAAATTTAGGTTCAGCATTGATCTACAACAGTGGGTACAAAAGAAGTCCATTAAAACTTCCATTTAATGTAGAGCACAATATATTGAGAATCTGAGAAACATTTCGCAACAAAAGTTGTAGAGTTTCTTCTAAGGATTCCAGAACAGTTTATTTTGCATTTTTGTGATTTTTCTATGATTTTATATAAATTTTACAAGCTCACTGATTTGGTTAAAACTTTCTTTACACAGGGGTCCCTGAAAACTAGCAGAAAACCCCCTGGGAAGATTTGGGCGATTGCAATGTGGTCCTGGCGCCATGGCTGGCCCTTGGGAGCTCGATTTGGCTCAAATTCCAGCGAGGGGAAGGGCCGGTCGGCGAGGGGTGAGGGCTGGGGAAGGATCAGGGGTGCGAGGGCTACCTCGTGGGGGTCTTGTTCGGGTGGGGGACGGCCGGGAAGGGGTGCCGCGGCGTGGAGCAGCGGCTCCGTCGAGGTGCGGCCGGGATTCCGGCGAACTCCGGTGAGCTGGGCGGCGTTGAGCGGGTCGGTGTGCTCCGGTGGGATGATGTAGTGGTGGCTGGCACTTCAATTTGGGCAGGAGGCGGCTGTGGAAAGCTGTCCACGAGCGGGTGGAGCTCAGCGGCGACAATGGCGGCAGCGGTGTGCTCTGGTTGCTGGCAGCTCGCGCGGGCGGCCTGGGGCAACTTTTATAGGGGCAGGAGGGAGGGAGGGGTGCCGGGCGACGCGCGGGGGGGGGGGGGGGGGGGGGGGTGGAGGCACGGCGAGGGCGTGCCACTGGCCACGGTGGGCGGCGTCTGGACACCGGCGCGGTGTGCGGAGGGCGGAGCGCGCGACTGGCGGCCGGAGATTTGCATGGGGGAGCGAGGAGATAACGCGGCACGGGGGTTGGAGGGCAGCTGCAGCAGCGGCTCGTGCGGGCGGCAAGCGCAGCGACGGGCGGGTCGCGGCGGGCGGTGCGGCTCGGCGCGGCGGGCGGCGAGCAGAGGCGGGGCAGCGCGGCGCGCGTGGCGAGCGCGGGCTGGGCAGCGCGGCGGTGGGGGGGGGGGCAAAGCCGGGCTTGGGGGCGAGGACCGGCGGCGACTGGCCTGGCGGCTCGCGCCGGTCAGGCATCGCCGGCCACCTGGCCGGGATGTCGGGCGGGGAGGGGAGAGAGAGAGAGGAGTAAGGGCCTATTTGCGAGAATTTGAAAAGTTCCAGGGGGCTGGTTGCAAACAGGATGTTTTCTCCACTTTCTAATTTGAATTTCAAAAACTTTTGAACATGAAAGTTGTTCAGAATAAAAAGTTCTACAAGTTTGGTTTCAGGCAACATCTCATTTGGCTTGTGGTTTGTAAGTTAATTTAAAAATTCAAAAGTATTCAAATGTGCCCAAATTAAATTTGAATTTCAACTTAACTTGTTCTAATTCTTTTCACCCTTTTATTAGTTGGTTAAGCATTGGGTTGGGCTAATGACATTGCTTTAGGAGTGTAATTTATCAGGGTTGTTACAATAACCCAACCCTAGCTAAACTTTTTGTTAAACTTTATTTTATGCCATGAAGACATATAAATAAATTTTTCCTGCTATTCTATATTGATTCATGTTATGAAACTTTTTCTATGCTGTTATATTTATAACTAGATGCTACAAAAGAATTTAGGGACTGATTAACTTTCTGTAACGTACTTATATAATTTTTGTGGTGGAAAAATGCATTAAACCAAAGTAATTAGTTTTTGTTCTTGAAAAACGTTCATCTTTTTACTATGGGATACTTTGCATCATAACATGCTGTATAAAAGGTTTCATACTCAGAAACTCTATATAACATCCTGTAGAAATTAATATTTATTAAAATAGGTGTATATTGTCCTATTTATTATGCTCTATAGCATGCCTAATAAAATCGGAACAATTTACAGTAACACAAATATGGATAGATTAACACCCTGTCAAATTCTTAGCATCAATACTTGTATATTTTATTCAGTATAGAAATAACTAGGTTATAGAAATGGCTGTGTATTACATTTTTCAAAATTAATCTGCTACACAGAAATTTCTAAAATTTTTACAGTGCTGTTGTCTCTGCATAATGTACTCTAAATAAAAATTTCATCACCAGAAGTTACCTAGTCCAGAAGTTGTGTTTAATCCATGTTGTGCTTAGAAAATTTAGTTTCCAAAAGAACACAACCCCCCCCCCCTTTTGTTTAATAGAGTTAATTAGTTTAAGTTGTACTCTATTAACGATTGCCCAAGAAAATCGTAACTAAGTAACTTCACAACCATATCTATGTGTTGTGGACTGCAACTTTATCGTGAAGGAAAATAATCATCATATATCATCAATACAACTTACACTTGTGCATTCATATAGAATCGACTACTCTCACTGACGGAACGTACGAGCTGGTGCCCGAGTCCGAGAGTGAGCAGCGTGAAGCTCAAGTGAATCTAACTAAAGTTTTCGATGACCCGTACCCGAGTTCGGAAGAGCCCAAGGCTAGCTTTGCTCAAGAAGGCAAGCCTCGGAGCATGAACTCTATTTTTCTAAATTATGCAACTTATTACTCTATTTTACTTGTGCATTAAGTTTATAGGAATTGAATGAAAACTTAGTTGCATGATCCTAGGTACCCATGCTCTCAACACTAGATGTAAGTTTCGATAGAATGCTATGCTAATAGGACCCTGTAAAAGTCGAGTGATTTCCTCTCACTCGCGAGAATATAGGAGTTGAATGTTTACTACATGCTGCAATCATAAGGTCGACAGACGGGGCTATGGTGCGAAGTTCATGTTGGTGATTGAGGCCCCGTCTGTTTAGTGAAAAATGCTAAGGCCGTAGTGTGTGGTAGTGGTGGTTAAGAGTTTGAACATACTAACCACATGCCGAGAATATGGTAATCGGTAAGCTGAAGTACCTAATCGGACAGGCAAGTGGACAACACCTCACCCTCCCAACTTCGGTTCCATGCGCGCACATGGTGGGTGCAGAGCTGGGCTCTGTAGAATCGGATGGTGGCCCTGATCCACAACCTGGGAAGAAAGGGGAAAGGGTGCACGTGTGACTCTGGGAGTAACCACGTGATGTGTGCGCAACCATCTGAAGTCGTACGCGCATAAAAGAAATTTACTAGTCTAAGTCTTGATCACATATCTTGACAACGACAGTTGGCGCGCCAGGTAGGGGACCTTTGCGCGTACATCACCGGCTTCAGATGGCCAGCGACGACGTCAGCTTTGCCCCGGGCTCCCTGGTTCGCTTTGGGAGCCTAGACTTCCTCGCCACCGGGGAAGGGATCGACCTAATCCCTCTCCTCGCTTCACCCACTCGCCTCATCACCTCTGGCTCCGCCGCCAGGGTGGTGGCGAGAGGCCGGACACGCGCCGGAGGGCCTCCTTCGGCGGAGCGGCTTTTCGGGCTGCGCAGCGCCGTGACAGCCTACGGTCATTCCCTGGCGCGACCCAAGGCCGCGCCGTCTACGAGCAATGAGCTCGCGGGCGCGGCGGGGATGATCTCCGACGCCGGCTCCAGCAGCAGGAGCCACCACCCCTCGCGTGAGTGCTTCATGGCCGACGCACACTCCGAGGGGTCCAACGACGATGGCGCCGGGAGAAGGCAACGAACTCCCCCTCCGCACGCCGCGGCCACGACGGGAGCCCTCGCCCGGGCCTCGGTGCGACCGCGGCAAACAGAAGCACGCGTGGCGCCCCACTAGGAGGGCGAGCGCCCCCGCAATGAGGGCGGGGCGCGACAGCGAGCGCGCGACGTCCAGCAGCGCATCTGCGCTGACGAGGATTGCCCCCAGCTCTTCGCCCGCGCCAGCCAAAACATCGTTGCTGCGGCGGCCCTGCTCCGGCGGCTCCCCGAGCCGGAGACGCCGGAGGAACGCCAGGCGCATCGAGAGGTATGCGACCTGCTCGAGTGTGCTGCTGTCCAGCAGGCGGAGAGCTCCGCGTCCCGGCGACGCGGTCAAAACGTCAGCGGGGCGGCCCCCACCACGCCCTCCGAAAGGCGGGGAGAGTCTGTCCACCAGCCTCCTCCCCGGGCGAACCAGGCCGCGCCCGCTTGATGGATGCCACCACCCGCTGGAGGCAGGGCTCCATCCGTCCACCGGCGCGTCGGTCCCATCCGCGACGTCCACCGTGGCGGCCGCTACGACAGCGAAGAAGACCGTAGCCCCAGCCCCGACCCGGCGGGGCCCCGGGCCTTCTCCGCGCGCATCCTGAGCGCGCCATTTCTGCCGCACTTCAGGCAGCCAACCAACATGGCCAAGTACTCTGGGAAACGAACCCCGGGCTCTGGCTCAGCGACTACCGCCTTGCGTGTCAAGCCGGTGGAGCGGACGATGACCTGTTCATCATCCGCAACATCCCGCTTTTTCTAGCCGACTCAGCGCGAGCTTGGCTAGAACATATCCCGTCAGGACGAATCCGCAGTTGGATTGACTTGAGGGAAATATTCGTGGGAAACTTCCAGGGCATGTACATGTGCCCTGGCAATTCTTGGGATCTCCGGAGCTGCCGCCAGGAGTCGGGTGAATCCCTCCGGGATTACATCTGACGCTTCTCCAGGAAGTGCACCGAGCTCTCCAACGTTGCAGACGCCGACGTCATAGGGGCGTTCCTGGCGGGAACTTCCTGCCGACCCCTCGTTCACGAGCTCGAGCGTCGAGGCCCGCGGACCACGGAGGACCTCCTCAACATCGCCACCAGCTTCGCCTCGGGCGAGGAGGCCGTCGGAGCAATCTTCGACCGCTCCAAGGGCGAGGCGAAGCGGAAGGAGGACGCCGACGAGGGTACCTCCAACCGTCCACAGAAGAAGAAGAACAAGCAGCGGCGCGAGGCACCCCTCGTGGCGGCTGCTGAGCGCAAGCGGGGTCAGCCGCCCCCGGAGAGCACCCCCGGCTTCTTCGACAAACTGCTCGAGGGACCGTGCCTGAACCACGAATTCCCCGCGAAGCACGCCTACAAAGACTGCAACCTCATGAAAAGGTACTTTGCAGGCAACCCGTCGAAGGCCGACCGTAGGCGGAAACCCGACGAGGAAAGGAAGGACGACAGAGGGAAGGAAGACGGCTTCCCCAAGGTGGACGGCTGCTTCGTGATCTTCGGCGGCTCAGCGGCCTATGATTTCAGACGCGGCCGGAAGCTGGAACGCCGCGAGGTCTACGCGGCCGAGCCTGCGACGCCGACCTTTCTCGACTGGTCGGGATCCGCCATCACGTTCGACCGATCCGACCACCCGAGGCGTGTCTTGCAGGCAGGGCGCTACCCCCTCGTCGTACACCCAATCATCGGCACGACGTGCCTCACCAAGGTGCTCATGGACGGAGGCAGCGGCCTCAACATCCTCTACGCCGATACCCTCGACGCCATGGGGATCGACCACTCCCGCCTCCATCCCAGCAAGGCGCCTTTCCACGGCATCGTGCCGGGGAAACAGGCAATGCCTCTCGGGCAGATCGACCTGCCCGTTACCTTCGGAACTCCCTCCAACTACAGGAAGGAGATCCTCACCTTTGAGGTGGTGGGCTTCCGAGGGACCTACCACGCCATCCTAGGACGGTCGAGCTATGCAAAGTTCATGGCCATCCCCAACTACACCTACCTCAAGCTCAAGCTGCCGGGGCCCAACGGGGTCATTACCGTCAGCACGTCCTTCCAGAAGGCGTACGAGTGTGATGTTGAGTGCTGCGAGTACGCCGCGGCCATCAACATCGTGGAGGAGCCGACGGCCCAGCTCGTGGAGAGCGCCGAGGGTCGGCCCGACTCCCAGCAATCGCCCACCTCCTTCGAGGCCACCGAAGGCGTCAAGGAGGTCCCCCTCAACCCTAGCGGTTCCGACGGCCAGACCGTCCGAATCAGCGCTAACCTATCTCCCAAATAGGAAGGCGCGCTCGTCGACTTCCTCCGCGTGAACATCGAAGTCTTCGCGTGGAAACCCTCGGACATGCCCGGCATTCCTAGGGAAGTCGCCGAGCACTCCTTGAACATCAAGGCCAGCTCCAAACCAGTGAAGCAAGGTTTGCGCCGCTTCGACGAGGAGAGGCGCAAGGCCATAGGCGAGGAGCTCCAGAAGCTTTTGACAGCCGGGTTCATCAAGGAAGTGTACCACCCCGAGTGGTTGGCTAATCCTGTTCTTGTACGAAAAAAGAATGGGAAATGGCGAATGTGCGTTGACTACACCGGTCTCAATAAGGCATGCCCAAAGGATCCGTTTCCTTTGCCGCGCATTGACCAGATAGTCGACTCGACTGCCGGGTGTGAGACCCTCAGCTTCCTCGATGCGTATTCCGGCTATCATCAGATTGAGATGAAAGAGTCCGACAAGCTCACGACCTCTTTCATCACCCCATTCGGCCCCTATTGCTACGTCAAGATGCCGTTCGGCCTCAAAAACGTGGGGGCTACATTCCAGCGATGTATGCTCAAGTGTTTTGGGGACCTCATCGGGCAAACCGTTGAGGCTTATGTCGACGACATCGTAGTCAAATCCAAGAAGGGTGACCAGCTCATCCCCGACCTCGAACTCGCCTTCGAGAGGCTGAGAGACAAGCGCATCAAGCTCAACCCAGAGAAATGCGTTTTTGGGGTTCCAAGGGGAATGCTGCTAGGTTTCATCGTCTCCGTGCACGGCATCGAAGCCAACCCGGAGAAGATAGCGGCCATCCACGACATGGGGCCAATCCGAAACATAAAGGGGGTCCAACGTGTCATGGGATGCCTGGCGGCCCTGAGTCGCTTCATCTCGCGCCTCGGCGAGCAAGGGCTCCCCCTTTACCGGCTCCTGAAGAAGACCGACCGTTTCGAGTGGACCACTGAGGCCCAGGAGGCACTTGACCGGCTCAAGGAACTCCTGACAAAAGCTCCAGTCCTGGTGCCACCCGCCGACGGGGAACCCCTTCTGCTCTACATCGCGGCAACCACCCAGGTGGTCAGCGCGGCCCTGGTGGTAGAGCGAGAGGAGGAGGGACACACCCTCAAGGTACAGCGCCCAGTCTACTTCGTCAGCAAGGTCTTGTCCGAATCCAAGACGCGATATCCGCAGATCCAGAAGCTCATCTACGCCGTCCTCATCACGAAGAGGAAGCTGCGCCATTACTTCACCTCGCACCCGGTGACAGTCGTCTCGTCTTTTCCCCTCGGCGAGGTGGTCTGGAACCAGGACTCCACGGGCCGGGTCGCGAAGTGGGCGCTCGAGCTCATGGACCAGGGCATCACCTATGCCCCCCGCACCCCATCAAGTCCCAAGTATTTGCTGATTTCATGGCAGAATGGACGGAGATACAGACGCCATCAGCACCGGAGAAACAGGAGTACTGGATGATGCACTTCGACGGGTCGCTGATGAAGGCTCGTGCCGGAGCAGGCCTAGTCTTCATCTCTCCTCTCACCGTCCGCAAGAGGTACATGATCCGCCTCCATTTCCCCGCGTCTAATAACGTCGCTGAGTATGAGGCTCTCCTCAACAGGCTCCGCATCGGCATCGAGCTGGGCATCCGACGGCTGGACGTCCGAGGCGACTCCCAGCTAGTCGTTGAGCAAGTCATGAAGGAATGGAGCTGCCACGACCCCAAGATGGCAGCCTACTGCAACGAGGTCCGCAAGCTCGAGGACAAGTTCGATGGGCTAGAGCTCAACCACATCGCAAGGCGTTTTAACGAGGCAGCCGACAAACTGGCAAAGGCACATCCGGCCGAAAGCCCATTCCCGATGGCGTCTTCATCAGCGATCAGTTCGAGCCCTCGGTCCGTTGTCAGGAGCCCGGAAGGGTCGGCAACGCGCCACCTGTCCCGAGCCCGGGTGCCGACCCGGGCGTACCCTGTGACCCGCACGGACACAGCTTGGAGGCCGGTCCCTCCGACCCAGAGGTCATGGAGATCGACACAGACCCAGCCGCGGGGCCCGACTCCCCGTCTGACTGGAGAACTCCGTACCTTGACTATCTCGTCCGCGAGACGCTCCCGAGGGACAAGACGGAGGCGCGAAGGATCGCGCGCCGTGCCAAGACATTCGCTATCATCAACCAGGAGCTCTACAAGCGGAGCCACACCGGCGTCCTCCAACGATGCATCCCGATCGAGCAAGGAAGGGCGCTGATTCACGACATCCATGTAGGGGCCTAGGGCCACCACGCGGCGCCAAGAACCCTCGTCGGGAACGCCTTCCGGCAGGGTTTCTACTGGCCAACGGCGGTCGCCGACGCCACCCGTGTGGTCGCACCTGTGAAGGGTGCCAATTTTTCGCGCGCCAAACTCACATGCCCGCACAAGCACTCCAGACTATCCCCATCACATGGCCCTTTGCGGTCTGGGGACTGGACCTCGTCGGGCCCTTCAAGAAAGCGCCCGGGGGCTTCACCCACTTGCTCTTCGCCATCGACAAGTTCTCTAAGTGGATCGAGGCACGACCCATTGCACAGATGACATCTGAGCAGGCGGCGCGATTCTTCACCGACATCATTCATCGCTTTGGGGTCCCCAACTCCATCATCACGGACAACGACACGCAATTTACCGGGAAGAAGTTCCTCCGGTTCTGCGATGACCACCACATCCGAGTGGACTGGTCGGCCATGGCGCACCCCCGCACGAATGGGCAGGTTCAACGAGCGAACGGCATGATACTCCAGGGTCTCAAGCCACGGATCTTCGACCGCCTCAAGAAGTTCGGCGGCCGGTGGGTCGTGCAGCTCCCCGCGGTCCTTTGGACCTTAAGGACGACCCCCAGCAGGGCAACTGGCTTCACCCCATTCTTCATGGTCTATGGGTCTGAGGCAATCCTCCCCACCGACCTAGAGTACGGATCGCCGAGGGTCAAGGCGTATGACGAGCAGGGAAACCAAGCGTCGCTCGAGGACGCACAAGACCAACTCGATGAAGCGCACGATGTGGCCCTGTTACACTCAGCCAAGTACCAACAGGCCCTATGACGACACCACAGTCGCAAGATGCAAGGCTGAGCCTTCAACGTCGGGGACCTGGTGCTCCGCCTTGTCCAGGACAACAGGGGACGGCACAAGCTGACCCCTCCGTGGGAAGGTCCTTTCGTCATCGCCCAAGTACTGCGTCCAGGCACGTACAAGCTGGTGACCCCCGACGGACGGATCTTCAGCAACGCTTGGAACATAGAACAGCTAAGACGCTTCTACCCTTAAATTTCGTTTCCACGTTTAAACACACGCATCCTTGCAATTTCCTAGTCCGCGGAGAAAAGCAGTTTTGAGTCGACCTTTTTGAGTCTCGTCACAGGCTCAGGGATATCCGACCCTGACCCTGCCTCAGGGTGGCATATCCCTCGGGGGCTATCGGGGGCTCAGGCCTAAGTCACCCAAGGTCCTCCCAAAACAACTTTTCCCCGAGCCGGGCCCCCTTCCTAAACGTTTGGGCATGAAAAGGGGAGAGTGCGCAAACGATGCCCAGGCAAGACTGATCGGACCGCGAGAAAGCCCACAGCCCAACGGCTACGGTACTATCGCCCATCAACGCTTACTGACGCATCCGACCCGTACTCTAAAACTTTCCAAACCCAGAAGGACAAGGAAGAGGATCAAAAGTAAACGTTGATAAATTACAAAAAATGGCCCCCGCGGCCATTACAAAAGCAAGTCCAAAATAAACTAACACATTTACATGGCCGGGTATCTGAACCCGACCCAGCTGGACCGTTCTGGGCTCCTCCGGCGGGACGGCCTCCTCCTCCAGCTGCGCCGCCAAGGCATCCGCCGGGCCGAGCACCGACGCATCAATCTCGTCCAGCTCAGCCTCGGTGTACCCAAGGGCATATCCTTCGCTCATCAAGTCAAAATCGAGGCTGGTGTAATGGGACCCGAAGACCCCGAAAGCCCGCTTCACACCAACGCGAAGCGCCTCACGAGCGATCTCGCGGGTCCGCTGGTACATTCCGAGGGCACGAGCCGCCAGCGAGCTCGTCCCTTCCCCCTGGACCACGCTGAGGCCAGTGCAGACGACGCGGACCACCTCCTGCAGGCTATTGTGCTCGGCGCGCTCCGCATCAAGAGCCCCCTTCAGCTGGTCGACTTCACCCGCAAGACATGTGCAAAAAAACATGCAGGATCAGAGACCCTCCGACACCACAAAGGAAGAAGGACAGGAGGAACCTTACCCTCGGACTGCGCCTTCAACGCGATCGTAGCGGTCTGAAGCTGACCAACCTCCGTCCCGAGGTCGGCCACCATCTTCTCGGCTTCGACCCTTCGGTCCCGGTCCTGCCAGGCCTGCTGCCGCTCCTGGCGGATGCGCTCAATGGTCTTCCGAAGGGCCTCCTGCTCCTTCTTCACCCAAAGGAGCTCCACGGCATCAAGCTGGGCTTTGTCGACAGCGGCCTGGAGGTCCACGCGGGCAGAGCGGGCCTCCTCGACAGCGGTCTGGAGACCATCCCGCGCCGCCTGATCGCGCCTCCGCAGGTCATCGATGACCTGTTGGGTGGCGGCGACCTGCGCGGCCAGCTCCTTGGACCGCTGCTCCTCCGCAAAGAGGCGCTCCTGCCCGAGCCGAAGGAGATCAGATTTCTCCCGGTTGCACTCCTGGAGGGCCTGCAAAATGACCCACAGTCAACGACAGAACGGCGGAGAAGAGAATGGTCACCGCGAGGAATGGCATACCTGACCAGCGGGAGCAATGACGCCATCCAGCTCCCCCGCCAAGGAAGAAAGGGCAGCACGGGCGCTGTGGAGCGCACCCTGCACTGCCCGCCACGTATCCTGCTCCTCGGCGGCGCCCAACGTGGGCAGGGGCCCCGGCTCCTCGGTCCTCGGCGTCGCCGCAAGGGCGGGCACGGCCACCACGGGCGCCGCTGGCCTCGACGGCGGCTCCGTCGCGTGCGCCACCATCCCTGCCGGGGTTGCCGCGGTCCCCATCAGCGCCGACGTGCGTCCCGCCTCGCCCACCGCCGCCACGGTCTCCGCCGCAACCACCAGGGCAAGCGTCGCCTCCCCCACAACGGCCGCCGGAGCAGGCACCTCCGTCTCCGCCGCCACCGTCGCCCCCGCCATGGCAGACTCCTCCATCCCCGTCGCCACCGCCGGAGCGGCACGCTCCTCCTCCGCCTCGTCATCGAGGTTTATTATCTCCTCGATCCGAGGGCCCTCGATCTCCCATCCCGCGGGGTCCGCCGTCATGGGGGTCACCTCGACGGCAACCTCCGTGGTCTCCCCGCTGGCGTCGCCCCTCACCGCCGGTTGGGCTGCGATCCGCCCCGCAGAGGTGGACGGCGTCCGCGACATTTTCTTCAGCGCCACCGGCGGAGCCCGAGAAGGGACGCTGCAAGACGACAAATGACATCAACAAAAGCAACTTAATGCAGGGAAAGGAAGCAGGCGGACGAGGACTTTTCCACTTACACTCTGCGGGCGCTAGGACGGCGGGCGCGTTTCGCCTCTGAGCCCGAGGCCGACCCCGGGGCATCTGGCAACGGCCGCTTGCCGCTGCTGCTCTGCTCCTCGGTCAGGGGCACAGGGGCGGGGGTCAGCCCCCTCGACTCCTGTGGCGCGCCCCGCGCCGACCCTCGGGGCGCGGCCCCGGAGCCCTGTGGGGTCGGGCCTCGGACGGACGGAGCAGGGGTCGGCCCTCCCGACTCCTGGGGAGCACCCCGCGCTCCTCCTCTTCCTCATCCTCCTCGTCATCATCATCGTCATCGTCATCATCATCGTCCGAAAGGACCGGACCCTTCTGCCACCGCCGGAACTCCTTGACGAGCCTCTTCTGCTTCTTCGCCTCCTTCTCATCCTTGCGCTTCTTCTATTTTTCAGCGAAGAGGCGGTTCCGCAGCCGCTGCTCGGCGTCCTCGGGGACGGGCGGGCGCGCGCCGACGACATTCGTCAGCTGGCCCTGCAGTCACAAAGACCCCGCGTCAGAATGATGAATCGAGAGGCGCAAGGAGAAGTAACGGGCGCACGAAATGCTCACCAGATCGATAAAGCCCCTGTCCGGCCGCATCGGAGGGTGGCCGGGCACCGGGAAGGTGACGTCTTTGTCTTCCAGCACCTCCCAGATGCGCTGACGAATCTCGGAGGTGGGGAGCGTGCCCGTCGCAAAGACGGTGCCTTCAGTGGGAGCGTCAGGAACCATCTCAGCGAGCAAGCGGGTCCGAAGCATCAGCGGCGCCACCCTCCGAGAATGGTACGCCCCGATAACTCCGGCCCCGGTGAGCCCCTTCGTCTTCAGGAACTCGATGGCACGGAGGAGGCTGGAGATTCGCTTCTTCTCTTTCTCCACTGGGCCGTACGCCCACACCTCCGGCGCCGCCTCGAAAACGCGGCCGGTGAACTCCGGCAAGGGGGCTTCGGAGTAGTTCTTCACGTAGAACCACTGCTGATGCCACCGCTTGTCGGACGTCGCAGTCTTCATCGCCATGTATTCCCTGGCACGGGACTGGCGAAAGTGGATCCCGGCGCACCCAATCGCCACCGGGGTCGTACGCTGCTGGCCGCTCCGCTTCTCGGCCTTCTGGTACAAACTCACTGTGAAGAAATACTTCCACAGCGAGAAATTGGGCTCGATGCCCAGGAATTCTTCGCACAGCGCGACGAATGCCGCGATGTGCTAGATCCCGTTGGGGTTGAGGTGCTGCAGCTCGAGCCCGTAGTAATGCAGCAGCCCGCGGAAGAAGAGGCTCGGCGGCGCCGCGAACCCCCGCTCGGGGAAATGGGCGAACGAGACAACATACCGGTTGGGCGGAGCCGGCGCCTCCTCCGATCCAGGAAATCTCCACTCGTTCCGCTCGGTCCTGTTGCAGAGGAGGCCCTTCTTCACGAGGCCCTCAGCACGCGAGGTCCCGAAGCTGGAACGCTCCAAGGTCGCCATTACGCGATGAGGGGAAGCTTGACGGTGGAAGGGGAAGAAGGCTGGAGCGTTGGGGAAGAAGAGAGGGAGGGGTGAGAAGGGACGGGCTCGCTAGCGACCATCACCCAGGCATCCGACTGCTCAGGGCGTCCCGACCTCACATTCGCGTCCGGCCGGCATCAAAGTTCATGGTTTTTCCCCGACGAAAGGCAACGAGCCACCGGGTCCAATCGAACGGACTCGGGAACTATATGAACTGGCCGACCGGAATCTGGGGTACGCCACCAGCTTGGCCCAGGCCGGACCCCCGCGAACGGGGACTGGGACCCCACTCGAATTGACCCGATTGCAGCTCAACGAGCACCACGGTTCGTCCAACGAGGATAATGTGGCACGGCTCACCCCCTCCGTCCCATAGAACGGACGCTTGAGGGGTAACGCACAAAAGTCGGTCTAGCCTCCCGACCGATCTCCTGCAACGCGCGGGGGCTCGGGGGCTAGATTCGCAACCGATGACCACACGGGTGGTCACAACATGAGGCCTCCAGATGGAGGGAGTTCCCCGGAACGGCACGGTTCCCCTCATGTCGAGACAATCACCATACAGCCCGCACGGCGAGCAAGAGTTCCCGACGAACAACAATAACAGCCTCTGGAGGAGCGTCCCCGCTCCACCACAAGCTCGGGGGCTACTATCAGGGGGAAAAAGTAAACGGTCACCTAATGACTATCATGGCAACGATTATGGAGGCCCGGACCGACCCGCGGCAACGGCGACCATCGTCAGCCCGACACGTGGGGGAAGCGCTCCGCTTCGCCCGACCCCGTCCCTCGTGGTCGGACGCTCCCGATCCCCCGGCAGGCGGGCTCCGCCTCGCCCGACCCCTCGCCACAAGGGTCCGCCTCGCCTGACCCCTCGCCATGAGGGTCCGCTTCGCCCGACCCCTCGCCATGAGGGTCCGCCTCGCCCGACCCCTCGCCACAAGGGTCCGCCTCGCCCGACCCAGGGGCTTAGGGTCGGACTCGCGTGGGCCCGCCGGACGGAAATCGGTCTCGGGCGAAGCTTTGCCTTAAATGCTCCATGGCTCGGGCGTGCGGAAAGGCGTCCACGCCGCTGACGTGACCTGTCACACCTACCAGCCCACGACCGCGCCGCGCACGGTACAGCGGCTCAGTCCTCTCTGATTCGCTGACAGGCCATCATGACCCACGTCGTCTGGCACAGGAGCACGCCTGACCGTCCACGCTCCACCTACCCGTCCTCACGCCCCGCGATTCCGGCGACAGGGACAGGGCGTCCGCGCCGCTCAGGCCGCCTGCAGCGTAACAGGGACAGTCGTGGCAGCCGTCAGCCCCGACGGGACGGAAGCCACAGCCATCATCACGCACGCCCGCCGTAACCGGCACCCGAGGAGGACAGCGATCAGATCAGTGCAGGCCGCCCGGCGAAGCAAGAAGACCAAAGACAACCGCGGCGCCCGGGGAGCACAAATCTCCTCCTTGGACTCCGCGCTCTCTCTCCCTCTCCATTTTCTTTCTCTGTGTCCCCACGCACGTCTCGCATGTGCCTGGTCAACTCCCTGGAACTATAAAGGGGAGGCCAGGGCCCCAGAGAAGAGGGGGAAATTTTTAGACACTCACACTTTCTCATACAGGCTTCTTCTTCCCTGCGAAGGAGAACACGCCACCACCATTAGAGCCTCTGTGCACACCTTAGAGACTTGGGACCGGTTCCCTCTCTCGCCATTCTGTAACCCCTACTACAGAACCCGCGTGGGTAACACGAGCAGCTCCCCATACTGGACGTAAGGCTCCTTCACGCCCGAACCAGTCTAAATTCCGTGTCACCCGCGCAACCATCTGAAGCCGTACGCGCATAAAAGAAATTTACTAGTCTAAGTCTTGATCACCAATCTTGACAACGACAGATTATCTCCAGTTGTTAAAGGAATTCAAGTCTGCGATGATCGAGCATATCCCTAGAAATTATAATGAAGAGGCCAACAGGCTGGCCCAACATGCATCTGGATATCGGCCGATTTAGGGGGCTATGATTTTAGAGCTCGCGGCCGATGATTGGCGAAGGGAAATCGCCGATGACCTTAAGGACCCCTCCCGGAAAGTAGATCGGCGGGTACGCTTTCAAGCCACAAAATATGTGTTACTTGAAGGTGATTTATTTTACCGGACGATTGATGGAGTTCTTCTCAAGTGCCTGGGAACAGAAGAGGCAAAGGTCCTGATGGGAGAAATCCATGAAGGCGTATCCGGAGCCCATCAATCGGCTCATAATATGAAATGGATGATCAAAAACAATGGGTATTACTGGCCAACGATTCTTGAGGACTGTTTCAAATATTATATAGGATGCCAAGACTGTCAGAGGTTTGGCAATGTACAACGCGCGCCAGCATCGGCTATGAATCCAGTAATCAAGCTGTGGCCGTTCAGAGGTTGGGGAATAGATCTCATCGGACAGATTCACCCTCCATCGAGTAAAGGGCATAAGTTCATATTGGTAGCCACAGATTATTTTACTAAGTGGGTGGAGGCAGTTCCTTTAAGGAACGTGATATCAGCCGATATGATTGAGTTCGTTAAGAACCATATTATCTATCGATTCGGTATTCCTCAGACTATCACAACTGATCAGGGAACAATGTTCACCTCTGGAGAATTCGGAGAATTCGCCGCCGATATGGGGATTAAATTATTAAATTCTTCTCCATATTATGCTCAAGCCAATGGCCAGGCAGAATCGTCAAATAAAGGGATAATCAAGTTGATCAAGAGGAAGATAGAGGAACAACCCAAAAAGTGGCACACGTCTTTGGCTGAATCTCTATGGGCTTATAGGATGGCTTGCCACGGAGCCACTAAGATATCTCCTTATCAGCTGGTTTATGGTCATGAGGTAGTATTGCCTTGGGAATTAAGGACGGGGTCAAGACGTATATCGCTTCAAGATCAGTTGACGGCCGATGATTATTCCTTCCTCATGAAAGATGAGCTCGATGACTCGGCAGGTCAGCGGTTGAGGGCCCTAATTAGCATAGAAGAAAACAAGAAAAGGGTGGCCAGATGGTATGACAAAAAGGTCAAAGTTAGACAATTCTCCCAGGGAGATTTGGTATGGAAGTTGGTGCTGCCGATAGGGTCCAAAGATCCCAAATTCGGTAAATGGTCACCCACTTGGGAAGGGCCGTACAGAATCGGCCGATGTGCCCCTGGAAATGCATATATTCTGGAAACTATTGAAGGGAAAGAATTCCCCAGAGCTTTAAATGGATGATATCTGAAGAGGTACTATCCAAGCATTTGGGTAGATGCATAACTTGCAGTAACATATATCAAGACAGCATGGCCGATCCTTATCGGCGTTTATCCACACAGCCGATGTGGGAATAACATCGCCTTAAGAAAGAAACATTGTGATTTTGTTTCACCAGCTCATTATTCGATGAAAACAACAGAATACATGGCCGACATGGTACGAGTCATCCTTAGAATAAAAATACTGATATATCTGAAGAGGTACTATCCAAGCATTTGGGTAGATGCATAACTTGCAGTAACATATATCAAGACAGCATGGCCGATCCTTATCGGCGTTTATCCACACAGCCGATGTGGGAATAACATCGCCTTAAGAAAGAAACATTGTGATTTGGTTTGACCAGCTCATTATTCGATGAAAACAACAGAATACATGGCCGACATGGTACGAGTCATCCTTAGAATAAAAATACTGATATATCTATTGATTACGCTTGCTCTTGATTTCTCTCTCGATCCGGCCCAGTTCTATTAGAAGGCGGGTCCTATTCTCCTTCGGATTCTCTACGGTGGCTCCAGTCTCAGCTTGATGGCATAGTTCTATCAGGAGGCGGGTCTTCTTCTCCTCCAGATTCTCCATGGCAGCTTCAGTCTCGACTTGATGAGGGAGTAGAGGATTCTTTTCAGATGGTAGTTGCCTACGGACCAAGCAGTGAGAGTCTATAAGATCCCAATACTTCTGGACAACAGCTGGAACATGATCTTTAAGTTCTTCAGAATGAGCTCTTATCAGATCTATGTCTGTCTGCGATAGTGATTCGTCTGAATGCATGACTTCGATCGCTCATTCCAGACTGGGGCTGAGACGTTTTGACTAAACAGAGATGGATGGTGAGACACGTCCCATCAGAGTAAAAGCATTCATAAATGCAAAGCTGTCAAAAGAAGTGATCCAAGACCAAATCGGCGCATCAACATTAAAGGAGTATTAAATGTTTACATGGTCCTTTACGACCCAAGGAGGGTGTCTATAGTAGCAATAGCCCGTCGCCTAATCTGATCGGCCGAGTCTACTATTCTTTGGTCGTCGTCGGCCGATCCAGGTATTTCTGGCATACGGCGATGAAGTCTTATCGCTTCGCAAGCCAAGCTCTGTCTTTCTTGTTTCTGCCCAGCGATGATGGATGGGAGCTCTTGAAGCTTCTTTTCTTCAGCAGCTATGTCTTTGGTTACTTGCTCCATCTCCTTGGCTAGCTCTGCTCTCCTCCGTTTTAGGCGATCTATTGTGCTGACAATATCCGGGCGGGCACTCTCGAGGAAGTTGATCCGTTGGTGTACTTCTTGAGCTCGGTGCTTGTAGGAATCAGCTTCCTCCCGGGTCTTTGCTAGTTGGGCACGATCGGCCATGTGACGCAGAGCCCTGGACACCGGAATCTGCATCCACTCTATGAACGCGGCGGGGTGCAGAGTTTCTGTCGCTTCTTCCGGGATTCGGCCCTTGATGTCACTGAAAAGTTGCCTAATCAGCAAGGCATCTTCTACCAATCGGCCGATATCATCTTGAAGGAGGACCCGCATACTCTCGAGCTTGGCACGGACATCGTCAGAAATTAATCTTGACGGAACTTGGCGCGAAGCGACTTCTTCATCTTCAGGCAAAGAAACTGCGAAGGAGAAAAGGCTATTATTCGGGGTATCCTGTTCCAGCAAAAGAGTAAGGACGAAGATCAGTAAGCAGTAAAGGAGATCGGCCGATTCCGGGGATAAGTTTATTACCTCCTTGAAGCGGATCTCTCTTGCTTGCGCCGATGGGAGCGCCTCCCTCGTCTTAGGGACTGGTACAATCGGCTCGTCAAAGGAAGAGGATTCAACAACTATTAATGCTCTGCTTGGACCAGCTTCCTGAAAAAGTATGGAAAACAGATCCTGTGAGTATACTATGGGTAATTGAAATAAGATGATATGAGATATTTGCCATGCCTCTGTTGATCTTCCGGCCGATGTTTGTTGTGGGGCTACAGTCAGTGTACCCAAATCGGCCTGCATCAGGATCAGTTAAGTCCTCTGAATATCGAGAAATTGAGGTAAGAGATTATCTACCTCGATGGGAAGAGTTGCTGGAGCTTCGGCTTCCGCTTGGGATGTGGCCGATTGCTGTGGGGACTGCACTGGAACGGCTTGTGCAGCCTGGCAGAAAGAAAAAGTTAGTGTTAGTGGAGCACTTAAAGATATATGAAATAAGCAAGATTACCTGAACAACTTCCACTAGCAGTGATGCCGCAGCTGCTCCGACTTCTGCGGTGACTTGAGGATCAGCCATCTCGGTAGTTTGCAAGGATAGAGGAATCGGAGTTTTGGCCGATACTACCGCCGTTTGGTCAATCGATCCGATGCGGGCACGCACCCGACGGGCTTGTTGTCTTCAAGGTTGGCCTTTTCGGTGTTCGTTTCAATCGGCCAGTGGCAATGTCCTTGATGGTTGGAGCGTGAAAGCCGATGAGTGGATATGGCGTATACGGATGATTGTTCTCTATCGGCCTGCCGCTTCAGCTCCGCATCGGAGGGACTTGGCTTTCAGACTAAGAAGATAAATATAAGTTAACGGTAAGATGATAGTATGGAAAGAGACAGCATTGAAATCGGCTGGGAGATAGGACATACCGCTACACTTGGGTCGATGTTTTCTGGGTCCAGAATGTTGCAATATGTTGATGGGGATTTGCAAAAGAGGTATTGCTTCCATTCTGCCCACCATAGTTTGAATTGCTGAACAACAAAAGAGGCCACTGTCCAATTGTTCAGGTCAACGGTGCTAGAATCTGGCACTAAGTTGCGCAGCCGATTGTAGTCAAGACTCTTGGTCAGTTCATCTCTGAATTTTGCTTGACCGGCAAAGTAAACCCGAATCGGCAGTTGACCAAAGCCCAGTTGTCTTGCTGCAGCCAATGGATTATAGAACTCATATGTGGGAGAGTCCTTTCCAAAGAAGAAGTTGGCTGGCAAAATCCCTGGCTTAATCAGGATATCCATAAGTTCCCTATCAAAAGTATGAGTGGAGAAGTCGTAGCTGATGGGAAGTTCAAAAATCGGCTCTACTGCCTGATAGGGATGCCAACTGACAGTCTCTTCACTGAGGCCACTGTAGAAGCGTCTGAAGTATTCAGCCGTACGGGCAGCAGTGAATTGACAGCCAGGGAAGGCCGATGCCGCCTCTCCAAAGGATCTGCAGCGTTGTCGGACGGTTGGGTTTTCCTCTGACTCAATGTTGGGAAACATTTTGGTCTCTATTCGTTGCTGAGAGACCTTGCTCATATATAGGTTGAGCCAGAGAGTAATGAACCACCAAGGACCGCCAGGGTTCCCAATCAGCTCCCCTTTTGACAGCTTAGTGCCGATTTGGTGCATCATGTGGTAGGCCGATCCCAATAGATGCTTTCCAAGGGGAACGGCCGATCCTAGTGACAGAGCTTCTGCCCGGGCTTGGGTGTTAGAAGAAGGGCCAACTGCTCTGCCACAGAAAAAATGTTTTTTCCAGCCACATCATCAAGAACGCAGTATGCTCTCTCTTTGAAACTGTCCCAGTCTTCATGTTTCTGTTGATATACCCCTTCCATCCGCCGATTCCTTTGGTTTCTAGCCGATGTGGCGGCTTAATCAGATAGTCAAAGGGGGTATCAGAGGACGAAATGTCAAGGCCGGTCAACAACAGGACATCGGCCAAAGTTGGAGTCATGGGTCCACGTCCAAAAAGGAACGCATTGAGTGCGTCGGACCAGAAGTAAGAAGCTGCTATGACTAAGGGCTCATTTTTCTCCATCTGGGACAGAGAGAGGTCTATGCATTGGCCGATTTTTAGTTCATCCCACTGAACTTTCCTAGACCTGGCTATTCTTTGGTACCATTCTCTCCATCCAGGGGTCTCATTTGGCCAGGACCTAAAGGCACCTGCCCACTGATCTAAATTCATAGGTGATTGCTTGAACGGGACTCTGTGGGTCTCTAGGTTGATCAGGTCAGTTGGATCGGGATTCCCCATGGGGCCTAAGCAGATAAGATCGGGGGATTCTGAAAGAGGAATGGTAATCTGGTGCCTAAATGCCTAAAAAAGGAGGAAAAAGAGGAAAAAACGGAGAATGGATCCAGAAAATGCTGGAGCAGTAGAAAAGCAAAAGGGGAAAATTTCAAGTGATTACCTTCGGGATGAAGATCATCGTTGCCGATGGGGCTGCCAGTTGAGCCGCCGATTGGGCCGCCGCCGCTGAAGGGGTTGCCGACAGAGCCTCCGTGGTTGGAGAGGTTGCTGATGGTGACGCTATTGGAAAGTTGAAGCAGGTTGCAAGCGAGATTGCTGGAGGGAGCAGTTGGAGATCAAGAGGGCTCGGGAGGAAGATGAACAGTGGTTCGCTGGAAGAAAATGCTAGGTTCGTGGGGAAAAGTAGGCGGAGAATGCCATTACTTAAGGATAATCCGAGGGAGCAAGGGTAAAGGCGGTATTTTTGCCGCGCCGTCTACACGAATTCCAGGGGAGCGGTCGTTTCGCGCGCTCGGTCCGAGGAAATTGCAATCATTATGCAGAATACCGCGAGATGGAAGGAGATTTTTACTGCGCCCGTTTCGGAGAAAAAGATTAAAGAAAAGAGTTTCGAAGTGAAAATTATGTTTTACTCCGAAACTGGGGGGCATGTGTTGACGCCAGATTTTGACACGTGTTGAATCGGCGTCAGGAGGAGAGGTTGGCCGATACGGCAGATCTAAAGGCTGCAGTAAAGAATCGGCCGATTGAGGTAACAGTTTGGAAATCGGCCGATTGGTGATACAGCTTGCGCCAACAGATTGGGGCCACAACAGAGGATCCTGGTGAAAAGTGGCCTAATGTTGGTCAACAGAGCGATGCTAATTCGGTCAAGAAGCAATTGGAAAAGTCCTGATTGGATTAGGAGACGGCGGCGGAAGATTCTGCGGGAGTCCGTTTCCTTTTTAAAGATATTATAGATATAGTAGTTTTCCTGTTTTAAATAAGGTTTTAACAAGTCGTAATCGACCAGGAGTCCTAGTTTTAGGGTATCAATAGGAGTCACTAGGGCTTTGCAAAACATCAACACATCAATCAACAAAAATACCTCTACTTTTTCCAGCAATTTACTTTCAAGTCGGCGACTTCGCCAATACTTTTTCTTCTTTCACGAGTTCGTACGGATTGGCAGGGCTGCATCAACTTGATCTCCGGCCAATTGGTAGGTTCCGCTTATCGAGTAACATCCGAGCTTTAACTACGGGCGCATCGATGTGATTTCGTTTGGATTTATTCACCAGTTATCGATATTTACTGGAATTATAGGTTTTACCTGTTGTTCTAGTATTATCACCAGTTATCTAGCTTGAGATCAGAGTAATCAGCTTTATCGTTGCTTTTCCTCGTTTCATTGTCATATAGCCGATTAGATCTATTTCAAGTGTTGCACTGTAATAATTGTTTAGATTGCTCCAGCAGTTTTCTTTGCAATTATCACGCAATCATCGGCAGATCCATAGCCGATTATCTTCACAGCAAATCGGCCGATTCGCCGACGCGCTCTTCGGGACAGATCGGAACCCCAGCCGATCAGGGACGCCCGGAATTTAATACTTTTATTTCCTTGTCAATCAATAGGTCAGATTGACTGGCATGCCGCGCGAATCGCACCAGGGCAATAACCCGAACAGGAGCTAAGCAGATTCTCCCGGGTCGTGTGTCCGACGCTGAAGACCATCGGCCGATTCCTGGCCGATTTTTAGCGCCAACAATCTTATACAATCAAAAGTTCCCTATGTTTAATGTTTTGTTCGTTGTACATTATTATTTGTTTGGTACGTTTGATTTTTTGTTCATAAAAATAATTATTTGTTCATGTTGATAAAATATTTATTCCCAGTAGCTGATACTAATTATTTAGTGTTAAAAACTATTTTTAAAAAATATTGTGCAAACCTAAGCAAGTGTGGTCTTGTTTTGAAGATCTTGTCATGAAAAAGATAATGGTGCTATCAAAATTTAATTTGGATGCACGATTTAAGATTTATAGATTTTTTAAGTATGAACTCTCCTTGCATGTAGGTAATATCATCAATTTGTCTCTAACTGCATGTATGCATATGTTATTCTATCTTTCTTCCATCGACAGTACCTGTTGGCGCTGAAATCGGCCGGATAGGAATCGGCCGATGGTCTTCAGCGTCGGACACACGACCCGGGAGAATCTGCTTAGCTCCTGTTCGGGTTATCGCCCTGGTGCAGTTCGCGCGGCGTGCCAGTCAATCTGACCTGTTGATTGACAAGGAAATAAAGTATTAAATTCCAGGCGCGTCGATCGGCTGGAGTTCCGATCTGTCCTGAGGAGCGCGTCGGCGGCGAATCGGCCGATTTGCTGTAGAGATGATCGGCTATGGATCAGCCGATAATCGTGTAGTAATTGTAAAGAGAACTGCTGGAGCGATCTAAACGATTACTACAGAGGCAACACTTGAAATAGATCTAATCGGCTGTAAGATGATAAATCAAAGAAGAACGATGATAAAGCCGATTACCCTGATTTCAAGCTGGATAACTGGTGATAATACTAGAATAACAGGTAAACTTGCAATTCTAGTAAATATCGATAACTGGTGAATAAATCCAAATGAAACCACAGCGATGCGCCGATTGGCCGGAGATCAGGTTGATGCAGCCCTGCCAATCCGTACGAACTCGTGAAAGAAGAAAAATATTGGCGAAGTCGCCGACTTGAAAGTAAATTGCTGGAAAACTAGAAGTATTATTGTTGATTGATGTGTTGATGTCCTTTGCAAGACCCTGACAACTCCTATTTATACCCTAAAACTAGGACTCCTGGTCGATCACGACTTGTTACAACCTTATTTAAACAACAGGAAAACTACTATATCTATAAGAATTTTAAAAGGAAACGGACTCCCGCAAAATCTTCCGCCGCCGTTCCCTAATCCAATCAGGATTCCCTTAAACTGCTCCTTCACCGACTTAGCGTGCCCTGTTGACCAACTTTTGACCAGGACCCTCCGAAATAGTCCCATCCTGTTGGCGCAGGCTGTATCACCAATCGGCCGATTTCCAACTGTTACCTCAATCGGCCGATTCCTTACTGTAGCCTTCAGATCTGTCGCATCGGCCAATCTTCTCCTCCTGACGCCGATTCAACACGTGTCAAAATCTGGCATCAACACATGCCCCCCAGTTTCGAAGTAAAATATAACTTTTTCTTCGAAACTCTTTCTTTAATCCTTTCCTCGGAAACGAGCGCAGTAAAATCTCCTTCCGTTCCGCGGCACAATGATTGCAATTTCCTCGAACCGAGCGCGCGAAATGACCGCTCCTCTGGAACTCGAGTAGACGGCGCGGTAAAAATACCATTTTTGCCCTCGCTTCCCTGATTTTTCTTAAGTACTGGCCTTCTTCGCCTATCCTTCCCCACGAATCTAGCATTCTCTTCCAACGAACTACTGTTCGTCTTCCCCCAAGCTATCTCGATCTCCTAGCGCTTCCCCCTTTCCGGCGATTTCATCCGCGGCCTGTTCCAACCTTCCAATGGCGTCACCATCGGCAACCACACCATCCACGGAGGCTCCATCGGCAACTCCTTCAGCGGCGGCGACCCAATCGGCGGCTTCCCCAGCGGTCTCATCGGCGACGATGATCTCCATCCTAGAGGTAAATGCTCGAAATTTTCTCCTTTTCGCCTTTCTACTGCTTCAGTATTTTCCGGACCCTCTCTCAGTTTCTTCCCTTTTCCCTTTTCTAGGCACTTAGGCACCGAATTACTATTCCTCTCTCAGAATCCCCTGACCTCATCTGTTTGGGCCCTATGGGGAACCCCGATCCAACGGACTTGATCAGCTTAGAAACCCATAGAATCCCTTTTAAGCAATCATCTATGGATTTAGATCATTGGGTAGGCACTTTCAGATCCTAGCCAAATGAAACACCCGGGTGGAGAGAATGGTACCAGAGGGTAGCCGGATCATGGAAGGTTCAGTGGGAAGAACTAAAAATCGGCCAGTGCATAGACTTATCTTTGTCTCAGATGGAAAGAAACGAACCTCTGGTCATGGCAGCCTCTTATTTTTGGTCCGATGCACTTAATGCGTTCCTTTTCGGACACGGACCCATGACCCCGACCTTGGCTGATGTTCTGCTGCTGACCGGCCTCGATGTCTCCTCCGCCGATACCCCTTTCAATTATCTGTTCAAGCCATCTCATCAGCTAGAGACCAAAGGAATCGGCGGGTGGAAAGGATACATTAGCAAAAACATGAAGACCGGGACAGTCTCGCAGAGGGAGCATACTGCCTTTTTGATGATGTGGCTCGGCATTTCTTCTATGGCAGAGCAGTCGGCCCCTCTTCAAACACTCAAGCTTTGGCAGAGGCTCTATCACAAGGATCGGCCATCCCCCTTGGAAAACATTTGCTGGGATCGGCGTATTATCTGATGCACCAAATCGGCATCAAGCTGTCGAAGGGGGAGCCGATCGGGAACCCTGGTGGTCCTTGGTGGTTCATCACCCTCTGGCTCAATTTACACATGAGCAAGGTCTCTCAGCAACGGATAGAGACAAAAACCTTTCCCAATATCGAGTCAGAGGAGAATCCATCAATCCGTCGCCGCTGCAGATCTTTTGGAGAAGCGGTATCGGCCTTCCCCGGCTGCCAGTTTACTGCTGCCCGCACAGCTGAGTACTTCAGATGTTTTTACAATGGCCTTAGTGAAGAGATGATCAGCTGGCACCCATATCTGGCAGTAGAGCCGATTTTTGAATTACCCATAAGCTACGATTTCTCCACCCTCACTTTTGACAGAGAGCTTATGGACATCTTGATCAAGCCGGGAATTCTGCCGGCCAATTTCTTCTTAGGAAAGGATTCACCCACCTACGAGTTCTACAATCCATCGGCTGCAGCAAGGCAACTGGGTTTTGGCCAACTGCCGATTCGGGTCTACTTCGCCGGTCAGGCAAAATTCAGAGATGGACTGACCTCAAGTCTCGATTACAGCCGGCTGTGCGATCTAGTACCCGATTCCAGTACCATTGACCTGAATAGTTGGTCAGTTGCCTCTTTTGCCACCCAGCAATTCAAATTATGGTGGGCAGAATGGAAGCAACACCTTTTCTGTAAATCTCCATCGTCTTACTGCAACATTCTGGACCCAGAGAACATTGATCCAAATGCAACGGTATGTCCTTTTTCTCAGCCGATTCCAATGCCATTTCCTTCTACACTGTCATCTTGTTATTAACTCATGTTCATCTCCTCAGTCTGAAAGCCATGTCCCTCCTATGCGGAGCCGAAGCGGCCGGCCGATAGATAGTCATCACCAATACACGCCGTATCCACTTATCGGCTTTCATGCTCCGACCATCAAGGATATCTCTACTGGCCGATCGAAGCGAGCACCAAAAAGGCAAACATCAAAGATAATCAGCCGTCGGGTGCGAGCTCGCATTGGATCGGCCGATCAGACGGCAATAGCATCAGCTGAAGTTCCCCGCATCGGATCGGCCAACCAGATGGCAGTGGTATCGGCCGAGACTTCCCGCATCGGATCGGCTGACCAAGTAGTGGTGGCACCAGCTGAGACTCCTTTACCTTTGCCGGCTGTCGAGATGGCCGATCCCCAAGTCACTGCTGAAGTCGGGGCAGCTGCAGCATCGCTATTAGTAGAAGCTGTTCAGGTAATCTTATTTATCTCATATATTCTCCAAATCTTCCACTGACATTAATTCTATTCCTATGCCAGGCTGCACAAGCTATCCCACCGCAATCTCCGCAACAATCGGCCATGTCTCAAGTGGGAACCGAGACTCCAGCAGCTCCTGTCGCCGAGGTCAACGATCTCTTACCTTAAATTCTTAATTCTCAGAAAACATAACCAATCTTGATGCAGGCCGATTTGGGTATGCCAACTACAACCCTACAACAGGCATCGGCCGGGAGACCCACACAGGCATGGCAAATTTCTGTCACCATCTTATTTCAATTTCCCATAGCATTTTCACGGGAATCTTCTTTTATGTCCTTTTCAGGAAGCTGGTCCAAGCGGAGCGCTAATAACCATTGAATCTTCTTCTTCCGACGAGCCAAATGAACCAGTCCCTGAGACAAGGGAAACACTTCCACCGGCGCAGGCAAGAGAAATTCGCTTTGAAGAGGTAACAATCTTACCATTAGAATCGGCCGATTTCCTTTCACCGCTTGCTTACCCTTTACTTTATTTCCTCACAGGAGCAAGATACCCCCAACAACAGCATCTTCTCTTTTGCTGTCTCCTTGGCCGATGACGAAGAAATCGCTTCACACCCAATTCCATCGAGCTCCACCTCCGACGATGTCCGCGCCAAGCTCGAAAGCATGCGCACTCTCCTTCAAGATGACATCGGCCTATTGGTAGAAGATGCGTCGCCGATTCGACGACTTTTCAACGAGATCAAAGGTCGAATCCCGGAAGAAGTATCAGAAAATTTAGCGTATGCTGCCTACATAGAGCACATGCAGATTCCGGTCTCTAGGGTGCTACGCCATATGGCCGATCGTGCTCAGATGACAAAAACTCAGGAGGAGGTCAATTCATACAAGCACCGGGCTCAGGAAGTACACCACAGGATCAACTTCCTCGAAATCTGCTGTCCGGACATCGTCGGCGCAATAGATCGACTGAAACGGAGGAGAGCAGAACTGGCCAAGGAAATAGAACAGATAACCAAAGAGATAGCCGCTGAAGAAAAGAGGCTCCAAGAACTCCCATCCATCATCAGCGAGCTGAAGCAGGAAAGACAGCATCTGGCCCGCGAAACAATAAGACTTCGTCGCCGTGTGTCAGAAGTACCAGGATCGGCCGACGATGATCAGAGAGTACTAGACTCGACCGATCAAATTAGACGACGAGCTATCGTAGCCATAGACACTTTCCTTGGGTTGTAAAGAATATGTTAAACATTTATTGCTCCTTCAATGTCACTGCGCCGATTTGAATTTGAACTGCTCGTTCAGCCTGCTTTGCATTTATGTATGTATTTAGTCCGATAGGACGTATCTCACCATCCATCTACCTCCTCTTCATTTATAAGTAGACTATTCACCATCTCCAGAGGCATACACATCACTTGTCTTCTCTGTGGCAGAACCACCTGAATTAATCCGGCTCAAGTGTATTAACCATCACCATTAGGGCACTTTCGGTTAACCTTACACTTCAAACGGAGTAATCCACTGGTCTGTCGGGTATAACCTCCCGATACAACCACGGTAAGCGGATCGAGCGCCATACATACAAAAGCTCATGCGATGATGAGCCCAGAGAATACCACATTCCAGCAAATATTACAAAACTTCCATAAGTAAATATTACAGACCAAGTTTTGAGTTTAGAAACCAAGTATTTCAATGATCACAAATAAGTTCTTCAGAGTTTTAAGTTGCAGCGGAAATAACAACGGGAGCTACTCGACGATACAGGATGTCTCGATGAAGCCCGTACGAGACATCACTCGGCATTATCTCCGTTGGACGGGGGCGTATCCCATTCCACCGACCAACCAGGGGGAAGAGTGCAGGGCCAAGTCAAGCTAGCAATCATGTATTCGAAGGTCTCACCTGAAAACAAGCCACAAGCAAGGCTGAGTATACTAATACTCAGCAAGGCTTACCCGTCTAATGGGGTATACTTAGCCGACTCCTAGACATGCGAGGCCTTTGGCTTGAGGGGTTTGTTTTGCCAAAAAGCATATATAGTAGGTCCTTACTTTCAGATTTTAGCTCCAAGTTCTAGCTTTCTTGAACCATTCTAGGTAAGCAACTATCCAATATCATACATGGTGAAGCATTAAATTTTCATCCAACAAGTTTATTCATCATCATTGTTCCTCTTCTTACTCTGTGGGTAAAAGTGGTTAAGCAGTCTCAATAGCCGTGAGAAACGGACGATTCAAATCGAATTTCTTAACCTTGCAACGGAAACCTAAACACACGTCACGTGGTTACTCCCAGAGTCACACGTGCAACCTTTCCCTTCAATTCCCGCTTCACGGAACAGGCCCACCGCCCTCGACTACACCTCCCCACAGACCTCGGTACGTCGGGCTGTGGCGGCCGATGCACCCGCCATTAGCTAGATGTGAACGAATTCAAGACAGTGGGGAGTATGTTCCGGCCTCGGTTCAATCCGGTACTTAAGCTTACCGATTACCATATTCTCGGCATGTGGTTAGTACGTTCAAAGACTTAACCATCACTTACCACACACTGCGGCCTTAGCATTTTTCACTAGACAGACAGGCCTCAATCATCAACATAAACATCGTACCATAGCCCGTCCGTCGTCCTTATGATTGCAGCGTGTAGTAACAATCAACTCCTAATTTCTCGCGAGTGACAGGAAATCACTCGACTTTTACCGAGTCCTATTAGCATAGCATTCTATCGAACCTTGCATCTAGTGTTCAGAGCATGGGTACCTAGGATCATGCAACTAAGTTTTCATCCACTCCTATAAACTTAATGCACAAGTAAAGTAGAGTAATAAGTTGCATAAGTTTAGAAAATAGGGTTCATGCTCCGGGGCTTGCCTTCTTGTGAACTGTTAGTTTGGGGCTCTTCCGAACATGGGTTCGGGTCTTCGGCAACTTCAGTTAGATTCACTTGAGCTTCACGCTGCTCACTCTCGGACGCGGGCACCAACTCGTACGTTCCGTCGGCGAGAGTAGTCGTTTCTACATGAATGCACAAGTTTAAGTAGTGGTGATAGTAAATGACATTATTTCCTTCACGATAAAGTTGCAGTTCATAAGACATAGGTTTTGCTGTGAAGTGATTTACTTTAACATTTCCTGGGCAATCGTTAATAGAGTTCATCTTAATCTATTTAACTTCATTAAAGAAGAAGGGGTTGTGTTATATTTAAACACCAACATGAGTTGAACACAAATACTAATCTAGTTAGCTTCTGGTAATAAAATTGTTATTCAAAGTACATTATGCAGAGATAAGGTCACTGTAAAAATTTCAGACATTTTTGTGTAGCATGTTAAATATGAAAAATGTAATACACAGCCACTGCTAGAATCTAGTTATTTTTATACAGAACAAACCATGCAAGTATTGATGCTAAATATTTTACAGGGTGTTGCTATAACCATATTTGTGCTACTGTAAATTTTTCAGATTTTATTGTGCATGATTTAGAGCATAATAAATGGGACAAGCTACACTCATGTTATTAAAGATTAGTCTCTCCAGGATGTTATACAGGGTTTCTATGTATGAAACTTTTTGTACAGCTTGAGCTACTCTAATGTGTTTCACAGCAAAAAGATGGACATTTTCTAAGCGCTTTACTAATTATTTTGAATTAGTGAAGTTTTCCTACTACAAATTCATATGAACAGGTTACATATATTAAAAATGTTTCTAAATTTTTCTATGGCCTCTAGGTGTTACTACAACAACACAGAAAAAGTTTCATGACATTAAACATCACAGAACAGCAGGAAAAATTAGTTCTAACACTTCATGGCATAAAACAAGGTTGGACAAAAGGTGTATCTAGAGATGGCTTTTGGTCCTGATCTTTTTACACAGCCCTAAACATCAAGTAACTAACTCACTACCCAAAATTTAGGGTCAGCAATGATCTACAACAGTGGGTACAAAAGAAGTTCCTTAAACCTTCCATTTAATCTAGAGCAAAATATATTGAGAATCTGAGAAACTTTATGTAACATAAGTTGTAGAGATTCTTCTAGAGATTCTAGAAAAGTTGAGTTTGCATTTTTCTGAATTTTCTACGATTTTATACGAATTTTGCAAGTTCACTGATTTGGTTAAAACTTTCTTTACAGAGGGGTCCCTGAAAACTAGCAGAAAACCCCCTAGAAAGATTTGGGCATTTGCAATGTGGTCCCTGGTCGCAAAATCACGGCGGGGTCATCCTGTCCGGCCAAATTCCGGCGAGCTGGGTCGCCGGCGGCGAGGGCAAGGTGGGGGAGGAGCAAGAGGAGGTTGGGGGCTACCTTTGGGTGGTCACGGTTGGGGCGGAGGTGGTCTGAGCAGGGCTGCCCGCGGCGAGCAGGGGCGGCGGCGCTCCGGCGATGAGGGCGGCGGGGCTCGGGCTGGGGAGCTTCAGCGCACTGAGGGGGACCCGTTTCAGCGCTTGTCTCGGGCGGAGGTGGGCCGGAGCAGGGGGTTCCACGGCGAGGTGGGGGGGCGCCGGCGGCAATGGAGTGGTGCTCTGCTCTGTTCTGGCGGGGAAGAAGAAAGGAGAGGAGGGAGGGGCGCTGCGCCGGCTTTATAGCTGGTGGAGCTCATGGGGGCGGGCTTGGCACGACTGGGGCGCGGGGTGGAGGGGGCGGCGAGGCTGGGCGCTGTTGGGTGCGGCCAGCGGTGACCAGCGGTGCTATTGGGCAGGCGGCGGTGCACGGGGGTGCTGTATCGCGTGCGACTACGCGGGCAGGCGACTGGGCGAGCGAGATAGCGGCGTGGGCGTGCTACTGGCGAGCTGGGGCGGCACGACAGGGCACTGGTGGAGGGGGCGGTGGCCAGCGACTGGTCAGCACGGTGGCGCACCGGGGATTGGGCAGAGACACGGCGTGGGGGGGGGGGGGAGGAGAAGAAGGCGCGGCCGCGGTTGGGCGAGCGGGGGCGGTGCAGCAGGGCGCCGTGGGTTGGCTCGGCGCCTGGTGCCGCGCAGGCGTCGAGGGCCAGGTGGCCGGCGGTGGTCGGGCGAGCTGGGCGGTGCAGCAGAGGAGGGAGAGGTGAGGGAGGGACCTAAGTGCAAAAATTTGAAAAACTTCAGGGGGCTGGGTGCAAACAGGGCGTTTTCTCCTCTTTCTAATTTGAATTTCAAAAACTTTTGAACATGAAAGTTGTTCAGAATAAAAAGTTCTACAAGTTTGGTTTCAGGCAACATCTTATTTGGCTTATGGTTTGAAAGTTAATTTAAAAGTTTCAAATGTGTCCAAATGTGCCCAAATTCGATTCGAATTTCAACTTAACTCGTTCTAATTCTTTTCACCCTTTTATTAGTTGGTTAAGCATAGGGTTAGGCTAATGATACTGAATTTTGAAATGAAATTTTACCAGGGTTGTCACAGCCTTCCCCCCTTAACAAGAATCTCGCCCCGAGATTCGGTAATTCTTAGTGTGGGCGTGGGGGCACATACCAGTGGTTGAGATAAGAAACCCAGGGAAATGTTGGTTTAGGTAGCTCTCGGTTTCCCAGGTGGCTTCTTCTTCCGTGTGGTGATTCCATTGTACTTTATACATTCTAATTACTTTCCTCCTGGTCTCTCTTTCTTTTTGATCCAAAATTTTAACCGGGTGTTCGACATACGAGAGGTCGGGTTCTAACAATATTTCCTGCTGTTCCACAATCTCAGTAGGGACTCGAATACACTTCTTGAGTTGAGATACGTGGAAGACATCATGAGTGGTCGTGAGCTGAGGGGGCAGTCGTAATCTGTAGGCTACGGGTCTGCAACTCTCAATGATTTCGTAAGGACCAACATAACGGGGAGCTAGTTTGCCCTTGATTCCGAATCTTTGCGCTCCCTTGGTTGGCGAAACTCGAAGGTAGACATGATCGCCAACTTCGAACTTTAGGGGCTTTCTCCTTTTGTCAGAATAGCTCTTTTGTCGGGCTTGTGCGGCTTTAAGATTTGCTTGTATTACTTTTACTTTCTCTTCTACCTCGATTACCAGGTCGGGTCCAATTATTTTACGTTCTCCGGTTTGTGACCAGCTCAAAGGAGTTCGACACCTTTGTCCGTACAGGGCCTCAAATGGTGCCATTTTCAAACTCGTTTGATAGCTGTTGTTGTACGAGAACTCTGCTAGGGGTAGACATTTGTCCCAATTCTTGTCATAGTGAATGACGCAAGCTCTCAGCATGTCTTCAAGAATTTGGTTTACTCTTTCCGTTTGTCCGTCAGTCTGAGGATGGTATGCTGAGCTGCGAATTAGTTTGGTACCAAAAGACGTTTGCAGTTGTTCCCAAAAGCGGGCTACAAACTGAGTACCACGATCAGAAATAATTGTCTTAGGTATTCCATGTAGGCAAACAATACGATCGAGGTAAATCTCGGCATATTTCTTGGCGGTATAGGTGGTGTGTACCGGAAGGAAATGTGCCGTCTTTGTGAGTCTATCTACGATAACCCATATGGAATCATGTTTCTGGGAGGTGTTTGGTAGTCCAACGATGAAGTCCATACTTATGTCCTCCCATTTCCAGGATGGTATAGGTAACGGTTGAAGTGTACCGGCTACCTTCAAGTGGCTAGCTTTTACTCTCTGGCATGTATCACATTCCGAGACATACGTAGCAATTTCTCTTTTCATTCTAGTCCACCAGAAGTTTTGCCTTAGGTCCTGATACATTTTGCTACTGCCGGGGTGGATAGAGAATTTGGAAAGGTGTGCCTCATCGAGAATTTGCTTGCGGAGTTCACGATTCTTCGGAACGACTATACGACTTTCGAACCATAGAACTCCCTTATGGTCCTGGCGGAAACATTTGTACTTCTCCTCACCTAGAGAGAGTTTTTGTTTGATGATCTTAATTCCTTTATCATGTAGTTGTGCCATGACGATTTGGTCGTGAAGAGTGGGCTCAACTGAGATGTGATCTAGAGTGCCTTGGGAAACCATTTCCATGTTAAGTTTCCTCATTTCTGCACACAATGTCTCATGGTAGGACTCCATGGATAAGCAATGGCAATGGGACTTGCGGCTTAGTGCATCCGCGACTACATTAGCCTTACCGGGGTGATAGTGCACTTCGAGGTCGTAATCCTTGATTAATTCTAGCCATCTCCGTTGTCTCATATTTAGATCGGCTTGTGTGAAGATATACTTGAGACTTTTATGATCAGTGTAGATATTGCACTGTGTACCCATGAGATAGTGCCTCCATATTTTCAGAGCGTGAATGACAGCTGCAAGCTCAAGATCATGAGTGGGATAATTCTGCTCGTGGGGCCGAAGGGCTCGTGAGGCATATGCAATCACTCGATTCTCTTGCATAAGCACACATCCTAGACCAGTACCCGATGCGTCACAATACACATCGAATGACTTGGTATTATCGGGTTGAGCTAACACAGGTGCAGTGGTCAGATGCTCTCTGAGAGTGTGGAAAGCTTCTTCACATTTCTCATTCCATACAAACTTTACTTCCTTCTTTAACAGTTCAGTCATGGGCTTAGCAATTCGAGAGAAATCCGGGATGAAGCGACGGTAGTAACCGGCTAAGCCGAGGAAACTGCGAATCTGATGAACAGAGGTAGGGGGTCTCCAATCCATCACCTCTTGTACCTTGCTGGGGTCAACAGCTATGCCTTCGCTGGAGATCGTGTGACCTAAGAACTTTACAGTATCCAACCAGAATTCACACTTAGAAAACTTAGCATAGAGCTGATGGTCTCTTAGACGCTGAAGAACAATGTGCAGGTGCTTAGCATGCTCTTCCTCATCCTTGGAATAGATAAGGATGTCATCGATGAACACTACGACGAATTTGTCAAGCTCGGGCATGAATACCGAATTCATGAGATACATGAAGTAGGCAGGGCATTGGTGAGTCCAAAGGACATGACCAAGAATTCATATAGTCCATAGCGTGTGGAGAAGGCAGTTTTAGGAATATCGCAGGGGCGAATCTTGATTTGATGATATCCTGAACGAAGATCAATCTTTGAGAAGACTCTGGCTCCAGCTAATTGATCGAAGAGTACATCGATGCGAGGAAGGGGGTATTTATTTTTAACAGTTACCGCATTGAGAGGTCGGTAGTCCACACATAATCTTAAACTGTCATCCTTTTTCTTTACAAAAAGGGCTGGACATCCCCAATGTGACGCGCTAGGGCGAATGAAACCTTTGTCCAGTAGTTCTTGGAGTTGAATTTTTAGCTCTGCCAATTCTTTAGGGGGCATCCTATATGGTCTTTTGGATATAGGTGCAGTGCCTGGTTGTAGTTCAATGATGAACTCAATATCCCTATCTGGTGGCATTCCGGGTAAGTCGTCCGGAAAGACATCGGCATACTCGCATACCACAGGAATATCCTCTAGCTTAAGTCCTTCCATTTTGTAAGCACAGGAATTCGTGCAATCTAGGAATGGTAGGTAAAGGGTAGTGGCTCCGTGACTAGGTGAATTTATCTCAACGGCTTGGGAAGAAAGGTCCAGTGTGACTCCATGCCTAGTCATCCAGTTCATTCCCAAAATAATATCCATGCCGTCAAGGGGTAAAAGAACAAGGTCTGTGTTGATGACTTTACTTCCCAACTTTATCGGTACCAGCCTTATTATTTGGTTGGAAGCAATTTTTCCACCCGGTGTTGATATCATATACGACCCTTTGGTGTGACAAACATTCAAGTCTACTTTTGCACCAAACTTTGCACTAATGAAACTATGTGATGCACCAGAATCAAACAATATAACTGCAGGCTTGTTATGGATGGAGAATGTACCCGTCGTCACTGGTGCTCATTCAGGAAGTTCTGCAAGGGTGGTGAAGTTGATCCGTCCTTGTTTGACCTGGATGGTCTGCTTCTTGCCTTTGTTCTTATTGTTCTGGTTAGAGTCCTGGCCCTGATTTGGCAGCCTGGGTTGAGGGCATTCGCGAGCGAAATGACCGGAACTCCCGCATTTGAAACAACGATTCGCGGGGCTGGGTCGAAGAGGCTGTTGCAGAGTGGGCCTCGGACCATTCTGTGGAGGCATCGGGGGTCGTACCATGCCTGGCTGCTGCGGGGGCCTGATAATCCAACGCCCTGGCTGAGGGGCCTTCGGTGGAGCTGTAGGCGCAGCATTTCGCACCAAGCGATACCTCGGTGGCTGAGCACCCGAGGGTCCAGCTAGCGCCTTTCTCTTCTTTTCAGCACGATGAGCCTCAATACAGTCCTCTTGAGTGATGGCCATGTTGACTAGCTCATTATATGTATCGGCTTTGACAAGATTCAGTCGTTCCTTGAGTTTAGTACTCAGACCTCTACGGAAACGATCACGCTTCTTGGCATCTGTGTCTGCGTGATAGCCCGCGTATTGGCACAGATTGTTGAAGGCCTGAGCATACTGAAGTACAGTGTGGTTATCCTGAGTGAGAGCTAAAAACTCATTTAGCTTTCTTTCTATGAGACCTTCGGGAATATGGTGTGCCCGGAACGCAGTCTTGAATTCATCCCAGGTGATAATGTGATCAGCGGGGAGCATAGCAAAATAGTGGTCCCACCATAGACGAGCCGTACCGCGAAGCTGCTGCGCGGCAAAGCGGGCCTTGTTTTCATCCGAACATGGGGCCACAAGTAGAGAAAACTTGGACTCGATTGTGCGAATCCAAGCGTCCGCCTCCAAGGGTTCCTCCGTCTCGTGAAACAAGGGAGGCTGGGTCCCCAGAAAATCCGTATATCCTGCAGCTTGGGGGTGGTGGACATTTTGCCCACCCCGCTGGTTGTGTTGCTGTCCTTGCACCAGCTGACGAAGCAACTCGGTTTGAGCGGCCATTACTTCAACCAAGCTGGGTGGTGGCGGCGGCTGTGGTTGTGATCCACTTGCGCTAGCACCAAAACCATCCGGGTTACCACTGGTTGCTCCAACCATCTGAAAAGGTGAATGTTCTTCATTAGCAACGTGATCCATATTGCTTCCATGACTCCAAAAAGATCTAACGCGGAATAGTAGACTTCCAAAAGGTCCTGGATGGAATCGCGGGCATAAAAACTGTCTGCCATAAGAATCTTATAACTCCTGGTAGGTTCATCCAAGTTCCTCATATTTTGGCAGTGGATAGGGAATCTAGGGATGTACAACTTTGATATTCAGCCAGGATGCTAAATCGATGGATAAGATGGTCAAACGATTCACTCTTTGCTTCGCTGTTTTGGCTGTTTTTCAGCAGAACGAGTTATAGTATCTGGCCTATAACTTCAACAGTTCTGGTCCAAAAATTCTCAACTTTTACCAGAGCATTCTTAAGGTATCTGTGCACCACTTTTCTATTCAACACTTTGGCTGGATTAGGCTCTAAGATGGCTGTTCCCTTAAGGTCTTACTTCTCTGTCTACCCAAAAATTTCCAGTGAACAGGGGGCCAATGTTTCGTGCATCAGCGAAAATCTACCCAGCCAAACTTTACCAAATTTTAACAGCATCTACCTGGGTAAATTTGGAACAAGTTTTGTGTTGTACTCTTTTGCAGAAAACCGCAGGAAGGGGGCCTAAAAATTTAAGTGGCAGAAGTGCTTATTCTGGACAGAATTCTGACATTCCAAGGTTTTTGTTGTTTCTTACTATCCATAAGTTCAGAATTTTTGATTTTTGAACAGGGGATAGGACACAAAATTTGGAACAATTCTTTCAACATGAACTTTACCAGAAAAGGTCATTTTCTTTGATCAATAAATCTCTCTTTTCGGTCATGGCAAATTTGGGACAGATTCGCTAGATAGTCCTTATGCAAAATCACGCTTAGATACGCAAAAACCTTACCACTCTCATACAACGCATTTTTCCATTTCAGATATATATATGGTCATGATGCATGCACGTCCTATTCGTCCTCACAAAGAAAAATAATTGCCAAATACTTTTGGTCTTACGAAGATAGTTTCGGTGGCATACACAATACGGCTCTCGCTATAATAGCTAGTCGAGTCTTTCTAATCGTTCCTTAACTTATCGTAAGCGCGGTTAGTGTACCTGCAAAAGATTGACAAACATATATATTTCATGAACCTTTCATGCCAGCACTCATGAAAGCGTTCGTATTCATTACCGTTTACTTATAGAAACGATATCTGTACAATTTCCGCCGTACAGACGACGTTAACATACGCTATCGAGATAGCGTATTCACGGGGGTACCGTCATGAGACGGGGGTATGAACAGCGATCGCCATACCCTGCGCCAAACCTTCTACTCCCAATATGTTCAACTAACAGTTGGCATATTGGCAGCACCTCAAGTAAGCCACTGCTTGAGGGCAGCGTTCGGTTCGCATCACCGACAGGAAGGCCAAGCTCTCTCAGTTGGCTGAGGATCCTTACCTTCTTACCTTAGCGATGAGTGCGTCGTTACAGAATTTAAGGTCGGTTGTGCATGAAAGTAAGTTTTGACAGAAGGTAATGTGCTGGAAGTCAGTTGATAATATATAGAAGTTAGATAGCCACCTAGTAAACTTTTCCCATAATCCCTTAGGGCTTTACGAACTAGGCACCATCCTTAACGTACCAACGTATTTCGCAACACATCCTTCTAGTCAAGCTTTAGTAAAACAAGTTTTTAAGGCTTGTTGCATTCTCTGGCGTATGCATTTCGGCTCTGGCGCCAGCTGTTGCCAGCTGTGGCACCAACTACGGCTCTGATACCAGCTGTGGCAGAACCACCTGAATTAATCCGGCTCAGGTGTATTAACCATCACCATTAGGGCACTTTCGGTTAACCTTACACTTCAAACGGAGTAATCCACTGGTCTGTCGGGTATAACCTCCCGATACAACCACGGTAAGCGGATCGAGCGCCATACATACAAAAGCTCATGCGATGATGAGCCCAGAGAATACCACATTCCAGCAAATATTACAAAACTTCCATAAGTAAATATTACAGACCAAGTTTTGAGTTTAGAAACCAAGTACTTCAATGATCACAAATAAGTTCTTCAGAGTTTTAAGTTGCAGCGGAAATAACAACGGGAGCTACTCGACGATACAGGATGTCTCGATGAAGCCCGTACGAGACATCACTCGGCATTATCTCCGTTGGACGGGGGCGTATCCCATTCCACCGACCAACCAGGGGGAAGAGTGCAGGGCCAAGTCAAGCTAGCAATCATGTCTTCGAAGGTCTCACCTGAAAACGAGCCACAAGCAAGGCTGAGTATACTAATACTCAGCAAGGCTTACCCGTCTAATGGGGTATACTTAGCCGACTCCTAGACATGCGAGGCCTTTGGCTTGAGGGGTTTGTTTTGCCAAAAAGCATATATAGTAGGTCCTTACTTTCAGATTTTAGCTCCAAGTTCTAGCTTTCTTTAACCATTCTAGGTAAGCAACTATCCAATATCATACATGGTGAAGCATTAAATTTTCATCCAACAAGTTTATTCATCATCATTGTTCCTCTTCTTACTCTGTGGGTAAAAGTGGTTAAGCAGTCTCAATAGCCGTGAGAAATGGACGATTCGAATCGAATTTCTTAACCTTGCAAGGGAAACCTAAACACACGTCACGTGGTTACTCCCAGAGTCACACGTGCAACCTTTCCCTTCAATTCCCGCTTCACGGAACAGGCCCACCGCCCTCGACTACACCTCCCCACAGACCTCGGTACGTCGGGCTGTGGCGGCCGATGCACCCGCCATTAGCTAGATGTGAACGAATTCAAGACAGTGGGGAGTATGTTCCGGCCTCGGTTCAATCCGGTACTTAAGCTTACCGATTACCATATTCTCGGCATGTGGTTAGTACGTTCAAAGACTTAACCATCACTTACCACACACTGCGGCCTTAGCATTTTTCACTAGACAGACGGGCCTCAATCATCAACATAAACATCGTACCATAGCCCGTCCGTCGTCCTTATGATTGCAGCGTGTAGTAACAATCAACTCCTAATTTCTCGCGAGTGACAGGAAATCACTCGACTTTTACCGAGTCCTATTAGCATAGCATTCTATCGAACCTTGCATCTAGTGTTCAGAGCATGGGTACCTAGGATCATGCAACTAAGTTTTCATCCACTCCTATAAACTTAATGCACAAGTAAAGTAGAGTAATAAGTTGCATAAGTTTAGAAAATAGGGTTCATGCTCCGGGGCTTGCCTTCTTGTGAACTGTTAGTTTGGGGCTCTTCCGAACTTGGGTTCGGGTCTTCGGCAACTTCAGTTAGATTCACTTGAGCTTTACGCTGCTCACTCTCGGACGCGGGCACCAACTCGTACGTTCCGTCGGCGAGAGTAGTCGTTTCTACATGAATGCACAAGTTTAAGTAGTGGTGATAGTAAATGACATTATTTCCTTCACGATAAAGTTGCAGTTCATAAGACATAGGTTTTGCTGTGAAGTGATTTACTTTAACATTTCCTGGGCAATCGTTAATAGAGTTCATCTTAATCTATTTAACTTCATTAAAGAAGAAGGGGTTGTGTTATATTTAAACACCAACATGAGTTGAACACAAATACTAATCTAGTTAGCTTCTGGTAATAAAATTGTTATTCAAAGTACATTATGCAGAGATAAGGTCATTGTAAAAATTTCAGACATTTTTGTGTAGCATGTTAAATATGAAAAATGTAATACACAGCCACTGCTAGAATCTCGTTATTTCTATACAGAACAAACCATGCAAGTATTGATGCTAAACATTTTACAGGGTGTTGCTATAACCATATTTGTTCTACTGTAAATTTTTCAGATTTTATTGTACATGATTTAGAGCATAATAAATGGGACAAGCTACACTCATGTTATTAAAGATTAGTCTCTCCAGGATGTTATACAGGGTTTCTATGTATGAAACTTTTTGTACAGCTTGAGCTACTCCAATGAGTTTCACAGCAAAAAGATGGACATTTTCTAAGCGCTTTACTAATTATTTTGAATTAGTGAAGTTTTCCTACTACAAATTCATATGAACAGGTTACATATAGTAAAAATGTTTCTAAATTTTTCTATGGCCTCTAGGTGTTACTACAACAACACAGAAAAAGTTTCATGACATTAAACATCACAGAACAGCAGGAAAAATTAGTTCTAACACTTCATGGCATAAAACAAGGTTGGACAAAAGGTGTATCTAGAGATGGCTTTTGGTCCTGATCTTTTTACACATCCCTAAACATCAAGTAACTAACTCACTGCCCAAAATTTAGGGTCAGAAATGATCTACAACAGTGGGTACAAAAGAAGTCCCTTAAACCTTCCATTTAATCTAGAGCAAACTATATTGAGAATCTGAGAAACTTTATGTAACAAAAGTTGTAGAGTTTCTTCTAAGGATTCCAGAACAGTTGAGTTTGCATTTTTCTGAATTTTCTACGATTTTATACGAATTTTACAAGTTCACTGATTTGGTTAAAACTTTCTTTACAGAGGGGTCCCTGAAAACTAGCAGAAAACCCCCTAGAAAGATTTGGGCATTTGCAATGTGGTCCCTGGTCGCAAAATCACGGCGGGGTCATCCTGTCCGGCCAAATTCCGGCGAGCTGGGTCGCCGGCGGCGAGGGCAAGGTGGGGGAGGAGCAAGAGGAGGTTGGGGGCTACCTTTGGGTGGTCACGGTTGGGGCGGAGGTGGTCTGAGCAGGGCTGCCCGCGGCGAGCAGGGGCGGCGGCGGTGGGGCGGCGCAGACGGCGGCGCTCCGGCGATGAGGGCGGCGGGGCTCGGGCTGGGGAGCTTCAGCGCACTGAGGGGGACCCGTTTCAGCGCTTGTCTCGGGCGGAGGTGGGCCGGAGCAGGGGGTTCCACGGCGAGGTGGGGGGGCGCCGGCGGCAATGGAGCACTGCTCTGCTCTGTTCTGGCGGGGAAGAAGAAAGGAGAGGAGGGAGGGGCGCTGCGCCGGCTTTATAGCTGGTGGAGCTCATGGGGGCGGGCTTGGCACGGCCGGGGCGCGGGGTGGAGGGGGCGGCGAGGCTGGGCGCTATTGGGTGCGGCCGGCGGTGACCAGCGGCGCTATTGGGCAGGCGGCGGTGCACGGGGGTGCTGTATCACGTGCGACTACGCGGGCAGGCGACTGGGCGAGCGAGATAGCGGCGTGGGCGTGCTACTGGCGAGCTGGGGCGGCACGACGGGGCACTGGTGGAGGGGGCGACGGCCAGCGACTGGTCAGCACGGTGGCGCACCGGGGATTGGGCAGAGACACGGCGTGGGGGGGGGGGAGGAGAAGAAGGCGCGACCGCGGTTGGGCGAGCGGGGGCGGTGCAGCAGGGCGCCGTGGGTTGGCTCGGCGCCTGGTGCCGCGCAGGCGTCGAGGGCCAGGTGGCCGGCGGCGGTCGGGCGAGCTGGGCGGTGCAGCAGAGGAGGGAGAGGTGAGGGAGGGACCTAAGTGCAAAAATTTGAAAAACTTCAGGGGGCTGGGTGCAAACAGGGCATTTTCTCCTCTTTCTAATTTGAATTTCAAAAACTTTTGAACATGAAAGTTGTTCAGAATAAAAAGTTCTACAAGTTTGGTTTGAAGCAACATCTCATTTGGCTTATGGTTTGAAAGTTAATTTAAAAGTTTCAAATGTGTCCAAATGTGCCCAAATTCGATTCGAATTTCAACTTAACTCGTTCTAATTCTTTTCACCCTTTTATTAGTTGGTTAAGCATAGGGTTAGGCTAATGATACTGATTTTTGAAATGAAATTTTACCAGGGTTGTCACATTCTCCCCCTCTTTTACTATCCCAATCTGTACGGCAAGATGTCTTCTTCGTCCTCTTCATCTTCTTCCTCTGTCAACCAGGTACGAACTTTTCTTCTGCCTCTCTCTTAAGCATCTCAATCGCTCCGATGCTGGGTAACCCCTTTTATCTCTGTTTAGCCGAAACGTCTCAGCCCCAGTCTAGAACGAGCGATAGAAATCATGCACTCAGAAGATCCACTATCACAGGCAGACAGAAATCTGATAAGAGCTCATGCTGAGGAACTCAGAGATCATGTCCCCGCTGCTGTCCAGGAATACTCGGACCTTATAGATGCTCACTTTTTGGTCCGCAAGTGACCATCTTCTGAAAAATGTCTTCCACTTCCTTGTAAAGCTAAAACCGAAGTTGCCATGGAAGATCTGGAGGAGAAGAAGACCTGCCTGCTGAAAGAACTTTGCAACCAAGCTGAAACTGGAGCCACTGCAGAGGACCTGAAGGAGAAAAGGCTCACCCTTATGATAAAACTGGGCTGCATCGAGAGAGAAATCCAGCGTAGGCGTAATCAGTAGATACATCGGTATTTTTATTCTAAGGGCGACTTGTACCATGTCGGCCATATAATCTGTCATTTTCATCCAATAATGAATCCCAATGTCTCCTTCACCAGATGTGTAGACAAAAACCGATGAGAAATCGGCCATGTTATCATGATATATTTTGCTGCAAGTTATGCATCTACCCAAATGCTTGGATAGTACCTCTTCAGATATCGTCCGTTTAAAGCTCTTGGGAATCCCTCCCCTTCAACTGTCTCCAAAATATATGCATTCCCAGGGGCACATCGGCCAATTCTATACGGCCCTTCCAAAGTGGGTGACCATTTAACGAACTTGGGATCTTTGGATCCTATCGGCAGCACCAACTTCCATACCAAATCTCCCTGAGAGAACTGTTTAACTTTGACCTTTTTGTCATACCATCTGGCCACCGTTTTCTAATTTTCTTCTATACTAATCAGGGCTCTCAACCGTAAACCTGCTGTTGGCGCTAAAATCGGCCGGATAGGAATCGGCCGATGGGTCTTCAGCGTCGGACACACGACCTGGGAGAATCTGCTTAGCTCCTGTTCGGGTTATCGCCCTGGTGCAGTTCGCGCGGCGTGCCAGTCAATCTGACCTGTTGATTGACAAGGAAATAGAGTATTAAATTCCAGGCGCGTCGATCGGCTGGAGTTCCGATCTGTCCTGAGGAGCGCATCGGCGGCGAATCGGCCGATTTGCTGTAGAGATGATCGGCTATGGATCAGCCGATGCTCATATAGTAATTGTAAAGAAAACTGCTAGAGCGATCTAAACAATTACTACAGAAGCAACACTTGAAATAGATCTAATCGGCTGTGAGATGATAAATCGAAGGAGAACAATGACGAAGCCGATTACCCTGATCTCAAGCTGGATAACTGGTGATAATACTAGAATAACAGGTAAAACTTGCAATTCTAGTAAATATCGATAACTGGTGAATAAATCCAAACGAAACCACAGCGATGCGCCCGTAGTTAAAGCTCGGATATTACTCGGTAAGCAGAACCTACCAATTGGCCGGAGATCAAGTTGATGCAGCCCTACCAGTCCGTACGAACTCGTGAAAGAAGAAAATATTGGCGAAGTCGCCGACTTGAAAGTAAATTGCTGGAAAAGTAGAAGTACTGTTGTTGATTGATGTATTGATATCTTTTCAAGACCCTAACGACTCCTATTTATACCCTAAAGCTAGGACTCCTAGTCGATCACGACTTGTTACAACCTTATTTAAATTACTATATCTGTACGGACTTTAAAAAGGAAACGGACTCCCGCAGAATCTTCCGCCGCCGCTCCCTAATCAATTAAGATTTCCTTCAATTGCTCTTCGACCGACTTAGCGTGCCTCCTTTGACCAGCTTTTGACCAGGTTCTTCTGAAGTAATCCCATCCTGTTGGCATAGGCTGGGCCACCAATCGGCCGATTTCCAACTGTTACTTCAATCAGCCGATTCCTTTCTGTGGCCTTCAGATCTGCCGCATCAGCCAATCTTCTCCTCCTGACGCCGATTCAACACGTGTCGAAATCTGGTGTCAACACATGCCCCCCAGTTTCGGAGTAAAATATAACTTTTCCTTCAAAACTGTTTTCGTTAATCCTCTCCTTCGAAACGGGCGCAATAAAAATCTCCTTCCGTTCCGCGGCACAATGATTGCAATTTCCTCGAACCGAGCGCGCGAAACGACCGCTCCCTTGGAACTCGTGTAGACGGTGCGGTAAAAATACCATCTTTGCCCTTGCTCCCCTGATCTCTCTTATGTACTGGCTTTCTCCGCCTCTCCTTCCCCACGAATCTAGCACTCTCTCCGTCGCATCACTGTTCGTCTTCCTCCAAGCTCTTTCGATTTCCAAGTGCTTCCCCTTTTCCGGCGATCTCATCCGCAGCCTGCTCCGACCCCCAATGGCGTCTCCATCGGCGACCACCCCATCTACAGAGGCTCCATCGGCTACTCCTTTGGCGGTGGCGGCCCAATCGGCGGCTTCCCCAGCGGCGTCATCGGCGACAATGGCTTCCATCCCAGAGGTAAATGCTCGAATTTTTTTCCTTTTTGCCTTTCTACTGCTTCAGTATTTTCCGGACCCTTTCTCAGTTTCTTCCCTTTTTCCCTTTTTCAGGCACTTAGGCACCGAATCACCATTTCCCTCTCCGAATCCCCTGACCTCATCTGTCTGGGCCCTATGGGGAGCCCTGATCCAACGGATCTGATTAGTTTAGAAACCCATAGGATCCCCTTTAAGCAGTCATCCATGGATTTAGATCATTGGGTAGGCACTTTCAGATCCTGGCCGAATGAAACACCCGGGTGGACAGAATGGTACCAGAGGGTAGCCGGGTCTTGGAAGGTTCAATGGGAAGAACTCAAAATCGGCCAGTGCATAGACTTATCCCTGTCTCAGATGGAAAGGAACGAACCTTTGGTTATGGCAGCCTGTTACTTCCTTTCGCCAGTCATCGGCCGCAAGCTCTAGCGTCATTGCTCCCTGAATCGGCCGATATCCAGATTTTATAGGTAACCGGTGTTCAACAATAGACCGGTCTAGTCCTGGCATCTCATGGTATTCCCAAGCAAAGCAATCCCTGAACTCTTTTAATAAACTTATCAATTTACATCTGTACTCAAAATCCAAATTGGCACTAATGTACGTCGGCCTTGATTTGCTGCTATCTCCCAAATCTACCATCTCTAATAAATCGGCCGACGTAAACCCATGCCCAAGCTTCCCATCTTCTCGGACGAGCTGATCCATTTATTCTGAATCTTCAGAGCCGACTGCTTGGATCGGCTGTAGACCGAAATCGGACACTCTCAGTAAGTCAGTGTCCCAAGTCCTGCCAGATATATACTTGACGTGCTCGCAGCTCCACTGTTGCGTGTCGGCCGCTGCAAAGCTGTAGACAGAATCGGCAGCGACTATCTCTGTACTGTCGCCGACCCATTGCACAAGGCATTGATGCATAGTAGATGGGACACAGCAGTTTGCGTGTATCCAGTCACGACCAAGCAGCATATTATAGGACCCCTTGCCATTAATAACGAAGAAAGTAGTAGGGAGGGTCTTACTGCCGATGGTGAGGTCGACGCAGAGCGCTCCGCGGGCGGGTGACACGTTGCCTTCGAAATACTTTAGCATCATGTCCGTCTTGGTGAGGTCATTATCGTCCTTGCCCAGCTTGCGGAACATGGCGTATGGCATGATGTTAACTGCCGCGCCTCCATCTACCAGTAATCTGGTGACGGGTCTCCCGTTGACATAGCCCTTGAGAAACAGCGCTTTGAGATGCTGCCGTTTTTCTTCTTCTGGTTTCTCAAACGTAGCCGTCATCGGCTCTAATACCAGTTGTGCCATTTGTTCTTCTTTTGTTCTTGTTACTTTATCTCGATCGTCGGGCGCCATGAACTCCATCGGCAGTATGAATACCATATCAATTTCGGCTGCCGATTCTTGGTTGTTCGTTTCCTGATCGTTTTTCTTTGGGCGCCAAACTCGAGATTTAACATTCCTTCTCTCTGGCACATGTCTTTGTTCTTCTTCTTGATGCTCCCACTGGCGTAGGCGTTGGATCCTTCGCTTCTGGGATCTGGATAGGCCATCGGGACACCACCTGGGATTCACTGGTTTGGCCGATGATCTGGCGTGTTCCCAATCTGGTTCCCTCCCTAGGGGATCTTCGTCCGATACCCTGTCATCGGCCATCTCTTCCAGCCGATCGTGTGCGCTGATCCTGCCCCCCAGTCCATCTCGCTGGCCGCTCTTGCTTTTTGACCTGCTGTACTGGTCAACTCTGCCCCCCAGCCGATCATGCACCGAAATGCGCTGTTCCTCGCACCGATTTCTGCTGATCGGCTCTGACCCTCTGTCCCTAGAGTGTGGCCTCGGGCGATCGCTGCGGCTTAATCCGTTACACTCCGGACAGTTATCGGCAGACGGCAACCTGATATCATTCTCCCAGCAGTGGATGAAGAACGGACATTGCCAGTGATCTTCATGCTGACGTATCATCTCTTCCTGGTATTGTGCTTGTTCTTGCTGCTGCCGATATTTACTGAGTAAGAATTGGGAGGTGACGGGCCTGCGTGGTCGTTCTGGCCCTCGCCTGTTCCTTCTGATTTCTTTCGTCGTGATCTGCCTCCTGGGGTCGACAACGCCGCCTCTTCCCGCCGATTCTGACGTCAGCACCTTGGTTTGACTTGAGTCTCCTCCAGCGTTAACCGTGTTGGCCGGGAAGGGATGCTGATCTATCTTCATCGGCTTTGCCGATTTGGTTGGAGTTTCAAATTTAAGCCGCCCTTGTTCAATGGCCGATTGTATCTGCTGGCAGAAGACTTTACATTCATTTGTGTCATGAGAAGTAGCGTTGTGCCACTTGCAGTATTTCATCTTCTTGAGTTGATCGGCCGTGGGGATGGTGTGATGTTGAGACAGCTTAATCTTCCCTTCCTGAAGCAGTAGATCAAAAGTTTTATCGGCTTTTGACGTGTCAAAGCCGAATGTCTCTGGCTCCTTCTTGCCAAAGGGGCAAGATATTGGTTATTTCCCTTTTACCCATTCTGCCAGGCCAATTTCTTCTTCCGCATCGGATTCAGATCCCTCCAAGTATGCCACCTTCTTTTGGAAGTTCCTCCGCTGTTCAAACGGTCGGACCTCTTGCCCTGATAATCGGTGGACGATTTGGCTCAGGCTTTCAAACTCTTGGGCAGCATATCTCTCTTTGATTTGTGGCAAGAGACCTTGGAAAGCGATATCGGCCAATTGTGAATCGGTCAGAGCCAGGCTGTAGCATTTGTTCCTGACTTCTCTGAACCTCTGTATATACCCCGTCACTGGTTCATCGCTCCTCTGCCTGAGGCTGGTCAAATCCGAGATCTTCATCTCGCGTACTCATGCATAGAAGTACTTGTGGAATTGTTTCTCCAGATCGGCCCAAGTGACGATAGAATTTGGCAGTAAAGTGGTGAACCACTGGAAGGCCGATCCGAACAGAGATGATGAAAATAAACGCACCCTTAGAGCATCTTGCGTGGCAGCTTCTCCGCACTGGATGATGAATCGGTTGATATGCTCCACAGTGGATGTGTCGTCCATCCCTGAGAACTTGGTGAAATCAGGAACTTTGTAGCGGTGTGGGAACGGCAGCGAGTCATAGGCCGATGGGTACGACGTCTTGTAAGTATAAGTTTGAACTTTCGGCTTCAATCCAAACTGATCCTGGATCACTTCTGCTATTCTTGTTGTCCAGTCTACCTGCTGCTGATGAACACTTGTTCGCTGCGCGGGCATATGCTGAAGGGCTGGTATGGCCGGGTGATGAATCGGCGAATTTTGCTGAGCGGCCGATAGTTGATGGCGAAACGAGTCCGCACCCCCTTCGTACGTCACTGCTGGCGCCGAGCCTCTGAATGCTTCCACAGTGTTTGCCCCCCTGCCGATTTCTAATAAGATCGGCTGATACTGGGAGACCGTCGGCCGGGCGGCCGGTTGGTATGGCACCTGAACCGAATAAGTGCCATGCCCGTTCGATGGCTCGGGAAAATACGCTGTGGCTGACGTCCCCCAAGGCGCTGAGCTTGTAGGTAGTGTTTGCACAGAAGCCATCTGAACGGGTTGAAGCGGCGCTTGCGATGGGAGACATGGTGCACCGCTGTATCTTGGAGACGCCGGAGGTGGTGGAGAGCTGTACCCCTCGCGTTGCGTCAATATCGGCTGAGGAGCCGATTGGGATGTGTATGGTAGGCTTCTGGCTGGCAGAGTAGTTGGGGGGGCATATGCCGGTCCCTGATAGCCTAGGACGGCTCCGCTGGCCAGAGAGTTGACGACGGCGTTATACACCGTGTTGCTCATCACCGAGGATTGGTCGATGAATGCTTGATACACGGACTGTTGAATCATCTCTGACATCTTGCCCGAGTCCTCAGCAATGGTGATGTGGCGAGGTGCTAGAATAGGAGCCTTCTTGACAGCCTCCCCGCTTCTGGTACGATTGAATGACTGGAGGTACATCTTCTTGTAATCTTCCACATGTTTGGCCAATTCTTCCCTCTGGTCGTCCTTGAGATCCGCTTCTGTGACCTCAATGATGTTGCTGTCGGAGATTTCTGCGTTCTTCGACATATCAGATCTTTGACGGTCCCACTGGGCGTGCCAAAAGTGTGTTGGCGCTAAAATCGGCCGGATAGGAATCGGCCGATGGGTCTTCAGCGTCGGACACATGACCCGGGAGAATCTGCTTAGCTCCTGTTCGGGTTATCGCTCTGGTGCAGTTCGCGCGGCGTGCCAGTCAATCTGACCTGTTGATTGACAAGGAAATAGAGTATTAAATTCCAGGCGCGTCGATCGGCTGGAGTTCCGATCTGTCCGGAGGAGCGCGTCGGCGGCGAATCGGCCGATTTGCTGTAGAGATGTGTTGGCACTAAAATCGGCCGGATAGGAATCGGCCGATGGGTCTTCAGCGTCGGACACATGACCCGGGAGAATCTGCTTAGCTCCTGTTCGGGTTATCGCCCTGGTGCGGTTCGCGCGGAGTGCCAGTCAATCTGACCTGTTGATTGACAAGGAAATAGAGTATTAAATCCCAGGCGCGTCGATCGGCTGGAGTTCCAATCTGTCCTGAGGAGCGCGTCGGCGGCGAATCGGCCGATTTGCTGTAGAGATGATCGGCTATAGATCAGCCGATGATCGTCTAGTAATTGTAAAGAAAACTGCTGGAGCGATCTCGACAATTACTACAGAAGCAACACTTGAAATAGATCTAATCGGCTGTATGATGATAAATCGAAGGAGAACAATGACGAAGCCGATTACTTCGATCTCAAGCTGGATAACTGGTGATAATACTAGAATAACAGGTAAAACTTGCAATTCTAGTAAATATCGATAACTGGTGAATAAATCCAAACGAAACCACAGCGATGCGCCCGTAGTTAAAGCTCGGATATTGCTCGGTAAGCGGAACCTACCAATTGGCCGGAGATCAAGTATATGCAGCCCTGCCAATCCGTACGAACTCGTGGAAGAAGAAAATATTGGCGAAGTCGCCGACTTGAAAGTAAATTGCTGGAAAGTTAGAAGTGTTGTTGTTGATTGATGTATTGATATCTTCGCAAAGCCCTGATGACTCCTATTTATACCCTAAAACTAGGACTCCTGGTCGATTACGACTCGTTACAACCTTATTTAAAAACAGAAAAACTACTATATCTATAATATCTTTTAAAAAGGAAACGGACTCCCGCAGAATCTTCCGCCGCCGTTTCCTAATCCAATCAGGACTTTTTCAATTGCTTCCCGACCGACTTAGCGTCGCTCTGTTGACCAACTTTTGACCGGGACTGTCCGAAGTAGTCCCATCCTGTTGGCGCAAGCTGCATCACCCATCGGCCGATTTCCAACTGTTACCCCAATCGGCCGATTCTTTACTATAGCCTCCAGATCTGCCGCATCGGCCAATCTTCTCCTCCTGGCGCCGATTCAACACGTGTCAAAATCTGGCGTCAACACATGCCCCCCAGTTTCGGAGTAAAATATGACTTTTCCTTCGAAACTCTTTTCTTTAATCCTCTCCTCCGAAACGGGCGCAGTAAAAATCTCCTTCCGTTCCGCGGCACAATGATTGCAATTTCCTCGAACCGGGCGCGCGAAACGACCGCTTCCCTGGAACTCGTGTAGACGGCGCGGTAAAAATACCATCTTTGCCCTTGCTCCCCTGATCTCTCTTAAGTACTGGCTTTCTCCACCTCTCCTCCTCCACGAATCTAGCATTCTCTCTGTCGCATCACTGTTCGTCTTCCTCCAAGCTCCTTCGATTTCCAAGCGCTCCCCCTTTTCCGGCGATCTCATCCGCGGCCTGCTCCGACCCCCAATGGCGTCTCCATCGGCGACCACCCCATCTACAGAGGCTCCATCGGCTGCTCCTTTGGCGGCGGCGGCCCAATCGGTGGCTTCCCCAGCGGCGTCATCGGCGACGATGGCTTCCATCCCAGAGGTAAATGCTCAAAATTTTACCCCTTTTCGCCTTTCTACTGCTTCAGTATTTTCCGGACCCTTTCTTAGTTTCTTCCCTTTTTCCCTTTTTTAGGCCCTTAGGCACAGAATCACCATTCCTCTCTCAGAGTCCCCTGACCTCATCTGTCTAGGTCCTATGGCGAGCCCTGATCCAACGGATCTGATCAGTTTAGAAACTCATAGGATCCCCTTTAAGCAGTCATCCATGGATTTAGATCATTGGGTAGGCACATTCAGATCCTGGCCGAATGAAACACCCGGGTGGAGAGATGGTACCAGAGGGTAGCTGGGTCTTGGAAGGTCCAATGGGAAGAACTTAAAATCGGCCAGTGCATAGACTTATCCCTGTCTCAGATGGAAAATAACGAACCTTTGGTTATGGCAGCCTCTTACTTCTGGTCCGATGCACTTAACGCATTCCTTTTTGGACACGGACCCATGACCCCGACCTTGGCCGATGTCCTGCTGCTGACAGGCCTAGATGTTTCCTCCGCCGATATCCCCTTCAATTATCTGTTCAAGCCATCTCATCGGCTGGAGACCAAAGGAATCAGCGGGTGGAAAGGATACATCAGTAAAAACATGAAGATAGGGACAGTCTCACAGAGGGAGCACACTGCCTTCTTGATGATGTGGCTGGAGAAACATTTCTTTTGTGGCAGAGCGGTCGGCCCCTCTTCCAACACTCAAGCTTTGGCAGAGGCTCTTTCACAAGGATCGGCCATCCCCCTCGGTAAACATTTGCTGGGATCGGCATACCATCTAATGCACCAAATCGGCGTCAAGCTGTCGAAAGGAGAGCCGATAGGGAATTCAGGCGGTCCTTGGTGGTTCATCACCCTCTGGCTCAATCTACACATGAGCAAGGTCTCTCAGCAGCGGATAGAGACAAAGACCTTTCCCAACATCGAATCAGAGGAGAATCCATCGGTCCGTCGCCGCTGCAGATCTTTTGGAGAAGCGGTATCGGCCTTTCCTGGCTGCCAATTCACCGCTACCTGCGTAGCTGAATATTTCAGATGTTTCCATAATGGCCTTAGTGAGGAGATGATCATCTGGCCTCCATATCAGACCGCAGAGCCGATTTTTGAATTGCCTGTATGCTTCGATTTCTCCAACCATACATTTGACAGAGAATTAATGGACGTCTTGATCAAGCCAGGAATTCTGCCGGCCAACTTCTTCTCAGGAAAGGACTCACCCACTTATGAGTTCTACTGCCCGTCGGCTGCAGCAAGGCAACTGGGTTTTGGCCAACTGCCGATTCGAGTCTATTTTGCCGGCCAAACAAAATTCAGAGATGGACTAACTTCAAGTCTTGACTACAGCCGATTGTGCGATTTAGTACCCGACTCCAGCACCATTGACTTGAACGGCTGGTCAGTTGCCTCTTTCGCCACCCAATAGTATAAATTATGGTGGGCAGAATGGAAGCAGCATCTTTTCTGTAAATCTCCATCAACTTACTGCAACATTCTGGACCCAGAGAACATCGACCCAAATGCAGCGGTATGTCCTTTTCTCCTTAGCCTATTTCAATGTTGCATTATCATCTCGTTGTTAACTTATGTTTATCCCTTCAGTCTGAAAGCCATGTTCCCCCGATGCGGAGCCACTCATCGGCTTCCATGCTCCAACTGTCAGAGATATTTCCACCGGTCGATCAAGACGAGCACCCAAAAGACCAACATCAAAGATAACCAGCCGCCGGGTGCGAGCTCGCATTGGATCGGCCGATCAGGCGGCAATAGCATCGGCTGAAATCTCCCGCATCAGATCGGCTAGCCAGATGGCAGTAGTATCGGCCGAGACTCCCCGTGTTGGATCGGCCGATCAAGTGGAGGTGACACTCGCCGAGGTCTCAGGCCCTTTACCCCTACCAGTTGTCGAGACGGCCGATCTCCAAGTCACCGCCGAAGCTGGGGCCGCTGCAGCATCATTATTAGTAGAAGCTGTCCAGGTAATCTTACTTATCTCATATATTCTCCAAATCCTCTACTGACATCAATTCTATTCCTTTGCCAAGCTGCACAAGTTGTTCCATCGCAGTCTCCGCAACTATCGGCCACATCTCAAGTGGGGACTGAGATTACAGCAGCTCCTGTTGCCGAGGTACACGATCTCTTACCCTGCATCCTTAATATTCAGAAAACTTAACCAATTTTGATGCAGGTCGACTTGGGTACGCCGATTATAACTCCACAGCAGGAATCGGCCGGGAGGCTCGCAGAGGCATGGCAAATTTCCATTACCATCTCATTTCATTTTCCCATAGTATTTTCACGGGAATTTATGTCTTTCTCAGGAAGCTGACCCAAGTGGAGCACTGATAACGATCGAATCTTCTTCTTCCGGCGAACCAAGTGCACCAGTCCCTGAAACAAGGGAAACACTTCCACCGGCGCAGGCAAGAGAGATTCGTTTCAAAGAGGTAACAATCTTACCATCAGAATCGGCCGATTTCCTTTCACCGCTTGCTTGCCCTTTATTTTGTTCCCTTACAGGAGCAAGATACCCCCAATAATAGCATCTTTTCCTTTGCTGTCTCCTTGGCCGATGAAGAAGAAATTGCCTCACACGCAGTTCCATCGAGCTCCACCTCCGATGATGTCCGCTCCAAGCTGACATCGGCCGATTGGTGGAAGATGCATTGCCGATCCGACGACTTTTCAATGAGGTCAAAGATCACATCCCAGATGAAGTGTCGGAAGACTTGGGGTATGCTGCCTATATAGAGGGCATGCAAATTCCGGTTTCCAGGGCGCTGCAACGTATGGCCGATCATGCTCAGATGGCCAAAACTCAGGAGGAGGTCGACTCGTACAAGCACCGGACTCAGGAAGTACACCACAGGATCAATTTCCTCGAGAACTGCCGTCCGGACATCGTCGGCGCAATAGATCGGCTGAAACGGAGGAGAGCAGAACTAGCCAAGGAGATGGAACAAATAACCAAAGAGATAGCCGCTAAAGAGAAAAAGCTCCAAGAACTCCCAACCATCATCGGTGAGCTGAAGCAAGAAAGACAACATCTGGCCCGTGAAACAATAAGGCTCCGTCGCCGCGTGTCAGAAGTACCAGGATCGGCCGACAATGATCAGAGAATAGTAGACTCGGCCGATCAAATTAGACGACGAGCGATCGTAGCTATAGATGCTTTCCTTGGGCTGTAAAAAATATGTTAAACATTATTGCTCCTTTAATATCACTGCGCCGATTTGGTTTTGAACTGCCGTTTCAGTCTGCCTTGCATTTATGTACGTATTTACTCCGATAGGATGTGTCTCACCATCCGTCCACCTCCTCTTCATTTATACGCAGACCGTTTACCATCTCTAGAGGCACACGCATGACTTATCTCTTCTTCTTCTTTTACTGTCCCAACTGAACGACAAGATGTCTTGTTCGTCCTCCTCATCCTCTTCCTCTGTCAACCAGGAATGAACTCCCCCTCTACCTTTTTCTTAAGCATCTCAATCGCTCCGATACTGGGTAACTCCTTTTATCTCTGTTTAGCCAAACCGTCTCAGCCCTGATCTAGAACGAGCGATAGAAATCATGCATTCAGAAGAGCCATTATCACAGGCAGACAGAAATCTGATAAGAACTCATGCTGAGGAACTCACAGATCATGTTCCTGCCGCTGTCCAGGAATATTCGGACCTCATAAGTGCTCATTTTTTGGTCCGCAAACGACCATCTTCCTACAAAAATTCTTCACTTCCTTGTAAAGCTACAACTGAAGTCGCCATGGAAGATCTGGAAGAGGAGAAGACCCGCCTGCTGAAAGAACTCTGCAACCAAGCTGAAACTGGAGCCACTGCAGAGGACTTGAAAGAGAAAAGGCTCACCCTCATGATAAAACTAGGTCGCATCGAGAGAGAAATCCAGCATAGGCGTAATCGGTAGACACACCAGCATTTTTATTCTAAGGGCGACTTCTACCATGTCGGCCATGTAATCTGTAATTTCCATTCAATAATGAATCCCAATATTTCTTTCACCAGATGTGTAGCCAGAAAACCGATGAGAAACCGGCCATGTTACCTTGACATATTTTGCTGTATGTTATGCGTCTACCCAAATGCTTGGATAGTACCTCTTCAGATGTCGTCCATTTAAAGCTCTTGGGAATTCCTCCCCTTCTATTGTCAATAGAATGTATGCATTCCCAGGGGCACATCGGCCGATTCTATACGGCCCTTCCCAAGTGGGTGACCATTTACCGAATTTGGGATCTTTAGACCCTATCGACAGCACCAACTTCCATACCAAATCTCCTTGAGAGAACAGCTTAACCTTGACCTTTTTATCATACCATCTGGCCACCCTTTTCTTGTTTTCTTCTATACTAATCAGGGCTCTTAACCGCAAACCCGCCGAATCGTCAAGTTCATCTTTCATAAGAAAGGAATAGTCATCGGCCGTTAACTGATCCTGTAGCGATATGCGTCTTGACCCTGTCCTTATCTCCCATGGCAAGACCGCTTCATGACCATAAACCAAATGATAAGGGGATATTTTAGTGGCCCCATGACAAGCCATGCGGTATGCCCATAAAGATTCAGCCAAAGACATATGCCACTTCTTAGGTTGCTCTTCTATCTTCCTCTTGATTAGCTTCATTATCCCCTTGTTAGACGATTCTGTTTGGCCATTGGCTTGAGCATAGTATGTGTGGCAGAACCACCTGAATTAATCCGGCTCAAGTGTATTAACCATCACCATTAAGGCAATCTCAGTTAACCTTACACTTCAAACGGAGTAATCCACTGGTCTGTCGGGTATAACCTCCCGATACAACCACGGTAGAGCGGATCGAATGCCATACATACAAATGCTCATGCGACGATGAGCCCAGAGAATACCACATTCCAGCAATTTTACAACATTAGCATAAGTAAATATTACAGACCAAGTTCTGAGTTTTAGAAACCAAGTACTTCACTGATCATCACTAAATAGTTTCTTCAGATTTTAAGTTGCAGCGGAAATTAAAACAATCGAAAGCTACTCGACGATACAGGATGTCTCGGTGAAGCCCGTACGAGACATCACTCGGCATTATCTCCGTTGGACGGGGGCGTATCCCATTCCACCGACCAACCAGGGGGAAGAGTGCAGGACCAAGTCAAGCTAGCAATCATCTCTTCAAAGGTCTCACCTGAAAACGAGCCACAAGCAAGGCTGAGTATACTAATACTCAGCAAGACTTACCTGAGTAGTGGAATCTACTCCACCGACTCTAGATATGCAAGGCTTTTGGCTCAGGGGTTTGTTTTGCCGAAAAGCTTCTACAAGTGGGTCCTTACTTTCAATTTTTAGCTCAAGATTCTAGTTTCGTTAGCCATTCTAGATAAGCAGCTATCTAAAAGCATACATGGTGAAGCATTAAATTTTCATCCAACCAGTTCATTCATCCTCATTGTTCCTCTTCTTACTCTGTGGGTAAAAATGGTTAAGCAGTCTCAATAGCCGTGAGAAACGGACGATTCGAACCGAATTTCTTAACCTTGCAAGGGAAACCCAAACACACGTCACGTGGTTACTCCCTAGAGTCACACGTGCAACTATTCCCCTTTCTTTCCGGGTCGTGGATCGGGGCTACCCTCCGAGAGTACAAGAGCCCCACGCCACGGTTCGGCGCCGGGCGTGACCACTCTCTGCACTCGCCATATGCACATGGGACCGAAGTTCAAAGGGTAGGATGCCGTCCCCTTGCCGGGCCAATCAGGTACTTAAGCTTACCGATTCCCATAATCTCGGCATGTGTTTAGTACGTTCAAAGACTTAACCATCACTACCACACCCTGCGGCCTTAGCATTTTTCACTAGACAGACGGGCCTCAATCGTAACCATCGTTCCATAGCCCGTCCATGTCCTTATGATTGCAGCGTGTAGTAGACATTCAACTCCTATTTTCTCGCGAGTGACAGGAAATCACTCGGCTTTTACCGGAGTCCTATTAGCACAGCATTCTATCGAACCTTACATCTAGTTTTCAAGCATGGGTTCCTAACATCATGCAACTAAGTTTTCATTCAACTCCTATAAACTTAATGCACAAGCAAAGAGTAATGAGTTGCATAATTAGGAAAGAAATAGGTTATGCTTCCGGGCTTGCCTTCACAGTTAGCTTGGGGCTCTTCCGAACTTGGGCTTGGGTCTTCAAGAGCTTCAGTTAGATTCACTTGAGCTTCACGCTGCTCACTCTCGGATGCGGGCACCAGCTCGTAAGTTCCGTCGGCGAGAGTCGTCGATTCTACATGAATGCACAAGTTTAAGTCGTGGTAATGGTAATCGACATGATTTAAGTGTAATTACTATAGTGGATAGTTTCTGGTCATGAAATTTTAGATTTAGGCACATCGGGGAAAGATGTGCTTACTGTAAAATTCTCAGACAATTTTATGTAAATTAATTATGAAAAATATATTACATAGTTGCTGTTAGACTTTTGTTCTTTTCGTACAGGACAAATGGTGCAACAACTGAGTCTAAGATTTTTACAGAGCTTTCATTTAAGCATGCAGGAGCTACTGTAATTTTTGTAGGATTTATTATGCAGTATTTAGAGCATAGAAAATATGACATTACACACCTTGGTTATTCAAGGATTCATTTTTATAGAACACTACAGAGAGTTTTTGTCCATGCAACTTTTTACACAGCAACCTCTACCACAGTGTATCTCTTAGTAAAAATTTGAGAAGTTTCCAAGCTAAGATACCATTTCCTTGATTTAATGTAGGTTATTAGCACATAATTCAAATAACTAGGTTCCTGTGAGATATAAATTCTCCCAATTCTTCTCTGGCATCTATGTACCATTACACCAGTACAGAAAAAGTTTCATTAGGTGATTCATAACCCTTCTGCAGGGATAAAAATATGTAGCCACTTAAGGTATGAAACTAAGTTTAACAAACAGTGCAGTTAGAGATGGATTTTGGGCCTGATCTTTTTACACAGTCCTAAACATCAAGCACCTAGCTTACTGCCCAAAATTTAGGGTCAGTACTGATCTACAACAATGGGTACAAAATAAGTCAATTAAAGCTTCCATTTAATGTACAGCAAAATATGTGGAGAATCTGAGAAACTTTTTGTAACAAAAGTTGTAGAGTTTATTCTAAGGATTCTAGAACAGTTGAGTTTGCATTTTGCTGAATTTTCTACGATTTTATACGAATTTTACAAGTTCACTGAATTTGAATCTAGATTTGAAACTTTCTTTTACAACTGGGTCCTTGAATCTTACGCGCAGACCCTTCTAAAGATTTAAATTCTTGCAATTGGGTCCTCGGGCGGCTCGGGTACGGCGACCGGCCGAAATTCCGGCGAGGGGCTCGCCGGCGGCGAGGGGTGAGGGTCGGGGAAGGTTCAGGGGTGCAAGGGCTACCTCGTGGGGGTGTTGTTCAGGTGGGGGACGACCGGGAATAGCTCGCCGGCGTTGGAGCAGAGGCGGCGGCGGCGGTGGCGCGCGTCGACGGCGGTGCTCCGGCGGGCTTGGGGCGGCCTGGTCCGGTCAGCGAGCTTCTGTGGTGCGTGGGGAAGCTGCTCCGGGGCTTGGCTTGGACGGAGGAGGTCGGGGTCGAGCTGCCCACGGCGAGCAGGGGCGGCGGCGGCGGCGGCAGCGCGGGCGGCGGCGCTCCGGGGGTCCTGGGCGGCGTTGGGTGGGTCGGCGAGCTTCTGTGGGGTGATGTAGTGGTGGCTGGAGGCTCAATTTGGGCAGGGGGCGGCGGTGGAGGGCTATCCACGGGCGGGCGGCGCTCGGCGGTGGCAATGGCGACGGCGAGGGCGTTCTGGGTGCGTGGCTCGCGCGGGCGGCCGGGGCGCGGCTTTTATAGGGGCAGGAGGGAGTGTGGAGGGGCCTGGGCAACGCGCGGGGCGGAGGCACGGCACGGCGCGCACTAGCCACGGCGGGCGGCAGCAGAACGCCGGCGCGGCGTGCGGCGAGCGGGCGCGGGTGACTGGCGGCCGGAGATTTCGCGTGGCCGCGAGGGGATAGCGCGGGGCATGGATTGGAGAAGGGGCTGCTGCAGCGGCTCAGGCGGAGGACAGGCGCAGCGATGGGCGGGGCGCGGGAGCCGGGGCGGCACGGCGCGGTGCGGCGGTTGGGCGCGACGTGCGGCGAGGCGGGACGCGGCAGCGGCGTGCGCACGGGCGGGCGCGTACTGGGCCGCGCGGCGTGGGGAGGGGGCAAAGCCGGGCGTGGCGGAGTGGCGCGGCGGCCACTGGCCTGGCGCCTCGCGTCGGTCAGGCGTCGCCGGCCACCTGGCGCGCGGCGGTAGGGCGGGGAGGGGAGAGCGAGGGAGCGCGAGGGGCCTGAATGCAAGAATTCGAAAAGTTTCAGGGGGCTGGGTGCAAACAGGGCGTTTTCTCCTCTTTCTAATTTGAATTTCAAAAACTTTTGAACACGAAAGTTGTTCAGAATAAAAAGTTCTACAAGTTTAGTTTCAGGCAACATCTCATTTGGCTTATGGTTTGAAAGTTAAATTTAAAAGTTCAAAAGTAACCAAATGGGCCCAAATTAAATTTGAATTCCAACTGAACTCGTTCTAATTCTTTCCACCCTTTTATTAGTTGGTTAAGCATAGGGTTGGGCTAATGACATTGATTTTGGAAATGAAATTTTTACCAGGGTTGTCACAGCCTTCCCCCCTTAACAAGAATCTCGCCCCGAGATTCGGCAATTCTTAGTGTGGACGTGGGTGCACATACCAGTGGTTGAGATAAGAAACCCAGGGAAATTTTGATTTAGGTAGCTCTCGGTTTCCCAGGTGGATTCTTCTTCCGTGTGATGATTCCATTGAACTTTATACATTCTAATCACTTTCCTCCTGGTCTCTCTCTCTTTTTGATCCAAAATCCTAACTGGGTGTTCGACATACGAGAGGTCGGGTTCCAACGATATTTCTTGTTGTTCCACAATCTCGGTAGGGACTCGAATACACTTCTTGATTTGAGATACGTGGAAGACATCATGGGTGGCCGTGAGCTGAGGGGGCAGTCGTAATTTGTAGGCTACGGGTCCGCAGCTCTCAATGATTTCGTAAGGACCAACATAACGGGGAGCTAGTTTGCCTTTGATTCCAAATCTTCGCACTCCCTTGGTTGGCGAAACTCGAAGATAGACATGATCGCCAACTTCGAACTTTAGGGGCTTTCTCCTTTTGTCAGAATAGCTCTTTTGTCGGGCTTGTGCGGCTTTAAGATTTGCTTGTATTACTTTTACTTTCTCCTCTGCCTCGATTACCATGTCGGGTCCAATTATTTTACGTTCTCCGGTTTGTGACCAGCTCAGAGGAGTTCGACACCTTCGTCCGTACAGGGCCTCAAACGGTGCCATCTTCAAACTCGTTTGCTAGCTGTTGTTGTACGAGAACTCTGCTAGGGGTAGGCATTTGTCCCAATTCTTGTCATAGTGAATGACGCAAGCTCTCAGCATGTCTTCAAGAATTTGGTTTACTCTTTCCGTTTGTCCGTCAGTCTGAGGATGGTATGCTGAGCTGCGAATCAGTTTGGTGCTAAGAGACGTTTGCAGTTGTTCCCAAAAGCGTGCTACAAACTGAGGACCACGATCGGAAATAATTGTCTTAGGTATTCCATGTAGGCAAACAATACGATCGAGGTAAATCTCGGCATATTTCTTGGTAGAATAGGTGGTGTGTACCGGAAGAAAATGTGCCATCTTTGTGAGTCTATCAACGATAACCCATATGGAATCATGTTTCTGGGAAGTGTTTGGTAGTCCAACGATGAAGTCCATACTTATGTCTTCCCATTTCAAGTGGCTAGCTTTTACTCTCTGGCACGTGTCACATTCTGAGACATACGTAGCAATTTCTCTTTTCATTCTAGTCCACCAGAAGTTTTGCCTTAGGTCTTGATACATTTTGCTACTACCGGGGTGGATAGAGAATTTGGAAAGGTGTGCCTCATCGAGAATTTGCTTGCGGAGTTCACGATTCTTCGGAACGACTATACGACTTTCGAGCCATAGAACTCCCTTATGGTCCTGGCGGAAACACTTATACTTCTCCTCTCCTAGAGAGAGTTTTTGTTTGATGATCTTAATTCCTTCATCATGTAGTTGTGCCATGACGATTTGGTCGTGAAGAGTGGGCTCAACTGAGATGTGATCTAGAGTGCCTTGGGAAACCATTTCCATGTTAAGCTTCCTCATTTCTGCACACAATGTCTCATGGTAGGATTCCATGGATAAGCAATGGCAATGGGACTTGCGGCTTAGTGCATCCGCGACTACATTAGCCTTGCCGGGGTGATAGTGTACTTCAAGGTCATAATCCTTGATTAATTCTAGCCATCTTCGTTGTCTCATATTCAGATCGGCTTGTGTGAAGATATACTTGAGGCTCTTATGATCCGTGTAGATATTGCACTGTGTACCCATGAGATAGTGCCTCCATATTTTCAGAGCGTGAATGACAGCTGCAAGCTCAAGGTCATGAGTGGGATAATTCTGTTCGTGGGGCCGAAGGGCTCGTGAGGCATATGCAATCACTCGATTCTCTTGCATAAGCACACATCCTAGACCAGTACCCGATGCGTCACAATACACATCGAACGACTTGGTATTATCGGGTTGAGCTAGCACAGGTGCAGTAGTCAGATGCTCTCCGAGAGTGTGGAAAGCCTCCTCACATTTCTCATTCCACACAAACTTTACTTCCTTCTTTAACAGTTCCGTCATGGGCTTAGCAATTCGAGAGAAATCCGGCATGAAGCGACGGTAGTAACCGGCTAAGCCGAGAAAACTGCGAATCTGATGAACAGAGGTAGGGGGTTTCCAATCCAACACCTCTTGTACCTTGCTAGGGTCAATAGCTATGCCTTCGCTGGAGATCGTGTGACCCAAGAACTTTACAGTATCCAACCAGAATTCACACTTAGAGAACTTAGCATAGAGCTGATGGTCTCTTAGACGCTGAAGAACAATGTGTAGGTGCTTAGCATGCTCTTCCTCATCCTTGGAATAGATAAGGATGTCGTCGATGAACACTACGACGAATTTGTCAAGTTCGGGCATGAATACCGAATTCATGAGATACATGAAGTAGGCAGGGGCATTGGTGAGTCCAAAGGACATGACCAAGAATTCATATAATCCATATCGTGTGGAGAAGGCAGTCTTAGGAATATCGCACGGGCGAATCTTGATTTGATGATATCCCGAACGAAGATCAATCTTTGAGAAGACTCTGGCTCCAGCTAATTGATCGAAGAGTACATCGATATGAGGAAGTGGGTATTTATTTTTAACAGTTACCGCATTGAGAGGTCGGTAGTCCACACATAATCTTAAACTGTCATCCTTCTTCTTTACAAAAAGGGCCGGACATCCCCAAGGTGACGCGCTAGGGCGAATGAAACCTTTGTCCAGTAGTTCTTGGAGTTGAATTTTCAGCTCTGCCAATTCCTTAGGGGGCATCCTATATGGTCTTTTGGATATAGGTGCAGTGCCTGGCTGTAGTTCAATAACGAACTCAATGTCCCTATCTGGTGGCATTCCGGGTAAGTCGTCCGGAAAGACATCGGCATACTCGCATACCACGGGAATATCCTCTAGCTTAAGTCCTTCCATTTTGTAAGCATAGGAATTCATGCAATCTAGGAATGGTAGGTAAAGGGTGGTGGCTCCGTGACTAGGTGAATTTATCTCAACGGCTCGGGCAGAAAGGTCCAGTGTGACTCTATGCATAGTCATCCAGTTCATTCCCAAAATAATATCCATGCCGTCAAGAGGTAAAAGGACAAGGTCTGTGTCGATGGTTTTACTACCCAACTTGACTGGTACTTGTCTGATCATTTGGTTTGAAGCAATTTTACCACCCGGTGTTGATATCATATATGACCCTTTGGTGTGACAAACATTCAAGCCTACCTTTGCACCGAATTTTGCACTTATGAAACTATGTGATGCACCAGAATCAAATAATATAACTGCAGGCTTGTTATGGATAGAGAATGTACCCGACATCACTGGGGCTCCTTCAGGAAGCTCTGCAAGTGTGGTGAAGTTAATCCGTCCTTGCTTGACTTGCAGGGTCTGTCTCTTGCCCCTGTTCTTGGTGTTCGGGTTGGCTCCTTGACCTTGGTTGGGCTGCCCAGACTGAGGGCATTCTCGTGCGAAGTGGTTGGAACTCCCGCATTTGAAACATCGGTTCGCGGGACTGGGTCGAAGAGATTGTTGCAGAGTGGGCCTCGGACCGTTCTGTGGAGGCATCGAGGGTCGTACCATGCCTGGCTGCTGTGGGGGTCTGGCAATCCATCTCCCTGGCTGAGGGGCCCTAGCTGGAGCTGTGGGTGCGGCATTTTGCACGATGCGATACCTTGGTGGTTGGGCACTTGATGGTCCAGCGGGTGCCTTTCTCTTCTTCTCTGCCCGGTGTGCCATGATACAGTCTTCCTGGGTAATGGCCATATTGACCAATTCGTTGTAGGTGTCAGCCCTGGCTAGGTTCAGACGTTCCTTGAGCTTGGTATTCAGACCTCGACGGAAACGATCACGCTTCTTGGCATCCGTATCAGCGTGATAGCCCGCATACTGGCATAAGTTGTTGAACGCCTGGGCGTACTGCAGCACGGTGCGGGTGCCCTGGGTGAGTGCCAGGAACTCGTTCAGCTTCCTCTCCATGAGACCCTCGGGAATATGATGCGCCCGGAATGCGGTCTTGAATTCATCCCAGGTGACAATGTGATCAGCGGGGAGCATAGCAAAATAGTGGTCCCACCACAGACGAGCGGTACCGTGAAGCTGTTGCGCGGCAAAACGAGCTTTGTTGGCCTCTGAGCATGGGGCCACAAGTAGTGTGAACTTGGATTCAATGGTGCGAATCCATGCATCGGCATCCAGGGGTTCCTCGGTCTTATGGAACAAGGGCGGCTGGGTCCCCAGGAAATCCGTGTATCCTGCAGCTTGGGGTTGGTGAGCATTGTGCCTACCCCTCTGCTGGTGCTGTCCTTGCACGATCTGACGCAGCAGCTCGGTTTGAGCGGCCATCACTTCCACCAAACTGGGCGGGGGTGGTGGCGATTGTCGCGAGCGGCTGCCACCGGCACCAAAACCCTCGGGGTTGCCACGTGTTGATCCAACCATCTGAAACGTGAAAGGTTACCATTAGCAACGCGATCCATAATACTTCCTCGATTCATAAATGATTGGTGCAGTCAAAGACTTCCGAAATCACAGCCAGAAGTTTGGACAGAATCTCTGTTTGCTACGAGAAAAATCATAGCTTGCTGTGGGTCCATCTAAAACATCTCATACTTTGGCAGTAGTCAGAGAATTTAGGAATGCACCACTTTGGTATTTAACTTTGGCGCTAGAACTATAGCTAAGGTGGTCGAAAGGCTCGTCCTTTGCCTTACTGTCTTAGCTGTTTTTCAGCAGATTGATCGGTACTGTTTCGCCTATAACTTACACTAGCGAGGTCCAATGATGCTGAATTTTTGTGAGAACCCCGATCACAAAATTTAGCACAAGTTTGGTATTCAACACTCAGCCAAGAAATGCAAGGAGACATGGATAAAAATTCCGGCAAGTCTCAGCGATTGTGGATTTCATCGTTTACCAACTTACAACGAAATCACCCAAGTTTATCGCCGTTCCTTACATGCTGAGGGTATCCACATGGTTCAGGTGTACCCAATACAAAATAGTTACTCAACTCTTAGTTAGCCTATTACAACACTTGCCAAAAGTTAGGCTACCCTATCGAGGAGTATGTGCAAAAGTCCTCCTAGGTCGTCCTCTAGAAATCATCCAAGTCGTTGACGGACGACTCGCTGTGAGCAAGAGAGTGAGCTCCCATCTGAGGTGCCTGTGGTACCTCACCCTCGAAATCCATACTGGAGATACCATCAATCTCCTGTGGCTCCTCCTCATCTTCCTCCATGTCCTCCTCATGGGGATGGTCATTCTGATCATGGTGCCACTGAATGTGCTCGTTAGCATCCTCCAACTCAAGGCTCAGATCATGGAGCTGCTCCTCCAACTGTGCTATCGTGGCATCTCTCTCACCCATGAGAGTGTCCTGCTCCTGAATTTGGCCCTCAAGTTGGCCAATCTGAGCATCTCTGTCCTCAAGATCCTGACTGAGCTCCTTAATCTGCTCATCCCTGGTATCTGCCATCATGTGGTAGGCCTGAGCAAGATCAGTGAGTTGCTCAAGCGCCTGACTCTGGAGAGTCTGAAGTCGGTAGAGTGCACTCATGCACCGCACGGAGGTATGAATAGTTTCTTGGGCGTGAAAGTCTACCAAGTACTGTGCGTGTTGCACCCTGTTGAGCCAAAAGGGGTCGTTGTCCTGGGCAGCAGGGAACAAACCAATGGGAGTGAGTGTGACAACCTCGGGACGCTGCGCACAAAAAGTGGTGAGCGCCCTCATGGCTGCAAGCTCCCAAGTATCGGCCAAACGGCGGCCAACAGCCTCAAGCTCCAAGGCGGGCCACTCCGGGTGTAGCGGGTGCGGAAAGATAGTCACGTTGACACGGCACTGGGTAACTCCATTTTCTGCGAACTCCAGTCCGGTGTAATGTGGGGGAATTAGGTAGCCCGCGGTACGCAGAACATCCCACAAAATAGAGGGGAAGCCCTCCCAGTGGAGACACTGCGAGTGTACGCGTCCATCCTCATCCACCATCATATCAACAGGCTCGGCCATCTGAACAAAAGATCAAATGGAGTGAGATAGTGACAAACTGTGAACAGCACAAGGACAGATTCTGTATAGTGTGCAAAAATAACCATAACTTCCACAGTTCTAATCCAAAAATTCTCAAATTTCACCAGATCACTCCTAAGGTATTTGTGAACAACTTTTCTAGTCAACTCCAGAGCTAGATAGGTCTCTAAGATGGTTTTTCTTTCCAGGTTTTATCCTACTGTTTACCCAGAATTTTCAGTGAACAGAGGGCTAGAGTTTCGTGCACCAGGGAAAATCTACCCAGCCAATATTTACCAAATTTTAACAGAAGCTACCTGGGTAAATTTGGAACAAGTTTCGTGCTGTACTCTTTTGCAGAAAACCGCAGGAAGGGGGCCTAAAAATTTAAGAGGCAGAAGTGTTTATTCTGGACAGAAATCTGACATTCCATGGTTGCTGTTATTTCTCACTATCCATAAGTTCAGAATTTTTCATTTTTGTACAGAAGATAGAACACAAAATTTGGAACAATTCTTTCAACATGAACTTTACCAGAAAAGGTCATTTTCTTTGGTCAATAATTCGCTCTTTTCGGACATGGCAGATTTGTGACAGATTCGCTAGATAGTCCTTATGCAAAATCACGCTTAGATACGCAAGAACCTTACCACTCTCATTCAACGCATTTTCAATTTCAGATATATGTGGTCATGATGCATGCACGTCCTATTCGTCCTTACAAAAATAAAATAATTGCCAAATACTTTTGGTCTTACGAAGATAGTTTCGGTGGCATACATGATACGCCTCTCACTATAATAGCTAGTCGAGATTTCCTAACCGTTCTTTAACTTATCGTAATCGCGGTTAGTGTACCTGCAGAAGATTGACAAAGCATATATATATTTCATGAACCTTTCATGCCAGCACTCATGAAAGCGTCCGTATTCATTACCGTTTACTTATAGAAACGATATCTGTACAATTTCCGCCGTACAGACGACGTTAACATACGCTATCGAGATAGCGTATTCACGGGGGTACAGTCATGAGACGGGGGTATGAACAGCGATCGCCATACCCTGCGCCAAACCTTCTACTCCCAATATGTTCAACGAACAGTTGGCATATTGGCAGCACCTCAAGTAAGCCACTGCTTGAGGGCAGCGTTCGGTTCGCATCACCGTTAGGAAGGCCAAGCTCTCTCAGTTGGCTGAGGATTCTTACCTTCTTACCTTAGCGATGAGTGCGTCGTTACAGAATTTAAGGTCGGTTGTGCATGAAAGTAAGTTTTGACAGAAAGTAATGTGCTGAAAGTCAGTTGATAATATATATAGAAGTTAGATAGCCACCTAGTAACTTTCCCATAATCCCTTAGGGCTTTACGAACTAGGCACCATCCTTAACGTACCAACGTATCTCGCAACACACCTTCTAGTCAAGTTTTATGAAATAAGTTTTTACGGCTTGTCGCATTCTCTGGCGTAGGCATTTCGGCTCTGGAGCCAGCTGTTGCCAGCTGTGGCACCAGCTACGGCTCTGATACCAGCTGTGGCAGAACCACCTGAATTAATCCGGCTCAAGTGTATTAACCATCACCATTAAGGCAATCTCGGTTAACCTTACACTTCAAACGGAGTAATCCACTGGTCTGTCGGGTATAACCTCCCGATACAACCACGGTAGAGCGGATCGAATGCCATACATACAAATGCTCATGCGACGATGAGCCCAGAGAATACCACATTCCAGCAATTTTACAACATTAGCATAAGTAAATATTACAGACCAAGTTCTGAGTTTTAGAAACCAAGTACTTCACTGATCATCACTAAATAGTTTCTTCAGAGTTTAAGTTGCAGCGGAAATTAAAACAATCGGAAGCTACTCGACGATACAGGATGTCTCGGTGAAGCCTGTACGAGACATCACTTGGCATTATCTCCGTTGGACGGGGGCGTATCCCATTCCACCGACCAACCAGGGGGAAGAGTGCAGGGCCAAGTCAAGCTAGCAATCATCTCTTCAAAGGTCTCACCTGAAAACGAGCCACAAGCAAGGCTGAGTATACTAATACTCAGCAAGACTTACCCGAGTAGTGGAATCTACTCCACCGACTCTAGATATGCAAGGCTTTTGGCTCAGGGGTTTGTTTTGCCGAAAAGCTTCTACAAGTGGGTCCTTACTTTCAATTTTTAGCTCAAGATTCTAGTTTCGTTAGCCATTCTAGATAAGCAGCTATCTAAAAGCATACATGGTGAAGCATTAAATTTTCATCCAACCAGTTCATTCATCCTCATTGTTCCTCTTCTTACTCTGTGGGTAAAAATGGTTAAGCAGTCTCAATAGCCATGAGAAACGGACGATTCGAATCGAATTTCTTAACCTTGCAAGGGAAACCCAAACACACGTCCCGTGGTTACTCCCTAGAGTCACACGTGCAACTTTTCCCCTTTCTTTCCGGGTCGTGGATCGGGGCTACCCTCCGAGAGTACAAGAGCCCCACGCCACGGTTCGGCGCCGGGTCGTGACCACTCTCTGCACTCGTCATATGCACATGGGACCGAAGTTCAAAGGGTAGGATGCCGTCCCCTTGCCGGGCCAATCAGGTACTTAAGCTTACCGATTCCCATAATCTCGGCATGTGTTTAGTACGTTCAAAGACTTAACCATCACTACCCAGCACATTGTTTCCTGCTGCCCAGGACAACGACCCCTTTTGGCTCAACAGGGTGCAGCACGCACAGTACTTGGTAGACTTTCATGCCCAGGAGACTATCCATACCTCCGTGCGGTGCATGAGTGCACTCTACCAGCTTCAGACTCTCCAGAGTCAGGCACTCGAGCAGCTCACTGATCTTGCTCAGGCCTACCGTATGATGGCAGATACCAGGGATGAGCAGATAAAGGAACTCAGTCAGGATCTTGAGGACAGAGATGCTCAGATTGGCCAACTTGAGGGCCAAATCCAGGAGCAGGACACTCTCATGGGTGAGAGAGATGCCACGATAGCACAGTTGGAGGAGCAGCTCCATGATCTGAGCCTTGAGTTGGAGGATGCTAATGAGCACATTCAGTGGCATCATGATCAGAATGACCATCCCCATGAGGACGACATGGAGGAGGATGAGGAGGAGCCACAGGAGATTGATGGTATCTCAGGTATGGATTTCGAGGGTGAGGTACCCCAGGCACCTCAGATGAGAGCCCACTCTCCTGCTCACAGCGAGTCGTCCGTCAACGACTTGGACGATTTCTAGAGGACGACCTAGGAGGACTTTTGCACATACTCCTCGATAGGGTAGCCTAACTTTTGGCAAGTGTTGTAATAGGCTAACTAGGAGTTGAGTAACTCTTTTGTGTTGGGTACACCTGAACCATGTGGATACCCTCAGCATGTAAGGAACGGCGATAAACTTGGGTGATTTCGTTGTAACTTGGTAAACAATGAAATCCACAATCGCTGAGTCTTGTCGGAATTTTTATCCATGTCTCCTTGCATTTATTGGCTGAGTGTTGAATACCAGACTTGTGCTAAGTTTTGTGATCTAGGTTCTCACAAAAATTCAGCATCATTGGACCTCGCTAGTTTGAGATATAGGCGAAACCGTACCGATCAATCTGCTGAAAAACAGCCAAGACAGTAAGGCAAAGGACAAGCTTTTCGACCCACTTAGCTACAGTTCTAGCACTGAAGTTAAATACCAAAGTGGTGCATTCCTAAATTCTCTGACTACTGCAAAAGTCTGAAATGTTTTGGATGGACCCACAGCAGGCTATGATTTTTCTCGTAGCAAACAGAGATTCTGTCCATACGTCTAGCTGTGACTTCAGAAGTCTATGACTACACCAATTATTTATGAATCAAGGAAGTAATATGGATCGCGTTGCTAATGGTAACCTTTCACGTTTCAGATGGTTGGATCAACACGTGGCAACCCCGAGGGTTTTGGTGCCGGTGGCAGCCGCTCGCGACAATCGCCACCACCCCCGCCCAGTTTGGTGGAAGTGATGGCCGCTCAAACCGAGCTGCTACGTCAGATTGTGCAAGGACAACACCAGCAGAGGGGTGGGCACAATGCTCACCAACCACAAGCCGCAGGATACACGGATTTCCTAGGGACCCAGCCGCCCTTGTTCCATAAGACCGAGGAACCCCTGGACGCAGATGCATGGATTCGCACCATAGAATCCAAGTTCACACTACTTGTGGCCCCATGCTCAGAAGCCAACAAAGCTCGTTTTGCCGCGCAACAGCTTCGCGGTACCGCTCGCCTGTGGTGGGACCACTATTTTGCGATACTCCCGGCTGATCATGTGGTCGACTGGGATGAGTTCAAGACCGCGTTCCGGGCACATCATATCCCCGAGGGTCTCATGGAGAGGAAGTTGAACGAGTTTCTGGCACTCACCCAGGGCACCCGCACCGTGTTGCAGTACGCCCAGGCGTTCAACAACCTATGCCAGTATGCGGGCTATCACGCTGATACGGATGCCAAGAAGCGTGATCGTTTCTGCCGAGGTCTGAATACCAAGCTCAAGGAACGTCTGAACCTAGCCAGGGCTGACACCTACAACGAGTTGGTCAATATGGCCATTACCCAGGAAGACTGTATCATGGCACACCGGGCAGAGAAGAAGAGAAAGGCACCCGCAGGACCATCAAGTGTCCAACCACCAAGGTATCGCATCGTGCAAAATACCGCACCCACAGCTCCACCAAGGGCCCCGCAGCCAGGAAGATGGATTGCCAGACCCCCACAGCAGCCAGGCATGGTACGACCCCCGACGCCTTCACAGAATGGTCCGAGGCCCATTCTTCAACAGTCTCTTCGACCTAGCCCCACGAATCGCTGTTTCAAATGCGGGAGTTCCAGCCACTTCGCACGAGAATGCCCTCAGCCTGGACAGCCCAACCAAGGTCAAGGATCCAACCCGAACACCAAGAACAGGGGCAAGAGACAGACCCTGCAAGTCAAGCAAGGACGGATTAACTTCACCACGCTTGCAGAGCTTCCAGAAGGAGCCCCAGTGATGTCGGGTACATTCTCTATCCATAACAAGCCTGCAGTTATATTATTTGATTCTGGTGCATCGCATAGTTTCATAAGTGCAAAATTCGGTGCAAGAGTAGGCTTGGATGTTTGTCACACCAAAGGGTCATACATGATATCAACCCCGGGTGGTAAAATTGCTTCAAACCAAATGATCAGACAAGTACCAGTCAAATTGGGAAGTAAAACCATCGACACGGACCTCGTCCTTTTACCCCTTGACGGCATGGACGTTATTTTGGGAATGAACTGGATGGCTATGCATGGAGTCACACTGGACCTTTCTTCCCGAGCCGTTGAGATAAATTCACCTAGTCACGGAGCCACTACCCTTTACCTACCATTCATAGATTGCACGAATTCCTATGCTTATAAGATGGAAGGACTTAAGCTAGATGATATTCTTGTGGTGAACGAGTATGCCGATGTTTTCCCGGATGACTTACCAGGAATGCCACCGGATAGGGATATTGAGTTCGTTATTGAACTACAGCCAGGCACTGCGCCTATATCCAAGAGACCATATAGGATGCCCCCTAAAGAATTGGCAGAGCTAAAAATTCAACTCCAGGAACTACTGGACAAAGGGTTCATTCGCCCTAGCGCGTCACCTTGGGGATGTCCAGCCCTATTCGTAAAGAAGAAGGACGACAGTTTGAGGTTATGTGTTGACTACCGACCTCTCAATGCGGTAACTGTTAAAAATAAATACCCCCTTCCTCGCATCGATGTACTCTTCGATCAATTAGCTGGAGCCAGAATCTTCTCAAAGATTGATCTTCGTTCGGGATATCATCAGATCAAGATTCGCCCGTGCGATATTCCTAAGACTGCCTTCTCCACAAGATATGGACTATATGAATTTTTGGTCATGTCCTTTGGACTCACCAATGCCCCTGCCTACTTCATGTATCTCATGAATTCGGTATTCATGCCCGAACTTGACAAATTCGTCGTAGTGTTCATCGACGATATCCTTATCTATTCCAAGGATGAGGAAGAGCATGCCAAGCACCTTCGCATTGTTCTTCAGCGACTCAGGGACCATCAGCTTTATGCTAAGTCTTCTAAGTGTGAATTCTGGTTGGATACTGTAAAGTTCTTAGGTCACACGATCTCCAGCGAAGGCATAGTTGTTGACCCCAGCAAGGTACAAGAGGTGATGGGTTGGAAACCCCCTACCTCTGTTCATCAGATTCGCAGTTTTCTCGGCTTAGCCGGTTACTACCGTCGCTTCATCCCGGATTTCTCTCGAATTGCTAAGCCCATGACGGAACTATTGAAGAAGGGAGTAAAGTTTGTATGGAATGAGAAGTGTGAGGAAGCCTTCCACACTCTCAGAGAGCATCTGACTACTGCACCTGTGTTAGCTCAACCCGATAATACCAAGTCATTCGATGTGTATTGTGACGCATCAGGTACTGGTCTAGGATGTGTGCTTATGCAAGAGAATCGAGTGATTGCATATGCCTCACGAGCCCTTCGGCCCCACGAACAGAATTATCCCACGTATGACCTTGAGCTCGCAGCCATCATTCACGCTCTGAAGATATGGAGGCACTATCTCATGGGTACACAGTGCAATATCTACACGGATCATAAGAGTCTCAAGTACATCTTCACACAAGCCGATCTGAATATGAGGCAACGAAGATGGCTAGAATTAATCAAAGATTATGACCTTGAAGTGCACTATCACCCCGGTAAGGCTAATGTAGTCGCGGATGCACTAAGCCGCAAGTCCCATTGCCATTGCTTATCCATGGAGTCCTACCATGAGACATTATGTGCAGACATGAGGAAGCTTAACTTGGAAATGGTTTCCCAAGGCACTCTAAATCACATCTCAGTTGAGCCCACTCTTCACGACCAAATCGTCATGGCACAACTACAGGATGAAGGAATTAAGATCATCAAACAGAAACTCTCTCTAGGTGAGGAGAAGTATAAGTGTTTCCGCCAGGACCATAAGGGAGTTCTATGGTTCGAAAGTCGTATAGTCGTTCCGAAGAATCGTGAACTCCGCAAGCAAATTCTTGATGAGGCACACCTCTCCAACTTCTCTATCCACCCCGGCAGTAGCAAAATGTATCAGGACCTAAGGCAAAACTTCTGGTGGACTAGAATGAAAAGGGAAATTGCTACGTATGTCTCGGAATGTGACACGTGCCAGAGAGTAAAAGCTAGCCACTTAAAGGTAGCCGGTACACTTCAACCGTTACCTATACCATCATGGAAATGGGAAGACATAAGTATGGACTTCATCGTTGGACTACCAAACACTTCCCAGAAACATGATTCCATATGGGTTATCGTTGATAGACTCACGAAGACGGCACATTTTCTTCCGGTACACACCACCTATTCTACCAAGAAATATGCCGAGATTTACCTCGATCGTATTGTTTGCCTGCATGGAATACCTAAGACAATTATTTCCGATCGTGGTCCTCAGTTTGTAGCACGCTTTTGGGAACAACTGCAAACGTCTCTTGGCACTAAGCTGATTCGCAGCTCAGCATACCATCCTCAGACCGATGGACAAACGGAAAGAGTAAACCAAATTCTTGAGGACATGCTGAGAGCTTGTGTCATTCAGTATGACAAGAATTGGGACAAATGCCTACCCCTGGCAGAGTTCTCGTACAACAACAGCTACCAAACGAGTTTGAAAATGGCACCATTTGAGGCCCTGTACGGACGAAGGTGTCGAACTCCTTTGAGCTGGTCACAAACCGGAGAACGTAAAATAATTGGACCCGACCTGGTAATCGAGGCAGAGGAAAAAGTAAAAGTAATACAAGCAAATCTTAAAGCCGCACAAGCCCGACAAAAGAGCTATTCTGACAAAAGGAGAAAGCCCCTAAGGTTCGAAGTTGGCGATCATGTCTATCTTCGAGTTTCACCAACCAAGGGAGTACGAAGATTTGGAATCAAAGGCAAACTAGCTCCCCGCTATATTGGTCCCTACGAAATCATTGAGAGCTGCGGACCCGTAGCCTACAAATTACGACTGCCCCCTCAGCTCACGGCCACCCATGATGTCTTCCACGTGTCTCAACTCAAGAAGTGTATTCGAGTCCCTACCGAGATTGTGGAACAACAAGAAATATCATTGGAACCCGACCTCTCGTATGTCGAACACCCAGTTAAGATTTTGGATCAAAAAGAAAGAGAGACCAGGAGGAAAGTGATTAGAATGTATAAAATACAATGGAATCACCACACGGAAGAAGAAGCCACCTGGGAAACGGAGATCTACCTGAACCAACATTTCCCTGGGTTTCTGGTCTCAACCACTGGTATGTGCACCCACGCCCACGCTAAGAATTACCGAATCTCGGGGCGAGATTCTTGTTAAGGGGGGAAGGCTGTGACAACCCTGGTAATTACATTTCCAAAATCAATGTCATTTGCCTAACTCTATGATTAAACCAACTAATGAGAGGGTGGAAAGAATTTAAAACGGGTTCAGTTGGAATTCAAATTTAATTTGAGCACTTTGGGTTACTTTTGAACTTTTAAAATTAACTTTCAAACCATAAGCCAAATGAGATTTTGCCTGAAACCAAAGTTGTAGAACTTTTTATTTTGAACAACTTTCGTGTTCAAAAGTTTTTGAAATTCCAATCAGAAAGAGGAGAAAACGCCCTGTTTGCACCCAGCCCCCTGAAGTTTTTCAAATTCTTGCACTTCGATCCCTCCCTCCTCTGCTGCACTGCGCGCTCGCCCGACCGCCGCACGCCACGTCGCCAGCGATTCCTGCCCCCACGCCGCGGCAAGCCAATGGCCGTCGCTCCCTGCCGCAGCGGCTTTGCCCCGCCCCCACGCCGCGCGGCCAGTGAACGCCCGCGCGTGCTGACCGCGCCCAGCCCGCCGCCCGGCCGCCCAGTAGCCGCGCTCCGCCGTGCCGCCCCGGACCCCGCGCCCCGCCAGCTGCCGCGCCTGCCCTCCGCCCGAGCCGCTGCAGCAGCTTCTCCCCAATCCGCACGCCGCGCTATCTCCTCGCGCCCACGCCAAAATCTCGGCCGCCCAGTCGCCCGCGCCCGCTCGCCGCACGCCGCGCCGGCGTTCTGCCGCCGCCCGCCGCGGCCAATGCACGCCGCTGCCGTTCCCCGCCCCGCGCGTCGCCCAGGCACCTCCACACCCCCTCCTGACCCTATAAAAGCCCCGCCCCGACCGCCCGCGCGAGCCCCCGGCCACCAGAACGCCTCGCCGTCGCCATCGCCGCCGCCGAGCACCACCCGCCCGTGGACAGCCCTCCACAGCCGCCCACTGCCCAAACTGAGCCCCCAGCCACCACTACATCACCTCACCGCAGCTCGCCGACCCACCCAACGCCACCCAGAGCCACCGGAGCGCCGCCGCCCGCACTGCCGTCGCCGCCGCCGCCCCTGCTCGCCGTGGACAGCACGACCCCGACCCCCTCCGTCCAAGTCGAGCCCCTGAGTAGCTTCCCTACGCGCCACTGAAGCTCACCGACCGGACCACGCCGCCCCAAGCCCACCGGAGCACCGCCGTCGACGCGAGCCGCGCCGCCGCCGCCTCTGCTCCAACGCCGGCGAGCCCTTCCCGGCCGTCCCCCACCTGAACAACACCCCCACAAGGTAGCCCTCGCACCCCTGAACCTTCCCCGACCCTCGCCCCTCGCCGCCGGCGAGCCCCCTCGCCGGAATTTCGGCCGGCCGCCGTACCCGAGCCGCCCGAGGACCCAATTGCAAGAATTTAAATCTTTAGAAGGGTCTGAGCGTAAGATTCAAGGACCTAGTTGTAAAAGAAAGTTTCAAACCTAGATTCAAATTCAGTGAGCTTGTAAAATTCGTATAAAATCGTAGAAAATTCAGAAAAATGCAAACTCAACTGTTCTGGAATCCTCAGAACAAACTCTACCACTTTGGTTACAAAAGTTTTCTCAGAATCTCAAAATATTTTGCTCTACATTAAATAGAAGCTTTAATGGACTTATTTTGTACCCACTGTTCTAGAACAATGCTGACCCTAAATTTTGGGCAGTGAATTAGCTGCTTGATGATTAGGACTGTGTAAAAAGATCAGACCCAAATTCCATCTCTAGCTTTACTGTTTGTTAAACTTAGTTTTATTTCATGTGTAAGTAGAATGTTTTATCCCTGCAGTTAGGTGGTGAGTCACCCATTGAAATTTTTCCTATGCTAATGTATTGGTACCTAGAAGCCAGAGAAAAATTAGGAGACTTTTTATCTCAGAGTAACCTATTTATTTGATTTATGTGCTAATAACATACATTAAATCAAGAAAATAGTATCTTAGCTTGGAATATTCCCAAATTATTACTGGGAGATAAACTATGGTAGAGGTTGCTGTGTACAAAGTTCCATGGACAAAAACCTTGCGTAGGGTCCTGTAAAAATGAATCTTTGAATAGCCTAGGTGTAGAATGTCATATTTTCTATGCTCTGGTTACTGCATGATAAATCCTACAAAAATTACAGTAGCTTCTGCATGCTTAAGTGAAATCTCTGTAAAAATCTTAGACTCATTTGTTGCACCAATTGTTCTGTATAAAAAGAACAAGGATCTAACAGCAACTATGTAATATATTTTTCAGAAATAATCTGTTACATAAAATTGGCTGAAAATTTTACAGTAAGCACACCTTTACTTGATGTGCCTAAATCCAAAATTTCATGACCAGAAACTATCCCTTGTAGTAATTACTCTCAAATTGTAATCAAGTGCTATTTCCACGACTTAAACTTGTGCACCCATGTAGAATCGACGACTCTCGCCGACGGAACTTACGAGCTGGTGCCCGCGTCCGAGAGTGAGCAGCGTGAAGCTCAAGCAAATCTAACTGAAGTTTTTGAAGACCCGAGCCCAAGTTCGGAAGATCCCCAAGCGAACTGCGAAGGCAAGCCCCGGAGCATAACCCATTCTTTCCGAAATTATGCAACTCATTACTCCTTGCTTGTGCATTAAGTTTATAGGAGTTGGATGAAAACTTAGTTGCATGATGTCAGGAACCCTTGCTTGAAAACTAGATGTAAGGTTCGATAGAATGCTGTGCTAATAGGACTCCGGTAAAAGTCGAGTGATTTCCTGTCACTCGCGAGAAAATAGGAGTTGAATGACTACTACACGCTGCAATCATAAGGACACGGACGGGTATGTAACGATGGTTACGAATGAGGCCCGTCTGTCTAGTGAAAAATGCTAAGGCCGCAGGGTGTGGTAGTGATGGTTAAGTCTTTGAACGTACTAAACACATGCCGAGATTATGGGAATCGGTAAGCTTAAGTACCTGATTGGCCCGGCAAGGGGACTGTGGCAGAACCACCTGAATTAATCCGGCTCAAGTGTATTAACCATCACCATTAAGGCAATCTCGGTTAACCTTACACTTCAAACGGAATAATCCACTGGTCTGTCGGGTATAACCTTCCTTGTGCACTCCAGCACTTCCTGTAAATCGGCCAGGTGATCTTGGTGACCTTTTGACTTGACCACGACGTCATCTATATAAATTTCCACCGATGAACTAATGAGCTTGTGGAATATGTAGTTCATGGCCCGTTGATATGTAGCACCGGCGTTCTTCAAGCCGAAAGTCATAACCACCCATTCAAATAAACCAAGATGGCCTGGGCACCTAAAAGCCGTTTTCAAAATATCTTCCTCGGCCATTAATATCTGATTGTACCCGGCATTCCCATCCATGAAGCTTATGACTTTGTGGCCTGCGGCAGCATCCACCAAGATATCGGCCGTCGGCATCGGATATCCATCCATCAGCGTAGCCTGATTTAAGTTCCTGAAATCGATGCACACACGCAATTTTCCATTCTTTTTGTATACAGGCACAATGTTAGAAATCCATTCGGCGTAGCGGCACTGCCGAAAAAACCCTGCCTCAATCAACTTTGTAATCTCGGCCTTTATGTCAGGTAGAATCTTGGGGTTACACCGTCGTGCAGGTTGCTGATACGGCCGATATCCTGATTTTATAGGTAACCGGTGTTCAACAATAGACCGGTCTAGTCCTGGCATCTCGTGGTATTCCCAAGCAAAGCAATCCCTGAACTCTTTCAATAAACTTATCAATTTACATTTGTACTCAGAATCCAAATTGGCACTAATGTACGTCGGCCTTGATTTGCTGCTATCTCCCAAATCTACCATCTCTAATAAATCGGCCGACGTAAACCCATGTCCAAGCTTCCCATCTTCTCGGACGAGCTGATCCATTTATTCTGAATCTTCAGAGCCGACTGCTTGGATCGGCTGTAGACCGAAATCGGACACTTTCAGGAAGTCAGTGTCCCAAGTCCTGCCAGATATACATTTGACGTGTTCGCAGCTCCACTGTTGTGTGTCGGCCGCTGCAACGCTGTAGACGGAATCGGCAGCGACCATCTCTGTACTGTCGCCGACCCATTGCACAAGGCATTGATGCATAGTAGATGGGACACAGCAGTTTGCGTGTATCCAGTCGCGACCAAGTAGCATATTATAGGACCCCTTGCCATTAATAACGAAGAAAGTAGTTGGGAGGGTCTTACTGCCGATGGTGAGGTCGACGCAGATTGCTCCGCGGGCGGGCGACACGTTGCCTTCGAAATCCTTCAGCATCATGTCCGTCTTGGTGAGGTCGTCATCGCCTTTGCCCAGCTTGCGGAACATGGCATACGGCATGATGTTGACTGCCGCGCCTCCATCTACCAGTAATCTGGTGACGGGTCTTCCGTCGACATACCCTTTGAGAAACAGCGCCTTAAGATGCTATCGTTTTTCCTCTTCTAGTTTCTCAAACGTAGCCGTCATCGGCTCTAACACTAGTTGTGCCATTTGTTCCTCCTTTGTTCTTGTTACTCTATCCCGATCGTTGGGCGCCATGAACTCCATCGGCAGTATGAATACCATATCAATTTCGGCTGCCGATTCTTGGTTGCTCGTTTCTTGATCGTTTTTCTTTGGGCGCCAAACTCGAGATTTCACATTCCTTCTCTCTGGCACCTGCCTTTGTTCTTCTTCTTGATGTTCCCACTGGCGTAGGTGTTGGATCCTTCGCTTTTGGGATCTGAATAGGCCATCGGGACACCACCTGGGATACGCTGGTTTGGCCGATGATCTGGCATATTCCCAATCTGGTTCCCTTCCTAGGGGATCTTCGTCTGACACCCTATCATCGGCCATCTCTTCCAGCCGATCGTGCGCGCTGATCCTGCCCCCAGTCCATCTCGCTGGCCAATCTTGCTTTTTGACCCGTTGCACTGGTCAACTCTGCCCCCCAGCCGATCATGCACCGAAACGCGTCGTTCTTCGCGCCGATTTCTGTTGATCGGCTCTGATCCTCTGTCCCTAGAGTGTGGCCTCGGGCGATCGTTGCAGCTCAATCCGTTACACTCCGGACAGTTGTCGGCAGAGGGCAATCTGATATCGTTCTCCCAGCAGTGGATGAAGAACGGACATTGCCAGTGGTCTTCATGCCGGCGTATCGTCTCTTCCTGGTATCTTGCATGTTCTTGCTGCTGCCGATATTTACTGAGTAAGAATTGGGAGGTGACGGGTTTGCGTGGTCGTTCTGGCCCTCGCCTATTTCTTCTGATTTCTTCCGTCGTGATCTGCCTCCTGGGGTCGACAGCGCCACCTCTTCTTGCCGATTCTGACGTCAGCACCTTGGTTTGACTTGAGTCTCCTCCAGCGTTAACCGTGTTGGCCGGGAAGGGATGCTGATCTATCTTCATCGGCATTGCCGATTTGGTTGGTGTATCTGCTGGCGGAAGACTTTACATTCATTTGTATCGTGAGAAGTAGCGTTGTGCCACTTGCAATATTTCATCTTCTTGAGTTGATCGGCCGTAGGGATGGTGTGATGTTGAGACAGCTTAATCTGCCCCTGCTGAAGCAGTAGATCAAAAATTTTATCGGCCTTTGACGTGTCAAAGCCGAATGTCTCTGGCTCCTTCTTGCCAAAGGGGCAAGATATTGGTTTTTTCCCTTTTACCCATTCTGCCACGCCGATTTCTTCTTCCGCATCGGATTCAGATCCCTCCAAGTATGCCACCTTCTTTTGGAAGTTCCTCCGTTGTTCAAACGGTCGGACCTCTTGCCCTGATAATCGGTGGACGATTTGGCTCAGGCTTTCAAATTCTTGGGCAGCATATCTCTCTTTTATTTGTGGCAAGAGGCCTTGGAAAGCGATATCAGATAACTGTGCATCGGTCAGAGCCAGACTGTAGCATTTGTTCCTGATTTCTCTGAACCTCTGTATATACCCTGTCACTGGTTCATCGCTCCTCTGCCTGAGGCTGGTCAAATCCGAGATCTTCATCTCGTGTACTCCTGCATAGAAGTACTTGTGGAATTGTTTCTCCAGATCGGCCCACGTGACGATAGAATTTGGCGGTAAAGTGGTGAACCACTGGAAGGCCGATCCGGATAGAGATGATGAAAATAAACGCACCCTCAGAGCATCTTGCGTGGCAGCTTCTCCGCACTGGATGATGAATCGGTTGATATGCTCCACGGTGGATGTGTCGTCCGTCCCTGAGAACTTGGTGAAATAAGGAACTTTGTAGCGGTGTGGGAACGGCAGCGAGTCATAGGCCGATGGATACGGCGTCTTGTAAGTATAAGTTTGAACTCTCGGCTTCAGTCCAAACTGATCCTGGATTACTTCTGCTATTCTTGCCGTCCAGTCCACCTGCTGCTGATGAACAGTTGTTCGCGGCGCGGGCATATGCTGAAGGGCTGGTATGGCCGGGTGATGAATCGGCGAATTTTGCTGAGCGGCCGATAGTTGATGGCGAAACGAGTCCGCACCCCCTTCGTACGTCACTGCTGGCGCCGTGCCTCTGAGTACTTCCACAGTGTTTGCCCCCCTGCCGATTTCTGATGAGATCGGCTGATACTGGGAGACCGTCGGCCGGGCGGCCGATTGGTATGGTACCTGAACCGAATAACTACCATGCCCGTTCGCTGGCTCGGGAAAATACGCTGTGGCTGATGCCCCCCAAGGCGCTGAGCTCGTAGGTAGTGTTTGCACAGAAGCCATCTGAACGGGTTGAAGCGGCGCTTGCGATGGGAGACATGGTGCACCGCTGTATCTTGGAGACGCCGGAGGTGGTGGAGAGCTGTACCCCTCGCGTTGCATCAATATCGGCTGAGGCGCCGATTGGGATGTGTATGGTAGGCTTCTGGCTGGCAGAGTAGTTGGAGGGGCATATACCGGTCCCTGATAGCCTTGGACGGCTCCGTTGGCTAGAGAGTTGACGACGGCGTTATACACCGTGTTGCTCATCACCGAGGATTGGTCGATGAATGCTTGATACACCGACTGTTGAATCATCTCTGACATCTTGCCCGAGTCTTCAGCAATGGTGATGTGGCGAGGTACTAGAACAGGGGTCTTCAGGTAGAATCTTGGGGTTACACCGTCGTGCAGGTTGCTGATATGGCCGATATCCTGATTTTATAGGTAACCGGTGTTCAACAATAGACCGGTCTAGTCCTGGCATCTCATGATATTCCCAAGCAAAGCAATCCTTGAACTCTTTTAATAAACTTATCAATTTACATTTGTACTCAGGATCCAAATTAGCACTAATGTACGTCGGCCTTGATTTGCTGCTATCTCCCAAATCTACCATCTCCAATAAATCGGCCGACGTAAACCCATGCCCAAGCTTCCCATCTTCTCGGACGAGCTGATGCATTTATTCTGAAACTTAAGAGCCGACTGCTTGGATCGGCTGTAGAACAAAATCGGACACTTTCAGGAAGTCAGTGTCCCAAGTCCTGCCAGATATACACTTGACGTGCTCGCAGCTCCACTGTTGTGTGTCGGCCGTCGCAACACTGTAGACGGAATCGGCCGCGACTATCTCCGTGTTGTCGCCCACACATTGCACAAGGCATTGATGCATTGTAGATGGGACACAGCAGTTTGCGTGTATCCAGTCGCGACCAAGCAGCATGTTGTAGGACCCCTTGCCATTAATAACGAAAAAAGTGGTAGGGAGGATCTTACTGCCGATGGTGAGGTCGACGCAGAGCGCTCCGCAGGCGGGTGACACGTTGCCTTCGAAATCCTTCAGCATCATGTCCGTCTTGGTGAGCTCTTCATCGCCCTTGCCTAGCTTGCGGAACATGGCATACGGCATGATGTTAACTGCAGCGCCTCCATCTACTAGTAATCTGGTGACGGGTCTTCCATCAACATAGCCTTTGAGAAACAGCGCTTTGAGATGCTGCCGTTTTTCTTCTTCTGGTTTCTCAAACGTAGCCGTCATCGGCTCTAACACCAGTTGTGCCATTTGTTCCTCCTCCGTTCTTGTCGCTTTATCTCGATCGTTGGGCGCCATGAACTCCATCGGCAGTATGAACACCATATCGATTTCGGCCGCCGATTCTTGGTTGTTTGCTTCTTGATCATTTTTCTTCGGGCGCCACACTCGAGACTTAACATTTCTTTTCTCTGGCACCTATCTCTGCTCTTCTTCTTGATGCTCCCACTGGCGTAGGCGTTGGATCCTCCGCTTCTGGGATCTGGATAAGCCATCGGGACACCACCTGGGATTTGCTGGCTTGGCCGATGACCTGGCGTGTTCCCAATCTGGTTCTCTTCCTACGGGATTTTCATCCGACACCCTGTCATCGGCCATCTCCTCCAGCCGATCGTGCACGCTGATCCTGCCCCCTAGTCCATCCTGTTGGTCGATCTTGCTTTTTGACCGGTGGTACTGGTCAACTCTGCCCCCCAGCCGATCATGCACCGAAACGCCCTGTTCCTCTCGTCCGCGCCGATTTCTGCTGATCGGCTCCGATCCTCTGTCTCTGAAGTGTGGCTTCGGGCGATCGTTGCAGCTCATTCCGTTACGAACTCCTTCCATCTTGGGTTTAGTTGCCCTGCCTGCTTTGTCTCAACAAAAGCTTTTTTGTAAGAAAAGGAAGAAAGCCAGCACTTCGTGCCGAAATGCGCCACTAATCAAGCTAAAAGACTACCTGATTAGCTTGACTTATTTGATTTGAAAGAAGTTTCAGAAGATATGTCTAAAGTAGACGGTGATTGATAGAGCAATTCTTGCTCGTAAGTTCCAGTATGAGTACAGCACTCCGGACAGTTATCGGCAGACGGTAATTTGATATCGTTCTCCCAGCAATGGATGAAGAACGGACATTGCCAGTGATCTTCATGCCGGCGTATCATCTCTTCCTGGTATCTTGCTTGTTCTTGCTGCTGCCGATACTTACTGAGTATGAACTGGGAGGTAACGGGCTTGCGTGCTCGTTCTGGCCCCCGCCTGTTCCTTTTGATTTCTTCCATCGTGATCTGCCTCCTGGGATCGACGGCGCCGCCTCTTTTCGCCGATTCTGACGTCAGCACCTTGGTTTGACTTGAATTTCCTCCAACATTAACCATGTTGGCTGGGAAGGGATGCTAATCTATCTTCATCGGTTTTGCCGATTTAGCTGGAGTTTCAAATTGAAGCCACCCTTGCTCGATGGCCGATTGTATCTACTGACGGAAGACTTTGCATTCATTTGTATCATGAGAAGTGGCGTTGTGCCACTTGCAGTACTTCATCTTCTTAAGTTGATCGGCCGAAGGGACGGTGTGATGCGGAGATAGCTTAATCTGTCCTTCCTGAAGCAATAAATAGAAAATTTTATCGGCCTTTGACGTGTCAAAGCCGAATGTCTCTGGCTCCTTCTTCCCAAAAGGGCATGATATCGGTTTTTTCCCTTTGACCCATTCTGCCAGGCCGATTTCCTCTTCCCCATCGGATTCAGATCCTTCCAAGTATGCCACCTTCTTTTGGAAGTTCCTCCGCTGTTCAAACGGTCGGACCTCTTGTCCTGACAATCGGTGGACGATTTGGCTCAGGCTTTCAAACTCTTGGGCAGTATATCTTTCTTTGATTTGTGGCAAGAGGCCTTGGAAAGCGATATCGGCCAACTGTGCGTCGGTCAGAGCCAGACTGTAGCATTTGTTCCTGATTTCTCTGAACCTCTATATATATCCCATCACTGGTTCATCGCTCCTCTGCCTGAGGCTGGTCAAATCCGAGAGCTTCATCTCATGTACTCCTGCGTAGAAGTACTTGTGGAATTGTTTCTCCAGATTGGCCCATGTAACAATAGAATTTGGCGGCAAGGTGGTGAACCACTGGAACGCCGATCCGGACAGAGATGATGAGAACAAACGCACCCTCAGGGCATCTTGCGTGGCAGCCTCTCCGCACTGGATGGTGAATCGGTTGATATGCTCCACAGTGGATGTATCGTCCGTCCCTGAAAACTTGGTGAAATCAGGAACTTTGTAGCGGTGTGGGAACGGCAGCAAGTCATAGGCCGATGGATATGGCATCTTGTAGGTGTAAGTTTGCACTTTTGGCTTCAATCCAAACTGATCCTGGATCACTTCTGCTATTCTTGCTGTCCAGTCCACCTGCTGCTGATGGACAGCTGTTCGCGGCGCGGGCATGTGCTGAAGGGCCGGTACGGCCGGGTGATGAATCAGCGAATTTTGCTGAGCAGCCGATAATTGATGGCGAAGTGAATCTGCCCCCCCATCGTATGTCATCGCTGGCGCCGTGCCTCTGAATGCTTCTACAGTGCTTGCCCCCCTGCCGATTTTTGATGACATCGGCTGATACTGGGGAACCATCGGCTGGGCGGCCGATTGGTGTGGCACCTGGACTGAATAACTCCCATACCCGTTCGCTGGCGCGGGAAGGTACGTCATCGCCGATGTTCCCCAAGGTGCTGAGCTTGTGGGCAGCGATTGCACAGAAGCAATCTGGACGGGTTGAAGCGGTGTTTGTGATGGGAGACATGGTGCACCGCTGTATCTTGGAGACGCTGGGGGTAATGGAGAGTTGTACCCCTCGCGTTGCGTCAATATCGGCTGAGAAGCCGACTGGGACGTATATGGTAAGCTTCTGGCTGGCAGAGTGGTTGGCAGGGCATATGCTGGTCCCTGATAGCCTTGGACTGCTCCGCTGGCCAGAGAGGTGACGACGGCGTTATACACCGTGTTGGTCATCACTGAGGATTGGTTGATGAATGCCTGATAAACGGATTGTTGGATCATCTCTGACATCTTGCCCGAGTCTTCAGCAATGGTGATGTGACGGGGAACTAGAATAGGAGCCTTCTTGACCGCCTCCCCGCTTCTGGTACGACTGAACGACTGGAGGTACATCTTCTTGTAATCTTCTAGGTGTTTGGCCAATTCTTCCCTCTGGTCGTCCTTGAGATCCGCTTCTGTGACCTCAATGATGTTGCTGTCGGAGATTTCTGCGTTCTTCGACATATCAGATCTTGGATGGTCCCACTGGGCGTGCCAAAAGTGTGTTGGCGCTGAAATCGGCCGGATAGAAATCGGCCGATGGTCTTCAGCGTCGGACACACGACCCGGGAGAATCTGCTTAGCTCCTGTTCGGGTTATCGCCCTGGTGCAGTTCGCGCGGCGTGCCAGTCAATCTGACCTGTTGATTGACAAGGAAATAAAGTCTTAAATTCCAGGCGCGTCGATCGGCTGGAGTTCCGATCTGTCCTGAGGAGCGCGTCGGCGGCGGATCGGCTGATTTGCTGTAGAGATGATCGGCTATGGATCAGCCGATAATCGTGTAGTAATTGTAAAGAGAACTGCTGGAGCGATCTAAACGATTACTACAGAGGCAACACTTGAAATAGATCTAATCGGCTGCGTGATGGTAAGTTGAAGAAGAACAATGATGAAGCCGATTACCCTGATTTCAAGCTGGATAACTGGTGATAATACTAGAATAACAGGTAAACTTGCAATTCTAGTAAATATCGATAACTGGTGAATAAATCCAAACGAAACCACAGTGATGTGCCCGTAGTTAAATCTCGGATATTACTCGGTAAGCGGAACCTACCAATTGGGTGGAGATCAGGTTGATGCAGCCCTGCCAATCCGTACGAACTCGTGAAAGAAGAAAAATATTGTCGAAGTCGCCGACTTGAAAGTAAATTGCTGGAAAAGTAGAAGTATTATTGTTGATTGATGTGTTGATGTCCTTTGCAAGACCCTGACAACTCCTATTTATACCCTAAAACTAGGACTCCTGGTCGATCACGACTTGTTACAACCTTATTTAAACAACAGGAAAACTACTATATCTATAAGAATTTTAAAAGGAAACGGACTCCCGCAGAATCTTCCGCCGCCGTTACCTAATCCAATCAGGATTCCCTTCAACTGCTCCTTGACCGACTTAGCGTGCCCTGTTGACCAACTTTTGACCAGGACCCTCCGAAATAGTCCCATCCTGTTGGCGCAGGCTGTATCACCAATCGGCCGATTTCCAACTGTTACCTCAATCGGCCGATTTCCAACTGTTACCTCAATCGGCCAATTCCTTACTGTAGCCTTCAGATCTGTCGCATCGGCCAATCTTCTCCTCCTGACGCCGATTCAACACGTGTCAAAATCTGGCGTCAACAGTACCATTGGTACTATTTCAACCAATATACACGGTAAATTAATTAGAGAAATATAAATTTGGTTTATTGGACTAACGCCTGATGGCTCATTTAATATGCCCAGCGGGTGATAAGTTTGCCGAACCATCGCATCAAGCGACGGCTAGTCGCGCCCCACCGACCGACCGACGCTCCCTCCCTCTGGCGCGCGCATGCACACGCACAGGCTGTCAGCATGGGCCGAGTTTTTTTAAAGATGCCTGTGGTGCTGATTGCTCAGGCTCAGGATTTGAACTGTTGGAGATGTTCGACTTCTTCCTTCACAAAATTGATGTTCAACTTCCTATAATTTTTTTAGAGTTAATTAGATCCATGCCATTACAATTCTCCGAGTTCACGGATCTGCCATTACAATTCGTCATATTGGAACCATGCCATTGCAAATTTACAATTCTTCAAAACACACCACTACATACCCCTTCGATGTCTTTTATAAAACATATGGACCAAAATACCCCTATCTTCTTCTTCTACCTCTCATCCCCTCTCTTCTCTTTCATGGCTGCTCTGCCATGCTGGCCGCCTCCGCCTTCTGCTTGCTGCTTCCCTTCGTCGGCTCCCGCGCGCTACCCTGGCCGCCCGTGCATGCCACGCCACCTGCTACCGCCGCTCCACCCCGCGCGTCGCACCCCTGCTGCCGCCGCCCTGCTCGCAGCGCATCTGCGCTGCCACCGCCACCCGGCGTGACTGCGGACCCAGGCTGCCTCATGCCTCCAGCCGGCAGCCGGCCAATGTGGCAGGCATGCAGCACTGTGGTAGGGGTCGGGGGCAGGGGAAGGGACACTGACGCAGACCATGTGATGATGACATCACCACGCTAAACATGCATGAGTCGGCCTCATCAACGACCTACAAGTCGTCGCCAACTTGGGCTACGAGTTCGGTTCGGATTCAGCCGATAGCCCTGCACCGAAACGGCGATATCTCCCTCATACGGCGTCCAAATGAGGTGATCTTGGATGCGTTGGAAACTTGACGATGAGATGCTTTTTTTGGTTCTAGTCCCAGGTCAAGAAGGTTCGTGGATCATTCTGTGTAACCACGACAAGGTGTTGTGTCACCTATTTTGGGCCTTTTCAGGCTTCGTATCGTGTCGGGCCTTAAGCCCATGTTGTGGGCGCCCCCCTGGTCGCCCCCAATCCTAGGTCATGAGTCTCTTCATAAACTCAGTAGCCGCATCTATTAGACTTGGGTTTTGTTTAGTTCTTGTGTGTTCTTTCGAGAAACAGAGATTGCATCATTATTTCTGTGGCGACAAGTCCTTATACATTGATCCAGGGCCCCTATTCTTGCTCTCCTTGACTGTGTCGATTAGTCCTTTAGAACCGAGTGCTTGAACCTCTCTTTGCGATTCGCTTCATTCATATTGCAATTTCAGATTGCGTGCTTATACTTTTTTGCATGCGTTCTCGATTCGTCTGCAGGAAAAGCCTTTTTGGCGAGGTCAATCAAGTTGTGCTTGGTTGATAACCAATGGAGCAGCGGTGTAACGGTTACAGGGGTTCGAATCGTGACTAATTAGAAGCCCGGATTACCAACATCGATGTTCCACCTATCGAGTTTATCCTTACCTCTCGGAAGATCAGGCCTAGTTCTCATCAAGTGGTATCAGATTTCAGGTTTCCCGTGAGGTATTACCCTTCGTTTTCCTCTTTAGATTAGTTTTGTTTCATATACCTAGAGTCCAGAAAAAGCCTATAAAAAAATCCGCTGTCCTAGAACCTGTTTAGCCTTTGCAATTTCATTTCAGATTTGCTTTGTTGAGTTTGTGTCTATGGTCGAGTCTTGTTGCTGGTTTAGGTTGTGTTCGTCATCGCAGTCAACGTGCCCGTTGTTGTTTATTTTGTTTTCGCCGCTATCCCATCCACCATTACCCAGATTACAAGTCGATCCACCCCATTAGTCGACTTGCCCTTGCTAGCCGCCTTGCGTGAACTCTCGCCGGGCAAGCCCTAGATAGGTTGCGAGCTGCCTTGTGTTCATCGCCTTGCACCGCAGCCCCTCTTGATTCATCTTGCATATCCTATTGCTTGCTGCTCCTGGATTGTTTGCTTAGAAGCTGGGCTCAGCCGTGATCAGTGTGAGACGGATAGGGAAGCTTTGCCCTAGCCACTGCCATTCTTTCTGCCGAGTTGTGCCCCCTCAAAATCCTGACTTGAGGTACCTTCGGTAAACAGGCATAACTTTTCACTCGGTCCTCCGTTTTGGCTCAATTTTTTACAGCAATTTCGTGACTACATTTGGGCCATACCCAAACCCTACTACGTACGGTTTGGATTCTCAAAGAATTCAAAAAAAAGGGAAGATAAAGAAAAAATTCATTCAAGTTGATTTCAGGTTTTCGGAGAACGTGTTTGTTTTTCTATAGACCACATCTGACCTCCATTTAAGGTCCCAATTTTTGTGGTTCCATCTCTTGTGATCCTTGTTCAGAGAAAAATATAAAAAAATAGTGCAAAAATCTTGATTCCTACTAATGCCTTTTCGGAAATTCAGAGGAAAATCAGAAAAAAGATAAACCCCTTTGGCAGAGTTGTTGTGTGCTTGTTCTTTGAGCTGTTTCCATCGTTCTTTGTTCCAACTATTTGTGCTACGTCTAGGACATGTCTTAGCCATCAATTATGACTTGTACTTTGGAACTTATTGAACTTTGCTAATCTGCATTCGTTATTTGCTTATCCTTGCTACATATTGTGCATGTCCCAAAGCTCCACATATATACTTCTATTAGCATAGGTTCATCTTGCAACTGTTACACCCAGCTCAACAACTGATTGTACCGTCCTGTTGACTTTGGTAAGAACACTTGCAAGACGGTGGTAAGCCACTTGAGATTTTGCTTTCCACTTTCACCACCACCTAGTAGTGTTAGTTGATAGGGATAATACTTTTATGCTGTCTTTTGCTATCCTCTAACCATGTTAGGGCAAGAGATGGAGTCCCCCACGGACTTCAATGATTGTGTGTCCAAGGCCGAACTTCAGAAGCTTGCAAATGAACAACGCAACTTCATGACTGAGAAGTTTGATGAGATGATGCGCACCATAAACGGCCTGGTGACCCAGATTGACCACATTGAACAACGACCTCCTCCAGCTGCTGACCGCGATGAAGACCGCCTGCATCGTAATCGTTACGGTATGGGAGGTAATCATAATCATGGTAACAATGACCCTTTTAGTAAAGCTAAATTTTTCATGATTTCTTTTGCTGGTAGTGCTGATCCCGAGGAATGTTTAAATTGGGAACTTACTGTAGAACAAAAGTTTAATTCTCATTTGGTTCCTGCTGAGCATAGAGTTAGACTTGCTACTAGTGAATTTACTAGCTTTGCTATGTTTTGGTGGAATGATCTTTGCAATGCTGGAAATGCTGCTGTTGTGCCTCAAAGTTGGACTGTTTTAAAACAGCGCATGAAGTCTCGTTTTGTTCCTCCTTATTACCAACGTGATTTACATTTGAAATTGCTAACTTGAACACAAGGTGATAAGAGTGTAGAGTAATATTATCAAGAATTACTTATTGGTTTAGCACGTTGTGGTATTCGTGAGGATGATGATGAAAGTAGTGCTAGATTCCTTGGTGGTTTAAATCATGATATACAAAATATTTTTGATTACAAAGAATGGACTCGTTTTTTCCAATTGTATCATCTTGCTCTTAAGGCAGAACGGGAAGTACAGGGACGCCGCTAAGAACAACTTTCTTTCAGGACTAACACTGGGAGAACATTTCAGCAGCGTTCTGAAGTTGAGAAGCCCAAGGTGCCTGTTGCTAAGGCGCCAGCAACACCGCCACCACGGCTGGTGCTCCAGAGAAAGGTATTGTTGCTAAATTGCAGGCACCACCGTAGATGAAGGATGATTCTCCTGGTGCTTCCACTAGCCGCTCCTCCAACATTGTGTGCCACCGCTGCAAGGGCATGGGACATGTCATGAAAGATTGTCCACGCCGACGTGCATATATTGCTACTGCCGATGGAGGATATGTAAGTTCTAGTGATATTGAAGATGAATTAGTCCTTGCTACTAACATTGTTGCAGATTCAGAAGATGAGGGCGAGGCTATTGACTCCATTGCTGCAACGGCAGGTTACAAGAACATTCTTGTGTAGCGTGTGCTGAGTACTCAAGTGGAACAAGAATCGGAGAAGATACAACGCCATAATTTATTCCACATGTTTCTAATCATGAAGGACTATCATGTTTGCACCATAATTGATAGTGAGAATTGCAATAATTTGGTGAGTTCAGATCTGGTCAAGAAGCTTGGCTTGACTACATGTGCGCATCCCCAACCTTATCATCTTCAATGGTTAAATAATAGTGGTAAGACAAAGGTAACTAAATCTGCTCGAACCATTTTTCTATTGGTTCCTATTATGTTCATTCTGATTTTGATGTTGTGCCTATGGAAGCATGCTCTCTTTTGTTAGGCTGTCCATGGGAATATGATTCTAATGTTGTACATCAAGGTAGAACAAATACATATACTCTCATGCATAAGAATAAAAAGATTACATTGCTTCCTTTATCGTCTGCTGATATTAGGAAACATGACAAGATGCTTGCCGAAAATTCTGAGAAGAACAATATTTTAGACCCACCTAGTGTTCCAAATAATGAAATTAAGTTGGAAAAAGGTGCTTTGCTTGCCGCTACATCTTTGGATGCTGCACATTATTTAGATGGTCAACCATGTCGTACTATGCTTTGTGCACACGCTCCTTTTTCTAATGATCCGATGCATAGCGCTTTGCACCCTGCTGTCACTAACCTTTTGTAGAAGTTTGATGGTGGGATCCAGTCGAGGACGACTCCAATTCAAGAAGGGAAGGATGATGAGGATATCACCACGCTGGACATGCATGAGCCGGCCTCATCAACGAGCTACAAGTTGTCGCCAACTTGGTCTGCGAGTTCGGTTCGGATTGAGCCGACAGCCCTGCACCGAAACGGCGATATCTCCCTCATACTGCGTCCAAATGAGGTGATCTTGGATGCGTTGGAAATCTGATGACGAGACGCTTCTTTTGGTTCTGGTACCAGCTCTAGAAGGTTTGTGGATCATTCTGTGTGATCACAACAAGGTGCTGCATCACCTATTTTGGGCCTTTTCAGGCTTTGTATCGTGTCGGGCCTTAAGCCCATGTTGTGGGCGCCCCCCCTGTCGCCCCCAATCCTAGGTCGTGAGTCTCTTCATGAACTCAGTAGCCGATGCTATTAGACTTGAGTTTTGTTTAGTTCTTGTATTTTCTTTCGAGAAATAGAGATTGCATCATTGTATCTGTGACGACAAGTCCTTATACATTGATCCAGGGCCCCTGTTCTTGCTCTCCTCGACTGTGTCGATTAGTCCTTTCGAACCGAATGCTTGAACCTCTCTTTGTGATTTGCTTCATTCATATTTGCAATTTCAGATTGCGCGCTTATACTTTCTTGCTTGCGTTCTCGATTTATCTGTAGGAAAAGCCTTCTTGGCGAGGTCAATCAAGTTTTGCTTGGTTGATAACCAACGGAGCAGCAGTGTAACGGTTGCAGGGGTTCGAATCGTGACTGATTAGAAGCCCGGATCGCCAACGTCGATGTTCCACCTATCGAGTTTATCCTTACTTCTCGGAAGATCGGGCCTAGCCCTAATCACCATGGCGTCAGCCGCGCCAGCTCGCCATCGCCCTAGCTCCCCTCCTCGGCCACCACCTCCTCCCCTCCTCAAAAGCCGCCGAATCTTCTTCTCTCCTCGGCACAGCACGCGGGGTGGTGCAGCCTCGCGGGAGGGGCGCAAGCCTCACGAGCGCGGCGGCGCGCGCGACATGACGTTGTGCGCGCGAAGCAGACGCAGGCCTCGCGAGCGCGGCACGGCGGCGCGGGCATGGAGCAGGGGAAGGCCGGCGGTGGGAACGGGGGCAGGGCCTTGCGGCGGCGTGGAGAAGCTCTGAGGCAGCGAGGTGGAGGAGGATCTCGTGCAGGAGCTCCTATGGGAAAAGCAACATTGGGCCCAAGGCCGTAGCGAGCTCGCCAGCGACGAGCGGCAGCAGCCAGCATGGCAGAGCAGCCATGGAAGAGAAGAGAGGGGATGAGAGGTAGAAGAAGAAGACAAGCGCATTTTGGTCCATAAGTTTTATAAAACACATCGTAGAGGTGGTGGTGGTATGTTTTGAAGAGTTGTAAAATTATAATGTCACGGTTCCAATATAACGAATTGTAATGGCAGATCAGTGAACTCAGAGAATTGTAATGGCATGGATCCAATTAATATTTTTTTTATATTCATCTCCAATAAAAAAATATTCACGGAATCCTATCGCCTCGCCAAGGAATCCGATCCTCGAGGGAGAGCAACCATCAGGTTTTGAATGGTCCGTGATTACCTAACCAGACGGGATCCGATCCTCGAGCGAGAGCAACCATCAGGTTTTGAATGGTCCGTGATTTACCCTGACCTGATGGGTCTTCTGCTCTGACAGATCTAGGCCGCTCAACGATCGTGTGTGACTCGTGGCCGAGGCCATTCGATCCGCGCACCCGCAGGCAGGCAGCGTCCCAAACCGAACGCCCAACCTGCGACGCCGCTGGTTTTCGGCCGTGCGCCCCCCACAGATCTTGATTCTCCTTCACCTCACACCCGCGGGTGGAGCTGCAGGCCTCCTCGATCGACGCCGGCCGCCCTACCTCCTGTTTTTCGGCCGTTCCCTCGCGCCCGGCACGCGGCGTCGGTGTCATGGGCAGGGACCGAGAATGCCGCGGCCCTGCGCGTTCTCCTCCGCTTCTCACACCTCATCTCCGGGCTCCAGCCCACCACCGGTACAGTACAGCCACACAGGGCGGGCGCCAAACCTTCCCAGCGTCCAGCAACCTGCGCCCGTGCGCAGGTCAAAGCCAACAGGCGAGCCATTCCCCTTGTCCCCTAGCGCACCGCGCCGTGGCGTCTGGCGTCGCTCGGGACGAAATCCACCTACGCGTCGCGTGGGGCGGGCCCTTGCTGCTACCGTGCCCGTTTCCCACGATGCATGCACCGCCGATGTTCAGAGTCGCGCGCGTGGGTGCGAGCACGCACGTCGCAGGTTCCCAAAACAATGCTGTTCGTACATCTCCTATTGTGACAACCGTGCTGCATCTGAACAATTGTTTGTCAACTTCAGAGCAAGGCGCGTCTAAACCTACCCACGGTCGATCAGGATCTGCCCAGCGGTACCACAACCAACGAAGACGCAGAGCCCTACTGAATTTCTCCAAGTCAAGAACTCCCAAGCCCCCACGCAATTTTGGTCTTTTAACTTTCTCCCAAGCAACTATACATTACCCACCTCTCGCTTCGGATGAGCCATTCCACAGAAAACCTCTTCTGATCTGGTCGATCTTTTTTACTGCCCAAGCAACTAGTACACTGGGATAAAGCACTGTGTTCACCAGCTTCAATCTACCAGCCCGGTTGATGAACCTTCCTTTCCAAGTTGGTAGCCGATTGGCCACTTTGTCAATAATTGGTTGAATATCAACACGACGTAGTTCTCTTGTGTGCAGCGGCAAACCCAGGTAAGAACAAGGGAATTCCCTGATCTGACAAGGAATCACATCCTCCAAGTTGACACTATCACATCTTATTGGGAAGACAGCGCATTTGCTTTGATTTATATGTAGACCGGACGCTTGACCAAACATTTGGAGGATGTCAGCCACCACCTGCACTTCTTCTTTCCTTGGATTCAGAAACACAGCAGCATCGTCCGCGTATAGGCTTGCCCTCAATTTGGTCACTCTTCCCCCCATGGGGGTCAAAAATCCATCCCTGGTTGCAATGTCAAACAGTTTTTGCAGCGGCTCCATGGCTATGATGAACGGCAAGGGAGATAAGGGATCTCCTTGTCGCAACCCCGTGTAGTGTCTGAACCACTTTCCTTTGACCCCATTTAGTAAAACAGCTGTATAACTTGAAGCCAAGAGTGCTGAAACCCACGCTCTCCATTTTGCTGGAAACCCAAACTGCTCTAGAACCTCCATTAAGAAATCCCACTGCACACTGTCAAATGCTTTTGCAATGTCTAATTTCAGAAACAGCCCAGGTTGCTTTCTTCTCTGCAAATCTCTGATTAAATTTTGCACGTAAAGGAAATTGTCTTGAATGCTTCTTCTCTTAATGAATGCACTCTGAGATCTGGAGATCAAAGTATTGAGCTCGCCCGACAGCCTGGTTGCTAAAATCTTGGAGATTAATTTTGCTATGGAGTGGGTTAAACTTGTGGGTCTGAAATCTCTCAAAGTCTGTGCATCCTCCTTCTTGGGCAATAGTACCATGTGAGCTTTGTTAAGATGCAGTAAATGTTGATCATGTTGTTGGTGAAAGATCGTGTTGATAACTTGCCAGCTTCTTTTGAGAAACACCCCAATATATCCGTCGGGGCCTGGTGCTTTGTCAGCTGCAATCTCACTAATTACTGCCTGGACCTCATTTTCAGAGATTCCCTCGCGCTTCTGCGATGGGGCAGTGACCCCGAGTAGCCCCGTGCATGCACCAGCCCCACGCTCCGAGTCCGAGACACAAGCAGTGTACATGGCTGCGCTCCCGCATTGTTTAGTCTGAATCTGGCCCGTGATTTGAGTCGTTTTTCGGCTCGTGCACCTTCAGCACCACTGGTTAGTGGTTAGTGGTTAGTGCTTGCTTCCACTGCTTGCTGCTGCTCGCATCATCCGTCAGGTGCAGCCGCCATGATGAAGGCCTTTGTGTTATGCGCAGAGTGAAATCGATGAAGGCCGTGGTGGAGGGGATGATTTCTCGATGCAACTTGAGATAGAACAAACCAAAACAACACTAGCTGGCAACTGTGTTTCTACGCGTGTTTTTCGCCCCCTAACAGATTATTCCACCAACTCTGCAACTTGGTTACTATATACATGTCCAACAGTTATTCAGTAAAAGTCACTTTTTTTGGAGGGAGTTATTTAGTAATCACTAGCACAGTGCTCATGCGCTGCTACGGATAATATAAATTTTATCCGAACTTACATGAGATCGTCTGCTATTTTACTCCGTGTACAGGCCATGCCATGACAGCGTAAGGATCGGATTGGGATTCCGATTGATTTGTCCGAGTTCCAATTGGGATTCCGATTGATTTGTCTGATTTCAATTAATTTGTCCTGTTCCGATTAGAATTCCGATTGACGAATTAAGGAATCATTGCTCGCTTTAGAAATAGTAGAGACTAGTCGCAGCAATCTGCTGCCTTGATGCTGATAGAGAGACAGTGTGACAGTGGAAGCAAGCTAACAATCCTTCCCCTCGGCATGTTGGTACTGCCCACGGGCCCAGTTTGGCGATTGCCCTTGTTTCTAGCCAACCGAGCACGCGTACCTGCTTCTGAATTGAATTATTCAGAATGGTCCAACAGGTGGTCGGCCCTTGCTTTGTATCCTTGCGAAGTCTTTCCTACGACGCGCCTACTGATTAACTGACACCTCACTGCTACCGAAGATGTCCACAACCTACAGCGACGTAGTCCTCAGCTTTGCCTGATCTGAAATCTGAACTCGAAACCCCCAAACACGCAAAGACGAGCAGAGACTGCTGAACTTTTTGCAGCTCGCAGCGAACAGATGAGGTCCCTTTCATCTCTTGGCCGCGCCGCTTTTCAGGACGCCGGAGATCGAGTTTGGCAGGAAAATTCTGTGCTTTTCCGGTAGCCGTTTGCATCCAGGTCACGACCGCGCATGTCGGCACGGCAACCGTATCTGAATTCCGATACAGGATCGCAGGCAGCACCGTAGCCTCTCATCGTCGCATGTAGACGTGTCCGTACCGCATGGTCCCGCCTCGGCCTCGTCCTCCCCCTTCCGGATGATTCCCGCCACACCCCGAGTCAACCTCTCCCGTCGCGCGTTGACGCCGCTCGGGAGCGCGTGGACTTCACTTCACTTCCGATGATGCGATGCGACGATCCCGCCTCCGCGCTCGTCTTTATAAGCTCGCCGGAGTTCACATTGGATCACATGGTGTGGTTTGGACAGTAGTAGAATCTGCAAAGTGGAATGGCATTCTGTAAGAACGATTGGTATCGACGCACTCCAGTGCCAAATGTCGTTGCAGTAGCGCTGCTAGTAGGAACGGTGCTCGTCTTGGCGCCGGCGGCCGCCGTAGTCACCGATGCGTCGGTGGCCGTGCACCTCGAGGCGTTGCTGGAGTTGAAGAAGGGCGTCGCGGCGTTCCCGCACGGCGCGCTGTCCAACTGGATGGTGGGGGCAGACGGCGGCGGCGGCGGCGCCGGCCTCGGCGGCTTCCCGCCGCACTGCAACTGGACCGGCGTGGCCTGCGACGGCGCCGGACACGTCACGTCCATCCAGCTCCTGGAGACCGGGCTCCGGGGCACGCTCACGCCGTTCCTCGGCAACATCTCCACGCTCCAGGTCCTCGACCTCACGTCGAACCGCTTCGCCGGCGCCGTGCCGCCGCAGCTCGGCCGGCTCGGCGAGCTCGAGCAGCTCATCCTCTACGACAATGGCTTCACCGGAGGCATCCCCGCCGAGTTTGGCGTCTTGGGGAGCCTGCAGATATTGGACTTGGGCAACAACACGCTCCATGGCGCCATCCCCGGGCGCCTCTGCAACTGCTCGGCGATGTGGGCGTTCGGCGCGGAGAACAACAACCTCTCCGGCGCACTTCCTGACTGCATTGGTGATCTGTCCAACCTCAAGATTTTGGTCGTCGCCGACAACGATCTTGACGGCGAGCTGCCGCCGTCCTTGGCGAAGCTCACGCTGATGGAGAGGTTGGAAGTCAGCGAAAACCAGTTCTCCGGCTCGATTGGCGGGCTCGCCAACTTCACCAACCTCCAGATTCTCCAGACCTCTGACAACCGGTTCTCCGGCGCCATCCCGCCGGAGCTCGGCCGGTGCAAGAACCTGACGATGCTCAACATGTACAGCAACCGGTTCACCGGCGCGATCCCAAGCGAGCTCGGGGAGCTCACGAACCTCGAGGAGCTGCGGTTGTTCGACAACGCTCTGTCGTTGGAGATCCCCCGCTCGCTCGGGCGATGCGCGTCTCTGCTGTTGCTCCAGCTATCGATGAACCAGCTCATCGGCTCCATCCCAACCGAGCTCGGCGACCTACGGTCGCTTCGGGATCTGAGGCTCCAGATCAACAGGCTCACCGGAAGAGTGCCGGCATCGCTGACGAATCTCGTCAACCTGACATACCTGACCTTCAGTCGCAACTCCCTGTCCGGCCCTCTACCGGAGAACATTGGGTCACTCCGGAATCTTCAGCAACTATTCGTCCATAACAACTCGCTCTCCGGCCCCATTCCGGCGAGCATAGCCAACTGCACGTTGCTGTCGCACGCGAGCATGGGGTTCAACGAGTTCTCCGGCCAACTGCTTTCCGGCCTTGGCCGCCTACACAACCTCATGTATTTGACTATTCATAAAAACAAGCTGTCCGGCGGCATACCGGAGGATCTGTTCGACTCCAACAGTCTGCTGACGCTAAGCCTGGCGTATAACAACTTCACCGGCGGCCTGAGCCCTCGGATCGGCCGGCTCGGCGAGCTCAGGCGGCTGCAGCTGCAGGGGAACTGTCTGCTGGGTGCGATGCCGGAAGAGATCGGCAACCTGACGAATCTCATCAGCCTGGAGCTCGGCAGGAACAGCTTCTCCGGGCGCGTCCCGGCGAGCATCTCCAACATTACGTCCCTCCAGAAGCTCGACTTGCAGCAGAACCGCCTCGGCGGCGCGCTGCCCGACGAGATCTTCGAGCTGCGGAACCTCACCTTCCTCAGCGTCTCCTCCAACAGGTTCGTCGGCCCGATCCCCGACGCCGTGTCCAACCTCCGGTCTCTGTCCTACCTTGACCTGTCGAACAACGCGCTCAACGGCACGGTCCCCGCCGCGCTGGGCCGCCTCGACCAGCTCCTCACGCTCGACCTCTCCCGCAACCGCCTCGCCGGCGCCATCCCCGGCGCGGTGATCGGAAAAATGAGCACCATGCAGATGTACCTCAACCTGTCCAACAACATGTTCACGGGCCCGATACCGCCGGAGATCGGCGGCCTCACGATGGTCCAGGCCATCGATCTGTCCAACAACCAGCTGTCCGGCGCTGTCCCGGCGACGCTCGCCGGATGCAAGAACCTCTACTCGCTCGACCTCTCCGCCAACAACCTCACCGGCGCCCTCCCGGGAGGCCTCCTCCCTCAGCTCGACGTTCTCACAAGTCTGAACATCTCCGGCAACAACATCGACGGGGAGATCCCTGCCGACATCGGCGCACTGAAGCACATACAGACGCTGGACGTGTCGAGGAACGCGTTCACCGGGGCCATACCAGCGGGGCTGGCGAACCTGACGAGCCTGAGGACTCTGAACCTCTCGTCGAACCAACTCGAGGGGCCCGTGCCGGACGCCGGCGTGTTCCGGAACATGAGCATGTCGAGCCTGCAGGGCAATCCCGGGCTCTGCGGCTGGAAGCTTCTGGCTCCCTGCCACCACACCGGAAAGCAGGGGTTCTCGAGGACAGGGCTCGTGATCCTAGTGGTCTTGCTTGTGCTCGCCGTGCTGTTGCTCTCGCTGATTGTGACGATTATGTTCCTTGGCTACCGGAGGTACAAGAAGAAGGTAGCCGCTAACGGTGCCGCTAGCTTCTCGGAGGACTTCGTCGTGCCGGAGCTGAGGAAGTTCAGTCACGGCGAGCTGGAGGCGGCCACCGGCTCGTTCGACGAAGGCAACGTCATCGGGAGGAGCAGCCTGAGCACGGTCTACAAGGGCGTGCTCGTCGAGCCCGACGGCAAGGTGGTCGCCGTGAAGCGGCTCAACCTGGCGCAGTTCCCGGCCAAGTCCGACAAGTCCTTCCTCACCGAGCTGGCGACGCTGAGCCGCCTGAGGCACAAGAACCTCGCGCGCGTGGTCGGGTACGCAAGCGAGCCCGGCAGGATCAAGGCTCTGGTCCTCGAGTACATGGACAACGGTGATCTCGACGGCGCGATACACGGCCCGGGCCGGGACGCGCAGCGGTGGACGGTCCCGGAGCGGCTGCGCGTGTGCGTCTCGGTGGCGCACGGGCTGGTGTACCTGCACAGCGGGTACGACTTCCCCATCGTGCACTGCGACGTGAAGCCGTCGAACGTGCTGCTGGACGGCGACTGGGAGTCGCGCGTCAGCGACTTCGGCACGGCGAGGATGCTGGGCGTCCACCTGACGGGCGGCGCCGCGGCGCAGTCGGCGACGTCGTCGGCGTTCCGGGGCACCGTCGGCTACATGGCACCAGGTAATCTACATCTACACTACACGGCGTTCTAGCACCATTTCATCTCGCTATCTCTGTCTCTCTGAAAGTTCTTGACACGTCTGCTAAAATTGTTGTTTTCTCGCTCTGTACATCCTACTACGCAGAATTCGCGTACATGAGGACGGTCTCGCCAAAGGCAGACGTGTTCAGCTTCGGCGTCCTGTTGATGGAACTCTTCACCAAGCGGAGGCCGACCGGGACGATCGAGGAGGGCGGCGTGCCGCTGACGCTGCAGCAGTACGTGGACAACGCGCTCTCGAGGGGCGGCCTCGACGGCGTGCTCGACGTCCTGGACCCCGGCATGAAGGTGGCCGCCGAGGGCGACCTGTCCACGGTGGCGGACGTGCTGAGCCTGGCCCTGTCATGCGCCGCGTTCGAGCCGGCGGACCGGCCTGACATGGACAGCGTGCTGTCAGCCTTGACGAAGATGAGCAAGGTCTGCAGGGAAGACTAAGCTAGGTGCCTGCTGCAAAACGCGAATCAAAATGTGTGTGATTTAGAAATAGCAAACTCTGCTGATTTTGGGTTGTTCATGCGTGCAATTGTAAATGTTGATTTTGTTAAGCATCAGTAAAAGCCTTTTTCGGAGCTAGATTCTAGGCTACTTCTTGGGCAGGTACTTGGCTATTAACCCTAGGAATGGAATGGTTCACTGAGATCAGTCATGCCCATGCTGCCTGACGGTATGGGCCTGAAGTGGCACCACAAGTACTGCTTTTGACTCTTAATTTCAGTGCAGCAACATACCTGCATACGCAGAAGAATGGAAGCTGAAAGATTCGGTCAAGTTGTGGGGGAAAGGATATATTATTCATCTCCCTGGATTGGATGCAAACAAAAGCGTGCATCACATCAAACATGATAATGCAAACCCGCAGGGCTCATAGGAGTAGATGTGTCGCTTGAATTGCCGGCAACAGCTCATTGGTGGGCAGAAGAATGTCCCTGAACCTGAAAGAGGGATGGCGCTCCTCGGCGACGCTGCGCACTCGACCGTTGGCGATGAGGATTCTCCGTCATTCATCATGGCCTTCCCTTCTCTTGATCCTTCTCCTGGCATAGATTTCTCAAACAAGGTACGCGCCCTCCTTAACTCTCCCGTGGTCTCACCCTCCCCGGATGATGCCCATAGTTTCTGGCTTTTTGCATCTTTTGCACGATCCAAAATCAAATTGAATGAAGCAAAGTTGGGTTTATTCTCCAATCGATCCTGGGGGGTTCTACAACTAATTTTGCAATGGTGGAAGTGAAAGACTGGATCTTCAAATTCTCGGTTTATTCTAGAGAAGGTGGCCTTCTCGTTTATAAATTGGGCACTATTTCTGATGCTTCTTTGAAAGTCAGCTTTTCATCTCTGGAATGAAAGGGGATTGGAATTTGTTGAATCCTTTATGTCATCATCTCTTGGAACCTAGTTTCATTGGGTGGAGGTTCGTTCCAAGAAAATGAAGCGCTCCTATGCCGAGGTCACCCGTACATCTCCCCCTCTCACTGGTGTGAACCGTGTTCCAGTGTCATCATCTTCTCGTTCGCAACCCAAAGCATCTATTTTTGGTCATCTTGATTCGTCAGATTTGCTTCGTAATGCTTCCACACAGTCTCACTTTCATCATCACGCGAAGAACACGGGTCAGCATATATCTAGCGAAGATTTGGATTTAATTTGAATCTTGGACCTCGGGTTGGCCCATCTTTGTCCCGTGTTTCACGCCACCATCTTCGCTCTCAGCCCACCAGGCCCAGTAACCCGCCCTGCTCTCGGTGCCTATCATGTAGCCACAACCGGCCCTCTTTCCATAATCGGGTGAGATGCAATTCCTGCTTCAGGCTGGGGCATATTTCCATTCATTGCAGGTTCCTGCCTCAGTTTCCAGGATTGCATCGGTCGGATTGCCTGCCCTCCTTCCCTTGTACTTCGGATGAGCGACCGTTGCATGGTTGGTTTGTTGCACAGCACCCACCGACTGAAGGGCCTAAGGAGACTCAACCCATCTGTTTCACCTCCTTTAATCATTTTGCTCGAGCTTCTCTGGGTAAGCAAGCTTGTGCCCCTTCCTCTTCCTCCGCCGGGATTCCTCCGCCATTCCCTTCCTTTGCCACCACCTCGTTCCTTTCCCATCCATCGCATTCCACCGATCCCTCGCCTTCGAGCCTTCCACCAAATCCCACCTCTGCGCCACCTACCACCGTTGAAGAAGCTCGCTGCCAAGCTCAGAAAACCCCAATCTCAGCTACAGTGCTCCCCACCATTCTTGAAGAACCGCAACTTGCGCAGTCCCAGATGGCCTATTTCCTCATTGACCCCACGCCATTCATGCCTCGTGGCTGCAATCGAGTGCATGTGGATGGCCGCAAGCCCATGTCCCGGGCCGTTATTGGCAGTGCACGTAGACATGACAGTGATCTCGCCATCGTCTCCATCGAACCCCTCCCAGAAGCTCAGGTATCTTTCCAATCTATCCGGGAGCTGCTAGATGATTTCCTCCACAACCATAAGCAAGTTTGTTTCCGATCAATTCAGCCATGCCCCTTTGGTTAAGTTTATGTGCGACTCAATTATTATCATGATAGGGATTTCCTCATCCAGAACAGCCCTCATGTCTATGGTAATTATCAAATTAATTTCAAGGCTCACAATAGGGGGTGGAATAATAGAACTACCATGATGAATTATGAAGTTTGGCTTATGATTCTGGGTTTTAATGTTGACTATTGGGAGCAAAAGGACATAGAAAAAGCTATTGCTGATTTCGGCAAGCTGCATGTTTGGGAAGAAGATCCAAATCACTTATCAAGAATCATTGTTAAAGCTCGGGTGGTTGACCTCACTGAAATCCCCTGGTTTTTAGTTTGTTCTGAGGGGGAAGATTTTGAGGGAGATTCCTGGACTGCACGGTGCGAAATACTGCAGGCCAAGCAGCTAGGTGGAGGCCCACCTGATGAAGATGATCCTCCTAATGGGCCAGATGCAATTCAACCCAATTTCTTTGAGTTTTTTGGTTTTGGACAGCCAGGCAATGGCCCAAATCAACCTGCTAATGATGGTGCAAATCAGGAGGCTAATCAGAATGATGATGCTGGGGGTAATGATAATGGTCAACAACCTATGGATGTTGCTGGCCAGGGTCTCTGGCCTGGACAACCTGCAAATGGTCCTGTGGCATTGGCTGATGACAACTTGGTGGAAGTACCAGTCATGCGTCAACCTGGTGAGCCATTCCTTGAGCTCAATGATCTCCTCCCAAATCAAGTCATTGCCATTGATCTTAATGCTCCACTGGATGAGGAGCTGTTGAGGAATTTTTTCAAAATGCAGATAACATGGAGGTTTAGCTTGTTTTTGGTCCTGAGCCAGAAGATATTATTGTGGAGGATGACCTCTCTGATGCAGACTCAGATGGACAAGATAACATTGGTCACCAATTCCAAGAGCCAGAGCATAATGTGGAAGTGTTTATCCCACTTGAGCAGATTAATCCAGATGAACTCATGGATGTCTTTGATAGTGGTCATCACCCCCAGAATGAACATTTGCAGTTAGGCTTTGTGGAACTGAGGGAATCTGAAGCTGATCCAGTGTTTTGCATGAGACAATAGTTATAGCTCTCAACTTAGTTTAAATCTAATGCAGAGGCAGTAAGGCTATGGGCCAGGTTCTTTGCCAGTGATGATTTGCAGAACTCTGTTTCCCACCATCTGGGCTGATTTCTTTACATCTCTCCTTGCCAATCCTTCCAGCTTTGATTGGGCTAGAAAATTCATGCTGTCTGAGGCTTGGCAGCACTTTGGTGACCTTTCCTCGGGCATACAGTTCACCCTGCCAGACAAATTCTCAGATATTCCAACTTTTGATTGTCACAGAGTTCTGCCCAATCCTGATAAATCTGCAGCCCTGGAGGCCACCATTGAGTTAGATCAGAATAGCCCTCCCCCTAGCAATGCTACTAGAATTTTAGTGCAGCAACCAACATCACCAGGTACTACTGTGGAACACATGCAGCAGAAGATATCACCTTCTTCAGGCCCATGGTCCAAAGCCTTCCTGGATAAAGCTGAGCAAGCAAAACAGAAAGCTATACTGGAGGACCCACTCAAAAGGAGAAGCCTTAGAATGCACAACCTGAAAAAGGGCTTTAAAGACCCACAATGCTCTTCCAAGGGCTGCATTGATTGTTCAGTGGCTCCACCCAGTCTTTCCCCTTCAGTTATCAGAAACTTGGGCACCAGCTTCTGTAAGTTGGATGAGAAAGAAATTTCAGATTCTGCTCTGCTCAAGAAGAAGAAAGTGGCAGTGCCAGCCCCTACTGGGAAAAAGGTCACTAAGAAGAAAACAATTCCTGAGGCCAAAGATGCAGATGAATCCAAGAAAGACAAGAAGAAGCCAAGAAAGTGAGGCATGCTACTTCCAGCCTCACAGAGTTTTTTTGCTGCCCATGTCCCACTGGGCCTTTTTTATTTTGGCTTGCAACTATTCAGATCCTCCCTTATCTTCATGGACGTGTGTTAAGAACTGTGTCCTCACCGTTTGGGTTCTGTCATTCTGTCTAATCTCCTCCTCCTGTGAACCTTTGGAACTCACTTTGGACTATGCTCTATATAATTCTTATCATGTCTAGCTTGCATTAGCTCTTTGTTGTTTCTGGCTTTCACCTCTTCTGTTTGTTTATGGCTAGCACAACTCATTTTAGATCCTGAAAAGTTTTATGCTGGAATGTGAGAGGTATAAATTCAGATAAGAAATGGGATGCTATTTGAGATAAAATAACTGACTCTGGCTGTGATATCATCTGCCTCCAAGAAACAAAGAAGGCCTCTTTTGACATTCAATTCATCAAAAAATTTTGTCCCTCTGGTTTTGATACCTTTGAATTCCTGCCATACTTGGGAGCTTCGGGAGGAGTGATAACCATCTGGAAATCACAATTGTTCCAAGGAAACTTGGCCTTCGGAAATGAATATGGCATTTCAATCGAATTCACATCTAACCTTGATGATGAAAATTGGCTTTTAACAAATATTTATGGGCCTTGCACCCCTGCTGGTAAACTGCATTTCACAGATTGGATGAAAAATATCCAGATGCTGGCAGATATGCCTTGGCTCATGATTGGGGACTTTAACCTTATGAGACCTCCTGAAGACAGAAATAGACCAGGAGGAGATATCAATCAGATGTTTCTTTTCAATGAAGCAATCAGTGCCCCGGGATTAGTTGAATTACCGTTGCATGGTAGAAGATTCATTTGGTCAAATAAACAATTCCCACCCTCTGCTAGAAAGACTGGATTGGTTCTTCACCTCTAATGCTTGGACATCTTGCTTGCCACTTACTTCAGTTTCAACATTAAGTATGGAAACCTCGGATCATGTCCCTTGTGTTATCACAGTGGGTACTAACACCCCAAAAGGAGGAACTTTCAAGTTTCAAAACTATTTGATGGAGCATGAACACTTTTTTGAAGTAGTGCAGCATGGCTGGTCCCTCCCCACATTTCAGAGTGATATGGCAAAAGTAATTTCAGCAAAATTCAAAAATCTGAGAAGGGTTATTAAAGCTTGGCAAGCTCATCTCTCCAGTCTCAAAGCTAATATTGCCAACATCAAGCTCATTCTAGCCCTGCTCAATATGATAGAAGAATTCAGAGATCTGACTGTTTTGGAATGGAATTTTAGAAGTCTTCTTGAGGATAAACTCATATCTCTCTTTAAACAGCAAAGAATTTACTGGAAGCAACGTGGTATAATTAAATGGGTCACATGTGGTGAGGCAGGAACAAAATTCTTTCATGCAAATGCTACAATTAGACACAGAAAGAAGCTGATCACTTTCTTAGAGGATTCTAATGGGATTGCTCAAACTGCTCACCATCTAAAGGCTGATATTCTTTGGGAGTCATTCAGAGATAGGCTGGGTCAATCTGAATTTCAGACAATGCTACTGGATCTTGACTCACTTCTTCAGTCTTCATCCCAGCTGGGCTTTCTGGAGGAACCATTCAATTCTGAGGAAAAAAGATTTTGTCATCAAGAACTTGCCATCTGATAAGTCACCTGGTCCTGATGGCTTCAAAACTGATTTTGTGAAAAAATGTTGGCCAATCATTAAGTAGGATTATGGAACAAAAAGGTTTTGGTCCTAAATGGATGAAACTCATTTTTGAAAAGGCACATCATCGGTGTTGCTCAATAGCGTTCCTGGTAAAACAATCCATTGTAGGAGAGGAGTCAGACAAGGAGATCCACTTGCTGCTGATCTCCTGCAAAGTCTGCTTAATCATGAAAGAAGCTTGGGTCACCTTCAGCTTGCAATCCCTCTTCTCCACTGCCAGGACTTTCCTATACTTCAGTATGCATATGATACACTAATCATTATGGAAGGCAACTCTGACCAATTAGGTCGACTGAAAGATCTCTTGCATACATTCTCTGCGTCAACTGGCCTCAAAGTAAATTATGCAAAATCTATGTTGGTCCCTATTAGTATGGAGGAAAGTATTGCATCCGCCCTGGCTCAATCATTTGGCTGTGTACTAGGTTCCCCACCTTTTACTAGAGGAATTTTTCCCTCTAGTGACAAGATGTGAGAGGAGGCTAGCTTGTACTTCCACTTATCTCTCTCAAGCTGGTAGACTGGAAGTTACAAATGCAATTTTCACTGCCTTGCCCATGTTCTATATGAGCACTTTCCAACTCCATAAAACAGTCAATAAGCAGATAGACAAGAAATGGCTATGGTAAACGTTGTGGATGGAGCTAGTTGTTTATTCTGGGAGGATCTATGGATGAACAGGGTCCCTAAACATCATTTTCCAGAACTTTTCTCCTTTGCTAAGAGGGCTTTGCTACGGTACACTGAAATGACTGTGGACCGTTGATCTAATGCCATATTACCTATAGGAGGTAATAGTTTCATTATTTATTTTATATATTTTAAATTAGAAAATAGAGGATTAGATCTACCTTACATGCATGATTAGTTGAGATCACATATTTCTGTTTTTTTTTTGTGTTATGTGCCGGCCACTAAATTGAGACAAGAAATATTTTTTATCCCATCCGCACGTGACATACCCAGCAGATTGCATGTAACATTTTATTTTTTGCCATCACATGACATTTGCCAATCAGATTCTTTTCCAAATGATGTGCCGGCTATTAAATTGAGACAAGAAATATTTTTTTATCCCCTCCATGCACGTCACATAACCCATAGCAGATTACATGTAATTTTTTTGCCATCTCATCACGTGGCATTTGCCAATCATAGCTTGTGACATGAATTTGTTAGAAAAAAGTGACATAGCATGTGATCTAAATATCTAGTAGATCTCTTATCACAGATATGAGATGGGTAAGTTGTGACATTTTTTTTCCTAAAGTGACACATGATATGTCAATTTGGGACGCCGGCCTTCGTGCTGTTCGTGTTAGACAACTGTACACGTCCATCAGGTCTTCAACATGTTCTAGATGCAAAACATATCAGCACGGCTCCTAGAGCGAGTATACCCGGCAGTAGGGATGAAAACAGATCCGATACGGACGGATATCACCGATATTATATTTATTTTCGTATTATCTATCAGATTCGGATTCGAACACGGATAGACTCGGATACATGTACGGATGCGAATTCCTTCAGTTATGAATACGAATAGATATGTATCGAATACGGAGCGAACCAGATACGATTACTATCAGATATGGATATTTCGTCGGATATCGAGGAAAGGCAATATTCAAACTAAAGTTGAGTTTTTTAAAAAAGATGGAAGAAGTCTATTTTTTATTGTTGAATATTTGCCATAGTTCGAGTTTAATTATCGAACTAAGAATCAATAACATTAAACTCCAATATAATACCAATAGATAGATTATATTTTTAGAAAATTTTTGGTGCTAATTTTATATTTTTCTGAATAAAAAAGAATTAGTTATAAATTTTTAGATATTAAATCAGATTTATATTAATGTATATATTTGGAATAATACAACTATCAACCAACCAATAGATAGATTATATTTTTAAAAAACTTTTGGTGCTAATTTTATAATTTTCTGATTAGTAATGAAATAGTTATAAATTTTTAGAGATTAAATCTGATTTTTATTAATGTATATATTTGGAATAATATAACTATCCGAATCTAGTATCTGAATTGACTATCCGAATTATCCGACCGGATATCCGATATCCGCCAGATATTGGTCATATTATATCCGAATCCGATATCCGATTTAAGTATCCGATATCTGATTCGATATCCGAAATAGTACCCAGATATCCGAAAATAACTATCCAAATTGATATTCATCGCTGATGAGGACATCACCACGCTGGATATGCATGAGCCGGCCTCATCAACGAGCTACAAGTCGTTGCCAACTTGGGCTGCGAGTTCATTTCGGATTCAGCCGACAGCCCTTCACCGAAACGGCGATATCTCCCTCATACAGCGTCCAAATGAGGTGATCTTGGATGCGTTGTAAACTTGACGACGAGAAGTTTCTTTTGGTTCTGGTCCCAGCTCCAGAAGATTCGTGGATCATTCTGTGTGACCACGACAAGGTGTTGTGTCACCTGTTTTGGGCCTTTTCAGGCTTTGTATCGTGTCGGGCCTTAAGCCCATGTTGTGGACGCCCCCCCCCCCCCCCCCCCGCGCTGGTCGCCCCCAACCCTAGGATGCCCCCTTTCTTGTCATAAACTCATTAGCTGCCGCATATTAGGGTTCGGGTTTTGTTTAGTTCTTGTGTTTTCTTTCAAGAAATAGACATTGCATCGTTGTATCTGTGGCGACAAGTCTTTATACATTGATCCAGGGCCCTTGTTCTTACTCTCCTCGACAGTGTCGATTAGTCCTTTCAAACCGAGTGCTTGAACCTCTCTTTGTGATTCGCTTCATTCATATTTGCATTTTCAGATTGCGCACTTATACTTTCTTGCTTGCGTTCTCGATTCGTCTGCAGGAAAAGCCTTCTTGGCGAGGTCAATCAAGTTGTGCTTGGTTGATAACCAACGGAGCAGTGGTGTAACGGTTCCAGGGGTTCAAATCGTGACTGATTAAAAGCCTGGATCGCCAACATCGACGTTCCACCTATCGAGTTTATCCTTACCTCTCGGAAGATCGGGCCTAGTGATCATCAAGTGGTATCAGATTTCAGGTTTACTGTGAGGTATTACCCTTCGTTTTCCCCTTTAGATTAGTTTTTTTTATATACCTAGAGTCCAGAGAAAGCCTACAAAAAAAATCCTCTGTACTACAACCTGTTTAGCCTTTGCAATTTCGTTTCAGATTCGATTTGTTGAGTTTGTGTCTGTGGTCGAGTCTTGTTGTTGGTTTAGGTTGTATTCGTCGTCGTAGTCAACGTGCCCGTCGCTGTTTGTTTTGTTTGTGCCGCTATCCCATCCACCATTACCCAGATTACAAGTTGATCCACCCCTTTAGTCAACTTGCCTCGCTAACCTCCTTGTGTGAACTCTCGCCGTGCAAGCCCTAGATTGGTTGCGAGCCGCCTTGTGTTCATCCCTTTGCACCGCAGCCCCTCTTGATTCATCTTGCATATCCTATTGCTTGCTACTCTTGGATTATTTGCTGAGAAGCTTGGCTCAGCTAAGATCAGTGTGAGATGGATAGGGAAGCTTTGCCCTAGCCGCTGTCGTTCTTTCTGCCGAGTTGTGCCCCCTCAAAACCCTGACTTGAGCTACCTTGAGTAAAACAGGCATAACTTTTCGCTCGGTGCTCCATTTTGGCTCAATTTTTTCCAGAAGATTGGTGACTCCATTTGGCCCATACCCAAAACACACTAAGTACGGTTTGGATTCTCAAAAAATTCAGAAAAAATCGGTATTGTAAAGAAAAAAATTATTCAAGTTGAATTCAGGTTTTCAGAGAATGTGTTTGTTTTTCTGTAGACCACATCTGACCTCTGTTTAAGGTCCCAATTTTTGTGGTTCCATCTCTTGTGATCCTTGTTCAGAGTAAAATATAAAAAAATAGTGCAGAAAAAAATCTTGATTCCTACTAGTGCCTTTTCGGAAATTCAGAGGAATATCAGGAAAAAGATAAATTCGTTTGGCAGAGTTGCTGTGTGCTTGTTCTTTGAGCTCTTTCCATCGTTCTACTTGTTGTGCTATGTCTAGGACACGTCTTAGCCAGCAATTGTGAATTGTACTTTGGATACTTATTGAACTTTGCTAATCTGCATTTGTTATTTGCTTATCCTTGCTACATATTGTGCCTGTCCCAAAGCTCCACATATATACTTCTATCAGCACAGGTTCATCTTGCAATTGTTACACCCATCTCAACAACTGATTATCCCATCATGTTGACTTTGGTAAGAACACTTGCAAGACGGTGGTAAGCCGCTTGAGATTTTGCTTTCCACTTTCACCACGACCCAGTAGTATTAGTTGATAGGGATAATACTTTTGTGTTATCTTTTGCTATCCTCTAACCATGTCAGGGCAAGAGATGGAGTCCCCCACGGACTTCAATGATTGTGTGTCCAAGGCCGAACTTCAGAAGCTTGCGGGTGAACAACGCAACTTCATGACTGAGAAGTTTGATGAGATGATGCGCACCATAAACGGCTTGGTGACCCGGATTGAGCACATTAAACAACGGCCTCCACCAGCTGCTGACAGCGACGATGACCACCTGCATCGTAATCGTTACGGTATGGGAGGTAATCATAATCATGGTAATAATGATCCTTTTAGTAAAGCTAAATTTTCCATGATTCCTTTTGCTGGTAGTGCTGATCCTGAGGAATATTTAAATTGGTAACTTACTGTAGAACAAAAGTTTAATTCTCATTTGGTTCCTGCTGAGCATAGAGTTAGACTTGCTACTAGTGAATTTACTAGCTTTGCTCTATTTTAGTGGAATGATATTTGCAATGCTGGTAATGCTGCTGCTATGCCTCAAACTTGGACTGTTTTAAAACAGCACATGAAGTCTCGTTTTGTTCCTCCTTATTACCAACGTTATTTACGTTTGAAATTGCAAAGAATGGACTTGTTTTTCTCAATTGTATCATCTTGCTCTTAAGGCAGAACGGGAAGTATAGGGACGCCGTCAAGAACAACTTTCTTTCAGGTCTAACACTAGGAGATCGTTTCAGCAGCGTTCTGAAGTTGAGAAGCCCAAGGCACCTGTTGCTAAGCCGCTAGCAACACCGCCACCACCTGCTAGTGCTCTAGAGAAAGGTATTGTTGCTAAATTGCAGGCACCACCGCAGAAGAAGAACGATTTTGTGCCACCGCTGCAAGGGCATGGGACATGTCATGAAAGATTGTCCAAGCCGACGTGCATACATTGCTACTGCCGATGGAGGATATGTAAGTTCTAGTGATATTGAAGATGAATTAGTCCTTGCTACTGACATTGTTGTAGATTCAGAAGATGAGGGCGAGGCTATTGACTCCATTGCTGCAACGGCGGGTTACAAGAACATTCTTGTGCAGCGTGTGCTGAGTACTAAAGTGGAACAAGAACCTGAGAAGATACAACGCCATAATTTGTTCCACATGTTTCTAATCGTGAAGGATTGTCGTGTTTGCACCATAATTAATAGTGGAAGTTTCAATAATTTGGTGAGTTCAGATTTGGTCAAGACGCTTTGCTTGAGTACACGTGGGCATCCCCAACCTTATCATCTTCAATGGTTAAATATTAGTGGTAATGCAAAGGTAACTAAATCTGCTCGAGTGCATTTTTCTATTGGTTCCTATCATGATCATGCTGATTTTGATGTTGTACCAATGGAAGCATGCTCTCTTTTGTTAGGCCGTCCATGGGAATATGATTCTAATGTTGTACATCATGGTAGAACAAATACATATACTCTCATGCACAAGAATAAAAAGATTACATTGCTTCCTTTATCGCCTGCTTATATTTGGAAACATGACAAGATGCTTGCTTAAAATTAAGTTCCAACTAATGAATTAAACATGACAAGACCTACCTACTGTTCCAACTAATGAAATTAAGTTGAAAAAAGGTGCTTTTCTTGCTGTTACATCTTTGGATGCTGCACATTATTTAGATGGTGAACCATGTCGTACTATGCTTCGTGCACACGCTCCTTTTTCTAATGATTTCATGCATAGCACTTTGCACCCTGCTGTCACTAACCTTTTGCGGAAGTTTGATGGTGGGATGGAGTCAAGGACGACTCCAATTCAAGAAGGGGAGGATGATGAGGACATCACCACGCTGGACATGCACGAGGCGGCCTCATCAACGAGCTACAAGTCGTCGCCAACTTGGGCTGCGAGTTCGTTTCGGATTCAGCCGACAGCCCTGCACCGAAACAGCGATATCTCCCTCATATGGCGTCCAAATGAGGTGATCTTAGGTGTGTTCGAAACCTGACGATGAGACGCTTCTTTTGGTTCTGGTCCTAGCTCCAGAAGATTCATGGATCATTTTGTGTGACCACGACAATGCGCTGCATCACCTATTTTGGGCCTTTTCAGGCTTTCTATCGTGTCGGGCCTTAAGCCCATGTTGGTGGGCGCCCCCCTGGTCGCCCCCAACCCTTGGACGTCCCCTTTGCTGTCATAAACTCATTAGCCGCTGCATATTAGGGTTCGGGTTTTGTTTAGTTCTTGTGTTTTCTTTCGAGAAACAGAGATTGCATCATTGTATCTGTGACGACAAGTCATTATACATTGATCCAGGGCCCCTGTTCTTGCTCTCATCAACTGTGTCGATTAGTCCTTTTGAACCGAGTGCTTGAACCTCTCTTTGTGATTTGCTTCACTCATATTTGCAATTTCAGATTGCGCGCTTATACTTTCTTGCTTGCGTTCTCGATTCGTCTGCAGGAAAAGCCTTCTTGGCTAGGTCAATCAAGTTGTGCTTGGTTGATAACCAATGGAGCAGCGGTGTAACGGTTGCAGGGGTTCGAATCGTGACTGATTAGAAGCCCGGATCGCCAACTTTGACGTTCCACCTATCGAGTTTATCCTTACCTCTCGGAAGATCGGGCCTAGTGATGATCAGTCCCTCTCGGTCAGACGGTCGATCTGGAAATATCCGTACCATTTACACCCCTACCCGGCAGTATCGGCAGTAATGCCTCCTTTCAGTTTTCAAAAGCGCTCGTCAAGTCCATCAAGATCATCATGGATCGGCTTACATACGAACAAACCAGCCTATTAATTAGCGTTGTAACAACCTCAGTTTCGTTTCTTTTTTTGATAGTTATTTTTTCCATAAAAATAAAAGGCTAAGATTTATTTTAGCTCTTACCTCTTAAGAGGTAAAAAAGGTAAGATAGAGTACCGGAGCACAACCCTTGCTAAGAACACCACAATCTCGCTTAAAAAGGCAAGAGAGGCTGATTGTGCTGCTTCCCTTCTTCACTTGCCCATTTTTGAGATTGCTTTGTGTTGACGTTTCCTAGCATCACGAAATAAATCCGCAAGCGCACGGATGACGTTGTAGCTTTCACCCAGGAATATTCCAAGGGTATCGTATCCACTGAGGAACGTGTGTTTATTCTCTAAGGTTCAGGTTGGTCCAACGACACCGCACTAGTTAGAGGCATGGGTCAGAGAGGATTCATAAGGCTAAGGATCAAAGGTAAGATAGAACTATTCTAATTGCTTGCTTCGGGCTGCTAGATTCCCATAGAACGAAGACTAGTGAGCTCTAGTAATACGGCACTGAGATATACCCGAACGGGGAGGGTTACGCTTAATAGACAGGGCTGTCACCACGTGCTACCTACCTCATCTAACCATGGGGTATAACACAACCAACAGGTAAAGACTGATCTAGACACCACATCTACACCGTTCCTTACTAACTCTAGAATTGTTCCTATTCTAGAGGCATCCACTACACTAGCGAACTATTAATCCGGCAAACAACTAGGGGAAACTAGCTCTACACTTAACTAAGAAACTAAAGTATAGAAGAAGTCACGAACACTTACTATGATTGATAAGCATCCATCGAGGTACAAGATGGAGAAGAGCACCAGTGTGCACACTGGCTCCTCCCCGACTCCCCCTCACTCTCTCCCTAACTCCTAAGCACTACCTAGGAAGCACTAAGCCTCTAAAGAGAAGCTCCAAACTCCAAAAGTGAGGAAGGATGGAGAGGTGAGTTGTGTCTCATTTAGTAGCTCCTCCCCTTGTATTCATAGGGGTGAAACAGGGTGCTCTCGGCCGGCAATCTCGCGAACTCAGGCAGAACCAACGTTAGGAAGCAATCAGGAGGCGCCACGTGCAAGCTGTAAGGCGGTGGCGCTAGGCCCGGTTCGGCAGAACAACCTGGGTCGGCCGACAAAAACTTGGCCCCAACCGGGTTCAGCTTCGCCTGGGTGATTGGTAAGTGGGCCCTATGGTCCCTGGTTGATGAGTTGGCTTGGCCCCATGTCGGTTGCATGCTCTGGTGGGCCCTTTGACTTTGATCCATGTGACTCCGAACGATGCGTTCTGATTGGTCGAAGTGGTGTTGCCTTGGATGGAGGGTATGTTGCTTTGCTCTTGAGGTGTGTTTCTTGATTTGCTTGAGCTGCATACACATATCCACCAACATATATGGAATTTGATAATTAAACACCTACTCTTTGTCGGTCGGCGTGCTCCGATCGGTCGGCATTTTGTGGCTTGAATCCTGGAGCTTGTTTTACCAATATTTCCTGCCCAATTTCCTACATTGCAAAATCCCCAAGGGAAATGTGGAAATGATATTATTCGGGTTAGATAAGCAGGTTATGTGTGTATGCCATCCCCATTTTGGGGCCAAATTGACGCTCAAAATTGGTCCGCAGCGAGCGTCAACAAGACCCCCACACTTCCTCTTTGCTCATCCTCGAGCAAATCTTAGGACTAAGCGGAACACCACTTCCTTTTGATATGAGACATGCATATAGATTATTCCAAACTTCACCCTTACCTGTGAATCTTGATGTGTCTACCACAAAGGCTTGGGAAGTTGAAGAGGAGAACGGTATTGAATTGAGTCTCCTCCACTTCTCTGTTGTATGACTGGGTGTTTTGAAAGATTTTCAAAAGGACCAACCATAGCATTACTCCTCCATGGGATCTCTCATTTTGCTCAGTGTGTTTATATCCTCACCAAGGCATTGCCTCTTTTCAACCTACTTCTAAAGATATCTTATGTGGAGCTCATGGTAGGAGATTGGAAGCATGCATTTGTTTCACATATATTGCAAAATCAAAGATTGGATCCATGGAGATGACACATTATACAAGCTGATCAAGATTGTGCACGTGTATGGAAGGTGGATGATGAAAATGAAAGACTCGTTTTTATGAAACTCTCTCTCCTTTCTTTGTAGGACTTGAGGACATGGCTATCATTTTTTTCTTGGACCTTCACGTGTCCAAAAATTTTTTTCTCTGTTTTTTTTCAACTCTTGGACCGTCATGTGTCCAGATATTTTTTTCTCTTTTTTTTTCTTTTTTCTCTTTTTTCATATAGCCCATGCCCCTTTCGTAAGATTGCTAGGAGAGAGATCATCACATATGGATTTTTATTTTGTGGATGGATGGGATGGAATGGCTAACTTCCTGTGTAGAAGTTTAGCATGTGGAGTGTACGTGATCTTGATCACGCAAGTATGAGATGTATTTCACTAGGGTCACAAAATTTGATGAAGCTCAATGTAACAAAAAGGCACATATGTATAAGGTTTCATTCATAAAAATCGACATATGGCTTTGGTAGGACAAACACGAGGAGTTTGTAAAGCTATGGAAGGGTATTCTTTTTTTCAAATAAAATTTCCCAGACATAAAAGCAGAGAAAGCAAGGGTTCCTTCATCAAACCATATCTCACTATTCAACAACTTAACAATTATGGGTTCCCTAAGATATGATTCACAAGCTCAAGCTTAGCAAGGAATAAAACATATGCAAGCCAATAAAACTTGAAGTATGCGACCAACGAGCACCATTGAGTTTAATTTTAGTGGTTAGCAATGAATTTCATTTAAACTCATGGATCAAGGAGATTTGAGGGGTAGAGTACACAAACCATCGTGATGGGTTCTAAACCTTTTGCGTCCTAGTTTTTTTCGGTCTTGTGTATCTGTATGTGGGAGATCTTGAATGTATATGTGTCAAAACTCCGAGAGATCTCCCCCACACTTGTTCTTGTACCTGGTGCTTATTGAAAAACAAAAAGAGTGGAAATAAAATAATGGCTCTACTGGTTTTAAGAACCAGGGAGCCCTAAAATTTATTGGAACTAAAATTTAATCTCACCATGAGACTTACTCAGGCAAGGCAGAATTGGTGTTGCATCAACATGAGCAAAGAAGGGTGTATTTATGGTGGAACTGTGAGAGTGATAGGTACCTTCTTCCTATGTTTCGCAACATGAATTCGATGCGTTGGCTTACCTTCCATTTGAATTCAGCTCAACGACTTAACCATTTGGATTTGAACATTTTCCTGCAGGGGTTAGTCCACATATACAACCGATATCTATACAAGTATTAACTCTAAGGTTCATTAGTCAAACTTGAAACCATGTCTAGTTTGATTGAAGGAGACTTTTCAACCTAAGCACCACGCTTAATTTAGAAAGCCTATGAACACATGCTGCAGCATATATTCAAACCAGAGCATACAAGAATAGATAAAGGAAGCATGAAAGCATGATCAAGATTTATTCAAAGAGAGAGATAAGCATGAGCGTGAAACTGGCGATCCTCGGGCTACCTCCCGGAAGGGCTTTGTTTAAAGTCAAAAGCAGGACATACCTGGAGGAGCTTACCATGACATTTTGTTGATGAAGAACACAATTGCCGCCGTGGTAACTCCTCTCTTTTTTTTCTTTTATGGGGCAAGATGCAAGAACTAGCACCATCTCCAAATCAAGGTAAGACTGGCATGAAAGGAACTTACTCGGGGTACTCACATACCTCCCCCACACTTGAAGTTTGCATTGCTGAGCAGCAGAACTCAAGTGTGTGGAGTTCAAGCTTCCCTACATAATGTTCCCTCATCGAGAATTACCATAGTGTTGTAGTTGGTGTAGCTCTCATGTTCTTAGGCATCACCTGTCCGTCGTTCTCTTTGATCTCCACCTGAAATGGTTAGCAACCAAGAATACTCGAAGGAAAGACTTATCCTAGAACATGCTCTTGCTTTTTATTTGAAAGGAAATAAAATGATAATCCGGGTTATCTCCCGGCAGTGCTTTGTTTATGGTCAGAAGCTCGACCATGGGAACTTCCTCTTGCAGCTATCATTGGTGATGTTGTTCCCTTCTCACCACCAATTGTTGATGTTTCATGAAGCTTTAGCTGGAAGGTTAGCACCACAAAGCATCCACGAAATTTGCAATGCTTATTATAAACATATGCATCTACAACCAACCTTCTGAAGATTTTGCAAAAGAGGACCTTAAGGTGGTTGTAGTCCCCGTGCGTGCTCGGGGCACAAAGCATGTCTGACTCTGGAGATGTGTTTAATGAGCATGGTTCCTGTGGTATTTTTAGAATGAAGCTTCCATGCTCATTTATGGAATCCTTCTTTTCAGACTCCAGAGTCGGCGCCTCAGAACATTCCACGGCCCATGGATTCTCCATCTCAAGAGATTCATCTTGAGAGATTGTTGTTGAATCTCGATCGTGGTCGAGAACAACGTACTCCGGGCCAGCGGGAAGAGGCTCAAACTCATTCGAGGGTGATGACGATCATTCATCTTCACAAAAGTGAAGAATTTCTTAAGCGTACTCTTTGGAAGTGGCAGATTTTGCAACTTCGAAGAGGACGAGCTCGGATGATACGAACGGAGATAGGTGCATCATTCCCTCGAGCGTGTTTTGTTTGGGAAAAGGCTTCGCCATAGGATTTTCTAAACAGGGGGTAGTGATGGCAGAAGTGGTTTCCCTAAGTTGTTCATCTAGACTCCCTTGAGATGCTTCAAGACATTTTTCCAGAGGGTAGCCTAGGAGCAGATCAAGATCAAGGATGTCGAAGATATGGAAGTCTAAGTTGACCTCGATCTTGTCTATTGAGAGCATCACGGCACTTGCGACCCCCCGACATTCAAGGATGTGTCCAGAGGGACAACTCTTGATGAGCTTGTTGGATGGTTTTAGTGTAACATTGCCCAAAAATGTGTACGGTAAGTGCCATGGCATGATGTTAACCTCCATAAGGGGGTTAGGATGGGCTTCTACGGTAATTCCCCTTATAGAGCAGGGGATGATCGTCAAGGGTGAGCTATTCCAAATTGCTTCTGAAAAGTATCTCACTTCATCTGACAATTCCTCCTTCATGACCTCCATGAGATTTGCTTTGTCGAGAGGATCGAGAGGTACAGGAGGTACCGTAGGCCTGAGGGAAGGTTCTGTCAAGGGATTTTGAGATCGATCCGTGTGGACAGAAAAGGGCTCCTCCCCTGATTGGGCATCGAGGAGATTCGAGGTGTTCTTGTTGTTACCGGATGAATCAGCCTCGAATTGGGAAGAGAACATCAAAGGTTGAATTTCTTCTCCCTTCGATGTTCTTGATTTGGGTGAGGGTTCTATGGCTGAATCTAAGGATATGGGAGGTGAAGGATTGGATTCAGCAGCTATAAGATCCTCATGGCTCGACCCGTGCTTGTCTCGGTGAGGTTTGGGCCAGTGCTGGAAGGGGATGTACTCCATGGTACTATCCAAGAATTCCCTACCTTCAGCCGGAGACTTATGGAGAAATGACCCTCCATTGGCGGCGTCAAGATAGTAGGCGAGGGACTTGTTGAGACCCTCATAAAAGTTGCGAAGCAACGAGGATTCCGGTATCGACAATTTAGGTCCAGATTCCACTAAACCTAAAAATCTAAACCAAGCATAGCCTACGGATTCCCTCTCATTCTGCCGAAAACTGCAGATATCCCTACGTAGAGCAATGACATAGGACATTGGGAAGAATTACAGACGAAACTTGTCTCTAAGCTCATCCCAGCTATCATTCACATTGCCTATGGCATACGTGTACCATTGTTCAACCTTTCCTTTAAGGGAGTAAGGGAACAACTTCCACTTGAGGGTATCATATGTCATGATTGGAGTGTCAAACCATGAACACAAGTGCTCAAAGTTCCACAGATGGTCGTTTGGATTTTCACTTTCTAACCCAGAGAAGCCTTTCCTTTAAGGGAGTAAGGGAACAACTTCCACCTGAGGGTATCATATGTCATGATTGGAGTGTTAAACCATGAACACAAGTGCTCGAAGTTCCACAGATGGTCGTATGGGTTTTCACTTTCTAACCTAGAGAAGGAAAAGTCCCGAACCACAGTGATAAGGTTAGGAAGGAATTCACAGCCGGATGTGAGTATTATACGTGTAGAGGGTGGTGGCTCTAAGAATTCCCCCCTTGGGGTAGAGAGCTGTTGAGAGGATAGCTGCCCCATGGGTAGCGGGGGTAAAGGTAGAATGAAAGAAATGAAAAAGATACGAGGGCGAACTAGGTCCGAAGAGAATATAGCAACCGTTCCCCGGCAACGGCGCCAGAAAGCTTGTTGATGTTTCCTAGCGTCACGAAATAAATCCGCAAGCGCACGGATGACGTTGTAGCTTTCACCCAGGAGTATTCCAAGGGTATCGTATCCACTTAGGAATGTGTGTATACTCTCTAAGGTTCAGGTTCGTCCAAGGACACCGCACCAGTTAGAGGCAAGGGTCAAAGAGGATTCATAAGGCTAAGGATCAAAGGTAAGATAGAACTATTCTAATTGCTTGCTTCGGGCTGCTAGATTCCCATAGAACGAAGACTAGTGAGCTCTAGTAATACGGCACTGAGATATACCCGAATGGGGAGGGTTACGCTTAATAGACAGGGCTGTCACCACGTGCTACCTACCTCATCTAACCATGGGGTATAACACAACCAACAGGTAAAGACTGATCTAGACACCACATCTACACCGTTCCTTACTAACTCTAGAATTGTTCCTATTCTAGAGGCATCCACTACACTAGCGAACTATTGATCCGGCAAACAACTAGGGGAAACTAGCTCTACACTTAACTAAGAAACTAAAGCACAGAAGAAGTCATGAACACATACTATGATTGATAAGCATCCATCGAGGTAAAAGATGGAGAGGAGCGCCGGTGTGCACACCGGCTCCTCCCCGACTCCCACTCACTCTCTCCCTAACTCCTAAGCACTATCTAGGCAGCACTAAGCCTCTAAAGAGAAGCTCCAAACTCCAAAAGTGAGGAAGGATGGAGAGGTGAGTTTTGTCTCATTTAGTAGCCCCTCCCCATATATTTGTAGGGGTGAAACAGGGTGCTCTCGGCCAGCAATCTCACGAACTCAGGCAGAACTGACGTTAGCAAGCAATCAAGAGGCGCCACGTGGAAGCTGTAAAGCAGTGGCACTGGGCCCGGTTCGGCCGAACCACCTGGGTCGGCCGACACAAACTTGGCCCCAACCGGGTTCAGCTTCGCCTGGGTGATTGGTAAGTGGACCCTATGGTCCCTAGTTGATGAGTTGGCATGGCCCCATGTCGGTTGCATGCTCTGGTGGGCCCTTTGATCCGTGTGACTCTGAACGATGCGTTCTGATTGGTCGGAGTGGTGTTGCCTTGGATTGAGGGTATGTTGCTTTGCTCTTGAGGTGTGTTTCTTGATTTGCTTGAGCTGCATACACATATCCACCAACATATATGGAATTTGATAATTAAACACCTGCTCTTTGTTGGTCGGCGTGCTCCGATCGGTCGGCATTTTGTGGCTTGAATCCTGGAGCTTGTTCTACCTGCATTTCCTGCCTAATTTCCTACATTGCAAAATCCCCAAGGGAAATATGGAAATGATATTATTCGGGTTAGATAAGCAGGTTAAGTGTGTATGTCATCCCCATTTTAGGGCCAAATTGACGCTCAAAATTGGTCCGCAGCGAGCGTTAACACTTTGTTACAATTGACAATGTTAGCTGAGAACCTCTCCATTCTCGAGGATTCTACTGTTCATGATACCTGGTCCTACATTTGGGGATCACCCTTCTTCTCATCAGCAAAAGCCTACATTCACCTTACAGGCCACAGATTGGTTCATGCAACATTCATTTGGCTCTGGAAAACTGCATGTCAAAACAAGCACAAAGTATTCTTCTGGCTGCTCCTCAAGGATAGGCTCAGTACCAGAAATCTCCTTCGACGAAAGAACATGATCCTCCTGGATTATACTTGTGAATGTTGTTCTATAGGTGCAGAAGAGACACTGGAGCACCTCTTCATTCACTGCCCATTTGCACACTCCTGTTGGGCATCAATAGGTCTTTTTGTGGGTCTTGATGACCCTTTTGTCACCTTTGCTCAGCTTAAACTGCAGTTGGGAGTCCCATTCTTCATCGAGATCATTATCATTATGTGTTGGTGTATTTGGATGCAGCGAAATGATTTTATCTTCAAAGGGGAGCAACCTTTTCAGAAAAATTGCCTTCAGCACTTCAAGATGGAATTTGCTCTAGTTATTCTAAGAGAAAAAGCAAGACTCAAGCCCCTTATGTCTCAATGGCTAGAAGCCCTTGTGTAATTGTACTTATTTTTTTCATTTCCTTCTTTGTTTCTTAAGCAGTGTTTGTAAGAACCTTTCTTTTCTGCTTTTTAATATATAATCAGTAGGGAAATCCCCTCATTTTTTATCAAAAAAAAAGAATGTCCCTGAACTCTCTCCCTCTCTCTCTATCTCTATCCTCTCTCTGAAGAGTGCGGAGACAGAAGAATGCCAGTTTGGCTATTGCACTGTATGTGTGTGTAAAACCTTTGTGATTGCATGCTGAAGCTGCAATTATATATGTTGATGCATTGGATTTTAAACTGGCCATGTTCCTTGTACTGTCAGAAAACACAAACAGTAGTAGATTGCTGCATGGATAAACACAGACACCACAAAGAGGTTCTATCTGGTTTTGCATGGGCACAACATGATGAATGGGAATTCAAGGGTGAGATTCAGATAGCAAAGTGGGCAACATTACAGTCACAACGTCTTATTTAAGAACACAACTAGAGCTAGTTAACTACAACACATTCAAGAACTTTTCTGACGAAGAACAACGAACGTTGCACGTCCCATACTGAAAAGCTCTCTTCAGATTACAAGGCAGCATGCGTCTGGAGTCAAATTTTGTCATCAGGATCACATCATTCCATGCAGTTGTAGGAGGAACTCCTCTCAGGAATTAATCCAGCCACCGTTGTGACTCGTGCTAGCTAGGCCGCCCCTCTGTTCCTGAATCAGGGACGATCTTCTCGTGAGGTAGATACGAGTACTTTGCGCGCGCCAAGGCGCGCCCTTGTGTTTTTTTATGAGGTAAGCAAGATTTAAAAGCAGTTGTGTGTAATAAGTGTTTATATATAATAAAAGTGTCATATGTATGTAGCAGCCTTTTTTAACAAATATACGTGGGGTTACATGATCATTGGTACATGTTAAATTGCATTGAGTGCAAGAGAAGTATGCAGGTTATTGTTTATGTACATGAAGGTTGATGAATCGATTGATAATGATGGGTTAAAAAAATATCTATACTATAAAAGTTGAAACAATTAAAATTTTTTCTCACCAAGATTAGGTCCACCCTACTCCTCACAAAACACGTCTTGATGGCCCACATGTAAGAGCATTTGTTTGACAGTCCCTAGGCAGACCGCAGGTTCTCTTTACCCGCCTGATGTACCCACCCCCTCTCCTTCCCCACCTTGCCCCGCCGTTCACAGATTTGCCTTCCTTTCTCTCCCTGCGCCAGTCACGGTTTCCTTCCTTTCGGATCGTCGATCTTCTTCTCCCATGCCAGCTACTCTCCATACACCTCGCCTCCCCGCTGTGGCTACCCTAGATCCGGTTCAAGACGTCCTTTGATGAGGTCACGCTCGCAGTAGTTATCGCCCAACAAGCCCCTGCTTCTCCGCCCTCGCGGCCCCCGTCGCCGGGCCACTCTTCCTCTGCCCCCACGGCCCCGTCGCCGCACCACTGCTCCTCCGCTCCAGGCCCGCACCGCCACCGCTGGGGATGAGACCGCCTCCCTCCTCGCGCGCATCGCCAATGACGAGGCCGACGCCGCCACGCTGTGTGCCCGCATCGAGCAACTCGAGCGCTCGGCCGCAGACCGAGACGAGCTGCTCACTACGCTCCTTGTGGCCACCTCGCGCGCCAGGGACTCCGGCACCAGCGGCGGGCCCCCGCTTCGAGGCTGCGGCAGGGAGGAGGAGGAGGAGCAGGTGCCCACGACGCGCGTGAGGAGTAGGAGCAGGACGCTTGTGGGGAGCAGTTGGACCATGCCTCAGACACCAGCGGTGCCGAGGCCCTCGCGGCCGCTGCCGCGCTCTACGCTCAGCGGCGCCAGAAGCACGACGACGACTTCTATACGGCTAGCTTCACCTCCTCCACCTTTGACTGCCACCAAGATTAATCCTAGGTACCCTCTCTTTTTTTCCCATGGTGAATCCCTAAAAACATGTTACATACATGACAACCTAAATAAGGGCACCTAGTCGAGGAGTTCCGGCAACTTGTAGTCATTCATGTCGAGGTCGGTTCTCCAATTGCGTAGCATTGCGTACTTGTCCTCCGTCGCTAGCTTGCTCTCAGCATAGAAGCATTTTCCATCGACATGACAACATTCGTCGGTGACAAACTTACAAATGTCGGATACTGTTTGAGTGATGTCCACCCTTTCCCTTCGCCACCATCCTATTGATTTCTTGAGCTGCTGCCAGTTGTGGCTGTAAGCAGTGCAGGCCATGAGGTACTCGCACGTATAGTATTCGCACTGGACAGAGCCTTCAGGTTGCTTGGCGCACTACATGCATGTAACACAGTCATTACGTCACATAGATAGCATGCATGATGTAGTAGCCCATACGATTCTCTTCATGCGTACCGGGAATTCTCGCCTGATGCACAATTTTGTGCCATACTTCTGCTTCTTCTCGGACCTCCGATCATAGCAATCGGGGTCTTCCACGTATTTCCTATAAGCGTTGTATGCCAACCACTTAGTAGTGTCAACAACAAATTTGATATGTACTTTGAGTGCATAAAAGAATGTTGTGTCGTCACTTACTATCGCAGCCAATATTCAAAATCCTTGTATCCTTCCTTGTTCGTCTTGTGCAAGGAGTCTAGTATAACGGCCTATCCATCCTGAGGATAGATGCAAAATACAATCCAGTGGCCCATGATGCCCAAGCTGCACAATTGAAATAATATGTATCTCAAATCTTGAATCATGAAAAACGCTGAACCCAACAGCTATTGCAAGTACCATTTTAACTTACCCAAATTGGTGTGCGGCAAGGATCGCGCCATTTCTCTGGATCTTCTTCATGGCTTGTAAGATGTACTGTCCTTTTTTGTACATCAACTAGCCTCGCATTTTAACCTGGACTTCGAGTCGCTGCAACGGCTCCAAATGCACCATGTCTGGGTGCGTGTCCGGTACATCGTACCCAATGATGGCCCTTTGGATAATGTGCATAGGAGATAGGTAGATAACATTGTCATTTACTTCTTTGCTTACATATGATTGTATCTTGCAAGCACAAGTGGTCATGGCATTGTTAGTGTGATCGTGTTGAGCGTACCTTCAACGATGCAAAGGTGTAATAACTTACAGGGCAAAAAGGGTGATTTGTGCGATGTCGAGGTCCTTGCGGCGCAGTAGATATGCATGTCATGGAAGTCAATGGTGAAAGGACTCCTTGGGGGCCCTCGTAACGAAATCCTTTAATCCTAACTTCGCAGCATGCATATACCAGAGATGAAACCTTCGAACTCGCCATGGCTCCTCGACAAGCTAGCCCAAGGTCAACATGAACTTGCCATTCTCGAAGTTGTCGGGGCAATAATCTGAAAGAGGCCAAACTGACGGCGGTGTAATCATCTCGAAGTTGTTTCCTTCAGATGCAGCGGTACCTCCTTCGCCGTGAAACTTCCAAACGATGTAATTTTTAACGAAACCATGCCGGATCAAGTGAGATTGCACCACGCTATCTTCATGGAGAAGTTTGTTCTGGTAGCTGTTGCACGGACAAATAGTGCGCTCCCAACCCAGGCTCACACGATGCTTTTTCACAGCGATAATAAATGTTTTCACATATTACAGGAAAGTCATATTGTTGCCGATCCTTGGTATCTTGTACATCCACTCTGCCCTGTCCATGAACAAGACCTTGCACATAGCGACAAACTAATGTCAGATAAGCAGATCTAGATCCGGATCCAATTTTCTCTCTCCTCCATGCTCTAGATCTAAATCTAGACCAAAAGCACCAAATTAGGGAAAGGAGGAAAAATAAGAGTAGTAGAGGTAAGAAATCAACCTCTTGCGGTGCTCTCCCTCACCAAATCCAATAGCAAAACCTCCCCCCTCTAAAATGGTCAATTTTGGGTGTTTTGAGCTCAAGATACCCAAAAATGGATGAGGAGCCGCGCGGAGGAAGAAGGGGGCTGGGCTGTTATACATAGGGTTCTTTAACCGAGGCGAGCAAATAATAGAAAACCGCCTTGGTTCATCATCATTAACCGAGACGGTTGCGTTAAGAGGGCCGCCTAGGATAATTCATTAACCGAGGCAGTCGTCCTAACGCAACCGCCTCGGTTAATAATGATTAACCGAGGCGGTTATGTTATGTTGCTCGCCTCGGTTAACCTATTAACCGAGGCAGTTGCACAGCCGGCGGCCCAGCAACGGTTAACCGAGGCGGGCCGCCGGCCCGCCCGCCTCCAAGGCCTTTTCAAAAGGTCGCGGTTAATCAGATTTTGTAGTAGTGTCTGTACAAAAGCAATAAAAATAGCAATATTCTATTCAAGAGCCTAAGTATACGTGCAATCAGTTAAGAACTACGCAGGAATGTAGAACAGCTAAGGATTGCCCACAAGAAAGTCATTCAGCAAACATGACTAGGACTTATGTTGGGGTCCTGGGACCGAGGTCCCCTACAGACCCAACTTGTCAGAACCAAGCCGGGACATTCCCTGTGCCCGCTCGACACGAAATCCTCTTGTTGGGCCGTCCAGGCCCACGAGTTCCGTTCATGAGACTCCAGAAGCCTGCCGAGTTCGAACGCCCCTGCTCGGACTCGGCCGAGGGGCCTTAGGCACTGCCCTTTCCACTTGGCTCCCGACTGACTCGGGGCGAGGACGGAAGGAGAAATCCCACTTGGTCACGCGAGCCTAGGCTTGGTCCGCAAGGGTCAAGCCCCGGCCGTACCAAGTGGGCACGGCTTCCTCGGGGTCGTACGCTCTAATAGTGCGCCACTGTGCTTCTAACACTGAAGAGGACCGATACAGTGGTGTTCACTTGGTCCTTGTGATGATTGGGTCTTCCGTCATCACGGCTTGACCCTCAAGTAACCCTCAACGGGGATGGGACTGGGCATACAAGCAGTCTTCCCCCGATGGGATGGATGCTTCGTCCCATTAGAATCATAGTCCCAGCTGACCGACCAAACCCAACAAACAGACTCAAGACCGGAAGACTTCCATGATTTCAGGAGCACGCAATCCCCCAAAGGACAAGCCGACTGACCATCTGCATGAAGCCTTGACGAGCCGGGCCGCCGACTGCTGGGATCAAAGATATTTCTCCCCGAAACCTTCTCCCTTATGGAAATCCCTGTAATGCAGGTCTCTCTTGAACTATAAAAGAGGGGTCCCTTAGATTTAAAAAGAACAACAGAAGTAGAAACCTAGAGCTCTCTAGCACTTGAAAAGCTTGTACTCCCCAACTCTCATAAGCACCTGAGCTCGAGCAATACATCCGGCTGACCCCCGACTGGACGTAGGACGTTCTCGCCTGAACCAGTATAATCCCTCGAGTCATTGTGTGCTAGGCCACCTCTGATCACGACGCACGACATACAAGCTGTCGAGTAGTTTAGCTGCCGCCCAATTTCAGGAGTGACAACTTAAGTACAAAGAAGAGCATAATATTATCGAAAATTAAATATGGACTACCATAGGAGTTCTTTCAGCCATGGCAATCCATTTTCTGACCATAAAAGGCCATCTGACCACACTTCTAAAAAAATTCAGTAGAAGTAGCAAGAGAAGTACCAACTATCTAGAAAATATCACTTAGATTGATGCTAAATTATCCCCTCCCTCCCTCCCCCCCCCCCCCCCCCCCCTCTACTCTATTCATTCCAGGGGCAGACCCAGTGAAGCACATAAGTTTTTTTTGGCAAAAAAAGGATAGTTAGCAGGCATAATACAAGTACTTAGCTTGCCTATTTTTTTTGAACACATTATCTTGGAACTTCAGGCCATGTATGTGTAATAAACTCCACAATACCATATGATATGTCCCCTTGAACATCAATCTGCTCCTTCTCAGTTGGGCCCTGAAGAACAGAACAAAGAAGAGATGCAACAACCATGCTTAAATCAAAAGCTAAAGTAACATCATGAGCTATGAGAGAGTACCTTAACAATAGAAGCTCCAGTTGCAAACTTCTTCCCAAGCTTCTTCGAAGCATCACTCAGCTTTACAACTACAGGTGCAGGGAAGAACAAATAATAAAATACATTATACTACAAACAGCAGCCATCAATATAGCAACTAAGTCTACTGCGCTGTCATACAGATTTTATTTAAACAAGAAAATAACTCACCAAACAATTCAAGTCCTTTCACCCAGCAAAATAGCAGTACAATAGCACTGAACAAAATAAAGACATCGGCTAAAGCAACAGTATATATTCAGCACTGAAGAGAAGGATATCTGGACGCTCTAGTGAGTTACACACTCACAAAACACCACTCGAATTTCTAGACTTCAAACTGACACTTAGGCCCTGTTTGGCATGACTCCAACTTCGGAACTCCAAATGGAGCCAGCTCTGGGTGAAGTTGGAGCTGTCTGATAAGGGTGTTTGGCTAGAAGGGTGTCTCCCGCTCCAGAATAGAGGAGTTTGAGGGTAGATTGCCTTTCTTACCCCTGGTTCAACCTGAACTACTTATCACAAATATGAAATGAATGTACAGGCAGTGAAGTTCAAAATTACATGTTCCAAAATTTCAAAATATGTTCATAGTTCCAAAATAATGTCGTTACAATAATCATTGCACTAATTCCATGCTAGAGCGATGGATGTAACCATACTATCACGAAAGATGTCCATAGTCACAAAGCTTGGTTCCGAAGTTGATCCATCAAAGGCATGTTGAGACACGGCATACTTGTTGTATCTTTCCGGAATAGTAGGCATGTAGTTAGGATCTCTATCAAAATTAGCAAAGTCCACATCAACAGTAGCATGTTCACGTATGAAATTGTGTAGGACCATGGTAGCAGCAACAATTTTTTTTTTGTGACCATTGAATATCCGGGCATCTTGTAAAGAATTTGCCATTTCATTTTTAATACTCCAAATGAGCGCTCAATAACATTACGAACAAATGAGTGTATACGGTTGAACTTCTCTTTTGGAGTATTTGGTTCCATACCTCGATGCCACTCGGGTAGGTGGTACCTTTCACCCTTATATGGAGCCAGATACCCCGGACGATTAGGATAGCCCGCACCTACAACATAGTACTTGCCACACATATATAAAACAAGATAAGTCTGTGCATACAAATATGAAAAAATATGAATTAAAAATTTTTTACCTTGAGGAGGATGTGGGAAGACATCTACATCGGCTTCCAATGCATGGTACAGTACACTAGTGTCATGCAAAGAACCCGGTTGCCCCGCAGCCACATAGGTGAAGCGCATATCAAAATCACAAACGGCAAGCACATTTTGAGTTGCAATTCCAGTCTTACCAATATATCTCACTTGTTCTTCAGGTGATAAAAACACACGAATATGGGTTCCATCAAGTGCACCAATATAATCCTTAAAATGTGGATATGCTCTCTTATCATTCCTAATCCTCTTGTGCACATTGCAAAAATTAGGATCTGTTGGTCTCAAGAAAGGTTGAATGCTAAAAGTTCCACTGAATCAAACACTTGAAGTGAATGAACAGCAAGCAAGAAATTTAGGATGAGCCAATTTCATGAATCTGGCTAACTCAAACAACACACCATATTTGTCATTGCTAGAACCCGGGCCATCCATGGATAAAGCTGAAGAAAGCAACACAGGGCAGCTACACAGATTCAATGGAAGCACAGTGCAGGCACATCTGCCTCCACGGGTTGCTTCACGTACTGCAAATCGATCTACTAATAACTACCAAACAGCCATGGTGATGGGCATGGTAATCAATCTATAAACTGCTCGTTGACCAAAAGCCCAAACAAATAGATCGACTCATCTTCGGGCTCTGATTATGGCTACCGGCCACAGTGCAGATAGTTGACGAACCAATCTACTGAATCCCTCCCCCACACACTCTGTTCTGCTAATCCAAACCAACAGATCAATAGCTAACACGAACAAACGGAGCAGAAGCAGCACGGGCAAGGAACGAAATCTCACTGCAAATTGACGGATGTCTACAGAGCAATGAGGAACCTGAACTGAACTAAACAACGACCTACGAGAGAGGCGGCGCGTGCGTACCTTGATTACGGCCGGCGTAGGTCATCCTCCGGCGCGGCCAGGCAGAGCAGGGACAGCCAATCGACAACTCCGGCGCGGCCAGGTAGAGCAGGGACAGCCAATCGACAACTCCGGCGCGGCCAGGCAGAGCAGGGATCCAGATGCGGCAGGGAAGGGCGGCGGCCTGAGGGAGGGGCGGCAGCCTGCAGGGAAGGGCGGCGGCCTGGGGGAGGAACGGCCGGCCGGCGCTCGGTGGAGGAGGACCGACGCTAGGCGGCGCGGCGGCGGAGAGTCTCACGAGGGGAGGGAGGCGCGGCGTACTCGTTCGGGAGGGGAGAAATAAAAGAAAACGAACCGTTTTCTGTGTAATCGATGGCAGTGGTGGGTAATTACCCACGAACTCCACGAGGAGGTTCAAAAGTGGGGGTTTTGGAGCAGCAAAATAGGTGCTCCAAAACTCCACCCCCATTTGCACTACAGCTGCATGGAGTTGGCAGCTCCATGGAGTTTTGGAGTTGGGGTGTTTGGCTATTTTTTTTGCTGGAGTCGCTGGAGTTATGGAGTGAAGCGATGCCAAACAGGACCTTAACAGTAGATTTAGCAGGCCCGTAATCATCATGACTCAATTGTGGGGTGAATTCTAAGAACCGTGTGATGGAACCAACCTTTTTCTTGACCTTACCACCAGGAAGGCATTTCACCTCTTCCGGCTTAGATGCAGAAGCCATTGCTATTACGCTAATCCAAGTTCAGGAGACCAACTCTACAGACTACCTGCAATGATAGAATATTCAGAACGTATTAGGATGGCAGAGAATAGAGGTGCAAATAGCATGACAGAGAATAGAGATGGTCCAGAATTACCTCACGTGACAGAGAATCCAGAGCGGCTTGTAATTCTAGCAGACACTAAAATGTGTTCTAGCTGAACAATGCACAATCGATGAGCAAATATTGTTTGCTCAAAGGTTCAGATAACCTTACACTAGTTTCTCTGAAGACCATCGATAATCTATACTAGCTTCTATCAAAGGTTCAGACCTCAAAGGTTTTGTCAATCCACGAATACTAATTTCAGTAACATGCTATTATTCTACCAATCCACAAATAATTTCATTGGCGCGCTATTCTTTTGTCAATCCATGAACTTATACCTTCTCAACCTTCTCGCATGGACAGAGTTTGCAAAAATTAGGGGAGGAATCGTACCATGGATTCACTGATTGGTTCGCTTGAGGGGCCAGCATCCTGCGGCAACCGGTGCCGGTGACGCAGCAGGACCTAGCAGCGGATGCGGTGGCACCTTCCGCTTGGCTCCCTCTCCTCCTTTCTTCTCTCAGGCCAACATCTTCCTGCCCCGTCGTGGCTGCGCTGGATGGAAACAGATGACTGCAGAAAAAGGCAGGAGGCGCAGGAGGCCGCGACCCTCGCAACCACCCATCCCGTACCAGGCGGTGCGCGCAGAGACCCCATCCACCGGTGGCGCGGGCGGCGGAGGGCCCCGTCCCACGGCGGCGGGCGTGGAGTAGGGTTTAATCCCAAAGCGGCGGGCGCGGCGGAGGGGCCTGTCCCCGGCGGCGCACGCGGAGGAAGACCTCGTCCCCCAGCGGCGCGCACGGAGGAGGGCCTGTTCCTCAGCGGCAGCCGGAGAGAGGGAGGAAGGAAGGTGCAGATGGCAGCCGGGAAGCGAGATGTGGGAGAGGAAGGCGGCGGCGGCCGGAGGGAGGAAGGAAGGTGGCGGCGGCGGCCGGAGAGAGGAAGGAAGGTGGCGGTGGCGGCCGGAGGGAGGAAGGACGCGACCGGTGTGAGAGAGGGAAGAAGGCGGCGGCGGTGGGCTCGGGAGAGAGAGCGAGAGGGAGAACGTGAACTCAGGAAGGGGAGACCGGAAGGGACGGGGAATCGGGAGCATTCTAGGGTTAGTCGTGGCTAGTGGGCTGTTGGGCTGCCGGCCTGGGATGGCCCGGCTGGTTGATAATGGTATTTGAGGAAATTGTACCAGTTTTTATCATAATCTACAACATCATGTCATGGTAAGATATTTGCTACTTGAGTACTGATGTTGGATTCTCAATATATCATAATTTTTTTAATTTTAAATCTGTCAATCTAATTCGTCACTAAGTTGACTCTTGTGACATATTAAAGTTCGTCACGATATGATCTTCGTCTCGTTTATGATGATTTCTACTTCTTGATTTTAGCGACAAACACCATGTTTTCATCACTAAGTTATACTGCCTCTAACAAAAAGTCACAAACCAAATCGTCTAATGACGTTTTGATCAACTGTCATGAGATATTCGTCACAGAAGGTCATATATGTTGTAGTGAATTCTTGGAATTCTGTGTTGCTGATGGGAACATAAAACTGCAGATACTAATATCGAACTGCTAAGTGGTCAAAGGAAGAGAAAGAAAAGACAACATAAGATGTAGGGTTCATTCTTGAACAATAATGGCATTCAGGCATTAAACAGGTAACGGTTTTTATGCTTTGTATCGAGGAAAAACTTTGCCAAATGCTATATGCATCCTATTCCATTTATTTTACAGAAGATGGCTTTGTTGCCTCTGTTCCGAGGCCTCAATCACTATGCAGAATGGAAACAGAGCTGTTTATTTTTCCTTATGACAACTATATAGAGACATCATTCTTTGGAAGAATATGAGTTAGTTTACTTTGCCTTAAATAATTTGAGTTATTTTGAAGCGTGGTAGGATAGTAAAAGTTGTTATGGCAGCTTCCCTGCACAGTATTCACAATGTTCCCCTGCTATATGTACGGTTAATATAGTGAACCGCATGATCAACTAGAAAGTTTTGCAAAGTGCAAATTATATGTAAGAGGCATATGTTCTAACCTGGACTTTTCTAATCTTTGTTAAGTCGATTCCTGAAATTTTATCCTACTTATACTGGAGTCTTTGGATTGAATCTTATACTGGAATCGGGCCTATTAACTAAGGAACTCCTCTCTCTTCCTCCTCCACCCCCGTACCCTCTCCCACTCTTTCAGATATATATAAATGCTTAATCAAGATAGAGAACATACCTGTAATTATTGGATGAGATCTTTTCAGATTTCTGTATGATTGTAAAGGGATGGTGTGTTCCATCAGTAATGCTACTGAGTAAGCAGTTGGGTTGTATAAATTATATGCATTTGATCCATCAATCTCCCACCATAATGACAAAAATAAAGACATGAAATTCTACTATGACACCTGATAATTTATTAGTGTTTTAACACTTTGATGGAGGGTAAGAGATTGCTTCTGTCATGGTAGCGGATAAGCTTATTTTCTGTCAGTGAGATACCCATACAAATGAAGATCAATAGATCATTGCGGCCTAGAAGACTTCTTGACGCCCCTTACTTAGTGGTTCAGTGAGAAAGATATCATTGTCTATGCATCCCTCAATAAGAAGTCTGGTTTCCTATAGAGATGACATACAGTTAAACATGACTTGTGTATGCTGCCATTTTCTTCCCTGCTTGGCTCGTTTTGGTGGCTAATTCCAAGGAATCTTTCCATTTCCAAGAGCTTAGTTAGAGGCTTGGGCAAACTCTGATGGAACCTTTATTACCTGTTGAATACAATATATAGTGTAGCTGATTGGCTAGGCTAGCCAATTGTAGTCATCATCTTTTCTGTTTCCATGTTGTAGAAGCAGGCTTGTATGCCTGAGGAACCGACGTGGAAAGTTGCGCTTGACGACATGTTGGATGATATAATTGGGGACTTTCAGGATCACAATGAAGCGAGCATGTATGAAATATGCCAGGAATTCAAACACAAGATTAAGGAGTTAACTAAAACTCTTGACAAGAGGATGGGGCCAGTGAAGGTGGAGGAGGAGGAGAATTGTGACCAGAAGGGGACCAAGTACTGAATGTGAATAAAGAAAATATGGATGGAGATCTGAGTCTGAATTGCCTGTTAATGGTCGGAAATGACCAAATGATTGTCTTCTTTTGTAGCGAATGTCTCATCCCTTTATTGTTACTCTAATTAAATGTCCATGTATTTCATTAATTCTTGCCATATTTGATTTGATTTGATTCAAATTCATTCGCAGTATGTTAGGAAATGTAAAGATTCATTCACTAATTTCATAAAAACATGCTGATGTTCAACCAGGTTTGTTATATAAAAATATGCGGCCCTTCAAATTACTTTTTTGCTTTCCAGCTATTATCCACATGCCATCTGTAGCCTCGGATGACCTGAGGATCTATTTCCATTTTCTGCAATCCAATTATTTTTAATCAATTATTCTTTTAATACGTGCTTGTGGCACGTGCATCTCCACTAGTTTAATTATTGTTGGCTCTAAAAATCGGCCGATGACCTTCAGCGTCGGACACACGACCCGGGAGAATCTGCTTAACTCCTGTTCGGGTGATCGCCCTGGTGCGGTTCGCGCGGCGTGCCAGTCAATCTGACCTATTGATTGATAAGGAAAGAAACGTATTAAATTCTGGGGGTCTCGATCGGCTAAAGTTCTGATCTGTCTCGAAAAGCGTATCAGCAAATCGGCCGATCTGCTATGAAGATGACCGGCTATAGATCAGCCGATAATCACGTAGCGATTGCAAAGAAACTACTGGAGCAAATTAAACAAGCGCCACAGATGCAACACTTGAAATAGATCTAATCGGCTATATGACGATAAATAAGAAAAAATAATGATAAAGCCAACAGTTCGATCTCAAGCTGGATAACTGGTGATAAAACTAGAGCAATAGATAAAATCTATAATTCTAGTAAATATCGATAACTGGTGAATAAATATAAACGAAACAACAGCGATGCGCCCGAAGTTAAAGCTTAGATATTATTCGATTAACGGAACTAACCAATCGGCCGGTGATCGTGTCGATGCAGCCCTGCCAACCCGTACGAACTCGTGAAAGAAGAAGATGTATTGGCGAAGTCGCCGACTTGAAAGTAAAGTACGATGAAAAAGTAGATTGTTTGTATTGATTGATGTGTCTCCCTACAAAGCTATAAAGATAGCTATTTATAGCCTGTTACAATTGATTTCCTAACCGACTAGGATCTATTTCTAATTTTAAACGAAAATGAATACTTACAAACACAACTCGTATCAGAGTTGGTTATCATACTCCCACGGGCCAAACTTTCTCTACCTTTTTCCTCTGGCCCACCTTAAGCCCATATTGGCCCAAACGCTCCAGCCTTTTAATCGGCCGACCCCCACCAACTCCATTCGCCAATCGCCTGAAACACTGCAGCGCCAATCGGCCGATTCCTAACTGTAGCGCCAATCGACCGATTCCCAATTGTAGCCTTTAAGTCTACCGCATCGGCCAATCTCCTCCTTCCCTGACGCCGATTCAAAACGTGTCGAAATCTGGAGTCAACACATGCCCCCCAGTTTCGGAGTAAAACATGACTTTTACTTCAAAATTCTTTTTAATCTCTCCTCCAAAACAAACACGGCAAAAATCTCCTTCTGTTTCGCGGTCTTCTACCTGATGATTGCAATATTTTCGAACTGGGCGCCTGAGACAACCGTTCCCCCGGAATTCGTGTAGACAGCACGGTAAAAATCCTGCCTTTACCCCTTCTCTCGGACTGTCTTTAAATACTGGTGTTCCCCGCCGCTTCTTCTCCACGAGCTCAGTAACTTTCTCCCCGGTGAATCACTTTCTATCTTCTCCTAGCGCCCTTTTGGCTTCCAACCGCATTCTCCGGCGATCCTTCTTTCATCTGCATTTCGCTTCATTCCTTCAATGGCGGCACCATCAGCAACTCCACCAGCCCCGGAGGCTCCGCCAGCAACTCCATCGGCGACGGCAGTTCCATCAGCGACGATGAGCTTCATCCCGGAGGTAAACATCCGAAACTTTTCATTTTTACTTTTTACCGCCCATGCATCTTTTAGATCTATTCTTAGTTCTTCCCTTTTTACCTTTTTTAGGCAGTCAGACACCAAATCACTATCCGTCTTTCCAAAGTTCCTGGTCTCATCTGCTTAGGCCCGATGGGGAATCCAGACCCGACTGATCTGATTAACTTAGAAACCCATAGAATCCCTTTCAAGCAATCACCTATGGATTTGGGCCACTGGTCAGACACTTTTAGATCTTGGACGAATGAAACCCCCGGCTGGAAAGAGTGGTACCAAAGAATGGCCAACTCTAAGAGAGTTCAATGGGATGAATTAAAAATCGGACAGTGCATCAATCTATCTTTGTCCCAGATGGAGAAGAATGAACCCCTGGTAATAGCAGCCTCCTATTTCTGGTCTGACACGCTCAACGCGTTTCTCTTTGGGCACGGACCCATGACCCCAACTCTAGCCGATGTCCTGATGCTGACCGGCCTCAACATTTCCTCCCTCGATACACCCTTTAATTATCTGATCAAACCGACCCATCGGCTAGAGACGAAAGGAATCGGCGGGTGGAAAGGGTATATCAACAGAAACATGAGAACTGGGATGATTTTGGAGAGAGAATATTCAGCGTTCTTGATGATGTGGCTAGAGAAGCACCTCTTCTGCGGCAGAGCGGTTGGCCCTTCTTCCAACACACAAGCTCTGGCCGAAGCCCTGTCAAGAGGAGTCGCCATCCCTCTCGGGAAGCATCTGCTAGGATCGGCCTACCACATGATGCACCAGATCAGCGTCAAACTGTCAAAGGGAGAGCCGATTGGTAACCCTGGTGGCCCCTGGTGGTTCATCACCCTCTGGCTCAACTTGTACATGAGCAAAATCTGCCAGCAGCAGATAGAGACCAAGACATTCCCCAACATCGAGTCAGAGGAAAACCCCACAGTACGACGACGGTGCACCTCTTTCGGCGAAGCGGCATCAGCTTTCCCTGGTTGCCAGTTCACCGCCACCCAGACAGCCGAGTATTTTAGATGCTTTTGCAACGGCTTTAGTAAAGAAACTACCAGTTGGTACCCGTACCAGAGAACAGAGCCACTTTTTGAGCTTCCCTTCTGCTATGACTCGACGTCCAACTACTTTGATAATGATCTCACGGATGCCTTGATCAAACCAGGGATCTTACCGGCGAACTTCTTCTCTGGGAAAGACTCCCCAACTTATGAATTTTATAACCCATCAGTTGCAGCACGGCAGTTCGGCCTTGGTCAGCTACCGATTCAAGTTTATTTTGCCGGCCGCGCAAAATTCCGAGATGAGCTCACTAAGGGCCTTGACTACAATCGGCTGTGCAATTTAGTGCCGGACTCCAGTACCATTGATCTAAGCAATCAGATAGTGGCTCCTTTTGTTGTCCAACAATTCAAGTTATGGTAGGCAGAATGGAAGCAGCATCTCTTTTGTGTATCTCCTGCAACATATTGCAATGATCTGGATCCTGACAACATCGATCCAAACGCAGCGGTACTGCCCTTTTCTCGACCGATTTCGATGTTATTTCTTTTTATGCTACAAATTTGCCGCTAACTCTTATTTCCCTTTTCAGTCCGAAAGTCGACTTCCTCCGACGCGGAGCCGAAGTGGTAGGCCGATAGAGAATAGCTACCCATACACACCATTCCCACTCATCGGCTACCATGCCCCAACCATCGAAAACATCACCACCGGCCGCGAAACAAACGCCGAAGAAACCCTCATTAAAGAAGACGAGCCGCCGAGTCCGTGCCCGTATAGAACCGGCCGATCAGTCGGCGGCGGCATCGGCTGAACCTTTAGCTGCGCTGACTCTGCCGATTATTGAGGAAGTCGATCCCTAGGCTGCTACAGAAGCTGGAGCGACTGCTGCATCATTACTAGTAGAAGCTGTTCAGGTAATTTCGCATACCTCACATCCTTCTAAGTATTCTGTCAATATTAACTTCTTCTTTCTGTCAGGCTGCGCAAATCGCCCCAGTGCAATCTCCGCAGCAATCGGCTACATTCCAGGCAGAAACCGGAACGCTAGCAATTCCTCCCACCGAGGTAGAGAGTCTCTTAACTCAATTTTTTTTATACTTAACCAAAAACTAACCGATTTTTGATGCAGGCTACCCTGGGCGCATTGATTGTACCTTTCCAACAACCATCGGCCGGACGACTCACAGAGGTATGGAAGTCATTATATATCATCAGACTTAATCATTTGCATTATACTTATAAAAATCCGCTTCCCATACCTTTCCAGGAGGCTGGCCCGAGCAGGGCACCAATAATCGTCGAATCTTCTTCTTCCGATGAACCAATCGCGCCAGTTCCCGAGATGAGGGTAGCACTCCCGCCGGCGCAAGCAGAAAAAATCCGCTTTAAAGAGGTAAGAAACTTGTCACCCAAATCAGCCGATTTCCCCTTGCCGTCGGTTAATCCGTATTTTTATTTTTTTTATTCTTTCGCAGGAGCAGGACACTCCCAACAACAGTCTTTTTTCCTTTGCGGTTGCACTTTCAGACGATGAAGAGGTTGCCTCGCGCCAAGTCACACTGAGCTCGATCCCTGATGACGTCCGTGCCAAGCTTGAGAGCATACGGACCCTCCTCCAAGACGACATCGGCCGACTAGTGGAAGACGCTTCGCCGATTCGGCAACTTCTTAGTGAAATTAGAGGCCGAGTTCCAGAGGAAGCGGAAGAGGCTCTGGCACCCGCCGCATACATAGAGTCAATGCAGATTCCAGTGTTCAGGGCCTTGCGCCTTATGGCCGATCGCGCCAAACTAGCGAAAGCTCGCGAGGAGGAAGACTCCTACAAACATCGAGCTCAAGAGGTGCATCAACGAATCAGCTTCCTTGAAAGCTCTCGCCCAGATATCGTCAGTGCCATAGACCGCCTTAAACGGCGAAGGGCAGGGCTAGCCAATGAGATGGAGCAGGTGACCAAGGCCATAGCTGCTGAAGAGAAAAGACTCCAAGACCTCCCATCCGTCATCGCCGAGCTGAAGCAGGAGAGGCAGAACCTAGCCGACGAAGCAATAAAAATCCATCGCCATATGCCAGAAGTCCCTGGATCGGCTGATGATGAGCAGAGAACCTTAGACTCGGCCGATCAAGTTAGGCAACAAGCGATTGCAGCTATTAATGCCCTCCTCGAGTGAACTGTAAAAGTACTGAATGCTCTGTAAACATTTAATATCCTCTTGCCGTTGACGTGCGGATTCAAACTTGGACCGTCCTCTTCGGCAGCTTTTCATTTATTAACCCTTTTACTCCGATGGGACGCATCCTACCATTCCTTCACCCTCTTCCTTCTATAAGTATGAGGCCCCGTATCGTTTCCAAAGGCATTCGCATCGCCCGTCTTCTTTTCCTCTAACGAATTGATCTCCATCCTCCCAGACTAGACGCCAAGATATCTTCTTTGTCTTCTTCCTTCTCCATCAACCAGGTATGAAATCTTCCTTTGTTCCCTCCCTTGACATTTCAATCAATCTAACGCTGGGTGGTTGTTTGCTCCCCGCACGAATTCTTGATCGGGTTTCAATTTCAACAAAGGAGTGAAAGCTTGAATATGCCCGGACAAGTTGGATATGAATCTTCTAATAAAGTTGATCTTGCCGATTAGGGACTGCAGCTCAGTTTTATTCTGCGGGGCCACAACCATGTTGATGGCAGCTATGGTCTTTCGGTTGACTTCTATCCCGCGCTCATGGACCATGAATCCTAAGAGTTGTCCGGCCGACACACCGAATGCACACTTGTTCGGGTTCATTTTCAACCCATGCTTCCTTGTGCACTCCAAAACCTCTCGTAAATCGGTCAAATGTTCCTGATGACCTTTTGACTTGACCACAACATCGTGGATGTAGATTTCCACCAATACACCAATAAGCTTGTGAAAGATATAATTCATAGCCCGTTGGTATGTAGCGCCGGTGTTCTTTAATCCAAAGGTCATTACCACCCACTCGAATAAACCGAGGTGGCCCGGACACCTGAAAGCCGTTTTCGAAATATCTTCTTCGGCCATTAATATTTGATTGTACCCAGCATTACCGTCCATGAAACTGATGACTTTATGTCCTGCGGCGGCATCTATCAAAACGTCGGCTGTCGGCATTGGATACCCGTCCATCGGTGTAGCCTGATTTAGGTTCCTGAAGTCGATGCATACGCGCAACTTTCCGTTTTTCTTGTATACGGGTACAATATTAGAAATCCACTCGGCGTAACGGCACTGCCGAATAAATCTCGCTTCAATCAATCTTGTAATCTCAGCCTTTATATCCGGTAGAATTTTAGGGTTGCATCGTCATGCAGGCTACTGATACGGCCGATATCCTGGTTTTATAGGCAACCGGTGTTCGACAATGGACCGGCCTAGATCAGGCATCTCATGGTATTCCCAGGCAAAACAATCTTTAAATTTCTTTAATAAACTTGTCAATTTACACTTGTACTCGGGATCCAAGCTAGCACTAATATACGTCAGCCTTGGTTTGCTACCATCTCCTAAATCCACCATCTCCAATGAATCGGCCAACGTAAATCCGTGCCCAAGCTTCCCGTCTTCTTAGACAAACTGATCCATCTAGTCTGAATCTTCAGAGCCGACTGCTCGTATCGGCTGTAGGCCAAAATCGGACACTTTCAGGAAATCGGTGTCCCAAGTTCTACCGGATATACACTTGACGTGTTCGCAGCTCCACTATTGCATTTCGGCCGCAGCAACACTATAGGCGGAATCGGCGGTGACTATCTCGGTATTGTCGCCGACCCACTGTACGAGGCATTGGTGCATTGTAGACGAGACACAGCAATTCGCGTGTATCCAATCGCGACCGAGTAACATGTTGTAGGACCCTTTGCCATTGATAATAAAGAAAGTAGTGGGAAGGGTCTTACTGCCGATGGTGGGGTCGATGCAGAGCGCTCCGCGGGCGGGAGACACGTTGCCTTTGAAGTCTTTGAGCATCATGTCCATCTTGGTCAGATCTTCGTCGCTTTTGCCCAACTTCCGGAACTTGGCATACAGCATGATGTTGACTGCAGCGCCTCCGTCTACTAGTAGCCTGGTGACAGGTCGTCTGTTAACGTGTCCTTTGAGGAATAGAGCCTTGAGATGTTATCATTTTTCGTCTTCCGGTTTCTCAAAAGTGGCTGTCATTGGCTCCAAAACCAATTGCGCCATCTGCTCCTCCATCCTTGTCGTGTTGTCTCGATCGTCGTGCGCCATGAACTCCATCGGCAAGATGAACACCATGCTGACATCAGCTGCCGATTCTTGATTGTCGCCTTCCTCATTGTTGTTTCTTTTGGGGCGCCAGACTCGAGACCTGTCGTCTTTCTTATCCACCATCTGCCTCTGCTCTTCCTCTTGTTGTTCCCATTGGCGCAGACGTTGGATCCTTTATTTTTGGGATTTGGACAGTCCATCAGGGCACCACCTGGGGTTCACCGGTTTGGCCGGCGGTTTGGCACGCTCCCAGTCTGGTTCCCGTGCTTTGGGATTCTCATCTGACACCCTAGCGTCAGCCATTTCTTCTAGCCGATCGTGTGCGCTGGCTCTGCGCCCCAGTCGCTTGTGCTGGTCGATCCTGCCCCCCGGCCGATCATACTGTTCGAGCCTGCCCCTTGGCCGATCATACCAGTCAACTCTGCCTCCCAGCCGATCATGCACTGAAAGGTGCTGATCCTCTTGTTCGCGCCAGTTTCTGCTGATCGGCTCTGATCCTCTATCTTTGGAGCGTGACCTCTTGAGCGGGCGATCATTGCGATATGGTCCGCTGCACTCAGGGCAATTATCAGCTGATGGTAATTTGAGGTTATTTTCCCAGCAGTGGATGAAGAACGGGCATCGCCAATGATCTTCGTGTCGGCGTATCATCACTTCACGGTGTCTCGAACTTTCCTGCTGCCGCTGATATTTGTTGAGCAAGAATTGGGAGGTGACGGGTCTACGCGATCGCTCTGATCCGTCGCACTCGTCTTCAACCCATCTTTTCCCTTTGACATTGTCCATCGTAGCCTGATTTCTGGGGTCCACGGTGCCGCTTCTTTTAGCCGATTCCGACGTCAGCACCTTAGTTTGAAGCGCGTTTCTTCCCGTGTCAACCATGTTAGTAGGGAAAGGATGCTGATCAATTTTCATCGGCTTTACTCGCTTCACCGGGACTTCGAATTTGAGTCTGCCTTGCTAAATGGCTGACTGTATCTGCTGACGAAAGATTTTGCACTCGTTTGTGTCATGAGACATGGCATTGTGCCACTTGCAATATTTCATCTTTTTGAGCTACTCGGCCAACGGAATGGTGTGGTAAGGTGAGAGCTTGATCTGCCCCTCTTGGAGAAGTAAGTCGAAGATTTTGTCGACCTTTGACGTGTCAAAACCGAACGCTTCTGGTTCTTTCTTCCCAAAAGGGCATGATATCGTCTTCTTCCCTTTGACCCATTCTGCTAGGCCGATTTCTGCGTCCTCTTCAGATTCAGATCCCTCTAAATACGCCACCTTTTTCTGAAAATTCCTCTGCTGATCAAACGGACGTACTTCTTGACTGGCCAATCGGTGAATTTTCTGACTTAAACTTTCAAACTCCTGTGAGGCGTACTTCTCCTTGATGTGTGGCAGGAGACCTTGGAAGGCGATATCGGCCAGCTGAGCGTCAGTCCGGGCTAGGGTATAGCATTTGTTTCTGACCTCTCTGAACCTCTGTACGTAATTAGTTACTGGTTCGTCGCTCCTCTGCCTGAGACTGGTAAGATCTGAAAGCTTCATCTCGTGGACTCCCGCGTAGAAGTACTTGTGGAATTGCTTCTCCAGATCGGCCCAAGTAACGATGGAATTGGGTGGTAGCGTAGTGAACCACTGGAAAGCCGACCCAGATAGAGACGACGAGAACAGACGCACCCGCAGAGCATCTTGTGTGGCGGTTTCCCCGCACTGGATGATGAATCTATTCACTTGCTCCATAGTTGAGGTGTCATCCAGCCCTGAAAACTTGGTGAAATCAGGAACTTTGTACCGATGGGGAAACGACAGTAGATCGTAGGCTGGTGGGTATGGCGTTTTGTACGTATAGGTTTGTACCTTCGGCTTCAACCCGAATTGGTCTTGAATCACCTCCGCTATCCTTGCTGTCCAATCCACTTGCTGCGGATGAACAACTGGTTGGGGGATCGGCACATGTTGATGGATCGGCGGTGGGACGGCCGGGTGATGGATCAAAGCGTGTGGCGGATTTTGCGGCAGCGTGGCCGGCTGAGCGGTTGATAGCTGGTGGCGTAGCGAATCTGCCGTCCCATCGTACAGCATCATCGGCGCCGCACTTTTGAGTGTTCCTGCAGCATCTACCCCCTGACAATTTCTGACGTGGCCGGTTGATATTGAGGGACCATCGGCCGGATAGCCGATTGGAATGGTGCCTGGATCGGAGAGCCTCCATGATCGGCTGATTGGTCCAGAACAGCCGCCGTTGCTGGTGCCCCCCAAGGCACTGAGTTTGAGGGCAGTGATTGCACGGAAGAAATCTGGGCAGGCTGAGGCGGCGCTTGTGATTGAAAGCATGGCGCACCGTTGTATCCTAGAGGCATTGAAGGCAATGAAGTGTTGTATCCTCCGTGTTGTGTTGATATCGGCTGAGGAGCCGAGTGAGACGTGCCTGGTAAGCTTCTGACTAGAGCTACAATTCGCGGGGCGTATGCTGGCCCCTGATATCCCTGAGCTACTCCGCTGACCAGAGAACTGATGACAGCATTGTATACCATGTTGGTCATCACTGAGGATTGGTCGATGAAAGCTTGATAAACGGACTGTTGAATCATATCGGACATCTTGCCCGAGTCCTCAGCGATGGTGATCTGGCGGAGAGTTGGAAGAGGAGCTTTCTTGACGGTCTCCCCGCTTCTGGTATGACTGAAAGATTGCAGGTATACCTTCTTGTAGTCTTCTAGGTGTCTTGCCAGTTCTTCTTTCTGGTCGTCCTTGAGATCTGCCTCCGTAACCTCGATGACGTTGTTTTCAGAGATTTCGGCGGCCTTTGACATGTTGGATATTGAGGTGGTCCCACTGGGCGTGCCAAAAGTGTGTTGGCGCTAAAAATCGGCCGATGACCTTCAGCGTCGGACACACGACCTGGGAGAATCTGCTTAACTCCTGTTCGGGTGATCGCCCTGGTGTGGTTCGCGCGGCGTGCCAGTCAATCTGACCTGTTGATTGACAAGGAAAGAAACGTATTAAATTCTGGGGGTCTCGATCGGCTAAAGTTCTGATCTGTCTCGAAAAGCGTATCAGCAAATCGGCCGATTTGCTATGAAGATGACCGGCTATAGATCAGCCGATAATCACGTAGCGATTGCAAAGAAACTACTGGAGTAAATTAAACAATCACCACAGATGCAACACTTGAAATAGATCTAATCGGCTATATGATGATAAATAAGGAAAAATAATGATGAAGCCGACAGTTCGATCTCAAGCTGGATAACTGGTTATAAAACTAGAGCAATAGATAAAATCTATAATTCTAGTAAATATCAATAACTGGTGAATAAATCTAAACGAAACAACAGCGATGGGCCCGAAGTTAAAGCTTAGATATTATTCGATAAACGAAACTTACCAATCGGCCGGAGATCGTGTCGATGCAGCCCTGCCAACCCGTACGAACTCGTGAAAGAAGAAGATGTATTGGTGAAGTCGCCGACTTGAAAGTAAAGTACGATGAAATAGTAGATTGTTTGTATTGATTGATGTGTCTCCCTACAAAGCTCTAAAGATGGCTATTTATAGCCTGTTACAATTGATTTCCTAACCGACTAGGATCTATTTCTAATTTTAAACGAAAATGAATATTTACAAACACAACTCGTATCGGAGTTGGTTATCATACTCCCACGGGCTAAACTTTCTCTATCTTTTTCCTCTGGCCCACCTTAAGCCCATATTGGCCCAAACGCTCCAGCATTTTAATCGGCCGACCCCCACCAACTCCATTCGCCAATTGCCTGAAACACTGCAGTGCCAATCGGCCGATTCCTAACTGTAGCGCCAATCGGCCGATTCCCAATTGTAGCCTTTAAGTCTGCCGCATCGGCCAATCTCCTCCTTTCCTGACGCCGATTCAAAACGCGTTGAAATCTGGCGTCAACAATTGCAAAGAGCTTTAGTAACATGACAAAGTTTAGCTGTTTTGTAGGGTTTTGATGCATGCGCATATATTAGATAAGTAGTTATTTCTAAACAATGTCCACCATTTTTACATTGCAGTGGGAGTTCCTTCAACCACATACATATATACATAGATAGGTACACATATACGGTCACATATACAGATATAGAAGCCTTGGGAACGATGTTTTTTTTCCTTGACGGCTGCAGATCTGGAGATGCTTATCAAGTGCTCAAAGCCCACGAATTGATAAGTCATTGTGAGGTTTACTTTTGTTTATTATACAAGGAAGTATATTATAAATTTGTGATCGGAACATGTACCTACTGCATCCAATTACCAGTCCATCGGCTCTCAATCTGAGTCTGAAAAATTTGGTAAAGTTGAATTAGTTCTGAATGTACATTACGTATTAGAAATTAGCATTGGTTGCTATACAGCAGGGAAAAATATGTTCCAGTGTGCTGGAAATTTACCTGGATAGTAGTACACTTCGTTTGGGTCGTCATCGTCTGAACTTTCACCTGAATATGTGAAGCCATTGAAGGTAGGAGGGTTTTTCGTCCTTCTTTCATCCTCTATCTCAGCTGCAGCTCATATTTTAGCTATGTTACGATAGATGTGGATATGATCGCAGAAAGGTAGTGAATTACCAGGAATGATAAGGTCAATCCAGTAGACCTGTGTGCCTCTGATTTGTTCGTTGTTGGAGTAGACAATCTTCCACTACAATATAGATGAGGCAAGCATACAAATTGGTAGTGAGCTAGCATTACGCAGGGCTAAGAAAGCGTGGACCTAACAAATAACACACTAAGCAACAAAGAATTATATCGATTTGGACGAATGGCACTGGTATTTATGCCGAACCTGCGTATATGTCAAGCACCGACGGCACACATCTACGAACAACCAAAGCAGCTACGGCAACCTGCACAGCAAAAGCCGTAGAGGAAATATAGTTACAAAGGGTGATAAGCAGAGCTCTTTGAGAAGCAGCAGGCACAGCCGGCCGTCACTGAAAGCACATTGCAGAATCTAGGAATCAAAAAACAGAACGGCTGGATCTGGCGGCTGGTAGGGAAAAAGCACAAATGGAGGCAGCTGGATCCACGCATGAACACACAGGAGATAAGCAGGAAGCAGGCGAGAAGGGAGGTAGGAACAGTAGCACGGACATACCCTCATATCAACTTTATTTCTATTTGGTCATAACTTGCTTTGTTAATTGATTATCGATCTAAATAATGGAATTTATAATACAGTTTCACACTCTTTCGTACCTGGTTTTATACGATAATCTGGAAGTAGTGGAATATGACCAGCTGAAAATGAACAATGTGAAATACTTTTGTTAAATAATATATCCCTTTTTGGTGAGTTTTGCATGGTTCTGCTGAACCAATTGTCTCAAAGATCCTTCACATATGAACATGCATGTGTTACCTAAAGGTGGAAATATCAATCTGCATAAGTGCATATCCCAATCAGTCTGAACATCAGAAAAATATTAACAGTGATTTAGCATTGTAACTAAATCTTTATTAACAATATACTTCTATGTTTTCCTACGGCTAAAAAAAAGAACTGGCACCATCTGATGCTCTGGGGTAGAATCATATACAATAGGTGCACTATTTAACTAAAATGGTCTATGAGCAGCAATAGCTACGATAGAAATGTAGCAGCACTCAAGAAAACTAATTGCAAAACATCATGATTAAGGATAGTATCTGTTGGCGCTAAAATCGGCCGGATAGGAATCGGCCGATGGGTCTTCAGCGTCGGACACACGACCCGGGAGAATCTGCTTAGCTCCTGTTCGGGTTATCGCCCTGGTGCAGTTTGCGCGGCGTGCCAGCCAATCTGACCTGTTGATTGACAAGGAAATAGAGTATTAAATTCCAGGCGCGTCGATCGGCTGGGGTTCCGATCTGTCCTGAGGAGCGCGTCGGCAGCGAATCGGCCGATTTGCTGTAGAGATGATCGGCTATGGATCAGCCGATGATCGTATAGTAATCGTAAAGAAAACTGCTGGAGCGATCTAGACGACTACTGCAAGGACAACACTTGAAATAGATCTAATCGGCTGTGAGATAATAAATCGAAGGAGAACAATGACGAAGCCGATTATCCTAATCTCAAGCTGGATAACTAGTGATAATACTAGAATAACAGGTAAAACTTGCAATTCTAGTAAATATCGATAACTGGTGAATAAATCCAAACGAAGCCACAGCGATGCGCCCGTAACTAAAGCTCGGATATTACTCGGTAAGCGGAACCTACCAACTGGCCGGAGATCAAGTTGATGCAGCCCTGCCAATCCGTACGAACTCGTGGAAGAAGAAAATATTGGCGAAGTCGCCGACTTGAAAGTAAATTGCTGGAAAAGTAGAAGTACTGTTGTTGATTGATGTCTTGATTGATGTCTTTGCGAGACCCTGACGACTCCTATTTATACCCTAAAGCTAGGACTCCTGGTCGATCACGACTTGTTACAACCTTATTTAAAAAAAACAGGAAAACTACTATATCTATAAGAACTTTTAAAGGAAACGGACTCCCGCAGAATCTTCCGCCGCCGTTCCCTAATCCAATCAGGATTCCCTTCAATTGCTCCTTGACCGACTTGGCGTGCCCTGTTGACCAGCTTTTGACCAGGATCTTCTGGAATAATCCCATCCTGTTGGCATAGGCTGCGCCACCAATCGGCCGATTTCCAATTGTTACTTCAATCGGCCGATTCCTTTCTGTAGCTTTCAGATCTGCCGCATCGGCCAATCTTCTCTTCCTGACGCCGATTCAACACGTGTCAAAATCTAGCGTCAACAGTATCATTATCTTTACAACCACAAACCAAACCACAGAAGGCATTAGTCTTCACGCAGCTGACACACTGCTACATATGAATTGATGATGGAATAAAAAAAAGTTCTTATTTTCCTCCTCGTCTAAGGTGAAATGCTGCAAAACCTGAACAACACAAAAGTTGCTTCTAACTGTCAGTTTGTAAGCACCTTTTTTTTGATACATTGTAAACACCGGGTAACACTACTCATATCATATTGCATCAGAGAGGTTGGGAAGGAAAGAAAGAAAAGAAGTGTGCAGGAACCCATTTTTTACATCCTTTTATCTTGAATTGCAGTTCTCTTTCAGCGAGATGTTCACTTTCCTCAGAAAACCTAGTGCACACTTGTATAGCACCATACCTACACACATTGGAGTCAAAATATTGGGTTCTACAATAATTCACTTTGCAATTCAGAATAACTGAATGAGTTCATAAGTTACAGAAAATAAGCAATATGGTTCAATGATGATGCACTTTATTATTCTATTTTCAGACTTTCTTGGTTAATTAACCAAATAGGTTGTGAGCATTCACGTTACATGTGAGAGATGCATAGGCCAAAGCAACTTTTCTGTCTGCTCATTGCGTTCTACAATAACTCACTTTGCAAATCAGAGTAACTGAATGAGTTCGTAAGTTTTCTTTTTTCCGGAAGGGTGCAATGGTAATCCTAATGATATTCTTGGTCGTAAATCAATATTCTCAAAGAGAAAGGAGAGGTACCATATTAGGTCCCTCTTAATGTGAACTTATCATTTTTTAATAGATATAAATATAAATGGGCTTATAATTATATAGGAGGCCATATTGCCTACATCTTATACATATAAGTAATACGCTGGCATTAAGCACAGAAAATTCGACAGCAGTATAAATTGCAGCAAGCTTGAAGTAAGTTACACGGTAGACAGTATAAGTAAAAATATTATTAAAAAGGGCATTTATTAATTGCACAATAATGTAGCAGGCACAGGACAGAGGAAGAAACCATTTACATTTACCAGTTCCCCCAATTTTGCTGAAGAAGAAAGCAGACAACAGCACGACAGGCCCCGAATGAAGCAACCAAATCCACTTGACTATCTCTGCAAACGTCCAAAAGGTGCAGCAAACACCGGATTAAAAACAAGCGATAAGGAACTGACAATGTAAATTTTTTTACATTTAACAGTATAGCAGTAAAAAAATATTTATTAATTGAACAATGACATGGAAAGCAGAGTACAGGTAAAGAGGCAATTCAAGATTTACCGGGTGTAGCAATTTTGATGTTCAGAAAATCAATCAGCACAGCAGTCTCTCAACAAAGCGACCAAATTCATTGCACTAACCCTGCAAGCAGTCAGAAATTACTTTTGTAATAAGGGATTACTTCAGCAAAGCAGTCAGAAACGTGAACAGTTCCATAATAGAAGCCAATAAGCACAAACGGCGCCATAAACCTCTGGAAAACACCCCACCTCCTTTTCTTCCCCGGCAAGAAACATACTAACATATTTTCGATGCGCTCACATGTAGGAGGTAGTACCGAAATGCACACCAAAATTGCAAAGATACCACAGCGAGAGCTAATAAAAGGGTAAAAGGAAACGGTGGTCGTAGCCTAAGAGGGGGAGGGGGTGAATTAGGCAAATTTAAAACCTTAATCTATGGCTCAACTAGTTTGCACAAAACTTAAACTAGAACATGCTATCTATTTGTGCAACTATGGTTGTTCTAGTGTGAAACCCTCATCCCAAAAAAGTTTTGCAACCTATAGCCAATCCTAGCAAGATACTACACTAAGAATATAAAGGCACTCAAGATTACAATATGAAATGTGGAAGCTTAAGGTAGGGGATGAAGGGAAGCAAACTTGACACCAAGATTTATCCCGTGGTTCGGTTAGGCATAAAGCCACTCATACATCCACGTTGTTGAAGCACTCACAAAGAGTATTGCTTCCCGGCAACCAAGTCTCTTCCGGGACTCTTCTTGACTTGCCACTAAGACTATATCAAGTCACCACGGTCACCTTGATCCCGCTTTCCACTAAGGAGCTTCTCCACCAAGGAAGGGGGTCTCCACGCCCCCCGCACAAAGCCGTCCTCCCCACTCCACACCAAGCCGGAGGGTCGAAAACTTGCCGGCGAGCCACCAAAGCTCCAAGGGGCCGGCACACCAAGATACAACTTGTGGTTCATATCTAGAACCAGCACACAAATAGAACCAGCACACAAGGTTTACACCTTGCCTCTCTCACTCTTACAAGAGCTAATCCTAGCTCACAAAGCTTGTGCTAACCTAAGGATATGATCAATATGCTCTTGGGTGGCTTGGAGGTATTCTACAATATTTCTAGGGTTTCTCCCGAGCTCCAGCACCTTCAAATGACCCGGGGTGAGGCCAATATATAGCCCTCCAACTCAATAAATCCATTACATACTTTTACCTATGTAGGCGTCGATTTAACCGACCAGGGGTGTCGGTTCAACCGGTCGCACTGAGCTTGCATGCCGACCGTTGAATTTCCAACGTCTCTTCTGTTGATGTCATTGCACCGACGCAATGCACCGATGGGGCCTCGGTTCAACCGATCCTGAAGGAGTTTCTAAGCCAAACTTTCAAAAGTCTCGGATGCACCTACACATGCACCAACGCATTGCAATCATTGGCCGTCGGTTCAACCGGTCGTGTAGGATCTTCTCAGCCCTTCAGTTCCCAAACTCTCTGATGCAATTGTTAATGCACCGACGACTCAGTAATGGACCCGTCGGTTCAACCGACCCTCGTTGGATTGACTTCACTTGATCAACATGCTAATCAGAATTGCACCGACCCGTGTAACTTTGATGCCGTCGGTTTAACCGACCCGTTGACTGTTTTTACTACACTTTGGTGTCTTGGAGATAATTTGGACTATCTTGAAGATGGTTTGGACTACATCCATGGAACCTAAAAATTCTACAAACTTGAGCTCACAAACTCGTTAGTCCCATTGATCATATTGTCACTCAGTCACCAAAACCACAATATGGCCTAATGGGACCATTTTGCTTACAAAGGGTAAGAGAGTACATCCACAAATTAGGCAAGTAACCAAGCCAGGAAATAGATCAGGTCAAATAAAAAATGATCTTACCTCAAGTCAGCTCCAGGACTACTTCCAGGAAGACCATATTCACAGGAAGCAAGTTTGAGTCTGAAAACATAGGAAACACAACATATGAGGACATAGCAGAACCATCCTTCTGCGTAGGCAAAAAAAAATAACACCATAAGAAAACATATATACATCTGTTCCATTCCCGTAAATCTTGAAGGAAAAAAATAAGGAGCAGAGCTCTATCTCTCCCCTTCCCCAAAAGAAGAGATGCCTCACTCCGCTAGATCAGAAGAAAGAAAAAAGAAGAAAAGATCTTCCTTTCCCCCCTAATCAAAACAAAAGAGAAAGAGAGAAAGAGCTGAAAGGGGAAGTAGCAGCGACGGGATCAAGAAAAGCACAGAGCAAGACCAGCTACTACAAGGAGCGGCGGTAACCATGGGGAAGGAAGAAATCTTTCATCTTCACAGATCGTGCGTATGACGAACCGCAGCGGGCAGACGACAGCAGATTCAAGAGCAACGACGGCGGCGTCGGCCAGGCCAAGGAGGGAAGAAGCAGCAGCAATGGGGAGTGAGGAGTCAAAATGGCAGGAAAGCGACAGCCGCCAAGGAGATAAAATCCACGCGCAAGCAAAACAACTCAGGAAGGTTCCGGCCACTCCCTACGGTCGAAGCTATGTCCGGATCAACGCCGCCACCTCCACAAACAATTCCTGAAGCACAAACGGAAAAAGAATAATCAAATCATCTTCCTTTATGGTAGTATAAAACAAGGATTCAGAAATTCCAACTATGTACCGCTGCCTGAACTCATCGATGGCGGTGAGTTGGTGGTGTTGCATGTAATCCTCTGTCTGCTGTTCGTTTCCTTCGTTGAATAAGCTCACCAGGTGCATGGGTTGAGCAAGTCTGTAGGAGCTTGACGCACGCTGGTTCGTGCGGAGCGAGTCTTTAGGAGTATGTTCGACGGGTTCGTGTGGACGTGGGATGGCACGGCCGTTGATCGGCTCGCTGCACTTGTAGGGAATTAGTTAGCTAGTTGTTTCTCTACTTATCAGATAACGAAAACAGAAAAGCTGCCGTTCTTCTTGCAGCACAAAATTACCAGTGTCCATATGTGTTCATCGTGTATGTGCGTGAGTGCTTTCTGGTGATCGGGTTTCGCCGGAGTTGCAACAATTGGCATCAGAGCCGCGTCGGTAGGGCCTGGACTCGATCGCGGCGCGGTACCGCCGCTGGATCGAGACGCAGCTATCCGCTTCGCGCTCATGGCCGGTGACGAGAAGAACACCCCTCCCAGCTCTCCCAAGAAGCTCGCCGGCAAGGGCGATGGCACTGGTGGCAGTGGCAAGGAGGAGACCGTGCACATCATCCGGGAGATCGGCGAGCCAGCAAATTGGCCGATGCTCACGAAGAGCAATTACACGCAGTGGTCTTTGCTGATGAAACTGAAGATGCAGGCCAGGAGTATGTGAGAGGCGATCGAGCCGGGCGGCGTCCCGTTTCATGAGGATCGCATGGCGCTCGACGGAATCACGAGCGCCATGCCGCCGGAGATGGTGGCATCACTGGCGGCGAAGCCCACGGCACTGGATGCCTGGAAGGCGATCAAGGACCGCCGTGTCGAGAGCGACGCCATGAGGAAGATGAAGGCGCAGCGGCTGCGGTGCGAGTTCGAGACCATCCGGTTCGACGACGGCGAGAACGTCGACGACTTCACGACGTGGCTCCAGAACCTTGTCGCCGCTCTGGAGTCCGTTGGAGAGGAGGTGGAGCCCCAGAGGATCATCGAGAAGCTGCTGCGTGTCGTCCCCAGGCGTCTATCGCAGGTGGCTGTTGCGATTGAGGTCACGACGGACCTCGCCAAGGTGACCCTAGAGGACGTGAGCGGGCGCCTGCGCGCCGCCGAGGATCGGGCGGCCGAGGACGACGCACCACAGCCACCGCGTGCCGACGGGAAGCTGTACCTGACCCAGGAACAGTGGATGGCGCGGATGCGGTAGGCAGAGCAAAGCAAAGGGTTTGGCGGCGGGAGCAGCACCTACCAAGGCAAGCGCGAGCGCGGGCGCGGACGCCGTGGAACAAGTGCTGGGAGGAAGGATGGCGGTTGGAGGCCGCTGTCGCAGCCCGGCAGAGACGTTGGGCCGGACCAATGCCGCCGGTGCAAGAAAACCGGGCACTGGGCCCGTGAGTGCCCGATGAAGCCCAGGAACGGGGAGGCCCATGTGACCCAGGCAGAGGAGGAGGAGGCGGGACCTGCCCTCTTCTTTGCCTCGGCGGTGGTCAACGCCGGGACAGATGCACCGCCGGCTGTGGTGAATCTGGTGGAGCAGAAGGTCCTAGCCCAGCTCGACGGAGATGGAGCTCGCGACATCGGGCTCTGGTACTTGGATACCGGGGCCACCAACCACATGACGGGCGCGCGTGAGGTCTTCACCGAGCTCAACACCGGGATCCAGGGGACGGTGCGATTTGGGGATGGATCCGTGGTCGCCATTGAGGGCCGCGGGACCATTCTCTTCGAGGCGAAGACCGATGAGCACCAGAAGCTGACGGATGTCTACTACATTCCGCGGCTCACGGCGAACATTGTGAGCCTCGGGCAGCTGGACGAGGGAGGCTACCCCGTCCACATCGACGACGGGATCCAGCGGATTTGGGATCAAGGAGGGCGGCTAGTGGCGAAGGTGCAGCGCTCCGCGGCGAGGCTCTACCTTCTCCAACTGACGGCGGTGAAGCCGGTGTGCCTCGTGGCGCGGTGCGGCGAGGAGGCATGGCGCTGGCATGAAAGGTATGGGCATCTCCACTTCAACGCGCTGCGGATGCTGGCGCGTAAGGACATGGTGCGCGGGCTGCCCAGCATCGAGCACGTCGAGCAGCTGTGTGACTGCTGCGTGGCGACGAAGCAGAGGAGGACCTCGTTCCCGACAACAGCGAAGTACCGGGCGGAGGAGCTCTTGGATCTGGTCCACGGCGACTTGTGCCGACCAATCACGCCAGCAACGCCAGGAGGGCGCCGACATTTCCTACTGCTCGTCGACGATTGCTCGAGGTATATGTGGGTGACTTTGCTCGGCACCAAGGATGAAACTCCGGTGGCCATCAAGCGCTAGAAGGCACTGGTTGAAGCTGAGACGGGGAGAGTGCTCAAGGTGCTGCACATGGATAATGGGGGTGAGTTCACCTCTGTTGAATTTGGCGAGTGGTGTGCAGACAGGGGAGTACGACGGCATCTGGTGGCGCCATACTCTCCTCAGCAGAATGGCGTGGTTGAACGTCGGAATCAGACGGTGGTGGCAATGGCGCGCAGCCTGCTGAAAGAAAGAGGCGTTCTGACGGAGTTCTGGGGAGAGGCGGTCGTGACCGCCGTCTATCTGCTAAACCGCTCGCCGACGAAGAGTCTTGCCGGGCGCACTCCGTACGAGGCCTGGCACGGCAAGAAGCCCTCAGTGGAGCACCTGCGCACATTCGGTTGCATTGCGCACGTGAAGGACGTGAAGCTGCACCTGAAGAAGCTGCAAGATCGAAGCACGAAGATGGTGCTGCTCGGATATGAGTCGGGCGCCAAGGCGTACAGGGTGTTTGATCCGACGGCGCGGCGAGTACACGTGTCGCGCGACGTCTTCTTCAACGAGGCAACTTAGTGGGACTGGACGACGTGGTGCGGCGATGAGGAAACTGACGGGGTCCACGACATCTCCACCGGCACGTTCGTGGTGGACGAGGAGTACATGCCCGGTGGTGGCGAGTCTGCGGAGGGGAGCTCTGCGCCCACGACACCGAGCACATCGTCGACCACGACACCGAGCACGACGACGCCGAGCACGTGGCCAGGCGGGCAGGAGACGCCGGCAACTCCAGTTGCTGCTGCGACACCCGTGTCACCCGAGCTGGTGGAGTTCGTGACGCCGCCAACTAACGCGCAGGATATGGTCGACGCAGACCACGACGAGGAGATGCCGGCAAGATTCAGACTGCTGGACAACTTCCTTGGTCCAAGCTCGCCACCAGGGATGGCAGAGCGGGATCTGGAGGAGGGCGAGTTGATGTTTGCCAGCGCGGAGGAGCCTGCCACGTTCAAGGAAGCTGAACATGATCCAAACTGGAAGCAGGCCATGAAGGAAGAGATGAAGTCCATTGAGGAGAACAAGACATGGGACCTCGTCGAGCTGCCTGCAGGGCATTCTCCAATTGGATTGAAGTGGGTATTCAAAGTCAAGCGTGATGAACATGGAGCCATTGTGAAGCACAAAGCACGGTTGGTTGACAAAGGGTATGTGCAGCGCCCAGGTATTGAATTTGATGAAGTTTTTGCTCCAGTAGCTAGATTGGAATCTGTGAGGGTGCTTTTGGCTTTTGCTGCTCAAAAGGGGTGGGAGGTGCATCACATGGATGTGAAGAGCGCTTTCTTGAATGGAGATCTGAGAGAGGAGGTGTATGTTGCACAGCCACAAGGATTTGTTGCTGTAGGTGCTGAGCACAAGGTGCTGAAGCTGAAGAAAGCCTTGTATGGGCTAAGGCAGGCACCCAGAGCCTGGAATATGAAGCTTTACAGCAGCCTCACCTCACTTGGGTTCAGAAAGAGCACAACAGAGCATGGTGTGTACACTAGAGGAGCTGGTGGAGCACGGCTCATTGTTGGTGTATATGTGGACGAGTTAATAATTACTGGAGGTGCAGGCATTGAGGAATTTAAGTCACAAATGAAGAAGCTGTACAAAATGAGTAATCTTGGTCTGTTATCATACTACTTGGGGTTAGAAGTGAAGCAGACAAAGAAGGGGATCAGCATTGGGCAGGCAACTTATGCAGCAGAACTTGTAAAGAAAGGTGGACTGACCGGTTGCAATGCCTGTACTGCACCACTGGAACTCAGGTTCAAGTTGAGCAGGGGCAGTGAAGCCCCCTTGGTTGATGCCACCGAGTATCGAAGCATTGTTGGAGGCCTTCGGTATTTGGTGAATACACGTCCTGATATTGCCTTCGCAGTTGGGTTTGTAGGACGTTTCCTAGAGCAGCCACATGAAGATCATTTGGGAGTGGTGAAACACATTCTTAGATATGTTGCTGGAACTTTTGATCATGGGCTGTTCTATGGAGGAGCAGAGAAGGGACATGCTAGTGCTCAGCTTAATGGATTCAGTGACAGTGATTATGCCGGGGATGTGGATGACAGGAAGAGCACAAGTGGTGTGTTGTACTGCCTGGGACACAATCCAATCACCTGGCAGTCCAACAAGCAGAAGGTGGTGGCACTCTCGACATGTGAGGCTGAGTACATTGCAGCATCTAGCGCAGCCTGTCAGGGTGTTTGGCTTGCTCGCCTACTGAAAGACTTGGTTGGTTCAGAGGTTGGAGCGCCTGTGCTGAAAATCGACAACAAATCGGCAATTGATCTTTGTAGGAATCCTGTCCATCATGATAGAAGCAAGCATATTGAGACCAAATATCCCTACATCAGAGACTGTGTGGAGAAGGGCAAGATTGTGGTGGAACAGATCTCTACGAAAGATCAGTTGGCAGATGTACTGACGAAATCACTTGGACGTGCTTTGTTCCAAGAGCAGCATTGCAAGATCGGGGTCGTCAAACTCAAACTCCAGCAGCAGGATTAGGAGGAGAAATGTTGCATGTAATCCTCTGTCTGCTGTTCGTTTCCTTCGTTGAATAAGCTCGCCAGGTGCATGGGTTGAGCAAGTCTGTAGGAGCTTGACGCACGCTGGTTCGTGCGGAGCGAGTCTTTAGGAGTATGTGTGCGACGGGTTCGTGTGGACGTGGGATGGCACGGCCGTTGATCGGCTCGCCGCAGTTGTAGGGAATTAGTTAGCTAGTTGTTTCTCTACTTATCAGATAACGAAAACAGAAAAGCTGTCGTTCTTCTTGCAGCACAAAATTACCAGTGTCCATCTGTGTTCATCGTGTATGTGCGTGAGTGTTTTCTGGTGATCGGGTTTCGCCGGAGTTGCAACAGGTGGCAGCCGCAGCCGGCCTCGTTCCTCGAGGCCGGGAGGAGGAAGATCTGGAGCTGTGCTGGCGAGGCCCTAGCCCGCGGCGGCGAGCGTGGGCGGTTGGTCCCCGACCGTGACAGGCGGCAGCACGGCGCCCGCTGCGGAGCTTGACGCGCACGGCGACCTTGGAGACGGCCTCGAGGCGCGATGCCACGATGGTGGAGGGCGCGGCGAGAGGCATGTTGAGCAGGTGAGCCTCTGTCGCCGCCGCGTCCACCATGAAGGTCTCCTTGAGTGCGGTGCAGCCCAACGACTCCAGAGGGGGACCGCGGGGATGCGGACGGCGACATGTCGCGAAGGTGCGTGGAGGAGCTGACGGGCTGGCGGGCAGCCGCGATGAGGGCGGGCCACGGGCGCAGGGGGATGGGGACGGCGAGATGGCGTGGATGTGCGGTGGAGAGGAGGCCGAGGCGCGGACCCGGCTGTCCGGGCGGCGCGGAGCAGAGGCCGCGACTGCTCCCCGGCGTGAGCTGCGCGCCGGGAGGCAGAGGCGAGGCCGCCGCAAGTCCGAGAAACCGCTCGTTTGCCACCGCCGCCGCAAGCCCCAGGAACCGCTCGTTTGCCACCGACGCCGCGTCTTCGCCGTGCAGTAGGAGGAGGGTAGCAGAGACTCGCGTCGGGAGGTGGCGAGGCGACGCCGCTGCGATGGCCGCAGCCGCGAGCGGCAGGAACCACCACCGCGTAGGACCAAAACGAGCCACCGGAGAGGGGGAGTGAATGGACCCTTTAAAACTTCTCGCCGACCCTGAGAATAAGGTCTATGTCCCGATTTCCACTCTACAGTACACCATCGGATGACACAAGTCAACTAGTGACAAACTCATCTTAGGAACGGTTCGCAAAACTCGGCGCAAAGCGGAAGCAACGTGTAATCAAAACGTCGAAAGCTAAACACAAAGCAGAAGCAAACTCAAAGTGATTGGGTCATGTAAAGCTATCACCAGAGCTCCACTTAACAAAGCACGCAAAGATTCAACAATGATTAGCACAACTCAAAATCAAGCGCAAGCAAAGCTTATCCAAAAGCCAATCACAAGACTCACTAAAAAGATTATCACTAATCAGCCTTAATCAAATAAAGTTTACTTGACTAAGCATGCACAATATCTCGAAGCAATTAGCAAGATCAAGAATTAAGAACCACGCACTACCAAATAACTCTTCATTAGACAGCGAAGTACTAGCAATAATTAGTAACAACAAAGCTAATCAGCGGAGTAAACAAATTGCAAAACAGAACCAGCTATTGGGCTCACTGCGCTCTATTGTTGCCGCTGTTCTTGGCTGCCCAGCAGCACTGGTCACGTGCCCCACCCCACCTTAGGCCTTGTGCACTGCTGCTGAAGGCCTGCTAGCTTGGGCACTTGCTAGCTGGCTCAGGCCACAGACTCCCCTGGGCGAACCAGCAAGGGCTGTGTGCACGCTGCTTGGGCTGCTAGCCGCGCGTGGCCTTCCTGGGCCGCTGCGCGAGCTGCCCGAACGAGCCAGGCTGTGTTGGCCGCAAGCGCCTGTGGGCGGCCTCGCCTCGTTGGCCTGCTGGCCTGCGGTCGCTTGTGTTGCAAAGAAGCAATCCATCGCGTCAGGTTTCAGCACTACCTTTTGGGCTGTCCATTTGCATATTCGGTACAATAACACTTGAGCAGTTCATTGCGGGAGTAATTTTTCTGATTGGATCGCATATGCACGCATGCTTGCGCTTCTATGTTTCTTTCTCCCTTTTTCTCTTTGTGTACATGTTCCGACACCTAAGCTTTTGTGCTCCTTTTCTCTCTCTCCATGTATGATGTCTCTCTCTGTGGTCACACGTACCCACTTGCATGCATGTTTACATCATATTTTATTTTTTCTCTCTCCGTGCATGGTCTCACACCATACATACCCACTTACATGCATGTTTACGGTTTATTTTCTTCTTTCTCTTTCCATGCATTGTTCTGACACCACATATGCTCACTTGCATGCATGTTTACATGTTTACAGTTTATTTTCTTTTTCCTCTACATATGGTTTTTTCCTCTCCGTACATGCATGCTGGCACATGCAGTCATTGCTCTCCTCTTTTCTTCTTGTTTCTTTTGATTCTTCTCTTTTATTTATTATTCTTCCTACTTTTCTTTTTAATTTTGTTTATAATAATTTTAGAGATAATTTATCCTCTGCTTGAAAAATATGTTCCTTTTTCATTTTGTTTCTTTCTTTCTTTCATAAATTTTCTACTTTTAATATATAATATTTATATAATACATTCGTATTTTTTATACTTCATATCCATCCCAATATTTTTTATTCTTATTTCATTCTCTATTTTATTTCTTTATCTTAAATGTACTAATGATTGATGTATTTTATTTCTTATATTCTTTAGTTTCTTATTCCACTCATTTTATCTATTCACCAGTTATTAGTTATTGCTGATAAAGTACTGATAAATTTTATATTTTCAATTAGTCTATCACTATTTTATTACCGATGACCCATTTCTTTACTATTATGACTCATTTATTCACTATGCATTTCTTCTTCATGTACAACATTTATCTGCATGTAACTAATTTGTTCGTAACATCAAATTATTTGTTCGCTTTGTATATTAAATTGTTCCGTGATATTGACTTATTTGTTCGCGATATTCATTTTGCATATTTATCCTATATAATCAAATGTTCGTGATGTGTAATATTTTGTTCATTGTATATTATTATTTGTTTGTTTGTTCGTAGAAAATAATCATTTATTCCTGTTGTTAAAATATTTATTCCGAGCAGCTGAAATATTTATTTTGTATTAAAAAATGCTTTTAAAAAATATCATGCAAATATTGGCAAGTGTGGTTTTGTTTTAAAGATCTTGTCATAAAAAAATAATGGTTCAATCGGAATTTAATTTAGATGCACAGTTTAAAATTTATAGATTTTTTAAGTACGAAATCCCTTTATATACGGGTGATGTCATGAATTTTGTCTGTTCTGTTTTTATTCTAAAGGGCAGCTTGGTTTATTGTCAAGAGATATCCAATCACGCCCTGCTGGCCGCCCGCCAGCGCACTCGTGGCTGGCTGGTGTCGGGGCCTGCCCCGCATGTGCGCCGCCAGCAGGGCTGCCGAGGCCGCTGCGCCACGCCCCGTCGCTGGCACGCAAACCTGCCCAACGCAGGTGCAGCGCCGTTGCTTGCGTGCGCCGCCACCGCAGCCGCAGGGCCTCTGCCCGCCGCGTGCGTGCCTCTGATGAGCGCTGCACTCGCGTGCGCCTGCCCGCCATCCCTCGCCTCGTTCTTTACAAGAAAAGGCAAACAGAGGCAAAGAGGGAAGAACACAAGAACGCGAGCGAACTTTGAATCCAAATTACTTCTTCATGGAGCAACAAATCAAGATGAAATTTGAGCCGTAGATGCACAACTACTAGACCTAATAGATCCAAGAAGAAGCTTACGAAAAGCTCAAGTATTCATCGCGAATGGAGCGAAAAACTGAAAACCCTAGCAAGAACACGTTCTTGACAAAAAATCAAAATCCGGATCGATTTTACGAGGGATTTGAATGGGGATTGAACCAAAGTTGTTCACCATGATCCTAGCAACAAAACCCCTCAAACAATTTCATTTATCTGGGCCAAAATCATGATGAACAAAAATTTGCCCAAAATTCACCCAAAAATAGAGAAAAAAACGCTCGGGATACAAGATTCAACACGAGATAGATGATTCAACTACTCCACAAGGTCCAGTTACAAGCCAATCTTAAGCACAAACAAAACTAAGATGGCAAAAAAATTAAATCAAAGATCAACCCATCTCTCTAACCCTAACTCTCACAAGACAAATGAGAGGACCCCCAAATGAGAGAAGCAAAATAGGTTGGCTGCCCACACAACCCCTCCACATATATATAGGCACTTGATGAATGACCAAAATACCCTTACACGAAGCACACAACCCAAATACCCTCTAGGGGTAAAACCGTCCAACTTTTTATCAGACCATCGGACGAACACGCCGTCTTCACGACTTTGCTTCACCTCAACGCAAGCTTCATGATGACGCCATGTGCCTTCCATCACCGCCATCCGGCCGCACTGGATGCGCCCCCGGTTTTGAGGCCAAACCGGTCAAACCCTCTCGCACGCCTCGCAAGGCGCAACTCACCCCGGTTTTGAGGCCAAACCGGTCAAACCGTCGATGGCGACGCGTGCCCGCCATGTGCCACAACGTCTTCAAGTCTTTCGCACTCCCGCCGCACGGGCAACCTACTCGAACTTGCCATCACCATCCTCCCTAACTCGGCCGACGCCGTCTCCATTATCCCGCCACGTACTCATGCTCTTCCGTGCACCACGTGGATCGCCCATGTCTCCGCCCGCACTCCTCGGGTCCCTCGGTCCAAGCCTACTCGCGTTCATCCTTCACCACCCTTGGTCCATCGGCATGAAACTTTCGCTTGACATTCACCCCATGTCGTCAACCGCCACGTCGCATCCTACGCCTGCACATCACGAGCCAAGAGATACATGCACACAAGACATATAGGTTTACACACACCACAACTCAACGCACACAACATGTCGCTCCCGGAAGTGGGCGGCAGCTAAACTACTCGACAACGTGTATGCCGTGCGTCGTGATCGGAGGTGGCCCTAGCACACAATGACTCGAGGGATTATACTGGTTTAGGCGAGAACACCCTACGTCCAGTCAGGGGTCAGTCGGATGTATTGCTCGAGCCTAGGTGCTCGTGAGAGTTGGGGGAGTACAAGCTTTTTGAGTGCTAGAGAGCTCTAGGTGTCTTCTGTTGTTCTTTCTAAATCTACAGGGACCCCTCTTTTATAGTACAAGGGGGGCCCATATTATAGGGAATTTCCTTGGAGGAGAAGGTTTCGGGAAGAAATATCTTTGACTCCAGCAATCGGGCGGCCCAAATCTTCAATGGCTCCATGCAGATGGTCAGTCGGCGATGTCCTTCGGGGATTGCGTGCCCCTAAAATCCTGGGAGTCTTCCGGTCTTGTGCCTGTTCGCCGGGCATGGTCGGTCAGCTGGTACTAAGGTTCTGATGGGATGAGGCAGCTGTCCCATCGAGGAGGACTGTGTGCACGCCTAGTCCCATCCCCTTTGAGAGTTTCTTGAGGGTCAAGCCGTGATGACGGAAGACCTGATCATCACAAGGACCAAGTGGACGCCACAGTCTTGGTCCTCTACTGTGTCAGAGGCACAGTGGCGCACTGTTCATGCGTACGACCCCGGGAGGGCCACGCCCACTTGGTACGGCCAGGTCTGACCCTTGTGGACCAAGCCTGGGCTCGTGTGACCAAGTGGGATTTTTCCTCCCGGGATTGACCCGAGTCAGTCAGGAGCCTGAGAGGACAGTGGGAAAGACGGCACCTGCAGTCCTTCGGCTGATCCTCGGCAGGGGGACTCGGACTGGGCGTTGTGGGCTGTGCAGCCTGCTTCCGGTGGGGAATCCTCCAAACGGGGCTCATGGGCCTAGACGACCCAAAAAAGGGCATGGCGTGACTGAGAAGGCTGTGTGGGTGAGGGAACTGCTCCGACCTTGTTCTGACAAGTTAGGTCCGCAGGGGACCCCGGTCCGAGAACCCCAACAGAGTCCCCCGAGCGTCCTCGCGATTTTGGTTTTAATCGCGTTGGCGCTTTATTTTTGTCAGGGGGAGTTCTATTGTGCACAGGCGGCGCCGCGCGATGTGGCAATCGTGCGAGGGTGTTACCCTATTATCCGATGGTCCATCCAGGGGGTCGTCGGGCTATTATGGCAGTTCTGCACCGCCTGCCTCGCGTCGTCCCAATGGGGGAGTTGATGGGTCGCTGACCCGTGGTGTCACATCGGAGGCCTGACGTTTCGCCCATTTTTAGGGGGAATCTGTTCCCTATTTGATCGGGTGGTGCGGAGGGTCCATGTGGCCCGCGTGCGGTTGCTTGCTGAGGCCTCCCACCGGCCCTCCTCGGACTATAAATTGGGGTGCACCAGGCGTGTCCCAGAAACCACCCAAGTCATGGCGTTCAAGTTGTGTTTTGTGCGCCCCCTGGAGGGTAGCGTTAGTCCATCCAACATCTGGTGTTAGAGGAGAGTTTGCAAGCAGTGGGGGACGTCCCACCGGAGTCGGCCGAAAGCTCGACTGATTGCTGCCAAGATCGCCGAACGGCCCGACATGTCGCATCCGGCTTGCGGGGCGCTTTCTGTGTTTGACGTAACCGTTTGTTTTGAGCGGTCGCGGCACAAGATGGCGCCTTGGTTGCCGGGCGACGATCCCCGGCCGTCGGTGGTGGCGACGGTGATCTCGAGCTTGACGTCGCAGCCCTGGGGTGAACGTATCAGTGCTTCCACCGCTCTGTCCGCACCGATCAGGAAGATGGGAGGGGCCCCTTGCAGATCCCTAAGTTGGGGTCTGATTCTTCTTCCTCCTGATCGACCGGCGGCCCCTTGGAGGGACTCGTTCATGGGAAGCGACGATGGTTGTGATTGAGGGAAGATTCCATCTTCTTCTTCAATCCCTTCCATCTCCTAGTGGCGTCCCCTTGACTAGGCGTCCGTGAGGGCGGCGATGTTAGAGGAGGGTTTGCGAGACGGATGCGCCTCCTTGCCTCCTTGCACTTGAAGCAGCCACTCCTTAGGACTCTAGGTTTACTCCCTTAGAGGGAGTAATAGGATTTGTACCTTGTAACGGCCTTGAGCCGAGTGTACTTTGTAATGTTTGCCTTGCTAGAAATAAAGATGATTCCCTTCTCATTCAGATTTTGTTAGATTGTGCATGTTTGTTTCACATGTCTGCGAGGAATGTTTTTGTAGCGAGTTATTTTTTGGCTGAGCCGGAAGTCCCTTGGTTTGGCAGGGTCTTCTATTTGTGCGAGCAGCGTCGCAGCGATCCGAATCCTTCGGTCCGGTTTTTCCCATTGTGTCTTTCAGTCGGTGGGATCGAGTCAGCACCGTTGATCCGCGTAGGATCCCGGGGTTAAACCGAACGTGCCCCGGCTGGCAGGGTCTTTGTTAATGCGAGCAGAGTTGCAATAATCCAAACTCTCTTGGTTTAGATTCTCCCCAGCAACTCGTTCGGTGGGTGGGGTTGTGTCGATGTCGTCGATCCGTGTGAGGTCTCTAACAGAGCCGAACGCCCCCCGGCTGGCGGGGTCTTTTCCACGAGCGGTGTCGCGAGAGATCGAACTTTTCTTGTTTGAGTGTGCAGTTTTCTCCCCACGCATCCTTTGCGGTCGGAGGGGTTGAGTCGGCGTCACTTATCCGAGTGGACAGAGTGACGTGCTCGGTGAGCTCCTAACGGGTGTGCTCGAGTGCAATGCTTGAGCGATCCGAGTAATGCCCAGTTTCGCTGTTAGTGACGAGGTTGGTAGGAGCCGCAGGGGGCGCGTTACTGCTCCACGACCCGCCCGTCCAAGTCAGATCTCCCGAGTTGTTCGATTGACTCGGTTGTCCCGCTGGCCTCCCTTCAGGTAGGGATTCTTTGGGTTCGGCTAGAGGTCAGGATCGGACGAGAAAAATCATGGCACTCCGAGTCGCCAGAGCGAGTCGGTTTAGTGACTATTGGAGTCGGCCATCTGTTTTTGCCCCTGGCTCTGTTCGATGCAAGGCGGCCTCGAGCTCGCTGGGAGCCGGCCTTTGAACCTCGTTCTGAGAGTCTATGGACTCGGCACATTTTTTTACCTGAAAAAAGATTCAAGGATAGACAGGCAAACTAGATTTTGCAAGTAATGAACACGAGGGCGTGTATTGGGTCTCACCGGTGCGGCGATGGTCGTGGCATGGTCCTACCTGGGGACGCTTAGCATGGTTGTGTGCCAGACTGCACTATGCCGTTTGATGAGACATTTTGCTTGTCGTACCCTCTTGCGCTTGCGATAGACAACTGCTCTGTCTCTCGTTCTAGTTGCGGTCATGGGTCAGGCGGAAATGTGGGAAGAGTCGTACCTCTTGGTCTTTTCATGAGAGTCGAGGGGTCGCGTGACCCGTGGAAGTTCTCCGGCTATAAATACCCTGTCTCCCCACTTTGGCCTCTTCACCAGCGAGCAGCAGTTGCACCATTCCTGCAAGAAGTAGAGAGAGAAAAACCTCAGTTCCTCGCCTCCTGTTCCCGTGTGTAGCGATGGCCGATCGCAAGGGTGCCGCCGGCGAGAGCTCGAGGGGACGGTGTCATCGCCCGCCGCCTCTGCGTGCGGTGCTGCGTCGCCAGGGGTAAGTAGCATCCTTCTTCATTTTTGGTTTGTGGCCTAATCAGGATTACGGGGGAACTGACACTTGTGGTTGATGAAGGGCCGCATCCACCGGCGCCAGGATGTACCTGGCCGGCCGGGGTCCTGGCGGTGATCCTTCCTCCGACTCGTCACCGCCGCGATCATCGTCGCCCTCGGTGTCCTCATCGTCATCGGGGCCCGTGGAGGACGCCCGGGAGACGATTCGCACCCTCATCCTGGAGGGAGCGGAGGAGCGGGAGCGGTACGGCGCGACGGCGCGGGAGTTGGACCGCGTCAGGACCGCGCTGGAGGCCGTGGAGAAGAAGGCCACCGATATCAAGGGGGGCCTTGACGCCATGGAGTTGGAAACTGCCGTGGCTTGCATCGAGGCGGCGGACGCCCAGGCGCTTGCCGCAGGTTAGTCTGCGTTCGAGGCGTGTTGGTTCTTACTCATTTTTTGGGAAGAACATTCGCTTGATCTCTCTTGCATTTCAGGGCGAGAGGAGGAGGTGGCCGCCGCCCGGGCCCAACTGGAGGTCCTGCAGTGGCGCTTTGCCGACCTCTCGCATGCCGCGACGACGGCGGTGGTGGCGACGGTGACGGGAGGGCAGTTGTTGCCTGACCGTCTGCGCGCACTACTGTTCCGCGTGCGCGACCTGGTGACCGAGGGCGTTCGCCAGGGAGGCGTCGTCTCCCTGGCGGTGGTGTACGCGCGCTCCACAAGGGATCTGCACATGTTCCCACCTGGGTTCCCGCCCCATCTCGTCCTGTAGTAGAAGCGGGAGCTCGTCGCTACCTTCCGGGAGTGGGGCGACGGCGCTACTGCGGAGGTGAACATCAACGCCATCCTCTACGGCGACGCGGGGCCGAACCTATGCAGCACGTAGGCGGCCCCTGTGTGGGTGTGGCGGCGTCCGCGGCGCGGGCCGCTTTTAGTTTTAGTCCGAGTGACCGAGGGCGAGGCGAGGCCCCCGAGTGTCATGTAGTCTGGACTCAGTTCAGTGGGCATAATGTCCACGTTCCGATATGTATCGCCTAAAATAAAGTTTGAATGTAAAAACTTCCTTGTTTTAGGATTCTAATTTGTGTGAACTGCTTGTTTTAGGCTGGTGAGTGTGTTGACTTGCGTCTTTTTCAGCCAACTGGGCCCGTTCAGCAGAGCGAACGGGTCGCTACAAGTCGGTTCCGTCAAATTGGGTCTGTACCGATCGGTTCGTTGGTACGAATGGGGTATCGTGAGGTGCATTTCTCGAGGCGGGACGACGCTTCGCGTGCGGAGTCCGCAGGCATGCCAGTGGTGGGGCCCTCGGGCTGCGTGGCCTGCCGTGACGATTCGGCCTCGGCGGGGCTCGCGGGCCCACTTGTAACGGGTCGCATCTCATTAAGGAGGCTGCGGGAGGGAGGGTTTTGTCGGTTGTTTTTTTTTTCTCCCTTCCACGCCTTTCTTGCCCCTTTCTTCTGTTCACGCCACCTCCACCGCCGCCGCTTTTTCCTCCGCTCCAGAGAGCTCGACAGTTGTTCCGCGATGATCAACGCCATCACGATGTCGCACTGGCATCAATCGACTGTAAGGGAGTCGCTGCTGAAGGATTTCACAGCGAAGGGGTTCCTCCCTCCAAAGGATGTGGCGGGATGGATGGCGCCACCACCGGAGCATGAGGAGCCGCACCCAGAACTGCATGAAGTGGTGAGTTTCCTCACTTTCCATGAGCGGGGGCTTGGGTACCCTACTCATTGGTTCTTGCGGGGGTTGCTCCACGAATGGGGGTTGGAATTGCAGCACCTGAACCCAAATGGGGTGCTGCACATCGCCGGCTTCGTCACCCTGTGCGAGGCGTTTCTCGGGATTGAGCCGCATGTGGGCTTGTTCTGAGCATTCTTCCTTGGCAAGATTTCGCCGGCGAAGGGGGAGCCATCGTCCGCCGCGCCCGTCGGTGGCTTTGGTCTCCAGAGGAGGCCCTGTCACGACAATGTTTACCCTGAGTACACCCCGGCCGATACGAACAAGGGATGGCATGGCGAATGGTTCTACATCAGGAACCCGCCGTTGACGCCTTTCCCTAAATTCCATGGGAACGTCCGGCAAGGGACCTGAGTTGGACTTGGGGGACGCGGTCGGAGGAGAAACTCCTCGTTGGAGAGATTAAGGAGATCATTCGGAAACGCGTGGTGGAGGCGGGGCTCAACGGTGCGACGCTCTTCTACACCATGCGTGAACGGTGTGTGATGCCACTGGCGAAGCAGAGATTGCCGATGTGGCTATACTCTGGCTCTTTTGACCCGGACCGATCTTTGGCTGAGGAGCTCCCGGAGGATGAGGTGGTTTCCAGGCTGCTGATGGTGCTCAAGGGAGCGGACCGTGAGAATTTCAAGGCGTTGGCCCATTTTGACTCCAAGAATCCCCCTAATCTAATGAGTCTTTCCTCTGATTGCTGTTTGGTGGTGTAGAGTCTTTTGCCCAGCGGCTGATGACTGCTCTGTTTTCGTAGGGACTTGGCCATCCACGCTCCCATCCTCGTCTTCCGGGGGCCTAGAGGGTCAGGCTAGGCAAGCCGCCCAGCAGAAGGCCGCCCAGGAGAAAAGGAAGAAGAAGGGCGACAAGGCGGCGAAACGGGAGACGAGGGAGAGGGAGATTTCCCACTGCGCCCAACACGACGAGGATCCTGATGTGATTCGTGGGGAATACCCCTCCACCAGCGAGTCCGAGTTGACCCCCAGCTCTGGCAGCGGGGGTGACTCGAAGGAGACATGGAGTGGGTTGCTAGCTTCTTCAGCGATGGTCAACGTCGGGCCACGTGAAGCCAGCAGCTCCGTGCTGCATGATGCCAGCGGGTCTGGGGCGTCCACTGATGAGTCTGGCGGAAGGAAACGCGCGGCGGATGATGCCGCAGAGCGGGAGGACAAGGAGGCCAAGCGTGCTCGGACAGAGCGGCGTTCGGGGTCGCCGCGATCGCCACCGGCGCGTTCCAGTGGTGACCACTCTCTGTCTCCCACGGCGTTGCCACCGCCGCAGGCGGTGGTGCCGACGCCGCCTCCGAGGCCCCCTATGGGGAAGATGTTGGCCCGCTGCGGAGGCCGTGATGACGGATGGCCTGATCATCATAAGGACCAAGTGGACGTCACAGTCTTGGTCCTCTGCTGTGTCAGAGGCACAGTGGCGCACTATTCGTGCATACGACCCCGGGAGGTCCGCGCCCACTTGGTACGGCCAGGTCTGACCCTTGCGGACCAAGCCTGGGCTCAGTTGACGCAAAATCCTAACGACGGCGGACCCTGTATCGAGCCATATGAGGACCCGGGAGCTTCTTGCTTCGCTGCTGCGCGGGGTCCAATTCGGCGCGCATGGTGTGCGCCACGTGCCAGTCAGTTTGATCCTGCAACTGTGTAAGGAAAATGGCCCCATTAGGCCATATTGTGATTTTGGTGATTGAGTGACAACATGATCAATAGAACTAACAAGTTTGTGAGCTCAAGTTTGTAGGATTTTTAGGTTCCATGGATGGAGTCCGAACCATCTCCAAGATAGTCCTAATCATCTCCAAGACACAATGGATGCAGTGAAAATGCACGGGTCGGTGCAATTGGTATTAACATGATGAATCCGATTCTCCTTTATTTGATGAACTTCTTGACTTGATCCATGAGCAACAAGGAGTCATGAAAAGACAAGCTAAAGAAATCAAACAACTTAATGCTTCCAATGATCTTAATGCCTCTCTTGCTACAAATTATGATGATTTGTTGTGCAAATTCAAATTGCTTAGCAAGGAGCATGAAGAGCTCAAGTTAAAAATTGAGAGCATTAAGAATGAAACTAATGACTCTTTGGAAAAGAAGCAATCTATCCCTTGTGCAATCCCTATCTTCAAGGTAGATGCTTCAACTTCTTGCATTGATTTAATTGATGAATCTTGCTCTAACCCTTGCAATGAGAAACGCTTTGAGAAAGTTTACATGTGATGATGTCATTGCCAAGGAGAATGATGAAGTCAAGCAAGAAGTAGAAAGGCTCATGAAGGACTTTCCAAGATTGAAGGGCAAGAACATTGTCCAACCTTCTCAAGATAATCGTGAAGACATGATGAAGAAGCTTGAGAAGGGTGTAACCGTGACATGCTTCAATTGTCATCAAGAAGGCCACAAGTCCTACAAGTGTCCTCAACCCAAGAAGAAGCTTCCGGATGAGAAGAACAAAAAAAATGCAACCATCAAGAGTTCTCTCATCTACACCAAGCCCAACCGGAAGAACAAGAACAAGAGCACCACCAGGTTGCCCACAATGGCAAGGTAGTTGCCCACAACGTTGGGAAGAAGGATTGGGTTTGGAACCGCTCCATTTGGGTGCTTAGGGATGTCATCACCAACATGAAGGGGCCTCAAATGGTGTGGGTTCCAAAGGAGACTTGAAGCCCAAGGATCGACTTTGGGGGATTTGGAAGCTTGGCTAACAAGTTGATGAGAAGATTCAAGCTAAGAAGCCAAGCTCACAACTTTGACATTTGTTGCCCAAGTCCCCCACAAGGTAATGGTTGCTAGATTTCAATTCAAGCATCATGTAGCTCCATTATTTTTGCTAGGTTGTATGCATGTGTTGCATTTCCTAGTGTTATCTACATATGGTGGGTTGCTTGTGTCTTGCTCTAACCCATGAGCAACCTACATGGTTTGATAAGTGTGTAGAAACACTACACGTTGTTTGCTTTCATGGTACATGGACATCATGAGGTATGTATTTCATTTGTGTACCATGAACACAAGCTATAGGGTAAGCTTCCCAATGTTGTCAAAAAACATGTGCATATAATTGATTGGTGATTCAAACACTAAATGCACACATTTAGGGGCAGCTCATTCTATGGTTTGTGATTTCGGACACTAACAAGTTTGCAAGCTTATCTTATGTAGTCTCTACGGCGTCTCAGTGGAAACACACTAAGAAGAATGTTATTCACCCGGATGTGAATCAACAACTCTATAAGTGTGATTAGAGTAATTATTGTGCTTTCATGCACAATGAGTCATGCTCTATTGAACTTAAATTTCCATATCTAAGTTCATAGGCTATGTGCTCATACATTCGCCCACCTAGGTGTACCAAGTGCTCAACATCCATCGACATTCAAGTGGTACTTTCAAATGGTATAACCAAGGTAACTAACATATTCGCCGGAGGTGTGTTAGACACCTTTTGAGGTTGATTTTATTCCAAAGGGGGAGAGATGTCAAAGCAAACAAGCAATTGTGTGAAGTTGAAAGGAGGAGAAACGGTAAATCAAAGTACACATGCTTCGAAGAATGGAATCAAGGCAAACATGAGGGAGAAGTATGGTTTTAAGTGATTTGGAAGATTTCAAGTGGTTTGCCATAGAAGGGAGAAGTGAAAAAGGGGGAGAAATCATGGACTTAGGGGGAGGCCAAAATTCAGGTTGGATGGTGGTAAGCATCTGTTGGCACTCTTTAGCCTTTACAAACTAATCCGCAAGCGCATGGATATCGATGTAGCTTTCACCAGGGAGTTTACCTGGGATATCGAATCCAAGGAACGGCAGACGCAACTAATCCTAGAACTATTCAACCAGACCCACCTAAAGAGAGGAGGTAAGAGGGTAGAGGGCTTAACTTCAGTTAGCCAACTCGTTACCCAGATAACTAGCAATTTAAACTAACTTGATGTGCTTTGGCGGCTGGGGCGGAAGGACTACAGACTGAGGGAGAAATGGGGAGTCCAACTCGGCCAACGATCTACTGCTATGAAAACACCCGAACGTGGTGGACTACAAAGGACGAATAGGGCTGTCACCATCTGCCGCCTACCACAACGGTTCAGTGGGGTGGAACACAACCGAAGATAACTACCAAGCCTAAGCACCACGCTTCAACTATCCAGTTACTGATTTCCACCTCACGTTAAGGCAAGAAGAAACCCCAAATGGCCAGATTAAGCTGAGCCACGCAGACAAGGTATCCCGCAGATCAAATAAGTAAACTAACTAGGCACTGAAAGTAAGAGAAGAACTAGCGAGACGCTGAAGATAAGCGAGGAACTTACTTTGATAAATATTCCCCTGAGGTGGATATAAAGTGAAGAAGGACCAAGAAAACCCCGCCTCCTTTCCTAGCTCGGCTCTTGCTCAAGCTCTCACCTCACACTTTCCCTATTCTACACTCGAACTGGGGCGAATAAGAATCTCACTTCTCTCTTGGATGGTGTGTGTTACAAGTGTGAAGTGGGGGTCTATTTATACTAGATTGAGGTCGGTAACCGATGAAAAGCGTCAAGACCACACATCCTTGGCGGTTGGTATAACTTCCACGCGAAGTTGAGCCTGAGTGGCTGCAAAGTGGGGCCGCCATCTGGCACCACCTTTCGCGTGGACACTCCTGATTGCCTCCTGAGGTCGGTAACAGTTGCTTTTTGGTTAAGCAACTGTTCAGGATGTGCAGGTGGTCCCTTGAATTCGTGGGTGAAGCCTTTCGGGTCCTCGGATCAAACCGACTTCAAGTGCACGACCAGTGATACTTCTGAGTGTGTTTCTAAGCTCCTGGATCAGTGACGTGGCCGTTTGTTGAGGTGTAGGCCGGCCGGTCTAGGGGAGGCCGGTCAGCCTAGGTTTGGTCCCACTTTGGCTCATTTTCTCACACTTTGTTCCTGAAATGAAATAATTACCAAAACTTGTGGAACTTATCGGTATGGTTAGTTTTATCTTGATATGAGCTTGAAAACCATAGAAACAAGAGAAATGTTGGCGGTAAAAATTGTCAATATTGACCGCCAACACGCCCCCACACCTAGACTTTGCTCGTCTCGAGCAAAAGGGTTGAGATAGAACCCGGGGAACAAGTAAGTCTAGGGTCATGATCCTCAAGAATCATCAAGCATATCTCGAAGCTTTTCCTCATACCTTGGATTCCCGGTGGCTAACACCTTCTCTTTCACCTATTGATTCCCAGAACAAGTCATCGCGAAGTATGATCCTTCTTATTCTCGGTTTCTGGAGAATTTCTTTAGAGTTCCATGGCATGCTCTCATTCATTCATGTCACTCAATCACTCAGAACGAGGTGGAAATTATTCTGAGCCTCACTCACTTCTCCTACCTTTCTAAAGGCTGAATGTGGAGCTCAGGGTAGGGATATTTTGTTCATTCTGTGTCTCCTTTGTTGAAGGGTCAAATGCCTTGTCACTGAGGGACTATGCTTCTCGGGAACTTTGGTCATGTGCAAGTGAAAGCATCTATCCTTTTGTGGTAAGTACTACAACTCTTCCATCTTTCCCCTCCTCTCTTTTTTTTTGACTCTAGCTGAATGATTTTCCTTGCTCGGTTTCTTTTTCTTTCAGGGGGATGGTGCTGCTTGAGGACCACAATTTGGGACTTCAGGCTTTCCATGTACGTGATTGACCTAAAGTGCCAGGATGCAAAGCATTTCTCATGAGGCAAAAAGCATTTGATCGAGCTCAAGGGCACAAAAAGAATATGTAGGGCTCAGAATTTTCTCATGACTTTGTATATGGCTTTGGAATAGGACTTGGCAAAGCTGAGTATGAATGAGAGTTGCCTTGTCATTCTTATTAAATCTCCAGAACTTTGAAATTCAGAAAGGGCAATATTCGCAATTCATTATATCGAAGGGATTAATAAGCAAAAGATCGAGTGATCCTAACATTGAGTTCCAAAGGTTAGAGTATTTTGCGTACGAGATACAACTTGAAAATTCTTGATTCACATGTATGGATTTCATCTCTTTCTACCTGTTTTCTTCAAATTTTAATTTGATTAGCAAAACATTTGAATTTGAGTAAAAGGCAGAAAGGGCGACACTGGTGGCCACTAGAGGGGCCGGCCGCTGGCCGGCCCAGCTCTGGGGCTTCTGCCCGAAGGGCAGGTCCCACCGAGTCAGGCTCGGTCTCGGCGTGTCGGTGCATCGTGCCTTTTGAACATTTCTTGTAGTCTCAGTCCGGTCGGCCTAGTCCAAGCCACCTGGCTCAGGTCCGGGTCGAAACGCGCTCAATGTCACACAGTAGGTTTGTTTCGTTCCGTATCCTGCGAATCGTGCTGCACTTTGACGAAGTTGTTAATGCAGGAGCTTGTGATTGACACACAAGTGTGTATCAATCACACGGGGCAATCATGCATCAAATTTAAATCCTCTTTTATTCAATTAAAATGTGGAGTGCTGCTGGAATACAAAAGATTGAAAGTAAAATTGGAAAGGGAAATAGAAAACAACACCAAAAATCCTAATCTAAAAATCTAATCTAGCCTAATCCTTAAGCTTCAATTCAAGGGCTGCGAGTTGTTCTTGCAGCACTCGAATTTCAGCGCTCTCCTCCTTCTCGCCGTTGCCCTTGTCATCCCCAAAGTAGTCCTCGCTGTTTGGGCTGTGACGAGGGGTCCTCGGCTCCACCATCTGATGGTACTCGATCTGCACACCGTGTTCAATCGTTGATGAAAGAACAATGTGTGTGCCTACCATCTTGTTCGGGGGTATACCCCTAACAGATGGTGTGTGTGCATCGGGATGCACGATGGGATCAAACCCTGAGACCTTGGGAAAGATCCCCACGAGATGAGGCAGCGGCCTCCCCTAGGCCGGCCGGCCTGGGGTTGATTCCCCTGGCCAGCAGGCTGTAGGACCAAGGGCTCTGCCAGCAACACCGGCTCAAAAACTCGTGCGCCGCTCGGAGGGCCTTGATTGTGTATGGACTTCGAAGGTGCATTGGGTGAGGGGATCGGCTTGATCACCGACTCTGGTGTTTTGGGGGAGGAAGCCGAGGCCATGGACGCGATCTCGTGAAAGTTCGAGCTCAGGAGGTGAATGAGGGCGAAAGGCTTTGGAATGAAGTTGAACTGGAGCCTTTCGGTATAAAAAGAGGGTTTTGAGATCGGATCCTCCCGAATTCCCGACGAGGAGAATGGATAGAATGATACAAAAATTGAATCGACGCGAACGGGCATGGAGCCAAGCCGGCCGGCCTCCACCTTTTCAGGTGTGAGCTCCAGTCTTCGCGAATGTTCTTTTTCTCCTCGTGCTCTCCTGTTTTCTTGATGGATTTGGCCAGATAAGGGTGGAAGAAAAGAAAAGAAAAGAAGAGAAAGAAAACAGTCTATCCTAGGATACGGCCTCTTTAAGGTTCGACGATGACCATAGATGAGGTTTTATAGCTCGGATAACTCATAGACGTCTATTTCTTCGAGTTTCGGTATTTCGGGCTCGAGAAATATTTTCAACCTTTGGGCATTGGCCTTGAAAATATTTCCGTCATCATCCTCGAGGGATATAGCGCCGTGATTGGCCGCATTAGTAACTAGAAAAGGACCTTCCCACTTACTCCTAAGCTTACCATGACCAAACAAATGAACGTGAGAATTAAAGAGCGGTACCTTATCTCCCGCCTTGAATTGCTTGATCTTGATATGCTTGTCGTGCCATCTTTTTGTTCGTTCCTTGTATAGCTTGGAGCTGTGCTAAGCCTTCTCCCTCCATTCATCCAATTCAGCTAATTGGATTTGTCTTTTCACTCCAGCTGATTGGAGGTCCATGTTCCACTTCCTTATCGCCCAATGGGACTTGTATTCAAGCTCAACCAGCAGATGGCAAGTCTTGCCATAAACAAGTTGGTATTGTGTCATACCTATCGAGGTCTTGAAAGTTGTTCTGTAAGCCCAAAGTACCTCGGGTAATTTACTCCTCCATCCCTTTCCCATAGCAGTAACTGTCTTCTGCAGAATGTTCTTGATTTGCTTGTTCGATGTTTCTGCTTGACCGCTAGTCTGAGGATGGTATGGAGTTGCAACTCGGTGGTCTACTCCCAACTCGCTGAGACACTTCCTGAATGTCTTATCAATGAAGTGTGAGCCACCATCACTGATCACGACTCTCGGAACTCTGAAGCGAGGAAATATAATTTCCTGGGACATCTTATTTGAGTTCTTCGAGTTGGCCGCAACACAGGGAAGTGCTACAACCCATTTGGACACATATCCACGACCACCAAGATGTACTAGCATTGCTCTGACATCAGGAAAGGACCCATGAAGTCAATTCCCCAGACATCGAATATCTCCACTTGAAGGTTGCTCTTCAGTGGCATAGCATCTTGGGAGTTGATATTCCCATGCTTCTGACATCTTGGGCATCGCCGCACAAATTCCTTTGCATCTCCATAGATGTTTGGCCAGAAGAATCCACTCTGCCAAACCTTAGCATGGGTCCGGAATGCTCCGTAGTGCTCTCCATAGGGTGGGGAGTGGCAACGCTCAAGAATCTTGCGGGTCTCACAAAGAGGGATGTCGCGGCGGAGTAAACCATCAGCATAGACCTTGAAGAGATAGGGATCATCCCATAGGTGATACTTGCTGAGGTGGACCAATTTCTTTCTATCTTCTCCTGGAGGTATATACCCGGCCACCATGAAATTCACTAAGTTGGCATACCAGGGGCTGGTGGTAGAGACCTTCAGAAGAGTGTCATCTCTCAAATAATCATCGATCGGGAGGTCCGATCCCTTGAATTGCATCCTTGAGAGATGATCTGCCACACAATTATCTGCTCCTTTCTTGTCTCTGATTTCCAGGTCAAGCTCTTGTAGGAGCAGAATCCAACGGATGAGTCATGGCTTTGCATCCTTCTTGGTAAGTAGGTACTTCAGTGCAGCATTATCTGTGTATACTATCACCTTAGCACCAACCAAGTAGGATCTGAACTTATCTATGGCGAACAACACCGCCAAAAGTTCCTTCTCCGTTGTTGCGTAGTTCAACTGTGGTCCGGTCAATGTCTTACTGGCATAAGATATACCATAATGTTGTTGATCCTTGCATTGACCGAGCACGGCACCGACGGCATAGTCACTTGCATCGCACATGATCTCGAATGGAAGATTCCAATTCAGCGGCTGTATGATGGGTGCGGACACCAGTGCCTTTTTGAGGGTGTAGAAGGCAATGAGACAGTTTTCATCGAAGTTGAATGGGGTCTCCTTGGCTAGGAGACTTGTCAGAGGCCTGACAATATGGGAGAAATCCTTGATGAACCTCCGATAGAAGCCAACATGACCTAGAAAACTTCGAACTCCCTTGACATTTGTCGGGGGTGGTAACTGCTCGATAACTTCGATCTTTGCTCGCTCCACTTCTATCCCTTTTCCTGACACTTTATGTCCAAGGAGAATTCCTTCTCTGACCATGAAATGGCACTTCTCCCAATTGAGTACTAAGTGCATTTCTTGGCACCTCTTGAGAACTTTGTCCAAATTCTCAAGGCACTCTTCGAAGCTCTTGCCATAGACTCAGAAATCATCCATGAAGACTTCCATGATGTTCTCAATCAGATCAGAGAATATCGCCATCATACACAGTTGGAATGATGCAGGTGCGTTGCACAGACCAAATGACATTCGCCTGTACGCGAACGTGCCGTAGGGACAGGTGAAGGTAGTCTTACTCTAGTCATCAGGATGAATAGGAATCTGATGATACCCAGAGTAGCCATCGAGGTAACAGAAGAAGGAGTGTTTGGCTAGCCGTTCAAGCATTTCGTCGATGAAGGGAAGAGGGAAGTGATCTTTCTGGGTATCCTTGTTCAGCATCCGGTAGTCGATGCACATCCTCCATCCAGTAACTGTCCTCTGCAGTACGAGCTCATTTCTCTCGTTTTGGACTACTGTCATGCCCCCCTTCTTTGGGACTACTTGAACTGGACTGACCCACTCGCTGTCTTGCACGGGGTAGATGATGCCCGCGTGCAGTAGCTTCAGAACCTCTTTCTTGACTACCTCCCTCATCGCATCATTGAGTCATCACTGATGTTCTCTGGACGGCTTATGTAACACCCAAAAATATAGGAAATAAAATTTTTAAAAAATATTTTTATAAAAGTCACAAAATGAAATTATGCATGCATCTTTCTCTCTTTTTCTTTTTCTTCTCCCACTCTTTTCTTTCAGCCCAGCCCAAACCAAATCTTTCTCTTCACCTTTTTCTTTTTCCTCTCCCCGCGGCCCAACTCAACCGGCCCAAAACGTTTCACTCTCCCTCACCTCTCTCTAACCGCCAGCTGGGTCCCACCTGTCGGCGCCCTCTCTTCCACCTTCCTTTCTTCTTCCTTCCGCTCCTCTCTCTTTCCTTTTTCCGCCGTGACACCAGACGCGCCGCCGCGCCGTCGTCCGCGCCTTCCTCCCCTTTCCTTTTTCCTCCTCACCCCGGATCCAGATCGTCTCCGCGCCGTCGCCCGCGTCTCCTCTTTCCTTCCCCGCGACGCTGGCTTGCCATACTGGCCGCGGTACATGCTCCGCCCCTTTCCTTCGCAGGCCGCCGCGTGAGCCGCCGCCTTCCCTTTTCCCGGCCACTCCGCCTCCTCCCCTCCCCTATAAAACCCACGCCGGAGCCCCGCTTTGCACCCAGAGCCGTCTTCAATCTCTTCTTCTACTCTGCACCGTCGCACGTCGCTGGAAACCGCTCACCGGAGGAACGCGCCGCCCCGTGTCGCCGCCCCTCCGTCGACTCACCGTCCCTCTGTTTCTCCAACGACTACAACTCTCGCCGAAGATCCGCGAGGTGGTGAGCACCGAGCCGCCCCGTTTTCCCCCTCTCTCTGGCTCTGTCGCAGCCCCAATTTCTCGCCGGAGCTCTGTTTCCGCCCGCCGTCGTGGCCGCCGGTCTACAGTCACCGCACGGTCATCCCGTGACCACCACCACTTTCGTCGTGCCGCCCTCTATCTCCCCGGCATAACCCCAGCCTGAATCGAGCCCTGGAACGCCGGATTCGGTGAACTCCGGTCGTCCGCCGCCGCTCTCGCTCGCCGCCAGCGCCCAGCGCAGCTGAGCGATTCGCCCGACCCTTACCCCGCCGCCCGATTCTGATCCAACGGACCAGATTCGCCCGACCCTAGCCGTCCCCGGAACCTTTGCAGAAAAGCCCCTAGGTTTTCCAGGAATCAACCCGCAGTCCTTATCAGTAGAAAAATAATTAGAGTTGAGCCCTTTCTTTTTCTGTCCTGATCCCTGACCTTTCCAGAATTTGTACCCGCCGTCCAGGACCTATAGTTTTGCACTCCGACCCTCTGTTTAAGGTTTAATTATGTTTTAGCCCCTGATTTCTTCAGATCTATCCCCTGGAAGTTCAAAACTCTCACAGATAGGTCCCTGGATCACTGTTTTAGCCATATCTTCATCATTTCAACTCCGATTTCAGCGATTCTTGCGCTCACGCGATCCTTGCATCATGAACTACAATATTATCATCTTTTTACTCTCTATTTGTACTGTTTGTTGTACTGTTTTTTATTTGTTTGTGTGATCGCGTAGACAACGTGACGTTCGAGCAAGACCAAGAGCAAGCTTACAAGGAAGAGAATCAGCAGCTGTTTGAAGAAGGCAAGTGGATTTCCCTCCCCTGAATATTCTATTTTATCCCAACAACAATAGCATGATAATTCACTTTACTTTAATGTTGCTTGCATAAACTTGATGGGTTACCTATACTAAGGACATACCTAGTCTTTTACTCAAAGCCTTGAAACACATGGGTTTACTATTCGTGTTGGGTAGTCACGCTTAGTTGCAAACTTTGGGATTGGTGTTGGTTTACTCTTATGATAATGTTGATCACATTTTATAATGTTGTTATACCGCGTTAATTTAAGATCAACTTTGTTTAATGGGAACATGGAGAACCACCCAAGTGAACAGTGCAACCACAAAGTCATATGGCTCTGACCTTAGCCAATTAATTAGATGTGTAGTTAGCCGGTGGCCTTACCGAAAGGGCAAGGAGGGGGTCGGTGATAGGGGTCATAGCCCGGTCTGCCTTTGCTAAGGAGCTGACCATTAGGGAGGTTTATGGACCACACTGCTACTGAAACTCTAGCGGGCTGCCTAGCTCTCGACATGTCTTTGTAAAGGCTTCGTAGTGTACCCTCGCCACTCACCTCAGAAGTGTTTAAGGGCCTTGCAAACCCGGGCGACTCAGGGGAACACGATTTGTGGGTAAAGTGTACAACCTCTACAGAGTGTAAAACTGTTATAACAGCCGTACTCACGGTTAAGAGTTGCTTGGACCCTCACATGATAATGAAACTTGAAGATTAATTAAATCGTGGTTTGTGGTTTATGTTTATGTTGATGGTACCTTTATATTTTTGCTAAAGTGGGATGGTATAAATTTAAACCTAGTTAATAGGTGCTTGCTAATAAATACTTGACCAACTAAAAGTGCTCGCTGCTGCAAACCTTAGCCTATCCTTGATGGCCTTGCATATTCACCCCACTTGCTGAGTACCAACCATAAGAGTACTCACCCTTGCCCACTACTGTTCAGAAGAGAACTTTGAAGAGGAGAACTTCGACGACTTCGAGGAGTTCTAGGCTTTGCGTTCACCAGTCATCGCCTGTAAAAGATGGAGTTGTTGCAGACTTCGTATAGGGTATATCGGTGTATCATTTAAAGACCTTTGTGTCTCTTTTATTTGGAGTGTAATATTGTTAAATACTTTACTTAGTTACTTTACGAGCATTGCCTTTGATATATTACACTTTTCCGTCTATCATGTGTGTGTGAACATGATCCTAGCGCACACATGAGATGCATCTGGTTCTTTCTAGAATCGGGTGTGACAGCTTATGGTCCGGTTCCATAGGGATGCAATGGGTGCATAAGTTGGGGCTGATCCCCTTCAAGTCTTTCAGAGAGTACCCGATGACAAATCTGTACTTCTCCAAGATTGTTAAGAGCCGCCGAGTTTCACTCTCTGTCAGCTTAGGACTGATGACAACTGGCGTGGCTCGATTGTTGTGGAGGAATGCATACTTTAACCCAGAAGGCAGTGGCTTCAACTCAGGTAGTGAAGGTTGCGGTTTCTCCTCTACATTGAGCTTACTCTTGTCGTCCGGTTCTGTTTCCTGGGTAAAGTGTATGATATCATCTTCAATATTCGACTGAGTAATCCCTTCTTGGATGATCTTCACTGATTCCTCCACTGGGTCTTCCTCCGGTCTAGCCTCAGCGAATGTGTTGCAAGAACGAACTAAGGTGATCAGGATGATATCTTTGCCAACCTTAACCTCGAGCATCGCTCGGTCTCTGTTCGGGCTGACAAGTGGCTCTATTGGTTCTCCAATCAAGATGAACTCTTCACCTTCCAAGATATCGAAGATGTGGAAGTCTAGGTACACCTTGTTGGTCCCCTTGCGAACAGGGATAACTCAGTGGATGCCTAGACATTCCACGATCTGGCCGTCGATCCACTTCAGGTGCTTACGCGAGAAAGCCAGGGGTCCTTCCGGTGCTATGTGACGAGCCATGGTTTTGGACATCACATTCACCCCAACTTTCGGGTCGTAAGGAACTTCTCATTTGGCAGCGTCCCCAATAGCGCAGAGGAGCACTTTGAAATCTTCGTAGAGTCGTATGATGCTGCTACTTGATTTGACTTCCTCTGTCCATTCCTTGCTCATAACCGCAGTAAGGCCCTCAATCTGCGGGGTGGCTTCCAGAACGAACGCCTCAGATCCTGAGCACTTACACCTGTGTTCTTTGGGCAACTTTGTCGAATTGCCCAACTCCATATACTCTTCTTCTGTGAAGAGATTAGGGACGAACATCGGCATATCTTGGATGAGAGGCTCTAAATCAAAGGTCTTGGGTGGTTCGGTAACTTCCTCTATGTAAGGTGGAGGTGGATAGGATGCAGCTGAAACATGGTGTATTTGCTGCTTCTCTCTGGGCTGATCACTTGGTTCGGGTAACTCGTCAAAGACTCCCGTGTACTGAGTACTGTTAAGGACTCTTTTCAGAATTTCCTTTGCCTCAGACACTGTCTTGTACATGATCGATCCCTCAGAGGCGCTGTGAAAAACTTAGCACTCTCCGGCTTCAACCCTTGAACGAAGTGTTGCATAAGCATTTCCTCTGGAACATTGTGTGGTGGACCAGAAGTGGCTAGATGCAAGAATCTTGCCCAGGCTACTCCAAGTGACTCATCGCCTTGTCGAAATGACAAAAGTTGGAGGCGATGCGGTATCACTTTGGAGACAGGATAGAAGAACAGACAAAACTCGTCCTTCAGAGCAATCCAATCTCCTCCGACTCTCCCTGCCCACCAGTGGTACAAACTCTTGGTTGCTCCCATCAGAGAGAACGGAAATAGCTTCCACCGTAGTGTGTGTTGAGACATACCGGGTATGATGAGAAGAGAACAATTCTCCTCAAAGTCCTGCAAGTGAGCATAGGGGCACTCATCCTTTCTACCAGAGAAGGACTGAGCTCGAACCATGGCTATGAAACTTGGACGGATCTCGTAGTCATCAGTAAGTATGGGGTGGCAAGATGGTGGTGGTTCCGAATACTCGCAGTATGAACCCGCCGGATAACTAGGAGCGTACTCCATGGGGTAGATGGTATGGGCGGAAAGGTGTACGACTGAAAAAGCTCTAACACTAGTATTGCTACCATTCCCCAGCAACGGCGCCAGAAAGCTTGTTGGCAATCCTTAGCCTTTACGAACAAATCCGCAAGAGCACGGATACCGATGTAGCTTTCACCAGGGAGTTTACCTGGGATATCGAATCCAAGGAACGGCAGAGGCAACTAATCCTAGAACTATTCAACAGGACCCACCTAAAGAGAGGAGGTAAGAGGGTAGAGGGCTTAACTTCAGCTAGCCAACTCGTTACCCAGATAACTAGTAGTTTAAACTAACTTGATCTGCTTCGGCGGCTGGGGTAGAAGGACTACAGACTGAGGGAGAAATGGGGAGTCCAACTCGGCTAACAATCTACTGCTGTGAAAACACCCGAATGTGGTGGACTACAAAGGATGGATAGGGCTGTCACCACCTGCCGCCTACCACAACGGTTCCGTGGGGTGGAACACAACCCAAGATAACTATCAAGCCTAAGCACCACGCTTCAACTATCCAGTTACTGACTTCCGCCTCACGTTAAGGCAAGAAGAAACTCCAAATGGCCAGACTAAGCTGAGCCACGCAGACAAGGGATCCCGCAAATCAAATAAGTAAACTAACTAGGTACTGAAAGTAAGAGAAGAACTAGCGAGATGCTGAAGATAAGCGAGGAACTTACTTTGATAAATATTACCCTGAGGTGGATACAAAGTGGAGAAGGACCAAGAAAACCCCGGCTCCTTTCCTAGCTTGGCTCTTGCTCAAGCTCTCACCTCACACTCTCCCTATTCTACACTCGAACTGGAGCGACTAAGAATCTCACTTCTCTCTTGGATGGTGTGTGTTACAAGTGTGAAGTGGGGGTCTATTTATACTAGCTTGAGGTCGGTAACCGGTGAAAAGCGTCAAGACCACGCATCCTTGGCGGTTGGTGTAACTTTCACGCGAAGTTGAGCCTGAGTGGCTGCAAAGTGGGGCCGCCATCTGGCACCGCCTTTCGCGTGGACGCTCATGATTGCCTCCTGAGGTCGGTAACAGTTGCTTTTCGGTTAAGCAATTGTTTAGGACATGCAGATGGGCCCTTGAATTCGTGGGTGAAGCCTTTCGGGTCCTCGGATCAAACCGACTTCAAGTGCACGACCAATGATCCTTCTGAGTATGTTTCTGAGCTCCTGGATCAGTGACATGGCTGTTAGTTGAGGTGGCAGGCCGGCCAGCCTAGGGGAGGCCGGTCGGCCTGGGTTTGGTCCCACTTTGGCTCATTTTTCACACTTTGTTCCTGAAATGAAATAATTACTATAACTTGTGGAACTTGTCAGTGTGGTTAGTTTTATCTTGATATAAGCTTGAAAACTATAGAAACAGGAGAAATGTTGGCAGTAAAAATTATCAATATCGACCGCCAACAACATCCAAGCAAGTGTAAGTGGTTCAAATTTGTTAATTCTTGCAAATTTATGCTTGCTTTGGATAAGATGCAATCTAGAAACGCTGCGGATAAGATGCTAATCTAGACTTCATTAGCCGACAGTTCTATCCATGATGTAACTTGATCCCAATAGCAGTTGAGAAGTAGCCGAGATGGCCCGAGGCCTGCTGGCAGAAAGAAAGATCGATCGGCATGTACGATTAATCTTCGACTCCACGCCTGAACTTGCCTCTTGTTGGTGCTAAAATCGGCCGGATAGGAATCGGCCGATGGGTCTTCAGCGTCGGACACACGACCCGGGAGAATCTGCTTAGCTCCTGTTCGGGTTATCGCCCTGTTGCAGTTCGCGCGGCGTGCCAGTCAATCTGACCTGTTGATTGACAAGAAAATAGAGTATTAAATTGCAGGTGCGTCGATCGGCTGGATTTCCGATCTATCCTGAGGAGCGCGTCGGCGGCAAATCGGCCGATTTGCTGTAGAGATGATCGGCTATGGGTCAGCCGATGATCGTATAGTAATTGTAAAGAGAACTGCTAGAGCAATCTAAACGACTACTATAGAAGCAACACTTGAAACAGATCTAATCGGGTGTATTGCGATGAATCGAAGGAGAACAATGACGAAGCCGATTACCCTGATCTCAAGCTGGATAACTGGTGATAATACTAGAATAACAGGTAAAACTTGCAATTCTAGTAAATATCGATAACTTGTGAATAAATCCAAACGAAACCACAGCGATGCGCCCGTAGTTAAAGCTCGGATATTACTCGGTAAGCGGAACCTACCGATTGGCCGGAGATCAAGTTGATGCAGCCCTGCCAATCCGTACGAACTTGTGGAAGAAAAAAATATTGGCGAAGTCGCCGACTTGAAGGTAAAGTACTAGTAAAAAGTAGAAGTGTTTTGTTGATTGATGTGTTGATCCTTTTCAAAGCCCTAGCGACTCCTATTTATACCCTGAAACTAGGACTCCTGGTCGATTACGACTTGTTACATCCTTATTTAAAACAAGAAAACTACTATATCTATAATAACTTTTAAAGGAAACGGACTCCCGCAGAATCTTCCGCCGCCGTTCCTTAATCCAATCAGGATTCCCTTCAATTTCTCTTTGACCGACTTGGTGTGCCCTGTTGACCAGCTTTTGACCAGGATCTTCTGGAATAATCCCATCCTGTTGGCACAGGCTGCGCCATCAATCGGCCGATTTCCAATCGTTACTTCAATCGGCCGATTCCTTACTGTAGCTTTCAGATCTGCCGCATCGGCCAATCTTCTTCTCCTGACGCCGATTCAAGACGTGTCAAAATCTGGCGTCAACACATGCCCCCCAGTTTCGGAGTAAAATATAACTTTTCCTTCGAAACTCTTTTATTTAATCCTCTCCTCCGAAACGGGCGCAGTAAAAATCTCCTTCCGTTCCGCGGCACAATGATTGTAATTTCCTCGAACCAGGCGCGCGAAACGACCGCTCCTCTGGAACTCGTGTAGACGGCACGGTAAAAATACCATCTTTGACCTTGCTCCCTTGATCTTTCTTAAGTGCTGGCTTTCTCCGCCTTTCCTCCTCCACGAATCCAGCATTCTCTCTGTCGCATCACTGTTCGTCTTCCTCCAAGCTCCTTCGACTTCCAAGCGCTCCCCCTTCTCCGGCGATCTCATCCGCAGCCTGCTCCGAGCCCAAATGGCGTCTCCATCGGCGACCACCCCATCTACGGAGGCTCCATCGGCTGCTCCTTTGGCGGCGGCGGCTCAATCGGCGGCTTCCCCAGCGGCGACATCGGCGACGATGGCTTCCATCCCAGAGGTAAATGCTCGAAATTTTCCCCCTCTTTGCCTTTCCACTGCTTCAGTATTTCCCGGGCCCCCTCTTTGCCTTTCCACTGCTTCAGTATTTCCCGGGCCCTTTCTTAGCTTCTTCCCCTTTTTCCTTTTTTTTTTAGGCACTTAGGCACAGAATCACCATTCCCCTCTCGGAATCCCCTGACCTTATCTGTCTGGGCCCTATGGGGAGTCCTGATCCAACGGATCTAATCAGTTTAGAAACTCATAGGATCCCCTTTAAGCAGTCAGCCATGGATTTAGATCAATGGGTGGGCACTTTCAGATCCTGGCCGAACGAAACACCCGGGTGGAGAGAATGGTACCAGAGGGTAGCCGGGTCTTGGAAAGTTCAATGGGAAGAACTGAAAATCGGCCAATGCATAGACTTATCCCTGTCTCAGATGGAAAAGAACGAACCTTTGGTTATGGCAGCTTCTTACTTCTGGTCCGATGCACTTAACGCATTCCTTTTTGGACACGGGCCTATAACCCCGACCTTGGCCGATGTCTTGCTGCTGACCGGCCTAGATGTCTCTTCTGCCGATACCCCCTTCAATTATCTGTTCAAACCTTCTCATCGGCTGGAGACCAAAGGAATCGGCGGGTGGAAAGGATACATCAGTAAAAACATGAAGACAGGGACAGTCTCATAGAGGGAGCACACTGCCTTCTTGATGATGTGGCTGGAGAAACACTTCTTTTGTGGCAGAGCAGTTGGCCCCTCCTCCAATACCCAAGCTTTGGCAGAGTCTCTTGCACAAGGATCGGCCATCCCCCTCGGTAAACATTTGCTGGGATCGGCGTACCATCTGATGCACCAAATCGGCGTCAAGTTGTCGAAAGGAGAGCCGATAAGGAATCCAGGCGGTCCTTGGTGGTTCATCACCCTCTGGCTCAATCTACACATGAGCAAGGTCTCTCAACAGAGGATAGAGACAAAAACCTTTCCCAACATCGAGTCAGAGGAGAATCCGTCGGTCCGCCGCCGCTGCAGATCTGTTGGAGAAGCGGTATCGGCCTTTCCCGGCTGCCAATTTACTGCCACCCGCGTAGCTGAATATTTCAGATCTTTCTATAACGGACTTAGTGAGGAGATGATCGTCTGGCATCCATATCAGATCGCAGAGCCGATTTTCGAATTGCCTGTATGCTTCGATTTCTCCACCCATACATTTGACAGAGAATTGATGGACGTCTTGATCAAGCCGGGAATTCTGCCGGCCAACTTCTTCTCAGGGAAGGACTCACCCACCTATGAGTTCTACTGTCCATCGGCTGCAGCAAGGCAACTAGGTTTTGGCCAACTGCCGATTCGAGTCTATTTTGCCGGCCAAGTAAAATTCAGAGATGAACTAACTTCAAGTCTTGACTACAGCCGATTGTGCGATTTAGTACCTGACTCCAGCACCATTGATTTGAACAGCTGGTCAGTTGCCTCTTTTGCCACCCAACAGTATAAATTATGGTGGGCAGAATGGAAGCAACATCTTTTCTGTAAATCTCCATCAATTTACTGCAACATTCTGGACTCAGAGAACATCGACCCAAATGCAGCGGTATGTCTTTTCCTCCTTAGTCGATTCCAATATTGCATTATCATCTTGTTGCTAACTTATGTTTACCCCTTCAGTCTGAAAGCCATGTTCCCCCGATGCGGAGTCGAAGCGGCCGGCCGATTGACAGTCATCACCAATACACAACGTACCCACTCATCGGCTTCCATGCTCCATCTATCAGAGATATCTCCACCGGCCGATCAAGACGAGCGCCCAAAAGACCAACATCAAAGATATCCAATCGTCGGATGCGAGCTCGCATTGGATCGGCCGATCAGGCGACAATAGCATTGGCTGAAATCTCCCGCATCGGATCAGCTAGCCAGATGGCAGCAGTATCGGCCGAGACCCCCCGTGTTGGATCGGCCGATCAAGTGGAGGTGATACTCGCCGAGGCCCCAGGTCCTTCACCCCTACCAGTTGTCGAGACGGCCGATCCCGAAGTCACCGCCGAAGTCGGGGCCGCTGCAGCATTACTATTGGTAGAAGCTATCCAGGTAACTTCATTTATCTCATATATTCCCCAAATCTTCTACTGACATCAATTCTATTCCTTTGCCAGGCTGCACAAGTTGTCCCACCACAGTCCCCGCAACTATCGGCCACGTCTCAAGTGGGGACTGAGATTACAGCAGCTCCTGTTGCCGAGGTACATGATCTCTTACCCCGCATCCTTAATATTCAGGAAACTTAACCAATTTTGATGCAGGTCGACTTGGGTACGCCGATTATAACTCCACAGCAGGAATCGGCCGGGGAACCCGCAGAGGCATGGAAAATTTCCATTACCATCTTATTTCATTTTCCCATAGTACTTTCAAGAGCATTTATACCTTTCTCAGGAAGCGGGCCCAGGCGGAGTACTCATAACAATCGAATCTTCCTGTTCCGACGAACCAAGTGCACCAGTCCCTGAAACAAGGGAAACACTTCCACCGGCGCAGGCAAGGGAGATTCGTTTCAAAGAGGTAACAATCTTACCATCAGAATCGGCCGATTTCCTTTCACCGCTTGCTTACCCTTTGCTTCGTTCCCTTACAGGAGCAAGATACTCCCAACAATAGCATCTTTTCTTTCGCTGTCTCCTTGGCCGATGAAGAAGAAATCGCCTCACACGCAGTTCCATCGAGCTCTGCCTCCGACGATGTCCGCTCTAAACTCGAAAGCATTCGTACTCTCCTTCAAGGTGACATCGGCCGATTGGTGGAAGATGCATCGCCGATCCGACAACTTTTCAATGAGGTCGTAGATCACATCCCGGATGAAGTGTCGGAAGACTTGGGGTATGCTGCCTATATAGAGGGCATGCGGATTCCAGTCTCGAGGGCACTGCAACGTATGGCCGATCGTGCTCAGATGGCCAAAACTCAGGAGGAGGTTGACTTGTACAAGCATCAGACCCAGGAAGTACATCACAGAATCAACTTCCTCGAGAACTGCCGTCCGGACATCGTTGGCGCAATAGATCGGCTGAAACGGAGGAGAGCAGAACTAGCCAAGGAGATGGAACAGATAACCAAAGAGATAGCCGCTGAAGAGAAGAAGCTCCAAGAACTCCCAGCCATGATCAGCGAGCTGAAGCAAAAAAGACAAAATCTGGCCCGTGAAACAATAAGACTCCGTCGCCGCGTGTCAGAAGTACCAGGATCGGCCGAAAATGATCAGAGGATAGTAGAATCGGCCGATCAAATCAGACGACGAGCGATTGTAGCCATAGATGCTTTCCTTGGGCTGTAAAAAATATGTTAAATATTGTTGCTCCTTTAATGCCACTGTGCCGATTTGGTTTTGAACTGCTCTTTCAGTTTGCCTCGTATTTATGTACGCATTTACTCCGATAGGACGTGTCTCACCATCCATTCAATAATGAATCCCAATATTTCTTTCACCGGATGTGTAGCCAGAAAACCGATGAAAAATCGGCCATGTTCCCTTGACATATTTTGCATTTGTACACAGAATCCAAATTGGCACTAATATACGTTGGCCTTGATTTGCTGCTATCTCCCAAATCTACCATCTCCAATAAATCGGCCGACGTGAACCCATGCCCCAGCTTCCCATCTTCTCGAACGAACTGATCCACTTATTCTGAATCTTCAGAGCCGACTGCTTGGATCGGCTGTAGACCGAAATCGGACACTTTCAGGAAGTCGGTGTCCCAAGTCCTGCCAGATATGCACTTGACGTGTTCGCAGCTCCATTGTTGCGTATTGGCCGCCGCAACATTGTAGACAGAATCGGCAGCGACTATCTCTGTACTATCGCCGACCCATTGCACGAGGCATTGATGTATAGTAGATGGGACACAGCAGTTTTCATGTATCCAGTCGCGACCAAGCAGCATATTATAGGACCCTTTGCCATTAATGACGAAGAAAGTAGTAGGGAGGGTCTTACTGCCGATGGTGAGGTCGACGCAGAATGCCCCGCGGGCGGGTGACACGTTGCCTTCGAAATCTTTCAGCATCATGTCCGTCTTGGTGAGGTCGTCGTCGCCCTTGCCCACCTTGCGGAACATGGCATACGGCATGATGTTGACTGTCGCGCCTCCATCTACCAGTAATCTGGTGACGGGACTTTCGTTGACATATCCTTTGAGAAACAGCGCCTTAAGATGCTGTCGTTTTTCCTCTTCTGGTTTCTCAAACGTAGCTGTCATCGGCTCTAATACCAGTTGTGCCATTTGCTCTTCCTCTGTTTTTGTCACTTTGTCCCGATCGCTTGGCGCCATGAACTCCATCGGCAGTATGAAAACCATATCAATCTCGGCTGCCGATTCTTGGTTATCCATTTCTTGATCGCTTTTCTTTGGGTGCCAAACCCGAGATTTAACATTCCTTCTTTCTGGCACGTGTCTTTGTTCTTCTTCTTGATGCTCCCGCCGGCGTAGGCGTTGGATCCTTCGCTTCTGGGATCTGGGTAGGCCATCAGGACACCACCTGGGATTTACTGGCTTGGTTGATGATCTGGCGTGTTCCCAATCTGGTTCCCTCCCTAGGGGATCTTCGTCTGATACCCTATCATCGGCCATCTCTTCCAGCCGATCGTGTGCGCTGATCCTGCCCCCCAGTCTATCTTGCTGGCCGATCTTGCTTTTTGACCTGTTGCACTGGTCAACTCTGCCCCCCAGCCGATCATGCACCGAAACACGCCGTTCTTCGCGCCGATTTCTGTTGATCGGATCTGATCCTCTGTCCCTAGAGTGTGGCTTCGGGCGATCGTTGCGGTTTGATCCGTTGCACTCCGGACAGTTATCGGCAGATGGCAATCTGATATCGTTCTCCCAGCAGTGGATGAAGAACGGACATTGCCAGTGATCTTCATGCCGACGTATCATCTCTTTCTGGTATTGTGGTTGTTCTTGCTGCTGCCGATATTTACTCAGTAAGAACCGGGAGGTGACAGGCCTGTGTGGTCGTTCTGGCCCTCGCTTGTTTCTTCTGATTTCCTCCGTCGAGATCTGCCTCCTGGGGTCGACAGCGCCGCCACTTCTCGCCGATTCTGACGTCAGCACCTTGATTTGATCTGAGTCTTCTCCAGCGTTGACCGTGTTGGCCGGGAAGGGATGCTGATCTATCTTCATCGGCTTTGCCGATTTGGTTGGAGTTTCAAACCTGAGCCGCCTCTGCTCAATGGCCGATTGTATCTGCTGGCGGAAGACTTTACATTCATTGGTATCATGAGAAGTAGCGTTGTGCCACTTGCAGTATTTCATCTTCTTCAGTTGATCGGCCGTAGGGACGGTGTGATGTTGCGACAGCTTAATCTGTCCCTCCTGAAGTAGTAGATCAAAAATTTTATCGGCCTTTGATGTGTCAAAGCCGAATGTCTCTGGCTCCTTCTTGCCAAAGGGGTAGGATATTGGTTTTTTCCCTTTTACCCATTCCGCCAGGCCGATTTCTTCCTCCGCGTCAGATTCAGATCCCTCCAAGTACGCCACCTTCTTCTGGAAGCTCCTCCGCTGTTCAAACGGTCGGACCTCCTGCCCTGACAATCAGTGGACGATTTGACTCAGGCTATCAAACTCTTGGGCAGCATATCTCTCTCTGATTTGCGGCAAGAGACCTTGGAAAGCGATATCGGCCAACTGTGCATCGGTCAGAGCCAGACTGTAGCACTTGTTTTTGATTTCTCTGAACCTCTGTATATACCCTGTCACTGGTTCATCGCTCCTCTATCTGAGGCTGGTTAAATCTGAGATCTTCATCTCGTGTACCCTTGCGTAGAAGTACTTATGGAATTGTTTCTCCAGATCGGCCCACGTGACGATAGAATTTGGCGGTAAAGTGGTGAACCACTGGAAGGCCGATCCGGACAGAGATGATGAAAATAATCGCACCCTCAGAGCATCTTGCGTGGCAGCTTCTCCGCACTGGATGATGAATCTGTTGATGTGCTCCACAGTGGATGTGTCATCCGTCCCTGAGAACTTGGTGAAATCAGGAACCTTGTAGCGGTGTGGGAACGGCAACGAGTCATAGGCCGATGGATACGACGTCTTGTAAGTATAAGTTTGAACTTTCGGCTTCAGTCCAAACTGATCTTGAATTACTTCTGCTATTTTTGTCGTCCAGTCCACCTGCTGCTGATGAACAGTTGTTCGTGGCGCGGGCATGTGTTGAAGGGCTGGTTCGGCCAGGTGATGAATCGGCGAAGTTTGCTGAGCGGCCGATAACTGCTGGCGAAAGGCGTCCGCACCCCCTTCGTACATCGTTGCTGGCACCGTGCCTCTGAATGCTTCCACAGTGCTTGCCCCCCTGCCGATTTCTGGTAAAATCGGCTGGTACTGGGAGACCGTCGGCCGGGCGGCCGATTGGTACGGCACCTGAAACGGATAAGTGCCATGCCCGTTCGCTGGCTCGGGGAAATACGCCGTGGCTGACGCCCCCCAAGGCACTGAGCTCATAGGTAGTGTTTGCACAGAAGCCATTTGAACGGGTTGAAGCGGCGCTTGCGATGGGAGACAGGGTGCACCGCTGTATCTTGGAGACGCCGGAAGTGGTGGAGAGCTGTATCCCTCGCGCTGCGTCAATATCGGCTGAGAAGCCGATTGGGATGTGTACGGTAAGTTCCTGGCCGGCAGAGTAGTCGGAGGAGCATATGCCGGTCCCTGATAACCTTGAACGGCTCCACTGGCTAGAGAGTTGACGACGGCGTTGTACACCGTGTTGCTCATCACCGAGGATTGGTCAATGAATGCTTGATACACAAACTGTTGAATCATCTCTGACATCTTGCCCGAGTCTTCAGCAATGGTGATGTGGCGGGGTGCTGGAATAGGAGCCTTCTTAACTGCTTCCCCGCTTCTGGTATGACTGAACGACTGGAGGTACATCTTCTTGTAATCTTCCAGATGTTTGGCCAATTCCTCCCTCTGGTCGTCCTTGAGATCAGCTTCTGTGACCCCAATGATGTTGCTGTCAGAGATTTCCGCGTTGTTCGACATATCAGGTCTTGGATGGTCCCACCGGGCGTGCCAAAAGTGTGTTGGCGCTAAAATCGGCCGGATAGGAATCGGCCGATGGGTCTTCAGCGTCGGACACACGACCCGAGAGAATCTGCTTAGCTCCTGTTCGGGTTATCGCCCTGGTGCAGTTCGCGCGGCGTGCCAGTCAATCTGACTTGTTGATTGACTAGGAAATAGAGTATTAAATTCCAGGCGCGTCGATCGGCTGGATTTCCGATCTGTCCTGAGGAGCGCGTCGGCGGCAAATCGGCCGATTTGCTGTAGGGATGATCGGCTATGGGTCAGCCGATGATCGTATAGTAATTGTAAAGAGAACTGCTAGAGCAATCTAAACGACTACTATAGAAGCAACACTTGAAACAGATCTAATCGGCTGTATGGCGATGAATCGAAGGAGAACAATGACGAAGCCGATTACCCTGATCTCAAGCTGGATAACTGGTGATAATACTAGAATAACAGGTAAAACTTGCAATTCTAGTAAATATCGATAACTTGTGAATAAATCCAAACGAAACCACAGCGATGCGCCCGTAGTTAAAGCTCGGATATTACTCGGTAAGCGGAACCTACCGATTGGCCGGAGATCAAGTTGATGCAGCCCTGCCAATCCGTACGAACTCGTGGAAGAAGAAAATATTGGCGAAGTCGCCAACTTGAAGGTAAAGTACTAGTAAAAAGTAGAAGTGTTTTGTTGATTGATGTGTTGATCCTTTTCAAAGCCCTAGCGACTCCTATTTATACCCTGAAACTAGGACTCCTGGTCGATTACGACTTGTTACATTTTTATTTAAAACAAGAAAACTACTATATCTATAATAACTTTTAAAGGAAACGGACTCCCGCAGAATCTTCCGCCACCGTTCCTTAATCCAATCAGGATTCCCTTCAATTTCTCTTTGACCGACTTGGCGTGCCCTGTTGACCAGCTTTTGACCAGGATCTTCTGGAATAATCTCATCCTGTTGGCACAGGCTGCGCCATCAATCGGCCGATTCCTTACTGTAGCTTTCAGATCTGCCGCATCGGCCAATCTTCTTCTCCTGACGCCGATTCAAGACGTGTCAAAATCTGGCGTCAACACCTCTTTTATTTTAATCACCTCTGCATATATGTGATGGCTCGGACCCTTTGCATGTGGTTTGTTTATTCTGCTCATCTCTTCTTGCCTTGTATTCCATCCCACGTATGCATGCCTCTTAATTAATTAAACCGGCCACTACCCATTCTTTAATTACCTTGCATGTAGCCTGCCGCCCGTCTCTACTGTAGTGCACAGGCAAATAATCTCCATGACGCATACAGCATTTATCTCAATATATATCTGCCATATACATGTGCAGGCCTCCAGTCATCGTACGAACAAGATCATCGGCTTGGTCCCTCTCATTTCCTGTGACTTTGCACGCATATGCTAATAGCCGATCATCTCTTCGTACATCAGATTTGCTGGTCAAAATTCAGTGTTAATACAAGCCCCCCAGTTTCGGAGTATGAAAGCTTCATGCTTCGAAACTTTATAAATCCAGATATCAACCTCCTGGCCGATTGAATTTGCCTTATTGTTCCATGGACTTAACACCTTGACTCTTCTGATATTACTCTTTCACCGTCGATACCTTTCTTCAAGCTTCTTTCCAGAATTTAATTGATACCTCCACCGGCTGATGAAGACCGTAGCAAGTTGGAGACCGTGACACATTCTTCTGGTACAACCCTCTCATAGCCCATGATCCTCTTCAAACGGTATCGGCAGCCTTGGCAACAACATAGTTGTGATCGTCAGTTTCTACTGCTCAACAATAACCATCGGCTGTTTTGCTTGTATCCACTATGAAGCTTCATCGGACGAACCATGTGTCTCTTTGTCTTTATTAGCTTTGCTCATTTTCTACTCGACGCGTGTGTACATGGTTTAGGTTTTTCTTTCTTGCATGTTGAGCGTGGTCATCGGCATGCATGATTTGCACGATGGCACGACACCATTGCTGTTGCATTACATTGCTTCCGGCCTATGGCGTCGTCATCCCCTTGGTAGCCACGACGGTGGCGGCATCGACCTTGGCGGCGACACCATCTTGTTGTCCAGCTCGGCGTTCTTTTCTTGCGGTGACATGCAGTGTTGTTGTTGTAAGCATCGTCTCATCAGCCACGCGGGCTTCTTGTCGCCTCGACATTGTCTTATCTTCTAGCCTCGGTGGTGCTGCATCATCGCTATCTTGGTCACCCTGGCGCCATTCCTTCATCTCAGCAGCCTTGCAGCATCGCAGCAGTTCCTCCTATCGCCGGTAGCGATGTTGATGAAATTCAGTACTCCTGGTGGTTCTGCCGCATCACAACGGCTCTCCCAGCACGACGCTGTTGATGACAACGCCAATCGTATCTGGTATCTCCGGAAACCTCGCATCGGCAGCGGCGTTGCTATTCCATAGTCAACGCAAATGATGTAACTGTCAGAACCGCGGAACGCCACGTCCTTCAGAGGCTCTGTAGCCTCCTGATTATAGAGCAAGCTGCTCTAACCGATACAGCATCTCAAAGGACGGCTGCACCCCTGGAGATGAAGGCCATGGCTTTCTCCTTGCTTGCTTGCCCTGTTCATCGTCTTTTGCCCAGACTTTGATCCGATGCGGTCATCAACCTCAGGCAAGCCATGGCTGGTTTGGAAATAATGGACGCCGGCCTCCCGGCGGGGGATATCGGCCTTCGGCTCTTGAGGGCGCCTGGATGGCCCCATCGGCTACCTTGTAATAATATATTGTCTGTTGGTCAGCCGATTAGTGCTCTCATCGGCCATCGGATCCTTGTGCCTGTGACATGTCATGCTTCATATTTGTCCTCCCTGTGGCTTCTCGTTCCTGTGCAATCACAACAACTCCCATCGGCTCTTGCTTTCCCAACTGAAATCAACCTGGTAGTACGGTTATCTAACTAGCTCTGATTAAGCCATGAAACAATCCAATGAAAGTTGCGCAAAATGTTGTACGGCTCATCCCATAATTATTTGCTTCCAGTGCATCCATCGGCTATGTCACACAATAGGAATTGACAGCCGATAGTCCAATACACTCTTTAGGTTGAGAACATTGTATTGCCGATAACTGAAGAAAACTTCAGTCGGTGTCTTCATGCCAGAAGGACAAACCAATATGAAGGAATTGGCGACTGATCCATCGGCGTAAGATCTTCACATAAAATTTTTTTGTTTAGCTTGAACTGATCTTCTGGCTTCTTACGCAAATAAAAATTCATAGCCACCGGCTAGCTGGCTGATGTGTTAATAAGTCATAGCTTCTGATATTAGCCTCTGCTCAATTCTTGCATCCTCCATACACAGATTAATTGTGGGAATCACGGTGACCATCATTATTATTCAGTGCCTGAACATCAGCAAAGCAAGCGCCGCCGCTGGCTCCGACGACGGCCTTACGGAGGCACTCTCGTCTGATAACTGAGAGCACGATACAGTCGACGACGAGTACCTCGGGCAGCCAAACCAACATCTTCCCAAGGAGTATCTGACTAAACCTTCCAAAGATTCCTTGGTGAGTCCCCTGATTACTTGTTTCTTGCCAGATAATAAAATACCATCAATCAGCCCTTCATGTAGGTATGCTATCTGGATCCACGTTGAAGTAACATATTGGCTCTTAGCCGATTAGCTTCCCGTCGGCTATCTTTTCTGAACCAACAATCCGACATCTCCCTTCCGGAGTCAGTCTGTCTTGTCTGTATGTCGCCGAAGTATATCAGCTATTGGCTAATTGATTGGTTTCTCATCGGCTGCTTGTATAATAAAGTGAAAATTTGCACCAATAAAGTAACGTCTTGGCAGCCAATAAAATCAATCAGATTTTCAGGAGGCGATTAAGAATCTGTAGCTTTCCACTGCCGACGGAAAAGTATTATATGCCTCCTTGAATAGCTTCTATATGGCTACCTTGATAAACCTTGCTTGATTGCCTGGCTTCGAAAAAGAGCAACTGATCGACAAAACTATCCATGATGCTCAAGATGTCCGAATATCCAAAGAACAAATTCCTATCTGTCGGACATCAATCTTTCTCTTAATCAACCAGTGAACAGTCAATGTGACCGGGCCTCCGGCCATATGCATGCATGGCACATTAATATAGTAACAGTCATTGCTGAACGTTGCTAGGCTGCAGGCACGTTCATCCTTGCTTCATGGACGACCTAGATGCATCGGCCAAGGGGTAATAAGACATGGCCCCATCGGTAGTGAGGCAACAATTTTTTCTTTTTCTTGAACCGAACAGCCGATGCACCAATTTGGATTGGCAAACTATCACCAGATCATCTCGAATAAATTCCATCATCACCCGTTGTATATAGGCCATATCAACATACACACGTACATGACATGACGAACATTGATTGATTCCAGTGATCTGATTAAACAAATAAGTTCACATGCAATCCATCATTACGTGTCAGGCTCTTCCATAATTAACTTGGCAATCAAATCCATTTCTTTTGTGGAGCCGATAGATGTATGGGCTATCTCGTAGTTACTCGCATCTATCGGCTATCTCGTAGTTACTCGCACATCTTCCCTGAATGTCTGACACCAGACGGCATGACATATCTTCATTAAATTCTTCATCATAACTTCTTCCTCAGACATGTCGGCTTGAATATCACCAGATGGGTCAATAGCAATATTCAATTTAATCTGGTCCCACCAGGCGTGCCAAAAATATGTTGACACAAAATCCTGACGACGGCGGACCCTGCATCGACCCACATGAGGACCCGGGAGCTTTTTGCTTCGCTCCTGCGCAGCGTCCAATTCAGCGCGTGTGGTGTGCGCGGCGTGCTAGTCAGTTTAATCCTGCAACGAACAAGATGAAGATATTTCCTTTGAAGCTTCAGGCGATCGGCCGATCAGGCCGATACGGTCCAGACACCAGTAGCAGTAATGATATGGCAAAATAGAGCATGATGAGTGAATAATCGGCCATGAGGCCTGATTACACCATCCTGATGAGACACCAGTAGCAGTAATGATATGGCAAAATAGAGCATGATGAGTGAATAATCGGCCATGAGGCCTGATTACAGCATCCTGATGAGCATGAGCGGCTCATCGGCTATCCAGATTGGATCTGCATGATTGATCATAATAAAGGGTAAAAGCTATCGGCTAGAAAGCCGATAGGAAACGGGGCGTCGTTGGGTTCCCGATCCATCATAGATAGGGCCGTAAGCCAATGCAATTTCGACTAGCATTATCACTAGTGTTTCTAGATGCAACGACAGCGATGCGCACGGAAGTTGCATTCTAGAAATGTTGTGGATAAGATGCTAATCTAGATTTCACCAGCCGACAGATCTATCCACGATAGAACTTGATCCCAATAGCACTTGAGAAGTAGCCGAGATTAAGATGCAACATGCTATTAAAAGATCTATCCTCTATTCCAACAGGATAAAAGCTAATTAAAGCAATCAGGCTGCAAGACGATAGATTAAACAAATATAAGCCGATGCGATCTTAATCAAAGCTAGGATAACTGATGAGTACCGTAGATCGAGACGGAGGTGACGCGCCGTAGGTCGAAGATCCAAGATACTCGATAACTTGGAAGAACTTTGGACTTACCCCTTCGCCGGAGATCAGAGCGATGCAGCCCGACGTCGGGTGCCAAGATCCGCCGATAACTAAAGTAAAAACATAAAAGAAAAAGGGTGGCGATACGCTGAGTGTATTGATCGAGAGATAAAGTTACAATGACCCTCGTCCTTTTATATTTATAGGGATAGCTTAGTCACCATGTAGGCAACAAACTTGACTAACAAGTAAAATCTAAACTAAAAGGAAACATTAAAATACACGGACTCTAACTTTGTTTACGTAGAATCCTCCTCGACTAAGCTTCTTCCCGTGGACCGCCGGCAGAAAGATCGATCGGCATGTACGATTAATCTTGGACTCCGCGCCTGAACTTGCCTCTTTTATTTTAATCACCTCTGCATATATGTGATGGCTCGGACCCTTTGCATGTGGTTTGTTTATTCTGCTCATCTCTTCTTGCCTTGTATTCCATCCCAGGTATGCATGCCTCTTAATTAATTAAACCGGCCACTACCCTTTCTTTAATTACCTTGCATGTGGCCTGCCGCCCGTCTCTACTATAGTGCACAGGCAAATAATCTCCATGACAGCATGCAGCATTTATCTCCATATACGCGTGCTGACCTCCGGTCATCATACGAACAAGATCATCGGCTTGATCCCTCTCATTTCCTGTAACTTTACAGGCATATGCTAATAGCCGATTATCTCTTCTTACATCGGATTTGCTGGTCAAAATCCGATGTCAACAGGCTCGTGTGATCAAGTGGAATTTTTCCTCCCGGAATTGACCTGAGTCAGTCGGGAGCCTAAGAGGAAAGTAGGAAAGACTGCACCTGCAGTCCCTCGGCTGATCCTCGGCGGGGGACTCGGACTCGGCACCGTGGGCTGTGCAGCCTACTTCCGATGGGGAATCCTCCAGACGGGGCTCATGGCCCTGGACTGCCCAAAAAAGGGCGCGGCGTGATTGAGAAGGCTGTGTGGGTGAGGGAACTGCTCCGGTCTTGTTCTGACAAGTCAGGTCCGCAGGGGACCCCGGTCCCAGGATCCTAACACAACGCAACACTTCCGGGTAGTCATTAGCACAATCAAGCATATATAAAATATCGACTAAACCGGTAAAGCTCCAAATCATCTAGTCAATCACTCATCACATATTAGACCAAGGCTCATCTCAACTTGGTCTCTCACGCGTCTTCGCCGTGCACTAGGAGGAGGGGAGCAGAGGCTCCGCTGCGGGGGAGAAGAAGCTAGAGAGGGAAGACCAAGATGAGGTGGTTATTGGTGGCGCTGCTCGGCCCTAGCGCGGTGGCGCTGATCAGCCGTCGTAGGTGCGGAGCGCTTGAGAATCTAATGGCGTTTCCGCAGCGTAGAGAGGAGGCTTTCCGGAGAAGAAGAGAAAATTCTGGAGGCTGAGATATTTCGACGGTGAAAAGCCATGGCGAGAAGCTTCCAACCAATCGCACACGCCGGGACAAGCCTAAGCAGCTGAGGACCGCAGGATGCATATCGGATGGAGCAAATCAGTTTTAATTTTGCTATCGTGACCACGCTGGTCGTGCGCAGAGCGATGCGCATTTCACATATAGAAATGACGAGTTTTGACAGTTTGAGAAGCTGAACTAATATCCCTGATCTAGCAGCTTAAAACTTCTTATTTTTCCAGAAACGAAAAAATATATAATTTTGAAAGTCATAAAATAATCTAGGATAAAGACCCACAAATTTACATCAGGATAAAGATCAGATTAAAAAAAAGCTCAAGTTAACAGTAATAGCCGTACATAAGTTCGATCCTTTTACCGGGGTATAGAGTTGTAATTTTGGTGGCCTGAGGAAGTTCTGAGGCGCTCAGAAGGGTGCAAGTTCTGCATCTGGCTCAAGAAGTCTGACTCGACGTTAGACTGTCGCTGCGAGTAGCTAGGCTTGAGTTATCTGAAATGGCCGGGACTGCTGGCCGGAAGGGCGCAATGGTGGCATCTGGGTAGGATCAGCGGTGATGTAGTGCATGTATTGCTGCAGCTCAGGAGGAACCGGTGCCATTCCCTTCCCCATGACCAGCATGTGTGTTCAAATGTAACAGTAACCTTTCATTGCACTGTTTATTCGTTCAGATTAAGGCTATATATCTGAAGCAGATCTGCCGGCTGACTTGCTATAATAGCAAAGGATGCAGAAGAGAAATATATATAAGAACGATGTTGTGCACTGTGACGAACTTGTGCATACGATATGATGCCATTCAGTACCTGAAGTTGTAGCTGAAGTGATTTAAGGTAGTCGATCGCTTCATCTAGCATGGAGCCATGGACACCTTGTCGGTCTGAACAAGTTATATATTCCGTGATCAGACAAATAAAAACTGCAGAAGAGAAACTGTGAAAGACACAACTCATGTATATTACCTTGGTGCAATATGGAAGTAACTCCTGCAGTTAGCCCTAGGCGTTCGGTGCTACCGAACCGAACCGATCGGTTCTTCGGTTCTTGACGAAGTTCGGTTCCTAGGAAAGTCGGTACCGATCGGTTCGTCGAAAAATTCGGTATCGACAAAGTTCGGTTTCGGTTAGTTCGGTTCGGTTCCGGTTCCGAACCGAACTAACCGATCATCTACTGAACAGGTCATTGTTGCAATAAAATTGGTCATAATTTAGATGTCTAGGAAAAAAACTGATCATATGACTAAAACACCTGGTGATCATATCAGCTAGCATATCATGTGTGGAGTTCCACCGAGTGCACACATTAAGGCTCAAGAATGCCTTGCTGTCCACTTTCTCCAATTCAGCACACTCTCTAAATTTGACCAATCTTGATGTACCATTCTTGATAAATCTAACAACAGCCCGCACACGTTTGATAGAATTGTCTACTTCTTTCAAATCATCTTGCACTATCAAATTAACTATATGTGCAGCACATCTCATGTGAAGGTACTTGCCCCCAGCTATGCTAGTTTCTAAACTATTCATTTGCCTTCTCAAATAATTAACACCACTATCATTTGCACTAGCATTATCAATAGTTACTGTCATAACTTTGTCCAAGCCCCAATCAAGCAAGACTTTCTGTAGGTGTTTCCCAATATCATCCCCCTTTTTCCCTTTTACCTTATAAAAACTAATTATCTTTTTATGCAAGGTCCAATTATTATCAATAAAGTGGGTTGTAACAGTCATGTAACTATCTTGTTGCTGTGATGTCCAGCCATCAGTTGTGAGGCAAACTCTATGACATTGTTCTTGAAAAAATATTTTTAGTTTTGCTTTTTGCTCAAAATACAATTGCACAGTGTCCCTAGTGCATGTCCTTCTAGATGGCAAATTGAACCGAGGGCAGGCAAGAGCCATGAACTTTCTAAAACCAGGTTTTTCACCTTTTGCAAAAGGTTCCTCATCTTCTATTATCATTTCAGCAAATGCAGACCTAAGCAACTCAGGGTCAAACTTCCAAGTTCCTACACTACTGCCTTGATTTATTTGCAAAAGACTTTGCTTTTCATCACCACTACTAGCCCTATGAGGATTACTCTTGCAGGTGTTAAAATGTTTACGCATGACAGACGTACCATTATGAACTGGATGTGCCATGATTTCAGAGTTGCAATAATTGCATTTTCCCTTGACCACCACACCATCAACCTTGATCTTGCCGAAGTGTTGCCACATGTTAGATCTTGCTGCTATCTGTTTTCTCGGCTTCTCCTCCTCAACATCTACATTGATGACCTCCTTCCCAACAGCAGCACCATCTCCAGTAGCAACATCCTCTTCATTCCCATGGCTCTCAACCCAATTACTGATCTCTTGGTCAATGTCCTCCTCAAGCTGAGACATCTGAAAAAATAATTGAAAAAATCAATTACTGAATTTAGGAAGCAGAAATCTATGACAATTTTAGATAGTTCGACAATGAAATCAATTACTGAATGAACTTGGCCACATGCCCACATACAACTTTAGATACTCCTCCTCAAGCAGAAATCTATGACAAATTTAGATAGTTCAACAATGAATTCAAGAAGCAGGCTAATCTGTCAATTTAAGATAGATCATAGTGAATGTAGACAATCAATCAACTCCAAGTTCATACTTAACATGGTACTTAACATCTAGGCAACGAATCAGCTGTTGTGTCGTTGCTGCGTTTGCATATATCTCATTGGAATTCTGTTACAAGGGAAAAACTGAGATGCATAAGATCCATTGATCAATCAATCTGGTAGGTCAGAATCAATCTAGAGTCCTCCACAAGATAGCAAATATGTTTGAAATCAAATGAATTGGACACACAGTTTTGGTCTTCAGGAACAGTTTTACATACAAGCTAACTTGGCCAGGCTTCCTATTTTATCCATAAAATATGAATAAGACTGATTGTTTCTGTACTAACTTGCTTGTTTCTGCATGGGGCCCCTACAGAAGAAATCACAGTGCACTTTCTGCATTTTTTCTAAGCTTACAGTTAGTGTTCTCCTACTGAATAATGGAAGTGGAGTAGTACTGTGGAGGCTTAGTTAGTTGTAATTACGTGAGGTACTTGTATATGATGAAAATGGTACCTAGAAAATTATAAGGAATTTCAGTCAATAATGCATACCGCTTGATTTGTCATGGTTATACTGCAGTTAGCTGATTGCCTCTCACAATATACATTAAGGAACCCACTTCTCTTGCATGGTACTTAACATCTAAGCAATGAATCAACTCCATGATTGTTTAGTGTTCACAAAAACTTACACTGCAGGAGGCAATGGATGTAGCCGTCTTGGGGACTTTGGATGGAGGGCGAAGGGGGTAGGGGGCGTCGCCGCGCCGGGACTCCGGGTCCACGAGGGTCGAGGGGAGGGCGCTAGGGATGCGGCGGGGGTGGGGTCGTGGCCCGTGGGTCGCGGCTAGTCGTTGTAGCGTCCCGCTTCCTATGATATAGACTGCCCTCACAAACCAACATAAATCTTTTCTTTGTCCTCACTCGTGCGCACCCAGGAAGAATTTCCCGGTCGGTCACCCATCCCCAAATTGCTCCAAGCAAGCACGCTTAACTTTGGAGTTCTTTAAAATTGAGCTTCCAGAAAAGAAGTTGCAACTTATGGTATGAATATCCTATTAATCCTATTAAGCCCTGTGCCGGGTGTCACAGTCGTGGGGAGGCGGCCGGCGCGGGTGGGGATTGCGGCGAGGCTGCGCAGGTGGGGATTGCGGTGAGGCTGCGCGGGTGGATGGGTGGCGATGCGCCATGCGCCGGTGCCCCGTGCGCCGGAGGTCGGACCGCCGGTGCGCCATGCGCGGGTGGCGGGGTGGGGACTGGGAGTGGGGACTGTCGGACTAGGGTGGGGATTGACCGATTGGCGATTGCGACGCGGGTGCGGTCTGCGGGGGCCGGGGGGCTAGGGTTACTCTCAGCAGTCGGTGGGGACTGGGGAGCTCAGGCGTCAACTAGGTGGGTCTTATTGGGCCGGTTCTTCGGTAAGTTCGGTTAACCGAGATGGAGAACCGATTTTAGCGAAGAAATTTCGGTTCCTCGAAAACGAGAACCGAACCAGGAACCGAGATTTCGGTTCTCGGTACGTTCGGTTCGGTTCTCGGTTCTTGGTAAAATTTGCCCAGGGCGACCTGCAGTGCCTTCGGCTTCTCATTGATCCTATCCCTTCTCTACAAACGTTCCAAACAAAAACTGCAGGAACACCAAATGCTGATAAGCTGGTCATGATCAACGTATATACATGATAGCAACATACCCTTTCTGAAAAATTGTGGAACTCAGCAGATCTGCTTCTACGAGTAGGGGGAGTAGACATTATTGAGTACTTGGGTTGACAGTTGACAGTTGACTTGACTTGCTCCTTGTCCCTGTCCGTTGTTGTTATCTTTATACCTCACAAGTCACAATGCCAGCTGAATATGAGCGTGAAGTTTCTCCCATCTGGAAACTGAAGGTGCCACTTAACTAAAGTCTTTTTGTGGTACCTCAAAAGAGGGGTCACCCTCACTAAGGGCGATTTATTAAAACAAAACTGGAAGGGAGATGGAGGATGTTGTTTTTGCAGCTCTGCTGAAACCATTCAACATGTTTTCTTTAACTGTCATGTGGCTAAATTTGTGTGGTATGCATTGTTTTTCACTTTTGGCATTCAATCTCCAGTTAATGTTGCTAATTTGTTGGGATCATGGCTTGCAGGTTTCACTCCAAATCTTAGAAAACCAATTTTAGTTGGTGTTGTTGCTTGCTACTTGGCTATTTGGCTTACTTGAAATGATGCTGTAGCAAAATAATGCCTAACTCGTACTCGCAGGTGGAGGTTCTGGGCCCGACATTGGTCGCTGCTATCTAAAGAGGAAGCGAAAGATTACCTAGAGAGGATATTTGGACTGACAGTTGACTTGACCCCTTGTTCCTTGTACTTTGTCCAGACGGGGTAGTATAGGTCGCCCATGGGATGCACCAGCAGGGACCTGTTGGTCCCCATCCAAACACGCTACCAATTTTCCTATGCTGCGGCGTTGTGTTTTCACACATGACTGTGCATACTAGTGCTCATAGTTAACAACGCAAAGTCAAGCCCAACAACTCATTGCCCTAGTCAATTAGGTTTTATATGTACTCATTTTGGTTAGAGACAGCCAGACCATCTAGAGCAGCTCCAGCGTTGCAGGAAAATGAACCGGGGGGCGCTGCATGCGAACCACATTTATTGGACGGTTTGCACGTTTACTGTCAGAAGATGGAAGCGAACTCTGCAGATGCGCCGAACCAAAGCCAATAAAAATAATGGGGCATGGACATGACCGTTACCTCCCCCTCCCATTCCAAATAAAATAAGCATTATACAGTTCTGGTGTGGGCCCCACTATTTGATGTTGACGCTGGAGAGACCGAACCGTGGTTTGGTTCGGCAGGGCTGCCTTTGCGAGTTCGAACAAGGACTGGAGCTGCTCTTACAAACCACATTCACACAAGTTTAACATACATAAGAACATAGCGAATGAGAAACCCGATATATATTCTATACCTATGCATAATAATAAAGAAACGCGGCGGTAATTCTAACTCTCTACTGAATCCAACTACACCCTCAACAAATCAAACACGCAAGGCATTGTTTGCTACAAGATTTATCTCTATTACGCCTTCAAAACTGAAGGACTTCCATACTCATCATTCAGAATCTCTCGCCAAGTCTCACGGAGAAGGATCCAGTATCAATATTGTGATCCATAGTGAACTCCGCTCGTATCATGCCAAACTTGATGCCAAGGCCGTAGGAGGACCCACGGCCGGCGCGTTGGAAGAACTCTGTTGGGTTCCCTTCCACATCCTTGGAGCTACCAAGATCAGTACCATGCTCAGCAAATGCGTAAACCTGTGCATATCTGTCCACCACTGTAACAGGAATGCTAGCTCGGTGGCAACCTTCATGAATAACCAAAACAAAACAAATCAGAATAGAAAAACTTTATGAGCCTACATGACCAGTGATGAAATCGATGCATCATAATTCTTAAAAAAAAGTTCGAATACCATACTGGATTAATAATTCTCACTTCAAGGAGATTCCTAGCTGCGCCCAGTTCCCCAATCTCATAGCCCCTAACCGAATAAGGACCTCCGAGTGCAAATGCATCATAGCTTGGCAGATCTCCTACACAACCTGCGTGACGGCCATGAAGGGCCAAAACAGCTGGAGGTGGCTTGCCGGCACCTTTCTCCTGGTTATTCAATTTGATGAACTTTGTCACTGAAAGCTGATGACGGTTGAAGAATGGATTTTTGCTCCCAATGCCCAGACCTTGATCAACCTGCAGCACATAAAAAAAACTTCCTTGAGAGGTTACCATGGAAAACTTTCTTTAACCCTTGATGTCAGTAAACTAGTCGAACTATCAAGTACATCAGCAATAAAGATAAAAGACAAACGATCAAAGCACATTTTCTCTGTCATAAGCAAGTGTCTCAACTTTAATATAACATTAGATAATTATAAATTTTGCTAAAATGTGCCCAAACATTTTGGTTTATGCACTGCTGCGCAAACTTCAAATGTAGAACACTTCTAAAACCAAAGGAATATAATCAATCATATTAATAGACTGCCATAGCCACTTTCACACAAAGAGGTACTTAATCCCATTTGGTTCAAAAAGCAGCATACCTGGAATATACATCTGTCGCCAATTGCAGCACCATTTACAAACTCTGTATTGTCACGAGTCATGTTAGCTTGTAGAAAAGCCATTCGATCTACGCCTGTACCACTGAATGTTGTGGGAGGCCCGTCCATGCTCAACCTGCCAGTAGGCAATACTCGCCAACCATGTCTACGAATATTGTTATTTTCATCGCGTGCCGTGATCTCTTCAAGCACTAGGCCATATGTGAATTTGCTCTGCTGTGCGAATTTCTGAAGCAAAACAAAAGATGCAGTTTCAACATGTCACAAATCTATCTTGAAACGGTTGTTAATGGAAATAAAAAGTTATAAAATGCAATCAGTGCAAACCTCTGTTACATTTGCTTTATATCCAACTCTGTCAATCCATAGTGGCGGGACTGGTTCCATGCTGGGACCAGCAACAATGACAGGGCTCAATTTCCTGGTGTTAAAGAAGCTAGTTTTGAAGGCGCGGTTTCTACTGCGGTTCTCAACGCCATCAAGATAAGGATGCTCATACTCAAAATTGAAAGAGAGATCATCCTAATATGCCCCCAAAAAAGGACATGGGTAAGTGCAAGTACATTTAGAAAGATTATGAGGATATATCATAGGTGTTATAACTGCACAAACTAAACTAGAGAACCATCTCAGAGTGGAGTTAATAACAGAGCTGACCAGCAACTCAACTTAGGGTTGAGTAGGTTCCTGGATGTAACAGAACCAACCAGGGACCTGTTTAAACCAGAGATGTTGCGGTGCCCAAACGACACGGTTCCTCCAGGTTTAATAGATGCCTAGGGAAAAAAAATGTTGCCAAGAGACCATGTCAGCAAGGTCGCCTTGCATTCTAAGTACAGATCCTGCAGAGAACAAGAGGATGTGAATCGGTGGTACATTACAAGAGTCGGACGCCCTTGATCCCCAAGCTCTATGCTCCAATGTGTATTTACTCCTGCTGACCTTGGTTCTAGCTCCCTGAGCTGAAATTCAACAACCACACCGCCATTTTTCATCTCGTCAGGGCGAGGAATCAGTTCAGCACTGGAGAATAATCCGAGGGACTTGATATGCTTCACAGCTTGATCAGCTGCTCCAATGTTGTAGATATGTCCAGGTCTAAGCTGCAACCGAAAGGCGAAACCTAAATCACACCGAATTGCAGTCACATAAAAACAGAGCACATTAAAAAATATAATGGCAGGCACATATGTACCGGAGAATCATGTTCATGATCGAATGAGTATAGAATCAAATAATTCACCTATCCCAATAACAAAGAAACCTGACTTAAATAATCTTGTATTAAGAGCAAAATTAGCTAAAGGGATGGGACATAATTATTAAGGAAACCAACGTGGCCCAACGATATAGTACATTTTTCCAGTAGTAATTCTAAATACTATTGCGTGTAATGTAGGTTTAGCGGTTCTCGAGCCATCAATGATTGGTGAACCGGCGGATCCATTTGCAACTCCTCTAAAAATATTAAATATTACCAGAGTGGTACATATTTTCCATATTTCAAATAGTCCGTACAGTACCCAATAAGTTAGTACATTAAAAAAATATTGGAGTCATGTGCAACGAAGCATGTAAGTCAACCATGGAGCTTGTTACATGATGGCATCAAGAACCAAGATACCTGCTGGGGCAGCTCCCTCTCGATGACAGGGATGTGGGTGTTGCCGTTGACGGCATTGCCGAGCTCGTCCAGGAACCAGTACTCCACCCTGGTAATGTCCCCCTCCTGCACCTCGCATGCGAGCTCGCCGGAACCGGGGTTCCCGAAGCGGGCCACCCGCGCGCACGCGAAGCCCTCGCCGTGGTACCACCTCTCGACGCGGTCGGCGACCCACCACAGCAGCCGCGGGCTCGCCCCGCCACCGTGGTCCCTCACCAACCCCTCCAGCTGCTCCCGCATGGCCTCCGGCAGGATGCACGGCCGGGCGCCGCCGACGCGCTGCTGGTGCTCGCGCTCCTGCCGCAGGTCGCGCTCAAACCTCTCCCGCTCCGACATGGCCTCCTCGCGGGGAACGTCGTCGTCGTGGGGCTGCGCCGCCGTGCGACCCACCCCCACGTTGACACACCTGAACCGGTCGACGGGGATGACCTTGTGCCGGTGCCTCGCCGCCCCCTGGTGCCGGGCAGCAGGGTGCCGACGCGCGTCCTGGTCCGACTCCGGCTTCTTCTTCCTGTCGTCCGCGTGGGCGGCGCCGGCTGGGAAGATCCACGACAGGAAGCCGCCGAACACGGCGCCGGGCCATCCGCCGTGCCCGTGGTCACTGCTCCGGGAGCGACCCGAGGCAGCGGCGGCGGCATTATTGATCGCGGAGGCGAGGGATCGGTTAGGGGAAGAAGCTCGGGGTTCCGGGATGTGGCTGGAGGAAAGGATAAGGCGGGGGCCGGAGCATTGTGGTGACGAGATGGAGGCCGCTTGTTGCTCGGGAGGGCCGCCGGCGTCGGAGGCCATTGGGTACGGTGGTACCGGACGTCTGCTGGAAAGAAGAGGGTTTTTCGAAGGTAACCGCATCGCCCTTCCTTACATTCACCCGAGAGAACAACCTTGGAGAGTAAGGTATTGTTGGCCTTTGAGCCTTTGAGGTTGGTACTGCGGCAAACAAAAAAAAACTTTCAAGCCCCTCCATTAAGTTTCACATATATTTTGATTTTACTAGCTGAGTGACCATATGGTGCTACGAGCAGCAAAACAGAATGAACTGAGAATTTGATATCTTAGAGCATCTCCAATAGTTCCTTATTTTTTCTCCCCAAATCTTATTATTTACCAACTCCTCAAATAGATATGGGAAGAAAAAAAGAGTCCGTCTCCAAGAGTACCCATTTTACTTTGGCAAAATAGCCGATTTTATCCCTGAACTTTCACACTCGGCTCAATTTCATCCCTCAACTATGAAAACGTCCAAATCGGTCCTCAAGCTATCCAAACCGACTCAATTTCATCCTTCCCAATCAGCTAAAGCTTCAATTCAATTGAATAGACTATTTTACCCCTATTTTCTTTTCCTATTAAAGCATCACCATCTCTTTTCTCCTCCTCCTCTCCATGGCGACTGCACAGGAGCAGTAGTTCAGCATCCCAACCAGGCAACTCGCCGGCCACCATGAGCCAGCCACATGTGCATATGTAAACCGGAGATGATTGGTTCTAGCCACATGGTTACGACGTGTCTATACACTTCTTGCAGACTCTACTAACCTGGTAAGTTGCAAGGCCCGTGACTTCAACGTGCAAGCCTCGTCACCTGTGAGTGGCCGGCTAGCTGCATGGTTGGGGCGTCGAGCTACTGCTCCTGTGCAGCCGCCATGGGGAGAAGGAGAAAAGAGATGATGATGATGCTATTCAAAAGAAAATATGGGCAAAATGGCCCATTTCCTGACCAAATTCGCGGTTCCCGTATATTACCGGGAATGTTCCCGCGGGAGGTTCCCGTATTCAGCCCGACTCCCTTTCCCCTCTGGCGGCCCAGCCCACTTACCGGCCCGCACCGCACTCCATCCCTCTCTCTCTGCTCCCCTTGCGCCGCCGCCCGTGTCCCGCCCCCCACCCCAACCCCTGCGCCGCCGCCGCCCAACCCTTGCACCGCCGCCCGTGTCCCGCCCCCCACCCCAACCCCTGCGCCGCCGCCGCCCAACCCTTGCGCCGCCGCCCGTGTCCCGCCCCCCACCCCAACCCCTGCGCCGCCGTCGCCCGTGTCCCGCCCCCCACCCCAACCCATGCGCCGCTGCCGCCCAACCCTTGCGCCGCCGCCCGTGTCCCGCCCTCCACCCCAACCCCTGCGCCGCCGCCGCCCAACCCTTGCCGCCCGATAGCAATTCAGGGCTGTCACTTGCGGCGGCGACGACGCCACCAAGGTCCCGCTCCGCACCCCTTCGCTCCCGCCGTCGTGTCCCCGCCGCCGCGTCCTCCGCGGTGGTACTGACCAGTGCTCGCGTGCGCAGCTGCAGGAGCTTGACGAGATGAAGCGCCGCCTCAAGGAGATGGAGGAGGAGGCCGCCGCGCTCCGCGAGATGCAGGCCAAGGTCGCCAAGGAGATGCAAGGTACTGCTGTCGTGGTGTTGTCGTTTTCATTGCTGCTTGGACATGGTGTTATGATGTGGTGTGTGGTCGAATTCGTTGCTGCCTGATGTTACTGCTGATCTATAGTAGGGTGGCTGTGAGATTTATTAACTTGTATCTGCTTATCAGTACTTGGTAAGGTTGCTGTAGAAGCCATGTGGTTGTTTAGATTGATTGTTCTGGTTGCTGCATGGATGTGAATGCAGCACATAATATTACCGGGCGAAATTAGGTAGTTATGTGTTTAATAGGCTCGGTATGGGATGGGTGATTGTGACATACATCTCTATTTTGTACCCTCTCTTTCCCGTCATGTTTGTCAACCCCGCTCTGTTCATTTTACTTGTATTATAATTTCCATGTGTATAGTTGTGGATCTGTGTTCTGTATAGTTTCTATTTCATCTAGATTCAATTTATATATAACAATTTTAGTTATTCAATTTCAAAAAGGATTGGTATAAGTTTGAATATTAAATTTGAATCTGACTGTATGTATTTAATTTTTTCCATTGCTAGGATCTAATAGGTCAAGCTCAATAAATGGAAGCTCTGTTCCTACTCAAGATCTTGATTTGTGTATTTCTAGTGGAACTCCTACATCTAGCCAAGCATCTTATTTATCAAGTCCAAATGGAGATGTTACTGGTGCTGGTGCAGCTTCTTCGTCAAGTCCAACTGCTGCTGCCGGTGCTCCTTGTGGTGATGCTGCAAATGCCATCATTGTTGAAGGTGATGATCTTGTTGCAGATAAAGATGAACATACTAGAAAGAGGGTGAAGAGGTGCACATATGATGTGTGGCAGTACTACAACAAGAAGGAATTGGTCATTGAGGATAATGGGAAGACATATGTTCAGAGGTGGGCTTACTGCAAGTACCCAAAATGCAAATATAAGGGTAGATGTGAGAGCAATTATGGAACAACAGGATTTTGGACTCATCTGAGGGTAGCACATAGTGTAGTGAAGGGCCAGCAGCAACTAAAAGTGGAAAAAGACAACGGAAAAGACATCAAAGCTGTGGTACCATACAGGTATGATGAAGAGGCCAGTTTGAGAAAGTTTTACTTGGCAATAGTAATGCATGAGTATCCGTTTAATATATCTGAGCATGAGTATTTTGTTGAATTTATCAAATCCATGGGTCCAAGCTTTCCAATCAAATCTAGGGTTACCATTAGAAAAGAAATCATGAACATATTTTTACAAGAGAAAGAGAAATTGTATGCATATTTCAAATCTGTCTCTTGCCGGATTAGTGCCACCATGGACATGTGGACTTCAAATCAGAACAAATCTTACATGTGTGTCACTGTACATTGGATAGATGACAACTGGTGTATGCAGAAAAGGATTGTGAACTTTGTGCATGTAGGTGGACGACACACTGGTGCCAAGTTGTCTGAAACATTTACTGAACTCATGGTTAAGTGGTACATTGATAAGAAATTGTTTGCTCTGACCTTGGACAACGCATCAGCAAATGAAGTAGCAGTCAAAGACATCATCTCTGATCTAAGGGCCAATGCTAGTGCTTCATCTTTGATATGTGATGGAATATTCTTTCATGTCAGGTGTGCTTGTCACATACTAAACCTAGTTGCTAGGGAAGGTTTGAGTGTGATCATATCCACAATTGAGAATATTAGACAACTAGTACTTGCTGTCAAAGGATCCCCATTGCAATGGGAGGAGCTCATGAAGCGTGCAACTGAGTGTGGACTGGATGCAAACAAGGGCCTTTCACTTGATGTATCAACAAGATGGAATTCAACCTATTTGATGCTCCGAGATGCCTTGTACTACAAGAATGCATTCATGAGGCTGAAATCATCATATCGTCGTAGGTATGAAAAAATTACTCCTTCTCCTAGTGAATGGGCTATGGCATTCAAACTTTTCCAATGCTTGAAGAAATTCTTTGATCTCACTGAGTTATTGTCTGGTAGTCAATATCCAACCGCAAATCTGTTCTATAGAGGGTTTTGTGATATAAAGGTTTTGCTACATGAATGGTCTCTTAGTGAAGATAACACTATTTGTGCAATGGCTATTTCTATGAGTAGAAGTTTGAAAAATATTGGAAGAAGTCGTCCACCACACTTGCTGTTGCTTGTTTCCTAGATCCTAGGTATAAGAAAAGGATTATAGAGTTCTACATGAGAAAATTCCATGGAAATGCATCTCTTCTTCATGTTGATGAACTTGTTGATGTTATCAAGAAATTGTACCAGTTCTATGTTAATGATGCACCCCTGTCTTCGAGGCCTAAAAGCAAATCAAATGGACCTAGTGATATGGATATTGATACAGCAGACCTTTTAGTGGACAATGGAGATGAGGAACTAGAGAGCTACCTGTACGAGTCTAGTGGACCTGATGGTGATGAAATGAATGAGTTGGATAAGTATATGGCAGATCCACCTCTCAGGCTTAGTGGTCAGTTTGATATCTTGGCATGGTGGAAGAACCAGACCGATGAGTATCCTGTTCTTTCAAGAATAGCTCATGATTTGCTGGCTGTACAAGTCTCAACCGTCGCTTCTGAATCTGCTTTTAGTGCTGGTGGACGTGTAGTTGATCCTTTCCGTAGCCGCCTTGATCCTGAAACTGTTGAAGCTTTGATATGCCTGAAAGATTGGGTTGCTGCAGGAAGAAGAGGTTAGAAAAACATCTCAGTTTTAGTTATTGTACAATATTTTATCATAATCATGTTTTCTAATATATGTGTCTTGGCTAACTATGATTTTCAGATAAGAAGATTGGTTCGATTGTTGGTGATCTTGAAGTTATTGAGGCTCTTGCTTCAAAGCTGAAGATTGAGGTCATTTTACTGTACAGTTACTTTTGAATTTTGAACATTTTTTGCTACTGTAGCTCTTAAGATTGATGCCACCTATTTGTTGTAGGACGACGATGTCGCGGACAGTGATGAAGAAGATGGGCCACATGCAGATGATCTGGCCTTCTTTGACATGTAGTCATATTACTCGTGTAGATGTAGACATATCAGCTATTGTGGTATTTTTTTTAATTTGGACTTGTGATCTGTGAACTTGTTTTCTGTTGTGACTTATGACTTGTGAACGGTTGTTAGCTTGTTGATTGTTCGGCTGTTCGGAACTTGTTTGCTAATTGCTACTTGTCAACTTGTTTTATTGTGTGCATATCGTTGCTATTGTTGTGTCGAGCTCATTATTTTAAGTGGTTACGTATATTGATATTCCCGTTTTATGTTACCGTTTCCCGATCGTAATCGACACGTTCCCGTTCGAATTATTCCGTTCCCGATATCCCGTATTACCGGTTTTGTTTTCCCGTCCGGCCTTCCCGTTCCCGTTTCCGTTCCCGGCAAAAAAATACGGGAGCGGGAACGGTTAAGACCTTTTCCCGACCGTTCCCGATCGTTTTCATCCCTAGTTGGGCCCAGCATTTCCCACCCCTGTCGCTCCAGCGCAGTAACGGGAGAGGGAGCTGGACCTGAGCAGCAAAGCGCAGGCGCAGCCAGGCGACGGAGGAAGAAGACGCGGGATGAAAAAACGCGTGGGGGACCGATGAGGACTCGCCGAGCAGTGCGCATATATACTTACAAAGGGAGGCAATTTATCAGTTATTAGCAGATGGGGAACGGAAACTATTGGAGAGTGTTTTTTTTTTTACTTTTTCTATAAAAAATAAGGATAGGGAAGCGATACGAGGAACTCTTGGAGATACCCTTAGAATTGTAGAGCTTCTTGAAACTTAGTACAATCCAAAATTTAGCAACACAACACCTGGCAATTATAACCGAGGCAAAAATAAACTAGTACTAGTAGCCGAGTAAAACTTTTCTTTTCTTTTTTGTTTCATCAGTTTTGACTTTAAGGATGAATTTGTTTTAGGAGAAACCCTTCCAAACAGGCTCTGAAGATGTGTCATTTATACTACTGTCCTTGGAGGAGAAGTAGCTTTCCCATGAGGTAAACCACGTGAAAAAATCTCTGATTTATATCATTGAGCAGAGTACAATTGATGGGTCATACTGAATAGACTAATTGGCTCTGCCTCTGCATGAACTTGTACAAACGAATATCAGGGGGAAAAACTCTGAAAACAATGACTCATTGTGCTAAAGCATGAAAAAACTCGAAGTGGCCTATTTTTTCAGGTAGTATGGGAAGATGAACTTCTTATTTTTCTAACTTCATCATATTGTATATTAGAGGTTCTTTCAGTGTTTCAATCGTACCAAAGGGCTACCAAAAATTATAGCTCGAGTTTACTATACCAGATGTACCAAACACATGACAATCTATGTAGCTACTAGCTAGCGTTAGTATCTCTTACGTCATGGTCAGTACTACTTTTCCAGCAACAGTAGAAGAGCTCACTGTACTAACTAATCTCCAAAAATATCAGTCGATCCGCGCTAAAAAGAACAAATGTGTAAGGCTCAACTCCTTTGTACATATACTCTGCTAGCCTAAAGTTTTTGGACGAAAGATGATACAATGGATGAAAAATTACTGTAGCTGATCCTAGCCCCAGCAATCCATTGTCAAAGCTATGGGTTCGGATTGGCAGTGGATGGCTTTTGAATCAAAACGCTTCAGAGAAATTTACATTTCTTTTTGAGGTAACAGGAGGGGCGAGCCCCTACTGGTTATATACATTGCTTAAAAAGAAGAGTTTTACAAGTGCTAGCAGAAAGATGAAAAAAAGATGGATTACAAGAGGTTGTGATTGGTCAAAGAGGAGGAAGCAGATCAGATTATGGACTTATTATTTTTTGCAAATCCAGGCTTTGCGCTATCTTAGGCAGGTTGAACTGGCTGAGTAGAGCCTTGAGGAGAGCGTTGAGATGAGTGGGACGAGTGATGGGATTTCGCCGTCTCTCGCCGGTGAGGATTGCGTTCGTGCGTGCGGGGGCAGATCGGTGGCCAGTGCTCCTCCGCTAAGGCACTCGGTTCCGGTCTCAACGGCTTCGCCGGATCCACTCCATGGGCTGAGGAAAGAGGGGAATGGTTCGCATTTCTGGGTGTTGCAGGATGGCGAGATCTCGGAGGGGGAAGACGAGGGAGATGATGCTACGTCTTCCGCCGGTGAGTCAATCTCCGATTCCGAGCTTTTGCGCGATGCCTTGGTAGCTGGATATACGTTAGAGGAGATACGCCGGGGGGAGGCTCTGGCTACTCACATTTCTCCACCAAGTTCTGTGTCTGTTAACTGTATTATAGGTCGGGCGGCGCGCCGTCGAGCGCTATCACAGCGGATAGTGGACGCTGTAGCAAACCGACGAGCGGCGGCAGCAAAGCCATGGAAGGGTCCTTTACCCAAGCGAAGGGAGTCCCCAGAGCTGTCTCTGGGGATGTTCCTATGAAGGATCTCAGATCTGGGAAGGGGAGAACGGAGATGCATGGGTCGACAAACAGGCTGAAGGACATCTTGGTTGCCGGCGGTTCGCCGTCCTTGAGGGAGGTGGCGGCGGCGGGGTAGGGAGGAAGAAGGAAGGTTGACGGGTTGACTGGATTGGTGCCTCGTTTTCCTGGGCCTGAAACGCTTCGTTTTTGGCCCACCGACTGCTCAGTTCTGTGCGCCCGATTAAATTCGCGGCGGGGTTGGCGTGCCTCTTCAAAAACGAAGGGAAACCGAGGGGTTGGGTTAGTAACAGTCCCTCAAAATCCCTGGCAAAGGAAAGCACAAATCAGAAGTTTCCATCGGCAGCTAAGATGTTCAGAGGGCACGGTGGAAGGGAGAAAACGGGGAGGTGTGGAGGTCGCTCCTTTGGTCCAGGCCGTCATGCAGGGGCGGCAGGTGGCGCGATTGGTGATCAGCAAAGGGAGAGGGAGGAAGAGGAGTTGAGAACAAGAGGAGGCGACAGACGTGCTAAAGCAAGTTCTGTCGGTGGGTCACAGAGAGGGAGCGGGAGCTTCAGGGGAGACCATGGCCGGGGATGGCCGTGAGGAGGGGCAGTAGGGAGAAGGGGAGGAATTGGGGGTGCTTGGTCTGGTCGGTTTGGCAGGCAAGTTGGGGCTGGAGGGCTAGGCAGGAAGGATCACAATACAGAGGGTGGAACACACTGGAAGGTTCAGAAACTGCAGAAAGAGACAGAACTACAGAGAAGGAAGACAAGAAAAAAGATACGGATGAAGAAATGATAGAAGCAGAAGTAGAAGAAGAGGGTTCAGAACAGGGAGGAGGAGGTGTCAAATGTTCCAGATGCACAAAGAGAGGGCATGCGACAGCAAAGTGTGTGGCAGAATTACTCTGTGTAATTTGCAATGCTGAGGACCATGTTAATCATAGGTGCCCATTGCTCAAGCAAAGCAGACCTGTAGCACATGCTGTTGGTTATGCAGTCCATGGATTGGGATTTTATCATATCACTCATGCGCCTCTACCCAGATCAAAGAAGGAATCCAGGTCAGCTGTGATTTCGATGGTAGGTGGGGTGTTAACCAAGGAGCAGGTGGTGGTTCAGTTACAGAGGATTTTTCCAGGGAAATGGTCCTGGGAATTGAGTGAACATGAACAGAATGTCTTCATAACTAAGTTTCCATCTAGGCAAGATTTATAGAGGGCTATTGCATTTGGAGGAGCTGATGTTAAAGAGGTAGGCATCCAGAGCTTGAGGCTTCAATTTGATGTTTGGGTTGAAAAGGACGAAGGCTTCTTACTTCCTAAGGTGTGGATCAGAGTGTATGGGTTAAGAAAATCTTTGAGAGAGTTTATGAACCTCTGGGCAGTGGGGTCTATGCTTGGATCGACTCAGACTGTGGACATGGAGTCAACAAGAAAGAATGAGATTGGTAGAATTCAAGTGGCAGTGCTAAATCCTATGCTCATTCCAGCTCGCTTGGATGTAGTGATTGGTGATCATTACTTTGAGCTAGATTTTGAGGTGGAAAAGCTAGGGGTGGATGAAAATGAAGAAGAAATGGAGGTGGACTGGAAGGGAGGAGAAGGTGATGGAGAAGAAGAAGAGGAGGAGGAACCAGAAAGGGTATTTTTTTCTTATCATTTGGCTAGCCTGTATGTTTTCTTATCTAGTTTACCAATGTTCATGCTCTCATTCTTTAGAATACCTAAGGGTATTCTAAAAAAACTAGACTATTATAGATCTAGGTTCTTTTGGCAGAATGATGAGCATAAGAAAAAATACAGGCTACCAAATTGGGTGTACTGTGTACACCAAAGTGCATAGGAGGAATGGGGATCACAAATTTGGATGCTTAGAATATTTGTCTCTTAAGTAAATGGCTGGTTCAACTCATAAATGAGGATGGAACATAGCAACAATTGCTTAAAAGAAAATATTGTAATAACAAACCTTTAACACAAGTAGTCAAAAAGTCGGGAGATTCTCAATTCTGGTCTGGTCTAATGGAAGTAAAAGAATTGCTACTGGCTAGAGGGAAGTTTGTGGTAAACAATGGGGAACAGGTGAGGTTTTGGGAAAACTGGTGGGTAGGACATGCACCCTTGATGAAGCAGTTTCCTGGGATGCATAACATTGCATGGAAACGAAATCAAACAGTTGCCTCAGTCCTCTCTAGTACTCCTCTGAACATTGCTTTTAGAAGAGCCTTAGTCGGTGATTGTTGGATTTGCACTCCGGCAAGTCTGCCAAGGGTAGCCCCAAGCAGTAGATTTGCAGGTGGGGTGGATCGGAGAGAGCCTGTGAACTTGATGGTAATACAAAGATGCAGAGGATTAGACAGGTTCGGGCCGCACAGAGTGTAACACCCTACGTCCTATGTTCGAGGGTTTGTAGTATGAGCTGAGATGGGTTGAGTTGAATTGAATTGCCTATGGGTCCCCCCACGGCCCCCTTATATATCCGAGCGGCCGTGACTTACAAGTTAGGGTAAATTTACTCGGGTTTGTTACAAGGAATCCGATCGGTTAAGATACACAAGATCATGCCTATCCAATTCGACCTAGATCCTGATCCCGGGGGATCCTACGCACCGTCCAGCCGAGTGCCTGTACGCCGGGTCGTTTATGCGGAGTCATTTTAGCCGGGTAGCCGTCTCCACTCGGCAGGGAGGTACCTGGGTCTACCTCCGTCAAGCCCCCGAGCGCCGAGTCGCCGAATCGAGCCCTGACCGAGCAATGAGGCCAGTCGGTGATCATATAGCGATCTTTACATCCTCAGGCTGCAACTTGACTTCAGTAGACTCCTGCCTTAGTGCTTCTTCTTCAACGGGATGCGCCCCTGGGCGCACCCGTTGGGTGTAGCCCCCGAGCCTCGGAAAGTTTTGCAGAAGCGTTTCGAGGGTCAAAAGGAAACAACCTCTTAAGCCCTTTACTGGTAGTCAACTTATAGCGCCTAGCTCTCCATCAGAACAACCAACAGAGTCACAGAGACACGCCGAGTCATGTAGTGGTGCCCAGCCCCTAAGCAGGGTCGCCGGCGGAGTCACGGAGACACGCGGAGTCATGTAGCGGTACCCAACCCCTAGGCAGGGTCGCTGGCGGAGTCACGGAGACACGCCGAGTCATGTAGCAGCGCCTAGCCCCCGAGCAGGGTCGCTGGCGGAGTCACAGAGACACGCCGAGTCATGTAGTGGCGCCCAGCCCCCGAGCAGGGTCGCTGGCGGAGTCATGGAGACACGCCGAGTCATGTAGCGGTGCCCAGCCCTCGAGCAGGGTCGCTGGCGGAGTCACGGAGACACGCCGAGTCATGTAGTGGCGTCCAGTCCCCGAGCAGGGTCGCTGGCGGGGTCACGGAGACATGCTGAGTCATTAGATGCCTCCCGATGGAAAGGAATATTCCGATCCAACGGTCAAATCCAATCCGATCCGAAAATCCAAGGATCCCTTCAGATTTAATCCGTTGCGCCGCCTACCCCTCGGGGGTCGCCTTCCCTTTTACTGCCGTTGTCAAATCACTTGTTACCGTTTCCTCTTCTGCCTCGGGGAGAGGAAGGGACGCTTTGGAAGCCAATTTCAAAATTCAAAAAGAGGGGAGAAGCCGAACGGCCCGCTAGGGTTGTGGCCGCTATAAAAGCAATCGGCTTGGCGCGTCCTTATCCTTTTACGCTTTTTCATCTCTGCCGCCACCGAGCCTTCTCGATCTCTTCTAGCCTCTTCTCAAGCACTCGCCTCCCGAGCGATCCACCACCCTTTCTTCCGCCGTCACTCACCTCGCAGAGGAATGGCCAGCGAGGGGTTCTTGGGGATCGCGCCCCTTTTCAACCTATGGAGGGCTCTGTACCACCTGCGGGCGTATCCGAGCAAGGGCACGCCGGACGTGGTCGGCGGCGCCGCCTTCTTGCTCTGCCAGGGTGGGAAGTGCCCGGAGGCCACCTTCAAGGACACCAATAAGCGGTGGGCGGAGGAGTGGTTCGTGCTGAACGCCAGGTGGGAGGAGAAGCCCACCGACGAGGAGATGGTGGAGGTGGAGGTGCTGCTGGCCGAGCTGCAGAAGCTCAAGGCCGACAAGCTGATCGGCGCTGTGGTGGCGCTGTCGTTCGCAAAGCGGCTGACCCAGCCAATCCAGGAGCGAGTCCACCCCGGGTACGAGTACACAAGGTGCGACGACCCGACTCGCGTGTAGAACGGCAAGGTCTCGCGCAGCGAGTCTCACAAGTGGGTCACGCTCATCGTGAGCGGAGAGGTCCGCGACAAGGGCTGCCCATAGGCGTACTGCCTCAAGCGGCCCACCACCGAGGTATGTAGCCTGCCTGCCGAGTTGTTTTACTTGTTGTCGAGTGGTTTTAGTCTGAGTAGTTTTCCGCCGAGTTGTTTTGGCGTCCGAGTCACCCATTGGGTTGCAACACCACTCGGTCTCTTGCAGGAAAAAAATGTGTCATTATGGTGCCCTGCGCCTCTGCCAGAGGGGCAGCCGGGCAAGGCTGTTGATCTGCCCGCCGGGCTTTCATTGCCGGCGGCGGATGTTGCAAGTTTCTCGTCCGACTCCTCCATCGGTAGCTAGTCGAACGAAGTTGTCGAAGTTTCGGGGCCGACGACTAGTGCCGGCTCCAACATGAAGAGGCGGCGTGCCACCCGTAAGGTGGCCGCGTCGAAGACCCAGCGGGGCGGAGCGAGGCAGCGGGGGAGGAGCTCGACTCCCCCAGGTGTTAGCAGGGTGAGGTGGAGGCCGCGGCGAAGAAGGCCGGCCTCGCCACTCCCAAGCCACCGGGGGAGGACCAGTCGCTGCCCTCCGCCGTGCCGCGGGCTAGGAGGTGAGTCGTCCAAGATTTTGCACTTCTCTTTTGCATGCTGAGTTTTGCATTCTGAGTCGATGCGTTGCTTTGTTAGTAGGGCGTCGCTTAGCGGCGCCAAGAGGAAGGCGGAGGAGTCCACCGGTGAGGCCATTGCGGCTGAGGTGGCCAAGTGGGAGGCGTCCCCGTCGGAGCGGCCGGCGGCCCACCCTCATCTGATCGAGTTGGCGGTCACCCCGGCTGCCGGAGAAGTGGCAGCGTTGGAGCCACCCCAGGGGGTCGATGTCGTGCCCCTGGAGGTCGCGTCGGCGGCCGGGGCCAAGGAAGGGACCGAGGAGGACCCTGCCGACCCAAACGTGGGGCCCTGGGTCATAGCCCCCCTGCTCGCTAGTGCCCAGGAGCCGCCCAAGCAGAAGGCGCCTAGGGAGGAGGTGGCGATAACCAAGGAAGCGCTGATGGAGGCCACCCAGCGCGCAGCCGAGGCCACCAAGGTAAGTCGTTGGATTTTGCGTTTAGCTGCCTGGGCGCCTTTGCTTGATATGCCGTATTTGTGCAGGCATTGGCCGATCTGAGTCGGCGGTCTGCGGATCAGCTCGAGGTGGGCCAAGTCCTCCAGCTGGAGGAGGAGCTGCGGGCGCTGAGGCGCCATCACTCCGAGGCCTCGAAGAAGCAGTCGATGAAGCTCAAAGGTTCGGCTTTTATCTGTGTTTGGTGTCTGACTGCCTGACTTGCCACGAGGGGCTGATGCCTGGAGTTGTGCAGAGCTGAAGGAGGCCAACAAGACAATGGCCCCGGAGCTCAAGGTCATCGTGGCGGCCAACGAGGAGCTGGACCGGCTTCGCGAGGGCGCTGAAGGCTGGGAGTCTCTCACGGAGCAGAAGCTACATTTGGAGAAGCAGCGCTGTGAAGGTACTTGGGTCTATTCCTTGAACATTACCTGATTTGCCGAGTCGTTTGTACTAATACGAGTTGTTTTTGCAGAGATGGAGTCCCATCTGGCCAGCGCCCGGGTGGACCTCGACCAGGTGATTGCCGAGACCGACGCCGTGCTGGTGGCGTTCGAGCCGGAGGGGGTCGCTCTGGCAGAGGAGGCAGCGCAGCGACTGGACCGTGCGCGGGAGCGCCTCACGGCCTTCGTTAGGAAGACTGCAAAGGACTCGGTGCAGTTCGCGATGGCCCTCGTGAAGTCCCACAACCTTGAGGCAGATCTGGATCCCGTGGGAGAGGGCATCCCGGAGGACAGCACCAACACCGAGTGGGACGCGCACTTCGCCGCCGTTGGACCCCTCGCTGAGCGTATCATGAGCCAGGTCAACATGTAAGAGAAATCATTAGTAGGGTAGGAACATTTGTGGGGCCTAGTTTTGGCCAAAAAATAATGTTTATTTTGCATGTAATTAAGCGTTGTCTTTGTTTTTAATTCTGTAGCCGAGTAGTTTCCTAATTTGGCCGAGTGGTTAATATGCCGACGCTGCGTTGTGCCTTTGCCTATTGTGTAGAGAGCGGGTCATCAGACACGTGATAGGCGTAGGTGACTGACGGAGGTAGACCCAGGTACCTCCCTGTTGAGTGGAGACGGCTACCCGGCTAAACGACTCTACATAAACGACCCGGCGTACAAGCACTCGGCTGGACAACGGGCAGGATCCCCTGGGGTCAGGATCTAGGTCGAAATGGATAGGCATGATCTTGTGTATCTTAACCAATTGGATTCCTTGTAACAAACCCGAGTAGATTTACCCTAACTTGTAACCCACGGCTGCTCGGATATATAAGGGGGCCGTGGGGGGACCCATAGGCAATTCCAACTCAACCCATTCTAGCTCATACCACAAACCCTAATAATAACCCCCGAACACAAAATGTAGGGTGTTACGCTCCGTGCGGCCCGAACCTGTCTAATCCTCTGCGTCTTTGTGTTACCATCAAGTTCACGGGCTCTCTCCTATCCACCCCGCCTACAAATCTACTGCTTGGGGCTACCCTTGGCGCCCTAGGTAGGGGGATCTAGGGTCCTCTTGGCGAACTTGATGGCATCCAACTCTGGCGTCTTCTTCGCCGTGCAAGTGATGCTCCAGATCCAGGCCGCCACCGGCCACTCTATCATCTTTGGAAGCTTCCCAGAGATGTCCGCTCCTAGGAGCTCGTCGCCAAGCTCATCTGTCTCCAAGACAGAAAGCCACTAGGGTTCCAGATCCGATCTGACCCTCTCCAGCTCCGTGCTACACCAGGTGGAGGACCTGTCCATCCAGGACGAGGCCCAAAACCCTCCGCGGACGATCTGTCACCCGCGCATCAATATCAATGACATCCTCGCAGGCTTAGATCGAGTCGATGCCTCCCTGGCCTAGTGCATCGGGCTCGCTGAGTCGGCACTCCACTGTCCCCGCGACTCGGCCCCTCAGACCTCGTTCGGACTCCGCTCCAGCTCCTACGTCTACTCGGACCAGATCCAATCTTCGATGGAGAAGCTACATCTTTCCGATCTGAGTCAACCCAGTGTTGACCAGATTGGATCTGATAGGGTCTCAGGACCACAAGCCGGCTAGCAGGAGGTCCTCTTCACCCTCCCACCCAACCCTGTGAGCTCGCCAGATCAGCGGGAGATCTCCGTCATCTCCACCGACGAAGCCTCCGTCGAAGGAGAAGATGAGGAGGCCAAGCGTCAGCGACTCCAGCGCAACCAGAACCGCCAAACGGGACGCACCAACGAAGCCACCATCAACCACGCCGAAGAAGATCTCTACGTAGCCGAGGGGCGTAACCCGCGAGTTCCACCCCGACGCACGCCGGCTACCCCACGCAGCCTCGACGACGACTTCGTCCTCGAGTGTGATGGCCAGAACGTCTTCACCTCCCCATCTGCCAACCTGGCCGCCACATTCGAGGTGCTAGAAACCTTACCCCACTCACCCGAGCTAGAACGAGCTCGGACCCGTTTGCATGTCGCTGCTGCTCAGGTCCAACGCTTGAGGAAAGACTACTCAGCTCTGCGAGCCCAATCGAGTAGTTCTCGCCACTCTACAGCCCGTCACAATGACGGCAACAAAGTCAACCAGCCGGACCTTCGTTCCAACCTCCACAACCACGACGTCCGGCCTGTCATCAACGATCGACACCGCGAACGCGAGGAGGCCGAACGGGAGCACCGCCGCCAGTACGATGAGGAGTACGGCCCACCTAGTGCTAACCGGGGAGGTCGGACTCGCCACAACAACGACGGCCATTGTCCACACCGACCACAGCAGGCTCCGATCAACCTCCATGAGGACGCCTCCAGGGATCTGGACAGCTTTTCCGCCTTCTCCAACCGGCTCCGTGGAGTCTCGTGGCCCTCTACGTTCAAGCCAGTCGGCATCGACAAGTTCAACGGCAACTCCGACCCCAAGACGTGGCTGCGCACCTACAACATCGCCGTCCGAGCAGCAAGCGACAATAGTGACATCATGGCGGTCTACTTCCTAGTCATGATGAGTCGCCAGGCTCTCAACTGGCTCGAGGGACTTCGCTCCGGCTCCATCAACAGCTGGCAGGACCTCTGCACCGCCTTCGTCAACCACTTCCAAGCCTCGTGCCTTGGCCCCAAAACCAGATGGGATATGGGCAGCGTCACCCAGCAACCCAGCGAATCCTTACGCGAGTACACCAAGAGGTACTTCACCAACCGTAACATGATTACAGATGTTGATGATAGGGACATCATCCACTACTTCCACCAAGGGTTGCACAACATCGAGCTATGGCGCAAGATGTTCGAGAGCAATCCTAAAACCGTCTCCGAGATGATGGTCGTCGTCAACAAGCACGCCGATATGGAGGATGCGTAGAAGGCGCACTGCCACCACAAGGACCGGCGTTACCCCGACGACCGGCCCAAGCAGCGACATGACGACCGCCAACGACCTGACGGTCGGCCGCCTCGCCACAACTCCGGCAAGCACAACGACCGACCTGAGTCGTCCAAGCAGCAAGAGCGTGTTGGTATTTCTTAACGTTCATAGATAAATCGGCAAGCGCACGGAAGATACCGTTGTAGCACTTCACCCGGAGAGTATTCAGGGTATCATATTTTCTCAGGGAACGGAGGTGTAACAATCTTCTAACTAGTTTTACCCTTGGAGATGAAGAGATAGAATGGCTTGGGCAGTGTGGCTTATCTAAGGGAAAGGATTCGAGGAGGGATAAACTTGGGTTGCTAACCGTTTACTTCGGGCACTAGTCTGACCTTAATCCTAAGGTCCTTCGGCTATTAGCTCTACGCTAAACCCAGGCGGGGGGGGGGGGGGGGGGGGGGGAGGGAGTGCACTAACCGCGAAGCAGCTTCGTACCTGGCGGACAGGGCTGTCACCACCTGCCGTCTACCCCACAATACCAGCTGAGCTCAGAGTAAACAAAGGTAAACTAGAGCCTAGACACCACATCTAAGCTTGTCGTTTACTACTCTAGCGTCGCGCAGGGTTACCCGTCTTTATTAGGGGCCCTCTACTAGAGCAACCGTTAGAACGGACAATGATCCTGTAAACGAATAACAAAACAAGTATAAACTTACCAAGAGCTTACCGATAAACGAACGAGGATACTCACTCAAATGAATCGTATCCGTCGAGGTACAAAGTCGGAGAGAGGTCAACAAGTCTGGCTCTTCTCCTCCACTTCTTCCTCACACACTCCCTATCCTAGTGATACAAGTGGGTGGAGTCCCTCTACTTCTTCTCTTCTCCAAATTGGTGTGTGTAGTGAGGGGTGAGGGGAGCTCCTTTTATAGTGTGAGGAGGTTGGTTTCCGCCAGATTAAGTATGGAAACCTTATCATCTGAGATCAGGAGGAGTAGCAGCTACGTTTCCTCGAAGTGCACCTGGATTTCTTTCAGTCCTAGTTCGGCCGACCCTGGGGTTCGACCGAACCCCAGGTGAGCTTCCCCCGGTTTTTCCTTCTCTGGTACACTGAGCAGTGGGCCCTTGTGAATATTCTCTGTGGTTGCTTCCTTGGTGCGCCCATTTGCTCTATCTTGTGGGCCCTCTTTTTAAGTGTGATGCTGAATGGGATCTTCTATGCATTTGTGTTGCATCTTTGGTGTATTTTTATCTTATTTCATGTATGGGTTCCTGCAAATCAATAATCACCAAAAGTTGTGGAACTAGTTAGAATCAAGCCCTATTAACTAAGTTTGATGATTAAAAGATATGAAGTCATGCAGGAGTTGACGGTCTTATTTCTGACTTAAGGACCGTCAACAACACCCCCACACTTAGCCCTTTGCTCGTTCTCGAGTAAAGGTGTGAGGACTAAGGTGGATGCCTCTTCTGAATGCAACCTGCATACAAGTTATTCCAAGCTTTTCTTTACTTGTGAATCCTTTGAGTGGCTACCATGCATTCTTGAGTATTTGAAGAATGGAATGATGTAGATTTCAGGTTCCTTGCCCTTCATGCTTTAGAGACTGGGTTTCTTTTGAAAAGAAAAATAGCTTTGCTCCTCAAATTGTTCTCTCGAAACTCTTTTTGTTATTTTCTGGATCCTCACCAAGGCAAAGTTGTTGCCTTCTTCTTTGCAATCTATGCTTTTTGTGGAGTTTAGGGTAAGGAAAAGAGGCATGCTTTCCTTGCTTATATTACTAAGGCAAAAACAAGATCCAAGAAGAAACATGCAGTCTGATCAAGAATGTGCAAGTGTGTGGAAAAAGTCTCTATGAATGCTCCTTCTTATTTGGCTATCTCTCCTTTTGAATTAAAGGGTTATCTCTCTTTTTTTTTGACATGCTTGTGAGCATGTGGCATACCTTCTTTGGGTATGCATCTTTTCTTTCTCTCTATTTTTTTTTGACATGCTTGTGAGCATGTGGCATACCTTCTTTGGGTATGCATCTTTTTATTTTTCTTTTTGTATAGCCTTGTCTTTCATTTCGGAGAGAGTTATTTCTATTGGAGATCTTTTGTTTGATTGATGGCATGTGTTGCGCAACCTCCAGTGTAGAGGTTGGCGTATGTATGTGGCGTGTTCGCGATATTGATCATGAGAGCATAATAAATTTCTAACAGGGGTCAAAGAATTTGACAAAGCTCAAAGCAAAGTTTAGCTACAAATAGGGTTTTTCATGAAGATCTGACTTTGGCTTTGGTAGGAATTTTTTTTTGAGGAGACAAGCCATTTTTGTTTTTTGTTTTGTAAAAGAAACCCCAAGTACTTTTTGCAAGGAAGAACAAGATCCCATTCATCATGATCATATCACATTAATCAAATACCTAGAAAGCATGTGTTCCCTATGAAGATATGGATCACAAGATTGAGAAGAATTTGCGAGGAATAAAGAGTATGCGAGTTTTGTTCATGGAAGCGCATGGAGTGTCAAGCTTAATTTTTAATCTATTTTTATCAAGATCAGAATTGAAATTTCACAGAAAATAATTATGAATGCAAGCGTGGAGTGCAAACCATCCGAGCACAGGAGGCTAGGGCCAGGTAGGCCCCACTTGGGTTCGACCAAATTAGGGGTTCGGCCGACCCAGTGGTGGGTCCTTTGGTCCTCCCCTTTGTCGTGCAGGATGCCTCCGTCTTGTGTTGTCGTTTGGGAGCGTGTTGCTCCCCCACACTGAATATGTCCTTGCGATCTTGATTCAAAGTATATGGAAACAAAACGAAACTCTACCGGTATAAAACCGGGGAGTTGAATTTTATTCAGTTTGAACTGAGGCACATTACAAGTGATAAGGGAAATTCTGTAATAAAAATTGGAAGGGAAAAATGCATAATGTGCCTAAAGGTAAATGTGAAGGGAGATGTGCAAACCGTTAGTTGCCCTTCCCAACTTTCTTCTCTAGGCGTTCGATTTTGACACCTAGGCTGCGGCGGAGTGTGTCGTAGTCGTCCCTAGCGGACATAAGATCTAGAGTGAGTTCCGCCACCTTGTCACTAAGCACTTTGTGCTCTTCGCGCATCTTAACGATGGTGCACAACAGCTGCACTACTCTGGGGCCCTTGACAACCTTGTCGTCCTCGCTCTCATATTGTCCGCCGGGGCGAGTAATCGGAGGCGGCGAGATGTGCCTCCGGATCTTGCTTGTCCGAGGAGAGGAATCAACAGATTCGTCCCTCTCCTTTCTCTTGGGGGATGGACCGGTCATGAGCCCCTTACCGTATCCTCCACCCAGCGTGCGAATCCCTACAACATGAAAACATTGCGGTGGCGGGCTAGCGTTTGTGCGCGTGGGAGTGCTAGTGTAGTTGTGGCTAGCTACGTTGCTGCTTGCTGTTTTACAGAATAAGCGTATTGCTATCCTTCCTCCAAGGGGAAAGGCGGCAAGGGATCCGCGAAGAGACATTTGCCGACTTCCTTGAGACGAAGTTCGCCTGTCGTTGGTCGTGGTGCAGTGCCGGTGCGGCCGCCCCGTCCTTTTTTGGACGCTGAAGACTTGGTGGAGCGTGGCCCAGAAGGGGGTGCTGATTGGCCTTCCCCCCTGGTTCGGCCGAACCAGGGGTTCGGCCGAACCCCCCTCGGCCCCTCTTGCCTTCTCCTTTGGCGAGGTGGCAGGCAGGATCGCCAGCGGTGTTGTGGCGGTGTGGTTGGCTTCCTCTTCAACTCCGACCGTCACCATGGCTTGATTGGCCGGCAATGGCTCCCCATCAAGCGCGAAAGTTGACGTGGACGCAGTGATCGGGATGAGAGCCTTGCCAGCCATTGGTGTTTAGGGATATGGTGGATTAGAGGTGAAGAGTGGTGGAGGATGGATCAAGGTGTTGAGGTGAGGAGGAAAAGAGAATGGGGGGTGCTTTTTAAGGAGAAGAGGGATCATTCTCGCGCAAAAACTTCCTAAACAGCAAGCCAACACGCAAGGAAAGTGAAGAGGGCTGTTGAAGAGCTTTGAATTCAAATGGCGAGGGCCAATGGCCACCAGGTGGGTTCGGCCGAGCCAAGGGTTGGGCCGACCCTGCCCTAGCTCTTCTAGGCCTCTTTCTTGATTAGTGGGTTACGTGGGCTCAAATGTTTGTAAGGAGGATGTGCTTTGGGTAGCCCTCTTGTGGAAAAGGTTAGAATCTACCAAGTTTATAACATCTACCTCTTCACTTGGATTAAATGATTCACGAAAAACCTTTAAACGTTCACCATTTACCTTGAAGATGTTACCGTCATCATCTTGGAGTGTGATTGCTCCATGTGTTGAAGTGTTGATGACAGTGTATGGTCCTTTCCATTTGCTGCGTAGTTTTCCATGTCCGAAGAGCTTGACCCTGGAATTAAATAATAGTACCTTATCTCCGTTCTTGAAGTCCTTGGGCTTGATCCTCTTGTCATGCCATCTCTTAGTTCTGTCTTTATAGATCTTGTCATTGTGATATGCCTTTTCTCTCCATTCCTCTAGCTCTGCGAGGTTTTTCTTTCTGTTTCTACCGGCCATCTTAATATCCATATTCCATTGCCGGATGGCCCGGTGGGCCCTTTGTTCAAGCTTGACTGGCAAGTGACATGTTTTGCCATAGACGAGTTGATACGGTGACATGCCAATTGGAGTTTGGTAGGCTGTCCTGTATGCCCAGAGTGCATCAGGTAACTTGTTCTTCCATCCTTTACCCATCTCATTGACTGTCTTTTGCTGGATGTTTTTGATTTGTTTATTTGAGGTTTCTGCTTGATCACTGGTTTGCGGGTGGTATGGTGTGGCAATGTTGTGCTTGGTGCCAAGTTCTTTGAGGTAGCTTCGGAAAGTCTTATCAATGAAATGGAACCCTCCGTCGCTGACCATCCTTGTGTAACAACCCTGATAAATTACATTTCTAAAGCAATGTCATTAGCCCAACCCTATGCTTAACCAACTAATAAAAGGGTGAAAAGAATTAGAACAAGTTAAGTTGAAATTCAAATTTAAATTGGGCACATATGAATACTTTTGAATTTTTAAATTAACTTTCAAACCACAAGCCAAATGAGGTGTTGCCTGAAACCAAACTTGTAGAACTTTTTATTCTGAACAACTTTCATGTTCAAAAGTTTTTGAAATTCAAATTAGAAAGTGGAGGAAACATCCTGTTTGCAACCAGCCCCTTGGAACTTTTCAGATTCTCGCAAATAGGTCCTTCGCCCCTTCTCTCTCTCTCCCCTCCCCGCCCGACAGCCCGGCCAGGTGGCCGGCGATGCCTGACCGGCGCAAGCCGCCAGGCCAGTGGCCGCCGGTCCTCGCCCCCACGCCCGGCTTTGCCCCCCCCCCCCCCACCGCCGCGCTGCCCAGCCCGCGCTCGCCACGCGCGCCGCGCTGCCCAGCCTCTGCTCGCCGCCCGCCACGCCCAACGGCCGCGCCGCGCCGTGCCGCACCGCCCGCCGTGACCCGCCCGTCGCTGAGCTCGCCTTCCGCCCGAGCCGCTGCTGCAGCTGTCCCCCAACCCCCGTGCCGCGTTATCTCCTCGCTCCCCCACGCAAATCTCCGGCGCCCAGTCGCGCGCTCCGCCCTCCGCACGCCGCGCTGGTGTCCAGACGCCGCCCACCGTGGCCAGTGGCACGCCATTGCCGTGCCATCGCCCACGCGCGTCGCCCGACACCCCTACCTCCCTCCTGCCCCTATAAAAGACGCCCCAGGCCGCCCGCACGAGCTACCAGCAACCAGAGAACGTCGCCGCCGCCATTGTCGCCGCCGAGCTCCACCCGCGCGTGGACAGCCCTCTACAGCCATCCACTGCCCAAATTGAAGTTCTAGCCACCACCACATCATCCCACCGGAGCTCACCGACCCGCCCAACACCGCCCAGGACCGCCGGAGCACCGCCGCCCGCGCTGTCGCCGCCGCCGCCGCCCCTGGTCACCGCGGACAGCTCGACTCCGACCTCCTCCGCCCAAGCCAACTACCGGAGCAGCTTCCCCACGCGCCACTGAAGCTCCCCGTCCAGACCAGACCGCCCCAAACCCGCCGGAGCACCGCCGTCGACGCGTATCGCCGCCGCCGCCGCCCCTGCTCCAACGCCGGCGAGCTACTCCCGGCCGTCCCCCGCCCGACCAAGACCCCCACGAGGTAGCCCTCGCACCCCTGATCCTTCCCCGGCCCTCACCCCTCGCCGCCGGCGAGCCCCTCGCCGGAATTTTGGCCGGCCACCGCACCCGAGTTGCCCGAGGACCCAATTGCAGTAATTAAAATCTTTAGAAGGGTCTGCACGTAAGATTCCAAGGACCGAGATGTAAGAGAAAGATTCAAACCTAGATTCAAAATCAGTGAATTTGTAAAATTCGTATAAAATATTAGAAAATTCAGAAAAATGCAAACTCAACTGTTCTGGAACCCTTAGGATAAACTCCACAACTTTTGTTACTTGCATCACCTCAGATTCTAGCTAAATCATGCTTTAAATAAAATGGAAAGATTAATGGCTTTTATTCATAGACTTGTCTTGAGACAAGTGCTGGCCCTGAAAAATTTACAGTAAGTAAATTACCTGATGAATAAGCCACCCTAAAAAGATCAAGCTCAGAATCTACTTTTAGATGTACTTCTTGCTAAGTTTAGTTTCATGCCATGATTGGCTAAATATTTTTGTCCCTGAAGTTAGGTTATGAATCACCTAATGAAACTTTTTCTATACTGGTGTAATGGTACCTAGATGCCATAGAAAAATTCAGAGACTTTTTATCTTACAAGAACCTATTTATTTGATTTAGGTGCTAATAACATACATTAAATCAAGAAAATAGTATATTAGTTTGGAAAATTCTCATATGTTTACTAGAAGATACTCAGTGGTAGAGATTGCTGTGTAAAATGTTTCATGGACAAAAACCCTGTGTAAGATCCTGTAAAAATAAATCATTGAATAACCTAGGTGTATAATGTCATTTTTACTATGCTCTGAAAACTGCATAATAAATCCTATAAAAATTACAGTAGCTCCTGCATGATTAAAGGAAAGCCCTGTAAAAATCTTAGTCTCAGTTTTTGCACCTTTTGCTCTGTACAAAAAGAACAATAATCTAGCAGCAACCGTGTATTATAATTTTCATAATTAATCTGCTGCATGAAAATATCTGAAAATTTTACAGTAAGCTTATCTTTCCCTGATGTGCCTAGATCCAATACTTCATGACCAGAAACTACTCGCTGTAGTAGTTACACTTAAACAATGTTTCCATGAGGAACATAAGTTCCCATGAACACCCACCCCACCTTGCTTAACAAAGTTACTTATTGAACTATTCTACTCTATTAACGATTGCCCACAAATGATAAAGTAACTCACCCCACAACAAAACTCATGTTTTACGGACTGCAACATTATCGTGAAGGAAATCATGTCGTTTACCATCACCACTACTTACACTTGTGCATTCATATAGAATCGACGACTCTCGCCGACGGAACGTATGAGCTGGTACCCGCGTCCGAGAGTGAGCCACGTGAAGCCTAGGCAAATTTAACTGAAGCAGTCGAAGACCCGAGCCCAAGTTCGGAAGAGCCCCAAGCTAACTATTCACAAGAAGGCAAGCCCCGGAGCATGAACCCTATTTTCTAAACCTATGCAACTTATTACTCTACTTTACTTGTGCATTAAGTTTATAGGAGTTGGATGAAAACTTAGTTGCATGATCCTAGGTACCCATGCTCTGAACACTAGATGCAAGGTTCGATAGAATGCTATGCTAATAGGACTCGGTAAAAGTCGAGTGATTCCCTGTCACTCGCGAGAAATTAGGAGTTGAATGTTTACTACACGCTGCAATCATAAGGACAACGGACGGGCTATGGTACGATGTTTGCGATTGAGGCCCGTCTGTTTAGTGAAAAATGCTAAGGCCGTAGTGTGTGGTAGTGGTGGTTAAGTCTTTGAACGTACTAACCACATGCCGAGAATATGGTTATCAGTAAGCTTAAGTACCGGATTGAACCGAGGCCGGAATATACTCCCCACTGTCTTGAATTCGTTCACATCTAGCTAATGGCGGGTGCATCGGCCGCCACAGCCCGACGTACCGTGGTCTGTGGGGACGTGTAGTCGAGGGCGGTGGGCCTGTTCCGTGAAGCGGGAATTGAAGGGAAAAGTTGCACGTGTGACTCTGGGAGTAACCACGTGACGTGTGTTTAGGTTTCCCTTGCAAGGTTAAGAAATTCGATTCGAATCGTCCGTTTCTCACGGCTATTGAGACTGCTTAACCCCTTTTACCCACAGAGTAAGAAGAGGAACAATGATGATGAATAAACTTGTTGGATGAAATTTAATGCTTCACCATGAATGATATTGGATAGTTGCTTACCTAGAATGGTCAAAGAAAGCTAGAACCTGGAGCTAAAATCTGAAAGTAAGGACCTACTATATATGCTTTTCGGCAAAACAAACCCCTCAAGCCAAAAGCCTCGCATGTCTAGGAGTCGGCTAAGTATACCCCATTAGTCGGGTAAGCCTTGCTGAGTATTAGTATACTCAGCCTTGCTTGTGGCTTGTTTTCAGGTGAGACCTTCGAAGATATGATTGCTAGCTTGACTTGGCCCTGTACCCTCCCTCCTGGTTGGTCGGTGGAATGGGATACGCCCCCGGCCAATGGAGATAATGCCGAGTGATGTCTCGTACGGGCTTCATCGAGACATCCTTATCGTCGAGTAGCTTTCGTTAATTTTATTTCCGCTGCAACTTAAACTCTAAAGAACTTATTGGTTATGATCACTGAAGTACTTGGTTACTAAACTCAAACTTGGTTTGTAATATTCACCTATGAGAATTTTGTAATATTTGCTGGAATGTGGTATTCTCTGGGCTCATCTTCGCATGAGCGTTTGTATGTATGGCTTCGATCCGCTTTACCATGGTGGTATCGGGAGGTTACCCGACAGACCAGTGGATTATTCCGTTTGAAGTGTAAGGTTAACCGAGATTGCCCTAATGGTGATGGTTAATACACTGGAGCCGGATTAATTCAGGTGGTTCTGCCACAGTCAACGACCTGGATGATTTCTAGATGATGACCTAGAAGGACTTTTGCACATACTCCTCGATAGGGTAGCCTAACTTTTGGCAAGTGTTGTAATAGGCTAACTAGGAGTTGAGTAACTTTTTTGTGATGGGTACACCTGAACCATGTGGATACCCTCAACATGTAAGGAACGACGATGAACTTGGGTGATTTCGTTGTAAGTTGGTAAACGATGAAATCCACAATTGCTGAAACTTGTCGGAAATTTTATCCATGTCTCCTTACATTTCTGAGCTGTGAGTTGAATACCAAACCTGTCAGGAATTTTGTGATCGTGGTTCTCACAGAAATTCAGTATCATTGGACCTCGCTAGTTTGAGTTATAGGCAAAACATCACCTATCGATCTGCTGAAAAACAGCTGAGACAGTAAGGCAAAGGACGAGCCTTTCGACCATCTTAGCTATAGTTCTAGTACCTGAGTTAAATACCAAAGTGGTGCATCCATAAGTTCTCTAACTACTGCCAAAGTATGAGATGTTTTGGATGGACCCACAGCAAGCTAAGATTTTTCTCGTAGCAAACAGAAATTCTGTCCATACTTCTATCGGTGATTTCGGAAGTCTATGAGTACACTAATCCTTTATGAATCGAAGGAGTAATATGGATCGCGTTGCTGATGGTAACCTTTCGCGTTTCAGATGGTTGGATCAACACGTGGCAACCCTGAGGGTTTTGGTGCCGGTGGCAGCAGACCGCGACAATCGCCACCACCCCCGCCCAGTTTGGTGGAAGTGATGGCCGCTCAAACCGAGCTACTGCGTCAGCTGGTGCAAGGACAGCAACACCACCAGCGGGGTGGGCAAAATGTCCACCACCCCCAAGCTGCAGGATATACGGATTTTCTGGGGACCCAGCCGCCCTTGTTCCATAAGACAGAGGAACCCTTGGACGCAGACGCATGGATTCGCACCATCGAATCCAAGTTCACGCTACTTGTGGCCCCATGCTCAGAGGCCAACAAGGTTCGTTTTGCCGTGCAACAGCTTCGCGGTACCGCTCGTCTGTGGTGGGACCACTATTTTGCGATGCTCCCGGCTGATCATGTGGTCGACTGGTACGAATTCAAGGCCGCATTCCGGGCACATCATATCCCCGAGGGTCTCATGGAGAGGAAGTTGAACGAGTTCCTGGCACTTACCCAGGGCACCCGCACCGTGCTGCAATACGCCCAGGCGTTCAACAATCTATGCCAGTATGCGGGCTATCACGCTGATACGGATACTAAGAAGCGTGACCGTTTCCGCAGAGGACTAAGCACCAAGCTCAAGGAGCGTCTGAACCTAGTCAGGGCTGACACCTACAACGAATTGGTCAATATGGCCATTAGCCAGGATGACTGTATCATGGCACACCGGGCAGAGAAGAAGAGAAAGGCAGCTGCTGGACCTTCAAGTGCTCAGCCACCAAGGTATCGCATCGTGCAAAATGCCGCACCCACAGCTCCCCCAAGGGCCCCTCAACCAGGGAGATAGATTGCCAGACCCCCACAGCCGCCAGGCATGGTACGACCCCTGATGCCTCCACAGAATGGTCCGAGGCCCACTCTGCAACAGCCTCTTCGACCCAGCCCCGCGAATCGTTGTTTCAAATGCGAGAGTTCCAACCACTTTGCACGAGCATGCCCCCAGTCTGGGCCGCCCAACCAAGGTCAGGGATCCAACCCGAACAACAAGAACAGGGGCAAGAGACAGACCCTGCAGGTCAAGCAAGGACGGATTAACTTCACCATGCTTGCAGAGCTTTCTGAACGAGCCCCAATGATGTCGGGTACATTCTCTATCTATAACAAGCCTGCAGTTATATTGTTTGATTCTGGTGCATCGCATAGTTTCATAAGTGCAAAATTCGGTGCAAAAGTAGGCTTGGATGTTTGTCACACAAAAGGGTCATATATGATATCAACACCGGGTGGTAAAATTGCTTCGAATCAAATGATCAGACAAGTACCAGTCAAGTTGGGCAGTAAAACCATCAACACAAACTTGGTTCTTTTACCCCTTGACGGCATAGATCTTATTTTGGGTATGAATTGGATGATTTTGCACAAAGTCACACTGGACCCCTCGTCCCGAGCTGTGGAAATAAATTCACCTAGTCACGGAGCCACCACCCTTTACCTACCATTCCTAGATTGCACGAATTCCTATGCTTACATGATGGAAAGACTTAAGCTAGAGGATATTCCTGTGGTAAACGGGTATGCCGACGTTTTTCCGGATGACCTACCAGGAATGCCACCGGATAGGGATATTGAGTTCATCATCGAACTGCAACCGGGCACTGCACCTATATCCAAAAGACCGTATAGGATGCCCCCTAAAGAATTGGCAGAGCTAAAAATTCAACTCCAGGAACTACTGGACAAAGGTTTCATTCGCCCTAGCGCGTCACCTTGGGGATGTCCGGCCCTTTTTGTAAAGAAGAAGGATGACAGTTTAAGATTATGTGTGGACTACCGACCTCTCAATGCGGTAACTGTTAAAAATAAATACCCACTTCCTCGTATCGATGTACTCTTCGATCAATTAGCTGGAGCCAGAGTCTTCTCAAAAATTGATCTTCGTTCGGGATATCATCAGATCAAGATTCGCCCGTGCGATATTCCTAAGACTGCCTTCTCCACACGATATGGACTATATGAATTCTTGGTCATGTCCTTTGGACTCACAAATGTCCCTGCCTACTTCATGTATCTCATGAATTCGGTATTCATGGCCGAACTTGACAAATTCGTCATAGTGTTCATCGACGACATCCTTATCTATTCCAAGGATGAGGAAGAGCATGCCAAGCACCTTCGCACTGTTCTTCAGCGACTCAGAGACCATCAGCTCTATGCTAAGTTTTCTAAGTGTGAATTCTGGTTGGATACTGTAAAGTTCTTGGGTCACACGAGCAAGGTACAAGAGGTGATGGATTGGAAACCCCCTACCTCTGTTCATCAGATTCGTAGTTTTCTCGGCTTAGCCGGTTACTACCGTCGCTTCATCCCGGATTTCTCTCGAATTGCTAAGCCCATGACTGAACTGTTAAAGAAGGAAGTAAAGTTTGTATGGAATGAGAAATGTGAATAAGCTTTCCACACTCTCAGAGAGCATCTGACTACTGCACCTGTGTTAGCTCAACCCGATAATACCAAGTCATTCGATGTGTATTGTGACGCATCGGGTACTGGTCTAGGATGTGTGCTTATGCAAGAGAATCGAGTGATTGCATATGCCTCACGAGCCCTTCAGCCCCACGAGCAGAATTATCCCACTCATGATCTTGAGCTTGCAGCTGTCATTCACGCTCTGAAAATATGGAGGCACTATCTCATGGGTACACAGTGCAATATCTACACTGATCATAAGAGTCTCAAGTATATCTTCACACAAGCCGATCTGAATATGAGACAATGAAGATGGCTAGAATTAATCAAGGATTATGACCTTGAAGTGCACTATCACCCCGGCAAGGCTAATGTAGTCGAGGATGCACTAAGCCGCAAGTCCCATTGCCATTGCTTATCAATGGAATCCTACAATGAGACATTGTGTGCAGAAATGAGGAAGCTTAACATGGAAATGGTTTCCCAAGGCACTCTAAATCACATCTCAGTTGAACCCACTCTTCACGACCAAATCGTCATGGCACAACTACATGATGAAGGAATTAAGATCATCAAACAAAAACTCTCTCTAGGTGAGGAGAAGTATAAATGTTTCCGCCAGGACCATAAGGGAGTTCTATGGTTCGAAAGTCATATAGTCGTTCCGAAGAATCATGAACTCCGCAAGCAAATTCTCGATGAGGCACATCTTTCCAAGTTCTCTATCCACCCCGGCAGTAGCAAAATGTATCAAGACCTAAGGCAAAACTTCTGGTGGACTAGAATGAAAAGAGAAATTGCTACGTATGTCTCAGAATGTGACACGTGCCAGAGAGTAAAAGCTAGCCACTTGAAGGTAGCCGGTACACTTCAACCGTTACCTATACCATCCTGGAAGTGGGAAGACATAAGTATGGACTTCATCGTTGGACTACCAGACACTTCCCAGAAACATGATTCCATATGGGTTATCATTGATAGACTCACAAAGACGGCACATTTCCTTCCGGTACACACCACCTATTCTGCCAAGAAATATGCCGAGATTTACCTCGATCGTATTGTTTGCCTACATGGAATACCTAAGACAATTATTTCCGATCGTGGTACTCAGTTTGTAGCACGTTTTTGGGAACAACTGCAAACGTCTCTTGGTACTAAACTGATTCGCAGCTCAGCATACCATCCTCAGACTGACGGACAAACGGAAAGAGTAAACCAAATTCTTGAAGACATGCTGAGAGCTTGCGTCATTCACTATGACAAGAATTGGGACAAATGCCTACCCCTAGCTGAGTTCTCGTACAACAATAGCTATCAAACGAGTTTGAAAATGGCACCATTTGAGGCCCTGTACGGAAGAAGGTGTCGAACTCCTTTGAGCTAGTCACAAACCGGAGAACGTAAAATAATAGGACCCGACCTGGTAATCGAGGCAGAGGAGAAAATAAAAGTAATACAAGCAAATCTTAAAGCCGCACAAGCCCGGCAAAAGAGCTATTCCGACAAAAGGAGAAAGCCCCTAAAATTCGAAGTTGGCGATCATGTCTATCTTCGAGTTTCACCAACCAAGGGAGCGCAAAGATTCATAATCAGAGGCAAACTAGCTCCCCGTTATGTTGGTCCTTACGAAATCATTGAGAGCCGCGGACCCGTAGCCTACAAATTACGACTGCCCCCTCAGCTCACGGCCACCCATGATGTCTTCCACGTATCTCAACTCAAGAAGTGTATTCGAGTCCCTACCGAGATTGTGGAACAACAAGAAATATTGGTAGAACCCGACCTCTCGTATGTCGAACACCCGGTTAAAATTTTGGATCGAAAAGAAAGAGGGACCAGGAGGAAAGTGATTAAAATGTATAAAGTTCAATGGAATCATCACACTGAAGAAGAAGCCACCTGGGAAACCGAGAGCTACCTAAACCAAAATTTCCCTGGTTTTCTTATCTCAACCACTGGTACGTGCATCCCTGTCCACACTAAGATTTACCGAATCTCGGGGCGAGATTCTTGTTAAGGGGGGAAGGCTGTAACAACCCTGATAAATTACATTTCTAAAGCAATGTCATTAGCCCAACCCTATGCTTAACCAACTAATAAAAGGGTGAAAAGAATTAGAACAAGTTAAGTTGAAATTCAAATTTAAATTGGGCACATATGAATACTTTTGAATTTTTAAATTAACTTTCAAACCACAAGCCAAATGAGGTGTTGCCTGAAACCAAACTTGTAGAACTTTTTATTCTGAACAACTTTCATGTTCAAAAGTTTTTGAAATTCAAATTAGAAAGTGGAGGAAACATCCTGTTTGCAACCAGCCCCTTGGAACTTTTCAAACTCTCGCAAATAGGTCCTTCGCCCCTTCTCTCTCTCTCCCCTCCCCGCCCGACAGCCCCGCCAGGGGGCCGGCGATGCCTGACCGGCGCAAGCCGCCAGGCCAGTGGCCGCCGGTCCTCGCCCCCACGCCCGGCTTTGCCCCCCCCCTCCCCCACACCGCCGCGCTGCCCAGCCCACGCTCGCCACGCGCGCCGCGCTGCCCAGCCTCTGCTCGCCGCCCGCCGTGCCCAACGGCCGCGCCGCGCCGTGCCGCACCGCCCGCCGCGACCCGCCCATCGCTGAGCTCGCCTTCCGCCCGAGCCGCTGCTGCAGCTGTCCCCCAACCCCCGTGCCGCGTTATCTCCTCGCTCCCCCACGCAAATCTCCGGCACCCAGTCGCGCGCTCCGCCCTCCGCACGCCGCGCCGGTGTCCAGATGCCGCCCACCGTGGCCAGTGGCACGCCATTGCCGTGCCATCGCCCACGCGCGTCGCCCGGCACCCCTACCTCCCTCCTGCCCCAAGCTACCAGCAACCAGAGAACGTCGCCGCCGCCATTGTCGTCGCCGAGCTCCACCCGCTCGTGGACAGCCCTCTACAGCCATCCACTGCCCAAATTGAAGTTCCAGCCACCACCCCATCATCCCACCGGAGCTCACCGACCCGCCCAACACCGCCAGGACCGCCGGAGCACCGCCGCCCGCGCTGTCGCCGCCGCCGCCGCCCCTGGTCACCGCGGACAGCTCGACTCCGACCTCCTCCGCCCAAGCCAAGTACCGGAGCAGCTTCCCCACGCGCCACTGAAGCACCCCGTCCAAACCAGACCGCCCCAAACCCGCCGGAGCACCGCCGTCGATGCGTACCGCCGCCGCCGCCGCCCCTGCTCCAACGCCAGCGAGCTACTCCCGGCCGTCCCCCGCCCGACCAAGACCCCCACGAGGTAGCCCTCGCACCCCTGATCCTTCCCCGGCCCTCACCCCTAGCCGCCGGCGAGCCCCTCGCCGGAATTTTGGCTGGCCACCGCACCCGAGCCGCCCGAGGACCCAATTGCAGTAATTGAAATCTTTAGAAGGGTCTGCACGTAAGATTCCAAGGACCCAGATGTAAGAGAAAGATTCAAACCTAGATTCAAAATCAGTGAACTTGTAAAATTCGTATAAAATCGTAGAACATTCATAAAAATGCAAACTCAACTGTTCTGGAACCTTTAGGATAAACTCCACAACTTTTGTTACATGCATCTCCTCAGATTCTAGATAATTTATGCTCTAATTTAAATGGGCTGTTTAATGACCTTTATTCACAACCATTGTTGTAGACAAGTTCTGGTCCTGAAAATTTTTCAGTAGGAGATTTACTTGTTATATAAGCCAATGTAAAAAGATCAGGCCCAAATTCCATCTCTATCTACCCTGTTTATTAAACTTAGTTTCATACCATGTTTGGATAGAATTAATTGTCCCTGCAGTTAGGTTATGAATCACCTAATGAAACTTTTTTTATACTGGTGTAATGGTACCTAAATGCCATAGAAAAATTTAGAGACTTTTTACCTCACAGGAACCTATTTATTTGATTTATGTGCTAATAACATACATTAAATCAAGAAAATAGTATCTTAGCTTGGAAAATTCTCATATTTTTACTAGAAGATAATCACTGGTCCAAGATGCTGTGTAAAAAGTTTCATGGACAAAAACTCTATGCAGGCGCCTGTAAAAATAAATTCTTGAATAACCTAGGTGTGTAATGTCATATTTACTATGCTCTGAAAACTGCATAATAAATCCTATACAAATTACAGTAGCTCCTGCATGATTAAGTGAAATCCCTGTAAAAATCTTAGTCTCAGTTTTTGCACCCTTTGTTCTGTACAAAAAGAATAAGGATCTAGCAGCAACCATGTATTATATTTTTCATAATTAATCTGCTGCATGAAAATATCCGAAAATTTTACAGTAAGCTTATCTTTCACTGTTGTGCCTAGATCCAAGGTTTCATGACCAGAAACGACTCGCTGTAGTAGTTACACTTAAATCTTGTTTCCATGAGGAACATAAGTTCCCATGAACACCCACCCCACCTTGCTTAACGAAGTGACTTATTGTACTATTCTACTCTATTAACCATTGCCCACAGAAATCTCAACTAAGCAACATCACAACCCAATCGCACTTTTGTGAACTACAACTTTGACGTGAGTGAACATGATCGTCATATACCCTCACTATAACTTATATTGGTGCATTCATCTAGAATTGACGACTCTCGCCGACGGAACGTACGAGCTGGTACCCGCGTCCGAGAGTGAGCCACGTGAAGCTCAAGTAAATCTAACTGAAGCTCTTGAAGACCCGAGCCCAAGCTCGGAAGAGCCCCAAGCTAACTGTTCACAAGAAGGCAAGCCCCGGAGCATAACCCTATTCCTTTCCTAAACTATGCAACTCATTACTCTCTTGCTTGTGCATTAAGTTTATAGGAGTTGAATGAAAACATAGTTGCATGATGTTAGGAACCCATGCTTGAAAACTAGATGTAAGGTTCGCTAGAATGCTGTGCTAATAGGACTCCGGTAAAAGCCGAGTGATTTCCTGTCACTCGCGAGAAAATAGGAGTTGAATGTTTACTACACGCTGCAATCATAAGGACAACGGACGGGCTATGGTACGAGGTTTACGATTGAGGCCCATCTGTTTAGTGAAAAATGCTAAGGCCGCAGTGTGTGGTAGTGGTGGTTAAGTCTTTGAACGTACTGAACGCATGCCGAGAATATGGTAATCGGTAAGCTTAAGTACCTGATTGGCCCGGCAAGTGGACGACAACCTACCCTTTGAACTTCGGTCCCACTATATGGCGAGTGCCCGAGTGGTCACGACCCGGCGTCGAACCGTGGCGTGGGGCTCGTGTACTCTCGGAGGGTAGCTCCGATCCACGACCCGGAAAGAAAGGGGAAAAGTTGCACGTGTGACTCTAGGAGTAACCACGTGTCGTGTGTTTAGGTTTACCTTGCAAGGTTAAGAAATTCGATTCGAATCATCCGTTTCTCACGGCTATTGAGACTGCTTAATCACTTTTACCCACAGAGTAAGAAGAGGAACAATGATGATGAATAAACTTGTTGGATGAAATTTAATGCTTCACCATGAATGATATTGGATAGCCGCTTACCTAGAATGGTTAATGAAACTAGAATCTTGAGCTAAAAGGTGAAAGTAAGGACCCACTCGTAGATGCTTTTCGGCAAAACAAACCCCTGAGCCAAAAAGTCTTGCATGTCTAGAGTCGGTGGAGTAGATTCCACTACACGGGTAAGTCTTGCTGAGTATTAGTATACTCAGCCTTGCTTGTGGCTCGTTTTCAGGTGAGACCTTCGAAGATATGATTGCTAGCTTGACCTGGCCGTGTACTCTTCCCCCTGGTTGGTCGGTGGAATGGGATACGCCCCCGGCCAATGGATAATGTCGAGTGATATCTCATACGGGCTTCACCGAGACATCCTGTATCGTCGAGTAGCTTTCGTTATCTTATTTCCACTGCAACTTAAACTCTGAAGAACTTATTGGTTATGATCACTGAAGTACTTGGTTACTAAACTCAAACTTGGTTTGTAATATTCACTTATGATAATTTTGTAATACCTGCTGGAATGTGGTATTCTCTAGGCTCATCTTCGCATGAGCATTTGTATGTATGGCTTCGATCCGCTTTACCGTGGTTGTATCGGGAGGTTACCCGACAGACCAGTGGATTACTCCGTTTGAAGTGTAAGGTTAACCGAGATTGCCCTAATGGTGATGGTTAATACACTTGAGCCGGATTAATTCAGGTGGTTCTGCCACAGCTGGTATCAGAGCCGTAGCTGGTGCCACAGCTGGCAACAGGTGGCACCAGAGCCGAAATGCATTCACCAGAGAATGCGACAAGCCTTAAAAACTCGTTTCCCTAAAACTTGACTAGAAGGATGTGTTGCGAAATACGTTGGTGCGCTAAGGATGGTGCCTAGTTCGTAAAGCCCTAAGGGATTATGGGAAAGTTACTTGGTGGCTATCTAACTTCTATATATTATCAACTGACTTCCAGCATATTACTTTCTGTCAAAACTTACTTTCATGCACAACCGACCTTAAATTCTGTAACGACGCACTCTTCGCTAAGGTAAGAAGGTGAGAATCCTTAGCCAACTGAGAGAGCTTGGCCTTCCTGTCGGTGATGCGAACCGAACGCTGCCCTCAAGCAGTGGCTTACTTGAGGTCCTGCCAATATGCCAACTGTTAGTTGAATATATTGGGAGTAGAAGGTTTGGCGCAGGGTATGGCGATCGCTGTTCATACCCCCGTCTCATGACGGTACCCCCGTGAATACGCTATCTCGATAGCGTATGTTAACGTCGTTTGTACGGCGGAAATTGTACAAATATCATTTCTATAAGTAAACGGTAATGAATACGGACGCTTTCATGAGTGCTGGCATGAAAGGTTCATGAAATATATGTGCTCTATCAATCTTCTGCAGGTACACTAACCGCGATTGCGATAAGCTTAAGAACGATTAGAAAATCTCGACTAGCTATTATAGTGAGAGGCGTATCATGTATGCCACCGAAACTAACTTCGTAAGACCAAAGGTATTTGGCAATTGTTTATTTTGTGAGGACGAATAGGACGTGCATGCATCATGGCCATATATATCTGAAATTGAAAATGCGTTGAATGAGAGTGGTAAGGTTCTTGCGTATCTAAGCGTGATTGTGCATAAGGACTATCTAGCGAATCTGTCACAAATCTGCCATGACCGAAAAGAGAGATTTATTGATCAAAGAAAATGACCTTTTCTGGTAAAGTTCATGTTGAAAGAAATGTTCCAAATTTTGTGTTCTATCTCCTGTTCAAAAATGAAAAATTCTGAACTTATGAATAGTTAGAAATAACAGAAACCATGGAAGGTCAGATTTCTGTCCAGAATAAGCACTTCTGCCCCTTAAATTTTTAGGGCCCCTTCCTACAGTTTTCTGCAAAAGAGTACAACACAAAACTTTTTTCAAATTTACCCAGGTAGCTGCTGTTAAAATTTGGTAACTTTTGGCTGGATAGATTTTCCCCTGATGCACGAGACTCTAGCCCTGTGTTCACTGAAAATTCTGGGTAGACAGAGAAGTGAGACCTTAAGGGAACAACCATCTTAGAGCCTAATCCAGCCAAGGTGTTGAATAGAAAAGTGGTGCACAAATACCTTAGGAGTGTTCTGGTGAAATTTGAGAATTTTTGGATACGAACTGTGGAAGTTATAGTTATTCTTGCACTCTATACAGAATCTGTCCCTGTGCTTTTCACACTTTTTCTTGGCCTCACCCATTTGATCTTTTGTTCAGATGGCCGAGGTAGCTGCCATGATGGTGGATGAGGATGGACGCGTTCACTCATAGTGTCTCCACTGGGAGGGCTTTCCCTCTATTTTGTGGGACGTGTTGAGCACCGTGGGTTATCCAATTCCCCCACGTTACGTCGGACTGGAGTTTGCAGAGAATGGAGTTACCCAGTGCCGTGTCAACGTGACCATTTTTCCGCACCCACTACACCCGGAGTGGCCCGCCTTGGAGATTGAGGCTGTTGGTCGCCGTTTGGCCGATACGTGGGAGCTTGCAGCCATGAGGGCGCTCACCACTTTTTGTGCGCAGCGTCCCGATGTTGTCACACTCGCTCCCATTGGTTTGTTTCCTGCTGCCCAGGACAACGACCCTTTCTGGCTTGACAGGGTGCAGCATTCACAGTACCTGGTAGACTTTCACGCCCAGGAGACTATCCAGACCTCCGTACGATGCATGAATGCGCTGTACCGACTGCAGGCACTCCAGAGTCAGGCGCTGGTGCAGCTCACTGATCTTGCACGGGCCTACCACATGATGGCAGATACAAGGGATAAGCAGATTAAGGAACTCAGTGAGGAACTCGAGGATAGAGACACCCGGATTGGCCAACTTGAGGGCCAAATTCAGGAGCAGGACACCCTCATGGGTGAAAGGGAAGCCACGATAGCACACTTGGAGGAGCAGCTCCATGATCTACACTTGGAGTTCGAGGATGCTATTGAGCATCTCTAGTGGCATCAGGATCAGAATGACCATCCCCATGAGGAGGACATGGAGGAAGATGAGGAGGAGCCACAGGAGGTTGACAGTGCCTCCGGTATGGATTTCGAGGGTGAGGTGCCTCCGCTTCCAGATGGGAGCTCACTCTCCTACTCACAACGAGTCGTCCGTCAATGTAACAACCCTGATAAATTACACTCCTAAAGCAATGTCATTAGCCCAACCCAATGCTTAACCAACTAATAAAAGGGTGAAAAGAATTAGAACAAGTTAAGTTGAAATTCAAATTTAATTTGGGCACATTTGAATACTTTTGAATTTTTAAATTAACTTACAAACCACAAGCCAAATGAGATGTTGCCTGAAACCAAACTTGTAGAACTTTTTATTCTGAACAACTTTCATGTTCAAAAGTTTTTGAAATTCAAATTAGAAAGTGGAGAAAACATCCTGTTTGCAACCAGCCCCCTGGAACTTTTCAAATTCTCGCAAATAGGCCCTTACTCCTCTCTCTCTCTCCCCTCCCCGCCCGACATCCCGGCCAGGTGGCCGGCGATGCCTGACCGGCGAGAGCCGCCAGGCCAGTCGCCGCCGGTCCTCGCCCCCAAGCACGGCTTTGCCCCACCCCACCGTCGCGCTGCCCAGTCCGCGCTCGCCGCGCGCGCCGCGCTGCCCAGCCTCTGCTCGCCGCCCGCCGCGCCCAACGAACGCGCCGCGCCGTGCCGCACCGCCCGCCGCGACCCACCCGTCGCTGCGCTTGCCGTCCGCCCGAGCCGCTGCTGCAGCTGCCCTCCAACCCCCGTGCCGCGTTATCTCCTCGCTCCCCCACGCAAATCTCCGGCCGCCAGTCGCGCGCTCCGCCCTCCGCACGCCGCGCCGGTGTTCAGACGCCGCCCACCATGGCCAGTGGCACGCCATTGCCGTGTCTCCGCCCCCGCGCGTTGCTCGAGACCCCTATCTCCCTCCTGCCCCTATAAAAGTCGCCCCAGGCTGCCCGCGCGAGCTCCCAGCCACCAGAGAACGCCCGCCGCCGCCATTGTCGCCGCCGAGCTCCACCCGCTCGTGGACAGCCTTCCACAGCCGCCTCCTGCCCAAATTGAAGTGCCAGCCACCACTACATCATCCCACCGGAGCTCACCGACCCGCTCAACGCCGCCCAGGACCGCCGGAGCACCGCCGCCCGCGCTGCTCGCCGCCGCCGCCGCCTCTGGTCACCGCGGACAGCTCGACCCCGACCCCCTCCGCCCAAGCCAAGCACCGGAGCAGCTTCTTCACGCGCCACTGAAGCTCCCCGTCCAGACCAGACCGCCCCAAGCCCGCCGGAGCACCGCCGTCGACGCGTACCACCGCCGCCGCCGCCCCTGCTCCAACGCCGGCGAGCTACTCCCGGCCGTCCCCCACACGAACAAGACCCCCACGAGGTAGACCTCGCACCCCTGATCCTTCCCCGGCCCTCACCCCTCGCCGCAGGCGAGCCCCTCGCTGGAATTTTGGCCGGCCACCGCACCCGAGCCGCCCGAGGACCCAATTGCAGTAATTGAAATCTTTAGAAGGGTCTGCACGTAAGATTCAAGGACCGAGTTGTAAAAGAAAGATTCAAACCTAGATTCAAAATCAGTGAACTTGTAAAATTCATATAAAATCGTAGAAAATTCCGAAAAATGCAAACTCAACTGTTATGGAACCCTTAGGATAAACTCCACAACTTTTGTTAGTTGCATCACCTCAGATTCTAGCTAAATCATGCTTTAAATAAAATGGAAAGATTAATGGATTTTATTCATAGACTTGTCTTGAGACAAGTGCTAGCCCTGAAAAATTTACAGTAAGGAAATTACCTGATAAATAGGCCACCCTAAAAAGATCAAGCTCAGAATCTACTTCTAGATGTACTTCTTGCTAAGTTTAGTTTCATGCCATGATTGGCTAAATATTTTTGTCCCTGCAGTTAGGTTATGAATCACCTAATGAAACTTTTTCTATACTGGTGTAATGGTACCTAGATGCCATAGAAAAATTTAGAGACTTTTTATCTTAAAGGAACCTATTTATTTGATTTAGGTGCTAATAACATTCATTAAATCAAGAAAATAGTATCTTAGCTTGGAAAATTCTCATATTTTTACTAGAAGATACACAGTGGTAGCGGTTGCTGTGTAAAAAGTTTCATGGACAAAAACCCTGTGTAGGATCCTGTAAAAATAAATCCTTGAATAACCTAGGTGTATAATGTCATTTTTACTATGCTCTGAAAACTGCATAATAAATCCTATAGAAACTACAGTAGCTCCTGCATGATTAAAGGAAAGCCCTGTAAAAATCTTAGTCTCAGTTTTTGCACCTTTTGCTCTGTACAAAAAGAACAATAATCTAGCAGCAACCGTGTATTATAATTTTCATAATTAATCTGCTGCATGAAAATATCTGAAAATTTTACAGTAAGCTTATCTTTCCCTGATGTGCCTAGATCCAATACTTCATGACCAGAAACTACTCGCTGTAGTAGTTACACTTAAACAATGTTTCCATAAGGAACATAAGTTCCCATGAACACCCACCCCACCTTGCTTAACAAAGTTACTTATTGAACTATTCTACTCTATTAACCATTGCCCACAAATGATAAAGTAACTCACCCCACAACAAAACTCATGTTTTACAGACTGCAACTTTATCGTGAAGGAAATCATGTCGTTTACCATCACCACTACTTACACTTGTGCATTCATATAGAATCGACGACTCTCGTCGACGGAACGTACGAGCTGGTACCCGCGTCCGAGAGTGAGCCACGTGAAGCCCAGGCAAATTTAACTGAAGCAGTCAAAGACCCGAGCCCAAGTTCGGAAGAGCCCCAAGCTAACTATTCACAAGAAGGCAAGCCCCGGAGCATGAACCCTATTTTCTAAACCTATGCAACTTATTACTCTACTTTACTTGTGCATTAAGTTTATAGGAGTTGGATGAAAACTTAGTTGCATGATCCTAGGTACCCATGCTCTGAACACTAGATGCAAGGTTCGATAGAATGCTATGCTAATAGGACTCGGTAAAAGTCGAGTGATTCCCTGTCACTCGCGAGAAATTAGGAGTTGAATGTTTACTACACGCTGCAATCATAAGGACAACGGACGGGCTATGGTACGATGTTTGCGATTGAGGCCCGTCTGTTTAGTGAAAAATGCTAAGGCCGTAGTGTGTGGTAGTGGTGGTTAAGTCTTTGAACGTACTAACCACATGCCGAGAATATGGTTATCAGTAAGCTTAAGTACCGGATTGAACCGAGGCCGGAATATACTCCCCACTGTCTTGAATTCGTTCACATCTAGCTAATGGCGGGTGCATCGGCCGCCACAGCCCGACGTACCGTGGTCTGTGGGGACGTGTAGTCGAGGGCGGTGGGCCTGTTCCGTGAAGCGGGAATTGAAGGGAAAAGTTGCACGTGTGACTCTGGGAGTAACCACGTGACGTGTGTTTAGGTTTCCCTTGCAAGGTTAAGAAATTCGATTCGAATCGTCCGTTTCTCACGGCTATTGAGACTGCTTAACCCCTTTTACCCACAGAGTAAGAAGAGGAACAATGATGATGAATAAACTTGTTGGATGAAATTTAATGCTTCACCATGAATGATATTGGATAGTTGCTTACCTAGAATGGTCAAAGAAAGCTAGAACCTGGAGCTAAAATCTGAAAGTAAGGACCTACTATATATGCTTTTCGGCAAAACAAACCCCTCAAGCCAAAAGCCTCGCATGTCTAGGAGTCGGCTAAGTATACCCCATTAGTCGGGTAAGCCTTGCTGAGTATTAGTATACTCAGCCTTGCTTGTGGCTTGTTTTCAGGTGAGACCTTCGAAGATATGATTGCTAGCTTGACTTGGCCCTGTACCCTCCCTCCTGGTTGGTCGGTGGAATGGGATACGCCCCCGGCCAATGGAGATAATGCCGAGTGATGTCTCGTACGGGCTTCATCGAGACATCCTTATCGTCGAGTAGCTTTCGTTAATTTTATTTCCGCTGCAACTTAAACTCTAAAGAACTTATTGGTTATGATCACTGAAGTACTTGGTTACTAAACTCAAACTTGGTTTGTAATATTCACCTATGAGAATTTTGTAATATTTGCTGGAATGTGGTATTCTCTGGGCTCATCTTCGCATGAGCGTTTGTATGTATGGCTTCGATCCGCTTTACCATGGTGGTATCGGGAGGTTACCCGACAGACCAGTGGATTATTCCGTTTGAAGTGTAAGGTTAACCGAGATTGCCCTAATGGTGATGGTTAATACACTGGAGCCGGATTAATTCAGGTGGTTCTGCCACAGTCAACGACCTGGATGATTTCTAGATGATGACCTAGAAGGACTTTTGCACATACTCCTCGATAGGGTAGCCTAACTTTTGGCAAGTGTTGTAATAGGCTAACTAGGAGTTGAGTAACTTTTTTGTGATGGGTACACCTGAACCATGTGGATACCCTCAACATGTAAGGAACGACGATGAACTTGGGTGATTTCGTTGTAAGTTGGTAAACGATGAAATCCACAATTGCTGAAACTTGTCGGAAATTTTATCCATGTCTCCTTACATTTCTGAGCTGTGAGTTGAATACCAAACCTGTCAGGAATTTTGTGATCGTGGTTCTCACAGAAATTCAGTATCATTGGACCTCGCTAGTTTGAGTTATAGGCAAAACATCACCTATCGATCTGCTGAAAAACAGCTGAGACAGTAAGGCAAAGGACGAGCCTTTCGACCATCTTAGCTATAGTTCTAGTACCTGAGTTAAATACCAAAGTGGTGCATCCCTAAGTTCTCTAACTACTGCCAAAGTATGAGATGTTTTGGATGGACCCACAGCAAGCTAAGATTTTTCTCGTAGCAAACAGAAATTCTGTCCATACTTCTATCGGTGATTTCGGAAGTCTATGAGTACACTAATCCTTTATGAATCGAAGGAGTAATATGGATCGCGTTGCTGATGGTAACCTTTCGCGTTTCAGATGGTTGGATCAACACGTGGCAACCCTGAGGGTTTTGGTGCCGGTGGCAGCAGACCGCGACAATCGCCACCACCCCCGCCCAGTTTGGTGGAAGTGATGGCCGCTCAAACCGAGCTACTGCGTCAGCTGGTGCAAGGACAGCAACACCACCAGCGGGGTGGGCAAAATGTCCACCACCCCCAAGCTGCAGGATATACGGATTTTCTGGGGACCCAGCCGCCCTTGTTCCATAAGACAGAGGAACCCTTGGACGCAGACGCATGGATTCGCACCATCGAATCCAAGTTCACGCTACTTGTGGCCCCATGCTCAGAGGCCAACAAGGTTCGTTTTGCCGTGCAACAGCTTCGCGGTACCGCTCGTCTGTGGTGGGACCACTATTTTGCGATGCTCCCGGCTGATCATGTGGTCGACTGGTACGAATTCAAGGCCGCATTCCGGGCACATCATATCCCCGAGGGTCTCATGGAGAGGAAGTTGAACGAGTTCCTGGCACTTACCCAGGGCACCCGCACCGTGCTGCAATACGCCCAGGCGTTCAACAATCTATGCCAGTATGCGGGCTATCACGCTGATACGGATACTAAGAAGCGTGACCGTTTCCGCAGAGGACTAAGCACCAAGCTCAAGGAGCATCTGAACCTAGTCAGGGCTGACACCTACAACGAATTGGTCAATATGGCCATTAGCCAGGATGACTGTATCATGGCACACCGGGCAGAGAAGAAGAGAAAGGCAGCTGCTGGACCTTCAAGTGCTCAGCCACCAAGGTATCGCATCGTGCAAAATGCCGCACCCACAGCTCCCCCAAGGGCCCCTCAACCAGGGAGATAGATTGCCAGACCCCCACAGCCGCCAGGCATGGTACGACCCCTGATGCCTCCACAGAATGGTCCGAGGCCCACTCTGCAACAGCCTCTTCGACCCAGCCCCGCGAATCGTTGTTTCAAATGCGAGAGTTCCAACCACTTTGCACGAGCATGCCCCCAGTCTGGGCCGCCCAACCAAGGTCAGGGATCCAACCCGAACAACAAGAACAGGGGCAAGAGACAGACCCTGCAGGTCAAGCAAGGACGGATTAACTTCACCATGCTTGCAGAGCTTTCTGAACGAGCCCCAATGATGTCGGGTACATTCTCTATCTATAACAAGCCTGCAGTTATATTGTTTGATTCTGGTGCATCGCATAGTTTCATAAGTGCAAAATTCGGTGCAAAAGTAGGCTTGGATGTTTGTCACACAAAAGGGTCATATATGATATCAACACCGGGTGGTAAAATTGCTTCGAATCAAATGATCAGACAAGTACCAGTCAAGTTGGGCAGTAAAACCATCAACACAAACTTGGTTCTTTTACCCCTTGACGGCATAGATCTTATTTTGGGTATGAATTGGATGATTTTGCACAAAGTCACACTGGACCCCTCGTCCCGAGCTGTGGAAATAAATTCACCTAGTCACGGAGCCACCACCCTTTACCTACCATTCCTAGATTGCACGAATTCCTATGCTTACATGATGGAAAGACTTAAGCTAGAGGATATTCCTGTGGTAAACGGGTATGCCGACGTTTTTCCGGATGACCTACCAGGAATGCCACCGGATAGGGATATTGAGTTCATCATCGAACTGCAACCGGGCACTGCACCTATATCCAAAAGACCGTATAGGATGCCCCCTAAAGAATTGGCAGAGCTAAAAATTCAACTCCAGGAACTACTGGACAAAGGTTTCATTCGCCCTAGCGCGTCACCTTGGGGATGTCCGGCCCTTTTTGTAAAGAAGAAGGATGACAGTTTAAGATTATGTGTGGACTACCGACCTCTCAATGCGGTAACTGTTAAAAATAAATACCCACTTCCTCGTATCGATGTACTCTTCGATCAATTAGCTGGAGCCAGAGTCTTCTCAAAAATTGATCTTCGTTCGGGATATCATCAGATCAAGATTCGCCCGTGCGATATTCCTAAGACTGCCTTCTCCACACGATATGGACTATATGAATTCTTGGTCATGTCCTTTGGACTCACAAATGTCCCTGCCTACTTCATGTATCTCATGAATTCGGTATTCATGGCCGAACTTGACAAATTCGTCGTAGTGTTCATCGACGACATCCTTATCTATTCCAAGGATGAGGAAGAGCATGCCAAGCACCTTCGCACTGTTCTTCAGCGACTCAGAGACCATCAGCTCTATGCTAAGTTTTCTAAGTGTGAATTCTGGTTGGATACTGTAAAGTTCTTGGGTCACACGATCTCCAGCGAAGGCATAGCTGTTGACCCCAGCAAGGTACAAGAGGTGATGGATTGGAAACCCCCTACCTCTGTTCATCAGATTCGTAGTTTTCTCGGCTTAGCCGGTTAGTACCGTCGGTTCATCCCGAATTTCTCTCGAATTGCTAAGCCCATGACTGAACTGTTAAAGAAGGAAGTAAAGTTTGTATGGAATGAGAAATGTGAAGAAGCTTTCCACACTCTCAGAGAGCATCTGACTACTGCACCTGTGTTAGCTCAACCCGATAATACCAAGTCGTTCGATGTGTATTGTGACGCATCGGGTACTGGTCTAGGATGTGTGCTTATGCAAGAGAATCGAGTGATTGCATATGCCTCATGAGCCCTTCAGCCCCACGAGCAGAATTATCCCACTCATGATCTTGAGCTTGCAGCTGTCATTCACGCCGTGAAAATATGGAGGCACTATCTCATGGGTACACAGTGCAATATCTACACTGATCATAAGAGTCTCAAGTATATCTTCACACAAGCCGATCTGAATATGAGACAACGAAGATGGCTAGAATTAATCAAGGATTATGACCTTGAAGTGCACTATCACCCCGGCAAGGCTAATGTAGTCGCGGATGCACTAAGCCGCAAGTCCCATTGCCATTGCTTATCCATGGAATCCTACAATGAGACATTGTGTGCAGAAATAAGGAAGCTTAACATGGAAATGGTTTCCCAAGGCACTCTAAATCACATCTCAGTTGAACCCACTCTTCACGACCAAATCGTCATGGCACAACTACATGATGAAGGAATTAAGATCATCAAACAAAAACTCTCTCTAGGTGAGGAGAAGTATAAATGTTTCCGCCAGGACCATAAGGGAGTTCTATGGTTCGAAAGTCGTATAGTCGTTCCGAAGAATCATGAACTCCGCAAGCAAATTCTCGATGAGGCACATCTTTCCAAGTTCTCTATCCACCCCGGCAGTAGCAAAATGTATCAAGACCTAAGGCAAAACTTCTGGTGGACTAGAATGAAAAGAGAAATTGCTACGTATGTCTCAGAATGTGACACGTGCCAGAGAGTAAAAGCTAGCCACTTGAAGGTAGCCGGTACACTTCAACCGTTACCTATACCATCCTGGAAGTGGGAAGACATAAGTATGGACTTCATCGTTGGACTACCAGACACTTCCTAGAAACATGATTCCATATGGGTTATCGTTGATAGACTCACAAAGACGGCACATTTCCTTCCGGTACACACCACCTATTCTGCCAAGAAATATGCCGAGATTTACCTCGATCGTATTGTTTGCCTACATGGAATACCTAAGACAATTATTTCCGATCGTGGTACTCAGTTTGTAGCACGTTTTTGGGAACAACTGCAAACGTCTCTTGGTACTAAACTGTTTCGCAGCTCAGCATACCATCCTCAGACTGACGGACAAACGGAAAGAGTAAACCAAATTCTTGAAGACATGCTGAGAGCTTGCGTCATTCACTATGACAAGAATTGGGACAAATGCCTACCCCTAGCAGAGTTCTCGTACAACAATAGCTATCAAACGAGTTTGAAAATGGCACCATTTGAGGCCCTGTACGGAAGAAGGTGTCGAACTCCTTTGAGCTAGTCACAAACCGGAGAACGTAAAATAATAGGACCCGACCTGGTAATCGAGGCAGAGGAGAAAATAAAAGTAATACAAGCAAATCTTAAAGCCGCACAAGCCCGGCAAAGGAGCTATTCCGACAAAAGGAGAAAGCTCCTAAAATTCGAAGTTGGCGATCATGTCTATCTTCGAGTTTCACCAACCAAGGGAGTGCAAAGATTCGGAATCAGAGGCAAACTAGCTCCCCGTTATGTTGGTCCTTACGAAATTATTGAGAGCTGCGGACCCGTAGCCTACAAATTACGACTGCCCCCTCAGCTCACGGCCACCCATGATGTCTTCCACGTATCTCAACTCAAGAAGTGTATTCGAGTCCCTACCGAGATTGTGGAACAACAAGAAATATTGGTAGAACCCGACCTCTCGTATGTCGAACACCCGGTTAAAATTTTGGATCGAAAAGAAAGAGGGACCAGGAGGAAAGTGATTAAAATGTATAAAGTTCAATGGAATCATCACACTGAAGAAGAAGCCACCTGGGAAACCGAGAGCTACCTAAACCAAAATTTCCCTGGTTTTCTTATCTCAACCACTGGTACGTGCACCCCTGTCCACACTAAGATTTACCGAATCTCGGGGCGAGATTCTTGTTAAGGGGGGAAGGCTGTAACAACCCTGATAAATTACATTTCTAAAGCAATGTCATTAGCCCAACCCTATGCTTAACCAACTAATAAAAGGGTGAAAAGAATTAGAACAAGTTAAGTTGAAATTCAAATTTAAATTGGGCACATATGAATACTTTTGAATTTTTAAATTAACTTTCAAACCACAAGCCAAATGAGGTGTTGCCTGAAACCAAACTTGTAGAACTTTTTATTCTGAACAACTTTCATGTTCAAAAGTTTTTGAAATTCAAATTAGAAAGTGGAGGAAACATCCTGTTTGCAACCAGCCCCTTGGAACTTTTCAAATTCTCGCAAATAGGTCCTTCGCCCCTTCTCTCTCTCCCCTCCCCGCCCGATAGCCCGGCCAGGTGGCCGGCGATGCCTGACCGGCGCAGGCCGCCAGGCCAGTGGTCGCCGGTCCTCGCCCCCACGCCCGGCTTTGCCCCCCCCCCCCCACCGCCGCGCTGCCCAGCCCGCGCTCGCCACGCGCGCCGCGTTGCCCAGCCTCTGCTCGCCGCTCGCCGTGCCCAACGGCCGCGCCGCGCCGTGCCGCACCGCCCGCCACGAACCGCCCGTCGCTGAGCTCGCCTTCCGCCCGAGCCGCTGCTGCAGCTGTCCCCCAACCCCCGTGCCGCGTTATCTCCTCGCTCCCCCACGCAAATCTCCGGCGCCCAGTCGCGCGCTCCGCCCTCCGCACGCCGCGCCGGTGTCCAGACGCCGCCCACCGTGGCCAGTGGCACGCCATTGCCGTGCCATCGCCCACGCGCGTCGCCCGGCACCCCTACCTCCCTCCTGCCCCAATAAAAGACGCCCCAGGCCGCCCGCGCGAGGTACCAGCAACCAGAGAACGTCGCCGCCGCCATTGTCGCCACTGAGCTCCACCCGCTCGTGGACAGCCCTCTACAGCCATCCACTGCCCAAATTGAAGTTCCAGCCACCACCACATCATCCCACCGGAGCTCACCGACCCGCCCAACACCGCCCAGGACCGCCGGAGCACCACCGCCCGCGCTGTCGCCGCCGCCGCCGCCCCTGGTCACCGCGGACAGCTCGACTCCGACCTCTTCCGCCCAAGCCAAGTACCGGAGCAGCTTCCCCACGCGCCACTGAAGCTCCCCGTCCAGACCAGACCACCCCAAACCCGTCGGAGCACCGCTATCGACGCGTACCGCCGCCGCCGCCGCCCCTGCTCCAACGCCGGCGAGCTACTCCCGGCCGTCCCCCACCCGACCAAGACCCCCACGAGGTAGCCCTCGCACCCCTGATCCTTCCACGGCCCTCACCCCTCGCCGCGGGCGAGCCCCTCGCCGGAATTTTGGCCGGCCACCGCACCCGAGCCGCCCGAGGACCCAATTGCAGTAATTGAAATCTTTAGAAGGGTCTGCACGTATCTCCTCAGATTCTAGCTAATTTATGCTCTAATTTAAATGGGCTGTTTAATGACCTTTATTCACAACCATTGTTGTAGACAAGTTCTAGTCCTGAAAATTTTGCAGTAGGAGATTTACTTGTTATATAAGCCAATGTAAAAAGATCAGGCCCAAATTCCATCTCTATCTACCCTGTTTATTAAACTTAGTTTCATACCATGTTTGGATAGAATTAATTGTCCCTGCAGTTAGGTTATGAATCACCTAATGAAACTTTTTCTATACTGGTGTAATGGTTCCTAAATGCCATAGAAAAATTTAGAGACTTTTTATCTCACAGGAACCTATTTATTTGATTTATGTGCTAATAACATACATTAAATCAAGCAAATAGTATCTTAGCTTGGAAAATTCTCATGTTTTTACTAGAAGATACTCAGTGGTCGAAGATGCTGTGTAAAAAGTTTCATGGACAAAAACCCTGTGCAGGCGCCTGTAAAAATAAATCCTTGAATAACCTAGGTGTGTAATGTCATATTTACTATGCTCTGAAAACTGCATAATAAATCCTATAAAAATTACAGTAGCTCCTGCATAATTAAATGAAAGCCCTGTAAAAATCTTAGTCTCAGTTTTTGCACCCTTTGTTCTGTACAAAAAGAACAAGGATCTAGCAGCAACCATGTATTTTATTTTTCATAATTAATCTGCTGGATGAAAATATCCGAAAATTTTACAGTAAGCTTATCTTTCCCCGTTGTGCCTAGATCCAAGGTTTCATGACCAGAAACTACTCACTGTAGTAGTTACACTTAAATCTTGTTTCCATGAGGAACATAAGTTCCCATGAACACCCACCCCACCTTGCTTAACGAAGTGACTTATTGTACTATTCTACTCTATTAACCATTGCCCACAGAAATCTCAACTAAGCAACATCACAACCCAATCGCACTTTTGTGAACTACAACTTTGACGTGAGTGAACATGATCGTCATATACCCTCACTATAACTTATATTGGTGCATTCATATAGAATTGACGACTCTCGCCGACGGAACGTACGAGCTGGTACCCGCGTCCGAGAGTGAGCCACGTGAAGCTCAAGTAAATCTAACTGAAGCTCTTGAAGACCCGAGCCCAAGCTCGGAAGAGCCCCAAGCTAACTGTTCACAAGAAGGCAAGCCCCGGAGCATAACCCTATTCCTTTCCTAAACTATGCAACTTATTACTCTCTTGCTTGTGCATTAAGTTTATAGGAGTTGAATGAAAACTTAGTTGCATGATGTTAGGAACCCATGCTTGAAAACTAGATGTCAGGTTATGCTAATAGGACTCCGGTAAAAGCCGAGTGATTTCCTGTCACTCACGAGAAAATAGGAGTTGAATGTTTACTACACGCTGCAATCATAAGGACAACGGACGGGCTATGGTACGAGGTTTACGATTGAGGCTCGTCTGTTTAGTGAAAAATGCTAAGGCCGTAGTGTGTGGTAGTGGTGGTTAAGTCTTTGAACGTACTGAACGCATGCCGAGAATATGGTAATCGGTAAGCTTAAGTACCTGATTGGCCCGGCAAGTGGACGACAACCTACCCTTTGAACTTCGGTCCCACTATATGGCGAGTGCACGAGTGGTCACGACCCGGCGTCGAACCATGGCGTGGGGCTCGTGTACTCTCGGAGGGTAGCTCCGATCCACGCCCCGGAAAGAAAGGGGAAAAGTTGCACGTGTGACTCTAGGAGTAACCACGTGTCGTGTGTTTAGGTTTCCCTTGCAAGGTTAAGCAATTCGATTCGAATCGTCCATTTCTCACGGCTATTGAGACTGCTTAATCACTTTTACCCACAGAGTAAGAAGAGGAACAATGATGATGAATAAACTTGTTGGATGAAATTTAATGCTTCACCATGAATGATATTGGATAGCCGCTTACCTAGAATGGTTAATGAAACTAGAATCTTGAGCTAAAAGTTGAAAGTAAGGACCCACTCGTAGATGCTTTTCGGCAAAACAAACCCCTGAGCCAAAAAGTCTTGCATGTCTACAGTCGGTGGAGTAGATTCCACTACACGGGTAAGTCTTGCTGAGTATTAGTATACTCAGCCTTGCTTGTGGCACGTTTTTAGGTGAGACCTTCGAAGATATGATTGCTAGCTTGACCTGGCCGTGTACTCTTCCCCCTGGTTGGTCGGTGGAATGGGATACGCCCCCGGCCAATGGATAATGCCGAGTGATGTCTCGTACGGGCTTCACCGAGACATCCTGTATCGTCAAGTAGCTTTTGTTATCTTATTTCCGCTGCAACTTAAACTCTGAAGAACTTATTGGTTATGATCACTGAAGTACTTGGTTACTAAACTCAAACTTGGTTTGTAATATTCACTTATGATAATTTTGTAATACCTGCTGGAATGTGGTATTCTCTGGGGTCATCTTCGCATGAGCATTTGTATGTATGGCTTCGATCCGCTTTACCGTGGTTGTATTGGGAGGTTACCCGACAGACCAGTGGATTACTCCGTTTGAAGTGTAAGGTTAACCGAGATTGCCCTAATGGTGATGGTTAATACACTTGAGCCGGATTAATTCAGTTGGTTCTGCCACACCTTGGTGTTCCGATGCGAGGGAAGACGATTTCTTGGAACATCTTATAAGCTTGCTTGGCATCTGCAGCTCTGCACGGAAGTGCCTCCATCCATTTGGGGACGTAGTCCACAGCAACCAGGATGTTTGGAAGGGTCCCATGTAGTCAATCCCCCATACGTCGAACAATTCGACTTGTAGGTTGTGTGTGAGGGGCATCGCGTTGCGAGCTGTGATGCCTCCTTGCAGCTGGCACCTTCGACACCTTCGAATAAATTCTCTTGTGTCTTCGTACATTTTTGGCAAAAAGAACCCACATTGCCAGATTTTTGCTTGGGTGCGAAATGCTCCAAAGTGGCCCCTGTATGCTGCGGTGTGGCATTTCTCTATTATCTGGAATCCTTCTGCTGCCAGTACACACCTCCTTAGCAAACCATCTGTGCATACCCTGTACAAGTATGGGTCATCGCAAAGGTGACGTCTGCATTCGTAGATAAGCTTCTTCTTGTTCTCCCCTGGTGGTACGTACCCTGAAACCATGAAATTCACAATATTTGCATACCATGGGGGTAGAGTCCGTCACCTTGAGTAGCATGTCGTCACGTAAGAAGTCGTCAATTGGTAGTTCCTGCTTGTTAGTGACTTGCATACGTGATAAATGGTTGGCAACAATATTTTCTACTCCTTTCTTATTTTATTTCAAGGTCAAATTCTTGGAGTAGAAGAATCTATCTTATTAGCCGAGGTTTGGCGTCCTTTTTGGTGAGCAAATATTTTAAAGCTGCATGGACAGTATAAATAATAACCTTTGCTCCGACCAAGTAAGATCTAAATTTATCGATAGCAAAAATGACAGCGAGGAGTTCCTTTTCAGTTGTTGCATAATTTAATTGAGCTCCTGTCAGAGTTTTGCTAGCATAAGCAATTGCATGATGCTTTATATCTTTTGTTTGGCCAAGAACTGCTCCAATAGAAAAATCGCTAGCATCACACATGATTTCAAAAGGCAGACTCCAATCAAGTGGTTGAATAATTGGAGCCGAGATGAGTGCATTTTTCAAAATATGAAATGCTTTTAAACACTCATCAGTGAATTCAAAAGGCGCATCTTTAGCCAAAAGGTTTGTGAGGGGTCTAGCGATCTGCGAAAAGTCCATAATGAATTGACGGTAGAACCCCGCATGACCTAGAAAGCTGCGGATGCCCTTAACACTGACTGGAGGTGGAAGTTGTTCTATGACTTCAATTTTGGCTTTGTCCACCTCAATTCCTCTTTCGGACACTAGGTGTCCTAAAACTATGCCTTCACGGACCATGAAGTGACATTTTTCCAGTTTAGGATTAGGTCCTTTTCTTGGCATCTCTGCAGAACTTTGTCTAAATTTTCTAGAAAATGATCAAAGGTTTTCCCGTAGATGGAGAAGTCATCCATGAAAACTTCCATGATTTCTTTGATCATGTCAGAGAAGATAGACATCATGCATCGCTGGAACGATGCAAGAGCATTACACAACCCGAACGACATTCTACGATAGGCATAGGTTCCGTAGGGGCATGTGAACGTGGTTTTGCTTTGATCATCAGGGTGGATGGGAATCTGATGATAACTTGAATACCCGTTGTTGGCGCTAAAATCAGCCGGATAGGAATCGGCCGATGGGTCTTCAGCGTCGGACACACGACCCGGAAGAATCTGCTTAGCTCCTATTCGGGTTATCGCCCTGGTGCGGTTCGCGCGGCGTGCCAGTCAATCTGACCTGTTGATTGACAAGGAAATAGAGTATTAAATTCCAGGCGCGTCGATCGGCTGGAGTTCCGATCTGTCCTGAGGAGCGCGTCGGCGGCGAATCGGCCGATTTGCTGTAGAGATGATCGGCTATGGATTAGCCGATGATTGTCTAGTAATTGTAAAGAAAACTGCTGGAGCGATCTAAACAATTACTACAGAAGCAACACTTGAAATAGATCTAATCGGCTGTAAGATAATAAATTGAAGGAGAACAATGACGAAGCCGATTACCCTGATCTCAAGCTGGATAACTGGTGATAATACTAGAATAACAGGTAAAACTTGCAATTCTAGTAAATATCGATAACTGGTGAATAAATCCAAACGAAACCACAGCGATGCGCCCGTAGTTAAAGCTCGGATATTACTCGGTAAGCGGAACCTACCAATTGGCCGGAGATCAAGTTGATGCAGCCCTGCCAATCCGTACGAACTTGTAGAAGAAGAAAATATTGGCGAAGTCGCCGACTTGAAAGTAAATTGCTGGAAAAGTAGAAGTACTATTGTTGATTGATGTCTTGATTGATATTTTTCAAGACCCTGATGACTCCTATTTATACCCTAAAGCTAGGACTCCTGGTCGATCACGACTCGTTACAACCTTATTTAAATTACTATATCTATACGGACTTTAAAAAGGAAACGGACTCCCGCAGAATCTTCCGCCGCCGCTCCCTAATCAATCAAGATTTCCTTTAATTGCTCTTCGACCGACTTAGCGCGCCCCCTTTGACCAGCTTTTGACTAGGAAATCCCATCCTGTTGGCATAGGCTGGGCCACCAATCGGCCGATTTCCAACTGTTACTTCAATCGGCCGATTCCTTTCTGTAGCCTTCAGATTCGGCCAATCTTCTACTCCTGATGCCGATTCAACATGTGTCAAAATCTGGCGTCAACACATGCCCCCCAGTTTCGGAGTAAAATATAACTTTTCCTTCGAAACTCTTTTCTTTAATCCTCTCCTCCGAAACGGGTGCAGTAAAAATCTCCTTCCGTTCCACGGCACAATGATTGCAATTTCCTCGAACCGAGCGCGCGAAACGACCGCTCCCCTGGAACTTGTGTAGACGGCGCGGTAAAAATACCATCTTTGCCCTTGCTCCCCTGATCTCTCTTAAGTACTGGCTTTCTCCGCCTCTCCTTCTCCATGAATCTAGCATTCTCTCCGTCGCATCACTGTTCGTCTTCCTCCAAGCTCCTTCGATTTCCAAGTGCTCCCCCTTTTCCGGCGATCTCATCCGCGGCCTGCTCCGACCCCCAATGGCGTCTCCATCGGCGACCACCCCATCTACAGAGGTTCCATTGGCTGCTCCTTTGGCGGCAGCGGCCCAATCGGCGGCTTCCCCAGCGGCGTCATCGGCGACGATGGCTTCCATCCCAGAGGTAAATGCTCGAAATTTTTCCCCTTTTTGCCTTTCTACTGCTTCAGTATTTTCCGGACCCTTTCTTAGTTTCTTCCCTTTTTCCCTTTTTTAGGCACTTAGGCACAGAATCACCATTCCTCTCTCAGAATCCCCTGACCTCATCTATTTGGGCCCTATGGGGAGCCCTGATCCAACGGATCTGATCAGTTTAGAAACTCATAGGATCCCCTTTAAACAGTCATCCATGGATTTAGATCATTGGGTAGGCACCTTCAGATCCTGGCCGAATGAAACACCCGGGTGGAGAGAATGGTACCAGAGGGTAGCCGGGTCTTGGAAGGTTCAATGGGAAGAACTCAAAATCGGCCAGTGCATAGACTTATCCCTGTCTCAGATGGAAAAGAATGAACCTTTGGTTATGGCAGCCTCTTACTTCCGGTCCGATGCACTTAATGCATTCCTTTTTGGACACGGACCCATGACCCCGACCTTGGCCGATGTCCTGCTGCTGACCGGCCTAGATGTTTCCTCTGCCGATACCCCCTTCAATTATCTGTTCAAGCCATCTCATCGGTTGGAGACCAAAGGAATCGGCGGGTGGAAAGGATACATCAGTAAAAACATGAAGACAGGGACAGTCTCACAGAGGGAGCGCACTGCCTTCTTGATGATGTGGCTGGAGAAACATTTCTTCTGTGGCAGAGCGGTCGGCCCCTCTTCCAACACTCAAGCTTTGGCAGAGGCTCTTTCACAAGGATCGGCCATCCCCCTCGGTAAACATTTGCTGGGATCGGCATACCATCTAATGCACCAAATCGGCGTCAAGCTGTCGAAAGGAGAGCCGATAGGGAATCCAGGCGGTCCTTGGTGGTTCATCACCCTCTGGCTCAATCTACACATGAGCAAGGTCTCTCAGCAGCGGATAGAGACAAAGACCTTTCCCAACATCGAATCAGAGGAGAATCCATCGGTCCGTCGCCGCTGCAGATCTTTTGGAGAAGCGGTATCGGCCTTTCCTGGCTACCAATTCACTGCTACCCGCGTAGCTGAATATTTCAGATGTTTCTATAATGGCCTTAGTGAAGAGATGATCATCTGGCATCCATATCGGACCGCAGAGCCAATTTTTGAATTGCCCGTATTGTTTGATTTCTCCACTCATACATTTGACAGAGAATTAATGGACATCTTGATCAAGCCGGGAATTCTGCCGGCCAACTTCTTCTCAGGAAAGGACTCACCCACCTATGAGTTCTACTGTCCATCGGCTGCGGCAAGGCAACTGGGTTTTGGCCAACTGCCGATTCGAGTCTATTTCGCCGGCCAGGCGAAATTCAGAGATGGACTAACTTCAAGTCTTGACTACAGCCGGTTGTGCGATCTAGTACCCGACTCCAGCACTATTGACTTGAACGGCTGGTCAGTTGCCTCTTTCGCCACCCAGCAGTATAAATTATGGTGGGCAGAATGGAAGCAGCATCTTTTCTGTAAATCTCCATCATCTTACTACAACATTCTGGACCCAGAGAACATCGACCCAAATGCAGTGGTATGTCCTTTTTTCCTTAGCCGATCCCAATGTCGCATTATCATCTTGTTGTTAACTTATGTTTATCCCTTCAGTGTGAAAGCCATGTTCCCCCGATGCGGAGCCGAAGCGGCCGGCCGATTGACAGCCATCACCAATATACGCCGTATCCACTCATCGGCTTCCATGCTCCATCTGTCAGAGATATCTCCACCGGCCGATCAAGACGAGCTCCCAAAAGGCCAACATCAAAGATAACCAACCGTCGGGTGCGAGCTCGCGTTGGATCGGCCGATCAGGCGACAATAGCATCGGCTGAAATCTCCCGCATCGGATCGGCTAGCCAGATGGCAGTAGTATCGGCCGAGACTCCCCGTGTTGGATCGGCCGATCAAGTAGAGGTGACACTCGCCGAGGCCTCAGGTCCTTTACCCCTACCAGTTGTCGAGACGGCCGATCCCCAAGTCACCGCCGAAGCCGGGGCCGCTGCAGCATCACTATTAGTAGAAGCTGTTCATGTAATCTTATTTATCTCATATATTCTCCAAATCTTCTACTGACATCAACTCTACTCCTTTTCCAAGCTGCACAAGTTGTCCCACCGCAGTCCCCGCAACTATCGGCCACGTCTCAAGTGGGGACTGAGATTACAGCAGCTCCTGTTGCCGAGGTACACGATCTCTTACCCTGCATCCTTAATATTCAAAAAACTTAACCAATTTTGATGCAGGTCGACTTGGGTACGCCGATTATAACTCCACAACAGGCATCGGCTGGGAGACCCACAGAGGCATGGCAAATTTCCATTACCATCTCATTTAATTTTCCCATAGTATTCTCACGGGAATTTATATCTTTCTCAGGAAGCTGGCCCAAGCGGAGCACTGATAACGATCGAATCTTCTTCTTCTGGCGAACCAAGTGCACCAGTCCCTGAAACAAGGGAAACACTTCCACCGGCGCAGGCAAGAGAGATTCGTTTCAAAGAGGTAACAATCTTACCATCAGAATCGGCCGATTTCCTTTCACCACTTGCTTACCCTTTACTTTGTTCCCTTACAGGAGCAAGATACCCCCAACAATAGCATCTTTTCCTTTGCTGTCTCCTTGGCCGATGAAGAAGAAATCGCCTCACACGCAGTTCCATCGAGCTCTACCTCCGACGATGTCCGCTCCAAGCTCGAAAGCATTCGTACTCTCCTCCAAGGTGACATCGGCCGATTGGTGGAAGATGCATCGCCGATCCGACGACTTTTCAATGAGGTCAAAGATCACATCCCGGATGAAGTGTCGGAAGACTTGGGGTATGCTGCCTATATAGAGGGCATGCAGATTCCGGTTTCCAGGGCGCTGCAACGTATGGCCGATCGCGCTCAGATGGCCAAAACTCAGGAGGAGGTCGACTCGTACAAGCACCGGACTCAGGAAGTACACCACAGGATGACATCGTCGGCGCAATAGATCGGCTGAAACGGAGGAGAGCAGAACTAGCCAAGGAGATGGAACAAATAACCAAAGAGATAGCCGCTGAAGAGAAAAAACTCCAAGAACTCCCAACCATCATCAGCGAGCTGAAGCAAGAAAGACAACATCTGGCCCGTGAAACAATAAGGCTCCGTCGCCGCGTGTCAGAAGTACCAGGATCGGCCGACAATGATCAGAGAATAGTAGACTCGGCCGATCAAATTAGACGACGAGCGATTGTAGCTATAGATGCTTTCCTTGGGCTGTAAAAAAAAATATGTTAAACATTATTGCTCCTTTAATGTCATTGCGCCGATTTGGTTTTGAACTGCTTTTTCAGTCTGTCTTGCATTTATGTACGTATTTACTCCGATAGGACGTGTCTCACCATCCATCTACCTCCTCTTCATTTATACGCAGACCGTTTACCATCTCTAAAGGCACACACATTACTTATCTCTTCTTCTTCTTTTACTGTCCCAACTGAACGGCAAGATGTCTTGTTCGTCCTCCGCATCCTCTTCCTCCGTCAACCAGGTATGAACTCCCCCTCTACCTTTTTCTTAAGCATTTCAACCGCTCCGATACTGGGTAACTCCTTTTATCTCTGTTTTAGCCAAACCGTCTCAGCTCTGATCTAGAACGAGCGATAGAAATCATGCATTCAGAAGAGCCATTATCACAGGCAGACAGAAATCTGATAAGAACTCATGCTGAGGAACTCAGAGATCATGTCCCTGCCGCTGTCCAGGAATATTCGGACCTCATAAATGCTCATCTTTTGGTCCGCAAGCGACCATCTTCCAACAAAAATTCTTCGCTTCCTTGTAAAGCTACAACTGAAGTCGCCATGGAAGATCTGGAAGAGGAGAAGACCCGCCTGCTGAAAGAACTCTGCAACCAAGCTGAAACTGGAGCCACTGCAGAGAACTTGAAAGAGAAAAGGCTCACCCTCATGATAAAACTAGGTCGCATTGAGAGAGAAATCCAGCGTAGGCGTAATCAGTAGACACACCAGTATTTTTATTCTAAGGGCGACTTATACCATGTCGGCCATGTAATCTGTAATTTCCATTCAATAATGAATCCCAATGTTTCCTTCGCCAGATGTGTAGCCAGAAAACCGATGAGAAATCGGCCATGTTACCTTGACATATTTTGCTGTAAGTTATGCGTCTACCCAAATGCTTGGATAGTACCCTTCAGATATCGTCCATTTAAAGCTCTAGGGAATTCCTCCCCTTCTATTGTCTCTAGAATGTATGCATTCCCAGAGGCACATCGGCCGATTCTATACGGCCCTTCCCAAGTGGGTGACCATTTACCGAATTTGGGATCTTTAGACCCTATCGGCAGCACCAACTTCCATACCAAATCTCCTTGAGATAACTGCTTAACCTTGACCTTTTTGTCATACCATCTGGCCACCCTTTTCTTGTTTTCTTCTATACTAATCAGGGCTCTTAACCGTAAACCCGCCGAATCGTCAAGTTCATCTATCATGAGAAAGGAATAGTCATCGGCCGTTAACTGATCCTGTAGCGATATACGTCTTGACCCTGTCCTTATCTCCCATGGCAAGACCGCTTCATGACCATAAACCAAATGATAAGGGGATATTTTAGTGGCCCCATGACAAGCCATCCGGTATGCCCATAAAGATTCAGCCAAAGACATATGCCACTTCTTAGGTTGCTCTTCTATCTTCCTCTTGATTAGCTTGATTATCCCCTTGTTAGATGATTCTGCTTGGCCATTGGCTTGAGCATAGTATGGAGAAGAATTTAATAATCTAATTCCCATATCGGCGGCGAACTCTCCGAATTCTCCAGAAGTGAACATTGTCCCTTGATCGGTTGTGATGGTTTGAGGAATGCCAAATCGATATATAATATGGCTTTTAACAAATTCAATCATATCGGCCGATGTCACGTTCCTTAAAGGAACTGCCTCCACCCACTTGGTAAAATAATCTGTAGCCACCAATATGATCTTATGCCCTTTGCTAGATGGAGGATGAATCTGTCCGATGAGATCTATTCCCCAACCTCTGAACGGCCACGGCTTAATTATTGGATTCATAGCCGATGCTGGTGCGCGCTGCACATTGCCAAACCTCTGACAGTCTTGGCATCCTTTGTAGTACTTGAAACAATCTTCAAGGATGGTCGGCCAGTAATATCCATTGTTCCTGATCATCCATTTCATTTTGTGAGCCGATTGATGAGCTCCACACACGCCTTCATGGATTTCTCCCATCAGAACCTTTGGCTCTTCTGTTCCCAGGCATTTGAGAAGAACTCCATCAATCGTCCGATAAAATAAATCATCCTCAAGCAACACATACTTTGTACCCTGAAAACGTGTTCGCCGATCCACCTTTTGGGATGGATTTTTCAAGTAATCGGCGATCTCCTTTCGCCAGTCATCGGCCGCGAGTTCTAGCGTCATCGCTACCTGAATCGGCCGATACCCAGAAGCATGTTGAGCCAGTCTGTTGGCTTCTTCATTATAATTCCTGGGGATATGCTCAATTATTGCAGATTTGAATTCTTTCAAAAGTTGAAGACAATCCTCATAATAAATCCTCAAGATGTCATCCTTGCACTCAGATCGTCCTGTTAACTGATCCACAATGAGCATGGAGTCCCAAAAGATTTCGACTGCATTAGCTCTGACTTCCCTTAATAATTGGATGCCTTTCAGAACAGTTTGATATTCCGCCTGGTTATTAGTTGCAGAGGCTTCTATCGGTAGAGAGAAATCATAAGTTGCCCCCCGAGGCGACACAAGAACAATGCCGATTCCTGATCCGACCCCACACGAAGAACCATCAAAATATAGAGTCCATGGAACTGGTTCAACGGTGGCAATTTCTGGTCCACAATGTTGAACTATGAAATCGGCCATCACTTGACCTTTGACGGCTTTGGCCGATTTGTACCTTAGATCGAATTCTGACAAAGCCAGGATCCATTTTCCAATCCGCCCTTTCAAAATCGGCAATGATAGCATATACTTCACCACATCATCCTTGCACATGACTATGCATTCTGCCGATAGCAAATAGTGCCTGAGCTTAGTACATGAAAAGTACAAGCACAAGCATAATCGCTCCACCGAGGAATATCTTATTTCGGCATCTAAAAGTCTTCTGCTGACGTAGTATACCACTCGTTCTTTCCCTTCAAACTCCTGTACCAACGCCGATCCAATAGCCTGTTCATCAGCCGATAAATATAACTTGAACGGCTTACCAGGCTGTGGCGGGGCTAACACCGGAGGTGAAACCAGATACTGCTTGATATTCTCCAGTGCCTTGCGCTGTCCTTCTCCCCATATGAATTCCTGGTCGAGCTTTAATTTCAACAGAGGGGTAAAAGCCTGAATACGCCCTGACAGATTGGATATGAATCTTCTGATGAAATTGACCTTGCCGATGAGGGATTGTAGTTCAGTTTTATTTTGTGGGGCCACCACTTTGTTGATGGCGTCTATGGTCTAGCGGTTGACTTCTATCCCGCGCTCATGGACCATAAATCCTAAGAATTGCCCGGCCGATACACCAAATGCACACTTGTTTGGGTTCATCTTCAGCCCATGTTTCCTTGTGCACTCCAGCACTTCCTGTAAATCGGCCAGATGATCTTGGTGACCTTTTGACTTGACCACGACGTCATCTATATAAATTTCCACCGATGAACCAATGAGCTTGTGGAAGATGTAGTTCATGGCCCGTTGATATGTAGCGCCGGCGTTCTTCAAGCCAAAAGTCATAACCACCCATTCAAATAAACCAAGATGTTCTGGGCACCTAAAAGCCGTTTTCGAAATATCTTCCTCGGCCATTAATATCTGATTGTATCCGGCATTCCCATCCATGAAGCTTATGACTTTGTGGCCTGCGGCAGCATCCACCAAGATATCGGCCGTTGGCATCGGATATCCATCCATCGGCGTAGCCTGATTTAAGTTCCTGAAATCGATGCACACACGCAATTTTCCATTCTTTTTGTATACAGGCACAATGTTAGAAATCCATTCGGCGTAGCGGCACTACCGAATAAATCCTGCCTCAATCAACTTTGTAATCTCGGCCTTTATGTCAGGTAGAATCTTGGGGTTACACCGTCGTGCAGGTTGCTGATACGGCCGATATCCTGATTTTATAGGTAACCGGTGTTCAACAATAGACCGGTCTAGTCCTGGCATCTCGTGGTATTCCCAAGCAAAGCAATCCCTGAACTCTTTCAATAAACTTATCAATTTACATTTGTACTCAGAATCCAAATTGGCACTAATGTACGTCGGCCTTGATTTGCTGCTATCTCCCAAATCTACCATCTCTAATAAATCGGCCGACGTAAACCCATGTCCAAGCTTCCCATCTTCTCGGACGAGCTGATCCATTTATTCTGAATCTTCAGAGCCGACTGCTTGGATCGGCTGTAGACCGAAATCGGACACTTTCAGGAAGTCAGTGTCCCAAGTCCTGCCAGATATACACTTGACTTGCTCGCAGCTCCACTGTTGCGTGTCGGCCGCTGCAGCGCTGTAGACGGAATCGGCAGCGACTATCTCTATACTGTCGCCGACCCATTGCACAAGGCATTGATGCATAGTAGATGGGACACAGCAGTTTGCGTGTATCCAGTCGCGACCAAGTAGCATATTATAGGACCCCTTGCCATTAATAACGAAGAAAGTAGTAGGGAGGGTCTTACTGCCGATGGTGAGGTCGACGCAGAGCGCTCCGCGGGCGGGTGACACGTTGCCTTCGAAATCCTTTAGCATCATGTCCGTCTTGGTGAGGTCATTATCGCCCTTCCCCAGCTTGCGGAACATGGCATACGGCATGATGTTAACTGCCGCGCCTCCATCTACCAGTAATCTGGTGACGGGTCTTCCGTTGACATAGCCTTTGAGAAACAGCGCTTTAAGATGCTGTCGTTTATCCTCTTCTGGTTTCTCAAACGTAGCCGTCATCGGCTCTAATACCAGTTGTGCCATTTGTTCCTCCTCTGTTCTTGTTATTTTATCCCGATCGTTGGGCGCCATGAACTCCATCGGCAGTATGAATACCATATCAATTTTGGCTGCCGATTCTTGGTTGTTCGTTTCCTGATCGTTTTTCTTTGGGCGCCAAACTCGAGATTTAATATTCCTTCTCTCTGGCACATGTCTTTGTTCTTCTTCTTGATGCTCCCACTAGCGTAGGCGTTGGATCCTTCGCTTCTGGGATCTGGATAGGCCATCGGGACACCACCTGGGATTCACTGGTTTGGCCGATGATCTGGCGTGTTCCCAATCTGGTTCCTTCCCTAGGGAATCTTCGTCTCATACCCTGTCATCGGCCATCTCTTCCAGCCGATCGTGTGCGCTGATCCTGCCCCCCAGTCCATCTCGCTGGCCGATCTTGCTTTTTGACCTGCTGTACTGGTCAACTCTGCCCCCCAGCCGATCATGCACCGAAATGCGCCGTTCCTCGCGCTGATTTCTGCTGATCGGCTCTGATCTTCTGTCCCTAGAGTGTGGCCTCGGGCGATCGTTGCAGCTCAACCCGTTACACTCCGGACAGTTATCGGCAGACGGCAACCTGATGTCGTTCTCCCAGCAGTGGATGAAGAACGGACATTGCCAGTGATCTTCATGCTGACGTATCATCTCTTCCTGGTATTGTGCTTGTTCTTGCTGCTGCCGATATTTACTGAGTAAGAATTGGGAGGTGACAGGCCTGCGTGGTCGTTCTGGCCCTCGCCTGTTCCTTCTGATTTCTTCCGTCGTGATCTGTCTCCTGGGGTCGACAACGCCGCCTCTTCTCGCCGATTCTGACGTCAGCACCTTGGTTTGACTTGAGTCTCCTCCAGCGTTAACCGTGTTGGCCGGGAAGGGATGCTGATCTATCTTCATCGGCTTTGCCGATTTGGTTGGAGTTTCAAATTTAAGCCACCCCTGTTCAATGGCCGATTGTATCTGCTGGCAGAAGACTTTACATTCATTTGTGTCATGAGAAGTAGCGTTGTGCCACTTGCAGTATTTCATCTTCTTGAGTTGATCGGCCGTGGGGATGGTGTGATGTTGAGACAGCTTAATCTGCCCTTCCTGAAGCAGTAGATCAAAAATTTTATCGGCTTTTGACGTGTCAAAGCCGAATGTCTCTGGCTCCTTCTTGCCAAAGGGGCAAGATATTGGTTTTTTCCCTTTTACCCATTCTGCCAGGCCGATTTCTTCTTCCGCATCGGATTCAGATCCCTCCAAGTATGCCACCTTCTTTTGGAAGTTCCTCCGCTGTTCAAATGGTCGGACCTCTTGCCCTGATAATCGGTGGACGATTTGGCTCAGGCTTTCAAACTCTTGGGCAGCATATCTCTCTTTGATTTGTGGCAAGAGGCCTTGGAAAGCGATATCGGCCAACTGTGCATTGGTCAGAGCCAGACTGTAGCATTTGTTCCTGATTTCTCTGAACCTCTATATATACCCCGTCACTGGTTCATCGCTCCTCTGCCTGAGGCTGGTCAAATCCGAGATCTTCATCTCGTGTACTCCTGCATAGAAGTGCTTGTGGAATTGTTTCTCCAGATCGGCCCAAGTGACGATAGAATTTGGCGGTAAAGTGGTGAACCACTGGAAGGCCGATCCGGACAGAGATGATGAAAATAAACGCACCCTCAGAGCATCTTGCGTGGCAGCTTCTCCGCACTGGATGATGAATCGGTTGATATGCTCCACAGTGGATGTGTCGTCCGTCCCTGAGAACTTGGTGAAATCTGGAACTTTGTAGTGGTGTGGGAACGGCAGCGAGTCATAGGCCGATGGGTACGGCGTCTTGTAAGTATAAGTTTGAACTTTCGGCTTTAATCCAAACTGATCCTGGATCACTTCTGCTATTCTTGCTGTCCAGTCTACCTGCTGCTGATGAACAGCTGTTCGCAGCGCGGGCATATGCTGAAGGGCTGGTATGGCCGGGTGATGAATCGGCGAATTTTGCTGAGCGGCCGATAGTTGATGGCAAAACGAGTCCGCACCCCCTTCGTACATCACTGCTGGCACCGTGCCTCTGAATGCTTCCACAGTGTTTGCCCCCCTGCCGATTTCTGATAAGATCGGCTGATACTGGGAGACCGTCGGCCGGGCGGCCGATTGGTACGGCACCTGAAACGGATAAGTGCCATGCCCGTTCGCTGGCTCTAGGAAATACGCTGTGGCTGATGCCCCCCAAGGCACTGAGCTTGTAGGTAGTGTTTGCACAGAAGCCATCTGAACGGGTTGAAGCGGCGCTTGCGATGGGAGACATGGTGCACCGCTGTATCTTGGAGACGCCGGAGGTGGTGGAGAGCTGTACCCCTCGCATTGCGTCAATATCGGCTGAGCAGCCGATTGGGATGTGTATGGTAGGCTTCTGGCTGGCAGAGTAGTTGGAGGGGCATATGCCGGTCCCTGATAGCCTTGGACGGCTCCGTTGGCCAGAGAGTTGACGACGGCGTTGTACACCGTGTTTCTCATCACCGAGGATTGGTCGATCAATGCTTGATACACGGACTGTTGAATCATCTCTGACATCTTGCCCGAGTCTTCAGCAATGGTGATGTGGCGAGGTGCTAGAATAGGAGCCTTCTTGACTGCCTCCCCACTTCTGGTACGACTAAACGACTGGAGGTACATCTTCTTGTAATCTTCCAGATGTTTGTCCAATTCCTCCCTCTGGTCATCCTTGAGATCCGCTTCTGTGACCTCAATGATGTTGCTGTCGGAAATTTCTGCGTTCTTCGACATATCAGATCTTGGACTGTCCCACCGGGCGTGCCAAAAGTGTGTTGGCGCTAAAATCGGCCGGATAGGAATCGGCCGATGGGTCTTCAGCGTCGGACACACGACCCGGGAGAATCTGCTTAGCTCCTGTTCGGGTTATCGCCCTGGTGCGGTTCGCGCGGCGTGCCAGTCAATCTGACCTGTTGATTGACAAGGAAATAGAGTTAAATTCCAGACGCGTTGATCGGCTGGAGTTCCGATCTGTCCTGAGGAGCGCGTCGGCGGCGAATCGGCCGATTTGCTGTAGAGATGATCGGCTATGGTTCAGCCGATGATCGTCTAGTAATTGTAAAGAAAACTGCTGGAGCGATCTAAACAATTACTACAGAAGCAACACTTGAAATAGATCTAATCGGCTGTAAGATAATAAATCGAAGGAGAACAATGACGAAGCCGATTACCCTGATCTCAAGCTGGATAACTGGTGATAATACTAGAATAACAGGTAAAACTTGCAATTCTAATAAATATCGATAACTGGTGAATAAATCCAAACGAAACCACAGCGATGCGCCCGTAGTTAAAGCTCGGATATTACTCGGTAAGCGGAACCTACCAATTGGCCGGAGATCAAGTTGATGCAGCCCTGCCAATCCGTACGAACTCGTAGAAGAAGAAAATATTGGCGAAGTCGCCGACTTGAAAGTAAATTGCTGGAAAAGTAGAAGTACTGTTGTTGATTGATGTCTTGATTGATATTTTTCAAGACCCTGATGACTCCTATTTATACCCTAAAGCTAGGACTCCTGGTCGATCACGACTCGTTACAACCTTATTTAAATTACTATATCTATACGGACTTTAAAAAGGAAACGGACTCCCGCAGAATCTTCCGCCGCCGCTCCCTAATCAATCAAGATTTCCTTTAATTGCTCTTCGACCGACTTAGCGCGCCCCCTTTGACCAGCTTTTGACTAGGAAATCCCATCCTGTTGGCATAGGCTGGGCCACCAATCGGCCGATTTCCAACTGTTACTTCAATCGGCCGATTCCTTTCTGTAGCCTTCAGATTCGGCCAATCTTCTCCTCCTGATGCCGATTCAACATGTGTCAAAATCTGGCGTCAACACCCGTCAAGGAAACAGAAGAAAGAGTTCTTCGCCAACCGCTCTAGCATTTCATCAATGAAGGGCAGAGGGAAGTGATCTTTCCTTGTTGCCGAGTTGAGTTTCCGGTAATCAATGCACATTCTCCACCCCGTGAGGGTTCATTGAGGTATAAGTTTGTTTTTACTATTCTCAACAACCGTCATGCCTCCCTTCTTTGGCACAACCTGAACGGGGCTTACCCACTCGCTATGAGGCACGTGATAGATGATCCCGGCGTGCAAGAGTTTAAGGACCTCCTTCTTCACAACCTCTCTCATCGTATTGTTCAGCCTACGCTGAGGTTCCCTAGAAGGTGTGCTGGCTGGGTCTATAGGGATAGATGAGTGCAGAGGGTAGGACTGATTACTTTGAGATCCTGGAGTGAGTAGCCGAAAACAGGCCTATGTTTTTCTAGGACGGCTATGAGTTTGGTCGTTTCTTCATCAGAAAGCTTATCACTAATGATGATGGGGGTTTCTGTGTCGCCGTTTAGAAAGACATAGCGAAGGCCTGAAGGTAAGGGTTTTAACTCAATAGGTGGACGTGTAGGCTGTTCGTGCATGGGTCGCTCAAGAGTTTCTCCTGATCATCTTCCTCACCAATGAAGGATTCAACAATCTTTTCTAAAGATGGTTCAGAAGTTTCAGGGAAGATTGCCATTACGTCTTCTATCGGTTCTTCTTGGGAATGAGGTTCGGCCAAAGAGTTCTTTGACCGGTTGATTAGTAAAGAATATGTTCTACCTCCAAGGTGCACTTCTAAGGTCCTAGAGCAGAAACGTTTAGGAACAAACTTTCTACGGGATGCCCTATCAAAATATTGAAGTCATGAACTTCGAAGATATGAAAGTCTAGGGCTATCTCGTTTTTCTCATGCTAGACTGGTCCATTGTGAATAACTCCGATTGCCTCCATGATGGAACGAGATCCGGTTCTGAGGGTTCTAGTGGTAGGGAGCAAGGGATACTCGCTTAGGTGGCTAAGTGTGAGGGATGCAGAAACGATGTTTGCTCCCACCGTGGGGCTATAGAAGCTGAGACCGACATTCCCTGGACAAAACATGGAATGGTTGAAGAGGGAGGTTGAATATGAATGGCCTCGGGCGAGAGTTCTCCCTCTTGGACCCATTCGCTACTCATGACAGCGGTTAAGCTCTTCACACTCTCTTTAAGGGAAGCCTTATCGAGAGGGTCAGAAGGTTCTACCGGGAGTGGAGGTCTCTTTTCACCTGGGTAAAGCGAGGTGTTTCCGAAATCTTGGAAAAGATTATCCTCGATGTTAAACGTGAACTCTAGAGGTTGAATTTCTTCTTCCTCTATCATTTCTGGTTCGGGGGAAGGAATGGTGGTTGGTTCAGAACTGGATGACTGTAAAGGTGTAGAAGCAACTAACGAGACTTCCGTTTCTCCTGACGGCTCCTTAGCTGGGTAGGGCTCGGTGAAGGAGGTGTTTTCTAAGATACATTCTAACAAAGCTTCTCCTTCGGTCGTGGTTTTGTGTGAAAAGAACCCCCAGCAAAGACGTCGAGTTGTAGGGCAGATTCCTTGCTAAGCCCTAACCGAAAGTGTTGAAGCAACACATGGTTGGGTATAGACAAGTCTGGGCTAGAATGGGTTAGCTGAGAAAATCTGGCCCAGACTGCACCTAAGGTTTCCTTCTCATCCTAATGAAAGTCGAGGATTTCTTTTCGTAGGGAAGCAATGCGAGAAATAGGGAAAAACGCAAGACAGAATCTATCTCGCAGTTCATCCCATTCCCAGTTTACCTTGCCTACGTTATAGGCGTACCATTGTTTCGCTCTCTCACGAAGGGAGAAAGGAAACAATTTCCACCGCAGTGTTTCTCGTGCCATGCCTACAATGGTGAGGTACGAACACAACTGCTCGAACTCTCTTTGGTGGTGGTAAGGATTTTCATTTTCGTAACCTGAGAAGGGTTGTTCCCGAACCATGGCTATAAAGCCAGGATGGAGTTCAAAGCCTGGGGCTATGATGGGTTTGGATGACTGGGGTGGCTCTAAGAACTCGCCCTTGGGAGCGGAAATGTTTTGGATAGAAATGTGCTCCATTGAAAAAGAAAAGGATAAAAGATGGAAGAGAAAGGTAAAAGAAAGGGTACACGGGTAAACTAGGTTCGAAGATAGAAACAACAACCGTTCCCCGGCAACGGCGCCAGAAATGCTTATTGGTATTTCTTAACATTCAAAGATAAATCCGCAAGCGCACGGAAGATACCGTTGTAGTACTTCACCCGGAGAGTATTCAGGGTATCATATTTTCTCAGGGAACGGAGGTGTAACAATCTTCTAACTAGTTTTACCCTTGGAGATGAAGAGATAGAACGGCCTGGGCAATGTGGCTAATCTAAGGGAAAGGATTCGATAGGGCTGTCACCACCAGCCATCTACCCCACAATACCAGGTGAGCTCAGAACAAACAAAGGTAAACTAGAGCCTAAACACCACGTCAAAGCTTGTCATTTACTACTCTAGCGTCGCGCAGGGTTACCCGTCTTTATCAAGGGCCCTCTACTAGAGCAACCATTACAAGAACAAACAATGATTCCATAAATGAATAACAAAACAAGTATAAACTTACCAAGAGCTTACCAATAAATGATCCGGATACTCACTCAAAGAATCGTATCCGTCGAGATACAAAGTCGGAGAGAGGCCGACAGGTCCGGCTCTTCTCCTCCACTTCTTCCTCACACACTCCCTATCCTAGTGATACAAGTGGGTGGAGTCCCTCTACTTCTTCTCTTCTCCAAATTGGTGTGTGTTGTGAGGGGTGAGGGTGTTGGCGGTCGATATTTATAACTTTTACCGCCAACATTTCTCCTATTTCTATGGTTTTCAAGCTCATTTCAAGATAGAACTAACCACACTAACAAGTTCCACAAGTTTTGGTGATTATATCATTCCAGGAACAAAGTGTGAGAAAATGAGTCAAAATGGGACAAAACTCAGGCCGACCGGCCTAGCCTAGGCCAGCTTGCCTGCCACCTCAACCATTTGCCATGTCACTGATCCAGGAACTCAGAAACACACTCAGAAGGATCACTGATCGTGCACTTCAAGTCGGTTTGATCCGAGGACCCGAAAGGCTTCACCTACATATTCAAGGGCCCACCTGCATGTCTTGAATAGTTGCTTAACCGAAAAGCAACTGTTACCGACCTCAGGAGGCAATCAGGAGCGTCCACGTGAAAGGCGGTGCCAGATAGCAGCACCCCCAAGCCGGCCGGCCTAGGGGAGGCCGGCCGACCCCACTTTGCAACCCCTCATGCTCAACTTCGCGTGGAAGTTACACCAACTACCAAGGTTGCGTGATCTTGACGCCTTTCACCGGTTACCGACTTCAAGCTAGTATAAATTGACCCCCACTTCATGCTTGTAACACACACCATCCAAGAGAGAAGTGAGATTCTTAGTCGCTCCAGTTCGAGTGTAGAATAGGGAGAGTGTGAGGTGAGAGCTTGAGCAAGAGCTGAGCTAGGAAAGGAGCTGGGGTTTTCTTGGTCCCTCTCCACTTGTATCCACCTCAGTGGAATATTTATCAAAGTAAGTTTCTCGTTTATCTTTAGTGTCTCGCTAGTTCTTCTCTTACTTTCAGTGCCTAGTTAGTTTACTTATTTGATCTGCGGGATCCCTTGTCGGCGTGGCTTAGCTTAGTCTGGTCATTTGGGGTTTCTTCTTGCCTTAACGTGAGGCGGAAGTCAGTAACTAGATAGTTGAAGCATGGTGCTTAGGCTTGATAGTTATCTTGGGTTGTGTTCCACCCCATGGAACCGCTGTGGTAGGCGGCAGGTGGTGACAGCCCTGTCCGTCCTTTGTAGTCCACCATGTTCGGGTATTTTCATAGTAGTAGATCGTTGGCCGAGTTGGACTCCCCATTTCTCTCTCAGTCTGTAGTCCTTCCGCCCCAGCCGTTGAAGCAGATCAAGTTAGTGTTACTACTAGTTATCTGGGTAACGAGTTGGCTAACTGAAGTTAAGCCCTCTACCCTCTTACCTCCTCTCTTTAGGTGGGTCCGGTTGAATAGTTCTAGGTATAGTTGCGTCTGCCATTCCTTGGATTCAATATCCCAGGTAAACTCCCTGGTGAAAGCTACATTAGTATCCGTGCGCTTGCGGATTAGTTCGTAAAGGCTAAGGAGTGCCAACAGAGGGGAGCTCCTTTTATAGTGTGAGGAGGTTGGTTCCCGCCAGATTAAGTATGGAAACCTTATTATCTGAGATCAGGAGGAGTAGCAGCTACGTTTCCTCGAAGTGCACCTAGACTTCTTTCAGTCCTGGTTCGGCCGACCTTGGGGTTCGGCCGAACCCCAGGTGAGCCTCCCCTGGTTCTTCCTTCTCTGGTACACTGAGCGGTGGGCCCTTGTGAATATTCTCTGTGGTTGCTTCCTCGGTGCGCCTGTTTGCTCTATCTTGTGGGCCCTCTTTGTAAGTGTGATGCTGAATAGGATCTTCTATGAATTTGTGTTGCATCTTTGGTGTATTTTTATCTTATTTCACGTACGAGTTCCTGCAAATCAGTAATCACCAAAACTTGTGGAACTAGTTAGAATCAAGCCCTATTAACTAAGTTTGATGAATAAAAGATATGAAGTCATGCAGGAGTTGACGGTCTTATTTCTGACTTAAGGATCATCAACAGAGCGCAAGTGCGGCCCCGACAACACCGTCGTAGTGGCGGATCGACCCCGACAACGCACCTCCCTCAACCAGGAGGAGCTGGATCGACTCCTTGATGGCAAGTGCCAATGGCACAAAAACTCCAACCACACAGCGCACGAGTGTCATGCACTCCGCAATAGCGTGGCCTAGGACGACCCAAAGCGTCCCCTCTACAATGATCTTGACAGACCCAGCAGCTCCAAAACCTCTAGGGGTCGAGGACGTAGGAACGACTCGCCCAGGCGAGATCAGGACGACCAAGGCGATAAGTCCCCAGCGGACTTCCAGGAGGCAAACCGGGAGATCAACTTCATCGACGGTGGCTCCGGAGGCCCAAGGTGCCGGCGTCATCTCAAGCTTGACCAGCGCAAGGTCAACTCCATCTTCTAGCACCCGGTGGAACCCCTGCGCTGGTTTGATGTCCCGATCACCTTCGATGGGCGTGACCACTGGATACACTTACCCAGCCCTAGCTCCTATGCGCCTCTCCAAGGTGCTCGTCGACGGAGGCAGCGGCCTCATCATCATCTTCTCCAAGACATTGGAGAGCATGGGGTACGACATGACCTCCTTGGTTCCGACCCAGGAGGCCCTCTATGGCATCATCCCCGTCTCAGGCTCGACTCCGGTCGGCCAGGTTACTCTCCCCGTCACCTTCGGCACACGGGAGAACTACAGGACGGAGTACATCCACTGTGAGGTGGCCTCCTTCGAGACGTCATACCATGCCATCCTGGGGAGGCCTGCCCTCGCCAGGTTCATGGCCACACGTATCTTGTCCTCAAGATGCCTGCTCCTAACGACGTGCTCTCCACCTACGGCGACCTACAGACTTCCCACTCCTGTGAGACCGAGAACATCAATATCTCAGACGCACTTGAAAGGACTAAGAACGCCATCTTGATCACCGAGTCAGCAAAGGAGATGCCTCCAGAGGACATCCCCATCCCGGCAAACGACTCGGCCACCGAGTCACACTGCAGCCCGGCTGCGCAATGAAGACCATCCTCCTCAGGGAGAACGACCCAGACAGGACCGCCGTCATCGGGGCGGACCTCGATAAAGCATAGGAAGACGCGCTCACCTCCTTCCTCCGCACCAGTTGGGACATCTTTGCATGGAAGCCCTCTGACATGCCAGGCATTCCGAGGGAGGAGGCTAAGCACTCCTTGGATCTCGACGAAAAGGCGCGACCTGTCAAGCAGCGACTCCGGCGCTTCGCTCAAGATCGGAAGGAGGCTGTTAGGGTAGAAGTTACTCAACTCCTATCCACAGGATTCATTCGTGAAGTCATACACCCCGAATGGCTGGCAAACCTAATCCTTGTAGAAAAGCAAAATGGTGAATGGAGAATGTGCGTTGACTATACGGATCTCAACAACCATTGCCCTAAAGACCCCTTCCCTCTTCCTCGCATCGATCGGGTCGTTGACTCTACGGCCGGGTGCGTCCTCCTCTCTTTCCTTGATTGTTACTCCGGGTACCATCAGATCTCCCTCAAGGAGTATGATCAGGAAAAGACGTCGTTTATCACGCCCTTCGGGGCATACTGCTACAACACCATGACATTTGGCCTCAAGAACGCGGGTGCTACGTACCAGAAGGCCATCCAGAGATGCCTCCAGGGGCAGATTGGCCGCAATGTCAAAGCATATGTCGACCATGTTGTCATAAAAACCAGGTCCTATGATCAGTTCATAGCTAACCTAGTCGAAACAATTGAAAATCACAGGAAATTCAAATGGAAACTAAACCCACGCAAGTGTGTTTTTGGTGTCCCCTCAGGAAAATTACTTGGCTTCATAGTCAGTAATTGAGGCATCGAAGCCAACCCTACCAAGGTCAACGCCATCATGAGAATGAAGCCCCCTAGGTGCAAGAAGGATGTGATGAAGCTGACCGGGTGCATGGCGGCGCTGAGTCGATTCATCAGTCGTCTCGGCGACAAAGGACTCCCCTTCTCCAAGCTACTTCATAAGGCAGATAAGTTCGTTTGGAATGACGACGCCACTAGATCCTTTTAGGAGCTCAAGGAATTCCTTACTAAGCCACCAGTCCTCACGTCTCCAAAGCCCGATGAGGAGCTTCTCCTCTACATAGCCGCAACCACTCATGTGGTCAGTACCGTCCTGGTCGTCGAGCGAGATGAGCCAGGTCACGTCTACAAGGTGCAGCGACCCGTTTACATCGTCAGCGAAGTACTCGGCGAGTCCAAGGTGCGATATCCCCAAGTTCAGAAGCTCCTGTATGCAGTCCTCATCACGTCCAGGAAGCTCCGGCATTATTTTCAAGCACACAGTGTCAGGGTCGTTTCTTCATTTCCACTCGGCGACATCCTCCACAACTGTGATGCCAATGGCCGAGTCGTTAAGTGGTCCGTCGAACTGGGCGCACTCAGCCTGCACTTCTCCCCTCGGTCCACAATCAAGTCCCAAGCCTTGGCTGACTTTGTGGCCGAGTGGATGGAGATACAAGATCCAACACCTGAGGAACGACCCGAGCATTGGAAGATGTACTTCGACGGCGTGCTCAACCTCGACGGAGCCGGCACTAGAGTTCTACTCATCTCCCCAAAAGGCGAACAACTCAAGTACGTCCTCCAATTACTTTTCAAGGCAACTAACAATGCTGCTGAGTATGAAGCCCTCATTCACGGTCTCCGGATCGTTGCTTCGCTCGGCATTAAGCGCCTCCTCACCTACGGTGACTCCAAAGTCGTCATCCAGCAAGTCAATAAAGACTGGGACTGCACAAAGGAGAAGATGGATGCCTACTGCAAGGAGATACAAAAACTGGAAGCCAGTTTCTACGGGATGGAATTTCACCATGTCATCAGAGACTACAATGTTGTGGCTGATGTCCTCTCCAAGCTCGGCTCCAGTCGTGCCCTGGTCCTGGCCGGAGTCTTCGTGCAGGCCCTGAGACGACCCACGGTTGAGGTCGAGGAACCACCCCCACCAAGCCAGACTTGGTGCCTGCTCAAGGCCAAGAGGTGTTGGTGATCGACTCCGACTGACGCTCCCCCATCATCGACTTCCTTGTCAACAACAAGTCCTCACCTTATAGAAAAGAACACAAGAAGCTCTCGCGACGAGCTGCCAGCTACGTGATCATCGGCACCGACTTGTTCAAGCACTCAGCCTCCTCAGGGACACTGTCCAAGTGCATCGCCCAGAGCGAAGGAGTTGCTTTACTCCACGACATCCACTCGGGTGTCTGCGGCAACCGCGCAGGCGCCTCAACCATAGTGGGCAAGGCATTCAGATCTGGCTTCTACTGGCCTACTGCCCTCACTGATGCCCACGACATCGTGAAAAGGTGCCCAGGGTGCCAATTCTTTGCCAAGGAGCAGCACGTTCCGGCTCAGGCTCTGCGAACGATCCCTCCCTCTTGGCCCTTCTCCTGCTTGGGCCTTGACTCGGTCGTACCCCTCAAGATGGCGGTAGGTGGCTACAACCACATATTTGTAGCCATCGACAAGTTCACCAAGTGGATTGAAGTCAAACCAGTCGCGGCGACCACAACACTTAAGGCGGTCGAATTCATCCAGGAAATCTCCCATAGGTTTGATGTGCCCAACAGGATCATCACTGACCTGGGAACATCATTCACAGGTAACGCGCATTCTGGGACCACTGCCTAGAAAACTGCATCGACATCTACTACGTCTCCATGGCTCACCCAAGGTGCAATGACCAGGTTGAGCGCGCCAACGGTATGATCCTCCAGGGGCTCAAGGCGTGACTCTTCGACCCACTCGAGAAGTTCGGTCCCAAGTGGATCCAGGAGCTACCACAGGTCGTTTGGGGCCTACGCACCCAGAAGAGCCGGGCCACCGGCTACTCTCCCTTCTTCCTAGTTTATGGCTCGGAGGCTGTCCTCCCGAGTGACATAACCTTCGGGGCCCCGCGCATCCAAAACTATGAGGAAGGCGAGGCGGAAATGACTCGGCGCCACGACATTGACCTAGTTGAGGAACACCTAGTCACTGCCGCTCTCCAGCACGCACGATATGAACATCAGCTCAAGCGCTATCATGACAGAAACGTGCAAGAGAGGGACTTCAACATAGGCGACATGGTCCTGCGGCGCATCCAGTCTACCACTGGCGCACAAAAGCTATCTTCCCCATGCGAAGGCCCCTTCATCGTCAGCGCGGTCGTTGCCCTCGGCACCTATCGCCTTCAAAGAGAAGATGGCACGGACGTGGGCAACCCATGGAACATCGACAACCTCCGGCGCTTCTACCCTTAAGAAGAGCTCACAGCTATGTACCCCAATCTTTCTGAATAATAATAAACGCATTTTCTTCACTGTCTTTTTTTTCCTGTACACTCCCCTCCTTCGCGGCTATAAAATGACCTGGTACGCCCCTTTCCGACTCGTCCAGCACGCTCGGGGGCTGCGACTCGGCCATGCCCACTCACATCAGTATCGTCCAAGTCTAAGACTAACCTAGCTGAGTGGCTACCTGAACTTAAACCAGTGTGTCCTGGAACCACTCTGCGTCACCTACGCCTATCACGTGTCTGATGACCCGCTCTCTACACAATAGGCAAAGGCACACCACAACGCTGGCATCCTAACCACTCGGCCAAATCAGGAAACTACTCAGCTACGGAATTAAAACAAAGGCAACACTTAATTACATGCAAAATAAATATTGTTTTTTGACCAACACTTGGCCCCATTCATGTTCCTGCCCTACTAACAATCTATCTTACATGTTGACCTGGCTCATGATACGCTCGGCAAGGGGTCCAACAACGGCGAAGTGCGCGTCCCACTTGGCGTCGGTGCAATCCTCCGCGACGCCCTCTCCCACGGGATTCAGATCCGCCTCAGGGTTGTGGGTGTCAGACCCGGGGCAACGGAACTGCACGCGTGGCGTAGAACATTCTAGAGTAAGGGGTGGGGAATGTCCCATACCTTATCCATATGTAAAATACTCGTAAGCTAGTACAACTAGTCGGTACAGAAGGAAACTACCTGAGAGTACTCGGTTAGGACTCCTAAGCTCGTACCAGACCAGGATTTCCATGTAACCCTGCTCCCCTGGGATATATAAGGGCGGGCAGGGACCCCTGCAAAACATATCTCATAACCTATAAGGCAATACAACCTAACAGGACGTAGGGTATTACGCATACTGCGGCCCGAACCTGTTTAAACCCTTGTGTTCCTTGCACCATCGAGTTCCTGATCTCAGCGACACCCTACCTACAACCTACCACCTCGGGGGTATCCCTCGGTGGGCTTGCCGGTAAAACACCGACAGCTGGCGCGCCAGGTAGGGGTGCTCATCGAAGATCCCCTGGTGAATTCGATGGCGACGTTCAACTTCACCAGCGCCATGCTCCCTAAGGGCGCAACTTTCATCTTCGGCTCCTGGGTCTGTGTCTCTGATGGCGCAGGCGACTTCCATCGACTCCTTGACGACAACAAGCCGGAGGCACATGCAGCAACCTCCAAGAGCGCCCTCGACGACTTTGTTGACAATCTCGGCGAGATTGATGAAAACCTTGGTGGGATGTTGCTCCCTGACCTTGCCAGGGAGATCGAGAAGCTGTCTGTTTTCGCGACTCCGACTCGTACTACACCAGGTTTCCCCGGATCGGATTCGACTCCATCTGGGGGGACAGTGTGACCGATTCCCGTTCGGTTTGCGTAACACGGCCACTGTTTACCAGGAGGCCATAAAGTCTGAATTCTACTCCGCATTGGTGAAGGATCTGGACGAACTACTCGAGCTCGGGGAGAAAGATGCCACCGCATGTCGGGAGGCCCCTATCTTCGATGACTACGACTCAGACTCCGATCTTGAGGCCGAACCCTACTCGGGTGGCCAGGGATTGGTTATAACCTCCACCCCGGAGGGTTTGTGTTTTGGAAGGGCGTGAAACCCTCTGAACTACTCGGAGACGACGAAAGACTAGTCACTCACCTTGATTCCCTACCTTTTCAAGAGGGCAAACCACTGTCACACCCGATTCTAGAAAGAACCAGATGCATCTCATGTGTGCGCCAGGATCATGTTCACACACACATGATAGACGGACAAGTGTAATATATGAAAGACAATGCTCAAAAAGTAAACAAAATAAAGTATTTAACAATATTACACACTGAATAAAAGAGACACAAAGGTCTTTAAACGTTACACCAATATACCCTAAACGAAGTCTGCAAGAACTCCGTCTTCCACAGGCGATGACTGGTGAACACAAGCCTAGAACTCCTCGAAGTCATTGAAGTCCTCCTCTTCAAAGTTCTCTTCTGAACAGCAGTTGGGCAAGGATGAGTACTCTTATGGTTGGTACTCAGCAAGTGGGGGAGAATATGCAAGGCCATCAAGGATAGGCTAAGGTTTACAGCAGCGAGCACTTTTAGTTGGTCAAGTTTTTATTAGCAAGCACCTATTAACTAGATTTAAGTTTATACCATCCCTCAAACAAAAACATCAAGGTATCAACAACATAAACATAAACCAAGAACCACAATTTAATTAATCTTCAAGTTTCATTATCATGTGAGGGTCAAAGCCACTCTTAACTGTGAGCACGGCTGTTATAACAGTTTTACACTCTACAGAGGTTGTACACTTTCCCCACAAATCGTGTTCCCCTGAGTCACCCGGGTTTGCAAGGCCCTTAGACACTTCCGAGGTGAGCGGCGAGGGTACACTACGAAGCCTTTACAAAGACATGTCGAGAGCTAGGCAGCCCGCTAGAGTTTCAGTAGTCGTGTGGTCCATAAACCTCCCTAATGGTCAGCTCCTTAGCAAAGGCAGCTACCCCAAGAGGACCGGGCTATGACCCCTATCACTGACCCCCTCCTTGCCCTTTCGGTAAGGCCACCAGCTAACTACACATCTAATTAATTGGCTAAGGTCAGAGCCATATGACTTTGTGGTTGCACTATTCACTTGGGTGGTTCTCCATGTTCCCATTAAACAAAGTTGATCTTGAATTAACAAGGTATAACAACATTTATGAAACGTGACCAACATTATCATAAAAGTAAACCAACACCATTCCCAAAGTTTGCAACTAAGCGTGACTATCAAACATGAATATTAAACCCCGGTGTTTCAAGGCTTTGGGTGAAAGACTAGGTATGTCCTTAGCGTAGGTGACCCATCAAGTTTATGCAAAGCAATATTAAGATAAAGTGAATTATCATGCTATTGTTGGGATAAAATAGAATATGCAGGGGAGGGAAGTCCACTTGCCTTCCTCAAATAGCTTTTGATTCTCTTTGTAACACCTCAGGTGTTTAATTTATGAAATAAGCCTCATTAGCGTAACAATATGCTTAACTAACTAAGAAAAATTTAAAGGAAACGAATTATAAATTGGTTTTGCCTTGAATTGAAAATAGTTGTGTATATGTGCATAAGTACATGTACTTTAATCAAGCCATTTAAATAACTTTCACAATGATACAAACATGGCTACAAAATTTAATAGACACATCGTTTTTGACCTTTTAAACGAAAGTCTAGTTGAAGCCTAGGAGTGAATACAAAGTTTTGCCCAGGAAATGACGTACCCTCCGAACTGTACTTTTTGAGTTTTTAAAATAACTTCTAAACTAGAACTGAAATGAGCATTGGCCTGAAACAAAACTTGTGTAACTTTTCATTTTGAACAACTTTTGTGTTCAAAGATTTTTGAGTTGCAACACGAAAATTTGAGAAACACTTGGATTTGCAAACCAGCCCCTGCCTTTTCTTCTATTTTCACTGCAGACCCATCTTCTCGCTTTGCCCGACCCTCTGTGACAACCCTGGTAATTAAAATTCCGAAATCAATGTCATTAGCCTAACTCTATGTGTTAAACCAACTAATGAGAGGGTGGAAAGAATTTAAAACGGGTTCAGTTGGAATTCAAATTAAATTTGGGCACATTTGGGCACATTTGAAACTTTTAAAATAACTTTAAAACCATAAGCCAAATGAGATTTTGCCTGAAACCAAAGTTGTAGAACTTTTTATTTTGAACAACTTTCGTGTTCAAAAGTTTTTGAAATTCAAATCAGAAAGAGGAGAAAACGCCCTGTTTGCACCCAGCCCCCTGAACTTTTTCAAATTTTTGCATTTCGGTCCCTGGCGCCTCCCCCCTCTGCTCTGCCGCGCCGCGCACGCTCGCCCGCCCGCCGCGCGCCAGGTGGCCGACGTCGCCTGACCAGCGCGAGGCGCCAGGCCAGTGGCCGCCGCGCCACCCCGCCACGGCCGGCTTTCCCCCGCCCCGACGCCGCGCCGCCCAGTCCCCGCCCGCGCGTGCTGCCGCGCCCCGGCCGCCGCCCGCCCGGCCAGTATCCGCGCTCCGCCGTGCCGCCCCGGCCCCCGCGCCCCACCAGTCGCCGCGCCTGCCCTCCGCCCGAGCCGCTGCCGCTGCTGCTTCCCCACTCCGCGCCCGGCACTATCTCACCGCGCCCACGCCACCATCGCGGCCGCCCAGTCACCGCGCCCGCTCGCCGCACGCCGCGCCGGCGTTCTGCCGCCGCCCGCCGCGCCCAGTGCACGCCGCTGCCGTGCCCCGCCCCGCGCGTCACCCAGGCATCTCCACGCCCCCTCCTGTCCCTACAAAAACGCCACCCCGACCGCCCGCGCGAAGCCCCGCCACCAGAACGCCTCGCCGCGCCATCGCCGCCGCCGAGCACCACCCGCCCGTGGGCAGCCCTCCACAGCCGCCCACTGCCCAAACTGAGCGCCCAGCCACCACTACATCACCCCACCGCAGCTCACCGACCCACCCAACGCCACCCAGAGCCACCGGAGCACCGCCGCCCGCGCTGCCGTCGCCGCCGCCGCCCCTGCTCGCCGTGGACAGCACGACCCCGACCCCCTCCGTCCAAGCCGAGCCCCGGAGTAGCTTCCCCACGCGTCACTGAAGCTCACCGACCGGACCACGCCGCCCCCAAGCCGCCGGAGCACCGCCGTCGACGCGAGCCGCACCGCCGCCGCCTCTGCTCCAACGCCGGCGAGCCCTTCTCGGCCGTCCCCCACCTGAGCAACACCCCCACAAGGTAGCCCTCGCACCCCTGAACCTTCCCCGACCCCCGCCCCTCGCCGCCGGCGAGCCCCCTCGCCGGAATTTCGGCCGGCCGCCGCACCCGAGCCGCCGAGGACCCAATTGCAAGGATTTAAATCTTTAGAAGGGTCTGAGCGTAAGATTCAAGGACCTAGTTGTAAAAAGAAAATTTCAAACCTAGATTCAAATTCAGTGAACTTGTAAAATTCGTATAAAATCGTAGAAAATTCGGAAAAATGCAAACTCAACTATTCTGGAATCCTCAGAACAAACTCTACCACTTTTGTTACAAAAATTTTCTCAGAATCTCAAAATATTTTGCTCTACATTAAATAGAAGCTTTAATGGACATATTTTATACCCACTGTTCTAGAACAATGCTGACCCTAAATTTTGGGCAGTGAACTAGTTGCTGGATGATTAGTACTGTGTAAAAAGATCAGGCACAAATTCCATCTCTAGATTTACTGTTTGTTAAACTTAGTTTTAATTCATGTGTAAGTAAAATATTTTATCCCTGCAGTTAGGTGGTGAGTCACCCATTGAAATTTTTCCTATGCTAATGTATTGGTACCTAGAAGCCAGAGAAAAATTAGGAGACTTTTTACCTCACAGTAACCTATTTATTTGAATTATGTGCTAATAACATACATTAAGTCAAGAAAATAGTATCTTAGCTTGGAAAATCCCCAAATTATTACTGGGAGTTACACTAGGGTAGAGGTTGCTGTGTAAAAAGTTTCATGGACAAAAACCCTATGTAGGGTCCTGTAAAAATGAATCTTTAAAAAGCCTAGGTGTAGAATGTCATATTTTCTATGCTCTGAATACTGCATAATAAATCCTACAAACATTACAGTAGCTTCTGCATGCTTAAGTGAAAGCTCTGTAAAAATCTTAGACTCATTTGTTACACCAGTTGTTCTGTACAAAAAGAACAAGTGTCTAACAGCAACAATGAAATCTATTTTTCGGAATTAATCTGTTACATAAAATTGGCTGAAAATTTTACAGTAAGCACACCTTTCCTTGATGTGCCTAAATCCAAAATTTCATGACCAGAAATTATCCCTTGTATTAATGACTCTCAAATCGTAATCAAGTGCTATTTCCACGACTTAAACTGTGCACTCATGTAGAATCGACGACTCTCGCCGACGGAACCTACGAGCTGGTGCCCGCGTCCGAGAGTGAACAGCGCGAAGCTCAAACAAATCTAACTGAAGCTTTTGAAGACCCGAGCCCAAGTTCGGAAGATCCCCAAGCGAACTGCGAAGGCAAGCCCCGGAGCATAACCCATTCTTTCCGAAATTATGCAACTCATTACTCTTTGCTTGTGCATTAAGTTTATAGGAGTTGGATGAAAACTTAGTTGCATGATGTCAGGAACCCTTGCTTGGAAAACTAGATGTAAGGTTCGATAGAATGCTGTGCTAATAGGACTCCGGTAAAAGTCGAGTGATTTCCTGTCACTCGCGAGAAAATAGGAGTTGAATGACTACTACACGCTGCAATCATAAGGACACGGACGGGTTATGTAACGAGGGTTACGATTGAGGCCCGTCTGTCTAGTGAAAAATGCTAAGGCCGCAGGGTGTGGTAGTGATGGTTAAGTCTTTGAACGTACTAAACACATGCCGAGATTATGGGAATCGGTAAGCTTAAGTACCTGATTGGCCCGGCAAGGGGACGGCATCCTACCCTTTGAACTTCGGTCCCATGTGCATATGGCGAGTGCAGAGAGTGGTCATGACCCGGCGCCGAACCGTGGCGTGGAGCTCTTGTACTCTCGGAGGGTAGCCCCGATCCACGACCCGGAAAGAAAGGGGAAAAGTTGCACGTGTGACTCTAGGGAGTAACCACGTGACGTGTGTTTGGGTTTCCCTTGCAAGGTTAAGAAATTCGATTCGAATCGTCCGTTTCTCACGGCTATTGAGACTGCTTAACCATTTTTACCCACAGAGTAAGAAGAGGAACAATGATGATGAATGAACTGGTTGGATGGAAAATTTGATGTTTCACCATGTATGCATTAGATAGCTGCTTACCTAGACTGGCTAACGAAACTAGAATCTTGAGCTAAAAGTTGAAAGTAAGGACCCACTTGTAGTTGCTTTTCGGCAAAACAAACCCCCGAGCCAAAAAGCCTGGCATGTCTAGAGTCGGTGGAGTAGTTCCCACTACTCGGGTAAGTCTTGCTGAGTATTAGTATACTCAGCCTTGCTTGTGACTCGTTTTCAGGTGAACCCTTTGAAGACATGATTGCTAGCTTGACTTGGCCCTGCACTCTTCCCCCTGGTTGGTCGGTGGAATGGGATGCGCCCCCGTTCAACGGAGATAAGGCCGAGTGATGTCTCGTACGGGCTTCATCGAGACATCTTGTATCGTCGAGTAGTTTCCGTTGTTTATTTCCGCTGCAATTTAACTCTGAAGAACTTATTTATGTTAATTGAAGTACTTGTTTTCTAAACTCAGAACTAGGTCTGTAATATTGACTTCTGCAAATGATGTGATACTTGTTGGAATGTGGTATCCTCTGGTCTCATCGTCGCATGAGCATTTGTATGTACGGCGCTCGATCCGTTCACCGTGGTTGTATCGGGAGGTTATACCCGACAGACCAGTGGATTACTCCGTTTGAAGTGTAAGGTTAACCGAGGATGCCTTAATGGTGATGGTTAATACACTTGAGCCGGATTAATTCAGGTGGTTCTGCCACAGCTGGTATCAGAGCCGTAGCTGGTGCCACAGCTGGCAACAGCGGACACCAGAGCCGAAATACATACGCCAGAGAATGCTACAAGCCTTAAAAACTCATTTTACTAAAAACTTGACTAGACGGTTGTGTTGCGAAATGCGTTGGTACGTTAAGGATGGTGCCTAGTTCGTAAAGCCCTAAGGGATTATGGGAAAGTTACTAGGTGGCTATCTAACTTCTATATGTATTATCAACTGACTTCCAGCACATTATTTTCTGTCAAAACTTACTTTCATGCACAACCGACCCTAAATTCTGTAACGACGCACTCGTCGCTAAGGTAAGAAGGTAAGGATCCTCAGCCAACTGAGGGAGCTTGGCCTTCCTGTCGGTGATGCGAACCGAACGCTGCCCTCAAGCAGTGGCTTACTTGAGGTGCTGCCAATATGCCAACTGTTAGTTGAACATACTGGGAGTAGAAGGTTTGGCGCAGGGTATGGCGATCGCTGTTCATACCCCCGTCTCATGACGGTACCCCCGTGAATACGCTATCTCGATAGCGTATGTTAACGTCGTCTGTACGGCGGGAATTGTACAGATATCGTTTCTATAAGTAAACGGTAATGAATACGGACGGTTTCATGAGTGCTGGCATGAAAGGTTCATGATATATAAATGCTTGTCAATTTTCTGCAGGTACACTAACCGCGATTACGATAAGTTAAGGAACGATTAGAAAGACTCGACTAGCTATTATAGCGAGAGCCGTATTGTGTAAGCCACCGAAACTATCTTCGTAAGACCAAAGCTATTTGGCGATTATTTTATTTTGTGAGGACGAATAGGACGTGCATACATCATGAACATGTGTATCTGAAATCAAAAATGCGTTGTGTGAGAGTGGAAAGGTTCTTGCGTATCTAAGCATGGTTGCATAAGGATTATCTAGGGAAAACTGTCCCGGATCTGCCACGACCGAAAAGAGCGAATTATTGACCAAAGAAAATAACCATTTCTGATAAAGTTCATGTTGAAGAAATTGTTCCAAATCTTGTGCCCTATCTTCTGTTCAAAAATGAAAAATTCTGAACGTATGGATAATAAGAAATAACAGAAACCTCGAAATGTCAGAATTCTGTCCGGAATAAGCACTTCTGCCTCTTAAATTTTTAGGCCCCCTTCCTGCGGTTTTCTGCAAAAGAGTACAACACAAAACTTGTTCCAAATTTATCCCAGAAGCTGCTGTTAAAATTTGGTAAATTTTGGCTGGGTACGTTTTCCCTGGTGCATGAAACTCTAGCCTTCTGTTCACTGAAAATTCTGGGTAGACAGTAAGGTAAAACCTGAAAAGAAAGACCATCTTAGAGACCCAATTAGTTCTGGAGTTGACTAGAAAAGTTGTTCACAAATACCTTAGGAGTGACCTGGTGAAATTTGAGAATTTTTGGACGAGAACTGTGGGAGTTATGATTATTTTTGCACACTATACAGAATCTGTCCTTGTGCTGCTCACAGTTTTCGCTATCTCACTCCATTTGATCTTTTGTTCAGATGGCCGAGCCTGTTGAGATGATGGTGAATGAGGATGGACGCGTGCACTCGCAGTGTCTCCACTGGGAGGGCTTTCCCTCTATTTTGTGGGATGTTCTGCGTACCGCGGGCTATCTAATTCCCCCACGTTACGCCGGACTGGAGTTTGCAGAAAATGGAGTTACCCAGTGCCGTGTCAACGTGACTATCTTTCCGCACCCGCTACACCCGGAGTGGCCCGCCTTGGAGCTTGAGGCTGTTGGTCGCCGTTTGGCCGATACTTGGGAGCTTGCAGCCATGAGGGCGCTCACCACATTTTGTGCGCAGCGTCCCGAGGTTGTCACACTCACTCCCATTGGATTGTTTCCTGCTGCCCAGGACAACGACCCCTTTTGGCTCAACAGGGTGCAGCACGCACAGTATTTGGTAGACTTCCATACCCAGGAGACTATCCATACCTCCGTGCGGTGCATGAGTGCACTCTACCGGCTTCAGACTCTCCAGAGTCAGGCACTCGAGCAGCTCACTGATCTTGCTCAGGCCTACCATATGATGGCAGATACCAGGGATGAGCAGATAAAGGAGCTCAGTCAGGATCTTGAGGACAGAGATGCTCAGATTGGCCAACTTGAGGGCCAAATCCAGGAGCAGGACACTCTCATGGGTGAGAGAGATACCACGATAGCACAGTTGGAGGAGCAGCTCCATGATCTGAACCTTGAGTTGGAGGATGCTAATGAGCATATTCAGTGGCATCATGATCAGAATGACCATCCCCATGAGGACGACATGGAGGAGGATGAGGAGGAGCCACAGGAGATTGATGGTATCTCAGGTATGGATTTCGAGGGTGAGGTACCACAGGCACCTCAGATGGGAGCCCACTCTCCGGCTCACAGCGAGTCGTCTGTCAACGACTTGGATGATTTCTAGAGGACGACCTAGGAGGACTTTTGCACATACTCCTCGATAGGGTAGCCTAACTTTTGGCAAGTGTTGTAATAGGCTAACTAGGATTTGAGTAACTCTTTTGTGTTGGGTACACCTGAACCATGTGGATACCCTCAGCCTGTAAGGAACGGCGATAAAACTTGGTGATTTCGTTGTAAGTTGGTAAACGATGGAATCCACAATCGCTGAGACTTGTCGGAATTTTTACCCATGTCTCCTTGCATTTCTTGGCTGAGTGTTGAATACCAGACTTGTGCTAAATTTTGTGATCTAGGTTCTCACAAAAATTCAGCATCATTGGACCTCGCTAGTTTAAGATATAGGCGGAACCGCACCGATCAATCTGCTGAAAAACAGCTAAGACAGCAAGGCAAAGGACGAGCTTTTCGACCACCTTAGCCATAGTTCTAGCACCGAAGTTAAATACCAAAGTGGTGCATTCCTAAATTCTCTGACTACTGCCAATGTTGAGATGTTTTGGATGGACCCACAGCAGGCTATGATTTTTCTCGTAGCAAACAGGGATTCTGTCCATACTTCTAGCTGTGATTTCGGAAGTCTTTGACTACACCAATCATTTAGGAATCAAGGAAGTAATATGGATCGCGTTGCTAATGGTAACCTTTCACGTTTCAGATGGTTGGATCAACACGTGGCAACCCCGAGGGTTTTGGTGCCGGTGGCAGCCGCTCGCGACAATCGCCACCACCCCCGCCCAGTTTGGTGGAAGTGATGGCCGCTCAAACCGAGCTGCTACGTCAGATTGTGCAAGGGCAACACCAGCAGAGGGGTGGGCACAATGCTCACCAACCGCAAGCTGCAGGATACACGGATTTCCTGGGGACCCAGCCTCCCTTGTTCCATAAGGCCGAGGAACCCCTGGACGCAGATGCATGGATTCGCACCATAGAATCCAAGTTCACGCTACTTGTGGCCCCATGCTCAGAAGCCAACAAAGCTCGTTTTGCCGCGCAACAGCTTCGCGGTACCGCTCGACTGTGGTGGGACCACTATTTTGCGATGCTCCCGGCTGACCATGTGGTCGACTGGAATGAATTCAAGACCGCGTTCCGGGCACATCATATCCCCGAGGGTCTCATGGAGAGGAAGTTGAACGAGTTCCTGGCACTCACCCAAGGCACCCGCACCGTGTTGCAGTACGCCCAGGCGTTCAACAACCTATGCCAGTATGCGGGCTATCACGCTGATACGGATGCCAAGAAGCGTGACCGTTTCCGCCGAGGTCTGAATACCAAGCTCAAGGAACGTCTGAACCTAGCCAGGGCGGACACCTACAACGAGTTGGTCAATATGGCCATTACCCAGGAGGACTGTATCATGGCACACCGGGGAGAGAAGAAGAGAAAGGCACCCGCAGGACCGTCAAGTGTCCAACCACCAAGGTATCGCATCGTGCAAAATACCGCACCTACAGCTCCACCAAAGGCCCCGCAGCCAGGAAGATGGATTGCCAGACCCCCACAGCAGCCAGGCATGGTACGACCCCCGATGCCTCCACAGAATGGTCCGAGGCCCATTCTTCAGCAGTCTCTTCGACCTAGCCCCGCAAATCGCTGTTTCAAATGCGGGAGTTCCAGCCACTTCGCACGAGAATGCCCTCAGCCTGGACAGCCCAACCACGGTCAAGGATCCAACCCGAACACTAAGAACAGGGGCAAGAGACAGACCCTGCAAGTCAAGCAAGGACGGATTAACTTCACCACGCTTGCAGAGCTTCCAGAAGGCGCCCCAGTGATGTCGGGTACATTTTCTATCCATAACAAGCCTGCCGTTATATTATTTGATTCTGGTGCATCGCATAGTTTTATAAGTGCAAAATTCGGTGCAAAAGTAGGCTTGGATGTTTGTCACACAAAGGGGTCATATATGATAACAACACCGGGTGGTAAAATTGCTTCAAACCAAATGGTCAGACAAGTACCAGTCAAATTGGGTAGTAAAACCATTGACACGGACCTTGTCCTTTTACCCCTTGACGGTATGGACATTATTTTGGGAATGAACTGGATGGCTATGCATGGAGTCACACTGGACCTTTCTTCCCGAGCCGTTGAGATAAATTCACCTAGTCACGGAGCCACTACCCTTTACCTACCATTCATAGATTGCACGAATTCCTGTGCTTATAAGATGGAAGGACTTAAGCTAGATGAGATTCTTGTGGTGAACGAGTATGCCGATGTTTTCCCGGATGACTTACCAGGAATGCCACCGGATAGGGATATTGAGTTCGTTATTGAACTACAACCAGGCACTGCACCTATATCCAAAAGACCGTATAGGATGCCCCCTAAAGAATTGGCCGAGATGAAACTTCAACTCCAAGAACTACTGGACAAAGGTTTTATTCGCCCTAGCGCGTCACCTTGGGGATGTCCAGCCCTATTCGTAAAGAAGAAGGATGACAGTTTGAGATTATGTGTGGACTACCGACCTCTCAATGCGGTAACAGTTAAAAATAAATACCCACTTCCTCGCATCGATGTACTCTTCGATCAATTAGCTGGAGCCAGAGTCTTCTCAAAGATTGATCTTCGTTCGGGATATCATCAGATCAAGATTCGCCCGTGCGATATTCCTAAGACTGCCTTCTCCACACGATATGGACTATATGAATTCTTGGTCATGTCCTTTGGACTCACCAATGCCCCTGCCTACTTCATGTATCTCATGAATTCGGTATTCATGCCCGAACTTGACAAATTCGTCGTAGTGTTCATCGACGACATTCTTATCTATTCCAAGGATGAGGAAGAGCATGCCAAGCACCTTCGCGTTGTTCTTCAGCAACTCAGGGACCATCAGCTTTATGCTAAGTTTTCTAAGTGTGAATTCTGGTTGGACACAGTAAAGTTCTTAGGTCACACGATCTCCAGCAAAGGCATAGCTGTTGACCCCAGCAAAGTACAAGAGGTGATGGATTGGAAACCCCCTACCTCTGTTCATCAGATTCGCAGTTTTCTCGGCTTAGCCGGTTACTACCGTCGCTTCATCCCGGATTTCTCTCGAATTGCTAAGCCCATGACAGAACTATTGAAGAAGGAAGTAAAGTTTGTATGGAATGAGAAGTGTGAGGAAGCCTTCCACACTCTCAGAGAGCATCTGACTACTGCACCTGTGTTAGCTCAACCCGATAATACCAAGTCATTCGATGTGTATTGTGACGCATCAGGTACTGGTCTAGGATGTGTGCTTATGCAAGAGAATCGAGTGATTGCATATGCCTCACGAGCCCTTCGGCCCCACGAACAGAATTATCCCACGCATGACCTTGAGCTTGCAGCCGTCATTCACGCTCTGAAGATATGGAGACACTATCTCATGGGTACACAGTGCAATATCTACACGGATCATAAGAGTCTCAAGTACATCTTCACACAAGCCGATCTGAATATGAGTCAACGAAGATGGCTAGAATTAATCAAAGATTATGACCTTGAAGTGCACTATCACCCCGGTAAGGCTAATGTAGTCGCGGATGCACTAAGCCGCAAGTCCCATTGCCATTGCTTATCCATGGAGTCCTACCATGAGACATTATGTGCAGACATGAGGAAGCTGAATATGGAAATGGTTTCCCAAGGCACTCTAGATCACATCTCAGTTGAGCCCACTCTTCACGACCAAATCGTCATGGCACAACTACATGATGAAGGAATCAAGATCATCAAACAAAAACTCTCTCTAGGTGAGGAGAAGTATAAGTGTTTCCGCCAGGACCCTAAGGGAGTTCTATGGTTCGAAAGTCGTATAGTCGTTCCGAAGAATCGCGAACTCCGCAAGCAAATTCTTGATGAGGCACACCTCTCCAAATTCTCTATCCACCCCGGCAGTAGCAAAATGTATCAGGACCTAAGGCAAAACTTCTGGTGGACTAGAATGAAAAGGGAAATTGCTACGTATGTCTCGGAATGTGACACGTGCCAGAGAGTAAAAGCTAGCCACTTAAAGGTGGCCGGTACACTTCAACCGTTACCTATACCATCATGGAAATGGGAGGACATAAGTATGGACTTCATCGTGGGACTACCAAACACTTCCCAGAAACATGATTCCATATGGGTTATCGTTGATAGACTCACGAAGACGGCACATTTTCTTCCGGTGCACACCACCTATTCTACCAAGAAATATGCCGAGATTTACCTCGATCGTATTGTTTGCCTGCATGGAATACCTAAGACAATTATTTCCGATCGTGGTCCTCAGTTTGTAGCACGCTTTTGGGAACATCTGCAAACGTCTCTTGGCACTAAGCTGATTCGCAGCTCAGCATACCATCCTCAGACCGATGGACAAACAGAAAGAGTAAACCAAATTCTTGAAGACATGCTGAGAGCTTGTGTCATTCATTATGACAAGAATTGGGAAAAATGCCTACCCCTGGCAGAGTTCTCTTACAACAACAGCTACCAAACGAGTTTGAAAATGGCACCATTTGAGGCACTGTACGGACGAAGGTGTCGAACCCCTTTGAGCTGGTCACAAACCGGAGAACGTAAAATAATTGGACCCGACCTGGTAATCGAGGCAGAGGAGAAAGTAAAAGTAATACAAGCAAATCTTAAAGCCGCACAAGCCCGACAAAAGAGCTATTCTGACAAAAGGAGAAAGCCCCTAAAGTTCGAAGTTGGCGATCATGTCTATCTTCGAGTTTCACCAACCAAAGGAGTGCGAAGATTTGGGATCAAAGGCAAACTAGCTCCCCGTTATATTGGTCCTTACGAAATCATGGAGAGCTGCGGACCCGTAGCCTACAAATTACGACTGCCCCCTCAGCTCACGGCCACCCACGATGTCTTCCACGTATCTCAACTCAAGAAGTGTATTCGAGTCCCTACCGAGGTTGTGGAACAACAAGAAATATCGTTAGAACCCGATCTCTCGTATGTCGAACACCCAATTAAGATTCTGGATCAAAAAGAAAGAGAGACCAGGAAGAAAGTGATTAGAATGTATAAGATACAATGGAATCGCCACACGGAAGAAGAAGCCACCTGGGAAACGGAAAGCTACCTGAACCAACATTTCCCTGGGTTTCTGGTCTCAACCACTGGTATGTGCACCCACGCCCACACTAAGAATTACCGAATCTCGGGGCGAGATTCTTGTTAAGGGGGGAAGGCTGTGACAACCCTGGTAATTAAAATTCCGAAATCAATGTCATTAGCCTAACTCTATGTGTTAAACCAACTAATGAGAGGGTGGAAAGAATTTAAAACGGGTTCAGTTGGAATTCAAATTAAATTTGGGCACATTTGGGCACATTTGAAACTTTTAAAATAACTTTAAAACCATAAGCCAAATGAGATTTTGCCTGAAACCAAAGTTGTAGAACTTTTTATTTTGAACAACTTTCGTGTTCAAAAGTTTTTGAAATTCAAATCAGAAAGAGGAGAAAACGCCCTGTTTGCACCCAGCCCCCTGAACTTTTTCGAATTTTTGCATTTCGGTCCCTGGCGCCTCCCCCCTCTGCTCTGCCGCGCCGCGCACGCTCGCCCGCCCGCCGCGCGCCAGGTGGCCGGCGTCGCCTGACCAGCGCGAGGCGCCAGGCCAGTGGCCGCCGCGCCACCCCGCCACGGCCGGCTTTCCCCCGCCCCGACGCCGCGCCGCCCAGTCCCCGCCCGCGCGTGCTGCCGCGCCCCGGCCGCCGCCCGCCCGGCCAATATCCGCGCTCCGCCGTGCCGCCCCGGCCCCCGCGCCCCACCAGTCGCCGCGCTTGCCCTCCGCCCGAGCCGCTGCCGCTGCTGCTTCCCCACTCCGCGCCCGGCACTATCTCACCGCGCCCACGCCACCATCGCGGCCGCCCAGTCACCGCGCCCGCTCGCCGCACGCCGCGCCGGCGTTCTGCCGCCGCCCGCCGCGCCCAGTGCACGCCGCTGCCGTGCCCCGCCCCGCGCGTCACCCAGGCATCTCCACGCCCCCTCCTGTCCCTACAAAAACGCCACCCCGACCGCCCGCGCGAAGCCCCGCCACCAGAACGCCTCGCCGCGCCATCGCCGCCGCCGAGCACCACCCGCCCGTGGGCAGCCCTCCACAGCCGCCCACTGCCCAAACTGAGCGCCCAGCCACCACTACATCACCCCACCGCAGCTCACCGACCCACCCAACGCCACCCAGAGCCACCGGAGCACCGCCGCCCGCGCTGCCGTCGCCGCCGCCGCCCCTGCTCGCCGTGGACAGCACGACCCCGACCCCCTCCGTCCAAGCCGAGCCCCGGAGTAGCTTCCCCACGCGTCACTGAAGCTCACCGACCGGACCACGCCGCCCCCAAGCCGCCGGAGCACCGCCGTCGACGCGAGCCGCGCCGCCGCCGCCTCTGCTCCAACGCCGGCGAGCCCTTCCCGGCCGTCCCCCACCTGAGCAACACCCCCACAAGGTAGCCCTCGCACCCCTGAACCTTCCCCGACCCCCGCCCCTCGCCGCCGGCGAGCCCCCTCGCCGGAATTTCGGCCGGCCGCCGCACCCGAGCCGCCGAGGACCCAATTGCAAGGATTTAAATCTTTAGAAGGGTCTGAGCGTAAGATTCAAGGACCTAGTTGTAAAAAGAAAATTTCAAACCTAGATTCAAATTCAGTGAACTTGTAAAATTCGTATAAAATCGTAGAAAATTCGGAAAAATGCAAACTCAACTATTCTGGAATCCTCAGAACATACTCTACCACTTTTGTTACAAAAATTTTCTCAGAATCTCAAAATATTTTGCTCTACATTAAATAGAAGCTTTAATGGACATATTTTATACCCACTGTTCTAGAACAATGCTGACCCTAAATTTTGGGCAGTGAACTAGTTGCTGGATGATTAGTACTGTGTAAAAAGATCAGGCACAAATTCCATCTCTAGATTTACTGTTTGTTAAACTTAGTTTTAATTCATGTGTAAGTAAAATACTTTATCCCTGCAGTTAGGTGGTGAGTCACCCATTGAAATTTTTCCTATGCTAATGTATTGGTACCTAGAAGCCAGAGAAAAATTAGGAGACTTTTTACCTCACAGTAACCTATTTATTTGAATTATGTGCTAATAACATACATTAAGTCAAGAAAATAGTATCTTAGATTGGAAAATCCCCAAATTATTACTGGGAGTTACACTAGGGTAGAGGTTGCTGTGTAAAAAGTTTCATGGACAAAAACCCTATGTAGGGTCCTGTAAAAATGAATCTTTAAAAAGCCTAGGTGTAGAATGTCATATTTTCTATGCTCTGAATACTGCATAATAAATCCTACAAAAATTACAGTAGCTTCTGCATGCTTAAGTGAAAGCTCTGTAAAAATCTTAGACTCATTTGTTACACCAGTTGTTCTGTACAAAAAGAACAAGTGTCTAACAGCAACAATGAAATCTATTTTTCGGAATTAATCTGTTACATAAAATTGGCTGAAAATTTTACAGTAAGCACACCTTTCCTTGATGTGCCTAAATCCAAAATTTCATGACCAGAAATTATCCCTTGTATTAATGACTCTCAAATCGTAATCAAGTGCTATTTCCACGACTTAAACTGTGCACTCATGTAGAATCGACGACTCTCGCCGACGGAACCTACGAGCTGGTGCCCGCGTCCGAGAGTGAACAGCGCGAAGCTCAAACAAATCTAACTGAAGCTTTTGAAGACCCGAGCCCAAGTTCGGAAGATCCCCAAGCGAACTGCGAAGGCAAGCCCCGGAGCATAACCCATTCTTTCCGAAATTATGCAACTCATTACTCTTTGCTTGTGCATTAAGTTTATAGGAGTTGGATGAAAACTTAGTTGCATGATGTCAGGAACCCTTGCTTGGAAAACTAGATGTAAGGTTCGATAGAATGCTGTGCTAATAGGACTCCGGTAAAAGTCGAGTGATTTCCTGTCACTCGCGAGAAAATAGGAGTTGAATGACTACTACACGCTGCAATCATAAGGACACGGACGGGTTATGTAACGAGGGTTACGATTGAGGCCCGTCTGTCTAGTGAAAAATGCTAAGGCCGCAGGGTGTGGTAGTGATGGTTAAGTCTTTGAACGTACTAAACACATGCCGAGATTATGGGAATCGGTAAGCTTAAGTACCTGATTGGCCTGGCAAGGGGACGGCATCCTACCCTTTGAACTTCGGTCCCATGTGCATATGGCGAGTGCAGAGAGTGGTCATGACCCGGCGCCGAACCGTGGCGTGGAGCTCTTGTACTCTCGGAGGGTAGCCCCGATCCACGACCCGGAAAGAAAGGGGAAAAGTTGCACGTGTGACTCTAGGGAGTAACCACGTGACGTGTGTTTGGGTTTCCCTTGCAAGGTTAAGAAATTCGATTCGAATCGTCCGTTTCTCACGGCTATTGAGACTGCTTAACCATTTTTACCCACAGAGTAAGAAGAGGAACAATGATGATGAATGAACTGGTTGGATGGAAAATTTGATGTTTCACCATGTATGCATTAGATAGCTGCTTACCTAGACTGGCTAACGAAACTAGAATCTTGAGCTAAAAGTTGAAAGTAAGGACCCACTTGTAGTTGCTTTTCGGCAAAACAAACCCCCGAGCCAAAAAGCCTGGCATGTCTAGAGTCGGTGGAGTAGTTCCCACTACTCGGGTAAGTCTTGCTGAGTATTAGTATACTCAGCCTTGCTTGTGACTCGTTTTCAGGTGAACCCTTTGAAGACATGATTGCTAGCTTGACTTGGCCCTGCACTCTTCCCCCTGGTTGGTCGGTGGAATGGGATGCGCCCCCGTTCAACGGAGATAAGGCCGAGTGATGTCTCGTACGGGCTTCATCGAGACATCTTGTATCGTCGAGTAGTTTCCGTTGTTTATTTCCGCTGCAATTTAACTCTGAAGAACTTATTTATGTTAATTGAAGTACTTGTTTTCTAAACTCAGAACTAGGTCTGTAATATTGACTTCTGCAAATGATGTGATACTTGTTGGAATGTGGTATCCTCTGGTCTCATCGTCGCATGAGCATTTGTATGTACGGCGCTCGATCCGTTCACCGTGGTTGTATCGGGAGGTTATACCCGACAGACCAGTGGATTACTCCGTTTGAAGTGTAAGGTTAACCGAGGATGCCTTAATGGTGATGGTTAATACACTTGAGCCGGATTAATTCAGGTGGTTCTGCCACACCCTCCGACGCAATCATCTCTACAGCAAATCGGCCGATTCGCTGCCGACGCGCTCCTCAGGACAGATCGGAATCCCAGCCGATCGACGCGCCTGGAATTTAATTCTCTATTTCCTTGTCAATCAACAGGTCAGATTGACTGGCACGCCACGCGAACCGCACCAGGGCGATAACCCGAACAGGAGCTAAGCAGATTCTCCTGGGTCGTGTGTCCGACGCTGAAGACCATCGGCCGATTCCTATCCGGCCGATTTTAGCGCCAGTACACTTTTGGCACGCCTAGTGGGACCATCCAAGATTTGATATGTCGAATAACGCAGAAATCTCCGACAGCAACATCATTGAGGTCACAGAAGCGGATCTCAAGGACGACCAGAGGGAAGAATTGGCCAAACATCTAGAAGATTACAAAAAGATGTACCTCTAGTCGTTCAGTCGTACCAGAAGTGGGGAGGCAGTCAAGAAGGCTCCTATTCTAGCGCCTCGCCACATCACCATTGCTGAGGACTCGGGCAAGATGTCAGAGATGATTCAACAGTCCGTGTATCAGGCGTTCATCGACCAATCCTCGGTGATGACCAACACGGTGTATAACACCGTCATCAGCTCTCTGGCCAGCGGAGCAGTCCAAGGCTATCAGGGACCGGCATATGCCCCTCCAACCACTCTGCCAGCCAGAAGCCTACCATACACGTCCCAATCGGCTCCTCAGCCGATATTGACGCAACGCGAGGGGTGCAACTCTCCACCACCCCCGGCGTCTCCAAGATACAGCGGTGCACCATGTCTCCCATCACAGACACCGCTTCAACCCGTTCAGATGGCTTCTGTGCAATCACTACCTACAAGCTCAGCGCCTTGGGGAACATCAGCGACAGCGTATTTTCCCGAGCCAGCGAACGGGTATGGGAGTTACTCGGTCCAGGTGCCATACCAATCGGCCGCCCGGCCGACGGTTCCCTAGTATCAGCCGATCTTATCAGAAATTGGCAGGGGGGCAAACACTGTAGAAGCAATATGAGGCACGGCGCCAGCAGTGACGTACGAAGGGGGTGCGGACTCGTTTCGCCATCAACTATCGGCCGCTCAGCAAAATTCGCCGATTCATCACCCGGCCGTACCAGCCCTTCAGCACATGCCCGCGCCACGAACAGCTGTTCATCAGCAGCAGGTGAACTGGACGGCAAGAATAGCAGAAGTAATCCAGGATCAGTTTGGATTGAAGCCGAGAGTTCAAACTTATACCTACAAGACGCTATATCCATCGGCCTATGACTCGCTACCGTTCCCACACCGCTACAAAGTTCCTGATTTCACCAAGTTCTCAGGGACGGACGATACATCCATTGTGGAGCATATCAACCGATTCATCATCCAGTGCGGAGAAGCTGCCACACAAGATGCTCTGAGGGTGCGTTTATTTTCATCATCTCTGTCCGGATCGGCCTTCCAGTGGTTCACCACCTTACTGCCAAATTCTATCGTTACTTGGGTCGATCTGGAGAAACAATTCCACAAGTACTTCTACGTAGGAGTACACGAGATGAAGATCTCGGATTTGACCAGTCTTAGGCAGAGGAGCGATGAACCAGTAACGGGGTATATACAGAGGTTCAGAGAAATCGGGAACAAATGCTACAGTCTGGCTCTGATCGATGCACAGTTGGCCGATATCGCTTTCCAAGGCCTCTTGCCACAAATCAGAGAAAGATATGCTGCCCAAGAGTTTGAAAGCCTGAGCCAAATCGTCCACCGATTATCAGGACAAGAGGTCCGACCGTTTGAACAGCGGAGGAACTTCCAAAAGAAGGTAGCATACTTGGAGGGATCTGAATCCGATGCGGAAGAGGAAATAGGCCTGGCAGAATGGGTCAAAGGGAAAAAACCGATACATGCCCCTTTGGCAAGAAGGAGCCAGAGACATTCGGCTTTGACACGTCAAAGGCCGATAAAATTTTTGATCTATTGCTTCAGGAAGGGCAGATTAAACTGTCTCAGCATCACACCATCCCTACGGCCGATCAACTTAAGAAGATGAAATACTGCAAGTGGCACAACGCTACCTCTCATGAAACAAATGAATGTAAAGTCTTCCGCCAGCAGATCCAATCGGCCATCGAGCAGGGACGGCTTAAATTTGAAACTCCAGCTACATCGGCAAAACCGATGAAGATAGATCAGCATCCCTTCCCAGCCAACACGGTTAACACTGGAGGGGACTCAAGTCAAACTAAGGTGCTGACGTCAGAATCGGCGAGAAGAGGCAGCGCCGTCGACCCCAGGAGGCAGATCACGACGGAAGAAATCAGAAGGAACAGGCAGGGACCTGAACGACCACGCAAGCCCGTCACCTCCCGTTTCTTACTCAGTAAGTATCAGCAGCAGCAAGAACAAGCAAGATACCAGGAAGAGATGATACGCCGGCATGAAGATCACTGGCAATGTCCGTTCTTCATCCACTGCTGGGAGAACGACATCAGATTGCCGTCTGCCGATAACTGTCCAGAGTGTAACGGATTAAGCCGCAGCGATCGCCCGAGGCCACTTTCTAGGGACAAAGGATCAGAGCCGATCAGCAGAAATCGACGCGAAGAACAGCGCGTTTCGGTGCATGATCGGCTGGGGGGCAGAGTTGACCAGTACAACAGGTCAAAAAGCAAGATCGGCCAGCGGGATGGACTGGGGGGCAGGATCAGCGCGCACGATCGGCTGGAAGAAATGACCGATGACAGGGTATCAGACGAGGATCCCCTAGGGAGGGAACCAGATTGGGAACACGCCAAATCATCGGCCAAACCAGCAAATCCCAGATGGTGTCCCGATGGCCTATCCAGATCCCAGAAGTGAAGGATCCAACGCCTACGCCAGTGGGAACATCAAGAAGAAGAACAAAGACAGGTGCCAGAGAGAAGGAATGTTAAATCTCGAGTTTGGCGCCCAAAGAAAAACGATCAAGAAACGAGCAACCAAGAATCGGCAGCCGAAATTGATATGGTATTCATACTGCCGATGGAGTTCATGGCGCCCAACGATCGGGATAAAGTAACAAGAATAGAGGAGGAACAAATGGCACAGCTGGTATTAGAGCCGAGGACGGCTACGTTTGAGAAACCAGAAGAAGAGAAACGGCAGCATCTCAAAGCGCTGTTTCTCAAAGGCTATGTCAACGGAAGACCCGTCACCAGATTACTGGTAGATGGAGGCGCTGCAGTTAACATCATGCCGTATGCCATGTACCGCAAGCTGGGCAAGGGCGATGAAGACCTCACCAAGACAGACATGATGCTGAAGGATTCCGAAGGCAACGTGTCACCCACCCGCGGAGCGCGCTGCGTCGACCTCACCATCGGCAGTAAGACCCTCCCTACCACTTTTTTCGTTATTAATGGCAAGGGGTCCTACAATATGCTGCTTGGTCGCGACTGGATACACGCAAACTGCTGTGTCCCATCTACAATGCATCAATGCCTTGTGCAATGGGTCGGCGATAGTACAGAGATAGTCGCTGCCGATTCTGTCTACAGCGTTGCAGCGGCCGACACGCAACAGTAGAGCTGCGAGCACGTCAAGTGTATATCTGGCAGGACTTGGGACACTGACTTCCAGAAAGTGTCCGATTTCGGTCTACAGCCGATCCAAGCAGTCGGCTCTGAAGATTTAGAATAAATGGATCAGCTCGTCCGAGAAGATGGGAAGCTTGGGCATGGGTTTACGTCGGCCGATTTATTAGAGATGGTAGATTTGGGAGATAGCAGCAAATCAAGGCCGACGTATATTAGTGCCAATTTGGATTCTGAGTACAAATGTAAATTGATAAGTTTATTAAAAGAGTTCAAGGATTGCTTTGCTTGGGAATACCATGAGATGCCAGGACTAGACCGGTTTATTGTTGAACACCGGTTACCTATAAAATCAGGATATCGGCCGTATCAGCAACCTGCACGACGGTGTAACCCCAAGATTCTACCTGACATAAAGGCCGAGATTACAAAGTTGATTGAGGCAGGATTTATTCGGCAGTGCCGCTACGCTGAATGGATTCAGAAGATTCATATCCAATCTGTCAGGGCGTATTCAGGCTTTTACCCCTCTGTTGAAATTAAAGCCCGACCAGGAATTCATATGGGGAGAAGGACAGCGCAAGGCACTGGAGAATATCAAGCAGTATCTGGTTTCACCTCCAGTATTAGTTCCACCACAGCCTGGTAAGCCGTTCAAGTTATATTTATCAGCTGATGAACAAGCTATTGGATCGGCGTTGGTACAGGAGTTTGAGGGGAAAGAACGAGCGGTATACTACATCAGCAGAAGACTTTTAGACGCCGAAACAAGATATTCCTCGGTGGAGCGACTATGCTTGTGCTTGTACTTTTCATGTACTAAGCTCAGGCACTATTTGCTATCGGCAGAATGCACAGTCGTGTGCAAGGATGATGTGGTGAAGTATATGCTATCATTGCCGATTTTGAAAGGGCGGATTGTAAAATGGATCCTGGCTTTGTCAGAATTCGATTTAAGGTACGAATCGGCCAAAGCCGTCAAAGGTCAAGTGATGGCCGATTTCGTAGTTCAGCATTGTGGACCAGAAATCGCCACCGTTGAACCAGTTCCATGGACTCTATATTTTGATGGTTCTTCGTGTGGGGTCGGATCAGGAATCGGCATCGTTCTTGTGTCGCCTCGGGGGGCAAGTTATGATTTATCTCTGCCGATAGAAGCCTCTGCAACTAATAACCAAGCAGAATATCGAGCTGTTCTAAAAGGCATCCAATTATTAAGGGAAGTCAGACCTGATGCAGTCAAAATTTTTGGGGATTCCATGCTCATTGTGGATCAGTTGACGGAACGATCTGAGTGCAAGGATGATATCTTGAGGATTTCTTATGAGGATTGTCTTCAACTTTTAAAAGAATTCAAGTCTGCAATAATTGAGCATATCCCCAGGAATTATAATGAAGAAGCCAACAGACTGGCCCAACATGCTTTTGGGTATCGGCGGATTCAGGGAGCGATGACACTAGAGCTCGCGGCCGATGACTGGCGAAAGGAGATCGCCGATTACTTGAGAAATCCATCCCAAAAGGTGGATCGTCGAACACGTTTTCAGGCTACAAAATATGTGTTGCTTGAGGATGATTTATTTTATCGGACGATTGATGGAGTTCTTCTCAAATGCCTGGGAACAGAAGAGGCAAAGGTTCTGATGGGAGAAATCCATGAAGGCGTGTATGGAGCTCATCAATCGGCTCACAAAATGAAATGGATGATCCGGAACAATGGATATTACTGGCCGACCATCCTTGAAGATTGTTTCAGGTACTACAAAGGATGCCAAGATTGTCAGAGGTTTGGCAATGTGCAGCGCACGCCAGCATCGGCTATGAATCCAATAATTAAGCCGTGGCCGTTCAGAGGTTGGGGAATAGATCTCATCGGACAGATTCATCCTCCATCTAGCAAAGGGCATAAGTTCATATTGGTGGCTACAGATTATTTTACTAAGTGGGTAGAGGCAGTTCCTTTGAGGAACGTGACATCGGCCGATATGATTGAATTTGTTAAAAGCCATATTATATATCGATTTGGCATTTCTCAAACCATCACAACTGATCAAGGGACGATGTTCACTTCTGGAGAATTCGGAGAGTTCACCGCCGATATGGGGATTAAATTATTGAATTCTTCTCCATACTATGCTCAAGCCAATGGCCAAGCAGAATCGTCTAACAAAGGGATAATCAAGCTAATCAAGAGGAAGATAGAAGAGCAACCCAAGAAGTGGCATATGTCTTTGGCTGAATCTTTATGGGCATACAGGATGGCTTGTCATGGAGCCACTAAAATATCCCCCTATCATTTGGTTTATGGTCATGAGGCGGTCTTGCCATGGGAGATAAGGACAGGGTCAAGACGTATATCGTTACAGGATCAGTTAACGGCCGATGACTATTCCTTTCTCATGAAAGATGAACTTGACGATTCGGCGGGTTTACGGTTGAGAGCCCTGATTAGTATAGAAGAAAACAAGAAAAGGGTGGCCAGATGGTATGACAAAAAGGTCAAAGTTAGGCAGTTCTCTCAAGGAGATTTGGTATGGAAGTTGGTGCTGCCGATAGGGTCTAAGGATCCCAAATTCGGTAAATGGTCACCCACTTGGGAGGGGCCGTATAGAATCGGCCGATGTGCTCCTGGGAATGCATATATTCTGGAAACAGTCGAAGGGGAGGAATTCCCAAGAGCTTTAAATGGACGATATCTGAAGAGGTACTATCCAAGCATTTGGGTAGATACATGACTTGCAGTAAAGTATGTCAAAGTAACATGGCCGATTTCTCATCGGTTTCTGTCTACACATCTGGTGAAAGGAAACATTGGGATTCATTATTGAATGGAAATTACAAATTATATGGCCGACATGGTACAAGTCGCCCTTAGAATAAAATACTGGAGTGTCTACTGATTACGCCTACGTTGGATTTCTCTCTCGATGCGACCCAGTTTTATCATAAGGGTGAGCCTTTTCTCTTTCGGATCCTCTGCAGTGGCTCCAGTTTCAGTTTGGTTGAAGAGTTCTTTCAGCAGGCAGGTCTTCTCCTCTTCCAGATCTTCCATGGCGACTCCAGTTTTGGCTTTATAAGGAAGTGAGGAACTTTTGTCGGAAGATGATCGCTTGCGGACCGAAAGATGGGCATTTATGAGGTCCGAGTATTCCTGGACAGCGGCAGGGACGTGATCTCTGAGTTCCTCAGCATGAGTTCTTATCAGATTTCTGTCTGCCTGTGATAATGGCTCTTCTGAATGCATGATTTCTATCGCCCGTTCTAGATCAGGGCTGAGACGTTTCAGCTAAACAGAGATAAATGGAGTTACCCAGTATCGGAGCAATTGAGGTGCTTAAGAGAAAGGCAGAGGAGGAGTTCATACCTGGTTGACGGAGGAAGAGGATGAAGAGGACAAACAAGACATCTTGCCGTTCAGTTTGGGGCACTAAAAGAAAGAGAGGAGATAAGTAATGCGTGTGCCTCTAGAGATGGTGAACGGTCTACGTATAAATAAAGAGGAGGTAGATGGATGGTGAGACACGTCCTATCGGAGTAAATACATACATAAATGCAGAGCAGACTGAAGGAGCAGTTCAAAGCCGAATCGGCGCAGTGACATTAAAGGAGCAATAATGTTTAACATATTTTTTACAACCCAAGGAAAGCATCTATGGCAACATTCGCTCGTCGTCTAATTTGATCGGCCGAATCTACTATTCTCTGATCATCATCGGCCGATCCTGGCACTTCTGACACGCGGCGACGGAGCCTTATTGTTTCACGGGCCAGATGTTGTCTTTCTTGCTTCAGCTCGCTGATGATGGATGGGAGTTCTTGGAGCTTCTTCTCTTCAGCGGCTATCTCTTTGGTTATCTGTTCCATCTCCTTGGCCAGTTCTGCTCTCCTCCGTTTCAGCCGATCTATTGCGCCGATGATGTCCGGGCGGCAATTCTCGAGGAAGTTGATCCTGTGGTGTACTTCCTGAGTCCGGTGCTTGTACGAGTCGACCTCCTCCTGAGTTTTGGCCATCTGAGCACGATCGGCCATACGTTGCAACGCCCTGGAAACCGGAATCTGCATGCCCTCTATATAGGCAGCATACCCCAAATTTTCCGACACTTCATCTGGGATGCAATCCTTGACCTCGTTGAAAAGTCATCGAATCGGCGATGCATCTTCCACCAATCGGCCGATGTCATCTTGGAGGAGAGTACGAATGCTTTCAAGCTTGGAGCGGACATCGTCGGAGGTGGAGCTCGATGGAATTGGATGTGAAGCGATTTCTTCGTCATCGGTCAAGGAGACAACAAAAGAAAAGATGCTATTGTTGGGGGTATCTTGCTCCTGTAAGGAAACAAAGTAAAGGGTAAGCAAGCGGTGAAAGGAAATCGGCCGATTCTAATGGTAAGACTGTTACCTCTTTGAAACGAATCTCTCTTGCCTGCGCCGGTGGAAGTGTTTCCCTTGTTTCAGGGACTGGTGCACTTGGTTCGCCGGAAGAAGAAGATTCGATCGTTATTAGCGCTCCGCTTGGGCCAGCTTCCTGAGAAAGACATAAAAGAAGATTCCCGTGAAAATACTATGGGGAATTGAAATAAGATGGTAATAGAAATTTGCCATGCCTCTGTGGGTCTCCCGGCCGATGCCTGTTGTGGAGTTATAATCGGCATACCCAAATCGACCTGCATCAAAATTGGTTAAGTTTTCTGAATATTAAGGATTCAAGGTAAGAGATCGTGTACCTCGGCGACAGGAGCCGCTAGAATCTCAGTCTCCACTTGAGACGTGGCCGATAGTTGCGGGGACTATGATGGGACAACTTGTGCAGCCTGGCAGAGGAATAGAATTGATGTCAGTAGAAGATTTGGAGAATATATGAGATAAATTGTGGCAGAACCACCTGAATTAATCCGGCTCAAGTGTATTAACCATCACCATTAAGGCATCCTCGGTTAACCTTACACTTCAAACGGAGTAATCCACTGGTCTGTCGGGTATAACCTCCCGATACAACCACGGTGAACGGATCGAGCGCCGTACATACAAATGCTCATGCGACGATGAGCCCAGAGAATACCACATTCCAGCAAGTATTACATCATTTGCGTAAGTAAATATTACAGACCCAGTTTCTGAGTTTAGGAAACAAGTACTTCAATTAACATAAATAAGTTCTTCAGAGTTAAATTGCAGCGGAAATAAACGACGGAAACTACTCGACGATACAGGATGTCTCGATGAAGCCCGTACGAGACATCACTCGGCCTTATCTCCGTTGGACGGGGGCGCATCCCATTCCACCGACCAACCAGGGGGAAGAGTGCAGGGCCAAGTCAGGCTAGCAATCATGTCTTCAAAGGGCTCACCTGAAAACGAGTCACAAGCAAGACTGAGTATACTAATACTCAGCAAGACTTACCCGTGTAGTGGGAACTACTCCACCGACTCTAGACATGCAAGGCTTTTTGGCTCAGGGGTTTGTTTTGCCGAAAAGCATCTACAAGTGGGTCCTTACTTTCAACTTTTAGCTCAAGATTCTAGTTTCGTTAGCCGGTCTAGGTAAGCAGCTATCCAAGCATACATGGTGAAGCATTAAATTTTCCATCCAACCAGTTCATTCATCATCATTGTTCCTCTTCTTACTCTGTGGGTAAAAATGGTTAAGCAGTCTCAATAGCCGTGAGAAACGGACGATTCGAATCGAATTTCTTAACCTTGCAAGGGAAACCCAAACACACGTCACGTGGTTACTCCCTAGAGTCACACGCGCAACTTTTCCCCTTTCTTTCCGGGTCGTGGATCGGGGCTACCCTCCGAGAGTACAAGAGCTCCACGCCACGGTTCGGCGCCGGGTCGTGACCACTCTCTGCACTCGCCATATGCACATGGGACCGAAGTTCAAAGGGTAGGATGCCGTCCCCTTGCCGGGCCAATCAGGTACTTAAGCTTACCGATTCCCATAATCTCGGCATGTGTTTAGTACGTTCAAAGACTTAACCATCACTACCACACCCTGCGGCCTTAGCATTTTTCACTAGACAGACGGGCCTCAATCGTAACCATCGTTACATAACCCGTCCGTGTCCTTATGATTGCAGCGTGTAGTAGTCATTCAACTCCTATTTTCTCGCGAGTGACAGGAAATCACTCGACTTTTACCGGAGTCCTATTAGCACAGCATTCTATCGAACCTTACATCTAGTTTTCACGCAAGGGTTCCTGACATCATGCAACTAAGTTTTCATCCAACTCCTATAAACTTAATGCACAAGCAAAGAGTAATGAGTTGCATAATTTCGGAAAGAATGGGTTATGCTCCGGGGCTTGCCTTCGCAGTTCGCTTGGGGATCTTCCGAACTTGGGCTCGGGTCTTCAAAAGCTTCAGTTAGATTTGCTTGAGCTTCACGCTGCTCACTCTCGGACGCGGGCACCAGCTCGTAAGTTCCGTCGGCGAGAGTCGTCAATTCTACATGAGTGCACAAGTTTAAGTCGTGGAAATGGCACTTGATTACGATTTGAGAGTAATTACTACAAGGGATAGTTTCTGGTCATGAAATTTTGGATTTAGGCACATCAAGGAAGGATGTGCTTACTGTAAAATTTTCAGCCAATTTTATGTAACAGATTAATTCTGAAAAATATATTTCATTGTTGCTGTTAGATACTTGTTCTTTTTGTACAGAACAATTGGTGCAACAATTGAGTCTAAGATTTTTACAGAGCTCTCACTTGAGCATGCAGAAGCTACTGTAATTTTTGTAGGATTTATCATGCAGTATCCAGAGCATAGAAAATATGACATTGTACACCTAGGCTATTCAAAGATTCATTTTTGCAGGACACTACACAGGGTTTTTGTCCATGGAACTTTTTACACAGAAGCCTCTACCATAGTTTATCTCCCAGTAACAATTTGAGAATTTTCCAAGCTAAGATACTATTTTCTTAATTTAATGTATGTTATTAGCACATAAATCAAATAAGTAGGTTACTGTGAGATAAAAATTCTCCTAATTTTTCTATGGCTTCTAGGTACCAATTCATTAGCATAGTAAATGTTTCATTGGGTGATTCACCACCTAACTGCAGGGATAAAACATTTTACTTACACATGAATTAAAACTAAGTTTAACAAACAGTAAATCTAGACATGGAATTTGGACCTGATCTTTTTACACAGTCCTAATCATCAAGCAACTAATTCACTGCCCAAGATTTAGGGTCAGCATTGTTCTAGGACAGTGGGTACAAAATATGTCCATTAAAGCTTCTATTTAATGTAGAGCAAAATATTTTGAGATTCTGAGAAAATTTTTGTAACAAAAGTGGTAGAGTTTGTTCTGAGGATTCCAGAACAGTTGAGTTTGCATTTTTCTGAATTTTCTACGATTTTATACGAATTTAACAACTTCACTGAATTTGAATCTAGGTTTAAAACTTTCTTTTACAACTAGGTCCTTGAATCTTACGCTCAGACCCTTCTAAAGATTTAAATCCTTGCAATTGGGTCCTCGGCGGCTCGGGTATGGCGGCCGGCCGAAATTCCGGCGAGGGGGGCTCGCCGGAGGCGAGGGGCGAGGGTCGGGGAAGGTTCAGGGGTGCGAGGGCTACCTTGTGGGGGTGTTGTTCAGGTGGGGGACGGCCGGGAAGGACTCGCCGGCGTTGGAGCAGAGGCGGCGGCGGCGCGGCTCGCGTCGACGGCGGTGCTCCGGCGGGCTTGGGGCGGCGTGGTCCGGTCGGTGAGCTTCAGTGGCGCGTGGGGAAGCTACTCAGGGGCTCGGCTTGGACGGAGGGGGTCGGGGTCGTGTTGTCCACGGCGAGCAGGGGCGGCGGCGGCGACGGCAGCGCGGGCGGCGGCGCTCCGGTGGCTCTGGGTGGTGTTGGGTAGGTCGGCGAGCTGCGGTGAGGCGATGTAGTGGTGGCTGGGTGCTCAGTTTGGGCAGTGGGCGGCGGCAGTGGGCTGTCCACGGGCGGGTGGTGCTCGGCGGCGGCGATGGCGACGGTGAGGCGTTCTGGTGGCCGGGGGCTCGCGCGGGCGGTCGGGGCGGGGCTTTTATAGGGACAGGAGGGGGTGTGGAGGTGCTTGGGCGACGCGCGGGGCGGGGCACGGCAGCGGCGTGCACTGGCTGCGGCGGGCGGCGGCAGAACGCCGGCGCGGCGTGCGGCGAGCGGGCGCGGGCGACTGGGCGGCCGAGATACTGGCGTGGGCGCGAGGAGATAGTGCCGGGTGCGGAGTGGGGAAGCAGCAGCGGCAGCGGCTCGGGCGGAGGGCGGGCGCGACGACTGGTGGGGCGCGGGGGCCGGGGAGGCACGGCGGAGCGCGGCCACTGGACGGGCGGGCGGCGGCCTGGGCGCGGCAGCACGCGCGGGCGGGGACTGGCCGCGCGGCGTTGGGGCGGGGCAAAGCCGGCCGTGGCGGGGTGGTGCGGCGGCCACTGGCCTGGCGCTTCGCGCCGGTCAGGCGACGCCGGCCACCTGGCGCGCGGCGGGCGGGCGAGCGCGCGCGGCGCGGCAGGGCAGAGGGGGAGACGCGAGGGACCGAAATGCAAAAATTCGAAAAAGTTCAGGGGGCTGGGTGCAAACAGGGCGTTTTCTCCTCTTTCTGATTTGAATTTCAAAAACTTTTGAACACGAAAGTTGCTCCAAATAAAAAGTTCTACAACTTTGGTTTCAGGCAAAATTTCATTTGGCTTATGGTTTTAAAGTTATTTTAAAAGTTTCAATTGTGTCCAAATGTGCCCAAATTAAATTTGAATTCCAACTGAACCCGTTTTAATTCTTTCCACCCTCTCATTATTTGGTTTAACATAGAGTTAGGCTAAAGTCTTTGATTTTTGGAATTGAAATTACCAGGGTTGTCACAGCCTTCCCCCCTTAACAAGAATCTCGCCCCGAGATTCGGTAATTCTTAGTGTGGGCGTGGGTGCACATACCAGTGGTTGAGGCAAGAAACCCAGGGAAATGTTGGTTCAGGTAGTTCTCCGTTTCCCAGGTGGCTTCTTCTTCCGTGTGGCGATTCCATTGTATTTTATACATTCTAATCACTTTCCTCCTGGTCTCTCTTTCTTTTTGATCCAAAATCTTAACTGGGTGTTCGACATACGAGAGGTCGGGTTCCAATGATATTTCTTGTTGTTCCACCATCTCGGTAGGGACTCGAATACACTTCTTGAGTTGAGATACGTGGAAGACATCATGGGTGGCCGTGAGCTGAGGGGGCAGTCGTAATTTGTAGGCTACGGGTCCGCAGCTCTCAATGATTTCGTAAGGACCAATATAACGGGGAGCTAGTTTGATTTATGTGCTAATAACATACATTAAATCAAGAAAATAGTATCTTAGCTTGGAAAATCCCCAAATTATTACTGGGAGTTACACTGTGATAGAGGTTGCTGTGTAAAAAGTTTCATGGACAAAAACCCTGTGTAGGGTCCTGTAAAAATGAATCTTTAGAAAGCCTAGGTATAGCATGTCATATTTTCTATGCTCTAAATACTGCATGATAAATCCTACAAAAATTACAGTAGCTTCTGCATGCTCAAGTGAGAGCTCTGTAAAAATCTTAGCCACAATTGTTGCACCAATTGATCTGTAAAAAAAGAACAATTATCTAACAGCAACTATATAATGTATTTTTCATAATTAATCTGTTACCTAAAATTGGCTGAAAATTTTACAGTAAGCACATCTTTCCTTGATGTGCCTAAATCCAAAATTTCATGACCAGAAACTATCCCTTGTAGTAATGACTCTCAAATCGTAATCAAGTGCTATTTCCACGACTTAAACTTGTGCACTCATGTAGAATCGACGACTCTCGCCGACGGAACCTACGAGCTGGTGCCCGCGTCCGAGAGTGAGCAGCGTGAAGCTCAAGCAAATCTAACTGAAGCTTTTGAAGACCCGAGCCCAAGTTCGGAAGATCCCCAAGCGAACTGCGAAGGCAAGCCCCGGAGCATAACCCATTCTTTCCGAAATTATGCAACTCATTACTCTTTGCTTGTGCATTAAGTTTATAGGAGTTGGATGAAAACTTAGTTGCATGATGTCAGGAACCCTTGCGTGAAAACTAGATGTAAGGTTCGATAGAATGCTGTGCTAATAGGACTCCGGTAAAAGTCGAGTGATTTCCTGTCACTCGCGAGAAAATAGGAGTTGAATGACTACTACACGCTGCAATCATAAGGACACGGACGGGTTATGTAACGATGGTTACGATTGAGGCCCGTCTGTCTAGTGAAAAATGCTAAGGCCGCAGGGTGTGGTAGTGATGGTTAAGTCTTTGAACGTACTAAACACATGCCGAGATTATGGGAATCGGTAAGCTTAAGTACCTGATTGGCCCGGCAAGGGGACGGCATCCTACCCTTTGAACTTCGGTCCCATGTGCATATGGCGAGTGCAGAGAGTGGTCACGACCCGGCACCGAACCGTGGCGTGGAGCTCTTGTACTCTCGGAGGGTAGCCCCGATCCACGACCCGGAAAGAAAGGGGAAAAGTTGCGCGTGTGACTCTAGGGAGTAACCACGTGACGTGTGTTTGGGTTTCCCTTGCAAGGTTAAGAAATTCGATTCGAATCGTCCGTTTCTCACGGCTATTGAGACTGCTTAACCATTTTTTACCACAGAGTAAGAAGAGGAACAATGATGACGAAGGAACTGGTTGGATGAAAAATTTAATGCTTCACCATGTATGCTTTAGATAGCTGCTTACCTAGACTGGCTAACGAAACTAGAATCTTGAGCTAAAAATTGAAAGTAAGGACCCACTTGTAGATGCTTTTTCGGCAAAACAAACCCCTGAGCCAAAAAGCCTGGCATGTCTAGAGTCGGTGGAGTAGTTTCCACTACTCGGGTAAGTCTTGCTGAGTATTAGTATACTCAGTCTTGATTGTGACTCGTTTTCAGGTGAGCCCTTTGAAGACATGATTGCTAGCTTGACTTGGCCCTGCACTCTTCCCCCTGGTTGGTCGGTGGAATGGGATGCGCCCCCGTCCAACGGAGATAAGGCCGAGTGATGTCTCGTACGGGCTTCATCGAGACATCCTGTATCGTCGAGTAGTTTCCGTTGTTTATTTCCGCTGCAATTTAACTCTGAAGAACTTATTATGTTAATTGAAGTACTTGTTTTCTAAACTCAGAACTAGGTCTGTAATATTTACTTATGCTAATGATGTAATATTTGCTGGAATGTGGTATTCTCTGGGCTCATCGTCGCATGAGCATTTGTATGTACGGCGCTCGATCCGTTCACCGTGGTTGTATCGGGAGGTTATACCCGACAGACCAGTGGATTACTCCGTTTGAAGTGTAAGGTTAACCGAGGATGACTTAATGGTGATGGTTAATACACTTGAGCCGGATTAATTCAGGTGGTTCTGCCACAGCTGGTATCAGAGCCGTAGCTGGTGCCACAGCTGGCAACAGTGGACGCCAGAGCCGAAATACATACGCCAGAGAATGCGACAAGCCTTAAAAACTTGTTTTCATAGAACTTGACTAGAAGGTTGTGTTGCGAAATGCGTTGGTACGTTAAGGATGGTTCCTAGTTCGTAAAGCCCTAAGGGATTATGGGAAAGATACTAGGTGGCTATCTAACTTCTATATATAGTATCAACTGACTTCCAGCACATTACTTTCTGTCAAAACTTACTTTCATGCACAACCGACCCTAAATTCTGTAACGACGCACTCGTCGCTAAGGTAAGAAGGTAAGGATCCTCAGCCAACTGAGAGAGCTTGGCCTTCCTGTCGGTGATGCGAACCGAACGCTGCCCTCAAGCAGTGGCTTACTTGAGGTGCTGCCAATATGCCAACTGTTAGTTGAACATATTGGGAGTAGAAGGTTTGGCGCAGGGTATGGCGATCGCTGTTCATACCCCCGTCTCATGACGGTACCCCCGTGAATACGCTATCTCGATAGCGTATGTTAACGTCGTCTGTACGGCGGGAATTGTACAGATATCGTTTCTATAAGTAAACGGTAATGAATACGGACGCTTTCATGAGTGCTGGCATGAAAGGTTCATGAAATATATATGCTTGTCAATCTTCTGCAGGTACACTAACCGCGATTTCGATAAGTTAAGGAACGATTAGAAAGACTCGACTAGCTATTATAGCGAGAGCCGTATTGTGTAAGCCACCGAAACTATCTTCGTAAGACCAAAGCTATTTGTCAATTATTTTATTTTGTGAGGACGAATAGGACGTGCATACATCATAAACATATGTATCTGAAATCAAAAATGCGTTGTATGAGAGTGGTAAGGTTCTTGCGTATCTAAGCATGGTTTGCATAAGGACTATCTAGCGAATCTGTCACAAATCTGCCGTGACCAAAAAGAGCGATTTATTGACCCAAGAAAATGACCTTTTCTGGAGAAGTTCATGTTGAAAGAATAGTTCCAAATTTTGTGTTCTATCTCCTGTTCAAAAATGAAAAATTCTGAACTTGTGGATAATAAGAAATAACAGAAACCTTGAAATGTCAGAATTCTGTCCGGAATAAGCACTTCTGCCTCTTAAATTTTTAGGCCCCCCTTTCTGCGGTTTTCTGCAAAAGAGCACAACACGAAACTTGTTCCAAATTTACCCAGGTAGCTGCTGTTAAAATTTGGTAAATTTTGGATGGGTAGATTTTTCCTGGTGCACGAAACTCTAGCCCTCTGTTCACTGAAAATTCTGGGTAGACAGAGAGGTAAAACCTGAAAGGAACGACCATCTTAGAGACCTATTCAGCCCTGGAGTTGACTAGCAAAGTTGTTCACAAATACCTTAGGAGTGACCTGGTAAAATTTGAGAATTTTTGGATGAGAACTGTGGAAGTTATGGTTATTTTTGCACACTATACAGAATCGGTCCTTGTGCTGTTCACAGTTTTTCGCTATCTCACTCCATTTGATCTTTTGTTCAGATGGCCGAGCCTGTTGATATGATGGTGGATGAGGATGGACGCGTACACTCGCAGTGTCTCCACTGGGAGGGCTTTCCCTCTATTTTGTGGGATGTTCTGCGTACCGCAGGCTATCTAATTCCCCCACGTTACGCCGGACTGGAGTTTGCAGAAAACGGAGTTACCCAGTGCCGTGTCAACGTAACTATCTTTCCGCACCCGCTACACCCGGAGTGGCCCGCCTTGGAGCTTGAGGCTGTTGGTCGCCGTTTGGCCGATACTTGGGAGCTTGCAGCCATGAGGGCGCTCACCACGTTTTGTGCGCAGCGTCCCGAGGTTGTCACACTCACTCCCATTGGATTGTTTCCTGCTGCCCAGGACAACGACCCCTTTTGGCTCAACAGGGTGCAGCACGCACAGTATTTGGTAGACTTCCATGCCCAGGAGACTATCCATACCTCCGTGCGGTGCATGAGTGCACTCTACCGGCTTCAGACTCTCCAGAGTCAGGCACTCGAGCAGCTCACTGATCTTGCTCAGGCCTACCATATGATGGCAGATACCAGGGATGAGCAGATAAAGGACCTCAGCCAGGATCTTGAGGACAGAGATGCTCAGATTGGCCAACTTGAGGGCCAAATCCAGGAGCAGGACACTATCATGGGGGAGAGAGATGCCACGATAGCACAGTTGGAGGAGCAGCTCCATGATCTGAACCTTGAGTTGGAAGATGCTAATGAGCACATTCAGTGGCATCATGATCAGAATGACCATCCTCATGAGGACGACATGGAGGAGGATGAGGAGGAGCCACAGGAGATTGATGGTATTTCCGGTATGGATTTCGAGGGTGAGGTACCACAGCCACCTCAGATGGGAGCTCACTCTCCTGCTCACAGCGAGTCGTCCGTCAACGACTTGGATGATTTCTAGAGGACGACCTAGGAGAACTTTTGCACATACTCCTCGATAGGGTAGCCTAACTTTTGGCAAGTGTTGTAATAGGCTAACTAGGAGTTGAGTAACTCTTTTGTGTTGGGTACACCTGAACCATGTGGATACCCTCAGCATGTAAGGAACGGCGATAAACTTGGGTGATTTCGTTGTAATTTGGTAAACGATGAAATCCACAATCGCTGAGACTTGTCGGAATTTTTACCCATGTCTCCTTGCATTTCTTGGCTGAGTGTTGAATACCAAACTTGTGCTAAATTTTGTGATCTAGGTTCTCACAAAAATTCAGCATCATTGGATCTCGCCAGTTTAAGATATAGGCGAAACCGTACCGATCAATCTGCTGAAAAACAGCTAAGACAACAAGGCAAAGGACGAGCTTTTCGACCACCTTAGCCATAGTTCTAGCACCGAAGTTAAATACCAAAGTGGTGCATTCCTAAATTCTGTGACTACTGCAAATGTTTGAGATGTTTTGGATGGACCCACAGCAGGCTATGATTTTTTTCTCGTGGCAAACAGAGATTCTGTCCATACTTCTAGCTATAACTTCGGAAGTCTCTGACTACCCCAATTATTTATGAGTCAAGGAAGTAATATGGATCGCGTTGCTAATGGTAACCTTTCACGTTTCAGATGGTTGGATCAACACGTGGCAACCCCGAGGGTTTTGGTGCCGGTGGCAGCCGCTCGCGACAATCGCCACCACCCCCGCCCAGTTTGGTGGAAGTGATGGCCGCTCAAACCGAGCTGCTGCGTCAGATTGTGCAAGGACAACACCAGCAGAGGGGTGGGCACAATGCTCACCAACCACAAGCTGCAGGATACACGGATTTCCTGGGGACCCAGCCTCCCTTGTTCCATAAGACCGAGGAACCCCTGGACGCAGATGCATGGATTCGCACCATAGAATCCAAGTTCACACTACTTGTGGCCCCATGCTCAGAGGCCAACAAGGCTCGTTTTGCCGCGCAACAGCTTCGCGGTACCGCTCGTCTGTGGTGGGACCACTATTTTGCCATGCTCCCGGCTGATCATGTGGTCGACTGGGATGAATTCAAGACCGCGTTCCGGGCACATCATATCCCCGAGGGTCTCATGGAGAGAAAGTTGAACGAGTTCCTGGCACTTACCCAGGGCACCCGCACCGTGTTGCAGTACGCCCAAGCGTTCAACAACTTATGTCAGTATGCGGGCTATCACGCTGATACGGATGCCAAGAAGCGTGATCGTTTCCGCCGAGGTCTGAATACCAAGCTCAAGGAACGTCTGAACCTAGCCAGGGCTGACACCTACAACGAGTTGGTCAATATGGCCATTACCCAGGAGGACTGTATCATGGTACACCGGGCAGAGAAGAAGAGAAAGGCACCCGCAGGACCATCAAGTGTCCAACCCCCAAGGTATCGCATCGTGCAAAATACCGCACCCACAGCTCCACCAAGGACCCCGCAGCCAGGAAGATGGATTGCCAGACCCCCACAGCAGCCAGGCATGGTACGACCCCCGATGCCTTCACAGAATGGTCCGAGGCCCATTCTTCAGCAGTCTCTTCGACCTAGCCCCGCGAATCGCTGTTTCAAATGCGGGAGTTCCAGCCACTTCGCACGAGAATGCCCTCAGCCTGGACAGCCCAACCAAGGTCAAGGATCCAACCCGAACACCCAGAACAGGGGCAAGAGACAGACCCTGCAAGTCAAGCAAGGACGGATTAACTTCACCACGCTTGCAGAGCTTCCTGAAGGAGCCCCAGTGATGTCGGGTACATTCTCTATCCATAACAAGCCTGCAGTTATATTATTTGATTCTGGTGCATCGCATAGTTTCATAAGTGCAAAATTCGGTGCAAAAGTAGGCTTGGATGTTTGTCACACCAAAGGGTCATACATGATATCAACCCTGGGTGGTAAAATCGCTTCAAACCAAATGATCAGACAAGTACCAGTCAAATTGGGTAGTAAAACCATCGACACGGACCTTGTCCTTTTACCCCTTGACGGCATGGACATTATTTTGGGAATGAACTGGATGGCTATGCATGGAGTCACACTGGACCTTTCTTCCCGAGCCGTTGAGATAAATTCACCTAGTCACGGAGCCACTACCCTTTACCTACCATTCATAGATTGCACGAATTCCTGTGCTTATAAGATGGAAGGACTTAAGCTAGATGATATTCTTGTGGTGAACGAGTATGCCGATGTTTTCCCGGATGACTTACCCGGAATGCCACCGGATAGGGACATTGAGTTCGTTATTGAACTACAGCCAGGCACTGCACCTATATCCAAGAGACCATATAGGATGCCCCCTAAAGAATTGGCAGAGCTAAAAATTCAACTCCAGGAACTACTGGACAAAGGCTTTATTCGCCCTAGCGCGTCACCTTGGGGATGTCCAGCCCTATTCGTAAAGAAGAAGGATGACAGTTTGAGGTTATGTGTTGACTACCGACCTCTCAATGCGGTAACAGTTAAAAATAAATACCCACTTCCTCGCATCGATGTACTCTTCGATCAATTAGCTGGAGCCAGAGTCTTCTCAAAGATTGATCTTCGTTCGGGATATCATCAGATCAAGATTCGCCCGTGCGATATTCCTAAGACTGCCTTCTCCACAAGATATGGACTATATGAATTTTTGGTCATGTCCTTTGGACTCACCAATGCCCCTGCCTACTTCATGTATCTCATGAATTCGGTATTCATGCCCGAACTTGACAAATTCGTCGTAGTGTTCATCGACGACATTCTTATCTATTCCAAGGATGAGGAAGAGCATGCCAAGCACCTTCGCATTGTTCTTCAGCGACTCAGAGACCATCAGCTCTATGCTAAGTTTTCTAAGTGTGGATTCTGGTTGGATACTGTAAAGTTCTTGGGTCACACGATCTCCAACGAAGGCATAGCTGTTGACCCCAGCAAGGTACAAGAGGTGATGGATTGGAAACCCCCTACCTCTGTTCATCAGATTCGCAGTTTTCTCGGCTTAGCCGGTTACTACCGTCGCTTCATCCCGGATTTCCCTCGAATTGCTAAGCCCATGACGGAACTATTGAAGAAGGAAGTAAAGTTTGTATGGAATGAGAAGTGTGAGGAAGCCTTCCACACTCTCAGAGAGCATCTGACTACTGCACCTGTGTTAGCTCAACCCGATAATACCAAGCCATTCGATGTGTATTGTGACGCATCAGGAACTGGTCTAGGATGTGTGCTTATGCAAGAGAATCGAGTGATTGCATATGCCTCACGAGCCCTTCGGCCCCACGAACAGAATTACCCCACGCATGACCTTGAGCTTGCAGCCGTCATTCACGCTCTGAAGATATGGAGACACTATCTCATGGGTACACAGTGCAATATCTACACGGATCATAAGAGTCTCAAGTATATCTTCACACAAGCCGAACTGAATATGAGACAACGGAGATGGCTAGAACTAATCAAGGATTATGACCTTGAAGTGCACTATCACCCCGGTAAGGCTAATGTAGTAGCGGATGCAGTAAGCCGCAAGTCCCATTGCCATTGCTTATCCATGGAGTCCTACCATGAGACATTATGTGCAGACATGAGGAAGCTTAACTTGGAAATGGTTTCCCAAGGCACTCTAAATCACATCTCAGTTGAGCCCACTCTTCACGACCAAATCGTCATGGCACAACTACATGATGAAGGAATCAAGATCATCAAACAAAAACTCTCTCTAGGTGAGGAGAAGTATAAGTGTTTCCGCCAGGACCATAAGGGAGTTCTATGGTTCGAAAGTCGTATAGTCGTTCCGAAGAATCGTGAACTCCGCAAGCAAATTCTTGATGAGGCACACCTCTCCAAATTCTCTATCCACCCCGGCAGAAGCAAAATGTATCAGGACCTAAGGCAAAACTTCTGGTGGACTAGAATGAAAAGGGAAATTGCTACGTATGTCTCGGAGTGTGACACGTGCCAGAGAGTAAAAGCTAGCCACTTAAAGGTAGCCGGTACACTTCAACCGTTACCTATACCATCATGGAAATGGGAAGACATAAGTATGGACTTCATCGTGGGACTACCAAACACTTCCCAGAAACATGATTCCATATGGGTTATCGTTGATAGACTCACGAAGACGGCACATTTTCTTCCGGTGCACACCACCTATTCTACCAAGAAATATGCCGAGATTTACCTCGATCGTATTGTTTGCCTGCATGGAATACCTAAGACAATTATTTCCGATCGTGGTCCTCAGTTTGTAGCACGCTTTTGGGAACAACTGCAAACGTCTCTTGGCACTAAGCTGATTCGCAGCTCAGCATACCATCCTCAGACCGATGGACAAACGGAAAGAGTAAACCAAATTCTTGAAGCCATGCTGAGAGCTTGTGTCATTCATTATGACAAGAATTGGGACAAATGCCTACCCCTGGCAGAGTTCTCGTACAACAACAGCTACCAAACGAGTTTGAAAATGGCACCATTTGAGGCCCTGTATGGACGAAGGTGTCGAACTCCTTTGAGCTGGTCACAAACCGGAGAGCGTAAAATCATTGGACCCGACCTGGTAATCGAGGCAGAGGAGAAAGTAAAAGTAATACAAGCAAATCTTAAAGCCGCACAAGCCCGACAAAAGAGCTATTCTGACAAAAGGAGAAAGCCCCTAAAGTTCGAAGTTGGCGATCATGTCTATCTTCGAGTTTCACCAACCAAAGGAGTGCGAAGATTTGGGATCAAAGGCAAACTAGCTCCCCGTTATATTGGTCCTTACGAAATCATGGAGAGCTGCGGACCCGTAGCCTACAAATTACGACTGCCCCCTCAGCTCACGGCCACCCATGATGTCTTCCACGTATCTCAACTCAAGAAGTGTATTCGAGTCCCTACCGAGATTGTGGAACAACAAGAAATATCGTTGGAACCCGATCTCTCGTATGTCGAACACCCAATTAAGATTCTGGATCAAAAAGAAAGAGAGACCAGGAGGAAAGTGATTAGAATGTATAAAATACAATGGAATCGCCACACGGAAGAAGAAGCCACCTGGGAAACGGAAAGCTACCTGAACCAACATTTCCCTGGGTTTCTTGCCTCAACCACTGGTATGTGCACCCACGCCCACACTAAGAATTACCGAATCTCGGGGCGAGATTCTTGTTAAGGGGGGAAGGCTGTGGCAACCCTGGTAATTGCAAATCCAAAATCAATGACATAAGCCTAACTCCATGTGTTAAACCAACTAATGAGAGGGTGGAAAGATTTTTAAACGGGTTCAGTTGGAATTCAAATTTAATTTGGGCACATTTGGACACAATTGAAACTTTTAAAATAACTTTAAAACCATAAGCCAAATGAAATTTTGCCTGAAACCAAAGTTGTAGAACTTTTTATTTGGAGCAACTTTCGTGTTCAAAAGTTTTTGAAATTCAAATCAGAAAGAGGAGAAAACGCCCTGTTTGCACCCAGCCCCCTGAACTTTTTCGAATTTTTGCATTTCGGTCCCTCGCGTCTCCCCCTCTGCTCTGCCGCGCCGCGCGCGCTCGCCCGCCCGCCGCGCGCCAGGTGGCCGGCGTCGCCTGACCGGCGCGAAGCGCCAGGCCAGTGGCCGCCGCACCACCCCGCCACGGCCGGCTTTGCCCCGCCCCGACGCCGCGCCGCCCAGTCCCCGCCCGCGCGTGCTGCCGCGCCCAGGCCGCCGCCCGCTCGCCCAGTGGCCGCGCTCCGCCGTGCCGCCCCGGCCCCCGCGCCCCGCCAGCTGCCGCGCCTGCCCTCCGCCTGAGCCGCTGCTCCCCAATCCGCACGCTGCGCTATCTCCTCGCGCCCACGCCACAATCGCGGCCGCCCAGTCGCCCGCGCCCGCCCGCCGCACGCCGCGCCGGCGTTCTGCCGCCGCCCGCCGCAGCCAGTGCACGCCGCAGCCGTGCCCCGCCCCGCGCGTCGCCCAGGCGCCTCCACACGCCCTCCTGTCCCTATAAAAGCGCCACCCCGGCCACGCGCGCGAGTCCCCGGCCACCAGAACACCTCGCCGTCGCCATCGCCGCCGCCGAGCACCACCCGCCCGTGGACAGCCCACTGCCGTCGCTTACTGCCCAAACTGAGCACCCAGCCACCACTACATCGCCTCACCGCAGCTCGCCGACCCACCCAACGCCACCCAGAGCCACAGGAGCGCCGCCGCCCGCGCTGCCGTCGCCGCCGCCGCCCCTGCTCGCCGTGGACAGCACGACTCCGACCCCCTCCGTCCAAGCCGAGCCCCTGAGTAGCTTCCCCACGCGCCACTGAAGCTCACCGACCAGACCACGCCGCCCCAAGCCCGCCGGAGCACCGCCGTCGACGCGAGCCGCGCCGCCGCCGCCTCTGCTCCAACGCCGGCGAGCCCTTCCCGGTCGTCCCCCACCTGAACAACACCCCCACAAGGTAGCCCTCGCACCCCTGAACCTTCCCCGACCCCCGCCCCTCGCCGCCGGCGAGCCCCCTCGCCGGAATTTCGGCCGGCCGCCGTACCCGAGCCGCCGAGGACCCAATTGCAAGGATTTAAATCTATAGAAGGGTCTGAGCGCAAGATTCAAGGACCTAGTTGTAAAAGAAAATTTCAAACCTAGATTCAAATTCAGTGAACTTGTAAAATTCATATAAAATCGTAGAAAATTCAGAAAAATGCAAACTCAACTGTTCTGGAATCCTCAGAACAAAACTCTACCACTTTGGTTACAAAAATTTTCTCAGAATCTCAAAATATTTTGCTCTACATTAAATAGAAGCTTTAATGGACATATTTTATACCCACTGTTCTAGAACAATGCTGACCCTGAATTTTGGGCAGTGAATTAGTTGCTGGATTATTAGGACTGTGTAAAAAGATCAGACCCAAATTCCATCTCTAGCTCTACTGTTTGTTAAACTTAGTTTTAATTCATGTGTAAATGGAATGTTTTATCCCTGTATTTAGGTGGTGGGTCACCCATTGAAATTTTCCCTATGCTAATGTATTGGTACCTAGAAGCCAGAGAAAAATTAGGAGACTTTTTATTTCACAGTAACCTATTTATTTGATTTATGTGCTAATAACATACATTAAATCAAGAAAATAGTATCCTAGCTTGGAAAACCCCCAAATTATTACTGGGAGTTACACTGTGATAGAGGTTGCTGTGTAAAAAGTTTCATGGACAAAAACCCTGTGTAGGGTCCTGTAAAAATGAATCTTTAAAAAGCCTAGGTATAGCATGTCATATTTTCTATGCTCTAAATACTGCATGATAAATCCTACAAAAATTACAGTAGCTTCTGCATGCTCAAGTGAGAGCTCTATAAAAATCTTAGCCACAATTGTTGCTCCAATTGATCTGTACAAAAAGAACAATTATCTAACAGCAACTATATAATGTATTTTTCATAATTAATCTGTTACCTAAAATTGGCTGAAAAGTTTACAGTAAGCACATCTTTCCTTGATGTGCCTAAATCCAAAATTTCATGACCAGAAACTATCCCTTGTAGTAATGACTCTCAAATCGTAATCAAGTGCTATTTCCACGACTTAAACTTGTGCACTCATGTAGAATCGACGACTCTCGCCGACGGAACCTACGAGCTGGTGCCCGCGTCCGAGAGTGAGCAGCGTGAAGCTCAAGCAAATCTAACTGAAGCTTTTGAAGACCCGAGCCCAAGTTCGGAAGATCCCCAAGCGAACTGCGAAGGCAAGCCCCGGAGCATAACCCATTCTTTCCGAAATTATGCAACTCATTACTCTTTGCTTGTGCATTAAGTTTATAGGAGTTGGATGAAAACTTAGTTGCATGATGTCAGGAACCCTTGCGTGAAAACTAGATGTAAGGTTCGATAGAATGCTGTGCTAATAGGACTCCGGTAAAAGTCGAGTGATTTCCTGTCACTCGCGAGAAAATAGGAGTTGAATGACTACTACACGCTGCAATCATAAGGACACGGACGGGTTATGTAACGATGGTTACGATTGAGGCCCGTCTGTCTAGTGAAAAATGCTAAGGCCGCAGGGTGTGGTAGTGATGGTTAAGTCTTTGAACGTACTAAACACATGCCGAGATTATGGGAATCGGTAAGCTTAAGTACCTGATTGGCCCGGCAAGGGGACGGCATCCTACCCTTTGAACTTCGGTCCCATGTGCATATGGCGAGTGCAGAGAGTGGTCACGACCCGGCGCCGAACCGTGGCGTGGAGCTCTTGTACTCTCGGAGGGTAGCCCCGATCCACGACCCGGAAAGAAAGGGGAAAAGTTGCGCGTGTGACTCTAGAGAGTAACCACGTGACGTGTGTTTGGGTTTCCCTTGCAAGGTTAAGAAATTCGATTCGAATCGTCCGTTTCTCACGGCTATTGAGACTGCTTAACCATTTTTTACCACAGAGTAAGAAGAGGAACAATGATGACGAAGGAACTGGTTGGATGAAAAATTTAATGCTTCACCATGTATGCTTTAGATAGCTGCTTACCTAGACTGGCTAACGAAACTAGAATCTTGAGCTAAAAATTGAAAGTAAGGACCCACTTGTAGATGCTTTTTCGGCAAAACAAACCCCTGAGCCAAAAAGCCTGGCATGTCTAGAGTCGGTGGAGTAGTTTCCACTACTCGGGTAAGTCTTGCTGAGTATTAGTATACTCAGTCTTGATTGTGACTCGTTTTCAGGTGAGCCCTTTGAAGACATGATTGCTAGCTTGACTTGGCCCTGCACTCTTCCCCCTGGTTGGTCGGTGGAATGGGATGCGCCCCCGTCCAACGGAGATAAGGCCGAGTGATGTCTCGTACGGGCTTCATCGAGACATCCTGTATCGTCGAGTAGTTTCCGTTGTTTATTTCCGCTGCAATTTAACTCTGAAGAACTTATTATGTTAATTGAAGTACTTGTTTTCTAAACTCAGAACTAGGTCTGTAATATTTACTTATGCTAATGATGTAATATTTGCTGGAATGTGGTATTCTCTGGGCTCATCGTCGCATGAGCATTTGTATGTACGGCGCTCGATCCGTTCACCGTGGTTGTATCGGGAGGTTATACCCGACAGACCAGTGGATTACTCCGTTTGAAGTGTAAGGTTAACCGAGGATGCCTTAATGGTGATGGTTAATACACTTGAGCCGGATTAATTCAGGTGGTTCTGCCACAGCTGGTATCAGAGCCGTAGCTGGTGCCACAGCTGGCAACAGTGGACGCCAGAGCCGAAATACATACGCCAGAGAATGCGACAAGCCTTAAAAACTTGTTTTCATAGAACTTGACTAGAAGGTTGTGTTGCGAAATGCGTTGGTACGTTAAGGATGGTTCCTAGTTCGTAAAGCCCTAAGGGATTATGGGAAAGATACTAGGTGGCTATCTAACTTCTATATATAGTATCAACTGACTTCCAGCACATTACTTTCTGTCAAAACTTACTTTCATGCACAACCGACCCTAAATTCTGTAACGACGCACTCGTCGCTAAGGTAAGAAGGTAAGGATCCTCAGCCAACTGAGAGAGCTTGGCCTTCCTGTCGGTGATGCGAACCGAACGCTGCCCTCAAGCAGTGGCTTACTTGAGGTGCTGCCAATATGCCAACTGTTAGTTGAACATATTGGGAGTAGAAGGTTTGGCGCAGGGTATGGCGATCGCTGTTCATACCCCCGTCTCATGACGGTACCCCCGTGAATACGCTATCTCGATAGCGTATGTTAACGTCGTCTGTACGGCGGGAATTGTACAGATATCGTTTCTATAAGTAAACGGTAATGAATACGGACGCTTTCATGAGTGCTGGCATGAAAGGTTCATGAAATATATATGCTTGTCAATCTTCTGCAGGTACACTAACCGCGATTTCGATAAGTTAAGGAACGATTAGAAAGACTCGACTAGCTATTATAGCGAGAGCCGTATTGTGTAAGCCACCGAAACTATCTTCGTAAGACCAAAGCTATTTGTCAATTATTTTATTTTGTGAGGACGAATAGGACGTGCATACATCATAAACATATGTATCTGAAATCAAAAATGCGTTGTATGAGAGTGGTAAGGTTCTTGCGTATCTAAGCATGGTTTGCATAAGGACTATCTAGCGAATCTGTCACAAATCTGCCGTGACCAAAAAGAGCGATTTATTGACCCAAGAAAATGACCTTTTCTGGAGAAGTTCATGTTGAAAGAATAGTTCCAAATTTTGTGTTCTATCTCCTGTTCAAAAATGAAAAATTCTGAACTTGTGGATAATAAGAAATAACAGAAACCTTGAAATGTCAGAATTCTGTCCGGAATAAGCACTTCTGCCTCTTAAATTTTTAGGCCCCCCTTTCTGCGGTTTTCTGCAAAAGAGCACAACACGAAACTTGTTCCAAATTTACCCAGGTAGCTGCTGTTAAAATTTGGTAAATTTTGGATGGGTAGATTTTTCCTGGTGCACGAAACTCTAGCCCTCTGTTCACTGAAAATTCTGGGTAGACAGAGAGGTAAAACCTGAAAGGAACGACCATCTTAGAGACCTATTCAGCCCTGGAGTTGACTAGCAAAGTTGTTCACAAATACCTTAGGAGTGACCTGGTAAAATTTGAGAATTTTTGGATGAGAACTGTGGAAGTTATGGTTATTTTTGCACACTATACAGAATCGGTCCTTGTGCTGTTCACAGTTTTTCGCTATCTCACTCCATTTGATCTTTTGTTCAGATGGCCGAGCCTGTTGATATGATGGTGGATGAGGATGGACGCGTACACTCGCAGTGTCTCCACTGGGAGGGCTTTCCCTCTATTTTGTGGGATGTTCTGCGTACCGCAGGCTATCTAATTCCCCCACGTTACGCCGGACTGGAGTTTGCAGAAAACGGAGTTACCCAGTGCCGTGTCAACGTAACTATCTTTCCGCACCCGCTACACCCGGAGTGGCCCGCCTTGGAGCTTGAGGCTGTTGGTCGCCGTTTGGCCGATACTTGGGAGCTTGCAGCCATGAGGGCGCTCACCACGTTTTGTGCGCAGCGTCCCGAGGTTGTCACACTCACTCCCATTGGATTGTTTCCTGCTGCCCAGGACAACGACCCCTTTTGGCTCAACAGGGTGCAGCACGCACAGTATTTGGTAGACTTCCATGCCCAGGAGACTATCCATACCTCCGTGCGGTGCATGAGTGCACTCTACCGGCTTCAGACTCTCCAGAGTCAGGCACTCGAGCAGCTCACTGATCTTGCTCAGGCCTACCATATGATGGCAGATACCAGGGATGAGCAGATAAAGGAGCTCAGCCAGGATCTTGAGGACAGAGATGCTCAGATTGGCCAACTTGAGGGCCAAATCCAGAAGCAGGACACTATCATGGGGGAGAGAGATGCCACGATAGCACAGTTGGAGGAGCAGCTCCATGATCTGAACCTTGAGTTGGAAGATGCTAATGAGCACATTCAGTGGCATCATGATCAGAATGACCATCCCCATGAGGACGACATGGAGGAGGATGAGGAGGAGCCACAGGAGATTGATGGTATTTCCGGTATGGATTTCGAGGGTGAGGTACCACAGCCACCTCAGATGGGAGCTCACTCTCCTGCTCACAGCGAGTCGTCCGTCAACGACTTGGATGATTTCTAGAGGACGACCTAGGAGAACTTTTGCACATACTCCTCGATAGGGTAGCCTAACTTTTGGCAAGTGTTGTAATAGGCTAACTAGGAGTTGAGTAACTCTTTTGTGTTGGGTACACCTGAACCATGTGGATACCCTTAGCATGTAAGGAACGGCGATAAACTTGGGTGATTTCGTTGTAATTTGGTAAACGATGAAATCCACAATCGCTGAGACTTGTCGGAATTTTTACCCATGTCTCCTTGCATTTCTTGGCTGAGTGTTGAATACCAAACTTGTGCTAAATTTTGTGATCTAGGTTCTCACAAAAATTCAGCATCATTGGATCTCGCCAGTTTAAGATATAGGCGAAACCGTACCGATCAATCTGCTGAAAAACAGCTAAGACAACAAGGCAAAGGACGAGCTTTTCGACCACCTTAGCCATAGTTCTAGCACCGAAGTTAAATACCAAAGTGGTGCATTCCTAAATTCTGTGACTACTGCAAATGTTTGAGATGTTTTGGATGGACCCACAGCAGGCTATGATTTTTTTCTCGTGGCAAACAGAGATTCTGTCCATACTTCTAGCTATAACTTCGGAAGTCTCTGACTACCCCAATTATTTATGAGTCAAGGAAGTAATATGGATCGCGTTGCTAATGGTAACCTTTCACGTTTCAGATGGTTGGATCAACACGTGGCAACCCCGAGGGTTTTGGTGCCGGTGGCAGCCGCTCGCGACAATCGCCACCACCCCCGCCCAGTTTGGTGGAAGTGATGGCCGCTCAAACCGAGCTGCTGCGTCAGATTGTGCAAGGACAACACCAGCAGAGGGGTGGGCACAATGCTCACCAACCACAAGCTGCAGGATACACGGATTTCCTGGGGACCCAGCCTCCCTTGTTCCATAAGACCGAGGAACCCCTGGACGCAGATGCATGGATTCGCACCATAGAATCCAAGTTCACACTACTTGTGGCCCCATGCTCAGAGGCCAACAAGGCTCGTTTTGCCGCGCAACAGCTTCGCGGTACCGCTCGTCTGTGGTGGGACCACTATTTTGCCATGCTCCCGGCTGATCATGTGGTCGACTGGGATGAATTCAAGACCGCGTTCCGGGCACATCATATCCCCGAGGGTCTCATGGAGAGAAAGTTGAACGAGTTCCTGGCACTTACCCAGGGCACCCGCACCGTGTTGCAGTACGCCCAAGCGTTCAACAACTTATGTCAGTATGCGGGCTATCACGCTGATACGGATGCCAAGAAGCGTGATCGTTTCCGCCGAGGTCTGAATACCAAGCTCAAGGAACGTCTGAACCTAGCCAGGGCTGACACCTACAACGAGTTGGTCAATATGGCCATTACCCAGGAGGACTGTATCATGGTACACCGGGCAGAGAAGAAGAGAAAGGCACCCGCAGGACCATCAAGTGTCCAACCCCCAAGGTATCGCATCGTGCAAAATACCGCACCCACAGCTCCACCAAGGACCCCGCAGCCAGGAAGATGGATTGCCAGACCCCCACAGCAGCCAGGCATGGTACAACCCCCGATGCCTTCACAGAATGGTCCGAGGCCCATTCTTCAGCAGTCTCTTCGACCTAGCCCCGCGAATCGCTGTTTCAAATGCGGGAGTTCCAGCCACTTCGCACGAGAATGCCCTCAGCCTGGACAGCCCAACCAAGGTCAAGGATCCAACCCGAACACCCAGAACAGGGGCAAGAGACAGACCCTGCAAGTCAAGCAAGGACGGATTAACTTCACCACGCTTGCAGAGCTTCCTGAAGGAGCCCCAGTGATGTCGGGTACATTCTCTATCCATAACAAGCCTGCAGTTATATTATTTGATTCTGGTGCATCGCATAGTTTCATAAGTGCAAAATTCGGTGCAAAAGTAGGCTTGGATGTTTGTCACACCAAAGGGTCATACATGATATCAACCCCGGGTGGTAAAATCGCTTCAAACCAAATGATCAGACAAGTACCAGTCAAATTGGGTAGTAAAACCATCGACACGGACCTTGTCCTTTTACCCCTTGACGGCATGGACATTATTTTGGGAATGAACTGGATGGCTATGCATGGAGTCACACTGGACCTTTCTTCCCGAGCCGTTGAGATAAATTCACCTAGTCACGGAGCCACTACCCTTTACCTACCATTCATAGATTGCACGAATTCCTGTGCTTATAAGATGGAAGGACTTAAGCTAGATGATATTCTTGTGGTGAACGAGTATGCCGATGTTTTCCCGGATGACTTACCCGGAATGCCACCGGATAGGGACATTGAGTTCGTTATTGAACTACAGCCAGGCACTGCACCTATATCCAAGAGACCATATAGGATGCCCCCTAAAGAATTGGCAGAGCTAAAAATTCAACTCCAGGAACTACTGGACAAAGGCTTTATTCGCCCTAGCGCGTCACCTTGGGGATGTCCAGCCCTATTCGTAAAGAAGAAGGATGACAGTTTGAGGTTATGTGTTGACTACCGACCTCTCAATGCGGTAACAGTTAAAAATAAATACCCACTTCCTCGCATCGATGTACTCTTCGATCAATTAGCTGGAGCCAGAGTCTTCTCAAAGATTGATCTTCGTTCGGGATATCATCAGATCAAGATTCGCCCGTGCGATATTCCTAAGACTGCCTTCTCCACAAGATATGGACTATATGAATTTTTGGTCATGTCCTTTGGACTCACCAATGCCCCTGCCTACTTCATGTATCTCATGAATTCGGTATTCATGCCCGAACTTGACAAATTCGTCGTAGTGTTCATCGACGACATTCTTATCTATTCCAAGGATGAGGAAGAGCATGCCAAGCACCTTCGCATTGTTCTTCAGCGACTCAGAGACCATCAGCTCTATGCTAAGTTTTCTAAGTGTGGATTCTGGTTGGATACTGTAAAGTTCTTGGGTCACACGATCTCCAACGAAGGCATAGCTGTTGACCCCAGCAAGGTACAAGAGGTGATGGATTGGAAACCCCCTACCTCTGTTCATCAGATTCGCAGTTTTCTCGGCTTAGCCGGTTACTACCGTCGCTTCATCCCGGATTTCCCTCGAATTGCTAAGCCCATGACGGAACTATTGAAGAAGGAAGTAAAGTTTGTATGGAATGAGAAGTGTGAGGAAGCCTTCCACACTCTCAGAGGGCATCTGACTACTGCACCTGTGTTAGCTCAACCCGATAATACCAAGCCATTCGATGTGTATTGTGACGCATCAGGAACTGGTCTAGGATGTGTGCTTATGCAAGAGAATCGAGTGATTGCATATGCCTCACGAGCCCTTCGGCCCCACGAACAGAATTACCCCACGCATGACCTTGAGCTTGCAGCCGTCATTCACGCTCTGAAGATATGGAGACACTATCTCATGGGTACACAGTGCAATATCTACACGGATCATAAGAGTCTCAAGTATATCTTCACACAAGCCGAACTGAATATGAGACAACGGAGATGGCTAGAACTAATCAAGGATTATGACCTTGAAGTGCACTATCACCCCGGTAAGGCTAATGTAGTAGCGGATGCAGTAAGCCGCAAGTCCCATTGCCATTGCTTATCCATGGAGTCCTACCATGAGACATTATGTGCAGACATGAGGAAGCTTAACTTGGAAATGGTTTCCCAAGGCACTCTAAATCACATCTCAGTTGAGCCCACTCTTCACGACCAAATCGTCATGGCACAACTACATGATGAAGGAATCAAGATCATCAAACAAAAACTCTCTCTAGGTGAGGAGAAGTATAAGTGTTTCCGCCAGGACCATAAGGGAGTTCTATGGTTCGAAAGTCGTATAGTCGTTCCGAAGAATCGTGAACTCCGCAAGCAAATTCTTGATGAGGCACACCTCTCCAAATTCTCTATCCACCCCGGCAGAAGCAAAATGTATCAGGACCTAAGGCAAAACTTCTGGTGGACTAGAATGAAAAGGGAAATTGCTACGTATGTCTCGGAGTGTGACACGTGCCAGAGAGTAAAAGCTAGCCACTTAAAGGTAGCCGGTACACTTCAACCGTTACCTATACCATCATGGAAATGGGAAGACATAAGTATGGACTTCATCGTGGGACTACCAAACACTTCCCAGAAACATGATTCCATATGGGTTATCGTTGATAGACTCACGAAGACGGCACATTTTCTTCCGGTGCACACCACCTATTCTACCAAGAAATATGCCGAGATTTACCTCGATCGTATTGTTTGCCTGCATGGAATACCTAAGACAATTATTTCCGATCGTGGTCCTCAGTTTGTAGCACGCTTTTGGGAACAACTGCAAACGTCTCTTGGCACTAAGCTGATTCGCAGCTCAGCATACCATCCTCAGACCGATGGACAAACGGAAAGAGTAAACCAAATTCTTGAAGCCATGCTGAGAGCTTGTGTCATTCATTATGACAAGAATTGGGACAAATGCCTACCCCTGGCAGAGTTCTCGTACAACAACAGCTACCAAACGAGTTTGAAAATGGCACCATTTGAGGCCCTGTATGGACGAAGGTGTCGAACTCCTTTGAGCTGGTCACAAACCGGAGAGCGTAAAATCATTGGACCCGACCTGGTAATCGAGGCAGAGGAGAAAGTAAAAGTAATACAAGCAAATCTTAAAGCCGCACAAGCCCGACAAAAGAGCTATTCTGACAAAAGGAGAAAGCCCCTAAAGTTCGAAGTTGGCGATCATGTCTATCTTCGAGTTTCACCAACCAAAGGAGTGCGAAGATTTGGGATCAAAGGCAAACTAGCTCCCCGTTATATTGGTCCTTACGAAATCATGGAGAGCTGCGGACCCGTAGCCTACAAATTACGACTGCCCCCTCAGCTCACGGCCACCCATGATGTCTTCCACGTATCTCAACTCAAGAAGTGTATTCGAGTCCCTACCGAGATTGTGGAACAACAAGAAATATCGTTGGAACCCGATCTCTCGTATGTCGAACACCCAATTAAGATTCTGGATCAAAAAGAAAGAGAGACCAGGAGGAAAGTGATTAGAATGTATAAAATACAATGGAATCGCCACACGGAAGAAGAAGCCACCTGGGAAACGGAAAGCTACCTGAACCAACATTTCCCTGGGTTTCTTGCCTCAACCACTGGTATGTGCACCCACGCCCACACTAAGAATTACCGAATCTCGGGGCGAGATTCTTGTTAAGGGGGGAAGGCTGTGGCAACCCTGGTAATTGCAAATCCAAAATCAATGACATAAGCCTAACTCCATGTGTTAAACCAACTAATGAGAGGGTGGAAAGATTTTTAAACGGGTTCAGTTGGAATTCAAATTTAATTTGGGCACATTTGGACACAATTGAAACTTTTAAAATAACTTTAAAACCATAAGCCAAATGAAATTTTGCCTGAAACCAAAGTTGTAGAACTTTTTATTTGGAGCAACTTTCGTGTTCAAAAGTTTTTGAAATTCAAATCAGAAAGAGGAGAAAACGCCCTGTTTGCACCCAGCCCCCTGAACTTTTTCGAATTTTTGCATTTCGGTCCCTCGCGTCTCCCCCTCTGCTCTGCCGCGCCGCGCGCGCTCGCCCGCCCGCCGCGCGCCAGGTGGCCGGCGTCGCCTGACCGGCGCGAAGCGCCAGGCCAGTGGCCGCCGCACCACCCCGCCACGGCCGGCTTTGCCCCGCCTCGACGCCGCGCCGCCCAGTCCCCGCCCGCGCGTGCTGCCGCGCCCAGGCCGCCGCCCGCTCGCCCAGTGGCCGCGCTCCGCCGTGCCGCCCCGGCCCCCGCGCCCCGCCAGCTGCCGCGCCTGCCCTCCGCCTGAGCCGCTGCAGCAGCTGCTCCCTAATCCGCACGCCGCGCTATCTCCTCGCGCCCACGCCACAATCGCGGCCGCCCAGTCGCCCGCGCCCGCCCGCCGCACGCCGCGCCGGCGTTCTGCCGCCGCCCGCCGCAGCCAGTGCACGCCACAGCCGAGCACCACCCGGCCGCCTCCACACGCCCTCCTGTCCCTATAAAAGCGCCACCCCGGCCACGCGCGCGAGTCCCCGGCCACCAGAACACCTCGCCGTCGCCATCGCCGCCGCCGAGCACCACCCGCCCGTGGACAGCTCACTGCCGTCGGCCACTACCCAAACTGAGCACCCAGCCACCACTACATCGCCTCACCGCAGCTCGCCGACCCACCCAACGCCACCCAGAGCCACCGGAGCGCCGCCGCCCGCGCTGCCGTCGCCGCCGCCGCCCGCGCTGCCGTCGCCGCCGCCGCCCCTGCTCGCCGTGGACAGCACGACTCCGACCCCCTCCGTCCAAGCCGAGCCCCTGAGTAGCTTCCCCACGCGCCACTGAAGCTCACCGACCGGACCACGCCGCCCCAAGCCCGCCGGAGCACCGCCGTCGACGCGAGCCGCGCCGCCGCCGCCTCTGCTCCAACGCCGGCGAGCCCTTCCCGGTCGTCCCCCACCTGAACAACACCCCCACAAGGTAGCCCTCGCACCCCTGAACCTTCCCCGACCCCCGCCCCTCGCCGCCGGCGAGCCCCCTCGCCGGAATTTCGGCCGGCCGCCGTACCCGAGCCGCCGAGGACCCAATTGCAAGGATTTAAATCTTTAGAAGGGTCTGAGCGCAAGATTCAAGGACCTAGTTGTAAAAGAAAATTTCAAACCTAGATTCAAATTCAGTGAACTTGTAAAATTCATATAAAATCGTAGAAAATTCAGAAAAATGCAAACTCAACTGTTCTGGAATCCTCAGAACAAAACTCTACCACTTTGGTTACAAAAATTTTCTCAGAATCTCAAAATATTTTGCTCTACATTAAATAGAAGCTTTAATGGACATATTTTATACCCACTGTTCTAGAACAATGCTGACCCTGAATTTTGGGCAGTGAATTAGTTGCTGGATTATTAGGACTGTGTAAAAAGATCAGACCCAAATTCCATCTCTAGCTCTACTGTTTGTTAAACTTAGTTTTAATTCATGTGTAAATGGAATGTTTTATCCCTGTATTTAGGTGGTGGGTCACCCATTGAAATTTTCCTTATGCTAATGTATTGGTACCTAGAAGCCAGAGAAAAATTAGGAGACTTTTTATCTCACAGTAACCTATTTATTTGATTTATGTGCTAATAACATACATTAAATCAAGAAAATAGTATCTTAGCTTGGAAAACCCCCAAATTATTACTGGGAGTTACACTGTGATAGGGGTTGCTGTGTAAAACGTTTCATGGACAAAAACCCTGTGTAGGGTCCTGTAAAAATGAATCTTTAAAAAGCCTAGGTATAGCATGTCATATTTTCTATGCTCTAAATACTGCATGATAAATCCTACAAAAATTACAGTAGCTTCTGCATGCTCAAGTGAGAGCTCTGTAAAAATCTTAGCTACAATTGTTGCACCAATTGATCTGTACAAAAAGAACAATTATCTAACAGCAACTATATAATGTATTTTTCATAATTAATCTGTTACCTAAAATTGGCTGAAAATTTTACAGTAAGCACATCTTTCCTTGATGTGCCTAAATCCAAAATTTCATGACCAGAAACTATCCCTTGTAGTAATGACTCTCAAATCGTAATCAAGTGCTATTTCCACGACTTAAACTTGTGCACTCATGTAGAATCGACGACTCTCGCCGACGGAACCTACGAGCTGGTGCCCGCGTCCGAGAGTGAGCAGCGTGAAGCTCAAGCAAATCTAACTGAAGCTTTTGAAGACCCGAGCCCAAGTTCGGAAGATCCCCAAGCGAACTGCGAAGGCAAGCCCCGGAGCATAACCCATTCTTTCCGAAATTATGCAACTCATTACTCTTTGCTTGTGCATTAAGTTTATAGGAGTTGGATGAAAACTTAGTTGCATGATGTCAGGAACCCTTGCGTGAAAACTAGATGTAAGGTTCGATAGAATGCTGTGCTAATAGGACTCCGGTAAAAGTCGAGTGATTTCCTGTCACTCGCGAGAAAATAGGAGTTGAATGACTACTACACGCTGCAATCATAAGGACACGGACGGGTTATGTAACGATGGTTACGATTGAGGCCCGTCTGTCTAGTGAAAAATGCTAAGGCCGCAGGGTGTGGTAGTGATGGTTAAGTCTTTGAACGTACTAAACACATGCCGAGATTATGGGAATCGGTAAGCTTAAGTACCTGATTGGCCCGGCAAGGGGACGGCATCCTACCCTTTGAACTTTGGTCCCATGTGCATATGGCGAGTGCAGAGAGTGGTCACGACCCGGCGCCGAACCGTGGCGTGGAGCTCTTGTACTCTCGGAGGGTAGCCCCGATCCACGACCCGGAAAGAAAGGGGAAAAGTTGCGCGTGTGACTCTAGGGAGTAACCACGTGACGTGTGTTTGGGTTTCCCTTGCAAGGTTAAGAAATTCGATTCGAATCGTCCGTTTCTCACGGCTATTGAGACTGCTTAACCATTTTTTACCACAGAGTAAGAAGAGGAACAATGATGACGAAGGAACTGGTTGGATGAAAAATTTAATGCTTCACCATGTATGCTTTAGATAGCTGCTTACCTAGACTGGCTAACGAAACTAGAATCTTGAGCTAAAAATTGAAAGTAAGGACCCACTTGTAGATGCTTTTTCGGCAAAACAAACCCCTGAGCCAAAAAGCCTGGCATGTCTAGAGTCGGTGGAGTAGTTTCCACTACTCGGGTAAGTCTTGCTGAGTATTAGTATACTCAGTCTTGCTTGTGACTCGTTTTCAGGTGAGCCCTTTGAAGACATGATTGCTAGCTTGACTTGGCCCTGCACTCTTCCCCCTGGTTGGTCGGTGGAATGGGATGCGCCCCCGTCCAACGGAGATAAGGCCGAGTGATGTCTCGTACGGGCTTCATCGAGACATCCTGTATCGTCGAGTAGTTTCCGTTGTTTATTTCCGCTGCAATTTAACTCTGAAGAACTTATTATGTTAATTGAAGTACTTGTTTTCTAAACTCAGAACTAGGTCTGTAATATTTACTTATGCTAATGATGTAATATTTGCTGGAATGTGGTATTCTCTGGGCTCATCGTCGCATGAGCATTTGTATGTACGGCGCTCGATCCGTTCACCGTGGTTGTATCGGGAGGTTATACCCGACAGACCAGTGGATTACTCCATTTGAAGTGTAAGGTTAACCGAGGATGCCTTAATGGTGATGGTTAATACACTTGAGCCGGATTAATTCAGGTGGTTCTGCCACAGATCCGATGCGGGAGACTTCAGCCGATGCTATTGCCGTCTGATCGGCCGATCCAATGCGAGCTCGCACCCGACGGCTGGTTATCTTTGATGTTGGCCTTTTTGGTGCTCGCCTTGATCGGCCGGTGGAGATATCTCTGACAGTTGGAGCATGGAAGCCGATGAGTGGATACGGCGTGTATTGGTGATGGCTATCAATCGGCCGGCCGCTTCGGCTCCGCATCGGGGGAACATGGCTTTCAGACTGAAGGGATAAACATGAGTTAACGACAAGATGATAATATAACATTGGAATCGGCTAAGGAAAAAGGACATACCGCTGCATTTGGGTCGATGTTCTCTGGGTCCAGAATGTTGCAGTAAGATGATGGAGATTTACAGAAAAGGTGCTGCTTCCATTCTGCCCACCATAATTTAAACTGCTAGGTGGCGAAAGAGGCAACCGACCAACCATTCAAGTCAATGGTGCTGGAATCGGGTACTAGATCGCACAGCCGACTGTAATCAAGACTTGAAGTTAGTCCATCTCTGAATTTTGCCTGGCCGGCAAAATAGACTCGAATCGGCAGTTGGCCAAAACCCAGTTGCCTTGCCGCAGCCGATGGACAGTCAAACTCATAGGTGGGTGAGTCCTTTCCTGAGAAGAAGTTAGCCGGCAGAATCCCCAGCTTGATCAAGACGTCCATTAGCTCTCTGTCAAAGGTATGAGTGGAGAAATCAAAGCATACGGGCAATTCGAAAATCGGCTCTACGGCCTGATATGGATGCCAGCTGATCATCTCTTCACTAAGGCCATTGTAGAAACATCTGAAGTATTCAGCTGTGCGGGTGGCAGTGAATTGGCAGCCGGGAAAGGCCGATACCGCTTCTCCAAAAGATCTGCAGTGGCGACGGACCGATGGATTCTCCTCTGACTCGATGTTGGGGAAGGTCTTTGTCTCTATCCGCTGCTAAGAGACCTTGCTCATGTGTAAATTGAGCCAGAGGGTAATGAACCACCAAGGACCACCTGGGTTCCCTATCGGCTCCCCCTTCGACAGCTTGACGCCGATTTGGTGCATCAGATGGTACGCCGATCCCAGCAAATGTTTTCCAAGGGGGATGGCCGATCCTTGTGAAAGAGCTTCTGCCAAAGCTTGAGTGTTGGAAGACGGGCTGACCGCTCTGCCACAGAAGAAATGCTTCTCCAGCCACATCATCAAGAAGGCAGTATGCTACCTCTGCGAGACTGTCCCGGTCTTCATGTTTTTACTGATGTATCCTTTCCACCCGCCGATTCCTTTGGTCTCCAGCCGATGAGATGGCTTGAACAGATAATTGAAAGGGTATCGGCGGAGGAAACATCGAGGCCGGTCAGCAGCAGAACATCGGCCAAGGTTGGGGTCATAGGTCCGTGTCCGAAAAGGAATGCGTTAAGTGCATCGGACCAGAAATAAGAGGCTGCCATAACCAGGGGTTCGTTCCTTTCCATCTGAGACAGGGATAAGTCTATGCACTGGCCGATTTTTAGTTCTTCCCACTGGACCTTCCAAGATCCGGCTACCCTCTGGTACCATTCTCTCCACCCGGGTGTTTCATTTGGCCAGGATCAGAAAGTGCCTACCCAATGATCTAAATCCATAGATGACTGCTTAAAAGGGATCCTGTGGGTTTCTAAACTAATCAGATCCGTTGGATCAGGGCTCCCCATAGGGCCCAGACAGATGAGGTCAGGGGATTCTGAGAGAGGAATGGTGATTCAGTGCCTAAGTGCCTAAAAAAGGGAAAAAAGGAAGAAACTGAGAAAGGGTCCGGAAAATACTGAAGCAGTAAAAAGGCAAGAAGGGAAAAATTTCGAGCATTTACCTCTGGGATGGAAGCCATCGTCGCCGATGACGCCGCTAGGGAAGCCGCCGATTGGGCAGCCGCCGCCGAAGGGGTAGCCGATGGAGCCTCTGTAGATGGAGTGGTCGCCGATGGAGACGCCATTGGGAGTCGGAGCAGGCCGCGGATGAGATCGCCGGAAAGGGGGAAGCACTTGGAAATCGAGAGAGCTTGGAGGAAGACGTACAATGATGCGACGGAAAGAATGCTAGATTCATGGGGAAGGATAGGCGGAGAAAGCCAGTACTTAAGAGAGATTAGGGAAGCGAGGGAAAAGATGGTATTTTTACCGCGCCGTCTACACGAGTTTCAGAGGAGCGGTCGTTTCGCGCGCCTGGTTCGAGGGAACTGCAATCATTGTGCCGCGGAACGGAAGGAGAGTTTTACTGCGCCCGTTTCAAAGGAAAGGATTAAAGAAAGAGTTTCGAAGGAAAAGTTATATTTTACTCTGAAACTCGGGGGCATGTGTTGACGCCAGATTTTGACACGTGTTGAACTGGCGTCGGGAGGAGAAGATTGGCCGATGCGGCAGATCTGAAGGCTACAGAAAGGAATCGGCCGATTGAGGTAACAGTTGGAAATCGGCCGATTGGTTATACAGCCTATGCCAACATGATGGGACTATTTCAGAGGGTCCTGGTCAAAGGTTGGTCAAAGCGTGGCACGTTGAGTCGGTCGGGAAACAATTGAAGGAAATCCTGATTGGATTAGGGAACGGCGGCGAAAGATTCTGCGGGAGTCCGTTTCCTTTTAAAGTTCGTATAGATATAGTAATTTAAATAAGGTTGTAACAAGTCGGGATCGACCAGGAGTCCTAGCTTTAGGGTATAAATAGGAGTCGTTAGGGTCTTGAGAAGATATCAACACATCAGTCAACAACAATACTTCTACTTTTCCAGCAATTTACTTTCAAGTCGGCGACTTCGCCAATATTTTCTTCTTCCACGAGTTCATACGGATTGGCAGGGCTGCATCAACCTGATCTCCGGCCAATTGGTAGGTTCCGCTTACCGAGTAATATCCGAGCTTTAACTACGGGCGCATTGCTGTGGTTTCGTTTGGATTTATTCACCAGTTATCGATATTTACTAGAATTGCAAGTTTTACCTGTTATTCTAGTATTATCATCAGTTATCCAGCTTGAGATCAGAGTAATCGGCTTCGTCATTGTTCTTCTTCGATTTATCATCTTACAGCCGATTAGATCTATTTCAAGTGTTGCTTCTGTAGTAATTGCTTAGATCGCTCCGGTGATTTTCTTTACAATTACTACACGATTATCGGCTGATCCATAGCCGATCATCTCTACAGCAAATCGGCCGATTCGCTGCCGACGCGCTCCTCAGGACAGATCGGAATCCCAGCTGATCGACACGCCTGGAATTTAATTCTCTATTTCCTTGTCAATCAACAGGTCAGATTGACTGGCACGCCGCGCGAACCGCACCATGGCGATAACCCGAACAGGAGCTAAGCAGATTCTCCCGGGTCGTGTGTCCGACGCTGAAGACCATCGGCCGATTCCTATCCGGCCGATTTTAGCACCAACAACAACTTTATCGTGAAGGAAGATAATCGTCATATACCATCACTATAACTAACACTTGTGCATTCATATAGAATCGACTACTCTCGCCAATGGAACGTACGAGCTGGTGCCCGCGTTCGAGAGTGAGCAGCGTGAAGCTCAAGCAAATCTAACTGAAGCTTTCGAAGACCCGAGCCCAAGTTCGGACGAGCCCCAGGCTAACTTGACCCAAGAAGGCAAGCCCCGGAGCATGAACCCTATTTTTCCTAAACTTATGCAACTTATTACTCTACTTTACTTGTGCATTAAGTTTGTAGGAGTTGAATGGAAACTTAGTTGAATGATCCTAGGTACCCATGCTCTGAACACTAGATATAAGGTTCGATAGAATGCTATGCTAATAGGACTCCGGTAAAAGCCGAGTGATTTCCTGTCACTCGCGAGAATTTAGGAGTTGAATGTTTACTACATGCTGCAATCATAAGGTCGATGGACGGGGCTATGGTACGATGTTTATGTTGATGATTGAGGCCCCGTCTATTTAGTGAAAAATGCTAAGGCCGCAGTGTGTGGTAGTGGTGGTTAAGTCTTTGAACGTACTAACCACATGCCGAGAATATGGTAATCGGTAAGCTTAAGTACCGGATTGAACCGAGGCCGGAATATACTCCCCACCGTCTTGAATTCGTTCACATCTAGATAATGGCGGGTGCATGTGCCGCCATGGCCGGGACATGGGGACGTGTAGTCGAGGGCAGTGGGCCTGTTCCGTGAAGTAGGAATTGAAGGGAAAAGTTGCACGTGTGACTCTAGGAGTAACCACGTGACGTGTGTTTAGGTTTCCCTTGCAAGGTTAAGAAATTTGATTCGAATCGTCCGTTTCTCGCGGTTATTGAGACTGCTTGACCCTTTTACCACATAGAGTAAGAAGAGGAACAATGATGATGATTAATCTTGTTGGATGAAAAATTAATTCTTTCACCATGTATGATATTGGACAGTTGCTTACCTAGAATGGTTAAAGAGAACTAGAACTTGGAGCTAAAATTTGAAAGTAAGGACCTACGTATATATGCTCTTCGGCAAAGCAAACCCCTCAAGCCAAAAGCCTTGCATGTCTAGGAGTCGACTAAGTATATCTCACTAGTCGGGTAAGCCTTGCTGAGTAGTAGTATACTCAGCCTTGCTTGTGGCTTGTTTTCAGGTGATACTTCGAGGACATGATTGCTAGTTTGACTTGGCCGTGTACCCTTCCTCCTGGTTGGTCGGTGGAATGGGATACGCCCCCGGCCAACGGTGATAATGCCGAGTGATGTCTCGTACGGGCTTCATCGAGACATCCGTATCGTCGAGTAGTTATCGTTATTTTTCCGCTGCATTGAACTCTGAGGAACTCTAATATTTTGAACTCTGAAGTACCTTGTTTTACGAATTTCAACTCCTTTGTAATAATAATTTATGATGAACCCTGTGGTGTAAAATTTGTGGAATGTTGTATCATCTGGGCTGACCTTCGTGTGAGTACATGTATGTGTGGTTTCGATCGGCAAAAACCGTGGTTGCATCGGGAGGTTACTCGACAGACCAGTGGATTATTCCGTTTGAAGTGCGAATTAGCCCTAATTGCCCTTGTGGTGATGGTTAGCGCGCTTGAGCCGGATTAATTCAGGTGGTTCTGCCACAGCTAGTACCAGAGCCGAAATGCATACGCCAGAGAATGCAACAAGCCTTAAAAACTTGTTTTCCTAAAACATGACCACAAAAATTATGTTTGGAAAATGCGTTGGTTCGTTAAGGATAGTACCTAGTGCGTAAAGCCCTAAGGGATTATGGGAAAGTTACTAGGTGGCTATCTAACTTTTGAATACTATCAACTGACTTCGAGCACATTACTTTCTGTCAAAACTTACTTTTATGCACATTCGACCCTTAATTTCTGTAACGACGCACTCATTGCTAATTTAAGAAGGTAAGAATCCTCAGCCAACTGAGAGAGCTTGGCCTTCCTGTCGGTGATGCGAGCCGAACGCTGCCCTCAAGCAGTGGCTTACTTGAGGTGCTGCCAATATACCAACTTTTAGTTGATTATATTGAAAAGTAGAAGGTTTGGCGCAGGGTATGGCGATCACTGTTCATACCCCCGTCTCAAGACGGTACCCTTTTGAATACGCTATCTAGATAGCGTATGTTAACGTCGTCTGTACGGCGGGAATTGTACGGATGTCGTTGCTATAGTGAATGGTAATGAATACGGACGCTTTCATGAGTGCTGGCATGAAAGGTTCAATGGATATATATATATATGCTATATCAATCTTCTGCAGGTACACTAACCGCGATTGCGATAAGTTTAAAGAACGGTTAGAGTTTTCTTGACTAGCTATTATAGTGAGAGACGTATTGTGTATGCCACTGAAACTAACTTTGTAAGACCAAAGCTATTGGCAATTGTTTTATTTTGTGAGGACGAATAGGATGTGCATGCATCATGACTAATTAAATCTGAAATTGAAAATGCGATGCTTGAGAGTGGTAAGGTTCATGCGCCCACACGGTTGTCTTTGCATAAGGATTATCTAGCAAATCTGTCACATTCTGCCTTATCTGAAAAGATGGATTTATTAAGCCTATAAAATGACCCTTTCTGGAGAAGTTCATGTTGAAAGTTTTGCTCCAAAATGTGTATTCTACCTCCTGTCTAAATATGAAAAATTCTGGACATATGGATAATGAGAAACAACAAAGACCTTGAGATGTCAGTTTTCTGTCCAAAATGAGCAGTTCTGCCACATAAATTTTTATGCCCTCTTACTACAGTTTTCTGCTAAAGTGTTCAACACAAAACTTGTTGTAAATTTACTCAGGCAGCTACTGTTAAAATTTGGTAATTTTTGGCTGGGTATATTTTCCCTGGTGCACGAAATCTTTGCCCACTGTTCAATGAAATTTCTAGGTAGACAGTAAAGTAAAACCTTAAGAGAAAGACCATCTTAGATCCTTATATAGCTCTGGAGTTGACTAGCAAAGATTTTCAAAATACCTTAGGAATGTTCTGGTAAAAGTTGAGAATTTTTGGACAATAACTGTTGAAGTTATGGCTATTTTAGTGCACTGTCCAGAACTTGTCACTGTGTTGTTAACGGTTTTTCGCTATCTCACCCCTTTGATCTTTTGTTCAGATGGCCGAGCCTGTTGCCATGATGGTGGATGAGGATGGACGCGTTCACTCGCAGTGTCTCCACTGGGAGGGCTTTCCCTCTATCTTGTGGGACGTTCTGCGCACCGCGGGCTATCCAATTCCCCCACGTTACACCGGACTGGAGTTTGATGAGAATGGAGTTACCCAGTGCCGTGTGAACGTGACCATCTTTCCGCACCCTCTACACCCGGAGTGGCCCGCCTTGGAGATTGAGGCTGTTGGTTGCTGTTTGGCCGATACTTGGGAGCTTGCTGCCATGAGGGCGCTCACCACTTTCTTTGCACAGTGCCCCGAGGCCGTCACGCTCACTCCTATTGGTTTGTTTTCTGCTGCCCAGGACAACGACCCCTTTTGGCTTAACAGGGTGCAGCACTCACAGTACTTGGTGGACTTTCATGCCCAGGAGACCATTGAGACCTCCGTGCGGTGCATGAATGCACTGTACCGACTTCAGACTCTCCAGAGTCGGGCGCTTGTGCAGCTCACTGATCTTGCACAGGCCTACCACATGATGGCAGATACCAGAGATGAACAGATTAAGGAACTCAATGAGGAACTTGAGGACAGAGACACCCAGATTGGCCAACTTGAGAGCCAAGTTCAGGAGCACGACACTCTCATGGGTGAGAGAGATGACATGATAGCACACTTGGAGGAGCAGATCCATGATCTGAACCTTGAGTTGGAGGATGCTAATGAGCACATTCAGTGGCACCATGATCAGAATGCCCCTCCCGACGTGGTGGCTATGGAGGAAGATGAGGAGGAGCCACAGGAGATTGATGGAGTTTCAGGTATGGACTTTGAGGGTGAGGCACCGCAGCCACCTCCGATGGGATCTCACTCTCCTATTCACAGGGAGTCGTCCGTCAACAACCTCGACAACTTCTAGGCTATGACCTAGGAGGACTTTTGCATATACTCCTCGATAGTGTAGCCTAACTTTTGGCAAGTGTTGTAATAGGCTAACTAATAGTTGAGTACCTCTTTTGTGATGAGTACAACTTGACCATTGGATACTCTAGTCATGTAGGCCATGGCTAAAAACTTGGTGGTTTGATTGAGATATTGGAAAGCAGTTGAATCTGCAATTGCAGAAACTTGTCGGAATTTTTACCCATGTCTCTTTAAATTTCTGACTAAGGATTTAATACCAAAATTGTCCTAAATTTTGTGATCTAGGTTCTCACAAAATTCCAACACTATTGGATCTTGCTAGGTTGAGTTATAGGCAAGATACTATAATTCATTCTGCTGAAAAATAGCCAAACCAGCAAAGCAAAGAGTGAATCTTTCAACCATCTTGGCCATCGATTTAGCATCTAAGCTGAATACCAAAGTTGTACATCTCTAAATTCCCTACCCACTGACAAAATATGAGAAATTTTGGATGAAGCTATCAGGAGTTATAAATTTCTTATGGTAGACAGTTTTATGCCCACGATTCTATCCATGATGTTTCGGAAGTCTACTTTTCCGCGCTAATCCTTTTGAATCATGGACGCAATATGGATCACGTTGCTAATGATGAACATTCACCTTTCAGATGGTTGGAGCAACCGTGGAAACCCGGATGGTTTCGGTGCTAGTGCTAGTGGATCCCAACCACAGGCACCACCACCACCCAGCTTGGTGGAAGTAATGGCCGCTCAAACCGAGTTGCTTCGCCAGCTCGTGCAAGGACAGCACCAACAACGGGGTGGACACAATGTTCACCAACCTCAAGCTGCCGGTTACACGGATTTCCTTGGGACCCAGCCTCCATTGTTTCACAAAACGGAGGAACTGTAACACCTCGGGTGTTTTAATTGTTAAACAAGTCTTCTGGGCATAATAAAATGCATCACTAACTAAGAAAGTAAAAGGAATGGATTAAGTTTGGTTTTGCTTTTACCTTTAAAAGTTTGTATGTGCATAAATGCATGTACTTTAATGAATCAAATTGGACCACTTTCACATCAAAGCAAATATGGCTATGAAATTAAATGAGCACACCAGTATTAGCATGACCAATAAAAGTTTAGTTGAAGCCTAGGGAAGAAAATGAAATTTTGAAATAAAATGACGCGCCCTCCGAATAGAGTTTTCGTTAAGTTTTTAAAATAACTTTGGAACTAAAGCTCAAATGAACTTTGGCCTGAAACGAAACTTGTAGAACTTTTTATTCTGAACAACTTTCATGTTCAAAAGTTTTTGAAATTCAAATTAGAAAGTGGAGAAAACGTCCTGTTTGCAACCAGCCCCCTGGAAATTTTTGAATTTTCGCATTTAGGCCCTTGCCCCTCCCCTGCCGCACCGCTGCAGCTGCCCAGTCGCAGGCCGCCGCCGCCTGCCCAATAGCGCACCTCTACCCACCGCCGGCAGCGCCCAATGCCTCTGCTCGCCGCCCAGCTCGCCCAACCCGCGGCCGTGTTCTCCTTCTTCCTCACGCGGCAGCCCGCACAGCCAATAGAACGCCACCGCCCCGACGCCTAATGGCGTGCCGCACGCCGCACGCCTCTGGCCGCCGCCCCCTCCACCCAGTGCCCCGTCGTGCCGCCCCAGCTCGCCAGTAGCACGCCCGCGTCGTCCGCACGCGACGTCGCGCCCCGGAGCGCGCCCAGCGCACGCACTCCACGCGCATGACGCGCCTCTGGCCGCAGGTCACCGCCGGCCGCACCCAATGGCGCCCAGCCTCGCCGCCCCCTCCACCCCGCGTTCTGGCAGTGCCAAGCCCGCCCCCATGAGCTTCACTGGCTATAAAGCCCGGCGCAGCGCCCCTCCCTCCTCTCCTTTCTTCTTCCCCGCCAGAGCAGAGCAGAGCCGAGCTCCGCCCCACGCCGCCGCCGTGGAACTCCCTCCTCCGCCCCTCCTCGACCCGAGACGAGCGCTGAAACGGGTCCTCCTCAGTGCGCTGAAGCTTCCCAGCCCGAGCCCCGCCGCCCTCATCGCCGGAGCGCCGCCGTCCACGCCGCACCACCGCCGCCGCCCCTGCTCTCCGCGGCCTGCCCGCCACCAGCCACCCCTGTGACAACCCTGGTAATTAAAATTCCAAAATCAATGTCATTAGCCTAACTCTATGTTTTAAACCAACTAATGAGAGGGTGGAAAGAATTAAAACGAGTTCAGTTGGAATTCAAATTTAATTTGAGCACTTTGGGTTACTTTTGAACTTTTAAATTTAACTTTCAAACCATAAGCCAAATGAGATTTTGCCTGAAACCAAAATTGTAGAACTTTTTATTTTGAACAACTTTCGTGTTCAAAAGTTTTTGAAATTCAAATCAGAAAGAGGAGAAAACGCCCTGTTTGCACCCAGCCCCCTGAAGTTTTTCAAATTCTTGCACTTCGGTCCCTCGCTCACCCCTCCCTCCTCTGCTGCGCCGCGCGCTCGCCCGACCGCCGCCGGCCACCTGGCCCTCGACGCCTGCGCAGCACCAGACGCCGAGCCAACCCCCGACGCCCTGCCTGCTGCCGCCCCCCGCTGCCCAACCGCGGCCGCGCCTTTTCTTCTCCCTCCCGCACGGCATGCCCCTGCCCAACCCGCGGCTCTGCTGCACCGCCGCGCCGCCCAGCCACTGGCCGCCGCCCCGCCACCCAACGGCGTGCCCCCGTCGTGCCGCCCGAGCTCCCCAACCGCCCGCCAGCGTCGCCTACACGCGACGTCGCGCCCCGGACGCGCCCAGCGCACGCACGCCACGCGCACGACGCGCCTCTGGCCACTGGTCACCGCCGGCCGCCCCCAATGGCGCCCAGCCTCGCCGGTCCCTCCACCTCGCGCCCCGGCCGTGCCACGCCCACCCCCACGAGCTCCACCGGCTATAAAGCCCGGCGCAGCGCCCCTCCCTCCTCTCCCTGTTCCTCCTTCTTCCCCGCAGAGCAGAGCCGAGCTCCGCCCCACGCCGCCGCCGTGGAACTCCCTCCTCCGCCCCTCCTCGACCCGAGCTAGGCCCCAAAATCGCTCTCCTACCTCCGCGCGAAGCTTCCCAGCCCGAGCCCCACCGCCCTCCTCGCCGGAGCGCCGCAGTCCGCGCCGCCCCTCCGCCGCCGCCCCTGCTCTCCGCGGCCAGCCCGCCACCGGCCATCCCAAGCCACTCCAAGACCACCAATAGGTGCGCCCTGGTTCCCTCTCCGTTCTCCCCCACCTTGCCCTCGCCGCCGGCGACCGAGCTCGCCGGAATTTGGCCGGACAGGACGACCCCGCCGTTAAATTGCGACCAGGGACTACATTGCAAACGCCCAAATCTTCCCAGGGGGTTTTCTGCTAGTTTTCAGGGACCCCTCTGTAAAGAAAGTTTTAACCAAATCAGTGAACTTGTAAAATTCGTATAAAATCGTAGAAAATTCAAAAAAATGCAAACTCAACTGTTCTGGAATCCTTATAAGAAACTCTACAACTTTTGTTACATAAAGTTTCTCAGATTCTCAATATATTTTGCTCTAGATTAAATGGAAGGTTTAATGGACTTCTTTTGTACCCACTGTTGTAGATCATTGCTGACTCTAATTTTTGGGCAGTGAGTTACTTGCTTAATGTTTAGGACTGTGTAAAAAGATCAGGACCAAAAGCCATCTCTAGATACACTTTTTGTCCAACATTGCTTTATGCCATAAAGTGATAGAACTAATTATTCCTGCTGTTCTGTGATGTTTAATGTCATGAAACTTTTTCTGTGTTGTTGTAGTGATACCTAGAGGCCATAGAAAAATTTAGAAACATTTTTACTATATGTAACCTGTTCACATGAATTTGTGGTAGGAAAACTTCACTAATTCAAAATAATTAGTAAAGCCCTTATAAAATGTTCATCTTTTTACTATGAAACACCATAGAGTAGATCAACCTGTACAAAAAGTTTCAAACATAGAAACCCTGTATAACATCCTGTAGAAAATAATCTTTTATAACATGAGCGTAGCTTGTCCCATTTATTATGCTCTAAATAATGTACAATAAAATCTGAAACATTTACAGTAGCACAAATATGGTTATAGCAACACCCTGTAAAATTTGTAGCATCAATACTCTCATGGTTTGTTCTGTATAAAAATAACTAGATTCTAGCAGTGGCTGTGTATTACATTTTTCATATTTAACATGCTACACAAAAATGTCTGAAATTTTGACAGTGATCTTATCTCTGCATAATGTACTTTGCATAAAAATTTTATTACCAGAAGCTAACTAGATTAGTAATTGTGTTCAACTCATGTTTGTGTTTAAAAAGAAACTAAGTTTTCAATATAACACAACCCCTTCTTCTTTAACGAAGTTAAATAGATTAAGATAAACTCTATTAACGATTGCCCAGGAAATGTTAAAGTAAATAACTTCGCAGCAAAACTTATGTCTTATGAACTGCAACCTTGTCGTGAAGGAAATCATGTCGTTTAACATCACTACTACTTAAACTTGTGCATTCATGTAGAAACGACGACTCTCGCCGACGGAACGTACGAGTTGGTGCCCGCGTCCGAGAGTGAGCAGCGTGAAGCTCAAGTGAATCTAACTGAAGTTGCCGAAGACCCGAGCCCAAGTTCGGAAGAGCCCCGGACTAACTTTTCGCAAGAAGGCAAGCCCCGGAGCATGAACCCTATTTTCTCAACTTATGCAACTTATTACTCTACTTTACTTGTGCATTAAGTTTATAGGAGTTGGATGAAAACTTAGTTGCATGATCCTAGGTACCCATGCTCTGAACACTAGATACAAGGTTCGATAGAATGCTATGCTAATAGGACTCGGTAAAAGTCGAGTGATTTCCTGTCACTCGCGAGAAATTAGGAGTTGATTGTTTACTACACGCTGCAATCATAAGGATGACGGACGGGCTGTGGTACGATGTTTATGTTGATGATTGAGGCCCGTCTGTCTAGTGAAAAATGCTAAGGCCGCAGTGTGTGGTAAGTGATGGTTAAGTCTTTGAACGTACTAACCACATGCCGAGAATATGGTAATCGGTAAGCTTAGTACTGGATTGAACCGAGGCCGGAATATACTCCCCACTGTCTTGAATTCGTTCACATCTAGCTAATGGCGGGTGCATCGGCCGCCATGACCCGGCTGCGTCCGTGGTCCATGGGGAGGTGTAGTCGAGGGCGGTGGGCCTGTTCCGTGAAGCGGGAATTGAAGGGAAAAGTTGCACGTGTGACTCTAGGGAGTAACCACGTGACGTGTGTTTAGGTTTCCCTTGCAAGGTTAAGAAATTCGATTCGAATCGTCCGTTTCTCGCGGCTATTGAGACTGCTTAACCACTTTTACCCACAGAGTAAGAAGAGGAACAATGATGGTGAATAAACTTGTTGGATGAAAATTAATGCTTCACCATGAATGCTAGGGAATAGCCGCATATCTAGAATGGTTAATGAAACTAGAATTTTGAGCTAAAAGTTGAAAGTAAGGACCCACTTGTAGATGCTTTTTGGCAAAACAAACCCCTCAAGCCAAAAGCCTCGCATGTCTAGGAGTCGGCTAAGTATACCCCATTAGTCGGGTAAGCCTTGCTGAGTATTAGTATACTCAGCCTTGCTTGTGGCTTGTTTTCAGGTGAAACCTTCGAAGAATTGATTGCTAGTTTGACTTGGCCTTGTACTCTTCCCCCTGGTTGGTCGGTGGAATGGGATGCGCCCCCGTCCAACGGTGAAGATGCCGAGTGATGTCTCGTACGGGCTTCATCGAGACATCCTTTATCGTCGAGTAGCTTCCGTTGTTTTATTTTCCGCTGCAACTTAAACTCTGAAGAACTTATTTATGATAATTGAAGTATTTGCTTTCTAAACTCAAAACTTGGTCTGTAATATTCACTTATGCTAATGTTGTAATATTTGCTGGAATGTGGTATTCTCTGGGCTCATCGTCGCATGAGCGTTTGTATGTATGGCGCTCGATCCGCTCACCGTGGTTGTATCGGGAGGTTATACCCGACAGACCAGTGGATTACTCCGTTTGAAGTGTAAGGTTAACCGAGAATGCCTTAATGGTGATGGTTAATACACTTGAGCCGGATTAATTCAGGTGGTTCTGCCACAGCTGGTATCAGAGCCGTAACTGGTGCCACAGCTGGCAACAGCTGGCGCCAGAGCCAAAATACATACGCCAGAGAATGCGGCAAGCCGTAAAAACTTATTTCATAAAACTTGACTAGAAGGATGTGTTGCGAAATACGTTGGTACGTTAAGGATGGTGCCTAGTTCGTAAAGCCCTAAGGGATTATGGGAAAGTTTACTAGGTGGCTATCTAACTTCTATATATATTACCAATTGACTTCCAGCACATTACTTTCTGTCAAAACTTACTTTAATGCACAACCGACTTTAAATTCTGTAACGACGCACTCGTCGCTAAGGTAAGAAGGTAAGGATCCTCAGCCAACTGAGAGAGCTTGGCCTTCCTGTCGGTGATGCGAACCGAACGCTGCCCTCAAGCAGTGGCTTACTTGAGGTGCTGCCAATATGCCAACTGTTAGTTGAACATATTGGGAGTAGAAGGTTCGGCGCAGGGTATGGCGATCGCTGTTCATACCCCCGTCTCATGACGGTACCCCCGTGAATACGCTATCTCGATAGCGTATGTTAACGTCGTCTGTACGGCGGAAATTGTACAGATATCGTTTCTATAAGTAAACGGTAATGATTACGGACGCTTTCATGAGTGCTGGCATGAAAGGTTCATGATATATATATGCTTGTCGATTTTCTGCAGGTACACTAACCGCGATTACGATAAGTTAAGGGACGAGTAGAAAGACTCGACTAGCTATTATAGCGAGAGCCGTATGGTGTAAGCCACCGAAACTATCTTCGTAAGACCAAAGCTATTTGGCGATTATTTTATTTTGTGAGGACGAATAGGACGTGCATACATCATGAACATGTGTATCTGAAATCAAAAATGCGTTGTATAAGAGTGGTAAGGTTCTTGCGTATCTAAGGGAGGTTTGCATAAGGACTATCTAGCGAATCTATCACAAATCTGCCATGACCGAAAAGAAAGATTTATTGACCCAAGAAAATGACCTTTTCTGGTAAAGTTCATGTGGAAAGAATTGTTCAAAATTTCGTGTTCTATCCCCTGTTCAAAAATCAAAAATTCTGAACTCATGGATAGTAAGAAATAACAGAAACCACGGAATGTCAGATTTCTGTCCAGAATAAGCACTTCTGCCTCTTAAATTTTTAGGCCCCCTTCCTACAGTTTTCTGTAAAAGAGTACAACACAAAACTTGTTCCAAATTTATCCCAGTAGCTGCTGTTAAAATTTGGTAAATTTTGGCTGGGTAGATTTTCCCTGGTGCACGAAATATTGGCCCCCTGTTCACTGAAAATTCTGGGTAGACCGAGAAGTAAGACCTTAAGGGAACAGCCATCTTAGAGCCTAATCCAGCCAAAGTGTTGAATAGAAAAGTGGTGCACAAATACCTTAGAAATGCTCTGGTAAAAGTTGAGAATTTTTGGACCAGAACTTTTGAAGTTATAGGCCAGATACTATAACTCGTTCTGCTGAAAAACAGCCAACCAGCGAAGCGAAGAGCGAATCGTTTGACCATCTTAGCCATCAATTTAGCATCTTAACTGAATATCAAAGTTGTACATCCCTAAATTCCCTATCCACTGCCAAAATATGAGGAACTTTGGATGAACCTACCAGGAGTTATAAGGTTCTTATGGCAGACAGTTTTTATGCCCGTGATTCCATCCAGGACCTTTGGAAGTCTACTATTCCGCGTTAGATCTTTTTGAGTCATGGAAGCAACATGGATCACGTTGCTAATGAAGAACCTTCGCCTTTTCAGATGGTTGGAGCAACCCGTGGTAACCCGGATGGTTTTGGTGCTAGCGCAAGTGGATCACAACCACAGCCGCCACCACCCAGCTTGGTTGAAGTAATGGCCGCTCAAACCGAGTTGCTTCGCCAGCTCGTGCAAGGACAGCCACACAACCCGCGGGGTGGGCAAAATGCCCACCACCCCCAAGTTGCAGGATACACGGATTTCCTAGGGACCCAGCCTCCCTTGTTTCACGAGACGGAGGAACCCTTGGATGCGGATGCTTGGATTCACACAATCGAGTCCAAGTTTTCTCTACTTGTGGCCCCATGTTCGGATGAAAACAAGGCCCGCTTTGCCGCGCAGCAGCTTCGCGGTACGGCTCGTCTATGGTGGGACCACTATTTTGCTATGCTCCCCGCTGATCACATTGTCACCTGGGATGAATTCAAGACTGCGTTCCGGGCACACCATATTCCCGAAGGTCTCATAGAAAGAAAGCTAAACGAGTTTTTAGCTCTCACTCAGGATAACCACACTGTACTTCAGTATGCTCAGGCCTTCAACAATCTGTGCCAATACGCGGGCTATCACGCAGACACAGATGCCAAGAAGCGTGATCGTTTCCGTAGAGGTCTGAGTACTAAACTCAAGGAACGACTGAATCTTGTCAAAGCCGACACATATAATGAGCTAGTCAACATGGCCATCACTCAAGAGGACTGTATTGAGGCTCATCGTGCTGAAAAGAAGAGGAAGGCTCTAGCTGGACCCTCGGGCGCTCAGCCACTGAGGTATCGCTTGGTGCGAAATGCTGCGCCTACAGCTCCACCGAAGGCCCCTCAGCCAGGGCGTTGGATTATCAGGCCCCCACAACAGCCAGGCATGGTACGACCCCCGATGCCTCCACAGAATGGTCCGAGGCCCACTCTGCAACAGCCTCTTCGACCCAGCCCCGCGAATCGTTGTTTCAAATGCGGGAGTTCCGGTCATTTCGCTCGCGAATGCCCTCAACCCAGGCTGCCAAATCAGGGCCAGGACTCTAACCAGAACAATAAGAACAAAGGCAAGAAGCAGACCCTCCAGGTCAAACAAGGACAGATCAACTTCACCACCCTTGCAGAACTTCCTGAAGGAGCACCTGTAATGACGGGTACATTCTCCATCCATAACAAGCCTGCAATCATGTTGTTTGATTCTGGTGCATCACATAGTTTCATTAGTGCAAAGTTTGGTGCAAAAGTAGGCTTGAATATTTGGCACACCAAAGGGTCGTATATGATATCAACACCGGGTGGAAAAATTGCTTCCAACCAAATAATAAGGCTGGTACCGATAAAATTGGGAAGTAAAGTCATCAACACAGATCTCGTACTTTTACCCCTTGACGGCATGGATATTATTTTGGGAATGAACTGGATGACTAGGCATGGAGTCACATTGGACCTTTCTTCCCGAGCCGTTGAAATAAATTCACCTAGTCACGGAGCCACTACCCTTTACCTACCGTTACGAGAGTGCACAAATTCTTGCGCTTTCGTGATGGAAGGGACCAACCTAGAGAATATTCCAGTGGTATGCGAGTATGCCGATGTCTTTCCGGATGACTTACCCGGAATGCCACCGGATAGGGATATTGAGTTCGTTATTGAACTACAACCAGGCACTGCACCTATATCCAAAAGACCGTATAGGATGCCCCCTAAAGAATTGGCCGAGCTGAAACTTCAACTCCAAGAACTACTGGACAAAGGTTTTATTCGCCCTAGCGTGTCACCTTGGGGATGTCCAGCCCTATTCGTAAAGAAGAAGGATGACAGTTTGAGATTATGTGTGGACTACCGACCTCTCAATGCGGTAACAGTTAAAAATAAATACCCCCTTCCTCGTATCGATGTACTCTTCGATCAATTAGCTGGAGCCAGAGTCTTCTCAAAGATTGATCTTCGTTCGGGATATCATCAGATCAAGATTCGCCCGTGCGATATTCCTAAGACTGCCTTCTCCACACGATATGGACTATATGAATTCTTAGTCATGTCCTTTGGACTCACCAATGCCCCTGCCTACTTCATGTATCTCATGAATTCGGTATTCATGCCCGAACTGGACAAATTCGTCGTAGTGTTCATCGACGACATCCTTATCTATTCCAAGGATAAGGAAGAGCATGCTAAGCACCTGCACATTGTTCTTCAGCGTCTAAGAGACCATCAGCTCTATGCTAAGTTTTCTAAGTGTGAATTCTGGTTGGATACTGTAAAGTTCCTAGGTCACACTATCTCCAACGAAGGCATAGCTGTTGACCCCAGCAAGGTACAAGAGGTGATGGATTGGAAACCCCCTACCTCGGTTCATCAGATTCGCAGTTTTCTTGGCTTAGCCGGTTACTACCGTCGCTTCATCCCGGATTTCTCTCGAATTGCTAAGCCCATGACGGAACTATTGAAGAAGGAAGTAAAGTTTGTATGGAATGAGAAGTGTGAGGAAGCCTTCCACACTCTCAGAGAGCGTCTGACTACTGCACCTGTGTTAGCTCAACCCGATAATACCAAGCCATTCGATGTGTATTGTGACGCATCAGGTACTGGTCTAGGATGTGTGCTTATGCAAGAGAATCGAGTGATTGCATATGCCTCACGAGCCCTTCGGCCCCACGAACAGAATTATCCCACTCATGATCTTGAGCTTGCAGCCGTCATTCACACGCTGAAGATATGGAGGCACTATCTCATGGGTACACAGTGCAATATCTACACGGATCATAAGAGTCTCAAGTACATCTTCACACAAGCCGATCTGAATATGAGACAACGAAGATGGCTAGAATTAATCAAAGATTATGACCTTGAAGTGCACTATCACCCCGGTAAGGCTAATGTAGTCGCGGATGCACTAAGCCGCAAGTCCCATTGCCATTGCTTATCCATGGAGTCCTACCATGAGACATTATGTGCAGACATGAGGAAGCTTAACTTGGAAATGGTTTCCCAAGGCACTCTAAATCACATCTCAGTTGAGCCCACTCTTCACGACCAAATCGTCATGGCACAACTACATGATGAAGGAATCAAGATCATCAAACAAAAACTCTCTCTAGGTGAGGAGAAGTATAAGTGTTTCCGCCAGGACCATAAGGGAGTTCTATGGTTCGAAAGTCGTATAGTCGTTCCGAAGAATCGTGAACTCCGCAAGCAAATTCTTGATGAGGCACACCTTTCCAAATTCTCTATCCACCCCGGCAGTAGCAAAATGTATCAAGACCTAAGGCAAAACTTCTGGTGGACTAGAATGAAAAGAGAAATTGCTACGTATGTCTCGGAATGTGACACGTGCCAGAGAGTAAAAGCTAGCCACTTGAAGGTAGCCGGTACACTACAACCGTTACCTATACCATCATGGAAATGGGAAGACATAAGTATGGACTTCATCGTTGGACTACCAAACACTTCACAGAAACATGATTCCATATGGGTTATCATTGATAGACTCACAAAGACGGCACATTTTCTTCCGGTACACACCACCTATTCTACCAAGAAATATGCCGAGATTTACCTCGATCGTATTGTTTGCCTACATGGAATACCTAAGACAATCATTTCCGATCGTGGTCCTCAGTTTGTAGCACGCTTTTGGGAACAACTGCAAACATCTCTTGGTACCAAACTAATTCGCAGCTCAGCATACCATCCTCAGACTGACGGACAAACGGAAAGGGTAAACCAAATTCTTGAAGACATGCTGAGAGCTTGCGTCATTCACTATGACAAGAATTGGGACAAATGTCTACCCCTAGCAGAGTTCTCGTACAACAACAGCTATCAAACGAGTTTGAAAATGGCACCATTTGAGGCCCTGTACGGACGAAGGTGTCGAACTCCTTTGAGCTGGTCACAAACCGGAGAACGTCAAATAATTGGACCCGACCTGGTAATCGAGGCAGAGGAGAAAGTAAAAGTAATACAAGCAAATCTTAAAGCCGCACAAGCCCGACAAAAGAGCTATTCTGACAAAAGGAGAAAGCCCCTAAAGTTCGAAGTTGGCGATCATGTCTATCTTCGAGTATCACCCACCAAGGGAGTGCGAAGATTTGGAATCAAAGGCAAACTAGCTCCCCGTTATATTGGTCCTTACGAAATCATTGAGAGCTGCGGACCCGTAGCCTACAAATTACGACTGCCCCCTCAGCTCACGGCTACCCATGATGTCTTCCACGTATCTCAACTCAAGAAGTGTATTCGAGTCCCTACTGAGATTGTGGAACAACAAGAAATATCGTTAGAGCCCGACCTCTCGTATGTCGAACACCCAGTTAAGATTTTGGATCAAAAAGAAAGAGAGACCAGGAGGAAAGTGATTAGAATGTATAAAATACAATGGAATCGCCACACGGAAGAAGAAGCCACCTGGGAAACGGAGAGCTACCTGAACCAACATTTCCCCGGGTTTCTTATCTCAACCACTGGTAGGTGCACCCACGCCCACACTAAGAATTACCGAATCTCGGGGCGAGATTCTTGTTAAGGGGGGAAGGCTGTGACAACCCTGGTAATTAAAATTCCAAAATCAATGTCATTAGCCTAACTCTATGTTTTAAACCAACTAATGAGAGGGTGGAAAGAATTAAAACGAGTTCAGTTGGAATTCAAATTTAATTTGAGCACTTTGGGTTACTTTTGAACTTTTAAATTTAACTTTCAAACCATAAGCCAAATGAGATTTTGCCTGAAACCAAAATTGTAGAACTTTTTATTTTGAACAACTTTCGTGTTCAAAAGTTTTTGAAATTCAAATCAGAAAGAGGAGAAAACGCCCTGTTTGCACCCAGCCCCCTGAAGTTTTTCAAATTCTTGCACTTCGGTCCCTCGCTCACCCCTCCCTCCTCTGCTGCGCCGCGCGCTCGCCCGACCGCCGCCGGCCACCTGGCCCTCGACGCCTGCGCAGCACCAGACGCCGAGCCAACCCCCGACGCCCTGCCTGCTGCCGCCCCCGCTGCCCAACCGCGGCCGCGCCTTTTCTTCTCCCTCCCGCACGGCATGCCCCTGCCCAACCCGCGGCTCTGCTGCACCGCCGCGCCGCCCAGCCACTGGCCGCCGCCCCGCCACCCAACGGCGTGCCCCCGTCGTGCCGCCCGAGCTCCCCAACCGCCCGCCAGCGTCGCCTACACGCGACGTCGCGCCCCGGACGCGCCCAGCGCACGCACGCCACGCGCACGACGCGCCTCTGGCCACTGGTCACCGCCGGCCGCCCCCAATGGCGCCCAGCCTCGCCGGTCCCTCCACCTCGCGCCCCGGCCGTGCCACGCCCACCCCCACGAGCTCCACCGGCTATAAAGCCCGGCGCAGCGCCCCTCCCTCCTCTCCCTGTTCCTCCTTCTTCCCCGCAGAGCAGAGCCGAGCTCCGCCCCACGCCGCCGCCGTGGAACTCCCTCCTCCGCCCCTCCTCGACCCGAGCTAGGCCCCAAAATCGCTCTCCTACCTCCGCGCGAAGCTTCCCAGCCCGAGCCCCACCGCCCTCCTCGCCGGAGCGCCGCAGTCCGCGCCGCCCCTCCGCCGCCGCCCCTGCTCTCCGCGGCCAGCCCGCCACCGGCCATCCCAAGCCACTCCAAGACCACCAATAGGTGCGCCCTGGTTCCCTCTCCGTTCTCCCCCACCTTGCCCTCGCCGCCGGCGACCGAGCTCGCCGGAATTTGGCCGGACAGGACGACCCCGCCGTTAAATTGCGACCAGGGACTACATTGCAAACGCCCAAATCTTCCCAGGGGGTTTTCTGCTAGTTTTCAGGGACCCCTCTGTAAAGAAAGTTTTAACCAAATCAGTGAACTTGTAAAATTCGTATAAAATCGTAGAAAATTCAAAAAAATGCAAACTCAACTGTTCTGGAATCCTTATAAGAAACTCTACAACTTTTGTTACATAAAGTTTCTCAGATTCTCAATATATTTTGCTCTAGATTAAATGGAAGGTTTAATGGACTTCTTTTGTACCCACTGTTGTAGATCATTGCTGACTCTAATTTTTGGGCAGTGAGTTACTTGCTTAATGTTTAGGACTGTGTAAAAAGATCAGGACCAAAAGCCATCTCTAGATACACTTTTTGTCCAACATTGCTTTATGCCATAAAGTGATAGAACTAATTATTCCTGCTGTTCTGTGATGTTTAATGTCATGAAACTTTTTCTGTGTTGTTGTAGTGATACCTAGAGGCCATAGAAAAATTTAGAAACATTTTTACTATATGTAACCTGTTCACATGAATTTGTGGTAGGAAAACTTCACTAATTCAAAATAATTAGTAAAGCCCTTATAAAATGTTCATCTTTTTACTATGAAACACCATAGAGTAGATCAACCTGTACAAAAAGTTTCAAACATAGAAACCCTGTATAACATCCTGTAGAAAATAATCTTTTATAACATGAGCGTAGCTTGTCCCATTTATTATGCTCTAAATAATGTACAATAAAATCTGAAACATTTACAGTAGCACAAATATGGTTATAGCAACACCCTGTAAAATTTGTAGCATCAATACTCTCATGGTTTGTTCTGTATAAAAATAACTAGATTCTAGCAGTGGCTGTGTATTACATTTTTCATATTTAACATGCTACACAAAAATGTCTGAAATTTTGACAGTGATCTTATCTCTGCATAATGTACTTTGCATAAAAATTTTATTACCAGAAGCTAACTAGATTAGTAATTGTGTTCAACTCATGTTTGTGTTTAAAAAGAAACTAAGTTTTCAATATAACACAACCCCTTCTTCTTTAACGAAGTTAAATAGATTAAGATAAACTCTATTAACGATTGCCCAGGAAATGTTAAAGTAAATAACTTCGCAGCAAAACTTATGTCTTATGAACTGCAACCTTGTCGTGAAGGAAATCATGTCGTTTAACATCACTACTACTTAAACTTGTGCATTCATGTAGAAACGACGACTCTCGCCGACGGAACGTACGAGTTGGTGCCCGCGTCCGAGAGTGAGCAGCGTGAAGCTCAAGTGAATCTAACTGAAGTTGCCGAAGACCCGAGCCCAAGTTCGGAAGAGCCCCGGACTAACTTTTCGCAAGAAGGCAAGCCCCGGAGCATGAACCCTATTTTCTCAACTTATGCAACTTATTACTCTACTTTACTTGTGCATTAAGTTTATAGGAGTTGGATGAAAACTTAGTTGCATGATCCTAGGTACCCATGCTCTGAACACTAGATACAAGGTTCGATAGAATGCTATGCTAATAGGACTCGGTAAAAGTCGAGTGATTTCCTGTCACTCGCGAGAAATTAGGAGTTGATTGTTTACTACACGCTGCAATCATAAGGATGACGGACGGGCTGTGGTACGATGTTTATGTTGATGATTGAGGCCCGTCTGTCTAGTGAAAAATGCTAAGGCCGCAGTGTGTGGTAAGTGATGGTTAAGTCTTTGAACGTACTAACCACATGCCGAGAATATGGTAATCGGTAAGCTTAGTACTGGATTGAACCGAGGCCGGAATATACTCCCCACTGTCTTGAATTCGTTCACATCTAGCTAATGGCGGGTGCATCGGCCGCCATGACCCGGCTGCGTCCGTGGTCCATGGGGAGGTGTAGTCGAGGGCGGTGGGCCTGTTCCGTGAAGCGGGAATTGAAGGGAAAAGTTGCACGTGTGACTCTAGGGAGTAACCACGTGACGTGTGTTTAGGTTTCCCTTGCAAGGTTAAGAAATTCGATTCGAATCGTCCGTTTCTCGCGGCTATTGAGACTGCTTAACCACTTTTACCCACAGAGTAAGAAGAGGAACAATGATGGTGAATAAACTTGTTGGATGAAAATTAATGCTTCACCATGAATGCTAGGGAATAGCCGCATATCTAGAATGGTTAATGAAACTAGAATTTTGAGCTAAAAGTTGAAAGTAAGGACCCACTTGTAGATGCTTTTTGGCAAAACAAACCCCTCAAGCCAAAAGCCTCGCATGTCTAGGAGTCGGCTAAGTATACCCCATTAGTCGGGTAAGCCTTGCTGAGTATTAGTATACTCAGCCTTGCTTGTGGCTTGTTTTCAGGTGAAACCTTCGAAGAATTGATTGCTAGTTTGACTTGGCCTTGTACTCTTCCCCCTGGTTGGTCGGTGGAATGGGATGCGCCCCCGTCCAACGGTGAAGATGCCGAGTGATGTCTCGTACGGGCTTCATCGAGACATCCTTTATCGTCGAGTAGCTTCCGTTGTTTTATTTTCCGCTGCAACTTAAACTCTGAAGAACTTATTTATGATAATTGAAGTATTTGCTTTCTAAACTCAAAACTTGGTCTGTAATATTCACTTATGCTAATGTTGTAATATTTGCTGGAATGTGGTATTCTCTGGGCTCATCGTCGCATGAGCGTTTGTATGTATGGCGCTCGATCCGCTCACCGTGGTTGTATCGGGAGGTTATACCCGACAGACCAGTGGATTACTCCGTTTGAAGTGTAAGGTTAACCGAGAATGCCTTAATGGTGATGGTTAATACACTTGAGCCGGATTAATTCAGGTGGTTCTGCCACAACCCCGAGCCACTCCAAGACCACCAATAGGTGCGCCCTGGTTCCCTCTCCGTGCTCCCCCACCTTGCCCTCGCCGCCGGCGACCCAGCTCGCCGGAATTCGGCCGGACAGATGTTCCCCCGCCGTGAATCGCGACCAGGGACCACTTTGCAAATGCCCAAATCTTTCTAGGGGGTTTTCTGCTAGTTTTCAGGGACCCCTCTGCAAACTCAACTGTTCTGGAATCCTTAGAAGAAACTCTACAACTTTTGTTACATAAAGTTTCTCAGATTCTCAATATATTTTGCTCTAGATTAAATGGAAGGTTTAATGGGCTTCTTTTGTACCCACTGTTGTAGATCAATGCTGACCCTAAATTTTGGGCAGTGAGTTAGTTGCTTCATGTTTAGGACTGTGTAAAAAGATCAGGACCAAAAGCCATCTCTAGATACACCTTTTGTCCAACCTTGTTTTATGCCATAAAGTGATAGAACTAATTTTTCCTGCTGTTCTGTGATGTTTAATGTCATGAAACTTTTTCTGTGTTGTTGTAGTAATACCTAGAGGCCATAGAAAAATTTAGAAACATTTTTAATATATGTAACCTGTTCATATGAATTTGTGGTAGGAAAACTTCACTAATTCAAAATAATTAGTAAAGCGCTTAGAAAATGTTCATCTTTTTACTATGAAACACAATAGAGTAGCTCAAGCTGTACAAAAAGTTTCATACATAGAAACCCTGTATAACATCCTGTAGAAAATAATCTTTAATAACATGAGCGTAGCTTGTCCCATTGATTATGCTCTATATCATGTACAATAAAATCTGAAAACTTTAAAGTAACACAAAAATGGTTATAGCAACACCCTGTAAAATTTTTAGCATCAATACTTGCATGGTTTATTCTGTATAAAAATAACTAGATTCTAGCAGTGGCTGTGTATTACATTTTTCATATTTAACATGCTACACAAAAATGTCTGAAATTTTTACAGTGACCTTATCTCTGCATAATGTACTTTGAATAAAAATTTTATTACCAGAAGCTAACTAGATTAGTATTTGTGTTCAACTCATGTTGGTGTTTAAATATAACACAACCCCTTCTTCTTTAATGAAGTTAAATAGATTAAGATGAACTCTATTAACGATTGCCCAGGAAATGTTAAAGTAAATAACTTCACAGCAAAACCTATGTCTTATGAACTGCAACTTTATCGTGAAGGAAATAATGTCATTTACTATCACCACTACTTAAACTTGTGCATTCATGTAGAAACGACTACTCTCGCTGACGGAACGTACGAGTTGGTGCCCGCGTCCGAGAGTGAGCAGCGTGAAGCTCAAGTGAATCTAACTGAAGTTGCCGAAGACCCGAACCCAAGTTCGGAAGAGCCCCAAGCTAACTGTTCACAAGAAGGCAAGCCCCGGAGCATGAACCCTATTTTCTAAACTTATGCAACTTATTACTCTACTTTACTTGTGCATTAAGTTTATAGGAGTTGGATGAAAACTTAGTTGCATGATACTAGATACCCATGCTCTGAACACTAGATGCCAGGTTCGATAGAATGCTATACTAATAGGACTCGGTAAAAGTCGAGTGATTTCCTGTCACTCGCGAGAAATTAGGAGTTGATTGTTTACTACACGCTGCAATCATAAGGACACGGACGGGCTATGGTACAATGTTTACGATTGAGGCCCGTCTGTTTAGTGAAAAATGCTAAGGCCACAGTGTGTGGTAGTGGTGGTTAAGTCTTTGAACGTACTAACCACATGCCGAGAATATGGTAATCGGTAAGCTTAAGTACCGGATTGAACCGAGGCCGGAACATACTCCCCACTGTCTTGAATTCGTTCACATCTAGCTAGTGGCGGGTGCATCGGCCGCCACAGCCCGACGTACCGAGGTCTGTGGGGAGGTGTAGTCGAGGGCGGTGGGCCTGTTCCGTGACGTGTGTTTAGGTTTCCCTTGCAAGGTTAAGAAATTCGATTCGAATCGTCCGTTTCTCACGGCTATTGAGACTTCTTAACCACTTTTACCCACAGAGTAAGAAGAGGAACAATGATGATGAATGAACTGGTTGGATGAAAATTAATGCTTCACCATGAATGCTATTGGATAGCTGCTTATCTAGAATGGTTAGTGAAACTAGAATCTTGAGCTAAAAGTTGAAAGTAAGGACCCACTCGTAGATGCTTTTCGGCAAAACAAACCCCTCAAGCCAAAAGCCTCGCGTGTCTAGGAGTCGGCTAATTATACCCCATTAGTCGGGTAAGCCTTGCTGAGTATTAGTATACTCAGCCTTGCTTGTGGCTCGTTTTCAGGTGAGACTTTCGAAGATATGATTGCTAGCTTGACCTGGCCGTGTACTCTTCCCCCTGGTTGGTCGGTGGAATGGGATACGCCCCCGTCCAACGAAGATAATGCCGAGTGATGTCTCGTACGGGCTTCATCGAGACATCCTTATCGTCGGAGTAGCTTTCGTTGTTTTATTTTCCGCTGCAACATAAACTCTGAAGAACTTATTAGTTATGATCATTGAAGTACTTGGTTTCTAAACTCAAAACTTGGTCTGTAATATTCACTTATGATAATGTTGTAATAATTGCTGGAATGTGGTATTCTCTGGGCTCATCGTCGCATGAGCGTTTGTATGTATGGCGCTCGATCCGCTTACCGTGGTTGTATCGGGAGGTTATACCCGACAGACCAGTGGATTACTCCGTTTGAAGTGTAAGGTTAACCGAGATTGCCCTAATGGTGATGGTTAATACACTTGAGCCGGATTAATTCAGGTCGTTCTGCCACAGCTGGTATCAGAGCCGTAGCTGGTGCCACAGCTGGCAACAGCTGGCTCCAGAGCCGAAATGCATACGCCAGAGAATGCGACAAGCCTTAACAACTCATTTTCATAAAACTTGACTAGAAGGTGTGTTGCGAAATACGTTGGTACGTTAAGGATGGTGCCTAGTTCGTAAAGCCCTAGGGGATTATTGGGAAACTTACTAGGTGGCTATCTAACTTATGAATATTATCAACTGACTTCCAGCACATTACTTTCTGTCAAAACTTACTTTCATGCACAACCGACCTTAATTTCTGTAACAACGCACTCATCGCTAAGGTAAGAAGGTAAGGATCCTCAGCCAACTGAGAGAGCTTGGCCTTCCTGTCGGTGATGCGAACCGAACGCTGCCCTAAAGCAGTGGCTTACTTGAGGTGCTGCCAATATGCCAACTGTTAGTTGAACATATTGGGAGTAGAAGGTTTGGTGCAGGGTATGGCGATCGCTGTTCATACCCCCGTCTCATGACGGTACCCCCGTGAATACGCTATCTCGATAGCGTATGTTAACGTCGTCTGTACGGCGGAAATTGTACAGATATCGTTTCTATAAGTAAACGGTAATGAATACAGACGCTTTCATGAGTGCTGGCATGAAAGGTTCATGAAATATATATGCTTTGTCAATCTTCTGCAGTTACACTAACCGCGATTACGATAAGTTAAGGAACGATTTGAAAGACTCGACTAGCTATTATAGCGAGAGCCGTATTGTGTATGCCACCGAAACTATCTTCGTAAGACCAAAAGTATTTGGCAGTTATTTTATTTTGTGAGGACGAATAGGACGTGCATGCATCATGACCACATATATCTGAAATCGAAATGCGTTGTATGAGAGTGGTAAGGTTCTTGCGTATCTAAGCGAGATTTTGCATAAGGACTATCTAGCGAATCTGTCAGAAATCTGCCATGACAGAAAAGAGCGATTTATTGACCAAAGAAAATGACCTTTTCTGGTAATGTTCATGTTGAAAGAATTGTTTCAAATTTCGTGTTCTATCCCCTGTTCAAAAATCAAAAATTCTGAACTTATGGATAGTAAGAAATAACAGAAACCATGGAATGTCAGAATTCTGTCCAGAATAAGCACTTATGCCCCTTTAATTTTTAGGCCCCCTTCCTACCGTTTTCTGCAAAAGAGTACAACACAAAACTTGTTCCAAATTTACCCAGGTAGCTGCTGTTAAAATTTGGTAAATTTTGCCTGGGAAGATTTTCCCTGGTGCACGAAATATTGGCCCCCTATTCACTGAAAATTTCTGGGTAGACAGAGAAGTGAGACCTTAAGGAAACAGCCATCTTAGAGCCTAATCCAGCCAAAGTGTTGAATACCAAAATTGTCCTAAATTCTGTGATCTAGGTTCTCACAAAATTTCAACCCTATTGGATCTTGCTAGTTTGAGTTATAGGCCAGATACTATAACTCGTTCTGCTGAAAAACAGCCAACCAGCGAAGCAAAGAGTGAATCGTTTGACCATCTTATCCGTCGATTTAGCATCTTGGCTGAATATCAAAGTTGTACATCCCTAAATTCCCTATCCACTGCCAAAATATGAGGAACTTTGGATTAACCTACCAGGAGTTATAAGATTCTTATGGCAGACAGTTTTTATCCCCGCGATTCCATCCAGGACCTTTTGGAAGTCTACTATTCCGCGTTAGATCTTTTTGGAGTCATGGAAGCAATATGGATCACGTTGCTAATGAAGAACATTCGCCTTTTCAGATGGTTGGAGCAACCCGTGGTAACCCGGATGGTTTTGGTGCTAGCGCAAGTGGATCACAACCACAGCCGCCGCCACCACCCAGCTTGGTTGAAGTAATGGCTGCTCAAACCGAGTTGCTTCGTCAGCTGGTGCAAGGACACCAACACAACCAGCGGGGTGGGCAAAATGTCCCCCACCCCCAAGCTGCAGGATACACGGATTTCCTAGGGACCCAGCCTCCCTTGTTTCACGAGACGGAGGAACCCTTGGATGCGGACGCTTGGATTCGCACAATCGAGTCCAAGTTTTCTCTACTTGTGGCCCCATGTTCGGATGAAAGCAAGGCCCGCTTTGCCGCACAGCAGCTTCGCGGTACGGCTCGTCTATGGTGGGACCACTATTTTGCTATGCTCCCCGCTGATCACATTGTCACCTGGGATGAATTCAAGACTGCGTTCCGGGCACACCATATTCCCGAAGGTCTCATAGAAAGAAAGCTAAATGAGTTTTTAGCTCTCACTCAGGGTAACCGCACTGTACTTCAGTATGCTCAAGCCTTCAACAACCTGTGCCAATACGCGGGCTATCACGCAGACACAGATGCCAAGAAGCGTGATCGTTTCCGTAGAGGTCTGAGTACTAAACTCAAGGAACGATTGAATCTTGTCAAAGCCGATACATATAATGAGCTAGTCAACATGGCCATCACTCAAGACGACTGTATTGAGGCTCATCGTGCTGAAAAGAAGAGAAAGGCGCTAGCTGGACCCTCGGGTGCTCAGCCACCGAGGTATCGCTTGGTGTGAAATGCTGCGCCTATAGCTCCACCGAAGGCCCCTCAGCCAGGGCGTTGGATTATCAGGCCCCCGCAGCAGCCAGGCATGGTACGACCCCCGATGCCTCCACAGAATGGTTCGAGGCCCACTCTGCAACAGCCTCTTCGACCCAGCCCCGCGAATCGTTGTTTCAAATGCGGGAGTTCCGGTCATTTCGCTCGAGAATGCCCTCAACCCAGGCTGCCAAATCAGGGCCAGGACTCTAACCAGAACAATAAGAACGAAGGAAAGAAGCAGACCCTCCAGGTCAAACAAGGACGGATCAACTTCACCACCCTTGCAGAACTTCCTAAAGGAGCACCTGTAATGACGGGTACATTCTCCATCCATAACAAGCCTGCAGTCATATTGTTTGATTCTGGTGCATCGCATAGTTTCATTAATGCAAAGTTTGGTGCAAAAGTAGGCTTGAATGTTTGGCACACCAAAGGGTTGTATATGATATCAACACCGGGTGGAAAAATTGCTTCCAACCAAATAATAAGGCTGGTACCGATAAAATTGGGAAGTAAAGTCATCAACACAGACCTTGTTCTTTTACCCCTTGACGGCATGGATATTATTTTGGGAATGAACTGGATGACTAGGCATGGAGTCACACTGGACCTTTCTTCCCGAGCCGTTGAGATAAATTCACCTAGTCACGGAGCCACTACCCTTTACCTACCGTTACGGGAGTGCACAAATTCTTGCGCTTTCGTGATGGAAGGGACCAACCTAGAGAATATTCCAGTGGTATGCGAGTATGCCGATGTCTTTCCGGATGACTTACCCGGAATGCCACCAGATAGGGACATTGAGTTCGTTATTGAACTACAGCCAGGCACTGCACCTATATCCAAAAGACCATATAGGATGCCCCCTAAAGAGTTGGCAGAGCTGAAAATTCAACTCCAAGAAGTGCTGGACAAAGGTTTCATTCGCCCTAGCGCGTCACCTTGGGGATGTCCAGCCCTATTCGTAAAGAAGAAGGATGACAGTTTAAGATTATGTGTGGACTACCGACCTCTCAATGCGGTAACTGTTAAAAATAAATATCCACTTCCTCGTATCGATGTACTCTTCGATCAATTAGCTGGAGCGAGAGTCTTCTCAAAAATTGATCTTCGTTCGGGATATCATCAGATCATGATTCGCCTGTGCGATATTCCTAAGACTGCCTTCTCCACACGATATGGACTATATGAATTCTTAGTCATGTCCTTTGGACTCACAAATGCCCCTGCCTACTTCATGTATCTCATGAATTCGGTATTCATGCCCGAACTTGACAAATTCGTCATAGTGTTCATCGACGACATCCTTATCTATTCCAAGGATGAGGAAGAGCATGCCAAGCACCTTGGTATTGTTCTTCAGCGACTCAGAGACCATCAGCTCTATGCTAAGTTTTCTAAGTGTGAATTCTGGTTGGATACTGTAAAGTTCTTGGGTCACACGATCTCCAGCGAAGGCATAGCTGTTGACCCCAGCAAGGTACAAGAGGTGATGGATTGGAAACCCCCTACCTCTGTTCATCAGATTCGCAGTTTTCTCGGCTTAGCCGGTTACTACTGTCGCTTCATCCCGGATTTCTCCCGAATCGCTAAGCCCATGACTGAATTGTTAAAGAAGGAAGTAAAGTTTGAATGGAATGAGAAATGTGAAGAAGCTTTCCGCACTCTCAGAGAGCATCTGACTACTGCACCTGTGTTGGCTCAACCCGATAATACCAAATCATTCGATGTGTATTGTGACGCATCGGGTACTGGTCTAGGATGTGTGCTTATGCAAGAGAATCGAGTGATTGCATATGCCTCACGAGCCCTTCGGCCCCACGAACAGAATTATCCCACTCATGATCTTGAGCTTGCAGCTGTCATTCACGCTCTTAAAATATGGAGGCACTATCTCATGGGTACACAGTGCAATATCTACACGGATCCTAAGAGTCTCAAGTATATCTTCACACAAGCCGATCTGAATATGAGACAACGAAGATGGCTAGAATTAATCAAGGATTATGACCTTGAAGTGCACTATCACCCCGGCAAGGCTAATGTAGTCACGGATGCACTAAGCCGCAAGTCCCATTGCCATTGCTTATCCATGGAATCCTACAATGAGACATTGTGTGCAGAAATGAGGAAGCTTAACATGGAAATGGTTTCCCAAGGCACTCTAAATCACATCTCAGTTGAGCCCACTCTTCACGACCAAATCGTCATGGCACGACTACATGATGAAGGAATTAAGATCATCAAACAAAAACTCTCTCTAGGTGAGGAGAAGTATAAATGTTTCCGCCAGGACCATAAGGGAGTTCTATGGTTCGAAAGTCGCATAGTCGTTCCGAAGAATCATGAACTCCGCAAGCAAATTCTCGATGAGGCACACCTTTCCAAATTCTCTATCCACCCTGGCAGTAGCAAAATGTATCAAGACCTAAGGCAAAACTTCTGGTGGACTAGAATGAAAAGAGAAATCGCTACGTATGTCTCAGAATGTGACACGTGCCAGAGAGTAAAAGCTAGCCACTTGAAGGTAGCCGGTACACTTCAACCGTTACCTATACCATCCTGGAAATGGGAAGACATAAGTATGGACTTCATCGTTGGACTACCAAACACTTCCCAGAAACATGATTCCATATGGGTTATCGTTGATAGACTCACAAAGACGGCACATTTTCTTCCGGTACACACCACCTATACCGCCAAGAAATATGCCGAGATTTACCTCGATCGTATTGTTTGCCTACATGGAATACCTAAGACAATTATTTCTGATCGTGGTCCTCAGTTTGTAGCACGCTTTTGGGAACAACTACAAACGTCTCTTGGTACTAAACTGATTCGCAGCTCAGCATACCATCCTCAGACTGACGGACAAACGCAAAGAGTAAACCAAATTCTTGAGGACATGCTGAGAGCTTGCGTCATTCACTATGACAAGAATTGGGACAAATGCCTAGCCCTAGCAGAGTTGTCGTACAACAATAGCTATCAAACGAGTTTGAAAATGGCACCATTTGAGGCCCTGTACGGACGAAGGTGTCGAACTCCTTTGAGCTGGTCACAAACCGGAGAACGTAAAATAATTGGACCCGACCTGGTAATCGAGGCAGAGGAGAAAGTAAAGGTAATACAAACAAATCTTAAAGCCGCACAAGCCCGACAAAAGAGCTATTCCGAGAAAAGGAGAAAGCCCCTACAATTCGAAGTTGGCGATCATGTCTATCTTCGAGTTTCACCGACCAAGCGAGTGCAAAGATTCGGAATCAAAGGCAAACTAGCTCCCCGTTATATTGGTCCTTACGAAATCATTGAGAATTGCGGACCCGTAGCCTACAAATTACGACTGCCCCCTCAGCTCACGGCCACCCATGATGTCTTCCACGTATCTCAACTCAAGAAGTGTATTCGAGTCCCTACCGAGATTGTGGAACAACAAGAAATATTGGTAGAACCCGACCTCTCGTATGTCGAACACCCGGTTAAAATTTTGGATCAAAAAGAAAGAGAGACCAGGAGGAAAGTGATTAAAATGTATAAAGTTCAATGGAATCATCACGCTGAAGAAGAAGCCACCTGGGAAACCGAGAGCTACCTAAACCAAAATTTCCCTGGTTTTCTTATCTCAACCACGGGTATGTACACACACTGCCCACACTAAGCTTATTGTCCGAATCTCGAGGCGAGATTCTTTTTAAGGGGGGAAGGCTGTAACACCTCGGGTGTTTTAATTGTTAAACAAGTCTTCCGAGCATAATAAAAGGCATCACTAACTAAGAAAGTAAAAGGAATGGATTAAGTTTGGTTTTGCTTTTACCTTCAAAAGTTTGTATGTGCATAAATGCATGTACTTTAATGAATCAAATTGGACCACTTTCACATCAAAGCAAATATGGCTATGAAATTAAATGAGCACACCAGTATTAGCATGACCAATAAAAGTTTAGTTGAAGCCTAGGGAAGAAAATGAAATTTTGAAATAAAATGACGCGCCCTCCGAATAGAGTTTTCGTTAAGTTTTTAAAATAACTTTGGAACTAAAGCTCAAATGAACTTTGGCCTCAAACGAAACTTGAGGAACTTTTTATTCTGAACAACTTTCATGTTCAAAAGTTTTTGAAATTCAAATTAGAAAGTGGAGAAAACGTCCTGTTTGTAACTAGCCCCTGGAAATTTTCGAATTTTCGCATTTAGGCCCTTGCCCCTCCCCTGCCGCACCGCTACAGCTGCCCAGTCGCAGGCCGCCGACGCCCGCCCAATAGCGCACCTCTACCCACCGCCGGCAGCGCCCAATGCCTCTGCTCGCCGCCCAGCTCGCCCAACCCGCGGCCGTGTTCTCCTTCTTCCTCACGCGGCAGCCCGCACAGCCAATAGAACGCCACCGCCCCGACGCCCAATGGTGTGCCGCACGCCGCATGCCTCTGGCCGCCGCCCCCTCCACCCAGTGCCCCGTCGTGCCGCCCCAGCTCGCCAGTAGCACGCCCGCGTCGTCCGCACGCGACGTCGCGCCCCGGAGCGCGCCCAGCGCACGCACGCCACGCGCATGACGCGCCTCTGGCCGCTGGTCACCGCCGGCCGCACCCAATGGTGCCCAGCCTCACCGCCCCCTCCACCCCGCGTTCTGGCCGTGCCAAGCCCGCCCCCATGAGCTCCACTGGCTATAAAGCCCGGCGCAGCGCCCCTCCCTCCTCTCCTTTCTTCTTTCCCGCCAGAGCAGAGCAGAGCCGATCTCCGCCCCACGCCGCCGCCGTGGAACTCCCTCCTCCGCCCCTCCTCGACCCGAGACGAGCGCTGAAACGGGTCCTCCTCAGTGCGCTGAAGCTTCCCAGCCCAAGCCCTGCTGCCCTCATCGCCGGAGCGCCGCCGTTCGCGCCGCCCCACTGCCGCCGCCCCTGCTCTCCGCGGCCTGCCCGCCACCAGCCACCCCGAGCCACTCCAAGACCACCAATAGGTGCGCCCTGGTTCCCTCTCCGTGCTCCCCCACCTTGCCCTCGCCGCCGGCGACCCAGCTCGCCGGAATTCGGCCGGACAGATGTTCCCCCGCCGTGAATTGCGACCAGGGACCACATTGGAAACGCCCAAATCTTTCTAGGGGGTTTTCTGCTAGTTTTCAGGGACCCCTTGTAAAGAAAGTTTTAACCAAATCAGTGAAATTGTAAAATTCGTATAAAATCGTAGAAAATTCAAAAAAATGAAAGCTCAACTGTTCTGGAATCCTTAGAAGAAATCCTACAACTTTTGTTACATAAAGTTTCTCAGATTCTCAATATATTTTGCTCTAGATTAAATGGAAGGTTTAATGGACTTCTTTTGTACCCACTGTTGTAGATCAATGCTGACCCTAAATTTTGGGCTGTGAGTTAGTTGCTTCATGTTTAGGACTGTGCAAAAAGATCAGAACCAAAAGCCATCTCTAGATACACCTTTTGTCCAACCTTGTTTTATGCCATAAAGTGATAGAACTAATTTTTCCTGCTGTTCTGTGATGTTTAATGTCATGAAACTTTTTCTGTGTTGTTTCAGTAATACCTAGAGGCCATAGAAAAATTTAGAAACATTTTTAATATATGTAACCTGTTCAGATGAATTTGTGGTAGGAAAACTTCACTAATTCAAAATAATTAGTAAAGCGCTTAGAAAATGTTCATCTTTTTACTATGAAACACAATAGAGTAGCTCAAGCTGTAAAAAAAGGTTCATACATGGAAACCCTGTATAACATCCTGTAGAAAATAATCTTTAATAACATGAGCGTAGCTTGTCCCATTTATTATGCTCTATATCATGTACAATAAAATCTGAAAACTTTAAAGTAACACAAAAATGGTTATAGCAACACCCTGTAAAATTTTTAGCATCAATACTTGCATGGTTTGTTCTGTATAAAAATAACTAGATTCTAGCAGTGGCTATGTATTACATTTTTCATATTTAACATGCTACACAAAAATGTCTGAAATTTTTACAGTGACCTTATCTCTGCATAATGTACTTTGAATAAAAATTTTATTACCAGAAGCTAACTAGATTAGTATTTGTGTTCAACTCATGTTGGTGTTTAAATATAACACAACCCCTTCTTCTTTAATGAAGTTAAATAGATTAAGATGAACTCTATTAACGATTGCCCAGGAAATGTTAAAGTAAATAACTTCACAGCAAAACCTATGTCTTATGAACTGCAACTTTATCGTGAAGGAAATAATGTCATTTACTATCACCACTACTTAAACTTGTGCATTCATGTAGAAACGACTACTCTCGCTGACGGAACGTACGAGTTGGTGCCCGCGTCCGAGAGTGAGCAGCGTGAAGCTCAAGTGAATCTAACTGAAGTTGCCGAAGACCCGAACCCAAGTTCGGAAGAGCCCCAAGCTAACTGTTCACAAGAAGGCAAGCCCCGGAGCATGAACCCTATTTTCTAAACTTATGCAACTTATTACTCTACTTTACTTGTGCATTAAGTTTATAGGAGTTGGATGAAAACTTAGTTGCATGATACTAGATACCCATGCTCTGAACACTAGATGCCAGGTTCGATAGAATGCTATGCTAATAGGACTCGGTAAAAGTCGAGTGCTTTCCTGTCACTCGCGAGAAATTAGGAGTTGATTGTTTACTACACGCTGCAATCATAAGGACACGGACGGGCTATGGTACGATGTTTACGATTGAGGCCCGTCTGTTTAGTGAAAAATGCTAAGGCCGCAGTGTGTGGTAGTGGTGGTTAAGTCTTTGAACGTACTAACCACATGCCGAGAATATGGTAATCGGTAAGCTTAAGTACCGGATTGAACCGAGGCCGGAACATACTCCCCACTGTCTTGAATTCGTTCACATCTAGCTAATGGCGGGTGCATCAGCCGCCATAGCCCGACGTACCGAGGTCTGTGGGGAGGTGTAGTCGAGGGCGGTGGGCCTAATCCGTGAAGCGGGAATTGAAGGGAAAAGTTGCACGTGTGACTCTGGGAGTAACCACGTGACGTGTGTTTAGGTTTCCCTTGCAAGGTTAAGAAATTCAATTCGAATCGTCCATTTCTCACGGCTATTGAGACTGCTTAACCACTTTTACCCACAGAGTAAGAAGAGGAACAATGATGATGAATGAACTGGTTGGATGAAAATTAATGCTTCACCATGAATGCTATTGGATAGCTGCTTATCTAGAATGGTTAGTGAAACTAGAATCTTGAGCTAAAAGTTGAAAGTAAGGACCCACTCGTAGATGCTTTTCGGCAAAACAAACCCCTCAAGCCAAAAGCCTCGCATGTCTAGGAGTCGGCTAAGTATACCCCATTAGTCGGGTAAGCCTTGCTGAGTATTAGTATACTCAGCCTTGCTTGTGGCTCGTTTTCAGGTGAGACTTTCGAAGATATGATTGTTAGCTTGACCTGGCCGTGTACTCTTCCCCCTGGTTGGTCGGTGGAATGGGATACGCCCCCGTCCAACGAAGATAATGCCGAGTGATGTCTCGTACAGGCTTCATCGAGACATCCTTATCGTCGGAGTAGCTTTCGTTGTTTTATTTTCCGCTGCAACTTAAACTCTGAAGAACTTATTATTTATGATCATTGAAGTACTTGGTTTCTAAACTCAAAACTTGGTCTGTAATATTCACTTATGATAATGTTGTAATAATTGCTGGAATGTGGTATTCTCTGGGCTCATCGTCGCATGAGCGTTTGTATGTATGGCGCTCGATCCGCTTACCGTGGTTGTATCGGGAGGTTATACCCGACAGACCAGTGGATTACTCCGTTTGAAGTGTAAGGTTAACCGAGATTGCCCTAATGGTGATGGTTAATACACTTGAGCCGGATTAATTCAGGTGGTTCTGCCACAGGAACCCTTGGATGCGGACGCTTGGATTCACACAATCGAGTCCAAGTTTTCTCTACTCGTGGCCCCATGTTCGGATGCAAACAAGGCTCGCTATACCGCTCAGCAACTTCACGGTACAGCTCGTCTTTGGTGGGACCACTACTTTGCTATGCTCCCGGCTGATCACGTCGTCACCTAGGACGAATTCAAAACTGCGTTCCGAGCGCACCATATCCCAGAAGGTCTTATGGAAAGAAAGCTAAATGAGTTTCTGGCTCTCACTCAGGGTACCCACACTGTACTTCAGTATGCTCAGGCCTTCAACAACCTGTGCTAGTACGCGGGCTATCACGCAGACACGGATGCTAAGAAGCGGGATCGATTTTGCAAAGGATTGAGTACCAAACTCAAGGAGCGACTAAACCTTGTCAAGGCCGATACGTATAATGAGCTGGTAAACATGGCAATTACCCAAGAGGATTGTATTGCAGCTCACCATGCCGAGAAGAAGAGAAAGGCGCCAACTGGACCCTCAGGAGCTCAGCCACCGAGGTATCGCTTAGTGCAAAATGCGGCGCCTACAGCTCCACAGAAGGCCCCTCAGCCAGGGCGTTGGATTATCAGGCCCCCACAACAGCAAGGTGTTGTACGACCCCCTGTGTCTCAGCAAGCTAGACCAAGGCCCGCTACTCAGCAATTCCTTCGTCCAAACATCGCCAATCAGTGTTTCAATTGTGGAAGTTCCAGTCATTTTGCCCGAGAATGCCCTCGGCCTAGGCAGCCAATTTAGGGCCAAGGCTCTAACCAGAAAAATAAGAGCAAAGGCAAGAGGCAGACCATTCAGGTCAAACAAGGACGGATCAATTTCACCACTCTTGCAGAACTTCCTGAAGGAGAACCAGTGATGACGGGTACATTCTCTATCCATAACAAGCCTGCAGTTATATTGTTTGATTCTGGTGCATCACATAGTTTCATTAGTGCAAGGTTTGGTGCAAAAGTAGGCCTGGACGTTTGTCACACAAAAGGGTCATATATGATATCAACACCGGGTGAAAAAATTGCTTCCAACCAAATAATAAGGCTGGTACCGATAAAATTGGGTAGTAAAATCATCAACACGGACCTTGTTCTCTTACCCCTTGAAGGCATGGATATTATTTTGGGAATGAATTGGATGACTATGCATGGAGTCATACTGGACCTTTCTTCCCGAGCTGTTGAAATAAATTCACCTAGTCACGAAACCACGACCCTTTACCTACCATTCCGAGAGTGCACGAATTCTTGTGCTTTCGTGATGGAAGGAATCAAACTAGAAGACATTCCAGTGGTATGCGAGTATGCCGATGTTTTTCCGGATGACTTACCAGGAATGCCACCAGATAGGGATATTGAGTTCGTTATTGAACTGCAACCAGGCACTGCACCTATCTCCAAAAGACCCTATAGGATGCCACTTAAGGAATTGGCCGAACTGAAAACACAACTCCAAGAACTACTGGACAAAGGTTTCATTCGTCCTAGCGCATCACCATGGGGATGTCCGGCCCTTTTTGTAAAGAAAAAGGAAGACAGTTTAAGATTATGTGTGGACTACCGACCTCTCAATGCGGTAACCGTTAAGAATAAATACCCACTTCCCCGCATAGACATTCTCTTTGATCAATTATCTGGAGCTAGAGTCTTCTCAAAGATTGATCTTCGATCTAGATATCATCAGATCAAGAGATTCACCCATGCGACGTTCCTAAGACCGCCTTTTCCACACGATATGGACTATATGAATTCTTGGTCATGTCCTCTGGTCTCACCAATGCCCCTGCCTACTTCATGTATCTTATGAATTCGGTATTCAGGCCTGAGCTCGACAAATTCGTCGTAATTTTCATTGACGACATCCTTATCTATTCCAAGAATGAGGAAGAGCATGCTAAGCACCTGCACATTGTTCTTTAGCATCTCAGAGACCATCAGCTCTATGCAAAATTCTCTAAATGCGAATTCCGGTTGGATAGTGTGAAGTTCTTGGGTCACACTATTTCCAGCGAAGCATAGCCGTTGATCCCAGCAAGGTACAAGATGTGATGGATTGGAAACCTCCTACCTCTGTTCATCATATTCGCAGTTTTCTTGGTTTAGCTAGTTACTATCGCCGTTTCATTTCAGATTTCTCCAGGATTGCTAAGCCTATGACTGAATTATTGAAAAAGGGAGTTAAGTTTGTATGGGATGAGAAGTGTGAAGAAGCTTTCCACACTCTCAGAGAACGTTTGACTACAGCCCCTGTGTTAGCTCAACCCGATAACACCAAACCGTTCGATGTTTACTGTGACGCATCTGGCACTGGTCTTGGTTGTGTGCTTATGCAAGAAAATTGAGTTATCGCTTATGCCTCACAAGCCCTTCGGCCCCATGAGCAGAATTATTCGACCCATGACCTCGAATTAGCAGCAGTCATTCATGCTCTAAAAATATGGAGACATTATCTCATGGGCACTCGTTGTAATATCTACACCGATCGCAAGAGTCTCAAATATATCTTCACCCAAGCCGATCTGAATATGAGACAAAGAAGATGGCTAGAATTAATCAAGGATTATGATCTCGAGGTGCACTATCACCCCGGCAAGGCTAATGTAGTTGCGGATGCACTCAGCCGTAAGGCCCATTGCCATTGCCTATCCGTGGAAATCTATAATGAGACATTATGTTCGGAAATGAGGAAGCTTAGTTTGGAAATGATTTCCCAAGGCACTCTGAATCACATCTCAGTCGAGCCCACTCTTCACGACCAGATCATCATGGCACAACTACACGATGAAAGAGTTAAGATCATCAAACAAAAACTCTCTCTAGGAGAAGAGAAATACAAATGTTTCCGCCAGGACCATAAGGGAGTTCTATGGTTCGAAAGTCGCATAGTCATTCTGAAGAATCATGAGCTCCGTAAGCAAATTCTGGATGAGGCACACCTTTCCAAATTTTCTATCCACCCCGACAGTAATAAAATGTATCAAGACCTTAGGCAAAATTTCTGGTGGACTAGGATGAAAAGAGAAAAATCGGTAAATATGTCTTAGAATGCGACACCTGCCAGAGAGTAAAAGCCAGCCACTTGAAAGTAGCCGGTACACTTCAATCTTTGCCTATACCCTCGTGGAAATGGGAAGACATAAGTATGGACTTCATTGTTGGATTGCCAAGTGCACAGAAACATGATTCCATATGGGTTATCGTTGATAGGCTCACAAAGACGGCACATTTTCTTCCGGTACACACCACCTATACCGCCAAGAAATATGCTGAGATTTATCTCGATCGTATCGTTTGCCTACATGGAGTACCGAAGACTATTATTTCCGATCGTGGTACTCAGTTTGTAGCGTGCTTTTGGGAACAATTGCAAGCTTCTCTTGGTACTAAATTGATTCGAAGCTCAGCCTATCATCCTCAAACTGACGGACAAACTGAAAGAGTGAACCAAATTCTTGAAGACATGCTTGGAGCTTGCGTCATTCACTACGACAAGAATTGGGACAAATGCCTATCCCTATCAGAGTTCTCATATAACAATAGCTATCAAGTGAGTTTGAAAATGGCACCATTTGAGGCCTTATACGGATGAAGGTGTCGAACCCCTTTGAGTTGGTCCCAGACCGGAGAACGAAAAATATTTGGACCAGACTTAGTAATCGAGGCAGAAGAAAAAGTGAGAGTAATACAAGAAAACCTTAAAGCCGCACAATCCATGCAAAAGAGCTATTTCGACAGAAGGAGAAAGCCATTGAAATTTGAAGTTGGTGACCACGTCTACCTTCGAGTTTCACCAACCAAGGGTGTACAACGATTCGGAGTCAAAGGAAAACTATCTCCCCGTTATGTTGGTCCCTACGAAATCATCGAGAGCTGTGGACCAGTAGCCTACAGAATTCGACTGCACCCTCAGCTTGCAGCCATCCATGATGTCTTTCACGTATCTCAACTCAAGAAGTGTGTCCGAGTCCCTACCGAGGTTGTCGAACAATAGGAAATCTTAGTAGAGCCCGACCTCTCATATGTCAAGTATCCTATCAAAATCATGGATCAAAAAGAAAGAAGCACTAGGAGGAAAGTGATTAAAATGTACAAAATTCAATGGAATCATCACACTGAGGAAGAAGCCACATGGGAAACTGAAGGCTATCAAAACCAAAATTTCCCTGGTTTTCTCAACTCTACCGAAGGTACACACATTGTCCACACTAAGCTTATTGCCCGAATCTCGGGGCGAGATTCTTTTTAAGGGGGGAAGGCTGTAACACCTCAGGTGTTTAATTTATGAAATAAGCCTCATTAGCGTAACAATATGCTTAACTAACTAAGAAAAATTTAAAGGAAACGAATTATAAATTGGTTTTGTCTTGAATTGAAAATAGTTGTGTATATGTGCATAAGTACATGTACTTTAATCAAGCCATTTAAATAACTTTCACAATGATACAAACATGGCTACAAAATTTAATAGGCACATCGTTTTTGACATGTTAAACAAAAGTCTAGTTGAAGCCTAGGAGTGAATGCAAAGTTTTGCCCAGGAAATGACGTACCCTCCGAATTGTACTTTTTGAGTTTTTTAAATAACTTCTAAACTAGAACTCAAATGAGCTTTGGCCTGAAACAAAACTTGTGTAACTTTTTATTTTGAACAACTTTCATGTTCAGAGATTTTTGAGTTACAACACAAAAATTTGAGAAACACTTGGATTTGCAAACCAACCCATGCCTTTTCTTCTATTTTCATTGCAGACCCTTCTTCTTGCTTCGCCCGACCCTCCGACGCGCAGCCGCTCGCCCGACCCTCGCGTCCCCAGACCCTACGCTCGCCCGACCCTTTCACTCACCCGACCCTCGGCTTCTCCCGACCCCTTTCGCTTCGCCCGACCCTTTCATTCGCCCGACCCTATCGTTCGCCCGATCCTCGGCTTCGCCAGACCCTCGCTCCGCCTGACCCTCTGCCGCCGCGTAGTCGCCGCAGGCCACTTGGCTGGCGATGCCTGACGGCGCTAGGCGCCAAGCCAATGCCTGGCCGCCCCCGCACAACGCGCTCCTCCCAAGTCCGCGCACGCCACGCGCGCGCCAGGGACGCACGCCTCTGCTCGCCGCCTGCCGCGCCCAATGGACAAGCCACGCCGTGCTCGTGCCTCCGCCGCGTCCCGCCTGTCGCCGCGCTCGCCGCCCGGCAAGACAGCTGCTGCAGCTCCTCGCCCAACCCGCGCGCCGCGTGATCTCCTGCTCCCCATGCCAAATCCTAAGCACCCAATCCCCTGCCCGTGCCTGCCGCACGCCGCGCCGGCTCTGTTCGCCGCCCGCCGTGACCAGTCACGCGCTCCCGTCGTGCCGCCCGCACCCTCCTCCCGCCTCTCTGCTGCCTACAAAAGGCTGCACTAAGTCCCTCTCGCGCGCCCAGACACCAGAACGCCGCCGCCGCCACCATTATCATCGCCGTGCACCACCCGCCCGTGGAGCCCCAATCCCCAGCCTCCCACTGCCCAAACTCATAGCCCAGCGAGCTTGCCCTCACTCCACTGAAGCTCACCAACCTCTTCCCCGACCAGCTCAACCGCCGGAGCACCACCAGCGCCGCCCGCTCCCTTGCTGGTCCGTGGACAGCTCACTCCGAAGCTCCTCCGTCCCAGCCAACCTTCGAAACGGGTTCCCCTCGACGCTGCGAAGCTCATCGACCAGCCCACACCCTCCCCTCCTCGCCGAAGCACCGTCGCTGATGCTCCGCCCCACCACCGCCCCTCTGCTCCACGCCGACGAGCCACCTCCGGCCACCCCCAACCCCGACCAAGGCCATCCCGAGGTAGCTCACACCTCCCTGGATCTCCCCAACCCTTTTCCCCTCGCCGCCGACGAGCCCCCTCGCTGGAATATGGCCGGCCGCCGTGCCAGCGCCGCCCAGGGACCTAATTGCAACGATTGAAATCTTTAAAAGAGTCTGCACGCAAGTTTCCAGGGACCCCTCTGTAAAAGAAAGTTTATGCTTTGAATTCAAAAACAGCGAATTTGTAAAATTCATATAAAATAGGAGAAAAATTGGAAAAATACAAACTCAACTGTTCTAGAATCTTTAGATGAAAATCTACAACTTTTGTTACATGCATTTCTTCAGTTGCTTGCTAATCTTGCTCTAAATTAAATGGAATGTTTAATGGACTTTAATTGTACCCACTGTTGTAGACAAAGGCTAAACCTGAAAATTTAACAGTAGTTTGGTTTCATGATTTGTAGGCCAGTGTAAAAATATTAGGACCAGAACCCTTCTCTAACTAAACTTTTTGTTAAACCTTGTTTCTGCCATGAAATAATAAAACTAATTTATAACTGCTGTTATATTGTGATTCTTGTTGTGAAACTTTTTCAGAGCTATTTTAATGATGCCAAAATACCACAGAAAAAGTTTAGAATCTTTTTCCTTTCTGTTACCTATTTATATAATTTTGTGGTAGGAGAAATTCACTAATTCAAATAATTAGTTTCTATGCTTGGAAAATATTCAACTTTTTGCTGTAGCACTCTTTAGAGGAACGTACGAGCTGGTGCCCGCGTTCGAGAGTGAGCAGCGTGAAGCTCAAGCAAATCTAACTGAAGCTTTCGAAGACCCGAGCCCAAGTTCGGACGAGCCCCAGGCTAACTTGACCCAAGAAGGCAAGCCCCGGAGCATGAACCCTATTTTTCCTAAACTTATGCAACTTATTACTCTACTTTACTTGTGCATTAAGTTTGTAGGAGTTGAATGGAAACTTAGTTGAATGATCCTAGGTACCCATGCTCTGAACACTAGATATAAGGTTCGATAGAATGCTATGCTAATAGGACTCCGGTAAAAGCCGAGTGATTTCCTGTCACTCGCGAGAATTTAGGAGTTGAATGTTTACTACATGCTGCAATCATAAGGTCGATGGACGGGGCTATGGTACGATGTTTATGTTGATGATTGAGGCCCCGTCTATTTAGTGAAAAATGCTAAGGCCGCAGTGTGTGGTAGTGGTGGTTAAGTCTTTGAACGTACTAACCACATGCCGAGAATATGGTAATCGGTAAGCTTAAGTACCGGATTGAACCGAGGCCGGAATATACTCCCCACCGTCTTGAATTCGTTCACATCTAGATAATGGCGGGTGCATGTGCCGCCATGGCCGGGACATGGGGACGTGTAGTCGAGGGCAGTGGGCCTGTTCCGTGAAGCAGGAATTGAAGGGAAAAGTTGCACGTGTGACTCTAGGAGTAACCACGTGACGTATGTTTAGGTTTCCCTTGCAAGGTTAAGAAATTTGATTCGAATCGTCCATTTCTCGCGGTTATTGAGACTGCTTGACCCTTTTACCACATAGAGTAAGAAGAGGAACAATGATGATGCTTAATCTTGTTCGATGAAAAATTAATTCTTTCACCATGTATGATATTGGACAGTTGCTTACCTAGAATGGTTAAAGAGAACTAGAACTTGGAGCTAAAATTTGAAAGTAAGGACCTATGTATATATGCTCTTCCGCAAAGCAAACCCCTCAAGCCAAAAGCCTTGCATGTCTAGGAGTCGACTAAGTATATCTCACTAGTCGGGTAAGCCTTGCTGAGTAGTAGTATACTCAGCCTTGCTTGTGGCTTGTTTTCAGGTGATACTTCGAGGACATGATTGCTAGTTTGACTTGGCCGTGTACCCTTCCTCCTGGTTGGTCGGTGGAATGGGATACGCCCCCGGCCAACGGTGATAATGCCGAGTGATGTCTCGTACGGGCTTCATCGAGACATCCGTATCATCGAGTATTTATCGTTATTTTTCTGCTGCATTGAACTCTGAGGAACTCTAATATTTTGAACTCTGAGGTACCTTGTTTTACGAATTTGAACTCCTTTGTAATAATAATTTATGATGAACCCTGTGGTGTAAAATTTGTGGAATGTTGTATCCTCTAGGCTCACCTTCGTGTGAGTACATGTATGTGTGGTTTCGATCGGCAAAAACCGTGGTTGCATCTGGAGGTTACCCGACAGACCAGTGGATTGTTCCGTTTGAAGTGCGAGTTAGCCCTGATTGCCCTTGTGGTGATGGTTAGCGCGCTTGAGCTGGATTAATTCAGGTGGTTCTGCCACAGCTGGTACCAGAGCCGAAATGCATACGCCAGAGAATGCAACAAGCCTTAAAAACTTGTTTTCCTGAAACATGACCACAAAAATTGTGTTTGGAAAATGCGTTGGTTCGTTAAGGATGGTACCTAGTGCGTAAAGCCCTAAGGGATTATGGGAAAGTTACTAGGTGGCTATCTAACTTTTGAATACTATCAACTGACTTCGAGCGCATTACTTTCTGTCAAAACTTACTTTTATGCACAATCGACCCTTAATTTCTGTAACGACGCACTCCTCGCTAAGTTAAGAAGGTAAGAATCCTCAGCCAACTGAGAGAGCTTGGCCTTCCTGTCGGTGATGCGAGCCGAACGCTGCCCTCAAGCAGTGGCTTACTTGAGGTGCTGCCAATATACCAACTTTTAGTTGATTATATTGGGAGTAGAAGGTTTGGCGCAGGGTATGGCGATCGCTGTTCATACCCCCGTCTCAAGACGGTACCCCCCGTGAATACACTATCTCGATAGCGTATGTTAACGTCGTCTGTACGGCAGGAATTGTACGGATGTCGTTGCTATAGTGAACAGTAATGAATACGGATCGGCAGGGGAGCCGTCCAGCTGGCCCACAGAACCACCCCCAAGGGAGCCGCCCAACATCACAAGCTCCCAAACCATCTGTTGGCAACTGCCATCGCTTAGAGCTCGAGAACCTGCCAACGGGCGACCTCCGCGACAAGACCAAGGCTGGGATTGTCGCCTGCGACATCATCGACAACCGGAGGAGGGAGCGTGCCGGAGCCGAGGGGAACGCGGCACGGGACGACAATGATCGCTTCCCTGCGTTCTCCTCCCGTTTCGACAACTACAAGTACACGGGCTACGCCTAACAGTCTCCCTGGGCATCAAGCGACTACTCGTGTACGGTGACTCTCTACTGGTTGTGCAGCAAGTCAACAAAGAGTGGGACTGCACAAAGGAGGAGATGGGCGCATACGTCATGGAAGTGCGCAAGCTGGAGAACAAATTTTCCAGCCTGGAGATTCACCACGTCATCCGGGACAACAATGTTGGAGAAGATGTACTCTCCAAGCTTGGATCTACTCGAGCCCAAGTCCCAGCCGGAGTATTCGTTCAGGAACTCAAAGAACCGTCAATTAAGACCACGAGTCAGGGAACCACGGGCTCAGGACCCTCGGATCCCAGTCGGGAGGTCATGATGTCGGAGGTCGACTAGCGAGGGACTTTCATCGATTTCATCAAGGAGAAGAAGCTACCTCCCGGGGTGACCAAGAAGAGCCCAGAAGCAATCCGCATCATGAGGCGCAGCAACGGGCTTGTCATCGTGGGAGATAAACTCTACGAGCACCGGAGTACTCATGAAGTGTGTCCCATGGGGCTGGGGCCGCAACATACTACTCGAGATACGTGAAGGTACTTGCTGGATCATGTAGCGTCCAAGACACTAGTCAGGAAGGCTTACACGACAACCTACTTGTGGCCAACAACACTGTACGACGCCGAGGACCTTGTACGAAAGTGCCAGAAGTGTCAGTTCTTCGGCAAGCAGTCACATGTCCCGGTGCACAACCTCATCACCATACCGCCCTTCTGGCCCTTTGTATGCTGGAGCCTCGACATGATTGGACCCCTGACTACCGCTCCGGGAAGTTTCACACACGTGTTGGTGGCCATCGACAAGTTTACCAAGTGGATCGAGTACAAGCCGATCACCAAGCTCACTCCAGATACGGCGGTCGACTTCATCTCGGACATCATGTATCGCTTTGGCTATCCCAACACCATCATCACAGACCTGGGCACCAACTTCACTGCAAATCAGTTCTCGGAATTCTGTGACAACAACAAGATTGAAGTGAAGTACGTGTCAGTTGCGCACCCAAGGGCCAATGGACAAGTCGAGAGAGCAAACGACTTGATTCTGGACGGTCTGAAGAAGAGACTCTATGAGGAGATCAGCAAGAAGGGTGGCAACTGGATATATGAACTACCTCATGTCGTCTGGGGGCTTCGAACTCAGCCGTCGAAAGCCACAGGACATACCCCGTTTTTCCTCGTTTACGGGTCAGAAGCTATACTCCCTCCAGACATCATGTGGCTCTCTCCTAGAGTCGAGATGTATGACGAAGGGGAAGCAGACAAAGCTAGGCAGCTGGAACTGGATTCACTTGACGAAGCCAGATGCAGCGCACTCATGTAGTCAGCCCGCTATCTGCAGGGCATCCGTCGCTACCACGACCGCAGTGTACGCGAGCGGTCGTTCAACGTCGGTGATTTGGTCCTCCGCCGCATCCAGGATGAGACTGGCTTACACAAGCTCAATTCCCAGTGGGAGGGTCCCTTCATCATTTCAGCAGTTACAAGACCAGGGTCGTACCGCCCGCAGTACCTTGATGGCCAGGAAGCTCCTAACTCCTGGAACATAGAGCATCTCCGGAAATTCTATGCCTAGTAGAAGTTGTAAACAAATTCGCCAGCTGCATGTCAGCATTATTATGAATAAAGAGTTGATTTTGCCGTAATTCGACTACTTTTGTGCATGTTTTAACTCTAGGGCTTCGCCACGAGTTCTTACATTTTCTTTTTCGCCTAGTTTGAACTCGGGGGCTCCGCCACGTGTATAAGCGTTCTTATGACTGCTTATACTCGGGGGCTTCGCCACGAGTACTTGTACTTAGCTCTCTTATGCTCGTGGGCTCCACAATGAGTACTTGCGTCTAGTACCGCCCAAGAGGCAATATACTCGAGTACTTAACGTGCTCCTTTATCCCGGCTGCTACTGCGACTACTCGACAAGAGAGCGTTAAGGCACCCGCCGAAGGGGTCACCAAACCCACTACACGGTTAAGTTATACCTTGCTAATACGCAGGATGACAACTAAGACCGTTTGGGCTCCTTAGCCTATAGGCTAGCTTTGCGTACCGTTCGGTCGAGTAAATCCAAGCTAAGTCCTTTTCTCTATGAGCACTTCCATGGAACGCCAAGTTATTGACTACTTCCAAGCCGATTCTCTTGGAGTAGTCTTAACCCAAACGTGCCGAACTACTCTAAGTTCTACGATCGTATCAGCATACATCACACAAACATACAAGCTGATGAAAAGATCAAACAGGCAACGTTATATACATATCAAACAAGTAGCACAAATGTTTTTACACATAGCTTCCTGCTATAAACTAACCACCTTGCTCCAGGCTTTCGGCGATCTTGTCGGCAATGGGCTCGACTTCTTCACGAAACTTCGTGAATTGCTCCACAGAGCAGTCGAGCGCCATACCTTCTGCGAGTGTTTCTAACTTTGCCTTCGGCCAGTATGACTTCACCAAAGCAAGCGCCAGCGTGATGTATGTTTTGGTGGCCTCTGCGATGTAGCCGGCAACCTTCTGGGGAGTTGCTCGAAGCTTCTCCAGCTGCGATTGTTCTCTAGCTTCATCCTCCACGGCGAAGTCCATCATCTCCACGACAGCCTGTGCAGCAGACTTGAAGTCCTCGAGTTCTTTTTGCATCTGCTGCTGGTCCGCGTGCATATTGTAGATTTGCTGCAGAGCCACCTTGTACTGAACATCAGTGCCCTCGAGGATCTTCTGCAGGCGCTCGACATCATCTGCGCCACGGTAAACAAGATTCTTCAGATCTATAATTAAATTTTCTTTCTTTTGCAATGTGGATTTCAGTTCTGCGCGCAAGAGAAAAGAAGAAGTATTCGAGAAAGTTCTCAGAAACTACTCGAACATGATACCAACTAAGGGACAACAAGACAGAGCAGCGAGTTACCTTTATGAGCTTTTGCCGTCTTCTTGTTCTTCTCGATGAGCTGGGTCTTCTCCTTCATAAGATTGTCAGAGGCGTTCTTAAAGGCTGAAGCTTCCCGCTCCCGATCCGCCTCCAGCTGCTTGAGTCTCTTCTGCAGTTCAGAGATCTTGCTGTCCTTCTCTTGCAGCTGGAGGTGGCTGCCCTGGAGGAGCTTAAGTTTATCTGATTTCTCCTGGGACCAGTCCATCAGATTCTATAACATACAAGAGAAGTCAGTATCCATCGGACAAAATAGAGGAAAAGAGAACTACTCGAAGAATGTGGATACTCACTGTGGTGAACTCATACAAATCCTTGAAGACATCAAGGACATGATCCGTTTTCTCTTTGGAGAGATCGGGGTACTCGATCAAATCATCTGTCGCCTCCGCGCTGGGCTCCGAACTACCTGCGGTGCCTACATCCCCAGCACTAGGGCATGTTGTGCTCGGGGTCTAGGCGATGCTAGTGCCAAGGTCTTTAGCGCCCGCATCCTGTGCACCTGGCTCCTTGGGCAGCTCGCCTGCCACTCCGCCCACGGTTACGAGCGTCACTTTAGGCAGAACGGTACCGGGGGGCCGAGGAGGCACGATGGGCTAACCTTAAATGAGATCAAACATCGGCGGCTCCATCTCCACTCGTTCCGCATCAGCTCCAGCCGACTCTAATTCCTTCTCCGCCTCGACATTGGTGGCCGGAGGAGATGGAGGAGGGGGAGGAGGTGCACCCGCATCCAACGCTGCAACATCAGTGCTCTTCCCTTGCTCGGGGGCTTGGGTAGCTAGGACTTTCTCAGGGTCCCCCAAGTCCAGAGCAGATGAAGGGCTAGGAAAAGAAGACAAATGTCAACTACTCGACAAGATGAATCAAAAAGAGCAAGTCCAGGCATTTGAGACTTATGTGGAGGACCTCTTGGTCACCATCTTCTTGAGGCCTGCTAGCCGTGGCCCTCGAGAAGTTCCCTTCCCCGAACCGCCAGTTGGCTCCTTTGGTGGAACCTGCGAGGTGGTCACCGGGATAGAACCACTCGGGCTCGGCGACACATCAACAGCTGATGGGTCCGCCGCACTAGGCTGGACTTCGGGTTCCAGTGCGGCATCATCCCCAGAAAGGCCTGACTTCCCCCCGTCCTTGTGACGTTTGGACAAGGGGAAGGTGTCAGACCCAGGGCAGCGGGACTGCTCACTTGGCGTACATATACTTGTAATAGGGGATGGCGCATGGGCCATACCTTATCCTCATTGTAACTAGTCGTATAGAACTAGGACTAGTCGGACGTAAGGAAACTACCCGAGTCGTACTCGGGTAGGACTCCTCAGGCTATCCCGACTAGGACTTCCATGTAACCCTGTCCCCCCAGACTATATAAGGGCGGGCAGGGACCCCTTCAAAACATCTCATAACCTTCAAGGCAATACAAACCACACAGGACGTAGGGTATTACGCACTCGGCGTCCCGAACCTATCTAAACTTTGTGTTCCTTGCACCTTTGAGTTTCTAATCTCGGCGACAGCCTACCTACAACCTACCACCTCGGGGGTATCCCTCGGTGGGCTTGACGGTAAAACACCGACAGGAGGTGGGAGGACTGAAGAGAAAGAAGGGAAATATCAACAAAAAAATGCATAAAATCGACAAGGGAAGTACTCGAGATAAGCACTTACCTAGGATTGTCATCCGATGATCCACCAAAGACCACCTTGCGCTTCCTTACCGCTCCTCGTGGCTTGGTCGGGTGGCTTGCCATCTCCAAATTACTGCTTGAGTCTTTCCCCGATTTCTTCAATAAGTCTGCCAGAGGAATGTCATCGTCAGAATCTGTCAGATCTTCGTCAGTTATTGGGTCACGATCATAACGACTTGTCTTGAGCACTTGGAACGCACTCGACCTGAGGTGATCAGCACAAGGCACATCAGTGTTTGGCGCAGGACAGCGATACAGATCCACATGTCCCTACAAAACAAAACAGCGCAAGACCAACAGTCAGTAAACATTTACATCTACAAAGTACAACAAGTATTCGAAGATAGCATTACTCACCGGCTTGGGTGAAATCACCGCGCTAAACAGCTTGGGGACATACTCTACCGTGTCCACGTCGAGTAGTACTCGGCGGACACGGGTCAAAGCCGTCTACATGGGGAGGATTTCTCCAGTCAAGCGAGATGGGTCGTTACTTCCTAAGTACTCGAACCCAAATTGGCACCTCTTCTTCAACGGCATGATACGCCTCTTGTACATGGTGGCGAGGACACACACCCCGGTCACACCTTTATCTTTATGCTTCTTGACCAGCTTGAGCAAATCGGTGACTTGCAGCATCTGGTTGGGGTTCAACTTCTCATTCCACTCGGGCCTCCACACTGCCTTCCCTAGGGTTCTCTCGGGCCGTGTAGGTGCGTGGTTGCCGATGTAAAACCAAAGAGATCTCCAACCCGAGTGGTTTGTGGGAAGAGAGTAAACGAGGTATTCTTTCCCCTTTCCCTGCTTGAGTTGGAGGCCGGCTCCACCAACCAGATATTGCCTCTCCTCAGAGGGTTGTTGGCGGAGGTGGAAGAAATAGCGGAAGAGATCAAAGTGGGGCTCGATGCCCAGAAAAGCTTCGCGAAAATGAACAAAAACGGAGAGATGAACAATGGAATTAGGGTTCAGGTGATGGACCTGAATACCCCAGTGATAAAGCAGGCCGCGGAAGAAATCAGATGCGGGGAGGGTCAATCTCCTTTCAACAAAATGTTCAAAAAGAATGGTCTGATCTACATCTTCTTGCGGAGAATACTGTCGGAAAGAGGGTTTCCATTGAATCATTTCCTCCGACTGAAGAAGGCCCTGAGCGACAAGATTGAGGAGATTGGCTCGGGTACACTTACTTCTTTCCCAGTCACCGGTTGGGGAGTCGTCTTTCTTCCCCTTGTTCGCCTGCCTCTTGTTCCCCATCTTGCGAGTCACGAGACGCTTCACTCGCATGCGCTCGGGGGCTTCAAGAGAGGGGGGCGCACTCACTCACGGGTGAACAAGGTGGGATCTCCGACTAGTTCAGCTGTGGAGAGAAGGCGACCTCGATGAACTGCGCTAAACCTAGATCTAAATGGCTGGCAGTGCAGGCGGGTGAGAAGGCGAAATGGCTAAGACAGAGAGTGAATGGGTGAAAACCCTAGAGTCACCACGCGGTTAAATAGCCACTGGGGGGCCCAGATCTACTGTTTCGAAGCCAAAGAGTTATCTCCCCTAAAAAATTGTGATTTGTTTCTGAGCGGTTATTCTGGGAAGAGTTTTGGGGATTTTATTTGATTAACCATTTTTTCAGGGATAGACTCCCGAAAAAAGGGATTTTTTGAATTTTGAACCAATTGAATTCTAGAAAAAACCATCGAGGCAGGTCACACTAGTACTACAGTACATTCTTTTTTACACAAATTTTGTATATAACACTGTTCAGTATGCCACGTTCTTTTGGAACCTTTTTTCCAAACCTCGGGATTTGGATTCAAGGCTCGGGGGCTGCGGGACACGTGTCATTGATGGCTTATTTTTCAATAATGTTTGGAAGATAAGATGAAGATTCAAGACTAGTAAGACCCTCAGCCTGATTCTTCGATTCAACCTAAGGCTCGGGGGCTAGTGCATATGGAGTGCGATTTGCATCGCACACCATAGAAAGAAGACTTGAAAGTACTCGGCACTAGAGCACCGCACAGCCTCGAGCAGCCAAGGAAAGTACTCGAAAGACATCTTCAAGATGGAGTTTCAACAGAAACCGAAGGGTGACTTCTAGAAGTACTCGAAGCCTGCAGTACTTGGCTATGAAGAGCTTGGGGGCTTGTCAGACCCGGGCCAACGGGACTGCACGCGTGGCGTAGAACATTCTAGAGTAAGGGGTGGCGCATGGACCATACCTTATCCATATGTAAAATACTCGTAAGATAGTACAACTAGTCGGTACAGAAGGAAACTACCCGAGAGTACTCGGTTAGGACTCCTAAGCTCGTACCAGACCAGGATTGCCATGTAACCCTGTTCCCCTAGGATATATAAGGGTGGGCAGGGACCCCTCCAAAAGATATCTCATAACCTCCAAGGCAATACAACCCAACAAGACATAGGGTATTTCGCATACTGCGGCCCGAACCTGTCTAAACCCTTGTGTTCCTTTCACCATCGAGTTCCTGACCTCGGCGACACCCTACCTACAACCTACCACCTCGGGGATATCTCTCGGTGGGCTTGCTGGTAAAACACCGACAGTGGGACTTCACGAGGGCCATCGCGAACTGCACCGAGTCCTTTGCAGTCCTCCTGACGAAGGCTTTGAGGCGCAACCGCGCACGGTCCAGCCGCTATGCCGCTCCCTCCGCCAGAGCGACCTCCTCCGGCTCGAAGGCCACCAGCAGGGCATCAGCCTTGGCCATCAGCTGGTCGAGGTCCCTCCGGGCGTTGGCCAGATTGGACTCCATCTCTGCAAAAACAACTTGTATCAGTACGAATGACTCGGCAAAACAGGTAACGTTCAAGGAATAGATCCAAGTACCTTCAAAGAGCTGCTTCTCCAGATGAAGCTACTTCTCGGTGAGAGACTCCCGGCCTTCAGCACCCTCGCACAGCCGGTGCAGCTCCTCGTTCGCCAACACGATGACCTTGGGCTCCCGGGCCATCATCTCGTTGGCCTCCTTCAGCTCTGCACAGCCCCAGGCGTCAGCCCCTTGCGGCAAGTCAAGCAGTCAAACACTAAACACAGGCAGAAATCAAACCTTTGATCCTCACCGCCTGCTTCCTCGAAGCCTCGGAGTGGTGGCGCTTCAGCGCCCGCAGCTCCTCCTCCAGCTGGAGGACTCAGCTCACCGATCCACAGCCCGCCGACTCAGATCGGCCAACAGCTGCACAAACACGGCATATCAAGCAAGCATGCCCAGGCAGCTAAATGCTAACTCCAGCAACTTACCTTGGTGGCCTCGACTGCGTGCTGGGTGGCCTCCATCAGCACTTCCTTCATCGTCGGCACCTCCTCCCCAGGCGCCTTCTGTTCGGGCGGCTCCTGGGCGCCACCAAGCGTGGGGGCAACGACCCGGGGCTCCACGTCCGGGTCGACAGGGTCCTCCACGGTCTCTCCCTTGGCCCCTTGCACCGGTGTGACCTCCAGGGGTGGGGCGTCGACCCCCTAAGATGGCTCCGACATGACCACTTCTCCTGCAGCCGGTATGGCCGCCCCCTCGATCAGTCAAGGTCAGGCCGCTGGACGCTCGGATGGGGATGCATTCCCCTTGGCCACCTCAGCCGCAGTGGCCTCAGTGGTGGACTCCTCCGCCTCTCGCTTGGCACCGCTAAGCGACGCCCTCCTACAAGGCGATTGATTGACTTAGAATTTGATCCCAGCATGCAAAAGAGAGGCGCAGAAGCTTAAATAACTCACCTCCCAGCCTGCTGCACACTGAAGCTCGGCTTCAGCGGCACGACGGAGGGCAACGACTGCGCTACCCGAGCAGGTGACCTCACTGGCCACCCCGGCTCCTCCTCCTGGTCCTCTTCCTCCGGCTTGGGGGTGGTGAGGTCGACCTTGTTCGCCGCGGCCTCCGCCTCCACCCTGCTCGCGACCGGGGGAGTTGAGCTCCTACCCCGCGGCGTCACTCTGCCCGCTGGGCCTTCTACGCGGCCACCTTCCGGGTGTCACGCCGCCTCTTCGTGGTGGAGCCGGCACCAGCCGCCGGCCCCGAAACTTCGACAACGTCGTCTGACTCACTCCCGATGGAGGAGTCGGATGAGAAACTTGCAGCACCCGCCGCCGGCAATGCAAGCCCAGCGGGCCGATCAACAGCCTTGCCCTGCTGCCCCTTTGGCAGAGGCGCACCAGAATGACATGATTTTTTCCTGCAAGAAACCGAGTGGTGTTACAACCCAACAGATGACTCGGCAGCTAAATGACTTGGTAGAAAACTACTTAGACAAAAAACCACTCGGCGAGCAGCAAAAACAACTCGGCGAACAAACTACATACCTCGGTGGTGGGCTGCTTAAGGCAGTACGCCTTTGGGCAGCCCTTGTCGCGGACCTCCCCTCTCACGATGAGCGTGACCCGCCTGTGGGCCTCGCCGCGCGAGACCTTACGGTTCTGCACGCGGGTTGGGTCGTCGTGCCCCGAGTACTCATACCCGGGGTGGACTCGCTCCTGGATCAACTAGGTCAGCCGCTTCGCGAACGACAGCGCCACCGTGGCGCCGGTTAGCTTCTCGGCCTTTAGCTTCTACAGCTCGTCCAGCAGCACCTCCACCTCTACCATCTCCTCGTCGGTGGGCTTCTCCTCCTACTTGCGGTTCAGCACCGGCGTGAGACCGGTGCGAGGCGGAAGCCCGAGGGCGGGGTTCGCCACCACGATCCACTCCTCTGCCCACCGCTTGTTGGTGTCCTTGAAGGTGGCCTCCGGGTACTTCCCGTCCTGGCGGAGTTAGAAGGCGGCACCGCCGACCATGTCTAGCATGCCCTTGCTCGGGTACGCCCGCAGGTGGTACAGCGCCCGCCACAAGTTGAAGTGGGGTGCAATCCCCAGGAACCCCTCGCACAGATGGGTGAAGGTCGCAATTTGTGTGATGGAGTTGGGCTTCAAGTGCGTCACCTCCAGCCTATAGTAGTGCAGCAACCCCTGGAAGAACGCCCCCAAAGGCAGGCCGAACCCCTTCTCGTGGAAAGACCGAAAGACAACCGTCTAAATCCGGTCCTCCGATGGGAACACCTCCCGGTGCAGCTCCGCCACCCAGAGATCGATTGCTCCGGCAGCAGCCCCTGCTCCACGAGTGCCTCGATGTCGGCGCTGTTCATCGTGCTCGGGGACCACGCCAGCTCCGGTGTGATCGGCTCAGCGGCGATGTCGGTGGTTGCAGCTGGGGTGTCGCTGGCCATTCCTCCGCAGGACTGGTGGTGGCGAGAGAAGGGGTGGTGGATCGCTCGGAAGGAGAGTGCTTGAGAGGAGGCTGGAAGAGATCGAGAAGGCTCGGTGGCGGCAGAGACGAGGAGGCGTAAAGGGATAAGGACGCGCCGAGCCGATTGCTTTTATAGTGGCCGCAACCCTAGCGGGTCGTTCGGCTTCTCCCTTCTTTTTCAATTTTGAATCGGCTTCTGGTGCGTCCCTTCCTTTCCCCGAGGCAGAATGGGGAATGGTAACAAGTGATTTGATGGTGGCAGTAAAAAGGAAGGCGCCCCCTGATGGGTAGTCGGCGCAACGGATTAAATCGGAACAGATCCCAGGATTTTCGGATCGGATTGGATCTGACCATTGGATCGGAATATTCCTTTCCATCGGGTGGCATCACAAGATTCAGCGTGTCTCCGCGACTCTACCAGCGACCCTGCTCGGATTCATAAAATAAGGTACTTCAGAGTTCAAAATAATTGAGTTCTTTAGAGTTCAATGCAGCGGAAAATAACGATAAACTACTCGACAATACATGATGTCTCAATGAAGCCCGTATGAGACATCACTCGGCATTATCATCGTTGGCTGGGGGCGTATCCCATTCCACCGACCAACCAAGAGGAAGGGTACACGGCCAAGTCAAACTAGTGATCATATCCTCGAAAGTATCACCTGAAAATGAGCCACAAGCAAGGCTGAGTATACTAATACTCGGCAAGGCTTACCCGACTAGTGGAATATACTTAGCCAACTCCTAGACATGCAAGGCTTTTGGCTTGAGGGTTTGTTTTGCCGAAAAGCATATACAAGTAGGTCCTTACTTTCAAATTTTAGCTCCAAGTTCTAGTTTTCTTTAACCATTCTATGTAAGCAACTATCCAATATCATACATGGTGGAAGAATTAATTTGCATCCAACAAGATTAATCATCATCATTGTTCCTGTTCTTACTCTATGTGGTAAAAGGGTCAAGCAGTCTCAATAACCGTGAGAAACGGACGATTTGAATCGAATTTCTTATCCTTGTAAGGGAAACCTAAACATACGTCACGTGGTTACTCCTAGAGTCACACGTGCAACTTTTCCCTTCAATTCCCGCTTCACGGAACAGGCCCACCGCCCTCGACTACACGTCCCCATGGACCCGGCCATGGCGGCACATGCACCCGCCATTAGCTAGATGTGAACGAATTCAAGACGGTGGGGAGTATATTCCTGTGACAACCCTGGTAAATTACATTTCTAAAATCAATGTCATTAGCCTAACCCTATGCTTAACTAACTAATAAAAGGGTGAAAAGAATTAGAACGAGTTAAGTTGAAATTCAAATTTAAATTGGGCACATTTGTATACTTTTGAATTTTTAAATTAACTTTAAAACCATAAGCCAAATGAGATGTTGCCTGAAACCAAACTTGTAGAACTTTTTATTCTGAACAACTTTCATGTTCAAAAGTTTTTGAAATTCGAATTAGAAAGAGGAGAAAAAGCCCTGTTTGCACCCAGCCCCCTGAAACTTTTCAAATTCTTGCATTCAGGCCCTCGCCCCTCCCTCTCTCTCCCCTCCCCGCCCGACAGCCCGCCAGGTGGCCGGCGACGCCTGACCGGCGCGAGGCGCCAGGCCAGTGGCCGCCGCGCCACTCCGCCATGGCCGGCTTTGCCCCCTCCCCACGCCGCGCTGCCTAGTAGCCGCCCGCGCGTGCGCACGCCGCTGCCGCGTTCCGCCTCGCCGCCCGCCGCGCCCAACCACCGCACCCCGCCATGCCGCCCCGGCTCCCGCGCCCCGCCCGTCGCTGCGCCTGCCCTCCGCCCGAGCCGCTGCAGCAGCTGCTCCACCACTCCGCGCGTCACACTATCTCCCGCGCCCACGCCAAATCCCGGCCGCCCAGTCGCCCGCGTCCGCCCGCCGCACGCCGCGCCGGCGTTCTGCTGCCGCCTGCCGTGCCCAGTGCCACGCCGTGCCGTGCCTCCGCCCCGTGCATCGCCCAGGCCCTCCACACCCCCTCCTGCCCCTATAAAAGCCCCACCCGGCCGCCCGCGCGCGAGCCACCGCAAACAGAACGCCTCGCCGTCGCCATTGCCGCCGCCGAGCGCCGCCCGCCCGTGGACAGCTCTCCACCGCCGCCCACCACCCAAATTGAGCCTCCAGCCACCACTACATCATCCCCCTGAAGCTCGCCGACCCGCCCAACGCCGCCCAGAACCACCGGAGCGCCGCCGCCCGCGCTGCCGCCGCCGCCGCCGCCCCTGCTCGCCATGGACAGCTCGACCCCGACCTCCTCCGTCCAAGCCAAGCCCCTGAGCAGCTTCCCCACGCGCCACTGAAGCTAGCTGACCGGACCAGGCCACCCCAAGCCCGCCGGAGCACCGCCGTCGACGCGTGTCGCGCCGCCGCCGCCTCTGCTCCAACGCCGGCGAGCCCTTCCCGGCCGTCCCCCACCTGAACAACACCCCCACGAGGTAGCCCTCGCACCCCTGAACCTTCCCCGACCCTCACCCCTCGCCGCCGGCGAGCCCCTCGCCGGAATTTCGGCCGGCCGCCGTACCCGAGCCGCCCAAGGACCCAATTGCAAGAATTTAAATCTTTAGAAGGGTCTGCGCGTAAGATTCAAGGACCTAGTTGTGAAAGAAAGTTTCAAATCTAGATTCAAATTCAGTGAACTTGTAAAATCCGTATAAATTCGTAGAAAATTCAGAAAAATGCAAACTCAACTGTTCTGGAATCCTTAGAAGAAACTATACAACTTTTGTTACTAAAAGTTTCTCAGATTCTCAATATATTTTGCTCTACATTAAATGGAAGTTTTAATGGACTTATTTTGTACCCACTGTTGTAGATCAGTGCTGATCCTAAAAATTGGACAGTGAGTTAGTTGCTTGATGTTTAGGACTGTGTAAAAAGAACAGGCCCAAATTCCACCTCTAACTACACTGTTTGTGAAACTTAGTTTCATACCTTAAGTGGCTAGATATATTTTATCCCTGTAGTTAGGTGATGAATCACCCAATGAAACATATTCTATACTAGTGTATTGGCACCTAGAAGCCAGAGAAAAATTGGAAGACTTTTTATCTCACAGTAACCTACTTATTTGATTTATGTGCTAATAACATACATTAAATCAAGAAAATAGTATCTTAGCTTGGAAAATTCTCAAATTTTTACTAGGAGATACACTGTGGTAGAGGTTGCTGTGTAAAACGTTGCATAGACAAAAACCCTCTGTAGCGTCCTGTAAAAATGAATCCTTGAATAACCTAGGTGTGTAATGTCATATTTTCTATGCTCTGGATACTGCATAATAAATCCTACAAAAACTACAGTAGCTTCTGCATGCTTAAGTGAAAGCTCTGTAAAAATCTTAGACTCATTTGTTGCACCAATTGTTCTGTACAAAAGGAACAAGGATCTAACAGCAACTATGTAATATATTTTTCATAATTAATCTGTTACATAAAATTGGCTGAAAATTTTACAGTAAGCACATCTTTCCCTGATGTGCCTAAATCCAAAATTTCATGACCAGAAACTATCCATTGTAGTAATTACACTTAAATCATGTCGATTACCATTACCACGACTTAAACTTGTGCATTCATGTAGAATCGACGACTCTCGCCGACGGAACCTACGAGCTGGTGCCCGCGTCCGAGAGTGAGCAACGTGAAGCTCAAGTAAATCTAACTGAAGCTCTTGAAGACCCGAGCCCAAATTCGGAAGAGCCCCAAGCTAACTGTGAAGGCAAGCCCCGGAGCATAACCCATCTCTTTCCTAAATTATGCAACTCATTACTCCTTGCCTGTGCATTAAGTTTATAGGAGTTGAATGAAAACTTAGTTGCATGATGTTAGGAACCCTTGCTTGAAAACTAGACGTAAGGTTCGATAGAATGCCGTGCTAATAGGACTCCGGTAAAAGTCGAGTGATTTCCTGTCACTCGCGAGAAAATAGGAGTTGAATGTCTACTACACGCTGCAATCATAAGGACACGGACGGGCTATGGAAAGATGGTTACGATTGAGGCCCGTCTGTCTAGTGAAAAATACTAAGGCCGCAGGGTGTGGTAGTGATGGTTAAGTCTTTGAACGCACTAAACACATGCCGAGATTATGGGAATCGGTAAGCTTAAGTACCTGATTGGCCCGGCAAGGGGACGGCATCCTACCCTTTGAACTTCGGTCCCATGTGCATATGGCGAGTGCAGAGAGTGATCACGACCCGGCGCCGAACCATGGCGTGGGGCTCTTGTACTCTCGGAGGGTAGCCCCGATCCACGACCCGGAAAGAAAGGGGAAAAGTTGCACGTGTGACTCTAGGGAGTAACCACGTGACGTGTGTTTGGGTTTCCCTTACAAGGTTAAGAAATTCGATTCGAATCGTCCGTTTCTCACGGCTATTGAGACTGCTTAACCATTTTTACCCACAGAGTAAGAAGAGGAACAATGAGGATGAATGAACTGGTTGGATGAAAATTAATGCTTCACCATGAATGCTATTGGATAGCTGCTTATCTAGAATGGTTAATGAAACTAGAATCTTGAGCTAAAAGTTGAAAGTAAGGACCCACTCGTAGATGCTTTTCGGCAAAACAAACCCCTGAGCCAAAAAGCCTTGCATGTCTAGAATCGGTGGAGTAGATTCCACTACACGGGTAAGTCTTGCTGAGTATTAGTATACTCAGCCTTGCTTGTGGCTCGTTTTCAGGTGAGACCTTCGAAGATATGATTGCTAGCTTGACTTGGACCTGCACTCTTCACCATGGTTGGTCAGTGGAATGGGATACGCCCCCGTCCAACAGAGATAATGCCGAGTGATGTCTCGTACGGGCTTCATCGAGACATCCTTATTGTCGAAGTAGCTTTCGCTGTTTTATTTTCCGTTGCAACTCAAAAGAACTTATTAGTTATGATCTCTGAAGTACTTGGTTTCTAAACTCAAAACCTGGTCTGTAATATTTACTTATGCTAATGATGTAATATTTGCTGGAATGTGGTATTCTCTGGGGCTCATCGTCGCATGAGCGTTTGTATGTATGGCATTCGATCCGCCCTACCGTGGTTGTATCGGGAGGTTATACCCGACAGACCAGTGGATTACTCCGTTTGAAGTGTAAGGTTAACCGAGATTGCCTTAATGGTGATGGTTAATACACTTGAGCCGGATTAATTCAGGTGGTTCTGCCACAGCTGGTATCAGAGCCGTAGCTGGTGCCACAGCTGGCAACAGCTAGCTCCAGAGCCGAAATGCATACGCCAGAGAATGCGACAAACCGTAAAAGCTTATTTTCATAAAACTTGACTAGAAGGTGTGTTGCGAAATGCGTTGGTACGTTAAGGATGGTGCCTAGTTCGTAAAGCCCTAAGGGATTATGGGAAAGTTACTAGGTGGCTATCTAACTTCTGAAATATTATCAACTGACTTCCAGCACATTACTTTCTGTCAAAACTTACTTTCATGCACAACCGACCTAAATTTCTGTAATGACGCACTCATCGCTAAGGTAAGAAGGTAAGGATCCTCAGCCAACTGAGAGAGCTTGGCCTTCTTGTCGGTGATGCGAACCGAACGCTGCCCTCAAGCGGTGGCTTACTTGAGGTGCTGCCAATATGCCAACTGTTAGTTGAACATATTGGGAGTAGAAGGTTTGGCGCAGGGTATGGCGATCGCTGTTCATACCCCCGTCTCATGACGGTACCCCCGTGAATACGCTATCTCAATAGCGTATGTTAACGTCGTCTGTACGGCGGAAATTGTACAGATATCGTTTCTATAAGTAAACGGTAATGAATACGGACGCTTTCATGAGTGCTGGCATGAAAGGTTCATGAAATATATATGCTTTGTCAATCTTCTGCAGGTACACTAACCACGATTACGATAAGTTAAGGAACGATTAGAAAGACTCGACTAGCTATTATAGCGAGAGCCGTATTGTGTATGCCACCGAGACTATCTTCGTAAGACCAAAAGTATTGGCGATTATTTCATTTTGTGAGGACGAATAGGACGTGCATGCATCATGAACATATATATCTGAAACTGAAAATGCGTTGTATGAGAGCGGTAAGGTTCTTGCGTATCTAAGCGAGATTTCTCGTAAGGACTATCTAGCGAATCTGTCGCAAATCTTCCATGACCGAAAAGAGAGATTTATTGATCAAAGAAAATGACCTTTTCTGGTAAAGTTCATGTTGAAAGAATTGTTCCAAATTTCGTGTTCTATCCCCTGTTCAAAAATCAAAAATTCTGAAGTTATGGGTAATAGCAAACAACAGAAACCATGGGATGTCAGATTTCTGTCCAGAATGAGCACTTCTGCCCCTTAAATTTTTAGGCCCCCTTCCTGCGGTTTTCTACCAAAGAGTACAACACAAAACTTGTCCCAAATTTACCCAGGTAGCTGCTGTTAAAATTTGGTAAATTTTGGCTAGGTAGATTTTCCCTGGTGCACGAAACTCTAGCCCTCTGTTCACTGAAAATTCTGGGTAGACAGTAAGGTAAATCCTGAAAAGAAAGACCATCTTAGAGACCTATCTAGCTCTGGAGTTGACTAGCAAAGTTGTTCACAAATACCTTAGGAGTGATCTGGTGAAATTTGAGAATTTTTGGATTAGAACTGTGGAAGTTATGGTTATTTTTGCACACTATACAGAATCTGTCCTTGTGCTGTTCACAGTTCTTCGCTATCTCACTCCATTTGATCTTTTGTTCAGATGGCCGAGCCTGTTGGTATGATGGTGGATGAGGATGGACGCGTACACTCACAGTGTCTCCACTGGGAGGGCTTCCCCTCTATTTTGTGGGATGTTCTGCGTACCGCGGGCTATCTAATTCCCCCACGTTACGCCGGACTGGAGTTTGCAGAAAATGGAGTTACCCAGTGCCGTGTCAACGTGACCGCTTTTTCGCACCCGCTACACCCAGAGTGGCCCGCCTTGGAGCTTGAGGCTGTTGGTCGCCGTTTGGCCGATACTTGGGAGCTTGCAGCCATGAGGGCGCTCACCACTTTTTGTGCGCAGCGTCCCGAGGTTGTCACACTCGCTCCCATTGGCTTGTTTCCTGCTGCACAGGACAACGACCCCTTTTGGCTCAACAGGGTGCAGCACGCACAGTACTTGGTAGACTTTCACGCCCAGGAAACTATCCATACCTCCGTGCGGTGCATGAGTGCACTCTACCGGCTTCAGACTCTCCAGAGTCAGGCGCTTGAGCAGCTCACTGATCTTGCTCAGGCCTACCACATGATGGCAGATACCAGGGATGAGCAGATTAAGGAGCTCAGTCAGGATCTTGAGGACAGAGATGCTCAGATTGGCCAACTTAAGGGCCAAATTCAGGAGCAGGACACTCTCATGGGTGAGAGAGATGCCACGATAGCACAGTTGGAGGAGCAGCTCCATGATCTAAGCCTTGAGTTGGAGGATGCTAATGAGCACATTCTGTGGCACCATGATCAGAATGACCATCCCCATGAGGAGGACATGGAGGAAGATGAGGAGGAGCCACAGGAGATTGATGGTATCTCCGGTATGGATTTCGAGGGTGAGGTACCACGGGCACCTCAGATGGGAGCTCACTCTCCTGCTCACAGCGAGTCGTCCGTCAACGACTTGGATGATTTCTATAGGACGACCTAGGAGGACTTTTGCACATACTCCTCGATAGGGTAGCCTAACTTTTGGCAAGTGTTGTAATAGTCTAACTAGGAGTTGAGTAACTCTTTTGTGTTGGGTACACCTGAACCATGTGGATACCCTCAACTTGTAAGGAACGGCGATAAAACTTGGGTGATTTCGTTGTAAGTTGGTAAACGATGAAATCCGCAATCGCTGAGACTTGTCGGAACTTTTATCCATGTCTCCTTGCATTTCTTGGCTGAGTGTTGAATACCAAACTTGTGCTAAATTTTGTGATCGTGGTTCTCACAAAAATTCAGCATCATTGGACCTCGCTAGTTTAAGTTATAGGCAAAACAGTACCGATCAATCTGCTGAAAAACAGCTAAGACAGTAAGGCAAAGGACAAGCCTTTCGACCACCTTAGCTATAGTTCTAGCGCCGAAGTTAAATACCAAAGTGGTGCATTCCTAAATTCTCTGACTACTGCCAAAGTATGAGATGTTTTAGATGGACCCACAGCAAGCTATGATTTTTCTCGTAGCAAACAGAGATTCTGTCCATACTTCTAGCTGTGATTTCGGAAGTCTTTGACTACACCAATCATTTATGAATCGAGGAAGTAATATGAATCGCGTTGCTAATGGTAACCTTTCACGTTTCAGATGGTTGGATCAACACGTGGCAACCCCGAGGGTTTTGGTGCCGGTGGCAGCCGCTCGCGACAATCGCCACCACCCCCGCCCAGTTTGGTGGAAGTGATGGCCGCTCAAACCGAACTGTTGCGTCAGATCGTGCAAGGACAGCACCAGCAGAGGGGTGGACACAATGCTCACCAACCCCAAGCTGCAGGATACACGGATTTCCTAGGGACCCAGCCGCCCTTGTTCCAAAAGACCGAGGAACCCCTGGACGCAGATGCATGGATTCGCACCATCGAATCCAAGTTCACATTACTTGTGGCCCCATGCTCAGAAGCCAACAAAGCTCGTTTTGCCGCGCAACAGCTTCGCGGTACCGCTCGACTGTGGTGGGACCACTATTTTGCTATGCTCCCCGCTGATCACATTGTCACCTGGGATGAATTCAAGACCGTATTCCGGGCACATCATATCCCCGAGGGTCTCCTGGAGAGGAAGTTGAATGAGTTCCTGGCACTCACCCAGGGCACCCGCACCGTGCTGCAGTACGCCCAGGCATTCAACAACCTATGCCAGTATGCAGGCTATCACGCTGATACGGATGCCAAGAAGCGTGATCGTTTCCGCCGAGGTCTGAATACCAAGCTCAAGGAACGTCTGAACCTAGCCAGGGCTAACACCTACAACGAGTTGGTCAATATGGCCATTACCCAGGAAGACTGTATCATGGCACACCGGGCAGAGAAGAAGAGAAAGGCACCCGCTGGACCATCAAGTGCCCAACCACCAAGGTATCGCATCGTGCAAAATGCCGCACCCACAACTCCATCTAGGGCCCCTCAACCAGGGAGATGGATTGCCAGACCCCCACAGCAGCCAGGCATGGTACGACCCCCGATGCCTTCACAGAATGGTCCGAGGCCCATTCTTCAACAGTCTCTTCGACCTAGCCCCGCGAATCGCTGTTTCAAATGCGGGAGTTCCAACCACTTCGCACGAGAATGCCCTCAGTCTGGGCAGCCCAACCAAGGTCAAGGATCCAACCCGAACACCAAGAACAGGGGCAAGAGACAGACCCTGCAAGTCAAGCAAGGACGGATTAACTTCACCACGCTTGCAGAGCTTCCTGAAGGAGCCCCAGTGATGTTGGGTACATTCTCTATCCATAACAAGCCTGCAGTTATATTATTTGATTCTGGTGCATCGCATAGTTTCATAAGTGCAAAATTCGGTGCAAAAGTAGGCTTGGATGTTTGTCACACCAAAGGGTCATATATGATATCAACACCGGGTGGTAAAATTGCTTCAAACCAAATGGTCAGACAAGTACCAGTCAAATTGGGTAGTAAAACCATCGACACAGACCTTGTCCTTTTACCTCTTGACGGCATGGACATTATTTTGGGAATGAACTGGATGACTATGCATGGAGTCACACTGGACCTTTCTTCCCGAGCCGTTGAGATAAATTCACCTAGTCACGGAGCCACTACCCTTTACCTACCATTCCTAGATTGCATGAATTCCTGTGCTTACAAGATGGAAGGACTTAAGCTAGATGATATTCCTGTGGTAAACGAGTATGCCGACGTTTTTCCGGATGACTTACCAGGAATGCCACCGGATAGGGACATCGAGTTCATCATTGAACTTCAACCAGGCACTGCACCTATATCCAAAAGACCATATAGGATGCCCCCTAAAGAATTGGCAGAACTGAAAATTCAACTCCAAGAACTACTGGACAAAGGTTTCATTCGCCCTAGCGCGTCACCTTGGGGATGTCCAGCCCTATTCGTAAAGAAGAAGGATGACAGTTTGAGATTATGTGTGGACTACCGACCTCTCAATGCGGTAACGGTTAAAAATAAATACCCCCTTCCTCGCATCGATGTACTCTTCGATCAATTAGCTGGAGCCAGAGTCTTCTCAAAGATTGATCTTCGTTCGGGATATCATCAAATCAAGATTCGCCCCTGCGATATTCCTAAGACTGCCTTCTCCACACGCTATGGACTATATGAATTCTTGGTTATGTCCTTTGGACTCACCAATGCCCCTGCCTACTTCATGTATCTCATGAATTCGGTATTCATGCCCGAACTGGACAAATTCGTCGTAGTGTTCATCGATGACATCCTTATCCATTCCAAGGATGAGGGAGAGCATGCCAAGCACCTTCATATTGTTCTTCAGCGACTCAAAGACCATCAGCTCTATGCTAAGTTTTCTAAGTGTGAGTTTTGGTTGGATACCGTAAAGTTCTTAGGTCACACGATCTCCAGCGAAGGCATAGCTGTTGACCCTAGCAAGGTACAAGAGGTGATGGATTGGAAACCCCCTACCTCTGTTCATCAGATTCGCAGTTTTCTCGGCTTAGCCGGTTACTACCGCCGCTTCATCCCGGATTTCTCTCGAATTGCTAAGCCCATGACTGAACTGTTAAAGAAGGAAGTAAAGTTTGTATGGAATGAGAAATGTGAAGAAGCTTTCCACACTCTCAGAGAGCATCTGACTACTGCACCTGTGTTAGCTCAACCCGATAATACCAAGTCGTTTGATGTGTATTGTGACGCATCGGGTACTGGTCTAGGGTGTGTGCTTATGCAAGAGAATCGAGTGATTGCATATGCCTCACGAGCCCTTCGGCCCCACGAACAGAATTATCCCACTCATGATCTTGAGCTTGCAGCCGTCATTCACGCTCTGAAGATATGGAGGCACTATCTCATGGGTACACAGTGCAATATCTACACGGATCATATGAGTCTCAAGTATATCTTCACACAAGCCGATCTGAATATGAGACAACGAAGATGGCTAGAATTAATCAAGGATGATGACCTTGAAGTGCACTATCACCCCGGCAAGGCTAATGTAGTCGCGGATGCACTAAGCCGCAAGTCCCATTGCCATTGCTTATTCATGGAGTCCTACCATGAGACATTGTGTGCAGAAATGAGGAAGCTTAACATGGAAATGGTTTCCCAAGGCACTCTAGATCACATCTCAGTTGAGCCCACTCTTCACGACCAAATCGTCATGGCACAACTACATGATGAAGGAATTAAGATCATCAAACAAAAACTCTCTCTAGGAGAGGAGAAGTATAAATGCTTCCGCCAGGACCATAAGGGAGTTCTATGGTTCGAAAGTTGTATAGTCGTTCCGAAGAATCGTGAACTCCGCAAGCAAATTCTTGATGAGGCACACCTTTCCAAATTCTCTATCCACCCCGGCAGTAGCAAAATGTATCAAGACCTAAGGCAAAACTTCTGGTGGACTAGAATGAAAAGAGAAATTGCTACGTATGTCTCGGAATGTGACACGTGCCAGAGAGTAAAGGCTAGCCACTTGAAGGTAGCCGGTACACTTCAACCGTTACCTATACCATCATGGAAATGGGAAGACATAAGTATGGACTTCATCGTTGGACTACCAAACACTTCCCAGAAACACGATTCCATATGGGTTATCGTGGATAGACTCACAAAGACGGCACATTTCCTTCCGGTACACACCACCTATTCTGCCAAGAAATATGCCGAGATTTACCTCGATCGTATTGTTTGCCTACATGGAATACCTAAGACAATTATTTCCGATCATGGTCCTCAGTTTGTAGCACGCTTTTGGGAACTACTGCAAACGTCTCTTGGCACTAAACTGATTCGCAGCTCAGCATACCATCCTCAGACTGACGGACAAACGGAAAGAATAAACCAAATTCTTGAAGACATGCTGAGAGCCTGCGTCATTCATTATGACAAGGATTGGGACAAATGCCTACCCCTAGCAGAGTTCTCGTACAACAACAGCTATCAAACGAGTTTGAAAATGGCACCATTTGAGGCCCTGTAGGGACGAAGGTGTCGGACTCCTTTGAGCTGGTCACAAACCGAAGAACGAAAAATAATTGGACCCGACCTGGTAATCGAGGCAGAGGAGAAAGTAAAAGTAATACAAGCAAATCTTAAAGCCGCACAAGCCCGACAAAAGAGCTATTCTGACAAAAGGAGGAAGCCCCTAAAATTCGAAGTTGGCGATCATGTCTATCTTCGAGTTTCACCAACCAAGGGAGTGCGAAGATTTGGAATCAAAGGCAAACTAGCTCCCCGTTATGTTGGTCCTTACGAAATCATTGAGAGCTGCGGACCCGTAGCCTACAGATTACGACTGCCCCCTCAGCTCACGGCCACCCATGATGTCTTCCACGTATCTCAACTCAAGAAGTGTATTCGAGTCCCTACCGAGATTGTGGAACAACAAGAAATATCGTTGGAACCCGACCTCTCATATGTCGAACACCCAGTTAAGGTTTTGGATCAAAAAGAGAGAGAGACCAGGAGGAAAGTGATTAGAATGTATAATGTACAATGGAATCACCACACGGAAGAAGAAGTGACCTGGGAAATCGAGAGCTACCTAAACCAACATTTCCCTGGGTTTCTTATCTCAACCACTGGTATGTGCACCCATGTCCACACTAAGATTTACCGAATCTCGGGGCGAGATTCTTGTTAAGGGGGGAAGGCTGTGACAACCCTGGTAAATTATATTTCTAAAATCAATGTCATTAGCCTAACCCTATGCTTAACTAACTAATAAAAGGGTGAAAAGAATTAGAACGAGTTCAGTTGAAATTCAAATTTAAATTGGGCACATTTGTATACTTTTGAATTTTTAAATTAACTTTCAAACCATAAGCCAAATGAGATGTTGCCTAAAACCAAACTTGTAAAACTTTTTATTCTGAACAACTTTCATGTTCAAAAGTTTTTGAAATTCGAATTAGAAAGAGGAGAAAAAGCCCTATTTGCACCCAGCCCCCTGAAACTTTTCAAATTCTTGCATTCAGGCCCTCGCCCCTCCCTCTCTCTCCCCTCCCCGCCCGACAGCCCGCCAGGTGGCCGGCGACGCCTGACCGGCGCGAGGCGCCAGGCCAGTGGCCGCCGCGCCACTCCGCCACGGCCGGCTTTGCCCCCTCCCCACGCCGCGCTGCCCAGTAGCCGCCCGCGCGTGCGCACGCCGCTGCCGCGTTCCGCCTCGCCGCCCGCCGCGCCCAACCACCGCACCCCGCCGTGCCGCCCCGGCTCCCGCGCCCCGCCCGTCGCTGCGCCTGCCCTCCGCCCGAGCCGCTGCAGCAGCTGCTCCACCACTCCGTGCGCCACACTATCTCCCGCGCCCACGCCAAATCCCGGCCGCCCAGTCGCCCGCGTCCGCCCGCCGCACGCCGCGCCGGCGTTCTGCTGCCGCCTGCCGTGCCCAGTGCCATGCCGTGCCGTGCCTCCGCCCCGCGCATCGCCCAGGCCCTCCACACCCCCTCCTGCCCCTATAAAAGCCCCGCCCGGCCGCCCGCGCGCGAGCCACCGCAAACAGAACGCCTCGCCGTCGCCATTGCCGCCGCCGAGCGCCGCCCGCCCGTGGACAGCTCTCCACCGCCGCCCACCGCCCAAATTGAGCCTCCAGCCACCACTACATCATCCCCCTGAAGCTCGCCGACCCGCCCAACGCCGCCCAGAACCACCGGAGCGCCGCCGCCCGCGCTGCCGCCGCCGCCGCCGCCCCTGCTCGCCGTGGACAGCTCGACCCCGACCTCCTCCGTCCAAGCCAAGCCCCTGAGCAGCTTCCCCACGCGCCACTGAAGCTAGCTGACCGGACCAGGCCACCCCAAGCCCGCCGGAGCACCGCCGTCGACGTGTGTCGCGCCGCCGCCGCCTCTGCTCCAACGCCGGCGAGCCCTTCCCGGCCGTCCCCCACCTGAACAACACCCCCACGAGGTAGCCCTCGCACCCCTGAACCTTCCCCGACCCTCACCCCTCGCCGCCGGCGAGCCCCTCGCCGGAATTTCGGCCGGCCGCCGTACCCGAGCCGCCCAAGGACCCAATTGCAAGAATTTAAATCTTTAGAAGGGTCTGCGCGTAAGATTCAAGGACCTAGTTGTGAAAGAAAGTTTCAAATCTAGATTCAAATTCAGTGAACTTGTAAAATCCGTATAAATTCTTAGAAAATTCAGAAAAACGCAAACTCAACTGTTCTGGAATCCTTAGAAGAAACTATACAACTTTTGTTACTAAAAGTTTCTAAGATTCTCAATATATTTTGCTCTACATTAAATGGAAGTTTTAATGGACTTATTTTGTACCCAGTGTTGTAGATCAGTGCTGACCCTAAAAATTGGACAGTGAGTTAGTTGCTTGATGTTTAGGACTGTGTAAAAAGATCAGGCCCAAATTCCACCTCTACCTACACTGTTTGTGAAACTTAGTTTCATACCTTAAGTGGCTAGATATATTTTATCCCTGCAGTTAGGTGATGAATCACCCAATGAAACGTTTTCTATGCTAGTGTATTGGTACCTAGAAGCCAGAGAAAAATTGGGAGACTTTTTATCTCACAGTAACCTACTTATTTGATTTATGTGCTAATAACATACATTAAATCAAGAAAATAGTATCTTAGCTTGGAAAATTCTCAAATTTTTACTAGGAGATACACTGTGGTAGCGGTTGCTGTGTAAAACGTTGCATGGACAAAAACCCTCTGTAGCGTCCTGTAAAAATGAATCCTTGAATAACCTAGGTGTGTAATGTCATATTTTCTATGCTCTGGATACTGCATAATAAATCCTACAAAAACTACAGTAGCTTCTGCGTGCTTAAGTGAAAGCTCTGTAAAAATCTTAGACTCATTTGTTGCACCAATTGTTCTGTACAAAAAGAACAAGGATCTAACAGCAACTATGTAATATATTTTTCATAATTAATCTGTTACATAAAATTGGCTAAAAATTTTACAGTAAGCACATCTTTCCCTGATGTGCCTAAATCCAAAATTTCATGACCAGAAACTATCCATTGTAGTAATTACACTTAAATCATGTCGATTACCATTACCATGACTTAAACTTGTGCATTCATGTAGAATCGACGACTCTCGCCGACGGAACCTACGAGCTGGTGCCCGCGTCCGAGAGTGAGCAGCGTGAAGCTCAAGTAAATCTAACTGAAGCTTTTGAAGACCCGAGCCTAAATTCAGAAGAGCCCCAAGCTAACTGTGAAGGCAAGCCCCGGAGCATAACCCATCTCTTTCCTAAATTATGCAACTCATTACTCCTTGCCTGTGCATTAAGTTTATAGGAGTTGAATGAAAACTTAGTTGCATGATGTTAGGAACCCTTGCTTGAAAACTAGACGTAAGGTTCGATAGAATGCCGTGCTAATAGGACTCCGGTAAAAGTCGAGTGATTTCCTGTCACTCGCGAGAAAATAGGAGTTGAATGTCTACTACACGCTGCAATCATAAGGACACGGACGGGCTATGGAACGATGGTTACGATTGAGGCCCGTCTGTCTAGTGAAAAATACTAAGGCCGCAGGGTGTGGTAGTGATGGTTAAGTCTTTGAACGTACTAAACACATGCCGAGATTATGGGAATCGGTAAGCTTAAGTACCTAATTGGCCCGGCAAGGGGACGGCATCCTACCCTTTGAACTTCGGTCCCATGTGCATATGGCGAGTGCAGAGAGTGGTCACGACCCGGCGCCGAACCGTGGCGTGGGGCTCTTGTACTCTCGGAGGGTAGCCCCGATCCACGACCCGGAAAGAAAGGGGAAAAGTTGCACGTGTGACTCTAGGGAGTAACCACGTGACGTGTGTTTGGGTTTCCCTTGCAAGGTTAAGAAATTCGATTCGAATCGTCCGTTTCTCACGGCTATTGAGACTGCTTAACCATTTTTACCCACAGAGTAAGAAGAGGAACAATGAGGATGAATGAACTGGTTGGATGAAAATTAATGCTTCACCATGAATGCTATTGGATAGCTGCTTATCTAGAATGGTTAATGAAACTAGAATCTTGAGCTAAAAGTTGAAAGTAAGGACCCACTCGTAGATGCTTTTCGGCAAAACAAACCCCTGAGCCAAAAAGCCTTGCATGTCTAGAATCGGTGGAGTAGATTCCACTACACGGGTAAGTCTTGCTGAGTATTAGTATACTCAGCCTTGCTTGTGGCTCGTTTTCAGGTGAGACCTTCGAAGATATGATTGCTAGCTTGACTTGGCCCTGCACTCTTCCCCCTGGTTGGTCGGTGGAATGGGATACGCCCCCGTCCAACGGAGATAATGCCGAGTGATGTCTCGTACGGGCTTCATCGAGACATCCTTATCGTCGAAGTAGCTTTCGCTGTTTTATTTTCCGCTGCAACTCAAAAGAACTTATTAGTTATGATCTCTGAAGTACTTGGATTCTAAACTCAAAACCTGGTCTGTAATATTTACTTATGCTAATGATGTAATATTTGCTGGAATGTGGTATTCTCTGGGGCTCATCGTCGCATGAGCGTTTGTATGTATGGCATTCGATCCGCCCTACCGTGGTTGTATCGGGAGGTTATACCCGACAGACCAGTGGATTACTCCGTTTGAAGTGTAAGGTTAACCGAGATTGCCTTAATGGTGATGGTTAATACACTTGAGCCGGATTAATTCAGGTGGTTCTGCCACAATTCCGGCCTCGGTTCAATCCGGTACTTAAGCTTACCGATTACCATATTCTCGGCATGTGGTTAGTACGTTCAAAGACTTAACCACCACTACCACACACTGCGGCCTTAGCATTTTTCACTAAACATACGGGGCCTCAATCACCAACATAAAACATCGTACCATAGCCCCGTCCGTCGACCTTATGATTGCAGCATGTAGTAAACATTCAACTCCTAAATTCTCACGAGTGACAGGAAATCACTCGACTTTTACCGGAGTCCTATTAGCATAGCATTCTATCGAACCTTACATCTAGTGTTCAGAGCATGGGTACCTAGGATCATGCATGCAACTAAGTTTTCATTCAACTCCTATAAACTTAATGCACAAGTAAAGTAGAGTAATAAGTTGCATAATTTAGAAAAGAGGGTTCATGCTCCGGGGCTTGCCTTCTTGGGTAAAGTTAGTTTGGGGCTCCTCCGAACTCGGGTTCAGGTCTTCGAAAGCTTCAGTTAGATTCGCTTGAGCTTCACGCTGCTCACTGTCGGACTCGGGCACCAGCTCGTACGTTCCGTCGGCGAGAGTAGTCGATTCTATATGAATGCACAAGTGTAAGTTATAGTGATGGCACGTGATATTTATTTTCTTCACGATAAAGTTGCAGTCCACAAAAACATAGATTTGGTTGTAAAGTTACTTAGTTACGATTTCTTGGGCAATCTTTAACAGAAGGGGTGGTGTTGTATTGGAAATTTAATTTTCGCAGTATAAGCATGAATTAAGCACAAACACTGATCTAGGTAACTTCTGGTGATGAAATTTTTACTCATAGTACATTATGCAGAGATAGGACTACTGTAAAAATTTCAGATATTTTCATGCAGCAAAATAATCATGAAAAATGTAATACACAGCCCCTACTAGATTCTAGTTATTTTTATACAGAACAAACTATGCACCTTTTGATACTAAAACTTTTATATGGTTTTAACCTATCCATATTTATGTTACTGTAAATTTTTCAGATTTTATTGTGCACGATACAAAGCATAATAAATAGGACAATCTACACTTATTTCTTTAATTATGAATTTCTATAGGATGTTTTACAGGGTTTCTGATCATGAAACATTTTATACAGCAAGAGCTACTCTAAGGTGTGCCACAATAAAAAGTTGAACATTTTCCAAGCACAGAAACTAATTATTTGAATTAGTGCATTTTTCCTACCACAAAATTATATAAATAGGTTACAGAAAGGAAAAAGGTTCTAAACTTTTTGTGTGGTATTTAGGCATCACTATAATAGCTCTGGAAAATTTTCACAGCACGAAACACAATATAACAGCAGTTTCAATTTAGTTTTATTATTTCATGACATGAAGAAATTTTTAACAAAAAGTATAGCTAGAGATGGGTTCTGGTCCTAATATTTGTACACTGGCCTACACATCAAGCAACCAATCTACTATCCAAAAATCAGATTCAGAACTGGTCTACAACAGTGGGTACAATTAAAGTCTATTAAATTTTCCATTTAATTTAGAGCAAGATTTAGCAAGCAACTGAAGAAAAGAATGTTACAAAAGTTGTAGATTTTCTTCTAACGATTCCAGAACAGTTGAGTTTGTATTTTTTTGATTTTTCTATGATTTTATATGAATTTTACAAGTTCGCTATTTTTGAATTCAAAGTTTAAACACAGGTTTACAGGTATGCCCCTGGAAACTTGCGTGCCGACCCTTTTAAAGATTTCAATCGTTGCAATTGGGTCCCTAGGCGGCGCTGGCACGGCGGCCGGCCAAATTCCGGTGAGGGGGCTCGTCGGCGGCGAGGGGAAAAGGGTCGGGGAAATCCAGGGAGGTGAGAGCTACCTTGGGGTGGCCTTGGTCGGGGTTGGGGTGGCCGGAGGTGGCTCATCGGCGCGGAGCAGAGGGGCGGCGGCGGTGCGGAGCGTCGGGACGGTGCTCCGGTGAGGAGGGGAGGGCGTGGGCTGGTCGATGAGCTTCGCAGCGTCGAGGGGAACCCGTTCCGAGGCTTTGCTAGGACGGAGGAGCTTTGGAGTGGGCTGTCCACGGAGCAGCAGGGGAGAGGCGGCGGCGCGGGCGGCGCTGGCGGTGCTCCGGCGTTCGAGATGGTCGGGGAAGAGGCCGGTGAGCTTCAGTGGAGGGAGGGCAAGCTCGCTGGGTGACGGGTTTGGGCAGTGGGAGGCTAGAGGATGGGACTCCACGGGCGGGTGGTGCACGGCAGTGGCAATGGCAGCGGCGGCGGCGTTCTGGTGGGTTGAGGCGCGCACGAGTGGCCTTGTGTCGCCTTTTATAGGCTGCAGGAGGGAGGGAGAGGACCGGGCAACGCTGGGGAGGGGCGGCACGACGGGGGCGCGTTACTGGTCGCGGTGGGCGGCGAGCAGAGCTGGCGCGGCGTGCAGCGGGCGCGGGCAGGGGATTGGGTGCCGGGGATTTGGCGTGGGGGAGGGGGAGATCACGCGGCGCACGGATTGGGCGAGGAGCTGCAGCAGCTGGCTTGCCGGGCGGCGAGCGCGGCGACGGGCGGGACGCGGCGGGTACACGGGCACGGCACGGACTGGCCATTGGGCGCGGCAGGCGGCGAGCAGAGGCGCGCGTCGCCGGCGTGCGCGTGGCGTGCACGGACTGGGGAGGAGCGCGTGCGAGCGGGGCGCGGCCAGGCATTGGCTTGGCGCCTCGCACCGATCAGGCATCGCCGGCCAAGTGGCCAGCGGCGACTGCGCGGCGGGCGGAGGGTCGGGCGAAGCAGAGGAGGAAGGGTCTGCGGTGACTGCACGGTGGAGGGTCCGGTGGAACCGAGGGTCTGCAGTGGAAGGCGGAGGGTCGGGCGAAGTGGAGGAGGAAGGGTCTGAAGTGAAAATAGGAGAAAAGGTAGGGGCTGGTTTGCAAAGTCACGTGTTTCTCAAGTTTTTGTGTTGCAATTCAAAAATCTCTGAACATGAAAGGTGTTCAAAATGAAAAGTTACACAAGTTTTGTTTCAAGCCAAAGTTCATTTGAGTTCTAGTTTAGAAGTTATTTTAAAAACTCAAAAAGTATGATTCGGAGGGCACGCCATTTCCTGGGCAAAAATTTGTATTCTTTCCTAGGCTTCAACTAGACTTTTGTTTATCCTATCATCGATGGTGTGTCTATTAAATTTTGCCACTAAGTGCGTTGAGGTGAGAGTTATTTAATTTGTTTGATTAAAGTACATGTATTTATGCACATATACACATCTATTTTTAATTCAAAGCAAAACCAATTTATAATTCGTTTCTTTTAAAATTTTCTTAGTTATTTATGCGTCGTGTTAAGCTAATGAGGCTTATTTCATAATTTAAACACCCGAGGTGTTACACTCAGCTGGCTGTTCTGACGGAGAGCCAGGTGCTGTGAGGTGACTACTAGTAAATGGCTTAAGAAGTTGTTTCCTTTTGACCCTCGAAACGCTTCTGCGAAACCTTCCGAGGCTCGCGGGCTACACCCAACGGGTGCGCCCAGGGGCGCATCCCGTTGAAGAAGAAGTACTAAGGTAGGAGTTTACTGAAGTCAAGTTGCAGCAAGAGCCTGAGGACATAAACATTCCTATATGATCATCGACTGGCCAAATTGCTCGGTCAGGCTCGATTCGGCGACTCGGCGCTCGGGGGCTTGATGGAGGTAGACCCAGGTACCTCCCTGCCGAGTGGAGATGGCTACCCGGCTAAACGACTCCGCATAAACGACCCGGCGTACAGGCACTTGGCTGGACGGCGGGCAGGATCCCCCGGGGGATCAGGATCTAAGTCGAAATGGATAGGCATGATCTTGTGTATCTTAACCGATCGGATTCCTTATAACAAACCCGAGTAGATTTACCCTAACTTGTTAAGGGGGGAAGGCTGTGACAACCCTGGTAATTGCCATTCCAAAAATCAATGACATTAGCCTAACTCTATGTTTTAAACCAACTAATGAGAGGGTGGAAAGAATTAAAACGGGTTCAGTTGGAATTCAAATTTAATTTAGGCACATTTGGACACATTTGAAACTTTTAAATTAACTTTAAAACCATAAGCCAAATGAGATTTTGCCTGAAACCAAAGTTGTAGAACTTTTTATTTTGAGCAACTTTCGTGTTCAAAAGTTTTTGAAATTCAAATCAGAAAGAGGAGAAAACGCCCTGTTTGCACCCAGCCCCCTGAACTTTTTCGAATTTTTGCACTTCGGTCCCTCGTTTCTCCCCCTCCTCTGCCGCGCCGCGCGCGCTCGCCCGCCCGCCGCGCGCCAGGTGGCCGGCGTCGCCTGACCGGCGCGAAGCGCCAGGCCAGTGGCCGCCGCACCACCCCGCCACGGCCGGCTTTGCCCCGCCCCGACGCCGCGCGGCCAGTCCCCGCCCGCGCGTGCTGCCGCGCCCACGCCGCCGCCCGCCCCGCCCAGTGGCCGCGCTCCGCCGTGCCGCCCCGGCCCCCGCGCCCCGCCAGCTGCCGCGCCTGCCCTCCGCCCGAGCCGCTGCAGCAGCTGCTCCCCAATCCGCACGCCGCGCTATCTCCTCGCGCCCACGCCAAAATCGCGGCCGCCCAGTCGCCGCGCCCGCTCGCCGCACGCCGTGCCGGCGTTCTGCCGCCGCCCGCCGCAGCCAGTGCACGCCGCTGCCGTGCCCCGCCCCGCGCGTCGCCCAGGCACCTCCACACCCCCTCCTGTCCCTATAAATGCCCCGCCCGGCCACGCGCGCGAGCCCCCGGCCACCAGAACGCCTCGCCGTCGCCATCTCCGCCGCCGAGCACCACCCGCCCGTGGACAGCTCTCCACAGCCGCCCACTGCCCAAACTGAGCCCCCAGCCACCACTACATCACCTCACCGCAGCTCGCCGACCCACCCAACGCCACCCAGAGCCACCGGAGCGCCGCCGCCCGCGCTGCCGTCGCCACCGCCGCCCCTGCTCGCCGTGGACAGCACGACTCCGACCCCCTCCGTCCAAACCGAGCCTCTGAGTAGCTTCCCCACGCGTCACTGAAGCGCACCGACCGGACCACGCCGCCCCAAGCCCGCCGGAGCACCGCCGTCGACGCGAGCCGCGCCGCCGCCGCCTCTGCTCCAACGCCGGCGAGCCCTTCCCGGCCGTCCCCCACCTGAACAACATCCCCACAAGGTAGCCCTCGCACCCCTGAACCTTCCCCGACCCCCTCCCCTCGCCGCCGGCGAGCCCCCTCGCCGGAATTTTGGCCGGCCGCCGTACCAGAGCCGCCGAGGACCCAATTGCAAGGATTTAAATCTTTAGAAGGGTCTGAGCGCAAGATTCAAGGACCTAGTTGTAAAAGAAAGTTTCAAACCTAGATTCAAATTCAGTGAACTTGTAAAATTCGTATAAAATCGTAGAAAATTCAGAAAAATGCAAACTCAACTGTTCTGGAATCCGCAGAACAAACTCTACCACTTTTGTTACAAAAGTTTTCTCAGTATCTCAAAATATTTTGCTCTACATTAAATAGAAGCTTTAATGGACTTATTTTGTACCCACTGTTCTAGAACAATGCTGACCCTAGATTTTGGGCAGTGAATTAGTTGCTTGATGTTTAGGACTGTATAAAAAGATCAGGCCCAAATTCCATCTCTAGCTCTACTGTTTGTTAAACTAAGTTTTAATTCATGTGTAAATAGAATGTTTTATCCCTGCAGTTAGGTGGTGAGTCACCCATTGAAACTTTTACTATGCTAATGTATTGGTATCTAGAAGCCAGTGAAAAATTAGGAGCATTTTTATCCCAAAGTAACCCACTTATTTGATTTATGTGCGAATAACACACATTAAATCAAGAAAATAGTATCTTAGCTTGGAAAATTCTCAAATTTTTACTGGAAGATAAAATATGGTAGAGGTTGCTGTGTAAAAAGTTCCATGGACAAACACCCTGTGTAGGGTCCTGTAAAAATGAATCTTTGAATAGCCTAGGTGTAGAATATCATATTTTCTATGCTCTGGATACTGCATGATAAATCCTACAAAAATTACAGTAGCTTCTGCATGCTTAAGTGAGAGCTCTGTAAAAATCTTAGACTCATTTGTTGCACCAATTGTTCTGTACAAAAAGAACAAGTATCTAACAGCAACAATGAAATATATTTCTCAGAATTAATCTGTTACATAAAATTGGCTGAAAATTTTACAGTAAGCACATCTTTCCTTGATGTGCCTAAATCCCAAAATTCATGACCAGAAACTATCCCTTGTAGTAATTACTCTCAAATCGTAATCAAGTGCTATTTCCACGACTTAAACTTGTGCACTCATGTAGAATTGACGACTCTCGCCGACGGAACCTACGAGCTGGTGCCCGCGTCCGAGAGTGAGCAGCGTGAAGCTCAAGCAAATCTAACTGAAGCTTTTGAAGACCCGAGCCCAAGTTCGGAAGATCCCCAAGCGAACTGCGAAGGCAAGCCCCGGAGCATAACCCATTCTTTCCGAAATTATGCAACTCATTACTCTTTGCTTGTGCATTAAGTTTATAGGAGTTGGATGAAAACTTAGTTGCATGATGTCAGGAACCCTTGCGTGAAAACTAGATGTAAGGTTCGATAGACTGCTGTGCTAATAGGACTCCGGTAAAAGTCGAGTGATTTCCTGTCACTCGCGAGAAAATAGGAGTTGAATGACTACTACACGCTGCAATCATAAGGACACGGACGGGTTATGTAACAATGATTACGATTGAGGCCCGTCTGTCTAGTGAAAAATGCTAAGGCCGCAGGGTGTGGTAGTGATGGTTAAGTCTTTGAACGTACTAAACACATGCCGAGATTATGGGAATCGGTAAGCTTAAGTACCTGATTGGCCCGGCAAGGGGACGGCATCCTACCCTTTGAACTTCGGTCCCATGTGCATATGGCGAGTGCAGAGAGTGGTCACGACCCGGCGCCGAACCGTGGCGTGAAGCTCTTGTACTCTCGGAGGGTAGCCCCGATCCACGACCCGGAAAGAAAGGGGAAAAGTTGCACGTGTGACTCTAGGGAGTAACCACGTGACGTGTGTTTGGGTTTCCCTTGCAAGGTTAAGAAATTCGATTCGAATCGTCCGTTTCTCACGGCTATTGAGACTGCTTAACCATTTTTACCCACAGAGTAAGAAGAGGAACAATGATGATGAATGAACTGGTTGGATGGAAAATTTAATGCTTCACCATGTATGCTTTAGATAGCTGCTTACCTAGACTGGCTAACGAAACTAGAATCTTGAGCTAAAAGTTGAAAGTAAGGACCCACTTGTAGATGCTTTTCGGCAAAACAAACCCCTGAGCCAAAAAGCCTTGCATGTCTAGAGTCGGTGGAGTAGTTCCCACTACACGGGTAAGTCTTGCTGAGTATTAGTATACTCAGTCTTGCTTGTCACTCGTTTTCAGGTGAGCCCTTCGAAGACATGATTGCTAGCTTGACTTGGCCCTGCACTCTTCCCCCTGGTTGGTCGGTGGAATGGGATGCGCCCCCGTCCAACGGAGATAAGGCCGAGTGATGTCTCGTACGGGCTTCATCGAGACAATCCTGTATCGTCGAGTAGTTTCCGTTGTTTATTTCCGCTGCAATTTAACTCCGAAGAACTTATTATGTCAATTGGAGAATTTGGTTTCTAAACTCAGAACTTGGTCTGTAATTTTTACTTATGTTAATGTCGTAATATTTGCTGGAATGTGGTATTCTCTGGGCTCATCGTCGCGTGAGCATTTGTATGTATGGCGCTCGATCCGATTACCGTGGTTGTATCGGGAGGTTATACCCGACAGACCAGTGGATTACTCCGTCTGAAGTGTAAGGTTAACCGGGAGTGCCTTAATGGTGATGGTTAATACACTTGAGCCGGATTAATTCAGGTGGTTCTGCCACAGCTGGTATCAGAGCCGTAGCTGGTGCCACAGCTGGCAACAGCGGACACTAGAGCCGAAATACATACGCCAGAGAATGCTACAAGCCTTAAAAACTCATTTTACTAAAACTTGACTAGAAGGTTGTGTTGCGAAAAGCGTTGGTACGATAAGGATGGTGCCTAGTTCGTAAAGCCCTAAGGGATTATGGGAAAGTTACTAGGTGGCTATCTAACTTCTATATATAGTATCAACTGACTTCCAGCACATTACTTTCTGTCGAAACTTACTTTCATGCACAACCGACCCTAAATTCTGTAACGACGCACTCGTCGCTAAGGTAAGAAGGTAAGGATCCTCAGCCAACTGAGAGAGCTGGCCTTCCTGTCGGTGATGCGAACCGAACGCTGCCCTCAAGCAGTGGCTTACTTGAGGTGCTGCCAATATGCCAACTGTTAGTTGAACATATTGGGAGTAGAAGGTTCGGCGCAGGGTATGGCGATCGCTGTTCATACCCCCGTCTCATGACGGTACCCCCGTGAATACGCTATCTCGATAGCGTATGTTAACGTCGTCTGTACGGCGGAAATTGTACAGATATCGTTTCTATAAGTAAACGGTAATGAATACGGACGCTTTCATGAGTGCTGGCATGAAAGGTTCATGAAATATATATGCTTTGTCAATCTTCTACAGGTACACTAACCGCGATTACGATAAGTTAAGGAACGATTAAGAAGACTCGACTAGCTATTATAGCGAGAGCCGTATTGTGTATGCCACCGCAACTATCTTCGTAAGACCAAAGCTATTTGGCAATTATTTTATTTTGTGAGGACGAATAAGGACGTGCATACATCATGAACATATGTGTCTAAAAATCAAAAACGCGTTGTATGAGAGTGGTAAGGTTCTTGCGTATCTAAACCATGGTTTGCATAAGGACTATCTAGCGAAACTGTCCGAAATCTGCCGTCACCAAAAAGAGCGATTTATTGGCCAAAGAAAATGACCTTTCCTGATAAAGTTCATGTTGAAGAAATTGTTCCAAACCTTGTGATCTATCTTCTGTTCAAAAATGAAAAAAATTCTGAACTTATGAATAGTGGGAAATAACAGAAACCTTGGAATGTCAGAATTCTGTCCAGAATAAGCCCTTCTGCCTCTTAAATTTTTAGGCCCCCTTCCTGCGGTTTTCTGCAAAAGAGCACAACACAAAACTTGTTCCAAATTTACCCAGGTAGCTTCTGTTAAAATTTGGTAAAATTTGGCTGGGTAGATTTTCCCTGGTGCACGAAACTCTAGCCCTCTGTTCACTGAAAATTCTGGGTAGACAGAGAGGTAAAACCTGAAAGGAACGACCATCTTAGAGACCTATTCAGCTCTGGAGTTGACTAGAAAAGTTGTCCACAAATACCTTAGGAGTGACCTGGTAAAATTTGAGAAGTTTTGGATGAGAACTGTGGGAGTTATGGTTATTTTTGTACACTATACAGAATCTGTCCTTATGCTGTCACAGTTTTTCACTATCTCACTCCATTTGATCTTTTGTTCAGATGGCCGAGCCTGTTGATATGATGGTGGATGAGGATGGACGCGTACACTCGCAGTGTCTCCACTGGGAGGGCTTTCCCTCTATTTTGTGGGATGTTCTGCGTACCGCGGGCTATCTAGTTCCCCCACGTTACGCCGGACTGGAGTTTGCAGAAAATGGAGTTACCCAGTGCCGTGTCAACGTAACTATCTTTCCGCACCCGCTACACCCGGAGTGGCCCGCCTTGGAGCTTGAGGCTGTTGGTCGCCGTTTGGCCGATACTTCGGAGCTTGCAGCCATGATGGCGCTCACCACGTTTTGTGCGCAGCGTCCCGAGGTTGTCACACTCACTCCCATTGGATTGTTTCCTGCTGCCCAGGACAACGACCCCTTTTGGCTCAACAGGGTGCAGCACGCACAGTACTTGGTAGACTTTCATGCCCAGGAGACTATCCACACCTCCGTGCGGTGCATGAGTGCACTCTACCGGCTTCAGACTCTCCAGAGTCAGGCACTCGAGCAGCTCACTGATCTTGCTCAGGCCTACCATATGATGGCAGATACCAGGGATGAGCAGATAAAGGAGCTCAGTCAGGATCTTGAGGACAGAGATGCTCAGATTGGCCAACTGGAGGGCCAAATCCAGGAGCAGGACACTCTCATGGGTGAGAGGGATACCACGATAGCACAGTTGGAGGAGCAGCTCCATGATCTGAACCTTGAGTTGGAGGATGCTAATGAGCACATTCAGTGGCATCATGATCAGAATGACCATCCCCATGAGGACGACATGGAGGAGGATGAGGAGGAGCCACAGGAGATTGATTGTATCTCAGGTATGGATTTCGAGGGTGAGGTACCACAGGCACCTCGGATGGGAGCTCACTCTCCTGCTCACAGCGAGTCGTCCGTCAACGACTTGGATGATTTCTAGGGGACGACCTAGGAGGACTTTTGCACATACTCCTCGATAGGGTAGCCTAACTTTTGGCAAGTGTTGTAATAGGCTAACTAGGAGTTGAGTAACTCTTTTGTGTTGGGTACACCTGAACCATGTGGATACCCTCAGCCTGTAAGGAACGGCGATAAACTTGGGTGATTTCGTTGTAACTTGGTAAACAATGAAATCCACAATCGCTGAGACTTGTCGGAATTTTTACCCATGTCTCCTTACATTTCATGGCTGAGTGTTGAATACCAAACTTGTGCTAAATTTTGTGATCTAGGTTCTCACAAAAATTCAGCATCATTGGACCTCGTTAGTTTAAGATATAGGCGAAACAGTACCGATCAATCTGCTGAAAAACAGCTAAGACAGCAAGGCAAAGGACGAGATTTTCGACCACCTTAGCCATCGCTCTAGCACCGAAGTTAAATACCAAAGTGGTGCATCCCTAAATTATCTGACTACTGCCAAAGTTTGAAATGTTTTGGATGGACCCACAGCAGGCTATGATTTTTCTCGTAGCAAACAGAGATTCTGTCCATACTTCTAGCTATGACTTCGGAAGCCTCCGACTACCCAATTATTTATGAATCAAGGAAGTAATGTGGATCGCGTTGCTAATGGTAACCTTTCACGTTTTAGATGGTTGGATCAACACGTGGCAACCGCGAGGGTTTTGGTGCCGGTGGCAGCCGCTCGCGACAATCGCCACCACCCCCGCCCAGTTTGGTGGAAGTGATGGCCGCTCAAACCGAGCTGCTACGTCAGATTGTGCAAGGACAACACCAGCAGAGGGGTGGGCACAATGCTCACCAACCACAAGCTGCAGGATACACGGATTTCTTGGGGACCCAACCGCCCTTGTTCCATAAGACCGAGGAACCCCTGGACGCAGATGCATGGATTCGCACCATAGAATCCAAGTTCACACTACTTGTGGCCCCATGCTCAGAAGCCAACAAAGCTCGTTTTGCCGCGCAACAGCTTCGCGGTACCGCTCGTCTGTGGTGGGACCACTATTTTGCGATGCTCCCGGCTGATCATGTGGTCGACTGGGATGAGTTCAAGACCGCGTTCCGGGCACATCATATCCCCGAGGGTCTCATGGAGAGGAAGTTGAACGAGTTCCTGGCACTCACCCAGGGCACCCGCACCGTGTTGCAGTACGCCCAAGCGTTCAACAACCTATGCCAGTATGCGGGCTATCACGCTGATACGGATGCCAAGAAGCGTGATCGCTTCCGCCGAGGTCTGAATACCAAGCTCAAGGAACGTCTGAACCTAGCCAGGGCTGACACCTACAACGAGTTGGTCAATATGGCCATTACCCAGGAAGACTGTATCATGGCACACCGGGCAGAGAAGAAGAGAAAGGCACCCGCAGGACCATCAAGTGTCCAACCACCAAGGTATCGCATCGTGCAAAATACCGCACCCACAGCTCCACCAAGGGCCCCGCAGCCAGGAAGATGGATTGCCAGACCCCCACAGCAGCCAGGCATGGTACGACCCCCGATGCCTTCACCGAATGGTCCGAGACCCGTTCTTCAACAGTCTCTTCGACCTAGCCCCGCGAATCGCTGTTTCAAATGCGGGAGTTCCAGCCACTTCGCACGAGAATGCCCTCAGCCTGGACAGCCCAACCAAGGTCAAGGACCCAACCCGAACACCAAGAACAGGGGCAAGAGACAGACCCTGCAAGTCAAGCAAGACGGATTAACTTCACCACGCTTGCAGAGCTTCCAGAAGGAGCCCCAGTGATGTCGGGTACATTCTCTATCCATAACAAGCCCGCAGTTATATTATTTGATTCTGGTGCATCGCATAGTTTCATAAGTGCAAAATTCGGTGCAAAAGTAGGCTTGGTTGTTTGTCACACCAAAGGGTCATATATGATATCAACACCGGGTGGTAAAATTGCTTCAAACCAAATGATCAGACAAGTACCAGTCAAATTGGGAAGTAAAACCATCGACACGGACCTTGTCCTTTTACCCCTCGACGGCCTGGACGTTATTTTGGGAATGAACTGGATGGCTATGCATGGAGTCACACTGGACCTTTCTTCCCGAGCCGTTGAGATAAATTCACCTAGTCACGGAGCCACTACCCTTTTCCTACCATTCATAGATTGCACGAATTCCTGTGCTTATAAGATGGAAGGACTTAAGCTAGATGATATTCTTGTGGTAAACGAGTATGCCGATGTTTTCCCGGATGACTTACCAGGAATGCCACCGGATAGGGATATTGAGTTCGTTATTGAACTACAGCCAGGCACTGCACCTATATCCAAGAGACCATATAGGATGCCCCCTAAAGAATTGGCCGAGCTGAAACTTCAACTCCAAGAACTACTGGACAAAGGTTTCATTCGCCCTAGCGCGTCACCTTGGGGATGTCCAGCCCTATTCGTAAAGAAGAAGGATGACAGTTTGAGATTATGTGTGGACTACCGACCTCTCAATGCGGTAACAGTTAAAAACAAATACCCCCTTCCTCGCATCGATGTACTCTTCGATCAATTAGCTGGAGCCAGAGTCTTCTCAAAGATTGATCTTCGTTCGGGATATCATCAGATCAAGATTCGCCCGTGCGATATTCCTAAGACTGCCTTCTCCACAAGATATGGACTATATGAATTCTTGGTCATGTCCTTTGGACTCACCAATGCCCCTGCCTACTTCATGTATCTCATGAATTCGGTATTCATGCCCGAACTTGACAAATTCGTCGTAGTGTTCATCGACGACATTCTTATCTATTCCAAGGATGAGGAAGAGCATGCCAAGCCCCTTCGCATTGTTCTTCAGCGACTCAGAGACCATCAGCTCTATGCTAAGTTTTCTAAGTGTGAATTCTGGTTGGATACTGTAAAGTTCTTAGGTCACACGATCTCCAGCGAAGGCATAGCTGTTGACCCCAGCAAGGTACAAGAGGTGATGGATTGGAAACCCCCTACCTCTGTTCATCAGATTCGCAGTTTTCTCGGCTTAGCCGGTTACTACCGTCGCTTCATCCCGGATTTCTCCCGAATTGCTAAGCCCATGACGGAACTATTGAAGAAGGAAGTAAAGTTTATATGGAATGAGAAGTGTGAGGAAGCCTTCCACACTCTCAGAGAGCATCTGACTACTGCACCTGTGTTAGCTCAACCCGATAATACCAAGTCATTCGATGTGTATTGTGACGCATCAGGTACTGGTCTAGGATGTGTGCTTATGCAAGAGAATCGAGTGGTTGCATATGCCTCACGAGCCCTTCGGCCCCACGAACAGAATTATCCCACGCATGACCTTGAACTCGCAGCCGTCATTCACGCTCTGAAGATATGGAGACACTATCTCATGGGTACACAGTGCAATATCTACACGGATCATAAGAGTCTCAAGTACATCTTCACACAAGCCGATCTGAATATGAGACAACGAAGATGGCTAGAATTAATCAAAGATTATGACCTCGAAGTGCACTATCACCCCGGTAAGGCTAATGTAGTCGCGGATGCACTAAGCCGCAAGTCCCATTGCCATTGTTTATCCATGGAGTCCTACCATGAGACATTATGTGCAGACATGAGGAAGCTTAACTTGGAAATGGTTTTCCAAGGCACTCTAAATCACAACTCAGTTGAGCCCACTCTTCACGACCAAATCGTCATTGCACAACTACAGGATGAAGGAATTAAGATCATCAAACAGAAACTCTCTCTAGGTGAGGAGAAGTATAAGTGTTTCCGCCAGGACCATAAGGGAGTCCTATGGTTCGGAAGTCGTATAGTCGTTCCGAAGAATCGTAAACTCCGCAAGCAAATTCTTGATGAGGCACACCTCTCCAAATTCTCTATCCACCCCGGCAGTAGCAAAATGTATCAGGACCTAAGGCAAAACTTCTGGTGGACTAGAATGAAAAGGGAAATTGCTACGTATGTCTCGGAATGTGACACGTGCGAGAGAGTAAAAGCTAGCCACTTAAAGGTAGCCGGTACACTTCAACCGTTACCTATACCATCATGGAAATGGGAAGACATAAGTATGGACTTCATCGTGGGACTACCAAACACTTCCCAGAAACATGATTCCATATGGGTTATCGTTGATAGACTCACGAAGACGGCACATTTTCTTCCGGTGCACACCACCTATTCTACCAAGAAAAATGCCGAGATTTACCTCGATCGTATTGTTTGCCTGCATGGAATACCTAAGACAATTATTTCCGATCGTGGTCCCCAGTTTGTAGCATGCTTTTGGGAACAACTGCAAACGTCTCTTGGCACAAAGCTGATTCGCAGCTCAGCATACCACCCTCAGACCGATGGACAAACGGAAAGAGTAAACCATATTCTTGAAGACATGCTGAGAGCCTGTGTCATTCATTATGACAAGAATTGGGCCAAATGCCTACCCCTGGCAGAGTTCTCGTACAACAACAGCTACCAAACGAGTTTGAAAATGGCACCATTTGAGGCCCTGTACGGACGAAGGTGTCCAACTCCTTTGAGCTGGTCGCAAACCGGAGAACGTAACATAATTGGACCCGACCTGGTAATCGAGGCAGAAGAGAAAGTAAAAGTAATACAAGCAAATCTTAAAGCCGCACAAGCCCGACAAAAGAGCTATTCTGACAAAAGGAGAAAGCCCCTAAAGTTCGAAGTTGGCGATCATGTCTATCTTCGAGTTTCACCAACCAAGGGAGTGCGAAGATTTGGAATCAAAGGCAAACTAGCTCCCCGTTATGTTGGTCCCTACGAAATCATTGAGAGCTGCGGACCCGTAGCCTACAAATTACGACTGCCCCCTCAGCTCACGGCCACCCATGATGTCTTCCACGTATCTCAACTCAAGAAGTGTATTCGAGTCCCCACCGAGATTGTGGAACAACAAGAAATATCGTTGGAACCCGACCTCTCGTATGTCGAATACCCAGTGAAGATTCTGGATCAAAAAGAAAGAGAGACCAGGAGGAAAGTGATTAGAATGTATAAAATACAATGGAATCGCCACACGGAAGAAGAAGCCACCTGGGAAACGGAGAGCTACCTGAACAAACATTTCCCTGGGTTTCTTGTCTCAACCACGGGTATGTGCACCCACGCCCACACTAAGAATTACCGAATCTCGGGGCGAGATTCTTGTTAAGGGGGGAAGGCTGTGACAACCCTGGTAATTGCCATTCCAAAAATCAATGACATTAGCCTAACTCTATGTTTTAAACCAACTAATGAGAGGGTGGAAAGAATTAAAACGGGTTCAGTTGGAATTCAAATTTAATTTAGGCACATTTGGACACATTTGAAACTTTTAAATTAACTTTAAAACCATAAGCCAAATGAGATTTTGCCTGAAACCAAAGTTGTAGAACTTTTTATTTTGAGCAACTTTCGTGTTCAAAAGTTTTTGAAATTCAAATCAGAAAGAGGAGAAAACGCCCTGTTTGCACCCAGCCCCCTGAACTTTTTCGAATTTTTGCACTTCGGTCCCTCGTTTCTCCCCCTCCTCTGCCGCGCCGCGCGCGCTCGCCCGCCCGCCGCGCGCCAGGTGGCCGGCGTCGCCTGACCGGCGCGAAGCGCCAGGCCAGTGGCCGCCGCACCACCCCGCCACGGCCGGCTTTGCCCCGCCCCGACGCCGCGCGGCCAGTCCCCGCCCGCGCGTGCTGCCGCGCCCACGCCGCCGCCCGCCCGCCCAGTGGCCGCGCTCCGCCGTGCCGCCCCGGCCCCCGCGCCCCGCCAGCTGCCGCGCCTGCCCTCCGCCCGAGCCGCTGCAGCAGCTGCTCCCCAATCCGCACGCCGCGCTATCTCCTCGCGCCCACGCCAAAATCGCGGCCGCCCAGTCGCCGCGCCCGCTCGCCGCACGCCGCGCCGGCGTTCTGCCGCCGCCCGCCGCAGCCAGTGCACGCCGCTGCCGTGCCCCGCCCCGCGCGTCGCCCAGGCACCTCCACACCCCCTCCTGTCCCTATAAATGCCCCGCCCGGCCACGCGCGCGAGCCCCCGGCCACCAGAACGCCTCGCCGTCGCCATCGCCGCCGCCGAGCACCACCCGCCCATGGACAGCTCTCCACAGCCGCCCACTGCCCAAACTGAGCCCCCAGCCACCACTACATCACCTCACCGCAGCTCGCCGACCCACCCAACGCCACCCAGAGCCACCGGAGCGCCGCCGCCCGCGCTGCCGTCGCCGCCGCCGCCCCTGCTCGCCGTGGACAGCACGACTCCGACCCCCTCCGTCCAAACCGAGCCTCTGAGTAGCTTCCCCACGCGTCACTGAAGCGCACCGACCGGACCACGCCGCCCCAAGCCCGCCGGAGCACCGCCGTCGACGCGAGCCGCGCCGCCGCCGCCTCTGCTCCAACGCCGGCGAGCCCTTCCCGGCCGTCCCCCACCTGAACAACACCCCCACAAGGTAGCCCTCGCACCCCTGAACCTTCCCCGACCCCCTCCCCTCGCCGCCGGCGAGCCCCCTCGCCGGAATTTCGGCCGGCCGCCGTACCAGAGCCGCCGAGGACCCAATTGCAAGGATTTAAATCTTTAGAAGGGTCTGAGCGCAAGATTCAAGGACCTAGTTGTAAAAGAAAGTTTCAAACCTAGATTCAAATTCAGTGAACTTGTAAAATTCATATAAAATCGTAGAAAATTCAGAAAAATGCAAACTCAACTGTTCTGGAATCCGCAGAACAAACTCTACCACTTTTGTTACAAAAGTTTTCTCAGTATCTCAAAATATTTTGCTCTACATTAAATAGAAGCTTTAATGGACTTATTTTGTACCCACTGTTCTAGAACAATGCTGACCCTAGATTTTGGGCAGTGAATTAGTTGCTTGATGTTTAGGACTGTATAAAAAGATCAGGCCCAAATTCCATCTCTAGCTCTACTGTTTGTTAAACTAAGTTTTAATTCATGTGTAAATAGAATGTTTTATCCCTGCAGTTAGGTGGTGAGTCACCCATTGAAACTTTTACTATGCTAATGTATTGGTATCTAGAAGCCAGTGAAAAATTAGGAGCATTTTTATCCCACAGTAACCCACTTATTTGATTTATGTGCGAATAACACACATTAAATCAAGAAAATAGTATCTTAGCTTGGAAAATTCTCAAATTTTTACTGGGCGATAAACTATGGTAGCGGTTGCTGTGTAAAAAGTTCCATGGACAAACACCCTGTGTAGGGTCCTGTAAAAATGAATCTTTGAATAGCCTAGGTGTAGAATGTCATATTTTCTATGCTCTGGATACTGTATGATAAATCCTACAAAAATTACAGTAGCTTCTGCATGCTTAAGTGAGAGCTCTGTAAAAATCTTAGACTCATTTGTTGCACCAATTGTTCTGTACAAAAAGAACAAGTATCTAACAGCAACAATGAAATATATTTCTCAGAATTAATCTGTTACATAAAATTGGCTGAAAATTTTACAGTAAGCACATCTTTCCTTGATGTGCCTAAATCCCAAAATTCATGACCAGAAACTATCCCTTGTAGTAATTACTCTCAAATCGTAATCAAGTGTTATTTCCACGACTTAAATTTGTGCACTCATGTAGAATCGACGACTCTCGCCGACGGAACCTACGAGCTGGTGCCCGCGTCCGAGAGTGAGCAGCGTGAAGCTCAAGCAAATCTAACTGAAGCTTTTGAAGACCCGAGCCCAAGTTCGGAAGATCCCCAAGCGAACTGCGAAGGCAAGCCCCGGAGCATAACCCATTCTTTCCGAAATTATGCAACTCATTACTCTTTGCTTGTGCATTAAGTTTATAGGAGTTGGATGAAAACTTAGTTGCATGATGTCAGGAACCCTTGCGTGAAAACTAGATGTAAGGTTCGATAGACTGCTGTGCTAATAGGACTCCGGTAAAAGTCGAGTGATTTCCTGTCACTCACGAGAAAATAGGAGTTGAATGACTACTACACGCTGCAATCATAAGGACACGGACGGGTTATGTAACAATGATTACGATTGAGGCTCGTCTGTCTAGTGAAAAATGCTAAGGCCGCAGGGTGTGGTAGTGATGGTTAAGTCTTTGAACGTACTAAACACATGCCGAGATTATGGGAATCGGTAAGCTTAAGTACCTGATTGGCCCGGCAAGGGGACGGCATCCTACCCTTTGAACTTCGGTCCCATGTGCATATGGCGAGTGCAGAGAGTGGTCACGACCCGGCGCCGAACCGTGGCGTGAAGCTCTTGTACTCTCGGAGGGTAGCCCCGATCCACGACCCGGAAAGAAAGGGGAAAAGTTGCACGTGTGACTCTAGGGAGTAACCACGTGACGTGTGTTTGGGTTTCCCTTGCAAGGTTAAGAAATTCGATTCGAATCGTCCGTTTCTCACGGCTATTGAGACTGCTTAACCATTTTTACCCACAGAGTAAGAAGAGGAACAATGATGATGAATGAACTGGTTGGATGGAAAATTTAATGCTTCACCATGTATGCTTTAGATAGCTGCTTACCTAGACTGGCTAACGAAACTAGAATCTTGAGCTAAAAGTTGAAAGTAAGGACCCACTTGTAGATGCTTTTCGGCAAAACAAACCCCTGAGCCAAAAAGCCTTGCATGTCTAGAGTCGGTGGAGTAGTTCCCACTACACGGGTAAGTCTTGCTGAGTATTAGTATACTCAGTCTTGCTTGTCACTCGTTTTCAGGTGAGCCCTTCGAAGACATGATTGCTAGCTTGACTTGGCCCTGCACTCTTCCCCCTGGTTGGTCGGTGGAATGGGATGCGCCCCCGTCCAACGGAGATAAGGCCGAGTGATGTCTCGTACGGGCTTCATCGAGACAATCCTGTATCGTCGAGTAGTTTCCGTTGTTTATTTCCGCTGCAATTTAACTCCGAAGAACTTATTATGTCAATTGGAGAATTTGGTTTCTAAACTCAGAACTTGGTCTGTAATTTTTACTTATGTTAATGTCGTAATATTTGCTGGAATGTGGTATTCTCTGGGCTCATCGTCGCGTGAGCATTTGTATGTATGGCGCTCGATCCGATTACCGTGGTTGTATCGGGAGGTTATACCCGACAGACCAGTGGATTACTCCGTCTGAAGTGTAAGGTTAACCGGGAGTGCCTTAATGGTGATGGTTAATACACTTGAGCCGGATTAATTCAGGTGGTTCTGCCACAACCATCAAGTTCACGGGCTCTCTTCGATCCACCCTGCCTACAAATCTACTGCTTGGGGCTACCCTTGGCAGACTTGCCGGAATGCAAATCCGACAGTGACGCAGAGTGGTTCCAGGATGCATCGGTTTATATTCAAGTAGCCACCCAACTAGGTTATTTTTTGACGCGAACGATGCTGGTGCGAGTCGACGTGGCTGAGTCGCAGCCCCCGAGCGTGCTGGACGAATCGGAAAGGGCCATACCAGATCGTTTTATAGCCGCGAAAGGGGAGTAATGCACAGGAAAAGAAGAAAGCGATGAAGATGCTTTTATTATTATTCAAAAAGGTTGGGGTACATAGCTGCAAGCTCCTCTTAAGGATAGAAGTGCCGAAGGTGTTCGATGTTCCATGGGTTGCCCACATCCGTGCCATCTTCCTTTTGTAGATGATAGGTGTCGGGGGCAACGACTGCGCTGACAATGAAGGGCCCTTCCCATGGGGAAGATAGCTTGTGTGCGCCGGTGGTAGAATGGATGAGTCGCAGGATCATGTCGCCTATGTTGAAGTCCCTCTCCTGCACATTTCTGTCGTGATAGCGCCTGAGCTGCTGTTCATAACGTGCGTGCTGGAAGGCAGCTGTGACTCGGTGCTCTTTGACTAGGTCGATGTCGTGGCGCCAAGTCGTTTCTGCCTCGCCTTCCTCGTAGTTTTGGATGCGCGGAGCCCCAAAGGTTATGTCGCTCGGGAGGACAGCCTCCAAGCCATAAACCAGGAAGAAGGGGGAGTAGCCGGTGGCCCAGCTCTTCTGGGTGCGTAGGCCCCAAACGACCTGTGGTAGTTCCTGGATCCACTTGGGACCGAACTTCACGAGTGGGTCGAAGAGACGCGCCTTGAGCCCCTGGAGGATCATATCGTTGGCACGTTCGACCTGGCTGTTGCACCTTGGATGAGCCATGGAAGCATAATAGACGTCGATGCAGTTTTCTAGGCAAAGGTCCCAGAATGCGCTGCCTATGAACCATGTACCCAGGTCGGTGATGATCCTATTGGGCACACCGAACCTATGGGAAATTTCCTGGATGAATTCAACCGCTTTGAGTGTTGTGGTCGCCGCGACTGGTTTGACTTTGATCCACTTGGTAAACTTGTCGATGGCTATGAATATGTGATTGTAGCCACCTACCGCCATCTTGAGGGGTCCAACCAAGTCGAGGCCCCAGCAGGCAAAGGGCCAAGAAGGAGGAATCGTTCGCAGAGCCTGGGCCGGAATGTGCTGCTGCTTGGCGAAGAATTGGCACCCTGGGCACCTTTTCACGATGTTGTGGGCGTCGACAAGTGCGATAGGCCAGTAGAAGCAAGATCTGAACGCCTTGCCGACTATGGTTGAGGCGCCTGCGTGGTTACCGCAGATACCCGAGTGGATGTCATGGAGTAAAGCCACTCCTTCGCTCTGAGTGATGCACTTGGACAGCGTCCCTGAAGATGACCACGTAGCTAGCGGCTCATCACGAGAGCTTCTCATGTTCTTTCTTGTCAGGTGTGGACTTGTTGTTGACGAGAAAGTCGATGATGGGAAAATGCCCGTCGGAGTCGATCACCAACACCTCTTGGCCCTGAGCAGGAACCAAGTCTGGCTTGGTGGGAGGTGGTTCTTCAACTTCGACCGTGGGTCGTCTCAGGGCTTGGACGAAGACTCCGGCCGGGTCCAGGGCGCGACTGGAGCCGAGCTTGGAGAGGACATCGGCCGCGACGTTGTAGTCTCTGATGACATGGTGGAACTCCAACCCATAGAAGCTGGCTTCCAATTTTTGTATCTCCTTGCAGTAGGCGTCCATCTTCTCCTTTGTGCAGTTTCCAGTCTTTGTCGACTTGCTGGATAACGACTTTGGAGTCGCCGTAGGCGAGGAGGCGCTTGATACCAAGCGAAGCGGCGATCCAGAGACCCTGGATGAGGGCTTCATACTCAGCAGCATTGTTAGTTGCCTTGAAAAGTAGTTGGAGGACGTACTTGAGTTGTTTGCCTTTTGGGGAGATGAGTAGGACTCCAGCACCGGCTCCATCGAGGTTGAGGGCACTGTCGAAGTACATCTTCCAATGCTCGGATTGTTCCTCGGATGATGGGTCTTGTATCTCTGTCCACTCGGCCACAAAGTCAGCCAGGGCTTGGGACTTGATCGTGGACTGAGGGGAGAAGTGAAGGCTGAGCGCGCCCAGCACGACGGACCACTTGATGACTCGGCTGTTGGCATCGCGGTTGTGAAGGATGTCGCCGAGTGGAAATGAGGAGATGACTCTGATGATGTGTGCTTGAAAGTAATGCCGGAGCTTCTTGGACGTGATGAGGACTGCGTACAGGAGCTTCTGGACATGGGGGTAGCGCACCTTGGACTCGCCGAGTACCTCGCTGACGAAGTAGACGGGTCGCTGCACCGTGTAGATGTGACCTGGCTTGTCTCGCTCGATGACCAGGATGGTACTAACCACGTGAGTGGTTGCGGCTATGTAGAGGAGGAGCTCCTCATTGGGCTCTGGAGCCGTGAGGACTGGTAGGTTAGTAAGAAAATCCTTGAGCTCTTGGAAGGCTCTAGTGGTGTCGTCGTTCCATACAAACTTGTCTGCCTTATGAAGCAGCTTGAAGAAGGGGAGTCCCTTGTCGCCGAGTCGACTGATGAACCGACTCAGCTCCGCCAAGCACCCGGTCAGCTTCATCACATCCTTCTTGCACCGAGGGGGCTTCATTCTCTTGATGGCGTTGACCTTGGTGGGGTTGGCTTCGATGCCTCGATTACTGACTATGAAGCCGAGTAACTTTCCTGAGGGGACACCGAAAAAACACTTGCATGGGTTTAGTTTCCACTTGAATTTCCTGAGATTTTCAAATGTTTCCACTAGGTCTGCTACGAACTGATCATAGGACCTAGTTTTATGACAACATCGTCGACATATGCTTCGACGTTGCGGCCGATCTGACCTTGGAGGCATCTCTGGATGGCCTTCTGATACGTAGCACCTGCATTTTTGAGGCCAAACGTCATGGGGTTGTAGCAGTACGCCCTGAACGGCGTGATGAACGACGTGTTTTCGTGATCCGACTCCTTGAGAGCTATCTGATGGTACCTAGAGTAACAGACAAGAAATGAGAGGAGGACGAACCCAGCCGTAGAGTCAACGACCTAGTCGATGCGAGGAAGAGGGAAGGGGTCTTTAGGGCAATGTTTGTTGAGATCCGTGTAGTCAACACACATTCTCCATTCGCCATTTTGCTTTTTTACAAGGACTGGGTTTGCCAGCCATTCGGGGTGTGTGACTTCACGAATGAATCCTGCGGCTAGGAGCCAAGTAACTTCTACCCTAATATCCTCCTTCCGATCTTGAGCGAAGTGCCGGAGTCGTTGCTTGATGGGTCGCACCTTTTTGTCGAGATCCAGGGAGTGCTCAGCCTCCTCCCTCAGAACGCCTGGCATGTCAGGGGGCTTCCATGCAAAGATGTCCCAATTGGCGCGGAGGAAGGAGATGAGCACGTCTTCCTATGCTTTGTCGAGGTCCGCCCTAATGAGGGCGGTCTTGTCCGGGTCGTTCTCCCTGAGAAGGATGGTCTTCGTTGCGCATTCGGGCTGTAGCTGTAACTCGGTGGCTGAGTCATTTGCCTGGATGGGGATGTGTAACACCCTGAATTTTCAGTTTTGCAATTTAAATAAATCTGCTAGGAAGGTAGAATTTTATTTGAGCTCTATTAAGGATCTAGGGATTTCTTAAGGCTTTGCTTGATTTTAGGCATTTAATTGTTTTCTGAAATTTAATTAATCAATCATAGGATCTTCTTGTGCATTCATGCTGTAACACTCTTTCTATTGTTTGTTGAGTTCAAATTGCAGATTTGAATTCATGTGTTTTAGTGTGTTTTGAAAATGTCAGTTTTCTTTCTTTCTTCTTCTACCTTGCCTTCTTCTTCCTCGGGCCTGTTTCCGCTTCCTTCTGCACCTGCAGCTGGTTGCAGTCAGGCCGCGCAGTAGCCTCGTCGCCGACCCAGCTAGCTTTGCAGCCTGGCACGGCCCAGTCCTCCGCCTGCCGCCTAGTGCCGCTGACGCGCGGGCCCCGCGCGTCATCCCCACCTCCGGCCAAGCCCGAGGCTGGCTCGATCCGCTCGCCCACCCCCCACCCCTGCACCGCGTTGACCTCGCGCCCGTGCCCCTGGGCCCGCACGCCTAGGCTGCCCTGCCCATTTTTAGCGTGCGCCGCCACCCCCGCGTGCCCTATTTTTCGCCTATTTGCAGCTCCAAAGCCCGCGCCCGCTTCAAAACCTAGCTCCAGGCCGCCGCCGATGTTCGAGCTCCAGGCCGCTCGCCGCGCCGCCGCTCTGCCGCCTGCCCGCACCAATAAAGCATCGCCAGAGCACCGTGACGTGGTGAGGATGCTCGCCGGCCCTTTTTCCCCCCTCTATCCCGCTCTCTCTCGCCCTCAATCGCTCGCCGGCGCACCAGTGTCGCCGCGCGCCGCCGTCCGCCCGTCTCCGGCCGCCTTCTCGCCGAGCCGAGCTCGCCATCGGGTTCCTCGTCGCCCCAACTCTCTCCCAGTCCAAACCCGAGCCGCAACCGTGCCCGGAGCCGCGATTTCGCGTAACTCCAGCGAGCCCGCCGCCGCTCGCCGCCGCAGCCAGCGCCGCTGGCCGTCTGCGCCGCCGCCAGCGCTGCTCCAGCCGTCAGATCGGGATCCCATGGCCCAGATCCAATCTAGCCCTGAGTCAAAACTCAGGGTACCGGTCAACCCTAGCCCTCTTTACAACAGAGCCCCTCGGCTTTTCGAAAAAAAACCCGCGCTCCTGACCAGTTAAAAAGTATTTACAAAACGGTCCATTTTCTTCTGTTTTGACCCCTGCACTTTTACAAACTAAAACCCGCCGTCCTTAGCCCTTTTATTTTCAGTATAGACCCTAGGTTTAAGGTGTATTTATATTTTAGCCCTAGTTTTCTTCAGTCAGAGCCCCTGTTCTTTCAAATTCTTGGCAGATAGGCCTCTAAAACACTATTTTAGCCATAACTTTATCGTTTTAACTCAGTTTTTATCGATTCTTGCACTCACGCGATCCTTGCAACATGCACAGTAGCTTTATCACCTTGTTTTGTTCTGTTGGTATTGTTTGATGTATTTTTTTAATTTATTTCATTTTCTTGCTTGTATGTACCTGTGATGCGTAGACGACGTGTCGTTCGAAGTTTTTCGTGAAGATCAAGGCTTTGAAGATACTGAGCAGCAGCAGGGTTTCGGGGAAGGCAAGTGTCCCCTTCAATCATTCCCATTTACACCTATACAACATGCATTTCAATTACATTGATTATTTTCATTGCTTTGCATTAATATTGATGGGTCCCTATTAAGGATGATGACTAGCCACCTCTTGACCATAATGCATGACCGGGTTGCTTAATTCATTTTGTTGGTAGTTGATGCTTAGCTTTGCTCAATGGGTTGGTATTAAACAACATGGTTACCTTGTATCTATTTGTTTACTCTATGTTCCTTTATGATGTTTTAATTGCAAGATCACAATGTTTAATTGGAACATGGAGAACCACCCAGGAAAATAGTACAATCATAAGGCTAAATGGCTCTGGCTTGACTGAATAATTAGAAGCTCTAGTTTGGGGTATTCTTACTGAAAGGGCAAGAGGGGAGGCATTTTGTTGGGGTATAGACCTGCCCTCTCGGGAAGTGGGCGTTGCTAAGACACTATGCCCGTTAGGGAGCTTTATGCGTTGCTGCGGCCGAATCCTTAGCGGGTTACCACTTACTAGAGAATCTTTGTAAAGGTCTCGTAGCGTTCCTATGCAATCACACCTCAGAAGTGTGGTATGATCCCTAGTTAGCATCGCATGGTTGGGTTTAAAGTTCCTAGAACTTTTACGCGACTTATGGGTAAAGTTGTACAACCTCTGCAGAGTGTAAAACTAATCGATTAGCCATGCTCACGGTCAAGAGCGGCCTAGACTCTCACATGATTAAATAAGTGAAAGTTGAATTAAATTGCTGTATTTACTTTTTGTTCCTGTTTTTGATATATTGATGCTCTAAATTAATTGTGGGTTGGTATAAACTTACATTTGCTAGTAAATAGTTGCTTAATAAAAAGTGACCAACTAAAATTGCTAATTGCAGTTAGCCGTGTCAGCCTTCCACTCATAAAGCCTTGCATGTTAGTTGTTGGTTTTGCCTTTGCTGAGTACGTCATGTGCTCACGCTTGTTGTCTATTTTTATTGCATCTACAACACCCGGATTGCTGCTCAGACTTGGAGGGATTTGAGGATTTCCCTGGTGATTTTGGAGAATTCTAGGCGTACGTGTTCCACCAGTCAACTGCATGTGGAGTTGTCTTGATGTTCGCTGCTAGATACTTGTTTTCTTATTCGATTTAAAGACTTTTGGTCATGTAATAAAGTTTAATACTCCCTTTACATTTTGGCACTGTCTATGGTATTTACTGAAGTCGTTGCATGTGTGAAATTTGATCCTGGCGCACATGTAATTTATGCATCTGGTTTTACCTTTAAAACCGGGTGTGACAGAAGTGGTATCAAAGCTGTGTTGACTGTAAGATGTTAGCCTAGTTAGAAAATGGTCGAATTTAAGGACAATAATGCTTTAGTAGCCATTCTTACACCATGCTTGCTTTAATTCTGCTTTATATACTTAACCTTGCTTTTATCCCCTCCCTATTGTTTCACTTGCTCTTTTATCTTGCTTTGTCTATTCTACTCGCTTTATGCTTCTTGTCCTTGCTTCAAGGGATTCCTAGTACTTGTTCTAAACCATCTAACGATAGGAAGTATTAGTTAGGATTAGATTCGGCTCTCCTAGTTCTATCACCCGTATCATATAGGATAATTTAGGTTCCTCTTTTGTACATTATAAACGCTTAGTCTTCGATCATCGTTAGTTAAATCGTGTGCTTAGTTTAAAAAGTGTGTTTGGGTGCTTGTATTTGTGATAAATGCTTGAGTTGGATTTTTTTTACTGAGTGCAGTGTGTTGTGGAGTATGACCACAACGACATCGGTTGTTTAGTTGGGTTCGAATTCTGTCACGGTCAAGCATTATCTCGCACAATCTTTTTATCTATCTATTTCTATCTTTCATGCAAGTTTTGTCATACCAAATCTGTTCGCGTCGTTTCCTGACACAGCAGTACTGTTTTAATCATATCTGAAGCTACAGACCCTCCGATCGACAAGATTCCAATTGGGTTAGTTCAAGGATTTCATTAGTTACTAGCTGAAAAAATGTCAGCAGTATTTGAATTTTCGTGTGGAAGATACATACTAATTTGTTTAGTATTCAGAATCTGTCATTACTGCTGACCTGGTCATCTTATAAAATTGATATATCGAGTTCTATACCTCTGATTGAGGTGATTCTAGTTGGGATAGCTTCAGAATTTGGTCTACTTTGATCTGGGAAATTTTCAGCACTTTTGGATACCCTATCTGTTATTGGTACATTATTTACTAAAGTCAACAGAATCTGTCATAATCTGAAATTCTTACCACTTTATCTTTTTATCTGTCTTTATCTTCCAACATGTGAACCTCATATTCCTAACACTCCAGATGGTAAACACCAGGTCCGGGGAAGGAGTTGATCAGTCACCAGTGCCCCGCCGGAGGAGAAGCAATACTCAGCAGAATCAGATGGATCCAGGGGTGCAGCAGTTCCTCGCAGCCCAGATGCAGCTTATCAACAACTTGACTCAGATGGTGATAAACATATAGAATCAGATGGGCAACAACAACAACAACCCACCGCCATCGCCGCCGAGGGATAAACATCGGGGGTTCATGAGCCAGAAGCCCCCAACATTTTCTCACTCTGCTGATCCTCTTCAAGCTGATGATTGGCTGAAGGCTGTGGAGAAGATGCTCACCATTGCCTAGTGCAGTGACAGGGAGAAGGTCCTGTATGCTTCAGGACGGCTTGAGGGGTCTGCAGCAGATTGGTGGGATGCTTACACCGCCGCACATGCTCATCTAGACACCATCACCTGGCAGGAGTTCAGGGAGAACTTCAGGAGCCACCACATTCCTGCTGGCCTCGTGAAGCTCAAGAAGAAGGAGTTCCTCTCTCTCAAACAGGGGGGAATGTCAGTGAGCGAGTACAGGGACAAGTTCATCCAGTTGTCCCGCTATGCACCTGAGGATGTGGCAGATGATGACAAGAAGCAAGAGCTATTCTTGGATGGATTGGTTGGGCCACTCCAGTACCAGCTGATGTCTCATACCTTCCCATCTTTCTAGAAATTGCTAGACAAAGAGATTGGTTTGGAGCATAAGTGCCAGGAGTTGGGAGAGATGAAGAGGAAGTCCGTCACACAAGGACAGTCTGGGAGTAGCACTTGCCCTCGCTTCACTCCACCGCAAGGGACTCCATTCCGCCCCGGGGGCCCGAGTGGGAATTTTGGGCAGAATCAGCTTCAGTGCCCCACTCAGCAGTTTCAGTGCCCCATTCAGTAGTCCCAGTGCCCAGCTCAGTAGACACCGCGCCCACCTTTCCAGCAGAATTGCCAGAACACTCCCACAGGCACTCCAGTGAAGGCCAACACCCTAGTGCTCCAGTTGGCAACACTTGCTTCAAGTGTGGAGAGGTTGGCCATTATGCCAACGCATGTCCCAAGAGGCATGCTCAGAGTACTCCAGTGCAGAATCAGCAGATGCAGTAGATGAGGAGTGGGAACCAGACCCCACAAGGCAACAAGGGACAACAGAACTACATGCGTGGCAGGGTGAACCACGTGAGTGCTGAGACCGCCCAGGAGACCCCAGAGGTGGTGCTTGGTATGTTCCTTGTTAACTCAGCCCCCGCCTCAGTTTTATTTGATTCTGGAGCATCCCATACTTTTATTACAGCTCAGTTTGTAGCCAAGCATAATATACCCATAAGTACCATGCCACAACCCATGCTAGTTAGTTCACCGGGGGGGAGTATGAAAGCGTCATACAGGTGTGTCGGTGTTACTCTCCAGATTATGGGGAAGGATTTCTGGGCTAATCCCATAGTGTTGGGTTCAAATGGGATTGATGTGATTCTCAAAATGGGATGGTTGGGCAAGCTTGATGCAGTGATCCAGTGTGCAAAGATGTTTGTTCTTACACCAGTCCAGATGGAGAGCGGATTGAGTTTTTGGCTACTCAATCACCAGTGACAGGTTGTACTGTGAATAAGCTCAAAGGTGCAACTTTGGAGGATATCAGAGTGGTGTGTGATTTCCCAGATGTCTTTCCGGATGATTTGCCAGGTATGCCACCTGACCAAGATGTTGAGTTTGTTATTGATCTTTTACCTGGCACTGCACCTATTTCTAAACGTCCATATAGAATTTCTAGTGTTCAGTTAAAAGAGCTTAAGGAACAAATCAAAGAGTTGTTGGATAAGAAGTCTATTCGTCCTAGTTCATCACCATGGGGAGCACCCATTATTTTTGTGGTGGAGAAGGATGGTACTCAGAGGATGTGTGTGGATTATAGATCACTTAATGATGTGACTATCAAGAATAAATATCCATTGCCCCGCACTGAGGACTTATTTTATCAAATGAGAGGAGACAAAGTATGCTCCAAGATTGATTTGCGTTCTGGGTATCATAAGATGAAGATTAGGCCATCAGACATTCCTAAAACTGCTTTCACCTCCAGGTATGGGCTCTATGAGTACAAAGTTATGTCGTTTGGTTTGACCAACGCACCTGCCTACTTCATGTATCTGATGAACACAGTGTTTATGGAGTATCTTGATAAGTTTGTTGTGGTATTCATCGATGATATTCTGATCTACTCCAAGAATGAGGAGGAGCATGAGGGTCATTTGAGGCTAGTATTGCAGAAGCTCAGGGAACATCAGTTGTATGTCAAGTTCAGCAAATGTGAGTTTTGGCTTAATGAGGTTTCTTTTCTTGGTCATGTTATCACCAATGGAGGAATTGCAGTGGATCCAAGCAAAGTCAGGGATGTTTTGAATTGGGAGCCACCGCAGACAGTTAAGGAGGTCAGGAGTTTTTTTGGACTTGCAGGGTACTACCGTAGGTTCATTGAAGGGTTCTCTAAGATAGTGAAGCCCCTCACCTCACTATTGGAGAAGGATAGGGAGTTCAAGTGGACCGAAGCTTGTTGAGCCAGTTTTGAGGAGTTAAAGAAGAGATTGACCACAGCCCCAGTGTTAGTGATGCCAGACTTGTAGAAGAGCTTTGATATCTACTGTGATGCATCTCAACAGGGCTTAGGATGTGTTCTTATGCAGGAAGGACATGTCATTGCCTATGCATCTTGGCAGTTGAGGAAGCATGAGCACAATTACCCTACTCATGATCTAGAGTTAGCAGCAGTAGTGCATGCCCTGAAGATTTGGAGGCATTACATCATTGGAACCAAGTGCCAGATCTACACTAACCACAAGAGCTTGAAGTACATCTTCACTCAGAATGACCTCAACCTTAGGCAACGCCATTGGTTAGAGTTGATAAAGGATTATGATCTGGAGATTCACTATCACCCTGGGAAGGCGAACTTAGTCTCCGGCGCTTTGAGCAGGAAAGGTCATGCTAACATGGCTCTAGCATTTTAGATGCCCGAGGAGTTGATGAAGGAGTTTGAGAAACTCAAACTGGGGATAATTGCGCATACCGAGGGAGTGACTATGTAGGTAGAACCCACCTGGAAAAGGAGATTCGAGAGGGACAGCTTGAGGATGCAAAGATTAAGGAGATCAAAGAGCTTATGGAGGAAGGGAAGGCACCAGATTTTACTGAGGATGATCAAGGAACAATATGGTTTAGGAAAAAGGATATGTGTGCCAGATGTGGAGCAGCTTAGAGACACCATCTTGAAGGAGGATCATGATTCAGCTTATTTGATTCACCCTGGCAGCACCAAGATGTATCAAGACCTTAAGGAGAAGTATTGGTGGTATGGGATGAAGAGGGATGTGGCTGCACATGTAGCCTTGTGTGATATATGCCAACGGGTCAAAGCTGAACATCAGAGGCCAGCTGGATTGCTTCAACCTCTGAAGGTGCCAGAGTGGAAGTGGGAGGAGATTGGTATGGATTTCATTGTTGAGTTGTCTCGCACTCGAGATGGGTATGATTCGATATGGGTTATAGTGGATCGCTTGACTAAAGTGGCTCATTTCATTCCGGTGAAAACCACCTATACTGGAGCTAAGTTGGCAGAGTTGTATATGTCAAGGATTGTGTGGCTGCATGGTGTGCCTAAGAAGATAGTGTCAGATAGAGGTACTCAGTTTACATCTCATTTCTGGTAGAAGCTTCATGAATCCATGGATACGAAGCTGAATTTCAGCTCATCATATCATCCTCAGACAGATGGACAGACTGAGAGGACAAATCAGATTCTAGAGGACATGTTGAGAGCGTGTGCTCTTAAACATGGAGGTAGTTGGGATAAGAGCTTGCCTTATGCTGAATTCTCCTACAACAATAGCTATCAAGCTAGTCTAAAGATGGTCCCGTTTGAGGCTTTGTATGGAAGAAAGTGTCGAACTCCTCTTTATTGGAGTCAGACAGGAGAGAGCCAGTTGTTTGGGCCAGAGATAATTAAGGAGACCGAAAGGCAAGTTCAGATCATTAGAGAGAACTCGAGGACAACACAGTCCAGGCAGAAAAGTTATGCAGATGTTAGGAGGAGAGAATTGACTTTTAAGGTAGGTGACCATGTGTATCTGAAAGTGTCATCTATCCGAGGTTTGCGCAGATTTAAGGTTAAAGGGAAGTTGTCACCTCGCTTTATTGGACCTTTCAAGATTTTGGAGAGGATGGGTGAAGTAGCATACCGGTTGGAGTTACCTAATCAGCTATCGGATGTGCATGATGTGTTTCATATATCTCAGTTGAATAAGTGCTTCAGAGACACATAGGAGCCTCCATTACCTATGGAAGAATTAAATTTGAAGGATGATCTCACCTATACGGAGTATCCTCTCAAGATCTTGGAAACTTTAGCACGGGTCACCAGGAGTCGGGTTATTAAGATGTGTAGAGTGCAATGGAGTCACCATCGAGAAGACGAGGCAACTTGGGAAAGAGAGGATGAACTAAAGACGAAATTTCCCCAACTCTTTGAAACTCCATCCGAATCTCGAGGACGAGATTCATCTTAAGGGGGTAGGTTTGTAACACCCTCAATTTTCAGTTTTGCAATTTAAATAAATCTGCTAGGAAGGTAGAATTTTATTCGAGCTCTATTAAGGATCTAAGGATTTAATTGTTTTCTGAAATTTAATTAATCAATCATAGGATCTTCTTTTGCATTCATGCTGTAACACTCTTTATGTTGTTTGTCAAGTTCAAATTGCAGATTTGAATTCATGTGTTTTAGTGTGTTTTGAAAATGTCAGTTTTCTTTCTTTCTTTCTTCTTCTACCTTGCCTTCTTCTTCCTTGGGCTTGTTCCCCCTTCCTTCGTTTTCTTTCTTTCTTTCTTCTTCTACCTTGCCTTCTTCTTCCTTGGGCTTGTTCCCCCTTCCTTCTGCAGCTGCAGTTGGTGGCAGTCAGGCCGCGCAGTAGCCCCGTCGCCGGCCCAGCTAGCTTTGCAGCCCGGCACGGCCCAGTGCTCCGCCTGCCGCCTTGTGCCGCTAACGTGCGGGCCCCGCGCGTCATCCCCCACCTCCGGCCAAGCCAGAGGCTGGCTCAAGCCGCTCGCCCCCCCACCCCCCGCACCGCGTTGACCTCGCGCCCGTGCCCCTAGACCCGCACGCCTAGGCTGCCCTGCCCATTTTTAGCGTGCGCCGCCACCCCCGCGTGCCCTTTTTTTCGCCTATCTGCAGCTCCAAAGCCCGCGCCCGCTTCAAACCCTAGCTCCAAGCCGTCGCCGCTATTCAAGCTCGGGGCCGCTCGCCGCGCCGCCACTCTGCCGCCTGCCCGCACCAATCAAGCACCGCCGGAGCACCGTGACATGGTGAGGATGCTCGCCAGCCCTTTTTCCCCCTCTATCCCGCTCTCTCTCGCCCTCAATCGCTCGCCGGCGCACCAGTGTCGCCGCGCGCCGCCGTCCGCCCGTCACCGGCCGCCTTCTCGCCGAGCCGAGTTCGCCATCGGGTTCCCTGTCGCCCAAGCTTTCTCCCAGTCCAAACCCAAGCCGCAACCGTGCCCGGAGCCGCGATTTCGCGTAACTCCGGCGAGCCCGCCGCCGCTCGCCGCCGCAGCTAGCGCCGCCGGCAGTCTGCGCCGCCGCCCGATCCCCGAGCACCGCTCCAGCCGTCGGATCGGGATCCCATGGCCCAGATCCAATGTAGCCCTGAGTCAAAACTCAGAGTACCGGTCAACCCTAGCCCGCTTTACAAAAGGGCCCCTCATCTTTCCCAAAATAAACCTACAGTCCGGACCAGTTCAAAAGTATTTACAAAACGGTCCTTTCTCTTTTGTTTTAACCCCTTCACTTTTACAAAATAAAACCCGCCGTCCTTAGCCCTTTTATTTTCAGTATAGACCCTAGGTTTAAGGTGTATTTATGTTTTAGCCCTAGTTTTCTTCTGTCAGAGTCAGTTCTTTCAAATTCTTGGCAGATAGGCCCCTGAAACCCCGTTTTAGCCATAGCTTTATCGTTTTAACTCCGTTTTCATCGATTCGTGCGCTCACGCGATACTTGCAACATGCACAGTAGCTTTATTATCTCGTTTTGTTCTGTTGGTATTATTTGGTGTACTGTTTTTAATTTATTTCGTTTGCTTGCTTGTATGTACTTGTGATGCATAGATAACATGCCGTTCGAAGTGTTTCCTGAAGATCAAGGCTTTGAAGATACTGAGCAGCAGCAGGGTTTTGAGGAAGGCAAGTGTCCCCTTCAATCATTCCCGTTTACACCTATACAACATGCATTTCAATTACATTGATTATTTTCATTGCTTTGCATTAATATTGATGAGTCCCTATTAAGGATGATGACTAGCCACCTCTTGACCATAATGCACGACCGGGTTGCTTAATTAATTTTATTGGTAGTTGATGCTTAGCTTTGCTCAATGGGTTGGTATTAAACAACATGGTTACCTTGTATCTATTTGTTTAATCTATGTTCCTTTATGATGTTTTAATTGCAAGATCACAATGTTTAATTGGAACATGGAGAACCACCCAGGAAAACAGTACAACCATAAGGCTAAATGGCTCTACCTTGACTGAATAATTAGAAACTCTAGTTTGGGGTAATCTTACCGAAAGGGCAAGAGAGGAGGTGTTTTGTTGGGGTATAGACCTGCCCTCTCGGAAAGTGGGCTTTGCTAAGACACTATGCCCGTTAGGGAGCTTTATGCCTTGCTGGGCCTGAATCCTTAGCGGGTTACCACTTACTAGGGAATCTTTGTAAAGGTCTCGTAGCGTCCCTATGCGATCACACCTCGGAAGTGTGGTATGATGCCTAGCTAGCATCACATGGTTGGGTTTAAAGTTCCTAGAACTTTACGCGACTTATGGGTAAAGTTGTACAACCTCTGCAGAGTGTAAAACTAATTGATTAGCCATACTCACGGTTAAGAGCGGCCTGGACCCTCAAATAATTAAATAAGTGAAAGTTGAATTAAATTGTTGTATTTAGTTTATGTTCCTGTTTTTGATATATTGATGCTCTAAATTAATTGTGGGTTGGTGTAAACTTACATTTTCTAGTAAATAGTTGCTTAATAAAAAGTGACCAACTAAAATTGCTAATTGCAGTTAGCCGTGTCAGCCTTCCACTCATAAAGCCTTGCATGTTAGTTGTTGGTTTTGCGTTTGCTGAGTACGTCATGTGCTCACGCTTGTTGTCTATTTTTATTGCATCTACAACACCCGGATTGCTGCTTAGACTTGGAGGGATTTGAGGATTTCCCTGGTGATTTTGGAGAATTCTAGGCGTACGTGTTCCACCAGTCAACTGCCTGTGGAGTTGTCTTGATGTTCGCTGCTAGATACTTGTTTGCTTATTCGATTTAAAGACTTTCGGTCATGTAATAAAGTTTAATACTCCCTTTACATTTTGGCACTGTCTATGGTATTTACTGAAGTTGTTACATGTGTGAAATTTGATCCTGGCGCACATGTAATTTATGCATCTTGTTTTGCCTTTAAAACCAGGTGTGATTGGATGTCCTCTGGAGGCATTTCCTCTACTGACTCGGCAATCATGACGACGTTCTTGGTCCTCTCACGTGCTTGCAAGATATTGATTTTCTCGGTCTCACAGGAGTGGGAAGTCTGTAGGTCTCCGTAGATGGAGAGTACGCCATTGGGAGCAGGCATCTTGAGGACAAGATACGTGTGGTACAATGTCTACGAGTGCCGAAGGTGATTGGGAGAGTAACCTGGCCAATCGGAGTCGAGCCTGAGCCGGGATGATGTTGTAGAAGGCCTCCTGGGTCGGAACCAAGGAGGTCATGCCGTACCCCATGCTCTCCAGCATCTTGGAGAAGATGATATTGAGGCCACTGCCTCCGTCGACGAGCACCTTGGAGAGGCGCACCTGACTAACCACCGGGCTGACCAGGAGTGGATAGGAGCCAGAGCTGGGTAGGTGTATCCAGTGGTCGTGCCGATCGAAGGTGATCGCAACCTTGGACCAGCGAAGGGGTTCCACCGGGTGCTGGAACACGGAGTTGACCTCACGCTGGTCATGCTTGAGGCGACGTCGGCACCTTGGGGCCCTGGAGCCACCATAGATGAAGTTGACCGCCCGACTCGCCTCCTAGAAGTCTCGCGGGGAACTTGTCGCCTTGGTCGTCTTGGTTTCATCTGGGCTAGTCGTTATGGCGTCCTTGACCCCTGGGGGCTTTGGAGCTGCTGGGCCTGTCGCGATCATCGTAGCGGGGACGCTTGAGGTCGTCCTGGGCCACACTGTTGCGGAGTGCATGACACTCGCGTGCTGTGTGGTTGGAGTCCTTGTGCCATGGGCACTTGCCATCAAGGAGTCAATCCAGCACCTCCTGGTTGAGGGAGGTGCGCTGTCGGGGTCGATCTGCAACTGCGACGGTGTTGTCGGGGCCGTGCTTGCGCTCCTGCTGCTTGGACGACTCAGGTCGGTCATTGTGCTTGCCGGAGTTGTGGCGAGGTGGTCAACCATCGGGTCGTTGGCGATCGTCATGTCGCTGCTTGGGCCGGTCGTCGAAGTGACGCCGGTCCTTGTGGTGGCGGTGTGCCTTTACAGCATCCCCCATGTGGGTGTGCTTGTTGACGACGACCATCATCTCGGAGACGGTCTTAGGGTTGCTCTCGAACATCTTGCGCCACAACTCGATGTTGTGTAGCCCTTGGTGGAAGTAGTGGATGACGTCCCTGTCATCAACATCCATAATCATGTTATGGTTTGTGAAGTACCTCTTGGTGTAGTCGCGCAGGGATTCGCTGGGTTGCTGAGTGACGCTGCCCAGATCCCATCTGGTTTTGGGACCCGGGCATGAAGCTTGGAAGTGGTTGACGAAGGTGGTGTAGAGGTCCTGCCAGCTGTTGGTGGAGCCGGCGCGAAGTCCCTCGAGCCAGTTGAGAGCCTGGCGACTCATCATGACTGGGAAGTAGGCCGCCATGATGTCGTTGTTGTCGCTTGCCGCTCGGACGATGATGTTGTAGGTGCGCAGCCATGTCTTGGGGTCGAAGTTGCCGTCAAACTTATCGATGCCGACTGGCTTCAACGTAGAAGGCCACAACACTCCACGGAGTTGGTTGGAGAAGGCGGAGAAGCCGTCCAGATCCCCGGTGGCGTCGTCGTCGAGGTTGATCGGAGCCTGCTGGGGTCGGTGTGGTTGGTGGCCATCGTTGTTGTGGCGAGTCCGACCTCCCCGGTTAGCACCAAGTGGGCCGTACTCCTCATCGTACTGGCGGCGGCGCTCCCGTTCAGCTCATCGCATTCACGGTGTCGATTGTTGATGACGGGTCGAACATCGCGGTTGCGGAGGTTGAAATGAAGGTCCAGCTGGTTGACCTCGTTACCGTCATTGTGACGGGTTGTAGAGTGGCGGGAGCTACTAGATTGGGCTCGTAGAGCCTTGTAGTCCTTCCTCAAGCGCTGAACCTGAGCAGCAGCAACATGCAAACGAGTTCGAGCTCGTTCGAGCTCGGGCGAGTGGGGTAAGGTTTCCAGTACCTCGAATGCGACGGCCAGGTTGGCAGATGGGGTGGCGAAGACGTTCTGGCCATCGCACTCAAGGACGAACTCGTCATCGAGGTTGCGCGGTGTCGCCGGCGTATGTCGGGGTGGAACTCGCGGGTTGCGCCCCTCGGCGGCGTGGAGATCTTCTTCGGCATGGTTGATGGTGGCTTTGTTAGCGCGTCGTGTTTGGCGGTTCTGGTTGCGCTGGAGTCGCTGACGCTTAGCCTCATCATCCTCTCCTTCGACAGAAGCTTCGTCGGAGGAGACGACGGATATCTCCCGCCGATCTGGAGAGCTCACAGGGTTGGGTGGGAGGGTGAAAAGGACCTCCTGGTAGCCGGATTGTGGTCCTGAGACCATGTCAGATCCAATCTGGTCGACACTGGGTTGACTCAGGTCGGAAAGGTGTAGTTTCTCCATCGAAGATCGGATCTGGTCCGAGTAAACGGAGGAACTAGAGCGGAACCCGAACGGGGCCTGAGGGGCCGAGTCATAGGGACGGCGGAGTGCCGACTCAGCGAGCCCGATGCACTCGGCCAAGGAAGCATCGACTTGGTCCAAGCCCGCAAGGATGTCGTCGATGTTGATGCACGGGCGACGGGTCGTCCGCAAAGGGTTTTAGGCCTGGTCCTGGATGGATAGGTCCTCCACCTGGTGGATCACCGAGCTAGAGAGGGTCAGATCAGATCTGGAACCCTGGAGGCTTTCTCTCTCGGAGACAGATGAGCTTGGCGACGAGCCCCTGGGAGCGGATATCTCTGGGAAGCTTCCAAAGATGATGGAGTGGCCGGCGGCGGCCTGGATTTGGGGCATCACTTGCATGGAGAAGAAGACGCTGGAGTTGGATGCCATCAAGTTTGCCAAGAGAACCCTGGAGATCCCCCTACCTGGTGCGCCAACTGTCGGATTTGCATTCCGGCAAGTCTGCCAAGGGTAGCCCCAAGCAGTAGATTTATAGGCGGGGTGGATCGGAGAGAGCCCTGTTGACGACCATTATTCGACCATCGTCCGTCAACATCTCGGGAATAATTCAGTATTTTTGCACCATGTTCCATACATATTTTATTTAAATTAATGAAGTTCCACAAGTTTTGGATGAGTTGTCTATGCAGGAATAGGTGTGCCAAAAGTGAGCCAGTTTGGGAGAAATCCCAGGCCGGCCGGCCTGGACCCACCTCACCTGGCCACATCACTGATCCAGGTGCAAGGAAACACAGCCAAGTTGATCATGAGTCATGTACTTGAAGTCAGTTTGATCCAAGGACCCGAAAGGCTTCAACCACGGATTCAAGGGCCCACCTGCATGCAAAGTGGCGGTTAAAACCGAAAAGGCAACTGTCAAGGACTAATTCAGACAATTTGATCCCAAGTCCTCTCATGCCCTAAATCAACGCCTATTTGATCCACAAGAAGTTTCTGCCCCCTAGCCTTGGAAGAGCTCGAGTTTTACAATCTAGTCCCTGAAATCTGCTATTTTATCACAAATAGGTCCCTGCAGCCTTGTTTCTTCCATAGTTTAACCGTTTTAGCTCGTTCTTATTGTGTTAGCTTTGTTTTAGCGTGAGTGGTAGTTTTGTAGTGTCGTTGTTTCGTAGTTTCTATTTTATAAATAAATTTAGATTTAATTTGATTAATATCTATCTTAACTAGCTTTTCTAATTAAAAGCAAATTAGAGCTCTACATCGGTTTTCATAATTAATGTTAAATTGGTTAACACCAATATAAATGTGTCTTTTAATATAACTTATTTAGTTCAAACACGAATCATAAAGTTTCACGCTAGTTGTGCTCACTTGTCTTTTATTTGCTAGTTAAGTAATTAATTGGCTTAATTGTACATGAACTTGATAAATAAAACTTGACTAAGTTTATCTCGTATTTACAAATATAAATTAAACTAATTTAATTCTAATATATCCTTTACATGTGTTTTCATATCTAAAATAAATTTAGCTTATAGATTTCTTTTCTGTTATAATGCAAATCTTCCGATAGCTGTATCTTTTCAACCGTAGCTCTGTTTTCAGCGTTTCTTGCGCTCTCACGATCGTAGCTTCGAGCCTTGTCCTTTAGTGTGATCTTTTAATGCTTTTATTCTACTTGGTGTTATGTTCTTAGTTGTATCTTGTTTGTATGTTGTATGTTTGTGCCGATGCTTGTCGCGAGTAGAAAGGAGCACAATTCGAGAGTTGTGAAGATTAAGAGATGAAGAGCAAGAGTTGAAGACTCTAAACAACTTTTATCTAGAGTAAAGGCAAGTATATTCCTTGATCATACTTTTATCCTAATAACCTTTAATATTTATATGCTTGCATGCATTAAATTGGTGGGGTCCTATTATCCTTATTTTTTATCCTTGTCCTTGCAAAGCCGGGTTTTTACTAAATGTTTTGGGTTAGAATTGCTTAGTTGCTAAGCTACGGTTTCGGGTGGTTTATGAAAAGGATACTTGATGCATGAACTACTTTCATTTGGAACTACTGAGATGGTTTATGAAATATTGTTTAACTTAAAACCATGGAGTGACCACCCGGGAAAATAGTGCAACCACAAGAACTACATGGCTCTGGTCTTAGCTAAGTAATTAGATTTCTCTAGCTTGTTAGTGGCTTACCGGAAGGCGTATGGGGGGGCCTGTAATGAGGGGTTCGCTGCCTGCCCTGGGTGTACGCATTTGTTTGGTTTTTGTCACGCCTTGGGGGAGGTTCACTCACGCAGCTGCCGAAACCTTAGCGGGCTACTAACTTGTTAGAGGGTCTTTGGAAAGGCTTCATAGCGTCCCTATGCAATCACACCTCGGAAGTGTGGTATTGTGCCTGGCTCGCACAGCATGGTTGGGTCCAAAGTTCTTCTGGACTTTTACGCGACTTGTGGGTAAAGTGTACAACCTCTGCAGAGTGTAAAACAGATATATCAGCCGTGCTCACGGTCAAGAGCGGCTCAGACCCTCACATGAACCCTTTTAAATTGAACATGTGTTTCATTTCAGTCATTTACTGTTTTCAAGCTTATTTATTACTCAGTTACTTTTGTTTTCATAAATGTGGGCAATATTCATTCATGGCTTAGTAAATAGGTTGTTTAATGTTCAACTGTTATTTAAAATGCTTACCGCTTTATTCAGCCAGCCTTTATCCTTGATTAAGCCTTGCATGTCATTTATTTCCCAATATACTTGTTGAGTACCAACCATAAGTGTAATCACTCTTGCTAAAAATGCTGCTCAGAGGAGAAATTTGCTATGGAGTTTTCTGAAGATGTTGCTGAGTTCTAGGCCTATGCAACCCCTGGTCGATTGCCTGTAAAGTTGGAGCCATCATTTCTAGGATAAGCTGTGTATCTCTGATATGCTTTTAGTTGTTGTAAGTTCTTTTTCGTGACATTGTTGCTCAATATTCCATTATGACGTCACTATATGTAAGAAACTTGATCCTGGCATACATGTAGTTATGCATTTGGTTTTCTTTTAAAAACCGGGTGTGACAGAGTGGTATTAGAGCCGTGTCGACCGTAGGATGTGAGCCTAGATAGTAATGGTCGTTTTCTAAAGTCTTCCATGACTTAAAAGCCATTCTTGACATATCCTTGACGTTTTTGCTCACTATTCTCAGCCCTTGGACTTTTATCTCGTCCTTGATGATGCCTTTACGCCTAATCACTTGTTCTGGCGTGTTTATCATCTCGTCGACCTTCTTTTCAGTATCTCTACTAATTCCAGTTCAACGCATAGTTGCCCCGAAGAACCGAGGTGCCGATCATTTCAAGAAGTCATGCCTGAAGAAGTTGATCGTTCGCAGGATGATCTCGAAGACATCAGTAAAGGAGGCTAACGTCTTGAGCCATAACCCATGCTTAGGAGGTTTCCACGTAGCCTTAATAACATTAGCTTCATTTTTGTGGTTGTGTGACTAACTTTAGGCAAGTGTGCTTTGTAATGCTTGTTGGTGTGTTTGTTTGATCTGACTCTTGTAATGATCGCTAGTGGTGTGAGGCCGGACTTCTGCCTGCAATGGCCTTGTTCGTTCCATCTTTATCCCTTCACTGACATCTTCTTGTTCCAAAGGAAAAGCACGCAGGGGAGATCCCAAGCCAAATCTCTCTCTCGCAACTCGTCTGGTTTCCTCCTCTTCGGAATCACCTTATTCTATCCGTTCTCATTACCCTTAGACTTGGAAACCATGGGATACAACATGACTTCATTGGTTCCGACCCAGGAGGCCTTCTACGGCATCATCCCCAGCTCAGGTTCGACTCCGGTCGGCCAGGTTACTCTCCCTGTCACCTTCGGCACACGGGAGAACTACAGGACAAAGTACATCCACTTTGAGGTGGCCTCCTTCGAGACATTGTACCACGCCATCCTGGGGAGGCCCACCCTCGCAAGGTTCGTGGCTATACCGCACCACACGTATCTTGTCCTCAAGATGCCTGCTCCCAACGGCGTGCTCTCCATCTGCGACCTGCAGACTTCCCACTCCTGTGAGACTGAGAGCATCAACATCTCGGACGCACTTGAGAGGACTAAGAACGCCGTCATGATCGCCGAGTCAGCAAGGGAGATGCCCCCAGAGGACATCTCTATCCCGGTAAACGACTCGGCCACCGAGTCACAGTTGCAGCCCGGCTACTCAACAAAGACCATCCTCCTTAGGGAGAACGACCCCGACAAGACCACCCTCATCGGGGCGGACCTTGACAAGGCATAGGAAGACGCGCTCACCTCCTTCCTCCGTGCCAATTGGGACATCTTTGCATAGGAGCCCTCTGACATGCCAGGCATTCCGAGGGAGGAGGCTGAGCACTGCTTGGATATCGACGAAAAGGCGTGACCCGTCAAGCAGTGACTCCGGCGCTTCGCTCAAGATCGGAAGGAGGCTATTAGGGTAGAAGTTACTCGGCTCCTAGCCGTAGGATTCATTCATGAAGTCACACACCCTGAATGGCTGGCAAACCCAGTCCTTGTAAAAAAGCAAAGTGGTGAATGGAGAATGTGTGTTGACTATACGGATCTCAACAAGCACTGCCCTAAAGACCCCTTCCCTCTTCCTCGCATCGACCAGGTTGTTGACTCTACAGCCGGGTGCGTCCTCCTTTCTTTTCTTGATTGTTACTCCGGATACCATTAGATCGCCCTCAAGGAGTCAGATCAGGAAAAGACGTCGTTTATCACGTCCTTCGGGGCATACTGCTACAACACCATGATGTTTGGCCTCAAGAACGCAGGTGCTACATACCAAAAGGCCATCCAGAGATGCCTCCAGGGGCAGATCGGCCGCAATGTCGAAGCATATGTCAACGATGTTGTCATAAAAACCAGGTCCTATGATCAGTTCATAGCCAACCTAGTCGAAACATTTGAAAATCTCAGGAAATTCGAATGGAAATTAAATCCGCGCAAGTGTGTTTTCGGTGTCCCCTCAGGAAAATTACTCGGCTTCATAGTCAGTAATCGAGGCATCAAAGCCAATCCTACCAAGGTCAACGCCATCATGAAAGTGAAGCCCCCTCGGTGCAAGAAGGATGTGATGAAGTTGACAGGGTGCATGGTGGCACTGAGTCGATTCATTAGTTGACTCGGCGATAAGGGACTCCCATTCTTCAAGCTACTTCGCAAGGCAGATAAGTTCGTCTAGAATGATGACGCCACTAGAGCCTTCCAGGAACTCAACGAATTCCTCATGAACCCACCGGTCCTCACGGCTCCAGAGCCGAATGAGGAGCTTCTCCTCTACATCGCCGCTACCACTCATGTGGTCAGCACCGTCCTGGTCGTCGAGCGAGACGAGCCAGGCCATGTCTACAAGGTGCAGTGACCCGTTTACTTCGTCAGCGAGGTACTCGGTGAGTCCAAGGTGCGCTACCCTCAAGTCCAAAAGCTCCTGTACGCAGGCCTTATCACGTCCAGGAAGCTCCGGCATTACATCCAAGAACACAACGTCCGAGTCATTTCCTCATTTCCACTCGGTGATATCCTCCACAACTGTGACGCTAACGGTCGAGTCGTCAATTGGTCAGTCAAACTGGGCGCACTCAGCCTGCACTTCTCCCCTCGGTCCACAATCAAGTCCCAAGCCCCGGCTGACTTCGTGGCCGAGTGGATGGAGATACAAGATCCACCACTCGAGGAATAACCCGAGCATTGGAAGATGTACTTTGACGGTGCCCTCAACCTCGTTGGAGCTGGCGCTGGAGTTCTACTCATCTCACCAAAAGGCGAACAACTCAAGTACATCCTCCTATTACTTTTCAAGGCGGCTAACAATGCTGCTGAGTATGAAGCCCTTATCCATGGTCTCCGGATCGCCGCTTCGCTTGGCATCAAGCGCCTCCTCGCCTACGGAGAAGATGGACGCCTACTGCAAGGAGATACGGAAACTTGAAGCCAGCTTCTATGGGTTGGAATTCCACCATGTCATCAGAGACTACAACATCGCGGCCGATGTCCTCTCCAAGCTCGGTTCTAGTCGCGCTCTGGTCCCGGCCAGACTCTTCGTCCAGGCCTTGAGACGGCCCACGGTCGAGGTCGAGGAACCACCCCCCAGCAAGCCAGACTTGGTGGCGGCTCAAGGCCAAGTGGTGTTGGTGATCAACTCCGACTGGAGCTCCCCCATCATCGACTTCCTCGTCAACAACAAGTCTTCACCCGACAGAAAAGTACACGAGAAGCTCTCACGACGAGCCGCCAGTTACATGGTCATCGGCACCGACCTGTTCAAGCACTCGGCCTCCTTAGGGATGCTGTCCAAGTGCATCACTCAGGGTGAAGGAGTGGCTCTACTCCACGACATCCACTCGGGCGTCTGCGGCAACCACGTAGGCGCCTCATACATAGTGGGCAAGGCGTTCAGATCCGGCTTCTACTGGCCTACTGCCCTCGCCGATGCCCACGATATCGTGAAAAGGTGTCCTGGGTGCCAGTTCTTCGCCAAGCAGCAACACATTCCGGCTCAGGCTCTGTGAACAATCCCTCCCTCTTGGCCCTTCGCCTGCTGGGGCCTCGATTCGATTGGGCCTCTCAAGATGGCGGTAGGTGGGTACAACCACATATTTGTAGCCATCGACAAATTCACCAAGTGGATCGAAGTCAAACCAGTCGTGGCGACCACGGCACTCAAGGCGGTTGAATTCATCCAGGAAATCTCCCATAGGTTCGGTGTGCCTAACAGGATCATCACTGACCTGGGAACATCCTTCAAAGGCAGCGTGTTCTGGGACCACTGCCTTGAAAACTTCATCGATGTCTACTATGCTTCCGTGGCTCACCCAAGGTGCAACGGCCAGGTCGAGCGCGCCAATGGTATGATCCCCCAGGGGCTCAAGGCGCGACTCTTCGACCCACTCGAGAAGTTCGGTCCCAAGTGGATCCAGGAACTACCCTAGGTCATTTGGGGCTTACATACCCAGAAGAGCTGGGCCACCAGCTACTCTCCCTTCTTCCTGGTTTATGGCTCGAAGGCTGTCCTCCCAAGTGACATAACCTTCGGGGCCCCGCGCATCAAAAACTACGAGGAAGGCGAGGTAGAAACGACTCGACACCACGATATCGACCTCGTCGAGGAGCACCGAGTCACAGCCGCTCTCCAGCACGCACGTTATGAACAGCAGCTCAGGCGCTATCACGACAGAAACATGCAGGAGAGAGATTTCAACGTAGATGACATGGTACTACGGCGCATCCAGTCTACCACTGGTGCACACAAGTTATCTTCCCCATGGGAAGGCCCCTTCATCGTCAGCCTAGTCATTGCCCCCGGCACCTATCGACTACAAAGAGAAGACGGCACGGACGTGGGTGACCCATGGAACATCGAACACCTTCGGCGCTTCTACCCCTAGGAGGAGCTTGCAGCTATGTACCCCAACCATTCTGAATAATAATAAAAGCATGTCCATCGCTTTCTTATTTTTCTGTGCATCATTTCCCTTTCACGGATGTAAAATGACCTGGTACACCCCTTTTTGACTCGTCCAGTACGTTCGGGGGCTGCAACTCGGCCATGCCGACTCGCACCAGTATCGTTCGCGTCTAAGATTAACCTAGCTGGGTGGTTACCTGAGTTTAAACCAGTGCATTCTCGAACCACTCTGCGTCACCTACGCCTATCACGTGCCTGATGACCCGCTCTCTACACAATCGACAAAGGCACATCGCAGTGCTGGCATCCTAACCACTCGGCCAAATCAGACAACTACTTGGCTATGGAAATAAAAGAAAGGCAACACTTAATTGCATGCAAAATAAACATTGTTTTTTGGCCAACACTTGGCCCCATAAGTGTTCCTACCCTACTAACGATCTCTTTACATGTTGACCTGGCTCATGATACGCTCGGCGAGGGGTCCAATGGCGGCAAGGTGCACGTCCCACTCGGCGTTGGTGCAGTCCTCCGCGACTCCCTCTCCCATGGGATCCAAATTCGCCTCAGGATTGTGGGACTTCACAAGGGCCATCGCGAACTGCACCGAGTCCTTCGCGGTCCTCTTAACGAAGGCTGTGAGGCGCTCTCACGCACGGTCCAGCCGCTGAGTCGCCTTCTCCGCCAGAGCGACCCCCTCCGGCTCGAAGGCCACCAGCAAGGCGTCAGCTTTGGCCGTCAACTGGTCGAGGTCTGTCCGGGTGTTGGCCAGATGGGACTCCAGCTCTGAAAAAACAACTCGTATCAGTACGAACGACTCGGCAAAACAAGTCACGCTCAAGGAATGGGTCCGAGTACCTTCGCAGCGCTGCTTCTCCAGGCGAAGCTTCTGCTCTGTGAGAGCCTCCCGGCCTTTAGCACCTTCGCGCAGCTGGTGCAGCTCCTCGTTCGCCGACACGATGACCTTGAGCTCCCAAGCCATCGTCTCGTTGGCCTCCTTCAGCTCTGCACAGTCCCAGGCGTCAGCCCCTTGCGGCAAGTCGGGCAGTCAGAAACTAAACAAAAGCAAAAAGCAAACCTTTCATCCTCGTCGCTTGCTTCCTCGAGGCCTCGGAGGCCTGCTCGCTCTGCTCGATCACGAGGCTCTTGAGTTTTTGGATCTCCTCTGCTAATCCCCGGTCCTGCAACAAGATCTTCACCTTCCGCACGGCCTTGCGCACGAAGTTGGCCTTGGAACCCCCGTGGTTGTGATTGAGCCTGAAACGGTCGATGCAATCCTCGATGTCGAGGGATAGCTCACGCACCTTTCTCCTCCAATCTTTGGCCCGCCGATCGATCTGGTCGTCGTCCTTCTCCGAGAGCTCCTGCAGCACGGCGTCCATGGTGCTGAGCTCCTCTTTCAGGAAGCAGATCCCTTCCTCAGCATCTCGGGCGAGCTGGTACTTCTCGCCGAGCAGGGCGGTCAGCTTGCCAATCACGGAGCCCATCACGCCCGTGGCTGCGCTCGCCATCACTTCGGCCATCTCAACTCTGAAGCACTCGCTCTAAGCCAAATGCTAGCTCGATTGTAGTGTGTGAGAGAGGAAGGGCACTTCAATTCTCAGGTTAATTATTCGCCGTTGGTGTGTGTGGGACCTAGAGATTATCAATTTGTGGATGCCTGCTACAGCACACGCCAAACTGCACTTTGGTCTTACCTGCTCCAAGTTCATTAAGTAAATGGCCTGCTTTAGGTGGTGGTTCAGCAAGTAGGCATACAAAACGTTAAAGCTTGTTCACATCAACGCGGATATAAATGTTTTTGAAAACCTGTGTTTTGATCGAGGTGACTTGTACATATGTGCTGTCCAACGAATTTAACTAGTTCATGCAAGTTGGAGCGTTGTCTAGATTAAAGATTAGGTCCTGGTCCATATAGTTTATGTATCGAGCGTCATAACAGGTCATTGTCAGTCTGAAGACAACAGGCTAACGCGTCATTTGATTTGAGCAAGCATTAGCCATTAGCTTACAGACAATTCAGTGAACTTGGGAGGCAACACCAATTTCTAGCAGAAAATTCAAGCATCTTATGTGTTCTGCACGCTGAGTAATTACAGGTGCCCATATTTTTCCTGCTGTTGCAACTGAACGAGAGCAGTCTTGCCTCGCCATTCCGAGATAGTGGTCCTGTTAGGCAACTTAAAACCTTAACCTACAACTTCCACGACCATACTATTTAGATGTGCAACTATGATTCAATTGGTTCTACCCACCCAACAAAAGTTTTGCTACCCTGGAGCCAATTCTAGTAAGGAACTAGTCTAATACACACAAGTTGTAAGTATCAAATGCGGAAAGGTAAAGTATTAGGTTAAAAAGAATGCAAACTGCGAACGTCGATTTTAAAAATACGGTTGGCAAAATGTCACCCCTATCCACGTTGGAGCTCCACCAAGGATATGCTCCTGGTCACCAAGTCTCTCCCGATCAAGGCTTTGGACTCGCCACTAAGGCTCTCGCTAAGCCGGATGAGGTGAGGCTCACTAGCGCACCGCCGCACTCCATTGCAATTATTGCAGCTCCAACCAGCATAAGCAGCTCCACGGTTGTTGTCAATATTATATTCTCTCCTTGTCTAGTTGTGGGTTGCAGAAGGTTTTGCAATGAAAAAAGAACAAAGCACACCGGAGGAGGTGGCTGATATATATCTCAGGGACCTGACCCAAAGGAATATGCTGGATGTTGTGGAGTATGATGAGCTAGGCAGGGTCAATACCTGTAAGATCCGACAAGTCGATGGCACCTTCAGGCTGACGAATGCCCTTGAGGTGACGAAGGATGTTCCAATCGATGTTCAGAAGGCAAGATATCTCTGTATCTCCTTGGGGTTGTTCATCCATGAAAACATCAGCAACAATGACGTGGTGGTAACCTTGACTGAAGCTGATTCTCGCATACTCCATGGATCCTTCCTCTCTTGATTCCCGGCAAGGGGGGATTTCGAGGCAAAGGTATGGAACATCTGTGGGAAACATATCTCCTATGATGGTTTTCCCAACTTGGGAGAGTTCTTTCTTCTTGTCTCCTTCAGTTGCTGTTGTTTCAAGCTAACAGAAGCAAATGTTAGCACCTGCCTTCATGCTCTTATCGGGGGCGAACCCAAGAGATTCTTGGTCACTCGTGTGGATGATCAGATCTTTTGCTTTGCTATTTCATGAAAAGAAGTTGGTTTTCTTGTCATCAAGCTGGCCTCCATTGCTTTGGACGCTCTGAGATTGGGTTTCTTTCTGTGCAATGATTTGGGTTTTCAAAAGGCTCTTGATTTCTCTAAATTGGATTCTGGTCCCTCCTTTGATTAGGTTGAAGTTCGCCACAAGAAACCAAGCTATGCTGATGCTGTTAAGTCCAAGACGCCTCTTTCCGTTTCAAATTCAGTTCCTCTCGGCAAGGCTAATAGGAATTCTGCTCCTCACCGTTCCTTTGTTGATCCTTCAAGAAATCGAGCCTCATTCTTCACAAGGCTCTCAGGCTGGCATGATCCAAGGGTTTCTTCTCATGGTTCACAGTCTTCAGAAAGGATTTCGGTTTTGAATTGAATTTCTCCAAGACAAGGGTTTGTTAAACTTCATTCCATTTCTTCTGAGTCCCAAAGGCAGTTTTCTCCTGGCACACATCGTTCGGTTTTCGAAAGATTACTCTGGAAACCCAAGAACTTCTCCAAGAACTCGTTCAACAATTTTCGTAATTCAAATTTGCACTCGAGGGACACAAGGCCTGGGTCAACGAGCCCACTGCAGGGGCGGCCCAATACTGTTGCAAGCTTTTTCATTTACTGCAAAAGATGTTTATCTTCCAACCACCCAAGATCCCGGTGAAAAAATCAAGTCAAATGCTGGTTTTGCAATTCTTGGGGACATGTATTAAAGGACTGCTCACTTTTTCACAGGCCTCAAGAACCACCAGAGCATTTTGACCAGCCAAGACCTGCAAGTTGTTTTTTCACCCCCTCGGTCAACCCTTCTCACTGGCTTGGTAACTCTTGGGCTTCCTGGTTCAGCTCGACCCAGCCATTGATAGGTGGGACCGGCTCAAGTGGGCCACCGTGCTTCTCCTCCTTTCAGGAATTCGCCATCAATGTTTTCGGCGCTGAAGGGGCACCAGGCGCTTCGGCTTCCCCGCCTCCCCCCCAACAGTGCAAACTGACCAAGAAAACTTGCAAGAACACCACCAGACGCACGAAGCAATCGCCAATGTTGCTGCTGCTGATCAAGCGCCTATGGTGTTCCTGAACATTGATCCCTCCCCTTTCCTCCTGCTGGGCTTCTCAAGGGTGGTGGTGCAAGGTCGCGAACCCTTCATCCGCACGGTGACTCCAAGGGCGGCCCCAAGAAATGAAGACCTAGCAATCATCACCGTCTCCCCACTTCTTTTCGGTGAGGTTCCCTTCGCTGAAGTCAGAGGAGCGATTCTGCATCTCCTGGTAAATCGCTATGGCTTGCAAGTTAGAGACATTCAGAAATGCCCATTTGGTAGAGGTCAAGCTTATGTCAGACTTGGTAGAGCTTTTGATAGAGATAGTCTGATTCATCGGTGTCCACATCATTCGGATGGTCTCACTTTTGAGTTTGTCATCCACAATAGGGGTCTCAATGCCAGAAGAGTCAATTTCAATAGAGAATGCTGGTTAATGTTGATAGGTTATCCCCCTCATTATCACTCAGCGGATGAAATTGGGGATACTCTTAAGTCTTTTGGTAGACTCATCTTTTGGCAGAGGGATAATGTACTAGCTAGGGTGATTGTCAAGGCAAGAGTCACTGACCTCCAGGATGTTCCCCATTACATCATCATCTCAGAAGGAGATGATTTTGAAGGAATCTCTTTGACTGTGCAATGTGAAATCATCCAACAAACAATGCTTGGTGGCCTCCCACAAGATGAAGATATACCTCCTGGTGGCATGGGAGAGGACTTCATTTTCCTAGGCCTAGGGCAACTTCCAAATGTGCAGCATAATATCCTACTTGCCTTGGGCAATCCTGAGCAGCAGCCTGATCTTGGGGGACAACCCTAAGCAATAGCTGGTTATTCCTGAGGCCCCTATTCAGCAAGCCAACTTAGATCTGAATGAAGCACCTGTAGAACAGTTTGGGGAAGAAATGAATCAGGATGTTCAGATGGCAGATGCTGAGGAACCCCCTCCTGGATTTGTTGCTGCCCAACCTGTTAATGATGCTGCAGCCCAACCTGAAAATGAGCAACAAATGGAAGAGATCAGTCTGTCTCTTCATCTGAATTCATCTGTGGACTCAACTTCTGAATTGTTCAGCTCCCAGCTGCTTGATCTGAATGTAACTACAGAAGACAATGTCTGCCTTGGACAGTTATCTGATGAGGAACAGCTTCCTGAAATGGTTCTTGCCTTGCAGGCTCCTGCAGTAATCTCCCCAGCACCTCTGTTGCAACCTGGAGAAGCCCCTGCTGAGCATGACCACCAGGATCAGAACAATCTGCACCACTTCCAGCTCCCCCCCAGCAAGATTTTAACATCAATTTGAACATCAACCTGAGCCTCAATAATTTGCTAGGAAGCGATCCTGGGTGGATGGCCCACTTAAGAGAAAAAACACAGCCCACTGAATATAGCCCTAATCTCTACAGGCTTTGGGCCAAGTTCTTCTCCCCTGCTGGGCCAGCACAAAATGAAATTCTGGTTCCAAAAGAGTGGGCCTCCTTCTTCCTTGTGATGTTGCTATCTCTAGAAAGCTTCAGCTGGGCAAAAGAATTCCTTCTCTCCAGCTCTTGGAAAGCTTTGGTTAGCCTAAACACCAATTGTGAATTGCTATCCTTTGTGCTGCCTCCTCATTGCCCCAAGAATGCCAAAGTTACCTATCTTACTGCTCAACTTGAGGAACTTCCAGAATAGACTTCCAAACCTGTGAAGCCCCACCACACCAAGCAACTCCCTCCTCAGGCAGAAAGCCCTCTCGTCGACACTTTTGTCAGAAAAAGCTCAAGGCTCATGGAAGAAATGTTGGCTTCGAGAAAACCAACTGCAGCTTCAAGGGTTGTCTTACTTGCTCAGCCAAACCCCCAACTCTCTCCTTGGAAGAAATCAAGAATATTGGTGAAAAAGCTTGCATGATGGCTCCAGGTACAATAAATGAGACTGAACTCCTATCAAGGCCCAAGAACAAGTCTACCATTGGTGAGAAGCTCACCCCAAAGAAGACCATCTCTAAGAAGATGGCAAAGGGGAAGAACAAGAACGAACCCTCTCCTGATGAAGAACCAAAAAATGTTTAATCCTCCAGGGAGAATGATGGCTCCCCTCTCTTTTGCTAGGCAGACTAATCTGTACTTGATGTGGTTTTCTCTTTTGAACCTTGGATGTCATGCCTTTGGGTTGTAAGGATGTTATGGTTTTCTCTTTTGAACTCTGGTTGTTTTGATCAATGTTTGTGTTGATGGCCATTATTCGACCATCGTTCGTCAACATCTCGGGAATAATTCAGAGTTTTGCATTATGTTCCATGCATATTTTATTTAAACTAATAAAGTTCCACAAGTTTTGGATGAGTTGTCTATACAGGAGCAAGACCAAAATTGGGCAAAATTGGGAGAAATCCCAGGCCGGCTGGCCTGGTCCCACCTCTTCTGTCCACGTTACTGATCCAGGTGCAAGGAAACATAACTAAGTTGATCAAGAGTCGTGCACTTGAAGTTGGTTTGATCCGAGGACCCGAAAGGCTTCAACCACGGATTCAAGGGCCCACCTGCATGCACAAAGGCGGTTAAAACCGAAAGGGCAACTGTCACCGACCAATTCAGACAATCCTCAGCCATCCAGCAGAAGGCAGTGCCACGTGGCGGCCTCAGGTGCCCAATCTTCGCGTGGAAGCTAAGCAACTGTCAAGGCTGCGTAATCTTGACGCGCTTCACCGGTTACCGACCTCCACTAGTTATAAATAGACCTCCCATCCTCACTTGTAAGATACACACTCAGAAGAATTCTCTCTTCACTTCAGTCTAGAGTTAGGTGTAGAGTTGAGTCGAGCTTATCTCGGGATTCTGGAGTTGTCCTCGGAAGTCTGGTATAAGCTCTTGTATCCTTTCTTTGACATTATCAATATAAGTTATTTTCTTTATCTTATCGAGTCAGCTTTACCTTCCGCTTTTATTTATTTATTTCCAAGCTCTTGCTTTGTGCGGAAGTTCTATCCTTTAGCTTAGGCTTCGTTGTAGTCTTAGTTTGTCGGGACCTTATCTTGCGGGTTTTCTCGCCCGGACTAGGGGGCTCAAGTTAGTTCCCTAGGTTGAGGGGGATTTCTCTTATAGGCCACAAGAGAAATCCAAACACCGAGTACAAACGTGGTGTTTGGCTTAGTGTTAGCTAGAAAGTATTAGCTAGGTTGAGGGGGATTTCTCTTGTAGGCTAGCTCGTTGGTTTAGAAGTGTTTTAGGAGTCTTTCTCGCTCGTTGTCCTCCCAGCTACTTACCGCTCTAAGGTAGAGTCTCCTGTGTGTCACTCGGTCATTTGCCTGGCCATTTATCCTATCATTTATCTGTCTTACCCCTACTATCTAGCTGGTGATTATTCCAAGTAAAGTTTATCATTCATTCAATCGATACCGTTTAGACCATAACACTTCCCCGTGGAAATTTGATACCCTGGAATACGCCAAGGCGAAGTGCTACAACGGTGTATTCTGTGCAGTTGCGGAATCCTTATTCTATTGGGCATAAAAAACGCCAACAAGTATTTCTGGCGCCGTTGCCTTGGAAGCAATTTGGTGCTAAGATATCGTTGAATTGTTTGGTAAATTTTTGTTGTTTTATTCACCGCTAGCTTTAGCGAGCTTACCATTGCTCTCTTTGTCTTTTTTATATATGCAGAGCAGTGCATGACTGGTTTTGACCTACCAATCAACTTTAATCCTAATCCAGAAAGAATTGGGCGTGTTGTTCGGCAGAGAATTGTCCCACCTAAGAAAAGGCTTACCTTAGGAGGGTGTTCATCAACGTCTGTCTTAATAATGGCTCAGAAGACACTTTGTCAGTACTCGGCTCCATCCAGCAGTCATATCCCTACTGGTTTGGACAACACCCAAGGCACTGATGGCTTCGAGCTGAAGACTGGACTTGTCAACATGGTCCAAGCTAGCCCTTTCTGTGGGAAGGCAACCGAAGATGCCAACGCTCACCTCTAGAATTTCATGGAAGTGAGTAGTACAATCAACCCCAAAGGCAATACATTGGATAACGTTCACCTTCGTCTGTTCCCTTTCTCTTTGCTGGGCAAAGCAAAGACGTGGTTTTACACCAACAAGGCAAGCTTCACTACCTGGAATGACTGCTCCAACGCATTCCTGGCCAAGTATTTCCCAGTGGGCAAAACCAACGCCCTCAGGAACAGAATCTCTAGTTTCCAACAACTCCAGGATGAAACCATCCTGGAAGCCTGGGAAAGACTCCAGGATTACATAGCAGCATGTCCACACCACGGCATGGAAGAGTGGCTGATTATTCAGAACTTCTTCCATGGCTTGAGTCAGAGAGCGCAAGACCACATCGATGCAGTAGCAGGAGGAGCATTCCTCTCTTGATGTTGCACGGGCCAAGACGCTCATAGACAAGATCGCCTCCAACCAAAGTTGGAAGGGAGATAGGCAACCAACTCGCCCGAAAGGAGTACACCAGATCGATAGTGTAGATATGCTGGCGGCCAAGATGGATCTCCTTATGAAGAAGCAAGAATTTCCAAACCAGGAGGTAATTCAGATCATGGACTCGAAGATCACATGTGAGACATGTGGCAACACTGGGCATTCGGGCAACAGCTGCCCACTAACAATATACCACTGCTTGATGCAATGCAGGTCCCCACGTATGCCAAGTATATCGAGGATATTCTTGGGAACAAGAAGAACCTGCCGACCACCGAGGTAGTACAACTCACCGAAGAGTGTAGCGCAGCTATACTCGATCCTCTCCCGGAGAAAAAGAAAGACACAGGATGTCCCACCATCACATGCTCAATTGGGACTCAATACTTCAAGCATGCACTGTGCGACTTGGGGGCAAGCGTTAGCGGCCTAAGGTAGTCCATGACAAACTTAATCACCATGCGCTTGCTCCTACTGCCATGTGTTTGCAGCTAGTGGACGAATCAGTTCGCTACCCCACGGGGATCGCCGAAAATATTCCGGTGGAAATCCGGAACTTTTTCGTCCCCATAGACTTCGTCGTCCTGGACATGGAAGTCGACACCAAGACCCCTCTCATCCTAGGGAGGCCGTTCTTGAGCACAACAAATGCACATATTGATGTGGGAGCCGGAGAAATCCAGCTCAACATCAATGGACAGAAAGAGAGGTTCTCCTTCAGACCAAAGGTAGAACAGTGCTCCCAAGTCAAGACAGTCAACCGGAAACAACTATCCGAGAAAAAGCTTGAAGAAGAGCCTGAGAAAAGATCCAAGAAGAAACCGGAGGATCTAGCCATTCCTGCCATTGAAAGCCTCATCGAACTCGTAGAAAGCATACGAATTCGAGAGAAGGAAATCAAGGTGCATAACCAAAGAAATGCGAAGCGACGGATCCAACGTAAGAAATTTCTGGAATAAGAGATGAAAGAGGTCGAATCAGCCATGCCCACAAAGAAAGTGTGGCATGAGAAAGTGTCACCACCGACAGCAACTCTAGCAGGTGATGACAACCAAGCTCAAGGAACAGAAAGTCTCGCTCCGGACTCAAAACCCGAGCTCTCACCATGAGGTACATGGTAGTTATCCATTCTTGCAACATATAGGATAGTTTAATTCTTTCAATTTTCATTTCAATCATGGCATGTTTAAAATTTTCGTAAAATGCATCTTTATTTTTTGATCTTTAGTTTTATTTTGCATTGCATAAAAAAAATCAGAAAATACCGGCCAGAGTGCAGCACGATTTGAGTCTACAGATGTGCAGGGATAGGAATCATGGTGCATTGCATCCATGATCGTGCATGTGGAGGGCCAATTAACCCCATCATGGATGCTTGGCCTCCTTTGCACCACAAACTTCCGGTCGTGTAGGAAATTCAATGAAGAGCACATGCAGTAGTGGAGTGTAATGAAGAGCAAGTGCGCAGGCAAAGGAGGAGCATGAGGCGATGCAGCACCAGGCCGACCGGCCCCATGCAGGCTGGCCAGCCTCTCCATCACTGGTGTTGTCACGTCTCCACCGAAATTCAGCGCCTTCACCTAACAACCTACGCCTAGGTTCATGAGCTGGAGCTCGTTGCGCCGTTCAGACGCTGACCGGCTTGTCCCAGGCCAGCCGGCCTGCCCCTGCCACGCGCCTATAAAAGCCAAGCACCCCGACGCTCTTCGATGCACCAACAGCTCAAGTTCTTCTGCCCTTTCCCGAGCTCGAATCCCTTCTCCCTCTCTAAGCCTCTTTAGTTAATTTAGCCCTTGGGTTAATTAAGTGAAGAGCTTAAGTTCTACACCCACCAAAAACAAAATAAAATTAGTGCTAAACCTTCGCTTTAGCCACAAAAAAAAATACCAAAAATATTTCCTTTTCCATTTGAATAAAACTCTTGGCGCTTGAACGAGAACGTTTGTGGGGGTTAGTCCCCCACAAGGACGACTAACGACTAACTCTTCTTTTTAGTCCTTCGAGTACTTTCTTGTGTGTGCGCTAACCTTTTGCAGGAAGTATGTGGGCGTCTGCAAAGAACAAGCTCAAGAAGCTCAGCCCCTCCAGCTCTAGGCGCTCACGCGGGACGACATCCTCCAGGGATAATATGTCTGTTGACTGAAGTCACCGAGATACTGACTCCCAGGAGGACGCTACCCCCGCAGTGCCAAGGAGCCGAGTTCAGGGTTGTATCGGCATCCTCACCTCTATTGAGCAGCTCGTGCACGGAACGACTACGAACGAGAAGCACTGGACCAGCTGAAGAATCAGACGTACCACCACGTCAGGGTCTTCGACCCCCTTTTTTTCATAAAGGCGGTTTTTAAGGCGGACATGACTCGAGCATTCCGCCACGTGGGGTGGTACGACTTCGCTGACATGACGGAACCAGGTTCGAAATTTCTCAGCATGGAATTCCTCATGACTCTCAGCTTCGAAGAAGAAGGTAACACCACCTATATTTATTTCTGCTTCTTCGATGAGCAGTTTAAATATTAACGGTGAAAGAACTTAGTGTTGCTCTAGGCTTTGATAAAAAGTGCTTGCTAGACCCAAGTGTTTTGGCTAAAACTTATAAATATGATTGGACCACTTGGTGGAACGAAATTTCTAAGGAACCTGTGAGTAGCAAGAATAGTATAGTTTCCATCCATCACCCTACTCTTAGGATGTTAGCAAAGTGGATTGCTATGGTGGTACACCCGCACTCTGACCTTCGCCTCTGCAGTCTCCCCGAGCTACAGTATCTCTTTGCAATGGCAAAGAAGATAAACCTCTCCCTAGTCTTGAGCATGCTTGCTCACTGGCAGAAGATGATCGCTGTTGACGCTCGCTACAGACCAATTTTGAGCGTCAATTTGGCACCAAAATGGAGATGACATACACACTTAACCTGCTTATCTAACCCAAATAATATCATTTCCACATTTCTCTTGGAGATTTTTCAATGTAGGAAATTGGGCAGGAAATGCAGGTAAAACAAACTCCAGGATTCAAGCCACAAAATGCCGACTGATCGGAGCACACCGACCAACAAAGAGCAAGTGTTTAATTATCAAATTCCATATATGTTAGTGGATACGTGTATGCAGCTCAAGCAAATCAATGAACACACCTCAAGAGCAAAGCAACATACCCTCAATCCAAGGCAACACCACTCCGACCAATCAGAACGCACCGTTCGGAGTCACACGGATCAAAGGGCCCACCAGAGCATGCAACCGACATGGTGCCATACCAACTCATCACCCAGGGACCTTAGGGCCCACTTACCAGTCACCCAGGCGAAGCTGAACCCGGTTGGGGCCCGGTTTGGGTTGGCCGACCCAAGTGGTTCGGCCGAGCCGGGCCCAGCACCACTAAGTTACAGCCTCCACGTGGCGCCTCCTGAAGCCTTCCCAAGGTCGGTTCTGCGTGAGTCCCCTCAATTGCCGACCGAGAGCACCCTATTTCACCCCTATAAATACAAGGGGAGGGGCTTCTAAAGGAGACAGAACTCACCTTCACCTCCTCTCTCACTTTTGGAGTTGGAGCTCTCTTTACAGGCTTAGTGCTGCGTATGTAGTGCTTAGGAGGTAGGGAGAGAGTGACGGGAAGTCGGGGAGGTGTCGGCCAGCCATTGGCGCTCTTCTCCATCTTGTACCTCAACGGATGCTTATCAATCATAGTAAGTGTTCGTGACTTGTTCTGTGCTTTAGTTTCTTAGTTAAGTGTAGAACTAGTTTTCCGTAGTTGTTTGCCGGATCAATAGTTCGCTAGTTTAGTGGGTAGCTATAGTTTGTAGCTAAGACTAGTGATAGTAACGATAGTGTAGATGTGGTGTCTAGACTAGACTTACCTGTTGGTTGTGGTATATCCCATGGTTAGATGAGGTAGGTAGCAGGTGGTGACAACCCTGTCTATCCAGCGTAACCCTCCCCGTTCGGGTATATCCCAGTGCCGTATTACTGGAGCTCACTAGTCTTGTTCTGTGGGAAGCCAGTAGCCTGACGTGAATTACTAGGATAGTTCTATCTTATCTTCGATCCTTAGCCTTAGGAATTCTCTGACCCTTGCCTCTAACTGGTGTGGTGTCCTTGGACGAACCTGAACCTTGGAGAATATACACACGTTCCTCAGTGGATACGATACCCTTGGAATAGTCCTGGGCGAAAGCTACAACGTCATTCGTGCGCATGCGGATTTATTTCGTGATGCTAGGAAATGTCAACAAGCTTTCTGGCGCCGTTGCCGGGAACGATTGCTATATTGTCTTCGGACCTAGTTCGCCCTCATACCATTTTCTTTTCTTTGATTCTACCTCTACCCCCGCTATCCATGGAGAGGCTATCCCTTGAACAGTTCTCTCTCCCAAGGGGTGACTTCTATAAGCACTTACCACCTTTAAGACCAACCCCTTCATCTGGCTACGGACTCCATCCTCGGATATTATCCGTGTTTCGGGATCAACCCTTCTCTGGAGCAATCAATGAAGATTTGAGGAACTGTGCTCATGCTTGGTAGTCCCAGGCATGACATAGGAAACATTGCGGTGGAAATTATTTCCTCTCTCTCTCACAAGGAAGGCGGAGCAATGGTACACCCGCTTGATAGGGAGTACGACCGGTAATTGGGGAGAATTTATAGTTGAATTTTTTTACTCGTTCTCCCTCACGAAACACATGGAATCCCTACCGATTGACGTCCTCAGTTTCAAGCAACTAGAGAAGGAGTCCATAGGTGCAGCATGGACTAGATTCTCATGCCTTTTGGCATCTAGCCAAGACTTGTCTATACCCGAAGATGTATCATTAGACATCTTTTGCTCGGTTTTAGATAAGAAATCTGCCCTTGATTTTGACGTTGCTACCAGAGGTTCGTTTACGCACAAGGCTTTGACAGAAGGTATAGAGATTCTATGTGACCTCTTAGAAGACTCGTCTTTCCCTAGCGATCATAACGAACCCCGTCGAGAGGAATCCGAGCCAAGACATGAGAGTCTCTCAATAGGGAATTCCGAGCTTTCATCTCCCACATCCCAAGATTCGTCTGTTGAGCTCTCTCCCGAAGCAGGAACATCAGAGGGAGAAGAAATTCAACCTTCGATATTCTCTTCTCAATTTAGGATGGTCCATCTTGAAACAAAAAGAACACCTCGAATCTCTTAAGGGAGGAGCCCTTTTCTGTCCACACGGATCGATCTCAAAATCCTTTGATAGAACCTTCCCTCGAGCCTACTGTACCTCCTTTACCTCTCGATCCTCTAAACAAAGCAAATCTCATGGAGGTCACGAAGGAGAAATCATCGGGTGATGTGAGACACTTTTTCGAAGCAATTTGGATTAGTTCACCCTCGATGATCATCCTCTGCTCTATAAGGGGAATTACCGTAGAAGCCCATCTTAACCCCTTGTGGAGGTTAACATCATGCCATGGCACTTAGCGTACACACTTTTGGGCGATGTTACGCTAAGACCATCCGACAAGCTCATCAAGAGCTGTCCCTTTGGACACATCCTTGAATGTCGAGGGGTCGCAAGTGCCGTGATGCTTAAAATAGACAAAATTGAGGTCAAGCTAGACTTTCATATCTTCGATTTTGATCTTCTCTTAGGCTACCCACTTGAAGAATTTCTCACATCTCATCAAGGGAGCCTAGATGAATTGCTTAGGGAAACCGCTTCTGCCACCGCTACCTCTTATTTAGAAAATCCAATAGTGAAGTTTCATCCCAAGCAAAACTCGCTCGAGCAGATGGTGCATACATCTCCGTTCATATCATCTGAACCCATTCTCTTTGAAGTTGCAAAATCTGCGATTTCCGAAGAGTATGATTCGAAAGAAATTCTTCACCTTTGTGAAGATGAACGATCATCATCACCCTCGATCGAGTTAAAGCCTCTTCCCGCTAGCCTGGAGTACGTTCTTCTCGACCACGATCGAGATACAACTACAATCTTTCACGATGAATCTCTTGAGATGGAGAACCCATGGGCCATGAAATTTTGTGAGGCGCCGACTTTGGAGTCCGAGAAGGATTCTATAGATGAGCATGGAAGCTTCATTCTTGAAATACCACAGGAACCATGCTCATTCGGTACATCTCCAGAGTCTGGCATGCTTTGTGCCCTGAGCACGCACGAGGACTACAACCACCTTAAGGTCCTCTTTTGCAAAATCTTCAGAAGGTTGGTTGTAGATGCATACGTTTATCATAAGCATTGCAAATTTCGTGGATGCTTTGTGGTGCTAACCTTGCAGCTAAAAGCTTCATGAAACATCAACAATTGGTGGTGAGAGGGGAACGACATCACCAATGATAGCTGCAAGAGGAAGTTCCCATGGTCAAGCTTCTGACCGTAAACAAAGCACTGCCGGGAGATAACCCGGATTATCATTTTATTTCCCTTCAATAAAAAGCAAGAGCATGTTCTAGGATATAGTTTTTCTTCGGGTATTCTTTGTCGCTAACCAATTCAGGTGGAAGATCAAAGAGAACGATGAATAGGAGCCACCTATGAACATGAGAGCTACACCAACTACAACACCATGGTGATTCTTGGTGAGGGAATGATTATGAAGGGAAGCTCGAACTCCACACACTTGAGTGGTGTTGCTCAGCAATGCAAAGTCCAAGTGTGGGGGAGGTATGTGAGATCCCAAGTAAGTTCCTTTCATGCCAACTCTTACCTTGGTTTGGAGATGGCGTTAGTTCTTGCATCTTGCCCGATAAAAGAAAAGAAAAAAAAGAGAGGAGTTACTACGGTGGCAATTGTGTTCTTCATCAACAAAACGTCATGGTAAGCACCTCCAGGTATTTCCTGCTTTTGACTTTAAACAGAGCCCTTCCGGGAGGTAACCCGAGGATCACCACTCTCTTACTCATGATTATCTCTCATTGAATAAAGCTTGGTCATGCCTTCGTGCTGCCTTTATCTATTCTTGTGTGCTCTGGTTTGTTGCGCATTCCTAGGCGCGCACTCATAGACCTTTTCGCATTAAGCATGGTGCTTAGGTTGAAAAGTCTTCTTCAGTCAAATTAGACATGGTGTTAAGTTTGATTGATGAACTTCAGAGTCAATACTTGTATAGATATTGGTTGTATATGTGGACTAACCCCTGCTGGAAAATGTTCAAATCCAAATGGGTGAGTCATTGAGCTGAATTGAAATGGAAAGGTAAGCCAAGGCATCGAATTCATGTTGCGCAACAGAGGAAGGAGGTACATATCACCCCTCAAGTTCCACTGTGAGTACATCCTCCTTTGCTCATGTTGATGCAACGTCAATTCACCCATGCTTGAGTAAGTCTCATGGTGAGACTAAAATTTTAGTTCCAATAAATGTTAGGGCTCCCTGGTTCTTAAAACCAGTAGGGCCATTATTTTTTTTCCACCCTTTTTTTTTGAATAAGCACCAGGTACAAGAACAAGTGTGGGGAAGATCTCTCAGAGTTTCGACGCACATACATTCGAGATCTCCCACAGACAGATACACAAGACCGAAAGAACCAGCATGCAAAAGGTTTAGAACCCATCGCGACGGTTTGTGTACTTTACCCCTCAAATCTCCCTGATCCATGAGTTTAAATGAATTTCATTGCTAACCACTAAAATTAAACTCAATGGTGCTCGCTGGTCACATACTTCAAGTTTGATTGACTTGCATATATTTTATTCCCTGCTAAACTTGAGCTTGTGAATCATATCTTAGGGAACCCATAATTGGTAAGTTGGTGAAAGGTCTGATATGGTTTGATGAAGGAACCCTTGCTTTCTCTGCTTTTTTGTCTGGGAAATTTTATTTGATAAAAAAGAATACCCCTCCATAGCTTTACAAACTCCTCGTGTTTGTCCTACCAAAGCCATATGTTGATCTTCATGAATGAACCCTTATACATATGTGCCTTGTTTTTGCATTGAGCTTCATCAAATTTTGTGACCCTAGTGAGATATCATTTCATATTTGCTTGATCAAGATCATGTACACTCCACATGCTAAACTTCTACACTGGAAGTTAGCCACTCCATTCCATCCATCCACAAAATAAAACTCCATATGTGATGATCTCTCTCCTTAGCAATGTTATAAAAGAGGCATGGGCTATATGAAAAAAAAAGAAAAAAAGAGAGAGAGAAAAATATGTGGACACATGATGGTCCAAGGGTTGAAGAAAAAGAGAAAGAAAGAAAAAAAATTGGACACATGAAGGTCCATGAAAAAAGAAAGAGTATATAGCCATGTCCTCAAGTCTTCAAAATAAAGGAGAGAGAGAGTTTCATAAAAATGAGTCTTTCATTTTCATCTGGCCTATCGATCACCTACTCTAGGTATTGACATCCACTTTCGCCAGATACCACATCCATACCTCAGCCCAAAATCTCCACTGTGAACCCATCCATGAAAGGTCTATGCATTCTGTCACTCCGCTCATGTATCCATCTGCATCATGAGAGTATGGGCTATCCTTAAAAAAATGATGAGAATAGGAAGAAAAGGAAAAGAGATAGAACCCATACTCTCCAAAAAATCAAAAGAGCTCAGGAGTGCAAATAAAAGACCAAAATTATTCCAAGTGTGAGTCCATTCTCTCCCTCTCCCCTGAAAAATTACATATTCCACAAGATCGGAATTTGATCGGGTACCTACCTCCTACGAACCACTCTTCGGCTTGGCAACAAAAGTAACCAAGGTATGCGACAGTACTCCCACCCTTAAGCTCCACATATCAGACTTAGAAGTAGGAAGAAAATGGTCAAGTTCCGACCATGGTGAGGATCATACACCTTGAGCGATCTTGAGAGTACCACTGGGGAATCTCAAAACCATTCTTTTGAAAAATTATCAAAATTCTGAGAAGGAACCTGAACAATAGCAGAAAAACTCTGGTGGAACTGTTCAGTTTATCAACTGCTCAAGGCGAGGGAAGAATTGTAACTAAGCCCCACACTCCAGACCAAGGTACGATCAGCACCCTCAGGTATATACGAGTATGAGTAATTTGCTACGCACAAGGTACCTGCAGGGGGTGGACATCCATGCAACTCCTGATCCGCCGAGCCTAAGTATTAAGCCTTGCTCGAGGATGAGCAAGAGTTAAGCTTGGGGGCGTGTTGACGACCGTTATTCGACCATCGTCCGTCAACATCTCGGGAATAATTCAGAGTTTTGCATTATGTTCCATGCATATTTTATTTAAACTAATAAAGTTCCACAAGTTTTGGATGAGTTGTCTATACAGGAGCAAGTGTACCAAAATTGGGCCAGCTTGGGAGAAATCCCAGGCCTAGGCCGGCCGGCCTGGTCCCACCTCTTCTGGCCACGTCATTGATCCAGGTGCAAGGAAACACAACTTAGTTGATCAAGAGTCGTGCACTTGAAGTTGGTTTGATCCGAGGAACTAAAAGGCTTCAACGATGGATTCAAGGGCCCACCTACATGCACAAAGGCGGTTAAATATGAAAGGGCAACTGTAACCGACCAATTCAGACAATCCTAAGCCATCCAGCAGAAGGCGGTGCCACATGGAACTACCCCCAGGCTGGCCGGCCTGGGGGGGGGGGGGGCGGCCAGCCCCACCTGGCGGCCTCAGGTGCCCAGTCTTCGCGTGGAAGCTAAGCAACTCTCAAGGCTACGTAATCTTGACGCGCTACACGGGTTACCGACCTCCACTAGCTATAAATAGACCTCCCATCCTCACTTGTAAGACACACACTCAGAAGGATTCTCTCTTCACTTCAGTCTAGAGTTAGGTGTAGTAGTGTGGGAGCTAGAGTCGAGTCGAGCTTGTCTCGGGATTCCGGAGTCGTCCTCAGAAGTCTGGTATAAGCTCTTGTATCCTTCCTTTGACATTATCAATATAAGTTATCTTCTTTATCTTATCGAGTCAGCTTTACCTTCCGCTTCTATTTATTTATTTCCAAGCTTTTGCTTGTGTGCGGAAGTTCTATCCTTTAGCTTAGGCTTCATTCTAGTCTTAGTTTGTCTGGACCTTATCTTGCGGGTTTTCTCGCCCGGACTAGGGGGCTCAAGTTAGTTCCCTAGGTGTTGACACCGATTTTGGACACGTGTTTGCATCCCGAATAAAGGCCGATGGAAACTGGGCCGGCATTGGATCAGAGATAGAAAATGAAGCACGATGGGCTTTCTTGGGCCGAGAGAAGCGTCACAGCCGATGGAGCCTGAAAGGAGTTGACGAAATGCTACGTCAGCAAGTTATCTTTTAGATTTTTTGTTTTAGGAAAGATTGTTTTCTTTGGTGTCAAGTAATGTGCGTCGTAATTGACTAGGGTTTGTCACTTAGGCTATAAATAGCTGCCTCCGAGCATGTACCAGAACCATCCAATAATCAATACACAAACCCATTTTTCATTTTTCCCATTTTTGGCGGCTTTGCCTTAGTTGCAGTAGATTTTTATTTTTACGAGTTCTTTCTCGCAAGACAAGCTGCATCATCTTTGACCACTGGCGTGCTGGTTCTAGTACATTTCAGGCTGCATCGATCCCGACCACAGTTTTGCTGGTAAGTTCCGAGTTGAACGAGGCAGATAGGCTCAAGGTTGACGGCGCATCGCTTCTTCCTCTATCCTGTATTAGTTCAAGTTATCGAGCAGATAAGATCTAGGTCTGGTCTGTTCACCAATTTATCGATATCAGCTTGTTCCTGTTAGGTTAGCGTGTTTAATCTAGCTTGTTTCTTGCTGTTATCGCAAGATATCGGTATTTACTAGATTTGGCAGGATTAGATTTGTTTGATCTTATTTTTATTTAGTTTTACCACAATTTATCCAGCTTAGATCTAAATACCATCGGCCGACGCGTAGCTTATTTGTAGCTTCCAGCTTGGCCGATCGGGTTTGGATCTAGGTGTTTCTTACCGAGGCTTCGTTAACATGTTTAGCGTAGCTTTACCTGTACAATCAACAGAAGCTATGGCCGATTGATTTATCAGCGCATCAGACGTTTGGCCGACGTGCTTGATGGAACGATTCGGACAACAGCCGATACGTTCCGGTAATTTAACCGTTTTATCTATCTCTGGTCAACTGTAGGTCAAATTGACTGGCACGCCCTGCACCACCACGCAGTCAGATTGGACGCTGCGTAGTAGCAAAGCAAGAGGCTCCCGGGGCCTCGAGTGTGCCAACGCTGAAGGCCGACCCGTGGCTTTTTGCGTCAACACGCTTTTGGCACGCCCAGCGAGATACGACAACAACACCACGATGACAATCAACGACGAAGGCTGGTTGAAGAAGCCACGAAGCAATCTCAAGACGCCTGCCTTAGGTCATTTACCTTGACCAGAAGAGGGTAGGCAATACAGAAGCAGTCGCTACTAGGGCTGTTGATGCCAGATTTTGACACGTTTTGAATCGGCGTCAGGGAAGGAGGAAATTGGCCGATGCGGCAGACTTAAAGGCTACAATTGGGAATCGGCCGATTAGCGCTACAGTTAGGAATCGGCCGATTGGTGCTACAGTGTTTCGGGCGATTGGCGAATGGAGTTGGTGGGGGTCGGCCGATTGAAAGGCTGGAGCGTTTGGGCCAATATGGGTTTGTGCCAACAGATATAATATTTATAGAAGGGGGATGAAGCCCAAGAGGAGATATTGAGTCAAGATGACAGAGGATCCCAGTCAAAGATGACATGACGTTGGTCAAAGAGCGACGCCGACTCGGTCGAGGAGCAATGGAAGGAGTTCGGATTGGTCTAGGAGATGGCAGCAGAAGATCCTGCGGGAGTCCATTTCCTTTAGGAGTCTTATAGATATAGTAGTTTTTATATTTAAGTCAAGTTTGTAACGGATCATGACAGATCAGGAGTCTTAGTCCTAGGGCATAAATAGCTGGTGATAAAACTAGAATTATAGGTTTTATCTATTGTTCTAGTTTTATCACCAGCTATCCAGCTTGAGATCGAACTGTCGGCTTCATTATTATTTCTTCTTATTTATGGTCATATAGCCGATTAGATCTATTTCAAGTGTTGCATCTGTGGCGATTATTTAATTTGCTCCAGTAGTTTCTTTGTAATCGCTACGTAATTATCGAGCGATCTATAGCCGGTTATCTTCATAGCAAATCGGCCGATTCGCTGATACGCTTTTCGGGATAGATCAGAACTTTAGCCGATTGAGCCCCCCGGAATATAATACGTTTCTTTCCTTGTCAATCAACAGGTCAGATTGACTGGCATGCCGCACGAACCGCACCATGGCGATCACCCGAACAGGAGTTAAGCAGATTCTCCCGGGTCGTGTGTCCGACGCTGAAGGTCATCGGCCGATTTTTAGCGCCAACACACTTTTGGCACGCCCAGTGGGACCACCTCAATATCCAACATGTCAAAGGCCGCCAAAATTTCTGGAGACAACATCATCGAGGTTATGGAGGCAGATCTCAAGGATGACCAGAAAGAAGAACTGGCAAGACACCTAGAAGACTACAAGAAGGTATATCTGCAATCTTTCAGTCGTACCAGAAGCGGGGAGACCATCAAGAAAGCTCCTCTTCCAACTCCCCGCCAGATCACCATCGCTGAGGACTCAGGCAAGATGTTCGATATGATTCAACAGTCCATTTATCAGGCTTTCATCGACCAATCCTCAGTGATGACCAACACGGTATACAATGCCGTCATCAGTTCTCTGGTCAGCGGAGTAGCTCAGGGATATCGGGGCCAGCATACGCCCCGCCTATTGTAGCTCCAGTCAGAAGTTTACCAGACACGTCTCACTCGGCTCCTCAGCCGATATCAACACAACACGGAGGATACAACACTTTATTGCCTTCATGCCTCCAGGATACAATGGTGTGCCATGCTTTCAATCACAAGCGCCGCCTCAGCATGCCCAGATTTCTTCCGTGCAATCACTGCCCTCAAACTCAGTGCCTTGGGGGGCACCAGCAACGGTGGCTGTTCTGAACCAATCAGCCGGTCATGGAGGCTCTTCGATCCAGGCACCATTCCAATCAGCTATCCGGCGGACGATCCCTCAATATCAACCGGCAGATGCTGCGGAAACACTCAGAAGCGCGGTGCCGATGATGTTGTACGATGGGACGACAGATTTGTTACACCACCAGCTGTCAACCGCTCAACCGGCCATGCTGCCGCAAAATCCGCCACACGCTTTGATCCATCACCCGGCCGTCCCACTGCCGATCCATCAACATGTGCCGATCCCCCAACCAGTTGTTCATCAGCAGCAAGTGGATTGGACAACAAGGATAGCGGAGGTGATTCAAGACCAATTCGGGTTGAAGCCGAAGGAACAAACCTATACGTACAAAATTCCATACCCACCTGCCTACGATCTACTGCCGTTTCCCCATCGGTACAAAGTTCCTGACTTCACCAAGTTTCCGGGGCAGGATGACACCTCAACTGTGGAGCACGTAAATAGATTCATCATCCAGTGCGGGGAGGCCGCCACACAAGATGCTCTGCGGGTGCGTCTGTTCTCGTCGTCTCTATATGGGTCGACTTTCCAGTGGTTCACTACGCTACCACCCAATTCCATTGTTACTTGGGCCGATCTGGAGAAGCGATTCCACAAGTACTTCTATGCGGGAGTCCACGAGATGAAGCTTTCAGATCTGACCAGCCTCAGGCAGAGGAGCGACGAACCAGTAACTAATTATGTACAGAGGTTCAGAGAGGTCAGAAACAAATGCTATACCCTAGCCCTGACTGACACTCAGCTGGCCGATATCGCCTTCCAAGGTCTCCTGCCACACATCAAGGAGAAGTACGCCTCACAGGAGTATGTCCGTTTGATCAGCGGAGGAATTTTCAGAAAAAGGTGGCGTATTTGGAGGGATCTGAATCTGAAGAGGAAGCGGAAATCGGCCTAGCAGAATGGGTCAAAGGGAAGAAGCCGATATAATGCCCTTTCGGGAAGAAAGAACCAGAAGCATTCGGTTTTGACACGTCAAAGGCCGACAAAATCTTCGACTTACTTCTCCAAGAGGGGCAGATCAAGCTCTCACCTTACCACACCATTCCGTCGGCCGAGCAGCTCAAAAAGATGAAATATTGCAAGTGGCACAATGCCACGTCTCACGACACAAACGAGTGCAAAATCTTCCGTCAGCAGATACATTCGGCCATTGAGCAAGGTAGACTCAAATTCGAAGTCCCGGCGAAGCCAGTAAAGCCGATGAAAATTGATCAGCATCCTTTCCATTCTAACATGGTTGACACAGGAAGAAACGCGCTTCAAACCAAGGTGCCGACGTCGGAATCGGCTAAAAGAAGCGGCGCCGTGGACCCCAGAAATCAGGCTACGATGGACGATGTCAAAGGGAAAAGACGGGTTGAAGACGAGGGCGAAGGATCAGAGCGATCGCGTAGACCCGTCACCTCCCAATTCTTGCTCAACAAATATCAGCGGCAGCAGGAAAGTTCGAGACACCGCGAGGAGATGATACGCCGACATGAGGATCATTGGTGATGCCCGTTCTTCATCCACTGCTGGGAAAATAACCTCAGATTACCATCAGCTGATAATTGCCTTGAGTGCAGCGGACCATATCGCAACGATCGCCCGCTCAAGAGGTCACGCTCCAAAGACAGAGGATCAGAGCCGATCAGTAGAAACTGGCGCGAACAAGAGGATCGACGACTTTCAGTGCATGATCGGCTGGGGGGCAGAGTTGACCGGTATGATCGGCCAAGGGGCAGGCTCGAACAGTATGATCGGCCGGGGGGGCAGGATCGACCAACACAAGCAACTGGGGGCAGAGCCAGCGCACACGATCGGCTAGAAGAAATGGCCGACACTAGGGTGTCAGATGAGAACCCCCTAGGACGGGAACCAGACTGGGAGCGTGCCAAACCGCCGGCCAAACCGGTGAACCCCAGGTGGTGCTCTGATGGACTGTCCAAATCCCAAAAATGAAGGATCCAACATCTGCGCCAATGGGAACAACAAGAGGAAGAGCAGAGGCAGATGGTGGATAAGAAAGACGATAGGTCTCGAGTCTGGCACCCCAAAAGAAACAACAATGAGGAAGGCGACAATCAAGAATCGGCAGCTGACGTCAGCATGGTGTTCATCTTGCCGATGGAGTTCATGGCACCCGCCGATCGAGACGACGCGACAAGGATGAAGGAGCAGATGGCGCAATTGGTTTTGGAACCAATGACAGCCACTTTTGAGAAATCGGAAGACGAAAAACGACGACATCTCAAGGCTCTGTTCCTCAAAGGACATGTTAACGGATGACGTGTCTCCAGGGTACTAGTAGACGGAGGCGCTGCAGTCAATATCATGCCATATGCCATGTTTCGGAAGTTGGGCAAAAGCGACGAAGATCTGACCAAGATGGACATGATGCTCAAAGACTTTGAAGGCAACGTATCTCCCGCCCGCGGAGCGCTCTGCGTCGACCTCACCATCGGCAGTAAGACCCTTCCCACTACTTTCTTTATTATTAATGGCAAAGGGTCCTACAACATGTTGCTCGGTCGCGATTGGATACACGCGAATTGCTGCGTCCCGTCTACAATGCACCAATGCCTCGTACAGTGGGTCGGCGACAATACCGAGATAGTCACCGCCGATTCCGCCTACAGTGTTGCTGCGGCCGATACGCAACAATGGAGCTGCGAACACATCAAGTGTATATCCAGTAGAACTTGGGACACCGATTTCCTGAAAGTGTCCGATTTTGGCCTATAGCCGATCCGAGTAGTCGGCTCTGAAGATTCAGACTAGATGGATCAGTTCATCCGAGAAGACGGGAAGCTTGGGCACGGATTTACGTCGGCCGATTCATTGGAGGTGGTGGATTTTGGAGATGGTAGCAAGCCAAGGCCGACGTATATTAGTGCTAGCTTGGATCCCGAGTACAAGTGTAAATTGACAAGTTTATTAAAAGAATTTAAAGATTGTTTTGCTTGGGAATACCATGAGATGCCTGGTCTAGACCAGTCCATTGTCAAACACCGGTTGCCTATAAAACCAGGATATCGGCCGTATCAGCAGCCTGCACGACGATGCAACCCTAAAATTCTACCTGATATAAAGGCCGAGATTACAAGATTGATTGAAGCGAGATTTATTCGGCAGTGCCGTTACGCCGAGTGGATTTCTAATATTGTACCTAAATACAAGAAAAACGGAAAGTTGCGCGTATGCATCGACTTCAGGAACCTAAATCAGGCTACATCGATGGACGGATATCCAATGCCGACTGCTGATGTTTTGATAGATGCCGCCGCAGGACATAAAGTCATCAGTTTCATGGACGGTAATGCTGGGTACAATCAAATATTAATGGCTGAAGAAGATATTTCGAAAACGGCTTTCAGGTGTCCGGGCCACCTCGGTTTATTCAAGTGGGTGGTAATGACCTTTGGATCCGGCGCTACATACCAACGGGCTATGAATTATATCTTTCACAAGCTTATTGGTGTATCTTTCACAAGCTCGTTGCCTAACTTGATCGGCCGAGTCTAAGGTTCTCTGGTCGTCATCAGCCGATCCAGGAACTTCTGGCATATGACGAAAGATTTTTATTGCTTTGTGGGCCAGGTTCTGCCTCTCCTGCTTCAGCTCGGCGATGACGGATGGGAGGTCTTGGAGTCTTTTCTCTTCAGCAGCTATGGACTTGGTCTCCTGCTCCATCTCCTTGGCTAGCTCTGCCCTTCGCCATTTAAGGCGGTCTATGGCACCGACGATATCTGGACGAGAGCTTTCAAGGAAGCTGATTCGTCAATGCACCTCTTGAGCTCGATATTTGTAGGAGTCTTCCTCCTCGCGGGCTTTCGCTAGTTTGGCGTGATCGGCCGTATGGCGCAAGGCCCTAAACACTAGAATCTGCATTGACTCTATGTACGCGGCGGGTACCAGAGCCTCTTCCGCTTCCTCTGGAACTCGGCCTCTAATTTCACTAAGAAGTTGCTGAATCGGCGAGGCGTCTTCCACTAGTCGGCCGATGTCGTCTTGGAGGAGGGTCCGTATGCTGTCAAGCTTGGCACAGACGTCATCAGGGATCGAACTCAGTGTGACTTGGCGCGAGGCAACCTCTTCATCATCAGAAAGTGCAACCGCAAAGGAAAAAAGACTGTTGTTGGGCGTGTCCTGCTCCTACGAAAGAATAAAAAAATAAAAATATGGATTAGCCGACGGTAAGGGGAAATCGGCTGATTTGGCTGACAAGTTTCTTACCTCTTTGAAGCGGATTTCTTCTGCTTGCGCCGGCGGGAGTGCTACCCTCATCTCGGGAACTGGCATGATTGGTTCATCGGAAGAAGAAGATTCGACGATTATTGGTCCCTTGCTTGGGCCAGCTTCCTGGAAAGTTACGGGAAGCGGATTTTTATAAGTATAATGCAAATGATTAAGTTTGATGATATATACTGACTGCCATACCTCTGTGAGTCGTCCGGCCGATGGTTGTTGGAAAGGTACAATCGATGCGCCCAGGGTAGCCTGCATCAAAAATCGGTTAATTTTTGGTTAAGTATCAAAAAATTGAGTTAAGAGAATCTCTACCTCGGTGGGAGGAATTGCTGGCGTTCCGATTTCCGCCTGGAATGTAGCCGATTGCTGCGGAGATTGCACTGGGGCGATTTGTGCAGCCTGACAGAAAGAAGAAGTTAATATCGACAGAATACTTAGAAGGATGTGAGGTATGCGAAATTACCTGAACAGCTTCTACTAGCAATGATGCAGCAGCCGCTCCAGCTTCTGTAGCAGCCTGGGGATCGACTTCCTCAATCATCGGCAGAGTCGGCGCAGCTAAAGATTCAGCCGATGCCACCGCCGACTGATCAGCCGGTTCTATACGGGCACGCACTCAACGGCTCATCTTCTTTAAAGAGGGTTTCTTCAGCGTTTGTTTCGATCGGCCGGTGGTGATGTCTTCGATGGTTAGGGCATGGTAGCCGATGAGAGGGAATGGTGTGTATGGGTAGCTATTCTTTATCGGCCTACCACTTCGGCTCCGCGTCGGAGGAAGTCGACTTTCGGACTGAAAAGGGAAATAAGAGTTAGCGGCAAATTTGTAGCATAAAAATAAATAACATCAAAATCGGTCGAGAAAAGGGCAGTACCGCTGCGTTTGGGTTGATGTTGTCAGGATCCAGATCATTGCAATATGTTGCAGGAGATACACAAAAGAGATGCTGCTTTCATTCTGCCCACCATAACTTGAATTTTTGGACAGCAAAAGGAGCCACTATCCAATTGCTTAGATCAATGGTACTAGAGTCCGGCACTAAATTGCACAGCCAATTATAGTCAAGACCCTTAGTGAGCTCATCTCAGAATTTTGCGCGGCCGGCAAAATAAACTTGAATCGGCAGCTGACCAAGGCCGAACTGCTGTGCTACAACTGATGGGTTATAAAATTCATAAGTCGGGGAGTCTTTCCCAGAGAAGAAGTTCACCGGTAAGATCCCTGGTTTGATCAAGGCGTCCATGAGATCATTATCAAAGGAGTTGGACGTCGAGTCATAGCAGAAGGGAAGCTCAAAAAGTGGCTCTGTTCTCTGGTACGGGTACCAACTGGTAGTTTCTTCACTAAAGCCGTTGTAAAAGCATTTGAAATACTTGGCTGTTTGGGTGGCGGTGAACTGGCAACCAGGGAAAGGTGATGCCGCTTCACCGAAAGAGGTGCACCGTCGTCGTACTGTGGGGATTTCCTCTGACTCGATGTTGGGGAATGTCTTGGTCTCTATCTGCTGCTGGGAGATTTTGCTCATGTACAAGTTGAGCCAGAGGGTGATGAACCACCAGGGGCCACCAGAGTTACCAATCGACTCTCCCTTTGATAGTTTGACGCTGATCTGGTGCATCATGTGGTAGGCCGATCCTAGCAGATGCTTCTTGAGAGGGATGGCGGCTCCTCTTGACAGGGCTTCGGCCAGAGCTTGTGTGTTGGAAGAAGGGCCAACTGCTCTGCCGCAGAAGAGGTGCTTCTTTAGCCACATCATCAAGAACGCTGAATATTCTCTCTCCAAAATCGTCCCGGTCCTCATGTTTCTGTTGATATACCCTTTCCATCCGCCGATTACTTTCGTCTCTAGCCGATGGGTCGGCTTGATCAGATAATTAAAGGGTGTATCGGGGGAGGAAATGTTGAGGCCGGTCAGCATCAGGACATCGGCTAGAGTTGGGGTCATGGGTCCGTGCCCAAAGAGAAACGCGTTGAGCGCATCAGACCAGAAATAGGAGGCTGCTATTACCAGGGGTTCATTCTTCTCCATCTGGGACAAAGATAAATTGATGCACTGGCCGATTTTTAATTCATCCCATTGAACTCTCTTAGAGTTGGCCATCTTTGGTACCACTCTTTCCAGCCGGGGGTTTCATTTGGCCAAGATCTAAAAGTGCCTGACCATTGGCCCAAATCCATAGGTGATTGCTTGAAAGGGATTCTATGGGTATCTAAGTTAATCAGATGAGACCCCATAGGGCCTAAGCAGATGAGACCAGGAGCTTCGGAAAGGCGGATAGTGATTTGGTGTCTGACTGGCTAAAAAAAGGTAAAAAGGGAAGAACTAAGAATAGATCTAAAAGATGCATGGGCAGTAAAAAGTAAAAAGGAAAAGTTTCGGATGTTTACCTCCGGGATGAAGCTCATCGTCGCTGATGGAACTGCCATCGCCGATGGAGTTGCTGGCGGAGCCTCCGTGGCTGGTGGAGTTGCTGATGGTGCCGCCATTGAAGGAATGAAGCGGAATGCAGACGAAAGAAGGATTGCCGGAGAATGCGGTTGGAAGCCAAAAGGGCGCTGGGAGAAGATAGAAAGTGATTCGCCGAGGGGGAAGTTACTGAGCTTGTGGAGAAGAAGAGGCAGGGAACGCCAGTATTTAAAGACGATCCAAGAGAAGGGGTAAAGGTAGGATTTTACCGCGCCGTCTACACGAATTCCGGGGGAAAGGTTGTCGCAGGCACCCAGTTCGAAAAGATTGCAATCATCAGGTAGAAGACCGCGAAACAGAAGGAGATTTTTGCCGCGTTTGTTTTGGAGGAGAGATTAAAAAAAAGAATTTTGAAGTAAAAGTCATGTTTTACTCCGAAACTGGGGGGCATGTGTTGACGCCAGATTTTGACACGTTTTGAATCGGCGTTAGGGAAGGAGGAAATTGGCCGATGCGGCAGACTTAAAGGCTACAATTGGGAATCGGCCGATTGGCGCTACAGTTAGGAATCGGCCTATTGGTGTTGCAGTGTTTCGGGCGATTGGCGAATGGAGTTGGTGGGGGTCGGCCGATTGAAAGGCTGGAGCGTTTGGGCCAATATGGGTTTGCGCCAACAGATAAAATATTTATAGAAGGGGGATGAAGCCCAAGAGGAGATATTGAGTCAAGATGACATGACGTTGGTCAAAGAGCGACGCCGACTCGGTTGAGGAGCAATGGAAGGAGTTCGGATTGGTCTAGGAGATGGCAGCAGAAGATCCTGCGGGAGTCCGTTTCCTTTAGGAGTCTTATAGATATAGTAGCTTTTATATTTAAGTCAAGTTTGTAACGGATCGTGACAGATCAGGAGTCTTAGTCCTAGGGTATAAATAGAAGCAGTCAGGGTTTTGTAAAACATACACATCAATCAATACAAACAATCTAGTTTTTCATCGTACTTTACTTTCAAGTCGGCGACTTCGCCAATACATCTTTTTCTTTCACGAGTTCGTACGGCTTGGCATGGCTGCATCGACACGATCTCCGGCCGATTGGTAAGTTCCGTTTATCAAAAAATGTCTAAGCTTTAACTTCGGGCGCATCACTGTTATTTCATTTAGATTTATTCACTAGTTATCGATATTTACTAGAATTATAGGTTTTATCTATTGTTCTAGTTTTATCACCAGCTATCGAGCTTGAGATCGAACTGTCGGCTTTATTATTATTTCTTCTTATTTATCATCATATAGCCAATTAGATCTATTTCAAGTGTTGCATCTATGGCGATTGTTTAATTTGCTCAAGTAGTTTCTTTGCAATCGCTATGTAATTATCGGCTGATCTATAGCCGGTTATCTTCATAGCAAATCAACCGATTCGCTGATACGCTTTTCAGGACAGATCGGAACTTTAGCCGATCGAGACCCCCAGAATTTAATACGTTTCTTTCCTTGTCAATCAACAGGTCAGATTGACTGGCACGCCGCGTGAACCGCAGCAGGGCGATCACCCGAACAGGAGTTAAGCATATTCTCCCGGGTCGTGTGTCCGACGCTGAAGGTCATCGGCCGATCTTTTGCGCCAACAAGGGCCGGGGGGCATCTCTGTCACTCAAGACTCGGCCAAGTTGAAGGAGATGTTCGATCAGTCCATAAGCCACGCTCTGATCAATCAATCAGGGGTGCTAATCGAGACCATCAAGGACGCTATCAAGAACGTCCTAGAAGAGGGCACTCAATGGGGAAACTTAGGGCCATCTTACTCCAACAAGGTGCAATCGGCCACTGCTGGCGTCACAATACCAAAAACGACGGCAGATGGTGTTCTGCCCGGTACAACAAGTGTGCCGATGACCGGCGCTGGACCAAGCTCTTCACCTTACGTACTGAAGCGTCCAAGTCCATCGGCAACACACATTTCATCGCCACCGACGATGACAATCACTCCAGATCCGGCGATGAATACATCTACACCAAGCAGGGGCATGTTCAGCACTCCAACAGGATTCATCCCATCTATGCTGGGCATGCCAATTGGATTCTGGCCGTACATCTATCCACAGATGTTCGGACAAAGAAGAAACACGGTGAACTTCCCTCCTGCCACGATGCCATTGGTGCCATCTGCTCCGATCATCCAACATCCACCATAGACTCCACCGGCGCCAACTCAGACTAGGGGCCATCACGCAGATACATCGGCCATCCAGCCGATGGAAGAAGTTATGGGGTGGCCGACGAGTCCCCAAATTCAGAGGGCCCTTCAAGACACCAATCTTCAGATGCCAAACCTCATGGTGCAGTAGCCTGAAGTTGATTGGGCCAGCAAGATAGCCGATGTGATGAAAAATCAGTTCGGCTTGATCAGAAGCCTGCATTCCTCTACAGGAAGCCATACCCAGAAGCCTATGATCAGATCCCACTGCCTCATCGGTACAAGTTGCCATACTTCACCAAATTCTCTGGACAGGGCGACATGTCTACCGTTGAGCACGTAAGCAGGTTCCTGTTACAATGCGGGAAAGCCACAACGACAGATGCTTTGAAGATTCATTTGTTCCCGCTATCTCTCTCTGGATCGGCCTTTGCCTGGTTCGCATCATTACCAGCCATCTCCATAATCACTTGGGCCAATCTCGAGAAGCAGTTCCACAAGTACTTCTTCACAGGAGTACAAGAGATGAAGATCACCGACCTAACTGCGGTACAACAGAGGAACAACAAGCCCATTCCAGACTACATTTAGAGACTCAGGGATGTGAGGAGCCGATGTTTCAACCTCTCTCTCAGTGATGGCCAGTTAGCTGAATTGGCCTTTCAAGGACTTCTGCCACACATCAGGGAGATCTTCTCATCCCAGGAGTTCGAAAGCCTGAGTCATCTAGCATCCAGGCTTGCTAATGTTGATGTCCGAACCTATGACGCCAAGAAGAACATGTTCCAGAAGAAGATCAACTATGCTGGAGATTCTTCTGAATCAGAAAGTGAGGCTGAAATCGGTGTTGCTGAATGGGTTAAGTCAAAGAAGCCAATATCACGCCCGTTCGCCTAGAAAGAAGCTGAAAGCTACGGGTTCGACGTCACAAAGGCCGACAGGATCTTTGATCTACTACTGTAAGAGGGTGTTGACGCCAGATTTTGACACGTGTTGAATCGGTGTCAGGAGAAGAGATTGGCCGATGCGGCAGATCTAAAGGCTACAGTAAAGAATCGTCTGATTGAAGTTACAGTTGGGAATCGGCCGATTGGCGATGCAACTTGCGCCGACAGATTGGGATCACAATAGAGGATCCCGGTTAAAAGTGGCCTAATATTGGTCAACGGAGTAATGCTGATTCGGTCAAGAGGCAAAAGAAAAGAGTCCTGATTGGATTAGGAGACGACAGCGGAAGATTCTGCGGGAGTCCGTTTCCTTTATAAGAATATTATAGATATAGCAGTTTTTCTGTGTAAAATAAGATTGTAACAAGTCGTAATCGACCAGGAGTCCTGGTTTTAGGGTATAAATAGGAGTCGTCAGGGCTTTGTAAAAAAAAGATATACACAATCAATCAACAAAACACATCTACTTTTTTTCATAGTACTTTACTTTCAAGTCGGCGACTTCGCCAATACTTTTTCTTCTTTCACGCGTTCGTACGGATTGGCAGGGCTGCATCGACTCGATCTCCGGCCAATTGGTAGGTTCCGCTTACTGAATAACATCTGAGCTTTAACCTCGGGCGCATCGCTGTGGTTTCATTTGGATTCATTCACCAGTTATCGATATTCACTAGAATTATAGGTTTTACCTGTTGTTCTGGTATTGTCACCAGTTATCCAGCTTGAGATTGGAACTATCGGCTTTATCATCGCTCTTCTTTGTTCATCGTCATATAGCCGACCAGATCTATTTCAAGTGTTGCATCCGTAATAATTGTTTAAGTTGCTCCAGCAGTTTTCTTTTACAATTATTACGTGATTATCGGCTGATCCATAGCCGGTCATCTTCATAGCAAATCGGCAGATTCACCAACGCGCTCTTCGGGACAGATCGGAACCTCAGCCGATCGAAACGCCCGGAATTTAATACTTTTGTTTCCTTGTCAATCAACAGGTCAGATTGACTGGCACGCCGCGCAAACCGCACCAGGGCAATAACCCGAACAGGAGCTAAGCAGATTCTCCCGGGTCGTGTGTTCGACGCTGAAGGTCATCAACCGAATCCTGGCCGATTTTTAGCGCCAACACACTTTTGGCACGCCCAGTGGGACTAACTTCAAGATCCAATATGTCAAAGAACGCAGAAGTTTTCGAGAACAATATCATTGAGGTCTCAGAAGCGGATCTCAAGGATGACCAGAAAGAAGAATTGGCTAAACATCTGGAAGATTACAAAAGGATGTATCTACAGTCTTTCAGTCGTACCAGAAGCGGGGAGGCAGTCAAGAAATCTCCTCTTCCAGTTCCCCGCAACATCACCATTGCTGAGGATTCGGGCAAGATGTCCGATATGATCCAACAATCTGTCTACCAGGCTTTTATCGACCAATCCTCGGTGATGACCAACACGGTGTATAACACCGTCATCTGCTCTCTGGTCAACGGAGCAGCTCAAGGATATCAGGGGCCAGCGTATGCCCTGCCTATCGCACCTCCAGCCAGAAGCTCACCAGGCATGTCCCACTCGGCTCCTCAGCCGATGTCGACGCAATGCAAGGGATACAACACTCCGTTGCCTCCAGTGTCTCCAAGGTATAACGGTGCACCATGTTTCCCATTGCAAGCACTACTTCAGCCTGTCCAGATTGCTTGTGTGCAAACGTTGCCCACAAACTTAGTACCCTGGGGGGCATCGGCGACGACGGCTTTTCCTGATCAATCAACCAGACATGGGAGCTATCCAATCCAGGCGCCGTTCCAATCGGCCGTTCGACCGACGGTCCCTCAGTATCAACCAGCCCCGTCAGAAATCGGCAGGGGGGTAGGCGCTGTAGAGGCACTCCAAAACACGGCGCCGATGATGATGTACGACGGGGCGGCGGATTCGCTTCGCCATCAACTGTCAACGGCTCAGGCAGCCGTGACGCAATAGAATTCGCCGCATGCTTCGATCCATCATCCGGCCGTACCACTGCCAATCCTCCAACATATGCCGGCACCTCGAACGGTTGTTCATCAGCAGCAGGTGGATTGGACGGCGAGAATAGCGGAGGTAATTCAGGACCAATTCGGCTTGAAGCCGAAAGTGCAGACTTATACATACAAGATACCATATCCGTCAGCCTATGACCTACTGCCGTTTCCCCATCGGTACAAAGTTCCTGATTTTACCAAGTTTTCGGGGCTGGACGACACATCTACCGTGGAGCACATTAACAGATTCATCATCCAGTGCGGGGAAGCCGCTACGCAAGATGCTCTGAGGGTTCGTCTGTTTTCATCGTCTCTGTCTGGATCGGCCTTCCAGTGGTTCACCAGTTTACCACCTAATTCCATTGTCACTTGGGCCGATCTAGAAAAGAAGTTCCATAAGTACTTCTACGCAGGAGTACATGAGATGAAGCTCTTAGATCTGACCAGCCTCAGGCAGAGGAGCGACGAGCCAGTAACTGGATACATACAGAGGTTCAGAGAAATCAGGAACAAATGTTATAGTCTGGCTCTGACCGATGCACAGTTGGCCGATATCGCTTTCCAAGGCCTCTTGTCACATATCAAGGAAAGGTATGCCTCACAAGAATTTGAAAGCCTAAGCCAGATCGTTCACCGATTGGCAGGTCAGGAAGTCCGTCCGTTTGAACAGCGGAGGAATTTCCAGAAAAAGGTGGCGTATCTGGAAGGGTCTGAATAGGAGGGAGAGCAAGAAATCGGCCTGGCAGAATGGGTAAAAGGCAAGAAGCCAATATCGTGCCCTTTCGGAAAGAAAGAACCAAAAGCATTCGGCTTTGATACGACAAAGGCCGATAAGATTTTCGACTTACTACTTCAGGAAAGGCAAATCAAGCTATCACCATACCATACCATTCCTTCGGCCGATCAGCTCAAAAAGATGAAGTACTGCAAGTGGCACAACGCCACGTCTCATGACACGAATGAATGCAAGATCTTCCGTCAGCAGATACAATCGGCTATCGAACAGGGAAGGCTTAAGTTTAAAACCCCAGCAAAACCGGCAAAGCCGATGAAGATAGACCAGCATCCTTTCCCGGCCAACATGGTTGACACGGGAAGAAACTCACTTCAAACCAAGGTGCTGACGTCGGAATCGGCAAGAAGAAGCGGCACTGTAGATCCCAGGAAGCAGGTCACGGTGGATGACGTCAAAGGGAAAAGGTGGGCTGAAGACAAGGGCGAAGGATCAGAACGATCGCGCATACCCGTCACTTCCCAATTCTTGCTCAGCAAATATCGAAGGCAGCAGGAACGGTCAAGATACCACGAGGAGATGATACGCCGACACGAGGATCATTGGCAATGTCCGTTCTTCATCCATTGCTGGGAACACGACCTCCGATTGCCATCAGCCAATAACTGTCCTGAGTGCAACGGATTAAGCCGCAACGATCGCCCGTTCAAAAGATCACGCTCCAGGGACAGCGAATCAGAGCCGATCAGCAGAAATCGGCGCGAACAAGAAGAATGACGCCTTTTAGTGCATGATCGGCTGGGGGGCAGAGTTGACCGGTATCACCGGTCGAAAGGCAGGATCAACCAACAGGATCGAGTAGGGGGCAGAATCAGCATACACGATCGGCTAGAAGAGATGGCTGATGACAGGGTGTCAGATGAAAACCCCCTAGGATGGGAACCAAATTGGGAGCACGCCAAATCATCGGCCAGATCAGTGAACCCCAGATGGTGCCCTGAAGGATTGTCTAAATCTCAGAAGCGGAGAATCCAACGCCTGCGCCAATGGGAGCAACAAGAAGAAGAGCAGAGGCAGGCGCTGGAAAAGAGAAACGTCAAGTCTCGGGTCTGGCGGCCCAAGAAAAACAGCAGCAAGGAAGCGGGCAGTCAAGTATCGGCAGCTGATGTCAACATGGTATTCATATTGCCGATGGAGTTCATGGCGCCCGCCGATCGAGACAAGGCGACAAGGGTGGAAGAGCAGATGGCGCAATTGGTATTAGAGCCGATGACGGCCACCTTTGAGAAACCAGAAGATGAAAAACGGCAACATCTCAAGGCATTATTTCTCAAAGGGTACGTTAACGGACGACCCGTCACCAGGCTACTAGTGGATGGAGGCGCCGCGGTCAACATCATGCCATATGCCATGTTTCGGAAGTTAGGCAAAAGTGATGAAGACCTGACCAAGACGGACATGATGCTCAAGGACTTCGAAGGCAACGTGTCTCCCGCCCGTGGAGCACTCTGCGTCGACCTCACCATCGGCAGTAAGACCCTTCCTACTACCTTTTTTATTATTAATGGTAAGGGGTCCTACAACATGTTGCTCGGCCGCGACTGGATACATGCGAATTGTTGTGTCCCATCTACAATGCACCAATGCCTCGTGCAATGGGTCGGCGGCAGCACAGAGATAGTCACCGCCGATTCCACCTATAGCGTCGCAGCAGCCGATACGCAACAATGGAGCTGTGAACACGTCAGGTGTATATCTGGCAGGACTTGGGACACTGATTTCCTAAAGGTGTCCGATTTTGGTCTACAGCCGATCCAAGCAGTCGGCTCTGGAGATTCAGAATAGATGGATCAATTCGTCAGAGAGGACGGAAAGCTTGGGCATGGATTTACATTGGCCGATTCATTAGAGATGGTGGACTTGGGAGATAGTACCAAGCCAAGGCCGACGTATATTAGTGCTAGCTTGGATCCTGGATATAAGTGTAAATTGATAAGTTTATTAAAAGAATTCAAGGATTGCTTTGCTTGGGAATACCATGAGATGCCTGGTCTAGACCGGTCCATTGTTGAACACCGGTTACCTATAAAATCAGGATATCGGCCACATCAGCAACCTGCACGATGGTGCAACCCCAAAATTCTGCTTGATATAAAGGCCGAGATCACAAGGTTGATCGAAGCAGGATTTATTCGGCAGTGCCGTTACGCCGAATGGATTTCTCATATTGTGCCCGTGTATAAGAAGAACGAAAAATTGCGTGCATGCATCGACTTTAGGAACTTAAATCAGGCTACACCAATGGATGGATATCCAATGCCGACGGCCGATGTCTTGATAGATGCTGCCGTAGGACACAAAGTCATCAATTTCATGGATGGTAATGCCGGGTACAATCAAATATTAATGGCCGAAGAAGATATCTCAAAAACGGCTTTCAGGTGTCTGGGTCACCTTGGTCTATTCGAGTGGGTTGTAATGACCTTTGGGTTGAAGAACGCCGGTGCTACATATCAGCGGGCTATGAACTATATCTTTCACAAGCTCATTGGTACATCGGTGGAAATTTACATCGACGATGTTGTGGTCAAGTCAAAAGGTCATCAGGAACATCTGGCCGATTTACAAAGTACTGGAGTGCACAAGGAAGCATGGTTTAAAAATGAACCCGAACAAGTGTGCATTCGGTGTATCGGCCGGGCAATTCTTAGGATTCATGGTCCATGAGCGCGGGATAGAAGTCAACCGGAAGACCATAGACGCCATCAACAAAGTTGTAGCCCCACAGAATAAAACTGAGCTGTAGTCCCTCATCGGCAAGGTTAATTTTATCAGAAGATTCATATCCAACCTGTCCGGGCGTATTCGAGCTTTCACTCCTTTGTTGAAATTGAAACCCGACCAGGAATTTGTATGGGGAGAAGAACAACGCAGAGCGTTCGAAGATATCAAGCAATATCTGGTTTCACCTCCGGTGTTAGTCCCGCCACAGCCTGGTAAGCCGTTCAAATTATACTTATCGGCTGATGAACAGGCTATTGGATCGGCGTTGGTACAGGAATTCGAAGGGAAAGAACGGGTGGTATATTATGTCAGCAGGAGACTCCTGGACGCCGAAACAAGGTATTCCCCGGTGGAGCGGTTGTGCTTGTGTTTATACTTGTCGTGTACCAAGCTCAGGCACTATTTGTTATCGGCAGAGTGCATAGTTGTATGCAAAGATGATGTGGTGAAGTATATGCTATCACTGCCGATTTTAAGAGGACGGATTGGAAAATAGATCCTGGCTCTGTCAGAGTTCGACTTAAGGTATGAATCGGCCAAAGCTGTCAAGGGTCAAGTCATGGCCGATTTCGTAGCTCAGCATTGTGGACCGGAAATTGCTGTCGTTGAACTGGTTCCATGGACTCTATACTTCGATTGTTCTTCATGTGGGGTCGGATCGGGAATCGGCATCGTTCTTGTATCGCCTCGGGGGGCAAGCTATGATTTCTCTCTGCCGATAGAAGCGTCCGCAACTAATAACCAGGTGGAATACCGAGCCGTCCTAAAGGGTATCCAATTATTAGGGGAGGTCAAGGCTGATGCAGTCGAAATTTTTGGGGGTTCCATGCTTATCGTAGATCAGTTAACAGGGAAATCTGAATGCAAAGATGATATCTTAAGGATTTATTATGAAGATTGCCTCCAGCTGTTAAAGGAATTAAAGTTTGCAATAATTGAGCACATCCCCAGAAATTATAATGAGGAGGCCAACAGGCTGGCCCAACACGCGTCCGGATATCGGCCGATTCAGGGAGCTATGATTTTGGAGCTCGCGGCCGATGATTGGCGAAAGGAGATTGCCGATTACTTGAAGGACCCGTCCCAGAATGTGGATCGGCGAGTGCGTTTCCAGGCCACAAAATATGTGTTACTTGAGGATGATTTATTTTACCGGACGATTGATGGGGTTCTTCTCAAGTGCCTGGGAACAGAAGAAGCAAAGGTCCTGATGGGGGAAATCCATGAAGGCGTATGTGGAACCCATCAATCGGCTCACAAGATGAAATGGATGATCAGAAACAATGGGTATTATTGGCCAACGATTCTTGAGGATTGTCTCAAATATTATAAAGGTTGCCAAGACTATCAGAAGTTTGGCAATGTGCAGCGCGTGCCAGCATCAGCTATGAATCCAGTGATCAAGCCGTGGCCGTTCAGAGGTTGGGGAATAGATCTCATCGGATAGATTCACCCTCGATCGAGCAAAGGGCATAAGTTTATATTGGTAGCCACCGATTATTTCACTAAGTGGGTGGAGGCAGTTCCTTTAAGGAACGTGACATCGGCCGATATAATCGAATTCGTTAAGAACCATATTGTTTATCGATTCGGTATTCCTCAGACTATCACAACTGATCAAGGAACTATGTTCACCTCTGGAGAATTTGGAGAATTCGCCGCCGATATGGGGATTAAATTATTAAATTCTTCTCCATACTATGCTCAAGCCAGTGGCCAGGCCGAATCGTCCAATAAGGGGATAATCAAGTTGATCAAGAGGAAGATAGAGGAACAACCCAAAAAGTGGCACATGTCTCTGGCTGAATCTCTTTGGGCTTATAGGATGGCTTGCCATGGAGCTACTAAGATATCTCCTTATCAGCTGGTATATGGTCACGAGGCAGTCTTGCCTTGGGAATTAAGGACGGGGTCAAGGCGTATATCGCTTCAAGATCAGTTGACGGCCGATGACTATTCCTTCCTCATGAAGGATGAGCTCAATGATTCGGCGGGTCAGCGGTTGAGAGCCCTGATTAGCATAGAAGAAAACAAGAAAAGGGTGGCCAGATGGTATGACGAAAAGGTCAAAGTTAAACAATTCTCCCAAGGAGATTTGGTATGGAAGTTGGTGCTGCCGATAGGGTCTAAGGATCCCAAATTCGGTAAATGGTCACCCACTTGGGAAGGGCCGTACAGAATCGGCCGGTGTGCTCCGGGAAATGCATATATTCTAGAAACTATTGAAGGGGAAGAATTCCCGAGAGCTTTAAATGGAAGATATCTGAAGAGGTACTATCCAAGCATTTGGGTAGATGCATAACTTGCAGTAAGATACATCAAGATAACATGGCCGACTCCAATCGGCTTTTGTCTACATAGCTAATGTAAGAATGACATCGCCTTAAGGAGGAAAATTTTGGTTTGGTTTGACCAATTCATTATTCGACGAAAACAACAGAGTACATGGCCGACATGGTACAAGTCGCCCTTAGGATAAAAAAGTACCAATATATCTATTGATTACGCTTTCTATTGATTTCTCTCTCGATCCGGCCCAGTTTTATCAGAAGGCAGGTGGTCTTCTCCTTCAGATTCTCCATGGTGGTTTCAGTCTCGATTTGATGAGGAAGTGGACGACTCTTTTCAGCTGGCAGTCGCTTGGGGCAGTGAGCGTTTATACGGTCCCAGTACTTCTGGATAACAGTAGGAACATGACCTTTAAGTTCTTCAGAATGAGCTCTTATCCAGACTGGAACTGAGACGTTTTGGCTAAAGAGAGATAAAAAGCTACTCAGCATCAGAGCGATTGAGATGTCAAGGGGAGAAATAGAGGAGGGTTCGTACCTGATTGACAGAGGAGGAAGAAGATGAAGAAGACATCTTGATGTCCAGTTTGGGAGGATAAAGATCCAGTTGTCGGAGGGAGAAAAGATGGGTAATGCATATGCCTCTGGAGACGGTGCGGGATCTCGTACTTATAGAGAGGAGGTAAAGAGATAGTGGGACACGTCCTATCGGAGTAAAAGCGTTCATAAATGCAAATCTGCCAAAGGAGGTGGTCCAAGATCAAATCGGCGCGTCAACATTAAGGGAGCATTAAATGTTTACAAGATTCTTTACAACCCAAGAAGGGCATCTATAGTAGCAATAGCTCGTTGCCTAATCTGATCGGCCGAGTCTAATACTCTTTGGTCGTCATCGGCCGATCCAGGTATTTCCGGCATACGGCGATGAAGTCTTATCGCTTCACAGGCCAAGTTCTATCTTTCTTGTTTCAGCCCGGCGATGACGGATGGGAGCTCTTGAAGTTTCTTTCCTTCAGCAGCTATGTCTTTGGTTACTTGCTCCATCTCTTTGGCTAGCTCTGCTCTCCTCCGTTTGAGGTGATCTATCGTGCCGACGATATCCGGGCGGGAACTCTCGAGGAAGTTGATCCGTTGGTGTACTTCTTGAGCTCGGTGCTTGTAAGAATCGGCTTCCTCCCGGGTTTTTGCTAGTTGGGCACGATCGGCCATGTGACGCAGGGCGTTGGACACCGGAATCTGCATCCACTCTATGAATGCAGCAGGGTGCAGAGTTTCTGTCGCTTCTTCCGGAATTCGGCCTTTGATGTCACTAAGAAGCCGCCGAATCGGCGAAGCATCTTCCACTAATCGGCCGATATCATCTTGGAGGAGGATCCGCATGCTCCCGAGCTTGGCGCGGACATCATCAGAAATTGAGCTCGACGGAACTTGGCGCGAGGCGACTTCTTCATCATCAGGCAGAGAAACCGCGAAGGAGAAAAGGCTGTTATTTGGAGTGTCTTGTTCCTGCGGAAGAATAAAGACAAGGATCAGCAAGCAGTAAAGGGGGATCGGCCGATTCCAGTGATAAGTTTATTACCTCCTTGAAGCGGATCTCTCTTGCTTGCGCCGATGGGAGTGCCTCCATCTTCTCAGGAACCGGTGCAATCGGCTCATCAGAAGAAGAGGATTCAACAACTATCAATGCTCTGCTTGGGCCAGCTTCCTGAAAAGGTATGGGAAATAGATTTTATGAGTATACTGCGGATAATTGAATAGGATGGTATGACATATTTGCCATACCTCTGTTGGTCTTACGACCGATGTTTGTTGAGGAAGTTCGACCGACGCACCCAAATCGGTCTGCATCAGAGTCAGTTAGTTTTCTGAATGTTGAGAAGTTGAGTTAAGAGATTATCTACCTCGATGAGGAGGGTCGCTGGTGTTTTGGCTTCCGCTTGGGATGTGGCCGATTGCTGTGGGGATTGCACTGGGGCGGCCTGTGCAGCCTGGCAGAAGGGGGAAGTTAATATTGATAGAGCACTTAAAGATATGTGAGGTATGCAACGTTACCTGAACAGCTTCCACCAGCAGCGATGCCGCGGCCGATCCGACTTCTGCGGCAGTTTGTGGATCGGCTATCTCGGTAGTCGGCAAGACTGGAGGAATTGGGGTTTTAGCCGATACTACCGCCGATTGGTTAGTCGGTCCGATGCGGGCACGCACTCGACGGCTTGTCATCTTCAAGGTTGGCCTTTTCGGCGTTTGTTTCCATCGGCCGCTAGTGATGTCCTTGATGGTTGGAGCGTGATAGCCGATGAGTGGATATGGCGTATATGGACGATCGCTCTCTATCGGCCTGCCGCTTCGGCTCCGCATCGGAGGGACTTGGCTTTCAGACTGAAGAGATAAATACAAGTTAACGGCAAGGTGGTAGTATGGAAAGAGAAAATATTGAAATCGGCTGGGAGAAAGGACGTACCGCTGCGCTTGAATCGATGTTTTCTGGATCCAAACTGTTGCAATATGTTGATGGAGATAGACAGAAGAGGTATTGCTTCCATTCTGCCCACCACAGTTTGAATTGTTGAACGGCAAAAGGGGCAACTGTCCAGTTGTTCAGATTGATAGTACTGGAGTCTGGCACTAAGTTGCACAGCCGATTGTAGTCAAGGCTCTTGGTCAATTCATCTCGAAATTTTGCTTGACCAGCAAAGTAGACTTGAATCGGCAGTTGACCAAAGCCCAGTTGCCTTGCTGCGGCCGATGGATTATAAAATTTATAAGTGGGAGAATCCTTTCCAGAGAAGAAATTGGCCGGTAAAACCCTGGCTTGATCAGGATATCCATAAGGTCACTATCAAAGGTATGGGAGGATGAATCGTTGCAAATAGGAAGCTCAAAAATCGGCCCTACTGTCTGATATGGATACCAACTGATAGTCTCTTCACTGAAGCCGTTGTAGAAGCATCTGAATTATTCGGCCGTTCGGGCAGCAGTGAGTTGACAGCCAGGGAAGGCCGATGCCGCTTCTCCAAAAGATGTGCAGCGTCGTCGAATGGTGGGGTTTTCCTCTGACTCAATATTGGGAAAAGTCTTGGTTTCTATTTGTTGCTGGGAAACCTTGCTCATATATAAGTTGAGCCAGAGGGTGATAAACCACCAGGGACCGCCAGGATTCCCAATCGGCTCCCCTTTTGACAGTCTGACGCCGATTTGGTGCATCATATGATAGGCCGATCCTAACAGATGCTTCCCAAGGGGGACGGCCGATCCTAGTGACACAGCTTCCGCCAGGGCTTGGGTATTAGATGAAGGACCGACTGCTCTGCCACAGAAAAATGTTTCTCTAGCCACATCATTAGAAATGTCGTATGTTCTCTCTCTGAAACTGTCCCAGTCCTCATATTCTTGTTGATGTACCCCTTCCATCCGCCGATTCCTTTGGTTTCTAGCCGATGAGATGGTTTAATCAGATAGTCAAAGGGGGTATCAGAAGAGGAGATATCAAGGCCGGTCAACAACACGACATCGGCCAAGGTTGGAGTCATGGGTCCATGTCCAAAAAGGAAAGCGTTGAGTGCGTCGGACCAGAAGTAAGAGGCCGCTATTACTAAGGGCTCGTTTTTCTCCATCTGGGACAGAGAGAGATCAATGCACTGGCCGATTTTCAGTTCATCCCATTGAACTCTCCTAGACTTGGCTACTCTATGGTACCATTCTCTCCAGCCAGGAGTCTCGTTCGGCCAAGATCTAAAGGCACCTGCCCACTGGCCTAAATCCATGGGTGATTGCTTGAACGGAATTCTGTGAGTTTCTAGGTTGATCAAGTCGGTTGGATCTGGATTCCCCATGGGGCCTAAGCAGATGAGTTCGGAGGATTTGGAAAGAGGAATAGTAATCTGGTGCCTATATGCCTAAAAAGAAGGAAAAAGGGAAAAAACCGAGAATGGGTCTAGAAAATACTTGAGCAGTGAAAGAGTAAAAGGGGAAAGTTTCGGATGATTACCTCCGGGATGAAGCTCATCGTCGCCAATGGAGCCGCCAATGGAGCTGCCGATGGAGCGGCCGATGCTGAAGGGATTGCCGGTGGAACCTCCGCAGTTGGAGAAGTTGCCGATGGCGCCGCCATTTGAAGGGTGGAGCAGGTCGCAGACGAGATCGCCGGAAGGAGCGGTTGGAGATTGAGAGGACTTAGGAAGAAGATGAACAGTGGTTCGCTGGAGGGAAATACCAGGCTCGTGGAGAAAAGTAGGCGGAGAATGCCAGTACTTAAGGATAATCCGAGAGAGAAAGGGCAAAGGCGGGATTTCTTCCGCGCCGTCTACACGAATTCCAGGGGAATAGTTGTCTCCGAGCGCCCGGTCCGAGGAAATTGCAATCATTATGCAGAAGACCGCGAAATGGAAGGAGATTTTTACTGCGCCCATTTCGGGGAAAAATATTAGAGAAAAGAGTTTCGAAGTAAAAATTATGTTTTACTCCGAAACTGGGGGGCATGTGTTGACGCCAGATTTTGACACGTGTTAAATCGGCGTTAGGAGAAGAGTTGGCCGATGCGGCAGATCTAAAGGCTACAGTAAAGAATTGGCCGATTGAAGTTACAGTTGGGAATCGGCCGATTGGCGATGCAACTTGCGCCGACAGATTGGGATCACAATAGAGGATCCCGGTTAAAAGTGGCCTAATGTTGGTCAACGGAGTAATGCTGATTCGGTCAAGAGGCAAAAGAAAAGAGTCCTGATTGGATTAGGAGACGGCGGCAGAAGATTCTGCGGGAGTCCGTTTCCTTTATAAGAATATTATAGATATAGCAGTTTTTCGGTTTAAAATAAGATTGTAACAAGTCGTAATCGACCAGGAGTCCTGGTTTTAGGTTATAAATAGGAGTCGTCAGGGCTTTGTAAAAAAAAAGATATACACAATCAATCAACTAAACACATCTACTTTTTTTCATAGTACTTTACTTTCAAGTCGGCGACTTCACCAATACTTTTTCTTCTTTCACGAGTTCGTACGGATTGGCAGGGCTGCATCGACTCGATCTCCGGCCAATTGGTAGGTTTCGCTAACCGAATAACATCTGAGCTTTAACCTCGGGCGCATCGCTGTGGTTTCGTTTGGATTCATTCACCAGTTATCGATATTCACTTGAATTATAGGTTTTACCTGTTGTTCTGGTATTATCACCAGTTATCCAGCTTGAGATTGGAACTATCGGCTTTATCATCGCTCTTCTTTGTTCATCGTCATATAGCCGACCAGATCTATTTCAAGTGTTGCATCGGTAATAATTGTTTAAGTTGCTCCAGCAGTTTTCTTTTACAATTATTACGTGATTATCGGCTGATCCATAGCCGGTCATCTTCATAGAAAATCAGCCGATTCGCCGATACGCTCTTCGGGACAGATCGGAACCTCAGCCGATCGGAACGCCCGGAATTTAATACTTTTGTTTCCTTGTCAATCAACAGGTAAGATTGACTAGCACGCCGCGCGAACCGCACCAGGGCAATAACCCGAATAGGAGCTAAGCAGATTCTCCCGGGTCGTGTGTCCGACGCTGAAGGTCATCGGCCGATTCCTGGCCGATTTTTAGCACCAACAGAGGGTCAAATCAAATTACCCTCTAACCACGTGATCCCATCAGCCAACGAGTTGAAAAGGGAGCCGATATTGTAAGTGGCATCATTTTGTCACTCATAATACTAATGACTGCAAGACCTTCAGGAAGGAGATACAGATGGCCATTGAACAAGGAAGAATCAAGTTCGACAGGCCAATGAAGATTGATGAACATCCCTTCCTAACCAATGCAGTTGATGAGGGAGCCCAAGAAGTCGATGGGGCAGCAAAGGTATCACCTCCCAATCATTCTACTCATAGTGCTGGTCCAAGATCTGGTATATCGGCCAACGGCAAGGGAAATAAAGGCCGATACAAGCAAGGTGGAAACTTCAGGAAGCCATGCAGAGTTGTCACATCTCAAATGCTCCTGAACAAGTATCAACGCCAGCAGGAGAAGGAAAGACGTCGTCAGGAAGAAGAAAAGTGTGATGAAGAACACTGGCGGTGCCTGTTCTTTGCATTCTGCTGGAATGAGGGTCTACGCTTGCTGATGGTCGATGATTGTCCTGAATGCAATGGGACACATGAAGGCCGATATGATGTCAAACGACAGCATCATGGAGGCGGTTATCAGAAGCCGGCTTTCGGAGGCAAACATCGCATCTCTATCCATGATCAGCTAGGTCCACGGGTTCCTGACCAGATGACAATTGAAGAACAAGCTGAAGCCCATGTACCTGATGAAGCACCTATGGATCGGTCGCTTGAACGCCATGACAGCTATAGATATGATCCAGAGGAATACCCAGATTGGTGTATCCCGGGGTTTACAAGTTCTCAGAAAAGAAGGGTTCAAAGTCTCCGAAACCGGGAGCAGGAAGGAGCGCGCGCCTACGAGAAGAAGACAGTCAAATCACATATATGGCGCGTGAAGGATGATGAAACAACCCCGTCCGCATCGGTCAATATGGTCTTTGTGCTACCAATGGAATTCAGAGCACCAGTTCATGATGATGATGAGGTAGCAGTAGCAGAGCTTGCACTGGATCCAGTTCCAGCATCGTTCGAGAAGCCAGACGAGAAGGAACAGAAGCATTTGAGGCCTTTGTATGTGAAAGGACATGTTGATGGCAGACCGATGATGAAGATGTTGGTCGATGGTGGGGCCGCTGCCAATGTCATGCCATACATTGTCTTTTGGAAGCTCGGGTTTGGAGAAGAAGACATGATGGGAACTGACATGGTTCTCAAGAGCTACGAAGGGAATACATCGTCTGCTCGGGGGGCAATCACTGTTGAACTAACGATTGGAAGCAAGACCCTGCCTACTACGTTCTTTGTCGTGGATGGCAAGGGATCATACAATTTGCTCCTAGGAAGAGATTGGATTCATGCCAATTGCTGCATTCTATCCATGATGCATCAATGCTTTATTCAGTGGCTGGAAAGTGACTCGGTCGAGGTGGTACATGCAGATTCATCTTTAAGCGTTGCATCGGCCGACCCACCAGTCTGGGGTTTCGACAATGTGGAGTGCATATCAGGAAAGGTATGGGATAAGGATTTCTTGAAGATGGAGGATTTTGGTCTTGATCCAGTTCAAGAAGATAGCCCAGAAGCATCTGCCACGTGAGGGAATCGAGCAAGTGTCTCATCGGCTAAGGCAAAGTAATGTAGAAAGTTTTTTGGTCGATGAACTACTCTTGTAAAAGCCGATCATGTTGATCAGGCTCGAATGGCCGATATGATGTATAGCCCTTAGTGCAAAAAATAGAGGGCACACTATCAGGTTCTATTGGCAAGAAATGTCTAAGGCTGATAGTTGGTTTTATTTAGTAATCCTCATGATTAATAAAGCTGATACGATTATCATCAGAAAGGGTGCGACTGGCCAGAGTTATAACATGAGGAGGGTATCATCACCAGGGAAGATCGTACAAGAATCTGAGCATGCATGGTTTCATGGCAGATAATCATAAAGTGCTAAGAGCTCAAGCTTATCAGGATTACACAAAAGGAGAAAGACATTTATCTGGAAAAAATGCAAGGAAAAGTAACTACAGAAGAAGTACTAGTCCATTCAATTAAAGGGATATTTACAAAAGGCCGATCTATAGATCAGGCTGTTACATTCATTCATCGGCAAAGATGTTGCCGATCGAGGCGCCTAGGCTAACTTCCTCACTAATGGTGGAAGCAACTACACCTAGGTTGTCAACGAGGTCTTCAAACTCTTCCCGTGCCTCGCCTTCTGGGAAGATTGGGTGTAGGGTCTAGAGATCGTTCCCTGACAAGGTCTGCACCATGGCAACCGTAACGGCGGCGCCACAATGGACCCCATGGCCGGTGACTTCCTGCACCCGATTGGGGATGTCCTGCAGACGAGCAGCAACGGTCTCCCCTCGGGCATTCACTACTTCAGTTGTGGTAACTGCTGCACCAAGGAGGGCCTGAACTTGTGATTCCAGGGCTGAAAAAGGAAGAACGAACAGTGGGTAAAAAAAAGAAACCAGGTGATTCTCAAAGAAAAAAGGGCTTGGAAATGGGTCTGACCTGCTACCCTGGAATCGGCAGCAACGAGTTGGGCTCGTGCAGTTTGCGCAATTTCTTCCACAGCTATTAGTTGAGCCTCCAACCAGCTGGTTTTCTTGGTCTCTTCCGAATAGTTATGGCGAGCCTCGTCTTTCTCCTGGAGAAGATCCCTAATCAGATTGCGGGTCCCCTCATCAAGATCATCGAAGGGATTCGAGGAGGAAGAGACAGGAGAGCGCGGTGGAGCACTAGAAGCATCATCGTCCCTGTGAGGAAGAAGAAAGAAGCCAAGAACATCAAATCAGATCTAGTCGAAGACACGGGATGAGTCGGAGGAAAAAAGCAAGTTCATACCCTCGTCGACGGAAAGCTGGAGGAGGATTGGAAGGGCCTTCGCCTGCTCGCTTGTTTCCGGCCATTGTTGAAGGTAAAGGCGACTGGAGTTTCTTGGGCTAACTGGAAAGGAAGCCGATGGAATTCGGAAGAACTGGCCAGGCCGATTGGTTGCTATTTATAATCTAAGAAGGTCGGTTCAAGGAGGACGAAGATGTATTAGGTCAAAATAGTCAATGGAAATGCTTTGGATAAAAAGACGGAAGACTGATCATCTCAGGATGGATCTATGGTGATGGTTAGCCAAGGCCAGGGGCAGAAAGGGATTTTTATGCTCACCGTAAGCACAGAAATCGAGGAGTCGGCCATGTGAATTAAAAGCACATGGAGAATTGAGAAAGCTTCAGAGAAAAGTATTATTTTACTCCGAAGCTGGGGGGCATGTGTTGACACCAATTTTTGACACGTGTTAGTATCCCGAATAACCAATGGAAACTGGGCCGGTGCTGGATCAGAGATAGAAAATGAAGCACGATGGGCTTTCTTGGGCCGAGAGAAGCGTCGCAGCCGATGGAGCACGAAGCGCTACGTCAGCAAGTTATCTTTTAGATTTTTTGTTTTAGGAAAGATTGTTTTCTTTGTTGTCAAGTAATGTGCGTCGTAATCGACTAGGGTTTGTAGCATAGGCTATGAATAGCTGCCTCCGGGCATGTACCAGAACCATCCAATGATCAATACACAAACCTTTTTTTCGTTTTTCCCTTTTTCGGCGGCTTCGCCTTAGTTGTAGTAGATTTTTCTTTTTACGAGTTCTTTCTCGCAAGACAGGCTGCATCGTCCTTCGACCACTGGTGTGCTGGTTCCAGTACGTTTCCGGCTGCATCGATCCCGACCACAATTTTGCTGGTAAGTTCCGAGTCGAACGAGGCAAATAGGCTCAAGGTTGACGGTGCATCGCTTCTTTCTCTATCCTGTATTAGTTCAAGTTATCGAGCAGATTGGATCTAGGTCTGGTCTGTTCACCAATTTATCGATATCAGTTTGCTCCCGTTAGGTTAGCTTGTTTAATCTAGCTTGTTTCTTGCTGTTATCACAAGTTATTGGTATTTACTAGATTTGGCAGGATTAGATTCGTTTGATCTTGTTTTTATTTAGTTTTACCACAATTTATCCAGCTTAGATCTAAATACCATCGGCCGACGCGTAGCTTATTTGTAGCTTCCAGCTTGGCCGATCGGGTTCGAATCTAGGTGTTGCTTACCGAGGCTTCGTTAACCTGTTTAGTGTAGCTTCACCTGTACAATCAGCCAAAGTTGTGCCTGATTGATTTATCAGCGCATCGGACGTTTGGCCGACGCGCTTGATGGAACGATTTGGACAATAGCCGATACGTTCCGGTAATTTAACCATTTTATCTATCCCGTGTCAATTGTAGGTCAAATTGGTTGGCACGCCCTGCACCACCACGCTGCCAGTTTGGACACCGCGCAGGAGCAAAGCAAGAGGCTCCCGGGTCCTCACGTGTGCCGACGCTGAAGGCCGACCCGAGGCTTTTTGTGTCAACACTAGGTTGAGGGATTTTTCTCTTGTAGGCCACAGGAGAAATCCTAACACCGAGTACAAATGTGGTGTTTGGCTTAGTGTTAGCTAGAAAGTGTGTTCCACCCCACGGAACCGCTGTGGTAGGCGGCAGGTGGTGACAGCCCTGTCCGTCCTTTGTAGTCCACCACATTGGGGTGTTTTCATAGCAGTAGATCGTTGGCTGAGTTGGACCCCCCATTTCTCCCTCAGTCTGTGGTTCTTCCGCCCCAGCCACCGAAGTAAGATCTGTTCTCCCGACAGCTAGGTTAGTTCAGGTTTAGGTTAGAGAGGCTAGCTCGTTGGTTTAGAAGTGTTTTAGGAATCTTTCTCACTCATTGTCCTCCTAGCTACTTACCGCTCTAAGGTAGAGTCTCCTGTGTGTCACTCGGTTATTTGCCTGGTCATTTATCCTATCATTTATCTGGCTTACCTCAACTATCTAGCTGGTGATTATTCCTAGTAAAGTTTATCATCCATTCAATCGATACTCTTTAGACCATAAGGCTTCCCCGTGGAAATTTGATACCCCGGAATACTCCAAGGTGAAGTGCTACAGCGGTGTATTCTGTGCGCTTGCGGAATCCTTATTCTATTGGGCATAAGAAATGCCAACAGTTTGGAAGCAAGTAATGTTTCTAGTTTTTATTTCTCTTCTGTGTTGTGCATAGGAGACTTCTCTCCTCTCCTGGTTGAATCATGAATAGTGGCAATAACAAAAGATGTTGGCTGATCCTTAGCTGGAACATTCGAGGAATTAACTCTGAAGGGAAATGGGATGCCATTAGAAGGAAAATTCTGGAATCCAAGTGTGACATAATCTGTCTACAAGAAACAAAGAAAGAATCATTTGACTTATCTTACATCAAAAAAAATTTCACACCACAGTTGGATAGCTTTGTCTTTCTAACCTCCAATGGAGCTTCAGGTGGTAGTCTCATCATCTGGAAGAGCTCCAAGTTTACTGGGGAAGTGGTTTGCCCAAATGAATATGCACAGTCTGTAGAACTGATCTGTAAGCTCACTGGTCTTAGCTGGATTCTAACCAATGTTTATGCTCCATGCACACCAAAGGGGAAAGTAAGCTTCTTAAATTGGTTCAAGAATATCTCAATGCCAGATGATCTCAATTGGCTCATTGTTGGAGATTTCAATCTGATAAGGTCACCTGAGAACAGAAATAAACCGGGTGGAAGCATACAAGAAATGTTTGCCTTTAATGAGGCAATTAGTAGACTGAGGGTGGTGGAAATTGCCCATAAAGGGTACAAATACACTTGGACAAATAAGTAGATAAATCCTTTGCTTGAGAGACTGGATTGGTTTTTCACCTCAAACACTTGGACTACTTTTTCCCCAATACTGTGGCCTCAGCTTTATCAAGGGATACTTCTGATCACACTCCTTGCTTAATCTCTGCATCCACAACTATACCCAAATCTCACATTTTCAGATTTGGGAATTACTGGCTAACCCATGATCAATTCCCAGCCATTATTCAACATGGTTGGAGTATCCCACACCTCTAAACAGACAAAGCAAAAGCCATTTGAGCAAAGTTCAAAAATCTAAGAAGAGTTCTCAAAGCCTGGAGAAACCAATTGCCCAGTCTAGCAAAGGCAATTCAAAACTACAAAGATGTAATACTTTTATTAGATAACCTAGAATAAATCAGAGATCTAGCAATTCAGGAGTGGAATTTCAGAGCAAAAGTTTTGGAACATCTGCAAAATTTACCGAATCAACAACGTATCTATTGGAAGCAAAGAGGAACTGAATGCACTAAATTTTTTCATGCAAACACATCGATCAAGCATAGAAGGAATTATATAACCTCGCTACAAAACCCAGAAGGGGTTGCTATCTTTGACCATGAGGAAAAGGCACAAGTCATCTGGCACTCCTTCAAGGAAAGATTGGGAAAAACTGTTTACACTAACATGTATGTGGATTTAAGCTCCCTGCTTAACCCAAGGGATGATTTAGAATGGTTGGATGCATTCACAAAGGAAGAAATTGACAAAGTCATAGCTGATTTTCCAAACCATAAATCACCAGGCCCTGATGGCTTCGATGGTGAATTTCTGAAGAAATGTTGGCACCTTATTGCTGATGATTTCTATGCTCTTTGTGAAGCTTTCCATGAAGGTGGCATTTGTCTCAACGGCATCAACAATTCTTTCATCACTCTGATTCCCAAAAGGGACCCCCTTTTCTGGTTAGTGATTTTAGGCCAATTTCTCTCCTGAATTCCTCCCTGAAACTCCTAACCAAGCTCCTGGCAGAAAGACATCAAACGATTATCATGAGTTTGGTTCACCCCAATCAGTATGGCTTCATTAAGAGCAGAACAATACAAGATTGCCTAGCTTGGTCCTTTGAATATATCCATCTGTGAAAAGCCTCAAAGAAAGAGATAGTGATCCTGAAGCTGGATTTTAAAAAAGCTTTTGACATGATCGAGCAAAAAGCCATCCTCCAAATTCTTAAGCATTTAGGTTTCAGTGATAAATGGATTGGCTAGATTGAATCTATTCTAGAGTCTCGCACCTCTGCTATTCTACTCAATGGTGTTCTTGGGAATGTTTTCCACTGCAAAAGAGGAGTTAGACAGTGAGATCCCCTTTCACCATTGCTTTTTATCGTTGCAGCTGATCTCTTACAACACATGATCAATAAAGCTAAAGCACAAGGACAACTCAAACTACCTCTCCTTGAGAAGGCCAGTGAGGATTTCCCCATTATACAATATGCGGATGATACTTTACTCTTCCTGGAAGACTGTCCACAACAATTGTCAATCCTGAAAGACTTACTGAATGTGTTCAGTGCCTCAACTGAACTTAAAGTGAACTACAATAAATCTTTCTTGGTCCCCATCAATGTTTCTGAAGAAAAGATGAATTCTCTAGCTGACACTCTCAACTGTCAAAAAGGTAGTCTGTCTTTTACCTATCTTAGGCTTCCACTTTGCAGCTCTAAGCCAAAGATGGAGGACTTTTTGCCACTAGTGCAAAAGATTGAAAAAAGACTGGTCTCTACCTCTGCATTCCTGTCTCCTAGGGGAAAGCTAGAAATGGTCGACTCAGTGCTCTCCTCGATGGCAGTCTTCCATTACTGCACTCTTAAGCTGCACAAAGGCATCATCAAGCAAATTGACAAGTACAGAAAACACTGCCTCTGGAGGGGCTCAGACCTGAATGCTAAGCAACCCTCAAAAGCAACATGGTCAATGGTTTGTCTCCCAAAGCAGGAGGGAGGGTTAGGAGTGCTGAACTTGAGCACACACAATGATTCTCTGCTTCTCAAATTCCTGTTTAAATTCTTCTCCAGGGCCAACATTTCCTGGGTCAATCTTGTTTGGGACAATTATTACCATAATGGCAAACTACCAGGACAACAGAGGAAAGGTTCCTTTTGGTGGAGGGACATTGTCAAGCTACTTGATTCTTTTAAAGGGATAGCTAAAGCAGTAGTACACTCTAGTGACATAGTGCTTTTATGGCAGGACACTTGGGGGAACTCAGTCCTAAGGATTAACTTTTCGGAGCTTTAGTCTTTTGTGAAAAACAGCAACATCACAATCAGGAAAGCCTTTTGTCAGACCCGGGGCAACGGGGCTGCACGCATGGCATAGAATGTTCTAGATTAAGGGGTGGGGGGCATGTCCCATATCTTATCCATATGTAAAGTACTCGTAAGCTAGTACAACTAGTCGGTATAGAAGGAAACTACCCGAAAGTACTCGGTTAGGACTCCTAAGCTCGTACCAGATTAGGATTTATATGTAACCCTGCCCCCCCCCGGGATATATAAGGACAGGCAGGGACCCCTCCAAAACATATCTCATAACCTCCAAGGAAATACAAACCAACACGACGTAGGGTATTACGCACACTGCAGCCCGAACCTGTATAAACCCTTGTGTTCCTTGCACCATCGAGTTCCTGATCTCGGCGACACCCTACCTACAACCTACCACGTCGGGGGTATCCCTCGTGGGCTTGCCGGTAAAACACTGACAGCTGGCGCGCCAGGTAGGGGTGTTCATTGAATATCCCCTGGAGCATTCGATGGCGACGTTCAACTTCACCAGCGTCGTGCCCCTCACGGGCACAACTTTCGTCTTCGGCTCCTGGGTCTGTGTCTCTGACGGCACAAGCGACTTCTGTTGGCACCTCATCGACAACAAGCCGGAGCCACGTGCAGCAACCTTCAACAGCGCCCTGGACGATTTCGTCGACAATCTCGACGACAACGGCGGGATGTTGCTCCCTGACCTCGCTAGGGAGATCGAGAAGCTATCCATTTTCGACACGACTCCGGCTCGTGCTGCACCAGGTTTCCCCGGATCGGACTCAACTCCATCTGGGGGACAGCATGACCAATTCCCGTTCGGTTTGCGCAACGCGGCCACTGTTTACCAGGAGGCCACAAAGTCCGAATTCTACTCCGCATTGGAGAAGGATTTGGATGAACTACTCGAGCTCGGGGATAAGGATGCCACCGCATGTCGGGAGGCTCCTATCTTCGACGATTATGACTCGGACTCCAATCCCGAGGCCGAACCCTACTCGGGTGACCAGGGATTGGTTATAACCTCCACCCCGGAGGGTCACTTCGTGTACTTGAAGGGCATGAAACCCTCTGAACTACTCGGAGACGACGAATGACTAGTCGCTCACCTTGACTCCTTGCCTTTTCAAGAGGGCACACCACTCGGTGAGTGCACTCGCGGCGTGACTGTAATCATCGACTACAGTTCCAAAGATCCATCCATCCACCACCGTGTCTTCATGGCGGAATCTAACGAGTACAGTGACCGGCACCGCAATGAAGTGCCAAAGCAGATCTTGGAGGACGAAGCCACGGCGGATCACACCAACAAGACCGAAGAAGAGCGTGCCGCTCGTCGGCTATGCTGCAGGAAGTGTACCAAGTGCAGAAGGAACGCCAAACTACGCCGCAACCGTGCTCAACGCAACCTTGAGGTAGAATTCGTGGCGGCTGAAGATTCGGGCTTCAACACTCCTCTCGCCAACATCACCACCATAACAGCGGTGCTGGCAGGAAACCTGGACCCGCAAGCTCAGACAGCCTTGCACCTGGCTCAGAAGGCGCTCATCCAGATCAACCAGTAAGACCCCGCACACTCGGTCTCGCAAAGACGCGAGGGCCGGGGAGAAAGCCAAGTCAGCAGAACACCCGGGGGCCACCGCAGGCGCCAGGCTGTTCCCTCCAACAACCATCAGGGAAGCCGTGGCCCGCAGGGGAGCCGCCTATCTGGTCAGCAGAACCGCCCACAAGCCAGCCACCCAGCATCACAAGCTCCTCGACCAGAAGCATCAGTAGGCAACTACCGACGCTCAGAGCTCGAGAACCTGCCAACGGGTGACCTCCGCGATAAGATCAAAGCCGGGATTGACGCCCGCGACATCATTGACAACCGGTGGAAGGAGTGTGCTGCGGTCGGAGGGAACGCAGCACGAGACGACAATGATTGTTTCCCTGCGTTCTCTTCCCGTTTCGACAACTACAAGTACCCGGAGGGATTCAAACCAATCGGCATCACCAAGTACGATGGTAAGCAATCTCCGTAGCAGTGCGTACGATGGTAAGCAATCTACTCGACAGCCATTGAGGTTGCAGGCGATGACAACACCACCAAGGTCGTCTACTTCCCGATTGTCATGGAAACCGCTCCACTCACAAGGGTGGAGAGCCTCAACAAGAATTCCATCGACTCCTAGGAGCAGCTACGCGACGTCTTCATCGATAACTTCCAGGGGGCGATTGCACGGGCAGGTACTCGACACGACCTATCGCAGTGCAAGCAGGAGAGGAACAAGCTCATACGCTCGTATATGCGCCGCTTCTTCAACATCCAAGCCACGATCATCAACATCTCGGACAGTGACGTCATCGACTGCTTCCACAATGGCCTCACCGACCAGACTCTATTCCGCAACTTTGGCCGCAACAATCCCAAGACCGTTGTTGCCCTCCGCGACATGATGCAGACCTGGGCAGACCAAGAGGAGAAGGAGCGCGACCAGTTCTCGAAGCGCGGCAACGAGTACTCAAAGCTCGGCAACGATCACCGCAACAACAACCGAGGCTAGCGGGACTACCTGGGATCCTTCTGAAAGCACAAGCCAAACGGTCTCGTCGTGGCTATCAATTGCGCCCCGCGAGGCAAGAAGAACAACAACAATGCCAACCTGCAAGAGGAGTTTGACAAACTCCTGCTGAAGTAGTGCCCATGGCACCCACACTCGAAGCATGCTGCTTTCGAGTGCTACCAGCTTTGGAGGTCCCTCAAGGGTGACAAGAAGAAGAAGAAGAACAAGGATGACGTGGACCCGGAGAACAAGACAGACGCTAGGGATTTCCCGGACGTATCCAAGGTGGTCAACGTCATCTTTGGTGGCGAATCGCGGCAACGAGTACTCAAAGCTCGGCAACGACCACCGCAACAACAACCGAGGCTAGCGGGACTACCTGGGATCCTTCTGAAAGCACAAGCCAAACGGTCTCGTCGTGGCTATCAATTGCGCCCCGCGAGGCAAGAAGAAGTTCTCGAAGCGCGGCAACGAGTACTCAAAGCTCGGCAACGACCACCGCAACAACAATCGAGGCTAGCGGGACTACCTGGGATCCTTCTGAAAGCACAAGCCAAACGGTCTTGTCGTGGCTATCAATTGCGCCCCGCGAGGCAAGAAGAACAACAACAATGCCAACCTGCAAGAGGAGTTTGACAAACTCCTGCTGAAGTAGTGCCCATGGCACCCACACTCGAAGCATGCCGCTTTCGAGTGCTACCAGCTTTGGAGGTCCCTCAAGGGTGACAAGAAGAAGAAGAAGAACAAGGATGACGTGGACCCGGAGAACAAGACAGACGCTAGGGATTTCCCGGACGTATCCAAGGTGGTCAACGTCATCTTTGGTGGCGAATCGGGGTTTGTCTCCAGGCGGACTTAGAAGCTTCATCGTCGCGAGATCCTGTCCATCGAGGCGGGAGAACCATGACCCCTTCGGTGGTCGGAGGTCCCCATCTCATTCTCCAGGGCAGATTAGTGGACAAACTTTTCTAAACCAGGAAAGCTCCCGCTAGTCCAAGACCCTATGGTCGAGGAAATCAGGCTCGCGAAGGTACTCATCGATGGGGGCAGTGGCCTCAACATCATTTTCGTGAGTACTTTGAGGAGGATGGGGGCGAAATTCTTCGACAAGCTCACCCCCAGCAAGGTTCCCTTCTACAGTATCGTACCAGGGAACGCAGCAATGCCGCTTGGCACGATGGTGCTTCCCGTCATCTTTGGGACGAGGGAAAACTACCGTACTGAGTACATCAAGTTCGAAGTGGCCAACTTCAAAACTTCGTACAACGCCATACTGGGCAGACCGGCAATAGCCAAGTTCATGGTCGTTCCGCACTACGCAAACTTACTCTTGAAGATGTCAGGAAAGAACGGTGTCCTCACATTCTGCGGCGACCTGGAGAAGTCATACAACTGCGACCAAAAAGCCATCGAGTACGCCTCGACTACACGTGTACCAGATACTTCAGGAGAAGTACTCGCGGTCACGCAGAAGCTCTCAGAAGTGGACCTGCAGATTCCCCAGAAGAAGGCTAATCACTCGAAGGTGCAGCCCATTGGCAAACCCGTGATGAAGACCATCCAGCTCCAGGAGGGAGACTCATCCAAGACAACTCTGATTGGGTCACAACTCGACCCGAAATAGGAAAGCGCGCTCATTAGTTTTCTTAGGGCTAACCGAGACATATTCACATGGAAACCAGCGGATATGCCAGGGGTGCCCAAGGAACTAATCGAGCATAGTCTGAAAGTAGATCCCGATGTTATCCCTAAGAAGCAGCGTCTCCGTAGATTCGCTCAGGATAAAAGGGAAGCAATCAAAAAGGAGTTGGCCAAACTACTCGCGGCTAGTTTCATCAAAGAGGTGTACCACCCAGAGTGGGTTTCCAACCCTGTCCTTGTAAAGAAAAAGAATAATAATGAATGGAGGATGTGTGTTATTATACCGATCTCAACAAGCACTGCCTGAAGGATCACTTTGGGCTACAGTGTATCGATCAAGTAATCGACTCCACCGTCGGCTGCGTACGACTCTGCTTCCTTGACTGCTACTCGGGTTACCATCAAATCCTCCTCAAAGAAGAAGATCAAATCAAGACCGCCTTCATCACGCCCTTTGGGATTTATGCCTATAAAACTATGTCCTTTGGGCTGAAGAACGCGGGGGCTACGTACCAGTGGGCAATCTAAATGTGTTTCACAGACCAACTGCACCGCAATGTTGAGGCCTATGTGGATGATGTGGTCGTCAAGACCAGAATTCCCGAGGACCTCATTGCGGACCTGGAGGAGACGTTCAACAGCTTTCGGATGTTCCAATGGAAGCTCAACCCGACGAAGTGCGTTTTTGGTGTGCCGTCCGGGAAACTACTTGGGTTCATCATTAGTCATAGAGGGATTGAAGCCAACCCGGAGAAGATCACCGCCATCACCGACATGAAGTCTCCAGCAACGATCAAGGACGTGCAGAAGCTGAAAGGGTGCATGGCGGCATTGAACAGGTTCATCTTGAGACTTGGAGAGCGGGGCCTTCCCTTCTTGAAGCTTCTGAAGCAGAAAGACAAGTTCCATTGGACATAGGAAGCCGATCAGGCACTACAAGACCTCAAGCAACACCTCAAGTTGCCTCCTATCCTCACGGCACCACGTCCAGGCGAGAACTTGCTGATGTACATTGTGGCAACTACTCATGTCATCAGCACAGCAATAGTGGTGGAACGCAATGAGGAAGGCCATGCATTTGACGTGCAGAGGCCAGTCTATTTCATCAGCGAGGTACTCTCTAAATCAAAGGCCTGTTACCCTCCAGTTCAGAAACTACTCTACGCAATACTCATCACATCAAGGAAGCTCCGCCACTACTTCGACGAGTACAAGATCTCAGTTGTTACTGATTTCCCGTTGGCGGATATACTCCACAACCGGGACACCACTGGTCGCATATCCAAGTCGGCAGTAGAACTAGGGGCTCTCTCTATCGACTTCAGCCAAGAACTGCCATCAAATCCCAAGCATTGGTTGATTTCATAGCTGAGTGGCGGGAAAATCAAGTGCCAACACCAGCCAGCCGACCAGAGCATTGGACAATGTACTTCGATGGATCGCTCAAGCTCGAGGGCGGCGGGGCTGGAGTACTTTTCATCTCTCCGAAGGGTGAACAACTCAAGTATGTCTTGCAAATCTTTTGGAAGGTGTCCAACAACGAGGCCGAGTACGAAGCGCTACTACACGGGCTCCACCTAGCAGTCTCCCTGGGCAACAAGCGACTACTCGTGTATGGTGACTCTCTACTAGTCATGCAGCAAGTCAACAAAGAGTGGGACTGCACGAAGGAGAAGATGGATGCATACGTCATGGAGGTCCGTAAGCTGGAGAACAAATTTGCTGGCCTAGAGATTCATCACGTCATCCTGGACAATAACGTCAGGGCAGATGTGCTCTCTAAGCTTGGATCTACTTGAGCCCATGTCCCAGCAGGAGTATTCATTAAGGAACTCAAAGAACCGTCAATCAAAACCACGAGTCAGAGCACCACCGCCTCGGGACCATCGGATCCCAGTCGGGAGGTCATGATGTCGGAGGTCGACTGGCGAGGGACTTTCATCGACTACATCAAGGAGAAGAAGCTACTTGTCATCGTGGGAGACAAACTATACAAGCGTGGAGTTAGCACCGGAGTACTCATGAAGTGTGTCCTGAGGGGCTGGGGCCACAACATACTACTCGAGATACATGAAGGTACATGTGGCAATCATGCAGCGTCCAAGACACTAGTCGGGAAGGCTTACAGGGCAGGCTACTGGTGGCCAATAGCAGTTTCTGACGCCGAGGATCTCGTACGGAAGTGCCAGAAGTGTCAGTTCTTCAGCAAGCAGCCACATGTACCGGCGCACAACCTCATCACCATACCGCCCTCCTGGCCCTTTGCGTGCTGGAGCCTCGACATGATTAGACCTCTGACAACCACTTCGGGAAGTTTCACACATGTGTTGGTGGCCATCGACAAGTTTACCAAGTGGATCGAGTACAAGCTGATCACCAAGCTCACTGCAGATAGGGCGGTCGACTTCATCTCGGACATTATGTACCGCTTCAGTTACCCCAACACCATCATCATAGATCTGGGCACCAACTTTACTGCAAATCAATTCTGGGAATTTTGTGAAAACAACGCGATTGAGGTGAAATACGTATCAGTCGCGCATCCAAGGGCCAATGGACAAGTCGAGAGAGCGAACGGCTTGATTCTGGACGGCCTGAAGAAAAGACTCTATGAGGAGAACAACAAGAAGGGTGGCAAGTGGATATATGAACTGCCTCATGTCGTCTGGGGGCTTCGAACTCAACCATCGAAAGCCACAGGACATACTCCATTCTTTCTCGTGTTCGGGTCAGAAGCTATACTCCCTGCAGACATCATGTGGCTCTCTCCTAGAGTCGAGATGTACAACGAAGGAGAAGCGGACGAAGCCAAACAGCTGGAACTGGATTCACTCAACGAAGCCAGATGCAACGCACTCGTGCAGTCAACCCACTATCGGCAGGGCATCCGCCGCTACCACGATCGCAATGTAAGCGAGCGGTCCTTCAACATCGGTGATTTGGTCCTCCGCCGAATCTAGGATGGGACTGGCTTACACAAGCTCAATTCATGGTGGGAGGGTCCCCTTATCGTCTCCGCAGTTACAAGACCAGGGTCTTATCGCCTGTAGTACCCTAATGGCCAGGAAGTTCCTAACTCCTGGAACATAGAACATCTCCGGAAATTCTACGCCTAGTAGAAGTTGTAAACAATTCGCCAGCTGCATGTCAGCGTTATTATAAATAAAGAGTTGATTTTGCCATAATTCGACTACTTTTTTGCATTTTTTAACTCAGGGGCTCCGCCACGAGTACAAGTTCTCTCACGACTACTTATACTCGGGGGCTCCGCCACGAGTACTTGTACTTAGCTTGCTTACGCTCAGGGGCTCCGCCACGAGTACTTGCATCTAGTACCGCCCAAGAGGCAGCATACTCGAGTACTTAACGTGCTCCTTCATCCCGGCCGCTGCTACAACTACTCGACAGAGAGCATTAAGGCACCCGCCGAAGGGGTCACCAAACCCGTTACACGGCTAAGTCATACCTCGCTTACGCGAAGGACGACAACTAAGACCGTTCAGGGCTCCTTAGCCTACAGGATAGCTTCGCGTACCGTTCGGTCGGGTAAATCCAAGCTAAGTCCTCTGTTCTACGAGCACCTTCATGGAACGTCAAGTTATCGACTACATCCAAGTCGATGCTCCTAGAGTAGTTTTAACCCAAACGTTTCCTAACTACTCTATGTCCTACGATCATCTCAGCATATATCTCACAATGATAAAAGCTGATGACACGATCAAACAGGCAGCATTATATACATATCAACACAAGTAGCATAAATGTTTCTACACATTGTTCTCTGCTACGACTAACCATCTTGCTCCAGGGTTTCAGCGATCTTGTCAGCGATGGGCTCGACTTCTTCACAAAATTTTGTGAATTGCTCCACAGAGTAGTCAGATGCCATGCCTCCTGCGAGTGGTTCTAGCTTCACCTTCGGCCAGTATGACTTCACAAGGGCGAGCGCCTGCGTGATGTAGGTCGTGGTGGCCTCCGCGATGTAGCCGGCAACCTTCTAGGGAGTTGCTCGAAGCTTCTCTAGCAGGGATTGTTCTCCGGCTTCACCTTCCGCGGCGAAGTCCACCATCTCTACAATGGCCTGGGCAGCAGACTTAAAGTTCTCAAGTTCTTTCTGCATCTGCTGCTGGCCCGCGTGCATATTCTTGATTTGCTCCAACGCTTCCTTGTACTGGACATCAGTGTCCGCAAGGATCTTCTGCAGGCGCTCGACGTCATCTGCGCCATGGTAAACAAGGTTCTTCAGATCTATAATTAAATTATCTTTCTTTTGCAATGTGGATTTCAGTTTTGCGCGCAAGAGAAAGAAGAAAGTATTCGAGACAGTTCTCAGAAACTATTCGAACAACGTATCAACTGCGGGATAACAAGTCAGAGCAGCAAGTTACCTTTGTGCGCTTTGACCTCTTTCTTGTTCGTCTCGACAAGCTGGGTCTTCTCCTTCTTAAGATTTTCAAAAGTGTTCTTAAAGGCAGAAGCTTCCTGCTCACAATCAGCCTCTAGCCGCTTGAGCCTCTTCTGTAGTTCAGAGATCTTGCGATCCTTCTCTTGGAGCTGGAGCTGGCCACCCTAGAGGAGTTTGAGTTTGTCCGACTTCTCCTGGGACCGGTCCATCAGATTCTACAACACACAGAAGCAGTGAGTATTCATTAGACAAAAACAGAGGAAATAGAAACTACTCGAAGGAAGTGGATACACATTGTGGTGAACTCGTACAAGTCCTTGAAGACGTCAAGGACATGATCGCTCTTATCTTTGGAGAGAGAGGGGTCCTTGATCAAGTCGTCCGCCGCATCTGAGCTGGGCTCCGATATACTCGCGGTGCCAACATCCCCAGCACTAGGGCTTGTTGTGCCCGTGGTCTGGGCAATGCTGGTACCCGGGTCCGCGATGCCCGTGGCAGCTGCAATCTGCGCGCCTGATTCCTTGGGTAGCTTGCCTGCCACTACGCCCACGGTTACAAGCGTCGCTTCGGGCAGACTAGTACCGAGAGGGCGAGGAGGCACGAGGGCTCACCTTCAAGGAGTTCAGACGCTGGCGGCTCCATCTCCACTCGTCCCGCATCAGCTCCAGCCGGCGTTGACTCTTTCTCTACCTCAGTAGTGGTGGCCGGAGGAGATGAAGGAGGAGGAGGAGGTGCATGTGCACCCAACAGTGCTACATCCGCATCCTTCCCTTGCTTGGGGGCTTGGACTGCTGGGACTTCTTCAGGATCCCCCAAGTCTAGAGCAGAGGAAGGGCTGGAAAAAAGAAGATACATAAGTCAACTACTCGACAAGATGAATCATAAAAAACACAACTGAAGGTACAAGAGACTTACGTGGAGGACCTCTTGGTCACCAGTTTCTTGAGGCCGGTCAGCCAGGGCCCTTGAGTAGTTCCTTTCCCCGAACCGCCAGCAGGCTCCTTTGGTGGAACCGGTGGGGTGGTCGTCGGGAGGGAACCACTCAGGTCCGGTGACACATCAACAGCAGAAGGGTCCGCCGCACCATGCTGGACATTGAGTTCTGGTGCGGCATCATCCCCAGAAGGCCCGGACTTTCCCCCGTCCTTATGACGCTTGGACAAGGGGGAGTCCAGAGGACTGAAGAGAAAAGAAGGGAAATTTCGGCGAAAAAATGACAAAAATTGATAAGGAAAGTACTCGAGATATGGACTTACATAGGGCTCTCGTCCGAATCCCCGCCAAGGGCCGCCTTGCGCTTCCGCACCACTCCTCGATGTTTGGTCGGATGGCTTGGCACCTCTAGGCTGGTACTCGAGTCCTTCCCGGATTTCTTCAAGATGTCTGCCAGAGGAATGTTAGCGTCAGAATCTGTCAGATCCTCAACCGCATCAGGGTCATACTGATGGGTCTTGAGTACTTGAAACGCACTCGGCCTGAGTTGCTCGGCTCGAGGCACATCAGGGTTTGGGGCAGGACAACAATACAATTCAACATGTCCCTACAAGACACAACAGCATAAGTCGAACAGTCAGATAGGAGTTTTTCATATACAAGGTATTGATAGAACTCGAAGACAACATTACTCACCGGCTTCGGCGGATTAATTGTGCTGAACAGCCTGGGGACATAATCCACCGTGTGAGCATCGAGTAGTACTCGCTTGACACGGTGGAGAGCCGTCTGTGAGGGGAGGATCTCTGCAGTCAAGTGAGATGGGTCGTTACTTCCTAAGTACTCGAACCCAAATCGTTCCCTCTTCTGCAGCGGCATGATGCGCCTCTTGTACATGGTGGCGAGGACACAGGCCCCGGTCACACCCTTATCCTTGTGCTTCTTGATCAGATTGAGCAAATCAGTGACTTGCAACATCTGATTGGGGTTGAGCTTCTCGTTCCACTCGGGCCTCCACACCGCCTTCCCTGGGGTTCTCTTGGGCTGTGTTGGTGCGTGGTTACCAATGTAAAACCAAAGGTCCCTCCAACCCGAGTGGTTTGTGGGAAGGGAGTAATCAATGTACTCCTTCCCCTTCCCTTGCTTTAGTTGGAGGCCAGTTCCAACGACTAGATATTGCCTCTCCTCAGAGGGATGATAGCGGAGGTGGAAGAAATATCAAAAAAGATCAAAGTGGGGCTTGATGCCCAGGAAAGCTTCACAGAAATGAACGAAAATAGAGAGGTGGACAATGGAATTAGGGTTCACGTTATGGACCTGAATACCCCAGTGGTAAAGAAGGCCGCAGAAGAAATCAGATGCAGGGAGGGCCAATCCCCTTTCAACAAAATGTTCGAAAGAAATCGTCTGATGTACAGCTTCTTGCGGAATATGCTGGCGGAAGGAAGGTTTCCATTGAACCATTTCCTCCGATTGAAGAAGACCTTGAGCGACAAGATTCAGAAGGTTAGCTCGGGTGCACTTACTTCTTTCCCAGTCGCCGGTCGGAGCCTCATCCTTTCTCCCCTTGCTCGCCTGCTTCTTGTTTCCTATCTCGTGAGTCACGAATCGCTTCACGCGCATGCGCTCGGGGGCTCCAAGAGAGAGGGTGCGCACACTTGCGGGTGTGCAAGATCGGATCACCGACTAGTTGGCTGTGGAGGAAAGGCGATTCTAAAAGAGCTGCGCTAAACCTAGATCTAAAGGACTGGCCGCGCAGGAGGGTGAGAAGGCGAAATGGGTAAGGCAGAAAGTGAATGGGTGAAAACCCTAGAGTCACTGCGCGATTAAATAACCAGCGGGCGGCCCAGATTTATTGTTAGGAAGCCGAAGAGTTATCTCCCTAAAAAAGTGCGATTTGTTTTTTGAGCAGTTATACTGGAAGGACTTTTGGGGGAGTTTATTTGATTAACCATTTTTTCAGGGCTAGACTCCCAAAAAAGGGGGTTTTGAATTTTGAACCAATTGATTTCCAGGAAAAATCATCAAGGCAGATCGCACCACTACTAATGTACATTATTTTTAACAGGGATTTTGTACATAGCACTGTTCAGTATGCCACGTTCTTTTGGATCCTTTTTTCCAAACCTCAAGATTTGGATTCAAGGCTCGGGGGCTGCGCGACACGTGTCATCAATGGTTTATTTTTCAAAAATGTTTGGAAGATAAGGTGAAGATTAAAGACTAGTGAGACTCTCAGCCTGATTCTTCGATTCAACCTAAGGCTCGGGAGCTACTCCATATGGAGTGCGATTTGCATCACACCCCATAGATAGAAGACTTGAAAGTACTCGGGGCTAGAGCACCTCACAGCCTCGAGCAGCCAAGGAAAGTACTCGAAAAACACCTTCAAGACGGAGTTTCAGCAGAAACCGAAGGATAACTTCCAGAAGTACTCGAAGCCTGCAGTACTCGGCTATGAAGAGCTCGGGGGCTTGTTAGACCCGAGGCAACGGGGCTGCACACGTGGCGTAGAATGTTCTAGAGTAAGGGGTGGGGGGCATGTCCCATACCTTATCCATATGTAAAGTACTCGTAAGCTAGTACAACTAGTCGGTATAGAAGGAAACTACCCAAAAGTACTCGGTTAAGACTCCTAAGCTCGTACTAGACTAGGATTTCCATGTAACCCTACCGGGGACATAAGGGCGGGCAGGGACCCCTCTAAAACATATCTCATAACCTCCAATGCAATACAATCCAATAGAACGTAGGGTATTACGCACACTGCGGACTGAACCTGTCTAAACCCTTGTGTTCCTTGCACCATCGAGTTCCTGATCTCAGCGACACCCTACCTACAACCTACCACCTCGGGGGTATCCCTCGGTGGGCTTGCCGGTAAAATACCGACACCTTTCAAGCTCAGAGGTCCTCGGATAATTTCCATTGACCCCTATCCTCACAAGCCCACCAGCAATTCTTGGAATTAAATCAGTTGTTGCAGCCAGTCATCCAGGATACTGAAAAGGATGAATGGACCTTCATTTGGGAAAGCAGCTCCTTCTCTGCAAGGAAAGTGTATAGGCAGATCACAGGGCACAGACCAACGCACCCAGCTTTGTTAGGGCTTTGGAGATCCAAATGCCAAATGAAACACAAGGGTTTTTTCTGGCTTGTTTTGATGGATAGACTAAATACAAGAGATATGCTAACAAGAAGAGGCATGCAACTTGATTCCTATGTATGTGAATTGTGCATCCTCCAACTGCAGGAAAGTTCAGTACACCTGCTCTTGAGATGTAACTTTGCAAAAGCATGTTGGGCATCAATCGGAGTCATATATACATCCACAAGAAATGATATTGTTTTTCATAATGTTAAAAAGCAAACTGGTTTGCATATCCTTTTCAGGGCCACACATTTGATAAGGACGTGGGTGATACTTCACAAGGAGGAGGATCAAGACACCATCTCAGCAGCGTGTCGGACCTTGGAATCAACTGCTATGGAGAACTTCGCGAGGCATGGGTGGCAGTTTAGAAATAGACTTTGCTTGTAAATCTGTTTCCCTGTCTCATTTGGATCTGGTGGTGTTTAATAAGGAAATAAGGGCCGGGTATATCCTGCGATATAGAAGCCGGGATATGACTATTCCATTATCTAAAAAAACATCCACAAGACTGATCCTCGAAATACTCAAAAGAATTAAGCTGCAACTAGGGGTGCCTTTTTTCATGGAAATCATTATACTCATGTCCTGGAGTATTTGGACAACAAGAAATGACTGGATCTTCAACAGTATAGACCCCTTAGTCGAAAACTGACTATGAAAAGATACTCTTCCTGCAGGAACTGAGGACTATCCGCGCTCTGTGCAATGGGCCTTGGCTTGTGACAGGTGATTTCAACTTGATTTATCAAGCTGCTGATAAGAACAATGCAATTTTAGACAGGGCTATGATGGGAAGATTTAGAAGGTTTTTGGATGATAGCGAGCTTAAAGAGATACCTCTCTTAGGTCGCAAATACACTTGGTCTAATGAAAGGAGGTCACCTACTCTGGTTCGATTGGATCGGGCTTTTTGTTGTGGAGACTGGGATGGCCTTTTTCCTGATGCAGTCTTACAGAGCACCACAGCGGGAGTGTCTGATCACTGTCCCCTCGTCCTTGGGCTGGCAGTGAGCACAAAGGGCAAACGCAGGTTTCACTTTGAAAGCTTCTGGACTAAGATCCCAGGGTATTTGGATGCAGTTAAGCAAAATTGGGAAGCTCCTTTACAATCCAATTGTGCAGTGGAGCGCCTGTTTCTTAAACTGCAGCGCCTCAGCAAGGGATTACAAAAATGGGGGCAGCGAAAGGTTGGCAACATAAAGTCTCAGCTGGAAGTGGCTAAAGAAATTCTCCATCGCCTTGAGATTGAAAGGGACAGCAGGGCACTCTCTGATAATGAGGAATGGCTGCGCAAGAAGCTTAAGCTCCACTGCCTTGGGATGGCTTCGTTGGATCGAACAATTGCTCGCCTTCGATCTAGGCTCCTATACCTCCAGGAGGGAGATGCCAACACTGTTTTTTTCCATCAGCAAGCCCGTTTCAGGAAAAAGAAAAACTTCATCCCCAAACTGCATGTGGGGGACTTGGTGATGGTCTCACAGGAAGAAAAACAGGCAGCAGTGCTGGATTTCTATGAAAATATTCTTGGAAAAGCTGAGGCAAGAGATTTTACCCTTGATCTTAATGTGCTGGGCATTCACCAACATGATCTGTCTGCACTGGATGCCCCTTTCTCTGAGGAGGAAGTGTGGGCTACCATTAAAGACATGCACTTAGACAAAGCCCCAGGCCCAGATGGTTTTACTGGGCGATTTTATAAGTCTTGCTGGAGCATAATTAAAGGAGATATACTGATGGCTCTGGATGCCATTCAGCGAGGGCATGTATTCAAATTTCGTCTCCTCAATACGGCATTCATTACCCTGCTGCCTAAAAAGGTGGATGCTGTGGAGGTTAAAGACTTTCGGCCTATAAGTCTAATTCATAGCTTTGCTAAATTGGTAACCAAACTCATGGCTAACCGGCTAGCCCCAGTGTTACCTTCACTTATCTCAACAAACCAAAGCGCATTTGTCAGAGGGAGGAACATTCATGATAACTTTATATTGGTGCAGCAAATAGTCAAATCACTGTATAAAAAGAAAGAGGCCCATGTTCTCTTGAAGTTGGATATCTCAAAGGCCTTTGACTCGATTTCCTGGTCTTTTCTTTTGGAAGTAATGAGAAGGGTTGGATTTGGACAGCGTTGGCTAGACCTCATCTGCTTGATCCTGTCCACTTCCTCTACACAGATATTGGTTAACGGGGAGCCGAGAGATACTATCCTCCACCACCTGGGCCTTAGACAAGGAGACCCTCTTTCTCCGATGTTGTTCATACTAGTAATGGATGTTCTAAACTCGTTGGTTGAATATGCCACCAGACAAGGGTTACTACAGCCTCTAGCAATTCAGCAAGCTCGACACCGAGTTTCTTTCTATGCGGATGATGCTGTTATATTCTTGAGGCCCTGCCATGTGGATCTGGTCGTCATCAAGCATCTCCTGGATATTTTCGGGCACGCCTCTGGTCTTCAAACCAACATGACCAAAAGCTCAGTTTCTCCAATTCATTGCACTGATGAGGAATTGACAACCACATCCAATATTCTCTCTTGCACCATCAAGGCCTTTCCCTGTACATATCTTGGTCTCCCGCTCATCATTGGCAAGCCAACTAAGGAGGTGTTGCTGCCTTTAATTGATAAAGTTGCAGATTACCTCCCAGGTTGGAAGGCACCCCTGATGAATAAGGCAGGACGACTGGTTATGGTGAAAGTAGTGTTGACAGCAGCGCCAATTTATTTACTAATAGCCTTGGATTTGCCAAAATGGTTTTTCAAGGCTATTGATAAGAAAAGACGAGGGTTCCTTTGGAAGGGCCATGATCAGGTTAATGGGGGAAATTGTCTGGTAGCTTGGGAGAGGGTACAAAGACCACTGGAGTATGGAGGACTGGGAATTCACAACCTAGAACTTCTTGGCATGGCATTAAGAATACGATGGTTATGGGCACAAAAGACAAATCCAGATAGACCTTGGGCTGGCCTCCCTATTTCTGTTCCCTCAAAAGCCAAGGCCCTCTTTGATGTAGCAGTAGTTGCTATAGTTGGTAATGGGGAAGACATACTGTTTTGGCAAGATCGGTGGTTGGATGGTAAAACCTTGGCTGAAACTACCCCGAATTTGTTTAAAGCAATTCCCAAGCGAACCGTCAAAAGAAGAACTGTGGCTCAGGGGCTGCAGAACAGGAGATGGGTACAGGATATCAGGGGTGCCCTTACTGTGGAGGTGCTGTATGATTACCTGCACATTTGGGATTTAGTGGAAAACATTGCCCTACGCCATGATGTACCAGATCACTATGAGTGGAAATTAACACAGAATGGCATTTATAGCAGCAAATCTGCTAATCAGGCCTTCTTTGTGGGTACTATCAAGTTTCAGCCATGGCGTCGAATCTGGAACACATGCCCCCCCCCCCCCCCCCCCCCCCCCCGTTGCAAGTTCTTCATATGGTTGGTATATCATGGCTGCGTGTGGATAGCTGATCGCCTGGCCAAGAGGAACTTGCCCCATCCGGAGGCATGTCCTTTTTGTGATCAGGAAGAGGAAACGATTAGCCATCTGTTGACTGGATGTGTTTTTCCTCGGGAGGTCTGGACTATAATATTGCAGCAGCTAGGTTTGATACATCTGGCGCCACAATCTGTGGCTGCCCGTTTTTCAGGATGGTGGAAACGGATGATCAGAGCAGCTCCAAAGGAGTCCCGCAAGGGCCTCAATTCCATGGTAATTTTGGTGGCTTGGGAGCTGTGGAAACACCGTAATGCATGTATTTTTGAGGGTAGGAAGCCGAGCGTTCAGGAGGTCAGTCTGTTTGGAAGGGAGCCTGTGGTGTATGGCAGGGGCATCAAAGCTCATGGAGTTGATGCCTAGGTCGCTGCCCATCATGGCTTAACAGCCTGTGTGTTTGTATGTCGCCACTATAATTCAATCATGGCGAAGTCATAGTTTTGGGGGTGTGTGAGGGGTGCCATTTCTTGGCGCCTAGGGTGGTCTGTCTAGACCGTTGTACCTTTTTCTACCTTAATGAAATGACGCGCAGTTCTCCTGCGTGGTTCGAAAAAAAAATAGTTAGTCTAAAGGGCCCAAAGTGTCTTGCTCGCCTGGGGCCCTTGAAAACCGTGAGCCGGCCCTGCGCCTTTCATCATGTGGATGGAAAGAAAAAACTTCATCCCACATCTTCAGACGCTAGTGGCATTAGGAATAATTGCATCGTCCCCTAAGTTGCTATCCCCGATTTATCTGAATCCTGCTATCTTACAGTTCTTGAGCTACAAGATTCTGAAATAGCTGAAGTGCCAGCATCCATAGGAAATCTGTTTAATCTACGCTACATTGGCCTGTGGCGCACAAGGGTCAAGTCACTGCCGGTATCTATTGGGAGGCTCTCTAACCTCCAAACACTGGACATCAAGCAAACAAAAATAGAGAAGCTACCATGAAGCATTGTTAATATTAAGAAGCTACGACACCTTCTTGCTGATAGATATGAAGACGAGAAGCAATCAGAGTTTCGTTACTTCATTGGAGTGCAAGCGCCAAAAGAGCTACCCAAATTAGAAGAACTGCAGACTCCTGAAACTGTCGAGGCCAACAAGGACTTGTCTGAGAAGCTGATGGCACTTATGCAACTACAGAGCTTGTGGATGGACAACACAAGTGCTGTTGATTGTGCAAACCTTTTTGCTACACTATCCAGGACGACGCTTCTTTCTAGCTTGCTTCTCTCTGCTTGTGATGAGAACGAAGCACTTCACTTGGAGGCTCTCAAGCCAGCATCTGACAAGCTCTGCAGGTTGATAATCAGAGGTTGCTGGGCAGATAACACAGTGAAGTGCCCAATATTCCATGACCATGGCAGAAATCTGAAGTATCTAGCTATAAGCTGGTGTCGCACTGTCGCCTTGGGGAAGATCCACTGCAGCTTCTTGCACCATATATACGTGCCGAATCTCACCTATTTTAGCCTCAACAGGGTGAGTAGTACAAACACCTTGGTTCTTTCTGAAGGGTGCTTCCCACAGCTGAAGACGCTTGTCTGAATGGTGCTTCCCACAGCTGTGGTGATGAAACAGGTAAACAGATGATTACTGATACTGATATTTATTTTCCACATCATGCATATTCATGTGGTCCTGGTGCTTCTAGTATTATGGGATGGTCCGATGGTCGTCTGCTGCACCCCTGAGCCATGTACTCTTGATTTTCTCTTTCGACTTGGAGTATGGGACGGTTACGATGGGCGCCTGCTGCACCCCTGATGTCATCCTCGAAAGCCTCCACCTCGTCAGCAGTAGCAGCATTGCAGTCAATACTGAGAGCGACCTGTTTGAGGCCTTCCAGATTCTGCAGCCCAAGGACCAGGCCACCCTGCCCATACTTGAATCGGCACCGTGCCTGGAGTTCCAGCTTGAGCCTTTGGAGCTTTGGCAAGGCTCTAGCCGGCTCAAATTCCAACGCTGTCTCAGACCTACAGCGGAATGTAAACTTGACTAAATGCTGGAATCCTTGACAGTTGCTTGCATGCCTTGGGTCGAAGATGCTTGAATTTGCCTCTTTGCCAAGCACTAACCAAACAGTAAGAGAGACTAGGATGGGTAAACTTGCTAGGATATTTATTCCTTCCTTGCTTCACCACAAATTGTAATGCAAAGGCGGGTCAGCTTGAGTAGCGAGCTGATTTGATGGGGCACGACACTTAATTGACTCCAGTTATATATGACAAGCCTCTAAAGTGGTGGTGGAGTACTGACACATAATGATATGAATGTGAAAGGAATCGGTGCCCGTAGTCTAAGAGGGGGAGGGGGTGAATTAGGCAAACTTAAAATCTTAACATATGGCTCAATCTAATTTGCACAAAACTTAAACTAAAACATGCTATCTACATGTGCAACTAGGGTTCTTCTAGTGTGAAAACCTCATCCCAAAGAGTTTTGCAACCTATAGCCAATCCTATCAAGATACTATACTAAGAATGTAAAGGAACACAAGTTGCAATATGAAATGAATAAGCTTAAAAGTAAAGGATGAGGGAAGCAAACTCTCGACACGAAGATTTATCCCGTGGTTCGGTTAGGCACAAAGCCACTCCTACATCCACGTTGTTGAAGCACTCACAAAGAGTATTGCTTCCCGGCAACCAAGTCTCTTGCGGGACTCTTCTTGACTCGCCACAAAAGCTATTTCAAGTCACCATGGTCACCTTGATCCCGCTTTCCACTAAGGAGCTTCTCCATCAAGGAAGGGGGTCTCCATGTCCCCCGCACAAAGCCGTCGTCGCCACTCCACACCAAGCCGGAGGGTCGAGGACTTGCCGGCGAGCCACCAAAGCTCCAAGGGGCCGGCACACTAAGATATAACTTGTGGTTCACTTCTAAAACCAGCACACAAGGTACAAACCTTGCTCTCTCACTCTCTCAAGAGCTAAACCTAGCACTAACTCTCACAAAGCTTGTGCTAAACCTAAAGATGTGATCAATATGCTCTTGGGTGGCTTGGTGGTGTTCTCTGGTGTGTATGGAGTTCCTCAAGACTCCAACACCTTCAAATGACCCGGGGTGAGGCATATATATAGGCCACTAACTCAAAGTAGCCATTACTAGCCATTTTGCCTTTTCTGCGCATAACGTCGGTTCAATCGACCATATGCGTCGGTTTAACCGACCCCTCTAAGTCCAAATAATAGCCGTTACTACTCTGACACTTGAAACTTGCTTGCGTCATTGCACCGACGTATGCACCGATCTGGTGTCGGTTCAACCGGTCGTGAAGTATTTGCTCAGCGAGCCTAGAAAGCGCTACTGAGTAAAATGTGCAATGCACATACCAATGCACCGATGCCTCTTGACTGTGTGTCGGTTTAACCGGTCGTGAAGAGAGTTCCTGAGCTGAGGTTTGCATATCTCTTTGATGCAACTGTCAATGCACGGACGCCTCCTTCTTCCTAGCGTCAGTTCAACCGGTCCAACTGAAGAACTTCTGCCCTTGACCGTCGTTGCATTCTCTATTGCACTGACCCATTCATATTTATACCGTTGGTTCAACCGACCCGTTGACTGTTTCTGTCATTTGTCCAAACTGTCGCTGAGATCATTTTGATTGCGTCCATTGTGTCTTGGAGATGATTTGGACTATCTTGGAGATGGTTTGGACTCCATCCATGGAACCTAAATATCCTACAAACTTGAGCTCACAAACTTGTTAGTCCCATTGATCATGTTGTCACTCAATCACCAAAATCACAATATGGCCTAATGGGACCATTTTCCTTACAGAATGAAAGCATGTCATCAGGATCACACCCCCACACATGTAATTGTTGAAGTCTCGTGAACAGCTTTGTGAGCGAGGAGATACATGCTTTCTTGTGGCCTCCCACGTCACGTACTTCAGGGAAGTAGTGCCAGGAAATCCCAAGTACCTTCAAATTGGTCAGATCGCTGAGGCCTTGGATAAACTTTATAGATTGAAAACCCAATTCGATACTTGACAGCTCTTCCAGTGCCTGCAAAATTCCAATGCCATCGGGTAGTTGCACCCAACCACCCACATTAAGACGCACTAATCTCTGCAATTGGATAATATTTGCCGGTAGTTTGCTGATGTTACTAATATCTAGTGTATCTAGATGTTGCAGCTTTTCGATATCTTCTAGGAGGTTGCAACCATAAGGCCCACTGGTTATCCTCAAGTACTTCATTTGACTGATTCTTTTGACATGTCCAAGATAGCATTCTTCAATCCCACCTCTTATATTCAGCACTCGCAAGACTTGGCTACTAAAAAACTCAGGGGCGTGCTTAACCAGCACTAAATAATTGCCAAAAATACTAATTGATCGAATATGAGCTGCATTTTTTTATTGTCTTGATCATCTCTTCAGCCTGGCCAGAAATGTCTTCCTGTATAGATAAACGACGAATCTTGTTGCAAGAATAATTTTCAGAGAAAACCCATTACGATTCCATATAGTAACAAAATTGTTCTCGACGGCCTTTGATACAATAAACTCAAGTATGACATCATGAACTCTGCACTCTTTCACGGTTGCGCCATCTGCTCCAACCTTGACTGGCTGGACCAAGCTTCTATTGATCAGATAATTCAAGTAACTTCTCCCTAGCTGCTCCGTACTTTCACTGTCTCGTGCAGGAATCAGTCTTTCGGCTACCCATAATAATATCAACTCTCTGCAATCAATCAAATAATCCTCCGGAAACACACTCAAATATAACAAACAACTCTTTAGATGGGGAGGAAGGTCAAAGTAACTAAGCAGCAAAATTCTTTTCATTTTATCAATGTGAGAATCCTTGTCAACTGCAGCAGAAATGGACTTCAATGTGTTGAGCCAGACTTCCACCGTTTGCCTTCTGTTTGCTAATAAACCAGCTATACTGATTATGGCTAGTGGTAAGCCACCACATTTCTTCAGAATATCACTGGATACTTTCCTTAAATCTTGAGGACAATCTTCACGGGAGCAAAATAGTCCTTTAAAGAATTTTCTCTGAGAGTCGTCATCTCCAAGTGGCTGCGCTTCGTACATATGTGCACCAATACCAGCACAACATGATTTGGCTACTGTTTTACTGCGTGTTGTAGTGATTACTCTACTTCCGTTATCATTGCGAGGTAAGGCAGATTGTATATGCTCCCATGCTTCTACACTCCATATATCATCAATCGAGATGAGGTACCTGCATGCATTGGTTGCGGAACCACATTAAATGGTTAAGATATCGGCAAAAATGTAAAAGAGATGGATAGTAAGTGACACAATTTTCTATCGGTACATATTACATGCCACAGCTAGAGTACAACCCTGGTTATTACCGGGTGGCTAACCGGTACAGCTAGGCGGTACTAAATGCCACACCATTTAGTACCAACCAAAACACCCGGTATATTAAATGGCGTGATATTTAGTACCGGTCGGCTTTGGTTCCAAAAGATAAAAAAAAAATTGGCGAACAACCCAAAGGCCCCCGCACACGCACAGCCACAAGTCACGCGAATCTCACACGAAATATGCGCGTGCACGGTCCGTGGGATTCGAACTCACAAACTCTAGCATCACACGAACCTTCCTTTACCATCCCGCCTACGCATCACATTTGACTGGGTGGAAAATGCATTCCTTTTGAAATAACCCGTGGAGGACCATTTAGTACCAGACCAAGACACCAGCCGGTACTAAATATTATATTTTAGTACCGGATGGTGTCATTGACCAGTACTAGATGGCCGCACCATTTTAGTACCGGTCCAAAACACCAGTCGGTACTAAAATGCAACATTTAGTACTGGTTGGAGCCATTAGCCGGTACTAAATGGCTCCCTGGGCACTGTTCTTTAGGACCGGTACTAAATTCATGCGTCAGTACCGGCTTAAAATACAGCCGCCGGTACTAACGCTAGGGACCAATATGAAGTTTTCTAGCAGTGTACGCTAGGGATTCAAGCTGGAACCTACTTCTGTTATCAGAAAAAAAGGCTACAACCTCCCAATGGCAAGTGTCACAATAGAACAGAGTCCCATTCAAATGCGTATGATCTTTAAAAAAGGTTTGCAAAATAATTATCTCTGTCCAGAAATAATCTTGTTGAATCTAAATTTATTCAGTGGCGTAGAGTAAATTTTCTACTGAAATAAATATCGTACGCACATAACCATTAGTAAAAGAAAATAGTCTTGTATACCTCTTGTCAATTAAGTAGTCTCTCATTACTACTAGAAAAGAGGCTTATTGTACCGGATGGTAAAGCCCTTAGGCACCGGTTTGCCACTCGGTACTAGGAAACCGAGACTAAAAGTCTCGGCTTTCTACTCCGGGCATTTGAAACGGTGCCTAAGGCCACCTTTGGTACCGGTTGGAAAGACCAACAAGTACCACAAGGGCTGCCATGCTGACGCAAGCTGGCAGCCCCTTAGGTACCAGTTGCAATTTCCAACCGGTACCAAAAAGTATTCCCCCCTGTTTTCCAAATCATATTTTATTTCTATTGTTTATTATTATTTATGCATACAGAATTAGTATGCGTACTCGAGCTATACACTACTATACGGTCATTAGTCGTGTTCGAATTGAAATAATGTACAAAAATAACTAAGTGTCACTGCAAATCATGTAATTAAGTTATTTTGATATAATAATATTTATAGATATACAAATATCACGATTACAAACCATTTGTATCATGATGTCGATTCGAGTTCTCTACGGACCGAATGGCCATCATGGTAGAACTCGCCTTTAGTATCCAGGATCTCCCTCAAAAGGAATCCTATAAGCTACTCCGACACGGCCATGATCTTATCCACTTGGAGAACTTCATCCCTTATTTGTGTGATCTATAATTTCATATGAAAACAAAAGCTCAATATATCAATTATTCGCGTAAGCATAACTAGAAATATATTTATCAGTGGTTTGTGCATGTACTCTTATGTCCTCCGGAGTAGCTCTCCCAAAATGGGTTAGGGTGTGCATGTAATCACATACGTAGTACCCGCACCAATTATTTTCTGCTTTTTCTCTCGAACACTAAGAAAGAAACAAATGAGTTATAATTTTATGCGTATACATAATAGTAAATGGGATATGCAAAGAGTAGCGGACCCACATACCGGGAAGTACATTCTAACATCCAATTGATTCTTAAAATTTTTCACAAAAGCTTTCCACACCCTGTGCATAAGAATGAAAGGTAAATATTCGATCCAAAAATAGTTGTGTTTTGTGTAAATAAAATAAACTTGCCTATTCAATGGTTGCAAAAACTGTTCGATGTTGTCCCTAGGGTATTTCATGGAGTCGAACACTATTACTCTACTAGTCTCCAGGCAGAGTGAAGAGCAAAATCCAATGGAAGCTGCACATATAGATAAACATGCATATATATAAATATATACATCATTAAAATAATATAAAAGAGCTACTAGTCGATCAGAACTTACCCATAGTTGTAGGGTATGAATATATAGGATTTGTAATGTTGTTCCATCAGGGCTTGGTACATGTTTCTACATGTTTCCTAATAGTTGTCCTTTAAATTTTTATGATTGATAAGCATGGGATTCGTGAAACCCAACTGATGATCTCATCCTTCTTTTCGGCATGATACAATATAATTAAATTAGAGAGATGTCACAAAGAATAGAGTGTTGATTAATATCAATATATGAATGTAGAGATTGCTCGATACTTACAGAATCCAGCAAGTCACCATAGAGATGTCGAGGGCGCCTCGACGGTATATTGCATACACATCTTCAAAATCGACCCAGAAGTCATCGGCCCCACGGTAGAAATCATGATTACGATACTTAACTCCAAACTTCGGCTGGCCGTCCTTCAAACGTTCCATGTACAGGTTATGGAATGTGCGCATCTGTGTGGGTAGGTTGAGGAACTCCTCATCAGTGATGAAGGCTTTTCCATGATCGTATGGATGTGCTGCAACGTCGGTGATTGGGATATCCTCATCTTCTCCGGTTGCCTGCTCAAGGGTCAAACCCGCTTGTTTCAAAAACTCCATGGTTGTTTGCTCTTGCTCCGCCGTCACCCGGAGGGGCTCAATTTCCTTCTGTTGTGTTCCTAGCTGAGGAACAGCCTTGCCACTTTGCCTCATTCTCCGGTGGGCCTTTATGAGCATGCGATCGTAGTCCGAGGGTAGTTTTACTGGTCTCTCAAGGATGTCTCTCAAGCAGTTGTAGACCTTTTCTGCCGTTGCAGGATCAACGCGCACCCTCTTCTCTTTCGGTTTAGGTTTAAAATGTTCATCCAATCGTTCGCGCACATGCTCATCCAGTTCATCGCCGGACAACTCGTACTCCAATTTCTAGTTAGGCCCTATTTTCTTTACAACAACCTTTCGCTTCTTGGGGTCCGAGGTTCCAGCCCGTGGTGGGAGGGATGCGGTCTTCTTTTTTCCTTTGGCCTATGCTGGAGGAGTTGGAGTACTCCTAGCCCTTGCCGGAGATGGTGGTGAGGGCGCCCGTAGTGGCGTAGACGAAGGACCACCAAAGTCGCCGTCATCATCATCATTATCCAGGCCTAGCGGAGAAGGAGGATCTTGGGGAGCCGCTATATGTGTATTCCCAATAAGTTTGATGCCGGCTTTGCGCCATAGAATGCAACCGTGGAGTGCCTCTCCCAACGTCCGTTCTCCATCCCCTCCAACAAAGTCGAGCTCAAGTTTTTCATTTTCTCCAGCATCGACGATCTGCCCCACGGTGACAACGGAGTAGCCTGGGGGTACCGGCATACCACAAATTGTTCCACCAGGAATCACCGGTAAGGCCGACCCGTAGGCTACCAGAGCGGTGATATTTTTAACTCTCACATGTAGCTCACATGTTGTCTGCATTGTGATATCATCCACTGGGTATCTTTGTGTGTCGACCACTGGCACGTTATCTGTGGGTTCATCACTAGGGGCCGTCGTGGATGCGCAGCTGCTACGTCGCTAAGAGGTCGGGCTAATCACAACTTTCTGGTGAGCCCCAGTGCTCTGCTACCTTGCTTGTGCCACTGCCTGTTGGACCCGTGTGTCCATCTCATGTTGTAGGTCTTGCACTTTTCTATTCATCTCATCTTGTAAGGCACGGAATTCGTCCTCCTGTTCTGCCTTGCTTTTGTGATGAGTCTTGTAAGTGCTATCTCCAGCCCAAGCAACTTTCCAAGGGACCACGCCGATGCCGCGTGCTCATCCTAGGTGTTCGGTGTTCTGTAAGGCCCTGGTGAACTCATCATTCTCCCTGTGAGGCTGGAATGTTCCTTCTCTGGCCTCTTGTATCGCTGTGACTAAATTTCGGGCCACTTCTTCCATTACAGGGGGCACGACCAAAGAATCATCCTCTTGGTTAAGTGTGACACCATTAGCAAACATCCTTTGCTTTGATCTTTCTAGCCAGTCCCATGTCGCTGTCCGGATACCTCTATCCATGAGGTCCTGCTCGATCTTCGGCCATTTCTGAATCGCCTTCTAATATCTAGCCGACCCGAGGTGGTGGTTGTATTTCTTTTGCGCTGCATTGATCGCGTTCTTTTCGGATGCCTCTCGAGCTTCCTCGGACAACTTGTATTGCTTGAACTCCTCCCAATAAGAATTGACCTGGGGGAAACTGTCCTAATCCGATTCCTTGTCCTTCTTGACTTAGTTTCCAAATAATTTCTTCTTAAATGTTGCAAATACAAGGGCCATCTTTTTCAAGGCACATTTCTTTACAAGTTCTTCATCTACTCCTTCAGAAAGAGTGAACATATCCTTGAGTTCTCTCCACAACATCTCCTTTTGGTGTGGAGGCACGGCGTAGCGTTCTTCGTCTAGATTCTTCATTTTCCAGAGTCTTATGGTGATCGGCACACGTGCCCGAACAACAACACCACACCGGGTTGTAAATTTTGTACTAGCCTCCACAGGAGCACATGGGCAGCCCTTTGCGTCCACTTGTGTGACGACCTATCTTCCCTCCATCTTCTTGGTCTGCCGTTGTTTCCCTTTTGATGAGCTCTTTTTCGAACCGGACGAGTCATGAAAAAAGATATATTATTAACAAAACTAATACTAATACAAAATTGTAATTCAAGATTCTTTAAGCATATATGCATAAGATAAGTACCTCGATAGGATTATCGCTATGAACGGGCTGCACATGCATCGGCGTAAAGTCATCATCTTGTTCTTCTGCATTGCCATCTCCGAACATGTTTAGAAAAGAATCAGCAGTCCTCGCATCTTCTTCACCATAATGCTCATAGACGGCCCTACTACCTTCATTGATTGCATCCATAAGGATCCGTCCTGCTTCTTCTCCAGCGTCGTCCATCTAAACTGACACCCTTAGACATCAAAGATAAAAAAACTAGCAAGTGTGTATGTGATTGTAAGTGTATGTACATGTGTGTGTGTGTCTAAGTGTGTGTGTGTGTGTGTGTGTGTGTTGTGTGTGTGTGTGTGTGTCTAAGTGTGTGTGTGTGAGAGAGAGACAGAGAGAGAGTGTGTGTGTGTTGTGTGTGTGTGTGTCTAAGTGTGTGTGTGTGAGAGAGAGAGAGAGATAGTGTGTGTGTGTGTGTTGTGTGCGTGTGTGTCTAAGTGTATGTGTGTGTGTGAGAGAGAGAGAGTGTGTGTGTGTTTGTGTGTGTGTGTCTAAGTGTGTGTGTGTGTGTGTCTAAGTACATTTACATGAAATGACGCATGTAATTTCCATAAATAATAATTAATAAATCTACAAAATGACGCATGTAATTTCCATAAACAATATTATATATATCTTTCAAATTACACATCATTATAGTACATATACATGAAATTAAACTAGTTGCTGAACTAGACTAAATTAATCTAGATCAAATTAAACAAATTGTTAAACTACAAAATGATGCATGTAATTTCCATAAACAATATTGTTTGTCGGTATTTCAAGGCTAGTTGCTAAACTAGACCAAATTAAACTAATTTAACAATTCACTAAAATACATCTAAGTGCTAATAAAACTAGTTTTTATTCTAGAGATCAAGATATGAAGAAACATAGCATCGCCATGTCGCAACATATTATCTTGCTTTCTTGTTTCTTTGTGCCATCGCATCAACTTTGCATTGGTTTTGTTCATGAACAGACGTTTCAAACGTGGTATTATTGGAAAATACCACATCACCTTGGCAGGCACTCTCTTCTTGGTACGCACCCCTTCAACTTCATCTGGATCATCTCGAGGGATCTTATAACGACATGCTTTGCATACCGGACAGGCATCTAAATTTTCATACTGCTCACCACGATAGAGGATGCAGTCATTAGGACATGCATGTATCTTTGGTACTTCCAATCCTAGAGAACAAACAACCTTTCTTGCCTCGTACGTTGTTTCGGGCAATGTGTTACCCTCAGGGAGTAGGTTTTTTATAAGTCTCGGCAACTCCTCGAAACCCTTGCCAGATAAACCATTTGATGCCTTCCATTGCAACAATTATAATGTGGTACCCAACCTTTTGTCGCCTTGCTTGCAATCTGGGTACAACAAAGTTCTGTAGTCCTCAATCACACGCTGCAAATCCCTGGATTCCTTTTCAGTTTCACAGACTTCCTCCGCTTCGCGCAGCATCTGACCAAGATCATCTTCTGGAGTCTGTGCTCCAACATCTTCTTCAGTCTCACCCATTGCGGTATCTTCAAAAAAAGCACCATAATCATCCCCAAAGTCAAGAATGCTCTCCTCCTCTTCTTCTCCATCCTGCATCATAATCCCTCTCTCTCCATGCTTGGTCCAAACAATGTAGTTGGGCATGAAACCGCTTTTGAACAAGTGACTATGACTGGTTCGTGTTGATGAGTAATCCTTCTCATTTTTACAGATTTTGCATGGACAACGAAAGAAACCGTCATGCTTGTGTTTCTTCGCCGCCTCGATGAATTCGTGCACGCCATTAATAAACTCCACTGAACACCGGTCGGCGTTGTACATCCATTGACGACTCATATGGAAACATGATTAATAAAAAGGTCTAATCATCCATTACACAACATGATTAATAAAAAGGTCTAATTATCCATTACACAACATGATTAATAAAAAGGTCTAATTATCCATTACACAACATGATTATTAATAAAAAGGTCTAATTATCCATTACACAACATGACTAATAAAAAGGTCTAAAATATCAAATAAACTATATGCTAATACAAACTACTCAAGGGATATATTGACCGATGCCTCACGAACCGCCTCGCGAACTCTCGACACTGAACGGTCAATTTCTACCATCCCCGACACTTCACGCCTTGCATTACGTCGAGCCATCAACTCGCGATCATCATCCGTACCATGCAACTCGACATCAATTTCACACTCAAACTTGCGCCTTGCATTACATTGCGCGAGGCAATCAAATGCTTTCTTAATCCAACGACGAATACGACCGCTAACAAGTCCAAGACACTCTTCAGGGCGGAACTCAAGGGAATGTCCAGTGTGCTTCAAATTATTGCGTACCGATGCTCGAGCGGACACACGGCGCTCTAATGCATCATAATGCAGTGCCATTTCTAAGGATAAAATATTAATTGCTCATCAATAAATTCAATGAACTCAAGCCATTTCTAAATAAATAATTGAATGCAAAAGTAAATTGAATTATTCTAAATAGATAGCTAATATATCTAACTACATCTAAATTACATTGTTTGCAAAGTAAACTCATTGGCTAACTACATCTAAATTACTTGCAAATAAATAATTGATTGCAAAAGTAAATTGAATTATTCTAAATAGAAGCTAAATATATCTAACTACATCTAAATTACATTGTTTGCAAAGTAAAACTCATTAGCTAACTACATCTAAATTACTTGCAAAGTAAAACTACAAAAATTAATTAGCAAGTGTATAACAAAATTATAACTAACCTTGAGGTGAAAAAACTACAAAAATTCCCCTCCCTCCCCTCACATGGCTGCCATGAACAGTGCTGCGTTCGTGGCAGCTCGGGGAGGGGGGGGGGGTCGGTATATATAGGCAGCAGCATTAGTACCGGGTCGTGCCATGACCCGGTGCTAATGCCGCTGGGCTCACCAAGTGTCGTGTCGTGGCACGAGCCGATGCTTATGGCCGCTACATAGGCACCGGGTCATGCCATGACCCAGCACTTGAAGTGCCGTGAAGTTTAGGAACCGGGTCGAGGCATAAACTGGTGCCTTTGCTGGAGCATAGGCACCGGGTCATGCCACGAACCGGTACCAAATGCCCCGCCTCTGTTCGGTCCAGGGCAGCCGGTACTGATGCAACAGCAGCTGGTACCTATGCCCTGGATCTTTGGCCCGTTTTCTAGTAGTGCATATTGCGTATGAGCCGCTACTCCATCTCCCATCTTTCCGTGTGCCCGTCAAACTGCTTCTTGTTTATTTGAGACAATATATCAGTAAGGAGCTTCTTAATATCTAGAGTCTGAGATACAGACATGAAGGCCCGACAATCAAATGGTTCGGTAATTTTGCGGTGCACCTCTATGGCAAGAGTGGTCTTCCCCTGCCCAGCATTTCCATATATAGATGGACACCACCTTGTGCTGCATCTCTCCACATTTCAACAACTCGATGATCTCCTTGCGAGGACCATCAATCCTCACGAGATCCCTTGCCTTAGCAAAAAGTGCAGGTGCTCGAGGATCCAAGGGCATTTGCTGAGGTGAGGCGCCGAAGCACTTGTGGATGTCGTAGCATTTTTCCCGCTCGCTCTGCTCGATCACGAGGTTCTTGAGTTTTTGGATCTCCTCTGGTAACCCCCGGTCCTGCAACAAGATCTTCACCTTCTAGACGGCCTTGTGCACGAAGTTGGCCTCGGAACCTCCATGGCTGTGATTGAGCCTAAAATGGTTGATGTGCAATCCTCAATACGTAGTATAGCTCACGGACCTTGCTCCTCCAATCTCTCGCCCGCTGATTAATCTCGTTGTCGTCCTTCTCCATGAGCTCCTGCAGCACAGCGTCCATGGTGCTCAGCTTCTCTCTCAAGAAGCGGATCCCTTGCTCAGCATCTCGGGCGTGCTAGTAGTTCTCGCCGAGCATGGTGGTCAGCTTGCCGATGACCGAGCCCATCATGCCCATGGTGGGAGCTCGCCATCACTTCGGCCTTCTTGACTCTCAATCACTCGCTCTAAGCGAAATGTTAACTCGATAAACTACTACAAAAACGCACTATGTAAGAACCGCCCTATAGTGACGCGCGTAAAGGTGACGAGTGGTTATTGTGCGTCACCTGTATACGAAAAGTGACGTGCACAGGTTAGGTGCGTCACCTTTCTATTCTCCTAGGGCCCTCGGCAAAAAGTGGCCCGTCACCTATGACGGGGCAAAAGTGATGCGGCTCATGAAGCCCGTCACCTATATTACAAGTGGCGGGCTTTATTTAGCGCCTATCACCTGTAGTCATGTTATAGGTGACGGGCCATCCCCTCGTGGGTACCGAGCAGTTGTCGCCCGTCACCTCTCAAGTAAATGTGACGGACTTTACTTAGCGCGTCACCGCGTCTTCTGATACGCTTAACATATTGTCCTTGAAAGGTGATGTATTACGTGCATTACGTGATATATAGTTCGTCACATTCGCATTACGTGAAAATTGCGAGGTAACAATGCTGAGATTATTGCGATATATATTTATATATATAGACACACACACGCACAAACACACAAAGGACCTACATACAAACTACGATATACATAGTCATGGCAGGTCCCTGATAACTTTTGCCACCCTGAAGATGGCGGAGACGTAGCCGACGACGCTCTCCACCAGTGGTGGCTTCACCTTCGGCTTCCCAAGGCGGCCGAGGTATTCGTTCAACTCCTTGCCCAGGCGTTGCCCAAGCAGAAGGGGTGGTCTGGATCGAAGTCCTGATTGTTAGGCGCCGGAGCAGGGGCCGGCGCAGGAGCCGGGGCCGGCGATGCAGGAGGAGGCGAGCCGGCGCTGGCGACGACGGCGAGGGGAGCAAGAAGGTGACAGCGACAACGACGACGAGTCCACCACGACGTAACGGCGGCGCCTGGAGCTTGAGCCGGAACCCGGCATCGTCTTGTACCTAATGCGAGTGAGAGCAGGGGTGTGAGGAGAGCGGCCGACCTCGCACTATATAATGGTGATGGCCAGAGATCGTGGGAATGCAAAATGGGTGCGCGCGTGCTGTCGTGCACAGAGAGTGTAGTGGCGGTTGCGATTCCCAGTAGTCGCGTCTTTGAATGTTCCCAGCATGCAGTTTCATGTGACATAGGTGACGAGCAACATATATCCCGCGTCACCAATGAAACATAGGTGACGGGCGTCATATGTTGCCCATCACCTATATTCATGACGTAGGTGACGGGTTTAATTGATGTCATAGGTGACGGGCCACACATGTGTTGCCCGTCACCTATTCCCCTTTTCTCCCATTTGAAAACACCCCTTTGGCTTAGTTCCTTACCTTATCCATTTGGAGCCCTAGGTTAGTGCCCACCTCCTCGCCTCCTCGTCGCACCAACAGGCGTCCGCTCGCCGATGCCGAGCCACCGCCCGTTGGCAAGGAGGAGAGCAGGGCACGCCGTCGTGCCTCCTCGTCGCGTGACCAGGTGCCCGCCAGACGACGCCGAGCCGCCGCCCGGAGGCAAGGAGGAGAGCGGGGCACGCCGTCGCGCCTCCGCATCGCGCCACTAGGTGCTCGCCCGACGGCGCCGAGCCGCCGCCCGCAGGCAAGGAGGAGAGCAGGGCACGCCATCGCGCCTCCTCATCGCGCCACCAGGTGCCGGCCCGACGTTCCTCTCTGCCGTTGTTAGTATTAAGAACAAAATATTTTGATACTCTAATGATGTATTTATTTAGGCTCCCATTGAAACCATCGTAAAGTTAAAAAAAAATCTTTGTTTCGGATATGTATATATCGTTAACCTTGATCCTGCGGTGTTGATACGGCCATTCGGGGCCAACATTGATATCCGCGATACGGTGCGGTATAGGGACGTGATGAAGGAGTACGGTCTTGGTCCCAATGAAGAAATCCTCAATTTTTAGCTGGGGACTTCTTTATTAGGACCAAGGCCGTACTCTTTCTTGACGTCCGTATACCACACCGTGTCGTGGATATCTATGTTGGCCCCGAATGATAGTGTCATCACCGCAGGGTCAAGGTTGACGACATATGCATATCCTAAATAAGTTTTTTTTTCTTTTCAATGGTTTTTGCATAAAGGGCTTGAATAAATGTTATGAACCATTATTGCATCCCATATGACATGGGACGACGAGTGTTCGCCTTTGAAGAGTATCAAAATAATTAGATTTTAGAAATAACTTTTTGTATTTGCATGTGTAGATGTGATTTACTTGTATTAGTTAATAATAATGGGTATATTGAGTTGAATGTTTATTTTTGAATGAATATGAATGTGTGTACTTGGTATTAGACATCGAATGGAATTTTAATGTTTAATCCGTCAAAATGACTTTGCAGCATGATGGGTTGGAGCGTCGTGCGTCTGCTCGTGCATCGGTACGCAATAATTTGAAGCGTGCCGGTCATTCCCTTGTGTTCCGCCCTGAAGAGCGCCTTGGACTTGTTAGTGGTCGTATTCGTCGTTGGATTAAGAAAGCATTCCATTGCATCGCGCTTGGCAAATTTAAGAGTGAATTTGATGTTGAGTTGCATGGTACAGATGATGATCGCGAGTTGATGGCTCGACATAATGCAAGGCGCGAAGCGACGGGGATGCTAAAAATTGACTGTTCCGTGGTGAGAGTTCGCGCGGTGATTCACGAGGCATCAGTTAATTGGTCTCACGAGTAGTTTATATTTGCATGCAGTTATTTTATAATCATGTTGTGTAATGGATCATGTAGTTATTTTATGTAATCATGTTGTGGAATTAATCATGTAGTTATTTTATGTAATCATGTCGTGTAATGGATCATGTAGTCCTTTTATGTAATCATGTCGTGCACTAGATCATGTAGTTCTTATAATTTATCATGTTGTGTAATGGATCATGTAGACCTTTAATATACACAAGGTGGCGGCACCTGGAAGCATAGCCCATCACCTTTAAAAATCCAAGTGACGAGTGTTGTTCTACGCCCATCACTTATGCTCCACCATAGGTGATGAGCACTATGTTAGGACGTCACCTGTATTTGACAAAGGTGATGGGCGTAGACTTCATACGGGGGGCCTGGTCGCCAAGAAAGGCGACGCTTCTCTAGTGACGTTCGTCACCTATTACGTCACATAGGTGACGGGCGGACACCTGTCACCTTTCCAGTCCAAAACAGTGACGCAGTAGAAGTGACAAGCTCTTTGCCCGTCACTTTAGGGAGATGATGCCCGTCACTATAGGGCTTTTCTTACATAGTGACGGTTTGTAGCAACGCCCCCTTTTTTTTCGAGGGGCAGGACAAAATATCACCCGTTCCTACAAAAGGAGCGGGATACTGTAGGAAGTGACCCACCCCTGGAAATCAATTTTAGGGGCGGGTCACCCCCTCAATCGCCCCTACAAATGGGCTCCATTTATAGGGGCGGGTGGGGTGGTGACCCGCCCCTGAAAATGCAATTTGTAGGGGTGGGTGAGGGGGTGAACTGCCCCTACAAATTGATTTCCAAGGGAGGGTCACCCCCACCCACCCCTATAAAATGGCCGACAAAACCTACAGACCCCCTTCTTCCTGCTCCCGACAAGTCATTGTTTGGACGGGGGAGGAGCTCCCCGAAAATCCAAAAAAAAGAGAAAGGGGGGGAAGGTTTTCAACTTGATTTTCTTCGAGTTGGGCGCTCTAGGAGGTAAGTTGATGCTAATCCCATGCCATTTCTAAGCTCTCTTGTTAGTTTTAAGGCTCTAATGGAGCTCTCTTTACCTCTAGCTAGATCTAAATCTCCATGGTGTGTATTTGCCATTTGAGGCACCATTTGCCTCAAACTTTTGGATGAAGTTATTTTATTTTAGTTGGAGAACAAGATTATGTACTTATTTGGACTAAATCTATATGTTTTAGCCTCGTTCCTAAGTAAACATTTACTAGATCTATGGAGGAGAGAGAAGACGATTTGTTTTTTTCTATTTTTACACACATGCATGGTAGTTTTTTTTCAAATATTTAGTGGTACAATAATAGGTTGTGTTTTATTTTTTATTTACTACTATTTAAATTAATTTTTTTCAATATCTACGCATATAGGTATATATTTATGTTCATTTAGGGCTCAATTTAATTTATTTATTTTTATATTTGCATAAACGCTAAATAGTTTTCATCCATTTAAATTATTTGTTGTTGTTCAGAGATGGATAGGATATGGATGTACAATGCAAAAAGGACGGACGCTTATTTTCGTGGGGAGCTTAATAAATTCATTAAAATCGCGGAGAACCATGCAAGAAATAAGAAGACACGGATGATACATTGCCCATGCAAAATCTGCAATAATTTGAGAGTATTCAGCGACCCAACTATAATCAGATCGCACGTGTTGGTGAGTAGTTTAGTTAAGGACTACATGATCTAGAAGTATCATGGCGAGATGAATGCTCCCCCTCCGACAAATAATCTACTCAATGAAATCATACAAGATGAGGAGTTTGGCAGAATGTTTGATGATTATGATGATTTTGATGATGGTGGCGGAAATGATGCTTGTGGCGGTGATGATGATGGGGTTGGTGGATTCCATGGTGATGGTATCGATGACAGGCCCATCGATGGTGATAGTTGTGATGATGGACTTCACGACGGTGATTTTCTGAGCCAGTTGTTGCGCCACACTAAAGCAGATCTATTTGTTGGTAGTGCCAAGGGGTTAGCAAACTTCGAGATGGTGAGAAAATCAGCAGAGAAAAATATATACTTGTGATAAAAGGGATGTCCAAAATACTGGACCGTGCTTCATTTCATACTTGAGCTGTTGACTCTGAAGGCTAAGCATAGTTGGTCAAATGGTAGTTTCAATGACTGTTGCGTATCATGGCTTGGTTGCTTCCAAAGCCAAATGAAGTGCCAGCCAACACATACCGAGCAAAAAAGCTTGTCAGCCCGTTCACAATGGGTGTGGAAAGAATTCATGCATGTCCAAATCATTGTATTTTGTATCGTGGGGATACTTTGAAAGACTTGGATAAATACCTTTTATCTTATACAAGTCGGTACAAAAATAATGCTAGTTACTGTGGTGCCGACAATCAAGGTCCATCCGGAGGGAATAAAAGGAAGGGGAAGGGTGTTGCTTTTGTTAAACAAGATGACATTGCTACTTTTATCATTTCTGAGAAGCAGAGCAGAATTCCTGCCATGGTTATGTGGTACCTCCCATTTTCCTATCGCTTGAGGCGTTTCTTCTTGAACCCAAAGGATGCTGAACTGATGCAATGGTGGGACTCAGATAAGTGCAAGAAGGGTGACGGAAAGTTCCAACATTCAGCTAATGCTCGGCAGTGGAAGAAATTTGACAAGAAGTACTATCTGGAATTTGGAAAGGACCCGAGGAAAGTTCGGTTCGCATTGACTATGGAAGGAATGAATCCATTTGGTAAAAGAAGCAGCTCCCAATCAGCACATGGCCAATGATATTGATGTTGTACAACCTGCCTACATGGTTGTGCCAGAAGAGAAAGTATCTTTTGCTATCCATCCTTATACAGGACTCCAAGCATCCTGGCATCGATATAGATGTTTTTCTTGAGCCTCTGATGCAGAAGATGGAAACTTTATGGAAGGAAGATATCAATATATTTGATGGTTTTACACGGCAGCATTAAACCTTAGAGCCATTATATTCATCACCATCCATGATTACCAGGCATTTTTTGTCCTATCAGGACAGATCAAAGGTAGGATGGGATGCACGGTGTGCGTGGATGGCACCGTATCATCTTTCCTGGAAGGATCTCGAAAGGTAGTTTACCTTGGGTACAAACGCTTGGTGGAAGGAAATAGGTACTGAAGTAAGAAATTCTATAATTTTTTGATGGCAGACCTGAATTACATTCTTCTCTAGTTAAACAAGATGGGAACTATGTTTTCGAGATGGTATGGTGCATCTAGGTCACTTATGGGAAGAAGAAGAAAGATGGGAAGAAGAGAAAGAGAGATAAGGCACCTATCGATGGCGTACCATTCAAGAAACAGTCCATCTTCTACAAATACTTGCCATATTGGGCGGATCTTGAGGTCCACCACGCAATCAATGGTATGCACCTGAAGAAGAATGTGTTTGGTAACACAATCGGGCTCCTCCTGGAGACATCAGCCAAGATAAAGGATACCTTGAAGTCGTGCCAGCACTTGGTAGCCATGAAGATAAGACAAGATCTTCACCCTATTGATAAAGGGAATGGCAGATATGTACTCCCACCGGCTAGCTACAACTTGACGCATGATGAGAAGAAGGCAATGTGCGAGAGCTTAAGAGGGATCAAAGTCTTGAGTCGTTTCACGTCCAACATAAGGAAACTAGTCTCGATAAAAGATCTCTCACTATGCGGCTATAATTGTCATGATTGTCATGTGTTGCTGACGGTGTTCCTCCCGATTGCAATCAAAGCGATCAAACCAGTATATGTAAAGATGGTAATCACTCAGTTGTGTTACTTCTTCAACAGGATTTCACAAAAGGTGATCGACGGAGATGAATTGCAGGATCTTCAAGAATTCATTGGGGAGACTATGGTGCAGCTCGAGATGTGCTTCGCTCCGGGATTTTTTTATATAACAGAACACCTAATTAATGATTTACATGGTTGATCAGATACGGGCACTTGGTCCACTTTACCTACACGAAATGTGGACGTATGAGCGTTTCATGTCCATTCTCAACTGGTACGTATTGAATCGAGCTCATCATGAGGGGTCCATGATAGAGGGGTACAGAACTAAGGAAGTCATCGAGTCTTACCTGGGTTACCAAAGGATAATGTGTCCCTTGGTTTGCCTCTTCCACGCTTTTTGGGGAGGTTGGAAGGTGTGGGCATAGTTGGAAGGAAAACCTTCATCAATAAAAATTTCAAAGGTGTGCAACAAGCACATTATTGCATGTTGCAGCACCTCACGATAATGACACCTTTAGTCAATGAACACTTAAGCATGTTTTGTGCATAAAGTAATGGCCGCTCGGATGATTGGATCATGAGAGAGCACAAGTGTCGACTGACTGCATGGTTGAAGGACCTGGATCTACCCGATGGGGAGACCGTGGAGGAGCAAACAATCAAAAGATTGGCAGCTGGCCCATCTAGCTAGGTCACATCATGACCAGGGTATGATATTAATGGGTATCTATTCTATACTGCCGCCAAGGACAAGAAGACCGTGTCTCAGAATAGTGGTGTTCGTATTGAGGCCCTAGACGAGAGAACATGCAAAGTACAATATATTTTTGTGTCATAGATGATGTATGAGAAGTGTACTATGGTTAGAACATACAAATCCTGATCTTTCACAGTCATTGGGTCAAGGGAAAATTCCTTCTATGGCCCTAGAAAAAATAGGACTCCCCTGTATGGCCCTGGAAAAATAAAAGTTCCTTGTATAACATCCATTTTATTATCTATCTCTTATATAGCCTTCCCGTCACCTTCCGTTAGGAAATTCCGTCGACATCACACGAAGCCCTGCCGGTCGTCCGCTTACTCCTCTGCTTCGCTGCCAATGCCACCCAACTACCAAGAACGCTCCACGCCGAGCAGCCGAGGGAGAGCGGCGCATCCATGCACACGCGGCGGGGGAGGCGGTCGGGGCCGCGGCGACGAGCAGGGCGAGTAACAGGGCCGCCAGCGTCTGGCGCGGGGCATCTATGGCGCGCGTGGCGGGGCGAGCGGGCGGGCGTAGGGCGTCGTTGCCTTCAACAGCGGCGGGGCGGCGGTGCCTCCAGCAGGTCCCCTTTCTTCTTCCTCTAGACACAACGCTGGGCTCGAGCAGCCCCGGCCGCCGACCAAATCCACCCCGATTCCCTCCATGGATTTCCAATCCCTCGCACCTGAAGCTTCCCCACCTTTTTAGCTCCCTTCCCAACCCCTCCAACACAAGCTCTGGCCGCCGCCCCACCGGGAATCGAAGATTCCCCAGCCACCAGCCGCCATTACCGTCGAACTTCACCTCCACGTCGAGCTCCTAGCTCCGGCCATCATTTTCGTTGACTAGCAGCTCAAATCGAACCGTGGTTAGGCGGCCTCCTTGCTTATCCACGTTCGCTCGGTTTCCACGCACGTTCCTAGGGTTCGCCGTCGGCCGACGCCTCTCCTCATTGCGCCTTCTCTTCCTCAGATTGCCCCGCGCGGCCAAAATTCCTCACATTCCGACTACTTCCATCAAATCCCCCGCAATAGAAGCTCCCTGAATACCATAGCCTACTCCCAGACCCATCCATGCTGAGCGCCCACCACCTCCCGGTCAGGAATCGATGATTCCCCGACCGCGGGCCTCCCTCACCACCTGAGATCTGCTCGACGGTGATCTCCTACCTCCGGCCACCGTTTCCTTCGCCCAACAGCTCAAATCGACCCTAGGTGATGCACTGGAGCTCATGCTCTCCTCGTTCTTGCGTGTTCCCGTTGTTTCTCCGCTCGTTTTTGGTACCGCCACCGCCGCCATGCCGCCGCTCGCTGCGGGCTGCTCGCCGCGCAGCCCAGCGCCGCGCTGCGGTAGCGCCTGGCCACTCTGGCGCAAGCGGGCGCGCGCGAGCCAAGCGGAAGCAGGCTCGCGAGGATGAATTTTTGCCGCCGCCACCATGCCGTCGCTCAGCTACGGGCTGCTCGCCGCGCGGCCCAGCGCTGCGCTGCTGAGCGCAGCGCGGCAGCGCCTGGCCACGCTAGCGCAAGCGGCCGGGTCCGGCGCGCGGCACGGGGCCGAGGCTCCCCTGGCGGGAGGTTGGGGAAGGAGCATGCCCCACTCGCCAGTGGGCACCGAGAGCCCTGTCCTCCCGCCCAGGCCTAACGGAGGTCGCTAAGAGAGGTTACGGCAGGCCAACAAACGTCACGGCAGGGTCATAGAAGGAACCAAAAATAAAAACAAAGTTAAGGAAGAGAGTTTCAACTTTTCAGGGCCATAGAAGGGAGTGCAGATTGTTCTAGGGCCATACAAGGAATTTTTCCTTAGGTCAAACACCCAAAAGATGTTGAGGTGGACGGCTATGGGCTCACGATTATTGATCTCAACAATGTTGGTTATAAAGACGACCCATGGGTACTTCGCACATGTATTGTATGTTGCTGATCCTGCAAAGAAGACAAAATACGTTGTCATCTCTTGTCAAAAGATATCATAGCAGTTGATGGCATCGACGATGTGGAAGAATATAATTGGTATGATGAAATGAACCTCTTCATAGACCTACCACTGAAGATAAGGATTATAAAACGAAGCATAAGAAAAGACGACAAACCATGGGCACGCAGATCTGTTCTGGGCAGGACGTTCGGAGATTCGAACTGGCTGCGAGGACGTTTGGACGTTCGAACATACAGCCGGGCGTTTTGATACTATTAAGAAGAAAGTTGAAAATAATATTTGGAATAAATGACAAAATCATTTGTAAGGGCGGGCCGGGGCATCACCCGCCCCTACAAATAATTTTCTAATTTTCTTCAAAAAATCATGTAAGTCAAAACAAATAGCAACATCCATCAAAAAATATGAAATTTTTTCCATACGCACATTGTGACCTATAGAACTAGGAAAAATACAGAAAATATATTTTAGTACATTTAATGTTTAAGGGTGTGGAAAATACAAAGTAAGTTTGAGTGTTATGAGATAGTAGTGTGGGAGATACATATTGTGGTTTGGACACTTTTATCCATTATTTACACTGAAATTGGATTTACATGCCACAATATGCTTATGGTAAAAATTTCATGCTGTTTTGATATGATTTGCTATTTGTATTGAATTAATTTGATTTTCGGAATAAATAACAAAATCATTTGAAAGGGCGGTGGCGTCACCCGCCCCTTCAAATCAACCCTACATATGTTGTGTTCGCCGAGGACTTAGCCAACATTTTCATTTCGTGCGGATGAGGGCGTTACGCTGCCGAAATTTGAAGCCGGAACACTACCTCGCCGCCGCCCTACCGCCGCCGGCACCGCACCAACACGCCACCGCCACACCCTGGTCCTCCGCGCCAGCCACGCCCCTCTCGACGACCTCCCGCGGCCGCGCCTCCAACTCCACCCCGTGGACCCTCCTCCTCCTCAACTCGCGGCCGCGACGCGTGCTCCTGCTGAGCTCTACCGGCCCCGGCGGCCTCCTGCAGTCGTGCCTCCACCTCCTCCCCGCACCGAGCTCAGGCCGGCATCGCCCCGCGCGCCATCACCTCCGCCCAGGCCGCCCTCACTCCTCCCTGGATCCCGCGCCGGCTTGGACGGCTCTGGCCGCCACCTCCTCCCTGCGGCAGCCTCTACCCACGCACCACCTCCTCCACCGGCGCACTTCCTCACGCCGAGCTCGGGCCGACCTCGACCCCGCGCGGTGCCCCTCCACCTCCAGAGGGCCTGTGCTCCGCCGACGCCTCGCCTCCATCCATCTCCACCCCAACCGAAGACCGCCGACCCTGAAGCTCTCCCTCCGCTTCCTTGCCGCCGCCGACGAGCCCCCTCGTCGGAATTTGGCCCAGCACCGCCGGCGGCCACATAGGGGTGACATTGCTTTCATTGCAATTGTTATAGGGCCAAACTAATTTATGCTTAAAATTTTCATGTGAATGTGAGTATATGATGGGTTAGTCATTTTCTATTTTGATGTAGTTTATTATTGTTCTATACATGTGATATTGTTTAATGTAATTTCAATATCAAATTTCAACGGGTTAGTTAATTTGAATGTGAATGTGTATTTCTACTTTATAAAGTGTGTTAGTGAATGGGAAATATGAGTTAGTGAATGAGTCGGTCAATTTTCTATTATAAGTTAGTCCAAATAGCTCATGAATGTATCTTAATTAAGTCAATTTAGTGAATGAGATGCCAATTTTGTATTCTGTTATATATGAATGTGTTGGCGCTAAAAATCGGCCGGGAATCGGCCGATGACCTTCAGCGTCGGACACACGACCCGGGAGAATCTGCTTAACTCCTGTTTGGGTGATTGCCCTGGTGCAGTTCGCGCGGCGTGCCAGTCAATCTGACCTGTTGATTGACAAGGAAAGAAACGTATTAAATCCCAGGGTTTCGATCGGCTAAAGTTCCGATCTGTCCCGAAAAGCGTATCAGCGAATCGGCCGATTTTCTATGAAAATAACCGGCTATAGATTAGCCGATAATCACGTAGTGATTGCAGAGAAACTACTGGAGTAACTTAAACAATCGCTACAGATGCAACACTCGAAATAGATCTAATCGGCTATATGATGATAAAAAAGTTAATGATAAAGCCGACAGTTCGATCTCAAGCTGGATAACTGATGATAAAACTAGAACAATAGGTAAAACCTATAATTCTAGTAAATATCGATAACTGGTGAATATATCTAAACGAAACAACGGCGATGCGCCCGAAGTTAAAGCTTAGATGTTATTCGATAAACGGAACCTACCAATTGGCCGGAGATCGTGTCGATGCAGCCCTGCCAATCCGTACGAACTCGTGAAAGAAAAAGATGTATTGGCGAAGTCGTCGACTTAAAAGTAAAGTATGATGAAAAAGTTGATTGTTTGTATTGATTGATGTATATCTTTCTACAAAACCCTGACTGCTTCTATTTATACCCTAGGACTAAGGCTCCTGATCTATCACGATCCATTACAAACATGATTTAAATGAAAACTACTATATCTATAAGACTTTCCTAAAGGAAACGGGCTCCCGCAGGATCTTCTGCTGCCATCTCCTAGTCCAATCCGAACTCCTTCCATTGCTCCTTGACCGAGTTGGCGTCGTTCTTTGACCAACGTCAGGTCATCTTTGACCGGGATCCTCTGTCATCTTGACTTAACATCCCCTCTTGGGATTCCATTGGCTTCATCCCCTATCTGTTGGCGCAAGCCCATATTGGCCCAAACGCTCCAGCCTTTCAATCGGCCGACCCCCACCAACTCCATTCGCCAATCCCCCGAAACACTGTAGCGCCAACCGGCCGATTCCTAACTGTAGCATCAATCGGCCGATTTCCAATTGTAGCCTTTAAGTCTGCCGCATCGGCCAATCTCCTCCTTCCCTGATGCCGATTTAACACATGTCAAAATCTGGCGTCAACACATGCCCCCCAGTTTCGGAGTAAAACATGACTTTTACTTTGAAATTCTTTTTTAATCTTTCCTCTGCGGCAAAAATCTCCTTCTGTTTTGCGGTCTTCTACATGATGATTGCAATCTTTTCGAACTGGGCGCCTAAGACAACTGTTCCCCCGGGATTCGTGTAGACAGCGCGGTAAAAATCCCGCCTTTTTCCCCTTCTCTCTCGGACCGTCCTTAAATACTGGCTTTCTCCACCGCTTCTTCTCCACGAGGTCAGTAATTTCCTCCCCGGCGAATCACTTCCTATCTCCTCCCAGCGCCCTTTTGGCTTCCAACCGCAATCTCCGGTGATCCTTCTTTCATCTATATTCCGCTTCATTCCTTCAATGGCGGCACCATCAGCAATTCCACCAACCACGGAGGCTCCGCCAGCAACTCCATCAGCAATGGCGGTTCCATCAGCGACCCCATCGGCGACGATGAGCTTCATCCCGGAGGTAAACATCCGAAACTTTTCCTTTTTACTTTTTACTGCCCATGCATCTTTTAGATCTATTCTTAGTTCTTCCCTTTTTACCTTTTTTTAGCCAGTCAGACACCAAATCACTATCCGCCTTTCCGAAGCTCCTGGTCTCATCTGCTTAGGCCCTATGGGGTCTCATCTGATTAACTTAGATACCCATAGAATCCCTTTCAAGCAATCACCTATGGATTTGGGCCAATGGTCAGGCACTTTTAGATCTTGGCCAAATGAAACCCCCGGCTGGAAAGAGTGGTACCAAAGATGGCCAACTCTAAGAGAGTTCAATGGGATGAATTAAAAATCGGCCAGTGCATCAATCTCTCTTTGTCCCAGATGGAGAAGAATGAACCCCTGGTAATAGCAGCCTCCTATTTCTGGTCTGACACGCTCAACGCATTTCTCTTTGGGCATGGACCCATGACCCCAACTCTGGCCGATGTCCTGATGCTGACCGGCCTCGACATTTCCTCCCCCGATACACCCTTTGATTATCTGATCAAGCCGACCCATCGGCTAGAGACGAAAGGAATCGGCGGGTGGAAAGGGTATATCAACAGAAACATGAGGACCGGGACGATTTTGGAGAGAGAACATTCAGCGTTCTTGATGATGTGGCTAGAGAAGCACCTCTTCTGCAGCAGAGCGGTTGGCCCTTCTCCCAGTACACAAGCTCTGGCCGAAGCCCTGTCAAGAGGATCCTTCATCCCTCTCGGGAAGCATCTGCTAGGATCGGCCTACCACATGATGCACCAGATCAGCGTCAAACTGTCAAAGGGAGAGCCGATTGGTAACCCTGGTGGCCCCTGGAGGTTTATCTCCCTCTGGCTCAACTTGTACATGAGCAAAATCTCCCAGCAGCAGATAGAGACCAAGACATTCCCCAACATCGAGTCAGAGGAGAACCCCACAGTACGACGACGGTGCACCTCTTTCGGCGAAGCGGCATCAGTTTTTCCTGGTTGCCAGTTCACCGCCACCCAAATAGCCGAGTATTTCAGATGTTTTTACAACGGCTTTAGTGAAAAAACCACCAGTTGGTACCCGTACCAGAGGACAGAGCCATTTTTTGAGCTTCCCTTCTGCTATGACTCGACGTCCAACTCCTTTGATAATGATCTCATGGACGCCTTGATCAAACTAGGGATCTTACCGGCAAACTTCTTCTCTGGGAAAGACTCCCGAACTTATGAGTTTTACAACCCATCAGTTGCAGCACGGCAGTTCGGCCTTGGTCAGCTGCCGATTCAAGTTTATTTTGCCGGCCGCGCAAAATTCCGAGATGAGCTCACTAAGGGCCTCGACTACAGTCGGCTGTGCAATTTAGTGCCAGACTCCAGTACCACTGATCTAAGTAATTGGGTAGTGGCTCCTTTTGCTGTCCAACAATTCAAGTTATGGTGGGCAGAATGGAAGCAGCATCTCTTTTGTGCATCTCCTTCAACATATTGCAATGATCTTGATTCTGACAACATCGACTCAAACGCAGCGGTACTGCCCTTTTCCCGGCCGATTTCGATGTTATTTCTTTTTATGCTACAAATTTGCCGCTAACTCTCATTTCCCTTTTCAGTCCGAAAGTCGACTTCCCCCGACGCGGAGCCGAAGTGGTAGGCCGATAGAGAATAGTCGCCCATACACACCATTCTCACTCATCGGCTACCATGCCCCAACCATCAAAGACATCATCACCGGCCGATTGAAACAAACGCCGAAGAAACCTTCTTTAAAGAAGACGAGCCGCCGAGTGCGTGCCCGTATAGAACCGGCTGATCAATTGGCGGTGGCATCGGCTAAACCTTTAGCTGCACCGACTCTGCCGATTATTGAGGAAGTCGATCTCCAGGCTGCTACAGAAGTTGGAGCGGCTGCTGAATCATTGCTAGTAGAAGCTGTTCAGGTAATTTCGCATACCTCACATACTTCTAAGTGTTCTATTGATATTAACTTCTTCTTTCTGCCAGGCTTCGCAAATCGCCCCAGTGCAGTCTCCGCAGCAATCGGCTACATCCCAGGCGGAAACCGGAACGCCAGCAATTCCTCCCACCGAGGTAGAGAGTCTCTTAACTCTTTTTTTGATACTTAACTAAAAACTAACTGATTTTTGATGCAGGCTATCCTGGGTGCATCGATTGTACCTTTCCAACAACCATCGGCCAGACGACTCACAGAGGTACGACAGTAATTATATATCATAAAAATTAATCATTTGCATTATACATATAAAATCCGCTTCCCATACCTTTCCAGGAGGCTGGCCCGAGCAGGGCACCGATAGTCGTTGAATCTTCTTCCGATGAACCAATCGTGCTAGTTCTCGGAATGAGGGTAGCACTCCCGCCGGCGCAAGCAGAAGAAATCCACTTCAAAGAGGTAAGGAACTTGTCACCCAAATCAGCCGATTTCCCCTTACCGTTGACTAATCCGTATTTTTATTTCTTTTATTCTTTCGCAGGAGCAGGACACTCCCAACAACAGTCTTTTTTCCTTTGCGGTTGCACTTTCTGACAATGAAGAGGTTGCCTTGCGCCAAATCACACTGAGCTCGATCCCTGATAACGTCCGTGCCAAGCTCGAGATTATACGGACCCTCCTCCAAGACGACATCGGCCGATTAGTGGAAGACGCCTCGCCGATTTGGCAACTTCTTAGTGAAATCAGAGGCCGAATTCCAGAGGAAGCGACAGAGGCTCTGGAACCTGCCGCATACATAGAGTCAATGCAGACTCCAGTGTTCAGAGCCGTGTGCCATATGGCCGATCGCGCCAAACTAGAGAAAGCCCGCGAGGAGGAAGACTCCTACAAACATCGAGCTCAAGAGGTGCATCGACAAATCAGCTTCCTTGAAAACTCTCATCCAGATATCGCCGGTGCCATAGACCGCCTTAAACGGCGAAGGGCAGAACTAGCCAAGGAGATGGAGTAGGTGACCGAGGCCGTAGCTGCTGAAAAAAAAAGACTCCAAGACCTCCCATCTGTCATCGCCGAGCTGAAGCAGGAGAGGCAGAACCTGGCCCATGAAGCAATAAAAATCCATCATCGTATGCCAGAAGTCCCCGGATCGGCTGATGACGACAAAACAACCTTAGACTCAGCCGATCAAGTTAGGCAACGGGCGATTGCGGCTATTAATGCCCTCCTCGGGTGAACTGTATGGTCAATAAATATGTTGGTACTTTTGTTCTAAGGGTGACTTGTACCGTGTCGGCCATGTACCCTGCTGTTCTGATCATCCACTTCATCTTGTGAGCCGATTGATGAGCTCTGCATACGCCCTCATGGATTTCTCCCATCAGGACCTTTGCTTCTTTCGTTCCCAGACATTTGAGTAGAACCCCATCAATCGTCCGGTAAAACAAATCGTCTTCGAGCAACACATATTTCGTGGCCTAAAAACACACTTGCCGATCCACTTTCTTGGATGGATCTTTCAAGTAATCGGCAATCTCCTTTCGCCAATCGTCGGCCGCAAGTTCCAGAGTCATGGCGCCTCGAATCGGCCGATACCCGGACGCGTGTTGGGCAATCCTATTAGCCTCTTCATTGTAATTTCTTGGAATGTGCTCAATAACCGTAGATTTGAATCCTTTTAATAGTTGGAGGCAATCTTCATAATAAATCCTTAAGATATCATCTTTGCATTCGGATCTCCTCGTTAATTGATCCACAATGAGCATGGAATCTCCAAAAATTTCCACCGCGTCGGCTTTGATTTCTCTTAACAATTGGATACCTTTTAGGACGGCTCGATATTCCGTCTAGTTGTTGGTCGTGGATGCCTCTATCGGCAGAGAGAAATCATAACTTGCCCCCCGAGGCGATATGAGAACGATGTCGATTCCTGATCCGACCCCACACGAGGAACCATCGAAGTATAGAGTCCATGGAACTGGTTCAACGACAGCGATTTCTGGTCCACAATGCTGAGCCACGAAATTGGCCATGACTTGACCCTTGACAGCTTTGGCTGATTCATACCTTAGGTCAAACTCTGACAGAGCCAGGATCCACTTTCCAATCCGTCCTTTCAAAATTGGCAGTGATAGCATGTATTTCACCACGTCATCCTTGCACACGACTATGCACTCTGTCGATAACAAATAGTGCCTGAGCTTGGTGCACGAGAAATATGGACACAGGCACAGCCGTTCCACCGGGGAATATCTCGTTTCGGCGTCCAGGAGTCTTCTGCTGACATAATATAATACCCGTTCTTTTCCTTCGAACTTCTGTGCCAGCGCCGATCCGATAGCCCGCTCATCGGCTGATAAGTATAGTTTGAACGGCTTGTCAGCCTGTGGCGGGACTAATACAGGTGGCGAAATTAGATATTGCTTGATGTCTTCTAATGCTTTGCGTTGTTCTTCTCCCGACATGAATTCCTGATCGGGCTTCAATTTCAACAAAGGAGTGAAAGCTTGAATACCCCCGGACAAGTTGGATATGAATCTTCTGATAAAGTTGACCTTGCCGATTAGGGACTGCAGCTCAGTTTTATTCTGTGGGGCCACAACCTTATTGATGGCAGCTATGGTCTTCCGATTGACTTCTATCCCGCGCTCGTGGACCATGAATCCTAAGAATTGCCCGACCGATACACCGAATGCACACTTGTTCGCGTTCATTTTCAACCCATGCTTCCTTGTGCAGTCCAACACCTCTTGTAAATCGGCCAGATGTTTCTGATGACCTTTTGACTTGACCACAACATCATCGATGTAGATTTCCACCGATACACCAATAAGCTTGTGAAAGATATAATTCATAGCCCGTTGGTATGTAGCGCCGATGTTCTTTAATCCAAAGGTCATTACCACCCACTCGAATAAACTGAGGTGGCCCGGACACCTGAAAGCCATTTTCGAAACATCTTCTTCGGCCATTAATATTTGATTGTACCCAGCATTACCGTCCATGAAACTGATGACTTTATGTCCTGCGGCAGCATCTATCAAAACGTCGACTGTCGGCATTGGATACCTGTCCATCGGTGTAGCCTGATTTAGGTTCCTGAAGTCGATGCATACACGCAACTTTCCATTTTTCTTGTATACGGGTACAATATTAGAAATCTATTCGGCGTAACGGCACTGCCGAATAAATCTTGCTTCAATCAGTCTTGTAATCTCGGCCTTTATATCAGGTAGAATTTTAGGGTTGCATCGTCGTGCAGGCTGCTGATACGGCCGATATCCTAGTTTTATAGGCAACCGGTGCTCGACAATGGACTGGTCTAGACCAGGCATCTCATGGTATTTCCAAGCAAAACAATCTTTAAATTCTTTTAATAAACATGTCAATCTACACCTGTAGTCGGGATCCAAGCTAGCACTAATATACGTCGGCCTTGGCTTGCTACCATCTCCTAAATCCACCATCTCCAATGAATCAGCCGACGTAAATCCGTGGCCAAGCTTCCCGTCTTCTCGGACGAACTGATCCATCTAATCTAAATCTTCAGAGTCGACTACTCGGATCGGCTGTAGGCCAAAATCGGACACTTTCAGGAAATTGGTGTCCCAAGTCCTACCGGATATACACTTGACGTGTTCACAGCTCCACTGTTGCGTATCGGCTGCCGCAACACTATAGGCGGAATCGGCGGTGACTATCTCGGTATTGTCGCCACCCACTGTACGAGGCATTAGTGCATTGTAAACGGGATGCAGCAATTCGCGTGTATCCAATCACGACCGAGCAACATGTTGTAGGACCCCTTGCCATTAATAATAAAGAAGGTAGTGGGAAGGGTCTTACTGCCGATGGTGAGGTCGACGCAGAGCGCTCCGCGGGTGGGAGACATGTTGCCTTCAAAGTCTTTGAGCATCATGTCCGTCTTGGTCAGATCTTCGTCGCTTTTGCCCAACTTCCAGAACATGGCATATGGCATGATATTGACTGCAGCGCCTCCGCCTACTAATAGCCTGGTGATAGGTCGTCCGTTAACGTGTCCTTTGAGGAATAGAGCCTTGAGATGTTGTCATTTTTCGTCTTCCGGTTTCTCAAAAGTGGCTGTCATTAGCTCCAAAACCAATTGCGCCATCTGCTCCTCCATCCTTGTTGCGTCGTCTGGATTGGCGGGCGCCATGAACTCCATCGGTAAGATGAACACCATGTTGACGTCAGCTGCCGATTCTTGATTGTCACCCTCCTCATTGTTGTTTCTTTTGGGGCGCCAGACTCGAGACCTGTCGTTTTTCTTATCCACCATCTGCCTCTGCTCTTCCTCTTATTGTTCCCATTGGCGCAGACGTTGGATCCTTCCTTTTTGAGATTTGGACAGTCCATCAGGGCACCATCTGGGGTTCACCGGTTTGGCCGGCGGTTTGGCACGCTCCCAGTCTGGTTCCCGTCCTATGGGGTTCTCATCTGACACCCTAGCGTCGGCCATTTCTTCTAGCCGATCGTGTGCGCTGGCTCTGCCCCCTAGTCACTTCTGCTGGTTGATCCTGCCCCCCGGCCAATCATACTGTTCGAACCTGTCCCTTGGCCAGTCATACCGGTCAACTCTGCCCCCGGCCGATCATGCACTGAAAGGCGCCGATCCTCTTGTTCGCGCCAGTTCCTGCTGATCGGCTCTGATCCTCTGTCTCTAGAGCGCGACCTCTTGAGCGGGCGATCAATGCGATATGGTCCGCTGCACTTGGGGCAATTATCAGCTGATGGTAATCTGAGGTTATTTTCCCAGCAGTGGATGAAGAACGGGCATCGCCAATGATCTTCGTGTCGGCGTATCATCTCTTCGTGGTGTCTCGATCTTTCCTGCTGCCGCTGATATTTGTTGAGTAAGAATTGGGAGGTGACGGGTCTACGCAATCGCTCTGATCCTTCACCCTTGTCTTCAAGCCGCCTTTTCCCTTTAACATCGTCTATCGTAGCCTGATTTCTGGGGTCTATGGCGCCGCTTCTTTTAGCCGATTCCGACGTCAGCACCTTGGTTTGAAGCGAGTTTTTTGCCGTATCAACCATGTTAGCAAGGAAAGAATGCTGATCAATTTTCATCGGCTTTACTAGCTTCGCCGGACTTCGAATTTGAGTGTGTCTTGCTCAATAGCCGACTGTATCTACTGACGGAAAATTTTGCACTCGTTTGTGTCATGAGACGTGGCATTGTGCTACTTGCAATATTTCATCTTTTTGAGCTGTTCGGCCGACGGAATGGTGTGGTAAGGTGAGAGCTTGATCTGCCCCTCTTGGAGAAGTAAGTCAAAGATTTTGTCGGCCTTTGACGTGTCAAAACCGAACGCCTCTGGTTCTTTCTTCCCGAAAGGGCACGATATCGGTTTCTTCCCTTTGACCCATTCTGCTAGGCCGATTTTCTCTTCTTCTTCAGATTCAGATCCTTCTAAATATGCCACTTTTTTCTGAAAATTCCTCCGCTGATCAAACGGACGTACTTCTTGACCGGCCAATCGGTGAACGATCCGACTTAAACTTTCAAACTCTTGTGAGGCATATCTCTCCTTGATGTGTGGCAGGAGATCTTGGAAGGCGATATCGGCCAGCTGAGCGTCGGTCAGGGCTAGGGTATAGCATTTGTTTCTGACCTCCCTGAACCTCTGTACGGAATTAGTTACTGGTTCGTCGCTCCTCTACCTGAGCCTGGTCAGATCTGAAAGCTTCATCTCGTGGACTCCCGCGTAGAAGTACTTATGGAATTGCTTATCCAGATCGGCCCAAGTAACGATGGAGTTGGGTGGTAGGGTAGTGAACCACTGGAAGGCCGACCCAGATAGAGACGACGAGAACAGACGCACCCGCAGAGCATCTTGTGTGGTAGCCTCCCCGCACTGGATGATGAATCTATTCACGTGCTCCACAGTTGAGGTGTCATCCAGCCCCGAAAACTTGGTGAAGTCAGGAACTTTGTACCGATGGGGAAACGACAGTAGATCGTAGGCAGGTGGGTATGGTGTTTTGTACGTATAGGTTTGTACCTTCGGCTTTAACCCGAATTGGTCTTGAATAACCTCCACTATCCTTGCTGTCCAATCCATTTGCTGCTGATGAACAACTGGTTGGGGGATCGGCACATGTTGGTGGATCGGCGGTGGGACGGCCGGGTGATGGATCAAAGTGTGTGGCGGATTTTGCGGCAGCGTGGCCGGCTGAGCGGTTGACAGCTGGTGGTGTAGCGAATCTGCCGTCCCATCGTACAACATCATCGGCGTCGCGCTTCTGAGTGTTTCCGCAGCATCTGTCCCCCTGCCGATTTCTGACGTGGCCGGTTGATATTGAGGGACCGTCGGCCGGACAGCCGATTGGAACGGTGCCTGGATCGGAGAGCCTCCATGACCAGCTGACTGGTCCAGAACAGCCGCTGTTGCTGGTGCCCCCCAAGGTACCGAGTTTGAGGGCAGTGATTGCACGGAAGAAATCTGGGCAGGCTGAGGCGGCGCTTGTGATCGAAAGCATGGCGCACCATTATATCCCGGAGGCATTGAAGGCGATGAAGTGTTGTATCCTCCGTGTTGTGTCGATATCGGCTGAGGAGCCGAGTGAGACATGCCTGGTAAGCTTCTGAATGGAGCTACAATAGGTGGGGAGTATGCTATGTGGCAGAACCACCTGAATTAATCCGGCTCAAGTGTATTAACCATCACCATCAAGGCATTCTCGGTTAACCTTACACTTCAAACGGAGTAATCCACTGGCCTGTCGGGTATAACCTCCCGATACAACCACGGTGAACGGATCGAGCGCCATACATACAAACGCTCATGCGACGATGAGCCCAGAGAATACCACATTCCAGCAAATATTACAGCATTAGTAAGTGAATATTACAGACCAAGTTTTGAGTTTAGAAACCAAGTATTTCAATTATCATAAATAAGTTCTTCAGAGTTTAGGTTGCAGTGGAAATAAACAACGGGAGCTACTCGACGATACAGGATGTCTCGATGAAGCCCGTACGAGACCTCACTCGGCATTATCTCCGTTGGACGGGGGCGCATCCCATTCCACCGACCAACCAGGGGGAAGAGTGCAGGGCCAAGTCGAGCTAGCAATCATATCTTCGAAGGTCTCACCTGAAAACGAGTCACAAGCAAGACTGAGTATACTAATACTCAGCAAGACTTACCCGTGTAGTGGAATCTACTCCACCGACTCTAGACATGCAAGGCTTTCTGGCTCAGGGGTTTGTTTTGCCGAAAAGCATCTACAAGTGGGTCCTTACTTTCATCTTTTAGCTCAAGATTCTAGTTTCGTTAGCCAGTCTAGGTAAGCAGCTATCTAAAGCATACATGGTGAAGCATTAAATTTTTCATCCAACCAGTTTCATTCATCATCATTGTTCCTCTTCTTACTCTGTGGGTAAAAATGGTTAAGCAGTCTCAATAGCCGTGAGAAACGGACGATTTGAATCGAATTTCTTAACCTTGCAAGGGAAACCCAAACACACGTCACGTGGTTACTCCCTAGAGTCACACGTGCAACTTTTCCCCTTTCTTTCCGGGTCGTGGATCGGGGCTACCCTCCGAGAGTACAAGAGCCCCACGCCACGGTTCGGCGCCGGGTCGTGACCACTCTCTGCACTCGCCATATGCACATGGGACCGAAGTTCAAAGGGTAGGATGCCGTCCCCTTGCCGGGCCAATCAGGTACTTAAGCTTACCGATTCCCATAATCTCGGCATGTGTTTAGTACGTTCAAAGACTTAACCATCACTACCACACCCTGCGGCCTTAGCATTTTTCACTAGACAGACGGGCCTCAATCGTAGCCATCGTTCCATAGCCCGTCCGTGTCCTTATGATTGCAGCGTGTAGTAGTCATTCAACTCCTATTTTCTCGCGAGTGACAGGAAATCACTCGACTTTTACCGGAGTCCTATTAGCACAGCATTCTATCGAACCTTACGTCTAGTTTTCAAGCAAGGGTTCCTGATATCATGCAACTAAGTTTTCATCCAACTCCTGTAAACTTAATGCACAGGCAAAGAGTAATGAGTGCATAATTTCGGAAAGAATGGGTTATGCTCCGGGGCTTGCCTTCGCAGTTCGCTTGGGGCTCTTCCGAACTTGGGCTCGGGTCTTCAAGAGCTTCAGTTAGATTTGCTTGAGCTTCACGCTGCTCACTCTCGGACGCGGGCACCAGCTCGTAAGTTCCGTCGGCGAGAGTCGTCGATTCTACATGAGTGCACAAGTTTAAGTCGTGGAAATGGTACTTGATACGATTTAAGAGTAATTACTACAATGGATAGTTTCTGGTCATGAAATTTTGGATTTAGGCACATCAAGGAATGGTGTGCTTACTGTAAAATTTTCAGCCAATTTTATGTAACAGATTAATTATGAAAAATACATTACATAGTGGCTGTTAGATCCTTGTTCTTTTTGTACAGAACAATTGGTGCAACAAATGAGTCTAAGATTTTTACAGAGCTTTCAATTAAGCATGCAGAAGCTACTGGAATTTTCGTAGGATTTATCATGTAGTATTCAGAGCATCGAAAATATGACATTCTACACCTAGGCTATTTAAGGATTCATTTTTATAGGACCCTACACAGGGTGTTTGTCCCTGGAACTTTTTACACAGCAACTTCTACCAAAGTGTATCTCCTAGTAAACATTTGAGAATTTTCCAAGCTATGATACTATTTTCTTGATTTAATGTATGATATTAGCACACATATCCAATAAATAGGTTACTGTGAGATAAAAAGTCTCCTAATTTTTCTCTGGCTCCTAGGTACCAAAATATTAGCATAGAAAAAGTTTCATTGGGTGATTTACCACCTAACTGCAGGGATAAAACATTTTACTTAAACAAGATATGAAACTAAGTCTAATAAACAGTAAAGCTAGAGATGAAATTTGGGCCTGATCTTTTTACACAATCCTAAACATTAAGCAACTAACTTACTGCCCAAAATTTAGGGTCAGCATTGTCCTACAACAGTGGATACAAAATAAGTCCATTAAAGCTTCTATTTAATGTAGAGCAAACTATGTTGGGATTCTGAGAAACCTTTTGTAACAAAAGTGGTAGAGTTTGTTCTAAGGATTCCAGAACAGTTGAGTTTGCATTTTTCTGAATTTTCTACGATTTTATTCGAATTTTACAAGTTCACTGAATTTGAATCTAGATTTGAAATTTTCTTTTACAACTAGGTCCTTGAATCTTACGCGCAGACCCTTCTAAAGATTTAAATTCTTGCAATTAGGTCCTCGGGCGGCTCGGGTACGGCGGCCGGCCGATATTCCGGCGAGGGGCTCGCCGGCGGCGAGGGGCGAGGGTCGGGAAAGGTTCAGGGGTGCGAGGGCTACCTTGTGGGGGTGTTGTTCAGGTGGGGGACGGCCGGGAAGGGCTCGCCGGCGTTGGAGCAGAGGCGGCGGCGGCGCGGCACGCGTCGACGGCGGTGCTCCGGCGGGCTTGGGGCGGTGTGGTCCGGTCGGCGAGCTTCAGTAGCGCGTGGGGAAGCTGCACCGGGGCTCGGCTTGGACGGAGGGGGTCGGGGTCGTGCTGTCCACGGCGAGCAGGGGCGGCGGCGGCGGCGGCAGCGCGGGCGGTGGCGCTCCGGTGGCTCTGGGCGGCGTTGGGCGGGTCGGCGAGCTTCAGGGGGATGATGTAGTGGTGGCTGAAGCTTTAGTTTGGGCGGTGGGCGGCGGCGGAGGGCTGTCCACGGGCGGGCGGTGCTCGGCGGCGGCAATGGCGACGGCGAGGTACTCTGGGCTGCGGTGGCTCGCACGCGTGGTCGGGCGGGGCTTTTATAGGGGCCGGAGGGGGTGCGGAGGGGCCTGGTTAGCGCGCGGGGCGGGGGCACGGCACAACGCGCACTGGGCGCGGCGGGCGGCGGCAGAACGCCGGCGCGACGTGCGGCAGCGCGGGCGCGGTGACTGGGCGGCCGGAGATATGGTGTGGGCGCGGTGGGATAGCGCCGGGCGCGGAGTGGTGAAGCAGCAGCGGCAGCGGCTCGGGCGGAGGGCGGGCGCGGCGACTGGCGGGGCGCGGGGGCCGGGGCGGCACGGCGGAGCGAGGCGACTGGGCGGCCGGGCGGCAGGGCTGGACGCGGCTGCGTCGCGTGCACGCGCGGCATGGGGGCGGGGTAAAGCCGGCCGTGGCGGGGTGGTGCGGCGGCCACTGGCCTGGCGCTTCGCGCCGGTCAGGCGACGCCGGCCACCTGGCGCGCGGCGGTCGGGCGCGGAGGAGAGAGAGGGGGGGGGGCGAGGGGCCTGGATGCAAGAATTCGAAAAGTTTCAGGGGGCTGGGTGCAAACAGGGCGTTTTCTCCTCTTTCTGTTTTGAATTTCAAAAACTTTTGAACATGAAAGTTGTTCAAAATAAAAAGTTCTACAACTTTGGTTTCAGGCAAAAACTCATTTGGCTTATGGTTTGAAAGTTAATTTTAAAAGTTCAAAAGTAACCAAATGTGCTCAATTTAAATGTGAATTCCAACTGAACTCGTTTTAATTCTTTCCACCCTTTCATTAGTTGGTTTAATCATAGAGTTAGGCTAATGACATTGATTTTGGAAATGTAATTACCAGGGTTGTCACATGCTAGCCCCTGATATCCCTGAGCTACTCCGCTGACCAGAGAACTGATGATGGCATTGTATACCGTGTTGGTCATTACTGAGGATTGGTCGATGAAAGCCTGATAAACGGCCTGTTGAATCATATCGGACATCTTGCCCGAGTCCTCAGCGATGGTGATCTGGAGGGGAATTGGAAGAGGAGCTTTCTCGACGGTCTCCCCGCTTCTGGTACGACTGAAAGATTGCAAGTATACCTTCTTGTAGTCTTCTAGGTGTCTTGCCAGTTCTTCTTTCTGGTCGTCCTTGAGATCTGCCTCCGTAATCTCAATGATGTTTTCAGAGATTTCGGCGGTCTTTGACATGTTGGATATTGAGGTGGTCCCACCAGGTATGCCAAAAGTGTATTGGCGCTAAAAATCGGCCGGGAATCGGCCGATGACCTTCATCGTCGGACACACGACCCGGGAGAATCTGCTTAACTCCGGTTCGGGTGATTGCCCTGGTGCGGTTCGCGGCGTGCCAGTCAATCTGACATGTTGATTGACAAGGAAAGAAACGTATTAAATCCCGGGGTTTCGATCGGCTAAAGTTCCGATCTGTCCCGAAAAGCGTATTAGCGAATCGGCCGATTTGCTATGAAGATGAGCGGCTATAGATTAGCCGATAATCACGTAGTGATTGCAGAGAAACTACTGGAGTAACTTAAACAATCGCTACAGATGCAACACTCGAAATAGATCTAATCGGCTATATGATGATAAAAAAAATAATGATAAAGCGGACAGTTCGATCTCAAGCTGGATAACTGATGATAAAACTAGAACAATAAATAAAACCTATAGTTCTAGTAAATATCGATAACTGGTGAATAAATCTAAATGAAACAACGGCGATGTGCCCGAAGTTAAAGCTTAGATGTTATTCGATAAACGGAACCTACCAATTGGCCGGAGATTGTGTCGATGCAGCCATGCCAATCCGTACGAACTCGTGAAAGAAAAATATGTATTGGCGAAGTCGCCGACTTGAAAGTAAAGTACGATGAAAACGTAGATTGTTTGTATTGATTGATGTATATCTTTCTACAAAACCTTGACTGCTTCTATTTATACCCTAGGACTAAGACTTCATAATCTATCACGATCTGTTACAAACTTGATTTAAATGAAAACTACTATATCTATAAGACTTTCCTAAAGGAAATGGACTCCCGCAGGATCTTCTGCTGCCATCTCCTAGTCCAATCCAAACTCCTTCCATTGCTCGTTGACCGAGTCGGCGTCGTTCTTTGACCAACGTCAGGTCATCTTTGACTGGGATCCTCTGTCATCTTGACTTAACATCCCCTCTTGGGATTCCATTGGCTTCATGCCCTATCTGTTGGCGCAAGCCCATATTGGCTCAAACGCTCCAGTTTTTCAATCGGCCGACCCCCACCAACTCCATTCGCCAATCGCCCGAAACACTGCAGCGCCAACCGGCCGATTTCTAACTGTAGCGTCAATCGGCTGATTTCCAATTGTAGCCTTTAAGTCTGCCGCATCGGCCAATCTCCTCCTTCCCTGACGCCGATTTAACACATGTCAAAATCTGGCATCAACATAATGTAAATAGAATGTGAAATTGCATGCATCCTCGATTTGATTACAAGAAGCACTACTACACATGTCTCCTGCAATAACACAGTCCCTTTTCCAGTAATAACGTGTACCATAGCAAGCGTTGTTGCAGTGGGTGGATGATGATGTCATCAAGAGTGCCTGTTATTATACTGAACACTGCAATAACGGGCAGATGTGACGTCAGCGCACCGAGCGTTTGTAGAAATGGAGGCGACACAATAGTAACGGACGACGCTGACGTCATGCACGCCCATTGTTAAAAAAATGATTTTCAATAACGAGCAGGGCTTACGTCACTACCGTCCGTTATTAGAAAAGGCATTTCCAATAATGACCAGGGCTGACGTCATGGTCGCCCGTTGTTAAAAATCGTGTCTACAACAACAGCCTATCGATGACGTCACGCGGCCGTTATTGGAAATGCTTTTCAGTATCGGGCACATGACGATGTCATGCCACCCATTACTACTCCGTTGCAGTATAAATCCACGCGTCTTCTTCCCCGCTACAGAGCTCGCGAAAGAGACCTGTGGACACGAGTCGTGTCCGTACTGGCGGCGAAAAAAATCTGAAGAAAGAAGGGGGGAAGGTTTTGAATCCATTTTTTTTCAAGGATTTTGATCTATGAGGTAAATCTCTTCCGTTCCATGTAGTTTTTTTTTTGTTGTTTAGATGTAGTTTTACCCTCTTTTTTGGTGGATAAAGTTTCCTAGGGTTTCAACCTTTTCTTTGCTCAAAGTAGCATAATGAAAATGAATTTTATCATAGGTTTTGCATATTCTAACTTATTTTGGTCATCTCCATGCCTCTCTTAGCTTTAATTAGGTGTTTACATAATCAAATTTTAAAGATCTTGTTTTGGATCTACACCATGCATGAGTAGAGAGAAAAAGGGTTGGACAACTTATAAATTTGGATCTAGGTTATTCTATTCATTTAGTGGTCTAATAAATTATGATTTATGCTACGTGTTGATAGATGTATCTTATAAGTCTAGTTTTTTAGAGATTTTGTTATCATATATATATTCATAGTAAATATATAATAAAACATTACAATTGTCATTTTAGCTAGGGGGAAGGTTTTGAATCCGTTTTTTAAGGATTTTGATCTAGGAGGTAAATCCATGTCGTCCTATGTATATTAGTCTTGTTGTTTACATGTAGTTTTATATAGGGTTTCATATATATTTTCTTTTGTCTATTTTTATCTAATATATTAGATGGAAGATCGATCTTGGATATACGACGGCGCGGGAGGAAATGCACTTGTCTATTTCCAGAAGGTGACCGCATTTTTTGAAGCAGCAAAGCAGCACGCTGCAAGTCTGATACAATATATATATATTGTCCTTGTAAAAGGTGCAATAACTTTTTCATGTTTGAGACGCCTGAGACCATCCGTGAGCACTTATTGGAGAAGGGATTTGTTCAGAACTACTATATCTGGACCAAACACGGTGAAACACAAATGGATTATCAAGGTGGCGCGAAACAGTTGATAAGGGAAGTAGGGAACACCGAGCGGGTGAGGACAGAAGGTATCGACCAAGAAAATGCACCGACAGAAGATCCTACTGTGGCCGAAGAAAGTCATGGTTTTGATGGTGGCATCGATATGGAGGAATTGTTGGTCCACATTAACCATGAGAACTTAGTCGACATGAATAAGCGAGGTTTGGATAACATCAATGTTTTGCAGAAGGCGTCAAAGGAGCTTCTGTACGAGGAATCCAAAGGCTTCCATAAGGATTGCACGGTCTTGCAGGCAGTGCTTGATCTTCTCACGCTTAAGGCTAAGAACGGGTGGTCAGACACTAGCTTCAACCAACTTTTACAAATTCTAGAAAAAGTTTTGCCGAAACTAAACTTTTTGCCTGTGAACACGTACCATGCAAAAAAATTACTGTCACCACTGACACTAGGTGTTCAAAAAATACACGCTTGTCCAAAGCACTGCATATTGTACCGTAATGAGCATGCCAATAAGACCAGATGTCCAATATGCAACGCTCATCGGTACAAAAGGAATGACGATCTTGATGAGGAAGGTGGATTGGTGGGTAAGAACAATAGGACAAATAATAAGGGGGGAAGAGGAAGAGAAGCACTAATGATAGCGATCGTCGGGGTGCCCAAGAAAGAAAAGGAAGAGGAAGAGGAAGAGGAAGAGAAGCACAAATAATAAGGTTGACGAAAGAAAAGCGTCTGCCCTTGTGATGTGGTACCTTCCGGTAATCGATCGCTTAAAGTGTCTTTTTGCCAACGCTAGAGACGCTAAACTGACGATATGGCATGATGATAAAGACGAGCGTAAGAAGGATGGGATGATTCGTCACCCTGCTGACGCGCGGCAGTGGAAGACCTTTGAAATTAACCATCGTAAGTTTGCTTCTGAAGAAAGGAATCTGAGGATGGCCCTAAGTACAGATGGAATGAATCCTTGGGGTGAGATGACAAACCCACATAGTACTTGGCTAGTGATTCTAAGCATATACAACATTCCCTCATAGTTGTGCCACAAGAGGAAGTATCTTTGGCTAACTACGTTGATTTCTGGTCCGAAGCAACCTGGTATTGATATTGATGTCTTTCTAGAACCTTTGATGGAAGAGTTGAAGAAACTATGGGAAGAAGGGGTCAATGTATATGGTGCGTATCGACAACAAAGCTTCACCCTACATGCCATCATTCTTTGTACTGTCAGTGATCATCCCGCGCGCTTAGATCTAAATGGGCAGATTAAAGGGAAGACCGCATGTTCAACATGTTTGGACCAGACTGCATCAGCGTACCTTCCATTTTCTTTTAAGCTGGTGTACGTAAAGCATCGATGATGGTTAACAAAAAAGCACATATATCGTCAAATGCAGGACATTTTAGATGGCACACTTGAGAATGATGGCACTCTGAAACCTTGTGATGGTCAATTTGTGTATCAAATGGTGAAAAATATCGAATACACCTATGGGAAGAAGGGGAAGAAAGGGAAGAAAACCAATAATAAGGATGTGCCATTTAAAAAACCTGTCAATCTTTCATCGGTATTTGGATTATTGGAGGGAATTGGAGATTGCCCATGCCACAGACCCTATGCATGTTGGAAAGGGAGTCTTCGACAATTGTAATGGCACCTTGATGGACATTTCAGGTAAAACAAAGGATGGACTCCGTGCACGAAGAGACCTATAGAGTTTAAATATAAAGCACGAGCTTCACCCTCAAGAAAGACCGAATGGGAAGTATTACCTTCCACCAGCTAGTTTGGAACCTAACAGTTCAGGAGAAAACATCATTTTGCAAGTACGTGCAAGGGATAAAAGTCCCCACGGGTTTCTATTCAAACATAAAGAAACTCATCTCAATGGCTGACTTGAAGATAAGCGGCTACAACACCCATGAATGCCATATGATGCTTTCTCTATTTCTTGTTGTCGCAATCAGGGTTGTTAAGCAACCATATATCAAGCTGGCTGTCATACGGATGTGTCATTTCTGGAATTCGATATCTAAGAAGGTGATCAGTCTTACTGAGGTCGAAAAGATATGTAAAGAGATGATAGAAACAATGTGCCAGCTCGAGATGTGTTTCCCACTCTCTTTCTTTGATCTAATGGAACATTATATGATTCACTTAGCTGATCAGATTACTGTTCTTGGTCCTGTTTACTTGCATCATATGTTTCCATTCGAGCGCTTTATGTCCATAATTAAGGGACATGTCCGCAATCGTGCTCACCCAGACGGTTCCATGATAGAGGCATATACAACTGAGGAGGTTCTTGAGTTTTACAATGCTTAAATGAAAATGGAAAACCAATTGGTCTACCGGTGTCACGCCATGAAGGAAGACTTTTCGGTAAGAGAACTAAAGGAAAGAAAACATTTAACGATGACACATACAAGTTGGTGAGTCAAGCACATTTCAGCCTGCTGCATCAGTTACAAATTGTTGAGTCGTACATCCAGCAATACTTGCAACAACTTCGTGAAGAAAATGAAAACAGGTCAGAGGGTTGGATCATGAAAGAGCACAATAGGACCTTTACTGAATGGTTCAAGAACCTAAACCTTCCAATTGGTGAAACAAGAGATGAATAGATAATACATCTATTGACCGGTGGTCCTGAACAACGAGTTACAACATGGCAGGTCTATGATATTAATGGTTTCACATTTTACACAAGGGAAAAGGACAACAAGAGCCAGAACCAAAATAGTGGTGTGAGCGTCAAAGCAAAAGACTGTACGGGGCATCAGAACACCTATTATGGGTATATTGACCAAATTTGGGAACTCACATATGGCACCACTCTACATATCCATATATTTAAGTGTCAATGGATCAAGCACCCGCAAAGTGTAGAGGTGGATGAATATGGCTTCACCATCATGTCCCTCAATAATGTTGGTCACAAAGATGAACCTTGGATACTACCGGACCACATTGCACAAGTGTTTTATGTGCTCGAGCCAGAACACGAGAAGAAGCACATTGTGCTATCTGGAAAATAAAGAATTGTTGGGGTTCAAAATGTGATAGATGTTGAAGAGCACAACCAGTTTGACGAGGTTTCCCTCTTTGCAGATATGGGAAAGTTGAATATCCTTCAAACACAACTCAGCTACTCACACTTGCCTCCCTACATGCGCGCTGACGACGCTGCTGCGGGAAAATTGGTTAAAGGCTAATAGTTTAATAGCGTGCGTATTGTATGTAAGGAATAATTATTGTACTCCTAAAATTATTAAGAGATTATCCTTCTTGTAATGTAAAAACTCATTAAGATATATAGTATCTTATCATTTTATTATTGAACGTATAAAAGTTTGTTAACATAATATATTTATTGAATTTCTAAATTATACTGAAAGTACATATTATTTTTTTATTGCATTTGGGAAAGGAAAAATACTTATTGAAAACTAGAAGTGCATATTATTGTATTCATTACTTTAATTTATTAGTACTTCTCGTTATTTCCTTTAGTACTTTTATTAGCAACAGAAAAAATTAAACTAAAAATGTAGATGTGTTGGAAAACACATGAAACACTACCATGCCAAATTTTAGATACAAACTAAATACAATTTTGATTATAACAAATAAATCTAATAAATGGAAAAATTGTGATATTGAAAACGATTTTCAATAACGGGCATTGCTGACGTCATGTGCCGTTATTGAAAATGGTTTTCAATAACGGGCAGGGCTGACGTCAGTATGCCCGTTATTGAAAACCATTTTCAATAACGGGCGGCTGCTGACGTCAGTCTGCCCGTTGTTAAAAACGCCCGCTACAACCCCCCCCCCCCCCTCCCTTCTTTCTCTCTACTGGTGGCCGCTCTCTCGCCACCGCTATGCCCTGCGCCCGCAGCCCCCGCCGCCGCCGTCGAGTGCCTCTTGCCGTAGCGCCACCTCCTCTCTGCGCGCCGCCTAAGGACCCCATGGCCGCGCCCCCGCCGTCGATCGAGGAGACCATGGCCGCCCGCGCCCCCACATTTGCTTTATGAGCTGAGTTAGGTTAATTAATACTCTATAAATGACTGCCCAAGGAAATGTAAATGAAATGCTTTCTAAAAGACGCATATGGCCTTTGCTAGAATAACCCTTTTCTTACTAGATATAGAGGCATATACAACTATAGTACAATTTTATATGACAAACAAGGTAGATAACTGAAAATAATATTAGTTAGTTGGTGTAGTGGTTGAAGCTATAATATTAGTTGTAACTATTTTTTGTTTCAAATCTAGCAACCGTAACAATGGATAAAGGATGGGCACAACAATCAGATGAGAGCCCTAAGTCTGTGCACGAATCATCAGACCGGGAAGACGGTTCTGATGAGGAAACATCATTTGAGGAACCTTCCCCTCCTAAAATTCCATGCGCTAAAAGGCAACGTGTTGAGATTCCAGACCCCGATTACAATCCAAATGATGAGCTCGAGGTATCGCATCGTCAACTTCTTATTGCATGGGGTTGTTGGCGTTAAAATCGGCCGGATAGGAATCGGCCGACGGTCTTCAGCGTCGGACACACGACCCGGGAGAATCTGCTTAGCTCCTGTTCGGGTTATCGCGCTGGTGCGGTTCGCGCGGCGTGCCAGTCAATCTGACCTGTTGATTGACAAGGAAATAAAGTATTAAATTCCAGGCGCTTCGATCGGCTGGAGTTCCGATCTGTCCTGAGGAGCGCGTCGGCGGCGAATCGGCCGATTTGCTGTAGAGATGATCGGCTATGGATCAGCCGATAATCGTGTAGTAATTGTAAAGAGAACTGCGGGAGCGATCTAAACAATTACTACAGAGGCAACACTTGAAATAGATCTAATCGGCTGTAAGATGATAAATCGAAGGAGAGCGATGACGAAGCCGATTACTCTAATCTCAAGCTGGATAACTGGTGATAATGCTAGAATAACAGGTAAAACTTGCAATTCTAGTAAATATCGATAACTGGTGAATAAATCCAAACGAAACCACAGCGATGCGCCCGTAGTTAAAGCTCGGATATTACTCGATAAGCGGAACCTACCAATTGGCCGGAGATCAAGTTGATGCAGCCCTGCCAATCCGTACGAACTCGTGAAAGAAGAAAAGTATTGGCGAAGTCGCCGACTTGAAAGTAAATTGCTGAAAAAGTAGAAGTATTGTTGTTGATTGATGTGTTGATGTTTTTTGCAAGACCCTGACGACTCCTATTTATACCCTAAAACTAGGACTCCTGGTCGATCACGACTTGTTACAACCTTATTTAAACAACAGGAAAACTATTATATCTATAAGAACTTTAAAAGGAAAACGGACTCCCGCAGAATCTTCCGCCGCCGTTCCCTAATCCAATCAGGATTCCCTTCAATTGCTCCTTGACCGACTTAGCGTGCCCTGTTGACCAACTTTTGACCAGGACCCTCCGAAATAGTCCCATCCAGTTGGCGCAGGCTGTATCACCAATCGGCCGATTTCCAACTGTTACCTCAATCGGCCGATTTCTTACTGTAGCCTTCAGATCTGCCGCATCGGCCAATCTTCTCCTCCTGACGTCGATTCAACACGTGTCAAAATCTGGCGTCAACACATGCTTCCCAGTTTCGGAGTAAAACATAACTTTTTCTTCGAAACTCTTTCTTTAATCCTTTCCTCCGAAATGTGCGCAGTAAAATCTCCTTCCATTCCGTGGCACAATGATTGCAATTTCCTCGAACCGAGCGCGTGAAATGACCGCTCCTCTGGAACTCGTGTAGACGGCACGGTAAAAATACCATCTTTGCCCCTGCTCTCCTGATTTTTCTTAAGTACTGGCCTTCTCCGTCTACTCTTCCCCACAAATCTAGCATTCTCTTCCAACGAACCACCGTTCGTCTTCCTCCAAGCTCTCTTGATCTCCAAGCACTTCCCCCTTTCCGGCGATCTCATCCGCGGTCTCATCGGTGACCGCCCCATCCACGGAGGCTCCATCGGCAACTCCTTCGGCGGCGGCGGCCCAATCGGCGGCTTCCCCAGCGGTCTCATCGGCGACGATGGTCTCCATCCCAGAGGTAAATGTTCGAAATTTTCTCCTTTTCGCCTTTCTACTGCTTCAGTATTTTCCGGACCCTCTCTCAGTTTCTTCCCCTTTTCCCTTTTTTAGGCACTTAGGCACCGAATTACCATTCCACTCTCAGAATCCCCTGACCTCATCTGTTTGGGCCCTATGGGGAACCCCGATCCAACGGACCTGATCAGCTTAGAAACCCGTAGAATCCCTTTTAAGCAATCATCTATGGATTTAGATCACTGGATAGGCACTTTCAGATCTTGGCCAAATGAAACACCCGGGTGGAGAGAATGGTACCAGAGGGTAGCCGGATCTTGGAAGGTTCAGTGGGAAGAACTAAAAATCGGCCAGTGCATAGACTTATCTTTGTCTCAGATGGAAAGAAACGAACCTCTGGTCATGGCAGCCTCTTATTTTTGGTCCGATGCACTTAATGCGTTCCTTTTCGGACACGGACCTATGACCCCGACCTTGGCCGATGTTCTGCTGTTGACCGGCCTCGATGTCTCCTCCGCCGATACCCCTTTCAATTATCTGTTCAAGCCATCACATCGGCTGGAGACCAAAGTTATCGGTGGGTGGAAAGGATATATTAGCAAAAACATGAAGACCAGTTAAGTCTCACAGAGGGAGCATACTGCCTTTTTGATGATGTGGCTGGAAAAGCATTTCTTCTGTGGCAGAGCAGTTGGCCCCTCTTCAAACACGCAAGCTTTGGCAGAGGCTTTATCACAAGGATCGGCCATCTCCCTTGGAAAACATTTGCTGGGATCGGCGTATTACCTGATGCACCAAATCGGCACCAAGCTGTCGAAAGGGGAGCCGATAGGGAACCATGGTGGTCCTTGGTGGTTCATCACCCTCTGGCTCAATTTACACATGAGCAAGGTCTCTCAGCAACGGATAGAGACAAAAACCTTTCCCAATATCGAGTCAGAGGAGAATCCATCGGTCCGTCGCCGCTGCAGATCTTTTGGAGAAGCAGTATCGGCCTTCCCCGGCTGTCAGTTTACTGCTACCCGCACAGCTGAGTATTTCAGATGCTTTTATAATGGCCTTAGTGAAGAAACCATCAGCTGGCACCCATATCAAGTAGTGGAGCCAATTTTTGAATTACCCATAAGCTACGATTTCTCCACCCACACTTTTGACAGAGAGCTTATGGATATCTTGATCAAGCCGGGGATTCTGCCGGCCAATTTCTTCTCAGGAAAGGATTCTCCCACCTACGAGTTCTACAATCCATCGGCTGCGGCGAGGCAACTGGGTTTCGGCCAACTGCCGATTCGGGTCTATTTCGCCGGTCAGGCGAAATTCAGAGATGGTCTGACCTCAAGTTTTGATTACAGTCGGCTGTGCGATCTAGTACCCAATTCCAGTACTATTGATCTGAATAATTGGTCAGTTGCCCCTTTCGCCACCCAGCAATTCAAATTATGGTGGGCAGAATGGAAGCAACACCTTTTCTGTAAATCTCCATCGTCTTACTGCAACATTCTGGACCCAGAGAACATTGATCCAAATGCAACGGTATGTCCTTTTTCCTTAGCCGATTCCAATGTTATTTCTTTCCACATTATCGTCTTGTTGTTAACTCATGCATCTCTTCAGTCTGAAAGCCATGTTCCTCCGATGCGGAGCCGAAGCGGCCGGCCGATAGATAGTCATCACCAATACACGCCGTATCCACTTATCGGCTTCCATGCTCCAACCATCAAGGATATCTCTACTGGCCGATCGAAGCGAGCACCAAAAAGGCCAACATCAAAGATAACCAGCCGTCGGGTGCGAGCTCGCATTGGATCGGCCGATCAGACGGCAATAGCATCGGCTGAAGTCCCCCGCATCGGATCGGCCAACCAGATGGCAGTGGTATCGGCCGAGACTTCCCGCATCGGATCGGCCGACCAAGTAGTGGTGGCACCAGCCGAGACTCCTTTACCTTTACCGGTCGTCGAGATGGCCGATCCTCAAGTCACTGCTGAAGTCGGGGCAGCTGCGGCATCGCTATTAGTAGAAGCTGTTCAGGTAATTTTACTTATCTCATATATTCTTCAAATCTTCCACTGACTTTAGCTCTCTTCTTCTGCCAGGCTGCACAAGTTATCCCACCACAATCTCCGCAGCAATCGGCCACGTCCCAAGTGAGAGCCGAAACTCCAGCAGCTCCTATCATCGAGGTAAATGATCTCTTACCTTGATCTCTTAACTTTCAGAAAACTTAACCGATCTTGATGCAGGCCGATTTGGGTATGCTAACTACAACCCCACAACGGGCATCGGCCGGGAGATACACAGAAGTACGGCAAATTTCTGTCACCATCTTATTTCAATCTCCCATAGCATATTCACAGGATCTTCTTCTTCCGACGAGCCAAATGCACCAGTCCCTGAGACAAGGGAGACACTTCCACCGGCGCAGGCAAGAGAAATTCGCTTTAAGGAGGTAACAATCTTACCATTAGAATCGGCTGATTTCCTTTCACTGCTTACCTACCTTTTACTTTATTTCCTCACAGGAGCAAGATACCCCCAACAACAGCATCTTCTCTTTTGCCGTCTCCTTGGCCGATGACGAAGAAATCGCTTCACACCCAATTCCATCGAGCTCCACCTCCGACGATGTCCGCGTCAAGCTCGAAAGCATGCGCAGTCTCCTTCAAGACGACATCGGCCGATTGGTAGAAAATGCGTCGCCGATTTGACGACTTTTCAACGAGATCAAAGGTCGAATCCCGGAAGAAGTATCAGAAAATTTAGCGTATGCTGCCTATATAGAGCACATGCAGATTCCGGTTTCCAGGGCGCTGCGCCATATGGCCGATCTTGCTCAGATGGCAAAAACCCAGGAGGAGGTCGATTCATACAAGCACCGGACTCAGAAAGTACACCACAGGATCAACTTCCTCGAAAACTGCCGTCCGGACATCGTCGGCGCAATAGATCGGCTGAAACGGAGGAGAGCAGAACTGGCCAAGGAGATGGAACAGATAACCAAAGAGATAGCTGCTGAAGAAAAGAGGCTCCAAGAACTCCCATCCATCATCAGCGAGCTGAAGCAAGAAAGACAGCATCTGGCCCGCGAAACAATAAGGCTTCGTCGCCGTGTGTCAGAAGTACCAGGATCGGCCGATGATGATCAGAGTGTACTAGACTCGGCCGATCAAATTAGACGACGAGCTATTATAGCCATAGATGCTTTCCTTGGATTGTAAAGAATGTTGTAAACATTTATTGCTCCTTCAATGTTACTGCGCCGATTTGGCTTTGAACTATTTCTTCAGTCAGCTCTGCATTTATGTATGTATTTACTCTGATAGGACGTGTCTCACCATCGATCTACCTCCCCTTCATTTATAAGTAGACCATTCACCATCTCTAGAGGCATACACATCACTTATCTTCTCTCCCTCTTTTACTGTCCCAAACTGAACGGCAAGATGTCTTCTTCGTCCTCTTCATCCTCTTCCTCTGTCAACCAGGTATGAACTTCTCTTCTGCCTTTCTCCCAAGCATCTCAATCGCTCTGACGCTGGGTAACCCCTTTTATGTCTGTTTAGCCGAAATGTTTCAGCCCTGGTCTAGAACGAGCGATAGAAATCATGCATTCAGAAGAGCCACTATCACGGGCAGACAGAGATCTGATAAGAGCTCATGCTGAGGAACTCAGAGATCATGTCCCCGCTGCTGTCCAGGAATACTCGGACCTTATAGATGCTCACTTTTTGGTCCGCAAGCGACCATCTTCTGAAAAAAGTCCTCCACTTCCTTGTAAAGCTAAAACCGAAGTTGCCATGGAAGATCTGGAGGAGAAGAAGACCCGCCTGCTGATAGAACTTTGCAACCAAGCCGAAACTGGAGCCACTGCAGAGGACCCGAAGGAGAAAAGGCTCACCCTTATGATAGAACTGGGTCGCATCAAGAGAGAAATCCAGTGTAGGCGTAATCAGTAGACATATCGGTATTTTTATTCTAAGGGCGACTTGTACCATGTCGGCCATGTAATCTGTCATTTTCACCCAATAATGAATCCCAATGTTTCCTTCACCAGATGTGTAGACAAAAACCGATGTGAAATCGGCCATGTTATCTTAATATATTTTGCTGCAAGTTATGCATCTACCCAAATGCTTGGATAGTACCTTTTCAGATATCATCCGTTTAAAGCTCTTGGGAATTCCTCCCCTTCGACCGTCTCCAGAATATATGCATTCCCAGGGGCGCATCGGCCGATTCTGTACGGCCCTTCCCAAGTGGGTGACCATTTAACGAATTTGGGATCTTTGGATCCTATCGGCAGCACCAACTTTCATACCAAATCTCCCTGAGAGAACTGTTTGACTTTGACCTTTTTTTCATACCATCTGGCCACCCTTTTCTTGTTTTCTTCTATACTAATCAAGGCTCTTAAGCGTAAACCTGCCGAGTCGTCAAGTTCATCTTTCATGAGAAAGGAATAGTCATCGGCCTTTAACTGATCTTGTAACGATATACGCCTTGACCCTGTCCTTATCTCCCATGGCAAGACCGCCTCATGACTATAAACCAACTGATAAGGGGATATTTTAGTGGCTCCATGACAAGCCATCCTGTATGCCCATAAAGATTCAGCCAAAGACATATGCCACTTCTTGGGTTGCTCTTCTATCTTTCTCTTGATTAGTTTGATTATCCCTTTATTAGACGATTCTGCTTGACCATTGGCTTGAGCATAGTATGGAGAAGAGTTTAATAATTTGATCCCCATATCGGCGGCGAACTCTCCGAATTCTCCAAAAGTAAACATTGTCCCTTGATCAGTTGTGATGGTTTGAGGAATACCAAATCGATAAATAATATGGCTTTTAACAAATTCAATCATATCGGCCGATGTCACGTTCCTTAAAGGAACTGCCTCCACCCACTTAGTAAAATAATCTGTGGCCACCAATATGAACTTATGCCCTTTGCTTGATGGAGGATGAATCTGTCTGATGAGATCTATTCCCCAACCTCTGAACGGCCACAGCTTAATTATTGGATTCATAGCCAATGCTGGCGCGCGCTGTACATTGCCAAACTTCTGACAGTCTTGGCATCCTTTGTAGTACTTGAAACAATCCTCAAGGATGGTCGGCCAGTAATACCCATTGTTCCGGATCATCCATTTCATCTTGTGAGCCGATTGATGGGCTCCGCATACGCCCTCATGGATTTCTCCAATCAGAACCTTTGCCTCTTCCGTTCCCAAGCATTTGAGAAGAACTCCATCAATCGTCCGATAAAACAAATCATCCTCAAGCAACACATATTTTGTAGCCTGAAAACGTGTTTGCCGATCCACCTTTTGGGATGGTTTTCTCAAGTAATCGGCGATCTCCTTTCGCCAATCATCGGCCGCGAGCTCTAGCGTCATCGCTCCCTGAATCGGCTGATACCCAGAAGCATGTTGGGCCAGTCTCTTGGCCTCTTCATTATAATTCCTGGGGATATGCTCGATTATTGCAGACTTGAACTCTTTTAAAAGCTGAAGGAAATCCTCATAATAAATCCTCAAGATATCATCCTTGCACTCAGATCGCCCCGTTAATTGATCCACAATGAGCATGGAATCTCCAAAAATTTCGACTGCATCAGCTCCGACTTCCCTTAATAATTGGATGCCTTTCAGAATGGCTCAATATTTCGCCTAGTTATTAGATGCGGAGGCTTCTATCGGCAGAGAGAAATTATAACTTGCCCCCCGAGGCGACACAGGAACAATGCCGATTCCTGATCCGACCCCACACGAAGAACCATCAAAATATAGAGTCCATGGAACTGGTTCAACAGTGGCGATTTCTGGTCCACAATGCTGAACTACGAAATCGGCCATCACTTGACCTTTGACGGCTTTGGCCGATTCGTACCTTAAGTCGAATTCTGACAAAGCCAGGATCCATTTTCCAATCCGTCGTTTCAAAATCGGCAATGATAGCATATACTTCACCACATCATCTTTGCATACGACTATGCATTCTGTCGATAAATAATAGTGCCTGAGCTTGGTACATGAGAAGTATAAACACAAGCATAGTCGCTCCACCGGGGAATATCTTGTTTCGGCGTCTAAGAGTCCTCTGCTGACGTAGTATACCACTCGTTCTTTCCCCTCAAACTCCTGTACCAACGCCGATCCAATAGCTTGTTCATCAGCCGATAAATATAACTTGAACGGCTTACCAGGCTGTGGTGGAACCAATACCGGAGGTGAAACCAGATACTGCTTGATATTCTCCAGTGCCTTGCGCTGTCCTTCTCCCCATATGAATTCCTGGTCAGGCTTTAATTTCAACAGAGGGGTAAAAGCCTGAATGCGTCCTGATAGGTTGGATATGAATCTTCTGATAAAATTGACCTTGCCGATGAGGGACTGTAGTTCAGTTTTATTTTGTGGGGCCACCACTTTGTTGATGGCGTCTATGGTCTTGCGGTTGACTTCTATCCCGCGCTCATGGACCATGAATCCTAAGAATTGCCCAGCCGATACACCAAATGCACACTTGTTTGGGTTCATCTTTAACCCATGTTTCCTTGTGCACTCCAGTACTTCCTCTAAATCGGCCAGATGATCTTGGTGACCTTTTGACGATACATGCCTTATATCGTCTTGACAGAATGGATGCCACTCTCATTGCGGTCTGGTGCCTGTAAGTGTTTTGAACCTTCATCCTTTATATGCAAGTGAATAACACAGTAATATAGACAAATGACTAACAATTTTCATTACTCAGAACGTGTCACCACAGTGGTGCCGATAAGGAAGTAGGGTATCTAAACCCAACATCCATAAGCTAGACCGTGATTAATTCAGTGCTTAACGACACAGACCCCCTAATGGTTGGAAAGAAGATGAGCGTAAAGAAACAATTACATGCCATGATGGTTGAGAATGCAAGGAGAGTCGTAGGAGCCTACATCAGCAGACGCATGTACGACTGGAGCGATAGGTCTTGCATTATAGCTCCTTACCACTTTGAGTATGTTTCCCTATCCTGTTACTTTCAGTGGAGTTGAATGTTTCACTTAAACACTAACGTGGTTACGTATTTCTATAGCAACCATTGGATTGCTTTCTTGATTTATCCGAAGATTGCGAGGGTTTGGGTACTTAACTCTCTGGATCGTGATCCAAAGACGTACAAGGACTTCATAGGGGTTCTAGAAAGGTAACATCAATTATTGTATGAATTTATAATCTTTAAAATCATACTAATTGCGCAATATTGGTTTCCTTTTGTATAACAGTGCCTATCAATTCTACCTCAAGCCGGGTGGTCAGGGTCATAAGACACGGAAGAAAAAAATGGCATACAGAACACATTTTCCATTTCATTTTAATCAAGTCTCACTGTGTTGTAACTTAACAATATACTTTGTTTCGAACAGTGTGCAAAATAGGCTCCTGGTAGCATGCATTGTGGGTACTATGTGTGCAAATACATATCAGCTGGCAGTGGGGTATACATGAGATTTTCTACGGAAGAACCAAGCATATGGAAAAATGTAAGTATTAGGGTATATACTTGATTTCGTATGTAATATTTCCTACTGCATTTGTTTGGTTTACTTACCATATTCGTAATATTTGGTTACTTCATATGTGCAGCCACGTCTCCATTCCGCGCAAGAGAATTTCCACATTCATGAACAGACACTCTTATTGGCTCTATGCTACTCCGCTTCATCATGCGAGAATTCATTTGGCCACAGGGTGCATACCATGATGAAACTAGTGACATCGCACAACATCCCGACCTTTGTGATTATCTCAGAAAAGGAGGCCCCATGGATACCATTGAGCAAAAAAGGAAGGCTGAGGAGGAGAGACTGAAGGCACTTGATATGTAAACTATTTTTTATGATTGTACATATGTATGGTTTGGATGACACTTGTGTTTTTCTATGACTGACCTACACTTAAGTTTTTAAATGCATGAGCTATGACTTTGTATGAATTATATATGTTGTCATGGTTGCTATATGAAATATATTGTCTCTGATAAATTTTGTTTTCTGCTGTTGAATTATATTTCAATTTGTCGCTGGGGAACTGAAATAAAATGCCAAAAATGGTTCAGCTTGTAAGTTACTGCTGTAACGGCCACGATGACGTCATCGTGGCCGTTATTGCAGTTCGTGTCTTCAATAACGGCCACGTGACGTCAACGCATATTACTGCAGTGGACATTTTCAATAACGGGCAACATGACATCACGCGGCCATTATTTCAAACAACCCTGCAATAACGGGCATCATGACGTCACGGCCGTTATGGGTCACCTGCAATGACGGGACCGTAATAGCGGCTGGTCGGCCCATTATTGCAGTGGCTTTTTGCCTGTTATTGCAGGGCCCGTTTGCACTAGTGAAGGAGTTTTCTCGTTGTGATTTCAAACATTTATTCAAATATATCTTTGATGGCTCTGCAATGTAGAAATCATAAATGGATCTTCTGTCATCATCTTCCCCACGAAGGGATGATGCCGCACCTCAAGACGAGGATATCGAGCAAATTGCATCCCAGATGGAGTGGGACAATGTGGCCGACGTCGGTGTCCAATCTAGGGACGAAGAGTCCGACGTCGGTGTCGAATATGGGGATGAGGACAGCCCTAGGATTGGACAGGAGGCTATCCGCAAGCGCACGGATACTGTTGTAGCTTTCACCCAGGAGTATTCTATGGGTATCGTATCCACTGAGGAATGTGTGTACTTTCTCTATGGTTCAGGTTCGTCCAAGGACACCACACCCGCTAGAGGTGAGGGTAGAAAGGGTTCCTAAGGCTGGGTTTCAGAGATAAGATAGAACTGTCCTAATTACTTGCTTCGGGCTACTAGCTTTCCACAGAACAAAGACTAGTAAGCTCTAGTAATACAGCATTGAGATATACCCGAACGGGGAGGGTTACGCTGGATAGATAGGGCTGTCACCACCTGCTACCTACCTCATCTAACCATGGGATATACCACAACCAACAGGTAAGTCTAGTCTAGACACCACATCTACACTATCGTTACTACTTTAGCCTATGGCCTTAGACTAAAGCACCCACTAGAAACTAGTGAACTACTGATCCAGCTAAGCAACTAAAGAGCTAGAACTATAACTTAACTAAGAAATCAGGCACATAAGAAAGTAGGAACACTCACTTTGATTGACAAGCATTCGTCGAGGTACAAGTTGGAGAAGAGTGCCGACAAACTTGGCACTTTCCCAAACTCCTCCCCACTCTTTCCCTAACTCTAATCACCTCTAGAAATGAGCTTAGAGCTCATGAACACAAGAGGAACTCCAAAAGGGAGTAGAGACAGATGTGAAGGTGTGTCTCTCTTAGAAGCACCCCCCCCCTGTATTTATAGGGGTGTGTAGGTGTCACACCCGATTCTAGAAAGAACCAGATGCATCTCATGTGTGCGCTAGGATCATGTTCACACACACATGATAGACGGAAAAGTGTAATATATCAAAGACAATGCTCAATAAGTAACTAAATAAAGTATTTAACCATATTACACTCCGAATAAAAGAGACACAAAGGTCTTTAAACGATACACCGATATACCCTATATGAAGTCTGCAACAACTCCGTCTTCCACAGGCGATGACTGGTGAATGCAAAGCCTAGAACTCCTCGAAGTCGGCGAAGTTCTCCTCTTCAAAGTTCTCTTCTGAACAACAGTGGGCAAGGGTGAGTACTCTTATGGTTGGTACTCAGCAAGTGGGGTGAATATGCAAGGCCATCAAGGATAGGCTAAGGTTTGCAGCAGCGGGCACTTTTAGTTGGTCAAGTATTTATTAGCAAGCACCTATTAACTAGGTTTAAGTTTATACCATCCCACTTTAGCAAAATCATAAAGGTACCATCAACATAAACATAAACCATGAACCACAATTTAATTAATCTTCAAGTTTCATTATCATGTGAGGGTCCAAGCCACTCTTAACCGTGAGTACGGCAGTTATAACAGTTTTACACTCTGCAGAGGTTGTACACTTTACCCACAAATCGTGTTTCCCTGAGTTGCCCGGGTTTGCAAGGCCCTTAAACACTTCCGAGGTGAGTGGCGAGGGTACACTACGAAGCCTTTACAAAGACATGTCGAGAGCTAGGCAGCCCGCTAGAGTTTCAGTAGCAGTGTGGTCCATAAACCTCCCTAATGGTCAGCTCCTTAGACAAGGCAGCTACCCCAAGAGGACCGGGCTATGACCCCTATCACCGACCCCCTCCTTGCCCTTTCGGTAAGGCCACCATCTAACTACACATCTAATTAATTGGCTAAGGTCAGAGCCATATGACTTTGTGGTTGCACTATTTTCTTGGGTGGTTCTCCATGTTCCCATTAATCAAAGTTGATCTTGAATTAACGTGGTATAACAACAATATGAAATGTGAACATTATTATCATAAGAGTAAACCAACACCAATCCCAAAGTTTGCAACTAAGCGTGACTACCCAACATGAATAGTAAACCCAGGTGTTTCAAGGCTTTGGGTAAAAGACTAGGTATGTCCTTAGCATAGGTAACCCATCAAGTTTATGAAAAGCAACATTAAAGTAAAGTGAATTATCATGTTGTTGTTGGGACTAAATAGAATATGCAGGGGAGGAAAATCCACTTGCCTTCCTCAAATAGCTGTTGATTCTCTTCCTCGTTAGCTTGCTCTTGGTTTTGCTCAAACGTCACGTTGTCTACGCGATCACACAAACAAGCATACACAAACAAATAAAAAAAAGTACAACAAGCAGTACAAATAGAGAGTAAAAATATGATAATATTGTAGTTCATGATGCAAGGATCGCGTCAGCGCAAGAATTGCTGAAATCGGAGTTGAAACGATGAAGATATGGCTAAAACAGTGATCTAGGGACCTAACTGCAAGAGTTTTGAACTTCCAGGGGCTAGATCTGAAGAAATCAGGGGCTAAAACATAATTAAACCTTAAACAGAGGGTCGGAGTGCAAAAGTAGAGGTCCTGGACGGCGGATACTAATTCTAGAAAGGTCAGGGGTCGGGTCAGAAAAAGAAAGGGCTCAACTCTAATTATTTTTCTACTGATCTGGACTGCGGGTTGATTCCTGGAAAACCTAGGGGTTTTTCTGCAAAGGTTCCGGGGACGGCTAGGGTCAGGCGAATCTGGTCCGTTGGATCAGAATCGGGCGGCGGGTTAAGGGTCGGGCGAATCGGACGCTGCTCGGATCTGTTCTGGCCATTAGATCTAGATCGAGCGGCAGGAAAAAGGGTCGGCTCGGGTCGACCCGGCGGAGTTAGGGCCGGGCGAATCGGACGGCTGCGCTGGGCGCCGGCGGCGAGCGAGAGCGGCGGCGGACGTCCAGAGTTCACTGAATTCGGTGTTCCGGGGCTCGATTCAGGCTGGGGTTATGCCGGGGAGAGAGAGGGTGACACGGCAAAAGTGGTGGGGGTCACGGGACGACCGTGCGGCGAGCGTAGACCGGCGGCCATGGCGGCGGGCGGAAACAGAGCTCCGGCGAGAAATTGGAGCTGTGACAGAGCGAGAGAGACGGGGAAAACGGGGGCGGCTTGATGCTCACCACCACGCGGATCTCCGGTGAGAGTTGTAGTCGTTGGAGAAACAGAGGGACGGCGAGTCGACGGAGGGGCGGCGACACGGGGGGGCGGCGTTCCTCCGGTGTGTGGTTTCCAGCGGCGTGCAACAGTGCGGAGTAGAAGTAGACATTGAAGATGGCTCTGGGTGCAAAGCGGGGCTCCGGCGTGGGTTTTATAGGGGCGGAGTGGCCGGGGAAAAGGAAGGCGGCGGCTCACGCGGCGGCCTGCGAAGGAAAGGGGCGGAGCGCGTGCCGCGGCCAGTATGGCAAGCCAGCGTCGCGGGGAAGGAAAGAGGAGACGCTGGCGACGGCGCGGAGTCGATCTGGATTCAGGGTGAGGAGGAAAAAGGAAAGGGGAGGGGGCGCGGATGACGGCGCGGCGCATCTGTGTCGCGGCGGAAAAAGGAAAGAGGGGAGCGGTGCGGGAGGAAGAAGAAAGGAAAAGAAGAGAGGGGGCGCCAACAGGTGGGACCCAGCTGGCGGTGAGAGAGAGGTGAGGGAGAGTAAGCTTTTTGGGCCAGCCGAGTTGGGCCGCAGAGAAGGAAAAAGAAAAAGGAGAAGAGAAGGAGAGAGAGAGAGATTTGGGCTGGGCTGAGAAAAAAGAGTGGGAGAAGAAAAAGAAAAGAAAGATGCATGCACAACTTCATTTTGGTGGCTTTTATAAAAATATTTTTTTAAAATTTTAATTCCTATATTTTTGGGTGTTACAGTAGGAGGTGCTTCTGCCATGCAACACGCTGAGGCCTGCCCAAACCGACATCAAGGACCAATGAGGAGGTGCCACATGCAGCAGGTACGGCGGTGGTGGCCTTCCTGGTTCGGCCAACCTGCCTGGTTCGACCGAACCAGGTTTGTTACCAACTGACCTCAACTTTGGTCGAGGTGCTGACACGTGGTCCCTAGGCTTGCAAGTATGTGAATAGGCCTTGTGCTCTGTCAGTTCCTTGCTCTGGTGGGCCTCCTTTGCTCTTGTAAGGCCATTTGGCGCATTTTGTATTTACGCCTTGAATCTTGTTTGCTGAATTCCTACATTTTCACCATGTATTTGCATGCATAAAGAAGTCAACCAGCACTGGTGGAATTTGTTAGATAAAGCCCTATTCTAGTGTTGATCCTTGGATAATTGTCGCTTTTATGCAGGTTTTGACGGTCGAAAAGTGGTATAAATCGAGCATCAACGAGATCCCCCACACTTGGCCATTTGCTCATCCTCGAGTGAAGGCGACAGAACCAAGGCGGAATGGATGCTCTGGTAAGGTTTCTGCATAAAAGTTCTTCTAAACCCTTACCTTTGTTCACGAACCTTGAAGTGTCTACCAATTTGCTATAGGTGGTTGAAGGATGGAATGATGATGACTTAATTATCCTCTTCCGTTCATCTACTGACCTTGGGAGGTTTTTAAAAGATTTTTGAAAATAAAATAATCCATGGTCTTACCTTCAGGCAGCACTCTCAGACACTCATTTATTCTATTTAGTTCAGAAGTGTAACCCCCTCTCCTTTTGTGTGAAAGGTTAAGTGGAGCTCGGTAGGAGGTTTATGAAGGCGCTCTTGGAGGTACATATGTTGCAACATCAAAGATTGGATCCATGGAGACTCTATATCATTTACCAGTTTGGTCAAGAGAGTGCACGTGTGGCGGATGTGAACTCTTTCTGCATTGATCTTTTCTATCTTCTTTTTCCCCTTCTTTCTTCTTTTTTTCTTCTTTTTTTTGGGTCATGCTTCTTTGGCATGCCATCTTTTATTTTTCTCACTCTCTCTTTTTTTCAGGGGAATACTTGGAGAGCCTTCTGAGGACACTTCATTGATGGAATCAAATGATAATTCGTGCACGTGCCTCTCGACCAAACACATAAAGGAACAAATCTTGCTTGGGTCACAACATTTGATAAAGCTCAACGTAACAGCAAGGCGTTTTTATGTGGGGGTTTTCACAATGTAGGGTAACTGCATATGGTTGTGGTAGGTAGAAGGATAAAAAGACCATGGGATCATTTTGTATTTAGTTAAAAGAAAATTTCCAAGTTCAGCAAGAGAAACAGGTAGAGAAACTTTAATCAAAACCATATCTCATCAATCAACAGCTTTAGCATTATGGGTTCCCTAACTGGTGGTTTGCAAAATCGAGTATGGTAAAGAATAAAACTTATGCATGAATCACCCAACGGCATGACGGGTTCTCATGAGTTAAACCGTTTTAGATTAGGCAATTTTAATAGCATGTTTAATACTCGGAGAACAGGGAGAAAACGGGTGGGGACGTGCAAACCGTGAGTCAAGGACAAGACGGTATTGGATATTCACTTGCGTACGAGTCCGTCCTGCGGTGCACATGAGTCATGGGGGTGTGTGCTGGATGTAGCGAGGATCTCCCCCACACTTATTTTCGAACCTGTCTTTATTCAATCAAAGCAAAAAGTAAAATGCAAGGGGGCTCTGCCGGCATTAACACCGTGGAGCCAAAGTTTGAATTATTCAAATAAAATGGGGGCGCTTACAATGAAAGCAAAATGAGGTAAAGCAAACTAATCGAAGGAAAAAAAACATGATCCTAGCGCCCACTGTACTAAACTAAGCTAAGGAAGATCCTCGGATGAGTTATCATCTTGGTTACTTCCCTTTCCTAGAGCCTCAGCCAGCCAATCTATGCCGCTGCTCAGGCTGCTGTGAAACAACCGGAGGTCCTTATAGACTCCGGCCACTACTGCCTTCTGATTTCTCAATCCCTGGTGCAGCTTCTTATGTTCCAGTTGTAGACCCTTCATCTGGAAGATAAGTTCCTCCTTTGACCATAGTTGCGGGGAATCAGCCGGCTTCTTCATGTTATCTGCCTCCCTAGCTGGTGGTCGCACACCAAAAATCTTGAGGCATGGCTGCAGCGGTGGGTCGTCTAGGGATATCTTCTCCCTCCTGTAGTCATGACTTATAACATCCCCATCCTCATTGAGCAGCGATCCCACATACCGCTCGTCTGGCTTTAGCCTTGGCCCCGGAGCATCTTTGTCTTGGAACAGCATGACCCTGACTGTCTCAATTACTTCCTTTGGGCGTTGTTTTCGTGACTTCTAGCCCCGAGCCTCCTCTGGTTGTGCTGTACTTTGCGAGGACTCCTGCACCGAGGAACGGGGGGGCTGAGCGGCTCCTGCCCCGGTTCGACCAACCTAGGGGGTCGGCCGACCTGGGCCTGGTGCCTCTCGGCCTCTCGCTGCGCACAGCAGCGGGTTTCGTCGCTCGGGGCACCACTTCAGTTGAATTGATCCTTACTTCCACTAGATCGACAAGGTTTGAGGTCTTGGGACTATTCGCCGAGGTTGGTGCTGCCATCAGCTGATTAATGGCGGCGGAGTTGACGAACGCGACGACTTCCTTGTCGGCCATGGGTGGTTTCAAGCAGTGTAGATGGGTTTGGAGGTGGAGAGGTGAAGGATAGATGGAAAAAGGTTGAGAGGAGGAGGAATGGCTATTTTCTGCCGTCGGAAAGACCCGAGGCGGCCAGAATTTGGGCTAGGACACGAGGATGGCCTGGCCTGTCAAAGGTGAGCTGCTGGGGCTGCCACCCTGGTTCGGCCGACCTGGCTAGGTCGGCCGAACTGGGCTTGGCCCAGCTGGCCTCCTTCCTCTTCTGGGTAGCAGTGGGGAGAGTTTAGGGAATTTATACAAGTGGCTTACCTTAGGATATGGCCCATAAAGCCTTTAATAAGGTATATGGTCGTGTTGAACGAGTTCAATCACGCCTATATCCTCATCTATGGTTGTATTATGATCTAAAAATAATTTCAGACGATGGTCGTTTACCTTGTGGACGTTACCTTCATCATCTTGGATCATTATAGCTCCATGCGTTGATGTGTCGATGACGAGGTAGGGTCCCGTCCACTTACTTCTTAATTTCCCGTGACCGAAGAGTTTTACCCTGGAGTTGAAAAGTAATACCTTATCTCCGGGTGTGAAGACTTTCGGTTTCAGCATTTTATCGTGCCATCTTTTGGTTCTTTCTTTATATAGTGCGGCATTGTGATAGGCCTTGTCTCTCCACTCCTCCAATTCTGATATCTGCCTCTTCCTATGCTCTCCAGCTAGGTCCAAATCCATGTTCCATCTTCGGATAGCCCAGTGTGTTCTATGCTCCAATTCAACGGGTAGATGACACGTCTTCCCATAGACGAGTTGATAGGGCGACATTCCAATGGGAGTCTTGTAAGCTGTGCGATATGCCCATAGTGCATCCGCTAGCTTAGGCTTCCATTGGTTATCCATCTAATTGACGGTCTTTTGCAGAATATTCTTGATTTGTTTGTTTGATATTTCTGCCTGACCACTTGTCTGAGGGTGATACGGATTCACTTTGGAGCTTGTGCTGCCATAAATCTATGAGCTGTTCTGAATCTATTCAAAGCATCAACTTATTCTCCAAGAAACAAAACTCTGTTAGGAACTCATGCAATTAGTTTTCATATTGCAATTAGTATTCAATTGCAGATGTTAGTACCTTTTATCAAAGAAAACCAGTACTCCATTATAATATGGTTCTGCTATAAAGTTTATTCTGCTCTACATAGCTCGCTGACATTTTTTTACATCATATTTCAAATTGCAATTAGTCAGTAGGTAATGTAGCAGAAGTTGAATGACAAAAATACGTTACCTCTAACAGGGGAGCTCGTGCACCCTACGGGCAGAAACGTTCTTGATGACGATGATCACTTGATGTACGATGATTGGAGGCGCAGAAGAACGGGGCACCGGCCGAACGCGCCGGTAGCAGGGAAATGTGTGCGTGCCGGTGGCCTGGGGCGACGGTGGAGAGGATTGGACGCCGGTGGCCGGGACAATGGAGTCTGGGAGATGTGTGCGCCGATGGACAGGGTAGCCGATGTCCTGGGGCGTCGTCGGAGGCCAGAAAAAAATGAGCCGGCGGAAGACAACGGAGGCAGGACGCTGGTGGCAGGCGGCGCCGGTGCCAGTGGGCAATGGAGGCTGAAGAGTTACACCAATAGGGTGTCGTCGGAGGCCAGAAACAACAGAGGCAGGGCGAGCTGGATGTAGTAGAGTCCTGGATGCATGGAGCAGGGACACCGCCGGCCTGACGTAGTAGAGTCCTGGATGTCGCCGGCCGCAAGACAATGGAGGCAGGGCGGCGGTGGCAGGGGGCCGGACCTCGTCGACAGGATCACGTCGATGCCGGGGTTCTGGCGCTACCGCCTGCCGGAGACGCGGGTGCCCGTCGGGGAGTTCAGGCTGCCCAAGTTCAAGCTGTCCTTCTTGGGTAGCCTAACGCGCGTCCTCAGGGACGGCATGGGGACCAGAGCCGCCTTGGACGCTGGACAGGCCGACCTGTCGGACATGGCGATGGACGACGGCTCCGGCATGCCGTTGTTCGCCGGTGAGGTCTGCCACAAGGCGGTGATCGAGGTGAACGAACAGGGCACCGAGGTTACAGCAGCCACCTTCATGATGTGTGCCCCTACATGCCCGCGGGGGAGCCCACCGAGGAGAGTGGACTTCGTCGCCGACCATCCCTTCGTGTTCTTTGTCGTCGAGGAGGTGTCCGGAGCAATCATGTTTGTCGGGCATGTCCTTGACCCAACAAAATAGTTGATTACAGCCAGGTGCATTGTCATATGACCTGTATAAACCCTATAATGACTTCGTCAATCAAAATATATTAGCCTAATATCTAGGTAGTGTTCAAGGGTGTTATGTCGGATCAATGTATACCACTTCTACAAGTAGCCGCACGCGGAACTTAACAGGGCCACACATTTTTCCTTGGTGCGTGCGTGAGAACCCATGATGCACGCAGCTTTATTTCGGGTTTCTTTATTCGTGCGGATTCCGGTTGGTCAATCAAATTGTGCCTCGCCCGCATGCCTGGAGTAAAAATTTTGCTTCTCGCCTCAAAACTGAAAAGTTCCCCGCTGGCAAATTTGAAATGTAGGACAGTAGGAGGCAAATCTTGACTTTTTTTTTTGAACGGTAGGCAAATCTTGACTGACCCAAATACCTCTTACGCTCGAGGAACCCTGGACTATCCATTGACTTTTCCCTTTTTCTCCCGAAACAACACGAACCATCTCAGCCAGCCGATAAGCATAGCGGTTGCTTATATAAGTGGCTTTTTCAATCTGATGTACATATGCACATGTTAGCATCTGTCTACAGAGCGGGATAGCAAATCCAGACCAGTCCAGGCAGACCATATTTCAAAAGCATAACTTTCCAACCTCCCATCCACCATCAGGGATCGCACCTGACTTCATCAATCAGAAAATATATTAGCCTCCGATTGGATTGCATCGGTTCACCAGCGATTGGATTGCATCTGTTGTATCAATCTTAGAAATCTTTGAAATTTGCAAATTAAATGAAACTATATATTATGGTGAGAAATTTGCAAATTTGGGGATAATCTCTATTCATCATAGAAATCTTAGATTGAACCAAACGCCGATTCCAATTATATTGCAGCCGCAGGAGTCTTTTCCTTAACTTGTTAATATACGTGGAAATAGAAAGCACAATTTCCAAACGAGGTGTGTATCGGGTTTCCTTAAAGCTAAGGTGTGAATACGAGGTATGGCCGGTATTGACCGTATGGTATTATTATTCAGGGGGGATACTGGATCTCTCCGAGAAGTAGAGAAGATCTTGATGTGAATTGTGGAGTACAAAGGAGAGATTCTACTCCACGAGCTGTGACCGTGTTCGCCATGGCGCGCAAGCGGCGAAGGAGAGGGCCCGTGCGCAGGTCCAACGGCGCCGGTCTGACGGCGCTCTCGCTCTGCCTCACCAAGCGCCTCGCCCCCGCCGAGGGAGATGCCGGTGACGCGAACCTCGCCTTCTCGCCGGCGGCCATCTACGCCGCGCTGGCGCTGCTGGCCGCGGGCGCCCGCGGCGGCACGCTCCGGGAGCTGCTGGACGCGCTGGGCGGGGAGTCGCGCGACGCCGTCGCGGCGTTCGCCCGCCGCGTCGTGGACACCGCGGCCGGAGTTCCGCGACGCCGCCGCCGCGGCCTACAAGGCCGAGGCGCGCGCCGTCGACTTCAGCAACGAGGTGAGATCCCCGAACATGCTTGGGCATGAACTCATCTACTCATAATCACCCTAATCCCTTTCGATTACTATGAATGCATGAATTGAAATATATAAATTTATTTCCTTTTGTCATGAAGCTCCAGGAGGCAGTTAGCGAGATCAACGGCTGCGTGGCGGCGGCCACCAACAACCACATCGGCTCGATCCTTGATTCGAGCTCAGTGAACGCGTTCACGAGCCTCGTCGTTGCCAGCGCCGTCTACTTCAAGGGCAAGTGGGAGGTGCCGTTCACCAAGTCCCACACCAGGGTGGACAAGTTCCACCGCCTCGACGGCAGCGCCGTCGACGTGCCCTTCATGCGTTCGTCGCGGAGCCAGCTCGTCGCCGTCCGCAGTGGGTACAAGGTGCTCAAGCTCCCATACAGATCGCCGGCGGCACCACCGCCGCCGCCACAGCGCAAGAGAGCATCCCAAAGCAAGGCTGCCGATGAGCCCGACGAGGCTGCCGATGAGCTCCCGAAGTACTCCATGTGCATCTTCCTGCCGGACGAGCGCGACGGCCTCGCTGGCCTGGTTGCCAAGATCGCGTCCGGCCCCGGGTTCTGGCACTACCGCATGCCGGCCGAGCGGGTCCCGGTCCACGACTTCCGGCTGCCCAAGTTCAAGCTCTCCGCCTCCGGCAGCGTAATGCAGGCCCTGAGAGACGACATGGGGATCAAGTCCGCTTTCGCTGCCGGCGAAGCGGACCTGTCCGGCATGGCCATGCGCGACGGGGATGAAGCCGGCACACCGCTGCACGTGGGGGACGTGCGCCACAAGGCGGTTCTGGAGGTGAATGAGGAGGGCGCCATGGCGGTCGCCACCGGCAGCTATATGCTCTGCGGGGCTAGTGCGGTGATGGATCAGCCGGAGACGGTAGATTTCGTCGCTGACCACCCGTTCGTGTTCTTTGTGATCGAGGAGGTGTCGCGTGCAATCGTCTTTGTTGGCCGCGTCCTCGACCCTTCAATTTAAGGGTTACGACCTCAGAATACTCTATGGTTCTAATTGTCTCCTAGAATTGCTTGGTGACTTTGTTGCACGATTCCTCATCGATAGGTACACAATTGAGCCCTATTATATTGTTCTACTTGTACATACATCACACATATACGGGACATGAAATGAGCAGATGACATGACGAGGAGTGCAGGCGCACTAGTATCCAAGGTGTGTGGTTTTTTGTGTTGATTTAATCCAGATCAGAGTTAGCAAATACGTTTCTCGTTATATATCACCCTTAATTTCAGATCAGATTGATCATGTTTCACTTTTTGTATTTCTTTCTTGAATTGCTTAGGAAATCATGCTTGGTAGCTAGCAACCTATTCAATATTTTACTTGTTTTATTGTTTTGTTGGCTAGATTTTGAATTTTTTAGTTGAATTTTATGGAGAGACTTTGTTCATGTTAGAGGCAAAATTTACACCAAAATGCTTAATAAGGCTAAATTTTGAAGTATGGACATAACACACTTTTTTTACATCTAATAACTAGCAACCCATTCGATTCTTTACTTATTTCATTAGCTTGATTTTGAATTTAAATTTTTACATTCAATTTAATGGAGTCATTTTTTCATGTAGAGGCAAATTTTGCATTAAAATACTTAGGATGACTCCCGAGTTTTGAAATATTCACATACCACTTGTTTTTTGGTTGGTAACTAGATTCTTTTGTTTGATACATTTGCTGGATTTTGAATCTTTAAGATCAAATGTATGGAGAGGCTTTGTTCATGTTAAGAGATAATTTTTGCATCAAAATGTTCAAGTTGACTGTTGAATTTTGAAGGATTCATACAACCCACTTATTTTATGTTTGGTTTCTTGTAACCAATTTAATTCTTTGCTTGTTACATTGGTTACATTTTGAATCTTTCGGATGAATTTGACGAAGAGTCTTCCTTTTCATGTAAAAACAATTTTACATTAAAATGCTCAGCAAGTCTACTGATTGTATTGATTTTGATAAAAGAAATTCACTAAAATATTTGAAATTCATTTTTAGAGGATATTTTTCATATAATCCTTTTTAGACTCTTTATTAGATCTAGAATTGCACAATGCTTGGATATAATTTCTATTAAAATATTTGGAATTAATTCTTATAGGATATTTTCACATAACCCTTTTTATTAGATGACTTTTTATTAAATTTAGAGTTGCACAATTCTAGATTGCAATTTACATTGGTTTGAACTTCCATTTATTCTTATCATGAATAGATCAATCGAGGGTGAATGTGCTGTTTGAAGCCTTCTGATTCTAAGCTTATGAATGGTGTCGATTCTGTTATGAAGACTGCCCAGACGAATTGCAACAACAAGTTACAAGATGATTGGCATGTACACTACCCATGTGTTGATTGCCGCAATTAAAAATAGTTTCGCAGCATTGAGCAAATCTGTTGTTATTTGTTGGTTAGGGGTTTCATGGAAAAACTATAAGATTTGGAATAAGCATTAGAAAAATTATGAGAACTTACATCAGAAAGCTTCACAATACAATACGGTCTAGAAAACCATGCATGCGAACATCAATGAAAGCGTCAATGAAACAGACGAGGTGTAAATGAAACTGGCAATCCATATTTTACAATTAATGAATATAGAAAATAATCACTTTTTAGTACTAATGAATGCTGAAAATAATAGTTTTTTCTACAAAAGGAATGCTGTAAATAGTTAGAGTTTTTACTAAACAATAATATTGCACATGTTAGTAACGTTTTAGTGCTTCACCGATAATATTCTCATACACGTACAGGTCCTTATCATTTTAACATGGTGGGAGATTTGGAGAGAGCTTTTAGCAACGAGAATCGGCAAATATAAGGATCATTGGAAAATCTAGGATGAGAAAATCTCTCCAACTGATTATGATTCTCTATGGGAGTTGATTCTTTGAGAGAAGTGATTCACTAGCTGAAAGTTACTCTCTATGATTCTCTAAAATTAGTTTTATTAAAAACAGATCATGTGTGAGAAGTAAATCAGGAGAAGCTACTTTTTTCAATTTCTAGCTCCTTAGTTCATCTCAGAGGATTACTTTATAGAATCAACATAAAATTATTTCTCTTAGAAAAACTATTTGGCAGAGCTTCTCCTAGATTCAGCCTAGAAGCAGCTTAGAGAGCTTTGCCAAACAAGACCTTAGTGTCTCCTTATACTCCACCCCGATCCATAAAGGTTAGCAGTGATGGGGTAGATCATGACCGTAGATTTGAGCCATGAACTTACAGTGATGACCAATCAAGTTTCATCGTTGATCTATATCTTAAACCGACGGTGATAGATATTTTCACGATCGGTTCCAATGGTCACCACACCACCTACTTATAAACCGGCAATTGAAGTTTACAGACTGTACTAGCGGCGACGGAGGGTTACAAATAATCAAATCTGTAATACTGTTAATAAAAAATACAAATCAAATTTATTGGTTGGATTCGGAATCGGATGATTATATTGATGGATATGGATCCAATCCCCATCCGGGCTCGGTGTCCCAATTCGTCTATGAGTGCTTCCCGTGCCTGCCCCCGCCGCCCAAAATAAAATTCGGGGAAGAGCTTAGCAGGAGTTTTGTGAGTTTCAAACTTTCTTTCGTGTTTCGGGAAGGTAATGAGGCAGCTCATGTATGTGCAGGCTTGGCCTCCTTGTCTAACCCGAATGAGGTTTGGTTACACTCCTTTCCGCAATGTTTGGTGCGAGTGACCAAATCTGATTGTAATCCTGCTTTTTCTGAGTAATGAACCTCTCGGTTTGTCTCAAAAAAAATCGGGGAATCTGAAATCAGACTTTTAGTTAGACAAGAGGAAACAGCAGCAAATCAAATCAAACCAAATCCGTGAGAATCAAACAGGAGGAGGGGTCAATTGGTCATGGCTGCGGCAGCGCTCCTTCGATCTGTGGCGAGCAAGATGGCACGCGCACCACCGATGCATCGTCGTCCTCTTCTCGCTCGTGGACTTCATGGCGGCGCCCGCTCAGGGGCTGGTGCTTCTACTGGTTCCACACAGCCGCCAGCCAGCAACCAGGTATATATGTTATACCTGCACTGCCTTTCATCACTAAACAAAAGTTTCAATTTGTTTTTTATTTTTACTTTCATCACTAATTATGCAAGGTGTGCATAGATAGATTTATGTTTGCCCTTCCGTTTTTTCCTCTGTAAGCAACTTCTGAAAACACTGAATATGGATAACTTCGTATACTAAATAACATTATTTCGAGACCTATATCATGTCACGCAACATCTTTGTTACTCGAGTTTATTACGTACTTTGGTTACCTTATTTGATATTTTTCTCTTGGTTTCTTCAGGATCTTGGTGCCCACAGCAGTGAATCTCTACGGTACGGCCGTATGTTCCAACTTTGGGGTGGTTTTCACAGTATCCCCATTGCACGATTCAAGCAATGTGGTCCCTGACTCCACATGTGCCACTACCTCGATTAATATCCTAAACTTCTGTAATGTTGAGAGCTATAAAGGTTTACATGATTGCTGATAAAATATTTCGCTCCCATTTGTGATTTTCAGAGGGAAGATTACACGCTAAAGCTAGCGCCGGTGTGGCTTACATTACACTTGTCGGCTCCCTTATTTACGTGTCTGGTTGGCTGAAGCCGGGGGTAAAAAGGTTGGTAGACAAAGTGAATGCTCTTTATATAGAAAGGTCGATCTTTAAACATGACATTCAAGCCATTGAGCGTGAGTGTCAGCGTCTGAGTGTTATAGCTGAAGATGTGCTCGCCAATGTTTGTGAAGCTCCAAGCATGCGAAGCCCAGGTTATGCTCTCTCTATATTTCTTTTAGTAAGCAATGAACACATTCAAGTTTCATGATCTCTTTTTTTTTTTTGAGGGTCAACGTGGGGGGAGAGGATCCCCACCTGAATTTCATTTAATAAGGTGGCCCTGAATGACCAGATGGGTAAAAGTTTACATCGCTATGTGGGTTTACATTGCCAAAGAAAAAATTGTACACCATTGAACCATTGATCACCTAGGTGGCGATCAACACTGGGGAGCCTACAGCTCCAGGATCTTGCTGTGGTTCGGCACGTTTGCAGAGTGTGTCCCCATAGTCTCCCCACGGAAGACAATGCCATTTCTCCGTTTCCACAGTTGCCAATAGCACAGCAGTATGAAGGTGTCAAAGTGAGCTGCCGGGATGCTCGATGGACGCGGCAGGCGAAGCACATCAGCAACGGCCTGCTCTTGCAGATCAAAGCCCAGGGACCGCCAGGAGGAGGATGCGAACTCACAGTGGAACAGCATGTGCGAGGCAGTTTCAGGTGCCGTGCCGCATAGCTCGCAGGTGTTGCTATCGAGGATGTTGCGGCGGTGCAGGTTGGCCTTGCACTGGAGTCGGTCATGTTGGAGGAGCCAGGCAAAAAACTGAACTCGGGGGGTGCGCAGCTCGTCCAGAAGGTCGCATCAGTAGTCCCAGTGTTGGACTGCATCGACTTGAGCAAAGCATACAGCCCTGATGTTTGTAGCTTCCCAGCTTTGTCAGTGAAAGGAGAATGACGTTTGTCATCACTAGCTGATAGCGTAACTCCGGCGATGATGCCATCCAGAGCAGTGAGTTCCTCGGCCGCGGCAGGCGTGAGCCTGTTGACAAGCCACGGCCGTAATCCACTGCAGACCACCTCGTAAACCGTCTGCTTGTCAGAGAGGCAGTGACTCTGTAGAACTTGGAAGCGCTCAGAAAAGCTCTCTTCGCCGCACCAGACATCATGCCAGAAGGTGGTGGATCGGCCATTTCCAACTGCCACCGTAGTGATTGCTTGGTATAGTGGTAGTAGCTCCTTCAGCGCACTCCAATGGACCTTGGACGTCGCCTTCCATCGTGGCGAGGCAGACATTTTGGCGCACCCATCTGGCCCAGGAAGTAAGATCACCCTCGTGGAGCTTGTGCAGTAGCTTCAGCAACAGGCATGTGTTCTGAACGGCCAAGTCTTTGATCCCGAGCCCGCCCTGGTCGCGCGGGCAACGTACATTATCCCAGGCAATGAGGCTGCTCGAACCATCATGATCTCTGATGGTGCTGTGCGGCGCATGATGATGTTCCAATTCAACGAGCGGGAATTGTTGTTCTGTCCAGTTTGGGCATTCTTTTTTTAATAATTGGGGTTTATATTAAATAAAAAGACAAACAACTAACCCAACTACATGTAGCACTTTTTGGTAAAAAATACTGATACCGCTGAATTCATGTTTGAATGTGTTTTCTGTAACCATGATTTTGTTGTTAGAAATATTATGCCATATAAATTAGTGGTTAAAGTTCAGTTTTGGAGACTGCCTGAGTATACACATTAAAATGAAATAAATACTAGATTACCAGTGATCAGTAAATGAATGCTTCAATGTATTACTATATTGTATACATATTGCCATTTGAGAAGACATACGTTGTACTGTTAGATATGTTTATTAGCTTGGTGTTTCAGGCGTTGATTGCTCAGTTTTAGTGTGCAAAGCTCTCTTCTTTCTTTCCTTTTTTTTTGTCAGAAATGTGTATGGTTTCATTTTATCTATTGTGCTGATAAGATGTACGTTCTGTTGCACTTTAGCAGCGCAATTGCTGATTTTTGTTGTTAATGTGTGCAACATGCAGGACATGGTAAGGATCCTGGTGGTGCAACAGAGAAGGGAACAGGGGTTGACAAGTTTGAAAGGAATCGGTGCTCGTAGCCTAAGAGGGGGAGGGGGTGAATTAGGCAACTTTAAAACCTTAACTATGGCTCAATCTAGTTTGCATAAAACTTAAACTAAAACATGCTATCTAGATGTGCAAATAGAGTTCTTCTAGTGTGAAAACCTCATCCCAAAGAGTTTTGCAACCTATAGCTAATCCTAGCAAGATACTACACTAATAATGTAAAGGCACACAAGTTGCAATATAAAATGCGGAAGCTTAAGAGTAAAGGATGAGGGGAAGCAAACTCTCGACACGAAGATTTATCCCGTGGTTCGGTTAGGCACAAAGTCACTCCTACATCCACGTTGTTGAAGCACTCACAAAGAGTATTGCTTCCCGGCAACCAAGTCTCTTCCAGGACTCTTCTTGACTCGCCACCAAGGCTATGTCAAGTCACCACGGTCACCTTGATCCCGCTTTCCACTAAGGACCTTCTCCACCAAGAAAGGGGGTCTCCACGTCCCCCGCACAAGGCCGTCGACGCCACTCCAAGAGGGTCGTAGACTTGCCGGCGTGCCACCAAAGCTTCAAGGGGCCAGCACACCGAGATACACTTTTGGTTCACTTCTAGAACCAGCACACAAGGTTCACACATTGCTTCTCTCACTCTTACAAGAGCTAATCCTAGCACTAAGTCTCACAAAGCTTGTGCTAACCTAAGGATGTAATCAATATGCTCTTGGGTGGCTTGGAGATGTTCTGTGGTGTGTATGGGGTTCCTCAAGACTCCAGCAACCTCAATGACCCGGGGTGAGGCATATATATAGCCCACAAACTCAATAGAGTCGTTACATACATTTACCTAGAAAAGTAGGTAGGCGTCGGATCATCCGGTCATATGTGTCGGATTATCCGGTCACACTGAGCCTGTTTCCTAGCCGTTGAAGTCCCAACGTCTCTCTGTGCTGACCTCATTGCTCCGACGCCTTATCCGATCGACCGTCGGATGTTCCGACGCCTCAGTCGGTTCATCCGGTCGTGAAGCCAAGTCTGCTGAGCCAAAACATGCTCTCGGGCAGTAGATGCTTCAAAATTACTCCGACGCTTGTTGCATGAGTTGTCGGATCATCCAGTCGCACTGAGCATTTCTGATTTGATCGTGTTACCCCACCAGAATTGCTCCGACGCATGATACTACTGGGCGTCGGTTTATCCGGTCGACTTGATATTTCTCCCACTTGTCTAAATCGTCATTGAGATCATTCGGACCCCTAAAATATATCTGTCACTCTGCATTTTCACATCATCCATTGTATCTTGGAGACAATTTGTACTATCTTGGAGATGGTTTGGACTCAATTCATGGAACCTAAAAATCCTACAAATGTAATCTCACAAACTTGTTAGTGCCATTGATCATGTTGTCACTCAATCACCAAAATCATAATATAGCCTAGTGGGGCTATTTTCCTTACAAAGTTAGACAAAGAAGTTGCAAAGGTGCATTGCGAGAATCGTGTCAAGGAGCTAGCATCAAGGACTTGCAAGCTGAGATCACCAAGGGCAGGATTGCATTGGAACGAAAGTTGTAGTTGAGAGGGGGCTTAGTGTTAACTGCTGAGTGTGTCACTTATAAGATTACTGTTCCTAATCGATATGATGTATGCATGGCTAAAAGTGCTGGAGTCCTTGGCGGTTGGACCATGCATGATGGTGGTCATGATTTTGCACATGCGTTGCTAGTTGCTAGTTGCTACGGGTAATATAAATTTTATCTGGATCCATATGAGATCACCAATTTTATATTCTTTCATTCCGTGTATAGAGGCCGTGACCGCATGAGGCATTGATTATCTGGATTCTGATGATTTGTCTGGTTCCGGTTCCGATTACAATTTCGATTGATGGACTAAGAAATAATTGTTTACTTTAGAAATAGTTTAGAAATAGTAGAGAAGAGATAAAGATAGAGATTTGGGGATTTCAGGTTCATCGCAGTTCATGTTGGTGTTGATGACAATGCCCAGACCGAGTGTTTTGGACGCGACCGACCTACCATGGCCGTCGGCCACCGGAGATCTCGGCCAGCAGCTGACGCCGTTAATAAACAGACAGCCCTCCGACCATGCTCCTTTTGCGACTATAGAAAGAGAAATGTTTGGTTCAACACTCTACCCTATTTCAGTGGCACCTTCAGCTAAGGGCCCACCCAGCATCTTTTGTACTCTGATTCTCCGTATCATATTATCGTACCAATGCAAGACCTAGTACATTTGTAATGGCTTTGTGTGCACAAGCACATGCCCACCTCCAGAACTAATCACACAGCAAGAAACTTTGAAGAAACATGTAAACAACTACAGAAAGGAGGTATTAGAATCAATTTCTCATGTCACAATTCATGGGTTGTATGCGCATACAGCCCATCCGTCTCCAATCCAGTTATTGAGTCAGCTATCTGCTTTTCACATCATCCGATTTTTATTTTAAAATGATCTGAAAACCCTCGATCTCTCTAATCCTAGGCACAAACATATCGATTAGGTGGAAAAAAGTATTGAGCACTGAACAGGCAGCAATCAAGAAGTGAGAGTGAGAGGCCATAGGACCATGACACCATTGATGGCCCCTGCAAGAGATGCTCAAGCGCCAACAATTCTATTTAGTCGTACAAGATGGTTTTCCTTGTGTTTCGTGGGGGATACAGGAGACTGATCCTTGCCTCTAGAATGGGAGCTACTTTCCACCGTTCCAATTAGAACATGATGTCGGCAAAACAGAGGAAGGGGCTTTCCTTTGTAAATCTTGTGAAAAAATTGTTTTCCGAATGGGACCTAACTTGGGTAGCAAAACGGATACAACCTTTGCTTATTAAAATAAATTGGATACACGGATGGAAATACAAAGCAAATTACTTGATTGCAGCACGCACACAAAACTCCATACAAAGTTTCCCATCACTTATTTCTAGATGTAGGACATGCATACATGGTTGAGCAGCCACCACATCATTTATTAAAGTACTTGATGAGACAATGGAGGGACATTGAAGCTACCACCATTTGTGCTGTTTATTTGGTTTCTTCAGTGCCACCACTTGAGGTGGTCGGCATGTTGAGATCTTCATCAGGTTCAGCGCTGGTTGTTGGAGCAGGGTTGTCTTCAGGGATTTGGGAAGCTTCTTCCCCTGATTTGTAGGGATGATCAGTTGGACCATCTTCTATCAGTTTGGAAGTTGCTGCAACAAAATGAGGTTCCTGATACAAAAGACAATGGAAAATTAACATCATGTACTGAATTAGTCAAGTTTAATGGTAAGGAATTGAGTTTTGCAAGTTATCATATGAACCTGTTGTAGCTGGGAACCGGTGCTGGACATGGATGCCTGATCATGATTTGCCACAGCCCTTTGGCGAACATCATTGAGGCAGACATAGGACTCACTAGAATTAATGGCCTCATAGATATCTGATTCAAGTATGCTGGAGCGGTCATGGGATTTGGCACACATCCATGCACGAACAGTAAGTTCTTCGACAAATATCTCCAGGACCTTTGTGACGACCGATGGTGTCTCAGATGACATCATTAAGCCACCTTGGTGCTCTCTGATGATCTGTACAACAGAGCTCATTGGTATAGTGTGATTGTTGAAGTTCACCGTGTTCTCAATGTCCCCCACGATCTTCCTCCAGAACTCATCAAGTTCTTGTTGTTGCAATGATGGCAACGGTGTTGGTGGCGATCCATGCAACTCTTGTGGACATCCAGCTCCTCCTTTTGATCCACTTGGCATAACTTAGCACCTGTATAAACAGAGTTGTTTGATACACACATACTCAATTAGGTAGTATTTAGTTTATGATAGTTAATGATGCACGGTATCACCAGAAAAATACATAAAATTGTCACAATCGTGGAATTACTTTCCAAATATAGAACAATAACACTCAGACTAACTATGACCTCACCCCATACAAAAGTGAATTCACTTACAAAATTAGCAAGGTAGATCTGTTACCTTACTAAAGCTTTGACCAACTTCTGCTTGGAAGTGTTGATCAAATAGAAGTAATTGATAGGAGAGCCACAATGGCTTGGGTGGTTTATATAGGATTGCAAGGTACCTTTTTAGAAAGCAACCAACTGTACATCGCCTTATCAGAGGAAAGCATGGAGTATTGTCCGCATTCGGTGGTCATGTCGTATCCTCGAGCTTTTCATTAAACCCACAAAAGCCATAGCTTTAAAACGCTCTAGGTTTTTAGATATATCCTCCAGCTCATGCGTACCTGTCCTAGTGAAACTGAATGGCGCTAGAAGAAAACATGTACTATTGTTTGTGTTCGGTGATAATGTCGTATCCTGAAGCTTTCGATTAGGCATCTGGTGATCATGTCGTATTGTCAAGCTTTTCATTGTCACAAACAAGCTTTAAATTTCATCGAGAACCTTGTGAATATATTAAACGACGGTGAAATTGAAAGAGACACTAGAGGAAAGCCTGTATCAAGCTTTCGGTAAGGCACATAAATGAAACCCATGAAGCTCAAAAACTTTTGTAGGTTGTTAGATTAGATATATCCTCTACTTATGATTAACTGATCATTATTGCTTACAAGCTTTTCATGAGATGAGAGCCTTTTCGACATCACAAGTGTGTAATGAACGGGTCATTTGAAACATAACAGCACCATAGCAAAGCATGTAGTGTTGTCCATATTCTATGATCATGTCGTATCCTCAAGCTTTCGATTAGGCGTTGGGTGACCATGTCGTATCCTCAAGCTTTTCATTTAGAGAAAGAAAATTAAACCTAAAAAGTTCCAAAACTTTTAAAATTCTTAGATATATCCTTCACCTCATGTTTATCCAATCATTATCACTAACAAACTTTAATTGGATTGAGCCCCTTGTAGATTACATGAGTATTTAATGAATGCTCATGTCAAATTGAAGGGCAATAGAGGAAAGCATATGCTATTGTCTATGTTGGTGATAATTTCATATCCTCAACCAAACCCTTCTGGTAAGGCAACATAAAACCCAAATAGCCCTAAAACTATGAAGGTTGTTAGATTTATCCTCCAGCTCATGCTTATCCCATCATTGTTGGCTTGTTGCTAACAAGCTTTTCACCATATGAGAACCTTGTGGACATCACTAGTATGTAATGGTCACTTGAAACTAAAGGGCACCATAGAAAAGCATGTGATTGTGTCCATGTTTGGTGATCATATCGTATCCTCATGCTTTCAATTCAAGCATTAGGTGATCATGTCTTATAACATGCTTTCCATTCAAAAAATAATAAAAACTGTAAAGCTCTAAAACAAGGTTTTTAGGCTCAGCTCATGCTCATTGATTTAAGGTAATGATATTCTACAACCCATATGTTCATATTTAGTAAATAGATTTCAGTAATGTTCCTCAGTAGTTATTGCTGAAAATTTGTTTAATAATTAGTTATAATTATTAATGAACACATGGCTTTTCACTTGTTATTTACAAGCTTCTCATTAGAAGAGCGCCTTGTGGACATCACTGTATTTAATGAATTGTCATGTGAAAATAAAGAACACTAAAGGAGATTACTATCTATGTTTTGTGATCGTATCATATCCACAAGCTTCTGATTAACTGAATTCTTAGAGTTGTATGATTTTGACTAAAAGAATTTTAGAGCTGTATGATTTTACTGCAAATACTCTTTATCTAGTCAGTGTAACTTATGTCATGAGAGCCCTATGGAAATCGCTTTTGATGAATGGCCTTGCGTAATCAAAGGACAACGGAGGAAAGAATAAACCCTCTAGTTTTTTATTCAGGAAAAATAAAATGAAACGACTATGCTCACACTGTTTAATTGTTGTGACAAACATGAGGTGTGGAGTGTTAACGTGGCAATTTAGTAGTATATGATCCCATAACATTTATATTCATCGAATATATGGATCATGGTTGCGTGACGTGCCACATGAACAACTGGCGTACAATGGTCAACTTCCACTAACCATGCTCGACCAAAAGTTCAAGACTCAAACCATCCTAACCATGCTCGATCATGACAGCGCCACTGCAAGCAATCATGACAGCGAAAACAGATAGCGGTAACCAAAAAAATAATAGAATCAGCGCTTGGTCACCGGCATAAACCAAATATACAGAAACTGGCTTCTCAAAGCGAATGAAATTAAATAATTAAATAATAGACTTAATACATTACATTCTTGCAAGATTTTCCAGTGTACCGGACTGCAATGCCAGTCAGCATGTAATGGACCAATCGATGCCGAGGGAAAACAGCATTGTTAATTAAAAGACACGACCTCTGTTGGTTAAAGAAACTGCAGCATTTGTATCAATTCAGAGTTTTTCAAGAAAAAGAGCTATATCACACCAAACAAACAACACTTAGCAGGATATCAACAAGATCAATGGTACAAGTCAAGAAAACAAAAACAGTAAATAGAATTGATCAAATTGATGTTTGCCAGGATGCCTACCACCCAACCATGAAGGTCAGTGTACGTGAGCAACCAGGCAATGGATGATATAGGCAACAGGGAAAAAAAGGAAACCAAACTAAACCTTGGTGACCTCGGCAAAGTTGCCTCAAAATATAACAATGTTAATGAGAAACATCATCAATATTAAGAAACTAATTCAGTCTGCATGCTCGAAAAGGCTAAGCATTAACACACAATTAGCTCAAAAATGAAGCGAAATAGGAGCTCACAGTTATCTCATACCACAAAAACAAATTGGTGATTAAAAATACGTCCTGTGTTGGTTAAAAAAATCAGCAATGGCATCAATTCTGAATTTTCCAGAAAAACAGATTTATCCCACCAAACAAACCCCACATAGCACAATCTTAGAACCAGATAAATGGTACAAGTCGAAAAACAAAAACAGTATATAGTATTGATTCAATTGATGTTTGCCAGGATGCCTACCACAGAATGATGAAGGTCAGTGAGCATGAGCAACCAAGCAATGGATGATATAGGCAACAGGGAAAAAAAGGAAACCAAACTAAATCTTGGTGACCTCGGCAAAGTTGCCCCAAATTATAACATGTTAATGAGAAATGCCATCACTATTAAGAAACTAATTCAGTTTTAATGCATGAAACATATAACCATCAACACAATTGGCTCAAAAAAAACAAAATAGGATCTTACAGTAACTCATACCAGAAAAGCAAATTGATTGCAACAAGTCAAAGAAAAATGGAACAGTTTATGTTGGAGTATGAAAGAACATTTGGGAATTCAAAATGTAAACGACAGCAGCATTACAAGTTTCGATAACTGGAAGTAAAATGTTCTTTTACTATACAATGTCGGCAAGGATGGCCATCCATGTAACGAATCAGTTAATGGATAGAATAGTTGAAACATCCAGGAGCAACAGTAATTTTGGCAACAGGGAAAAAAAGGAAACCAAATTTATTGTTGGAAACCTCGGCAAAGTTGCCCTCCCAGGTAACAGGCATTTTTGTTAACAACAAGCATCACTACTTAAAACACCGAAATACTAACACTAACAAGCATAGGAAATACACTCAATAAAACAAGAAACCATCAGATTAACAAATAATAACTATGACAGTTACATTGGAAAAACTACTTCAACCATATCATGTTGCTACTGACTTGAAAACTGGGATGAGTACAGCCACAAGTCTTAATAACTGGAAGTAAAATGTTCTTTTAATAGACAATGTTGGCAAGGATGCTCATCCATGTAACCAATCAATTGATGGATAGAATAGTTGAAACATCCAATAGCAACAGTAATTTAGGCAACAGGGAAAAAAAGGAAACCAAATTTATTCTTGGTAACCTCGGCAAAGTTGCCCTCCAAAGTAACACGCAAGCATCACTGCTTAAAACACCAAAATACTACCACTAACAAGCATAGAAAACACTCAATAAAACAAAAAACTATCAGATTAACAAATAACAATGATGGATACATTGGAAAAACTACTTCAACCACATCATGTTGCTACTGACTTGACAACGGTGCAGACTACAGCCACAAGGCCATAAGCAAACAATACAATTTATGATGAACACCAAAGCAGAAGGCATATGAATTATCCATTATAGGGCAGCTATGATAAAAGGGGTGAAAAGAAAAGAGGATATTCATCAAGCTAATAAAGGCCACCACAAGGACCTAAAACTAAAATATAGAAACATTAAGTTGCAGTAGATACGATTAACCTCAACTAGCAACCCTCCAAACTGTCTGCGATTACAGATTAGGGAGTAAGGGTAAGTTGGATCACATGAACAAGTTGGGCCTTGAAGCCTTGAAGGTCGTCTTCAGCTTCCTGGTTGGTGGTCTGACCACGCGGGACACAAGAGGGAACTTAATCTTGGCATTGTGGAACTGCTTGGTGTTGTCCCTCTTGCAGAGCTTGAAGTGGACCGTTGCCGTCTTAATGATTTGGATGCAGGGGGACCTCACACGGTGACGGGAGGCCATCTCGTTGTACATCTGCTCCACAGCACCATTCAACGTGGTGTCACGGTACTCCTTGTACATGTTGTGGTAACCTGTCCTGCTCTGGTAGCGCAGCCAGATGCCGTAGTTCTTGATTGTGGTAGGGTTACGCTCAAAGATCTGAAAAAACCGACCATGTTTAGAAGCATATATGACAAAGAAAACAACTACTGCAACGATTAAGGGAGAACCAATGCTAGAGGGAAAGCAACACATAACAAGTTCAAATTTTCTACAGCTTTTCAGCAGCTAATTAACCAGGATAGCTCCCATCCTCACCTAGCTCTATTAAAGCTACATTTACTTGCAGATAGTCAAAATATCACCAAGGAAACCTACTCAAAAAATTATCAGTTTGTTGTAACCTTATCACCTAATATGATGCTAGAGTGCCAGACTACTGCTCATACAAATAGCAAGCAGGGTTGGGTGAGTTGCAACAGCAGGACTTAAGGTGGAATGTTTTACATTGGACAGACAGCTGCAGCAGGATTTTGGCATGCATTAGCAAGTTGAAAGGTTACAAGTTTCAAACACTCTATTGCTGAAAATTAGTATTATCTATCGCAACTTCAGCAGAAATGGACCCAATCACAACTTAGTGCGGAACAGCACAAACTCATCGCTCAAGTAATCCAAGGGCAAAGCCCATTCCGCACAATCGACCTAAGACTAGGTTCATCATTATAAGTTTACCATCTCAGACCTTGTACTCAAATGGGTATGCCTATATTATACAAATCACTACTCACTAGAGTAAGTAGCGCAAGAATACACCATTCTATATGCATGTAACCCATCGGTAGAGAGGCACATCATTACTTGTGCAATCGTAACACACTTATCTACTGCACATTGGCAACGTCAAAACCATTCGATCCACATGAATTCAGAAAGCATTGCAGCATTGCCGGTAAGAGGTGAACGAGCCGTACCTCGTTGATGGCGAGAACCTGGCCATTGCTCTTCTTCACCTTCTTAAGCTTCCTCAGGAAGTACCTGCGCGCGCACAAGCCCACAAGCCATCGTCAAGAAAAGCGCACCAAAGCAACAATCAGAGGAGCATGGTGTCACCATGACACTAACCAGAACTTGGACTTGGAGCGGACCTCGTTGGGGGCCCAGAGCTTCATGCGGTAGATTTTGGGGTGCTCATCGCCGGGGTTCGGCAGCGCGCGACCCACCACCTGGTACTGATGGAACTGCGCGCTCCAAACAAATCACACAAAAGCGGCCGATGTCAGCGCCCACGCCGGGAAGAGCAGATACGCGGTGGATCGAGAGGAGGCAGAGATGGCGGCGGCGCGGAGAAGCTTACCCTGTGGGCGACCATTTCGGCGAGCTCGCGAGGCCGGAGGCGGCGGCGGCGGCGAGGGGACCGAAAACCTAAAGGGGGGAGATGGCGGCCGACAGGAGCGAGGAGGCGGAAGCCGAGCATATTTATCCGCTGGGGCGAGAAACCCTAGTGGGCCGGGCCGCTTAGTTTGGGCTTGATTGATTTGTTCAATTCAATGTGTTGGGTCTATTTAATTCTGGGCCGTTCTCTGCAATTAGCATCTTTTTGAGGAAGACAACAACTGTTATCTTAAAAAACAAATTTTCACTTAGAGGAAGAAAATAAAAATAAATAAAATTGGACAGAAGACTGCTCGGTCTTTTCTTCCCGCCGATAATTCTAGGCCATTTGTAGTGTTTCTTCTCAGGACTAGTAGAGACGCACGTGCCCCAAACACGTGTTATAAAAATCTAATAATATTTTTTTTGAAATAGAGAACTATCCTACTTTTAAAGAAGCATATATGCTTTCGTACAACAATGCTGGGGTTACCAGCTTACCAAATGCACACGAACAAAAAGAATAGAGAAACTACCCAACGACTCAGCGCAAACCTGGTAATTAAAGAAATACAGACACCACAGAAGAGATCGACAAAACACACTGCTAACAGGTAGACTAAGAAAGGCATGATAAAGACATTGTCATCAGCTTGCTGGCGAACCATATCAGCAGAGCCTCCCACCATGCTTGCACGCGTCCTTTGGAGATTTCCATCTTCTTCTGATCTTCCTCACGCAGTAAAACCCCCCATTTCTGCAAAAACACAACCTTGTAGACGACGTCAAAAGAAGATGATGGGAACTTCAGTTTAATCATCATTTTATTTCTGTTAGTCCATAATGCCCAAGATACAATAGCAAAGTAAAAGAATTTAGCTTCATAGTCTGAGCACCCTGCACCCCATTGGCAGGCACCCTCTCAGGAAATTCGTCAAATCGTCCGGCGTCCTATCCATCCTAATGCTTCCTTTCAACAGCTCCACACACATTTAGCTATCACACACCCAAAGAGAATGCGACATCCTCTACTACCCCACATAGCACACATCTTTCACTCGCTTTCCAATTTTTCTTTTTCAGCGCTTCCCCTATCTGCAGTTTGTTTAGAAAGGTCAGGCTTAGGAACACTCTGAGTTTTAAAGGATTTTAGCTCTTCCACCTTCTTTTCAGCCTTCTACTGTTAATCCCTCTGAAAGATAGCACCGTGTGCATGGACTTTCTGGAGTAGACCTCTATTTTTTCCAGCTTCCATCTCCGGATTCCAATCCCCCTCTTCAAAGCAATCAGCTATCATGGCCCTTTTATCACTACAGCATGAATATAGTCTAGGGAATTTTTTCCTTGAGAGTGGTTTCCTGGATCCATGTGTCCTCCCAGAATTCGGTCTTCTTGCCATTATTAACCTGAAAGGTCGCCCCCAGCTAAATTTCTCTTTTACTTTATGCAGCCTTTTCCAAAACCGAGAGCCTGTTTTCCCTTTGCAGTTCATGAAGTTTGTGCTTCTGAGATATTTTGCCTTAAGAAATTCCCATACAACATCCCCCTATTTTTTTGCTTATATTCTCCATATCCATTTCAAGATCAAGGGTTCATTGAGTATCCTGGTGTTTATGATACCTAGGCCCCCATAGTCATTAGGCAAACATACTCTCTCCCATTTTACCTTATGGTATCTGAATTTTACTACGTCTCCCCTCCAAAAGAATTTGGCTCTCAAGCCATCCATCTGTTGGTGGTTCCCTTCATATAGCATAAACATCCCCATCAAGTAAATGGGAATACTGCTCAAAGATTGTTAGTCAACATCAGCCTACCCCCTGTAGTCAGGTTCTTTCCCTTCCATGGCTGTAATTTCTTCCTCATTTTTGCCAGCACCCTCTCAGAGGTTTTGACTCCCACATTTCTATCACTAACAGCCCTAAACAAGTCATGGGGAGGGTTCCAACATTACAATTCAACATGTTTTCCATTCTTTCCTGCTCCACTCTGTCCACTCCATAAACAGTAACCTCACTCTTGTAATAGTTAATTTTTATAATTGACATCCATTCAAAATAATAGAGAAGAAATTTCATGTTCATTATTGTCTAATCATCACAGTCCATCAGAATTACTGTGTCATCTACATATTGCAGGTGTATTAAACCTCCTTGTATGATGTGTGGCAGCACCCCTTGATATGTCCTTTCTGTTGTGCTTTTCTAATAATTTTTTGCAATTATATGAAATATTGTAAATAATAATTTATATGTATAGTAAAGATGTTCATGCAGCGAGAACATATTTTTTAAAAGAATTAGTAACAAGAAATTTTATATTCAATAACCAATAATTTAACATTACACAGAATAATATCATTTAGTAACCAAAAGCTTGCAGGTTTCCTTTTTTCTAGTTTACTTGGAAGCATCAAATTAGGACTAAAATACAATGCACTGTTCTAACTTTTAGTTTGAGACAGGTTCTTCTAGAAAAAAGATATATGTGCATCAACACACGTGATTTAAAAAATTCTAGTAATCCTATGAACATCAGAAGATTCATGCATCCCTAACTAACATTTTGATATTTTTTCACAAAATTTTGACCAGAATTTATAAGCACATGGAAATCATAAATATTTTTTGTTGATATTTGGGGCATGTACCCGAGTAACATATAATAACTAAAATAATACAAATTTGGATGTTGATGTATGCAAGGTTCAAATGTCAAAAAAGTTTAAATGTACACATACATTCATCCTCCAAACGACCACAAAAATTTAAATGCGCACATATATATCCATCCTACACACTTTTCTTGTTATACACAAAGTCAGCTCAGAGCAAGAGGCACGGCACCGTGAGGGGCGCACGGCAGCTTCGTGTCTCCGGGCAGCGTCATCTCTGTTAGTCGTCTCCGCAGCCCTCCGGCGGGCGGCGGCAGCATTGCCACGGCGGCATTGTCGTTGGCGCCTCCATAGCTGGCAGCCTTTCAACGGCGCTGTCAACAGCGGCGGCAACTCGTAATCGATCGTGGAGTGTTTGACGCAGATGACGGTGATCTCGGTGCAAGTACAGGCCACGACGTTGTGTTCGTCACTTCGAGAGTGCACGAGCTCCGGGGTAGCGGGGATGAGTCTTGCGTCGGCAGCGCCATCTCGTCTTGTACATGGCTTGCTCGAGGGCCACGGCTCGGGCATAGAGCTGAGACCATCTTGTATGGCACGACGTCGAGCCTGCGTCGGCTGGCGTCATCGTCGTCTTCATGGCGATAGAGGCTAGCATACTCATCTGTTGCCGTTGGGCATCAATGAACTATGCATCGTGGATGCGAGCTATAAAGACGTGGTGATGGCCTACGGCATGCAGCTCCCAACTCTATATGGTGCATGTGTACGTAGATGATCTGTGCGACGGAAGAGAACCAAAAATAGAATGAAATCAATCTATAGCATTGGTGAGCACGAGGGGGCATATGGGGTCTTTGCTTCTCGACGTGTTCCTCAACTCTGATCCAGCTCCGGCCCTCGGCAGCAACGGTGATACAACGAGGACGACCGAGGAGGGCGCCGCCGGCCTGGTGTCAAACCAAGCAGCTCGTCGTGCAACGAGATGACGGCGGGCGTGGCGTGGACGATGAGCAGGACGGGTGCTCTGCTCGGCGGCTGAGCCGAGGTGGACGTCAACGACGAGCCGAAGGCACCACACCGCTGCCTTGTTCCCCGTGGTTGGTGGAGTCCTGATGGCCGAGCTTTCGCTCCTAGTGGTGACGGTGGTGGCGAGCTCGACGGTGACGGAAGGTGAATGGCGCCGGCCCGAGCGACTGGACGTCTCCTGGCTTCTTCCTGTGTGAGTCTTCATTGTAAAAAGCAGCCCCCTCTGCATGAGGGAGGCATGGCCTTATATAGGCACCTGCTAGGGCAGCGCGCACAGGGTTGCGCCGAGTCTCCCGGCCTCCCGGGGCACCGCCGTTGGTTTTCAACAAAACGTATCTCCAGATGTTGATTTACTGGAAAAAAAAATTGGGTGAGGACGGTCCCCAAACTGCCTCCTGAGGGGGACCCATCCTCGATAGCCGACGCGTGGCGCCCGTCTGCATCCAACGCTCGCGACGACGATGCCCTTCCGCGGCTTCGCGCACGCTCAGGCTCTGAGCCTCGGCTCAGAGCCGATGTCGCGCTCGCACAGGCCCAAAAAGCTGCCGCTTGAGTCCAGCCGGGCAGCCCGGCCATCGTGTAACGTTTGTGTCGCCTTCCTCTCAGATCGCAGCAAAGAAGGATAGCCGCCAATCCACCATGGCGGGAGAACCATATGCGGAGTGACGCAGCCACCGTATAGCAGGATGCAAGAGAACGATGGCGGTCTTCCCTCGTCGCCTTTGTGATGTCTTTGCCTGCCCTAACACACGACGGAGAGCAGATAATGCAGATTGCATCTGGGTAATTGTTGTCATGATTTTTCGGGATCGAACAGTAACACCAAAGCTAAATTCCTTTTGAATTGGTGCTGCAACACTATGTTGAATTCCTTTCGAACTGGAGCACCAGTAGTACAAACTAATTAGAGTGGCCCATTGAAGTACTATATCATTGCCCTCCACAGAACTCCGTTGGCACACTAATGGTGATGGCAATTCTTCTTCACATGAATCTAAACAAGATTGCACACTTTGATGATTACAGATTTTTTTAACACATGCAGATGCATTTTGCATAAAGTCAGAGAGAATCAAATTGTTTAACACAGCCATCACATTGAAGATTTTGCATTCATATGCATTTCAGATTAACAATTAACATTGATCCTGTCAAACCATTACAAACAGCTCACCTCAAATGTCAATAAAAGAATCTCTGTACATGTGTAATCCGATCACTACAAAGTACAACCCAACATTTACAGTATGGATTGCTCCAACAAAATGACTTCCAACTCGGTGGTGACCTTCAGTATTGTTGATGACTTCTTCAGCCGGCAGCTAAAGTAGGCGTGAAGCTCAGCAAAACGCCTTTCTGACATATGAGTTCCAGCAAAACACTGCAAGAAAGATACAAGTAGAATTGATTAATGACAACTCTTTAGACTCCAATGGCATCAATGTTTTACTAGTTCTTTCAGAAATATGGCATCAATGATGGGAACTTGGACCATTATTTTGTACCATCTTCATTCTTGTCTGAAAAATTAGTAATTTTTACCCTATCTCCCTTTCCTAGAATGTCACTACTACCTGTGGACACAGAGCCAATACATGAATTGTATAATTGTACTAAGATTAATGGAATCGAAGCATAGTTTCTTATCAACCGGTGGGGTCTGCATCAATTGAACATAGCATCAATTGTACGTCCTTGTGTACATCTTGACACGGCCATTGAGCGGAACGACGCCAAATGATGAAGGCGACCCAAGAGGACGAGGGTGCTTGAGGTGCCTCTTGAGGCGGCCGGACGAGAGGGCCGTTGAATGGTATCTTTGACGGACCAAGGCAGCAACGGCGATGGTGGAGGACAATTGAGGCGGCACCGGTGGATGCCGAGGGACGGATGTCGAGGTGGAACTTGTTGCGGCTGGACGAGGGGGCCGTCAGCCGGTGAGGTGAATGCGACAGACCAAGGCGGCGCCGGCGTCACCGTGGGACGGCGTGGTGAGGATGAGATGCGGCCGGCTCTGGAGGTTTTTTTTCTTGATCTATCGGCTGGATAGGTAAAAACAGGACCCGTGCTCCTGGAGCCGAAGGACGGAGCTGAGCGTCTGAGCTGAGAGAGCGCATTTTCCTCATCGCAAGCATCGATTCGCGAGAGGCGCCACGCGTCAGCCATCGCGGACAGGTCCTCACGGGAGGGAGTTTGAGGACCGTCCTCACCTAATTTTTAGTTGATTTACTTGCCATCCAAGATGAACGGATGTCTGTATGGTAAACACAGGCAACGACGATGCATGTATGGTAGGGATCGAATCAACCGAGGAAGGAAACCCATAAGATTGAATCGAGGAAGGGAAACCGGAGCGTGTCAGGTGAGAGGGAATGTAATCAGTGCAATATTATGAAGAATATCGGCACATGTCATTGGATCTATTTTTTAGCAAAACACCAAACGCCGGGGAGGCTGTTGTTAGGCTATTAGAAAACATCGCCATGCAATCAGTTCTTGCCAAAAAAACAGGCGCGCGCTGTGTAACAAAGGAAAGTAATGTGCAGTTAGTATGGGTGGGTATGCTAAATATTTTGGTGTAAAAAGAATTAGAATTTCGGCAGAAATATTTTTCTTCTATCAATTTCGTGGGTCTACACCATGTTTCGTTAAACCTTTGGTCTGGCAAGTGAGACCTCCGTGAGGAGTATGGTGGGCCTAATCTTAGTGAGAAATGGTTTCAATTCTTTCAACTCTTATAGTATAGAAAAAGTTGCTGCCCTCTAATAATATCGCATCAATCCATCCCACAAATAATTAAAAAAAAGGAACGACAAAGGTATTTCTATATGATGGAATGCTTGATACTCCTCCGTTCCAAATTATAGGTTATTTTAGCAAATCTAGATACATATATTTTGCTATGCATCTAGATATACAATTATGTATAAATACATGACAAAAATTATATATCTAAATTTGCCAAAATGACGTAAAATTTGGAGCGGATGGAGTACTTCTTACGAGAGACATATCATACAACTAAAATGTTATTGCAAAGCAGCATGCATTTATCTACTGAAGATGAAGTTATTAGTAGAGAATAAAATCTCATTTTCCATTCAAAAATGTTATTAATAAATAATAGAAGAAGTATACTTTACTATCTAGGGTAATCTATCTTTTTAATTGACCTTCTGATAAAACTTTGGCACAATTTTCTCCCCTATACTATTTTCAATTGGCGAAATCTACTTCTAATGATATTTATCTTTTTTTTCCTTTTCTTAGTGTACGGAATTTTAAGTTCAATTTTACTCTATCACACCATGTCTTCTATCATCTCAAGAATTTTGACCTTGATACTGAACTTGTGCGGGGAGAAACAAAATTATATATATCAATTATGGGTGGATTAGATGGAGTAAAATAGTTTGAGGAATTAAATTAAGCAAAAATTTTGAGGATCAAATGAACAAATTGGATTATTGAAGGAATTGAAATAGATTTTTTCTTATATAATATTGCAAGTTTTCACCCTTACATTGCGCAATATGGTTGATTACTTCTTTTAGTCCGCAAATTTATTTGAGCTATAGTACTTAATTTTGTATGTCCTTGTAATTGTACTAGGTATATTTGAAGTTTCAATATGCCCTTGATATATTGATAGGCTAATATACGTAAATTATTTATGTATTTCAAGATGATAGGGCTTCTAAATTCATAATAGCGACTAATGCATTGAGATTAAAGTTAGAGGAGGTTTTGGTGTGCATTGACATCAAAGTTAGAGAGTTAATGAATCTAAGAGATTAAAATAGGAAAGACTTTGATGTTCACTGAGATTGAAGGTAGAGAGCTAATGAATCAAAGAGATTAAAACGTGAAAGATGATGGGACATGAGCTAGCAATAATTTAAATTTATTTAAACATTGGCAGCACATCAATGTGATGCTTAGGGCCTGTTTGGTCCTTTTTGCCCCTAACTCATGGCCCCACATGTCATCCTCTCACTCTGTATGTTCTTCTTCCTTGGGACGCCGCCGTGCACGCCAAGATCAACGACGACAAGGCCACGCTCGCCGCCATCTACGCGTGCTGCTTTACGCCGCACCACCACCACCACCAGATCAGGGCCATGCGCAGGGTCGTCGCCGCTGCAACTGCCCGAGGGGGGGGGGGGGGGGGAGGGGGGGCGGCGCCACTTCTCCCCCGCGGCCGCGCGCGGGCGAGCTCCCCCGGCGCGTGCGTGTGGCTCCAAGATGCGGCAGCCTGAGGGAGGGGCGGCGGCCTGCAGGGATCCAGGTGCGGCGGCCTGAGGGAGCAGGAGGGGGCGGCGCCACCGCAGGGAGCAGCAGGCCACAGCAGCCTTCATGGATCCAGGGGCGGCGGCCTGCAAGGAGTAGGGAAGGATGGCTGCCTGAGGTTGGGGCGGCGGCCTGCAGGGATCCAGGTGCGCCTGGGGGAGGAACAGCCGGCCGGCGCTCGATGGACGAGGGCCGGCGCTCGGGGCAGGGAGGCCGCCGAGCGGATAAGGCTAGGGGGTTGCGGTGAGGGGTTTGGGAGAAGAAGAAAGGAACCGTTTTTTTTTTCTTTTAATCAGTGGTATTGGTGGGTAATTTCATCCGAACTCCATGTCTAGGTCCATATTTGATGTTTTTTGAGTTGCAAAAGAGGTACTCCAAAACTTTAACAAAAAAAATGAACTACAGAGTTTTGGAGCTCCATGAAATTTTGAAGTAGAGGTATTTGTCAAGAAAATTATTTGGAGCTGCTGGAGTTGAGCTCCAGAGCTATGCCAAACAGGCCCTTAGCTCGACTTGCTGTTTGGAACGAGTAAATAATCACGCTCAAATGTAATATGCCACCAAACATCAATCAGAATCTATCATATTTCTAGCAAAAGAAAGTTTCAATTGATATTGTGAATTAGTAGAAGTAGTTACTTTTTATATAGTACAGACATTAAGTACTCATTTTTAATGGACCTTAATTAATCTAGCGTATGAAGAAATTAATGTAGGGGTGCTGACATGTGGGATTCAACCCACTGCCAAATTAATAGGAATCATCTGGAGTTGATACAAGGATATTTGTTATATTCAATGTGTTCCTCTCTCTTACAAACCAAGACACGAACATTTTATTACTTGTGCTGTTTTGTGCAACTAATTGTCATGAAGGAATGGTGTTCACCAAAGACTAAGATTGAATGATGTCGGATAGCAAAGTCCACGTTTATGAGATATCCAAGAGCAATTTTTTTTACTTCCAGTTGAGGTTGATAATTTTGTCATACTTAGAAAGAAAGATAAGGACAAGTAAGACATTTTGGTTAATAACCTAAATTCATATTACGCATATAAATTATTAATGACAAATAAGTAATAGAGCACAACACCAGGTTTGTGGTAAGTTGAGGAAATCAAATACATCATAAGCTTATTTGATATTCCTTCGCTTGCCGATTTCTCCAAAACTAGCATCCACAACCCAATGGTGACTATATATGAATCCATAATTGAATTTGATCATGCTTTCTTGGTCTTGGGCTTAGGTGGCGATGGTAGGAGGGCTCTGAAGACCCACCCAGCAAGCATGGCCCCAATAAAGGGGCATATCCAGTACACATATAGCTGCTCCCATGTGTTGTGCCAATTGTTAACATATGCCCAGCCAAATGCCTGTTTTTGACAATTGACCAAAAAACACAAATTATGAAGAAATAAGGAAACCAAATGAGGATTAATGCTCGTTTTGGGTTTTGGAAACTGCATGAAAATGGACAGACACAAACAAACGAATATCTTGATGCTACTCAAAAAGGAAAAGTAGCTAAAATATGTTCTAATCAGATCGGTAGCAACATATATATTAAGAAGCAGTAATTTGTGACTTAAAAACTCAAAAATTGTTTAAAATCAATACAAGTATGAAATATGCTTTCATAATGTCATCGATGAAAAGAACACATATCAACCTATGTTGTGATTTGTGGTGATTCCTTTGGACTAAGATCTATCCAAGGCTTCACTTCATCAAAATATCTTTTAGCTGCCCTTTCATGAGTGAGTGAAGTACAGCTAGAGCCTAAAGCTTCAATACTATACCGCTGTAGCTGTTTGCTGAGTAAGTGCTTGTACTTTGAGTCGTTTCAATTCACAGCAAGAAAGCTTCAGTAGTCGAGATTTACTCTGACCAGTTTGCCCAACCACCAAAGTAAGGCAAGAATGGCTGCCCACTATGGGCTGCAGATGGGTTATAATCTGTGGTGCTATATCCTATACGGCCGATAAGCAATTATAGCTACTAGCTAACTATATTGTTGGAGATGCTACCATTAGGAACATCATTTTGAAATGGCGCATAAATACACACATAAGTTTAGAACTTCTGGTGGTGCATTTTTCTGTAACAACCAGCTATTTGAGTGGCTTTTGAATATCACACCTCCTTGTGACAAGCAATCCAGTTATGTGCCTTGATTCTAATCACTCTCCTAGATTCAGCGGATACTGCGCCCCCATCGTTTTATTTGCCGCATCTAACTTGTCATGATCTCAGTGATACAACGTTGACCATTACTTTTTATAACTTTACATCAATCTAAAAATAAAATTACAATATCATGAAATTATTTCAGTGACCAAACTAGTATAATTTTTATGTACCCTATATATAAAGCTAACTTTAAACAAAAAGGATTTCTACAATTTTTTAAAAAGATATATATTAACAAACATTTCATTTGTTTACTCATCGCTTTTCAAATATATGAAGTTTATGGCAAGCTAATTAGTGAAAAAAATCACTAACCAGCTTATTCTAAATGTCCTGTTTTTGAAAACAGAGGGAGTCTTTCATAAAGATAACATGGTCCTATGTTCATTTTGGCAAAAAGAAAAAAGAAAGAAAGAATGAGTCGATGGGACCAAGATTGTTCTGTATGCATCTTGGACTGCCCAGACAGAAATGGCAATTCTGGGAAAATGAATAACCATAAATTGCAGCACAAATGCTTTGGAGACTTGGAGTTATAATTCATAAAGATAAGTTTTCTCCAAACGATATCATGATGTCAAAAAATTATTAAAAGAGTGATTTCGTACCAAATCTGTAAACCTATTCTGTGACTATACTTCTGATAGCATTTTATCTTTTAACAAAAAAAAAAGGTTCCCTAAGTAGTTAAAAACTTAAACTAGAAGCTTTGTGGTCCCAAGGTATGAGTTTTGGCCCTGAGTCTCTGACAATCCCCAAGAAAATATAATTGTTAGCATTTCATTTCTATATATCCACTCCGGTTTTTGTACTTAGATTTTGTTAATGGTACTTTGAAAAGTGCACGCGCCCAAGATGGAGCATCATACAGCAAGAAAGCATTTGCTTTGGTTGTCTCCTGCCCTGCATCTACGCCATAATGTAATCATGCTCTTCACTTTGGTGGAACAAAGAATTTCCCTTCTTTTTTTTGCTTGGTAGCAAAATTGACAGCAAAACAGACGTAAGGTGTTGCAATTTGCACTCAAGATAATGATGGAGACTAACATTCGAAATTAATATCGAAGACAAGCAAAACAGATGGAGATTGAAAAGGAAAGGTAAGATACTGACGTTGGGTGGGTTCATGGACGGCCCCGTGTACTCTGCGCCGGCGAGGATGAGGCTGACAATGGAGACGGAGAGCAACATGATCCTGAGGACGGTGTTGCGGGGCCCCTTGACGATGACCGAGAGCACGGCCAGGGTGACGAAGAAGGTGAGCACCCCTTCGGCGAGGACGCCGGTGTGTGGATCCACCTTGAGCGCCGGCCACGCGGCCGCGAGCGTGTGCTTGTACTGCGCCGGCATCAGCTCCGAGATCGCCAGGGCGCCGCCCACCGCGCCGGCGGCCTGACAAGACAACTCAATTCATGGAGGGGGTGGGTGGGCAGGTGATGAGGGGAGAAAGGAAAAGACAGGAGTCGATCGATCTCGCCACCTGCGCCGGGAAGCGGAGCGCGACGGAGAATAGGGAGGGGCTGTCGAGGCCGGCGGCGTAGGAGGCGGCGAAGTCGGTGGGGTTGAAGCTCGCGCCGCCGAGCGCGCCGCAGAGGAGGTCGAAGGTGAAAAGGAGCGCCGCGAGGAGGCACGCGGTGACGAGGAGCGCGTAGTGGCCGGCGCCGGCGCCCTCCTGCACCCCCAGGGACGACGTGACGGCCGCCGTCGCGGCGCCGAGCGCGGACGCGCACAGCACCCACAGGAACGTGACCACGGCGTCCGCGGCCGCCGCGCGCGCCGCCGCCCCCCATCGCCATCTCGGCGCCGGCTCGCGCTCGCTGCTCGATCGGAGATTTGGAATTTGGAAACTGCAACTCGATCGGTCGCTCCAGTCGACAAAAGAAGGGTCGACACGAGCACGGTCTCGCCGTGCCCCTGGTCACGGCTCTCTCTCTCTCTCAACCCATGCTTATCTGTTCTAACTTATGCTAGTTTTTTTATCTTTATTTTTCTCTATGATGACGAAATTGTTGCTTGCCACTTGTTTGATGACCTACCAGTTAATAAAAGCCGAAGTCTTTGTGTTTATGCAACAGTAGTTGATGTATGACCAAGTATTTATATAAAGACTTTGCTTACTTTTAAAGGGATAGCATCGTGCCCGTACGTTGCTACGAATAATATAAATTTTATCCGGATATATATGAGATCATCAATTTTGTACACTTTCACTCCGTGTGCATTGTTCAGTTCTGATTGTTTCGATTAGGATTTCGATCGATTTATCCTATTCCGATTAAGATTTCGATTGACGGACCAAGGAATCGATCCTTACCCTGCTTTAGAAATAGGTAAAGATTATGGTCTTGCTTTCTTATTTCATATTATCCTGATGGTTGGGGAGTGGCATTTCACCATGTCGTTCTTAGACCATAAGTTAGATCATATAATCTAGAAGGAAAGCAAATGGAATATAGAGTTTGACGAAATGATTCCACAAAATGAATAGAGGGTCACAACTTTGCTCGTGTTTGTCAAATGATAACCAGAAGAATGGAATTAAATATGGTCTAAGATAGTGAAATTTGGCGAAAAGTTGAAAGGAATCGGTGCTCGTAGCCTAAGAGGGGGAGGGGGTGAATTAGGCAACCTTAAAATCTTAACCCGTGGCTCAATCTAGTTTGCACAAAACTTAAACTAAAACATGCTATCTAGATGTGCAACTAGGGTTCTTCTAGCGTGAAAACCTCATCCCAAAGAGTTTTGCAACCTATAGCCAATCCTAGCAAAATACTACACTAAAAATGTAAAGGTACACAAGTTGCAATATGAAATGCGGAAGTTTAAGAGTAAAGGATGAGAGGAAGCAAACTCTCGATATGAAGATTTATCCCGTGGTTCAGTTAGGCACAAGGCCGCTCCTACAAAGAGTATTTCTTCCCGGCAACCAAGTCTCTTCCGAGACTCTTCTTGACTCGCCACCAAGGCTATGTCAAGTCACCACGGTCACCTTGATTCCGCTTTCCACTAAGGAGCTTCTCGACCAAGGAAGGGGGTCTCCAGTCCCCCGCACAAAGCCGTCGTCGCCACTCCACACCAAGCCGGAGGGTCGAAGACTTGCCGACGAGCCATCAATGCTCAAGGGGCTGGCACACCAAGATACAATGTGGTTCACTTCTAGAACCAACACACAAGGCTCATACCTTGCTTCTCTCACTCTTACAAGAGCTAATCCTAGCACTGAGACTCACAAAGCTTGTGCTAACCTAAGGATGTGATCAATATGCTCTTAGGTGGCTTGGAGGTATTCTTCAATGTGTCTAGGGTTTCTCCCGAGCTCCAGCGCCTTCAAATGACCCGGGGTGAGGCATATATATAGGCCACCAACTTATAGTAGCCGTTACTAGTCGTTATGCAATTTCTGCACAAAGCGTCGGTTTAACCGACTGCATGGGTCGGTTCAACTGACCTGTCTAAGTTCCAATAGAGCCGTTACTGTTCTGACATTGTACGATTGGCTGACATCATTAGACCGACTGATGCACCGACCCAGTCTTTGAACCCGTCGGTTTAACCGACCGTGAAGAGTTTGCTCAGCGAGCCCAGAAAAACGCTACTGAGTAAAATGTGCAATGCACATATCGATGCACCGACCCATTTGAAGATCCCGTCGGTTCAACCGACTGGGAATAGATTTTCCTGACATGATCACCACGTTAATTTCAATTGCACTGACCTGTGCAATTTGTCTCATATCGGTTTAACCGACCTATAGATTATTTCTGCCACTTGTCCAAACTGTCCCTGAGATCATTTGGACTTGGAGACGATTTGGACTATCTTGGAGATGGTTTGGACTCTATCCATGTGTCAGGGGGAAATATTAACGACCTCCTAATGACCATCAAAACAACAATCATGAAGGCCCGGGCCCACCTGCAGCAACGGCGACCGCCGTTGACCCAACGTGGGAGAGGAGCGCCCCACTCCGCCACGCCCGACCAAGTGCCTCGGGGTCAGATGCTCCCGACCCCTCGACGGCCGGACTCCGCCTCGCCCGACCAAGTGCCTCGGGGTCCGATGCTCCCGACCCCTCGACGGCCGAACTCCGCCTCGCCCGACCAAGTGCCTCGGGGTCGGACGTTCCCGACCACTCGACGCAAGGCTCTGCCTCGCCCGACCCAGGACGTAGGGGGTCGGACTCACCCGGGCCCACAAGATGAGTATCCGCCTCGGGCGCAGACAGGAAGATAGGTGCGCGGATCTCGTGGCCCCCCTGCCGATCTCGCCATAAATGCGCCGCGGCTCTGGCGCGCAGAAAGGCGCCCGCGCCCCCGAGGTGACCCGTCACAGGTACCCAAGCACGACCGCATAGTGCGGGCTACAGTGGCCGCAGCTTTTCCCGATTCGCTACAGGGCACTCATGGCCTGCGCCGCCAGGCACAGGAGGAAGCCCCGCCCGTCCTTGCGCCCCGCGAATCCGGCGACAGGGACGGGATGTCCGCATTCCATGGGCCGTCAGCAAGGTAACAGGGTCAGCCGCCTTCCCCGACGGGCACGGATGCCACAACCGAACGCCATCATCACGCCTGGCTGCAACGGCCCCCAAGGAGATCATCGACAGGATCCGGAGGCAGCCGCCCTCTTCTGGTGGACGCGCTGACAGGAGCCGCAGGCCGGAGCGGGGGGCGGCAACCCGGGGACTTGGTCCTTCCCCTTGTATTCTATATTTCACTTTCTCCTCACGCCTGGCTCATCTGTAACCCTGAGCTTCCCTCGTGCTATAAAGGGAAGACCGGGGGCCCTGAGACAGGGGACATGCTCTCTCGCACACTCTCTCTGGAACTCTGACTCTCGAACGGACTCTCTCTTCTCCGGCGAGAAGGACACACACACACACCCACCATTAGAGCTTCAGTGCACACCCAAGAGACTTGGGACCAGCTCCCTCTCTCGCCCTCCTGTAACCCCTACTACAGATCCCGCATGGGCAACACGAGCAGCTCCTCATACTGGACGTAGGGCTTCTCCTTGCCCGAACCAGTCTAAACCCCGTGTCTCCCACGCCACCATCCGAAGCCTTACGCGCATAAAAGAAATTTACTAATTTTAGTCTTGATCCGCTAATCTTGACGACGACACCATGGAACCTAAAAATCCTACAAACTTGAGCTCACAAACTTGTTAGTTCCATTGATCATGTTGTCACTCAATCACCAAAATCACAATATGGCCTAATGGGGCCATTTTCCTTACAAAGATCTGTAGCCTGGTGGTTACAAGATCCTTAGTAGTATCTCAAATTCTGGGTTCGACTCCCCGTGTGAGCAAATTTTCTAGAATTTAACGGTATTTGTACTTTCAGTGGTAAGCAGTATTCCTGTCAACAGCGAGACGTAAGGTTTGCGTCAATGTATTCATAGGAGTGAGTGTGCGTGCGTTATAAGTGTCTGAGTTGTACTGTGTAACTAGAAAAATAAAAATAAGATAATAAATTTGGGTGGTAGTTTTTTTTCCTGAAACTAAATTGATGAAGTCCATATCATACATTAGCATGAATATATGTTAATCACGCTGAATGGGATAACGTAGTACGAGCCAGCACGGCAATATGACGCTAAGAGCGAGAGGAATGGCAGCGGCCATGATAACACCATCAGCATCAAAAGAGATGGCCCGAGCCGGCCGGCTGCCCCTGCCCAGATTAAGGGCCTCTTTGACAGGGCTCCAAAACCGGCTCCGAACCCGGCTCCAGCCGGAGCCCTGCCAAAGGGTGCAAAATGCACCTGCTCCGGACCTGGAGCCGCACCTGAAGCCCCAAGCGGCTTCCACACAAGGAGCGGAGCCAGGGAAACAAGCTTCACGCGGCTCCAGCCGGAGGCTGGAGCCGCTCGTCCCTTGTACCCCTAAACTTCGCAATATTTACGACATTTTTGCCACCCCTCTCCTTTCTCGTCTCTCTCCCGATGTCTCTCCCTCCTGCGCGAAATAGAGCGGCGGCAACCGGGGGCGGAGGGAGCGCGGAGGCGAGTAGGAGCCGGGTGAACAGATTTCGGCACTTTGCTGTCACAACTCTACCCGTACCTTTCAATAGATCAGCTGGTAATGCAAGCGATTCAAGCGAATGGGGTCCGACCACGCGCCGCGGTGCAAAAATTCCCTCACTACTATTCGAATTTGTATGAGTTCCCTTGTTGCCATTAAAATTCTTCGATTCCCTTCACCCCTTCACTACCACAATCTTCTTTTTAAAAAATAAGTACACACAAAGACATTTATATACACGTGCAACCTTATTTGATAAGTATTTTCAGAACACTAAGATGGTAGATATCAAAATTGTCAGATTAATTGATAAAGTTACCATAGACGTCTCATTGTTGACATATATATCACCTACCACTGAAAAGATATAACATCGGTTAATAAATTCTAAAATAAATTCAGAAAAATATGAACATACAAACTTAAAATAAGATGAACAGATTTCACCATAAGAAATCTTACTAGGTGAACTGCGTTCAATTCAAATAAGTTGTGAACCATATATGAATCAAGATTTAGAACTGATTAGGAGACTTGAATTAACATGATATGAAATAAAAAAACTTGAACCGCCGGGGTAAGATCTTCCCGAAGGCATTGTTATTAAAGTAGAAGACAGTCTCTCACGAAGATCGAAGAAATTCCCGAACCCTCACTCCACCTATACACAGCGGCACTGCAGCCCACGTGAGACTAGACCGGTCTTAGACGTGAGACGTGTGCTTTGAAGTGGAGCGGACAGCGGCACTGCAGCCCACGTGAGACTAGACCGGTCTTAGATGTGAGACGTGTGCTTTGAAGTGGAGCGGACGAGCGGATTTTTTTTCTAACGCGCAGACAAATTGCGTCACCTCCGGCCAACAAATCCACCCATGTGGGGGTGTCGAACTTTGGCCAGCACGGTGCCAAGTGCACTGCTAGACCAACCGGACTAGCGTTCGTTGGTATAAAATAAGTTAACAGCGAGGTTAAAAAATGTAGAGCTAGCAGCAGCAGTGCCCCGAAGATGCGATTGCAAATCTATTCTATTCCCTCCCATTGAAAATTTATGTCATTTTTGAATTCTTAGCAGTTAATAATCTTTTTTATAACTTTGACCATCAGTATAAAAAAAATAAGAGGTTCGTAACTTATTATATATGATGCTAAGATTCACCATGAAAATTACTTTAATCCTTTTTTGGGTAAAGATATGTATACCTTAGAATTTACGAATGCAATATTTTTAGAAATTATTAATAAAGTTCCACGTTATGGTAATTTACTCGTCACTATTTTATTACCAAGTCAGCAGGAAAATCCCGGGTAGCGTGGGCCACCTCCGTAACCGCCGGTGGGCTATGGGCTACCTCGCTGCCTCCGAGTGCGGGCCTGTCTATTATTCTTCCACGTGAGTTTTGTTGCAATAATTATTATTTGGACTATGCAACGTTTATTACCAAGCCACGCGGCCCGCAAGTAACCAACGGGCTGCTACCAGCGTTGTTTACTACGCGGGCTGCTACCAACGTTATTTTGCCACTGGGCCCAAACTAGACCTGTTACAAAATGGGCCAGAATAAGGAACCCAAGACGTTTCAACAATTGGTCGCCCAATTGCGCCATTCAAACTTGCTAAAAAAAAATTTTGCGCCATTCAAACAAGAAATCAGTAGGATGATAAAAAAGCAAAGCTATCCTCCATGTAGCATATATTTTTTTCTATTTTTTTATGTGATGACTTCATGTGTGTGCCTCAGATCTAATAGACATATTTTTTTATCCCGATGAAATAATTTGTTCTAGTCGAATAATTTGTTCCAGTAGAATAATTTTTTATTCCAATAATAAGACTTTATCCAATTGAACAAATTTTTATATTTATTCTGATGGAACAATTTTATTCTATTATTTCCAGTGGAATATTTTGTTCCAATCGTGGAGGAAGCTGGGGCTGGCGGCACGAGAAGAATAGCGGCCCACCAAAAGTTAATCCCCCCTTTCCGCGACCAATCTAATGGCAGTAACATGGGTTACTGCTACGCCCCCCCCCCCTCCCTTACTGCATAGCCTGTGAAATTCTCTATATGTGGGCTTTTCTCTACTACGTATAACGAAGAAAATAAACGCTATGTTACAAATTTCTACCGTCTATCTTGAGACAGTCGGATAAGTTTTTTTCTTTTTCGAAAGAAGGACAATCGGATGAGTTTTTTTTCTGAAAGAAAGACGATCGGATATGTAATATACAAGGTAAGTTAGCACTTTAAGCATGGATGTAACTTGTTTCTAAAATCCATAGGAATATTGGAAGGTTACAGTTTTTAATTGGATATTTGCAGCTGCAGTCCAAGGCCTTTTGTGACTATCGATACCTTGAGGTTTAAAAAAATAATTTATTTGTCAGAGTTCTATCAATTTCAAGAGGATTATCTCACAATTGGAGAAGGGCTCCATGGAGAGAAAATGGTATCTTGTCATGATTTTGCTCTTGAACTGCGTGAGACACCCGAACGAATGAGCCTACCACGAATGTTGTGGAATCCATCATGCAGAGTTCCAGACATGACACGTTAGTGATCTGTTCATCAGTGTTCAAAGATTGCTTGATTCCTGGTACTGTGCTGATTCTAGTTAACTATTTACTTGATTTCTTACGATGCAAAATTGTCTCATAAAGCTTGATAAGTACACTGGTCGTGACCAAAACTTTAAATCCACTTGTCACAAAAAATTCCAACATGAGTGTTTTCTATACCCAGATAGTTGTTTCTTAAAACAGTGGTCTTAGGATCAGAAGACAATTCAAGTTAGCTTCGTCTATTATTCTCTCACCATAGTATGAGTTGCATTGATGTTACCATATAATTCGTAGCATTCATTTGTTCCATGCACAAGCGACATAATCACAGAATCCTTATCACCAAAAAAAGCATTATTGATGCACTTCAAAGGGACTCCAATCTGGTCATATTTAGTTAGAAAAACATGGTAAATTCAAACTTTGCAGCATTTACAGATAATTAATCCAGTACAAAGTTTATAAAGTGTTATGATTTAATTTATAGCAACTACAAATATATTGTTGGAGAAATTAGAGGTCAAAATTATAATTTAGAATGTTTTCTACCAAAATATGGCTAATGCAGGAGGGGACACTTTCAATTATAATTGTACAAAATACCAGCAGGTACATGACCCTATAGATGGTTCTATCACAAAGGAAATCAGTAAAATTCAGAGATCGGAGCTCAATGCAGGAGCAGAGGCATCCGTGGATGGGCAATCGGCAGAGCCTGCTCCAAAAATTCAGCGGCAGCTCTTGCTGCTGCAGATCCTCGCCGGCGGCTGCCCGCGCGGGCTGCAGGGCCCCGCGCCAGCGTCGGTGAGCATCTTCACCACGTCCCTCATGGTCGGCCGCCCCGCGGGGAGCTTCGCGGTGCAGAGCACGGCGATCCTGAGCACCTTGACCATGTCCTCCCGCTCCCTGGCCGACGCCCCGACGCGCGGGTCTAGGACCTCGTCGAGGCTCTCCGCGGCGAGCTTGCCAGACAGCCAGGAGACGATGTCCCTGCCCTCGCCGAAGCGCGGGTCGATCGGGCTCCTCCCGGTGACCAGCTCCAGCAGCACCACGCCGAAGCTGTACACGTCCGTCTTCTCCGTCACCTTGAGCGAGTAGGCCAGCTCTGCGAACTCTAGCTGATCAGTAGGGGAGATGCAAGTGTGATCGAATCGATGGCGTCAGAGCAAGGCTCACCGGGGGCGAGGTAGCCGTGGGTTCCGGCGAAGCAGCTGAACTCGGAGTCGGAGGAGTCCTCGGCGACCTTGGCGACGGCGATGCCGAAGTCGGCGATCTTGGCCTCGTAGTCCTCGTCGAGGAGGATGTTGGTGGACTTGATGTCGCGGTGGATGATGGCCGGCGTGCAGTCGTGGTGGAGGTACATGAGCCCCTTGGCGGCGCCGTGCGCGATCCTGCACCGCCGCGGCCAGTCCAGCTCCGGGCGGCCGCTGCCCTTGGCCTCCCGCCGGAGCGCCTGGTGGAGGTTGCCCCGCGGCATGTACTCGTAGACGATGAAGTGGAGCTCGCCGCGCGACAGGCACGCGTGCAGCTTCAGGATGTTCCGGTGCCGGACCTTGCCGAGGATGGCCATCTCCGCCGCCATCACCCGCGCCGCGTTGCCCTTCCACAGCCGCTTCACGGCCACCACGCCGCCGCCGCCGCCGCGGCCCTTGAGCTCCAGCCGGTACACGCGCCCCGTGCCGCCCGACCCGATCAGGCTCTCCTCCCCGACGCCGCAGATCTCGTCGGCGTCCAGCTCCAGCGGGTGGAACGACTCCAGCTTCCACTGCCCGCAGTCGCCGCGCTCCAGGTCGCGCCTCCTGAGCTCCTCCAGCTTGAAGCTCCTGTAGCTCACGAACAGGATGCCGGCCACGAGAAGTAGCGTCGCTGAGATGAGGACCGGAACCAGCACGGACGACTTCCTGGCGAGGCCGTCCTTGTGGCCGCCGTCCACGCTGCAAACGCCGAGCTCGGACCTGCCGTCCACGCAGAGGCCGGGGTTCCCCGCGAACGCCTGGTCGCCGGTGATCAACAGCAGCCCCGGCGGCACGTTCCCGATCAGCTGGTTCGAGGAGAAGTCAACGGAGCTGAGCTTGAGTGCCTGGAGGCTCGTCGGGATCGGTCCGGCGAGCTGGTTGTGCGACAGGTTCAGCGAGTTCAGCGACGACAGCAGCGACAGCGAGGCCGGGACCGACCCCGTTAGCGTGTTTCGGGAGACGTCGATCTCGACGAGCCTGACGCAGCCGCCGATGTCCGCCGGCAACGCGCCGGTCAGCGCGTTGTCCTCCAGGTGCAGCGCCGTCAGCTGCGATAGGCTCCCGATCTCCGCCGGAATCGAGCCAGAGAACGAGTTGTTGGACAGGTAGAGCTTCTGCACCTGCCCGAGCCGGCCGATCTCCGGCGGTATCACGCCACCGAGGTTGTTGTTCTGCAGCCACAGCTGGTTCAGGTTCTGAGCCTGGCCGATCAGCGGCGACATGGTTCCGGTGAACCCGTTGTCGGAGACGTCGATGATCGTCGCCGCGGGGAGCCCCCACAGCCCCTCCGGGAGGCTGCCGGTGAACCGGTTCTTGTTGATTCGGAAGCGCTGCAGGCTCTTGCACGCCGAGTACTCCTGCGGGAACTCGCCGGAGAAGCCGTTCTGAAGAGTGAGGAGGTACTGGAGGTTCCTGCCATGGCACAAGAACCTCGGGAACGGCCCGGTGAAGCCGTTCTCGGAGATGTCGACGCTGTTGAGCGGCGAGAACCGGCCGAAGTTCGCCGGGAACTCGCCGGAGAACCGGTTCTCGTAGATGGAGAAGCTCGTCAGGGAACGCAGCTCGCCCCATTCCTCCGGGATCGGTCCGGACAGGTTGTTGTGGTAGAGCTGGATCACCGTGAAGCCCCTGAGCGCGGCGAACGCCCCCAGGATCCCGCCGCTGAGCTGGTTCCGGGACACGTCGATCTCCCGGAGCTTGGTCAGCTTCCCGAGCTCCGGCGGGAGCTCGCCGGTGAGGTTGTTCTTGTACAGCTCGATCTGCCACAGGTTCCGGAGGTTGCCGATGGCCGCCGGGATCGCGCCGGCGAGGTTGTTCATGGACATGTCCAGCGTCTCCAGCGCGGTGAGCCCGAAGATGGAGTCCGGCATCACCCCTGTCAAGCTGCTGCTCGCCAGGTACAGGTAAGTCAGGTTCTTGAGGTCGCCGATGCTCTCCGGCGTCTCCCCTTGGTCGTAGCTGTTCATGCCGACGCTGAGCTTGGTGAGGGCGGACAGGTTGCCGACCCACGCCGGGAACCGCCCGGTGAGGCCATTGCTCGCGACGTCGAGGGCCTCGAGCGCCGCCAGCGACGACAGGTCCGGCAGCTCCCCGGAGAGGACGTTGCACGACAGGTTGAGGAACCGGAGCTGAGTGCACCTGCCCAGCTCAGGTGGCACGGGCCCTGACAGCGAGTTGGAGTCGAGCTCCAGCCGCGTCAGGCCGTCCAGGGCGCCGACGGACGGCGAGATCCCGCCGGAGAGGTTCATGTTCGAGAGCGATATCTCGGTGACCGTGGCGGAGCCGTCGCCGCACCGGACGCCGAAGAAGTGGCATGGCGAGGTGGCGTTCGTCCATGACGAGAGGTGGTTCAGCGGGTCGTTCAGGCCGGCCTTGAATTGGAGGAGGGCTTGTGTTTGGGGGTCGATCTGGCAGCTCGAGCTCAGGAAGAGGGAGAGGAGTGTGATCAGAGGGAAGCAGACAAGAATGTGCCTTCTCATTGCAAGATGTTGTAGTGGCAGATCTCTGAAGATGTTGATTACATGGGTTCTTGGTGCTGTCCTGAATATCTGTGACCTGAAAAAGGAGAGAGATAAAACTAGTTAGAAATCCATCCAATTCTTAGCATATTCAAACTTGATGTACATCATCAGTTTTTTGGATTGATCTGCACTTGTCCTTTCCTTCTGTTTCTCAAGCCTCTCACTTGTCTGCTCTGTTTGAACTCTGAACTCCCTTCAGTAGTTCAGTATTAGGCTTCAGGCCCACACAAAGGAACACAAAAAATTTAGAACATTTACTCAGTTCTTTCTTGATTAAAAATTTATACTCTTACAAGATCGTAGGAAAAGGCTAATGCCGTTTTCAAACGCTGTGTTTAATTGGTATGTGATTTGGACACCCCCAAAGTTGCTTTCCTCTGTTAACATGTTCAGAGACGATGACCTGCCAGCTACCACCTTCCACTCCCTCTGCTCTGTTCTGTTGCCCTCGCTTCACCAACACCAGAAAAAATGCACTGGATTGCCCCATGGCACTGCCACACCACCCATATTCACCTCCACTGAGTTTATCGCGAAACCGGGGCCCAAAAGCCGGAGCACTCACCGGATGTATAATGGGATCAGATGATGAAATGCATCACCGGGATAAAAAGAAGGTGGTCAAGGGCTCAAAAGCCATTTCAGTGGGAGTATACTATTCCACTTACTATTTTAGTGAGCCATAGATTTCAAAAAATAAAATAAAATAGCGAGCCATCAGTGTCTAACATGACAAATGGCCCAAGAACATAGTGCTTTGGCTGGATAACAAGCGCAACCTGGAAACGACACGTCGCGAGGGGGCCTGTAAAGAGAAACTTGTTGGTGGCGGAATTCGATCCAAATTTGGTATTGGTTCCTGGAGGTACAGCGAAGAAAAGAAGAATTTGACCTAACTTGTTTTGCCCCGTGACCGAATTGTAAAACGAGAATTATCTGTGCTTTTGGCCTCGCTATAAAGAAATGTTTTTCGGTTCTAACTCCACTGACTAATTCTTTGGAGCATCATGTACTGCATGATCACGGCGTGAAACGTTGCAACTAATCTACCACTTTGGCTTAATCTTTAGACATATGTTGCATGTTGGAATACTTTTTTTTTATGGAATATGATATTTGATATCTGTCTGTTGATTCTTACTTATCATGTCAGGTAAATACAATATTGCAGATGTGCTGACAAGGCTAAATCAAGAAATAAATAATCCTCATTTCATTAGTAGTATACAAATATAGTATTCACTTTTCATGAATTTTTATATGCATACTAATTCAAGATATGTTCAGCGAGTGTAGATTTGGCAAGAGTTTGCAACCCACCCATCACCTTTTCTGTTTCTTTGATTTTTATTAACAAAATTAATGATTCTAACAACTTTTGACCTCAAATAATTTGTGATCATCACTACGTTTGGAAGCATATTTATAATCCCAGAACAGGCGCATATATCGCTAGTCTGGGAGTAGCATGATGGACTTTTAGAACCACACATGCCGCAAAATCAGCTAGAGTCGTCAGATCAGTTTGCATCATGCAACCAGATAGCAACATACAGTGTTCATCCCTGTTGAGGCATTTCTTGTGGTGACACTGACACGACTCCAAAAAAAAAAAAGATCAACCAGATATTGCAATCAGATTCAGAAATTTTAGTTTTAAATCCCCTATATTGATTCCATAAGGTCATTTCACTCAATTCCAAGGTCACTAAGAAAAAGAAAAGAAAGAAAGAAAACTAGAAAAAAAGGGAAAAGAAAGAAAACTAGAAAAAAAGGGAAAAAGATATCCTACATGCTGACAGAGGAAATATTAAATATACTTGTGTAGTTGTAGGACTACTACTAGTGGCCTAGATCCTCTGGAATGTAGGTGCAGAAAGTTGCAGCTCCTCCCTGATGTTTCCTCTTGTACAAAGCTACTCTTGTGTACCACAAAAATGATTGGAGATATGGAAGCTTCCGCTAGGCAGATAGAGGCCTCGTAAAATGAAAATAAAGTAGAAGCGAAACTTAGTTGAGTTTTGGAAACCCTGGAGCAGGATTCAAAGGATGCTATATATTTTTTTAGATAAAGGAAGATCCCGGCCTCGACCGCTCACACAGTTGAGCGTCTCCGGCCAAAGGATGCTACTACGATTCATCAGGCGGAGCGAGGTACCAAGCGGATTGGCTTGGGCATCTGTTGGAAGAATGGCTAGGAGACAGGTAGGTTGCAATCTATCTACGGACCCAAAGACTCCCTATTAACCACCATGAACAAAGCCTACGGCCTAACCGCACGCACGCAGAGTCAGGTCACCGATCGCAATCTCAGAGCAGAGAGAGGGCTCTTGGTACCTGTCGTGTCGCCCTGCTGTTGTCGACGAGCGAGCTTGCTCCTCGATCCTCTGGCCGCGCCTCGGCTCTTCGATCGATCTCCTCAGCTCACCAAGCAGGACGGAGTGGAATGGGGAGGAGTGGGGGGGGGGGGGGGGGGGGGGGGGGGAGGGAGAGCGAGCTCGCGAGCTTGGAATAGGAGTAAACTGGCCAGCTCTAGCTCGTCGATGTCGCCGCCGTCCCGGCTGGCTTTTGGCTCTCGTGGGGGGAGGGGAGGCCGGGCCGGCTTCTGACTCGATCGGCGATGATATAGTAGCGAGTCGTCACGAGGCGGCTTCTGATACGGCGGCCATGGATGGAAGACGGGAGGTGGCCGAGATAGGCAGGAGGCTGTATCAAATGGGATTGGTGGGCGGCGACGGGACAAAAAGCGAGGCCCGCCCCCGGAGGCTGTTGCTCGCGGGAGTGCCGTTCCAGCCGTGGCACCCGGGCCCCCGTGCTCCTTGGCTTTCTTTGCCGGTTTGCCCTCTAGTAGGCTGTAGGCTGAGTATTAGTGAGTGCCATGGGTGATGAGTGGTGGACTTTTTGTTGGTCACGTGACACCGAGAATTACACAGCAGTGTCGTAAGTCGCCTGGTTCCTTTAATCAGTGGTACGTAACAAGCGTGTACCGCACCTGCCCGAGTGGATTTCAAGGGGGGAAACAGAGAGAAGATACTGGTGCAGGGACCGTAGAGTGTCCGATCGACCTTGCCGCTTCCGGTACGTGACCGTACGTGTCCGCAGGTATCTTTTAACGAGGGGCCGCCCGGGGTGATAGACGAGTGACCTCGAGGCACGGGCAGCGCGCGGCGATGTGGCGGCAGCTCCTTGCATTGGCAGCACGAGCACGAGTGGTGAGCGCGCAGGCGCGCGCGGTCGGTGTCAGGGCCGGTGGAAAAGGGGGCCCGGAAATGAGGTCAGCGGTGAGGCAATGCAAGCAAGCGAGAGCGGGCGAGTCACATGCCTCATCCACACACCGCTGCTTCCTGCTGCTGTGTCACAGTGCAATGCACGTAGAGGATCGAGTATTTTCTTACCACCATGCCCTCCTTTTTCTATATACCCCCACCTTGGTATCCACCTCTGGCCGTATCATTTGCCGCAAATAAAAGGTAAGCAAGGATAGAGTATTTCTGAGAAAATTACTTTTCTTTGAACAAGTATACTACTATCGCCCGTATATTTACATCTACGTCTTCCGCGTTAAAGCAGAGCGAGTTGTTGATCGACGATAATCATCAGGCGCATTAATTAATTAATTAATTAATTAGTACAATCGAGATCCCTCATCCCGGGGCTCCCTCCCATTGGCCGCGGCGCTGGGACGACACCTCAGCGCGCGCCACGTCGGCAGCGTCCGGATTCCGCCCCTGGCCGTGCTACGTGTGTGTGGTTGCGATCTCGGCTGTCTCCCGGCTGATCGCCACTTTGGGGACACACACGTGTCACGCCGTCATGAAGCTAGCCATCGTCGTTAGATTTTGGTCAACCTTTCGAGGAAATAAATTGTAGAGGCTGAAATTTGAGAAGCATCGGCCCATAACGAAACTAATATGATCTCCATTATAGAATGGTAGGAGTGGTAATTAACTAATATGACGGCATCAATTTTTTTAAAACATAACTCGTATATTGTTTGTTTTGCCAAAAAAAAAGACGTTGGACTAATTGTACACATAACTCATATATCCAAATTACACATTGATTATATGGTACCATCTAGCTGTACGTTCTATCGTAGCCTACCATTAAAACACTAATAGCCATAATGCAAGTACTTATGCTGAGTCGAGACTATGATCTATAGGTTGATATAGTTTCATCACAAAGAACCGAACCAACTTGTCTATCCTTAATCTGCACCCCTCACATAACTTGTGCCCTTTTGAAGGGCCCAAACTGGAAATTCAATAAAAAAATTTCAAAAGTGTTTTCTATCTTTAATTTCTCTTGCAACATTGTTAATTCCTACAAAATCAAGGTCATACTAAAATGTTTGACATATATATATATATATTCCACACTAGATATGTATATAAGTTTACTAATTAATTTGTAGTCGAAAGATGTATATAATCAAGACATGACTAGCTTGCACAAACGGACAAAGCAAGTATCTATGTATTTTAGTAAATTGGAAAATTCCTCGTAATGCACAAACAACTTGCTATTAGGGTTTGTTTGGCAGAGCTCCTAGTGTGATGCTAGGAGCTATTTCAAGCGGCTATTTGCAGGGGGAGTGATTCGATGAGGTGATTATTTGAATTTTGAAATAGATGAAGATACTAGAAGCTCAATAAGCTAGCTTCTCCCGATTCTCACATATATAATCATTGTAGAATCAACTTTAGCTATAGAATCACTTCCGATAAGTAATAATAATAATGATATCAGAATCAGCTCTACCACAGAAAGATGCTCTTATATCTATGTTGCCATTTGGCTCTCGATTCCAATACGTAGCCAACCTTTAAGCAGCCTGCCAGCCGTCCTTCCGGTGACGCCAAATGGTCATCATGTCATACGACCATCCATCCATCAACAGATGATTGCTGTTAGAAGGTGACACACTCCACTACACATGATCGACGAAGGCGCAGCTGGGGCCGCCATGATGGGCGTCTTGTAACGAAACGGGGACAGCATAAACTGATGGGCAAGGTCGGCAAGCAAACGAGCTACCAAACAAAGCCAGAGATGATGTATATATATATCTGCAGTGTACGTACCAAAGCATCCAGTATAATCTCCATGATTGTTAGTGCCCCTCGACCGATGTGGAAATACATGATCACATAATAAACCAAACCAATTGGACCATTTTTGTGCAGATTTCTTGTGATTTTCTCCAATACTTTTATGTGAGCAGTTTTGGATGAACAAGGGATCACGACATGATTAGAGGATCGCAATGCGATGTCGATGACTCACACGGAGAGGATTCGGATTCGTCATTGTGTAGATGGCTAGATTGGCAGCTGCCATCTGTGTGGGCATTATTCTAAGCGATAAGTGTCTTGGAGGTTTACTGCTGATTCGGACTGCCTACATAGGGATGATGACGCATGATTACCACGGGAGTTCTAGAGGAGAGGAAACCTGAAGGATCAATATCCTTGGACTGATGGTTTTGTAAGCGCACGCAGCGCTGACAGCTTATCTACCACGCAACGCACCTACCATTCCTGGGTGTATCTACGAGAATCAGCCATGTAGACCATAGGTCCTAGCTAGACTAGATGTGCTTCCCAAATTTTTTCTGTCTTTATTTTTTTATTCTTATGCATTTTCACTAAAAAATAATTTGTCCATAGACGAGAAGAGTGTGACATTCAAAAAAATAGTAACCTCCCTCAGCAGTTTTATATAGACTAGAACATCATGCGCGCTTTGCGCGCACTATCATGACTGCTAATTTTATTTTGTGTAGTGTACATAAAAGAACAATTAAATGAGCAGCGAAAACTTTACAGAAAGCAATTTTCATTAAGGTCACATCCTTTCATATTAAAGATTTTTTCTACAGGATTCTATATTGCTATTGATGCAAAGTTGATGCATGATCAACTGGGAAATCACCCATTTAAGCATTCAAGTTCACACTTAATTCCCCTGATAAATTAAAGGCTGGATTTGAACAGAAAATACAGACATGCAAAAAAGATTAATATATCATATCTTTTTAGTTTCGCATGCCATGTATTGAAAATCCATAAAATGAAATACGCGAGTTAAAACAGCCAAACAGGAAGTAGTACATGAGCTGAAGATTAATGCAAGAGGCACACATAATACATCTAGATGTAAGCTTAATCATGGTGTCTAAGTAGCCTGACTGCAAAGAAATCTAAGAACCATTGAATAAGTAGGGCTGAACCAAAGAAACACCCGCATACAAGCTCACTAAAGAAATGCTATCCTTCCTTGAGAAGTTGTTACAAACAGCAAGAGACCAATGTTATAACTGATACAAGAGAAGCCACTTCCTGGACTCAATATTCTTACAACTGGATGCAATTAATAATATGTTTCACAACTTCACAAGATCACAAAACAACCACCTATAGAAGCCAACATTAAGTCAGATCCTAGTATTGATGCCCAGCAGTACTCTGATCCTGATATATGTATCCTTTCTTATATCCAGAAATTCCGTCTTATCAGGAATAGAAACTCACCTATAGATCAGCAATCCATTTGCATGAGTCTAAATAATTTTATCAACGATCAATGGAAAGTGTAGTAGTAGCGCACAATACTCATCATTCTGCTTAGTCAAGCACAAAAGGGAAAAGTATCATATCGTAGTTTCCATATCCTACAAACATATGTTAGTTTCGAACTGTAAGATCAATAAGTCATATCATGTACTATGGCTGCATGAACTCTATGGTAATTTGCATTCCTACAAACTGATTGAACTGTATTTAATCATGTAATTTCTATGGTAAGTTGCATTCCGAAAACTTAACTTCATATTTGGAAAAAAATACTTCCACCAACACCAATTATTGTGTAATTTTAGACGTTTGGTGATATTTATATGTCTTCTAGATTATGGTCCCTTCCTTCAATTTCTTGTTTGTTGAATGTAGGGTTAACACTTGACACTACTTCGCTCCTCGATGAATACCACACACCCTTACTACTCCTAAGAGGACTATGCAACTTAGTGACTTACCTGTATATGCAATCAGCATTTCAAAAGCATCGAACAGAAGATGCTCAATGCACTTGCAATTCACAATCATCATGTATCATTGACACATTGGATGGTCTTTCCAAATTAGACAGTAGTAGTAGGCTACCTTTCATAATATCAGAGAATTCATTTTGGAACAACTTTCATTAACTGGACATAGTGTAACAAGTTTATAAGAAGTAAAATCAATCAAACAAAAGACACCAGTCCTTGAGAATAAATAGCAAACTAATTTCAAGGGTGGCTGTTGAGTCAAAAGCATCTATAGATGATGTCATTCTTTAATTTGTGAAAAAGCCAAGAGCATAATTATTATTGATAGGCAGTATTTCAGGCGACACAGTAATAGTGTAACACCAGATTTTTCTACCAGATTAGTAGAAGGCTGTACCAAAGCAAAGCAAGGAAAGGTAAATGTACCCTTGCAATGTGATGCCCACAAGAGAAAGAATTAACACATCCAAGCTCCACTTAGCAGCACCAAACAATTTAAAACCTCAGTCCTTCCTAAAGGAGAAAGCAATATTACATAAGTAGAAAACTAAATTCTAGGCTGTCTGGTAAGCCAAAAGCAACTATAGACGACACTACGTACTCTTCGGTTTGCAAAGAAGCTAAAAGATTTCTCTACTGTCTAGTTATCGGGGAAACAACCTATAACCTTAGTTCTTTTTATTTCCGAAGTAACATTAAACACATAAATAGCAGACCTCAGTTCTTCATAAGAGTACACACAGATCGTGGCTCCACCGAACCATTTGTTTTGCTAATCACAAACGTGAACTTGATCAAGCTTTGCCCTGCAGGGAATAAAAATGCTCTGAATCCTGAAATAACAGTTTTAACAGAGACAATTACGTTTAGTTGTGGCATTGGAACCTGAGATACCTTCGCAATCGCACAGGACAGGTAGCCTCCTATCCAAGCCCACAAACACCGAGTCAGTTCTAAATTTTGTGAGATATCCTCCTGATTACTAATCTGCATCAAATATTAATTGATCAGTATTAGCAATTCAATAGGTATGTATCCGGTTTCTGAAAAAAGGACAAGTTTCGCTTATTTTCGTCGATAGACAAGTTTGCAGTATGTATCCGGTTGAATTGGACTGCGGGTTGATTATGAATAAATTGGAGGGTTTTTTCAAAAACTGTCGTTAGGACACCTGGCAGCACGCGGGGTGGCGAGCGCTCTAGTGCCAGCAATCCCCATTTGTTTCTAAAAAAACCCCGATGTATATAGGGGCACGTGCATGAGCATTCAGAGAAGATGAATGCACGTACGTGTAAAAGATTGTCGTTTGCGCGTTTGTACTATTCAAACTGTGTGTGCGCGCGCGCCGGGGGGGGGGGGGGGGTTGTTTCACTCTTGAACTGTATATATATTGTGAGTAAATAAGGCAGGTACACGTGCCTCCCAAAAATAAGATAAACCTTGTAATTTTTGTAAACCTTGCATTAGATCAACATGAGGTAATTAAAATTTGATGTGGATTGGTAAATGGATCACTTGCTCCAAATTATGTTGGTACAAAACCACAAAAAAGTAGTGGCGTGCGCATAACGGATAGTGCAGCGCGCGGTTAAAACTAGTGGTTATAAGCATTGTGCCCGCCAACTTTTCATCCCCAATGCGCCAGTGATGGATCCGCGGTCAAATTTGGAGTATTGAGTAGATGCCAACTATATATGGTTGATCAAAGTCTTTTCGTGAGACTTTTGGAAGTGTGTTGATGGGCCAGGGCATGATATCTCCTTTGTGGAAATAATATAAAATAAACTCATGATTGAATTGCATGTACAGGGAAAGCTAGAGTGCTAGGCTCTAATCACATCGATGTTTCTGTACACTGTCGTGTGATTGAACATGTATACACTGATGACTGAATCTTAAATCAATAAAAAGTGTAGAAGAATGGGTACTATACGTCGTCTGTTTACCAAGTTTGCTGCGTTTTAGCTTAAATCTGTTCAGGCGGCTTCTGTTCACTATGTTCCCTGCATCGGTTGATTCAGACAATGCAGCTGCTGAAATCTTAGGTTTATATGAAGTGAATTGATGCTGGAAATTCCAAAATGAATCCACCTAATTACCACACAGTTAGCCGGATGAAACGCAGCTGTCTTTCTAGTTGGAATAGGGAGTAGTAGGCACCGGCGCACCGCACTATATGCTGATCAGGGAACCACTATTTTACCATAGTAGCTTAACTGAGCACATCACTGTCAGATTAAGGGTGCCATATTCTTTGTATTGACATGACGAATAAATTAGTCCAAAAAGACGTGTTGTCTCGTCAAAATTTTCTTTCTATTAATGTCTTGCCTGGAAATATTTTTCGCGATCAAATCATATATGAAAAATTCTAGAATGATTTATTATGCTGAAATTCGCTGCCTGAGTTTTTTTTAATAGGAAAAAAGGAAGATACAGTGCCACAACGGAACATGTTTGATCAAAATTTAAAATTCATTGTAGCAACGCTAGCCCCCTCAAGAACTTGAACTCAAATTTTACTAAACTCCATCTTTGTCATTATGATACGCACAACCCTCCTGCATACATTTTAAAAAAATAACGTATAATCCAAAAGTATGAATTAATCACAACCTTGCATAGGTGTGATTACACTTGGCGCCACCTGGTTGTGCATGAGTACACGTGGATGGCTACACCTCAGAGCCTCAAGGAAGCTAATTAAGCACCACACAGGTGTAACATTTGCAGTTGAGGATAGGAGCTTTGGGAGAATTGCCACATGAGGTCAGGTCCCTGTCAAGGAAGGCTTTAATTGGTTAATTTTCGTGACCCAATTATATATGCCCTCTATCTCTCCTCTCATAAAAAGTAAGGATAGAAAGATGATCACATATTGGGCCAAATGCATGCATGAAGGATGCACACGCATGAAAACCAAATGGACCACTATCAGTGAGATCACCACTCACAAAAGAACAGTACATGTCTATCACAACACAACTTCCTTGGACAAGAGACAAGAGGGGGCGACCAACAAATAGCAACACAAATATTTGAAAAGGTGTCCAGAGATCTTATAAATTATTTCGCATCTCTCTTGTACACATTGTTGAAAGGAAAAAAGTGTTTGATTCTTCCATGACTCACACAATATGCTTAGGGTGCCCCAGATTGTTCCAGTGTTTTTGGTTTGTTGCCCATTCCTTGCACTAGCAAATTAACAAGTATTTGCTTGCCTGTCAGGGAATAAATTGTAAATATGCCTCTTGTTGGGAGAGGTGGCCGGTGGTGGATGAGAAGGCATGACGCGTGACTGGATCAAAGTTTAATCATGTGAGGTTTTGTGCGCATGCATTTTACAAATATATACGAGCGAGATCTTGGGCTTTTTTGCGCGGTAACTTTGTAAAAGTCACCGCAGGATATAAATCCCACTGGGTAAAAAGTATGATTTGTTGGTTATAGAATTGCACAGAATATGTGCGCATGCATAAAGCCCACACGTATTGGATTTTGTTCTAATATTGCTGTTACCACGCATGAAAAGAAGCAGGAAAGGCACCCAGACGGACTTGCATGCAAAAGCTGCAAAAGAAAAATGAGAACAAAAAAAACAATCAAGAGCGTGTAGCGTTACAAACAACTAGCCAACAGATGGGTTTGCAATTCTTGAAGAAGTGTACTAACGGGCTCTCATGGGCTGGTATGCAGTGACCCACCCAGACATATATATAACTGCAATACCCTCAAAAATTAAAAAAATGCAAACTACGATGACTACAGAGTAGAGTTGTTGATGTGACGGACCAGTCCAAATTGGTTCCATTTAATCAAGTCATCATCCATTGATCAACTCGATTAAAGAGAACCAATCCCGATAGGAATGTGTCATGAGCAATGCCCAGGATTTAAACACACTCCACAAGCACAACGATATGAACATCATCACACACAAGCATATCCATACATAGAGGTTCAAAGTACACAAAGAGGTTCAAGTTACGTAACATCAAGTCTTAGAGTTTTGCAGCGGAAAGATCTATCATCGTGCTTATACGATAAAACGATAAAACACAAAATAAGAAGGATAGCACTATATGCCGATAGTGCCCTCCTCATAGCCACCAGCCATCTACTCCTCACCCGCACCTTGGTCCGCGGGATAGAAGTACCTAAATACGGCTTCTGGCTGTGGATCACCTGCATCAACTTAACGATAGCACCATGAGTACAAAAGGTACTCGCTGGACAAATCCAATATGGGTATATACTAGCCCGACCTCAAGGAGGTAGCAAGAAAAAGTCATGGTAATTAACTTTGCATAAAAAACATTCTACATTTTATCAAGTTATGATAAGCAAAGACGTAGCATCTATAGTCTCTACTTCATACATCAAAACAATTGCATAAGAGATCATAAATCATGAGCTCAATCTTCCATGAACTTCCTTGGTAACTCTACGTTAAAGTTCAAGTACAAGAGCATGCTCAATGAACAAGAGCGCGGCTATTGCAATACATCAAAAACCCTGCAGGGGTGTACAACTTTTCTGTCACACCTGATTCCAGAAAGAACCAGATGCATCTCATGTGCGCGCTAGGATCAAGTTCACACACACATAATAGACGAAATAAGTGTAATATATCAAAGACAATGCTCGAAAAGTAAATAAGATAGAGTATTTAATATTATTACACTCCAAATAAAATAGACAAAATGTCTTTAAACGTTTTACCGTTATACCCTAAACGAAGTCTGCAACAACTCTGACTTGTGAACGCACACCTAGAACTCCTCGAAGTAGTCGAAGTTCTCCTCCTCAAAGTTCTCTTCTGAACAGCAGTTGGGCAAGGGTGACTACTCTTATGGTTGGTACTCAGCAAGTGAGGGAACATATGCAAGACCATCAAGGATATGCTAAGGTTTACAACAGTTAGCACTTTAGTTGGTCAAGTTTTATTAGCAAGCACCTATTAACTAGATGTAAGTTTATACCAACCCACTTAAGCATAAGCATAAAGGTACCAACATCATAAACATAAACCAAGAACGACAAGTTAATTAATCTTCAAGTTCCATTATCATGTGAGGGTCCAAGCCGCTCATAACCGTGAGCACGGCTGTTATAACAGTTTTACACTCTGTAGAGGTTGTACACTTTACCCACAAAACGTGTTCCCCTGAGTCGCCCGGGTTTGCAAGGCCCTTAAACACTTCCGAGGTGAGTGGCGAGGGTTCACTACGAATCCTTTACAAAGACAAGCAGAAATCTAGATAGCCCGCTAGAGTTTTGGTAGCAGTGTGGTCCATAAACCTCCCTAATGGTCAGCTCCTCAGCAAATGCCGTTACCCCAAGAGGATTGGGCTATGACCCCTACACCGACCCCCTCCTTGCCCTTTTGGTAAGGCCACCAGCTAACCACAAGTCTAATTAGTCAGCTAAGGTCAGAGCCATGTGATTGGTTGCACGGTTTACTTGGGTGGTTCTCCATGTTCCCATTAAACAGAGTTGATCTTGTACTTAACAAAGCATAACAACAATTTAAAGCATGAACATCATTATCATAAGAGTAAACCATCACCATACGCCAAAGTTAGCAACTAAGCGTGACTACCCAACATAAACATTAAATCCACTGTTTCAAGGCTTTGGGTAAAGGACTAGGTATATCCTTAGCATAGGTGACTCATCAAGTTTATGCAAAACAACAATAAAGTAAAGTGAATTATCATGCTATTATTGGGATAAAATAGAACATGCAGGGGAGGGAAGTCCACTTGGCTTCCTCAAAGAGCTGTTGATTCTCTTCCTCGTAAACTTGCTCTTGATCTCCTTCAAACGTCACGTCATCTACACGATCACACAAGCAAGCATACACAAACAAATAAGAAATAGTATAACAAATAGTACAAATAGAGAGTGAAAAGCTGATAAAGTTGTAGAGCATGATGCAAGGATCGCGTGAGCGCAAGAATTGCTGAAATTGGAGTTGAAACGACAAAGATATGGCAAAAATAGGGTTCCAGGGACCTATCTGCGAGGGATATGAACTTCCAGGGGCTAGATTTGAAGAAACCAGGGGCGAAAACGTGATTAAACCCTAAATAGAGGGTCTAGGGTGCAAAACTAGGGTCTTTGGATGGCGGGTTCTAAACCTGGAAAGGTTAGGGGTCTAAACATAAACAAAAGGACCTAAAACTAATTATTTTTCAACAGAAAGGGATCACAGGTTGATTAACCAGAAACTGAGGGTCTCTTTTGCAAAAAGCCCTAGGAATGACCGGTACTGGCTCTGTTGACTTGAGTCTAGATCTAATCTAGACCCTTGGATCCAAATCGGGCGGCGGTAGACCGCCGGAGCTCAACAAAATCGGTGCTCCGGGCTTGGTTCAGGCCGGGATTAGGCCGGGGAGGGAGAGGGGGCGACGGGGAACACGATGGGGGCCACGGGACGGCGGTGCGGCAGCCAGGGATAGGCGTGCCATGGCGGTGGGCCTAGCAGTAGCTCCGGTGAGCCATTGCAGCCGCAAGAGGGCGAGAGGAAGAGGGGGAACGGGGCAGGAAGGTAGCTCACCACCTCTTGGAGCGTTTGCGAGGGTTGCGGGCGACAATGTTGTGGCGGAGCAGCGGGATGCCGATGGGGTTGCGGTTCGGGTGGAGGCGTGCACACCTGCTAGAGATTCCTGGGCGCGGTGGAGCGGGAAGAGGAGGCAGGAGGGTCAGCGATGATGCTCCTCCTAGGAAGAAGCTCTGGCGACGGTCGTGGACAACGAAGAGGTGGCGGGACGGGAGATCGACGACAGTGGCGGTGATGGCGAGCTCGGGCTCGGGAAATGGCGGCGCTGCAGCATGGGTGAGCGAGGAGGGAGTGGAAAAGGGGAGAGAGGGGCTCGGGTGCGGCTTAAGTACAAGGAGGGTGTGGGCGGAGCGGCCGCGACAAGGAAAGGGGCGGAGCTCGTGGTGGCCGGTGATTGCGGCCATTACCGCCGTGGTTACCAGCGAGGGAGAGGGAGGCGCGTGCCGCAGGCCATTAAGGCAGTAAAGCGGTGCCAGGAAGGAAGGTGATGCGCGAGGGCGGGGTACCGGTGCGGCAGCAGGTGGGAATCGCAGCGAGGATGGAAGGAAATTGGGGAGCGGGAGGTAGGGGAAGGGGCTGACGGGTGGGGCCCAACTTGCGGAGAGAGAGAGAGAGAGAGAGAGAGAGAGAGAGAGAGAGAGAGAGAGAGAGAGAGAGAGAGAGAGAGAGAGAGAGAGCAGGGGAGAGGGGGCGGAAGATGGGCTGGTGGCATTTGGGCCTAGTGGGCTGTGCGGGGAGGGAAAGAAAGAGAGGGGAGGGGGAGATGTGGGCCGGGCTGAGAGAGGGAGAGAGATGCTTGTTCTTATATTTTTTTCATTCAAATTATTTTTTTATCTACACTTTGGGTGTTACAAAACCTACCCCCCTTAAAGAGAATCTCATCCTCGAGATTTGGAAGGATTAGAGAACAGCTGAGGAAATTCTGCAATCAGTTCATCTTCTCTTTCCCAAGTAGCCTCATCCTCTGAGTGATGACTTCACTGTACTTTACACATTCTGATCACCTTGCTCCGAGTGACCCTCTGAGATGTTTCTAGTATTCTGACGGGATGCTCTAAATAAGTCAAATCATCTTGCACATTGTGTTCTTCCTGGGGCAACTGTTCCTCAGGCACTCTCAAACACTTCTCTAACTGTGATACATGAAACACGTCATGGACATCTGACAATCGTGCTGGTAACTCCAATTGATATGGCACTTCACCTTTCCTTCTAGGATCTTAAAGGGTCCGATATAACGAGGTGACAACTTTCGTTTCACTTTGAATATACGGAGACCCCTGATGGGTGATACCTTGAGGTACACAAAATCTCCAACTTCGAATGTCAATTCCCTTCTCCGTGTATCAGCATAACTCTTCTATCGTGACTGAGCAGTCTTGAGATTATCCCGGATTATCTGGACTTGTCTTTCTGCTTCTTCAAGAATCTCTGACCCAAAAACATGACTTTCTCCTGTCGGACTCCAATATAATGGTGTTCTGCATTTTCTCCCGTATAATGCTTCAAATGGGGCCATCTTGAGACTAGCCTGATAACTGTTATTGTAGGAAAACTCTGCGTATGGCAAGCTTTTATCCCAACTGCCTCCATGTTTTAGGGCACATGCTCTCAACATATCCTCTAATACTTGATTAGTTCATTCGGTCTGACTGTCCGTTTGTGGATGATATGCGGAACTGAAATTGAGCTTTGTATCCATGGATTCATGTAACTTTTGCCAGAAACGTGACGTGAACTGAGTACCTCGATCAGATACTATCTTGTTTGGAACACCATGCAGACACAATATCCGTGACATGTACAGTTCTGCTAGCTTGGCTCCCGTGTATGTTGTTTTGACCGGTATGAAATGAGCAACTTTCATCAGTTTGTCCACAATAACCCATATAGAGTCGTAACCATCACGAGTGCGGGGTAACCATACAATAAAATCCATACCAATCTCTTCCCACTTCCATTCTGATACTTTCAATGGCTGGAGTAAACCTGCTGGCCTTTGGTGTTCTGCTTTCACTCTCTGGCACACATCACACAAAGCAACGTGGGTTGCTACATCTCTTTTCAAACCATACCACCAGTACTTCTCTTTCAAGTCTTGATCTCTTGGTACTACTAGGGTGAATGGAATAATCGGAGTCATGTGCTTCCTTCAGAATGCGTTCACGGATGTGATCAATTTCAGGTACACAGATCATCTTTCTGAACCAAACAGTTCCTTGTTCATCTTCCACGAAATTTGGGGCTTTGCCTAAACCAATTAGAATCTTGATTTCTTTGATCTTAGCATCCGTCAACTGCCCTTTTCTGATCTCTTGTTCTAATGTAGGTTCCATTTCCATAGCCATGGCTTCTGTATGTGTAACTATTCCCAAATTCAGTCGTGCCATTTCCCAACACAATTCCTGAAGCATCAATCGAGCAATCAGCATATTAGCTTGACTTTTCCGACTTAGGGCGTCTGCCACAACATTCGCCTTGCCAGGATGATATTGAATATCCAGATCATAATCCTTGATTAATTCTAACCATCTACACTATCTCAGGTTAAGATCCTATTGAGTGAAAATGTACTTCAGACTCTTATGATTAGTGAAGATCTGACATTTATTCCCAATCATATAGGGCGTCCAAATCTTCAATGCGTGCATGATGGCAACCAATTCCAAGTCATGAGTAGGATAATTTTGCTCATGCTTCCTCAACTGTCTTGAAGCATATGCTACAACTCTGCCTTCTTGCATTAGCACACATCCAAGTCCCAGACGTGAAGCATCACAATACACATCAAACCCTTTGTGGATATGTGACATTATCAGCACAAGAGCAGTGGTCAATCTTGTTTTCAGCTCTTCAAAACATTTCTGACATGCGGCATCCCACTTAAATTCTTTCCCTTTTTCCAACAAAGAAGTTAGGGGTTTCACTATTTTTGAGAATCCTTCAATAAATCTGTGGTAGTAACCTGCAAGTTCGAGGAAACTTTTGATTTCAGACACACTCTTGAGCGGATTCCAATTCAGAACATCCTGAACTTTACTCGGGTCTAGTGCAATTCCTCCATCTGTGATAACATGTCCAATGAAAAAAACTTCTCTCAACCAGAAGTCACATTTGCTCAGCTTAGCATATAACTGATTCTCTCGAAGCTTCTGTAACACTATCCTCAAGTGCTCTTCATGTTCTTCCTCGTTCTGAGAAAACACCAAGATGTCATCAATGAACACAACCACAAACTTGTCGAGATATTCCATGAACACCTTGTTCATCAAGTACATGAAGTATGCTGGAGCGTTTGTCAATCAAAATGACATCACAGTAAACTCATACATGCCATATCTGGTTGTGAATATTGTCTTGGGTATATCTTCCAGTCGGATGCTTAACTTATGATAGCCTGATCTCAGATCAATCTCGGAGAAAACCTTGAAACCTCTCATCTGGTCAAACAAATCTTCAATTCTGGGTAGTGGATATTCTTGATCATCACATCATTCTGCGACCTGTAGTCCACACACATCCTTCTGCTGCCATCCTTCTTATCAACAAAGATCATGGGTGCTCCCCATGGGGACGAGCTAGGATGGATAAATCACTTAGCTAATAGTTCTTTTATTTGTTTCTTTAGTTCACTCAGATCCTTAACATCCATTCTATAGGGTCTTTTAGAAATAGGTGCAGTACCAGGTAAAAGATCAATACTGAACTCAATGTCACGGGCGGGTGGCATACCTAGTAAATCCTCTGGGAAGATGTCGGGGTACTCACAGACAGCTCTGATATCTTCTAGAGGCATTCCCTTCATCCAATTCTGTTGACGCAAAAAGCCGGCGATCGGCCTTCAACGCCGACACACGCGAGGACCTGGGAGATTCTGCTTACTCGAGTGCAGAGTCCAACTCAGCTGCGCGATGGTGCAAAGCGTGCTAGTCAATTTGACCTACAATTGACAAGGGACAAGAAACATTAAATACTCAGAACGTATCGGCTAGGATTCTGAATCATTTCGCAGGATGTATTGGCCAAGAGTCCGATGTTGATGGTCCTTAAGTCAGAAATCCGACCGTCAACTCCTGCATCTTTCTTATCAAAATAATCACCAAACATAGTTATAGGGTTTAACTCTAAACATTTCCACAAGCTTTGGTGAGTTATGATTTGCAGGCACCCACAAGAAAAACACAATGGAAGACACAAGTGAACGCGGAAGAAACACACAGAAGATTCCTCCCACGTCTCGCTTACAAAAAGGGCCCACTTGGCAGAGCAAACCAACTTAACTCTGTGGGAAACCTTGAGAACCAAGCAAGGGGTCCACCTAACAGTCTCCCAGAGGAAGGAGGGCCTCGGGGGGCGCCATCTGGGGTCGGCCGACCCCAGGGGTCGCCCGACCCCGGACGGGCTCCCGTCCAAGTGCCCTTTGGCAGAAGATTCGTCCTTATCTTCTTGATCACGGGGGCTAAGGTTTCCATACTTGAGAATGGCGGGAACCGACCTATCCAAGATATAAAAGGAGGAGAGGAGACTCCCCACAACACACACCATTTGGAGGAGAAGAAGAAGAGAAGGGAGGACTCCACCTCTAGAGCTACTTTGTAGAGTAGGATAGGGAGTGTGTGAGGAGAAGCTAAGGAGGAGAGCTGGAGTGGTCGGCCTCCCTCTACTTGTACCTCGACGGATACGAGCCTCTTTTGAGTAAGTATTCGGGTTCGTCTATGGTGGTGAGTACTTATCAAGGTTAAGCTTTTGTTATCATTCTCTTGCGGGTTCATCGTTCATCCTCGGACGTTTGCTTCTAGCCTAAAGACTTGAGTCTTAAGACGGAGTCAGGCTAGTGTTAGAAGTAGTGACCGATAGCGTATACGTGGTTTCTAGGCTTGAAGTTGCCTTTGTTTGCTACCCTTCCCTACGGTCTGAGAGGTAGGCGGCAGGTGGTGACAGCCCTGTCCATCCTTCGTATCCCTCCACGTTCGGGTTGGGCATAGAGCTAATAGCCGGATACACTTGGCAGACCAGGTGTAAGCCGGTGCCTGAAGCAAGCGAGTGAGAGCTGGGTTTATCTCTGTTAAGTATCTCTATCCTTAGTCAACCACACTACCCAGGGCCATCCTATCTTCTTCCTTCCCTTGGGTAAACTAGCTAGAAGACTGTTACACCTCCGTTCCCTGAGAAAATACGATACTCTGAATACTCTCCAGGTGAAGTGCTACAACGGTATCTTCCGTGCACTTGCAGATTTATCTGTGAACGTTAAGAAATACCAACATCCAATACGACAACTGATCAATCGGCCTAAGTCCTGGCCGATTGCGCAGGGGAAGCAACGCTAAACGGGTTAGCGAGGTCTTTGAGAACAACACCTAGATCCAAACCCGATTGGCCTAACGAGGAAAGCTGTGCGTTGGCCGATGGTATTTACATCTAGGCTGGATAAATTGTGGTAGAAACTTGATAAAAATAAGATTAAATGAATCTAACCCTGTCAAATCTAGCAAATACCGATAACTGATGATAACAACAAGAAACAAGCTAGACTAAGCAGATGAATCTAACAAGAACAAGCTGATATCGATAAATTGGTGAACAGACCAGATCGAGATCCAATCCGCTCGATAACTTGAACTAAACAGGATAGAGAAAGAAGCGATGCGTTGTTAACCTTGAGTCTATCTGCCTCGTTCGACACGGAACTTTCCATCAAGCTGGAGATCGAAGTCGATGCAGCCCCACGTGCAGGTAAGAACTCGTAAAAAGAAAATCTACTTTAACTAAGGCGAAGCCACCGAAAAGGAAAAGAAGAAGAAAAAGTTTAAAAAGAGTTTGTGTATTGATCATTGGATGTCCTTCGTACACGCCCGAGGGCAGCTATTTATAGCTTAAGCTACAAACCCTAGTCGATTACGACTTACAAATTTCTTGAATAAAATGAAACACACTTTCCTAATTAAACAAAACTCAATCTAAAAGATAACATGCTGACATATCCTCACTAGCTCTTTTCCACAGCTCCATCGGCCGCGATGCTTTTCTTGGCCCAAAAGCCCAATATGCTCCATCCCTCGCTTCTGACTCAACGTCGGCCCATTCATCATCGGCTGCTTGCTCAATGGATTGACACGTGCCAAAAGATGGTGTCAACACATGCCCCCCAGCTTTGGAGTAAAATGTAAATTTTGCTCTGAAGCTCCTCCGGTCCATTTGGCTTCCCTTCTGCCTCCGCTTGGACTCCGACTCCACGCAGCCGATTCCTCGTGTGCTGGTGACGAGCACAAAACTCTTCTTTGCCCCTGGCTTCAACTTGTTCCCACCGCTAATCTACACTGAAACGGTTCAACTTCCGTCTTTTTGTCCGCAAAATATCTTCCTGACCTAGGACGCTTCATCTTCCCTGAGCCAACCCGTCTTCTTCTCCTGGACAATAAATAGTGCCCATCGGCATAGCCAACTCACAAAACTCTATCGGCCTCATCTTTCCTACTCCAGCCAGAAAACCCCAACCTTCATCTCTATTAACAATGGCTGGAAACAAGTGCGCAGGCGAAGGTCCCTCCGATCAGCCTCTAGTTTTCCGCCGCCGCGGGTAACAAATCTGCTGTTCTTGTGTTTCAATGTAGCTCGATCAGATCTAATCGGCTTTTGTTTTCCCTTCAAAGATGATGAAGCTTCCAGCGCGCCACCCCGCTTCCCTCCCTCTTCATCGTCAAATCCTTTCGACGACCTCGATGAGGGAACTCGTAGTCTCATCCAGGATCTTCTTCGGGAGAAAGATGAGGCGCGCAACAACTATGCAGAAGAGACCAAGAAAATCCGCTGATTGGAAGACCAATTGGTGGTTGCCGAAGACATGGCGCTGACTGCACACACCCAACTTGTCACTGCCGATGATAGGGTAGCAGGTTAGCCTCTTATCCGAAAAACCCTTCCTTGAGAAATGTTAATCTTTGCCTTATTTTGTCTGTCTCTTCTTCAGCTCTGGAATCGCAGATTCAAGCCCTCCTTGGTGCAGCGGCTACCGCCACCGAAGGGTGAATGCTCGGGGCGACACTGTTGTTGCTCGCTTGCAGGATGTCCCCAACCGTGTTCAGGAGGTCGCTGGTCACGAAGTTCACTGTGGCGCTGCTGTTGCCCTCTCTGTGGTGCAAACCCTGTCCGGGAATGATCTTCGGACTCTACACCCAATCTTCCCAGAAGGCAAGGCACGGGAAGAATTCGAAGGACTCGTCGACGACCTCGGTGTAGATGCTTCTGCCATCAGCGAGGATATTAGTCTAGGTGCTGTAATCAGCAATGTTTTCGCCGATGAATGAATTAGTAGTAGTGATTAGCCACTGTAAAACCTGATCCACAGATCGACTTTTTGCAAATATATTTCCAAGTGAATAGATCGGCTTTCCCCTCACTTGCATCCGAATTTCCAACAAATTTGGACTTCCTTCCTTGTCGATTTCTAACATTTAATCAACTGAACTTGATTGACCAACGCTTCCGCAACCTTCTTTGATACTTAAAACTGAGAAAAGGTAGGACACATCAAGGTCAATCGGCTATGATAATTACCAAACATAACTCCAATATAATCCATAGATGATTCCATTCCTTTCAGACATGGTTTAGCCAATCACTGGATAAACAATCATTCAATCAAGATCAAATAATTTGATCAAAGCAAAATCTTATTGCGGGTGTTTTTTTGCCCTAAGGGCGATACGTATCGTATCGGCCATTTGAGCCAGATCATTTATAAATACGATCGGCTTTTACAAGACTATTCCATCGGCCAGAGATTTCTTGTGTTGCTTCTCCTTGGCGAACGGGAGACTTGTTCAAATCCTTTCACGGAGCAGAGTCTTCGAAGTCATCCTCTTGAACTGGATCAAGCCCGAAGTCAGCCATCCTCGAGAAATCGCCTTCCCACACTTTACCAGATATGCATTCCACACCATCAAAGCCCCAGACTGGCGGATCGGCCGATGCAACGCTAAGTGATGAATCCGCGGGTACCACCTTGTTGACACCGGATTCTGGTAAATCCGATGTAATTTGAAGTATGAAGCAATCGGCTATTTGTGTCAATATGAAGGTCGATAATTGACGGCTGTTGTCAATGAAGCCGGAAGCTTGCTAGTTGGAAATTCATACGTGAAGGCAAGGGAAGAAAGAAGCTAATAGGACCTGCATGCACATGTGTGGTTACATCACGTGAAGGGTCCTAGTTAATGAAATATGGTTAGCACCTGGCCGAATTATTTTATTATTGATTATGGAGACAAGTCAGGGCAAAGGAGGCTTCACGTAGAATAAGACCAGGGGCAGCACGTGCATGGCAAGATGATTAAGCTTTCTAATCGGTTGTTTATCAAGTTTGATCGTTCCAATTATTGCGTACGGAGTAGCCGATTGGATCTTATTCTGAGTGTTGTTTCGTGAAGCTTTATTAAGTTTGCGTTTTAGTACTCTTAATATCGCTTTGCAGTTGTATCGGCTGTCTAGCCGATAGTCCTTATGCTTTATGGATTCAGATCTGTTTTGGATAGCCGATGAGCCGCTCATGCTCATCAGGATGCCATAATCGGCCTCATGGCCGATCGTTCATTTATCATGCTATATTTTGCCATATCATCATCGCTACTGCTGCCAGGATCGCATCGGCCTGATCGGCCGATCGCTGCAAGCTTCAAGAGCATTATCTTCACTTCGTCAGCTGAATGGTCAAGCTGACTGGCACGCCGCGCACACCACGCGCGCCAGTTTGGACACCGCGCAGGAGCGAAGCAAGAGGCTCCCGGGTCCTCGTGTGGGTCGATGCAGGGTCCATCATTGTCATGATTTTGCGTCAACACATTTTTAGCATGCCCAGTGGAACTAGATTAAATTGAGTATTGCTATTGCCCAGCTAGTGATATTCAAGCCAGCATGTCTGAAACGGAAATCACAATGAATAGTTTGATGAAGGAACAAATGCAACTGGTGGAGAAAAAATATTGCTAATTTTCAGAAGCTCTGTTTGGATTCCTTCGTGATGACGCAAGAGGGAAAAATTCAGAAGATGCTGACACCAATGATTCAACCCGTGGTGCAACTAACTGAACAACATCATCAGCTGCGTCGGCCGTCTCGGTATTTTTTCTTGTTGCCGATCCTGTCCTTCTGAAGATTTTCATCGGCTATATGCTCTTCTGTCACAAGAACATGGGATCCGACGGAAAAGATTGTGGAGAAGTGAATGGGAGTTTGCACATCGGCTAATTGAGCAAGGAAAAGTTACTCATACTATTGTATTCGGCCGGTGAAGTTATTTTTGTTCAGCCGATGGAGTCACTTTATTCCGCCATTATGTCCAGAAAATTATTTTTTATCAGCTTATTTCTGATCGAAACCGAAACAGTCAAAAGTTCAAGTCATCAGATCAAAACTTCAAGAAGCGCGACTGCACGAGCAGAGCCGATGGAGTAATTGTCGGACAACAAAAATTATTCCATCGGCCTGCTTCTAACTCAGCTGTTAATGGTGTTGGTGGCGCTTAAACATCATATGTATCCTCGGCAAGCCAGTTCTTCTATTACTGGCAGTAAATGTTAATATGATCCTACAGGTAGGAAGTCAGCTGCTGATTCGAGGTTACTCTGAAGGATGAAGAAATTAAAAATGGCTCATCGGTTGCCGGTTCGTCCTGAAAATTTGGTATAGCCGATGACAAGCTAGCGGGGATTTTATTGCCAAGGCCAAAATGAAATCTAAGGTAATCAAGATGCAACATGGTCATATCACTATACTGTGACGAAACATTATTGCTGAAAGCCATTCAGATACATTTGTCGGCTATGTATTATTCAAATGGATTTGGTGCCGAGCTAAATGTAAAAGTGACCCGGAGTCAATGTGCGAGTGGGAAGGCAGCAATCAAGATTAGCAGTTATTGAAATAATCGAAAATTTGAGGAAATGGTGCCTTCACGTTGGCCGCATGGATTAGCTGAACTTATCAACCGATGGCCAGTTGAATTATCAGCCGATGAGGTTCGTATCTTCATGTACGTGGTGCGTCGCGCGACCAGACGTCAAGATCTTCAACCAATGTAACTCTGTTGGAAAGGCTAATGGTGTTGTCGACAGCTCCAAACAAATAGTATAGGCTGAAGGAGCATCGGCAATCTGAAGTTTGGGTGATTCCAATGAAGTTGACGTCGACCAGAGTTCAACGGCAGTGGATTGCCGATACATAGGCATTGTCCGATGAATGGGATATTAATGCAAACAGATGCGACAGCAAACACTAGGTCGTGATTGACATCTCGAAAGAACAGCTCTTGAATTCTTTAATCGGCTACTACTGCGTTTTGTGTGATAGCCGATGGGATAAATTAAAAGGGACAGCCGATGGAAGAATCTGGCCTGCAAACAAATCGGCTACTGAAAGAAGCAATGTGCGTCAGGGAGCCTAGAAGATCTCAATACACCGTTAGTCCATGAAGGCTCTATTGGTAGCCACGGAAGGAAGGCAAAGGAGAAAATTACTTGGCGATTTCTGCACTTTGCTGGTCCATAGTATACGTGGGTAAAAGATTATTTCGTTCGTTCCGTGAACAAAACAAAACCCATCAGCCATATACCCCTTTTATAGGGATAAGCCTGGTCTACGGCAGCGTATTCAACCAGGACTTATCTGTCTCCTGGCCGATGACAAAAGGAAGGACGTGGCCCCTCTGCAGCACCACAGCTTGATCAAGACATCAAGCTAATGATGGACTCCTTATGTGGTTATCAAGACATCAAGCCAAGGATAGCCAATGCAACCTTCAATGTTGCAGTCAAATGTCATCGGCTCAGAAGATAAAATCATCGGACCAGAATAATTTAAAGCATGAAGAATTCGTACTCTGATGCAGGAAAAGTTTATCGCGGTCTCCAGTTCGCCACGGTCTTCATCTGGCATGTAATCTAGGCTTTAACTTCCGGACGCATCGCTATCGTTTTGTCTAGATGCATCTACCAGATATTGAAGTCTCATGGCTGTCATATTGGAGGCATTAGCTTGTCCATCAGAAAATATGATTCTGGTAAGATACTTGAAGAGAGACATGAAAGAGCAGTATCAGAAAAGTCAAGGTGTTGAGCCCATGAAGTGGTCAAGCAGGTCAAAGCATTGGATTTATAAAGTTTCGAAGCATGAAGCCTTCATACTCCGAAACTGGGAGGCTTGTGTTGACACCGGATTCTGGTAAATCCGATGTAATTTGAAGTATGAAGCAATCGGCTATTTGTGTCAATATGAAGATTGATAATCGACGGCTGTTGTCAATGAAGCTGGAAGCTTGCTAATTGGAAATTCATACGTGAAGGCAAGGGAAGAAAGAAGCTAATAGGACCTGCATGCACATGTGTGGTTACATCACGTGAAGGGTCCTAGTTAATCAAATATAGTTAGCACCTGGTCGGATTATTTTATTATTAATTATGGAGGCAAGTTAGGGCAAAGGAGGCCAGGGGCAGCACGTGCATGGAAAGATGATTAAAATAAAGAAAGCATATTGCCGTACAGGAAGAAGTCCAAGCTAATCACGTATGCAGATTCTCCTGTTCGTGGATGGATCGGCTAGAAGCTTAATTGAGTAGGATTCTACAGAATGGGAAGTTAGAGTCCGTGTATCGTAGTATTTACTTTTAGTTTAGATTTTATTTATTAGTCAAGTTTGTTGTCTACGTGACAACCAAGCTAGCTGTCCCTATAAATATAAAGGGACGGGGATCATTGTAAGTTTTATCTCTCCATCAGTTAAACACTTTTACCTTTTTACCTTTACCTTTTTTCCCTAAGAGTAGGAGTAATGTAGTCTCTCGATGAGTCCTTATGCTTCATGAATTCAGATCTGTTTTGGATAGCCGATGAGCCGCTCATGCTCATCAAGATGCCATAATCGGCCTCATGGCTGATCGCTCATTTATCATGCTATATTTTGCCATATCATCATCGCTACCGGTGCCAGGATCGCATGGCCTGATCGGCCGATGGCTGCAAGCTTCAAGAGCATTATCTTCACCTCGTCAGCTGAATGGTCAAACTGACTGGCACGCCGCGCACACCACGAGCTCTAGTTTGGACGCCGCGCAGGAGCGAAGCAAGAGGCTCCCGGGTCCTCGTGTGGGTCGACGCAGGGTCCGTCATCGTCAGGATTTTGCGTCAACACACCTCAACCGAATCATTCTCCAACCATTGGATAAGGCATTGATGCATCATAGATGGAATGCAACAATTAGCGTGAATCCAGTCTCGTCATAAGAGCAGATTGTATGATCCTTTGCCATCAACGAAAAAGAAAGTAGTAGGCAAGGTCTTGCTCCCAATTGTTAGCTCAATGCTGATTGCCCCCTGAGCAGGCGAGGTCTTTCCTTTATAGCTCTTGAGAACCATATCAGTTCTCATCATATCCTCTTTGCCGAACCCAAGCTTTTCGAAGACAATGTACGACATGACATTGACAGCGACCCCTCCATCAACCAATATCTTGGTCATTGGTCTGCCGTCAACATGCCCCTTCACGTACAAAGGCCTTAAATGCCTCCGATCTTTCTCCTCTGGCTTCTCAAATGAGGCCTGAACCGGATCAAGTGCAAGTTCTGCCACTGCTACCTCAGCATTGCTGTGAGCCGGTGCTTTGAATTCCACAGGCAACACGAAAACCATATTGACCGATGCTGACGGGGTAGTTTCATCTGTCTTCTGTTTAACGCGCCATACTTGCGATTTGACTATTTTTTTCTCATAGGCACGTTCCTCTTCTTGCTCCCTATGCCAGAGCCTTTGAACCCTCCTCTTCTGAGAGCGAGTCAAACCCCGAATACACCAATCCGGGTATTCCTCTGGATCGTACCTGTAGCCATCATGATGTTCGGCCGACCAATCGAGAGGTGCTTCATCATGTACCCGTGCCTCAGCTTGCTCTTCAATCGTAGCTTGCGTAGGGACTCGTGGACCTAGCCGATCATGAACAGAGAGATGATTCCCATTGTGCTTGCCTCTAAAGATCGACTACTGATCTTTATCTTCTTGGCGCTGCCTCTTAAAGTCGTAGCCGCCTTCATGCGCCCCATGGCATTCGGGACATTCATTAGCGGATGGCAAATGCAGGCCCTCATTCCAACAGAATGCAAAGAACGGGCACCGCCAATGTTCTGCATCACGCCTGTCCTTCTCTTCTTGATAGCGTCTCTCCCTATCTTGTCGACGTTGGTATTTGTTCAGGAGCATCTGAGATGTGACAACTCTGCGCGGCCTCCTGAAACTTCCTCCCAGCTCATATCGACCTTGGTTCCCCCTGCCATTGGCCGATATACGAGTCTTCGGATTTATAGTACCATGATTAGAATAATTAGAAGTTGATACCTTTGCTTTTCCGTCGACTTCCTAGGCTCCCACGTCAACTGTACCAGCTGGGAAGGGATGTTTGTCGATCTTCATGGGCTTATCGAACTTGATTCTTTCGTGTTCAATGGCCACCTTTATTTCCTCCCTGAAGGTCTTGCAATCATTAGTATTATGAGTGACTGAGTGATGCCACTTATAATACCTGCGGCCTTTTAATTCATTGGCCGATGGGATCACATAATTGGAGGGCAACATAAGCTGACCCTCTTGTAGCAGCAAGTGAAAGATCCTATCGACCTTTGTGACGTCGAACCCGTGGCTCTAGACTTCCTTCTTCACAAACGGGCATGAGATCGGCTTCCTGGTCTTGGTCCCTTCTGCCACGCTGATCTCAGCTTCGTTCTCCGAGTCAGAAGAATCATGGGCTTGAACATCAACATTAGCAAGCCTGGACGCCAGATGACTCAGGCTCTCGAACTTCTGAGAATAGAACTTCTCCCTTATATGCGGCAAGAGTCCTTGAAAGGCCAATTTAGCTAACTGGCCATCGCTAAGAGTCAAATTGAAGCAGCAGCTTCTGACATCCCTGAACCTCTGAACATAGTCCGGGACAAGGTCATCGTTCCTCTGCCGAACTGCAGTCAAGTCTGTGATCTTCATCTCTTGTACTCCAGTGAAGAAGTACTTGTGGAATTGTTTCTCGAGATCGGCCCAAGTTATTATGGAATTGGCTGGTAGTGAGGCAAATCAGACAAAGGCCGATCTAGAGAGAGATAGCAGGAACAAACGGATCTTCAAGGCATCTGTCACTGCAGCTTCCCCGCATTGTACCAAGAACCTATTGACGTGCTCAACGGTTGACATGCTGTCCTGCCCAGAGAACTTGGTGAAATCTGGCAGTCTGTACCGATGAGGCAACAGGATCTGATCATAAGCTTTTGGATATGGCTTCTGGTACATAAACGCAGGTTCCTTAGGCTTCAAGCCGAACTGATTTTTCATCACGTCGGCTATTTTGCTAGAACAATCAACTTCAGGCTGCTGCACCGTGAGGTTTGGCATCTGAAAGTTTGTATCTTAAAAGGCCCTCTGGATCTAGGGACTCATCGGCTGGACTGCAGGATCACTCATCGGCTGAAAAGCCGATGCATCTGCTTGATGCCCCCCAATCTGGGTTGGTGCCGGTGGAGACTGCTCTATCTGTTGAATTGCTGGAGCATGTGGCACCAACGACAATGTAGTGGTGGGAGTACTCATTATGTTGTTATTTTGTCCGAACATCCATGGATAGATGTACGACCAGAATTCCATCAGCATGGCCAATGTAATAGGAATAACATCATGCCATGGCACTTAGCGTACACCCTTTTGGGCAATGTCTCGCTAAGACCATCCGGCAAGCTCCTCAAGGGTTGTCCCTTTGGACACATCCTTGATTGTCGAGGGGTTGTGAGTGCTGTGCCACTCACTCTAGACAAAATCGGGGTCAGCCCAGACTTTCACATCTTTGATATCCCCGATTTTGATCTTCTCATCGGCTGCCCTCTAGAAAAACTCCACCTAGATGGTGCAATCCTAAGGTGCCTAGATGAAAGGCTTAGGGAAACCGCTTCTGCCAGCACTACCTCTTTCTTAGAGAATCCTATGGTGAAGCCTTTATCCTAGCAAAACCCGCTCGAGAAGATGATGCATGTATCTCCATTCGTATCATCCGAGCCTATTCTCTTTGAGGTTGCAAAATCAGCCACATCCAAAGAGTATGACTCGGAAGAAATCCTTCACCGTTGTGAAGATGAACGATCATCATCACCCTCATTCGAGTTTGAGCCTCCTCACGCTGGCCCGGGGTATGTTGTTCTCAACCATGATCGAGACCTAGCTATGATCTCTCATGATGAATCTCTTGAGATGGAGAATCCATGGGCCATTGAATTTTGTGAGGCACCGACTCTGGAGTCCGAAGGTAAGGATTCCATAGATGAGCATGGGAGCTTCATTCTTGAAATGCCCCAAGAACCATGCTCGTTCACTGCCTCTCCAGAGTCAGGCACGCTTTGTGCCTCAAGCAAGCACGGAGGACTGCAACCACCTCAAGGTCTTCTTCTACAAAATCTTCAGAAGGTTGGTTGTAGATGTATTTGTTTATCATAAACATTGCAAATTTCGTGGATGCTCTATGGCACTAACCTTGTAGCTAAAGCTTAAATGACACATCAACAATTGGTGGTGAGAGGGGAACGACATCACCAACAATAGCTACAAGAGGCAGTTCCCAAGGTCGAGCTTGTGACCACAAACAAAGCACTGCCAGGAGATAACCCGGAGTATCATTTCCCTTTTGAATAAAAGCGAGATCATGTCTTAAGGATAAACTCTCCTTCAGGTATCTTTTGTCTCTAACCATTTCAGGTGGAGATTCAAAAGCCTTCGGATAGGTGACTCCTAAGAACATGGGAGCTACACTGACTACAACACCTCGGTAATCTTTGGTGCGGGAACAATTATGAAATGAAGCTTGAACTCCAAACACTTGAGTTGTGTTGCTCAGTAATGCAAATTTCAAGTGTGGGGGAGGTATGTCAGGATCCCAAGTAAGTTCCTTTCGTGCCGAATCTTATCTTAGTTTGGATTTGGTGTAAGTTCTTGCACCTTGCCCCACTAAAATTAAAAAAATCCAAAAATATTTGAGTTTAAATAAAATAAGACTTTCTGGTTCCCAAACCAGCAAAGTCCCACTTTTTTCCACCTTTTTGTTTTGAATACAACACCAAGTACAAGCACAAGTGTGGGGGAGATCTATCAAGTTCATCATCGACATACACACTCGAGATCCCCGACAATGCTATCGCACAACATCGACTACACCCACATGACAAGGGACAAGGCGAGGGCAATAGAGTGAGTCGGCCACCACCATGGTTTGGTCGAACCACCACTGGTCCACCTTGATTCCCATATTCTTCAAGAGCGATGGTATGTGCACCCTATACCTCTCTACACTCCTGGATTCATGAATTTAAATGAACCTCACCTCTGACCATTAAAGAACTTAAACTCGGAATTAAAGTGAGCCTTGGCTCAAAACATGACTTTAATGGTTGGCATACCTGTGCTATATTCCCGGCTTGCTCCTGTTTGCTTGTGAACCTATATCTTTAGGATAGCATGCTTCTTAGGTTGTTGATGTTTGAGATATGGTATGATAAAATGAACCTTGCTCTGTTCTGTTCAAAGTACTTAGGAATTTTTATCTCGAAAAAAATGACCTAGCTAACTCCTCAATGATATGCCTTCGTCCAACCAAAGTCATATGATGACCCTATTGAAAAACCAATACACATATGCTGCCTGCTGTCATATTGAGCTTTGCCAAATTATTTGTGACCCTTGTGGAATGCTTTTCATACTTTCATGATCAAGATCATGTACACTCCACTTTCACATACTAGACTTCTACACTGGAAGCTAGTATTATCCCATCCATACATCCAGTGAATAAATGCTCCACAACATGTGTGGTCTCTCTCTCCAGTTATTGTCACAAAAGAGACATGGGCTATTAAAAAAATTGGACACATGAAGGTCCAAGTAAAAAAATAAAAAAAAAGTTGGACACATGAAGGTCTAAGAAAAAAAGAAAAAAAGGTAGTCATGTTCTCAAGGGAATTTATAAAAAGGAAGAGAGATCATACAAAAGGAGTTCTCATTTCATTCACTATTCATCATCCACCATGTTCCATCCACACACACTCACATCTTGATCAGATTGTATGACTTGTATTCTACTCGGATCCGGTCTTTGGCTTTGCAACATATGTGATGCAGGTATGCCTCATCTTTATCCCTACCTCGAGCTCCAGATAGACTTTTTAGAAGTAGGGTGAAGAACGCAGGTTAATGCCTTGGTGAGGATTACACACACTGAGCAATCTGAGAGAATCATTTGAGAACCTAGGTAAGGTTATCTTCTGAAAAAAACAAACACACATTGCCAAAACCCAGGTTACTTAGACAGAAGGAGTGGAGGGGATTTTGATCAAGACCGTTCCAATCATCAACTGCCCAAGGTAACATGATAGACACTCCAAAAAGTTCAAAAGTACAGGTATGGCTTTGAATATCTTACATGTTTAATCCTTACCATAAGAATTTGTGTTCCACCTTAGACCTTTCTTCTTCACTCGAGGACGAGCGAAGGCTAAGTGTGGGGGTGTTGTTGATGGCGCTTAAGTACCACTTTTAGGTCATCAATTCCTACATAAAACACGAGAAAGACAAGCATCAACATTAGTGGTAGGGGTTATTACTAACAAATTCCACAAGTGTCGGTGAATATTTGTATACAGGTCAATTAGAGGAGAAAACACACCTAAAGAGGAAGGAAACACACCTGCCAATCCAAGTGAACACCCTTCCGACCAATCAGGCGCGAGCACAAGGATCCATGGGCCCACCTAAGGGGGCAAACCGACTCAACCTGGCTCGTGGCACCTAGAACTGATGTAAGGGCCCACTGGGCAGACACCCTGCCAAAGGGTAAGGCGGTGGGAGCCAAGGCCAGTTCGGCCGAACCACTGGTTCGGCCCAACCAGGCTGAGCTCCACCGACCTTCAGCTCCCACGTGGCGACCCCTGTGAACTCTTGAAGTCGGTGTTGCTTGCCTCCACGAGATTGCCGGCCGGGAAGCTCCTCATTCACCCTTATAAATGCAAGGGTAGGGGCTTACAAGAGAGACACACCATCCAAGTGAGTCTTGGCCTTGCCTAGCTTGTGTTAGAGTAGGGAGAGAGTGAGAGGATAGATTGGAGGGGCGCCGGGCATGTCGGCGCTCTTCTCCAGCTTGTACCTCTATGGATGCTGCTACATTCTTCAGTGTTTAGTAAGTGTTCGTTATTCCTTCTTTTAGTGTTATACTTAGTTGCATGAGTAGTCTTAGTCCTTTGCTATCATGGTATAGGCTTGAGTACTCTCATGTAAATGTCTATAGTATACGCTATTAGTTCTAGTAGTTGAGTGAGATCAGTTCTCTTACTTGCGGGTTCATCGCTCCATATTTATATGTAGTGCTGTAGTTTGCTAAAGGATGTCAAACGTAGTTAGACTGCAGTAGTAATCAAAAGCGTAGACGTGGTGTCTAGGCTAGGGGTTATCCTTCTTTTGCCTTATATCCCACGGATTGTTAGAGGTTGGCCGTAGGTGGTGACAGCCCTATCGGTCCTTTGTAATCCTCCACGTTCGGACATAGCGTAGAGCCGTTGGCCGGTGCCCGAAGCGAGTATTTTTCCCTAGAGATCGACGTTTAACTCATCTATTGTGACAACCCTGGTAATTAAAATTCCAAAATCAATGTCATTAGCCTAACTCTATGTTTTAAACCAACTAATGAGAGGGTGGAAAGAATTAAAACGAGTTCAGTTGGAATTCAAATTTAATTTGAGCACATTTGGTTACTTTTGAACTTTTAAATTTAACTTTCAAACCATAAGCCAAATGAGATTTTGCCTGAAACCAAAGTTGTAGAACTTTTTATTTTGAACAACTTTCGTGTTCAAAAGTTTTTGAAATTCCAATCAGAAAGAGGAGAAAACGCCCTGTTTGCACCCAGCCCCCTGAAGTTTTTCGAATTTTTGCACTTCGGTCCCTCCCTCCTCTGCTGCACCGCGCGCGCGCTCGCCCGCCTGCCGCGCGCCAGGTGGCCGGCGTCGCCTGACCGGCGCGGAGCGCCTGGCCAGTGGCCGCCGCACCACCCCGCCACGGCCGGCTTTGCCCCGCCCCCACGCCGCGCGGCCAGTCAGAGCCCGCGCGTGCTGCCGCGCCCAGCCCGCCGCCCGGCCGCCCAGTCGCCGCGCTCCGCCGTGCCGCCCCGGCCCCCGCGCCCCACCAGTCGCCGCGCCCGCCCTCTGCCCGAGCCGCTGCCGCTGCTGCTCCACCACTCCGCGCCCCGCGCTATCCCTCCGCGCCCGCGCCGTATCTCGGCCGCCCAGTCGCCGCGCCCGCGTGCCGCACGTCGCGCCGGCGTTCTGCCGCCGCCCGCCGCGCCCAGTGCACGCCGATGCCGTGCCCCGCCCCGCGCATCGCCCAGGCACCTCCACACCCCCTCCTGCCCCTATAAAAGCCCCGCCCCGACCGCCCGCGCGAGCCCCCGGCCACCAGAACGCCTCGCCGTCGCCATCGCCGCCGCCGAGCACCATCCGCCCGTGGACAGCCCTCCGCCGCCGCCCACTGCCCAAACTGAGCCCCCAGCCACCACTACATCACCTCACCGCAGCTCGCCGACCCACCCAACGCCACCCAGAGCCACCGGAGCGCCGTCGCCCGCGCTGCCGTCGCCGCCGCCGCCCCTGCTCGCCGTGGACAGCACGACCCCGACCCCCTCCGTCCAAGCCGAGCCCCTGAGTAGCTTCCCCACGCGCCACTGAAGCTCACCGACCGGACCACGCCGCCCCAAGCCCGCCGGAGCACCGCCGTCGACGCGAGCCGCGCCGCCGCCGCCTCTGCTCCAACGCCGGCGAGCCCTTCCCGGCCGTCCCCCACCTGAACAACACCCCCACAAGGTAGCCCTCGCACCCCTGAACCTTCCCCGACCCTCGCCCCTCGCCGCCGGCGAGCCCCCTCGCCGGAATTTCGGCCGGCCGCCGTACCCGAGCCGCCCGAGGACCCAATTGCAAGAATTTAAATCTTTAGAAGGGTCTAAGCGTAAGATTCAAGGACCTAGTTGTAAAAGAAAGTTTCAAACCTAGATTCAAATTCAGTGAACTTGTAAAATTCGTATAAAATCGTAGAAAATTCAGAAAAATGCAAACTCAACTGTTCTGGAATCCTCAGAACAAACTCTACCACTTTTGTTACAAAAGTTTTCTCAGTATCCCAAAATATTTTGCTCTACATTAAATAGAAGCTTTAATGGACTTATTTTGTACCCACTGTTATAGAACAATGCTGACCCTAGATTTTGGGCAGTGAATTAGTTGCTTGATGTTTAGGACTGTGTAAAAAGATCAGGCCCAAATTCCATCTCTAGCTCTACTGTTTGTTAAACTTAGTTTTAATTCATGTGTAAGTAGAATGTTTTATCCCGGCAGTTAGGTGGTGAGTCACCCATTGAAACTTTTCCTATGCTAATGTATTGGTACCTAGAAGCCAGAGAAAAATTAGGAGACTTTTTATCTCAGAGTAACCTACTTATTTGATTTATGTGCTAATAACATACATTAAATCAAGAAATTAGTATCGTAGCTTGGAAAATTCTCAAATTTTTACTGGAAGATAAACTATGGTAGAGGTTGCTTTTTAAAAAGTTCCATGGACAAAAACCCTGTGTAGGGTCCTGTAAAAATGAATCTTTGAATAGCCTAGGTGTAGAATGTCATATTTTCTATGCTCTGAATACTGCATGATAAATACTACAAAAATTACAGTAGCTTCTGCATACTTAAGTGAGAGCTCTGTAAAAATCTTAGACTCATTTGTTGCACCAATTGTTCTGTACAAAAAGAACAAGTATCTAACAGCAACAATGAAATATATTTTTCAGAATTAATCTGTTACATAAAATTGGCTGAAAATTTTACAGTAAGCACATCTTTCCTTGATGTGCCTAAATCCAAAATTTCATGACCAGAAACTATCCCTTGTAGTAATTACTCTCAAATCGTAATCAAGTGCCATTTCCACGACTTAAACTTGTGCACTCATGTAGAATCGACGACTCTCGCCGACGGAACTTACGAGCTGGTGCCCGCGTCCGAGAGTGAGCAGCGTGAAGCTCAAGCAAATCTAACTGAAGCTTTTGAAGACCCGAGCCCAAGTTCGGAAGATCCCCAAGCGAACTGCGAAGGCAAGCCCCGGAGCATAACTCCTTCTTTCCGAAATTATGCAACTCATTACTCTTTGCTTGTGCATTAAGTTTATAGGAGTTGGATGAAAACTTAGTTGCATGATGTCAGGAACCCTTGCGTGAAAACTAGATGTAAGGTTCGATAGAATGCTGTGCTAATAGGACTCCGGTAAAAGTCGAGTGATTTCCTGTCACTCGCGAGAAAATAGGAGTTGAATGGCTACTACACGCTGCAATCATAAGGACACGGACGGGTTATGTAACGATGGTTACGATTGAGGCCCGTCTGTCTAGTGAAAAATGCTAAGGCCGCAGGGTGTGGTAGTGATGGTTAAGTCTTTGAACGTACTAAACACATGCCGAGATTATGGGAATCGGTAAGCTTAAGTACCTGATTGGCCCGGCAAGGGGACGGCATCCTACCCTTTGAACTTCGGTCCCATGTGCATATGGCGAGTGCAGAGAGTGGTCACGACCCGGCGCCGAACCGTGGCGTGGGGCTCTTGTACTCTCGGAGGGTAGCCCCGATCCACGACCCGGAAAGAAAGGGGAAAAGTTGCACGTGTGACTCTAGGGAGTAACCACGTGACGTGTGTTTGGGTTTCCCTTGCAAGGTTAAGAAATTCGATTCGAATCGTCCGTTTCTCACGGCTATTGAGACTGCTTAACCATTTTTACCCACAGAGTAAGAAGAGGAACAATGATGATGAATGAACTGGTTGGATGAAAAATTTAAATCTTCACCATGTATGCTTTAGATAGCTGCTTACCTAGACTGGCTAACGAAACTAGAATCTTGAGCTAAAAGTTGAAAGTAAGGACCCACTTGTAGATGCTTTTCGGCAAAACAAACCCCTGAGCCAAAAAGCCTGGCATGTCTAGAGTCGGTGGAGTAGTTTCCACTACACGGGTAAGTCTTGCTGAGTATTAGTATACTCAGTCTTGCTTGTGACTCGTTTTCAGGTGAGCCCTTCGAAGATATGATTGCTAGCTTGACTTGGCCCTGCACTCTTCCCCCTGGTTGGTCGGTGGAATGGGATGCGCCCCCGTCCAACGGAGATAAGACCGAGTGATGTCTCGTACGGGCTTCATCGAGACATCCTGTATCGTCGAGTAGTTTCCGTTGTTTATTTTCCGCTGCAACTTAACTCTGAAGAACTTATTTATGTTAATTGAAGTATCTGGTTTCTAACCTCAGAACTTGGCCTGTAATATTTACTTATGTTAATATCGTAATATTTGCTGGAATGTGGTATTCTCTGGGCTCATCGTCGCATGAGCATTTGTATGTACGGCGCTCGATCCGTTCACCGTGGTTGTATCGGGAGGTTATACCCGACAGACCAGTGGATTACTCCGTTTGAAGTGTAAGGTTAACCGAGGATGCCTTAATGGTGATGGTTAATACACTTGAGCCGGATTAATTCAGGTGGTTCTGCCACAGCTGGTATCAGAGCCGTAGCTGGTGCCACAGCTGGCAACAGCGGACACCAGAGCCGAAATACATATGCCAGAGAATGCGACAAGCCTTAAAAACTCATTTTACTAAAACTTGACTAGAAGGTTGTGTTACGAAATGCGTTGGTACGTTAAGGATGGTGCCTAGTTCGTAAAGCCCTAAGGGATTATGGGAAAGTTACTAGGTGGCTATCTAACTTCTATATATAGTATCAACTGACTTCCAGCACATTACTTTCTGTCAAAACTTACTTTCACGCACAACCGACCTTAAATTCTGTAACGACGCACTCGTCTCTAAGGTAAGAAGGTAAGGATCCTCAGCCAACTGAGAGAGCTTGGCCTTCCTGTCGGTGATGCGAACCGAACGCTGCCCTCAAGCAGTGGCTTACTTGAGGTGCTGCCAATATGCCAACTGTTAGTTGAACATATTGGGAGTAGAAGGTTTGGCGCAGGGTATGGCGATCGCTGTTCATACCCCCGTCTCATGACGGTACCCCCGTGAATACGCTATCTCGATAGCGTATGTTAACGTCGTCTGTACGGCGGAAATTGTACAGATATCGTTTCTATAAGTAAACGGTAATGAATACGGACGCTTTCATGAGTGCTGGCATGAAAGGTTCATGAAATATATATATATGCTTTGTCAATCTTCTGCAGGTACACTAACCGCGATCACGATAAGTTAAGGAACGATTAGAAAGACTCGACTAGCTATTATAGCGAGAGCCGTATTGTGTGTGCCACCGAAACTATCATCGTAAGACCAAAGCTATTTGGCAATTGTTTTATTTTGTGAGGACGAATAGGACGTGCATACATCATAAACATGTGTATCTGAAATCAAAAATGCGTTGTGTGAGAGTGGAAAGGTTCTTGCGTATCTAAGCGTGGTTTGCATAAGGACCATCTAGCAAAACTGTCCGAATTCTGCCATGACCAAAAAGAGCGATTTATTGGCCAAAGAAAATGACCATTTCTGATAAAGTTCATGTTGAAGAAATTGTTCCAAATTTTGTGTTCTATCTTCTGTTCAAAAACGAAAAATTCTGAACTTATGGATAGTGAGAAATAACAGAAACCTTGAAATGTCAGAATTCTGTCCAGAATAAGCACTTCTGCCTCTTAAATTTTTAGGCCCCCTTCCCGCAGTTTTCTGCAAAATAGCACAACACAAAACTTGTTCCAAATTTACCCAAGTAGCTTCTGTTAAAATTTGGTAAATTTTGGCTGGGTAGATTTTCCCTGGTGCACGAAACTCTAGCCCTCTGTTCACTGAAAATTCTGGGTAGACAGTAAGGTAAAACCTGAAAAGAAAGACCATCTTAGAGACCTAATTAGCTCTGGAGTTGACTAGCAAAGTTGTTCACAAATACCTTAGGAGTGATCTGGTGAAATTTGGGAATTTTTGGATGAGAACTGTGGGAGTTATGGTTATTTTTGCACACTATACAGAATCTGTCCTTGTGCTGTTCACAGTTTTTCGCTATCTCACTCCATTTGATCTTTGGTTCAGATGGCCGAGCCTGTTGATATGATGGTGGATGAGGATGGACGCGTACACTCGCAGTGTCTCCACTGGGAGGGCTTTCCCTCTATTTTGTGGGATGTTCTGCGTACCGCGGGCTATCTAATTCCCCCACGTACGCCGGACTGGAGTTTGCAGAAAATGGAGTTACCCAGTGCTGTGTCAACGTGACTATCTTTCCGCACCCGCTACACCCGGAGTGGCCCGCCTTGGAGCTTGAGGCTGTTGGTCGCCGTTTGGCCGATACTTGGGAGCTTGCAGCCATGAGGGCGCTCACCACGTTTTGTGCGCAGCGTCCCAAGGTTGTCACACTCACTCCCATTGGATTGTTTCCTGCTGCCCAGGACAACGACCCCTTTTGGCTCAACAGGGTGCAGCACGCACAGTATTTGGTAGACTTTCATGCCCAGGAAACTATTCATACCTCCGTGCGGTGCATGAGTGCACTCTACCGGCTTCAGACTCTCCAGAATCAGGCACTCGAGCAGCTCACTGATCTTGCTCAGGCCTACCACATGATGGCAGATACCAGGGATGAGCAGATAAAGGAGCTCAGTCAGGATCTTGAGGACAGAGATGCTCAGATTGGCCAACTTGAGGGCCAAATCCAGGAGCAGGACACTATCATGGGGGAGAGAGATGCCACGATAGCACAGTTGGAGGAGCAGCTCCATGATCTGAACCTTGAGTTGGAAGATGCTAATGAGCACATTCAGTGGCATCATGATCAGAATGACCATCCCCATGAGGACGACATGGAGGAGGATGAGGAGGAGCCACAGGAGATTGATGGTATCTCAGGTATGGATTTCGAGGGTGAGGTACCACAGGCACCTCAGATGGGAGCCCACTCTCCTGCTCACAGCGAGTCGTCCGTCAACGACTTGGATGATTTCTAGAGGACGACCTAGTAGGACTTTTGCACATACTCCTCGATAGGGTAGCCTAACTTTTGGCAAGTGTTGTAATAGGCTAACTAGGAGTTGAGTAACTCTTTTGTGTTGGGTACACCTGAACCATGTGGATACCCTCAGCATGTAAGGAACGGCGATAAACTTGGGTGATTTCGTTGTAATTTGGTAGACGATGAAATCCACAATCGCTGAGACTTGTCGGAATTTTTACCCATGTCTCCTTGCATTTCTTGGCTGAGTGTTGAACACCAGACTTGTGCTAAATTTTATGATCTAGGTTCTCACAGAAATTTAGCATCATTGGACCTCGCTAGTTTGAGATATAGGCGAGACCGTACCGGTCAATCTGCTGAAAAACAGCTAAGACAGTAAGGCAAAGGACGAGCTTTTCGACCCCCTTAGCTACAGTTCTAGCACCGAAGTTAAATACCAAAGTGGTGCATTCCTAAATTCTCTGACTACTGCAAAAGTCTGAAGTGTTTTGGATGGACCCACAACAGGCTATGATTTTTCTCGTAGCAAACGGAGACTCTGTCCATACGTCTAGCTGTGACTTCGGAAGTCTATGACTACACCAATTATTTATGAATCAAGGAGGTAATATGGATCGCGTTGCTAATCGTAACCTTTCACGTTTCAGATGGTTGGATCAACACGTGGCAACCCCGAGGGTTTTGGTGCCGGTGGCAGCCGCTCGCGACAATCGCCACCGCCCCCGCCCAGTTTGGTGGAAGTGATGGCCGCTCAAACCGAGCTGCTGCGTCAGATTGTGCAAGGACAACACCAGCAGAGGGGTGGGCACAATGCTCACCAACCACAAGCCGCAGGATACACGGATTTCCTGGGGACCCAGCCTCCCTTGTTCCATAAGACCGAGGAACCCCTGGACGCAGATGCATGGATTCGCACCATAGAATCCAAGTTCACACTACTTGTGGCCCCATGCTCAGAGGCCAACAAAGCTCGTTTTGCCGCGCAACAGCTTCGCGGTACCGCTCGACTGTGGTGGGACCACTATTTTGCGATGCTCCCGGCTGATCATGTGGTCGACTGGGATGAATTCAAGACCGCGTTCCGGGCACATCATATCCCCGAGGGTCTCATGGAGAGGAAGTTGAACGAGTTCCTGGCACTCACCCAGGGCACCCGCACCGTGCTGCAGTACGCCCAGGCGTTCAACAACTTATGTCAGTATGCGGGCTATCACGCTGATACGGATGCCAAGAAGCGTGATCGTTTCCGCCGAGGTCTGAATACCAAGCTCAAGGAACGTCTGAACCTAGTCAGGGCTGACACCTACAACGAGTTGGTCAATATGGCCATCACCCAGGAAGACTGTATCATGGCACACCGGGCAGAGAAGAAGAGAAAGGCACCCGTAGGACCATCAAGTGTCCAACCACCAAGGTATCGCATCGTGCAAAATACCGCACCTACTGCTCCACCAAGGGCCCCGCAGCCAGGAAGATGGATTGCCAGACCCCCACAGCAGCCAGGCATGGTACGACCCCCGATGCCTCCACAGAATGGTCCGAGGCTCATTCTTCAGCAGTCTCTTCGACCTAGCCCCGCGAATCGCTGTTTCAAATGCGGGAGTTCCAGCCACTTCGCACGAGAATGCCCTCAGCCTGGACAGCCCAACCAAGGTCAAGGATCCAACCCGAACACCAAGAACAGGGGCAAGCGACAGACCCTGCAAGTCAAGCAAGGACGGATTAACTTCACCACGCTTGCAGAGCTTCCTGAAGGAGCCCCAGTGATGTCGGGTACATTCTCTATCTATAACAAGCCTGCAGTTATATTATTTGATTCTGGTGCATCGCATAGTTTCATAAGTGCAAAATTCGGTGCAAAAGTAGGCTTGGATGTTTGTCACACCAAAGGGTCATATATGATATCAACACCGGGTGGTAAAATTGCTTCGAACCAAATGATCAGACAAGTACCAGTCAAATTGGGTAGTAAAACCATCAACACGGACCTTGTCCTTTTACCTCTTGACGGCATGGACATTATTTTGGGAATGAACTGGATGGCTATGCATGGAGTCACACTGGACCTTTCTTCCCGAGCCGTGGAGATAAATTCACCTAGTCACGGAGCCACTACCCTTTACCTACCGTTCCTAGATTGTACGAATTCCTGTGCTTATAAGATGGAAGGACTTAAACTAGATAATATTCCTGTGGTAAACGAGTATGCCGATGTTTTCCCGGATGACTTACCAGGAATGCCACCGGATAGGGACATTGAGTTCGTTATTGAACTACAACCAGGCACCGCACCTATATCCAAAAGACCATATAGGATGCCCCCTAAAGAATTGGCAGAGCTGAAAATTCAACTCCAAGAACTACTGGACAAAGGTTTTATTCGCCCTAGCGCGTCACCTTGGGGATGTCCAGCCCTATTCATAAAGAAGAAGGATGACAGTTTGAGATTATGTGTGGACTACCGACCTCTCAATGCGGTAACTGTTAAAAATAAATACCCCCTTCCTCGCATCGATGTGCTCTTCGATCAATTAGCTGGAGCCAGAGTCTTCTCAAAGATTGATCTTCGTTCGGGATATCATCAGATCAAGATTCGCCCGTGCGATATTCCTAAAACTGCCTTCTCCACACGATATGGACTATATGAATTCTTGGTTATGTCCTTTGGACTCACCAATGCCCCTGCCTACTTCATGTATCTCATGAATTCGGTATTCATGCCCGAACTTGACAAATTCGTCGTAGTGTTCATCGACGACATTCTTATCTATTCCAAGGATGAGGAAGAGCATGCCAAGCACCTTCGCGTTGTTCTTCAGCAACTCAGGGACCATCAGCTTTATGCTATGTTTTCTAAGTGTGAATTCTGGTTGGATACTGTAAAGTTCTTAGGTCACACGATCTCCAGCGAAGGCATAGCTGTTGACCCCAGCAAGGTACAAGAGGTGCTGGATTGGAAACCCCCTACCTCTGTTCATCAGATTCGCAGTTTTCTCGGCTTAGCCGGTTACTACCGCCGCTTCATCCCGGATTTCTCTCGAATTGCTAAGCCCATGACTGAACTGTTAAAGAAGGAAGTAAAGTTTGTATGGGACGAGAGATGTGAAGAAGCTTTCCACACTCTCAGAGAGCATCTGACTACTGCACCTGTGTTAGCTCAACCCGATAATACCAAGCCATTCGATGTGTATTGTGACGCATCAGGTACTGGTCTAGGATGTGTGCTTATGCAAGAGAATCGAGTGATCGCATATGCCTCACGAGCCCTTCGGCCCCACGAACAGAATTATCCCACTCATGATCTTGAGCTTGCAGCCGTCATTCACGCGCTGAAGATATGGAGGCACTATCTCATGGGTACACATTGCAATATCTACACGGATCATAAGAGTCTCAAGTATATCTTCACACAAGCCGATCTGAATATGAGACAACGGAGATGGCTAGAACTAATCAAGGATTATGACCTTGAAGTGCACTATCACCCCGGCAAGGCTAACGTAGTCGCTGATGCACTAAGCCGCAAGTCCCATTGCCATTGCTTATCCATGGAGTTCTACCATGAGACATTATGTGCAGACATGAGGAAGCTTAACTTGGAAATGGTTTCCCAAGGCACTCTAAATCACATCTCAGTTGAGCCCACTCTTCACGACCAAATCGTCATGGCACAACTACAGGATGAAGGAATCAAGATCATCAAACAAAAACTCTCTCTAGGGGAGGAGAAGTATAAGTGTTTCCGCCAGGACCATAAGGGAGTTCTATGGTTCGAAGGTCGTATAGTCGTTCCGAAGAATCGAGAACTCCGCAAGCAAATTCTCGATGAGGCACACCTTTCCAAATTCTCTATCCACCCCGGCAGTAGCAAAATGTATCAAGACCTAAGGAAAAACTTCTGGTGGACTAGAATGAAAAGGGAAATTGCTACGTATGTCTCGGAATGTGACATGTGCCAGAGAGTAAAAGCTAGCCACTTAAAGGTAGCCGGTACACTTCAACCGTTACCTATACCATCATGGAAATGGGAAGACATAAGTATGGACTTCATCGTGGGACTACCAAACACTTCCCAGAAACATGATTCCATATGGGTTATCGTTGATAGACTCACGAAGACGGCACATTTTCTTCCGGTGCACACCACCTATTCTACCAAGAAATATGCCGAGATTTACCTCGATCGTATTATTTGCCTGCATGGAATACCTAAGACAATTATCTCCGATCGTGGTCCTCAGTTGTAGCACGCTTTTGGGAACAACTGCAAACGTCTCTTGGCACAAAGCTAATTCGCAGCTCAGCATACCACCCTCAGACCGATGGACAAACGGAAAGAGTAAACCAAATTCTTGAAGACATGTTGAGAGCCTGTGTCATTCATTATGACAAGAATTGGGACAAATGCCTACCCCTGGCAGAGTTCTCGTACAACAACAGCTACCAAACGAGTTTGAAAATGGCACCATTTGAGGCCCTGTACGGACGAAGGTGTCGAACTCCTTTGAGCTGGTCACAAACCGGAGAACGTAAAATAATTGGACCCGACCTGGTAATCGAGGCAGAGGAGAAGGTAAAAGTAATACAAGCAAATCTTAAAGCCGCACAAGCCCGACAAAAGAGCTATTCTGACAAAAGGAGAAAGCCCCTAAAGTTCGAAGTTGGCGATCATGTCTATCTTCGAGTTTCACCAACCAAGGGAGTGCGAAGATTTGGAATCAAAGGCAAACTAGCTCCCCGTTATATTGGTCCCTACGAAATCATTGAGAGCTGCGGACCCGTAGCCTACAAATTATGACTGCCCCCTCAACTCACGGCCACCCATGATGTCTTCCACGTATCTCAACTCAAGAAGTGTATTCGAGTCCCTACCGAGATTGTGGAACAACAAGAAATATCGTTGGAACCCGACCTCTCGTATGTCGAAAACCCAGTTAAGATTCTGGATCAAAAAGAAAGAGAGACCAGGAGGAAAGTGATTAGAATGTATAAAATACAATGGAATCACCACACGGAAGGAGAAGCCACCTGGGAAACGGAGAGCTACCTGAACCAACATTTCCCCGGGTTTCTTATCTCAACCACTGGTATGTGCACCCACGCCCACACTAAGAATTACCGAATCTCGGGGCGAGATTCTTGTTAAGGGGGGAAGGCTGTGACAACCCTGGTAATTAAAATTCCAAAATCAATGTCATTAGCCTAACTCTATGTTTTAAACCAACTAATGAGAGGGTGGAAAGAATTAAAACGAGTTCAGTTGGAATTCAAATTTAATTTGAGCACATTTGGTTACTTTTGAACTTTTAAATTTAACTTTCAAACCATAAGCCAAATGAGATTTTGCCTGAAACCAAAGATGTAGAACTTTTTATTTTGAACAACTTTCGTGATCAAAAGTTTTTGAAATTCCAATCAGAAAGAGGAGAAAACGCCCTGTTTGCACCCAGCCCCCTGAAGTTTTTCGAATTTTTGCACTTCGGTCCCTCCCTCCTCTGCCGCACCGCGCGCGCGCTCGCCCGCCTGCCGCGCGCCAGGTGGCCGGCGTCGCCTGACCGGCGCGGAGCGCCAGGCCAGTGGCCGCCGCACCACCCCGCCACGGCCGGCTTTGCCCCGCCCCCACGCCGCGCGGCCAGTCAGAGCCCGCGCGTGCTGCCGCGCCCAGCCTGCCGCCCGGCCGCCCAGTCGCCGCGCTCCGCCGTGCCGCCCCGGCCCCCGCGCCCCACCAGTCGCCGCGCCCGCCCTCCGCCCGAGCCGCTGCCGCTGCTGCTCCACCACTCCGCGCCCCGCGCTATCCCTCCGCGCCCGCGCCGTATCTCGGCCGCCCAGTCGCCGCGCCCGCGTGCCGCACGTCGCGCCGGCGTTCTGCCGCCGCCCGCCACGCCCAGTGCACGCCGATGCCGTGCCCCGCCCCGCGCGTCGCCTAGGCACCTCCACACCCCCTCCTGCCCCTATAAAAGCCCCGCCCCGACCGCCCGCGCGAGCCCCCGGCCACCAGAACGCCTCGCCGTCGCCATCGCCGCCGCCGAGCACCATCCGCCCGTGGACAGCCCTCCGCCGCCGCCCACTGCCCAAACTGAGCCCCCAGCCACCACTACATCACCTCACCGCAGCTCGCCGACCCACCCAACGCCACCCAGAGCCACCGGAGCGCCGCCGCCCGCGCTGCCGTCGCCGCCGCCGCCCCTGCTCGCTGTGGACAGCACGACCCCGACCCCCTCCGTCCAAGCCGAGCCCCTGAGTAGCTTCCCCACGCGCCACTGAAGCTCACCGACCGGACCATGCCACCCCAAGCCCGCCGGAGCACCGCCGTCGACGCGAGCCGCGCCGCCGCCGCCTCTGCTCCAACGCCGGCGAGCCCTTCCCGGCCGTCCCCCACCTGAACAACACCCCCACAAGGTAGCCCTCGCACCCCTGAACCTTCCCCGACCCTCGCCCCTCGCCGCCGGCGAGCCCCCTCGCCGGAATTTCGGCCGGCCGCCGTACCCGAGCCGCCCGAGGACCCAATTGCAAGAATTTAAATCTTTAGAAGGGTCTGAGCGTAAGATTCAAGGACCTAGTTGTAAAAGAAAGTTTCAAACCTAGATTCAAATTCAGTGAACTTGTAAAATTCGTATAAAATCGTAGAAAATTCAGAAAAATGCAAACTCAACTGTTCTGGAATCCTCAGAACAAACTCTACCACTTTTGTTACAAAAGTTTTCTCAGTATCCCAAAATATTTTTCTCTACATTAAATAGAAGCTTTAATGGACTTATTTTGTACCCACTGTTATAGAACAATGCTGACCCTAGATTTTGGGCAGTGAATTAGTTGCTTGATGTTTAGGACTGTGTAAAAAGATCAGGCCCAAATTCCATCTCTAGCTCTACTGTTTGTTACACTTAGTTTTAATTCATGTGTAAGTAGAATGTTTTATCCCGGCAGTTAGGTGGTGAGTCACCCATTGAAACTTTTCCTATGCTAATGTATTGGTACCTAGAAGCCAGAGAAAAATTAGGAGACTTTTTATCTCAGAGTAACCTACTTATTTGATTTATGTGCTAATAACATACATTAAATCAAGAAATTAGTATCTTAGCTTGGAAAATTCTCAAATTTTTACTGGAAGATAAACTATGGTAGAGGTTGCTGTGTAAAAAGTTCCATGGACAAAAACCCTGTGTAGGGTCCTGTAAAAATGAATCTTTGAATAGCCTAGGTGTAGAATGTCATATTTTCTATGCTCTGAATACTGCATGATAAATCCTACAAAAATTACAGTATCTTCTGCATACTTAAGTGACAGCTCTGTAAAAATCTTAGACTCATTTGTTGCACCAATTGTTCTGTACAAAAAGAACAAGTATCTAACAGCAACAATGAAATATATTTTTCAGAATTAATCTGTTACATAAAATTGGCTGAAAATTTTACAGTAAGCACATCTTTCCTTGATGTGCCTAAATCCAAAATTTCATGACCAGAAACTATCCCTTGTAGTAATTACTCTCAAATCGTAATCAAGTGCCATTTCCACGACTTAAACTTGTGCACTCATGTAGAATCGACGACTCTCGCCGACGGAACTTACGAGCTGGTGCCCGCGTCCGAGAGTGAGCAGCGTGAAGCTCAAGCAAATCTAACTGAAGCTTTTGAAGACCCGAGCCCAAGTTCGGAAGATCCCCAAGCGAACTGCGAAGGCAAGCCCCGGAGCATAACTCCTTCTTTCCGAAATTATGCAACTCATTACTCTTTGCTTGTGCATTAAGTTTATAGGAGTTGGATGAAAACTTAGTTGCATGATGTCAGGAACCCTTGCGTGAAAACTAGATGTAAGGTTCGATAGAATGCTGTGCTAATAGGACTCCGGTAAAAGTCGAGTGATTTCCTGTCACTCGCGAGAAAATAGGAGTTGAATGGCTACTACACGCTGCAATCATAAGGACACGGACGGGTTATGTAACGATGGTTACGATTGAGGCCCGTCTGTCTAGTGAAAAATGCTAAGGCCGCAGGGTGTGGTAGTGATGGTTAAGTCTTTGAACGTACTAAACACATGCCGAGATTATGGGAATCGGTAAGCTTAAGTACCTGATTGGCCCGGCAAGGGGACGGCATCCTACCCTTTGAACTTCGGTCCCATGTGCATATGGCGAGTGCAGAGAGTGGTCACGACCCGGCGCCGAACCGTGGCGTGGGGCTCTTGTACTCTCGGAGGGTAGCCCCGATCCACGACCCGGAAAGAAAGGGGAAAAGTTGCACGTGTGACTCTAGGGAGTAACCACGTGACGTGTGTTTGGGTTTCCCTTGCAAGGTTAAGAAATTCGATTCGAATCGTCCGTTTCTCACGGCTATTGAGACTGCTTAACCATTTTTACCCACAGAGTAAGAAGAGGAACAATGATGATGAATGAACTGGTTGGATGAAAAATTTAAATCTTCACCATGTATGCTTTAGATAGCTGCTTACCTAGACTGGCTAACGAAACTAGAATCTTGAGCTAAAAGTTGAAAGTAAGGACCCACTTGTAGATGCTTTTCGGCAAAACAAACCCCTGAGCCAAAAAGCCTGGCATGTCTAGAGTCGGTGGAGTAGTTTCCACTACACGGGTAAGTCTTGCTGAGTATTAGTATACTCAGTCTTGCTTGTGACTCGTTTTCAGGTGAGCCCTTCGAAGATATGATTGCTAGCTTGACTTGGCCCTGCACTCTTCCCCCTGGTTGGTCGGTGGAATGGGATGCGCCCCCGTCCAACGGAGATAAGACCGAGTGATGTCTCGTACGGGCTTCATCGAGACATCCTGTATCGTCGAGTAGTTTCCGTTGTTTATTTTCCGCTGCAACTTAACTCTGAAGAACTTATTTATGTTAATTGAAGTATCTGGTTTCTAACCTCAGAACTTGGCCTGTAATATTTACTTATGTTAATATCGTAATATTTGCTGGAATGTGGTATTCTCTGGGCTCATCGTCGCATGAGCATTTGTATGTACGGCGCTCGATCCGTTCACCGTGGTTGTATCGGGAGGTTATACCCGACAGACCAGTGGATTACTCCGTTTGAAGTGTAAGGTTAACCGAGGATGCCTTAATGGTGATGGTTAATACACTTGAGCCGGATTAATTCAGGTGGTTCTGCCACATCTATAGTGCTACCTTAGGAATCTTATCTACCCTCACCTATCTTGGTGTGTCCTTGGACCGACTAGAATAGAAGTTATTACACACTGTTCCCTTGGATTCGATAACCCTTGGAATACTTTGAGGTGAAAGCTACAACGATATCCGTGCACTTGCGGATTTATTCGCACATCGCTACAATACCCAACACACCCCAACTTTTTATTTGAAGAACATTGTGTCGATTCATTCGGCATCAAGATGGCTTCAAATACCCTTCAAAAAAAAGATGGCTTCAAATAAAAAAAACTTTTGAACTACAAAGTTGTATGTTGACGGTCCTTAAGTGCAAAATCTGACCATCAACTATACTCACAAACAAAGGAAAACTATGTCTCTTACTCACATAATTGTATCACTAACCTAGTTCCACAGATGTATTATCTATCTAACCTTTTCAGGGATACAAGTCTGCAATAAGAAGAAAACACGAAGAATACGCAACAAACATACACAGAAGATCGCCTGCTACAACGCACTTACTAGAGGGACCCACCTGATAGACCAAACGGGCGCTTCATGAAAGCAATCACAGAGTATCATCACATGGGTCCACTGCTCAGCCTACTAGGGGAAGGCAGCACCTGGGGAGTGCCACCCACAGGACGGCCGACCCTGGCTTGCATCCCGTCCAGGTGCATCTTGGGGAGGAGTTGCCGCCAAGTATTCTAAGAACAGATGATAAGGTTTCCATGTAGAAGGATGGCGGGAACCGCCCTTGGAAGCTATAAAAGGGACCCCTCACCCCCTCATTCCACACACACCACACTTGAGCCTCTCTCTCTCTCACTCTCTCTTGACACTTGTAATCCTTAGGGTAGTGGAGCTATGCTAGAATTCTCTTAGCGCAGCAAGTCGTCCTCGGGGCCGGAGAGCAGTCCTCAGCCTTGGGTAATGGCTTTGTATTCGACTCGTCAGTATTGTATTCGTAATGCAGAGCTGAGACTTGATTGCTTATTTGTCTTGGTAGTCTTTCATGCTTTGGCTTGTTATGCTGCCTTGCTAGTTAATCATATCATGCCTTGGTGCTTCACTAGTTATGCTTTATATATGCTTATGCCAGATGATCTGGGTAAGGATATCAGTTTGTTGTGCTTTCGGGCTTGCCTTAGTGTCTTACTTGTCCATCCGAAGGGTGGGAGACCCCGGGGCGCTAGGGTAGTGACCTTATACACGAGCATGGTACTCGGGTATGCAGGATCCTTCGAATATGACCGTGGACCACGGTTTGACTGGGGTAGACGGCAGGTGGTGACAGCCCTGTCCGTCCGCTACGAAGTTGCTTCGTGGTTAGTGTATTCCCCGACATTTGGGTATGGTGTAGGAGTTCTGAAAGATGTAACGGTCCGGATGTACTCCGGAATAGGACACTCCCTGGTATCCCTAATTTTCCGGCACCTGCAGTCCTAACCATGTGTATGTTGCATAACCCCTGCTTGCTTGAATAGATACTATTAGGACCTTGTTGTATGCCTATGCTCCCACTAACCCGTAGGTTTATTTGTTTATTCTTTATCCCGAGATTGGCCTGGATGTGTGTGTCACATTACCCTTATCCATATCTTTTATCATAACTTACCCCATGTATATGTTATAGTCTATGGCTTATTCATATCATCTTGATTATGTACCAAGTAATCTGTTACACATCATGCCCTCCTTTGGGAAAATATAAATAACAATACCCGAATACTCTCTGGGTGAAATGCTACAACGGTATATCCGTGCTACAACGGTATATCCGTGCGCTTACGGATTCATTCTGTAATCGTCAAGACATACCTCATGGCGTTTCCTTGGCGCCATCGCTGGGGATGGGACTAACACTCTCATTTCCAGTGGTGACGATAATCTTACATGATATTCAGGCCTCATTTCTTGTTGATAGCTTGTGGAGGTGGAGCAGAGGAAGCCAGACGCTAAAAAATTATGCGCCCCACGAGATTCGAACCCAAAACCTCTTGCCTCGCGTATAACTTCCCTACCATCTCACCTACACCGCGCATGTGACTCTAATTGGAATGCCATTCTTTTCAACTAACCCGCAGATGACCCTTTAGTCAAGTCCGGGTTGGTAAGGGTTGGTAACACCAACCGGGACTAAAGGGTCCTTTAGTCTGGGTTGGTAACATCAATCCGGACTAAATTAGTCCGGGTTGGTGTTACCACCGGGACAAAAGATAGACTTTTAGTCCCGGTTCGTGGCTCCAACCGGAACTAAAGAGCCCCTCCCACCCCCTGGTCGTTGGACCCGGGACTAATGCCTCCATTAGTCCCGGGCCCAACCTAAGCGGGAGTAAAGGGGGTGGATATATTTGAGGTTTATTACTAGTCACAACACAGGAACACCGCAGGGTGATGGAGAGAGAATCCACGCAATGCAATGAAGACGAGCTGCAAATGACGGAGTCTCATCTCTTGATATATCTCCCTAGCTTTTGGAGATCGGTCGTCACAGTATCTCCTTGAGGATCAGCTGCTGCTTTCTACTGCTCTAGAGGAAGCATTTTGAGATCCAATTTTCATAAGTGTGGCACACGTCAAATGTTGTTGACATACATAATTTGTATGAAGCTTCTCTGAACATGTATGACCTCAAATTGGAGTAGTTCTTATATAAGATAATTAATGCATGTACAGTGAACTCCAATTTTAATTTCCTATACACAGTTTTGTAGGCAAATATGGATATCACTATATATGGACAGCACCCAAGCTAAACTAATCCAATACATACATGCAAGTAATCTTTGACTATTGGCAAACAAAAAGTTTGAAGTGCTGTGCGATTTAGGTTTGGAATCATCAGAACTTGAGGCAATCAGAGAACGGGGGCGGGTTGCTTGCCACCATCATGGCACCATAACATGTGCAGGCTATGTAGTAGTTTTCAGAACAAACTCTAATCAACAAAACAATAATCATAAAGTAGGTTATTGCATATTTTGATCGTGTCCTAACCGATGCTAGGACTTGCAGTTATGTATATACAGAATATTGTGAGGGGACCGTCTGGCTTTCATTATGGTTATATGGGGCCATGGGACATGATGCATGCACTGGTCCTGTACACACAACTGAACAACTTAATTCTATGATTTTTATAAATTATCTACAATGTTTTTAATGCATCCCAGCTACTAAAAAATAAATATGATTGTATATCAGCACTTTGCAGCTTTGTGAAATGATGGGATCATGCAGGTTCCAAGCATGGATGCACAAGTATAAGTACAATAGTATGCCAAACGTTAACTAAGTCAACACGTATTTGTAATGAAGGAGAAGAACCAAATACTGAAATGCTATATAAGTAATTGATTGATCTTTTTATTTCAAAAGTAATGTAACAAAAAAGTGACCATTTACAATGCTTGGAAATACTTTCCAATACTTTCTAATGCCTTCCAACGCCTACGCAAAATAGTATTTTTTGTTGATTTTATTGTTTCAAGGGCAGTATGGTCATTGCACATCCTTAAATAAAAGAGGGCACTACCCCGCAGCGCCTCTCCACGCCGCAGCCGTGCCCTCGCCCGCCGCCGACGCCTTGCCCTCGCCCTCGCCTGGCGACGCCGTGCCCTCCCGCCCGACGCCTGGCGGTCGCTGGCCGCCTTCAGGAGACCGCCTCCCTCCGCGCTCCCAGCGCCTACTCCTGCAGGATGTCGCCTCCCTCCGTCTGGCCTGCTCCAGCCGGCCTCAAGGACGTCGCCTCCCTCCGCGTTCCCGGCGGCCTCCTCAATCGACGCTCCCGCCAGAGCACCACCGTCGGCCCCACCTCTACCACGCCGTCGCGCGCCTCCCCTCCCCCACCCGCGCCGAGCAGCCGACAGCATCATTCAATTTGGAGTAGCGGGCAACGCAGGTGAGCAATCCTTGATGGACTTGTTGAAATTGATTGGTTGCTAGATTGCATAGTTGATTGAGCTTGAGAGTGCTTTAGCCATTTTAATTGCGAGGGAAAATACTGAATCTTGTCATGTCCTGGATACAAGGACAAAGTTGAGTCCAGCCATTTTAGTTGCACAGGATTCAATATCTTGAACTCTTATGTCTAAGAATTGTGGTATATACCATCAACATTACTGCATTAGTGGTGATACTTATATTCTATGAAGCTGATAGTAGAACATGCAATTAATTTTAGAGCTAGGCATGGTACTCTGGTACTCAATCATTTAGAGACTTGCAGTAAGTATTCCAATAAAAAAGTGTGATATAAGTCTACCTGGGTGAAAAAAACAAGATCATGTTTGGCCCAAAAAGGGTAACAATTAATTTCCAAGTGGTTAATCTTTTCTCGGAGATAACTGAGTTCTGAATATAATAACTTCCAATCGTATATATGTGATTGCAGTAATATCTTGATAGGTTATGTCCATTTAGGCATGCCATATATTTGGAATAGGACTTCTTAGATCCAAATCAATTAGTTAATATATGGATAAATTATCTAATGAATAATTAGTTTTCTTTCTAAGTACTTGTGGGTGTGGGTCTTTGTCCATATCCTATTCTCGGGTATGCTCTAATATCCTATTCTAGAGTACTTTCTAGATTGGTGGCTTCTCAAGTATATGCTTGCATGTTTGTTGAAACAGTAATAGTCCATATGCAACTATTTGGTCGTGGCATACTAATGTCTTTTTTTTTATTGATGCAGGAGGGAATGCCGGGTCCTGAGTACAATGAAATTGTTAGGAAGGTGTTTGATGATGAAGAACAGGGATACGAGTTTTATAACAACTACGCTAAGGGGGAAGGATTTAGTGTCAGGAAAGACTATTGTGAGTGGGAAATTGGCCACAATGAGAGGACTCTTCAGCATTTTGTTTGCAGTTGTCAAGGTTTCCACGAAGAGAAGGAGCTGAAGAGGGAGAATAAGAAACGGAAGCCGCGGAATATTACTTGGTTTGGATGCCCTGTTAAGATTGTGATTGCGCGGGATCAGAACACAGGGCAGTGGCATGTGAAGGATTTCATCTGCGAACACAACCATCCGATGGTGGAACAAGGTCTTGCTTGACTTCTGTGTTCACATAGAAGTATCAGAGATGAGCAGAAAACTGATATTGTGGCGATGCAGATTTCTAGGATCCGCAAACACCAGATAATGGATATCATGGAAATATTGTATGGTGGGTATGATAAGGTTGGATTTACAAGAAGGGACTTGTATAATTTTTGCCATCGCAATAAGGTGGAGACAGTTGCTGCTGGTGATGCTAAAACAGTCATCAGTTACCTAACAGAATGCAGATGTAGGGATCCTGATTTCTTCTTTGACTACAAGACTGATGAGAAGGGGCACCTCAAGGGACTGCTCTGGTGTGATACTCAAAGCCAGCTTGATTATTCAGCATTTGGTGATGTCGTAGTATTTGATAGCACGTACAAAACCAATCGGTACAACATGCCCCTTGTTCCTTTTGTCGGGGTGAATCAGCATGGCAGATGAATTTGTACTATTGAACAACATGTACTTTGTAGAATACATTTCTGAATGCGCAATGCAGATGAATTGGTCACCAATCTGTACTTTGTACAATTTTCACATTTCATTTCAGAATCATCGCATAGATGGTGAACTGCAATTTCATTACACCAACCTCATCTCACATCCAGGTTCATTTCATAGGTTGCAGAATTACAAGTCAGTTCACAACTGAAAAGATGCACAACCTACTGACTTATTTACAAACCAAAAAGATGCACAGCGTACTGACTTATTTACAAACCAAAAGGATGCACAACCTAAATGAATTGTTGGGCTTCCTCTTTGGTCCCAGAAATGCTGATCCATCTGCGTTCTTCAGTAAACAAGGTTCTTATTTGGGTGAAGATGGACCACCCAAAGAATCATATGTTCACCCCTGTCATATGGTCCCAGAAAAGATTCATGTGTAATTCACTTTTTGTTCTGTGAACTTGCTACCAAGACTTAACTGATGTTTGTCTGCAGCACTTACATAGAAATGGTTCCATCAGACACATTACATGGATATGTCACATGGCACCTAACATCAGGCCAAAGAACAAGCTAACAAGTAACATTACAAAGCCGCAACAGAATAAACTACACCTACTCCCTGAACTGATCTTGTTAGCCAGGAGTAACATTTGCTGATTCTTCTCCTCCAGGTCCTTCTCTTGTGCCTTTAAGACTAAAACCTTGTCTTTATTCTCACCGGACATCACTTCATTGATTTGCTTCAGCTCAGCATATCCTCCGCTTTGCTCCTCAATTCCCAAACAGCATTACGAAGATCCAAAAGTAAATTCTTCATAAATGTTGTGTGCTCAGGATCATACCACACATAGAAGCCACAGTCCCCATCAGTCTATACAGCAGATAACAAAAAAATCAGATGCCAAGTCAAATCGGACATGCACCAAAGCAAAATAACCTAATTTCTTACCCTTGCTCGGCTGCATCTGTAGTACCTCCGACCTGAATTATCATCACTCCACAAAATCCACCGTGGTGCCTTTCTGTTGCGCACACACACCACGGTGGGCTCATAAGCTAGAGGGCCTTCTCTGTGGGGCACCGGTGGTCGCGACCTCAGAAGCCCACGGACACCACGACTGCCTACACTTATCCTGGAACCTTGCGAGCTCGACTCTGCCATGCCTACAACACAAATTAAAAGACAAGGACTCGGTGAGTTTTCAAAGCTACCGTAACATAAGGAATACATCCAATTATCCTCTCATTGTATCCGCAGCAGAGATACTTTTGATTCTTGAAGATATGACTAATGTCATTTTGAAACTGAAAAGTCAATTCAAACCAGATCTGGTCAGCATAACGATCAAGCCTACACTACCAAAAACAGGTCTTGCTTGAGAGCTGAAGCTATCAGAACAAAACACGTACTTTTCAATTTCTGAAAAGATGAATTGCCATGCCGTTGTCAGAAATCTTGCTCTCTTGTCACAAAGCTACTGTTTCAAAAGTCTGCACAGTGAAGCAGAGTAGTAGCAGTATAACTGAATTTTCTGAACTGATGTGGCAATGAATCTCAACATTCGGTTAGTATCCACGAAATATACTATGATCTTCTAAGCATCTGTGAAGAAGCAACAAATTCATTGATCTCTCACAGCATGTGCAAAACTACAGGGCTGATGATTAGGAAACCTAAACAAATAGACAACATCGGAAGCTGCATGAATGAATCTGAATGTACATCATGAGAATGAATTCCAATGGTGATTTTGCAGAATTATAACTTCTGAGTCATAGGCGTAGTAATCTTGGCACAAGATTTACCAAGAATCAAGAAACGGACAGCTTTTAGCAATGATCAGATTTTCAGCTGCTCAAAAAAAAATTCAGGATTCGTGTTTCAACTTCCAAGCGACTCATTCATGGGATGGAACCGACAGGTTGCAAGAATCCTGCTCGACCCAAATCAATGCGAGGGGAAGGCAAACTCAGCGGAACTGGAGGAGGAAGTAGAGGCGCTTCCTACCTCCGGGACGGCCACGGCAGCTCGGGCGACAACGGCCGAGGCAGGTCGGACGGGGACGGGCGAGGCAGGTTGGAATCGGCGACGACGGGCGAGGGGAGAGGCCAGGCCGGTCGGGCGGCGGCGACGGGTGCCGCAGATCAAATCGCCGGTCGGGCGGCGGCGACTGGCGTCGCGGATCGAATCGGCGGCGGCAGCGACGAGTGCCGCAGATCAAATCGCCGGCGGATTGAATCAGCGGTGACGAAGAAACCTAATGAACCCTAATAAGAATGATCATCTTTTCCTTTTTCTTTAAAACAAAAATGCATCTAACTATAATTATGAATTTACCCTTTTACCCTTGATTAAAAAATATAACTACAGAAAAAGAATTGCCATGAATTTCCAAGAATTTCTAATCCTCTAGACTTTGGAAGCGTTTCGGCACATATGGGCCCCAACGCCTCCTCGTTGACGCCTCCCAATACCTTCAACCATATTGGACTCACAAATCATAGACACATGAAATGCCTCCCAATACCTCTCCAAGCATTATAAAAAAATTTAAAAAAAATACAATTAATTAAAGTGAGTATGATTTTTTTTAATTTCTACGCTTGATAAAAATTTTCATCACCTCTTCTACTCTCTCATTTTTTTTAAAGTTCGTCTAGGTACACTCAGATATATGTAATAAAATTACCAGGCACATATAAAAGATATTTACACATGGTACAAGCACTATTGAATTAACACTAATAATAATACCACAATATCAAAAGATAAAATAAAGTCAATAAAATAAAATATTGCAGATGATATAACAAAATGTCTAAAATCTAATGCAATGTAATCGGTATAGGTAATAGCAGAAATATCTAACCTTAATGAAAGAAGCTAATTTAGTTAATCGATAACATATATATGTCATGGTACGGTAATGCTGGAAAACAAGCAAGTTTCAGTTCTCACACACACACAGGTTATATATATGTGTGTGTGTGTGTGTGTAGGTCCAAGAGAAAGGCTTGGATCCTGACTCCTGCAGATTCAGCTTCATGCAATCAGAGTTTTATCTCCAGATGTCCAAACATTGGCAACACGTGCCCAGGAAGGGTGTGCCCTGTTCAGTTCAGGCCATATGGATAAGCTTTGGCGTCGGAGAGGCATCCGTATGGCAATCCACGGCAGTAATTGTTGGTATGCCTTCGTGAATCTTGAATATATTCATACAAAGCTAATCATATTAACAAATCAAAACATTATAAAATTCAACAATAAAGTCCATGTAAAAAGAACTTTTGCAGATAAACAAAATGGGTGTAGCCAGTCAATGTTTCAGAAAAATTAATATATCTGTTTCAATCGCATGGCAGCACTACAAATATGCAATTTAATTCTTTTGAAGATTATAGCTTCATAGTTTGGCCACAGGAAGTGTTTCTTTATTAATGAGGCAAAACTGAAAATAAAACGAGATGCTTTTCAGATTTCACAACAAGAAATAGGTATGGTTGTAGAGTGACTGATCTGAGATCTGGTGTTACTTAAGAAACAAACAATTTAGGAACCCTCCAAAAGCTAGAAGTTCTAGAGTGCGCAGTCAATTTATACCATTACAGGATAAAACTGTACATAAAAAACTAATGCATTGCAAAAATAGGTATCACAATAAACCATTATGGTGTATAATCGATGAATGAATCATGATCATACTCTTGATTTTAACAAGTCAACAGTGTGGAGGGATCTACACAAAATACTTGTTTTGGAACATATCAAGCTTGGCAAATACTGCAATGCAAGTCTGGACCTGCTGACGGGACCACTGCACATAAAAATTATTGCAACCAACAACGTATATATATTTTGTAAAGAATGCTGTTAATGGGAAAAGATATATAAGCATAGTTGTTTTCAAAGAAAATACTATGGAAGGATATTTCATGCCAGAGCAAACAATTATAGAGTATTCTGGGAAGCAAAAACATATACATGGATCTAATAATACTGGGATATCCATAAATTAACGAACAATTTAACCGTAATCATAATAATATATGTGAACCCTCTAATAGTGTTGCCCATCTAGAACCTCTTGTGCTCGTAGCTTAGACATGGATCTGCAAGAACTATATGGAATTTCTGAAGAAATTAGTAGAACAAGCCATATCCAAGAAAATGATATCATCACGTTACCATAAAATACATGAAGCTTTTCCGATTTATGTATGTTGGACTGTTTCCTTATATGACCAAATTAATTGATAGTTACAAAATAGTGCCATCTATATACCTCGTTAAAGAAGTCAAAAGCAATCGGAATTGATCATAAATTTTCTCCAACACAAAGGTGTGCAGTCGATTCCAAGACCAGGACTAGCAAGCCCCGTATTGAATTCATTCACCATCGATCTGGCCATATTTTGTTTCGGTAAACTACTGTCCTCAAACACGCAAGAACTTACAAGCAGAGAAATCAGCCATTTTCTGCAAAGGAACAGTTCGACAGGAAACACAAGAAGTAAACACCCAGCAGAAACAAGTGCGAGATGCTGGTTTCCTCTTCCAGTCAGGCAGATAGATCTACCTCCCTGCAAGACGCCGGCACATCCATGGCTACCCCAAAATAACCTAGCTCAGCACATGAGATGATAGCACTGCAAACAGAAGCGTTTCAGAAAGGTTGAGAAAAGAAACGGCCACAACGATAGGGAAATAACCATCAGATCTTGTTGGGGACTTTCTTATCAAGTTATCAACAGATCTGAAGCTGATGGAGTTAAAAAGAGATACGAGAGACCCAGGAGATACCATGTAGCAGTTGATCGATTGAAGGAGGAGACGGGAACTGCCGGCAGCCAAGAAGATGCGTTTATGAATCCATCACACGCGTCTCCTTCCCCGAGGCTGAGACGACACGACCTGCAAACTAAGGGAAAGAAAGCGCAAACAAAAAAAGGGAAGGACCGACCTTCTCTCGAGTACCGGGTCCAAAGTCCAAACGCACTACCGCTGCAACGCCGTCCTCGGGCGGCGAGACGTAGGGCAACACGGCCGGCCAGAACAAGATAAGGACCAGACCGGCGGCAGACCCCCGCCGAGGCCTGGCCAGCCTTATCTCGCCACTGCCTCCCAGCAAACCCTTATCGCCGACCCCGTCTCGATCAGCTAGCTAGTTTAATTTGTCTGAATCCTGCAACGACAGCAAAAGAGAGGGACAGTAGGAGAACATGGCGAGTGGCGGCAGGGACCGGCCTGAGATGACTGACAGAGAGAGTAGTGAGCACGCAACAGCAGCTGCATCATCATTCGCATCGTCTCGGTTGTAAAGGCAGGGATCGATGCAATCTGCCCGTTGTGTGCTCACTCTCTTCTGTCAGTGAGCCATGGACACCACTGCTACCACCACCGTACCAACAAAAAACCAGGCGCAAACAGCCATGAGAGGGAGATCGTGTGGAAGACTGAGAGGCCGGCTGGGAGACCTACTGCCGGATGTGAAGAAGGAGGAGAAGGAGAAGAAAAAGAAGAAGAACAAGAAGAGAGATTGGGGCTCAGATCTGTGTACTGGAGATCTGCTTGGGGCTGGTGTGACTATGGACGGCAAGGGTTGTGCCGCATTATATAGAGGAGAAGAGACATGGTACTGCCTGCAGCCCATCTTTTCCTGCTTTTCTCATCCCACATATATTCCCACCATACACATGGCTCTGCTAGGGTTAGGGCTGCACGCGTCCCCGGACTGCGGCGCCGCTGTTTCTTGGAGATATCCTGTTATCATGTTGCTGACTTTGGGGATATAGGGGATGAGGTTCTCTAAGGTAAGAAAATATATTTTGGGATGCCCTGAATTCTCATACTTATCCATCCGTAGATATGCAGCTGTAGATTGGTTGATGTTACTAGGGCCACACTTAACTACGCAGACCATGGTGAGTGCATCATCTAGAGACATCTAAAACTTTTATGAGGAAAGCCATTGTATAGTGTTTTGTTCAGTATATGGTTCAATGCTCGGTCGACACCACTAATAATTCATATTGATTGTAGCTAAGTGATGGTCTGTGTATTGTAGCATTATTGTTGGAGCCAGAATGTAGAACTAAATGGGTATGATAATGCTCGGATAGATAGAAAGATGGTTGCACCCTGTCCATGAGAGAACAATCCCCATTTAATGTCTTGTGTGTGTTATTGTATAGCTATTTATATTACTGGGTGGTAGGCGAGACTATTTTTATGACTTTATCAATCTCAAGATTTATCGATCAGCTTTTTACCTGCAAGTGGAGATATATGGTCCAGCAAACAGTTTTCTAGTATAATAACCATGTATCCATATATAGATGGAAGATAGTTTATATAAAAATATATTATTATATGTTATTATTGTATTAAAGCACATACTTCTTTTTATCATCGTACACTCACCAGTAGGTGGGAGCTTGGGAGGGGTGAGTTTAGGATTTTTTATCTTCATAAACTCACTATTACTAAAGCAAGCAATGATTTTTTGTCCGTCAATCGGAATCCTAATCGGAACCTGGGCACATCAATAGAAATTCCAATCGGAATCTAAACAATCGATACCTCGCGTAGTCATAGCACGTGCACGGAGTGAAAGAGCGCAAAGTTGGTAGTCTCATGTAGGTTCGGGTAAAATTTATAGTACCCGTCGCAACGCACGGCCACTATGCTAGTATATGTGTGTCTCTTTCTCTTGGTGCCGGCCTTGGCTGGTGGCCTGAAATTAACAAGCTGTTATGTTGTTTTTGTTATATTCGGTTCTTTTGGTTAATTGGTTAACCGAGATCTGAGATCGAATTATATAGCCGTAATAATTTTGGTTAGTTAGTTGCTACTCAAGACCGAATTAAGGATCGAAGAAAATTGGTTCTCGGTCTTTTAGGTTTGGTCTTTGATTTCAGGTAATTATGCCCACCCCTACTTACCAAGTTATGAATACAGCTCAGTATTCATATGATCTGGAGAGTTGTTTGCCCACCAAGCTAAGAGGAAGAAGAAAACGACAACGTTTGATGAGTAAGTTTCGGCATGGTGACACGGTCGGATACTTTTTATGTGCCGCTTAACAACGTTATATTCCTTTATTCACATTTTTCTAACAACTTTTATGAACTTAATTACATTGTCATTTAGTTAATTTGGATATGATTTTTTTTGTTTGCTTACACATCCGAGATGGAGGCGGAAGGCCTTTTTCCACCCCGAACACTGGGCACTGTTTTTTTTACAATGAACAGTACGGCACCTTGGGCAGCAGATAAACACTACAGGGTATATGAAACTACGAAAGGATACCTCTTGAGAAGGAAGGAGACATCCTCTGGTCAGTGGATTTGTGTCTCCGCGAGAGGATAATTCACTCTTCGAAACGAGAAAAGACCAGAAGGGATAGCAAGGTGCTAGCCGAACAAGAATGCACGCGGTCTACACACCTTGGCTCAGGTCCAACCTGATCAGTGTAGATAATGTTAAGAAAATTAGCAGTGCAAATAATTTTTCGAAAAAGTAATCATGCGAGATAGATGATCAAAACATACATGAGAGAAGCATATGCGTGTTCAAGGTGTCGAAGATTTGTTTCAAGAGCAAAAATAAACATGAGAAATTCGTGGGCTGTAGCGGTCAGATTCTGGTGGTACCGAGTTGCTATCAGGTGGACCAAATCCTGAAGACCCCACGAGCGCAGCCGAACCTAGCCCACCAGACAGGTCCCATTTCTTATGGGTAGCCCAACAGGCGTACAGGTCCAAACTCCGTTGTACATAGGCCACACATGGTTACAGCCCATACGTGTTGCTGGCCCGAGACAATTTCTTAATCCACAGCTTCAGTATGAATTCTCGAGTCCCATCCACACTCCAAAACAAAAATGTAACAACGATATTCAGCTGTACAGGGTCCTCTGAGAGAGCTGTACAACTTCAAAAGAAGAAGAAGAAGCTGTACAGGGGGCCATATGAATTGCTAGGCTCTCCTTGGAAATGTACTAATGGTGCCGGTGGTGGCGTGCATCGGCCTTTTACATGCCCATGCGGTGGTGCACGCGGCCGCTCTTAGTGAATGGAGAGCGGCGACATGTCGAAGTTGACATCACCCGGGAGGCCGGGATCCATTACTACAACACATGCAATTTTTAGAACAGGTCAAAATGTAGTTTCTAGGACCGATTTGTACGGCTAAAACTACGCAATTGGTTTTTAGAAACGGTGCATTTTCAGACCGGACCAAATAAGCCGTCTGGTTGTAGAAATGTCTTTCTAGGGCCGATTGAGGTAACTGACTGATACTGGAAATATATTTACCGAACCGAGCAGCTTACATCAGGTGCGGTTAGCTATAATATCCTACTGTCAGCCGCACAAGCTATTATATATGAGCTAAATTTAAGCCCAACTATGCACATGTTACGAGGTACTCCCTCCGTTCTACGAAGAGAACAACTGAGTTTAAAAAAATCCCACAAAGAATACAATCCTAGCAACGACTACATATCTTATTCTTTTAAATATATTTTTAAGATTGAATTATTTGCATGTTGTAACTAACTCTATGGAAATTGAACATCATTCATGCCTAAATTAATGGATTGAGACAAGTACAGAGGGCAGCCAGGTGATAAGGGCAAGGCCCGATCTTCCGAGAGGTAGAAGGTAAACTCGATAGGTGGAGGACTCGACGTTGACGATCCGGCTTTAAATCAACACGATTCGAATCCTGCAACCGCTACACCACTGCTCCGTTCGTTATCAACCAAGCGACAATTTGATTGATCTCGCTGAGAAGTCTTTTCCTGCAGACGAATCGAGAATGCAAGCAAGAAAGTATAAGCACACAATCTGAAAATTACAAGTATGAATGAAGCGAATCACAAAGAGAGGTTCAAGCACTCGGTTCGAAAGGACTAATCGACACAATCGAGGAGAGCAAGAACAGGGGCCCTGGATTAATGTATAAGGACTTGTCGCCACAGATACAACGATGCAATCTCTGTTTCTCGAAAGAAAACACAAGAACTAAACAAAATCCCAGTCTAATGGCGGCGGCTACTGATTTTATGAAGAAACTCATGACCTAGGGTTGGGGGCGACGTCCAGGGGGCCACCCACAACTTGGGCTGAAGGCCCGACACGATACAAGGCCCGAGAGGCCCAAAACAGGTAACGCAGCACCTTATCATGGTCACATAGAATGATCCACGAATCTTCTGGAGCTAGTACTAGAAGCAAATGAAGCATCTTGTCGTTATGAATCCAACGCATCGAAGAACACCTCATTTGGACGCCGGATGAGGGAGATATCGCTGTTTTGGTGCAGTGTGGTTGGCTGAATCCGAACCGAACTCACAGTCCATGTTGGCGACGAATTGTAGCTTGGAGATGAGGCCGGCTCGTGCATGTCCAGCGTGGTGATGTCCTCATCATCCTCCCCTTCTTGAATTGGAGTCATCCTCGACTCCGTCCCATCATCAAACTTCTGCAAAAGATTAGTGACAGCAGGAGGCAATGTACAAGATATAGTATCATTGGAAACAACACACATATCTCGACAAAGCATAGTATAACAAGGTGCATCAGGATTATCACATAACTCAACAGTAGCAGATGTAGTAGCAAGGAAAACACCTTCTTTTAATTTAATGTCCTTATGCTTGTCATCAGAAGATGCATTACTAGCAGCTTTATGCTTATCATGCTTAGCACGCTCTTTGAAATGTTTCCTAATATCAGCTAGCGATAAAGAAAGCAAGGAGATTTTCTTGTTCTTATGCATGAAAGTATATGTATTAGTTCTACTAAGGTGTGCGGCATCATTATCAAATTCCCATGATCTACCTAACAAAAGAGAGGCGGCTTGCATAGGTACAACATGAAAATAAGCATAATCATGATAAGAGCCAGCAGAAAATTGTGTACATGCCATTTTAGTTACCTTAGCCTTACCACTATTTTTCAACCATTCGAGGTGGTAAGGATGTGGAATTTGGCGTGTGGGCAAGCCAAGTTTCTGGACCAGATCTGAACTCACCAAGTTGTTGCAACTCCCACTATTAATTATGGTGAGCACACGGCAATCCTTGACGCTGAGAAACATGTGGAACAAATTCCTGTGCTGGAGCTTCACCTCCTTCTCACATCCCACATGAGAACTCAATGTACGCTGCACAAGAGCCAAGCTTTTGTAGCCCGCTGCTGCAGTCACTAAATCAATTGCCTCACACCCTTCGTCCTCCGAATCTGCAACAGCTCCAAGAACCAACTCATCTTCAACATCACTAGCACTTACATATTCGTTACCATCAGGTACAGCGATGTAGGCACGATTACTTGGACAATCCTTCATGACATGTCCCATACCCTTGCAGCGGTGGCACACGATGTTTGTAGATCTACTCGAAGAACACTTTTCAATAGTAGTTTGCTTCTTGTTCTGTTGGGCCTGCACAGTAGACACATTGCTTACCTGAGAAGCGGGCGTAGAAACTGGTGGTGTTGCTGGTGACTTAGCAACAGGCGCCTTGAGCTTCTCAACTTTAGAACGCTGCTGAAACGATCTCCCAATGTTAGACCTGAAAGAAGGTTGTTCTTGGCGGCGTCCCTGTACTTCCCGTACTGCCTTAAGAGCAAAATGATACAATTAGAAAAAATGAGTCCATTCTTTGTAATCAAGAATATTTTGTATATCACGATTTAAACCACCAAAGAATCTAGCACTACTTTCATCATCATCCTCATGAATACCACAACGTGCTAAACCAATAAGCAATTCTTGATAATATTCCTCTATACTCCTATCACCTTATTTTAGTGTTTGCAATTTCAAATGTAAATCACATTGGTAATAAGGAGGAACAAAATGAGACTTCATGCGCTGTTTTAAAACAGTCCAAGTTTGAATAGCAGCAGCAGCATTACCAGCATTGCAAAGATCATTTCACCAAAACAGAGCAAAGCTAGTAAATTCACTAGTAGGAAGTCTAACTCTATGCTCAGCAGGAACCAAATGAGAATTAAACTTTTGTTCTACAGCAAGTTTCCAATTTAAATATTCCTTAGGATCAGCACTACCAGCAAAAGAAATCATGGAAAACTTAGCTTTACTAAAAGGATCATTGTTACCATGATTATGATTACCTCACATACCATAACGATTACGATGCAGGCGGTCTTCGTCGCGGTCAGCAACTCATAAAGTTCGTTGTTCAACATGCTCAACCCGGGTCACCAGACCGGATATGTGGCGCATCATCTCATCAAACTTCTCAGTCATGAAGTTTCGTTGTTCATCCGCAAGATTTTGAAGTTCTGCCTTGGACACACAATCATTGAAGTCCGTGGGGGACTCCGTCTCTTTCCCTGACATGGTTAGAGGATAGCAAAAGACAACACAAAAGTATTATCCCTATCAACTAACACTACTAGGTGGTGGTGAAGGTGGAAATAAAAATCTCAAGCGGCTTATCATCATCTTGCAAGTGTTCTTACCAAAGCCAACAGGACAGTACATTCAGTTATTGAGCTGGGTGTAGCAGTTGCTAGATGAACCTGTGCTGATAGAAGTATATATGTGGAGCTTTGGGACAGGCACAATATGTAGCAAGGATAAGCAAATAATGAATCCAGATTAGTAAAGTTCAATAAGTATCCAAAGCACAAGTCACAATTGCTGGCTAAGACGTGTCCTAGACGTAGCACAACAAGTTGGAACAAAGAGCAATGGGAAAAGCTTGAAGAACAAGCAACTCTGCCAAAGGGGTTTATCTTTTTTCCGATTTTTCTCTGAATTTTCAAAAAGGCACTAGTAGGAATCAAGATTTTTTTCCCACTATTTTTTTATATTTTTCTCTGACTTGATGAGGGCAGTCCCAATCTTCCGAGAGGTAGAAGGTAAACTCGATAGGTGGAGGACTCGATGTTGACGATCCGGCTTCAAATCAACACGATTCGAACCCTACAACCGCTACACCACTGCTTCGTTGTTTATCAACCAAGCGACAACTTGATTGACCTCGCCGGGAAGGCTTTTCCTGCAGACGAATCGAGAATGCAAGCAAGAAAGTATAAGCATGCAATCTGAAAATTGCAAGTATCAATGAAGCGAATCACAAAGAGAGGTTCAAGCACTCGGTTCGAAAGGACTAATCGACACAATCGAGGAGAGCAAGAACAGGGGCCCTGGATCAATGTATAAGGACTTGTCGCCACAGATACAACGATGCAATCTCTGTTTCTCGGAAGAAAACACAAGAACTAAACAAAACCCCAGTCTAATGGCGGCGGCTACTGAGCTGATAAAGAGACTCACGACCTAGGGTTGGGAGTGACGTTCAGGGGCGGGGCGCCCACAACTTGGGCTGAAGGCCCGACACAATACAAGGCTCGAAAGGCCCAAAACAGGTGATGCAGCACCTTGTCGTGGTCACACAGAATGATCCATGAACCTTCTGGAGCTAGGACCAGAAACAAACGAAGCGTCTCGTCGTCACCTCATTTGGACGCCAGATGAGGGAGATATCGTCGTTTTGGTGTAGGGTGGTCGGCTGAATCCGAACCGAACTCACAGTCCATGTTGGCGACGACTTGTAGCTTGGAGATGAGGCGGGTTCATGCATGTCCAGCGTGGTGATGTCCTCATCACCTGGCCATTTGCCAATAACACTAATCTATCTGGAAAAACTAGAATTATTGCACTCTTCATGGAACGGATGGAGCAGAACTTTCTGTACACTTCTCTATTTGTCTCTAAAAAAGAAGAGATCATATGCATACATGCAGGAAGATAAGATTGATGATCTAATCCCACATGCAAGAAAAGTTTGAAATTACAAAGCTATAAATTTTAAACCAAGCATTAAAATTAAGTTTCATTTGCACTATTATGTTTCTTACACCAAGATCCTCAAAATAAGACAACACCCTTGACTAAGTTTGAAGATATTTTCTAAGGATACAATTTTCATATGAGATAATTGATTTAGGCTAGGGGAAACAAATATTAAGAACAAATGATTGTTTCCATAATAAAAAGATTAAACATGACACACAAATAAGAGTTTGTTTTTTGTGAGACTTCTTCAGGATTTGTCTTTTTCTAGCACGTCTCGTGATTGTTAAGTTAATAGTAAGATTGATCATTCTAATAATGTGTATACCACACCATATAAACGATGCCAGATCAATTATTGTCGAATTTGGTTGTCTGCAGATTGTCAGGGATAGATCCTCAGGTACCCGCAAGGAAGCTACTTGCAAGGAAAAAGAAGGCGGACTCCTACTTGGACTCTACCCTGTAATCCTAATAGGACTCTTACCTTGTAACCGACTAGTAACATGCCCCCTAGGATATATATAAAAGAGGGCAGAGATACTTAGATGGGCAAAGCAGCCAACATGCAACTCAACACCCAAGGGCGGGGCACAATATACAATACCCCAAACAGGACGTATGACATTACGCTACCCTGGTGGCCCGAACCTATCTAAATATATATATTGTGTCCTCGCTTTTACCTTCAAGTTCCAGAGCCGGCGATCCCTCACCAAATAATCTCGTATCTTAGGGTATCTCTTGGTAGGTTGGTGGTAAAAATACCGACAGTTGGCGCCCACCGTGGGGTGGATCGTCGAGATCATCGGGCGAGCTTGAAGGACCTCTTCATCAAGATAATCCACTCCATGTGGCAGATCAATTCGTCAAGTTCGAGATTAGATCTTTGAGTGAATGACTACATCGACCTCGACTACTCAGCTCGACTCCATCTCGCGCCGCAGCTACAACTGCTTCAACAAGTCGGCAACATCGGTACGCCGGCGACTACTTCAACTACTCGTATAGACTAGAAACTCGTTGAGGGTGGGTCTCACACCATTGACAACTAGTCGGGGCAAGTTCCGACTAGTTAGCTTAATCAACCAACCGTCCCGGCTCCATTCGACAACTGCCATGGCTTCATCGACAATCGTCCGTGAATCAAGCTAAGTCACTAATACCTTTTAGACTTGTTCTGCACAGGATCGGCTACTTACTTGTGTATGTCTCTCGATGGGCGATAAACCCTCTAGAGCTGCACTGCGTCTCTTACTTTTCTGTGTACATCTCTCAATGAGCGTGAAACCCTCCAGAGCTACACCTCGATGGCTACTTTGTGCGCAACTGTTGGCGGTCAATTTCGATGATTTTTACCGCCAACATTTCTCCGGTTTCATGATTTGTAAGTCAAAACTAAGTTAAGACTAACCACACTAACAAGTTCCACAAGTTTTGTCATATTTATCATTTCAGAAACTTAGTGTGCAAATTTGGGCCGAACTGGGAGAAATCCCAGGCCGGTCGGCTTGGCTCCCACTCCTCTGGCCACGTCATCGATCCAGGAACGAAGAAACACATCCAGAATGATCAGGGATCGTGCACTTGAAGTCAGTTTGATCCAAGGACCTGAAAGGCTTCACACACGGATCAAAGGGCCCACATGCATGTCCAAAACAGTTACTTAACTAAAAAGCAACAGTTACCGACCTCAGGAGGCGATCAGAGACGTACACGCGAAGGGCGGTGCCAAGTGGCACCATCCCCAGGCCGGCCAGCCTAGGGGAGGCCGGTCGGCCCCACTTGTCAGCCAATTAAGCTCAACTTTGTGTGGAAGTTACGTTAACCGCCAAGGTCACGTTGTCTTGACGCCCTTCACCGGTTACCGACCTCTAGCTTAGAGCTCCACTTCCCATTTTTAAGACACACTATTCCAGAGAGAAGTGAGATTCTTAGTAGCTCCAGTTCAGTTGTAGAATAGGGAGAGAGTAAGGTGAGAGCTTGTGCAAGAGCCGAGCTAGGAAAGGATCCGGGGTTTTCTCTTGGTCCTTCTCCACTTTGTATCCACCTCAGGGGAATATTATCAAAGTAAGTTCCTCGTTTATCTTCAGTATCTCTCTAGTCTTTCTCTTTACTTTCAGTATCTATTTAGTTTTCTTTCTTTGATCTGCGGGATCCCTTGTTTGCGTGGTTCAGCATGCCTGACCATTTCGGGTTTCTTCTTGCCTTAACGTGAGGCGGAAGTCAGTAATTGGATAGTTGAAGCGTGGTGCTTAGCCTTGATAGTCATCTTGGGTTGTGTTCCACCCCACGGAACTGATGTGGTAGGCGGCAGGTGGTGACAACCCTGTCTGTCCCTTGTAGTCCACCACGTTTGGGTGTTTTCATAGCAGTAGATCGTTGGCCGAGTTGGACCCTCCATTTCTCCCTCAGTCCGCGGTCCTTCAGCCCTAGCCGCTGAAGCAGATCAAGTTAGTGTAACTTCTAGTTATCTGGGTAATGAGTTGGCTAACTGAAGTTAAGCCCTCTGAAGGTTTTTCAGCCGTACACCTTTCCGCCTTTACCATCTACCCCATGGAGTTCGTTCCTAGTTATCCGGCAGTTTCATACCGCGAGTACTTGGAACCGCCACCATCCTGCCACCCCATATTATCTGATGGTTACGATATCCATCCCAATCTCGTAGCCATGGTTCGTGCTCAGTCCTTTTCTAGTAGAAAGGACGAATGTCCCTACACTCACCTGCAGGATTTCGAGGAGAATTGTTCTCTCCTCATTATACCCGGTATGTCTCAACACACACTACGGTGGAAGCTATTTCCATTCTCTCTGATGGGAGAAGCCAAGAGTTGGTACCACCAGAAAGTAGGGAGAGTTGGAGGAGATTGGATTGCATTGAAGGATGAGTTTAGCATGTTCTTCTATCCTGTCTCCAAGGTGCCACATCGTCTCCAACTTTTGTCATTTTGACAAGGTGATGAGTCACTCAGAGCAGCCTGGGCAAGATTCTTGCAAATAGCTACCTCTGGTCCACCACACAACATCCCAGAGGAAATGCTTATGCAACACTTTGTTCAAGGGTTGAAGCCGGAGAGTGCACATTTCTTAGATAGCGCCTCCGAGGGATCGATCATGTACAAAACCGTGTCGGAGGCAAAGGAAAGTCTGGAAAGAGTCCTCAACAGTACTCAGTACATGGGAGTCTTTGACGAGCTACCCGAACCAAGTGATCCGCCCAGAGAGAAGCAGCAAATACACCACGTTTCAGCTGCATCCTATCCACCTGCATCATACGTAGAGGAACCATCGAACCACCCAAGACCTTCCAACGAGAGCCACTCATTGAAGATATGCCTATGTTCGTCCCTGATCTCTTCACAGAAGAAGAGTATATGGAGTTGGGCAATTCAACAAAGTTGCCCAAAGAACATAGGTGTATATGCTCAGGATCTGAGGCGTTCATTCCGGAAGCCACCCCACAGATTGAGGGCCTTACTGCGGTCATGAGCAAGGAGTGGACAGAGGAAGCAGAATCTAGTAGCAGTATTATACAACTCTACGAAGATTTCAGAGTGCTCCTCTGTGCTATTGGAGACACTATTCAAAGAGAAGTTCCTTACGACCCGAAAGTCCGAGTGAATGTGATGTCCAAAGCCATGGCACGTCGCATTGCACCAGAAGGACCCCTGCCTTTCTCGCGTAAGCACCTAAAGTGGATCAACGGCCAGATCATGCGAAGTATAGGTATTCACCGAGTTATTCCTGTTCGCATGGGGATCAACAAGGTATACCTGGACTTCCATATCTTCAATATCCTGGAAGGTGAAGAGTTTGCCTTGATTGGATAACCAATAGAGCCACTTGTCAACCCAAACAGAGACCGAACACGGCTCGAGGTTAAGGTTGGCAAAGATATCATCCCGATTAGCCTAGTGCGTTCATGCAACACATTGCCGAAGCTAGACTGGAGAAAGACCCAGTGGAAGAATCAGTGAAGATCATTCAAGAAGGGATTACTCAGCCCATTATTGAAGAAGATGTCACACACTTTACCGAGAAACCAGAACCGGACGGCTAGAGTAAGCTCAGTTTAGAGGAGAAACCGCAACCTTCATTTCCTGAGTTGAAGCCGCTGCCTTCTGGGTTGAAGTACGCATTTCTCCACAACAATCGAGCCACGCCAGTTGACATCAGTAATAAGCTGATAGAGAGTGAAACTCGGCGGCTCTTAACAGTCCTGGAGAAGTACCGATCTGTCATTGGGTACTCTCTGCAAGACTTGAAGGGGATCAGCCCCAACCTATGCACCCATCGCATCCCTATGGAACCAGACCATAAGTCGTCCAGAGAACATCTTTGAAGACTGAATGATGCAATGAGGGAATAGTCACGAAAGAAGTTCTGAAGCTACTCCACGCGGGCATCATCTACCCCGTGCAAGACAGTGAGTGGGTCAACCCAGTTCAAGTAGTCCCAAAGCAAGGGGGCATGACGGTTGTCCAAAATGAGAGAAATGAGCTCATTCCTCAACGGACAATTACTGGATGGAGGATGTGCATTGATTACTGGATGTTGAAGAAGGCTACCCGGAAGGATCACTTCCCCCTTCCCTTCATTGACGAAATGCTTGAACGGCTGGCCAAGCACTCATTCTTCTGCTACCTCGACGAATACTCTGGTTATCATCAAATTCCTATTCATCCTGATGACCAGAGCAAGACTACCTTCACCTTCCCCTATGGTACGTTCACTTACAAGCGAATGTCGTTAGGTCTCTGCAACGCACCTGCTTCATTCCAACGGTGCATGATGGCGATATTCTCTGACTTGATTGAGAACATCATGGAAGTCTTCATGGATGATTTCTCAGTCTATGGCAATAGATTCGAAAAATGCCTTGAGAATTTGGATAAAGTTCTCAAGAGGTGCCAAGAAACGCACTTAGTCCTCAATTGGGAGAAGTGTCATTTCATGGTCAGAGAAGGAATTGTCCTTGGAAAAGGAATAAAAGTGGATCAAGCTAAGATCGAAGTTATCGAGCAGTTTGTAACATCCCGCCTCCCCGAGGCTGGGCCCGCTCCGCTTACGTCTAGCCGCTTTCTAGGACATAGACTGCCCTCACAGACCAACACAAGTCTTTTCTGCACACTTTGTCCTCACTCGTGCGCACCCGGGAAGAATTTTCCGGTCGTACACCCATCTTGAAATTGCTCCAGGCCAAGCACGATTAACCTCAGAGTCCTTTATGGATTGGCTTCTGGAAAAGAAGTTGCAACTTGTTGGTATGAGTATTCTATTAATCCTATTAAGCCCTGGGCCGGGGTGTCACATCCTCACTCCCTTAAGAGACCGACGTCCTCGTCGGTCAATCGCAAGCCAGGAACATCCCCTCTTGGCCACGTCCGTACGTCCACAGTACCAACGGCCCATGTGCCACGTCCGTGTGTCCAGTGCCAACGGCGCATCCCTGATGCCCGCGCACTGACCTGCCACGTGCCCGCCCACATGCCTGCGCTCCTGACCCGCACGCACCCATGCTCATGCCCGCGCACTATGCTCATACGCGCCCGTGAAACCATGAGCACTATGCTCGTACCTGCCCACATGCCTACGCTCCTGATCCGCACGCACCCGTGCTCATGCCCGCGCACTATGCTCGTACGCGCCCGTGAAACCACGAGAGTCGGCTCTAATACCATTCTGTAACATCCCTCCTCTCCGAGGCTGGGCCCGCTTACATCTGGCCGCTTCCTAGGACATAGACTGCCCTCACAGACCAACACAAGTCTTTTCTGCATACTTTGTCCTCACTCGTGCGCACCCGGGAAGAATTTCCCGGTCGGTCACCCATCCTGAAATTGCTCCAGGCCAAGAACGCTTACCCTCAGAGTTCTTTAGGGATTGGCTTTCAGAAAAAAAGTTGTGACTAGGTCATGTTGGCTTCTATAGGAGATTCATCAAGGAATTCTTTCATATTGCCAGGCCTCTGACAAGTCTCCTGGCCAAGGAGACCCCATTCAACTTTGATGAAGACTGCCTCGTAGTCTTCTATACCCTCAAAAAGGCACTGGTGTCCGCACCCATCATACAACCACCGAATTGGAGTCTTCCATTCGAGATCATCTGCGATGTAAGTGACTACACCGTCGGCGCAGTGCTCAGTCAATGCAAGGCTAAGCAGCATTATGTCATATCTTACGCAAGCAAGACATTGACCGTACCTCAGTTAAACTATGCAACAACGGAGAAGAAACTTTTGACAGTGGTGTTTGCCATTGACAAGTTCAGATCCTACTTGGTCGGTGCCAAGGTGATAGTATACACAGATTATGCTGCACTGAAGTACCTCCTTACCAAGAAGGATGCAAAGCCACAAGTAATCCGTTGGATTCTGCTCCTACAAGAATTTGATCTGGAAATTAGAGATAAGAAAGGAGTAGATAATTATGTGGTAGACCATCTCTTAAGAATGCAATTCAAGGGCTCAGATCTACCGGTTGACGATTACTTGAGAGATGACACTCTCCTGAAGGTCTCTACATCCAGCCCATGGTATGCCAACTTAGTAAATTTCATGGCGGCCGGATATATTCCTCCAGGAGAAGACAGAATAATATTGATCCACCTTAGCAAGTATCACCTATGGGATGATCCCTATCTCTTCAAGGTCTGTGCTGATGGTTTACTCCGCCGTTGCATCCCGCTATGTGAGACCCGCAAGATTCTTGAGCGTTGCCACTCCTCACCATATCGAGGGCATTACGGAGCATTCCGGACCCATGCTAAGGTTTGGCAGAGTGGACTCTTCTGGCCAACCATGTATGGAGATGCGAAGGAATTTGTGCGGCGATGCCAAGATATCAGAAGGACGGGAACATCAATTCCTAAGACGCTATGCCACTGAAGAGCAACCTTCAAGTGGACATATTCGATGTCTGGGGAATAAGCTTCATGGGTCCATTCCCGATATCAGACCAGTGCGAATACATCTTTGTGGCCGTGGACTATGTGTCCAAATGGGTTGAAGCACTTCCCTGCGTTGCGGCCGACTCAAAGAACTCGAAGAAAATGTTTCAGGAGATTATATTTCCTCGCTTCGAAGTTCCAAGAGTCGTGATCAGTGATAGAGGCTCACACTTCATTGATAAGACATTCAGGAAGTGTCTCAGCGAGTTGGGAGTAGACCACCGGGTTGCAACTCCGTACCATCCTCAGACAAGCGGTCAAGCAGAAACGTCCAACAAACAAATCAAGAACATTCTGCAGAAGATAGTAAACGCTATGGGGAAGGGATGGAGAAGCAAACTACCCGAGGCACTATGGGCTTATAGAACAGCTTTCAAGACCCTGGTACGTATGACACCATACCAATTGGTTTATGGCAAAACTTGCCATCTACCGGCTGAGCTGGAATTCAAGTCCCATTGGGCGATCAAGAAGTGGAACATGGATCTCCAATCAGCTGAAGTGAAATGACAAATCCAACTAGCTAAATTGGATGAATGGAGGGAGAAGGCCTACCACAGCTCCAGGTTGTACAAGGAGCGGACAAAATGATGACATGACAAGCGAATCAAGATCAAGCAATTCAAAGCGGGAGATAAGGTACTTCTCTTTAATTCTCGCGTTCATTTTTTTGGTCATGGTAAGCTTAGGAGTAAGTGGGAAGGCCGCTCACTACTACAAAAAAATGATTTACCGCGACCTTTTTTAAACACCTCCGAGGTGGGCGGCATTTTCAACCACCTCATTAACCGAGGCAGTCATTTTTTATTAACCGAGGCAGCTAAAACAACCGCCTCATAAAATGGATTAACCGAGGTGGGCACACTATAAGGCTCGTCTCGGAAAATACAAGTCCAACTTGGATCCCAAACAGCCCATCTTGGCCCGATATCCCGCTTCGTGTATATATATCTCTTAGAGTTTTGGTGTCTCACATTTCTCTCCCTTCGCCCACTCCACCACACAGCAGCCGGCTCCCCTCTCCCACTCTAATGCACGGCGCCCCTCTCCCTCTCCCTCTCCCTCTCCACCACACAGCGCCCCTCTCCCTCTACCTCTCCACCGCACGGCGGCGGGCCTCGCGCGACGGGGCTGGATCGGGAGGCGGCGGAGTCAAACGCGGCTCAAGCAGGCGCGGGCGTGGCTGCGACGGCGGCACCCTCCGGCAGCCCGGCACGGCACGCGGGGCGCGGCCCCTCCGGCGGCGGTCCCCTCCGGCAGCCCAGCACGGCGTGTGGGGCGGCAGATCCGGGCCCGGCGAGACTGGGTCCGGCAGTGCGGAGCCTGGATCCGTGCGGGGCTGACGCGATCGCCTCCTCTTCCTCCTCTGACGTGGCGGCGCGGGCAAGGAGAGCTCGGATCCGTGTGGACCAGGCGGCGACGGCACTCCACCAGCGAGCAGCGGCGGCGGCGACCCGTGGATGGGCTCGGTGGGCTCATCCACATGTTTTCTTTTTTTATTTTTTATTTGATTAATCGAGGCAAGCGCCAAACCGCCTCGGAAAATACTCCATTTACTGTGGCCTTAGCTCCGAGGCATTTTCTTTGCCCGCCTCGGTAAAGATTATTGTAGTAGTGCCTATCTAGTTATTAACGTTGCCGATCACAGCGCTCTAACCCTCCAGGACAATGACGGAAATGTTTTCAAGGCCAATGGCCAAAGATTGAAAATATTTCTTGAGCCTGAAGTATTGGAACTCGAAGAAATAGACATCTACGAGTTATCCAAGGTATAAACCCCGTCTATGGTCATCGCCGGACCTTAAAGAGACTGTATCTTAGGTTAAATTCTTTTCCTTCTTTTCCTTCCTTTTCTTTCCACCTTTTCTAGCCAAAATCCTCAGAAAATCAGAGGTACACGAGGAGAGGAGAAACTTCGCGAAGCCTGGAGCCCACACCTGACAAGGTGGGGCCGGCCGGCCTCTACCAGGCCGGCCGGCCTGGCCCCGAGCCGTTTTGCGGCATTTCAAATTTTGAAGTCTCTTATCTGCTCTCCTCGTCGGGAATTTTTGGGGATCCGATCTTGAAACTCCTTCTTATACTGAAAGCCTTCAGTTCACCATCATTTTAAAAACCTTCACCATTATCCACCTCCTGAAACTCGAGCTTTCTCAAGATCACATCCATGGCCTCACCCTCTTCTCCCTAGACACCAAAGTCGATGGCTAAACCCATCACTTTACCCACGGCACCATCAAAATCTACCCACAACCGAGGCCCTCCGAGTGCTGCCCGAATCTTCGAGCCGGTGATGCTGGCAGAGCCACTGTTCCCACAGCCAGCTGGCCAGGGGAATCAACCCCAGGCTGGCTGGCCTAGGGGAGGCCGGCCGGCCCCGTCTCTGCTCCGGACGCCGCCTCATCTCATGGGGACCTTCCCCAAGGTCCCAGGGTTAGATCCCCTCGTGCATTCCGGTGCGCGCACGCCATCCACCAGGGGTGCAGCCCCGAACAAGATGGTGGGCACGCACATTGTTCTTTCGTCATCGATTGAACACAGAGTGCAGGTCGAGTGCCTGCACATGGTGGAGCCAAGAACCCCTCGTCACAGCCCCAACAGCGAGGATTACTTTGGGGATGACGAGGGCAATGGCGAGAAGGAGGAGTGCTCGGAGATCTGAGCACTGAGGGAGCAGCTCACGGCGCTCCATCTGAAACTTAAGGACTAGGCTAGATTAGGGTATTAGGGTTTTAGTTTAGGTGCTGCCATTTCCTTTCTAAATTTTTGTTTTCAAACAATTATATCCGGGTAGCACCCCATTTGATTTCAATAAAGAAGGATTTAACTTTGAATCATGCCTTGTCTCATGCGGTTGGTGCACACTTGTGTGCCAACCACACACCCCTGGACTAAAATTTTGTCGAAGTGCATCAAGATTCATAGGTTTCCGAACGTTACGAACTTACTCCGCGAAAACGAGCACGAATCGACTCGAACCTGAGCCGGGCGGCTTGAACTAGGCTAGACGGCTTGAGAGTACAACAAACATGCCAAAAAGGCACGATGCACCATCATGTTGGAACCGAGCCTGAGCCTGTGGGACCTACCCCTCGGGGAGGGGCCACAGACCCAGGCCGGCCGGCCTCTACTAGGCCAGCCGGCCCACCTAGCAGCCGCCAGCGTGTCGCCCTCTCGCCATGACAGTTTGCACCTTTTCTACCTCAGTCCTTCCTGCCTTTGGTTCAAATTTGTATTTTTGCTAAACAAATTAAAATTTGATTAAACCAAACAGGAAGAGATGAATTCCTTACATGTGAATCAAAGAATAATTGGGTTATATCTCGTTTGCAAAGTACTCTAACCCTTGGAACTTTATGTTAGGATCGCCTGATCTTCTTCTTATTGATTTTTATGATATAACGACTTGCAAACGCTAATCTTTCTGATTTCAAGGTCTTGGAGAGTTCATAAGAACAAAGAGGCAACTCTTGGCTTTATCAAATCCTATCCAAAGCCACATACATATTTCTCTGAGCCCCACATAGCCTTTCTATGCCCTTGAGCTTGATCAAATCTTTTCGCCTCATTAGAACTGTTGTGCATCCTGGTACTCTTAGTCACTCACGTACACGTTTAAAGTCTGAAAAGTTCAGAAGAGTGTGGTCCTCACGCAACTCACCAGCCCCTTGAAAGAAAAAGAAACCGAGTCAGGAAAGCCATCCGACTCGAGTCAAAAAAAAGAGAAAAATAAAAGAAGAAGAAGGGGAAATGGATGATGCTCGAGTACTTACCACCGAAGGATGATTGCTTTACACATGCACGTGGCTAAGTTTCTTAGGACACATGGTTTCTCTGAGATGAAACATTTGAACTCGCAACAGAGGAGATACAGAATGTGCCACAAAATTCTACCCGAGCTCCTCATATAAGCCTTTAGAAGTAGGAGGAATCATGTGAGGTCTCAGAAGATCCATACATCGCCCTGAGCGAGTGAGTGCCTTGAGTGAACGAGAGTATACCTTGAAGTTCCGAAAGAATTTCTCCAGGTACTAAGAATAGAAAGAATCAGGTTTCACGATGACTTGTTCTGGAAATCAATAGGCGAAAGAAACGGTGTTCGACACTTGGAATCCAAGGTATGAGGAACAACTTCGAAATATACATTCATAACTCTTTAAGGATCATGACCCTAGACTTGCTTAGTCCTCGGGATCTATCTCAATCATTTTGCTCAGGAATAGCAAAAGTCTAGGTGTGGGGGTGTGTTGGCGGTCGATTTCGATGATTTTTACCGCCAACATTTCTCCGATTTTCATGATTTATATGTCAAAACTGAGTTAAGACTAACCACACTAACAACTTCCACAAGTTTTGTCATATTTATCATTTCAAAAACTTAGTGTGCAAATTTGGGCCGAACTGGGAGAAATCCTAGGCCGGCCGGCCTCTTTTAGGCCGACCGGCCCGGCTCCCCCCCCCTCTGTCCACGTCATTGATCTAGGATCAACGAAACAAATCTAGGATGATCAGGGATTGTGCACTTGAAGTCGGTTTGATCCGAGAATCCGAAAGGCTTCACACACGGATCAAAGGGCCCACATGCATGTCCAAAACAGTTGCTTAACTAAAAAGCAACGGTTACCGACCTCAGAAGGCGATCAGAGACGTACACGCGAAGGGCGGTGCCAAGTGGCACCATCCCAGGCCGGTCGGCCTGGGGGAGGTTGGCCGGCCCCACTTGTCAGCCAATGAATCTCAACTTCGCGTGGAAGTTACATTAACCGCCAATGTCGCGTGGTCTTGACGCTCTTCACTGGTTATCGACCTCTGGCTGCTATAAATAGAGCTCCACTTTCCATTTGTAAGACACACCATTCCAGAGAGAAGTGAGATTCTTAGTAGCTCCAGTTTAGTTGTAGAATAGGGAGAGAGTGAGGTGAGAGCTTGTGCAAGAGCCGAGCTAGGAAAGGAGCCGGGGTTTTCTCTTGGTCCTTCTCCACTTTGTATCCACCTCAGGGGAATATTATCAAAGTAAGTTCCTCGTTTATCTTCAGTATCTCGCTAGTCTTTCTCTTTACTTTCAGTATCTAATTAGTTTACTTTCTTTGATCTGCGGGATCCCTTGTCTGCGTGGTTCAGCAAGCCTGACCATTTCGGGTTTCTTCTTGCCTTAACGTGAGGCGGAAGTCAGTAACTGGATAGTTGAAGCGTGGTGCTTAGGCTTGATAGTTATCTTAGGTTGTGTTCCACCCCACGGAACTGATGTGGTAGGCGGCATGTGGTGACAGCCGTATCCGTCCCTTTTAGTCCACCATGTTCGGGTGTTTTCATAGCAGTAGATTGTTGGCCGAGTTGGACCCCCCGTTTCTCCCTCCGTCTGTGGTCCTTCCGCCCCAGCCGCCGACGCAGATCAAGTTAGTGTAACTTCTAGTTATCTGGGAAACGGGTTGGCTAACTGAAGTTAAGCCCTCTACCCTCTAACCTCCTCTCTCTAGGTGGGTCCGGTTGAATAGTTCTAGGTCTGGTTGCGTCTGCCGTTCCTTGGATTTGATATCCCAGGTAAACTCCCTGGTGAAAGTTACATCGGTATCCGTGCGCTTGCGGATTAGTTCATAAAGGCTAAGGAGTGCTAACAGCAACCCGCACCCTCGCCGACTACTTTATGCACAACGTGCATTCTCATTGTTGCGATGTCGACCACTTTATGCCAACGAGCATTCTCTTTGTCACAATGCCGACTTCTTTTTTCTACATTTGTTGTCTTCTCTTTACGGTTGCTAAAGTACTCGGGTAGCACACGCCTTAATCCGTGAGACCACAACTCTTCTATATGCCTATATTTCTACGCATGCATGCGTCCATGCTCCCTGCGCTATGGCATTTGGCTATCATGGATCAGGTGCTTAAACATAATAGGCTACCTACCCGGGGAAAATATGTGACCTAGCAAGAGCAAGACACGAAAAAATTTTACATGCATTTCATAATTCTAGGATTTCCTCCCGACTTGATATCATGTATATCAGTTATAACATATTTTTATGTTTACCTTGCAGGGGACCAGATCTTGGGTGAGATCGAGCTTCGGCAACAACTCTCCAGTTCGCTCGGCACATCTGCCAATAACTACTCAACTTGGCTTCTACAGCTTGCTTAGCTCGTAAGCTCGGGGGCTGGACATCATAAAACTATTTGGATGATGGCTCATGTGAAGACTGAAGGTGAAAAAGGTAACCCTAGGTTACTGGGTGGTTAAATAACCAGCGACGGCCTAAGGGTCCTTTCGGATAAGATCTGTTTTGAGCAGTATTTTAACCATCAATTCGATTCTACTAAATTTTACAATACATGCCACGTTCTTTTGGATCCTTTTTCCAAAATTGGGATTTGGATTCAAGGATCGGGGGCTGCAGGATACGTCTCATTGGCGACTTGTTTTTGAAATATATTTGAAAGACAAGTAAAGAAGATTCAAGACTAATAGGATCCTTGACCTAATTCTTTGATTCATCTTAAGACTCGGGGGCTACTCCATATGGAGTGCGAGTTTAATCACACCCCATGTAAAAGAATACTACTCGGGGCATGAGCAGCTCATAGCCTCGAAGTAGCCAAAGAAGTACTCGAAAGACACCATAAGGACGAAATTCGGGAGAACTCGAAGACGACTTCAAAAGAACTCGGAGCCTGCACTACTCGGCTACGAAGAGTTTGGGGGCTTATCTGGGATGGATCTCCATGTACCAGCAAGAAAGCTACTTGCAAGAAAAAATAAGGCAGACTCCTACTAGGACTCTACCCTGTAATCCTACTAGGACTTCTACCTTGTAACCAACAAGTAATCCGCCCCCGGGATATATAAAGGAGGGCAGGGGTATCTAGATCGGTAGAGCAGCCAACAGGCAACTCAACACCCAAGCGCAGGGCGCAATATACAATACCACAAACATGACTAGGGCATTACACTACTCTGGCAGCCCGAACCTGTCTAAATCTGTGTCTTATGTCCTCGCTTTTACCTTCAAGTTCTAGATCCGGCGATCCCTCACCAAATAATCTCATATCTTAGGGTATCCTTAGGTAGGTTGGCGGTAAAAATCCCGACACAGCTCGCCAAAATATAGATGCCAGATTTGGTGAAACCGTGCTATAAATGCTGAACATTATGTCCTGATGCAGTGCGATGGATAGGGGCAAGATCCTTGGTATTCTTTGATGACAGCATGATGGAAATGATTGTTGCAAAAGACATATATTTGTTCTGCGTTTATACAAAGATTGGGCAATACCTAACCGTTCCACGAAATTGATGATTCTTATGTGTAAATTATTTCCTGCCAAATTGAAATTTTTAATTAGCAGTTATACCATTTCGTGATTTGCAATGATATTATCCTCGTCGATCCATAAGCAACTAAGAGATTGGAGGTAGTTCGTCTTTCCTCTTTTCTGGACGTGAGAAATTTATGCAGTGATATACCTTGTGCTGGATCGGTGACGGTTACTGAGCCAGGTACAAGCTGTTCGAGGTTTCTCACTTTTTGAGCCAGACTGAATCGAGCAAGGATGAGAACTATGGAGCAGAAGGCTATTTCCGGCCATTTGAATTACATGGACATCGAATCATTGATCAGGGCCCAACTCCTACGGTTCAATTTACCCATGGCTCGCAATGATGGATGAGCGATCCAATAGGTAATTTTAGGATCTCTAAATAGGATATGGTTCTCGTTCTAGGAAAAAAATAGGATATGATTCGATACGCTACAATTGCTGGTATATGATAATTAAGTGCTGTGGTGAACGAATATAATGATCACAATTAAATAGTAGTGATTTGGTCTAACATCAGCATCTGGCGGCCAACTGCTGCATAGTTGAGCCCTCATTTCTTCTGTATTAATAGGCCGGCCATTGGACTACACACAGGTGCATAGCATCCAATAATCTACCAGAGGCTTATTAGAACCAGCTCTCCTCCAACTTCGCAATCCGCCATGGCTCAAGCACAGACCAAGACCAAACATGTCGGCATCGAGGAAGACGACGAGAACCTCACATCCGCGCTTCCTACCAGAGAAGGCTGGTGGGAACCCTTCTTCCTCGTACAAGGCTTCTGGCTCTCTCCCAGCATCACCAAGAGTGTCACGGCCTTGCTAGCCCAGTTCCGTCCACGCCGCAACGATATCATCCTGGCCACCTATCCCAAATGTGGTACCACCTGGTTGAAGGCCCTTGCTTTCAAAATTGTCAACCGCTCTAACCACCCTGTTGTCACCGGCTATGGCCACCCGCTGTTCTCCCACAACCCGCATGACCTCGTGCCGGACCTAGAGCGTCCTTGCCGGCACCTCCACCCAGTAACAGAGCTAGATGAACTCCCCTATCCAAGGCTCTTATCGACACACCTTCCACTAGCACTGTTGCCCTCAAGCACGTTTACCCTTGGCTGGGTCGTGTATCTGTGCCGGGAGCCCAAGGATGTGCTCGTGTCCGTATGGTACCACATCAAGAAGGTGCGCCCAAACCTCTTCATAGAGTTTGATAGGGCCTTTGAGTTTTTCTGTGAAGGGTTCTCATTTTACGGGCCGATCTGGGAGCACTATCTTGGGTACTGGAAGCAAAGCAAGATGGAGCCTGAAAAGGTTCTGTTCCTGAAGTACGATGAGATGATTGCTGAACCAACCAAGCATGTTAAGATGCTTGCCGAATTTCTCCGTGTTCCATTCACTGATGAGGAGGGGAGCCGTGGAGCTGTGGAGGAGGTGTGTCTAAACGCAATGGTGTGGAGAATTCATTATTTTTTAGAACGGGAAAGGTTGGAGACTGGACGAACCACATGACAGTAGAAATGGCACAGAAGCTGGATCGCATCATAGAAGAGAAACTGAGAGGATTAGGACTTACCTTTTGATTGGTGTCAAGCTATAGTATTGTGGTGCATTTGGCGCCCATATGCGTAATAGTATTTATTTATCAACAACTGAAAGGACTGAAGCCATAAGAAAAAAAGTAAAAGAGAAAGGAGGTGGGCTAGGCCCAGAATTGGATTGGGTTTTGGCCCAAGAGAAGTGTAGGAAGATTTTCAAGAGTTTTATAAAAAATGAAAACTACTAGGTTCTGGAAAATGATTTAAATATCATTTTGAACCAAAACTATGAATCCAACATGTATGCAAGAAACAATTTTTATAACATATGGTACATTAAGCTCCATTTAAAAAGAATATTTTTTCTCAATGAAATCATCATCTTCTTTAACTGATTGTTTGAAAATTTTAGAAATATAGAGGAAAATGGATTTATTTAGTTTTATTTATTCACACCCCCAAAATGAAAATTTTAGCATGCGACAAGGGTGCAAAAACATTAAAAAGGGGAACTCCAAGATTCTAAAAGAACTTTGGGACAACCATGGTGCTAAATGACTCTGGTCAAATGAATGAATCCTACGGTAGCGCTATTCTACACCTAAGGTATAGAATGTATTCTACACCCATGTTGCATTAATGGATGCATTGATGTCAGTAATTGCTGAGAACATGGTACTGGTTGCGTGAATTACTGAATTACTTGGGACGATGTGAAAAATAGCTGATATAGAGTTGTTGCATGATAAAAACCTAGATCCTAGATTTGTTCCAAACCATGAGGTGAACTTTGAGTGGTTGTATGCTGCATATGAGTTCTACATCACTTGCCAGCGTTTCATCAAAAAGAATAGGACCAGGACAACTGCAAAAGAATTCAATTGCTCATTCGAGGGGAAGCATAAGACAAAGGTCGAGGATGACCATAAGATGTCAAAGACATCAAAGAGTGATTGGTGCAAAGCAATGGTGTAACATCCCAAAAATTTTCCGGAATGTTAATAACCGAAAAATTTGGATTTTCAGAAACTTTTTTGTGTCGGAGTGCCATTAGCTAGAATAATGTAAGATTAAACTTTATCTCTCTCAAATCCTAGTAACTAAAAACTGATTAAATATAAGGGACTTAATGTTAGTGTGAGAGTATTTGGATTTATTTGGCTTTATTGGTCTCCCTTGTTTAAATTTGAATGGATAATTTTTCTTTGAACTTGATTGGGAATTAATTTGATTTGAGCCAATCAAATTAATTTCGATCCAAAGACTAACTAAACCCCTAACTCTACCTGGGCCTAAACCGGAGCTAACCTAGCCCAAACCCACCTAGACCCTACCTGCTCAGCCCAGCCCGAACCAAAAACCTAAACCCTAACTAGGCATGCACACCCAACCTGGCCAGCCCAACACAACGCCATTTCGCCCGGCCCATGATGCTCAGCGTCAACCCAGCAGCCCTAGCGGCCAAAGGCCGAGCAGCCTACCAATGCCCCACCGACGGCCTGCTTGCGCACGGCCCGTGAGCCAACCCAGCTCGGCAGCCTCACCTACTTAGCGGACACCCCGGACCCACGTGGAAGCTTTGCCCTTCCTCCTGTCCATCCCACGCCGAGGCCGCCCTCACCCCTCTGCTCCGCTTCGCTCACCTGCACGTGTCCCGTCCGCACCCGCTCCACGACAAAGGGTCCCAACGGCCTCGCCTGCAGCCGCTCACACCACCCACGTGCCCTTCGAACCACCTTGACCACCCGCACGCGCCCGCAAACCCTAGCGCCGCACGGTCAGATGCACGCCATGTGTCTCGGCACGCACGCCAAGGTTTGCCGGCCATCCGTGAGTCATCCCCTAGCAAAACCCTAGCTGGTTGCCTACTTAAACCCCACCTCGGCCGCCACAACCCTAGCAAACCCTAGGAGTTTTCCCCTTCCAAACCGAGCACCGTCGCCACCGCACCTAAGAAGCAGAGGAGGGAGCCGGAGAGAAGGAAGAAGAGGAGCCGAGGAGGAGGAGCAGGAGAGGAGGACGTCGCCACCACGGATCAACAACGAGCGTGCCGAGGAGGAGCCGCCCGAGCTGGAGACGCCGCCGCTGGAGCTACCCCACACCAACACCCCCGATCGGCCACACCAATGACCCTCCACTGCACGGCACGACCTCTCCACTCTCCATTGCGTCGCCGTTGTCATCCTCAAGCCACCCGATAGGTCACGCTCGTCGCCTCGTCGCCTTCCTCCCTCGTGCTCTCGGCGAGCTTCGCGCCTCCGTTGAACTTTCCGTAGCCGGCCTAAGGACCCCCCAACACATCCTCTTGTGCAGGGACCTCGCCGCGCCGCCATTCACCTGCAACCGCCGACGCCCTTCCTCGCCGCCGTGCTGCAGTCCTGGGAAGCCAGGAACCCGCGCACACACGCGCGCCACTGCCTATGTGCCTGACCCCCACTCCATGGCCCTGGACTGCCAAGGAGCCGCGTGCGCCTGCCATGTCTCGCCCTCGCCTCGTTGTGCCCTCGCTAGACCAAGCCGAGCCGCGTCTTGCCCCACCGCCGTGGACCTGGGCTACCAGGCCCCACGCACACGTCTGACTGAGCCGCTTCTTCATGTCGTGCCTTGCCTTCGCGCCACCAACCTCCGTTGTCGTCGCGCACGCTGAGCCGCCACCATCGCGCCGTAGCCGCACCAAGGCCACGGTAACTGCGTATGTTCCCATGATGTTGCGGTGTGGCGCACGCGGGTGCCTCAACTCTATAGCATTTCGCTGAGTACCTCACGTGTGGCTACCACACGCACGCACACTCCGGCCAACACACACATGCAAGCACACGCACCCTGGATCTGCCCCAGCCACACGGGATCTCGCCTAAGGCTGACGAGCGGACCCCAGCTATCAGAAGAGGATGGAGGAAAACTGACGTGTGTGCCAGCCACGTCAGTGAAAGGAGGAGAAGAGGAGGGACCAGACGGGCCGGCAAGCCAGACCACTAAGTCAATAGCCCAAGATGGCCCGCAAGCCGCTAACCGGGCCGATCCGTGAAGGCCCGAGCCGGCCTTTCGAGCCACAGCCAAGCTAGCCAAAAATGTGGGCCGGCCTGCAAAGCCGCAGCCGAGTCAAACCTTGAGCCGAGCTGAGTCTTGGGCTGATCGGGCCGGCCCAACAACTTCAAGCCCACTAACCCTAGCTGCCCTTTCTTTTTCCTTATCCTTTTAACCACGCTAACACGCGGGTCCCGCTAGTCAGTGACCAGGTGGGCTTGATATGTGGGACCCCACTGACCTGTGGACCCCCTCTAGCCATTGACCCCGTTGACTGGTCAACATTGACCAAGTCAACTCTAACGTCAGCAACAGCCATGCTAACATCAGCGAGACCAGACCCCCTACTGACCTTATGCTGACATCAGCATGACACGTGGCATGCCCAGTAGCTGCCATGTGGCTGACTGTGTGATTTTTTTGATAATCATTTATTAATTTTAGAAAATATGTTAAACTTAGAAAATTCATAATTAATTAACCGGACCTCCGAAAATTATGAAACCAGTTTCATAATTCTTCTAAAATCATGATCTACCCATTAGAGTAGGTTTTGTTGTGATACGAATCTTATTTGAGCAGTTTTGTGCATTTTTTCAATTTAGTCCCTATATTTATGCATATTTACGATTAGGTCCCTACGAGAAGAGTTGACCGACGTTCCGGACAACCAGGAGACCCAGGAGGACTTCCCGGATGACCAGAAGATCCAGGAGGACTTTCTGGACGCCCCGAAGACCTCGGATGACTACAAAGAACCATCAGGTTCACGCCCATCTACAATTTGAATACCTGTTAGGCATTGCTTGCTAGATATTCTATTGGTCCATGATATGTTACAATGAGATGAACCTGCATAACCTATCTTTATACCTAGACTCCTTTTACTCCTATGTTTACCTTGAATGGATATATATGAGATGCTTTGGCTACCGTTGCATGTGTATGTGTGGGATATGGTGATATAGTCTTGGCGTGAGTGGAGATACACTTCTGAGGAGTTGGTGATTAGGACTTCTAGTGGAGGCGAGTGAACCTAACCTGATCTTTGGATCAGGGGCTTGGGACGTGTCACACCCGATTCTAGAGAGAACCAGATGCATCTCATGTGTGCGTCAGGATCATGTTAACACACACATGATAGATGGACAAGTGTAATATATCAAAGACTGCTCGAAAAGTAAACAAAATAAAGTATTTAACATTATTACACTCTGAATAAAAGAGACACAAGGGTCTTTAAACGTTCCACCGATATACCCTAAACGAAATCTGCAACAACTCCGTCTTCCAAAGGCGATGACTGGTGAACGCAAGCCTAGAACTCCTCGAAGTCGTCGAAGACCTCCTCTTCAAAGTTCTCTTCTGAACAGCAGTTGGGCAAGGGTGAGTACTATTATGGTTGGTACTCAGCAAGTGGGGGAGAATATGCAAGGCTATCAAGGATAGGCTAAGGTTTACAGCAGTTAGCACTTTTAGTTGGTCAAGTTTTATTAGCGAGCACCTATTAACTAGATTTAAGTTTATACCATCCCACTTAAGCAAAAACATAAAGGTATCAACAACATAAACATAAACCAAGAACCACAAGTTAATTAATCTTCAAGTTCCATTATCATGTGAGGGTCCAAGCCGCTCTTAACCGTGAGCACGGCTGTTATAACAATTTTACACTCTGCAGAGGTTGTACACTTTCCCCACAATCATGTTCCCCTGAGTCGCCCGGGTTTGCAAGGCCCTTAAACACTTCCGAGATGAGTGGCGAGGGGTACACTATGAAGCCTTTATAAAGACATGCCGAGAGCTAGGCAGCCCGCTAGAGTTTCAGTAGCCGTGTGGTCCATAAACCTCCCTAATGGTCAGCTCCTTAGCAAAGGCCGCTACCCCAAGAGAACCGGGCTATGATCCCTATCACTGACCCCCTCCTTACCCTTTCGGTGAGGCCACCAGCTAACTACACATCTAATTAATTGGCTAAGATCAGAGCCATGTGACTTTGTGGTTGCACTGTTCACTTGTGTGGTTCTCCATGTTCCCATTTAACAAAGTTGATCATGCATTAATGAGGTGTAACAACATTATGTAACGTGATCATCATTATCATATGAGTAAACCAACACCATTCCCAAAGTTTGCAACTAAGCGTGACTACCCAACATGAATAGTAAACCCCGGTGATTCAAGGCTTTGGGTAAAAGACTAGGTATGTCCTTAGCATAGGTGACCCATCAAGTTTATGCAAAGCAACATTAAAGTAAGTGAATTATCATGCTATTCTTGGGATAAAATAGAATATGCAGGGAAGGGAAGTCCACTTGCCTTCCTCAAACAGCTGCTGGTTCTCTTCCTCGTAAGCCTGCTCTTGGTCTTGCTTGAACGTCACGTCGTGTACACGATCACACAAATAAGCATACACAAACAAATAAGAAATAGTAAAAACAGAGAGTAAAAAGATGATAATGTTGTAGTTCATGATGCAAGGATCACGTGAGCGCAAGAATCGCTGAAATCGGAGTTGAAATGATGAAGTTATGGCTAAAACAGTGACCTAGGGACCTAACTGCGAGAGTTTTAAACTTCCAGGGGCTAGATCTGAAGAAACCAGGGGCTAAAACACAATTAAACCTTAAACAGAGGGCCCTGGGTGCAAAACTAGAGGTTCTGGATGGCGAGTTCTAATTCTAGAAAGGTCAGGGGCCTAAACAGGAAAGAAAGGACCTGATTCTAATTACTTTTCAACAGATCTGGACCGCGGGTTGATTAACAAGAAGTCGGGGGGCTCTTTAGCAAAACGTCCTAGGTTTGACCGGTACTAGTTCTGTTGACTCGGGTCTAGATCCGTTCTAGACCATCGGCTTTAGATCCGAGGGCTGGGATCGCTGGGGCGTCTGGGCGGGCGGCGCTGGACGCCGGCGGCGAGCAGGGGCAGCGGCGGACCGCCGGAAGACACCGAAATCGGTGCTCCGGGGCATGAATCGGCACGAGATCTGGCCGGGGAGGAAGAGGGCGGCACGGCGAACATGATGGGGGCCACGGGACGGTCGTGCGGCGGCCGGAGACCGGCGGACCACAGTGGCGAGCGGAGCCAGAGCTCCGGCGAGCAATTGGGGTCCCGACAGTGCGAGAAAAAGAGGGGAAAAGGGGGCGGCGCGGTGCTTACTTCCTCGCGAAGGTCTTGCGAGGGTTGAAGACGGTGGAGTCGAGGCGGAACGGCGGGTCAACAGCTCGGGTGCGGTATGGGCGGTAGCGTTCCTCCGGTGAGCGATTTCTGGCGGGGTGCGACTGTGCGGAGGGGAAGGAGTGGACGACGACAGTGCTAGGTCCTAGGTGGGGCTCCAGCGATAGTGTGTCGACGGCACAGCGGCGACGGTGAGCTCGGCTCGGGTGAAATGGAGGTGCAGAGCAGCGGGACGCGGGTGTGCGCTGAAATAGGAGTGGAAGGGGAGGAGCAGGGGTTCAGGCGCTGTTTTATAGGGGTGACAGGAGGCGGAGCAGCCGGGGATGGCGGCCGTGATTGTCGTGGCGAAATGGGGGCTGGTCGTCCGGGGGGGCGCGTGCCGCGGCCATTATGGCAGGCGGGCGCGGGCGCGGGCGAGATTCGCGTCGCGGCCGGAAAAAGAAGGGGAGGTGCGAGAGGAGGAAGAAAGGAAGGTGGGGCAAGGGGCTGACCGGTGGGGCCCGGCTGGCAGTGATAGAGGGAGAGGTGAGGGAGAGGGAGATGTGGCGGGTTGGGCCGGCTGGGATTTTGGGTCGCGGGGAGAGAAAAGGAAAAGGAGAAGAGAGAGATGTTTGGGCCGGGCTGGAAAGAAAAAGAGGAGGGGGTTCTGGGCTGGGCTGAAAGAGAATGGGAGAAGAGAAAGAGAGAGAGAGATGTATGCATGTTTTTATTTTGTTATTTTCATAAAATATTTTTAGAATTTTATTTTCTACATTTTTGGGTGTTACAGGACGTGCGTTGGGCACATCCTATGGAGTGCCTGTTGCGGGCACATATTCTTTGTGGACGTTTGGTCCTTTATGAACATTTCAGGAGTTGGTGACTCATACTTGTAATGGGTGCCGTCGACGGACCATTACGGCGGATACGTCACTCGATGAAGATATTCGCCTCGGCTCCTAAGGCTGAGTTAGTTGACCGGGAGAAGGAACTATGTCAAACGTGCACACCACTTATCCATTATGAGGGTGGATCCGGTCCGAGCTAGCTACGTGCAGCACCAAGCCTGTAGGAGGATAGTGTATCAGTGTAAGGGGAGGAGGTGCTGACCTCACAACCCCTGAATAGCAGGATCTTGCGTGGTTCAGGTGTAGAAGGATTCACAGTTCCGGGGCAACCTCTTGCGGGAGGATGCATCCCAAACCTGGAAAAGCAGGATGGTGGCCGTAGCCACTAGTTTTGTGATAGTAGACCGGTGTCTGGGAGTCTGTCGGTTTGCTCCCGGCTGGTTTCGATTCTAGTGGGTCCAGGTATACAACCCCTGCAAGGTGAAAAGTATACGTATAGCCGCGTACTCGGTCATGTACAACTCTTGATCCGGCTTCACTTCCATAGATTAGTGTTACTTGATCTCTACCTCCCCTCTAGTCATGATATTCTTACCTGGGGGCAGTTGAGGTACGAGAAGAAGGGAGTTCTCACATCGACTTGGTGGATATGGAAGGTGTGAGTAACCCAGGAGCCTGGGATGCCAAGATGGCCCGTGTTGAGGTGTTTGGATGATGATATGCTTGTTGCTTGCATAGGAAAACCCCAGCCTTATCCTTTGGCTACTTTTATACACTTGAATTCCACTTAAAGCTTGCATACGGATGGTGACGTGAACCTATCGCACTTCTTGGGGATAGTTGGTAGATGTGGGATTCGACCCGAAGAGCAACCTTGACAATGAAAAATGAATTAAGGACGGCTCATGCTTCGCTCAAGTTGCCTGTGGAGGAGTTTTACCCCAGGATGAAGGATGACGCAGAAGTTTAACTACCGCTTCCGTTTTCTATTTGTTTCCTTTAGCCAAAGGAGCTTGTATAAGAAAACTCGTATTACAATCCTTTGGATTATCTAAGAAATAAATCCATGTATTATTTTATCGTGTTGTTTGACTGTGATATGTAATTGAAATGAGTTCTATATGTAATAGCTACTGATCCAAATACTATCACGACGATACAGAGAGTCGGATTCTCATTCCGAAAATCTGATTCGTTTCAAATGGTTTGTGTGAGAACAGCGGAGGATGGAGGGCGTGCCTTTTTTACACGCATTGTGCTTGAGCATAGCCACATGCTCGTTCATACACGACGCGTCACAAAGCATACGAGGGCGCATAAGCAGTGGCGGAGGATAGAAAAAATGTCAAGGTATGCCGAAAAACTTCTCAGATCTACGTCATTCCAAAATAGCAACATCAACAAACCAAGAAAGAAGAAAACAAATGAAAAGTTAATAATCAAATTGAAAATTCTGCAGAACTAAACGCGTACTTCTTAGGTCTCACACTAGCCTAGGCTTGCCTCGCACTTGCCCTTCCAATACATGCTAGTTGCTATTCTCGCTGCCGCCGTGACGCGAGCTTGCGCGGCTCGGAGATAACCTGCCGCGGTGCTGCTCATTTTGCGGTCTCGTGAACGCGCGCACTGTCACCCAAAGCCCTGATGCCGATCGCTACCTCGCAGGACAGCGCAGTCGTATTAGGCTTAGTGGTTTGTTTCCAATCGTGAATTGCACCCAGAGATGGGCATTGATCGTGTCGGCAGACTACAGATGGTCTTAGCTATCAATGAGTATGGCCCATCAAACAACAAAAAAGGCCCACGAGTTGGCCCAGTTCTAGAAAAAACGGTTCGATCTCATCTATCTGCTTGACGCGGCTTCTTCTTCCTCCGTGCTCAGGGCCTCAGGTCGAACATGGCAGCCAATGTATAGTAGTATATAGTACATCCGAAGACCTGAGGTTTCTCGCAGAAAAATCAAGGTATGGCAACCGCCATACCTGGTCCTCCGCCCCTGTGCACAAGGTGAAAGATCCATCTATGATGAATCTGGTTGACACCATGCATGCTAGCCAGGTCCTCCACCCCAACGTTATGCATGTATTACATAGTCTTGCAGGTGGATCTGAAAATCTATATTTGACTGAGAGAGACATACAAAATAGGTGATTGCAAATTTTGGCTTTGTGATTTTTTTGACATGTTAACTACTGTAGAAAAATATTTTTGGCACTGAATAAATAATGATATAACTTCTTGCAGGAGAGTTGTGCATGTTCAAGAAGAGCGCATGGATGATATACCAAAGCTCGAGACCTTACTCAGAGAGTGCAAGATAAGTAATCCACAATTCTTTCATCAGTTCCAACTAGATGAAAAGAACGTAGTGAGGAATATGTTCTGGAGCCGTGGTAATCAACAGGGTGATTATGCAGGTACTGAACTAATAAGCAAGCATTACTGATCGGCATTCAAGCGTGGTGACATTCCGTCGTAGCATCAGTTCAGTGCTAAATAAAAAATAATAACTTCATATTTTTGCCTTGTATGCAGATTACTCTAGCGTGCTGACATTTGACACTACATATCGAACCAATCACTATAGTATGCCCCTGGCGATGTTTGATGGTTTCAACAACCAATTGCAGAATATGGTTTTTGGTCAGGCATTGCTGAGAGATGAGAGAGCGTATACATTTCAGTGGCTATTTAGGCAATTTAGAGTTTGTATGGGCAGCAAGGATCCTATTATTATCTCTACAGGTATGTCTATCTACCAGTTGTGCCTTAGAAATCCGATTACTGAATTTAATAAGATTGCTGAGAAAATATAACCGGATTAGTGTGATTTCTAAAAAATGAACAAAGTACATTTACTCAAAATTTCTGAATTACTGTACCACCACATTGTTGGTTTATTTGCATTCCACCATTATTACTTACTGGATGTACTAGGATTACTGAAAATGAAACTGGATTACTGGGATATTCGATGTATGTCGTGTATGTACTCAAATATTACTGAATTCATTTTTAATATTACTATTATCAAATTTGAATTACTGATAATACTTAGTCTCTCAGATTGGCGATGTGAGGTAGCAGGAGGATGCCCTGAAACCTTGCAAGAATATGATAAAAAATGGATGCTGGAATGATGAAATTTGAGGAGGGAACAAGACTTGTGGCTCAAGGGAAAACACGAAATCAATGAAGCACATAAGAATATTGTTAATGAATTGAGGAGGATTTTCGGAGGGGTTGGAGCAGTCAGTTCTCTATCTATTTAATATTTTCAGTATTTCCTATACTTCAGTAATTTTTTACATCTCTTCCAAGTAATTCTAATTTTTCATATTTTTTTTATTCTTTGGATTTTTGTTTATGATATTCGGAACTGCTAGGTCACGGGGCCTATGTAGTGCAAAAGGGAGTTCGTTCTACATCTAGGGCACCACCACCACCACGTACTGTGCAAGAAAAATCGCCACGGTGTGTTCCCATACATAAGCATTCCTTTTATTTACAACGTTCTACTTTGCAACAAATTTAGTAACACGAATGAATGGTTGTGTTTTTATCCATTTCAAAGTTGCAATGAACCAAAAACATAAGGTAATAATATATGTACCTGTGGGTTCAATCCTCATGCACTCGCAATTAAATTCCGATTCCTCAAGCATTTCTTCATTCACAACAGGCTTCACCCAAAATTCATGACATAGCCATGGGAAATTAGTTGGTGGCCTTGTGTGCTTCACCAAGCAGTAATTTGCTTTGCTTGAGTCTGGACGCACATGGAAAGCAGTGCTCGATTTGTACCTACATGTGAATTCCTTGTACACAGCCCTTGTGTACACTCGGCTGAGCTGCTTATCATACCCATAATATATCGATGTAAAATCTGGAGAATGCATGATAATACAAACATCAAAATCATTTTCTTGATGCACAAACTACTAGAAGTTTACATCTCTTTTTTCTTTTGTTTTATGTGTTTGACTTTTTTTTACCTATGAATTGAACTCATTCCAATACTTGTTTGTGACATGTCAGCTGCAAAATCTATGGTATGTTTTTTTCAAATACCAAATTTATTGCTTTTTCGATTGAGGCATCTTGATCTGCATCAAATATTCAACAATAGTATTATCAGTAATTCAATGATTCAAATTTGATAACAGAAATATTACAAATGAATATAGTAATTTAGAAATATTTAGTAATGGTAAGTTGTTCATTTTTTTAGAAGTCACACTAATCCAGTTATATTTTTTCAGCAATCCTATTAAATTTAGTAATCAGTTTTCTAAGGCACAAATAATAGATAAACATACCTGTAGAGACAACAATAGGATCGTTGCCACCCATACAAACTCTAAATTGCCTAAACAGCCAGTGAACTATATCTGCTCGCTCATCCCGCAGCAATGTCGGACCAAAAACCACATTCCGCAATTGGTTGTTGAAACCAATAAACATCGCCAGGGGCATACTATAGTGATTGGTTCGATATGTAGTGTCGAATGTCATCACGCTAGAGTCATCTGCATACAAGGCAAAAATAAGATGTTATTATTTTTTATTCAGCACCGAACTTATACTACGACGGAATGTCACCACGCTTGGAATGCCAATCAGTAATGCTTGCTCATTAGTTCAGTACCTGCGTAATCACCCTGTTGACTAGCGTTGCTCCAGAACACATTTCTCACTACATTCTTTTCATCCAGTTGGGACTCACGAAAGAATTGTGGATTATTTATCTTGCACTCTCTGAGTAAGGTCTGCAGCTTTGGTATATCATCAATGCGCTCTTCTTGGAAGTGTGCATCTCTCCTGCAAGAAGTGGGTACAACATCATCGTTTATTCAGTGCCAAAAATATTCTACAGTAGTTAATGTGTCAAAAAAATCACAAAGCCAGAATTTGAAATCACCTGTTTTGTATGTCTCAGTCAAATATAGATTTTCAGATCCACATGCAACACTACGTTGGACACGAATAAAATTGGGGTGGGGATATGGCTAGCATGCATGGTGTTAACAAGATTAACAATAGCTGGATCTTTCATGTTGTGCGTCCTCATACACTTTGTCATGCATGGTGTAGGAACGAGCTTCTGGTTATGCTCAAACACAATGCATGCAAAAAAAGACACGACCTCCATCCTCCGCTATTCTCGCACAAATCATTGTTTTGCACCCATCACGCTTTGATGTCTTTGACGTCCTACGGTCATTCCCAATCTTCATCTTATGCTTCCCATCAAATGAGCAATTGAATTCTTTTCCATTTGTCCTGGTCCTGTTCTTCTTAATGGGAAAGCCGGCAAGCTCAGTATATGCTCTGTAGAACTCATATGCAACATCCAACGACTCAAAGTTCGCCTCATGGTTTGGAAGAAATCTGGGATCCAGGTTTTTGTCCTGCAACGACACTGTATTAGCTATTTTTCACATCATCTCAAGTAATTCAGTAATTCACACAACAACTACCATGTGCTCAGCAATTACTGACATCAGTGCATCCGGTAATTTCAGTAATGCAACTTTCCAAGAACCGTGTGTACAAGAAATTATGCAAACATCTGGCATTACTTCAGTAATTCACACAAGAATTACCATGTGCTCAGCAATTACTAGCAGCAACACATCCCAGTAATTTCAGTAATGCGCACATTTCAAGTCATTCGGTAAATGCAGCTACCAATACATCAACAGTGCACAAAATTACTTTGCTAGAAACTATTAAAAACAAATAAAAGTGAGAAAACAAAAATGAAATACTCACATGCGTAAGTTTGGATAGCTTCTAGTGTAATAATTTCTGTAGGCGCGACACGCGGTGGTGGTGTCATAACAGCTCTGTGCCTCATATCATGCATGAGCTTGGGTGGGCTAGAGCTCAAAGGCTGGGCATTTGTCACCAATGGTTTCGCCGACAAACTGTCATTGGTAGTACCGCCCGCAAACTGCTGAATCTAGGGAAGGTGCCTGATAACGATGCAAATACCGGGGACACCATCACACGTCTACAAACAAGATTGATTCCTGGGCTACACTGATTCATTGCAGTATCACCGCCTTCCGTATCCCAAGCACGGTGCTACAAAACAGGAAAAACAATGTAAGATCACCACACTGCATTCTTGTTTCACACTCACCCACCAAAAAATACTGGACAAAGTGAACGATAAGTGATTTTAATAAAGTTTAAAAATAGCAAACTTCCATTGAAAAATACACATGATTCAGAGAGGTCAATTAACTTAACAATATTGAACTATTGGAGAGGTTAATTAACTTAAGAATGGTGAACTATTGGATCAAAATACTACTCTCTCCGTCCCAAAATAAGTGTTCGTTTAGCACTCAAATTTTACCCTACAAAGAGTGTTCTTTTAGCTTGTTGTAAGATTCATTTAATTAAATCAATCCAAAATACCAAGAAAAAATTATATAGAAAAGCGTATGGAGCCAATCAAATAGATACTACTTTTCAAGTTCCAATGCATATGCATTTATTAAGGATGTAGAGAATAAAATAAATAATATAATTTTCAATTATAATTGCTATAAGTAATTAGGGGTAACATAGTCATTTTTCACTATCAATAGTGTGTCTAAAATTTTCTAAATGAACAATCTTTTTAGACGGAGGGAGTAGACTACCGAACCATTGGATTAAAAGGCAAAATACTAGACTATTGAACTATATGAGGTTGAATAGGGCTTCTGATATATACTACCCGAAAACTACTGAAAAAAAATACTAAGTTAGTAAAATTTTATATTTACCAACTTGGTATAGATTAAATAGGCTAATTACTGAACCATCTAGCGCCGGATACTAGAAATCATGCCATAAATTACTGAACTCAATCACAGCAAAACACACGTAGAAAAGTTAGAACAGGAGCAGTAGATGCTGAGTGCTTCAGTAATTATTCACATTCCAGTGGAAGATTCAGTAATTTGAATTCTCAATTTGCTCGACACGCAGATGCCTCGTAAATCTTGCCCCGTTCCCGTCGGATCCCGGGACCCTGACGGCCCCGTGGGGATCAACCAAATTTCAGCATGAACTAATAAATGGAAACAAAGAACGAGCACGAGCTAACATCACGGGATTCTGCTAATTTGTCGTGTGCCAGGGACACACGGCAAAGCCCCTTTTGCACACGGCAAAAGCTTTGCCGTGTGTTGCACACGGGAAAGACCACACGGCAAACACCGCCCGGCAAAGGCTTGTTTTGGCGTGGACCCTTTTTCGGGCACACGGCAAAGCTTTTGCCGTGTGCTTGTTTGGCCCACAGCAAAAAAAAAAAAGAAGGCCTAACGGCCGGTCGACGGTGACGGCGCCTCTGCCGTGTGCCTGGCTGACGAGGCACACGATAAAGACAGACGGTGAGAGGTCTGTTACGGCGTCTTTGCCGTGTGCCACGTCAGCCAGGCACACGGCAAAGCCACCTCTTTGCGTGTGCCTGGCCTCTGGCACACGGCAAAAAATGTCAGTTTGCCGTGTGCTTTGATAATAGCACATGGCGAACCCCCAGTAAAATTCCTATTTTAATTATACGGTCATGTATATGATACCCCAATCAAATATTACACATTACAGGCATTTCATATATATCACAATAAACATTACACGCATTTCGGGCATCGCAATAAGCATCACAGGTAAGTAATCCACAAATACAACTAAACTCATTCAACCACACATACGTACTAGTCCATACAAGTCCATACGAGTCCGTACTAGTCCATACAAGTCCAAATACAAAGCGTGCATTTAGAAGTCCATACATCTCACTCGGCCGGCGGGGGCGGCGGGGGCAGGGGCGGTTGCTGCGACCACAACGCAGGTGACCACTGTGGCCACGGCAACTGAGGCCCCCACTGAGGCGGGTACTGCGGTGGGTACTGCGGTGGGTACTGAGGTGGGTACTGAGGCGACATGCCTGGATTGACTGGCCTATCATTGGATGCCGCTGATTGATTCTGCACATAGGTGTGATATTGCATGTGTTAGAAATATTTGAACTAAGTCATTATAGTTATATCCTAAGTCATTAGTTCTAAGTCATCGTAGCTTTATCCGTCATTCAAATTGCTAAGTCACTATTGAAAATGAAAGAGCAAGATTCTCATGTCACTCACGGGAGTAGATGTGCGAGCTGGAGGTGGAATGAATGATGGTGGCGAATGACCTATCGCCGTGCCCAGACTTTGCATGTACCGAAGCCCCTGCTCCAGTTTCTAGCGTTCAGCCTCCTGCCTCCGTTGAAACTCTTGCAACATCCTCTCCCACTCGACCTGCCACGTCGTCTCCATATGCTCCTCCCGTGCTTTAAATTCTGCTTCCATCCGGGCCTGCAATATTTGATCCCAGGAGTTAGAATACAAAATACACGGCATGTAAGAATCAATGTACGTCAGATATAACAGTAATAACCTGAAGTGCCTCCATCTGGACCCGTGTAGTGGCTGGCCGTTGACGTATGGCTGGGCTTGAGCTGGTGCTCCGAGCTCGAAGCTGCGAGAGTGTGGGAGTACTAGCCGAGTCGATTACGCTGTCGCCAATAAAGTACCAACCATGCTTCTTGCCTCCTCCCACCCTCATGACGACTTCCCCATCAATGGGCTGTGCGCTCGGATCAAACTCCGGCCCATTGACCTCCCTGTCCATCGAACTGTAGTCACTGAGGTGGCTGTGGATGGTCGCATTGTTGTATGCCTCGGGCGGGTCATCCGGTTGTAGGTGACGTCCGACGTTGCCTTCCCCTTGTGTGCACACGCCCAAGCCTAGAGCGGGGACAAAGGCTAGCCACCATGTGCCGCGGACTGCGAAAAAACTAGATGATTAGAAATTATGCAGAATTGAGCATTACAAGAAAGAAATGAATTCACGTACCCATCTAGTCACGTACTCGCCGAGGTGACGGTTGCCTTGATGGTGCGGTGCACCTGGCATCATGAAACGCCGCTGCCGGCAAGCGTTGTGCATCTCCACCCAACCCTCGGCGCACCACTTGTCCACAATTATTTCCCAGCACTGAGTATTTCCGGCTAACCACCACGGAGGCACCTGCACATCATTAAGTACATGACATATAAGGAGATCAAATAGGGAGTACTTCATCTCAGAAAAGATCAAATGTTGTATACTTGCCTGCAGAAACTGATCTCGGGTCAGCCTCATGTTTCTCGCCTGCTCTTTCTTAATCTTCTGTCCTTCGAATCTAGCCAGGTAGTCTATCACAGCCTGGACACGCGCCTCGTAACGCATATCCTCCACCAGCTTGTAACAGGTTGTGTGTGCCACCTCGAGCACCCTTTGCAGCTGTCCCTCCTCGCATCTGTAGAAATCCTGCACATATACGCAATGTCATTATTGCAACAATGTCCGATGAATGCGATGAATCCTGCACATATCCTCCTCCTTCCTTCCTCCTCCTCACGGCCGCCTCCTCCTTCTTCCTCCTCCTCACAGCCGCCGCCTCCTTCTTCCTCCTCCTTCCTTCCTCCTCCTCACGGCCGCCTCCTCCTTCCTTCCTTCCTCCTCATAGCCGCGGCGGCACGGGCGTGGGCGTGGGCGGCGGCGCGGGCGTGGCTGGCGGCCGGCGAGGGCGTGGGCAGGCAGAGGCGCGAGCGCGACCGGGGGCACGGGCAAGGGCCGCGGTGCAGCGTGGGTGGCGGCGCAGGCGTGGGCAGGGGCACGGGCAGGGGCGGCGGCGCGGGCAGGCGGCGGCTTGGGCAGGCGGCGGCGCGGGCGTGGCCGGGGCCACGGGCAGGGGCGGCGGTGCGGCGTGGGCTGCGGCGCGGGCGTGGCTGGCGGCCAGCGAGGAGCGAGGCGTCGTGTGTGGAGTGGTGTGTGGCGTGAGTGAGTGCGGGAGCAACACCTAAGTGTGGGCGGCACCTTTGCCGTGTGCCGAAGATCTAGTGCACATGGCAAAGGGCCTGTTTAACGTGTGCCAGATCCGCGGCACACATGTTTGCCGTGTGCCCTAGATTGGCGACACACGGCAAAGAGATCTTTAAATTCAATTTTTTTACTATATTTGATGTAATATTCTTTGGGAATACCTTGTCAAAGTCACTCTACAATTCAATTCTTGCTTTCAAGTAAAAAAATTTATTATTTCATGCGTTTGAAACTCAACTCTCAACTCTACAGAACTTCTCAGGAGATCCTCAGATTAGGAAGGAGCGTATGTGAAAACTTGTGCGAAACATTCTCATTTTTTTACCACAGCATCCTAGTATCCAATGATGATATTATGATAAATTTTATAATTTTCAGACATCATTTGCTTTTAATAGAATTTTAAATCATTTCGGGCACACTGTGGTCCTCACGTTTCTGAACCAAGATATTCAAAATTTCATTTCTTTTTCTGACTCAGATTGAACTGAACAATGTGGTTATTATTTTTGAATTCATTTAATTTAATTATTCAATACACTTGCAGTTCAAATCTAACTTATAGTGGAAAAATCCATTTAGTGAAATAAAATGACTAAATATAGCAAAAAGATCGAGAAATATACGAAAACTTATCATGGAATACTATGAATAGTATGTTAATACAACAAAAAGTTAGGAGTCAAGAATCAATTTTTTTTCTAAATCTTTGCCGTATACCTACTCAAATACACACGGCAAAGAGGAGCCTTTGCCTTGTGCTTCTCCTGGCACACGGCAAAGAGCGACGTCTGACCAAGGGGCGTTAGTGGTCAAGCATTTGCCGTGTGTCAGACGTCAGGCACACGGCAAACCCAGCCTCTTTGTCGTGTGCCTTTGTGTGCCGTGTGTTTTTTCTCAGGGCACACGGCATGTGCAATCTTTACCGTGTGCCGCATGTTTGCTGTGTGCTTTCTTCCTGGCGCACGGCAAATAGGCTGTTTGCCGTGTACCCGAGAAAAGGCACACGGTAAAAGGTACAGGGCAAATTGCAAGTTTCGGGTAGTGCATATTAAGTACAAATCAAATACACTATCAGATGTCTAGCACGAGGCAAGTACATTATCAAAGGTAAAGCACAAGCTAACAGATCAATCGGGCTAGTACTTCTACTGCTTGATGATGCCTGATTGGCTGCTGAACATGGACGCCGATTTGCACGAGGATACGGGGAGGGCGACAGATCGCAGTCTTCGTGGACGGAGCAGCCCGTGGCGACGACGGTTGCGCTTCTTCGCAGGCCGATGCGGCGGCACCTCCGGCTAGGCGTACTCGTGCCTCGGGCGTCAGCCCCTCTGCTCTCGCCTAAAGGTGCGCTCGCTGCCTTGCGCTTGATAACAGTGAGGAGACATAGAGATCAGGAAGGGAGGAGCGAGCAGAGCAGGCGACTTACGGCCGCCGCCCGGTCGCCTGGATGCCTGCCGTTGTGGTGTGGACAGGGAAAATGAAAATAGGATTAAGTTTGAAAATGAAGGGTGGTGCTGGAGATTGATGTGTTTGGCTATTGAGCTGTGCACTTTTATGGGCCGTGAGTATATTTCGGGGCAGCGGTTAGGTGTCACACTTCGGCTACAAATAGATTTTGGCCCAGCTATCGAGATTCTTCTGCGCTGCATGCTGGACACCGTCACACCGATTCTCTTTTTCGTGTCCGACTCCAGCACCTGTTTACAGTTTACACATGCAGGCCTCGCTGAGTAATATGGCCAAGACAGTATAGCGTGTCCTCGTACCGGCGTGACCACCTAACATGAATGTAGTAATACATCTTTCAAGTAAAACTATTATAAACAATATGATAATATTTTGATTTTTGAGCAATAAGTTTGTCGCTGCTAAAAGAATCAGAATATAAATTCAATTAGCTTTTGCAGCCGACTGGGGATATTGGGCGCGACTGAGAACTCATGTGTTGATACTCCACCTGCGCCAAGGCTAATCTCAGTGCACAGTTTCATTATTACTAAGTTTTGAGATTTGATAAATGTATTTGTTGGGGTGCCATGGAGATGAAATTCTTCTCTCATCTGACCTGACGAATCTAGCTACTACTTCCTTCTCTCTTCGCATACTAATCTCGCCAAGTTAGCAATTTTGGTGATGTGGAATAGAACTAAATACTTATGGAATTCTCCATTGAGATTGGTCTAACACGTCCACGCCACGAAATAAATAGGTCTGCATCATTCAACAATTCAATCTACAGAGCGAATAAATATTTTAAAATAACGAATAAAACTAGCCTACAAAGTGAACAAAATAAATAAACAAGTGATATAATTGTTCTAAATAATAATAAATGCATATCCTGACTAAATTAGTTTACATGTCAAGTAACAATATTTATAGTGAACGTCGTGTCAGACCCGGCGTAGCAGGACTACATACTTGACATACATATTTCTGTAATAGGGGATGGCGCATGGGCCATACCTTATCCTTATTTTAACTAGTCGTATAGAACTAGGACTAGTCGGATGGAAGGAAACTACCCGAGTAGTACTTGGGTAGGACTCCTCAAACCATATCTGGTTAGGATTTTCATGTAACCCTGTCCCCCCTAGAGTATATAAGGGCAGGCAGGGACCCCTCCAAAACGGATTAATCTTCAAGGCAATACAAACCAACACACAGGACGTAGGGTATTACGCTCTCGGCGGCCTGAACCTATCTAAACCTTTGTGTTCCATGCACCTTTGAGTTCCTGATCTCGGCGACACCCTACCTACAATCTACCACCTCGGGGATATCCCTTGGTGGGCTTGGCGGTAAAACACCGACAGCTGGCACACAGGTAGGCATGTTCATCGAGCATCCACTAGAGAATTAGATGGCAACTTTCAACTTCACCAGTGTTGTGCTCGACAAGGGCAGAACTTTCGTCTTCGCTTCCTGGATCTGCATCGTCAATGATTCGGGTGGTTTCGACAGCCACCTAGCCGATGCCATGGAGTCCGAAACGTCAAACTGCTCGAGCGGACTCGATGAGTTCATCGACAGTCTCGATGAGATGCTTCCATATCTAGCCAGGAAGATCGAGGAGAACTCCGTTCCCGATGCGTTTTCAACTCGTGTCCCAACATGATTCTCCAGTTCGGTTTCAACCCGACCTAAGGAAGAGCATACCCGATTCCCGATCGGACTACGCAACGCGGCTTCCACCTACTTGGGGGCCTTACGGTCCAAGTCCCTCTCTGACTTTGAAAAGGACTTAGACCTCCTACTCGAGTTCGTAGATGAGGAAGCCACCGCTTGTCGGGAGGCTCCAATCTTTGATAACTACTTGGACTCAGATGACGATCCCGATTCATCTACGATCAGCCATCTGGGCCTGAGCATAACAACCACTTCGCAGGGCAGATTTGTGTACTAGAAGGGCATGGAGCCCTCCGAGTTACTCGATCATGATGCCCGCCTAGTGGCCACCCTCCACGAGCTGCCTTTTCAAAAAGGCAGACCGCTTTTTCTCCCATCCAGGAGGAAGTAACCCGGTCCACAACATCGACCGTCCCCGTCACCATCGACTACTCTAGCGACAACTCGCCAGATCAAGAGGTCTACATGGTCTCGTTACATGACATCGGTGACAACGAGCTGGGCATCGAGTTCGATGACGAACTCGAAGATCAAATATCCGCCAACGAAGACACCACTGATGCTCCTCAAGACGAAAACGAAGAGCAAAAGCGGTTACGACGACTGAGGAACGCCAGGAGGGCCCAGCGTAGGTGCAACACCCAAGCTCGCACCCGCGAGCCGCGTTAGCGGAGAGACCTGCATGGAGAGTTCGCAGCCGTGGCTGACCAAGAGTTTGTCAGTCCCATGGGCAACATTGCCCAAGCTGCTATGCTCCTGCAACAACTCCCACAGACATAGGAAACGCAGAGGATCATGCAACTCACCCAGCAAGCTATCGTCCAGCTGGACCGCATTAACCCGATGCCTTCCCTTCAAACCACCCATTCCAGATCGGATTGCCACGGGAGTACCGTCCCTGTCGCTAGTCGCACCCCCGGTGGTCACCCTTTGCCCCGCAACAATCGGCAAAATGACCAGGAGGTGCAACAACAAAATCAACAGGTTCAAAATTCCAAGGCCAGGGGACAACCTGCGGGAGGCCAAGGTCACCAAGGGAACCAACAACCCCAGCCTTCCGGCGACTTGAGGCAGAGACTCAACAACAAGCGTGACGCGCGCACCATCATCAAAATCGAATACGCGAATGCACTGAAGCTGACGCCCACGATATCGAAGACAGTGATCGCTTTCCAGCTTTCACTGAGAACGTTACTAACCGCGAGATCCCGAAGGACTTCAAGCCCACGGCTATCCCTAAGTTCGACGGGAAACAAGATTCGCGACAATGGCTATGCTTCTACTCCGTCGCCATCGAGGTCTCAGGCGGCTCTAACTCTACTAAAGCCCTCAACTTCCCGATGGCCTTGGAGTCTGCACCACTCACATGACTCGAGAGTCTCAAGCTAAACTCCATCGACTCCTAGGAAACTGTTGGCGCTAAAATCGGCCGGATAGGAATCGGCCGATGGCCTTCAGCGTCGGACACACGACCCGGGAGAATCTGCTTAGCTCCTGTTCGGGTTATCGCCCTGGTGCGGTTCGCTCGGCGTGCCAGTCAATCTGACCAGTTGATTGACAAGGAAATAAAGTATTAAATTCCAGGCGCTTCGATCGGCTGGAGTTCCGATCTGTCCTGAGGAGCGCGTCGGCGGCGAATCGGCCGATTTGCTATAGAGATGATCGACTATGGATCAGCCGATAATCGTGTAGTAATTGTAAAGAAAACTGCGAGAGTGATCTAAACGATTACTACAGAGACAACACTTGAAATAAATCTAATCTGCTGTAAGATGATGAATCGAAGAAGAATAATGACGAAGCCGATTACGCTGATCTCAAGCTGGATAACTGGTGATAATACTAGAATAACAGGTAAAACTTGCAATTCTAGTAAATATCGATAACTGGTGAATAAATCCAAACAAAACCACAGCGATGCGCCCGTAGTTAAAGCTCGGATATTACTCGATAAGCGGAACCTACCAACTGGCCGGAGATCAGGTTGATGCAGCCCTGCCAATCCGTACGAACTCGTGAAAGAAGAAAAATATTGGCGAAGTCGCCGGCTTAAAAGTAAATTGCTGGAAAAGTAGAAGTATTGTTGTTGATTGATGTGTTGTTTTTTTGCAAGACCCTGACGACTCCTATTTATACCCTAAAACTAGGACTCCTCGTCGATCACGACTTGTTACAATCTTATTTAAAAAACAGAAAAATTACCATATCTATAATAACTCTTAAAGGAAACGGACTCCCGTAGAATCTTCCGCCGCCGTCCCCTAATCCAATCAGGATTCTTTTCAATTGCTCCTTGACCGACTTAGCGTTGCCCTGTTGACCAACTTTTGACCAGGACCCTCCAAAATAATTCCATCCTGGTGGCGCAAGCTGTATCACCAATCGGCCGATTTTCAACTGTTACCTCAATCGGCCGATTCCTTACTGTAGCCTTCAGATCTGCCGCATCGGCCAATCTCCTCCTCCTGACGCCGATTCAACACGTGTCAAAATCTGGCGTCAACACATGCCCCCCAGTTTCGGAGTAAAACATAACTTTTTCTTCGAAACTCTTTCTTTAATCCTTTCCTCCGAAACGGGCGCAGTAAAATCTTCTTCCATTCCGCGGCACAATGATTGCAATTTCCTTGGACCGAGCGCGCGAAACGACTGCTCCTCTGGAATTCGTGTAGACGGTGCGGTAAAAATACCATCTTTGCCATCGCTCTCCTGATTTTTCTTAAGTACTGGCCTTCTCCGTCTACTCTTCCCCACAAATCTAGCATTCTTTACCAACGAACCACTGTTCATCTTCCTCCAAGCTCTCTTGATCTCCAAGCGCTTCCCCCTTTCCGGCGATCTCATCCACGGCCTGCTCCAACCCTCCAATGGCGTCACCATCGGCGGCCGCTCCACCCACGGAGGCTCCATCGGCAACTCCTTCGGCGGCGGCGGCCCAATCGGCGGCTTCCCTAGCAGTCCCATCGGCGACAATGATTTCCATCCCAGAGGTAAATGTTCGAAATTTTTTCCTTTTCGCTTTTCTACTGCTTCAGCACCTTCCGGATTCTTTCTCAGTTTCTTCCCCTTTTCCCTTTTTAGGTACTTAGGCACCGAATTACCATTCCACTCTCAGAATCCTCTGACCTCATCTGTTTGGGCCCTATGGGGAACCCCGATCCAACGGACCTGATCAGCCTAGAAACTCATAGAATCCCTTTTAAGCAATCATCCATGGATTTAGATCACTGGGTAGGCACTTTCAGATCCTGGCCAAACGAAACCCCCGGGTGGACAGAATGGTACCAGAGGGTGGCCAGATCCTGGAAGGTTCAGTGGGAGGAACAAAAAATCGGCCAGTGCATAGACTTATCTCTATCTCAGATGGAAAGAAACGAACCTCTGGTCATGGCAACCTCTTATTTTTGGTCTGATGCACTTAATGCATTCCTTTTTAGACATGGACCTATGACCCCGACCTTGGCCGATGTTCTGCTGTTGACCGGCCTCGATGTCTCCTCCGCCGATACCCCTTTCAATTATCTGTTCAAACCATCACATCAGCTAGAGACCAAAGGAATCGGCGGGTGGAAAGGGTATATTAGCAAAAATATGAAGACCGGGATAGTCTCACAGAGGGAGAATACTGCCTTTTTGATGATGTGGCTAGAAAAGCATTTCCTCTGTGGCAGAGCAGTTGGCCCCTCTTCAAACATCCAAGCTTTAGCAGAAGCTTTGTCACAAGGATTGGTCATCCCCCTTGGAAAACATTTGCTGGGATCGGCCTATTACCTGATGCACCAAATTGGCACCAAGCTGTCGAAGGGGGAGCCGATTGGGAACCCTGGTGGTCCCTGGTGGTTCGTCACCCTCTGGCTCAATTTACACATGAGCAAGGTCTCTCAGCAATGGATAGAGACCAAAACCTTCCCCAATATTGAGTCAGAGGAGAATCCATCCGTCCAACGTCGCTGCAGATCTTTTGGAGAAGCGGCATCGGCCTTCCCCGGCTGCCAGTTTACTGCTACCCGCACAGCTGAGTATTTCAGATGCTTTTATAATGGCCTTAGTGAAGAGACCATCAGCTGGCACCCATATCAAGCAATGGAGCCGATTTTTGAATTACCCATAAGCTACGACTTTTCCACCCATACTTTTGACAGAGAGCTTATGGATGTCTTGATTAAGCCAGGGATTCTGCCAGCCAATTTCTTCTCAGGAAAGGATTCTCCCACCTACGAGTTCTACAATCCATCGGCTGCGGCAAGGCAACTGGGTTTTGGCCAACTGCTGATTCGGGTCTACTTCGCCGGTCAAGCAAAATTCAGAGATGAACTGACCTCAAGTCTTGATTACAGTCGGCTGTGCAATCTAGTACCCGATTCCAGTACTATTGAATTGAATAATTGGTTAGTTGCCTCTTTTGCCACCCAGCAATTCAAATTATGGTGGGCAGAATGGAAACAACATCTTTTCTGCAAATCTCCATCGTCTTACTGCAACATTCTGGACCCAGAAAACATTGATCCAAACCCAACAGTATGTCCTCTTCCTCAGCCGATTCCAATGCTATCTCTTTCCATATTGCCAATTTGTTACTAACTCACGTTCATCTTCTCAATCTGAAAGCCATGTCCCTCCAATGCGGAGCCGAAGCGGCAGGCCGATAGATAGTCATCATCAATACACGCCATATCCACTTATCGGCTTCCATGCTCCAACCGTCAAAGATATCTCTACTGGCCGGTCGAAGCGAGCACCGAAAAGACCAACATTAAAGATAACCAACCGTCGAGTGCGAGCTCGCATCGGATCGGCCAATCAGACGGCAATAGCATCGGCTGAGGTTCCCCGTATCGGATCGGCCGACCAGATGGCAGTGGCATCGGCCGGGACTTCCCGTATCGGATCGGCCGACCAAGTGGCAGTGACATCGGCCGAGACTCCAATCCCCTTACCTTTGCCGGTTGTCGAGATGGCCGATCCCCAAGTCACTGCCGAAGTCTGGGCAGCTGCAGCATCACTATTAGTAGAAGTTGTTCAGGTAATCTTACTTATCTCACATATTCCTCAAATCTTCTACTGACTTTAACTCTCCTCCTCTGCTAGGCTGCACAAGCCATCCCACCACAATCTCCGTAGCAATCGGCTACGTCCCAAGTGGGAGCCGAAACTTTAGCGGTTCCTATCATCGAGGTAAATGATCTCTTACCTTGATCTCTTATCTTTCAGAAAACTTTAACCGATCTTGATGCAGGCTGATTTGGGTATGTTAACTACAACCCCACGACAGGCATCGGCCGGGAGATCCACAGAGGCATGGCAAATTTCTCACGCCATCTTATCTCAATTTCCCATAGCATACTCACAGGTTCTTCTTTTATATCCTTTTCAGGAAGCTGGTCCAAGCGGAGCACTAATAATCGTTGAATCTTCTTCTTCCGACGAGCCAACTGCACCAGCCCCTGAGACAAGGGAAACGCTTCCACCGGCGCAGGCAAGAGAAATTCGCTTTAAGGAGGTAACAAACTTACCATTAGAATCGGCCGATTTCCCTTTACTGCTTGCCTACCCTAATACTTTATTTCCTCACAGGAGCAGGACACCCCTAATAACAACATCTTCTCCTTTGCCGTCTCCCTGCCCGATGACGAGGAAATTGCTTCACACCCAATTCCATCGAGCTCCACCTCCGACGATGTCCGCGCCAAGCTCGAAAGCATGCGCACTCTCCTTCAAGATGACATCGGCCGATTGGTAGAAAATGCGTCGCCGATTCGACGACTTTTCAACGAGATCAAAGGTCGAATCCCGGAAGAAGTATCAGAAAATTTAGCGCATGCTGCCTATATAGAGCACATGCATATTCCGGTTTCCAGGGCGCTACGCCATATGGCCGATCGTGCTCAGATGGCAAAAACTCAGGAGGAGGTCGATTCATACAAGCACCGGACTCAGGAGGTACACCACAAGATCAATTTCCTCGAAAGCTGCCATCCGGATATTGTCGGCGCGATAGATCGGCTGAAACGGAGAAGAGCAGAACTGGCCAAGGAGATGGAACAGATAACCAAAGAGACAACCGCTGAAGAAAAGAAACTCCAAGAACTCCCATCCATCATCAGTGAGCTGAAGCATGAGAGACAGCATCTGGCCCGTGAAATGATAAGGCTTCGTCGTCGTGTGTCGGAAGTCCCAGGATCGGCCGATGACGACCAAAGAGTACTAGACTCGGCCCATCAAATTAGATGACAAGCCATTGTAGCCATAGATGCTTTTCTTGGGTTGTAAAGAACACTGTAACATTTATTGCTCCTTCAATGTTACTGCGCCGATTTGGTTTCGAACTGTTTCTTCAGTCAGCTTTGCATTTATGTGTGTATTTACTCCGATAGGACGTGTCTTACCATCCATCCACCTCTCCTTCCTTTATAAGTAGACCATTCACCATCTCCAGAGGCATACACATCACTTATCTTCTCTTCTCCCTTTACTATCCCAAACTGAATGGCAAGATGTCTTCCTCGTCCTCTTCATCTTCTTCCTCCGTCAACCAGGTATGAACTTCTCTTCTGCCTTCCCCCAAGCATCTCAATCGCTTTGATGTTGGGTAACCCCTTTTGTCTCTATTTAGCCAAAACATCTCAGCCCTGGTCTAGAACGGGCGATTGAAATTATGCATTCAGAAGAACCACTGTCGCAGGCAGATACAAACCTGATAAGAACTCATGCTGGGGAACTCAAGGATCATGTCCCTGCTGATGTCCAAGAGTACTGGGACCTCATAGATGCTCACTTTTTGGTCCGTAAGCGACCATCTCCTGAAAAGAATCCTCCACTTCCTTGTAAAGCCAAGACCGAAGTTGCCATGAAGGATCTGGAAGAGAAGAAGACCCGCCTACTGGTAGAACTTTGCAACCAAGCTGAAACTGGAGCCACTGCAGAGGACCCGAAGGAGAAAAGGCTCAGCCTTATGATAGAACTGGGCCGCGTCGAGAGAGAAATCCAGCGTAGGCGTAATCAGTAGACATATCGGTATTTTTATTCTAAGGGCGACTTGTACCATGTCAGCCATGTACTCTGTCATTTTTATCCATGAAACTTATGACTTTGTGTCCTGCGGCAGCATCTACCAAGATGTCGGCCATTGGCATCGGATATCCATCCATTGGCGTAGCCTGATTTAAGTTCCTGAAATCGATGCACACACGTAACTTTCCATTCTTTTTGTATACGAGCACAATATTAGAAATCCATTCGGCGTAGCGGCACTGCCGAATAAATCCTGCTTCAATCAACTTTGTAATTTCGGCCTTTATATCAGGTAGAATCTTGGGGTTACACCGTCGTGCAGGTTGCTGATATGGCCGATATCCTGATTTTATAGGTAACCGGTGTTCAACAATACACCGGTCTAGTCCTGGCATCTCATGATATTCCCAAGCAAAGCAATCCTTGAACTCTTTTAATAAACTTATCAATATACATTTGTACTCAGGATCCAAATTAGCACTAATGTACGTCGGTCTTGATTTGCTGCTATCTCCCAAATCTACCATCTCCAATAAATCGGCCGACGTAAACCCATGCCCAAGCTTCCCATCTTCTCGGACGAGCTGATCCATTTATTCTGAATCTTCAGAGCCGACTGCTTGGATCGGCTGTAGACCGAAATCGGACACTTTCAGGAAGTCAGTGTCCCAAGTCCTGCTAGATATACACTTGACGTGCTCGCAGCTCCACTGTTGCGTGTCGGCCGCTGCAACGCTGTAGACGGAATCGGCAGTGACTATCTCTGGGCTGTCGCCGACCCATTGCACAAGGCATTGATGCATTGTAGAGGGGACACAGCAGTTTACGTGTATCCAGTCGCGACCAAGCAGCATGTTGTAGGACCCCTTGCCATTAATAACGAAAAAAGTAGTAGGGAGGGTCTTACTGCCGATGGTGAGGTCGACGCAGAGCGATCCGCGGGCGGGAGACACATTGCCTTCGAAATCCTTCAGCATCATGTCCGTCTTGGTGAGGTCTTCATCGCCCTTGCCTAGCTTGCGGAACATGGCATACGGCATGACGTTAACTGCAGCGCCTCCATCTACTAGTAATCTGGTGACGGGTCTTCCGTTGACATAGCCTTTGAGAAACAACGCTTTAAGATGCTGTCGTTTTTCCTCTTCTGGTTTCTCAAACGTAGCCGTCATCGGCTCCAACACTAGTTGTGCCATTTGTTCCTCCTCCGTTCTTGTCGCTTTATCTCGATCGTTGGGCGCCATGAACTCCATCGGCAGTATGAACACCATATCGATTTCGGCTGCCGATTCTTGGTTATTTGCTTCTTGATCATTTTTCTTTGGGCGCCACACTCGAGACTTAACATTTCTTTTCTCTGGCACCTGCCTCTGTTCTTCTTCTTGATGCTCCCACTGGCGTAGGCGTTGGATCCTCCGCTTCTGAGATCTGGATAAGCCATCGGGACACCACCTGGGATTTGCTGGTTTGGCCGATGATCTGGCGTGTTCCCAATCTGGTTCTCTTCCTAGGGGATTTTCATCCGACACCCTGTCATCGGCCATCTCTTCCAGCCGATCGTGCACGCTGATCCGGCCCCCCAGTCCATCCTGTTGGTCGATCTTGCTTTTTGACCAGTGGTACTGGTCAACTCTGCCCCCCAGCCGATCATGCACCGAAATTTAATGTTCCTCTCGTCCGCGCCGATTTCTGCTGATCGGCTCTGATTCTCTGTCCCTAGAGTATGGCTTCAAGCGATCGTTGCAGCTCACTCCGTTACACTCCGGACAGTTATCGGCAAACGGCAATCTGATGTCGTTCTCCCAGCAATGGATGAAGAACGGACATTGCCAGTGATCTTCATGCCGGCGTATCATCTCTTCCTGGTATCTTGCTTGTTCTTGCTGCTGCCGATACTTACTGAGTAAGAACTGGAAGGTGACGGGCTTGCGTGGACGTTCTGGCCCCCGCCTGTTGCTTTTGATTTCTTCCGTCGTGATCTGCCTCCTGGGATCGACGGCGCCGCCTCTTCTCTCCGATTCTGACGTCAGCACCTTGGTTTGACTTGAATTTCCTCCAGCGTTAACCATGTTGGCTGGGAAGGGATGCTGATCTATCTTCATCGGTTTTGCCGATTTAGCTGGAGTTTCAAATTTAAGCCGCCCCTGCTCGATGGCCGATTGTATCTGCTGACGGAAGACTTTGCATTCATTTGTATCATGAGAAGTGGCGTTGTGCCACTTGCAGTATTTCATCTTCTTAAGTTGATCAGCCGAAGGGATGGTGTGATGCTGAGATAGCTTAATCTGTCCTTCCTGAAGCAATAAATCGAAAATTTTATCGGCCTTTGACGTGTCAAAGCCAAATGTTTCTGGCTCCTTCTTCCCAAAAGGGCATGATATCAGTTTTTTCCCTTTAACCCACTCTACCAGGCCAATTTTCTCTTCCCCATCGGATTCAGATCCTTCCAAGTATGCCACCTTCTTTTGGAAGTTCCTCCGCTGTTCAAACGGTCGGACCTCTTGTCCTGACAATCGGTGGACGATTTGGCTCAGGTTTTCAAACTCTTGGGCAGCATATCTTTCTTTGATTTGTGGCAAGAGGCCTTGGAAAGCGATATCGGCCAACTCTGCATCGGTCAGAGCCAGACTGTAGCATTTGTTCCTGACTTCTCTGAACCTCTTTATATATCCCATCACTGGTTCATCGCTCCTCTGCCTGAGGCTGGTCAAATCCGAGAGCTTTATCTCGTGTACTCCTGCATAGAAGTACTTGTGGAACTGTTTCTCCAGATCGGCCCACGTAATAATAGAATTTGGCGGCAAGGTGGTGAACCACTGGAAGGCCGATCCGGACAGAGACGACGAAAACAAACGCACCCTCAGAGCATCTTGCGTGGCAGCCTCCCCGCACTGGATGATGAATCGGTTGATATGCTCCACAGTGGATGTATCGTCCATCCCTGAAAACATGGTGAAATCAGGAACTTTGTAGCGGTGTGGGAACGGCAGCAAGTCATAGGCCGATGGATATGGCGTCTTGTAGGTGTAAGTTTGCACTTTTGGCTTCAATCCAAACTGATCCTGGATTACTTCTGCTATTCTTGCTGTCCAGTCCACCTGCTGCTGATGAACAGCTGTTCGCGATGCGGGCATGTGCTGAAGAGCTGGCACAGCTGGGTGATGAATCGGCGAATTTTGCTGAGCAGCCGATAGTTGATGGCGAAGTGAATCCGCCCCCCCCCCCCATCGTATGTCATCGTTGGCGCCGCGCCTCTGAATGCTTCTACAGCGCTTGCCCCCCTGCCGATTTCTGATGAGATCGGCTGATACTGGGGGACCGTCGGCCGGGCGGCCGATTGGTGTGGCACCTGGATTGAATAACTCCCATACCCGTTCGCTGGCTCGGGAAAATACGTCGTCGTCGATGTTCCCCAAGGTGCTGAGCTTGTGGGCAGCGATTGCACAGAAGCAATCTGGACGGGTTGAAGGGGTGTTTGTGATGGGAGACATGGTGCACCGCTGTATCTTGGAGACGCTGGGGGCAATGGAGAGTTGTACCCCTCGCGTTGCGTCAATATCGGCTGAGGAGCCGATTGGGACGTGTATGGTAAGCTTCTGGCTGGCAGAGTGGTTGGCGGGGCATATGCTGGTCCCTGATAGCCTTGGACTGCTCCGCTGGCCAGAGAGCTGACGACGGTGTTATACACTGTGTTGGTCATCACTGAGGATTGGTCGATGAATGCCTGATAAACGGATTGTTGGATCATCTCTGACATCTTGCCCGAGTACTCAGCAATGGTGATGTGGCGGGGAGCTAGAATAGGAGCCTTCTTGACCGCCTCCCCGCTTCTGGTACGACTGAACGACTGGAGGTACATCTTCTTGTAATCTTCTAGATGTTTGGCCAATTCTTCCCTCTGGTCGTCCTTGAGATCCGCTTCTGTGACCTCAATGATGTTGTTGTCGGAGATTTCTGCGTTCTTCGACATATCAGATCTTGGATTGGTCCCACCGGGTGTGCCAAAAGTGTGTTGGCGCTAAAATCGGCCGGATAGGAATCGGCCGATGGTCTTCAGCGTCGGACACACGACCCGGGAGAATCTGCTTAGCTCCTGTTCGGGTTATCGCCCTGGTGCCGTTCGCGCGGCATGCCAGTCAATCTGACCTGTTGATTCACAAGGAAATAAAGTATTAAATTCCAGGCGCTTCGATCGGCTGGAGTTCCGATCTGTCCTGAGGAGCGCGTCGGCGGCGAATCGGCCGATTTGCTGTAGAGATGATCGGCTATGGATCAGCCGATAATCGTGTAGTAATTGTAAAGAAAACTACGGGAGTGATCTAAACGATTACTACAGAGACAACACTTGAAATAGATCTAATCGGCTGTAAGATAATGAATCGAAGAAGAATAATGACGAAGCTGATTACTCTGATCTCAAGCTGGATAACTGGTGATAATACTAGAATAACAGGTAAAACTTGCAATTCTAGTAAATATCGATAACTGGTGAATAAATCCAAACGAAACCACAGCGATGCGCCCGTAGTTAAAGCTCGGATATTACTCGATAAGCGGAACCTACCAACTGGCCGGAGATCAGGTTGATGCAGCCCTGCCAATCCGTACGAACTCGTGAAAGAAGAAAAATATTGGCGAAGTCGCCGGCTTGAAAGTAAATTGCTGGAAAAGTAGAAGTATTGTTGTTGATTGATGTGTTGTTTTTTTGCAAGACCCTGACGACTCCTATTTATACCCTAAAACTAGGACTCCTGATCGATCACGACTTGTTACAATCTTATTTAAAAAACAGGAAAATTACCATATCTATAATAACTCTTAAAGGAAATGGACTCCCGCAGAATCTTCCGCCGCCGTCCCCTAATCCAATCAGGATTCTTTTCAATTGCTCCTTGACCGACTTAGCGTTGCCCTGTTGACCAACTTTTGACCAGGACCCTCCGAAATAATTCCATCCTGGTGGCGCAAGCTGTATCACCAATCGGCCGATTTTCAACTGTTACCTCAATCGGCCGATTCCTTACTGTAGCCTTCAGATCTGCCGCATCGGCCAATCTCCTCCTCCTGACGCCGATTCAACACGTGTCAAAATCTGGCGTCAACAGAAACCCTGAAGAAGGTCTTCGTTGACAACTTCCAGGGATCAATGATCTGAGCAAGTACTCGACATGACTTCTCGCAGGTTATGGAGGTGGAGAACGAGACCCTGAGGTTGTACACTCGACGCTTCTTCGATACCCTCGCCACCATCGCCAACATCGCCGACGAAGACGTCATCCGCTGCTTCAGGAATGGCCTCGCAACAAAGAAAACGTACCGCGAGTTTAGAAGAAATCTTCCGACTATTGTGGTTCAGCTCCGTGACATGATGCGGCGATGGGCAGATCAAGAAGACGAGGAGAATGATAGTTTCCCAAAATGCAAGAACGACAAGGGCAACAAAAACAACCGCCCCGACTGGGTCCTTCCCGAAAGCGTAAGCTAGAAGACCAGGTGGCAGCTATCGAGCGCAACCCTCGCGGCAAGGTCGAGCATGCTTTAGGACTAGTTCGAGAAGGTCCTCCACAAGCAATGCCAGTTGCACCAAAGTAAAAGCACACATTGTACCAGTGCACTACCCTTCGCAGGACCCTCAAGACGCCTCCTCTTGAGGATGAGAGAAGGACAAGGACAAGGAAGATGAAGGCAACGACAAGTCGGGGCTCACGGGTTTTCAACACCCAACAAATACCGTCAACATTATCTTCGGAGGCGACGACGGCATCCTCTCCAAGCGCGCGCAAAAGCTGATTCGGCGCGAAATCATGGTGGTTGAATCAGCCATACCAGGCCCCCTGAGACACAATGAGGTTCCGATCCCTTTCTCCAGAGAGGATCAGTGGACCAGTTTCTCTGAGCTGGGAAAACTTTCGCTCGTACTCCGATCCAGTCGTGGCAGGCTCCTAGCTGACCCGAGTACTCATCGACGGAGGAGCAACCTCAACCTGCTCTTCCCGAGTACTGTGAAGAAGAAGTGGTGATTCAATCTATGACAGATATCTATCCTACCTGGTGATGATTTGTGACGTTTATTTTCATCACTAATTTTGGATCTGCTTGGATTGGGCTTTTGGGCCTGGGTTGGGCTAGTGGGCCTATGGCCACGTGGATCCGGTTGTTTTGTGACGTTTTGCGACGCGTCACAGAACCAAAATATACTTCCGTGATGAATTTTTTTCGTCACAGAACAAATTAGTTCTGTGACATTTTTGGGAATTTCGTCACGGTGGAACTAACTTGACGCCATTTCTATGACAAAACCATTTTTTTCATAAATTCGTCACAGGTCCCCCTTTATAACGTATTTGGCCTTTACAGTGATGAAGTTCGGGCGTCACGGAAGCGTTGATTTCTAGTAGTGGCTTTACTATAAAAAAATTTAATATACTCCCTCCACTATAAGTTATAGATTATTTTAGCTTTTCTAAATACATAGCATTACTATGCACCTAGATATACGGCTCTATCTAGATATATAGAAAAAACTATGCATCTAATAAAGTTAAGATGACCTATAATTTGGCATGGATAAAGTCTTTAGCTATTTGCTAAGATTCATTAAAACATATCATAATGAATGCGTCAAATTATGAAAATAGAAAGATGAATTATATACACGACAAAAATATCTTAAGTAGGATTAAAAAAAGAAAACATGCATGAAATAGGAAAATGAAAAGAAAATAAAAAAATTAAATGAAAATAAAAGGCCAAAATATGAATCATCCGCTCCGCATATCGTTGCCTCGTACAAAAAGATCACGCAGCAAGGCTGCAAGGAAGATCGATATATTCATATAAAGTAGCACCTGGACGTCGGATGAAAATTTCTCTACCAACCTTAATTGCAACATCCGAATGAAGCATGTGCAACATCAAAAATATAAAAATACAACATTGAAAATATGCGTAAATTAGTTCCATATAAATATTATATTTCGAGAATAAAAATTCCACCGCAACATCGAACGCATGTTTCATGCAATATTTTTAAAGAAAAATCACTATATAATAGGTTAAGCTTGAACACGTACATATGAAACACTAGAACGTACAAACACTGCAACACAAAAAGTCTCCAGATGAAACATAAAAGACAATTGCGACAACATTTGTAAACTTCAAATATCTAACATGCAAAACCACAAAGATGCATTCATCTGGAACATTCAGGCACATATATAGTGTTTGCAACATCAAAAAAATTCTAATGCAACATCGTGGGATACCTACTGCAGCATAAACGTCGATAAGCATAAAGGAAAGCATTCTTGTAGCTCGAGCCGCCGCCACGAAACCCAGCGTTTGCTGCTTGTGCCCCGATCTCCCGCGGCCGGCCTCATGCGCTGCCGCCCCAGAACTCCCGCCGTCGCGATGCCCGTTCCCATCTCGAGCACCACCCTCCCCTCCCCTCCCCTCCTCTCCTCCCATGGTGGGGAGGCCGCGCACCTCATGCGCCGCCGGCCCGGAGCTCCCACGGCCGCCCGCGCGAGGCGCGCCGTGTGGCCTCATGCGCCTCTGCCCCCGAGGGGCTCGCCGCGCGGCCTCGTGCGCCGCCGCCCCGGAGCTCCCGGCAGCCCACGCGGAGCTCGCTGCCGATCTTGTGCGCTGCCGCCCTGGAGCTCCCGCGGCCACCCGCGCGCACCACCGCTCGCGCGGGGCTCGCCGCCCTCCTGGCAGCTCACCGGAGCACCGCCGCCTCCACGTGCCTCCGAGCTCGCCGGAACGCTGCCGCCCTCCAATTCTCCTTGGCCGGGGGAGGGAGGGAGGAGAGGGAGAGAACGAGTGATAGACAGGATATGATCGGAGGGGATGCGGCGGAGGATAGATAAGCCTGATGTTGTGGGATCCGGGTCTGATTTTTTCACCGGACATCGGACGTAAGAGTCCTAGCATTACCGATTCATATATAGTCGTGCTATGAATAGATTTCCTGCTCCACGGGTGCACTCTTCTCCCCGTTTACGCTCCATTATCCTTTCTTTCGCCTGTGCGTGTGCCTGCGGCCGCTCCAGTGCAGCCCGCGCCGCCGCTCCCGCGCTACTTGCGCTCGCCACGCTCGCGCGCTAGCGGCTCGCGCTCGCGGCTCTCCGCACAAGCTTCCGTCTCTCCCGCGAGCCGCCGCAAAAAACGCCTGCATTCCATTCCATAATTCTCCCATAGTTCCTCTACGATTCCAAGTTCCGAATGGGATCTTAATCTATCCTGCACGGTCAACAAATGTTCTTCAATTCCATCCTGGCCTAGGAATAATTGAACTAAAATGAAACATTACAAACTAATGAATGAACAGACTAGCTCATATGAAACTAAAAAGAGAACCAAGCACGGAGTGAGTGACCAGCCGGCCGTGGAAAAAGCGTTTCTGCTCGCATTCAACACCAGGAAGCGTCCCCAGCTCGCACTGAACCATCACACTGGGGTCCTGTGCACCCTCTTCTGTGGTAGATGTACGTGAACAGTCCCAGGCATGGGAAACCAAAACCATCGATCTTTACCGACCTTTCCCATCGATGTTACAGGCGAACGCTGTAACCACGCATCGTATCGCTCCTTTCTACTTTTATAAAACCCCAAGATTTTTTTTGTGGCCCAGAGCGAGCATGTTTGTATTTTTTTTCATTTCATGCAAGTTTGGAGTAATCAAGCTATTATCATACTCTGCATATATGTCTTTAGGTGGATGACATTAACGGCCTTTTATCTATTTCTATTCTAATGAGATCTAGCATCAGGCAAAGCACGTTATTTTGACTATTTTGTGTGAGCACAGTTATAACAACAAAATTTGAGAATATCGTTTATTTGAGCTTGCCCGTGTCTTACATTCTATTTGATGTGAACCGGCAAAAAAAAATCAAAGGTCAAATGCACAAGATGTTTTTGCATGCGAACTAACTACTGAACTGTAAACATGATCAATCGGCATTGAATAAGTACCGAAACTGAAAGGAAAAACTGAAATCCAACACGCATATCAGTGAAAATCAAATCATGGCTGTCCAGAAAACGGTAATAATGCACTTACTGAAGCAACCATAGTTGTGTACCTGATTGATTATAACAAAATGACCAGGTAGTCATTATTATGTCTGGATCAGGCAATTTTGTCTCTTCTTGCTAGCTAAATCTGTCTAATTTGTAAGATCGAATCAACGGTTATGTGACGGAGGAACGCAGCTTCAAGACGAAGACTACAATCAATGATGGGCCAGTTTTACTGACAGAGAAAATAACAGTAACATTGCACAAAGTTGCTGGTGGCATGCATCAGTTAAAGATCTAGCTAGATGCCTCCGCTTGTCCTAGAAGCCTGCTAGAAATCTCTCTTCCAAAGTGATTCTAACTTAGCTTGGTCTAAAGGGCTAAAGACCCGGTTCGTGTCGCTGCATGCATATCATCTGAACGGGGAAAAAAGGAGAACAAATTCTTGTTTTGCTTTGGCCTACTGCCCTTTAGATCTCCTTTCACCTTTTGTCTTTTCCTTTGCATCACTCTCCCTTGCAGAGCTCCAATCTTTCCCTGATCACACCTAATAATTTTGATTGTAATGAGCTCTTGATGAAGTACACTGAGCAAAGATATCAGGAACCCTAAAAAGTGTAGCCGATTGATCGATTTGATCCAGTGAAAAGCAAACACTTACTGATCAATCATTTCGTACATAATTTGATTCTGTTTCATCCAACACGCTGCGCATGCAGAGATTGATGCAGTAAAATAGGGCATTACTTCGCCACAAAGCAATTCTCATGTGAATCTGATTTGCAGCTTGCAAGTAGAAAAGATGCCCTGAATGCGTGGCAGACTACTGAACTGTACGTCCCATCTATCTTGCGTTGTTTGGCATCTTATCTTTTCTAGAAAGAGACTTCACACTGATTTCATGCACGGCTAGAAAGTAGGAATGAAAAAAAAATACTGTTTCATAGTACCAGATAGTGCAACAACAATGATCATGTCCTTGTAGTTGTAGGAAAAAGAAATTGCATCTTAAGATCCGGAAACAATAATTGAGTACTTGGTCGTAGAGTTAGATATCACGAAGACAAAGGAACTCGCAACAACTATGGGGAATGGTGGCGCTAATGATGCTTCGCCGCCTGATTAAACACTTCCACATGGAGGATATATAGCAACATCCTAGCATTCTTAACCGCATTCCTTCATTCAGGTCAGGCACTACATAGGATATTTTAAAGGCTTAATAGGTGTTTTGGTTCTTGCTCAGAGGCTTGTTTCAGTCCCTAAATTACCAAAAGGGCCAATTTAGCCCCTGAACTATTGTTTTTGTCCAATCTAGTACCTGGTAATAGGTGGTGTGCCACATGTGAAATGTATGCGGTGTACTTCCTCGTTTCCCCATATATGGTCCAACCTGAGTTGGTTGTATCTGATAGAAGAAAACGCTAGCTAGTAGCCATACTCTAGGAACACTATATGCAATGGGAAGCGGCCCTAATAGATGATGGAGCCTCCCTGTGAGAGTGAGAGTGAGAAGGGAGAGGGAGAGGGAGAAAGACGGATGTGCTAGTGTAGTGTGCAGGGCAGTATGGACATTTGTGTGTGGCTCACCATTCCAGCTGACATGGCATGCCAACATGGCACGCCACCTAAGACCTGTTACTAGATTGGACCAAAAGCAATAGCTTGGGGACTAAATTGACCCTCTTGATAGTTTCGGGACTAAAACGAGATTATAGTCAGAGTTTGGGGACGAAACAGCTATTAAGCCTATTTTAAACATCCGTAATATATGGTGACCGAAAGAAGTATAAACAATTTTGTTATTTTGATTTAGTGCATGCATGAAATCAATTATCTTTCCGCCACCATCATAGGTCCATGCATGTTTAAACATCCAAGTAGTGAAGGGGATATATATGGCAATTTTTTTTTAAAAAAAAGTAAGTTTGAAGCAACCACTTCCAAAAATGCATGTTTGAGTCAAGATAATGCTGCGTAAAGCTTTTTTTTAAAAAAAAACATGCGAGTATTGGTGACTGAAGGAGAATCACAAGTCGATCTGATCTATGTGTTCTCAATATTCTCATCATGTCCATACAGTTAATTCGTTGCACGCACGTAGCTGCAGGTAGTAGTAGGCCCGCAGTGCAAAAAGGACCGGTCGAAATATCAGTAGAAATCGATGATGATCACTTTGCGAGTTGGCGTCACATGGCCACTATGTAGGGACCCACGACGACAGAGGGTAAAGCCCCTCCTCTACAAAGGTAAATTTAATTAAACTGGAAGATAATGCACGGTAGGGACCGTACGTGATGCACGCAATGGCAGCGATCAGAACAAAAAAAAATTGCAGACGATTAATTAGTCTGATGCTGCGTTACGTACCGTGCGTACGTGCAAACAAGCTAAGGGCTTTATTTCTCAAAGGTTAAGATTACATTAAGGCTATAAGGCCTGACAGACATATCTGTGCTGCTTGTCGATCTGGCCTCTGTAAAATATTATGGAAACGTGGTTGCTCATCCAGCACACGACGGTTACATGTTTATATAGGGGCCAAAACCGACCTCAAGAGATTACAAGATATCATTGATGTAATCTGGTTTGGTTGTGTGTCGTTTACAGGTAGAACTTTATTCAAACTATTCTATCTATAACCAACCAGATATCTAGCAACGTGTGCAACAATACAAGAGATCTAGATGTATTTCTAACAGCCTCCCTCAATCTGAAGCTTCTTGTTTCTTCTGAAGATTTAGATTGCCAACAAAATCCTCAAACTTTCGCACAGGCAAGACCTTGGTAAACCCATCTGCTAGCTGATCATTGGAAGGTATAAGCCGAACTTGTAATTGCTTGCGAGTCACCCTTTCTCTTACAAAGTGAAAGTCAATTTCGATATGCTTAGCTCGTGCATGAAAGACTGGATTTGAAGAGAGATAAGTGACTCCTAAGTTGTCGCACCACAGACATGGAATCTAATGAGTTTTAACTCCAAGCTCGGCCAACAAGGATTCCAACCAAATGACTTCAGCTGTCATATTAGCCATAGCTTTATATTCCGCTTCTATACTTGAACGAGACATTGTTGCTTGTTTTCTAGCACTCCATGAGACAAGGTTTGCACCATAGAACACAGCAAAACCACCAGTTGAACGCCGGTCATCGACACTACCAGCCCAGTCGGCGTCTGAAAATGCATTGATCTGTGCAGATGATGATTTCTGAATCTTTAGGCCCAAATCAGCAGAGTACTTAACTTATCTCAGAATCCTTTTTATAGCCGACCAATGTAGACTTGTTGGGGAGTGCAAGAATTGGCATACTTTATTTACTGAATATGCAGTATCAGGCCTCGTCAAAGTCAAGTATTGGAGCGCTCCTACTATACTTCTGTACCGTGTAGAGTCTTCTGCTCCTAGGGCTTCTCCTTCTTGACATGACAATTTTTCTGTACCAGATAGAGGAGTATTCGATGGTTTGCATTTAGTCATACCTACACGAGCTAGAATATCTCGTGCATATTTTCCTTGAGACAAGAGAATCCCATCTTCCTCATGCTTTACTTCAATTCCAAGAAAATAATGGAGATTACCAAGATCTTTTAGCGCAAAGTCCTTCTTAAGATCTTGTAACAATGCCGAAACAGCTTATGAGGAAGAGCTTGTAACAATGATATCATCCACATAAATAAGCATATATATAGTGACTTGCCCCTTTTGATAAATAAATAGAAGTGTTGTCAGATTTGGAGGTACTGAACCCAAGATTGATCAACTTTTCACTTAACCTTGAATACCAAGCTCTGGGTGCTTGTTTCAATCCATAGATTGCTTTGTCTAGTTTGCAAACAAGCTCTGAAGATCTTTTACTCTCAAAGCCTGGTGGTTGTCTCATGTAAACATCCTCTTCCAGAACACCATGAAGGAACACGTAATGTACATCTAGTTGCCTCAAACACCATCCTTTTGACACTGCAACAGATAGCACTAGCCGAACAGTAGCAATTTTCACAACAAGACTAAAAGTGTCCTCATAATCAATTCCAAACCTTTGTTTGAATCCTTTAGCTACAAGTCTTGCTTTATACCTGTCAATGTTGTTATCTGGCTTTCTTTTGATTTTAAACACCCATTTGCAATCTATTATATTTGTTCCTTGTTTTTCCGGGACCAAGTGCCATGTGCCATTGCGAATTAGAGCATCATACTCACTTTGCATTGCTGAGTGCCACTTCGAATCTCCCAAAGCTTCTTGTACCGATTCTAGTTCTCCTGTGGAATTGAACAGACCATATTTGATCATACCAACATATGAAACTTTAGGTTTAACAATACCACTTTGGAGTCTGGTCTGAGGTCTTGGTGCAACAGGCGGAGGTTGAGAAGGAGCTGGTGCTGCATCAAATGTAGACGCTGGGGAAGCTGCCTCCGCAGGCGATCCGGTCGGCGTAGAGGATCCAGAGCTTGCACGTGTCAACGAGGGAGTGTGCGTCGGAGTTGAGGATGATTCCCCCCCCCCCCCCCCCCCCCCACACACACACACACACGCGTCGCAGCCTGGTTGACCGGAGCGGGCATGGTCTCCTGCTGAGGATCTGGCACATGATCCAAGGGAAGATCAGAGGATTGCTGCTGACAGCTGCTGGCGCCGGCGGATCACCATGGGATCCTGGGCCCGGATCTTCTGCACCAAGAGATTCACCCATGCGATGATATATTTGGCTGTCTTGCTCAAAAGCTGCTGCATCAAATTCCTGCACACCATTGCTATCAGCAGAATCGTTAGTGGGATGAAATCCTCCTCCTTCCGAGTCATCTATGCAATCCAAGGGATGTTAGTTGAGAGCCGGTGGCAGAGAACAATGTGGGGTGCAGAAATAAAAAAGAGACATATGCAAGGTGGGATCCGGCGTTGGGATGTAGAACGGCAAAGGGAAAACAATTTTCATCAAGAACAACATCTCTTGAGATGTATATACGGCCGGTGGATATGTCAAGACATTTGAATCCTTTGTGGAGAGAACTGTAGCCAAGGAACACACATTGAATGGATCGGAAAGCAAGCTTGCGAGAGTTGTATGGCCTCAAGTTTGGCCAACATGCACATCCAAAGATGTGCAAGGAACTGTAATCTGGTGTTTCATGAAGAAGGTGGTGAACAGGAGTGTCGTAGCCTATTACTTTACTAGGCAAAAGATTGATGAGGTAGGTTGCTGTGAGGAAGGTTTGATCCCAATACTTGAGAGGCATGGATGATCTTGCTAAAAGGGCTAACCCAACCTCAACAATATGCCTATGTTTTCTTTCAGCCGCACCATTCTGTTGGTGGGCATGAGGACAAGAGACCCGATGGGTGATGCCTATACGTTGGAAAAACGAGTTTAATTTTTCATACTCGCCTCCCCAATTCAGATTGGATGGAAATTATTTTCTTGTTGAATTTTTGTTCAACTAAATTCTGAAAGTCTTTGAAGACATGAAAGACATCAGATTTTTTCCGCAGGAGATAGATCCAAGTATATTTGCTAAAATCGTCTATAAAGCTCACACAATAGGTGTTCCTACCAGCCGAAGTAGGTGCAGATCCCAGACATCAAAAAAAATGAGATCAAGAGGAGCAATTGAAGCAGTATGTGTATTAGAGTACTATCACAAACTGTTTCAGACTCTTGACCACTATCACACAGTAACTTATTAAAACTAAGAACTTTCTGAACAATGGGAGACGTTGGATGACCTAGACGACTGTGCCACTTGGATGTAGATGACTTATTGACGACAAACACTTGTTTGCTTGGACTCTCTCCTGACGATGATGAAGATAGGGGATAGAGACCGCCTTTGCATCTACCTTGATGAAGGATTTTCTTCGTTTGCTGATCCTTGATAAAGAAAGAGTTAGGATAGAATTCAAGGAAAGCATTGTTGTCATGAGCTAGCTTATGAACAGAGACAAGATTCTTAGTTGCACTAGGAACATGAAGAATGTTATTGAGATGCAATCGTTTGTTACGGGTATGTAAAGTTGTATGCACAATATTACTAATCCTCATACCTGATCCATTGGCGGTGTGAACTTGATCACACCTATTGTACTTGTCTCGAACCAAAAGCTTCTCAAGCTCGCCTGCAACATGATCTGTGGAGCCGTTGTCCATGTACCGGTTTGTGTCATGGCCGTATCCGGTCGATGTTGCTGCTGCTGTCTTGTTGTTCTATTGTTCTTCATCATCATCATAGCGATACCAGCAGCTAGGAGCTTTGTGGCCGACCTTCTTGCAAATATGGCACTTTGGCTTGCTGTTCGATCCACCTTGCTTGGGTGCGCTCGTTCCTGCACCACTGCTGCTACGATTTGGACCCTGGCCACCTCGTTGCATCCACGGTTGCTGCCACGACCGCGGTATCCTCCACGACCGCATCCTGCCATGTTAGCCGAGGACTGATAGTTTCCATCTCCTTGATACATCTCAAGACGAAGGTCATAGGCCATCAATTGGGAAAACAAATCACTCATCGAGATTGGTTCAACATGGCCAAGAACAGATGAAACAAAAGGATTGTATTCATAATCAAGGCCATTAAGAATATTGGAAACCATCTCATCTTCTTCTACCTCTTTTCCAACAGCCGCAAGTTCATCACGAATTGCAGTCATCTTGTTAAAGTAGGCAGCGCTAGTCATGTTACCTTTCTTGGTGTTGGTGAGCTGCATGCGTAGATTGGTCATGCGAGCTCTGGAGTGCGCTGCAAATCTTGTTTCCAGCGCCTTCCATGCTTCTGCCTAGGTCTTCGCAGATGTCACTTGAGCTAGGGCATCTTTGGTGAGTGAGTTCAGCAGGTAACTCAGCAATTACTGATCTTTGGCCACCCACGAGGCATGCTCTGGGTTGGGAACAACTTTCTTCTTGTTGTCGGCCTTCACAACTTCCAGAGTCTTGGCAGGCTCGGGGGAAGTGCCATCAAGATATCCCATAAGTTGGGCGCCACACACAGCTGGAAGGAACTGTGTCTTCCAGAGAAGAAAGTTCTCCCTGGTAAGCTTCTCAGAGACCGGCTGCCCAAGCTGAGCTGGCGACAGGGAGGACGACGCCATGGATGTGACAGAGAGGGTTGTAGATGTATTTGGAAGAGTTGGCTCTGATTACCATGTAAAATATTGTGGGAACGTGGTTGCTCATCCAGCACACCACGGTTACATAGGGGCCAAATCGACCTCAAGAGATTACAAGATATCGTTGTTGTAATCTGGTTTGGTTGTGTGTCGTTTACAGGTAGAACTCTATTCAAACTATTCTATCTATTACCAACCAGATATCCAGCAACGTATGCAACAATACAAGAGATCTAGATGTATTTCTAACAGCCTCGACAAAACTAGTAGGATGATTTGGCCACATGCATGTGCTTGGAATGGATCATGAATTCATGATCGTCCATGCGTTATTTGGGTTTGGGTGTGCATCATCATTGCTTGCTGCCTTACAGCCTGCTGATGCTAACTAGTAGATCAAGGCTAGATAAACCACTTGACGACGAGCTTTATTTGCTATAGTATAAGATCCGACTAAGATGGCGAACTCTCGCTCATAATTGTTGTGGATTACCTACTCATAATTGTTGTGGATTACCTAGTACTTAGCTAAGATATTCTAGGCTAATGTGACCAGCTGCTAGGCTAGCTGCTATTAAAAATCTAGAATTGTATGTTTAGCCTCACTTGATGGCGATATGGATGTTCTCTTGACATGATTATTAGCGTAAGGTAGCATTTGTGGAATAATCATATATATCTGGCGTCGGCAAGATGCATGGATAGCAGGCAACCAGAGATGAACAGGGTAACATCACGTGAAGAACCTCATGAGAAAGACGAGCGAGGGAAGACGTGTAAAATCCATGTGGTGCTCTGAGCCTCTTGCAGTACATACAAAGCCTCTTACCCATGAAGTTCAAAGCGAGCTTCTGCAAAGCGGCGCCTTCGTCCCCTGGTCCGGTGGAGACGCAGCCCCTAGAAAAGCGCGCGACGAAGCGCAGCACCACACTAGTAATAGCTACCCCAGAGAGAGAGAGAGAGAGAGAGAGAGAGAGAGAGAGAGAGAGAGAGAGTAGCTTTGCGAAAGCACAAGGCCAGCATCAAAACTAAAGATGGAGAGAGTGCAAGAGAGAGAGGGAGTATGTGGATACGATTACGAACTCATAAGATACAAGCTCACGCTTTCCGATGCGCTGTGTGGGGTTCGCCGGCCCCAACGTAAGAACATGCATGCATGTCCATCTTTGCACATTTTCGCTTTAGTTCCTCCCCTTTCGATCAGCAGCAGCGGTGGCGTGGAGCGATCCAAACTTGCAAGCCCCATCTTTGCATGTCCATCGCATTTCACTGCTTTTGTTTACATGTGCCCTTTAGCATCAAAACACTTTTGGTTAACCTTCGTTAACTTTATAGCTAGAACTACACTTTGGATTATTAACTACTATCCGTGACAGCAGTTAGATGTAATTCAACTAGAAGGTGTCTCTCTGACCTTTATGTAGTCGTTCCTCTTTAATTTACGTCGTCGAGACCGTGACTAATTCAAATGTAAGAGTTACATGTTTTTTCGGACACATTTTGACGCTCAAGTTTTGGTTACATTTCAGTGAAAATGAAGCTAGGGTTCTATCTCTACCTCTACTATTTCTAAAGCAAGCAATGATTTCTTGGTCTGTCAATCGGAATTCTAATCGAATCGGACAAATTAATATCTCAATCGAAACCTGGACAAATCAATCGGAATCCCAATCGAAACCCTATACGGTCATAGCACAGCCTGCACACGGAGTAAAAGAGCTTAAAGTTGGTGATCTTATGTAGGTCCGGGTAAAATTTATATTACCCGTAGCAACGCACGGGCACTGTATATATACAAGTCTGGTTATTAACTTGGATCACGACTGTGCATTTGTACTCTTTCGTTTCCTTCCTCTTTCAGATTACCAAAGCTTGTCTTGTTTGTGGCGCTTTTGCGAACTAGCGAGAGCGCTCCCCAAGATTCCTTTTTGTTTTTTGTTTGGGCTCTCCTTCCACTCTTTGGCGTGCATGCGTAAGATGAACTACTCATGATGCAACCATGTGAAGCTGTTGGAAACTTCCTAGGACAGGGAAAAGGGTGAAAAGGTGCACGGTGTAATCTACCAGTTTGTTTCCAGTAAAGTTAATAACTGAGACTGGACAGATCAAGAAGAGGTTCAAAATCTATCGACTGATGATAATACCCTTTTTTCCCCAAAAATTTTTGTTCTAAGTAAACAAAAAGTACCAATATAACTCTGAACAATTTACAATTTTGCAGTGGCAAACATACTCCTAAGGAAAAGTTTCTTTTTTTAACTTTTCGCATGAAACTGTTCCTGAATAATCACATTTCCCCGGTCGAGCTTCCAAACGGAACAAAAATTGATAAAGCTTGTACCATTTTGTTCTAGGAACAGAACACAGAACCTAGGTCAGGGACGTCCTGTCCCAGTCCATGTCCACCCCTGCATGGCGGAATGGGCGGAGGCCCTTCGAGAACCATGCGTGTGGCAGAGGCACAACTCCGAGGCAGCAGCCATCAATGGCCGGGACGCATGCACGCAGATACGAATCCCCAACGGCTGCAATGATGGATCCCCTCCCCTGCAGGGCTGCCATGTTGAACTGAACAACCCTTCCGGCCGGCGGCGGCGACCACCGTACCCACCCACCCAACCAGCGGCGGCACACACACTCATCAGCCATCATCACCATGCAGTTCAGTCCCGGCTGCGCTGGACACAATGATTTGTTCATGATCATATTAGAGCAAATATTATGGCAGGCTATAACTAAGCTGAACGGTGAGACGGAGAGGAGAGGAGAGGAGAGAGAGGGAAAATGGGCTGTAAGTTTGCAGCCAGCTTTGGTACAAGAACTAAAAATTTTATAAAAATTTTATAAGTAAAATAAGTGAATCATATATTAATAGTAAAAAGTTAAATTATTTAATAAGTAGGCTAAGAAATAGACTGCATAAATCTATGCAGAATCATTAGCACCACCACCAGCCGCGCACCACCAGCCGAAGCACTAGCCACACCGCGTGGCAGCGGCAGCACCACCACCGCTGCGCCTGCTGCCTGTCAGAGAGAGCAGCTGCTGCAGCTGCAGGCCATGCATGCATTGCAGTGTGACCTGATCGCCTGACCACCACTGGAGTTTGGCTGGAGGGTGATGGAGATGCATAGGGGACGCGATGACTGGTGCGCCGGTGGTCGCAGCCGCAGCGCCGGCCACTGGCGCTTTCCGTGCGCGAGCTCGAGATCGATTGACTCGACTGGCTGCAGAGCGAGCAGCGGCCAGAGTGTGGCCGGCCTGCCGTCTGACGTACGGCCGTGTCGTCGCTGCCTGGTATTGCGGCCGGCAGCAGCCAGCTGCAGGCCGTCCGGGTGGGTTTATCCGAGATCGATGAGGAGCGGCGAGCTGAGAATAAGGGGGCATGATGGAGAAGAGAAGACAGAAGAGGACTGTGGGCATCAACTGCGTGGTATTACGGCACGGTGGGCCGGGGAACAGGAGAGCATGTGCGCAGCATCAGCTCCCTGCCCGCCCTTCCAACTGTTCCGAATCCCCCCCTGAGAGAGAGAGAGAGAGAGGCAGGCCTCTTTTCAGCCATGGTTATGAATTTGCAGAATACAGATTTTTTTCTTAACCTGTAAGTCAACGATATAGGACTGTATTTCCCCTGCCTGCTGGTTCGCTTCAGTCTAGGTGCATACCGTGAAAAAACCATATATATTGATGTTCGGTGTTCTATTTTTCATCGGGCAATGTAAAACTATGCTACATCCTGTAGCAAAACTATTTCATCCATCGGACCGTTCCTGGCCACATAAGCAATGAAAAATACATGTGGGGATCCTCTCCCCTTTCGGTGAACATTCAATTTATTTTTTTGCAAGTTTAGCAAAAAAACGAAAAGGAAACCATAACCTCTTACATACACAGCAGAACTTGCATTTGTCCCGGGCGCTAGTACCGGCTGCAATTTGAGCTGGTACGAACCCCTGCATTTAGTACCGGACCGTTGTAACAGTGTCCCAGGAAGTCATTTAGTACCAGCTGAAGCCTCCAGCCGGTACTAAAGTGCGCCACCAACACTAGGGGGCAAAGGCTAGCGTTCAAGCCGGTACTAAATGGCGTTCAGAAAATTTAGTACCGGCTGGTGGCTCCAGCCAGTACTAACGTGGCTTCGTCAGTATATCAGTCGTCCCTTTCTTCCTTCCCGAGTACGAGCCATTCATTTAACCCAAGCTCTGCCTCTTCTTCCCCATGGGGTTTTATATTAGAGAGAGTTGCTGCCCATTTTAGTCAAGATTGGTGAGAATTTCACGCATCCAAGTGCTCAAAAGGTTAGCAACTTCATCCTCTCTTTTTTGATGGTCTTTATGCTTCGTTTCATGCTTTATGCTTAGAGAAATTTGTGTTTGTTAGAAAGAGTGAGAATGAGCATTATTTTTTTGACATTGTCACGTTTATATGAGATATATAGCTAGAAGCGATGACTAGAATTTGAATGTGGTTAGTTTGAATGTAGAAAATATATAGTTATTTTTTTCAATTTATTTGAAGTGACATGTACGTATGTGTGTATATATCATTATGGCAATATTGTTTTCAATTAATTTCAAGTGACACGTGTATAGTCATAATTTTTATGCTTTGAAGCTAGTGAAATGTATAATTAGTGAATGTGAAATAGCTAATTTGTTGAAGTGAAAAAATGTATATACTTGGTATTTACTTTGTATTCTGAAGGAATTATTTTGACACTCTAATGGTGTATTTATTCAGGCTCCCATTGAAACCATTGAGAAGTTAAAAAAAATCTTTGTTTCACATATGTATCCGTCGTCAACCTTAACCATGTGGTGTTAATACTGACATTCGGGGCCAATATCGATGTCCGTGGTACGATGCGGTGCAGGGATATGGTGAAGGGGTACGGTCTTGATCCCAATAAAGAAATTCTCACCTTTTAGCGAGGTGAGGATGCCACCATTCGGACCAAGACGGTACTCCTTCATCACATCCGTGTATCGCACCGTGTCGCGGATATCGGTGTTGGCCCCAAATGATAGTGTCAACACCGCAGGGTCAAGGTTGATGAATAAATGATAGTGTCAACACCGCGGATATATATCTTAAACAAAGATCTTTTTTTCGATGGTTTTTGCATATAGAGCCTGAATAAATGTTTTGAACCATGATTGCATCCCATATGATGTTGGATGACGAGTGTTCGCAAATGAAGAGTGTCAAAATAATTAGGGTTTAGAGATAGTGAATGTGAAATGTGAAGTTGAATGAGAAGGTTCTTTGAATTTTTTTCATTTATTTTGAAATGACATGTGTATAATTTTCATTCATTATAATAGTGTAAAATTTGAAATGTCCTTCATAATACTAATATTGTTTTGCCAGATTTTAAAAATACAAGTATTTTTCAATCACATGGCTGATGCTGCTAGAGGGAGTTGGTCTGGTGGGGGTCATGTGATTCGTCTCGAGGGAAGGGCAAAACTCCAGTAGGCCCTAAAGAGTAGCCGAAGAAACCGGGAGCTTGGGTGAGAGCACAGCTCTGTTATTTGCAAAAAGAACATGAACAATGTGTTGTAAGGGGCGAAGAACCTTCTTTTGATATTGATGATCTGTTGAGGCGTTACACTCCATCACGACGAAACCCGGATGTTCCTGCTCCGCCATCTTTTTCTGCACCTGAAAAAAAGCAGTCAAAGGATATTTGAAGACCTTTGTGTTGTTGCATGAATTTTTAAGTTGCATGTTGGTTGTTGGGATATTAATTTTTGTTTGTTCGAATGTGATTTATGTTTTGTTGACTAAATGTGTTTGTAATAATTCATATTATTTTAATGTAGACCTTTATTTGATAATGTAGACCTTTTAATTATTCATGTTGTGTGATGGAGAGTTCAGACAATTTAATAATTCATGTTATTTTAATTATTTATGTTGGACAATATGATTGCAGATGGACCGACGATGGATGTATGGCGACCGGTGCACTATGGCGTGGATTAATGGCCTAACAACTTTTCTCGATGTGGTTGAGGCACACAGGTCATCGAAAGGTTTCATGTGTTGTCCATGCCTCGTTTGCAAAAATAACAAGAAATTCTCTAGATGAAACACTCTACACGTCCACCTGATTGAAAGAGGTTTCATGGATAACTATACTCTTTGGTCCAAGCATGGTGAACCTGGAGTTCTGATGGAAGATGATGAAGATGCTGACGATGATAACAACATTGCAGACTTGGCTCATTTGTACGAAGTGGGTGCCTTTGATGATGAACCAATGGACGAGGCTGAAGAAAATATCGCAGAAGAGCAACCACATGATGAACTAGGTCAGGCGTAGCTAGACGCATAAAGATACAGCGAAACTTTGAAGGAGTCAAAGAAGTTTGAGAAGATGTTGGAGGATCACATAAAGTTGTTGTATCGAGATTGCAAATAGGGTCACACAAAGTTGGGTATCACACTGGAATTGCTACAGTGGAAGGCAGCACATGGTATTACCTATAAGGGATTTGAGGAGCTACTAGAGATCGTAAAGAACATGCTTCCCGTGGGTAAGGAACTTCCCTCGACAACATACGAAGCAAAAAAGGTTGTTTGCCCTCTTGGTTTGGAAGTACAGAAGATTCACGCTTGTCCTAATGACTGTATCCTCTATCGCGGTGATGAATATGAAACACTGGATGCTTATCCTATTTGTGGCGCAAAGCGATATAAGATTAGACAAAATGATACTGGTGATGTCGACGGGGAGCCCGAAAAGAAAAAACACCTGCTAAGTTTTGTGGTATTTCTGTATAATACCACGTTTGAAGCGCTTGTTCAAAAACATGGCACACGCTAAGTTGATGCGGTGGCACAAAGAAGAGCGTAAGCAGGATCAAATGCTGAGACACCCCGCAGATGGGTCGCAGTGGCGAAACATGGACAGAGAATTCCCCAATTTTGAAAAGAACGCAAGAAACATAAGGTTTGGATTAAGTACGGACGGAATGAATCCATTCGGCAAGTGGGACAACGGTCATAGTACATGGCCTGTAACTCTATGTATGTTCAACCTTCCTTCCTGGCTATGCATGAAGAGGAAGTACATCATGATATCGTTGCTTATCCAAGGCCCAAAACAACCTGGCAACGATATCGACGTGTACCTAAGACTATTGGTTAATGAACTTTTACTGTTGTGGAAGGAACAAGGTGTACGTGTGTGGTATGAGTACAAATAGGAGACTTTCAACCTCCGAGCATTGTTATACGTAACCATCAATGATTAGCCTGCACTTGCTAACCTGTTGGGACAATCGAACAAGAGATATCAGGCATGCACCCACTGTCTAGAAGAAACCGATAGCTTTTATTTGAAAAAATTGTCGGAAGGTCGTGTATATGGGTCATCGTCGATTTCTTCCCCTCAAGCACCCCTTAAGAGGGAAAGGAAAACATTTTAATGGAAATGGGAAATGGGATCCAATGATGACGAGGATCATGAGTACCTTATTCACGATATGATTCGTGAAGGTACGGAGCAACCTGCTCCACTCAAAGATTATGAAGCATTCGAGGATGATGGCAGCCAATATCTAAACGATACTGGTGACGGCGATGATGAGCACCGAGAAGATGCTGATCCAGACGTTGGTGCAGAGGTATGTACATGGAATTTGTGCATTTTAATACATAACAAGAATACTCTACAGATGTATAGTGTGTATTAATAGATATTTTTCTAGGCATCTTGTTCGAGGAAAGCCAAAAGGAAACGAGGCTCGAAGAGAAAGATGGAGGGGTGTACAACCATCACCTCAGTAGACTCAGACAGTGAACCAACGGGCCCAAAGGGTGTTGATAGGACAATGATCAATCAATGTGGATATTATGTCAGGGAAAACATCCCCATTAGCTACAAGCTATTGGAAGAAAAATAAAACCATTGATAATGATGCAGATATCGTCCCCGATAAAGAGAAGGAAATGTTATAGAGAGAGGTAAAACAACACTTCAATTTTCCTGTTGACAAAGAGAAAGTCTTCAAGAAATGGATCGTGAAGAAGATGGCTATTGCTTTCCAGACATTCAAGAAAAACTTGAACAAAGACTACATCAAAAAGGGTCTCACGCCTGACTTTGAGAAAAACTTCAAGAACCAACATCATTTCTGGGATGAATTCGTGCAGTACAAGTTGACCAAGGAAAGCGAGGTGAGAACAAGGAAGAACAAAGAAAATGCGAGCTTTAAGAAGCACTTCCATCATCTAGGGCAAGGAGGTTATTCGTCGGCTATTCCGAAATGGCAGAAGATGGAAGAAGATCTGATGTCAAGAGGAATCATACCAGCGACTTTTAACTGGCCATTGCGAGCAAAGTATTTCTTCTATGCTCATGGAGGCACACTAAACATGAAAGATGGAACGCTCGTGACTACAAACCAATTAAGAGAAGCAGCTGACGGGCTCGATACGGCACTAAAGGCTGTAGCCGAAGGGACTTTGAAGCCTGACAGGGAGAAAGACGAGCTGACATATGCTCTTGAGACACCGGAACACACAGGACGTGTCTGAGGCATGGGTGAAGTTCCATGGAAGCATGGCTTCACTGCAGATATCGAGACTTATCGAAGCCGATGCAGAAGGAAGGTTGAGCAGGAAGAAAAAGTGCATGCCCTTGAAGAACGAGTAGCTTCAATTGAAGGTGCATTGGTGGCTAGCCAGCGACAAACAAGAAGCTCCATCAGTTCCTAATATGGAGAGCAACCCCGGCTCTCAACACCGTAGTAGCGTCGCTTCCACGGAGCACACAGCCGGAGACCGATCACAATAGGTTGCGGATAACCAACAACATTACCCTGTGGACGACATCAAAGTGAGGACCCCCTGCGAGCTTCTTTATCAGCAAGGAGAAAGATCAAAGTGGTGGCTCACGGTATTGCTGAAGTACCTGTTCAAGGCGGGACAAATCATGGCGCGCTGATTCCTAAAGGATATGCTAGAGTCATGATTGACTGGGTCGAGAAAGGATGGGAAGACCTGTACCTCAAGATCCCTGGAGGCGACGGAGAACAGGAACTACAAGATGTCGTCCACTCCTAGATTTGTCGGAACAAGCGTTACATAAGATTTCCGCAAGGAAACACAGAGTGCGCAGCATCGCCTCAGAATCCACCGCCACCATCACCACCTGCAAAAAGGGGCCCAAGCATGGATGTGCCCTCACCATCTCCACAATGGGATCCTAGCATGGATCCGCCGTCACCTGCCGCTCAAAGGGACCAGAGCATGAGTCCGCCGCCACAACCTCCTAGTGTGAAGAACAATGCAGAGGCTTGGGTCCCCCCGCCGCAACCTTCTAAGGTGAAGAAGAACGCTGAGGCTTGGGTCCCGCCGCCGCCCCACCTCCTAGGGCGAAGAGGCCCCCAGCTAAGAAGAAAGAGAAGCCTCCACCTCCGAAGTTAGCATATGATATGTGTCAAGAGGAATTGGATGATCATGTGAGAAAGGTGGTTCGAGAAAAATTTGCGCCGAAGAAGCCTGATCCGGAGCAACCAGTGGATCCAAAAGGGGAGAAGTTCTTCATACAGATGTGCCAACCAAGAGAGAAAGAAACACTATCGGACTACGACCGATCAATCACAAAGTCTTATGAGAAGAAGAGTAATCGTCGGTACAACCAAGTCTCCCAGCTCGGAGAACAACCCAATCAATCAATACCTCCACTAAAAGTGCTTTCCAAAGAGAATGAAGCTACGGCAGTTTGTGATGGAAACGAATATCACAAAAGCTCAACTCCGAGGGGAGGTTGAAGTGCCAAAACACCCAAGGTCAGGAAGGAAACCATTTAAATTGGGTGAACTTCTTATGTGGCCAGAGTTGGTGGAGATGCTACCAACTAGAATGCATCAGTTGCATCAATGGTACTTGAAGGCCGCTACAGATGGAGTCTAAATGTTTGCATCTAGGGTTAAACATACAGATTTTTATCAAGGGCTCGCTGACGTCTGGATCGAGTTTGAGAGTCTTTGGTTTCTATACCATCAAGACGCTCTAGACAAGTCTCTTCTCAGTGCATACGCTATGTAAGTGTTTTCTGTCATTTCTATAATCTAGCTCTACTACTTCAGTGCTTTCTCATCCCCTCTTTGTTTTGTATGTGTATAGGATGACGGTGAAAGAATGCCGAAGATGGGGGTACTATAACATTGGTTTTATGGGCCCGGATGTTATAAACAAGAATAGTGTACGCAAATGGCCAAAACGGATCGAGAACAATATATTTATGGCCTTAGATGGGCATAATACTTGTGAATTCATTCTATTGCTGTACAACTTCAAGTAAGTCCTTCGACTCTTTTTTTCATGCCTTCAATTTGATACTAATAAGTATATCCAACATTTCATTTGTATATGTGTGTCAACAACTTTCACTAGATGTAACTCTGTTTCGAGATTGATAGATACCGAGTTGTGATGCTTAACCCTAAGAACGGTAGAAGCATATCAAAACCTCATAAACCTCATCCAAAGAGCATGGGCTCGCTTCCTCAAAAAGCATATAGGAGCCACAGACAACCCGGGTGGACTTCACATCAAAACGGACGTTCCGGTATGAATACAATTCGCACATCTAGTTTCATTTCTTCAAACACCAAGAATATTAGATAACCCATGTATATACATACAGTGTTTGAGACAGGCACCCAGAAATAACTTATGTGGCTACTACGTATGTGAGTTCATCAACTCGTTTTGCGGTCCAAAGAAAATGACACGAAAAGAATTCGATGTATGTAAAAAATTAAGAGCAATTTTATTCATTTAATTCCATACATGTATTGATTTAAAAAATGATGTTTGTACATTACAGATTTGGAAAATGAAAGAAGATCTCATCGAACCAGAAAGAGTCAGGGCAATTCAAGAAGCAATACGTGGATTCCTAGTCGATGAGGTCATAAATCTAAGGGGAGAATTTTATGCAGATCATAGAGTAAGCATGGGTCTATTTGATCCAAACAGGGAGGCCGATGAGGACAACCCCAACTAATATTTGAAGTACTTGTACGAAAACAACTTGTGTGCCTACTTGTATGATTCAAATGTATATATAAATTGTATATATATATATAATTAATATATATGTAGTCATCTTTGCTATGCTACATACGAATATATCTTAGATATAAGTACAAATACGAATGCTAGCTATATACAAACGGATAGAATACAAATACAAATTAAAACTAAAAAAGCAAAAGGAAAGAAAATAAGCAAACAATAAAATAAAAAAAGAAATTCATACCGGCTGGTACCAGCCGGTACTAAACTGCCGCCACAACGGCCCTGCGTGGCGAATAGTTTAGTACCGGCTGGTGTGTCACATTTAGTACCGGTTGTGACGCCCGGTACTAAATGGCGACCCTTTTCGTACCGACGTCGCTGTACCGGGCGGGGAACCGGTACTAACCGGGGATTTCCCGCTCGGTACTAAAGGTCGGATTTGTAGCAGTGATAGATCTACCAAGTTTCATATCTCTTTCAAAAACTTCTTGGCATGATTTTCACCAACTATATGCACATATACTTTTGTTTATAGATTTCGATGACAATTCATCATATTTGGTGTGAGATGCATGTTTTAGAATATCTACCAAGGTTACCTAGTGTCGTACATGGATGCAAGGAGGGTTGCATTGTCCGCACGGATCTATATATATAGGCTAAACGAATATCCCATGGATTCCATTAATAAAGATCAGTGGCAAGCCAAATTGGTTGCTAGGATATATATGTGCCACTACTTGAGGCATTAACTGTAGTAAATGAGTGGCGAAGCAGTAAGATATATAGCTTTTGATATAGAACCAAAAAGAGATGGGTGAGTAGGAGCCTCGAATCCCACATGGATATGATCATGAACCACTGCAGTCTCACCATCAGTCTAATAACACGGCCGAAGTTTGAGAACAACCTCTGGATTTTTTTGATCTTATGAGAGACTTGGTTGTTTAACCACTAAATAGCTAATAAAGAATAACCCCAGCTCAATTAGTTCATGAAATTTGACCTTGATATCTGTTGTCTCACCATTTGGATCCCAAGAAAACTAAATGGTCAACATTGCATACATTGGTAGTCTTAAAGGTTGTAAGTGGTTGTCTGACCGTGGGGAGGTGGGCATTTGCCCACTGTTATCTGACAACAAAATTAGAGACAACTATTTAGTAAAAACTTTAAACAGGCTCAACAAAATCTTAATTTGTTGACATTTAAGCCAAAGGTAGATCCATACACAAAGCATCACTTATCAAGATATCTATATAAATATATCAAGATTTCACATCTGCTTTGCAGATTTTAGGAAAACTTGATGAACAATAAACCTTAAATACGAGGTTCTTTGTGAGATGAATTTGATCAAGAATTAATTAATTCATGTTCTCAAATATTCTAGCACACCAAGGTCCCTAAAATCTATCTGAAATCTTAGTCTAAATAGGAAAAGAAAACTCAAAAGAAAAATGAGGGGAACACAATTTTTTGTGACGCCAAGCTAATAGGAAGGGAATCACAATGACAAGATTACCTGTGTTCAATTCTCATGCACTGAATTCCGATTCCTCAAGCATTTCTTCATTCACAACAGGCTTCACCCCAAATTCATGACATAGCCATGGGAAATCAGTTGGCGGCCTTGTGTGCTTCACCAAGTAGTAATTTGCCTTGCTTGGGTCCGGACGCACATAGAAAAGCAGTGCTCGATTTATACCTACATTTGTATTCCTTGTACACAGCATTGGTGTACACTCGGCTGAGCTGCTTATAATACCTATAATATGTTGACGTAACAACGGGGCCTGCATGATAATACAAACATAAATATCATTTTAGAAATCACACTAATCCTGTTATATTGTTTCAGCAATCCTATTAAATTCAGTAATCGGTTTTCTAAGGCATAAATGATAGATAAACATACATGTAGAGATAATAATAGGATCCTTGCCACCCATACAAACTCTAAATTGACTAAACAGCAACTGAAATGTATCCGCTAGCTCGCTCATCTCTCAGCAATGCCTGACCAAAAACCACATTCTGCATTTGGTTGTTGAAACTAACAAACATCGCCATGGGCATACTATAGTGATTGGTTCGATATGTAGTGTCGAATGTCACCACGCTAGAGTAATCTAAGGGCATACTATAGTGATTGGTTCGATATATAGTGTCGAATGTCACTACGCTAGAGTAATCTATGTACAAGGCAAAAATAAGATGTTAGTATTTTTAATTCAGCACCAAACTGATACTACGACGGAATGTCACCACGCTTGGAATGTCGATCGGTAATGCTTGCTCATTAGTTCAGTATCTGCATAATCACCCTGTTGACTAGCGTGACTCATTAGTTCAGTATCTGCATACTTGAGCTCACAACAAGCTGATCGATGACTCTTTTAGGGCCATAGCCATGCATGCCCGTGTAGCTTGACACGCTCGATCATTTCGCAGAGCAGCCGCAGTACCAAAACGTGGCGTAAGCAACGTTAATTCGAGTAGTAATAACCCTAACCCTTTTCGCATACGCCAATTCCACTATTCCAGTAAAACCCTTTCAAATAAAGCTAACCACATAATCTCGCTTTAGAGCGAGCTTACCTTACCGTTTACTGCCTTCTCGTTCCTAAGTTAACGAACATCTGTATGCTGCCATGGCGCCGCACACTGCACAACACCTCCGTCCAGACCAGCACGAGGATCCCGGCGAGCCGAGCCCCGCCGATCCGTGCCACGGCCGGCCGCCGGCGCCGGCGCCGCTTTGCCGGGCTGGAGCCGGGCGCCGGGGAGCAAAGCGGTCAAGCGCCGCCTTTTAATTTTGTTTCCGCAGCCGGCCAGCCGCTTTAGCTTGCCTCCTCACCTCACCTCCCTTTTCTTTCTCTTTCTCTCTCTTTCTTTGGCTGGCCCCTGCTCCGGCGGCCTTCGAACGCCGCGCGCTTTACCCGGCCGGCCGGCCGCGCTCAGTCGCCCTGCAGCTGCAGCTGCGTCCCACCAGCCACCACGGATGGGCAGGGTGACGTGGAACCCCGTCCCTTCCTTGCCACTCACCCACCTTTAGCATCTCATCTCCAGAATGTTGTTGTTATCTTTTTTTCTTATTTTGCAGAAATTGGGGTTCCAAAGTTATTCGTTGCTTCATCACATGAGTAGCGTATCTAGCGAGTATCTCCGTCCCATAAAAAGTGCAATTCTAGTTTATTTTCATACAGATTAGTGGTGGCGTGAAAAGACTCTCATGCTCTCATTTGTTTACCACATGCGGTTAGTTTTGGCATGCAAATCAAATCTGATCACTTAATTAGGTACATAATTGAGATCTTCTCTACAATTGCACTCTTTGTGAGATTTTTTTTAAATACAGAATTGCACTTTTCATATGATTATGATGGAGGGAGTAGGTCTCATCTTAACTAGGACTAACCGTTACACTTACACTGCTTCCGATTTTTAAACATATAAGGCTTACACATACTTTATGATTCGAACTCATCCTACCATAAAAATTAGTCCAATGGTACGAAAATTTTGTGCTGTATAGAAGTTTTCGCGTTGGTTTGAACAAAAAGGAATAGTTTCTGATGATCAAATGAAAGACACATTGTAAGACAAACTAGCAACCAAAGTGTGATTTCGGGACCGTTTCGAATCAAACCACGCCTTATATTTTGAGACGGAGGGAACGCCTGGCTGCCATTTTCTCGATTGAGCAACGCGACAACCCAAGTGTGCACGCATCAGATCATTTGTTTTCATTTGCTTGCTCTTTAATCATTGCCGGAATTCATAGGCCCGCCCCTCTCATCTTGAGGGAGACCGGAGTGCATTCCTCTTTTCCTGTCGGGGGCGCCCTTGGCCCTTGCCACAATTGAGAAACAAAACCCTTTCTCCCAAACATCCTCTTAGTCAAATAGCGCAACCAATTCAAGCAAAGATAACAAAGCGGCATCGTCGTCCTTGGAGAATTCAAAGCTAGAAAGTCCCTACCACAGTGCTTTCCCCCATCTCTCCTTTTTCCCATGGCTGCTTCCTTTGCCCACAAAAGGCCTTCAACAGTTCCCTTCCCTCTCCTCCCAAAGAAAAGCAAAAGGAGTTGAGATGAGGGCAGAGAGAGAGAGATGTGGACTCACACAGAATCACACAAGCACTGAAGCAGAGAGCAGAGCAGAGTACTACTAGACCACTGAGATAGCTAGTGAAGAGAAGACAGACACCCTTCTCCCACACGCCATATATACCTCAAAAGACAAAGCCCTCCTTGCCACCGAGAACATATTCGATCCCCCCTGACCTGACCTCGTCATCATCTTCCACCTCCCGGCTTCACCCTCAAGCCTCCCCCTCCATCTTCTTGTGAAGCTTCTCAAGATTCTCGCATGCCTTTCTGCACCACCCTGCCACCTCTTCCTCTCTCCATCGAGCTTACTAAACCGCCTCGGACGCCGACGCCCATGGCGGCCGCGCTCCTCTAGCTCCACTCCCGCAACGACAATTCGCAAAGCCACGGGGACAGGTCCAGCGTCCAGATGAGGGTTCCGCCGCCTCTGCTCCTGCTCCTGCTCCTGCATTTCGCGCTCCTGTCCGCCGACGCCGTCGCCGGTGGCAATGGCGGCGACCTGCGCGGCGACGCGGCGGCGCTGCTCGCCCTAAAGGCCGCGCTCAACTGCCGCCCGCGCGCGCTGCGGTCGTGGGCGGCGGGCAATGCCGGGGCCGTGTGCGCGTGGACGGGCGTGCGCTGCGCCGGCGGGCGCGTGGTGGCCGTCGACCTCGCGAACATGAACGTGTCCAGCGGCGCGCCCGTGGCGGCCCGGGTGGCGGGGCTCGACGCGCTCGAGAGCCTCTCGCTCGCCGGGAACGGCATTGCGGGCGCCGTGTCCGCGTCGGTGCTCCCGGCGCTCCGGCACGTCAACGTGTCCGGGAACCAGCTCGGCGGCGGGCTCGACGGCTGGGACTTCGCGTCGCTGCCGGCGCTCGAGGTGTTCGACGCCTACGACAACAACTTCTCGGCGCCGCTCCCGCTCGGCGTCGCCGCGCTGCCGCGGCTCCGGTACCTGGACCTCGGCGGCAACTACTTCACCGGCGAGATCCCCGCGGCGTACGGCGGGATGCCCGCGGTGGAGTACCTGTCGCTCAACGGCAACAACCTGCAGGGGCGCATCCCGCCGGAGCTCGGCAACCTCACGACGCTCCGGGAGCTCTACCTCGGGTACTACAACGTGTTCGACGGCGGCGTCCCGCCGGAGCTCGGCCGGCTGCGCGGGCTCACCGTGCTGGACGTCTCCAACTGCGGCCTCACGGGCGGGATCCCCGCGGAGCTCGGCGCGCTCTCCTCCCTCGACACGCTCTTCCTCCACACCAACCAGCTCTCGGGGCCCATCCCGCCGGAGCTCGGCAACCTCACGTCGCTCACCGCGCTGGACCTCTCCAACAACGCGCTCACCGGCGAGGTCCCCCGCTCGCTGGCGTCCCTCACCTCGCTCAAGCTGCTCAACCTGTTCCTCAACCGGCTCCACGGCCCCGTGCCGGAGTTCATCGCCGCGCTGCCGCGGTTGGAGACGGTGCAGCTCTTCATGAACAACCTCACCGGGCGCGTCCCTGCGGGGCTCGGCGCCAACGCCGCGCTCCGCCTGGTCGACCTGTCGTCGAACCGGCTCACCGGCGTGATCCCGGAGACCCTGTGCGCGTCCGGCGAGCTCCACACGGCCATCCTCATGAACAACTTCCTGTTCGGGCCCATCCCCGGGTCGCTCGGCTCGTGCGCGAGCCTGACCCGCGTCCGCCTCGGTCAGAACTACCTCAACGGCAGCATCCCCGATGGCCTGCTCTACCTGCCTCGGCTCAACCTGCTGGAGCTCCAGAACAACCTGCTCTCCGGCGCGGTGCCCTCGAACCCGAGCCCGACCGCGTCGAGCTCGCAGTTGGCGCAGCTCAACCTGTCCAACAATCTACTGTCCGGGCCGCTGCCCAGCACGCTGGCCAACCTCACCGCGCTGCAGACGCTGCTGGTGAGCAACAACCGGCTCGCCGGCGCCGTGCCGACGGAGATCGGCGCGCTCCGGCGGCTCGTGAAGCTTGACCTCAGCGGGAACGAGCTGTCCGGGCCGGTGCCGGCGGCGGTGGGGCAGTGCGGGGAGCTGACGTACCTGGACCTCAGCCGAAACAACCTGTCCGGGCCGATCCCCGAGGCGATCGCCGGCATCCGGGTGCTGAACTACCTGAACCTGTCCCGGAACGCGCTGGAGGACGCGATCCCGGCGGCGATCGGCGCGATGGGCAGCCTGACTGCGGCGGACTTCTCGTACAACGACCTGTCGGGGCAGCTCCCGGACACGGGGCAGCTAGGGTACCTGAACGCGACGGCGTTCGCGGGCAACCCGGGGCTGTGCGGCGCCGTGCTGGGCCGGCCGTGCAACTACACCACCGGCGGCGCCGGGGGCGCAAGCTCGGCGTCGGCGTCCGCGGGGGGCACGCGGCGCGCCGGGGCGGGCGAGCTGAAGCTGGTGCTGGCGCTGGGCCTGCTGGCGTGCTCGGTGGTGTTCGCCGCGGCGGCCGTGCTGCGCGCGCGGTCGTTCCGCGGCGGCGAGGGCGGCGGCGAGTGGCGGTTCACGGCGTTCCACAAGGTGGACTTCGGGATCGCGGAGGTGATCGAGTGCATGAAGGAGGGCAACGTGGTGGGCCGCGGCGGCGCCGGGACGGTGTACCTGGGGCGCACCCGCTCCGGCGGCACGATCGCCGTGAAGCGCCTGCTGCAGGCCCGCGGCGGCGGCGGCGGCGACGACCGCGGGTTCCGCGCGGAGGTCCGGACGCTGGGCAGCATCCGGCACCGCAACATCGTGCGGCTGCTGGCCTTCTGCTCGAACCGCGACGCTAACGTGCTGGTGTACGAGTACATGGGCGGCGGCAGCCTGGGCGAGGCGCTCCACGGCCGGCAGCAGCACCAGCACCAGCCGCGCCGCGGCGGCGCGGCGCTGTGCTGGGCGCGGCGGCGCCGGATCGCGCTGGAGGCGGCGCGCGGGCTGTGCTACCTCCACCACGACTGCGCGCCCATGATCGTGCACCGCGACGTCAAGTCCAACAACATCCTCCTCGGCGGGGACGGCGAAGGCGAAGGCGAGGCCCGCGTCGCCGACTTCGGCCTCGCCAAGTTCCTCCGGCCCGGCGCCGGGGGCGGCGCCGCCACGTCGGAGTGCATGTCCGCCGTCGCCGGCTCCTACGGCTACATCGCCCCTGGTACGCGCGTTCTCCTCTATTTTTTATTTCTCGCCTTCCCTGCACGTTTATTTACACTACGTGGCGTCGATCGGACGGGACTTGATGGGTCGGCTTAGCACCCGACCGATCTGGTTCTCGCGTTGCACGGTGGCGTGTACGACCCGGTGGGGGTGTCTGGCTTGGCGCGGGACCCACCGCCCAGAGGGGAAGTCAATGGCGGTGTGTCAGCGAGCGCCCGAGACGTGCCGTGGGGGGGTCGGTCCGGTGGTCTCTCGCCGCGGGTCAATGGGGGCGAGCCTGCCCGACGCCGCGGGCGCGGTGGTCGCCGTCGTGCCGGGCCGGCACGTCCGTAGACGACCGTAGGCCGCGGGCCAGTCGCGTGACTAGAGTGACCCGGCAGGGGTACGGTCGCTGCCCGTACAAGCGTAGACCAAGCGTATTTTGGTACGGGGAAAAAAGGAAAAATGAAATGTGAAATGATTGGGGTATTATTGTGGAAAAACGGCAAGATCTGTGGGGGTGGCTGCCTTCCACTTTAGTCCACACGGGCCGCTGCAGGCGCATACGTACGTAGACGTACATGGCAGGGGTAGCAGGCCACCAGCCACGCCACGTCAGCGCTGCCGCTGGGCGGCGGGCCCGGGGGCGAAAGCGGCCAAAAAGAGGTCCTCTGGTCAGGCTCGGTGGGGAGAAGCGGGGCCGACGCACTCGAGCGCCCAATAATTCCCGGCGCGGGCCCCGCCTCCTCCCCCTCTCCGGTGGGGACGGCGACGGTGACGGTGACTGGACGATGCCGGGTGCCCGGGTGGGGCCTCCGCGGCGGCAGCGGCATTGCCATGCCATGCCATGGCATCCCTCCCGCAGAGGGGGCGCGCGCACAGTGACACGGTCGTGCAGGCCGCCCGCGACACGGCGGCAGCCTTGGAAGCCGCGCATTGGGCGTGCAGGGCAGCCGGGGAGGGGCAGGGGCAGGCACGGTCCCGCGCGGCGCGGCGGCGGTCGGAGCCGGACGCGCGCGTTTGTACTCTGCTGCGCTGCGGCGGCCGGCGTGGCAGGGGGCTGCGGCCTCGGCGCGTCGAGCCGGAGCCGGCTGCCGGCCATCGCCATGGCCAGATCAGATGAGGCCAGAGATGCGCCGCAGAGGGGCAGCATCGAGCTCGCCCCAGGATCCAAAACGCCATCAATGGCTAAAGCCTGAAGCGCATTTCCTCGAGGTTGGATTTCGCACCGTTAAGTTTCCTTGTACCCATATAGGAGTAGTGGTCGCGACGCGATGCGATCTTGCTCGCCGAGCCCGGCAGGCCGTGGTCCCCGGCTCCCTCCCCGCTGCATGCCGTATCTTTGACCGGCAGCGTGGCCGGCCGGCCGGGCGGTACGCTGCTACGCCGCTTTGCGAGTCGCGACCCAGCCGGCCCAAAAGCCTTCGTCATCCGCCTGCCGCTCCGCCCGGCCTGGGGCCTCGCCAAAGAGGCACGCCGACGCTCGCCGTTGCGTCGTCGCCAAAGCGAGGGCTGCCTTTTTCTACTGTTGCAGCCACGGCACGCACCTTCTTTCTTTCTTTTTTTTGGTTGGTAACAGTGAAGAAGATCACCTTCGCTGCAGATTCTTTATCTTCCGTTTCATGCATGCGTACTACTACTTGTATACGTGCCCAAGATTTTGTCCCATGGCCAGGATCTCGGCCGGGAATGGGCGAAATGGACAAAGATTAGGAGATAGGACGGAGGATTTTCCTTGGGTTTCGTCGCGCGATGGTTTGGGGAAAGATTCCGATGGATTTGACGGGGCCGTGCCAGGCATTCCCTTTGGGATTCGTTGCCGCGCTGTAGGTGTGGTGCGCCTACTAGGTCTTGTCCACGATGCACAGGAGCAGCAGCCAGCCAGTTTGTGTGCACTATTCAAATCAAACATGCATATCTCTATTCATATTTAAAAATTGCTCAGCTCTAGATACGCTTGGATTTTCATTGCTCCTTTTGAGACAGCACGGTTACTAAGTATCAATACTGCTTTAAATTGAATACCTAATGAACCGTGCAATTTCTTTTCCATTTTTTGGTAAAAAAAACCAGAGTACGCGTACACGCTGCGGGTGGACGAGAAGAGCGACGTGTACAGCTTCGGTGTGGTCCTGCTGGAGCTCGTCACGGGGCGCCGCCCCGTCGGGGGCTTCGGGGAGGGCGTGGACATCGTGCAGTGGGCCAGGCGCGCCACGGGGGGCCGCCGGGAGGCCGTGCCGGGGGTCGCCGACCGCCGCCTCCTCGCCGGCGGCGACGCGCCCGCGGACGAGGTCGCGCACCTCTTCTTCGTCGCCATGCTCTGCGTCCAGGAGAACAGCGTCGAGCGCCCCACCATGCGGGAGGTCGTGCAGATGCTCTCCGAGCTCCCGCCGCAGGCGTCGCCGTCGCCGTCGACCACGACGTCCCCCGGCGGGGAGGGGAGCAGCAGCACCACCACCAGCCCCGGCGGGAAGGACGGACCGCCGGCGGCCAACTGCTACAAGCTGTTCGTCCCGGACCTGCTGGCCTGAACATCCTGCTGCTGTTTCGCCATTGTTACAAAACGACTCGTGTAGTGCAGATTGGAGCTGCCAAGCGGTCTACAGTTTGGCCGGCCGGCCGACATTGGAGATAGATGGTGACAAGTAGGAGCTGGGGATCAATCAATAACATGTAACTTTATTTAATTTTTTTTGTAACTTTAGTTTCTTCTTCTTTCTTTTTTGGTTGGTCTACCAAAGGTGTATAGGGTTTGATCATATGCTACCACCTAGCAGCAGCAGCTAGTAGTAGGGGGTTTGTGCTGTCCAACGCAGTAGCATCCTCCCTGGCAAATAGCTTCCATCATCATAGCTTTGGCACTTTGTAATCTCCTGGTAATCTTTAGCCACCATCCATTGTCCTCTAGACCTCTGCTACTCTACTTACTCATCGCTTCGCTTTTTACACTAATCCTTCGCTGTTTATGTCCGATCCACTGAGTACTCCCGGTACTTGCTCGTAGCTTTTTGTATGGTTTGGGCCATTTTTTGTCAGCAGGAGGTGTGCTGGTTGATCATCTGTTGGAAGATTCTCTTGACCGGGGGCTTCGGTTTCAGGGAAAGCATGAAGGAGAAATGCGGGGAAAGAGCGATACTTGACAGTCTTTGAAAACATCTCAGTTCCCAACGCTTAAAGCACTCATGCTAGCTCGACAACTGAATTGCACAACTTTCATGGAAGCAGAGGAGATAGGCTGAATCGCTAAGAGATTACAGGGAGAGAAAAAAAAGAAAGAAAGCAGAGATTCATGAACAGATGATATGCGTGTATCGACATGCAGCATGGTTTCTGGACTTGCAGTGTCAGCGTGCAGTTTCGTTCAGAATTCACACGAGAAAATCGTTTCGGCCATCGAGCATCCATAGCTTTAATCATGAGAGGTAAAGGTTGGGTAGAAGCTGCAAGGTTTATTAGGGGTCAAAAGACACGAGGTAAAGATACTTACTTTACCGGAATGCCTTGGTACACTTTACATGTCATTTCACCAAACAGGATTGACAGCATGATTGATTGCTAAGAACCTGGCAAAAGAGTGTCAAATTAACTGTGAATTGACATGGCAAGTTGGCAACAGAAGTGAGAATATTTCTGATTACCTGTGGTAGCACGGTCACCAAGAAATCTATGACACCAGAAACCAATCCAGTAGAGTTGGGTAGTCTCCAATGGAGTTGCCGCACTTGGGATTTCGTATCACCTGTTTGTGTTGGGCTTTTCATCTCCTCTGTAGCTATATGAGTATATGACTGCCATTAGCAATGTTCCTGCTGTGTCCATCTGTGTTTTCAGCATAGTATCGAAAATGGGAAGCATCATAGGTATTGTAATGGACAATATCTCAGAAAAAAAACATGTGCAGAGATGTGACAATTATTTGGGAGATCAACTTATCCAAAAATTGAGGAAGAAAAAAATTGGTCAGAACTCAGATGGTGCTGTTTTCACTCAATTGTCTGTCTGGACATGGCACAAAACATCAGATCAAACATCTACCAAATCATGCTGCTATCAGCACGTGTTCAAATTTGAACATGCTGCTGTTTCACCAGCAAATCTTTATCTTCCCACAACCAAAAAGCAGTGACGGTTACACTGTTTCCCTTTTTATTATTTATTACTCATACAGTACAAGCTCGCCGTAGTTGTGGTTCTCTACGAAAATCTCACGAGTAGTTAACCGCTTCCTTGTGTCTCAGTGCTCTCCAACCAATGTCACGCCTGAAGAATCCTTCTGGCCAATCGACAGCGTCTACCGCATCATATGCCCTTTCCCTTGCTTCTTCAATGTCCTTGCCCTTCGCAGTAACACCAAGAACTCGGCCTCCAACAGCGACAAGATTGCCATCTCCATCTAGTGCTGTCCCAGCATGGAATATCTTGACAGCTGGAGAGACCTGCTCAGCCTTGTCGAGGTTTTTTATTACAGTCCCCTTCTTATAAGAGCCAGGATATCCATGGCTAGCCATCACAACCACCATTGCCATTTCAGGTGACCAGGTTAGTGAAACGTTCCCTAACTCTCCCCGGCAAGCGGATAACAGAACTTGTGCTAAATCAGATTCCAATCGCATCATCAGAACCTGTAATGACAGGAAAAATATATTAGTAGGAATAAGGACAATCAGAATATGATGACAAAAATATTTCACAGGTCTTATATGCTAAATATATCATCTGAATTTGTACAGTGTAATTCTAATATTTACACAATGAAGATACAGCAAAGGAGATTTGCCATAAGATTATCAAACATACATTCAAATGAAGTAATGCATTGGATATTTTTTGGTTAAAACAACAGCAATTTAACTGATGCTGGACGGCAATTTGGATTCATATGCACTTAGGTAAACAAGTACTCCTGATAAAATCAATTATACCTTTTCTCCTGACAGTTTTTCAGATTTAATTTTGACATATGATAAGGCCTCCTCCAACGGTTGGCTCTAAGCCAGCTTATAGACTTTTTTATTAGATGAACAGTCCGCGCTATCTCTTCTGTCCGCGCTAGCTCGCACAGGTCCCAAAACTCAGCTCTCACATTACGCTCGTACGCTCTCCTGTTCTTTCGTCTCTCTCCTGCTCTATGAGCTAGCAAGCCGGCTTAACCTTTGGAGAAGGCCTAATAGTAGCACTTCTGACCCCACATGCTTATTGTTCCAGTAGCCTTGGGATTTGTTCTTATTAAGAAATAAGTTTAGATTGGTTTGTTTCCCAAATTTTAGAGATTAGTTCCTTCAGAGTCAAGTTGTCCCATCTAAAAGGATGGCATGTATCTCCTCAGGTCCTCATTAAGCATAAAAATCTATTCATAGTTCTTACTATCTCATCTGTTCCTACCCTTTGGTGCGGTTGCCAGGCATCACCATAGTCACACTGCTTGGGTTCAGGGCAATCTAAAGCATGCCTGTGGCACTAATATATATATTATCAAACTTTAAGTAGTCCAAGTTAGAAATGTTAGACTGGCATTGATATAAAACAGAAGTGAAACTTTTTACAGCAGACAGTGATCAACAAATGTGAGATTCCAAAATTACATGAATGAGAGCTTTATGGCGGTTGATATTGATCAAATAAATAAGAATGTAGCAGAGCAGTATAATGGCTAGCAGATTAATCCTAAACAGCCACTCATATAAACCTTGTTATATTGTGGTCATATAAACCTCTGTTGGAAAGATATGTACATCTATTGCATTCTGTTATCCAACGAAAACACCTTGATTACATTGTGATCATATAAACCAAAACCAGAACAGCAGTGATCAAATGGAGACATGTATATAAGCTATTATGCATCGTTTCGGTAAATTAAAAAAATTCGGTCTGTCCTTTCGGTAAGTTAGAAGTATACTATCATCTCTTAAACTGGATTTATATTGTACGAGGCATTTGTACTGATCTTGTTTTTAACAATTAATATTTGTTGAAATTCTTGGCCTATTAATATACAGAAATGAACACTAGATGTTGGAGACGGGTAACTAACCTGGCATTCTGGGTCACCAAATCTCACATTATACTCAATAAGCTTAGGCAGCCCAGATTTCTTCTCTATCATAAGCCCAGCATATAGTACACCAACAAACTTGCACCCTTCTGCTGCCATACCTTTAACAGTAGGGATAATTATACTTTCCATGACTATGCGCTTGAGCTCATCTGTAACTATTGGTGCAGGAGAGTATGCACCCATACCGCCAGTATTTGGGCCAACATCACCATCACCAACTCTTTTGTGATCCTGTGCTGATTCAAGAGGCAATGCATTTTCACCATCTACCAATGCAAAGAAAGAGGCTTCTTCACCCTCCAGAAACTCTTCAATGATAACCTGTGAACCGGCAGAACCAAATGAGCCTTCAACCAACATAGAGTCTATGGCTTCGAATGCCTCATCCAAAGTCATAGCGACAACCACACCCTTTCCAGCAGCCAATCCATCAGCTTTAACAACAATAGGGGCTCCTTCACGTTTGACATAATTTTTAGCTTCCACAGCATCCGTGAATGTCTGATACTGCAAGAGAGAAGGTACGCGCAAAAATTAACATGGTTTGTAACTTTGTATGGATTAACATTGAGATTATCAAAAATTACAAATGAATCGGTTGTGCGCCCCTCCCCCTGGTATACTAACTATAGATTCTCTCTTTTCTAGAGCAACGCAATGGGAAGCCTTTAGAATTACAAAGAGTTCTTTAATGTAGTTTGGCCAGAAAACCAGATACACTCATGGAAATTACATTTGACTAGTTCTAGTGTCTGAGAATTAATATGGACTTAGTAAAGCATGGGCAGGGATAGCAACCATGTCTCAACAAAGGAAATATCTCTATGATTGATAATAAAATGGTATATCATGTCTTAACCTATATATCGTCGCCTAATGCAGGCTTCTTGCATAGAAAAAAGCCTGTAGTCACACCGAGATTAGCCTACAGGGCTAACAGTCAACATAAATGGAAAAGGAAGTACCTTGGCTGTCGGGATATTGTACTTATCACACAACTTCTTCATGAAGTCCTTGGATCCTTCTAGTGCTGCGGCCTCTGAAGAAGGGCCAAAGGTTGGTATCCCAACTTTGACAAGGTCATTAGCAAGACCCGCGACAAGAGGGGCTTCAGGACCCACTACAACCATTCCCACTCCCCTCTTGCGACAGAACGAGATAACATCATCGCTACTGGAGATGTCCAAGTCTGGGATACAGGTTGCATCCGCGGACTGAGCAATACCCGCATTACCAGGGGCGCATAGAACTGCACCGCAAGACGGGGAACGGTTCAAGGCGTAACAAAGAGCATGCTCCCTGCCTCCACCGCCAATGACAAGTACAGTTATCTTCTCATCTGAAAGAAGACAATGGACAAAAATGAAACTAGCCCACTCTTGAACTTCCATTTACATAGCACTAGTATGTTTAGTCTCAGATAGCATAGCAAACTGGATGTCCAAAAGCACTTTACCAGAAACAATGCCTGCATCGGTTGATGAAGCTTTGAGGTTGGACCGCCACATTGCTGAAGCCCGAACAGTCAACTGACAATGGGATGTCGCAACCAAAGAGCAATTGCTGCTCCACCCCTGAGCAACGGGGTAAGACACCCAAGTCCTGTAGCCGTTGCACGAGTAATACACACCGGCGGAGCCGCGCGTTGCAGCGAGTTTGAGAGGGCCCCTGATACTGCAAGCAGCAGACGCCATGGTAGGGGCGGGGTCAGGGGCGGAACCAGCACCCAATAACTGTTGCAAAAAGATCGAATTTAGTAGGTAAAATCATGGTCAGATCCGAATACAAATACCATATGCTAGGGGTTTGGGTGTTTGATTTCGCGCAGCAGGATGGGAAGGGAGGGGAATAGGCAGGCATACCCCAGTCGGATGTTCGTCGCCGGCGAAGCGCCCGTCGCTCGACGAACAACGGGCAGCGCAACTAGCCCTGTCGTCGCCGCTAGGAAAGGAAGACCGAGGCCGAGAGAAAGAACAGAGCTGCAGCTGGGCAGGGGAGCGTGGAGGGCGGCAGGCGCTGGGGGCCGGAGGGAGGAGATGGGTCGCGGTGCCGAAGGAGCGGGCCTTGTTGCCGTGTGGGCGTGTTGCCCGTCAACGGAGAAGGCACTGCTGCTCCGCCGCCGGCTTCCTGCCAGATGGTGGGGCCGTGAGCTGGTAGGGCCGCCCGGCTGAGAGGAACTCGTGCCGACGGAGGCCCGCCCAGCGCATCGCCCGTCAGACGGGTGGAGACGCTGGCACGCCGGCACCACCGGATCTTGCGGGGAGGAGAGGAGGGGAGGGGACACCACCGCCGCCGATGAGAGAGACGAGAAGACTGGAGGCTAGGGTATGGATGGAGGACTCAGATTCGGTGACACGGTGTATGCATGTCACAAGTTGCCATAGCGTGGATCTCAGCCCTCCAAATCAAATCCAACGACTACATTCCTTAGGCCCGCCCGCAGCCAAAATAATCTCCATTTCTTCCCCGTTTCAGTCCCCAGGCCAACACGCGGGAGAGCGCCGCAATCCTCTCCCGCGTCGGCGCTCCCGTTCCCGCCCGCGCTTGGCTCGACCGCGTCCGGCCGCCGCCGCGAGCCGAGGCGCGGCGTCGCCGCGACCGAAGAGGGCGGCCTGCCGAGAGTTGGGAGGGGACCCGCCTGCACCAGCGCGAGTCAGCTCGCGGTCCATGAATGAATGGGGTGAAGATTTCGGGATGAGTGCCTAAAAATAGAGTTCCAAAAATCTATTTTTTAGACATGCCAAAATTTATTGGAAGCAAAAAACAACCCTTCTCTCCAACAGTTCCCAATAATTAGTGCCAAAAGAATTTAAATCCTGCCACCTCATCCATGGGCTCAAGGTTTGATCGTGGATTTTCTTCCTAGGCTGCTCCATAGTCCGTATTGAATGCTGCTGCCTCTGTCAAATCAACACCGTGCCTGGTGACGGCGCTGTTCCTTTTCCTGTGCGTAGCCTGGTGGTGGTCCTCTCCATTATCGTTTGCTATCAGCTAGAAACTCTGGCCAAGCGGCCGGTACGATGTGGCGGCGGCCAAGCAGCCAGGACAATCTGGTGGCAGCTAAGGGCATCCTGCGCGATCCAACTTCAATTTTTTCAAGGGATCCAGCGACTGTCAACGGAAGGATCCCCTTAGATCCAAAGGGAGAGCACGCCATGAACAGAGGGGATGGGGCAACGTTGAGGGAGGGGAGGCCGCGCGGTGGATGGTGAGGAGCCAACGCCGTCGACGACGGAGAGGCCACGCCTTGGACGGGGGAGATGTCGCGTCGTTTATGGTGGTCGGAGCGTGCCTTGCAAGGAGAAACGGTAGCGCGTGGCGATATTTGTGCTCGTCCGCCATGGATGAATGGTAATCAGCAGCGGAGCCCTACAAGTTGTGGCTAGCCAAGGAGCAACTCTGCTGTGCGCGGCACCGACAGGAAAATTGCGCGAGCTGAGGTGGTCAACGCGGGAGCAAGCTCAGGAATGAAAAAGAAATGCGGTTCGACGGAATTGGGAGTGCGGAGAGGTGGCAAATATTTGAGGCAAAATAGGTCTCGTATTGGAAGTGCGGATATTTTAGGTACTAGTTTGAGCAAATGTTGGAGCATAATTTTTTTTTATTTGTTCCCAAAACAGATTTTTGGAGTTAGTTTTAACGGAGATGCTCTTAGGTCTAATAGATCTTGTTCGGTTATTAGGTTACCTAATCCTAAAAATTAAAAAAAATCCAAGGTTAATTCAGTTATTCAAATCGGAACCAAAAGAACCGAAAATATCGGTTTTCATCTTAGTTATCTTGGCTCGGTTTACGTTAACGATTAACTATGCCTACCTCTAGTTGTGGGAACGAAGCAGGTTCGGCCGATTTCGTGGGAGAGAGAGGAGAAAGACTCCATAATCTAAAATAAATTAACATTTCAGTGTAACAAATTTAACAACTTTAAAAAACCAGACTAACATTCGAAAATAACATAATCAACATTTTTCAAAACATATATCAATATTTTGTAGAAAGTAGTACAGTCAACATTTTCTATAGCTATATATGAGTATAATAGATTCAACATTTTTCAAAGTAAAGATAAAGATTAATATTTATGAGATGCTAGTTTTCTTATTTATTCTTCTTTCCAAAAGTCGGTAAATGTAGGACCACCGTGGCAAGCATTAGCAGCATGCGATGGAGATAGACGATACCAATAGACCACGGTGATGAATGTGGTGGGGATGAGTGCTCGCAACGAGCACAGGATGTCACGGCGGAATGTATACGGGGCGTCTCAACAAGCATGGGAAGCCATGGCAGGATGTTGTGCACGGGGCATCGTAACAAGCACGGGTGGTGCATGGCGGAGATGGCACCAATGGATAGCATTAAGGATGGAGCGTGCGACGCGGTCAAATCTGATAAAAAATATTTAATCTTTTATCTTTTTAAAATATTACCTGCCGGTTTTAACCTCTAAAACTTTTTTTTCTTGTAAAGAATATTTTTAGAATATTATTAAAATCAAATAGATATATATACTTCTTTTAAGATAATAAAAAATATAAAGATATTTTTCTTTAATGATGGTTCTAGATAAAGATTATTTTAACAAAAATATCGTGATCGCTACTTTCTAAGTATGATACTATAAAAGTACTAGTTATCTTTGTAATTTGGCTAGTACAACTATAATATGATTGCTTAAATTTTTGATAAAGACAACCAACCGGCAACTTTCTTACCACTAAAGTTTAGGAGTTATCATGATATCTTCCAAAATATGTGATGAACCTTGGAACGTACATTTTAGCTAAAAAGATAAAAATGTATTTAAACAAAACAACTTGCAAAATATATGAAGATTATGTTCTTCTATAAATTTAGGATTGTTAGTAGTTTGTTTTCATTTGAAAATAAGATCTACACTTATTTAACAATCATGTAATAGAATATTATATATTTAAGAATAAAACTAAGAATGTATGTACACCTATTTGTACAATCATGCGTCCGCCACTGGCGGGGTTGGCTTGGGTTCACTCGATCCCCCAAAATTTCTGGAAAACAAGTTGCACCCGCACCTTTATTGAGCAGCAACAAGCCATGTGTGCCAACTAGTGCTAAAGAAGAACCCAATGGAGCCAAGGATGGATGAGTTGGAATAAGCAAGGACCACGCAGGACAAGAACCCTCACTGGAGCGGTCGCCCGCTCGCCTCACTGGGGAGGGCCTGTGGCTGTGGATTAGGGGCGCCGCCGCCGCAGCGTGGGAGCAGGCAGCAGCCGGGGGGGGGGGGGGGGGGGGCGGCCGCGCCTACCACTACCAGCCAAAGAGAGACTCTGGCGGCAGCGTGAGGGTCCGGGGGCGGGGGCGGGGGCGACTGGAAGAGAAGTGAGTGAGGCTGGGTCAGATAGGATGGGTGAGTTGAGGTCAGTTTTAGACTGGATTGGGCTACCTTGGGCCGTCTTGGGCTGATATAAGGGGAGTATTCTTGGGCTTTTTATATAAGTTGGTTATTTGGGTTAACCGACTCCTTATCTGAAACCTGTGATCGAAATTATGATTGGAAAATTCGGTTTTGATCCGATCAGATTTGATCCTATTTATTTTGGTTTGTTTTTTCAATTTCAGTTAACCAGCAAATATACCCATACGATTACTATAGGTAGCGATACAAATATATTGATTAGTATATAAATATATATATATATTATACACCATATATTTAATAATAACATAATACGTATCAGTTGAGGATTTCAATCCTTTTCTATTAACTTGCCCAACGCTAATTCTAAATGGCTTCGAACCCTTACAGTCATCCAGACTTCAATTAGAACTCTGATTGACGGACCAAAAATCAATTCTTACTTTAATAAAATATATATATATAAATCAGTTAATTATACCCACTCCTAGAGTGAGGACGAGGAGGTGGTTGCTGCTGCTTCGGAGGTTGAAGGCAGCGCCACTATCCACGCTCCCCTAATTAAACCAAACGGAGTAAAGCGGATTGGATGGTCCAATGAGGAGCACGGAAAGACCCTGGATAGCCCATCAAGCAGGAGGCTGGCAGTTCGACATGAGACCAACAGTAGTTTCCTTTAAAAAAGGAAGTATCCCGCCATCACCAGTAGTAGTTGGTTTAGTGATATGAGTATAAGGATATGTATCAATTCTATATTTAACAGGGGATTCAAGTATAGGGGCGACAATTTTTCTTCTCAATGTTGTACACCATGGAAGCTGCTAGCTGGCAATTCTTCTCGACCGTTTATGAAGCTTTTTCTACGTTTCATGATATCACGGTGTGGACCTGGTGGTGCAAGCAGGTATGGATGTAGAAGCAGTCAAATTATTGCTAGAATTTGAATTATTATACGATATTGAGTTTTCTAAAAAAAGATGGAACAAGTCTATTTTTTATTGTTGAATTATTGCCAGAGCTCGAGTTTAATTCTCGAACTAGAAATAAATAAGATTCAACTCCAATATAGTACCAATAGTAAGATTATATTTTTAGAAAAGTTTTGGTACTAATTTTATATTTTTCTAATTAGAAATGAATTAGTTATAAATTTTTAAAAATTAAATAATTTTTTTAATGTATATATTTGGAATAATACAACTATCCGAATCTAGTATGCGGATTATCCGACTAGATATCCGATATCCACTTAATATTGGTCATATTATATCCGAATCTGATATCTGATTTGATATCGAGAATAGTATCCGCATATTGAAAAAACTATCCGAATTGATATCCGCCTCTCGGTCGGTCACATTATCAACCGCGACACGTTGTTTCAAACTTGAGCTATGGCTTCAAACGCTGCAACGGCGTGCCAAAGCACGGCATATGCTAGCACGGGTACAATTTTTTTGTCAAATGGTTGCTTCAATACTTTCCCCTTGTTAAGTGTTGCCTCCGTATTTTTCTTGGTCAAGTCTCAACAGTTTCTTTGTTAAAGTGTGCAACAACAAGCTGCACCCGCACCTTTATTGAGTAGCAACAAGCCCTGTGTGCCAACTAGTGCTGAAGAAGAACCCAACGGATCCAAGGATGGATAAGTTGGAATAAGCAAGGACCACGCAGGACAAGAACCCTCCCTGGAACGGTCACCCCCTCGCCTCACTGGGGAGGGTCTGTGGCTGCGGATTAGGGGCGCCACGGCCGCGGAGTGGAAGCAGGCAGCAGCTGGGGGGCGGCCGCGCCTACCACTACCAGCCAGCGAGAGATTCTGGTGGCGGCATGAGGGTATGGGGGCGGGGGCGACCGGGAGAGAAGTGAGTGAGGCTAGGTCGGATGGGATGGGTGAGTTGAGGTCAGTTTGCGGCCGGATTGGGCTGCCTTGGGCCGTCTTGGGCTGATATAAGGGGAGTTTTTCTTAGGCTTTTTTATATAATTCGGTTATTTGGGTTAACCGACTCCTTATCTGAAACCTGTGATCGAAATTCGGTTTTTTGTTTTGGTTTTTCAATTTCAGTTAATTATACCCACTCCTAGATTGAGGAGGAGGAGGAGGTGGTTATTGCTGCTTCGGAGGTTGAAGGCAACGCGCCACTATCCACTATCAATTCTTATATTTAACAGGGGATTCAAGTATAAGGATATATATTCTCATTTCCCAGGCTCATGCCATGTACCAAATCTATGCACTCAATGAAAAAAAATGCATACCCGTGAGCTCTCCCCGATCCTCTTAACTCTTCCAGCTATTTGGTTGTACATGTACTTTCAGTACTCATGCATTGAGCATGGTGAGATCAGCAATTGCGGCGCCCAAGGTCATCATCATTCCACGACAGGCTTAGCAACACTAAAAAAAGTTATGAATAGTAACTTTGTAAAGTAATTACCGGAATTTTATCAGGATCAGTTGACCCCGATGGCAAGCCTTAGCTCCGCCCCTGGCGTTGAGGTCAATGCAACAGGCGTGTCATGTGTTTCCCCCAATCCCTCTCGATTAATGGAAGTACTCCTAAATCCTTACGTCAGCGAGTGGCGTAGATGCACTTGCGTCTTGCGGACACCGTCCTTTGACTTAAAAGATTAAACCTCGGACAATCCAACGTATGATCTAACCATCACCTTGACGCCTTCTCTCTCATACACATCCAAAATTGCAAACTATCCAAGTCAAGCTTTAATAAATGTTGTGGAGCGCGGATATTTTTTTGTGCGTACTTCTTTCTTTTTGAATGGAGGAAGTATATATACTTTAATTTTTAAAGGAAGTAGAAGAACGAATTACATTCATTAAGGTTGATGTTAACATGTTGTCCTTACACTACATGTGTCTTTAAGTGTGTACCGTTATTATGAATTATAGAGAAAAGATAGGCCGACGCCACCTACCTACCTTACCTTAGTGTAATCTAGATTTATATTTATATTTTTGAGTTCATCAAATTTTTCCACGTACCATCATCCAAGGTCAAAATCAAACGGTTTTAAGCGTGCTGTGCTTTGAAGCTTTCGTGAATATACCTTGGTCCGAATTGTACTATACTAGAAAAAAAATTTGAAGGTAAGCGTGTTAAGCGACCTCGCTACGAGGCTACCTGAAATTATTTCCGAAAGGGAGAAATCGGTGGCACCTGTGACCTGTCAGTGGCAACCTGATTCCCCAGCCCTTGCAGAAAGGGGAGGTGAAGGCGACGAAAACCCTCGCGTGCGGCTTCTTCTCCGATCCCTTCGCCGGCGCGCTCGTCGCCGGCCGTCTCCTCTCCTCCTCCGCCCTCGACGACTGGATCCTCCACAGGTTAGCAAGGTTCACAACTTTTTTTATCTTCCTTCTCCGTCAATTCCTTTTTTTTTCCTTTTCTCTTTGCCTCGCAACGGGGCCTGTAGTCAAAATTTTGGTGCTCGGCAAGGGAATTGTGTGCTTGCTTGTCCTGTCGAGCGACAATAGGAGATTAGGAGTGTGCCCGTGCGATTCGCTTGTGCTTCCGGGATGGGGTTCCTAGAGGCCTTCGCCGCCGTATGTGAGTTCTCTGTTCTCGACCTAATAAGCGAGCCGGGCGCCTTCTGAGAAATAAACCCGCGCGGAAATTTCTCGAGTTTACTAGGTTTTCGATGCTCCGGCTCTGCGAATCATTGGAGTAAGGTTTGCAGATTTGCAGTTAACAAGGCTGAATGCTTGGGTAAACAGGGCTTCATGTTGTTCTCCAAACTGCTTGTGGTTTTCAAGCGGCATGACTTCGTGGTGATGCTCTCTCATACGTGCACAATCATTCTAGGCTCTGATGTGTGAATTTGGTTAGTAATTGGGGCGCTCCTTGGCAGCCGGAGCCCTAGGAGCTAATTAATTAGGTCTATTGCAATCTTGTGATGCTTAGAGATGTGGAATCGAGAACAGAGCGTTGATGAACGCTCCAGCGTGTTGTGTGCTCTTGTGGAAGTTGTAGTAACGCCCTGCTTCAGTATTCTCTGATGGGTGACTTTTTTGGGGTATTAAGTTGAATACCAAAAGGTTCTTGTTAGGTGTCTCATCTTGTTAATTAGGCCTGTACAAGGAACGAGGGTTTAGGGTATTGACTTGATTAATGGTTATTCATTTTTGTGCACTAAAAGATCTTAACATTTGGCGATCTAGTTTAGCTCAAGTCAAGTTCCTTCTTGGTTTATTCGCGTCTCAAGTTTAAGTGTGTTATCTTGGAACTTCTAATGCTCTGCCTTGTTCTTCATTGTATATCTGACATATGCTTGCAATTTACAACACAACCTTAAAATTGTGAGTGCTGAAGTGTGTTATGTTGGAACTTGTAATGCGCTCCCCTATTCATCATTTTATATCTTTTATATTCTTGCAATATACAACACAGCCTTAACGTTACGAATGCTGAAACTTTTTAAAAGCTATTCCCACATGAGCTGTTTCACTGAGTTAAGTTTTTCTTGATTCTTCGTTTCTTATGATCTCCTGCCTTTACTTTGTTGACTGGCTGAGTTCTCTCTGAACTTTCACGTCATATGTGTGGTCTTTACTAGTCTGCCATTTGAAGATCACTACATACATAACTATGTTATCCATGTTATTTTTCAATTCCAAACAATCTTCCAGATTTCTTTTGTACCAGAACCCCTGAATTCTCCATATTTGGTTTATGGCGCCATCCCAATTTCCAAAATGAAAAATTTCGCCACCTAGGAGTAGATTTTATTTAGGAATTTACAAAATCACACAACAACAACAACAACAACAACAACAACATAGCCTTTTATCCCAGCCAAGTTGGGATAGGTTAGAGATGAAACCCATAAAAAAAACAAAGATCACGGATCTTCAGGTACGTGGATGGCGAGTCTCCAAGCGCTCCTATCCAAAGCTACCTCTTTGGAGATATTCCACTCCTTAAGGTCTCTCTTCACCGACTCGTTCCAAGTCAGTTTAGGTCTACCTCTATCTCTCTTTACATTTTCGGCCTGCTTTAGAACCCCACTGCACACCGGCGCCTCAGGGGATCTTCGTTGGACATATCCAAACCATCTCAATCGATGTTGGGTAAGTTTTTCCTCAATTGGTGCCACCCCGACTCTATCCCGAATAACTTCGTTCCGGACTCTATCCCTTCGTGTGTGCCCGCAAAACCACCGCAACATCCGCATCTCTACTACACTCAGTTGTTGGACATGTCGTCTTTTTGTAGGCCAACATTCAGCACCGTATAACATCGCCGGACGAATCGCTGTCTTATAGAACTTATCTTTTAACTTTTGTGGCACCCTTCTGTCACATAGGACGCCAGAAGCTTGACGCCACTTCAACCAGACAGCTGAGATTCTATATCTAACATCTTCATCAATCTCTACAAAATCACACTGTAATCTAAAAAGTGTCAATGCAAACAAACTCATCTTAGTGCAGGGAAAATATTAAAGGGCTTTATATTAGTATGCTTTTGACAGAAAACAGGGATGGTCCATATTCCTTGTATGAGATTTGGTTATGAGGCAGAGACTTTGCATAGGGATCATAATGTACGGGTAACATAGGGATAATAAGGGAATAAATGAAGCTGCAAGCTTGTATTTCCTTTTCTATCTTCCCATTGTGATAAGGCCGATACCGTATGACACCAGCTCTACTAACTTGATATATTTCTATAGCATCAATGAAGCTGCCAGCCCAAGCACCTGATTTTACAATAACTGACTAATCATGTTTTAGGGCCGTTACATCATTCATAATCCTTTTCCTATGATTGAATATTCTCTAAATTATTGTAATTAAACTTCAGTTTTGCTCTCGACCTTCATGTATGATGTGTAGTTCAAATCAACGAAGTATTTGGAGTCTATCATTTGTAGATCAACTGCATGCATGCCACATCCAAATATCTTGACTTCTCTGTATTTGGTTTGTGGTGCCACCTCAATTTCATATGTTTCTTTCTAAGTTAGGCCTGTTTAGTTCCCTCCCCAAAAACTTTTCACCCATCACATAAAAAGAATCTTACTATTTAGGAGTATTAAATAAAATATGTTTATAAAATTTTTTACACAGATGGGTTGTAATTCATGAGATGAATCTAATGAGCCTACTTAATCCATGATTTGCAATAGTGATGCTACAGTAAACATCTGCTAATCATAGATTAATTACCCTCGTTAGATTCATCTCGCAGTTTACATGCGAGAAATGTAATTAGTTTTATTATTAGTCTACGTTTAATACTTCTAAATGGTAAGATTCTCTTTGATGTGACACGCAAAAAGTTTTTACTCCTCCATCTAAACACCCCCTTAATAACAAATTTCACCTCTTGGGTAATTAGGAGTTTTCGACATTCTAGATTGTAATCCAAAAGGGACACAATGAACAAGCTCATCTTGGTGCATGGTAAATCTAGAAGGACACAACAACTTATTTTAGTACACATTTGACCGAGTAAACAGGGGTGGTCTGTATTTTCAGTCTGAGACTTGGTTATGTAACAGAGTTAAACTATGGATCCTTACTCCTAAGACACTGGTACATGTATTAGTTTTCCTAAATTACCTCTGCAAAATGAGATGAGGCTAAAGTGTATGGCACTAGTTCTACTACTTGATCTTTCTATAGTATTAATGAATCTTCGAGCTGAAGCACCTGAATTCACACATTAGATTGATATGATTATCAGTAGGTATAGTGTGAATTTGATAAAAAAAAACTCTGGAGATTTTTCCCTGGTTTCTTCATTTTATGCTTTTGCCTAGTACTTATTTCCAGAAATATAGAACAAGGAGCTGATTTTAATAATAAAATATTTTCCTAATTACTCAATTTTATCTTACAGTTCATAACATTGACTGTTTTTGTTACTAGAAAATACAATGTGGTGTGTGCCATAATCAAATTTCTGATAGTTTTTTATCCGAATTAAATTGTCATGTTTTCAATCTTGTACTAATTAATACATGACAATGTTCACCACACTGCTACCCAACCTACTGTAGCTTCAGTTTACTTTACACTCAAGCTATACTCGTCTTATTTGTATTATATACGTTAATTTATTTTAAACATGGAGCTTGGTAGCATTTGAACATAGTTATTTGCCGTCCAGTGTCTGCTCGTATTACTTTCTTTTAAATTGAACCACAAACCTACATTACAAATTTCAGGGATTCTTCTGAGCATTTGGCATCCTAAAACTTTGGTGCTGTCAAGACAGCTGTGACTTAGTGTTAGCATATTGAAGCATTATGTATAGTTGGTTCGTTGGTTGCGTGGCAAGTAACAGTGTGTTTTCTTAATGTTTCTCAGTGCTGCCTGAACTGCTGTAAAGCTAATTTTGATGGCATATCAGATGCAAAAGCAAAACAAGGTGCTGAGAGATAAAGTTACCCGTGCAAGACTTCCAATGTTAAGCAGTTACACCACATCCTGGTAACTGGTAAGGTCCCTCATGATTCACGAACTTAATAACCATAGACCAAGCTCAGAAACAAACTAATACTAAAAAAACTGCACTTCCGTGTAACACCATTGGAAATATGACATGTCTCATATTCACTCAATTGTTACAGATTGTTACAGATATGTACATGTCAAAAGATGTGAGGCTTCAAAAATCCCCCAGCTACAAGGCTTAAGGCACCTGTGCCAGTCTTACATCTTTTGTTAGGGCCGTTACTATAAACTGGCCTAGGCCTCTTAGGCTTGTTGAGAAATTTACATGATTTACATACATATCGCTTTGGCACCTGATCAAAATCACTAATACCAGAACACCTAGTGTGCTGCCACACATGGCAAGAGTCGCAAGACAACATCCTCTCACCATCATCATCCGTGGCTCCACAAGAGCAATTGACTGTCCATTTGTCCACGCCTCTCTCCATCCGGTGAATTCCAACCCTGCGTTCACCCCCAGCACACTTGCCTTGGATGCAAACAGTCCCATTTGCCCCAAATAAAAGTTTGACTTGAGTTGACTCACTTGCTGTTCCAAAATCAAGGAGCTGGTTGGCTACAAAAGTTTGTAACATCAGATAGATGTCACGAAATGTCCTTGTTGCCTCCAACTTCAGATCAGCAACAGTTGCTGTTTGCGGAAGTGTTAGGAGCTCCGGTGGTATGGAAGGCGGATCACCGACCTGGTCTAACAGCTCTACATGGCACCAAATGTGCAACATGGACGGATTTTCTGGCAAGAAATTCTGTTCCAGGTCATAATGCTTGGTGAATTGCTTGCAGTCCAAAAGGATCATGGCAGATCTCTTGGCATGCTCATAGTCTTTTTCCGGCTGGTAAGGATTCATTGTATGTGGGTAGAGGAGGATGTCATGCAAGAACTTTATGTCACGACGGAGATGGTCTTGGGTCGGCATGGACACGTTGGGCATCACTTGGTTTCATCCGTAAGCCTGCAAATAATTATTTAGAATTTTCATGTTGAAACAAGAAAACAAGAACAATGCCAGTATCTTAATCACCCACCTGCACTCTAGTGTTTTTGTCTCACTGTTGCATCTCACCGCAACGGTCATTCCATCAATCGTTCTTGCAGCAAGGGTCTTGAGGCAGTAATCGACCAGCTGAGGTGAACCAATTGGATGGGATATGGCTGACTTTAGGGTTCGCATCGCCACCCACCTTGTCCTATCAACAGCGAGCAATGTCTGTTGCTCTCTTTATTTCCTCCTCATCCCATGTGTCTTGAACATGGGCATGTGATTGTTCTTTTTTATGCATTGACCCATAGTGGGTATGCACCCTCCTGCTGGTGGCAAGCCCCAGCACATAGAGGAAAAGTTCACGAATTGTGGTTAGAGGGCGATTTGAAAGGGATTGGTAGAATGAAATGGTATCTTGTAGCTGGTTTCGAGGAGAACGGGAATGTGGGAAGAAGTGTGATAATGGAGTTGAGGAAAGGTTGTCTGTAGCTTTAAAGTATCCTTCTGATGTGATTCCAAAGCTCCCTTTGCTGAGTTTGAATCCCCATTGGCCATACCAAGAATGACCAGTGGTGATGGCATGTAATATACGGTAGTCTGTTCCATACTTCTTAGAGGCATCCATCAACGAGACCTTTCTGCGATCAAGTATTACATGTCAGTTCATACTTAATAGCGACCTTAGTGCAATTAACTAGAAAACTAAACTGGGCTTAGGCAAAATTACAATTTATATTGTAAATAGCATTGTATGATGCAATGCAATTCATACTTCATGCCCAATTCTAACATTGTATGATGTAATGCAATTCATACATCATGCCCAATTCTAGTCAGATATGCACCATATTCCAAAAGCTGTTTTCATGGTTCAGTGAAATTGCTGAGGTATCCTGGATCTGCATTCAACATTGTTTTCTAGTGTCCACAACTCCAGAACTTATATCTAAAGGGCACCATATTACTAATGTTGTAATCTTCCAAAGCAAGATGTTCCAGGTCATGGTATACTTTTTTTTGTTCAGTTCCGTAGAATGCTGCTACAGCTGGTTTAATAAAGCAGCAGCCAAGAAAATAATGCAGAAACTTTTCATGTTACAGTTAATTTATGTTCTAGTTTATGTGAAGCACCATGCACCAAAGTCCAGTCTATTCCATAACAAAAATTTACTGTTGCTGTGTTGCTTGTGCCAAAAACAGAGCATACTAGGCAATCTTAACTTCTGCCACTGTCCATCTGTTTCATATCTTGAAAATAATTGGAGAAGCAAATTGAAATTTGTCTGATGCGCACAATTATAAAACACGATCCACGCAAAGTCATGAGAGGTGTCAATCCCAATGTCATGCTGTGTGCTTAAAGCAAATAAATGAACCGAGTTGGCTTTACCTGACTCTGAGGTATCTGCAGAGCCGATCCCAGAAGTCCATCAGTTGAATCCCCGTCAGAAGACTAGAACCACCCTCTTTGCCATTTATCCGGACAAGGTGGCCGAACCCATTGTCATGAACAATGCCATGCAGCAAATGACGTGGATTATCTAACTGCCTATAATCCCAATCTTCTGGATCAGAGTAAGATATCCCATGGTTGCTTGACGGGCACCTGATTTATGATGAAGATCCGCCGCCGGCCGGGAACACCCGCATGTCCAACGGGCGCGGCCCCGCCGTCACCCGCGCCCGCTTCGGCGGCCGCGCCGTGATCACCGCCATCGCCGGCTCGGATCCCCCCACCGCGGGTGGTTAACTACTGGCGGGGCGGGGCGCGGCGTCAGATCCGATCGGCTCTGGAGCCCGGGAATCTGCGGCGGTTTGAAATCTGGGACGGGGGCGGGCGGGATTTGGATTTGGAAATTTTCGTTCCGATGGGATCGCGCGCGCGGGAGCGGGAGCGCTCGGCGAGATTTCTGGCGGTTCGGATCAGGATGAGGGGGAAATTTGGGGGCGGTGGAGAGGTTTTATAGGCGGCGGGAAGCGGGGTCGGTTCGGAGAGGGAGATGACGAGTCTGCCCCTGGTGGGGACCGCGTGGCGCCAGGAGTCGCGCGCGGACACGTCAGCCGGTAGCGGTGGGAAAGCGGGAACGGGAGGGGGGTTCGGATGGAAATTTTCCGGGAAGGTTCTAGGAGGTTGCCGCTTTTGTGGTTGTTTAATGTGGCCGTTGTGGGGAATGCGGGTGGGCTGGGTGGGCTCGAATGGGCTGCTGGATCGGAGAGAGAGAAAGTAGCTAGGCCAGGCCTACGGAATAATGGAAGCCCAAGCCCACGTAGGCGTAATTGACTGAAATTGCAACTCTTGGGCTTGGTTATGGTAGCAACTGTACATATGGAAAAATAGTACCCTTCTATATTATCCTCCACTGAATGATGTCCGAAATATGGACGAGATTAATTACCTTCGCATTATGTTTCCTATGGCATCTTAGGAATAAATAATTTGTTGCGAGTAAATAGAGCAATTGTACACATGGGAAAATAGTACCTTTCTATAATAGGGATGGCAATTTTATCTGCTGGTACGGGTACCCGACCCGATGGGTGAGGGTATGGGTATGAAATTTTACCCGCGGGTATGGGTACGGGTATAAAATTTTACCCACGGGTAGAGCGTGCGGGTAAGAATTTTTACCCGCGGGTACAACCCATTGGTACCCAAAATACAATAATTATAGTCTAGGGAACTCATATCATTCTCAAATTTTATATCTCATTTCTTGTGTTTGTATGAACTACATTGATGAATAATGAGATTGTGTGAAGTAACAGATGTGAAAGTGACATTGACATTTTGCTTATTGTTTGTAGTGAAGTGTATGCATCATTGTTGCATTTTTTAGAAGAAATACTTAGCTAGAATTGAATGCATTTACTTACATACAGCTATAAAATAGATGTTGAAGATAAGAAAAAAAATGGTGCATGATGAACCGTTTAGTTCTCTATTTTACCAATGCTTTGCATTCACTTGTATGGACGATAAACTCAAAATGTGCTAGTCTATATAACCAAATGACATGTTATTTATGTTATTATTAATAAATTCAATGAGTACCCGAAACCCAACTCGTACCCGACGGGTACGGGTATAAAACTCTATCCGCTAGACTTCGCGGGTATGAGTATGCCTCAAAGTTTCGGGTATTGTTGTGGACGCGTATTTACTCTACCCGCACCTTACTCGACCCGTTGCCATCCCTATTCTATATTATCCTCCATTGAATGATGTCCAAAATATGGAGGAGATTAATTACCTACGCATTATTTTTCCTATGGTATCTTAGAAATAAATAATTTGTTGCGAGTAAATAGAGCTCCATGAGTAAACCAGCTGGAACATCTGTAAGCGCGGCAACTTTCTAGCCCATCAACATGTTGCACATGTAGGTACTTTGTTAGTAGGGGTGTAAATGGTACGGATATTTTCCGACCGACCGTCCGATCGAGAGGCCCGGATATCAATTCGAATATCGGATATTAGATTCGGATACAATATAACAAATATCCAGCGGATATCGGATATCCGGTCGGATAATCCAGATAGCCAACTCGGATACTAAATTCGGATAGTTGTATTATTCTAAATATACATTAATAAAAATAGATTTAATCTCTAAAAATTTATAACTGATTCATTTCAAATTAGAAAAATATAAAATTAGCACTAAAATTTTTCTAAAAATATAATTTGTCTATCATTCGGTTGATAGTTGTATTATTCCAAATATATATATTAATAAAATTTTGATTTAATCTCCTAAAATTTATAACTAATTTATTTCTAACTAAAAATATAAAATTAGTACCAAAATTTTCTAAAACTATAATCTATCTATTGGTATTATATTGGATTAAATCTTATTGATTCCTAATTCGAGAATTAAACTCAAAATCTGCCAATAATTCAATAATAATAAATAGACTTCTTCCATTTTTTTAAAAAAAGGAACATTGTATATTAGTTGAGACTCTAGCAATAATTTGTCTGCTTTTACATATTTATGCATGTAATAATTTAGAATGTCAATATTGTGTAATTAGTTCCCAAAATGGTATATCATCTTTTGTTCATTTGGTTAATCAAACACGATTTTAGTTTGAACGTGGCTTCCTTGAACAGATGAATTGATTCGAGTGCTTATGAAGCTTCATCAATGTAATAAGTTATAATATTGTTAATTAAGTGTCTCCAATCTAAGCTATATTGCAAGTTATAATGTCATGTAATCGAATCTATCTCATCTACGTAATAAGTTAGAAATATCATGCAATTGTTTGCTAATTTGTTTCGTTAAGCATAATCTAGTTAAAATTGGATGCGCAGGGTGTTCGATGTTACAACATGTGTGATATAAATAAATGTTATCTTTACTCGATATTCGAAGAAATAGTAACTGCATCCGGTTCGCTCCGTATTCGAGACATATCTATTCGTATTCGTAACCGAAGCAATTCGCATTCGTATATGTATCCGAGTCTATCTGTGTTCGAATCCGATAGAAAATATAAAAATAAATACAATATCAGTGATATCCGTTCGTATCTGATCCGTTTTCATCCGTACTTGTTAAGTCTACTGAGACCTTGGCCCATTAAGATTGGTTGATTGAAGTCTGTCCGCTGACCCCAGCCCTTGGTACATTATATGTACGGATGGGGGCGCATCGACTCCCTTTAATAATCACAATTTGAAATCTGCATCAATTTTGTTTGGCTGAAAAAAAGTTCTTATCTTTCCCTATTGGCAAACAATGGAATCTAGTAGCGACCGGACGTCTAATGGGAACTTTTTAGCGGACGGTCCGTCATAACATCGAAACTTAATTGTTGTAACATTAAAAATTGTCTTTTGCAACATTAAAAATATATGTATAAAAATGAGTCTGCCGTTCAACTCGAGAAGAGAAAATTTCCACCGCAACATGACACTATGTTTATGCAACATCCGCTAAGAGTAACAAAGTATAGAATTGAAGTTTGCAACATCAACACTTACATTTTGCAATATTTTAAACCTATAATCCCGACATTTTTAAACTGTAGTTACAACATCATAAATCATGTGTTAAAAAAATAAAATATGTATTTCTCCATAGCACTTAATGTAAATACCCAGTATATGATGTTGCAGCATTCAACATATGATATTTACTGTTGCAATATAATATAGATGAAATGTATACTGCAATATCATCTCGTGCTTATCGCAAAAAATATGTAAAAACTCCCACCACAATATTAGTCACTAGGGTTGCAGTATTACTCTAGTCGCAATATCATCATATACCTATTGCAACAGAATGCACGTAAAAAGTTATCACCGCAACATCCATTAGTGGTTGGTTGGAAGCGTCCGATTTTTTTTTAATATCGCACGCCCTATCAGCAGCATTACCGATAAATAATTTGTTGTGAGTAAATAGAGCTCCATGAGTACAACAGCTAAAACATCTGTAAGCACGGTAACTTTCTAGCCCATGAACATGTTGGTCATGTAGGTACCTGTAAGGTCCACTGAGAGCTTGGCCCATTAAGGTCGATTGAAGTCCGCTGACCCCACCAACCCATGGTACAGTAAGTAGAACAATTTTAAACTTGCGTCAATTTTGTTTGGCTGGAAAAAAAGTTCTTATCTTTCCCTATTGGCCAACAATCTTAAGATAAGAGCAAGGGCCTACGGGACTGGGTCGTGTTGGGCCAGCGAGAGGAAACAGTTTGCCATTGTGTTGCTTTTTTCTAGAGTCAATACCGAGGATTTGGCTGCTCAGCATCTCAAGGTGCTCATAGAGATAGAATTATGTGCGTATATTCATAGGGGTGAATGTACGTGCGTGTTGTGAGTGTATACGTTTGTACTGTATTTCTAAAAAGGTAACATTTATTTTATTTTGCGCTTAAAAATTGATTGACGATAAAACTGATTACTCAAGTCATCATTAGGGATTCCATTTATTTTTCAGTTGATACCGTTTCTTGTACCAATGCAAATCAACTTATTATATGACTCGCCGAATGGCTCCCCCCACCCACCCACAAAAAAAGCTCAAAATAAAAATTTTATTATCTCTATCTTTATAAAGCAAGCAATGATTACTTTCTCCGTCAATCAAAATTCTAATCGAAACTCGGATAAATTAGTCAGAATCCAAATTGGAATCCGGATAAATTAATTGGAATTCCAATCGGAACCCGGACAATCAATGTCCTACGCGGTCACTGCACGATCTGTACACGGAGTAGTAGAAGAGCCCAAAGTTTATTGTTTCATGTAGCAATGCACGAGCATTATGCTACATGACTCTAGATGATTTAAGAAACCTACTAGGGCCCACAACCAACCTTCGAATAGAATTTGATGATCCGAGATCACTTAGTGTGTGCTGCTAGATATTCAGTAATATTTGGAAAGCATTTTATGCAACTTGATGTCCACAAAATTCAAATAAATCTCAAAAATTTCAGAAACAGTGAAATTTTAAAAGGAAAGATCCAGTCCCACGATTACTTGAACTTTCTTGTTTATTTTTATCCCAATTAACTTCTTGATATATATATATATCCACATTTGGGTTTACTTGTCATTTAAAATTTTTAGATAGTTCTGGACTAACTTATGGAGATACTGTAGAATTTTCATGTATCTCCCGGTTATGATTTATGGGTATCAGTTGTTTTCAAGTCTCTTAAAGCTTAAGGATGTTAATTTATTTCGCAGCCAAAGGAAACTGCATTTGGGATTTCCAATTATTAGAGGTGGTTATTCATTTCTTTGTCTAGGTACTTTTAATTACCAACCCAAATTTGTGTTGTTACAAAAAATTTGTACCAGGACGGCCCAAGCCCACCTTCTCATGATGGCATGGAAGCGACATCTTTTATCAATACTAGTTGGGCCATTAGTTAATCTAAAAAAAAGGTTGGGCCATTAGTTGAATTCCGATAGTTGGGCAATGTCTGATGGGTTCATCGTTCAAAGATGAGCTCCATTGTGGTTTAGGTAACAATATTACGATTGTATCTAAAAAAGGTAACAATATTACGAAAGTTATTATATATGTATGAAATCAATACAGCATGCTGAATATAATTTTCATTTTCGAGACAATCTCTTTTCAAGAATTTCTTGCATCGATACGACTTTCATATGTAAAGCAAATCAACATGCATAACAAAAAAAAACTCAATAATCAAAGACTACAAAAGGCTTGGCATGGAAGCGACATCTTTTATGAATACTAGTTGGGCCATTAGTTGAATTCCGATAGTTGGGCAATGTCTGATGGGTTCATCGTTCAAAAATGAGCTCCATTGTGGTTTAGGTAACAATGTTACGAAAGTTATTACATATGTATGAAATCAACACAGCGTGCTGAATATAGTTTTGACTTTCAAGACAATCTATCTCTTTTCTTTCTGCGAGGATTCAAGACAAATTCTTGCATTGACACAACTTTCATATGTAAAGCAAATCAATATATACATAACAAAAAAAACACTCAATAACCAAAAGACTACAAAAGGCTTGTCTGTACATATCCTATGATCTCGCTTATTCGACCAGAAGGACGACAGACATGTTCCTATTCCCAAACTCAGCACGTTAGCAGTATCAGGACTGCACAGGAAAAGACTGAAAGCAGCAGATACAAAGAGAAAGGCCACAAGCTGCTAATCTTGGAGATGACTACTCGCGGAATAGTATCTCGTACCAGTGTCAGTCCAGGTGTTCTGACGCTGCACAAAAAGTGAGCACAAGGTATCCGCCTCGCTGCCTTCAGGCTTCCGGCACAAGCACAGCCGGTGACGTGTCGACGTCTTGCCTGCTCTGCATCGACGATCGGCGTCGTCTCCGGCGCGCGGCCCCGGCCCCCTGTACCGCAGATGAGCATGAAACGGAAAGTTCCTGGCCTCCGCGGCGCCCGCCGTTCTTTACGCGGCGTGCCGGCCGGCCGCACTCGCCGTCGGTGTCGATCCTCCGGTCTGAATCTGGTGACTGACAGGCGGTTCATCTTCCTGGCCGGGCGTGCTGCTTTTGGTTCCTATTGCTAACGAGTGAGTGCCATGGATTATTGATCCGGCCTGCTTTTTGATGCTGTGGATATGGCTCATTGTCATGGAGTGTGATCCTTTCTTGCCAAGGGCACATCCAGGGTTGGGTCGTGTAAGGAGTGATGCGAAGTTGATTCGATTAAGTTATCGAAATGACAGTTTCTGAAAGGACAGTTTCTAACTTGGATAGATCCTTGACCCACGATTAGACAAGCTAACTGCTAAAATTAAAGCATGTCTTGTTTACCGGATTGTCTTTCATGCAGCAGAGCTTGAAACAGAGTAACTGAAAATGGTCTGAAGAAGTAAGTTAGTCGCAATTTCAGGGTGCTAGGTGAGACGATCACGTACAAGTTTCAGGAGCTACTTGGGCAACTTTTGACAAGAACCTTAAATTTTGCAAACTAAAGACGCACAAAGCACAACCTTCATCGTTCCGTGTGGCATATGGAAACACGAAGTTGTAAACAAGAAAATTGTTACCAAATCTTGAACACGAATGAGACGAAATAAGACGCACTTGTGCAGATACTGTGGATGCGACAAATTATTTAGTGACATGGTCCATGCTCAGTTCAGACCGATATGCACGTTTACACATAAATTTTGTTACTTTAGGTCAACATACACGTAGAACATTACTACTGCTGGAACCAGTAGTGTATATGCTCATAAGCCCTGCTCCTAGCTCCATGTGTCGTACCAAAAGAAAATGGCTTCTAGGGCCAGTTTGGTAGAGCACCACCTGATTCTAATTTTCTATGGGAGTCGATTCTCTGAGAGAAGTAATTCTGTAGCTGAAAGTGATTCTTTATGATGCTCTTTTTTTCTCGAAAAACGATTCTCTATGATTCTCGAAGATTAACTTTTTGAAGACAGATCCAGTATGCGAAGTGAATTAGAAGAAGCTAGTTTTTCAGCTCCCAGCTCCTTGGTTCATTTCAGATAATCACTCCACAGAATCAACCTAGAATCACTTCTCCTAGAAAACTTTGGCAGAGCTTTTTCTGGGTCCAGCCGAGAAGCTGCTCTGCAAGCTCTGCCAAATAGAGTACTGTCATGAACCTATGGCATTCTGATTCCGAGAAAGCTTTATTTCAGGGAAAGAGAAGCAAACAAATATCTTGGGTGACTAGAGGAGGTGATTGTACCTTCTTCGACCCATTAGGGATCTACCAAACCCACATTTTTTTTGTCTTTTATGTGTTTTATTAATCGAACTATTTCTTTCAATAACAGGATATGTGCTCATTGACATCGAGGCGCATGTAGTGTCTTTTTTTATATTAAAATGTGCCCCCTCCATTTATTTTGACAAAAGAAGAGTATCTGAAGTTTATAAATAGTAAATAAATTAAGAAGTTTAATTTGCCTGATTCCTTGAAGGATAGATATATACAATTAATCAAGCTTACCTCAACCAGAAAATATTAAAATGAAACTGAAACACCAGGATTTCTAGGCACCAATGCTACGTTTCAAGAGGTGTATAGGCTCTTCACTTTGCGGGGAACCAACTATAGACTTGCTTTTCTAGGGACATGAACGCACGGTCATCCCCGTGCTGCTGGCCACCAAGCGTTCCATGGTGTCCAATCACTGTGCCAGTGTCCTGCCTGCCTTTACCAAGTTACTCATTCTGTCGTTGTTTTGGAGCCAGAGCATATGCTTGTGGCGGCACTTCAACTTTACTTAATTATTTTACCAAAAACATATTCTTTGTATCCACCTGAGCCGCAACATTCTATTTTAGATGCTAGAACGAGTGACTGTAAGAGAAGATGTCTTGCAAAAGAATAATATATGCTAATTTTTATGGTTATGATTGAATGTGTACCTATAATACTCCTCCGTCCTAAATTATTAGTCATTTTGGCTTTTTTATATACATATATAGATTTTGTTATATATTTATACATAACATATATCTAGATGCATAACAAAAGCTATGCACCTAGGAAAGCCAGAATGACTAATAATTTGGGATGGAGAGGTATCTATTAGTTAGTGTTCACCAATCGAAACCACAATTTCACAAATGCAAGCTCAACAAACCAAGCGACAACAAAAGCATCGAGCAACAATGTGCGAGTTGAGTTGTATCCTATTCTAGCCATTGCATGCCACAAGGAGATTGTGAGATAAGATATCTCGTACGAAAAATCTATAATTTTCGTATCCTCGTTATTGATGATAGCATATGTGTCTACTAGTCTAGATCCAACGCGGCCCATATCCGATCAACATATGCGTCTAGTCTAGATCAAAGCTGGCCGGGCTTATATCCAATCGACATATGCTGATGTCCTTCCTGCCTTTAGCATGTTACTCCACATATATGGAATTCTTAGGGAACTCATCGCTCATAGCGCTTGAACTTTATTAGTTATTACACCACAAAAGTTATTCTCAACTTCTGTGCCAAACCAATTTCTTTTCCTAAGATACGCACGAAGGACTGTAAAAGAAGATATATATCAAGCACATCAACGTTAAATGCATGCATTTTCCATATCTTTAGAAGAGGCATATATTTCAAGTATAATTTCTCACAACATGATGAAGAGCACATAATATGCCAGCAGGGAATGGTCCTCTTATTCTTTACAATATAAATGTAACGTCATAATTGTATAGCTACTGCATCGAATGACCGTAAAGAAGATAACATACAATGAAAAATCTTCAGTTACCGTACCTTCATTATTGAAGAGGTTTTATATGGAATGTAGCTACTAGTATCCAATAACGCAATTCAATCTAATCATCTAGATGAAAGCCCATGGCTACTATAGCTGTTGTCCTTGTTCCTTGTCCGCTGGCTTTCTAACTAACTATGGTCCTGGGTTTAGTAGCATGGTACAACAAAAGGTAGCCTAGATGGGGGACAAGAAGGCGATTGATGTTATCACTCACCACGCTTGCTTTCTTTGAAGCACCTTGTTGGAGCATACTGGTTTGAAAGACAGGTTTGGCATCCGGAGTGCAGCTTGGATCCATGGCTGCTTTCCAGCTCCATATCCAGACAAAGGAAGCTAAGGCAAAGCAAGGCATAAAGACTGGCCTGTCTTTTAGGAAATAAAAACTAACATCACACAAATTGTTATTATTCTAATATTCTCCCTGGCATATATCTAATGGAAGTCACTTTTATTGCTAGGACCGGACTCAAAATTGTGATATTCTTGATGCGGAAAAGTATTAATATTCCGCAAAGAGATTTGCGCGCCTTTTAGGGGCTGCTTGATTTATGCCAAAACATGTAATATTCCCTGGAAGAATTGTGTGTGTGTCACCAATTTCGTCCTTGCATTCTCTTAGATTTGCCAGTCAATCATGTGTATAAACCTTCACACTTACACATTACATCTGGTGCACATTCTATTATTCCTAATGCCATATACACATGTTGATCTCATATAACACTCCCTCACTACTGCAGGGACCCTCATCTATGCCCGAGTAAAAGGGAGTTCTGTTCCTTTTAACCTTTGTTGTCTAAAAGCATTAAGTTTCAACATTATTTGCGCATCTAGACGACTTCAAATAAAAAAAATTTCAACATTAAGTTGTTGATGTCGTCCAAACATATAATTTTTACGTACAATTTGTCTTCATCTGAGTCCGTATGCAAAAGTAATGAGTTTCCAAATACATGCTCAAATTCAAATTACAAAGATGAGAAATTATCCATGCCAGCTCTTAATGAGAGCCAGCACAAATAACTTGTAGGAATCCGTGCTGTTTTTTATTTGATTGGCACGGATGAGGCGAGACGAATGAATGTTTTACTAGTAGTGCCAGCATCCATAGAATTTCGAGGACTTTTCTATCGGAAGGATTATATTCATAAATTGTTTTAAAAATGGCAACAAGATTGATATAGAAATTTATCGAAATTGGTTGCAAAAACAATCCGTAAGGGTTTTTTCACACTAGTTATGCTCATAGCGTGGAAGTTGTGGTTGCAAATAAATGGTTTTCAAAGGTTTTGTACATGGATGTTGCAAAAACAACATGTTGAAGTGGCTTCAAGCATGATCATGGATGTAATTGAGGAGGCATGCTGCTAGGACACAACGGGCATGGTGGATTTTTCATTCTTCATCTATCCAAATGGCTAGTTTCTTGTTCTTTTTTTTTGCATTGTAATTTTTCCTTTTATTTTGTTTGATGGCGGGCGCTTCCTGTAAATGTCTTGCTCCTTCTTAATGAAATGTGTGTCCAGTCAAGTTGTAGAAATTTACTGAGAGAATCATGCTGAAAATATATATTTTCGAGGAGACATGTCATGGCATATATACATTGTCACAAAACAATTAGATTTAGCATGCGATTAGATAAGGAAAAGTTGGGAGTTATCAACCACATATGCTTGTCAGTGCACGTAATTAGATGCCCATTTGGCAAAAAGTGTGACCAAGACCGTTGCCTCTTCTTAGTTGTCTTTTGCAAACGCTTTACGAAACATGACCTGTTCCGGAAAGCGATCTTTTCTCTCTCTCTGTAAGAGCAAAGTAGATGGTTGAATAGCTTCTATTATTTCATCATGAAACCAAGATGAGCACCAAGATGTCTTGGGTACACACGAAAAAAATACAAACTTTATTCATCTCTTGGAATTGCATTAACCACAAAGAAATTAGGCACCAAGATGTTCATTAGTGGCAGACCAAACTAATTCAGTGACCCGCTTTAATTTTATGATAAATCATTTGCATTTACATAGCTACGTATCATATATTTTCTCCCCCAAAGCAAGGAGACTAGGTTCAGCTACCCAAACCAATTTTTTTTGAAACACCCCTATGAATACACGCACGCAACCCTACCCCTATGAGCACCTTCGAAAGACTGAGCTGGCAAATTCTCGAGAATGACGAAGTCACCACAGACACCTCGCTGTCGATGAGAACGTCGCCTACCATTGAAAGCATAACGCCGTTAAATCCTAGAAAATTTACTCCCACGAGGAGTCGAATCCAGAACCTCATATACTACTAAGGCTCTTGTAACCACTAGGGTACGTGCCCTTTCGCACCCAAACCACTTCTAAGGTACTACTCTGCATCCCAAATTTCAGTCACCTACCGCCTTTTTTGATTAATTTTACTCATACTTATATCTTCCCAAATGCAAAGCAAAACCCATAAAAGCAACAAAATAGAAAGAAATAAAAAAGGTTAACTACACTTAGCACTAGGTTAATTGATTAATTGGTTGATATGCCCGATATTTCCTGGGCCCACTTTTCAGGGACCCATGTTAATGATCTCAGCACTCGGAAGTGTCCTTCTGGTCATCCTGCTCACCGCCGGTCCGGACTCCGGCGACCTGCACCGTCTCTACGCTCATGGAGTACCACCTCGCCCAGAAGAGGTAGTTGAAGAAGTTGAGGATGCTGAGCCCGGCGAGGAGCCAGCAGAAGAGGTCGAGCCTGTCCTTGTTGAGGTCGTTGTTGGCAAGCCAGCCGCCATCGCCGTCGGCGGCGGTGCTGGTGACCCTGTTGACGAGCGACACGAGCACGGAGCTGAGGTAGAAGCCGAAGGAGTAGGAGCAGTAGGTCATGGAGGTGAGGAAGGCCTGCATGCCGGCGAGCGACTGCTTGTAGAAGAACTCGATGAGCCCCACGGCGGTGAACATCTCCGAGAGCCCGAAGACGAGGAACTGCGGCGCGATCCAGAAGATGGAGAGGAGGCGGCCGCCGTCGGCCGCGGCGTGGCGGCGCCGGGCCTCGACGAGCGCGGCGGCGACCATGGAGAAGGTGACGGCGAAGAGCCCCACGCCGATGCGCTGGAGCGGGGTGATCCCCGTGGCGACGCCCGTGAGGCGGCGCATTGCGGGCACGAAGGCGGCCTCGTAGGCCGGGACCAGCGCGACGAGCATGACGTAGGGGATCGCCTGCAGCGAGGCCGGCGGGACGTGGAAGGAGGCGGCGAGGCGGGTGTCCATGGCGCTGCCCTGCTGCACGGAGAAGGTCTGCAGCTGCGCCAGGATGGTGTTGAAGACGATGGTGCACGCGAAGATGGGCACCACGCACAGCAGCACCTTCACCTGCTCCACCTCCGCCGGCGTGCACAGGCGCCACGGGCTCTCCTTCCCCGCCGACGACGCCCCGCCGCCGGGGCCGTCCTGCGCCTTCACGCATGCCTTGTCCAGGAACCTGGATTTGCAGGTCGACAAGGATTAATTTGAGACAATTTAGCAAATTAAACCTCTCATTGGAAAAAGTTTGATGCTGCTTTGTTGCATAATGATCTTGTCATGATCATTCTGGCCATTTTTCTCTTATGTATAAACTGCGCCTAATGACCACATCTTACACACATTGAAAGTTTTTCCTTTTTTCTTCTTGCAAAAAGATACTAGAAACTTGAAGTGTGTTTCACACACCTGAACTTGTTGATGTGGCGAATGTTTGTAGGGTTAACCGACATCTCATGGGCGGTAACGCTTGCGATGGCCTGCACGGTGGCGGTCGACGGGCACACCTGCTTCCTCTTGGTCACAGCGGCGACAAACACCTAGAGAAAGTTGCATTCCAGGACCATGAGCTCAAAGTAGAGGAGATCGGGCTACCAGCAGTGTGCAAATCAGTGTCGTAAACTTTGCGGTTTTTATAAGAAAAAAAAAAACAACACGTCGAATTGGCCATGCGTTCATGTCATCTGGTGCAACCGCATGTTACACGCCCCCACTACGCATGATTGATTGATGCATTGCGAGCGTAACAGAATGGGCCTCCAGCTATGTGTTTAACAATCACATAGTGTGTGTTGCTGTTGTTGACCCACCCAGGGGAAAGCTGAGCCACTAGCCCTTGTCAACTTGTCCCACAGGTAAAAGTAGTAGTAGAGAGAGAGAGGCCAATGCTAGTGCACAAATCGTGGAGTCATCAGTGAAATTACTTACCCTAGCACACAAACAATTTTAATGTAAGGGAAGAAGTCTGCAAATACCCCCAATATACCCGTGTCAGTCGAAACGGTAGGTTCAGTCTTTAAATCTGTAACAAAATTTACTAAATTTTCCATGTAATTGCAAATACCCCACTAAAACCTGCGTGTCGTCGGAATAAGTATTCAAGGTTTCAAGCTGTAACAAAATTTACTGATTTTACCTTATAATGCCATCCTTTTTTTTACATGAACCGATTGAACGGGTAGATTATCCTAGGATTTTATTTTTTTTCATATAAGAGTAATCTATAATCTTATTATTTGGCTGACATTTTTTGTTCTGTAAAAGATAATAAACCAGGCTTCAAAGTCATAACCCTCCACCTCCACCCTCCATCACTAATGCTCAACTCCTGTTCCTGATAGGTGATCCCTGTGGCTTTTGGATCCAAAAAAGCCTTGCCGATTAAACAACCCCGGCGGCCATCAGCTTTGCTCCTAAAGCAGAGCATATCTGGACTCCGACTTTCTTCACAAGGAATCATGATACGTATGGTCAAACTTTTCCCTTTCCGAGTGATGGATATACACTAGTGCGTCTCTTGTTATTCCATTGGATCTCGCATATTATATGCGTGTAGATAGTGCGTATGCGCGGAGCTAGGGCCGGCGGCGACTACCTATTTGTAGGCAGCGACAATATCCGCACGATTGCGTTGCGTCGTCTTAAACCTATGAGTTTTCTCTTGTGGTACCTTTGGCTCTAGTTTTGGGAGGATGCTCATGACTTAGGTGTATTATTGGACATACATACATACATACATTATATATATATATATATATATATATATATATATATATATAATATGTAGCTAATGCCATACTACACGTGTGAAACTAGGTCATGGATTTTGTCTTAGACATGGCATTGGGCCTACATATAGCATATTGGGTATGGGTTTTGTTTATCAATCTTGTTAAGCCATGCTTCAACACTTAACATATTCCGCCTCTCATGCTAGTATAGTATATGCTACTACCTACCATATTTTTGTTTTTGTTGATCGAGGTCTAGTAGATATGTTGGTGCGCATGGTGGGCATACCTTGGCTATGGGAGTGAAGATGCTGCCCTGGGGCGGCTTGTTGCGGTAGAAGGCGACGCCGGCGACGAGGCTGGCCAGGCCGACGGCCATGGCGGCGGCGGAGACCCCGAACCCGACGTCCATCCCGGAGCGCGTCTGCACCCAGACGAGCACGGTGAGCGCCACCAGCTCGCCCACGCAGAAGCTGAAGTAGGCCGCGTTGAAGTAGGTCGACAGCCGCCGGGCGTCGCCGCCGCCGCCCCGCCGGAACTGGTCCGCGCCGTGCGCGATGATGTTGGGCTTGAGGCACCCGCTGCCCACCGCCACCAGGTACAGTGCCCCGAAGAAGATGCCCGCCTTCACCCCGCCGGCCTCCTCGCACGCCGCCGCCGCCGCCATCATGTCGCACGGCGGCGGGCGCAGCTGCGGCAGGTGCGCCTGCACCGCCAGCAGTATGAACCCCTGCCAGAAATCAAAAGCAAAGATCGTTCGTTGGTGAGAAACTTTGTTGGTGCATCGTACTGCAGCATTCGCTGTTGCCATTGCCCTGATGCACTGAAACCCAGCAAAGATTGATCGCGCAGGGGAGAAAAGTGGATTGGCGTTTCGGGCGCGCACTGAGGGCGCACTAGCTAGACGGTTGCCATTGGGGGTGATGATTTGTTCCTGTCCTTTCCTTCGCCTTTACTTACTTGCCTAGACGGTTCACAACGCTGCTCTGTCTCTTCTCACTCACAAAACTGGCTACTATTGTGCCTATCATTTCGTCTTGTTTCAGGCCGGTAAAGTTGCAACCTCGCCTTTTGTTCATTGAATTAATGTTTAATTTGTGTCTTTGTTCGACTAGTTTAATTACATAAGAAAGAACAGTAACCAGGAAAGATTCTGAGTTAAACTATACATGATGCTATCCATGATGAGGCCCTCTTGCACAGAAACAAACAAGAATGCAATCAAGTTTTTTTTGTAAAGAGGACCCAGGTGGCATCTTTATTTTGTTAGCTTCATTTTAGATATGATGATCATGGAGTAGCAAACTCCTGCATCCAAAGTAATCATTGAAGGGATTCATTGTTCAGGTTGGTATGGTTGCGCTTACGGAGAGCTCGACGAATCCGAAGATGAGCATGGTCCAGAAGCTGCCGAGGTAGGAGTCGGAGAGGAAGCCGCCGAGGAGGGAGAGGAGGAAGACAGTGCCGATGAAGTTGGTGACGATGTTGGCCGCCTGCGACAGCGGGAAGTGCATCTCCCCGAACACGTACGTGATCAGGTTGTTCCCCACCGCCGCAATCGCCATCATCTCGAACGCTTGGATCCCTGCAGCAGGCCAGGCATACATGATCAACAGAACCAGGAACCCAAGAACAAGGAAGAACAGAGCAAACCAGACAGTTGCAAGCAAAGATGTAGCTCTGAACCAAGGTAGGAGAAGGGAGAGGCCCGACACGAACCTAGGACGAAGACGGCGGCTTTCATGCCGCCGTGCTTCAGGTGGTCGCATGGCCTGCCTCTCCAGTCAACAGAGACCTCAGAGGCAGCAGCAGCAGCAGCCATGGAGTCCCCTTTGGAACCTTGCCTGGACTCGATATCCATCGTTCACCTTATTGTACTCGAGTTTGCAGCTTGCACTAGTGAACACCACTCCCTCCTACAGTGCTCTCTGCTCCCTGGCTTCCAGTGTCTCCTCTCTCTGTCCCCCTACTCTGCTCTTGTGGTACTACAAGTCTATATGGTTACAGACCTTCTTGGTACCCTTACAAGCTAGAGCACACTATGGAGCTAGTGTGTTGTGTTGTGCTCAACCTTGTAGGAGTTGAGTGCCTTGGTAAATTTCAGGGCAACTGGGCCGGTTATTTATAAGGGCCACTGGGTGGGGGAGCCAATTATCACGGCATAGTGTTCAACTACAGTTTACCCAAGGGAATGCGGAAAACATCGATAAATATATTGAACATCTTAATCAATCTTGCGCTCTCACTGATGAGGAATTGACTTGATGAGCAATCTGATGTAAAATGTCGAAAAAAAGAAGGATAAGACGGAGGACGCATTATCCTTGTTACTACCTTGGATCTGGTTCACTTTTTTTTTGGATATGGACATAGTATGCACTCTATCTGGCGTAGATTTTACTTTTAAAAATAAATATTAGCTAGCAAAAATTTCCATGCCAAAGAAGCATTTTGGGAGATGAACGTTAATATCGCTCCATTTTGACAAATCTGAATACTTTGATGTGTAGTAGCATTAAAAGTTTAAATTTTTGATAGCATATTGTTCTTGGATGGCAACTTTTCTAGCGCGGAGGTAATCTCCACATAGTGAAGTGATATACTACCACATGCCATTTCTTATGTGATAAGAGAGCATCTTCCTTTTTTTTATGTCCTTTCAGAATTTTGATCCAGACAGCTGGAGATAAATGTGAGGCTTCAGGCTTGTGATTCTGATTGTGATTGACTGTTGCCGTTTACAAAGGTGAACCTCTTCACCTGTTTTAGTTTTGTTGCATACATAGTTGTTACATTTTTTAAGCATTTATCTTGTGCTTCCTCAACGCATTAGATCCTTTAAGCATCGGAACTTTCCTTTATTAGAGTTGTACATTTAGAAGTATTCATTCTACATAGATGACTAAAACGAGATCTTTAGCAGAACAGTGCTAATCAAATGTTACATCTATATATATGTGGTGAAGGGAAGGGCTGAATGGAATTGGTTGTGGTGAGCAGTTGCTCTCCATGCAGGTCTCTGTTAAAGGGTCAGATTTTGTTTGTGCTATGGGGGAGTGCACTGGCAGAGGCATGGGCCTTAAACCAACACTGGCCATACGCACAACTTTCCAATGGGAAGTGGGCACCTCTAACTAAAATCTATTCCTACCTAGCCATGCTCAATCATGCAGCTTTTCCCACTGATGCTGGACAAAACAGTACACCACATATATTCTCCTTAAGCTAGCAGTGGCTAATCCAATGGCATCTGTGCTTTGCTGACGCAAGTGGTATAGGACCTGGGAAGAAGAAAGGTTGGGCTACACTTTCTTCTTGTAGATTGGTACCACCGCATCAGCGGTTAATCTCCGTAATTTATCTCTCGAAGATACGACAGAACATTTAAATATTCCCGATAAACAGATAGGATATTCAGAATGCATCTAAATTGGAATGTAGCTGTCGGATGCATGCATGATCTCCGATCCGCTCCCCTGCATTTTTTGGTATGGTTTGAAGATTTAATATCCATCATGATGATGGCTAGATATAGTGTTGAAGGACTTCTGTTCCTGATAACATTTTGAGATCAGTAAGCTCATTTAATTCGAATACATAACTAAAAACTCCCAAGGTACTTAAACCACACATCATGCGTGAGTAGTATTTTTAACTGCTTTAATGCTAGTGGTGTCCAATAATATCTTTTAGTTCTTTTGGAACTGTGCTCTTAATTAGACCAGTGTCTGAAATAACAAGTAAAGCTAATTGTAAATCTATAAATTTCTATAAATTAAAAAAAATTGTGCTAAGTTGTGAAGTATTGTGGTGGCTTTGCTGGGGCTGACATGTTGCTCAAAGCAACCTTTATCATTGATTGCAAGTATTAATTAGTAGCATGTTGAGTTCTTTGGGTGTCTGCTTTGGTGATTGTCTGATGATGCATTGTAATCTCCAGATTGTTCAGGATCCGAACAATAGATCTTGATTAGGACACCCCGTGCAATTGGTAGCCTGCATTTGGATTCACGTGGATGACAAGGTCAGCATTTGCCTACTGGCCACTTGTTGGTGCAAAATGGTTATCATCAATATTAGTACTAGCCAATTGTTCCGAGCTCATCAGAATCGCAACCATTAGTTCAATCTCGCTGTCTCTGAAGAAAGAATGTTACCCAACTATTTACTGTGTTAATTAAAGCTAACAGCTAAATTCAGCGAGGCTAATGATTGGTACGACCCATATATTAGAATATCCTGTAGTGAACTCAGCTAGTGATCCTGCTTGCTGCAGATCAGAGTTGCCTTAGCCTATACCGCATTTGCATGATATGTACATAGCTTTCTACCTGCTAGCAGGAGCAGCAAATGGGAGATGATCTGTCCTCCAATCTCACTGCAAGTCAACTTGCAAGATGGATCACAATTCACAATCTGTAGCTTGATTGTCATACACATATGCCAAGAATTTGACACGGTTGTCTAGTTTATGTCCAAAAAAGCAACAAGCCTTTACACCAGCATGATTATGCCAGTGACAGATTATATTAGAGGAAACTTCATGTGAAGCTTGTTTTGTCTCCCGGCCCTCCTGCGAGCCACAAGCTGGGTCAGGTTCACATAACATCACTAGGTGTGATGTGCAAGGTGTCCACGTACAATGGCTGTTCCTGAATTTCATCTATACTTGTTTTGAGAAACTAGAAACTTGGTCACATGTGAAAACCACATCCTAAAAGTTGAATTGAAAATCCACCAATCAGCTCCCTTTAGACAATGAAAGTACAACCCGGCCAGGTTCTGCACTAGCAAGACATGGAAAATGCACAAAATGCTAGGGACTGCACATGATCACATTTCGTGCGAAAAGTTGGTTGACTTTAGAATTGCTGAAATACCGTGACTTGTGAACTCTGAAAGGCCATGCTCCGAGGTGGCCAGTTAGCCTAAAAAATTTACCTTACTATTTTCTGGTGCCATACCGTGCTACTTTTAACCGGTCAAGATTTTGACGACGGTTCAAAAGTGAGATGACGATCTTTTAACCGGTCAAGATGAGTGTTTGTGTGGTACCGATGCATTGAGGTGCAGATAAGGATCTAAAATGTTTTGATCATGTGAGAACGTCAAATATAATCAGTGTTCTATTTAGCAAACACATCTAACTTCCATATATTATTACTTTACCTCAAGAAGATATCAACTCTTGTTACTTATTGATGTTCCACTAATGGTTGGTAGATCATGATAACTTTATATCTTAAATAATTCTAATATGACTCTAAGGAGTATGTTTGCTTGAGACAGATGTGTTTTGCCTAAAAATTAAATATTAAAAAGATGCATGGGAAGACAAGGAGAGAACCATGCATAGGCAGACAACTAAGCATGTGTAAGCACACCAGAAACAGCTACTTTTTATAGCTGTAAACACGCACGAATCACGCTCTCATTGTCCACCAAGTACATGTATGCACACGAGGCCTTATCTACAAGCACATATATAGTCCAAAGTCTAAAGGCTGCACGATAGTGTGGTCTTTTTCACACACTCATGTCCAAGTGCACCACACACTTTCATGAGCTTGTTTTGGTGGTCAAATAATTTGTTTGTTGTGTGCTTGTGATCATGTGTGTGGCCAAAAATAAGCTTCAAGTGGGCACGGTTGCTTGATACTTCAGGAAATGTTTTGAGAGCAGCTACAGCTAGCCAGCTAGCCGATACCACTACATGGCCAGTGGATCCTTGCCTCTCCTACTAACTGCAAATACCAAACATGTATTGATGTCACTCTCAAATTCCCACTGTAAAATTTTAGAAATTTAACAATTACTATACATAAAAAATGTTTTGGCACTATTACATATATTTGTTATCAAAATAAGTATTATCATCATAAATGTTCATTAGTTTCGTTATGTTTACTTCGAAAAGGTCATACACGGCAGATCACATTGTACATGTCAACGACAGGCAAATCAGATCTCGGAGGGAGTACCTACCAGTAAAATGAAATGCCATGAGCACCAAACACCATCCACCACTACAAGGCCATTGAATTTACCTTTTTACCACTCTTGATCTGTAACTTTTTCTTTGGTTGATTGTTGTTTTTTGTATCTTTTTTCACTGCCACCATTGTGACCACTGCTTTTACTGTTTTGCGTGCTACATGCTTTGATATTTTATTCATATACTTGTCTGAACTCAGCTTATCTAGTTGCATTTGACAGTGAAAACGGGAGGAAACATTATGATGTATAGTAAACACGCCTTCAGACATATGCAATAAAAAATGAACCCCCTAATCAACCAACCATATCCAACAACCCTAAGCAAAAGTTTTGATTAGGTCATCTAGAGACCAGGGAGTAAGGGTACTTCGAAGAGGGATATTTTATTTAAAAGTTTTGCATAACTAAATAAGTTTTTGATATTTCCTTCTAATCAAAAGTTTCTTACCCAACATACATCTTTCAATTGATTTTCTGGATAGAAAATGGTCAAATTTTTATCCATTTATGTCATTGTTATTGGTACTTGTTAACATGTAGCTAGAAACGAATAATATTCGAGATGATCCCTTGAACCATAACATGAAGACATAAAAAAAATATGTTTGTACAATTGTACATTTATACTATATATTTCTGTAACACTCCAAAACAACAAGAGCATTCTGGATTGCCTACCCAAGCAACAGATAAAAAAATAATTTTTAGCTATGAACTTTACATATTCTCACATACAAAACACATTTTTCCATTTACGAATTACGGGTGTTACAATTTTACAAGGTGACCTGTCTATTTCCAGTATGAACTGTGTCAGCTTTATATCATACAAAATTTCACAAAAAAAATTATGCTTTCCAAACAATCTTTAGAGCTTCAGAATATGTCACCTATCTGTATATGGTCAACTTCATGTAAGTTTGACCGCAACTCCATAACACATAACTATCTAAATTGGTCACAAGATAAAAGATGTAAAAAATTTATAAAATTATCAGATTAATGCAATTTTCTTGTAATTGCTACATTAAATACAGAAATGGCATTTGAGAATTTTTTTAAGGTACAAGTATGGTACTGTGCAATTTCTAAACCAGAATGATTGCACTCACGAGAATAGTTCTGTTAACATATTTTGTTGTTAATCCAACATAAAACCATTGAAGAGAAGATTATGATCAAGCTACGTGATTAGACGGATCTCACCATCTTTTTCCAGCAGATAAAGTAGTGATAGATTTGACATCAGCCTCTCCTTAGGGATATATATTATCGACAACTTTCCAGTCATATTATGACTTTAGAAAATGCATGTGCGTGGCCTGCAACAGTCAACAACACAGACTGGATAAGTTCTACGTTGCATATAGTTGCCTGGTTGACCAGGGTTCCATGGGCTCAAGACGGACAACAGTGCATGGCACGCCCCTTTTGAAATATGTTGGTCCTCCACTTTTTTGCATCAAGGACCAAATCGGTATCCATTGGTTGCCCCCAAATATATATTAAAGTATGCTATTTAAGTTTGATCCCATTTAGCCAGTTTCCAAACATATGAGAAAAGGAAGAAATAGGCGGATTAGGATAAAATCAACTCTACTATTCTCCAAATAAATTTAGTGAAATGAAAATCAAAGAAACCGTGTTGAATATTTTCATTTTGTAAATGTATAAGTTTCTTATCATATATGCATGTCTCAAACACAAAATCTTGAAACTGGCTGAATGATTTATAATAATCAACTGATAATTTTTTCGAATAACAGCCAACCATTTTTTAGATGGTCAGTTTTCTTTAGGAGTTATCAAACCTACCTTTCCAAAGCAATCTTGTGACTTATTTCTACATTTTTCTGACCTGTAGTCTGGCGCACTACCCATGCTAACACTTTCAAGACTATGCTGCAATTTCTACGGTAAATGAATCAATGCACTAAAACATAAACATAACCACCATTTTGTCCCTTCTTTTTGAAAAGAAACATAATGCAACCTTTTCAAAGACGGTGAAATGTAAGCAAGTTGGGAAGGGAAAGAACCTTGCCTTTATCAGCACCCAAATTTTAGAGTGGACACAAGGATTTGCAATATGATGCCCTTGAATGGTCCAATTAAAAGGGACTAGATCCTGCACTGAAGTGCATATCCAACTTTGAACTGTCACCGCTGTCTAGGCATTACAAAGTGGTAAATGTGGGACAAACTGTATCAATAAGTGTACTGTAAATAGTTAGCAAACAGGAAGTCAAACTCCACTATGTGCATGTCTAATCAGGTAGGTAAGAAACTAAAACTATTGCAGATCCAAAAAAAAAAAGCATAAATGTTCATTTTTCTTGGATAAGCCATTTTTTGGGCGTCAGCATTTGACTAAGAAATTGGTTAGATGACATGTACATATGAACTATTACAATTTTATCTCTATTGAGTGCATGATCATTAGTCTGGTGGTTGCATGACCTGAATAGACATAATCCTTAATTCTTTGGCTACATTTCAGAAGACCTCATCAGAGAATCCATGCCGCGACAATCCAGTCAAGGAAACCTAAATATGCCCTAAAATACAAAGAAAATTGATCATTTTAAGTGCAGCATATCAGCATATAACAAAAAAGGAATATAACAAAAATATGATAATATCTTCAAGGTATTACCATGATAGGTTGTACTCGCAAGAAGGGGACAAAATATAACAAAAAAGAATGTTGGGAACAAATTCATTATCACCATGTTCCGTGCCATGTATTCCATAAATTTGCACATTATATGAACATAATGCGGTTTCTGTAAACAAAAGTTCAGACTAACCTTATGGAATAAACTAGTGATAAAATACCAAGTATAAAAATCAACCAATCATTTATTATCGGTGATAGAACTATATTTTGTTAGAGAAAGACATGAAAATAGGGGAAATTCATATAAAGCTAGTAATTAAGTTCACATTCTTCCACAAGGTGGCTGATGCATACCACTCTTTGTGAGATGGCAATGCCAGAGAGGGCACTGAAACACTGTGGCCAGCAAGTTAGTAACTTAAGGATCAATCGATGGTGATGAACAAATTTCTTGCCTGTCATGATGCATGCTAGCTTAGATTATCTAGAAAGGACAGCTAGACTACTCTTTGATATGATGGCAATAAAGAAATGGCTGTGCTCATGTCCAGAAGAAACAGAAGCCAGCACTTCAAAAGCATTTTTTTATGGTAGTCTCAAGACTAATCAGAGCTTGGAATATTCGCAAGACCAAACCCACTACAAGCATGCCAATGTTTAGTTCCATCACCTTAGCTTGTTGCTTTGGTTAACTACATGTTTAAGATAACTTGTGCCTGTCTTTGTTTTGCTTTGCTCCACAGATGAAAATGCTTGTATGTTGCTTCCAGCCTGTACTCTTCCTCACCAAAGTTGATGAACATGCCTAAAACTGTTTAGATGATAGAAGTAATGTCGTCATAGTAAAGCGGCCATGATAACGCATGAAAAGAAAAATTGGAGTAGAGTATATAATCAGTACTACTTGCTAGGTGGGTTGCGTCATAAACAATATGCAGATAAATAATTTAATAGAGAAGTACACTAATAAACATCCAGCAACTTCTCCAAACAAATAGGAGATGAAAAAAACCCAACAAATTCATATGATTCTTCAGATATAAATTAAGTTTTTGTTTATTATATATACATGGTCTCTCACTGGCGCTAAGCATAATTAAAGACATACCCCGGGCCAGCTCCTAAATTCATTCTACATCTCTGGATCCTTCACAATGTGTTAATGTGGACCCAGCATCTTTCATAATTTAGAAATCCGTCGACAGTTTAATCCTTGAGAAAGCTATGGCACAACTATATCTTTCATAGTTTATAAATCAGAGATGTCTAGAATCATTCACACAACATCTTTCCAATAAAATTATTTATCAGAAAACATTTATTAACACAGATATAGGACCAATAAAAAGGTGCCACACCAATACATTGATAATCACCTGTAATAATAACACTGGTTATAACTGAACACTATGGAGTATATGCTTACCAAAAATATTTTAGGAAACCTTAAACATGGCTGACCCCATTTAGATATAAGAAGTGAGCTATGACTCCTCGTATTTCCTATTTTCCTGAAATCCTCCATCCCACTAACTGATTATTGTGGCACTAAGTACAGTATTATGCATGCAAGAAGTCATGCTAGTATAAAATTAGCACGTAGAGTTGGTTCAGAAAAAACAAGAACACAATTGTTTTTTTCCTAAGTGCAATTACAAATTCAAAACAGTCGGTTGCAATTTTAAAACCGTCACTACAATTTGAGGATTCCAAAACTGACAGTGGAAATGCATTTACAGTCAGATCCTAATGACAAGCTGACTGCACAAAAGGAGACATTTTCACTATCGATCCTAAAAAAAGAACAGATGCGTAAATTGTATTATCACAGCCAGTTCTATCCACCAACTGACTCCGCTAATTCCTTGTATAGTCAGTTCTAGCCTAAAAACCATAGCTAATAGTAGCTTTGATCCAAATTTGCAGCTTTTCTTCGAAAATCTCAATGTTTTTTTTATAAAAGATGGATGAAGCAAATTATATGTGAAAACTGTAACTCTCGACGAAATCTATAACTTTGTAGTTGACAATTCTTTTTTTATTTCAAGTCATAATGTCTAAATAATCATCTAAGTTTCAGCCAATAAGGAGGAAATAGAAAAAACATCTCATTATTGTCACAAATGAAGCATAGGCACGAGTATGAGGTTGCAATATTCGAGCTCTTCTTGCAGCACTTTTGTATATTTCATTCATAAAATGGTGAGAGTTGAAGGATGTAGGACCTTGTAGGTGTAACAAATATATTTTTTCTATTTTTCTGGTGCTGAGAATCTATATTTTAAAAACTATTTGTACAGACAGTTTGCTGTCGAGAACTGACTGTAAAAGTCAAGTATTTAATTGGCTCCTAAAACCGACTGTGATAATGCTAATTTTCTTAGAAGCAAAGTTACTGTACAAAAAGTTGTAAACCGACTGTATACATAGTTTCTGTAGTAGTGCTAGCTATTCATAAACCACCTTATACACCTGTAATAGTCAGCAAAAACACATAGAAAAGAACTCAATCAGACAACATTTTTCTTAGGTGTGTTAGGCTTATAGAGATGCATTTGTTGTCTCTAGTGCAATGATAGGATAGAGATGAACCCAAGTTGTGGGGTACTTTCCCTCACCTGTGGTGTGCTAAGTAGCATCATGCATATCCCCTCAAGTCAACTGCAGTTTCATTTTTCAGTCTCCTTAAGCTTCTTCTCATCTATACTTTTAATTCTCACGAGGGCACCAAAGTCCACTAGGAGGCACAATCATCTCCACTTAGCTCAGCAAGAAAACAGAAAGAAATTCAAAAGGGTGAAGGCAAAGTTGTTGTACAACAATAGAATGCTGCCGACCATGAGCACTAATGGTAACAACATATTGCTTTGGTCACTACTGGAGGTCATCCTTTTGTCCCTGGGCGCCCCAAAAGTGTAGCAATGTGTCCAGGATTTTCTTCCTTTTGCACCTTCATTCAAGTTTTTGTCAGGCACTAAGTTACGTCTTTCAAGTGAAGGACAAATATGCTTCCATTGCACATTTTTTTAGTTGCAGATATTTTAGTGGGATTCTGCCCTATTCTTTAGGCTAAGTAGAATTGAATAAAAGCTCATAACTATAAATCTATTAGAGGCTGGGAATAGTTTCCTGTTTCTAAAGTAAAAGAAAGTATATATTCATGCTTTCAATCATACTTCTTTCAACCTATTTTACTATGGTCAATTTTGGCATCTCAATTTGCTGGCGTCACAGATTTTATTGTTGGCTGAAGGTATGAAACCATTTTGAGTCAACATGTAATACCTAAAGTACAATAGTACAATAACTCTTTCATATAATGACCACACTAGCTAGTTGCAGCATTTTAAGCTAATTAAAACCTCAACTGACGTAAGTTATTCAAGCTGCATGTTTATTTGGGTGCAGAAAGTTTTAAAATTTAGAGACCCAAATGAGTGTGCCAGTTATCTCTCCTTGTTATATGTTTTTCTGGGGGGTTTCTTTAGCTACAGGACGCCCTATAGTTGGGCTTTATTAAAATAGCTTCCATTATGAGAAAGAGTAGTCACAAAGTTCCCAGGTCGATGGGGTCAAGGAACATGGTACCGTCCTTGTGAGAGGTTCCTACAAGGTGGGGACGGAAATGACCCCGCGCTCTCGGGACGGGGTCAACGTTTCTGGGTCGGTACCCTCAACCCCAATTTATGTGACTAAAGACAGTAAACAATAAAAATGTTCTAATTGACAATTCACAAGTCCACATTACAGTGTATAAGATAACATACTGCTGTAAACCCCGTGAACTGATCACTATGCAATTTCCATAAATTCCATTTTTTTTTGTCATGAAGTCCCATTGTTTCCAACAAAATAACAGTTCCTACATAACAAAATAGTTCATTTGGGGGAAAAGACAGTAACCAATGAAAAACATGGCTTATTTCTGTTTTTAAACCCACAAGGAATCCCATTAATAGACTTTCAACAGGAGTACTAAACAAAACATCCTACAGAACAGTAACATACTCTCTGCAGTGCAATATTTTGACTGCTAATACATCTTACATGGCATATAGCTTATGATTAGAAAAACCAACACCATATTTTTACTAAATTTACATCTCAAAACCTAAAAATTCTTGGGCTATTTGTTGGTAAAAACTTATTAATTTTGAATACCAAAATGCGTGCTTGCCTTATAAAAAGAAATGGAAGAATCATATAGCATGCAGAACAACATTTCTTAATGAGGAAACTGCAGGAGAAGCTTCTAAGTAGGAACTAGTTACACAATTAGGTCACTACCAAATTAATGCATAGGCGCTAGCTGGATTGGACCAGCGACGACGGCAAATCATGCCTGTGTATCGGCAGGATAAACTGGTGGGCCCTCGCATGTGTCTGGAGAGTGAAGAGCATGATTAGGCAGAGCAACAAGATGATCAGAACGAACTACTCTACCGTCGACCGGGCTTTGCTGCGCGCAGTGACAGCACATCATGTGACCAAACCACTGAGACCATCTATAGCTTTTGGCGGATGATCATGTCTCCGATTTTTTTTATGCCGGAAGGAAATCTGAACGTGCATGTGGTGCCCCTGCCCCCACAGCGTGCAGGGTTTCCTCTCTAGAACAATGTTTGTGGGCTCTACAATCATCGGATAACAAATAGAAAAAGTCCGCAAACTGGGATGAACACAAGCGTGGATGAAAAACCCAAACCCTACTTCGCATACCAAGATTGCATTCGTCACACATGCCAATCGGCGTAACTTGAGACTCTAACTCAAAATTCACAACTGAAGAGTCGCGAACAATCCCAGCGTCGATCGGCGCCAGCCAACACCCGCGCAAACCCTACGCCTGAGAATATAATTGAATTCGATACCAAAAAAAACGGGAACAACGGCGATGGCCGCCAGGTCGAGAAGCGCGCGTGAAGGGGCTTACCATGCCGTGGCCGGCGGCATCGACGCCTCTCCCGGTGGATGCTCGCCGTGGCCGGTCGGCGTCGTCGATGACGAATGATCCTGGGCACTCGGATGGACTCCCTGAACGCAGCTGGGCGGAAGATGGGCCATCAATTCGGCCCATTTACTGTGGCCCTGTGGGCCGTATATACGCTTGACAGGTATCCAGGCCCCCAGTTCTCCAACCAGCGCATGTGGGCTTTCAGGAAGTGTTCCCTCATGGGCTGGTTGCGGCGATGGATGGAGTTGGAGCAGCCGCGCTCGTCGAGGGGATGGGGACCGCTGATGGCAGCAGCATCCGGAATTGTACTATCAAAGAAAAAAAAGCAGCATCCGGAATTACAACCTCTGCGTCTTTAGTTTTGGAGCTGCCATGATATGCTGCTAACACATACTGGAGTATGTTGCTTCTGATAGACCACAAACTGAGCCAACGAACGGGTGCTCTTTTTTTTTCTTCTGACTGATATTCTGTTCTGCAGCGGCAGGTGCTGCCTTTTCTTGATGAATACGGTTCATATCAGATCCAAAATTCAATGAAAACGGCAATTGGGGACGAGGACATTACTGCAATTTGGTTCAGTCAAAACTCAAAACTCAGCCAATGTTGTCAAGATCGAATCTTCCAGGGGCTCCTTTTCTTTTCCGGTACCTCTTAGGCGCTCTCTACATCAACCTTGTTCTCCAATAGGATTATGCACTAGATATACACAATAACCTCTCTGTCACAACTGGAGGACAATTTTTACGTCATGGGACATCCCTCTCCCTCGCCCTCGCCCTCGCCCTCCCTCTCTCTCTCTCTTCTTAGGATAGGTTCCATTAAACATCATATTCAAACAACCCTCTGCACCCCCACCCTACCAACAAAGTTCTCTCTAGGCTCAACATAACATCAAATTTCCAAACAGAGCTCCAACTACAGACTCTCAAACACTAAAGGTTCCACAAAATAAACATCATATCTCAAATAACCCTACACACTTCTACCAACTGACCTATTCCATCCACACCACACACACACACTCACCCCAAACACATACACACACACCCCTACCCGGGCCCTTAATAAAAATAGTTTAAGATTTAGATTTCATAAACATCAGATTTGAACAATCTCCTTGCTCCACATATAGATCTTTCACTCGCTATAGATTACACAAAACATCTAATCCCAACAAAAGCCTAGCCTCGCTCAACGAATAGATTTATATATTCCACGCTCTTCTCCAAATGTATTTTTTAGATCTAGATTCCACAAAAGATACACAGATCTGAAAAATCCCATGACCTATCTCGAAAATGCATTGAATGGGTGCAAAGAAGCAAATAGGAAGGATCTGTATCTTTATCACAACAAAATAGAGGAATCCCAGATTTATTATGCACAAAGACACCATGGCACTTGGTAGCTAACTAGGCCAGCCTGCATGTGCCCTGCAACAAGAACAAATGTGTAAAACATTTTTTTAAGTGCATTAAACATTTTTAAGAGTACAGAAAATGTTCACATGAGGATAAGTTGAAGAGAACATTCATTATGAGATTTTGGTCTTAACTAATGGCTTTAAGTATTCAATTCCTACAATATCGACGGCGCGGCCCACGAACACAAGGGAAGTACCATGGCTTGCATTGAGGACAAAGCACTTAATAAGTATGAGATGAAGATACGGGACATGGCAGCAAAGGACAAAAAGGGTTGCCGCTAGTAACGGCATAGAGTTGCACATATTAGGCGCTCAATGGCCAGCTAGCTAGGCCACTTGATAAGGTCATAAGGATCAATCTGTTAAACATTCTAAGTGCAATTTTGTAAGTGTACAAAACAAGCTTTGGCATAACCCTAATTATTAGAGAACATTGATTATGACATTTTCATATTAAGTAATGGCACTAAATATTCATCTCGCACAATGGCAAATTGGCAATGGCCGACAAACATCAATAGAGGCAAGTGAGTGTATTTGGATTACAATTGAAGGGTCTCAATAAGCCTATACGTACCCCACCATAGGTAGAGAACTATTTTGGAGCATGGAGCTCCTCACATGGAACAGGTCCGCATACATATAACACCTCTTTTAAAATTTTATTCTCATTTTGTGTAAAGGGTAGCCACATGGGCCAACACTTACTACTAAAAGATATTGGACCGAGTATAATAGGAAGAGTTAATGACGGCATAGCTAGTCCCACATCTTTGGGTGCTCCGTGCCAAGGACTAATTCATCAAACAATTTCTAAAATGTGCATAAAACATTTTTTCTTGAACTGTATCAAACAAATGTTAGTGGGGTGATAACTTTGGGTAGCCATTGAGGTATTAACTAATGGTCTATACCGTGGCAATGGCCTATGGGAGAGGTGGAAAGGGACATATCGAAGCCTATGAACATTGATGTAGGCAAGCATCATGTTGTGAAGAAACCCTAAAATAAGCACAGGCCAAAGATACTGACTTGGCAATGAACAGCCAGTGGGTGTGGCTCGGGTCATATAAGACTGCACTAGATGCTGCTATACATATATAAGCGGATGAGCCGCCACCACTGGATGGCCATTAAATTAGGAGCTATGGACTAGCTAGCAGCAACATATAGTCCCACAAGCACAAAGCACCCTGAACTCTCTTTTATAGTAAGCCCCTTGTGCAGGATTCTAGAATGCATTTGACAAGAATCATGGGGTTTTAAGTGTTTCAAGAGTACATGAGAGGTTTTATGCATGTTTCCAGGGAGTGGCAAGTTGTTCTTATTTGGAATGCAAGTATGGTCTGGACTCTGGAAAGCATGTAAACGTACATTGCAAATTTTTTACTTCATCCAGAAACTGCTAGTCTACTACCATTTCATTGGCAAACAATTTGATTATTATGAACTATTGTATTGTACATGTAACCATTATGCGCAGATTGGTCAAAAACTGCTTCCATGCAGAGTTATGGAAGTGAGTGAATGCTGGCTGTAATAAATCACATAATTGCTGAGCATTCAAAATTCTGAATTTCACATAACACGGTTCTTGTACTCCCTCCATTCTATAATGTAGGGCATCCTAGCATTTTTATGACAGATTAAGGAGATGAGAAAAGAACGCGTATACCCTTATTTAGTACCTTGTTTGATTGTCATTTTGCTGATTTTATGGCAGGTTGGGAATAAATAGTTTCCAAAACACCCTAGGATGCCTTATATTTGGGTACAAATTTTGAACCCTCTAGTAACTTATATTTCAGGATGGAGGGAGTATGTACAAAGTAACAACTTGATGTTTTTTTTCTTTCGAAAGAAAGGTATCAACTTGATGTAACTAACATGCTTTTGTTATAAGCGTTTCTCTTCTATATTTGTTGCTAAATTGACAATATATAAATAAATGTTCTTAAGGCGTCGCCTAGGCGTCCAGGCGTGCTTGGGGTCCATGGTGTCCCCCTCGCCTTGCCAGGATGCCTATGGCGTCCTCCTCAGGCTCTAGGCATCCGCCTGGGCATCCAAAGGCGTCGCCCAGAGGAAGTCCAAAATCCAGGAGGGGCGGGAAATCGAGGGGGGCAGCGGGAAATCGAGGGGCAGGCGGGTAATCGAGGGTGGGGGCGGGAAATCGAGCGGCAAAACTACCCAATCCTGGCTTATCGAAGAGAACAGGAAATAGAGAGGGAAGAACAAGATGGAGGCGGGAGAACTCACGGCGGCCAGGCGGTCATCGCTTTAGTGTACACATTCTGCCACCTCCCAGAAAGATTGCAATTGTAGGATTTAAAAATTCTCAGAAAGAATGCAACCCTAGCTTTTGGACCAGCAAATATTCTAACATGACGTCCAATTAATATTGGTTTCCTTAAAATTATACATGCATAGTTAATTAGGAGCACCTAAGTTATTTTGCTCCAAGACAAATCTGTCTCAAGTTTTAGAATTGCATTATTTTTTGGGACGGATGGAGTAGGATCTTAGTTTGTATGATAAATTAAAGCTCTCTGCTTTTCGCTAAAATGGAAACAAAATACCTTACCCAACACCCTCAAAATCCTTCAGTGGCTTCAGCTCCAAAAGTTCTTGAATCTTGGAGCTGAGCTCGCCCCAAAAGGCCACAATTTAGCCATTCCAAAAAAGAAAACGCAGAACACAAGGTAAACACCATTGGCAATAATCACAGGATCTTCAGCAAATACGTAGTTTCCGTAGGTGAGAAACATACTTGAAACTCAATGGTGCAAGCATGATCCTATGAATCAATGGTAATATTGTCACAATGTCACTATGACTTATCTGTTCGAGTGGTAAAATGAAACAAAAAAATTGATGGCAAGTCAATGATATGTTGTTAAGGCCTATCTCAATTATCTAATCAAAGTGCAAAAGTTAAAACAAATCATCATCTAATCTATAGAAAAATTCTTACTCTTTGTTCTCAAACCTGCAGAGATGGTTATGTGCAGTAAGAATTAGAAATCCTATGGTAAGGCAAAACCATCTTCCATGCACTCAGTTCTTGTCTCATGCATAAGCTGCTGCAGGAGGGAAGGGTTGCTGGTCACAATGGCATCAACATGCTCATATAGCATCTTCTCCATGGAGTTGGTATCGTCAACAGTCCATGCAAAAACTTTCTTATCATGTCTGTTTTCAAACAAATTCAAGAAGCTTAAGTTCAGCTTGTACATAATGTAGTGCAAATTCCAAAGAGAGGGGAAAACAGAGATCTAAAGTCTAAACTTGAGCTCTCCGACGCACGTACCTCCGCATAACCTTCACGACTTTTTCTTGGATCAAAGGATGATATACACCAGCAACTTTAGCCCCTTCAAGCCGCACCAACTCGGTTCTCCTACCAGTGGACTTATCAACCATAACAATATAACCAACCTATAACAGATGAGCCACCTATTGAAGCATACCGCACATGTGGTTGTAGGCACAGAAAATAGACGGATCATTCAAATAAAGAAATGCAAAAGAGAGAACAATGTACCACAACATCTTTAGACAACTTGATCATATCTCTCCCTAGGTCATCACTTTTTGCCCACACAAGACAATTTTTGCAGTTTGTTCTCTTCAGCTGCAATAAGAAAAAAAAGAAGGAAATTGAATCAAGAAAGGTTTTCAAAAACATTCTGCAAAATTTGCAACATTTCAGACTGAAGTCAAATGACAAATCAATGAAACAGATAACAGATCACAGAATAAGTAAGGTTAGCTAGAAATCTACAATGATGGAATCACATGAAGCCATGCCATCGATTAAGATGGCATTCCTTGAAGCGAACATGATCAAGTACAAGGAAATTTAACAATATTACTCGCTACAGACACAGAGCATTTGGCCCTAAATCGCTTATCACAATTAATGATTGGTTCAAACTAATTACAACTAAGCTCTAGAAAATTGATAATATGATACAGATAAGCCAGGTACATCAGTTATATGTAAAGAACCAAGAGGCACAAGAATAGTAAATAAAACAGCTCATGCTATTTAAAGCATGTCATTAGGCAAAACAAGACAGACATAAGCAAAACTTACAAGAGACAATACATCTTCAGCTAAACCTTTCTCAAATGAAGGTGGGCCAACTTTCACATCCAGAATCACCTGCCGAACCGACTGTGATATCATCTGTGTGAGGGAAAACAGGTCATACATGTAAACAATTAAATCTATACTCAATTATCCAGTAAAGCGTAATATGCTTCTGGAAAAGCTTTCACAGTTTCAGACAAGTAGCTTAAAGCTTGGTTGGATCAATGCTTACTGCCAGAGCATCTTCTGCTTTAGGAACATCCTCATTTCGGACACTTTTCGATAGCTGAAACCTTGTACTTAGTGCTTTTATCTACAAAACAACTAAATGATAACTCCATTAGCATCTCAGCACCAAAATCAGTCAATGATCATGAAATGTCGCAGGAAACATAAGTGAAACAAAATAAAAAATGTGGCAACTTCAATCCATATACTCCAATCAGTTATTTAGCAGTTTGGTTTGAGCAAAACTAAAATAAGCACAGGAATTTTAGGATGTTATAGTAAGATTAAAACTACAAAAATGAGTCACCTCATCTGTGCTCCAGTGGCCAACTTTGGCAGTGGAATTACCAGACATTTTTTGCAGATCCCTGTCTGTGTCAATTGTGCATTAGGTCCAGGCATGTTGTTAGAAAGAAAAATAAGCATGCTAATAGCTGCATTAATCATACTGAACATTCAAAAATATTTTCTCAAGCTAATATTTTATGAAATTTCCATCCATTCCACAATTAACAATAGCAGGAGGGTGATCCTCAACCATATCATGGCCTCGTGCTCATGGTTATAGGTAGTAAGAACTATGAACACAAAATAAGAAAGTAATCGTATCCTGGCAATCCCTTCCAAAAACTGAGGTGCGCATAATTCTCGAAACAAACCAGCCATATGCCAATGAGTAATAGGCAGATAAAACTGTTTTCTCATAATTATAATCCAAACTTCAGAGTTGCCTATTTAATAAAATGAAAGCATATCAGTAAATAACCAAATTATATGAAAAAGTGTAGCGAAAAATGGCTGTGTCATCCAACTAATCAGCTTATTAGTAATGGTGGTGGGTAAACCCGACACACTAATATCTAGCAGCCTAGGAAAATTTGATGGATGGCTTCCAGTTAGATGCCTTCTTAACCCCATTAGTTAGACATATTTGCAGTTTAATTATTAAAACACCTTAGATTTATAATGTTATGAGATGGTAAGCGCAATATGTACTATGCAGGCAGTTTTCATCACCCATCCTATTTAATGGTAAGTTTTCATTGTCTTTGTTTGCAGACTATTCCATATATAAAAATGTGTCAATATGGTTGTAAAAATCATCTTTAAGAGGATTCCACGGCAATCCATCCATGTAACGATGAATTGTTTCGTGGTACCGTGTTTACACTTGGCAAGCGCATGCATTTTTCCATGACACTAACGTCAACATATCACAAAACAGCAAAGGGCAAATTTCTAAACAGAACACTGAACCATCAAGAAGTACTACTGGTATTACAGCTTCTATCTCCAGTTCTATTAAAAACAAGCCATACCCATTCGCAGATGTAACATCACATGCCGATTTCCGCTACTAATAAATCAATCATCAAATATAAGCAAATAATTGATTACACCACCCCAGCAAAGTGGCAATTCAATTACCTGTCGTGCAGCGCGAAGAGCACGCCATCGGAGGACCTCGAGACGTCCACCTCCACGCAGTCGACCCGCGCGTCCAGAGCCATCCGAAATGCTTCCATCTGAACCACGGGATCCCCCAAGAAACCAAGTCTCGTCAGCACATTTACCTCAGCTCAAAAACATGGGGGAAATCCCCTTATTAGAGAAACAAAACCAAATTCACAGGGAGCGCGCATCCGTCTCCCCTGGAAACCCACCGAGTTGGGGAACGCGTTGTTGGAGTCGCCGCCGTGGGCGCACACCATGGGCGGGCTCGTGATCCACCCGCACTTCCTCTCGCGCATCTGCAAGCCAGCAACCAAAAAGGGTTTAGCAAACGTGACACCAAAGAAACGCACCGAATCAAATCAGTGGAATCCCCGGGCGTGAAATGGGTCCGGTTCGAGAACCGAGGGGACGGGGGACGCACGCGGTGGAAGCGGCGCAGGCGGAGGTGAAAGAAGGCCGGCGGGACGAGGGAGAAGAGCGCGAGTAGGAGCAGCAGCCGGAGGAGCCGGCTCGCAGGGAGGAGACGGCGGAGGCGGCCTAGGAGGAGGCTCGCCGGAGCGGACGAGAGCTTGGCGGCGGGGAAGAGCGGGAGCGGCGGCGGCTGCCGCCGGCGCCCGAGGAGCCTCCTCATTCTCTCTCTGCGTGCGCTTCTCCCCCGTGCACTACGAAGGCAGGCAAAACTGAAGAAGCTGAGCCCAGTTGGAACATTATGAAAAGGCCAGGGTCCAGCCCAGCCCAGCCCAGCCCATCTGGCAATTTAAGCCTACGATAGATTAGACGCAGAGAACCCATAATAATAAATGAGTTGGATAGGAGCTTCGGAGTACGGCAAAGTTGCATTTTCATATACCATGCGATAATGCCGGATCCATCTTTTTGGAAAAAAAAATCGGAGCACATAGCATGCCATACATGCACAGACTCTCTAAATTCTTCGTAATTACTAGTTTTAAAAATTTTAATTAAAAAAGTACTTTCCAACAGCTTCTCTATTTGATTATTCAAACATAACTACTCTCTATTCCGGATTTCTCGCTAGCCAAATATAGAAAAGAGAATAGTTTTCCAGAGTGTGCACAAGATATGGAAAAGCTGTTGGAAAATGAAAAGATATAGAAAACGATCTTTATGCAAATGACTCTCTAAATGATAATTTAGAGAGTGAGATTTAGAGAGTCTTTTGGAGATACTCTTATACATTTCAGCAGAAAGATACAATCGACTTCTCATTCTACAACATACCGACATAGCCCTCATTTTTGCATTAAAGGTTCATGAAAAAATAACAGAGAATCAGGAAGCACCCAAAACAAGTAGCAAAAAGAACAAGGTGGTATTTCTAGTTATAGACCAAACCATAGACTGCATAGAACTAATGAACAGCACCATTATAGCATAAAAACATCACCGATCTCATCAGCAAAGTAAGATCACAGTGAAAACGAGTCGATACTGAATCATACCGTACTTCAGTTTCGGTTCAAATCCATTTCCATGCTAGGCTCTACTGTTATGGAAACACTGGAGCACTAGCACACACATTTTCAAACTGGATTTGCCATTACTAACTCATTCACGATAAGATGAAATATACGGCAATCGTTACACATTGCCATTGTTGAAAGACAAAAACCGATGGAATGTCACAAAGGACTAGAAAGTTAGTGCGCAGGTTCAGCAATTGAAGCACTTGTGATTTTGATAACCATCTCACTCTCAATATTGCAACCAGCAACTTACCTCAGCACATCCATCAATTAAAACGATCTCACACTGTTCAGCTAGTGGAAACCATATATATGCATTAGATACCAAATTGAGATAAATCAAAGTTCAGCCCAATCGAGATTAGCATCACGTGTTCGGTGAAATGCAGAGTTTAAAATGCATATTTATCAACAAACAAATGGGAAGGAATACCCACAAGGCATGGGAAAGTAGTATGCAGGTTTAACAATTGTAGCAGTATGTTGTGATTTCAACAACCATCTGACTGAACATTGCAGTCAGCAACTACCCTCACTCTGAACATTGCAGTCAGCAACTACCCTCACTCTGAACATTGCAATCAGAAACTACACATCTCTGAATATTTCATCATCTGAAGCAGCTCACTCTGAATACCGCAACCAGAAGGATGTCAATTAACACGATCTCTGACTAGCTAACTAACTCTGAATACTGCAATCAGAAACAACCTCACTCTGAATATTGCGACCAGAAGCACGTCGATTAACACGATCTCAGACTAATCAACTCATGAAAACATGTCGCCGCCTCAAGGGAGAAGCCAAACTGGAGCAGAGTGGTCCGATGGGTCTGACCTCGGGAAGCAGCGCTGGACATGTCCTTCTGACCACCTCCCGTTGTCGCTGAAAGGGTACTGCCTCACATTGGCGTCGCCGAAGATCACTGCCGCGTCGTAGAAATCCCCATCATCCAGGAAGTAGATGCCGGCCTTGAAGCCCGGGTACTGATCGACCTCGTGGGATCTGGAGCAGCCATGCCCGACGAACAGCATCCGGCCACCCAGAGTGTCCAGCTCGCTCCATGACGACCACTGGTACTGAACAGCGAAGTTGCCACCGTCTTCGGCATTGTCGATGTGGGCTTTGTCGCCAGAATTCTGCTGTTCAATCACCCGGAACACCTTGAACTCGTTCGTCGGCTGATTAGGCCGCTGAGGCGTGAACCTGACGACCATGAGCAGCTCCCCGCGGGACACGACGAGGTAGCGAGCGCGGACGAACCGGTGGTCCCTGCGCGCACTGGGCAGGAAGGGGCGCAACGCCTGGTCCGCTCCCAGGTCCCCGTTCTGCAGCACGGTCGGCTTGCACACGACGATGTGGCCGTCGCGGGTGAGCAAATGGAAGGCTCGGCGGTGGTAGACGATGTCCTCCACGTCCACGCCGAGGCCAACTCGGACCCCAACGGACTGCACGGCCTCGTGGAGCCGCTGCGCCCCCACGCGCCAGAGCGCGACGCTCCGCTGGCGCGGCGCCTCGACGGTCGCGACGATGGCGGTGGCGACGCAGCTCGCGTCACCCTCGCGCGGCGGGGACGAGAGCGTGGCGGCGAGGGCGACGAGCGTGTTGCCGAGAACGCCCGGGAGGCAGTGGTGGACGACGCCGGTGCGGACGTTGAGGAGCAGGTGGCTGGCCGTGTCGCGGAAGTGGAGGAAGAGCCAGGCGCCGTCGTGGGAGCCGAAGAAGCGCGCCCCGGGCGGGGTGACGGAGAGGTGGTGGTGGACGCGGCAGCCGCTGAGGACGCAGCAGGCCGCGCGGATGGCGCCGTAGGGGACGGGGTAGGGCGCGGGGAGGAGGAGCCACGGGAGCGCGCGCGGCAGCGGCTGCGGCTTCGCGGGCGGGTCGAAGGCGGCCGCCGCGCGCCACGCGCGGCAGACGAGGCGCGCGCGGTGGCGGTCGACGGGGCACGGGACGCGCGCGAGGACCTCGTACAGGTGGTCGGCGGATAGGTCCGCCCAGGACCGCGGTGCGGGTGGGGGCGCGGCCGCCATGGGGATGGGGGGCGGAGGCGGTGGTGTGGTTGCGGTGGCGAGCTGGGGTGGGGTGGGATTCGAATCCGCTTTTGTTCTGGAAGCTTCCGCGGCTGGCGGTTGCTGCGCGACGGGGTTGGGCCGCATTTGGTTTGGCCGTATGACCATAACGGCCATACTGCAGATTGCCAGATACCAAATCTGTACACCCATAAAAAAAAAAAGATGTACTCTTCACAGCTATGATTTACTTGGAAGTTTAAAATTGCCGTCTGAAATGCAAAGTCATCAGTACAGGGAAAGGACTAGTAAGTGCGTCAATAGAAAGAATATTGTAATCTGCATTTCGACTTTAGATTAGAACAGAGTGTTCAAAATAAAATGAATTTGGGTACTGTTAAGCCTGCAGGAGCTTGAGGACCCAGAAGAATCACAAAGGAGTGAGGAATTTCTGATTTTATTTCATTGCGACCCGGCATTTCTGCATTCAATTTTGTGAAATCTTATAGACAAGTAAAATCTTCAGATCACACCATAGCACTGTGCTGGGCGAATCAGAAAGATAAAAAGTACAAAATACATTGTAAATAGGTACAGATCACACTAGTTTCGTTTACGTTCAAATCCAATCCCATGATAGGCAGTACAGTGATAAAGAGGGAAAAAAATACCAGAGCACTAACAAACATATTTTCAAACTGGATTGAACAGACATGCAAATCCAATTCTGTGCTGGATTGTATTCCTACATTCACACAAATGTGCCATTCATGGCCACCATTGTTTCACCCTGCGTTCAGTTAACAAACTAACAAAGCCGACAGAATACCATCAGGACCTGAAAAGTAGTATGCAGGTTAAGTAATTGGATACTAGGAGTGTGTTTACAATTGTATATCACGGAAAAAAAATTTCAACCAGCAACTACCTCACTCTGAAAATTGGAATATGAAACTGCCTCGGCATGTCAACTAACATTGGTTCAGCCTCGTTGCAATTTAAGTTTTCCAAGCTGTTCTGACATTAGGAAAATCCAGAGCACTAACACATTTTCAGCTGAACTGCATAATAATGCAAATCCAATTCCGTTTCTGCTCTGTATTTAGTTAACAGAAACACATAGAATACTCGCAAGGTATTGGAAAGTAGTATGCTGCTTCAACAGTAGAAGCCGTATGTTCTGATCTCGACAACTATCTGGCATGATATGAAATTTCCAAATTGCAAAACCATAATTACATCTAGGAATCAGAAAAGTTAAACACGATATCTACCATGTTGCATTATGAGATGCAAAAAGCCAGAACTGTCTTTCGATTATCTAAAAATAGATCAATATGCAGATAGACAGAATCATAAATAGCAAATTAATATAAATCTATGTTCTCCACAATCTTGATTTTGAAGTGCATATTCAGAGAAATTAAGAGTTTGAAATCATTGATCTCGGTGAGAAAGCAAATTTTATGTACTTCAAATTGTAGTACCATGTCAATGACCAGTCATAATGAACTAGAAAAATATGCGGATAGCTAGATACCATTAAAATTAAAAATCTGTATTATCCACAGTTGAGATACATTGCAAGTTTAGTGAAAGGCAGATAACTTCCTCACTAGAAAAGCAGAGAATCTCAAATGCTAATTTATCAGGACATGGAAGATTGAACAGTAAGTGAACCATCATTTAGTAAATGTGGCATCCACATTCAGGCTCAAAACTCAAGGTTAACACAAACTTTAGACCAACACAGTGAAATCATGCACATCTTCTGCATACCTGTCCATTAAATTCGACAAAACATAAAAGCACAGAGAGTTGTGAGAGCAGTACAATAAAGGAGGCTTGCAAATGATTACTGCCACTAAAGCAGGTATCACTAGCTTCAGTGTACAGATCATCATATCATGACTGTAAATATGTTAAAAGTACCAAATCACACTAGTTAACCTTCCACACAATTCCAATTCCATGCTGTGTTGCGATAAGGAAAAATCAGAGCACCAACAAATACATTTTCGAACCGAATTGCACAAACGTGAAAAGCCGATTTAAAATCTGTTCTAAATTCAGTTAACAAAACTGACTGGAAACAACAAGGCACTGGATGTAGAGTTAACAAAACCGATCTGATACAAAAAATCACAGAAATGGAAAGTAGTATGCCGGTTCAGCAATTGAAGCAGTACATTGTGATTTCAACGACTATCTGACTCTGAATATTTCAATCAGAAACTAACTGATTCTGAATATTTCATTCAGAAACTACCTCACTCTGAATACCGCAATAGGCAACTAACTGACTCTGAATACTGCGATCAGAAACTACCTGACTCTGAACATTGCAATCAGATTTTCGTCAGGACCTCAACTGACATGATCTCAGACAAATCAACTCAAGGATCATAGGGTAGCTGAAAACATGTCGCCGCCTCAAGGGAGAAGCCAAACTGGAGCAGAGTGGTCCGATGGTTCTGACCTCGGGAAGCAGCGCTGGGCATGTCCTTCTGACCACCTCCCGTTGTCGCTGCAAGGGTACAGAATCACACTAGTTTCAGTTACGTGCAAATCCAATTCCATGCTAGGCAGTACAGTGATAAAGAGAGAAAAAAAATCTCAGAGCACAGATAAACATATTTTTCAAACTGGATTGAACAAACATGCGAATCCAATCCAAGGCTGGGCTGTATTCCTACATTCACGCAAATATGCCATTCAAGCCACCATTGTTTGACCCTGCATTCAGTTAAAAAAAAAAGCCGACAGAATACCATAAGGACCTGAAAAGTAGTATGCAGGTTCAGCCATTGACACACTACGAGTGATTTCAACAATTGTCTCACTCTGAAAAGATATTAGTATTACAACCAGCAACTACCTCACTCTGAAAATTGGAATATGAAACTACCTCAGGCCTCAGCATGTCAACTAACAGCGGTTCAGCCTCCTTGCAATTTCAATTTCCCAAGCTGTACTGGCATTAGGAAAAAACCAGAGCACTAACACATTTTCAAACTGAACTGCATAATAATGCAAATCCAATTCCGTTTCTGCACTACTCACAAGGTATTGGAAAGTAGTATGCTGCTTCGACAATTGAAGTAGTACGTTCTGATCTCAACAACTATCTGACATGATGTGAATTTCCAAATTGCAAAACCATAATTACATGTACTTTGCAGAATTAGAAAAGTTAAAGGCGAGATCCACCATGTTGCATTATGAGATGCAAAAATCAAGAACTATCTTTCCATTATCTAAAACAAGATCAATATGCAGATAAACAGATAACAAATTAAGATAAATCTATGTTCTGCACAATTTTGATTTTGGAGTGCATATTCAGAGAAATAAAGAGTTCGAAATCATTGATCTCAGCGAGAAAGCAAATTGCGTGTACTTCAAATTGGAATACCATGTCAATGACCAGTAATAATGAACTACAAAAATATGTGGATAGCTAGATACCATTAAAATTAAAAATCTGTATTATCCACAGTTGAGATACATTGCAAGTTTAGTGAAAGGCAGATAACTTCCTCACTAGAAAAGCAGAGAATTTCAAATGCTAATTTATCAGGACATGGAAGAATGAACAGTAAGTAAACCATCATTTAATAAATGTGGAATCCATATTCAGGCTCATAACTTAAGGCTAACACAAACTTTAGACCAACACAGTGAAATCATGCACATCTTCTTCATACAAGTCCATTAAATTTGACAGACAAATCATAAAAACACAGAGAATAGTGAGAACAGTACAATAAAGGTGGCTTGCAAATGATTACTGCCACTAAAAGCAGGCATCATTAGCTTCAGTGTACAGATCATCATATCATGACTGTGAATGAGTTAAAGTACCAAATCATACTAGTTAACCTTCCACGCAATTCCAATTCTGTGTTGAGATAAGGAAAAACCAGAGCACTAACAAACGTGAAAAGCCGATTTAAAATCTGTCCTACATTCAGTTAACAAAACTGACCGGAAACAGCAAGGCACTGGATCTTCAGTTAACAAAACCGATCTGATACAAAAAAAAAATTCACAGAAATGGAAAGTAGTATGCCAGTTCAGCAATTGAAGTAACCAATACATTGTGATTTCAACAACTATCTGACTCTGAATATTGCAATCAGAAACTAACTAATTCTGAATACTTCATTCAGAAACTACCTCACTCTGAATACTCCAATCAGAAACTAACTGACTCTGAATACTGCGATCAGAAACTACCTGACTCTGAACATTGCAATCAGATTTTCGTCAGGACATCAACTGACATGATCTCAGACAAATCAACTCAAGGATCATAGGGTAGCTGAAAACCGGTGGCCGCCTGCCTTCAAGGGAAAAGCCAAACTGGAGCAGAGTGGTCCGATGGGTCTGACCTCGGGAAGCAGCGCTGGATCTGGCCTTCTGACCACTTCCCGTTGTCGCTGCATGGGTAGCGCCTCTCATTGCCGTTGCCGAAGATCACTGCCGCGTCGTAGAACTCCCCATCATCCAGGAAGTAGATGCCGCCGTCCTTGAAGTCCGGCGGGTACCGTCTCGCGTCGTATGATCTGGAGCAGCCATGGCCGACGAACAGCACCCGGCCATCCAGCGCGTGCAGCTCGCTCCATGCGAAGGGGTAGTGAGCCACGGCGTAGGCGTCGGGCATGTTGTTCCTCCTCCGATCAGCCACCCGGAACACCCTGAACTTGGACGTCGGCTGGTTAGGCTGAGGCGTGAACCTGACGACCATGAGCAGATTCCCGCGCGACACGACGAGGTAGCGAGCGCGGACGTACTAGTCGTAGACGCGCCCACCGGGACAGAAGAGGACCGTGTCCCAGTGTGTACTCAGCATGTTATCTCCAGCCGTGCACACGCGGATGTGCTCGCCCTGGGTGAGGAAGAAGAAGCATCCTCCCGCACGGTCGTAGAGGAAGAGGACGTCCTCAGCATCCAAGGCGGCGGCGTCGTGGCCAAGGGGCACGGGATCGTAGGCGCGGTGCCAGCCCCTGCGCCAGAGCGCGACGCAGCGACGGTATGGCGGCACGGCGAGCGCGCCGCCTGGGGGTGGGTGCTGCCAGGACGTGACGATAGCGGCACCGACGTAGTTCGGATCGCTGGGCCAGCTGGAGAGCGCGGCGGCGTGGATGACCATCCTGTGGACGTACGGGTCGGTCCGGCACTGGAGCTCCCGCGGGAATTGCCGGACGAAGCCGCTGCGGAGGTGGACGGCCGTGTGGGAGCGCGGGCGGCGGGTCTCGATGAAGAGCCAGCGGTCGTCGTGGGAGCCGAAGCAGCGTGACCCGGGCGGGGGGACGGCGAGGTAGTGGTGGACGCGGCAGGCGCTGAGGACGCAGCAGACGCGTGCGCTGCTGGCGAGAAGGCGGACGGAGAAGGGCGCGGGGAGGAGGAGCCGCGGGAGCGCCGGCGTCCATGGGAGCAGGTGCCCGAGCCGCCTCCGCTGGTTGCGCATCACGTCGCGCCACGCGCGGCACAACAGGATGCGCCGGAGGATACCGTGCACGATGTCCTCGTGGCGGGGGCGCGGCCATGGCGTCGCAGGAGCAGGATGGGGAGGACTTGACTTGCTGGCGCCTGGTGGAGGTGGAAGAAGAGGGAGGAGGAGGCGGTTGCGAACTGGGCGGGGGATTCGAATCCCCTTTTTGTTCTGGAAGCCGGCGGGAGGCAGCCAGCTGTCTCGTTGCTAGCCGGACAGGCGGAAGTTGCTGGCTTCGACCGTGCAAATGTTGGGCCGCAGTAGTTCAGTTCAGACCGTGATGCCCTGCTACGAATTCGAGGCCCAAGAATCATTGCTTCTATTTTTTTTTCTTTCTTGGTTTTCTCTGTTTTTCCATACTAATTGTATATGAGTTGGACAAAATGATAAGATATGAATATATGATTCAGCGTCTTGCGTGGGATTTAAGAATTTTCACCTTAACAAAATATGTTTGTATTGTGGCATGTTCGCATGTCAGACACTGATATCTGCTAGCAATATAATGTAAAACTTGCGAATTGCAGAGTCACACAAATTGGGGGGCTATTCCCGGCCAATTTGGGCATCGTAGAAAGCCCAACTTGGGCTGGCCCACCTCCTCATCTTCTTCCTCCCATCTTCCCCACCTCCGCCGCCGCTGTCCACTGCCGCCAACACTATCTCGACACCTGTTCTCGACGCCGGCCTCCTTTTTGCCCTTGCCGCCGGCCCCGCCCACCGGAGATCTAGCCCTACCGCTGGCCGAACTGCCACCACCGCCGCCCCCAACCTCCCCTCTACGACTGACGGCCATGGAAACTGCCGCCACCAGCCCACCCCTGGCAACCCCGGAATCCTAAGGTCTGCCGCCTCCCTCCACCACCCCGGCCGCCGGCGACCTCGCCGATGGCCGCTCCCCCCACCTCCCACGCCCGGCGGCTGCTCCAACCCCTCCCCCTCCTCCCTCCCCTACCTCGACGGCGCGGCGAGCGGCGGTGGTGGCGGTGAGCCGTGGATGGACCTTGTGCGACGCGTCCATTGCCACCCGTGCGCGCTACTCCTAGTATTTGCGCACAAATTGTGTGCTGCAGGGTATACTAGTAGCAATACAACACAAAGACATTTTTCCTGGTCACATTATGCGTGCTGCTAATTGCAATCCCACGTTACATTGTCTCATAATGATATCGAATAATAGAGGAAGATTAAAAAAATTGCATTCAGCGCAGTTGGGATTTGCGTTCCAAGTTCAGAAAACTGCAGAGTTTGAACAGCAAATTTAACAGCACATGGGATGGTACGGTAAGGTAAGGTGATGCTAATTTGAACCTCTAGGCTCCCATCTCCTGCTACATCGTCAAAACTCTCTGCACTTCCATAGAATGACAATCTCTAGGCTCTCTGCATTTAAATGTAACAGACAATCTCTAGGCTCCCGTCTCCTGCTAGATCAGACACAACGGACTCAATAAAAAAAATGAGTTTGGCTACTGCAAATTCTTTTCAGGAGACGATCATGAAAATATTCTGCATTCAAGTTATGGCATCCGGTAGTGGTAGGCAAGCAAACAAACACCGTCGAACATATCTTACTGCAGTTGAAATGAGCCTATCCTAGCTTCAGAGTTCAGATCACACTATAGAATTGTGATAGACTAATCAACAATCACCATGTCATGACAAAAATACTGAGACTCTGAATGGGGTGCCAGATGTTAGATCGGCGAACTGGGAGGCGCTGCGCTGCGATGGGATTTGAATCCCCCCGTTTTGTAGTCGAAGGCCACGGAGGAGAAGCCAGCTGGCTCGTCGCTGGCGGCGGAAGCCTCGCTTGGGCCGTGGAAGGGTTTGTTGGGCCGGAGTTATTTGGGTTTGGGCCACAGTTATTTGGATTTGGGTCAGGCCCCCAACAAGGTCATAGTAAAGCTAGTGGTTCAAATTTGATGCGAGCCACGCAAATTGCTAGAATATTTTTTTAATAAAGGAAATTCCCAACTTTAACGTTCACAAATGAGTGTCTACAGCCAATCGTTACATGAGTTTTTAGACTTTTAACTTCAAACGAGGATCTAAAAATACAAGAAAGCTATGAAACAAAGAAAGAAATTAAGAAGGCTAAGGCCTTCTCTTCGTCCATATTTTATCCTTGCAAAACCACCCAAGATGATGCTGATTCTTCTGTGTCTTTACTTCAACCTTGCTACCTTGCTACATCTATGCATAGCAACAACTCCTCGCATAGCTCGTTTACTTAGAAACTCTTGACGCTAGAATCATCCGGCTAGATTATGGTAACGCCCTACTACTTTGCCAATCACTTGCACGGGACATACGGGCACCTCAACCATGACCGAGCATGAAAGCCTGGACCCCGAAGCAAGGCCTTCAACAAGGATGTGACATTAAGTCATCACTGTTGCTCATCGGCCTGGTCGGATTAGGTTTTCACATGAAAACTCTGAAAGAAGTGGTGCATAAGTCGCTTTGACAATGCCTTCGTGAAGGAAAACGACATCCACGGACGTCGTCATTGCCCCAGTTCAGGAACCAAGTTCAGCTTTCGTCGGGAACTTCTTCTCCCCATCCGGTGCCGTCATGAATACAACGCAAGGCTGCCACCACCACGCAGATCAACTGGCCCCCAACTCCGCCGACCGGGACTGATTGACGGCAGGCGCATCCCGTGGCTCGCCTCCCGTAGGAAGGGAGATCCGCACGACTCACCGCGTCAGCCGCACGTAGTAGCCTGGTGCCAACTTGGCCGAGCCACCCAGCGGACGGCGTTCGACACCATCAGCAGAGGGAGGCGACCGGACCTCCAGAGTTCGGGCGGTGCGGATCGAGCGGGAGGCGGATCGTGACGCCCGGTGACGGCCTCGAGCGTCGAGGACGGGTCCCCTGGGCCGGGGATGCTCAGATCCGGGGCCAGGGGCGCCGCCGCCCTCCCGGCCCCCGCCATGGGAGCCGCGCCGCCGAGCCCCCACCACGGGAGGTCGCACCGCAGGCTGCCAGGCCCCCACGGGGAACCGCGCCGCCAAGCCCCCACCGCGGGAGGCCGCGCCGCCGGGCCCTGGCCACGGGAGGCCGTGGGGAACCATGCCGCACGCCGCCGGCCCCAGCCGCAGGAAGCGGCCAGCCACCGCAGCAGCTGCCGCCCTGCGCCACCGCCGCTGCCACCCACGAATACCTGATCTAGATCTAGAGGAAGGAGAAAAGGGGGGAGGAGAAAACGAGGAGGAAGACGTTGAGCTCCTCGCCGCCGCCATCCTTGTGGCTCCGGGCTTCGGCAACCCACTCAGGCGGCGGCGAGGCCGGGGAGGAGGAGGTGCGTGGCCCTAGGCCAGGGAGGGGGAGGGTGAGGCCCGGGCGAAACGGGGACAAATTGCTAGTAGATAGCAATCTAAAACAAAATATTTTCCAGGACACATTATTTGTGCTGCAAATTCCGACCCCAGGTTGGACCGTGTCATTATTTTACCAGAACAGTAATCCGAAGAAAGCAAGGTACTAAGCAAAGATAAGAACTGCATCCTGCATGGTTGATACATGCACTGCAAGTTCAGAGAACTCGCACATTTCATGTTCCATTAAAATGTTCTGCATTCAAGTTATGAGATCCGGTAGACAGGCAAACAGACACTAAAGATTAGTAAGAAGAAGTACAACAGTTAAGTGTACACAGATCTTGTTGCAACGCGGTTACTGCAGTTGGAATGAGGACTTCCTAGCTTCAGTGTTCAGACCACATACTGTAGCACTCTGGGTTAATCAGCAATCATCATATCATGACAAAACTGCTAACACTATAAATGAGTTAAGGGTACCAAACTAGTTCAGTTTCCTGAAATTTTCCATTTCCAAGATGTGTTGAATTGAGGAGAATCCAGAGCACTAATAAACACATTTTCAAACTGCACAAACATGGAAATCCAGTTCCAGTACTGGTGCATTCGGTTAAAAAAAAAACCCATAGAAACACCACAAGGCACTGGTTGCTGCCGTTAAAAGGTGTTCTTCTAGCTTCAGAGCTTACATCACACCGCAGCACTGTGCTAGATGAATGAACATCCACATATGGACACCTTTTGACAGAATCATTGGTCTGATCAGCAAGACAAGTGTACTCACAGAGGGTGAATGAGTTATGGCTATCAGATCACACTAGTCCAGCATCCAATTAATTGCAATTCCAGGTTGCATTGAGATAAGGAAAAACGAAATGGTAACAAAAACAATTTCGAACTGAGATGCACAGTAAACGTGCGAATCCATTTTAACTTCTCTGCATTCAGCTAACAAAAAACGACAGAATACCACAAGGCACTGTAAAGTACTTCGTAGATGGAAGGGAGATCTCAACTACCATTTGAACTCTGAAAACATTTCAGAAAAGTGACCTAAAAAAGAAATGACACAAGCGCTTTTGTGTCTGAAAAATACATCTCTTGGCCAGCAGGTGACAGATCTGAAACTCTGAAAACATTGCAGTCAGCAACTACCTCAGTACAGTACGTCGAATCAAGATTTCAAACTAACAACTCTAGTATCATAGTCATAGGGTAGCAAAAAAAAAAACATCTGAATTCTGAAAACATCATTCCAGGCAGCAACCACCTCATCACATCAAACTACATGATCTGAAACCAGCCGCCGCCTGGTCTTACCGGAGAAGCCAAGCCGGAGGAGAGTTGTTCGACGGGTCTGGCCTCGGGAAGCAGCGCTGGACTTGGCCTTGAGACCACTTGCCATTATCGCTGCAGCGGAACTGCCTCTCGTGGCCATAGGCGAACATCACTGCCTCGTCGTAGAATTCCCCATCGTCCAAGAAGTAGATGCCTTCCTTGAAGCCCGGGTACTGGTCCACCTCGTAGGATCTGGAGCAGCCTCGCCCCACGAACAGCATCCGGCCACCCAGCGTGTCCAGCTCGCTCCATGCCCAGGTGTAGTACAGAGCGTGGGGGAAGGTGTGTCGTCGGCGTCTGGTGGCCTCTGCCGTTCCGTCGCCAGGAACACCTTGAACGCCGACGTCCACGGCTCTTGGGGACGAGGCTTGATCCTCACGACCATGAGCAGCTCGCCGCGGGACACGACGAGGTAGCGAGCGCGGACGAGCTGCTCGTCGACGCGCCCACCGGGGTGGCGGAAGAGCCGCGAGTTCCGCTCCACGCCGAGGCCCCCGTCGTGGTGCTGGACCAGCCTGGCCACGCGGAGGTTCTCCCTCTCGTTGAGGAACAGGAAGACGTCGCCGTGGTACCAGACGTCCTCCGCCGTCGAGCCCAACCCGATGTCCAGACCCTCCTGCCGCTCCATGGACCAGAGCGCGAGGCGGCGCTGTCGCGGCGGCGGCAAGGCGCCGCGACGGGGGTCGTCGTCGGCCCATGAGGCGACGATGCCGGCGAGGACGCAGAGCGGATCCTCCGGCGGCGCCGAGAGCGCCGCCGCGAGGAAGTCCATGGTGCGGTCGCGCGGGGCGAGCGGGTCCCGGAGCACGGTCGGGAGCTCGAGGACGCGGCCAGTGGGGACGTTGGGGAGCTGGTGTCTGCGCGGCTCGCGGAAGTGGAGGAAGAGCCAGGCGCCGTCGTGGGAGCTGAAGCAGCGCGCCCCGCCCCCGGCGCGCGGGGTGATGGCGAGGTGGTGGTGGACGCGGCAGCCGCTGAGGACGCAGGCGACGCGGGTGGAGCCGGCGGGGTAGGGCGTCGGGAGGAGGAGCCACGGGAGCGCGCGCTGCGGGGGCGGGGGGTCGTCGGCGGCGGCGCGCCACGCGCGGCAGACGAGGTACGCGCGGCGGCGGTCTACCGGGCACGGGACGCGGGCGAGGATCTCGTGGAGGTGGGCGGTTGCGAGGCCTGCCCAGGAGTCGGGAGCCGCCATGTGGCCGGGGTGGTTGGCCGCCGGGGGCGAGGTGGAGGAAGGCTTTGGGCTCGAATCCCTTCTTGTACGGGGGAATCCGGCGGAAGGGGAGCCAGCTGTTCGTTGCTCGGCAAGAAGCAAAGAAGCAGAGCAGCCGGCCGCAAGCAAATGTTGGTTGGGCCGCAGTTACTTCTTCCTGGCAAGTGGCAACCCACCACCAAAGAAGAATCGTTTTTATTTTCCACGTCGTTTAAAATTTATATTGACCTCTTTGGTACAATTGAATTTTTGATGCTATTTCCTATTTTTCTCCTAATGAAGCTTTTAAAATAGAAACGCTTTTAGGACAAGAAAAGGGGAATAAAGGGGAAGAGAAAAAAAATTGAAATGTGATCTTGCCATTGCTGAGCTCCGGCGAGTTTGTCAATTTATACTTTGTATAAATAATTAAATTTCGTCTAAGAAAAACGAGGCTAGTTTCATTAGTGATGGCTTAGTGCTTTTATGTCTGAAAATGCATCAGCTAACAGAAACTAACTAGTAACTGAGACCATTTTTTCCTTGTTCTTCAGAAGAAAGAAAAAGAAACATTCAGTGCTACAGACTCTGGGCAGAGGACCACTCGACCTTGACCAGTGTTAAGGAATACGCATGGACCAATTGTAAGCAACAACGTATATGGAAATCAAGAAATTTTTTTCAAAAAAAAAAACATAATGTGGTTTATTTGTGCAAATCAATTTGTGTTCCTGACGGGTTCCAAATTGCACAAAAGTTTGAATGTTCGTGTGTACTAGAAATAGTTCAGTAAAATGCATAGAGTTGCATGTAAAATTATCCACACACGGAAAGGACTCGTGAGTCAATGTGCCATCTACGTTCAGGCTTATAACCTCTACTTCTCACCTACTCTGGACTAGAAAGAGAACTCCGTAACAAAAATGAGTTTGGATCTTTGGCTATCGCTAATTCACTAGTGCTCCAGAATCACATTTCAGATCACTAGAAAGTCTTCTGCATTTAACTTCATGCTATCTACTGATAGATAAGAATAAGAATTAGGTGTATGCAGATCCTATTGGAGAGTGATTATGGCATTAAAATCAAACTTTCCAAGCTTCAGAGTTCAGACCACTGCATAACACTGGGCGATTAGTGACTGCTATGTAATGTTAGAGATGAAACTGAATTACATCTGTTCCATAAAAAAAAAACTGAATTACGTCAGTTCAGGTTCCGTGCAAATCCAGTTCCGTGGTAGAATAGAATGTAAGTACAGTTAACGAAAAACAGAGCTCTGACAAAATTCCATTCCTGCTTTGCATTCAGTTAACAAAAACCGATTGATCTCAGAAACCATCTCACTCTGAACTTTGCAATCAGACTATCAGAGACCACCGCACCATGTCCAATTAACATGATCTGACGCTAATCAACTCAGAATCTAGCCGAAAACCTGTCGCTGCCTCAAGGGCAAGGGAGAAGCCAAGCCGGAGGAGAGTGGTCCGACGCGTCTGGCCTCGGGAAGCAGCGCTGGACTTGGCCTTCAGACCACTTCCCGTTGCCGCTGCACGGGTACTGCCTCGCATCGCCGTCGCCGAAGATCACTGCCTCGTCGTAGACCTTGCCGTCATCCAAGAAGTAGACGCCGTCCTTGAAGCCGGGATACTGATCCACCTCGTAGGATCTGGAGCAGCCGTGCCCGACGAACAGCATCCGGCCACCCAGCGCATCCAGCTCGCTCCATGCCCAGGGGTACGACTGGGCCAGCTTGGGGAGCAGCATCCGCCATCTGGTGGCCCGGAACACCTTGAACCTGGACGTCGTCCATGGCGGAGCGGGACCGTCCGCGAACCTCACGACCATGAGCAGCTCCCCGCGGGACGCGACGAGGTAGCGGGCGCGGACGTGCTGGCCGTCGTCGGCGCGCCCACCGGGGTGGAAGCGGCGCTCCTCCCAGTCTGTTCTGAAGCCGTTCGGAAGCAGGGCCGGCGCGCACACGTGGACGTGGTCGCCGTGGGTGAGCAGCAGATGGAAGGCTCCGTCGTGGTACACGACGTCCTCCGCGTCCAAGGCGGCTACGGCGCCTGGCGGCGCGATTTCGTAGGCCCGCGGCCACCCCATGCGCCAGAACGCGACGCAGCGGCGGCGTGGGCGTGGGCGCGGCGGCACCGCAGCGGAGGAGGCGCCCGCGCCCGCCGCCGGGTCGTCCTGCCCGGATGCGACGATCGCGACGGCGACGCAGTCCGCGTCGTCCGGCGAGGACGAGAGCGCGGCGGCGAGAACGGCCATGTCGTGGGCGGGCAGTCCGGTCCGGGCCAGGAGCGCAGCCGGGAGCTCGCGGGCGCGGCCAGTGGGGAAGTTGAGGAGCTGGTGTCTGCGCGGCTCGCGGAAGTGGAGGAAGAGCCAGGCGCCTTCGTGGGAGCCGAAGAAGCGCGCCCCGCGCGGGTCGACGGTGAGGTGGCGGTGGACGCCGCAGCAGCCGGCGCGGGTGGAGCCGCCGGGGCCGGGCGTGGGGAGCAGGAGCCACGGGAGCGCGCGCGGCGGGCCCGTTGGCGGGAGGCTGGCTTCCGCAGCGCGCCACGCGCGGCAGACCAGGCAAGCGCGGTGGCGGTCGTCCGGGCACGGGACGCGGCGGAGGATGGCGTGCAGGAATGCGACGGGAAGGCCCGCCCAGGAGCGCGGCGGGGGCGGTGGGGCGGCCATATGGCGGAAGGGGTACGAGCCAGGAGAGAAGGGGGAGGCTGCGGCGGTGGACTCGCAGGGTGGTTGCGGTGGCGCAGGGGGAGGAAGGAAGGCGCGCGGGGGGCGGTGGCGGAATGGAATCGAATTTCCTTTTGTTCTGGAAGCCTCTGCGGCCGGGGAAGAAGAAGCAGAGGGAGCTGCAACGGTTGTGTCAGTTGTGCCGTATTTGATTGGGCCAACAAGCCCATGCAAGGAGGAAAGTATCCCAAGGCCTGCCTGCAGTTATAACGGTAAAAAAAAATTAACAGCCAATAAATCTATTTGTGATAATGGATCATGTCCTAATACCTGATTAGCTAAAAAACATATGAATATTATTCTATTTTTCTTTTAAGTCTGTTCCTTAAAGTTTATAGGCTAAACTTTTAGATTCTTTATCACTCATAGACAAATACGATTGCATAAATCCGACAGCTAGGGAAATTCAGTTAAATTTAATAATATTTTAGCACAATTTATCTAAAAATTTAGTTAATTTTGAAGGAAATGAGAAAACGACAGGTATATTTGGCGGGAACCGAGATATTTAGAGCTTTAATTTAATTGGATGATCTGTTTTCAGTCAGTTAAGCACGGCTCCAATGGACCTTAGCAAAAATTTTTGGTCTACATAATTTTACCCAACATCAATAGTAAAACGAGCATATACTCCCTTTGTTCAAAATTATAAGTTGCTTTAGCTTTTATATTTTTACTATATATATCTAGATATAACATATATTCAGGTGTATAGTAAAATCTATGTAAACCTATAATTTATACCGGAGGGAGATGGATTTATTGGAAGTCTATTTCCGATAATTAAATCTTGCTGTAGTAACAGGTGTACTTATTTTGGATGTGTTAGTCGGACAGGTTCGACAAATACTGCACAAGTTCGTGTGTGCTGTTGTTTGTTACCAACGAAATTTTCATTCGGCAATTTATACATCTTTCCTCGTATTTCTTTGTAGTATTTACAGAAATACCTTATTGCTTGAGGCAAAAGGCACTGAATAGGAATATTAATGACATGTTTGCTGGTGCACACCAACACCAAACCTTATGCTTACCCCAGATGAAATGTGACCAAAACTAGAAAAAAAACGGTCATGCAATTTTGCAGCCACTTCTGTCGGATTCCAACCGACCAAAATAACCACAGGCTCTGGGAAGTAGCTGCTGGAGCAGAGCAGGTCTCAGATGGCCTTGAGGATGTCAGCGGCCGCCTGGTCCTCGTCGAGGGGTAACCAGGTTCGGGGAGTCCATGGCCACGACGTCCTCCGTCAAGAACCCGTCCTCGTCGCGGAGCAGCTCCTCGCTGCCGTGGCTGACCAGCCCCGGCAGGACCAGCGTCTTGTGCAGGCCGGGCAGCAGCCGCTCGCGGTCCGTGTCGCCCTTGTCTCCGACGAGCACAGCCACCTTGGACAGGTCGATGCCCCATTGTATCGACAGGTACCTGCAGGCCGCGGCAGCTGATGGTCAGAAATGGCGATGGCCAGGGCCACAGGCCACGTCGAGGGAGCGCGTGTCCCAGCCTGACGAATAACGAGAGAGTTCTCAATCCTCACCTGAGCTCGCGCGGCCGCGACGCCGAGAGCGGGATGACGTTGAGGCGCGTGCACGCGCGCGTGTACACGAGTTTGCAGCGGAACCCGCGCATCCGCAGCGACTGCCGGATCGAGTCGACCTTCTTCACCTGCAGAATCCCAAGCAGGAGCTCGCTCGATCGTTAATTGGCTGTCGCCATGGATGGAAGAGGAGACGGAACGCGGGATGTCCAGCAAGAAACGGTCGGCCTCCTAACCTTGGACGCGCCCGCGACGGCGTAGGCGTGGCAGTGCGCGGAGCATGCGGCGTCGTCGTCGGCGAGGTCGGCCTCCTGCGCGCCGTCGGCCTTCCCGAGCCTCGGCACGGCGGACCGCACGTGCGCGCCGGGCCACCGGAACGACACGTGCCCGGCGTACTCCTCGTCCGCGGCGAGCTCCTTCCACAGGTAGCAGAGCTCCGCGCCGCCGCTGCAGATGAGCGCGTCGAAGGCGGCCGGGTCGGCGCCGCAGGTCCCGAGCGCGTCCGCGGCATCCCGGATGGTCATGCCGGTCGACAGCACGCACCCGAGCCGCCCGCCGGCGGCGGCGTCCGCGGACAGCGCCATGTCGACGACTCTCTTCAGCCGCTCGGCGTCCGGCTTGCCGTCGGGCGCCGTAGCAGTCGGCGGCGAGGACGAGGAGGCTCTGCCGCCGACCCGGCGCGAAGCCGGCCGCCCTGGCGGCGGCGCTGGCCGGGCGGTCCGTGACGCGGCGCCGGCAGAGCGCGTCCATGATGGCCGCGGCGGAGTCCCCGGCCGCGGCCTTGAGGTCGTGCGAGGCGTCGATGGAGATGGACAGGCCGCGGAGCGAGTCCGAGAGCGAACCGTCGGCGGACGCGGCGCGCGGGCTGGCGGGGACGCGGAGCAGCTGGTGCGGCGCCGGGTGGTCGCAGCTGGCGTCGACGTGGGAGAGGTAGAGGCGGCAGTGGTGCGGCCAGGAGAAGCGGTGGATGTTGCGGAGGCCGTCGCGCCGGCACTCGAGCCACCGCGCCTTGTCGGCCAGCAGGCTCAGCAGCGCGTCGGTGATCGCCGCCGCTTCGTGCGGGTCCACCAGCAGCCCGTTGTGTAGCGCCTTGAGGATGTCCACCGGCCCACCGTTCTGGGTGGCCACCACGGGCAGACCATACGCAGCAGCCTGGAGGACATGCGACAGGGCCACAACCAGATCAAATCAAATTGTTTCATCTAAAATATAGTCAAATCAAATATCTGAACCTGAAATTCAACATTTCTATACCTCTATCAGGGTGAGGCCGAATGGCTCAACAAGAGCAGGGTTTATGAACACTCCCTGCAAATGACCAAGAAAATTAGTCTTGAAGTTTGAACATGTTCTGAAATGGGTATGAATTTTATGCACTTACAAACAAGGGCCGGCGTACCTTGGTCTTGGCGGCAGGTCGGTAAATGTGCGGCACGTCGGTCTGCTTGTGGTGCTTGGGGTAGGCGACCTGGCCGTAGAGGTCGTATCGGTCGATGAGCTTGAGCACGGCCGTGAGCACGGTGGCGGCGCCGCCGGACATCTCCTCGATGTCGTCCCTGTTCCCCAGTATCAGCGTCAGGTTCGCGAGCTCCCGGAGGTGGCGGCTCTCGCCGTAGGCCTTGAGCAGCGTGGTGACGTTCTTCTTGGGGTCCGGCCGCGACAGCGCCAGGATCATCGGCTTGTGCGGGTTGGTGAAGAACCTCAGCACCTGCGCGGAAAAAGCAGAGCAGGTGTGATGAATGCTCTGCTCTGTTCCTAGCTGATCGAATCGAATCCCACAGCGATGGCAACGGCATCCACCTCCGACCAGATGGGCGGCATTGGCTTCTTGGCCTTGCCGGGGATGATGAGCGCCTGCAGGTCGCCGTCGCCGTCGGCGAGGTCCTGCGCGTCGACGTAGCTGAAGTCCATGCCGGGCGGGATGACGACCATCCGCGGCATGTAGCGGCCGAGGCAGCTGACCCCGCGGCGGCGGCGCACCCGGAGCTTGCGCTCCACCATGACGTCGAAGCCGTCTTAGAGGCCCCACTGCTCCTCGATCTCCTGCTTGGTGCTGGTGACCACCACCTCCGCGGCGTCCAGCCCAGTCTCCTCGGCCTCGATCCGGCGCGCGATGCGGTAGCTGCCCTGGATCTCGGCGCGCGGCATGCGGCCGAGCTTGAGCAGCTGCTCCAGCTTGTTCCGCCCCAGCGAGTGGCCCGTCATCACCATGGGCACGTTGAACGCGCTCGCCAGGTGCGCCGCCACCTCCGCCGCGTCCGCGTAGTGCCCGTGGATCACGTACGGCCACACCGGGGCCGCCGCGCCGGCGCCGTCCGCGCCGCCGCCGGAGAGCTGGTCGCCGAGCGCGCGCGCGACGTTGGTGACGTGCGCCAGCGCGCGGTCCACGAACTCGGGGATGTGCGGCCACAGGGACTCCTTGGGGAGGTACTGATCCCGGGGCCCGCACGGCAGCCGCACGATGTAGGCCCCACCGTCGCCGCCGTCGTCGGTGTCGGAGGGGCGCGTGATCATCTCGACGGGCTCGCCGTAGGTCCAGTCGACGTCCGGGCAGGAGATCTGCCGCGTGAGGAGGTCCACGAGGTGCACGCCGGCGGCGGCCGCCAGAGCCCGGGCCAGCTACACCACGTACTTCACCTGCGGACGTGTGGAAAGGGTAAAAGGGGAAATTTATAAAAAGGTAAAGGGTAATTCGGTCAAAATGAGCTCGGCTCCGGTCCACGGTCCGCCAGACGTGTCAACGTCGTCTGGACTGGACTCTGGACTTGACCATCCCGGGATAAGAATAAGATAGCTCGGTGTCAAGTAGGAGATGTAACAAATCGCAATCAGGACAACTCCATCCAGAGAGTTCGAAATTTCTACTTTTAAATCTCATTCACCTAAAATTTTATCAAATTTGAAGGGAAAATTTTGAACAGGATTGGCTTTGTAGATGCTGAGAGCGACCTGGCCCCTGTGTCAGAGTCATAGCCGATCTCCATGTTCTCCCCACGGACGAGCCCGTTTATGCTGCAACTGGACGCAACCCAATTATATTCAAATCATCAGTGGACAAAAGCGTGACGTGTTGGTCAGTGATCCGCTAGATTGCAACTGATCATCACTTTGATTCGGTGCTACCTGATGAGGACGATGTAGAGATTCCGGTCGTCCTTGGCCGCCTCGTCCTCGTCGTTGGAGATGATCTGCGTCTCGGAGCTGATCCTCGCCAATCGGCTCTGCTGCTGCTGGTCGCCGCCGGCCGCGGCCGCCGCGCTCGGGGGCTGGAGGGCCGGGGCGCCATCGAAGCGGTCCTTCCCGCCCTCGGAGAGCTCCTCGGCGGCCTCCCTGCTGATCAGCTCCAGCTCCAGCCGTCGCCGCGCCAGCTGCCGCGAGTACTCCCACTCCACATGCCAGCATCAATAAAATTCTTCTTACATGAGAAAGCAAAATTTTAAACCGCCTTCATCACGGAATAAGATGTCACGGCTTCACTGCATTTGGAACCCAACACTGTAACATACGCAAAGGTATTTTGTAGAATCCCTGTGGGTACAGAAAATCCTACGCTCCAGATGGGGCTTTATCGGGGTAACTTTCACTACATTTATCGCACGTGGTGGTCGTAATCGCAAAGTGATGGTTAAATTGCACACACATCAAAATTTCAAAGTCTCTGTATAAATATACAGTCTAGTGATTAATTCAGTTCCATTTTCAGGAGGGAAAAGGTAGAGGTGAAGGAAAAATCGGTCGAGAAAAAACCAGGTGACAGTTTAGTAGACGTGCAGGTTAATACGCGTTTTCCGTACGTCCCCAAAACGAAACACAGGGTAGGAAACCAAACCATGAACCGCCATGGCCCGGAGGCAACTGGCCACGAGAGTCAAACAACCCAACCCGAGTGCCCTACGGGCCAGGCTACCTAGGGATGGTGCCCACAGGGATCGATGCTCTGCTGCTCTTTTGAAATTAGAAAGGATATGCTTATCAATGACAAGTGAGGCTAAGGTTACAGCATACTAGTACATGGCGCGCGCTATCGTGTCATTCGTATGGACTTTATATGTCTGTGGGTATTTTTTAATGTGCCTATATTTAGACGTAGTAGACGTGTTGCTCTAACGCTGCTAAATATGTGATTTGTCCTGTGGTGTTTACTATGGATCGAACAATGTGATGCATAATCTGCATCTGCCAATGATACTATAGTTGCAATCATACATATGTATACTAGTATAGTGTCTGTGCGTTGCTATGGATAATATAAATTTTATCCAAATCTACATAAGACCACCAACTTTATGATCTTTCACTACGTGTACAGGTCTGTGAGACATTGATTGTTCGGTTTCCAATTAGGATTCCAATTGGTTTGTTCGGGTTCCGATTGGGATTCCAATTGATCTATTCAGCTTCGATTAAGATTACGATTGATTTGTTCGGTTCCGATTAGAATTGCGATTGACGGACTAAGAAATCACCGCTTGCTTTAGAAATAGTAGAGAAAGAAATATGCACGGACATTTATACATTTGGTCTCCTTGGAAATACTCTTGAAGTTAACAATTTGCATACTTTGGTCTAGAGTTCCAATTATTTAAATTTAGAAAGTTTTTGAACTGAGAAGAAGGTTGCATATTTTAAATCAATTCGCACAAAATAAAGGAGTATAGCAAATAGTTAACCTAGAAAACAAATGAGTGGGTCTGCAAGTAATAGTGTGCGGATACATAAGGATCTGCAAGTAAATGCATTACTAGTTCATCACCTTTAGCTATAGCAGCTTGAGTTGGCTGGTTATATTTGACAGTATATTAGAATATATTAAGCAGTACATTGTTGCAATGCTCAATATAGGAGCTACATATTTTTTCTTCAAATCAAACTCTTCTTCACACTAATCTAGGATGTTTCAAGTAAGCTGCTTAGTTCAGCTGCACCCAGTTGTAGCAACCTTGCATTTGAAAACACACATAATAGTAATTAGATTTGTAGGTAGTCACAAAGATAGGAAAGGTGCTTTTGAAGTTTCATACTTGGCATACTTAGAAACAAAAGGTCCATCACAGCTCTCACTGATCATCTGTTTTGGTAGTTTTTGTGAGGGAAACATCTTGTTAGCTTGAACAAGAATCAGGTTGATTAAAAGACCCCCCCTCCCTGTTTGGGCTTCTCTCCGCGCTTCACGGCAAAAATGGGACACGTGTCGTTCAGCCATGAATTTGGAAAGCTCTCGGATTTTCTAAAAGTCACAACTAAACCCAACTCGTTTGGACCGTTCAACATTCCATATAAACTCTCAAACTGATATTTATTTCAATACAAACGAGAAATTCGATAATACCGTCGTGTTTAAAAAAATCCCGCGAGGCACTTTTACATTTACCCCATCCAACAGCCTCGAACCCTAACCCCTCTCGCTCTCCTCCTCCAGCTCCCCACTTCCCTCTCCTTCCCTCTCCTGCTCCGCGCCGCCACCCTCTCTCTCCCTCTCTGTTGTTTGCCTCCCTCCCCTTCTTCCTCTCCGCCCGCCACCGCTCCTTCACGCCACTGCTCCTCCTGCTCTCCACCATCGCCGCCCGCTCCCGCGGGATCCACGCCGCCCCTTTCCCCAACCCTATCGCCTCTCTCTCTCTCTCTCTCTCTGTGTGTGTGTGTGTGTGTGGGTGTGTGTACCCGGGCGTCGCCTTCTTCCCGGTGACGTTCCTCCCTGCCCCTCACCCCTCCATGCGGCACAGGCCGGCGTGGATCCGGCGGGCCTGCTCTCGGCGCGGCCGGCAGCACAGTTGCGCGTGGGAGACAGAGGTAAGGCCGACAGCATCCATGTCGTGCATGCGAGGAGAAGTAGCAGCAACATGAGTCCCGCATGGGCCCGGCCCCATGGCCGATAGGAGCAGAGGCCGCGGTGTGGCCATGCAGCAGCGGCGCGCGTAGGTGGCACGGTGCGGGTTTGCAGGAGGAGGACCAGCGGCACGACCGACGAGGCATGTGCGTTGGCAGCACATGCAGCAGCGTGATGCGTATAGGCCAGCGAAGGAGCATGGCGTCGAGGTCCATCTCCAACGTGATGCCTCGGCCCTTCACGTGAGAGGGCCCACATAGGTTCCCAATCCTTATCGACTCTCGCTCTCCTGGATCCAGCAGGCGAAGCATGAAGCAGTGGCGCGGTCTAGCGAAGGAAGGCAATGGAGGCGACGGCCTTGCTGGTGGGGAAATGTATGGTGGTGCGGTCCATGCAGAGGTGCTCTCTTCTTTCCCCTTCCTCCCTCCTAGGTTCTCATCTGTCCTATATCTCAGCTCCTCTCTCCTCTCTCCTGCTCTAAGGTCTTGATGACATTGAGCTCAACGAAGGCGGCGGCAGCGCAACCTCGACTTCGAGGGATTCCCAATGCCTCGCCCGCCCCATCCGCTCGTCGCCTCCACAACTCCACTTCCAACACGAGTAGGCCAAGGTATATGGTTGTATGTGTCTGTGGGGCCGACCAAACACCACACAACAAGCACATTAAGGGCCCCTTTGGCGGCCCTTCAACCCAGCTCTGCTCCACTCTGCTCCTTGCTTCCCGCTGCTCTTGCTTCCTGCCACTCTAGCTCCCCAAAAATGCTCCTCCTTCAAATCGACCTCACCAAGCAGAGCTCGATCTTTGCATCGACCTCAACGAACCGCGAATTAAGCTCTTTTTCCCTGGAATTGACCTTACCGAGTCACGAGTTGAGCTCTCCCTGCATCAAACTAGCCTCTCCTTCCTCTAATCAGCCTCTCCTCCCTTTAATCGATCTCATCTAACCGGAGCAGGAAGGCGAGCGCAAGCAGGTTAGTTGTTTATTTTGTGCTTGTAGTTTTTCTTCTCTTGATGCACAAGTATTGTAAGGCATTGCATCATCTGTGAGATAATTTTTCAAAAAGAAATCATCTAAGAAGAATTATTACAACCTGAAATATTAATTCACTTTTTTTGAGACGAACCAGACAGGAGAACCGCCGATTATATTAAAAAGAAGAAACAACGCCCAGACTGGACACCACAACAACCAACAATTCACTTAACTATTCTTTGATCTGATAATACTTGCTCTTCAAATTTCCACGCGGGTGAAGCAGGCACATATGTTGACTAGCTGCAGAAAGTTCATGTTAGGAATTGCTTTCAGATGTAATTTAGTGTAGCAAGATGCAAAAATCCTCTTTGAATAAAACTGATTCATTTTGTTAATTAGTTAGTAATTTGTGCTACTAATCTCAGATTTGGCTCGATAGCTATAGTCAATTACATTGGCTGTTTATAAGGACTTCCATGTTTGTCATGTACACTCAGGATTTAGTTTCCAAATTATGCTCATTTCCTATCTATGTTTTTATTTGAGAATTATTATGGTCGCTGAGTCATATATCTTCATGTTTCCCAACTCATGTACAATTAGTATGGAAAAACAGAGGAAACCTAGAAAGAAAAGAAAAATAACGGCAACGAATGATCCTTGGGCCTCGAATTCGTTTGAACTGAACTACTGCGGCCCAACATTTGCACGGTCGAAGCCAGCAACTTCCGCCTGTCCGGCTAGCAACGAGACAGCTGGCTGCCTCCCGCCGGCTTCCAGAACAAAAGGGGATTCGAATCCCCCGCCCAGTTCGCAACCGCCGCCTCCTCCCTCTTCTTCCACCTCCACCAGGCGCCAGCAAGTCAAGTCCTCCCCATCCTGCTCCTGCGACGCCATGGCCGCGCCCCCGCCACGAGGACATCGTGCACGGTATCCTCCGGCGCATCCTGTTGTGCCGCGCGTGGCGCGACGTGATGCGCAACCAGCGGAGGCGGCTCGGGCACCTGCTCCCATGGACGCCGGCGCTCCCGCGGCTCCTCCTCCCCGCGCCCTTCTCCGTCCGCCTTCTCGCCAGCAGCGCACGCGTCTGCTGCGTCCTCAGCGCCTGCCGCGTCCACCACTACCTCGCCGTCGCCCCGCCCGGGTCACGCTGCTTCGGCTCCCACACGGCCGTCCACCTCCGCAGCGGCTTCGTCCGGCAATTCCCGCGGGAGCTCCAGTGCCGGACCGACCCGTACGTCCACAGGATGGTCATCCACGCCGCCGCGCTCTCCAGCTGGCCCAGCGATCCGAACTACGTCGGTGCCGCTATCGTCACGTCCTGGCAGCACCCACCCCCAGGCGGCGCGCTCGCCGTGCCGCCATACCGTCGCTGCGTCGCGCTCTGGCGCAGGGGCTGGCACCGCGCCTACGATCCCGTGCCCCTTGGCCACGACGCCGCCGCCTTGGATGCTGAGGACGTCCTCTTCCTCTACGACCGTGCGGGAGGATGCTTCTTCTTCCTCACCCAGGGCGAGCACATCCGCGTGTGCACGGCTGGAGATAACATGCTGAGTACACACTGGGACACGGTCCTCTTCTGTCCCGGTGGGCGCGTCTACGACTAGTACGTCCGCGCTCGCTACCTCGTCGTGTCGCGCGGGAATCTGCTCATGCTCGCTACTGGTCCTTTCCCTGTACTGATAACTTTGCATTTCAAACTGCAATTTCTGAAAACGTCCAATGTAAATCATTTTTTTCAAAGCTGTGAATAGTACAGCCTTTTTTTAATGGGTGGAGAGGACTGTACTACAGATTTACCTTAATTTGGTGCTACCTGGTATTCCAATTTGAAGTACACATAATTTGCTTTCTCGCTGAGATCAATGATTTCAAACTCTTCATTTCTTTGAATATGCACTTCAAAATCAAAATTGTGCAGAACATAGATTTATATATCTTAATTTTTTATCCGTTTATCTGCATATTGACCTTGTTTTAGATGATGGAAAGATATTTCTGGCTTTTTGCATCTCATAATGCAACATGGTAGATATCGTGTTTAACTTTTCTGATTCCACAAAGTAGATGTAATTATGGTTTTGCAATTTGGAAATTTCATATCATGCCAGATAGTTGTCGAGATCAGAACATACGGCTTCTACTGTTGAAGCAGCATACTACTTTCCAATACCTTGCGAGTATTCTATGTGTTTCTGTTAACTAAATACAGAGCAGAAACGGAATTGGATTTGCATTATTATGCAGTTCAGCTGAAAATGTGTTAGTGCTCTGGATTTTCCTAATGTCAGTACAGCTTGGAAAACTTAAATTGCAACGAGGCTGAACCAATGTTAGTTGACATGCCGAGGCAGTTTCATATTCCAATTTTCAGAGTGAGGTAGTTGCTGGTTGAAATTTTTTTTTCCGTGATATACAATTGTAAACACACTCCTAGTATCCAATTACTTAACCTGCATACTACTTTTCAGGTCCTGATGGTATTCTGTCGGCTTTGTTAGTTTGTTAACTGAACGCAGGGTGAAACAATGGTCGCCATGAATGACACATTTGTGTGAATGTTTTTTTTGAGAAACACAGTACAGACGCGGACACTCACAACACGCACGCACATTCACCCCTATGAATACACGCACGCAACCCTACCTCTATGAGCACCTTCGAGAGACTGAGCCGGCAAATCCTCGAGATTGACGAAGTCACCACAGGCGTCTCGCTGTCGACGGGAATGTTGCCTACCACTGAAAGCACAACGCCGTTAAATCCTAAGAAATTCGCTTCCACAAAAAGTCGAATTTAGGACCCCAGGTGCTACTGAGGCTCTTGTAACCACTAGACTACAGGCCCTTTCGCACATTTGTGTGAACGTAGGAATACAATCCAACAGAGAATTGGATTTGCAAGTCTGTTCAATCCAGTTTGAAAATATGTTTGTTAGTGCTCTGGTATTTTTCTCTCTTTATCACTGTACTGCCTAGCATGGGATTGGATTTGAACGTAACCGAAACTAGTGTGATCTGTACCTATTTACAATGTATTTTGTACTTTTTATCTTTCTGATTCGCCCAGCACAGTGCTATGGTGTGATCTGAACTTTGTCTGGCACACGATAGCGTACATTCTCAAGATTTTACTTGTCTATAAGATTTCACAAAATTGAATGCAGAAATGCCGGGTAGCTATGAAATAAAACCAGAAATTCCTCACTCCTTTGTGATTCTTCTGGGTCCTCAAGCTCCTGCAGGCTTAACAGTACCCAAATTCATTTTCTGTTCTAATCTAAAGCCGAAATGCAGATTACACAATTCTGTCTAATGACGCACTTACTAGTCCTTTCCCTGTACTGATGACTTTGCATTTCAGATTGCAATTTTAAACTTCCAATGTAAATCATAGCTGTGAAGAGTACATCTTTTTTTTTATGGGTGTACAGATTTACCTAATTTGGCATCTGGCAATTTGCTGTGTCCTGCAGCTCTTGTAGACTTACAATACCCAAGTTCATTTTATTTTGAACTCTCTGCTCTAAGGGCGCCTTTGGTACAGCTCCAAAAACGGCTCCTGAAGCTGTTTTTGCTGGAGCCGAGCCAAACACAAAAGAAGGAAATGGCTTCGACCGAGAAGCACTCCGGAGCCGGAGCACATTTTGCACTGCGCGCACGGAGCCGGAAAATTGGGCTCCGACGGCTCCTTCCCACTTGCGCCAGGGAGATGGCCCACAAGTTTCTCAAATTTACGCCAATTGCCACCACAAATAACAGAGGCGCTAGGCCTTCGCCTCCGCACGCGCTTTCTCGCCCCACGCCGCTTTCTCGCCTCGTGCAACAGCAGTGCCGGCGGCGCCATGTCCCAGGGCCGGCGCTCAACGGCGGCGCGCAGGGAAGGTCCTCCGGGTAGTGAAACCGGCGGATCGAGCCTTGCTGACCTCGATCCGGGGGTTGGGGCCGGCGGAGGCGCCGCATCTCGGCCGGATGCGGCCCTTCCCGGACCGGCGGCGGCCGGCCGACGGCGAGCGCAGCAGGCGGCCGACCAGTCCGGGGGTGAGACGGCTCACCAAGCATCGACGGTGGGCGGAGGAGTGTGGCCCGGCGGCGGCCCCCCCTGTGCTATCGGCTGTGGGCTGCTTGCTGGTTCCATGGCGGGCGGCGGAATGGGGCCGGATTGGTGGAGCAGCGCAGCGGCGGCCGCAGCTCTCGGGTCGGAGTGGTTGTCTAACATATTGGCGTCATCGTCAGCACCGGCGCCGGCATCGGCGGCGAACGAGTTCGAAGAGGCAATGTCGGTGCCAGATCGAGGAGCCTCTGCTCTCGGTGGAGGAGGACGCGGTGGCCGAGCACCTAGAACACCAGCGCCGATTCCTGCTACCCCTGTAACCGTCGATGATAGAAGGTAAAAATTATTGAGCTGTTTTTGATCCCAGACAACCCACAAAGGGAAGTCTCATCGAGCTGGGTTTAGAAATTTTAAGGAATTACAATCAAAAGTAGCTCGGCGATGCTCATATAGATGAAAGAAAATTATACTTTATCGCCGAACAGATTAGCTCATAATTTTTGAAAGCATATCTGCCGCAACAAGAATCAGAAATTTTCAATTGATAAACTGCTACATGACATCATTCAGACAACGCATTCGATAAATTATGCTGCATTTGGCATTGTAAAGGTTTGTTATATTCACCATGTCACATGGACACAAGTAAATCAAAAACAATACTTGCAGTTGTTGGAACTTATTTCCTATGCAAGCAAGCCACGAGGATGCAGCTGTTGGGCACAAGTTTCATAATGAGCTGGGAAAATGGAATGCCTAATTGGGTGTGAAAATGGATGTTGTGACGGTGATTATTTGGAATTGTGTGACATACCTATGTGTGAAAATGGTACCGTCAACGTTAGTAGTATGCTTGGAATGTGATGCTGATTATTTGGTGCTTGTAGAATGTCATACATCTCTAGGTGAAAATTGTATGTCTTACTTGTTATTTGGTGCTTACTTGTTATTTGCCGCTTGGTGTGATGAGAACACTAGAATAGTCTGTGAGATTTTTGCAGACGAAGTTCAAAAAGGAAAACGGTCAAGCACTCATTTGAATAAGACAGGTTATAAGAATGTCATCCAAAGGTTTCATGAGAGGACCGGTACTCTTTATACTAGAAAACAATTCAAGAATAAATGGGATAAATTGAAAATTGGTTATGGAATTTGGAAGCAACTGACCAATAAGGAGACTGGCATAGGATGGGAAGAATCAGGAAAAAATATAGTTATGCCAGAGAGTTGGTGGAAGGAAACAGCAAGAGTAAGTGCAAGTTATTTTTCATGTTTTACAATATTCCATTGTTTTGGTGAATGATTTATTTCTGTACTGACAATTATTCCTTGCATTACAGAAAGTAAAGGGATGTACTAGATTTAAGCACAGAGGGCTCCAAAATGAGGAAAGCTTGGGAATTATGTTCGAAGATCTTCGTAACACCGGGGATGATCATTGGTGTGCTTCTAGTGGTGCAAGACCTTCTCAAACAAATTTGGATTGTGATGCTTCTCCCATTAACCTTGATGATGAGGATGAAGCTGACAATGACGATGACAGTGAACCAGAGGAGGTGACGCCTACTAGTGTGAGAGGGAAGAGAGGTAGAGTGGCTGATAACAAGAAGGGAAAGAAACCTAAGGCAAGTGGAGGTCTTTGGTTTCAAGAACAAATGGGCAAGATTGCGGAGATGAATGAGCGAACAACTGCATCCTGTGAGTCCATTGCGAGGAGGGAGGACAAATCTGGTTGTTCAATCCAGGATGTCATGGCATTGGTGAAGGAATGTGGTGCTGTTCCAGGAACAAATGAACATTTCATTGCATCTCTTGTTTTTACCAAAAAAGCTGAAAGAGAGATGTTCATGACATTGGACACACCTGAAGAGAGATTTGATTGGTTGACTAGAAAGCATGACTGGATGACTAGAAATGATGTGCCTAAGTAGAGCAACCACTGTATCCTTGCAATTAGTGCTATTTATTTGTTGTTCTAGTTTAATGGTTTGTAATATGTAGGCTTTGTATGACTTTCCATTGCTACTATTTGGAGTTGTAATAATGATACTGTTTTAATGATTATTCTTTGTGTAATGAACAGATCTGATTATTCTTCGCATGAGACTGATGAAATTGATTCTGATGATGATGAATGGACTGTGAAAACTCTTGCATTGTTGAGGGGTGCTCAAAATATTCAATTTATGATTGCTATGCTTGCTTCCAAATATTTCTTGACATATCACGACAAAAGTGAGAATAGAACTCCATCACAGAGTGGCTTTGGTTGGACTATGGAAAAACTTCAGACTCCAGGACGGAGCCTTAAGATGTTCAGGATGGACCCACACCTATTCTACCAGCTGCATGATTTGCTAGCGAGTTCATATGTGTCACACCCGATTCTTGAAAGAACCAGATGCATCTCATATGTGCGCCAGGATCTCGTTCACACACATATGGTAGACGGAAAGTGTAATATATATCAAAGACAATGCTCAAAAGTAACTAAATAAAGTATTTAACAATATTACACTCCGTATAAAAGAGACACAAATGTCTTTAACGTTGAACCGTTATACCCTATACGAAGTCTTCAATAACTCCGTCTTCCACAGGCGATGACTGGTGAACGCAGGACCTAGAACTCCTCGAAGTCGTCGAAGATCTCCTCTTCAAAGTTCTCTTCTGAACAGCAGGGGCAAGGGTGAGTACTCTTATGGTTGGTACTCAGCAAGTGGGGTGAAAATGCAAGGCTATCAAGGATAGGCTAGGGTTTGCAGCAGCGGTTGCTTTTAGTTGGTCAAATATTTATTATCAAGCACCTATTGACTAGGTTTAAGTTTATACCAATCCCACTTTAGCAAAACATAAAGATACCATCAGCTCAAGTATTATCCACGAACCACAATTTAATTAATCTTCAAGTTTCATTATCATGTGAGGGTCCAAGCCACTCTTAACCGTGAGTACGGCTGTTATAACAGTTTTACACTCTGCAGAGGTTGTACACTTTACCCACAAATCGTGTTTCCCTGAATCGCCCGGGTTTGCAAGGCCCTTAAACACTTCCGAGGTGAGTGGCGAGGGTACACTATGAAGCCTTTACAAAGACATGTCGAGAGCTAGGCAGCCCGCTAGAGTTTCAGTAGCGGCGTGGTCCATAAACCTCCCTAATGGTCAGCTCCTTAGCAAAGGCAGCTACCCCAAGAGGACCGGGCTATGACCCCTATCACTGACCCCCTCCTTGCCCTTTCGGTAAGGCCACCAGCAAACTACACATCTAATTAATTGGCTAAGGTCAGAGCCATATGACTTTGTGGTTGCACTGTTCACTTGGGTGGTTCTCCATGTTCCCATTAAACAAAGTCGATCTTGAACTTATGCGATAATACCACAATACGTAACGTGATCCACATTGACAAAAGAGTAAACCAATACCAATCCCAAAGTTGGCAACTAAGCGTAACTACCCATCAAAAATAGTAAACCCAGGTATTTCAAGGTTTGGGGTAAAAGACTAGGTATGTCCTTAGCATAGGTAACCCATCAAGTTTATGCAAGCAACAGTAAAGTAAAGTGTATTTTCATGCAGTTGTTGGGATCAAATAGAATATGCAGAGGGGGAAATCCACTTGCCTTCGTCAAGCAACTGTTGATTCTCTTCCAAGTAAGTTTGCTCTTGATTTGGCTCGAATGTCACGTTGTCTACGCGATCATACAAACAAGCATACACAAACAAATAAGAAACAATACAACAAACAATACAAACAGAAAGCGAAAAGATGCTAAAGTTTTAGTTCATGGTGCAAAGATCGTGTGGGCTCAAGAATCGCTGAAATCGGAGTTGGAACGATGAAGATATGGTTTAAACAGTGATCTGAGGACCTAACTGCTAGAGTTTTAAGTCTCCCGAGGCTAGATCTGAAGATTTCAGGGGCCAAAACATAATTAAACCTTAAACAGAGGGTCGGGGTGCAAAACTATAAATTCTAGACGGCAGGTTCTAATTCTAGAAAAGTCAGGGGTCGGGATAGAAAAAGAAAGGGCTCAGCTTAAATTATTTTCTACTGATCTGGACTGCGGGTTGATTCCTGGAAAACCGAGGGGTCTTTCTGCTAAAGTTCTGGGAACGGCTAGGGTCGGGTGAATCTAATCCGTTAGATCAGAATCGGCGGCGGATCAGACGAATCGGCGAAGTAAGGGTCGGGCGAATCGGAGGTATGAAGAGTGGGTCGGGTAAATCGGCCGGGTAAAGTGAAGATTGATTCTGGCCGTTAGATCCAGATCGAACAGCAGAGGAAGGGTCGGCTCGACAGAACGAAAAGGGTCGGGCGAGGCGGAGTTTTAACTGGGCATAGGGTCGGGCGAGGCGGAGTTTTAGCTGGGCATCGGCGGCGATCGAGTGCGGCGGCGGACGGCCGGAGCTTCACCAAATCTGGTGTTTCGGGGCTCAATTCAAGCTGGATTCACGACGGGAAGTGAGTGGGCGGTACGGTGAAGGTGTGGGTGGGTACAGATTGGCTGTGCGGCGGCTGTAAACTGGCGGCCATGGCGACGGGCGGAAACAGGGGTCCGACGAGCAATCTGGTGGGCGGCGGAGCAAGAGAGAGAGAGGGGAATCTGGTTGGCTTAATGCTCACCAACTTGCGGAGCTCTGGCGAGAGTTGAAGACGGCGGAGCAGCTGCAGGTCGGCGAGTCGACGGAGAATCGGCGACACGGGTCGGCGGCGTTCCTCCAAGGCGCAACTTCCAGCGGCGCGCGACAGGGTTGAGTAGAGGAAAAGATTTGAGTTTGGCGTGGGTTGCAAAGCGGGGCTTTGGCAGGATTTTATAGGGGCAAATCGGCCGAGATTAGGAAGGCGGTGCTGCGGAAATCGATCAGGACTCGGGATAAGAAGAAAGAAAGAGAACGGGGTACGAACAACAGCTCGGAGTCGTTCTGGACTCTGGGTAAGGAAAGAAGAGAGAAGAAGAAGAAAGCGCCGACAGGTGGGTCCCAGCTGTTGGTGAAAGCAAGGGTCGGGTGAGGAAATCGGCCACTGGGTCGGCCGCGGAAAAAAGAAGAAGAAGAGGAGAAATTGGGCTGGCTGAAAGAAAGAATAGGAGAAGAAAGAAATAAAGATGCATGCACAATTTTTAATTTATGATTTTTATGAAAATACTTTTAGAAATTTTTAGCTCCTATATTTTGGGTGTTACAATATGGTCTTGAGTCATCTGTGCACATAAATTCTATGGAATCACTTGCTATGTTCCTCCTTGTGTGTGGTATGTCGAACAGTGCCATCGATGGTATATTCAACCATTCTTCAGAGACCATCAGTAGAAAATTTGAGGAGGTTTTGAATTGTGTGGTGGGTATGTGTAAGGACTACATAAGACCTATTGATCCTAACTTCAGTACTACACACTCAAGGATCAGTAATGATCGGAGGATGATGCCACATTTCAAAGATTGCATTGGTGCACTAGATGGTACTCACATTTTGGCAACACCACCTGCTCATGACCTCATAAGATATATTGGCCGACACTAAATGTTCTTGCTGTTGTTGATTTTGACTTGCGATTTACATATGCATCTATTGGACAACCTGGATCTATGCATGACACCAATGTGTTGTTCCATGCACTAAGACATGATTATGACAAATTCCCTCACCCTCCTGTAGGTAGGTTCATATTCTGTTATAGTTGCCATTAGTGTGCACATGGACATATTTAGAATGTAGCTCATATAATTTTACATATGTGCTTAGGAAAATATTACAATGTTGATGCTGGGTACCCGAATAGACCTGGCTACTTGGCTCCATACAAGGGCGCAAGGTACCATGTGCCAGAATGGAGGAGGGGTCCTGCTCCAAGCGGTGAGCATGAGCTCTTTAATCATTTGCATTCAAGTCTTCGTAATGTGGTAGAGTGTGCTTTTGGAGTGTTGAAAATGAAATGGAGAATACTTCTCAAGATGCCGACTTTTCCATTGGAGAAGCAAATGATGATCATTGCCGCAACCATGTGCCTCCATAACTTCATTCGTGAGAACAATGCACAAGATAAACATTTTCGCAAATGTGATCGGAATCTTGATTATGTGCCTACCATACCATCAAGATATGCACGACATCTTCCTTCCCAAAATGCAAGCGATACATCAACTTCTGAATCGAATGATCGAGCAATGGATAGATTCCGTGATGACCTTGCAAGGGCGATATTTCTGTCTAGATCATCATGAGCATTATGTTGGCTTCTATGGTTGATGCGAGGATTATGCCTCATCTTTTGTAAAAACCACTACTATTAATGCTGAGGACTATGCCTCATCTTTTGTAAAATCCAGTAGCTAGTAATTGCAAATGAGCAAAGACGTGACCATCACAAAGACACAAACCATCTAAAAGATGAGATCTAAAAAATATTTCTATTTATTTTTTTAATATATATGAACTAAAATTATAAATGGAAGGGAAACATACAATTCAGCTAAACAATCAAGTCATATATCAAGGGGCATATTCGACATTTGACACTTTCAATCCATTCATGAAAAATAGGGTGGAGCTGTTTTGCCAAACGTTTTTCAAAACGGCTTCAGCTCCACCAGAGAAGCCACTCCATCAGAGGAGCCAGAGCCGGAGCCGTAGCCCTGTCAAACTAGCCCTAATCTAAAGCCAAAATGCAGATTGCACAATTCTGGCAAATGACGCACTTACTAGTCCTTTCCCTGTACCGATAAACTTTGCATTTCAAACTGCAATTCCTGAACGTCTGTGAGCACGCAGAGGATATGGTGGATTTGGTTTGTGTATCTGGAATAACTAGGTCCGGTTACAAAGTCTTGGCCGCAACCGCCGCCAATTCGTCACCGGAGCACCGGACGACGCCAAATGGTTCTACAACTCGATAATCCCTTTACACAGAGCAGCTCAGATAAAAGAGGAAGCTACACGCACACGCCACAACTTGTTGGGCCTCAGACGCCAACCCATTATCCCCCGACATATCTTGGGTTGGGCTTGGTGGCGCGCATACTCCTCCTTTCAGGCCCATGAACGCCCTTCTTCCTGGAGCTTGCCCGCACATGTCTGCTGACATCTTCCTCCCCTTCACAACCATCTTGTCCCCATGCTGGAGCAGCTCGAAACTTTTCCTTCACCACCTGTTCATCCTCCCATGTAGCCATTGATTCAGGCCATCCCGACCACTGAATCAGCACTTGAGGAATTGTCTTGCCAGCTCTCGAACACAGACGCTTGTCCAACACAGCAACAGGATACTGAAAGTTAGCAGCAGGATCAGGAATGTCAGCGCTTACCTGAACCCCCACGCCCACAGCTGGCTTGAGTTGGGACACATGAAACACTGGATGAACAGAACTTGAACTGGGCAACTGAAGCTCAAAAGCCACTTCATTGATTTTCTGTACAATTTTATATGGTCCAAAGTAGCGAAAAGCCAACTTGTAATTTGCCCGAGCAGCCACAGACGACTGCACATAAGGCTGCAGTTTAAGAAACACCATATCACCCACTGCGAAAGTTCTGTAAGATCTCTTCTTATCAGCTTGCAGTTTCATTTTCTGCTGGGCACGCTGCAGATGCAACTTAACCAAAGCAATCATCTTCTGTCGCTCAGTTAACCATTCCTGGAGATCTGGTACAGCACAACTGTCAAAAGATTCCACTCCAAAATGCTTGGGAGAATGCCCATACAAAACTTCAAAAGGAGATTTACCCAGAGCAGAATATGGACATGTTTTATACCAGAACTCAGCCAAATGCAACCACTGAGCCCATTTTGTTGGACAAATGTGCACAAAACATCTAAGATAAGCCTCCAGACATTGGTTTACTCGCTCCGATTGTCCATCCGTTTGTGGATGATAAGAAGTACTCATCCTCAACTGAGTGTCTGCCATCTTAAACAGCTCTTACCAAAAATGACTGGTAAACACTCTATCCCTATCAGATATAATAGCTGTAGGGAATCCATGTAACTTATAAATGTTGCTCATGTATGCTTTAGCTACTGTCATGGCTGAAAATGGATGAGCTAAAGGCACAAAGTGGGCATACTTGGAAAAATTATCGACTGCCACCCAGATGCAATTGTAATGTTTAGAAGAAGGCAAACCTTCTATAAAATCCATTGAAATGACTTGCCAACTATGATCAGGTACTGGAAGTGGAAGGAGCAAACCTGGATACTTGAGTCTCTCAGGTTTGGCTTGTTGACATGTAACACATTGAGCCACAAACTCTTTTACAGAAGTTTTCACTTTAGGCCATGCAAATAACTGCTTAATACGCTTGTATGTCATAGGGAAACCTGAGTGACCCCCCAGCGCACTACTGTGCAGACTAGAAAGTATTTGGCTCTGTAATGCATGATTATGACCAATCCATATTTTGCCCTTGAATCTAATCACTCCATTAGTTAGAGAAAAATCCTTCAGTTTGGTCCCCACAGAGAGCTCTGCTAACAGCTTCTTGGCCTGATCATCCTTTTCATATCCCGGCACTACCTGCTCCAGCCACACATGAGTTGCTTTAGAAACTGCAAATATTTCCAAAGGATGATTGTCTGACTGTAAATTAGGTCTCCTAGATAATGCATCGGCAGCTTTGTTCTCCAATCCTTTGTTGTACACAATCTGAAACTGAAGCCCCATCAACTTTGTTAGTGCCTTGTGCTGCCAAGGAGTAGATAGCCTTTGATCATCTAAATGTATGAGGCTTTTATGATCAGTCCTGATCTGGAATTCAGCATGTTGTATGTAAGATCTCCACTGATCCACTGCAAATAGTATGGCCAAGCATTCTTTTTCATAAGCTGACAGCCCTTGTGTCCTTGGTCCTAGAGCTTTGCTGATAAAAGCAATTGGGTGCCCCCCTTGATGCAGCACAGCTCCAATACCCATGTCACTGGCATCAGTCTCAACCACAAAGGGTTGATCAAAATTTGGCAAGGCTAACACAGGAGCAGAAATTAAAGCTTGTTTGAGGGCCATGAATGACTCCTGAGTTTCAGTCGTCCATACAAACTGCTGTCCTTTCTTCAATAAATTTGTTAGGGGTTTACTGATGATGCCAAAACCCCGAACAAACTTCCTGTAGTACCCAGCCATACCAAGGAAGCTTCTTACATCCTTCACACATTCAGGTGTAGGCTAGTTTTGCACAATAGAGACCTTGGAGGGATCACTAGCTACTCCTTCTTTACTAATCACATGACCCAAAAATTCCAGTTTATCCCTGACAAAAGAACACTTTGACAGCTTGAGATGCAGATTGTGTGCTTGCAGCAGCTGAAATACTTGCCTCAAATGTTCCAAATGTTCTTCCATGTTCCTACTATAAATCAGCACATCATCAAGGAAAGCCCACCACACACTTTCTTAACAGAGGAGCTAATACATAATTCATGAAAGCTTGAAAAGTGGCAGGTGCCCCAGTTAGACCAAAAGACATGACTTTGTACTCAAAATGGCCGTGGTGAGTTTGAAAAGCTGTTTTGTATTCATCTCCTTCCTTTATGCGCACCTGGTGATAGCCTGATCTATGATCCAATTTGGAAAAGACAGATGCTCCAAATAGTTCATCCAGTAATTCATCTATTATAGGCATGTGATACTTGTTCTTCAGTGTATAAGCATTTAACTTTCTATAGTCTACACACAGTCGCCACTCTCCATCCTTCTTCTTAACTAGCAACACCGGGGAAGCAAATGGACTACAACTATGTTGAATGATACCATTCCTCAGCATTTCTTGTATCTGCTTTTCAATTTCATTTTTCTGCTTTGGAGTGTATCGGTATGGTCTGAGTTGAAAAGGCTGAGCCCCAGGTAATAAGGGAATAGCATGATCAAAGATTCTTCTGGGTGGCAAGCCTTTGGGCTCTGAAAACAAACTAGCAAACTCGTCCAGTAACCTCTCAACTTCAGTAGGAATGGAAGCAGACCGAGCACAAGTGGACAGCATGGATAATTCCAACATTTGCTCCACAGCCTCTCTCCTGATCAGCCCTTCCAACTGCTCACTGCTAATCAAGTTACACTGAGAAAGTTTGGGTTTAACTCCTTGTAGTTTCACTGCACTGCCCTTGTGCTGAAAAGAAAGCCACTTATCTGCCCAATGAATTTCCATGGGATTATACTGCTCCAACCAGTCCATGCCCAAGATGATATCATAGCACCCTAGTGGAAGTACCTTGAGATCAGACATAAAAGGTATGTCCCTGACACCACCAGGAACACTGAGAGATCTGGTACTGACAGGTCAACACTCCCCCATCAGCTACTTGCACCTTGATAGGTTGATTCAGCTTCTCCAGTTGAGGAAATAGGGGCATCAGATGACTTCCCACATAACTAGACGAGCTGCCAGAATCTACCAGCATAAGAACCTCCTGACAATGAATAGAGCCTTTTAGTCTGATGGTCCTGCTGCCTTCAAAACCATCATAAGCATTCTTTGAGATCGCCATCATTTGTTCTTCAGTCTCAGAAGGTACAGATTGACTATCCATTTCCTCCCCTTCTTTCACCAGTGGCCACATCTCTTCTACTAAATGTAAAGGAACAGCTACTGCACATTTATGTGATGGACTCCATCTTTCACCACATAACACAATCCTTTGGCTTTTCTGTAAGCCATTAGGGCTGCCATTCTATCATCGGCTTGAGAACGACCTCGAGAGGAAGAAGCAGCAGGACTGACCACAGTTTTCTTGTCTTCAGTAGTTGGAACATGAGAACTCCTTGGAGGTGGAGGAGGCAGAGGCATAGGAGACCCCCCTCTGATGAAAGGCTTCACCAATGTACTGCCTTCAGCTCTGCGGTAGTCCCTCCTGGGCGCATGGGCCAGGACCTCCTCCTGCAAAATGGCGAGGGAACAAGCAGTATCCAAGTCTTTTGGTCGCTGAATTATCACTACCATTCTAATCTCCTCTTTTAAGCCGTCAACAAAACGAGTAGTAAGAAATTCAGAACTCATACTATCATCATAGGCCAGCAGCTGATGTACAAGGGCATCAAACTGCTCAATGTATTCATGCACAGTACCTGACTGGAAGATATGAAAGAATTGTCTAACCAAGGTACTATACTGGTCTCTACCAAATCTATTAGACAAAGCTAGACCCAATTCCTCCCAAATCATATACATGACCTTGTGTCCATAGATTGCAGCCAAAAAACTGCAGGACCATCAAAATGCATTGTTGCAAATTTGACCCAAGTATCACAAGGAATAGCATAGAAGCTAAAGAATGTCTCGCAACGTTTCTTCCACAACTTTGGATTTGAACCATCAAAAGTGGGAAAATTGACTTGAGGCATGTGGGCACCTAGACTCAGTGACAGGGAAACAGAACTGGCCCCCTGACTCCGGAATTCGCGAGGAAGAAACAAATGGGGGAGGAGTCATGCATTGGTTACCTGTGACCGTAGGTGGCACTGGAATCGTTCCGACCCTAGCGCGCGGTGGCTGATGAGATCACGGTGGCCTTTAGGCCCGGACGTCCCCGCCGGCGGCGGATCTTCTAGATGGGCGGAAGTAGACATCCCGATCGCGCCACTGGGTAATGATTTCCCGGGCGCCTTAGGCAGCGAGTGGACTAAGAGATCCACCTTCAGTTTGAGGTTGTACACTGAATTCTGCAGATCCGTCACCTTGGAGTTGATCTGCGGCTTCCATGCCTCGATCATCCCGTGATCCATCGTGAGCTTCTTCAGAGAATCATCCACGCTCTCCATCTTGGATTGCACATCGGACAAGATCCGACGGGACTCCTCCTCCTTCTTCGCGTTCTCCTCGAGCTTCGCCAGGATCGAAGACAGTGGGTCATCTGCTCGTGGCGGCGACATCGCACCAATCTTCACTTGAAACCGGGTTCGATGCTCGTGAACCGGATCCAGAATGGGAAATTAGGCTCTGATGCCAGATGTGAGCACACAGAGGATATGGTGGATTTGGTTTGTGTATCTGGGATAACTAGGTCCGGTTACAAGGTCTCGGCCGCAGCCGCCGCTAATTTGTCGCCGGAGCACCGGACGATGCCAAATGATTCTACAACTCGATAACCCCTTTACACAGAGCAGCTCACATAAAAGAGGAAGCTACACGCACGCGGCACAACTTGTTGGGCCTCATACGCCAACCCATTGTCCCCCTACGTATCTTGGATTGGGCTTGGTGGCGCGCATACTCCTCCTTTCGGGCCCATGAACGCCCTTCTTCCTGGAGCTTGCCCGCACATGTCTGCTGACAACTTCCAATGTAAATCATAGCTGCGAAGAGTACATCTTTTTTTTTTATGGGTGTACAGATTTGGTATCTGGCAATCTGCAGTATGGCCGTTATGGTCATACGGACTTGTTGGCCAAACCAAATGCGGCCCAACCCCGTCGCGCAGCAACCGCCAGCGGAAGCTTCCAGAACAAAAGCGGATTCGAATCCCCCACCGGCCACCGCCTCCAACGCCTTCCTCTCCCACCCCACCTCGCCACCGCAACCACGCCGCGAGGCAGCAGCGGCTCCACCACCACACGACAGCCTCCGCCCCCCATCCCCATGGCGGCCGCGCCCCCACCCGCACCGTGCTCCTGGGCGGACCTCGCCGCCGACCACCTGTACGAGGTCCTCGCGCGCGTCCCGTGCCCCGTCGACCGCCACCGCGCGCGCCTCGTCTGCCGCGCGTGGCGCGCGGCGGCCGCCTTCGACCCGCCCGCTAAGCCGCCGCCGCTGCCGCGCGCGCTCCCGTGGCTCCTCCTCCCCGCGCCCTACCTCGACCCCGACGGCGCCACCCGCGCGGTCTGCTGCGTCCTCAGCGGCTGCCGCGTCCACCACCACCTCGCCGTCACCCCGCCCCGGGCGCGCTGCTTCGGCTCCCACAACGGCGCCTGGCTCTTCCTCCACTTCCGCGACACGGCCAGCCACCTGCTCGTCAACGTCCGCACCGGCGTCGTGCACCATTGCCTCCCGGGCGTGCTCGGCAACAAGCTCGTCGCCCTCGCCGCCGCGCTCTCGTCCCTGCCGCGCGAGGGTGACGCGCGCTGCGTCGCCGCCGCCATCGTCGCGAACGTGGAGGCGCCGCGCCAGCCGAGCGTTCTGCTCTGGCGCGTGGGGGCGCAGCGGCTCCGCGGGGCCGTGCAGGTGCAGCAGTCCATTGCGGTCGGAGTTGGCCTCGGCGTGGACGTGGAGGACGTCGTCTACCACCGCCGAGCCTTCCATTTGCTCACCAGCGGCGGCCACATCATCGTGTGCAAGCCGACCGTGCTGCAGAACGGGGACCTGGGAGCAGACCAGGAGTTGCGCTTCTTCCTGCCCAGTGGGCGCAGCGACGACCAGTTCGTCCGCGCTCGCTACCTCGTCGTGTCCCGCGGGGAGCTGCTCATGGTCGTCAGGTTCACGCCTCAGCCTAATCAGCCGACGTCCGAGTTCATGGTGTTCCGGGTGATTGAACAGCAGAATTCTGGCGACAAAGCCCACACCGACGTAGATGACGCCGCCGCCGACGCGGATGCCGACAATGCCGAAGACGGTGGCAATAACTTCGTTGTTCAGAACCGGTGGTCGTCGTGGAGCGAGCTGGACACTCTGGGTGGCCGGATGCTGTTCGTCGGGCATGGCTGCTCCAGATCCTACGAGGTCGATCAGTACCCGGGCTTCAAGCACGGCATCTACTTCCTGGATGATGGGGAGTTCTACGACGCGGCAGTGATCTTCGGCAACGGCAATGAGAGGCGCTACCCATGCAGCGACAACGGGAAGTGGTCAGAAGGCCAGATCCAGCGCTGCTTCCCGAGGTCAGACCCATCGGACCACTCTGCTCCAGTTTGGCTTCTCCCTTGAGGCGGCCACCGGTTTACAGCTACCCTTATGATCCTTGAGTTGATTTGTCTGAGATCATGTCAGTTGAGGTCCTGACGAAAATCTGATTGCAATGTTCAGAGTCAGGTAGTTTCTGATCGCAGTATTCAGAGTCAGTTAGTTGCCTATTGCGGTATTCAGAGTGAGGTAGTTTCTGAATGAGATATTCAGAATCAGTTAGTTTCTGATTGAAATATTCAGAGTCAGATAGTCGTTGAAATCACAATGTACTGCTTCAATTGCTGAACCGGCATACTACTTTCCATTTCTGTGATTTTTTGTATCAGATCGGTTTTGTTAACTCTACATCCAGTGCCTTGTTGTTTCCAGTCAGTTTTGTTAACTGAATTTAGAACAGATTTTAAATCGGCTTTTCACGTTCGCGCAATTCGGTTCGAAAATGTATTTGCTGGTGCTCTGATTTTTCCTTATCGCAACACAGCATGGAATTGGAATTGTGTGGAAAGGTTATGTTATGGTCGGCAAGACCTACCAGAGGAGGAGGAAGGGCCCAGCCGTGGCAGGTTAGAGGGGGACCATTAGGTCCCAATGGGTCATTAGACTTTTGTAATTAGATTGAGTTCCAATTATAAGAACCAATCTATTAAGTTGCTTAGGAGTCATCTCATCTCCCCTATATATATGAGGAGATATTGTACTTTTCGAATTAAGAAGTAATTAGGGTTAATCCCTTGTATTCTCTCTCCCGCCCTCGTTACTGTTCACGCGAACAGTAGCCGCCGCCTCCCCTGCGCCACCCCCTCCAGGTCTAGCGACTGCCGACATGGCCGCCCCTCCATCTGGTATTCAGAGCCAATCTCCTGGGGAACCTAAATCATTCGAGGAGATTGAAAGGGCTCTGCTGATCAGGATGGGCCTAGGCACCACATCCAACAGGAAGAATCAAGGGAGACGCCTCAACCATATGTGCCGTCACCCAAGCGGAAGGAGGAGCAACCCTAGAGGGACCAGCCCCGAACCGTGGAGGAGGAGGGAGCCAAGGAGGAGCAGCCGCCAATGGTGCTCCAGAAGCGCTCCTCCCACAGCCACAACTCTGACAAGGTGTTGTTTTCCAGCATATGATGGAAACAAAGATCCGGCAATTTGGCTTTACAGATGCCTTTTTTTTTTATTTTATCTCAGCGGACACCAGAAGAGGATAAAACCCTAATCGCAGCACTCCATCTATCAGATCGCGCCCTAAATTGGTTTGTTCAGTTTGAGGGCAATGAAGGAACTCCATCATGGGACACATTCGTGGAGGCGATCCGCAGGAATTTCGGCCCTTCGGGAGACAACCACTTGGGCGACCTTTCATTGCGGCAGCAAGGATCCCTAGTGGAGTACTCCAGGTAAGTTCATGGTACACTTATTCTACATTACAGGCCTCAGTAAGGAGCAACAGGCACACCTATATTCAGCAGGTTTATCAGATTTTCTGCGTACAGAGGTAGAATTACAAAACCCACCAGATTTGGAAATAGCAATTTCACTAGCCAGAAAATACAACCGACAGCAACAACCCATGAGGGGATGTGATGACACAGTTAGCCCAGCGGAGGAGAAAATACAGGTTTCATTGCATGCAGCAACTGGAATCTCTACAAGTCCAACAATGAAGGTCGAGGTGAATATCAATGGGCGTACCTTACTAGCGTTAGTGGACTCCGGCAACATTAGCTCCAACAGGCCTTCACGTCACAGTGACAAATGGAGACAGAATCCCTAACGTTCAGGTATGCCGTGGGTTACAATTCCTAGTTGGCAGAGAGAAATTCTGTATTGATTGTTATGGCATTCCTTTGGGCAACTCTGATCTTATATTGGGAGTCAACTGGCTTAGCTCATTGGGACAAATCATTTGGGATTTTGAGAATCTCACGATGAAATTCCGGAGGCACGGCCGGCCAGTGACATGGACAGGATGGGGGTCAAGCGCCACCATCAATAATGATGCTAAACTGCAGCAGACCAGGAGAGTTGATGGAGGCACTTCTTGCAGAATTCATGCCTCTGTTTGGTCTGCCACCAGCTAGGCGATATGACCACCGCATCCATCTCAAGGACCCCAATACAGCAGTGGCAGTATGACCATACAGATATCCGCAGATCCAAAAAAATGAGCTAGAACGGCAATGTGCCGAGATGCTGCAGCAAGGGATCATTCGCTACAGCACGTCAGCTTTCTCTTCTCCAGTCCTGCTAGTTAAGAAATCTGATGGAACATGGGGATTTTGTGTGGATTATCCAGCTCTCAACGAGAATACAATAAAGGATAAATTCCCAATACCAGTTATTGATGAATTGCTGGATGAATTGAAAGGAGCAAAATATTTCACAAAGCTGGATCTTCGCTCGGGTTACCACCAGGTTCGCATGAACCCAACAGATATTAAGAAAACAGCATTTAGAACCCATCATGGTCACTTTGAATTTCTAGTACTACCCTTTGGATTGACAAATGCGCCAGCTACCTTCCAAGCTCTCATGAATGATATACTGGCTCCATATCTATGTAAGTATGTCATGGTATTCTTTGATGATATATTGATATATATAGCTCTTCATGGTCCGAGCATCTACGCCATGTCCGGATAGTTCTGGAAACACTACAACAACACCAATTGTTTTTGAAGAAGACTAAATGCATGTTTGGCACGTCCGAGGTTTCATATTTGGGACATATTGTGACAGGAGACGGGGTAGCAGTAGATCCATCCAAAATCAGCTCAATTGTCTCATTGGCCACAGCCGAGATCAGTAAGAGAATTACGGGGTTTTCTAGGATTGGCAGGCTACTACCGGAAATTCATTAAGGATTATGGCTCCATAGCAAAACCATTGACTCAGTTATTAAAAAGGGACAACTTCACCTGGTGCTCTTCAGCAACGACAACATTCCAACAACTACAACAAGCTTTATCTTCGGCATCAGTACTTCAACTACCAGACTTCTCGAACGCCTTAGAGACGGGATTCGTTGCAGTTCTCCATCAAGGCACGGGCGCCATTGCCTTCTATAGCAGACCAATTGCACCCCGACATGCAAAGTTACCAGCCTATGAGCGTGAACTTATCGGACTTGCTCAAGCCGTGCGTCATTGGAGACCATATTTGTGGGGATGCCAATTCATAATCAAAACAAATCATTACAGCTTAAAATACATCCTGGATTAGAGGTTGCTACCACAACACCAATGGGTAACAAAACTGCTAGCTTATGATTTCAGGGTCGACTACAAACCAGGGCCACAAAACACGGTAGCAGATCCATTATCCAGGATGCACCCGGCCGAGCCATGTTTGATGGCCATATCATATCCTCATTTGAGTTATTTGAAGCTATCAAAAAGGAGATCTTACGTGACCAGTAGCTGACAGATCTGTTCCATGACATTACCACGGGAACAAAGGATAACCCATGGTCAATTAAGGATGGTTTGATATTACTAGTAAAGTGTACGTGCGGCACATACGTATTTAAAAGTTATTAATCATCAAATTCATTAAGATAGTCTGAAACAAAATAATACAGTAAGTATTCAACATTGTGATATTGTACGCAATGAAATACACTTGCCCTTTGCACCCACCAATATTTTTGTAGCAAGAGTCATCAGCCTTTGCAAGAAGGTTAATCAATTGAGATCTTCCAGTAATATTTATGCACATTACCTATGTATCAACAATCTTAATCGGCTCATCGATTCCTATATGACCATCAACTGCCAGATATGTTCGTCAACATTTCATGAATGAGTTAAAAGGCAGATTTAACCTGAGCATAGAAAGCAAGTCAAAAGACGGGACATCATACAAAATGGCTGCAAGACATGAGATGCTCATAGATGTAAATGATGAAAACACAGGTACCATCTAAAATCACATAGTGCCTGATCATGTTAGAGGATATCCTAACTCACATAAATAAAAATAATTTCCCCACATCCTCCCCGCAGTAACCAAATGATATCAATGTGAGCTCATATACGTTCCAAAAAAGAAGACGACAATTCAGACTGCAATGCTACCTGGCATGTTGTGAAACCAAAACATTGTTAGATTCTAAATCAGAGGATAAATGTATAGCTAAACTCATTATTGCACTTACAGTACACGTATCTTATCATCATACTATTTATATGTTTTAAGGTAATTTTGAGGGTTCTAATAATAAATAACTCGTATAAAAATATGCTCTACAAGCTAATCGCAGTAGTACTATTCCTCCAGATGGCAGCCATTCCTCTCATCGGCCGAGTCGTCTTCGTCATCCAGGTTGCAGTCACACCTCTCGTCAGCGCGATTGTCGTCGATCGAGACGCACTGCACGAGGCAAAACTTGCTTCTGCCTCCCATGTACACGAGGGTGGCACCAACGTGCCTCTCGATCGGGTCATCCCTGAACAGCTTCTCCTTGCTTAGCTTCCGGGCTGGGCACTGCCCCTTGCCACCGGCGTCGGGGTTGGTGGGCACTACGCCACTACATCGCAGGAGCCGACCAGAGGTGGCCGATGCTGTCCAGCTCCCCCGAAAACCCAACCCAGGCGCCATCGCTGTCAAAGTGCGCGCGGCCGGTGAACGGCAGCGCTCAATTGCCGTGGTGGTGCCAGACGCCGCCATGCTCCTCCGTCTCGAACGAGAATGTCGCGGCAGAGGCGCCATTCTTGATGCTGATGAAGAGGAAGATAGTTTGCCCGTCAGCGTGCACGGCATATGAGGTGACGTGCCTGCGCTCGAATGCAGGTCGGGGATCTCAAACCACGACCACTCCCTGGCCTCCTCACCGTAGGGCCGGCGTGCCATGGTCTGCCCGTCGGCGTGCACGACATAGGAGGTGGCGTGCCTGCGCTCGAACGTCGGGTCGGGGATCTCAAACCACGACCACTACCTGGCCTCCTCGCCGTAGGCCGGCGTGCCAAGCGGCGGCGGCGGCGGCGGGTCGAGCCAATTGAAGGTGCCGTCAGCGAGAGCAAAGAGCCTGCCGCCGGCGGGGATGTGGATGGGGTCGGGCCCGAACATCTCCGGCCAAGGGGCAAAGAGGCAGCTCGCCGTGCGGACGTCGAAGACGGCGACGTGGTGCTCGAGCACAGAAGCAAGCGCCGTCCCGGGGGCTATGGGCTGCAAAGCTAAGATCTTGGAGTCGAAGGCGGCGGTGAAGTACATGGCCACCCCGCGCTGTGCCTCGAAGCGGAAAATGGCCGACGGCAGGCGCTGGTCGCTTGAGGTGGTCCGCGCTGCGGTCGGGCACCGGGGTAAGGCAGGGGAGCGCGAGCGACGGGACGGGGTGCGGGAGCTCGGATGCTGCAGCGGTCGGGTCGGAGAGGGGTAGGACCGTGGCGGGTGACAAAAATAAATAAATTTAGGCAGAAACACTCTCTAACTATCGATTTCTATGAATCTACCGCTCCTCCCACCTCCCTCGATCCCGACTGGCGGACCCAGCGTGAGGGGTACAGTAGACCCGATCTGGATGAGAAACGTTTTTAATTATTTTGAATGTTTATAGTATAGATACAGAAACCAGATTTAAAATTTATCTTCCAAAGACATCCCCATTAATACAACAGATATTGGACGGCATGCATGGCACAAGCCCTGAAGGAGTACGGAAAACTCTCCATCGACTACGAGCAGAATTCTATATTCTAGAGGCCAGTAAGATAGTTGCACACTTCATTTGGGATTGTATGATTTGCCAACAGAATAAAACAGAGCATCTTCACCCAAAAGGCTTGCTACAGAGTATGGAAATTCCACATGGCATTTGGGAAGATATTAGTATGTACTTTATTGAAGAATTACCAAAGGTTGGGGGTAAGTCAGTCATCCTGACAATAGTGGACAGATTTTCCAAATATGCTCATTTTATTCTATTGGCTCATCCATATTCCGCCACAACTATTGCACTTCAATTTTTCAAAGAAATTGTGAGACTTCACGGCATGCCCAGGTCAATTGTTAGTGACAGAGATGTCGTGTTTACCAGCAAATTCTGGACAGAATTATTCGACCTCTCGGGAGTAAAACTCAAAATGAGTTCAGCATATGACCCACAGACATATGGCCAGTCCGAAGTGGTCAACAGGGTGATAGTTATGTACTTAAGGTGTCTCTCGGGCGACAGAACAAGGGATTGGATAAGATGGCTACCCTGGGCAGAGTATTGTTACAACACTTCATATCACACAGCCCTGAAAACAACACCATTCAAACTGGTATATGGGAGAGATCCACCACCACTCCGCTCCTATGATTCAGGCACGGCAAGAGTTCCAGTCGTAGATAACATGCTTGCTGAACGAGATGACTTTATTCTAACCACGAAGGAAATGCTGAAGCAGTCACAGGATTATGCGCCCAAATACTACAACAACAAACATACTAAGGCACACTTCAGCATTGGACAATGGGTTTGGTTGCGGTTACTGTCAAGAACAGCAATATCCATTGCAACTACACCGAAGGGCAAGCTATCTCCAAAATTCTATGGGCCATATAAGATTATAGATAAGATTGGAGACATAGCATAAGTTGGTATTTCTTAACGATCGCAGATAAATCCGCAAGCACACGATGTGTGGTTTGTAGCAATTCAGGGTATCATAATTTCTCAGCGAACGGATGTGTAAAGGTCTTCTAGCTAGAATACCCTTGGAGATAAAAGAGATAGAATGGCTTATGTGTCGGTGTTTTACCGGCAAGCCTACCTAGGGGGTACCCTAAGGTAGTTTACTTATGGTTAGGGTGTCGCCGAGATCAAGAACTCGATGGTGCAAGCAACACAAGAGTTTAGACAGGTTCGGGCTGCAGTATGCGTAATACCCTATGTCTTTTGTGGTTTGTATTGCCTTGGTGGTTATCAGATGCTTTGGAGGGGGTCCTTGTCCGCCCTTATATATTCCGGGGGAACAGGGTTACATGGAAGTCCTAGTCATGTACGATCTTAGGAGTCCTACCCAAGTACTCTTCAGAGTTTCCTTCTGTACCGACTAGTTGTACTCGTATCCGAGTACTTTTATAGTGTGGATAAGGTATGGGACATGCCCAACTCCTTATTCTAGATTGTTCTACGCCACGTGTGCTGTCTTATAGTCCCGGGTCTGACATTATGGGTAGTGTGTGTCAGACCTGGGGTAATGGAACCGCACACGTGGCATAGAACATTCTAGAGTAAGGGATGGGGCATGTCCAATACCTTATCCATAATGTAAAAGTACTCGGACACGAGTACAACTAGTCCGTACAGAAGGTAACTACCTGAAAAGTACTCGAGTAGGACTCCTAAGACGTACAGGACTAGGACTTCTATGTAACCCTATCTCCCCGGAGTATATAAGGGCGGGTAGGGACCCCTCCAAAACATAACGCATAACCTCAAGGCAATACAAACCAATACAGGACATTGGGTATTATGCATACTACGGGCCGAACCTGTCTAAATCCTCGTGTTCCTTGCACCATCGAGTTTCTGATCTCGGCGACACCCTAACCACAAGTAAACTACCTTAGGGTATCCCTAGGTACGCTTGCCGGTAAAACACCAACAGCTGGCGTGCTAGGTAGAGGTGTTCATCGAAGATCCACCAACGAATTCGATGGCAACTTTCAGCGTCACTAGCGCCGTTCTCCCTGCAGGCACAACCTTCAACTTCGGCTCCTGGGTCTATGTCTCTGACGGCACAGGCGATTTCCGTCGGCACCTCGTCGACAACAAGCCGGAGGCTCCTGCAGCAACCCCAAGCAGCGATCTCGACGAGTTCGTCGACAACCTCGACCAGATGCTGCTCCCTGACCTTGTTAGGGAGATCGAGAAGCTGTCCATTTTCGACGCGACTCTGACTCGTGCTACACCAAGCTTCCCCGGATTGGACTTGACTCCATCTGGGGGATCGCGTAACCGATTCCCTTTCGGTCTACGCAACGCGGCCACTGTTTACTAGGAGGCCACACAGTCCGAATTCTACTCCGCATTGGAGGAGGATTTGGATGAACTACTCAAGCTCGGAGAGAAGGATGCCACCGCATGTCGGGAGGCCCCTATCTTTGATGACTACGACTCGGACTCTGACCCCAAGGCCAAGCCTTACTTGGGTGGCCAAGGCCTAGTTATATCCTCTACCCCGGAGGGTTGCTTCGTGTACTGGAAGGGCATGAAACCCTCCGGACTACTCAAAGACGATGGAAGACTAGTCGCTCACCTCGACCCCCTGCCTTTTCAAGAGGGCAGACCACTCGGCGCCACCACCCCTAGCGAAACTGTACTCTTTAACTACAACTCCGACGACCTCTCCTCACACCGCCACGTCTTCATGGCGGAATCCAATGAGATCAACAGCAGGCACCGCAACGAGAGGCCTGAGCAAATCTCAGAGGACGAGAACACTGCAGATGCGGGCAACAAGACTCCTGAAGCTCATGAGGCCCACAGGTTGCAGAACAGGAAGCGCGCTACACGCAGAAGAGACACCAACGAGCGGCGCCAACGCATACAACGCGACCTCGATGCTGAGTTCGGGCGGCGCAGAACACGGGCTTCCACACTCCTGTCGCCAACAGTGTGGGTATTACCGCTGTGCTCGCCGGCAACCCCGACCCAGCAGTCCAGACCGCCGTTCGCATGGCACAACGGGCATTGCTCTAGATCAACGAGCAAAACCCGATGCCATCACTTTCGCGTGGAAGAAACGAGGGAGCTGGCGATAGCCAAGCCAGCAGAACACCTGGGGGCCATCCCAGGTGGCAAGCACCTCCCTCCCGCAACCAGCAAGGAAGTTGCCCCGCGGCCCAGGCGCCCCACGCACAACATGAAGCGTCCGTTGGCAATTACCATTGCCAAGAACTCGAGAAGTTGCCAACGTGTGACCTCCGTGATAAGATCAACGTCGGGCGTGATGCCCGCTCCATCATCGAGAATCGGAGGAGAGAACGCACCGGAGCGGAGGGGAACACTGCACGGGACGACAACGATCGATTCCCTATATTCTCTTCCCGCTTCGACCACTACAAGTACCCGGAGGGTTTCAAGCCTATTAGCATCACCAAGTACGATGGCAAGCAATCCCCTCAACAGTGGGTCCACTGGTACTCCACCGCCAATGAAGTTGCAGGCGGCTCCAACACCACGAAGGTCGTCTACTTACCGATGGCCCTTGAGACCGCCCCACTCACATGGCTGGAGAGCCTCACAAAGAACTCCATCGACTCCTGGGAGCAACTGAGGAACGTCTTCATCGACAACTTCCAGGGAGCGATCGCCAGGGCAGGTACTCGCCACGATCTGTCCCAATGCAAGCAGGAAAGGAACGAGCTTCTACGCTCGTGTACTCGCCGCTTCTTCGACACTAGAGCTATGATCGCCAACATCTCTGAGAGCAACATCATCGACTGCTTCCACAATAGCCTCACCGACGAGGTTCTCTTCTGTGACTTCGGCCGCAACCGCCCCAAGACTGTTGCTGCCCTTCGCGACATGATGCAGACCTGGGCGGACCAAGAGGAGCACGAACGCGATCACTTCTCAAAGCGCGGTAACGACTACAACAACAACAAGTGGGGCAACGACCACTGCAACGACAGAAGCCAGCGGGACTGTCCGGTATCTTCCCAAAAGCGCAGGCCAGACAATCTCGTCATGGCTGTTGATCGCGCCCCGCGCTGCAAAAAGGCGGCCAATTTGCATGAACAGTTCGAGAAGCTCCTGCAGAAGCAATGCCCGTGGCACCCACACTCCAAGCACTCGGCTTTTGAGTGCTACCAGCTCTGAAGCTCCCTCAACGCTCCGCCCTTGGAGAAGGGCGACAAGAAGAAGAAGGACAAGGATGATGAAGATTCGGAACAAGACAAACGCCACTGAGTTCCCGGACGTGTCCAAGATCGTCAACGTCATCTTTGGCGGGGAATCGGGATTAACCTCCAAGAGGACTCAGAAGCTTCACCGCCATGAGATCATGTCTGTCGAGCCGGCAGTACCACGACCCCTTCGGTGGTCGGAGGTCCCCATCTCGTTCTCCAGGGCTGATCAGTGGACAAGCTTTTCTGAGCCGGGAAAACTCCCGCTCGTCCTGGACCCGGTGATTGCGAACGTCAGGCTTACGAAAGTACTCATTGACTGGGGCAGCGGCCTCAACCTCATCTTTACGAGTACTTATAGGAAGATGGGTGCGAACTTCATCGACATGCTCACCCCCAGCAAGGTTCCCTTCTACAGCATAGTACCAGGGAACGCAGCTACGCCCCATGGCACGGTAACCTTCCCCGTCACCTTTGGTATGAGGGATAATTACCGTACCGAGTACATCAAGTTTGAAGTGGCTGACTTCACGCCATACTGGGACGAACGGCACTGGCCAAATTTATGGTCGTGCAGCACTACGTCTACTTGCTCCTGAAGATGCCAGGAAAGAGTGGGGTTCTCACCTTCCGTGGCGACCTGGAGAAGTCATACGACTACGACCAGAAGGCTATCGAGTACGCCTCGACTACATGTGTACCATATACTTCAGGAGAAGTACTCGCGGTTGCGCAACAGCTCTCCCAGTCAAGGCTGGAAATTCCTACGAAGAAGGTGAACCAGACCAAGCTGTAGCCCATTGGAGAACTCGCACTGAAGACCATCCAGCTGTAGGAGGGAGATTCGTCCAAGACAACTCTGATTTGGTCACGGCTCGACCTCAAATAGGAAAGCGCACTCATCAGTTTCCTTAGGGCTAACTGAGACATATTCGTGTGGAAACCAGCGGATATGCCAGTGGTGCCCAAGGAACTGATTGAGCATAGTTTGAAAGTATATCCTGATGCTACCCCCAAGAAGCAGCGACTCCGTAGGTTCGCTCAAGACAAAAGGGAAGCTATGAAAAAGGAGTTAGCTAAACTACTCATAGCTGGATTCATCAAAGAGGTGTTCCACCCAGAGTGGGTAGCTAACCATGTCCTTGTAAAGAAAAAGAATAATAATGAATGGAGAATGTGTGTTGATTATACCGATCTCAACAAGCACTGCCCGAAGGATCACTTTGGGGTACCGCGCATTGATCAAGTAATCGACTCTACCGCCGACTGCGTACTCCTATGCTTCCTTGATTGCTACTCAGGCTACCACTAGATCGTCCTCAATGAAGAAGATCAAATCAAGACCGCTTTCATCACACCCTTTGGGACTTATGCATACAAGACTATGTCCTTTGGGTTGAAGAACACGGGTGCAACGTACCAGCGTGCAATTCAAATGTGCTTCACAGACCAGCTACATCGCAATGTGGAGGCATATGTGGATGACGTGGTCGTTAAGACCAGAAATCCCGAGTGTTTAATTGCGGACCTGGAAGAAACCTTCAATAGCCTACGCAAGTTCCAATGGAAGCTTAACCCGACTAAGTGCGTCTTCGACGTACCGTCAGGAAAACTACTCGGGTTCATCATCAGTCACAGGGGGATTGAAGCTAAATCAGAGAAGATAACCGCCATCACCGACATGAAGGCTCCAGCAATGATCAAGGACGATCAGAAGTTGACAGGGTGCATGGCGGCGTTGAACACATTCATCTCACGACTTGGAGAACGAGGTCTTCCCTTCTTCAAGCTCTTAAAACAGAAGAAAAAGTTCCACTGGACGGAGGAGGCTGAGCAGGCACTGCAGGACCTCAAGCTACACCTGCAATCACCCCCAATACTCACAGCACCACGCCCAGGCGAGAACTTATTGATGTACATTGCGGCAACTACTCATGTGATTAGCACCGCAATCATGGTGGAGCGCAACGAGAAGGGCCATGCATTTGGTGTGCAGAGGCCGGTCTACTCCATCAGCGAAGTACTTTCTGAGTCGAAGGTTCGCTATCCTTCAATTTAGAAACTACTCTACGCAATACTTGTTACATCTAGGAAGCTTCGCCACTACTTCGACGAATACAAGATCTGAGTTGTTACTGATTTCTCCGTTGGCGGATATTATCCACAACCGAGATGCCACTGGTCGTATGTCCAAGTGGGCAGTAGAACTGGGAGCTCTATCTATCGACTTCAAGCAAAGAACAACCATCAAATCCCAAGCATTGGTCGACTTCATCGCTGAATGGAGAGAAAATCAAGTGCCAGCTCCAGCCAGCCAGCCAGAGCACTGGACGATGTATTTCGACGGATCGCTCAAACTCGAAGGCGGCGGGGCAGGAGTACTTTTCATCTCTCCGAAGGGCGAACAAATTAATTACGTCTTGCAAATCCTTTGGAAGGTGTCAAACAATGAGGCTGAGTATGAAGCACTGCTTCATGGGCTTCGCTTGGCATTTTCCCTAGGCACCAAACGACTACTTGTGTATGGTGATTCCCTGTTAGTCGTGCAACAAGTCAACAAAGAGTGGGATTGCAATAAGGAGGCCATGGATGCATATGTGATAGAAGTGCGCAAGCTGGAGAACAAGTTCGCAGGCCTGGAGATTCATCATGTCATCCGGGACAACAACGTCAGAGCAGACGTACTCTCCAAGCTTGGATCGACTCGAGCTTAAGTCCCATCGGGAGTCTTTGTCCAAGAACTCAAAGAACCATCTATCAAGACCACGCCTCAGGTAACCACCGGCTCTGAACCCTCGGATTCCTGTCGGGAAATCATTATGGCGAAGGTCGATTGGCTGGAGACTTACATCAAATTTATCAAGGAAAAGAAACTACCTGCTGGGGTGACCAAAAAGAGCACAGAAGCAATTTGCATCATGAGGCGCAACAAAGGTCTTGTTCTGGTCGGTGATAAGCTCTACAAGCGCGGAGCAAGCTCTGGAGTACTCATGAAGTGTGTCCCGAGTGCTTCGGGCCGCAACATTCTACTCGAGATCCATGAAGGAACCTGTGGAAATCATGCAGCATCCAAGACACTAGTCGGGAAGGCAAATAGGGCAGGATTCTGGTGGCTAACAGCAATTTCTGATGTCGAAGAACTCGTATGCAGGTGCTAGAATTGTAAATTCTTCGGCAAGCAGTCTCGCGTCCCGGCTGTGGACGGTCATTAAGTGCAAAATCCAACCGTCAACTATACTCACAAACAAAAGAAAACTATATCTCTTACTCACATGATTGTATCACTAACCTAGTTCCATAGATGTATCGTCTATCTAATCCTTGCAGGAATACAAGTCTCGAATAAGAAGAAAACACGAAGGATACGCAACAAAACATACACAGAAGATCGGCTTCTGCAACCCACTTACAAGAGGGACCCACATGTCAGAGCAAACGGGCGCGCCAAGGAAGCAAACACAAGGAAACTTCACAAGGGCCCACAGGGCAGTGTACCAGAGAAGGCTGAGCCGGGGGACGCTCACATGGGGGTCGGCCGACCTTGGCCAGCATCCCGTCCAGGTGCCCTTTGGTGTGGCGTAGGTCCTAAGGAACCTCAGCCCAGATGATAAGTTTTCCATATTTTAGGATGGCGGGAACTGACCATTGCAGCTATAAAAGGGGCCCCTCAGCCCCTCATTCCACACACAACACACTTGAGCCTCTCGCCCTCTCTCACTTGAGACTTGAACTCCTTAGGGTAGTGGAGCTAGGCTAGTACTTCTCTCTTAGCGAAGCAAGTCTTCCTCAGGGCTGGAGAGCAGTCCTCGGCCTTGGAAATGGCTTTGTATTCGAATAGTCAGTACTCTATTCTTAATGTAGAGGTGAGCCTTGGTTGTTTTGCTATCTTAGTAGTATATCATGCTTTGCATTGTTATGCTACCTTGCTAGTCAATCATATCATGGCTTGGTGCTTCGCTAGTTATGCTTTATATATGATTAGGCCAGATGATCTGGGTAAGGATATGGGTTCGTTGTGCCTTCGGGCTTGCCTTAGCGTCTTACTTGTCGATCCGAAGGGTGGGAGACCCGGGGGCTCTAGGGTAATGACCTCATACACGAGCGTGGTGCTCGGGTATGCGGGATCCTTCGGATATGACCGTGCTCCATGGTGTGACTGGGGTAGACGGCAGGTGGTGACAGCCCTGTCCATCCGCTACGAAGCTGCTTTGTGGTTAGTGTACTCCCCGATGTTGGGGTACGGTGTAGGAGTTCATAAAGATGTACCGGCCCGGATGTTCTCCAGGGCGGGACATTCTCCCTGGTATCCCTAATTTCCAGATACCTGCAGTCCTAACCATATGTTTGTTGCATAACCCTTGCTTGCCTGAATAGATACTATTAGGACCTTATTGTATGCCTATGCTCCCACTAATCCGTAGGTTTATTAGTTTATTCTTTATCTGAGATTGGCCAGGTTGTGTGTGTCGCATTATCCTTATTCATATCTTTATTATCACTTACCCCTGTATATGTTATAGTCTATCGTTTATTCATGTCATCATCGGTTATGTATCAAGTAAATCTCTTAAGCACTTCATGCCCTCCTTTGCGAAAATATAAATAACGATACCCAAATACTCTCCAGGTGAAATGCTACAACGGTATATCCGTGTGCTTGCGGATTCATTCTGTAATCGTTAAGAGATACCACCACGACGTTCGCTTGGCGCCGCTGCTAGGGATGGACTAACACCCTCGTTCCTAGTGGTGACGCTAAGGAACGCCAACAAGCATTTCTTGCGCCGTTGCCGGGGAGAGGCATTGATGTTTTAAGAAATTTACTAATACATGATCATGATGTTGTGTTTAAACTATAGCTGTAGCTTATACAGGCTAATGTTGCTTTTGTTTTCTCCTAATTGGATGAAACTAAGGTAGTGTATGACTGGTTTCTCCTTGCCGACAAACTTCGTTGAAAATCCTGAGAAGCTCATGAGAAGGGTCCGACCTCGCATCGTCCCTCCTTAGATCTCGCTGTCGACAAGCGAACCAGCTCTTCAAGCACCATCAACAATCACCGAACCCATGGCTGAGAACACCCTCCGCGACTTTTCCGTCCCCGCCGCCGCCAATGTGGCAACTAGACCCAACATTGATGTTGGGGACGTGAACTTTGAGCTTATATCCAGCCTAATCAACATGGTGCAGGCTAGACCTTTCCGCGGCAAGCCTAACGAGGACGCCAACGCCCACTCCCAGAATTTTCTGGAGCTCTGCAAGACCGTAACCATACGGGGCATTGCGGCTGACGCCATTAGGCTCCGCCTGTTTCCCTTCTCCCTTCCGGGGAAGGTGAAATAGTTGTTTTACCAAAACACAGAAACCATCAGCACGTGGGACAAATGTTCCACGTTGTTCCTCGCTAAGTTCTTCTCGCTGGGCAAAACAAATGCCCTGCACGGAAAAATCTCATGTTTCCAGCAGACGGGGATGGAATCCATCCTAGAAGCTTGGGGGAGACTCCAAGAGTACATACTCGCTTGTCCCCATCATGGGATGGATGAGTGGCTCGTGCTCCGAAGCTTTTACAACGGGCTAACGACAACATCAAGAGCCCACCTAGACGTTGCTACTGGAGGAGCCTTTCTGGACCTCACGATAACCATGGCTACGGCCTTGATAGATAAGATGGTCTCCAACCAGGGTTGGAACGCGTTCCCAACCCCGAACCAAAGGTGGAATGCACACTGTCAAGGAGACGGATATGCTCGCCGCAAAGATAGACCTCCTACTGAAGCGCCTAGATGTGCGGGCGCAGTACAAAGAGCGTATGAACAACTACGCTCAAGCCATAGACTCGCACGCCATGTGCAAAGTCTGTGGTAATGGTGGACACTCGGGGAACGACTGCCCCAAAACCCGTGAAGACGCTGCCTACATCAACAACAACAACGGGTACCGTCCATAGGGAGGCCAAGGGTGGGGCCAATCACGCCCAGCATACCAAGGAGGAGGTAACAATTTCAATTCTAATTATAATTCAAATTTCAATTCGAACCAACCCTCCATTAAAGATTTGGTTCTTGGCCAAGTAAAAATAAATGAATAAATAACTAAAAAGCTTGCTGCCAATGACAAAATTCTTGAGAGCATAAACTTAAAAATTGAAACTCTGTCTTCTACTCTCAAGAATCAACTAAGTTTTAACAAAATGATAGAATCTCAACTTGCTCAAATTGCTGCCCCTGTTCCTGCTGATGATTCTGGGAAGATCCCGGGGCAACCTGAGGCTCCCATTGAAAATGTAAGCTTGGTGTCCACCGTATGGGGCAACTCATTCCGGCGGGCACCAAGGACTAATCATGTAGGAAGAATCGCGCATCCAAGGACGAACGCATGGGGAGGACTGACGACAGCAATACACGGAGACCTAGGGGTGCCCATGATTAAATGCTCGATCTACGAACAATACTATGATTAAGCCCTCTGCAACCTTGGGGCAAGCATAAACATCATGCCCAAGGTAATATTTGAGCAATTACAATATCCTGCTCTTTCCCCGACCTATATGTACGTACAGCTGGCTGACTCGAGAATTCGATATCCCGAAGGGATAATTGAAAACATGCTTGTACAAGTTAAGAACTCGTTCGTCCTCGCCAACTTTGTCGTTCTCGACATCGAGGGTGACACGGGCATACAACTCATCCTCGGACGCCCCTTCCTAAGAGACGTCAAGGCTAGGATAGATGTCGAGACAGGAGAAATCCGTTTCTGTATTAGGACGGACAATATTTTCTTTGAATTTTAATACAGGAAGGAGCAGCGAATCATAATCCATCAAGGACACGACGAAAGTGTCATTTGGGGAGAACTACTTCCCGCACAAGAAACCCCACCGACCACACAGCTCAAGAAAAAGAAGATAAAAAGGATGTGGCGGGAGATTGAAAGTTCATCCTCATCAAACTCTCCGCAACGAGGCGGCAAACGACGGAGAAAAGTCTTGGCTGTTGGACTTTAAACGATAAGCCCTTGCCAAAGGTAAAATGTTATTTATTTCATATTTGATTTTTTCCAAAATTTGCTTTCTCACTTTATTTTGAAATTGCCCACTGCATATTTAATTCCCTAATTTTTCTAGCCTTTTCTTTCTTTTTACAAAATCCCAAAAATATTTCTATGTATTAAAATCTCTTGAGAAACAAGTTGAATATCTTTTTGGAGCAAGTTTGGACCTAGCATCCAGGCATTCAAACACTTAGCCATTGGGGAGCAGATGGGCCCTAGCTGTCAGCCAGCGGGCCCACAGGGGGTTCAGGTGACCCCAGGGGTCGGCCGACCCCACTCGACCATTGCAGGCTGTCAGCCAGCTCCAACGGTCACTAGTCGTTGTGGCCTGCTCCTCCCCGACGTGTTCCCTGCTCGTGTGCTTTAAAAAGAGGCCGAGGGGTGGGTGTTGAGCTCACACACTCAACTCTCATTCACTCACTCCCTCTCACACTCTTGCAAACTTTGCTTTTGGTTTTCATTCGATTTTGTGCTCAAGTTCAAGTGCCTCTCTCTCATTTCTTTGCTGCAAGAAAGCCCACATCCTTGGAGGAACAACTTCGGGTAAAGAATTTCTGTTTCGTTTCACTAACGTAATCCGATTCGAGTTGTTCTTTGTGTTCTTGTTCAAGCATGAAGGGCATTAGGCGAAAGGTTTCCAGCGCGTTGAAGAAGGTAACGAGAGGAAGCTCATCCCATTCTCGGGGTGGCTCAAGCTCCCGCCACACTTCCCCACCTACGCCAAGCCCACGCATGATGGACAACAAGGAAGAAGAACAAGAACAACAAGAAGCGCAAGCCGAACCGCAAACCGAGGACATGGAGATGGACGACAATGATGCACCCTACCTCAACTTGCAAGACGACCGCGAACGACAAGCCTATGCCATCCTCAAGAATTAAAGCTTCGGCCACACCAAAGCCTTCGACCCGGACCTCCTCGCCAAAACAGTTTGGACGTAGACTTTGCTAATGTTTGGCATGCGATTGGATGAGATGGTTTTGTGCCCGTTGAGGAGAATGGTTCTCGTCTCCTCATCATCCAGTTTCTTTGCACTCTTCGAGAGGTGGATGACGGTATTTCGTTTCCACTTTTTGGGCATGATTATTACATCACTTGGAAAGATTTGAGTCACCACCTCGGTTTTAACAAACGCTTGCCGATTTCTCTTGAAAAAGCTTTTCGTGGTTTTAATCGTCCTGACTTTTGGGGTTTGATTTTGGGTCAAGTTGTTCATGGCAAGTTTGCACTTCGGTGCAATGACATTCAAAATCCAACTCTTCGTTTGATGCACAAATGGTTAGCCATCACTCTCTTTCCAAGAGATGATGTTCGAACCATGCGCAATCATGAGTTGATGATATTATACGCCATGGTCAACAAGACCAAAGTCTCCCCCGTGAAGGCAATGATTTCGCAATGGCTTTCAAATTTCAAGATGACAGGTCCTATTGAGTGTACTTCTTTGGTTACACATATCGCTTCGAGTCTCGGGGTCTTAGATGGGAATGCCATTCCCTTCATTGAGGATCCTCGTACTCTTATCAAGGAAGCTTATTTGATTTATGGGCACACACTCAAGAAAGGCCCGAATGACTCTTTGATTTTCTTCTCCTTGGGCCATGCAAATGAAATTCCATTGCCAAATGCAGGGTATCATTTGTATAACCACCAGTCACTAACCGCCCCTCTCATCCCAGAAGAGGCGGCACGTAGACATAGTGTTTCTTGTTTGCCTGGCAGGATGACGCGAAATAGGTCAAGTAGAGGAACTGAGCCAGCACCACCGCCACAGCAGCCCCAATCTTCATATCGCCATGAGGCGGGTGGTTCGTCCTGGCACAACGCAAGCACCGACTAATGGACACGACAGGCCCGAAGCCGCCGATCCACCAGCTCCAGCTCCGGTGGGATCCTGAACCTTGCACGATGAACGGCCTCTAGCCGCGACTTCGGCTCCATCACCCAGCAACTAGGCGAGCTGCGGGTCCAGGCCAACAACATCGAGGATACGCTGCATCAACACATTGAAACCAACCAAGCATGGCAGCAGTACACTGATAATAGGATCCACGCCATGGAGCAGAGGTAGCTGCAGCAGCAGGCGGAGCAGTGAGCCTGAAGCTAGCTTGGGGAGGAACCCCATGAGAGGTATCTTGTATCTTAATTTTCTTTACCGCTTTCAAAACTTATGCATGAAATAAAATAAAAATCTGCAAAATTAAAAACAAAAATTAATTTGCAAAACCCAAAAAGATCAAAAATATTTACTTGCTTTCTTTATGTGTAGTAAGCATGGTGTAGTTTTTCTTTGTTGAGATGATGAATAGTTGCTCTGTTAATTTTCTTCATATGCCTAGTTACAACTTAGTGCTCTTACTAAGTTTTGAGTTTGTTGGCTCAAATCTCAAACTTTAAACTTATGGGTAGCGAAAAGTATGATCCGAATCTAAGTTATTCTGAGCTATGATATGGTTGAGTAGTATGATATGGTTGAGTAGAGTTGCTATCAGGGGCGGGGCCACCTGGGCCGTGACCCTAATTGTGGCCCAGTAAAAATCCAAACCCCTTCTTTAGATTAGGCACAAAATAAGGCCCAGTCCAAAGGAAAAACCAGGCCACCAGGGGGCAGGCAAGCAGCAGCCGTCCGTCCGTTTCCCTGACCTAGCTAGCAGGCAGCAGCATTCCGCAGGCACGGCAGCACGCGGCCACGCGCGTCGCCGGCGGCCAGCGCGTCTGCCCGCCACTGCTGCCTGGTGCCGCCCCCACCGCCGCCGCCCGCCGCCGACGCCGCCCGACGACCGACGTTACGGCCAGTGAGCCCGCCCCGAGCACGGCAGCAGGCTGCAAGGCGGCAATCTTGCATCGGCGGATTGGCCACCGCCGGCCGCCGAAGCCCGGAGGCGCGGAGCTCTCGCGGTCTCGCCGGCTTGCCCGTCGACCGTCGTCCGCCATCAGGTGCCGTCAAGTTCCTCGTTCCCCTTTTTCTTAGGTGTTTATCTTCACCTTTTTTTAATTTCTATTCAATTGCTATTGAAATTTCAGAGCTATACTTGCAATTAGTACTGAAAAATGAAGAGGAGTAGAACTTTGGCATCTTATTTCCCTCGTGTCACACAACTGAATGAAGTCGACGAGGCCCCTGCACCTACCGTGCCTGAACAAGCAACAGCTTCAGTGCCTGAAGAAGCAACAGATCCTCACTGTCCTCCTCCACCACTATCTCAAGGTACAGAACAAGAAATAACAGCACCATCTCAAGGTACAGAACAAGAAACAGTTGGGACTAGAATTAGTGCTGCTGCTACACACACACAATTGGACCAATTTGATCCCCTTGCACGAGAACAAGCAACTGTAGGAATTGAAGCTAGCAACGAGAATGCTAGTTTTGAGGAGGAAGGTTCCAATCATGTGCTTGATCCTGAAGATATTATTGTAGATCCTGATCTTCGGAAACCAATTGAGGAAATGCATCCAAACATTAGGGATGATGCTAAAAGGGTGTTTGTCTTGTTAGGACCATGTCAGCCAAAAGGTCATAACTATCCAAAAAGGAAAATATATGGCCGCAATAAGAGTTTTCATGATAATTGGTACAAAGATCGTGCTTGGTTGGAATGTAGTATTTCTAAGGATGTTGCCTTTTGCTTCTATTTGTTATCTCTTTGAACCTATAAGAGTTGAGAACTTTGGTGTTGAATCCTTCACGACAAATGGGTTTACTAATTGGAAGGATGGACCAAAGTTACTTGATGATCATGCTGATTCCATTGCTCACAATAAGGCAAGACAAGATTATGAGTCCTACAAAAATCAGAGACAAAGTGTGAGACATGTAGTAGTTAAGGGTACCAAGAAGGGAGAAGAAGAATATAGAGATCGTATGATCATTATGCTGGGAGTTGTAAGGTTTCTTTTGCTGCAAGCGCATGCTTTTCGCGGACATAATGAGTCCTCGAGCTCAAGCAACAAGGGAAACTTTCTAGAGATGATAGAATGGTACAAGGAGAAGGATGAAAATGCTGCACGGTTGCTTGGTACTGCTGGTAAGAATAGTACAGTGACATCACCTAAAATTGAAAAAGATTTGTGCAAGGCTTGTGGAGAGCTGACTGCCAAAGCAATTGTCAAGGACATTGGGGATAGGCATTTTGCTATTCTTGTTGATGAGGCACGGGATGTATCTATCAAAGAACAAATGGCGTTGATAGTGAGGTTTGTATCTATCTTGTTGAAAATTTGGTTGCTCATTTGTTGTTCTTTTATTAACTATCCTTATTTCTCTATGTGACTATATAGGTATGTCAATGCGCAAGGGCAAGTGATTGAAAGATTTCTTGGTATGAAGTCTGTGGCTGATACAACTTCGTCTTCTCTAAAGGAAGCTTTAGATGGTATGTTTGCTCGCTATGGTTTGTCTATGTCTAGAGTGCGTGAGCAAGGGTATGATGGGGCATCTAACATGAGAGGAGAATTTCATGGGCTGCAAAGGAATATATTGGATGAGAATACATATCCTTTTTATATACATTGCTTTGCACATCAATTGCAATTAGTGGTGGTCTCGGTTGCTAAGTGTTGTTCTTCGGTATTTGATTTCTTTAACATCACCACTTTGATTGTCACCACTGGCAATGCATCTTGTAAGAGAAGAGATCAATTGGCCCAACAACACCATGAGAACATTGTCGATCAATTGGACAGTGGTAAAATTTTTAGTGGAAGAGGAAAAAATCAAGAAACTAATCTTGCAAGGGCAGGGGATACACGATGGGGCTCACACCACAAAACCTTATGTCGTCTTGAACACATGTGGAATGCAGTCTTAGAGGTACTAGAGAATATTGCTGAAGATGGTGTTGGAGAAAAGAGAACTACAGCTTCCGGTTTGTTGTTACAAATGGAGAATTTTGAGTTTGTGCTTATATTACATCTTATGATCAAATTATTGGGAATAACTAATGATTTGTCACAATGCTTGCAAAGAAAAGAACAGAACATTGTACGGGCTGTAGGGTTGATTGGGATCACATTGGAGAAAATTAATGATGTAAGACAACATGGTTGGGAGGAGCTATTTGAGGAGGTGAAGGAATTCTGTGTGGTACATCACATCAATATCCCAAATATGGAAGAAAAATTGACAATTAGGGGTCGTTCTACGGGGCGTGGAGGGCAGCAAGTAACCTACTACCATCATTTCAAAAATGAAATCTTTAATGTGGTGCATGACCAAGTGATTGTTGAATTAAACAACCATTCCCGAAATGTCTACCCAATTATTGAGATGTATTGCTTATCTAGATCCAAAGAATTCCTTTGCCAATTATGACCGTGAGAAACTAATTGAACTTGCAGAGATTTATGATGCTGACTTCTCCCACTATGAGCGTTCTAGACTTCGGACCCAACTTGGTAATTTCATTGCTGATGTGAGAGCTGATCCTTATTTCAGAAATTGTGTGGACCTTGGTATTCTTGCGATGAAGATGGTTGAAACTGATAGGCATACAACCTTTGCATTGGTTTATCGTCTCATTGAGTTGGCTTTGATTTTACCGGTTGCAACTGCCACAGTGGAAAGGGCACTCTCAGCTATGAAAATTATCAAGACTGATACACGGAATAAGATGGGGGATGAGTGGTTGAATTATAGGATGACAAGTTATATTGAATGAGATGTATTTGCAAGCATAACAAATGATGACATCTTACAATATTTTCAAGAATTGAAGTCTCGTCTGAAGAAGTTGCCTAAACTGTCCGGTACCAGTTCTTATGGTATGTTACATTCAAATTATCTAAGAAATCTTTCTTGTTTTGTTTTGTCATATGTTTATTTATATTTCCATCTTGTCCATGTCTAGGTGTTACTGATGAGGAGATGCAAGATATGACTGTGAATGCACCAAATCATGACTAGGTATTTATTTTTGTATTTTCCCTTCTGTTCTTAACTTTTGTATCGCAGTACTATAGAAATTTCTCAATTTGAATCTTTAATGTAGACTTGCTATTACTTTTTTGGCCGCTGAATTTTGGCCCTAATCTTGACCAAAAGCTTGGTCCGCCACTGGTTGCTATGATCTTCTCCTAAGTGATGCTTGATTTCCGAAGTATTTATTTTTGAAAAGTATAAAAACAAACAAAGGTCCTCAATGATATGAAATTCTTATCCAAAGCTATATGTTGTTGCTATTGAAAACCTTCTACATATGCAACTTATTATTTCATTGAGCTTTGTCAAATTGTTGTGACCCTTAGTGAGATTCATTTCATACTCCCATGATCAAGATCACGTACACACTCCACCATACGCTACACTTCTACACAAGAAGTGAGCAAGCATGTCATTCATCCATCCACAAATAAAAACTCCATATTGCCTCACGACCACTCTCTCCAAAGTTCTATAAGAAAAAGGAGCATGGGCTATACAAAAGAATAATAAAAGATGCATACCCAAAGAAGGTATGCCACATGCTCACAAGGCACGTCACAAAAAAGAGAGAAACAGAAAAGAAAAGATGCGTACCCATAGAAGGTATGCCACATGCTCACAAGGCATGTCAAAAAAAAAAGAAAAGATAGCCCATGCTCAAAAGAAGAAAATACATGGAGAGATGGTTCATAAAAAAGAGTTCATCCACCATCCACCAAAAAATATCCACACACTTGCACATCTTGATATCTTGATCAAGGTTTATGACTTGTCTCTCCTTTGGATCCAGTTTTTGACTTAGCAATATATGAGAAACAAGTGTGCCTTCATTTCCGCCTTACCTACAGCTCCACAAAATTTTAACCCTTAATCCGACCGTCAACTATACTCACAAACAAAGGAAAACTATATCTCTTACTCACATAATTATATCACTAACCTAGTTTCATAGATGTATTGTCTATCTAATCCTTGCAGGAATACAAGTCTCGAATAAGAAGAAAACACGAAAGATACGTAACAAAACATACACAGAAGATTGTCTGCTGCAACCCACTTACAAGAGGGACCCACATGTCAGAGCAAACGGGCGCGCCAAGGAAGCAAACACAAGGAAACTTTACAAGGGCCCATGGGGCAGTGTACCAGAGAGGCTGAGCCGGGGGACGCTCACGTGGGGTTCGGCCGACCCTGGCCGGCATCCCGTTCAGGTGCCCTTTGGCGTGGCGTAGCTCCTAAGCAACCTCAGCCCAGATGATAAGGTTTTCATATTTTAGGATGGCGGAAACTGACCATTGCAGCTATAAAAGGGGCCCCTCAGCCCCTCATTCCACACACAACACACTTGAGCCTCTCTCCCTCTCTCACTTGAGACTTGTACTCTGTAGGGTAGTGGAGCTAGGCTAGTACTTCTCTCTTAGCGAAGCAAGTCTTCCTCAGGACCGGAGAGCAGTCCTCGGCCTTGGAAATGGCTTTGTATTCGAATAGTCAGTACTCTATTCTTAATGTAGAGGTGAGCCTTGGTTGTTTTGCTATCTTAGTAGTATATCATGCTTTGCATTGTTATGCTACCTTGCTAGTTAATCATATCATGGCTTGGTGCTTCAGTAGTGGATATGGGTTCGTTGTGCCTTCGGGCTTGCCTTAGCGTCTTACTTGTCCATCCGAAGGGTGGGAGACCCGGGGGCTCTAGGGTAATGACCTCATACACGAGTGTGGTGCTCGGGTATGCGGGATCCTTCGGATATGACCGTGCTCCACGGTGTGACTGGGGTAGACGGCAGGTGGTGACAGCCCAGTCCATCCGCTACGAAGCTGCTTCGTGGTTAGTGTACTCCCCGACGTCGGGGTACAGTGTAGGAGTTTTGAAAGATGTAATGTCCCGGATGTTCTCCGGGGCGGGACATTCTCCCTGGTATCCCTAATTTCCCAGCACTTGTAGTCCTAACCATATGTATGTTGCATAACCCTTGCTTGCCTGAATAGATATTATTAGGATCTTGTTCTATGTGTATGCTCCCACTAACCCGTAGGCTTATTAGTTTATTCTTTATCTGAGATTGGCCAGGTTGTGTGTGTCGCACGCATTACCCTTATTCATATCTTTATTATCACTTACCCCTGTATATGTTATATGTACCAAGTAAATCTTTTAAGCACATCATGCCCTCCTTTGGTATATCCATGCGCTTGCGGATTCATTCTGTAATCGTTAAGACATACCACCACGGCGTTCCCTTGGCGCCGCTGCTAGGGATGGGACTAACAACCTCGTTCCTAGTGGTGACGCGAAGGAACGCCAACACCGGCTCACAACCTCATCACCATACCGCCCTCCAGGCACTTTTCATGCTGGAGCCTCGACATGATTGGCCCTCTAACAACGGCGCTAGGGAGCTTTACTCATGTATTGGTAGCTATCGACAAGTTTACAAAGTGGATCGAGTACAAGCCGACTTCATCTCAGACATTTTACATCGCTTTGGCTTCCCCAACACCATCATCGCAGACCTAGGTTCAAACTTCACAGCAAATCAGTTCTGGGAATTCTGTGACAATGCAGCAATAGAGATCAAGTACGTGTCAGTGGCACAACCCTTGGCTAATTGTCAAGTCGAGAGGGCAAACAGCTTGATCTTGGATGGCCTGAAGAAGAGACTCTACGACGAGAACAACAAAAAGGGTGTCAAGTGGATATATGAATTGTCTCATGTCGTCTATGGGTTCCGAACTGAACCATCGAAAGCCACATAACATACTCCCTTCTTCCTTGTCTACGGGTCAGAAGCCATACTCCCAGCAGATATCATGTGGCGGTCTCCTAGAGTTGAGATGTACGACGAAGGGGAGGCGGACGAAGCTAGGTAGCTAGAACTGGACTCGGTTGATGAGGCTAGATGCAGCGCCCTCGTTCAGTCAGCCCGATATCTGCAGGGATTTCGACGCTACCATGGTCGCAACATGCGAGAACGGTCCTTCAGCATTGGTGATCTGGTCCTCCGCCGCATTCAGGACGAAACTGGGCTCCACAAGTTAATTCACGATGGGAAGGTCCTTTCATCGTGTCTAAAGTCACAAGATCAGGGTCATATCGCCTATAGTACCTTGATGGCCAGGAGGTTTCTAACTCCTGAAATCCGAAAATTCTATGCTTAGTATAATTTGTATACAATTCGCCAGCTGCATGCCAACGTTATTATTAATAAAGAGTTGATTTCGTCCCAAATTGACTACTTTATATGTGTTTTAACTCGAGGGCTTCACCACGAGTTCTTACATTTTTACGCCTACGTTAAATTCGGGGGCTTCGCCACCAGTTACTACGTTCTCTCGACTACTTTTACTCGGGGGATTCACCATGAGTACTTATACCATGAGTTCTTACGACTAGTATAGCCCACGAGGCTAAGCGCTCGAGTACTTCTTGTACTCCTATCTTCCTGGTTACTACTACGACTACTTGACAGAGAGCGTTAAGGCAAGAATCGAAGGGGTCACCAAGCCCATCGTACAATTAAGTTCTTTTTGCTATTAAGTAGGACTTAATCCTTTTAACAACTAAACCAATCAGGCTACTAAGCCCAAAGGCTAGCCTAGCGTACCGCTTGATCGGGTAAATCCAGGCTAAGTTCTTTTGCTCTACGAGCACTTTCATGGAGCGTCAAGTTATTGACTACAACCAAGTCGATGCAATTGGAGTAGCTTAACTCACACGTATCCTATTATACTAAGTCCTACGATCAGACCAACAAAACATCACACAATGATAAACGCTGATAACGATCAACAGGCAAATTTATATACATATCAACAAACAACACAAGTGTTTCCCATGACACATTATTTTTCCTACGCCTAACCCTCTTGCTCCAGGCTCTCAGCTATCTTATCGGTGATGGGCTCGACTTCACGATACTTCATGAATTGCTCAACAGAGCAGTCGGCGGCCATGCATTCTCCGAGTGGCTCCAGCTGTGCCTTTAGCCAGAACGACTTCACCAATGTGAGATTCTGGGCGATGTAGGTCCTGGTGGCCTCCAAGATATAGCTGGCGACCTTTTGGGGAGTCGCGCGAAGCTTCTCCAGCAGTGTCCGCTCATCAGTTCACCATCACTCGGGAGCTCCACCATCTCAGCAACAATTTGAGCAGCAGCCTTTAATTCTTTGAGTTCTTTCTGCATGCTCTCCTTGTCCTCAAGCAGGGCCTTGATCTGCTTCATAGCATCAACAAATTGGGCATCCGTGTCCTGGAGGATCTTCTGGAGGCGCTCGACGTCATCTTCTCCACAGTAAACAAGGTTCTTCAGATTAATAATCATATTCTCTTTCTTTTTTAAAGTGGATTTGAGTTCTGCGAGCACAAGACAAGGAGAAGTGCGCGAGAAGTTTCAGAAAAACCACTCGAACAACCGCCAACCAAAGACAACATGACAGAGCGACAAGTTACCTTTGTGGGCCTTGGACATCTTCTTGTTCTTCTCGATCAGCTCAGCCTTTTCAGTCTCCAGATTTTTGATGTCGTTCTTGAGGAGCCAGGTCTCTCGAGTGCGCTTGCTCTTTAGCTTCTCGAGTTCATTCTGCAGCTTAACATTCTTGTAGATCTCCTGGGAGATTTTGCAATCCTTCACTTGCAGCTGGCGATGGCCATCATCAATGAACTTTAGCTTCTCGGATTTCTCCTAGGACTGGTCCATCGGAGTCTGCAAGACAAAAATATGGCATTCAGTACTGATCATGCTGAAATAGAGGTGGCAGACAACTACTCGAGGACGATGAATACTTATTGTGGTGAACTTGTACAAGTCTTTAAAAGTGCCCTGGAGCTGTTTCCTCTTATCCTTGGTCAGCATGACATCGTTGATCAGATCTAACTTAATGGCATGCTGACAATCGTAGGGCATCACAATAAAATCTTCCTTCTCCGCTTTGGCCGCGCCAGGGTCTAATGTGCCCACGGCACCGACACCTTCTGCGCCAGGGGCTGACGTGCCTGTGGCGCCAACATCATCCGCGCCCGAGTCCCTTGGCGGCTCGCCTGCCACTTCACCCGCAATCACTAGCCAAGCTTCAGGCAAACAAGTGCTGGGAGGTGGAGGTGACATGATGGGCTCACCTGTGGGTATTTCGGGCGAGGGCGTCTCCACTTCCATCACTCCGGCTCGGCTTGCTCCGGAATGGCTTCTTTTTCCGCCTCCACAGTGGTGGCCGAAGGAGGAGGAGGAGGAGAAGAAGGAGCAGCAGCTGCGCCTAACGCTTCAACATCCAAGCTCTTCTCATGCTCGGGGGCTTGGACTGCCGAGGCTGTGTCAGGCTTGTCCAAACTCAGAGCAGAGGAAGGCCTGCATATCAAGTGGTTACATCAAGCATTGGATAATGGAAACTACAGAAAGACCAAGTCAAAGTACTTGAAACTTACTTGGATGACCTCTTGGTCACCACCTTCTTCAGTTGAATTATCCGAGGCCCTCGAGTACTCGACTTCACTGAGTCACCAACAGGTTCCTTTGATGGAGTCTCTGAGGCACCCAGTAGAACAGGGTTGCTCAGGCCCGGCGCAGCGTCTTCAGTTGGTGGGTCCGCCGCACCAGACTGAACGTTAATTTCTGGTGCGGCATCATCCCCGATCGAACCTGCTTTCCCCCCATCCTTGGAACGTTTTGGAGGGGGGGAGGCGGGAGGGCTGCGGATAGAACAAGAATACTCAGGAAAGAACTCCAAATGTCAAAAAATATCAACGAAGAAAGTACTCGAGGCCAGTACTCACCTTGAAGTATCATCATTCAAGCCGGCGAGGGATTGCTTGCGCTTCCTTATGGCTCCCAGCAGCTTGGTTGGATGGCTGGGCATCTCGCTACCACTGGCCGGCTCCTTGCCCGTCTTCTTCAACAGATCTACCAGAGGAAGATCATCGTCAGATTCTGTTAGTTCTTCATCAGTCAACGGATCACGATCTGCTCGACTGATCTTGGGCCTCTGAAACACACTTGGCTTAAGATGATCTGGTCGAGGAATATCAGCGTTCAGAGCAGGACAGCGGTACAGATCAGTGTGGCCCTACAAGAGACCAAAAGAAAACAACAGTCAGTGATGGTTTACATAAGCAAGTACTCAAAAGTACTCGACAAACATATTATGCATACCTCCTTTGGCGGATTCTCGGCGCCAAACAACTTCGGTACATAAGGCACCGTGTTCACATCAAGAAGCACCCGCTGATCACGGCCGAAGGCTGTCTGTGGTGAAAGGATCTCCGTAGACATGCGAGAAGGGTCTTTACTACCTAAGTAGTCGAATCCAAATCTACACCTCCTCTGTTGTGGTTGGATCCGTCGCTTGAACATGGAGATAAGGACAGATGCGCCAGTCACGCCCATTACCTTATGAGCGGCAATCAACTCAAGCAGTTCATCGACCTGGTCCATTTGGCTTGACGTCAACTTCTCATTCCACTCGGGCCTCCACACTGCTTTCCCTGGAGTCCTTTCTAGCAGTGCAGGCTGATGATTTCCAACATAAAACCACAATTCTCTCTAGCCCGGATGGTTTGTGGGCAGTTTGTACTCGATGTACTCCTTGCCCTTCCCCTGCTTCATCTGGAGACCGGCTCCACCAACCAAGTACTGCTTCTCCTCGGAGGGTTGGCGCAGGTGGAAGAAATAACAGAATAGGTCGAAATGTGGCTCGATGCCAAGGAAAGCTTCGCAAAGATGAAAAAAATGGAAATGTGGACAATGGAAGTAGGGTTCAGATGATGGATCTTAATACCCAGTGATAAAGAAGGCTGCGGAAGAAATTGGAAGCGGGGAGGGCCAATCCCCTTTTGACAAAGTTCTCAAAAATCACTATTTGATCTACATTTTCTTATGGTTAAAATTGGCAGAAGGAGGGCTTCCACTGAACCACCTCCTCCCCTTGAAGAAGACCCTGAGCAACCAAGTTAAGGAGGTTCTCGCTGGTGCACTTACTTCGTTCCCAGTCGCCACTGCTGGACTCCTCCTTCTTCCCTCTGGATGCCTGTTTATTGTTGGCCATCTTCTTGAATATCATGAGCCGCTTCACTCGCATACGCTCGTGGGCTTCAGGAGAGGGGCGCAAGTGATGGCTAAAGATGAAGACAAAACTCTCTGAGTAAAACGACCAAGGGAAGGGGACGGGTTCGACTAGGTTCTCAAACCCTAGATCTAGAGTGGCTGGCGGCGCAAGAACAGATGAAGGTGAAATGGCTAAGGCAGTGAGTGAAGGGGTAAAAACTTTAAGGCCACCGCGCGGTTAAATAACCAATGGGTAGGGCCGGATCTACTATCTAGAAGCCGAAGAGTTTTTCCCTAAATGTTATTTGTTTTGAGCGATAATTTGGGAATAGTTTTCGGGAGTTTATTTGATTAACCATTTTTCAGGGATCTTATCCCGAAAGAAGGTTTTTTCTTCGAATTTTGAACCTATTAATTCCTAAAGTTTGCCATCAAGGCAAGTCACACGTTTCACACATATTTTGTACATAATACTGTTCAGTATGCGACGTTCTTTTGGATCCCTTTTTCCAAACCATGGGATTTGGATTCAAGGCTTGGGGGCTGTGGGACACGTGTCTTCGATGGCTTATTTTTTAAAAATATTTGGAAGATAAGGAAAGAAGGTTTAAGACTAGTTAGACCCTCAGCCTGATTCTTCGATTCAACCTAAGGCTCGGGGGCTACTCCTTATGTAGTGCGATTTGCATCGCACCGCGTAGAAAAAGAAGACTCAAAACTACTCGGGGCTAGAGCACCTCACAGCCTTGAGCAGCGAAGAAAAGTACTTGAAAGAAAGCTTCAAGACGGAGTTTCAGAAGAAACCGAAGGACGACTTTAGAAGTACTCGAAGCTTGCAGTACTCGGCTATGAAGAGCTCGGGGGCTTATCAGACCCTGGCCAACGGGACTGCACACGTGGCATAGAACATTCTAGAGTAAGGGATGGGGCATGTCCCATACCTTATCCATACTGTAAAAGTACTCGAACACGAGTACAACTAGTCGGTATAGAAGGTAACTATCCGAAAAGTACTCGGGTAGGACTCCTAAGCTCGTACAGGACTAGGACTTCCATGTAACCCTGTCCCCCCGGAGTATATAAGGACGGGCAGGGACCCCTCCAAAACATAACGCATAACCCAAAGGCAATACAAACCAATACAGGACGTAGGGTATTACGCATACTATGGCCCGAACCTATCTAAATCCTTGTGTTCCTTGCACCATCGAGGTCTTGATCTCGGCGACACCCTAGCCATAAGTAAACTACCTTAGGGTATCCCTAGGCAGGCTTGCTGGTAAAACACTGACAGTGCGGTTTATCCAAAGGAAAGGAGGAAAGGAAGGATATACTTACGATATTGGTCATTCACTTTAGGCACCAGTCTGACCCTGGTCTGCCAAGGACCTCCGGCTATTGTCTCTACTCCGAGTTCGGACGTGAGGGACTTCACTAACCACAAAGCAGCTTCGTAGCGGACCAACAGGGCTGTCACCACCTGCGCTCTACCTCTGCAATATCGTGGGACTCACAGCAAACAAAGATAATCTAGGGCCTAAACACCACACTTAAACCGTCAACTACTACTCTACAATTGCGTAGGGTTATCCCGTCTTTATCAGGGGCCCTCTACAGAGTATCCGCTACTAGAACAGACGATAAACCCGTAAATGAACAATAATCGAAAGAATAATCTTACCAAGATCTTACCAATAGATGAACCCGAATACATACTCAAATGAATCGTATCCGCCGAGGTACAAGGATGGAGGGAGATCGACAAGTCTAGCTCTTCTCCTCACTTCTTCCTCACACACTCCCTATTCTAAAGATACAAGTGGAAAGGTCCCTCTACTTCTTCTCTTCTCCAAAATGTGTTCTCCTTGAGCGGGTGAGGGAGGCTCCTTTTATAGCTTCTTGGGTCGGTTCCCGCCATCCCATGGGATGGAAACTTTGCTAACCGACCTTGGGAGGATCAGATCAAGCTTCCCGCCAAAATGCACCTTGACGGGCTTCAGGCTGGGTGCGGCCGCACCTGGGGTGCGGCCGACACCCCATTTGCTGCCTCTGGCCACCGCCTTTGGCTGGGGCACTGGTAGGTGGGCCTATACCTTATCCTTTGGGTGCTTGCTGCCTTTCCAAGTCGGTTGGGCTGTCATGTGCGCCTTCTTTGTAAGTGTGATGAAGGAAATGGTCTTCTATGTATTTCTTTGTATGTGTTTTGAGTATTTCTCCTTGATTTCCGTGTATGGGTTCCTACATATCATAATTCACCAAAACTTGTGGAATTTATTAGAATAAAGTCCTACAACTAAGTTTGGTGATTATTTTGATAAGAATGTTGCAAGAGTTGATGGTCAATTTCAAGACTTAAGCACCATCAACAGCATATAAACTCAAGCTTCTGGACAATAGCAGAATTCACAACGTGTTTCATGTGGGGCTATGTAACACCCAAAAATATAGGAAATAAAATTTTAAAAATATTTTTTTATAAGCGCCACAAAATAAAATTGTGCATGCATCTTTCTCTATTTCTCTTCTCCTCTTTTCTTTCAGCCCAGCCCAAACCTCCCTCTCTTCTCCTTCTATTTTTCTTCTCGCGGCCCAACCCAGTCGGCCCACATCCTTCTCTCTCCTTCTCTTCTCCTTTTTTCTTTTTCCTTCCCCGTGGCCCAAACCAGCCAGCCCAAACCATTTTACTCCCCCTCACCTCTCTCTACGCCAGCTGGGTCCCACCTGTCGGCGCCTTCTCTTTTCCTTCCTTTCTTCTTCCTTCCGCTCCCGCTCCCCTGTTTCCTTTTTCCGCCGCGACGCCGCGACACAGACGCGCCGCGCTGTCGTCCGCGCCTCCCTCCCCTTTCCTTTTTCCTCACCCCAAATCCAGATCGACTCCGCGCCGTCGCCCGCATCTCCTCTTTCTTTCCCCCGTGACGCTGGCTTGCCATACTGGCCACGGTACGCGCTCCGCCCTTTCCTTCGCAGGCCGCCGCGTGAGCGGCCGCCTTCCTTTTCCCCGGCCACTCCGCCCCTATAAAACCCATGCCGGAGCCCCGCTTTGCACCCAGAGCCATCTTCAATCTCTTCTACACCGGACCGTCGCATGACGCTGGAAACCGCACGCCGGAGGAACGCCGCCGCCCCGTGTCGCCGCCCCTCCATCGATTCACCGTCCCACTGCTTCCCCGCCGCCTTCAACTCTCGCCGGAGTTCCACGAGGTGGTGAGCATCAAGCCGCACCCGTTTCCCCTCTCTCTCTCACTCTGTCGCAGCCCCAATTTCTCGCCGGAGCTCTGTTTCCGCCCGCCGCCGTGGCCGCCGGTCTACGGTCGCCGCACGGCCGTCCCGTGACCACCAACACTTTCGCCGTGCCGCCCTCTATCTCCCCGGCATAACCCCAGCCTGAACCGAGCCCCGAAACATCGGATTCGGTGAACTCCGGCTGTCTGCCGCCGCTCTCGCTCGCCGCCGGCGCCCAGCGCCGCTTACCGGTTCGCCCGACCCTCACTCCGCCGGGTCGATCCGAGCCGACCTTCCCCCTGTCGCTCGATCTAGATCTAACGGCCAGAACAGATCCGAGCCGCGTCCGATTCGCCCGACCCTTACCCTGCCACACGATTCTGATCCAACGGACTAGATTCGCCCGACCCTAGTCATCCCCGGAACCTTTGCAGAAAATCCCCTAGGTTTTCCAGAAATCAACCCGCAGTCCAGATCAGTAGAAAAATAATTAGCGTTGAGCCATTTCTTTTTCTGTCCCGACCCCTGACTTTTCTAGAATTAGTACCCGCCCTCTAGAACCTCTAGTTTTGCACCCCGACCCTCTGTTTAAGGTTTAAATTATGTTTTAGCCCCTGATTTCTTCAGATCTAGCCCCTGGAAGTTCAAAACTCTCGCAGTTAGGTCCCTGAATCACTGTTTTAGCCATATCTTTATCGTTTCAACTCCAATTTCAGCGATTCTTGCGCTCACGCGATCCTTGCATCATGAACTACAATATTATCATCTTTTTACTCTCTGTTTGTACTGCTTGTTTTACTGTTTCTTATTTATTTTTGTATGCTTGTTTGTGTGATCGCGTAGACAACGTGACGTTCGAGCAAAACCAAGAGCAAGCTTACGAGGAAGAGAATCAACAGCTGTTTGAGGAAGGCAAGTGGATTTCCCCCTGCAATTCTATTTTATCCCAACAACAGCATGATAATTCACTTTACTTTAATGTTGCTTGCATAAACTTGATGGGTTACCTATGCTAAGGACATACCTAGTCTTTTACCCCAAGCCTTGAAACACCTGGGTTTACTAATCATGTTGGGTAGACACGCTTAGTTGCAAACTTTGGGATTGGTGTTGGTTTACTCTTATGACAATGTTGATCACATTTTATATTGTTGTTATACCGCGTTAATTCAAGATCAACTTTGTTTAATGGGAACATGGAGAACCACCCAAGTGAACAGTGCAACCACAAAGTCATATGGCTCTGACCTTAGCCAATTAATTAGATGTGTAGTTAGCTGGTGGCCTTCCCGAAAGGGCAAGGAGGGGGTCGGTGATAGGGGTCATAGCCCGGTCTTCTTCGGGTAGCTGCCTTTGCTTAGGAGCTGACCATTAGGGAGGTTTATGGACCACACTGCAACTAAAACTCTAGCGGGCTGCCTAGCTCTCGACATGTCTTTGTAAAGGCTTCGTGCTGTACCCTCGCCAGTCACCTCGGAAGTGTTTAAGGGCCTTGCAAACCCGGGCGACTCAGGGGAACACGATTTGTGGGTAAAGTGTACAACCTCTGCAGAGTGTAAAACTGTTATAACAGCCGTACTCACGGTTAAGAGTGGCTTGGACCCTCACATGATAATGAAACTTGAAGATTAATTTAAATTTTTGTTCGTTGTTTATGTTTATGTTGATGGTACCTTTATGATTTTGCTAAAGTGGGATGGTATAAACTTAAACCTAGTTAATAGGTGCTTGCTAATAAATACTTGACCAACTAAAAGTGCTCGCTGCTGCAAACCTTAGCCTATCCTTGATGGCCTTGCATATTCACCCCACTTGCTGAGTACCAACCATAAGAGTACTCACCCTTGCCCACTGCTGTTCAGAAGAGAACTTCGAAGAGGAGAACTTCGACAACTTCGAGGAGGTCTAGGCTTTGCGTTCACCAGTCATCGCTTGTGGAAGACGGAGTTGTTGCAGACTTCGTATAGGGTATATCGGTGTATCGTTTGAAGACCTTTGTGTCTCTTTTATTCGGAGTGTAATATCATTAAATACTTTATTTAGTTACTTTTTGAGCATTGTCTTTGGTATATTACACTTGTCCGTCTATCATGTGTGTGTGAACATGATCCTGGCACACACATGACATGCATCTGGTTCTTTCTAGAATCGGGTGTGACAGGCTACTTAAAAAATTTTATGGGTAAACACCGAGTCACTCACCACCATTAACACAAATACATGAACGGCGTGCGGCACCTGAACCACTACTACAAAATTGCATTTACCGCTACCTTTTGAAAAGGCCTCGGCGCTGGCCCGCCTCGTTTAACCGTTGCCGGGCCGGCGGCCGTGCAACCGCCTCGGTTAATCTGTTAACCGAGGCGGGCAACATTGCACAACCGTCTCGGTTAATCATAATTAACCAACGCGGGTGGGTTACGCCGACCGCCTCGGTTAATGCATTATCCAATGCGGGCAACTTAAACCAACTGCCTCAGTTAACCAAGATTAACTGAGGCGGTTTCTTCTTATGTGCCCGCCTCGGTAAAGTTCCTTATATAACATCCCAGCCCCCTTCTTCCTCCCCGCGGCTCCTCCTCCATGTTTGGGTGTTTTGAGCTCAAAACACCCAAAATTGACCATTTTAGTGGGGGGAGGTTTTGCCCTTGGATTTGGTGAGGGAGAACACCGCAAGATGTTGATTTCTTACTCTCCAACTCTCATCTCCTCTCTTTTACATGATTTAGTTGCTTTTCCTCTAGATCTAGATCTAGATCTCAATGGAGGAGAGAGAAAACTGGATCGAGATCTAGATCTGTTTATGTGACTCTAGTTTCTCGCTGTGTGCAAGGTCTCGTTCGTGGATAACGCAGAGTGGATGTACAAGATATCAAGGGTTGGCAATGATCTGACTTTCCTGCATCATGTGAGAAAAGTTGTTGCCGCTGCGAAAACGCATCGTTTGAGTCTGGGTCGGGAGCGCATCTTTTGTGCGTGCAGTAGCTATGAGAACAAACTTCTCCTTGAAGATAACGTGGTTCAATCTCACTTGATTCGGCATGGTTTTGTCAAGGACTACACCATTTGGTTTCACAGCGAAGCTGATCCGAGTGTCACCGGTGCGTCTGAACGAAACTCGTCGACAACCTCATCGATGGATGAAAGAGCACAACAACCCTCATCATCAGCAACAGCGGGTGGTGATAGTGCAAATCGCAATTGCATCAACATTGATGATCTTCTCCAAGACATAGGAGGCAATGATGGTGATGGGGATCGTGATGAGGAGGGTGATTTGTTGGGGCCTGGAGATGTAGAGATTTTTGAAAACCTTGCTAACCGTATGGACCAAGATGATGTTTGTTTGGGAATCCGAAGTGGCTGGAGAATTTCAAGGAGATGAAGCAGGCCGCAAATGATCCGCTGTATCAGGATCATTGCGTTTTAACCTCCAGTTGCTAATGCTAAAGTCTCGCTAACGGCAAATGACGGCGTTGCATTTTAACCTCCAGTTGCTGATGCTGAAGTCTCGCTGACGGAGGTAGACCCAGGTACCTCCTTGCCGAGTGGAGACGGCTACCCGGCTAGACGACTCTGCATGAACGACCCAGCGTACAGCACTCTGCTGGACGATGGGTGGGATTCCTCGGGGTCAGGATCTAAGTCGAACTGGATAGGCATGATCTTGTGTATCTCAACCGATCGGATTCCCACAATTCACCCTCACCCGAGTAGATTTACCCTAACTTGTAACCCACGGCTACTTGGATATATAAGGGGGCCTTGGGGGGTACCCGTAGAGGACAATTCCCACAATTCCCACAACTCCCGAAACCTTAGCCATTGCTACTCATAATACAAACCCTCGAACACAGGACGTAGGGTATTACGCTCCGTGCTCCCCGAACCTGTCTAAGTCCTTGCATCCTTGTGTTACCATCAAGCTCACGGCTCTCCGATTCACCTTGCCTACAAATCTACTGCTTGGGGCTACCCTAGGCAGACTTGCCAGAGTGCAAATCCAAAAGTTGGCGCGCCAGGTAGGGGGATCTCCAGGGTCCTCTTGGCGAGCTTGATGGCATCCAACTCCGACATCTTCTTCTCCGTGCAAGTGATGCTCCAGATCCAGGCCGCCGCCGGCCACTTCATCATCTTTGGATGCTTTCCTGAGATGTCTGCTCCTAGGAGCTCATCCTCAAGCTCATCTGTCTCCGAGACAGAAAGCTCCTAGGGTTCCAGATCCGATCTGACCCTCTCCAGCTCAGTGCTGTATCAGGTTGAGGACCTGTCTATCAACGACAAAGTCCAAAACCCTACCTGGACAACCCATCATCCACGTATCAACATCGACGATATTCTCGCTGGCCTGAACCGAATTGATGCCTCCCTTGCTGAGTGCATCGGGCTTTTCGAGTCAGCACTCCGCCGTCCAGGCGACTCGACCCCTCGGGCTCCGTTCGGACTCTGCACTAGCTCCTCCGTCTACTCGGACCAGATCTGATATTCGATGGAAAAGCTACGTCTTTCTGACCTGAATCAACCCAGCATTGGCCAGATTGGATCTGACATGGTCTCAGGACCACAAGCTGGCTACCAGGAGGTTCTGTTCAGCCTCCCACCCAACCCAGTGAGCTCTCCAGATCAACGGGAGATCTCCGTCGTTTCTTCCGATGAGGCAACCCTCGAAGAAGAAGATGAGGCGGCCAAGCATCAACGACTTGAACGCAACCAAAACCGCCAAGATCGATGCAACAATGAGGCCGCCATCAACCAAGCCGAAGAGAATCTCTGCAACGCCGATGGTCGTAACCCGCAGGTCTCACCCCGCCGTGCTGCAGCGACCTCGCGGAACCTCGATGACAACTTCGTCCTCGAGTGCGACGGCCAGAACCTCTTCGCCACCCCATCTACCATGCTGGCCGCCACATTCGAGGTAGTAGAGACCCTACCTAACGCACCCGAGCTCGAACGAGCCTGGACTACTTGGCTCTACGAGCCTAATCCAGCAGCTCTCGCCACTCTACAGGTCGCCACCATGATGGCAACGAGGTCAACCAGTCGGATCTGCGCACCAACCTCAGCAACCGCGACATCCGGCCCGTCATCAACGATCGACACCGCGAACGCGACGAAGCCGAGCGGGAGCGCCACCGCAGATACGACGAGGAGTACGGTCCACCCGGTGCCAACCGGGGAGGCCAGGCTCGCCACGGCAACAGCAACCAGCATCCTCACCGACCCCCTCAGGCCCCGATCGACCTCAACGACGACATTACGGGGGATCTGGACGGCTTCTCCGCCTTCTCGAACCGACTTTGTGGAGTCTCGTGGCCATCTACATTCAAGCCGGTCGGCATCGACAAGTTCGACGGCGACTTCGACCCCAAGACATGGCTGCGCACCTACTCCATCGCTGCTCGGGCGGCGAATGGCAACAACGACATCATGGCGGCCTACTTCCCAGTCATGATGAGCAGCCAGGCTCTCAACTGGCTCGAAGGACTCCGCCCAGGCTCCATCAATAGTTGGCAAGACCTCTGCATCGTCTTCATCAATCACTTCCAAGCTTCATGCCCGGGTCCCAAAACCAGATGGGGTCTAGGCAGCGTCACACAACAACCCAACGAATCCCTGTGCGACTACAACAAGAGGTACTTCACCAACCGTAACATGATTACGGGTGTTGATGATAGGGACGTCATCCACTACTTCCACCAAGGGTTGTACAACATCGAGCTTTGGCGCAAGATGTTCGAGAGCAACCCCAAAACCGTCTCTGAGATGATGGTCGTTGTCAACAAGCACGCCGACCTAGAAGATGCTGAAAAGGCGCACCGTTATCACAAGGATCGGCGTCACTCCGACGACCGGCCCAAGTAGCGACATGACGATCGCCAAAGACCCGACAGCTGACCGCCTCGCCACAACTCCAGCAAGCACAACGACCGTCTCGAGTCATCCAAGCAACAGGAGCGCAAGCGTGGCCCCGACAACACCGTCACAGTTGCGGATCGACCCCGACAACGCACCTCCCTCAACCAGGAGGAGCTGGATCAACTCCTCAATGGCAAGTGCCCCTGGTACAAGGACTTTGTTGAAACAAAAAGCCATAGGTCGATCTTCAGCACCGGCACACGCGAGGACCCGGGAGCCTCTTGCTTTCCTCCTGTGCGGCGTCCAAATCGGCTGCGTGGTGGTGCAGCCTATTGTAACTGTCATGACAGAGCCTCTGAACCCTCATCTTCTGAGAACGGGTCAATCCCTGGATGCACCAATCTGGGTACTCCTTTGGATCATACTTGTAACTGTCATGACGCTCGAGCGATCGATCCAGAGGTGCTTCATCAGGTACACAGGCTGCAGCTTGTTCTTCGATCGCTGCTTGCTCAGGGACACGTGGACCTAGCCGATCATGGACAGAGACACGATGGTTGCCTCTGAGAGTTGACTGCTGATGGTTGTCTTCATGGCGCTGCCTTTTGATATCGTATAGGCATTCAGGACAATTATCGGCTGATAGCAAGCGCAAACCCTCTTTCCAGCAGAATGCAAAGAACGGGCACCGCCAGTGTTCTTCATCACGCCTATCCTTCTCTTCTTGACGTCGTCTTTCTCTTTTCTTGCTGGCGCTGATATTTGTTCAGGAGCATCTGAGACGTGACAACTCCGCGTGGTCTCCTGAAACTTCCTTCTTGTTTGTATCGGCCTTGGTTCCCCCTGCCGTTGGCCGATACATGAGTCTTACCTTCGTGCAGCACTCTCAGTCACTCATTTATTTGTTTAGCTCAGAACTATAACCCTCTCTCCTTTTGTGTAAAGCTGAAGTAAAATACGCTCTTGAAGGTACATCTGTTGCAACATCAAAGGCTGGATCCACGGAGATTCTGTATCATTTACCTGTTTGATCCAGAGAATGCACGTGTGGCGGTTGTGAACTCTTTTGGTATTGATCTTCTTCCTCTCCCCCCCTTTTTTTCTTTTTTTAGGTCATGCTTCTTTGGCATGCCATCTTTGCTTTCTCTCTTTTGTTTCGAGGGGAATAATTGGAGAACGATCATATACCTTCAGAGGACACTTTATTAATGTTACCGGACGATACATCGTGTATGTGCCTCTCGATCAAACACATAAAGAAACAGATCTCGTTTGGGTCACAACGTTTGATAGAGCTCAATGTAACAACAAGGCGCTTTTATGTGGGGTTTTTTCATATTGTAAAATAATTGTACATGAGTGTGGTAGGTAGAAGGATAAATAGACCATGGGATAGTTTTACTTTTAGTTGAAGAGAAATTCCCAAGTTCAGCAAGAGAAACGGGCAGAGAAACTTTCATCAAAACCATATCTCATCAAGTTCGAGCCGACCGTTCCTCTGCCGCTTGATCTAGATCTAACGGCCAGAATCAATCTTCACTTTACCCGGCCGATTTACCCGACCCACTCTTCATACCTCCGATTCGCCCGACCCTTACTCCGCCGATTCGTTTGATCCGCCGCCGATTCTGATCCAACGGACCAGATTCACCCGACCCTAGCCGTTCCCGAAACTTTTGCAGGAAGATCCCTAGGTTTTCCAGGAATTAACCCGCAGTCCAGATCAGAAGAAAATAATTAGAGCTGAGCCCTTTCTTTTTCTAACCCGACCCCTGACTTTTCTAGATTTAGTAACCGCCGTCCAGAACATATAGTTTTGCACCCCGACCCTCTGTATAAGGTTTAATTATGCTTTAGCCCCTGAATTCTTCAGATCTAGCCTCGGGAGACTTAAAACTCTAGCAGTTAGGCCCTCAGATCACTGTTTAAACCATATCTTCATCGTTCCAACTCCGATTTCAGCGATTCTTGAGCCCACATGATCTTTACATCATGAACTACAACTTTAGCATCTTTTCACTTTCTGTTTGTACTGTTTGTTGTATTGTTCCTTATTTGTTTGCGTATGCTTGTTTGTGTGATCGCGTAGACAACGTGACGTTCGAGCTAAACCAAGAGCAAGCTTACGAGGCAGAGAATCAACAGTTGCTTGACGAAGGCAAGTGGATTTCCCCTTCTGCATATTCTATTTGATCCCAACAACTGCATGAAAATACACTTTACTTTATTGTTGCTTGTATAAAATTGATGGGATTACCTATGCTAAGGACATACCTAGTCTTTTACCCCAAACCTTGAAACACCTGGGTTTACTACTTTGTTGGGTAGTTACGCTTAGTTGCAAACTTTGGGATTGGTATTGGTTTACTCTTTTGTTAACGTTGATCATGTTTCATATTATGGTTTTATCGCGTAATTTCAAGATCAATTTTGATTAATGGGAACATGGAGAACCACCCAAGTGAACAGTGCAACCACAAAGTCATATGGCTCTGACCTTAGCCAATTAATTAGATGTGTAGTTTGCTGGTGGCCTTACCGAAAGGGCAAGGAGGGGGTCGGTGATAGGGGTCATAGCCCGGTCCTCTTGGGGTAGCTGCCTTTGCTAAGAAGCTGACCATTAGGGAGGTTTATGGACCACGCCGCTACTGAAACTCTAGCGGGCTGCCTAGCTCTCGACATGTCTTTGTAAAGGCTTCGTAGTGTACCCTCGCCACTCACCTCGGAAGTGTTTAAGGGCCTTGCAAACCCGGGCGACTCAGGGAAACACGATTTGTGGGTAAAGTGTACAACCTCTACAGAGTGTAAAACTGTTATAACAGCCGTTCTCACGTTTATGAGTGGCTTGGACCCTCACATGATAATGAAACTTGAAGATTAATTAATTTGTGGTACGTGGTTTATGTTATGGTTGATAGTACTGTTATGTTTTTACTAAAGTGGGTTGGTATAAACTTAAACTTAGTTAATAGATGCTTGCTAATAAATACTAGACCAACTAAAAGTGACCGCTGCTGCAAACCTCAGCCTATCCTTGATGGCCTTGCATTTTCACCCCACTTGCTGAGTACCAACCATAAGAGTACTCACCCTTGCCCCCTGCTGTTCAGAAGAGAACTTTGAAGAGGAGATCTTCGACGACTACGAGGAGTTCTAGGTCCTGCGTTTATCAGTCATCTCCTATGGAAGACGGAGTTGTTGGAGACTTCGTATAGGGTATAACGGTTTAACATTAAAGACATTTGTGTCTCTTTTATAAGGAGTGTAATATTGTTAAATACTCTATTTAGTTACTTTTGAGCATCGTCTTTGATATATTACACTTTCCGTCTACCATATGTGTGTAAACGAGATCCTGGCGCACATATGAGATGCATCTGGTTCTTTCTAGAATCGGGTGTGACATCAGCTGGTCTTCTTATGTCATCCGCCTCCTTAGCTGGTGGTCACACACCAAAAATCTTAAGGTGTGGCTGCAGCGGTGGATCATCCGGGGATATCTTTTCTCTTCTGTAGTCATGGCTTATGACATCCCCATCTTTGTTGAGCAGCAATCCCACGTACCGCTCATCCGGCTTTAGCCTTGGCCCTGGAGCATCTTTTTCTTGAAACAACATGACTCTGACTGTCTCAATCACCTCCTTAGGGTGCTGTTTATGCAGCTTTTGGCCTCGAGCATCCCCGGTCTGTGCTGCACCTGGCAAGGACTTGCGCACCATGGAACGGGAGGCTGAGTGGCTCCTGCCCTGGTTCGGCCGACCTCGGCCTGGCAACTCTCGGCCTCCCGCTGTGCACAACAGCGGGTTTCATAGCTGGGGGCGCCACTTTGATCGATTGGGCCTTCTCTTCCATCGGCTTAATGAGGATTGGGATCTCGGGACTATTTGCCAGTGTTAGTGCTGTCATTAGGTGGTCGACGACGGTGGAGTTGACGAACGCGATGATCTCCTTGCCAGCCATGGGAAGTTCTGAGTGGTGCAGATGGGTTTTGGAGGTGGAGAGGTGAAGGTAGATGGAAGAGGTTGAGAGGAGGAGGAAGTGTTTTCAAGTGGAAAGGAAAGGGGAAGAAACCCTATTTTCTGCCGTCGAAAACACCCGAGGCAACCAGATCTTAGGCTAGAATGCGAGGGTGGCCTGGCCTACCAAAGGTGGCCTGCTAGGGCTGCCACCCTGGGTCGGCCGACCTGGGTAGGTCGGCCGACCTGGGATTGTCCCAACTGGCCTCCTCTCTTCTCTGGACAGCAGTGGGGAGAGTCTAGGAAGTTTATACAAGTGGCTTACCTTAGGGAATGGCCTATATAGCCTTTAATCAAGTATATAGTCGTGTTGAACAAGTTCAATCACATCTATATCTTAATCTATAGCTATATCATGATCTAAAAATAATTTTAGATGATGGCCATTTACCTTGTGGATGTTACCTTCATCATCTTGGATTGTTATGGCTCCATGCGTTGATGTGTCGAGGACGAGGTAAGGTCCCATCCACTTGCTTCTCAACTTCCCGTGGCCGAAAAGTTTTACCCTGGAATTGAAAAGTAATACCTTATCTCCGGCATGAAGACTTTCGGCTTTAGCCTCTTATCGTGCCATCTTTTGGTTCTTTCTTTGTATAGTGCAACACTATGATAGGTTTTATCTCTCCACTCTTCCAATTCTGTGGGTTTTTTCATATTGTAAAGTAACTGTATATGAGTGTGGTAGGTAGAAGGATAAACAGACCATGGGATAGTTTTACTTTTAGTTGAAGAGAAATTCCCAAGTTCAGCAAGAGAAACGGGCAGAGAAACTTTCATCAAAACCATATCTCATCAAACATCAACTTTAGCATTATGGGTTCCCTAACTGGTGGTTCGCAAACTCAAGCATGGTAAAGAATAAAATTTATGCATGAATCACCCAGCGGCACGACAGGTTCTCATGAGTTTAACCATTTTAGATCTTGCAATTTTGATAGCATGTTTAAAACTCGGAGAACTTGGAGAAAATAGTGAGGGTGTGCAAACCGTGAGTCAAGAATGAGACGGTATTGGATATTCACTTGCGCATGAGTCCATCCTGCGATGCACGTGAATCGTGGGGTTGTTTAACTGGATGTAGCGAGGATCTCCCCCACACTTTTTTCGAACTTGTCTTTATTCAATCAAAGCAAAAAGTAAAATGCAAAAGGGGCTCTTACAGGAGAGCCAAAGTTTTAATTATTCAAAGCAAATGGGGGCGCTTACAATGAAAACAAACTGAGATGAAGCAAACTAATCGAAAGAAAATAAATCTGATTCTAGCGCCCAACTAAACTAAACTAAGGAAGATCCTCGGAAGAGCTACCATTGAAGTTACTTCCCCTGCCCTAAAGTCTTAGCCAGCCAATCTATGCTGTTGCTTAGGCTGCTGTGAAGCAACTGGAGATCCTTATAGACTTCAGCCACTGCTGCCTTCTGATTTTTCAATCCTTGGTGCAGTCTTCTATGCTCTAGCTGTAGACTCTTCAATAGGAAGATAAGCTCCTCCCTGGACCAGATCTGTGGGGAATCAGCTGGTCTTCTTATGGCATCCGCCTCCTTAGCTGGTGGTTGCACACCAAAAATCTTGAGGTGTGGCTGCAGCGGTGGATCATCCGAGGATATCTTTTCTCTTCTGTAGTCATGGCTTATGACATCCCCATCTTTGTTGAGCAGCAATCCCACGTACCGCTCATCCGGCTTTAGCCTTGGCCCTGGAGCATCTTTTTCTTGAAACAGCATGACTCTGACTGTCTCAATCACCTCCTTCGGGCGCTGTTTATGCTGCTTTTGGCCTCGAGCGTCCCCGGTCCGTGCTGCACCTGGCAAGGACTTGCACACCATGGAACGGGAGGCTGAGCGGCTCCTGCCCTGGTTCGGCCGACCTCGGCCTGGCACCTCTCGACCTCCCGTTGCGCACAGCAGCAGGTTTCATAGCTGGGGGCGCCACTTTGATCGATTGGACCTTCTCTTCCATCGGCTTAATGAGGATTGGGATCTCGGGACTATTTGCCAGTGTTAGTGCTGCCATTAGGTGGTCGACGGCGATGGAGTTGACGAACACGATGATCTCCTTGCCAGCCATGGGAAGTTCTGAGTGGTGTAGATGGGTTTTGGTGGTGGAGAGGTGAAGGTAGATGGAAGAGGTTGAGAGGAGGACAAAGGGTTTTCAAGGGGGAAGGAAAGGGGAAGAAACCCTATTTTCTGTTGTCGAAAACACTCGAGGCAACCAGATCTTAGGCTAGAATGCGAGGGTGGCCTGGCCTACCAAAGGTGGCCTGCTAGGGCTGCCACCCTGGGTCGGCCGACCTGGGATTGTCCCAGCTGGCCTCCTCTCTTCTCTGGACAGCAGTGGGGAGAGTCTAGGTAGTTTATACAAGTGGCTTACCTGGGGAATGGCCTATATAGCCTTTAATCAAGTATATAGTCGTGTTGAACAAGTTCAATCACGTCTATATCTTCATCTATAGCTGTATCATGATCTAAAAATAATTTTAGATGATGGCCATTTACCTTGTGGATGTTACCTTCATCATCTTGGGTTGTTATGGCTCCATGCGTTGATGTGTCGAGGATGAGGTAAGGTCCCATCCACTTGCTTCTCAACTTCCCGTGGCCGAAAAGTTTTACCCTGGAATTGAAAAGTAATACCTTATGTCCGGCGTGAAGACTTTCGGCTTTAGCCTCTTATCGTGCCATCTTTTGGTTCTTTCTTTGTATAGTGCAGCACTATGATAGGTTTTATCCCTCCACTCTTCCAATTCTGATATCTGCCTCTTCCTGTGCTCTCCCACTAGATCCAAGTCCATGTTCCATCTTCGGATAGCCCAATGTGCTCTATGCTCCAACTCGATGGGTAGGTGACACGTCTTCCCATAGACAAGTTGGTAGGGTGACATACCAATGGGAGTCTTGTAAGTCGTGTGATATGTCCATAATGCATCCGCTAGCTTAGGCTTCCATTGTTTACCCATCTCATTGACGGTCTTCTTCAGAATATTCTTGATTTGCTTATTTGATGTTTCTGCCTGACCACTTGTATGGGGGTGATACGGGGTTGCGATGTTATGCATCGTCCCGAGTTCCTTGAGGAAGCTTCTAAAAGCCGCATTGATGAAATGCGATCCTCCATCACTAATCACCATCTGGGGTGTCCTGAATCTTGGAAAGATTACCTCTTGAAATATTATCCAAGATGATATGTATGCAAGGAACTAAACAAAGATATTATCTACCTATCTCCTATGCATATTACCCAAAGGGCCATCACTGGGTATGATGTTCCGGACACACACCCGAGCCTGGTGAATTTGGAACCGATAAAGCGAGTCATAGCATGAGTTAAACTGCAAGGCGAAATCAAGTATAGAAAAGGACAGTACATCTTACAAGTCATGAAAAAGATCCGGAGAAATGGGTGTATCCTTGCCGCCCACCAATTCGGGTAAGTTAAAAACGATACTTGCAATAGATATTGGGTTCACCGCTTTTCATGTATGTTTCAAGTTTTGAGATCCATATTGTTTCAATTGTGTAGCTTGGGCATCATACGCCACTGGATTGTATTTGTAATCTATCCTCAGGATGGAAAGGCTGTCATATTTGACTCCTTGCGCGCCTCGAAAAAAGATGAGTACAAGGATTTTGAAAATTGTCTACGATAGTAAGTGATGACGACACATTCTTTAATGCACTCAAAATACATATCAAATTTGTTGTTGACACTACTAGTGGTTGGCATACATCACTTACAGGAAATACGTGGAAGACCTCGAATGCTATGATCGAAGGTCTAAGAAGACGAAGCAGAAGTATGGCAAAAAATTACACGTGAGGCGACAATTCCCAGTACGTATGAAGAATCGTATTTGCTACTACATCGTGCATGCTATCTATGTATCCTAATGACTATGTGTTATATATATCATGCATGCAGTGCGCTAAGCAACATGAAGGCTCAGTCTTGTGTGGATACTATGCTTGTGCGTACCTCAGGGCTTGCGAAAGTTACAGCCAAAGCTAGTGGCAGATCAAATAATCTCAACACTGGTTGCAAAGGGCAAGGGTGGACAATGCAAGCATCACTCAAACAATAGCCGAAATTTGTAAGTTTGTCACGGACGAATGTTGTCATGTTTGTGAAGTTACGCAACTGGAGAACCGACTTTGACATGAACGACTTCAAGTTGCTGTCGGTGTTTTACCGCCAAGCCCACCGAGGGATACCCCCGAGGTGGTAGGTTGTAGGTTGGGTGTCGCCGAGATCAGGAACTCGAAGGTGCAAGGAACACAAAGTTTAGACAGGTTCGGGCCACCGAGAGCGTAATACCCTATGTCCAGTGTGGTTTGTTTTGCCTTAGAGGTTATGAGACATTTTGGAGGGGTCCCTGCCCGCCCTTATACAGTCTAGGGGGACAGGGTTACATGGAAGTCCTAGTCTGGACAGCCTGTGGAGTCCTACCCGAGTACGTTGTTACAATGAGGATAAGGTATGGCCCATGCTCTATCCCCTACTACAGGAATATGTATACCAAGTGTGCAGTCCCGCTGCCCCGGGTCTGACAAGCCCCCAAGCTCTTCGTAGCCAAAAACTGCACGCTTTCGAGTACTTCTGGAAGGTGTCTTCAGGTCCCCGCTGAGTCCCCTTGAGAAGGTGTCTTCCGAGTACTTCCTTGGCTGCATCGAGGCTGTGAGGTGCTCAAGCCCCGAGTAGTTTTCAAGTCTTCCTTTATATGGGGTGCGATGAACTCGCACTCCATATGGAGTAGCCCCCGAGCCTTAGGTTGAATAAAAGAATCAGGCTGAGGGTCAAATTAGTCTTGAATCTTCCATCTGTATCTTCCAAGAATTTTTTAAAAATAAGCCGTTGATGACACGTATCCCGCAGCCCCCGAGCCTTTATTCCAAATTCCACTATTTGGAAAAAAGGATCTAAATAGTCGTGGCATGGAATGTGTGTTATTGGAATTAATTTGATGATTTTTTAGGTCAATTGGTTGTGGATGTTGAAAGGCCTGTAATCTCGGGAGTCTATCCTTGAGAAAACGGCTAGTTCCAAAATCCGTTACACAGAACCCTTTAAAATCGCTCAAAATCAAAATGTTATCTCGAGAAAGTCTCTTCAACTTCCAACTGAAAAATGGGAAGCCGCTGGTTATAAATCACCCGCTTTCATTTTCACAGCAGTAAAAACAGATCTGCTTTTAGAACCCTAGCCACCGTCGCCGGGCCCAAATCGACCAACCCGCCGCCCAAATCCTGAGCTAAAAGTAGCCGAAATCTTCACTTTCCGTCTTCATCCACACCCGCATGAGCTCCCCAGGGCATGCGCAGAAAGCTTTGTGTGACATTTCGCCCCAAGATGCTGAGGAAGTCCGCCGTTGGTCGTGGAAGGAAGAGGGGGAATGAGGGTGGAGAGGAGTCGCCGCCACCAGCCAAGGTCGCCAAGACGGTGGCAGAAGGCGAGTGGAGGTCTTCCGGCGTCCGGTAGAAGGATCTCCTCCGGCTCGTCGCCGAGCGAGTGCTCCAGGAGAAAGGAGTCATGCAGTGGCGGACCGCGGGAACCGATTCATCACCCTGGGAGATGACGGGTGAGACAGTCATGTTCGCCCCCTTTGGTGACCGCGGCCTTGCCCTGCCATCTTCCGATTTCTTCCGTGGAATTCTTGGTTTGTACAAAATCATGCATTGTCACCTTCTCCCCAACTCTGTTTTGCACATTTCTATTTTTGTGCATCTTTGTGAGGCATTCCTTGGAATTCGCCCGCATTTCAATTTTATTCGCCATCTTCTCCGCCTCAAACCCCAACCTGGTGAGCACAATCCGGCGCTAGTTGGGAGTGCCGGGGTGCAGCTGCGCGTCAGGGCACTGTACCTCGAGTACACAACCCCGAGTAGCCTGTCCGGGTGGCACGGGCAGTGGTTCTACAAAGGGAACCACAAGCCCAGCCTCCCTGGAAGGGACAACTCCCCACCCCGGCGCCAGGAGTGTTGGCTGGAGAAGCTGACGGAGGAGGAAAGCCGTGACATCCCCGAGATGATGAAGTGGATGAAGGCTCTGAAGGACAAGGGCGTTACTGGGGTGTCTGTGGTGTACTCGTTCATTGAGCGGTGCATCCAGCCCCTCCAGCAACGCGTCCACCTTGGTTTTGAGTACCTAGGGATCCAAGACCCATCACGGATGGCCAGGGATGTGCCATCCGTTGAGGAGATCATGCGCTGGGTGACCCACCTATTCACGGGGGTGCACTCGGAGCCCTACATCCCCAAGCTCTTCAGCACGGGCAACTCACCGGACCCGGTAAGTGGTTACTCGAGTACCTTCTTGGTGTAGTCATCTTGATTTGCTATTTACTGATAGCTTTTGCTTGAATGTAGGCCGACTTGGAACGGTTCAGGTCTGACCCACCTGAGCCCGTCTTCGAAGAGCCAACCCAAAATCCACCTACCGAGAAGGCCGCGGGAGATGCTGTAGCGGACCCGCCGCGCCCACGATGAGTGGCGACGCGTAAGCGGAGGGCCGCTGCAGCCGTAGATATAGCTACTAGTCGCCAGACAGCGTAAGTAGTCTTTACAGCTAAGCTTCTTTGACTTGTTGTATATTTACGAGTACTTAGTCACTCCAATCTTGTAGTGGGATTGAGGAGAACCCCGAGCCCTCGAGGCAAGGGGTAATCGGAGAGACTGGGGAGAGGAGTCCTGCGTCGGGGCAATCACCGCCCTCAACTATTAGGCCGACCTCCCCCGCTCCGGTAACAAGACCGCGCCGCGAGGGCTGGTAGTGCCCAAGGTACTCCCCCTCAGGAAGCCTGTAAGGTTGGTGACCAGATCTTATCATGTTGTCAATTTTGTGTCAGTGTCGAGTACTAATACAATTTTGCAGGAAGTTGGAGATTCCTATGTCGGCAACCTCTAGCTCTGCCCAGGCTAGCACGGGTGAAAGCACGTTAGCAAAAGAGTCTGCGGCCGCGAGTACTGCCACGCCTCCAGTCATCGAAGATGTGCCCGCGTTCAGTGGAGGAAAAGATCTCGAGCCCCCGACGAATCCAGTGGTGGAGCTGGGTACCCAAGCCCCCGGGACTACTCCCGGGCCAGCCCAGAGGGAGATACTCAGGCTGTCCAACAGACAGTCACGAGTACCCTGGGCCAGCAGGAGGCCCCGAAAGGTTCTCGAGCACAGCAGCAACATGAGGTCCCAGAGGGCTCCCGGCTACCAGAGTAGCAAGAGGTCGAGGGAGGAGAAGTCCCTTGGCTGAATGCCGAGCTCTTCGAGGACCCACTGCTGGAGCTGGAGAGGGTCTCCCTTATGCTTGAGCTCAGCCGCCGCTTAGCAGAGTACACCAAGGTGTGTAGTCGAGTAGTCCTCTAGGCTTGATATTCTGCTATAGAAGCATACTGACTTGTTGACCGCCTTTGTGTAGAGCCTTATCGGGTGTTCCCGTCAGAAGTCAGTGCTGTTGACCCAGATTGGCAAAGTGTTGCCGTGGACCCACAAGGCGGAGGACAACCTAGAGGCCGAGAAGGCTAAGAACGCCAAGCTCCAGGAAGAATTCGCGGCCTTGAGGACTTCTCATCGGGACGCGATGATCGACCAGCAACGCAAGCATGATCTGGCGATCCGGAAGGTAAAGGACTTGACTGCCCAGAAAGAAAGTGAGTAGTCTGCTCCTTGTATCCAAGTAGTGTTATCTGGTTTTCTTTCTTCTGAGTTGCATATGTGTACTTTGGTCCAGAGTATGCTCGAATTGACAAACAACTCAGGGCGGATATGCAGCGGATCCAGTCCATGGCCCGGGACAAGGAGCGCCAAGAGAAGGAGCCGAAACAACTCAGGATGGCAGCTCACCAGCCGTTAGTTAGTGCAATGCCTGGTGGATGCTCCTACGAGCATCGCAGGGTACGCATCTGGCACCACCAAGGTCGTCCTTACTCACGCACTGGCGGTGGTGAAGTCATGATTCCCGGGTATGGACGTGCGTCTGTTCACGGAAGGCATCGCTGAAGACTGCACTGAGGAGCAGTTCGCCGAATACCATAGTGAGGTACAAGACGTTGCTCACCAGATAGTCAATGACTTTCCACTTTTCTGAATTTGAAACTGTGTATGTTTTGTGCAAAAACAACAATTATTTATGTAATATATTAACGCTTGTTTGATTGTTGTTTGCTATGCCGACTTGTGAAGTGGCATGTTGAAACATAATCGTTTAAGCTTTTGAGTACGTTTAGTTCTAGTGTAGAGTTACCCTGAAAGCAACGTTTCAGCTGGTAAACTGAGTACTAGACGGTACTTTTTGACAGAGTTGTGTTTGTAGAACCTCTGTTTAAAGGTGTGAGAACCTCTTCGACTTTACCCTATGAGACCTTGCCCTTTAGTTTGACTAAGCTGTATGGGGAGGTAGTCGGAAAAAAAACGCTTGATGCGTTCAAGAGGGTGGCCTGAGAGGCTTTTGTTTAGTAACCATGATAGAAAGTACTCGTGGTGAAGCCTCCGAGCGTTTTCTGAAGGTTATATTTTAGTTAGCGTATTGGTGTAACTCGTGGTGACAGCCCCCGAGTATACTAAATGTTGCTAAGAGAAAAGAGACAATAGTCGTTTGGGGAACCAAAACAACCATGATTTATTGAACCGTGCTGCGCTGCAGCTGACAGGTTTTGTACAAGTTTCTTAAGCATAGAAATGGCGTAGGTGCTCGATGTACCAAGAATTTGGAACTTCTAGGCCGTCAGGGTACTGTAGTCGATATGACCCTGGCCTTGTGACCTTTGTGACGATGAAGGGTACTTCCCATCTAGAGTTGAGCTTGTGGAGCCCAGTTTCATCTTAGATGGGGTGTAGGACCGGATCTCCAACGTTGAAGGATCTTTCTTGGACGTTGCGGTCATGATACCGTCGAACGCCTTGTAGATATCTTGCTGAGCGAAGTAAGGCATTGCATCTGACTTCTTCAGCGCAGTCGAGTTCCAAATGCCTTGCCTCATCATCTTCTCCTTCCTCATACATCTCCAGTCTGGGTGACTCCCATATGATATCAGCTAGAAGAATTGCTTCTGACCTATAGACAAGAAAGAAAGGTGACTGTCATGTGGCTTTACTCGGTTGAGTATGAAGCCCCCCGATGACTGTGGGTAACTCATGGTTCCACTTGCCTCTCTTTTTGCTATTCTCATCATAGAGTCTTTTCTTGAGTCCATCAAGGATCAAGCCGTTAGCATGCTCCACCTGGCCATTGGCCCTCGGGTGAGCCACCAAAACATACTTGACCTCAATGCCGCTTCGTTCGCAGAACTCCCAGAACTCGTGTGATGTGAAGTTGGATCCCATATCGGTAATGATTGTATGAGGGAATCCAAAGCGGTGGAGTATGTCACATATGAAAGTGACTACTCTATCCGTTGTCAGTGTTGTAGGTTTGTACTCGATCCACTTGGTGAACTTGTCGATAGCCACCAACACGTGAGTAAAACTTCCTAGCGCTGTTGTCAGTGGACCGATCATGTCGAGGCCCCAACAGGCGAACGACCAAGAAGGTGGTATGGTGATCAGCTTTTGGGTAGGGACATGAGCTTGTTTACCTTAGTATTGGCAGTTGGTGCATCGGCGAACAATGTCTTCGGCATCTGCCAAAGTTGTAGGCCAATAGAACTCGGACCTGAAAGCCTTCCCGACTAGTGTCCGGGAGGCTGCATGATTGCCACACGCGCCCTCATGAACTTCTTCCAAGATTTCCCACCCTTCTGCAGTAGTCACGCATTTCATGAGTATCCATGATGTTGAACCATGCTTGTAGAGCTTATCTCCCACTAGAATGTAACCCTTGCTTCGCCTGACTAGTCGGTTAGCCTCGGCACTCTTAGGGTCGACATTGGGGGGTAGCTTTTTATCTTTGATCAAGTCGATGAACTGGAGACACCAGTCCACATCAATCATCAGGACCTCTCAACTAGGCTCCATAGCGCCCTGGTCGATGGTGCAAGGCTCTATTCTAGGAATAGAGGGATGGTGGAGCTCATGGACAAAAACTCCAACTAGAACTTTGGCTCGCTCAGAGCCTAGTTTCGAGAGCACGTCGGCCCCAACGTTGTTGTCACGGAGCACATGATGAATCTCGAGTCCCAAGAACTTGTTCTCAAGTTTGCGAATTTCCGTAACGTAGGCGCCATGGTTTCCTTGTTGGTGTCCCACTATTTGTTGCATTGTTGGACCACCAGCAGGGAGTCGCCAAAAATGACTAGTCGCTTGATGCCAAGGGAGACAGCCAGGCGTAGCCCGTGCATAGTGCCTCGTGCTGGGCTTCGTTGTTGGAGACCTTAAATAGTATCTGGAATACATATTTAATTTGCTCGCCAGTTGGACTAATGAAGAGTACTCCTGTGCCACCGCCTTTGAGCTTGAGGGATCCATCGAGGTACATGACCCAATGCTCTGGCTGGTTAGCTGGAGTTGGTACTTGGTTCTCTTGACACTCTGCCAGAAAATTGACTAGAGCTTGCGACTTGATGGCGGTGCGTGGCTTGAAATCGATGTTGAGAGCTCCCAGTTCCACTGCCTACTTACAGATACATCTAGTGGCATCCTGATTGTGGAGAATATCCGCCAATGGAAAATCTGTGACAACTGAGAACTTGTACTCATCGAAATAGTGGCGAAGCTTCTTGGAGGTAATGAGTATAGCGTAGAGAAGTTTTTGAATCGATGGGTAACGAACCTTGGACTCAGAAAGGACTTCGCTAACAAAATACACCGGCCACTGCATGCCAAATGCATGGCCTTCCTTGTTTCACTCCACCACTATTGCCGTGCTGACTACGTGAGTAGTCGTAGTGATGTAGAGTAGCAGGTTCTCACCTGGGTTCGGAGCCATGAGGATGGGGGAAATTGGAGGTGAACCTTGAGGTCCTCCAACGCCTGCGCCGCTTCCTCGGTCCAAACGAAGTTATCCTGCCGCTTGAGGAGCTTGAAGAAGCGTAAACCCCGTTTTCCAAGTCGAGAGATGAATCTGTTTAATGCCGCCATGCAGCCAGTGAGCTTCTGCACATCTTTGATCTTCTGTGGAGCCCCCATGCTTGTGATGATGGTGATCTCTTCAGGGTTAGCCTCAATTCCTCGGTGACTGACGATGAAACCGAGGTGTTTCCCCTATGGTACGACGAAGACGCACTTCGTCGGGTTGAGCTTCCACTGAAATTTCCGCAGACTGTTGAAGGTCTCTTCGATATCAGAGATGAACTCATCAGGATTTCGGGTCTTGACGACCATGTCATCCACGTAAGTCTCAACATTGCGATGTAGCTGGTCAGCATGACAGAGTTGAATAGCCCGCTGGTATGTTGCACCCGCGTTCTTTATCCCAAATGACATAGTCGTGTATGCGTAGGTGCCGAACGGGGTGATAAATGTTGTTTTGATCTGGTTCTCTTCCTTGAGGGAAATTTGGTGATAACCTGAGTAGCAATCAAGGAAGGAGAGTAGAACATAGCCGGCGGTGGAGTCGATAATTTGATCGATGCGGGGGAGCGTGAAAGCAACTTTCGTCAGTGCTTATTGAGATCGGTATAGTCGACACACATCCTCCATTCATTATTATTCTTTTTAAGAACAAGTACAGGGTTGGCTAGCCACTCTGGGTGGTACATCTCTTTGATGAAACCAGCACCGCGAGTAGTTTAGCTAGCTCTTTTTTGATGGCCTGCGTATTTTCTGGAGAGAAACATAGTAGTCATTTCTTCCTCGGAGTGGCCTTGGGATCGACTTTTAGGGCGTGCTCGATCAACTCCTTGGGCACACCTGGCATATCCACTAGTTTCCACGTGAATATGTCTCGGATGGCCCTAACAAAATTGACGAGCGCGAGTTCCTATTTGCTGTCCAGGTGTCCGCCGATCTGGGTGGTATTGGACGAGTCACCCTCTTGGAGCTGGATAGTCTTGATACCGATGTCGGAGTTTGGCTTCACCCTTGACTGGCCTTGTCTCTTGTTCACCACCTCCAGCTCTGTTTCGGAGAGTTGTTGCACGATCGCGAGTACTTCAGATGAAGGCTCTGGCACGCGAGCAGAAGTTGCGTACTCGATCGCCTCATGGTCGCAGTCGTAGAACATCTCGACGTTGCCGCGAAGGGAGTGTACACCATTGTAACCTGGCATTTTAAGAACCAAGTAAATGTAGTGGGGTACTGCCATGAACTTGGCCAGGGCTGGCCTGCCGAGGATGGCTTGGTACGAGGATTCGAAGTTCGCGACTTCGAACTTTATGTACTCCGTATGGAAGTTGTCAGCCATCCTAAAAGTAACTTGCAGTGTAACCGAACCAATCGGTGTAGCCGCCTTACACGGGATGATCCAGTAGAATGGAGCCTTGCTGGGGGTGAGCATCTTGCCGATGTCCAGCCTCATTTTTTTAGAGTACTAAGGAAGAGCAGGTTTAACCCGCTTCCCCCGTCGATGAGTACTCGGGTCAGCATAGAGCCCGCGACTACCGGGTCCAGGACGAGCGGAAGTTTTCTCGGCTCAGAGAAGCTGGTCCACTGATCCTCTCTGGAGAAAGAGATCAGGACCTTGCTGTGTCTCAGAGGACGTGGCACAGCTGGCTCGACTGACAGGATCTCGCACCGAAATAGCTTCTGCACGCGTTTGGTGAGGATATCGTCGTCGCCTCCGAAGATGATGTTGACGGTATTGGTTGGGTGTTGGAAACCTAGAGGCCCCGTCTTGTCATTGCCTTCGTCCCCCTTGTCCTTGTCCTTCTCCTCATCATTGGGAGGAGGCGGTGCGTTGAGACTCTTGCGGAGGACGGTGACTGAAACTCGTGTGCTTGGCCTTTAGGTGCATCAGGCATTGCTTGTGGAGAATCTTTTCAAACTGGTCCTGAAGCTTGCCCGATTTCATTCCACGAGGGTTCCGCTCGATGTTGGCCACCTGGTCCTCTGGCTTGCGCTTGCGGGAGGAGTTCGAGTTATTGAACTGGCCCTTGTCGGAGCGGTTGTTGTTGTTGCCCTTGTCGGTCTTGCGCTTGGGGAAGCATTTGTTCTCCTCGTCTTCTTGATCCGCCCATCGCTGCATCATGTCCCGGAGCTCGAGTACGGTAGTCGGGAGGTTTCTCCCGAACTCGCGGTACGTTTGCTTCATGGCCAGGCCGTTGCGGAAGCAGCGGATGACCTCCTCGTCGGCGATGTTGGCGATGGTGGCTGTTGACGTTTCCTAGCATCACAAATAAATCCGCAAGCGCAAAGATGATGTTGTAGCTTTCACCCAGGAGTATTCCAAGGGTATCGTATCCACTGAGGAATGTGTGTATAATCTCTAAGGTTCAGGTTCGTCCAAGGACACTACACCAGCTAGAGGTAAGGAGTAGAGAGAATTCCTAAGGCTAAGAATCAAAGGTAAGATAGAACTATCCTAGTCACTTGCTTCGGGCTACTGGTTTCTCATAGAATAAGACTGGTGAGTTCCAGCATTACGGCACTGGAATAAACTCGAACGGGGAGGGTTCCCCTGGATAGACAGGGCTGTCACCACCTGCTACCTACCTCATCTAACCATGGGATATAACACAACCAATAGGTAAGAACTGATCTAGACACCACGTCTACCCTGTTCCTTACTAACTCTAGAATCGTTCCTATTCTAGAGGCATCCACTACACTAGCGAACTATTGATCCGACAAACAACTAGGTGAAGCTAGATCAAACATAACTAAGAAACTAAAGCACATAGGAAGTCACGAACACTTACTATGATTGATAAGCATCCATCGAGGTACAAGATGGAGAAGAGCACCGGTGTGCACACCTCCCCCTCGCTCTCTCCCTAACTCCTAAGCACTACCTAGGCAGCACTACACCTCTAAACAGAAGCTCCAAACTCCAAAAGTGAGAGAGGATGGAGAGGTGAGTTGTGTCTCCTTTAGAAGCCCCTCCCCTTGTATTTATATGGGTGAAGCAAGGTGCTCTCGGCCGACAATTGAGGGGACTCACGCAGAACCGCCTTTGGGAAGAGCTGAGGAGCTGCCACGTGGAAGGATTAAGTCGGTGGAGCTGGTCCTAGTTCAGCCGACCTACCTGGGTCGGCCAACCCAAGCCTAGATCCAACCAGGTTCATCTTCGCCTGACTGACTGGTAAGTGTGCCCTATGGTCCCTGGTGAGTGAGTTGGCGCTGTCCTAAGTCAGTTGCATGCATTGGTGGGCCCTTTGATCCGTGTGACGCCGAACGGTGCGCTCTGATTGGTCGGAGGGGTGTTGCCTTGGACTGAGAGTGTGTCACCATGCTCTTGAGGTGTGTTTCCTGCTTTGCTTGAGCTGCATACACATATTCACCCACACATATGGAATTTGGTAATTAAACACCTACTGCATTTGGTCGGTGTGCCCCGATCTGTTGGCATTTTATGGCATGGATTCAGGAGCTTGTTTTACCTGCATTTCTTGCCCAAATCCCAACATTGCAAAATCTCCAAGGGAAATGTGGAAATGATATTATTCGGGTTAAATATGCAGGTTAAGCATGTCAGTCATCCCACTTTTCGGGTCAAATTAAAGCTCAAAATTGGTCCATAGAAGCGTCAACAAGACCCCCACACTTCCTCTTTGCTCATCCTCGGGCAAAGCTTAGAACTAAGGTGGAAACCCCACTTCCTTTTGATATGATACTTGCATATTGGTTATTCCAAACTTCACACTTACCTGTGAATTTTGATGTGTCTACCATAATAGTTTGGAAAGTTGAAGAGCAGAATGGTATTGACTTGGGTCTCCTCCACCTCTCTGCTGTATGACTAGGTGTTTTGAAAGATTTTTGAAAAGACCAACCATAGGTTTACTCGTCCATAGGATCTCTCAAGTCACTCAGTGTGTATATATCCTCACCAAGGCATTGCTTATTTTCATCCTACTTCTAAAGATGGCTTACGTGGAGTTCATGGTAGGAGATTGGAAGCATGCACTTGTTTTACATATATTGCAAAATTAAAGATTCCCTGGAGATGACACATCGTACAAGCTGATCAAGATTGTGCAGGTGTATGGATGGTGGATGATGAAAGATGAAAGACTCCTTTTATGAACTCAATCTCCTTTACTTGGAAAACTTGAAGGCACGGCTATATAGCTCTCTTTTTTTTCTTGGACCTTCATGTGTCCAAATTTTTTTCCTTTTTTTTCAACACTCGGACCTTCACGTGTCCAGATCTTTTTTTTTCTTTTTTTCATATAGCCCATGCCTCTTTCAAGAGTGCTGGAGAGAGAGATCATTACACATGGAGTTTTATTTATTTTTGGATGGATGGAATGGAGTGGCTAACTTCCAGTGTAGAAGTTTAGCATGTGGAGTGTACGTGATCTTGATCAAACAAGTATGAAAGGACATCTCACTGGGGTCGCAAAATTTTATGAAGCTCAATGCAACAACAAGGCGCATATGTATGAGGTTTCATCATGAGGATCGACATATGGCTTTGGTAGGACAAACACGGTGAGTTTGTAAAGCTATGGAGGGGTTCTCTTTTTAAAATAAAATTCCCAGACATAACAGCAGAGAAAGCAAGGATTCCTTCATCAAACCATATCTCACTTTTCAACAACTTAACAATTATGGGTTCCCTAAGATAAGATTCGCAAGCTCAAGTTTAGTGTGGCAGAACCACCTGAATTAATCCGGCTCAAGTGTATTAACCATCACCATTAGGGCAATCTCGGTTAACCTTACACTTCAAACGGAGTAATCCATTGGTCTCTCGGGTAACCTCCTGATACAACCATGGTAGAGCGGATCGAATGCCATACATACAAATTCTCATGCGACGATGAGCCCAGAGAATACCACATTCCAGCAAATATTACAAAATTATCATAAGTGAATATTACAGACCAAGTTTGAGTTTAGAAACCAAGTACTTCAGTGATCATAACTAAGAAGTTCTTCAGAGTTTAAGTTGCAGCGGAAAAATAAAACAACGAAAACTACTCGACGATAGAGGATGTCTTGGTGAAGCCCGTACGAGACATCACTCGGCATTGTCTCCATTGGGCGGGGGCGTATCCCATTCCACCGACCAACCAGGGGGAAGAGTGCAGGGCCAAGTCAAGCTAGCAATCATATCTTCGAAGGTCTCACCTGAAAACGAGCCACAAGTAAGGCTGAGTATACTAATACTCAGCAAGACTTACCCGTGTAGTGGAATCTACTCCACCGACTCTAGACATGCAAGGCTTTTTGGCTCAGGGGTTTGTTTTGCCGAAAAGCATCTACGAGTGGGTCCTTACTTTCAACTTTTAGCTCAAGATTCTAGTTTCATTAACCATTCTAGATAAGCAGCTATCCAATAGCATACATGGTGAAGCATTAAATTTCATCCAACAAGTTAATTCCTCATCATTGTTCCTCTTCTTACTCTATGGGTAAAGGGGGTTAAGCAGTCTCAATAACCGTGAGAAACGGACGATTCGAATCGAATTTCTTAACCTTGCAAGGGAAACCTAAACACACGTCACGTGGTTACTCCCAGAGTCACACGTGCAACTTTTCCCCTTTCTTTCCGGGTCGTGGATCGGGACTACCCTCCGAGAGTACAAGAGCCCCACGCCACGGTTCGGCGCCGGGTCGTGACCACTCTCTGCACTCGCCATATGCACATGGGACCGAAGTTCAAAGGGTAGGATGCCGTCCCCTTGCCGGGCCAATCAGGTACTTAAGCTTACCGATTCCCATAATCTCGGTATGTGTTTAGTACGTTCAAAGACTTAACCATCACTACCACACACTGCGGCCTTAGCATTTTTCACTAGACAGACGGGCCTCAATCGTAAACATCGTACCATAGCCCGTCCGTTGTCCTTATGATTGCAGCGTGTAGTAAACATTCAACTCCTATTTTCTCGCGAGTGACAGGAAATCACTCGGTTTTTACCGGAGTCCTATTAGCACAGCATTCTATCGAACCTTACATCTAGTTTTCAAGCATGGGTTCCTAACATCATGCAACTAAGTTTTCATTCAACTCCTATAAACTTAATGCACAAGCAAAAGAGTAGTGAGTTGCATAATTTAGGAAAAGAAATGGGTTATGCTCCGGGGCTTGCCTTCTTGTGCAAAGTTAGTCCGGGGATCGTCTGAACGTTGACCCGGGTCTTCAACTGCTTCAGTTAAATTCGCCTGGGCTTCTTGCTGCTCACTCTCGGACTTGGGCACCAGCTCGTAAGTTCTGTCGGCGAGAGTAGTCGTTTCTACATGAATGCACAAGTTTAAGTAATGGAGATGGTAAACGACATGATTTAAGTGTAACTACTACAGTGGGTAGTTTCTAGTCATGAAACTTTGGATTTAGACACATCAGGGACAGATATGCTTACTTTAAAATTTTCAGACAATTTCATGTAGCAGATTAATTATAAAAAATATATTACATAGTTGCTGTTAGATCCTTGTTCTTTTTGTACAGAACAAATGGTGCAAAAACTGAGTCTAAGATTTTTACAGGGCTTTCATATAATCGTGCAGAAGCTACTGTAATTTTTATAGGATTTATTACGCAGTTTTCAGAGCATAGTAAATATGACATTACACACCTAGGTTATTCAAGGATTTATTTTTACAGGAGCCTGCACAGGGTTTTTGTCCATGAAACGTTTTACACAGCATCCTCTACCACTAAGTATCTTGTAGTACAAATTTGAGAATTTTCCAAGCTAAGATACTATTTTCTTGATTTAATGTATGTTATTAGCACATAAATCAAATAAATAGGTTCCTGTGAGATAAAAAGTCTCTAAATTTTTCTATGATATTTAGGCACCATTACACCAGTATAGAAAAAGTTTTATTAGGTGATTCCTAACCTAACTGCATGAATAAAAATATTTGGCCACTTATGGTATGAAACTAAGTTTAATAAACAGTGTAGATAGAGATGGAATTTTGACCTGATCTTTTTACACAGTCCTAAACATCAAACAACTAACTCGCTGCCCAAAATTTAGGGTCAGTAATAATCTACAACAGTGGGTACAAAAGAAGTCCATTGAAACTTCCATTTAATGTAAAGCAAAATATATTGAGAATCTGAGAAACTTTAAGTAACAAAAGTTGTAGAGTTTCTTCTAAGGATTCCAGGACAGTTGCGTTTGCATTTTTCTGAATTTTCTACGATTTTATACGAATTTTACAAGTTCACTGAATTTGAATCTAGATTTGAAACTTTCTTTTACAACTGGGTCCTTGAATCTTACGTGCAGACCCTTCTAAAGATTTAAATTCTTGCAATTGGGTCCTCGGGCGGCTCGGGTACGGCGGCCGGCCGAAATTCCGGCGAGGGGCTCGCCGGCGGCGAGGGGTGAGGGTCGGGGAAGGTTCAGGGGTGCGAGGGCTACCTCGTGGGGGTCTTGTTCGGGTGGGGGACGGCCGAGAATAGCTCGCCGGCGTTGGAGCAGAGGCGGCGGCGGCAGCGGCACGCGTCGACGGCGGTGCTCCGGCGGGCTTGGGGCGGCCTGATCTGGACGGGAAGCTTCAGTGGCGCGTGGGGAAGCTGCTCGGGTGCTTGGCTTGGGCGGAGGAGGTCAGAGTCGAGCTGTCCGCGGTGAGCAGGGGCGGCGGCGGCGGTGACAGCACGGGCGGCGGCGCTCCGTCGGTCCTGGGCGGTGTTGGGCGGGTCGGCGAGCTTCCGGGGGATGATGTTGTGGTGGCTGACGCTTCAATTTGGGCAGGGGGCGGCTGTGGGAGGCTGTCCACGAGCGGGCGGAGCTCGGCGGCGGTAATGGCGGCGGCGAGGTGCTCTGGCTGCTGTGGCTCGCGCGGGCGGCCGGGGGCGCGGCTTTTATAGGGGCAGGAGGGGGTGGGGGTGCCTGGGCGACGCGCGGGGCGGAGGCACGGCAAAGGCGTGCCACTGGCCACGGCGGGCGGCAGCAGGACGCCGGCGCGGCGTGCGGCGGGCGGAGGCGAGCGACTGGCGGCCGGGGATTTGGCGTGGGAGCGAGGAGATAGCACGGCGCGTGGATTGGAGAAGCAGCTGCAGCAGCGGCTCAGGCGGGAGGCAGGCACAGCGATGGGCGGGGCGCGGGGGTCGGGACGGCACGGCGCGACGCGGCGGTTGGGCGCGGCGGGCGGCGAGCCGGGGCACGGCACGGCGTGCGCACGCGCGGGCGCGGACTGGGCAGCGCGGCGGTGGTGGGGGGGGGGGGGGGGGGGGCAAAGCCGCGCTTGGGGGCGAGGCGCGGCGGCCACTGGCCTGGCGGCTCGCGCCGGTCAGACATCGCCGGCGACGTGGTGTGCGCTGTCGGGCGGGGAGGGGAGAGAGAGAGAGGAGCGAGGGGCCTAAACACGAAAATTTGAAAAGTTTCAGGGGGCTGGGTGCAAACAGGGTGTTTTCTCCTCTTTCTAATTTGAATTTCAAAAACTTTTGAACATGAAAGTTGTTCAGAATAAAAAGTTCTACAAGTTTGGTTTCAGGCAACATCTCATTTGGCTTATGGTTTGAAAGTTAATTTAAAAATTCAAAAGTATTCAAATGTACCCAAATTCAATTTGAATTTCAACTTAACTTGCTCTAATGCTTTTCACCCTTTTATTAGTTGGTTAAGCATAGGGTTAGGCTAATGACATTGATTTTAGAAATGTAATTTATCAGGGTTGTCACATTTAGCAGGGAATAAAATATATGCAAGCCAATCAAACTTGAAGTATGCGACCAACGAACACCATTGAGTTTAATTTTTATGGTTAGCAAAGAATTATATTTAAACTCATGGATCAGGGAGATTTGAGGGGTAGAGTACACAAACCGTCGCGATGCGGTGTAGGCCTTTTGCGTCCTGGTTCTTTCGGTCTTGTGCATCTGTCTTTGGTAGATCTCGACTATATGTGCGTCAGAACTCCGAGAGATCTCCCCCACACTTGTTCTTGTACCTGAGGCTTATTCAAAAACTTAAAGGGTGGAAACAAAATAATGGCTCTGCCGGTTTTAAGAACCAGGGAGCCCTAACATTTATTGGAAATAAAATTTAATCTCACCATGAGACTTGCTCAAGCAAGGCTGGATTAAGATTGCATCAACATGAGCAAAAGAGGGTATACTCACAGTAGAACCTTGAGGGGTGATATGTACCTCCTTCCTATGCTGCAGATCATGAATCTGATGCCTTGGCTTGTCTTCCCATTTGAATTAAGCTCGATGACTTACCCATTTGGATTTGGATATTTTCCTGCAGGGGTTAGTTCGCATATACAACCAAGATCTATACAAGCATTGACTCAGAGGTTCATCAATCAAACTTGACACCATGCCTAGTTTGATTGAAGGAGACTTTCCAACCTAAGCACCATGCTTAATTTAAAAAAGCTTATGAATGCGTAATGCATCACACATTCAAACAAAAGCAACCGAGCAGAGACAAAGGAAGCATGACAACATGATCAAGCTTTATTCAAAGAGAGAAAAGCATGAGCTTGAAACTGGTGATCCTCGGGCTACCTCCCGGAAGGGCCTTGTTTAAAGTCAAAAGCAGGACATACCTGGAGGTGCTTACCATGGCATTTTGTTGATGAAGAACAGAATTGCCAATGTGGTAACTCCTCTCTTTTTTTCTTTTCTTTTATGGGGCAAGATGCGAGAACCAACACCATCTCCAAACCAAGGTAAGACTTGGTAGGAAAGGAACTTACTCGGGGTACTCACATACCTCCCCCACACTTGAAGTTTGCATTGCTGAGCAGCACAACTCAAGTGTGTGGAGTTCAAGCTTCCCTTCATAATGTTTCCTCACTAAGAGTTACCACGGTATTGTAGTTGGTGTAGCTCTCATGTTCTTTGGCATCACCTATCCTTTGTCCTCTTTAATCTCCACCTGAAATGGTTAGCGACCAAAAATACCCGAAGGAAAAGTTTATCCTAGAACATGCTGTTGCTTTTATTTGAAAAGGGAAGTAAAATGATAATCCGGGTTATCTCCCGGTAGTGCTTTGTTTATGGTCTGAAGCTCGACCATGGGAACTTTCTCTTGTAGCTATCATTGGTGATGTCGTTACCTTCTCACCGCCAATTGTTGATGTTTCATGAAGCTTTAGCTGCAAGGTTAGTGCCACAGAGCATCCGCGAAATTTGCAATGTTTATGATAAGCATATGCATCTTCAACCAACCTTCTGAAGAGTTTGCAAAAGCGGACCTTAAGGTGATTATAGTCCTCGTGTGTGCTCGGGGCAAAAAGCATGCCTGACTCTAGAGAGGCATTGAATGAGCATGGTTCTTGTGGTATTTCAAGAATAAAGCTCCCATGCTCATCTACGGAATCCTTCTTATTGGACTCCAGATTCGGTGCCTCACAACATTCCACGGCCCATGAGTTCTCCATCTCAAGATATTCATCGTGAGAGATTGTACTTGTATCTCAATAGTGGTCGAGAACAACATACTCCGGGCCAGCGGGAAGAGGCTCAAACTCGATCGAGGGTGGTGATGATCATTCGATTTCACAAAAGTGAAGGGTGTCTTCCGAGTCGTACTCTTCGGAAGTGGCAGATTTTGCAACTTCAAAGAGAATAGGCTCGGATGATATGAACAGAGATGGGTGCATCATTCTCTCGAGCGGGTTTTTCTTGAGAAGAGGCTTCGCCATAGGATTTTGTAAACAGAAGGTGGTGATGGCAAAAGCGGGTTCCCTAAGCTTTTCATCTAGGCTCCCACAAGATGTATCAAGAAGTTTTTCTAGAGGGTAGCCTAGGAGAAGATCAAAATCGATGGCACTATATATGTGGAAATCTAAGCGCACCTCAATTTTGTCTATGGTGATCGGCACGTCCCTTGCGATCCCCCGACATTTAAAGAAGAGCCCTGAGGGACTTCTGAGGTATTTATCTATCGGGGTTAGAGGCTTGTCACCCACAAGATTGTCAACGAGATATTCGGATATGATGAAAGCCTCGGCAAAAGGGTCATGAAGGGCTTCTACGGCATTTCCTTTCATAGAACAAGGGATGGTTATGGAAGTTGAGCTAATCCGAATTGCTTTGGATGTTCGCTTTACCTCCCTCAACCAATCCATTGTGGTTGCATGGTGGAAAGCTTCATCGAGGGTCTCATAAAGACACAACAATGTCGTAGGCTTCTGGTGCTTAAGATGATTCGAGGTGTTTCTGATGTTTCCTGAAGGATCGTCCTCGAATGGTGAAGAGAACTCTGAAGGTTGAATTTCTTCTCCCTTCGATGTTAGTGGTTCAGGAGAGGGCTCAACAGATGAATCATGGGATGTGAGCGGTGAAAGCTCGGATTTGGTTGTTGAGAGACTCTCATGGCTTGACTCGGATTCCTCTCGATGGGGTTTGTTATGATCGGTAGGGAAGGAAGAATTTTCTGATAAGTGATCTAGAATCTCTCTTCCTTCTATCAGAGTTTTGTGTGTAAACGAACCTCCGATGGCGATGTCGAGGTCAAGGGAAGATTCCATATCTAAACCCGAGTAAAAGATGTCTAAAGATACATCTTGGGGTATAGACAAGTCTAAGCTAGATGCCAAAAGGCATGAGAATCTAGCCCATGCTGCACCTATGAACGCCTTCTCTAATTGCTTGAAGTTGAGGATGTCAAGCGGTAGGGATTCTATGCGTTCCATAAGGGAGAGCGAGTAACAAAAGTCAACTCTAAATTCTCCCCAATTACCGGTCGTACTCCCTATCGAGCGGGTGTACCATTGCTCCGCCTTCACTGTGAGAGAGATAGGAAACACCTTCCACCACAGTGTTTCCTGTGTCATACCTGGGATTACCAAGTATGAACACAGTTCTTCAAACTTTTGCAGATGATCATCGGGATCTTCATTAATTGCTCCAGAGAATGGTCGATTTCGAAACATGGCTATAATCCGAGGATGGAGTCCGTAGCCATATGAAGGGATTGATCTTGAAGTTGGTAAGTGCTTATAGAACTCACCCCTTGGGATAGAGAGCTGCTCAATGGATAGTTGCTCCATGGGTAGCGGGGGTAGAGATAGAATCAAGGAAATGAAAATGATACAAGGGCGAACTAGGTCCAAAAAGAATATAGCAACTGTTCCCCGACAACGGCGCTAGAAAGCTTGTTGATGTTTCCTAGCGTCACGAATAAATCCGCAAACGCACAGATGACGTTGTAGCTTTCACCCAGGAGTATTCCAAGGGTATCGTATCCACTGAGGAATGTGTGTATAATCTCCAAGGTTCAGGTTCTTCCAAGGACACTACACCAGCTAGAGGCAAGGAGTAGAGAGGATTCCTAAGGGTAAGAATCAAAGGTAAGATAGAACTATCCTAGTCGCTTGCTTCGGGCTACTGGCTTCTCACAGAATAAAACTGCTGAGTTCTAGCATTACGGCACTGGGATATACCCAAACGGGGAGGTTTCCACTGGAAAGATAGGGCTATCACCACCTGCTACCTACCTCATCTAACCATGGAATATAACACAAACAATAGATAAGGACTGATCTAGACACCACATCTATACCGTTCCTCACTAACTCAAGAATCGTTCCTATTCAAGAGGCATCCACTACACTAGCGAACTATTGATCCGGCAAACAACTAGGTGAAGCTAGATCAAACTTAACTAAGAAACTAAAGCACATAGGAAGTCACGAACACTTACTATGATTGATAAGCGTCCATCGAGGTATAAGATGGAGAAGAGCGCTGGTGTGCACACCGGCTCCTCCCCGACTCCCCCTCGCTCTCTCCCTAACTCCTAAGCACTACCTAGGCAGCACTACACCTCTAAAGAGAAGCTCCAAACTCCAAAAGTGAGAGAGGATGGAGAGGTGAGTTGTGTCTCCTTTAGAAGCCCCTCCCCTTGTATTTATAGGGGTGAAGCAAGGTGCTCTCAGCCGGCAATTGAGGGGACTCACGCAGAACCGCCTTTGGGAAGAGGTGAGGAGCTGCCACGTGGAAGGATTAAGTCGGTGGAGCTGGTCCTGGTTCAGCCAACCTACCTGGGTCGGCCGACCCAAGCCTGGATCCAACCAGGTTCATCTTCGCCTGAGTGACTGGTAAGTGGGCTCTATGGTCCCTGGTGAGTGAGTTGGCTCTGTCGTAAGTCGGTTGCATGCGTTGCTGGGCCCTTTCATCCGTGTGACGCCGAACGGTGCACTCTGATTGGTCGGAGGGGTGTTGCCTTGGACTGAGAGTGTGTTGCCATGCTGTTGAGGTGTGTTTCCTGCTTTGCTTGAGCTGCATACACATATTCACCCACACATATGGAATTTGGTAATTAAATACCTACTCCTTGTTTGTTGGCGTGCCCCGATCTGTCGGCATTTTATGGCATGGATTCTGGAGCTTGTTTTATCTGCATTTCTTGCCCAAATCCCAACATTGCAAAATCTCTAAGGGAAATGTGGAAATGATATTATTCGAGTTAAATATGTAGGTTAAGCATGTCAGTCATCCCACTTTTCAGGTCAAATTGACACTAAAAATTGGTCTGTAGCGAGCGTCAATAGTGGCGTGGGTGTCGAAGAAGTGGCGCGTGTACGACCTCAGGGTCTCGTTCTCCTCCTACTTGACCTGCGACAAGTCATGGCGAGTACCTGCCGGGATCATGGAGGCTTGGAAGTTGTCGACGAAGACCTACTTCAGAGCCTCCGAGGAGTCGATGGAGTTCGGTCGGAGAGTCTCCAACCATTTGAGTGGAATGGCTTCTAGGGCCATCGGGAAGTAGAGAGCTTTAGTGGAGTTAGAGCCCCCAGACACTTCGATGGCCACAAAGTAGCATCATAGCCACTGCCGCGGATCCTGTTTCCCATCATATTTTGGGATGTTTGTGGGCTTGAAGTCCATCGGGATCGCGCGGTTGGTGATATTTTCAGTGAAAGTCGGAAAGTGATCACTGTCCTCACGGGTAGCATCTTCGAGCCGCTCGCGTTGTCGGTTAGCGATGACGGTGCGCGCGTCGCGGTTGCTGTTGATGTGCTGCCTCAGGTCACCGGGAGGTGGAGGTAACTGGTTTCCTTGGTGGCCTTGGCCTCCCATGGGTTGTCCTCCACCTCTGGGCCTTGGGGCATGCAGATCCTACTGTTGCTGCTGCACCTCCTACTCAACTTGTAGATTGTTGCGGGGGTTCATGCGACCACCAGCAGTACGGCTACCCTAGGGTATAGAGCTGCCATGGCGTTCCGACCTGGAACGTGTGTGCTGGACAGATTTCAGCGGGTCCATCTTGTCCAATTGGACTGCAGCTTGCTTGACAAGGCGCATGATGCGCTGAGTTGCGTCCGTTTGCGGGATTTGTTGCAGGAGTAGACAGGCTTCGTAGATGTTACCCATGCGGGTGACAAATTCCTCGTCTGCCTCTGCTTCAAACTTGCCATGTAAGTTTCTTCGCCACTGCGGATTGCGAGCGCGCTCTTGAGCGTTGCGCCTACGCTTGTTCCGCTTGGAATTCCTCAGGTGGCGTCGTCACTTCTGCTCTTCATCTTCATCTTGAGGTGCATCGGCAGTGTTTTCGTCGCCTAAAATGTCATTTTTGAGTTCATTGTCGAACTCGATACCTGGCTCGTCGTCATTGACCTCACGGATTGAAGCCATGTAGACCTCGCGTTCTGGCGAGAAGTCACCTGAGTAGTCAGTAGTGACGAGTACGGTTGAAGCTGTGGAGCCAGATCCTTCCTCCTTGATGGGGGAAAGTGGTCTGCCTTGTTGGAAAGGCAGTTCCTGGATGGTAGCTACCAGGCGGGCATTATCATCGAGTAGTTCGGAGGGCTCCATGCCCTTCCAATACACGAATCTGCCCTGCGTGGTAGTCTTGATGCTTAGACCCAGATGGCTAACCGTAGATGAGTCGAGTTCGTCATCTGAATCCGAGTAGGTGTCAAAAACGGGAGCCTCCCGCCAAGCGGTGGCATCCTCGTCTCCGAGCTTGAGTAGGAGATCCAAATCCTCCTCCAGGTCGGAGAGTGATTTCGATCATAAGGCCTCCGCGCGGGTGGAAAACGCATCTCGTCGAGGCTGTCGATGAACTCGTCGAGTCCGCTCGATGCCTCGGGTTCCATGGTATTGGCTAGGTGGTTGTTGAAGCCGCCTAAGCCATTGGCGACGCAGATCCAAGAGCCGAAGATGAAAGTTGTGCCCTTGTCGAGCATAGCGCTGGTGAAGTTGAACGATGCCATCAAGTTCTCCGGTGGATGTTCGACGAACACCCTGTTAGAAATATGCCCTAGAGTTAATCATAGAGATGATCATATTTCGTTGTATCCCTGATGTATTATATATGTGTTCATTGAATATCCATGAAAAGGCAAATTGTATTGATTGGCAGTAATGTGAATTGTTTGTGAGACTCTTTACTTGTATGGTTATTCTAAAGTTGTTCCTAGTCGGAGTTTATGTATGGACACACATGAATATTAGACTAGCACATGTATTAATTGATGACTATGTTTCACAAGTCATAGACATGAGATGTCCAGCTAATAATGTGGGCGCATGTATAACATGTGGCTGGACAGAACCAACTCAAGAAATAGTGATTTCTCATTACACAATGTGTACGCTATGTCCTTAGACCTGAGATTATCGCATGTGCTCGAGATGTGAACCGACCTACTTAGGAGCTATCAAACACTACTCCGTAACTGGGTAGTTATAAAGGTGGTTCTCGGGTTTGTCAAGAAGCATGTTGTGAGACATGGTCAGTCAAGATGGGATTTGCCCCTCTCTACTTGAGAGAGATATCTCTGGGCCTCTCGAGTGATCGGATCAATAAATGCATGGCCGTGCTAGGGTTAAGTGTTAACCAAGGATTCCGGATCATGGCATCGAGAAGAGAGGTCAGCATTGGAGCTAGACCAAATATCGTGAGGCAAAGGGAATAGCATGGATATAAGATTGTGATGGCTCGTCTAATTTGATCTTTGCGCACACATAGGAGTTGACACGTCTTGCAAGAGGCCGTTGTCAATTATTAGTCAAGTAGGAGTACTCGAGCCATGTCTATTCGCGCATGAGCCCATAGAGTCACACACTTAATGGGGTTGGAAGCCTAATGCGGATTTGATCCAAATTAGACTGGGCTTAGGTGCACTAATGGGCCTCGGTTGAGCCCATTAGTCAGCGCCTAAGGGGGTCTATGTAAACAGGGGCGGGGCCCATGGAAACCCTAACTCTCCACGCCTGCTGCTGCCGCCAGTTTCCCACGCCCGCACCTTCGTCGTCCTCGCAGACCTAGCAGTCCGGATCGTGACGCTTTCGCCATCGTACGTGTGGATACCTTGGAGGTGCTACACCTGCTGCACGAGGACGAGCCGCACGTGAGAAGGTCTGACAACTGTACTGCCGGCTACCGTACAAACTACACCAACGCGCTATAGATGTTCCGCACCCTCGCGTCTAGTGGTAAATCCGTGATCTATAACAGCGGCGTTCCTGTTTATGGAGTAGAAAAATTTTGTTTCGCGCTAGCATAGCGTCCCCGTAACCCTATAGTGGTATTAGAGCCGTCGCTGCTTCGTTATAGGTTTGGATGTGTGCATATGGAGATATGCGAGGTGTAGATGAAACCCTAATCCCGTGTTTCGTATCCTCACTGCGATGGTCGTGTAACGAACTACTCCTGCCGGTCGGGTATCCACCATCGGAGTTAAGAGATACACGTAAACCTAGTTACAACAGAAGGAGATTAATGAGATTGGTCGAATCGAAATCAAGGATGGGTCGCCAGGTGCATTGATGCGTGGTGGCAGATTGGATCTGCTACCGGGTTGAGAAAGTTGCACAAAACATGGTGTTCGGTAAAACAGCCATAACTTTTGCATACGAACCATGATTGAGGCGATTTTTATATGAAAATTCATCTACAGAAAACTTTACACATGAAATCAACCCGCTTTGCCGGTTTCGCTAGATTTAGATTTGCCAAATTCGGCCCGAAAGATGGAGATATCAGCAGTGTAAGTTTGCAGGATCTTGTGATCGGTATGGCCTATATATATGTGTATGTGATGCATGTGTGTATCATATCCATGATCTGCGTGTCATGTGTAAGGCAATACGGCAGGAGCCATATGTATTTGCCACATTTGATGTAATGGCATGCGTGCCAACATGTGATGATGATTCAAATCCGACTATGTAACTAGATTACGGTAGTTATAGTTCTTGGAGGAATTCATCACTTGGAGGAAGACCAGCATGGTACATGAAACATGGAGCATGGAACATGGAGATGGAGATCACCTTGATGGCAAGAAGCATGGAGATGGAGATCAACATGTGATAATAGGCCATACTGTGTCTCTACGTGAATGCTTATCCTCACTGTTTTACTTCTACATGCGATAATAGGGTTTTTGCATTTGGTAGAAGTAAATCGATTGATCCCTTGCAATATTTAAGTTTATGTGCCCTCCCAACTAAACCTTGCTTCATCATGGGTCTTGTACAACTGGTGGTGGGTCTATGAAATTAGGGTGCCACTAATTTTCCTTGACTAGATGAGTTCGTATCGGATACTTACACGCATAAAGGGTTGGTTTTCTTGAACAAAGTCATCTTAACGGTTAAGGACTTTGGGGCATAAAGGTTGGGAGCCGAGACATAGAGATGTCACCCAACAACAAGAGTCATATGTGATATGATTAGCAAAGTGTTGCTTACCGATCTACCAGTCTTCTAGCGGTGATGCTAAAGCTCACTAGTCGACTTGTTAGTTGTGGGTCTTGAAACACTAAGAATCAATGGAGGGATATTGATTTTAGTGGGAGTAGATTCTGTTAAAATGCTTAATGTAATTTACTCTACCATGGATACATTTTTCTTAGTATTCTGCATTATTATTTGTTGTAGATCAATGGCACCCAGCACCATCGCATCTTTTACTTTGAGTTCGATCCTTGATAAGGACAAGTTGAATGGGACTAACTATACGGATTGGATCCATAACCTGAGAATTGTTCTTAGGGCTGAGAAAAAAGAAGATGTTTTGAATACCCCATTACCAGAAGAACCTGCTAATGATGCAACTGCTGCTGTCAAGAATGCTTACAAGAAAGCATGCGACAACAACCTTGAAGTGAGTTGCCTTATGCTTGCTTGCATGAAATCTGAGCTGCAGATGCAGTTCGAGACTGTTGGCGCTAAAAATCGGCCAGGAATCGGCCGATGACCTTCAGCGTCGGACACACGACCCGGGAGAATCTGCTTAACTCCTGTTCGGGTGATTGCCCTGGTGCGGTTCGCGCGGCGTGCCAGTCAATCTGACCTGTTGATTGACAAGGAAAGAAACGTATTAAATTCCGGATGTTCCGATCGGCTGAGGTTCCGATCTATCCTGAAAAGCGTATCAGCGAATCGGCCGATATTCTATGAAGATGATCGGCTATGGATCAGCCGATAATCATGTGACGATTGCAAAGAAAACTACTGGAGCAACTTAAACAATCGCTACAGATGCAACACTTGAGATAGATCTAATCGGTTGTATGATAATGAACGAGGGAATGCAATGATAAAGCCGATAGTTTCGATTTCAAGCTGGATAACTGGTGATAAAACTAGAACAATAGGTAAAACCTATAATTCTGGTAAATATCGATAACTAGTGAATAAATCTAAACGGAACAATGGCGATGCGCCCGAAGTTAAAGCTTAGATGTTATTCGATAAGCGGAACCTACCAATTGGCCGGAGATCGTGTCGATGCAGCCCTGCCAATCCGTACGAACTCATGGAAATATTTCCTAAAGGAAACAGGCTCCCACAGAATCTTCTGCCACCATCTCCTAGCCGACATCGTTCTTTTGACCAACGTCAGGTCATTTTTGACTGGGATCCTCTGTTGGGATTCCAATGGCTTCATCCCCCTATCTTTTGGCGCAAGCTGCATCGCCAATCGGCCGATCTCTACCTATAGCCTCAATCGGCCGATTCCCAACTGTAGCCTTTAAATCTGCCGCATCGGCCAGTCTCTTCCTTTCCTGACGCTGATTCAACACGTGTCAAAATCTGGCGTCAACACATGCCCCCTAGTTTCGGAGTAAAACATGACTTTTACTTCAAAATTCTTTTTTAATCTCTCCTCCAAAACAAACGCAGCAAAAAATCTCCCTCCGTTACGCGGTCTTCTACATGATGATTGCAATCTTCTCGAACCGGGCGCTTGAGACAACTGTTCCCTGGAATTCGTGTAGACGGCGCGGCAAAAATCCCATCTTTACCCTTTCTCTCTCGGACTGTTTTTAAGTACCGGCGTTCTCCGCTGCTCCTTCCCCACGAGCCTAGTAATCTTCTCCCAGCGAATCACTGTTCATCTTCTCCCAGCGCCCTCTCGGTCTCCAACCGTATCCTCCGGTGATCTTTCTCACGTCTGCAATCTGCTTCATCCCTCCAATGGTGGCACCATCAGCAACTCCACCAACCGCGGAGATTCCACCAGCAACTCCCTCGGCGACGGCGGTCCCATCGGCGACTCCATCGGTGACTCCATCGGCGACGATGAGTTTCATTCCGGAGGTAATCATTCGAAACTTTCCTCTTTTACTTTTTACTGCTCAGGCACTTTTTAGATCCATTCTCAGTTTTTCCCTTTTCCCCCTTTTTTAGGCATTTAGGCACCAAATCAATATTCCCCTTTCCGAAGCCCCTGGTCTCATCTGCTTAGGTCCTATGGGGAATCCAGACCCAACTAATTTGATCAACTTAGAAACCCATAGAATCCCTTTCAAGCAATCACCTATGGATTTGGGTCAGTGGTCAGGTGCTTTTAGATCTTGGCCGAATGAAACCCCTGGCTGGAAAGAATGGTACCAAAGATTAGCCAACTCCAAGAGAGTTCAGTGGGATGAGTTAAAAATTGGCCAGTGCATTAATCTCTCTTTGTCCCAAATGGAGAAAAATGAACCCTTGGTAATAGCGGCCTCCTATTTCTGGTCTGACGCGCTCAACGCGTTTCTCTTTGGGCACGAACCTACGACTCCAATCCTGGCCGATGTCCTGATGCTGACCAGCCTTGACATTTCCTCCCCTGATACACCCTTTGATTATCTGACCAAACCAACCCATCGGCTAGAGACAAAAGGAATCGGCGGGTGGAAGGGGTATATCAGCAAAACCATGAGGACCGGGATGATTTCAGAGAGAGAACATACAACGTTCTTAATGATGTGGCTAGAGAAGCATTTCTTCTATGGAAGAGCAGTTGGCCCTTCCTCCAATACACAAGCTCTGGCAGAAGCTCTGTCAATAGGATCCGCCATCCCCCTTGGGAAGCATCTGTTAGGATCGGCCTACCATATGATGCACCAAATCGGCGTCAAATTATCAAAAGGAGAGCCGATTGGTAATCCTGGTGGTCCTTGGTGGTTTATCACCCTCTGGCTTAACCTGTACATGAGCAAGGTCTCCCAGCAGCAGATAGAGACAAAAACATTTCCCAATATCGAGTCAGAGGAGAATCCCAGCATACGACGACGGTGCACCTCTTTTGGAGAAGCAGCATCAGTTTTCCCTGGTTGCAAGTAAACTGCCACCCGAACGGCTGAATATTTCAGATGTTTTTACAATGGCTTCAGTGAAGAGACCACCAGCTGGTATCCGTACCAGATGACAGCACCGCTCTTCGAGCTTCCTATCTGTTATGATTCATCATTCAACTCTTTTGATAGTGATCTCATGGATATTTTGATCAAGCCAGGGATTCTACCGGCAAACTTCTTCTCTGGAAAAGACTTTCCAACTTATGAATTTTACAACCCATCAGTCGCAGCACGGCAATTCGGCTTTGGTCAGCTGCCGATTCAAGTTTATTTTGCCGGCCGTGCAAAATTCCGAGATGAACTCACCAAGAGCCTCGACTACAGTCGGCTGTGCAATCTAGTGCCAGACTCCAGTACCATAGACCTAAACAACTGGATAGTGGCTCCCTTTGCCGTCCAACAATTCAAACTATGGTGGGCAGAATGGAAGCAACATCTCTTCTGTTCGTCTCCTTCAAGATATTGTAATAATCTGGACCCAGACAATATCGACTCAAATGCAGCGGTACTTCCCTTCTCCCAGCCGATTTCAACATTATCCCTTTTCATGCTACAATCTCGCCGCTAACTCATATTTCTTTTTTCAGTCCAAAAGTCAACTTCCCCCGACGCGGAGCCGAAGTGGTAGGCCGATAGAGAGCAATCGCCCATACACACCATACCCACTTATCGGCCATCACGCCCCGACCATCAAAGACATCACCAGCGGCCGATGGAAGCAAACACTGAAGAGGCCCACTTTAAAGAAGACGAGCCGCCGAGTGCGTGCCCGCATAGAGCCGGCTGATCAATCGGCGGCGGCATCGGCTGAACCTTCAACTGCACCAACTTTGCCAACTGCTGAGGAGGTCGATCTCGAGACTTCTACAGAAGTTGGAGCGGCCACTGCATCATTGCTGGTAGAAGCTGTTCAGGTAATTCCGCACATTTCACATTCTTCTAAGTATTCTATCGATATTAACCTCTTCCTTCTGCCAGGCTGCACGAATCACCTCAGCGCAGTCTCCGCAGCAATCGGCTACATCCCAAGCGGAAGCCGAAACGCCAGCGATTTCCCTCACCGAGGTAGAGAGTTTCTTAATTCAATTTCTCGATCCTCAACAAAAAACTAACCAATTTTTGATGCAGGCCAATCTGGGTGCGTCAATTATACCGCCCCAACAAACATCGGCCGGAAGACACACAGAGGTATGGCAGGCATCATATATCATCAGACTTAATTATTCGCAGTATACTCATAAAATTGCTTCCCATACCTTTTCAGGAGGCTGGCTCGAGCAGGGCACTGATAGTCGTCGAGTCTTCTTCTTCTGATGAACCGATCGCGCCGGTTCCCGAGACGAGGGTGGCACTTCCGCCGGCGCAAGCAAGAGAAATCTGTTTCAAAGAGGCAAGGAACTTATCACCCAAATCGGCCGATTCCCCCTTACTGTCTGCTAATCCATATCTTTACTTCTTTTATTCTTTCGCAGGAGCAGGACACTCCCAATAACAGTCTTTTCTCTTTTGCGGTTCCCCTTTCTGACGATGAAGAGGTCGCTTCGCACCAAGTCATGCCGAGCTCAATCCCTGATGACGTCCGTGCGAAGCTCGAGAGTATGCGGACCCTCCTCCAAGACGATATTGGCCGATTAGTGGGAGATGCCTCGTCGATTCGGCAACTTCTTAATGAAATCAGAGGCCGAATTCCAGAGGAAGCGACATAGGCTTTGGATCCTGCTGCATATATGGAGTCAATGCAGACTTCAGTGTTCAGGGCCTTGCGCCATATGGCCGATCGCGCCAAGCTAGCGAAAGCCCGCGAGGAAAAAGACTCCTACAAACATCGAGCCCAAGAGGTGCATCAGCGAATCAACTTCCTTGAGAACTCTCGTCCAGATATCGTCGGTGCCATAGATCATCTCAAACAGCGAAGGGCAGAGCTAGCCAAAGAGATGGAGCAGGTGACCAAGGCCATAGCTACTGAAGAAAAAATACTCCAAGATCTTCCATCTGTCATCACCGAACTGAAGCAAGAAAGACATAACCTGGCCCGTGAAGCAATAAAAATCCATCGTAGAATTGTAGACTCGGCCGATCAAATTAGGAAATGAGCGATTGCGGCTATTGATGCCCTCCTTGGGTGAACTGTAAAAAAATCCTGTAAACATTTAATTCCCTCTTACTGTTGACGCGCAGATTCAAACTTGGACCGTCCTCCTTGGCAACTTTTCATTTATTAACACTTTTACTCCGATGGGACGCATCCTACCATCTCTTTACCCCCTTCCTTCTATAAGTATGAGATCCCATATCATTTCCAAAGGCGTCCGTATTACCCATCTTCTTCCCCTCCAATAGTTTGATCTCTGTCCTCCCAGGCTAGACATCAAGATGTCCTCTTCATCTTCCTCCTTCTCTGTCAACCAGGTTCGAACCCTATTCTATTTCCTCCCTTGACATCTCAATCGCTCTGACATTGGGTAGTTGTTTGCTGCTTCTTTAGCCGAAATGCCTTAGTCCCAGTCTGGAATGAGCGATTGATGTTATGCACTCAGACGAACCATTGTCGCAGGCGGACATAGATCTCATAAAAGCTCATTTTGAAGAACTCAAAGGTCATGTTCCTGGTGACGTCCAGAAAGTCTGGGACCATATAGACGCTAACTGCTCCAGGCGACCGCCAACTGAATGGAGTCATCCACTCCCTCGCTCAGCTGCCCTTGAAGATGCTGCGGCGGGAACATCCCAACCACCTATTGACAGGAGCCATCCACTCCCTCGTCAAGTCGAGGCTGAAGCCACCATGGAGGATCTGGAGGAGAAGAGCATCCGCCTTTTGATAAAATTAGGCCGGATTGAGAGAGAGATCAAGAAAAAGCGTGATCAATAGATATATTGGTACTTTTAGTCTAAGGGCGACTTGTACCATGTCGGCCATGTACTCTATTGTTTTCACCGAATAATGAATTGGTCAGATTAAATAAAAATGTTTCCTCCTTAAGGCGATATCAGTTTTACATCGGCTATATAGACAGGAGCCAATGGGAGTTGGCCACGTCGTCTTGATGCACCCTATCGCAAGTTATGCACCCACCCATATACTTGGATAGTACCTCTTCAGATATCTCCCGTTTAAGGCTCTTGTGAATTCTTCCCCTTTGAGAGTTTCTAGTATATATGCATTTCCCGGAGCACATCGGCCGATTTTATACGGCCCCTCCCAAGTGGGTGACCATTTACCGAATTTGGGATCCTTAGACCCTATCGGCAGCACCAACTTCCATACCAAATCTCCTTGGGAGAATTGTTTAACCTTGACCTTCTTGTCATACCACTTGGCCACTCTTTTCTTGTTTTCTTTGATGCTAATCAGGGTCCTCAATCGCTGACCCGCCGAATCATTGAGCTCTTCCTTCATGAAGAAGGAATACTCATCGGCCGTCAACTGATCTTGAAGCGATGTGCGCCTTGACCCCGTCCTTAATTCCCAAGGCAAGACTGCCTCGTGACCATATACCAACTGATAAGGAGATATCTTAGTGGCCCCGTGGCAAGCCATCCTATAAGCCCATAGAGATTCAGCCAAAGATATGTGCCACTTCTTGGGTTGTTCCTCTATCTTCCTCTTGATCAACTTGATTATCCCCTTATTGGATGATTCGGCCTGGCCGTTGGCTTGAGCATAGTACAGAGAAGAATTCAACAATTTAATCCCCATATCGTCGGCGAATTCTCCGAACTCCCCTGAGGTGAACATCATTCCTTGATCAGTTGTGATAGTCTAAGGAATACCGAACCGATAAACAATGTGGTTCTTAACGAAATCGATCATATCGGCCGATGTCACGGTCTTCAACAGAACTGCCTCCACCCATTTGGTAAAATCATCAGTGGCTACTAATGTAAACTTGTGCCCTCTGCTTGATGGAGGATGAATCTGTCCGATGAGATCTATTCCCCAACCTCTAAACGGCCATGGCTTGATTTTACCGGGTTCATAGCCGAAGCTGGCGCGCGCTGCACATTGCCAAACTTCTGACAGTCTTGGCAACCTTTATAATATTTGAAACAATCTTCGAGAATCGTCGGCCAATAATATCCATTGTTTCTGATCATCCACTTCATCTTGTGAGCCGATTGATGGGCTCCGCATACGCCTTCGTGGATTTCCCCCATCAGGACCTTTGCTTCTTCCGTTCCCAGGCATTTGAGAAGAACCCCATCAATCGTCCGGTAAAACAAATCGTCTTCGAGTAACACATATTTTGTGGCCTAAAAATGCACTCGCTGATCCACCTTCTGGGACGGATCTTTCAAGTAATCGGCAATCTCCTTTCGCCAATCGTCGGCCGCAAGTTCCAGAATCATGGCCCCTTGAATCGGCCGATATCCGATGCGTGTTGGGAAAGCCTATTGGCCTCTTCATTGTAATTTCTGGGAATGTGCTCAATCACCGCAGACTTGAATTCCTTCAATAGCTGGAGGCAATATTCATAGTAAATCCTTAAGATATCATCTTTGCATTCAGATCTCCCGTTAATTGATCTACAATGAGCATGGAATCCCTAAAAATTTCGACTGCATTAGCTTTGACTTCCCTTAACAATTGGATACCTTTTAGGATAGCTCAGTATTCCACCTGGTTGTTGGTTGCGGATGCCTCTATCGACAGAGAGAAATCATAGCTTGCCCCCCGAGGCGATACAAGAACGATGCCGATTCCTGATCCGGCTCCATACGAAGAACCATCGAAGTATAGAGTCCATGGAACTGGTTCAACGATAGCAATTTTCGGTCCACAATGTTGAGCCACGAAATCGGCCATGACTTGACCCTTGACAGCTTTGGCCGATTTGTACCTTAAGTCAAACTCTGACAGAGCCAGGATCCACTTTCCAATCCATCCTTTCAAAATTGGTAGTGATAGCATATATTTTACCACATCATCCTTGCATACGACTATGCACTCTGCCGATAACAAATAGTGCCTGAGCTTGGTACACGAGAAGTATAGACACAGGCACAACCGTTCCACCGAGGAATATCTTGTTTCGGTGTCCAGGAGTCTTCTGCTGACATAATATACCACCCCTTCTTTTCCTTCAAACTCTGTACCAGCGCCGATCCGATAGCCTGTTCATCAGCCGATAGGTATAGTTTGAACGGCTTATCGGGCTGTGGCGGGACTAACACAGGTGGTGAACTAAGATATTGCTTGATATCTTCTAACGCTTTGCATTGTTCTTCTCCCCACACGAATTCCTAATCGGGCTTCAATTTCAACAAAGGAGTGAAAGCTTGAATACGCCAGGACAAGTTGGATATAATTCTTCTGATAAAGTTGACCGTGCCGATTAGGGACTGCAGCTCAGTTTTATTCTGCGGGGCCACAACCTTATTGATGGCGGATATAGTCTTCCGGTTAACCTCTATCCCGCGCTCATGGACCATGAATCCTAAGAATTGCCCAGCCGACACGCCGAATGCACACTTGTTCGGGTTCATTTTCAACCCATGCTTCCTTGTGCACACCAATACCTCTTGTAAATTGGCCAGATGTTCCTGATGGCCTTTCGACTTGACCACCACATCGTCGATGTAGATTTCCACCGATACACCAATGAGCTTGTGAAAGATATAGTTCATAGCCCGCTGGTATGTAGCGCCGGCGTTCTTTAACCCAAAGGTCATTACATCCCACTCGAATAAACCAAGGTGGCCTGGACACCTGAAAGCCGTCTTCAAAATATCTTCTTCGACCATTAATATTTGATTGTACCCAGCATTACCATCCATGAAACTGATGACTTTATGTCCTACAGCAGCATCTATCAAGACATCGGCTGTCGGCATCGGATACCCGTCCATCGGTGTAGCCTGATTTAGGTTCCTGAAGTTGATGCATACGCGCAACTTTCCGTTTTTCTTATATACGGGTACAATATTAGAAATCCATTCGGCGTAACGGCACTGCCGAATAAATCTTGCTTCAATCAATCTTGTGATCTCGGCCTTTATATAAGGTAGAATTTTAGGGTTGCACCGTCGTGCAGGCTGCTGATATGGCCGATATCCTGATTTTATAGGCAACCGATGTTCGACAATAGACCAGTCTAGGCCAGGCATCTCATGATATTCCCAAGCAAAGCAATCTTTGAATTCTTTTAACAAACTTATCAATCCACATTTGTAATCGGGATCTAAGCTAGCACTAATATACATCGGCCTTGGCTTGCTACCATCTCCTAAATCCACCATCTCCAATGAATCGGCCGACGTAAATCTATGCCCAAGCTTCCCGTCCTCTCGGACGAACTGATCCATCTAATCTGAATCTTCAGAGCCGACTGCTTGGATCGGCTATAGACCAAAATCGGACACTTTTAGGAAATCAGTGTCCCAAGTTCTACCAGATATACACTTGACGTGTTCACAGCTCCACTGTTGCGTGTCGGCCGCCGCAACACTGTAGGTGGAATTGGCGGTGACTATCTCTGTACTGTCGCCGACCCACTGTACGAGGCATTGGTGCATTGTAGACGGGACGCAGCAATTCGCGTGTATCCAATCGCGACCGAGCAACATGTTGTAGGACCCCTTACCATTAATAATAAAGAAGGTAGTGGGAAGGGTCTTACTGCCGATGGTGAGGTCGACGCAGAGCGCTCCACGGGCGGGAGACACGTTGCCTTCAAAGTCTTTGAGCATCATGTCCGTCTTGGTCAGGTCTTCATCGCTTTTGCCTAGCTTCCAGAACATGGCATACGGCATGATATTGACTGCAGCGCCTCCGTCCACTAGTAGCCTGGTAACGGGTCGTCCGTTAACGTGTCCTTTGAGAAATAGTGCCTTGAGATGTTGCCGTTTTTCGTCATCCGGTTTCTCAAAGGTGGCTGTCATCGGCTCCAAAACCAACTGCGCCATCTGCTCCCCCATCCTTGTTGCTTTATCTCGATCAACGGGTGCCATGAACTCCATCGGCAATATGAATACCATGTTGACATCAGCTGCCGATTCTTGATTGTCACCCTCCTTGTTGTTGTTTCTCTTGGGGCGCCAGACCCGAGACCTGTCGTTTTTCTTATCCAGCACCTGCCTCTGCTCTTCTTTTTGTTGTTCCCATTGGCGCAGACATTGGATCCTTCATTTTTGAGATTTAGACAGTCCATCAGGGCACCACTTGGGGTTTACTGGTTTGGCCGGCGGTTTGGCGTGCTCCCAGTCTGGTTCCCTTCCTAAGGGGTTCTCATCTGACACCCTAGCACCAGCCATTTCTTCTAACCAATCGTGTACGCTGGTTCTGCCCCCCAGTCGCTTCTGCTGGTTGATCCTGCCCTTCGACCGGTGATACCGGTCAACTCTGCCCCCCAGCCGATCATGCACTGAAAGGCGCCGACTTTCTTGTTCACGCCATTTTCTGCTGATCGGCTCTGATCCTCTGTCTTTGGAACGCGATCTTTTGAGCGGGCGATCATTGCGACTTGATCCGCTGCACTCAAGGCAATTATCGGCTGATGGCAATCTGAGGTCGTTTTCCCAGCAATGGATGAAGAACAGACATCGCCAATGATCTTCGTGTCGGCGTATCATCTCATCGTGGTGTCTCGACCTTTCCTGATGCCACCGATATTTGCTGAGTAAGAATTGGGAAGTGACGGGTCTACGCGATCGTTCTGATCCTTCGCCCTCATCTTCAACTCGTCTTTTTCCTTTGACATCGTCCACCATGACCTGCTTTCTGGGATCCACGGTGCCGCTTCTTCTAGCCGATTCCGACGTCAGCACCTTGGTTTGAAGTGAGTTACTTCCTGTGTCAACCATGTTAGCAGGGAAAGGATGCTGATCAATCTTCATCGGCTTTACCGGCTTCGCCGGGACTTCGAACTTGAGTCTGCCTTGCTCAATGGCCGACTGTATCTGCTGACGGAAGATCTTGCACTCATTTGTGTTATGAGATGTAGCATTGTGCCATTTGCAATACTTCATCTTTTTGAGCTGATCGGCAGAGGGGATGGAGTCGTAAGGTGAGAGCTTGATCAGCCCCTCTTGGAGAAGTAAGTCGAAGATTTTATCGGCCTTTGACGTGTCAAAACCGAACGCCTCTGGTTCTTTCTTGCCGAAAGGGCACGATATCAGCTTTTTCCCTTTTACCCATTCTGCTAGGCTGATTTCTTCTTCTTCCTCAGATTCAGACCCTTCCAAATATGCCACCCTTTTCTGGAAATTCCTCCGCCGATCAAACGGACGTACTTCCTGACCGGCCAATCGGTGAACGATCTGACTTAAGCTTTCAAATTCTTGTGAGGCGTACCTCTCCTTGATATGTGGCAGGAGGCCTTGGAAGGCGATATCGGCCAACTGGGCATCGGTCAGGGCTAGGGTATAGCATTTGTTTCTGACCACTCTGAACCTCTGTTTGTAGCCAGTTACTGGTTCGTCGTTCCTTTGCCTGAGGCTGGTCAAATCTGAAAGCTTCATCTTGTGGACTCCCACGTAGAAGTACTTATGAAATTGCTTTTCCAGATCAGCCCAAGTGACGATGGAATTGGGTGGTAAGTTAGTGAACCACTGGAAGGCCGACCCAGATAGAGACGACGAGAACAGACGCACCCGCAGAGCATCTTGCGTGGCGGCTTCCCCGCAATGGATGATGAACCTATTTATGTGCTCCACGGTTGAGGTGTCATCCAGCCCTAAAAATTTGGTGAAGTCAGGAACTTTGTACCGATAGGGAAACGACAGTAGATCGTAGGCCGATGGGTATGGCGTCTTGTATGTATAAGTTTGTACTTTCGGCTTTAACCCGAATTGGTCTTGAATAACCTCCGCTATTCTTGCTGTCCAATCCACTTGCTGTTGATGAACAGCTGGTCGGGACGCCGGCGTATGTTGGTGGATCGGCGGCAGTACAACTGGGTGATGGATCGAAGCGTGTGGCGGATTCTGTTGCATCATGGCCGTCTGAGCAGCTGACAGCTGATGGCGAAGCGAATCTGCCACCCCATCGTACATCGTCATCAGCGTCGTGCTTCTGAGTGCTTCTACGGCATCTTCCCCCGTGCCGATTTCTGACATGGCCAGTTGATACTGAGGGACCGTCGGCCGAATGGCTGAATGGAACGGTGCCTGGATCGGATAGCTCCCATGTCTGGTTGATTGATCAGGAAAAGCCGCCGTTGTTGGTGCCCCCCAAGGTACTGAGTTTGAGGGCAGCGATTGCACGGAAGCAATCTGGACAGGCTGGAGCGGCGCTTGCGATCAAAAACATGGTGCACCGTTATACCCTGGAGGCATTGAAGGCAACGAAGTGTCGTACCCTTTGTGTTGCGTCGACATCGGCTGAGGAGCCGAGTGAGACGAGCCTGGTAAGCTTTTGGCTGGAGGTACAATAGGTGGGGCGTATGCCGGCCCCTGATATCCCTGAGCTACTCCGCTGACTAGAGAACTAATGACGGCGTTATACACCATGGTTGTCATTACTGAGGATTGGTCGATGAAAGCCTGATAGACGGACTGTTGAATCATATTAGACATCTTGCCCGAATCCTCAGCGATGGTGATGTGGCGGGGAACTGGAAGAGAAGCTTTCTTGATTGCCTCCCCGCTTCTGGTACGACTGAAAGATTGCAGATACACCCTTTTGTAGTCTTCTACGTATTTTGCCAGTTCCTCTTTCTGGTCGTCCTTGAGATCTGCTTCCATGACCTCAATGATGTTGTTCTCAGAGACTTCGGTGGTCTTTGACATATTGGATGTTGAGGTCCGTCCCACCAGGCGTGCCAAAAGTGTGTTGGCGCTAAAAATTGGCCAGGAATCGGCTGGTGACCTTCAGCGTCGGACACACGACCCGGAAGAATTTGCTTAACTCTTGTTTGGCTCATTGCCCTGGTGTGGTTCGCGCGGTGTGCCAGTCAATCTGACCTGTCGATTGATAAGGAAATAAACGTATTAAATTCCGGGTGTTCCGATCGGCTGAGGTTCCGATCAGTCCCGAAAAGCGTATCGGCGAATCGGTCGATTTGCTATGAAGATGATCGGCTATGGATCAGCCGATAATCATGTGACGATTGCAAAGAAAACTACTGGAGCAACTTAAACAATCGCTACGGATGCAACACTTGAGATAGATCTAATCGGCTGTATGATAATGAACGAGGGAAAGCAATGATAAAGCCGATAGTTTCGATTTCAAACTGGATAACTGGTGATAAAACAAGAACACTAGGTAAAACCTATAATTCTGGTAAATATCGATAACTAGTGAATAAATCTAAACGAAACAACGGCGATGCGCCCGAAGTTAAAGCTTAGATGTTATTCGATAAGCGGAATCTACCAATTGGCCGGAGATCGTGTCGATGCAGCCCTGCCAATCCGTACGAACTCGTGAAAGAAAAAGAAGTATTGGCGAAGTCGCCGACTTGAAAGTAAAGTGCGATGAAAAAGTAGATTGTTTTTGTTGATTGATTGATGTATCTTCTACAAACCCTGACGACTCCAATTTATACCCTAGGACCATGATTCCTGATCGATTACGATCCGTTACAAACTACTATATCTATAATATTTTTCTAAAGGAAACGGGCTCCCGTAGAATCTTCTGCCGCCATCTCCTAGTCCAATCCGGATTCTTTCCATTGCTTCACAACCGAGTCGACATCGTTCTTTTGACCAACGTCAGGTCATTTTTGACTGGGATCCTCTGTTGGGATTCCAATGGCTTCATTCCCCTATCTGTTGGCGCAAGCTGCATCGCCAATCGGCTGATCCCTAACTGTAGCCTCAATTGGCCAATTCCCAACTGTAGCCTTTGAATCTGCCGCATCGGCCAGTCTCTTCCTTTCCTGACGCCAATTCAACACGTGTCAAAATTTGGCGTCAACACTAACCATAAGGCGTACGATATGATCTTGGTGCTTCAGAACATGTTTCAGACACAGGCCAGGACTAAAAGGTTCAATGTCGCCAAGGCCTTCCATGAGACCAAGCTAGCAGAAGGCGCAGTAGTAGGGCTGCATGTGATCAAGATGGTTGGTTACACGCAGAGGTTGGAGAAGCTAGGCTTCCCACTCGGCCAAGAGTTGGCCACTGATTTCATGCTTGTGTCTCTACCGCCGAGCAATGGGAACTTCATCTCGAAATACCATATGCACAGGGCTGAGAAGGGCTTGAATGAGCTGTGCGGCATGCTCAAGACAGCAGAGAGTGGCATAAAGAAGAGCACGGGCGGCGGCCATGTGATGGCGGTCTAGAATAAGCCTAACTTCAAGAAGAAAGGTTCTTCTTGGAAGAAGAAGGGCAAGGCTAAGGTTGAGAACCCCAAGCCGAACCTAGCACCCAAGGCTAAACCTGGACTAGTTGCAGACAATGAGTGCTATCACTGTGGTGAGAAAGGTCACTAGAAGAGAAACTGCAAGGTGTACTTGGCTTCGTTGAAGAACTGTGGAAGTAAGAGTAGTTCCAACTCAGGTACGCTTGTTCTTTATATTAAAGAAATATTCCTCGCTGATTCTTATGTCAATTCTTGGGTATTTGATACCAGATCGGTTGCTCACATTTGCAATTCGATGCAAGGAATGACAAGAACTAGAAGCGTGGAAAGAGGAGAAGTTGATTTCCGCATGGGCAATAATGCAAGGGTTGCTGCTTTGACCGTCGGGACGATGCAACTCCACCTCTCGTCAGGATTTATTATGGAGTTGAATAATTGTTATTTTATTACAAGTATGAGTCGAAACATTATGTCTCCTTCATGTTTGATGGAGGATGGTTATACATTTGCGAGTGCAAACAATGGTTGTGTGATCTCTAAGAATGGCATGTCTATGGCTTGTGCGACCATTGTGAATGGCTTGTTTATTTTAAATCTTGATGAATCACCTGTCTGTAATGTAAGTGCTAAAAGGCCTCGGCCTAATAATTTGAGTCCTACCTACATGTGGCATTGTTGTCTCGGTCATATAAGCGAGAAGCGCATGAAGAAGCTCCATACGGATGGACTTCTAACTTCATTTGATTTTGAACCATACGAGATATGCGAGGCTTGTTTGCCAGGCAAGATGACCAAGACGCCATTCACAGGTTTTCCAGATAGAGCATCGGACTTATCCCGATATTTCAACCAGGTCCCTAAAGTTATAAAATATGTTTTTGTTCTCTAAAGTCCAAACTGCTAAAAGGGGTCCATCCCAAGTTCCAAAGCTTCAGACATCGATGTGGCATAGCATGTGTGTGTATGTGTATATAATGTTTTGTTATAATGCACCTGGGTGCATTTTGTATAGAGAATACACACACCCTCTCAGTTGCAACTGTGACGGTTCAGTTGCATCCGGGTCATTTGAGTTGCAACTGGTTCGCGTCCAGTTGCAACCAGGTCGGTCTGAGTTGCAACTAGTTTGCGTCCAGTTGCAATTGGTTTGCCCAGATGCAATTGGTTCGCGCCCAGTTCCAACTGGGACGGTCCGAGTTGCAACAGGTCAGGCGGTACTAACCCGCCAGCATTTTAGTACCGGGCGCTACGCCCGGTACTAAATGGAGCAGTTAGTACCGGCTGGTAATACCATCTGGTACTAAGCTACTTGCCACGCCAGCCGCTGTGCGCGGCAGTTTAGTACCGGCCGGTAATACCTGGCAGTACTAACTTCTTTTTTTATTTGTTTGCTTTTGAATTCCTTTTTTTGTTTTAATTCAAATTCATATTCGTATTCGTATCTGTAGCCTGTTTGTGTGTAGCTAGCATTCATATTTATACTTGTATTCATATCTATATAGCATAGCAAAGACGTATGTAGCTAGATACACACACACGCGCGATTGATATACAATTTTATCATACAAGAATATGCACACAAGTTTTTCCGTACATTTCAACCGTCACTATCGTCATCTCTGTTTGGATCTAATCTAGCCACGCTTATCCTATGATCTGCATAAAATTCTCCTTTGGGATTAATGATCTCATCTAGCAATAAGCCACATATTTCTTCTTGAACCGCCCTGACTCTTTTCGGTTCGATGAGGTCCTCTTTCATTCTGAAGATCTGTTACGCACCAACATTATTTATTTAAATCAATACTTGTAAGTAATTAAAAGAAAGGAATGCTTTTTAATTTTTTACTTACTTCAAATTCTCTTCGCGTCATTTTCTTCGGGCCACAAAAGTTGCGGATGAACTCACATACGTAGTAGCCGCATAAGTTATTTCCAGGCGCCTGTCTCATACACTATATATATACGCACACAGGGTTATGAAATATTAATAGTGATTAAAGAAATGAAACTAGATGTGCGAGAATTGTATTGCTATGTGCTTTTTGAGGAATAGAGCCCATGCTTTTTGGAGGATATTTTTGAAGTCTTGATATTTAGCTGTCGGTGTTCTCTTAGAGTCAAACACGACCACCCGGGATTTATCAATCTCGATACATAGCAAGATCAAGTGATAGATATTGAGACACATATACATATGAAATGTCCAATATACATATTATCAAATGGAAGGCATGGAAAAGATATATAGTTGAAGTTCTTACTCGAAGTTGTACGGCAACAGAATGAATTCACAAGTATTCCGCCCATCCAAGGCCATAAATATATTTTTGATGGTCCTATTTGTCCATTTGCGTACGCTTTTCTCGTGTATAACATGCAGGTCCATGAAGCAGACGTTATAGTAACTCCTTCTGCGGCATTCTTGCACCTTTGACCTATACATGATACAAAATAAAATAGGGGATGAGAAAGCCCAGAACTAGTAGAGCTACAATATAGAAATGAGAGGAGATACTTACATACAAAATAAACTGAGGAGGGACTTGTCTAGAGCGTCTTGATGGTATAGAAAGCAAAGACTCTCAAACTCAATCCATACGTCATCGGACCCCCGATGGAAATCGTCATTTTTAATTCGAGCTGCGAACATTATGGTTCCATCTCTAGATTCCTTCATGTACCATCTATGCACCTCTCGCATCCTCATTGGTAGGATCTCCACCAACTCCGGCCACATAAGAGGTTCACCCATTTCTAATGGCTTTCTTTCTGACCCTAGGTGCTTCGGAATTTCAGCCTGCCTAGGAGTTGGGCTTTTGTGAGAGTCGATTCCACCACAAACTCAGCCCTAGCTTCATTCTCCTTTGAAAGAACTACAAGTGGAGGTATTGAATGGTTCGGTTGTTCTCCGAGCTGGGGAACTTGGTTGTAGCGATGATTGCTCTTCTTCTGATAAGACTTCGTGATAGAGCGTTCGTAGTCCGATGGTCTTTTTTCCTGCCTTGGTTGGCACATGGCTATGATGTGCTTTTTCCCGGCTGGATTGACAGGTTGTTCTTTTACATGCTTTTTCACGCTAGCGTCCAATTCCGCTTGAGTCATATCGTATGGTAACTTCTCGGGTGGAGTCTTCTCTTTCTTCTTAGGTTGGGTCTTCTTCGTCCTAGGAGGTGGCGGTGGTGGGACCCAAGCCATTTTTGGATTCTTCTTGACCTTAGGAGGCGACGGACTAGTGCTAGGTTCCCTTTGACTAGCTGGTGACGGCGGATCCATGCCGTGGTCCATTTGAACGGCTGGTGATAACGGCAAATCCATGCCGGGGCCCATTTGAGAGGCTGGTGATTGGAGATCCATGCTGGGGCCCCTTTGAGCGACTGGTGACGGCAGACCCATGTCGGTTTGTGGCATTGACAATATGTGCCTTGCCATTTCCTTAGGCGATGCTGCAAGATTTGTGGTTCCTCCCGGAAATCTTATGTACTGCTTTTTCAAATATATCCATGTGTGGAGGGCTTCTAGTAGTTCCTGTACTCCATCGCCTTCGGGGATCTCAAGGTCGAGGTCTTCCCATCCTTTCTTGACTCGGTCAACCATGACTCTAGAATATCCTTCAGGATCGGCGCGCCATGAATTTTCCCGCCTTCAACAGGTACTTCAGCAACATCGTGAGCCACAACTTTGATCTTTTTTTTGTTGATAAAGAAGCTCGCAGGGGGTCCTGACAGTGAAGTCGTCCATGGGGTAACGTCGTTGTTCGTTGTCTCCCACCATTTCAGTTCGGTCCGCAGCTGGGTGCTCCGTGGAAGCGATGCTGCTACGGCATTGAGAGCCGTGCACGGAACTGCTCTCCATATTAGGAATTGATGGAGCATCTTGTTGTCAATTGGAAGCTGCCAATGCACTTTCAATCATAGCTTCTCTTTCTTCTAGGGCACGCACCTTTTGAGCCTCTTCGGCCTTCCTTCTGAATCGGCTTCGATAAGTATCGATATCTGCACTGCAGCCATGCTTCCATGGAACTACACCCATGCCTTGGACACGTTCTGTGTGTTCCGGTGTCCCAAGAGCGTAAGTCAGCTCATCTTTCTCTCTATTATGCTTCAAAGTTCTTGATTGAATGGCCTGAAGTGCCGTCTCCAGCCGGGCAACCGCTTCACTTAGTCGATCCGTAGTCACGAACGATCCATCCTCCGGATCTAGTGTACCTCCATGAGCATAGAAGAAATACTTTGCTCGTAATGGCCAGTTGAATGTCGCTGGTACGATTCCTTTTGCAATCAGGTCTTCTTCCATCTTTTCCCATTTCGGAATGGTCGATGAATATCCTCCTTGACCTAGTTGATGGAAGTGAATCTTCTTGCTCGCATTGCTTTTGGCCTGTTCTGTTCGCCTCTCGCTGTCATCGGACAACTTGTAATGCACGAATTCATCCCAGAACGCACATTGGTTCTTGAACTCTTTCTCAAAGTCAGGCGTGAGGCCCTTTTTGATGTAGTCTTTGTTCAAGTTTTTCTTGAACGTCTGGAAAGAAATAGCCATCTTCCTCAAGACCCATTTCATGAAGACTTCCTCTTTCTCAAGTGGAAAATTGAAGTGTTCTTTGACTTGTCTCCATACCATTTCCTTCCCTGTGTCGGGGATGACATCTGTCTCATTATCAGTGCTTTTGACTTTCTTCCATAACTTGTAGCTGATGGGGATGTTTTCCCTAACATAATATCCACATTGGTTCGCCACGGTTCTATCAACACCCTTGGGAGCCATTGGTTCACCGTCTGAGTCCACTGTTGTGATGATGGTACGTCCCTCCATCTTTCTTTTGGAGTCTCGTTTCCATTTTAGCTTCCTCGATCCAGATGCCTGCAAAATTATCTATTAATACACACATTTCATACGTAGAGATCGAATTTATATGTATATGTATATGTATATGTATATGTATATGTATATGTATATGTATATGTATATGTATATGTATATGTATATGTATATGTATATGTATATGAAATCCATATACCTCGGCTTCATCCTGTTGCTGAGCAATTTGTAGATGCTCAGAATCGCCATTGCCAGTTTCGTTAAGATACTGGCTACCGTCATCCGCATTTTGTGCATCAGCTTTGAAGGATGTATGTGGGTCTAGGGTTCCTTCATGAATCATATTGTGAAGAATAATCTCCTGCTCATCATCACTAGGTCCCATTTCGATTCCTACACAAATAAAATATACTTTATAGAACTATGAAGTTTTTGTACTATTTTCTTCATTTCTCTACAATTTTCTGCAATTTCCTCCAATTTTCCACAATTACCTCCTAGGTGTGAGTATCGACGGCCTTTGCTAGTTTGCTCGTAAACTAGTCGTTCTTCATCATGTAAGTGCGTTGGTTATCCTTTGCTTGTTTGCTTGTAAACCTAGCCATCCTCCATCACGTAAGCGTGGTAGTTATCCCTCTCGAACGATCGATTTAGGCCAAACATTAAGAATTCGGTTTGACCGGTCTGAGCAGCTCCACAGCGATTGTGTCCGTTTGCGACCCGTGCGTTCTAGCACTTCGTGTGTTGACTAGATTTGCGTTAACATACTTTTTGGCGACTCTGCTGGGGAAGATAATTCTGGTTATTGAAGCAACCAAATTTTCTACTCTGCCTATTACTTAATTGATCTACTATTTTTATTCGCCTTCAATTTTGCATCTAGTCTTTAGACCGGTTGCATCTACTTGTGGTACTGCATCAGGCTGCTCAAGCCAATTGCTTTCGACTTTTCTTGCTACTCCACATTGAAGATCGAAAAAGAAGCAAAGCGTTGGTCATTGGTTGCTTGGATTATCAAGAATATCTTGATTTATTGATCACAAGACAGAAGCATCAAGACCTATTATTGAGCATAAATGGCGAGTTATTCATATTCTCCACAGCAATATTGCTACACCACGCCTGAGGTACAACTTGCAAATACATCACTTCTTCCTAATAATTATTTTGCATGTGCCATGACCCCTCATGTTGATGTTGCTAGTCATAATAGTGTTATGCATGTTGCATTGGCTAATCATTATTCAGACAATGGATTTTATTATGCACATAATAATTCTGAAAATTACACGCAAAGGCCTATGTCAAATAATATGCATACTTTGAATTTTGATGCTACTAGCAACATACAACATACACCTTTTCATACATTGGTAGCGGAACAAGTTCACATGCCGATGAACAATTATCAGGGCCAAACTAACATGGTGAGTTCGGCAAATCTTTATGAGACATTATGTGCTAATAATTTTAGAAGTATTCAGCAAGGTGTTTCACATATTTATTCATCGGCAGCAAATTCACAATATTTGACTCCATCTCAGAGTATGCCGATGAATGAGAAAATTGGGTCATGCTGATTTTAGCTATCTGGCCAATTATTCTCAACCATTATTTGTTGCGCAACATGTTACTGGAGTGGAGGTTGCATCTACACTTTCAGCACCTCATGCACATCGGTTAGGCAAGGCAGTGATGAATCAACCTCTGATTACATCAGAAGATTCAAAAATATAAAAAACCGATGTTTTAATTTGACGGTTTCCGAAAAAGATTTGGCGGACTTGGCCTTTGTAGGTTTGCGGTCTTATTTGAAAGAGAAGCTTGAAGGTTTTGATTTTCTTTCTGTTAATCATTTGCAAATGAAGACAGTAGATTTTGAATATAAATTTGTAGATGCTCAGAATCGCCATTGCCAGTTTCGTGAAGATATTGGCTGCCGTCATCCGCATTTTGTGCATTAGCTTCGAAGGACGTATGTGGGTCTAGGGTTCCTTCACGAATCATATTGTGAAGAATAAACTCCTGTTCATCATCACTTGGTCCCATTTTGATTCCTACATAATTAAAATATATTTTATAGAACTGTGAAGTTTTTGTACTATTTTCCTACAATTTCCTACAATTTCCTCCAATTTTCCACAATTCCCTCCAATTTTCTACAACTATCGCCAATTTTCTACAATTATCTCCAATTTTCTACAATTAGCTCCAATTTTCTACAATTTCACATATTTATAAAAAATATAATTTATATAAATATAGTGACTTGTATAATCACTAGGTCCCATTTCATAATTTTCTGCAAATTTCTACGATCATTTTAATCCAACAAATGATAATAAAAAATATAATGACTTGTATAAATACATGAAGTTGTATGAAAACATGGAGTTGTATATCAGATCATAAGAAATTAATTAATCAGATCATTTTTCATACAAAAATATCCGCACTTTCTTACAAATAACCTGTTCAATTTTTCTAAAAAAATTAATCAAATATTTTTCATACAAATAATGACTACAATGAAATTAATCAGATCATAAGAAATCATAATATCTGTAATTTTTTGATAATTATTTAAAATATTTATGTAGTCGTGCAATTTCTATAGTTGTGCATCAAATATCCGCAAATTTCTATATTTTTCTACAATTTCTAACAATTACTTAAAATATCTGAAAAAAATGTTGACGTCACCACATAGTCGTGCTCCAGCAGGTGGCCGACGGCGGTGGTGGGGCAGCTGGCGGGCGGCGCGCGGGCTCGGGCGGCCTCCTGCGGCGGCACTGACCGCGTCGTGGTGGCGGCGGCCGCTACTGCGCCTGCGCCGGTCGGCGGTCGGGGAGGCTGGTCATCGCGAGCTTGGGTGGTGGTCTGTGAGGACGGTCGCGGAGGGGTGGAATGCCGGCGGCGGTCCCGGAGGGTGGCGCTCGCGGAGGAGGGAACGCCAGGAGGCCGGACTGCGGCGGCGTGAGCGGGCGCCGGCGATGGGGACAAGCTGGAGAAGGGACTTGGCATCAATTGAGTCCTGTGCCCTATATAGGAGGAGCAAGTTAGTATCGGGCTAAGCCATGGCCCGGTGCTAACCTACCTCCTGCGCAGGTTAGTACCGGGCGGTGGCTACGCCCGGTACTAACTAGCCTCCACCGGCGGGAAATTTTGGTGGAGGCAGGTTAGTACCCGGCAGAGCCATAGCCCCGTACTAATCTGCCAAATCCCATTATTTTATAATGGTTATTTTAGATCTTTTTTATTTGTACTAAATTAACTAAAGGCAATAAAATTATAAATATATAATGTTTTTAGCATGCAAAATTATAGTATTGTATAGTTTTCATCACTTTGTCAGATGACATATAATTCTATACACTTAATTCAACAAATTGAATCCAAATTACCTTTTATAATTTTCTAAATAGTTTTTATTTTCAATAAATTAAATGTATAAATTTTTTAACATCTAAAATTATAGTATTGTATGGTTTTCATCACTTTGTCCGATGACATATAATTCTATGCACTTAATTCAACAAATTGATTCCAAATTACCTTTTAGAATTTTTTAAATAGTTTTTGTTTGTAATAAATTAAATATATGTTCAAAAAGAAAAATACATAATTTTTTGATATCACTTCATAAATTACATAATGCTTACACAAATTACATAATTAAATCACAAAATACTACATAATGGTTAGACAAAACTACTCATCATTATTTTAATCGAACATTGATAATCTTCCATTTGACGAAGGTCCCTTGGTTGTGATCGCGACGTAAGTGTGGAGGGTCCTCTTTGGATAATAAGATGCTGGGGTCAACATTGACTAAGAATGGAGGACGATCATCAAACTAATCAAAATCTTCTAACTTATCTGAAATATCCTCAACACCAATGATTTTATTTTTCCTAGAAGAACTATGTGGTGTTTTGGCTCATTGTTCTTGGATTTGCTTAACATGTCCTTCACATAGAACACTTGTGTCACATCCTTGGCTAGGACGAATGGTTCATCTTTATATCCAATCTTTTTGAAGTCCACTATTGCCATCCCATACTGTCTATCATCATGCCTCCTCCAGCTCGATTCACCCATTGGCGGCGAAACAGAGTAATCTTGTAAGGTCCATAGTCTAGTTCCCATATCTCCTCTATGGCACCAAAGTAGCTGTCCTTTTTTTCATCATTGCCTATTGCGTCTATACGCACGCCACTATTTTGATTCGTGCTCTTTTCATCTTGGGCTCTGGTGTAAAATGTCTAGCCATTTATCTCATACCCTTGGTATTGCATGATTGTGATTGATGGTCCCCTAGCCAACCATTGAAGTTGTTCATCAATTGTGCCATCACCCATGAATTTTCGTCTAAGCCAAATAGCAAAGGTATCTATATGATGACGCGTGATCCAGGTCTCAGACTTGCCCGGATTTTCAGACCGTACAATGTTCATGTGCTCCTCGATATATGGAGCCACCAGGGATGAATTCTGTAGAACCGTGAAGTTTGCTTTGCGGATTTCCTTGTATGGGATGTGAACATTAGATTTCTTCCCTAGTGTGCCCGTTCACTTCAGTCTCCCTTCGTGGCGTGACATGGGAACCCCGATCGGACTAAGCTCATCAATAAAGTCAACACAAAACTCAATGACCTCCTTTGTTCCGTAGCCCTTAGCAATACAACCTTCTCGACGAGAATGATTGTGAACATACTTCTTTAGGACTGCCATGCACCTCTCGAAAGGGAACATATTGTGTAGGAATACAGGGCCCAAAATGCTTATCTCTTTCACAATGTGCACGAGGAGATGTGTCATAATATTAAAGGATGATGGTGGAAACACCATGTCAAGCTAACAAGACATTGGACCACATCATTCTGTAAATTTATGAGCTTATTTGGATTGATTGTCTTCTGCAAAATTTCATTCAGGAAGGCACATAGCTTCATGATTGCCAATCTTACATTCTCTGTTCGAATACCCCTCAATGCAACCGGGAGCAATTGTGTCATCACGACATGACAGTCATGGGACTTTAAGTTTGTGAACTTCTTCTCTTTCATATTTATTCTTCCCTGTATATTTGCAGAGTATCCGGATGGTATCTTCATATTGTTCAAACAATCGAACATGCTTTGCTTCTCCTCTTTGTTGAGAGTGTAGCAAGCAGGACGCAAGTAGTGTTGTCCATTGTCTCTCTTTTCAGGATGTAGGTCTTTCCTTTGTTTCATTTCTTTCAGATCACGCCTTCTTCCAGTGTATCTTTTTCTTACCCATACGTGCCTAGGAAACCTAGCACATTCATGCAAAGATTCTTTGTCAGGTGCATCACGTCAATTGCGTTGCAGACCTCTAAGGATTCCCAATATGGTAGGTCCCACAATATAGACTTCTTCTTCTACATTCGTGCATGCCCGTTTTCATCATTCGAAACTTGTTTGCTGCCACGACCCTTTTCAAACACTACGCGCACATCCTTTATCATCAAGAAAACACGCTTTCCGTCACGGAACAATGGTTTAGCACGAGTTTCTGGCTCCCCTATAAAATGTTTGCATTTCCCTTTTAAGGGGTGGTTGAGGGGAAGAAATCGACGATGGCCCATATAAATGACCTTTCGACAATGTTTCAAATAAAAACTGACGATTTCATCTAAACAGTAGGTGCATGCCTGGTATCCCTTGTTCGACTGTCCCGACAGGTTGCTAAGTGCAGGCCAATCATTGAAGGTTAGGAAAAGCAATGCTCGGAGGTTGAAAGTTTCCTGTTTATAACACATCCCACACACATACACTTTCTTCCTTTCACAACGGTAAGGACTCATCAATTAACGGTCGAAGGTACACGTCAATGTCATTGCCAGGTTGTTTTGGGCCTTGGATAAGCACGAGCATCATGATGTACTTCAGCTTCATGCATAACCAAGAAGGAAGGTTGTACAGACATAGAGTCACAGGCCATGTACTGTGACGGCTCCCCCACTCGCCGAATGGATTCATTCCATCCGTACTCAAACCAATCTATCCTTGTCAAACTCTAGGAATTCTCTGTTCGCGTTTCTCCACTGGGAACCATCTGTGGGGTGTCTCAGCATCTGATCCTGCTTACGCTCTTCTTGGTGCCACCGCATCAACTTAGCGTGTGACTTGTTTCTGAACAAGCGCTTCAAACATGGTATTATAGGAAAATATCACATAACTTTAGCGGGACTCTTTTTACCGCCATCATCAGTATCATTTTGCCTGATCTTATACTGCTTTGCATCGCAAAACATGACAAGCATCCAGATTTTCATATTCACCGCGATAGAGGATACAGTCGTTTGGACATGCGTGAATCTTCTATACATCCAATCCATGAGGGAAAATAACCTTTTTTGCTTCGTATGTTGACGAGGGCAATTCATTGCCCTTGGGAAGCATGTTCTTTATGATTCCAAGTAGCTCCTCAAAGCCCTTATCGGTAACACCATTTGTTGCCTTCCACTACAGCAATTCCAGTGTGCTACCCAACTTCTTGTGCCCTTGTTTGCAATCTGGATACAATAACTTTTTGTGATCCTCTAACATCTTCTCAAACTTCTTTGCCTCCTTCACAGTTTCACTATCTTTCTGTGCATCTGGCAAAACCTGACCTAGATCGTCATGTGGTACCTCTTTTGTGGCATTCTCTATAGTCTCGTCCATTGGTTCATCATTAATAGCACCCGCTTCATATAAGTGAGCCAGGTCCAGAATGTTGTTATCATCATCATTATCTTCATCATCTTCCATCAGAACTCCAGGTTCACTGTGTTTGGTCCAAAGAGTATAGTTATCCATCAAACCCCTTTGGTAAAGATGGGCGCGTAGAGTTTTTGTTTTTGAAAATTCCTTGTTATTTCTGCAAAAGTGGAATGGACAACACATGAAACCTTTCGATGACCTATGAGCCTCAGCCGCATCGAGAAAAGACTTTAGGCCATTAATCCACGCCATGGTAGATCGGTCGTCGTACATCCATTGTCGCTCCATCTGCAATCATATTTTTCCATTTAGTTACACTATAGATGAGTAATTTAGGTTAATGTGATAGGGCTTCACAATTCTTTAATAATGATCTATAATCAAGGTCACACACCTTTATTAATATGATAAAACCATATTACAAATACATTCAAATTAAATAAACACAAATTAAGATCCCAACAACCAACATGGAACTTAAAATTTCAGGTAACAACATAAAGATCTTCAACTATCCTTTGATGGATTTTTATCCGGCATAGAAGAAGATGGCGGAGCTGGAACATTCGGATTTGGTGGTGATGGAGCATAACGACTCAGCAGGTCATCAATACCAAAAGAAGGTTCCTCGCCCCTTGCAACGTATTTTTCATGTTCTTTTTGCAAATAATGGAGTTGTGCTCTCACCCAAGCTCCCGGTTTGTTCGGCTTCTTATGCGGTCTTACTAGAGTTTTGACCTTCCCTCGAGACGAACCACGATCACCCCCACCGGCCCCACTCCCTCCAGCTGCATCAGCCATGTTAATTGGAATACACTTGTATTTTTAAAAACACTATAATCAAAGATGCACAATTTAACTATTAAAATAATATGAATAATTAGGAGAAATTAAGAGATCTACTTATCATTACATTATTCATTACACAACATGACACCATGACTAATTAAAAAAGTCTACATTATTAGTACACATCATCCATCATGCAACATGATTACTTAAAATACATAAAAACCAAAATAACCAACAATGCTAATACAAAACTACCCATGAAACCTATTGACCGATGCCTTGTGAACCGCCTCGTGCACTCTGGACAACGAACGGTCAATTTTTGCCATCCCTGATGCTTCACGCCTAGCATTACGTCGAGCCATCAACTCGCGATCATCATTTGTACCATGCAAGTCGACATCAAATTCATGCTCAAATTTGCGTCTTGCATTACATACTATGAGGCAATCAAATGTTTTCTTAATCCAACGACGAATACGACCGCTAACAAGTCTAAGACATTCTTCAGGGCAGAACTCAAGGGAATGGCCGGTGCGGCTCAAATGGTTGCGTACCGATGCCCGAGCAAAAGCACGACGCTCTAATACATCATGTTGCAAAGTTATTTCTGCGGATTAAACAAAAAAAATAATAGAATAAAGTCTTTGCATTCACATTCACTAATTATAAATTTCACAAGCTTCATAGCATAAAAAAATTGCTTCTAGTCATCGCTTCTAGCTATATTTCTCAAAAAAGTGAAACTATCAAGAAAATTGTTATTTTTAAACCCTAATCATTTTGACACTCTTCAGTTTGTGAACACTCGTCATCCAACACCATATGTGGGATGTAATCATGGTTCAGAATATTTATTCAGGCTCCTTATGCAAAAACCATCTAAAAGAAAAAAAATATTTGTTTAGGATATATGTATGTCGTCAACCTTGATCCAGCGGTGTTGACACTATCATTCGGGGTCAACATCGATATCCGTTACACCGTGCGGTACAAGGACGTGATGAAGGAATACGGTCTTGGTCCTAATGGTGCCACTCACCTCGCTAAAAGGTGAGGACTACATTTGGACCAAGACCGTACCCCTTCATCACGTCCCTGCACCGCACGGTATCGCGGACATCGATATTGGCCCCGAATGTGTATTAACGCCGCGGGATCAAGGTTGATGACATATACATATCCGAAAAAAAGATTTTTATTAAATTTGCGATGGTTTCAATGGAAGCCTTAATAAATACATCATTAGAGTGTCAAAATAATTCCTTCTTAATACAAAATAAATACCAAGTATATACAGTTTTCACTTCAAAAAATTTGCTATTTCACAATCACTAGCTTCAAATCATAACAATAGTAGCTATACACGTTTCACTTGAAATTAAATGAAAACAATATTGCTATGATGATAACATGTCACTTGAAATAAATTGGAAAAAATTACTCTACACATTTTCCACATTCAAACTAACCACATTCAAATTCGAGTCATCATTTCTAGCTATATATCCCAAATAAACGTGAAAATATCAAGAAAATTGTGCTCATTCTTACTCTTCCAATCAACACAAATTTCTCTATATATAAAGTATGAAACAAAACATAAAGACCACCAAAGAAGAGAGGATGAAGTTGCAAACCTTTTGAGCACCTGGATGAGTGAAATCCCCTAAGAATTTGACTAAAATGGGCAGCAAATCTCTAGAACGCTATGGGGAAGAAGAGAGCCCGAGCTCGGATCAAATGAATGGCTCAGGCTCGGGGAGGAAGAAAGCTGGCTGATATACTGAGGAGCCAAGTTAGTACCGGCTGGAGGCTCCAGCCGTTACTAGCTCTCACCATTTAGTACCGGCTGGAGCCACCAGCCGGTACTAAGCCTCATCGGCTCCATTTAGTACCGACTGGAGGCTCCAGCCGGTGCTTAAGTGCTGCCGAGGAGAATTTAGCTGTTGCCCCCCGGTGTCGGTGGAGCAGTTTAATATTGGTTGTAGCCTCCAGCCGGTACTAAAGGGCTCCCAGAGACACTGTAGCCCTAGCCCGGTACTAAATGAGTCCCTTAGTACCGGCAATGAGTCCCTTAGTACCGGCTGAAAGTACTAAGAGGCGCGGACGAATGTGAAGCAGTAGCCAACCAAAACTGCAAGTTATTGGAGTCAAAATATGGGGCCTGGTGCATGTGAAGTGCTCGCATGGTTCCAGCTAGAAAGGAGAAAACCATGTATGGTGTAACTCATTGGAGCAAGCAAGCGCGTTCTCGTCCATGGCTGCTCGAGTTCCCTCCAAGCATTGGCACCGTATTGATTAGAGGTGTGTTGCTTTCTCAGCAAGTGCAACCGCCGATTGCTATACACAACAATGAGAGAGAGAATCCCTCGGCAGAGGAACCATTGCCTTGGGCGGCATGAGCTGCTGGTGAGACCAGTGACCCTATTCAGTGCAGTCAATCATGGTATTGATTGTTTGCATGGAGGTATATAGTTTTCCACTAAAAGAAGAGGCATGAATCCCAAAGCAACCATAACCACCTCATCCTCATGATTTCTCTTTAAGGGCATATTCATCCCTTTGGATGGTTTCCAGGCCCTCGGGAGTCCGGATTCAAAGGCCGGACTGGAGCTCCACCACCACCTATATAATAAAGCTCGAAGATATTAGGTAAATCATCAATTATGTTAAGTTTCGATTGTAGCACTCTCACTATCTCAAGTATATATAAACATGTGGGATAGCTTGAGAATATGAAATTCTAGTGTTTCGCCAAACCTTAGGCTCTAAGTAGGAAAGAGTGGTAAAGGGAATTGAAGCTCAACCTTTACGCTTTGACGGCAATTAGAAACTGTACCCCTAAGATGATGCGCGATATGATTGATAGATTCCTCAAATGTAGTACATAATACCCTATGCAAAGCTCTTGCCACACTCACGACCATGTCACACTTCACATCGTTAGCACGGTATTAACTCCTCGATTGGCAAGTCTGAAAACGATCCTCCGATGCACAAAACTGAGCGCACAAGGCTTTGGCAGTGCTCAACATGGATGAATAAATGCTGCTGAAGAAGTAGCTTTTCTCGATCTACTACCAGCCTCCTACGTTGTGCAGAAGTGGGTGGATTTAAATTAACTAGAAGATTTGCATCTCATGCAATTTCATTTCTCCACTTAAGCTAACTTGCGTATCAGTTGGAGGTAATTCAAAGTTCATTCCAATATGTTTCTGCAAATAAGATTTCTTATTACTTCTGTTTACGAATAAGACATTAAATCTAGCGTGCTAATATGGCTGCAAAAGGTTTCCCCCTTATTAATTTCATAGATGTACATGACAGTACATGAATGATATAATCAACACATTTGGTGAATGAAAACAAAATAAAATTATATATGGATTTGATTGGGTAGGAAATGGTGTTGTGGCAGGTGCTGCCGTGCCAATTGATCCATGATGACTATAGCTATTGATATGTCAATGTTTCCAAAAAAATGCTTGTTTTATCTTTTTCTTGGTGTCAGTCACATTGGAGCTTTTATCTTTTTCTTAGTGGCAGTCACATCACAAGATTGCTTTTTTGTGGAACATATCCGGATAGATGATACTTGATCTACATATTTGAATGGATTACAATGGATCAAGTAAATGTTAGCACACCATAATTGTCTGGAAGTTGTACTGTTAGTAACATAATTGATCATTGTGAGGACTTTCCATGTGTTGACTCATCCAGTTCAATTCTTCCCTTAGTTAATCAAGTTTGCCAGCGTGGTCAACTGTTTATTAGCATGTTTAGCATCCGAATAAAGAGCTAAATGGTAGATGACCTACAATTTAGTATTTAGGATAACAATTTAGTATCTACCACATCATTGTGGTGCGGGTACAAAGTGCGGATATTAAAATAAGAATAAAATGCAATACAAATCCCTAAACTGATCCCGTTCTTTCAATCGGGTCCCTAAACTTATAAAATATATTTTGGATCCCTAAGTCTAAACAGCTAAAAGGGGTCCATCCCAAGTCCCAAACGGACCAGGCAAGTTTCAGACATCGATGTGGCATGACATGTGGCGCCACACTGGCGACCATATGTCAAAAAAATACCTCAACTGTCTGTATCGATTAGATTGTGTTGCTCTGTCAGCAAGTGCAACGGCTGCTGATTCATAGAAGAGAGAGGGTGCGGGCGCTTCGGAGTGCACTAATATACATTTTGATATTGCTAGCTAGCCATGGTACAAGTATGAGGTATGCAACGAGTAGGAAACAGTGTCCGACACATGTACAACTAAATAAGCCTGTCATTTGCCTTGGGCCACATGAGCTGCTTTGTGAGACCTGTGATCGGTGCATTCATTGCAGTCATTCATGGGTCGTGTATTGATTGTTTGCATGCAGGTATATAGTTCTCCACTAAAAGAGGAGGCATGAATCCAAAGCAGCCTTATAAAACCACCTCATCCTCACGATTTCTGAGGGCAAATTCATCCCTTTGGATGGTTTTCAGGCCCTCTAGAGTCCGGATTCGAAGCGCCCGCAACCTATATAATAAAGCCCGAATATTTTGGGTGAATCATCACTTATGTTAAGTTTCGATTGTAGTACTCCCACATTGTCTCAAGGGTATATAAACATGTGGGCAAGATTGAGAAGTTCTAGTGTTTAGCCAAACCTTAGGCTCTAAGTAGGAAAGAGAGGTAAAGGGAATCGAAGCTCAACATTCATGTTAAGCTTCACTGCTTTGAGAAACTCTGCCTCTGAGATGATGCGCGATATTATCGACAGATTCCTCAAATGTAGCACACGATAGCCTTTGCAGACTTCTTGCCACACTCAGAACCATGTCACACTTCACATCATTGGCACAGCATTATCTCCTCGGTTGGCATGTCTGAAAACGATCCTCCGATGCACAAAACATAGTGCACAACAAGGCTCTGGCAGCGCTCAGCATGGATGAATAACAGTGCCGTTGAAGAAGTAGCTTTTCTCGATCTACTAACCAGCCTCCTACGTTGTGCAGAAGAGGATGGATTTAGCTTAACTTGAAGATTTGCATCTCATGCAATTTCTTTTCTCCATATAAGCTAACTTCCATATCAGTAGATCAACTAAATTGATAGTTTTTTGTGGCAGTTACATCACATGATTGCTTTTTGTGGTACATATCTGGATAGATGATAATAGATCTACATATCTGGATGGATGACAGTAGATCAAGTAAATATAAGCACACCATAATTGTATGGAAGTTGTACTGTTAGGGCATCTGGAGTGTGCGAAAAACACTGGTCTTAAGGTCCATCTGGCATTCTTAAGGTCGACCCTACACGTACACACCCCGAGCTTAGCGAGAAAAGCATAAGACTGAGCCTGAGCTTGAGGCCGCGTCTTGACGAATAAAAAATTCCGCTCATCTCTCTTCTCCTCCGTTCCCTTCCCTCCTGCGCCACACGCTCGTCAGTTGCAGTCACTGCTGTTGCCCCTGCTGCTTTATTTTAATTGGTCCTGGAACCCGCTTTAGGAGCCGATCTCCGCCTCAAACGTAACAGCAGACGACCTCATCTTCTCGCGGGACCCACTTTAAGGTCGAGCCGCCCTCATACACTCATGATGCCCTTTGTAACATAATTTATCATTGTGAGGATTTCCATGTGTTGACTCATCCAATGATTGATGGAAGCAGAAAAACATACAGGTGGGGCGACTAAGAAACTAACTAAAAGTAAAAACACACAATATTGGTGCCAATCCACGCCGCACACCATATTGCAAATCACACAAATTATAGCAAAAAAGTGGATAAGCAACACAAGTGTAGTTTTAACATGTTTACTTCAATTTAAAGAATAAATTTAAAATTTTAACACCATACATTACAAAATAAAAAAACTAAAAATGGATTAACCTTGAAATCATATAGAGATCAATTAACGAGTCATAATAAAGTGATCATATGCCTCAATATTTTGTATAAGAACATGCATACCAATAGCAAAGCATTAAGAAAAACTATATCATTCCTTGGTATTGGCAAGTTTACTCTTCGATTTTTTATGGCTTGAAACATCTTTTTAACTTTATTAATATCATGCCTCGTGGACCACTCCTACTCTGCCACGTGCTGCTCTTCCTTAAATCATACATAGCGGGCTCATGGTGCAACACCTTCTTTAAATCATACATAGACAGCTCATAATAAAATCTAAGCATAACACACGCATGTTTGCATTGAATGATGCATTGAGCATGAACAGTATCATGAATTTCCCATTTCGACAAGCCTTTTTTTCTTTAGTGCTATGCTTCACTGACTTCTAGCTCCATTGGCTTGTGGTGCCGGCCGGTGCTGAGTAAGTTCAGTGCTTAATATGGAAGTCGGCGTTCCAGCTCCCTTCTTCCCTTAGTTCATCAAACTCAGAAGATTTCTACATGCTACAAGGGTCAAGCCCTCCTCTGATTGACCTTCATTGTCTACTTGGAACATTTGTGCCAATACTTCCTCGGGGACTGCAATCACCTGCTCCTTGATCCTGAAACCCAAAACACAAAAGAAATTAGTTTAAGTAGCTGTGCATCACAAGTTCACATATCAGGAAAAGGTCACATCAGTGCAAAGTGCATGACCAGTATACAATACCTAAGTTCCAGATCTATGAGATCAATGTTCCTCCAAATGCTATTCTTAGTCCGGTTGGAAGATATTGCAACAGAACCTCCGACAGGACAGAACTTTACCGACGCTATTAGGAAATCAGAGAGGATTTTCTGCTGTCGAATACGGTCCCCGAAAAGCCTTTGCTTCAGAAATTTCTCTGCAATGTCGCATGAGACTATGATCCCTTTCCCTTGGCAAGCTCTGTACTTTAGTTACAGCGGCCAATACCATGTCTTGCAACACAAATTCACCCATCCCTGAATCCAAATATCTTGAACGGTGGATTAAATGATGGACCCATATTAAGCTGAAAGCTACTCTTTCAATGAGAAACACCATCAGTTTGTTCTCTATGTCCGCAAACTTAATATAGATATAAAAGGTGAAGATGAATGAAAGAAAATGGTACATATCATGTAAGACAAGCCTTTTCACCTTTGTAGCGTTGTTTCCTCGGAGGCTTGCTGCACAAGCAGTGCATGCTGTAGCTCGAGGCAAGGAAAAAATATAATGCAGGACACTCCAGCGAGAACACCATCTGCATTTTATTTTCTCTTCGTTGATAGCAAGCACTCAATGTACCACCCATTTCGTTCAAAGAAGCCAAATTGAAAGGAATCGGTGCTCGTAGCCTAAGAGGGGGAGGGGGTGAATTAGGCAAACTTAAAACCTTAACATATGGCTCAATCTAGTTTGCACAAAACTTAAACTAAAACATACTATCTAGATGCGCAACTAGGGTTCTTCTAGTGTGAAAAAATCTCATCCCAAAGAGTTTTGCAACCTATAGCCAATCCTAGCAAGATACTAAACTAAGAAAGTAAAGGCACACAAGTTGCAATATAAAATGCGGAAGCTCAAGAGTAAAGGATGAGGAAAAGCAAACTCTCGACACGAAGATTTATCCCATAGTTCGGTTACGCACAAAGTCAATCCTACATCGACGTTGTTGAAGCACTCACAAAGAGTATTGCTTCCCGGCAACCAAGTCTCTTCCGGGACTCTTCTTGACTCACCACCAAGGCTATATCAAGTCACCACGGTCACCTTGATCCCGCTTTCCACTAAGGAGCTTCTCCACGAAGGATGGGGGTCTCCACGTCTCCCGCACAAAGCTGTCAACGCCGCTCCACACCAAGCCGGAGGGTCGTAGACTTGCCGGCGAGCCACCAATGCTCCAAGGGGTCGGCGCACCAAGATACAACTTGTGGTTCACTTCTAGAACCAGCACACAAGGTACAAACCTTGCTCTCTCACTTCTCAAGAGCTAAACCTAGCACTAACTCTCACAAAGCTTGTGCGAAACCTAAAGATGTGATCAATATGCTCTTACTTGGCTTGGAGGTGTTCTCTGGTGTGTATGGGGTTCCTCAAGACTCCAGCACACTCAAATGGCCCGGGGTGAGGCATATATATAGCTTTCCAACTCAATAGAGCCGTTACATACTTTTACCCAGAAAAGTACGTAGGCGTCGGTTTAACCGACCAGGGGTGTCGGTTCAACCGGTCACACTGAACTGCATGCCGACCGTTGAATTCCCAATGTCTTTTTTTTGCTGATATCATTGCACCGACTCAATGCACCGACCCAGTTGAAGATCCCGTCGGTTTAACCGACCGTGAAGACTGATACTGGGCTGAGCTTGCATAGCTCTCTGATGATATGGTTAATGCACCGACCCATGGGGTGTCGGTTTAACCGGTCCTGAAGGACCCTCTGCAGTGCTTCGCACATGCTCTCTGATGAACCTGACAATGCACCAACGCCTTGGAAAAGAATCCATCGGTTCAACCGATAGTGAAGGGTTTTTCCAGTCAAGACCAGCATACTAATTTCAATTGCACCGACCCGTGCAAATTTGCTGTTGTCGGTTTAACGACCCGTTGACTGTATCCGCCACTTGTCCAAGTCGTCGCTGAGATCATTTGGACTCCATCCATGGAACCTAAAAATCCTACAATCTTGAACTCATAAACTTGTTAGTCCCATTAATCATGTTGTCACTCAATCACCAAAATCATAATATGGTCTAATGGGGCCATTTTCCTTACACAAATGGAGCCTGATTTTCTCTTTGGTCACTGGCTAAAGTACTGTTTATTAGAATGCTAATGCTTAAAAAGTCGTCTTTATCTTTCAACAGGCAGGATGCATTGCTACTATGAAAAACCTCTCCAAGCAGCATCTTATGGAGAACCTCTTCTCTCTGCCACCCAGTAAGCTTTGCTATGGCTGCATTCCACTCATTGCACCTCCCATATTTGTCTGCACCAAACATAGGAGTCAATAGGTTCGGATTGTTAATGAATACCTCTCCCTCATTTCGGGTGTTTTCTCAGAAGACATTTTGCAAACATCCATATCTTGAGCTACAAAGCACACCTCAACAACCTCTTCATGAAGATCTCGATTGATACAAGCATTTACTACCATCAGAACAGGACGATCACCCTTCTTTGAGCCATGAGTTTTCACCTCAAGTATAACTTCCTTTTCTTCGATGCCTTTATAATTTTGTTGATGAAAATATTTAGAAAGAAATAAAAATACTGCTAAATTATCATATAATGATTATTTTCCATGGTGTTGGATAGAGAAATTGACAATTGTAGGCACCAAGATCAACTGTAGAAGATATCAATTTAGGTGCTAAATAAAACTTCTCTTTTAAAAATAAAATAGAAGGGCAACTTTATCAAATAGGAATGACTAAAATATTGGGGTAATAAACTAAAGTCAATTGTACAAAGTACATATACCGCGTAAAGCTAAAGATAGCACCCTCTGGACATTTGGTAAAGAAGACTCCTCCACTAGGGTAAGCATGTGTCTTCCTAGAACCTCATCAGCTCTCAAACCTGTCAGCTGAGCTGCTTTCAGATTCCTTCCACTGACCAATCCATTGCCATCTACGGCCATGATCGGAACTGTTGCTGTTTCCGGCAGATGAAACATTTCCCTTGCTGCTGCCTGAACCTCAGGGAACACATTAGACTTGAGACGATCAATATAGTTATTATTTAAATGAGGCACTCTTGCTAACTTGTTTGCTTCATTCAGTGATCCTCTAACCATAAGTTGTAGTGAGTCAATAGCATCCATCTCATATTCATTCCATGGCAAGCTCTTCATCCGAACAACTTCAAGAAATGCCTTAAAGGACAGCCTAGGGTGCATCCTTCTACAGTCATCCCTGTCAGATGGATTGTGCTTTGCACCTCCCCATTTAATTTCAGAAGGTGTATGTGATCGGAACCAGAAAAGAATGATGCTGGAAGTGATTTTAGCCATTGCCATTCCACAAATCATGTCACTTAGGGAAGCAAGACCTGGACATGCAGCATCCTGGAGGTTATCAAAACTCAAGCTAGTATAATTACTATGAACATCTGACAGCCAGATGGCAATATCTCTTTTCTGACACACAGTTGGAGTTGTATGTAGCTGCCATACCTTGTCACCATACAGAAGAGCAGCACCGTCACATTTAACGAGGTCTGTGATATTTGGACTCCCAGAAATGGTGCTCAAGGGGCATGCTTCCCTGAACAGCATGTTGGAGAGCCTTGCCTGCATACGTATTATACTTTTCTCTTGCATCTGCTTCTCCAATTCAAGCTCCTTACTTATGTGGATGGCAAACACTTGCACTATGAATTCACAGGCATGCCGTAGTGGAAAAGGGACATATCTAGGACTCCCATGGTAACATATAATGAGGCCCCATAGCTTCTTCTGGTGCTGTTGCGTTTGTTGTTTAGTTATGACTTCAACATCTCCTGCATCTTCGTTTACCACAACAGCGATTACTAGGGACGCAACCGAGTTCTTGTTCTTCATATACTGAAGGTGGCAGCTGTGTGGGGCCCTAAGAGTTGAACCACACAAGCTAGCATGAAGGGGGAGTTCCGCATCTTCAATAATCTTTACCGGCCTCGCATGGCAGTCACTAATGATGCGGACTTTGTTCTTCATGAAAAGAAACCTGGCAGCTTGTGGGATATCAGTGGCTGGATAATGCAGGCCAATATAGGGCTCAAGACCAGGTTTTGTTATCTCAGCAATGACCTCACCATGATAATCTTCATGGAACTTGTAAGCCATGACCCTATCATATCTCATCAAGTCAAAGACTTCTACCAAAGTATTGCATAGGACATCCATGCTTCCACCAGGTAGTGACTGGATTTTGGATATTGCCGTGGCAGCAAGCTTGTTAGGCTGCGAAGCCCATACAACAGCAGCAGGAAATTCAGAAGGGTTCACTGGCTCAAAATCCACCAATAGACAGCCAGCCACGTGATGGACAATGGCGTAGAACGGCCTGCCTGATGTTTTGCATTGGACTATGATAGGATTCAGAGAAGAAATAACATCAGGAAATCCTAGTACCTTATCCAGTGTTGTGGCACCTGGGTCAGCAAAAAGAGATACTACATTGATGCCAATGCACAATTTTGGGGAATCATCAACACCTGACACTGCATGGCTGACTGCTGTTAACATTTCCGGTGCATTCTCACTGAATGCTATGACTTTGAGGCTCTGTTACGTATAGATCCCCTAGGTACCGCAAGGAATCTACCCGTGGGGGAAAAGAAGTGAATTCCTACTAGGACTCTACCTTGTGATCCTACTAAGACTCATACCTTGTAATCTTACTAGGAACCCCACCCCCTGGGATATATAAAGGAGGGCAGGGATACCTAGATAGGCAGAACAGAGCGTCCAACAGGTAACTCAACACCTATGCGGCCAGCAGGGCGCAATATCCAACACCCCCAACAGGACGTAGGGTATTACGCTATTCTGGCGGCCCGAACCTGTCTAAATCCGTGTCTTGTGTCCTCGTGTTTACCTTCAAGTTCCAGATCCGGCGATTCCTCACCAATAATCACCTACCTTAGGGTACCCCTAGGCTGACAATAAAAGTACCGATAGGCTCTTTGCATCAACGGCCAACAAGCAACCAAATGGCTGGATTAGGTTTCCGCTCTGAATGTGCTGCAAGTAGCCAATGTTATTCTCCGAACGCCCATGCTGCTGATTTGAAGCGATCGGCTGCAATTTGGAGCGGTCAAAAGAATGACCGGATTCTTCATAGTTTGGATCTAGTAAACCATCAAGGGTGGTTTGTGGTAATATCCTTGCTGTGGAACTCTGTCCGGTTCTGTTGGATGAATTGGAGCATTGAGTAGGTTTTTCTGTAGACATTTCCTGCCTGAAGTACGTTAGCCACTCAAAGGTACTGCCACTTTGTATTACTCCTGCGGTGATATATAAAACATAAAGGTAAGAATATCCTCTATGGACATGCAAAAAAACAAAAGATTTATCTAATGTGCATACTACTGGAAATCGTACAATAAAAATTCAATGACTAAAATCCGTTGATAATACTATCGTGTTGCCACAATATACAAGGAAAGATTTATACCTTTTGTTATGTGCCAGTACAATTTCTTTGACGCGTTTGGACAGGGTGTAGGATTCCTAATATTTTTGCAAACAGAGATTATAAGGAGCATAATCAGAATAAAATATGGCACTACTTGTAAATATGATGGAATGCTTTTCCTGTGGTGGTGAACAAAAATACCGTACCTTGTAATTTGAGGGATCCAATATATGGCCAATATAAATGATGTGGCAGCACTGTATCAGCGGGAACATATCTGGTGTTACAAAGTGGGATAGTGTTATTACAAAAACAAATAAATGGATAGATGATACAATCATTTATGTGCATGAAAAAATTGAGCTTGAACAAAAAACTTGTGCGAGGAGAAACAAAAAAGAAAAAATAAATATCTGTTGATACATGTGTAGAAGAGTGGAAGTTGTAATGACCTGTCATTCCCCAAGGAGTATGACCGGTCTGGGAGTCATTACTTAGTAAAGTATAGATTTACCAAATAGTGACTCACATCAAAGTAGTACAGCAGAAGCATGTCAAGTGGTACGTTATACATGGACAACAAAGGCCATATTTAAACAGCTTATATTTGAAAGCTATTTAACTCAGCTCTGCTTAACAATCTACCTAGCACCTGTCTGGCCATTCATAGATCCACAAAGAATACTTCATAAGTAAAAGAGCACTCATGGACTAACTTCACACCACGGATTGTGATGCTTGGAAAAATCCTTCAAGTTGAAGTCATCTACAAGGAGGGTTGATACTAATAATAGGGATGCGTACGAAGGTACTCAACAAATAGAGAACAAAGAGTTAATACATGAATCCCATCACTTACCATATATAATTAACCTGGCCTATGTCTGCTCTATTCAGATTCACATTGCGAGTTACTGAAACAGATTTGTAATTAAGAAATCACAATATATATTTGAGAGAACTACTTTAATATCATGGGATGACTGCCTCCTATAGGCCCTTTCCCACACCCCCATCCCTGAAGCAAGGTGGGAACATTCACATTTTTAACTCTGCAGAGGTGTATCACTTTACCCATAGAAACTCTTAGCCCTAATGTAACACATTTCCTTTGATCTGCGACCAGATCAAGAGTACAAGGCTTTCCTTCAAAATCATGTAACAGTAATACCTCCACTCGGCAATATAGCCATGCTCGACACTTAATTCCGGCCTGCAGACTGGCAGGGGGTTCAACGACCCTGCAGCGCACCTAGGTCTGTCTGTGACCCACAGAATGTCATGCGGACAGCGTCGGCTACCACTAGTGGCGGATCCAAAGATCAAATAGAGCCTGTGCAAAAACTGCGACAGCTATATGTTTCTATCTCCGGTAGAAATGGTTGCAACCATGGTGGCCAATTTTACCATGCAACCAGTGCACCGGAGCTTGGGCAAGCACCCAGGGTCGCCAGGCCTGGGTCCGCCCATGGCTACCACAACATCACTGCGTCGTGAGACTCAAACTAGAACTACATTCCCATGTGGACGAAAAAGCTTCTTGATTTAAGTAATAGGCTCAGCCTGTTCATAAGAGGTCTATGGCCGATACGTAGTGTATGACGCTGGATCAATAAGTGGAAATTTGTAATTAACCTTGTATGATACATCATATAGAAATGATTTCAACATCAAGAGGCAGCTGCTCCATCAGTTCTACCCATACTAACAATTCAATACATATAACAGTACCAGGTTAACTTGAAAACTATAACTTTATGCCGGTGATAGATGTGGCAACAAATTGCAAACAGATTTCTAGAACAGTATAATAATTTGCACTAAATGCACCAAGAACTTGACTTGCCTATAGGCGTCAAAAGAGTCGCTCTCAGGATCACATTGATCCGCTCTTGTTCTTCAACTACTCCCCCTTCCATATTAGTAGTCGTTTAGAGTTTACTAGGTGTGTAGTTTTTGCTATGCATCTAGATATTTATGATATATAGGTGCATAATATAATCGATGTATCTAGAAAACTCAAAACCACTAATAATTTGAAACGAAGGGAGTACCTCCCAAATAGACAGTGTGTTTTCTAACTTGTTGATAAGTAAACAAGCAATACATATAGGAGTGCACACAATTGGACTACTGTTTAAGTTTCTACATGGCATACCTTTGTTTTATGTGTTATGAATGATTCTCATGTGTTTTGTAAAAATTATGAGGTCAATTAGCACAAAGACTACTATAGGATGTATTTCTAGTACAATAGGATGTATTTCTAGTCCAAAGAATTTGTCCTTTATCTTTGTTTCCTTTATGAACTAGCCATGCCCAAGGTACATGTGTTTGTGTTTACTTCCTCTGCTCTCAGACCTGAATAAATACCACGGACTCCTACAGCATCTCCACCACTTCCTGATGCTCCTCGCCAACATGTTGTGGTCACGGCTGCTACCGCAGCTCCTTCACTCTCCCCCTCATGCTTCAGGTACCTCCCTCAAGCACTGCTACTGCTAGTTGAGAATCTAGGATTTCAAGTTAGGATGGTCCAATGACACAGTTTTTAAAATTATTTTAGAGAATAAGTCCATCTAATCTTATTAAGATGTAATTTCTCACGTTTCACCTTCTCAATTTGAGTATCAATCAGTGTTCGTCTAAACGGCCGTAACGGCCATTTAAACATCACCTACCTAGACAGTAAGCAGACAACTGTGTTGTTTAGGCTGTAAACGGTCTATTAAACGGTTGACTGTTTAAACGGTAAAAAAACCGTTTAAACGGGCTAAACAGCCGTTTATATACAGTTGAGGCCAACAAAAGCTAATATGCTTGCATACTTACCTGCATACATATTTATACTTATTTTTTACATAAATAAATATGTATACTTGATTTTTTACATGCATAAGACTATATATACTTGATCTTTTACATGCATAAATACATATATTTATTAGAATAATTGTTTTTTAAGCCATCAACAAGTTTATTTTGGTGATATAATAAAAAACCATTTAGCCCGTTTAACTTTGTTTAATCATCGTTTAAACTGTCTAAATGCTAAACAAAGGGTGACCGACCGTTTACTGTTTAGCGTCTAGAAAAATATTATAATCAATTGTTGTACACAAGAAAATAAATAGTAGAGGCAAGTTCAAAGGTGCTGCCGGTGCCAGCAGTAGGAAAATCAGGGAGTGGGGGTCGTTGGGCCTAATCTTAGGGTGGGCTCCACCCCCTAGATTTGCTCCTCGCTGCTGCCACCATCAGTTTGGACACCGTCGGGCCGTCAGCCATGCTGGCCAACCTCTCTGTGCCCCCAAGGACCTCACCAACATCTGCGCCTTGTCTCCCTCAACCCCTCAGGTACTTGATTTCCTCTCTCTCTCTCTCTGTCCTAGCTTCTCTCTATCTCTTTGAATCCCCCACCGTTGGTGATCCCTTGGTGATTCCGTCCATGACCATCGTCGATTGCCGGTTCCTATACCTCACAGATATGTCATAAGCGCTCTCATCACAACCCCCCCCCCCCCTCTGTAACTGTTATGGTAGGGTCTAGAGGTTCAGCTTATAATGGTTTGCTGAAATTGAGGTCGCATGATTGAAACTGAACTGTAGCATAGCTGGTTTCATGTGTGTGTTTTGCAGATAAATTGTTCTCCTAGCATTTTTTTAACTAGCTCATGACCTATCATAAGATAGCCCTGTTGTGCAACCAAGATTTGCATGTTGAGCTATAAATGTATTTCCTATAGCTCATCTGGTAACACTACTATATCAGTCTTTTTTGGATGTGTTGAGTGCAAAACCTTAAGATCATGCAAGACTGATGGAACATGAAGTGAGGACTTTGTGTCTTCTCTGTTAAACTAATACCGTGCAACTGGACTACTATGCGTCCTATCTCTTGATTCCATATCTCTGCTCCATATGCTATCAGAAACTGAAAACTGAATGAATTTCTAAACAACATAGGTCATTAGTCATTACCTTGCTTTGATTAGTGTTAGGGCTGCTGATTCAGCTCTGAAGTCTGAACCAGATTTGGTTTGGTGGAATTATGATCATTCGCTAGCTGTGGAAATCCCTATGTTGTTCTAGTGTTCCTTCTGATCTTGAGCTATTCTTTGACTGGCTTGTGTGTGGTGCGGGGGCAATTGGGCACACAGGAAGCTGGAATGAGGAATTGAGCTTAAGGATAGTGCAAAGGAAGAGGTCTGCTGCTGTAAAAGATAAGGAAGATGGCTGTTGTTCGCCTGTTCCTGTTCGTCGATGGGAATGGTGACAAGGTGAGAGATAAGAATGAGAGGCAAAATACATGGAACAAAGCTACTACGTCTTCTCCTTCCTCATGGCCCTGCTATGTGTTGACACCCAAAATTGGCACGATTCAGGTTTGATGGATACAATCGGGGCAAACCAGTCAGACCTATCATGCAAACCGGTCAGACCGTTCAGGATAACATTGTCAAATTACCAATTGGACTGAGCCATTGCGTAGATCTTGTCGAGACGATCGAAATGCATATATAGAAACGTCCAATTTGGAGTCCGGATGAGGAAGTTATGCCTCCAGAAAGACCTGCACCTCGGTCTGACCGGTCAGACCTGTCCAGGGGCGGTCAGACTGGTTCGGAGACCGGTACGAAAAGCCCAATCTGAGTTATAGTTGTATTTTGACACGGGATTTATAAGGATTTCGACTCATAATGGGTACAGACCATCCCACCCTATAAATATAAAGGATTACGGCCGATTGAGACACATCCAATCAAACCAATCTACTATGCATTTACCTTTTATCTCCAAACCCTAATTCTCTTCCAACCTCTGCATGTTGTTCGTCTACTGATCTCTACGATTACAGATGGCGTCCTAAGCTCGCTGGTCGACCTAGGGCACGTCCGGCGACGTCCACATCCTGACAGGGTTCCTCCTGGGTGTGAGTATCGACGGCCTTTGCTAGTTTGCTCGTAAACTAGTCGTTCTTCGTCACATAAGTGCGTTGGTTATCCTTTGCTTGTTTGCTTGTAAACCTAGCCATCCTCCATCATGTAAGCGTGGTAGTTATCCCTCTCGAACGACCGATTTAGGCCAAACCCTAAGAATCCGGTCGACCGGATTGCTGAGCCGATCTGACCGGTCTGAGCAGCTCCACGGCGATTTGGTCCGTTTGCGACCCGTGCGTTCTAGCACTTCGTGTGTTGACTAGATTTGCGCTAACATACTTTTTGGCGACTCTGCTAAGGAAGATAATTCTGGTTATTGAAGCAACCGAATTTTCTACTCTAGCCTATTACTTAATTGATCTACTATTTTGATTTGCCTTCAATTTTGCATCTGGTCTTTAGACCGGTTGCACCTACTTGTGGTACTGCATCAGGCTGCTCAAGCCGATTACTTTCGACTTTGCTTGCTACTGCACATTGAAGATCGAAAAAGAAGCAAAGCGTTGGTCATTGGTTGCTCGGATTATCATGAATATCTGGATTTATTGAGCACAAGACAGAAGCATCAAGACCTATTATTGAGCATACATGGCGAGTTATTCATATTCTCCACAGCAATATTGCTACACCACGCCTGAGGTACAACTTGCAAATACATCACATGTTCCTAATAATTATTTTGCAAGTGCCATGACCTCTCATGTTGATGTTGCTAGTCATAATAGTGTTATGCATGTTGCATCGGCTAATCATTATTCAGACAATGGATTTTATTATGCACATAATAATTCTGAAAATTACATGCAAAGGCCTATGTCAAATAATTTGCATATTTTGAATTTTGATGCTACTAGCAACATACAACATACACCTTTTCATACATTGGCAGCGGAACAAGTTCACATGCCGATGAACAATTATCAAGGCCAAACTAACATGGTGAGTTTGGGCAATCTTTATGAGACATTATGTGCTAATAATTTTAGTACTATTCAGCAAGGTGTTTCACATATTTATTCATGGGCAGCAAATTCATAATATTTGACTCCATCTCAGAGTATGCCGATGAATGAGAAAATTGGCCATGCTGATTTTAGCTATCTGGCCAATTATTCTCAACCATTATTTGTTGCGCAACATGTTACTGGAGCGGAGGTTGCATCTATAGTTTCAGCACACCATGCACATCGGTTAGGCAAGGCCATGATGAATCAGCCTCTGATTACTTCAGAAGATTCAAAAATATAAAAAACTGATGTTTTAATTTGACGGTTTCCGAAAAAGATTTGGCAGATTTGGCCTTTGCAGGTTTGCGGTCTTATTTGAAAGAGAAGCTTGAAGGTTTTGATTTTCTTTTTGTTAATCATGTGCAAATGAAGACCGTAGGTTTTGAATATAAATTGAAAAATGCAAAGAATACCTATAATACTCATCAGTCCAGCCCACATGTTGTTAATTGTGGATCTGATAATCCGGACGATGAGGAAAAAGAGAATGATTCGGATGCGATAAATTCAGTTAATTCAAAAGCTGAACAAAGAAATATCCATTCGGATTCAATTCTATCACAAGAAACAAGTCCAGCTGTACAAAATCATGACAAGCATAAGGGAAAAGCTGTGTTTTGTTTTTCTGAAGCCAAAGGTGTTGTACATTTTTCTAGTGATTATTGTATCATAAATAAGCAGCAACTTCAGGCTAAACAAAGTTCTACCAGTAATATGAACCATCACAAACTTGGAAGCAAGGAGAAGACATTGGCATGTCAGAAGAAGGTGATTTCCAGCAGTTCTGGAAAGACCGGTCTGACCGGCTCTTTAAACCGATCTAACCGGTCCATGAAAGATGTGACTGAAGGGCTGCCATCAAGAGGAGAAGCATGATATCATCCACATCAAAGTTCCTCGCCTCTCCAGTATATTTGACAAGGTATGCTACACAAGTAATTTATTTAATTCCCAATCAGATCATATAGTTTCAATTGATGCATCTAGTAGCAAAATTACTGTAAGTAATCCTAGAAGATCGATTGAGGAAGGTAATTTACTTGCTAGCAGCAGAATAATTTCAGATAGTATCGGCCAATGCATTGTGAAAATTAGAAAGGCTGATAATAGTAATACTTTGGCATTAAAAATTTCTCCATCATCGTTGCCGAAGTTTCTCTTTAATTGGTCTACTTGTGGCCATTCTGGATTTAAGAGTAAAAAGCCAAAGTTGAGAGACAATATAAAGGCCCATGCTAATATAGTGATCAATTCCAAAGTATCAGATTTGCAAAACACATGCAAAGGTATAGCCGAATGGATAGATGGAGAATCTGAACCATTCGCTTGCTTAGCCTTAAAGCCGTCTCCACAAAAGAATCGGCTAAAAAAGATGAAATACACTTTTGACTTGACTTTGTGTGATGATTTATTTGATATATTGCTAAAGAAGAATTTTATTAAACCTTTTGATCACAAAGTCTTGTTGTCATCTCTTGTTGCAAAGGGGCAGGAATATTGCAAGTGGCATAATTCATTTGATCATAGTATTGGTATTTGCAATATGTTTCGCCAAATTATACAATCGGCCATTAACTCAGGACGATTGAATTTTCCTCATGAACAAGAGAATGACCAGTTGAAATCAATTGGTCTTCATGATAACAAGTTACAAAATTGGCCAGCATCGGCCAATTCATGTAACAATGAAAATATTGGTGAAAAGGAGGATTCTAACTCCTTGAATAATGAGAAATACATCATCCATGAATTGCAAGTTAAGGATATTCTCGAGGACGATGAGCTTAGTAACTCTTCAAGAGGCACGGGGGAGGGGGGGGGGCAAGCGAATCTTTCCCAATCGGAACAGCAGCCGGTTACCCCTACTATCTTGGAGAGACAGGTCAGACCGGTACCAAACAGGTTAGACCGGTTGCCCAAACCGGTCAGATCGGTTCTGATCAAGGACGCCTAGAAAAACTAAAATCAGAGCGTCCTAAGACAAATGGGGGGTAGAGACTGTTGTAAGCACAAGGGTAAGAAGCTAAAGCTCAGGTTCGATGAACTTCTGGCTAAATATCTAAAAGAGAATGAGGCCAAGTGTGCTAATCGGTCGAATGATGTTAAATCATCAAGATTCCCTCCTAAACCTAAATCCAGGAGTTGGAATTGGCAAAGGAAAAACTTTCATTCGACAGCATCATATTCTCCTTCCGGGCCATCAATGCCAATTCCATATGCTCCACATCCCACTGGTTTTCATCATTATTCATCACGAGGGTGGGATGATTTATGGGCACATACTCCTTCATATTTCAGACCATATTATGTGGGGTATGCAGCGCCAAGAGAGCCATCATGTGCAGGGCAGCCGTGTGTTGAGAATGACCGATTTAAGCCAAAGGATCGATCTAGAGTACATGGGAAGAAAAAGGTTGTCAAGCAGGTTTATGTGGTCAAAAAGGATGGCCGCAAAGATACGAGTTCAGATTTGAATACAATTGATGAAAAGCCAGTTAGTGTGTGAAAGACTTCGGCTATTGATGGCAAAGGAAAGGAAAAATTGAGTATTGATATTCCTAGTGCCACATCTGAACAAAGTAAGTTGAAAAAGACAAAAATCACGAAGGTAGTGCCGCTATCCAAAACTAAAGTACAACCGAGATGCTTACTGGGTTCATCAAATTGGCAAAAGAAAAGGCTACAAGAACTTAGTGCTCAAGAGCTGAAGAAGAGGAACTTGGGGTTGGTTCCTAAAGGGAGTGCTAAGGGTCAAGATAAGGATGATGTTCACACAGAAGGTGCAACACAGTTGAAGGAGAAAAGAAGGTCCAGGAGACGATCTTCAAATACGAGGTTTGCACCAAATCATCAAAATTATTGGTCAGTGCATTATCCTTTTTATCTACAAATTCCATATACGCCTATGTCTTCGAATTCATCCTTAGATATGTTTGGTTTTCCCTCACACTCTTATTTTGATCCTTGGGTGACATATGGATATTTATATCATGGAGGGTTATCATCAAATTGTTATGCATATTGATTAATTTCAAAAAAGCCAAAATATTTAGTTCCTAGAGATGGTTTTAATTCTTGAATTTATATATCTCTCTACAATTTATTTCAGCTATACATGTTCTTATGGATGAATTGAATGATAATTTATATCGTCTTTGACAACATATGTGGCCCATGAATGTCTTTGATCATCGTCCTAAAAGTCATAGCTTCCCGATGAGAGATCATTTATTAGTAGCTTTAATCCTCGGGGGGCATGGTGTTAGTAAAATGAGCAATTTCCCCCTATAAATTTTATACTTTGTTGAGTCGGCTTGAAAGAGTTGTCAAGGCATTGGTGCTATTTTATTTCATCAAGTGATGCTATTTCGAGAAGTATAGCCGGTTTAAATACTTTTACAACAATAATTAAGCCGAATGTGAAGTTTTCTATTCGAGCTAGAAATCTTGTAATCCATAGGTGTGAAATAGCCAAAGGCGTTTGGTGGTTCAATATTGATAGGTGCAGCAAATACCTAAGTTGACTGATGCTTACTTGAATCACAAAAAGCTTATCATGAGAATGTCTGGATGTCATATCTTGCTTTGATGAATTTGTCATTTATTATATACCTAGACATGTCAATAACGGAGCTAATATATTCACACATCAAACATCTGGCTATATGATTAAGAAAAGGTCAATTTCATATCAAAGGCTGATGTTTGTTGATGCCAAAGTGTGCTCTCTGGACGAACCGGTCTAGCTGGCTCATGAGACTGGTCTGACCGGATTCCAATACCGGTCTAACCGCTTGTAAAGCCGGCACAACCATTTTTCCTGCAGAGAACACTAAGTCGGCTATGGTGGTCACTAATCATAGTGCAGCCGAGGTTAGTGTTTGGGGCAATATTTTATCAGAAGAATTTTAGCTGTATAAGGTTTGGCATTTCACATTTAGTTATATTTTGATAATGAATTCTACCATTAAGTTGCTGAAGGTTAGTTCTTGTCAATCTTGGCCATTTACACTGTGATTGTGGCATATTCATTTATAAGGCCGATTGCAATATTTTGCACTAATAAGCAAGCCGAACAAGTTTCGTTTATTTCAGCTAGAGATTTATGATTCATGGATGTGAGGCTGGTGGGTACTATCTTTAGTCATTATATGATCCCAGTCTTAAATCTGGAAGACATTGTAAAGACCAATTGCTATTGATCGCAATTTGGTCGAGTTGTGCATCCGTGGTCATTTGAGGATGTGAGAATGATTTTGAACAATATTTCTAATACTTATAGCCGAGGTGGTGTGTACTCGGGCTCGTCATCTCACTGAAGATGCAGGGACATGAGCAGCAAGGTGAAACTATTGTTGAGCCATATCAAAATGTATGGTTGATCGAATTCCTTCATCGTTGAAGACAAGGTGTGATTGGTGCATAGGTGCTTCTCGTTGTTTCAGTGCAGTTTTGGCTTGGAGAAATGTTTCTTGGTACGCAAGCTTTACCAAGAAACATGGGGGCATATGTTGACACCCAAAATTGGTACAATTCATGTTTGATGGACACAATCCGGGTAAACAGGTCAGACTTGTCATACAAACCGGTAAGACCGGTCAGGATAACATTGTCAAATTACCAATTGGACTGAACCATTGCATAGATCTCGTCGAGACGATCAAAATGTATATATGGAACATCCAATTTGGAGTCCGAATGAAGAAGTTATACCTCCAGGAAGACCTGCATCTCGGTCTGATCGGTCCAGGGGCGGTCAGATCGGTTCGGAGACCGGTCAGACCAGTCCGAAAAGTCCAATCCAAGTTAGGAGTTGTATTTTGATACGGGATTTGTAAGGGTTTTGACTCCTAATGGGTACAGACCACCCCACCCTATAAATATAAATATAAAGGGTTACGACCGATTGAGACACATCCAATCGAACCAATCTACTGTGCATTTACCGTTTATCTCCAAACCCTAATTCTCTTCCAACCTCTCCATGTTGTTCGTCTACTGATCTCTACGACCATAGATGCCTAAGCTCGCTGGTCGACCTAGGGCACGTCCGGCGACGTCCACACCTGACGGGGTCCCTCCCGGGTGTGAGCATCGACGGTCTTTGCTAGTTTGCTCGTAGACTAGTCGTTCTTCGTCACGTATGTGCGTTGGTTATCCTTTGCTGGTTTGCTTGTAAACCTAGCCATCCTCCATCACGTAAGCGTGGTAGTTATCCCTCTCGAACGACCGATTTAGGCCAAACCCTAAGAATCCGGTCTGGCCGGATTGCTGAGCCGGTCTGAGCAGCTCCACGGCGATTCGGTCCGTTTGCGATCCGTGCATTCTAGCACTTCGTGTGTCAACTAGATTTGCGTCAACACTATGCACTAGCTAAAGGCACGATTAGCAGCTATTAGAAGGCATGGCTGCCGCCTGTCCAAGCAGGCAGCTGCGTATGCAGCTCTGGTTGCCAAAAGCAGCTTCTTTTGCTCCAGATCAAGGTATGCCGGATAAGCATATGAGCATGGAGATATTATGTTTGCAGTGGATATTTGTGAGGGTTAAATAATTTTGTATTTAATATATGATGACATCTTGTATAGGTCATCTGCTCATTAGCTTCTGGAGCTTTGAATTTTGTTTGTATTCATATTTGACTCAAGTATTATTTTTTTATAAATCTCTGTATACTTTTATTTACCATGGCCGTTACTGTCAACTATTTGGCATTATTTAAATTTTCTGACATCATGATCTATTTTCAAGTACCTCAATTTTTTGTGTGATCCTCCAATATCCGTGTATCTCCACTATGTTTGATGGTCACAACAAACCATACAAGTTCCTTTTTAATTATTAGTTTAAATATTATTGCTACCAAACAATGAAGAACCAAGCAAACGTCATGGCCTAAGCTAGTTCAAATATTACTGTTTCAGAACTTTATTCTGGGACTGGCCCAATTTTCACGAAATAAGCAGGATCCGAGGAAAACAATAGTTCAGATGTAAACACGAAGACAAAGCTGACCTTCCTGAGATTAAAAGAAAAAGGTTTGAAGGTTGATCTCTGGGATCAGTGATAGTTCGGAACCAGCAAAGGGAGGCTGAAAAGCCGTAGTGCTAACGCACGCCCTGTAGTTTTGAAGCAGGCTTCGACAGCTGCGAGCTCCGCATCGAAAAGCGAAGCGAAGCCCAATAGCTGTCTCAATATGTAAGCAGCAACCAGTAATAAATGGGAACTGACAACTACTAACTGGAGGATATCACCTTCCCTTCTCTGCTTTCACTCACTCAATGCGATGATACCCTTCATATCCCGCTGTCATCTCATCAGCGAAATTGGAAATCAAATCCCTAACTCTAGCCTAGCATGGGGCAGTGACCAGCCACCATGATGTCAGCATGACGGGGGGCAAGGATTAGGATGGTGTGTCATGCTCCAAACCATGCTTTGCAATCTTACGGCAACAAAAGCAATGAGGGAAGAGGATATTGCTAGTCAACAACGTAGAAAATCCTAGATGATGGTGTTGAAGTAACAATGACAAGAGAATAGGATTTTGGCAATGCTGACCGCAAATTCTTTATGCACAACTTCAAAAGAGTAAAAGTGATTGTGTCTCCCTCACAACCCTACTTGACCCTCTAATCTAGTACTATAGAACAATCTAGCCTATATCTCCTTAGCGCTCCTAATTGCCCCTTACAAGCCTTGGATAAGATCTTGTATTGGCTCTTAGATTGTTTTGCTTGATCCCTATAGCCTCTACCCCCTTTTTATATAGTCCCCTCCAAGACCTTTATACATGCAAGTAGGAGTCCTACACCTAGTAGGATTCTACACTAATTCCTAGCGGAAAAAAAAGTTCTAATAGCACACCTTATTGAATCCTAATCTAAATAGGATTTGAGTCACCATACAACAATCTTCACCTCGACTATAATCCTATGAAGTCATTTTGATCCTCCAATAATTCGCTCCAAATTGACTTCTTTTTTATTTTTAATATACTCCATCCATAGGAATACCCCCACCATAGGGGCTTGTGCACATCATTAGGATATGTAGCTCAGTATCCAAGCTGGATTGTCCGAACCCTCCACCTGAGAGCTCCTTTGTTGTGTAGTTTGGTTAACCACACCACCTTCTCCTATGACTTTCCCAGTCATAGATTTGTATCAACTACGAGCTCTACCTGCTTGATGGTATCGTGTGGTCGGTCCCATCATGTATTCCTTCTTCCAACAGCTCGTAGCTTCGTCTCTACGACTGTTCGATTTTACAACCACCATTGCAGCCTTGCACTTCACCGCACACAATTGATATTTGAGTACCTGCTATTGATGAGACAACTTCCTTCGCCCAATGGTTTCATTAATCTAGATGCTGTTCATCATTATTTGTCCTTTGCAAATAACTCGCATAACTCCACCATGAAGCGATAAGCCACAGCCTTGGAGTTCCAGTGACCTCACATGTACTAGATTCTTTTTCAAGCTCGGGAAATACCAAACTCCCATCAGTGTACCATGTGTTTCATTGTGCATCTCCAATGTAATTGTTCCCACCTTAGTGACTCCATAATCCATACAATCCACCAAGTGAACAGTTCCATTCGCCGGGCATAGAGATCTTTTGTCAAATATCTCCGTTGTCGAACATATATGGAAGCAACTGGCTAAAGCTAATATCCACTGATGAATAGTACTTGGTTGACAGATGATAAGTACAGCACTTTCATCCTCATTGCCACTAAGCATGATCCTCTTATAGTATTCAAACTTAGATAGTCCTTTATCATGTAACAACCCTCATTGTCATATAGATAGCATGTACCCCTGCCCTTGCTATTGCCTCTCTTCTTCTTCTTATGATTCTTGACTTTGTCTGCTCAATCTAAAAATAGTAAATGCTTGATCACCCGAGGATGAAGATTCCTGTGACTTCTTCAAAGACTTTACCTCCAGTAGATATGCAATTGCCGTGTTGAAGTTGAGAGTGGTCTTCCCAACAAGAACATTCATCACCAACTGCTCCAATGGTGGTGGCAAAGATGTGAAGCCAATATGACAACCTTATCATTCTCCTCAATTTTTTTCATCCACACTAAACAACAGCTGCGTGACAAGCTAGTTGAAGATACCGAGATGGTCGACGAGTCATTTGTCTTCCTCCATGCGCAACTTGGATTGTGACTCTATAGCACCCACTGTTTTATCAGCGACTTTGACATATACAACTCTTATAGACTCTTCCATAATGTCTTTGGTGAAGTTTCCTTGATTATGGAGTGCTTTATCTCATCAAAAGACATAGTCGAATTGTACTAATAACATTCCACCCCATCATCTTCCATTCTTCATCAGATGTCTTGTCCAGTTTCTTCCCCTCAGGAGCATCAATCAAAACCTTTGTTGGACAATCACATTTGCTACCACACACTGCCATACAACAAGATTTCCTTTGTCTTCAAATTTCTGTATTTGAATCCATATCCCAAACATCGTTTGGATTTCATGCTTCCTAGCACTGCCAACCTTCTCACAAAATTATATCAATCCAACCTCATTTCTGATACCACCTTTTAGAATTCCATACCCCTTGTTATGCGGAGCAACCCTGGATCTTGAAAGGACATTGCGAGTATGACATGAGCTTGAACCGTATCAAGAATGACGTAGATGAATCTTGTAGAAAATGCTAGATGATGACGTAGAAGCAACCATGATAGGAAGATAGGATTTTGGCGAAACTGGCCACAATTTCTTTAAGAATAACTACAAAAGAGTAGAAATAATTATCGCTCCCTCATGACTCTACTTAATCCTCTAAGACCCTTTGATTCTAGACATATAAAAATCTAGTGCTATTGGACTATCTAGACTATTTCTTTTGAGCATTCCTAACTGCCCCTTATAAGCCTTGGATGACACCTTGTGGTGGCTCTTGGAGTGCTTGCATTTGGCTTGCTTGATCCCTTAGTCTCCACTCCCTTGTTTATATAGTCCGTTCCAAGACCCTATACATACACGTAGGAGTGATACACCTAGTAGGATTCTATGTTCAAGTCCTAGTAGAGTAAGAAGTCCTGATAGCAAACCTATTGAGTCCTATCCGAATAGAAATTATCGTCACATACAACATGTGTCATAAAAACAATCAAACTTGGTTTCTGGAACGAGACTGAAGAAGTAAAGGAGGATGCTTAATTTAGAGTATATATATGTGGGAGATCTTCTTTATAAATCATTGACGCGGAGAAATAAATAATATTCCCTCATACTCATGTCCTCGTGTTGTTGTGATTGTTGAGAGAGAAGATCCAACGTTGACAACATGTTTCACAATCTACATCACCATCACCATCACCAGAATCGACTAAATCAACTAGCCACTTGTGCCAATATATGTATGTGTACTTCAACGACGCCGAAGACTTATACGTCCAGTTGTTGGATGTACACCAACTCAACACCGCACCCCCCAGCCCCACACACACACGTGTGATATTCATTTTCCTCAATGCAAAATAAATGGTATTATTTTTTTTGAAGTAGATTAGATTGGTTCTGTGTAAGTATGTATCTAGAAATTTTATTGCCTACTCACACGACCTAACATAGCTGCTTGCCCGAAATTTTTACTAGAGGAACCTTTTGCTTAAACAGTAGTCCAAAGATTTACTAGGCTACGCACTATTGGCAGGAAGACCGGCAATCAGATCTTGCAGTCAGCATGCAGTTTAATCCTTACAGAAAGAAAATGTCATGTAGTATGAATAGCGGATGGCCGGAATGCCAAGATCGGAGACCACATACCTCGATCAAGCTCTGCCTGTAGCCAAACTCCATGCCATCAAATACTAATAAATTAATACTTAGGATACGCAATTGTATAAAAATTAATGATGAAGAAATCATAATATACCTTTTCAACATAAGTTATGACTTCCACTATCACGGTGCAAAATTTTAACTTCAAAATCCCCACTTGTGTGTGGACAGAAAAAAAAATCTTATTAAGGGGTAAATTTGACAAATTAACGTAATGTGGGAGTAAATTAGACCAAAAAGTTGTTTATTAGGTTATCCGGATTTTTGCCTATATTTAAGGCAAAATTTGGGATTACTTTAGGTTATTTATCATAAGGTTTGTGATGGGTAATTTAGATATAGATTTAGACGGTAATTTAGAGTATTTTTGAGTGTCAGTGGTGAATAATTTTTTGAGAACATGATAGTTCCAATTTCTATGATCATTAGTATCTATCGGATTCATGGCTAGATATGCTTCAGAATTTTATTAGCAATTCTTGGATTTATCTAGAATTAAGATGGTTTAGGGTTAAATCATCTTGAAATTAGGGAACGTAGAGAAGGGAAAGAATGGGAAGGGTCATAGTGTGTGGTCATCCAAATAAGAAATGCATGTACCAGTAAGTTGGATTTAAATTGTTTTTCAATTGTTTCTCCATTTGAAGAACACCGTTGTCCTTGATCATGTGGCTCTCATATAATTACATACAAAAGCCTAGGTAGCACACAACCAACAACAAAATCACAAAATGGCGCAATTATTTACAAGTCCTAAATGACGGAAATGACTATATGCTCTGGCTCTCTGTTGACTATGTGTCCATGCCTAGCATTAAGTTCATTCGATGTGACGATTCTCGAAATCTTATACTCCTCCATTTCAAATTGTATGTCGTTTTATCAAATCTAGATACATGATTTTTCTATATATCTAAACGTAGCCTTTATCTATATGCATAGTAAAATCTATGGATCTAAATTTGCTAAAATAACTTACAATTTGGAAGGAAGGGGGTATGTTGCATATGCGACCGTTCACTGTTCTGTCATACAATTCTCCCACATGGGCTCGTGGCCGCTCTATTTCCCAATCTGACGAATTGTTGGCCCAAGCTTGACCAATTAATTAGTTCACTGTTCCCAGGCCGGCAGCTGGTTTTTCGATGTCTCCTTGTCCCAACGGTCAGTTCATCAGCTAGCATAATGTAACAATTTGAGTGGGGTCTTGTTTAAAAGTTTTATTGTAAAAATAATATGATGGTGAAATCAAAGTTTAATTTGGATGGTTCATTAAGGAAAGATGGATATTTGGTTAAAAATTATGCAGACATCTAATTACAATAATCATGTGAGAATTTCTATAAAATATTGTTATATTTTCTATAAAAATGCCTACTGCTATATACCGTGCTCGTTAAGATCAATGTTTATGTTCCTATCAAGCGCTGTAACGTTAACAGTTAACTAGAATTAACACACGATGTACACCAGTTATCTTTAATCTTATTCAGTCAACTAATAATCCACGTACTAGTATTCTACAACTGCCTCCCATCTCATCTGGTCCCATCGGCTCTCACTCTCTCTAGCCAAGACACGCTAACGGGGAACAGAGTTCAGTTCTGTTCGCATTCAACAATACGTCTACAAATACAGGCAGGGTTCCATTACGTACACACCATTCATTATTCCAACTTTAATTTCAGGAGAAAGCGCATGAAACACTGGGTCAGATCAGATCGTGAACTAAGGTCTAAGATTGAGAAAGATACTAACTATCTAGAGAAGAATAATAGAGATGGAACGCGTGGAAGTAGCATCAACAGAACAGAATAATCTGAATTTTCCAAACTGGCTTGGTTTGCAACTAATAACCCAAGTACCCAAGGCCATGAAAACAAGTTGGGATCGGAACCAGTGGAAGGAAAGGGAACAAGAAACTCAGGACATACCTGCAGGCAGCAGCCGGCCGGTCGCGGAGGCCGGAGGCGCGCGGCGGCGCGAGAGATCCCCGGCGGTCGTCGCCCCCTGTGCCGGCCAATCACGTACGAGGTCGCGGCCGGCCGGCCGACCGTGAATATATACACACCGGCCGCGCAACGAACGGCCTGCTCCGACAGCAACCGGAACGGCCAGAGAGACACGTACGGAGGCGCCGCGGCGTTGGCCAGGGAAGACAATGCGGGTGCGCCCCGGCCGGCAGTTAGGCCGGCGGGCGGGCGCGGCCATGTACCGCCAGCGGAGCAGGCCGCGTCCGCTGACGTCCACCGGCGCGGCAGTCGATCGGAGAGCCGTTTCGGGGGGCTTGCGTGCGTGGCCGGCGCCGGGATTCCGCGCGATCTTTGCCGTTCCAGGCCGGCGGCGTCCACCTTCTCGGCGCGGCGAGACGGTTCATCCAATGCAACGTGTCCGGTTTCCTGATTGGGGGGGGGGGGGGGGGGGGGGGTTTGGCCGCCGTTCGTGAGTGAAATGAGAGATTAGGGACGGTTCGGTGCTCTGGACAAGAAAAGCGACCAGCTTCCATGCCCGATTCATGCAATGTGAGTTCACGTAGAACGACTACTAGTAGTATGCTAGCTGTGTGTTTTTGGTTTCAGACGTTCATCAGTGGACTAGTAGCCATCCCACCAGCACCTAAAAGTTGGCTGTTAATAATGGTGCGAGTTTTTATCAGACTTTTTTTCTATTATTTTATCATATTTCGCTTTGCGTAACCTCTGTCGCGGTTGACGGCTCCTCCGCTGCACCAACCTTGACCTATCTTGCACCTCTTCCATGGGCAATAACAAACTACCACAAATAGGTCGTTTTGGTATTTCTAATATATATTTTTTTATTTATGCATCCAGATATAGTTTTGGTAAAATAATCTACAATTTGGAACGGATGTAGTATTTATTACAAATGGTGAATCAAAACACATTTAGCACATAGCATTACTATTGACGGCTATCATTCTTACCTTCGGATAGAAACCCTCCAATCTCACTGACCTTTTGTCATGGTAAAAAGTCGTATGAATCATGTTCTCAAACTTTAATCTAAGATGGACCATCCACGTTGTAGAGAAATATTACAGCTATAAAGTTGTTTATAGAATATTTACAAACCTTAGTTCTTTCGTTAGTATTCTTTGAGAGTTGGGGCTTCACTGCTCAAGAAGCGAACATATCTACGTGGGTTACCACAAGAAATATATCCTGCTACTAAACTAACCTTAGTTCACATGACTAGCCAATTTTTGAGTTTGAATTCACATAATGCTCAGGAAATAAGAAAGAAGTATTGTGCTTTTCAGGCCAATAAACAGAAATTATTACTGCAGAAAACACTTTCTACTTTTTGTTTGCGGTGAAAGCCCTTAGTTTGTAATCCTTTATTGTGGTGGATCTATTCATCCAACGATGTGCTCAATGCAGCTCATATTTCTGCGTTGTGGACTTTTGGCGACTTGTTCAAACGGCGATGGGCTTGTGGAGTTGTGCACCTTCCTTATAAGCTGGCTCGATCAGCAGGAGGCCCAGCTCTCTTTTAGACGCGCGCAAGATGAGAAATAAAAGCGCGCCAATATACAAATTGGAATCACATGACTCCTCACAAGTCACATTGCACTAATCATTTGCACATGACGGTTGAGATGATGGAGAAACACATTCCACTTATTAAACAAAATGGAAAGTTAGGAGCTCTCATCAAGACAAAGCAAACAGGATATGAACCATATGGAAGGTGACGAAGTCACCAGTGTAGCTTGCTTGCTTATACAAAATATTAAAATATTATTTATAAGGTATTTTAATTTATCCTAAATCAAATTAGTCTAAGTTTGATCAAACACTATAAAAAAATACTAAAAAAAGACTTATAGTACCGGTTGGAAACGGCCTTAGGCACCGGTTTTTCCAACCGGTAATGCGAAGCCTAGACCTATGGCCTCGACCTTATGCTCTCATTTAGTACGGTGAAGGTTTCACTCGGTGCCTAAGGCTCTCATTTAGTACGGTGAAGGTTTCACCCGGTACCAAAAGCATTTTTGCTCAAAAACAATATATTGCACCTCGGAAGAGGCCCGTGCAAGTCACATGTCAAGCGATTTTTCACGCAGAATACGCGCGCGTGCAGTTGCCGCGATTCGAACTCGTGACTTCTTACCTCGCGCGTACATCTTTTACCATCTCACCTACATAACACTTGTGATAGAAAGAGAGATAGTTGCCTTTTAAAGTAACTCGTGGTGGACCCTGGCCTTAGGTACCGGTTGGTGTTACCACCCCAAAGGTACCGGGAAGAAGATGACCCGGTACTAACCCGATACCTTTGGGGTGGATATTTGGTATATTTTCTAGTAGTGAAATTTATAGAAAAAGTTTCTCGTGCGATACAAATGCTCCTGCACTAATAATCTTTAAAAGAAAGGTAAGGCTTTTTTCATAAATTTTTGAACCTGTGAAGGTGATAAACAATCAAGCATCAGCACATGTTGACTAACAAAAGGATCAATTTCCGGTTCTTTATTTCTCAAAAAGACAAAAAAGGTCGTTCTTAATTTAAATTTTGCTGCTCTTCATAAACAAATGCAATCATGCATTCGCTGCAGACTGCAGTGCAGAATTGCAGAGTATGAAGCTACCTTTTCAAGGTGTATTTTTATATATGAAAGTCCGCGCGCTAAGCGCATAGCCGAGGCATCCACATCGTTCAAAATTCTACCAGCTGTCGAATCGAATTGTTCGGCGTTGATTCCATTTCACGGTCCTGTGATGCACTCTTGTTTCACACCCTATTGACTGACCAGGGCCTGCTACGCACCTTCTAGGAAACTTCCTAGCAACTTCTTACATCCCTTCCCATGGTTTTTTCATTTTTTTATTTACCTTTGACTCCTCGTCTCTCCATGGGCTATATTCGCCTTCTTAATCCTCTTCTCATTTTTTGCTCTCTTCGTTCTTCGCTCATTGCTCTTCGGCTTGTTTTGCTAGTTCCCTCACTCAGTTTCATCACGCTGGTGAGCTCCTACGCGCATCGTTGTTTTTTTATTATTTGGATATCTATCATTACAATTATCACACTTCGGAGATATACCATTACTATTCGAAACGTACCATTACAATTTCACAATTCTCAGAGATATACCACTACGTACCTCTTCAACGTGTTTATGAACAAATTTGGATCAAAATACCCTCATCTTCTTCCTCCCATCCCCTATCTCATCCCCCTCCTCTCTCTCTCCAAGTCAAAAGCTACATCACAGCTGCCTTGTCCGCCGCCCATCCTCCGGCCCCGGCCGCGGCCTGTGCGTCCACCGTCCTCCCGGCCTGCCCTTCGCACACCCACTCCAGCCGAGCCATGCGCATCCACACGCCGCCGCGGTCCACGGGCCCTGCTAATTCGCGGGCATGTGCCAGGAGCGCTCGCGGCGAGTGATGTCTAACAGTGGTTGTCTTTTCTTTTCTGGAAAGTTTATTTCGCCACAGTTTTCTAGTTTTGAAAAATTACAACTTGTAAAGATGATTTTTACATATAACTTTTTGCACACCTTCTTCGAGGATTAATTATCATCATAACTTCTTATGATTTACATAACTTTAACATATAATTCTTTCCTAACAATTTGACGAATATTGTTTTAGCACAACTTTCACAGTACATACAAATTGATGCACAGTTTTTCAAATAACTTACAGAAAACAAGTTTTCCGCACAAATTGTATGAAGATGTTATCTGGAAAATTTCTACCACAATATTATACACACAAATTCAGCATATACAGCTTCTAAGTATAATCCCTCGGTATAAGTTTTTATTATAATTCCATATAAAAGTTGTCAAGAAACCTTCAGACGTATTAGAAGGTAAAAAAGAAAATCTAGAAAAGAAAAGAAATGATAACACATGCTACTACCTCCGTCCCAGAATATAGCTAGTTTTAGGTTTTTTCGAAGTCAAACTTTTCAAACTTTGACCATCGATAGTAAAAAAACTATAAAGATTGACAATATAAAAATTATATCAGTATATAATGAAACTAACTATCACAACATGTAATATTTTCTATTTAAAAGTAATTGTATTTGAAGATATTATTTGACTTTGATCAAGTTAAACAATTATTATATTTCGGGACGGAGGTAGTATTATGGAACGTAAAGGAAAAATAGAAATGTAAAAAGAAAATAAATCAATACCTGGACGTCACGGGGGTGGGTGCAGACAGTTCCGTTGTGGCTATCGCATGACACGCCACGAATCGCTGCAGCGGACGCATGTAGAATTGGATTCCTTCGCGGTCCACTCTCACCATGCCTCGCACGTCTGCAAGATTCTCGGCGTGCGCCCTCCTCCCGACCAGGGGTGGAGCTGCCCTTTGTTATCGGGGTCGGCGAACCCCCATAGATTTGTGCAAAATTAATAGAGATTACTGTTCTATGCTGTTTTTTAAGACAAAGATCCCGATGTGCAACACACAAGATCCTTGTGCTATTTTGATCTGGCTTCGCCCCTGAGACCCGACCAAGGTTAACTTTACCGGTTAGGGGAAAAACCGGTCAGATTTCTCAAAAATTTATCGGATTTACTGTTTTTCTTTCAAATAACAATTAGAAAAAATTCCTCAAACTGTACACAAAGTACTGTAGATTATCTCCAAACACTAACATGAAAAATAAGATATGACAATGCATAGAAATGAGAAGATATATGGACTAGGAGGAGGAGGGTCTTCCCTGCATGAATTCTTAGCACCCGCTCATGACTCACGCCAGAGAGAGACCAGGACATCGCAACACTTATGGAAGAAACCGAAACAAATACTGTCTACTAGTCCACAGGCCATGCACCAAGCATGCATGTGCCCTGCAACCATGTTCAACCAAGACCCTGAATCGTGAGGCGGTTGTGGAGAGTGGAGGGAGAAGGCAGTGACGAAGAGGAGAGCGGCAAAGGGGAGTAGTAGAATCGGCCACACCATGAAAGGGAGGAGAGGGGATGAGAGGTAGAAGATGATGGGGGTATTTTGGTTTATAAACTTTTAGTACAATAGGTATTTTGGTTCCTTAACTTTGTATCTCCAGGGTCCAGTTCATCCATCATCTTTTAAAACGGTCAATTTAGTCTCTCAACTTTTATTTTTAGATCAAATATTTTCTTGTACTTATATAACGCTCCATGTTGGTATGGAACTAATGCGGAAAGTTATTTTTACCCTTACCTTCTTCTTCCTCTCCTTAAATTCCGGCATTACCGTTTGCAGTGGACCAACCAATGAAGCAGATCTAGATGTCCTGCCAAATCCAAGAACTAGCTAACTCTATGCTCCTCCTTGCTCGAGTAGAGCAGCAACCAGTGCTTCCTCTTTTATCTGTTTCTAGCACAGTAGCATTGTCGAGCCAGCGAGCTACTAATGCAGCAGATGCATGCTCCTTTCTCCACTATATGAGCTTCACATCAATTAATCACTCCCATTTTCTCTTCCCCACAAAAGCAAGCATGCAATAAATACAACGCATAAATATGTAATCTCTCTCTCAGCTGCAATCGGCAAACAAGCTACAGCTGCCTGCTACTGTGCTCCAATTTATCCCGGGAGTATACAAATGTAAATTGAGGGAAAAAAACTAAGTGTAAAATGAACTTTTCGCATTAGTCTCATGCTAATATGAAGCACGATATCAGCACAAGGATAAATTTGACCTAAAATTAGAAGTTGAATGACTAAATTGGCCTATCTAGTAGTTTAGGAATGAAGTTGACCCTCAGACCAAAGTTGAAGAACTAGAATGCCTATTTTGTCTAAATTTTTAGAAACACATCAAAAGGGTAAAATAGTGGTATATTTATAATAATTGTGAAATTATAATGGTATGTTTACAGTATCGCGAATAGTATTAGTATATCTCCAGAGCGTGATAATTGTAATGGCATAAATCCAATTAATCCTAACCAATTGCTTCTCTGCTTCTCAACTGCCCAGTTCTGGTTAAATTTTTTTGATTTTGTGCAGGTCATTCGATCTAGATTCGCGTGGTTTGGCGGTTGAATTCTTTGCAAATCTAAACCTGGTATGCTTATCTTCTTGTTGTTGCATCAAATCTTGAAACTAATGCATGTAGCGTAGTGATGGGCTAGATCCACTTTATTGAATGATATCGCAGCCGGCAACTTCCTCCAGAGCGCTACTCCAGTCTCCACTCATTGCTGCACGCGGCAAGGACCAACTCTGTTTACTCGCGCGCCACCGCTGACTGCTCCGCTCCGCTCCACCACCCGACACCGCCATGTCTGCCGCTGCCGCCGCCACCACCGTCGAGAAATCGGCCCCGGAGCTCGTCCAGCCGGCGGGGCCGACGCCGGGAGGCACCCTCCCGCTGTCCTCCATCGACAAGACCGCGGCGGTGCGCGTCTCGGTCGTCTTCGTCCAGGTGTTCCCCCGGGCCGCAGGAGACGTCGGGGGCCAGGACGCCGCCGTGGCGGCGATGCGCGACGGCTTCGCGAGGGCGCTGGTGCCGTACTACCCGGTGGCCGGCCGCATTGCGGACGTGAGCCTCGGGGAGCCCGTTGTGGACTGCACCGGCCAGGGCGGCGTCTGGTTCGTGGAGGCCGCGGCGAGCTGCGCGCTCGCCGACGTGAACTACCTCGAGCGCCCTGTGCTCATCCCCAAGGAGGAGCTGCTCCCGCGCCCGCCCCCAGAGGAGAAGCTCGAGAATCTCATCATCATGGCTCAGATTCGATCCATCGCCTCCCGATCCCCTTGTCCGGAGGAGAGATCGTCTTCAGGTGCTGAGAATCTGAGCTCTACAGGTGACCAAGTTCACCTGCGGCGGGTTCGCGGTCGGAATCTGCTTCAGCCACATGGTCTTCGACGGCCAGGGCGCGGCGCAGTTCCTCAAGGCGGCCGGCGAGATGGCGCGGGGGCTGCCAGCGCCGTCGGCGGCGCCGGTCTGGGACCGCGACGCGATCCCGGACCCGCCCAAGCTGCCACGCGGCGGCCCCACGCCGTCGTTCACGGCGTTCAGCTTCGTGCCTCAGGTGGTCGATATCTCGCCGGAGAGCATCGCGCGCATCAAGGACGAGTTCAGCGCGGCGACGGGGCAGACCTGCTCCACCTTCGACGCCGTGACGGCCGTGGTGTTCAGGTGCCGCGCGCTGGCGGCGGGGCTCCCCGACGACGCCGAGGTCCGGCTCGGCTTCGCCGCCAGCACGCGGCACCTCCTCCACGGCGTGCTGCCGTCGGTGGAAGGCTACTACGGCAACTGCGTGTACCTCGTTGTCGTCACCCGGACCAGCAAGGCCGTCCGCGAGGCGCCGCTGGAGGAGGTGATCGGCCTGATGCGGGGGGCGAAGGAGGCGCTCACCGCGCGGTTCACGGACTGGATGCACGGCGGCGCCATGGAAGACCACTACAACGTGCCGCTGGACTACGGCACGGTGACGGTATCGGACTGGAGCCGCGTCGGGTTCGACGAGGTGGACTACGGCTTCGGCGAGCCGGGGTACGTGTTCTCGCTCAACGACCACGTCAACATCGTCGCCACGGCGATCTACTTCAAGCCACCGGTGCCCAAGCGCGGCATCCGGCTCATGCTCCGCTGCGTTGAGGAGCCGCACGCTGCCGCGTTCGCCGACGAGCTCGCCAAGTTCGCCTAGGTGGTGGTTCTTGGCTTGGCTTTGGTCATGCGTACAGTACCTAAACTTCACTGCTGTAGCATGTAAGACGGTCATTGCCTCGTTTGCATTATTGTGGGCAAAGTGCACAGTGTTGGGATCGTGCTCTTTAGACCCTGTTTGGTTTTTTCTAGACTAAAGTTTAGTCCCATCACATCGAACCAGAATCTTGCTATTTAAAAGTATTAAATACAATCGGACAGTCGGTGCCTCATTGGCATTATTGTGGGTAAAATGCACAGTGTTGGGATGGTGCTCTTTGGACCCTATTTGGTTCTTCCTAGGGACTAAAGTTTGAATAAAATATCATATCGAACGAGAATCTTGCCATTTATAAATTTTGAATAAAATTTATTTTTTACAGATGGGTGCTAATTCGTAAGACGAATTTAATAAACTTAATTAATCCATGATTTGCTACAGGGATGCTACAGGGTTCTGCAATTCGTTTTGTAACAAGATTTTATTTAATACTTTTAAATAATAAGATTGTATTTGATACTACAGGGCTAAAATTTTGTCCTCCGAATCAAATACCCTTGGGTGGGCAAAGAAAATGACGTGCACCTTTGCTCGGTTCTTCTAAGCTCTACAGATGATCTGACTGTTCAAGTTAACAAGAACACCAAAACAACTTACCGTGTTTGAAGGAGTAACGGTCGTTTTAGTGCATCTAACTTACGGTATTTTAGATTTTATTTTACCTTTCACATTCTTCTCTATATTTCTTTTAGTTTCATTTTCTACACTGACAGGACAACATCATGGCTGCCTTTTAAGGTAGAGCACCATATTATTCAAATGTAGGTTAGATTAATTGTACTTTTAAAGGTACGCACTAGACACCAAGAACGTAGAACAAAATAACGTTGAATTAAGAACTTTCGTTTTGCCTCACTTAGCAAAACACGCATTAGTTTCTACCAATTGCAATGTTCCCTTCCTATTGCGGCGTCGACATTTCCCTTTTACTTTACAGGGTCATATAGACTCAATTACATACTTTACTCCATTTATTAGGTAACATTCTAAAAGTGTTTGAACGCAGAGAAAAGAGGACAAGCCGCTCACTGCCGTCAGTTATGTCCAGTCAATTTTATCCGTCCTGTCACGGCCAGACAACTTCACATATGTACCCGGGCTGTAAGCCCAGTTAGTACCGATCCGGCTGACCGGTACTAAACGCGCCACCCAGAAAAAACAAAAAAAATACAACGGATCCTAAGGAGGCCGCGCCAATTTAATACCGGGCCAATACACCAGCCGGTACTAAAATACGATATTTAGTACCGGCTGGTGTTGTTGACCGGTACTTAAAAAGGTTCCAGGGGCTTTTAATTTTGGACCCAGTACTAAAATGGCTCCAGAGCAAATTTAGTACCGGACCAAAAGTTAACCGGTACTAACTGAAGGGACGAAAACTGAAGGGACGAAAGCTCATTTTTCTAGCAGTGTGTCTGCCTCGTACCACCTTCTGCATGCAGACCCAATATTTACAACTTAGCTGCCACCAACCACCCATTTGAAGCTTTTCTTCATCCTCCTGTCGCTGCACCTTGCTGCTCACTCCGTCCTTCTCCACAAAAATCTCAGTATAATAATAGAATTGGTGGAATATTGGTTATATTGCATTGGGCCTCATGGACTGATTATATAGAGTACGGAGGACTAACACCCCACTTGGGAGACAAATGTGGTACTATTCCTATTTACTCTAACATCCCCTAGCAGGCTGCAGTCACATCAGGAGCACTACAGATGGTGAGACTGGAGAAGAAGCTAACAAGCTAATAGTTCCCCTTAGTCATAACAGTCGATGCGTCAAATATGCTGTGGCTGGAGAAGCTAGTGAGTCCTCATGCAAGGCAGTAGCCCTTTGTGCCGACGTCGAGGTAGCCGAGACGAGGGTGAATAGCTATGGTCATGGATGCTATGCTAGGGTAGCCGTGGGCATTGAAGCAGTCGAGGATGCTGAAGTCGAGGTAGCTGCTCATGAAGCCGTGGGCACACCATGGTGGGTCCTAGAGGTGGTGGCGCATAAGAGAAAGCACCATAGACGAAGACGGTGACGCATCAAGGCAGTCATTGGGGAGGAAGGTCGACACCGAGGATGAGGTCAAGCCCGCCGTGGCGATGCGTACATCGGGGTTGCCAGACTCGAGAATGCGTCGAGGACGAGGCACGCATTGATGTTGCCAATATCGGACGTGCAAGGTAGAGGGCACAACCAAATATGCCATTGTCTAAGGGACCAACAGAGAAGGCCTTCACGACGGCCGCAGGCGCAAAAGAACGAAGGAGCAAAAGATGTCGAAGCAGCCTGCTTGCCGGAGTAGATGAAGTAGTCAGGGAAGAGACGACGATACTGGTGATGAGGTTGTGCTAGACGAAACGAGTCGGAGAGGGGAGGCAGACGGTCTATGGCAGGACAGACGATCTGTGGGTAGCGGCGGCGGTGCTCGAAGAAGACGACGCAACTTGAACAGCTTGATGAAGACCATGCGTGCAGGGAGCAGCAACGCATAGTCGACGAGGAGGTCATGGACGTGGTAGATGGCGGTGAGGATGCAACGGCGAAGGAGACCATGGGCGGTGCCGCTGCTGCCCGAAGAGGCGACCCAGCGGCAGCCCTCCATGCTCGGGGAGGAGGCGCACACAATGGGGACAGACTTGACGGGAGCCTGGTGGATCACGCACGTTGGCTGATCAGACCGAGAGTGTGCGAGGACAGGCGATGATGGGCGAAGTTGGTGGAGGCATCCCGATCAGTGGAGGCGACGATGAGCCGGCGAAGATCGACGTGCGGACGAAGTGGCGAGGTGGGCGGTGCAAACGGGCGTCCCCTAGGGCATCGTCTATCTTGCCATGCCACACAGTCGTAGACAAGGAAGAAGCCGGTGAAGTCGACACCGACGTCGAAGTAGAGGCGTGAGGTCGACGGGTGGTGGGCGACGCAAACCGATCTCTGATCGGTAAAACCAAAAAGGATACAACACTAACAAATCATGTAGAACCTTCAGGTGTGTGTAGCGCAGGGGCTCACCCTTTTATCTCTTCTCTTCCCACCACGGTCAACAGCCACATAGAGAGAGATAGGAAGAGTCAGAGGAGAGAGAGAGCAGAGGGGGTGGCCTGGCGGGAGGCGACGAAGATAAGTGGGGGAACCCGCCGGCGGAGACAAGCAGGGCGGAGCCGGTTCACCGGGACTGAGGAGCCTAGCGTGGATCCGCTAGGGGAGGGTGCGTGAGCAGCGGAGCCGGTCCGCTAGTGGCGAATCTCGCGCAGAGGAGCACTAGAGAGGTGGAATGGAGCCGCACGGAGGGAGGGCGTAGCCGCCCGCTGGGGCGTATGGGTCGGACCCAATCCGCCGGTGATGAGGAGTCGGAGAAGGGGCGCGGCCCGACTCGCGGCGTGGGGCAGGTCGGACCCGATCCGCCGGCGATGAGGAGTCGAAGAAGAGCGCCAGTCTGTGGAGGACGACACCCGGGTTAGTTCATCACGATTTGTTATTGCCTAATGATGACGGCGGCAGATCGATTCGATCGGCAGCCAAACTTTGGAGGGCGCGGCCCCCGGAGGTCATGGGCGACCTCCCGGGGGCATGCTAGGAGGCCGTCGAGGGGGCGCGCTGGATGCACACCGTGGGGGACGGCCAGCGGCGCGTGAAGAATAGGGGCGTGGCGAGCAGTAGAAAATTAGGGTTTGTGGTCTAGGATGTGAACCTAAAATTGTGATACCATGTAGAATAATAGAATTAATAGACCTATTAATTCTATTATTCTACATGTGAACGCAAGAAATATGAAGCCACCTCCTGCTCGCCAATTGAAAAGTACCCGGTCAGCTGCAATGGATCCAAATTTCCTCCAATGGCCCGGCTCCTTTCTTGTCAGCTCCATTATGAACACGAAGAAACAAGGTACCTCCTGCTAGGTTCGTGCAAGTATCCCTGCTACGCCTCTTAGGCAGAAATTGGCATTGCATTGGACTGTTTTGTTCTGGTTTAGGGATAGTGATATGTATGCTGCATCCTTATTTACCTTAGCCTTACAAAAAAATGTTTTCCTTATAGCTTGTCCAGTTGCCACTGCAATTAAAAGAAATTTTAGAACATCATCTTATGGAAATGAAAATAGCTTCCCTTTCTCTATGTATATAATGTAGGATTCTCTGCAGAATTAGCTCACATTATAAACATTTCATCACGCCCCATAGATATACTGTAACTCTGTAGGTGTAAATATATGTTCGTTGGTTCACTTTGATCTTTTAACCAAGTTTGGAGATTGCCATGCACTACCATTACAATAAAAGCACATAAAAACTTTAGAACAAGATAAGCTGGGAAAAAATATCCTAGTCTTCTGCTGCAGGAATGTAAAAGGAAATGATAGCTCACTAATATTAATTTATAGGACAAGAGTTCCTTTCCATTTTCCAAATTACTGACTAAGACATACAAACACAATAAGTATGCTTAGAAACTAAAACTATGCTACTAAATTTGCATTTACTCCTATAGGTCAGGTTCAAAGGCAATCAGAAGCAAATGGAACTGGAAAAATAGCTGTTGAACTGTTAAGTGGTGGTAAAATTCAAGTTCCTGCTACTGAAGTAGCAGCTCCTTTATTTGGTTCCTCACTTAGCCTTATAATTGGAATGCCAATGTAGGAACTTTTCACAAAACTACTGCAGTTTACCATCTCACTCTTTGTGCCACACTAGCTGCTGTTATTTGGAAAAGGCTTTTCTATTTAGTCATTCGCCAATACCACAGCAAACCTAGGGACCTCCCTAACTGTATAGGAATTATTTCTACCTTTAGTGACCATCATTTACCACGCCAATTACTAAAGCTAAAATGTATTATTCAGCTCATAAAAAAACATCTGCATGACCATTACATCAGGAACCTTAGATGGAAATTAGTCTTTTGGAAATGCATGCCAAGTACAAAAGGGTCTATGCAAGTTAGAGTGGGTACTTCTCTCATCTGGCAGCTGGTAGCACCTTCAGTGATACACTTTGTCAACACCATTGAGTCCATACGGTACAAATTTGAACCTTATTTAGTAGGACTAGAATATTTGACGCGCATTGCGCGCCCTATCATGTGAACGTTACAGTAGAAATGAATGTACAAACGATAGATATAATGTATATAAAATCAATCAAAATGATAATATTAGTCATCAATTTCTCAAGTACCATGTTAATAATTATCCAGATCACAAATGACATGGCCCACTAATTGATTTCTTTGAAGGAACATTGAGCATACACGCCTGCGAGACCTATGACATCTGCCTAGAGATACCAAAAATAATTCTGGCTAGAGATACCAAAAATAAGATCATCTCCAAGAGTCTCTCTAAATATTACTATAAAAATTGTTTTCTATATCTTTGTGTGCACTCTGAAAAGCTATTCTCTTTTCTATATTTGGCTATTGAGAAATCTGGAATAGAGAGCGACTATGTTTGAATAACCAAATAGAGAATTTGTTGGGAGATATATTTTTAATTAAAATCTCTAAAACTAGCAATTAGGAAGAATTTAGAGAGTCTCTTGGAGTTGGTTTAAGTCTCGTGTTCTTTTAAATGGAAAGGTCTAAAATACCCTATAGTGTCCTAGATGCAATTAAATGATGTGTGTAGCGTGCGCCAAATGTGCCCATACTGAATAATGCTCTGACAATAGTTATATCATTAAAACAACATGCAGTAAATACAGTGGAGTTGGTCCCCCTCACAGCAGTAATTATTTCCTTAAATTACACATAAGAATTTAACTCAGGATTCCTAGCTACAACACAAGTTTTTCCAAAAGACTGTCAAAATTGAGAAGAAATGCCAGCAATCCTCATATTAACAAGGCTGCTTTGGTACCTGCAACAATAGTTAAAAGGTTGCAATGGATACATCTCAGCATGAAGTGAATGGTACCAAGCTTCTAAGAAATAAAAAGTACCCGATGTTCCATGGCCGGTACAACTGAATGCTGAAGAGAGATGGAACAACTGAACAAAAAACATCCATGTACCACTCACATGAGCCCCACCTGGCAGCACCAAACTGGTAGAAAGTTTTCTGGGACATGAAAAAACTATATGCAGCAAAATACTTCTGCCGTTTCGCCACTACTTTTCTCACCGTGAAAATTTCTTACCCACCCGCATACCCCAACTCCAATCCCGCCCGCGAGGACCGCGCCTCTCCCCACCAATCAAGCATCTCTTTTCCTTCCCCTTCCAAGCGCCGCAGCGCCCTCCTTCCTTTTTCCCACAGAACAATCTCCATCCGCTGAGAAAGCTATGTGAATGGGGAGGGGCGGGAGAGCACGACGCGGATGGAAGTGGAAGGACGGGAGGCGGCGGAATCACGCGGACGAGGAGCAAGCACGGCCGTGAAGCCGGCGTTACTGCTGCCGGGAAAGCTGTGTCGGCGCGAGTGCGGCCGTGAAGCCGGGGCTACTGCTGCCGGGAGAGCCACACCGAGCGTGGCGGGACCCGAGCGAGCGCGTGTGGCACAATGTCAAGCGCAATAGTATTACGCATGTCAGGTGCTTGTCCCCGTCTCGATTTCTGGTGAGGTCTAGCGGACTCCGGTGACTACCTCAATCAGCGGTGACATCGATGCTTGTGAATCGTGATGTGGGTTTGGTTTATCGGCTATATTTTTGCATGTTGTTTGATGCAATCAGCATCCCCGGTGTGTTTTTCTGCATCCTGCCAACGTAGTACGGAGTGTTACTTTGGGAGCCCATTAAAATCATAGGACCACTGCTAGAATCTTTCAGGATGGCAAATCGTAGCCATTTTTAGGTTAACCTAGAGTGATTCATGAAGATTAGTTTCTGGGTGGTTGATTTGAAATTTTATTGTTTGTAATCTCTTATGCTTCATCTCGATTACTTTGACTACTTTCAAAGGTAGGATATTTAGAATAGACTCTTGTTTGGTCGCCTTCCAAAGTGTGTGCGCTGTTCAGGAAATTTGCTTCCTGCATTTGGCTGCAGACCTGTAGTTCTCTACTTCAATTAATTGGTACGTTAGTAATATGTGGGGGGTGTTCTAATAGGAAAAGTAGAAGAGATGATGAAAAGTGAACAGTAGTTCTTTCCATTGATGGGGGACCAATATATATACAACATGAAGAGGCAGGGCCGAAGGGACATGCCCCTTCGGGATGGCCCCTTCAGGATTAATAACTGCTAATGATATCATTAATCACTAATCAAATAATTATAATAAATTTATCACTATTTCTATTTTTCTTCATAACACTCCCCCTTTCAATTTGCTCTTGTGGTCTTGAAACAATGGAATTGGTCCTCAAAAACCCTGTGGGAAAATAAGGAGATGTATGGATATGCCATAGGAAATATCCCTCAAAAACCCTTTAGGGAAAATAGGAGACAATATTGATATGACATATATGATTGCTTGAAAGCATATTACCTCATTAAAAATCTATGTATGAGAAAAAACCTTGATAGGAAAAACTCATTTAGAAAAAGAGTGCAATTTATAATCAGAAGATTATAATTATGTTATATAAAGGGTTTACTCCCCTTGATGCTTGCAAATCCTTAAGTTGTCTCATACTAATTTTGAAAACATATTTCTGGAATAAAGATGTAGGTAAAGACTTTGTGAATAAATCTGCAAGATTATCACATAATTTTGTTTGCAAGATTTCTATCTCTCCATTTTTTTTATCTCATGAGGATAGAATAATTTAGGAGCAATGTGTTTTGTGATGTTGCTCTTTATATAACCTACATTCATTTGTGCAATGCAAGCAGAATTATATTCATGGATAATTCTTGGTTTGGTGATTGAACCAATATCACGTGATTGTTGTATGTGATTAATCATTCTGCGAAGCCATACACATTCACATGAAGCTTCGTATAATGCAATTATTTCCGAATGATCAGCGGACATGGCTACTAGAGTTTGGATGATTTCCAGGATATAGCCGCTCCACATGTAAAAATACAAATCTTGTCTGTGATATGGCATTATGGGGATCAGATAAATAACCAGCATATGTATATCCAATCATTGTTTTATCTTGGTCAAACTGATAGAATAAACCAAGATCTGTTGTACCTTGGAGATATCTGAAGATATTTTTAATTCCTGTCCAATGATGTTTTGTTGGAGCTGCGCTATGTCTAGCTAGTAAGTTTACCGCAAACACAATATCAGGCCTGATGCAGTTTGCGAGATACATTAGCGTTCCAATGACGCTTAGATATGGAACTTCAGGTCCCAATAGTTCTTCATCTTCATCCTGAGGTCTAAATTGATCCTTATTCATATTAAGAGATCGAACGACCATAGGTGTCTTTGATGAATATGATTTATCCATGTTGAATTTCTGAAATTTTTTTGGATATATGCAGACTGATGTACTAGTATCCCTTATGGGAGATGTTCAAGCTAAAAACCTAAACAAAATTTGGTTCTACCCAAATCTTTCATTTCAAATTCCGTCTTTAGATGTTTGTGTGCTTCATCGATATCCCGTGTATTCCCAATGATATTAAGATCATCCACATACATGGATATGATACAAAATCCACTTAAGGATTTCTTGATGAATACACATGGGCAATCATCATTATTGGAAAAACCTTTCTGTAGAAGGAATTCCTTTAGTCGGTTGTACCACATTCTTCCCGACTGCTTCAATCCATATAATGACTTTTGAAGTTTTACACAATACATGTTGCGAGAATGTTTCTTGTTCGGAATATCAAGCCCTTCAGGAACTTTCATATAAATACCCGAATCTAGTGACCCATATAAGATATGCTATTACTACATCCATGAGATGCATGGATAGACCTTTCTGAGCTGCCAACGATATTAAGTATTGGAATGTTATACTACTCATAACTGGAGAATATGTTTCATCGAAATCGATGCCGGGTCTCTGCGTAAACCCTTGTGCTACAAGCCTCGCTTTGTATCTCACTACTTCATTGTTTTCATTCCTTTTACGAACGAAAACCCATTTTGATCCCACGGGAAAAGTGTTTCGAGGAGTAGGTATAACCGATGAGAATACCTTTTGGTTTTTTAGTGCGCGCAATTCTGCCTCGATTGCTTCCTTCCATTTGGTCCAGTCTGAGCGCTTGATGCACTCTGCCATCGTCTTAGGTTCTGGATCAGGTTGTAGGTTCTGGATCATCTTAGAGGAGAAATTAATGTCGACAATTGTAGTTTTTCTATTGAATGATTCTCAAGAGTTGGTCTAATTGGTGAAAATTTCATCTACCCTTTGTGACTCTTCAGTATTTCCCAAAGTATTAGAGTCAAGGTTTTCTGATGTCCTAGCACTTATATTTGTGTGCACATTTGTGCTAGGTATATGGTGTATATGTTGAACATCCATATTATTTGGATTTTCAATATCCAATTGGTGTCTATCAACTTGATGTTAATTTGCATTTACCGTTTTGGAAGTGGTCTTCCTTGGTTTCCGTGGAGGCTTATCTGTTGTAACCGTATTTCTCCCCCCTCTTATTTTGATCTGGGAGATTTTGAGTAGGTACCACTACTCTTTTTGGTATATTTACGGCAGGATTATGTGATTTTGGGACACCTTTGTAATCGGTAAATGCTTCTTGCAGATTATTTGCAATGTTTTGCAAATTGATAATCTTTTGAACTTCACGGTCAGATTCTATAGTACGTGGATCATAGGACTGAATACCGGAGACATTCCAATTTATGTCCTAGCATTCGTTATGGTACATATTATCTCCCCCTAATGTCGGAAAATGGTCCTCATCGAAGATGCAATCAGCGTGACGGGCAGTGAATAAGTCCCCTGTAAGAGGCTCAAGGTACTTTATAATTGACAGTGATTTATACCCCACATATATCCCCAATTTTCTATGGGGGCCCATTGATGTATGCTGCGGTGGTGAAATTAGTACGTATGCAGGGCAATCGAATTTTCGCAGATGGAAAATACTTGGTTGATTCCCACATACTAACTACAACGGGGAAGCCGTATTATATGCAGTAGGTCTTATTAGAATCAAATCAGCGGCGTGTAAGACCGCATGACCCCAACATGATGTTGGTAATTTGAGCAATGGCCTTGCAATTAATTTTACTCTTAATAAGAGATTCGGCTAATCTATTTTGTGTATGTACATAAGGTACATAATGTTCCACATTGATGTCTAAAGCCATACAATAATCAATGAAGGTTTTTGAGGAGAACTCAGCGGCATTATCCATCCTAATGGATTTTATAGGATTATGTGGATAATGTGCTCTTAATTTGATGATTTGAGCAATAAACCTTGCAAAGGCATGGTTTGTGGTGGATAATAAACATACATGGGACCATCTTGCTGATGCATCAATAAGTACAATGAAGTACCTAAATGGTCCAGTTAATGGATGAATAGGACCACAAATATCGCCTTGAATGCGTTCAAGAAACGTCAGTGGTTTAGCCTTTATCTTAAGATAAGAGGGTCGTAAGATTAATTTCCCTATAGCACATGTGGTGCATACAAAATCTGAAGGTTTGGGAAATTTTTATGTATTCATATGATGACCAAGTGAATTGCTGATAATTTTTCAAATCATCCCAATGTCAGGATGACCTAGGCGATCATGCCAAGTCTTGAAGATATCAAGATTTTAAAAAATTATCTTATATGCAACATGTTGTACGGGTTTGATGTATGTGAAATGCAATCCAATTTATAGTGAAGGAATTTTCTGAAGCAATTGCTTGGTATATCCGTTATTTTTGGTGATGAATAGATATTCATTTTTGTTGTCATTATGAGTTTCGATATGAAAACCATTATGACAGATATCTTTATAACTCAATAGGGTACGAGTTCAATGAGGATACAAGAGTGCATCCTCCATTACTAATTGAGTACCCATAGGGAGAATTATTATGGCTCGACCGGAACTAACTATTACGGCATCGTGTCCTACGATAGTCGTGACATTTCCTTTGGTCTTAGTAAGAGTTTGCAAATATTTTATTTCCTTGGGTAATTAGTGGTAGCACTATCCCCTAAACAAAATTCTTCCTTCATTTGGATTGTCCCCGTAGGATAATCCGGTGTGTGAGGCCGATGGGCCTCTTCTTGTTTCTTGTGCTCAGTAGTGTACAATGAAAGTGACTGATAATGTGCTGTAATAGGAAAAGTAGAAGAGAGGATGAAAAGTGAACCGTAGTGTTGACGCAAAAAGCCGTAGGTCGGCCTTAAACGCCGACACACGCGAGGACCTGGGAGATTCTGCTTCGCTCCAGTGCAGAGTCCAATTCAGCTGCACGGTGGTGCAGGGCGTGCCAGTCAATTTGACCTACAATTGATAAGGGACAGGAAAACGTTAAATACTCGGAACGTATCGGCTGAGATTCTGAATCATTCCGCAGGAGGTATTGGCCAAGAGTCCGATACAGCAGCAGATCAATCGGCCTAAGCTCCGTCCGATTGCGTATGGGATGCAATGCTAAACGGGTTAGCGAGGCCTTGTAGAACAACACCTAGATCCGAACCCGATCGGCCTAACGATGTGCAACAGGCAAGCTGTGCGTTGGCTGATGGTATTTAGATTTAGGCTGGATAAATTGTGGTAAAAGCTAAATAAAATCAAGATTAAAGAGATCTAACCCTATCAAATCTAGCAAGTACCAATAACTAGTGATAACAACAAGAAACAAGCTAGACTAAGGAGATTAATCTAACAAGAACAAGCTGACATGGATAACTTGGTGAACAGACCAGAGCGAGATCCAATCTGCTCGATAACTTGAAATAAACAGGATAGAGGAAACAGCGATGCAACGTCAATCTTGAGCCTATCTGCCTCATTCAACACGGAACTTATCGGCAAGCTGGAGATCGAAGTCGATGCAGCCCCACGTGCAGGAAAGAACTCGTAAAAAGAAAAACTACTGCAACTAAGGCCAAGTTGCCGAAAAGGAAAAAGAAGAAAAAAGTGAAAAAAGGGTTTGTGTATTGATCATTGGATGTCCTTTGTACACGCCCAGGGGAAGCTATTTATAGCTTAAGCTACAAACCCTAGTCGATTATGACTTACAAATTACTTGATGACAAAGAAACAAATTTTCCTATCAAAACGAAATAAAATCTAAAAGATAACTTGCTGACATAGGCTTGCCATCTCTTTCCATAGCCCCATCAGCTGCGACGCTTCTTCTAGCCCAAAAGCCCAATATGCTTCATTCCTCATTCCTGGCCGGCGTCGGCCCATCATCATCGTCCCATGATGCCATCTTCTCAGATATCAAGCTCCTCTTCCATCGGCAATCATCTTGACAATCAGCCACTCATGCCAACTTCAAGCCCTCTGACTAGCTTTGAACTGTTGACCTAGGTTTTAACCAGCTGTGCAAAAACTAGTGTCAACACATGCCCCTAATTTCGGAATAAAAATGCTTTGTTCCAAAATTCCAACCAAAGCTTTCCTTCTGCATCTCTCTGAATTACTATAGCTTCTTCATCTTTTGTGCAGTAATCCAACTCCTGCAGCTCATTGGCACAAAACAAAGGCTCGACAGATAAATATTGTTTAGTCTTTGACTTCTGGGCCCTTCTTGCCTTTACTCCCCTGTTGGAAAGTACGATCGGCCATCCATCAACCACCCCCACTTCGTCGAGTAACTCTATAACTCCTCGATTCTTGGAATGGTGACTGGGATACGTTTCTGGCTCTTCCACTTCCCTTTTAACTACATACTTCCAGCTTCTAGAATCCTCTAATCCTTGCTATAAATCAAGAAGCACGACAAAGCGCAAGAGAAAACCCCAATTTCATTCTTCTCCTTCCTCAACTTTCCATCATCTATTCCTTGCCTCATCGTCCCCATAGCCATGGCCGACAACAAGCGCCCCGCGGAGAACTCCTCCCGGCTGACTCAGCACCTGCAAACCTTCCTGTGCCAACAAGGGTAAAGGTTCCCTGGTCTTGAACCTTCCTTTCTTCGGTTTCAACTTAATCTTTTCCCTTCCCTAGCTTTAGGGCCATCTCGATGGCCGACGGTGTGTACCACGCCGGCACACCGTCAAGGCCTACACCAAGCGCCCTTGCTGCAGGTTCCTCTAGCAACCCTCACCACACGGCATGTCCTACTAATGATGAAGTCGCAGTCGTTCACGCATAGCTGACCGCCGCCGACGCCAGAGTTGCAAGTACTTGACTCAACCCTCTATTTTAAGCTGATATGAATGTCTTTATCTTTCTCTCATCATTGCCTTTTCTAGCCCTGGAGGCTCAACTCCAATCCCTCCAGTTGGCGGCGAACAATGTTGCCAACAACATGAATGCTCGAGGACCCTGCTCGTAGACCGTCTCCAAGATGTCCCCAATCGTGTTCCCGAGATCGCCGAGCATGACATTCATGAAGGCGCGGCTACTGCCCTGACAACGGTCCAGACCCGGCTCAACCGCAATCTTCAGCCTGTCGTCCCCGAGGGAGAGGATGAAATAAACGATTTCCAAGAAATCGTTGATTATCTTGACGGGGTAGCAGCAACCATCAGCGACAGGATCAGTGCCGGTGGTTCAATTTACAAAGTCTTCTATCATGATGATTAGGGGGTCTGTAATAAATATCCCATGATGACTTCGTGTTAATGTCTTTCCCCTGCGACCGTCTCTAATTTTCTAGCATCCCTTGGTATTTGCATGCTTTAATCCTTCGACGACTTAGCATTTAGCCGATTAGATCATAGATTCCCCGATAAACGTCACAAATCAACTCTTCCTTCCGAATCGGTCAAAGAATTTATTATAATTCCAAATAAAATCGATAAAGAATCATCGGCTTTATACCAATCTCGTACAATAACCAACTACAATATTTAGTTGTGTATTTTTGCACTAAGGGCGCTACATATCGTATCGGCTATTTGAGCCTGATCATTTATCAATATGATCGGCTTTTACAAGATTACTCCACCGGCAAGAGATTTCTTGCGTTGCTTCTCCTTGGCTGATGGGAGCCTTGCTCCAATCCCTTCACGGAGCAGGATTTTTGAAGTCATCTTCTTGAACCGGATCGAGCCCAAAATCAGCCATCTTCAAGAAGTCGCCTTCCCATATTTTGCCCGATATGCATTCCACGCCATTGAAACCCCGGACTAGAGGATCATCTGATGCAATGCTAAGTGATGAGTCGGCGGGTACCACTTCAACTAAATAGTAGATGGAATGCAACAATTAGCGTGAATCCAGTCTCAGCCTAGGAGGAGATTGTATGATTTTTTACCATCAACGACAAAGAAAGGAGTAGGCAGGGTCTTGCTCCTGATTGTCAGTTCAACGCTGATAGCCCCCCAAGCAGGCGAGGTCTTTCCTTCATAGTTCTTGAGAACCATATCAGTTCCCATCATATCCTCTTCCCGAACCCAAGCTTTCGAAAGACAATGTACGGCATGACATTGACAGCGGCTTGTTGTTATTTCTTAATGATCACAGATAAATCTGCAAGCGCACGAAAGATACCGTTGTAGCACTTCACCCGGAGAGTATTCAGGGTATCGTAATTTCTCAGGGAACGGATGTGTAAAGGTCTTCTAGCTAGTTTACCCAAGAAAAAGGAAGAGGTAGAATGGCTTATGGGTAGTGTGGTTATCAAAAGGTAAAGCAGTCAAGGAAAGGTATACTTACGGTATTGATGGTTCACTTCAGGCACCAGTCTGGCCTTGGTCTGCCAAGGACCTCTGACTATTAGCTCTACTCACAGTCCAGACGTGCGGGACTTCACTAACCATGAAGCAGCTTCGTAGTGGACCAACAGGGCTATTACCACCTGCGGTCTACCCCTGCAATACCATGGGACTCGCAGCAAACAAAGGTAATCTAGGACCTAAACACCACGTTTAAGCCTTTGACTACTATTCTAGCGATGTGCAGGGTTATCCCGTCTTTATTAGGGGCCCTCACTAGAGCCTCCGCTACTAGAACAGACGATGAACCAGCAAAAAACAATAATGAAAGGATAACTTAACCAAGATCTTACCAACAAATGAACCCGGACACTTACTCAACTGTATCATATCCGCTAAGGGACAAAGACGAAGAGTAGCCGACAAGCCCGGCTCTTCCTCTCATTTCTTCCTCACACACTCCCTACTCTAAGATACAAGTGGAAGGACCTCTACAACTTCTTCTCCAAATTGTGTTATGTTGAGAGGGTGAGGGAGGCTCCTTTTATAGCTTCTAAGGTCGGTTCCCGCCATCTCCTTGGATGGAAACATTGCCCACCAACCTTGGGAGGATCAGAGGAATATTCCCGCCAAAATGCACCCTCACATCTTCCAGGGAGGGTGCGGCCGCACCTGGGGGTCGGCCGACCCCCTTCTGCTGCCTCTGGCCACAGCCTTTGGCAGGGGTACTGGTGGGTGGGCCTAGGCCTCATCCTTTGGGTGCTTGCTACCTTTCTACGTCGGTTGTGCTGTCATTTGGGCCTCCCTTGTAAGTGTGATGAAGAAGTTGCATTTTATGTACTTCTTTGTGTACATTTTATATATTTCTCTTTGTCTTTCATGTATGGGTTCCTGCACATCACAACTCACCAAAACTTGTGGAATTTATTAGAATAAAGTCCTATGTCTAATTTTGGTGGATAAATCAATAAGAATACTGCACGAGTTGACGGTTGTTTTTAGGTCTTAAGCACCATCAACAACACCCCCACACTTAGCCCTTTGCTCGTCCTCGAGTGAAGGTTAAGGACTAAGGTGGACGCATCTCTTTGAAGAAACCTGCATACAAGTTATTCTGAACCTCTTCCAGTCCTTGTGAACTTTATTAAAGTGGCTACCATGCATTTCTTGGATAATTGAAGAATGGAACAATGAAGACTTCAGGTTCTAGCTCTTCATGCTTGTTTTTTTTGAAATAAACAAATAGCCTTGCTCCTCAAATTTTTTTCTCTGAAGTCACTCTTTTGGTTTTGATGTCTCACCAAGGCAAAGTTGTTGCCTGTTTTGCTCCTATCATCTAATCTGGTTTATGTGGAGCTTGGGTAGGAGAAAGGAGGCATGCTTGCTTTGCTTATTTTGCTAAGTCAAAAATAAGATCCAAGAAGAAACAAGTCATACAAACTTGATCAAAATGTGCAAGTGTGTGGTATTTTTGGTGGATAATGTACGAACTCTTTGTATGAACCAACTCTCCTTCTCCTTTTTCTCTTTTTGACAAGATATGGGCTATTATCATTATTATTCATTTTTGTCATGCCCTTGTGAGCATGTGGCATACCTTCTTTGGGTTATGCATCTTTTCACTCTCTTTTTTTTACATGCCTTGTGAGCATGTAGCATACCTTCTTTGGGTATGCATCTTTTTATTTTCTCTTTCTCTCTTTTTTTATAGCCCAAATCTTGTTCATGGCAGAGATTTTGGAGAGAGTGGCCATAGAACAACATGGAGTCTCTTATTTTGTGGATGGATGGCTTGGTTTAGCGCAACTTCTGGTATGAAAGTCGGCAAAAAGAAGTGAAGTGTACGTGATTTTGATCAAGTGAGCATGAAAAGTTTTTATACAACGGTCAAAGAGTTTGACAAAGCTCAAAGTAAAGACAAACAACAAAATGTAAAGGTTTTAAATGAAGCTTTTAAACTTTTGCTCTGCTGGGAATGTTAAATTTGAGGAGGCAAGCTATTGTATTTTTAGTTTTGAAAAGAAATTCCAAGTGCTTTACAAATAAGAGCATAGTCACATCTATCTCATTATATCACATTAATCAATTAATTAGAAAGCATGGGGTCCCTATAAAAGAATTTTGTTCACATGAACCAAAAGATGAGTAAGGAATAAAGAGTCTGCAAATTTTATTCATGAGAGCATAAGGCATGTAGGATTCATTTTATTTTGATTTGCCTTAAACATAGATGCAAAATTATTTAAAATAGAGATGAGTGTGAGTTTGAGATGCATACCATCCCGTGGGAGAGGCGAGGAACCAAGTGGACGACAATAGGGTGCGGCTGTACCCGGGCCCTTTGGTCGTGCCTTTTGACGTGCAGTGTGCTTTAGGTCTGTGTTGCAGTTTGGGAGCGTGCTTCCCCCACACTTGTCTCTGTACCTGTGTTCTCATTCACAAACCACATGGAAACAAAATGAATTCTGCCAGTTTGGACAACTAGGGAGTTGAATTTTTATTTCATTTCATATATAAAAGGAACATTGAAATGACGGGAAATATTGAGAAATGAAAAATGATGAAGGGAAATAACCAAAGTGCCCTAGGAAAGGTCGGGAAGGCGAAGGATATACCTTTAAGCTCCATTCTTACCAATGGTGTTTGCCAAGGTATTTACCTTAGATTATAGACCGCGGCGGAGCATGTCGTAATCGTCCCTAATGGACTTGAGCTCTAGAGTGAGCTCCGCCACCTTATCGCTCAACCTCTTGTGCTCTTTGCGCATTTCTAAGATGTTGCGCAAGAGCTGAGCGACCTTTGGTCCCTTGAGGACCTTGTCGTCCTCATCGCTTTCATATTGTCCGCCTGGGCGTGTAATCGGAGGCGGAGGTACGTGCCTTTTCACCGTTTTGCTGGCCCTAGGGGAGGAGTCCACGGACTCATCCCTCTTTCTTTTAGGAGATGGTCCGGGCATGAGCCCCTTACCGTACCCGCCACCTGGAGTGTGTATTCCTACAACATGAAAACATAGCTGGGGCGTTGGACTAGTGGGCATGTACGTGTCCGCAGTGTAGTTGTAACTAACTACGTTACCGCTCTTCGAAGTTATAGAAAAGACGTGTCCCTGCCCTTCTTCTAAGGGGACTGGCGGCAGCGGGTCGGCAAAGAGTTGCTTGCCAACTCCCTTGGGACGTAGTTCACCTATGGTCGGCCTCTATGCGGTGATGACACGGCTGCCCTTGCCCCTCTTGGCTCCTGAAGACTTGACGGAGCGCTGCGCAGAAGGGGGACGCGACGGGCTGGCTTGGGGGTGCGGCCGCACCAGGGGGTCCGTCGACCCCCTGCTGGCGCCCCCCAGCCCCTCTTTCGTCGTGGGCGTGGGCAGCACTGCCAAGGGCGTGGTGATGACGAGCTCGGCCTCCTGCTCGATGTCATCGGCCACCACAACTTGATTTGCAGGCAAAGGCTCCCCATCGAGCGCGAAGGTTGGGGTGGAGCCAACAAATGGGACAATAGAGTTGTTGGCCATGGTGGAAAGCAGAAATTTTTTTTGGAGAAAGGAGAAGTGTGGGATCATGGTTTTAAGATGAGGAACAACAGAGAGCAAGAGGGGACCCTTTTAAAGAGAAAAGAGCCTCAAACCCGAGCAAAACCTTCCATTCCTCGGTGAAGCACGTAAGGAAAGCAAAAATGGGCGTTGGGTGAGCCTGCTCGCAAAATTTTCCAGCCGTTGGACACTTGGTGGGGTGGGCCGATCCTAGGGTGCGGCCGCACCCCTCCTGGCTCATCTGGGCCCCACCTTTTTCCTGTGGGACCAAATAGAGGTGTGGTTTTTGGAGGTTTTGTGCTTGGGCTCTATTTGGTTGTGCAAGTGGTGATAAGTGTTAAAATCTACTAAGTTTATAACATCAAAACCTTCATTTGAAATGTCGGGTTCATGAAAAACTTTTAAGCGATGTCCGTTTACCTTGAAGATGTTTCCGTTGTCGTCTAAAAGTGTGATGGCTCCGTGTGGTGACATGTTGATGATGGTGTACGGCCCTTTCCACTTGCTTCGTAGCTGCCCCTGTCCAAAAAGCTTAACCCTGGAATTAAACATTAATACCTTGTCTCCTATTGTGAAGCTTTTTGGCTTGATCCTCTTGTCGTGCCATATTTTTGTTCTATCCTTGTAAATCTTGGCACTGTGGTATGCTTTTTCTCTCCATTCTTCAAGTTCTGCAATTTGAAGTTTCCTATTTCTCCCGGCCATCTTGACGTCCATGTTCCATTGCCGGATGGCCCAGTGGGCCCTGTGTTCCAGCTCCACTGGCAGGTGGCAACTTTTGCCGTAGACAAGCTGATAGTGTGACATGCCAATTGGGGTTTTGTATGTTGTTCTGTATGCCCAGAGTGCGTCAGGTAGTTTGTTTTTCCAGCCTTTTCCCATCTCGTTGACGGTCTTCTGCACAATGCTTTTCATTTGTTTAGTTGAAGTTTCTGCTTGACCACTAGTTTCAGGATGGTAGGGTGTAGCGATGTTGTGCTTGGCGCCAAGTTCCTTGAGGAAGCTTCGGAAGGTCTTGTCAATGAAACGGGACCCTCCATCACTTATGACCAATCTTGGTGTCCCAAACCGAGGAAAAATGACCTCATGGAACATTTTTTGGGCATGCTTGGCGTCTGCAGCTCTGCATGGAAGTGCTTCCACCCATTTGGAGACGTAGTCAACAGCGACCAAGATGTACTCGCAGTCATGAGACTTTTGGAATGGTCCAATATAGTCGATGCCCCATACGTTGAAGATTTTGACTTCGAGGTTGTACGTGAGGGGCATTGCACTGCGAGCATTGATCCCTCCTTGTATCTGACACTTTTGACACCTTCGAATGAATTCTCGAGCATCTTCATAAATTGTTGGCCAGAAGAAACCACTTTGCCAGACTTTTGCTTGGGTCTGGAATGCGCCAATGTGGCCTCCATATGCTGAGGTATGACATCTTTCTATGATATATAGCCCTTCTGCTGCTGGCACGCATCTCCTTAACAAACCATCTGTGCATACTCTGTACAGGTATGGGTCATCCCAGAGGTGACATCTGCTTTTGAAGTTCAGCTTCTTTTTGTTCTCCCCAGGTGGTACGTAACCTGAAACCATAAAGTTAACAATATTTGCATACCATGGGGTTGAGTCCGTCACCTTGAGTAGCATGTCGTCGCGTAAGAAGTCGTTGATCGGTGGATCCTACATGTTAGTAACCTGCATACGTGATAAATGATCTGCAACAGTATTCTCTACTCCCTTTTTATCTTTTATTTCAAGGTCAAATTCTTGGAGTAGAAGGATCCATCTGATCAAACTTGGTTTCGCATCTTTCTTGGTGAGCAAATATTTTAAAGCTGCATGGTCAGTATACACAGTGACTTTTGCTCCAACCAAGTAAGATCTAAATTTATTGATAGCAAAAACAACGGCTAGAAGCTCTTTTTTAGTGATTGCATAATTTAATTGAGCTCCAGTCAAAGTTTTGCTAGCATAAGCAATGGCATGATGCTTTTTATCTTTGGTTTGGCCATGGACCGCCCTAACAGCAAAATCACTAGCATCACACATTATTTCAAAAGGCAAACTCGAATTGGGTGGTTGAATGATTGGAGCTGCGATGTGTGCATTTCTCAAAATATGAAAGGCTTTCAAACACTCATCAGTGAGCTTGAAGGGCGTATCCTTAGCTAAGAGGTTCGTGAGGGGTCTAGCGATCTGCGAAAAATCCTTAATGAAACGATGATAGAACCCCGTATGACCTAGGAAGCTGCGGATTCCCTTAACATTAACGGGAGGTGGAAGACGCTCTATGACTTTAATCTTAGCTTTGTCCACCTCAATCACTCTTTCGGACACCAAGTGTCCAAGAACGATGCCTTCGCAGACCATAAAGTGGCATTTTGCCCAATTTAACACTAGGTCCTTTTCTTGGCACCTTTGCAAAACCTTTTCTAAATTCTCGAGACAATGATCAAAAGTTTTTCCATAGACGGAGAAATCGTTCATGAAAACTTCCATGATTTCCTCGATCATGTCTGAGAAGATAGACATAATGCATCGTTGAAAAGATGCAGGAGCATTACATAACCCGAACGACATTCTACGATAGGCATAAGTTCCGTATGGGCATGTAAACGTGGTTTTGCTCTGATCATCGGGGTGGATGGGAATTTGATGATAACCCGAATACCCATCGAGGAAACAGAAGAAAGAATGCTTCGCCAGCCGCTCTAACATTTCATCAATGAAGGGCAACGAGAAGTGATCTTTCTTTGTTGCCGAGTTGAGTTTCCAGTAATCAATACACATTCTCCATCCTGTGACGGTTCGTTGGGGTACAAGCTCGTTTTTATTATTCTCAACAACCGTCATGCCTCCCTTCTTTGGCACAACCTGAACGGGGCTTACCCACTCACTATGAGGCACGAGATAGATGATCCCGGCGTGCGAGAGCTTAAGGACCTCTTTATTAACGACCTCTCTCATCGTATTGTTCAACCTATGCTGGGGCTCCCTAGACGGTGTACTGGCTGGGTCTATAGGGATACGGTGAGTGCAGAGGGCAGGGCTGATTCCTTTGAGATCCTGGAGTGAGTACCCAAAAATGGATCTATGCTTTTCTAGAATGGCTATAAGGTTGGCTGTATTCTGGTAAGAAAGTTTATCACTAATGATGACGGGGGTTTCTGTATCACCGTTTAGAAAAACATAGCGAAGGCCAGAAGGAAGGGGTTTTAGCTCGATAGGTGGACGCTAGGCTATTCGTGTGTGGGTAACTCAAGAGTCTCTTCCGCATCATCCTCCTCCTGAATGAAGGATTCAGCAATCTTTTCTAAAGATGGTTCGGAAGTCTCGGGGGAAGATGGTCATTTCGTCTATCGGCTCGTCTTAGGGGACAGATTCGGCTAAAGAGTTCTTAGACCGGTTGATTGGTAAAGAGTAGGTTCTACCCCCATGTTTAACACCTATGGTTCCTAAAGCAGAAACGTTCTGGAACAAGCTTTCTATGGGATGCCCTATCAACACATCGAAGTCGTGGACTTCGAAGATATGAAAATCTAGGGCGATCTCATTTTTCTCGTACCAAACTGGTACATCATGAATAACCCCAATCCCTTCTATGATGGAGCGAGATCCAGTTCTGAGGGTTCTAGTGGTTGGGAGCAAGGGGTATTCGCTTAGGTGGCTAAGCGCAAAAGATGGGGAAATAATGCTTGCTCCTACCGTGGGGCTATAGAGAGCTGAGACTGCAGTTCCTTGTACAAGGCAAGGAAAGGTCGAAGAGGGAAGTTGAATTTGAATGATTTCGAAGGAAAGTTCTCCTTCTCGGACCCATTCGCTGCTCATGACAGCGGTTAGTCCCTTGACACTCTCTTTAAGGGAAGCCTTATCTAGAGGATCGGGTAGTTCTAATGGGACTGCTGGTCTCTTCTCATGTGGGTATAACGAGGTGTTTCCGTAATCTTGAAAAGATCATCCTCGATGCTAAACGGGAACTCTAGAGGTTGAATTTCTTCTTCCTCAATCATTCCTGGTTTGGGTGAAGGAACGGTGGTTGGTTCGGAACAGGATGGTTGTAAAGATGTAGAACCAACCAAGGAAACTTTCGTTTCACCCGACGACTCTTCAGCTGGGTAGGGCTCGGTGAAGGAAGTGTTTTCTAGGATACGATCTAACAGGTGAAAGGAATCGGTACTCGTAGCCTAAAAGGGAGAGGGGGTGAATTAGGCAAACTTAAAACCTTAACCTATGGCTCAATCTAGTTTGCACAAAACTTAAACTAAAACATGCTATCTAAATGTGCAACTAGGGTTCTTCTAGTGTGAAAACCTCATCCCAAAGAGTTTTGCAACCTATAGCCAAACCTAGCAAGATACTATACTAAGAATGTAAAGGCACACAAGTTGTAATATGAAATGCGGAAGCTTAAGAGTAAAGGATGAAGGGAAGAAAACTCTCAACACGAAGATTTATCCCGTGGTTCGGTTAGGCACAAAGCCAATCCTACATCCACGTTGTTGAAGCACTCAGAAAGAGTATTGCTTCCTGGCAACCAAGTCTCTTCCGGGACTCTTCTTGACTTGCCACCAAGGCTATGTCAAGACACCACGGTCACCTTGACCCTGCTTTCCACTAAGGAGCTTCTTGACCAAGGAAGGGGGTCTTCATGTCCCACACAGAAAGCTGCCATCGCTGCTCCACACCAAGCCGGAGGGTCGATGACTTGCCGGCGAGCCAACAATGCTCTAAGGGGCCGGCGCACCAAGATACAACTTGTGGTTCACTTCTAGAACCAGCACACAAGGTACAAACCTTGCTCTCTCTCTCTCTCTCTCTCAAGAGCCAAACCTAGCACTAACTCTCACAAAACTTGTGCTAAACCTAAAGATGTGATCAATATGCTCTTGGGTGGCTTGGAGGTGTTCTCTGGTGTGTATGGGGTTCCTCAAGACTCCAACAACCTCAAATGACCCGGGGTGAGGCATATATATAAGCCACCAACTTGAAGTAGCCGTTACTTGCCGTTTTTCCTTTTTCTGCACAAAGCGTCAGTTTATAACTTCAACGTCTCTCTGTATGCTTGCATCATTGCACCGACGCTTGTACCGACGAGTCATCGATTCAAACCGTTCCTGATGACTCTGCTCCACGGACACCTCTGGACGCTTCTGTCTTCTTTGTTCAATCACAACACTAATGCACCGACGCCTCTTGGCTTAGCATCGGTCTAACCGATCATGAAGAGAAAGCCTGAACTGAGATTACATATCTTTCTGATGCAACTGACATTGCACCGACGCCTCAGAAAAGGACCCATCGGTTCAACCGACCCATCTTGGATTGACTTCACTTGATCAACGTGCTAATCAGAACTGCACTGACCCGTGTAAATTTAGTGCCGTCGGTTCAACCGATCTGTTGACTGTTTCTGCCATTTCTCCAAATCTCTGCATTTTCACTAGGCTTTGGTGTCTTGGAGACGATTTGGACTATCTTGGAGGTGGTTTGGACTCCATCCATGGAATCTAAAAATCCTACAAACTTGAGCTCACAAACTTGTTAGTCCCTTCGATCATGTTGTCACTTAATCAGAAAAATCACAATATGGCCTAATGGGGCCATTTTCCTTACAATAGGGCTTCTCCTTCGGCCGTGGTTTTGTGCGAAAAGAATCCCCCAACGGAGATGTCGAGTTGCAGGGCAGATTCCTTGCTAAGCCCTAACCAAAAGTGCTGAAGCAACACATGGTTGGATATAGACAAGTCTAGGCAAGAATGGGTTAACTGTGAGAACCTGGCCCAGGCTGCACCTAAGGTTTCCTTCTCATCCTGATGAAAGTCAAGGATTACTTTTCGTAGGGAAGCAATGCGAGAAATAGGGAAGAACGTAAGATAGAATCTTTCTCGTAGTTCGTCCCATTCTTCGTTTACCTTTCCTACGTTATGGGTGTACCAATGTTTCGCTTTCTCATGAAGGGAAAAAGGAAATAATTTCCACCGTAACGTTTCCTATACCATGCCTGAGATGGTCAGGCACGAGCACAATTGCTCGAACTCTCGTAGGTGGTGGTAAGGATTTTCATTGTCATATCCTGAGAAGGGTTATTCCCGAACCGTGGCAATGAAGCCAGGATGGAGTTCAAAGCCTAAAGCTGTGATGGGTTTGGATGACTGGGGTCACTCTAAGAACTCGCCCTTGGGAACAGAAAGGTTTTGGATAGAGATGTGCTCCATGGTAAAAGAAAAGGGTAAAAGAATAAGGAAGGTAACAGAAAAGGATAAATGAAAGAGAAAGGTAAAAGAAAGGGTACACGGGCAAACTACGTTCATAGACAAGTACAGCAACCGTTCCTCGGCAACGGCGCCAGAAATGCTTGTTGGTATTTCATAACGATCAGAGATAAATTCGCAAGTGCACGGAAGATACCGTTGTAGCACTTCACCCGAAGAGTATTAAGGGTATCATAATTTCTCGGGCAACGGATGTGTAATGGTCTTCTAGCTAGTTTACCCAAGAAAAAGGAAGAGGTAGAATGGCTTATGGGTAGTGTGGTTATCCAAAGGTAAAGGAGTCAAGGAAAGGTATACTTACGGTATTGGTCGTTCACTTCAGGCATCGGTCTGACCTTGGTCTGCCAAGGACCTCCGGCTATTAGCTCTACTCCGAGTCCGGACGTGGGGGACTTCACTAACCACGAAGCTGCTTCGTAGCGGACCAATAGGGCTATCACCACCTACGGTCTACCCCTACAATACCGTGGGACTCGCAACAAACAAAGGTAATCTAGGACCTAAACACCACGTTTAAGCCTTTGACTACTACTCTAGCGATGCGCAGGGTTATCCCGTCTTTATTAGGGGCCCTCACTAGAGCATCCGCTACTAGAACGGACGATGAACCCGCAAACGAACAATAACAAAACGATAACTTAACCAAGATCTTACCAACAGATGAACCCGGATACTTACTCAACTGGATCGTATCCGCCGAGGTACAAGGATGAAGAGTAGCTGACAAGCCCGGCTCTTCCTCTCACTTCTTCCTCACACACTCCCTACTCTATGATACAAGTGGAAGGACCTCTACAACTTCTCCAAATTGTGCTATGTTGAGAGGGTGAGGGAGGCTCCTTTTATATCTTCTAAGGTCGGTTCCCGTCATCTCCTTGGATGGAAACATTGCCCACCGACCTTGGGAGGATTAGAGGATTCTTCCCGCCAAAATGCACCTGGACATCTTCCAGGGAGGGTGCGGCCGCACCTGGGGGTTGGCCGACCCCCTTCTGCCGCCTCTGGCCACCACCTTTTGCAAGGGTACTCGTAGGTGGGCCTAGGCCTCATCCTTTGGGTGCTTGCCGCCTTTCTGCGTCGGTTGGGCTGTCATGTGGGCCTCCCTTGTATGTGTGATGAAGAAGGTTGCCATTTATGTTCTTCTTTGTGTATATTTTATATATTTATCCTTGTCTTTCATGTATGGGTTCCCGCACATCACAACTCACCAAAACTTGTGGAGTTTGTTAGAATAATGTCCTATGTCTAATTTTGGTGGATAAATCAATAAGAATGCTGCAGGAGTTGGCGGTTGTTTTTAGGGCTTAAGCACCGTCAACACGGCTCCTCTATCAGCCAACATTTGGGTCATCGGCCTGCCATCAACGTGCCCCTTCACGTACAAAGGCCTTAAGTGCCTTCGCTTTTTCTCCTCTGGCTTTTCAATTGAGGCTTGGACTGGATCAAGCGCAAGTTCTGCCCCTGCTACCTCAACATCACTGTGGACCGGTGCTTTGAATTCCATAGGCAACACAAAAACCATATTGAACGATGCTGACGGGGTAGTTTCATCAGTCTTCTATCTTACACGACTTGTGATTTGACTGACTTCTTTTCATAGGCACGTTCCTCTTCTTTCTTCCTATGCCAGAGCCTTTGAACCCTCCTCTTCTGAGAGCGAGTCAAACCCCGAATACACCAATCCGGGTATTCCTCTGGATCATACCTGTAACTATCGTGATGCTCGGCCGACCGATCTAGAGGTGCTTCATCAGGTACTAGTGCCTCAGCTTGCTCTTCAATTGTAGCTTGTTTAGGAACTCGTGGACCTAGCCGATCATGAACAGAGACACGATTCACATTGCGCTTGCCTCTGAAGATCCACTGCTGATCTTTATCTTCATGGCGCTGCCTCTTGAAGTCGTATTGGCCTTCATGCGTCCGATGGCACTCGGGACAGTCATCGGCCGATAGCAAACGTAGACCCTCGTTCCAACAGAAAGCAAAGAACGGGCACCAGCAGTGCTCTGCATCACGCCTTTCCTTCTCCTCTTGACAATGTCTCTCCCTATCTTGTTAATGCTGGTACTTGTTCAGGAGCATCTGGGATGTGACAACTCTGCGCGGCCTCCTGAAACTTCCTCCCTTTTCATATCGGCCTTGGTTTCCCCTGCCAATGGCCGATATACGAGTCTTCGGATTTTTAGTACCATGATCAGAATGATCAGAAGTTGATACCTTTGCTTTTCCATCGACCTCCTGGGCTCCCACATCAAATGTACTAGCCGGGAAGAGATGTTCATCGATCTTCATCGGCTTGTCGAACTTGATCCTCCCTTGTTCTATGGCCACCTGGATCTCCTTACTGAAGGTCTTGCAATCATTAGTATTATGAGTGATTGAGTGATGGCACTTACAATACCTGCAGCCTTTTAATTCATTGGCCGATGGGATCACATGATTGGAGGGCAACTTAAGCTGACCCTCTTGTAGTAGCAAGTCAAAGATCCTATCGGCCTTTGTGACGTCGAACACGTAATTCTCGACTTCCTTCTTCGCAAACGGGCACGAGATCAGCTTCTTGGACTTGGCCCATTCTGCCACGCCGATCTCGGCCTCATTCTCTGAGTCTGAAGAATCCCCAACGTAGTTGACCTTCTTCTAGAACATGTTCTTCCTTGAGTCGTGGGCTTGAACATCAACATTAGCAAACCTGGACGCCAGATGACTCAAGCTCTCAAACTCCTGAGAAGAGAACTTCTCCCTGATATGCGGTAGGAGTCCTTGAAATGCCAATTCAGCTAACTGGCCATCGCTGAGAGACAGATTGAAGTAGCGGCTCCTGACATCCCTCAACCTCTGAATGTAGTCAGGGACAAACTCGCCGTTCTTCTATCGAACTGCAGTCTAGTCTGTGATCTTCATCTCCTGTACTCCACTAAAGAAGTACTTGTGGAATTGCTTCTCAAGATCGGCCCAAGTTATTATGGAATTGGCTGGTAGCGAAGCAAACCAGACAAAGGCCGATCCAGAGAGAGATAGCAGGAACAAGCGGATCTTCAAGGCATCTGTCGCTGCAGCTTCCCCGCACTATACCAGGAACTTACTAACGTGCTCAACGGTTGACATGTTGTTGTGCCCAAAGAACTTGGTGAAATCTGGCTGTCTGTACCGATCAGGCAACGAGATCTGATCATAAGCTTCTGGATATGGCTTCCGGTACATGAACGCAGGTTCCTTAGGCTTCAAGCCGAACTGATTTTTTATCGCAACGGCTATTTTGCAAGCCCATTCAACTTTAGGCTGCTGCACCGTGAGGTTTAGCATCTGAAAGTTTGTATCTTGAAACGTCCTCTAGATCTGGGGACTCATCGGCTGGATTGCAGGATCACTCATCGGCTGGAAAGCCGATGCATTTGCTTGATGCCCCCCATTTTGGGTTGGTGTCGGTGTTGACTGCTCTAGCTATTGAATTAATGGAGCATGTGGTTGTTGGGTATTTTAAGGTATACGAAAGTGACTCCGCAAGGGCACAGAATACCGTTGTAGCTTTCCCCTTAGAGAAGAGTATTCCAAGGGTATCGAATCCAAGGGAACAGGTGTGTACACCTATGACTCTAGTTATCCAAGGACAACCAACCAGATAAGGTAGGCGAAGGGTAGAGAGGATTCCTGAGGTAGTACTAAAGATGAGTTAAAGGTCGATCTCTCGTGTAAGACTCGCTTTGGGCACCGGCTTACCCCTGAAATGGTCAGGAGACTCCGGCCAACGGCTCTACGCTATATCTGAATGTGGATGATTACGAAGGATCAACATGGCTATCACCACCTGCGGCCTACCTCTACAAACCGTGGGATATAAGGCAAACAAAGGTAACCCTTAGCCCAGACACCACGTCTACGCTACTGATTACTACCGTAGCCTGACTACGTCTGAATTCCCGTAGCAACCTACAACACTCTGTATAAATACAGAGCGATGAACCCGCGAGTAAGAGAGCTGATCTCACTCAAATAAAAGTACTATGCAAGACAGGAATAACATATACTAACTTACTTTAATCAGAAGGAAGCCAACATCCTCTCTCTCTCTCTCTCTCTCTCTCTCTCTCTCTCCTTATTCTCTGCACTCGCCTAGGCAGTGCTTCGCCTTGGAGTTGAGGACTACATCTTCAAGTGAAGAAGTTGATCCAATTGGTGGTGGTGTGTTGAATGTGGAGCTCTCCTGCTCCTTATCTAGCCCCCCAAAGTTGCATCCTTGAGAGAATAGTCGAGGTGGAACAACTCAGCACCGGCGTAGGGACTGCGGTGGGAGACTCCAGGAGAAAGTTGGGCCTGATCGGCCTCAGTAGGGGGTCGGCCGACCTAGGGGGTCGGCCAACCCCTTTCTGGGGCCGTTTGGGCCCATCTTTGGTCGGTGTGCTCCTTGTGTGGGTTTGTGGGTGTTGGCCTGACATTATGTTGGTTTAGCATGTTATGTGGGCCCTTCTTTATTCGTGTGATGCAGCGGATGATCTTCTGCACATTGTTTGTTGCGTATTCTTCGTGTTTCCCTTCATTTCCCAACATGTGTTCCTACAATGGCTTATTAAACAATACATGTGGAATTAGGTTAGTGATAACTCCTACTACTACTGTTGATGGTCATTCTTTATATGTTTTTGTAGGAGTTGACGACATAAATTTTAGACTTAAGAGCTGTGAACAGTGGCACCAACGGTAATGTAGTGGTAGGAGTATTCATCATGTTGTTATTTTATCCGAACATCCATGGATAGATGTAGGACCAGAATTCTATCGGCATGCCCAATGAAGTAGGAACAAATGCAGCCAGGGTGTTGAACATGCCTCTGCTTGGTGTGGATGTATTCATTGCAGGACTTGCGGCGAATGCAGTTGCAGGTGGCAACGAAGTGTGTGCTGCTGTAGCTTCCGGTCGTTGCAACACGTAAGGCGATGATGTACCCGCCCCTGCACCAGTTGATGGTGCATTTGCCTGCTTGGGCAGAACGCCATCGTCCGTTGAAGGGGGGGTGCTCTGGCACTAGCTGTGGCCGATGTCTCTGCATTGGGGTAGCATGGCCCCATGTTGCCCCCCTGAACGCCTTCAAATAGAATGTTCTTGATGGCATCCTTGATGGTTTCGATCAAAATCCCTGACTGATTGATTAGTGCATGGCTCATGGATAGATCGAACATCTCCTTGAACTTGGCCAAGTCCTCAGTGATAGAGGTACTCCAAGGCCCTGGTAGCGGCTGCTTCTGTATCGCCTCTCCTCTTATGGTCACAGTGAATGACCTGAGGCAGATTTCTTTAGTTTGCTTAATGGCTTCTTGGATCAGCCACTTCTGATCATCATTGAGATCATCCATTGTGGGCACCAGGATCTTGCTGTTGTCCATCCCGTCGTTCTTGGTCATCATGGTGTCATTGTTAGGTCCCATCGGGCGTGCCAAAACCGTGTTGACGCAAAAAGCCGTAGATCGGCCTTAAACACTGACACACATGAGGACCTGGGAGATTCTGCTTCGCTCCGGTGCTGAGTCCAATTCAGCTACACGGTGGTGCAGGGCGTGCCAGTAAATTTGACCTACAATTGACAAGAGACAGGAAAACGTTAAATACTCGAAATGTATCAGCTGGGATTCTGAATCGTTCCGTGGGAGGTATTGGCCAAGAGTCCGATTGCGTAAGGGATGCAATGCTAAATGGGTTAGCGAGGCCTTGTAGAACAACAACTAGATCCGAACCCGATCGGCCTAACGACGTGCAGCAAGCAAGCTGTGTGTTGGCCAATGGTATTTAGATCTAGGCTGGATAAATTGTGGTAAAGCTAAATAAAAAAATGATTAAACAGATCTAACCCTGTCAAATCTAGCAAATACCGATAACTAATGATAACAGCAAGAAACAAGCTAGACTAAACAGATTAATCTAATGAGAACAAGCTGATATCGATAACTTGGTGAACACACCAGACCGAGATCCAATCTGCTCGATAACTTGAACTAAACAGGATAGAGAAAGAAGCGATGCGGCATCAACCTTGAGGCTATCTGCCTCATTCGACACAGAATTGTCGGTGTTTTACCGGCAAGCCTACCTATGGATACTGTTGACGCCAGATTTTGACACGTATTAAATCGGCGTCAGGAGGAGAAGATTGGCCGACGAAGCGGATCTGAAAGCTACAGTAAGGAATCGGCCGATCGGGGTAACAGTCGAAAATCGGCCGATTGGTGGCACAGCCCGCACCGACAGGATAGGATTATTCCAGAAGATCCTGGTCAAAAGCTGGTCAACGAGGTATGCTAAGACGGCCGGAAAGCAATTGAAGAGGTCCTGATTGGATTAGGAAACGGCGGCGGAAGATCCTGCGGGAGTCCGTTTCCTTTTTAAAGTTATCATAGATATAGTAGTTTTCCTGTTTTAAATAAGGTTGTAACAAGTCGTAATCGACCAGGAGTCCTAGTTTCAGGGTATAAATAGGAGTCGCTAGGGTTTTGCAAAAGACAACCAACATCAATCAACAAAATACTTCTACTTTTTACCAGTACTTTACCTTTCAAGTCGGCGACTTCGCCAATATTTTCTTCTTTCACGAGTTCGTACGGATTGGCAGGGCTGCATCAACCTGATCTCCGGCCAATTGGTAGGTTCCGATTATCGAGTAATATCCGAGCTTTAACTACGGGCGCATCGCTGTGGTTTCGTTTGGATTTATTCACAAGTTATCGATATTTACTAGAATTGCAAGTTCTACCTGTTATTCTAGTATTATCACCAGTTATCCAGCTTGAGATCAGGGTAATCGGCTTCATCATTGTTCTCCTTCGATTCATCGCCATACAGCCGATTAGATCTGTTTCAAGTGTTGCATTTATAGTAATTGTTTAGATTGCTCCAGCAGTTCTCTTTACAATTACTATACGATCATCGGCTGACCCATAGCCGATCATCTCTACAGCAAATCGGCCGATTTGCCGCCGACGCGCTCCTTAGGACAGATCGGAAATCCAGCCGATCGACGCGCCTGGAATTTAATACTCTATTTCCTTGTCAATCAACAGGTCAGATTGACTGGCACGCCGCGCGAACCGCACCAGGGCGATAACCCAAACAGGAGCTAAGCAGATTCTCCCGGGTCGTGTGTCCGACGCTGAAGACCCATCGGCCGATTCCTATCCGGCCGATTTTAGCGCCAACACACTTTTGGCACGCCCGGTGGGACAATCCAAGACCTGATATGTCGAACAACGCAGAAATCTTTGACAGCAACATCATTGGGGTCACAGAAGCTGATCTCAAGGATGACCAGAGGGAGGAGTTGGCCAAACATCTAGAAGATTACAAGAAGATGTACCTCCAATCGTTCAGTCGTACCAGAAGCGGGGAAGCAGTTAAGAAAGCTCCTATTCCAGCACCTCGCCACATCACCATTGCTGAAGACTCGGGCAAGATGTCAGAGATGATTCAACAGTCCGTGTATCAAGCGTTCATTGACCAATCCTCGGTGATGAGCAACACGGTGTACAACGCCGTCGTCAACTCTCTGACCAGCGGAGCCGCTCAAGGTTATCAGGGACCGGCATATGCCCCTCCAACTACCCTGCCGGCCAGAAGCTTACCCTACACATCCCAATCGGCTTCTCAGCCGATGTTGACGCAGCGCGAAGGGTACTGCTCTCCACCACTTCCGGCGTCTCCAAGATACAGCGGTGCACCATGTCTCCCGTCGCGAGCGCCGCTTCAACCCGTCCAGATGGCTTCGGTGCAAACACTGCCTACAAGCTCAGTGCCTTGGGGGGCATCAGCCACGACGTATTTCCCCGAGCCAGCGGACGGGCATCGCACTTACCTGTTCTAGGTGCCGTACCAATCGGCAGCCCGGCCAACGGTCTCCCAGTACCAGCCGATTTTACCAGAGATCGGCAGGGGGGCATCAGCCACGACGCATTTTCCCGAGCCGGCGAACGGGCATGGCACTTATCCGTTTCAGGTGCCGCACCAATCGGCCGCCCGGCCGACGGTCTCCCAGTACCAGCCGATTTTACCAGAAGTCGGCAGGGGGTCAAGCACTGTGGAGGCATTCAGAGCCGCGGCGCCAGCAGCAACGTACGAAGGGGGTGCGGACGCGTTTCGCCAGCAGTTATCGGCCGTTCAGCAAACTTCGCCGATTCATCACCTGGCTGAACCAGCCCTTCAACACGTGCCCGCACCGCGAACAACTGTTCATCAGCAGCAGGTGGATTGGACGGCAAGAATAGCAGAAGTAATTCAAGATCAGTTTGGGCTGAAGCTGAAAGTTCAAACTTATACTTACAAGACGCCGTATCCATCGGCCTATGACTCGTTGCCGTTCCCACACCGCTACAAGGTTCCTGATTTCACCAAGTTCTCAGGGACGGATGACACATCCACTGCGGAGCATATCAACAGATTCATCATCCAGTGCGGTGAAGCTGCCACGCAAGACGCTCTTAGGGTACGGTTATTTTCGTCATCTCTATCCGGATCGGCCTTCCAGTGGTTCACCACTTTACCGCCAAATTCTATCGTCACGTGGGCCGATCTGGAGAAGCAATTCCACAAGTATTTCTATGCGGGAATACACGAGATGAAGCTCTCGGATCTAACCAGCCTCAGGCAGAGGAACGATGAGCCGGTGACAGGGTATATACAGAGATTCAGAGAGATGAAAAACAAGTGCTACAGCCTGGCTCTGACCGATGCATAGTTGGCCGATATCGCTTTCCAGGGCCTCTTACCGCAAATCAGAGAGAGATATGCTGCCCAAGAGTTTGAGAGCCTGAGTCAAATCGTCCACAGATTGTCAGGGCAGGAGATTCGACCGCTTGAACAGCGGAGGAGCTTCCAGAAGAAGGTGGCGTACTTGGAGGGATCTGAATCTGACGCGGAGGAAGAAATCGGCCTGGCGGAATGGGTAAAAGGGAAAAAACCAATATCCTGCCCCTTTGGCAAGAAGGAGCCAGAGACATTCGGCTTTGACACGTCAAAAGCCGATAAAATTTTTGATCTACTGCTTCAGGAGGGACAGATCAAGCTGTCGCAACATCACACCATCCCTACGGCCGATCAGCTGAAGAAGATGAAGTACTGCAAGTGGCACAACGCTACTTCTCACGACACCAACGAATGTAAAGTCTTTCGTCAGCAGATACAATCGGCCATTGAACAAGGGCGGCTCAAATTTGAGACTCCAACCAAATCGGCAATGCCGATGAAGATAGATCAGCATCCCTTCCCGGCCAACACGGTCAACGCTGGAGAAGAGTCAAGTCAAACCAAGGTGCTGACATCAGAATCGGCGAGAAGGGGTGGCGTCGTCGATCCCAAGAGGCAGATCACGACGGAAGAAATCAGAAGGAATAGGCGAGGACCAGAACGGTCACACAGGCCTGTCACCTCCCGATTTCTACTCAGTAAATATCGACGGCAGCAAGAACAAGCACAACACCAAGAAGAGATGATACGCCGGCATGAAGATCATTGGCAGTGTCCCTTCTTCATCCACTGCTGGGAGAACGATATCAGATTGCCCTCTGCCGGTAACTGTCCGGAGTGCAATGGATCAAACCGCAGCGATCGCCCGAAGCCACACTCTAGGGACAGAGGATCAGAGCCGATCAACAGAAACCGGCGCGAAGAACGGCGCGTTTCGGTGCATGATCGGCTGGGGGGCAGAGTTGACCAGTACGACAGGTCAAAAAGCAAGATCGGCCAGCAAGGTGGACTTGGGGGCAGGATCAGCGCACACGATCGGCTGGAAGAGGTGGCCGATGATAGGGTATCAGACGAAGATCCCCTAGGGAAGGAACCAAAGTGGGAACACGCCAAATCATCGGCCAAATCAGTGAATCCCAGGTGGTGTCCTGACGGCCTATCCAGATCCCAGAAGCGAAGGATCCAATGCCTACGCCAGTGGGAACATCAAGAAGAAGAACACAGACACGTGCCAGAAAGAAGGAACGTGAAATCTCGAATTTGGCGCCCAAAGAAGAACGATCAGGAAGCAAACAACCAAGAATCGGCAGCCAAAATTGATATGGTATTCATACTGCCGATGGAGTTCATGGCGCCAAGCGATCGGGACAAAGTGACAAATACAGAGGAAGAGCAAATGGCACAACTGGTGTTAGAGCCGATGACGGCTATGTTTGAGAAGCCAGAGGAAGAAAAACGACAGCACCTCAAAGCGCTGTTTCTCAAGGGCTACGTCAACGGAAGACCCGTCACCAGACTGCTGGTAGATGGAGGCGCGGCAGTCAACATCATGCCGTATGCCATGTTCCGCAAGCTGGGCAAGGGCGAGGACGACCTCACCAAGACGGACATGATGCTGAAGGACTTCGAAGGCAACGTGTCGCCTGCCCGCGGGGCATTCTGCGTCGACCTCACCATTGGCAGTAAGACCCTCCCCACTACTTTCTTCGTCATTAATGGCAAGGGGTCCTATAATATGCTGCTCGGTCGCGACTGGATACATGCAAATTGCTGTGTCCCATCTACTATGCATCAATGCCTTGTGCAATGGGTCGGCGACAGTACAGAGGTGGTAGCTGCCGATTCCGTCTACAGCGTTGCAGCGGCCGACACACAACAGTGGAGCTGCGAGCACGTCAAGTGTATATCTGGCAGGACTTGGGACACTGACTTCCTGAGAGTGTCCGATTTCGGTCTACAGCCGATCCAAGCAGTCGGCTCCGAAGATTCAGAATAAATGGATCAGCTCATCCGAGAAGATGGGAAGCTGGGGCACGGGTTCACGTCGGCCGATTTGTTAGAGATGGTAGATTTGGGAGATAGCAGCAAAGCGAGGCCGACGTACGTTAGTGCCAATTTGGATCCTGAGTACAAATGCAAATTGATAAAATTATTGAAAGAGTTCAGGGATTGCTTTGCTTGGGAATATCACGAGATGCCAGGACTAGACCGGTCTATTGTTGAACACCGGTTACCTATAAAATCAGGATATCGGCCGTATCAGCAACCTGCACGGCGGTGTAATCCCAAGATTCTACCTGATATAAAGGCTGAGATTACAAAGTTGATTGAGGCAGGATTTATTCGGCAGTGCCGTTACGCCGAATGGATTTCTAACATTGTGCCTGTATACAAGAAGAATGGAAAATTGCGTGTGTGTATCGATTTCAGGAACTTAAATCAGGCTACGCCAATGGATGGTTATCCGATGCCAACAGCCGATATCTTGGTGGATGCTGCTGCAGGCCACAAAGTCATAAGTTTCATGGATGGGAATGCCGGGTACAATCAGATATTAATGGCCGAAGAAGATATTCCGAAGACAGCTTTTAGGTGCCCAGGCCATCTTGGTTTATTTGAATGGGTAGTTATGACTTTTGGTTTGAAAAACGCCGGCGCTACATATCAACGGGCCATGAACTACATCTTCCACAAACTCATTGGTTCATCAGTGGAAATTTATATAGATGACGTCGTGGTCAAGTCAAAAGGTCACCAGGATCATCTGGCCGATTTACAAGAAGTGCTGGAGTGCACAAGGAAGCATGGGCTGAAGATGAACCCAAACAAGTGTGCGTTTGGTGTATCGGCCGGACAATTCTTTGGATTTATGGTCCACGAACGTGGGATAGAAGTCAGCTGCAAGATTATAGACGCCATCAATAAAGTAGTGGCCCCACAGAATAAAACTGAACTACAGTCCCTCATCGGCAAGGTCAATTTCATCAGAAGATTCATATCCAATCTATCGGGACGTATTCAGGCTTTTACTCCTTTGTTGAAATTAAAGCCCGACCAAGAGTTCACATGGGGAGAAGAGCAACGCAAGGCGTTGGTACAGGAGTTTGAGGGGAAAGAACGAGTGGTGTACTACGTCAGCAGAAGACTTTTAGACGCCGAAACAAGATATTCTTCGGTGGAGCGATTATGCTTGTGCTTGTACTTTTCATGTACTAAACTCAGGCACTATTTGCTATCGGCAGAATGCATAGTCGTATGCAAGGATGATGTGGTGAAGTATATGCTATCATTGCCGATTTTGAAGGGGCGGATTGGAAAATGGATCCTGGCTTTGTCAGAATTCGATCTAAGGTACGAGTCGGCCAAAGCCGTTAAAGGTCAAGTGATGGCCGATTTCGTAGTACAGCATTGTGGACCAGAAATTGCCACCGTCGAACCAGTTCCATGGACTCTATATTTTGATGGTTCTTCGTGTGGGGTCGGATCAGGAATCGGCATCGTTCTTGTGTCGCCTCGGGGGGCAACTTATGATTTCTCTCTGCCGATAGAAGCTTCTGCAACCAACAACCAGGCGGAGTATCGAGCTGTCCTGAAAGGCATCCAATTGTTAAGGGAAGTCAGGGCGGATGCAGTCGAGATCTTTGGGGACTCCATGCTCATTGTGGATCAGTTAACAGGACGATCCGAATGCAAGGACGACGTCTTGAGGATTTATTATGAAGATTGTCTTCAACTGTTGAAAGGCTTCAAATCTGCAACAATTGAGCACATCCCCAGGGATTATAATGAAGAAGCCAACAGACTGGCTCAACATGCTTCTGGGTATCGGCCGATTCAGGGAGCGATGACGCTAGAACTCGCGGCCGATGACTGGCGGAAGGAGATCGCTGATTATTTGAAAAACCCATCCCAAAGGGTGGATCGGCGAACACGTTTTCAGGCTACAAAGTATGTGTTGCTTGAGGATGACTTATTTTTTCAGACGATTGATGGAGTTCTTCTCAAATGCCTGGGAACAGAAGAGGCAAAGATTCTAATGGGAGAGATCCATGAAGGCGTGTGTGGAGCTCATCAATCGGCCCACAAAATGAAGTGGATGATCAGGAACAACGGATATTACTGGCCGACCATTCTGGAAGATTGTTTCAAGTATTACAAAGGATGCCAAGACTGTCAGAGGTTTGGCAATGTGCAGCGCGCACCAGCGTCGGCTATGAATCCAATAATTAAGCCGTGGCCGTTCAGAGGTTGGGGAATAGATCTCATCGGACAGATTCATCCTCCATCTAGCAAAGGGCATAAGTTCATATTGGTGGCTACAGATTATTTTACCAAATGGGTGGAGGCAGTTCCTCTGAGGAACGTGACATCAGCCGATATGATTGAGTTTGTTAAAAGCCATATTATATATCGATTTGGTATTCCTCAAACCATCACAACTGATCAAGGGACAATGTTCACTTCTGGAGAATTCGGAGAGTTTGCCGCCGATATGGGGATTAAATTATTAAATTCCTCGCCATACTATGCTCAAGCCAATGGCCAGGCGGAGTCATCTAACAAGGGGATAATCAAGCTAATTAAGAGGAAGATAGAAGAACAACCCAAGAAGTGGCATATGTCTTTGGCTGAATCTTTATGGGCGTACAGGATGGCTTGTCATGGGGCCACTAAAATATCCCCTTATCGTTTGGTTTATGGCCATGAAGCAGTCCTACCATGGGAGATAAGAACAGGGTCAAGACGCATATCACTACAGGATCAGTTAACGGCCGATGATTATTCCTTTCTCATGAAAGATGAACTTGACGATTCGGCGGGATTGCGATTAAGAGCTCTAATCAGCATAGAGGAGAACAAGAAAAGGGTGGCCAGATGGTATGACAAGAAGGTCAAAGTCAAACAGTTCTCTCAGGGAGATCTGGTATGGAAGCTGGTGCTGCCGATAGGATCTAAGGATCCCAAATTCGGTAAGTGGTCACCCACTTGGGAAGGGCCGTATAGAATCGGCCGATGTGCTCCCGGAAATGCATACATTCTAGAAACGATAGAAGGGGAGGAATTCCCAAGGGCTCTGAATGGACGATATTTGAAAAGGTACTATCCAAGCATTTGGGTAGATGCATAACTTACAGCAAGATATATCAAGATTACATGGCCGACATGGTGTAAGTCGCCCTTAGAATAAAAACACTACTGGTTACGCCTGCGTTGGATTTCTCTTTCGACGCGACCTAATCTTACCATGAGGGAGAGCCTTTCATCTTTCAAGTCCTTTGCAGTGACTCCAGCTTCAGCTTGGTCGCAGAGTTCTTTCAGCAGGCGGGCCTTCTCCTCTTCCAAATCTTTCATGGTGGCTTCGGTCTTAGCTTCAGCAAGTCGGTGAGAAGATGAAGAACTCTCGTCAGAGGATGGCATTTGTTCAAAGCAGACGAGATCCATATGGTCCAAGATTGATCGGACATTGGCAGGAACATGATCTTTGAGTTCTTCAGAATGAGCTCTTATCAGATCTATATCAGCTTGCGACAATGGCTTGCCTGAATGCATGATTTCGATCGCTCTTTCCAAACCGGGGCTGAGACGGTTCAGCTGAAAGAAGGAATAGACAAATATGTTAGGACAAAGCAAGATATCTCAGGAAGGAATGGAGAGGAAATTGATACCTGATTAACGGAAGAGGAGGATCGAGAGGACATTTTAATGCTTGACCAAAGACGGCGAGCGGTGGGTTTCAGAAGGAAAAGAAGACAAGCCAGATGAACATTTTTGGAAATAATACGAAGAGTCGTATTTATAGAAAGGAAGAGATAGAGGGTTGACAAGACGTGTACCGTCGGAGTAAAGGCATCAGTAAATGCAAAGCTGCCAGGGGAGACGGTCAAAGTCTGAATCTACACGCCAAGTCCTGTTACCGGATTCCATGTCATAAACCTGATTCTAGAAAAAGATCAGATGCAGAGGGAAAGGTAACACAACTGATTCCGAGGTTTACTCCTGTCGCAATGAGGAAGCTTAGAGAGAAGGATTAAAGAAAGAGTTTTGAAGAAAAAGTTATATTTTACTCCGAAACTGGGGGGCATGTGTTGACGCCAGATTTTGACACGTATTAAATCGGCGTCAGGAGGAGAAGATTGGCCGACGAAGCGGATCTGAAAGCTACAGTAAGGAATCGGCCGATCGGGGTAACAGTCGAAAATCGGCCGATTGGTGGCACAGCCCGCACCGACAGGATAGGATTATTCCAGAAGATCCTGGTCAAAAGCTGGTCAACGAGGTATGCTAAGACGGCCGGAAAGCAATTGAAGAGGTCCTGATTGGATTAGGAAACGGCGGCGGAAGATCCTGCGGGAGTCCGTTTCCTTTTTAAAGTTATCATAGATATAGTAGTTTTCCTGTTTTAAATAAGGTTGTAACAAGTCGTAATCGACCAGGAGTCCTAGTTTCAGGGTATAAATAGGAGTCGCTAGGGTTTTGCAAAAGACAACCAACATCAATCAACAAAATACTTCTACTTTTTACCAGTACTTTACCTTTCAAGTCGGCGACTTCGCCAATATTTTCTTCTTTCACGAGTTCGTACGGATTGGCAGGGCTGCATCAACCTGATCTCCGGCCAATTGGTAGGTTCCGATTATCGAGTAATATCCGAGCTTTAACTACGGGCGCATCGCTGTGGTTTCGTTTGGATTTATTCACAAGTTATCGATATTTACTAGAATTGCAAGTTCTACCTGTTATTCTAGTATTATCACCAGTTATCCAGCTTGAGATCAGGGTAATCGGCTTCATCATTGTTCTCCTTCGATTCATCGCCATACAGCCGATTAGATCTGTTTCAAGTGTTGCTTTTATAGTAATTGTTTAGATTGCTCCAGCAGTTCTCTTTACAATTACTATACGATCATCGGCTGACCCATAGCCGATCATCTCTACAGCAAATCGGCCGATTTGCCGCCGACGCGCTCCTCAGGACAGATCGGAAATCCAGCCGATCGACGCGCCTGGAATTTAATACTCTATTTCCTTGTCAATCAACAGGTCAGATTGACTGGCACGCCGCGCGAACCGCACCAGGGCGATAACCCGAACAGGAGCTAAGCAGATTCTCCCGGGTCGTGTGTCCGACGCTGAAGACCCATCGGCCGATTCCTATCCGGCCGATTTTAGCGCCAACAGATACCCTAAGGTAGTTGACTTGTAGTCAGGGTGTCGCCAAGATCAGGAACTCGATGGTGCAAGGAACACAAGGGTTTAAACAGGTTCGGGCCACAGTATGCGTAATACCCTACGTCCTGTATAGTTTGTATTGCCTTGGGGTTATGCGTTATATTTTGGAGGGGTCCCTGCCCGCCCTTATATATCCTAGGTGGACAAGGTTACATGGAAATCCTAGTCTGGTACGAGCTTAGGAGTCCTAACCGAGTACTCTCGGGTGGTTTCCTTCTGTACCGACTAGTTGTACTTGCGTATGAGTACTTTACAGTATCGATAAGGTATGGGACATGCCCCACCCCTTACTCTAGAATGTTCTACGCCACGCGTGCAGTCCCGTTGCACCGGGTCTGACAAGCCCCCGAGCTCTTCATAGCCGAGTACTGCAGGCTTCGAGTACTTCTTGAAGTCATCCTTCGGTTTTTGCTGAAACTCTGTCTTGAAGGTGTCTTTTGAGTACTTTCCTTGGCTGCTCGAGGCTATGAGGTGCTCTAGCCCTGAGTACTTTCAAGTCTTTTCTTTCTATGGGGTGTGATGCAAATCACACTCCATATGGAGTAGCACCCGAGCCTTAGGTTGAATCGAAGAATCAGGCTGAGGGTCCCACTAGTTTTGAATCTTCTTTCTTTATCTTCCAAACATTTTTGATAAATAATCCATCGATGACACGTGTCCCACGGCCCCCAAGCCTTGAATCCAGATCCCCAGGTTTGGAAAAAAGAATCCAAAAGAATGTGGCATACTGAACGGTGTTATGTATAAAATATGTGTGAAATGTGTAGTTTGCTATGATGGTAAATTTTAGAAATCAATTGGTTCGAAATTTGAAAAACCCCTTTTTTCGGGATAAGGTCCCTGAAAAAATGGTTAATCAAATAAACTCCCCAATACTCTTCCCATAATAACCGCTCAAAACAAATCACCAGTGGTCGACGTCCAGCCTGGTGCAGCGGACCCTTCCGATGTTGACGTTGCGCCGAGCCCCAGCAACCCGATCCCGGCTAGTGCCCCGGAGGCTCAATCAAAGGGGCCTGCTGGTAGCTCGGGGAAGTCAGGTACTCGGGGGCCCCGACTTATACAACTGAAGAAGGTGGTGTCCAAGAGATCCTCCACGTGAGTCTCGGATACTTGGACTTGTATCGTTTTGTGATTTATCTTATCGAATAGTTGATATGACTGTCCTATGTCCAGCCCTTCCTTTGCTCTGGGCTTGGGGGAACCAGACGATGCCCCGGCTGCCCAAGCCCCCGAGTCTGGGAAAGAGGCGGATGTTGCAGCGTTGGAGACCGACGCTGATCCTCCTCCTCCTCCTCCTCCTCCAGCCACCAATGTCGAGGCAGAGAATGAAATCGAGCCGGAGCGAGTGGAGGTGGAGACCTCTCCACCGGAACTACCCGAAGGTGATCCCATCCTGCCTCCTCCGTCTCCCAACACGAAACTACCAGTAGCTCGACTAGTGTATGCGGGAGATGCCAGTGCTGCGGGTAATGCTGACCCTGGTGCCAGCACCGTCGAGGCCGCGGGTACGAGTGGCCCTGGCGCAGGAGTTGCTGGCACCGCGAATACTTCTGAACCCAGCGCTAATGCCTCGGAGAGGGAAGACGTGCTGGTGACGCCGTATAGTTGGCAGCATACCATTGCATCGGATCTTATTAATTACCCATATCTGACCAAGGAGAAAAGAAAACATCTCCAAGATGTTTCCAAGGACTTGTATGAGTTCACCATCGTAAGTTTTTGTCTTCCTTGAGTAGTTTTCTTCATCTCCTGTTTTACTTGAGTAGTGATAATTGTTATGCTCTGCTTTGTAGAACTTGATGGATTGATACCAGGAAAAGTTCGAGAAACTTAAGTTCATTGAGGACGGCCATTGTAAATTGGCGGAAAAGGATGAGCTCATTCACGAAGAAATCTGGAAGAGGATTGACCTCCGCAATGAACTCGAGCAGTTGAAGAAAGAGCGCACTCAAGAATCTTGGCTTCTTAAAAATGATATCCAGAATCTTGAGAAGGAAAAGGCCGAGTGTGGTAGAATCACCTGAATTAATCCGGCTCAAGTGCGCTAACCATCACCACGAGGGCAATCAGGGCTAACTCGCACTTCAAACGGAGTAATCCATAGGTCAGTCGGGTAACCTCCCGATACAACCATGGGTTTGCCGATCGAAACAACACATACAAAGTACTCATACGAAGGTGAGCCCAGAGAATACAACATTCCACAAATTTTACATTATAGAGTTCCACATAAACTTAGTATTACAGACCAAGTTCAAATTCGTAAACAAGTACTTCAGAGTTTAAAAGTAAACGAGTTCTTCAGAGTTCATTGCAGCGGAAAAACAACGATAAACTACTCGACGATACATGATGTCTCGATGAAGCCCGTACGAGACATCACTCGGCATTATCATCAATGGCCGGGGACGCATCCCATTCCACCAACCAACCAGGAGGAAGAGTACACGGCCAAGTCAAACTAGCAACCATGTCCTCAAAAGTATCACTTGAAAACAAAGCCACAAGCAAGGTTGAGTATACTAATACTCAGCAAGGCTTACCCGACTAGTGGAATATACATAGCCGACTCCTAGGCATGCAAGGCTTTTGGCTTGAGGGGTTTGTTTTGCCGAAAAGCATATACAAGTAGGTCCTTACTTTCAAATTTTAGCTCCAGGTTCTAGTTTCCTTAACCATTCTAGGTAAGCAACTATCCAATATTGTACATGGTGAAAGAATTAATTTGCATCCAACAATATTAATAATCATTATTGTTCCTCTTCTTACTCTAAGTGGTAAAAGGGTCAAGCAGTCTCAATAACCGCGAGAAACGGACGATTGGAATCGAATTTCTTAACATTGCAAGGCAAACCTAAACACACGTCACGTGGTTACTTCCAGAGTCACACGTGCAACTTTTCCCTTCAATTCCCGCTTCACGGAACAGGCCCACCACCCTCGACTACACGTCCCCATGGACCACGGACCCAGCCGGGCCATGGCGGCACATGCACCCGCCATTAGCTAGATGTGAACGAATTCAAGACGGTGGGAGTATATTCCGGCCTCGGTTAAATCCAGTATCTAAGCATTTTTCAAAGACTTAACCACCACTACCACATACTGCGGCTTTAGCATTTTTCACTAAACAGACGGAGCCTCAATCATCAACATGAACATCGCACCATAGCCCTATCCGTCGACCTTATGATTGCAGCATGTAGTAAACATTCAACTCCTATATTCTCCCGAGTGACAGGAAATCACTCGACTTTTACCGGAGTCCTATTAGCATAGCATTCTATCGAACCTTATATCTAGTGTTCAGATCATAGGAACCTAAGATCATGCAACTAAGTGTTCATTCAACTCCTATAAACTTAATGCACAAGTAAAATAGAGTAATAAGTTGCATAATTTAGAAAAATAGGGTTCATGCTCCGGGGCTTGCCTCTTGAGCAAAGGTAGCCTTGGGCTCTTCCGAACTTTGGTTCGGGTCTTCGAAAACTGCAGTTAGATTCACTTGAGCTTCACGCTGCTCACTCTCGGACTCGGGCACCAGCTCGTATGTTCCGTCAGCGAGAGTAGTCGATTCTATATGAATGCACAAGTATGAGTTGTAGTGATGGTATATGACATTTAGTTTCTTCACGATAAAGTTGCAGTCTACAAAAACATAGATTTGGTTGTAAAGTTACTTAGTTAAGATTTCTTGGGCAATCGTTAATAGAGTACATCTTAAACTACTTAAGTTCAATAAACGAGAAGGGGTTGTGTTATATTGGAAACTTAATTTTCTAAGCACAAACATGGATTAAACACAATTACTGAACTAGGTAACTTCTGGTGATAAAACTTTTATTCAGAGTACCACCTGCAGAGGCAAAACCACTGCAAAAATTTCAGGCATTTTTTTGTAGTAGATTAAATATGGAAAAAAAGTAATACACAACCACTACTAGAAACTAGTTTTTTTATACAGAATGAACCATGCAAGTATTGATGCTACAAAGTTTACAAGGTGTTAATTTATCCATATATGTGTTCTGTAAATTTTTCAGATTTTATTGTGCATGATACACAGCATAATAAATAGGACAAGATACACCTATTTTAATAAAGATTAATTTCTACAGGATGTTATAAAGGATTTCTGAGTATGAAACTTTTCATACAGCATGTTCTAACCCAAAGTACCCCATAGTAAAATGATGAACATTTTCCAAGCAAAATTACTAATTACTTTGATTTAATGCTTTTTTCCACCTCAATAATTATCTGAGTAAGTTACAGGAAGTTAAAAAGTCCCTAAATATTTTTGTGTGATCTAGGCATCAATATAACAGTTCTAGAAAAGTTTCACAACATAAATCACAATATAACAGTAGGTGTGTTGGCGCTAAAATCGGCCGGGTAGGAATCGGCCGATGGGTCTTCAGCGTCGGACACACGACCCGGGAGAATCTGCTTAGCTCCTGTTCGGGTTATCGCCCTGGTGCGGTTCGCGCGGCGTGCCAGTCAATCTGACTTGTTGATTGACAAGGAAATAGAGTATTAAATTCCAGGCGCGTCGATCGGCTGGATTTCCGATCTGTCCTGAGGAGCGCGTCGGCGGTAAATCGGCCGATTTGCTGTAGAGATGATCGGCTATGGGTCAGCCGATGATCGTATAGTAATTGTAAAGAAGACTGCTAGAGCGATCTAAACAATTACTATAGAAGCAACACTTGAAACAGATCTAATCGGCTGTATGGCGATGAATCGAAGGAGAACAATGACGAAGCCGATTACTCTGATCTCCAGCTGGATAACTGGTGATAATACTAGAATAACAGGTAAAACTTGCAATTCTAGTAAATATCAATAACTTGTGAATAAATCCAAACGAAACCACAGCGATGCGCCCGTAGTTAAAGCTCGGATATTACTCGATAAGCGGAACCTACCAATTGGCCGGAGATCAGGTTGATGCAGCCCTGCCAATCCGTACGAACTCGTGGAAGAAGAAAATATTGGCGAAGTCGCCGACTTGAAAGTAAAGTACTGGTAAAAAGTAGAAGTGTTTTGTTGATTGATGTGTTGATATATCGCAAAGCCCTAGCGACTCCTATTTATACCCTGAAACTAGGACTCCTGGTCGATTACGACTTGTTACAACCTTATTAAAAAACAGGAAAACTACTATATCTATAATAACTTTAAAAAGGAAACGGACTCCCGCAGAATCTTCCACCGCCGTTTCCTAATCCAATCAGGACCTCTTCAATTGCTTCCCGGCCGACTTAGCATGCCTTGTTGACCAGCTTTTGACCGGGATCTTCTGGAATAATCCTATCCTGTTGGCATGGGCTGCGCCACCAATCGGCCGATTTTCAACTGTTACCTCTATCGGCCGATTCCTTACTGTAGCTTTCAGATCTGCTTCATCGGCCAATCTTCTCCTCCTGACGCCGATTCAATACGTGTCGAAATCTGGCGTCAACACATGCCCCCAGTTTCGGAGTAAAATATAACTTTTTCTTCGAAACTCTTTCTTTAATCTTTCTCTTTAAGCTTCCCCATTGTGACAGGAGTAAACCTCAGAATCAATTGCGTTATCTTTTCCTCTGCATCTGATCCTTTCTCTAGAATCGGCTCCATGACACGGAATCCGGTAATAGGATAAGCATCATGTTGGTGTGTAGACTCAAACTTTGACCATCTCCCCTGGCAGCTTTACATTTACTGATGCCTTTACTCCGACGGTACACATCTTGCCAACCCTTTGTCTCTTCTTTTCTATAAATACGCCTCTTCGTACTATTTCCAAAAATGCTCATCTTGCTCGTCTTCTTTTCCTTTCTGAATCCCGACCCTCGCCGTCTTTGGTCAAACATTAAAATGTCTTCTCGATCCTCCTCTTCCGTTAACCAGGTATCAATTTTCTCTCCATCCCTTCCTGAGATATCTTACTTTGTTCCAACATGTTTGTCTATTCTTTCTTTCAGCCGAACCATCTTAACCCTGGTTTGGAAAGAGCGATTGAAATCGTGCATTCAGACAAACCATTTTCGCAAGCTGATATAGATCTGATAAAAGCTCATTCTGAAGAACTCAAAGATCATGCTCCTGCCAATATCCGACCAATCTTGGATTATATGGACCTCGTCTGCTTTGAACAAATGCCAACCTCTGACGAGAGTTCCTCATCTTCACATCGACTTGCTGAAGCTAAGACTGAAGTCGCCATGAAAGATTTGGAAGAGGAGAAGGCCCGCCTGCTGAAAGAACTCTGCAACCGAGCTGAAACTGGAGCCACTGCAAAGGACTTGAAAGATGAAAGGCTCACCCTCATGATAAGACTAGGTCGCGTCGAAAGAGAAATCCAACGCAGGCGTAATCGGTAGTATTTTTATTCTAAGGGCGACTTATACCATGTCGGCCATGTAATCTTGATATTTCCTGCTGTAAGTTATGCATCTTCCCAAATGCTTGGATAGTACCTCTTCAGATATCGTCCATTTAGAGCTCTTGGGAATTCCTCCCCTTCTATTGTCTCCAGAATGTATGCATTTCCAGGAGCATATCGGCCGATTCTATACGGCCCTTCCCAAGTGGGTGACCATTTACCGAATTTGGGATCCTTAGATCCTATCGGTAGCACCAGCTTCCATACCAGATCTCCCTGAGAGAACTGTTTGACTTTGACCTTTTTGTCATACCATCTGGCCACCCTTTTCTTGTTCTCTTCTATGCTAATCAGGGCTCTTAACCGCAAACCCGCCGAATCGTCAAGTTCATCTTTCATGAGAAAGGAATAGTCATCGGCCGTTAACTGATCCTGTAGCGATATTCGTCTTGACCCTGTTCTTATCTCCCATGGTAAGACTGCTTCATGACCATAAACCAAACGATAAGGGGATATTTTAGTAGCCCCATGACAAGCCATCCTGTACGCCCATAAAGATTCAGCCAAAGACATATGCCACTTCTTGGGTTGCTCTTCTATCTTCTTCTTGATTAGCTTGATTATCCCCTTGTTAGACGACTCTGCTTGGCCATTGGCTTGAGCATAGTATGGAGAGGAATTTAATAATTTAATTCCCATATCGGCGGCGAACTCTCCGAATTCTCCAGAAGTGAACATTGTCCCCTGATCAGTTGTGATGGTTTGAGGAATGCCAAATCGATATATAATATGGCTTTTAACAAACTCAATCATATCGGCCGATGTCACGTTCCTTAAAGGAACTGCCTCCACCCACTTGGTAAAATAATCTGTAGCCACCAATATGAACTTATGCCCTTTGCTAGATGGAGGATGAATCTGTCCGATGAGATCTATTCCCCAACCTCTGAACGGCCACGGCTTAATTATCGGGTTCATAGTCGATGCTGGTGCGCGTTGCACATTGCCAAACCTTTGACAGTCTTGGCATCCTCTGTAATACTTGAAACAATCTTCAAGGATGGTCGGCCAGTAATATCCATTGTTCCTGATCATCCATTTCATTTTGTGAGCCGATTGATGAGCCCCACATACGCCTTCATGGATCTCTCCCATCAGCACCTTTGCCTCTTCTGTTCCCAGGCATTTGAGAAGAACTCCATCAATCGTCCGAAAAAATAAGTCATCCTCAAGCAACACATACTTTGTAGCCTGAAAACGTGTTCGCCGATCCACCTTTTGGGATGGATTTTTCAAGTAATCGGCGATCTCCTTGCGCCAGTCATCGGCCGCGAGTTCTAGCGTCATCGCTCCCTGAATCGGCCGATACCCAGAAGCATGTTGAGCCAGTTTGTTGGCTTCTTCATTATAATCTCTGGGGATGTGCTCAATTATTGCAGATTTGAATCCTTTCAAAAGTTGAAGACAATCCTCATAATAAATCCTCAAGATGTCATCCTTGCACTCAGATCGTCCTGTTAACTGATCCACAATAAGCATGGAGTCCCCAAAGATCTCGACTGTATCAGCTCTGACTTCCCTTAATAATTGGATGCCTTTCAGAACAGCTCGATATTCTGCCTGGTTATTGGTTGCAGAAGCTTCTATCGGCAGAGTGAAATCATAAGTTGCCCCCCGAGGCGACACAAGAACGATGCCGATTCCTGATCCGACCCCACACGAAGAACCATAAAAATATAGAGTCCATGGAACTGATTCAACGGTGGCAATTTCCGGTCCACAATGCTGAACTACGAAATCGGACATCACCTGACCTTTGACGGCTTTGGCCGATTCGTACCTTAGATCGAATTCTGACAAAGCCAATATCCATTTTCCAATCCGCCGCTTCAAAATCGGCAACGATAGCATATACTTCACCACATCGTCTTTGCACACGACTATGCATTCTGCCGATAGCAAATAGTGCCTGAGCTTAGTACATGAAAAGTACAAGCACAAGCATAATCGCTCCTCCGAAGAATATCTTGTTTCGGCATCTAAAAGTCTTCTGCTGACGTAGTATACCACTCGTTCTTTCCCTTCAAACTCCTGTACCAATGCCGATCCAATAGCCTGCTCGTCAGCCGATAAATATAACTTGAACGGCTTACCAGGCTGTGGCGGGGCTAACACCGGAGGTGAAACCAGATACTGCTTGATATTCTCCAGTGCCTTCCGTTGTTCTTCTCCCCATGTAAACTCTTGGTCGGGCTTTAATTTCAACACAGGGGTAAAAGCCTAAATACGTCCCGATAGATTGGATATGAATCTTCTGATGAAATTGACCTTGCCAATGAGGGACTGCAGTTCAGTTTTATTTTGTGGGGCCACTACTTTGTTGATGGCGTCTATAGTCTTGCGGCTGACTTCTATCCCAAGCTCATGGACCATAAATCCTAAGAATTGTTCGGCCGATACACCAAACGCACACTTGTTTGGGTTCATCTTCAGCCCATGTTTCCTTGTGCACTCCAGCACTTCCTGTAAATCGGCCAGATGATCCTGGTGACCTGTTGACCTGACCACGACGTCATCTATATAAATTTCCACTGATAAACCAATGAGCTTGTGGAAGATGTAGTTCATGGCCCGTTGATATGTAGCACCGGCGTTTTTCAAGCCGAAAGTCATAACCACCCATTGAAATAAACCAAGATGGCCTGGGCACCTAAAAGCCGTTTTCGAGATATCTTCTTCGGCCATTAATATCTGATTGTATCCAGCATTTCCATCCATGAAGCTTATGACTTTGTGGCCCGCGGCAGCATCCACCAAGATATCGGCCGTTGGCATCGGATATCCATCCATCGGCGTAGCCTGATTTAAGTTCCTGAAATCGATGCACACACGCAATTTACCATTCTTTTTGTATACAGGCACGATGTTAGAAATCCATTCGGCGTAGCGACACTGCCGAATAAATCCTGCCTCAATCAATTTTATAATCTCGGCCTTTATGTCAGGTAGAATCTTGGGGTTACACCGCCGTGCAGGTAGCTGATACGGCCGATATCCGGATTTTATAGGTAACCGGTGCTCAACAATAGACCGGTCTAGTCCTGGCATCTCGTGGTATTCCCAAGCAAAGCAATCCCTGAACTCTTTCAATAATCTTATCAATTTGCATTTGTACTCAAAATTTAAATTGGCACTAATGTACGTCGGCCTTGATTTGCTGCTATCTCCCAAATCTACCATCTCTAATAAATCGGCCGACGTGAACCCGTGCCCCAGCTTACCATCTTCTCGGACGAGCTGATCCATTTATTCTGAATCTTCAGAGCCGACTGCTTGGATCGGCTGTAGACCGAAATCGGACACTTTCAGGAAGTCAGTGTCCCAAGTCCTGCCAGATATACACTTGACGTGCTCGCAGCTCCACTGTTGTGTGTCGGCCGCCGCAACGCTGTAGACGGAATCGGCAGCGACTATTTCTGTACTGTCGCCGACCCATTGCACAAGGCATTGATGCATAGTAGATGGGACACAGCAGTTTGCATGTATCCAGTCGCGACCAAGCAGCATATTATAGGACCCTTTGCCATTAATGACGAAGAAAGTAGTAGGGAGGGTCTTACTGCCGATGGTGAGGTCGACGCAGAATGCCCCGCGGGCGGGTGACACGTTGCCTTCGAAATCCTTCAGCATCATGTCCGTCTTGGTGAGGTCGTCGTCGCCCTTGCCCAGCTTGCGGAACATGGCATACGGCATGATGTTGACTGCCGCGCCTCCATCTACCAGTAATCTGGTGACGGGTCTTCCGTTGACATACCCTTTGAGAAACAGCGCCTTAAGATGCTGTCGTTTTTCCTCTTCTAGTTTCTCAAACGTAGCCGTCATCGGCTCTAATACCAGTTGTGCCATTTGCTCTTCCTCTGTTTTTGTCACTTTGTCCCGATCGCTTGGCGCCATGAACTCCATCGGCAGTATGAAAACCATATCAATCTCGGCTGCCGATTCTTGGTTATCCGTTTCTTGATCGCTTTTCTTTGGGCGCCAAACCCGAGATTTAACATTCCTTCTTTCTAGCACGTGTCTTTGTTCTTCTTCTTGATGCTCTAACTGGCGTAGGCGTTGGATCCTTCGCTTTTGGGATCTGGATAGGTTGATGATCTGGCGTGTTCCCAATCTGGTTCCCTCCCTAGGGGATCTTCGTCTGATACCCTATCATCGGCCATCTCTTCCAGCCGATCGTGTGCGCTGATCCTGCCCCCCAGTCTATCTTGCTGGCCGATCCTGCTTTTTGACCTGTTGCACTCATCAACTCTGCCCCCCAGCCGATCATGCACCGAAACACGCCGTTCTTCGCGCCGATTTCTGTTGATCGGCTCTGATCCTCTGTCCCTAGAGTGTGGCTTCGGGCGATCATTGCGGTTTGATCCGTTGCACTCCGGACAGTTATCGGCAGATGGCAATCTGATATCGTTCTCCCAGCAGTGGATGAAGAACGGACATTGCTAGTGATCTTCATGCCGACGTATCATCTCTTTCTGGTATTGTGCTTGTTCTTGCTGCTGCCGATATTTACTCAGTAAGAACCGGGAGGTGACAGGCCTGTGTGGTCGTTCTGGCCCTCGCTTGTTTCTTCTGATTTCCTCCGTTGAGATCTGCCTCCTGGGGTCGACAGCGCCGCCTCTTCTCGCCGATTCTGACGTCAGCACCTTGATTTGATCTGAGTCTTCTCCAGCGTTGATGCAGCCCTGCCAATCCGTACGAACTCGTGGAAGAAGAAAATATTAGCGAAGTTGCTGACTTGAAAGTAAAGTACTGGTAAAAAGTAGAAGTGTTTTGTTGATTGATGTGTTGATATATCGCAAAGCCCTAGCGACTCCTATTTATACCCTGAAACTAGGACTCCTGGTCGATTACGACTTGTTACAACCTTATTAAAAAACAGGAAAACTACTATATCTATAATAACTTTAAAAAGGAAACGGACTCCCGCAGAATCTTCCACCGCCGTTTCCTAATCCAATCAGGACCTCTTCAATTGCTTCCCGGCCGACTTAGCATGCCTTGTTGACCAGCTTTTGACCGGGATCTTCTGGAATAATCCTATCCTGTTGGCATGGGCTGCGCCACCAATCGGCCGATTTTCAACTGTTACCTCTATCGGCCGATTCCTTACTGTAGCTTTCAGATCTGCTTCATCGGCCAATCTTCTCCTCCTGACGCCGATTCAATACGTGTCAAAATCTTGCGTCAACAAGGTGAAATTAAATCTACCCATTTATGGCATCAACCAAAGTCTAACAAAAAGCTTAGCCAAAGATGGGTTTTGGAACTGAGATTTTTACATTGGCATAAACATCAAGAAATTAAGCCACTTAATTTAGAACAAAATATAGCACCGCCTTCAATTTCCGCAGCACCGCCTTCCTAATCTCGGCCGATCTGCCCCTATAAAATCCTGCCAAAGCCCCGCCTTGCAACCCACGCTAAACTCAAATCTTTTCCTCTACACAACATTGTCGCGCGCCGCTGGAAGTTGCACCTCGGAGGAACGCCGCCGACCCGTGTCGCCGATTCTCCGTCGACTCGCCGTTCCGCAGCTTCTCCGCCGTCATCAACTCTCGCCAGAGCTCCACGAGTTGGTGAGTATCAAGCTGCACCAGAATCCCCTCTTTCTCTTGCTCCGCCGCCCACCAGATTTCTCGCCGGACCCCTGTTTCCGCCCGCCGCCGTGGCCGCCAGTTCACAGCCGCCGCACAGCCAACCCGTACCCACCCTCACCTTCGCCATATCGCCCACTCACTTCCCGTCATGAACCCAGCTTGAATTGAGCCCCGGAACACCGGAATCGGTGAAGCTCCGGCCGTCCGCCGCCGCACACGCTCGCCGCCTATGCCCAGTTAAAACTCCGCCTCGCCCGACCCTTTTCGTTCTGTCGAGCCGACCCTTCCTCTGCCGCTTGATCTAGATCTAACGGCCAGAATCAATCTTAACTTTACCCGGCCGATTTACCCGACCCACTCTTCATACCTCCGATTCGCCCGACCCTTACTCCGCCGATTCGTTTGATCCGCCGCCGATTCTGATCCAACGGACCAGATTCACCCGGCCCTAGCCGTTCCCGAAACTTTTGCAGGAAGATCCCTAGGTTTTCCAGGAATCAACCCGCAGTCCAGATCAGAAGAAAATAATTAGAGCTGAGCCCTTTCTTTTTCTAACCCGACCCCTGACATTTCTAGATTTAGTAACCGCCGTCCAGAACATATAGTTTTGCACCCCGACCCTCTGTATAAGGTTTAATTATGCTTTAGCCCCTGAATTCTTCAGATCTAGCCTCGGGAGACTTAAAACTCTAGCAGTTAGGCCCTCAGATCACTGTTTAAACCATATCTTCATCGTTCCAACTCCGATTTCAGCGATTCTTGAGCCCACACGATCTTTGCATCATGAACTACAACTTTAGCATCTTTTCACTTTCTGTTTGTACTGTTTGTTGTATTGTTCCTTATTTGTTTGCGTATGCTTGTTTGTGTGATCGTGTAGACAACGTGACGTTTGAGCCAAACCAAGAGCAAGCTTACGAGGCAGAGAATCAGCAGTTGCTTGACGAAGGCAAGTGGATTTCCCCCTCTGCATATTCTATTTGATCCCAAAAACTGCATGAAAATACACTTTACTTTATTGTTGCTTGCATAAAATTGATGGGATTACCTATGCTAAGGACATACCTAGTCTTTTACCCCAAACCTTGAAACACCTGGGTTTACTACTTTGTTGGGTAGTTACTCTTAGTTGCAAACTTTGGGATTGGTATTGGTTTACTCTTTTGTTAACGTTGATCACGTTTCATATTATGGTTTTATCGCGTAATTTCAAGATCAATTTTGATTAATGAGAACATGGAGAACCACCCAAGTGAACAGTGCAACCACAAAGTCATATGGCTCTGACCTTAGCCAATTAATTAGATGTGTAGTTTGCTGGTGGCCTTACCGAAAGGGCAAGGAGGGGGTCGGTGATAGGGGTCATAGCCCAGTCCTCTTGGGGTAGCTGCCTTTGCTAAGGAGCTGACCATTAGGGAGGTTTATGGACCACGCCGCTACTGAAACTCTAGCGGGCTGCCTAGCTCTCGACATGTCTTTGTAAAGGCTTCGTAGTGTACCCTCGCCACTCACCTCGGAAGTGTTTAAGGGCCTTGCAAACCCGGGCGACTCAGGGAAACACGATTTGTGGGTAAAGTGTACAACCTCTGCAGAGTGTAAAACTGTTATAACAGCCGTACTCACGGTTATGAGTGGCTTGGACCCTCACATGATAATGAAACTTGAAGATTAATTAGTTTGTGGTACGTGGTTTATGTTATGGTTGATAGTACTGTTATGTTTTTACTAAAGTGGGTTGGTATAAACTAAAAACTTAGTTAATAGATGCTTGCTAATAAATACTTGACCAGCTAAAAGTGACCGCTGCTGCAAACCTCAGCCTATCCTTGATGGCCTTGCATTTTCACCCCACTTGCTGAGTACCAACCATAAGAGTACTCACCCTTGCCCCCTGCTGTTCAGAAGAGAACTTTGAAGAGGAGATCTTCGACGACTACGAGGAGTTCTAGGTCCTGCGTTCACCAGTCATCGCCTGTGGAAGACGGAGTTGTTGGAGACTTCGTATAGGGTATAACGGTTTAACGTTAAAGACATTTGTGTCTCTTTTATACGGAGTGTAATATTGTTAAATACTCTATTTAGTTACTTTTGAGCATCGTCTTTGATATATTACACTTTCCGTCTACCATATGTGTGTGAACGAGATCCTGGCGCACATATGAGATGCATCTGGTTCTTTCTAGAATCGGGTGTGACATAGCAGGAGAGTTAGCTCCCATCGGAGGTGGCTGCGGTGCCTCACCCTCAAAGCCCATGCCTGAGTCACCGTCAATCTCCTGTGGCTCCTCAACATCTTCCTCCATATCCACCACATCGTGAGGGGCATTCTGATCATGGTGCCACTGAATGTGCTCATTAGCATCCTCCAACTCAAGGTTCAGATCATGGAGCTGCTCCTCCAAGTGCGCTATCATGTCATCTCTCTCACCCATGAGAGTATCGTGCTCCTGAACTTGGCCCTCAAGTTGGCCAATCCGGGTGTCTCTGTCCTCAAGTTCCTCACTGAGCTCCTGAATCTGCTCATATCTGTTGTTTGACATCATGTGGTAGGCTGTGCAAGGTCGGCGAGCTGCACAAGCGCCTGACTCTAGAGGGCCTGAAGTCGGCACAGTGCATTCATGCACCGCACAGAGGTCTCGATGGTCTCCTGGGAGTGAAAGTCTACCAAGTACTATGAGTGTTGTACCCTGTTGAGCCAAAAGGGGTCGTTGTCCTGGGCAGCAGGAAACAAACCAATAGGAGTGAGCGTGACGACCTCGGGGCACTGCACACAGAAAGTGGTGAGTGCCCTCATGGCAGCAAGCTCCCAAGTATCGGCCAAACGGTGACCAACAGCCTCAATCTCCAAGGCGGGCCACTCCGGGTGTAGTGGGTGCGGAAAGATGGTCACATTAACACGGCACTGGGTAACTCCATTCTCTGCAAACTCCAGTCCCGTGTAACGTGGGGGAATTGGATAGCCCGCGGTGCTCAGAACATCCCACAAGATAGAGGGAAAACCCTCCCAGTGGAGACACTACGAGTGAACGCGTCCATCCTCATCTACCATCATGGCAACACGCTCGACCATCTGAACAAATGATCGAATGGGTGAGATAGTGAAAAACTGTGAACAACATAGTGGACAGGTTCTGGATAGTGCGCTAAAATAGCCATAGCTTTAACAGTTCTTGTCCAAAAATTCTCACCTTTTTTCAGAATATTCCTAAGGTATTTGTGCACAACTTTGCTAGTCAACTCCAGAGCTAAATCAGGCTCTAAGATGGTTTTTCTCTTAAGGTTTTACTTTACTGTCTACCCAGAAAATTCAGTGAACAGTGAGCCAATGTTTCGTGCACCAGGGAAAATCTACTCAACCAAACATTACCAATTTTTAACAGTAGCTGACATATCAATGTTTCTGTTGTTTCTCATTATCTACATGTCCAGAATTTTCAAATTTAAACAGGATGTAGAATATAAATTTTGGAACAAACTTTCAACATGAACGTCTACATAATGGATCATTTTCTATGCTCAATAAATTCATCTTTCCAGAATGACAGAAATATGACAGATTTGCTAGATAATCCTTATGTAAGACAATCTTGTGCACGCATGAACCTTACCACTCTCAATCACGCATTTTCAATTTCAGATATATATGGTCATGATGCATGCATGTCCTATTCGTCCTCACAAAATAAAATAATTGCCAAATAGCTTTGGTCTTACGGAATTAGTTTTGGTGGCATACATAATACATCTCTCACTATAATAGCTAGTCGAAAATTCTCTAACTGTTCTTTAACTTATCGTAATCGTGGTTAGTGTACCTGCAGAAGATAGAGCATATATATATATATATATATATATATATATATATATATATATATCCATTGAACCTTTCAAGCCAGCACTCATGAAAGCGTCCGCATTCATTACCGTTCACTATAGAAACGGCATCCGTACATTTCCCACCGTACAGACGACGTTAACATACGCTATCGAGATAGCGTATTCACGGGGGGTACCGTCTTGAGACGGGGGCATGAACAACGATCGCCATACCCTACGCCAAACCTTCTACTCCCAATATAATCAACTAACAGTTGGTATATTGGCAGCACCTCAAGTAGGCCACTGCTTGAGAGCAGCGTTCGGCTCGCATCACCGACAGGAAGGCCAAGCTCTCTCAGTTGGCTGAGGATTCTTACCTTCTTACCTTAGTGATGAGTGCGTCGTTACAGAAATTAAAGGTCGGTTGTGCATAAAAATAAGTTTTGACAGAAAGTAATGTGCTGGAAGTCAGTTGATAATATATATAAGTTAGATAGCCACCTAGTAACTTTCCCGTAATCCCTTAGGGCTTTACGAACTAGGTACCGTCCATAACGAACCAACACATTTTGCAAACATGATTTTTGTGGTCACATTTTACGAAACAAGTTTTTAAGGCTTGTCGCATTCTCTGGTGTATGCATTTCGGCTCTGATACCAGCTGTGGCAGAACCACCTGAATTAATCCGGTTCAAGTGCGCTAACCATCACCACGAGGGCAATCAGGACTAAATCGCACTTCAAACGGAGTAATCCATAGGTCTATCGGGTAACCTCCCGATACAACCACGGGTTTGCCGATCGAAACAACACATACAAAGTACTTACACGAAGGTGAGCCCAGAGAATACAACATTCCACAAATTTTACATTACAGAGTTTCATATAAACTTAGTATTACAGACCAAGTTCGAATTCGTAAAACAGGTACTTCAGAGTTTAAAAGTAAATGAGTTCTTCAGAGTTCATTGCAGTGGAAAAACAACAATAAACTACTCGACGATACATGATGTCTCGATGAAGCCCGTACGAGACATCACTCGGCATTATCATCAATGGCCGGGGACGCATCCCATTCCACCGACCAACCAGGAGGAAGAGTACACGGCCAAGTCAAACTAGCAACCATGTCCTCAAAAGTATCACCTGAAAACAAAGCCACAAGCAAGTCTGAGTATACTAATACTCAGGAAGGCTTACCCGACTAGTGGAATATACTTAGCCGACTCCTAGACATGCAAGGCTTTTGGCTTGAGGGGTTTGTTTTGCCGAAAAGCATATACAAGTAGGTCCTTACTTTCAAATTTTAGCTCCAGATTCTAGTTTCCTTAACCATTCTAGGTAAGCAACTATCCAATATCATACATGGTGAAAGAATTAATTTGCATCCAACAATATTAATCATCATCATTATTTCTCTTCTTACTCTATGTGGTAAAAGGGTCAAGCAGTCTCAACAACCGCGAGAAATGGTTGATTCGAATCGAATTTCTTAACCTTGCAAGGCAGACCTAAACACACGTCACGTGGTTACTCCCAGAGTCACACGTGCAACTTTTCCCTACAATTCCCGCTTCACGGAACAGGGCCACCGCCCTCGACTACACGTCCCCATGGACCACGGACCCAGCCGGGCCATGGTGGCACATGCACCCGCCATTAGCTAGATGTGAATGAAATCAAGACGGTGGGGAGTATATTCCGGCCTCGGTTCAATCCAGTACGTAAGCTTACCGATTACCATATTCTCGGCATGTGGTTAGTACGTTCAAAGACTTAACCACCACTACCACATACTGCGGCCTTAGCATTTTTCACAAAACAGACGGGGCCTCAATCATCAACATGAACATCGCACCATAGCCGCATCCGTCGACCTTATGATTGCAGCATGTAGTAAACATTCAACTCCTATATTCTCGCGAGTGACAGGAAATCACTCGACTTTTACCGGAGTCCTATTAGTATAGCATTCTATCGAACCTTATATCTAGTGTTCAGATCATAGAAACCTAAGATCATGCAACTAAGTTTTCATTCAACTCCAATAAACTTAATGCACAAGTAAAATAGAGTAATAAGTTGCATAATTTAGAAAAATAGGGTTCATGCTCTGGGGCTTGCCTTCTTGAGCAAAGCTAGCCTTGGGCTCTTCCGAACTTTGGTTCGGGTCTTCGAAAACTTCTGTTAGATTCACTTGAGCTTCACGCTGCTCACTCTCGGACTCGGGCACCAGCTCGTACGTTCCGTCAGCGAGAGTAGTCGATTCTATATGAATGCACAAGTATGAGTTGTTGTGATGGTATATGACATTTATTTTCTTCACGATAAAGTTGCAGTCCACAAAAACATAGATTTGGTTGTAAAGATACTTAGTTAAGATTTCTTGGGCAATCGTTAATAGAGTATATCTTAAACTACTTAACTTCATTAAATGAAAAGGGGTTGTGTTATATTCGAAACTTAATTTCCTAAGCACAAACATGGATTAAACACAATTACTGAACTCGGTAACTTCTGGTGATAAAACTTTTATTCAGAGCACCACCTGCAGAGGCAAAACCACTGCAAAAATTTTAGGCATTTTTGTGTAGCAGATTAAATATCAAAAAAAGTAATACACAACCACTACTAGAAATTAGTTATTTTTATACAGAACGAACCATGCAAGTATTGATGCTACAAATTTTACAGGGTGTTAATCTATCCATATATGTGTTTCTGTAAATTTTTTAGATTTTATTGTGCATGATATAGAGCATAATAAATAGGACAAGATACACCTATTTTAATAAAGATTAATTTCTATAGGATGTTATAACCCAAAGTATCCCATAGTAAAAATATGAGCATTTTCCAAGCACAATAACTAATTACTTTGATTTAATGCATTTTTCCACCACAAAAATTATCTGAGTAAGTTACAGAAAGGTAAAAAGTCCCTAAATATTTTTGTTGGATCTAGGCATCAATATATCCGCTCTGGAAGAGTTTCACAACATAAATCACAATATAACAGTAGGTTAAATTAAATCTACCCATTTATGGCATCAACCAAAGTCTAACAAAAATCTTAGCTAGAGATGGGTTTTGGTCCTTAGATTTTTACATTGGCCTACACGTCAAGAAACTAAGCCACTGACCAGAAATCAGATTCAGCACTGGTCTACAAAAGTTGGCACAATTAAATGCTATTAAATCTTCCATTTAATGTAGAACAAAATATAGCAAGCATCTGAAGGAATGAATGTAACAAAAGTTGTATATTTTCTTCTAATGATTCCAGAACAGTTGAGTTTGTATTTTTCTGATTTTTCTACAATTTTTAAACTATTTTCAAAATTCGCTGTTTTTGAATCTAGGGTCAAAACATTGGTTTGCAGATATGCCCCTGGAAACTTGCGTGTAGACCCTTTTAAAGATTTCAATCAAAGCAGTTGGGTCCTTGGGTGGGGCTTGCATGGCGGCCGGCCAAATTCCGGCGAGGGGGCTTGTTGGCGGCGAGGGAAAAAGGGTCGGGGAGAACCAGGGAGGCAAGAGCTACCTTGTGGGGGCCATGGTCGGGGTTTGGGGATGGCCGGAGGTGGCTTGTCGGCGCGGAGCAGGGGGCGGCGGCGGTGCGGCGTGTCGGCGATGATGCTCTGACGAGCTAGAGCCTGCGGGGGCGGGTCGGTGAGCTTCGCGGTGTCAAGGGGAACCCGTTCCAAGGCTTGGCTAGGGCGGAGGAGGGTCGAAGCTAGGCTGTCCACGGCGAGGTGGGGTGCGGCGGCGGTGGAGGCAGCGTCGGCGGCGCTCTAACTGAGGTGTGCAGCGATGGGCGGGGCAGTGAGCTCCGGTGGGGCGGCGTGGTGGTGTTTGGATGCTCAGCTCTAGCAATGGGTGGCCGGGGAGGTGAGCTCCACGGCGAGCTTGGCACGACGGCGGCAATGGCAGTGGGCGGTGGCGTTCTGGGGAGCTGGTCGCGCGAGCAGGGCTCGGGGCGGCCTTTATAGGGACAGGAGGGAGGGAGAAGGCCGGGGCTGGACTGCGAGGCTCGGGAGCAGCTGGCACAGCATTGGCCGCGGTGGGAGGCAAGCAGAGTGCCGTCGTGGCATGCGGCGGGCGCGGCCAATGGGTTTGGCGAGCGGGATTCGGCGTGGGGGAGGGGGAGATCACGCGGGCGTGGGTTGGGCAAGCAGCTGTAGCAGCGGGCTGGTCAGGCGGCGAGCACGGCGACTGGCGGGACACGGTGGGGGCTCGGGCATGGCGCGGCCTGGCCATTGGGCACGGCGGGCGGCAAGCAGAGGCGGGCGACCACGTCGCGCGCGTGGCACGCTCGGGCTGGGCAGGGTCGCGGCGCGGGGGAGGGAGTTGGCGTGCGGTAGGGGTGCGGCAGCTATTTGCTTGGCGCCTAGCGCCGATTAGGCATCGCCGGCCAGGTGGCGGACGGCCGCTGCGCGACGGTCGGGTAGAGCAGGGGAGAGGGGAGGTGAGGGAGGGACTGAAAAGTGAAAATTGGAAGAACTTCAGGGGTCTGGTCGTAAAAATAAAATTATCTCCCTTTTCTGTGTTGCAACTCAAAAATATATGAACATGAAAGTTGTTCAAAATGAAAAGTTGCGCAAGTTTGGTTTCAGGCCAAAGTTCATTTGAGTTCTAGTTTGAAAGTTAATTTGAAAACTCAAAAAGCTTGATTCAGAGGGCACGTCATTTCCTGGGCAAAAATTTGTATTCTCTCCTAGGCTTCAACTAGACTTTTGTTTATCATGTCACTGATAGTGTGCCTATTCAATTTCGTAGCCATATTTGCTTTGATGTGAAAGTTATTTAATTTGTTTGATTAAAGTACATGTACTTATGCACATATACACATACTTTCAAATCCAAGCAAAACCAACTCATAATTTATTTTCTTTAAATTTTTCTTAGTTAGTTAAGCATATTGTTATGCTAATGAGACTTGTTTAGTAATTTAAACACCTGAGGTGTCACACCGAGCTCATTGAGAAAAACAAGAAGATTGCCAAGGCTCACAAAGGTAACTTGTCGCCTTGTCTTGATGTCTTTATTTGCGATAGTTCGAGTAGTTCCTGAGACTCCCGAATACTTCCTCTTGTCCCTTGCCGTAGAACTCAAATCCACTTTGCAAAAGAAAGAGAACATGATAATAGATCTCAAGAATCTTGTTTACCATGGCGCAGATGACGTCGAACGTCTTGAGAAGATCCTCCAGGATACAAGCATCCAATTCCACGATGCCATGCAGCAGATCAAGAATATGCTTGAGGAAAAGGATGTTATCCAAAAAGAACTCAAAGAATTCAAGACTGCTGCACAGGCTGTCGTGGAGATGGTGGGGTTTCTGACAGAAGGTGATGCTGGCGAGCTGTCATTGTTAGAGAAGCTTAGTGCGACTCCTCAGAAGGTAGCCAGCTACATCTCGGAGGCCACCAGGACCTACATAGCTCATGCGCTCACGTTGGTGAAGTCGTACTGGCCCAAGGTGAAGCTTGAACCACTCGCTGAAGGCATGGCGGCCGACTGCTCTGTTGAGCAATTCACGAAGTTCCGTGAAGAAGTTGAGCCCCTTACTGACAAGATAGCTGAGAGCCTAAAGCAAGATGGTTAGTAGCAAAGACAATGTGTCATGATGAACACTTATGCCACTTGTTGATATGTATATAAATTTGCCTAGTTGATCTTTCTTCAGCGTATATCCTTGTGTGATGTTTGCTGGTAAGATCGTAGGACTTAGAGCAGTTGGAGACGTTCCGTAAAAGTGCTCGTAGAGCAAAAGGACTTAGCATGGATTTACCCGATCATGCGGTACGCTAGGTTAGCCTGATTGTTGAGTCTGAACGGTTAAGTTGTTTAACATCCCGCTTGTAGCAGGGAAATAACTTGGCTGTGTGATGGGCTTGGTGACCCCTTCAGCGGGTTCCTTAACGCTCTCTTTCGAGTAGTCGTAGCAGCGGCCAGAACTGTGAGAGTACGTCGAGTGCTCTGCCTTGTAGGAGGTACTAGACGTAAGTACTCGTGGCGGAGCCCCCGAGTATAAGTAGTCGAGAAATCATATAAACTCGTGGCGGAGCCCCCGAGTTTAATGTAGGAAAAAAACATATAAACTCATGGCGGAGCCCCCGAGTTTAATGTAGGAGAAAAGATGTAAGAACTCGTGGCGGAGCACCCGAGTTAAAACATGCAGAAAGTAGTCGAATTACGGTGAAATCAACTCTTTATAAAAATGCTGACATGCAGCTGGCGAATTGCTTTTACAACTTCTACTAGGCGTAGAATTTCCGGAGATTCTCTATGTTCCAGGAGTTGGGAACTTCCTGGCCATTAGGGTACTGCAGGTGATATGACCCTGGTCTTGTGACTTCCGACACGATGAACGGACCTTCCCATCGTGAATTAAGCTTGTGTAGCCCAGTTTCATCCTGAATACGGCGAAGGACCAAGTCACCGATATTGAACGACCGCTCTCGCACATTGCGATGTGATAGTGCCGGATGCCTTGCGGATAACGAGCTGACTGAATAAGGGCACTGCATCTGGCTTCATCAATAGTATCCAGTTCTAGTTGCCGAGCTTCGTCCGCCTCCCCTTCGTCATACATCTCGACTCTGGGAGAGAGCCACATAAGATCTGCTGGGAGTATAGCTTCGGACCCGTAGATAAGGAAAAAAGGGGTATGTCCTATGTCTTTCGATGGTTGAGTTCGAAGCCCCCAGACAACATGAGGCAACTCATATATCCACTTGCCACCCTTTTTGCCGTTCTCATCGTAGAGTCTCTTCTTTAGGCCATCCAGAATCAAGCCGTTGGCCTGCTCGACTTGTCCATTGGCCCTTGGGTGTGCGACTGACACATACTTCACTTCAATCATGTTGTTTTCGCAGAATTCCAAGAATTGGTTTGCCGTGAAGTTTGAGCCCAGATCTGTGATGATGGTGTTGGGGTAGCCAAAACGGTACATAATATCCGAGATGAAGTCGACTGTCCTGTCTGGAGTGAGCTTGGTAGTCGGCTTGTACTCGATCCACTTGGTAAACTTGTCGATGGCCACCAATACATGTGTAAAGCTTCCTGGAGCTGTAGTCAGAGGTCCAATCATGTCGAGGCTCCAGCATGCGAAGGGCCATGAGGGCGGTATGGTGATGAGGTTGTGCGTCGGGATGTGAGACTGTTTGCCAAAAAATTGGCACTTCTGGCACTTTCGTACGAGATCCTCGGTGTCGGAAACTGCTGTTAGCCACCAATAGCCTGCCCTGTAGGCCTTCCCGACCAATGTCTTGGACGCTGCATGGTTTCCGCATGTACCCTCGTGTATCTCGAGTAGTATATTGCGGCCCTATGCCCTGGGAACACACTTCATGAGTACTCCTGTGCTTGCTCCACGCTTGTAGAGCTTATCTTCGACGATGATAAGCCCCTTGCTGCGCCTCATGATGCGTATTGCTTCTGGGCTTTTCTTTGTTAGCCCAGAGGATAGCTTCTTTTCCTCGATGATATTAATGAAAGTACCCCGCCAATCGACCTCCGACATCGTGACCTCCCGGCTGGGGTCCGAGTATCCCAAACTGGTGGTTGCTTGATTCGTGGTCTTGATCGACGATTCTTTGAGTTCCTGGACAAATACTCCTGCTGGGACTTGTGCTCGAGTGGATCCAAGCTTGGATAGTACATCTGCTCCATCATTGTTGTCCCGGATGACATGATGAATCTCCAGGCCAGCAAATTTATTCTCCAGCTTGCGTACTTCCATAACATATGCGTCCATCTCCTCCTTAGTGCAGTCGCACTCTTTGTTTACTTGTTGCACGACTAGCAGCGAGTCGCCGTACACGAGTAGTCGTTTGATACCCAGTGAGACTGCCAGGCGGAGACCGTGTAGTAGTGCTTCATACTCGGCCTCGTTGTTGGACACCTTCCAAAAGATTTGTAAGACGTACTTGAGTTGTTCACCCTTTGAAGAGATGAAAAGTACTCCTGCCCCGCCGCCCTCGAGCTTGAGCGAGCCATCAAAGTACATTGTCCAATGCTCTGGGCGGCTGGCTGTGTTGGTACTTGATTTTCCCGCCACTCAGCCATGAAATCGACAAATGCTTGGGATTTGATGGCTGTCCTTGGCTTGAAGTTGATTGAAAGAGCCCCCAATTCTACTGCCCACTTGGATATACGACCAGTGGCATCCCGGTTGTTGAGTATATCCGCCAACGGGAAATCAGTAACAACTGAGATCTTGTACTCGTCGAAGTAGTGGCGGAGCTTCCTTGATGTTATGAGTATTGCATAGAGTAGTTTCTGAATTGAAGGATAGTGGGCCTTCGATTCAGAGAGTACTTTACTGATGAAATAGACTGGCCTCTGCATGCCAAATGCGTGGCCTTCCTTATTTCGCTCCACCACAATTGCTGTGTTGATCACATGAGTAGTTGCTGCAATGTACATCAGCAGGTTCTCCCCTGGATGTGGTGCTGTGAGAATAGGAGGTGACTGCAGATGTTCCTTGAGGTCTTGCAAAGCCTGCTCAGCTTCCTCCATCCAGTGGAACTTGTCTTTCTTATTCAGGAGCTTGAAGAAGGGTAGGCCCTATTCTCCAAGTCGTGAGATGAATCTGTTTAAGGCCGCCATGCACCCTGTTAGCTTCTGCACGTCCTTGATCGTTGCTGGAGCTTTCATGTCGATGATGGCGGTAATCTTCTCCGGGTTAGCTTCAATCCCTCGATAACTGATGATGAACCCGAGTAGTTTCCCGGATGGTACACCAAAAACGCACTTGGTCGGGTTGAGTTTCCATTGAAACTTCAGGAGGCTACTGAATGTTTCCTCCAGGTCCATAATTAGGTCCTCGGGAATTTTAGTCTTTACGACCACATCATCCACATAGGCCTCGACACTGCGGTGTAGTTGGTCTGCAAAGCACATCTGGATTGCCCGCTGGTATGTAGCCCCCGCGTTCTTCAGCCCAAAGTCCCGAAGGGCGTGATGAAGGCAGTCTTGATTTGCTCTTCTTCCTTGAGGGCAATCTGATGGTAGCCCGAGTAGCAGTCAAGGAAACAGAGGAGTACACAGCCGGCAATGGCGTCGATTACTTGATCAATGCGCGGTAGCCCAAAGTGGTCCTTCAAGCAGTGCTTGTTGAGATCGGTATAATCAACACACATTCTCCATTCATTATTATTCTTCTTCTTTACAAGGACGGGGTTGGCAACCCACTCTGGGTGGTACATCTCTTTGATGAAACCAACCGCGAGTAGTTTGGCCAACTCCTTTTTGATTGCTTCCCTCTTATCCTGAGCGAATCCACGAAGATGCTGCTTTTTGGGGGTAGCATGAGGATCTACTTTCAAACTATGCTCGACCAGTTCCTTGGGCACCCCTGGCATACCTGCTGGTTTCTACGCGAATATGTCTCGGTTGGCCCTACGGAAATTGATGAGCGTGCTTTCCTATTTGGGGTTGAGGTGTGACCCGATCAGGGCTGTCTTGGATGAGTCTCCTTCCTGCAGCTGGATGGACTTCAAAGCGAGTTCTCCGGTGGGCTGCAGCTTCGAGTGGTTCGCCTTCTTTGTGGGAATTTCTAGCCCTATTTCATAGAGCTGTTGCACAACCGCGAGTAATTCACCTGAAGTATCTGGTACACGTGTGGTCGAGGCGTACTCGATGGCCTTCTGGTCGCAGTCGTAGGACTTCTCCAGGTCGCCGCGGAAGGTGAGAACCCCACTCTTTCCTGGCATCTTCAGGAGTAAGTAAACGTAGTGCGGTACGGCTAGGGCTGGATAATGAGCCGGCTCAGCTCGGCTCGTTAACGTAATGAGCAGAAAAGCCAGCTCGGCTCGACTCGGTCTGGCTCGCGAGCCAGCTCGTTTAGCTCACGAGCTAGCGCAGTAACAAATGCTTAGATATTTACAGTTCTAGGCTTGTAGCCTTCCAAACTATAATAGCAAATATATTACATAATAATGAGTATTAGTCTCTTACAAGAACAAAGGCAGATCATCATATTTACATGGCAAGCACAAAATATCGTCAAAACACAAATGAAAGTAACATGTCACTTGTGACTTCCTTCCTGGCTCCCTTCTTGATTGTCGGAGGCTCGGAACAGCATTCAAAATGGACATCATTCAGCAACGCAGAATACACACATGGTCACATGAACATGGGCTACTGATTCAGGTTCAGATACACACATGTATCACAGATTCAAGTTGAAAAAAGATGATTTTACAGCGTGGCTGACTCGAGGCTAGCTGCTAGCAGGTGTCCTGTCCGAGCGTCGTGGTGCAGGGGCGTCAGGGCATGTCCATGTGTCACGGGCAGGCAGGAATTCGAGGAGGTCGTCCAGGCTCCTCGTCTTCCAGGCACAAGCACTGCGCGTAGAGGAGGTGGAGATCGGCGCTGGCATAGCAGCGATTTGGTGCGGCGGCGGCGCGGAGCGTGCAAGCATGAGAAAGGAGAAGGAACTGCTGAACTGGGAGAGGAGTGGAGCACTTGAGGCTGTGTTATGGGCTTAGGGTTTGTTTACTGGGCTGTCTGGGCTTCGTTGGACTGCTCTACTCGGCCTGCTAAGTGCTGATAGCCTTGGCTCGTTTAGCTCGTGAGCCGGCTCGCGAGCAGCTCGAACTCGCTCGTTATACTAACAAGCTAAATTGTCTGCTCGGCTCGTTAGGAAATTAGAATGAGCCGAGCCGAGCTGGTGTCGAGTCGAGCAAGCTATCGAGCTACGAGCTTTTCGTCCAGCCCTAGGTACGCCATGAATTTGGCCATTGCAGATCTGCCCAGAATGGCGTTATAGGAGGTTTCGAAGTTGGCCATTTCGAACTTGATGTACTCGGTACGGTAGTTTTCCCTCATCCCAAAGGTGACGGGAAGCACCACCATGCCAAGTGGCGTAGCTGCGTTCCCAGGTACGATGCCGTAGAAGGGAACCTTGCTGGGGGTAAGCATGTCGATGCCCCCATCTTCCTTAGGGTACTCGCAAAGATGATGTTGAGGCCACTGCCTACGTCGATGAGTACTTTTGTGAGCCTGACATCCGTGACCACCGGATCTAGGATGAGCGGGAGTTTGCGAGGCTCAGAAAAGCTCGTCCACTGATCAGCCCTGGAGAACAAGATGGGGACCTCTGACCACCGGAGGGGTCGTGGTACCGCCGGCTCGACGGACATGATCTCGCGGCGGTGCAGCTTCTGAGTCCTTTCGGAGACAAATCATGACTCGCCACCGAAGATGATGTTGACCAACTTGGATACATCCGGGAATTTGCCCGCGTCTGTCTTGTTCTCTGGGTCTTCGTCGTCCTTATCCTTCTTCTTCTTCTTGTCGCCCTTCTCCAAGGGCGGGGCGTTGAGGGACTTCCAGAGCTGGTAGCACTCGAAAGTGGCGTGCTTTCAGTGTGGGTGCCACAGGCATTGTTTCTACATGAGTTTGTCGAATTCCTCTTGCAGATTGGATGGATTCTTGCCTCGCGGGGCGCGATTGATAGCCGTGACAAGATCGTCTGGCATGCGCTTTCGGGAGGATCCAGAGTACTCCCGCTGGCTTCTGTCGTTGCCATGTTTTGAGAACTAATCACGTTCCTGCTCCTCTTGGTCTGCCCAGGTCTGCATCATGTCGCGGATGGCGGCAATAGTCTTGGGGTGGTTGCGGCCGAAGTAGCGGAACAGAGCCTGGTCGTTGAGGCCGTTGTGGAAGCGGTCGATGACGTCTCTCTCCGAGATGTTGGCGATCATAGCTCGGGTGTCAAAGAAGTGGCGACTGTACGAGCGCAGGAGCTCGTTCCTTTCTTGCTTGCATTGGGACAGGTCGTGTCGAGTACCTGCCCGAGCAATCGCCCCCTAGAAGTTGTCGATGAAGACGTTCCGCAGTTGCTCCCAGGAGTCGATGGAGTTCTTGGTTAGGCTGTCCAGCCAAGTGAGTGGGGCGGTCTCCAGGGCCATCGGGAAGTAGACGACATTGGTGGTGTTGGTGCCGCCTGCGACTTCAATGGCAGTGGAGTAGCATCGTATCCATTGTTGAGGAGATTGCTTACCATCGTACTTGGTGATGCCGATGGGTTTGAACCCCTCTAGGTACTGGTAGTTGTCGAAGTGGGAGGAGAAAGCGGGGAAGTGATCGTTGTCGTTCCTTGTAGTGTTTCCCTTGGCTCCGGCGCGTTCCTTCCTCCGATTATCGATGATGGAGCGGGCATCGCGCCCCATGTTGATCTTGTCGCGGAGGTCGCCCGTTGGAAGCTTTTCGAGCTCCGAGCGGCGAAAGGAATTCAAGGCTCATATGGAGTAGCCCCTGAGCCTTAGGTTCAATCGAAGAATCAGGCTGAGGGTCCCACTAGTCTTGAATCTTCATCTTATCTTCCAAACATTTTTGCAAAATAAGCCATCGAGGACACGTGCCCCGTAGCCCCCGAGCCTTGAATCCAAATTCTAAGGTTTGGAAAAAAGGATCCAAAAGAACGTGGCATACTGAACAGTGTTATGTACAAAATATGTATGAAACATGTAATTTGCTCTGATGGTAAATTTTAGAAATCAATTAGTTCAAAATTTGAAAAACCCCTTTTCTCGGATAGGGTCCCTGAAAAAATGGTTAATCAAATAAACTCCCCAAAACTCTTCCCATATAACTGCTCAAAGCAAATCATCTTCCAAAGGACTCTTAGGCTGCCGCTGGTTATCTAACCGCGCGACAACCTAGGGTTACCTTTAGGCCTTCAGTCTTCCGAGTAGTTTTGCGGCGTTCAGCCCCTGAGCTTATGAGCCAGGTGAGCTGTAGGAGCAACGTCGAGTAGTTGTTGGCACCCAGCCCCCGAGCTTGGGAGCCAAAGGAGCCACGTCGAGTAGTAATCCACCTATCCCCTGAGCCGGAAGACGGGCTAAGCGCTCTGGCGAGTTGTTGTTGAAATTTGATCTAAAAAAGACAATGCATACATTATGTAGCATAATGTGAAGATACCAATTTTTACTCAGTAATAATATGAAAATACCAAAATTTATTTGATATAAAATGAAGCTGTCGTGTCGAGCTCTTTTTTAGGCCATTTAAACCTCTCGAGTAGTCCATCCTTTACGTTCACCTGATCTCAGTTTAGCCTTCGCTCGTAGGATCCATCAGATCTTTGTCTTGTGCATAGAGTCACTTAGGTCATGACCGAAGACTCGAGGTTTCACGGGTTATGGCATTTGCTACTCGAGTAGATGAGCGACCATTAAGAGAAGACAACGAGCAGAAAAAAGTAGTCATCATGCGACATAGAGGATGCGCGTTGCGCATAAAATAGTTGGCGATGTGTAGCTCTGGAGGATTTCGTGCCCATCGAAAGACAAACACAGATAAGTAGTCGGCGAGAGCGTGTGTTGTAGTACGCATGTCCATAGGGTGTAGCCATTGTGACCCAACACAACTCGGTGTACCAAGCGCGTGGGTGGTGCCCTATGAACTCGATGTACGAAGCGCGCGGGCTGTCAGTCAGCAAACCCTAGGAGTAGTCGATCAGGGTGTAGCCCCCGAGGGTAATTCCCATCAAAAAGCGTACCAAGAAAGTAGTCGATCTTGTGAAGAACAAGTCGGAAAAGGTATCAGTGACTTAGCTTGAATCGTGGGCGATTGCCGATGAAGCCGTAGTGCTCGTCGATGGAGCCACGATGATTTGTTGATGAAGCCGACTAGTTGTAGTTGATTCCGACTAGTACTTGATGCGCGAGGCCCGATTTTGACTAGTTTTGTAGCCGAGACGAGTAGTCGAAGTAGTCATCGGTGAGTGGAGCATCCTTGCGAAGTCAAGTAGTTGGCGGCGGATCGCCGAGTGCCCTCGCGAAGTTGAAGTAGTCGTCGGCGGGTCGCCGGGCGTCCGCGTGAAATCGGAGTAGTCGTCGATGGGTCGCCGGGCGTCCGCGTGAAATCGGAGTAGTCGTCGATAGGTCGCCGAGCGTCCCGGCGAAGCCGAAGTAGTCGAGATGGGCAGCAGCGCGACAATGTTGCAGCGTGAGCTGAGGCCGAGCTATCGAAATCGGCAGCCATGCGTCGATGTTGCAGCGCGGGATGGGGATGAGCCGAGCAGTCGAAGTCCTCAGCGGTTCCACGGCGCTGCTATCTTGATGATCATATGGTAATTTATTTTACCACAATCTGCTTTGCATGGCCCATCGCGTGGTTGCTATTGGCTAGTAAATGTGGTATCTCTTGAGTTCACGTAGCAAGAGCCGTAGATCTTCTGATGCTCTTCGTGCACTTATAGCCAAACTCCAAAAAGTAGCTTAGTATGGAGGGTACTCGGCCTCAATTTCCTCGATCCATGTATGAGCACTAGTTGGAATATGATTGGCCTTCATCGGTTCGGTATAGGATTCGGTGCTTGGAAACAATTGGCTTATCCGCATCGTTAGCTCTTTGGTGACCTCGACTGTCATGTACGGGCAAGCATACACCAGGCGTCGCAGAGCTGCACGCACGGAGGACGCGCTAGGCAACGTGCATGACCAGGACACGCTCGGTGGCTAAGTTAGGAAGTTTGAGAGTTAGTTTCTATTTTAGTTCCTTAATTCTAGGAGAGTTAGACTCGGATTGGTGGAGGTCTTTGGCCATATATATTGTAACCGCACGTTTGGTGAAAGGCAAGCAATACAGTATTAATCTATCTTTCTGTCTCTTCTCCAAAACTAAGCCGACGGCAGGGGGAAAAACCTCGCCGGCGACGACGGACCAAGGCTACGGTCTCCGTAGCCGAGGGCCAGCTACCCTAGGTCCCGACGCCCTTGACAACCAGGTATCATGATCCAAGCGATCCTCGTCCTCCCGGTCATCTTCACTGTCCGCTGCCACCAATCCACACCCCCTAGCCGCCGCCATGGGTGACGCCGATCAACTCAAGTCCCTCACCGAAGCCATGAAGGCGCTACAGGCGATAGTCGAGGCCAACGCTAAGGCCATCGCCGCCCTCACCGCCGCACACACGTCGTCCTCGAACCCCAAATCATCATCCAGCGAGCACCACAACGATCGACCGCCGAAATTCCAGAAGATGGATTTTCCCCGCTACGACGGCAAGTCCGATCCGTTGATCTTCATCAATCGCTGCGAATCATACTTCCACCAGCAGCCGATCATGCAAGAGGAGAAGGTTTGGATGGCGTCGTACAATCTGGAAGCGGGTGCCCAGTTGTGGTACATGCAGGTGCAACAAGATGAGGGCACGCCTACCTGGAGGCGCTTCACGGAGCTTCGAGTTGGCGGACTGCCGGCACACTGGCACTGTGGCGGAGTACCAGGACCGCTTCCAGGCCCTTCTGCCGCGCGCGGGTCATCTCGATGAGGCGCAACGCGTCCAGCTCTTCACTGGAGGCCTCCTACCGCCGCTCAGCATGAACGTACAGGTCCAGAACCCACAGACGCTCGCCACGCCCATGAGCCTGGCACGTCAGTTCGAGTTGCGGGAGCAGTACGTGGCCGCCACGACGCCCAAGGCGCTTCTGCCGGCGCCCCGACCACGCCTGGCCTTGCCTGCACCACCTGGCGCCAAGCCAGCTGCTCAGGCCACGGTCTCTGTGGAAGGACGGGCTATCAAGCGCCTGACCACGGCGGAGCAGGAGGAACGGCGTCGTCTGGGCCTCTGTTATAATTGCGACGAGATGTATACCAGGGGCCACAACAAGAATTGTCGCCGTCTCTTCCTCTTGGACAGCGTAATTGAAGGCGAGCCGTTTCCAACGGACCTCTTCGTCTTGCCGCTTGCCGGCTACGACGTCGTCTCGGCACAAGATGGTTAGCTGCTCTGGGGCCGATCACGTGGGACTTCAGCACCCGTTCCATGGCCTTCAACCTCCGGGGGCGCCAGATGCGTTGGCAGGGCCTGGCTGGTCCTACTTCACCGGCTGTACGCACCACGACGGCAAGCACCACCCTACTGGAGGAGCTCCTCGGCGCTTTCGGCGACATCTTCGCCGAGCCGCACGGTCTTCCGCCGGTCCGCAGCCGCGACCACAGCATCACGCTGCTGCCGGGCGCCCCTCCAGTAGCTGTTCGGCCGTACCGCTACCCCGCCATGCACAAAGATGAGCTGGAACGCCAATATGCAGCCATGCTGCACCAGGGCCTCATCCGCTGGAGTTCTTCGGCGTTCTCTTCCCCGGTCCTCCTCGTCAAGAAGGCCGATGGGTCGTAGCGCTTCTGCGTCGACTACCGCGCACTAAACGCCATCACCGTCAAGGATGCCTTCCCCATTCCGGTGGTCGACGAGCTCCTCGATGAACTCCATGGCGCGCGGTTCTTCACCAAGCTCGACCTGCGCTCCGGCTACCACCAGGTCCGCATGCGGCCAAGGGACATCGCCAAGACCGCGTTCCGTACCCACGACGGCCTCTACGAGTTCCTGGTCATGCTGTTTGGCTTGTGCAACACCCCGGCAACTTTCCAGGCGCTCATGAATGACATGCTGCGTCCCTACCTCTGCCAGTTTGTGCTTGTTTTTTTTGACGACATTTTGATCTACAGCACCTCCTGGGCAGATCACCTGCGCCAACTGCACACCATCCTCATCCTACTCCGCGAACATCATCTCTTCGTCAAGCACTCGAAGTGCGCTTTCGGCGTCGACTCCGTCGCCTATCTCGGCCACATTATCTCGGCGGCGGGCGTGGCCATGGATCCGGCCAAGGTCCAGGTGATCCACGATTGGCCTCAGCCTCGGTCGGCACGGGCGGTGCGCGGCTTCCTGGGCCTTGCGGGGTACTACCGCAAGTTCGTCCACAACTACGGCGCGATCGCGTGCCCCTCACGGCGCTATTGAAGAAGGAGGGGTTCTCCTAGAATGACGACGTGACCACAGCCTTTAGCGCGCTCAAGGCCGCGGTGACGTCAGCTCCGGTGCTGGCCTTGCCGGACTTCACCAAGCCCTTCGTCGTGGAATGTGACGCGTCGTCTCACGGCTTCGGCGCAATGCTCATCCAAGATGCGCACCCGATCGCGTTTTTCAGCCGCCCCGTCGCTCCGCGCCACCGTTCCCTCGCCACGTATGAGCGGGAGCTCATCGGCCTCGTTCATGTTGTGCGCCACTGGAGGCCGTACCTGTGGGGCCGCAGGTTTCTCGTCAAGACAGATCACTACAGCCTCAAATTTCTTCTCGACCAGTGCCTCGCCACGATTCCCCAACATCACTGGGTGGGGAAACTGCTCGGTTTCGACTTCTCAGTCGAATACAAATCGGGGACGACGAACACGGTCGCCGATGCTCTCTCTCGACGTGACACGGATGAGGGTGCGCTGCTCACCATTTCGGCGCCCCGCTTCGACCTCGTCGATCGTCTCCGTCATGCCCAGGCTACCGATCCAAGCTTGGTCGCCTTCTACAACGAGATTCGCGCCGACACGCGCGCAGCGCCATGGGGCGTGGTCGACGATCTGGTAACTTACGATGGCCGCATGTTTATTCCTCTGGCTTCACCCCTGTTGTAGGAGATCATCGCCGTTGTCCATGATGACGGCCATGAGGGCGTCCAACGCACACTACATCGACTACGGCGTGACTTCCACTTTCCCAACATGCGCCGCGCTGTCCAGAACTTCGTGCGCGCGTGTACCACTTGCCAGCGGTACAAGACGGAGCATCTGCACCCTGCTGGCCTTCTGCTGCCCCTACCGATACCCACTACGGTGTGGGCTGACATCGGTCTCGACTTCATCGAGGCGCTGCCGCACGTCAACGGGAAATCGGTCATCCTCACGGTGGTCGATCGCTTCAGCAAGTATTGCCACTTCATTCCGCTTGCGCATCCATATACGGCGGAGTCCGTGGCGCAGGCATTCTTCACCGACATAGTTCGTCTCCACAGCGTACCGCAATCCATGGTGTCTGACCGCGACCCGGTCTTCACCTCGACATTTTGGCGTGAGCTCATGCGCTTGATGGGCACCAAGTTGCACATGTCGTCGGCATTCCATCCACAGTTCGACGACCAGACGGAGGCCGCGAACCGCGTCATCGTGATGTACCTGCGCTGCTTCACGGGCGATCATCCTCGTCACTGGCTCCGCTGGTTGCCGTGGGCCGAGTACACCTACAACACGGCGTACTAGACCTCTCTTCGCGAGACACCATTCCGGGTGGTCTATGGGCGGGATCCCCCTTCCATACGCTATTATGAGCCAGGGGAGACCCGGGTGGCTGCTGTTGCCCAAGACATGGTGGACAGGGAGGCCCTCCTTGCTGATGTGCGTTTCCGTCTAGAGCAGGCGCAGGCCCACCAGAAGCTGCAATATGATAAACAGCACCGCGCGGTGGAGTACCAGATCGGCGACTGGGCACTGCTGCGTCTTCGTCAACATCAGGCTGCATCGCTCCCTCAGGTGCAGAATGGGAAGCTCAAGCCTCGCTTCGTCGGGCCGTACCGTGTCACCGAGCTCATCAACGACGTCGCCGTTCGGTTAGAGCTGTCGGCAGGTGCCCGACTCCATGATGTGTTTCATGTAGGTGTGCTGAAGAAGTTCATCGGACCACCGCCGGATGCACCGCCACCTTTGCCTTCCATCCAGAACGGGACAATGGTTCCGGAACCTCTTCGTGTCGAGCGAGCCCGTCTTCCGCGCGGTGTTCAACAGCTCCTGGTGCAATGGCGTGGAGAGCCGGCCCAGTCAGCTACTTGGGAGGATCTCGATGTTTTCCGCGAACAGTACCCGACTTTTTAGCTCGAGGACGAGCTGGATTTCGAGGAGGGGAGAGATGTCATGTACGGGCAAGCATACACCAGGCGTCGCAGAGCTGCACGCACGGAGGACGCGCTAGGCAACGTGCATGACCAGGACACGCTCGGTGGCTAAGTTAGGAAGTTTGAGAGTTAGTTTCTATTTCAGTTCCTTAATTCTAGGAGAGTTAGACTCGGATTGGTGGAGGTCTTTGGCCATATATATTGTAACCGCACGTTTGGTGAAAGGCAAGCAATACAGTATTAATCTATCTTCCTGTCTCTTCTCCAAAACTAAGCCGACGGCAGGGGGAAAAACCTCGCCGGCGACGACGGACCAAGGCTACGGTCTCCGTAGCCGAGGGCCAGCTACCCTAGGTCCCAACGCCCTTAACATCGACTCGGAGGCAACAGTAACAAACAAACAACCGCTGATATCCGCGATCGGTCCGAATTTGGCCCTCCGGCCGATCCTTGAAACCAGTGCCGAGTTTCCTACGCAGATCGATCGCATGCGCAGGCCCTTCATCGACACGCTGCCAACTGGTAGCAATTGTAGTAGATCGGATCACCAGGGTCTTCAGTTTAGCTCGAGGTCACGTGCATCCCCCCTGAACACCGCTTATGTTCCCGACGCCGCCGCTTGTCCATGACCCGCGCCAGTTACCGCTAGTCTCGCCGCGAGCTCCACTAGTGACACTGCTCCGGCTGTGCCCCGTTCGGCTTGGACCGCACGCAATAGCTGTCGTGGAAGACACATGTAGCGACCGGCAAATTAGAAAGAGAAAGGAAAAAAATTTGTGATTCGCCGCAGAAAAAACTAGATTGATCTAGTAATGAAACTTGGAGCGACTCACCCGACTGATAATTACTGCCATCAAGTTCGCAAGGGGATCATCGATGATCACCCCTACCTGGCGCGCCAGTTGTCGGTATTTTACCGGCAAGCCTACCTAGGGATATCCTAAGGTAGAAGACTTGTGGTCAGGGTGTCACCGAGATTAGGAACTCGATGGTGCAAGGAACACAAGGGTTTAGACAGATTCGGGCCACAGTATGTGTAATACCCTACGTCCTATATGATTTGTATTGCCTTGGGGTTATGCGTTATATTTTGGAGGGGTCCCTGCCCGCCCTTATATATCCTGGGGGGACAGAATTACATAGAAATCCTAGTCTGGTACGAGCTTAGGAGTCCTAACCAAGTACTCTCGGGTTGTTTCCTTCTGTACCAACTAGTTGTACTTGCGTACAATTACTTTACAGTATGGGACATGCCACACCCCTTACTCTAGAATGTTCTACGCCACGCGTGCAGTCCCGTTGCCCCGGGTCTGACAGGAACTTACCAGCAAGCCGGAGATCGAAGTTGATGCAGCCCCACATGCAGGAAAGAACTCGTGAAAAGAAAAACTACTGCAACTAAGGCGAAGTCGCCTAAAAGGAAAAAGAAGAAAAAAGTGAAAAAAAGGGTTTATGTATTTATCATTGGATGTCCTTTGTACACGTTCGGGGCAGCTATTTATAGCCTAAGCTACAAGCCCTAATCGATTACGACTTACAAATTATTTGATGACAAGAAACAGACTTTCCTATCAAAATGAAATAAAATCTAAAAGATAACTTGCTGACGTAGGCTTGCTAGCTCTTTCTATAGCCCCATCGGCTGCGACGCTTCTTCTAGCCCAAAAGCCGAATATGCTTCATTCCTCGTTCCTGGTCGGCGTCGGCCCATTCATCATTGCCCCATGATGCCATCTTCTCAGATATCAACCTCCTCTTCCATAGGCAATCATCTTAACAATCAGCCACTCAGGCAAACTTCAAGCCCTCTGATCAGCTTAGAACTTTTGACCCAGGTTTTAACCAGTTGTGCAAAAACGGTGTCAACAAATAGTTCTTTCCATTGATAGGGGGCCAATATATATACAAGATGAAGAGGCAAAGCCCAAGGGACATATGCCCCTTCAGGATTAGTAACTGCTAATAATGTCATTAACCACTAATTAAATAATTACAATAAATTGAACAGTAGCTAGAACACAGGATCGCAGCGATGAACGCCGCGACGACTACCTCTAGCTTTCTATTTCTGGACTCAAAACGAGGTGGATGATTACAACGGCCTCTTATAGACCACAGCGACACCCACGGAGGTCTCCTCCAACGCCATGCCGATCCGCTCGACCCGGACCACGCCATGCCCGAGCTTCACTCTCGACTGCAGAACGTGCTCCTCAATGCGCGGTTCACGCAACCCACTTGTACGCTCCTCCAACAGACTCTAACGCGCCCATCGAGCATCCCCTACGCTCGCGAGCTCAACCCAAACTACCTGGAACGCAACACGACGCGTTCGGACTCCACCATGACTGCAGGTTCTCTGCAGCTCACGCGTGACTCATCGACACACGCTACACAGGGACAAACACGACGCACACACTGATTCACACACGCCAGGAACACACCATGGCGTGTTTATTTCTAACATAGCTGATACACATTACGAACGAATTACTGGCTTTGCAATGATGGGGGTAGGAGTTGATAAGCCCATTGAATCATGTAGAGGAGGAACGAGCAATAATCAAACAGAAAGATGTAGGTATATCCATCCTGTGCTGAACATTTTCTTTAGACAAAAAGATCAGGCTTTTGAGATGTCAATTATTTACTGGATAGGGTTTAGGGTTTATTCTGTTTCCCACTAGCTTTTCTGCTTCTTCGACCCTGTCAATAGGTTTTTGATTACGCTCTTGTTCGTTTTTGCATGCATCGTGCTTTCAGACCATAAAAATTTATGGCTGTTCTGCCTCTGGCAGCGACTTCTTCCCTATACGAGATGTCGCAGTCAGGCTTCATTTTCCCCCTAATTTTTTCAATCCATAGCCTGAAGGCATGAGAGTGAATTACCACACCACCATTTCCTGCACCTCCACGAGGTGATGAGAACATGACAACCTCGGATACGACCATTCGACCAAATCAGCAGGTGAGCTCATTCCTATGTACTGCACCTTATGATTTTGAGAACGACATGCTACCTAATAATGTTATTATGGTTAGGAACAATGGAGAGGACTAGAGAGACCTTGAGAACAAGCTTGGAGGAATGGAGAGACAAGCCGGATGCCACACCAAGTTGGAGGCCCAGTACAACTCGAGGTCAAGTCCACCTCGGATTTAGGCATGATTGGGTGAATATTCGGGCATCATTTCGATGCTCACTACTTTCATCCCCGCTGATTTGCATCCGGCGAGCTCTAATGCAGTGGTCCGTGGATGCAAATATTTTCCCCTGGGAACATTTTTTTGCTCTTTATCTTACCTATTTTTTGCAGTGGTCAAACTTTTTTTTCACTAAAATTCTTTACCAGCATTTTCATTTTGGTTCAATACTCATCTCCTCTATTTTCACTTTGTCAGATTTGTTAACTGAACGAAGTTGAGCATTGGCTACAAACAACCAAGTTCTTACATACATCAGGTGAGTTTGTGTTTTCCTCTTATTTCAGATTCAGAGCTTTTAGTATGTAAATGAAGCGTTTTTACCATTAACTTTTGCATCCTAGATGATTCTGTGTATATTCTCCCATCCAATTGATTATGTTCAAATGGATCTGTATGGAGTTCAAGCCAATTGGGACGTCATGGTTTCTGGTAATGAGTTGATAAGCTTGTGAACTAATGGTCTGCAAGTAGTGCAAGAATTCCTTGTGCGATGAGCTTGAATTTAGGACAATTGCAATCAACGATTTCGGAAGAATGGGTAGGGGCGGCAGATTGCATTACAAATTTTAAGTGACTTATCATAAATTAGATACCAAAAATGTAGAATGTTGTCTAAATAATGGGATGCCATGTATTTGATCAAATTATAAATGGAAACTTTGTATCAATCATTTACTTCCATTTAGTTGCCAACAAAAATTTTGCTCCATATATGCTACGAGATCCTTAATTGTGTCATTGTTTCCTTACTATGGTGTCGTAACATTGCTTGAACATATTTTTTTAAACTTTTTTTGGTTTTAACTGTTTGTTAACACGTGCGTGACACACGTGCACCCTACTATGAACAGTAAGTGAACCATCATTTAGTAAATGTGGCATCCACATTCAGGCTCATAACTCAAGGCTAACACAAACTTTAGACCAACACAGTGAAATCATGCACATCTTCTGCATACCTGTCCATTACATTCGATAGACAAAACACAGAGAGTTGTGAGAGCAGTACAATAAAGGAGGCTTGCAGATGATTACTGCCACTATAAGCAGGCATCACTAGCTTCAGCGTACAGATCATCATATCATGACTGTAAAAGAGTTAAAGTACCAAATCACACTAGTTAACCTGTTAGGGACATAGATGGAGGGGCGGCCATGGCGGCAGTCGCCAGACCTTGAGGGGGTGGCGCAGGGGAGGCGGCGGCTACAGTAACAAGGGCGGGAGAGAGAATAAAAGGGATTAACCCTAATTACTTCTTAATTCGAAAAGTACAATATCTCCTCATATATATAGGGGAGATGAGATGACTCCTAAGCAACTTAATAGATTGGTTCTTATAATTGGAACTCAATCTAATTACAGAAGTCTAATGACCAATTGGGCCCTACTGGTCCCCCTCAAACCTGCCACGGCTGGGCCCTTCCTCCTCCTCTGGTAGGTCTTGCCAACCATAACATCTCTCCCCACCTGGAGAAACAGGTCGTCCTCGAGCTGGAATGTTGGTTAGACTTCTTTGATAATGTCACAATCCTCCCATAATGTGCTTGGTGCTGTTTGGTGTTTCCACTTTATTAGTACCTGCAGCTTGCCATGATACAGTCTGGATTTCGTTCCCTTTTCTGGTCACTACTATAGAAAACTTAATGGAGGCAGGCAAAATGGCTTAACCGACGCGGGCACGCCAACCGCCTCAGAGGCATGGTCACGGTTAATCGTGGCCTTAACCGAGGCGGGCGACCAACCGCCTCGGTTAATACCTTAATCGAGGCGGGCATTGTAAATGAACCGCCTCGGTTAATAGATTAACCGAGGTGGGCAATTTAATAGAACCACCTCGGTTAATGTATTAATGGAGGCGGTCAATTATTAATCGCCCGCCTCTGGTATGGTTTTTCAGAATAAAAAAAGCAAATTTATTTTGAATTTGAATTTGAAAATACATAGAAATCAGAAAACACGCGTATGAAGGATAAACACATATATTACATTCATTCATGTGTTGCCCTTACCGTTCCACGATCATCACACACTAATAAGTTTCATATTACATTCATGTTCATATAGTTCACAAAATAAGTTCATAAGATGTTCGGCAACTATCAGACCCGGGGCAGCGGGACTGCACACTTGGCATACATATTGGCGCATGGGCCATACCTTATCCTCATTATAACCAGTATAGAGCTAGGACTAGTCGGACGTAAGGAAACAACTGACAATGTACTCGGTGTAGTTTGTACGGTAGCCGGCAGTGTAGTTACAAGACCTTCTCACGTGTGGCTCGTCCTCGTGCAACAGATGCAGCAACTCCAAGGTATCCACATGTACGGCGGCCGAAGTGTCACAATCCGGACTTCTAGGTCCGCGAGGGCGACGAAGGCGCGGGCGTGGGAAACTGGCGGCAGCAATAGGCGTGGAGAGTTAGGGTTTCCATGCGCCCCGCCCCTATTTATATAGACCCCCTTAGGTGCCCACTAATGGGCTCAACCGAGGCCCATTAGTGCACCTAAGCCCAGACTAATTTGTATCAAATCCGCATTAGGCTTCCAGCCCCTTAAGTGTCAACCTCTACTGACCAATAATTGACAGCGGCCTCTAGCAAGACGTGTCAACTCCTATGCGTGCACAAAGATCAAATTAGACGAGCCATCACAATCCCTTTGCCTCACGATATTTGGTCTAGCTCCAATGCTGACCTCTCTTTCTCGATGCTATGATCCGGAATCTTTGGTTAACACTTAACCCTAGCACGACCATGCATTTCTTGATCCGATCACTCGAGGGGTCCAGAGATATCTCTCTCAAGTAGAGAGGGGCAAATCCCATCTTGACTAACCATATCTCACAACATGCTTCTTGACAAACCCAAGAACCACCTTTATAACTACCCAGTTACGGAGTAGCGTTTGATAGCTCCTAAGTAGGTCGGTTCATATCTTGAGCACATGCGACAATCTCAGGTCTAAGGACATAGCGTACACATTGTGTAATGAGAAATCACTATTTCTCGAGTTGGGTCTATCCAGCCACATGCCATACATGCGCCCACATTATTAGCTGGACATCTCATGTCTATGACTTGTGAAACATACTCATCAATTAATACATGTGCTAGTCTAATATTCATGTGTGTCCATACATAAACTCCGACTAGGAACAACTTTAGAATAACCATACAAGTAAAGAGTCTCACAAACAATTCACATAACTACCAATCAATACAAGTTGCCTTTTCATGGATATTCAATGAACACATATATAATACATCATGGATACAACAAAATATTATCATCTCTATGATTTCCTCTAGGGCATATTTGAAACAGTTTCCCACTTGCACTAGAGTCTAATCCTTAAGGTATCTAATACCCATAACTCTTGTGTGCGCTTCATGCTTAGGTTGTGGAAGAGGCTTTGTCAACGGATCAGCAACATTCAAATCTGTGTGTATCTTGCATATCTTGATCTCACCCCATCTCATGAACTCTTGTATGAGATGAAATTTTTGCAATACATGTTTGTTCTTCTGGTGATTCCTTGGCTCCTTAGACTGCGTTATTGCCCCATTGTTGTCACAGTAGAGGTTCAATGGGCTAGACGCATTTGGAAACACACCAAGCTTAATGACGAACTTCCTCAACCAAAAACCTTCCTTCGCAGCTTCAGAAGCTGCAATGTACTCGGCTTCCGTCGTAGAGTCGGCCACCGTATCTTGCTTGGAACTCTTCCAACTCACAACAACACCATTCAATGTGAATATAAAACCTGATTGCGACTTTAAATCGTCTTTGTCAGTTTGGAAGCTAGCATCAGTGTAACCCGTTACAGTGAGCTCCTCCTCACATCCATAGACTAGGAACACATCTTTAGTCCTTTTGAGGTACTTAAGGATGTTTTTCACAGATGTCCAGTGACTCTCACCTGGATCAGACTGATACCTGCTCGTAGCACTTAAGAGCATATGAGACATCCGGGCGTGTCCTTATCGTTGCGTACATGATTGAACCAATTGCCGAAGCGTATGGAACCTTGCTCATGTGATCCCGATCATCAGTCGTCGAGGGACACCGAGTCTTGCTGAGATGCATACCATGTGACATAGGCAAGAACCCTTTCTTTGATTGTTCAATACTGAAACGTTTTAATACCTTGTCAATGTAAGTATCTTGGCTTAATCCTATTAGCCTCCTTGATCTATCTCTATAGATCTTTATGCCCAGAACATATGCGGCTTTCCCTAAGTCCTTCATAGAAAAACTATTTTCCAGTGAAGTCATCCACATACAGGATTAGAAATGCTACAAAGCTCCCACTTTCCTTCTTGTAAACACAAGCTTCTTCTTTGTTCTGAAGAAAACCAAACCCTTTGACTACTTCATCAAAATGAATATTCCAACTTCGAGATGCTTGCTTCAACCCATAAATGGATTTCTGAAGTTTGCATACCTTTCCAGCATTGGTCGGATCGACAAAACCTTCGGGCTGTATCATATAGACGTCCTCATCCAGGTTTCCATTCAGAAAAGTTGTTTTGACATCCATCTGACATATCTCGTAATCGAAATACGCAGCTACTGCTAGAATGATCCGAATAGATTTAAGCATCGCTACAGGAAAGAATGTCTCGTCATAGTCAACTCCTTGAACTTGTCTAAACCCATTTGCTACAAGTCGAGATTTATAGATGTGAACATTTCCATCCATGTCTTTCTTCTCCTTATAGATCCATTTGCACTCTATGGCTTTAACACCATCAGGTGGGTCAACCAAGTTCCAAACTTGATTGTCTCCCATGGAGTCTATCTCGGATCTCATGGCACTCTGCCATTTCTCGGAATCTAGGTCCATCATCGCTTCTACATATGTTGCAGGCTCATCATTGTCCAACAATAATATCTCATGCGCTGCGCGGAGTCTTGCCGATCTTCGTGGCTGCAATGGTTCTTCTCTTGCACGGGTCTTCAACTTGTTCCGCTACATTAGCATCACTTGTTGAATCTTGCTCGATTGGCTCCTCTTGAACTTCTTCAAGATACACCTTCTGTCCACTTTTCTCCTTCCTAAGAAACTCTTTCTCTAAGAAAACACCGTTCCAAGCGACAAACACTTTGCCCTCTGATCGGTGGTAGAAATAATACCCTAAAGTTTCCTTTGGATATCCCACAAATATGCACTTATCCGATTTGGGAGTTAACTTATCCGATTGAAGTCGCTTGACAAAAACTTCACAATCCCAAATTTTCAGAAAAGACAAGCTGGGACTCTTCCCAGTCCACATCTCATATGGTGTCTTAACTATGGATTTTGACGGTACCCTATTTAGTGTGAAAGCTGCTGTTTCTAGAGCGTAACCCCAAAATGATATCGGTAGGTTTGACTGGCTCATCATCGACCGAACCATTCCAACAAAGTCCGATTACGTCGCTCGGACGCACCATTTCTCTGAGTTGTTCCAGGCGGCGTGAGCTGTGGAACAATTCCGCAACTCTTTAGATGATTGCTAAACTCGTGGCTCAAATACTCACCTCCTCGATCAGATCGCAGGGCCTTAATTTTCTTGCCACGTTGCTTTTCAACCTCATTCTGAAATTCCTTGAACTTTTCAAAGGTTTCAGACTTATGCTTCATCAAATAGACATAGTCATATCTACTCAAATCATCAGTGGAAGTTATGAAGTATTGGAATCCTCCTCTAGCAGTCGTGCTCATTGGCCCGCACACATCGTTATATATGAGTTCCAGCATAGTGACGGTTGAAATGTACGGAAAAACTTGTGTGCATATTCTTGTATGATAAAATTGTATATCAATCGCGTGTGTGTATCTAGCTACATACGTCTTTGCTATGCTATATAGATATGAATACAAGTATAAATACGAATGCTAGCTACACACAAACAGGCTATAGATACCAATACGAATATGAATTTGAATTAAAACAAAAAAAGGAATTCAAAAGCAAACAAATAAAAAAAGAAGTTAGTACCGCCAGGTATTACCGGCCGGTACTAAACTGCCGCGCACAGCGGCTGGCGTGGCAAGTAGCTTAGTACCAGATGGTATTACCAGCCGGTACTAACTGCTCCATTTAGTACCGGGCGTAGCGCCCGGTACTAAAATGCTGGCGGGTTAGTACCGCCTGACCTGTTGCAACTCGGACCGTCCCAGTTGGAACTGGGCGCGAACCAATTGCATCTGGGCAAACCAATTGCAACTGGACGCAAACTAGTTGCAACTCAGACCGACTTGGTTGCAACTGGACGCGAACCAGTTGCAACTCAAATGACCCGGATGCAACTGAACCGTCACAGTTGCAACTGAGAGGGTGTGTGTATTCTCTATACAAAATGCACCCAGGTGCATTATAACAAAATATTATATACACATACACACACATGCTATGCCACATCGATGTCTGAAGCTTTGGAACTTGGGATGGACCCCTTTTAGCAGTTTGGACTTTAGAGAACAAAAACATATTTTATAACTTTAGGGACCTGGTTGAAATATCGGGATAAGTTTAGGGACTTGTATTGCATTTTACTCTTATTTTAATATCCCCATATTTTTTTAGAAACACAATACAGACACAGACGCTCACAACACGCACGCACACTCACCCCTATGAATACACGCACGCAACCCTACCCCTATGAGCACTTCCGAGGGACCGAGCCGGCAAATCCTCGAGATTGATGAAATCACCACAGGCGCCTCGCTGTTGACGGGAATGTCGCCTACCACTGAAAGCACAACGCCGTTAAATCCTAGAAAATTCACTCCCACGGGGAGTCGAACCCAGGACCTCAGATGCTACTTAGGCTCTTTTAACCACTAGACTACGGGCCCTTTCGCTTAATATCCCCACTTTGTACCCGCACCACAATGATATGGTAGGTATTAAAGTTGTTATCCAAAATGCTAAACTGTAGGTCACCTACCATTTAGCTCTTTATTTGGATGCTAAACACAGTAAACAGTCGACCTCGCTTGCGGACTGTTCAGAGTATGGATTTGAGACATTGTTGCGTGTGCTCCTACAGACCTCATTATTCTTAACGCATCCCTTAGTAATAATGTTCGCTGCGCCAAACTCTACCTTCGGCCAGCACCATGGTATTCTGGCACGTGCCGTCTACTGCATTCGTGTCCACCTTCCACCATGCTCAGAGGATTTTCTCATATCATGAGTCATAATGTAGTGCCATGTACATCAATGAATTTACGAAGAGTGAGACGTTTTTGAACCATATTAGCAGAGATCGTCTGATATATTCTTTTGAGGAGCATTGTACCAATAAGGAAAGGAAGTGGCTCAACAGTTGAATAACTGTAAATTATCTCCTACTGATACATTTTTTTGAGAGAAAAAAAGAAAGACGATGCGCAGATGAGCATTGTACCAAGGAAAGGAAGTGGCTCAACATTTGAACAAACTGTGAGTTATGTGCTTCTGGTACATACAGGATTTAGCTTCAATTGAGTGCTACCGGTTCTTCAGCAGCAGCACTGTTAATTGTTCATCCACACTGTGCACTCCTACCGCCTGGTTCTGCGCTCTGCTTTGTGAATCAGAGGATAAATTCCTGCTAAGCAAGGAGCTAATGAAAAAGCCTCCTGTCAATACGGTCCGAATGCCATGAAGCACGACATGGTTGCCAGTGTGGCTAGAGCTTGGACTCTACTTCGCTGTCCAGGCAGGATACCTTCAGCAAATGTGTCAATGGCGCACATCATCTTGGAGGCAGAATTGCTTACTGCAGTCATAGCTCACGGGAAGGTTGAGCTCGGATTCCCTTTGCCTCCCTTTCCTACGTAGAGCCTAGTAAGGTTTAGCGAAACACAAGAAACTCATAATGTTCTCAAGCTTCCTCATGTTTATATATCCGCGAGACAGTGTGGCAGTACAACATATGAAACCTAACATGAGTGATTCACCCAAAATCTTGTGGATTTATTATATCTGAACTGTTCCATTTGGTGCAGGCTTAATTTGTACGGTACTAGCTGCTATCTCTTGGTAACCAAATCTTCAATTTAGAAACCATTTCTTTGCATTGAACAATGGTTTTGTTGATATGTAATCTCATAAGATATATGTTGAATATGTTTGAATCTCAACTGTGTAGTTTCCGTCGACCCATCTATAAACGAGGAGATTTTCTGTAGAACAATAACAAATGGTTCAATTTATTTTAGCCAAAACCTAAATTTATATATAATCAATTGAAGAAGCTCATCACATAAGGGATCAGGTACACGAGACAGCACAAATACGCCACATTCGCGTCATGCATTGCTAGCATGTCTATTTGTGTGTCCTATTCCTGGTTGCCTGAAAGTCGAGTTGTTCGTCGTCTGTCCGTGCAGCAAGAGCTTCTACTGCTACGCCGGTAAGATGGGAACTCTCCATGACTAGAAACGCTCCGCAGCTCAGAGCTACAGCCTGGTGCAGAGGGCGTACAAGTTGGGGCAGCTGTGATGACAGTTACTTGATCCGGACTCCTGCTGCTTCCCTTTCCTATTGACTTGATAGAAACTATCGTAGTTCTCATATCCTACCTATGTTTTGCATTGGTTCTCGATATAATATACTTGTATATGTCTTTACAATATTGAACCGCTCACTGTAATGAAACACAATACGTACTAGACAATAATGACCTGGGCTGATCTGTACGTACACAGGGTTCGTATCTTTATGATGCATGTTTTCTCAGGACTGCTTGCTTAACCATCAAAAGACCTCTAAATCAAAAATCGACCAGTGCTTCTTTGAAAATATTGGCAGTTGGAAAGTAAATGTGTGATCCTTTTGTTTATTACTCTTTTTTATACTACTAATTATTAGTGCAGTAACAGTGACTAATGACATCTATTACGATGTATCCAGGCCAATATACAAGTGACAACAGATAGGCAGAACCATCGATGCAACAACTAGATAAATCAGGTAGTAAAACAGAACTGAAGGCAATGTCAGGCAGCAGGAAGCAGCATGGGGAGATGCAAACTTATCAGATTAATGATCTCGTGAACATTATTTTCCACAGATAAAAATGCTCACAGTAAGCTCAGAATATCAAATTGATTGCACAATCATACATACCGCATACTAATTTTGATCACAATGCATTTTTTCACATTGAGGTGGTAACTATGACTTACGGCAAAACAGACTAGTACATATTTCAGTGTTATGTTAGTAACAATATTATCACCGAATCCAAGCCAGGGGCGGAGCCAGTAGGCTGCTCATCGATGTCAGCACATCGATGATTTTTTGTAAAATCAGTGAGGAAACACCATTCCACACTATTGATTATTGGAGCTGACACTGGTCTCTAATGGAGCTGACACCGGTGACTTCTGTGCCTGGCTCCGCCCCTGATCCAAACAAATATTTTTGACACATGGAAACAGTCTATCTCTATGACGATCAAGAGTAGCTAGACACATCTAGCTCAGCAGCTCCCGCTGCTATTTAGCCTTCCACACACCCTCCACGAGACCATTAGTTGATTGGTGCTACTAGAAATGTCAGCTGGAACTACACAGCTGCCTCATGTTTGGTCACGTAAGTCTTCATCTCAAGAGATGGACGAACTCCCGGTACCTCACTTTCCTACTTGATATAACTTGCTGACGACAATTAAGTTCCAGTTTTTATCTTGCCTATTATTTTCTCGTGGTGCTTTCTAAAATGGAAAGAGTGGTGGCTGGCATGCTCTACATATAAGCGTGGACATGGATATGCCAATATATACCGTCTTCAAGGAAACTCACTGCTAGAAAACGGAGCATTCGTCTGCGGCCCTTAGTAACGGCTGTCTAAGGGACACATTAAGTACCGGGCCAGGACTACAGTGCCCCTGGGAGCCCTTTAGCACCGGCTGGAGGCTCTAGCCGGTGCTAAACTGCTCCACTGACACCGGGGGGCAATGGCTACATTCCCCTCGGCGGCACTTTAGTACTGGCTGGAGCCGAGCCTCCAGCCGGTACTAAATGGAGCCGATGAGGCTTGGCTCCAGCCGGTACTAAATGGTGAGAGCTAGTACCAGCTGGAGCCTCCAGCCGGTACTAACCTGGCTCCTCAGTATATCAGCCAGCTTTCTACCTCCCCGAGCCATTCATTTGACCCGAGCTTGGGCTCTCTTCTTCCCCATAGCGTTCTAGAGATTTGCTGCCCATTTTAGTCAAGTTTTTAGGGGATTTCACAAAAGGTTAGCAACTTCATCCTCTCTTCTTTGGTGGTCTTTTTGCTTCGTTTCATGCTTTATACTTAGAGAAATTTGTGTTGATTGGAAGAGTAAGAATGAGCACGATTTTCTTGATATTTTCATGTTTATTTGGGATATATAGCTAGAAATGATGACTAGAATTGGAATATGGTTAGTTTGAATGTGGGAAATTTGGAGAGTAATTTTTTCCAATTTATTTCAAGTGACATGTATGTATGTATGTATATATCTTCATAGCAATATTGTTTTCATTTAATTTCAAGTGAAACGTGTATAGCCATTATTGTTATGATTTGAAGCTAGTGATTATAAAATAGCAAATTTTTTGAAGTGAAAAATGTATATACTTGGTATTTATTTTGTATTAAGAAGAAATTATTTTGACACTCTAATGACGTATTTATTCAGGCTCCCATCGAAACCATCATGAAGTTAAAAAAAAATCTTTGTTTCGGATATGGATATGTCATCAACCTTGATCCTGCGGTGTTAATACTGATATTTGAGGCCAATATCGATGTCCGCGATACCGTACGGTGCAGGGACGTGATGAAGGGGTACGGTCTTGGTCCCAATGTAGAAATCCTCACCTTTTAGCGAGGTGAGGATGGCACCATTAGGACCAAGACGGTATTGTCACATCCTTGTACCGCACGGTGTCACGGATATCGATGTTGGCCCCGAATGATAGTGTCAATACCGTAGGGTCAAGGTTGACGACATAACAATATCCTAAACAAAGATTTTTTTTCTTTTTGATGGTTTTTTTATAAGGAGCCTGAATAAATGTTCTGAACCATGATTGCATCGCACATATGGTGTTGGATGACAAGTGTTCGCAAACTGAAGAGTGTCAAAATAATTTGGGTTTAAAAATAACGATTTACTTGATATTTTCACTTTTTTTGAGATATATAGCTAGAAGTGATGATTAAAAGTAATTTTTTTATGCTATGAAGCTTGTGAAATTTATAATTAGTGAATGTGAATCCAAAGACTTTATTATGTTATTTTTTTGTATTGGAGCGTCGTGCTCTTGCTCAAGCATCGGTACGCAACCATTTGAGCCGCACCGGCCATTCATATGAGTTCCACCCTGAAGAACGTCTTAGACTTGTTAGCGGTCGTATTCGTCGTTGGATTAAGAAAGCATTTGATTGTCTCACACTATGTAATGCAAGAGGCAAATTTGAGCGTGAATTTAATGTTGACTTGCATGGTACGAATGATGATCGCGAGTTGATGGCTTGACGTAATGCTAGGCGCAAAGCGTCAGGGATGGCAAAAATTGATCGTTCGGTGTCGAGACTGCGCGAGACGGTTCACAAGGCATCAGTCAATAGGTTTCATGAGTAGTTTGTATTAGCATTGTTGGTTTTTATGCATTTTAAGTAATCATGTTGCAAAATGGATGATGTGTACTAATAATGTAGACCTTTTTAATTAGTCATGGTGTCATGTTGTGTAATGGATAATGTAATGATAAGTAGATCTCTTAATTTTTCTTAATTATTCATATTATTTGTGTTTGTTTAATTTGAATGTCATTTAATTATGTAATTTAATTCGAATGTATTTGTAATATGATTTTGTCATTAATAAAGATGTGCGACCTTGATTATAGATTAGTATTAAAGAATTGTTAAGCCCTATCACATTAACCTAAATCGCTCATCTATAGTGTCCCTAAATGGAAAAATATGGTTGCAGATGGAGCGACAATGGATGTACGGCGACCGGTGCACCATGGCGTGAATTAATGGCCTAAAGTCTTTTCTCGATGCGGCTGAGGCTCAATGGTCATTGAAAGGTTTCATGTGTTGTCCATGCCGCTTTTGCAGAAATAACAAGGAATTTTCTAAAAGAAACACTCTACATGCCCATCTTTACGAAAGGGGTTTCATGGATAACTATACTCTTTGGACCAAGCACGGTGAACCTGGAGTTCTGATGGAAGATGATGAAGATAATGATGATGATAACAATATTTCGGACCTGGCTCACTTATATGAAGCGGGTGCTTTTAATGATGAACCAATGGACAAGGCTGAAGAGAATGCCACAGAAAAGGTACCACATGACAATCTAGGTCAGGTTTTGCTAGATGCACAGAAAGATAGTGAAACTGTGAAGGAGTCAAAGAAGTTTGAGGCGATGTTAGAGGATCACAAAAAGTTATTGTATCCAGATTGCAAACAAGGGCACATGAAGTTGGGTAGCACACTGGAATTGCTGCAGTGGAAGGCAACAAATGATGTTACCGATAAAGGCTTTGAGGAGCTACTGGGAATAGTATAGAACATGCTTCCCGAGGGCAACGAATTGCCCTCATCAACATATGAAGAAAAAAAGGTTGTTTGCCCTCTTGGATTGGATGTACAGAAGATTCACTCATGTCTAAACGACTGTATCCTTTATCGCAATGAATATGAGAATTTGGATGCTTGTCCTGTTTGCGACGCAAAGCAGTATAAGATCAGGCAAAAGGATACTGATGATGGCGGTACAAAAATTCCTGCTAAAGTTATGTGGTATTTACCTATAATACCATGTTTCAAGCGCCTTTTCAGAAACAAGTCACACGCTAAGTTGATGCGGTGGCACCAAGAAGACCGTAAGCAGGATTAGATGCTGAGACACCCCGCAGATGGGTCCCTATGGAGAAACGTGAATAGAGAATTCCCAAAGTTTAACAAGGACGCAAGGAATATAAGGTTTGGTTTGAGTACGGATGGAATGAATCCATTCGGCGAGTGGGGGAGCAGTCACAGTACATGGGCTGTGACTCTATGTATGTACAACCTTCCTTCTTGGTTATGCATGAAGCAGAAGTACATCATGATGCCTCTGCTTATCCAAGGCCCAAAAAAACCTGGCAACGACCTTGATGTGTACCTTCGACTGTTGATTGATGAGTTATTACTGTTGTGGAACGAAGAAGGTGTACGTGTGTGGGATGAGTATAAACAAGAAACTTTCAACCTCCAAGCATTGCTTTTCGTAACCATCAATGATTGGTCTGCACTTAGCAACCTGTCAGGATAGTCGAACAAGGGATACCAGGCATGCATCCACTGTTTAGATGAAACTGACAATTTTTATTTGAAACATTGTCGAAAGGTCGTTTAATGGGCCATCCTCGATTTCTTCCCCTCAACCACCCCTTAAGAGGGAAATGCAAACATTTTGAAGGGGAGTCTGAAACTCGTGCTAAACCAATGTTCCATGAAGGAAAGTGTGTTTTCTCGATGATAAAGGATGTGCGTGTAGTGTTTGGAAAGGGTCGTGGCAGCCAACAAGTTCCGAATGACGAAAACGGGCATGCACCAATGTGGAAGAAGAAGTCTATATTGTGGGACCTACCATATTGGGAAACCTTAGAGGTCTGCAACGCAATTGACGTGATGCACCTGACGAAGAATCTTTACGTGAACGTGCTAGGTTTCGTAGGCACGTGTGGTCAAGGAAAAGATACACTCGAAGCAAGGCGTGATCTGAAAGAAATGAAACAAAGGAAAGACCTATGTCCTGAAAAGAGAGACAATGGACAACACTACTTGCGTCCTGCTAGCTACACTCTCAGCAAAGAGGAGAAGCAAAACTTGTTCAATTGTTTGAACAGTATGAAGGTACCATCCGGATACTCCTCAAATATACAGGGAAGAATAAATATGAAAGAGAAGAAGTTCACAAACTTAAAGTCGCATGACTGTCATGTCCTGATGACACAATTGCTCCCGGTTGCATTGAGCGGTATTATACCGGAGAATGTAAGATTGGCAATCATGAAGCTATGTGCCTTCCTGAATGAAATTTCGTGGAAGGCAATCGATCCAAATAAGCTCATAAATTTACAGATTGATGTGGTCCAATGTCTTGTCAGCATTGAGATGGTGTTTCCACCATCATTCTTTAATATTATGACACATCTCCTCGTGCACATTGTGAAAGAGATAAGCATTTTGGGCCCAGTATTCCTACACAATATGTTCCCTTTCGAGAGGTACATGGCAGTGCTAAAGAAGTACGTTCGCAATTGTTCTCATCCAGAAGGTTGTATTGCTAAGGCTTACGGAACAGAGGACGTCATTGAGTTTTGTGTTGACTTTATTGATGAGCTTAGTCCGATTGGGGTTCCCATGTCACGCCACGAAGGCAGGCTGAAGGGAAAGGGCACACTAGGGAAGAAATCTAGTGTTAACATCCCTGGTAAGGAAATCCGCAAAGCAAACTTCACGGTTCTACAGAATTGATCCCTGATGGCTCCATATATCGAGGAACACATGAATATTGTACGGTCTGAAAACCTGGGCAAGTCTGAGACCTGGATCACATGTCATCACATAGATACCTTCGCTATTTGGCTCAGAAGAAAATTCATGGGTGACAGCACAATTGATGAACAACTTCAATGGTTGGCTAGGGGACCATCAATCACAATCATGCAATACCAAGGGTATGAGATCAATGGCTATACATTTTACACTAGAGCCCAAGATGAAAAGAGTACGAACCAAAATAGTGGCATGCATATAGACACAATAGGAAATGATGGAAAAAAGGACAACTACTTTGGTGTCATAGAGGAGATATGGGAACTAGACTTTAGACCTTTGAAGATTCCTCTGTTTCGCTACCAATGGGTGAATCGAGCTGGAGGAGGCATGATGACAGACCGGTATGGGATGACAATAGTGGACTTCAAAAAGATTGGATATAAAGATGAACCATTCGTCCTAGTCAGAAGATTTTGATCAGTGATGATCTTCCTCCATTCTCAGTTAATATTGATCCCAACATCCTATTTTAATAGTCCTTTGAAGATTCCTCTGTTTCGCTGCCAATGGGTGAATCGAGCTGGAGGAGGCATGACGACAGACCGGTATGGGATGACAATAGTGGACTTCAAAAAGATTGGATATAAAGTTGAACCATTCGTCCTAGTCAGAAGATTTTGATCAGTGATGATCTTCCTCCATTCTCAGTTAATGTTGACCCCAACATCCTATTATCCAAAGAGGACGCTCCTTACTTACGCCGCGATGACAACCAAGGGACATTCGTCGAACGGAAGATTATCAATGTTCCATTAAATAATGATAAGTAATTTTGTGTAACCATTATGTAGTATTTTGTGATTTAATTATGTAATTTGTGTAACTATTATGTAATTTATGAAGTGATATAATTATGTAATTTATGTAACTATTATGTAATTTATGAAGTGATATCAAAATGTTATATATTTCCTTTTTTGAACCTATATTTAATTTATTTCAAACAAAAACTATTTCAAAAATTATAAAAGGTAATTTGGAATCAATTTGTTGAATTAAGTGCATAGAATTATATGTCATCTGATAAAGTGATGAAAACTATAGAATACTATAATTTTGCATGTTAAAATATTATGTATTTATATTTTTGTTACGACTAAGTGTTGATGTCAACCTTTTTTATTTTTCAGATATTTCAAATAATTTTCAAAATTGTAGAAAATTGAACAAGTTGTTGTATTACACTGATGAAATATATTTGTATGAAAAATGATTCCATGTATTTATGATTTGATTTGATTTTATTTGTTTTATTATAGTCATTATTTTTGTATGAGATATATTTTGTCATTATAAATATTTGATGTACAACTGCAAGTATTTATACATCTCCATGTATTTATACAAGTCATTATATTTCTTTATTGTCATTTGTTGGATTAAAATGGTCGTAGAAATTTGTAGAATAGTGTACAAAATTGTAGAAAATTGTAGAATAGTGTACAAAATTATAGAAAATTGCAGATATTGTACAATAATTTATGATCTCTTAGGTTCTAATTAATTTCATTGTAGTCATTATTTGTATGAAAAATATTTTATTAATTTTTGTAGAAAAATTGAACAAGTTATTTGTAACAAAGTGCCGATATTTTTCTATGAGAAATGATCTGATTAATTTGTTTCTTATGATCTGATTTATTTGTACAACTTCATGTATTTATACAAGTCATTGTAGAAAAATTGTAGAAATGTGTGAAATTTAAGAAAATTGTAGAAAAATGAAGAAAATTGTACAAAAACTTTACAGTTCTATAAATTATATTTTATCAACGTAGGAATCGAAACGGGACCTAGTGATGATGAGCAGGAGTTCATTCTTCACAATATGATTCGTGAAGGAACCCTAGACCCACAGACGTCCTTCAAAGCTGATGCACAAATTGTGGATGACGGCAGCTAGTATCTTATTGAAACTGGCGATGGCGATTCAGAGCATCTACAAATTGCTCAGCAATAGGATGAAGCCGAGGTATATGGATTTCATGTAAATATACATATACATATACATATACATATACATATACATATACATATACATATACATATACATATACATATACAAATACATATACATATACATATACATATACATATACATATACATATACATATACATATACATATACATATACATATGAATTCATTCTCTACGTATGAAATGCGTGTATTATAGATAATTTTGCAGGCGTTTGGATCGAGGAAGCCAAAATGGAAACGTGGCTCCAAAAGAAAGATAGAGGGGCGTACCACCATCACATCAATGGACTCAGACGGTGAACCAAAGACTCCTAAGGGTGTTGATAGGACAGTGGTGAACCAATGTGGATATTATGTCAGGAAAAACATCCCCATCAGCTACATGTTATGGAAGAAAGTCCAAAGCAATGATAATGAGGCATATGTCACCCTCGACACAGAGAAGGAAATGTTATGGAGACAAGTCAAAGAACACTTCAATTTTCTACTTGAGAAAAACGAAGTCTTCAAGAAATGGGTCATGAGGAAGATGGCTATTTCTTTTCAGACATTCAAGAAAAACTTGAGCAAAGACTACGTCAAAAAGGGCCTCACGCCTGACTTTGAGAACCAACATGATTTCTAGGATGAATTCGTGCATTATAAGTTGTCCGATGTCAGCTATGGGCGAACAGAACATGCCAAAACCAATGCGAGCAAGAAGATTCACTTCCATCATCTAGGTCAAGGAGGATATTCATCGGACATTCAATTGGCCATTACGAGCAGAGTATTTCTTCTATGCTCATGGAGGCTCACTAGATCCAGAGGATGGATCGTTCATGACTACGGATTGACTAAGAGAAGCGGTTGCCCGGCTCAAGATGGCACTTCAGGCCGTTCAATCAGAAACTTTGAAGCCTAATAGAGAGAAAGATGAGCTGACTTACGCTCTTGGGACCCCGGAACACACAGGACGTGTCCGTGGCATGGGTGTAGTTCCATGAAAGCATGGCTTCTGTGCAAATATCTATACTTATCGAATCCAATTTAGAAGGAAGGCCGAAGAGGATGAAAAGGTGCATGCCCTAGAAGAAAGAGTAGCTACGATTGAAAGTGCATTGGTAGCTTCCAATCGACAACAAGATGCTCCATCTGTTCCTAATATGGAGAGCAGCCCCGAGCTCGGATCTCAACGCCGTAGCAACGTCGCTTCCACGGAGCACCCAACTGCGGACCGAACTGAAATGGTTGGAGACAACGAACAACGACGTTACCCCGTGGACTATATCGCCGTCAGGACCCCCTACGAGCTTCTTTTTCAACAAAGAAGAAAGATTAAAGTTGTGGCTCATGGTGTTGCCGAAGTACCTGTCGAAGGCGGGACAATTCATGGCGTGCCGATTCCTAAAGGATATGCTAGAGTCATGGTTGACCGAGTCGAGAAAGGATGGGAAGACCTCAACCTCGAGATCCCCGGAGGCGATGGAGAACCGGAACTACTACAAGCCCTCCACACATGGATCTATTGGAAGAAGCAGTACATAAGATTTCGGGGAGGAACCACAAATCCTGCAGCATCGCCTAAGGACATGGCAAGGCCAAGATCACCAACGCCACAAACCGACATGGGTCTGCCGTCACCAGCCGCTCAAAGGGGCCCCAGCATGGATCTCCCATCATCAACCGCTCAAATGGGGCCCAACATGGATCCGCTGTCCTCACCAGCCGCTCAAATGGACCACAACATGGATCCACCAGCACCGGCGAGTCAAAGAGAACCTAGCACGAGTCCGTCACCTCCTAAGGTCAAGAAGAATGCAAAAAGGCTTGGGTCCCGCCACCGCCACCTCCTAGGAAGAAGAAGACCCAACCCAAGAAGAAAGAGAGGCCTCCACCCGAGAAGTTACCATATGATATGACTCAAGCGGAATTGGATGCTAGCGTGAAAAAGCATGTTAAAGAACAACTCGCGCCAAAGGATAAGCCAGAGCCGAAACAACCGATCGATCCAACCGGGAAAAAGCACTTCATAGCCATGTGCCAACTAAGGCAGGAAGAAAGACTATCAGACTACGAACACTCGATCACAAAGTCTTATCAGAAGAAGAGCAATCGTCGCTACAACCAAGTTCCGCAGCTCGGAGAACAGTCAAACCAATCAATACCTCCACTTGTAGTTCTTTCAAAGGAGAATGAAGCTATGGCTGAGTTTGTGATGGAATCGACTCTCACAAAAGCCCGACTCCTAGGGCAGGCTGAAATTCAGAAGCACCCAGGGTCAGAAAGAAAACCATTTGAAATGGGTGAACCTCTTATGTGGCAGGAGTTGGTGGACATCCTACCAACGAGGATGCGGGAGTTGCATAGATGGTACTTGAAGGAATCTAGAGATGGAATCATAATGTTCGCAGCTCGAATTAAAAATGATGATTTCCATCGGGGGCCCGATAACGTATGGATCGAGTTTGAGAGTCTTTTGTTTCTATACCATCAAGCTGCTCTAGATAAGTCCCTCCTCAGTGTATTTTGTATGTAAGTATCTCCTCTCATTTCTATATTGTAGCTCTACTAGTTCTGGGCTTTCTCATCCCCTCTTTTATTTTGTATCATGTATAGGTTGAAGGTGCAAGAATGCCGCAGAAGGGGTTACTATAACGTCGGCTTCATGGACCCGGATGTTATACACGAGAAAAGCGTACCCAAATGGCCAAATAGGACCATCAAAAATATATTCATGGCCTTGGATGGGCAGAATACGTGTGAATTCATTCTGTTGCCGTACAACTTCGAGTAAGCACTTCAACTATATATGTTTTCCGTGCCTTCATTTGATAATATGTATATCGGACATTTCATATGTATATGTGCATCAGCAGCTATCACTGGATCTTGCTATGTATTGAGATTGATAAATCCCGGGTGGTCGTGTTTGACTCTCAGAGAACACCGACAGCTAAATATCAAGACTTCATAAATCTCCTCCAAAAAGCATGGGCTCTATTCCTCAAAAAGCACATAGGAATCTCAGAGAACCGGGGTGAAGTTTCTTTGAAAATAGACATGCCAGTATGAATACAATTCTCGCACATCTAGTTTCATTTCTTTAATCACCATTAATATTTCATAACCCTATGTGTGTGTGTGTATAGTGTATGAGATAGGCGCCCGGAAATAACTTATGCGGGTACTACGTATGTGAGTTCATCCACAACTTTTGCGGCCTGAAGAAAATGACACAAAGAGAATTTGAAGTAAGTTAAAAATTAAGAAGGATTCCTTTGTTTTAATTCCATACAAGTATTGATTTAAATAAATAATGTTTGTGCGTGACAAATCTTCAAAATGAAAGAGGACCTCATCAAACAGGAAAGAGTTAGGGCGGTTCAAGATGAAATATGTGGATTCTTGCTAGATGAGGTTATAAATCCCAACGGAGAATTTTATACAGATCATAGGATAAGCGTGGCTAGATTAGATCCAAACAGAGATGACGACGGTGATGGTTCAATTGTACGGAAAAACTTGTGTGCATATTCTTGTATTATGAAATTGTATATCAATCGTGTGTGTGTGTGTGTGTGTGTATACATCTTTGCTATGCAATATACATATGAATACAACTATAAATACGAATGCTAGCTACACACAAATGGGCTATAGATACGAATACGAATATGAATTCGAATTCGAATTAAAACCAAAAAAGGGAATTCAAAAGAAAACAAATAAAAAAAGAAGTTAGTACCGGCTGGTATTACCAGCCGGTAGTAAACTGCCATTCACGGCGGCTGGCGTAGTAGCAGCTTAGTAATGGCTGGTAACACCAGCCGGTTCTAACTACTCCATTTAGTACCGGGCGTAGCGCCTAGTACTAAAATGCTAATGCTAATACGAATGCTAGCTACACACAAATGGGCTATAGATACGAATACGAATACGAATTCGAATTAAAACCAAAAAAAGGAATTCAAAAGCAAACAAATAAAAAAAGAAGTTAGTACCGGCTAGTATTACCAGCCGGTACTAAACTGCCGTGCACGGCGGCTGGCGTGGCAAGCAGCTTAGTAACGGCTGGTAACACCAGCCGGTTCTAACTGCTCCATTTAGTACCGGCGTAGCGCCCGGTACTAAAATGCTGGCGGGTTAGTACCGCCTGGCCTGTACCGGGTGGGAAACCGGTACTAACCGGGGGTCCCCGCCCGGTACGTATGTGAGATTCTCCAGCAGTGACTATTGCGTCTGTGTACAACTGTGAACCAGTTACTGACCATCTACAGTGTTGACCGTGAAATAGACATTAAGTTTTGAGATATTGCGATGGTATTCTTAATTAGGCCCGAGGAAGGTACAAGGATAATGTTAGTAGAGTAGAGTGTTGATAGATAGTTTTGTTTTTGAAAAAGTTGAAATTACTCCTCCCAACTATGTTTGAAATCCACATAACCCCTCTAAACTAAAAAATTGTTTTATAGTTTAATAAAGGGGTTATGTAGACTTCAGTCAGAGTTAGGTAGTAATTTGGGCTTTTTCATTTTTTTTAGAGAAAGGGAATGTTTCTGGCCTTTGCAACCGCCCACAAGCAATTTTTCACTACTACCAAATCTATCGTTGCAAACGCCCTATCACTGCCAGTTTGAACTGAATCGGCGGTGATAGGTTCAAATGGCATCACCATGAGGTCGTATTACCGGCAGTGATGATGGTATCACCCTAAGTTTGTAATACGATCCGACGGTGATGCCATTTGAATCCTATCTATTTCCCCCTTCCTCTCTCAGTCCCTCTCATTTTCTCTCCTGGTCCTTCTCTCTCCCTCTCCCTTCTCATGCCTTCCCACGCTTCCTCCCCTCCCCTTATCTCCCCCCACCAGCTCCTCTCCCTTCCCATGCCACGGCAAGGAGCAGGCGGCCGCGCAGCAAGGCTGTGGAGCACACAACGCAGAGCCGGTGCAACGCAGCGTGGGGTGGAGCGGCAGTGCAGGTCCACGGAGCGCGGGGCATAGCGGGCGCGCCTACACGGGTGCGACGGCCTATTTTTTCCTTTTTCTTTGTTTTTTGAGAAGGGTACCACCGCTGGATCTAGAATGGGCGGTGATGGCTCAATCTATCACCGCCGATTTAAATCAAACACTCCTCAAAACCGGCGGTGGTGGTCTTTTTGACAGGTGATGATGGGGCGTTGGAGTAGTGTTTACAACATTCTTAGTTCAAAATCTAATAATAAAATAATAAGGAAAGGTGTACCCAGACCAAGGAAATAATCAGAAGTGAAGTCTATTATTGCTTCTCTATCTATCTTTTGAAAAGATTCTTCACTTCCGGATTACCACTATGTCCTTTAGTCCATCGTTAGATAAGATGAAGGCTTACAAAGATGTGGAAGTGGGTCCGATCAACATTGGAGAAGATGTCATCCGGACGAGAAATCCGCCGCCTTTAGCTTTCAAAATAGTATTGATCTGTTCATGGAGATAGTTGACAGTTTGACATGTTGGTCTGTTCATCAATGGATAAGATTAAGACAGGTTATGGGCCTTTCAATCCAAGAGTTGAGCTCATCCGACCTTCCACTGAACCAACTTGAAGATCAACGGCAGTTAAGGTAAGCTCTTGATGTGTTTCTTTGAATGGTGAATGAGGAAAAACCTCAGGTTCTTGCATGCCGGGCAAGGCATTTGGCTTCTTCAGCCGACCCTGTTAGAGATATTAGAGATCATGTAACACTTGTTATCTTGGTACAATATGGGAAGACCGGGCTCAATAGGTAGTTAAGATATCCTTATAACTTGTAACTCAAATATAGATGAGCCTGGTCTATCTTTAAGTTGTTGTCATGCTTGTAATCCACCGCAAGGGATATTCCTGCGTCTAGATAACATGGAACCATGGGCGTCTAAGAGACACCACGTTAAAACTAAAGCTTCCGCACCTATGGTGTTTTACATGGTCATCAGAGCCATAGATTAGATCCAAAGCCCTTCCACCAAAGCCATGGCGAGCAACTCTTCATCTGGATTTGCGAGCAACCCTTTGTTCGCTCTTCCCATTACTGAGAAGCTATCAAAGAATAACCATGCGATGTGGAAGGCCCAGGTCCAAGAGGCGACCAGTGGTGCTCGCCTCTATGAGCACCTCAGCGGCATGACAAAGGTGTCGGCCATGGAGATTGAAGCAAAGGTGGATGGGAAGACTATCAACCTCCTCAATCCTGCCTATGTGGAGTGGTATGCATCTGACCAGCAAGTTCTGGGGCTGCTCCTCTCGGCTGTGTCAAGGGACATCCTTGCTCAGGTAGCTACCAAGGAGACGACCACTAATGCACAGGACACGCTTGAGGCAATGTTCTCATCTCAAACAAGGGCGCGCGTGCAGTGAACATGCGGTTGGTGCTCGTGACCACGCAGAAGGGCAACAACACCGTTGTTGATTACGTGGCGAAGATGAAGGCACTTGGTGACAACATGGTGGCCGCCGGGAGACCTCTTGAAGATGAAGAGCTTGTTGAGTATATTCTCACCGGGCTAGACCAGGACTTCAATCCAGTTGTCACGACACTGGTTGCTAGGATGGATCCTATCCCGGTCAGCGAGGTTTACTCCCAATTGCTCGCATTTGAGACCAGGATGGACCTAATCAGCAATGGCCATTGCTCTTCTGCTTCCTCCGCAAATTCAGCAAGTCGGGGAGGCAAGGTTGGTCGTGTTGGACAAGGTGGAGGTCGTCGCTACGGCAACGGAGGCCGTGGCGGCCAAGGCGGTCACGGCTCAAGCAGCTGCAACGGGGGCAACTACAACAACCTACGCCAGAACCAAGGCTCTAGCAAGCGGCGCTTCAACAACACCAGCACCAAAAGGAATCCCACCAATGACGTTCTGATGTGCCAAGTCTATTACAAGATTGGTGTTGACGGTGCTTAAGTACCATAGTTAGGCCGTCAATTCCTACATAAAACACCGAAAAGACAAGCATCAACATTAGTGGTAGGGATTATTAGTAACAAATTCCACAAGTGTTGGTGAATATTTGTATGAAAGCCAATTAGAGGAGAAAACACACCTCAAGAGCAAGGGATTACACCTCTCAATCCAAGTGCACACCCTTTCGGCCAATCAGGCGCAAGCACAAGGATCCATGGGCCCACCAGAGGGGGTAAACTGACTCAACCTGGCTCGTGGCACCCATAACCGATGTAAGGGCCCACTGGGCAATCACCCTGCCAAAGGATAAGGTGGTGGGAACCAGGATGAGCTCCACCGATCTTCCCCTTCCATGTGGCGCCTCCACAGCTCTCCCCAATGTCGGTTCCAGGTGACTCCACCTATTTTGTCGGCTGAGAGCTCACCCCTATAAATACAAGGGGAGGGGCTTACATATGAGAGACACTTCAGCATCCCCCTCTTGTGCTTACACTCTTGCATTTGAGCTCAAGGCTCCTTAGAGGTAGTGCTTAGGAGACAGGGAGAGAGTGAGGGGTAGTTCGGAGGGGCGCCAGGCATGTTGGTGCTCTTCTCTAGCGTGTAACTCTATGGATGCTGCTACATTCTTCGGGGTTAGTAAGTGTTCGTGGGTGGTTCCTTCTCTTAGTGTTATACTTAGTTGCATGAGTAGCCTTATTCCCTTGCTATAATAGTATAGGCTTGAGTGCTCTCATGTATGTCTACAGTATAGGCTATTAGTTCTAGTAGTTGAGTGAGATCAGTTCTCTTACTTGCGGGTTCGTCGCTATGTATTTCTAAGAGTGTTGTAGTTTGCTTCAGGAGTTCAAACATAGTTAGACTGTAGTAGTAATCCATAGTGTAGATGTGGTGTTTAGGCTGAGGGTTTGTTGGCGGTCGATTTCAATGATTTTTACCGCCAATATTTCTCCGGTTTTCATGATTTATAAGCCAAAACTAAGTTAAGACTAACCACACTAACAAGTTCCATAAGTTTTGTCACATTTATCATTTCAGGAACTTAGTGTGCGAAATTGGGCCGAACTGGGAGAAATCCTAGGCCGGCCGGCCTGGCTCCCCCACTTCTGGCCACGTCATCGATCCAGGAATGAAGAAACACAACTAGGATGATCAGGGATCATGCACTTGAAGTCGGTTTGATCCGAGGACCCGAAAGGCTTCGCACACGGATCAAAGGGCCCACATGCATGTCCAAAGCAGTTGCTTAACTAAAAAGCAACAGTTACCGACCTCAGGAGGTGATCAGAGATGTCCACGCAAAGGTCAGTGCCAAGTGGCACCATCCCCAAGTGGCACCGACCTAGAAGTGGATCGAGCCAAGATCGAAGTCATCGAGCAGTTACCACCGCCGACAATTGTCAAGGGAGTTCAGAGTTTTCTAGGTCATGCTAGCTTTTATAAGAGATTCATCAAGGATTTCTCCCATATTGCCAGACCTCTGACAAGTCTCCTGGCCAAGGAGACCCCATTCAACTTCGACAAAGATTGCCTCGTAGCCTTCTATACACTCAAAAAGGCACTGGTGTCTGCACCCATCATACAACCACCGAATTGGAGTCTTCCATTCGAGATCATGTGCGATGCAAATGACTACGCCGTCGGCGCAGTGCTCGGTCAATGCAAGGATAAGCAGTTTTATGCCATATCTTATGCAAGCAAGACATTGACCGGACCTCAGTTAAACTATGCAACAATGGAGAAGGAACTTTTGGCAGTGGTGTTCACCATTGACAAGTTCAGATCCTACTTGGTCGGTGCCAAGGTGATAGTATACACAGAATATGCTGCACTGAAGTACCTCCTTACCAAGAAGGATGCAAAGCCATGACTCATCCGTTGGATTCCGCTTCTACAAGAATTTGATCTAGAGATCAGAGATAAGAAAGAAGCAGATAATTGTGTGGCAGACCATCTCTCAAGAATGCAATTCAAGGGATCAGATCTACCGATCGACGATTACTTGAGCGATGACACTCTCCTGAAGGTTTCTACATCCAGCCCATGGTATGCCAATTTAGTAAATTTCATGTTGGCTGGATAAATACCTCCAGGAGAAGACAAAAAAAGATTGATCCACCTCAACAAGTATCACCTATGGGATGATCCCTATCTCTTCAAGGTCTGTGCTGATGGCTTACTCCGCCGCTGCATCCTGCTATGTGAGACCCGCAAGATTCTTGAGCGTTGCCACTCCTCACCCTATGGAGGGCATTACGGAGCATTTCGGACCCACGCTAAGGTTTGGCAGAGTGGATTCTTCTGGCCAACTATGTATGGAGACGCAAAGGAATTTGTGCGGCGATGCCCAAGATGTCAGAATCACAGGAACATCAATTCCCGAGATACATTGCCATTGAAGAGCAACCTTCAAGTGGAGATATTCAATGTCTGGGGAATAGACTTCATGGGTCCTTTCCCGATATCAGAGCAGTGCAAATATATCTTGGTGGTCGTGGACTATGTGTCCAAATGGGTTGAAGCACTTCCCTGCGTGCGGCCGACTCAAACAACTCGATGAAAATGTTTCACGAAATTATATTTTCTCGCTTCGGAGTTCCAAGAGTCGTGATTAGTGATGGAGGCTCACACTTCATTGATAAGACATTTAGGAAGTGTCTCAGCGAGTTGGGAGTAGACCACCGGGTTGCGACTCTGTACCATCCCCAGACAAGTGGTCAAGCAGAAACGTCAAACAAGCAAATCAAGAACATTCTGCATAAGGCAGTAAATGCTATGGGGAAGGAATGGAGGAGCAAATAGCCTGAGGCACTATGGGCTTATCAAACAGCTTTCAAGACCCTGATAGGTATGACACCGTACCAACTAGTTTATGGCAAAACTTGCCATTTACCGGTTGAGCTGGAATTCAAATCCCATTGGGCGATCAAGATGTGGAACATGGATCTCCAATGAGCTGGAGTGAAACGACAAATCCAATTAGCTGAATTGGATGAATGGAGTGAGAAGGCCTACCACAGCTCCAAGTTATACAAGGAACGGACAAAACGATGGCATGACAAGTGAATCAAGATCAAGCAATTCAAAACGGGAGACAAGGTACTCCTCTTTAATTCTCGTGTTCGTTTGTTAGGTCATGGTAAGTTTACGAGTAAGTGGGAAGGTCCTTATCTAGTTATTAACGCTGGCGATCATGGTTCTATAACCCTCCAGGACGATGACGGAAATGTTTTCAAGGCCAATGACCAACAATTGAAAATATTTCTCGAGCTCAAAATACCGGAACTCGAAGAAGTAGATGTCTACGGGTTATCTGAGCTATAAACCTCATCTATGGTCATCGTCGGACTTTAAAGAGGCCGTATCTTAGGTTAGATTCTTTTTCTTCTTTTCTTTTCTTTTATTTCCACCTTTTCTAGCAAAAATCCTCAAAAAGTCAGGCGTACACGAGGAGAGGAGAAACTTCACGAAGCCCGGAGCCCACACCTGACAAGGTGGTGCCGGCCGGCCTCTACCAGGTCGGCCGACATGACTTCGAGCTGTTTTGCGGCGTTTCAAATTTTAAAGTTCCCTATCCGTTCTCCCCGTCGAAAATTTTGGGGGATCCGATCTCGAAACTCTCTTCTTATACCAAAAGGCTTCAGTTCAACATCATCCCAAAACCCTTCACCATTACCCACCTCCTGAAACCCGAGCCTTCTCAAGATCGCATCCTTGGCCTCACATTCTTCTCCCAAGACACCAAAGTCGGAGGCTAAACCCCTTGTCTCCCCTTCGGCACCCTCCAAGTCTGGTCACAACCGTGCACCTCCCAGTGGCGCACGGATCTTTGAACCTGTCATGGTGGTAGAGGCTTTCTCCCCCATCGCCAGCAGACCAGCAGGCAGAGCACCAGGTCGGCCGGCCCCACCTTTGCACCGGGCACCACCCCATCTCGCAGGGATGTCCCCCAGGGCTCCAAGGTCAGTAGTGGTCGTGCCTTTTGGTGTGACCATGCATGTAACCACGCAGAGGGTGATAGGCACGCACCTCGTTCTCTTGTCATAGAGTGAACGTGGTGTGCAAGTTGAATACCTGCAATTGGTGGAACCTCGGACGCCTCATCACAGTCCCAACAGTGAGGAATATTTTGGGGATGACGAGGCTAGCGAGGGCAGCAGCGAGAAGGAAGAAAACATGGAGATTTGAGCGCTGAGAGAGCAGCTTGCAGCCCTCGAGTTGAGGCTTATGGACTAGATTAGGTTTAGTTATTAGGGTTTTAGGTTTAGTTTTGGTGCTGCCATTTCCCTTCTAAATTTTTGATTTCAAACATTTGTATCCTTGCAACGCCCCATTTTGAATTCAATAAAGAGGAATTTAATTTTGAATCATGCTTGTCTCGTGCGGTTGGTGCACACTTGTGTGCCAACCACACACCCCTAGCCTAAAATTTTGTTCGAAGTGCCTCAAGATCCGTAGGTTTTAGAACATCAAGAACTCACTGCGCGAAAATGAGCACGAATCGACTCAAACCCGAGCTGGGTGGCTTGAACTAGGCTGGCCGGCCTGAGAGTGTAACAACATATCGAAAAGGCATGATGCACCATCACGTTGGAACCGAACCTGAGCCTGTGGAACCTGCCCCTCGGGGAGGGGGCATAGAGCCAGACCGGCCGGCCTCTACCAGGCCGACCGACCGCACCTGGCCGCCGCCAGTGCAGCGCCTTCTCGCCACGACGGTTTGCACGTTTTCTACCTCAGTCCTTCCTGCCTTTGGTTCAAATTCGTATTCTTGCTAAACAAATTAAAATTTGATCAAACCAAACAGGAAGAGATGAATTCATTTCATGTGAATCAAAGAATAATTGAGTTATATCTCGTGTGCAAAGTACTCTAACCCTTGGAACTTTATGTTAGGATCACCTAATCTTTTGCTTATTGATTTTTATGATCTAACGACTTGCAAACTCTGGTCTTTCTGATTTCGAAGTCTTGGAGAATTCATAAGAACAAAAAAAGGCAACTCTCGGCTTTATCGAATCCTATCCAAGGCCATATACAAAAGTTTGACAAAATCTCTGAGCCCCACATAGCCTTTCTATGCCATTGAGCTTGATCAAATCACTTCGCCCCATGAGAACTGTTGTGCACCCTGGTACTCTTAGTCACTCACATACATGTTCAAAGTCTGAAAGTCCAGAAGAGTGTGGTCCTCAAGCAGCTCACCATCAACCCTAAAAAAAATGAAACCGAGTCAAGAAAGCCATCCGACTCGAGTCAAAAAAAAAGAGAGAAGATGGCGAATGGATGGTGCTCGAGTACTTACCACCGAAGGACAATCACTTTACTCATGCACATGGCTAAGTTTCTCAGGACATATGGTTTCTCTAAGATGGAATATTTGAACTCGCAACAGAGGAGATACAGAATGTGCCACAAAATCCTACCCGAGCTCCTTATTTAAGCCTTTAGAAGTAGGAGGAATCATGTGAGGCCCCAGAAGATTCATACCTCACTTTGAGCGAGTGGGTGCCTTGAGCGAACGAGAGTATGCCTTGAAATTCCAAAAGAATTTCTCTAGGTACTAAGAATAAGAAGAATCAGGTTTCGCGATGACTTGTTCTGGAAATCAATAGGTAAAAGAAAAGGCATTAGCCACCTGGAATCCAAGTTATGAGGAACAGCTTCGAAATATATATTCAAAATTCTTTGAGGATCATGACCCTAGACATGCTTAGTCCCCGGGATCTATATCAATCATTTTGCTCGGGACGAGACAAACTCTAGGTGTGGAGGTGCGTTGGCGGTTGATTTTGATAATTTTTACCGCAAACATTTCTCCGATTTTCATGATTTATAAGCCAAAACTAAGTTAAGACTAACCACTCTAAAAGTTCCATAAGTTTCGTCACATTTATCATTTTAGAAACTTAGTGTGCGAAATTGGGCCGAACTGGGAGAAATCTCTGGCCGGCCGGCCTCGGCCTGGATCCCCCTCTTCTAGCCACGTCATCGATCGAGAAACGAAGAAACACAACCAGGATGATCAGGGATCGTGCACTTGAAGTAGGTTTGATCCGAGGAGCCGAAAGGCTTCACACACGGATCAAAGGGCCCACATGCATGTCCAAAGCAGTTGCTTAACCAAAAAGTAATAGTTACCGACCTCAGGAGGCGATCAGAGATGTCCACGCGAAGGTCGGTGCCAAGTGGCTCCATCCCCAGGTTGGCCGGCCCCACATGTCAGCCAATGAAGCTCATCTTCGGGTGGAAGTCACGTTAACCGCCAAGGTCGCGTGGTCTTCATGCCCTTCACCGGTTACCGACCTCTAACTGATATAAATAGAGCTCCTCTTCCCATTTGTAACACACACCATTGCAAAGAGAAGTGAGATTCTTAACTACTCCAGTTCAGTTGTAGAATAGGAAGAGTGTGAGGTGAGAGCTTGTGCAAGAGCCGAGCTAGGAAAGTAGCCGGGGTTTTCTCTTGGTCCTTCTCCACTTTTGTATCCACCTTAGGGGAATATTATCAAAGTAAGTACCTCGTTTATCTTTAGTATCTCTCTAGTCTTTCTCTTTACTTTCAGTATCTAGTTAGTTTACTTTCTTTGATCTGCGGGATCCCTTATTTACGTGGTTCAGCAAGCCTGGCCATTTGGGGTTTCTTTTTGCCTTAACGTGAGGCGGAAGTCAGTAACTTGATAGTTGAAGCATGGTGCTTAGGCTGGATAGTTATCTTGGGTTGTGTTCGACCCCACGGAACTGATGTGGTAGGTGGCAGGTGGTGACAGCCCTGTTCGTCCCTTGTAGTCCACCACGTTTGGGTGTTTTCATAGCAGTAGATCATTGGCCGAGTTGGACCCCCCATTTCTCCCTCAGTCTGCGGTCCTTCCGCCCCAGCCGCCGAAGCAGATCAAGTTAGTATAACTACTTGTTATCTGGGTAACGAGTTGGCTAACTGAAGTTAAGCCCTCTACCCTCTTACCTCATCTCTCTAGGTGGGTTCGGTTGAATAGTTCTAGATCTGGTTGCGACTGGCATTCCTTGGATTCGATATCCCAGGTAAACTCCCTGGTGAAAGCTACATCAGTATCCATGCGCTATATCCCAGGTAAACTCCCTGGTGAAAGCTACATCAGTATCCAGGCTAAGGAGTGCCAATAGGGTTATCCTTCGTTTGCCTTATATTCCACGGATAGCTAGAGGTAGGCCGTAGGTGGTGGCAGCCCTATCGGTCCTTTGTAATCCTCCACGTTCGGATATAGCATAGAGCTATTGGCCGGAGTCTCCTGGCAGACCAGGGGTAAGACGGTGCCCGAAGCAAATATTTTGCCCAAGAGATCGACCTTTAACTCGCATATAGTGCTACATTAGGAATCCTCTCTGCCCTCACCTATTTTGGTGTGTTCTTGGACCGACTAGAATAAAAGTTAGGATACACACGCTCCCTTGGATTCGATAACTCTTGGAATACTCTGAAGTGAAAGCTACAATGGTATCCGTGCGCTTGCGGATTTGTTCGCACATCGGTAAAATACCCAACAATTGGTAACACAACAGATCGTTGTTGTCATAGGTATGATGAAGATTTTGTACCTAACCCAAGGAATGTCGCAGCAGCAGCCACGTCGTATGGTGTAGATACAAATTGGTACACTAACTCCGAGAAAACAGATCACATCATGAGCGACTTGGAGAAGCTGTGCTTCCACGACAAGTACAATGGTGGTGAGTAGATCCACACCGCTAATTGTGCAGGTATGGAAATTAGTTAAATTGGTCAATCTACTATTCAAATCCCTAATTGATCTCGATCTATAGAATATCTTGCATGTTCTTCAAGCTAAGAAGATCCTTGTTTCTGTTCATTGTCTCACTTCAGACAACAATGTTTTTCTTGAATTTCATCCTGACTTCTTCTTAATGAAGCATCGGGACACGAGGAATACTCTTCTTAAGGGAAATGTCACAGAGGATTGTACTCTCTACCTGTCACGCTGCCGGTGAAGCAAGCTTTTGGTGTTACCATGCCGTCCATAGATCGATGGCACACTCGTTTGGGACACCCAGCTCTTCCTATAGTAGAAAAGGTCATTAGAAACAATAAACTTCCTGAGTCCAATAATGGTTCCGTGTGTGATGCTTGACAACAAGCAAAGAGCAACAACTTCCCTATCCAAAGTTATCTAGTGTTTCGAGCTTTGCTTTGGAATTTGTATTTTCTGATGTTTGGGGACCTGCTCCGGATTCTGTTGGGAAATACAAGTATTATGTGTGTTTTATTGATGACTTCAGCAAGTTTACCTGGATTTATCTCTTGAAATATAAATGAGGTTTTTCAAAAATTCCATAAATTCCAAAGTCTTGTAGAGAGGCTCTTTGATCGTAAAATTATTGCCATGCAAACGGATTGGGGAGGTGAATATGAGAAACTCCATTCCTTTTTTAATAAAGTTGGCATATCGCATCATGTTTCCTGTCCTCATGCACACCAACAAAATGGTTCAGCCGAAAGAAAACATAGACATATTGTTGAAATAGGGCTTTCTCTTCTTGCTCATGCATCTATGCCTTCAAAATTTTGGGATGAAGCTTTTTTGGCTGCCACTTTTCTGACCAATCGTATACTAAGCAAGGTCCTACAATTTGCTACAACTCTTGAGTGGTTGTTTAAAACTAAACCTGATTATTTTGCTATGAGGGTGTTTGGTTGTGCTTGTTGGCCAAATCTACGACCTTACAATAACCGCAAGCTTCAGTTTCGCTCTAAACAATTAATGTACCTTCCTTGGTTATAGCAATATCCACAAAGGGTTTAAGTGCCTCGATGAGCCCACAGGACAAATCTACATCTTCAGGGACATCGTATTTGATGAGAATGTTTTCCTTTCTCAAAACTTCATCCAAATGCCGACCAACATCTAAGATCCAAGATCCTACTTATTCCTTTAGATCTTGTCCGTCCTAATTTTGATTTTGCCACACAGGGGGATGAATCAGTAGATGGCCTTGTAACTAATGTTCCTACTAATCCTGCTTCTAGTGATGATTTTGCAGCTGAATAGGGTGAGGACGGGATGACCGTAGCATTGCCTGGCACGACCACCGAAGCAGATTTGCTCCAGGGTGTATCACCCTCAGGATCGCCTCCTTCTTGCGACACAGGCAGGACCGGGACGCCTACCAATCCAGGGCTGCCACTCCTCCGACAGAAGTTGTTGTCGGGTCTCCACCGGCAACACGCGCCCGGGAGCGCCTCTCCGCACGCGACACGTCATCGACAGGGGAGAAAGTGCTGGTCTGCCGACAGCCAACGGATCGTCGTCGACCTCTGCACCCGGATCTTCTACGGCTAGGCAACCTGAACAAGATGGTGCGGCGTGTGTTGCACATGATGCACCGGCTGATATAGGCAGGCCTAGGACACGGCTTCAAGCAGGCATACGCATGGCCAAGGTACACACAGATGGTACTGTTCGTTACAGTCTTTTTACTTCAAGTGGTGAACCTCATAACATAGAAGAGGCTTTAAAAGATTCAAATTGGAAGCATGCGATGGATGTTGAGTTTGAAGCTCTCATGAAGAATAGAACTTGGCATCTAGTTCCCCCACGAAAAAGGAAGGAATGTAGTGGATTGTAAATGGGTATATAAAATTAAAAGAAAACCTGATGGAAGCTTGGATATATATAAAGCACGCTTAGTTGCTAAAGGTTTCAAATAAAGATATGGTATAGACTATGGAGATTTCAGTCCTGTTGTTAAGTCAGCTACCATAAGGGTCATTTTGTCTATTGCCGTATCAAGAGGTTGGACTCTTCGACAGTTAGATGTTGTCGCATGTGGACTCTGGCAACTCCACCCGGGGTATGCCCATGTAGTGGATTTGTAGGACGGAGGTCGCAGAGCCAAGAACTTGATGGTAACACAAGACGGAAGAATTTTAGACAGGAAGTTTTTTTTAAAAAAAAGAATTCTAGACAGGTTTAGGCCGCGAGGAGCGTAACACCCTACGTCCTGTTTTCTGGATTGTATTAGGGTTTTGGATGAGTAGGCTAGGTTGCTCCATCTCTAGGGATAGCCATCGAGGCTTGGATGATTGGTATTGCCCTAGGGGCACCCCTACCCCTCCTTATGTACTCTGGGGGATAGGGTTTACATGGCAAGTCTTCTAGTTGTTACTAGATCTAATCGGATTACAACTGTATCTGGGTACAATATGCCTTCCTGGTGTAGTCGGCTCGGCCCATCTGGTTGCAGGTCGGATCCTTCCTGAGGGTACCTGGGGTCTACCTCCGTCAAGCCCCCGAGAGCCGAGTAGCTGAGTCGATCTTCTGCCCGAGTAGTTACGAAGCCGGTTGGTGCTCATAACGGGAACCTTTTCCATCCTTCCTGACTTGTTCAAAGAACCTTGATATGGAGGGTGACGCAAGTCGCACTCCATATGGAGTAGCCCCCGAGCCTCGGATAAATTAGAATAATCAATTCGAGGGTCAAGAGTCGCCAAATGCACGCCAAGTGCCTGGTCGCGCCAAGCCCCCAAGCGTGGGAGCCAGACGAGTCACCGAACGCACGCCGAATGTCTAGTCGTGCCCAACCCCCGAGCGTGGGAGCCAGACGAGTCGCTGAATGCACGCCGAGTGCCTGGTGGTGCCCAGCCCCCAAGCGTGGGAACCAGATGAGTCGTTGAATGCATGCCGAGTGCCTGGTCACGCCCAGCCCCTGAGCGTCGGAGCCAGACGAGCTGCCGAAGGTATGCCGAGTGTCTGGTCGCGCCCATCCCCCAAGCATGGGAGCCAGACGAGCTACCGAAGGCACACCTAGTGTCTGGTCGTGCCCATCCCCCGAGCATGGGAGCCAGACAAGTTGCTGAAGGCACACCGAGTGCCTGGTCGCGCCCAACCCCTGAGCATGGGAGCCAGATGAGCTGCCGAAGGCACGCCGAGTGCCCTGTCTCTATAGAAAAATAATGCAAACATTATGTAGTAAAACGTAAAATATTAAACCATTGAAGGTTTCAGAATTGATATGGTGCAACATGATTGCTTTTGCATCTTTGCTCCCGTTAGGTCATGTAATTTCCCCGAGTAGTTAGCCCATTACGTTTAAGCACCTGGCCCTACACGACCTCAACTCATTGTGCTGAGAGCGGGTCATCAGACACGTGATGAGAGAGTTGCAAGGGCAGATGAGGTTTCACGGATTAAGGCGTGTGCTACCCGAGTACTTTAGCAACCATTGGGAGAAAACAGAAAGCAAGGTATAAGAGCAGTCGGGGACATGCAAGAAAATAGATCGTGCGCTGAGCACAATCATAGGATATAACTCGACTGCCCGTATTGTGGGCAGACCGTTCAGGCAATCAGGAACCTACACGACATGGTCGGCGGTAGTCACGGAGACTAGAGAATATTTAACTGGTAAATAGTTATTGAAGCACGACTTAGCTTGATTTGTGGCCGAGTCTAAGTAGTTGCCGCGGCTGGGCATGTGGCCATCAAAGTTATTGGAGCAGTCGTCGTAGCCGAGCGGGCGGCTATCGAAGTGGCCGAGTTGGAGTTGTCGCGGTAGCCTAGCAGATGGCGGGCTCCGCGCAATGACACTCGATTATGCGACGCAAGGCACAAGCGAGGTGAAGTCCTGCGTTGCGATGCCAGGTGCCGAGGGCCCCTTGCTTGCTTGCTTCCCGTGGTGGATTTGTACGTAGTAGCACGTACAAAACGTGGATGTCATCTCCTTCGTTGCTTGCTCCATGCTATTGGCTTGTCGTGTGATCTTGTAGATCATGTGTATGCTCGTAGCGTAGATTGTGGAGCCGCCACATCATAGGTTTGGAACCGGAAAATAAAACTAATCTGTGATTACGAAATCCAAGAATAAATCGATTTGAGGACGATGTTAAGAATGACCCACCGATGGTTGATGATTGCTGCCATCAAGCTCGCTGTAAAGACCCTGTAGATCCCCCTACCTGGCGCGCCAACTAGTCGGATGTGGATTCCGGCAAGTCCACCCGGGGTATGCCCAAGTAGTAGATTTGTAGGAGGGAGATCGCAGAGCCACGAAATTGATGGTAACACAAGACGCAAGGATATTAGACAGGTTCGGCCCGCAAGGAGAGTAACACACTACATCCTATGTTCTGGATTGTATTAGGGTTTTGGATGTGTAGGCTAGGTTGCTTCGTCTCTAGGGTTAGCCGTCGAGGCTGGGATGATTGGTATTGCCCTAGGGGCACCCCTACCCCTCCTTATATACTCTGGGGATAGGGTTTACATGGCAAGTCTTCTAGTCGGTTACTAGATCCAATCGGATTACAACTGTTTCTGGGTACAATATGCTTTCCTTGTGTAGTCGGCCCGGCTTATCTGGTTGCAAGTCGGATCCTTCCTGAGGGTACCCGGGGGTCTACCTCCGTCAGATGTCCAGAATGCTTTCTTGCATGGGGTTCTAGAAGAAGATGTTTACATGCAGCAACCTCCTGGGTATGATGACAAAGCTATGCCAAGTTATTTATGCAAGCTTGATAAGGCTCTTTATGGGTTGAAAAAAGCTCCACGTGCATAGTATTCCAGGTTAAGTGCAAAGCTATTTGATTTGGGGTAAAAGTCATCTAGAGCAGACACGTCATTGTTTTACTTTAATGAGAAGGGTGTCACTGTTTTTGTTTTGGTATATGTGGATGACATTATAATTGCCAGTTCTTCTCATGCTGCTACAGTGGGTCTGCTTCAAAATCTCAAACAAGACTTTGCCTTAAGGGATTTGGGAGAGCTACATTTTTTCCTGAGTATTGAAGTTACCAAGGTACGTGATGGGATTGTGCTTACATAGGAAAAGTCTGCTTCTGATTTGCTGAAAAGGCTTGGAATGTCGAATTGGAAACCAGTAACACTACTAGAAAACATGCCAAATGTCCACCCCAAAGGTACCGGAAGGAAGATGACCCGGTACTAATTCTCGATGGAAATGTCGAGGGAGCCTTAGATACCAGGTGACAACACCAACCGGCCTTAGGTACCGGTTGGTGTTGTCACCCGGTACCTAAGGGTCCACCACTAGTTACATTAAAAGTCAACTATCTCTCTTTCTATCACAAGTGCTGTGTAGGTGAGATGGTAAGAGAGGTACGCGCGAGGTAATAGGTCACGAGTTCAAATCCCGGCATCCACACGTGCGCGTATTTCGCGTGAAAAATCGCGTGACTTGTGAACAAAAATGCTTTGGTACCGGGTGAAGCCTTCACCCGGTACTAAAAGAGAGCCCTAGGCACCGGTTGTTTTACCTGATGCCTAAGGTCGAGGCCATAGGTCTCGGCTTCGCAGTACCGGTAGGAACTTGGACCTGAGGATGCAACTCGGTATAGGAGCATTGTCAATTCCTTCATGCGCCAGCCATGGATCATTGGTCTGCAGTAAAACGGATTTTGAGATATACAAGGAACACTACAAAGGTAGGGCTGAAAATTAACAAGTCAATGTCCCTTCTTGTTAGTGCATTTTCTGATGCAGATTGGGCAGGAAGTTTGGATGACAGGAGATCTATTTGAGATTTTGCTATTTTCTTGGGCTCCAATTTGGTGTCGTGGAGTGCACGAAAACAAGCCACTGTGTAATGATCAAGTACTGAACCAGAGTATAAGGCGGTAGCAAATGCAACTGCTGAGGTAATATGGATACAAACATTGCTTAGAGAGATTGGTATTTCATGTCCTCGGGCTGCTCGGCTTTGGTGTGACAACATTGGGGCATAGTACTTGTCTTCCAATGCAGTCTTCCATGCTAGAACAAAATATATTGAGGTTGATTATCATTTTGTGAGAGAACGAGTTTCTAATAAGCTATTGGAAATTGAGCACATTCCTACGGGTGATCAAGTCGCCAACGGGTTCACAAAGGCTCCACCGGTTCGACAGTTGGAGAACTTCAAACACAACCTTAATCTTTCACGGTTGTGATTGAGGAGGGGGGGAGTGTTAGAGATATTAGAGATCATGTAACACTTGTTATCTTGGTACTTGGGGTGCATTTGGTGACTCTTGACCCTCGAATTGATTATTCTGATTAATTCGAGGGTGGGGTGGGGGGGGGGGGGGGGGGGAATAGGTATCCTTGTAACTTGTAACTCAAGTATAGATGAGCCTGGTCTATCTCTAAGTTGTTGACGTGCTTGTAATCCACTGCAGGGAATATTCCTACACCTATATAACATGGAACCGTGAGCGTCGAGAGACACCACGTTAAACCTAAAGCTTCCGCAACTGTGGTGTTTTACAGACCCATCTTTTTCTCCTATTTAGCCAAATTTGTGCTGGCAATTCGTGTTTGTTCTTATTTATTCCACAACACAAGATATTACAGCATGAAACTAAAAAGTCATACACATTAATAGTAAAGAAATTAAACTGGATCCAAGAGGAAACCTGAACATGACGACGGTCATTAACAAAGCATCAATCAGGGAACAATGTTGTAAGCTTTCATCCTGTCAATCCATGAGTTGAATGACTTGACAGTGTTCCGGAAACCAAGGAAGCCGTGCTCCTTGCTCTTGTTCATGCTGTCCAGAAACTCCAATTCCACACTGAACAATGCATCGACAAACCACCAATTAGCGACCTCGTGGAGCTGCGTCGGCACGAGCTGGTTCTCCTCGACGAACTCCGCCCACACGACCTCCTTCCCAGCCATGGCCTTCGAGACCTTCACCCGATTCTCTTCCCCCTCATAACCTATCCACTCCAACCCAAAACGGCCAGCTAGTATCGGCCACAGCTGCCTCCACTTGTAGATGTCCCCGTTGCTGCAGTTGAAGGCCTCGTTCTTGGCCATGGGTCAACGGCTGCCCAGATCTGCTGCTCGGCAATGAGGCCCGCATCGGATGCGTTGCTAAACCCCTCCCAAGTGCCAAGGGATCCTGGCCACCGTAGTGGAACGCCCTCCTTGCGGCAGATGGCGGCGTACACGCAGAGGCTGCAGACGATGTTCATGGCACTCCGGGGGGAGAAGCCGAAGATGAGGTTGGGACGGTGCATGGACCAACAGCTGACGGCGCCGGCGCCACCGCCACCGCCACGCTGGGCGACGGCGACGAAGAGCAGGTCCTCCTGGGCGTGATAGAAGTTGGGCCGGTCAAGCCGCGGCATGTCCTTGGTGTAGGGCGGGTCATGGCCGTCATGCCCGGATTGCAACACAAAATCAAACAGCTTGATGTTTCTGAAACACGCATGAGCGTATGGGAAATTATATATAGGGCGACAGTGGATTAGCTAACTTGATGTTTGCATTAGTAAGAAAAATCAAGAACGTCACAGGAAAGACATAGGCATCATGGTTGCAATTTTGAATTAAATTCCGAAATGAAACTTAATATAACAGGCATGATTCTGTTGTCTACAAACTGAAGCGGACATGCAAGATGGCATCATAATTTTATATGATCAAGTTATTAACAGGCATGATTCTGTTGTCTACAATATGAATATGATCACAAATTAAATGGGAGAAATAGCTCGTCGTATGCACACTTAGGGGGGTTGTCAATCTGACAAAGCATGATGGATGACTGTAGTATAGTTAATAAATATGAAATGTCTTCTGGTTCATGTTCTCATATGTCGAAATGATTTGTCTTGTTCATCACGCGTCAGTGTAGTTTTGTTCATGTACTTAAGACTTTGCCATCTATCTTTTGCACGGTCTATTATAAGTGAGTTGTACTGCAGCCTTCTACCTAAGAAACATCGCTGTAGTGCAACCATGATGGACATTTTGAATAGTTGTTTTTCTGTGCCAATTGCCAAGGACAGAAACATGAAGGGGAGGTGTCATACTTGGATATATTGCACAGAAGATCGACACTGCATTCTGAAACTGATGTCATATCAGGATACAGCACGGGTGTCAACCGTAACTTTCATAGAAAACCCACTGATAATCAACAATGGCATATTTCAGAGCGGATCACGGGCGTATTCCAGAGATGCATATGCATATTTTAGTAACAATGTGCTCCCCAACCTGTAATAAGCCTTCCCGGTGCCTCCATTTTCCACTTGAAAACAGATCTAAATTGCTCTTCAGTAGTGACACTTGCCTCTTCACCTCTTCCACATCTTCCATTTGAGAGACACAGCAGGGGCAAGCCCCTACTGGATAATAAGGAGAAATTTTTAGAAATAAGGGAGATAAAAAGAAAAGGCAAAAACGCTGGATATATATTACATGGACTTTTGCCTCCTATTTTCACGAGATGCATAAGCAATTTAATTTACTTATGAATTTAGCTTTGTGAGAAGCCAGTGACGGAGACTAAAAAGGTGGAACTTGGGCCATGCCATGCTTTGCTAGCTAGACAAGTTTCCAACCAGACTTAAGTAGGCCACAAGCCGAAAATGCAAGCCCCACCACTCCTCTTCCTCGACACAATCTGGTGATCATGCCACGTGTTTTGCATGCAGTAGGCTTTCATGTAGGCAAATAAAAGGAAGAAGAAAACCCCAAACAGCTGGGGAAGTATGTCCAGTGTGTTTCCTGTGTGCACCCTCGACGTTCCTTCGTGATCCCCTGCGACAAGACCAATAGCTTCAATGGACAAAAGTTATGCACATTGCGTAAGTTGCAAATCTTGGAGTAGAACTAAATCCACTACGTTCTTAGTTAAATTCAGAAGTAGCAGGAGGCTTCAAACAGAATGAGAACTGTTTGGCCTTCAGCGGCATGCCATGGTTGTTATTGTCTATGCTGAGCACTGCCAACTCCCTGTTATGCGCTTCTCCTACCTATACCTTGCCAATGACCTGAAAGCGTGGCATGGCCGCGAGGCAGCTAGAACTTGGACAGCATTTCACTAGTAAGCTAGATTGGCTTTCAACAATTGAGGTTTCGTACTCGGTGGGTAATATGTCCTACCTTCAAGGATGTGGCACATCACATCTTAGGGACATGACCAGTTCTGAGATTTAGGGGCCCGGGACGAACTAAAAACCCGGAGCCCTTTTACAATACTAGTAATAATAATGATGTTGTTGGGCCTTCTTTATATATTTCACTAGGCCCAGCCCAGCCCATGTATTGTGTATATGTATATGGCAAGCAATAGAGTTCAAACTTGCAGATATTTCCCAAAGTTTGCACATGGTCACAGAGCCAGGTTCAGTGATGTCGATGGCGACCGTGACAGCGAACACGCCAGCGCCGGTGGAGGACTAAGCTACCTGGTGGAAGAGTGGTGGTGGTGGTAGCACTTAGCAGAGGAGGTGAGCACACAGCAGCCGTGCTTTTTCTGCTCGAGTCGGCTGCGAGGGGTCGGAGGTGCTCAGATCGGGTGGTGAGCAGGCACAGAGGTGCTGCAGCAGAGTGTGCCCCGTAGTGATTGGGACTAGGTGCTGCCGGATTGCTGAGTGGTGGAGTTGGAGTAGAAGCAAGCAAATCTGTAATTGAAGGTACGGGTGTTGCCTCTGGAGGTTGTGCTTATTGCTTGTTGGGAAGCTGGTTGCCTCGTTGGTGTGAGATAGCAAAGGAATTGTTCCTCTGTATTGTGCTGATTATTTGCACTGGAAGATGGGGGAAAGTCAAGGGATAGAGTAGGTTCTTGAAAAATTAGTGAAACTACTTACTGCAAAGAAGGATGAGGCTGCATCTTCAAGCAGGGAAATTGTGGTTCACATTGAACCAGTCCAGAAGATTGAATTGATGCCAAATGATGTCAAATTGGAGGGTATAAAGAATTACTTGGCTTGGTCTAGAAGGGCTCTTCGGTTGCTGAAGGCAAAGAAGCTTGAAGGATTTATCAATGGGGAGTCATCTAAGCCGGTGGACAAGTCAAATCCTGAATGGAGTACATAGGATGCTACAAACAATTTGGTAGCTGCGTGGTTGTTGAGTTCCGTGACTCCAGCCATTGCTAGCACAGATGACACACTTGTTAATGCAGCTGATATATGGAAGGCACCGGAAAAGATGTATTCAGGGGCTGAAAATGTGATGTTGATGGTTGAAGTAGAAGACTGTCTCCATGATCTCAAACAGGGGAGCGGTCTGTGATGGACTATGTTGCTGAGCTAAATAGTTTGTGGGCTGATGCAGCTCACTATAAACCTATTGAGTTTCCACACTCAAAGTGTGTACCTTAGGTGAAGAAGTGGATGGGAAAAAAAGAGTTATTCAATTTTTAAGGGGCTTAAACCTAGAATTTGAAACAAGACTTTCTGCTATTTTTTATCAGTCCACTCTCCCTAGCCTAGAGGAGGCCATAGCTGCCATCACAAGAGAAGTCCAGATTAAAGGTGATGAGGGGAGAAATTGATTCGTCTCCATCTCGTACTATTTTTGCAATAACAAGAGTTAAAGATGACAGGGTGTGTTTGAACTGTGGTGATACTGGGCACTTTGATTCGTGATTTTCCTAAGCCATTCAGACCCAGCAGAGGAAGTGGAAGTGGAAGTAATAGAAGTGCTCTAAGGGGTGGCAGAGGCCATGGAGGTAGAGGTGGCTACAGGGCTAATGTAGTAGGAACACAAGATGAATTTTCTGAAGCAAATGGTGCTTCATTAGTGGAACTTGAAGAACCAAGGCATATGAAAGGGAAATGGGGAAGCTCTGAAGATCAAGACAGAGAGGCATATAGTGGTGATTTTATCAACTTTGCCTACACAGATGAAGGTAACTATGCACATGCATCCATACCAACAAAAATATCAAAACTGAATTGGATCCTAGATTCAGGGGCATCAAAGCATGTCACAGGCACACCAAGTGAGTTTGTCTCATGTATACAATATCCCCTCACACGTAAAGAAACCATACAAACTGCCGATGGTACATCACAACCCATTCGAGGTGTTGGCATGGTACAATGCACTCCCTCAATTAAACTATCATCAGTTCTGCATGTGCTAGTCTGTCCTGTTAACCTTGTATCATTGAGTGCTTAATTCAGGAAAGACAAACATGGACGCATCTTGGGAGTGCAACCAGGCATAGTGGGTTGTGAAACATGGATCATGAAGAAACAAATGATGCTCCGTGCACTGTCCTGGCAGCGATAGTGGGAGAGAAAGAATCTATGGTGATGCTTTTGCATTGCAGAATGGGGCATCTTTCTTTTGATAAAATGTTCAAAGTCTTTCCTGATGTAACGTGTGGGGTGGATAAGGATAAATTATTTTGTGATGCATGTGAGTTTGCAAAACACACAAGGACATCTTAGTTGAGTAAGGGCATGAAGTGTGTGTCCCCTTTTGTGCTAGTTCATTCAGATGTTTGGACATGTCATGTGGTTTCCATTAGTGGGATGAAATATTTTGTTATGTTTATTGATTGATTTTCTCGGATGACATGGGCATATCTTATGAAGCACAAGGATGAGGTGTTGAAAGGCTTTCAATATTTTTGTGCTCTTGTGAAGACTCAATTCCATACTCAGGTTAAAATGTTAAGAACGGATAATGGGACTGAGTATGTGAACATGGAATTCAGTACTTTTCTATCGACAAATGGTATATTGCATCAGACTACATGCCCAGATACACCTCCACAAAATGGTGTGGCTGAAAGGAAAAATCGTCATATTTTGGAAGTCCCTCGCTCATTAATGTTTACTATGAATATACCCAAGTTTCTATGGAGTGAAGCTGTGTTGACCACCACATATCTCATCAATCGTACTCCATCAAGAATTCTTGGGATGAAAACTCCTTGTGAGGTGTTGCTAGGTGAAAATAAGTTTGTCGTTCCACCTAAAGTTTTTGGGTGCACATGCTTTGTGAGGGATCATAGGCCCTCGGTGGGAAAGCTAGACCCACGTGCTATCAAATGCATTTTTGTGGGGTATTCTTCGGCACAGAAGGGCTATAAGTGTTGGAGTCCAAGTGAAAGGCGTTTATTTGTAAGCATGGATGTAACATTCAGGGAATCTGTGCTCTTCTAAGGAAACAAGACTAATTTGAATTTTATGTTTGAATTTGGCCCGACTGAATCAAATGAGGTTAGTCGAGAGGGGGAGAACAATGTTGCGTTAAGTGATCCAGTTGAGCAAAATCTAAGGAGAATGAAAGCAGTGATTAGTGGCTCTAATCCTCCAGCAAGAGTGGAGGCATTAACTAATGACTTGAATCCAAATTCTGGTCATGGGGACAGTCCTGTAGTTCATCCATGCTATAAGGGCCCCTTAAAAGTATATGTGAGAAGGAAGCCTAGATCTTAGGAAGAGGCTCCAACAATGACTCCTGGAAATTCTTTACCACCTCCTTTAGATATTGTTGATGTGTCATCTACTTCTGAGATTGAAATGATGACTCTTCTCTAAATGATATGCCTATTGCATATTACGAAAGGGAGCCCGAGACAATGCTAGTGTGCCTCTAACAAGGTACAGATTTGAGCATGATAATAGCAACTATGTATCTTATGCTTCCTTATCTCCTGCATATAGAGCATTTGTTGCATCACTACAATCTGTGACAATCCCTAGAGATTGGAAACAAGCAAAGCAGGATCCCAAATGGCATGAGGCCATGGTGGAAGAATAAGACTTGGAAACTTGTGAAACTACCTACAGGAAAAAAGGGCATTAGTTGCAAATGGATCTTTACCGTTAAGCGAAATCCTGAAGGTAAGGTGGAAAGATATAAAGCCAGACTTGTTGCACGAGGGTATAGTCAAACATATGGCATTGACTATGACGAAACATTTGCACCTGTGGCAAAGATGGAATACAATAAGAACATTAATCTCTTGTGCAGCGAACTTTGGTTGGCCCTTGCATCAGTTGGATGTCAAAACTGCTTTTTTTGCACGGTGATCTACAAGAGGATGTGTACATGGAGATTTCACTTGGTTTTTCTAAAGATGGTGTTGCAGAAAATGTGTGCAGGTTGAAAAATCTTTGTATGGCCTCAAGCAGTCTCCACGAGCATGGTTTGATAGATTCAGACGTGCATTATGTGGTGTGGGTTATAAGCAGTGCACTGGAGATCACACAGTATTCTATAGACACTCAGGAAGGCGAATCGTTGTCTTGGCTGTTAATGTGGATGATATCATCACCTATCATCATCACAGGTGATGATGAAGTAGAAGTTAAACGTTTGAAAGAAAATCTGAGCAAGGAGTTTGAGGTGAAGGACCTTGGTCAACTCAGGTCTTTCCTTGGCATTGAGGTTGCTCGATCTCAAAAAGGCATACTTCTCACGCAAAGAAAGTATGTATTAGATTTTTTCAACGAGATCGACATGCTTGGATGTCGGCCAGCATCAACCCCTATTGATCCAAATCACAAGTTATGTGCTGAATCTGGTGATCTAGTGAATAAAGAGAGATACCAGAGATTCGTGGGAAGACTCATATACTTATGTCATATGAGACCTGACATTTCTTATGCAGTGAGCGTTGTAAGCAGATATATGCATGATCCTAGGAGTGGACATTTAGATGCAGTTTATCGAATACTACGATATTTGAAGAGCAGTCCTAGAAAGGGACTCATATTTAAGACCTTTGGCCATCTAAATGAGGAAGGTTATTGTGATGCCGATTGGGCAAGCTGTCTTGACGATAGGAGATCGACTTCAGGCTACTGTGTTTTTGTCGGAGGAAACTTGATATCATGGAGGAGCAAAAAACAATCAGTTGTATCTCGATCAACCGCTGAAGCGGAGTATAGAGCTATGTCACTTACTGTGAGTGAGATGTTGTGGGTAAGAAGCCTTTTGTCAGAGTTAAATGTGTTAAGAAAATGCCATCTAAAGCTTTGGTGTGATAACAAATCAGCTATTAACATAGCAAATAATCCAGTTCAGCATGACCGAACGAAACATGTGGAGATAGATCACTTCTTTATTAAAGAGAAGATCAATAATGGTACCTTGCAGTTGAGTCATGTAAACTCAGGAGGTCAAATAGCAGATTGTTTAACTAAAGGCTTAGATGTAAAAGAGTGTAATATAGCATGTAGCAAGATGGGAATGATAGATATCTATCATCCATCTTGAGGGGGAGTGTTGGGCCATGTTTATATATTTCACTAGGCCCAGCCCAACCCATGTATTGTGTATATGTATAACATATGGCAAGCAATAGAGTTCCAGACTTCCAGATATTTCCCAAAGTTTCCACAGATGTGCACTGCAAAACTAGGTTCATCATTCATGACTATTGTTTGTTTGTAAGAGATAAATTAAATCCATGCTCATGATTATTACTCACATTGGTATTCTTTCTCTTAGAAAATTTGTCAAGGGCTTATTCTTAATTTATGGTGAACAAATCAGGAGATGGAACTTCTTGATAGCAAATCAAGGGATGTTATTTGTAGATAGCTGAATGATGCGAAAGTACAAGCCATATTAATATTTTTGTTCATACTTGCACAAAGTGTCTGTGCCCTTCTAGCGATAATGCAAACCCGTACACCAATGTGCCATGGAAAGGAGGACAGCGCTCCTCAGTTAAGAAAACTTGGCTTACGCATGACCACTTACTCTGGTATCTCGACGATGTTCTCCCACCTTCCATCCACAGAGTTGACAGACATAGTGAAAAAGGACTACACAAAAACTGGTGGGAGAAATATCCCGTGCATTTGTTATTCGTATGCTATTTTATCCCTATTTAATTCAAATAAATCCATAAGCTTACTTGTAAGGAAAATTGCTCCATTAGGCCATATTGTGATTTTGGTGATTGAGTAACAACATGATCAATGGGACTAACGAGTTTGTGAGCTCAAGATTGTAGGATTTCTAGGTCTCATGGATGAAGTCCAAACCATCTCCAAGATAGTCCAAATCACTGTCAAGACACAATGGACGCAGTGAAAGTTTGGACAAGTGGCAGAAAGTTCCTTTGGACCGGTTGAACCGACGGGTCAAGTTTACAAAGCGTCGGTGCAAGTGATGCTACGGAGCAACAGTTGAACTGACGGTACAGAAGCATGCGTCGCTGCATTGAGCTGAAGGCGTGGTGGTCAAGTGGAGCAGCAATTTCTTCAGGACCGGTTACACCGACGCTATAGGATGAAGTGCGTCAGTACATTGACCTCGGCATTACTCAGAACCAATGTTTGAAGTGGCAGGGCCTTGTGCTTGGATTAGCTTCGGGATCGGTTGAACCGACAGGCCTATCAGAGGCGTCGGTGCATTATGGTACCGTTACTCAGTACCAATGTCGAGTGGCAGCAGTGAAGCTCTTTAGGACCGGTTGAATCGATGCCACATTGGTCTAAGTGTCGGTGCAATGACATCAGCTGCAGAGAGACGTTGTGCATTATTTCCCAGCAATACTTTTCTGGGTAAAAGTATGTAACGACTAGTATTGGATTCCTTGCCTATATAAGGCCTCACCCCGCCTCAGATCATTTAGAGGTTGCTGGAGTTGTTGGAGCTCGGGAGAAACCCTAGAAGCATTGTAGAACGCCTCCAAGCCACCCAAGAGCATATTGATCACATCTTTAGGTTTAGCACAAGCTTTGTGAGAGTTAGTGCTAGGATTAGTTCCTGAGAGAGTGAGAGAGCATGCTGGTTCTAGAAGTGAACCACAAATGTATCTTGGTGTGCCGTCCCCTTAGAGCTTTGGTGGCTCGCCAGCATGTCTACGACCCTCCGGCTTGGTGTGGAGTGGCGTCGATGGCTTTGTGCAGGGGACGTGGAGACCTCCTTCCTTGGTGGAGAAGCTCCTTAGTGGAAAGCGGGATCAAGATGACCGTGGTGACTTGACATAGCCTTGGTGGTGAGTCAAAAAGAGTCCTGGAAGAGACTTGGTTGCCGAGAAGTAATACTCTTTGTGAGTGCTTCAACAACGTGGATGTAGAAGTGGCTTTGTGCCTAACCGAACTATGGGATAAATCTTCATATCGAGAGTTTGCTTCCCCTCATCCTTTACTCTTAAGCTTCATCATTTTATATTGCAACTTGTGTGCCTTTATATTTTTAGTGTAGTATCTTGCTAGGATTGACTATAGGTTGCAAAACTCTTTAGGATGAGGTTTTACACTAGAAGAACCCTAGTTGCATATCTAGATAGCATGTTTTAGTTTAAGTTTTGTGCAAACTAGATTGAGCCAAGTTTGCCTAATTCATCCCCTTCTCCTCTTAGGCTACGAGCACCGAATCCTTTCATTACTATTCAAGAACGTGGCTATACGACGAACCACCATATTGTTTGCCTGGCACATCGAGACTTAATAGCCCGGAAAGCTGATGTAATGTAGCGATTGGCAGTGGTATGCTTCATTGTGACTCTCTGGCTCTAGCAGATGGCAAATTAATTATTAGTATGTGAAACTTAATTGAAGGTTTTAATTATTTGATGCCTTCCAACATGTTATCTGGTACATATTTAACAAGAAAATGATCAACAATGCTTGTGATAATAATTATCGTGATTGACTAATGGTGTCAATATCAGAGGTAAGTGTGACATGTTGTATACAGTAACACTAACCATGGACACACAGATGCCAACCGATCAGCCCGTCTATTTTTTTAGGGTCAACGGGAGGGGAGAGGATCCCCCACCTGGATTTTATTTCAATTGGACCCTGAACGGCGGAATGGTACAAATGAGTTTACAGCCATTGTTCTGCTAGGGTGTTACATTGCTGATAGAAACAGAGAACACCAAGTATCTCTTACACCTGCATCCTTATGTGGTAAGCGGCACTTCCAAAGTCTGGCATCTTCCTTGGCCAGATGAAGCGTGTCGCGTAGTGCCGATTGTTCCTGACGGAAATTCACTCCGTTCCTTCCCTTCCATCGTTGTGCATTCTTGGTGCTTGGACACTATGGAAACACAGAAATGCTTGTGTGTTTGACGGGGTGTCCCCAAATCTACAGCAAGCACTCCATGCTTACAAGGATGAGTTTCAGCTTTGGCAATTTTCTGGGGCTAAGGAGCTTGCTGCCTTAGTTTAAGGGAGGGCACTAGCTCAGACTTAGCTTAGTGCTTTGGTGGTCAGGCCCTAGTCCTTTGTACTGTAATAGTTTACTTTTGGAACTCCTACAGCCCGTACTCTGTTACAAGGTGCGGCGCTATATCTGTAATTGGCCAAACTCTCACTCTCTTAATACAAAGATACTGTTCGAGAAAAAAATAACTGCCAGCAGCAAAGTAGAACCAACGCTCCACTGCGTCTGGGGGACACATGTGGTGGACAGACCATCTGATCAAGCTTCCCAACTGAGACATCTTGCGGGATAGTGAAGTCAGGTAAGAGACAATCCGACAGGACATAGTTACTCTCCCTTGGTTCCACAAGAAATGAGCTGGCATATATCTAGTTTTGTGAGTCCATCATATGCATGCCTTTCTGATGCCTCCCATTCCAATTTGAATTTAGCGTCTACATTGCCCTTAACTAGGTGGTAAGTTCCTTTTTCATTTTCACATCATCTACCTTATTTCTGTAGTGGTCCATAAAACGAATGGTTGAGCATCTTTATTTCTTTTTTTCCCCTTTTCACCATGCTCACACAATGGTTTATACTATGATAAGATCGATGGATGGTTATTGGACAATAACATCCATCATGACTATTCAACAACCAAGAGAAGAAGTTCAGATTCTTTATTAAGTGAAAAGGGATGAGGCCAAACATCAATGTCATTGCGAATGATGTTCTGTGTGGTGGATATTATAAATGAATAAGTGTGGATCTTAAAAGTCAAAACTCAGACACTGTATATGTGGGTTATATACTCTTATGTCTCTAACATCTCTTCATACAAACAACATATCTCTGATTCAATCAGGCACTAGTTCTTTTATACAACATGATGGGTTAACTTCTTTTGAATTATTTGCTGACCTGAGTACCAACAAAGTGGGCAGGGAATGGAATGCTGACCTGAGTGCACTCTGCTCAACCAACTGCTCCGATGAACTTAGAGCTATCATTTCCTCATTCCACAATTTTCACGGCAATATTTGGAGAATGGTTTGGTTGCAACACAGCAATATAACAATTTTCCACAATTTATCTGATGTGAGTTCATTTTGCTATCTTTCATTTTGGTTGGAAGCACACAAATATGATCATTTTGTCAGGCTACCGGTGTTTGGCATCATGCATAAGATTGAAACAGTGCCGGCGAAAGAGCACCTAGTTTTCATGCACAGAAGATTATTGTCTCCTAAGATCAGCAGATGCGTTCACCATGACCATGCGGCTATAGTTCACCGCGTGGTCAGGCTATATTCTACCATCTGAGGTGGCTTTGGTCATCTTTTTTTTTTTTGATGAAACGGCTTTGGTCATCTTTGGCATGCACATGGGAAGCAGTTTGCTACAGGGCCTTTCTGCTACGCTACCCAGGAAGAAGAAAGATGGAGGAGTGCTTCTTTAGTGTCGATGTGTTCAGCATATTTTCTTTATCCATATTTTTCTGATATGAGTGCTTCTTAGGTTTTGTGTGTGTGGACAGAGATCATGAAATGGACAAAAGTACAGCTTAATTATGTGCTATGTCCTGCAAGAACGGGGTCACTTCTCATACTGTAAATTAATTATAAACAATTTTGTACCAGGTTGGGGCCAGAATTATTATTTTCTGCGAACGTGCCTGAGCACATATTGCATTAAGAAGAGAATTATAATGATGCAACTACGAGAAAACTCTCATAGTGTAGGATTACAAGCCCACCAAGCAAGTGGCAAACAACCGAAAACGAACTAAAGCAACAAGAGCGAAAAGAAAGGAAACCGCCCAGCCTAGCAAACCTAACATCTGTTCACAGATCGATCCAATTATTGTTGCGGCCACAGTCCACAGATCAATCCGATTGTTTCTGAGTGGTGCATAATGGAGCTAGAATCCCAGGATTAAACACGCGAATCAACTCTTTTCAAGCAAAATGCTGGCAACTTCTTGTAGCCGCACAATCAGCGGAAAGGGGACGATCAGCCGCACATCATTTTGGCCCGGTGATCTGAAGCTTCAGTGTGTACATACTTGTAGCTCGCATGAGCGTGTCATTGGCTTGTAATCATAAGCTGCCATGCTGCAAGGCCTCGAGTAGTGAAAAGTTAGTTTGTGTGCTATGGCACTCCGCAATGCTGCTGCTCTATTATGTTTCCTCCCGGCAGTCCACGGACAGTGAACTAGAAATAATGTTCAAAAGCTGCTTGGAGGAAAATTCCCAGTGCCTCCATTTCCTACTGGTATTTCTCATCTACTACAAATGTGGTGGTATTTGATTCTCTTGTTCTCCTTACAGTTTGCTTAAGAAGTACGCTCTTGATCAGCTGGGGTAACAAGAAAGTTCACATAGAAATATTGGCTCCCTTATCACAAGGTATCTCTTAAAAAACCACATAGGGACTTTAGGTTGCAAACTAAATGTTATATAGAGCATATATGACGGGTGACATATGCATTGTTTGAACAGACTGCAGATGACAACCTTGTAGTTAATAGACGAGGTGAGTGATTTGTATAGTTTCATGAATTTATTGAAGCCCTCCTGATATTGCATAAAAAGTAAGAACCCACTTCCATGTTGTTTGAGAGCTAGATGGACCGAAAAACAATTTGAGTGAAAAATGGATTGTTACATTGTCCAAATAAATAGATTGTATTGCTTTTTAAGTTTTTCCTCAAAGTTGTGATTGATGGTTCTTTTATTTTATAATTTGAAAATCTTAAATCAAATTAAGTAGTTAATAATATTATTGTTGGATAAACCAAAATGAACCTGAAAGGGAAGTGAATAAAATGCTGCTCTCACACCTAATACTAGCATATGTATGCACATCTGTTCTGTGGTTTAATATGTTCATTTAGGTTGGTACCTACGAAAGTAAAGAGACATAAATTTTCCAGCAATAAGAACACACTAAGGACGTGAAATGAGGGTAACCCATTTTTTTACGTTCCTTATGTTGGAACAAATACACATAACTTTAAGTCCTAGCCTCAAAATTTGTTATCTGCTTACTTACTCCCTAGAGCCAACCGGCCAGCCCGCCCCCTTTCTTTGCTCACCGGCTGCCTCGCTGGCACCAACTATAGATAGGTGTCAGCTGGTGGAAACTCCGTTTCAGTTTTTTTTAGACCAAAGAAAAAACGTTCCCACCTCTGCACTCACCCATGAGTGTATATAACCAAAACTCTGTTTCTATTTGAATCCACAGTTGCAATAATCATGGTGCAAATTTGACTTTAGATCTTCTTGCCATCCCCATAGAAATTAATCCTAATTAATATGCTCGATCCGGAAGCTGAGGCATTTAAAAAAATTCTTTTCACCACGCTCACACAATGTCTTATATTAAAATGAAATTGAAGGTTTCTGGTGGATACTAGCGCATTTCAATATGCTCACAACCAAGTGCACAAGTTCAGATTCTGTAACAAAACTGATACGGGAGAAGTCTTCAGGCCCTTGGATGTCAGGAACTTGGAGGCCGTTGTGCATGATTTTCTCTGTCGGTCGATATACTGTAAAATGAATATGTTGATATTCAAAGTCAAAACTTAGAGATCGTACATGCAGATCATATACTCTTATATGTTCCCAAGCTCTACATGCAAACAACATACCTCTAATTAAATCAGGCCCAATAATGTTTTTAATACAACAGGATGGGTCAACTTATGTTACAGCCTTAATATAAGAGTATAGATAAATAACTGGCGATACCGTTCGCCCTTGTGCAATATTTGTACCAAATAAGAAGATAATGTTGGGAAATGATCAGCACCCCTTCAGTTTTGCTAAGAATCGATGAGAGGAACATGGAGTCCAAAAGTCTAACTCAACAAAACAAACATACCCAACAAGATTGACCTCCAATCCTCCCACGTACATGTTCTTTGTGTCTATCCTACAGCTTTTGCTTGCTTAACTGCAAGTGGCTATTGAAATGTGCTAGTATGCCCTTGCCTTCTTGTATATGAACTCCCGATTCCTCCCATCCCTATTTGAATGTAGCATCTAATTTTCTCATGACACTTGCTTTTTACCTTCTTTGATCACATTACTTTTGTTCCACAGTCCTTGAGACACGATGACATCAGTCGCGGTGGGCATGCTTATAAGTTACATGTACAATTTACATACGGAAAAATGGACAATGACTGAACTTCAATGCAAGGAAATTGTATCATAATTTATAGTAGCGTACATTTGCACCAACCAGAGCAAGAGTCTACAGTCCAGTATGTGGACACTGGTATGGAGTTAATGATTCATAAATAAAAGCATAACCAAACATGCTACTACTTGAACGTGAATATTTGCTAGACCAACGATTTGGCCAAGAGCACCCCTCTCTCCATGTAGCTAGTGGATGTTAGTTCATTTAGCTTCCTAATAACGGGCACCAGAATTGCATGAAGCAAGCTCTTCCTCTTAGCTGTTTGTAGTTCATATAGTCTTATATGTTCCCAAGCTCTTCAATTCTTGCAAACAACAAACCTCTTATTGAATCAGGCACCAGTAATGTTTTTATACAACAGGATATGTCAACTTATGTTACATCCTTAACATATAAGAGTATAGATGAATAACTGATCGAAGATACCATTCACCCTTGTGCAATATTTGTACCAAAAGAAGATAATGTTAGGAAATGATGAACCCCATACAGTTTTGCTAAGAATCGATGATAGGAACACGGAGTCCAAAAGTCTAACTCAACAAATAAACATACATACCAAGACCGACCTCCAATCCTCCCACCTCTTATTTTGTCTTATCCTGAAGCTGTTGCTTGGTCTACTGCAAGTGGCTTTTGAAATGTGCTAATATGTCCTTGCCTTCTTGCATATGAACTACCAATTCCTCCCATCCCTATTTGAATGCAGCATCCAATTTTCTCATGCCACTTGTTGTTTACCTTCTTCACATTACTTTTCTTCCACAGTCCTGGAGACACGATGACATCAGTCGTGGGCTTGCTTATAAGTTATATGTACAATGCACACATTGAAAAATGGATAATGACTGAACTTCAATGCAAGGAAATTGCAGCAAAATTTATAGTAGTGTACATTTGCACCAACCAGAGCAAGAGTCTACAGTCCAGATTTATGTGGACATTAGCATGGAGTTAATGATTCATAAATAAAAGCATAACCAAACAAGCCACTACTTGAACGTGAATATTTTCTAGACCAACGATTTAGTAAAGAGCACACCTCTCTCCATGTATGAATTCAGTATCACTAGTAGATGTTAGTTCATTTAGCTTCCTAATAATAGGTACCAGAATTGCGTGAACCAAGCTCTTGCTCTTAGCTAGCAGAGCTATAGGGTGCAGCGCAAGCAAGAGCAGTAGTCCATATATAACTGAATTTTTCATCTTTTTCCATCAGTTTTATATTTTAGAGTTAATTTATGTGGACACAAATCTGATTAAGAACGCTTGGACATAGACTCTAGGACCAGGTATATTATGCCCCCAAAGAGCACCCATTATGTCCAGCCAGCTACAAAAACATTCACTTCACAACTGCATTCATGTTCGTGTGTGAGGGGAGCCATCCATACCATTCTTCCACCATGTTGCTGAGGATTTAATTGTTGGACTTGCCCCCAACAAATTAGTTTTGAGATTTGGAGCTTGCCAATGGACCATGACTCCATTAATTAGCTTGCACAATTTTCTTATTTATTATTTGACTCCATTTGCGTGCAAAATTTTCCATTGAAGACAGAAGAATGGTTTGGTTGCAAATGCAGCAATAAGAGTAAAACATATATTTGTTTTTTACATGATGTAATTCAATTTTGCTATCTTTCATTTGGCTTGTAACACTGCTGGCGAAACAGCAACCAGTTTCTACGTACAAAAGATTATTGCCTACAAAGATGACAGGATTAGTCGTTCACTATGGTCACGCTATAGTTCACTCCGCTGTCAGGCTATTCTGCCAACCCAGGCAGCTTTGGGCATCATCGGTGGCGCCGTGGGTAGCATGGGGAAGGTCGACTTTAGAGCCTCTCTGCTACACTATATCGAGTAGGAAGAACAAACAATGAGGATATGGTCATTGTCCAATACTGAAAGTCTGAAACTAGTCCTACAGTACGTGGAGTGTCTTAAGTTGGTAATTCAGAGCACTCTATTTCACGGTATCTGTCCTTTCTCCTCGCTTTGATGTCGATGTGTTCAGAATATTTTTGACAAAAATGTCTTAGTGTTCACACCCGAATTTTAAAAGAAAACCGAATGCATAACTATATGTATGTGAGGTTCAAGTTCCATACATGTAGCGATGTCATAATACAATAATGAGCAACAATATCACCAAAAAGAGACTTACAACCACTAAAAGCTTATCAGAGATACATAGCTTATCCTGGAAACGACGGCTCCACACGTCACGGGCAATCGATCGGGGGTTGCGTTGGCCTTGAACTTAGCATCATCTTCAGAAAACTTCACAACAACTTTCTCTTCTAAGTAGCGGTTTTAGCAAGTGTGAGTACACTTATGGTTGGTACTAAGCAAATATATTAGGAAATAATTAACATGCAAGGCTTAAACAAGGATAAAGGTTGGCTGAAACAACCTATTTACTAATATTGCTCATATTTATGAAATAAAGATATAGCTGAGTAACAAATAAGCTTGGAATAATGAACCATTGAATTATATCACAAATTCAATTTAGTTAAGTCATGTGAGGGTCCAAGCCGCTCTTGATCGTGAGCACGGCTGATATATTAGTTTTACACTCTGCAGAGGTTGTACACTTTACCCACAAGTCGTGTCTCCCTTGATGCCCGAGTTAGCTAGCCTCTTAAACACTTTCGAGGTGAGTGGCAGGGATTCACTACGAAGCCTTTATAAAGATTCTCCAACAAGTCAATGGTCCGCTAAGGTTTCAGCCGCTGCGTGAGGGAACCTCCCCCAAGGCGTGACCATAGCCATGCGTACACCCTTGGCAGGCAGCGAACACCTCATCACAGTCACCCCTCTGCGTTGAAACAACCACTAATAAGCTAGAGACATCTAATTACTTAGCTAAGATCAGAGTCAAATAGTTCTTGTGGTTGCCTTGTTTTCCCGAGTGGTCGCTCCGTGGTTTAAATTAATCATTTATTCATCATTCATCATAGTGGTTCCAAAAGAAGTAATTCATGTATGAAGTATTGAGTTCATAAATCACCCATAATTAATGTTTAGAAACTAAGCAAACTACCTAGCATGATTTAAATAAAACCCGAATTTCAAGGACATGGATCAGAGATAGGGATAAAGTATGAACCCATCAAATTAATGCATGTAAGCGTAAAATAAATTAAAGGTTATTAGGATGAAATATGATCAAGGAATATACTTAGCTTTATTCCAAATAATAGCTGCTCAGAGTCTTCAACACTTGTTCTTGCATCTCTTAATCTTCAAAGCTCTCGAACTATGTTCCTTTTACTCTCAACAAGCATCGGCACAAACATACAAGAAACAAACACAACTAAGAACACAACACCAAACATAAGAAAAGTATTACAAGAGCTCGTGAAGAGATTTCTAAAAGCTTCCAAATATTGGATTTCCTCCAGAAAATTAAGAATAAAAGCCACCAAAATATGGAAAATTCTTGTAGAATTTTGAAAATGGATAAATTTATTTGAAAAGATATTAACATCCCAAAATTGAAATTTTGGGGTGTGACATAGTGCATCTTATACCTGATTTTTATTCAGGAAAACAAGAAACGGTATAAGGAAAACATATAAAAGCCAAAACATTCTATGTGGTCATTTTTGACAAAACACATCCAAAAAAGAAAATTACATCCATTTTGACAAAACATTCTTCTCCTCTGCTATGTCAATAAAAAACAGAATATTTTTTTCGGATGGTGTGTAGTTATGTTCACTCTGCAACCATATTTTTTCAGAATATGAAAGAGTACTTATTTTTAGGTTTGTGCGTACCAACAGACATTATGAAAGGAATAAAGTAATAAATCTTGATTATGTGCTATGTCCTGCAAGAACTAGGTCACTTCTCGTAGTGGAAATAAAAAACAATCTGCACCCTGTAACCAGTTATCATTGTTGCAGAGCTCCCAACTGTAAGTCCAGGTTGGAGCCAGAATTTTTACACCCAGAGATGGATCCGACATTTTCTGATCTAAACATACATGGAGCCGGAATACCAATATTTTTTTTTGAGAGAACCGGAATACCAATATTGAGCATGGGAATCAGCCTTTTCTATTTCTATGCAAAATGCCGGCAACTTGCAGTGTCCATATGATTCTATTCGAGATGCAGCCTATCCGAAGAGTACTCTGCCTTTCTATGCTCTCTATCGTTGCTGCGCCACCTCATCCATCAGCTCTGCGCCCATGCAGCGGAATGGGGAGGGAGTGCCACCGCCCATCGTTTTGCCCTTCTTCATAACTTAGACCCTCATTTATCCGGATAATCTGATGATTTTATACTCATAGCTCATAAACACAAGCCCACCAGCACTACTAGTCTACGACCACACTGCAAGGCATCAGGACAGCAGATGCTCTGCCCTATCCAGTGAAAACTTAGCTCCGTGCAAAGACTGTCTCAGGAGTCCAGCTGCTCCATCATGTTTCCTCCACGCAGTTTGCGGACAGTAAACTGAAAATGTTTGAAAGCTGCTTGGAGCAAAATTCCCAGTGCCTCCTTTTTCTATTCATATATACTTCTCATCTACAACATATATATGCCGTGGTATTTGACTCTCTCATTCTCCTTATAGTTTGATCCAGGAGTATGGTTTTGAAATAGATGAGTTTCAACCGAAAGACTATGGCTGTTAATTAGCTGGAGGAACGAGAAGGTGCACATATAGAAATATTGGCTCGCTTGTCACAAGGTATTGTATCTGGCTGGAAGCCACAAAGGGCCTCTAGGCTGCAAACCAAATGTTAAGTAGAGCATAGATGGACTAATGACATATGCAATGTTGCTGGGTTGGACAGACGGTACATGACAACCTTAAGTTAATAGACTAGATGATTGCTTTATAGTTTGACCAATTTATTGAAGCCTTCCCCGTAATAACAGAACTGTCGGTACCCGCTTCCGAGCTTTTTGAGAGGTAGATACAATGGAAAACAAATTGATGGTCCTTATTTTGTGATTAAGTGGTGATTAATACTAATATAATGTGAGACAAACCAGTATAACATATCATAGAGTGAACATCTGCCCGTGTCCATATCCCTTAGTAATAATGTTCGCTGCGCCTAAAATCTACCTTCGGCCAGCACCATGGTAATCACTTTTGGCACGTGCCGTCTACTGCATGCGTGTCCAGCTTCCACCATGCTGGATTTTGTTATATTACACTAGTATAGAAATAGATCCACCCTCTTTAGTCCTGGATGGGTTATATCCAGGACTAATAAAGGCATTAGTCCCGGATCAAACGGTGAGGGACGGCGGGGAGCTTTAGTCCTGGTTGGAGCCACCAACCGGGACTAAGAGTGGCTCCAACCAGGACTAAAGGACCCTTTAGTCCCGGTTAGAGCCACCAACCGGGACTAAAGGATCTTCCACGGGTTAGTTTAAAAGGAAAGCATTCCAACTAAAGTCATATGTGTTGTGTAGGTGGGGTGGCAAGAGAGGTACATGTGAAGAAAGAAGCAAGAGGTCTTGAGTTCAAGTCCCACAAGGCATAAATATTTTTAGTTTTAGACCCTTTAGTCCCGGTTGCCTGACCCTGGCCATTTGTGTACCAGTGTTATGAGCCATGTAGTGCCACGTACATCAATGAAGTCATGAAGAGAGACGTTTTTGAACCCTAGAGGTAGACGAAGAGAGGTAGACGAAGATACCTCTCTACTGAGACGACCCGACATACAGTTACTCGGCTGGATGGCGGGCAAAGTCCTTCGATATCAGGATTGGGGCAAATTTGGATAGCTACAATATCATGTATCTCTACCGACCTGTTTTCTTGTAAACAACCCAAGCAGATTTTAACCTAACTTGTAACCCACGACTACTCAGCTATATAAGAGAGCTGTGGGGGTACCCCTAGGGCATCCTTTAGAATAACTCATCATTGCTGCGCATTCCACAAACCCTAATACCAACCCCCGAACATAGAACGTAGGGTATTACGCTTCGTGTGGTCCGAACCTATCTAAGTCCTTGTGTCTTTGTGCTACCATGAAGTTCTTTGCTCTCTGATCCATCCCGCCTACAAATCTACTGTTGGGGATACCCCGGGCAGATTTGCTGGAGTGCAAATCCGACAGTTGACGCGCCAGGTAGGGGATCTCCAGAGTTCTTATGGTGAGCTTGATGGCAGGAATTATCAACAACATGTGTCCAGCCGGGTGAGTCGCTCCTAGTATCAACACTAGCCTAGTAGAAGTAGAGGAGATGGTTGCGTCGATGATCTATTTCTGCATATTACTAATCATGAGTCAATCTCCTGTTCGTGATTTTGACACTTGAGCCTTTCTAGTAGGGTGCTGCACGACGTCGATGGATACGGCCGCCGTTGTGCACATGGAGCATGCATCCATGGCCATCATATTGGATGGCCATTGGATGAGCAGGCTAGGCAGTTTGAATCCCTGCGCATGCATGCATGCATCGGATCAAGCAAAGGAATAAAAAAAAAGAGTAAACTAAGCTATGGCATGCGCCCTACGTGGCTACGTCATATCAACACCTTCCCTTTTATTACTTTAGTTTCCTTCTACTTCGGTTCCATCTGTCGCGGTTTCCGTTTTTTATTGCGATCTGCTAACGCGCGCCGAAGATTTCTCTATTCATTCAATAAAATATTACTGCCATGTTCTTGAATTGCACGTATGGGATTCAACGGCTGCTTCTAACAAGGGCAATACCGCGCTATTGGGCAACGACCGCCGACTACTTCAACGACCGTCTGCTTGCTCGGCCCCGATGACCACGTTGACTATTTTTATTGTTGCCTTCCTGGCCACGGCGACCACGTCGACTACTTCCACAGCCGCCTGGTCAGCCGTGACGACCACATCAACTGCTTTAACAACCGTTTGCTCGGCCGCGACGACACCTTCGGCTCAGCCGCACCAACTACTTCGATAGTCGTCTGCTTGGCCACAGCGACACCTCCGACTCGGCCACGCCGACTATTTCGGCAGCCACCTGCTCGGTCACGCCAATTATTTCGACAACCTCCTTCTCATCCGCGGAAAGGAAGTTGTTCAACATTTGAACACACATTGTACCAAGGAAAGGAAGTTGTTCAACATTTGAACAAATTGTGAATTATCTCCTACTGATACATATATGGTTCAACTTCAATTGAGTTTTGAGAAATTTTATGGTGGCTGGAAAAAACAGGAGCCGTCCATCGAGCAACATCAAACGGTCTAAATATAGGAAGTACCAAGAAAAGGGTACCGAGAAGTACCAAATTTGTGGATGTAGTACCTATTTTAATTAAAATATTTTAATTGGGTAAATCAGTAAATTCGTGTATATATTATTTGATCCAGGAAAAGGCTGCATGAGCGGCCGCGGCGGCTCGACGCTCCGACAGTAGGCGCTCGACAGTGGAGCGGCAGAAGGTGCCCGCACCGCGCCTGCTGTTTAGCAGCTCCACGCCTCCACCACCACGTTCCCGGCAGGTGGCGCACGCCGATAGACCACCACCGCTCCATCCACCATCACAAGTTCACAACACTGGCGCCATCAAGAACCCAACGCGGCGCGTCACAGCGAAGACGATGCTGCAGCTCTCGATCAGCCCAACGGTCACCACCGCGGCCTCCAACGGTGCTACTGCCACGGCCGCTGCCGTCGGCGGCGAGAAGGACGCCGAGGAGTTGAGGCGCGCGCCCGAGGAGGCCCGCAGCGCGTGGCAGCGGGCCTGGTCCGACCTCGAGAAGACATGAGCGCTGCGGGATCACGCCGCGCGCCTGGTCGCGCAGGTCACTTGCTACGCGTGCCGGCAGGGGTCGCTCGCCACCCATGTCCATGGTCACGGCCGACGAGTGCCATTGCCATGGCGGCCCCGCGGTGGTCTGCGATTCCATGAGGGGACGGGAGTATGGGCAAAGCATCTCGCGCCGTGCGTGGCATGCACAAGACGGGTAGAGTTTGTGTATGTAGTTTGGTGCCTTGGTAGGCCTTGTCGATCGTGTCATCTTACGATTAAGACAACGATGATGCTCAGAATTGCAAGCAGCCGAGTACCCCACAATGGTTTTTAGAGTGCTACGACTACGACTTGTTACTTTGGCCTGGATAAAAGTTACGGGATGCATGAACGTCAATCTCCCATAAGTTGTTCACTTGTTCCTACTTTCTTGTGAGGGGTTATCCGGGTATGAGATTACACACGAATTTGGGTTCCGGACAGCGGCGGATGCTGCACACGAGCAGGGCCGGCAGCGGCAGTTGCCCGTGCTGATTGGGGCGGCGGCGGTGGGCTCTCCCCTACGATAAGGAGAGAGTGCGAGGATCGCTAATTAGTTTTATTTTTAATGTGGGTACAGATGAGATGAGTTACGGATGGGAAAAATTAGACAGTGGCTGAAATACCCTTTTAATTATCTCTCTACCTTTTAATTAATCCTTCTTTGATCAACGGTGGAAAAAAAGCTAGAAAAAAAAGTACCGTGAAGTACCATTAGTACCTCACAACCACCGGAACAAGGCTCTTGAGTTTTACCGGTTCTTTAGCAGCAGCACGGTTATTTGTTCATCCACACTGCACTCCTACCGCTCTGCTTTGTGAATAAGAGGATTCGCATCAACTGAGCGAGGAGCCAACGAACAAGCCTCGCTGCCGATGACGTCAAGCGCGACATGGTCGTGAGTGCGGCTAGAGCTTGGACTCTACTTTGCTGTCCAGCCATGTTACAATCAGCAAATGTGTCAATGGCGCACATCATCTTGGAGGCAGAATTGCTTACTGCAGTCATGGCTGGTGGGAAGGGATTAGTTGAGCTTGGGTTCCCATTGCCTCCCTTTCCAAGGTAGAGCCTAGTAACGTTCAGTGAAACACATGCAACTTATAATGTTCTCAAGCTTCCACATGTTTATATATCAGCGAGACAGTGTGGGAGTACAACATATGAAACCTAACATGAGTCATTGACCCAAAATCTTGTGGATTTATTATATCTGATCTGCTGTTCCATTCGGTGGAGGCTTAATTTATACGGCACCAGCTGCTATCTCTTGGTAACCAAATCTTCAATTTAGAAACCATTTCTTTGCATTGAACAATGGTTTTCTTGATATGTAATCTCATAAGATATAATGTGGAATATGTTTTAACCATCTAAAAACGAACGAGATTTTCTATAGACAATAACAAATGGTTCAATTTATTTTAGCCAAAGCCTAAATTGATAATCAATTGAACGAAACTCATCGCCCATAAGGGATCAGGTACACAAGGCATCACAAATATGCCACATTCGCGTCATGCACTGCTTGAATGTCTGTTTGTCTGTCCTACTCCTGGTTTCCTGGAAGTCGAGTTGTTCGTCGTCTGTCCGTGCAGCAAGAGCTTATTGCTCACTTGGCTCTTCTACTACTACACCGGTCAGATGGGAGTTCTCCATGTGACTAGAAAAGCTCCGCGGCCCAGAGCAACAGCTTGATGCAGAGGGCACTACCAGTTGGGGCAACTGTGTACTGTGATGACAGTTGCTTGATCCGGACTCCTGCTGCCTCCTTTTTCTATGGACCTGATAGAAACACTCGTAGTCCTCATATCCTATCTACGTTTTGGCTCTCTAATATGCTGGTATGCCTTTACAACACGAAATACTGGATCACTCACAATTATGAAACACAGTACATACTAGACAATAATGAAGCAAAAAGTAAAGACTCTCCAAGCACCTAAATATTTTGGCGCTAAAAGGAAAATACTTACAAATACCACCTGACCGGTAGCACGTTACTGCCCTTGGGCTGATCTGCACTCAGGCCTGCTTAACCATCTGAAGACCTCTATATCAAAAATCGACCAGTGCTTCCTTGAAAATATTGGCAGTTGGAAAGTTAAGATGTGGTCCTCTTGTTTACTGATCTTTTTAAATAAATTATTAATGCAGTTGCAAGTGACTAATGGCATCTATTACGAAGTATCCAATAAGTGAGAACAGATAGGCAGAACCATCGATGCAACAACTAGATATATAAATCAAGTAGTACAACAGAATTAAAGGAAATGTCCGGACTTAGCAAGCATGGGTAGCTTTAAATTATCATTTCAATGATCTTGTAAACTTTTTCCACTAACACGAACGCTCTCAGTAAGCTCAGAATATAAATTTGATGGCACTGTCTTACATATCTCAGTACTACTTTTGCTCTCCATGCAGTTTTCACATCGAGGTGGTAATTGTGAGATATGGTAATACAGTAGTATTAATATGGTAACTGTATCATCACCGAATCCAAACAAATATTTTTGACACAGCGGAAACAGTCTATCTCTATGATGATCAAGAGTAGTTAGAGGCATCGAGCTCGGCAGCTAGGGATAATATTTAACCTTGCACATACCCTTCACGAGATTGAGTTGAATGGTGTTACTAGAAACTAGCGTCAGCTGGAACTACACAGCTGCTCTTTTTTTTCTCGAATACGCAGGAGAGCTACGCATCTTTATATTAAGAGAGGAAAAAAGTCCAATTACAAAACCCATCACCTTACCTTGGACTAAAGTAGGGATGTGACTGTTTGAGTAACCTGAGCTATTACATGCAAAATAAAAAATGGGACCTGACCACCACTGGACCTCTCTTGCTTGGTGCCATCTAGCTCAGGTTAGTAGATGTTGTATTGTCTTCTCTTCTTGGTCACACAGCGGGCAGCAGTCCGGGTGAGGGAGCCCTCTTTTTTGCAGGCGATCAGCAGACCAACATCCGTTTTGTATAGCCAACCAAACAAAGGTCTTACATTTGCTTGGGGCCCAGGATTTCCAAAGATGATTCCAAGGTTCAAACCAATGGATCCTACAAAGAAAGCTCTGTATGCAGATCTAGAAGAAAATATTCCTGAGACCTCAAACTTCCAGTGGTGAATGTCATCTGTGTCATTTACTGCAAAATCAGCAAGCACATCCCAAAGTTCCAAGTATTCCACAAGGCCCTGCCAGCCGAGAGCTCGTCAACTGCTCTTGCTTGGTCCACGACAGATTCTGCAGAAAGAGCTAGCACAACAGTCTTCATCACCAGATATGGATGAACTCCTGGTGCCTCTGTTTCCTACTTGATATAACTTGCTGATGACACTTTCCCATTTTGAGCCTGCCTATTATTTTCTCCTGGTGTTCTCTAAAATGGAAAAAACTGGTGGCTGGCATGCTCTACATAGTGTTGACATGGATATGCCAATATATACTATCTTCGAGGAACTGTTGCGTGGGTGCTACAACTTTAGATAATTACTCAAACTGTGAACCAACTAGTCACCGACCATCTGGAGCGTTGACAATAAAATAGATTGTTCCTATCGGTTGGAACAATCATGGAAAAGTTCCTGACGGTTACCCGTCAGAGAAAGGTGACCTCCCCGGACAGTCCATCCGTGATGGTTACCATCAGGGAAGACTGTCTGTGATGGTATTGGGGACTTTTCAGTCAGATGTATCCGTCACGGAAAAGCTGATCTGGGGTATTGAAGTATGGAGATATTGCGATGGCACTCTTAGAGTAGAGTCCGGATTCCTCACCTTTCCGGAACACCACCGTGTCCTTTATTGCATCGATCTATAAGATGACCGTGAGAGAGTGTGTAGTCCTTCCACGACCCGCCTGGGGTGTCCCTGAGTGGGAGTGTGTCGACCATTGAGGTGCAACATTCTGGAAGAGTGACCAGTTCGGCCGCTGTGGAGACCTGCTCATCCTCGCGCTTCAGGGCCGCACCTCTCCACCAGCTCATGCTAGACGTCATGGCCGGACTGCAAAACAAAATTAAACGGCTTGATCAATTTTTCCAAAACATGCATGGTTGCAATTTTGAATTAAATTCCGAAATGAAAACTACTGAATATATCAGGCATGATTCTGTTGTTTACAAACTGAAGCGGAGCATTTCTTGGAGCTAATACATTAGTGCCAACTCCAGAGAGGTAGTATCCTTTATGGACATGCAAGATGGCATATATCATAATTTGGTATAATCAAGTTATTGTCGGGCTCTAACATAAGTCAAGTGGAGAACAATATGATCACAAATGAAATGGGAGAAATGGTTCATAGCATGATAGAGGACTGTATAGTTAAAAAAAATGTGAAATGTCTTCTGGTTCATGTTCTCATATGACGAAATGCTTTGTCTTGTTCATCATGCGTCAGTGCAGTTTGGTTCGTGTACTTAACACTTTGCCATCTATCTTTTGCACGGTCTATTATAAGTGAGCTGTACTGCAGCCTTCTACCTAAAAAACATAGTTGTAGTGCAACCATGATGGACATTTTCAATAGTTCTTTTTCTATGCCAATTGGCAAGGACAGAAACATGAATGGGAGGTGTCATACTTTGAAATATTATCCCATGTTACTGCACAGAAGATCGACAATTCATTCTGAAACTGATGCCACATCAGGATACAGCACGGGTGTCCACCGTAACTTTCATAGAAAACCCACTGATAATCAACAACGGCATATTTCAGAGCAGATAATCTTGGAGTTGAACTAAATCCACTAAGCTCTTAGTTACATTCAGGATGTAGCAAGAGGCTTCAAACAGATAGAGAACTGTTTGGCCTTCAGCGGCACCATTGTGTTATTGACTATGCTGAGCACTGCCAACTCATCCACACAGTTGACAGATATACTGAACTAGGACTACCCAAAAACTGGTGGGAGAAATATCCCGTGCATTTGTTATTCTTACGCTATTTTATCCCTATTTAATTCAAATAAATCCATAAGCTTAAGCTTACTGTTCAAGATCCTGACTAACCGACATATCCATTTGCATTACAAATGGCAGTTAGATTCTTAGGATCAACTATGATTAGATCAGGCGGGTTCTTTGCTTTATTTCGGTATGAATCAGAGAGAGATCGAGACGGAGAGAGGTGGGAGAATGTTATACCTTCTCCTGTAGAGGAGCTTGACGAGCTGTCCATCTCAGGTTCGTTGATAGAGATCTACGCACGGGTAGCGGCGGTCGGTGTAGGGGTCGCCGGGGCGTTGGGCACGGCGGCGGAGCTTGCCATCACTAGCTGCGTCCCCTCGGGATCGGATTAGGGTTGTCGGTGGGGAGTCCGGCTTGTGGTGAACCTCGTACTGCAAGCCGCCAGCCCCCACCTCTCTTTATAGCGCAGTGTGACAGGGGTCCGCCAACTATTATGGGTTGGGCGTCCCTGATTAGGGCACGAGAGAAGGGCCCGGCCAAGCCGTTGGGCTGGCCCTTTGGAGATCAACCTAACATTCTTCCCTTGATCTCATCATTTACTTTTAACTTTATACTTTGTAACTCTTTTCGCTATCATTCCATCACAGATTAGTACATAGAACTGCATCATTGTCACGGTTAGTTGCCAATAGAATCAACAGCTACAACACACCTCTCTATTTTGAAACAAAAACTTTTACTTTTCGAGCCCTTTATCATCCAGGGATCATACGCTTTCCCTTAAACCCATGCCGGCTAAGTGTTCTCTGAACACATTGGGTGGTATCCCTTTCGTGAGCGGATCTGCTAGCATATTCTTTGTTCCTATGTGCTTGAGACTAATAGCTTGATCTTGGACTTTCTCTTTCACAACATAAAACTTTATCTGAATTGGTTTGGAAGCATTACTTGATATGTTGTTGTGAGCATAGAATACTGCTGGCTCATTGTCGCAGTACATCTTGGGTGGCCTTTGAATACAATCTACCACTCTCAATCTGGGTATAAATTTCTTTAACCACATTGCCTGCCCTGTGGCCTCATAATATGCTATAAACTCAGCATACTCGTAGACGATGCAGTGAGTGTTTGCTTTGAGCTTCTCCATGATATAGCTCCTTCTGCGAGAGTAAATATATACCGTGACGTGGAATTTTTATCATCTTTGTCTTCCTTACAGTCTGAATCTGAATACCCTTTTATCTCTAGGGAATCAGACCTTCTGTACGTTAGCATGAGGCCTTTTGTGTCTTGCACGTAATGCAAAGCTTTCTTTGCCATATTCCAGTGATCTATTCCGATATTTTTCTGATATCTGCCAAGAACCCCAGTGACAAAGGCTAAGTTAGGGCGTGTACATATTTGAGCGTACTGTAAGCTTCCGATAGTAGAAGCATATGGTATGGCTTTCATACGCTCTTTTTCATATTCAGTGCTGGGACACTGAAAGTTCCCATATTTATCACCCTTGACTATAGTAGCAGGCAAAGGTCTACTCGCATGCATACCTAAAATCTCATTTCTTCTATCTCGGTGAATTTCAATGCCTAAAACATGTGACGCTTCACCATGATCTTTCATATCAAAATTTGAGAACAAAAACTTCTTTGTTTCCAGTAGCAGATTGACATAATTGCTAGCTAGCAAGATATCATCCACATACAGGATCAGAAAAATGTATTTCCCATTCTTAAACTTTGCATAAACACGGTTGTCCTCTACATTCGCTTTCAACCCAAATTGCTTTATTATACTGTCAAACATTAAATACTACTGTCTAGATGCTTTTGCTTTAACCCATAAATGGATTTCTTTAGGCGGCATCCCATATTTTCTTTTTCTTCCATGAAAAAACCTTTCGGTTGTGTCATGTAAACATTCTTCTCGAAATCCCCATTGAGGAACACCGTCTTTACATCCGTCCGATGTAATTCTAAATCATAATGTGCCACTAACGCCATTATTATTCTGAAGGAATCCTTACACGAGACTGGAGAAATGTCTCATTGTAATCTATCCCTTCTCTTTGTGTAAAACCTTTTGCCACAAACTGTGCCTTAAACCTTTATATATTCCCTCTAGAGTCACATTTAATCTTGTAGACCCATTTACAACCTACTTATTTTGGCTCCTTTAGGAATTTCCTCTAAGTCCCAAACACCGTTGGTACTCATTGATCTCATCTCATCTTCCATGGCCTCTAGCCAGTTCGATGAGTGAGCACTTCTCATGGCTTATTCATATGAAGTGGTATCACCTTCCATATGAAATTCTTTTGTAACCAGTTCTGTATTATAAATTTGATAATCACCAAAAATGGTTGTTTTTCTGACTCTTTGAGACCATCTAGTGGCCTCAACCTCTGGCACATTCTGTGCCTTACTTTCTGGCACATCTTCTATATGGGGCTGCTGCTCCTCCTGATATGCAACAATGGGCTCTATTGGCTCCTGAAGGATAGGTTCCAGATCTTCTCCCACTGTTGGCACGGGTGGAATCACATCAGGCGCTGGTACCGCAACATTAGGGACTGTCGGTACAGCAACAACAGGTAGTGAGAAAGATGGCTCCTGAATCATCGGAGTGGGCACATACACCTGCTTCTCCTCAAGGTCAATTTCTAGAGCCACCATGCTCCCCCTCATCATTTCATCCTCTAAAAAGACAACGTGTCTCATTTCTTCAAACTTTGTATATCTGTCTGGATAGCTAATGAAATGGCAGCTTACCGTTTGGGGATCTAATTTTCTAATATTTGGGTTAAATACTTTAGCCTCAGCTGGACTCCCCTACACCCGCAAGTGGTTCAGTGAGGGTACTCTTCTTGTCCATAATTCATATGGTGTTTCGGGCACTGACTTACTTGGTACTCTATTGAGAATGTGAATGGCGGTTTTTAACGCCTCCATCCTCAGTCCCAATGGCAAGGTGGAGTAACTCATCATACTGCGCACCATATCCATCAGTGTACGGTTATGTCTTTCAGCTACTCCATTTTGCTGAGGCTCACGCGGTATGGAGTACTGGGCTACTATACCATTCTCCTGTAAGTACCTTGCAAAAGGTTCAGGAACTTATCCATATGGGGTATGTTGACCCTAGTACTCCCCCCACGGTGGGATCTTACTATTTTAATTATTTTATCATGCTGATTTTCAACTTCAGCTTTAAATATCTTAAATTTATCCAGCACTTCTGATCTTTCTTTAATTGGATAAATGTAGCCAAACCGGGAGTAATCATCTGTGAATGTTATGAACGAGTCATAGCCATCCATACTTTTCATAGGAAATGGACTACAAATATCTGTGTGGATTATCTCTAATGTTCTTGTGCTTCATTTGGCACCCTTTTTAATTTGCTTTACATACTTTCCTTTAATGCAATCTATGCATTGTTCTAAGCCCGAGAACTCTAATGGAGGAAGAATTTCATTCTTAACAAGTCGTTCTATTCTCCCCCTCGAAATATGGCCTAAATGGTAGTGCCATAATTTTGACAATGTGTCATGAGTTCCCTTTCTTTTTTTGTTCTTATTCTCTGAGGAGGATACATTAACATTCACATCACACACATAATTCACTTTGTCACGTAGTGATAATAAATAAAGCTCATTGTTATGGAAAGCAACACCAACACATTCATTATTAAACCAAATCTCACATTTTCCACTTCCAAAGTGACAATCATAACCATCTTTGCCCATGCATGAAATACTAATCATGTTTCTATGCAAAGAAGGAACATAAAAAACATCTCTAAGTAGAAGCGTGAAGCCATCAACTAGCTCTAAAGAGACGTCGCCAACAGCTTCAACTTCTTCTTGAACTCCATTTGCGACTTCAACGCATCTTTCTCTTCTTTGCGTAGTCCTTGTCGAACGGAATCCCTGTAAAGAATTTGCAACATGAACAATTGCACCTAAGTCAATCCACCAAGTAGATTTCGAATATTGTGTATACAAGGATTCATTTACAAATGATGTAATGTTCTCACCATGCTTTTCCATGATTTTCTTTAGGTGGTCGGGGCAATCTTTTTTGTAATGCCCCTTCTTCTTGGAGTGGAGGCACTAATCTTTGTCCACTGTGAAGCTGTTCTGCTGATGCCGAGGAGGCATGGGAGTGAAGCTATTTTGCTGATGCCAAGGAGGCATGGGAGTGAAGCTATTCTGCTGATGCTGCGGAGGCATGGGAAGCTTGCCAGGTGCCTTTGAGGAAGAGCTAGGATGAATGTTCTTTTTCTTGTTGTCCTTCACATAGTTCACAAAACCACCATATAAAGATCAGATTCTATCCTCTTCTTGCACACACGTGGCTATCATCTTTTCCATGTCCTACTGTTCTGGCTACATGTTGTAGTTAATGACAAAAGGATCAAACTCTTTTGGCAGGGAAGCAAAAACTAAATGAATAATGTGCCCAGGCTTGAGCTCAAGATCAAGTGGCTTCAGCTTAACTGCCATGTTGTACATCCTGAGGATGTGCTCTCTTATGCCATTTCCATTACCAGTGTACCTCTCTGTCACCAACTGCCTCATCAGCTGGTTAGCGTATGTCTTTGAAGACCCAGTAAACTGGCTCTTTATCTTTTCAAGGTACTCTGTGACGGAGTCACACTCTGCGATCGAGCCTAGAATAGCAGGCTCAATCGTGTTCTTTATCACAACCATGCACTTTGTTTTTGCAGTGGACCACTTTCTGTGCTCTATGCTCAATGCCAACTGTATAGGACCATGATCCAACTCCTTTTTCTTCCATGTAGCAACAATATCATCTGTTGCTCTCACTGGCCCTTTGGGCTCAACGGGCTCCGGTGTGCAGACTACCCAGTCAACCTCACCATAGTTGAAGGCCAGATCAATCTTTTTCCTCCATTCTGTGTAGTTATCTCCTCTGAGGGTTGTGATGTCTTTGATACACCCCATCAAGTACTACCTTCCTGAAAACCACAACATGGTGAGATCATAACAACAATTGCATGTCTTAGTTCCAACGTTGGTCAAAATTAAAACGTACAACTATTTATGCAATGTAAATCTACATCACCGTTGGGCAGAAATAGAAGTAAATGCACATAACCATTAAATCATGATCAATTTGTTATTAACAACATTGGTCAGAAAATAACAGCATCATAATTTTGTACAAAATAAACTCTTTAAACATGCTCTTAAAATTTAATTTTACCGTTGGTTCCAATTAAATTAAAGGAGCAACAATATAAACTTTTGCAGCGGAAACATGTAAAAACATGCATATTCAGAAGCAATAGCACTGTAATCTTTACTTTTCTCTAGACAAATTATCTCGTTGGTTCAAATTTAAATAGAGATCAAACTATACAAAAAACATCAAATAATTTCTTTTGAAAAGAATAAAAAACAAAATTGAATTGTCACCGTTCATTTCTTAATTCTCGGCCCATTTGCGCGAAAACAGCCCACAGCTGTGACACCCCGGCCCAGGGATTAATAGGATTAATAGGATACTCATACCAACAAGTTGCAACTTCTTTTCCGGAAGCCCAATTTCAAAGAACTCCAAAGTTAAGCGTGCTTGGTTTGGAGCAATTTGGGGATGGGTGACCAACCGGAAAATTCTTCCTGTGTGCGCACGAGTGAGGATAAAGTGTGCAGAAAAGACTTGTGTTGGTCTGTGAGGGTAGTCTATGTCCTAGGAAGCGGCCAGATGTAAGCAGGCCCGGCCTCAGGGAGGTGGGACGTTACAACATCCCACGCTCACAGATAGTCTATGTCCTAGGAAGCGGCCAGATGTAAGCAGGCCCGGCCTTAGGGAGGTGGGACGTTACAACATTCCACGCTGCCGCCGTGCGCGCTCGCGTCCCAAGCCGCAACCTGGGCCTCGGCCGGGATTTCCTCCGCCCACCTAGGCCGAAACTCAGCCCAGCAGTGCCTGGGCGCCGCTGGCCGTCGTATCTGATCCGACGGCTCTCCGTCGATCTCGGCGGATCAAAACCCGCCGGCTGCCGGCCTCCTCCCAAACCCTAACGCATTCTCTTCTCTTCTCCTCTTCTTTCTCTTAGCACACTTAGCGGCGCGGCCGATGCGGCTCGCCGGAGGAGGAAATGGCGGCGCCACCGCAGGCCCCCTTGCCAGCCGAGCACTCACCTGTGCGGGAGCATGCCGCCGTCAAGCGGCCCTTGCGGTGGTGCCCTGGTCCTGCGCACGTGATGCGGTGGTGCACCGGTGCACCAGGTCTGCTGACCCGCACAGTGGAGGTGGTGGTGCGCCGGTGCGCAGGCGCCTTGGGTGTCCTTCCCGCACGGCGGTGGCGGGCAGTGGTGGACGCAGGTAGGCCCCACAGTCCTAGGGTTAGGGTTAGGGTTTGGTTCTTTCCACACTCCTAGGGTTAGGATTAGGATTTGGTTCTTTCTCTTTTCTTTCTATTTCTTTCGATTCGATTCGAATCCTTCTTCTTGTTTCTACCTGAAACAAGATCTAACCGATAGATTGACTCTGATACCATTGTTAGATCCTTAGGATCAACTATGACTAGATCAGGCTTTAATTCGGTATGAACAAGAGCGAGACCGATTGGGAGAGAGGTGGGAGAAGGTTATACCTTCTCCTGCAGAGGAGCTTGACGAGGCAGCCATCACGGGTTCGTTGATGGAGATCTACGCACGGGCAGCGGCGGTCCGTGTAGGGGTCGCCGAGGCATCGGGCACGGCGGTGGAGCTTCCCGTCACTGGCTACACCCCCTAAGGATCGGATTAGGGTTGTCGGTGGGGAGTCCGGCTTATGGTGGACCTCGTACTGCAAGCCGCCAGCCCCCACCTATTTTTATAGCGTAGTGTGATGGGGGCCCGCCAACCATTGTGAGTTGGGCGCCCCCGATCAGGGCGCGAGAGAAGGGCCCGGCCCAGCTATTGGGCTGGCCCGGTGGAGATCAACCTAACAATGGCCCCTAAACGAAATTGGAGAGGATCCCCCACACACCTGGATTTCATTTCAATTGGCCCCTGAACGATCGAATGATAACAAATGAGTTTACAACCATAGTTCTGCTAGGATGTTACATTGCTGATAAAAACAGAGAATACAAAGTATCGTTGACACCTGCATCCTTATGTGGTAAGCGACACTTCCAAAGTCTGGCATCTTCCTTGGCCAAATGAAGCGTGTCGCATATACTGATTGTTTCTGACACACACAGAGCTGGCCAAGTCAACGCGTAGGGCCAATCAGTGGAGAAGATTTGCTAGATGGGCTGGGCTTCTTACTATATATAGTAGCTACAGTGTGGAGACATTGGCCCAAAGCCTAGGGCCATGACCCTAGTGGCCCTAGGCCATCCTCCACCACTGGTTCCTGACGGAAGTCCACTACTTCGTTCCTTCGCTTCCATAATTACCAGCAGCAAAGTAGAACCAATGTTCCAAAGTGCGTCTGCGGGACACATGTGGTGGACAGACCAGCTGATCAAGCTTTCTAGCTAGGGGTGGTAATGGGCCATAGCCCTAATGCTCTCTTCATAATCCAACTTGGCCCTTAGTATTTTTAGCTCAAAATTGAATAACATTAGAGCCCGGCCCTTTTAGGGTCCAACCCTTAGATTATCTAGGCTAAAAAGTAAGACCCTTTACCACCCCTATTCCTAGCTGAGACATCTTGCGGGATAGTAAAGTTAGTTACGAGACAATCCGACACGACGTGGTCACTCTCGCTTGGTTCCACAAGAAATGCGCTGGCATATACATACCTTTGCCAGTTCATCATATGCACGCCTTTCTGATGCCTCCCTTTCCAATTTGAGTTTACCGTCAACTTTGCCATTTTCATCATGTGCACGCCTTTCTGATGTCTCCCTTTCCAATTTGAGTTTACCGTCTACATTGCCCTTAACTAGTGGTAGTTCCTGGTTCATTTTCATCATCTACCTTATTTCTCTAGTGGTCCATAAAACGAATGGTTGAGCATCTTTTTTTCCTTTTCAGCATGCTCACACAATGGTTTATATACTATAATGAGAGCTATGGATGATTATTGGACAATAACATCCATCATGATTATTCAACAACCAAGTGAAGAAGTTCAGATTCTGTAATAAATGAAAAGAGATGAGGCCAAATATCGAGGTCATTGCGCATGGTGTTCTGTGTTGGAGGATATTATAAAATGAATATGTGTGGATTTTGAAAGTGAAACTCAGAGACTTTACATGTGGACCATATACTCTTATATCTCTAACATCTCTTCATATAAACAACATAAATATCTCTGATTGAATCAGGCACTAATGTTTTTATACAACATGATGGGTTAACATGTTTTGAATTTTTCGCTGAACTGAGTACCAACCAAATGGTCAAGGAATGAAATGCTGAACTGAGTGCACTCTGCTCAACCAACTTCTCCGATGAAGTTACAGCTATCATTTCCTCATTCCACAACACAACTACAATGTATGCTGCTGATGATTGAATTGTTATATAGCTCCAAATAAATAATCAAATTTGGAGCTTTTGACAACAGGCCATGACTCCACTAGCTCACATAATTTTCTTTTCTATTATTTGCTGAGACATGAATACATTTGCATGCACAATTTTCCACAAATGTCTGGAGAATGGATTAACTGCAACACAGCAACACAACAATTTTCCACATTTTTTTCTGGTGTGAGTTAATTTTGCTATCTTTTATTTGGGTTGGAAGCACACAAATATGATCATTTTGTTAGGCCACCGGTGTTTTTGGCATCATGCATGGGTTTGAAACAGTGCCAGTGAAAGAGCACCCCATCAGTTTCGACGCACAGATGATTATTGTCTCCTAAGATCAGCAGATGCGTTCACCATGGCCATGCCTCTATAGCTCACCGCGCGTTCAGGCTATATTCTACAATCTGAAGCGGCTTTGGTCAGCAGTTTGCTTCAGGGCCTTTCTGGTTTCTGATACGCTACCAAGGAAGAAGAACAATTGAGGACAAGGGTGCTTCTTTAGCGTCAATGTGTTTAGCATATTTTCTTTACCCATATTTTTCCGATATGGAGTGCTTGTTAGGTTTGTGTGTGTGGAAAGAGATCATGAAATGGACAAAGTACAACTTTAATTTGCAGTAGTGAAACATGCTGGCAGCTTCTTGGTGTGTTCGCATTTGACGCTGCAGCCTAGTATTCGCAGTACACCCTGCCTTGCTACAAGCTCGTGGATTCCTCCCATTCAGCAAAAATGGGAAGATGAGTCTGGACATCATTTTGGCCCGGTGATCTGAAGCTTCCATGTGTATAGCTCACTCATGCGAGCTTGTAGTGAAAAGTTAGTTTGTGTTTGGCTTGTAATCATAAGCACTCAACCACTAATGCCACACTGCAAGGCCTCGGCTAGTGACAAGTTAGTTTGTGAGCGGCGAAATAGCCATTTTCATCCCTCAAATATCGATCAAGGTTCAGTTTCATCCCTCAACTATCAAAGTAGCCGTTTCAGTCCTCAAAATTTTCTTTTAGGTTTAATCTCATCCCTCTTCCTACTTGGCATGCCATGCAGTCGCACCACATCAGCTCCACACGCCACGCTGAACTAAAATTTTTTAAGCTTTGGTTGGAGTTGTGGGATTATAGTGCTTTGAAATTTCATTTATCAGCATGTGAGCATAAATGGTGTTGCAAATTTTTTAGACCACTGAAAAGAATACGTTGACATTTTCAAGAATACAAATTTGTTTGTTTTGCAGCAGCCTGCAGCCTCTCTTGCAAAATTTGTTTGGAAAACAAACAAATCAGCACAAAATCAGACAACATGGCATGATGGAGCTGACGTGGCATGCCACGTAGGACAAGGGACGAGATTGAGCCCAAAATAAAAGTTGAGGGGCTGAAATGGCCACTTTAATAGTTAAGGATGAAAATGAGCCTCGGATAATAGTTAAGGGACGAAAATGACTATTCCGCCTTCGTGAGCTAAGGCAAATTCTGCAATGCAGCTGTTTTATCATGTTTCCTCCCCGCAGTCCACGGACAGTGAAGTAGAAATGTTCAAAAGCTGCTTGGAGGAAAATTTCCAGTGCCTCCATTTCCTACTGGCATTCCTTATTTACTACAAATGTGGTGGCATTTGATTATCTCATTCTCCTTATACTCCCTCCGTTCTGAAATATAAGGCATGCTAATATTTTTATAACAGATTAAGGAGATGAGGAAAGTACGCATGTACCCCTATTAAATATCTTGTTTGATTGTCAATTTTCTGATTTTATGGCAAGTTGGGAATAATTAGTTTCCAAAACACCTTAGGATGCCTTACATTTAGGTATAATTTTTGAACATGGCTTACATTTCAGGACGGAGGGAGTAGTTTACTTCAGGAGTATGTATGCTCTTCAAAAAGAGGACTTTAGTCTGAACGAGTATGATAGTTAATCCGCAAATAACGAGAAGGTGCGCACATAGAAATATTCGCTCCCTTGTCACAGGTATTTCGTCAGAAATATAGAGCATATATGACGAGTGGCACGTGCATTGTTTGGACAGACTGCAAATGACAACCTTGTAGTTAATAGACGAGGTGAGTGCTTTGTAGTTTCCTTAATTTATTGAAGCCCTGCTGTATTGATGCACAAAAAGTAAGTACCTACTTCCATGTTTGAGAGGTAGATGGACTGGAAAACAATTGGAGTGAAAAATGGATTATTACATTGTCCAAATAAATAGATTATATTGTTTTTAAGTTTTTCCTCAAAGTTGTGATTTGATGGTTCTTTTATTTTATAATTTGAAATTCTTGAATCAAATTAAGTAATTAATAATATTATTGTTGGATAAACTAGTATGAACCTGAAAAGGAAGTGAATAAAAAGGTGTTCTCACACCTAATACTAGGATATATATGTACATCTATTCCGTGGTTTAATTTGTTCATTTAGGTTGATACCTACTAAAACTAAAGAGACATAAATTTTCCAGCAATAAGAACACACTAAGGACGTGAAATGAGGGTAACTAAAATTTTATGGATTCTTAGGTCATTCTCAATGCAAGTGTCATATGAGTTTCATTCTCATTAAATGACATGCCACATGGGCAAAAGTGATGACATGGCATGCAATTTAAGAAGAAAGAGAAGAATAGGGTTTCATGGTGATGAAACTTGGTGTCCACAGTTACCAATAGCCATGAAACTAGAATGAAACTCCATTGAGAGGATTTGAGTTTCATCTACACATTCATCAACTTCTATTGGTCACATGACACATTGATCATTAATAACAATCAACAATTAAATATGACAGCTTATCTATGAAATTATGCATTGAGGGAGATGGTTACCATCATTCCAGTGTCAAGCTCACATGGCATTCTTAGTAACTGGCTGATGATATTGTGCACTGAGATTGACCTTACGGGGGAACACATACACCTAAGTTTAAGTCCTAGCCTCAAAATGTGTGCTCCTATTTTTTATATTTATTACAGTAATAAATGACACACAATAGCAAGATGCCAACCATGTTACCTGCTTACTTACTCCCTAGAGCTAATTGGCCGGCCCGCTCCCTTTCTTTGCCCGCCGGCCGCCTAGCTCGCACCAACTATATATATAGCTAGGTGTGGGCCGGTTGAAACTCTGTTTTATTTTTAGATGAAGGAAAAACGTTCCCACATCTGCACTCACACATGAGTGTTTATAGCCAAAACTCTGTTTCTGCTTGAATCCGCAGTTGCAATAATCATGGTGCAAATTTCACTTAAGATCTTGTTCTTGCCATCCCCACAGAAATTACTCCTAATTAATATGCTCGATCCGAATGCCTGCATTTTTAATTTTTTCCCCTTCTCATCACGCTCATAGAATGGCTTATACTATGATGAAATCAATGGTTACTGGTGGATACTAGTGCATTTCAATACGCTCACAACCAAGTGCAGAAGTCCACATTCTGTAACAAAACTGATACGGGGAAGTCTTCAGGCGATCGTATAGGTGGATGTCATGAGGAACTTGGAGGCCGTTGTGCATTGTCTGTGTCGGTGGATATACTGTAAAATGAATACGTTGATATTCAAAGTCAGAACTTAGAGATCGTACATGCAGATCATATACTCTTATATGTTCCCAAGATCTCCATACAAACAACATACCTCTTATTGAATCAGGCAATAATAATGTTTTTTATACAACAGGATGGGTCAACTTATTGTTACAACCTTAATATAAGAGTATAGATGAATAGCTGATTGTCTCAAAAAAAGATGAATAACTGATGAGGATCCCATGAGCCCTTGTGCAATATTTTTACCAAAAGAAGATAATGTAAGAACTGATCAACACCCCTTCAGTTTTGCTAAAAAATGATGACAGGAACATGGAGCTCAAAAGTATAACATAACAAATAAACATATCCACCAGAGATTAACCTACAACCCTCCCACCTCTTATTTCTGTCTATCCTACAACTCTTGCTTGCTGCAAGTGGCTATTGAAATGTGCTAGTATCTCCTTGCCTTCTTGTATATGAACTCCCGATTCCTCCCATCCCTATTTGAACGCCGCATCTATTTTTCTCATGACACTTACTTTTTACCTTCTTCGCGTCTTCACATTACTTTTCTTCCATTGTCCTTGAGAGATGACATCAGTCGCGGGCATGCTTATAAGTTATATATGTATGATGTACACACAGAAATGCTCAATTCTTATTAAAATGACTGAAATTTTATGCAAGGAAATTGCGTCATAATTTATAGTAGTAAAAATTTGCACCAACCAGAGCAAGAGTCTACAGTACATATTTATCTAGACATTAGCATGGAGTTGATGATTCATAAATAAAAGAATAACCAAACATGCTACTACTTGAACGTGAATATTTGCTACACCAATGATTTGGGCAAGAGCACCCCTCTTTCCATGTATGAATTCCGTACCACTAGTAGATGTTAGTTCATTTTGCTTCCTAATAATGGGTGCACTAATAGAGAAAGAGCTACCGGTATATTTGGCGCGGATGGAAGGGCCTGGGGGCTTATACATTAGTACCGTTTGGTATTACCATTTGGTAATAATGTATGCCTACAACCCAGTATTAGTACCGGATGATAACTGTGAACTTGGTGATGAACAACTAGATGAACACTGCAACAACTATTCCTGCACTGCTTCCTTCTCAAAAGAGTGGTAAATTGCTTGCAAAGCTGTAGTGCCAAATCCACTAAATGATCTTAGCGTTGAACTTTTTCTCCCCATGGAAATCTCCGTCTTCCCCCTATGGCAAGAAATACAAAATCAGATCACCAGTTCGTAGCGCATCAGGATTAGGGGGGAAGATCACAAACCCGAACTTGAGGGGTGGATGTCCCGCCGACGAACGATTGCCTCCGGCAGGTGCTTTTGCGACACCAGACGCTCTCCCAAGCATCGGGGGAACCCCTCGCCCCGCTAGCACCGCGCGGCCACCACGGCGGGCCGGCATCTTCTCCCCAGAGGGCCTCAGAGGTGGCGTCGACACCACTGCTTGCTGCGGCGGCGGCGCTGTGGGAGATGAAGAGCAGTCAACACCAGAACGCGCAGAACGTCGCTCTGTACGAGCACGCTTCGCCTCCTCATCCTCCCGCTCCACGGCATCATCCGCCGCTCGCGTCCTTGCACCAGAGTCGTCAGGGGATGCTCCGGACCCGCTGGCATTATGCGGCGTAGAGCTGCTAGCTTCATGCGGCCTGACATCACCGACCACGCTCGCCGCAAAGGAGTAAGGCGCCCCGCTCCATGTCTCCTCCAAGTCACCCCTGCCGCCAGAGCTGGGGGCCGAAACGGTCTCGCTGGTGGAAGGATATTCCTCCCGTACCTTGTTGTGGTCCTCGCCGTGCTGGGCGCGGTGCGAGATTTCCCTCTCCTTCTCCTCCCGCTTCGCCACCCTATCGCCCTTCTTCTTCTTCTTCTTCTTCCGGGCAACCTCCTGCTGGGCAGCTTGCCTGGCTTGGCCTTTAGGACCTCCAGGGAGACGAGGACGAGAGCGTGGGTGGCCGAGTCCCTACACAAATAGAGCAACCATGAACAACCTGACAAGCTCTGCGCCACCAACCAAAACAGCAGTCAAGGGGAGAAAGCGTACCAGATTGGGGGGATTCTTGCAATCGAAAGGAGCCAACACCCTGAAATTGTCCCGGTCCGCCCCCTTGAGGACTATCACCAACCAGGAGTACAAATCATCCTCCGGGAGCTCCTCGGCGAACGCCCGATCTTGGTCGGACGTACCGAAGTACAGCCACATCGGCATCCTCCGCTCCGCCAGCGGCATCACTCGCCGCTCGCGCATGGTGAAGAAGAGTGTCGCGCCATTGAGCCCTGCCTCCACCACGCGCTTCCGGATGATTTCCTTTATCTCCCCCACAAGGAACTTCTCCGGCGTCTGCGTCTCCCAGGTCCAACTCAGGTCCCTCACCGGCCGCTCCCCATGGAACTCAGGGAAGGGCGCTTCCAGCGGGTTCCTGATGTAGAACTAGTCGTCGTGCCACCCTTTGTTCGTGTCGGCCGGGGTGTACTCTAGGTAAACATCATCACGGTGATGTCTCCTCTGCAGACCAAAGCCGCCAACGGGCGCGGCGGACGACGTCTCCCCGCTCGCCGGCGAATTCTTGTCGTGGAGAACGCCCGGAACAAGCCCACGAGCGGCTCGATTCCGAGGAACGCTTCGCACAACATGATGAAGTCGGCAATGTGCAGCACCCCATTCGGGTTCAGATGCTACAACTCCAATCTCCACTCATGGAGCAGCCCCCGCAAGAACAAGTGAGCGGGGTAACTATTGACGGTCCTTAAATACCAGATCCGACCGTCAACGATACTCACAAGCAAAGGAAAACTATGCCTCTTACTCACATATTTGTATCACTAACCTGGCTCCACAGTTGTTTTGGAAGACTTATCATTTCAGGGATGCAAGTCCAAAATAAGAAGAAAACACGAAGAACACGCAACAAGACATACACAGAAGATCATCCACTGTGACACACTTACAAGAAGGGCCCACTTACCAGATCAAACTAACGTCCAAAGGCGGCAAACACCCAAGGGATAAGACCTAGGCCCACCTACCAGTGACACGGCCAAAGGCGGCACAGAGGGGTCGGCCGCACCCATGGGGTCGGCCGCACCCTCCCTGAAGCCCGTCCAGGTGCACTTTGGCGGGAAGGCAGATCTGATCCTCCCAAGGTCGGTTATCAACGTTTCCATACATAGAGATGGCGGGAACCGACCTCAAGAGCTATAAAAGGAGGAGGAGCCCTCACATTCAAGATACCCACACTTGGAGCCATTCTCTCTACTCTCACTTGTTGTAATCCTAGGGTAGTGGAGCTAGGCTAGAATCTCTTAGCAAATCCAGTCGTCCTCGGGATCGGAGAGCAATCCTCCGTTCTTGGTATGGCTTTGTATTTGACTTGTCAGTATCTTATTCATATTATAGAGCTAATCTTTGGTTGTTATGTTATCTTGATAGTCTATCATGCTCATGCTTGTTATGCTATCATGGTAATATGTCATGCCTTAGCTTGTTGCTTCATTAGTTATACTCTCTATATGCTTAGGCTAGATGATCTGGGTAAGGATAACGGTTCATCGTGCCTTCGAGCTTGCCTTAGTGTTTTACTTGTCCATCCAAAGGGTGGGAGACCCGGCGACACTAAAGTAGTGACCTCATACACGGGCGTGGTGCTCGGGTATGCGGGATCCTTCGAATATGCCCGTGCTCCACGGTATTGCAGGGGTAGGCCGCAGAAGGTGACAACTCTGTTGGTCCGCCATGACACTCCGTCATGGTTAGTAAAGTCCCCCACGTTCGGGTTCGGGGTAGGAGTTCTGAAAGATGTAACGTCCTGGATGTACTCCGGGATGGGACATTCTCCCTGTTGTCTCTATTTTCCCAGCACCTGAAGTTCTAAGCATGTTTAGAGTGTAACCTTTGCTTGTATGAATAGATCCTATTAGGACCCCCTTGTATGCCTTTGCTCCCACTAACCCATAGGTTTATTCGTTTATTCTTTATTCTGAGTTTGGCCCGTGTGTGTGTCACATTACCCCTATTCATATCTTTTATCATGACTTAACCCTATTTATGCTATAGTCTATAACTTATTCATATCGTCTTGCTCTTGCACCAAGTAAACTCTTTACAATCATGCCCTCCTTTGGGAAAATATAAATAACGATACTCGAATACTCACCGGGTGAAATGCTACAGTGGTATATCCGTGCGCTTGCGGATCCTTTTCTGTAACGTTAAGACATACCACTCGGTGTTTCTTGGTGCCACTGCTAGGGATGGGATTAACACCCCCGTTCCTAGTAGTGACGTTAAGAAATGCCAACAGTAACCTAGCCCTCGCTCATGGAAGGCGAGGAAGCTCACCACCTCGTGCGGTTCCAGGTGCGGCTCCTCGTCCTCCGGCGGCGGCGCTCTCCGTCCCGCCACCTCCATGTGGCATAGTATTTGATAACTGATAGGAGCATATGAGATAATTTACACTTGCTTAGTTCCACAAGAAATGGGCTGCCATATATATATGGTCGCCAGTTCATCATGTGCATGCCTTTTTTGTTGTTGTTTATTTACTCTTGCTTAGTGCATCCCTTTCCATTTTTAGTTAAGCGTGTACATTGCTCTTGTGTAGTGGTAGCTCGCGGTTCATTTCTTCATATATATACCTTATTTCTTCAGTGGTCTGTAAAAGGAATGCTGAGGCATTTTTAAATTTTTTTCCTTTTCACCATGCTCACACAATGGCTTATACTAAATCGATGGTTATTGGTGGATGCTAGCGCATTTCAATATGCTCACAACCAAGTGAAGTTCAGATTCTGTAACAAAACTGATACAGGGGAGAAGTCTTGCGATCGTGTTTAGGTACGGTGGATGATAGGAACTTGGAGGCTGTTGTGGGTGATGTTTTGTGTCAGTGGATATATACTGTAAAATGAATATGTTGATATTCGAAGTCAAAAACTCAGAGAGCGTACATGTAGATCATATAGTCTTATATGTTCCCAAGCTCTTCAATTCATACAAACAACATACCTCTTCCTATAGAATTAGGACCGATAATGTTTTCATACAACATGATGGGTCAACTTATGTTACAGCCTTAACATATAAGAGTATAGATGAATAACTGATCGAGGATACCATTCGCTCTTGTGCAATATTTTTACCAAAACCGATTCCTCCCATCCCTATTTGAATGTAGCATCTAATTTTCTCATTACTTTTCTTCCACAGTCCTTGAGACACGATGACTAGGGTAGTGTGCGCGAGCTCTGTTTTTCACTGGCTAGCCAGACGCTTTTTCACTAGCAGTCCACATGTCACAGATGCACTGCCCTAGCCAGTGAAAAACAGAGCTCGCGTGCTCAGACTGTCTCTAGAGTCCTGCTGCTCTATCATGTTTCCTCCACGCAGTTCGCCGACAGTAAACTAAAAATGTTAAAAAGTTGCTTGGAGGAAAATTCCAAGTGCCTCCTTTTCCTATTCATATATACTTCTCAGCTACAACAGATGTCATTGTAGTATTTGACTCTCTCATTCTCCTTGTAGTTTGAGCCAGGAGTACATTTTTGAAATAGATGAGCTTGAACAAAAAAGGCTATGTCGAGGAACGAGAAGGTGCACATTTAGAAATATTGGCTCACTTGTCACAAAGTATCTGGATGGAAGCCACATAGGGACTCTAGTTTGCAAACCAAATGTTAAATAGAGCATAGATGGAATAGTGACATGTGCAATGTTGTTGGGTTAGACAGACGGTATATGACAACTTTAAGTTAATAGAGTAGATAGCTGCTTTATAGTTTGACGATTTTATTAAAGCCTTCCTGGTAAAACCAAAACTGTAAGTACCCGCTTCTAAGCTTTTTGAGAGGTAGATAGACACATTGGAAAACATAATTCAATATTGTCCAATGCAATGAATTATGTTGAATTTTTTCCTTTAAAGTTTCACCCATTTATGCGTGTCAAACGGTTTCACATCTAAAGTTTAGTCCATGGATCCAAATAGGCATGGACTAGAGTTTAGTTACCTAATGTTTAGTCACCTAAAATTTAGTCCGGACTAAACTTTAGTCCTAGGTGATCCAAACGGGACCTTAGTGATGAACAACCAGATGAACACTGCAACAACTATTCCTGCACTGCTTCCTACACAAAAGAGTGGTAAATTGGTTGCAAAGCTGCAGTGCCAAAACCACTAAATGAACTTAGCGTTGAACTCTTTTGATTCCTCCTGATCTCTCAGTACGTAGCAAGCTCCCCTTGAAAGTATGGACGTGAGGCTGCATAGTACACAGGGTTGGAGAGCTGCAACAATGTCCTCATAACTGCCCCCAGCACAAGGTCATCATCGTCCTATAGGAATTGCTAACAATTGAGATGTTTGACCATCTTGACCTGGGGTGTGAACTATCCTAAGCTTTCGAATGCAATTATGAGAGTCATAGCATCAAGGACACCCAACGCTATTCGATGATATGGGAAACGATGCCACAATAATTTAAATTCAAATTCCTAGTACCTCCATTTCCTATGAGAATGAAGTGCATAATGTCCCTTGCCATTCTCGCCCTTCTCCATATTCTCTCTAAAGTTATTTTAAGATGATGAACTAGAAGATAGCTGCTGGATATGTTATATGACTACTCCCCTACTACACGAAGACAATGGGTAATAGGTGCTCTAAGTTCACTTACTAAAGTTCAGCGATAGGTGGATCCCTTTGTACCACCATTAATATTAATTGAATGACTACATCATATTCAGATGGCCACACCACTTGAAGGACAGCATTTTACCCCTTTATGAAAATGCAAACAAGGCAAGAAGCGTGGCCACATGCATATGGTGTATCCTCAAACATCCAAAGGCTAGCTGTCAATGCCAATAGCCAAGGAGGTTAACATGAAGCAAGTAAAAAACAAGAAATGACAAAAAAAAAGAGATAACTTTTTGAATGAAACTACGGCAACCTATCAAGGAGAAAAACTTTATAGTGAAAGGTCAAGAGAAAAACCTGATTTGGGGGAAGTACGAAAAGGGGGGTGAGCATAGGCAAGAAGGGAAGGATCAAAAAAGGGAGGGGCTAAATTACACAGAAAAGAAACTACTTCATTCTAAGAGCTTGCTCTTGTCCTCAGGCTAGTTGCATCTGTACGACCAGAGGTTGAGATCATCATGGCAGCCCCAATCTGAAGGTTGGAATCATCTTCGCTTCTGAAGACATTTGCATTTCCCACTTCCATATATTCCATAGGATGCAGATTAAGATAGTACTTTTGATTTTTGTTGGTTGTCCTTGAAAGGGGCTCTACGCCGTCCATATCATCTTGATCTCTAGATCCACATATAATTAGATGAATTGTGGATATTTTCTCCTGCTGCAGAGTAGTCGCTGCCGTGGTTGTGGCCAATATATGAGCTTTAATCAGAAAGTCTCAATTATCCTCCATGTGCTGAGTTGAGACTGCCGTGTGCTGAGCTTTAATCAGAAAGTCACAATGATCTGCCTTCATTTAATTGTAGTTTAACTTCCCTCCCCGTCTAATGCCGAGGTTCTTGCGGGAGCCTCGGTCATAAATGAATGGCACCCACACGGCTGGCACCAATGCTTGAATGTCATGGCCCATATAGTCCATTCATTTATGTGAATATCAGGTCGCCGCACAGACTGAGGACATGGTTCATGCATACTATACGACCACTTCCCATGATGCCTGTCTCTGCCGGGCGTGTCTCTGGCCCACCTGCATTTCCAGGCCAGCCATTATTGTTGGCATGGGATCCTCTGTCTCCAGATATTGCCAGATCCGTTCTTGCAATCAACCTCTTGCCCCCAACACCCGCTCAAATAGATCGGGCAAGAATGTAATTAGGGACTTCAACCCAATACTTGTTGTATAGACGTGATATATTCCAGATAGATTTCATCTGCACAATTCTGTGCATGCATGCATCAGCGTGAGGGTGTCGAATGAGCTGGGTGCAAACAGGCCCAAGGTAGCACAATTCTCGGTTGTTGTTGCAGCATCAACATCGCCCTTCATCGGGGCAAATTTCATGGCCGTCTTCCTCGTTTGGAGGACTAGCTTGCCCAAGTTCTTCAGCGACGACAGGGAAGAGGTGATTCATGGAGCCTCCAGATTAGGGTATCTTCTCGCTGTGACTGTCCTTTTAAGCAGCATCTGGCCTCTACTATCAGGTACCAACTAACAAAGAAATCACTTAATATATTTACATCTTTTGTTCTCCAAATCGAACGCGGGTCCTTGGAATAATCGAATGCTTGAAAATGTTTCAAGTAAATCCTTCTTTTAACTATATATGCAGGTGTGGCGGTAGGGTCAGGGTTGCAAGTGCTTGTGGCGTTCACAAATGTTGGCAGTTGCTACTTGGTGCGAATTCCATTAGGGGTCCTGTTTGGCTTCAAGCTAAAACTCGGTACACTGGTAAGATCAGCGCGAACGATGGGAATTCATCATATTATCGACAACCACGTATTATGCTGATCATAAGTAGGAGTTTTGTATATATTTTATTCTTTATAAAAAAATATTGCAGGGGGGATATGGATGGGCTTGTTGACAGGGACTTCACTCCAAATAGCCATACTTCTTTTCATTATTGTCACAATGAAGTGGGAGAGACAGGTACAGTGTACTTCTGTTCATGCAGTTCGTAGTACTCAAGAGATTTTCATAAAAATCTAAGAAGTGGCTCATTATTGCAGTCTATGCTTGCTGTTGAAAGGATTACAGAGTGGGGAGCAAAGAACAATGGCCGGGAATTAATGGCATCTATACATATAAATGATCAGATGGGTCTTGCAAGTAGTGAAAAATAGACCATATACAACGGCAATAAATGTATCGTCTGTGAGATGTCGTGTGTTTTTTACATTAGTATTTTTCTCTATAGACCGCTCGGACAGCGTCCGTGATTTTTTCTTTCACGAAGTACTTTCTAACAGTATTTATGTACTTCCTCTTCAGTGAAGGAAAATATATAGCCCCTATCTTCCTGCACGGTACGGTGCACTTGGATTCGCCCAATGGAACGCACGGTTGTTGACTTACTGTCACCCATATTATTGATTTGAAACATTTTCGGGGGCCGCTAGCCATAGCTAGATCATGCCATACTTGCTTCATCATTTTCACTACGCCGTATATATCTTTACCTATTTCTAAAGCAAGGATTGATTCCTTGGTCCGTTTTGGGCTTAGGCCTTAATTTGTTACGTGGGCCGACAATCTCGGGCCGGTATACCGTCGGAAAACATTCATCCGACTCGATCTAACCTCCGGCCGGCGGCCAACGTGAGAACGCCGTGCGATGGGTGCGGCGGTCTGTGTGTCATCTTGATGTCAAATTCGCGCCTTGAGTATGGCGCGCCGTTGTGGGCTTGCGGGCAACAACTTGGGATGGGACACCGCAGCGTGTTGAGTCCCTCCATCATCTATTCCCCGGCGACGACGTCGTTTCTCCATGGCCCGGAGGAGGATTGTCATCACAGACTCACAGCTCGATCTGGCTCCAGTTTGTCGTGGCGGCCTATGTACTCCATCCGATCTGAGCATATATGAGCCCGGACAATGGCATGCATTGTCGACGGTGGTGTCTTGCAACGCGGAAGAAGAAGAGATTAAAGATTGCGCTAGCTCACCCGTGGACAAGCTCCGGCCGGCACCTACCCCGTCCCGTGCATACCGGCTCCCATCTGCCGACGCGTGGACATCCTGGTGATCGAAGGGTCACCTTCCGTCGCTCTGATGCTTGAATTCGTAGGCAGAGAGGATAGCTCGGTTCGGCTCAACGCGAAGAGGACCCTTAGCACGTGCCTCATCGTACGACCTACGCAATGGCGATTTACATCAGCGTGGTAGGGTGAGACGCAGCTTGCCTCCATGTACGACGACGTAGCTTGCCTTTGTCATCTGTATCTCCCTGCACAAGTAATCGATCAAAAGGGCACTGTTCACACAATTGAAACCCGGACAATCAACGCCTCACACAGTCGCGACACGGTTCTACACGAAGTGAAAGAGCGTATATAGTAGGTGATCTTATATAAATCCGAGTAAAATTTATATTACCCTGTTGACGCCAGATTTTGACACGTGTTGAATCGGCGTCAGGAGGAGAAGATTGGCCGATGCGGCAGATCTGAAGGCTACAGTAAAGAATCGGCCGATTGAGGTAACAGTTGGAAATCGACCGATGGGTGATGCAACTTGCGCCAACAGGATGGGACTACTTCGGACAGTCCCGGTCAAAAGTTGGTCAACAGAGCGACACTAAGTCGGTCGGGAAGCAATTGAAAAGGTCCTGATTGGATTAGGAGACGGCGGCGGAAGATTGTGCGGGAGTCCGTTTCCTTTTTAAAAGATATTATAGAAATAGTAGTTTTCTTGTTTTTAAATAAGGTTGTAACGAGTCGTAATCGACCAGGAGTCCTAGTTTTAGGGTATAAATAGGAGTCGTCAGGGCTTTGCAGAATCATCAACACATCAATCAACAACAATACTTCTACTTTTCCAGCAATTTACTTTCAAGTCGGCGACTTCGCCAATATTTTTTTTCTTTCACGAGTTCGTACGGATTGGCAGGGCTGCATCAGCTTGATCTCCGGCCAATTGGTAGGTTCCGCTTACCGAGTAATATCCGAGCTTTAACTACGGGCGCATCGCTGTAGTTTTGTTTGGATTTATTCACCAGTTATCGATATTTACTAGAATTGCAAGTTTTACCTGTTATTCTAGTATTATCACCAGTTATCCAGCTTGAAATCAGAGTAATCGGCTTCTTCATTGTTCTTCTTCGATTTATCATCATACAGCCGATTAGATCTATTTCAAGTGTTGCCCTTACAGTAATCGTCTAGATCGCTCCAGCAGTTTTTCCTTACGATTACTACACAATTATCGGCTGATCCATAGCCGATCATCTTTACAGCAAATCGGCCGATTCGTTGCCGACGCGCTCCTCAGGACAGATTGGAATCCCAGCCGATCGACGCGCCTAGAATTTAATACTCTATTTCCTTGTCAATCAACAGGTCAGATTGACTGGCACGTCGCGCGAACCGCACCAGGGCGATAACCCGAACAGGAGCTAAGCAGATTCTCCCGGGTTGTGTGTCCGACGCTGAAGACCATCGGCCGATTCCTATCCGGCCGATTTTAGCGCCAACACACTTTTGGCACGCCCAGTGGGACCATCCAAGACCTGATATGTCAAAAAACGCAGAAATCTCCGACAGCAACATCATTGAGGTCACAGAAGCAGATCTCAAGGACGACCAGAGGGAAGAATTGGCCAAACATCTAGAAGATTACAAGAAGATGTACCTCCAGTCGTTCAGTCGTACCAGAAGCGGGGAGGCAGTCAAGAAGACTCCTATTCTAACACCTCGCCACATCACCATTGCTGAGGACTCGGGCAAGATGTCAGAAATGATTCAACAGTCCGTGTATCAGGCGTTCATCGACCAATCCTTAGTAATGACCAACACGGTGTATAACGTCGTCGTCAACTCTCTGGCCAGCGGAGCAGTCCAAGGCTATTAGGGATCGGCATATGCCCCTCCGACCACTCTGCCAGCCAGAAGCCTACCATGCACGTCCCAATCGGCTCCTCAGCCGATATTGACGCAACGCGAGGGGTACAACTCTCCATTGCCCCCGGCGTCTCCATGATACAGCGGTGCACCATGTCTCCCATCACAGACACCGCTTCAACTCGTTCAGATTGCTTCTGTGCAGTCACTGCCTACAAGCTCAGCACCTTGGGGAACATCAGCGACAGCGTATTTTCCCGAGCCAGCAAACGGGTACAGAAGTTATTCAACCCAGGTGCCATACCAATCGGCTGCCCGGCCGACGGTTCCCCAGCATCAGCCGATCTTATCTGAAATCGGCAGGGGGGCAAACACTGTCGAAGCATTCAGAGGCACGGCGCCAGCAATGACATACGATGCGGACTCGTTTCGCCATCAACTATCGGCCACTCAGCAAAATTCGCCGATTCATCACCTGGCCGTGCCAGCCCTTCAGCACATGCCCGTGCCGCGAACAGCTGTTCATCAGCAGCAGGTGGACTGGATGGCAAGAATAGCAGAAGTAATCCAAGATCAGTTTGGATTGAAGCCAAAAGTTCAAACTTATACCTACAAGACGCCATATCCATCGGCCTATGACTTGCTGCCGTTCCCACACCGCTACAAAGTTCCTGATTTCACCAAGTTCTCGGGGACGGACGATACATCCACTGTGGAGCATATCAACCGATTCATCATCCAGTGCGGACAAGTTGCCACGCAAGATGCTCTGAGGGTGCGTTTATTTTCATCGTCTCTATCCGGATCGACCTTCCAGTGGTTCACCACCTTACCGCCAAATTCTATCGTTACTTGGGCCGATCTAGAAAAGCAGTTCCACAAGTACTTCTACGCAGGGGTACACGAGATGAAGCTCTCGGATTTGACCAGCCTCAGGCAGAGGAGCGATGAACCAGTAATGGGATATATACAGAGGTTCAGAGAAGTCAGAAACAAATGCTACAGTCTGGCTCTGACCGATGCCCAGTTGGCCGATATCGCATTCCAAGGCCTCCTGCCGCATATCAAGGAGAGGTACGCCTCACAAGAATTTGAAAGCTTAAGTCAGATCGTTCACCGGTTGGCCGGTCAGGAGGTACGCCTGTTTGATCAGCAGAGAAATTTGGAAGGGTCTGAATCTGAGGAAGGAGGAGAAATCGGCCTAGTAGAATGGGTTAAAGGGGAGAAGCCAATATCGTGCCCTTTTGGAAAGAAAGAACCAGAGACATTCAGCTTTGACACATCAAAGGCCGATAACATTTTCGACTTATTATTCCAGGAAGGGCAGATCAAGCTATCTCAGTATCATGACATCCCTTCGGCCGATCAGCTCAAGAAGATGAAGTACTACAAGTGGCACAACGCCACGTCTCATGATACGAATGAATGCAAAATCTTTCGTCAACAGATACAATCGGCCATCGAGCAGGGAAGGCTCAAATTCGAAACCCCGGCTAAACCGGCAAAACCGACGAAGATAGATCAGCATCCTTTCCCGGCCAACATGGTTGACACGGGAAAAAAATTCACTTCAAACCAAGGTGCTGACGTCAGAATCGGCGAGAAGGAGCGCCGCCGTGGATCCCAGAAAGCAGGTCATGGTGGACGGTGTTAAAGGGAAAAGACGGACGGAAGATGAAGGCGAAGGATCAGAGCGATCGCGTAGACCCGTCACTTCCCAATTCTTACTCAGCAAATATCGGCGACAGCAGGAAAGGACGAGACACCACGATGAGATGATACTTCGACACAAAGATCATTGGCGATGTCCGTTTTTTATTCATTGCTGGGAAAATGATCTCAGATTGCCATCAACCGATAATTACCCTAAGTGCAGCGGGTCAAGTTGCAGCGATCGCCCGCTCAAAAGATCGCGCTCCAGAGATAGAGGATCAGAGCCGATCGGCAGAAACTGGCGCGAACAAGAGGGTCGGCGCCTTTTAGTGCATGTTCGGTTGGAGGGCAAAGCTGACCGGTATGCTCGGTCGAAAGGCAGGATCGACCAACAGGATCGACTGAGGAGCAGAGTCAGCGTACACGGTCGGCTTTGTCAGATGAAAACCCCCTAGGAAGGGAATCAGATTGGGAGCACGCCAAATCATCGGCCAAACCAATAAACCCTAGGTGGTGCCCTGGTGGATTATCCAAATCACAGAAATGGAGGATCCAACGCCTGCGCCGATGGGAGCAACAAGAAGAAGAGCAGAGGCAGGCGCTGGAAAAGAGAAATGTCAAGCGTCGGGTCTGGTGCCCCAAGCAAAATAACAGCAAGGAGGTTGAAAATCAAGAATCGGCAGCTAATGTCAAGAAAAAGGGTGGCCAGGTGATATGATAAGAAGGTCAAGGTTAAACAATTCTCCCGAGGAGATTTGGTATGGGAGTTAGTGCTGCCGATAGGGTCTAAGGATCCCAAATTCGGTAAATGGTCGCCCACCTGGGAAAGGCCGTATAGAATCGGCCGATGTGCTCCGGGAAATGCATATATCGAAGGGGAAGAGTTCACAAGAGCTTTAAACGAAAGGAGATTTTTACTGCGCTCGTTTCGAAGGAAAGATTAAAGAAAAGAGTTTCGAAGTAAAAGTTATGTTTTACTCCAAAACTGGGGGGCATGTGTTGACGCTAGATTTTGACACGTGTTGAATCGGCGTCAGGAGGAGAAGATTGGCCGATGCGGCAGATCTGAAGGCTACAGTAAAGAATCGGCCGATTGAGGTAACAGTTGGAAATCGGCCGATGGGTGATGCAACTTGCGCCAATAGGATGGGACTATTTCGGACGGTCCCGGTCAAAAGTTGGTCAACAGAGCGACACTAAGTCGGTCGGGAAGCAATTGAAAAGGTCCTGATTGGATTAGGAGACGGCGGCGGAAGATTCTGCGGGAGTCCGTTTCCATTTTAAAAGATATTATAGAAATAGTAGTTTTCTTGTTTTTAAATAAGGTTGTAACGAGTCGTAATCGACCAGGAGTCCTAGTTTTAGGGTATAAATAGGAGTCGTCATGGCTTTTCAGAATCATCAACACATCAATCAACAACAATACTTCTACTTTTCCAGCAATTTACTTTCAAGTCGGCGACTTCGCCAATATTTTTTTTCTTTCACGAGTTCGTACGGATTGGCAGGGCTGCATCAGCTTGATCTCCGGCCAATTGGTAGGTTCCGCTTACCGAGTAATATCCGAGCTTTAACTACGGGCGCATCGCTGTAGTTTCGTTTGGATTTATTCACCAGTTATCGATATTTACTAGAATTGCAAGTTTTACCTGTTATTCTAGTATTATCACCAGTTATCCAGCTTGAAATCAGAGTAATCGGCTTCGTCATTGTTCTTCTTCGATTTATCATCATACAGCCGATTAGATCTATTTCAAGTGTTGCCCTTGCAGTAATCGTCTAGATCGCTCCAGCAGTTTTTCTTTACGATTACTACACAATTATCGGCTGATCCATAGCCGATCATCTTTACAGCAAATCGGCCGATTCGTTGCCGACGCGCTCCTCAGGACAGATCAGAATCCCAGCCGATCGACGCGCCTAGAATTTAATACTCTATTTCCTTGTCAATCAACAGGTCAGATTGACTGGCACGCCGCGCGAACCGCACCAGGACGATAACCCGAACAAGAGCTAAGCAGATTCTCCCGGGTCGTGTGTCCGACGCTGAAGACCATTGGCCGATTCCTATACGGCCGATTTTAGCGCCAACATACCCGTAACAACGTACGGGCGCTATGCTAGTACCATATAAATTGTCCAACGACACCTGTAGCGCTGGAGCCACCTTTCCATGCCGGCGAATAATAACTTGTACGGATTGGCAATGTTAGCTAGGTAGAAGGTGCAATATCGATCCATGTATCGAAGGCACAGATACTCGGGCTGGTGGATCCGATGGACGACGCACGCGGTTGCATATTATTGCGTGGCAGTCGAACTGTGTACTTGCTGCGTCTTTGTTGCAAATGTAAGACGAGTTGGTGTCTGCGTTGAACATCACATGGGAACAAGTGAGAGGCACCGCCACTATTAGAAAATATGCTATCGGTCCACCTCAAAACTACCGGTAGAAAGAAGACCCGGTACTAATTCTAGCATTGGTACCGGATCTCCTCGGTACCTGTACATTTGCGGTGGATGGAAAGGGGAAAGGTCCACAGACCTTTAGTACCGGGTGGTAACACTAACCGGTTGGTTTTATCACCCGGTACTAAAAGTTCCATCCAAATTGGTATTGGTTGGTAACATCATCTAGTACCAATGTCTAGCTTTTAGTCCGGTTGGTATTACCACCCGGTACTAAACGGTCCTTCACGGTTTACTTTAAAAGAAAAGTATCTCTCTTCCCATCACAACTGTAGTGTATGTGAGATGGTTAGGAGGGATCGAGCGAGGCGGGAGGTCCCGAGTTTGAATCCTCGCACCGCAAGCGTGCATATTTCGCGTTGAAGAATCGCGTGACTTGTGGCTTAGGACGTGCGTGTGTGCAAACCTCTTTCCAGGTTTAATATATTTTTTTATCAAAAATACTTTGGTACCGGGTGGAACCTTCACCCCATACTAAATATGGGCTTTTGGAACCGGGTCATTTACCCGGTGATGAATACCGATACTTTTAGTGTCGGATTCACGGTACTGGTTGCAAAGATAGCCTCTTTTATCTGGTACCGATGCCTATTTTTCTAGTAATGCGTGTTGTGGATGCGTGCATGGGGACGTACCGGTGGTGCTCCAGCTTCATCAGAAATACAATGATGAACAAGCAGTTCATTCACAGAGCAAAGGTGCAGATAACATTGAATGCCTTGTATTGTCATGCTTCAGCTGGTGCATGCAATTGATTTCCTGCAAGGTGGTCTTTCAATGTGTCATATCTCCATCTAATAAGATTCATCCGTGAATGATGTATCTGCCCAGATCTGAGATGCAGAGCCAGAGATATAAAGAAGATAGCTGGCGGGAGAAGATGAGGATTCAATTGGGTCTGCCAGATTTGTTCAGCAATTTAATTCTTACAACTGGCTGCCTGCCGTGCATATATCCAACACCTAGCCGTGACTTTGAAGTTTCGTATTTTTTTTTCTTGATACGCCACTTAGCTTGTGAAAAAAGCATACCAAGTATCCATGTCCTGCAATGATGCATGCGAGGCGAGATTCATATATAGCTGCACCACATCGAACGGTCACGCAGCTCCCACGCACGCTATCTAGGGACTATTAGCGGCTAGACCATGGTGTCCTTCAAAGCGCGTCGCAGTGAGCCCGAGCTGGTGTCGCCGGCGCGGCCGACGCCCAGGGAGACGAAGGCCCTCTCCGACCTGGACGACCAGCGGAGCCTGCGGTACTACGAGACGGTCATCGCCTTCTTCCGCAGCCGTCCCGGCTGCGGTGACAAGCCAGATGATCCAGCAAAGGCCATCAAGGCGGCATTGGCGGAGGCGCTGGTGTATTACTATCCCATCGCCGGGCGGCTCAGGGAGGCCGCCGGAGGGAAGCTGGTGGTGGACTGCACGGCGGAAGGGGTTGTGTTTGTGGAGGCTGATGCGGATGTGCGGCTGGAGGAGTTCGGCGAGCCTCTGCTACCGCCGTATCCGTGCGTAGAGGAGCTGCTGTGCGATGCGGGTGAAACAAGAGCCGTGATCGCCAAACCACTCGTCCTCATGCAGGTACGTACCTTAGGTTGCTTTCTACTTGCTGTGCATTAGATAGAAATACTCTTTATCTATCTACCACCCCAGCCCTAGAAGTGGATTTCTCCATATTACCGAATCATAGGGCCGGGACATTACTTTTTTCTTAGAAGTTTTCTTAGAAATCAGGCAAGAATCTTGTCGCCTCGGCAGTTTCTGAGGTCTCCTAGACTCAACAGTACACAATGGTATTGGCAAAGTTTTGTATCTTTTACCCTTTCATGCCATTGGTCAATCGGCCCAAGCATAGGAGGGCAACCTTTGTAGATAGACTCGATTTCTTAAATAAAATGTATTGGACTTTTAAGGACGGCGTGTTAAATTGCATTTGCAAAACACAACATATTTGAACACTAATAGCGGAAAACATATTTTAGGGTCTGTTTGAGACTCTCCACTCAGCGAATTCCAGCTCCGCTCCCAAATTTTCTTGCCAAACGTGTGCAACTCCACAAACTCTAGCTCCGGAAAAAATATGGATCTAGGGGTCAATTCCATGGATTTTGTGAAGCTCCTCAAGGGTGGTCAAAAACTCTATATATTTTCATACCTTCTCATGGAGTTGTGCGGTAATTAGCCACCTTTACCACTGGTTACAGAAAATGCTTCGAAAAAAAACAATCCGACACCCCAGCCCCGCACCTTTCTCTTCCATCCGCTTGAGTACCTGTTCCTCGCTTCCAGGTGCATCTAGGGCACCGCCGCCCTCATTTCTCGGATCACCGAGGACCGGAGCTCACCAGCAAAATGAGCCGCTGGCCCTCCCTACTGCCCGCTCCTACCACCGGACCCTCCGTCCCTAGCGGCCAGGATCTCGGCGCGCTACGGCACGAGGCCATGGCCAGCGCCCCCTAGGCAGCCGGCACCGAGGCTTCTGCCCCCAGGAGCTCAGTACCTAGGCAGCCGTGTCAAGTACTGTAGCAGTGTGTGATGAACAGTACCTCTAAATGAACATTGTATGTGGTACTGTAGGAGCATAAAAAAACATCCAGGATGCAATCAAACAGCACCCATCCATCCACCATGGGTAAAATGGACTATTCCTACTATATCCTTTAATTATATGAGTTGGAGATATATTATTAGCGAAACAGGTTCATTAGCTCCAAATTTTTCCTGAAGCCAGGAGGTGGATCTGCTCCATGGTGGAGTTGGTGAACTGGAGCTGGATTTCGTGTAGCGGAGTGCTCCCAAACAGACTTTTAGTATCGGTTGGGAACTACCATCAATACTGTATTCTTAAAAACAAAATCCCATCAATACTGAATTCTCAACTACTACTATGAAACCAAGATGAAAAATCTCAACTTTTAGTACTAGGTTGCTCGCCCGGTCATAAAGAATCTTTTAGTAACGGTTGATACCAAAGTTAAGTTATTTTTGTTGGTCTCATTTATTTACTAGAAATATAGTTTCAAAGAAGCTTGATTGAAGTAGTTGGCAAACAGATTAAGAGACGATGAAACACATTAGGTAACAATTGAACAATGGAAAATTGAATTGGAAATATGCAAGAACAATAAAGGAACTGATGTGGACATATTTTACTAGAAAAAATAATAACTTCTTAATGAAACATACTACTGTTAATATTAGAGAGACTAGAGAGACGGTATAAAAGACATACCAGTTTAAATGTATTGGTTGATAAATAATTTAACCTTTAAGCTTTGTCTGAGTTCCTCTGGGAAGTACTCCGAAGACCTTTACAAAATTAGTATAAACAGTAAATAATAAAATTTCGAATTAATTATGTGTCCAGTGTAATCTAATCTTTTCATGTGCCATACTGCCATGATCACAAGTTAAGAAAGTTTGAGAATTACAAGTTCTTCTCTCTAATATGTTTTTTTCTTTCTATGTTTTTATATAGGTAACGCGGCTCCGATGTGGTGGATTTGTTATTGGATTCCACATGTGCCATAATATTGCAGATGGATTTGGTATGGTTCAATTCGTTAGATCTGTAGCTGAATTGGCTCGTGGTGAAGCAGTTCCCACTATTTTGCCCGTTTGGAAAAGAGATCTCCTAACAGCACACAACCCATCTCTTATGACACATTCGGACGCTTCATATAAACAACCATCACCAAATGACTTACAATACAAATCTGACGACGTGATGCTGTCAACTCCTATCGAGGACATGATAGTCCAGTACTTCCTCTTTGGGCCAAGGGACATAGCTACTCTACGAAGTCACATAAGAGGATACCTTGCCAGTTCTGCTACATCCTTTGAACTGTTAACTGCAATCATGTGGCGATGCCGTACAATAGCTCTGGGTTATGAGTCCAATCAGTGGGTTCGCCTTATGATTACTATGAATGCACGTGGCAAGTGGAATCGACATACACTCATACCACGTGGTTACTATGGCAACGCACACTTTTCTCCCATAGTAGAGGCCACAGTTGCTGAGGTCTGCAGTCAGCCTCTCGCCCACACGGTTGAGCTTGTTCGCAAAACCAAGCTCAGCATGACAAAGGAATGCATGGAATCCATGGTACATACAATTGCACTGACACGTCAGTGGCCACCTCCGATGATGGACAGAATTTACGAGGTCTCTGATACAAAATGTATTGCCACAAGTGTAACGCGTTTTGGGTGGGCTGAGTTGGTGGGTGGTGGCATACCACTGGCTGGGGACCTTACTTCAAAGTTAGGAAGCGACCACATGAGGTGTAAGAACGAAGATGATGAGTACTCAACCATTGTGTCAATGCTTTTGCCAAAGCCCGCGATGGAGAGGTTCAGAAACGAGATGTCTGTCTGGTTGAACAAGCACGATGAGAAGAACTTAGTTACACTGATGAGTTCCCTCTAGGAACACGGGTAAAGACTATTGTTAACAAATTGGATGTAATGAAAGAGAAATCCTTGGCTCAAGAATGCACAATTTCTGATATCACCTTTTAAAGTTCTTTTTCTTGGTTCCAAATTTTCAATAGGACTCATTATGAGTGTTCATTCTACATACTACTCCCTCCGTTCTAAAATGTAGATTTTAACTTTTCTAGATTCATATTGTTTGCTATGCACCTAGATATAACATATGTCTAAGTGCATAGTAAGATCTACGAACCTAGAAAGTCAAAACAACCTACATTTTAGAACGGATGGAGTATTATCTAAAAATAATCAAGTTATTAATGACTGGACGAAACCAAGAAATAACCCCTCATGTGCGAAATAATAAAAGATCCCCTTTAAGATCAAACAGTTCCATCAAATTGAGTATGACTGCATGTGTGATAGCATCAACTATACAAGGAATATAAATAAACCCTATTCTTGCAATTTCTCAAGATCTATTTCTTAGTTCAAGATCCTGTTACTAACCGGGAAAAAAATAATTAGTAGATCTGTTCCACCCAAAATGAGAATGGATGCTAGGTAATGAACTTATAATCATAGAATTGACTCTATCATCATATTATAATGACATTCCATACACTACAAGGTTTGGTGCCTAGGGCAATGACCCAAAAGCGTTGCAATAATAAGGCTATTTTTGTTGCAATATTTAGCAATCACAGCACAAGTGAGGCTTTGGGAAGGCATTGCAAGTATCTCCGATGCAATAGGGTATTGCATCACAATAGTATATCATTGCCATAAATGTATCATATTGCAACTTAGTGGGGCGTGGCAATGGGTTGCAATGGGTCGCAGAAGCAACGATCATGGACGTTGCATGAGTGGTATTGGCAACCATGGGTCAGGTTACTACAGTGATTATTGCAACAACATAGGCTAGTTGCAAGCAAGCACTATTACAATCTCTATTCGCCTAAACGTCCGTTTAAATAGCGTTTAAACAGTAAACAGAGGTCGCTTGCATCGTTTAGGCCCTAAACGGTGAATTAAACAGTTGGACCGTTTAAATCTGTTTAAACCGTTAAAAATCGTCTAAACCGTCTAAATAGAGTCGAGTTAAACGTGATTAAATAAGCTAAATGACCATTTAATTCATAATTTAGCAATAGGAGGATTACAACTACCACAATCAACACCGAACTAATTAGCATCGTAAGTATATGAAGTGTTGTGGGATTTAGATTCCATCCAAAAAGATTTTTTGGTAGAATACTTACTTTTTACATATGCAAATACGTAAACTTTCTAGCATATTTGACATTTAGGTACATAAATATGTATATTTTAGTGTTACTATGCCAAACCAGTTAACTTCATTTAAACACCATTTAAATGGCCTAAACACTAAACAAAGGGTGGCCGACTGTTTACCATTTAGCGTTTAGGATAACATTGATTTACAAGGCAAGAGGTTTGTAGCAATATCATATATTGCCACGATAAATGCTCGTCATGGTGAAAACGCCTATGCTGTTGCAATATGCTTACAATATATCACAACGGAGTATGGGTCGTCGTTGTATACTTAAAAACTATGGTAACGGAATATATGGCGTCGTGGTATACCTAAAGGATAGCACAACAAAATTAGGATCGTCGTGATATGCCTGAAGAATATCGCAACAAAATGTGTGTCATTGCTATATGCTTAAATAGTATGCAACACCTTTAGAGTTGTCGCTATTTGCTTAGAGGATATCGCAACACAATCATTAATCGTTGCTATTTGCTTGAAGGATATCGCAACAAGATCATGAGTCATCACCACATGCTTAAAGGATATCGCAAAGTGGTGTGTATCATTACATATAGCATCAATTAATGGTTATGGCAATATGCCCAATTGTCGTGGCAACACTGAATTCAAACCGATGTTGATTCTTTAATGCAACAGAATTTGATAAAAAAGGAAATGCATACAACAAATACTATATATTATTATTAATGAAATTAATCCATCATTCACTCCCACCATTGACGATGCAATTGACGCAACAGAATATTCAGCATACGAAAGTAAGAACTTTTGTTCTTTCATCCATCACTACCAATAATAAAATATCCACAAACCTATATGTTACCATTACGCATCTATAATCTTGATCACTCCCACCATTCATGATCTTTAACTTTGCTTCACATGCAGATTGAATGTCTTCTTGTATTCCAAACACCATCTTGTAGTTTGTGCACATCAAAAAGAATGGTTGAAAAGGTCAAGGAAAGTGCGATGTACATCATTTTTTTTAGGGACTGGGTAATCTTGGATCTTATTGCTCCTCCACCATACCTTGAATGTCTTGCTGAGGAGAAACATGGTTTCAAGTGAAATACGAGAATTACTGCTTGTATAGGAATGAATCTGCAACAAACTTTGAATTGGCACTAGAAAATTGTAATGGTATTATGAAAAGCACAATTTAAGTTCTTACCTGTTGTTTCTTTTTGCTTGCTCATGTTTTAGATAGCGCTGTTGTGAACTAATGTATTTGTGTCCTGCACCTTTCACACGACTTTCACTGAACAGACTTTTTGAAATGTTGGAAGATGTATTGGCATTGCATGTAGGTGGCACATTTTCTCTTCTTTTTTGTCGTGACATTGCTTCTTAGCTCAATCTGGATTATAAAGTTCGTGGAACAATGTTAACTGTATTTAAATGCACAAAACCATCATGATTGGAATACTTGTTTGATGTCATTACCTGCTGGTTCGCTGCTTCATGACTCTACACTGGTGTTGCATCAATCTGGATTATAAAGTTCTCGGAACACTGTTAGGTGTGATCAATGTACAAAACCATCATGATTGGAATGCTTGTTCGATGTCGTTACCTCCTGGTTCGCTGCTTCTTGACTCTTGTTGACGCAAAAAACCGTAGGTCGGCAAATGCGAGGACCCGAGAGCCTCTTGCTTCGCTCCTGCACGGCGTCCAAATCGGCTACATGGTGGTGCAAGGCGTACCAGTCAATTTGACCTACAATTGACAAGGGACAGGTAAAATGTTAAATTACCGGAACGTATCTGCTGGTGTTCCGAATCATTCCATCACAGGCATCGGCCAGTCGTCCGATGCAACAATAGATCAATCGGCCAAAGCTCCGGCCGATTGTGCAGGTAAGGCAGCGCTAAACGGGTTAGCGAAGCCTCGGTAGACAACACCTAGATCTGAACCCAATCGGCCTGGCGATGAGCGACAGGCGAGCTGCGTGTTGGCCGATGGTATTTAGATCTAAGCTGGATAAATTATGGTAAGAACTAAATAAAAACAACAAGATCAAACGAAACCAATCCTGTCAAATCTAGCAAATACCGATAACTTGTGATAACAGCAAGGAACAAGCTAGACTAAGCAGATTAATCTAACAAGAACAAGCTGATATCAATAACTTGGTGAATAGACCAGACTTAGATTGAATCTGTTCGATAACTTGATCTAATATAGGATAGAGGAAGAAGCGATGCGCCGTCAACCTTGAACCTATCTGCCTCGTTCAACGCGGAACTTACCAGCAAGTCGGAGATTGAAGTCGATGCAGCCCCACGTGCAGGAAAGAACTCGTAAAAAAAAATCTACTGCAACTAAGGCGAAGCCGCCGAAAAGAGAGAAAGGAAAAAAGGGGTTGTCTATTGATCATTGGATGGTTTGATACATGCCCGAGGGCAGCTATTTATAGCCTAAGCTACAAACCCTAGTCGATTACGACGTACAACTTTCTTGACAATAAATAAAATAAACTTTCCTAAACAAAATTTAAGAGATAACTTGCTGACGTAGCTCTATCAGCTCTTTCCACAGTCCCATCGGCTGTGACGCTCCTTCTGGCCCAAAAAGCCCAATATGCTCCACTCTTTGCTCCTGATCCAGCGTTGGCCCATCTTCAATCGGCCTTTCACCCAACAGGTTAACACGTGTCAAAAAATGGTGTCAACAACTCTATGTTATTGTTGCAGCAATAATGTTATCCTCAGTGCTCCTAGGTTCATCTTATGTTGTATTGTTGGTTTGAGGGGTAGTCTGCGCATTTTAAAAAAGGGCAGGTAAGAGATTAGCAGACATATATCTATCGTCAGTCTCAACCAATTATAGATGTTTAGTCTCACAACCACCAAATAACCAATATTTTTAAGTAATTCTCAGACTATGACTATAATCTAAATGAGAAATTGTACTACTTGTCAGATCCGGGACCATGGGACTGCTCAGGTGGCATAGATATTTCTAGGATAAGGGATTGGGCTTGTCCCATACCTTGGACTTGTTGTGATGTACTCGGATATGGGTAAGACTAGTCGGTATAGAAGGAAACTACTCGTTACGGCCAGAGTAAGACTCCTAAGCTCGTACCTGACTAGGATACATGTAACCGTGTCCCAGAGAGTATATCAGTGTGGGCAAGGACCCCCTCCAAGGCATAACCAATCCCAGGCAATACAAACCAACATGCATACAGGACGTAGGGTATTACGCAACTCGTGTCCTGAACATGTCTAATCTTGGATTGCTTGCACCTTCGAGTTCCTGATCTCGGCGACACCCTACCTACAAATCTACTACCTCGGGGTATCCCTCGGTAGACTTGGCGGGAAAACACCAATAGCTGGCACGCTAGGTAGGGGTGTTCATCGAGGATCCCCTGGTGAACTCGATGGCGATGTTCAACTTCACCACCATTGCGCTCGAAGAGAGCAAACTTTCATCTCTGGCTCATGGGTCTATGTCGCTGACGGTGCAGGCAACTTCCGTCACAACTTGTCAACACCAAGAAGCCAGAGGCACTTGCATCAACTTCTTGCTGCGAACTCGATGGATTCATCGACACAATCTCGGTGAGATGTTGCTTCCTGACCTAGTCAGGGAACTCAAGGAAGAGATCGGGTTCAACCCGATTCCCACTCGTGGTGTGCCAGGACTCCTCAGATCGGATCTAAGCCAGACTGAGGATCAACATACCGAATTCCAGTTTGGGCAACGCAACTCGGCCACTGTTTACTAGGAGGCCATGCGATCCAAGTCCCTGTCCGTATTGGAGGAGGACTGGGACCGCCTACTTCAACTCAGAGAAGGAGGTGAAACCACCACCTGTCGGGAGGCTAACCCCGACCCTAACTACAACTCGGATTCTTATGACGATGCTACACCTTTTTTAGGCGGTCATCACTGTCTGATGATCACATCTACTCCGCAAGGGCAATTTGATTACTAGAAAGGCATGGAGCCCCCCGAGCTCTCCTCCAACAACGAATCTCGCCTCGTGGCTTGTCTTGGAGAACTCCCGTTCTGAGACGGCAGGCCCCTGTCTCCCATTAACGAAGAAGGAGTAGGGTACACCGAGTTTGTGACTTCCAGCACCGGCATCTACTTGTCAGAGCGCCACATGTACATGGCCACCATCACTGATGAATAAGACCAGTACAAAAATGAGCAACTCGGAGATGTCTCCACTAACGAGGCCACGGTGGATGCTCCACAGGATGAAGACAACGAGCAGAGGTCACGACGAAGGGAGAAGAATGCCAAGCGTGCTCGACGCATGAGGAACACAATGGAATGCCAACAACGCATCACTCGCAACTTGAACCGCAAACCACAAGTACACTACTCCAATAGCAAACATAGCCATGTTTCTGCTCTAGAGACTACCTCCAAACCCGGAGACCCATAGGGCCATCAGGTTAGCACAGTGCGCGTTCATCCAACTAGACAAGCAAAACCCTCTCCCGTCAGTGCCTCGCACTATCTCGAGGAGCGAGCAGCATGGAAGCAGCGCCCCTCAAGCTAGTTGCATGATGGGAGGAAGACCCAATCCGAGATGAGGAGGTAGCCTCCAGGGTGGCCAAGGCCACTAGGAGGCCCCAATACCGGTAGGCGGCTAGGGAAATCATCAGGCATCAAGACTAGCGGGCGGTAGAGGTCAACCAATGGCGCTCCCCGACCTTCTTACAATTCACCTCTGACAAATCATCAATGTTGCCTGTGATGCTCGCGACATCATCAATGCCAAACAGCAGGAGCAAGCCACACAGGAATGTTTCCGCGCCCTCGATGACAGTTATCACTTTCCAGCATTCACCCGTAGGGTCACTCTCACCGAGTACCCAAGGGATTTAAAGCCGGCCAACATCACCAAGTATGACAGCAAGCAGTCCCCACAGAAATGGCTACGCTGCTACTCTACAGCCATAGAACTCACAGGCAGCTCCAACAACACCAAGGTAATCCACTTCCTGAAGGTGCTAGAACCAACACCGCTCACATGGCTCAAGAGCCTCAAACCTGACTCCATCAACTTGTGGGATGACCTGAAGAAGGCCTTCATCAACAACATCCAAGGCTCCAAGGCAAGGGAAGGTACTCGCCACGACCTGGCCCAATGTAAACAAGTGCAAAATGAGACCTTGAGGTCCGACACCCGCAATTTCTTTTAGACGCACGCCACCATGGCCAACATCTCCGACCGAGACATCATCGATTGCTTCCACAACAGCATCTGGGAATATCAACTATACAGGGACTTCAGCCGAAACCACACCAAGACCGTCCCAGAATTCTAGGACATCATGATTGTATGGGCGGAAAATGAGGACTAGAAGCGAGAACGCTTCAACCTGAGGTGTGGTGGTGACAACAGTGGCAAGCGGAGCAGCGACCACCACAATGACAACCGAACCAGCGGGACTACTTTGGATCCTCCCAAAAGCGCAAGCAAGATGATGTCATCGCGGCTATTGAGTGCAACCCGCAAGGCAAGAAGTCGGGAACTATGCAGGAGTAGTTTGAAAAAACTCCTGCACAAGCAATACCCATGGCACCCAAAGTCCAAGCACCCCGCGATCGAGTACTACAACCTTTGGAGATCTTTCAACGCCCCGCCACTTGACAAGGATGCCAAGAAGAAGGGCCACAAGGAGGACAAGTACGACGAGGACAAGTTGGAGGGCGAAGGTTTTTGGAACGCCCCCAACATTGTCAATGTCATCTTTGGCAGCGACTCCAGATTCCCCACCAAGCAAGCTCAAAATCTCACCCTTTGTGAGATCATGGTGATCGAGCTAGCCACACCACGGCCCCTAAGATGGTCTGATGTCCTAATCTCTTTCAACAGAGATGATCAGTGGACCAGCTTGTACTGGACCCCATGGTGGCCAGCTCCATGCTCACCAAGGTACTCACCAACCTACTCTTTGCGAGTACCTTGAAGAAGATGGGGTTGGATATCTCCAACATGCTCACCCCAAGGAAGGCTCCCTTGTACGGAATCATTCCAGGGAACTCGGCAACGCCACTCGCGCAGGTGGTTCTACCAGTTACTATACCTTTGGGACGCGGGAGAGCTACAGGATGGAGTATGTCAAGTTTGAGGTGCAACTTCGAGACATCATACCATGCCATCCTTAGAAGACCTGCGGTGGCCAAATTCATGGCAGTGCCCCACTATGTGTACCTGATCCCGCCATCCTTTAGTATGGAAACATTATCTTCTGGAATCAGGAGACTTGGCGGCGACTCTTCCTCGAAGTGCACCTGGACGGGAAGCAGTCCAGGGTCGGCCGACACTGGCCCCAGGTGGCGCCTCCCCGGCTCTGCCTTCCCCTGAGTCACTGGCAGGTGGGCCTGATCTTATCCCTTGGGTGCTGGTTCCTTGGGACACCCGTTTGCTCTGCCAAGTGGGCCCCTTTTGTAAGTATGTTGCAGCGAGTGATCTTCTGTGTATGTTTTGCTGCGTATTCTTCGTGTTCTCTTCTTATTTCAGTCTTGTACTCCTGCAAAGGTTAGATAGACAATACATATGTGGAACTAGGTTAGTGATACAATTATGCGAGTAAGAGATATAGTTTTCCTTTGCTTGTGAGTATAGTTGACGGTCGGATTTTGCACTTAATGACCGTCAATAGACACACTCTGCTTCAAGGCCGAAAAGGAGGCCTTGCACCACTTGCAGTTCCACTCACTCACCGAGAGGAGGCGTGAGACAGGACAACGGCTGCAAGAAGCCGCCGAGGCCAGGCTAAGGGCTACCTTTTAGCTATCAGCAAGATGGAGGATAGGGTGACAGACCGTGAGGCAGAGTGTCGTCACCTTCAGACTCAGGTGGATGACCTGCAGGAGTACATAAACCTCTATGGCTACTTCGAGAACCTCGTAGGTGACAATGTCAAGGAGCTGGAGTACCGACTGGAGTGCAACAAGTGGAACATCGCAATGCTCACCCGCACCATTGTCTTCTTGTGCAACAAGGCTGCTCGCGCCATGCAGACGTGGGAGTTGTCAGACTCCATCCGTGTTGGTGAGATCCATGATCTACGAGACTGGCTACCGGACGAGAGCCTTCCCCAGTACGGAAGGAGGACTTCAAGTTGATTCCTACTGAGCTTCACTTGCACGAGTGTCCACACGAGAAGTTGCCACCAGCCGTTAAGACAAAGGAATTGTTGGAAGCCGTCGCCGCCATCGACGCAATCTTTCCCAAGGACTACTCAGAAGAGTACAAGCGTGTACTTCCCTACAAGAAGCTCCGTGTCACTTCACACTAGGAGCCCGAGTTGAGGAATAGAAGTAGTTTGTAAGATAGGTAGTTCGTCGATGACCCATTCCAGCATGAGTCTTCAAGAGTCATGTAGGTGAGCCGATGTCATATATGTTTCCGGCTGAGTTGTTAGATGACGTCATGAGAGTCTAGGTAGTCGTGTTAAGAGTCACCCCTTTTTTGTAAACCTTCACGATGTACTCTTAGAGCGTGAGTTGGGTGTGAGATCTCCAAGGCTTAGGAGTTGCCTTGAGATAACACTGGTGTCTCTAGTCTTTGTACTACATGAATGTTGGATCCGTGCATGGATTTCATGATGCTTTATGGCTTGATTTATGGCTCTTCACATTGATTGTACTTATAATTATTTGATGTGCTTATTATACTCCTTCGTTGGTGAGAGCCGTACGTTAATTAGATGTTCTTACCCCGTTTCTCTTGTTCTGAAGATGTCGCTCCGAAGGTCAAACCATTTGGGTGCTCGCTTTGAGGAAGCCGCACGTGAGGAAGCCGTCGTCGCCGCACGCGGATGCGGATGCGGACGTGGACGCCTTGCCAGTTGTGGTCGCGGACACGCACCTTAGGTCCCCGCGCCAGCTGCGGGTCGAGGTAGTGGTCGAGCTCAAGCCCCCGGAGCTGCCCCGCAACCCGTTGGGCAGGACGCCCACATGGATGAAGAGGAAGAGGAAGTCGACAAGGAGATCGTGGTGGAAGCCCCGCCTCAGCAAGGAGGCAACAGGAACAACAACCAACAGCAAGCACCACCACCATCGCCACCGAACCTCACTGAGGTCATGGCTACGCAAACCCAGCTGCTGCAGCAACTGGCCGAGGTTGTCGAGCACCGCAACAATGGGGGCAACTGCAATGGCCTGCCAGAAGAAGATCTCCAGCGCAAGATCGGGAGGTCCATCTGCCTGAAGGCACCGACCTTCAGCTACTCGGAGGATCCAGGGATGCCGATGACTGGCTGAGGGTAATCGAGACTAAGCTGGACCTTACCAACTGTACCGACGAGGAGTGCGTCGCACTTGCCGTGCACTAGCTCAAGGGCCCTGCCAAGTCTTGGTGGGATAGCTACTGTGACTCCCACGAGGACCCCGCACATATCACTTGGGATATGACTTCACCACGGCGTTCCGTGCGCAGCACGTGCCGAGGCAGGTGATCATCTACAAGGCCCAAGAGTTTCGCATAATGACTCAGGGAACCATGAGGGTGGAGGATTATGAACGCCACTTCACCAAAATGATGAGATACGCCCCAGATGACACAAACACTGAGGAGAAGAAGCAGTTCTGATTTCTTCGAGGACTGCACCATGACATCCGCCAGATTGTGATAGGATGCGACTACCCCTCGCTCCGCAGCTTAGTCAACCGCGCCATAGCTGTGGAGAGGGAGAGGATGGGCTGGTAGGACCGCTGGCGCCTCAAGAAGAGGAAGGCCAAGCAACCACACCGTGACAGGAACTTCCAGAGGACCAGGAGTGCCCCTCGCTCCGCAGCTTGGAGGAAAATTCCCAGTGCCTCCATTTCCTACTGACACTTCTCATCTACTGCAGATGTAAGTGGTGGTATTTGATTCTCTCATTCTCCTTACAGTTTGCTTCAGGCCTGTGGTCTTGAAAGTTAAAACAGAGAAGTTTGGTCTGAAGGAGTATGAGTATGGCTGTTAATCAACAGGAGTAACTAGAAGGTCTCACACGGTCTCCCGCCAAAAACAAAATAGGGACTTTAGGTTCCAAACCTAATGTTTTATAGAACATATATGACTAGTGACATGTGCATTGTTGCTAGGTTTGGACAGACGACACATGGGAACCTTATAGTTAATAGATGAGGTGAGTGCTTTGTAGTTCAATGAATTTATTGAAGCCATCCTCACATTACCAAAAATTTAAGTACCCACTTCCCTGCTGTGTGAGAGGTAGATAGACATAAAAACAATTTGAGTGAAAAATGGCTCATTATATTGTCCAAATAAATGGATTATACTTCCGAGATGCAAACCCGCCTCGTGTTCTCTCCCGCTAACCACGCATTGTTAATCGCCTAGGTTCTCTCTTAAAATTTTCGTTTTCGTCTATGACTAATTGATGGGTGAACCTTGTTATTAGCACAGCTGGAGGTCGATTCATCTGGTTATTGGGTTATGAAATTCCATGTGCCAAATTTGTAACTTTTTACTGAATTTTTGAGAACAAGTTAGCCATGATATGAGGGCTCCCGCGGCGGCGCGCGGGCAGGAGGCGACGGAGATGGCTCGAAGGCTAGCGCTGAGCGCGGGGAAGGCGGCGTGGCTCGCCGGGATGATGTTCCTGGTGCTGGGGCTCCCGCTGGCGTCGCGGTGTACCGGGAGTCGGGAGATGGCCGCCAGCGAGATGGAGCATGGCCTGCAGGCGCAGCTCGCCGAGATGCAGGCCCTCCTCGGCACCACCTCATCTTCCCTCCCACGCTAACCATGCATTGTTAGTGGCACAGGGTTTTTCGTCTCTCTTAAAATCTTCGCCTTCGTCCGTGACGTGAGTCTGATGGATCAATCTTGTTATTAGCAAAACTGGAGGTCCATTTATGTGGTTATTGGGATTATGAAATGTTGTGTGCCAAATTTCAGCTTTTTACACTGAATTTATGAGAACAAATTAGCCGTGATACGAGGGCCATGCCCATGGATCATGGATGGATCGATCGCCTTTATCTGCGAGGAAGGAATTCGTTTTTTTTATCTGTGGATGTGATCAATTCTCCTTTTAGTCTGCTACGAGATGAGTAACCATGTGGAGGGATAATAACTAAGAAATTGATTGGTGCATGTGCAAGAAACAACTGAAACAGTGCGCAACGTTGTCCTTTCATAGTTCCAGCTCATGATCATCGTGAAAAATGCTAAAAGGAATTTTGCCTGCCTTGTTCTTCAGGAGTCGATGAATTGATCCTGTTAGCAAAAAGAGGTTGTGGTGGATTGTGTATCCGAGATGACGAAACTAACTGAGGGATACAGTTCGATTCAATGGACTGTCCAAGAAAATAGACTTCCTGTCTTTGGATACTGTCACCTCATGAAGTCATGATTTTGTATTGTTGCCAAATCACTACTTTTACCAGGTATTCGGAAGAGGATAAACTGTCCTCGTTCCTTCAACAGTTACGTGGTCTCTGTGATTTTCTCATGCCTGTGTACTGCAGAGTGTTCCAAACTCTGTCTATCATGTGTACTGCAGGAAAATCAAACTCTCGCTATCAAATTCTGTCTATCAGATCATATTTCCTCTACGCAGTCCCAGTGCCTCCATTTCCTATAATGACACTCCTCATCTACTACAGATATATGTGGTGGTATTTGATTCTCTCATCTCCTTACAGTTTGCTTCAGGCCTATGCTCTTGTAAAAGGGGAGTTTGGTCTGAAGGATCGGAGTATGGTTGTCAATCAGCAGGAGTAACGAGAAGGTGCACATATAAAAATATTGGCTCCCTTGTCGCACACAAGGTATCCCGTCAGAAACAACATAGGGACTTTAGGTTGCAAACCAAATGTTATATAGAGCATATATGACTAGTGACATGTGCATTGTTGCTGGGTTTGGACAGACGGCACACGGCAACCTTATAGTTAATAGATAAGGTGATCAGTGCTTTGTAGTTTCATTAATTTGTTTTTGTCTTCCTCATATTAGCAAAAACTATAAGTACCTACTTCCATGTTGTGTGTTAGAGGTAGATAGACAAGGAAAATAATTTGAGGGCCGGGCTTTTCCACCACCCGCTTCTAAAAATGTATTTGCAAGAGGGGGTAAGGGCGTGACCCGTCCCTTGAAATGCATTTGCAGGGGCGGCATGTTACCCGCTCCTGTAAATAGCTATTTCTATCTGAAAAAAGCTGGAGCGGTATCGCACCCGCCTCTACAAATAGTGTTTTATCCACCCTTAAAAATATTTTTTTGTGGTAGTATATCTCCAGCTAAACATTCATTGTTAGTAGCCTAGGTTTTTTTGTATCTCTTAAAATTCTTGCCTTCAGCCGTGAATGGTTGTTGGGTCGTCAGTCTTGCTATTAGCACAACTGGAGGTCGGTTTATGTGGTTATTGGGATTACGAAATTCCATGTGCCAAATAATTTTAACTTTTTTACTGAATTTATGAGAACAAATTAGCAATGATATGAGGGTCATGGATGGATTGATCACCTTTACCAGCAACGAAGGAATTTGTTTTCTCATTTATTTGCGAATGTGATCAAATATATTCTCCTGTTACGAATTGAGCAATCACGTGGAGGGATAGTAAATAAACGATTGATTGATGCTTGGGCAACAAAACAGTTGAAACAGTGCAAAACACGGTCCTTTCATAGTTCCAGCTCATGATCGTCATGGAAATCGCTCCTTGGTCTTTGGTAGTTGATGAATTTATCTTGATAGCAAAAAGGGATCTTTTCTTTTGGGTTCGTGGTACATTGATGTATCTGATGAGAAGGCGAAATTAACGCAGAGATAGGATTCAATTTCGATTGACTGGCCTAAAAAAATAGATGGCGCGTAGGTCCGTCCTGTGTGCTAACTGCTAACAACTCACACTTGAATAGAGAAGGAAGAAGACAGGAAAAAAATTTCACGTGCCTCTCAAACTGCCGCAGCGTTTTCTATTTATTTCATGTCTACTTAAAGCAGGAGCCTCGATCAACGGCCACCCGACAACATGAGCTGCACGAGCTGCCGCGGCGTTCTACACCTAGGGGTGATAAATGGTGTTAAATTTTAATCTAGATAATCTAAAATCAGACTCTTATCTTATATAATTTTAAGCTAAAAATTATATAAGGATTGAATTGGATTACGAAGAGAGCACTGGCTTGCGATGAGCAACTGAACAGCAGGTGTGGTACAGGTACCGGCTGATCAAGAGGAGGGTGTCGAGGAATGGTGGAAGAGAAGCTTAGCGTTGCTACCTGCAGCACAAAAGCGCTCCGTTGCACCATATTGATGTGCTGGAATTTGTGGGAGGAACGGAACGAAAGAAGAATTTTTGATCAGAAATTAAAGTTTGCAGATGCATCAAGTCGTCCAGCTGATCAAGGAGGAAATTAACTTGAGGAGGGTGGCTTGTGGCACACCCATGGTGTTTTAGTTTAGTTCCAATGTTTAGAGGACTTTTAAAGTTTCTATATAATTTTAACTATTTTTAAACTCGCTTGTTTCCTACTTAAATGCATGGGCAGCACTCCTATCTAATTTTCAAAAAAAAATATCCAGCCCTTTTAATGAGAGTTGGTTAGCCGGCGCACATATCAACATCATAAGCAAATAATCAGGCAATTATGCCAAATTCAATATGTTATATGTAACTGTGCATGTGTTTCATGTGCCATCTTTGCTGACCTTTCCTCTTATGGTCAGGCATGGGCTGGACGCTGATGTCTCGTCATGATCTTCGGGATAGATCATATCGTGTAATGATCCTTGGATTAAATTAATATTGCACTGTATGCAACTTGCAGTGTGGATGCAAGTAAGTCGCATGTCTCGTGAGATGCTCAAACGAGTCACTAAGCTTGTTTTGGGTGGTGCCTTGGTGACATGGATCGATCAGGCTAGGGTGACTAATGATGCATGTGTAGCGTCACGCACGAAGGAACTTTTAAAGTACAAATTACTCCCCTCAAGTATGGCTAAAGTCTGGATAACCCCTTTAACTAGCTTTTGGTTCAGTTTGGCTCCTAAACTATGTCATTTAGTTCAATTTATCTCCTCATACAATTTATCTTTTTATTTTCTCCGCGTACAAGTGGAATCTTAATTTAAGATTTTGCGAAGTTGTAGTGGGCATCATTGTATCTCAAAAAATATATTATGAATTTTTCATTATTATTGTCTATAACTTTGCATCATAAGGGTTAATTTATTATTAAATATCATACAAAATAATGATAAAAAAATTCTTGACATATTTTTCTAGAATGTGTTATGATGTCTGCTATCATCTTGCAAAATTTTAACTCAAAATTTCGCTTGTGCATAGATAAATAATAAATATTAATCTTATTAAGGGGTAAATTGGATCAAATGATATAGTTTAGTGGTAAGTGCGGACTTTGAGATATTTGAGGGGAGTAATATAGACTTTTTGTTTGTTGATGTGTTGGACCATGACGAGAAGCACTAGCACACATTGTGGAGGGTTGATAACTAACCTGGGTCGGCCATGGGATGCTCTGCCACGGCAAGAGATCATGAATTATATAGGGTAATCAGGATTATATAGGGTTTGCAAGACAAAAACATTCAGTCAGTCAAAATCAAGACCTATTTTATCATTTCACAAGATTTATGGCTTATCTACACCCATCATGCAATGCAAGTTATTGGCACCCATCATCCAAGTTGTTGTGCCAACGCAGCAATTTACTCTGATGGTCGTTCGTTTTCAGGACTTTGCAAGAACAAATGTTAGTATTTCTTTTCAGATTTTATTGGGTTCTTCGTCGATGAAAGAGTCACTTCTGAACTTTTTATTATTCAGCAGAATATTGAGGAAATTCAAACAAGGAATGAAAAGGTTTGAGCTACAAAACCAGCCAACCGCAGCACTGAGCTCTGAGCCCCTGGCCACTATAAATACAGCAGAGCACCGCCACTCGATCGAGTCCGGAGCGATCCATCCCATCAACCACGCGATGGCCACGGCGGCGATGCCTCCGGAGCCACCGGTGTCGCGCCTTACGCTGCTCACCCTCATGGTCGCCGACTTCGTCATCGACGCCACCCGCCGCGCCGACGGCACGCTGAACCGCGGCGCGCTCTCGCTGCTCGACCCGCCCGTCCCGGCCGTCTTCTCCTCGTGGTGCGGCGTCGCCACCCGCGACGTCGTCGTCGACCGCTCCCTCTGCCTCGGCGCGAGCTTCTTCCTCCCGGCGGCGGCCGCCGACGACGGGAGCGCGACGCGGCCGCTCCCCGTGATCGTCTTCTTCCACGGCGGCGGGTTCGCGTTCTTCTCCGCGGCGTCGGTGGCCTTCGACGTGGCCTGCCGCCGCATCGCGCTGGGCGCCTCCGCGGCGGTGCTCTCCGTGGACTACCGCCGCTCGCCCGAGCACCGCTTCCCGGCGCCCTACGACGACGGGCTCGCGCCGCTGCAGTTCCTCGACGACCCGAAGAAGCACCCCGTCCCGCTCGACGTCTCCCGCTGCTTCCTGGCCGGCGACAGAGCCGGCGGCAACGTCGCCCACCACGTCGCCCGCCGCTACGCCGCGAGCCCTTCGCTCTTCACGAACGTCCGGCTCGCGGGGCTCGTCGCCATCCAGCCCTTCTTCGGCGGCGAGGAGAGGACGCCCTCCGAGCTCCGCCTCGACGGCGCCGCGCCCATCGTGTCCATCGCCCGCACCGACTGGATGTGGCGCGCGTTCCTGCCGCCCGGCGCCGACCGCACCCACGAGGCCGCCAGCTTCGCGTCGCCGGCGGCCGCCGCGGGCCTCGACTCCCCGGCGTTCCCGCCGGTGCTGAATGCCATCGGCGGCTAGGACCCGCTGCAGGACTGGCAGCGCCGCTACAGCGAGATGCTCAGGGCCAGAGGCAAGGACGTGCGGGTGGTCGAGTACCCGGACGCCATCCACGGGTTCTACACCATCCCCATGTTCGACGACGCGCGCGACCTCATCATACGCATCGCCGAGTTCGTCGCCGAGAGCGGTGGTGGCCGCAGCCAGTGAACGGAGCCGCCGAGCCGGAACCTTCAGACGATTCGGTTAGAGCAATAATATATCTACGGATCGCATCTGCAGCAGTGTTGCTGAATCACTAAAGAAACGTCTGTTTGCATTGAGCCAAGTACCACAATGCTATGAAGTCAATGCATTTTGATAAAAAAAATGGTGTGTGTGAAACATGTAGTACTCTACGAAAGATGTATACAAAATTGCAGTTTCTTACATTTAGATCTTTAAACAAATAAAAAAATGCTTCTCTCATTTACCTAAAATAAATGACACTAGTGCAAATATGTTTATTTTCAATGAAAGCGTACTTAGAGGATTCCAAGTTTGTCATCATAAGTCAAAGACTCAAAGTATTATGTGTTCAACCATGTTTATAAAAAAACAATAATATTTACAATATTGAAAGAGAATCACTATTCATGCGGAATTCCGGTTGACAAATAGCTATCCCCGTCGTTAGTTTCAAAAGTATTTAACTAGATTTCAGATAGAAATGTGTATACATACTGTCATTGTGGCAAAACTACCCATGTGACTTGTTTCGTCATGCACGTGCTGTTTAGCAGGCAACTTGTCACGTTCGTTAGAATCAAATGCACAGTATATTGCTACACGTCAGCGATCTCATAGGTCGTCTCATGCAACTTCATATAGGATTTTTGATTAGGTGGCGGAGAGAGAGTGGAGAGAGAACAAGGTAGTTGTTTCGCGAGACAATCGTCTCATAGGCTAAAATTTAGGACTATGGTACCACTTTCTCACCATTATACGTGTTGTTGCTGCCATGTAACTCACAATATTTTCTTTTTCTATGCATAAATTATGAAATCATGTATTCACTATGAGACAACCCATTGTATATATTATCTGTTACATCGTGTAAAAATAATGTGGCAGCGCATGAAAAATAATGTGGCAGCGCATGAGACCATGTATCAGACTAGACTAATGTACTTGCCCTGAGGGAGTTTAATGTTTCCTTTCCTCTGCAAGGTAGGTAGTTGAATTGAATGGTTGATGTTTCTGTTTTCAATTACGTGGCACCTAATACCATCACCGGAACAACGGAATTGCAAACTGTCCATATCAGAATTTTCGCTATTCCGAAATTAGCAAGGTCAATAATGCTTCATTGCATCTCGATCAACAATTCTGATAGAACGATGAATATGAAATCCTTATAAATACCATAATGCTGCCTTGTCTATGCTGCGAGTGCCGACATATATCCCTACTTAATTATACTCACTTTCTAATAGCAAAATAGACAGGGACAATACAGGTTTTTTTTGCAAAACAGAAATACTACAAAATTGACAGTGGTCTAATTATTTGTTTTCGGGTGCTCAATGCATACAGAAGCAGTGAAAAAAATTAGTATGTAATAGATTCTTAGGCATGTTGATTTTCAATATGTTTTTCTTTTTTGCTCGGTCTCTGTGTCTAAATTAGATTCCTAACTCTTTTTCTTGTTTGGTTGGCCCCCCTATGTCCAATTTCTAGCTCCACCACTGGTTGTTGCTCTGTTAGAACTTAGAAAACATTTAAGCCCACATATCAACCAAAAACCTGCTTAACAAACTAATTCTCAGAGCCATGCCACCCGACCTCCCACCCCGCCCCCAGCCGGCGAGGCCGAACCCGGCCGCGCCGCCACAGATCCACCGCCGCCAGCCCTCCCCGCACCACCTCTCCGGTCGTGACCGTTTCTTCCATGACTCGCCGCCCCCACCGCCCCCCCTTGGTCGCCCCGTCCCCGACGAGGTTGACTGGGTACCCGCCACGCCAGATCCGGCACTTGCCACGGCGGATGGAACGCCCACGTACGCGGAGGTCGTCCAGCTCGGCGGATGGACACGGCAGCGCCATGGATTTACTCCGAACTACCGGCCCTCCCCGCGCAAGACTGCATTTACTCCATCGTCGCACCGTCCTGCCGGCCGCAGTTACTCCTCTGCTCCGCTGCGCCCAACGGCAGCTCAACAACGCCACGGCCATCCCGCCCCTGAGCCGGGGTGGACAGAGGTACGACGCCGAAAGAAGACTTCAACACGCGGCGCGCCGGCTCAGCCGCGTCGAGGTGACGGCCGATGACCGGCCTTCATGGCCTAGGGGAGGAGCTCACCAACCGGCTAGGAGGCCTACCTCTGCGGCCCTCGAAGCATTCAACCGAGCCACTGCTGGGCGCTGCTTCATTTGCCTTGGCAGAGGCCATCTCGCGGCGCAGTGCAGGGACCCCGTCCGTTGCTTCCATTGTCGCCGCTCTGGGCATAGGGAGCGTCTCTGGCCCTCCAAACGCCGGGGCGCCGCCGCGCTTTAAGCCGCCCCACCCTGCCCCCAACCCCGCACCCCGCCTCCACCCCCACCCCCGCCGCCGCCGCCGCCGCCTCTGCCCAATCGCACCCCAATGGCCATTGGAGACCCGAACACGCGTCTGGAGGAGGAGACCGTCTTCGTTCCTTCCTCCTTTGACCTTCAACGCGATGCAAGAGATTGGGAGAGCTCCACCCTCGTTCCCTGGGCAATCCATATTCCGCGGGGCGCCGGCGCACGGGACATCGAGGATCTGCTGCTGACCGAGCTGCACCTGCAACGCGGCGACGTCACGGTGACCATACACCAGCCGGAGCCGTTCCTCATCAGGTTCGAGAACAGCAGCCACTGCGAGACGGCGTGCACCCGCGGCCGCTTTCGGAGCAACGGCATCGATTTGTGCCTACGGCGCTGGAGAAGCCTCACCCATGCTCTCGGTATGCGCCTCTTCTTCCACGTCCGCCTCTACCTTGACGGCATCCCTGGCCACGCCTGGACGCCGGAGATTGTGGAGCGTGTCATCGGCAGCCGCTGCGCCCTCCAGTGTATCAACATGGATTTGGTCCAGCCTACCGACACGCGCCACATCGACCTCTGGGCCTGGATCTGCAATCCGAGCGACATCCCCAAGCGCGTCTGGCTGGTGTTCACGCAGCGGCCAGCTGATGGCTCTACGGCGGTCTTCGTCACGCGTACGCCGCCGGAGCCTTAGCAGCAAGGCGTCCGCCATGAGGTCTTCATCCACCTCGGGGTGCTGCAGGACTACACCGCCGCGTCTTCATCCTTGGCGGTACGGGCTGATCGACGGTGCCCCGGAAACGGCACGCTCAAGGTTCCCGGCGAGGCTTCCACGCCCGCCCCGTGACCCTGACGCCGGGCGCGGGGACGCGGACGGCCGCGACTGGCGTGGCAACCATGACCGCGACAGGCGCGACAACTTCGACAAGCAGCGGGGCGACGCTGACCGCGAACGCGACGCTCGGCGCCGCGACAGCGACACCCGCACGGCGCACAGAAGCTGCAGGGATGACGGCTTCACGTGGCCCAGTCGCCGCGACGATGAGGACGACGACGACGACTACAACCATCCCGGGCGCGGCGGCAACTCGGGTCGCCGGCACCAGGATCTGATCCGGTGCGCCGGGAGCGCACTCGCTCGCCTCGGCGCCACGACAGCGAGTTCCGGGCGGGACGTCGCAGGGAGGCGGAGAACGACACGTCCCCGCAGGGACGTGGACGAGACCTCCGCGCCTCCAGGCTGACGATGCCACGTCCACTATCGGGGCGAAGTCGCAGCGCTTCCAGGACGCCGACGCCGCGCACCACGCCTCCGGCACGCCCCCACGTCGACCTCAGGCTCAAGTCCAAGGCAGAGCTTCAGGCCGCATTCCGCATCTACACCTTGGCGCTCGAGCACAGCAGGGCGACGGATTGGCCAGCGGGTGCAGGTGACTATCTTCCCAGGGTCTCTTTTCTTGCTGACAGAATCGGCTTGGGCACTTCTTCCGAGCCTGGGAATGGAGCCTGGTGCATCATTCGCGATGGGCGGGGGCGGGGGGGGGGGGGGGGGGGGGGGGGGGGGTGGGGGGCGGCGGGCGAGGCGCTCATCCCGGCGTCCCGCGTCTTCGACCGTCTCCGCTCTGCGTTCCCGACGACGGTGGAGGACGTCGAGCGTGCCCTCGACATGCTGAAGCTGGCGGGCCGCCCGGCGGTCCCGGCGACGGTGGCGCTGCTAACCTCCAACCCTCCCCAGGGGGCGACGCAAGCAAGCATCTCTGGACGCGCCCCCTCCTGGGCAAGCTGCGCCGGCCGGCGCATCGCCTGCTGCTGAGGCGCCCCTTCCTGAGGCAGAGCTTCAGGACGCGCCCCCTCCTGTGCAAGCTGCTGCTCACCAAGGCGCCAACAAGCCCTCCATTGGCGACCTCTTCATCGAGTCTACGCCGGCCATCATCCAGCAGAAGCCAGCGCGCCAGCAACGTAAACAGCGCTCCTTTGACATGTCAGCTGTCCGAAGGAGCGCGCGCCTCGCCAGGGTGCCGATGCCAGCTGTGGAACGGGCTCAGCGAAACCTATGGCGCAAGCTTGGGGTCTCCGACGAGGAGTTCGCGCCAATAGAAGTCATACTCCAGGAGTTCATCAACATGTTCCACAGCCCGCTCCCGGAGAACATTGTGGCGGCAATGACGGCTCTGTTCAACCTGCAAGATGAAGATACAGATCAGGCGCTGGAGGCCTTGATGCGTCACGCGGGCGAAGCAATCGGGGATATGCAGATCAACCCTGCTGATGCTGATTGATGGTAGCTGCAACGACGCCGCTTTGAGTTCTTCAGTTCTACATGTATCGCTACGTTATGAACCGTTCTACTTTTCACTCTTTATGCCCTGCTGGCTGCGACCTTCGGGCATACCCGCGACGCTGCTCTACGCTACCTAAAACTACTACGGCATGGCCCTGCTGGCTGCGACCTTCGGGCATGCTCCAGGACCTCCAATTCAGACTGCTGTTAAGCTGCTGCAAAAACCTGCTTCCTCGACGCGCTTTGCTGCGCAAACTTCAAATTTACTTATTGAGTCCGTCAACTAGAGTTGGTCAGGTTAATAATGACGCAAGGCAACTTTGACATCTTGTGTTGGAACGTTCGAGGCCTAAACGCTGCGGCCAGATGCCTGACGGTGCATGAGGCGCTCTCTGCAACTCCTTGTTCCATCGCTTGCCTACAGGAGACTAAACTGCAGCACATTGATGACGGCCTCGCGCATTTCCTGGGGGGTTACCGACTAAACAGCTACGCCCTTCTTGCAGCACCTGCGGGCACTGAAGCCACCTGCCGGAGTTCAGTGGCTAATCTTGGGGGACTTCAACCTGATTTACAGAGCACGCGACAAAAACAACAGAAACCTGAACCTACAACTAATGCGTCGATTCCGCGCGGCTTTACATTTTTGTGGCCTCAAACAAATACACCTGCAAAATAGAAAGTTCACTTGGAGCAATGAAAGAAAACGGCCAACGCTCAGTCGCCTGGACAGATTTTTTTGCAATTCGCTGTGGGACCTAACCTACGACAATCATGTTCTGCATGCGCTCTCGACAGGGCACTCCGACCATTGCCCCCTCCTGCTGGCACACCACACTGGACCGCGCCGACCTACCCCCTTCAAGTTCGAGAACTTCTGGGTCAAGCTGCCACGTTTCCAGGAAATTGTCGCACAAACTTGGACACAACAAACGACCCACACCGAACCGTTCCACCGTTTGGGCCACAAACTCTTTACCATAGGACGAGCCCTCAAGGCCTGGAGTAGATGGCTGCTTTCCAACGCTAAACTTCAATTCCATATGGCTCAAGAGGTCATCCTGCGGCTCGACACCGCACAAGAGCACCGGCAGTTATCTGATGCTGAATTCTCCCTCAGAGCCAAGCTAAAGAAGCGGCTTCTTGGCTGGGCGGTGATTGAGAAGGCACGAAAGAAGCAATGCTCGCGGATTTCATATCTACGGGAGGGCGACGCTAATACTAAGTTCTTCCACCTCAAAGTAAACTCCAGGAAGCGAAAGAACTTCATTCAGCGCCTCAGACATGGCAACGACTGGGCCCTATCCCACCAAGCGAAACAAGAGGCCATCCAGGAGCACTTTTTAAACCTGATGTCCAGCCCACCACAGCGAACTAGAGACTTCAACTGGGATGCCTTGCAACTTCCACAGGTAGACCTTGCACCTTTGGGCGCCGCCTTCACGGAAGAAGAGATATTGCACGACATCAAGCTGATGCCACAGGATAAAGCACTGGGGCCGGATGGCATCACCGGCCTCTTCTACAAAGCTTGCTGGTCTACCATAAAACATGACCTAATGGCGGCTGTAAATTCCTTCCACAATCTTCGCTGTGCCGATCTAAACCTAGTCAACAAAGCAAACATTGTGCTCATACCAAAGAAGGACGGAGCGGAGCGGGTGCAAGACTTTAGGCCAATCAGCCTCCATGCGTGAGTTGATCTCACCTTGCCAGAGCGCTTTCATAAAGGGGCGCAGCATCCACGACAACTACCTTTACGTCCGGAACATTGCCAAGCGGTTTCACAGGAACAAAACCGCCTCTCTACTTGTCAAACTTGATATCTCCAAAGCCTTCGACTCCGTACGCTGGGACTACCTCATCGGCCTGCTCCAGCAGTGGGGCTTCCCTCAACGATGGCGAGATTGGATCACGGCGATACTTGCGTCCTCGACATCGAAGATCCTGCTCAATGGCTTGTCCGGCGACCAAATACAGCACGGTCGCGGCCTACGACAAGGGGATCCCCTATCTCCTCTTCTATTCATCCTCGCTATGGACCCTCTACATCGCCTCCTGGCAAAAGCGACTGACTTGGGCTTCCTGAGCAAATTAGGTGGCCGGGTTGCACGCTTCCGCGTATCTATGTATGCAGACGAAGCTGTCATCTTTGTATAACCGACCGCAACCGACATGGCCAACCTCAAACAGCTCCTGACCAGATTTGGTGAAGTCACAGGCCTGGTCTCCAATCTGCAAAAAACAAGCGTGACACCAATAAATTGCAACACTGTCGACCTCGACGAGATCCTCGCCGACTTCCCGGTGGCACGATCTGCCTTCCCGATCAGATACCTTGGCTTGCCACTAACTGTACGACGACTACGGAAAATTGAATTCCAGCCCATAATCGACAAAGCCAGGGCAAAACTATCAGCTTGGAATGGGCGGCTGTTGACACAGGCCGGACGGCTCAGCTTAGTAAAATCCGTCCTGTCCTCACAGTCGGTCTACCTTCTCACTGTCCTGAAAACATACAAGGAGACCCTCCAGGAGATTGATAAACTGCGCAAACGTCTCCTCTGGGCGGGAGACAAGGAGCTCACTGGCGGCAAATGTAAAGTTAACTGGATTCGGTGCTGCCTTCCAAAGCAAAACGGGGGCTTGGGAGTTCTAGACTTGGAGAAGTTTGCACGTGCCCTTCGCGTTCGGTGGCTATGGCATGAATGGACAGCTTCGGACAAAGCTTGGATTGGTACTGAAACACCCTGCGACGAGGCTGACCAACAACTCTTTGCGGCTTGCACCGACATTACGTTAGGCGACGGAAGCATGACGAGCTTCTGGCACTCCGGATGGCTCTCTTGTCAACGACCAAAAGATATCGCGCCGAACCTATTCCTTCTATCAAAATCGAAGCGCCGGAAGGTAGCGGACGCCCTACACAACGACAATTGGATAAGAGACCTCAGCTTCTCAAGCGGAATAACGACAACACACCTGCATGAATTCGCCCTGCTCTGGAACCTGATCCGTCAGATACAATTACGCCCAGGACACGCGGACCAAATCGTTTCCAACGGAGTCCGGCGTCTACGCGGCGGCCTCGGCATACAAAGCACAATTCCTAGGTTCCAGCAGAGAGCCGCACTTAAACTCCATATGGCGCACATGGGCGCCGCCGAAATGTAAGCTCTTCGCGTGGTTAATCCTCCAAGACCGTGTTTGGACCTCCGACCGGCTGGCGAGACGCGGTTGGGAGCACAACCCGGACTGCCCGCTGTGTCACCAGACAATGGAGACGGCACAGCACCTTTTGGCGGACTGCAGATACACTAGAAGAATCTGGGAATTGGTCTCTGCTTGGACAGGGCAACCAAGACTGAGGCCAGGGGAGTGGAGACCCTACACATCGCTACAGGACTGGTGGTGTGTGGCCACCGCGTCGACGACATGCTCACGCAAAGCAGGCCGGAGCCTCGTTTTACTAGTGATCTGGGAGCTTTGGAAAGAGAGGAATGCAAGGGTCTTCCGACGACTGGAAGCATTGACACAAACCTTACTGTCAAATATCAAAGCTGAAGCAGCTGCCTGGACGTTGGCAGGAGCAAAAGACCTAGCGCTTCTTTTATTGCGAGAATAGGCTTTCTCTTTCTTTCCGGCTAGCCGGCTGTGCTATCTCTTCTCTATCAATGAAATAGGCACCGTCTCGTCCCCGTTCGTTCAAAAAAAAATCTTATAGCTAAACTAGCCGATGAGTGTAATAGTTTTGTTTTGGTTTAATGAGCCTCCGGAGATGATGAGGGCCGTCCTTTGTAATGAATGGTTTGGTTTCATATAATATACTACTGCCTTTTGAAAGAAAAAAATCACGGCCCAAACGCCACGCCCCACTACTCACTAATCCCCTTGCCAGTAGGCTTCAGTCACCATCAGACATTTTTTTCACCATACATCACGAAACCACCGAATGGATTAGTAAATAGTTTAATTTACATCACTCATCACACCCATCATGTATACCAAACTTACCAAAGTAAACATTATCAAAATCACACACATTTTTCTACTCTCACCCACGCAACCACACCTGGCCCAATCCTCCCATGCAAACGCCACGATTCAACCAGACACTCCGACGACCAAACACTGCACGGCACACGCCACGAGCCCACAACACTTGACAACGACGGCTAGGGCGAGCACCCATTACAGTTGGTCACTCGCTGCCGCCGGCGCCGGCGCTCTCGGCGACGAACTCGGCGATGCGTATGATGAAGTCCCGGGCGTCGTCGAACACGGGGAAGACGTAGAACGCGTGGATGGCGTCCGGGTACTCGGCCACGCGCACGTCCTTGCCCATGCCCCTCAGCGTCTCGCCGTACCGGCGCTGCCAGTCCTGCAGCGGGTCGAAGCCGCCGATGGCGAGCAGCACGGGCGGGAACGCCGGGGACTCGAGCCCGGCCGCGGCGGCCGGGTGCGCGAAGTTGACGGCCTCGTGGGTGCGGTCGGCGCCGGGCGGCAGGAACGCGCGCCACATCCAGTCGGCGCGGTCGATGGACACGATGGGCGCGGCGCCGTCGAGGCGGAGCTCGGAGTTCGTGCGCTCCTCGCCGCCGAAGAAGGGCTGGATGGCGACGAGGCCCGCGAGGCGGACGTTCCTGAAGGCCGCCGGGTGCAGCGCGTAGCGGCGCGCGACGTGGTGCGCGATATTGCCGCCGGCGCTGTCGCCCGCGACGTAGCAGCGGGAGGCGTCCAGCGGGAGCGGGTGGTTCTTGGGGTCGTCGAGGAAGCGCAGCGCGGCGAGGCCGTCGTCGTAGGGCGCCGGGAACCGGTGCTCGGGCGCGCGGCGGTAGTCGACGGAGAGCACCGCCGCGGAGGCGTACCGCGCGACGCGGCGGCAGGCCGCGTCGTAGGCCGGGGACGCCGCGGAGAGGAACGCGAACCCGCCGCCGTGGAATAAGACGATCACGGGGAGGGCCTTCTCCTTCGCCGCGGCTACCGGGTGGAAGAGGCGCGCACGGAGGCCGGTGGCGCGGTCGAGGACGACGTCCCGCGACGAGACGCCGCGGCACGGGGAGGAGATGGCCGGGACGCGCGGGTCCAGCAGCGACAGCGCGCAGCGGTTCAGCGTGCCGTCGGCGCGGCGGGTGGCGTCGGCGACGCGGTCCACGACCTTGAGGGAGAGCCGCATGAGGCAGGACATCGGCGGCTTCGGCTTCCGCGCCGGCGTCGTGGGAGTGGGAGCCTCCGCCATGGCCGCCGCGGGGGGTTGAGGCGATCGGTCGCTGCTGTGGGCTAGGCCTCAAGGTCCCTAGGGGCTACCCATATCTATACGGGCCGGGCCGTGAGCGTGGCTTACAAGGTTTCAGCTGCGTGAGCTACTGAGCTCTGCTTTTTCGGTTGGCTGGATGATTTGGTTTACTAGTTTTGTCGAACTTCTGGAAGGTAGGCACAAAAGCAACATCACACCAAGTATCTCGTGCAATTAAATTGTGGACCAAAAATGGTGGAGCAACTACATGCTCCTGAGAATTTTTCTACTCTTGTAGCAGTAGCTAAAATGGTTTTTAACGGACTGTGTTGTGCTTTGGGCTGACCCAACAAACGGTGTTTTTTGCGAGTCTTGTTCATTTCAGTGAGCTTCCTATTTGGGTCCAAGTAATGTGTGACGATGTGATTTATAGTGCCATTGCATGAAAATGAACAAGAAATACTTTGCAATCAAATATATTTTGAAGTACAACATAAGCAATTGGAAACACGTTGGGGAAGTATCACGCTCTGAAATTGTTGGATTTTCAGGATGTGATTAGAAATATAAGAAAAGCAACGATTTTCTCATAGTTTTAAAATTTTCCCAACATTTGTTTTCTTTACAGGAAAATTTAGTATAGGAAAATAATTGGTTGTTTTTTTAAAATTAAATATGGTTGTCCTGTGTGTGTTGCATTCATGCAGATTGCATTGGTTTTGTTTGAGTGTAAGGTTTGCAAAGCAAAAATCCCAAAACAACTTCAAAAACTTCTCCCTTTGTCTCTCTTTTTCTCTCCTACTGGGCAGCCCGATATCCTCTTTTACTTTCCTTTCAACCTGGCCCACCCTCTCTCTTCTCTTCTCTTCTCCTATGTCTTTCTCTCCCTGCTTGGCCCAAATGCGCCCCCATCCCGGCTGCCTGCGCCCAGCCCCCCTCCTCTCTCTCTCTCTCTCTCTCTCTCTCTCTCTCTCTCTCTCTCTCTCTCTCTCTCTCTCTCTCTCTCTCCCCCCCTCCCTCCCTCCCTCCCTCCCTAAGCCACCGATAGGTAGGCCCCACCTATCGGGGCTTCCTTCCACATCCGGTTGCTCAGCCCCTCCCCACCTCGCGCACGATCTCCGACTGTTACCCGTGGTCACTCGCCTTCCCGTCCCTCCTCTAATGCTCTTGAATGCCGCCCGCCATCACTACCGTCGCGACTCCCCTCGCCTCCTCTCTCTCAGCCGCTAACGGTTGCTGCCATCATCTCGGCCATCAAGGCCGGCCACCGAGCTCCGCCATGCCCCCCTCCCTTCACGGCCTCTCCTCTCCCTCGCCGCCCTATAAATGGCGCACCCATGCCATGTGTAACATCCCGGATTTTGCCGGAATGTTAATGTCGCTCCCGGAAATGGACGGCAGATAAACTACTCGACAGCGTGTGTGTCGTGCGTCGTGATCGGAGATGGCCTAGAACACAATGACTCGAGAGATTATACTGGTTCAGGCGAGAATGCCCTACATCAAGTCGGGGGTCAACTGGATGTATTGCTCGAACCCAGGTGCTCGTGAGAGTTGCGGAGTACAAGCTTTTCAAGTGGACTTCTGTTGTCTAACTTGAGTTCTGATGTTCTCTATCTTGTTTTTCTAAATCTAAAGGGACCCCTCTTTTATAGCTCAAGGGGGGCCCGTGTTACAGGGAATTCCTTGGGGGAGAAGGCTTCGGGGAGAAATATCTTACTCCGGCAGTCGGGCGGCCCAAACCATCAATGGGCCCGTACAGATGGTCAGTCGGCGATGTCCTTGGTGGATTGCGTGATCCTGAAATTCCGAGGGTCTCCTGGTCTTGAACCTGTCCACCGTGTTTGGTCAGTCAACAAGTACAGGGGTCCTAATGGGACGAGGCAGCCATCCCATCGGGGGAGGACTGTTTACATGCCAAGTCCCATCCTGGTTGATGGTTTCGTGGTGGTCAAGTCGTGATGACGGCAAGCTTGATCATCACAAGAACCAAGTGGACGCCATAGTCTTGGTTTTCTGATGTGACAGAGGCACAATGGGCCGCTATTCGAGTGTACGACCCCGGGAGAGACGCGCCCACTTGGTACGGCCAGGTCTGACCCTTGCGAACCAAGTCTGAGCGCGCGTGACCAAGTGGGATTTTTCCTCCCGGCAGTGACCTGAGTCATTCGGGAGTCCAAGAGGAGGGAAGGATAGGCGGTGCCTGCAGGCCTTCAGCTGGTCCGAGTGGAGGCACTCGGACTTGGCGCTGTAGGCTGTGGAGTTTGGATAGGGGGGAATCCCTTTCGATGGGGCTCTTGGGCCGGGACGGCTCACAAGCGATATCTAGCCCAAAAGGCCGTGGGTGTGAGAATCATTCAGGCCTTGCTCTGACAAGGCAGAACCATTGGTGACCCTGGTTCTAGGAACCCAACAAAGGCCCCCGAGCGTCCTCGCGATTTTTGTCTTAATCGCGCAGACGCATTGTCTTCGTCAGGGGGAGTTACTGCGCGTGGGTGGTGCCGTGCTACGTGGCGGACGTGTAGGGGCGTTATCCTTTTACCCGGCGATTCGTTCGAGGGGTCGTCGGGTTATTATGAAGGTTTTGCATCGTCTGCCTCACGTTGCCCCGATCGGGGAGTTGACGGGTCTCTGACCCGTTGTGTCACGTCGGAGGCCTGCCATTTCGCCTTTTTTAGGGGAATCTGTTCTCTATTCGATAGGACTATGTGGCCCGTGTGCGTGTGGCCTGTGTGCGGTCGCCTGCAGGGGCCTCCGGCCGGCCCTCCTCGGGCTACAAATTGGGGGTGCGCCGCGTGCGTCCCAAAGATCACCCAAGTCATGGCATTCGAGTTGTGTTTCGTGCGCCCTTCAGAGGGTAGCGGTAGCCCATCCAACATCTGGTGTTAGAAGAGAGTTTGCGAGTAGTGGGGGATGACCTGCGGGAGCCGGGGGATTGGTGCCGCAATCGTCGGACCAGCCGGCGCGCCGCGTCCAGTTACAAGTGACCATCGCTATGCTCATTGTAACCGTTCGATTGAACGGGTACGGCGCATGATGGTGCCCTTGCTCTTAGACAACAATCTTTGGCCAGCGGCGGCGATCTCGAGCTTGACGTCACAGCCCAGCGGCGAACGTGACGATACTTTGACCGCACCGATCAGGAAGACGGGAGGAACCCCTCGTTCCGTGCGAGAGCCAGGCGTTCTCTCAGGAACTTGTGGATCCCCAAGTTGGGATCCGGTTCCTCTTCTTCCCGGTCGGCTGGCGGTCTCTTGGGAAACACGTTCGTGGGAAGCGTCGGCGGCCGAGGAGGAGCTCTTGAAGCATCTTCTTCCTCGGCCGGTGGCGTCAAGGAAGGCTACCCGGTGGCATCCCCGTGCCTAGGCGTCCATGAGGGCGGTGATGTTAGAGGATGGTTTGCGAGGCAAATGCGCCTCCTTACCTCCCTAGACTTGAAGCAGCCGCTCCTTAGGACTCTAGGTTTACTCCCTTAGTGGGAGTAATAGGATTTGTACCTTGTAACGGCCTTAAGCCGAGTGTACTTTGTAATGTTTGTCTCGCTAGAAATAAAAATGATTTCTTCCTTTATTCAGATTGTTGTGCTTGTTCTTCATGTCTGCAAGGAATGTTTTCATAGCGAGTTGCTTTGGACTGAGCCGAAAGTGCCCCAGCTTTGGCAGGGTCTTTGTTAGTGCGAGCAGCGTCGCAATAATCCAAACTCCTTTGTTCAGCTTCTTCCCAATGATCTTTCAGTCGGAGGGGTTAAATTGGCGTCGTTGATCCGTGCGGAATCCTTGACAGAGCCGACCGCGCCCCGGCTGGCAGGGTCTTCGTTAGTGCGAGCAGCGTCGCAAAAAATCTGAACTCCTTCGGTTCGGTTTCTTCCCAACAACTTTTTCAGTCGGAGGGGTTGAGTCGGCGTCATTGATCCGTGCGGAACCCTTGACAGAGCTGAACGTGCCCTGACTGGCAGGGGCTTTTGCGCAAGTGATGTCGCGAAGATCAAACTTTTCTTGTTCGGGTGTGCAAGTCAAGTCTCCCCCTGCGACTTTCGCAGTCGGAGGGGTTGAGTCGGCGTCACTTATCCGAGTGGACCGAGTGACATGCTCGGTGAGCTCCTAACAGGTGTGCTCGAGCGCAATGCTTTGAGCGATCCGAGTGACGCTCAGTTTCATCATTAGTGACGAGGTTAGCAGGACCCGCATGGGGCGCGTTACTACTCCACGACCCACCCATCCCAGTCAGATCTCCCGAGTCATTCGACCGACTCGAGTGGCCCGCTAGCCTCCCTTCAGGTAGGGATTCTGTGGGTTCGGCTAGAGGTCAGGATCGGACGAGAAAATCATGGCACTCCGAGTCACCGGAGTGAGTCGGTTAGCAATTGCTGGAGTCGGCCATCTGTTTTCCCTCCTGGCTCTGTTCGACGCAAGGCAACCTGGTGTCCGCTAGGAGCCAGCTTTTGAACCTCGGTCTATGAGTCCATGGACTCGGCACATTTTGTACCTTAAAATAGATTCAAGAACAATTAGGCAAAGTAGATTTGCAAATAACGGGTGCAGGGGTGTGCATTGGAACTCACCAGCGCGTCGACGGTCGCGGTGCGGTTTTACCTGGGGACACTTAGCGTCATCGTGTGTCAGGCTGCACTGTGGCACGTGATGAGATGCTTTGCTTGTCGTATCTTCCTGCGCTTGCGTCAGGCAACTGCTCTGTCTCCCGTTCCTGTTGCAATCATGGGTCAGGCGGAGATGTGGGAAGGGTCGTACCTCTTGGCCTTTTCATGGGAGTCGAGGGGTCACACGACATGTGGAGCCATTTTCGGGCTATAAATACCCCGTCTCCCCTCCAGCCTCTTCACCAGTGAGCAGCAGTTGCACCGTTCCTGCAAGAAGTATAGGGAGAAAAACCCCAATCCCCCGTTTCTTGTTCTATGTGTAGCGATGGCCAATCGTAAGCGTGTCGCCGGCGAGGGCTCGAGGGGACGGTGCCGTCGTCTTCCGCTTCTGCGCGCGGTGCTTCGCTCCCAGGGGTGAGCTGCACCCCTCCATCTCACGGCTTATTGTTCGATGGAGACTGTGCGGACTGATGTTTGTGATTGATGCAGGGTTGCTTCGACTGGAGCCAGGATGCACCTGGCGGGCGGTGGTCCCGGCGGCGATCCTTCCTCCGACTCATCACCGCCGCGGTCGTCTTCCCCCTCGGGGTTCACGTCCTCGTTGGAGTTCGACGGGGATGCGCGGGAGATGATCCGCATCCTCATTCGGAAGGGCGCCGAGGCGAGGGATCGGTACGGTGCGGCGTCGCGGGAGCTGGACCGCGTCAGGGCCACGCTGGAGGCCGCAGAGAAGAAGGCCAGCAACATCAAGGGGGCCCTCCACACCGCGGTGCTGGAGACTGTCGGGGCTCGCATCGAGGCGGCGGACGCCCAGGTGCTCACCGCAAGTTAGTCTGCGTTCGTGGCATGTTCGTTCGTGTTGGTTTTTTGGACGGAACATTGCCTGATCGTTCTTGTGTTCCAGGGCGAGAGGAGGAGGTGGCCACCGTCCGGACCGAACTGGAGGTGGAGCATGGTGACCTCTCGAGTGCCGCGATGATGGTGGTGGTGGCGACAGGGAGTGGAGGGCAGTTGCTGCCTGACCGTCTGCGCGCCCTGCCATTCCGCGTGCGCGACCTGGTGACCGAGGGCATGCGCCAGGGAGGTGTTGTCTCCCTGGGGTGTACACGCGCTCTTCGTGGGACCTGCACATGTTCCCACCCGGGTTTCTGCCCCATCTCGACCTGTAGAAGAAGCGACAGCTTGTCGCCGCCTTCCGGGAGTGGGGCGATGGCGCCGCCGCGGAGGTGGACATCAACGCCATCCTCTACGGCGATGTCAGGCCGAACCTGGGCGGCGCATAGGTGGCCCCCTAGGTGGACGTGGCGTTCGTGGTAGTTGCAGGCCGCTTTTGTTTTAGTCCGAGTGCCAGGGGTAGGGCGGCCCCCGAGTGTCATGTGCTCTAGACTTGGATTAGTGGGCATAATGCTCGCTAACCCAATATGTATCACCGTAAATAAAGTTTTAATGTAAAGACTCCTTGTTTTAGGCTTAGGAATGTATTGACTTGTGTCTCTTTGGCCAAATGGGCCTGTTTAGCAATGTGAACAGGTCTCTACAAATCGGGTTTGTATGAATTGGTTTGTTTCTGCGGTGTGAAGAGAGTATCACGAGACACATTTCTCGAGGCGAGGCGACGCTTCGTGTGCGAAGTCCGCAAGCGTGCCAGTGGTGGGGCCCCCGGGCCGCGTGGCCTGCCGTGACGGTTCGGCTTCGGCGGGGCTCGCAGGCCCACTTGTGATAGGTCGCGTCTCATTAAGGTGGCTGCGGGAGGGAGGGTTTTGTCAGTTGACTACTTTTCTCCTCCTTCCATGCCCTTCTTGCCCCTTTCGCCTGTTCATGCCATCTCCACCGCCATTGCCGCCGCCGCTTGTTCCCTGCTCTAGATAGCTTCACAGCCGTTGCCCGAGCGATTCGCGCCACCGCGATGTCGCACTAGCGTCAATCGAATGTCGATGAGACGCTGCTGGAGGATTTCACAGCGAAGGGGTTCCTCCCTCCAAAGGAGGTGGCGGGGTGGAGAGCGTCGCCGCCGGAGCACGAGGAGCCGCACCCGGAGCCGCATGAGGTGGTGAGCTTCCTCGCTTCCATGAGCGGGGGCTTGGTCACCCTGCTCACTGGTTCTTGTGGGGACTGCTTCACGAGTGTGGATTGGAGTTGCAGCACCTGAACCCGAACGAGGTGCTGCACATCGCCGGCTTCGTCACCATTTGCGAGGCGTTCCTCAGGATTGAGCCGCATGTGGGCTTGTTCCGATCGTTCTTCTATAGCAAGACCTCACCAGCGAAGGGGGAGACGTCGTCTACCGCGCCCGTTGGCGGCTTTGGTCTTCAGAGGAGACCCCGCCATGACAACGTTTACCCGGAGTACACCCCTGCGGAGTCAAACAAGGGGTGGCATGGCGACTGGTTCTACATTAGGAACCCGCTGGAAACGCCCTTCCCTGAGTTCCACGGGGGGCGGGCGATGAGGGACCTGAGTTGGACATAGGGGACGCCGACGTTAAAGAAATTCCTTTGGGGGAGATAAAGGAAATCATCCGGAAGCGTGTGGTGGAGGCAGGGCACAATGGCGCGATACTCTTCTTCACCATGCGCGAGCGGCGAGTGATGTCGCTGGCGGAATGGAGGATGCCATTGTGGCTTTACTCTGGTCCGTCCGACCCAGATCGGGCGTTCGCCGAGGAGCTCCTAGAGGATGATGTGTACTCCTTGTTTACGATGGTCCTTAAGGGGGCGGACCGGGAAGATTTCAGGGGGCTGGCTCCCTTCGATTGCAAGAATCCTCCCAATCTGCTACGCTTTCCTCCCTTGATTGCTATTTTCGGTTGGTGGCATAGAGCTTTGCTAGGTAGTTCACGGTTGCTCTATTTTTTGTAGGGACTCGGCCACCTGCGCTCTCGTCCTCGTCTTCCCGGAGGCCTTGAGGGTCAGGCAAGGCAGGCTGCCCAGCAGGAGGCTGCCCGGAAAAAGAGGAAGAAGAAGGGTGATCGGGCGGCGAAGCGGGAGGAGAAGGAGAGGGAGATCTCGCACCGCGCCCAGCATGGGGAGGATCGTGACAAGATACGGGAGGATTATCCTTCCACCAGCGAGGCCGAGTCAAGTCCTGGTTCCGATGATGGGGATGACTCGGAAGAAACGTGGAGCGGGGTGCCGTGCTTCTCCGCGGCGGGCGACGCTGGTGATGTCGGGCCGCAAGAGGCCAGCAAATCCAGGCCTCGTGATGCCGGTGACTCCGGGTCATCTCCCGATGAGTCTGGTATGAGGAAACGTGCGGCGGAGGGTGCTGCAGGGCGAGAGGATGAGGAGGCAAAGTGCCCTCGGACAAAGCGGCGTTCGGGGTCGCCGCGATCGCCACCCGCGTATTCTGGAAGCGGCCGCTCTTCATCTCCCCAAGCGCGGCCGCCACCACAAGCAGTGGCGCCAACGCTGCCTCCAAGGACTTCTAGGGAGAAGGTGTCGCGCGGTGCCGGTAGGGTGTGGGGTGCCCCCGATGCTCTGGAGAGCGTCCGACGTCGCGAGAGCTCCTGCCGGAGGCATTCGTTCGTCGGCGGGACCTCCTCCCCTCATGTTCAGGTACGTGATCTTCCCCCTTAGTCCTGGTTGACAGGATGCCTTGTGATTTGGCGATATGATTTTGTCTTTCTTGTCTTAGGGGGAGGACGGAGATTTCCATGGGGAGCACCCTGGAAATGGTCAGTTGGACCCCCAACCCGGCCCTTCTTGCGAGGATGGGCAGAGGGAGAGGGCGAGGAATAGCTTGTCCGACCGCCCTGCCAGAGGCGCTCCTCCTCGCGTCGGAGCAGGCGGTGATGGTGGCTTTTCGGCCCACGGCCGACACTGGAGGAGGTCGGAACGCGACTCCTCCTTCCTCACTCGCCAAGGAGTGTCCCAAGTCCCTGACCGTTGTGGTGCTGGAGGATGAGGATGACGAAGGACGGACGCCACCATCGCCAGCCGCGGCGAATGTGGGGGTTGGGCATGCTCCGACTGAAGATGGTTGCGCTGCGCAGACTTCCTCTTCACGTGGGGCCCTGACAATGGGAACGGGAGGCTCCGCATTGGCACTTGCGGTCGATTCGTTGGTGCCGCAGGGCGGCGCGTCCTGCGAGCTAGTGTAGCCTGACCCATCGGAGCCTGAGCGGGCGCGTTTCATTCTTCGCGATTCGACTGAAGCGGAGCTTTGGCAGCGGGCTGCTCATGTCGGGCAGTCTGCTCTCGACGATCTCACCAAGGCGGAGTCGAGGCCCGCTGATGCCCTGAAGAGGGTTCAGATTGCCCGCCTCACCTCGTCGAGAGAGCTCCAGGAACTCACCCGTCGTTTGGAGCTGATTTCCCGCGAGAAATCGCAGTTCATTGTGGGGGAGCACGCCCGGCAGCAGCGTGACGCTGGGGCCCGTCAGAGGGCGGAGGAATTGACGTGGGAGTTGGATTCAACACGATCAGCAGAGGGCCGGGAACGCGTGCGTGCGGTGGTCGCGGAGCAACAGCTGTCCTTAGCTCGGTCGGCTCTGAAGGAAGAACGGGCTACTCGCGAGTCTGCGGAGAAGCATTTCCGGGACCAGGCTGGTGAGGCGATCTCCCTGAGGGAGCGGATTCACGCGTTGGAGGCTACTGCAGAAGGTAAAGGGTTTCGTTCGCCCTTGTCGATTTTTCTTATGATTGCTGACTCCCGACGTCTATTCCTGCAGAGTCGAAACAGAGGAACATGATCCTACAGGAAAAGCTGACGCGGTCCGAGGAAACTCTGCTCACCGTCGAATCGAAGCTGGCGACCTTTCTGCAGGCTGAAAACAAGAGTTCGGAGGCCCTGGCGCTTTCCCAGGAGAAGGAGCGCACCCTCGAGAGCGAGACCAGCCGGCTAGAGAAGGCGGCCAATGACCTGCTAGCGGAGCTGAGTGCGCTTCGGGACGCGGCATGCAAAGTCGTTGTTGACGTCCTAGGGCCCCGCCCGACGGAGGGGTCGCTTGTCGCCGATCTCCAGGCGGTCCCAGGTGAGGTGTCAAAGCTCATTGCCAATGGTGTCTTCCACGGCACATCAGGAGTGCTTACCTCGGCGGAGACGCATTTCCCGGACCTCGACTTCTAGGTGGTCGGCGATGGGTACGCGACTGGGTGGACGTTCGATCAATTGCTCGAGGTGGGCTTGCGCCTTGAGCCTGTTGCAGCGGCAGTTTTAGAGTCCATCACGGTCGACTTGATCAAGGTTGCATGTTGCATCGAGGAAGATCTTTCTCCGGTCGAGAACGTGGAGGGCTTCGATGGCATCGTGCCGGCCGCTGCTCCACCGCAGCCTACAACACAGAGCACGCCTCCCACAGCGCTAGTGGGGACCAGCGATGGGCAAAATACAAACGAAATAGTAAAATCAGTTTGAACTATTTTGAGTTTTTGTACTTCTGAATGAACATGTGGGGGAATCCCTGTGGCCCCCGAGTGACCGGTCTTAAATGTTTAAGGCCGGGAAACTCTAACTCAAACCGTGTTTCAAATTTTTTGTGTTTTTGGTTCTTAGTTCCATTTCTGTTGCCTGAATCATCGCGCGCTTGCACTTTGTACCCTCAAGCCGCTCGTTAACCGTAGGCTGCAGCATATAGCCTGGGGCTGGCCCTGTTGGCGTCAGTTGCTAGTCACCATAGGTCGTGATGAGGACTCAGCGGGATTAATGCGTAACGGGGACCATTCATGTAACAAAGCTGGAAGAAGACGGCTCCTTTGAGCAGGAGTAGCAAGTTTTGCTTTTCAAAGGCAAAGTTCATGGTGAAAGGAGGGTCGTTGTGTGGTGGCGCATCCTGGTGAGGCCCTCGAGCGTCCTGAGCTGAAAAGTGTTCGGGCCGGGACGCTGGGAGCCTAGTAAGACAGTATGAAAAAGCGCAGGCATACGAATGAAAGTTCAAGGGTAGAAACGACGTAACTATTCGATGTTCCAGGTGTTGCTGAGAATGTTGTCGTCGCTGTCCTTCAGTCGGTAGGTGCCCGATCAGCGATCGTGCATGGTCCTTCCCATGGCGGAGAAAGCTTGTGTTTATCTTTTGTTGACTGCACCCTCCGAAGCACCATGTTGCCGATTTCCAGAGTCATTTCTCGTATCTTCCTCTCGTTGTACCTGCGTAAAGTTTGCTGATAGCGAGTGGAACGGAATGTGGCTATCTCCCATGCTTCCTCCAAAAGATCCACAGCGTCCATTTGTGCCTCCGCGGCTTGATCTGGGTCAAACGCCTTAACCCTTGGAGCGCCGTAATCTAAGTCGGAAGGTATCACGGCCTCTGATCCGTAAGTTAAAAAGAATGGGGTGAAACCCGTGGAGCGATTAGGGGTTGTTCTCAGGCTCCACAGTACCGACGGGAGCTCATCCACCCAACGGCTTGCGAACTTGTTGAGCTGGTCAAAGATGCGTGGCTTGAGTCCCTGGAGGACCATGTCGTTTGCTCTTTCGACTTGGCCATTTGTTAGTGGGTGTCCGACTGATGCCCAGATTCTGATCCCGTATTCTTCTGCGAAATCCTGGAATTTTTTGCCTGTAAAATTGGTCCCGTTGTCGGTGATTATGGTGTTGGGCACACCAAATCGATAGACGATATCCATGAAGAATTTTACGGCTTCTTGCGTGCTTGCTTTCACGATGGATTTTGCCTCGATCCACTTGGTGAATCTATCTACAGCGACAAGCAGCCGAGTGAACCCACCGGGAGCCAGCTTGAGAGGCCCGATCATATCTAGTCCCCAAACTGCAAATGACCAAGTGAGGGGAATAGTTTGGAGTGCCAGAGCCGGCAGGTGCGTCTGCCGAGCGTAGAACTGACATCCTTTGCACGTGCGGACGATCTCCTCTGCGTCTCGCAACGCAGTCGGCTAGAAAAATCCTTGTCGAAAAGCTTTGCCAACCAGAGAACGCGGGGCCACGTGATGCCAGCAGATGCTGACGTGGATCTTCAGGAGTAGCTCCTTGCCATGTTGAGTCGGAATGCATTTCATGAACATCCCAACAGTTGAGGGGCTGCATTTGTACAGCTCACCATTAATCATGACAAACGTCTTTGCCCATCGAGCGATTCTCCAAGCCACAGTTCGATCCGGCGGAAGGACGTTGTCAAGGAGGTAGGCCAGGAGAGGCGCCCTCCAGTCAGAGTCGGTCGTCAGGGCCCCCGGGTCAGGAGTAATGACTTCCATGACTTGACGTTCGATGTTGCTAGGTGCGGTGTCAGGAGGTGAGGACTCGGGAGGTCCCTGATCCGGGCCCCCGAGCGTCTGATTGACGGGTTGAGTTGGGGATTTGAGGCGTACCGAGGGCGTATGAAGGTCGTTGACGAACATGTTGGTCGGTGCATCTTCTCGTTGTGCCACTATATTGGTGAGCGCGTCGGCGACAGTGTTGTCCTCCCTTGGCAGGTGATTTAGCTCGATCCCCCGAAACTCGTCCTACAACTTGCGTACCTCCTGGCAATAAGCGTCCATGAGGGGGCTTTCGCAGTTCGCCTCCTTTATGGTTTGATCCACAACGAGCTTGGAGTCGCCATATACGTAGAGCCGAGTGGTTCCGAGCTCGACAACAATGTGAAGCCCGTTGATCAGCCCTTCGTACTCGGTGCTGTTGTTCGAAGTGGGGAAGTGGATACGGAATGCATACCGGAGTCAGTTACCTTCGGGCGAGACTAACACGACTCCGGCCCCCGCGCCCGACCCCATGACTGACCCGTCGAAGTAGAGGGTCTAGTACTCGTGGGCTATGTCGGGCGTGGGGGTCTGTACCTCGGTCCACTAGGCGACAAAGTCGACGAGCGCTTGCGACTTGATTGCTGTACAGGGAATATACTTAAGATCGTAACCCATGAGTTCGACCGCCCATTTAGATATCCGCCCGGTCGTGTCGTGACTATGGATGATCTCTCCAACGACGGTGACTTCATGATCGGTGAAGTAGTGCTGGAGTTTCCTAGTAGCCATAAGCACGGCGTATAGAAGCTTCTGCTCCTGAGTGTACCGAGCCTTGGTCTCGGTAAGCACTTCACTCACACCGGTCACTGGACCTTCATGACGTGGCCTGGCTCCTGCCATTCAACAACTAACGCGGCGCTGACCACATGTGTCGTGGCTGCGAGGTAGAGCAAAAGAGGTTTCCGTCGCTCGGGAGCGACAAGAACGGGTGGTGTGGTCAGCAGCGCTTTTAGGTTGTCAAGCGCCTGTTGAGCTTCCTCTGTCCAATCGATGGTGTTCAATTTTTTGAGGAGCTTGTAGAGGGGCATGCCTCGCTCCCCCAGCCGGGATATAAACCGACTGAGGACAGCCAAGCGCCCGGTGAGCCACTGGACACCCTTGATGTTGCGAACGGGGCCCATCTTGGTGATGGCAGTGATCTTTTCGGGATTGGCCTCGATGCCACGCACGGAAACAATGTAGCCGAGAAGATTCCCTTTGGGGACCCCGAAAGTGCACTTCTTCGGGTTCAGTCTGACGTTGAACCTGCAGAGGTTTGCGAAAGTTGCGTCGAGGGTAGCGATCAGATCGTCTGCGCGGGGCGCTTTGACCATGATATAGTCTACGTAGATAGAAATCGTGGGCCTCGGGAGCTCGGTCTACCCGGGCTGCCGGGGCGGGTCGATCTGATCCGCAAAACACCTTTGCATGCAGCACTGATAGGTCGCGCCTGCATTTTTTAGCCCGAACGGCATCGTTACATAACAGTAATGGAAGAAGTCGCGAGTTGGTCTGACCCCTTCATAGCGATCTGGTGGTAGCCCGAGTAGGCATCTAGAAACGAAAGGACCTCGCACCCAGAGGTGGAGTCGACTATCTAGTCTATGTGTGGCAGGGGAAATGGGTCCTTTGGGCACGCTTTGTTTAGCCCCATGTAATCGACACACATTCTCCATTTCCCATTCTTTTTCTTTACAAGAACGGGGTTCGCAAGCTAGTCAAAGTGGTAGACCTCCTTGATGAAACCAGCCACGAGGAGCTTGGTGATTTCTTCGCTGATGGCTCTGCGTCTCTCTTCATCGAAATGACGCAAGCGTTGTCGGACGGGTCTCGATCCAGGCAGGATACGGAGCTCATGCTCAGCAACCTCCTTCGGGATGCCAGGCATGTCAGATGGCTTCCACGCGAATACATCTCGATTGGAGCGTAGGAAGTCGACGAGCGCGTCCTCCTATTTGGCGGGGAGCTGGGCCCCGATCTGCACAACTTTAGTCGGGTCAGTCGGGTTGACCGTAACCGCCTTGGTGTCCTCCGTTGGGCGGAAGGTGCTAGCAGGACTCGGCTCATTGTAATCAGGGGTGCACTCCAGCACCCTCGCTTTAAGCTGCTTGAACTCAAGCGCGTTGGCGATGGCGGCCACGAGCTCAAAATGGTCGCGGCTGCAACTGAAAGATTGCTCGAACGAGCCGCTGACGGTGATGACACCGTTTGGGCCCGGCATCTTCAGCTTGAGATAGGTGTAGTTGGGGATCGCCATGAACTTGGCGTAACACGGACGGCCAAGCACGGCGTGGTAGGACCCCTCAAAGTCCACCACCTCGAAGATCAGTTTCTCAGTGCGGAAATTGGTGCGGTCACCGAAGGTGACCGGTAGTTCGATGTTCCCCAGCAGGTAGGCCTTCATGCCGGGGACGATCCCGAAGAATGGGAAGATGGAAGGGCGGAGCTTGTCCCTCGAGATGCCCATTGCATCGAGGGTCTCCACGTAGAGGATGTTGAGGCTGCTGCCTCCATCCATCAGCACCTTGGTCAGACGCTTGGTGCCAACAATTGGATCCACGACGAGCGGATAGCTTCCTGGTCGTGGTACGCTCGGCGGGTGATCGTCTTGACTGAAGGTGGTTGGCGTGTTGGACCAACAGAGTCGCATGGGCACTACAGTCGTTGCCGAGAGGACTTCGCGATGGCGTAGCTTGAGCTGGCACCGAGTGCAATCGTCCTCGGTTCCTCTGAAGATCATGAGGCAGCCCTGGGCGTCGGGGAACGTATTCTGAGGCTTATCAGAATCCTCCGACTCTTTGGGTGCCTTCTTGTCATGGTCGCCCCCCTCGCGCTTGCCGGCAGGGTTGAGCACACACCTCAGGAGTTCGCAATCCATGAGCTTGTGCTTGATGGGTAGCCGTGATTGGTGCATGGCTTCTCCAACAGCTGCTCGAAGTGCTAGTTTCCTCCCTTCCGCTTTGCCGGCCAGTCGGGGGTTGCGACGAGGTTGGGGTTCGACATCGGCATCGTGGCGTGCCCTTTGCCTGGCGTGGATGATGCTTCGCGCATCATAGTTAGGGCCTACACGACCCTGGATCGGTGCTGGCCACGGCGCGGGCGCCGGGTTGGCCTGAGGGGCGATGACTGTGCCTCGAGCCCGCGGGGCTTGACGTCCTTGCGGCTGAAGCACCGACGGGTTGGGCTGTTGAGGACCCGCGCCTCCCGCAGGGCAGGAAACTGATCGTCGCTGACGCATCGACGAGCTTTCCGCTTGCTGAAGGGCGGCACGTTCCACCATCGCCCGGAGGTTGCGGTGGATTTCATGTTGCTGAGGGTCGGCAGGAGGCGGCAAGTTGTGAAGAAGTACGGCCGCAGCCGTGATGTTCTGTCCGGCTCGCTCGAACTTTGGGAGCTCGTCGCCTCCTGCAATGATGCTTTGCTGCACCCGCTGCGCGCGTTCCCGAGCGGCGCTTGCAACGCCACGGGGGTTTGCGGGCGGTGGCGCATGCTGTGGGTCATCCTGCGGTTTCCTAAGCACCTCAGCGTGAGCCTGCACGTTGGCCAGAGCCTGCGCACGGGGATCTGCCGTGGTATGGGCGTGTTCCGAGCTTTCCATGGACGGATTTTCCCCGGGGAGGTCCGCCATGGCGCATCTTGGCCACATGGTGCACCCAGGTGTCGACGCGTCCCCGATGCTCGAGGCGTCGCTGAGGGCATCGTCTCCATCAGGAAGGAGCACAAGGAACGAGGCAGGGCTATACCCTATCATGCCCACGAATGAGGTCGCCAAGGGGAGTGACGGCATGGTTCTGCCAAGCCCCCTGGCGTAGGTCGCTGCCGCGTTTGGGAGGCCGAACGGCGACGCAGCCCGTGGTGATGTAGGTGGCGGTTGGGGTGCTCCACCCGAGAGCCGACGGGCGACGTTGCTCAGGGAGTACAGGACCAGGTCCACGTCGCTCGCAGAGGGATTAGCGCCCAGCAAGAGCTTGATGCGCTGGGCCAGTGCCTCAGGGTCGAGTTCGGCCAGCAGGTTGACGACGAAGCTGGCCCCCTCGAACACCGCCGAGGCAATCACGTCCTCCCGGAGGTGGAGCGCGCCGACGTGGTCGGCGACGAAGTCCAAGCTCCCAAAGCGGAAGGCCTGGAGGGGTGCGACGGGCGGTGGTGACCATGGCCCAGCGCATGTTGGAGCACAAAGCACCAGCGAGCCGAAGTAAAGTGGGGCGCTCTTACCATCGGCCCCGGTGACATTGATGAAGGAAGCCATCCGATCGCCGGAGCAAAGGACGCACGACGCAATCCCCACGGACGGCGCCAAAACTGTCACTCATGGAAATGGGCGGCAAGTAAACTACTCGACAGCGTGTGTGTCGTGCGTCGTGATCGGAGATGGCCTAGCACATAATGACTCGAGAGATTATACTAGTTCAGGCGAGAACGCCCTACGTACAGTTGGGGGTCAGTTGGATGTATTGCTCGAGCCCAGGTGCTCATGAGAGTTGCGGAGTACAAGCTTTTCGACTAGACTTCTGTTGTCTAACTTGAGTTCTGATGTTCTCTATCTTGTTTTTCTAAATCTAAAGGGACCCCTCTTTTATAGCTCAAGGGGGGCCGTGTTACAGGGAATTCCTTGGGGGAGAAGGCTTCGGGGAGAAATATCTTTGACTCCGGCAGTCGGGCGGCCCAAACCGTCAATGGGCCCATACAAATGGACAGTCGGCGATGTCCTTGGTGGATTGTGTGATCCCGAAATCCCGGAGATCTCCTGGTCTTGAACCTGCCCGCCGTGTTTTGTTAGTCAACAAGTACGGGAGTCCTGATGGGACGAGGCAGCCGTCCCATCGGGGAGGACTGTTTATATGCCAAGTCTCATCCTGGTTGATGGTTTCGTGGTGGTCAAGTCGTGATGACGGCAAGCCTAATCATCACAAGGACCAAGTGGACGCCATAGTCTTGGTTCTCTGCTGTGACAGAGGCACAGTGGGCCACTGTTTGAGTGTACGACCCCGGGAGAGCCGCGCCCACTTGGTACGGCCAGGTCTGACCCTTGCGGACCAAGTCTGAGCGCGCGTGACCAAGTGGAATTTTTCCTCCCGGGAGTGACCTGAGTCATTCGGGACTCCAAGAGGAGGGAAGGAGAGGCGGTTCCTACGGACCTTCAGCTGGTCCGAGTGGAGGCACTCGGACTTGGCGCTGTAGGCTGTGGAGTTTGGATAGGGGGGAATCCCTTTCGACAGGGCTCTTGGGCCGGGACGGCCCACAAGCATCATCTAGCCCAAAAGGCCGTGGGTGTGACAATCGTTCAGTCCTTGCTCTGACATGGCGGACCCATTGGTGACTCTGGTTCTAGAAATCCAACAGTTAATAAGTCGAAAAATATGGATTTTCAAAAAACTTTTTGTGTGAACGTGTTAATAGCTAGAAAAAAACTTAAGGTTGATCTCTCTTCCTCCCTAAATTCCTAGTAAATAAAATCTTTAATTGAATTAAGGAAATAAATGCTAGTGAGAACATTTGTATATTCGTTTGAATTTTTGATCTCTCTTCCTCCCTAAATTCCTAGTAAATAAAATCTTTAATTGAATTAAGGAAATAAATGCTAGTGAGAACATTTGTATATTCGTTTGAATTTTATCGAACCTTGTTTAATTGAATTCGATTTGGGTTTATTGTTTTTCTTTGTGTGATTATGTGTGGAAATTAAATTTGAATTGAGCCATTCAAATTTAATTTTAATAGCTAACTACTCTAACTTGGACTTTGACCTGCCTTGACCAAACCAAACTACACACGTGGGATCTAGCCTACCTTAAACCTCTAACCCCAAGTCTAATCACGTTTAGCAATCCAAATCTGCATGTGTGATCCATGTGTAGCCCAGCTGCCAGATCAACGTGTGGCCTATCTCCTTTCTTTTCTCTTGATCCATCGAGCCCAGCATATCCATCTCTACCTCTTTGCATGCTACTGTTCACGTGAAACTAACCAGCCCTAACCGGCCTGCTAATCTTAACCCACGAAGCTTAGCCAGCCCAGCAACCATATCCACGCCGGCCCAGCCCAGCTTGCCCACCGCTGATGCATGCGTGCCAGTACCTTGCTTCTTTCGCTGACCGAGGGGCCCCTCCACCACCTGTAGCTGCGTCGTTCTCACGCGGACGCGGACGCAGCTGCCCTCTCTTTCGTCTCTCCCATCCAACTCGTTTTCCCTTATCTGCTCACGACGCCCTCTCGCACGGGCGCTAGCCGACGAAAGGCCGCAACGGCCTCAGCACCTGCGCCAGACCACGCCGGCCGCGAGGCCTTGCTCCGCTGCCCACCTTTCTGCTCACGCGCGCCCCGTGGAGCCGCGCCCAAGCCTCCCCTGCCTGCTCTGCCTCGCGCAGCTCGCACCGATGCACGCCACGTGCTCCATCGCACGCGCCACGAAGATCACCGCCGCACGTCCCATCCTTGCTGCGCCCTGAAGCCCTAGCTGCTCACTATAAAATCCTCCATGGCCGCAGCCCCTCGCCAGGGCCTTGCCCTTTCCCAGACCACGCCGCCACAACGAAGAAGAAAGGAGCAAGCAGAATGGGGAGACGAGGAGGGAAGGGAGCCGGAGGAGTGGTGGAGCAGCAGCAGGACGCCGTCGCCGCCGCGCCACGAAGAGGAAGACCCGAAGCAAAGGAGAAGGGCAAGGAGGAGAAGGGAACACCGTCGCCGCCGGAACATCGACGTCACGCCGGCGCCCACGTTCGACTACGCCGGCGACCCGGTTCAGCCTGCACGGCCCCGACCCGACACGGCCGCGCCTCGCCACCGCACGCGCGTCCTCTACCCCCGCCTTGGCCCTTTTTCGCCGCTCCGCCCGAACCTGCCGTTCCCGCCGCTGCCGCTGCCGTGTGCGACGCCTTCGAGCCCGCGTTCTCTGCAGGCGCCTCCGCCCCGACACAAGCACTGCATGACTGGCCGCGGCCAGGGGCTGCCCTAGACCCGCGCACCACTAGCCGCACGACCACACGGCCATGGGTGCGAACCCGGCACAGCCACATCGTTCACGTCTCTAGATCGCGGACACGCTTGCGTTAGCCTTGCCCCGTCGACGTTCAGTGCCATGCAAGCCCCAGCCTTGCAGCGTGAGCATATTGGTGGGTCTGATTTCTTACCATGTGCGTGTTTGTGCTGCTGCCTGTCTTCTTTGACCATCTCGCTCACAACCTGTTCGTCGATATGCCGCAGCCACGTCGTCTGCTACTGTAGCTCCGCTGCGCGCGTGCCGCAACCCGGCCGCCCGGCCTCGCCCTTGCTGCCGACGTTCGCCGATGAGCCTTCCCTAGCAAGCCCCTAGGACCACTCGTTCCCCATCGTTTTGTGCAGGGACCCGCCACCGACGCGCCGCCATCTTAACCCTGCTGCCGCCCTAACTCTTGCCGTTAACCCACACCACCACGTCAACTAGTTCATGCTAGATGGCTAGGACACTCTTCACAGAGATCGATAGATGTTCAGGGGTTGAAAGGACATGCAGAGTACAATAATTATAGTAGATGCATATGATCAATTCAAGTGCAGTTTTACGCTTACTGAATCAATATGTATGATTGACGGGAAGTGTAGAGCATCACTGCCCTTTTTCCCAGTCCTTTTGAGATAAAAAGTAGTATGTATACATATTTTTTTTAGCACACATATGTACGTATAAGGCACAAAATTGAAAAAGAAATATATTAGGCCCTGAAAAAATAAAACCGCCGCGTCCCGAGCCAATCCTTGACCTCGCTGCCCATGACTCGCCGCGTGCCTTAGCCCTGCCCGTGCCCAGACCGTCTCCACCTTGTTTCACCTCGCCGTCGCCTTGACCGCCCAGCCACACGTCGCCGGCGACGTGCCGTGGCACTGGAACGCCAGGTCGCCGAGCGCACACGTCCGCGCTTTGAACCCGACCGAAGGGCCTTGTCCTTGTCCTTAGCCTTGCGCGCGCGAGCCTGGGCTACCCGCCGCCGTTGCCTCACCCTTGCCTTATCTGACTTCAAGCTGAGCTCGCCTTGGCCTCGCCAAAGCCATGCTGCCTCCACCCTCGCGCGCACCCTTGCCTCACCTGAATCCGGCCCGAGCTCGCCTCACCATGCTGCCTCGCGGCTGCCACGGTTCTGGAACGCCAGAATCCACGCGCACCATGTTCTTGCCTTGCCCTGTCGCTACCCAGCCTCGTCTTGCCCCGTTCACCACGGTCGCCGCACGCAGTCGCCGCGCCGCCGCCGCGATGTCGCGCACGCGGCGCGGTCAAGCCCGATGGGGACACACAAGGGAACGCGGGCACTCATCCGCACCGGATCCAGCACGGCCACACCAGATCCGGAGAACCGCTGACCGCTGGGACCCAGTAGTCAGAGGGGGAAAGGGTGACCGACGCGTGGGGTCGCCTTGCCAGTAGAAGAGAAGATGAAGGAGGGAGGAATGCGGACCGGGCCAGAAGACGGAGCAGACCAGCTGCCGAGCCGGCCCGCCAAGATGAAGACTCAAGCCGACCCATGAAGACGAGCCAAGCCGGCCTGCCATACCAAGCCAACCCGCCTCGCCAAGCCAGCCCGCCGAACCTGCCCGATCCGGCCTGCGAGCCACCGGCTGAGCCGAGCCTTTAGCCGCCCCGCCTGCTGAGCCGCGACGTGTTGGGCCGGCTAAGCCGACACAGCACTTTCGGCCCATACACCGAGCCGCTATCTCTCTTTTCCTTTAATCCCGATCTGACCTGTGGGCCCAGTCTGTCAGCCACCCCCTGTGGCTAACTGGTGGGACTAGCTGACCCCGTTGACCCTTTGACCTGTTGACCGGCCAGCGTTGACCGAGTCACAGCTGACGTCAGCACAGGACATGCTGGCATAAATGCAACCCGACCCCACCTGCTGACGTCAGCAGCATGACACGTGGCACTCCCGGTGCTGCCACGTGGCTGACTGTATATTTTTTCCCTTCGCCGATAATCTTTTATTATTTTCAAAAAATAATTTAAACTTAGAAAATTCATAACTAATTAATCGGACCTCCGGAAATTATGAAACCAGTTTCATAATCTTTCTAAAATCATGCTCTACCCGTTAGAGTAGGTTTTGTTGTGATTTGGATCTTATTTGATCAACTTTGTGCACTTTGCACTTTGGTCCCTACGCTTATTAGTATTACGAATAGGCCCCTGCGAGGAGAGGACTGACGTACCGGATGACCAGAAGACTCCGAAGGACTTCTCAGGCGACCAGGAGCCTGAAGGACTACCCCGACAACCTAAAGACTTAGAAGAACTACGGAGAACCATTAGGTTCATGCCCATCTATGAATTGAATACCTATTAAATACCTATTAGGTATTGCTTGCTAGATACGCTATTGCTCCTTGATGTGTTACCTTGGAATGAACCTACATAGCCTATTTTTATATCTAGATTCCTTGTACTCTCATGATACCTTAATTGAATATACATGAGATGCTTTGGCTACTATTGTATGTGTATGTGTGGTATATGGTGATATAGTCTTGGCGTGAGTGGAGATAATCTTTTGAGGAGCTGGTGAATAAAAATCTAGTTGGGGCGAGTTAAACCTAACCTGATCTTCGGATCAGGGGCTTGGGATGTGTGTTGGGCACATCCTACGGAGTACCTGTGGTGGGTACATGTCCTTCGGGACGGTTAGTCCTTCGGGACGGTGTGGTCCTTCGGGACGTTTTGGAGGACTTGGGGGCTATCCCTGTAATGGGTGCCGTGGATGGACCGTTGCGTCGGATACGTCGTTGTGGAAGTTACTCGCCTCGGCGCTTAAGGCCTCAGTTAGTGGACCTAGAGATGGAACTATGTCAAGCGTGCACGCCACTTACCCCTGTATGGGTGGGGGTTCCAACCATTCCTAACTGTGCGGTACCAAGACTGTAGGAGTAGTGTTTGTGATAGAAGAGGGTCAAGGTGCAAACGCCCATGAGGCATTCGGGGCGTGCCGGACCCGGTCGTATTCCTCGACCCTAGTCTTCGAGACTCTCGAAACCAGTTGGCCAGGTTAGAGATTCACAATCTTGGGTCATTCGTTGCGCTGAATGTACCTAACCCCGGGAAAGCAGGATGGTACCGCATTAGTTAGAGAGTCATGGTTGTGGGTTATGTCTCAGCCGATTGATCCCTGGTTTGCAGCCCGAGTGGGTACAGGTGTACAACCCCTGCAGGGTGAAAACTATACGTATAGCCGCGTCCTCGGCTATGGACAACTCTTGATCCAGCTTCACTTTCATAGATTAGTGTTACTTAATTTCTACCTCCCTCTAGTGATGATAATCCTGCCTAGGGCAGTTGAGGTGCGAGGAGAGGGAGTTCTCGCATCGACTTGGGTGGTTGTGGAAGGTGTGAGTAACCCGGGAGCCTAGGATGCCATGATTGCCCGTGGAAAGGAGTTGGATGATGTTATAACTAGCTTGCTGCTTGCATAGAAAAACCCTAGCCTATCCTTGGCAACTCTTTATACCACTTGCATTTCACTTAAAGCTTGCATACGGATGGTGATGTGAACCTATCCCACTCCTTGAGGATAGTTGGTAGATGCAGGATTTGACCTGAAGTGCAACCCCGATATTGAAGGATGAATTAAGGACGGTTCGTGCTACGCTCAAGTTTTCCTGTGGAGGAGGAACATCAAGATGAAGGATGCCTAGAAGCTTAGCTACCTCTTTTGTTTTCTGTTTGAGCTTTTTAGCCCAAGGGGCTTGTACTGAAAGACACGCATCACAATCCTTTGGATTATATAATATTTAAACCCATGTAATGATTTATCGAGTTGTATGACTATGATATATAATTGAAATGAGTTCTGTATGTGATAACTACTGATCCAGGGACTATCACGATGATACAGAGAGTCGGGTTCTCGTTTCAAAAACCCGGTTCGTTTCACCATGCACCTCCCCCTTTCCCAGGTCGAGCCTCGCATCCCCTCCCTCTGAGCCGCAGCACTGCTGCACGCCGTGCACCCCTACAGCGCACCACTGACCCCTGCTGCTCGCGTTCCCGTCCTCGTGCGTCACCGAGCAGAAGCCCCATTGCTAGTCCTCGACGCCACTTCGCTGCCCGGGAGCAACGCCAGAGCAACCGCGCCGCCCCTCGCCATGGCGTGCACTCATCAGGCCACCACACCGCCGTCTCGAGCTCTCGACCACCGCCGGAGCTTCATCGTCCACTAAGGAACCCCCAGGCCCCTTCGCCCCCCCCCTCTCTCGTTGTTTCACCGCGGCAATTGCTCATCAGAGCACCCCGGCCGCACCTCGCCGCCGAGCGCCACCCTATGGCCACCGCACAACCTTCCTAACCCCGCAGTCGCGTTCGCCACCTCCTCCTGTCTCATCCAGGCCTTGCCGCGCGTGAAACTGAGGCCTGGAGCACCGTTTCGGCAAACTCCGGTGACCCCACCGCCGTGCGCTGCCGCCAGCCACCGCAGCGGCTCGCCTGCGCCACCGAGCCGTTCGCCACGAGCCGCCAACCGCCCACCCCGAGCCGCTAGCCGCCTGCTCGAGCCGCGAACCGCCGCTTGAGCCGCTCTCCACCGTCTGATCTTGATCCGACGGATCGGATCAGTTCCGATCCGAGCCAACTCCCACCCATACCAGTCAACCCTCAGCCTTTACGCTAAAAGGCCCCTCGGTTTTCCTAAAATAAACCTGCAGTCCTGCTCAGTACAAAAATATTTATAAAACAGTCCTTTTCTTTCAGTTTTAGCCCTTGTCCTTTCTAGTTTTTGAACCCGCCGTCCAGCCCTCTTTTTTTACAAATCTAACCCTAACCTTTCACCTTTTTGCGAGAACTGTTTACTGTGCCTTGCAAATCTTCTCTGCTAGTCCTCCAGATATTTGGTTAATCACTTAGAAGTCCCTGCAGCCTTATTTCTTTCGTAGTTTCCGCGTTTTAGATCCGTTTCAACCCGCTCTTGTTGTGTTAGTCTTCTAATAGGCTAAGCTATTTTTTAGTCATGTCCTTATGTCATAGTTTCTGTTTTAAAATCAAATATAGATTTAATTTGATTAATGTTCTCTCATCTAGTTTTTCTAGTTAAAATCTACTTGGATCTTTACCTTCGGTTTTTATAATTATTGTTAACTTGAATAATATCAACTCAAATATGTTTTAGTTATAATTTATTTAGTGCACCACGAATCATATAAAGTTATGCGTTTAGATGCTCTCACATATTCTTTTCAAATTAATTATTTAATTAGTGTAATTTGAACATTGACAATCATGAATAAAATATGACTAAGTGTTACTCCATTTTTGTAAATATAATTATAATATGAGTCGATTGCAACAGGGATAATTTCTTTTAAATATCCTTTATATATGGTTTCTAATTAAAGTAAATGAAGCTTGTATTTCTTTTGTTTTCTTTTATAATTCAAATCTTTCAATAGCTATGTCTTTTCAACCTTAGTCCCGTTCTCAGCATTTCTTGTCGTTCGTGTGATCCATAAAATCGAGCCCTATTATTTAGTACACTCCTTTAAAGCTTTTATGTGATTGGTGTAGTGTTCTTAGTTGTGTTTGTTGTTTGCTTTGTATGGTTGTGCCCGATGATTGCTTCGAGTAGGAGGATCATTGTTCGAAGCTTGAAGATCAAGAATTCCAAGTAAGCAAGAGCTGAAGAGCAGTAAGAGTAGCTTTCCGTTGGAGAAAGGCAAGTGTCTCTAATCATCCTTCTACCTATGATTAATTACAAGAATTCTATGAATTAGTTGGAACATGGAGAACCACCCAGGAAAACAGTACAACCACGAGAACCATATGACTCTGATCTTGGCTAATTAATTAGAGACTCTAGTTTGAAGCAGTCTTACCGAAAGGGCAAGAGGGGCGGCGGTGGATGGGGTATAACCCGGTCCTCTTCGGAATTGGGCTTTCCTGAGACACTATGCACATTAGGGAGGCTTATGCTCTACTACCGCTCCAGAAATTTTAGCGGACTACTTCTTACTAGGGAATCTTTGTAAAGCCCTCGTAGCGTCCATATGCAATCACACCTCGAAAGTGTGGTATTGTGTCTAGTTAGCACATCATGGTTGGGTCCAAAGTTGTTTTGAACTTTTACGCGACTTGTATGAAAGTATACAACCTCTGCAGAGTCTTTAAAACTGATATATCAACCGTGCTCACGGTTAATAGCGGTCTGAACTCTCACATGATTAATTTAATTTGAAGATGTCCTTAAACCACTTCTGGTTATTTCTCGTGGCCTTGCTGAGTACCAACCATAAGTGTACTCGCCACTGCTTACTGCCGCTCAGAAGAAAAATGTGTGAAGTCTGTTGAAGATGATGTTGAGTTCTAGGCGTACGTAGCCTCCACTCATTTGCCTGTGAAGTTCGGAGCCTCCGTTTCCATGTTAAGTGTAAATCTCTGATAGTCTTTTAATCGTTGTATGTTTCTTTGTTGTTGTTATTCACTGATGATGTCACTATATGTATAAAACTTGATCATGATATACATATAGTTAAGCACTTGGTTTTGTTTGAAAATCAGGTGTGATAGGAAGACAGATCTAAAATGCAAATATGGTATGTACGTATATATAGTGTTGTTAGTTATATTGCTTTGAACAAAAAAGAATGAAAATGAGAGGAGATGTATCTTGCAGTTTCTTCCAGTACTTTGTTTTACACACAGGACTGATAAGTGGAACTAGAACTCTCTTTGTGATTTTCTTTTCAGAAACTTTCTTTTATGATTTGATTATAGATATATACTAATTCTTTGTATTTTCTTTTCGAAAACTTTCCTTTATGATTTGATTCTAGACATATACTTATTCTCTGCGTCAAAAAGCCACGGGCGTGCTGGATGCACCCTATAACACCTCATATGCACGGAAAGTATATTCAAACAGTCTTTGATCCTTTTTTACTACACTTTTATCGGAAGTAGTTCCTCTGCTATACGGGACTCTCCCTCACTAACGTGCGCAGAGGAGACTCATCCCTTTTACCGGTCTGTATGTGGGGTGAGTCTTCCACTCTTCCTTACAGTAACGGCAGGGACTCCCCCACTGACAGATGGGCCCACGGAAATGGGCCCCACCCGTCACTGAGAGCCTGTAAACCCCAAATCCAGCTTATCCAATCTAGCGTTGCCACACTCCCAATTTCTCAAAGTTTCTAGAATCTGCAAGAAGCCAAGAACTCGCCTCATGCCAGCTTTGATTTTGACAGAATCAGGTGAGCCGATTGAAGATACTGTATTCGTGTTTCATCAAGGAAAACACGAAAATTATCATTAATTCGCCTCACTCATTATCGTCATGATCCCACACACTAGTACACTTGTGAGTTGTGACGCGCATCGCATCCACACGCCTTGTGTGATCAACGCCCACCGCTCGAGTCCACGTCACTGACCCCAGTCACTCACCCGACGCAATCACACATCCACCAACCTAATCCTCCGCTACCCCCAACCCGAAGCTCGGCGGCATCATCACTCGCTGCCGGCGACGATGTCCTTGATCCGCAGCATGAGGTCCTTGGCGTCCGCGAACTCCGGGAACACGTAGAAGGCGTGGATGGCGCCGGGGTACTCGAGCACCCGCACCTCCTTCCCCTTGGCGCGCAGCGCGTCGCAGTACCGGCGCTGCCAGTCCTGCAGCGGGTCGTACCCGCCGACGACCACCGTGGCCGGCGGGAACGCCGGGGCCGACTCGATGCCGGCCACGGCGGCGTCGGGCGAGCACGCCTCGTGGGTGCGGTCGGCGCCGGGGGGCAGGAACGCGCGCCACATCCAGTCGGTGCGCGGGACGCTGACGATGGGCGCGCCGTCGAGGCGGAGCTCCGCGGGGGTGCGCTCCTCGCCGCCGAAGAAGGGCTGGATGGCGACGAGCCCCCTGAGGCGGACGGCGGCGAAGGCCGACGGGTCCAGCGCGTAGCGGCGCGCGACGTGGTGCGCGATGTTGCCGCCCGCGCTGTCCCCGGCGAGGAAGCAGCGCGAGGGGTCGAGCGGCGGGTGGCCGCGGGCGGCGGTGTTGGCGGGGTCGTCGAGGAAGCGGAGCGCCGCGAGGCCGTCGTCGTAGGCGGCGGGGCAGCGGTGCTCGGGCGCGCGGCGGTAGTCGACGGACAGCACCGCGGCGCCGGCGTGCCGGGCGATGCGGCGGCAGGCGGCGTCGTAGGCCGGGGACGCCGCGGAGAGGTACGCGAACCCGCCGCCGTGGAAGAAGACGACCACGGGGAGCGGCCGGCGGCCCTCCTCGCCCTCCTGGGAGCCGGCGCCGCCGGCGGCGGGGTGGAAGAGGCGCGCGCGTAGGGGCGCGGCCGCGTCGATGACGACGTCCCGGGACGCGACGCCGTTCCGCGGGGTCGCCGACGCCGCGACGCCCTTGTCGAGCACGCCGAGCAGGCGGCGGTTGACGGTGCCGTCGGCGCGGCGGGTGGCGTCCGTGACATACCCCGCGGCCAGCACCGCGAGCCGCGTCCGCCACGGCATCGGCGGCGCCACGCGGCCCTTGGCGGCCGTCGCCTCCGCCGCCGGCGCCAGGTCCGCGGCCTCCCCCATTGCTGCGGGTCGCGTGGTGCTGGACTCTTCGTCGAGCGGGAGGACGGAGGACACGACAAGGCTGTGTGTCCGAGTGGTGTCCGCCGTCGCCGTCTCCTCTCCTCCAGATCCGCCTGCGCTTAAAAATAAGCGGAGACGGAGATGAGCACGGTATTGGGCGTCCTTACGTGGCGCGGGTAGTTGCCCACTCTCCCTGGCAAGTGGGTCCGCCCTGGTGCGCGGCGAGCTGTCAGTGGGTCCGGGTCGCGTGGTCGCCGTCCTGCCCGGGTTTCTGCCGTGGCATTTACGAGGTGCCCGGCTCGTGGTGGGGCCGAGGCGTCAGGGAGTGGTGACGGAGAAGGCCGGGGCGCTCGCCATTGCCCACCGCCGGCGGGTTGGTTTTGTGCTTGGTGGCGGTGGGTGGTTGCAGATCCGCAGAGTTCCGTGGCGGGAAGTAATGGCCATGGCACATGGCCTGCCTGTGCACGGCGGCCTCTCACGTGCCGGGAAGTTAAAGGATAACCGTGAAAGGAGTTTGAATCTTCCTGGACATCTTCTTTGCTTCGGTGCCCCTCAGTCTTCCAGAAGGTGCCGTATCGTCGGGGGACCGTCGGCCGAACTGGGGACCAGTTCCCCGGGCCCGATTTTATTACCAGCCCGGCCCAGGGAATGTGTTCCGGTTGGTACGAGGCCTGGCCAGCTTCGTTTGGTGGGCTTACGGATAGATGATTTTACATCAGTAGGCCGGATCTACCTGCAAATGTGCGGCCCATTAGATCCGACCAGCTTCTTCGTTTGGGCTGAGAGCTACGCAACGGACTTTGGGCCAGGGGTGGCAGCCCAGGGGCCGGGGGGGCCATTCGAGGAAATACTGAAATACAACACAGTTTAAAGCAATATGGGGGATTTCTAATTTACGGTGGACCGTACGGGAGGCTTCGATTTGTCGTTTTCCAACAAAATATTTTTAAGAAATTTTTCATAAAAAATGTTTTGGAAAGAAGAGAAACAGAAAAAATTTGAAAGAGAAAATTTTAGAAAAAGTTGAAAAAATTTTGAAGAGCAAACTGCTGCACCCAAAATCAAAAAAAAAATCTAGAGGGCAAAAGGTTTTTTAAAATTTTTGCATCCAAACAAAAAGGAGTTTAAGAAAAAAAGTTTTGTAAAAATTTCTGCATCCAACAAATCAAAAAAAAAGAAAAAAAAGTGTCACCTAACCCGGGGGAGCTCGCCGCCGGCACAAGTCCGCCACGCCGCCTCCGCCGCGAGGTCGTCTGGGGAGGTCGCCGCCGCTCCCCCGGGGAGCTCGACGCCGGGACGCCCGGATCCACCGCCGCCGAGGCTGGCCGGATCCGCGCGGCCGCACCTGCGCGTCCATGTCGGCCGAGCCGGAGGAAGGAAGGGAGAAGGAAGAGGAAGAAGGGAGAAGGAAGAGGAAGGAAGGAGGGGAAAAGGGAAAAGAAAAAAAAGGGAAAGAGATCCACTGGATCTTAGAGGAGTGGGATTGACCGTAAATTTTAGAACTTACGGTCACCCGTAAAATTAGCATTGGATAATTGATGCCCTTGTACTTTTTTTATGGTAAAACGCCCTAACGGGCAATAAACTTTCATGCAAGTACAGAAAAAAGTACAGATGTCGGCCCAAGATGGCCAGTTACAAAGTTTTCCTTTTAGAGGGCCAACCTCACAACGAGTGAAATTAGAACAAATTGAAACGGGGCTATCCGATCTCACAGAAGTTGCATTACTTGCTAATCCATCAGCTATAAAATTTTCTTCCCTTGGAATGTAGTAGAAATTTCCCCTTATGTTCTTGAAGAAACTCTTTCATATCCTTGATAATGCACTTAACTCTTTGGTCCGAAGTAACTTCCTGCTCTTCTTTCATACAGGCGATGAGTTCAGAATTATCTGCAAGGAAATCACACGCCGCATGAACTTGAAAAGAGAATAACATGATGGCCAAGGAAAAGGCTCAAGGCCTCAACATGAAAGGAGAATTAGCTTGTGAAGTTTTTGCTTGGATGCTTAAAGTTCATGGGGATTGATCTCCAAGACATGATATATGAATTCTGAGACCAGTTTTCTTGGCCATTGATGAAAGAGGCATATGATCTGCAACAACAACTACTAGAAAGAGTAGGAAAATGTTCAAAATGATGTTTGATAGATGTGGACATCTCGCCTCGCGGTGCCTCATGAGGACAACTGCAGCACGGCGGCCGATGCTACTCTCTCAACATCCCGCTGATTCTGGACAAAACATTGAGCAAGATACATCCACAGCTCTAGCAGCCATCCGTTCCTCAAACAAAGATACGGTTGGCATTTGCTGATCGGACGTACTAGCGTCCGGACGTCCGAGCTCTGTCACCCCACCGTAATATTAAACTGTAACATATAAAAAAATAGCTGCAACAATAAAAGTCAACCTGTGCAACAAAAAAAATTAAATACATCTTTATAATCGAATCTAGGGATAAAATTCCCACCGCAATATTTACACCATGTTTTCAGTTTCTTACAGCATTCATCAATAACAAGAGGAGAAATATTGTAACATCCAAAAATTATAATTGCAACATCCCAAAATCTCTACTGCAATATCACGAGATACATATTGCAATATGACCACTCGGTGTTCCCCTACCACGGCCTTCACTCCTCATCTGTAACCTCCTGGAGCTGTTAGTCATGGCCGCCGCCCCGGAGCTCCTCCGGCGGCCGGACCTAGCGGGGGAGCGGCGACAGGTGTGGAGTAAGGCCCGGGGAGTGGTGGCCCGGCCCTCCCGTATGCTTGTTGCCCCCGCTGCCCGGAGTTGCACGCCATGGCCGCCGCCCGAGCTCTCTGGCGGCCTGCGCGGGGGCGCGATAGGGAGCGGTGAGCCTGTGCGGCGACCGGCAGTCGAGCCCGCGCAGCTCTTTACGGGGAGGGAGAGAGGATGGTGGATGGGGAAGAGAGAGACGGTAGATGGGGAAGAGAGAGGGAGACGGTGAATGAGTGGATAGGGCGTCCGATCCGTCGAACGTCCTATCCCTAGCATTACCGTACAAGTTTTTACTATCCTAATGGCTAGAGGTAGCGTTATTACTACCTGTGTCCTTTGTGTATTTCTTATTCTTTTGCGAAATATATTTATTTAATTCCTTCATGGTTTGTTGGTAGATAATCATTTACTCTACTATTTAAGATATTTGGATTAGAAAACAATGTTTCCCCGGTGCTGCCCTTCCCTAAAAACACGAGTAATCCATTGTATATGGTATCTAAAACCATGCCATCTTTAGGTAACATGCAAGTTTCTTAGAGATAATCATCGACTCCAGCATGGAATTTGCTCATATTGAAAACTCATGTTACCTAATGTGAATTTTCATTAGGCTGCCCCAAACAGCAATTGATCCATTGGATATGATATCTAACATGCTATCTTTTATGTAACATGTGAGTTTCTTAACGATGAACGTTAACTCCAGTATGGAAGACACTCGGATTGAAAAAACGTCCCAATGTGAACCCTTACTAGATGTTCGATCAATCCATTGGATATGATGTCTTTTATGTTATGTTTAGGTGACATGTATGTTTATTATAGAAAATTATTTAGATGATATAGGGGTGAGTGTACGTGCATGTTTGTGAGCGTCTGCGTCTGTACTATGTTTCTCCAAAAATATATTTATTAAAAAAAATTATGGACCCAACATGGAAGATGCTAGGATTGAAAACCCGTGTGTTCCTAATGTGAACCCTCACTAGATGCCGCAAAACGGGATTAATCCACTGGATATGGTCTCTTTCATATTTTTTTTCCCAAGTGACATGTTAAGTTTACTGCAAACAACCATCGGCACTAGCATGGAAGACATTTGAATTGAAAACCGTGTCTCCCAATGAACTATCACTAAGCTATCCCCAAACTGCGATCTATCCATTGCATATGATATCTATCCACTATCATAGGCTTGTTTGGATCTCTAGGTTATTTTTTAGCCCCACTCAAATAGCCTAAATAGCCTTTGAGAAGCCAAACAGGAGGGCTATTTTTGGGCTATTTGCAAATAGCCCACACCAAAAAACTATCCCCTCCAAAGGGTGCTATTTGGGGCTATTTTGGGTGGGGCCCACCAATTCTGTCTTCCTTTCTCTTGTTAAAGTTATAGCCAAATGATTGGAAAAATAAATTATGAGCTAAATAGCTCTTGGATCCAAACACCTCAAGGGCTATTTCATTGAAGAGCTATTTTTTTGAGATAAATGTTAATCCTCAAAATAACCCTTGGTTATTTCTCCCAACAGGGCCCATGTATATCTTTAAGTGGCATGTAAGTTTCTTAAAGATAATTGGTGACTGCGGTGGGGAAGACGCTCGGATTGAAAAAAATCATATTTTGTAACGCGTGAACCCTGATATTATTTATCCATGGATACAATATCTCTTGCGTGCAAATCTTTTTTAAAAATCAACTCCAGCTCTAACATAAAAAACTTCAGCTTTAGCACGGAAAGATGCTATGATTGAAAACAAGTGTTCCCAACGTGAAATCTATCTAAAGTATCACAAAACCATGGTTGATCCACTAGATTTTGTATCTCTCATGCATGACATGTAAGTTTCTTTTAGATAACAATCAACACTAATGTGGAAGACATTCATATTAAAAACTGAATTTTTCTAAACCACTCTAAACTACTCCATCCGTTCTAAATTGTAGACCGTTTTGGCAAATATAAATACATAATTTTTATTATATATCTAGATATAATATTTATCTAGGTGCATAGATTTACCAAAACGATCTATAATTTGGAATGGAGGGAGTATGATTTTATCTATTGAATATGATATCTATCAAGTGCAATTTTTTTATACATAATCAACTCTAGCTCTAACATAGAAAATTCTAGCTCTAGGATACAAACGCTAGGAATGAAAACAAAACGTGTTGCCGTGTGAACCCTCACCAGTCACTATACACTGCCCCAAACGGCGAGGGCAAAACCGTCCAAAACCATTAAAACCTCACGCGCCCATCGAAGCCAATAAACCCACTCGGCGTCCCGTTCTAACCCCTCTCCTCCCCCGCTTCCCCACCCGACCATGTCTCACAAAGAGGACGACGCGGGCGGCGCCTCGCCGCCGCCGCAGTCGGCTGCAGCCCCCGTCCCGGCTGCGGCCCCGAAGCCCTCTACCTACGTGCCCATGGGCGCGCTGCGGGGCGGCGAGTGCGCCGACCTCCTTGCGCTGGTCGCCGCCGTCACGCGCCCGCTCGAGGACGCCGTCGCGGACTTCCGGGCCCGCGTCGCCCCCGAGCGCCGACTCCGGTTCGGCTCCGCCGTAAGCTTCGTCCTCGAGGTGCGTGCGTTCTCGAGATCCCCGAGACCCTCATCGCCGTCGATGCCTAGTTTCAGTCGCTGTTCTGCTTGGAGCCACGAAAATTGGATTGTTGGGTGCTCGGGTTTTTAATTTTAGGGATGCTTGGCCCGAGCAAGTGGGCGTAACGTTGGGTGGAGGTCTGTGCACCAGGTTGATTGGGGAACAGTTATTTTCTGAGGCAATGGCTGGGCCTGGCTAATCCGATTATTGGTTCGATGGTGAATTTTGTGTGTGTGTGCTTTTTTTCTGTTTTGGATGGCTTCAAGTGGGGATTCAGTGAATGTTTACTCTTCTCTTGGCGGGAAGTCCGTGATGTCTGTAATTCTGGCTGCCTTGCTTATACGAAATCCCCAATGTAAGAATTAGTGAAAGTTTTTGCTTAGGCCTTGTTTGGATACATACTAATCCTCTCCAATCCATATGAGGTGGAAATTTAGTTCATTTTCCCCTCCAATCCATACATATTGGGAGGGAATGAGTTTATCCAAACAAAGCCTTAGGTGGATTGGGGAATTGTGGCTCGTGGTGAACACTACGGTTGGAAATTTAAACTTAGTTGCCTTCCTTTTCCCCGAATTTAGTTGGCTTCTTGGGTTGGGTAGGCTTCAGTGGATTTCTGAATTGTGGTTGGCTGCGAACTCTAGGTACGACAATTTAATTGTACGCCCCTTTCAAATTTCGCACTTAGTTTGCTGTTTCGGTTACAACTGAGGTTATGTAGGAGTTTGGTTTAGACTTTGGAGCAGAGCGGTGGATTGTCTGTAGGTCAATTACTTCTCAGAAATGAAAAAGTATCAGGTGCCGATGAGGTTGTTTGGTGTCTGTAGCTTGAATCTTTTATTGTTTTAGCTTGTCTAGCGCTCTTACTATGATCCTTGTCCTCAAGTTACCAGTGCAATGCTCTGGTGTCAACAGAGTTAGGGCCAGTGCCTCAGCAATACTGTGCCCAAGCCAAACCCTCCAATGACCCCAGTGCACGAGATCCTTCAGGGTCCTGTCCTGACTCCTGAGAAGTTGGGATTTGGGAACAAGAAAATAATCGTCTTTTTTCAGCTAGGCATGAAATTCTAGACACACATAATGGTACTTACCTGTTCGTTGGGATAATCAATGGGCAAAGCTGAGATTTCCTCTGCTGTTTCGATAATTTTTGCTGGAAGTATACCTTCTGGTTTTTTATTATATTCTCATATTCCACTAAAGGTCATTAGAGGTATGCATATTGTTGCATGTGCCCTGTAGCTTCAATAGAATAAAGGCTAGTGAAATGCAGGTGATTTACATAAAGCAAATGTGTTCTGTAAGTTTTGTTTTTGAAACCTTTGTTACATTTATACAATTCTGTGAAAAAATGGCAAAATGTTGAATTTTGTCTCATCTATTTCATAGTCGAGTCATTAATTTTTCTGTTTTTGGAGAACTATAAATAGAAAGGCACACACATAACATAAGAGGCTTCCAGAGTAGATAGGTTTGATGACATTTGTCATTTCACCATGCTCAAGGCTTGTCGTTATAGATTTGTTTGGACTGTATATATGATTCCACAGTCCTGGCTTAACTAACGTGTTTACTCTTAACGATAGGCTCAGCAAGCATTTTTGCTCGATATTTGTTCTCCTTAAGGAACTTTTTGTTCATATATCACTGAACTTACCATAAAATATGCAGGCAGGCAGTTGATTATTCCATTTGGTGCTCTATTCTTTCTTGGATTTATTCTCTTAGCAAGCAAAAACCAGGCTTCAATTATGTTACTTTTTTTTTTCATCTTATCAGGACAAGATGATGCTTCAACCTGCTGAGCGTTTAATTGCATTTGCAATTCTACATCAAGGTTATTCCTCACAGTTGGCAAATCCGTTTGTTCCTCTTTTAATAAATGTAAGCTGTAAACTTGTCTATTCCTTTGTGATTCATTTTCAAGTTGTAAATTCTTTGCCATCTGCATTAACTAAATCTAACTAAATGGGAAAAATCATTGCCAAACATTCAAGGGAGGAAAAAATCTGTAAACCTACTCCATAAATCACCCACTTTTCAGTTGCCCATGATATTCCAATTTTGTTTACAATAACTCCAGGCCTAACTTTAATCTTGCTTAACCAAGAGATTACTGAGTCCTTGCTGATATTCTGATGAAAAATAGCTGACATTGTAATCTTACATTCAGTTATTGTTTTTTCAGTACGTTATATTTGGCCAGTTGCAATTGGTAGTTGAGCTAAAGTTTTAATAGACCCAGGTCTAAGCTGTAGTCTCATTTTATCCTATCTATCGAAATAACATGCGCGCAAGTGAATGCCATCTAGTTTTTCCATAGCAAAATAAATTCTTCCTAACAGCTTAAGAGGAATAGAGGGCTGGGCAACAGTGAAATCCAGGGTCTTACCGTAAATTAGCAATAAAAGAGATCACTCTTCTTTTATGTTCTGTTGATTGGTATCACTATCCAAAGGGTCGATGTATTGTGATGTAATGTTACACGGATTGGCATAATATCTTACCACAGTTCTAAAAATTGGCTATGTCATCCTTTTGTTTATCACCATGCTTTTATGATTACGATCTTTTGCCCATAAGAAGTCAAGTTACTGTTGCTGTGTTTCTTATGTACAACAGCAATAGCATGATCCAGCGTTTTGCAGGTCTATCTGCTTTCTGAAGTGTTACATAAAGCATACAATATTTGAAGTCGTTCAAGACCCCCCCTTTTTTTTCTTGCAGGCTGCATGTGATGAAACCTCTGAGAAAGCAGAACGGGTGTTTCTCCAACTTTTGTTAAGTTCGACTAATGGGGACAGTAATGAGGTATTTTCTTGTTCTATGTCTTGTGTAATTGTCGAATTACTTGTTCTTATTTTGGAAACTTTACATGAAATTAGGCTGCATAAGTGCTGAGATATATAGCACAGGATAGTGATGGAACACGGTGATATGCCTTCCTTCACTAAAATATAGTTGTGCTCTGATATGCATATGTAAATAATTCATCTTGTTTTCATATATATTTTGAAAGTTTCATGATATAGGACCTTTAAGATGAAATCCAGTTAGGAGGTTATACCCTCTTTCCATTTTTGAATGGCATTAAATTGAACATTGACGAAGATTATTCCTTGCAATAATTGTCACTAATTATAAAACCATGGTGTTACAAATTTAGATTGACTATGAAAATCTAGTGTTATATTTCTGTATCACAAAACTTATACATAATTTGTCCAATTGTTTGTCAAAACAAGCAAATATTGAAATGCACGTGTGCCTTATAACTTTGAATGGAGTACTGAGATGATCAGGAAATATCAAGGAATAGATATGTTTGATTACATAATTGATGGTAATGGTAGCATGCTGTATTGGATGGCTTGCAGTTGCAGCTGCCAATTCCTGATTGGTTTCAGAACTGAGAGCTGTTTTGCTATACTGCTCTGCTAGCCTCTTCTTGAGTTATCCACTTTATTGCCTGTAGCAAAAAACCAGATAATATTACAATCCAGTTAGCAAGACATCCTATGTTTGGGATTGAGGTATTCTGGCATTAGAAGCTTAGGGGTTAGGATGTTTGGTTTCTATGTTAAGGGGTTTGTAAGTGGACTTAGATACTAAGCGGTTAAGCATTAGTTTCTTGTCACCTTGCTGAGATACATCAGAAAATGGTAGATCTGCTTCGCTAAGTTTATGAGGTAGTTCTCAATTCATACTTTACTGAAGATGTACTTCACAAGTTTGTAAGGTAGTTCTCATTTTATACATTCTACACATGGCACTGTATAATAACTCTGCGCTTATGTACAGGTTCTGAAGCAGTCTGCTGTAGATTACTTGAATGGAGCTGATTATGCATCTCAGGTAAATGGTTGTACCTTCATATAATTATGAAACCTAGTGGATACAATTGATAGGTAAATTATGTCCAGTGCATGTTGGATTAATTGTTCAGATGGGCATCTATTTTATAGGTTTTATTGCCGAGAGAGCAGCTTGAGAAGCAATGCTCCCGTGATGCTGCATCATCCCTGCAGAGTAGTTTCAGAGATGCCACTGTCAGAAGTGCTATTCCTGACCCAGATGTTTTTCAAAGCTGTGGGAGTTCAGAAGAGTATGTATACTCAACTACCTTCTTGCAATGACTTTTGATGGCCATAGCTTGGAGTTCATTTTACTTCTATTGGTTTGGTTATGAACCAAAACTTTTTCATTATTTATAGGGCGTCACCAATCAAACCAAATAGAGATAACATGATTGCTAGTTTACTTCAACAAACATCACTCAAAGGATTGACTCCTCAATGGATACGACCCCCTCCACCAAGACTTGAAATTCTTGAAGGGGAGGTACGGTTGCACGTAAGAGTTGTTTATTCAAATGTCATTTTTATTTCTGAACATATATATGCATTTATCTATGAATGTACAGTTACAGTGGCTGAACCTAGACAACAACCATGAGCTGCTATGGGATGGTAGCATGTGTTCAGACACTAGCCGAGGGGCTGTGATCCGAGAGTTGGTTGAAAAAGCTTGCAAAGGTCCACTTGCACCTGCTCAACAAGAGGTTCTTTCTGCAATCTTATTCTCAAAAGCATGCATTTGTTAGAGATCTGAATATTTTACCATTTAATTTTATTCTGCTCCTTGTTTCATCCCTTTGTTTATTTAAATATTTTCTAGAAAGATAGAACTAAGCCCTTAAAACTATTTCTTTAGTAGATCCCTTTTTAATTTGGGGAAGGTCTTATATGTGCCTTGCAACTATCCTTGCAATGTAAGTCTACCCTGAATACTTGTCAATGCCAATGTGCCTTATCCCTTGGCTCACTCGTTTTGGGCTTTTGAGGTACCAAGTGCTTTGATATGTTTAGGATAAAGATAAAATGAGCATAGGGTCACACGTGTCAACAAATTTGTTATATTCCTTTTTTTTCCTCCTTGTGTTTCTCTTCTCTCTTGCTGTGGTCTATTCTCCATCTTTCCTAGTGCTCTCAAAGTAAGCTGCCGTTGTTGCTAATTGCTATAATCCCAAGCCCTTCACTAACTATCGAGGTGCTGCTGAGTGTTGGTTGTTTAATTGCTGGTCATGGTTGGTGAAAGCACTAACTATTGAGGTGTTGCTGAATGTTGGTTGTATAAGTGTTGGTTCTGGATGGTGAATGCCACTAAGGGAGCAGCTAGTGTAATATGGTAGTGTGTGATTGCTAAGAAGACAAGTAACGGTGTGCAAATGCATAGTACGCCTAGGCAACTTGGAAACCAAACACTTAGGGCAACGAATGGTTGGCCAATGCAACTAGTCTCAACCTGAGGTGACTTGTGATTATATGAGGGGCAACTGGAGCTAGGGATGAAATCGGATTCGGATTCGAACATGGATAGACTTGGATACATATACGAATGCGGATTGTTTCGGTTATGAATATGAATACATATGTCTCGAATACGGAGCGAACCGGATGCGGTTACTATCAGATACGGATGTTTCTTCGAATATCGAGTAAAGGTAACATTTATTTATATCACACATGTTGTAACATCGAACACCCTACGCGTCCAGATTTTAACTAGATTATGCTTAACGAAACAAATTAGCAAACAATTGCATGACATTTTTAACTTATTACATAGATGAGATAGATTCGATTACATGACATTCTAATTAACTTATTACTTAGATTGGTGACACTTAATTAACAATATTATAACTTATTACATTGATGATGCTTCATAAGCACTCGAATCAATTCCATCTGTTCAAGGAAGCCACATTCAAACTAAAATCGTGTTTGATTAACCAAATGAACAAAAGATAATATACCATTTTGAGCACTAAATTGCACAATATTAACAGTCTAAATTATTACATGCATAAATATGTAAAAGAGACAATTTATTGCTCGAGTTCCAACTAATATACAATATTCAGTTTTTTAAAAAAAAGATGGAAGAAGTCTATTTATTATTGTTGAATTATTGGCAGAGTTCAAGTTTAATTCTCGAACTAGGAATCAATAAGATTTAACTCCAATATAATACCAATAGATAGATTATAGTTTTAGAAAAAAATTGGTACTAATTTTATATTTTTATTAGAAATGAATTAGTTATAAATTTTTAGAGATTAAATCAGATTTTATTAATGTATATATTTGGAATAATAAACTATCAACCAACCAATAGATAGATTATATTTTTAGAAAAATTATGGTGCTAATTTTATATTTTTCTGATTAGAGATGAATTAGTTATAGTTTTTTAGAGATTAAATCTGTTTTTATTAATCTATATATTTGGAATAATACAACTATCCGAATTTAGTATCCGAGTTGACTATCCGGATTATCCGTCCGGATATCCGATATCCGCCGGATATTGGTTATATTGTATCCGAATCCGATATCCGATTTAAGTATCCGATATCCGACCGATATCCGAAGCAGTACCCCGGATATCCAAAAAAAAACTATCCGAATTGATATCCGACCCTCTCAGTTGGACGGTCGGTCGGGAAATATCCGTACCATTTACATCCCTAACTGGAGCAGTTTGGGCACAAGGACAGTAAGGAATGTCAAATGGTTGATTGCACGCAAGAGGTTAGGTCTCTAGATCTAATTGCATATTTTTCTCTACAAGAGTATAGAAGGTGACATGCGGTAATTCTCCATCCCAGCTCCATTATGCCAAATTATGGAAATATGTAATCTGTTGATTTGATCCTATTAACTATTACTTCATTTAAAAAGGAGGAACTAAATTGCTTGTATAAAGGAAGCAAAAAAGATCATGTTTTTCAAAATATATTTTGTACTATTTAATTCGTATGGATTTCATGTATTTCTTTTTGCTGTACATTTTTTTTATTTTACTTAACTGATAGTTCAGGAATCTTAGTTCTGCTTGAAACCAGTCTTAAAAATGAGCCTGTATAGTTCACCTAGAAATACGAGCCTAAACACATCAATAAAAAAATGAGGGACTCCCATAAAGCAACTAGGACTCTTTATGGATGTTCTTGTAGGAAAATAGACTAAACAATAGCATTTTCATTTTGCTTTTGATATCAAGTGCAAAACACCCTGCTTTTTTTCTTTCAATCCCATATAATGCATTGATGCATTATTTTTACACCTGAAATATGTTAGTGAAGTTTTGTGATAGCAGATAGTGATAGATGTGGTATTTGGGTGCAAGATGCTCAACTCTGGTAAAAAAGATCAAAGTTATTGCATTATTCAAAATCAACCTCCAAGATAAGTTTTGAACTTGTTGCACTGTATTATGCTTGGCTTTTAAAAGTTGCGTTGCAAATGCTGCACTCACTTTTTGAAGGATGGTACTACATATTGTTTGAATGCTCATCTTATGAAGTATATTATTGGAAATACTATGGTGCTCAAGTTTGTTTAGTGCTAATATTTAGTATATATGCCATAACAGAAATGTATAAATATACCTCCTAAGGATGCATTCCTCGGCAAGGTCTACAGCAGGCGCAATCGGAAACATGGTAGTGGGCCAACCCAATCATCGAGTTCCAAACAACAATAAACTTACAAAAGATAAACATTGTGGACATATTTATAGTGATTTATTACTGTTACCAAATTTAGTACTCTATTTTGTTTACTTAGCATAGTTGTTGGGTATTCATAGACATGACAATCTGAGGTTGGTCCACATAAGAGAAAGTTAGCCTCTTGTATAGGAAGAAATCTGATTTGGCCATACAATTGCTGTTGAAGTACGATTTTGGCCATCTAACCCTAAAAAGGACATGATACAACTTCAAACTATCATTATTGTATAGTTTTCGCTCGTAAGTTGGTTTGTTGAGTGTCTACCATTTTGGGAGCCATTTTTCATGTCAGCTCACATTTAGTGGTAATAATATATTTAAAGACCGAGGGCCTCTTATGCCTCAATCGTCGATCTCTCCTGCTCTCATGGCTGTTAAAGACAACCCATCGCCTATAGTTACTCCATCCATGTGGTGTGTGGCTTTATGTTGTGGAGGCCTATGAGCTCTCAACGTTGTCTTTCTTTGTGAGCAGTGTAGAACTCTCAACGTCATCTTTCTTTGTGAGCGGTGTCAACACATGTTGTTTTCTTCCTATTCAACTAGCTCTTGCACTGCCACATCATCCCCTCGAGCACCCATCCATATCTCCATGTAAACCCATTCATTCCCGTCGAAGCATCATTTTCCTATTGTGTACACAAGGTCAAAGGCATAGTCACAAAAGTTGCCGAGTTGATGGGTTGAGGAACGAGGTCGAGGAACGTGGATGCTCCTTGCGAGAGGTTTTTATAAGGTGAGAACGAAAATGACCCCGCATTCCCGGGATGGGATCGACGTTCCCGGATCGAGGAACGGTGCCTTCGACCCTTTTTCTGTGACTATAGTCAAAGGCAAGGCATCACTTAGGCTTTATTTGCATCATTGATGTGCTTAAATTTCCTCCCAAAAAAGGGGCCAACAAATTCCCCTCATTTTCTTGATCTTACATCCTCTTCCATTTTCCCTCATGAACCCATGTCCAGTGGAACAGCCTCTAGAGCCATCATGGATGCCATCTATAGTATGGAAACCAGTCAATTTGTTGTATGGATCACATATAACCATGATGTTTGCTACATCATCCTACCTTTATCGCCGCAATCCTCCTTGGGCCAAGGTAGGAGGTGGTGCTACAAGCTGTCATCGCACTTGTCTGCCTTTGTTGGTGGCGCCACTGCAATGCCCAGGTCCATCCATGATTTTTCTTTGGCATGCCGGCCTCCTCCATAGCTACATTGCTCGTCCTCAATGATGAGAAGGTGCTAGAATAGTAGCACTTCCTCTTCAACTTTGCTTGTAATTTCGCTAGCCGTGTCTATGTTACTAGCTTGTTGGGGACAAGATGAGAGATGATGGATAGGCTTGTGAAAAATGAGAATGGACCTACATTCCTCAAAAGATTCGAGTCGTACGTGATACATCACAATAGAGTCGTGTTCCAAGTCAAAGAATATGATGGAATCGTGATATTCTTCAACCGTAGTTTTTCTCTGGATTTGCATGAGCCCGCATTAAACTCTTTTTGAGGTGAATCCAAGTGGTTGATTTAGAGACATGAGAAGGGAGATGGAGGTGGCTGTGTGATTATACACATTTTGCTTCAATCGTAGTGTTCTTGGGATTCACATGAGCTTGTGCCAAATTCTTTTTTTGAGGTGAATCCACGCGAGCCGTGCAACCGCTCCCCGCATCGTCGCCATGGCAATTATTCGTCAATCCCACTTCAGTTACCTAAACAATGAGGGATATTTTCTTGCTAGGATTCTATACATGCAGATAATATAGAATCCAAAAAGCATTGATCATTACATGGAATTCTGGCAACATGAGGGTGGTGGCAAGAATTGAAATTTTGGCGAGCTCACCCATGAATTGATGCTTCAATGGGATCAAATGGAATCAATTGATGGTGAAGAGGTGTGATTGGAAAGAATTTAGAGGCGACTCGATATCGGTGCATGATTTGGCTGCCGAATGCCGCCTCTACCTACGCGTGCTCTCCATACGCCCTTGAGCACCATCGCTCCATCCATTTTGCGAGTACTAGCGATGAGCTCCATGTGCCGTCGTGCCGTGCCCATGCCGCCACGGGCTCGCCCTCCTCTTCCTCCCCCGGTGCTCGTTGCTGCCCATGCTGGCCGCACTCGCTAGAAGCCCACTCGATCGCTCCATGTCCCAAGTGCGATGAGTCTGACCCCCTCAATTTTTGTTGGATAGGCTCATCCCGCATCGCATGTAGGATCAACCTATCCCACATCGCCCCTAACCATACACTAGCAAAAGTGGGATTGACCCATCATAGTTTGCCCCATGAACCAAACACATGGTTTGAGAATATGATCAGGGAGATGGAGAACAATTGAGTCTTCATGCATAGGAGAAAAGAGTTGACAAATGAGGTGGCGTGGGCCACTAAATTTGCTAATCATTAGTTAACATTGTGGCTGACAACGGGCGATCAATGGTGAAGGTACTTAGGGAAAGAAGCTAATAAGCATCCATGAATTGGGTGTAACAAAGAGTATAGGGTATATTACATCAAGGGTTGGTGGTGGGCCATCAAGCCAACAACATAAGAGATCGATAAATTGTTCGCATTTATTAATCTTGGTGCCAAATTACTCTTGGAATATTACCATAAACTGCGAAGTGTATGTTTTGGTAGAATCATATTGAGTCATATATTCTACATTGATCCTACGACTTGTGATACGACCATCGAATCTTTGATTTGATTTAGAATCTTCGATTCTGAAAAACCTTTAGTAGGTGGTAGACTTAGCAAACAAAGTTACAAAAAAAGTTGGATTATGAGGCCCATGTGCCGATGTCTATTTTCTCTCTTGCTAGTATGTGCGTGGAGGATCCTCAAGCCTCATTGTCCTCTGTGCATTCCACTTGAGCCGTATGCATGTGATTCGTTGGCTTTCTCATGAGTGTTGCTGGTACCAACACATCTCTTGTTTCACAGCCTTCCCTTATGCCATTGTTGCTGCAATGAGGCCTCACTTCAGTCATGAGATTGCCGTGATTGGCTGAGCAAAGGCAAAGCAAATACATATTGAAAGCCGAAATGGATTGGAGGTAAAAGTAGAAGGTTTTATATGACTACTAAATGAAAAGCAAGCTTTTGTTACTTACCAACATAAGAAACTCCATGCATGGATATCAACTTTGTACTAGATACACAAAAGAAAAGAAATCAATTAAAATTCAATTATGGCTTCAATCCCGCAATAGTCTCCAGATACTCAAAAGTACAAAAGAAATTAATACCCATCATAGTCCAGGTTTGTAGTTAACCTCGTAGGTTTGTTCTTGGATTTGTTGAATTCGGCTTTTGCAAGGCTTTTCCAACACTGATTGAGGTGCGTCACTTCATTCTTGAGTGAACTGTGGGAACCTGGAAATTAGGTCTAGTGGTAAGGGCTGCTGGTTATTAGAGGGAGTCAGTTCACAGTTTGGACACCTATATCTTGACTTCTAGCTTGAGGTCTAGATGTCTCTGTGGGAGGGAGAAATAGTACAGATGCATTCATGAGCCACGCTTACAGCAGTAGCAAGTGGAAAATTGGCAGTGGCCAGGGCATAAATATCTCTCTAAGTTGAAAGAGTAACTTCTTGTCGTCTATTTCAGTGACATATTTAGTTAGAGATCCATTACCCCTTTTAGAGATATGATGATACTCTAGTTGCATAGTTATTTAAGCTACTGAGAATTGCAGATTCTTAAGAAGATACAGAAATAATCTTTAAGTCTACTTGAACTTATGTCCGTCTTTTTTAGCTGCCAGGCTAGTGTATTGCTGGGTGTTTAATCATTCCTAGGTGCTGCCTATGGGCATGTCTACAGCCTTTGTTCTTCGATTTCAAGTGATTGGTTGAGCTTTCTTGTTACACTGTTTCTTGAATGATGAAATGAAACCAGCTTTGATGCTAAAAAATGGAAACTGAAAATGAATCCTCTAGATAGGAAAGTCAGTGATAGGAGTTGGAACACAAAATATGAGTGCTATCTTTGGAAATATGGAATACAAAGTAACTAAATCATAAATAAACCTGAACATTTTTGTATTATAGTGGTAGTAGCCGGCTATGTGCAGTTTGTTGTAGATCATTGAATTTTTTACCTGGGCATGCATGTAACAGCAGATGCTCTATAGTGGCCTCAACCATACACTTGTATTATATTGTGCCATTTTGATCATTTTACATCTCTAATGAATTTATTACTTCTTGCAGGAAATTGTTTTAGATTTGGGAATGGACTGGAAGCTAGTCTATCACTGTGGGATGACACCACAGAAGCTCCCTGTATGTACTTGCTTCTGACAACATGCTGAATCCTTTGCATGCTTTGTTGTTGATCTGACAAATTTCCTTTTTTTAGGACCTTGTTGAACATAATCCATGTATAGCTGTCGAAGTTCTTTCAAAGCTAATCAACTCTCCGGACATGGATGCGTATGCATAATCACTTTGTTTTATTCTGTCTTTGTAACTATTTTGCTTTTCTGTAAATCATGTTTCATACTTGCCTTATTGTTTGACAGATACTTTGATGTTCTTGTCCATATGGAAATGAGTTTGCATTCAATGGAAGTAGTAAACAGGCTCACTACTGCAGTTGTTTTACCGCCAGGATTCATTCATGACTACATCTCAAACTGTATTCGATCATGTGAAGACATTAAGGTTTGGTTCTTAATCATGCATGTCATGTTTTCTGGTGGATCAGTATCTCTCGTTGTGGTAACATGATTCCAGCATGAGTTCGGACTGCTAAAAGAATTATTGGATTGATCCCTACTCGTCCTCAATCAAATTTTGATTGCTCCAAGGACATGAATTTCATTTGTTACGCAAATCAAAGAATTGCATATTATGAAATATTCATTCTTCTCACGCTACCAGGTGCAACCACCTCCATGTGGAGTTATGCCATTAATTTCTGGTTTCAGGACCAAATCAGCATGATTTTTTTTGAATAAATAATTAAGTTCATGATACTGTCTACAAAGTGTTGTATGATACTCTTTAACATTTTAATTTCAAGTTTGAATTTGTCTATTGAGTACAGCCATCTATTTACTCCTTCCAATGTACTATGCCAGCGTATTTCATTTTCCTATTTACCATTTTCTTCTTGCACATGCTAAATTGAGGGCCCACTTTTATCTCTTCTGTTGGCTATTGGAATGAAAACTGAAATTCTGCATGGCACTTTATTTAATTTGTAGAATGTTGATAATGCTTCTTAATTGGTATTGTTTGCAGGACAAGTATATGCAAAACAGGCTAGTGAGATTAGTATGTGTTTTTCTACAGAGCCTCATTCGAAACAAGATAATAAATGGTGAGTGCATCCATGTGCAATTCTTGTACTGCCCCTATTTGTGCTGTACAGGACCAAATAATTAAGATGTCTTTAGTTGTACATTATTTAGAACTTGCATGTTCTCTGCAAGCCACTCAGTTCTATACTTTTACCTATATTAGTAGTATGGTAACTCTTCACGAATAATCATACTTTGTCCACTGGGAAAAATAATAACGAGCTTTCATGAAGATAGCACTCTGAGCTTTTCTTTGATGAAACTGATTTTCATTGGTTCCTTTCTCATTCTAAATTGGTAATCAACTCCATGGCTGTTGAAAACCTGTGTCCAAATTCAACATTTTTAATTTTTTTATTTCTCTCTGTATATAACTTAGTACTCCCTCAATCCTGGGATATAAGCAGAATAAGAGACGGCTCATGCGCCCTCATTTAATCCGGTCTAAACCAACAATAGGCTGAAATCAAGGGATAGACCAGCCCTTAAAAGGCATGAAGGGTGTTTTTAGGCATGAGTTAACATGTGGTTTCCTAATATGCCCACAATTCTGTATATTTGTGGACATATTTAAAATGCCAACACCCCTTATATTCCAGGACGGAGGGAGTAGTTAGGAGGTGCTTCATGGTTGTTGTCACTTACCAGAAATTCGAAGTTGTTTGGTCCTTATTTAGGAAGGTTGCAAAAGGATATAAACGTGTGTACTCATAATATGTGGAAATTTTAAATTATGCTGAGTGTGTGCACAGCGAATTATGTTACCTTCTGAAACTTTGGAGCAATCATAGAAGTATAGTTATAAATCTGTTTCCCCTAAACCGATTGATTTAAATTTGATTTTCTTTTTCACTTTTTGATAATTTGACTTGCTAAAATCTATTCCACAAAAACAGATAGATGAGTGCATCATTTGTGCCCTGAACTGGCTCCTCACAGAATATGACTGGTTTAACTGGTTTTCAGTGAAAACTGATGGTTCCTTGAACTGTTACGTAGAAGAATGCTGCACACATTGTTTTTTCTCCCTTCATTTGAGAGAGTATTGATTTGTTAGGCTTCTGATCATTTGTGCATTACTTATTCCATTGTTGATTTAGACTGAAATTCTATACTGTGCAGATAATGACATCTTTTCTGAATGCTTCATTTTGTGCAGTGCAAGATCTCTTCGTCGAGGTGCAAGCATTTTGCATCGCCTTCTCACGAATAAGAGAGGCGGCGGGGCTGTTCAGGCTCCTCAAATCTCTAGAATGAAGAACGCTGTATGATCTGCTGGGGGATTCGGTTCTCTAAACAAAATTTTCCATTGTGTACATCCGTGGCCGTGTTTTTGTCGCTAAACTGCTGATATTGCATAGGTCTGGACTTCGTAGAGCGTAGCTTTCTCTTGACGTATCAGGTCATCAAGCTGTCGTCCCTTCATCTCAGAAAGGTGGGGAAAAATTGCATAGGAGTTGACATGTTGGGTTCGTAGGTAGAACTAGTTCTGTTGGCGGTGTTGCGATGTCATGTAATGTATTATGCATGCAACGCGAAGTTGTGGGGGGCTTCCCGTTTTCGTGTATCAGGCAACAAGGGGAAGCCCCATAGCTGACTCGGAATGGGGGAATGGACAGATGAACTCAAGACAACCAGGTTGGATTAGTCTGTTTATACATGCTGCACCGTGCATCTTCTAGTCTAATTGAAATTGTTTGAACCTTTGCTCCTGAATTCGTAATACCTCTATGTTTTGAACATCACTGTCCGAGTACATGATGGGACTCAAGATCAGATTTCATACAGGTGGGGCAGCTATTCCCTGCATAACATGTTGAGTAAATTCCTTGTTGGGAATTCATAAGATGCGTTTCTTGCTCATTCAGACTCGAAATTTTGCATCTGAAAGTTTTGAAAACATCGGTTGTCGGTCTTCAGAACATGGACGGTGATCAATGGTATTGGAGTCGAGTAGGGCGATCACGCGCCGCCGCAGTCTCCTCCACTCATCAATCGGAATGGAGACACAGGGCGAAGCTACCCACGAGAGATGGCGTCCGATTCGCAGACATGCGTCGTGCCGCTCACCGGCACCTGGGCGGCAAGCAGGCAGCACCCATTCCCCTGTGTTTCGCAGCACGGTAATATTCCTGCAGTTTATGGTCACAGATTCTAGTCAAACCTCGAAGACAGTGGCGGACGGCGGACCCAGGGATCCAAGGAGCCTGGGGAAGCCTATCCCCGCCTTTGAATTGCTTTCGAGGACAAGCAAAAAATCTTTTTTTTTTTTACGTTTTCACAGTTCTATTACCATCTCCGGTAGAAGAAGGTTGCAACCATGTACAGCAGATCAAATTTGAACAGCTAGTTATTCAAACATTCTAGTTATCAGCCCTCTTTCAATTTTCTAACCTCTAGTGTTTGATTTGAACACACAGTACAAACTACTTGCCTTGCCTCTAGTGGTGGTCAAAACACACAAGAATTTCACCCATACTTTTGCCGTTGTGATGTGCTAGCACTAGCTTCTTACGGGCATGGCCACGGAGCCCGGGCGGGCGCCCAGGATTGCTGGGCCTTGGGTCCGCCAGTGCTCGAATACGGAAATTTGTGAGAAAATAGAAATGTTTTTCTAGCCTCGCCCTAAGAATGTGAAAATGTCTGAAAAATAGCAAAAAGATTTGCTCCAGTTCAAGAGAAGAATGCGGATAACATTTCACTGCATTTTTGCGGAACATATTACACTTGTAGATATTTATACACAAGTGCGCACACTTACTTTTATGAATACACGCATGCAAGAATCTTTTGAGAGACTGCACCAAAATCTCAAAATTAATGAAGTCATTATAGGAACTTCACCGCCGCTGAAAGAATACCGTTAGTTAAATCCTAGAGTGGAACTAACTCAATCAGGTTAGTCATGTTTCACTGCAATTTTTACGGAGACATCTCGCTGTAAATTTTTTTTCTGTCCAGGAGTGGAACTAACACATCATATTTTTTTTTGAGATTAACACATCATATATTCTGATCTAGTGCTTGGCCTCTTGCATCGTTCGGTTCACACATGGCCCAGTTGGGCCGCCAAATAACCCGAGAGACAACGCGAGAGGCTGCATTCTTCGGGATCAATCAAAAGCTGCCTTGGCTCTTTTTTGGCTGGCCTGAACAGCAACAAAATTCGTCAGAGCAGAAATGCTTTGTGTTCCCTGCAAGAGGCCAAAGCAGGTGCATTAGCAGGGCATAACCGCCAATAAGTGCACCTTGATTAGTTGCATAACACGCAAGAGAGCACACAACAGAACATGACCCAAACCAATTGCTGTCTTGCTTAACCAGTCAGTGCTTAAGATCGGGTTCAATGCATCAGCGTGCAAGTTGATGATACAGAATACAGGCACTTCCAGTAGCGACCAAAAGGTAAGCTGGATTTGATCGATCTTATCGCTTTATTCAGTAGCTTAATTCATTATCAACTGTATCATGTCTCCCATACTTATGACTGGGCTGCTTGCACTTGCTACTTGAAGTACTGGTATGTGCCTACTACCAAAGGGAGAGGCTCTACACTTCTCCAGAAATACACATATTTTTTTTAGAAAAAAGCTCCCTTGGACATTTTGATCTGCTTAAAACTTCGAGTTGCTTCTCATAAGTAATTAATAATTTCTATGGTTCTTAAATTCTACACCATTGCTTGTTTCAGCAACTACCTTACAGTAATAGGAATTAGTATAAGAAAGAAAATATTGCGTCTTTCCCCAAATAGTGTCCAAACCAAAAATTGAAGAAAAAAATCAGTGTTGATTATTGAGTGCACTTTTGGTACAAGAAACCTAACAAAGTTAACAGAATGTCATGAATTCCTTTGGACCAGGGCTTTTGCTACTTTTGCTCGACAGCAACTTTCAGTATATTATAGAAATAATTGTTATAAACAGATCTATTATTCTTTGTGTTGCTTCCCAAAGGCAATGCATGGATAAACGTCCGTTGGAGCAAGCCTAATTTTATTCAGTCATGATCGATGAACTTGTACGGTGCGGGATCATCAAATGAATCTTGATTTAGGGCGAGTGATGTTTATTAAACCATCGATCCTAATGCGTGGCACATGGTGAAATGCGGCTGCAATGGTTTGGGGAATTAAGAATAATGACCACAGGATTCCCCATCTGCGCCAATTAAAAATAATTGATGAAAAAAAGACGGCCAAATGGGACCCATGTAACAGTTTAGTTGAGCAGACATGTGGGGCCGCACATGTCGGATCCCATTATATGCATAGTACCAATTCCCGATATACAATTGTCCGGAATTTAGGGGCTCGATTCTAGTATGTTCTAGTCAGTAGAATTTACGTTTCAATGTTTTTATGTTTAAAATCCTATTCCTATTATTGTGGTCCTACTTGAAGTCCTCTGATCCAATTTAAATTTTCAATTTTGACAACTTTGATTGTGTGAACAAGGTCAGGAAGAGAACCAACAAAGACTGAAAATTAAATCCGTCGAACAAAATCAAGTTTGTGAGTTATGGTTCTCGTGGACACTTGCTAGAACTATCTGATCTGCTAAATTTGCGGTTCTAGTCATTACTCCAAGGGGTCTGTCACCACAAGAAGTGTTCCCCGTTTCTTCATGCACATCTCCTTTTCATCATGTTCATTGCCGAATTTATTTTTCAGACTCACATTCTACTTTGCATCCTCTTCTAGTCTAATATTCTGTTTGCGCCTCCATCCTGACTTTATCAGTACCTACGCCATACGGTGTTCTCTCCATCGTCCCTTGCCTGGAATTCTAAAATTTAAGTTGCAGTCGGAAGTTCAATAACTCAAGTGTACGCTTCTCAAGTTCTCCGGTCAGAAGTTGAATTTTGATATCCTCCATAAGTCAAACTTCATTTTTCCAATCGAAATATTTTCCATAGACATGTTTAGCTCAAAATTTAGTCAAATTTGGATTGAGCTTTGTGTTGGAAGTATATATTGGTTTCCAAGCACAATGTGTTTTGCGAAAATGGCGAATTTGCGCTGTTGGTTGGCTGTGAAGAAATGGTTATAGGAATATGATATATGAAGATCCTCACCATTAATTTTCTCTGGAAGTACGTCTCTGTAATTCCTAATCTCATAAGCTGATATGCCACTATTACATAGTTCAACGCATCATAGGCAACAAAGATGCCCAGGAGCACAGTTGGTCGAACACCACAAAGCAGCCATCTCCATGTGCGCAGCAGCAGCATCTTCAGAAATCACGCTGTTAGATTTACTCATCAATACTTAATTGCATTCACCATTGTTAGGCGATAGTGCGGTTGTATACTCGCGGCTCTGCTTTACTTACTTAATCACTGCTTTTGTTCTTGATCTGGTTGTCGGATGTTGGGTGTTAAGTTCCTACCCTTGGATGAGAAGTGTTAATCTAGATTTGGTTCTATGTTGAATTGTTGGTCGGCAGACTGGGTGTTGGCAAATGGTGAAAATATCAGTTTAGGCGTATTGTCTTGCGATTGATAGCGCTGTTAGGGGTCATTACAGGTAGGCTTGCCTTTGGCATGTCAGGGCTTAGAAGGAATACTCCAGCAGGAATCATGGTTGCTCTGGTAGAGTTGCTTGTGTTAGAAGTTGAGAGTGCAAGTAGCCGTGCAACTTCGGATACTAATTTTACAAAACTATATATAATTTTTCGTGTTGACCTTTCCTTTTTGATGTGATGAGCCGTGCAGCAAGAATTATATTGTTTGGGTTGTGAAATGACCTTTCCTTTTTTTTATATATTAAAAAAACTTTTTGATCTTGGATCGCCAACCTGGTCAAGGCTAGCTAGAATGGTGCAACTCTTTTGTATGATGTGATGCTTAAGAAATGAAAAGGGCACATTTGGCCGTATGGGCACAGAAACACTTGCACAATATAACCACTAAATTGCTCAGGAATCGGCCACGTCGATTTTTAAACAAATTCCATTATTTTTTTGAACCTTCCAAATTCTTCTTCAAATAATTGAACTTCTAATCTTCTTTTTCAAAATAGTTAAAGATACATCAAGCTGAGTTTCGGCAGAATAAAATACACCAATAATGATTCACTAAATCATTTTTCCATGCACAACTTGAGATGCATAACGAGTATAACTAACTTGATTGAACAGCCATCCACTTGGATCGATGTAAGGCGCCACAATATTGGAACTTGCAGCCACATGAATTCCAGTCTCAGATGAGACGCGTACAGCTGCTACACCAGTTAGGACAATCTGCTGCAGATCTCGCGTTCCCATACTTTGCTGTTCATGTTGGATTCTTCTGGAGACTGAAGAACAGCAAAACGAATACCTCCATTTCTAAATGGTGTAGTTCTTAGGAGCATACGTGTTCACCTTGTTGTTCACTCAAAGTACCGGTACCGTATCAACAAATTGATCGCAAATATACGCACAACCATCACAATGCAATCCCATACATAATTACATCCTTTGTTGATGCACTCTAGAGCAGGATGCATGGGGCCTATAAAAAAGGTGGCTGCGGTTGATCTTGGTCCTTTGCAAGGAGACCAAGGAGCACCCAAGAATCTAGTGGTCACCATCCTGCCGCCACGCTCCGGTCCTTGCAAAGCACATGATAGGGTGTTGAAAAGGTTGTGCACTCAAAGCAAAATAAAATAATAATCATGCCTTGCTAAGTGCAGTGGTATAGCTTCTGCTGGTTAGTGGTTAATGTCGAATAAAGTAGGGCATAGATGTCATTAGGTTAATCACGGTAGTGTTAAGTTCCGGATAAGTTTATTAGGGTTGCGTTTGTCTGAGTTTAATTATGGGGTGAGTTGTCCTCCCATATGCTCTTGTTTCAGTGGAGGGGACAGGGTCAACAATTATATGTTAAATGAAGAGCTTGAAGTAGAGATGGGAGTAAGGATAATCGATATTTTCATTTCCTTGAAATTTTCCTTATGAGGATAGAGGTAGAAAACTATATGCCCTGACCTCCAAGTATACCCGCTGAAGATTGTTTGGATAGTGACAATTCGAGTTCAAGTTTATAAAATCAGAGTGATCCCTTGTTCAAACACCAACAATTTTTGAGTTCTCAAACACCAGTAATCATGCTATGCATTATCCCTCTCTTCCCTCTCGTCCTTATTTTCTATTTCAACATTGGTAGAGGGCCCTTTGCATTTGTTTCCAGGAAAGTGTAATTTGGCTAAGCATTGTTCAAATGTTTTTTGAACTTGGCTATTGAAAGGATCGAGGCCCAATAAAGGGGGTTGAATTAGGACTTTTCAATTCTATCGAACCCTTAACCTAGGCTAGTGTTGCCCAATCTACAAATTTTGAACCTAGCAACTAGAGCACACTAAATTGAGCAGCCTTAGGTAGGATAACACACTAACATGTTCATGATTCCTAGTTCAAGATCACAATAGTAAGAATTGTTCTAGTCAAGAAAGTATACTAGCATATGATCATCCTAGTTGTACAAACAAGCAAGCATGCAAGATTAGCAATAAGAAGAGCAATGTAAATGCTTGAATGTAAAAGTGAGACACGAGACAACCCAACTTTTCCTGTTGTATCGAGGAGTTGACGCTCCCCCCTAATCCACGTTGGAGCACCCACAAAGGGTATGGCTCCCTTGCATCACCAAGAACGCAAGTGCTTCACTAAGAATGCTCCTTCTCCATCTTCGGAATGGCGAGCTTCACACCGTGTACAATCTTCACTTCTTGGGGCTCCCATAAACTCCAAGATCTCACCAAGAGCCAACGATCACCAAGACCGTCTAGGTGCCGTCAAATACCAAGAGTAACAAGCTCTCAAGACTTCACTTGACCTACACTAAGTTGGCCCTAACCTCAAGCACACTTGCTACTCCAAAGGAATGATTTCTTCTTGATTGGATCAACTCTCAAAGCTCAATCTTTTCTCCTCTTGTCTTCTAGTGTTTTTCTTTAGCTCAAGAGTGGCCTCAAGTGTTCAGAATGGCAAAGGCAGTCCAAGAGATCCGAGGGAGGGGTATATATAGACTTGAGATCAAAATGTAGCCGTTTGTACTTTGTTTCCAAAAAAGTACATAGTGTCGGATTATCCGGTCGTAGCCTGCGGATCATCCGGTCACACTGAAGCCAAATAGTAGCCGTTGGGGCTGACAATGCTGCTTTTGCTTGCGTCATTACTCCGACGCCTCATCCGGTCGGGTGTCGGATGCTCCGACACCTTGGTCTGATCATCCGGTCGTGAAGCCATGTTTACAGACCAAAGAACATGCTCTCGGGCAGTAAATGTTCCAAAATTGCTCCGACGCTTATTTCATGGGTGTCGGATCATCTGGTCGCATTGGACCATTTCTGACTTGAACATGTTACCCCACCGGAATTGCTCCAACGCCTAATAAAATAGGGTGACGGATCATCAGTCATATATAAATTTCAGCATCTTGATCATTTGACTTGGGATTTGAATTTGCTTCGAGTTCCTTATGCTTCCAAGTGTTCATATGATTTCTTTGAGTTGTTTTGGATTGAGATTGAGCAAGTGTGCATGATTTCAAGGCCAACTCTATCTAAGTCAAGCTACTAACTTAAGAACCCCCTTAATAGTACGGTCAAAGACTAAAACTATAAAACTTATACTAAATCAAGTGTCCTTCATCTCCTTGTGACACTTGACACTAGAAAGGTCCTTAGTCTTGCATTTCAAATCTTTGCCTCGCATATCAATAAGAATTGAGGGGTCTCCTTTCATATTTTATATGTGACATATCCGATAATTAATAATTCCTTCAAAACACACGTTAGTCACATACGATTGTCATTAATCACCAAAACTTACCAAATGTATCTATCGGCCTAGATGCACTTTAGCTATGTTTTACACTAGTTGGGTTTCTTTATTAGCAAGTTACCGCCTGCAACCTTCCTGAATGAGGCTAAAATGAGGCTAAAATGCAACAAGGTGCATTTGCTATAGCGAATGCACAGACCCTCCGTCGGAGCCAACCAACCACAGCTCACCCCCCACCCACCAGCAAACATATGCATGTAGAGAATCTTTTCTTAATTCGGATCGAAAAAATACAATATCTCCTAAACCATAGCTCATATTTTAGATCCGTTTGCATCAGGTTGTTAGAAAAAATGTGCTTAAAAAACGAGATCCATGAAGACTATATTTGATAAACTTTTTTTTCAAGTACGTAATTTCAACTTAACTGTACTATAACTGGCCATCACAACTACAACACAATTGCAACTTGACTGTAGTGTAATTAGCGTTTGTTGCAAGGGTCCGGCTTCTGGACGACGTCGAGGAGGGGTGGAGTAGGTACGGCTCGTCGAAGGGAAGCTTGCGGTGGCATTTGATTTGCCCGAACGGTAACAGATGCGATGAACGGATGGCCGGCTTCAGCGTTCGACGAGCTCCTGGCAGTGGCGCTGCATGCGACAGCGAGGGAGGGCGATGGAGGCGTGGAGATGTGGCGGTCAGGGATCAATGCTTTGCACATATCGACGCGGGATTAAGGCGCCTGGCATGGCACGCACGCCACGGCCGGCGGCGGGTGTGTCACCCACGGACCGAGGAGGAAGAAGGCACCAGAGGGGCTGGGTTAGGCGTCACGGCCTTGCGTGGAATTAATGTGTGCTGAAATTAGGTGGAATGAATTTATTTTATTATATTTATTATCCTGCGAGTTTCGGTTGCAGAAGTAAATATGACGAGGTTTTTACTATTTCACTGTTTGCTTTTAATTGCCTTGAATGCACCGCGAGCTGGTGGGGTAAATAAATATTGGACAGGGTGAATTAAAATTTTTCCTCGCCGGAGTTGGGCCGCCGCGGCCGGTGCGTTGAATTATATTCAGCACACTAGGTATCAAATAGACAATAGGTATATATATATATATATATATATATATATATATATATATATATATATATATATATATATATATATATATATTAACTGAAGGTCATGCATGCTCCACATTCTGTAAATATCAACTCATGTCCTGCAATGTTGGTCGCCTATAGCACAGGCATTTTCCCCAAAATTTGCGTGCTAAAAAATTCGATTGTATAATATCGCTTTTTGTTCAGGTTTCCAGACCAAATTTGGAACTCAAGCAGTATTTAGCAACTTCACCATGTCAAATACTAAATTGCCATACGAATCGAGTGTGTAATGTTCCTAGTTGCTCCACCTTACCTATATTTTCGCCACACATAATAAAGCGCTCACGCGACCCCATCACGCAATCCAAATTAAAGAAGTAAAAGAAAACACGCAGGGATCAATAATCCGTGATCTAGTGATTGTGACTACCATGCATTGCAGCCCAACTGCTGCGTCCCCTGGCTATGAACATAAGAAAGGAGTCAGCCTTACAAAAGGCGACATCTCTTCAAGTTTTTTTTCCCTCCCACATGAACATAAGGCAGGAGCTCAGCCTCTCAAAAAATTTAAGAAAAAGAGCTAAAGAACACGACCAACTTTTGAGCAGTGGATGCTGCTCACATGTATGCAGATCTTCCGTCACATTTAAAACCAACAATCCATCGATCGCTACCCTACACCTATCGACTTGTGCTGACTCTCACAATGAGGAGTTTTTTCTTTTCTGCAAAAAAAGGGCCTTGAATGGTGGTACCTCGATTGAGAAGCTCCCAATAATGCATGCTACATCTAGGCCTTACAGAGGCATTTTTCTAATTTCTTTTTTTTGAAACGAACCGGACAAGAGAGCTGCCGATTATATTCAAAAGAAGATGAAAGCTTAGACCGAGCAATGCAACAAATGGAAACACAACAATCCAACATCAACCGTCTTAATAAATATATCGCACCACTCAAACACACCCCAAACATGAACCTAAAAATCCAAGCAATGCGCACCACTCAGTCCTCGCAAACTCCACAAACTCAAAACATCATCGTTGGCCGCCGCCTGACTGTTACATCCTTCACCAGATGGAGACTCACCTCAACCAGGCTCGTGTACTATTGCATCTTGTAGGTCATCGACACACCTTCTCCAACCATGCCGATTAGGGCATTGTCCATCGTCTCGACCTCATTATCGTTGATGTTGAAAATCTCATTCAGAGCAGCATCCACATCCGCTGGTAGGGGCCCATTGAACATGTCAACAAACTCTTGCAGCGTAACCTCAATTGGGGTAGCCTCATCATTTAAAATACCAAGCTTACGACAAAGGTTACGCTGCGCTCGTTGCATTTGAGTCATCGGACGTGCAGTGGAGAGATGCGCGCTGCATCGAACCGATGACATGTCAAAAGTGCGTCGCCGGCGTCGGCGAGGAGCTGGCATTGATGTTGGATCCTTATGTGGTGCTGTGCCACCTGGGCAGCAGACTGCTACGGGAACGGCTGAGTCGGAATCACGAAGAGGGCGGCCGCACCTCCTGGAGCTTAGTTGTCCGCATCGGAGTGCTGGCTCGCAACATCCCCAAGGCCAGCCGGCGGGGTACACGTGTTGCCTATTGGAGAAGTCAGAAGTGGTCCCTGGTACGGCCGCCAGTGGCGGATAGAAGCCTACGGCTACTAGGGCCATGACCCTAGACGTGAGCTGAATTTTTACACTATAAACACTGTAGCACAAGAAATCTAGAAGATTTAGCGTATTCGGCCCACGGAGTGGTCCAGGCGCTGGGCCAGTCCAGGTTCGCGCCTGACTGCCGCCGCCAACTCTACGCGCCTCATGCATCTTTCTAATTTCTAACACCACCATCGTCATCTCAGTCCAAACACTGATGCATCATGCATGGCACATCACGAACAGTCGAGTAGAGCTTATTGGACTGATCTCTAACCTAAGGCCCAAAGGCCTTAGCCTTGGTCCGCGCCCTGATCGGGGGCGCCCAACCCAACAATCGTTGGTGGGCCCCCGTCGCCAGCGCCACATAAATATAAAGGTGGGGGCCGGGGGGCACGCACGCCAAGGTTCGCCGTGCCCCGACTCCCCACCAACACCTAAACCCTAACCCGATCTCGAGGGGTGGCGCTGCGGCGGCGGGAAGCGCCACCGGCCGATCTACACTGCTCCGACCACCGCCGCCCTAGAGCAGACCTGCACCGAGCCGCTACACTACGCGTCGCTGCCCTAGCGCAGAACATCATCATCGACGATGATGGCATCGTCTTCAACAGATCAAAGTACCGATCTAATCTCTCTCTGTTATTCTAATATCGCACACACGCACCCGCACATACACATCCCTGTGTTCTTCCTAGATCCATGCCCAGAGTCCAACCCAAGCCCGTTCGCATCAACAGACCCGATTAACTAAACTAACAATGGTATCAAAGCAGATGTTGAGGCGGTTGGAGACCTCCTCTTAGAGCTCGACACAGGCTTTAATTTATTGCTTAAAGATGATAGTCGGGACAGTTTGACTTGTAGTGTCCCTTCTGTTTGCGGGCTGCACTGGCCCTTGTTCTTCTTCCCCTTCTTGCTGTCCATCTCTTCTTCCTCTCTTCCCTCCGTCTTCTTCCTCTTTTCCCGTACCCCAGAGATCCCCTCGACGGAGCCGCGCGCGAGACGCACGCGACTCCGGCGAGGAGGCCCATAGGGCACAGTTGTACTGGCTTCGTGTGGACGCACACCGAGCAAAATCAGACCGAGTTTTGGGTACTGGAATCATAGATCCGGCCCCGGGGGCCGCCGGCGTCAAGGACGAACGCGGCGGCGCACCCCTGACCGGAACAGAGACAAGAGGGAGAGGGAAAGGGAACTAGAGTAAGAGAGGGAGAAGGGTAGGAGGTGTAGTAGATCCGGCCGCCAGCAGTACGCCGGCGGCCATGCCGTCCGCCGCGCCGGAGTTCGGGCCGGCGGCGGAGGCGGCGGCTAGAGGAAGGAGAAGAGAGAGCGAGAGAGAGAGAGCCGCGGGCGAGAGCGAGCGAGAGAAATGACCTAGGGTTTCCGTGTTTGTCGCCCGACCGCGCGGCTTTTATACCTCCCAAGACGCGCGCTCAGCCGTCCGATCGGGATGGACGGCTGAGATCGACGCGGGGGGCGGCGGCCGGCGCGCGCGCGGATGGGCCGCTTTCGCGGCCCAGGCCCAGGTTGCGGCCCGTTAGCCGCGGGCCGCACAGTAACAGGCCGTTTTCGCGAAGTGGGCCGGGCCGCGGACATGTTTTGGGCTGCACAGTAACGGGCTGCACAGTAACAGGCTGAACAGTAACGGGCTGCACAGTAACAGTTTTCCGGCCCGTTTAAACAGATGAACAGTAACTTTTGACAATTTTAATTCTGTTTTGAGGCAAATTTGAATATTTTTGCATAAATTTGAATAATTTTGCACAGAATTTAATCTCTTTTCATTTTGAACCAAAGGGATAAATGTTTAGAGAATAGAAATACAGAATTTATAGATATTGCTTCAAAATAGAATTGTTTTATTCATGTTTCCGCTGCATAGATAATTATTTTGACTTGAATTTAAATTTGAACCAAAGGGATAATTTAAATTCTGAGTCACAGATAAATTTCAGATTAAATTGTAGTATTGTTATTTTCTGACCAAAGTTGATGATAACAATATTATAATTTTACAGAATATTTTCCAAATTAAATTGTAATGTTGTTATTTTCTGACCAAAGTTGATTATGACAACATTATGATTTCCATGTTTTTGTAATTATTGATATATTGTTCTCACTTGAGCTAACCTGTTTTCAGCTGGTTTTCCTATGATGGTTTCCATCAAGGATATTCCGATTCTGAAAGGCGATAACTACAATGAATGGTACAAGAAGTTGGATCTCTTCTTTACCATGGCTGAGCTAGATTGGGTCCTCACTGCACCGGTTCCAATTGAACCTGAGAGACCGGTCAGGGGAGAGGATGTTACAGATGCTTCTTGGAAGCAAACAGAGCTCGCCTACAGGGCGAGCAAACAGAGGTATGACGCTGATCATGCCAGGTGGCTACCTGCCAACAAGAAATGTTTGGCAGTAGTAAAGAACACCATAGAGCCCGCCATTCTGGGGGCAATCACAGATCTTCCCACTGTTGTTGAGTACCTCGACAAGATAAGGAGTCAGTATACTGGTTCCTCAAAGACTTATGCTACCCAGTTGATCAAACAACTGGTGACAGAGAGGTATTTGGGCGGTGGGATAAGAGAACACATCCATCGCTTGGTGAACATTAACAACAAGCTTAAGCCAATGGATATGGAGTTCAGATTAGAACACATAGTTCATTTGGTTTTTTGCCTCGTTGCCAAAAGAGTTTGACAATTTTGTTGTCAATTATAACATGAACCCTGAAAAATGGGATATTGAAAAGACCATAGCGATGTGTGTGCAAGAAGAAGAGAGGATAAAGAGTGCACATGGTGGATCCATTAACTATGTGAACAAAAAGAGATATAATAAAGATATTCCCTCTTCATCCAAGGGAAAGGGACCCCAGTTGGCTCAGCCACAGCCACAGCACAGGCCCAAGTTTGGGCAACCCCTCGTGGACAAGGACCAGTGCCTGCACTGCAAACAGAAGGGACACTACAAGTCAAACTGTCCCGACTATCTAAAGATGATCATGGAGAAAAGAGGTGAGAACATTATCTCATTTATAAATGAATCCTTGTATAAAGATTATTCGAAATCTACTTGGTGGATTGATTCAGGAGCAACTATTCATGTTGCAAACTCCTTACAGGGATTCCGTTCCACGAGAATTACGGGAAGAGGAGAAAACAGAATTAAAGTCGCAAATGGAGTCGAAGCAGATGTTGAGGCGGTTGGAGACCTCCTCTTAGAGCTCGACACAGGCTTTAATTTATTGCTTAAAGATGTATTTTATGTTCCCGTAATTTAGAGAAACTTGATTAGTGTATCTCGTCTTGATGACGATGGATTTGCATGTCGTTTTGGAGACGGCATGTGTGTAATCGAATTTGATGATACAGTTGCTTCGATTGCATTTAAAAGAAACGATCTTTATTTATTATCGCTGCGTGAACGTGTGAATTCCGTATGTGATGTGAATACGATTGTGTCTCAAACCACAGATAACAACAGAAAACGAAAGAGAACTCAAGACACGCCGTCGAAATTATGGCACTGTCGTTTAGGCCATATTTCGAGGGGGAGAATAGAAAGGCTGGTTAAGAATGAAATTCTACCTCCTCTTGAGTTCCCAGACTCAGATAAATGCATTGACTGCATTAAAGGAAAATATGTAAAGATTACAAAGAAAAATGCTGAGCACAGCGCAGGTATTTTAGAATTAATTCACACAGATATCTGCGGACCGTTCTCAGTTAAAAGTATAGACGGTTATGACTCTTTCATAACGTTCACAGACGATTATTCCCGTTATGGATATATCTATCCAATAAAAGAGAAATCAGAGGCATTAGATAAATTTAAAGAGTTCAAGGCTGAAGTTGAAAATCAGCACAATTTAAAGATTAAAGTTGTCCGTTCCGACCGTGGAGGGGAATACTACGGTCGGCATACCCCATACGGACAGGTACCAGGACCTTTTGCGAGGTTCCTAACAGAACAAGGAATAGTAGCCCAGTACTCTATGCCGGGCGATCCTCAGCAGAATGGAGTGGCTGAGAGACGAAATCGTACCTTGATGGACATGGTACGAAGCATGATCGGCTATTCCACACTGCCAGTGAGTTTATGGGTGGAGGCGTTGAAAACCGCTGTCTATATTCTCAACAGAGTGCCCAGTAAAGCGGTGCCAAAAACACCGTATGAACTGTGGACAGGAAAGATACCCTCACTGAATCACCTACGGGTGTGGGGGAGTCCTGCTGAGGCAAAGATATTCAACCCGAACATTGGAAAATTGGATTCCAAGACAGTGAGTTGTCATTTTATTGGTTATCCAGATAGATCAAAAGGATATCGTTTCTACTGTCCAGACAGATTTACAAAGTTTGTAGAAACGAGACATGCTGCCTTCCTAGAAGAAGAGATGATTCGGGGAAACGCAACAGTTCGAAAGATTGTTCTTGAGGAGAAGCGGGTATATGCACCCTCTCCAATGATTCAGGAACCGTTTTTCTCACTGACTGATACTGCAATGCCAGTTCCCGAATTGAACCCTTCTGTGGCGACGCAGAATGAAAATGTGGAACCTGTCCTTCAGGATCCTATAGACAATAATGTTTCCACAGATCAGGGGGAGCCGTCACAGGTTCTAGCAGAAAATATTCGAACAGAAGAGGCTCATAGGAGATCTCAAAGAGAAAGAAGATCAGCCATACCAGCTGATTATGAAGTGTATAACATAGAAGAGTTTCGAATGGAAGATGATCCCATCTCATTCGAAGAAGCCATGAGAAGCAGACATTCATCTAAATGGTTTGAAGCCATGGAAGATGAAATGAAATCGATGAGGACCAACCGAGTTTGGGACTTAGAAGAAATTCCTGAAGGAGCCAAAACAGTAGGCTGTAAATGGGTCTACAAGACTAAATGTGACTCCAAAGGGAATATAGAGAGATACAAGGCACGTCTTGTGGCAAAAGGATTCACACAGAAGGAAGGAATAGATTATAATGAGACTTTTTCCCCGGTCTCATGTAAAGATTCTTTCAGAATAATTATGGCCTTGGTTGCATATTTCGATATGGAATTGCACCAAATGGATGTAAAAACGGCATTCCTAAATGGGGATCTCGAGGAAAAGGTTTACATGGCACAACCTAAAGGTTTTGTCGTAAAAGGAAAAGAAAATATGGGATGTCATTTAAAGAAATCCATTTATGGATTAAAGCAAGCTTTAAGACAGTGGTACTTGAAGTTTAACGAGACTATAAAGAAGTTTGGGTTTACAGAGAATGTTGAAGATAATTGCATTTATGCAAAATTCAAGAAAGGGAAATACATTTTCCTGGTACTGTATGTGGATGACATTCTACTAGCGAGTAGTGATGTCAGTCTACTATTAGAAACAAAAGAATTCTTGTCATCGAATTTTGACATGAAAGATCTTGGTGAAGCCTCTTTTGTGCTAGGGATTGAGATTCACCGAGATAGAAAGAATGGGGTGCTAGGTCTGTCACAAGAGACATACCTGCAAAAGATTCTAGAGAAATACAGTATGCATGCGAGTAAACCTACTCCTGCTCCGATAGTCAAGGGTGATAGATATGGAGACTTTCAGAGTCCCAGAAATAAGTATGAGAGAGAACAGATGAGAACTGTTCCGTATGCTTCGGCAGTCGGAAGTTTACAGTATGCTCAAGTGTGCACATGCCCTGACTTAGCTTTTGTCACTAATGTGCTTGGCAGATTTCAGAAAGATCCAGGTTTAGAACACTGGAAACTTGTAAAGAAAGCCTTGCGATATGTGAAAGGCACAAAAGGCCTCATGCTAACATACAGAAGAAGCGATTCTTTAGAGATTAAAGGATACGCAGATTCAGACTTTGCGGGAGATGAAGATGATAGAAAATCCACGACGGGTTACATCTTCACTCTCGCAGGGGGAGCTATTTCATGGAAAAGCTCTAAGCAATCGGTTACAGCAACATCGACGATGTATGCTGAGTTTATAGCATGCTACGAGGCCTCCGGGCAGGTAGAATGGTTAAAGAAGTTTATACCTGGCTTAAGAGTGGTGGACAGTATAGAAAGACCACTAAAGATGTACTGCGATAACCAGCCAGCAGTGTTTTATGCTCATAATAACAAGAAGAGCACGGCTACAAAGTCGATACAGATAAGATTTTATTCGATAAAAGATAGAATCCAGGATCACACCATAAGTCTCGAGCATATAAGAACAAAAGATATGCTTGCGGATCCGCTAACGAAAGGCCTACCACCCAGCGTGTTCATGGAACACGTAGCCGGCATGGGAATGAGGTACAACCTATGATCTCTGGATAATAGAGGCCCAAATAGAATACAGAATCTATTTCTGAAGAGAGGCGTGTATTGTGGCTATTGATTCCATCGGCAGTTGCCCGTGACGAAGAGATATGCCCTATACATAAATCTGTGATGAGATAAGGAAAATAGAAAAGTGAAAGAGAAAGATAATGTGAGATCAAGGGGGAGATTATTGGACTGATCTCTAACCTAAGGCCCAAAGGCCTTAGCCTTGGTCCGCGCCCTGATCGGGGGCGCCCAACCCAACAATCGTTGGTGGGCCCCCGTCGCCAGCGCCACATAAATATAGAGGTGGGGGCCGGGGGGCACGCACGCCAAGGTTCGCCGTGCCCCGACTCCCCACCAACACCTAAACCCTAACCCGATCTCGAGGGGTGGCGCTGCGGCGGCGGGAAGCGCCACCGGCCGATCTACACTGCTCCGACCACCGCCGCCCTAGAGCAGACCTGCACCGAGCCGCTACACTACGCGTCGCTGCCCTAGCGCAGAACATCATCATCGACGATGATGGCATCGTCTTCAACAGATCAAAGTACCGATCTAATCTCTCTCTGTTATTCTAATATCGCACACACGCACCCGCACATACACATCCCTGTGTTCTTCCTAGATCTATGCCCAGAGTCCAACCCAAGCCCGTTCGCATCAACAGACCCGATTAACTAAAACTAACAGAGCTCTTTTGTGCGACGTGTGCAGGGGGCATGATTGGCGCCAGATCGCGCCCAACTGGGGCGTGCACTCGTGGTGGCCTCCCATTGCAAGCTCGCGACACCAGGGCACACCGTTTGGCGAGCTAGCCTGCGTCCATATGCATGGCTTCCACATACGCCCGGCCTACGCCCTCGCCAATCATTCGAGGGAATCGGCTAGGGTTTGGAGCAGCAAGGGGCTAAGATCTTGAGCTCGGATCCTGATGGAGAGTGCAATGGCGGAAATTGGTAGAGCCACGCATCTTCGTGAATCAATTTCCGCTATGCTATGCCACCATTGCATATCCCACGTCCCCGTGCTCCCGCACGGGCTAACTAGAATTAATATAAAAATAAAGCTTATAACTAATAATTATAATTATCTATCTCACACTCTTTTTCATCTATTAAATATTCTAACACATACTCTTAAATACATATTTATTATTACCTAGTTGCAATAGATTTTATTTTGCATCACACCTCCATATGTGTTTGATATATATTTAATTGAACCATTTATTTGTGAATTGGTATTCTTATCTCTTCCATCATACATGAACACATGGTGACACATATCGTGGGGACTATTTTTATAAATAATAACATAAATAATATATTAATAATGATAGAAATAGCAATTTAAAATTTATATTGATGCAATTTAATATTTTTTTTGTAATTATATAATTTAGATTCAGATTTAGGGGTTACTTTAGCTTTTAATAATGATATAGTTGGATAAATTATGTGCAAATTTAGGGGGTTATTTGCGTTATTTTTATAATGGCACAGGTGGAATATTAGGGGTTACTTTAGATTTTTTTTTATAATGGCGGAGGTGGGTAATTTAGATACATATTTAGAGGGTTACTTTAGTCTATTTTTGTAATAGCAGAGGTGAGTAATTTATTAGAAAAGATAATAGATCCAATGGCTATTATGATTATTATGATTAGAATTGTTTGATTGAGGGTCGGATGTTGCTGATTGTTGTGAGAATTTCTAAGATTTTGTGTCCTCCTAGGTGGCTTCACGTGAAGGCTTTAAAAAAAATTAATTAGTAATAGTAAGATACGATTGTGTTCTATTTTTTATTATCTTACTGTATTTTCGTAACGAAACATCTTCCATTCATACGCATGTATGAGTATATAGGTACACTAATGTTGCGCGAGAAAGGTTCTAAGTTCCAAACGTGTGTGTTCACGTAGCATAAATATCACTGCTCTACATTCCAATCATTTACAGCTCCAACCACAAGAACACACAGGCACAGAGCACAGATATAAAGGGGGTGACCAAGCCCTCCTACAGCAGCACGCACATCTCTGAAGCACCTCACCGACGAAGGCCGGAAGGAGGCCAAGGCGAGACGCGCCGCCGTCGCAGCAGCGCGCCTGTAACCATGAAAAAGCCCACGACGCTCCTCCGGTCGTTCTCCTCGCGCCTATCGATGCGGCTCGCTCCGTCGCCGGCGGTGGCCCCGTGGCCGCCGGTCCGGTCCGCCTACGACCGCTGGCTCGCCGCCGAGCTCGAGGAGCTCCGCGCGGACCCGCTCGCGCCATGCACCAGCGCGACATGGCTGGCCCGCGCACTCAGCGTCGCCGTCGCCGCGCAGAGGCGCCTCGTTGCGTCGGGTGCGGCGAGCGCCGGCATCGACCGGAGGACCATCGACGAGTGCGCCGACGACACCGCGGAGCTGCTCGACGCGTGCGCTGGCCTCCGGGACCGGCTGGGCGCGCTCAGGGGCTACGTCGCCGCCACGCGCATCGCGCTGCACTGGCTCGAAGGCCGCGGCGGCAGCGAGGCGGCCGCGCGGCGCGCCGCGGCCGCGTTCGCGGAGTGCGAGGCCGTGGAGCGGCGGTGCGGCGCCGAGCTCGCCAAGTGCGGCTCCAACCTCCGTAAGCTCGGCGAGAGGGCGGTGCTGAGCGCCAGGCAGCCCGCCGGCGGGCACCGGTCCGGCGGCGAAGAGGCGCTGTCCGGCGCGCGCGCTCTCGCGCTGCTCGCCGTCGGCGCGCTGGGCGCGGCGCTGACGTTCCGGCCGCGCCGGAACGTGTCCGGCCTCGCTGGCGGCGGCAAGGGAGCCGTGGCGCAGTGGGAGTGCGCGCTCCAGGAGGTGCAGAAGCACGTCAGGGAGGAGTACGACCGGCGGAGGAAGGAGGGCGTGCCGTGCATGGCTGAGCTCGACGCCGCGGCGGCCGCGGGGCGGGCGGTGAAGGGCGCCGTGGCAGGCGGGCGGCGCTGCCCAGAGACAGTCGCTGCGGCAGCAAGGAGGCGGTGCGACGAGCTGGAGAATGCGGTCGCGGATTTCGAGGAGAAGGTCGGCGAGCTGCACAGAGAGTTGATAGGTGTTAGGATCGTGCTCTTGGAGTGGGCTCAGAGAGCAAGAGGGCATGAGCTGCTTAGATTTGATTATACTCCATGCCAGTTGACTCCCACTCATTCTGAAGCATCATGTCCAAGATTTTCGTGGTCTAGAAAAAGTGATGTTAACTAACAAAAATCTCCCCCACACCGTGTTTTATCAGGTGACCTATAATAAAATTAAACAAGGAAAATCAAGTTGTAACCATATATAAGATTTCCCAGACTAAAGGATGAGGTTACATTTCGAAGGAGAGTGTCGAATTCTTCATTACAAAATAAAAAAACCGATGGTGACGAAGACCTTGGCTATGAGCCGTCTACCCGTGCTAGTAGTAAGAAAGGATACCGTCTACTCCCTCAGTCCTATGAAAAGTACAATCTCAATATTTAAAAAAAATCTTAAAAAGAATGTAATTCTAAAAATTGGATCTCAACTAACTGTCTAATTAAATAGTCAGATTTGATTTGCACGCCAAACTAACTTATGCGACCAAGAAATGAGTGCATTAGAGTCTTTTTCACGCCACCACTAATTTCTCTAAAAAATAGAATTGCACTCTTTATGGGACAGAGGGAGGGAGTAAGTTGTCAGGATGGATGAGTGAATGTGCGAATATGCGATTCACAGGGCTGTGTTAGCTGGTCTGATACCATAGTACTGTAAATTTGACCTAGATATGAAAGGAGATGAGACCTTTGTTTTGGTTTGGCGTGGCCTAAATGAGATATTTTCCTACATGGTGGGAGGCGGACTTGGAAAAAATAAACATTAGGAGGCGCTTATTCCCTTCATCTTCTACCTCTAGCCCCTCCTTTCATGCTTCAATGGCAGTAAATTTATAGGAGAGGCTTTGGAGGGCTTTATGCTTCCGGCAATAGTAGGAAGGGCTCGAGCCCCTATCCACCACAGTGCTAGATCTCCTGATGATGGTGGCCTAGTTCAAATAGGCAAAGCTATTTCCCTCCATTATCGAGGTGCACTATGATCCTCATGGAGGTCATAGTGACCTTCAACCCACGCTCATCATCCATTGCTACTGTTGCCACTACTGCAATCGGTCATCTCACTTGGGTTCTAGGGTATCAATAGCGGCAATGGTATACCATTATTGGAGACTACCGCTTCCTACGCCATGATTTCGTCCATGATGGCCATGGCGCATGGCTCTCCGGGATTCTAGGACTTGACTCGCGCGTGCATAGCTGCACCGCTCATGTATACTCCTGCATGTTGTACACTGCCTATATATAGGCCCATATGATCAATGTATTGTTTTGCGGCATTATTCATTCCTACATGGTAATCAGAGCCTTTGATTCTGAACCTTTCCTTTGATTTTATTTTATTTTTCGCTTCGCACGATGAGCACCGCTGTAGCCGCCAGCAACAGCAGCGCCGCCGCGCTCACCACCGAAAACGCCGCGACTCTCATCTCAGCCGCCGCCAGCGCCGCCGCCTCTGCCGTCGCGGCCTCCTCTTCCATCTCCATTTCCACTTAAGGTGTGAACATTAAGAGCCTCGTCCTCATCACGCTCGACATGCAGTCGACTTCCTTTCGTCGATGGAAGCGGCTTTTTCGGATCGTCCTCGGCCGATTCAACCTCCTCACCCACATCGATTGAACTCTTGCTCGGTATAAAGCTCGGTGAGTTGTCAAGGGATTCACACAACAACATGGAATTGATTATGGAGAGACCTTCGGTCCGGTTATCAATCCAGCTATAGTCCGGGTGGTGTTGAGCATTGCAACATCCTTGTCATGGCCAATTCACCAACTTGATGTCAAGAATGCCTTCCTCCATGGTAATCTCTATGAAACCGTGTATTGTTCACAACCAGCTGGTTTTGTTGATGCCGCTCGTCCTACACATGTTTGCAAATTGAATAAGTCACTATACGGTTTGAAACAAGCTCCACGCACTTCGTTCTTGAGATTCACCAGATACTTGAATCAACTTGGGTTCCATGCTTCCAAGGCTGACTCCTCCTTATTTATTCTCCACACGCGCAATGCAACAGCATATCTCTTGTTGTACGTGGATGATATTATTCTTACTGCAAGCTCCACAACACTCCTCCATAACCTGATTACAAAACTCCGTGGTGAGTTCTCTGTGACTGATCTCCGTCCACTTGAGCATTTTCTTGGTGTTCATGCCACCCGCACATCCACTGGTCTGTTTCTTTCCCAAGAACAGTACGCCCATGATGTTCTTGAACGTGCCAACATGCTCCATTGCAACCCATGCATTACTCCCATTGACACCAAATGCAAACTCTCAGCTTCTGAAGGAAAAACCTGTTGCTGATCCCACCTCCTTCCGTAGCCTGGCCGGAGCTCTCCAATACCTCACTTTAACTCGACCTGACATCAGCCATGCTGTCCAGCAGATATGTCTCTTTATGCATGCTCCACGGGAACCACACTTGGCTCTTCTCAAACGAGTTCTCAGATACATTCGTGGGACAATGCATTATGGTCTTCATCTTCACAGATCCAAGGCAACCAACATTGTCGCCTATTCCGATGCTGATTGGGCTGGATGCCAGACACAAGGCGCTCAACGTCTGACTATTGTGTTTATGTGGGAGATAATTTGGTTTCTTGGTCATCGAAGAGACAATCCACCGTGTCAAGATCGAGTGCAGAGGCTGAATATAGAGGAGTTGCCAATGCAGTTTCAGAAGCTTGCTGGATCCGTCAACTATTGCATGAGTTGCACAGGCCACCTGATCGATCCACGATAGTATTTTGCGACAACATTAGTGCTATGTATTTGTCCAACAACCCGGTTCAACATCAGCGAACAAAACATGTGGAAATTGACCTTCATTTTGTCCGCGACAAGGTTTCTCTCGGTGAGATCAAAGTTCTACATGTTCCGTCTTGGATGCAATTCGCTGATATATTCACAAAGGGACTGCCACGGGCACTTTTTGATGACTTCCGTAGCAGCCTGAACGTTTTACCACGTCCTGGCTGAGGGGGACTATTGGAGACTACCACTTCCTACGCCATGACTTCGTCCATGATGGCCACGGCGCACGGCTCTCCGGGATTCTAGGACTTGACTCGCGCGTGCATAGCTGCACCGCTCATGTATACTCCTGCATGTTGTACACTGCCTATATATAGGCCCATATGATCAATGTATTGTTTTGCGGCATTATTCATTCCAACAACCATCAGTGATAGGGGGCAATCACGACAAAAATCACAACAACAAACTTTTGTCACTGATGAACACAAGTCAACAAAAGTGCTCTTGTTTCATTTTTCACGCTGTCATTACTTATGTTTAACGCCGTTTGGAAATCATTTTTTTACGGAACAAATCCATTTTATTATCCTCAACAATCCACTTTATTCACTTTACCCGGCCCTCTGAATGAAATTTAGACTCGATTTACTCTCTCAAACTATTACTGTTGGTCCAATCTACCCCCTAGCGAGATTTGCCTTTTTTTTCTCCATGTACAAGGTGAGTTTTAAGTTTAAACTTTAAAAATGGATAGAGAACATGATATCTCATGTTAGAAAAATACAATAAGATCTTACACGGTTATTTTCATAGATTAGGACTATTTAATATGAGATTGATCCTAATGATACAAAATTGCATGAAAAGTAATCGCAAAAAGTTTCTAAATACTTTTATAACCTGATATATCATGTTACAAGTCACCTTATAAAATCTGAACTTAAAGCTCAACTTATATGCGGATAAAAAAAAGCTATCCATTAGAGATAGATTGGAATAACCGGAATAGTTAAGGGAGTAAATCGGGTCTAAATTTTGTTCACGGGACAAAATGAATTTCGGTAAGAGTAGTAAACGGACTTTTTCTTATTTGTACAGAAGGAAAAACAGAAAAATATAGAGGACCGTTTGCCGGACCCACTACATGCCCGCGTGCCGAACAACACAAAACCAACACACACAATCTTTACGCCTTCTCCGCCTGCTTGACGAATTTTTCGTTTGCATTCTGCTCCTTGGTTCAGTCAGAGTGACGACAAAACCCTTCGCTAGCTGCGCAGTTGCCACCATGCATCAGCTCCTGCTATTACGGCTCACATGCATGGGAGGCACAGGGTCAAGGGTCTCAACGAAATGCCGTCCAATTTGCAGACAGGCTCGTGGCCTTCACCGGTAACCTGGCGGCAAGCGGGCAGCACCCATTCCTCTCTGTCCCTTGCACGGTAATATCATTTCCATTTTCTTCAAAAAAAATAATATCATTTCCAACCATTACGGTCACAGATTCTAATCAACCTCCAAGATGGAAGTGTGTAAAAAAATGTTTTTAATTTCTTATTTCACTCGAAGAATACGTGTGGAACAAAAAATGCCCCTGGTCAGGAAGAAAAAAAATAATAGCAGCAGGGTTTGAATTTATTTTTCACCGCAAAAAGAAGACTTGTCGCAGTAATTGAGAGGATCGATGGTGCACTTTGTTCTTGGTTTTCCGCCCAAAAGTACATCATTTGTGATGACCTCTTGAAACGGATGCTCCAATACTACCACACATGAGCTGTCCTCACTTTTTTTTTCTTTGTGTGTGCCATGCAAGACTGAAGTACCGTCCACCAATGTAGTGGATCGCATTGCCCTTGATTGGTTGTATAATAGTAAGAGATAAGAGCTTAAACTAATTGCTGCCATGCTTAACCTGTCAATATTTAAGATCTGGTACAGTGCATCAGTGTACAAGTTGACGGTATAGAATACTGGTACTTTCAATATCGACCACCAAAAGCTAGCTGGATTTGATCGATCACAACACTTTATTCAGTGGATCAACTATCACTTATATGTCTCCCATGCTGCGGTATGGCTGTGTCCCTGGGTCGGTTATACGTTGCTACTTACAAGAATTTTTCCTGCATAATTATAAAAAAGTCATATTCTATTTTTAAACACATCGTGTCAGCAATCTTTGTACTGCGACCACCAAAAGCTAGCTGGATTTGCTATGTTGTTGCACCAAAGTGAGCAGTTTACAAGTTATTGGACCAATCTGCACCCATTTGTTGCCAAGTTGTCGTAAGCAGTTTACAAATTGTTGGACCAATCTGCACAGTTGTTGTATGGTGGGCGCACTTTACTCTTCCTGCAATTACAGAAGAATCCACCTAATTCATCTTATTTTGGATGCGAATAAGAATAATTTGAATTTTGAATAGTGACGACCATCGGTCTAGTCTAAACCTGAGTACCTGACACAGCTCATGCCTAATGCGACCAGAGTTTAGCAATTCAGGGACTCCTAACCCAAAATTAAAATATGACAAACAGAATACTGATTATTGTACCCACTCTGATACAAAAAACCTACAACAAAAAAAAGGAATCAGAATGGCATGAGCCCCTAGCTTAAAAGCTGTGGCTCCTTTTTGCTCCACGTACAGCAGCTGCAACAAGAAAAATGAAGAAATTGAACAGCTACAAGTATCACTAAGTAAACTAATTTAAGATGAGCGGAATGATTTTGAGTTGCCTCCAAAAGGCAATGCATGACCAGCCGTCCGTAGAAGTATCAAATTTTTTATTTAATCATCGTTAGCTGTACGGTGCCCGATCATCATAGACCTTGATCTTGATCTATGGAGGATTCAATGGTTTTAAGAGTTAAGAATAATGGCCACGAGATTCCCATATGCAGAAAGCTTATGGACCGGACCCATGTGTCATATTAGTTGAGCAGACATGTGGGACACATGGAGACTGACAAGTGTGGAGTTTCATTTGTGCCTCTTTGCCCTGAACCATAATGCCTTATATATTTTGCTTTTCCTTTGTACCTCATTATTTCTAATATTAGAACAAAAATGACATTTTTAATTTAGAAACTGAAAGATATTAGAACAAAAATATTGTAAATGAAATATTTTGCATATGCATATTTATAGTTTTTAATTTCTTCAAACTTTTGTATCTTCAAAATTTGTTGAACTTTGAGTTGGATGCACTGTGTTCCAAGCTATAGTCTTTTTAAAAATGACATTTTTATGTGAATCGTATTCTCCTAATTCGAGCTAAAAATGAGAGTTAAACTACTTCATTTTGGCTTACAATATCTAAATCTGACATAAAGCTAGAAGGTGGACAACCTATCAAGAAGCCTACATAGTTCAGTGCATCATGAGAACAACTTGCCTAAAACAAAGAGAACCATTTCCTTTTTCCTTTTCTTCCAACAGCAGCAAAGGTGCCACGGACAGTTGGTCGTACACCACCACAAAGCCGCCGGCGTGGCCATGCTTCCATCCATGTGCGTAGCAGCAGTATTTGCAGCAGAAGTATTTCTATTAGACTTGACCCCAGCTTAAATTTTTAATCACTTTCACCATCGTTAAGCGATAGTGCGATTGGATACTCTCGGCCCGGCTTAGATTACTTAATCACCACTTTTGTTCTCAATCCAGTGGTCGGATGTTGGGTGTTAGGAGTTAACCAGCTAGCTGTAGGCCTATGCTGATACTTGTAGATCACTTCGGATTGTTAGGGCTATTGGGGTCATTACAGGTAGGCTGCCTTTGGCACATCAGGATCTTGAAGGAATACTACGACACAAGAATCATGTTCTTTTTCTTTTCTAGTAGAATTGCTCTAAAGTTGTTGTGTTGAAATGGGGTCTCTTGATCTTACTCTTTGAGTCTTACGTGAGTCCACGATTCTGGTAGAGTTGTAGGAATGGTGAGCAGTTTACCAATTGTTTCATGGGATAGAAGAATAATTTTGGTGTAGGGAAAAAACTTTAGAAGGGAATTATTTTGGTTGGGATGTGAAATGACCTTTCAGTTATTTTGTTGGGATTATGGCAACTGGGTTTAGGGCAAACCTGAATAGTGAAACTATTATATGATATATGATGTGATGTTTATTTGAAACAATTTGCCAATATAGAAACACTTGTGCCAACACATCTAACCGTGACCACTAGTTCTCTTACAAATCATTCAGCTCGATTTTATAAAAGTAAATTTATATACAGATGCAGCCAGACCCACAAATTCCTTTTCAAATAATGGAGCTTCTTTTCCTTAATTTTTTTTTTTGGAAACTATAGAAATGCTGACGGCAAGCTGAGCATTGGCAGGCATACAAAATCCCAATAATTGACCAAATCAATTTGCCACGCACAACTAGGATGACTATTTGAATGAGCAGTCCTCCACTTGATGTAACTGACACAACAACATTGGAACTTGAAGCCACACATCAACTATCTGGAGACTGGCTGATAACGAGAAACAAAACGCTAATTTTTAAATGGTGCGATTCTTTGGGGACATACGTATTCATCTACTCACCCACATGATGTGCATTATCGTCAAATTGGTCATGAATTCACAACCATTTCAGTCCATATATCCTTGCTGCTGCACCCTGAAGCAAGATGGCACCTAAACAGAGGTTGATCGGTTGATCTTGGTCCTGCACCAGGAGACCAAGGAGCACCCAAGAATCTAGCGGTTGCCATCCTGCCGCCACGCTCAGATCCTCACTCTGTCAAGCACATGGCAGGGGTGCTGAAGATGAGGCTAAGTACTTGATAGTATGCAAGCAAACAAAGTGCCACCTATAGGTATATCTTGGTGCGGTGGTCTAAGCTTCGGTCTGGTGTGGGCTTCTGGTTAGTGATGAGTGGTTTGTGTTAAAATACGGCGGAAATGTCGCTAAGGTAACCGTGATGTTGTTTTATGTTCTAATTGCATTGATTAGGGTTGTTTCTGTTTGACCTGAATTATGTATGGGGTGAGGTGTTCCCCATATGTCATTGTTTCACTGGAGGGGAATATTGGTTCAACATACAAAAGGCTTAGATTAGAAGAAAGATATCCAAGAAGGGAAGGGATTAAGACTAGCATATTTTCACATTTGCTACAATGTCTTTGTGAGGCACTGAGAGTGGAAATAATGCCACTGACTGACATGCAATGGGCTTCATATGTACTCCCTCCATCCTAAAATATAAGACATTAGAGGATTCAAAATTTGTACCCAAATATATGGCATCCTAGGGTGTTTTGAAAACTAATTATTCCCAACCTGTCATAAAATCAGCAAAATAACAACCAAACAAGGCATTAAATAGGGGTACATGCGTTATTTCCTCATCTTCTTAACCTGTTGTAAAAATGCTAGGATGTCCTACATTCATGATGGAGGGAGTAACCAACTAACAGCCTGTCTGTCTGTTGGACAGAGTTCAGGATTCTGTTGGATTTAAGATTACAAATTCAACATGCTTAAAAAACATGGAGAGATCAAGATGGGAAGTGGTTCTCTTCTTTACTTCACAACGTCACTGTGCCCTACTTTACTACCCAACATACCCCACAACCAACTATGGGGTGTTTAGTTCCTCCATTTTGCAAAAAGTTTTGGTATTTTAACCCTACTTTCTGCAAAATGGATCTAAACACCATGTTGTGGAAACAACAAACTTTGCATTTTGCATTTGGCACCCAAGAGGTTCAAAAGAGAGAAAAACTCCTTGGAATCCGAGCCGGACTCCCACTACCCTCACACACCCTACCCCATTATGCAAAAATTTTCACTGCATCTAAACATCATCTTGCAAAGTTGTAATGCCAAATTATTTTTCCCAAAATATTCTGCCAAAAACTTTTTGCCACCACGTGTGCATCTAAACATGCCCTATATTATCAGAATATACACGGAGGCAAAATGGGCCTTTTGCTTGCTTCAGAACGCAAAACTCAACATGACTCCTATAGAAGGAGTGAACTTTAATACGCCACGTGCTTCTGTGCTTGGCGGTGGAGCACTCGTGCCGAGCCTTCGCTTTTCACTTGTCACTTGGAGGCGCATGGAACCATTGACTCCTTGGTTCTGTTTGGGCCACCTTGCAAAGGGTCGTCATAGCTTTCGCTTCTTCTCTGAGCTGAGCGTAGGCTTCATGCTTTCATTGGAGGCTCTCACTTTGACGGACCTTCAATCTTCAGTTATTTGGAAAATGTAAAACACACAGCTCACGTAGTACCCTTCGCTATGGGAGGCCAGGTTAGATGTTGATGTTGCTCTAGGATCTCATCGCATCTAATTTGAAACACTAAAGATTGTGACATAAAGATTTTTCTTTGCGGATAACAATTATGGCATAAGTTGCTGAAAGAAATCGGTGCTCGTAGCCTAAGAGGGAAAAATGGTAAATTGGGCAACTTAAAACCTTAACATATGGTCTTCACCCAGTTTGTACAAAATTTAAACTAAAACATACTATCTAGATGTGCAACTACGGTTCATCTAGTGTTCCAATCCACCTAAACAAAAGTTTTGCAACCTATAGCCAATCCTAACTTGATTCTACTCTAAGTAAGTAAAGACACACAAGTTTCAAGAAAGAAGTTCGGAAATATAAAGGAGAGAGTTTGAGAAACGTAAACTCGGCACGTCAATTTTTCCCGTGGTATCGGTGGGCTAAAGCCACCCCTAGTCCAGTATCCAAAGAAGTGATATCTCATCGTCCTCCCCCTCTTGAATCGAAGTCGTCCTCGACGCTCATCATCTTCTCCCAAATATGATTTCAAATATTCAATGTTAAAAGTGGGACTAACTCTAAACTCGAGAGGCAACTCAAGTTTATATGCATTGTCATTTTTTTTCTCAATTATCTTGAAAGGACCAGCAGCTCTTGGCATTAATTTAGACTTTCTTAGCTCTGGAAATCTATCTTTTCTCAAGTTCAACCACACAAAATCACCTACATCAAGATTAATTCCTTCTACCTTTACTACCAGCAATGCAATACTTTTCATTCATCTTTTCAATGTTTTCTTAGTTGTTTAATGAATTTTCAGAATAAAATCAGCACATTCTTTAGCATTAATATGAATCCGCTTGACCGTAGGTAGTAAAAGTTCAGCTCGTGGGTTAAAACCATACACTACCTCAAAAGGACTTACCTTGGTGGTGGAGTGTTTCGCCCTGTTGTAAGCAAATTCTACATGCGGCAAATACTCTTCCCACGTATCCTAATTTTTCTTCAAAACCGCTCTCAACATAGCAGATAATGTTCTATTGACAACCTCGGTTTGACTATCTGTTTTTGGGTGACATATCGTAGAAAACAACAACTTTATCCCCAATTTGTTCCACAATGTGCGCCAAAAGTGACTCAAAAATTTAGCATCGCGATCTGAAATAATAGTAGAGGGCATACCATACACGAGAACAATCTCTTTGAAAAAAGAGGTCAGTGATATGAACAACATCATCATGACAAGGAATAAAGTATGCCATCCACCACAACAAAAATGCTATTCCTCCTCCTCTTAGTTCTATGCAATCCTAAAACAAACTCCATAGAAATATCCGCCCAAGGAATATAAGAACCGGAAGAGGCATATACAAACCATATGGATTTAAATGAGACTTAGCCTTTTGATATATTGTGCAGCGAGTCACGAACCGCTCTACGTCTTGCCTCATCTTTAGCCAAAAGAAGTGTGTGGTCAAAACTTCCTCCATCTTCTTGACACCAAAATATCCTATTAAACTGTCTCCATGCGCCTCCTGCAACAATAAATTAAAAGACGAACGGAACCAATTAGAATGCATATGCGGTTAGCTCTAAACAAGTACCCATCATTCATCACATATTTGCAATTTTCAAACACATCTTTAAAATCAACATAAGTTCATATTATCCCTTAATTGATTCAAGACCAAAAATACGACAATCAAGTTGAGACAACATGGTGTAACGTCTAGACAGAGCATCAGCAATCACATTATCTTCCACTTTCTTATATTTGGATGTAAGGAAAAGATTCAATAAATTCAACCCACTTAGCATGACGTTTGTTCAGTTTTATTTGGCTATGAATATATTTCAAAGATTCATGATGAGAATGTATAAGAAATTCTTTGGGCCAAAAATAATGTTGTCATGTTTTCAAAACTCGCACCAAAGCATATAACTCTTTATCATAAGTAGAATACTTCAGCGATGGACCATTCAATTTCTCACCAAAATAAGCAATGGGTTTACCTCCTTGTAGGAGCACTCCTCCAATCCCAATACCACTTGCACACATTCTAGCTCAAATGTCTTACCAACATCAGGAAGTTGGAGTAGTGGTGCATGTGTTAGCTTCTCCTTTAGCATCTTGAAAGTTTGCTCTTGTGCTGTCCCCCCAATGGAAAGTAACTCCCTTCTTTGTCAACTCGTTCATCGGGGCAGCAATGGTGCTGAAATGTCTCACAAAATACTGATAGAACCCTACAAGTCCATGAAAACTTCTCACCAGCGAAACACTTTGAGTCGGCCACCTCTTGATTGCTTTAATTTTCACCTCATCCACTTCAATTCCCTATGGAGTAACAGCACAACCAAGAAAACCAACTCAATCGGTGCAAAAGGTGCACTTCGCAAGGTTAGCAAACAAACGTGATGCTCTCACATCATCAAAAATAACACAAAGATGATCCATATGTTCAGCATGTGACTTGCTATAAATCAAGATATCATCAAAGTAAACCACCACAAATTTTCTAATGAAAGCACGTAAAACCATATTTTTTTGAGGAAAACAGTAGGGGAGGCCCCTACTGACTTTTTATATTAATAAAAAGTAATGTACAAGGTACACGGCCCTAGGCCAAGAAAAGACCCTAACTAAGCATGTTCAACATTAAGAAAACCTCATTCATCCATCTCATCAAAATTCTAGGTGCTTTAGTCAAATCAAAAGGTATTACCAACAACTCATATCAACCAAATTTTGTCTTATCTTATTTGATGGTAGCCACTACGCAAATCAATCTTTGTAAAAATAATAGCAGCACTCAATTCATCAAGCATGTTATCCGTACGAGGAATAGGGTGACAATAACATAGCATGACAATCCACACACATATGGCATATACCATCTTTCTTAGGAACCAAAAGAACAGGAATAGCAAAAGAACTAAGGCTTTCTCGTACATACCCGCGGTCCAAAAGATCTTGGACTTCTTGCTGAATTTCCTTAGTCTCTTCCAGGTTTGTTCTATACGCCGCGCGATTTGGCAAACTTGCTCCCGAAATCAAATCAATCTGATGTTTAATCCCCCTCAATGGTGGCAACCCCGGGGGTATCTTGTTCGGAAACACATCTTTAAACTCCTGTAAAAGTTTAGTAACAGCAGGAGGCAAAGTGCTAGCTATATCATCAATGGAATATAAAGCATTCTTGCATATCAAAGCATAGCACATCATATTATCAATTTCAGCAAGGTCAGATTTAGTTGGAAGCAAAACAGAACCCTTCAATTTAATGCTTTGCTTATTTCTAGATTTAACATGTAATTCTTCCTTATCAAGTTTAGCTCTTTCTTTATCATCATGCAAATTTTCAGCAGAGGTCATTGGTAGCAAAGTAACTTTCTTTCCTTTATGCATAAGAGTGTACTTATTACTTCTACCATGATGAAGTGCATCAGTATCATATTTCCATGGGTGACCCAATAAAAGAGAACATGCTTGCATATGTACAACATCACAATCAGTAAAATCAGAATATGAGCCAATAGAAAGTGTATCTAAACTGCTTGTGTTACCTTTACCTTGCCCGAATTGTTGAGCCGCTACTCAGCATGGTATGGTTGTGGATGCTTGCATGTGATCAAGCCAAACTTCTTGACCAAATCAGAACTCACCAAGTTGTTGGAACTCCCACTGTCAAATGACGCATGCAACCGGTTGTTGATGATGAAGATGGTGTGAAACAAGTTGTGGCGCTACTGCTTGTCCGGCTTCTCCACCTGTGTGGTAAGAACACGCTGGACGATGATGCTCCTGAAGGTGGCCATCTCCTACAGACCAAAAGCCTCGCTATCCTCGTCGGCGTCGGCGTCATGCTCATCATCATCTTCTACCTCCGAAGTGCTCACATAGCCTCCATCTGCTGTCCTATGTATGCCTGCTGGTTGGGACAGTTGCGCTACACATGTTTCCACCCTTGGCACTTGTGGCACTGGAGTCCATGGCCCGTGGAAGCTCCTCATGACGAACTCCACATTTTTACCTTTTTCTGCTGCTGATGGTGAAGGCGCTGGTGCAGATGTGGAGCTGTTGCTCGCTGGTGGTGAAGTCCTGCTCGACGACATCTTGTTTGGTCCTGTAGTCATCGTCGATCGCGGCGTGAAGGAGGTGCCGAAAGTGCTCTTGTTCTTCTATAGCACGCGCCCCTGCAATTCATTTTCTGCAAGCATAGCAAACTGGAACAACTGGTTAACAATGTTAAATTCATTATAATCAACAATGTCATGAATTTCACCCCTCAAACCAGAATTAAAACAACACATGGAATCCTCAGTCTCCAATACTTTTGTTGCTTAGGGACAAGGTGGGAACAAAACTTTTGTTGTACCGTCATCTCCCAATCAAGGTATCCCTCAGCATTATAATGACCCGAATAAGATGGTATTGAAAACTTAATCTTAGCTTAAGGATCATCCATACCTTGAAGACAGTTGTGGCCACCCATACCATGTGTGTTATTGCGAAGGCGGCGGCGTAGTCGTGCCTGTCGTGTAGCTGCGTGATCTATGTTACCATTGACATCATACACCGAGTCTTCTGGCACATCATCATTGGTTTCCAAATGGTTTTCCAGCTTGGCAACCTTATCTAATAGCATGGATATTTGTCTGTCCAACCTCTCCATAGTGTTAACAATATTGAGTCCATTCAACGCGTTAGTGACTGCCTTCGTGATTGCCTCAGTTTGGCCGTGCTGAGCCTTCTCGACATCATCTTGCAATTGTTCTTGGCTGACACATTCGAAGTCCTTGGGACTACCATCGCCAACTTCAGGTGAACCAGCCATTGATGAACAAAGGGAACAGGTACAAACAACGAAGGTTATCCCTATCAAATACTACTCAGATGACGTGGTGCCTCTTAACACAACAAAAGGAAGCGTCTTGCCAATCTCTTACAAGATTCTTACCGTCGCATAGCATAGGGTGGACAACTGGTATATGGTTCTTACCTCAAGAGAGTGGTACAAAAATTGCAAAGCTCAAATTTTTGCAGAAACCAGAGAGATATGTGGAGCTTGGGAAGGCAACAAAGTAAGTATATGTGGCACATAATTTAGCAACAGATGGTAATGCTGAATAAATATCCAAAGCATGAGTCTAGTTGCTGGCCTAAACGTGTCATAAGAATGAAACTAGATCGTTGCAAAGGAAGTAAGTCAACACAAACAATGAAAAGACCAGCTGAGTAGAAGTGGTTCCTCTCCTATGTGCTCCTTTTTTTTACTTTTGTTTCTTCACACATTGTTTTATTTTTTATTTTTTTAATTTTTCCAATATTTTTCCTTCAACCAGGATCGCACAAAAAGGAAGCACATGAAGTTTCACTACATACGGATGCAAGCTCTGGTCTACAGAAATTCTGGAAGATGTGCTAAAAAAAGAAAAACTCAATTTCGGGTTCGAGATCTCTATCTTCCAAAGGGAATTTTGGAATTCTAATTTTGGCTCGACCGGTTCCCCAGATCACTGTTTGATGAAAAATTTAATTTCACCTGATTTTAAAAAAATTACCCTGTTTCGAGTTCGTAAGCAAAAGTTATGGCCGTTTAAAGTGAAGCTCTCTGAATTAGGGTTTTGAGAGAGGTTGAGGCTAGGGTTTTCATGGTGGAAACGGCAGATGGATGGATCGACTAACTGGTGGAAGAAAATATGCTAAGCCAACAACCAAACTCAGCCTAGGAGATAAACTCAACACTATGGACTCTGAAACTAAATCGTGCAAAGGCTAAAGATGAGGGTTTTGGGAGTGGAAAAAATTAAAAATAGTGGCGAATGATGGTGACAACTATGGCTGATTATGGACTATGGAACGACGGCGAAAAAAGGATGGTAGGAGTGCAAACCTGACGGTATACCTAAGTCTCTGATTACCACTTGATGGGAACGTGAGGGTGCCCGATCTTCTGTCAGGAGGATAACTATCGATTGTCGACAACCCGACACAAGCGATCCGTAGTCCGATCAACAAGATTAGAGCCCGCAATCGAAGCACTAGGTTGTCTCTTGGTTATCAACCGTACTCTGCCCGGTTGACCTCGCCATGAAGGCTAATCCTTGCCTGCAAATCGAAGAACACAAGCAAGAACAAAGAAGAATGCAACAAAGATTGTGAGTGAAAGATTAAGCTCACGAAGCGGGGTCTCACAAACCAATGAACGATGACTGTTCTATGACAGATTAAATCTAAGCAAAGCCCAAACCCTAACTTAGGCGACTCTACTTAATATAAAGTGTTTAGGGGCGTGCAAAACCATGGACGCATCCCTAATGAGCTCCAACACAATACATGGGCCAACGGCCCAAAAGACGGTGGCGCAGCACCCTGACAGATTTTTGGACATCCACTAGTTTTGATGATTCCCATTTACGGACCTGATAATGATGTGGAACTGGTGTCGTTGGAAAGCTTATCTCCTTAGATTTCCATACATATGCGGAACATTGAAATTGGTGCCCATATGCAACCTGGGCGTTAGTTTTAGTGCAAGCTACTTCTGGACTCCGAGGCAGACTGGAACTTGGGATGTTGGGGGCCTCCGGCTTGACTTGGACACCCCATCTGATATTTTCCTCCTCCAAATCCTCCTTCGAATACTTCCCGCTTCTCTCCATTATTCCTTAGTACAATAACATCATTAGGTAGCATACTATTCTTATAATTACTAAATTTATATAGGAACGAGCTGACCTCTTGATTGAAGCGATGTGCACGAGCTCTAGTGATTGGTCCTATAAAAAACTAAAAACTAATTTATTTTAAATCATAAAGATATGAAACTAGTACCAAATGTTTTTTTAATAATATAATCTATATGTTGTTTGCTTTTTTATTTGATTTACTCAAAAAAACAATAGGCATAACGACAAGAAAACAAATACTAGGAACATGAAAAAAATTGGATCCGAACAAGTATAGTGCCAATAGATAGGTTACATTTCTAGAAAAAATTAGCACCCGTTTCATACTTTTTATATAGAATAAATTACTTATGAATCTTTTAGTTTAAACTTGAATATTTTTAATTTTTACAAAATGGAATACCACCTTTGAAACTACCCAAAGGGCGAAATTTATCCGGTTTGGACAGTTGGATGAGTCTTCGTTATCTGGTATTATAGTTAAAGGTTAAAAATCGGACTTTTATGATAGTTCGAGAGTCTAAACTAGACTTTTCCCTTTAAATTGTGATGGCTTGGCTTCCATAGTTTTTTAAACAGTGAAAATTAAAACTTCTTTTATGGCTGGCAACCCAAGCCATGCGAGACAAGTTATTTAATACTGATCTATTTGCGAGATGTATCTTTAATGGGTAAAGAACCCTCTATTGTAGAAGTTCATCATTATGCAAGGTTTCAACTTTCAAGTGTGAGCCATAATTATTATATGATTTATCATTCATCTACATAATTCTAATTACTCACAACACAAGCAACCCCTCCCATCCATGTAGATATAGAGCTTTGTCTATCTCCAATTTCCTCCCTTATCTTTGTTTCATATCTATGATTCTTAAATAAAAAGGAGGAAGAGAGGTAGGTATGATGGTGGATGACCTCAATGCAAAGGAAGATGACGACGATGAGAAGAATGGAGACACCATGGATGAATAAACATCATTGAGCTCCAAAGAAGTGAACAAGGAGGTGCAGAAGAATGACATCATTACTTTTGCATATGGCATGCCACCATCCATCATACCGTGATTGGCATGGAGGTGGATGTTGCAAAATCTATAGATAGTGGGTGGGGCTACACGTTGTTTGTTGATCATTGTGTGGGATGAGGTGGAGGATGGATCTTGTCGTGACCATGACGATCGTTGTTGGCAACAAGTTTGCCTCCAATGCTTGCTCAATCTCATTGGGGTAAAAATTAGGATAGTTATTTTCCCATCCAATTTTATTTTCTAAATATCCTATTTTTTAGCATTTAAGTGAATTTTTTTTAAACTTTTCTCATACACCGATCCATTTTGTAGCCAATTATGTAGCAATAAATCTTAAACATTCCTTCCCGATGCCCCTAGGTCTCCTTAAATAGTGTCACTTTGTATAATTTCCTTATGCTTGCTAGATGGTTATGTGGGAATAAGCACTATAACAAGTCAATGGCCATGCATACAAGGCTCAAGTCCACTAGGCTCTTTAGCATACGGTCAAAGATGAAGCCAATCAGAGCTATGATGCCAAAGGGCATCTTGTGACATATGTGGAGTTTATTAGAGATTTCCTATAGTCAACAAAATTGTTTTTCTAATTCTATCATTTTTATACTTTTTTTTAGTTTTCAGTTTTTATTTTTCATAGGATGTCCCAACCATTTATAAAAAATTTACATTTAAAAATCAATTTTTGAACATGTTTAGAAAATTTGTATTTAGTAACTTTTCCAACAAAATATATTGCATGATAAGTTTGTAAAGTCATTGGGTCTCTTTGGAACTAATTTTTAATTACTCACTGATTACGAATAGTTACTACATGTCCAAATGTAAAACTTATCACAACTTCTCCAACAAGTGTCTCCAGGAAATGAAGGCGTGGTGGTTTTCTGGCGGCAGCTGCCAACTTGCTTATCAGAGTTTATTGTGACCCAGACAAATCTAGGTGATGCTAAAATTGTAACATTTTACACACATTTGCTATTATATAAATAGGTGAAATCGCTACCTTCTGCCTCTCCCCTCATTCAACGCTGCACACACATTCGCTTCACTCGTATGGAGGGAATAGTCTTTGGTGACAACAACTTAACCCCAATCTGATGTAACATTTTGTCTCTAAGTTTCTTTATTTCCTTAGACCTATTTAAATATATGAATAGATATCTCTTTAATTGTTCTCATCTTTCATATTTTATAAAAAGGAAAACGACCATCATTGGCTACTTAACTCTACAAGGTATTTCAGACATTTCACAATTTTAGCAGGTATCGAGATCTATGTATTCTATCAAGAAGTGAGGCTGCCAAACACCCATTACTTACTTATTTTCAATCAAATGACTTTGTTTCCTATATCATAAAATACCCAATATCATTTTTATATAAGGATTTTCAATTTCATATCTAGGTAAAAATATGAAAAATAAAGTAGTTAGAGGTTTGTTCGATCCTTTCCATTCCTACTCGGCATCTTATATTATTAACTTAGCTAGACCTAGAAGTGGCACCAAACAACATCGGGTCTTAAGTAAGCTAAGCATTATTTTCATTGAGATTTAAATGACAGTATTTTGTGCAAAGTTCGGAAGCACCATATATATACTAGTATGATATTATCTTTTGGGCATATTAATAAAAATATCAGTTATCTTTTAGAATATGTCCTAGAGTAGATCTTTCTAGATTGTTTCTTAGTCCTTTTATCATGCATGATGATCATGCCATGTTTATCAACATAATTAAGAAAAAATAAATACATAGAAATAGAAACTATTTATTTGTTAATAATTTCCTAATTTAGTGCTTAATCAATATGTTTATTGGCAGTCAGACAGAATTTATTCTACTATCCCAACCCACATTGTACCCTAGTTAAGATGGTTGCTCCTTACTTCAAATAGAGGTCCCTAGTTAAGTCGGCCACCAATAATGCGCAATCCATTCCATGAACTGAACAAATATCCAACGTTCGTCGTTCTTCCTAGTTAGCAACTTTAGCATTTTTTACACTGTGTTTTACTTTTTTTCCATATAAAATGATATTAGTTCTTGAGAATTTTACTATGATTAAAATAAATGAGGATCATTCTTCACAGTAAAATCAATGGTTGAGATATAAGAGGTACCGAGAGATACCTAGGAAAAAGTATCAAATATGTGGGATCGGTACCAAAATAGGCGGGGCCGGTACAAACATTAATTGAAAAGTTTAATTTGTTTAGATTATGAACTCGTCTAGGAACAGGCAACCTGACATGATTTTGAAGATAACATTTAACATAACAATTTTCACGTCTAACTCAATTAGTTACCATTAGCAAATCCATCCCTCTCTCTCTCCTTTTGCCAAAGATAAAATGAGCGTTTCTTGGACGACCGTGTTCCTGGCCACCACTACACACACAGGTACGGTGGGAAAAAAAAAACTAAACAGGGACCCTATGATTGGTGCCACATCCGGTGCAGGCTTTTCGCATAGTTTACACATGACCCAGGCATTTCTACCAAACCGCCATGTCCCTACTCCCACAGGGCACTATTGCATCCTACAGCCTCCAATATTCTTTGACGCCACCGATCATTTGAGAGCTCACAACTGTGACGCCCCGAGGCCACACGCGGATAAAAAACACCAACCGGGGCGCCCGCGCGCACAGCTGGGAGGGCACAGTTGACGCCGGGATGATTGGCGCTGGATCTCGCCGTGCCGCCGTGGTGGCCTCCCATTGCAGCCTCGCGACAGCCGTCGGGCCCCCGGCGACGCACAGGCTGTACCGGATGAGCACCCCCTCCACGCATGGCTTCCACATACGCCCGGCCTACGGCCTCCCCGATGATTCCTTGATCTGAGTTAGCGAGTAGGGTGTGGGGGTAGCACGACAGCGATCCTGGCGAGCTCGGATCCCGAGCTGCTGCAGTGCTGTAAAAATGGTAGGGTCACACTCACACATCCTTGTGGAGGGTGGAAGCTGGAGAATCGGTGGTTTTCCATGTTAGGTAGATAGTGGCCCTTGCGAGCTGTGACTGTAACGTGATCATGATTTTTACTAAGATTGATTGTTAGTGATGGATCAATTGTCCTGCGGTTTAAGATGTATGAATTCTACAATAAAAAGAGATGCAATTAGATAATGTGATCCTTGAATCCATCGAACAAAAATACTTATCCAATGGCATATTTTGCACTAAATATGGTACACTAGAAGGTGATACATGTTCACTAGTTTTATTGGAACACTTGTAGCTAACGTTTTGCTTGGACCTCCAAGCATGTCCAAAATATAGCTCATGCAATACAATACTTGACATGAAAGTATTTCAAAAGGCAACGTTTTAAAAAAGTTCAATCGGAGCACTGTTTTTTTAAATAAAATACACATTTTGACTGAAATGTATTTACCAAATCTAACAAATTGTAGGCTATTGGAGTACTAATGAAATATTCATAATCTTATAAAATCTTTGATATATGATTTTATTTGCTGTTGCATAAATATCCATCAGAATATGTGTATATGTGAGTGTGGATATTGTTTACACGGGATCTTAATGTGTGTGTTCACATAGCAGTTAGCACAACCCACACTCTACATTCCGATCATATAATACTCAAAGTCCAAGCACACATCTACACTTGATAAATCACACCACACGTAGCACAGAGGCTCATCAGACATATAAAGAGCCCCGCAGCCCTCCCAATAAACCACACAGCACATCGACATCTCAAGGCTCAAGCTCCCTTCCTTCTCAAGAGCGGAGACCACATCACCAGCCGCAACCAAAGACGGGAGGAGCCACAGCCACCACAGAGACGCGCCGCCGCCACAGCGAGCCATGAAGAAGCCTTCCACTCTCCTCCGGTCCTTCTCCTCGCGCCTCTCCGCGCGGCTCGCGCCGTCGCCGGCGGTGGCGCCGTGGCCGCCGGTTCGGTCCGCGTACGACCGCTGGCTCGCCGCAGAGATCGACGAGCTCCGCGGCGACCCGCTGGCGCCGTACACCAGCGCCGCGTGGCTCGGGCGCGCGATCGGCCTCGCCGTGGCCGCGCAGAGGCGCCTCGTCGCGTCCGCGTCGGGAGCGGCCACCGCGGCCGCCGGCGTCGACCGGAAGACCGTCGACGAGTGCGTCGAGGACACCGCGGAGCTGCTCGACGCCTGCGCCGGCATCCGGGAACGGCTCGACATGCTCAGGAGCTACGTCACCGCCATGCGCATCGCGCTGCACTGGCTCGAAGGCCACGGCGGCGAGGCGGCGGCCGCGCGGCGCGCCGCGGCGGCGTTCGCGGAGTGCGAGGCCGTGGAGCGGCGGTGCGGCGCCGAGCTCGCCAAGTGCGGCTCCAACCTCCGCAAGCTCGGCGAGCGGGCGCTGGTGCACGCCAGGCAGCCCGCTGGTGCCGGGGCCGCGCACCAGGACGGCGAGGAGCTGTCCGGCGCGCGCGCTCTTGCGCTGCTCGCGGTCGGCGCGCTGGGCGGCGCGTTGGCGTTCCGGCCGCGCCGCGCCGTGTCAGGCGTGGCGTACCGCACCGGCGGCTGCAAGTCCGTGGCGCAGTGGGAGTTGGAGCTCCAGGAGGTGCAGAGGCACGTCAAGGAAGAGTACGACCGGCGCAGGAAGGACGGCGTGCCGTGCATGGCCGAGCTCGAGGCCGTGGCGGCGGCCCGGCGGGCTGTGAGACGCGCTGTGGCCGGCGGGCGGCGGTGCCCGGAGGCAGTTGCCGCTGCTGCGAGGCGACGGTGCGACGAGCTGGAGGAGACGGTGTCGGCGTTCGAGGAGAAGGTCGGCGAGCTGCACAGAGAGTTGATAGCTGTTAGGATGGTGCTCCTGGAGAGGGCTCAGAGAGCAAGGGGGCATGAACCGCTTAGGCTCCCCAGGATTTGAGGCAAAACAAAAAAAATCATAGAATTTGGTGTACATAAACATTTTGATAGAAATTTTTGACCTCATCTTTTGGTTACAGAATCTGAGCAGATTGAGAGTATCAGACTGTGACTACATATAGTTCTTGCTTTTGAATATCAACCTATTTTAGGATCGGAGGTTTAGAAATTAGAACTCAGCTGCTTGAGGTGCCAAAAATTAAAGTTATACTTAATCTTCTTGCGAAACATTCGTAGGAGCAACTAGATGTCTAATTCATAAAGCATATATAGGGATTAGGGCTCTTAATTTGTACCTAAGGCTCCTCAATCCCGGTAATAATAAAATCTGGGAGACCCAATTACAAGTATTCTAATGTAAAAAAAATCTAGCTAGCTATTTTCTGGGCTACTCCATTTACTTTCCTCAAATAATGTGTGACTCCCATAGTCTTCTCTGCTATGTCCGCACAATGCATGAAAATCACTGTTCCTTCGCTACAACTTCGAGAGACTGAGCCAACAGATTCTAGGTATGCAAAAATCGGAAATATTTTCATAGGTGTCGTTACTCATTACCGTATTCTTGTGATTTTTTAAAACACAGTACAGACGTAGATGTTCATATACACGCACGCACACTCACCCCTGTTAATACACGCACGCATCCCTAAGATTGATGAAGCCACCACATGCGGCTCACTATCGACGGGCACGTCACCTACCACTGAAAAAATAGTGCTGGTTAAATCCTGAAATAAATTCAGGAAAATGCGAGCAACTGTGTGAGTCTAGGACTCGAATCCGGGTAGACGGGTTCCACCACAAAAGAACCTTAACAACAGTTCGCTTCTTGTGGTTTTTTTGGCTGTATGTGTCCTAATTGTATATAGAGATCGAAAATATTTTTTCAAGAATTTTTATCACCTTGATGTAAAAATGTTAAAAATTAGTAAAGCTTCTTTTATAAAAAAAATAGTCTGCATCATTTTTCCTGTTCGAAAATCCCTTGTCGATGTGCTAGGTCACACGGTTGCTTAGTTGGTGTGCCAAGTCATACAGTATTGGGCCTTCGTACAACTCGGCCCGCCCATCCACACACCCAAAAACGTCAGCAGGGCCCATGAATTCCAGCGGCGGCCGGTGGGGTCGTCCAGGGTGTCACCAGGGCCCGCGGTGCAGCAGCTAGCTATCACTTGTACTGCAAATTTCATAGCCATTGCCGGAAGAAGAGTGCATATGTTATTGGGCATTTTTTCTTATATTCAGCCAAATTTATTCGCCATCACCTAAAAACTAACGTCGCCCATTTAACTTTTGGTCCATGTGGACCAAGAGAAAGGTGCACAGTTAAACTAGATTCAGCCCATTAATAGATTTTTGTTTTTTTATGTGTGAAGAGAGATGATCTGTTATAGGTTTTTTCGTTTTGTTTTCTTTTTTTCTTTTCTACTTTTACCGTCTCCATCACTTTTTCATTCCTTTTCAATTTATTATTCCGTTTCTACCACTTTTAATTTTTTATTTACTTTTTTCTCTTATCAATTTTCGTTTATTTTATTTCTTTTCTTATTTTCCCTTTTACATACCTTTTTTCAATTTTTAATATTTCCTTTTTATATTCATTTAATTATTTATATTTTTTCCTTTCTCTCTTGTAACAATTTTGTGTCATTTTTTTCTTATCTTTTTCTCATTTTTTATTTTCAGTTAATACTAAATTTCTTCTATTTTTATTTTCTTTTTATTTTCCTCGTTGGTGATACTATTTTTTTACTTTTATAATTTCAATTTTAAATTTATTTGTAACTTTTTAATTTATTCTCTTTTTCATTCTTTTCTTTTATTTTTTTCCATTTTTCTTTTTAACTAGTTTTATTTTTATTGATGTTGATGCATTTGTTCTTTATAAAAAATTATTTATCTATATGTAACTAATTTCTTCACAAACTAAATTATTTGTTTGTTTTGTAGATTAAATTGTTCGGCCATATTGATTTATTTGTTCGCGATATTTATTTTCTATTGTTTAGTTTATACAATCAATGTTCGTTATGTTTAATATTTTGTTCATGGTACATTATTATTTGTTCATTATGTTTAATTTTTTATTTATTAAAATAGTTATTTGTTCGTGTTGTTAAAATATTCGTTCCCAGTATCCGAAATTAACGATTTATTTTTAAAGAAAATGTTTTAAAAAAGTATCGTGCAAACATAGGCAAGTATGATCTTGTTTTAAAATCTTATCATAAGAAAGATAATGGTACAGTCGAAATTTAATTTAAATGCTCAGTTTAATAGTTATAGCTTTTTTAGTTTCGAAATTCCATGCATGTGGATGACGTCATGATTGTTGTGCTTTTTTCTGCATGCATGCACCTAAATTCTCCCACAAGTGATGGCTCACCGCTCCTGGCCGGGGTGGGGGCATGTGAGCAGCTAACAGCACGCGCGCCGGAGATTTACTGCACTGGAGCCTACAATTAGACCTCGTTTGGTTTTTTAAGTTGCTTCACATTGAATGTTCGGATATCAATTCGAGTGTTCATGTGCCAACTTAATATAGAACTAATTGCCAAACGAGACCTTACTAATTACCAGGCCGATCGCCGAGGGCAACAAGCGCGTGTGATCGAGGATCGAGGAGGAAGATCATCGGCCCGATGGACGTGGAGGCGGGCATCTGGGCAGTGGAGGGCGCCGTGGCGGCGGCGGCGAAAGCGGGGTCGAACTTGAAGGCACCCGGCAATGGTGCTGGTGCAGCTTTATCCAGCGCCGGGATGGTGCCGCTGTCCAAGGTGGCCTTCGGCGGCGGCATGTCCCAGGTTTTCATCACCGTTGCATTTATGAATCTTGTTTTTATGAAAGAGAATTTATCAGGAAGAACTACTTGATGAACTACAATTCGAGTTGCATTTATTTATGAATCTTGTTTTTAAGTCAAACGTCCAATCGCTCAAGTTTCCTTCATATGTTTTTTCTGTTGCTTAATTTGGAGATTAATTATTTGAAGTAACTGATAGCCTTGGTGTTTGAGATTATACGGTTCAAGTCCTGGGAATGTATGAAATTCCAACCAAATTAGCACGAAATAGAACCATGCATGTTTTGGTGCAGGGAGCACTAGCAACAGCAGGAAAATAGCCGGAACTCATGGGCTGTGGCTAAGTGAGGCCCAGCGTACCCTCAAATATTCAGCCCATTACCACTAGCCTTCGTCACTGTTTTGTTGGGCTCCACACCTTTATAGGAGATGACATCACAGTAGGAAGGCCAGCTGCTTCGTTTTTCCTCTCGCCATTTTGTCCTTCTCATTTCAGTTAGAAAAGATACTTATATTTGTTCACATGCTCTCTCCAATACTTCTGATTTCAGTTAGAAAAGATACTGAGTGAATATTTACGATCCATACCCCCAAGCCTAAATGGCAGTAGCTGGGTTAAAAGTTAAATTAAATGCATAGCACTGTTTAGTCCGCGGCAACCCATTTAGGCGCCAAGCAACGCCTTTATTCAATCACGGCCGTTGGATGTGAAACCGACGCTTCTGAGTTGAAGTCGATCGCCCGTCCAGACTCTTGCCGAGTTCCATCAACTGCTACCCGAGCTAAAAGTTCTGACGAAACTGAATGGCAGTGCGGTTGCCGGACACAGGTCCAAGAACAGGCCGTGATAATCCAACTTATTGATCACTACCTATTCTAACCCTGCTATGCCGTTTGGATCAAGTCTACAAGTTTCTCCCTCCCTCTTTGGATCAAGTCTAAAAGTTTCTCCAAGCTCGGGGCAAGGCTGGCTTGAAGAGGGGCGTGATCGGCATGGGCTCCACTGCGCAACTGCCGGTTCGTTTCGGAGGCAAAGGGAGCACGCAAACGCGGCCCAGAAACCCGAAAAAAACGTTGTGCCGTTTCTCTACGGAATCGCTGAAGATAACACAATGGCGGCGGCGCAGTGCACTCGTCCGGGTCCGGCGCGATCGAGCCGTGGGCTGCTCGAACACGGCCGGAGATCGTCGGAGAGCATCTAACAGAACATCTCGATCGATCGACACCAGCTCGTCTCCTGTGTCCTGACAGACCGATAGATCGCGATGGACGACGAGACGGGCGCCAGGGCGGCGGCGGCGCCACCAGCGGACGCGGAGGAGGAGGAGGCGGCGTGGAAGGCGCCGGCGGCGATGGTGCTGGTGCAGCTGTTCAACACGGGGATGGTGCTGCTGTCCAAGGTGGCCATCGGCGGCGGCATGTTCGTCCTCGCGCTCCTTGCCTACCGCAGCCTCTTCGGCGCCGCCATCATCCTCCCCCTCGCGCTCCTCCGTGAGAGGTGCGTCGTCGCGTCCGGCGTCCGCGTCCGTCCAGCAGGTCGCTAATACTCCATCAGAAGCTAATTAAACTAGCGACCTCTTTGCTCCGTCCGCAAATCATTCTAGAAATTTTATGATAGATTAACAAGAAGAAAAATGACCATATTAATTTATGCACTTTTTAAATTGGGTAAAATAATTTATTTTTAAGGCAAATTTTGAATCTAAAATGACTTCTATTTTTGAGATGGAGTGAGTACTCCCTCCATTTCAAATTGTAGTTTGTTTTGAAAAATTTAGATATACAATCGTGTCTAGATACATAGTAAAATTTATGTACCTAGATTTTCCAAAATGACCTCCAATTTAGAACGGAGGGAGTAGATCACTGTAAACGAAGATAGGTTCGATGGAGGGAGCATCGATAATTTGGGTATAAAAGAATGCAGTGTGGAATCTAAGGTCCCGCTTAAATCTTGGAAAACTCTTGTCTTTTCCTAGTTTCAAATTGCTTCAATTACTTTTAATTTGCATCTTTGTGTAGGGGGAAGTGGAAAGAGATGGACTGGCACGCTGCTGGATGGATCTTCCTTAATGCATTCATCGGGTATATAAATGTTCAAGTTATTCTGAGGCTCCGAATTTGTGTCATCAACTCTTTTTAAAGCATCACGTGCTAACTTCTGTTCCAGTTTATCGAACTATAAAATATTCTAAAAATTATAATGTTTAAAAAAGTAACATGGAGGCATACCTACACAATTTCTTTTCATAGTCAATCCGAACCTTCATGTTTCAAGGAGTTGTTGGTGGTAAAACCTTAAGTCTTTAGGGGCATCAATCTGATCATGACTCGTGTTGATCTACTCGTACCTAAATGTGATGCAGATATGCCGTACCAATGAGCCTATACTACTATGGCCTGCAAGACACAACGGCATCCTATGCCATCATATTCCTGAACATAATTCCTCTGACAACCTTCATCCTCTCCTTCATCCTCAGGTAGAGTTCTCTAATTTGTACTCCCTCTGTTCCAAAACGACTAATAATTTGTTCCAAAACGACTAATAATTTGGGACGGAGGGAGTGTCACGTACATGCTCTCTCATGCTGCCCCATCTCCCTCTCATCCCAAATCTCAATTTTCGATATTGCATCAGACTATATATTTTACATTTACATCCTTTCATGTCTCTGTTTCCTAATAGCAACGCTCCCACTCAATTCAGAGTTCAGATGCATATAACTGCATAATTTATTGCAAATAAACAAATATATAAACTCTGAACTGAAACACAGATGCCTGTATATATTGTTCTTGCATCAGAATGGAGGCACTGCACATCAGAAGCGTGGCAGGATTGCTTAAGATTACGGGACTTTTGCTCTCTGTCGGCGGCACAATGATCATCAGCCTGTACAAGGGAGAGGTTTTGCATCTCTGGAACCCTATCCTTCACAGTCACAGTGAAGAGCATGTGGATGTCGCAAGTCATCAGCTGCGTGGAACGATCCTGTTGGCAGGCAGCAGCTTCATGTTTGCTTGCTGGTATCTAATTCAGGTAATGATGGCCGTCACTCTGACCATGTTTAGTTTTAGAGTAAATTTAATTTGGCTGAGAATATTTTGCTTTTCTGATTTTTGGCCATGTACAGTCCAAGGTTCTCAAGGTGTATCCATACAAATACTGGTCGTCCATGGCGACGTGCTTGGTTGGAGGGTTGCAGACTGCAGTTGCAGGAGTTATAGTGAGGAGGGACAAGGACGCCTGGAAGATAGGATGGGACATAAACCTTCTGACCATTGTGTACTCGGTAACTGATCTAAACTTTTGTCAGAAACCTAGATGATAATTTGTGGTGCAGACTAATGCTATCGCTTCTCTTTGAAGGTTTGATGAAGCTAGTTTCAAATGCTATCGCTCCCGTTTGAATGTTTTTCACTGAAGCTAGTAGTAGAGCTGTGTATACCGGGCAGTTCGAAGGAAAATAATATTAGCACTTGGTGCAGGGGGCACTCGCAACTGCTGGAAAATATAGCTTGAACTCATGGGCTGTGGCTAAGAAAGGCCCGTCATATCCCCCCATGTTCAGCCCATTGTCTGTAGTCTTTACTGTTGTGCTGGGCTCCGTTTTCATAGGTGACGACATCACTGTGGGAAGGTCCGTTGTTCTCCGTTGCTTTTTTTTTTTTTTACTTTTTTTCTCTCACTCTCCATCTACATGTACTGTCTTTTTTCTTGAGTAACTAAAAAAGGGCACTTCTGCTCATGCCATCTCTCTCAAATACTCACTAATCTTGAAACAGGTTAATTAATTAGCACAAGTAATGCATTGTTTGTTTTGATGGCATTTTGTCGGGACTGGTTGTGTTATATTGGATTGTTGCTCTTCTTAATTAGTATCTTCTGAACATGCAGCCTCATTGGGACAACTCTGGTGATTGTTGGGACCTACGTCTTCCTCTGGGCCAAAGCAAACGAGCTACCACCTGAAAAGTAAAGTTGTGACGGTACGGTACAAAGTTACAGAAAACCACGGAACAGATACTGCTTGTTTCAATGGCGGATGATCCAGCAACTTCGATGAATATGGTGGACGCATCCGTTCTAGTAGTAACAAGTAACAACTAGACATTGAAGAAGCTAATGGAGTCACCGGGCCCTGGGTTTATTTGCCCTTGGTTTGTATTGTGCACATACGTCGTTTCGTTGAGACTAATAGTTTGTTGGTTGCCTCCTCGTCGTTTTGCGCGGCGTGGAGGCAAAAGGTGAGGTTAGTAGGGCGGGTTGGCTGCCACCCTCGTGGACGGGGGGAACCTATATATTTTCGGGAAGTTATTTTGCTAAGTATCTTCCATCGTATAAGATTCGTGCAATCGTATGGCACCGATATGAACTGAGTGCAGCGGTCATGTTCGACGCATGCAAGCTCCGCTGGACGGGACATCGCACGCGAGTGGGCACCAGTGAGTGGCAGATTCACGTGCGCAGGAAGCATGTAAGTGCGGACACGTGGTGGATTAAGATTGGAGTGCATATGCAGGTGGGGTGTTTTGATTGAATCGAATTTTCAAATGAATTTTTCTCTCAATTCTTACATCCGTTTTGGGAACAGTTTGGAGTAGAGATGCTTATTATAAACACAATAAAAGAGTAGCAATATGCACGTATTTAGTTTTTTACTTTTTTCTATAAAGAATCATTTATATCAAAAGACTTGTTAACAATAATGTTGAAATGTTGACCTAGTTTTCATTTGATGTTTAACTACGCGACTCACAATGTTGATAGGTGTAAAACTCAATCAACTTTTTGAATGTATCATTGTAACATTTACAATTTAGAATTTCAACATTCCGACTTTACAGTTTCAACATTTGAACATAAAATATTGGACGTGTGTTTAAAAATTGTTGAAGTAAATTTTATAGAAATGTTGAACAAACCATTTCAAATTGTTGAAAGCACATATTTATGAACTGAATGAATTATGGAAGTATTCAAAGAAGGTGTTTAAAATAAATATGGAATAGAAAGGGAAAATGAAAAAAAAAGAAACTAGGACGGCCTTTTTTCTGTCCACTGAGCACGCGTGTCTGGCCGAAGTGGGCCTTATTTTCCTTCCCTTGCTGTGCCTACCTGCCTGTCGGTCTGCCTACCCGTGGGCTTATTCAATGGGCTGTTATTGGATTAAAGGTGGAACGGACACGCGTTATTGAAACAACTATGTAGGTCCAAACGTGCATGGAACAACTATGGAAGAGCTTGCCAATGGCGAGGAGGTGGAACGGAACCATGGAGGCGCCATCCTCGTTGGGGGTGAGCGACTTGCACATCGTTGTGGCGCTGTACTTTGCCGTCGTGACCCTTCTCCACTAGGTAGGGCACGACTCTGTAGGAGGCCACCAGGTGCAGCAACGGATCGGCCACTAGTACAGAATACCTTTCATCCACCCTTTTTTATCCCGGCCGGTGTTGGAATCCGGAACTAATGAAGACTTTAGTTCCAGGTCAAGCTAAGAACTGGAGGGGAGGAGATACGTGTCTTTTATCCCGGTTGGAGCTACCAACAGGGATAAAAAACTGCAATATATATTAGTCCTGGTTGTAGCTTCAGACCTATACTAAAATGTCCCTTTTAGTCCTGGACAAAATCAACAACCTGGACAAAAGGTGCGAGCCGTCTAAAGCACAATATCTTTTTTTATTCCTCTCCGATGCCACTCTCTCCCTTCTTATCTTCTTGCTGCAACCACTTATCTCCCCACCATTATCCTCTCCTTTCTCCCCACCCTTATCCTCTGGCAGCTCTCTCCTCTTCTCCCACGGTGCCGTGAGCACAGCAGCAAAGCGGCCGGCGCCATGAGCTCCTCCTCCCCTCCCTTGATTCTTCCTCGTGCACGGGAGCAGGGGGGGCACATGGGAGCAGCGGCGAAGCTGGAGCAGCAACCGGTGCTTGGCGGGCATGCGGGCCCCTAGCGGGGCCGCGTCGTCTGGTGCGCTACGGCCGTGCGGGACCTCGGCGGCCACAGCTACAACGGGCGTGTGGGACCCCGGCGCGCGGCGGGCATGCGGGACCCTGGCGGCTGCGGCTGCGGCAGCCGGCGCGTGCGAGACCCTGGCGTGCGGGACCCCGGTGGCTGCGGCTGCGGCGGCCAGCGCGCGCGGGGAACCGCCCCTCTCCTCCCTTCTTCATCCTCACGGGAGCAGTGGCGGGCGGCGCGGCCCGACCCCGCTTTGGCCGGCGCACGGCGGGTGGCGGCGTGGACAGCCTGGCCATACATTTTTTAAAAAATATGTATATATGGCTGGATTGATTTATGAATGATTTGTCTGTGGTTGTGATTGATTTTGTGAATGATTGATTTGGGACTGTAATTAATTATGTAATTGCAATTTTGGAGAAATCTTTGGATTTGAAGAAGCGGGACTGCGGATGAGCTGGTGAGCCGATTTTTTATTGAAAAATCACATTAGTCCCAGGTTGAATGCTGCCGGAACAAAAAGCTTGGGCACATTTTTTTTTGAAGGAAAAGAGGAGGGGCGCGCCCGTACTGAGATTTTATTTAAAGAAAGGTAAAATGATTATGTAACTGAACAGAAAAGATTAAAAGAGAAAAAAACAGAAAAAAATCGCAGAAAGTTTGTTACAGTGATTGTAACCAGCCATTGAGGGAAGCTACAAAATCTGGCTTTGCCCTGTGGAAAAGAAGTGACATCTCTGAGATGAATCTTCCTTTGCAGTTTTCCACCGTCGGGTCAACGTCCTTGAAGATCCAGTCATTTCTTGTTGTCCATATACTCCAAGACATGAGAATGATTATTTCCATGAAGATGGGGACCTGAAGTTTGTCCTTGATGAGATTGTAGATAGTTAGCAGAGGCCTGGTTGTGATTACTGCTGCTCCAATTGATGCCCAGCATGCTTTTGCAAAATTACATCGTAGAAACAGATGTGTGACCGTCTCTAGCTTTTGGAGAATACAAAGATCACAAGTGCGAGTTTCCAGGTCCATGTTTCTTCTTCTGAGGATATCTCTCGTGCTTAGCTGATCACGAAGGAGTAGCCAGAAAAAAACCTTGTGCTTCATCTGACATTTTGAGGCCTAAATCCATTTGAAAAGGGGGTGTACTGCTCGCTGCCCAATTAACGCTTTATATACCTTGGATGCTGAGAATAACGGACTACCCCAGCTGTAATACTAGAGATCCTTTTCTTCAAGTGGTTGCAAAAAAGATTGATGGAGATATTGAGCTGCTGGAATTGTTGATGATCTTGGATTGATAGTGGGAGGTGGAAGTTATTCAGTAAGTTTGATCCGGAGGTTGCTTTCTTGAAAGTGATCAATCTGTCTTTGGCAAAGGAGAGCAGCTCTGTACAAGAAGAAGATAAAGGCTGTCTATTCCAGGTATCAGACCAAAAGAGTACAGTCGATCCATCTGCAATTCTGACTTGGGTTAGGGTTTTGTAGGTATCCAGCAGTTTGACGATGTCCTTCCACCAGAAAGAGCCCTTGGCTCTTTGTCCTGGGAGGGACCCATCGTTATAGTATGTACTCCAAATTAGTTTAACCTATGGTATGTCCATCCTCATGTAGAATTTGTGCAAGAACTTGAGGAGCAATGAGTTATTGTGTGCAGATAGGTCTATTACTCCAAGCCCACCTTCTTTCTTCGGGAGATAGACCATGCTCCATGCAGTTTTGGAGGGCTTCTTGGAATTGAGGTCCGATCCTTTCCAGAGGATTACTCCTTTGTGCAACTTCAAGGATGAAAGATGGAAGACTGCTGATGAGGAGAAGATTGTGTTGACCATTTCCAATTTACTCCCTTGGGAGAGGAAAGATGAAGTACAAGAAAGTCTTCTCTCAATTCTTTGAATCAGAGGTAGGAAGTCTTCAATATTGGGCTTGGTGGTTCCTAGGGGCAGTCCTAAGTAAGTGAAGGGAAGGCTTCCTTGTTGGCAGTTGAGAAGTTCTGAGAGCTGGTTCAATTTTTCCTGAATACTAGTGGGCCATGGACTATTGAGTTATTGTGTACTAGTGGGCCATGGACAACGCGGCCGGGTCGGCCTTGGATGGCAGCTTCGCGGCCACCTCCTTGGAGTGAGGGCCTTGCCGCCGGCGCCCACATGGGACTCGAGCAGACCCAGCTCGATGGCAGTCGTCCTGAGCGTCATGGGCAGGATTGCCGACGGCACTAGCTGCAGCGCCAAGTATGGGAGTGGTTGTGAGAGCTGGCGTGACGGTGATGGACAATAGCATTCTATTCTCTAAATAAATTAATAATCACCCCATGCAAATGAAAACTGGCTTCCGAATAAGCTAGCTCGTGATGCACACGGCAGAATACTATGTTGTGTCGGTCTAGATTCAGAATCTGCAAACCAATTCATAGAACTACCTTACACTACAAAACCGGATAACTATTAAAACCGGATAAATTTGGCCATTAGTGTGGTTTTGAAGGTGGTTTGTATTTTTTTTAAAAAATAAAAAATTCTAGTTAGATCTAAAAAATTAAAACTAATTTATTTTAAATCAGAAAAATATGAAACTAGTACCAACATTTTTCTAAAAATACGACCTATCTATTATTGCTCTTTTTTGAATCTTATTTATTCAAAAATAATAGGCATAACTACAAGCAACCAAATACTATGAATATAAAAAAATTCGATACAAATAACTGACAAGGATAGTGCCAATAGATAGTTTTTATTTTTAGAAAAAATTTGATATCCATTTCATATTTTTTTGATTTAAAATGAATTACTTATGAACTTTTTAGTTTAAATTTTAATATTTTTAATTTTCACAAAATAGAAAATCACCTTCGAAATCAGCCTAAGGGCCAAATTTTTCCGGTTTTGACAGCTCGATGGTCTTTCTTATCTAGTTATATAGTTTGAGGTTGAAAATCGGACTTTCGTGATAATCGAAGGGTGTAAACCGGACTTTTCCCTTTCTAATATCGACTTCGTAAAAGTGAGCCACCAAACATAGGACACTAGATTTTCTTGCCATTAGGTGTGTTTTCCCTATGTTGTAGTATTTCTCCTTGTATTTCACACCTCAATGGACCATTTTACACCTCCTCCTAGCGCCCAGACGCGGAACACATCCAAACCCCTCGCATCACCCCTCCCGCCCCATCACCACCGTGCTGCCCTGCTGCAGGTGCCCCACCTCCGCTATCTCAGCCGCGGCTTCCGACCTCCTCTCCCCCGCGTCCTCCCTCAAGTCCCGGCTCGCCCCCAGGACACCCTCCACGGCCTCTTCCTCCTCTCCCCCGCACCCTCCCTCAAGTCCCGCCTCACCCCAGGACACCCTCTACGGCCTCTTCCTCCTCTCCTTCTCGCCCACCCTTGCCGCTCGCCGCCCTCGCTGGCTATGACTATGTCATTGTCGACATGGAGCATAGCTCGAACGGGATCCCCGAGGAACTCGCCTTCCTCCACGCGCTCGACGCCGCGCGCACCCCCGCTGTGCTCCGCCTCCAGAGGCCAGCGCCGTCTGGGACAAGAATGCTTTCGACCTCGGCCCCGCGGGCCTCATGCTTCCCGCCGTCGAGTCCCTGACCGCCGCCACTGAGGCGGTCGCCCACTGCCGCTTCCCGCCGTTGAGCACACCCCCCCCCCCCCCCCCCCCCGCCCCCCCGCCGCAGACGAGGCGGTCGCCCACTGCCGCTACCCGCCATATGGCGTCCGCGGCGCTGCGCACCACATCGTTCACGCCTCCGCCTATGACTTTGACGACTCCTACCTCTCCCGTTGCAAGGATGACACGCTCATCATCTGCCAGGTCGAGACCACCGCGATTGTGGAGGTCGACGCCATCGCCGCCGTCGACGGTGTGGACGTCGTGCAGATGGACCTGCTCGACCTGTCGGCCAGCATGGGCTATCTCTGGGACCTGGGAAGAGGAAGGTGCTGGCGGCACTGAGGGAGACCGAGAGGAAAGGTGCTAGAGGCCAGGAAGAAGAAGGTGGCACGTGGTGCAAAATAATAAAAAGGGGTAAAATTGTCGATTAAGGTGCCAGATACAAGGAGAAATACTACACAAGAGAAAATACACCTAATGGTAAATCAAGTGTCACATGTTTGAAGGTCCATTTTTCGAAGTCGACGTTAGAAATGGTAAAACTGCGAAGTGATGTTTGGGGTAATTGAGTGACAACATAGTTAATGGGACTAATGAGTTTGTGAGTCAAGGTTTGTAGCATTTCTAGGTCTCATGAATGGAGTCCAATCTATATACAAGATGGTCTAATTCGTTGTCAAGATGTCCAAGATGCAGTGAAAACCAGAGATAGAATATATTTGAGGGGTGGACAAGGTTCAGTAGGAAAATGGCGACCAGTTGAACCGACTGCGTGGAAAATGAACCAGTGCATTGGTAGTAGCAACAACAATCAAGTGCTGAGAAACCAAGTAGCACCGGATGAACCGACGCTATAAGAAGGGAGGCGTCGGTGCAACGGGGAAATGTCATGGCGATCAAGTGAAGAAATACCAGAGGCACCAGTTAAACCGACGGACCTAGCAGACGCGTCAGTTCATTAGTGTTGTGATTACTTAGGGGCGTTTTGGAGCTGCAGAAGCCATGGGCTGGAATCCTCTTCAGCACCGGATAAACTGACGCCCCGTCGGTGCATTGCGTCGGTGTAATGACATCAATAGAAGAGAGATGTTGGAGTTCAACGGCTAGGAGGTAGGATTAGTGTGACTGGTTAAACCGACGGTGGTAACTGATTTAACCGACCCTTTTATGCTTTTTTGGGTAAAAGCATATAACGGCTAGTATTGGACCTCTAGCCTATATAGGGCCTCACCCTGGGTCATTTGAGGCTGTTGGAGTTCGTGTAAAGCTAACCAATATACTAAAGATGTTCTCCAAGTCATCCAAGAGCTCATTGATCATATGCATAGGTTTAGCGCAAGCTTTGTAAGTAAGAGTGCTAGGCTAGCTCAAGTTTGAGTGAGAGAGTAAGGTTTAGTTTCCTTGTGCTGGTTCTTGAGTGAACCACCTTTGTATCTCGGTGTGTCGATCCCTTGGAGGTTTGGTGGCTCGTCGACAAGTCATCGACCCTCCGGTTTGGTGTGGAGCGGCGACGATGACTTTGTGCGGAGGATGTGGATACCTCCTTTCTTGGTGGAGAAGCTCCTTAGTAGAAAGCGACATTAAAGTGACTGGGGACTTGGCAAGAGCCTTGGTGGCGAGTCAAGAAGAGTCCCGGAAGAAACTTGGTAACCGAGAAGTAGTACTCTTAGTGAGTGCTTCAACAATATGGACTAGGGATGACCTTGTGCCTACTGATACCACGGGATAAATATTCATGTAGAGAGTTTGCTTCCCTTCATCCCCTACCTTTAAGCTTCCGAATTTCATATTGCAAACTTGTGTGCCTTTATCTTTCTTAGTGTAGTATAATGCTAGGATTGGCTATAGGTTACAAAACTCTTTCGGATGGGAATTTCACACTAGAAGAACCCTAGTTGCACATCTAGATAACATATATATTATAGTTTATATTTTTGTGCAAACTAGCTTGAGCCATAGGTTAAGGTTTTAATTTGCCTAATTCACCTCCTTTCCTTCTTAGACTGTCAGCACCGAATCCTTTCAGATCTCGCAATTCCCACCCACACGCGCAGACCCGTGGACCATGACGCCACCCCGTTGCTGATCCGACCACCTCTCCTAAATCCACCCGCCTCCCGTCGACCTAGCTTTCATGTCAGAGCGAGTGGAGTCCATCTTTCCGCCTTATCGTCTCAGCTCCTCGGCTAGAGAGAGTGTGAGTCGGGCTTTGAAGAACTAGCCAAAACTATTGACGGTCTTATACCTGGCCTCAATAGGTTGAGCAGGCCAAGCCAGTAATTTACTACTATGCTGATTGGTCCGATCCATACTGAATCGGGCTAGAGAAAATAATAAGGGTGGAGGGAGGTTTAACATGACACTTTTTAAACAAAAAACCCCTGACAAAATCAAAATTTGAGCATAGTATCATATTTTTGCAGATAAAGCCCTAGTTTTAGGAATATGATCTCCCTATTTTTATTCTATACGGATGACTTAATACATTTCTAGGCTCATGTTTTATTGTTTAGGCATGATTCATGGATAAATAATTCTGAAAAATTTAAAAGTTTAAACCATTAAACCCTCAAAAATGCATGAAGATTTTAACTCCTGGTCTCCCCCGCGTCGTCCCTCTCCGGTGGCATGGGCAGAACCCTAGCCACCACCACCACCCGGGCTCCCCTCCACCCTTTCCCTTGTCGCGCCGCCACCAGAGCCGGACGCCGGAAGCCTGTGCGGCGACGAGGATGGTGGTGGCGTGGCACTCTCCTCCTTTCTTGTTTGTCGACCCAACCTGATGGCTAGCTCTTGGGGATGATTAGTTCCTTATCGGGGATACTGTTGATCTGTTTGAACATTGGATGCTGCAATGTAGACTCAGAAACCTATAGATTGCAAGTCTCCAGAGTAGCATCAGTCTATGATGACTTTGCATTTACATCATTATGATTTTTTTCCGCTCCACGCCGCCGTACATTTTCACGCGGTGGGTGCGCCAGATGCGGCCTTTCTCTTCTCGTTGCTGCTCCCCTCCCTGTGCTAGGCGGTCGCGCGACCGCTAGGTGGCGGCGGCATGCCTACTAGCGCCCCTGCCTCAGGGGGAGGTGGCACCAGATCCAGGGCCCGTAAGGCCGAATCCGGCCTCGCCTGAGGGGACAGCGGGATGAGAGGTGGCTGTGGCATCGTCTACAGCTTGTTGGTTGAGGCTCGGCCTTGAAGTCGGACCGCTGTAGATGCTCCTAGTGGACGCAATTGTGCGGAGGTGGCTCCGGGGAGCACATGGAGAAATCCAAGCCCGGCCTCACACTTGTCGGCAAAGGCGACGGTTCTTGCACCGCTTTGCTCCTTAGAGGCTTTGTCGATGTGTGTTGGTGTTTTACCGGCAAGCCCACCGAGGGATACCCCCGAGGTGGTAGGTTGTAGGTAGGGTGTCGCCGAGATCAGGAATTCGATGGTGCAAGGAACACAAGGGTTTAGACAGGTTCGGGCGCAGTATGCGTAATACCCTACGTCCTGTTGGGTTGTATTTCCTTGGAGGTTATGAGATATGTTTTGGAGTGGTCCCTGCCTGCCCTTATATATCCTAGGGGGGGGGCAGGCTTACATGGAAATCCTGGTCTAGTACGAGCTTAGGAGTCCTAACCGAGTACTCTCGGGTAGTTTTCTTCTTTACCGACTAGTTGTACATGCCCCACCCCTTACTCTAGAATGTTCTACGCCACGCGTGCAGCCCGGTTGCCCCGGGTCTGACAAGCTCCCGAGCTCTTCATAGCTGAGTACTGCAGGCTTCGAGTACTTCTAGAAGTCATCCTTTGGTTTGTGCTAAAACTCCATCTTGAAGGTGTCTTTCGAGTACTTTCCTTGGCTGCTCGAGGCTGTGAGGTGCTCTAGCCCCGAATACTTTCAAGTCTTCATTCTATGGGGTGCGATGCAAATCGCACTCCATATGGAGTAGCCCCCGAGCATTAGGTTGAATTGAAGAATCAGGCTGAGGGTCTCACTAGTCTTGAATCTTCATCTTATCTTCCAAATATTTTTGAAAAATAAGCCATCGATGACACATGTCCCGCAGCCCTCAAGCCTTGAATCCAAATCCAGAGGTTTGGAAAAAAGGATCCAAAAGAACGTGGCATACTGAATAGTGTTATGTACAAAATCCCTGTAAAAAATAATGTACATTAGTAATGGTGCGATCTGCCTTGATGATTTTTCCTGGATATTAATTGGTTCAAAATTCGAAAAACCCCTTTTTTCAGGATTCTATCCCTGGAAAAATGGTTAATCAAATAAACTCCCCAAAACTCCTCCCAGGATAACCGCTCAAAAGCAAATCGCACTTTTTTTTACGGAGATAACTCTTCGGCTTCCAAACAGTAGATCTGGGCCTTCCGCTGGCTATTTAACCGCGCGGTGACTCTAGGGTTTTTACCCCTTCAGTCTCTGCCTTAGCCATTTCGTCTTCTCACCTTCCTGCGCCGCCATTCACTTAGATCTAGGGTTAGCACAGTTCTTCAGAGCCGCCTTCCCTCCACAGCCAACTAGTCAGAGATCCCATCTTGCTCACCCGCGAGTGCGCGTGCCCCTCTCTCTTGGAGCCCCCGAGCGTATGCGCGTGAAGAGACTCGTGACTCACGAGATGGGGAACAAGAAGTAGGCGAGCAAGGGGAAGAAGGATGAAGCCCCGACCGGTGACTGGGAAAGAAGTAAGTGTACCCGAGCCAATCTTCTGAATCTTGTCGCTCAGGGCCTTCTTCAACCGGAGGAAATGGTTCAGTGGAAGCCTTCCGACCGCCAAAGTATCCCGCGAGAGGATGTAGATCAGACTGTCTTATTTGAACATTTCGTTGAAAGAGGATTGGCTCTCCCCGCATCCCGTTTCTTCCGCGGCCTTCTTTGCCACTGGGGTATTCAGGTCCATCACCTGAACCCTAATTCCATTGTCCACCTCTCAATTTTTGTCCATTTCTATGAGGCTTTTCTGGGCATCGAGCCCCACTTTGATCTTTTCCGTTATTTCTTCCACCTCCGCTATCAACCCTCTGATGAGAGACAATATCTTGTTGGTGGAGCCGGCCTCCAACTCAAGCAAGGGAAGGGGAAGGAGTACATTGATTACTCCTTTCCCACAAACCACTCGGGTTGGAGGTCTATTTGGTTTTATATTAGTAACCATGCACCCGCACTGCCCGAGAGAACCCTAGGGAAGGCGGTGTGGAGGCCCGAGTGGAACGAGAAGTTGAACCCCAACCAGATGCTGCAAGTCACCGATTTTTTCAAGCTGATCAAGAAGCATAAGGCTAAAGGTGTGACCGGGGCATGCGTCCTCGCCACTATGTACAAAAGGCGTATCATGCCGCTGCAGAAGAGGGAACGATTTGGGTTCAAGTACTTAGGAAGTAACGGCCCATCTCGCTTGACTGCAGAGATCCTCCCCTCGCAGACGGCTCTTCACCGTGTCCAGCGAGTACTACTCGATGCTCACACGGTAGAATATGTCCCGAAGCTGTTCAGGGCGATTAATCCGCCAAAGCCGATTAGTACTGTTGTCTTCGAGTACTTTCGGTACCTTGTATATGAAGAATTCCTTTCTAACTGTTCGTCTTGTGCTGTTGTGTCTTGTAGGGACATGTAGAATTGTATCGCTGTCCTGCCCCTAATCCTGACATCCCTCGCGCCGATCATCTCAGACCCAGTGCATTTCAGAAGCTCAAGATCAGCCGTTTAGACCACAATCCAATAACTGACGAAGATCTGATAGATTCTGACGACGATGTTCCTCTGGCAGACCTTTTGAAGAAACCGGGGAAGGACTCGAGCAGTAGCCTGGAGATGCAAAGCCACCCGATCAAGCCACGAGGGGTGGTGAGGAAGCGCAAGGTGGTCCTTCGGGGATTTGGACGAGAACCTCAGGTAAGTCCATATCTCGAGTACTTCCCTTGTCGATTTTCGGCATTTTTTCATTGAAATTCCCCTTCGTTTTTCTTCAGTCCTCCTTCCTCTCCCCTGTCCAAGCGTCACAAGGATAGAAGAAAGTCTGGACCTTCTGGGGATGATGCCGCACCAGAACTCAACGTCCAGCATGGTGCGGCAGACGCTTCAGCTGTCGATGTGTTGCCAAGCCCGAGTGGTTCTATCCTAGTGACCACCCCGCAGGTTCCATCAAAGGAGCCTACTGGCGGTTCGGGGAAAGGAACTGCTCGAGGGCCACGGCTGGCCGGCCTCAAGAAACTGGTGACCAAGAGGTCCTCCACATAAGTCTCGAGTACCTTCACTTGTGTTTTGTACAATTCATCTTGTTGAGTAGTTGACTCATGTGTTTTCTTTTTCCAGTCCTTCCTCTGCTCTAGACTTGGGGGATCCTGAAGAAGTCCCAACAGCCCAAGCCCCCGAGCAAGGGAAGGACACGGATGTAGCAGCGTTGGGTGCAGGTGCACCTCCTCCTCCTCCTCCGTCTCCTCTGGCCACCAATGTTGAGGCGGAGAAAGAGTCAGCGCCGACTGGAGCTGATGCGGAGGACCGCCGGCATCTGACCTCATTGAAGGTGAGCCCATCATGCCTCCCCGACCCTCCGGTACTGCTCTACCAGAGGTGACGCTCGTGACTGTGGGCGTAGTGGTAGGCGAGCTGCCCAAGGAGTCAGGCGCACAAGATGCAGATGCTGCGGGCATTACGAACCCTGGCACCAGCATCGCCCAGACCACGGGCACAACAGGCCCTGGTGCTGGGGATGTTGGCACTGCGGGTACATCGGGGCCTAGCGCAGATGCACCGGACGACTTGATCGAGGACCCCTCTAAGAGGGAGGGATCATGTTCTTGATGTCTTCAAGGACTTGTATGAATTTACCACAGTAAGTATTCATCTTCTTCGAGTAGTTTTCTTTTCCTCTATTCTTGTTTGATGAATACTGACTGTTCTTGTATGTTGTAGAGTCTGATGGACCAGTCCCAGGAGAAATCCGACAAGCTCAAACTCCTCCAGGACGGCCAACTCCAGCTGCAAGAGAAGGACCGCAAGATCTCTAAACTGTAGAAGAGACTCGAGCGGCTGGAGCCTGATCATGAGCGAGAAGCTTCTACCTTTCAGAACACCTTTTAGAATCTTAAGAAGGAGAAGACCCAGCTTGTCGAGAAGAACAAGAAGGCGGCCAAAGTGCACAAAGGTAACTTGCTGCTCTATCTTGTTATCCCTTGATTGATGTGTTGTTCGAGTAGTTTCTGAGGACTTTCTTGAATACTTCTTTTCTCTTGCGCGCAGAACTAAAATCCACATTGCAAAAGAAAGATAATTTAATTATAGATCTGAAGAACCTTGTTTACCGTGGCATAGATGACGTCGAACGCCTGCAGAAGATCCTTGCGGACACTGATGTCCAGTACAGGGAAGCACTGGAGCAAATCAAGAACATGCACGCGGAGGAGCAGCAGATGCAGAAAGAACTCGAGGACTTCAAGTCTGCTGCACAGACCATCGCGGAGATGGTGGACTTCGCCGCGGAGGATGAAGCCGGAGAACAATCACTGCTGGAGAAGCTTCGAGCGACTCCCCAGAAGGTTGCCGGCTACATCGCAGAGGCCACCAGGACATACATCACGCAAGCGCTCGCTCTGGTGAAGTCATATTGGCCCAAGGCGAAGTTAGAACCACTCATGGAAGGCATGGCGTTCGTCTGCTCGATGGAGCAATACACGAAGTATCGTGAAGATGTCGAGCCCATCGCCGACAAGATCGCCGAAAGCCTATAGCAAGATGGTTAGTTGTAGCAAGAAACAATGTATTAAAAGAGCAGTGGCTTGGATGTAGTCGATAACTTAGATTGGATTTACCCGACCGAACGGTACGCAAAGCTAGCCTGTAGGCTAAGGAGTCCTGAACGGTCTTAGTTGTCGTCCTGCGTGTTAGCAAGGTATAACTTAGCCGTGTAATGGGTTTGGTGACCCCTTCGGCGGGTGCCTTAACGCTCTCTGTCGAGTAGTCGTAGCAGCGGCCGGGATAAAGGAGTACGTTAAGTACTCGAATATGATGCCTCTTGGGCAGTACTAGACGCAAGTACTCGTGGCGGAGCCCCCGAGCGTAAGTGAGCTAAGTACAAGTACTCGTGGTGGAGCCCCTGAGTTTAACATAGGCAAAAAATGTAAAAACTCGTGGCGAAGCCCCCGAGTTAGAACATGCACAAAAGTAGTCAAATTACGACGAAATGAACGCTTTATTTATAATAATGCTGACATGTAGCTGGCAAATTGATTACAAGTTCTACTAGGCGTAGAATTTCCGGAGATGCTCTATGTTCCAAGAATTAGGGAGTTCCTGGCCATCAGGGTACTGCAGGCAATACGACCCTGGTCTTGTAACTGCTGTGACCATAAGGGGACCCTCCCACCGGGAATTGAGCTTGTGTAAGCCAGTCTCATCTTGGATGCGGCGGAGGACCAGATCACTGACGTTAAATGACTGTTCCTGTATGTTGTGATCGTGGTAGCGACGGATGCCCTGCAGATAGCGGCCTGACTGCAGGAGTGCACTGCATCTGGCTTCGTCGAGTGAATCCAGTTCCAGCTGCCTAGCTTCGTCTGCTTCTCCTTCGTCATACATCTCGACTCTGGGAGAGAGCCACATGATGTCCACACTGAGTATAGCTTCTGACCCGTACACGAGAAAAAACGGGGTATGTCCTGTGACTTTCGACGGCTGAGTCCGAAGCCCCCAGATGACATGAGGCAATTCATATATCCACTTGCCACCCTTCTTGCTGTTCTCCTTGTAAAGTCTCTTCTTCAGGCCATCTAGAATCAAGCCGTTTGCTCTCTCGACTTGTCCATTGGCCCTTGGATGTGCAACTGACACATACTTTACTTCAATCACGTTGTTTTCACAGAATTCCCAGAACTGATTTGTAGTGAAGTTGGTGCCCAGATCTGTGATGATGGTGTTGGGGTAACCAAAGTGGTACAGGATGTCCGAGATGAAGTCAACCGCCCTGTCTGGAGTGAGCTTGGTGATCAGCTTGTACTCGATCCACTTGATAAACTTGTTGATAGCCACCAACTCATGTGTGGAACTTCCCGGAGCAGTAGTCAGAGGCCCAATCATGTCGAGGCTCCAGCATGCGAAGGGCCAGGAGGGCGGTATAGTGATGAGGTTGTGCGCCGGGACATGTGACTGCTTGCCGAAGAACTGACACTTCCGGCACTTCCGTTCAAGGTCCTCGGCGTCGAAAACTGCTGTTGGCCACCAGTAGCCTGCCCTGTAAGCCTTCCCGACTAGTGTCTTGGACGCTGCATGATTTCCGCAAGGACCTTCATGTATCTCGAGTAGTATGTTGCGACCCCAGCCCCTCGGGACACACTTCATGAGTACTCCGGTGCTAGCTCCACGCTTGTATAGTTTGTCTCCCACGATGACAAGCCCCTTGCTGCGCCTCATGATGCAGATTGCTTCTGGGCTCTTCTTGGTCACCCCGGGAGGTAGCTTCTTCTCCTTGATGAAGTCGATGAAAGTCCCTCGCCAGTCGACCTCCAACATCATGACCTCCCGACTGGGATCTGATGGTCCCAAGGCGGTGGTGCTCTGACTCGTGGTCTTGATCGACAGGTCTTTGAGTTCCTGAATGAATACTCCGGCTGGCACTTGGGCTCGAGTAGATCCAAGCTTGGAGAGTACATCGGCTCCAACGTTGTTGTCCCGGATGACATGGTGAATCTCCATGCCGGCAAATTTGTTCTCCAGCTTGCGCACTTCCATGACGTATGCATCCATCTCCTTCTTCGTGCAGTCCCACTCTTTGTTGACTTGCTGCACGACTAGTAGAGAGTCGCCGTACACGAGTAGTCGCTTGATGCCCAGGGAGACTGCCAGGCGGAGCCCGTATAGTAGTGCTTCGTACTCGGCCTCGTTGTTGGACACCTTCCAAAGGATTTGCAAGACATACTTGAGTTGTTCACCCTTTGGAGAGATGAAAAGTACTCCAGCCCCGCCGCCCTCGAGCTTGAGTGACCCATCAAAGTACATCGTCCAATGCTCTGGTCGGCTTGCTGGTGTTGGCACTTGGTTTTCTCGCCATTCAGCCATGAAATCAACCAATTCTTGGGATTTGATGGCTGTTCTTGGCTTGAAGTTGATGGAGAGGGCCCCCAGTTCTACTGCCCACTTGGATATGCAACCAGTGGCATCCCAGTTGTGGAGTATATCCGCCAACGGGAAATTAGTAACAACTGAGATCTTGTACTCATCGAAGTAGTGGCAGAGCTTCCTTGATGTGATGAGTATTGCGTAGAGTAGTTTCTGAACTGAAGGGTAGCGAATCTTTGATTCAAAAAGTACCTCACTGATGAAATAAACTGGCGTCTGCACTCCAAATGCATGGCCTTCCTCGTTGCGCTCCACCACTATTGCTGTGCTGATGACGTGAGTAGTTGCCGTGAGGATGGGAGGTGACAGTAGGTGTTGCTTGAGGTCCTGCAGTGCCTGCTCGGCTTCCTCCGTCCAGTGGAACTTGTCTTTCTGCTTCAGGAGCATGAAGAAGGGAAGACCCCGTTCTCCAAGTCTTGAGATGAATCTGTTCAGTGCCACCTTGCAGCCTGTCAGCTTCTGGACATCCTTGATAGTCACTGGAGACTTCATATCGGTGATGGCGGTGATCTTCTCGGTTTACCTTCAATCCCTCTAGGACTAATGATGAACCCGAGTTGTTTCCCAGCCGGCACGCCAAAGACGCACTTCGTCGGGTTGAGCTTCCACTGGAACTTCCGGAGGCTGTTGAACGTCTCCTCTAGGTCCGCAATGAGGTCCTCGAGAATTCTGGTCTTGACGACCACGTCATCCACATAGGCCTCAACATTGCGGTGTAGTTGGTCTGCGAAACACATTTGGATTGCCCGCTGGTACGTAGCCCCCGCGTTCTTCAACCCAAAGGACATGGTCTTGTAATCATAAGTCCCAAAGGGCGTGATGAAAGCGGTCTTGATTTGATCTTCTTCCTTGAGGGTGATTTGATGGTAGCCCGAGTAGCAGTCAAGGAAGCAGAGTAGTACGCAGCCAGTGGTGGAGTCGATTACTTGATCGATGCGCGGTAGCCCAAAGTGATCCTTCGGGCAGTGCTTGTTGAGGTCGGTATAATCAACACACATCCTCCATTCATTATTATTCTTTTTCATTACAAGGACAGGGTTGGCAACCCACTCTGGGTGGTACACCTCTTTGATGAAACCAGCCGCGAGTAGTTTAGCCAGCTCCTTTTTAATGGCTTCCCTCTTATCTTGAGCGAATCTACGGAGACGCTGCTTCTTAGGGGTAGCATCGGGATCTACTTTCAAACTATGCTCAATCAGTTCCTTGGGCACCCCTGGCATATCCGCTAGTTTCCATGCAAATATGTCTCGGTTGGCCCTAAGAAAACTGATGAGCGCACTTTCCTATTTCGGGTCGAGTTGTGACCCGATCAGAGCTGTCTTGGACGAGTCTCCCTCCTAGAGCTAGACGGTCTTCAGTACGAGTTCGCCAGCGGGCTGTACCTTCGAGTGGTTAGCCTTCTTCTGGGGAACCTCCAGGTCCACTTCTGAGAGCTTCTGCTCAACCGCGAGTACTTCTCCTAAAGTATCTGGTACATGCGTAGTTGAGGCATGCTTGATGGCCTTCTGGTCGCAGTCGTATGATTTCTCCAGGTCGCCGCGGAAGGTGAGGACACCGTTCTTTCCTGGCATCTTCAGGAGTAAGTACACGTAGTGCGGAATGGCCATGAACTTGGCCATTGCCGGTCTGCCCAGTATGGCGTTGTACGAAGTTTCGAAGTTGGCCATTTCGAACTTGATGTACTCGGAACGGTAGTTTTCCCTCGTCGCAAAGGTGACAGGAAGCACCACCGTGCCAGCGGCATTGCTGCATTCCCCGGTACAATACCGTAGAAGGGAACCTTGCTGGGGGTGAGCTTGTCAAAGAAATTCACCCCCATCTTCCTCAAAGTACTCGCGAAGATGATGTTGAGGCCACTGCCCCCGTCGATGAGTACCTTCGCGAGCCAGACGTCCGCGACCACAGGGTCTAGGACTAGTGGGAGCTTGCCTGGCTCAGAAAAGTTCATCCATTGATCAGCCCCGGAGAATGAGATGGCGACCTCTGACCATCAGAGAGGTCATGGTTCCCCAGCCTTGATGGACATGATCTCGCGGCGGTGTAGCTTCTGAGTCCGCTTGGAGACAAACCCCCGATTCGCCACCAAAGATGACGTTGACCACCTTGGATACGTCCGAGAAATCCCCAGCATCAGTCTTGTTCTCCGGGTCCTCGTCGTCCTTGTCTTTCTTCTTCTTCTTGTCGCCCTTGTCCAAGGGCGGGGCGTTGAGGGACCTCCGGAGTTGGTAGCACTTGAAAGCAGCGTGCTTCGAGTGTGGGAGCCATGGGCACTGCTTCTGCAGGAGTTTGTCAAATTCCTCTTGCAGATTGGCGTTGTTGTTCTTCTTGCCTCGCGGGGCGCGATTGATAGCCGAGATCGTCTGGCTTGCGCTTTCTGGAGGATCCCGAGTAGTCCCTCTTGCCTCAGTTGTCATTGCGGTGGTCGTTGCCACGCTTCGAGAAGTCGTTGCCGCGCTTCAAGAACCAGTCACGCTCCTGCTCCTCTTAGTCCGCCCAGGTTTGCATCACGTCGCGAAGGGCAGCAACGATCTTGGGACGGTTGTGGCCGAAATCGCGGAACAGAGTCTGGTCGGTGAGGCCGTTGTGGATGCAGTCGATGACGTCGCTATCCGAGATGTTGGCGATCGTGGCTCCGATGTCGAAGAAGTGGCGCATGTACGAGCGTATGAGCTTGCTCCTCTCCTGCTTGCACTGGGATAGGTCATGCCGAGTACTTGCCCGTGCAATCGCCCCCTGGAAGTTGTCGATGAAGGTGTCACGCAGCTACTCCCAGGAGTCGATGGAGTTCTTGTTGAAGCTCTCCAGCCATGTGAGTGGGGCGGTCTCCAAGACCATCGGGAAGTAGATGACCTTGGTGGTGTTGTCGTTGCCTCCAACCTCAATGGCTATCGAGTAGATGCGTATCCACTGCTGAGGAGATAGCTTACCATCGTACTTGCTTATGCCGATTGGTTTGAATCCCTTCGGGTACTTGTAGTTGTCGAAACGGGAGAAGAACGCAGGGAAGCGATCGTTTTCGTCCCGCTCTGTGTCAATCTCGGCCTTGATCTTGTTGCGGAGGTCACCCGTTGGCAGGTTCTTGAGCTCTGAGCGTCGGTAGTTGCCAACGGATGGTTGGGGAGCATGTGATGCTGGGCGGCTCCCTTGCGGGCGGTTCTGCGGGCCAGCTGGACGGCTCCCCTGCGGGCCACGGCTTCCCTGCTGGTTGTTGGAGGGAGCAGCCTGGCGCCTGGGGTGGCCTCCGGGTGTTCTGCTGACTTAGCTCTCACCCCGATCCTCGCATCTTTGTGAGACCGAGGGCGCGGGGTCTTGTTGATTGATCTGGATGAGCGCCTTCTGAGCCAAGCGCAAGGTTGTCTGAGCCTGCGGGTCGGGGTTTCTTGCCAGCACCGCGGTTATAGTGGTGATGTTGGTGACAGGAGTGTTGAAGCCCGCATCTTGAGCCACCGCGAACTCTGCTTGCAAGTTGCGTTGGACATGGGTGCGGCGTGCGTTGGTGTCCCTTCTTCACTTGGAACGCTTTTTGTTGCGTAGCCGGCGAGCGGCATGCTCTTGATCAGTCTCGTTGGGGTGATCCGCCGTGGCTTCGTCCTCCATGATCTGCTCTGGCACTTCATTGCGGTGCCTATCACTGTACTCGTCGGATTCCGCCATGAAGACATGGTGGTGGATGGATGGATCTTCGGAGCTGTAGTCGATGATTACAGTCCCGCCGGGGGTGCACTCACCGAGTGGTCTGCCCTCTTGAAAAGGCAAGGAGTCAAGGTGAGCGACTAGTCGTTCGTCTTCTCCGAGTAGTTCAGAGGGTTTCATGCCCTTCCAGTACATGAAGCGATCCTCCTGGGTGGAGGTTATTACCAATCCCTGGCCACCCGAGTAGGGTACGGCCTCGGGATCGGAGTCCGAGTCATAGTCGTCGAAGATAGGGGCCTCCCTACATGCAGTGGCGTCCTTATCCCCGAGCTCGAGTAGTTCATCCAAATCCTTCTCCAATGCGGAGTAGAATTCAGACTCCGTGGCCTCTTGGTAAATAGTGGCCGCATTGCGCAAACCGATCGGGAAACGATCACGCTATCCCCCAGATGGAGTCGAGTCTGATCCGGGGAAACCTGGTGCAGCACAAGTCGGAGTCGCGTTGAAAACGGACAGCTTCTCTATCTCCCTGGCGAGGTCAGGGAGCAACATCCCGCCGATGTCGTAGAGATTGTCGACGAAGTTGTTGAGGGCGCTGCTGGAGGTTGCTGCACGCGCCTCCGGCTTGTCATCGAAGAGATGCCGACGGAAGTCGCCTGTGCCATCAGAGACACAGACCTAGGAGCCTATGATGAAAGTTGTGCCCGAAGGGGGCACGATACTGGTGAAGTTGAACGTCGCCATCGAATTCTCCAGGGGATCTTCGGTGAACACCCCTACCTGGCGCGCCAGCTGTCGGTGTTTTATCGGCAAGCCCACCGAGGGATTTCCCCGAGGTGGTAGGTTGTAGGTAGGGTGTCGCCGAGATTAGAAACTCGATGGTGCAAGGAACACAAGGGTTTAGACAGGTTCGGGCCGCAGTATGCGTAATACCCTCCGTCCTGTTGGGTTGTATTACCTTGGAGGATATGAGATGTTTTGGACGGGTCCCTGCCCGCCCTTATATACCCCAGAGGGGGGGGCAGGGTTACATGGAAATCCTGGTCTGGTACGAGCTTAGGAGTCCTAACCGAGTACTCTCGGGTAGTTTCATTCTGTACCGACTAGTTGTACTAGCTTACGAATACTTTACATATGGATAAGGTATGGGACATGCCCCACCCCTTACTCTAGAATGCTCTACGCCACGCGTGCAGCCCCGTTGCCCCGGGTCTGATAATGCGTTACCCTAACTGCAGGTCGATGTTGACGCCAGGTGTTACAGGAAACTATTTGAGGAAATTCTTATCCGGCATTACGCTGGTGTCGACATTGACGACATCTCTTGATGCCACTACCTCCCTTGAGGCGATGTCGATATCTCCTCACATCCTTGCGTGAGGCGGAGATTTACATGAAAGATTCGGCAAGCAACAGGTAATCCGAACGTCCAGTTTCTAAGCAGACAAGAAATGTGTGATGGGTTGATCCCATGAATACATTATAAGGTTGAAGCGGGAACGATGAAGAAGATTGGAGCTTAGTCTTCTAACTTTCTTTCTTTGTTTTACAACTTTCTTTCTTGTATTTGTGACATTCCTCATTTCAGGTTTAGAGCCTAAGAACTCTTGTAACTCTTTTGGCTGTAGTCATTCACATGTGAATGATCTTTTTCCAAAATCTGAAATAACTAAGTTTATTATTGAAGCATTACATCCAATGTACTGTTTGTATACAAATTTTTTATCTATAATAAACTGTCTAGCACACTATATTTCATTGCGTAGAAATAAACTGGCTTGGAAATTATATTTCATCTATACAAATGTCTGATATTGTCAAGAGTCACACACTAAAGTGGCCCCCACACTACCGGAAACCCGACGTTTGCCAAGTGTTTGCACTTTTGCCGAGTGCCCTTCAGTGGCATTTTGCCGAGACGCACTAGGGAAACACTCGACAACCAGAAAACACTCGGCAAAAACGGCTCTTTGCGGAGTGCCCTTCAGTGGCATTTTGCCGAGTGTTTTGGCTAGGCACTCGACAAACACGGCTCACATAACCACCATGTGAGCCCGCCGTGCTTGATGACCGTTAGGACTTTGCCGAGTGTCCGTTAGCGACAGTCGGCAGCTGCAATTTGCCGAGTGTTTTGGAGCAACACTCGACAAAGACAAATTTTGCTGAGTGTTTCCTTGTGGCACTTGGCAAATCAATATTTTTTTACCTCTTCTTCCGTTCAAATTTTTTCTGATGTCCATATACTATACATGGTACTCCATGTTTAAATTTGTTATATTTCTCGGTCTGCTTGCTATATTTAGTTAATTTATTTCATTAAAAGGATTTTTTGAGGATTAGTCAAATTTGATCTGCAATTGATTCGAATAATGGAATATAATGAATGGAAAAATAATATTTATGTTATTGAATCCAATGTGAGGCCTTATCCAGGAAATGAAACAAAATTTCTAACATCTTATTCACGAAACATGACCACAAACGTGTGGCAGAATTGTTTTTTAAATTCTATAAAATGCAAATGATGTCTAAAAATCTTGAGATTTGTCATGATATCATGATATCATACGTGGAGGCTGTGGCAAAAAATTGAGAATGTTCTGCACAAGTTGTCACGTACGTTTCTTACAAAACGAAGCATCTCCGAAGAAGAACCGTAGAGTTGAGAAGGATTCATTAAGATTTGGAGTCAAAGTGACGGTCGTATTGGAGTCAAAGTGAGTGGATGTACATGGGCCGCTCAAGTCAGGGTTTGTTGACTGATGAATGGATTGAGAAGACCGATGCTTGCTTGGAACTAGCATTAACCAAAGTTAAAGGAGCGAGTGCCACTTGGTGTCCGTGCAACAGATGTGGAAACATGCGTCGACAGACAAAAGTGGTCATGGGTAAACATCTTTGCGAAAATGGATTTGCGACAGACTGTACCTAGTGGATCTACCATGGTGATGCCGATCGTATGAGAGACGAGGTCGTGAGACAATGCATCGAGGATTATATGTTGTTGCCGGTGTAAGAGACATGTTAAATGACTATCACGAAGCATACTTCAACGAAGGACGTAGGGAGGAGGAGCCAGAGGCAACCGCAAAGGCGTATTACTAGATGTTGTCTGCGGCACAACAACCCCTTCACGTGCATACCGGGATTTTTCAACTGGATGTCATTGCATGCCTAATGGTCGAAAAGTACCAGTTTGGCCTGAGTCGAGATGCCTTTGATGTTATGTTGACAGTTTTTGGCAGGTCACATTATGCAAAAGAGCATGTATGGGCATAGAAACTCCTTCGTGCACTTAAGATGCCATATGAGCAGATACATGCTTGGCCGAAGGGATGCATCTTATTTAGAAAAGAACATGCGGAAGCAAAGTACTGTGTATAGTGTGCATCTTCTAGGTTCCTAGAGGTAGACTCTATTGATGGTCATAAGAGGTACCTCACGATCTCCGTGAAAATCCTACGGTACCTTCCATTCATATAGAGGATCCAACGGCTATACATGACCGAGGAATATGCAAAACAGATGACATGGCAAAAAAATGGACATCGATACAATCCTAAGAAGCTTGTACATCCATCCGATGCTGAAGCATGTACCCATTTTGATGGGATTCATCGGGAGAAAGCTCAGGAGGCTCGGTTCAATACTTATGGAATGGAGGCTGCCCCATACACTTGTTGGCCCATGTTCTTTATCCATCTCAATCTCCTCCCCGGCGTCCTCTTTCAATGACAGAACATATTCTGGTCGCTGATAATTCCTGAACATCCGGGGGATAATATGAGTGTGTGCATGGAGCCTCTGATTGATGATTTGGTATGTGCTTGGGAGGAAGGGTTATGGACATATGACCGAGCTACAAAGACAAACTTCAAAATGCATGTTTGGTACCTGTTGGCGTTTCTTATGCCCAGTAGAATAAGGATTCCGCAAGCGCACAGAATACACCACTGTAGCACTTCACCTTGGAGTATTTCAGGGTATCGAATTTCCACGGGGAAGCGTTATGGTCTAAATAGTATCGATTGAATGAATGGTAAACTCTACTGGGAATAATCACCAGCTAGATAACGGGGGTAAGCCAGATAATTGACAAGATAACTGGCTAGGTAAATGACCAAGTGAAACATAGGAAACTCTACCTTAGAGCGGTAAGTAGCTGGGAGGACAACGAGCGAGAAAGACTCCTAAAACACTTCTAAACCAACGAGCTAGCCTGTCTAACCTAAATCTGAACTGACCTAGTTGTTGGGAGAACAGAGCTTGCTTCGGCGGGTGGGGCGGAAGGACTACAGACTGAGGGAGAAATGGGGAGTCCAACTCGGCCAACGATCTACTGCTATGAAAACACCCGAACGTGGTGGACTACAAAGGACGGACAGGGCTGTCACCACATGCCGCCTACCACAACGGTACCGTGGGGTGGAACACACTTTCTAGCTAACACTAAGCCAAACACCACATTTGTACTCGGTGCTAGGATTTCCCCTGTGGCCTACAAGAGAAACCCCCCTCAACCTAGGGAACTAACTCAGAGCCCCCTAGTCAGGGTGAGATAACCCGCAAGATAAGGTCCCGACAAACTATGATTCGAACAACGTCTAAGCTAAAGGAAAGAACTTCCGCACACAAGCAGAGCATGGTAATAAATACATAAAGGCGGAAAGTAAAGCTGAATCGATAAATAAAGAAGATAATTCTATATTGATAATGTCGAAGGAAGGATACAAGAGCTATACCAGACTTCTGAGGACGACTCCGGAATCCCGAGACAAGCTCAACTCGACTCTAACTCCCAGACTACTAAACCTAACTCTAGAACTGAAGTAAGAGAGAATCCTTTTGAGTGTGTGTTTACAAGTGAGGATGAAGGGCCTATTTATAGCTTATGAAGGTCGGTAACCGGTAGAGTGTGTCAAGAATACGCTGCATTGTCAGTTGCTTAGCTTCCACGCGATGTTGGAGCACCGGAGACTGCCAGGTGGGGCCGGCCTGTGGTTGCTGCCGCATGTCACCGCCTTTCGTTGGACGGTTGCGGATTGTCCGAATTCAGGTGGGCCCTTGAATCCATGGTTGATGCCTTTCGGATCCTCGGATCAAACCGACTTCAAGTGCACGACTCTTGATAAACTAGGCTGTGTTTCTTTGCACCTAGATCAGTGACGTGGCCAGATGGAACGGGTCCAGGCCGGCCGTCCTAGGGGAGGCCGGCCGGCCTAGGATTTCTGCCAAACTGGCTCACTTTTGGCACACCTGTTCCTGCATAGACAACTCATCCAAAACTTGTGGAACTTTATTAATTTAAATAAAATATGTATGGAACATAGTGCAAAACTCTAATTTATTCCCGAGATGTTGACGGACGATCGGTCGAATAACGGCCGTCAACACGCCCCCAAGATTAAACTCTTGCTCGTCCTTGAGCAAGGCTTAATACTTAGGCTCGGTGGATCAGGAGTTGCATCAATGTCCACCCCCTGCAGGTACCTTGTGCATAGCAAATTACTCATACTCGTATGTACGTGAGGATGCTGATCGTACCTTGGTTTGGAGTGTGGGGCTTATTCACAATTCTTCCCTCGCCTTGAGCGGTTGAGAAACTGAACAGTCTCACCGGATTTCTTTTGCTGCCTGTTCAGGTTCCTTCTCGGATTTTTGATAATTTTTCAAAAGAATGGTTATGAGTTTTCCCCGGTGGCACTCTCAAGATCGCTCAAGTGTATTGTCCTCACCATGGTCGGAATTTGACCATTTTCTTCCTACTTCTAAGGCTGATATGTGGAGTTTAAGGGTAGGACGAATGTCGCATACCTTGGTTACCTTTGTTGCCGAGCGGAAGAGTGGTTCGAAAGAGGTAGGTACCCGATCAAATTCCGGTTATGGAATGTTTAATTTTCAGGGGAGAGGGAGAGAATGGACTCACACTTGGAATGATTTTGGTCTGTTTACTTGCACTCCTGAGCTCTTTTGATTTTGGAGAGTATGGGTTCTATTTTCTCTTTTCTTTTCTTTTCCATACCATTTTTTTAAAGAAGATAGCCCATACTCTCATGATACAGATGGATACATGAGTGGAGTGACAGATTACATAGACCTTTTCATGGATGGGTTCACAGTGGAGATTTTGGGCTGAAGTATGGATGTGATATCTGGTGAAGGTGGATGTCGATACCCGAAGTAGGTGATCAACAGACCAGATATTTTTGAGGCTAGCAAACAATGGGTACGCAAAGGAGAAAGATCGGTAGATGATAGGTACCTTTCCTCGGACGGACTCACTATTCGACAAAACTCAAAGCAACTAAAGATAGACAATATGTCTTAAAAAATGGCAATGAACACTTTGTATGGCTTTGGATGGGACATTTAAACCAAGGGGAACTCTTTACCATTTTTATTTCAAGAAATTACTGAGAGGTTCCCTACTAGAGCATGCCGTTTCATTCCCGTTTTGCTATCTCAAAATTCCTCAACAACTTAGGCATGGAAATCATGTTCATGCTCCGACAAATCCAAGACATAGTTTACCAGCAAGATCAAGCACTAAGCGAGTAACAAGCTATAAACGAGGTAATTGCAGAACATGAACAGAGCAACTATTCATCATTTCCGAAGGTAGAGCTTGCACGGATTTCCACACATATAAGTTGGGAGTTCATTTTATTTTATTATATTTTTTTAGCATGGCTACTTAGAACGGAAAGGGTAGGTTGGACGACTTACCTGGATACTGTGAGACGCAGGGCAGCGGGACTGCTCACTTGGTATTCATATACTTGTAGTAGGGGATGACGCATGGGCCATACCTTATCCTCATTGTAACTAGCCGTGTAGCACTAGGACTAGTCGGACGTAAGGAAACTACCCAAGTCGTACTCGGGTAGGTCTCCTCAGGCCGTCCCGACTAGGATTTCCTTGTAACCCTGTCCCCCCAGACTATATAAGGGCCGGGCAGGGACCCCTCCAAAACATCTCATAACCTCTAAGGCAATACAAACCACACAGGACGTATGGTATTACGCTCTCGGCGGCCCGAACCTGTCTAAACTTTGTGTTCCTTGCACCTTTGAGTTCCTGATCTCGGCGACACCCTACCTACAACCTACCACCTCGGTGGTATCCCTCGGTGGGCTTGGCGGTAAAACTCCAACAGTTGGCGCGCTAGGTAGGGGTGTTCATCAAGGATCCACCGGAGAACTTGATGGCATCCACCAACATCACTAGCGCCATGCTCGACAAGGGCACAACTTTCATCTTCGGCTCATGGATCTGCATCACCAACGGCTTGGGTGGTTTCGACAGCCACCTGGCCAACCCCACGGAGCCCGAAGAATCGAGCTGCTCGAGCGGAATGAGTTCATCGACAGTCTCGACGAGATGCATCCGCTTCTCACCAGCGAGACCGAGGAGGATTCCGATACCGACGCGTTTTCGACTCGTGTCCCGACATGACTCTCCGGATTGGATCCAATCCGATCTGGGGTGGAGTGTACCCGATACAGCTTTGGATTACACAACGCGGCCTCTTCTTACGAGGAGGCCCTACGACCTGGAAGCGGACTTAGATCTCCTACTCAAGCTCGGAGACGAGGACGCCACCACTAGCCGGGAGGCTCCCGTTTTTGATGTCTACTCGGATTCAGATGACGAGCCTGACTCCTCTGCAGTCAGTCATCTAGGTTCGACGATTACAACTACTGAGCAGGGCAGATTCATATATTGGTAGGGCATGGAGCCCTCTGAACTACTCAGTGATGATGCTCGCTTAGTAGCCACCATCCAGCAGCTGCCTTTTCAAGAGGGCAGACCTCTCACTCCTATCCAGGAGGAGACTACCAGGACATCCACCACGATGGTCCTGGCCACTGATTACTTAGGCGACTACACGCCAGAGCGCAAAGTCTACATGGCCTCCATTCGTGAGATCGACGACGACGAGCCTGGCATCGAGTTCGACAATGAACTCGAGGACGGGATCTCCGGCGACGAGCTCACCACCCCTCAAGGTGAAGACGAAGAGCAAAGACGACACCGTCGCCTGAGGAATTATAAACGAAACAAGCGCAGGCGCAACGCTCAAGAAAGCGCCCTCAACCCGCATTGGCAAAGGGTCCTGCGACGGGACTTTGATGCTGCTGCAGAAGACGAATTCGTTACCCCCATGGGCAACATCTACGAAGCTTCACTACTCCTGCTGCGGATCCCGCAAACAGACGAGACCCAGCGGATCATGCGACTTGTCAAGCAAGCCGCAGTCCAACTCGACAAGATGAACCCGCTGCAGTCTGTCCAATGTACTCGCTCCAGATCGGAATGACACGGCAGCTCTGCCCCCCACAGTAGTCGTGCCGTCGCAAGACAACCCAACCCCCGCAACAACCAACAAGTTGAGCATGAGGTTCAACAAAATGGCCCCAGGCCTAGGGGTGGAGGTCCTGTGGGAGGCCCAGGCCACCAGGGTAACCAGCTTCCACAATCCGCCGGCGACCTGAGGCAGCACATCAACAGCAACCGCGACACGCGTACCATCATCTCCAACAGGCAGCGTGAGCGACTAGAGATCGGTAATCGCGATGACAGTGATCGCTTTCCAGCTTTTACTGAAAACCTCACCAACCGCGAGATCCCAAAGGACTTCAAGCCCACAAACATCTTGAAGTACGACGAGAAGTAGGATCTGCGGCAATGGCTACGATGCTACTTTGTGGCCATCGAAGTGTGCGGGGGCTCTAAGTCGACTAAAACCCTCAACTTCCCAATGGCCCTAGAGACTGCACCGCTCACATGGCTGGAAACCCTCCGGCCGAACTCCATCGACTCCTGGGAGGTCCTGAAGCAGGTCTTCATCGACAACTTTCAAGGCTCCATGATCTCGGCAGGTACTCACCACGACTTGTCGCAGGTCAAACAGGAGGAGAACGAGACCCTGAGGTCGTACACGCGCCACTTCTTCGACACCCGCGCCACCATCGCCAACATCGCCGACGAAGAAGTCATCCGCTGCTTCCGCAACGGGCTGGCCGCGAAGCTAACGTACTGTGAGTTCGGGAGAAATCTCCTGACTACCGTACTCGAGCTCTGCGACATGATGTAGCGATGGGCGAACCAAGAAGACGAGGAGAACGAATGCTTCCCCAAGCGCAAGACCGACAAGGGCAACGGCAACAACCGCCCCGACAAAGGCCAGTACAACAACTCGGGCGCCGCTCGTAAGCGGAAGCCGGAGGACCAAGTGGGCAGCGTCGAGACTAGTCACCGCAATAAGAAGTCGGGCAAGCTGCAGGAGCAATACGAGAAGATTCTCGACAAGCAATGCCAGATGCACCCGAAGGCCAAGCATACCATGTTCCAGTGCACCGTCCTCTGCAAGAGCCTCAATGCACCACCTCCCAATGACGAGGAGAAGGACAAGGACAAGGCGGACGAGGGTAACGACAAGTCAGGGCGTTCGGGTTTCCAACATCCGACTAATACCGTCAATGTCATCTTCGGAGGCGATGATGGTATTCTCACCAAGCGCGCAGAAACTCTTTCGGCATGAAGTCATGTCAGTTGAGCCAGCGGTACCGCGTCCTCTTAGACACAGCGAGGTCCCGATCTCTTTCTCCCGAGAGGATCGGTGGACCAGCTTCTCCAAGCCGGGAAAACTTTCGCTCGTATTGGACTCAGTAGTTGCGGGCTCTACACTGACCCGGGTACTCATTGACGGGGGAAGCGGGTTGAACCTGCTCTTCCCGAGTACTCTGAAGAAAATGAGGTTGGACATTGGCAAGATGCTCACCCCAAGCAAGGTTCCGTTTTACGGGATCGTTCCGGGTAACGTGGCTACACCGATAGTCTCGGTCACCCTGCCAGTTACTTTCGGGACAGCTGACAACTTCCGAACGGAATACATCAAATTCGAAGTCATGAACTTCGAATCATCATACCACGCCATCCTCGGCAGGCCCACCTTGGCCAAGTTCATGGCGGTACCCCATTACATCTTCTTGGTTTTGAAAATGCCAGGTACCAACGATGGGCTTTCTCTTCGCGGCGACGTCGAGAAGTCATATGACTGCGACCAGGAGGTGATCAAGTATGCTGCATCAGGTCGTGTGCCAGATCCTTCTTCGGAAGTACTCGCGGCCGCACAACAACTCTCTGAGACAGAGCTGGAGGTGGCGAACAAGAGGCCAAATCCGTCGGGGGTCAAGCCGAACTCCGACGTTGGCATCAAGACCATCCAGCTCCAGGAGGGTGATTCATCCAAGACCGCTCTGATCGGCGAGAACTTGGACAGCAAATAGGAATTCGCGCTCATCAACTTTCTTCGGGCTAACCGAGACATCTTCGCCTGGAAACCAGTGGACATGCCAGGTGTGCCCAAGGAGTTGATCGAGCACGCTCTAAAAGTTGATCCCAAGGCCACTCCGAGGAAGCAACGACTACGTCGTTTCCCTCCAGAAAAGAGGCAGGCCATCAAAAAAGAGCTAGCTAAACTATTCGCGGTTAGTTTCATCAAAGAGGTGTACCACCCAGAGTGGCTAGCCAACCCTGTACTTGTTCTGAAAAAGAATAATAACGAATGGAGGATGTGTGTTGACTATACCGATCTCATTGCACTGCCTGAAAGATCCTTTCACGCTACCCCGTATCGATCAGGTTATCGACTCCACCGCCGGCTGCGTTTTGCTCTCCTTCCTTGATTTCTACTCGGTTTATCACCAGATTTCCCTCAAGGAAGAGGATCAGATTAAAACTGCCTTCATCACCCCATTTGGTGCCTACGCATAGACAACAATGTCGTTTGGGCTAAAGAACGCGGGTGTGACTTATCAGCAAGCCATCCAGCTATGTCTTGCCAATCAATTTCACCGCAACGTTGAATCCTACGTGGATGACGTGGTTGTTAAAACCAGAAATCCCGATGAGTTCATCTCTGATCTCGAGGAAACCTTCAACAGCTTGCGAAGACTTCAGTGGAAGCTCAACCCAACTAAGTGCGTCTTTGGCGTACCACAAGGGAAACTCCTCGGTATCATCATCAGTCACCGAGGCATTGAGGCTAACCCTGAGAAGATAACTGCTATTACAAGCATGGGGGCTCCACAAAAGATCAAAGATGTGCAGAAGCTCACAGGCTGTATGGCGGCACTAAACAGATTCATCTCCCGACTTGGAGAATGGGGTCTACCTTTCTTCAAGCTCCTCAAGCGGCAGGATAACTTCATTTGGACTGAGGAGGCGGCGCAGGTATTGGAGGATCTCAAGGATCACCTTCAATCGCCCCCCATTCTTACAGCTCCGAACCCAGGCGAAAGCCTGCTACTCTATATCGTTGCGACTACTCACGTAGTCAGCACGGCTATTGTGGTGGAGCGATCCGAGGAAGGCCATGCCTTTGGTGTGCAGCGACTAGTGTATTTTGTTAGCGAAGTCCTTTCTGAGTCGAAGGTCCGTTATCCTTCGATCCAGAAACTTCTCTACGCCATACTCATCACTTCGAGAAAGCTTCACCACTACTTCGACAAGTACAAGATCAAAGTTGTCACTGATTTCCCATTGGCGGATATACTTCACAACCGGGATGCCACTGGACGTATCTCTAAGTGGGTAGTATAACTGGGGGCTCTTGGTATCGACTTCAAGCCATGCACGGCCATCAAGTCACAAGCTCTAGTCGACTTCCTGGCAGAGTGGCAAGAAAACCAAATACCAACTCCAGCTAACCAGGTAGAGCATTGGGTCATGTACTTCGATAGTTCACTCAAGCTTGAAGGCGGTGGCGCAGGAGTACTCTTTATCAGCCCGACTGGTGAGCAACTTAAATATGTATTCCAAATACTATTTAAGGTCTCCAACAATGAGGCTGAGTATGAGGCATTATTGCACAGGCTACGCCTGGCTGTCTCTCTTGGCATCAAGTGACTACTCGTCTTTGGCGAATCCTTGCTGGTGGTTCAACAATGCAACAAGGAGTGGGACACCAACAAAGAAACCATGGACGCGTACGTTGCGGAAATCCGCAAGCTCGAGAACAAGTTCTCAGGGCTCGAGATTCGTCATGTGCTCCGCGACAATAACGTTGGGGAAGATGTGCTCTCAAAGATTGGCTCCGAACGAGCCAAAGTGCCGGCTGGAGTCTTCGTCCATGAACTCCACCACCCCTCTATTCCAAGAGTAGAGCGAGGAACCATCGATGAAGGCCCTGTGGAGCCTAGTCGAGAGGTCCTCATGATCGAGGAGGACTGGTGTACCCAGTTCATCGACTTGATTAAAGAGAAGAAGCTACCTCCGAACCTTGATCCCAAGAGTGCCGAGGCTATCCGACTAGTCCGGCGCGGCAAGGGCTACGTCTTGGTCGGAGATAAGCTCTACAAGCGCGGATCAGTGTCAGGAGTACTCATGAAGTGTGTAACTACCGAAGTAGGGCGGGAAATCCTGGAAGAAATCCATGAGGGCGCATGCGGCAATCATGCGGCCTCCCGAACTCTAGTCCGGAAGGCCTTCAGGTCCGGGTTCTATTGTCCTACGGCTTTGGCAGATGCCGAAAATCTTGTTCGCCGATGCACCAACTGCCAATTCTTTGGTAAACAAGCTCATGTCCTTGCTCACAAGCTGGTCGCCATACCACCATCGTGGCCGTTTGGATGTTGGGGCCTCGACATGATTGGTCCACTGACAACGGCACGGGGAAGCTTTACTCACGTATTGGTTGCTATCGACAAGTTCACCAAGTGGATCGAGTACAAGCCCATAACAACCTTGATGGCCGACAGAGTTGTCACCTTCATCTGTGACATACTCCACCGTTTTGGTTTCCCTCATACGATCATCACCAACTTGGGATCCAACTTTACTTCACACGAGTTCTGGGAGTTCTGCGAACGAAGCGGCTCATCCGAGGGCCAATGGCTAAGTGGAGCGCGCCAATGGCATGATCCTTGATGGGCTCAAGAAAAGACTCTACGACGAGAATACTCGGGGGGTAATGCCACGTGTACTCTCCATCACGATTACAGTCTGTTACCTACCTTTCTGGCTAACCTGCTCAAACGAGTTATGGGACTTATTTCCGACTACCTTCCTCTATGGCTTATTCAAGCTAAGGGGCAAGGTCTCTTAAAGTAAAGTCGAAGGGGTCATCACACCTACACACAGAGGTTCTACGAACTCAACTCTGTATAAAAGTACAAGTCTAGTACATAGTTCACCAGCTGAAGCGATGCCTTCAGGGTAACTATACACTGGCATTAACGTACTAAGTTGCTTAATTATTAAGTTTCATACACGCCACTTCATAAGTCGAGCGTAGCAAACAAACAATCAAACAAGCATAAATATATTACATGAGCAAACTGTTGTTTTCAGCAAAACATACATAGTTCAGTACAAAGCTCAAAATAGTGGGAGGTCATCAACTATCTAATGGGCAACATCTTGCACCCGGTACTTGTTGAATCGCTCCTCGGAACACTCCCCGGAGATGCCCTCAGTGAAAGGACTGACGTCCATACTCGGGTAGTACGACTTCACCACAGCTAAAGTGTGGGTTAAGACCACCTTGGCGGTGCCGGATGCATAGCCTGCGATGCTTACTGGAGCATCCACAAGGCGATGCACCAGTGAGCGACCACTTGGTGTCGGGTCGACAACCTCACACAGCAGATAAGCAGCCGTTGTGAGTTCTTCCATCTCCTTCTCATGGCGCTGTTTGTCCCGAGCCCTTAACTGGATCTTCGTCAGGTCCGCTGTGAGTTGCTTGTCAGCATCTCTCAGCTGCCGAGTCACAGTCTTGTGTTCCTCGTCCAGGTTCGAGTACTTCAACTGAAGTTCTTCCAGTGCTTTCTGCAACTGCTCCTTTTCCTCTGTAAGTTTGTATACATCACACTTCCAGTCAGTTAACGCTCTCTCAATATGAGCATACTTTGGGAAAAACATATATATATATACAATTCAGAAGAAGGGGCAAGAGTAGATTACTACTCGGATCAGAGGAAAGAAGACCACTCGAGCGGGGAAACAGAGTACTTACTCTCCTTCTGGGCGATCAAGTCCTTCACTTTCTTGAGGGCCAGATCGTGCTTCCGCTGCTGATCGATCATGGTGTCCGGTGTGAGGTCTTCAGGGCAGCCAGCTCTTGCTCAAGCCTGGCATTCTTGTCCTTCTCAACCTTCAGGTTGTCCTCGGCTTCATGGGTACGCGGAAGCATGTCCCCAATCCTGGACAGCAGGATCGATTTCTGCCTCGACCGCTTGACAAGGTCCTGCATGGAGCAAGTCAATATACTTCTATAACAATGACATCAACGGAGGTACTCGACTACGTACCTTTGTGTAATCAGTAAAGTGGCATTCAAGCTCTATCATGAGCGTCACGGTCTCCGGCTTCACGAGGGTGTCGTCCAGAATCTCGTCGCGAGAAAGCGAGACTTCCTCTTCTTGCTGCTTAGGTACTCGGGAGTCCTCTGGGATCTCCTCTTGACGCTGAGCTCGGGAATCCTCCGGGACCTCGTGCTGCACTGGAAAACTCGTGATCGCCTGCTTGTCAATCTGAGCACTATCTGCCCTGAGAACATTCCCGGGGGCTTCTTTTTCTGGTTGTGCCCCCGCATCTGCCGGGGGCTCGAGATCTTTTCCTCCAGTACTCACCGGCACATCCTTGTCGACGGACGGCTCGGCGGTGCTTGCGGCGATAGGCTCCTTCGGCGGCGAGCTCGCGCTCTTGCCTACCTGGATTGTACTAGAGGAAGCCGCGGCGGGAGGCTCTGACTTACTACAAAGATGTGTTAGTACTCAACATTAACACAAGAATTCCAAACAAGAACATTCTGGTTGCTAACCTTGGCGGCTTCCTGAGGGGGAGTGCCGTTGGCACGACTAGCCCTCGTGGCGCGGTCTTGTTACCCGTCCGGGTTGAGAGTCACGGGCCAGTCGCGGGCGATGTCTACCCCAACATCGGACTCCTCTCCCCGGTCAAATCAACTACCCCTTGCCTCGGGGGCTCGGGGTTCTCCTCAGTGTCTCTAAAGGGACAAGTCAGCCAAAAAACTGGTGGAAAATGGGTGAAATCAAACAAGCCAGATTAGAAGGCTACTTACATCGCTTCGCGACTGCTTGGTGTTGCCACCGCTGCAGCAATGCTCCGCTCGCGAGTTGCTACTCGCTTCGTGCGCGGTGGCTTTGCAGCAACGTCGCTCGCATCTCCTGCGGCGGGCGGGTCTTGGGCCTGCTCCTCGAAGACCGGTTCAGGCGGGTCAGACCTGAACCGCTCCAAGTCGCCCTACCGACAAAAACAAGTCAGCAAATGACTACTTAGCTTAAGAACATAACAAAGGTACTCGGGTTAGTGCTTACCAGGTTTGGCGAGTAATCTGCTCCGGAGAGCCTCGGCACGTACGGCTCCGAGGTCACCCCCGTGAACAGACGGGTGACCCGGCGCATGACTTCCTCGGTGGAAGGCACATCCTGGGCCATCCGTGATGGGTTCTGAGTACCCTTGTACTCAAAACCAAGGTGAACGCGCTTTTGAGGAGACTGGATGCGACACTCGATAAACGAGTACGCCACAGACTCTTCAGTGATGCCCTGGTCCTTGAGATGCTGGATCCGCTTCATCAACTTGGGGATGTCGCGGGATTCCTCCTCTGTTGGCTTCTTCAGCCAACACTCCTGGCACTGCGGCAGGGCATTATCCCATCCGGGGAGGCTAGGCTTGTGGTTCCCGTTGTTGAACCACTGAGGATGCCTCCCAGAGAGGCTACTCGGGGTTGAGAACTCGGGGTACAGCGCCTTATCGCGTAGCTGTACCCCGGCTCCCCCGACTAGTGCAGGGTTGTCCTCATCTGGCTGGGGCTTGAGGCGGAAAAGATGACGAAAAAGATGAAAATGCGGGCGAATTCCTAGGAATGCCTTGCAAAGATGCACAAAAATAGAAATGTGCAGAATCGAGTTGGGGGGAAGATGGTAATGCTTGATTTTGTAAAATCCAAGCAAACCGCGGAAGAAATCGGAAGAAGGAAGGGCAAGGCCGCGATCAGCAGAAGGGGCGAACATTACGGTCTCACCCGTGTTCTCCCAAGGCGATGAATCGGTGCCGGCGACCCGCCACTAGACGACACCCTCCTTTTGCAAGACCCGCTCGGCTACGAGCCGGAGCAGATCCCTCTCCTTGATCGTGGAGGCCCTCCACGATGACCCCTCGACCATCGTCATGGCGACCTTCGCCGACGGTGAAGATGATCCACCTTCTCCATCGACTACCCGCTTCTTCCCGCGACCAGAGGATTGCTTTCTTGGCGCCATGGGTTGAAATGTCACCGGGGTCTTCGTGCGCATGCCATGGAGAACTCACACAGGTGTGGGTGAAGATGGAAATCGAGGATTCGAACTATTCTAGGCTTGGATTGAGGTGGAGAAGGGCTCGGATTTGGGGCGGCGGCGGCGGCTAGGGTTCTTGGCTAAAGTAGATCTATTTTTACCACAGTGAAAACGGAGTAGGGTGAAAACCCTAAAGGGTACCGCGGGGTTATTTATAACCAGCGGCTCCCCATTTTTCCGTTGCAAGCCGAAGAGTTTTTCTCGGGATAACGATTCGATTAAGAGGATTTTACAGGTTCTGTGCAACGAATAAGGGAAACTAGCCGTTTTCTTTGGGATAGGCTCCCGAGGGTTCAGACCTTTCCACTTCCAGTTCAGTTTAACCCTAAAAATTCGCACAATTGAATTCAAAAACCTACATTCCATGCCATGACTCTTTAGATCCTTTTTTCCAAAACCATGGAATTTGGATTAAAGGCTCGGGGCCTGAGGGATACGTGTCATCGATGGCTTATTTTCAAAAATTCTTGGAAGATACAGACCAAAGATTCAAGACTAATTTGACCCTCACCCTGATTCTTCGATTCAACCTAAGGCTCGGGGGCTACTCCATATGGAGTGCGAGTTCATCGCACCCCATATAAAAAAAGACTTGAAGACTACTCGGGGCTTGAGCACCTCACAGCCTTGATGCAGCCAAGGAAGTACTCAGAAGATACCTTCTCAAGGGGACTCAACAGGGACCTGAAGACACCTTTCAGAAGTACTCAGAAGCCTGTAGTACTCGGCTACGAAGAGCTCGGGGGCTTGTCAGACCCGGGGCAGCGGGACTGCTCACTTGGCATACATATACTTGTAGTAGGGGATGCCACATGGGCCATACCTTATCCTCATTGTAACTAGTCGTGTAGCACTAGGACTAGCCGGACATAAGGAAACTACCCAAGTCGTACTCGGGTAGGACTCCTCAGGCCATCCCGACTAGGATTTCCATGTAATCCTGTCCCCCCAGACTATATAAGGGCCGGGCAGGGACCCCTCCAAAACATCTCATAACCTCTAAGGCAATACAAACCACACAGGACATAGGGTATTACGCTCTCGGCGGCCCGAACTTGTCTAAACTATGTGTTCCTTGCTCCTTCGAGTTCCTGATCTCGGCGACACCCTACCTACAACCTACCACCCCGGGGTATCCCTCAGTGGGCTTGGCAGTAAAACATCAACAGATACTCCCCAAAGCTTCAATGAAGCTTAGTTCTGGCTTGGGTCCTGCGGTGGCTGCTAGTACGGGTACGAATATGGATAGTATGGAGGCAGGTACGGATAGTACTGTTGTGGACGTGGCTGCTGCTGAGGGTCATGCTGCTGCTGTGGGTCTTGCTACTGCTGCTGAGGGTAAGGATAGAATGGTGGAGGATATGGGCGGTGCTAATGTGGAGGTCGCTGAGGCTGTTGCGGTGGATGCAACTGAGGGCCGAGGCCTAGGTGGGTGAAGATGCTGGTGGTGTCATGGAGTACAGAGGTGTTAAACTCCAATTCTGTTGAGTGAGCTCGGTGTTGTGTGCAAGGTCAATGCTGAGCTGGCCTTGTTGCTGCCCCATGAAGTTGACTTGGGTCGTGAGATCGTTGATCCCACGGATGATCGGGTTCTCAAACCCGTATCTTGCTGAGCTCGACGGACCAACCTGCGGACCATAAGAACTCTGCATACCTGTTGACACCGATTTTTGACACGTGCTAGCATCCTGAGTAAAGGCCGATGGAATTTGGGCCGACGCTGGATCAGAGATAGAAAGTGAAGCACGATGGGCTTTCTTGGGCCGAGGGAAGCATCACGGCCAATGGAGTTTGGAAAGAGCTGGCAAAGCTACGTCAGCAATGTATGTCGTAATCGACTAGGGTTTGTAGTTTAGACTATAAATAGCTGCCTCCGGGCATGTATCGAACCATCCAATGATCAATACACAAATCCTTTTTTCCTTTTTCTCCTTTTTGGCGGCTTCGCCTTAGTTGCAGTAGATTTTTCTTCTACCAGTTCTTTCTTGCAAGACAGGCTGCATCATTTTTGACCATTGGCATGCTGATCCCAGTACATTTTAGGCTGCATCGATCCCGACCACAGCTTTGCTGGTAAGTTCCGAGTCGAACGAGGCAGATAGGCTCAAGGTTGACGGCGCATCGCTTCTTCCTCTATCCTGTATTAGTTCAAGTTATCAAGCAGATTGTATCTAGGTCTGGTCTGTTCACCAATTTATCGATATCAGCTTGTTCGTGTTAGGTTAGCTCATTTAATCTAGCTTGTTTCTTGTTGTTATCAGAAGTTATCGGTAATTACTAGATTTGGCACGATTAGATTCATTTGATCTTGTTTTTATTTAGTTTTACCATAATTTATTTAGCTTAGATCTAAATACCATCGGCCAATGTGTAGCTTTTTTATAGCTTCCAGCTTGGCCGATCAGATTCGGATCTGGGTGTTGCTTACCGAGGCACCGTTAACCTGTTTAGCGTTGCTTCACCCTGCACAATCGGCTGAAGCTTTAGCCGATTGATCTATCAGTGCGTCGGACACTTGGCCGATGCGCTCGACGGAACGATTCGGACAACAACCGATACATTCCAGTAATTTAACTGTTTGAATCTATTCCTTGCCAATTGTAGGTCAAATTGACTGGCACGCCCTGCACCCCCACGCAGCCAGTTTTGGACGCCGCGCAGGAGCAAAGCAAGAGGCTCCCGGGTCCTTGCGTGTGCCGACGCCGAAAGCCGATCCACGGTTTTTTGCGTCAACAATACTTGGGGGGTAGTAGGGTTTTTGGCCCGCACCTTGTTCAGATGTCTCCCCAGTAGTGCTGTTACCTCTCTGAGTATAGTACTCATAAGTTTCTTCAAAGTTCATGTTGGAGGTTCCAGCATGGTGAGAGGGCCCTGCTTGCTCTTGCTATCGAGTGCTCGATCGTGTCTGTCACCGAGTTGTGGTACCGGCGACGCTGTGACGAGCTGGCCCTTTTTTCTACATCTACAAGAGGTAACTTTTTGCCGAATAGAGGGAGATTCTCGGGCATGGGAGCTCGACTTCTCCATCGTACCCGGGTAAGTCATAAACAACGAGTTACCTGGCCCCTCGCGCATCATGTGTCCCTGCACAAAGTGTTCCAAACCTACCCGAAGCTGGTAATCCTCCCCCATGGCAAGTAATTGACTTGGGCATTGTCCAGTGCCTTGACATGCGTAGCGATACGCGTGACCAAGGTAGTGATGTCAATGGGACTTTTGCCCGTGATCATCTTCTGCCAGTGAGCAATTATGCTCATGTTCGGGGAGAGTTTTATCTTCTTTGCCATAGCAAAGAGATACTGCAACTCGGGGATACTGCAAGCGCGGGTGTACCACCATAGCAAACCATTTTGCTAGCATTCTGAGAGTAGGGTGATGGATAGAGACTATACTATTTTTGCTACTCACAGGTTCCTCAGAGATTCCGTTCCACCAAGTGGTTCGATCATATTTATAGGTTTTAGCCAAAACACTTGGGTCTAGCTGGCACTTTTTATCAAAGCCTAGAGCAACACTAAGTTCTTTCGCAGACAATTAAAACTGCTCATCGAAGAAGCGAAAATAAACATAAGTGGTGTTACCTTCTTCTTCGAAGCTGAGCGTCATGAGGAACTCCATGGTGAGAAATTTAGAATCTGGTTCCGTCAAGTCGGCGAAGTTGAACCACCCCACATGGCTGAATGCACGAGTCATGTCCGCCTTCAGACCCGTCTTTATGAAAAAGAGAGGGTCGAAACTCGGACGTGGTGGTACGTTTGATTCTTCAGCAGGTCCAGTGCCTTCCGTTCGTAGTCGTTCCGCGGCACGATCTGCTCAACCGAGGTGAGGATGCGGATGTGACCCTGGACTCGGCTCCTTGGCACTGCTGGGGCAGCGTCCTCCTGGGAGTCAGTATCCAGGTGACTTGAGTCAACCGAAATATTATCCCGGGAGGATGCCGTCCCTTGCGAGCGCCGAGAGCTGGAGGGGCTGAGCTTCTTGAGCTTGTTTTTTGCGGACTTCCATATATTGCCTACAAAAGGTTACCGCACACACAAGAGAAATACCCGAAGGACTAAACAAAAGAGTTAGTCGTTAGTCGTCCTTGTGGGGGATTAACCTCCACAAACGTTCTCGTTCAAGCGCCAAGAGTTTTATTCAAACAGAAAGGAAAATATTTTTGGTACTTTTCTGTGGCTATAGAGAAAGTTTAGCACTAATTTTATTTTGTTTTTGGTGGGTGCAGCACTTAAACTCTTTAATTAACTAGCACAAGGGCTAAACTAACTAAAGAAGCTTACAGAGGGAGAAGGGATTTTCGAGCTCGGGAAAGGCAGAAGAACCTGAGCTGCTGCTGCATCAACGAACGTCGGGGGTGCCGGCTTTTATAGGTGCGCGGCAAAGGCAGGCCGGCCGGCCTGGGACAGGCCGGTCGGTGCCTGAACGGCGCAGCGAGCTCCAGCTCATGAGCCTAGGCGTAGGCTGTTAGGTGAAGGTGCTGAATTTCGGTGAGGATGTGACGACACCGGTGATGAAGAGGCCGGCCGGCCTGAATGGGGCCGGTCGGCCTGGTGCTACGTTGCTTCGCGCTCCTCCTTTGCCTGCATACTCATTCTTGATTGCATTCCGCTGCTGCATGTGCCCATCGTTGAAATTTCTGCACGATGGGATGTTCACGATGCAAAGGAGGCCAACCATCCATGATGGGGTTAATTGGCTCTCCACATGCACGATCATGGGTGCAAATGCACCATGATTCCTGTCCCTGCACGTTAGTGTGACTCCCATTAGCTGCACCTCGAGCCAAAGATGACAAGTGGGGCTGGCCTGCCTGCACTCTGGCTGAAATTTTTTGATTTTTCTATGCAGTGCAAAATGAAAACAAAGATCAAAAGTAAAGATGCATTTTGCAAAAATTTAAATATGCCATGATTGAAATGAAAAATTGAAGGAATTAAACTATCCTATATGCAAATGCAAGGATGGATAACTACCATGAACCTCATGGTGAGAGCTCGGGTTTTGAGTCCAGAGCGGGACTCTCTGTTCCTTGAGTTTTGTTGTCATCACCTGCTGGAGTTGCTGTCGGTGGTGACACTTTCTCACGCCACACTTTCTTCGTGGGCGCGGCTGATTCGACCTCTTTCATTTTATCTTCCAGAAATTTCTTACGTTGGATCCTTCGCTTCACATTTCTTTGGTTGTGCACCTTGATTTCTCTCTCTCGAATCCGTTTGCTTTCTACAAGTTCGATGAGGCTTTCAATGGCAGCGTTGACACCGACTTTTGACACGTGTTAGCATCCTGGATAAAGGCTGATGGAGATTGGGCCGACGCTGGATTGGAGGCAGGAAATAAAGCATGATGGGCTTTTGGGCCAAAAGAAGCATCGCAGCCGACGAGACATGGAAGGAGCTGACCAAGATGCGTCAGCAAGTTATCTGTTAGATTATTAGGAAAGTTTGTTTTCTTTATTGTCAAGCAATGTATGTCGTAATCGACTAGGGTTTGTAACTTAGGCTATAAACAGCTGCCTCCGGGCATGTATCAAACCATCCAATGATCAATACACAAACCCTTTTTTCCTTTTTCTCTTTTTCGGCGGCTTCACCTTAGTTGCAGTAGATTTTTCTTTTATGAGTTCTTTCTTGCAAGACAGGCTGCATCGTCTTCGACCACTGGCGTATTGATCCCAGTACGTTTCAGGCTGCATCGATCCTGACCACAATTTTTCTGGTAAGTTCTGAGTCGAACGAGGCAGATAGGCTCAAGGTTGGCGGCGCATCGCTTCTTTCTCTATCCTCCATTAGTTCAAGTTATCGAGCAGATTGGATCTAGGTCTGATCTGTTCACCAATTTATCGATATCAGCTTGTTCCTGTTTGGTTAGCTCATTTAAGCTTGTTTCTTGCTGTTATCACAAGTTATCGGTAATTACTAGATCTGGCAGGATTAGATTCGTTTGATCTTGTTTTTATTTAGTTTTACCACAATTTATCCAGCTTAGACCTAAATACCATCGGCCGACGCGTAGCTTGTCTATAGCTTCCAGCTTGGTCGATCGGGTTCGGATCTAGGTGTTACTTACCGAGGCATCGTTAACCTGTCTAGCGTTGCTTCATCCGCACAATCGGCGAAGCTATGGCTGATTGATCTATCTGCGCGTCGGACGTTTGGCCGACGTGCTCTACGGAATGATTCAAACAACAACCGATATGTTCCGGTAATTTAACCATTTAAATCTATCCCTTGTCAATTGTAGGTCAAATTGACTGGCATGCCCTGCACCACCACGCAGCCAGTTTTGGACGCTGCGTAGGAGCAAAGCAAGAGGCTCCCGAGTCCTCGCCTGTGCCGACGCTAAAGGCCGATCTACAGCTTTTTGCGTCAACACGCTTTTGGCACGCCCGGTGGGACACGATAATAACACCGCGATGGCAATCAACGATGGAGCCAATGATGACAAGGTCTCCCATCCCACTATGGATGACCTCAATGAAGAACAAAGGCGGCTGGTTGAAGAAGCCATGAAGCAATCTCAAGACGCCTGCCTTAGGTGATTTACCTTGACCAGAAGAGGGCAAGCAATACAGAAGCAGTCGCTACCAGGGCCGGGGGGCATCACTGTCACTCAAGACTTGGCCAAGTTCAAGGAGATGTTCGATCAGTCCACAAGCCACGCTCTGATCAATCAATCAGGGGTGCTGATCGAGACCATCAAGGACGCTGTCAAGAACGTCCTAGTAGAGGGCACTTGAGGGAGCAACTTAGGGCCATCCTACTCCAACGAGGTGCCATCAGCCACTACTGGCGTCACAAGACTATCAATGATGGGCGATGGTGTTCTGCCCAGTACAACAAGTGTGCCGATGACCGGCGCTAGACCATGCTCTTCACCGTACGTACTGAAGCGCCCAAGTCCATCGACAACACATGCTTCATCGCCACCGACGACGACATTCACTCCAGATCCGGCGATGAACGCATCTACACCAAGCAGGGGCATGTTCAGCACTCCAACAGGGTTTGTACCATCTACGCTGGGCATGCCAATGGAATTCTGACCGTACATCTACGATCAGATCCCACTGCCTCATCGGTACAAGTTGCCAGACTTCACCAAATTCTCTGGACAGGGCGACATGTCCACCGTTGAGCACATTAGCAGGTTCCTGTTACAATGCGGGGAAGCCACAATGATAGATGCCTTGAAGATCTGTTTGTTCCCGCTATCTCTCTCTGGATTGGCCTTTGCCTGGGTTGCACCATTACCAGCCAATTCCATAATTACATGGGCCGATCTCGAGAAGCAGTTCCATAAGTACTTCTTCACAAGGGTACAAGAGATGAAGATCACCGACCTTACCGTGGTGCAACAGAGGAATAATGAGCCCGTCCAGGACTACATTCAGAGATTTAGGGACGTGAGAAGCCGTTGTTTCAACCTATCTCTCAACGACGGCCAGTTAGTAGAATTGGCCTTTCAAGGACCTCTGCCACACATTAGGGAGAGGTTTTCATCCCAAGAGTTTGAGAGCCTAAGTCAGCTAGCATCCAAGCTAGCTAACTTTGATGTCCGAGCCTATGATGCTAAGAAGAACATGTTCCAGAAGAAGATCAACTATGTTGGGGAATCTTCTGAATCAGAAAGTGAAGGTGAAATCGGCGTGCTGAATGGGTCAAGTCCAAGAAGCCAGTATCATGCCCATTCGCCAAGAAGGAAGCTGAAAGCTACGGGTTCGACGTCACAAAGGCTAACAGGATTTTCGATCTACTGCTGCAAGAGGGTCAAATCAAGTTGCCTTCTAACCACATGATCCCATCGGCCAACGAATTGAAAGGGCGCCGGTATTGTAAGTGGCATCACTCCGTCACTCATAATACTAACGACTGCAAGACCTTCAGGAAGGAGATCCAGATGGCCATCGAGCAAGGAAGAATCAAGTTCGACAGGCCGATGAAGATTGATGAACATCCCTTCCCAGCCAGTGCAGTTGATGTGGGAGCCCAAGAAGTTGACAGAACAGCAAAGATATCACCTCCCAATCATTCTACTCATAATGCTGATCCGAGAGCAGGAATAGCGGCCAAAGGCAAAGGAAATCAAGGCCGATACAACTTCAGGAAGCCACGCGGAATTTTCACATCTCAAATGCTCCTAAACAAGTATCAACGCCAACAAGAGAAGGAAAAACGCCGTCAAGAAGAGGAAAAGCGTGATGAGGAACACTAGAGGTGCTCGTCCTTTGCATTCTGCTAGAACGAGGGTCTACGGTTGCCGTCGGCCTATGATTGTCCTGAATGCAATGGGACACAGGGAGGCCGATATGATATCAAGCGGTGGCGTCATGAAGATTGTGATTAGCAGCCGGCTTTCAGAGGCGAGCATCGCGTCTCTATCCATGATAGGCTGGGTCCACGGGTTCCTGACCAGATGACAATTGAGGAACAAGCTGAAGCTTGTGTACCTGACGAAGCACCTTTGGATCGGTCACTTGAGCGTCACGATGGCTACAGATATGATCCAGAGGAATACCCGAGTTGGTGTATCCCAGGGTTGACCCGTTCTCAGAAGAGGAGGGATTAGAGGCTCAGAAACCGGGAACAATAAGAAGCGCGCGCCTACAAGAAGAAGACAGTCAAATCACAGGTGTGGCGCGTAAAGGCCAATGAAACAACCGCATCCGCATCAGTAAATATAGTCTTTGTGCTAACAATGGAATTCAGAGCACCAGTTCATGATGACGATGAGGTAGCAGTAGCAGAGCTTGCACTGGATCCAGTTCCAGCGTCATTCGAGAAGCCAGACGAAAAGGAGCAAAGGCATTTGAGGCCTTTATACGTGAAAGGACATGTTGATGGCAGGCCAATGACGAAGATGTTGGTTGATGGTGGGGCCGCTATCAATGTCATGCCATACATTGTCTTTCGGAAGCTCGGATTTGGAGAAGAAGACATGATGGGAATTGATGTGGTTCTCAAGAGCTACGAAGGAAATATATCATTTGCTCGGGGGGCAATCGCTGTTGAGCTGATGATTGGGAGGAAAACCCTGCCTACTACATTCTTTGTTATGGATGGCAAGGAATCGTACAATTTGCTTCTAGGAAGAGACTGGATTCATGCCAACTGCTGCATACCATCCACAGTGCTTCAACGCCTGATTCAGTGGCTTGAAGATGACTCGGTCAAAATAGTGCATGCGGATTCGTCTCTAAGTATTGCATCGGCCGATCCACCAGTTTGGGGTTTTGACAACGTAGAGTGCATATCAGGCAAAGGATGGGACAAAGACTTTTTGAGGATGGAAGATTTTGGTCTTGATCCAGTTCAAGAAGACAGCCCAGAAGCATCTGCCACATGAAGAAATTGAGCAAGTGTCTCGTTGGCTAAGGAAATTAATGTAAAAAATTTTTCTGGCCGATGGACTACTCTTGTAAAAGCCGATCATGTTGATCAGGCTCGAATGGCCGATACGATACGTGTCGCCCTTAGTGCAAAAAAGAAGAATATATAGTCAGATGTTATTGTTGATTGGTTTGGATTATACTGTGAGAGGGTTGCTATCATTGAAGAAAAACTTATACTCGAAGAAAAGATGCCAATCAGATATGTCAATCCAGGGAGATTCAGTCTATTTGATTGAGGGAATATTTACAAGAGTCCGATGTGCAGATCAGGCTGTTACATTAATGACTACATTTATTCATCGGCGAAGACCTTGCTAACTACGGCATCTAAGCTGACCTCTTCACTAATGCCAGAGGCAACTACGCCTAAGTCATCTATGAGATCTTCAAACTCTTCCCACTCCCCGTCTTCTGGGAAGATAGGATGCAGGGTCCGAAGATCATTCCCGGATAGGGTCTGCACCATGGCAAGTGCGATGGCGGCACCGCGGTGGACTCCATGGCCGACAACTTCTTGCACCCGATTGGGGATATCCTGCAGGCGGGTTGTGGCAGAACCGCCCGAATTAATCCGGCTCAAGTGCGCTAACCATCACCACTAGAGTAATCAGGGCTAACTCGCACTTCAAACGGAGTAATCCGACACTCTGTCGGGTAAATCCCGATGCGACCACTGAATATTTCGATCGAAACAACACATACATCAAACCTACATAAAGGTGAGTCCAGAGATTACAACATTCAACAAATTTTACATCAGAGAGTCTGACATGAATTTAGTACAAACCGAGTTGAAATTCAGAAAGTACTTCAGAGTTTAAGTGCGGCGGAAAATAAACGATAACTAGCAATAATACATGACGCCATGATGAAGTCCGTACATGACATCATTTCCTCAAGTCTCACCTGAAAACAAAGCCACAAGTAAGGCTGAGTATACTAATACTCAGGAAGGCTTACCCGACTATTGGTATATACTTAGCCGACTCCTAGACATGCAAGGCTCTAAAGCTGTAGGTTTTATTTTGCTGAAAAGCAAATTTTAGCTTTCAAGATTCTAGTTCAAATTAATCATTCTAGGTGAGCATCTATTTCTACTCAAGCATGGTATCATTATTCATCCAACAAGATTATTCATCATCATCATCATTCCACTTGTTACTCTATATGGCAGAAGTATTAAGCAGTCTCATATACCTCCCTCAATCTCTTGCTCTCTAATTAAATATTTCTCTCTCACTTACTGACAATATTAATCCCAACGTACAGGAACCTGGCTGCACATCGATGCCGCATACGCCGGCAGCGCGGCCATTTGCCCGGAGTTCCAGGGGCACCTCGACGGAGCTGAGCTCGCGGACTCGGTGAGCATGAACCCACACAAGTGGTTTCTCACCAACATGGACTGCTGCTGCCTCTGGGTGGCGAACCCTACCACCATGACCGACGCACTGTCCACTGACCCGGAGTACCTCAAGAATGTTAGCGGCGCGTCCAAGATGACGACCGACACCATCGACTACAAGGACTGGCAGATCGCGCTGTCACGCCGTTTCCGAGCCATCAAGCTGTCGGTGGTGCTGCGACGCTATGGAGCGGTGGGCATGCGCGCCCACATACGGAGGCACATCCGGATGGCGGAGTGGTTCGAGCGCGTCGTAGCGGCGGACGAGCGTTTCGAGGTCGTCGTGCCGAGGAGCTTCTCCCTTGTGTGCTTCCGCCTCCGCCCAGGGTTCATGGATGATATAGCGGTGGAGGCCCTGAACCGTGAGCTCCTCGCGGCAGTGAACGCAAGCGGGAAGGCGTTCATGACGCACTTCATCGTAGATGGCAAGTTCGTGATCCGCCTCGCCGTGGGTGGGGCCATGACGGAGATGCGGCATGTCCGCGCCGCGTGGGAGCTGGTCAAGGAGAAGGCCAACGAACTGCTGGCCAGCTGTTGTTAATGAGCTTCCATTCCATGCCTATTGTTTGTTCCACCCTGCCCGCATAGGGGCTACCAATTAATATATGTTCCTAGATACAGCACCATGAATGTATTAGTCAACCCATCTGCATCTTACTTGTTACTAAGAATTCCATACCAACTACATTAATCTTAATGTGGGAAAAAAAAGATACGAGGTTCTCTAGCGCTGCACTAGACCTAAAAATTGGCCCTTCTTGTCATGTTAGGTTCTCGTGGGATTGCTACGGTTGAGAAGAGAAATACGTTTCAATCTAAGCGATCTTCACATATCCCGACCCAACCATTCAAAATCTTGTAAATAAATTAGAGCTTTAATAATTTAGATAAAGGTTCAACATCCTTCCCTCCCCAAAAGTTCAGAGCAATGAAGAATGAAGAAACTAGTTGTTTCTACAAGCGGAGTGAGGACGGTATTACTAATGGTAGATCCCATTGTTACTATTCATGTATAGAGACTACGTTAGGAGATTTTTTAATCCTCAACCCAAATATGCTAATTAGCATGAGGCTCGGGGGCTAATAACATATATAGATGTTCACCTAACCGATGCTTTAATTTGAAATAATCCGTAATTAAAAGACCAAGTCACTAACCATCAAAATGCTGATATTCTCATAAAAAAAGTATAGGTATCGGTAAAGTGTCCACGCCCAAGGTGCAATTCCTGACAGTTGGGATGATAAATTTTACATAATTCAAATAGTTTTTAAAAATACTCATAAGGATTTGTGTCGACTAAATAAACTTTAATATAATCAGCACCCATATTAAATGGTGCACGATCAGAGCCTAGAATTTAGCTATATCTTGTTCTAAGGAATATCGAAACATCGACAATAAAGTAACTGCAATCTAAATCAAAAGTTAGAGCTCTACGTCAAAGATTCTTCTTCGCCATGGCAATAAATGATATATCCAAATCTGAAGCAACCATGCAAAATCTAATATTTAGTTATATTGCATTCACACCTTGTATTGGAGTTACATCTTAATGTACCAGGAGAGATATTGCCCTAATGGATTATTTCCGGTTGTGCCTCAAAATCGGTGAAGATATATAGCATCACTCTCTATTCATGGCCAATCAATTATAGATTGCCATTGAGCTGGTTGTGATTGGCTAGGAGTGAAGCACGTTTCTCTCTAGTGCAACAAGGATTGATATGGCCATGGGTGAAACCCTGTTCTCTAGTAGCTAGTGGCGTGGAGACATGAACGTTGCAATGTAGAATAAACTGATAGTGAACGGCTGCTTTTCTTTATTTTTTTTCCTAGCTAATAAAGAGATGCCAGTTAGAGCAACTCCAGCAGACAATCTGAACCGGCCCCCACCTCAAGTTTAGCGGATTAAGTCAAAAGAAACTGCTCTCCAGCAGACCCTCTACATATACTAGGCTCTATATTTCACGGAGGCCTCCAAATTACCTCCTCCATCCTTAAATTACTGGGGTTTCTGAGGTGCACGTTATTATAAATTAGAAATGAGAGCTTTACTGTAGTTGAAGAAAATTTAGAAACCTTTTAAAAATAGATGCAACCTCCATTTTTGCATTTGGACGGTTCGAATGCAACAAACTTCCTCAAGTCTGCATGAACCTCATTCTGCACATGATGTGCTCTATCAGTAGTATCCGTGGCTCGGTGCCCACGTGCATCACGATAAAAATGAATGTTAAGAAAACACCCCAAGGCTTCCGTAAAATGTTTAAACAAATTATTTGATGGCGAGCATTCTCGTCTCATTAGTTTCAGGATATGTAATTATATAAATAACTTAATACTGTTCTAAAAAATCTAAAAAATCCCATTAATCCCTGAAAATGCATGAAAATTTCAACTACGTTAATTGAAGCATTCCATCCAATATACTGTCTATATACTACATTACTACTTGTTTATCTCATCTCCAATAAACTGGCTTGCACATTATATACGTCATGTAGAAATAAACTGGCTTGCACATTATATATATTTCATCTATAGAAATGCTTGACATGTCGACAATGACACACTAAGGTGGCGTTGGATGGTATTCTTAGATGTTGAGATTTGTTATGGATGGGAAGAATTAATCTCCTGCATGTGATTAAGCCCTCCAAAGACAGATGCAACGAATGTTGATAGAGCACATGCGGTGGGCTCAGGGCCGGCTTAAGGGGAGGGGCAGGCAGGGCGACGGCTCGGGGCCCACGGAGTAGGGGGGCCCAAGATCTAGTATGTAGTAGGTAGTAATACTTGGCCCAATTTGGAGTATACGAGCATACAGCCGGAGCCAGGTCCAGGCACGCAGCCAGTCACGCGGGTCTTCTGCCCTTTCGCGCCGCGACTTCCGCCCTTCGGCGACGTTTCATTTTCATCTGCTTACACCCGGGCCCGGCGGCGACGTTGCGACTGCGACGCACTTATCCACACCGGCACCGGCACACGCACGCCGGCCGGCGCCGCGGCACCGTGGCCCGCGTGCGCATCTGTTGCCTAGGCGCTAGCAGCCACTGCCCACTAGTGCTCTAGCAGGTTGCAGGTAAGTTCAATTTTAACCGTAAATTTGCATACTTGCAGTAGCGCTAGGAGGTTCTTATCTGTTTAATTGCTAGGACTATAATTTATAAATTTCTAATTCAATGTATTTATTGTATTATTTTTCATGAATTACATATATTATTGGAATTTCTATCTTTCTTTTAATTACCGTCTTAAATGAAAAATAGTTGGCCTAAAGGCCCAAAGTGTCTGGCTCGCCCTGGGGCCCTTGAAAACCATGAGCCGGCCCTAGGTGGGCTTGGCACGAGATTTAGAGAAGAAAAAAGGATCAGGGACAAACTTGCTTGATCAGCTCCTTGATCGAATATAACCTGATAACAGTGTCCTCAGGGTCTGAAAAGATATTATTATTTAATGATCTTAATTAAAGATCATAAAACTGTTGTACTGTTATTAGAAAATGTTTCTTTAGAAAGATTGTATAGTGTTAGAGATATGCCCTAGAGGTAATCATAGAGATGATTATATTTCGTTGTATCCATGATGTATTATATATGTGTTCATTGAATATCCATGAAAAGGCAACTTATATTTATTGACAATTATGTGAATTGTTTGTGGGACTCTTTACTTGTATGGTTATTCTAAAGTTGTTCCTAGTCGGATTTCATGTATGGACACACATGAATATTAGACTAGCACATGCATTAGTTGATGACTATATTTCACAAGTCATGGATATGGAGATGTCAAACTAATAATGTGGGCGTATGTATGACATGTGGCTGGACAGACCCAACTCGAGAAATAGAGATTTCTCATTACACGATGTGCACCCTATATCCTTAGACCTGAGATTGTCGCATGTGCTCAAGATGTGAACCGACCTACTTAGGAGCTATCAAACGCTACTCCATAACTGGGTAGTTATAAAGGCGGTTCTCGGGTTTGTCAAGAAGCATGCTGTGAGACATGGTTAGTCAAGATGGGATTTACCCCTCTCTACTTGAGAGAGATATCTCTGGGCCTCTCGAGTGATCGGATCAAGAAATGCATGGCCGTGCTAGGGTTAAGAGTTAACCAGGGATTCCAGATCACAATATCGAGAAAGAGAGGTCAGCTTGAAGCTAGACCAAATATCGTGAGGCAAAGGGAATATCATGTATATGAGATTGTGATGGCTCGTCTTATTTGATCTTTGCGCACGCATAGGAGTTGACACATCTTGCTAGAGGTTGCCGTTAACTATTGGACGAGTAGGAGTACTCGGGCCATGTCTATTCGCGCGTGAGCCCACAGGGTCACACACTTAAGGGGTAGAAGATTAATGAGGATATGATCCGAAATTAAACTGGGCTTATGAGTACTAATGGGCCTCAGATCGGGAAGCCCATTAAGGGGCGCGTCTGGTGGGGACGTTTGGACGTCCGAACATCCCTGCCGAGACGTTCGGACTGTCCGAACATCCCTGCCAAGACGTTCGGACTGTCCGAACGTCCCTGGGTGCCTATATAAACAAAGGGGTGGCGCAAGAATTAGGGTTAACCCTCCACGCCTAGCCACCACCTGTTTCCACGCTCTTGCCTATGTTGCCCTCGCTGACCTAGTAGTTTGGATCGCGTTACTTCCGCCGCCGTACGTGTGGATACCTTGGAGGTGCTGCATCTGCGGCACGAGGATGAGCCACACGTGAGAAGGTCTCGCAACTGCACTGCTGGCTTCCATACATACTACACTGACGCGCTACAGAAGTTCCGCACCCGTGCGTCTAGTGGTAATTCTGTGATCTATAACTGCAGCGTTCCTGGATGGGTCGCCAGATGCATATGATGCGTGGTGGCAGATTGGATCTGCTACCGGGTTGAGAAAGTTGCAGAAAATATGGTGTTCGGTAAAACAGCCATAACTTTTGCATACGAACTCGGATTGAGGCGATTTTTATATGAAAATTCATCTACAAAAAATTTTACACATGAAATCAACCCGCTTCGCCGGTTTTGCTAAATTTAGATTTCCTAAATTTGGCCTGGAAGATGAAGATATCGGCAGATTAAGTTTCGCCGACGGTAGTGTGCCTAACTCTGTTTTGCAGGATCTTGTGATCGGTATGGCCTATATGTGTATGCGATGCATGTGTATATCTGATCCATGATCTGTGTGTCATGTGTAAGGTAATACGGCTGGAGCCACATGTATTACCACATTTGATGTAAAGGCCTGCGTGCCAACTTGTGATGATCCAAGTCCAATATGTAATTTACTTTACTAGTTGTTAGGTGTAGCAGTTTGTAGTTGTACTTGAAGGCTTCATCACTTGGAGGATGACTCACATGGAGCATGGAGATGCAGATCATGATGATGGACAGTAGCATGGCGATGGAGATCAACATGTGATAATGGGCCATACTGTGTCTATATGTGAATGTTTATCCTCATCGTTTTACTCCTACATGCGATAATAGGGTTTTTGCATTCGGTAGAAGTAATTTGATTGATCCCTCGCAATATTTAAGTTTATGTGCCCTTCCAACTAAACCTTGCTTCATCATGGGTCTTGTATGATTAGTGGTGGGTCTATGAAATTAGAGTACCACTAGTTTTCCATGACTTGATGAGTTTGTATCGGATACTTACACGCATAAAGGGTTGTTAGCTTATTCAAGGTCATCTTAACTGTTAAGGGCCTTGGGGCATAAAGGTTGGGCACCGAGACATAAAGATGTCACCCAACAACAAGAGTCATATGTGATATGATTAGCAAAGTGTTGCTTACCAATCTACCTGTCTTCTAGCGGTGATGCTAAAGCTCACTAGTCGACTTGTTAGTTGTCGGTCTTGAATCACTAAGTATCAATTGAGGGATATTGATTTTAGTGGGAGTACATTCTGTTAAAATGTTTAATGTAATTTACTCTATCATGGATATGTTTGTGTTAGTATTTTGCATTATTATTTGTTGTAGATCAATGGCACCCAGCACCACCACATCTTTTACTTTGCGCACTGTCCTTAAGAAGGACAAACTGAATGGGAATAATTATGCGGATTAGATCCGCAACCTGAGAATTGTTCTCAGAGCTGAGAAAAAGGAAGATGTTTTGGACACCCCCTTACCACCAGAACCTACTGAGAATGCAACTAACGCTGAAAAGAGTGCTTACAAGAAGGCACAGGATGCCAATCTTGAAGTGAGTTGCCTTATGCTTGCTTGCATGGAGCCTGACCTGCAGATACAGTTCGAGACTAACCATGAGGCGCACGATATGATCGTGGCGCTTCAGGATATGTTTTAGACACAGGCTAGGACTGAAAGGTTCAACATCGCTAAGGCCTTCCATGAGACCAAGCTTGCAGAGGGTGCAGCAGTTGTGCCGCATGTGATCAAGATGGTTGGTTACACGCAGAGGTTGGAGAAGCTGAGCTTCCCACTAGGCCAAGAGTTGGCCACTGACTTCATTCTTGCATCTTTACTGCCGAGCTATGGGAACTTCATCTCGAACTACCATATGCACGGGGCTGAAAAGGGCTTGAATGAGCTGTGCGGCATGCTCAAAACAGCAGAGAGTGACATCAGAAGAGCACGGGCGGCGGCCATGTGATGGCAGTCCAAAACAAGCCTAGCTTCAAGAAGAAGGGTTCTTCTTGGAAGAAGAAGGGCAAGGCTAAGGTTGAGAACCCCAAGCCAAACCCAGCACCCAAGGCTAAAACTAGACCCGCTGCAGATAATGAGTGCTATCACTGTGGTGAGAAAGGTCATTGGAAAAGAAACTGCAAGGTGTACCTAGCTTCGTTGAAGAACCGTGGAAGTAATAGTACTTCCAACTCTGGTATGCTTGTTGTTTATATTACAGAAATATTCCTCGCTAATTCTTATGTCAATTCTTGGGTATTTGATACCGGATCGGTTGCTCACATCTGCAATTTGATGCAGGGAATGACAAGAAGTAGAAGCGTGGAAAAAGGAGAAGTTGATTTCCGCGTGGGCAATAATGCAAGGGTTGCTACTTTGACCGTCGGGATGATGCAACTCCACCTCCCGTCAGGATTTATTATGGAGTTGAATAATTGTTATTTCGTTCCATGTATGAGTCGAAACATTATGTCTCCTTCATGTTTGATGGAGGATGGCTATACATTTGCGAGTGAAAACAATGGTTGTGTGATCTCTAAGAATGGCATGTTTGTGGCTTGTGCGACCATTGTGAATGGCTTGTTTATTTTAAATCTTGATGAATCACCTATCTGTAATGTAAGTGCTAAAAGGCCTCGGCCTAATAATTTTAGTCCTACCTACATGTGGCATTGTCGTCTCGGTCATATAAGAGAAAAGGGCATGAAGAAGCTCCATACTGATGGACTTCTAACTTCGTTTGATTTTGAATCATACGAGACATGCGAGGCTTGTTTGCTAGGCAAGATGACCAAGACGCCATTCACAGGCTTTCCATAAAGAGCATCAGACTTGTTGGAACTCATACATACTGATGTGTGCGGATCAATGAGCACGACTGCTAGAGGATTCCATTACTTCATAACTTTTAATGATGATTTGAGTAGATACAGCTATGCCTATTTGATGAAGCATATGTCTGAGACCTTTGAAAAGTTCAAGGAATTTCAGAATGAGGTAGAAAATCAACGTGGCAAGAAAATTAAAGCCTTACGATCTGATCGAGGAGGCGAGTATTTGAGCCACGAGTTTAGCAATCATCTGAAGAGTTGCGGAATTGTTCCACAGCTTACGCCACCTGGAACACCTCAGAGAAACGGTGTGTCCGAGTGACGTAATCAAACTTTGTTGGACATGGTTCGGTCAATGATGAGCCAGTCAGACCTACCGATATCGTTTTGGGGTTACGCTCTAGAAACAACAGCTTTCACACTAAATAGGGTACCGTCTAAATCCGTAGATAAGACACCATATGAGATATGGACTGGGAAGAGTCCCAGCTTGTCTTTTCTAAAAATTTGGGGATGTGAAGTTTTTGTCAAGCGACTTCAGTCGGACAAATTAACTCCCAAATCGGATAAGTGCATATTCGTGGGATATCCAAAGGAAACTTTAGGGTATTATTTCCACAACCGCTCAGAGGGCAAAGTGTTTCTCGCTCGAAATGGTATTTTCTTAGAGAAAGAGTTTCTCAGGAAGGAGAAAAGTGGACAAAAGGTGTATCTTGAAGAAGTTCAAGAGGAGCCAATCGGGCAAGATTCAACGAGTGATGCTAACGTAGCAGAACAAGTTGAAGAACCCGTGGCAAGAGAAGAACCACCGTAGCCACGAAGGTTGGCGAGGCTCCGCGCGGCACGCGAAATATTGTTGTTAGACAATGATGAGCCTGCAACATATGCAGAAGCGATGATGGACCCAGATTCCGAGAAATGGCAGAGTGCCATGAGATCCGAGATAGACTCCATGGGAGACAATCAAGTTTGGAACTTGGTTGACCCGCCGGATGGTGTTAAAGCCATAGAGTGCAAATGGATCTATAAGAAGAAGAAAGACATGGATGGAAATGTTCACATCTATAAAGCTCGACTTGTTGCAAAGCGGTTTAGACAAGTTCAAGGAGTTGACTACGACAAGACATTCTCTCCCATAGCGATGCTTAAATCTATTCAGATCATTCTAGCAATAGCTGCGTATTTCGATTATGAGATATGGCAGATGGATGTCAAAACAACTTTTTTGAATGGAAACCTGGATGAGGACGTGTATATGATACAGCCCGAAGGTTTTGTCGATCCGACTAATGCTGGAAAGGTATGCAAACTTCAGAAATCCATTTATGGGTTGAAGCAAGCATCTCGGAGTTGGAATATTCATTTTGATGAAGTAGTCAAAGGGTTTGGTTTTCTACAGAACCAAGAAGAAGCTTGGGTTACAAGAAGAAAAGTGGGAGCTCCGTAGCATTTCTAATCTTGTATGTGGATGACATACTGCTGATTGGGAACGGTATTCCTATGCTGGAATCCGTTAAGACTTCATTGAAAAATAGTTTTTCTACGAAGGACTTAGAGGAAGCCGCATATGTTCTAGGCATAAAGATCTATAGAGATAGATCAAGCAGGCTAATAGGATTAAGCCAAGATAATTACATTGACAAGGTATTAAAACATTTCAGTATGGAACAATCAAAGAAAGGGTTCTTGCCTATGTCACATGGCATGCATCTCAGCAAGACTCAGTGTCCCTCGACGACTGATGAGCGGGATCGCATGAGCAAGGTTCCATACGCTTCGGCAATTGGTTCAATCATGTATGCAATGATAAGTACACGCCCAGATGTCTCATATGCTCTAAGTGCTACGAGCAGGTACCAGTCTAATCCAGGTGAGAGTCACTGGATAGCTGTGAAAAACATCCTTAAGTACTTCAGAAGGACTAAAGATGTGTTCCTAGTCTATGGAGGTGAGGAGGAGCTCACTGTAACGGGTTACACTGATGCTAGCTTCCAAACCGACAAAGATGATTCAAATTCGCAATCAGGTTTTATATTCACATTGAATGGTGGTGCTGTGAGTTGGAAGAGTTCCAAGCAAGATACGGTGGCCGACTCTACGACGGAAGCCGAGTACATTGCAGCTTCGGAAGCTGCAAAGGAAGGTGTTTAGTTAAGGAAGTTCCTCATTGAGCTTGGTGTGTTTCCAAATGCGTCTAGCCCATTGAACCTCTACTGTGACAACAATGGGGCGATAGCGCAGGCTAAGGAGCCAAGGAATCACCAGAAGAACAAACATGTACTGCGGAAATTTCATCTCATACGAGAGTTCATGAGATGGGGTGAGATCAAGATATGCAAGATACACACGGATTTGAATGTTGCTGATCCGTTGACAAAGCCTCTTCTGCAGCCTAAGCATGAGGCGCACAGAAGAGCTATGGGTATTAGATACCTTAAGGATTAGACTCTAGTGCAAGTGGGATAGGAATTAGGGTTAACCCTCCACGCCTGGCCGCCACCTGTTTCCACGCTCTTGCCTACGTCGCCCTCGCGGACCTAGCAGTTCGGATCGCGATGCTTCCGCCGCCGTATGTGTGGATACCTTGGAGGTGCTGCATCCGCTGCACGAGGACGAGCCGCACGTGAGAAGGTCTCGCAACTGCACTGTCGGCTTCCATACGTACTACACCGACGCGCTACAGAAGTTCCGCACCCGCGCGTCTAGTGGTAATTCCGTGATCTATAACTGAAGCGTTCCTGGTTTACGGGCTAGAAAAATTTTATTTTGCGGTAGCTTAGCCTCCCCGTATCCCTACATATAGTATATGAAATATTCTCTCAGTCTGCAACTCGATCTGCAAAGCATGGGACAATCCTCAAGAGCTCCTGACACAACCGCGTGAGCAACTTCTCCCGACAAATGCACATGATGACTGCATGAGCCCCTACACTATATTTTATATATACCGTTTTCTTTTCCTAGGAAAATGATCTTTACGAAACGTAAGAAACGTGGTTCAGAAAATGTGAGTCACCAGGAAGCTAGCTATAATAGAGAAAATCAGATATATGAGAGCATGCAGATGTGACTATCTTTCTTGTGACCTAGGTTCGTGATGCACATGGCAGAATGCACAATCTATGTATATGAGCTAAACATTGGCTTCGGAACCAGATCACATTAGTTCTGTGCAGAAACTCAGTGAACCTGAGCTAGCTAGCTAGTTTCCTTGCTACGCCGCCTCAACTTAGTTTCCTTGCGTTGCCATGGTTAGCCTTCCACTTGAAGCCCTGATGCCACTAGACCCCGAGACATTCGCCGGGGAGTCGAGCGCCGTGGTCGACTTCCACGCCGACTACTACCGCAATGTCGACAAGTACCCAGTCATGGCCAACACCGAGCCGGGGTCCATCCGTAAACTTCTTCCGGAGGTGGCCCCGGAGATGGGCGAGTCAATGGACCGCATACTAGATGACGTGCAGCGGGACATCCTCAAGCTGGTTGTGTACGCCTCAGACCAAACCCATGCAACCTTCCAGAAGGGCGCGAGCATCGTCGGCATCCCTCCAGCAAACTTCCGCATTCTGCGGACTTCGGCAGACTCAGGATACGGTCTGACCGCCGATACCGTCCAAAGAGCAATCGAGGAAGACGTCGCCCGAGGACTGATTCCTCCTTACATGTGCGCCACAGTCGGCACTACTGGGCACGGGGCCATTGACAGAGTGCGTGAGCTCGGTCATGTTGCTCGGCGATTATGGTACTAGCTACAACCTCCCACAATCTCTTGCTCTCTAATCAAATATTTCTCTCTCACTTACTGACAATATTAATCCCAATGTACAGGAACCTGGCTGCACATCGATGCCGCATACGCCGGCAGCGCGGCCATTTGCCCGGAGTTCCAGGGGCACCTCGACGGAGCTGAGCTCGCGGACTCGGTCACTAACCAATGCTTTAATTTGAAATAATCCGTAACTAAAAGACCAAGTCACTAACCATCAAAATGCTGATATTCTCATAAAAAAAGTACAGGTATTGGGAAAGTGTCCACGCCCAAGGTGCAATTCCTGACAATTGGGATGATAAATTTTACATAATTCAAATAGTTTTTAAAAATACTCATAAGAATTTGTGTCGACTAAATAAACTTTAATATAATCAGCACCCATATTAAATGGTGCATGATCAAAGCCTAGAATTTAGCTATATCTTGTTCTAAGGAATATCGAAACATCGACAATAAAGTAACTGCAATCTAAATCAAAAGTTAGAGCTCTACGTCAAAGATTCTTCTTCGCCATAGCAATAAATGATAGATCCAAATCTGATCCCGCTCCTGATCCCGCTCGCCGGAGCACCGGAGCCATTCATCAGCGGGCTTTGGACCGCAGAGGCGGTGACGGATTCCGCCTAAGCGGCCTCGCATCTGTGGGGAGGGGTGTGGGACCCGCAAAATCCGCGCATGGTAGTGACCGAGTTTCGGCTGTTGTTGCTCCGTCTCTCGTCATCTCCTTTGCGCTACCGGTGGGCAACTCATCGCTCAGGGGTGGCTCGAGATCCATCCGAGTCGTGCTGCCGCCTGATGGTGAATCTGGCGGAGCTCGCGATATCCCAATGGGGCCGCTCTGCACCCATGGCGACCTCCTTCCGCCTGATGGTTGCTAAGGGCTATATTCAGATTTCGGGTAATAATTTTAATGATGCCTTTTTCCAAGTTGTGAAGCACAGTTCTATTCGTACATTACTTAGTATTGTTGCTATGCATGATTATGAACTTGTGCAATTAGATGTTAAAACTTCTTTCTTATGTGGGGAGTTAGAAGATGATATTTACATGGACCAACCTGAAGGTTTTGTTGTTCTTGGAAAAGAATCTTGTTTGTAGATTAAAGAAATCTCTTTATGGCTTGAAACAATCTCCTAGGCAATGGTATAAGAAATTTAACTCATGTATGCTCTCTCATAGTTTTAAGGGGTCTGATTATGATAGCTGTGCCTATTTGAAGACACTTAATAGTTCAGCTATTTATTTATTTCTTTACGTTGATGATATATTGATTGCTGCAAAAGATAAATCAGAAGTAGCAAAATTAAAGGCACAATTGAATAAAGAATTTGAGATGAAGGACTTAGGTGCAGCTAAGAAAACTCTTGTTGTGGAAATTATCAGTGACAGAAAATATGGTATGTTATACCTCAGTCAGCGAGGTTATATTGAAAAGGTTCTTTGTCGTTTTAATATGCATGATGCAAAATCAGTGAGGACTCTATTAGCTGCATATTTTAGATTATTTTAGATTATCTTTAGCTTTATGTCCATTGTCAGATGATGATATTGAGTACATGTCTAGAGTTCCATATTCGAGTGTGGTTGGTTCTCTTATGTATGCCATGGTTTGTTCTTGTCCTGATTTATCTCATGCATTGTGTGTTGTCAGTAGATAAATGGCTAATCCTGGTAAAGAGCATCGGAATGCAGTTCAATGGATCTTCAGATATTTGCGAGGTACTTCTACTACTTGTTTGCAGTTTAGGAAATCAAGAGATGGACTTGTTGGTTATGTTAATTATGATTATGCTAGTGATTTGGATAAGTGGAGGTCTCTCACGGGTCATGTTTTCACTATTGGTGGTTGTGTTATTAGTTGGAAAGGAAGTTTGTAGGCTAATGTTGCTTTGACCACTACTGAAGCTAAATATATGGCTATTTCTGAAGCTTGTAAAGAAGCTATTTGGTTGAGAGGTTTTTACTCTGAGCTTTGCGGGATTTCTTCTTGCATTACTATTTATTGTTATAGTCAATGTGCTATTTGCCTTACAGAAGATCAGATGTTTCATGAAATAACAAAGCATATTGATGTATGCAAGATAAATACTCATGACAATCCCGCTCATATGATTACCAAGCTTGTTCCTGTAGCTAAGTTTGGGTAATGCTCAAACTTAGTTGGTGTTAAAGTTTAATTTCTAATGACGTTTGGCGTTGGCGATTATTTATTATTGAAGTGAGTTCATTGATGATACTTCATTTTCTACAAGATGGAATTCATCTCAAGGTGGACTTTGTTGGATATAATCCGAATTATAACGTGTGTCTTGTGGGGACGCCTGGAGGGCCCACGGTTCGGGTTATGTGTTTAGCGGATTTATTTTCGTGTTTGTCTGCAGTCAGTTCGGTCTGCCCTATATATACATCTTGTAAGCCGCACAAGAAGAGTTGGCGATTTATTGTATTCCCTACGTTGTAAGTCTCTCATTATAGGGAAGATCGTCGGTTGATGCCCGTGCTTTTTTCCCTCAAGGGTTTTCCATGTCAAAATCGTATCTCGTATTCGATCTTGTTTTCACATTATTTGAAAACACATTCCTACCTTATATTGGTGTTGCATCTTAATGTGATAGGAGAGATATTGCCCTGATCGGTCTTGCCTACTAACCCGTGAAGATATATTGCATCACTCCCAATTCAAAGAGTCGGGGGTCACAACACACACCTTGGTTTAGTGCAAGCAAGACATAAATTATATTGGAATTATCCAATTTTTATGCACACTAGTAGGGTGTGCCGCACGTGCATGAGATCATTTTTGCGAAAAAAATTACCCACACTAAATATTTTATTGCAACAAGCGTTTTGCTTTGCATCTGTCATTTACTTTTTTTCGAACTACGCAAGAGAGATACGTGTCATTTCATTTAAGATAAAAAAAGGTGTACACAAGTCCAGAAAGGACCCAACCCGAGTAAAAAAACTGATACATCAATAAACCGCAATGGCCCAATCCACTACAAAGCAGACACGCTGCGAACTAAAAAAATAACGACCAGAACGCCCGAGTTTATGCTCCCTGGGTCAACAACCTGGCCAGTAACTCCTGAAGCTTAGAGGCACCTGCCATACATCAAAAGCTACTCTCTGTGCTAATGGCCTGAAGCACCTCCTAAATATTTGGCCTTGTATTTTCAAAAACACATGCATTGCGGTATTTCCAAACCTCCCACGATACCGGCTAGTAATACCAGCCGTTACTAACTTTTTTTTTATTTGTTTCCTTTTGAATTCTTTTGTTTGGTTTTAATTCGAATTCGTATTCTTATCTATAGCCCGTTTGTGTGTATCTAGCATTCGTATTTATACTTATATTCGTATCTATATATAGTGTATATCGCATAAAGACGTATGTAGCTAGATATATGTATATACATATATATACACACACACACACAATTGATATACAATATGATAATACAAGAATATGCACACAAGTTTTTCGGTACAATTCAACCATCACTGTCGTCTCGTTCTCTGTTTGGATCTAATCTAGCCACGCTTATCCTATGATCCGCATAAAATTCTCCTTTGGGATTTATGACCTCATCAAGCAAGAATCCACATATTTCTTCTTGAACAGCCCTAACTCTTTCCGGTTCGATGAGGTCCTCTTTCATTTTGAAGATCTGTCACGCACATACATTATTTATTTAAATTAATACTTGTAGGAATTAAAAGAAAGGAATCCTTCTTAATTTTTTACTTACTTCAAATGCTCTTCGCGTCATTTTCTTCGGGCCGCAAAAGTTGCGGATGAACTCACAAATGTACCCGCATAAGTTATTTTCGGACGCCTGTCTCATACACTATATATATACACAAAGGGTTATTATATCTTTATGGTGATTAAAGAAATGGAACTAGATGTGCGAGAGTTGTATTCATACCGGAAAGTCTGTTTTGAAATAAAGTTCACCCTGGTTATCTGATATTTCTATGTGCTTTTTTAGGAAGAGAGCCCATGCTTTTTGGAGAAGATTTATGAAGTCTTGATATTTAGTCGTCGATGTTTTCTTAGGGTCAAACACCACCACCTGGCATTTATCAATCTCAATACAAAGCAGGATCCAGTGAAAGCTGTTGAGACACATATACATATCAAATGTCCGATATACATATTATCAAATGGAAGGCATGGAAAAAATATATAGTTGAAGTGCCTACTCAAAGTTGTACGGTAGCATAATGAATTCACAAGTATTCTACCCATCCAAGGCCATGAATAAATTTTTTTAGGGTCCTATTTGGCCATTTGCGTACGCTATTCTTGTTTATAACATCCGGGTTCATAAAGCCGACGTTGTAGTAACCCCTTTTCCGGCATTCTAGCACCTTTGACCTATACATGATACAAAATAAAAGAGGGGATGAGAAAGCCCAGAACAAGATGAGCTTCAATATAGAAATGAGAGGAGAGATATACTTACATACAAAATACACTAAGGAGGGACTTGTCTAGAGCGTCTTGATGGTATAGAAACCAAAGACTCTCAAACTCGATCCATACGTCATCGGGCCCCCGATAAAAATCTCTATTTTTAATTCGAGCTGCGAACATTATGGTTCCATCTCTAGATTCCTTCAAGTACCATCTAAGCAACTCCCGCATCCTCGTTGGTAGCATATCGATCAATTCCGGCCACATAAGAGGTTCACCCATTTCAAATTTTTTTCTTTCTGATCTTTGCTGCTTTGGAATATCAGCCTGCCCTAGGAGTTGGGCTTTCGTGAGTTTTGATTCCACCACAAACGCAGTCGTATCTTCATTCTCCTTTGAAAGAACTACAAGTGGAGGTATTGATTGGTTTGGCTGTTCTCCGAGCTGGGGAACTTGGTTGCAGCGACAATTGCTCTTCTTCTCATAAGACTTTGTGATCGAGCGTTTGTAGTCCAATAGTCTTTCTTCCTGCCTTTGTTGGCACATGGCTATGAAGTGCTTTTTCATGGCTGGATCGACCGGTTGTTTCGGCTCTGGCTTATTCTTTAACATGCTTTTTCACAATAGCGTCCAATTCCTCTTGAGTCATATCGTATAGTATTGGCATTTCTTATGCCTAATAGAATAAGGATTCCGCAAGCGCACAGAATACACCGTTGTAGCACTAAACCTTGAAGTATTCCAGGGTATCGCATTTCCACGGGGAAGCGTTATGGTCTAAAGAGTATCGATTGAATGAATGGTAAACCTTACTGGGAATAATCACCAGCTAGATAACGAGGGTAAGCCAGATAAATGATAGGATAAGTGGTCAGGCAAATGACCGAATGACACACAGACGCAGAGGGCTGCCATTTTGTCATCCACAATTCGGTTGGGAGGAATGAATCATCTGTCATCCACTCAGACTGACGGACTAGCTTTATCAACAACAGGAGGGAGCGGCAATGGCATTGGACCTTTTAAACAGACTTAACCCAAAATCCTTGACCAGGCTTGCGAAATTCCCAGCGTGTAACTGGCTCCGCGGCCTCTTCCTGCAAGAGAACAAGGGTACAAGCAGTATCCAAATCAATTGGCCTTTGAACAAGAATAACAGACTTAATATCATCACGCAATCCATCAACAAAACGCGTGGTATAGAACAAGGAATCAGGTGGCGAATCATATGCAGCAAGCTGATCCACCAATCCTGAGAATTGAGAAATGTACTCTGACACACTACCAGACTGCTTAATTTGAAACAATTGATGAATTAGCAGCTGCTGCTGATCCTTCCCAAACCTCTAATGCACCAAAATGCAGAACTCAGGCCACGCAGCAGCCGTGAGTCTCTTCTCGACCACTTGAAACCAACGTTCAGCGGGACCAGTGAAATGCATGGACGAGACCTTGATCCAAACAGAGGGATCAACATGATACATCTCAAAGTAAGTTTCACACCTAGATGCCCACAAACGAGAATTCTCCCCATCAAAATGAGGAAAAGGTAACTTAGGGAACTTCCTTATCAAGTGCAAACCCGAATTGACAACACGACCACAAGAAGACCCAAATTCAGCACCCGAACTCGCATGCTTGGGAATAAACGGCGGTGGCGTGAGTTGCGTACCCTTGACCGGGACATGGGTGGTGATCGTAACCAAACCATACCCAGTATCCTGGTAGTTGTTGTCATGGCGGTGCCCATTAGGGCCGTCAGCGACAGCTCCGATAGATGGGCGTAGGAGCACCGACTCCGGCTTCGTCAGAAGCCCTCGATCCGATCCGGCCCCCTCGAGCGTAGATCCATCCCACTGCTTGTTGAGCTTGCGGAGCTCGAGCTTGATGTCGTCCATGGCTGCAACCTTTGGGCGCCAGGCTTCGAGATCTCCATTGGAGACTTCCAGAGCGCTTATGCGCTCTTCCTTCTTGTCCGCGAGATCCTGGAAGCGCTTGTCCCACTTCAGATCTAGCGCACCAACTTCGTCTCGATCTCCTCCAAGAGCAGCTTTGAATTGGGATCCATCGCGCCCAATCGACGCTGAAGCCGAGTGAAATGCTCGTGATCCAGGACGAGCAGGCAAACCACAATCAATTAGCGTGAACCGGAATTACGGGGATCGAATTTGAATCAAATGAATTCAATAGAACCCGACCAAATTCGTTTGCCAAATCAATTAGAGGAATGCAGAGCGAAATGAAGAGAACCAGAACCGAACGAATCTGATACCAGAATGTTAGCAATAGGGTAAATCAGAATAACAGGAAAGGAATTGGGGAGAAGAATAGCACAGGAAGTAGTTCGGAGGACAGATTAGATCAACAGAATTGTTGTTGTGTTTCTTGTTACCTACTCCTCCTCACCCTCTCTCCTTAATACAGGTACACGCCAGAACACAGCTTACACACACATGAGCAGATCACACACGCACGCCATCACGCCCACTCTGGGCCGATCACATTCGCATTGGACTTTCTGGGCCGAGTTCCCCGGCGAGGGCCACCTTGAACATGTTCTCCTTGAGTAGCAGTAGTAACTCCCTCCATCTACTTTTATAAGGCGCACACGCATATCAAGATTCAAACTATGCAATCTTTGACCAATAATTTGAATATTATTTTTTATTTTTTATAATGTAAACTTTATATGATTGGATTCGTAATCAAATATACTTTACCATGATTATAAATTTATAATCATAAATGATATAATATACAATAAATGAATGGTCAAAGTGTTATTTGTAAGACCGTGCCATGTTATACTATGCCTAATAAAAATTGAGGGAGGGGGCATGGTCGAAGTTTGACAAAAGTTTCATACAGACATTAAAAGAGGTTAGGTTTCATTTGCGATTTTGGGGGCAAGCATGCAGTGCACATTGTTGTGAAAATAAATGACCTCATTTGAAGGCTTATTGGAGCATACTAATATGCAGTGCGTATTAAAATGACGCATTAGTAGTCAGAACAAAGACAGATCAGTGATTCAAATTCTGGACGAAAGAGTCTAATTTCGGGTAATTCAAACCATGCATCATATAGCTTAGGTGGTGAATTACATGTCAATCTAGTGCCCTGGCCTCTTTGACTGTTCACATGGTCCTGGAGGATCAAGCTGACGTGATCACAGTTTAACTGGCGACTGGTGCACTACTCCAAGAAAAAAGTATGAAACATCTTGTACTGTAGATGTTGTCAGCTAACATGCGAGGCGATGGAAAGACAAAACGAGTAGTGGGCTTGTGAGCTGAGTCATCCTAAAGTTGGGCTGTATCCAGCCGATCTCATAAACTTGTTGTGTGATCGAACAATCTGATGGGCTAAACTGATCACGCCACACAGCCAAGCGGGCAGGATACATAACAATCCAAATGGGCACGTAGGCTTGGGCCGTTGGCTGGTCTGTGGCGGTGAGAAACACGGGCCGTTTGTTGGTAATTGGTGTGGTGGGCTGGGAAATTTGGGAAGGCCATTAATCGTTGCGTGCCCGTACCAGCCCACGTGTCGGGAGCGCGGCCCAAGCACGGCACGAGGTGGCCGGGCCGGCACGGGCACGATAGACCTATGACAGGCCGTGCCTTGGATGGGCTGAAAAGGCAAAAACTTGTGCTACAGGCTGGTCCATTGGACGCATTGCGGAATGGAAAACTATAACTGTGTTTTGTAATCCTAGTGCCTTCTCATGCCAAAAGGCCACTGCGATTAGCACCGTATCAGCCCAGCAGTTCCTAAAGCCCATAGAAACCCATAAATTTTATTTTTTAAGAAAGAAAGGAAACCAAAACGAGCTGCAAGTCAGCAAGAAGCCCGCGCTGCCGCCAATGCTCGGGGGTCACGCGCGCGGGTGCGTGCGGATCTATAGCACAAGCCCCGCGCGCGCGGCCCGTGGCGCTCATGGGCAGTCCAGCGGGCCAACTGGTGGTCCGTCGGCCCCGTTTTACTTGTTTTTCCTTTTTTTCTCCTATAAATTTCAACGAAATATTTTTTCTATTTTGTTCCAATGAAACATTTTTTCGTTTTTATGGATAAGATTAGTTCCAATTGAACCAATTCTATTTTTTTGATAGGATTTTTTTAAGAGAACATTTTATTCGAGCGGAACAATTTTATTCCAATCATGAAGGAGCAGTGGGCCGGTGGCCTAAGAAGATTTCACGGCCACCTCCCCCCTTCGCCCTTCTGCGATGTGACCCCGAACAGCATCCCGCGCCGCTGCTCCCCGCGGCTTTGACTGCGTGCGCCGAGGCCGGCGGCGCCGGAGCCACCGCAGTTGCTGGCTCGCGGCCGCCTCCTGGTCCACCGTGATGCCACGCCGTAGCGCGTGTTATGGCATCACATTGCAATCCTGACAGATCAGTCAATCAGGGATGAAGAAGAAGGAGAAGAAGAATCATTTTCTCCACGGATCGGATCGTCCCAAAATGCTCTGCCGTAGGTTTGTCTCCTGATCTGCCGGATCCCTGACGAGGCGGCATGTTCCTTCAGTTCACTGGACCAGCAACAACCGAATGCTCTGCCTAACGAAGCTTAAAGAATGGAGTCCAGGAATCGAGATGACGAAGTAAACATCGCATTCTCAACAAGCCCTTAGTTAAGTTAACCCAAAGATTAATGCAAATCATTCAAGGAAGAAATCGCAAGGAACTATCATCATCAGGCAACGTCAAGGCACCCGCCCAGCCAACAAGCTAGTTTGCAACGCTGAAGATCAGTTCGAGAAGTCAACTCATCCATGGCATCAAACCGAAAACGAATTGTTCGAATCCCAAGAACCGATCTGTCTCTGTGATTGTTCTCTTGTTTACACATCATCCAAGAAACAATCCAATGCTATGATGCATCCACGAATTATTGCAGCAGCAATTACAGCGATCGACACGCAGCGGCGGCGACGCGGTGCAAGCCAAAGAAGAGGGCACGATGAGGAGGCATCACGGGGTCAGGACGCCGCGACGGCGGCATCTCCGGCGGTGGCGCAGTCGAAGCCGCAGCGGCAGCGCGGGCTCTGGGCGAACTTGCGGAGCGGGAACGACGCGGCGAGCGGGCCGACGTGGAAGCTGAGCTGGTCGCCGGCGCGGTCCACCTCGTTGATGCCGAGCCACACGAAGAGGACCTTCACGCTGACGCCCTGCAGGCCGCGGATGGACCCCGCGCGCGCCGTCCCGGCGATGCGGCGCTCGTAGCGGAGCAGGTACCGGCCGCCGACGCGGAACTCGCAGCCGCTGCCCGAGAAGAAGACCTCGAATGAGCCGTCGGGCCGGAGCACGAACCGCTGCACGCCCTGCGGGAGGATGCCCCGCGGGAACTTGTACCGCTCCAGCATCTCGTACGCCGTCAAGTTGCCCCCGGCGGCGGAGACGGTGGCGGTGGCCGCGAGGAGGAAGAGGAGGCAGACGAGGTGGTGGTTCTTGGCCATGGCTGCTGCTTCTTTTGGTCTCTTGACTGGTACGGTGGTGAGAATGGTAGATGATGGATGGCTAGCTTGGTTGACTTCTTCGTTTTCTTGGATCGGGGTGCGGACTTATTGTGTCGAGTTGTGTGTAGCAATAGCTCATGTTGGGTTCCAACTTCCAAATATCAGAGGATGTGTACCTTTCTGCAGTTGTTTAATGGCAATGCTTGTGATTAGCAAGGAGATTACAATTTGGAGTTGCTTGTATGTGTGTGTCATGTATATGAATTTTCTTTTAGTGGCAGTTGACTTTGGAATTATGAAATAGTTGCCTGTACGTGTCAGCTCATTCTGGACTGACGGGTACCCCACAAGGATGGAGGATGATGTACATAGTTTATTTGATTCTAGGTTACGTTGCTGTGTATATTGTGCTTTCTGTTTAGATGGGCCTGCGGAGATGAGCATTATTTTCCAGATCACTTTATTGGGGCCGTTTTTGGATTTGTAAATGGGTGCCCAGCATTCAGCCCAGTCCATGTCACTTCGACTCTAGTCTTTAGTCTTGTACAATAGGACGATAGTAGACAGTTTTGCACGATCCTCATTGCAAGCACTGATCTATATACATGATTTTACACTTAACATATGGTCTTCTGAGAAGAGCAAGAAACCAGCTAAACTATCCAATTTGATAAACGAATCACATCATACGACATATAAAACGACAACATACAAAAGGTAAGTAATAGCTTATTAGGCGATCATAGTACAATAGTAAACTAGCTATTCGATATTGACTATAAGAGTTCACTTTTAATTGCTCGAGATAAATGTCTCGGTCTAGCATACCGATAGATTCTTATATAGGGCATGGTTTTTTTTAATTATCATGAGCCTTGGCACAGTTAGTCAATTTCATTCACATTATTATACCCAACAACAAAATTCCCTGTGATTTTCTTGTCTTAAACTCTATCTCAAAAGCATTCATATGAAAAACAAGAGATAACAAGTTGGGAACGAAGAGGGAAAGAGTAACAAGCAAATATTTTTCAGGAAAAAAACAGCTCGATTTCTGCGTCGCCATGTATATGGTTTCCTAGACATGACAAAGCAACCATCCTTGCAATATTATTTAAAAGAAATACCTAGTAAATCAAATGCCAAGCAAATTGTTGAATAATCAATATCAACTTAACAGAAATATTATTGATGGCAACCAAAGCCTCAGCTACTACACTGGGGGCTCTTGGAAAAGTTACCAATAGGGAACGACTTCGATATCAGGCCAGCAAAGAAGTTGAGCTGGTCGTCAGTGCGAGTGACCTGTGTGACGCCAATCCATACCAACATCATCTCCACCTTTACTCCCTCCAAACTACGGATCCACTGGGCCTGGATGTTCCCAGCAATGCGGCTACTGTATTTGATTTGCATATTGGCGGCATGGATGTTGCAGTCCCCCGGGAGGTATGCCTCGAAGGAGCCATCTGGATGAAGAACATACCCTGTTACACCTTCTGGGAGGATACCCCTCGTCAAATTGTATTTCTCCAGCATCTCATATGCTGTCGGTATTGATGACTTTGCCGTCAGCGGTGCCGCCATCGGTGGTGCTGATGTCGGCGGTGTTGCCGTCGGTGATGTCAAGGAGCTACCTGAGGCAGTGGATGGAGAGGCCACAACGGTGGCAAGAGAAAGAGAAGAGACACGAGGAAGCGGAGATTGTGCTTGGCCATAGTTGGTGCTTGAGACACAAAGGAGGCAGATACTAGCAAGGGGAGGGGGGGCCTTTATAAGGATAGTTTATGGAGATCAAAGATTCATAGGTACACTGAGAAATTTAAAATATAGCACTTATTGATTTTATGTGCCTTTCGGCTATCACAATGACATATGGGGTCACTCTAAATCGTGTGTGTGGAAACTTGGTGACAATCCAATGCACTCGAATTTTAATACCATGTTCTGAAAAATCTCCTGAGATACACTTGATAGATAAAATTGATGTGACATTTAAACATTATCAAATTAGAGTCACACAGGATCAGAATATTTTGCAGACAGCTAATAATCATTAAAAATAGAGGCGTAAGAACATATATAGTAGTTAATAACTACATGCCAAAAATTAGAGATATACTTCATCTATGTGATTTGGTTACTCTGTATCTTTATTGCTGGTAGTGCCTTATACCCAATCTCATATACAGTGCGATATAATATTGAGACGATTAGATAGGCAAACCCTACAATGGTTTATATTTTAAGTTGTATCCTCATAATTTCATTGTTCATCAATTTGTCACTAGAACAAAGGAATGTTTTGAGGATTATGGCAAGAACAACTCTACAATTGTGTACAATTGTGCAAGTTATTTTATAGTCGTGAATTTTAGCTTACGAGAATGTTGCTCCAAGAAACTGGCATCTTTGTCTCACTTCCCCCGTATAAACCTTCCATGCCATTATTGAATAAGACAAGCTACGAGACTGTCGGATTGTACGAATAGAACCAAGAGAGATTCAAGTATTATAGAATAACTTTAATATACTAGGCCATCGTAATACACTATATATCTATCTATCTATCTATCTATCTATCTATCTATCCATCCATCCATCCATCTATCTATCTATCTATCTATGTGTCTATGTTATTTTTATATCTATATCTGTTGAGATACAATTGACCTATGTACTTCACTCCCTTGTTTCTTTTGAAAAGAAAGGACTATCGAGTTCAATGACTTGTTTATTTTTTTCATTTTTTTGGATCACAAAGAAATTTTCGTCATTCCTGATGCGCTAGATCGATACTCCTTCCATCCTGAAATGTAAGGCATTAGAGGGTTCAAAATTTATACCTAAATAGAAGGTATTGGGAGTTTTGTAAACTAATTATTCCCAACCGACCAAACAATCAGAAAAATGACAAACAAACAAACAAGACATTAAATTGGGGGTACGTGCGTTACCTCATCTTCTTAATCTGTCATAAAAATGCTAGGATGTCTTACATTACAGGAGGAAGGGAGTATATCAGTAGAAGCCCTTTGTTTGGATCATGCAAATAAACATGTAAGTCCTCCGGTTTTAGACATGTGTCATTTAGGACAATCTAATTACTTATTCATTTTTGCACTAAGGCCCTGTTAAATGCTTTTACAAGCTCCAGCTTCACCTACTTTTGGCAAATCAATGCACTTAGCACAAACCCTTGTACAAACCTAAGCAAAAATAAATTGGAAACCAAGTGAAGGTAGTTTGTTTAGCTTCACCGGCTTTTAAGAGAAGCCCTCTCAAACGACCCGTAATTAGATTTTTCTAAATACTATGGAGCAATTGCTTACTTTGAATTGGTTTCCGAATCTTATTAAAATTATATAAACATGCATGTGGTTGGTGAGGGTGACTGTTGAGTTGGTATTTTAGGTTGAGTATATATTCAGTTGGTTGGATTTTTCCTTCATGTATGGTTCTGAATAGTACTTAAATACTCCCTCTATTCTTAATTGATGACGTTTAGGTCAAACTATGTAGTCAAATTTTAGAAACTTTAAGCAGATGCACACAAAATTGTTATTTCTTATGCCATGCATGAAATGGTTTTAGTAGATTTACCATGAAAAAATGAATCGTTATTGTCGGGGGAGAGTAGAACGGGTACTCTTAGGCGCCAGGATTAAGAATCTCACCCGTTAGAGAATATTAGAACGACACGTGAACGGCCCACGGGTGGCCGACGAACCATCGACGAACGGCCCAGCATCCCAGGGACGGAGGCCAGCCCGCGAGCGCGTCACGCCAAGGGAAGACCGCCTCACCCGACCCTCCACGGAGGGGGTCGGGGGACTCCGCCTCACCCGACCCTCCACGGAGGGGTTCGGAGAGCTCCGCCTCGCCCAACTCCATGCGGGAGAAGTCAGGACCTCGCCCACGCCTCGAATCGTCTGTACTCCGACGAGACCACAAACCTACCCAGAGGGAGCCATCTCCCAGTCAAAGGGATGGTACGAATGGTCGCATCACGATACAGTACAAGGCGACGCAACTGTTCGTGGCGTGCCTTGAACAGCGCCACTCCAGCAGCCGCGGCGTAAGGGGAGGCAGCCCAACCAATCCTCCAGTGAATGGCGCCAGAGAGTACAACCACCACAGCAACTAAAGGACCAAGGATGGACGTGCGCCAGGATCAATGTACGACGACGTCGCCCTACATAGGACGGCATGGGAGGCGCTCTGTTGGCACTCCTTAGCCTATACAAACTAATCCGCAAGCGCATGGATACCGATGTAGCTTTCATCAAGGAATTTACCTGGGATATCGAATCCAAGGAACGATAAGTGCAACCAGACCTAGAACTAATTCAACCGGACCCAACAGAGGAAGAGAGGTACGCGGGTAGAGGGTCAACCGGATGCCAGGAATAAGAATCCAAGGAACGATAAGCGCAACCAAACCTAGAACTAATTCAACCGGACCCACCAGAGGAAGAGAGGTACACGGGTAGAGGGTCAACCGGATGCAAGGAATAAGAATCTCACCCGTTAGAGAATATTAGAACGACCCGTGAACGACCCACGGGTGGCCGACAAACCATCGATGAACGGCCCAGCATCGCAGGGACGGAGGCCGGCCCGCGAGCGCATCTCGCCAAGGGAAGACCGCCTCACCCGACCCTCCAAGGAGGGGGTCGGGGGACTCCGCCTCACCCGACCCTCCACGGAGGGGGTCGGGGGACTCCACCTCGCCCGCGCCTCGAATCGTCCGTACTCCGACGAGACCGCAAACCTACCCAGAGGGAGCTGTCTCCCAGTCAAAGGGATGGTACGAATGGTCGCATCACGGTATAGTACAAGGCGACGCAACTGTTCGAGACGTGCCTTGAATAGCGCCACTCTAGTAGCCGCGGCGTAAGGGGAGGACCCCAACCATTCCACCAGTGAATGGCGCACGGATACCGATGTTGCTTTCACTAGGGAGTTTACCTGAGATATCGAATCCAAGGAACGATAAGCGCGACCAGACCTAGAACTAATTCAACCGGACCCACCAGAGGAAGAGAGGTACGCGGGTAGAGGGTCTAACGACGGTTAGCCAACTCATTACCCAGAGGACTTGCTACTAAACTATCTTGATCTGCTTCGGTGGCTGGGGCGGAAGGACTACAGACTGAGGAAGAAATGGAGAGTCCAACTCGGACAATGATCTACCACTATGAAAACACCCGAACGTGGTGGACTACAAAGGACGGACAGGGCTGTCACCACCTGCCGCCTACCACAGCGGTTCCATGGGATGGAACACAACCTAAGATAACTATCAAGCCTAAGCACCATGCTTCAACTATCAAGTTACTGACTTTCGCCTCGCGCTAAGGCAAGAAGAAACCCCAAATGGCCAAACTAAGCTGAACCACGCAGACAAGGGATCCCGCAGATCAATGCAAGTAAGTAAACAAGTAACTGAAGTAAGGAGAGAGACTAGCGAGATACCGACGAGAGACGAGGAACTTGACTCCAAAGATGCTTCATTCCTCTAAGGCTACAAGATGGAGGTGAGCCAAAGAACCCGGCTCGCCTCCGGACTCTCACCTCACACTCTCCCCATTCTACTCTAAGGATGAACAACTCTTTGCTAGAGACTCTTCTTCTTTCCAAATGGTGTGTGTTACAAGTGAGGGGGGAGGTCTGTATTTATAGCCCTCCGAGGTGGGTTGCTTAGCTTGTAAGCAAGGCTAAGGTCGCTTAACTTGTAAGCTAAGGCAATATTCCTGAACTTCCGGGCAGGTAAAGCAGTTGTGTAACTTCCACGCGAAGATGGGCTTGAGAGGCTGCAAAGTGGGGCTGGCCGGCCTCCCCCAGGCTGGCCATCCTGAGATTGTTGCCACTTGGCACCGTCTTCGGCGTGGACGTCCCTAGGCCGGCCGGCCTGGGATTTCTCCCAAATAGGCCCAAGTTTCTACAGTGAGTTCCTGCAGTCACATATGCACCAAAACTTGTGGAATTTCATTAGTTTAATAAATTTAGCTTGGTGTAGGCCTTGTAATCATGAATTCTGGAGAAATGTTGGTGGTCAAAATCATCGGTCCCACACCACAACGGCGAGGAGTCGGGGGTCTCTTAGCCTCCCGACTCGCCACCGATCTTGTTCTCTCTCTCTCTCTCTCTCTCTCTCTCTCTCTCTCTCTCTCTCTCTTGTAACCGAACCCTTCCTCTCCTTAAAGGATATAAAAGGAGAGGATGGGGGCCCGAGCGGGGGGACGACTCTGAGACATTACAACACACACACACACATTCACCCACGCACGAGCAAAGAGACTTGGGAGCCCGTTCCCTCTCTCACCTATTTGTAACCCCTACTACGAACTTGAGTGCAAGAACATGAATCGCTCGAACTAGACGTAGGGACATTCAGCCCGAACCAGTATAAACTTCATGTCTTCCATTGCATTACCATCCGGGCCGTGATGCGCATACAAATTTACTAGCCGGTGATTCGATACACCGACAGTTGGCGCGCCAGGTAGGGGCCTTGCGCATCACCATCACGCTGCGGATGGCCAACACTCCAGGAGCGTGGGCTCCAGGAACGCCCGTGCGTTTCGGGTCCCTGGACTTCATCATCACCATCGACGGGCAGCTGGAGCCGATTGGCTTCCCAATTGTTCCCCAGCGCACTCGCCCCCTTGAGGAGGCCACGGAGGCTCTCCTCGGCCTGCGTCTGGATTCCCCGGTAGTGCACGTCAAGGCGTATGGCGTCGCTAAGTCTGGCACCGCTGGGCGTAGCGCTGTCGAAGGCTCTTTGCCGCCCGGTTTCAATGCCGAGAGGCTGGGCTGCCAACTTCACGCCTTCCTGGGTCCGCGACCAACCCAGGAGGACCTGAACGACGTCACCTTCTCCTGTGCCAATGTGGCATCGCAACTCCTTGGGGGTGAACCCCTTGTTCCACCCCCGACGGAGGAGGCTGCAGCTTCAGCATCAACCAAACCGCTTCCCCACCGGGCTCTTGAATACGGCAGGCCACTTTGATCGGCTTTTGAAGTCGCGCCTCGTCGCTCTCTGTACAAGCAACAAGCTTAGTGAGACGGCTGACTATCTCTCCGACCCAGGAGATGATCTCTACGTGCGGGGGTTGACCCTCGGCTCCAGCAAGAACTCCCACGAGGGGAGCCACCATCCCTCCCGGGAGTGCAACATGGCCGGCACCCCGGAGGGACATGTCGAGAACTTCGACGATGAGCCCGACGCCGTCCTACCTGCTCCCCTTCAAGACACGCCTCCGTGGGGAAAGGGAGAGGTCGAGCATCGGCAACAACGCTTCGATCAGCTTACCGCACGCCAGAAGGAGCTCGAGGAGGCCCAACTCCAGCTCGAGCAAGAACACAAAGAGCTGGTGCGTGAGATCGCTCGCCATGCAGTCGGTGGGCCAGCACGAGCTTACGCCGCCGAGGTAAACCGCAGGATAGTGCGGGACGCAGCCGGACCTGCACCGTACATGCGGGCCAGCCAGAACGTGGCGACGACGTCAGCTCCTCATGGAGATCAGTTGTTTCCGTCCGTGCACCTGCGGGAAATAAGGGGTCAGACAAACCCGACCTCCATCCCACGAACACTTGATCGCGGACGGTCAAGGCTTCTTACCTTGAAGCTCCACTTGCGCTGCTTGCGCTCTCGATTCGGCGTCCTCCGAGGACTGCGGCATCCCGCTCACCGCGCAACTCGTCATGCTCCTTCTGGAGCAGTTCGAGTTCGCGCGCTCTCAACTCGGCGTCTTCGGAGGAATTGAGAGTGGCGTCCCGCTCGCTGCGCAGCTCGTCATGCTCCTTCCGAAGCTATTCGAGTTCGCAGCGCGCCGCGTCCAGCTCCCCCGTCAAGATCTCCCGCTAGCGGGCATCCTCGGCATACCGAGTCTGATGCTGTTGTTCAAGAGCCTGCAAGACTCAGGTTAGAAACGAAAAGACCCGGCGGCCGCGGCCGACTGGCTTAGACGAAACATGGGAGGCAAAGGCGCCATACCTCGCTGAGGGGGGCGACGATGTCGCGCAGGGAGGTCAGCGTGGAGGCAACGCCGTTCCTAAGATCCCCCCACTCGGCGACCTCCAGCGCATTGCTCACAGCAGGGAGGGCGTCTATCAAGGCGCCACCGCCTCCCATCAGGGTAAGGTCGCCGTCGTGTCGAGCGAGGGAGGGTGATGGCTCCCTGGCCCGGCTCGTCGATGGGAGCGTCGCCACCACAAGGGAGGAAGGCACTCCCGCCAACGGCATAACCGCCCGGGGAGATGGGATGGCCTCGTCGCCAACCTCTCACTCCTCCGTGCCCTGACTCGCCACGGCATCAACCTGGGATGGAACGGCAGCCCCCGCATCGGGGGTCGGCGCCGGCGAGTCCGCCATGGCAGCCCGGTCTTGTGACTCCTCCCTGACTGACTGGTCCGCTGTGGCGGTCGTCGCGGGTGTCGGGAGCTCCGGGTCAGTGGTACCCGCCCCTTGCAGAGGGGCCGCCACCTCATTCCTCTGTCCTGTCGATGCCACCTCGACGATCTGCGCTCCTTCCGTGACGGAGAGTGCGGGAGGGGGCAGGGCCGACTCTCCCGCCGCGACTTCCGTTGGCGTGGCCCCTCGCTTGGCAGCAACCTTCACGCGGGCAAGTGACAATGAGCCCGCGGCCCTGCGGGGGCTGACGCGAAAGGTGGAAACATTAGCTCAGTAAAGAAAGGGGGACAACGCCAAGGGGAGGGCACATTAGGTTACTCACCGGGCCGACATCATCCGTGAGCGCTTGAGGGCCGGACCGCTCGACCCAGGCTCCGAAGCCTCGGCGGGCCTCTTGGCGGACCCCGCCATCGAACAGGGTCTCGTCGTCGTCGTCATCATCGCGCCCCCTGTCCCGCTTCTCCCTACTGAGGGGCATTGCAGGGTAGGCACGGTTGAAGATACTGACGCCCCCGCGTTTCCAGCTCCCCCCCCCCCCCCCCCCGACTCGGAGGGGCGGGGGTCGGGCACCTCCACATTGCTTGTTTTTTTCCCCTGCGCGCCGGGGGGGCAGGGGGTCGGACGCCGCCGTCTCGGACGGGGGCAGCAGCATTTCCTCCCCTCCCTCGTCACCGGCTAGGAGGTTGTCCCACATCGCGTCCCCCTCGTTGTCCAAGCCATCATCGTCGTCCTCCTCCTCCTCCTTGGTGGTCTCGAAGTCACTGTTGCTCAACACGACCTCGCCGACCATGCGGCGTTTCGCACGATCGCGTCTCCTCTCCTCCCATTCCTGCTTCCTCCTTGCCCGCTCATCCTTCGTTTTCTTGTACTCCTCGGCGTGGAGCCGGTTCACCCTCCTCACATTCGCGTTCTCCGGTAGCGGCGCCTTGCTAATCATGAAGGGAGCGTACCCATCCTATGAAACACGACCCCCAAAAGGTCAAAGGAAGAACACGAGATAAGAACTAAGGAAAAGAACAGAGGAAGGGGGAGGGGGCGTTTACCAGCTAATCCGCCCGAGAGTCCGGGATCTTCACCGGTGGCCCGGGATTGAATACTCCACCTCTATGGCATCGATCGCCTCGAGGACGCGTTGCTTGACCTCCGAGGAGCTGATCTCCCTGGTGACAAGTTGGATCCCCGGATATGCGAGTTGTGGGTCTATTGCGTATAGGGTGATCCCCCACGGCATCAGCGGCACGACCCGCCGCTCGTGGTATGCGCCGATCACCCCGATTCCGGTTAATCCGCGCGCTTTCAGGTGCGCGATGGCACCCAGGAGCCCGGGGAACTTCTGCTTATCCTTCTTGGGCGGCCTATACCTCCACTTCGGGGGAACTTCCTCGATGATCCGACCGGAATACTTCGGCAGATGGTCGTCAGGGTAGTTCCTGACGTAGAACCAGGTCCGGTGCCAGCCCCAGTTGCTTGCTGTGAGCACGAGATCCATGTACTGCCGGGCCCTATCCCCTTGGTGGAGTTGGACGGAGGTGATTCCCATCGCCGGAACCACCCGCCTCGGTGGGTTGGAGCCGGGGACCTTCATCTTGTAGATCTCCACTTGGAAGAAATACCTCCAGAGGTCGAAGTGGGGGGGCGAGGAACCCCTCAAAAAGGGCGATGAATGCCGCGATTTGCTGAATCCCGTTGGGGTTGAGGTGCTGCACCTCAATCTGATAGTGATGCAGCAAGCCGCGGAAGAACTCGTGGGGGGCGTGCCAAATCCCCGCTCGTGGAAGCGGGCGAACGAGATGATGTAGCCGTCGGGCGGCATCGGCGTCCTCTCATCGCTGGGGAGCTTCCACTCTCGCCCCCTCGCCGTCAGGGGGCAGAGCAGTCCCTTTGGTGATGAGCCCATTCGCGCGAGCCAAGGTCATGTTGGGGCGCTGCCAATCTCCCATCTCCGGTTACAACTGGTGGTGCTCGGCGAAGGGATGCGACGACGACGATGGCGGTGGTGGCAGCGCAACGAGTAAGGTGCGCACGCTCTCTCTCCCCCCCTCTCATTTTTCTCCTCCTTTTTCGCTTGCACCGTTGCTAGCAGGGGAAGGGAGCGCCGCTTGCTGCTCAATCCGAATAAAAAGGGGAGGAAAAGGGAGGAGGCGAACCGCCTCCTCGATTCCTGCAACCGCCGTCATCATGGCGGCCGCCCACGACTCCGCGCCGCGTCGCGCCCGGGGTGGGCCCCGGAACCGCTACAGTCACGTCCCATCGAAAATCATGCCCGCCATGGAAAAGATGACAATGCCCCTGAGGTAAGCGAACAGGTAGGCCGGTGGCACCTCGCGCAGCCCACTCCTGATCCATGGGTTCTAAGGTTGGCCCAACAAGGGGTTCGCAACTGCCCGAAATATTTTTTGAGCGAGGAACGGAAGCGGATGGGTCCCAGCGGCCAGAACCCGGGTGCACCCGCGCATCGGAGGGCATCGCAACCCGTGTCCGAGTCCTGAGTTTTTGTTGACCCACGTTTCCCCCTGAGGGGAAGCAATGAGCCGCTGGGGTCGGTCGTACGATGCTGGTAACATAGACGGGTCGACCACCAGAAATTTGGAGGGAGATCACTAGCTGATCCAACCCGGAGCCCTAACAAAAGGGAGCCGGACCTCACTCGGACTGACCCGCTAACAGCTCCCCGGACACTAGGCTCTCGACCAAAGAGGAAGAACTTGGTCGTGTCCAACCCTCTCGCCTTTAGCGAAGGACGCTCGCGGAGGGAAACCGACGGAAAGACGAGATGACCTTCCTCTCACTGCCACCTTGAGGGTAGGTGGGGCGCAGGGTCGAACTCGCAAGAAGGCTAGCGAAGCCGCGTCCAAGAAGGTCGGCGATGCCCGACCCTCCGCCATCCACAAGAAAGCTGGGGTTCGGGGGCTCGAGCGCTTTGCCTCAACACCCCACCTCCAGTTACTCTGAAACAAAGGGAAAACGCTTTATTCCTCCAAAGAAGTATAAGATACATTCGGCCAAAGGCCATTCGTAGTACAAAAACCTTGTCACCGCCGCAAGGGCGACAACGATGGGGTCCACAGGGGTGGTGGTTTCAATCGCAAGAAGGAAGGGGGCCGTGCCCACCTCGCAAGTTTTCTTCTTGCATCACCTCCCCCGAGAACACCATGGCAGGGGATCAAAGCCGAACAGCCTGCTCCATGCCACCGTCGCCTGGGCTTCTTCTCCGCGGGAAGAGGCGACGGGTTCCGCCCCGTGGCGACTCCCACCCAGGCTCGGATGGACTTCCAAGAATAGGCTGCAAACACAGGAGGACGCACCAGTGCCCGCTCGACCTAGATGATGGGGCTTCCACGGTCCACGCCTGTGTACGGTTGAAGCTCTGACACATCCGCGTCAGGGCAAGGGAGCAAGGCCCTCCGCGAGGAACGGACCCTGGAAGGCATCTTCCGCCAGTCCCACTCGCGGAGTAACCCGCAGCTTCATCCCTAAGGGTGGGGGTGGGTTCACCTTTCTCCCCGCTCCATCAGCCGACTCCGGGAGGTCACCCGGCGACCTTGGCGTGTCGTCCCCTGCCGATCGCAAGCATTCTTCTAGCACCAGGCGTTGGGAGAATGCGGAGCAAGGTTGGGAGGCCTGACAAAGGCGAAGACCGACGCCATTATCAGGAGACTGGGGGAGGCTGAAGTGGAAAGCGAGGCTTGCCCAAACGATTCTGGGACCACCCCTTTTATAGCCGCTCACGGGGTCAACAGGGAAGTAGGAAGGGCAACCATGTACAGCCTGCAGTCACCCCCGACAAGTCACATCAGTGAGAGAGTGGCACGCCAAGGACTGACGGACAGAAGACGGGACCTAACCGGGCGCACTCTGAAGCCTCTGAGTGAATCTCTGATTCACCTAGATCCTCGGGGGATACACCCACTTGTTGTGCTCGCGCGCACCCACTATGATCAGAACATGTTTCTGCTTTTTTATGACCCTAACAGAACAGGGAGGCCTGACCGGGATGGACTGGCCGCCCGGAACCCCAAAATGAAGAAGCGCTAGAGCGGAAGGCCAGCAGAGACCCAGGGGTTGTGTCTCCCAAGAAATCCTAGGCGGTGTCACGACAGGGACGGGGGTCGGCGATGCCCGACCCTCGCCCGGTGGTGTACATACAAAGAGGGACACGCTGTCCCCTCAAGAACAACACAGCGAGATTAAGGGGAAAACATTGATTCATCCACAAAACATCAAGTACAACCAGCCCGAGGCCATCGCAAGTTACAAAAAACATTGCCGTCGCAAAGACGGCAAATTTTGCCCGTCATGGGGAAGGATGATGGAAAAGAAGCGAAGCAAAGAGGTCAGCCCTCATCGCAAGCTTTCTTCTTGCATCCTTCTCCTCGACGGGGATGCGGCGGGAGACGATGGCAGGAGGTCTAGCCGCCGCCACCACTGCACGAGCTTCCTCGTCACCCCGAAGATCGGAGAGGAGCTCTCCCTTCGCTTCATCCATTGTTGGAGTCCGAGTATTCTAACGAAGGCCACTGAAGCAGAAGGATTTGGGGGTACCGGGCGCCTTCATCGGCCAAGTGGTTCCAAAGAACGACGATGGACGAAAGGCGGACTGGCATACCTCCCAATTTTTCGCCCGCCGCTCGCAAGCATTCTTCTAGCATCAAGAGTTAGGAGAATAGTGGCCTCGCTCAGGAGGACGCATGCAAGGGAAGAGCATCGTCATTGATAGGAGTTTAGGCATGATGAATGATAAAATTCAAGTGAGTCTAAACTGCTACCCCCCAGGCCCTCTTTATAGCTACACGAGGCCGCCGGGCGGTCCCCCATGGGCGAAACAAAAGCGAACGGAGGCGACAAAGCCGTACATTGACCCCAGACAAAGAAAAAGGAGGGGCCCGGTCAAGCTGGCTGGCTGCCCGGCTTGTCGCAATCATCTAGTGCGAGTCGCGCCAAGGCAATAGCGACACACCCGAGTGACCGCCGAACGAGGGAAGCGGACCATCCGCGGGACCCTCTGAGCGAATCTCTAATTCACACAGAGGCCTGGGAGCTACACCCACTGGGTGCGCTTGCGCGCACCCACCAGAGTGTCAAAAATGGGCTCCACGTTGTCAGGTCAAAATCAAAAGGACTGCCCGTGAAATCAAAAGCAGAACCCCCTGCGCGAATCCCTGATTCACTCAGGGGCTCGGGGACTACACCAAGTGGGTGCGCACGCGCACACCCACTAGAACCACCAAACGGCTAAGCTCTGCCAACAGTAGCTCCTGCCCACCGAGGGGAAAACGGAACCCCCTCGCAGTTACCATGTAACCGAGATGGGGTTGGGGGCTACAATTGGGGGAGAGTAGAACAGGTACTCTTAGGCGCCAGGATTAAGAATCTCACCCGTTAGAGAACATTAGATCGACCTGTGAACGGCCCACGGGTGGCCGACGAACCATCGACGAACGGCCCAGCAGCCCGGGGATGGAGGCCGGCCCGCGAGCGCGTCATGCCAAGTGAAGACCGCCTCACCCGACCCTCCACGGAGGGGGTCGGGGGACTCGGCCTCACCCGACCCTCCACGGAGCGGGTCGGAGGGCTCCGCCTCGCCCGACTCCATGCGGGGGAAGTCGGGACCTCGCCCACGCCTCGAATCATCCGTACTCCGATGAGACCGCAAACCTACCCAGAGGGAGCCGTCTCCCAGTCAAAGGGATGGTACGAATGGTCGCATCAGGGTACAGTACAAGGCAACGCAACTATTCGGGACGTGCCTTGAACAGCGCCACTCCAGCAGCTGCGGCATAAGGGGAGGCCCCCCAACCACTCCTCCAGTGAATGGCGCCAGAGATTAAGACCACCACAGCAACCAAAGGACCAAGGACGGACGTGCGGCAGGATCAACGTACGACGACGTCGCCCTACACAGGACGGCATGGGAGGCGCTCCACGCCCCGCACAGGATGAAGAACAGTAAGCGGACACCTCCCATCAGCATCAAGGGTCCCACACCATGACGGCGAGGAGTCGGGGGTCTCTTAGCCTCCCGACTCGCCACCGATCTTGTTTCTCTCTCTCTCTCTCTCTCTCTCTCTCTCTCTCGTAAGCGACCCCCTCCTCTCCTTAAAGGATATAAATGGAGAGGATGGGGGCCCGAGAGGGGGGACGACTCTGAGATGTTACAACACACACAAACACATTCACCCACGCATGAACACAGAGACCTGGGAGTCTATTCCCTCTCTCGCCTGTTTGTAACCCCTACTACGAACTTGAGTACAAGAACACGAATCGCTCGAACTGGATGTAGGGACATTCAGACCGAACCAGTATAAACCTCGTGTCTACCCTTGCATTACCATCCAGGCCATGACGCGCATACAAATTTACTAGCCGGTGATTCGATACCGACAATTATATTGTAAAAAATCTTTTAATAATAGTGTTGACGCAAAAAACCGACGATCGGCCTTCTACGTAACCCTCTAGCGCAGGCTCCAACATAGCTTCGCATAGGTGTGAAAGTGCATCTAGGCACTAATCTAATTCTAGTGATTAGTGACAATTACAATTTGAAGGATATGATGCTTATCCTCCACAGGGTCTGTCCGCTATGCGTTCTGAGTCTGGCGCCCCTAGATCCTCTCGTGCAAGAGCTCCATCACATGCTCCATCTTCATCACGTGGACCTTCTTGTGCCACATCTTCTTCATGTGGACCTTCTTGTGTCCCTTCTTCATCTCGTGGGCCATCTCATGCATCTACCGCCAAGAAGGGCAAGCTGGATATGATCTTTCAGGGAGTCTTTGCTTGTTTTAGTGCTTGCCGCCAGAATTCCATTGAGATTCATGAGCATAAGAAATATATGGATGAGGAGCTCCTTAAGATTGAGAAGAGGCAAAAGGAGCTTATGGCAAAGAGTGGCATTCCATGCTCTCCTCTTCGTGAAGCTAGAGATTTTCCTTCACCTCCACATATCTACAATCCGTGGGAGGATATGGGTGGTTCTTCTTTTGCACATGGTGATGATGACATTGAGGAGGACCTTGGTGGCCGTGAGGAAGAACATGAGCAAGATGATGATGATGATGAGGCCACCGCATCCGATGAAAAAGAGGAACAAGGTGAAGATGAGGAGGAGGAGGAGGAAAGTGAGGGAGGAGGAGATGATGAGGATGATGAGGACGATGAGTAGCTTCCTTTTTGGCGCTTGATGCCAAAGGGGAGTGAATTTGGTGCTTGGAGACCCCGCCCCATCTATCTTTCATCTTTTATCAAGCTTATTTTAGTTAATGGACATGTAAGAACTTATGTGGTGTAATGTGCGGGGTGCCAAGTGAGACTTTAAATTCTTATGGTAGCTAGGGCTTGTTTCGAATTTAATCATGCTAGTGTGATGGATCTTGAACTTGTTTATCTATGGTGTGATGATTATGGTTGAATGCCTTTGTTTTTTCACTTTATTGATTGATATATCATGTCATATGCATCACGGTTATTATATCACACTTATGCACACCTTTGTAATCTTGTATGCAATGTTTTAGGGGGAGTTCTTTCTTGAATATGTGCATTGGCATTTGAGGCCAATCAAATTGAGTATGCACATGTTTTGGGGGAGCTCCTTTAGCTCTTGTTGAGTACAAATCCTTCTTACCTTGTTCCTATCTTTTTAATCCAAATTGTGTTGTCACCAATGACCAAAAAGGGGGAGATTGAAAGTGCATCTAGGCACTAATCTAATTTTGGTGATTAGTGACAATTACAATTTTAAGGATATGATGCTTTGAATGAGTGTGCAGGAATAAAATCAAAGAAATACAAAAGAAGTTCAAAGGAAGGTTCCCCAATTCTTTCATGACGGTGTTGGAGCTCAAGGACGCTTTAAATTTATTTTCGGTATAAATTTGAGTATAGGAATCACCGTACTATAAAGGGGGACGTGCTTGATTGATCAAGGTTGTCAAAGTGCTGCTCATGAGATGATTACATAGATGACAAATACAAAAAGTCACGTACACAACCTCAGAAAAATTCCCTTTGTCACTGCCTCTGTCGGAAGTTCCGACGGTTCCGTTGGAACATCCGAGCCCGGTCGGAAGTTCCGAAGGGAAGTTCCCACCGACTCGGGTTAAGTTCCGACGAATTCATATGTTCCGACAAGTTCCGTCGGAAGTTCCGACCCCTGTTATTTGTGACCTGTTTGAGTGATTCAAACCTGGGGATTGTAATCGGAAGATCCATCCATGAGTCGGAAGATCCGAACCTGATCACCATCGGAAGATCCGACCCGCCGTCGGAAGATCCGAATGCAGCCATCAGAACAGCCAATGACTCTATTTTGGGGGTGTAGTATTTATAACCCCTCACCCCCTCCATTCATTGCTGCCGACCTAACTCGAACTGCACACCTCCAAGAGTGTTCACTTCGCTCTCCCAAACCCCTCTAGAGCTCATCCTTGCATTGAATGACCTTGGGGCTTGGGTATGAGAAGCATTTGAGGTGTGTGACTTGAGGCTTTGAGTTGGTTTCTTCCTTGTTCATCTCGAGAAGCACTTGAAGCAAGCTTGTTTGATCGATTCATGTTTGTTACTCTTGGAGCTTGGCTCCTAGACGGTTAGGCGTCACCGGGGACCTCTCAATCTTTGTGATTGTCCCCCGAAAGTTTGTATTACCCTTCTCTTTGTGAGAACAATTGTAAGTGGCTCAATCATCCTTTGTGGTTGATTGAGGGAGGCAAGGGGTTAGTAAAAACCCAACTCTTTGTGAGCTCCTCAATGGAGACGTAGCTCCTAAGTGGAGTGAAGTCCGGTAACAAATCTCGTGTCTCATTTACTTGTTGTTGTTCATATTGTTCTTGAACTAGATTTGACCTGATCTATGTGTTTTTAAGTTTCCGCTGCTAGAGATCTCTTTTAGAAGTCTCAAGACACTTGTTGTAAGCTTTCTATTCAAGTGGATTCATCATAAACTTGTTGAGATTCAAATTTCATGTTTAGTTCTTGGGGGGGTCGGAAGTTCTTGCCCTCCGTCGAAAGTTCCTACCCAGTCAGAACTTCCTTCGGAAGTTCCGATACTGCGTCGGAAGTTCCGACAGTTTTAACAATTTTTCTTCAAGAATCTGCAGAATTTTTAACAGGGCCTATTCACCCCCCCCTCTAGGCCTAGTGTCGGTCCTTTCAATTGGTATCAGAGCCTAATCTCTTGATTAAGGCTTAACCGCTAAGGGAAAAACACTATGGCCAGTTTAGGGGATGAAGGTGTTGGTGGTGCTTCTTCCGCCTATGAAATCAATGATAGTGACTTTGAGGTCAGCGATGTTGAAGGTGATATGGATGAGGAAGAAAGGATGATCAAGCGAAAAGAGAAAATAAAGAAGAAGATGAATGAAAGTGTTGAAAAGAAGGCACAATGGCTTTTCAACGAAAAGATGAAATTGGAGAATGAGAAGAATTGGGATGATTTCAAGGTCACTAAGAAGATGCTTAGAGCATATGCACCCAAGAATCCTATGTTGGCAACTATCATTAGAGGCAAAGAATCATATAGAAAGATGAAGCCAATCAACTTGTTCAATGAGTTGCAATTTCATGAGATGAATGCCTTAGATGTTGCCAAGTCAATTGGTCAAGATGAAGTCAAAACTATTGCTCTCAAGGCCGAATCAAGCAAGACAGTTGAAACAAGTGAGAAGCCTTCAAATCAAAAGAAGAAAGTTGAGTCAAGTGATGGAGATAGCACCGATGAGTAAACCGCCATGATGGTGGGAAATTTCAAGAAGTTCTTGAAGAAAAGACATACCAAGAAAGGAACCTCACAAAGAAGATGCTACAAGTGTGGAGCAAAAGATCACTTCATAGTGGATTGTCCTCTCAATGACAACAATGACAATGAAGGCAAGAAGTACAAGGACAAGAGCAAGGACAAGAGTTATGACAAGGAGAAGAGGTATAAGGAGAAGAGCAAGGAGTGCAAGAAAAAGAATGGCAATGCTGATGTTGGTGAAAGTTGGGATTCTAGTGACGACTCCGACAATGAGGGCACGGCCTCTCTTGCTATGCTCACTACTTCATCAACACCAAAGCTCTTCAACAACCTCTCTGATGATGAAGATGAAGGCCCCATGTGCTTCATAGCCAAGGGGAATAAGGTATCAAACTATACAAACCCTCCATCCTCTCCCACCTCTACATCTAGTGAAGTAGAAAATGACTTAGAGGAAGAGGAGGCCCAACTCAAGGAAAACATGATAATGAAGTTTGGCAAACTGGGCTATAAACAAATTAAAAAGCTTATGGAGAAATTAGAAGATAAGAAAGAGATTATTAGAGAACAAGAAAAATTGCTCATCCTTTAGAAGGAGAGAAACCTTGTTCTAGAAAAATGTCTCTAGCTAAGGAAAAGGATAAGGTTGAGAAGTAGGCAACGGACTTGACTCTTGCTAATGACTCAAACGTGAGGATGTCAAAGGATCATGCCTTGGCAAAGGACTCACTAGCTAGCCTAAAGAATGTTCATAGTGAGCTTCAAGAGAGGCATTCACGCCTTGAAGATATAAACAAAGAACTTGAATTGAGCTATAGCACTCTTTGGGAGAGCACCAAATCTAGTTCCAAAGCTACTCTTGACTCAAATGTCAACACTAGCAAAGGGTGCTCAAAATGTCATAACCACGATATAAATGCTTGTGTTACTAACCTTGACAAGCTAGAAGAAGCAATCAAGGCTAAAGATGCTCAAATCTACAAGTTGAACATGGTAGTTGAAAAGGGAAACCTTAAGCCCAAGAGTGACTTTGAGTCACACCCGGCTTATGACAAGGCCCGAAGGTTTCCAAGCATTGTCAATGGACTTGGCCACACAAGAGGAAACAAGGCCAATGGTTCTAAGATTGTGAATGGCAAGTCCATCCCACTTTGGAAGAAAGGAGCCAATCTTGATGACTTGATGAACATGGCTCACCATGGCACAAAGAAGAGTGTTGACCAAGGTAAGAACAAGGTTGAGAACACAACAAAGGTCAACACAGGCAACAAGGATGTGTCACCTCCCTCATCACACAACTACACCATTGACTATACGGTGGTGATTCAAAATGGGAAGATGGTGGTCAAGTACATTGGTGCTCACACAAGGGAGTTGAGGAGTGTGTGGGTGCCCAAGATGGCTTATTCTAACCTCCAAGGACCCAAACAAGTTTGGGTACCTAAAACTTGAGCATCACTTTGTTTTGTAGGCATACTCCTCCGGTGGAAGTGCATGGTTACTTGATAGTGGTTGTTCAAATCATATGACCGGGGAGAAAGACTTGTTCACTTCTTTGGAAACCGATGACATACCTAAAGAAACCATTGTCTTTGGAGATAATAGCAAAGGAGAAGTGATTGGATTGGGTAAAATTGCTCTTGCTCACAATAATTCAATTAATGATGTTTATTGGGTCGAAAAATTGGGATACAATTTGTTTTCCGTCTCACAACTTTGTTTGATGGGCTACAATTGTCTCTTCACTAACGAGGGTGTGACCATATCTAGAAGGGAGGATTCCTCTATTGCTTTTACAGGTCAATTAAAGGGAAAAATTTATCTTGTTGATTTCTCTAAGGAGAAAATTGAGCCCAAGACTTGTTTAGTGGAAAAATCCGACTTGGGTTGGCTTTGGCATCGCCGACTAGCCCATGTTGGCATGAGGAACTTGGCCAAACTTCAAAAGGGCGGGCACATCCTAGGACTAACCAATGTTGTTTTTGAGAAAGATAGGTTGTGCAGTGCATGTCAAGCTGGGAAGCAAGTTGGTGCTCCACATCCCGCCAAAAACATCTTGACATCATCAAGACCCTTGAAGCTTCTACACATGGATTTACTTGGACCAATTGCCTACATTAGCATTGGTGGTAACAAATATAGTCTTGTTATTGTTGATGATTTTTCACGTTTCACTTGGGTATTCTTTTTGCAAGATAAAGGTGAAGCACAAGGAATCATCAAGAAATTTATAAGAAGAGCTCAAAATGAATATGAATTGAAGATCAAGAATATAAGAAGTGACAATGGTTCCGAATTTCGAAATACCAATGTTGAAGATTTTCTTGATGAAGAAGGGATCAAGCATGAATTTTTGGCTCCACACACTCCTCAACAAAATGGTGTTGTGGAGAGGAAGAATAGGACATTTATTGAAGCCGCAAGAACCATGCTTGATGAGTACAAGATCCCGGATATCTTTTGGGCCGAAGCAATCAACACCGCTTGCCATGCTATCAACCGCCGCTACATTCACAAATATTTGGGCAAGACATCCAACGAGATAATCACCGGTAACAAACCTAAGGTGCATTACTTTAGAGTCTTTGGTTGTAAGTTTTTCATACTTAACAAGAAAGCTAAAAGCTCAAAGTTTGCACCAAAGGTAGATGAGGGTTTTCTACTTGGTTATGGTACTAATAAACATGCCTATCGTGTCTTCAACAAAACCACCGGTTGTGTTGATGTCATGGTAGATGTGACTTTTGATGAATCTAACGGCTCTCAAAAGGAGCAAATTGATAAGAACCTTGTAGATGACGAGGATCCACCAAGTGTATCAATCATGAGAATGGGCTTAGGTGAAGTAAGGCCTCGTGAAGCTCAAGATCAAGCTACGGTTGAAGCAAGAAATGACGATCCATCATCATCTACAAGAGTTGAACCGCCAAGTTCTCTACAACCTCAAGATGAAAGTTAAGATCATGGTGACGATCAAGATCATGGCATTGATCAAGGGGGAGGACAAGCTGAAGAAGCTCAAGTTGATGCACGTCAAGAAGATGATGATGATGGACCAATTCAACCTCAATCACAAGTTCCTCATCCAAGGGTTCATCAAAGTGTTCAACAAGATCATCCCGTTGACAACATTCTTGGAAGTATTCAAAGAGAGGTAACTACTCATTCACGTCTAGCAACATTTTGTGAACATTACTCATTTGTTTCCTCTTTGGAACCTCTTAAGGTAGATGAAGCACTTGGTGATCGGGATTGAGTGATGGTTATGCAAGAAGAGTTGAACAACTTCACTAGAAATGAAGTTTGGGAATCAGTGCTAAGACCCAAGCAAAATGTGATTGGCATCAAGTGGGTTTTCCGGAACAAGCAAAATGAACATGGCATTGTCACAAGAAACAAGGCTAGATTGATTGCTCAAGGTTTCACTGAAATTGAATGATTGGATTTTGGTGAAACTTATGCTCTGGTGGCTAGGCTTGAGTCAATTAGAATATTGCTAGCCTATGCCGCTCATCATGATTTCAAGCTATATCAAATGGATGTCAAGACTGCCTTCTTGAATGGACCTCTATCCGAACTAGTGTATGTGGAGCAACCTCCGGGCTTTGAAGACCCCAAGCATCCCAACTACGTGTACAAGCTCCATAAGGCGCTCTATGGGCTCAAGCAAACTCCTAGAGCATGGTATGAATGCCTTAGGGAATTTCTTCTCAAGAACAGCTTTATAATGGGCAAAGCCGATTCTACTCTCTTTACTCAAAAAGTAGACAAAGATCTCTTTGTGTGTCAAATTTATGTTGATGATATTATCTTTGGTTCTACTAATAAAAATTTTTGTGAAGAGTTTAGTAGAATCATGACCAAGAGATATGAGGTGTCGATGATGGGTGAATTGAAGTTATTCCTTGGTTTTCAAATCAAGCAATTGAAGGAAGGGACTTTCATATGTCAAACCAAATATACAAGTGATATGCTCAAGAAATTTTACATGGCCGATGCTAAACCTATCAAGACTCCTATGGCCATGAATGGACATCTCGATCTAAATGAAGACGGAAAGTCCGTGGATCAAAAGGTATATCGCTCCATGATTGGCTCTCTCCTTTACCTTTGTGAATCTAGGCCGGATATTATGCTTAGTGTGTGCATGTGTGCAAGATTTCAAGCTAATCCTAAGGAATGCCATTTGCTAGCTGTTAAAAGAATCTTGAGATATTTAGTGCATACTCCAAATCTTGGATTATGGTATCCCAAGAGCTCCACTTTCGATTTACTTGGCTATTCCGATTCGGATTATGCCGGTTGCAAGGTAGATCGAAAGAGTACAACAGGGATTTGTCAATTTCTTGGCAAGTCCTTGGTGTCTTGGGGCTCTAAGAAATAAAATTCCGTTACGCTCTCCACCGCCGAGGCCGAGTATGTTGCAGCCGGTGCTTGTTGCGCTCAACTACTTTGGATGAGGCAAACCTTGCGTGACTTTGGTTGTGAGTACAAAAAGATCCCTCTCTTGTGTGACAATGAGAGTGCCATCAAACTAGCCAACAACTCTGTCCAACACTCAAGAACCAAACACATTGACATAAGACATCACTTACTAAGAGATCACGAAGCCAAAGGAGATATCGCTCTAAGTCATGTGAGTACCGATAAACAACTAGCCGATATCTTCACAAAGCCTCTAGATTAGCAAAGGTTTTGTTTCTTGAGGAGTGAGCTAAATATCTTGGGTTCTCGTAACGTGGCTTGACTTGTTGCATACATCTTGTTTGTTGCCTAGACTAGGAGAAAATTGATTTATATTTGTTTAATTGTGTGAGTCTTTCAAAATATTTGAATTTGTGATTGTTGAATCATAGCTTGTCTCAAATGATTATTGTTATGTATTTTTGAATGTGGCTAATCACCTTGAGACAAGTATCTTATATGTCCATTAGCTATATCTCTCCAAATCTCAAATCTAGACTCCTCTCCAAATTCTATGTGTTCTCTCTTTGCCTGTCGGAACTTCCATCGGAAGTTCTGACAGGAAGTTCCCAACAGCTCGGCTTAAGTTCCTGCAAAAATGTATTCTGCTCTCCATAAGATCTTCCGATGTTATTCCAGGTCGGAACTTCTGGCTCTCCGCCGGAACTTCCGAAGTCCTTCAGTTTCCTCAGATGTTCCCAGGTTCACCTTGTTGGAACTTCCGACCACCTCCTCTGTATAAATACATGGGGGTAACGGCTCTATCAAACCCTAACCTTTTATTCACCCCCGTGCGCCCCTCTCGCACTCCCTTGCTCCGTGCGGCGATTTTGGTTTTTGTCCGTGGGATTTACGTGCTCAAGGTCTCTTTCGATTCTCCCAAGCCTCGGAAGTTCCTCCCCGTCGGAACTTCTTCGAATCGCGCGGGAAAATCGTTCAAGTATTGTTTTTCAAATCCCCTTGCCCGATCTCTCAATGTACGAGGTTCTATGAGATTTCCTTCGGTGAAACATCTTCTTTATCTATCTAGAGGACTTGCCTAGAATCTCATAGACTTTGGTGGGCTAAATCGTTTGGATTCACGAATTTGTTCTTGAGTTTCTGGGTCTGTCGGAAGTTCCAATAGTGAGCCGGAAGATCCGAACCCCGGAACTTCCGTCTCACCGCTGGAACATCCGACAGAGGCCGAAACTTAGAACTTCTTTGTGCATCCAATGTCTATCATCTATCCTTCATCTAAAGCTTCAATTCCTTGATCTTTCCTAGATGGCTCCTAAGATGAAGGTCACCAAGAAGAAGAACCCTCCCACATCAAGTAGTTCTTCTCTGGATCGTGGTGAAGAAATTGGGCAAGTGCAACCTCAAAGGAGGAGCCAAGCTGTGGCAAAGCGAAGCAAAACCACCGCTCATGGGAAAGGAAAGGGTTTGGTTGGCTCATCCAGAGCTTCAACCGGACAAGAATACGATGATGATATTGACATATCTTTTATGAGAATGAGAAGGTTGTGGTTCAATGGCCAGTGAGAAGCAGTGAGGACCACCCTTGTGTTAACTTCACCAAGGGCGAGTATGATATGAAGCCGCTTCGTCTCAATGCTCATGAGGACCCTCGCAATGTCATATACAAGGAATTCAAGGGTGATCTTCGTTTTGGCTACCTCATCAAGCAGACTGGTATGAGTTGGTAATCATGGACAAGAAGCATGTCACAACTGAAATGAGATGGGTTGACTGGAATTTCTTACGAGGTATGACATCTCCAGTAAAGGAAGTTATTGATGCTATCTTTGCTCGATGTGTTGAGATGGATCTCGTGGACATTATGAGGTTTGAGTGTGATTGGAATGAGGAACTAGTGGCTCAATTCTATGCCACTCTATGGGTTGACATAGAAAATCATGTCATGCATTGGACTCTTGGAGGCAAGCGCTTTGAAATATCAATTGTTGACTTTGGGAGCATGTTTGGCTTTGATCTAGGTGATGAAAGTGGAAACTATGTGACAGACACTTCCAAGGTTGATTTGCATGAGTCTGGAGTTTTAGAAGATTCAAAGATGCACTTCATGTATGATCGTGTGTATACTGAAGATGGAAAGGTGGTGTTTGGTAAGAACATTGGACTCACACCTTATTATAAGATGTTCAACCTACTCTTCCGTGGAACTTTGACTCCTAGAGGTGGCAATGCGGACAACATTTCATATAAGGCCAAGGACTTGCTTGCTTAGATGGCTCCTGGGATGCCCAAGTTTCTTGTGTTTGAGTTCATTTGGAATGAGATAATCCATTGTTCACATGATGCAGCTAGTGCTTGTCACTATGCCCCCTACATTCAGCATATGATCAACAGGGTGACAGGATTGAGAATTAGAGTTGACATGGGTCCCCCAGAGGCAAGATTGAGCAGCTTCTCAGGATTGGAGCTAGACAGGTGACACATTTTGGTGATCCCAAAGGTCCTTTTCCTGGTGCTTATCCTCCACAGGGTCTGTCCGCTATGCGTTCTGAGTCTGGCGCCCCTAGATCCTCTCGTGCAGTAGCTCCATCACATGCTCCATCTTCATCATGTGGACCTTCTTGTGCCACATCTTCATCATGTGGACCTTCTTGTGTCCCTTCTTCATCTCGTGGACCATCTCATGCATCTACCGCCAAGAAGGGCAAGCTGGATATGATCTTTCAGGGAGTCTTTGCTTGTTTCAGTGCTTGCCGCCAGAATTCCATTGAGATTCGTGAGCATAAAAAATATATGGATGAGGAGCTCCTTAAGATTGAGAAGAGGCAAAAGGAGCTTATGGCAAAGAGTGACATTCCATGCTCTCGTCTTCATGAAGATAGAGATTTTCCTTCACCTCCACATATCTACAATCCATGGGAGGTTATGGGTGGTTCTTCTTTTGCACATGGTGATGATGACATTGAGGAGGACCTTGGTGGCCGTGAGGAAGAACATGAGCAAGATGATGATGATGAGGCCACCGCATCCGATGAAGAAGAGGAAGAAGGTGAAGATGAGGAGGAGGAGGAGGAGGAGGAGGAGGAAAGCGAGGGAGGAGGAGATGATGAGGATTATGAGTAGCTTCCTTTTGGCGCTTGATGCCAAAGGGGGAGTGAATTTGGTGCTTGGAGACCCCCCCCCCCATCTATCTTTCATCTTTTATCAAGCTTATTTTAGTTAATGGACATGTAAGAACTTATGTGGTGTAATGTGTGGTGTGTCAAGTGAGACTTTAAATTCTTATGGTAGCTAGGGCTTGTTTCGAATTTAATCATGCTAGTGTGATGGATCTTGAACTTATTTATCTATGGTGTGATGATTATGGTTGAATGCCTTGTTTTTTTTCACTTTATTGATTGATATATCATGTCATATGCATCACGGTTATTATATCACACTTATGCACACCTTTGTACTCTTGTATGCAATGTTTTAGGGGGAGTTCTTTCTTGAATATGTGCTTTAAATTCATTTTCGGTTTAAATTTGAGTATAGGAATCACCGTACTATAAAGGGGGACGTGCTTGATTGATCAAGGTTGTCAAAGTGCTGCTCATGAGATGATTACATAGATGACAAACACAAAAAGTCACGTACACAACCTCAGAAAAATTCCCTTTGTCACTGCCTCTGTCGGAAGTTCCGACGGTTCCGTCGGAACATCCGAGCCCGGTCGGAAGTTCCGAAGGGAAGTTCCCACCGACTCGGGTTAAGTTCCGACGAATTCATATGTTCCGACAAGTTCCGTCAGAAGTTCTGACCCCTGTTATTTGTGACCTGTTTGAGTGATTCAAACCTAGGGATTGTAATCGGAAGATCCGTCCATGAGTCGGAAGATCCGAACCTGATCACCATCGGAAGATCCGACCATCCGTCGGAAGATCCGAATGCAGCCATCAGAACAGCCAACGGCTCTATTTTGGGGGTGGAGTATTTATAACCCCTCACCCCCTCCATTTATTTTTGCCGACCTAACTCGACCTGCACACCTCCAAGAGCATTCACTTCACTCTCCCAAACCCCTCTAGAGCTCATCCTTGCATTGACTAACCTTGGGGCTTGGGTATGAGAAGCATTTGAGGTGTGTGACTTGAGGCTTTGAGTTGGTTTCTTCCTTGTTCATCTCGAGAAGCACTTGAAGCAAGCTTGTTTGATCGATTCGCGTTTGTTACTCTTGGAGCTTGGCTCCTAGATGGTTAGGCGTCACCGGGGAGCTCTCAATCTTTGTGATTGTCCCCCGGAAGTTTGTATTACCCTTCTCTTTGTGAGAACAATAGTAAGTGACTCAATCCTCCTTTGTGGTTCATTGAGGGAGGCAAGGGGTTAGTGAAAACACAGCTCTTTGTGAGCTCCTCAACGGAGTCGTAGCTCCTAAGTGGAGTGAACTCCGGTAACAAATCCCTTGTCTCATTTACTTGTTGTTGTTAATATTGTTCTTGAACTGGATTTGACCCGATCTATGTGTTTTTAAGTTTCCGCTGCTAAAGATCTCTTCTAGAAGTCTCAAGACACTTGTTGTAAGCTTTCTATTCAAGTGGATTCATCATAAACTTGTTGAGATTCAAATTTCGTGTTTAGTTCTTGGGGGGGTTGGAAGTTTCTGCCCTCCGTCGGAAGTTCCTACCCAGTATCAGAACTTCCTTCGGAAGTTCCGATATTGCGTCGGAAGTTTCGACAGTTTTAACAGTTTTTCTTCAAGAATTTGCTTTATTTTTAGCAGGGTCTATTCACCCCCCCCCCCCCCCTTAGGCCTAGTGTCGGTCCTTTCAAGGTGCAAGGAGTGCCAGTCAATTTGACCCTCAATTGACAAGAAATAAGATGATTAAATACTGGAACATATTGGTTGGTGTTCCGAATTATTCCACAGAGGTATCGGTCGTTCGTCTGATAGGATTATAAAGGCAATCGGCCAAGATAGCCTATTCGATAGTAAAAGTTGCATTAATTTTACTTAACGAAGCCTTACAAACAACATCTAGATTCAGATCTAATCGGTTGTGATTGAGATAATAGATTGAAATAACGAAATTATAGTAAAAGCCGATAGATTGCTTAAATCTAAGCTGGATAATTGTGATAGAAGCTAAACTAAGCAAGACAATATAGATTGATCTAACAACGGCAAGCTAATATCGATAACTAGTGAATAAATAGATCGAGAAAGAAGCGATGCGCCATCAACCAAAGACCTAATTTACTCGGTAAACATGAAGCTTACCAGCAAGCCGGAGATCAAAAGCGATATAGCCCAGCCAACCAGAAGAACTCGTTGAAAAGAGAAAAAGTAACACAACTAGGGTATGGCGAAGTCGCCGATAAGAAAAGAAGTAACAAGTGTTGTATTGATTTTGGATGTCTGATTACAAGCCCGAGGGCTACTATTTATTGCCTAAGCTATGACATCTTGTCAATCACGATATTACATTACTTGACTAAAAAGAAAATAGACTTTCTAAATAAAATAGCACACGACTCGGACTCTACACGGTAACTTGCTGATGTAATCCATCAGCTGCGAATTCACCCCATCAGCTGCGACACCACATCGTCTGATCTGATCTTCATCATCGGCCTCTTCTCTCTGCCTTAGCATCAGCCAAACATGTGCCAAACAACGGTGTCAACAAATAGATTTAGGTCATTCATTCCCCATAGAGTTGAGTCACCTAAGGAATGCAACGACGTGGTGTGCCTGCATAGCTTGTTCAGTGATTATTCATGGAGTGTGGACACTTATCGAGACTAGTAGAATGCCCATGCTAACGCTACGGCCTAATTCAGTAATACAAATCAAACAAACCAAAAGATGATTTATAATTGCAAACAACCAAAAACTCTTAGCCTGGTAAGAAATGAGAGAAATTATATGTTGTTTGACACAAAAAAACAAGAGTAATTATACGTTTTACAACTCTGCTGCCCTCAGAACCACAAAAAATGTTATCCCCATAAACAAGTAATATGAAGCTCAACTGAGACTTTTATATAGATTACACACATAGAAACATAATTTTCACAAATATAAATCCCAAGTCTTTACACCACAGAGCAAACGTGTTCAATGGTATCAAGCCCAAGTAATCTGAAATTCAACTCACTTTTTTCAATTGATCCAGCAATTGGCCATTAATTCTATTCTCATTGAATGCACAACTCATCAACAGTCCAAGAAAGATTACAGGCCAGAGTCATTGGTCTTCTAATTTTCCAGGAATAATGGAACTTTTTTTTCTCTAAGTGGTGGGGATATACAAATGGCACCTGCATCCTTATTGGCCTGCTTGGCACTTAACAACTTGACCTGCCAAAGAATGATGGATATAATAAACATAGAAATAGATTAATGTCAATAATGCTCATTTCAAATAGCAATACATAACCTATATCTGACATCACGCCCATAGTTTCTCTTAACTCTCAAAATAAGCATCCAGGACATGCTAGTATAGTTTGTTCTTTTGCTCTAAGCATTGACAGTGAGGAAGACCTGTACCCAAGTAGATTGTGAACCTTTCATGTTGTTGCAATTATTTACCATCTCCCAATCTGGACAGATTAGTTTAAGTGTACCTAAATTAATACAACATGGAAATCACAATATATATCAAAACTGTAAGTAAATTGTAACACACAACAGAACAGAAATACTCAGGTGACTATCAGCTGCTCAGCAAAGTTGAGTTAGAAAAGTACTTATGTGTCCAAGAAACTTGCCAAAGTGCAGGGGCCTTACTTTTTCAAGGCTTTCCCTACGTTCCTAGCAGACTGTGTAACTGAAGTCTGAAGGTGCTCCACTTGTAGTCTGTGTAGTGTGGACCGTGTATGATTCCCATCCTTATGATCTAAATTGTCATAATCGGACTTATCATTTCCATCCTTGATGAACTGAATAGTAGTGTAGATGAACTGACTAAAAATATTCAGAAAGCCCATCTTGATGGTCGAGTTGAACTGACTAATTAGTAGTGTAGATGAACTGAATACATTTTACAGAAGATTCAGAAGCTTAACCCGATCAGTGAGATGAACATCAGCAGGCTAAAAATGGAATGAAAGAAAGAAGCTCAAACCATAATTATCTTTAATTTCAACTTTTGATTAGGTAGATATCGGACATTTGAAACTTCCATTATACAGAAGGAGAATTTTCCGATCTTAGTCCGTAAGTCCACTATACACAAGTGCATGGTACAAGGATTCATCTTCCAGTTGAAATTACGCTACAATCTTTTAGTAGATATAGTGAAGAAGAATTCTACAAAACAGCAGGGTTACTGCTCGAGCATACAGAAGCAGTCATGTCTTTGGAATTGGAAGTAGATGTACGCTAATACCTCACATGTGACAACACCTTTTTGAACAAAGCAGTGTCATGCCATGACAGGATATCCTCCATCACAACCAGCATCGCACATAAAACCGCAGCCTGCCAGTGGGTCATTGACTGACAGTGAAATGTTATGCAGGGAAAAAGAAATTGTAGCTTATTCATGCGAGAAAGGAGCAAGAGTGCCATTTAAAATTGTGTGACAAATATCCATCTTGGTTATGTTCGCTCACTATGTTCGTATGAATGCAAAAATGATCCTGGAGGCACTCCACAGTCCACAGCACCAAATGCCCAACCAGAGCCAGAGTGACCCTGTCATCATCCACCGAAGATAATAAAAAATTGGGCATATTGCATCATTCCAATAAGGTGACTAATGCCATGTCATTAGCTAAGCACACTTTCTGCAGTGCTAATTTTCCTACAGTTCCGTACATTTAGCACTCCAAGTTCTGAGTATACATCTTCTCAATCTCCTACTGCATATTCATAAATTAATCCTAATATAAGAAAACAGAGATCAGGGAGGGTTGAGAGCACAAAATTTATCCAATAATTCTTTTGCGTACTTGCCAGTGACTCCAAATTATGCATCGCTCCTCATCTCAAGGTCGCAAGGTTCAGCCACGCAGCCGCTCATGGCCGCGAAAGTGCCGCGAAATCATAGCACCAATATGCTGAAAACTTTAGAAGCTGTTGCTGAACCAAAACCGAGACAAAGAGGACAAAATTGTCATCGCGACAAACTGAAACGGTAAACCATTGTTCGCGTGACTGGATGTTGTGGATTGCATTGGATTTTGACGTTGATGCCCCCGTGCCTCCGCGAAACTGCGCAATGTATATCTGGGATGCGCGCAAATTGGGGCAATAGTGTCAGATCTGGGATGCGCGCAAGAGCAGATCGGGAAGGAATGAGGAGGGATAGTACCAGGGTGGAATGTCGTCGAGGTTGGGCAGATTGGATCGCTGCTCCTGGAACAGCCCGCCGCTTCAGGGAAACGAAGCGACAGCTTGTCCCGGTGATTGCTCCTGTAGCTCCCGTGGATGGCGAGGGCTCCTCGCGCCGCCGCTGCGTGCAACTCATCCTCCTCGGGGACGGCAGCCGCCGACGCCGCCGTGTGCGCCGAGCTCCAAGGAAGGGTGCGTGCTGTGGTGGAAGAGGGGAGGCGCTCAGGCCGTCGGGTGAATGCGGCCGCGGCGCGTGAGGAACCGAGGAGTCGGGGTCTTTTTTTTTGTTTTTTTCTCGTGGAACGAGACTTTTTTTAAGGAAGCGGAACGGGACTCGGGGTTGGGTGCGGGGCGGGCGTGAGGAGTCGAGGAAGTCCGCGGGTGAGTGAGTGACGACTGGTGAGAGCGGACGGTGGAGTGGTTAACGGGTACGGTGGCATGATTCAAATAATCTGAGCCATTAGATCTGAGTGAGTAAGGAGAGAGAAGGTATGAGGAGTAATATGGACCCTAGATTTTGATGAAGTTGATTTCTCTGGTGTATACAATGGGGTGGACGGAGAACAGAGCATCTCTGTGGGAAGATTTGGTGGGGTGGATATAGAAAAGAAAAAACTGGTGGATTTATAGGGGTGGAGAAGATAGAGATAGAGAGTAGAGATAGAGAAGAGAAGAGAAGAGTAGAGATAGAGATGAGTGCTGTAATGAGTACTCCAATGAAGCGCAATAATTCTTGGGCGTGTAGAATTGTTTAAAGGGGATTGTATATGAACTGAAAGGAGTTTATGGATTTGAATTTTGAAATTGCTCGCGCTCGTGAGTATTGTACTTTCTTCATTTGATATAGTTGTTTGTGGCAGCTGATAATGGACTGATGTTGACACCACAGATCAACATTTCATTTGTTTTTTAAATGTTAACAATTTTTTAAAAAATTTGTGGAATTGTTTAGTCGAGAGCGTGGCCAGCCAGCACTGGAAGTACTTTACAAGCTGGACTTTAGCATTATTGGCTTTACATTCAGGTGGTGTTTGGATCCTCTAGTCTAATTATAGTTCCTGTACTAAAAAACTTTGGGACTAAAGTCATTAAATGAACTGTTAAAAAGACTGCATTACCCCTAATCACTTCCATGCACTACCCCTCCATGCGAGCGGATAAGGTGGGCTGGGGGTAGAGAGTGGAAAAGTAAGCCTAGGATAGGTCTTTATTCCCAATAAGCACCTACAAGAGGGTCTTATAGATTTTATGTCCATCAGCCACTTTAAGTCCCTTTTAGTTCCTCCTGTTTGGTTTCTTAGGGACTAAAAGTCAGAGACTTGTAAAAGTCCCATGAACCAAACAGGACTTTATACAGGGCTACGTATATAGATGAGACTATGTCAGCCTTCTAGATCACTTTACCCGTGCTGTGCTTGCATATAAAATTGACCACATATTGTGGCCACTTAGCTTTACATTCAGGTGTTCCGCAATAGGATATATGATGCCGATGCATAATGTTGCCTTACTCTTTACAGGCACTTTTGTGAATTTTCTTCACTACTTAAAACATTTTGATCAGATGGTGGTGGTGATGGTAAGTTCTCCAGGGTTATTCGGGTTGATCTCTGCGTATACATGAATGTATTGTGGTTTGGATCTTTTTTGTGCAGCGTTAATTCAATTCATACGAATTATGATACTAATACATATGTCTCCCGATATGAAATAGCCATATTTGAAAAATTATACTTGCATGCTTGATAAATCAGCGCGTCCTAACGATTATCTGTAACCAGTCCTAGCAAAGATTACATAACAAAGACGCACACGCAAATCAAATCAACTGGCAACGCTACAGTCCGCAATGCTTTTCGCATGATTTTTCTGCAATGGACACAAGCCTCAGCTGCACTGTGGGCTGTGGGCAAACGTGTCGACGGGGAACGACTTGGACACCGGGCCGGCGGAGAACCGGTCGCCGTCGCGGTCGACCTCCGTGACGCCGACCCACGCCAGGAGCACCTTCACCTTCACCCCCTCGACGCCGCTGATCGCCATGGGCTGGATGCTGCCGGCGACGCGGCTGCTGTACCGGACGCGCATGCTGCCGGCGCGGAAGCTGCAGTCCCCCGGGAGGTACACCTCGAAGGAGCCGTCCGGCCGGAGGACGTACCCCGTCACGCCCTCCGTCAGGATGCCCTCCGTGAAGTTGTAGCGCTCCAGCATCTCGTAGGCCGTCGGCTGCGGCGGCTCCGGCGAGGGAGCCGGGGTGGTTGTGTCGTCGTCGGGAGAGGCGGCTACGGTGAGAGTGGCGAGGCAGAGAGCAATGGTCACGGCGAGGAGCGGGGGACGGTGCCTGCTGGCGGCCATGGTTGGTGGCTTGGTGCTTGCTTGTGGATTGTGAGATCTTTGTGCAAGTATGGATGGGCCAGGCTGCTGTATATAAAGAGGCTTTTGGAGGTTAGGTGAAAATGTAGCCAGCCTATAACCAGATATACTATACGCTCACTGACAACTAAAATCAGAGTTACAAAGGAAGTATGAATGTACAGCCTGGACTAAAATCTGTTACTTTTATTGACCATTGGATTAAAATCCAAGAGTTTGGATTCATCTTTCTATGATACAAGAAAGAAAATAAATTAGGCTGCAACATTGAAAATCTGGAGGAGTTCTGCCAAGAAATCTATATCGACAAATAAATAGCATTTTCTCAATTTGTTTTTATTATCTGTCATATAAAAATAACAGAGATATGCTCATTGATAACTAAAATCAGAGTTGCATATGAATGCAGTTATATTGCCAAATTAGAGGTGCACAAGCAATGATATATGGCAACAATAATGCAATCTACAACTGTAGACCCAAGTCCAGATCAGCTTGATCCGTGCTGTTTCTTTATTAAATGAATATGACCAAGAGTGGCCTGGATGTACATAAAACGTCTTTATTTTCCTTTGCCCCCTTGATAAACTTGACTAATACCACCTCTACTACGTGGAAATTTATCACATGGTATTGAGGGCGATTTTTTAGGTCGAGCGCCTATTTAGTTGGGGTTTTCTATTCTCTTCTTACGGTTTTGTTGAGTACGATAAATGCCTATCATATAAACCTTTGTTATAGTGGTGTAATAATGCAATTGCACTAATAAAATTCTAGATGGACTTATTTATTTCGTTTTTTCCTTTCTCGTTTTCTTATGCAATGGTGTATTCCAAGTTTCTAACCAATATTACCCGCACGGCCTGTGTTACTAAGTTCCGCAACCAAACTACCTATGCATTCAAACCCAACCCCTAATGACACACTCAGTCTCTCTCGCGCTTACTCACTAGGGTGTGGGAATTTCAGAAAATTAAAGCGCTAGTTTGGGAGTCCCGTACACCCATTCCTTTCCACATATTTCCTTCATTACCTTGTCAAACCTAGATAAAAAAAACAAAGAAGTACGTACACAAGAGCTACGCACGTCATCACACATTCACACCACACGCCTAGATTCTCCGCCTAGGCTGGCAAGCCAATACTTGTGCGGACTCTTCCTCCTTGTCTCTTTTTTCTCTTTGCCTACCTCTCATATGGACTACACATCCTACACCGCTGCAATGCATGCATCTCACTACTACAAAAACGGTTTGTAGGGGCGGGTAAAAATACATTTGTAAAGACGAGTGCGTCACCCGCCCCTAGTTTTCGCTGGTAAAAATCAATATTTGTAGTGGCGGGTACCGCAAACGCCCTTAAAAACTCATTTCAGGTGAGCCCATCACCCGCCCCTGGAAAACGATTTGTAGGGGCGGGTCACCCCCTCACCCGCCCCTGAAAATCGATTTTCAGGGCTGGGTGAGGCTCTGACCCGCCCCTGAAGATTGATTTCCAGGGGCGGGTTAGGACATGCCGCGCCCCTAAAAATCAGTTCCCGCCAATTTTAGTGATTCTTAATAAATTATTCTATTGAGATCCAACCCTCAAATAACAATGAAGATGCAATCAACGAGAAGAGTAAGGAAACATCCATGCCACTTATATACATCATTTCATTAATTTGTTCTGAAATTCTTGCAACGATCAATACTTAAGTTCGGACGACAAGTTACAATCCATAAGAAAAAGGGTGCGGACACATCTATGCATATTACAAATTTCATCGGCCTCCGGTACGCTTCTGTAGATATGCAATGTAGTTAAGGTCTCCAATCGTCCAGCCTAGAACTTCATCAAAATAAACTAGAGCACGGATGAATGCATTCTCCTCCGCAGCCTAGTTCAAATCTCATTGAGTACTATAAATGCCGAACAATGGAGTGTTGAGCCGATTTGTCCTGTAGAAGGTTAGTTTTGCTTGGAACTTTACACCCCTGGTCCAAAAAGCCTCTCCACCCATGTAAGTTAAATCCAACTTTTCCACGACTCGATCCAAAATCGCTCTAAAGCTCACTACTGCAAATGTACTACCATAGGGGAGCTCCTACAAGGTGATAATAACGTTATGGAAGTTGAAGCATGTAACATAGCTGAAGTTATGATGACAAAAAAGAATATTTTCATACCCAATTTTGGCGATTAAGCATACAAAGCCTCTCAGCAATCTGAATGGCAGTACTTTCTTCCAACTCGAGTTGTTGAATTCAAAAATATGACAAGTTCAGGATGAAGTACCCATGAGGCTCAAGCTGCCGTAGGCAAGCCTCGACGGCTAGCCTCTCATAAGTTGTCATGGTGACGCTCCACCCACTGCGGCAATTGAAATCATCGATCCACCCGGCTGTAGAGCAGGTACTTAAAAAGAAATACTGACTTGTTTGAAATGAGGTGGCCTAACAACATCGCATCGCGACATAAATGCAGTACCACCTAACCCCTGGACGACATCTTCAACCCATCTAATTAGGTTGATATGTTGCATTGCATGTGATAAAATTTAGAAACTATTCATGTGTAGTAAAACATATGTTAAAAGAAGAAGTGAATCTTACAACGTTGGGAATTAATCCGCGCGATCGATCGCCAAATGGCAAATCAATGGGGCCGTGAAAGCGCAATCCTGGAGTTTGAGCCACTGGATCATCGTCGCCGCCCTTGGGGCCGCGTCCACGGCTGCTTCCATGACCGCGACCACGGCCGGGTCCATGGCTGCTTCCACGACCACGACCACCACGAAACATCTACATTAATTTACAATAAGTCTCTATGTGCCCATATCTACATGAGATACAGTTATTTTGAATATGAAATGCAACAATTAGACCGAATTAAATATGGCATATGTTGGGTATTTTAGCGATAGCAAATAAATCCGCAAGCGCACGGATACCATTGTAGCTTTCATCTCAAAGTATTCCAAGGGTTATCGAATCCAAGGAAACGTGTGTGTACTAACTTCTATTCTAGTCGGTCCAAGGACACACCAAGATAGGTGGCAAGGGTAGAGAGGATTCCTAAGGTAGCTCTACAGATGAGTTAAAGGTCGATCTCTCAGGCAAAATACTCGCTTCGGGCACCGGCTTACCCCTTGTCTGCCAGGAGACTCCGGCCAACAACTCTACGCTATATCCAAACGTGGAGGATTACAAAGGACCGATAGGGCTGTCACCACCTACGGCCTACCTCTAACAATCCGTGGGATATAAGGCAAACGAAGGATAACCCTTAGCCTAGACACCACGTCTACGCTATGGATTACTATTGCAGTCTAACTACGTTTGGTATCCCGTAGCAAACTACAACACTCTGTATAAATACAGAGCGATGAACCCGCGAGTAAGAGAACTGATCTCACTCAACTACTAGAACTAATAGCGTATACTATACACATACATGAGAGCACTCAAGCCTATACTATGCTAGCAAAGGACTAAGGCTACTCATGCAATTTGATTAGTATAACACTAAGAGAAGGAATCACGAACACTTACTAACCCAGAAGAATGTAGCAGCATCCATAGAGGTACAAGCTGGAGAAGAGTGCCGAAAGGCCCGACGCCCCTCCAATCTACCCTCTCACTCTCTCCCTACTCTAACACAAGCTAGGCAAGGCCAAGACTCATTTTGATGGTGTCCTCTATTGTAAGCCCCTCCCCTTGTATTTATAGGGGTGAATCTGCAGCTCTCGGCCGGCAATTGAGGTGCTCTCACTTGGAACCGCCATTGAGGTCCAATGAGCAAGCTACACGTGGAAGGGGAAAGTCGGTGGCGCCAAAGTTGGTTCTGACGACCTCATGGATCGGCCGACCCGTGGCTGGCTCCCCTCACGCCGCCTTTCGTCCAGGACCAGGTGGGCCCCCAAGTGGGTACAGGTTGATTGGGGGTAAGTTGAGACGGTTTATCCCTGATGTGGGCCCTCCAATCCTTGTGCCAGCGCCTGATTGGTCGGAAGAATGTTCACTTGGATTGAGGGGTGTGTTTTCTCCTCTAATTGACCTGCATACAAATATTCATCGACACTTGTGGAATTTGTTAGTAATAACCCCTACCACTAATGTTGATGCTTGTCTTTCCAGTGTTTTATGCAGGAATTGACGGCCTAAAAGTGGTACTTAAGCGTCGTCAACAACACCCCCACACTTAGCCTTTGCTCGTCCTCGAGTGAAGAAGAAAGGACTAAGGTGGAACATGACTTCTTATGGTAAGGATCAACATGTAATATATTCAAAGCCATACCTATACTTGTGAACTTTTCTGAAGTGTCTATCATGTTACCTTGGGCGGTTGATGACTGGAACGGTCTTGATCCAAATGCCCTCCACTCCTTCTGTCTAAGTAACTTGGGTTTTTGACAATGTGTTTTTTCTTCAACAGATAACCTTACCTAGCTCCTCAAATGATTCTCTCAGATCGCTCAATGTGTGTAATCCTCACCAAGGCATTAACCTACCTTCTTCACCCTACTTCTAAAAAGTCTTATGTGGAGCTCGAGGTAGGGATGAAGATGAGGCATACCTACATCACATATGTTGCAAAACCAAAGACAGAATTCGAGTACAATACAAGTCATACAATCTGATCAAGATGTGCATGTGTGTGTGGATGGAATAAGGTGGATGATAAATAGTGAATGAAATGAGAACTCTTTTGTATGATCTCTCATCCCTTTTTTTATAAATTCCCTTGAGAACATGGCTATCTTTTTTCTCTCTTTTTTTTTCTTGGACCTTCATGTGTCCAACTTTTTTTCTTTTTTTTCTTTTTCTTTTTACTTGGACCTTCATGTGTCCAAGTTTTTTTTCGATAGCCCATGTCTCTTTTGTGACAATAACTTGAGAGAGAGAGAGAGACCACACATATTGTGGAGCATTTATTCCCTAGATGTATGGATGGGATAATACTAGCTTCCGGTGTAGAAGTCTAGTATGTGGAAGTGGAGTGTACGTGATCTTGATCATGAAAGTATGAAAAGCATTCAACAAGGGTCACAAACACTTTGGCAAAGCTCGATATGACAACAAGCATCATATGTGTATAGGTTTTTTTCGATAAGATCAACGTAGGATAGAGGCATAACATTGAGGAGCTAGCTAGGTCATTGTTTTTTTTTGAGATAAAAATTCCCAAGTACTTTGGACAGAACAGAGCAAGGTTCATTTTATCATGCCATATCGCAAACATCAACAACCTAGGTAGCATGCTTTCCAAAAGATATAGGTTCACAAGCAAACAGGAGCAGACTAGGAATATAGCACATGAATGCCAACCATTAAGATCATGTTTTGAGCCAAGGTTCACTTTAATTCTGAGTTTAATTTCTTTAATGATCAGAGGTGAGGTTCATTTAAACTCATGAATCAAGGAGAGTAGAGATGTATATTGCACATACCATCGCTCATAAAGAAGATAAGGATCAAGGCAGACCAGTGGTGATTCATCCGAACCATGGGGGTGGCTAACTTACTCTTGTGCCCTCACCTTGTCCCTTGTCATGTTGGCGTCGTCGATGTTATGCAACACCATTGTTGGGGATCTCGAGTGTGTATGTTGATGATGAACTTGATAGATCTCCCCCACACTTGTGCTTGTACCCGGTGCTGTATTCAAAACAAAATGATGGAAACAAAAAGGGAGACTTTGCCGGTTTGAGAACGAGGGAGTCTTTATTTGAACTCAAATATTTTTGGATTTTCTTTTATTTTAGTGGGGCAAGATGCAAGAACTAACACCAAATCCAAACCAAGATAAGATTTAGCATGAAAGGAACTTTACTTGGGATACTTACATACCTCCCCCACACTTGGAATTTGCATTGATGAGCAACACAACTCTAGTGTGCGGAGTTCAAACTTCCCTTCATAATCGTTCCCTCTCCAAGAATTACCATGGTGTTGTAGTCGGTGTAGCTCTCATAATCTTAGGTTTCACATGTCCGTCGTTCTTTTTAATCTCCACCTGCAATGGTTAGCAACCAAAAATACCCGAAGGAAAATTTATCCTAAAGACATGATCTTGGTTTTATTCAAAAGGGAAATGATAATCCGGGTTATCTCCCGGCAGTGCTTTGTTTATGGTCACAAGCTTGACCTTGGATACTTCCGCTGGGGGGGAACAAAGCAAAACAAAAGGAACCTAGGAAGATAATGGTTGCCTAGCCGGCTCAATTTTTTGAGGTTGATTTTGAGGCTAGGTTTCTTTGATGAAGTCGATCACATCATACTCTTTATTATCAGGTTCCAGGAAGATTTTTAAACAATGACCATTTACCTTAAAGGTCTTACCTTCATCATCTTGGAGTGTGATCGCTCCATGCGGCGCAGCGTCGACGACGGTGTACGGTCCTTCCCATTTACTCTGAAGCTTCCCATGTCCAAATAACTTGACCCTGGAATTAAAGAGTAATACCTTATCTTCTAGCTAGAATTCTTTCTGCTTGATCCTTTTGTCATGCCATTTCTTGGTTTTCTATTTGTAGATCTTGGCACTATGATATGCTTTCTCCCTCCATTCTTCCAGCTCTGATAGCTGTTGCTTCTTGTGCATTCCGGCTTGCTTAAAGTTCATGTTGAATTTCTGGATTGCCCAGTGTGCCCTATGTTCTAGCTCGATGGGTAAGTGGCATGTCTTCCCGTATACTAGCTGATAGGGTGACATGCCCAATGGTGTTTTGTAGGCAGTCTGGTATGCCAAAAGTTCATTGGGTAGTTTTGTCTTCCATGATTTCCCCATCTCTTGTACTGTCTTTTGCAAAATATTCTTAATTTTCTTATTTGATGTTTCTGCTTGACCACTTGTTTGGGGATGGTATAGGGTTGCAATGCTGTGCTGTGCTCCAAGCTCTCTTAGGAAGTTTCGGAAAGTCTTATCAATGAAGTGCGACCCTCCATCACTTATCACCATTCTTGGTGTCGCAAAACGAGGAAAGATGACCTCATGGAACATCTTTCGAGCATGCTTGGAGTCGGCAGAGCGGCATGGTATTGCTTCTACCCACTAGAACACATAATCAACCGCCACAAGGATGTACTCACTGTCATAGAACTTTGGGAAAGGTCCCACGAAGTCAATGCCCCGTACATCAAATAGCTCTATCTGGAGGTTATTCTGTAGAGGCCTTGCATCTCGAGCGGTGATCCCTTCATGCTCCTGGCATCTGCGGCATCTCCGGTCAAAATCTTTAGTGTCTTCGTACATGGTTGGCCAGAAGAATCCGCTTTGCCAGATCTTCACTTGAGTACGAAATGCACCATAGTGTCCCCCATATGGTGCCGCATGCCACTTCTCAATGATTCTCATCCCTTCGGCTGCAGGTACGCATCTTCTCAGCAAGCCATCAGAACAAACTCTGTAGAGGTACGGATCATCCCACAAGTGGTGTATACTTTCATAGATCAACTTCTTCTTGTTTTCTCCTGGTGATACATATCCTGCAACCATAAAGTTCACAATATTTGCATACCAGGGGTTGGAGTCCGTTACCTTCAGCAGCATGTCATCTTGAAAGCAGCCATTTATCAGTAGCTCATGCATGTTAGTGTGATGCATACGCGACAAATGATCCGCAGCAGAGTTTTCTACTCCTTTTTTATCCTTTATTTCGAGGTCAAACTCTTGGAGAACAAGGATCCATTGTATCAAGCGGGGTTTAGCATCTTTCTTAGTGAGCAGATATTTTAGGGCAGCATGATCAATGTAAACAATGATCTTGGCTCCAACTAAGTAAGATCAAAACTTGTCTATAGCAAAGGCAAGGGCGACGAGCTCTTTTCTACTGGTAGCGTAATTCAGTTGAGCTCCTGTCAAAGTCTTGCTGGCGTAAGCGATCGCGCGATGCTTCTTGTTCTTAGTTTGGCCGAGAACGGCCCCTACAGCATAGTCACTAGCATCACACATGATCTTGAATGGGAGCGTCCAATCTTGGGGTTGGTTGATTGGAGCTGAGGTGAGTGCCTTTTTGAGAGTGTGAAGGCAGTGAGGCACTCATCGGTGAAGTTGGGCGCATCCTTAGCTAAGAGAGTTGTGAGGGGTCTAGCGATTTGAGAAAAGTCTTCGATGAAACGGCGATAGAACCCCGCATGGCCTAGGAAGCTACAGATTCTCTTGACATTAATAGGAGGTGGGAGCTTTTCGATAACTTCAAGCTTGGCTCGGTTCACCTCTATCCCTCGGTCAGAAACAAGGTGCCCTAAGACAATGCCCTCGCGAACCATGAAATGGCACTTTTCCCAATTTAGCGCCAAATCCTTCTCGAGGCATCGTTGCAAGACCTTATCTAAATTCTCAAGGCAGTGATCAAAGGTTTTCCCATAGACGGAGAAGTCATCCATGAAAACTTCCATGATCTCCTCGATCATGTCTGAGAAAATAGACATCATGCACCTTTGGAACGAGGCGGGTGGGTTACACAACCCAAACGACATCCTACGATAGGCGTACGTTCCATAAGGGCACGTGAAAGTGGTCTTACTTTGATCATCGGGATGGATGGGGATTTGATGATAACCGGAATACCCATCAAGGAAACAAAAGAATGAATGGTTTGCAAGCCGTTCCAACATTTCATCAATGAAGGGCAGCAGGAAATGATCCTTCTTTGTAGCCTTGTTGAGTTTCCAATAGTCAATGCACATCCTCCACCCAGTGGGGAGACGTTGAGCTATTAGCTCATTCTTGTCGTTAGGAACGACTGTCATTCCTCCCTTCTTAGGCACAACCTGAACGGGACTAACCCACTCACTATACGGCACGGGGTAGATAATCCCGGCATGTAGGAGTTTTAGGACCTCCTTCTTAACGACATCCCTCATCGCATTGTTCAACCTCCTCTGAGGTTCCCTAGAAGGTGTAATAGTGGGATCCAAAGGGATGCGATGGGTACAAAGAGTTGGGCTAATTCTCTTGAGATCTTGGAGGGAATATCCCGAAACGGTTCGATGTTTCTCTAGGACGGTGATGACTCTCTCATATTCTTCTTCTAAGAGTTTGTCACTTATGATCACGGGAGACTCGGTATCACCGTGGAGGAAGGCGTAACGGAGGCCTGTGGGTAAAGGTTTTAACTCAGTTGGAGGTCTAGCGGGAGTCTCGAACTCAGATAAATCTATGGGTTCAGCGAGATCACCCTCCTCCTTGATGAATTTTTCAGCATCCTTTTCGTGGAGGGATTCAGGTGAGTCAACAGGGAGGATTCCCGTTACCTCCATGATCGGTTCAGGCTCAAGGGAAGGTTCTGCCATGAAATTTGTGGCTCTAGAGATCTGGACAGAAAAGGTTTCCTTCCCTAAACGAACATTGATCTTACCTTGAGTTGCGGCATCCATGAGCAACTTCTCGATGGGGTGCCCGATCATGAGGTCGAAGTCATGGACATCGAATACATGAAAATCAAGGATTACTTCGACATCCTCATGTCTAACAGACACATTCTGCACAACCCCATATCATTCCAGGATTTTTCTAGAGGGCGTCTAGAAGGTTACGTCGGTTTGAACCAACGACACATCTCCCAAAAGGTGGTACGCGCATTCTCTGGAGATGATGTTGGCTCCGACAGTGGGACTGTAGATGGTGTAGACCGGGGTTCCTCTTATGGTGCAAGGAGGGTTGAAGGAGGGGAGACGATCCGAAGAACTTCTGACGATAGCTCCAGCTCCCTCAACCACTCGCTGCTTATAACCGCCGTCACCTTCTTAACACCTTCCCTAAAGAAAGTGGCTTCTATAAGATCTGTGGAAGGGATAGGAACCGGTGGTTTCCTCATGCAGAGATAATTCGAGGTGTTTCCAAAATCGTCAAAAAGATCATCCTCGAATTCGAAAGGGAGCTCCGAAGGTTGAATTTCTTCTCTTCTCGGAGCTTGTGGTTCAGGAGAGGGTTCTAGGGCTGAATCTAAGGATGTGGAAGGTGGGAGATTGGATTCAGCTGCTAGAATGTCCTCATGACTTGATGTACGCACTTCTCGGGACGATCTGGACTTGGCCATGAAGGAGGTGCTTTCGGTGATACGATCAAAGATTTCCCTACCTTCGGATGGAGTTTTGTCGGAAAAAGACCCTCCAACGGTTACATCAAGGTAGAAGGCGGATTCCGTGTCGAGTCCCATGTAAAAATGTTGAAGCAACACATGATTGGGCATCGACAGGACAGGGCCGGACTTTACTAGGAGTGAAAATCTGGCCCAGGCCGCACCTATGGTTTCCGTCTCATTCTGCTGAAAGCAGAGGATTTCCCTCCGTAGAGCGACTAAACGGGACAGAGGGAAATATTAGAGACAAAACTTGTCTCTAAGTTTACCCCAACTTCCATTCATACTCACTACAGTACGCATGTACCATTGTCTAGCCTCTTCTACAAGAGAAAAGGGAAACAACTTCCACCTAAGGGTATCATGTGACATGCCCGTGATAGCGTAGCATGAACACAATTGCTCAAACTCTCGCAGATGATGGTATGGGTTTTCGCTATCTAACCTAGAGAAGGAAGATTACTGAACCATAGCAATAAGGTCGGGACGGAGTTCATAGCTGGATGTAAGAATTGGGTGTTCAGATGGTGGTGGATCAAGGAACTCGCCTGTAGGAGCAGATAAGTTTTGGATAGATGGTTGCTCCATGATAGCGGGGGTAAAGGTAGAAGGAAAGAAAAGCAAAAGATACGAGAATGACTAGGTCCGAAGAAAGATACAGCAACCGTTCCCCCGCAATGGCACAAGAAAACTTGTTGGGTACTTTAGCGAATTCGAATAAATCCGCAAGCGCACGGATATCGTTGTAGATTTCACCTCAGAGTATTCCAAGGTTTATGGAATCCAAGGAAATGTGTGTGTACTAACTTCTATTCTAGTCGGTCCAAGAACACACCAAGATAGGTGACAAGGGTGGAGAACATTCCTAAGGTAGCTCTATAGATGAGTTAAAGGTCGATCTCTCGGGCAAAATACTCGCTTCGGGCACCGGCTTAACCCTGGTCTGCCAGGAGACTCCGGCCAACAGCTCTACGCTATATCCGAACGTGGAGGAATACAAAGGACCGATAGGGCTGTCACCACGTACGGCCTACCTCTAACAATCCGTGGGATATAAGGCAAACGAAGGATAACCCTTAGCCTAGACACCACGTCTACGCTATGGATTACTACTGCAGTCTAACTACGTTTGGTACCCCGTAGCAAACTACAACACTTTGTGTAAATACAGAGCGACAAAGTAAGAGAACTGATCTCACTCAACTACTAGAACTAATAGCGTATACTATACACATACATGAGAGCACTCAAGCCTATAGTATGCTAGCAAAGGACTAAGGCTACACATGCAATTAGAGAAGGAATCACGAACACTTACTAACCCAGAAGAATGTAGCAGCATCTGTAGAGGTACAAGCTGGAGAAGAGCGCCGAAAGGCCTTGCGCCCCTCCAATCTACCCTCTCACTCTCTACCTACTCTAACACAAGCTAGGCAAGGCCAACACTCACTTGGATGGTGTCCTCTATTGTAAGCCCCTCCCCTTGTATTTATAGGGGTGAATCTGTAGCTCTCGGCCGGCAATTGAGGTGCTCTCACTTGGAATCAACATTGAGGTCCAATGAGCGAGCTACACGTGGAAGGGGAAAGTCGGTGGCGCCAAAGTTGGTTCGGGCGACCTCATGGGTCGGCCGACCCGTGGCTGGCTCCCCTCGCGCCGCCTTTCGTCCAGGACGATGCCAGGTGGGCCCCGAAGTGGGTACAGGATGATTGGGGGTAAGTTGAGGCAGTTTATCCCTGATGTGGGCCCTCAAATCCTTTTGCCAGCGCCTGATTGGTCGGAAGGATGTTCACTTGGATTGAGGGGTGTGTTTCCTTGCTCTTTAGGTGTGTTTTCTCCTCTAATTCACCTGCATACAAATATTTATCGACACTTGTGGAATTTATTAGTAATAACCCCTACCACTAATGTTGATGCTTGTCTTTCCATTATTTTATGCAGGAATTGACGGCCTAAAAGTTGTACTTAAGCATCGTCAACAACATAGAACAAGAACAAATAAAATCTATAGTTAGGTACATCTTCTAGCCCTTAAATTTTTACACTGAACTCTACTCCTAATTACTGAGCTACCATCCAAAAATCACTATCAATGCCTAACTAGAACATGAGATATAATTAAGTGCTATTAAAATTATATTTTATTCTATAACAAAGTCTACTAAGAAACTAGCCATGGTCCTTAATAAAAGTTGTAGATCTAATCCTAAGGATTCTAGAGAATTTTAGTTTGCAATTTTAGGATTTTTATATGAATTGATATCAATTTTCAAAGTTTGCTGATTGTGAAATCAAAAGTTAAACTATAATATTACAAATAGGTCCTCGCATTTTTCATTGGGGACCATGAAATCGATTCAAGAAAAGCAATCAGGTCCCTGGCGGCCGGCCGGCGGGTCTTACCTTGATTACGGTGAGGGACTCCGCCGGCGGCGAGGGAGGAGAGGGGAGAGGCACGAGGAGAGCGAAAGGGACCTGGGCAGGCGCTCGATGGGGCTCGGGACAGCCGGAGGCGGCTCGCCGGTGCGAACCACGGGCGGCGGCCGCGGTTGGCGTCGTTCCGGCGAGGAGGACGAGCAGCGCCGCGCAGGGGAGGAGGACGAGCGGCGGCGCACGGGGCAGGAGGACAAGGAGCGGCGTGCGGGGACGGAGGACAAGCGGCGGCGCGCGGGGGAGGAGGAGGAGGACAAGCGGCGGCGCGCGGCGAGTAGGAGTGGTGGCGGCGGCGGCGGGCGGAGTCACCAAAAATTTCGGCAGCCTCCCGGCGTCTCCTCCATGCGCGTCTGAAACTTGATTTTTTTCCAAATCATGCTACTATATGTATGTACAACGATTTGTAGGGGCGGGTGGCGCCCCCACCCACCCCTACAAATATTTTTCCAACTTAATCTGAAAATTTATTTAATTTATAAAAAATAGTAAAACACATCAAAACAACTTGAAATTTTTGCCATAAGCATATTGTGATATCTAAAACATAAGAAAAATATCAAAATCACATTACAGTGTAAATAATGAATAAAAGTGTTGAAAACTTAATGTGTACCTATGTCACACTACTATCTCATACAACTCAAGCCTAACTTTGTGTTTTCCACACTATTACACACTAAACTTGTTGAATTGTGTTTTTTGTATTTTTTTTCTTTGATCCACAGGTCATTGTATGTTTATGGTAGAAATTTCACACTTTTTGTGGTGTTTTGCTGTGTTATTTGAAATAAATGAATTTTCAGAATAAATTTTAAATACATTTGTAGGGGCGGGCGACAGCCCCACCCGCCCCTAAAAAATTTATTTATAGGGGCGGCTCACCCAATCAGCCACCCCTATAAATGACCATAGATCTTACGCTTACGTCTTACCTTACAAGATTTGAAATTAAACCTCCTCGCTGTCATCCTCTCGATCACCATTTTTTACAAAGGCTGCCAAAAGTGGATGCAGCATACAAAGTTTATCTATTGTTTTTATACATAATAAAATATTAGATACATTTGATACCGTCTATCGACAATGGCACACTGCTAACAATAGAAAAAAAAAGGTGACATTAGTACTACTGTTAGCAGTGAGGTCCACCTGAACTATAGTGTGGTCCCGCATGAACAATATTGTGGCCTACTGCTTGGAGCTTATATGTATAGTACATAAGGACATAACATTTTTCAAGAACAGTCTGAATTTCTTTTAAACTATTAGATTGTATATATGCCGTTGAAACCGATGGTCATAATCAAAATATTTTTAAAAAATGTATTAACAAATCATCGGAATTACCTTAAACAAATTAGACGGTGTGTTCAATCGACAATATGTGAAGTATTGGGTTGGCCCATTTAATTATTTGACGGTTGCGGTGCCAGGTAAATAGGAGAGAGATTGCGGGAAATTGTGTGTATGCATACAGAAGAGGATTATAATGCTGATGTCACCTACATGCATGCAAATTCAAAACTAAAAAAATTATAAATATTAAACCGAGAATCCAAATTAAATTTAACTTGCATCATTATCTTTTTTATAAAAGATCTTACAAATAAGACCACAATTGCCTATATTTGGACGATATTTTTTCAATCACTTTAATACTAAAAATTAATTTCAAATATTGCGAACAAAATATTATTACGACACGAATAAATAATTATTTTTATGAACAAAAAGTTAAACGTCATGATCAAATAATAATTATACAACGAACAAATACATTAAACAGGATGAACATTTTACTGCATAGGATAAATAATGGATAATGAATATCGCGAACAAATGAATCATCATCGTCGAACAATTTAATCTACAAAGCAAACAAATAGATTATGCTCCTCGAACAATTATATTACGTACACAGAACAAAATATTAATATGTATTAAAAAATAATTGTATAAATTGAACAATATGGAGTAATAGAAGAATGTAAAAATATATAAAAAGGATGGGCATGGAAAGAATAGATAAAAAAGGTGGAATAAAAATTAAAGAATAAAAGGAAACACATTAGATAAGGAATAAGGAGGGAAATTAGATTCCAAAAATAAATCAAATATTATTATCTTTAAAACAAACACACTTAGTCTATTAAAGAAAGAAATAGGAAATAAAATAAGAATAAATAAGAAGAAAAGAATAACAAATTATATACTAGTGAAGAAATATTTACTGAAGCATTAGAAATAATAAGAAAAAGAATCGAAAGAAAATAAATAAACAATAAAATAAAGGGAAGATAAGGTACAACTCCTTGCTGCGTGTTGCGCATAGGAACAAATTAATTATTTAGAGCAAAATATTCTAAATAAGAAAAAATATCCTTGGATCATATTTAGGAACAAATAAAAATTATTCTCATACTTCATTGCTATATGTACTCACAGCATTCATGGTGCTGAAAAGTAGGAGGATAGAAAAAGAAAAGAAAAAAACCTACATGGCAGCATGCATGCGGGCCAATCATTGTAGCCAAGCACGGGAGCGCAGAGCGCTTATTCATGATAGTGAAAAAAAAGGAACCATGCATCTGACATCTGAGCAGACCTGTTAAAACTTTATTGGGCTGATTTCATGTGCTGGTCCATTTATCCGTCTTCATTCATCCTCCGCGCTCTGCTTCGCTGGTCCAAGCTTGCTCATGCACGTACTTTTGTGGGCTGAAATTAGTTTTGACAGCTCGCTAATTTCCTTCAGCGATGGATTCCATATTTGTAGCATAAGTGATGCATAGCCCTGGGGAGGGGGGCTGCTCGAGGTCTCATGTGTGACCCCGAGCCGGCCGGTCACAGCAAGCGTTTCCACCAGAATTTTATATTTTAGCCAAAAATCATCACAACAAAATGGTCTACACATATTTTAGTCTGAAATATTTTTTTATTGCAGAATAATTTTTTGTTGCCGAATAATAGTTGTTCCGTGAAAAAAAAATTATTTCACAAAAAAAATATTATACTATTTTTAACCATGTGTGATGGTTTGATGTGATGGTTTGAACTCCGGTGAGGTATTTACTAAATCTCATTGACCTACATATTTCACACATCCGGACCTGACCAAAATAAGCCCGGCCTGGCCCAACACTCTTCTGAGGCCGAGCTTGATGATGCTGCGCTTGTTTTGCTAGCCTAAACAAATTGGGCCAGTCCGAGCCGGGCCCAAACATTAAAATCTGATTATTTTGAAACTTTAAGATAGTGGGCGGCTTGGCCGGAGCCCAAGTCTGATCCAACTTGGATCCGAAATTTGTAGGCTTAATACAGTTATTGGACGGGGTTTGACACTGGATTTAGACAAAAAAAAATCGGGGTTTTATCAGCCAGGCCCACAGAATGTTCAGGCCTAATCCATGCGAAGAAGACAAGAGTATGTACAATATTAATCTTTTTGCACACGTTAATAGAAACGGACTTGCTAGGGCCTGAACGTCCGACACATCGGACGGTAGTCTAGCAGTAAAAATTTCCGCCGCAATATGCGTAAATGTTGCATGCAACATGTAATTTTTTTGTAACACTTAAAATTAACATATGCAACATCACAAAATAACTCATATAATATAAAAAGTCAACGTTTGCAACATCAAAAATATGTTGAAAAATTACGGCATCAGTTAATGATGAGAGAAAAAATCCGCCGCAACATCTGCTTCATGTCGCATGGGACATTCAAATCTCTCATTGAAGAAGGAAGGTGCAGAAAAACACTTGCAACATTACAACATCTAGATCTATTTTTGCAACATCTGTATGAAACACTTGCAACATTATTCCGAAGCATCTGAAACATATGGAGCATACGCTTGCAACATGCACTAAAACCTACCTGTTGTCCGCCATAGACGCCGCCCAGAGCTTCGCCTCTGGCCGCTCTGCCCCCTAGTCACGAGGAGCTCTGCCCCTACCGCCGCGCGAGCTCCGCCCCTAGCCGCTCCGACCCACGCCGCTTGCTCCTACGGGATCTGCAGCGCCTCCCACAGCGCCGCGGTGCCCACGCGCCCGCTGCGGCCATGAGCTTCTCCTTGAGCTGCGCACGAGCTTGAGGATGGGCCGACGGAGCAGGCCAGCGGGGGTAGAGGGAGGTGGTGGCGTCGAGCCCGCACAGGACTGGCTGGGGAGCGGGCGGCCGAAGCTGCTGCTGCACAGGAGGGAGAGGAAGATGTGGATGGGGAAGAGAGAGGGAGGCAGTAGGTGGATGAGTGAATAGGGCGTCTGATAGATCGGACGTTCTATCCCTAGCATTACCGTAATAGAAAAGGCTGTGACGAGGTAGCAAAGGTGGAATGGGGCTTTTTTAGGTTAGTGGATCATATCTCGGTCCTTAGAGGGTACAACAATTGAGATGATGGTGAATCACGGCAGCAACATGTATGGTAGTGCGAAAGGTGACAGTGAGGTCAGTCCAAGAGTGTCGGAAGTTTCTTACCCGATATTCACTCCTGAAAAATCGATGTTCCCTCTGGTTATGACGTTATATACTTCCTCTGGTTAGCTCCTAGTGCGTCTTAGTAGGTCATTTGGAGAATTACCTCAACGGAATCATCCTGAGAATAATTCCTTGAAAACTAACGTTTGGCAGGGCAAGAGCTCTACTGGAATTTTCTCTCAAAAAAAGAGCTCTACTGGAATCACAAATTAAGAGCTGCTTTGGAAACTCTACCAAACTAATGTACTATCACAATGATAATATCATTGTTTCCTCCCTCAATTGCAAAGTCACACCTAACAAAATATCTCCCTAAGTATCAGCCACTGTCCCACAGACGACGACACTAAACAGTAAAGTGATTTGCATCACCTCCATCGAGCCACCGGTGCCGGTCGGGTGCATTAATTCTTCTATCTTCCCGGATGACGACGATGCCGCAGGGGGCCGGCATACACGGACAGCGCAGCGACGGCTCACCGCCGTCAGATCATGTCTGCAAAACAGAAATTGAAACACCAGCCAGTGAAGGTGCTCGCCCCTCGCCGTGTCGTTCCATCGACGAGGCATCTCCAATGCGCTAAAAAATCATCAGGAGCGGTCAGATACCGGATGTGATGTCATAAATGCATGTTGTGTACTTGTTTCCTTTTAAATAAAAGGTTTTTTCTTAGAACGATCTATAATTTAAAATAAAGAAAATATTACTTTTAGCTCTTCTGTTCTGCTCAACCTAGGAAGATTGTACTACGCAAATATTACCTTTTGATTTATTCCGTAACAGAATTCAGTTTGCTCTTCGTTCCGTACGTATGTTCAACTTGGTTCCTTCATCAATGGTCATCAATGGTATATTGCTATATATAGATGCAAGTATACACTTGTGGTATCATCGACCATTCCACTATCTTTGAGTTTGCAGCAGCCGGTTTGTAGTTTGACGGCTATAATAACCACTCCAATACTCATATGATATATCCTAAGAAGATAGAAACGGGTTAAACACCGTATTCGATAAAGTTAGTAGACAAACACCATCATCGGACACGTTATCTACTATTTAAAGAATATTCCCTCCATTTTAAATTATTAGTCGTTCTGGCTTTTCTAAAAACATAGATTTTATTATCCACCTAGACATAATATATATCTAGATGTATAGCATAAACCATGCACCTAGAAAAGCTAAAATCACTAATAATTTAGGATATTAGTACGAAGCGAATACTTAGTTAAAAGGTAAAATTATTGGGATTAAGCGAGCCCTGAACCCAAGGCCCTATTCGATCTACCACAAACAACCTGACAAAATGAAGCGCTATTTGGTACCAGTATTTTTCTCACCGACACGTGGAAGTCGACGCAACAAAAGTAACGGAACTGTCAGAGGACACGCCACTGTATATTATACACCAATCGTAATCTTTCTTTCTTTCGTATCGGTGTATGCATTTTTAGCAACTCAATCATAATCGTAACACGTCAGATCGCCACATAGCCCGAATGCGGTAAGCTAACCATCTTTCCACCTCACACGTGCGCGGTGCGCCCATCCCACGCCCTCGCCGTGGGCCCCACAAGGGCGACTCCCTCCGCGTGGGCCCCACGAGGCCAGGCCTCCTCATCTTCCTCGTCTTCTTTCGCCTCCCACTGTCCTTCCAGTTCCAGCCACGTTCCCCGTGTCCCGCGTGCCCGTCAGCGTCCCGCCGGCGCGCGCAGACGAAGAAGCTCGGGAGACCGACCGACCGACCGATCGGTTCCCTTGCTGGGGATTCGTCCGGGGAGAAGGTCAGATTACCATCTCCGCCCCCCTCCTGCCCTGCATTCGCATTCCGATCGGTTCAGGATCCGGTTTGAGCCCCCAGATCCCCCCCTGTTCGTCGCGGAATTTGGGTGGTGAGTCCTGCAGCAGTTTTCCTCGGATTGGGTCCGCCCCTCCTCCGGATTCTCGCCTCCAGCTCATGTGATTTGGTCGGGGGATCGGTGTTTCACCTACCCGAAATTTCGCATTTCCGTCGTTGGTGTGTGTGTGGTCTGCTGAAATTCGAAATACTAGCGTGCGGTGGCCTGTCGCTAGGATCTCTGTCTTTAGCCGCCCTTGCGTGTCGTTGGATCCGCGGCTGTGTTCTCACCCCGCCGCTGTGGGCTGTGGCCATTGAAGTGAAGCGCGAGTGTTGTGTTGTAATCGTCCATTCGTCCTCCCGTCTGTTGATCCACCTGGCCTTTTGATTGGTTCCTTCTCTTCTTAGTAGGAAGCCGTAGCGTGCCTGTATGGACTGTTTATTTTGTTCTGCAGTATCTCTCATTCCTGTGATCCTGTCACGAATCGAATCCAAGTGTATCCAGCTTGAACATGGTAGTTTGTTTTTTTATACTGCGGCAGTAATACATGGGGGATTGAAAGTCTTCCAACTGTCTGACAGTCAACACTGAGGGTTCACCTGGGTAAACAATATCTTTTTTAGTTCTTCTGGTAGATTCATGCTCCTTATGTTGGACTTTTCTATGATGGTCTGAGATGTACCTCTAGCTATTTGTGATTGCGCGCCAATATTTATTCCTGAACACTTCTGACTGATTCCTTATAGTCGTACTTCTAATTTTTCTGAATGAGGCACTGCATAGTGCCAATTGCGTTTATACAAAATTGTTTGATCTAAGGTTGGTGCACAACACACCATATGACCTTCTGGAATTTTGTCATGTGTTTTTCTAATGTATAAAATCATTTTTTTCTCATAACACTTTATTTTGTTTGCTTTTACAAAATTATATATTTGGCCTACCTTTACTCCATCAGTGCATACAATACCTAACTAGTATTTCTCTGATTGAAATCAAAATATTGCGATGAATTTTTTAGATATCAATCTATCTAGGTGCTTTGATCTAAAGTTTGACGATTTATCAACTTGACAATGGCATTGCCGTTTTGACATTATATTTGTTTGATGTTCCTTCTGCATATTATCCTGGATATATATGAAGTATTCAAACATCAGTAACTTGTTTCTATTCTGAACATACCATCCTGACGTATTTTCATAGCAGATTTCCATCGTTTTCCTTTTTTCTTGACCTGAAATTTCTGGGAATGTTCATGCTCTGTCACTTTTAATGTAAAAGGAAATGCTTTTGTTAATATTTATATAAATTGCTAGAGATTAGTTACATACTTGAATTTTAATCTGTTTTCATAGGGCTGGTCCCAAAAGTAAGAAACATGGTAGAGAATGGTCCGGATGAGCAGCCAAAAGGGGTGTCTCAGAATAGTCCACCTGCTCATGTGAATGGTGATGAGGTTAGTTATTCCTGATTTCCTTCCTTTTTTCGTGTGAAAGCTGCTATCACATCATATGATTCTTTTTATGAAAATTAAATGTTCTAACCATTCAACTGTTTTCTCCATTAACAACTGAATTTTTGTTTCATGTCATTAGAAAATGCTTAATTTAATTTGTATTGATTGATGATAATTCTATGCATACAACTACGAATGATACTTTAACCCATATCATTTACGTCAAGGTGCCTGTTTGCTCCATTAACTCACAAATTGAATGCTTCTGTGAACCACATGTAAAAAAAAAATTATAGCTTCCTATTCCCGAGTTATTTGGATCTTCCATTATATTTTAGTTCTAATGGATATTCTTTGATGTCAGGAAAAGGTTTATCCTGGACAGCTTCCAGTGTTGACCTGGAAACACAAGCTACCTCATGTTAGACATAATTTGCCATCATTCAGACTTACATGGAGAGAGATGAGGCAGCTGGTACTTTTCTATGTTACATAGATCCTTACCTTTGTTCTACAAGCCCCCCACCCCACCCACCCACCCACCACCACCACACATACATACACACTCATGATCTTCACTTCATCATTACAGGCTGGTATTGGTCTTCGTCTTGGTCGACATATCCTTGAAGAAACTTCAAAAGGACGAGTATGTTTGATTAGTTCACATGTTCACGAATAGCAGATTATCACATGGAAAACTGATTTGTAACACATGCTTCCAATTTTTATGTGGATACCATCTAAGTGCTACCTTTGTTAGTTTTCTACAGACTGCTGTTATTGATCCTATGAAAAAGAGAATTGCAAAATCCGGTCAGGGTGTTCCACTTGGTGGCATTGGGTATACCTTCTTCCCTTTGTGTAATTTGTGTTTTCTATAAATGTCGAGTGTACATTTCGATACAGTGAACTTATTTTCACTAGCTTTGCGGTGCTGTGCTGCTTGATACTGCAAATGATCCTGCTAGATCCTCTAAACCCCTTTCTTGTTAGTCATGTTTGTATGGCATTTGGTAGTTGAAGTGCCATGAGGAACAAATAAGTGTATTGTGTTTGTTTCTTATTTCACTTGCAACTACACAAAAACTACTTATAGTTAATCTTTATCATCTTAAACACTATGCTATAAATCAAGCTTACTGTATCAGGCACCCTTATTTCAATTTCCCTTTTTATCACCCCACTGAAATATGCAGGAGTATGTGTGCCCTACTAGGCTAAAGAGAGAGAAACAGTTTCACTTATGTAAAAAAACATACTGTACAAGCCTGTTAAGTCTCAACCTATTTTACTTTATTTACCAGGAGGATATCTTTTGTGCATGCTTTAAAAATCTTTCCCATTTGTTCGACGAAGTTTATGTATCTTCTGATTGTTGGAACTGTAGTGCAGGAAGTATTGGAAGAAGCTACACAGGTGACTTCCAACGTTGGCTATTGTTTCCTGGAACTTGTGAAGATAAACCTGTACTGGCTAATCAATTTTCTGTAAGTTTTTAGTTTTCTTCGCAATTGTTTCGGCTGCTAAATCTGTTCTCTTTGTATCTGATGATTCTTGGAATTTGAGTCCCTTTTGTAATGCGTCTTATGTGTACTGGTTTATGCTGATGCACCAGATCTTATCCTTTTCTTTATAAGAAATGGAAAGAACTATAATTTAATGAATAATTGATGTGCTTTGATGCTTTCTCAAACTCTTATCTGCTGGATTCAGCCATGTGTTAGTTGATTAGAACTCTGATAAGATACTTTTAAATACAAGATTTGCCTTGCTTGATATTTGTGCAATTTATTTACCTTTTAGGCCTTCATTTCCCGCCAAGATGGTAGAAAATATTCCACAGTGTTGCATCCTGGGAAACCAGATTTACCGAAGTAAGTACAATTGATGCTTACTCCATGGGTTTACCGCATGACGGGGAATAACATTTTGATTTCTTTTGAGTACATGAAAAATTCCTTAGACCTTTTTAAATGCAGAGGAAGTGACATTTCAGGAATTGGATCCTGGGACTGGAATATGAGTGGAGAACATTCTACTTATCATGCTCTTTACCCTAGGGCCTGGACAGTATATGATGGTATTACAGTAACTACAGAATTCTCTTTTGGTTAAATGCTGTTCATTTGTCTGATTTTGGATTTTTCTTGTTAGGAGAACCTGATCCTGAGCTCAACATAGTATGCCGTCAGATATCTCCTATCATTCCACACAATTATCAACAGAGCAGCTATCCAGCTGCAGTATTCACTTTCACAGTAATACTACATTCATGAAATTCCTTCAGTATACTGCTTTACTTGTTCTTAACTTTGTTTATGTAGCATCCATGTCCAAAAATTTCAGGTAACCAATTCAGGACATACAGCTGCTGATGTGACTTTGCTTTTTACATGGGCTGTAAGTTCCAATTTTATTTTCTTGGCAGAAAATTCAATAGCTTTTATCATTATCGAAGGCTCACATTTGCCTCTCTGTTCTCTGAATGTTAACACTTTGCCTTATGTTTAAATATTCTCAGAACTCTGTTGGTGGAAAATCTGATCTCACGGGATATCATTCCAACTCCAGTATGATGTAAGAAAACAATAAGTAGAGATTGCACATCTTTTTTTCTTCAGCCTTTCTTGGATAAATTGTTGGTTTTACATTTTTATATATCCTAATGGATGGCAGAGAAAAGGATGGCGTTCATGGCATACTGTTACATCACAGGTAACTAAAAGTTTGAATTTATCTTAAGATATGTGTTGTCTCCTATGAATTGGAATACAATGGTTTTAAATTTGATTCAGCCATCATCACTTTTCAAAATATCTTAAATGGCATGTATGTGAAAGCAGAACAGCAGATGGTCAACCACCTATAACTTTTGCGATAGCTGCACAGGAGAAAGAGGATATTCATGTCTCCGAATGTCCTTACTTCGTAATATCGGGGAGCACAGATGGATTCACAGCAAAAGATATGTGGAATTCTGTAAAAGAGGTTGGTTGAAGCTGGAAGTGCCCCCTATACAATTCCTATTATAAGGAAAGAGAACAACAAGCCTCTAGTCGCATTTGTACAATGAATGAATTTTATATTCCTGGAACATTATGCATTAGTTAAAGCAATCATATCTATGCAGCTGCATATGCAGCTTACCTTGTTGAATTTATTCTTACGAGTCAGATAGTGGATGATATCAGGCAGTGCATTCCTGTCCGAGTCTTTCAAAAGCCATCTATTTCTAAATTCTGAGTCTTTTTTTCCCCTCGAACACATAGTAGAACTTCATGTCATTGCATTAAGAAGAAGAAATAGAGTTTTAGATTATATCTGCCCTTGCAATTTTTAGATTTGAGCTCACTTGTTATGTAGAATATCTAATTGATCAAACAACTCAAAATATTCCATACTGCTGAAAAGTTGAAACATTGGAACTTGGCACAGATATTCAATATTAAATTTTACAAAGCTCAGTGTGAATGCTAAGAGTGAACTGCATGGAAGTTGTTTCTCAGGCAGTGGACTTGTTGAATAGTTGTTTTCTTAATGCTGCGCACAACTGTAATGATTGCAATCTTTACTAATGAGTTGTAGCTAAAATTGTGATGCAAACATTTTGATGCAAAGATATTTCATTTTCCAATACAGAAAATCTCGTCTTCTCTTTAGCTTTATGCTTGTCTGTATTCTGATTAAAATGAAGTCAAATACCCTGCTTTAGATTTAGCTCAGGTCTAGTCTATCATGCTATATATAGCTTCAGTTTAATTTCAAGTATTCTATGACTTGAACCAATTTGATCCCCAGAAAATATAGTTAGTATGTAGAAAAAGCTGACAACTCCCTTTCCATCATGGCAGCATGGATCTTTTGATCATCTTGATCCCATAAAAACTTCAATGAGCTCCAAGCCAGGATCGTCAATAGGGGCAGCTATTGCCGCTTCTCTTAAGATTGCTCCCAAGGCTACCCAGGATGTTTCATTTTCACTTGCATGGGCTTGTCCTGAAGTAAAGTTCTCCAGTGGGAAAACATATCATAGGTTCGAGCAGTAGTAATTTTCTTTTTTCCATAAACGAATAAAAGAGTAAAGCAACTGAATCTACATTCTATGTTTTTTAGGCGTTACACCAAGTTTTATGGAACAGATGTTGATGCAGCAGCAAGCCTTGCTCGTGATGCCATTCTTGGTATAGTCCAATTCTTCACTAGAACATTCTATTGAATATACTGCTTTTGCTCTTCAGTTTAAACTATACAATAAAAAAAAAGGCAAACTTAGCATGAAGTCACTATGGTTCTGAAATATTGTAATGACTGGCTGGTTTTGGGTCTTAATGACAAATTAATTTCACCAGCTACTTTATAACTGTGGAATAGTACCAATTATTTGATTAATAGTATTTGAAAATAATTAAAATAGCATTTTATTGTTCAAGCTTTGTTATGAATTAGCAACTGGTAGCATCATTTAATTAGCTTTATCCTATGTGGTCAGACACTCGGACCGTGAACCTTTATTGCTAGTAGGAGACTGAACTGTTCAAGGGGGATTTCCTTCTGATTGGATCCTGAGGAGAGTCAGATTGTGGACCAACTATCCGCCATATAGAGAAAAAAAAAAGTTCCCTCTAGTCACCACGTGATGGGTAAACAGCTTCTATAGAAAAGGCTGAACGTCCTTAGTTCAGAATTGTAGCGCATATCATCACTAGTTTTAGGATATTTCATGTTTTATGTTGCACACCCATGAAATTACAGAATTACATTGTGCTGACATCACCGGTGAGGTCCTTGTACATGAGCGGGAAAGATCCTGAATTTGATTGCTCTCTTGTGTAATCATATTTCTTCCTGTAAATTAGTTGCTGCTGACATCATCTGCATACTTAATAACTATTAGAGCATACTTCCTGGGAGAAGCTGATTGAGGAGTGGCAGGATCCTATTTTGCAAGACAAGAGGTTCCCTGCATGGTATGTTCTAGCCTCAATGATTTTTTACCTACTAGCTTTATGTGGGCTTACTAAGCACTGATTTATTGCTTGACCTATCTTCAACAGGTATCCAGTTACACTTTTCAATGAACTATATTATCTTAATGCTGGAGGAACTATATGGACAGGTACATAATTCATTCTTTTTAGCTGAAGTTAACTAGCTTTCTTGAGAATTAACATAGATATATTTTCAGATGGATTGCCACCAATTCAAAGTTTGACAGGAATTGGTGGTAAAAAATTTTCTCTTGACATGTTAAACGATGATGATGTCAATGAGATGGTCCAACAGAATAATACTGCTTCTGACATTCTTAATAGAATGGCATCAGTACTTGAGAGGATGCATGCATCTATTGCGTCGAATTCTGCTATAGGAACAACTTTGCTTCATGGTGAAGAGAACATTGGTCAATTTCTGTACCTTGAGGGCATTGAGTATTACATGTGGAACACATATGATGTCCACTTTTATGCATCATTTTCACTTGTCATGTTGTTTCCAAAACTTCAACTTAGTGTTCAGAGAGACTTTGCTGCTGCTGTCATGATGCATGATCCTGAAAAGCTCAGGATCTTGCATGATGGGAAATGGGCTGCAAGAAAAGTTCTTGGTGCTGTTCCTCATGATCTTGGGTTATATGACCCGTGGTTCAAAGTGAATGCATATACACTCTATAATACTGATCGCTGGAAAGATTTGAATCCAAAGTTTGTGCTGCAAGTTTATAGAGATGTTGTGGCCACAGGGGATAAATCCTTTGCCCGAGCTGTTTGGCCATCAGTTTATATGGCAATGGCATATATGGAGCAATTTGACAAGGATAAAGATGGGATGATTGAAAATGAGGATTTCCCAGATCAAACATACGATGTGTGGTCAATGGCTGGTATAAGTGCATACTGCGGTGGTCTTTGGGTGGCTGCTCTTCAGGCTGCATCAGCCTTGGCACGGGAAGTTGGTGACAAAGCTTCTGAAAAGCTTTTTTGGGACAAATATGAGAAGGCCAAGTCTGTCTATAGCAAGTTATGGAATGGTTCTTACTTCAATTATGATGATGGTGACAACAAAATGAGCACATCTATCCAAGCAGATCAATTGGCTGGACAGTGGTATATATCGCCAATATGTTAACATCAAGCTTTATCAATTCCGTTTGAGTTTTGATATGATATCTAACTGAAAAAATAGATGCAAAAATTTCCCTTTAAACATTACTTGACATGACTGACTACCCACCACACAATACTTGGTGCACAATACTTGATTAGTTACTTCTAGGATTAATATGGTTTATGATAATGTGCTTTCCCACTTGTGTTGAGATCGATACATGACTACACACAATAAGTATTTGGTTTCGTCTACAATTTTCTGAGAAATGCATTTTTGTGCACCATTCCTTACTCTTGTGGGTTTGTGTAAGTTTGCATAAACCAATATGGAAAATCTACTCCCTTCTATCATTGCCAGTAGCATCTTTTGCAATGTATATGATTAAAACTCTGCTTCTGACATGAAATCCAAATAGTTCTTTTGTGGTTATCATGTACATAAGCGTTAATGAACAGAAATATTTAAGTAGAATAAAGCACACAGTAACAGACTACTTATGATGTAGTGGAGTTGTATTGTTTTCAGGGACCCATTTTCCAGAAGTATAATAGTAGGTATGAACTCAAAATATGTGCACAACAGTCATACTTCCGTGCTGGTTTTCCATCACAGAAGTGTGCATATTGCTTCCATGGTGTTTCTAAATCAAGCAGCCTAATGCAGTTAACCTAGAGATACCCTATTCTTTAATGAACTCATCAGTTGACTTTCTCCAGGTATGCCAAATCCTGTGGTCTCTTCCCAATTGTCGACAAGGATAAGGCACAAAGTGCATTAGAAAGGATATATTCTTTCAATGTGATGAAGTTTAAAGATGGTACAAGGGGAGCGATGAATGGGATGTGGCCAGATGGCACACTGGACATGTCTGCAATGCAGTCTAGGGAGATATGGCCAGGTGTGACATATGCCCTAGCTGCAACCATGATTCAAGAAGGCATGGTAGAGCAGGGGTTTAAAACAGCTGAAGGGATCTATCATGCTGCCTGGTCTCCAGAAGGACTTGGGTGAGTTTTGCTTGCTTTGTGTTTGATGTGGCATAATATCTGAGATACAAAAAAGAAAATGTTATCTGAAGTCTGAACCTAGCTATTGAATATAATGCATGAACCTTGTTATGAAAATGCACAAACTTTTGGGATTGGAAGTTTGATCCTACATTGCTATTACTTCTGAACTTTTCCTTGCGTAACCACTGAGACAAATTTACTGGCAAAGGTGGAAATTATCAATTCTTGCTAATGGCTTTGTCTTCCCAGTTTCTCTTCTATTCTTTTGGTTATCCATGTTGGTAAAGTTAATGCCTCGACTGAGAAATCATACAAGATAGAGATTAGCAATGTTTATATCGAAAGCTCAGCAAGTATGATTCTTGTTACTTGAGACATAAACTAGGATGACTACAGCTTAAGAGATTCGCGTGAATAGTTGCTAGATTTCTATTCTAGGAAGCTGATGCATTTTTCGTACTTTTGCTTCAGGAATGCTTCATATTGTGAACTAGGACCAAAGAAATAAATTAATGCTACTTGTGCTCATATAATGGTTTTCTTTGAATGAACATAGCAGTATGCTTCCTCAAATATATAACTAGAAAAAAAGTTACCATGTATTTTCTCTCATAATGAGTTCTGCCATACGTACCACCTAGTTGTACAACTCCTTTACAACCAAGACATCAATGCCATAACTGCTAAGGACCTATGCATATGATGTGAATGATTCCAGATAGTTATTGTGTCACACCCGATTCTAGAAAGAACCAGATGCATCTCATATGTGCGCCAGGATCATGTTCACACACATATGGTAGACGGAAAGTGTAATATATCAAAGACAATGCTCAAAAAGTAACTAAATAAAGTATTTAACAATATTACACTCCGTGTAAAAGAGACACAAAGGTCTTTAAATGAGTAACCGTTATACCCTATACGAAGTCTGCAACAACTCCGTCTTCCATAGGCGATGACTGGTGAACGCAAGACCTAGAACTCCTCGAAGTCGTCAAAGATCTCCTCTTCAAAGTTCTCTTCTGAACAGCAGGGGGGCAAGGGTGAGTACTGTTATGGTTGGTACTCAGCAAGTGAGGTAAAAATGCAAGGCCATCAAGGATAGGCTAAGGTTTGCAGCAGCGGTTGCTTTTAGTTGGTCAAGTATTTATTAACAAGCATCTATTAACTAGGTTTAAGTTTATACCAACACACTTTAGCAAGATCAAGATCAGAAAGGTACCATCCACATAGATACAAACCACGAACCACAATTTAATTAATCTTTAAATTTCATTATCATGTGAGGGTCCAAGCCACTCTTAACCGTGAGTACGGCTGTTATAACAGTTTTACACTCTGTAGAGGTTGTACACTTTACCCACAAATCGTGTTTCCCTGAGTCGCCCGGGTTTGCAAGGCCCTTAAACACTTCCGAGGTGAGTGGTGAGGGTACACTACGAAGCCTTTACAAAGACATGTCGAGAGCTAGGCAGCTCGCTAGAGTTTCAGTAGCGGCGTGGTCCATAAACCTCCCTAATGGTCAGCTCCTTAGCCAAGGCAGCTACCCCAAGAGGACCGGGCTATGACCCCTATCACCGACCCCCTCCTTGTCCTTTCGGTAAGGCCACCAGCAAACTACACATCTAATTAATCGACTAAGGTCAGAGCCATATGACTTTGTGGTTGTACTGTTCACTTGGGTGGTTCTCCATGTTCTCATTAATCAAAGTTGATCTTAAAAATTACGCAATAAACCACAATACGAAACGTGATCGACATTAACAAAAGAGTAAACCAATACCAATCCCAAAGTTTGCAACTAAGCATAACTAACCAACAAAGTAGTAAACCCAGGTGTTTCAAGGTTTGGGGTAAAAGACTAGGTATGTCCTTAGCATAGGTAACCCATCAAGTTTATGCAAGCAACAAAATGTAAAGTGAATTTTCATGCTGTTGTTGGGATCAAGTAGAATATGCAGAGGGGGAAATCCACTTGCCTTCTTCAAACAGCTGCTGGTTCTCTTCCTCGAAAGCTTGCTCTTGATTTGGCTCGAACGTCACGTTGTCTACGCGATCACACAAACAAGCATACACAACCAAATAAGAAACAATACAACAAACAATACAAACAGAAAGTAAAAAAGATACTAAAGTTTTAGTTCATGATGCGAGGATCAGGTAGGCGCAAGAATCGCTGAAATCGAAGTTGAAACGATGAAGATATGGCTAAAACAGTGATCTAGGGACCTAATCTGCTAGAGTTTTGAATCTCCCGAGGCTAAATCTGAAGGATTCAGGGCTAAAACATAATTAGACCTTATACAGGGGGTCGGGGTGCAAAACTAGAGGTTCTGGGCGGCGGGTACTAATTCTAGAAAAGTCAGGGGTCGGAACAGAAGAAGAAAGGGCTCAACTCTAATTATTTTCTACTGATCTGGACTGCGGGTTGATTCCTGGAAAACCTAGGGATCTTTCTGCAAAAGTGTTGGGAACGGCTAGGGTCGGGTGAATCTAATCCGTTAGATCAGAATCGTGCGGCGGGTCGAACAAATCGGCGGAGTAAGGGTCGGGTGAATCGGCGGTATGAAGAGTGGGTCAGGCGAATCGGCAGTGTAAAGTGAAGATCGATTCTGGCCATTAGATCTTAGATCGAGCGGCAGAGGAAGGGTCGGCTCGACGGGACAAAAAGGGTCAGGCGAAGCGGAGTTTTACTGGGCGTCGGCGGCAAGCGAGTGCGGCGGCGGACGGCCGGAGCTTCACCGAATCCGGTGTTCCGGGGCTCGATTCAAGCTGGGTTTATGCCGGGGAGTGAGTGGGCGATACGGCAAAGGTGAGGGTGATCACGGGACAGCTGTGCGGCGGCTGTGAACTGTCGGCCACGGCGGCGGGCGGAAACCGGGGTCCGGCGAGAAATCTGGTTTGCGGCGGAGCAAAAGAGAGGGGGAAAATCTGGTACGGCTTGATACTCACCAACTCGTGGAGCTCTGGCGAGAGTTGATGACGGCGGAGAAGCTGCGGAACGGCGGGTCGACGGAGAGGCGGCGTATCGGGACGGCGGCGTTCCTCCGGTGTGCAACTTCCAGCGGCGTGCGACGATGTGGAGTAGCAAACGAGATTGAAGTTGGCTCTGGTTGCAAAGCGGGGCTTCGGCGGGATTTTATAGGGGTGGATCGGCCGGGAGTTAGGAAGGCGGCGTCGCGGAATCGATCAGGACTCGGGGTAAGAAGAAAGAAAGAAGGGGCGCGAACGACGGCGCGGGATCGATCCAGACTCTGGGTAAGGAAAGAAGAAAGAAGGAGAAGGCGCCGACAAGTGGGTCCTAGCTGTCGGTGGAAGAAAGAGTCGGGTGAGGGAATCGGCTGCTGAGTTGGCCGCGGGAAAAGAAAAGAAGAAGAGGAAAAGGAATTGGGCTGGCTGAAAGAAAGAATAGGAGAAGAAAAGAAATAAAGATGCATGCACAATTTTAATTTATGATTTTTATGAAAATACTTTTAAAAGTTTTAACTCCTATATTTTTGGGTGTTACATATTGTCTTCACATATACACTGGATATTGTTGCTAGATGTTCACAAACACGTCAGTTTACTTGTGTTTCGGTGTACTGAAAGTATCATGAAAGCTGTGAATTGTAATAACTTAGCGCAGCAGAGAATAATATTATGACGATATAGAATTATCTAATATATCCTCAATTATGTTGGTAATTAAATCTGACAATTTGAATTCCTCAGATACTCATTCCAAACTCCTGAAGCTTGGAACAATGACGATGAGTACCGGTCCCTGTGCTACATGCGGCCGCTTGCCATATGGGCGATACAGTGGGCGCTGTCAAACCCGAAGCTCCACAATACTCCTCAGACAGATATACCCCAGGGTTCTTTCCCCAAGACCCAGATCTCTTACGCGCGAATCGCGAAGCTCCTGCAGTTGCCTGAGGACGAATCGTCAAAGAGCTTTGTTCGGGTGGTGTATGAGATCCTCCGGAACAGGTTTAGGTCCTGATCTGGAACAGGCTTGGGCTGCCACATGCCTGAAAGTGCTGAAGGTCCGAACTATTCAAACATTGTAGGTGTGATTGTTACTTGTGAACATCTTTCTGTTGCTACCGAACATTCGTACATAATTTGGTGGTGGTAAAGATATGAAATATGGCTGCCTGTCGACGGCAACGGTAAATATTCTCTCCTTCCTTTTTCAATTGAATCCTGTATATGCAGTGAGGTAAAAATTTGTGGCATGCTCAACAAAGTTCTCTTCTGTTACATTGTTGCTGAAATTGAGCGAGGTAATGTTGGGTACCAAACTGGAAAGTTTATATATGAAGATTGAAATAGGAATGCACACAAGGGGTTTTCATTTGGATGGGCAGGATGGTCTGACACATAAACCAGGGCATGTTTGGATCCTTGCAACTCAGTGTTGATTTGGAAACAAACCCAAGAAAACCCTGCTCATCCAAGAAGGCACACCTTGTCGGTGGGTGTAGCACTATGAAGATAAAATTACTGAGATGTGTTGGTGAATTCAGAAGAACACGAACAAGAGCTACTAGTGCCCAAAACCATTATTTTTATCCTCAGAGGATCTCACCATATTAAAATCACCACCAATAATCTGGGGGTTATCATGACCACAAACTTCTCTCAGTTCAGCTAGGAAACCTTCTTTCTGATCCTCATAAGTAGGGCCATAAACAGTAGTAAACTTGCAAATCATGCCATTTTGTTTAATTCAGCCTAGACAGCTAAGGGTGTAATTTCTTACATCCCAACTCAGCACTTCACAAATTTCTGAGTTGATCCCAAACAGCAGCTGAGCCAACAGAGGGTAACCAGTTCCAACAGAACTGCCTTCCTCCTACCATGTTCTCAAGATAGTTGCTAGAGAAATTCTGCTTTTTTATTTCTTGAATGCCTATGAAATCTAAACTAAGCTGCTGACAGAGGTCATGCAGCCTTTGAAATCTACCATCCTTTCCCAGACCCCTAATATTCCAAAACATCCCTCTCATTTGTCCACAGTTTTCATGGGGTGCTTGCCCCGTTTGGTATCTTTATCTTTTTTCAACATTTTAGGTTCAAGAGTCTCCAACAGAGATCCTGACCTATCATAATCAGGGACCAGGAACGTTCCACTCATCTCAGAGTTTTTATTTTTCTCACCTTTTCTGGACAGTGCGTTTCTATCAGCAATATTGATATTTAAACAACAAGCAATGTGCCCAGAATCAGGAATATTAGGCAAGGGATTACAAGAGGTTTTAGAGTGTGTACCTTTCTTCTTGGTGTAGTTGTCTTCCAGGTTCTTAGCTTTTATGTTCTCCTCAGCGTTCTCTTGAGAAGTTCTATGGTCACCCATTAGCCTCAGCCTTTTCCTCTCAGGAATGAGGCCCCCATTTCTTCACTCGCTTCTGTTGATTCTGCATATCCTCAGACACTGCTACTGCCTCTCCTTCACCTACAACTGCTTCTTCAGCAACCCCCACTTGGATGTCATCAGAACATTGTCCCAAAGGAGGAGGATGCAGCTTAATCTCTTTAAAGTTTGGCATGATGTCTTCAGGCAGCACAAATCCCTCCTGATTAGCTTGTTTTCCTTCAGCATCAGTAGTCACTTCCTCATCATAAAAAACCAGCATAGGATCTGTGTTGTCATCCTGCTGATCCTCCCATATGAAATCCCCATTCTCATCTACTACCTCCATGTTTCCTGATTGGGCACAATTCAACAATATGTTCTGAGCTCTTACAGATGAAACACGACTTTTGCTTGGGGCAACTAGCTTTGTGGTGGCCAGGGATCCCACAGTTGTAACAGATGATATCCACAAATTTCTCCTCATTACCAGCCTTGATGCCACTGGTTGAACTACCAGTACTGTGCTTCTTAGCAGGTCAGAGATCTTTGTAGAATTACCTTGGGTTGGGGTTGCGCTTGATCCTGGCCCAGTTGGGCAATTGCCACGTCCCTGCTGCTGCTGTTTCCCCTTCTGATGATCACCAACGTTTGGCGGGCCGTGGGGGCGGAATCCTGGCTGATACCCCTGATGGTACCCTGGATCAAAGTAGTGAGGGGGTGGATAATCGCCGTACCATGGAGGGGGACGCCATCTGCGCCCTCGCCCGCGTCCTCCGCCACGCCCCCAATCGTCAGGTTTTGTCGTCTTCCTTTCGAACTGCCCCGGATTCCCGCCCAGGTGTGCTCTGTTCTTCGTCCATCTCTCCAATTTGGGATGTGCATTGACCTGATCATCGCAGTGGAGACAAGGAGAATTGATCGGCCACTGGGGAACTCCTTTCGCACTGCCTGATTTCACATTGGAGTTCGGAGGTACGAAGGGGGGCAGACGGCGACCTGTGATCTCGAACGAGCACCGCTTGGGCGCCTGCTTCCTTCGCGAGGCCTCGATGAGATCCTCCAGGTTGATGATCAGTGGGCCTTGCGGAGGAGCGAAGGAGTCCTCGTCGTCCTCATCGACGGGGAGAACGTTGAAATCCAGGCGGCGCGGTGATCCCCGCGGCGAGCCGCCCGCAATGCCGCTCCGCTCTCAACTCCCATCCTTTGCTGTCTGTTCTCTATCCGATCTCCGCGGATGCGATGGACCCCATGACCCATGCCTCATGTGAAGCGAAATCGTCAGCACGTTGTCCGTGCGATAGAAGCCCTCTGCTGTACCATTTCCATAGTCAGCAACTGGAATTTTATATACATGAAACATTAAAAGTGCGATACACAGAATGGGTTTTCCTTGGGATGGGAAAGAGGAGCTGTCACATAAACTAGGGCACGTTTGGATCCCTTGCAATTCAGTGTTGATTTGGAAACAAACCCAAGAAAACCCTGCTCATCCAAGAAGGCACACCTTGTCGGTGGGTGTAACACTGTGAAGATAAAATTACTGAGATGTGTTGGTGAATTCAGAAGAACACGAACAAGAGCTACTAGTGCCCGAAACCCTGTTCAACGACTCCATCAAAATTCAAAAAATCCCCCTACCCCGCGCAGACCGACTTCAACAGAACTTGAACAGGTAAGAAGCAGACGAACACGCACGTCCTTGTCTCGAGCTCTCAGCATCGACGCACGTGACGTAATTCGTCAGCGACTGGGCCAGTTAGTTGCGAATTTTGAATTTTCATATGATCGACATGCGTAGCGTAGCCTGGATGAAAAAGGCAGCACAACCTGTCGCAATCCCAACGCAGACGGCGTCGTACGAAGCAGGCAAAACCGCGAGCGAGACTGCGTCAGCCAGCCGGCCAGCCAGCATTTCTCCCAATCAAATACTGCTACCATATACTTCGGCCTCGCCGGCGTTGTTAGCTAGGACAGAGACAAGTCGATGCGTTGTTCGAGTCGCCTGCGTCGTCGGCCTGCAGCTGGTGAGATGGCCGGGTACACGTACGAACGTAGATAGGCAGTCACAGAAATTGACCTGCACAAACAGATTGGAATCTGGAATGGAGATGTCGGTACCTGACCAGTGTTGGATAAGGGTAAATCCTTTCAAGTTTCAACCGGTTTTGATTTGTGTACGCTGCCTGCAGCTTCAGCATTTCCCGTATGAGTAGAATTTTATTTCCCCCCTTAAGATGTGTTAACCACGTGTTTTATATCATCCTGTTATATCTATGACTATCATATATTCACTAGAAGAGCATTTGATTCGTAAGAGTTGTAGAAACAACTCCTGTAAAATATATCAATTGTTGTCGCTGCTACTCAAGCAATTAATTTGTTTTTGAGAAACATTCTTCACAGTGATGAAGTCACCACTAGCGTCACGTTGTCGACGAGCACGACGTCTGCTGTTGAAAGCGTATCACCGTTAATTCATTTAAGGAATTTAGAAAAATGCGAGTACGTACCTTGCTGAGTCCTGGACTCAAATCTGGGTGGATAGGTTCCACCACAAGAAACTTAACCAACTCAACTCGCTCGGTTGACACTCAAGCAATTAATTTGTGTATGTGTTTGTCTACGAGAGAGTCAATCCAAAAGGTGAACTTTGTTTTTTTACTCCAGTTTTGATGTTTTGCTTTGTTAAACTACCACGGAAAGTGACAAAAGAGGGTCTGGTTTTGTTGCTTTTGTAATTTCTATATTTTCAATTCTAGCTAAATTTTAGAAAATAGTTTTCTACATTTATCTGGCAATAAATTGCCATACTCAAGTACGTACTCCATGCTAGTATATGAATTGTAGCTATTTTCCTCTAGAAGACAAGGTACCAGTTCAAAAATGTCCCGTCCATCCATCCTATACTATGATCATGAAACTGACAGCATGTTTTTCAATTTGTATATATGGTTCAGTCGTCCCTGCAGGCCCAACCAAGAAGATTACTTTTGGTCATATTTTGTTGTTTTACTTACGCCTGCAATATTGTTCAGCTGTGACTCATCAGCATGATTAGAGGAGCATATATATGCCACGCTATGTCCAGTAGTAGGTATCTAAACACACGAGTACTTTTATATCTGACTTCTCAAAGTGTGGGAAGTATGTTCTAACCACAAAATGAGCATTTTGTTTGAAACAGCAAACATTCAAAGAGTACTTTGGCCAAAGCTTCACTTTCAAATACACAAGACTTTCTAGAATGTAATGCGTGCATTAGAAATTACTTATTATTTGATATACATTGTGTCTTTGTCTCAATACAGAACTATAAATCTATGGATAGAAGTTATGTCTCTGAACAGTCCCTTGCAAGCCGAACAACATGACTTTTTCCTAGCGCAGATTAAATTGAACTATTCTTTCCTTACTACTTTTGGCGACTACTATTTAATTTTCCTCCTCCTGGCCGCACCAAATTAGTTGGCGAAAATGCAATATAATGTATTGTATAAAATAAAATGGGAAAAATTCAGTTTACATCCTCGAACTATCTCAAAAATCCGATTTTCAATCTTCTTCAACAAAATTGGATAACAAGGGATATCCAACTGTCGAAACCGGACAAGTTTGGCCCTACGGGTGGTTTCAAAGGTGGTTTTGTATTTTTTAATAAAAAATTAAAAAATTCTAGTTAGATTAAAAAAATCAAAACTAATTCATTTTAAATTAGGAAAATATGAAACTAGTACTATTTTTTTCTCTAAAAATATAACCCATCTATTGGTGCTCTACTTGTATCTTAGTTATTAAAAAATAATAGGTATAACTACAAGCAAAAAAAAGTACTAAGAGCCACCTTTGAAACCACTTGAAGGGCTAGATTTGTTCGGTTGTGACAGTTGGATGACCTCCGTTATCCAGTTTTATAATTAAATGTTCAAAATCGAACTTTTATGATAGTTTAAGGGTGTAAACTGGACTTTTCCCAAACAACAACAACATAGCCTTTTGTTCCAAGCAAGAAGTTGGGGTAGGTCAGAGATGAAACTCAAAAAACAAGGATAAGAGAAACACAAAAAAGATACAAGACAAAAGGTAGAGATAGGGATAAACAGAAATAGAAATAAAGGTCACGGTTCTGGTACTACGTGTCTTTTACACTACATGTATTGTGAATATAAATAAGATAGTAAATAATATTAGAGATTATTTGAACGCAAAAAACTAGCTCTGTACTGCTGTATACTGCACAAAATATCTTTTATGCATATATATATATTAATGGTGCAGTTAATATTGTTACTTTCTTCCAGAATACGACCATATAGTATACTGTTGTATACGTGGTCACAGTCTCACAAGAGCGCGAAAAGGCCTGTAGCCTAGTGGTTACAGAAGCCTCAGTAGCACCTGAGGTCCTGGGTTCGACTCCCCATGAGAGCGAATTTTCTAGAATTTAAAGGCGTTTGTGCTTTCAGTGGTAGGCGACGTTCCCGTCGACAGCGAGGCACACCTGTGGTGACTTCGTCAATCTCGAGAATTTGCCGGCTCAGTCTCTCGAAGGTGCTCATAGGGGTAGGGTTGCCTATGTATGAGTGTGCGTATATGTTGTGAGCGTCTGCGTCTGTACTATGTTTCTAAAAAAAAGTCTCGAAGCAGCTGATTCATATATATTCTTAATCCAAACAGCCGTTGGGTTTGATCGAGCTGATACGGCTTTACACAGTCCCTGCAGGCCCGCCCAACCAACCAAGAAGACTTTTTCCTTGCCTAAATTGAACCTTTCTTTCCTTACCGTTTCTGGCCGGTATGCATTTTTATTTTTCTGAGACCTGTGTATTGTAGTTTGTACACTTGTCTCCTTCCAGTAATCCAGTATCTAGATGATCATGCAACTCAGCATTGTTTTTAATGTATATGAATTCTGAACGAGCTACATATTTGAGTGAGACTGTCAAAAAGTAGGTAGAACCCTTGTTTTGATTTGGTACAAATAGGTACTGTAGTAACTAAAAGAGGAGTTTTAACATTTCTGTATAGACTAACTAATATGCCCGTGTGTTTACCACGGTCGAAGATCCCATACGGATCACGACTGATTTTTTTCTATGATGAGCTTTCTTCGATACGTATTTTGTTATATTTTCACGTTCTCATTGTATTCAAATTTGTTTAGATTACAATATAATATGATTGTTTGATTCTCATTATATACACTTCGGGTCTACCCGTCGGTGTATGTTGGACCGAATCAAAATTTCTAGTGAAAATGTTGTGTGCTTTACTAATAGATAAAGATTAACATTTAAAGTAACAATGGGACCATTGGTTCCACTTTCAGGCAGATCCAGCTCCTAATATTAGGGGAGTTTTAACATTCTCTAGGTTAATATTTAAGTAATATTTCTAAAACTAGCCCTGAACGGGCTGGCGAATACGGGTGCACAGAGTGGATGACTTGAACAGAGAGGGAAATCGAGGGTGAACTAGGGGGAGCAGGTATTTTCAACTCTACACAAACAGATATGATGCAGAGCCATTCGGGGCGGAGCAGTTGGGAGTGGTGGTGTTTGGCATCGCTCCGCTTGGAGCGAAGCGTTGCCAAACACAACCTGGGTTTCTATCATTGAAGGTTGATCCATATTTATAGAGTGTGGGTTGATCAATATTTTCTACTCGATTTTATTCTCCTTCTAATTTGTACTTCCAACTTATCACATATATAACGCATATGTTAGAAAAAAAATCTTTTTTATTTGCAAATTAACCTACTTTACTTTCTAAATTAAGAAAAATCATGGCAAACTAGTTAAAGTCCTGTTTTAAAATGTATATTTTTCTTGTTTCCTTCGATAAAAAATGTGTACATGTTAACATTGATATATATTATGCTGGACCAGTGTACCTTACAAAGATGGTCCACGTGTAATTTTCCGATTGGTTAGATAACTATATATGACCTGGCACGGCGGTACAGGACATGCGGGCCGTCCGGATTAAGTAAACGAAAATCCGCGGAAGCAATATTAAAAACACAGCCCAGATGATCTGGTCACTGCATTGACCGGTCAGCATCAGTGACCCAGCCTCCGATCTCACCCACTTCTCCCGTATAAAACCATCGGAAACTCCAGCTGCTGCCTCTCATCGTCTCCCTCACTCCACAATCGTTCAGCTGCAAACCGGTTTGACCACCTCGCTCCTCCGGCTGGCGCTTCTGGTGATGACGCTGCACACCACCGTCGGCTTCTTCTGCTCAGTCGGGGCGGTAGATCAGCCGCAGCAGGCTGAGAGCAAGAGGAAGAAGATGACCGCGTGGTCGGCGAGGGGGCGGCCCTCGAAGCTCGTCATTCCGGTGGCGGATGACGCAGGTGAGCTGGCCGCCGGTTGGGGCGCGGCCGCCGCGCCGGTGAAGGAGGCCGACGTGGAGGTGGAGGGCGAGGGGTTCTGGCTGGCGAGTAGGGCTGGGCCAAGGCATGCGATGGAGGATGCCTACTCGGTGGTCACCCACAAAAATGGTGGTGGTGACTCCCAGCTGGTAAGTTTTTTTTTTCTTTTGGGAAACCTCATTAATTCTCGAGCATTGAGTTGCTTTCAGTTTTGCAACCCTAAACTCTAAACACACAAAACAAAATTGCAAGGGATCACTGCTTGTTTACTGGTGATGTTCTGATCGGAACGTTACTGCATTAATAATTGGCACATATATTAATCTCGATGCGTTTTGACTTTTGACCGAGTTAAACCAAGCACTGAAGTAGAAATAATAAACATTTTCCCAACTTGTTACCGCAGGCATTCTACGGTGTCTTCGACGGGCACGGCGGCCGCGCTGCTGTGGACTTCGTCTCCGAGCGCCTCGGCAAGAACGTCGTCGCCACGGTGCTTGCCGCGGGGGAGGAGAGCCGCGACGAAGCATCATCGTCGGCAACGGAGGAGGACGACGCCGTGTCGGCGGCGATCAGAGCCGCCTACTTGGCCACCGACAGCGAGCTCCTCGCGCAACATCAGGTGCGTGTGCGTACCACGACAGTGACTCCTATAGCACGTTGGTTCCTTCGTTCGTTTACCGGGTCTAACCACTTTCTTCCGACGTTGAACGCGTCAAAAGGGGGCTTTTTTTTTGCACGTTGTTCCAACATGTTTTTGGATGCACATGTGATAGCAACTAGCATTGCCGGGAAAAAAAAGAAAGAGCTTGATGAAATTTAATTGAATTTTTCTAACAATTTAATTCCAATGTGAACGAAGATAGTAACGTCCGGTTTGTTGATCTTCTTTGGACGCTGCAGGGTGCGAGCGGCGGCGCGTGCGCGGCGACGGCGCTGGTGAAGGGCGGCGACCTGTACGTGGCGCACCTGGGCGACTGCCGCGTGGTGCTGAGCCGCGACGGCGGCGCGGCGTCCGCGCTGACGGCGGACCACACGTGCGCGGCGGAGGGCGAGAGGGCGCGCATCGAGCGCGGCGGCGGCTTCGTGAGCCGCAGCGGCAGCGGCGTGTGGCGGGTGCAGGGCAGCCTGGCCGTGTCGCGGTCGTTCGGCGACGCGGGCCTGAAGCGGTGGGTGCTCGCCGAGCCGGCGGTGGCCAGGGTGCCCCTGCGCGCCGGCTGCGAGTTCCTCGTCGTCGCGTCCGACGGGCTCTGGGACAAGGTGAGCAACCAGGAGGCCGTCGACGTCGTCTCGAGGAGCCGGAACGCGGCGGCGGCGGCGTCGTCCGTGGCGCGTTCGTGCGCGGAGCTCGTGGACATGGCGCGGCGCAGGGGGAGCAGGGACGACGTCACCGTCATGGTGGTCGACCTCGAGAGGTTCGTGAGATAGAATGTGACGGAGCTGATGATGGAGGCACTAACTGACAGATCGAGCTTGGCTAACAAATTTGAGCTCTTGATTGATTGTAAATATGCGACATCCAGTATGCATCCCTGCCGAGAGCAAATGTAAACATTATTTTTTTTCTGTCCCTCTCTGTAAGTATTGGTAGGGGTTAGGAATGCAGTGTTTGGAGGGTACAGAAAATTAGGAAGACACTCTCTTTTTGGCAGGTAATTGTTGCTTTGGTTCCTATTCAAGGAATGGTTGTAGGTGTACAGATAACTTGAATTTAAGCTCTCAGACGGCAGGAAAGGTTTTGTTTATGCTGAACTTTGAAAATGTTGCAAACACCAAATCGGACAGGAACTTGAATATAGCTCCTGTGTCTCGCAGCATTTTATTTCTCTGCTACTTTCCAAACTTGTCACACTCTCTTAGTTTAATTGTTGCTCCCAGATTTTAATTTCCCCAGCAAATACTTTTGCTCCAAATGTCTTCGGAGCAAGTAGTCACTTCCTCGCTGACTTTCGCTACTCCCTTCATTTTAAAATGTGCTTGTGATCTCCTACGGGAGACTCAAATTGCTATTTCAGGTGACTGAAAATTGAATAATTTTGAGGTCATGGTTTTGAATAAAAAAACGTCTGCAGCAACAATAACGCTTGAGTTGTGACACTATGTTTCATGTTTTGTTAATCTACGATGTTGACCGAAAAGCAAATTTTCAACACCGGAAAACATTTTCTGTAACATCAGGGAGTAACATCTGCAATGACTGAACACTGAATATGTCGAATGAAACAATCCAAAATTTCAGACACCTGAAAATATGGGAGGTGCGCTCCAATTAAGGTGCAAAGCCACGTCGAACGACTTCGAGAGCGTCGCTATCTTCATGTTTCAGCATCGAACAATCCGTCAGGGGATGGTCAAGGAATTTATTTGTACTTGTATGTATTCGATCACAAAACCTGAAAAAACAGACGGCGTCGTACGAAGCAGGCATAACCAGAGAGGACTGGGTCATCCTGCCGGCCAGCTTCCGGATCAAAATAGTACTAGTACTATTAGGTTTGGCACGACACGTCTTCTGATGGGTACGTTACGTACGTAGAAAGTCTAGAAACTCAATTGCATTATTGCATAATCTTAATGTACATAATTTCTATTGGATAAGGTAGATTGTATTAATTAACCAGTAAACATCTCTTGCAGAATGTGTATGAAGAATTTTATGCGCGTTGCTAGAAAGATTGTTTAATTTTCTCCTTCTTTCTTAGGGGTTATATTTGAGTTCTCGGATATTGCAGTTATCCAAGTGTTTCTATTATTCCCCATCAAAGTTGATACAAGGTTTCAACTTTCATTTTTTTACATTCTGCTTCATCCATTTTTTAGCTGCTCCAGGGCAAGTTCAGTGAGTCTACGGTCGAGATTACCAGAGATGAAGAACAATCGTCGTTGTCTTTTGTAATATCTTTAAATACTTAGGGGGCTCTATGTAAAATGGAGATGTATCTTTACTCTCTCCCTTCAATATTTGATATGCAGTAAAATACTTTGGCGGTCCTTAAACTTGCCTTGGTCTATCATTTAAGTTCTTAAATTTTAAAATACATTTATGCCTCTTAAAACGTGTAATGTGTACCATTATTCGGGTTCAAATTACTCTAATAATCAGCAACTGTGTATGCCTAACTAAAATGTTCCCATGCTCTAATATATGCTCATGGTCATTGCTAATGAGTGATGATGGCCCCATATGTCGATCAAGACCCATGCTAGCATGCAACATAAGCAAGTTTAGTGAAACCTATAGCGATTTGGGCTATGAGTGGCAAACTTTAACAAGTTCAGAGATCCATACATATATACTTTTAAGAGTGTGTAGGGACCTGTATGACACTACGGAAAAAAAACTTAATGATGACCACCAGTATACTTTGCTCTTTAACATAATTCGAGGCCTATTTGAAAAAAGGTGCTAGTACATTCATCTATTAATAAATTGTGGTGTACAAGTACTTCATATGCCTGGCTGTAGTTTCCTCTAGTCTAGAAGAAAACATACCAGTTCAACTCATGTTCCAGCATCAATCCTATACTATGATCATAGAAGTGCTACTACTCAACTCTTTAATCTACCTGTCTTTGTCTTAATAGAAATTTAAAATCCAATAACAGCCGTTGTTCTTGAGTTGGTATCCACGGCTCAGTCCCCCTGCAGGCCCAGCCAAAGTATAGACTTGTCCGAAATTGAACTGTTCTCGCGTTACCACTTTCGGTAATTTAACGCCTGCAGCATCATATCGTTCAGCTGTGACTGGTCCTCCTATCTAATTATTAGATCAAAGGAAACTGTAAACGCTACGTGCAGTTGGTACACAAGAAGACTTTTATATTTGACTTCTTAAAGTGTGAGAGCATGCATGATTTACTGAAATATTGTATAGATAAAATAAAACGAGCGTTTTGGAAAGGGTGACACTACCTAACATATGTCTGAAAATAACGTTGTGGTCAGGTCAGGCAGTGATCCCGTCCGTCTGTTCCTGCTCCAACGCACCAAGTTCTGTCTTCTTTCATCATCACAGCCCTCATCGTTCCTACTTTCTATAGACATAACCTATATCTAGGTATTTTATGGGAAAAGTCCAGTTTACACCTTAAACTATCATAAAAGTCTGATTTTCAACCAAAACCGAATAACGTAGGCCATCCAACTGTTGAAACCATGTAAATTTGGCCCTTTGAGTGGTTTTGAAGGTGGTTTTTCATTTTGTAAAAATTTAAAATATTCAAATTTAAACTAAAAAATTCATAAGTAATTCATTCTAAATCAAACAAATACGAAATAGGTATAAAAAATTTCTAAAAATGTAGCCTATCTATTGGCACTCTACTTGACAATTATTCAGATCTATTTTTTTTCATATTCATAGTATTTGGTTGCTTAAAGTTATGACTATTTTTTGAATAAATAATATTTAAATAGAGCAATAATAGGTAGGTTACATTTTTACAAAAAAATTTTGTACTAGTTTCATAATTTTCTGATTTAAAACAAATTATTTTTTGATTTTTTATATCTAATTAGAATTTTTAATTCTTTTAAAAAACACAAAACCACCTTGAAAACCACCCAGAGGTCCAAATTTGCCTGATTTTGACAGTTGGATGACCTATGTTATCTGATTTTGTAGTTAAAGGTTGAAAATCAGACTTTTACGTTAGTTCGAAGGTGCAAATTGAACTTTTCCCTAATAAAAACTATGTACATTGAAATAGTAAAATGACCTAAAATTTGGAATAGAGGGAGTACTTAAAAGATCATTATTTGCTATACGGATAATGTACGTAGTGCCAAAAAATCCTTTTGCCAATTGTCCTACTTTTACAACAAAAAATAGCAAAGTATTTACTATAGATATACACACACACATACTCCTTCGGTCCTACAAAGACTGCAATTCTAAGATTAAAAAATCCTACAAAAGAGTGCAGTCCTAACAACAATTACATGTCTTATCCTTTCAATATATTTTTTAGGATTTAATTATTTACATGGTATAACTAACTCTATAAAACTTGAACATTTTACATGCCTAAATTAATGGGATTGAGACAATTACTAAGGGTAGCACGATCATTTACCAATAATATTAATCTATATGAAAAAATTATAATTGTATTTTTTATGGGATTGAGGGAGTATTTCCTTCTTCCTTCGACAAAAAATCTGCATGATGTTAACCTTTATAAATAATAAGTTATACCTTACAAAATGGTGGAAGCGAAATCACCTGATTGTTTATATTAGTAGGACCCAGCACGGTACTACTAATGTGAACAATAAGAAGATTTCGTGCCGTCCGGATTAAGTAAACGAAAATTGGCTTTAAGAATATAAAAAACACAACCCTGATGATTCAGCCACTGCAATAACCAGTTGACATCAGTGACCCAGCCCCAGGAATGCAAGTGGGTATCCAATGATATTTTTAGGTCAACCAAATAATTATGATAGCATACCATCCTAGTTTATTTCCCATCCTAAATTAATTACACACAATACTATCCTAGTTCATTTTATCAAGTTTTTGGTCGACCCAGTGACCCAAAATAAATCTAGCTTGCATCCCTGCCCAAGCCGTTTCTGCTAATCCTGTTCCGTTTCTCTCCTAGCTCACGTATAAAAGCATCGCGAAGCTCTAGACGTCTAGCGGGCTCCACCATTGTCTCTATCACTCCAACTAGGCAAAACATGATTGACCAGCCACCTAGCACCATCTCGCACTCCGGCACCGAGAGATGTTGCACTGAGAAATGAAATTAACATGAACCTTGGTTTAATATGGTGAGCGATTGAACAAATGATGAAATCGATTGAGGGCTTTTGGGATAACATGAAGCTCTTATATATGTCTCTTATTTGACTCGTCAGGTGTTTAGCTTTTGACTTTTCTTTAGGAACGAGAGTTTTGCTTGGAGTATTCATCATTCCCTCTCATTTCAAATTGTCCTTTTGTTTTGCTTTTATTTGACTTTTGATCATTGGAATGAGTTTATTTTTATTTTTGTTTTCAAGACATATCTTGAGTGTTGTGTCTCTTAACTTGTGATGTGCAGGCGTTGGATCAACATAGTAGTCGATGCCAAGCAATGAAGGTCAATTGAGTATTCATGGTAATTGGGACCGAGGGACCCGAGAAGTCCGTGGCAAGCAATGGGTGATCTACATCGTGCACGTGAAGGCTAAGGGTGTAAGGGTGTACGTTGAAGGAGACAACTTCAGTTAAGTTAAGGAGGAAAGTGATGACAAGTTCGAGTAGGTTGTCTGTGTGCAGGAGTGGGAAAGACTTCAAGGTGTCGTGGTACTTGGTAAAGGCTGGACAACTGTTGTCATTTGTGAGTCGCGCCGTGTGGGATGTGCAGAAGGGTCTTAACTGTTTTGTAAGCAAAGTTTGTGTTGAGATGAAGCGATGTGATGAAAGTGTAGAGTCCGTTAGATGTTCCACGAAAAACTTGGATAGTTTATCATGAACGGTATTTAGGTTGTAAACTGAATGGAAGGATGGAAGGACATTTGATCATTCACGGGACGCTCTTATATATAGATTATGGCTCTGTTTGGTTGAGCTTTTTTGGGTTGTTTGGCTATGTTAATGGTGGATTGCAAAACTTATAAATAGTTAAATTTATCTTCCAAATATGGTCATTTATATACGAATCAGTGAACAACAAAGAATTTTACGATCAATTTTCATATAAACAGTCTCACAGGCCTTAGGGGTATTACAGATATTTTATACCAAAGCTACAGCCCACAATAGCTTTTAGAAAAACGGCTTTCAGTTTTTCACAGCTCACAGCCCACAACAATTTTTTACATAGCCACAGCCCACAGCCCACAGCAACTTTTTTTCACAGCCACAGCCCAACCAAATAGACCCATAGATGGCTGGTTGTGGAGATCAAGACTTTGGGAAGGTACTCCCGTTTGTTTTTGTGTGAGAGCTTAGGTTGGGGTTTTAGAAAGGGAGGCTCTTTGTTTGAGCTTTTTGCTATACATGGTTTTTATTAGGCAAGATTAATTTAATGATAAATTGTTCTCTCCTCTTAAAATTTGAAATTTTTCTTTTTGAGATTTTTAGGCTATTTTTGGTATTTTTCGTTCTTGGCATTTGGCTGCGATTTGGGTTGGATTTCTTTAGAGGCCTTGGTGCTGGAACATGTGTAAGCAAATCTAGAGTGATCTCTATCAAATCCCTCACTTGAGGACCACGTTTCCCCCGAGTTTCGTCTTTTTCTAGGTTTTGCCGAAATATGCAAAATTGTTGATGGATTCCTGATCGTTTGGAGTTCTTCTCCGTGGATCTGTTTTCCGCTGTTGAGAAGAGCTATGGTTTAAATTTCGGGCGGATCCATGTTGTTCTGATCGAGTTGGAGCACTTTGGAGGGGAACTCGAGCTGTTGACTGTTGTTTGCCTGTGTCGCTGTTCTGTTCGTCTGTTCTGCAAGTTCGACAGCAGCTGCTGCACCAATAGGTCACTGACAGCAGTCCCTCGCGCAGGTCCAATTCTCAGGTATTGAAGTCGCTTTCATATATCAGTGAGCATCACTAGCCTTCGGATTTACACGAGAGCATCTGCAGCATGCATTTTTTTTCCCTGTACCTGTGGTAACATCCGTGCTTCCCGTGAGAAGCCTTCAACTTGCTTTTTTGGTTCGATCGATTGAGTACATCTCGCATGGCTGTAGTAGTTGTTGTTTTGGCTGCTCAACGACAGTCTAGCAGCTCGGCTCTGTTTTCAGGTTTGCACTTTGATTCGGAATAGCAGCAGGTCAGCGTGTATTGAATTTTTGTGTGCTGTCATTTTCAATCTACAGTGGTGCATTGAAGTTTCGTCCTATTCCATAAATCATTAGGTAATGCTTGAAACTTCAGTTCAATCTTTTTGCTTGCCTGGTAGATCTTGCATAAGCGTACCCTTTTGGCCTTTTTTCAAAGAGTTAAGAGAAGTGCTTCTTGGTTATTACCTTGTTTGCTCAGCTAAAACATCAAAAGCTGAATTAACCTTTAGTTGAAATGATTATGCAAGTCGAGCCCAATACCAACTTCTGGGCCTCAAGGCCCACCTGGAACTACTTGCCATTTGCAAGGCTTCTGTTTCCGGAGGTTTTGACTTTCGGAGGATTTCTCTTGCTTCATTCATTGAGTATATATGCTTTGAATACCCCCTAAAATATATGCTTTGAATTTTCAGATTTTGTGCGCCTAAGTTGAGGTAGTTATTTTATATAAAAAAAGTTGAGGATAGTTATTTTTCTTTTTTTTTCAGAAAATGTCATTGGCTCAGGTAGACACTGTATTCTCCACCTGTTCGTCTAGGCAGCTTGCCTACCTTTGCCTGATTATGTCAAAATAGAGAAGAACAGAATGTTTGGTTGGACAAACTAAATGGTAATTGCAAGTTCCAACTCGTGATTTTAAATAAATAGAATTCAGTCTAGGCCGTTCCGATGGATCGTTGTACTACTTTATCTTCTCTTAATGTAAATTAAATATGTGTTAAAAGCGTGCACATTCTTGCTTATGATTTCAAATTTTCAGTGTTCAGCCAAAACTTACTTTTTTGATTGATACTAACATACAACGGGAACCGAGCGATAGCTCGGGCAGTGAGTGCTCCAGGTGTGGAGGCCACGGATCCCACGTTGGAGCGTCGCTCGACGCGGGATTTTCCACAGGGTAGTGAGGCGTGCTGCGTGTGTGTGGTGTGAGTGCTTAAGTATGGCACGTTCTAAGACTATTCGGACAGCCTCGTTTACCTTAAATTTGGTTAGCGTGGGCGCCTAAAGTTCTTACATGACTCCTAGAGTGCTTTCAAAAAACAAAAAAACAAAAAAAACCAACATACAACGAGCCATGCATGCATATCTGTCGCCAAAATCAAAGGATGGCTGCACGCCGAACCGTGGTTGAATTGATGCCCCCCAAAAATCAACCCCGTACAAGTACAAGTTCCGTCTGGAAGGTACTACACCCAACGGCCAAACCGGTCATGGTACGAAGCATGCTTTGGGCTGCCGATCACAGTGCAGGTTTACCAACATCCACAATTTGCACGCATGTCACCATCAGAACGAGCACGGAAATGTCATGCATCCCGGATTACAGGAATGGTTGGCCGTCGCACCGCGAGAGGATCCGATGGCCGGAACGAAGGAGATTCGCGCCTCCGCGGTGGCGATTGACGCGTCGTTGTCCCATCCGGAGGAAGAAGCAGGTGACGTTCCGGTGAGCCTTCAGCTGGTCCTTTTTTTCAAGTGCTCAGGAACTTTTGTACTACTCACTTTCAGTGTGCCAGCAGTCTGTACTCCAACAGCTACGACTATGGATTCTCAGACTGGCGAGAACGAAGAGCGAGCGAATCTGAACAAACAATCTCCGGAAGGCGATCGCTGCCCTTGTTTAGTCAGGGCAGGAGTGCGATTAGTTGTTTAATCAGATTCGATGCCCACCATGTGTTGGTGTCGCGCAGCAAGGAGAGCTGATGTCCTTTTGCCTCCCTGCATGCGCAGGAGGGTGACAAATGTTGGTACGCAGATTTGCTCGATGTCTCCCATTGTCCCTTAGCTTGGGCCGATTACGAAGTTCTTTAGTTTCCTATCTGCTTCGTGATGAATTCTTTATCGACTGGTGGTCGGATGAGAATTTGTCCGGGAAATCCCAACACTTTGTTGCTTCTCCTCAACTAAACGTTCTTGTCAATCTCATCGTCAGTAAAAAAACAGAAACAGAAGGTGCGCCCCTTTATTTGTACCAATAATGTCGTGCAGTTATCAGGCCAGATTAATGGACAAACAAAGAAAAAAAATAAATCCACCCCTTCTTTCCGCGTTGTGCCGTTGGTCACTGGTACAGAAAGGCTCTTGCATCTTTGATATTTGTCTCGGACATTAGTTCCGAGTCCAACGGCTAGGGAGCGGGAGGGATCTTTAGCCCCCCGGTTGGAGCCTCCAACCGGGACTAAAAGTCCCTTTTTAGTTCCGGTTGGTGTCACTAACCGGGACTAAAAGTCTGATGGTCCAAAATGCATTCATCGACCTATACAATTATCTATGTGACTCCTCAACTTTTTTGTGGATAAACTTTATTTGCTGCCTTTCTTCTTGAGCTTTCATTGTCGAGTGAAAATAATGCAGTAGGGGTGATATATATCTCATATGTCCGGGATATATAATAGGACATCTTGGTCATGAAATTGACATTATTATATTAACCACCGAATGCTGATAATAACTTGACATCAGTGCAATCAGATACCTGTCAAAGTGCGATGGTGTTAGTTATCACATTCATATACGTAAAACATATCATCAGCTGTTGAGCTTGAATTACAAAACATTAATACCGTTGATTAGCAATGCAAGGACATTTTTTCCTCTTAAACAGCTAATTAATAGATTTTAGAACTGCTTCTAAAAGGTGATATCAAGTTAATTGTTGTGTTCGAACCTTCAGGAAACACATGATTCTAAATATCTCGTCCTGGATACATGAAAAGCTACACAAGTACATTTTCAAATTTCAATGAAGATCTTTCCTAAAACTTACAAGTGCTTGCTTGATTCTTTCTTAAATATGTATATAGTGTCCAGGATTTTGTAGCAACATCACCCACTAAAAGTAAATCCTTAAGTCTATGTACTTTTTAGAGATTTTCTGGGGTTGAGTCATTCAACCGCGAATTGCCTTGCATGGCTACATCTACAAAATAAAATAGGCCTTTGAGAACATATATGAAATTTCATCCTATAGTTAATAATTTGTTGGAGTATTCTTGAAAAAAAATCTCATCTTTCTTTTTGGCTCCATAGTGTATACAAATATATTTGTTCAAACTTCAGTTTCCATTCTCATCCTCGCTTTCACAAATGGTAAATTTGTACACTTGGAGTACTGTTAAAGCATAACACATGATGTTAAATATTACAACATTTGAACATAATTTTTTTTCTACTTTATTGTCCATAACTATATGAACTTCAGCCTAGTAAGTAAGCTCAAATTTGTGTTCGAAACAGTAGTGATAAGAAATTGGTAGAGATTTTCAAGGTATGTTACTCAAATAAACCACCATAATACACCTTGACAATTAGAAATTAAAAAATATTCTTATTTTTTGCAAACATAGGTCTCATAATAAAACAAGTCATTACCAGCAATGTGTGTTTGAATTTTTCATAGAATAGAAACAATAAAAGATTTGTCATTAAATGTGTAGAGCATAGGTAAGTATGTGTTGGATTGCTAGATCTTACCAAAATAATAAATTTTTATTTAACTTATACGTACAAGCTGAAATTTTCAACCCATAAAAAGAAAACATAAATTTTTTCAAGCCATCAAGTCTAGACATTCACTAATAATTGTTGAGTTTACAATTAAGTGATCGTTTACAAACTCCACAAAATAAATTTTTCAAGATCGGAATAAGGCACGAGTTCCTCTTAAGATACTTTTTTTCTCGAACGCGCAGGAGAACTGCACATCAATATATTAAGAAGAAAGGGGAAGAGATCCCCAAAGTGTTAGAGATATGAAGGGTCTGCAACCCACCCTAAGAACAAGTTAAAAGACTCTTAAAAAGAACACTCATGACCAAAAACACTAGACCAGACAATTGAGTAACTGGAGCTGCTAGGGCAAGGAGGTAGGAAACTCCTCGAAGTCCTGCAAAAGACCATTGCTGCATCACTTCCTTGATAATCCTGATAACACTGGACGATCCAGGAACATAAAAGACACAACGATTGCGATGATTCCATAAGGACCAGGAACATAAAATAATGACTGAGTTCACCCCTTTTTTCACTTGATCTGTAACTCTGTTACTTGTGAACGCCCACCAGTCCTCAAAAGACCTTTCCCCAACTTGTGATGCAAGTGTCTGCAAGCCAAGGTCATGTAGGATAGCAAACCAAACTTGTTGGCTTGCTCCTCTTAAGACACTAATGAGGCATGATTTGCTCTAAAGACAATTCTTTGTTTCCAAATTTCTCATGTTAAATTAATGAAGATTTTCTTGAAAAATTGGTGTGGACACTTCAACTTAGCTTTATAGATCGCATCAAAGAATTTTTCAAAGAGTAATCTCATGATATATCACTTCTTGAAAATACATATTATACCAAAATACTTTAATGGGTTGAACTAAGCATCGTGGCGTTCACAAGGTTCCTGTTTCTCCCCAAGAATTGTTGCAAGTTGGCCCAGCTATTGTTGGGGGAATCATCTTCGGACGCTGACGTGAAGGGTCATTTCGAAAAGGTAGAAGATCTGACTCAGCTTACAAACTTTATCCTAGCCGAAGGTTTTATTTTTGCCGGACTCTAAAGGGTCTACCTCGCTGGGGATCACTCCACGAGGGGTCATGAATAGATCCAAAGGGTCGACGTGAGTGAAAGTCCTAGACCATAATGCTCAAGTTAACGACAACATGGCTAAAACCGAAGGACACACAAAACTAAACGTGGAGTAGTTGCATTGGAAAGTGTGTCAGACCCAATTCTAATTTTACCTCAATATTCTAGAATATTCGAGAAATAGAGTTGTTACGGGTGTATCTAGTTGTAATTATCTATGGTGACGGTTCATTTCCATATAAATCGGGATTCTTGTAGATGAAAAGATGTTGGTCTAGAGATATTAAATACATGCAAGTTTAGAGGGAGAGAAAATCCGATCCGTGGACCGTTCTAGCTCTATAGTGGTTGTTGTGATGGTTAAGTCTTAAGCCGCTCTCCACCAACAACGTGCAATATTCATCGAGGCATCACATCTAGGGTCCTTATACGTGATTAGTAACATAATTGAGATAAGCATCTACATATATCCCTTCGAGTTCATAAGATGATTCCGCGACGAACTTGATCATACCTAGATCGTATCGATCAGCAACAAGTACGAACGCGACCCTCCTGGTACGAGTTTGGATTCTTTCATTCAGCCCGGAACTCCGGGCAATGGCCATGGTACGTCGTACGGCAGGAGGGGGTCACCACTCATCACCACGCACGCATGCACGCTTCTAGGCTGCCGACCACAGTGTGTTACCAACATGAATAATACCCACAAATTTCACCATCAAAAGAGCGTGGAATGTCATCCCAGATTACAGGATCTCAACTCCCAAAGTGAAATAGAAAAACAAAATGGTTGGCCGTCGCACGGCATGACGGTGAGGTGAAGGGCAGGAGAAGGTTAGCAGTCTTGCCATAATCCGGAGGAAGATCGAGATGCCGTTCTGGTGAGCCTTTTGGGTCCTTTCTTTTCTTCAGGTGGCCGCGAACTTTTGAACTCCAGTCTGTACTCCAACAACTATTACACATGTTCGATCGGTGCTGTCTATCTGTCATCTGATGGTCGACAATTCCTTCAAAATATGCTGTATATAGATGATTCGTCAACTGGGACCACAACTCTTTCTTTTGGTGACTAAACTTTGCATCTTGCCTTGCTCTTGAGCTTTCAGTCTCGAGTGAAACGCGGCTGGACGGTCGTCATATCTCATATAATACCAGACATATAATTGGACATGCTGGTCATGAGATTGACGTGTTGTTTATTATATTAACCGTCGAATGCTGCTGATAATGTGACGTCAGCGTGATCAGATACGTGTCGAAGTGACATGAAGTTAGTTATCGCATTCGTAGACGTAAAATGCATATCATCGGCTTTGGTTTCTCCTATACAAAATACAGATACTGCTGGTTAGTTATCCAGCTAGGATATGTCGTCATCTTATTTTAGTTTAGTGTACCATGCGTGTTTCTGAATATCTCGGTTCATGGTTACAGCCTCAGTCACAGGAACAGGTAGACTAGACTATTCTGAATCTCTCATTAGCTCAGAACATGGAAAGTATCACCAGTATCACTGCACTAGTCCGTTAGCAATGAAGACCATCCATAATAGTATAATACTATGTTTCCACAAATTATTAATGCACAATGATGGATCACGGATTCTGGAGTTGGGTGCATGTCCTGCATTCTTTTATGAACACAAATATTTTTAACTTAGCAGTTGAGATCGACATATTCTCCCATGGTTGTATTGCCCAATCAAGACTTCATATTCTTTTTAATATAATAGGCAGTTCTCATACCTGGTTCGTTTCAAAATAGTTTGCTCTATAATCTTTCCTTTTGGCACCATGGCAAGCTGAAATGCTGAAATCTAACTGATAAAATTTTGTTTTTTAAAAGCGCAACGAGCTAGCAAGAACTGTGCGGGGGCATGTATATTAATAAAGAAAATGCAACTAACAACAATGATGATGACGCATAAAAAAAATAAAAAACTAATAACAACAAATCACCAACACACGAGGAAGAAACCACAGGATAACTGCCAAATCAACCTATTGTTAGCAAAACTACCATTACATCGACAGCCAAGCACTACCCTGCACCCCGCATCACCAAGCGCGGGGTGGGTGGGCGGGGTGGGGGGGGGGGGGGTTCTTCATAGGGATGCTACCAATGAGGGAATTAGGGAAATGATATCGATCTCCACATGTCGCCAATGCCAATCAAAGACCTGATACAAAGTCTTTCAACCAAAACACTAGGAAGGATGATGGCTCTATGGCGATGTTTCCAAGGTGAGACATTGCGCCGAAGGCATCACCACTGCCGCGCCGGCCTTGTCAGGAAGTGGAGCAGGGCCTTCACCTGAAAACTCACCTTTTGGCCGAAGTTAAAATTAGCAAAACAAAAAAATATCAGACAGTTTTTAGTTGCAATAATTTTCATTTTTCCAAATTTGAACTTCGAAATTAAAGGCACCAAAATTTTCCTCCTAAGTTTTGAAGGCGAGGGATGGTACAGGATTGTATTACTGTAGACAATTTATGCTTGACTTCTGCACAACTTGCATGATTGCTCATAATTATATGAACTCCGTCAATCCTCAAAAAAATATGCTCAAATACATATACAACGACCTTTTGCGCAGAGAGAGAGAGAGAGAGAGAGAGAGAGAGAGAGAGAGAGAGAGAGAGAGAGAGAGAGAGAGAGAGAGGCAAATGGGCAACCTGCCTTCTGCATGTAGAGCATATACTTGTGTAAAGCTGGAAGGAAATATGCATGCAGATGAACCCATGCGTATTAAATGCATCCCCTGTTGCGTGTGTGACATGGCCGCGTGGCCTTTGCCACTGCCCATGCAAATAAATTTTGTTGGGTTCAAGCTTGATCTGCAAACCGCTAGTAATTTACTTGGAGAAGCCGATAAATGTTGTTGTTGTCCAGCACATTGTGGTTTATCCACCACCAATGAAGATCAATAGGCAAAAATTGCAGTTGCTACAGATTTATAGCGAGGACATCAAAAGACATGCGCATGATTTCGTAAAAGTTACAAATAAAAGACATCAAATAAATCAGCTAAAAAAGATAGAGATAACATCAAAGAATTAAAGAATGAGAGTGAGAGAGTGTGTGCGGAGATGTTTTAACTATGTCTGATATCTAAGTAAGGGTAGCGAAACATAAGGTATGCATTTGAATATTTTGATAACAAGTAAATTAAAGAATTGAAGGTGAACTATTATTATGAATATATGTGTAACTTTTGTGTTACCTATGCCAGGTATCCTTCACGTGAGCATATGTGTTCTTGTACTTTTCATGTGACTGAAAAACAAGAAAAGTTTAAGAACCCAAATGCTCATTAGATGAGTTTGTGGATATAAGCGAAAACCATGGTAAAGTTTAAGAAAACACGATGCAGATAAAAATAAATAGAAAAAAATGACAATTGATTGCTGGCTGTATATATAATTGCAGGGTAGGATTAGCCGTGTCTATCTAGCGATTTCATTACCGCGGAGAAGGGAGAAGGTTTACTGTCAAATAGCAGAACATGATCCAATAATTAATCCAGTTTCAATCCCCCATGAGTCCAACAGTAATGACCAGATGCACGTACACAGTATGATTGACGCCCGATCAAAAGCTTTGCTTCCAGTAGTACTACAATAATTCTCAGGGCCAGGAGACACGGCAATCTCCACGCCTGATTCCGTGAGCTGAACCTGGACGCCTGGGTTGACCGGTTCCTCCGCTTCTTTTCACGTCACGGCGCAGGTGCGTGTACGAAGCGGCCGGATGAATCGTACGGGCTTGGGGTTGGGTCCCAGGGTGTCTGACACTGTCGTTAGGGAGATCAGCATCAGGGAAACTTCAGGGTCATGTTCCTCTGATACCATCGGTGGTCTTTTATATGGATTCCTCGTTTGGTATGCACACAGGAGAATCCTTTTGTTTCTTTCTTGCGTGTATATATATATATCCACACAAGACGCGTACAGCATTCGTTAGGTTCTTGTTTGTTTGATTCTACCAATTGAATTTCTGATATTGTGGTTTGTTACACATCGAGTTAAAATTTAGGTGTCGTCATGAAAAAGTATTTGCAGTAAGTAGTTAAACCATTATGTACGAGAGGCTTGTTACTATAGTTGGGACGTACCATGCGGTACCTTCCGGTACCCTGTTGTGCAGAACTTTTTCAAGTTGTTGATCTGATTGTAAAAATTAAAACATTATACTCCTGGAAAGTTTCAAAGTACAGCTTAATGTTCCCTTCTTCATGGAAATCATTATACTCATATCTTGAAGTATTTGGATGGCGAGAAATGATCTTATCTTCAGAGGATGTCCCCCATCAGTGGGTACTGCACGTCAGCTTTTCTTTCGCGAACTGTCCTGGGCTGCTCTAAGAGCCTCGGCGATTAAATCTCAAGCGATGGTTCAATGGATAGAAAGTCATTTGTAATCTGGCTCATTTTCTTTACTTCTTTCTTTGTTTCATGATTCTTGTACTTGCTACTTTTGCTGGGGGTAAAACTCCTCCTATTTCCTAAAAAAAATTAAAACATTAGATTAATATCGGTACCAGTCCCACCATTGTTAGTACTGGTCCCACAAATTTGTTAACTTTTTCTAGGTACCTCTTATATAGTTTATTAACCATTGATTTTAGCACGATGAACAACTATTATTTATTCCAATCATATTAAAATTTCTGTATAAGTAAATATAGATTAATATGGTGAGTGAAGTTATTTCTGAAGATTGTTGCGTCGATGCTCAATGGAGCAACACTCATTCATGCATGACTGATTGATTGAACTTGTATAGGTCCTGCATCTTGCTAGTGCAAAAGACAGACTTTTGCAGAGCTTCTTTTACTGGGCAAGAGAGTTTATTGTAAATGTAATCACATAAAAGACACGAATTCGGGATGAAACAAACAACCGTAAAAAAATACTTGGCTCCGTGATAAATAAAACAAGTTCATCTCTCAGTGCAAAATCATTACTTTTGCAATCACATATATTATTCTGCATTGCATTGCATTTGAACTCCTCATCCATGAGAGAGAACAGAAAGAATTACACATCATACATATTGTTTTTTTACCCACGTGAATTGCACGTGATCGCTAGCTAGACCATCGCTAACTACCAAGAAATTGCACTGACAGGACCAGAGATGTCCAGAAACAAAGAAAAGGATCATCAGAGCATTCTTAACCATGATTATGCTCTCTAGAGTACCTCATTAATTAATCTATTTATGGTTTTGGCAAGATTAAATGTATTTCATCACACCTCTAAAAACCGAAGGATGTGAGGATGCATCAGCTGGGTGCAGTGGGCCCGGGATCAGCAGTGCCAGACAGGTAGGTCCCAGAGATTGCCCTGGGCCCACTCGTCATTGTCCGCCGTATTGCCCTCCCATACAGGCGGGGCCATGAGCATGGCCTCGGCCAGCTCAGCCCACATCTTGGGCGACTCGGGCGCCAGCTCGTCGGTTCCGAGCAGGACGTCCCAGGCCACGTCGTCGCCGAGCAGCAGGTCCGGGCTGCCGGCGCTGCCGCAGGAGCTGTCGCTGTCCGCGCTGGCGCCGGCGCCGGCGGGATGCATCATCACCAGGTCGGGCCGGAAGCGGACCTGCGCCGCGGCCTCGAGCGCCGCGGCGCGGACGTCGTCGGGCTCGGCGGTGGCCGGGCGGCGGAAGTGGTGGACGAGGCCCGGGAAGTTGAGCCGGGCCTCGCGGCCGCGCAGGCGCAGCGCGGCGACGTCGTGCGCCACCGCGGCCATCTCCGGGGACTCGAAGCTGCCCAGCCAGATGCGCGTCTTCTTGCCGGGCTCCCTGATCTCCGACACCCACTTGCCCCACTTCCTCTTCCTCACGCCCCTGTACTGCCCGGCCATGTCGCCGCCCGCCATGCCAGCGGCACTATCAAGCACCACCTCCATTGTTCTTGCAGTGACGACCAAGCTTGTCCTTCCTCCTCTAGTTTCTTGCGAACGAGGAGCTGAAGTTGCAGTGTCCAAGCTTGAGCTGTTGTGTGTCAACAAGAAGCAATCTTTGGCTGTACACAATTGATGCAATGTTGCAGTGAGATGGGAGAGTTGGTGTTGGGATTGGGAGGTGCATGTGTGGATGTATATATAGGGAGAGGAGGAGAGAGGGAGTGAGGTGTGATGTGTGTGTGTGCGTGTGTGTGTGTGTGAGAGAGAGAGGGAAGGTGTTGTTGAAAGCGCATGGGTTCATGCATGGGAGAGGAGGAGGACAAGCGAGGTGATGTTTGAGCTGGGTGGAGACAGCTGGAGCCTGATACGTGTCCTTTTCCGATTTTTTTTTGTTCATATATATGCATATATAAATGGGTGTTGGGATATAAAAACATTTTAGAGAGAGAGCGAGAGGAGAGAGAAAGATTGTCCTGATGCATTATCCACCGGCCGAAGGATATCAGTCATCAGAGATGTTGGTTTGCTTTGGTTGGGGAGGGAGCTTCCTGGATAGTGCAGACGTCCTTAGAGGCGATAGCAAGGATGTAGTGTGTGCTTGTCATTCTTAAGATTTGTGGCACGGATTTTATATATTCTGCACTGTGTGGCTCTCTAAAATAATGCTAGCATATCTATTTTTGTTTTGAACTCGAAATATTTCTGTTTGGCATCTTGCTGATAATCGTCCAATAACATTCACTACTCCAGTTGTTTCCTCCACAGTCTCATGCATGTTCTCTTGGACATAGTGCATTGAGATTTGAGGAGGTTGGTTCTCACCATCATCACCGTGCTTGTTCCAAATTTGATAGTTGGGAATGAAACCCCTAAATAGTAGATGGAAGCGAATCTGCTCAACGTTGCCAAAGTGCTTCTGATTTTTGCAATCAATACATGGGCAGTACACATAGCCATCGTCTTGTAGATTCTTGTATGCCATCACCACCGGTTCGTCATCACCGCCGGTTTGTGTTACGAACCGGTGGTGATGAGTTCCATCACCGCCGGTTCCAACGGCTACTACGGCCATCAACTTTGGAACCGGCGGTATTGAGCCATCACCGCCGGTTCAAATGAACCGGCGGTGAAAGCCCGTTTGCAAAGGCTGGTTCTGTAGTAGTGATTATGCATGTGTCTAAATATACATCACATATATCTGTCATGGATTTAAAATATAGGGAACAACGCAAATTGGGGAGGGGGGGGTCCAAGTCTTCTCCCCCCCTCAAAGTTCAAATAAATTGAAATTAGAATAGGAAAGTGTTGGCGCTAAAATCGGCCGGGTAGGAATCGGCCGATGGGTCTTCAGCGTCGGACACACGACCCGGGAGAATCTGCTTAGCTCCTGTTCGGGTTATCGCCCTGGTGCGGTTCGCGCGGCGTGCCAGTCAATCTGACCTGTTGATTGACAAGGAAATAGAGTACTAAATTCCAGGCGCGTCGATCGGCTGGATTTCCGATCTGTCCTGAGGAGCGCGTCGGCGGTAAATCGGCCGATTTGCTGCAGAGATGATCGGCTATGAGTCAGCCGATGATCGTATGGTAATTGTAAAAACTGCTGGAGCAATCTAAACAATTACTATAGAAGCAACACTTGAAACAGATCTAATCGGCTATATGGCGATGAATCGAAGGAGAACAATGACGAAGCCGATTACCCTGATCTCAAGCTGGATAACTGGTGAAACAGGTAAAACTTGCAATTCTAGTAAATATCGATAACTTGTGAATAAATCCAAACGAAACCACAGCGATGCGCCCGTAGTTAAAGCTCGGATATTACTCGATAATCGGAACCTACCAATTCGCCGGAGATCAGGTTGATGCAGCCCTGCCAATCCGTACGAACTCGTGAAAGAAGAAAATATTGGCGAAGTCGCCGACTTGAAAGGTAAAGTACTGGTAAAAAGTAGAAGTATTTTGTTGATTGATGTTGGTTGTCCTTTGCAAAACCCTAGCGACTCCTATTTATACCTTGAAACTAGGACTCCTGGTCGATTACGACTTGTTACAACCTTATTTAAAACAGGAAAACTACTATATCTATAATAACTTTAAAAAGAAAACGGACTCCCGCAGAATCTTCCGCCGCCGTTTTCTAATCTAATCAGGACTTCTTCAATTGCTTTCCGGCCGTCTTAGCATACCTCGTTGACCAGCTTTTGACCAGGATCTTCTGGAATAATCCTATCCTGTCGGTGTGGGCTGCGCCACCAATCGGCCGATTTTCGACTGTTACCCCGATCGGCCGATTCCTTACTGTGGCTCTTAGATCTTCTGCATCGGCCAACCTTCTTCTCCTGACGCCGATTCAATACGTGTCAAAATCTGGCGTCAACACATGCCCCCCAGTTTCGGAGTAAAATATAACTTTTTCTTCGAAACTCTTTCTTTAATCCTTCTCTCTAAGCTTCCCCATTGCGACAGGAGTAAACCTCGGAATCAGTTGTGTTACCTTTCCCTCTGCATCTGATCTTTTTCTAGAATCAGGTTTATGACATGGAATCCGGTAACAGGATTTGGCGTGTAGATTCAGACTTTGACCGTCTCCCCTGGCAGCTTTACATTTACTGATGCCTTTACTCCGACGGTACACGTCTTGCCAACCCTCTGTCTCTTCCTTTCTATAAATACGACTCTTCGTATTATTTCCAAAAATGTTCATCTGGCTTGTCTTCTTTTCCTTCTGAAACCCACCGTTCGCCGTCTTTGGTCAAGCATTAAAATGTCTTCTCGATCCTCCTCTTCCGTTAATCAGGTATCAATTTCCTCTCCATCCCTTCCTGAGATATCTTACTTTGTTCCAACATATTTGTCTATTCCTTCTTTCAGCCGAACCGTCTCAGCCCCGGTTTGGAAAGAGCGATCGAAATCATGCATTCAGGCAAGCCATTGTCGCAAGCTGATATAGATCTGATAAAAGCTCATTCTGAAGAACTCAAAGATCATGTTCCTGCCAATGTCCGATCAATCTTGGACCATATGGATCTCGTCTGCTTTGAACAAATGCCATCCTCTGACAAGAGTTCTTCATCTTCTCACCGACTTGCTGAAGCTAAGACTGAAGCCACCATGAAAGATTTGGAAGAGGAGAAGGCCCGCCTGCTGAAAGAACTCTGCGACCAAGCTGAAGCTGGAGTCACTGCAAAGGACTTGAAAGATGAAAGGCTCTCCCTCATGATAAGATTAGGTCGCGTCGAAAGAGAAATCCAACGCAGGCGTAACCAATAGTGTTTTTATTCTAAGGGCGACTTACACCATGTCGGCCATGTAATCTTGATATATCTTGCTGTAAGTTATGCATCTACCCAAATGCTTGGATAGTACCTTTTCAAATATCGTCCATTCAGAGCTCTTGGGAATTCTTCCCCTTCTATCGTTTCCAGAATGTATGCATTTCCGGGAGCACATCGGCCGATTCTATACGGCCCTTCCCAAGTGGGTGACCACTTACCGAATTTGGGATCCTTAGATCCTATCGGCAGCACCAGCTTCCATACCAGATCTCCCTGAGAGAACTGTTTGACTTTGACCTTCTTCTCATACCATCTGGCCACCCTTTTCTTGTTCTCCTCTATGCTGATTAGAGCTCTTAACCGCAAACCCGCCGAATCGTCAAGTTCATCTTTCATGAGAAAGGAATAATCATCGGCCGTTAACTGATCCTGTAGCGATATGCGTCTTGACCCCGTTCTTATCTCCCATGGTAAGACTGCTTCATGGCCATAAACCAAATGATTAGGGGATATTTTAGTGGCTCCATGACAAGCCATCCTGTACGCCCATAAAGATTCAGCCAAAGACATATGCCACTTCTTGGGTTGTTCTTCTATCTTCCTCTTAATTAGCTTGATTATCCCCTTGTTAGATGACTCCGCTTGGCCATTGGCTTGAGCATAGTATGGCGAGGAATTTAACAATTTAATCCCCATATCGGCGGCGAACTCTCCGAATTCTCCAGAAGTGAACATTGTCCCTTGATCAGTTGTGATGGTTTGAGGAATACCAAATCGATATATAATATGGCTTTTAACAAACTCAATCATATCGGCTGATGTCACGTTCCTCAGAGGAACTGCCTCCACCCATTTGGTAAAGTAATCTGTAGCCACCAATATGAACTTATGCCCTTTGCTAGACGGAGGATGAATCTGTCCGATGAGATCTATTCCCCAACCTCTGAACGGCCACGGCTTAATTATCGGATTCATAGCCGATGCTGGTGCGCGTTGCACACTGCCAAACTTCTGACAGTCTTGGCATCCTTTGTAATACTTGAAACAATCTTCCAGGATGGTCGGCCAATAATATCCATTGTTCCTGATCATCCACTTCATTTTATGGGCCGATTGATGAGCTCCACACACGCCTTCATGGATTTCTCCCATTAGGACCTTTGCGTCTTCTGTTCCCAGGCATTTGAGGAGAACTCCATCAATCGTCCGAAAAAATAAGTCATCCTCAAGTAACACATACTTTGTAGCCTGAAAACGTATTCGCCGATCCACCTTTTGGGATGGATTTTTCAAATAATCAGCGATCTCCTTCCGCCAGTCATTGGCCGCGAGTTCTAGCGTCATCGCTCCCTGAATCGGCCGATACCCAGAAGCATGTTGAGCCAGTCTGTTGGCTTCCTCATTATAACCTCTGGGGATGTGCTCAATTGTTGCAGATTTGAAGCCTCTCAGAAGTTGAAGACAATCTTCATAATAAATTCTCAAGATGTCGTCCTTGCATTCGGATCGTCCTGTTAACTGATCCACAATGAGCATGGAGTCCCCAAAGATCTCGACTGCATCCGCCCTGACTTCTATTAACAATTGGATGCCTTTCAGAACAGCTCGATATTCCGCCTGGTTGTTGGTTGCAGAAGCTTCTATCGGCAGAGAGAAATCATAAGTTGCCCCCCGAGGCGACACAAGAACGATGCCGATTCCTGATCCGACCCCACACGAAGAACCATCAAAATATAAAGTCCATGGAACTGGTTCAACGGCGGCAATTTCTGGTCCACAATGCTGAACTACGAAATCGGCCAACACTTGACCTTTGACGGCTTTGGCCGATTCGTACCTTAGATCGAATTCTGACAAGGCCAGGATCCATTTTCCAATTCGCCCCTTCAAAATCGGCAATGATAGCATATACTTCACCACATCATCCTTGCACACGACTATGCATTCTGCCGATAGCAAATAGTGCTTGAGCTTAGTACATGAAAAGTACAAGCACAAGCATAACCGCTCTACCGAAGAATATCTCATTTCGGCATCTAAAAGTCTTCTACTGACGTAGTACACCACTCGTTCTTTCCCTTCAAACTCCTGTACCAACGCCGATCCAATAGCCTGCTCATCAGCCGATAAATATAACTTGAACGGCTTACCAGACTGTGGCGGGGCCAACACCGGAGGTGAAACGAGATACTGCTTGATATTCTCCAGTGCCTTGCGTTGTTCTTCCCCCCATATGAACTCTTGGTCGGGCTTTAGCTTCAACAGAGGGGTAAAAGCCTGAATACGTCCCGATAAATTGGATATGAATCTTCTGATGAAGTTGACCTTGCCGATGAGGGACTGCAGTTCAGTTTTACTTTGTGGGGCCACTACTCTATTGATGGCGTCTATAGTCTTGCGGCTGACTTCTATCCCGCGCTCATGGACCATAAATCCCAAGAATTGTCCGGCCGATACACCAAACGCACACTTGTTTGGGTTCATCTTCAGCCCATGCTTCCTTGTGCACTCCAGCACTTCCTGTAAATCGGCCAGATGATCCTGGTAACCTTTTGACTTGACCACGACATCATCTATATAAATTTCCACTGATGAACCGATGAGTTTGTGGAAGATGTAGTTCATGGCCCGTTGATATGTAGCACCGGCGTTTTTCAAACCAAAAGTCATAACCACCCATTCAAATAAACCAAGATGGCCCGGGCACCTAAAAGCCGTTTTCGAAATATCTTCTTCGGCCATTAATATCTGATTGTATCCGGCATTCCCATCCATGAAACTTATGACTTTGTGGCCTGCAGCAGCATCCACCAAGATATCGGCCGTTGGCATCGGATAACCATCCATTGGCGTAGCCTGATTTAAGTTCCTGAAATCGATACACACACGCAATTTTCCATTCTTCTTCTACACAGGCACAATGTTAGAAATCCATTCGACGTAACGGCATTGCCGAATAAATCCCGCCTCAATCAACTTTGTAATCTCAGCCTTTATATCAGGTAGAATCTTGGGATTACACCGCCGTGCAGGTTGCTGATACGGCCGATATCCTGATTTTATAGGTAACCGGTGTTCAACAATAGACCGGTCTAGCCCTGGCATCTCGTGATATTCCCAAGCAAAGCAATCCCTGAACTCTTTCAATAATTTTATCAATTTGCATTTGTGCTCAGGATCCAAATTGGCACTAACGTACGTCGGCCTCGATTTGCTGCTATCTCCCAAATCTACCATCTCTAACAAATCGGCCGACGTGAACCCGTGCCCCAGCTTCCCATCTTCTCGGATGAGCTGATCCATTTATTCTGAATCTTCGGAGCCGACTGCTTGGATCGGCTGTAGACCGAAATCGGACACTCTCAGGAAGTCAGTGTCCCAAGTCCTGCCAGATATACACTTGACGTGCTCGCAGCTCCACTGTTGTGTGTCGGCCGCTGCAATGCTGTAAACGGAATCGGCAGCTACCACCTCTATACTGTCGCCGACCCATTGCACAAGGCATTGATGCATAGTAGATGGGACACAGCAGTTTGCATGTATCCAGTCGCGACCGAGCAGCATATTATAGGACCCCTTGCCATTAATGACGAAGAAAGTAGTGGGGAGGGTCTTACTGCCGATGGTGAGGTCGACGCAGAATGCCCCGCGGGCAGGCGACACGTTGCCTTCGAAGTCCTTCAGCATCATGTCCGTCTTGGTGAGGTCGTCATCGCCCTTGCCCAGCTTGCGGAACATGGCATACGGCATGATGTTGACTGCCGCGCCTCCATCTACCAGTAGTCTGGTGACAGGTCTTCCGTTGACATAGCCCTTGAGAAACAGCGCTTTGAGGTGCTGTCGTTTTTCTTCCTCTGGCTTCTCGAACATAGCCGTCATCGGCTCTAATACCAGTTGTGCCATTTGCTCTTCCTCTGTATTTGTCACTTTGTCCCGATCGCTTGGCGCCATGAACTCCATCGGCAGTATGAAAACCATATCGATTTCGGCCGCCGATTCTTGGCTGTTTGCTTCCTGATCATTTTTCTTTGGGCGCCAAATTCGAGATTTCACATTCCTTCTTTCAGGCACATGTCTTTGTTCTCCTTCTTGATGTTCTAACTGGCGTAGGCGTTGGATTCTCCGCTTTTGGGATCTGGATAGGCCGTCAGGACACCACCTGGGATTCACTGGTTTGGCCGATGATCTGGCGTGTTCCCACTTTGGTTCCTTTCCTAGGGGGTCTTCGTCTGACACCCTATCATCGGCCATCTCTTCCAGCCGATCGTGCGTGCTGATCCTGCCCCCCAGTCCATCTTGCTGGCCGATCTTGCCCTCTGACCTGTTGCACTGGTCAACTCTGCCCCCCAGCCGATTATGCACCGAAACGCGCCGTTCTTCACGCCGATTTCTGTTGATCGGCTCTGATCTTCTGTCCGTAGAGTGTGGCCTCGGGCGATCGTCGCGGTTTGGTCCGTTACACTCCGGACAGTTATCGGCAGATGGCAACCTGATATCGTTTTCCCAGCAGTGGATGAAGAACGGGCACTGCCAGTGATCTTCATGCCGGCGTATTATCTCTTTTTGGTGTTGTGCTTGTTCTTGCTGCCGCCGATATTTACTGAGTAGAAATCGGGAGGTGACAGGCCTGTGTGGTCGTTCTGGTCCTCGCCTATTCCTTCTGATTTCTTCCATCGTGATCTGCCTCTTGGGATCGACGACGCCACCTCTTCTCGCCGATTCTGATGTCAGCACCTTGGTTTGACTTGATTCTTCTCCAGCGTTGACCGTATTGGCCGGGAAGGGATGCTGATCTATCTTCATCGGCATTGCCGGTTTGGTTGGAGTCTCAAACTTGAGCCGCCCTTGTTCAATGGCCGATTGTATCTGCTGACGAAAGACTTTACATTCGTTGGTGTCATGAGAAGTAGCGTTGTGCCACTTGCAGTACTTCATCTTCTTCAGCTGATCGGCGTAGGGATGGTGTGATGTTGCGACAGCTTGATCTGTCCCTCCTGAAGCAGTAGATCAAAAATTTTATCGGCTTTTGACGTGTCAAAGCCGAATGTCTCTGGCTCCTTCTTGCCAAAGGGGCAGGATATTGGTTTTTTCCCTTTTACCCATTCCGCCAGGCCGATTTCTTCCTCTACGTCGGATTCAGATCCCTCCAAATACGCCACCTTCTTCTGAAAGCTCCTCCGCTGTTCAAACGGTCGGATCTCTTGCCCTGACAATCGGTGGATGATTTGACTTAGGCTCTCAAACTCTTGGGCAGCATATCTTTCTCTGATTCGCGGTAAGAGGCCCTGGAAAGCGATGTCGGCCAACTGTGCATCGGTCAGGGCCAGGCTGTAGCACTTGTTTTTGATCTCTCTGAATCTCTGTACATACCCTGTCACCGGCTCATCGTTCCTCTGCCTGAGGCTGGTTAGATCCGAAAGCTTCATCTCATGTACTCCCGCATAGAAGTACTTGTGGAATTGTTTCTCCAGATCGGCCCACGTGATGATAGAATTTGGCGGTAAAGTGGTGAACCACTGGAAGGCCGATCCGGATAGAGATGACGAAAATAACCGTACCCTCAGAGCGTCTTGTGTGGCAGCTTCACCGCACTGGATGATGAATCTGTTGATGTGTTCCATAGTGGATGTGTCATCCGTCCCTGAGAACTTGGTGAAATCAGGAACCTTGTAGCGGTGTGGGAACGGCAACGAGTCATAGGCCGATGGATACGGCGTCTTGTAAGTATAAGTTTGAACTTTCGGCTTCAGCCCAAACTGATCTTGAATTACTTCTGCTATTCTTGCCGTCCAATCCACCTGCTGCTGATGAACAGTTGTTCGCGGTGCGGGCACGTGTTGAAGGGCTGGTTCAGCCAGGTGATGAATCGGCGAAGTTTGCTGAACGGCCGATAACTGCTGGCGAAACGCGTCCGCACCCCCTTCGTACGTTGCTGCTGGCGCCGCGGCTCTGAATGCCTCCACAGTGCTTGACCCCCTGCCGACTTCTGGTAAAATCGGCTGGTACTGGGAGACCGTCGGCCGGGCGGCCGATTGGTACGGCACCTGGGAGACCGTCGGCCGGGCGGCCAATTGGTACGGCACCTAAAACGGATAAGTGTCATGCCCGTTCGCTGGCTCGGGAAAATGCGTCATGGCTGATGCCCCCCTGCCGATTTCTGGTAAAATCGGCTGGTACTGGGAGACCACCGGCCGGACGACCGATTGGTATGGCACCTGGAACGGATAAGTGCTATGCCCGTTCGCTGGCTCGGGTAAATACGTCGTGGCTGATGCCCCCCAAGGTACTGAGCTGGTAGGCGGTGTTTGCACCGAAGCCATCTGGACGGGTTGAAGCGGCGCTCGCGACGGGATACATGGTGCACTGCTGTATCTTGGAGACGCCGGAAGTGGTGGAGAGCTGTACCCCTCGCGCTGCGTCAATATCGGCTGAGAAGCCGATTGGGATGTGTACGGTAAGCTTCTGGCCGGCAGGGTGGTTGGAGGGGCATATGCCGGTCCCTGATAACCTTGAACGGCTCCGCTAGCCAGAGAGTTGACGACGGCGTTGTACACCGTGTTGCTCATCACCGAGGATTGATCAATGAATGCTTGATACACGGACTGTTGAATCATCTCCGACATCTTGCCCGAGTCTTCAGCAATGGTGATGTGGCGAGGTGCTGGAATAGGGGCCTCCCTAACTGCTTCCCCGCTTCTGGTACGACTGAACGACTGGAGATATATCTTCTTGTAATCTTCTAGATGTTTGGCCAATTCCTCCCTCTGGTCGTCCTTGAGATCAGCTTCTGTAACCCCAATGATGTTGCTGTCAGAGATTTCTGCGTTGTTCGACATATCAGGTCTTGGATGGTCCTACCGGGCGTGCCAAAAGTGTGTTGGCGCTAAAATCGGCCGGGTAGGAATCGGCCGATGGGTCTTCAGCGTCGGACACACGACCCGAGAGAATCTGCTTAGCTCCTGTTCGGGTTATCGCCCTGGTGCGGTTCGCGCGGCGTGCCAGTCAATCTGACCTGTTGATTGACAAGGAAATAGAGTATTAAATTCCAGGCGCGTCGATCGGCTGGATTTTCGATCTGTCCTGAGGAGCGCGTCGGCGGTAAATCGGCCGATTTGCTGCAGAGATGATCGGCTATGAGTCAGCCGATGATCGTATGGTAATTGTAAAAACTGCTGGAGCAATCTAAACAATTACTATAGAAGCAACACTTGAAACAGATCTAATCGGCTATATGGCGATGAATCGAAGGAGAACAATGACGAAGCCGATTACCCTGATCTCAAGCTGGATAACTGGTGAAACAGGTAAAACTTGCAATTCTAGTAAATATCGATAACTTGTGAATAAATCCAAACGAAACCACAGCGATGCGCCCGTAGTTAAAGCTCGGATATTACTCGATAATCGGAACCTACCAATTCGCCGGAGATCAGGTTGATGCAGCCCTGCCAATCCGTACGAACTCGTGAAAGAAGAAAATATTGGCGAAGTCGCCGACTTGAAAGGTAAAGTACTGGTAAAAAGTAGAAGTATTTTGTTGATTGATGTTGGTTGTCCTTTGCAAAACCCTAGCGACTCCTATTTATACCTTGAAACTAGGACTCCTGGTCGATTACGACTTGTTACAACCTTATTTAAAACAGGAAAACTACTATATCTATAATAACTTTAAAAAGGAAACGGACTCCCGCAGAATCTTCCGCCGCCGTTTCCTAATCCAATCAGGACCTCTTCAATTGCTTTCCGGCCGTCTTAGCATACCTCGTTGACCAGCTTTTGACCAGGATCTTCTGGAATAATCCTATCCTGTCGGTGTGGGCTGCGCCACCAATCGGCCGATTTTCGACTGTTACCCCGATCGGCCGATTCCTTACTGTGGCTCTTAGATCTTCTGCATCGGCCAACCTTCTTCTCCTGACGTCGATTCAATACGTGTCAAAATCTGGCGTCAACAGAAAGGCTTTAACCAATGCCAGCACCCAGCAGCAGTGGCAAGTGGTATCAATTTGTACGGGTGATATATCGCCTATTCGCAGTGATTACTAGTCCTATCAGCAGGCTCCGATTAGAAAATCATATATATCCTTATGTATATATCCTCTGTAGTTTCAGAAAAAAATATCAAATTTGACATTCTTCTTGATTTTTGCACAATTTCAACCAAATTAAATGTATGTGGAATGTTGTCCATGTATTGGTGAAATACCATCCTTAATTTTGTCATTATTGGCCAGCATGCAGAAATAAATTTTCACAACCACTAGAGTTAATCCTGGTTGTGAGTTAGTTTCCCTTTAATTTGTATATATATATACATGACAAAAACAAAACATAATCACAAATTAAATGAATAAAATGTTATATCTTGGTAGTAGTATTTGGAGCACACACAATCTTAACCTGGTTGAATTGAGTGGCTCTCCATCAAACGAGGAGGGCAATACTTAATAACTGGAATATACAGGGCAACGTGACATTTTGACCACGCGCACCGAACACACACATCACCTTTGTCTGTCCAAAGAAACCCTTTGTGGCACTCCCAACACAGCTGTAAATACAGTAGCATCAGCAATTAAAAAAACCTTGTAAGATACCAGCACAAGATGTTGTTTCGCTTGCCAACCAACACTTGTCAGGCCAGTAGCCCTCCACGTCACCCAGCATCATCCCCAATTCCCATATGCTTGTATCTTCACGTGTTCTTGTTTGACACAGACATGGCAGCAGAGTCAATCTTCACCGGATTCTCAGGTGGTACACTGGTACTACGTGACTAGGACAAATTGCACGTTGTCAAATGGCTAAAATTATCTTTTAAATTAGAAAAAAGTCTAAATTACTTCCCTCAACTATAGCCAAAGTCCGAATAACTCTTTAAACTATCCTTTGATTCATTTTATCCTCAAACTATGTCCTTGATTCACATTACCCCCTAATACAATTTATCTTTATCATTTCTCCATGCATAGGTGGAGTTTTAAGTTGAAATTTTACAAGATGACAGTACACATAATAAAAAAATGATAGAAAAAATAAATCATACTTTTTATCATTATTTTGATAGGTTAGGATATTTAATAATAAATTAATCATTGAAGCTCAAAATTATATGAAAAATAACGATGAAAAATTATAAAAAAATTTAATATGCAGTATGATGTCCACTCTACCTTGCAAAATTTGAAATTTAAATTCAACTTGTGTATGGAGAAACAAAAAAGATAAATTCTTTTTTGGGGGGTAAAATGAACTAAATGGCCTAGTTTAGGGGTAAATTGAACCAAGTTATAGTTTAGGGGGTTATTCAGATTTTGCCTATACTTGAAGTGAGTAAATTGAATTTTTTCCAAATTAGGATCTATCATCTATATGAGCAACCAAACGATCCTTTAGGGTCATCCCCAAAATCCGTTTTTCAATCTGATCTCGATGTATTTAAGTTTATACTATACGAAAGATTGCAAACTTTCAAAAAATAAGATCGCAAGCTTTTAGTATTTGCATCTGATCCGGAGGATTTTGCTTGTAGTGGCCCCTTAATTATTACTCCCTCCGTCCCAGAATGTAAGTATTTCTAGGTTTGGTCAAAGTCAAATTTGTTCATAGTAAATAATTTACAAAGGTCTATAAGGTAAAAATAATATTACTAGATTCGTTATGAAAGCAATTATCATAATATATAAGTGTTTATATTTAAAATAATTTATTTATAGAAATATTGATGGTCAAAGTTGAATAAATTTGATTTTGACCAAATCCAGAAATATTTATATTTTGGGACAAAGGCAGTATCTAGTTAGTTAGTTAGTTAGAGAGGTGAGCAATGTTCATCAGAGAAAAAAGGGGGCGTGAGGGGGGGGGGGGGGTGTTTGGTGCTGGGGAGGCTGGCTTGCATTATGCAGGTAGCAGTGGCGAGAAAATTAAGCATGGGGAGAAAGAAAGCGAGTGAAACGACAAAGGGGAGGCTGCTGTGAAGGCGACACGTGGCACTATGGTTTGACCGGAGCATGGGTCTGTCCGTACACCGGCCACCGCCGGAGTGGGCCACCGGCGGCCGCGGCGAATATCGCAGGCAGCAGATTCATCTCGTGTTGTTAAGACTATTTATCGTAGATTCACATTGGGCAGTGTGCACCGGTAGCTTGACAGATTTCAACTCTTGATTTTAGCTCAAAGTCTTTTATATTTCTCAAAACTTCGTTTTGTAGTTTGGACTTGGAACTTCTAGTGATTGTCAAATACTATATTACAATCGTACTCCATTCCATTTCCACTGAATTTCGACCTAATTAGTTTATTTACAGATGGAGTGGTTGTTTATCTGGTGCGAACCAAATTGGAAAACTATATCTATTTCTACGTATTTAGCATTTTCTTATAGTAATTTCTCGAGTGTGGCTATCATCGGACATTCATGAAAATAATGTACTGAATAAACTGTCGGTATAGTCTACTTACTTATTGTAACACCCTAATTTTCAATTTAGAAACCTATAAAAATCTTTATTAGATTTTCTGTAGGCTCGATAAGGTTTTAATTAATTTATCTTGAATTTAGAGCATTTATCGTAAATTATAAATAGTCTACTTAGCCATAAAAAGAAAAATAAGAAAAATAGGATTTTGAGCATTCATGCCGCATTGCATTATTTTATTGTTTGCTTTCATTCGAATTTAAATTCTCAATTTGAATTCAAATGATTTGACTTGCCTCTCTTTTATTTCGAAAACCTTCTTCCTTTTTCTCCCTCCCTCTCTCCATTTTCGGCCCAGCCCACTCTCTCTTCTCTCTTTTTCTCTTTTCCCCTTCCTCCCGCACGGCCCACCAGGCTGGCCCATTTTCCTCGCCAGGCCGAGCCCGACGCCTCCCACTCCCTTCTCCCTCTTCCCTCGCCACCAAGTGGGGCCTGTCTGTCGGGCTCGTCCCCGAGCTCGAGCCAGGCTCGAGCTCGAGCCCGAGTCCAACTGCGGCATGCCTCCCCGAGGCCGACCTGCAGACCGAGGCCCCCTTAGCCGCCTGACCCTCATTAACCTGTGCCGCCGCCTTTGCCCTCGCCTTCGCTCAAACCCTAGCTCGCCACTGCCGCACCTCAGGCCTCAGCCGACCCACCGTTCCGCCGCCGCCCTTCGCTGACCGAGCACCTCACGACCTTCGCGTGGTGGTGAGCAAGCCGTCGGCCCTCTTTTCCCTCTCTTCCTCGCCTTCTCGCACGCGCAATCGCTCGTAGGAGCACCGCCGAGCCACCTCGCCACCGTGCACCCTCCTCCGCTCGCCGCGCTATACCGTAGGCCTCTCTATCGAGTTCCCCGTCGCCCCCTCGTGCTCCCCGCGCAAGTCGGGCTCGAAACAAGCCCCGGACGGCCATTTTCGACCAAGTCCGGCGAGCCCACCGCCGCCGTAGCTAGCGCCGCCACCCGAGGCGCTCCGCTCGCCGCAAGCCCTCGGATCGAGATCCGACGGTCCAGACCCAATCTGGACCAAAGTCAATCGAACCGCATTGGTCAACCCTAGCACATTTTGCAAATAAGCCCCTTTATTTTGTGAAAATTAACATGCGGTCCTGATCAGTTCAAAAGTATTTACACCTAGATCCTTTTTCTTCTATTTTAGCCCCTGAGTTCTTATAAAATTGAACCCGCCATCCTAAACCCCCCTGTTTTTGCAATCTAAACCCTGGAACTAAGGTTTAATCTAGTTTAAGCCCTCGGTTTCTTCAGTCAGAGTCCTTGTTCTTTCAAATCTTTCGCCAATAGGCCTCTGGAACCTTATTTTAGCCATAGATTCTTCGTTTTAACTCCATTTTCATTTATTCTTGCGCCCACGCAATCCTTGCAATGAGTATAGTAGTTTTATCACCTTGTTTTGTTCTGTTTACATTGTTTGGTGTACTGCTTCTTATTTATTGTACTTGTTTGCTTGTATGTGCTCGTGTGATGCGTTAGACGATGCGTAGTTCGAGGAGCCGCATGATCAAAGCTTTGAAGACACCTTTGAGCAGCAGCAGTTCTTTGAGGAAGGCAAGTGGTCCTTGATCATATTCTGGTCCTAATAATTTTCAATATATACACCTTTACTTTATATGCATGCATGTGTCTATAATATAATGGGTCCCAAACTAAGGATGTGCCTAGTTTCAATATACTTCCTTGTTCAAACCTGGGTTACTGGGTAGCTTTTGCTAGTTGCGTATACTTTTGGGCTATTGGTTGGTTAACTTGAATCAAATGCTAACCTGATTTACTTCTTATTCTGGAACTTTTTATGTTGGTAATTAAGATTATTGCATTAATTAGAACATGGAGAACCACCCAGAAAAATAGTACAACCATGAGAACTATATGACTCTGGTCTTGGCTAATTAATTAGAAACCTTAGCTTGTAATGGTCTTACCGAGAGGGCAAAAAGGGGAGTGCATGATGGGGTATAGCTCGGACCTCTTGCGGGAAGATATGTTCCTGGTTTTAAGGCGTCTTTCTCATTGGGGAGTGTTAGGACCACCACAGCCTGAAATCTTAGCGGATCATTGCTAGTTGGGGGATCTTTGTAAAGATCTCGTAGTGTTCCTATGCAATCACACCTTGAAAGTGTGGTATTGTGCATGATCAGTACAACATGGTTGGGTTCAAAGTTCCTTTGAACTTTTACGCGACTTGTGGTAAAAGTGTACAACCTCTACAGAGTGTCTAAAAACTTATATATCAGTCGTGCTCATGATCAAGAGCGGCCTGGACCCTCACATGATAATTTAACTTGAAGATGATCTAAATCGATGTTCTATACTTATGTTGTTGTCACTTATCTCTTTTACTTATGGGTTAATGGTATATACTTATACTTAGTCAATGCTTGGTAATAAAACTTGATCAACTTAAAGTGCTTGTCGCAGATAAACCATGTCAGCTATTCCTTGATCTAGCCTTACATGTCATATAATTTACTCCAGTTGCTGAGTACCAACCATAAGTGTACTCATATTTATTTTATTAAAACTATTGTTGCTCAAAACAGGATAATTGTCCGGAGTTCCCTGAAGATTTCGTGGAGTTCTAGGCGTACTGCTTTTGTGAAGATGAAGTTCTGCTGCTAGTTTAAGACGTTTATTTGATTGATTAAGATTCACACTTTAAGTAATGAAATAAAGTTCTATAATACTCTCTTTGGTTATGACATTGTTTTGGATATACACTTGTATCGTCTATCATATGCGTGTAAACATGATTCTGGCGCACATATAAGATGCATTCGGTTCCTTTTCAAAACTAGGTGTTACACTTATGACGGGAGAGTAAAACATGAACTTTGTGTGTGCGCGCAAATAAGTAATCTTAGTAAATTTGTAAGTATTTTTGAATAGCATGTAATTAATTTTTTTGTTAATAACATGAAAAAGTTTGTAATGATTTAGTCAAGTGGATGACAATTTTTCCGAATCTCACTTAACCATCCTTTTTTGGCCCAATTAATTCGGGTTGAGATAAGGTGAAATATGCTACTTTCTTCTACATGAAAATCTACTGTAGTTGTTGCAATTGAGAAAAAAACATGGAAATAATTAGATAATCTGGCCATATCAACACTACTAATTAAAGATGTAGGGATGCAACTATTGGTCACTCTATGTTGTTTTCCCACACCGTCAATCTTGCTACTAGCGGAACAGATGGCAAACGTAGGACCAAGCAAGACCGCTGCAAGAAAAAATATTAGTAGTACCGGCTGTATGGCCGGGTTAGTACGGATCAGGCTGATCGGTATAGCCTGGCCGGTACTAACTGGAGCGCCATTTAGTACGGGTTGCTACGACCGGTACTAAATGGTCCACCGCCACCCAGAAGAAATGAAAAAAAAAATACGAACCTTCGAGGCCCGCACACGCGCATCGTTATTTTACACAAGTCACGCAAATTTTCACGCGTAAATGCGTGCGCGCGGTCGTGAGGATTCAAACCCACGACCTCCAGCCTCGCGTGTATCTTCTTTACCATCCCACCTATACATCACACGTGAAAGCCCATTTAGTACCGGCTGGTACTAAATGGTGACATGTCTTAGTACTGGTTATTGTCTTGGTCCGATACTAAATGAGCACGCTATTTTAGTACCGGGCCAGAACACCAGCTGGTACTAAAATGTGGTATTTAGTACCGGTCGGTGTCTCGGTCCGGTACTAAAATGGTTCCGTGGGCTTTCAAATTTGAACCCGGTACTAAAATGGCATGGGAGCAACTTTAGTACCGGAACGTGTGGGACAAATGCCCATTTTTCTAGGTGTGGACGTGGATAAACCCTAATCACACAGTAGATTTTGAAGACCGCAATGGTTGTCTATGTACCATGAAGAACTGCCAAAGAAACATCGGCGAGGCCGCACTCCAAGTCCAATCCAGATATGCTTATGCAATACCTTCTGTCATTCTGTCAATATAACTACATTACTACAGCCTTCAAAAGCCTTTTCATCAGTGTTGCCACTAGATAATCTCTAGCGCCGTCCTCTGCATGGTCCCGAACCATCTTCTTCTCCGAGAGGCACAACCGCACAAAGTAGGGCGGGTGAACGGGGATCAATCCTTCTTGTAGAGATTTGTAGAGATCTACTAGTATGTAGTTGTTTAGGTTTTTATCCAGAAAGAAAAGTATTTGTCTTTCCTTGCATTTGTCAATAATGATGATGATTGTGATCTTCTGGTTTTGGTTTTGCACGATATTTTGTGGGTCCAGGGCCTGCAAATCTATAAGGACAGCAAGGAGTCGAGATCCTGTAGGCACACATAAGTTGCACGTAGGGTCTGATCATGTCAACAGAATAGCCTGTATGCTGCAGTTTTTTGCATACCCGATAATTGATACTAATTTATTCACTTATTCATGAATTAATGAGTATTAAGTAACTAGGATGGAATCACGGAGACCTCCAGACGACGCTGCAGAACTGTCGAAGTGATAAAAATATCGATACATTAAATGATGGAGCAGTACTTCTGGAACATTTCCTGTAGCATATATATCCTCAATTTAGGACTTTGAAATGATTTTTCTTTTTTTTTTATCGGGGAACTTCAATATAGTTGTCCCAGCGACAACCTGAACTTGGATCTAAAAGGACTTCTGCAATTACATTAGAATTTTATAAATTGCACTCCAAATTGACATAGACTTCTGCAATTATAGTTGTCCTATCGAATTCCATAGGAAACACCTAAATTTCGAAAAACAATTATAAGTTATTTATTTTGAATGCCTTATATTTCAGAACTTCTGCAATCATAGTTGTCCTATCGATAAAATATTATAAGGCATCTTGGTTTGTCTTAAGTCAAACTATTCTAAGTTTGATCAAGTGTATAGAAAAGAGTAATAATATTTTGAATGTCAATAAGAATAATTATATTTATATTAAAATATATTTTTATAATTTATTTATTTGATATGTTAGATGTTAATATTTGACTAGTTTGATTTAGGATATATAAACGAAATATCTTATATATTGAGGAGTGAGGGAGTATACAACGTCAAGTCATCAACTCATTTCCAAAACACCACAACGTCGATCGAGTTGCAAAACCTTAGTACGGAAAAAATTGATGACATGTAATGTAATAATTCCAATGTAACAGTAGACTTGATCTTATTAATGGCCTGGCCTATGAGTATAAAGAAACGCGGATGCATGGACAAGGGCGTACGGAGGAATCAGGGCATCGGCATGGCGAAGCCAGGCCACACATGCGCCGCCGCGTGCGGCGGCACTGCACTGCCGGCCGCTGCCAGGGCCTCGCGCCGGCCGGCGGCCGGGCCGGGTCATCGCTGGCCAGGCGCCGCGCGCGTGGGCCCGTAGGCCAGGACGGCGCAGAGATAGAGCGGTAGGACCCCCGGCCGTGCACGCAGCAGTGAATGCTTCGATTGTGCTAGCAGCTACCAGCTCGTCAGCCATCAGCGATCGAGGTGTGGTTATGGCTGGCCGATGAAGGAGGAGGAGGAGGAGCCGTGACGCGCAGCTAGCGTGTTAATGGCGCTGGGGGCCTCGATCGTCAGGGCCAGCTTGGATTGGGTGTGTTCGTCATGCTCTGATGCATCGGCGCCATGCGCCCGTGCATGCATCTGCCGAGGTCGACCGATCGAGCTGCGGCGGCCTGCAGCCCTGCAGGGGGGTAGTTGAGCCTTGCACCAATCATCAGGGTTCATTCAGTGTGCCCTGATGGGTTGGGTTGGCAGCTTGTTTTTGTCGTCATCCTTCAGAAGTCAGAACTGGTAACCATGGCGATACAATGGAAGCAGCGTGGCGGGCCATTCCCTTTCAATTTCGTTGCAGTGTTCATGTGTTCTTGGCCATGGTTGATCATCGAGGAATATTACGATTTCATCGCCTAATCTGGCAATTTTGTTGACAACGTATGAAATAAAAGAAATAAAATATTCTAATGTATTCTGTGCAGATTGGCAATGCGATTAGCATGAGAAAACCACACTTATTAGGCCTTGTTCAATTCCTCCCAATTTCCTTGATAATCCATTTAAACAGCATAAAACCTTGAATGTATGAAAAATGTCAAAATAACATGAACCATCACTACCACAAAAATGGTTTTTAGGGGAGGTTGAAAACACATTTGCAGGGGCAGATGCGGAATCCGCTCATGCTTTCCACAGCTACAAATAGCAATTTGCAGCAGCGGGTAATGCGCACGCCCTTATAAACCCATTTCCAAGGCCGGGGAGCCCATGACACACCTCTAGAAATGAGTATCTACAAGTCAATTTTCAAAAAATAAAAAACAAAATCAGAAAAAATCGAGAACAACAGGAATAAAGAAAAAATATCCCAGCCAACCCGCCACGCCACCGTAAGCCCCTCTACTACACAAGGTGGAATTTTTTTTGATAAAATATGCACATTTGCGTTAACTGGAGTTCGAACCGCTTACCTCAAACCTCGCGCGTACCCTCCTCTCCACCACATTACACAATCACTTGTGACTCTATAAGTTATATCTTTTTTGTATTAACTCTGAAATTAATTTATAGGAGCGGGTGACACCATCATCCGTCCCTAGAAATCCATTTCCAGGGCGGGTGACGCCACCACCTGCCCCTGATTTTTTTTTTCTTTTTTTATTCCAAAAATTTATTTAAATCTTAGAATATAATAAAAAATAAAAAATTAAAACTTTTATACTATGATTATTGTGAACAAGCATATTTCAATATATATAAAGGTTAAGATTATGAAAATCTCAAAATATACCTTGAGTTGTATAAGATACTAGTGTGGAGGAGTCGATGAGTTTATGGAGAATGTACATCAAACTCTATGTATAATATTTTGAATCTTCCATGATGATGGAAATTCATATAAAGTATGAGGCTATGCCAATTTACGAAAGATTTAGACCTCTTTTAGCTATAACTATTGATTCGTTTCCTTTTTTGTGCTGAAAACTCATTTAAATCGTAGAATATAGCTAAACACATAAAGAAAATATGAAACTTCTACGCTAAGGCTATGTAAATTATAAGTCTAGAAAAAATAATTTAAAAATATTTCAATATATATATGAAGGTTAAGATTGTTGATAATTCGAGTCTCATGGAAAATATTTTCAGGAGGAGGTGGAGGTGTGATCCCCTCTGTAAATGCGTTTTTAGAGGCGGGTTATGACGTCATCCGCCCCTAAAAATAAATTTTCATGATGCTAAAAAGCTACAGTAATAGTCTCGTATTTGTGAAAGCGGGTCGTATTTTTGGCCGCCCTAGAAAAATAAGAGGGCACTCTTACAAAATATTTTTGTAGTATCCAGGGTAGGATACAATAATGAGAACCTGCACCGCTTAATCTCGTCCAGCTCTATTTTTCCAGACCTTCAAATAAGTTCACCTATGAACTATGGTCAGCGTATAGCTCTGAATAAACCTTTGGTGATTTCACCCATGCCCCCCCCCCCCCCCCCCCCCCCGCGCGATACTGATTTCATTGTTGAAGAACATGTAGCATATGCCATCACTGTTTGATCTTTCCACGTCACAAGGTCGCAACTCACAGAGTCACGAGTTCAAAAAAAAAACTAAGCTGGAATGTAACCTTAATGTTTTTTCTTGAATTGGAAGAGATGCACAAGCGTGTCCAAGATCTCACATGATTTTGGCACACGTTTAGACCTTGTTTAGTTACCCATCAAAAATTTTACACATCAATCACATTAATATTTGAACACATGCATGGTATATTAAATGGAGTCAAAAAAATCGCATTACATAAATCTACTGTAAATCACAAGACGAATCTAATGAGCGTCGTAATTAGACAATAAATTGCTACAGTGTTACTACAGTAAATATATGCTAATGATGGAATAATTAGACACATTAGATTCATCTCACGATTTACGGACGAAATTTGCAATTAGTTTTTTAATTAGTTTATGTTTAATACTTCAAACAAGATTTCATTTCAAAAATTTTACACATGCAACTAAACAAACCTTTACTCTCTCCGTCCCGATTTATCAGTCGCTCGGGAATTGTGAATGTGAGACGATTCCGGTTCCCGAGCGACTGATGAATTGGGACAGAGCGAGTAGGTAGTATGTACGTGCTCCTCTTTATGTGACGAAATCAGATGGTGATATAATTCTTTACTGCCACAAAAGCGTATCGTTCAGTGACGGTAGACTGACAGCTACAGAATCGGTGTACGTCAGCGTGCATCAGCAAAATTATTCTTTGCATATTATCATTACTGATGAAATGCTGCAGAACCCTTTGCCTTGGCTTCATGAAGAAAAATTTTGAAAAAAGAAACCAAAATGCGCTTGAAGATATCCAGATCTTTCCAAAAATAATATGATGCAGTAGCATCTCTAAGCGAAACAGTTGCTGTCCAACAGGACGGTGACGTAAGCGTTACAAGACATGAGGTCAGAACTGCACCACGTTAGTTGGCATCTTTTTCTTTTCTTTGGTTGTTTAATTCCATTTGGGAAGCTTCCCAGCTCGTGCACGAAACTAATTAAAAGGGAGGGCACTGATCAGGGACAAACTAAATCCCCCATCGCGTTCTTGATTCACTGGACTAATGGTGACTTAGGAGGGGACAGGAGGATGCGCACTGGTTTAAGGATGCCTAGCTTAGAGACAGCAGGCTGATGTACTATTAGGGCAGAGCTTTCTGTCTAGCTGTCTGATTTAGTCAGAGATTTGGGCTGACCTTGGGCATGTGGTGCCTAACATTGTTTTTTTTCCAGTTCACACTAAAATTTCTGTAGCTGAATGGCAGCCGTGGCTTTTCCAGATGAACAGCGAACACTTAACAGTAATGTTCGGCACTCATGGACCTAAAATCAGCCAATCATGTCGGTGCAGAGGAGCAGCGTACACTTCAACCAAAGATTGCTACAATGTGCTGCTCAAAACAAATTTTCGTAGGTGAGTGTGACAAGCTTTTCTGATCTGCATTTTTTTCCTTGAATTTTCGCACACGTGTAGGATAACGCCGCATCTCTACGAAAATTACGATGAAATGAAATTATATGATTTGTTCCGTGTCTTCCTCCAATTCTTTTCTTTTTCGAAAAAATAACATACTTGTCCTATGTACACTGAAATTTACAGCGAAACATAGCTAATTCTCCATGGCACAAGGATACTTAATATGGTTGCCATTTACTTAGGAACTACAACCCATACAGGTTAGCACTGAAGTGTTCAGTTTCACATATCCCCACAACCAATTGTGAAAAACAGAATCTTGAATCAGTTACAAGGATGAATTACAAGATGCATCTTTTCTTCAGCCTGACCAGCGCAGGCTTAGCTTTGACCTTTGAGCCTTTGATAGTATTAAAAAAAGGGTGCTGAGTATGGACAGGCAGTGCATTTCATCGATCACAAAGACTAGCCCCTACGGAGTAAACGTGGTTCACAACCCAGACCACTCAAGTATCAGTTCCATGAAGTTTTAACTAGGAAATCTGTTCAGAGAGCACGACACACATGTTTGTTCATACTCCTATTTAGCATCTGATTTCTGCACTGCCATTTAGTTTCTTTGGGTTACCAGCCACAACTATTTCATGATGCTTCCTCTTAGAGGGACAAGAGAAGCAACCATATTACATCACAATCCTACGCTTACTGCTAGATAACAAAGAAGCTGGGAACTCTCAGATGTCAGAATGAGCTGTGTTTACATGAAAACGATGGTGGGGTGAGGTGATAGCATCCATGAAACCTGCAGTTATAATCTTCTCCCCCTATATGTGAACCACAAAGTACCTTTAATTCCTAAAGATCCAGAAATGTAGGAAAGGGGTTAACAAAAATATGAGGAGAAGCAACAAGAGAAGCGGGAGGTGAGGCTCCATCTGCCACCAACGAGAACAGCATGCTAGTGCTACCGATAGCAGCAAAACAATAAGCATCATAATTTGCACCATAATGGTAATAATGAACATCATTGACGTGGCATATAACAACCTCATTATCCAACTCTATTGAGAAATGTGCTATCTCCTAAACAGGTTGAAGTTTGCTTGAGAAGTTGCCATGAGACTCAGCACTATTGTAATTTTTAATGTTGCTCTCCTAGAAGTCACTCTATTACAGTATGACCCAGGGACATAAGGAAAATTCACCAATCAACCTGTTCAACACTGGCCCTTCCTTTTTCTTTCCCGTGACCCATTGTTATAAATAACCATCCATGTTCCTGTATTGCACAACATCCTAATACATCCACTTTTACTTTTCCCACGATCTGTCATATGAACAACAATCAGGCTCTGTCAGTTTAGTTTATCACAATGGGCTGGGAGTTCGTCTTTTCATTGATTATATTGTCTCAACATAAATACTCTAAAGTGCTACATATTAATCCAAGATATGTATATATTTTCACCCATTTCATTTCAAATATACGGAAGAACAGCGAAATGCATCATTGTGGACAGAGATGCGTCAACTAGGTACTGCAAAGGTATCTCTCGTATTACTTTACTTGCGAACTTAATATTCTTACATGTACAACTGTTTGTGTACTCAATTGTAGGCTTAAAAATTCTAGACTTTTAAGAGTAGTAAAGTACCTTTATAACATTCCACAACCAAAGAACTAACATATTCATCAGTTGAAAGCTCCTGAAACTGCATAAATGAAGTCCAAGAAACCAGTTCCCTTGAGAAGACCCTTGCCAGTTAAAAGTTCAAAATCTATCAATAAGAGAAAGCCGATTATAGCGGCTTTTCCATTGATAAGTTCATTGGCGCTGGTGAAACCGAATCCTCCAACATCCTCATCAACTATCATTCTCACCTGAAAATGTAAAGGGATATAAGCTGGAAATAGAAGTTCAATCGAATTCTCATTTTACCGAAGAAGTAATGGATTAGACTAAAGTTAATTAGAAATGCAGGAATCATCTGGAACAGAAAAAATCTGTCTGAAGATGGCCCTTAAAGTAAGAGTGATCAATCGGACAGAAAAAAACAAATACCTCTTCCACATTGACATCTGATGCGGTAACCCCAGGTTGAGCTTTCCCACTGAATATAATCTCAGCTGACCCTGCACTGTCAGCCCCACTGATGCTGATGTAGATGTTTTCATCGTCTGTTTTCACACGGTAAGTGAATAGTTTCCTCAAAGCAGGCGTAAGAGCCCTGAGAACAGGGTTTTTGGGATACCATTCCTTTATTTCCCCAGTACGAAGATCAAATGTACTATCTGTTGATGGGCAAATAATGCAGCCATCCTGAAAGACAAACACACACACACACACACACACACACACAAGGTCAAATCTTTTCAAAAGACAATAAAATTATCTCATCTAAGTAAGTTATAAAGAAAATATTATTAAAATTTTGCTGTCCATAGAAGTCAATGGAAAAAAAAAGCATACACTTCGTGGGGCAGCAATGTGTACTAGACACAATGTGTGAGAAACCTTCAAGAATCTCCAGAGACAGACTTTAAAGTTAAAAAAGCTTGATATGGCTGAACAAAAGGCTACCTCAAACATTTTATATTTCTAATATGCACAAAAAGCAGAGGTGATGTATAGGCAAGATTCAGGAGGTTTTGGAACCAATAAAGCTTTCCAGAGCACTTCTAGCGTCACATTTGTAGATGCATGTAAGTGAAATCACTTGAAAATGCATTTATGTGCGGACAAAGTAGGCATAAAGTTGATAGTTTGTCACACCAAGCACGCAATTCTGAAGTACCTGTGTAACTTCTTTTGAAACTCTAGAACCAGGTAGGGAAGTTTATAACAGGGGAATGTGCAACTTGTTTGAAACTATAGTGAAGTTGATCGGTTTGGCCTTATTAACATTCCAAATTTCAACCCAACCTTAAGAGTACTGCGGTTCATGGCTGCCTGACTGCATACTTCGAAACGGTATTCAGATTTCAGAACATACAAATAAGCTATGCGCGGCTCCGCCAGGCATTCCGCCGAGCAGGTTGCTAGTGCCGGCAACGCACCTGCGTGAGCTTTGCGTTGAGGAGGCCCTCGGTGTAGGCACCCTCGGCCGGCGAGCGGTTCTCGATGGCGAAGACCTGGTCCTTGTACCAGAGCAGCAGGATCTCCTCCCCGTCCTGCACGATCACGCGGCGCTCCCCGCGCGGCAGCGCAGCAAGCGGCACGACCGGCACCCACGACGCGCCTCCTCCAGCCGCCTCCGCCGCGGCCGGCGCGGCGGAGGGCTCGGCCCCGGACACCTCGGCGGCGCGGCAGGCGAGCCTGTAGCGGTGGTGGCACGCGCGGAGGGAGACGGCGGCGGCGAGCAGGTGGTGGCGGGCGCCGGGGCGGCGGCGGCGGAGGAAGGAGGACGAGGCGGCGGCTGCGGCGGCGGTGATGGCTGCCATCGGGTGGGGAGTGGAGGTGGAGGCAGGCGTGCGGGAGGGGTGGCCGTGGGGTTTGAGGTGGAGGAGGAGGAGGAGGAGGCGGGGGCCAGGGTGGTGGTGGTGGTGTGGAGCGCCCATGGCCACAGGTTGGGGATAATGGCGCCAAAACGCAGCGTGGGGAAGAGAAGCGGACACATTTATAGGTTCACCTCCAGTGGCAGCCTGCGTGGCCTCAAACGGTCAAACCAGACTTGTGTTTGTGCCGGCCCAGAAGAAAAAGAAAAAGGCCGGGTGGTTTCGGGCCTACAAAGAAAATGCTCACTCTGGACCCGCCTAGTGCACGGCCTGCGGCCCAGTTAACTCTGATGGTGATGCTCAAAAAAAAAAAATAGTTAACTCTGATGGTGACGCCACAAGCCCACAACAGCCTCTATCAAGAAAACAAGGGGAAAAAAAGAATGTTCCTCTCCTGTGCTTTGTGGAAACGTAAACCTAAGAATCTTGCCAGTGTGTTCAAAAATTCAATTGAGGTGAAGTTCTTGTTCATGTTTGAATGGCAAAGTGAAAAGGCATAACTTTGAAAGGTAGGGCTACTTTTAACATTTTAGATTGCTTTATACCAGTGTAAGTGTAACCACTGTTCCGACCCTGCTCAATTGGGAGAGCTCGCCTTGTCTTCATCCCGGAGTAAGAGTTTCCGGAAGGTGAATCCATGGGGAAGAACTCGCTAAAGGTTCCACTTTGCCCTCGGAGGGTTTGTTCAACGACCCACTTGGCTGCGCAGACAACGTGTTCGATGGAATGCCTAGGAGAGGAGGCCTGTTGGTTGTTTTCGTCAGAAGAGGTAACGGTAGATGCATGATCCATTCTTTTGCATTGTGGACGTGCAATTAAATATCTCTTCTTTTACGTTGCAGATCAATCGAGTATCATGTAGTTTAGGGTCAGTTCCATTGAAGGCTTCCGTACAAAGAAAAACAGAAGATATTGTTTAGGACAACTATATCGCTCTTCGGATGTTGTATATGCAATATTATATATATATATAGGCATTATTTAGGACTTGGCTCAGTTGTCCCGTATGCCTGCTTCTCTGCAGTTTTCTAATATGGAGGTGGTCCTGTTGCAATAGCTTGTACTTATCCATTTCCACCTAACTCAGCTGACCTTGCATAATAGTATCTTCTCCTAGCTGTGTTGGTGCTTGCGGGTTGAAGCCCATAGGTGCCAAGGAAGGTTTCTCTCCGACAACCATCCCCTGCCTCTTGCTTCTGTTCTTCTTAGGCTGCAAATGTCTAGCGTCGGAGCTTCAGGTGACCCAGACGGCAACAGTCGATGTTGATGCCTCGCCGGAGCTTGCTCGGAAGATCCCTGATACACTATTTGGGGTGTTTTTTGAGGTGAGGCAGTAGTTTCTTGGTAGCATATTATCAGAACAATCCATTCTCCTTTAGTTCTTGCAATAATTAGCCAGGTTATTCTGTAGGAGATCAATCATCCTGGAGACGAAGGCGACCAAGTGGCTTAGTGAGAATGTCCCCGAGTTGCCGAGCTGTCTCGACATACTCGAGCTTGATCTGTCCTCCATCGACGCAATCACGGATGAAGTGAATCTTTGTGTCGATATGCTTGCTTCTGTCATGGAGGACAGGGTTCTTTGCCAAAGCAATGGCGGATTTGTTGTCCACCATTAGGGCTGGTGCTCGAGCTTCATCTCCAGTGAGCTCTGCCAGCAGCCGCCCCAGCCAAACTCCCTGATAGCACGCCGTCGCCACTGCAATGTACTCTGCTTCGCAGGTGCTCAACGCGACGACCCTCTGCTTCACAGACTGCCAGGAGATTGGGCACGCTCCAAGGAAGAAGAGCACGCTCGTCGTGCTCCGCCGCCCATCAACGTTGCCCGCCATGTCACTGTCGCTGTAGCCGATCAGCTCCAGCACTCCTCTGCTCCTCCTTGGGTAGATGAGCCCGTAGTCGCGCGTCCCGGCCACATAGCGAAGCAGATGCTTGACCGCAGCGAAGTGATCCTCCTGTGGCTCCGCCATGAACCGGCTCACGTACCCCACGGCAAACCCGATGTCCGGTCGCGTATGCGTGAGATAGTGCAGCCCGCCGACGATGCTCCGGTAGCTCGTGGCGTCCACCAAGGGAGCAGGGCTGTCCTTTGACAGCTTCAGCTTCTCCTCCATGGGCGTTTGGCATGCCCTGCACTCGCCTAGCCCGCTCCTCTCCAGCAGCTTCCTTGCGTAGGCGCTCTGGCGGAGCATGATGGCGTTCTCGCTCTGCTCTACCTCTATCCCGAGATAGTAGGTGAGCAAGCCGAGATCGGACATGCGGAACATCGTCTTCATCTCCCGCTTGAAGTCGTCAATGTCACGCTGCTCCGACCCAGTGATGATCAGGTCGTTGATGTATACGCCGACGATTAGCCGCCCGCGCCCCGTCATCTTGGTGTAGAACGTGTGCTCGGTGATGCATTTGGCGAAGCCAAGGGACTCCAATGTCGCGTCCAGCTTGGCGTTCCAAGCCCTCGGCGCCTGCCGCAGCCCGTACAGAGCCTTGCGCAGGCGGAGCACCTTGTGCTCGCTGCTAGGGACGGCGAACCCCGGCGCCTGCTGCACATAGAGCTTCTCCTCCAGCTCGCCATTGAGGAAGGCGGACTTCACATCAAGGTGGTGAACACGCCAGTTCTTCGTTGCTGCCATCGCAAGTAGCAGGCGCACGGACTCCATGCGCGCCACCGGAGCAAAAACTTCCTCAAAGTCGATGCCCTCGCGCTGCACGAATCCTTTAGCAACAAGCTGGGCCTTGTGCCACACGACCTCGCCGCGCTCGTTGCGCTTCACCTTGAAGACCCATTTCAATCCAATTGGACGGCACCCAATCGGTGGATCGACGAGCTCCCATGTCTCGTTCTCCTCGATCGCCACCATCTCTTCCAACATTGCGGCCCGCCAACACTGCTCCTGCTCTGCCGCCGGAAAGCTGGGTGGCTCCTCCGCGCTGCCCATGTGCAGCTCGAGGTCGTCCAGCACGCGGGCCGCCTGCCCGGGTGGACTTGTGTCGCCGACGAGGTCATCCACCGTGCGGAACCAAAGTGGTTCACCGGAGCACTCGGCATCGACGTTCGCGGAGGTGCTCGGCGGAGGCGTGACGAAGCGAATCGACAACTCGGTGCTTGTTGCGGCAGAAATCGGGGTTGCCTGCCCCGCGGGTGACATCTGCGGCGTCCCCTGCTTTGTTCCAGGAGCATAGGAGGCAGCTTCCCCTGGACTCGCCGCCGTGCCCGATTCCTCTGCTTCCAAAGTAGGGGAGGCCCCACCTGGGCTCTGCACCCCTCCACCACCACGACCCAGCTCCCCTGCACCGGAGTATTCCGTGTACTCTACGGTGAAGGAGCTGCTCAGGCCACCTGGGATTGCTTCCCCGTCGCCGGACTCCGCCCAGTCCCAGCTCGCCGCCTCGTCGAAGACGACATCCCGTGACACCACCACGTGTCTTGCCTGCAGATCATAGAGCCGATAGGCCTTGCTGCCGCGCTCGTATCCCAGGAACACCATGGGGGTGCTTCTGTCCTCCAGCTTGGCCAGGTTCGGCTTCGTCTTCTTCACGTGACTGACACAGTCAAACGTGCACAGGAAGGAGACGTCGGGCTTCCTCCCGTGCCATGCCTCAAATGGCGTTGTCCCCTTCAAGCTCTTGGTGGGCGCGCGGTTTAGGATGAACACCGCCGTGCTCACCGCCTCTCCCAAGAACGTCGCCGGCACTTTCTTGGCCTTGAGCATGCTCCTAGCCATGCCGACCACCGTCTGGTTCCTTCTTTCGACGACGTCGTTCTGCTGCGGTGAGTAAGGCGCAGTGAGATGGCGCTCAACGCCTTGTCCCGCGTAGTAGAGGCTGAACTCGATCGAGGTGAACTCGCCGCCGCGATCTGTTCGCAGTACGCGCAGCTTCTTCCCCGTCTCCGTCTCCACCTGCGCCTGGAACATCTTGACCGCCGCCGGCGCCTCATCCTTGCTTGCCAGCAGATGTACCCACATGAACCGGCTGCAGTCGTCCACCAGGAGCAGGAAGTAGCGCCGCTTTCCATGCGTCCCCGGCGTGATTGGCCCGCAGAGGTCGCCATGGACGAGCTCGAGGATGTCCCCGGCGCGGAAGCTCGCCTTCTTGGGGAACGGGGCTCGCCGTTGCTTGCCAGCAAGACAGCTGTCGCAGAGCTCGCCACGTGCTCAATCAACGGCAGCCCTCGCACCATCTGCTGCCTCGCCATCCTGGCTAGAGCATCAAAGCTCAAATGGCCGAGGCGTGCGTGCCAGCGCCACGCGTTCTCGTCGTGCCTTGCAGCCAGGCACACTGAACGCATGATGCGCAGCTTCAAGGTGTACAACCGGTTCTTGCTGCACTTCACCTTGGCGAGCAGCTTGCGCTCGCGATCGCGGATGTGGAGCACGCCTCCATCGATCAGCACCTGGCATCCCCGCTCGTCCAGCTGACTGATGCTGACGATGTTGCTGCGGAGCTTGGGAATGAAGTACACGTCCGTGAGCGCCTTGTGCTCGCCGGACTTGCACTGGAACACAATCGTGTCGCGGCCCCGGATGTCGACGCCGGAGTTGTCGCCGAACTTCACCGTGCCGACGATGCCGGTGTCGAGCTCGGAGAAGGCCGTGCGGTTCCCCGTCATGTGGTTGCTCGCCCGGGAGTCCAGGTACCACAACTCCTCTACTCCATCCCCTTCTAGCCCGAGGTTGACCTGTGCGCGCATTTCGTTGAGCACCACGCGTGCGCGCTGGTCCTCCTCTGATTCGGCATTGATGGCGCACACCTGCGCCATGAGCAGCGCAGGTTCCTCCTCATCTTCCGCCACCGCCAGGTGCGCCTTCTCCCGGCGCTTGGGCTCCTTGCAGTTACGGGCCCAGTGCCCGACCTTGCCACAGTTGCGGCACCGGTCCTTGTCGGAGACGTGACTGGCGTCGTCCTTGCCGCTGCTAAACATCTTCCACCGCGGCTTGCCACGCCTCCTGCCGCGCACGCCGCCACCACCGCCGCCGCGCGAAGCAGAGGAGCCTTCCCCCTGCTTCCGCTCGCGCACGCGCGCCGCCCACTACTCTTCTGTCATCAGCAGCTGGCCGTCGGCGGTCGTGCGAGTGGGCTCCTCAGCGCGGTCCTCGACCGCCTTCAGCCGCCCGGTAACCTCCTCAATCGAGAGCTCTTTTAGATCGAGCAGCGTCTCAATCGAGAGCGCGAACTGCGCGAACCGGGGTGGCACGACGCGCAGGTACTTCGCCACCGCCTCCTCCTCGTCGATGGTGTCCCCCACCTACGCCAGCTGACTCACCAGAGAAGTCAGCCGCAGCGTGAAATACTCGACAGCCTCGCCGTCACGGAACGCGGTGGCCTCGTACTCCCGCCGGAGCTGCTGCACCTTCGCCTTGCGTACGCGGTCGCCGCCGAGCCGCATCGTCTTCAAGCTCTCCCAGGCCTCCTTGGCGGAGTCCTTGGCGCCGAGCGTGGTGATGTACTTCGACGGCACCGATTTGAGGATGGCCTCCATGGCCATTGGATCCTCTTCTTCATCGGCCGCGCCCGTGGTCATTGCTGCCCACAGCCGGCGCGCCTTGAGCATCACCTTCATCAGCACCGCCCACTCGGCGTAGTTGGTGTGGGTAAGCATGGGGTACTGCGCGCCGCCGACGTCCCTCACCGTCTTCTTGATGACGTAGGTCATCAACCCTTCCTGGCGTCCATCCGCCGAAGAAGGTCGCGCGCCGGAGGTAGACATGGCCATCGGACTCCAACTCAGGCTCTGGTACCACTTGTTAGCTTTACCTCACCTCCCAAACTCAAACTCACACTCACAGCTCACACCCGAGAGGTAGAAGAAGATGAGAGAACCTAGAGCACAAATATTTTGTGCTTCTTGAACTTAGTTGAGCTACAGCTGCTCTTCTACTTTATAGAAGCAATATCTAGTACATTCATACTTGAGTACTGCTACCAACTACACTACTTACTACTAGTACTATGTACAAGATAGGGCATACAGCCCCTTACTCATGTCACTGCTGTCCTATACGATAGGCAGTAGACAAGGAGCTCTACCTGCTCCATTGACTGTGAGAGAGAGAAAGAGGTACAAGGGGTTGATCAATTATGCAACCTATACCGACTCTAAGACTTTGTTTTCCATGAGGAGCACATTTGACAGAACATCTTGTGAAGGACCTAAGGTAAGTCTTAATTTGAATTGCTTTCACCTTCATTTGTCAGGAAATCCTTATGAAACAACCTTTATAATTTTCAGGACTTTCATGTCATTGCACTTGGAATGTTATGATAGTCTTATAAGGCCTCCTCCAAAGGCTGGCTCTTAGCCTGCTCATAGAATTTTTTAGTCGATAAACAGTGCTAAAAGTGAAGAGCTATGTCTTGTTCAAGAGATAGTCTTTTACACGAACTTCGAGATTGCAAGGGGGATGACATATACGGTCATTCATGTTATGAGCTATGTGCTAAGAGCCAGATTATTGGAAAGGTTATCTCTTAAAGTGCTTAGAGCTAGGTACTAGCTCATAACTTTGGAGGAGGCCTAAGAGTCGTCTAATGTTATATAGTATTGGGTAAAACTTAGGGTACATCCACTCAGGTGTCTAAGGTTCTATTATGCAACTAAATTATTCTTACAACTCTTTGCTCCTAATCCTTGCAAAAAGGAAAAGAAAAAACAGAGCATGAATATGATTCAAATTCATTTCTAGATTGTAATTGTAAGAGACTGAGGATTATGTGTAGCTTAAGTGATGATTGTGCATGATGTGATATTATTTACAAGTTTTGGAGACCTTTGGGAAATAAGTTGCTTTCTATTTTTGCTTATTTACATCATAATGCATGCATGGTTGCACAAACAAATTCTGGTTGGACAATAAATATCTTTCCGAATATGATTCATGATTTCGTGCGCAGGCTTTTGTTAGTGAGTATGCAGTTTGGAAAAGCGACGCAGGTAAAGGAAGTCTTCTTGCTTCATTGGCAGAAGCTGCTTTCCTAACTGGATTGGAGAGGAATAGGTGCGGTTTGTTTGGTGAACACACCTGCATATTCATGCAGAAGTTCTAGATGTTATCTTTGTTCATCTAGTCACAATGAAGGGTCTACTCTTGTTTCAGTCGCCATGATTCTATTTACTGAAAGTTGCATGACCTCTTGTTGATTCGTTGCAGTGACATTGTTCATATGGCCAGTTATGCACCACTGTTTGTAAACGCCAACGACAGAAAGTCAGTATCTATGTACAGCCTCATGCTTTCGGTGGTTCTTGTGCTCTTGTCGATTAAACATTGTGGTATCCGTGTTTGAATAAAACCAGGTGGAACCCGGACGCTATTGTCTTCAATAGCTGGCAACATTACGGGACTCCTAGTTACTGGATGCAGACGCTATTCCGTGAGTCCAGCGGGGCTATAGTTCATCCAATCACAATCAACTCCAGATACTCTGGGTCTCTAGCAGCATCTGCAATTACTTGGCAGGATTCAGGGAATAGCTTCCTGAGAGTAAAGGCAAGTAATATTTCCTGCATTGGCATGTATCATTTTTTAAAGAAAATGGAAAATATCCGGCCTCTACGACCACACACAGCCAAGTTCTTACAATAAGTTCAGCTTAACAGCTGATCACAAATAAATAGGAAAAGAGTGCATAAAAAAGAAAGTAATTGTGTATCTGAAGGACCAATTTGTAACATTTATCTCGAAAGCTCTTGTGCAGATTGTAAACTTTGGATCACATGCTGTAAGAGTCAGAATCTCCGCAACTGGACTTGGCGCTAGCGTCAATGCAGTAGGATCAACCGTCACAGTTCTCACATCCGGCAATGTGATGGATGAAAATTCTTTTAGTCACCCACAGAAGGTAATCAACATTTTCTCTCTTGCGTCTGTATGACCTACCAAATGTGTTGCCATGTCTCAGAATCCATTGCTGCCTGGGGCTTATCTGAATCCAGCGGTTGCTTGCTAACAACGGTGCAGGTCGTGCCAGTCAAGAGGCAGCTGCGGAATGCAGCAGAGCAAATGCGTGTCAAGCTGGCTCCTCACTCGCTCACATCATTTGATCTTGCGCTGGCTCAGTCCAAACTTGTCACTCTGGCGGAGAAAGACGACGGATATTTGAGATCTAGAGTTTGAATACCGATATATATTATCAGCAATGGGAGAATTTAGTATCTTGAGAATAATGCAGCGTGTACTATAACACCGACAACATACTCTGTTAATTCCAAGTTATAGTTCACTTTAGTTTTGTCCTCTGTTAAACTTTGCTACATTTGACCATGTTTATATAAAAAAACATCAATATCTACAACACCTAATTAGTTTAATCTAATATAGTGTGTACTATATAAAATATTTCTTGATAATGCATTTATTTGGTGATGTAGATGTTATTATATTTTTCTTTAAATTTGATCGAAGTTAGACATGTTTGAAGTAGAACAAAGATAAAGTGAAATGTATTTTGGAGTGGATGGAGTAGTACATAAACACTACCCGGAATTAAAATAACACTAGAATTTATGTGCTTTTCATGTATCCAGCGTTAACTACTGAAACGTAAAACTGCTCATAGTATATTGAATGTTTGATGCGGAAAGGGGATTGCCGCAGAGGGAACACATGACATGGAGTCTGATGGCCTATCGTTTGGCAATGGGGTAGCTGATTATTAGGCATGAAGCCACTCCTCATTTTCATTTTCATTAAATAGTATACCATTTTAGCACTTTTTATGATGTGGTGAGTAATTAATTAATAAGGAGAGAAATGAAAGGCATTTTATCTAGATAAAATTTTCCAAGACTATATATGAAATATATTGAAATTGCTATTGGAGGGTAGTAAATGGGTTTTATTTCATCCGACCAATGTTAGTTAACCTATGAAATCGTAAAATAAAATTTTGGAACAGATAGATAAATACATAAAACATTGCTTGTAGCATGGAGGGGACATCACCAAAAAAGGAGGATATATGGTTGCTTGAAAACATGCCTGCATATCAAAAGATGAAGGAGGTCTAGACATCATAACTCTCATGATGACACAAAATACATCTCTGCTGCTAAAATTCCTTCATAAATTTTATAACCATGCATGTGTATCTTCCCTGGGTACATTTTAATATCGAAATGTTTGTATGGGAATGGTGGCCCTCCTCATTCTTCTAGAATGTAGGATCATTCTGGTAGAAGGATGTGATGTCCCGCACAGGTAGCTTCTTCATGATTGCTTACAGTAAGATTCAGCAAGGAACAACAGTGTCATTTTGGCCTGGCAAGATCTTTGGGGCCTGGGTGTCCTGAAATGGAGATTCCCCCAATTGTTTTCCTTTGTGAGAAAAGAAAATATCTCAGTGATTAAGTTTCTTAGTAATTCTGTGGAAATAAACTTCAAGAAATGTTGCAAAACTTGAACAGAGCTGAGGCAAGTCATGATGAGTGGATCTACATCTAGGGCACGTCTGATTTTACCTGCCAAAAAGCCTATAAAGCTTTGTCTGGTTCCATCCCAGCCTCATGTCTATTCAAATGGATATGGAAATCGAATGTGCAAAACAAACACTATTATATTTCTTCTTGGCTCCAACCGCCCTCTTGAGCCTCGCACTCCATCTCGCGACTCCTCATCTCCATCCTCGAGGGGCTCGTTGCCCCCATCCACGTCCGCTGGCAGGTGGCCTCCATCGACCTCGCCGCTGCTCCTTGTTTGTCTCCTTATCCGACGGTATGTTCAGCTTGTTGCCTTGATATATGCACAATTTCCCCTCTCCTCTAGCTATGGTACACCAGCCACTAAGGTGTCACCGAGCTCATTCAATAATTTCAACATACATACTTTTTTCAATGTATCTAGACATAGCATATATCTAGATGTATAACAAACGCTATGTATCCACAAAAGAAAAAGCGGCTCATAATTTGGAATGGAGAGAGTAACTTTTACGCCGTGCTTGGGCGGGGCCGCCATGAAGTCTTGGGTTCCTTTTGGCTGCCACTCAGCTACCACCCGAGCAAGCTTACTACCTGGGCCAGGCATTACACGATCACCTGCATAGAGACTTCTGTGGATCATCGCCATCGAACCAACACGCGTTCACAATCGTTTTGTTTATAGGAACTCCGGATCAGTTGTGGATGCGCACATTAATGGCATCATGTGAACTTCAGGATGCATGGAATCCCTGTAGCATAATCAAATCGCTGGGTCAGCTCTTGCTTCTGTCTAAACAACAATCCTAATCCAACTGATCTGACCTACACACATGCACTGGACTAGTACTGGAGGAATCTGATCCGGATCGTGCTTGATTTTAATTATTTGTTGCTGCTGATTTGGCCGGCAGTACACCGCCTGTTCATTGGAAATAAATACCCATCTCAAATGTTGGCTCGTTGCATCGTCCACAGGCTACACTTCTCTGCCCATATAGCTTCATTCCCCTGATCCATGCTGTTCTGATCGGGGGAGACGTCGTCGACTACCTCGTCTTTCTGTGTGGAAGGTGCGCGCAGGGCGCAGCGAAGGATGGGAGAGTGTCATCCAGGTTAGTGCATGCATGATGCTAGCAGGGAAAGAAAGACAATACAAATATAGTCCATGCCGCTGGAAATTTTCTCTTCAAAAATATATAGTAATCAAAGGAGTTCTAATTGATGCCATTCTAAACTTTGCTGTTTATTATCCTGCACTTTGATCTTTTTTTTTCTATGAAGAAACTGTACTCCGAGCTCATATTGGCAATCAATAACATCTATATGGAAATAGATACACTTGTTACTTTAGGTTTTGCAGAAATGGATCAAGAATATGAAGCCCTGGAGTGCGCATTAGTTGATCCAAGAGTGGAGCTGTTGGCGCTAAAATCGGCCAGACAGGAATCGGCCGATGGTCTTCAGCGTCGGACACACGACCCGGGAGAATCTGTCGCCCTGGTGCGGTTCGCGCGGCGTGCCAGTCAATCTGACCTGTTGATTGACAAGGAAATAAAAGTATTAAATTCCAGGCGCTCCGATCGGCTGGAGTTCCGATCTGTCCTGAAGAGCGCGTTGGCGAATCGGCCAATTTGCTGTGAAGATGATCGGCTATGGATCAGCCGATAATCGCGTAATAATTGCAAAGAAAACTGCTGGAGCGATCTGAACAATTATTACAGATGCAACACTTGAAATAGATCTAATCGGCTGTAAGACGATAAATCGAAGAATAGCGATGACGAAGCCGATAGTTCCAATCTCAAGCTGGATAACTGGTGGTAATACTAGAACAACAGGTAAAACTTGCAATTCTAGTAAAATACCGATAACTGGTGAATAAATCCAAACAAAACCACAGCAATGCGCCCGTAGTTAAAGCTCGGATGTTACTCGATAAGCGGAACCTACCAATTGGCCGGAGATCAAGTTGATGCAGCCCTACCAATCCATACGAACTCGTGAAAGAAGAAAAAGTATTGGCGAAGTCGCCGACTTGAAAGTAAATTGCTGGAAAAAGTAGAAGTATTGTTGTTGATTGATGTGTTGATATTTTGCAAAGCCCCGACGACTCCTATTTATACCCTTAAACTAGGACTCTTGGTCGATTACGACTTCATACAACCTTATTTAAAACAGGAAAACTACTATATCTATAATATCTTTAAAAAGGAAACGGAAACCCGCAGAATCCTCCGCCGCCGTCTCCTAAATCAATCAGGACTTTTCCAATTGCTTCTTGACCGAATCAGCATCGCTCCGTTGACCAACATCAAGCCACTTTTGACCGGGATCCTCTGTTGTGGCTCCAATCCGCTGGCGCAAGCTGTATCACCAATCGGCCGATTTCCAACTGTTACCTCCATCGGCCGATTCCTTACAGTAGCCTTCAGATCTGCCGCATCGGCCAATCTTCTTCTCCTGACGCCGATTCAACACGTGTCAAAATCTGGCGTCAACACATGCCCCCCAGTTTCGGAGTAAAACATAAATTTTTCTTCGAAACTCTTTCTTTAATCTTTTTTCTCCGAAACAGGCGCAGTAAAAATCTCCTTCCGTTCCGCGGTCTTCTGCATAATGATTGCAATTTCCTAGGACCGAGCACGCGAAATGACCGCTCCCCTGGAATTCGTGTAGACGGCGCGGCAAAAATACCGCCTTTACCCTTGCTCTCCCGGATTATCCTTAAGTATTGGCATTCTCCGCCTACTTTTCCCCACGAACCTAGCATCTTCTTCCAGCGAACCACTGCTCATCTTCCTCCCGAGCCCTCTCGATCTCCAACCGCTCCCTCCGGCAATCTCGCTTGCAATCTGCTTCAACTTTCCCAATGGCGTCACCATCAGCAACCTCTCCAACCACGGAAGCTCTGTCGGCAACCCCTTCAGCGGCGGCAGCCCAATCGGCAGCTCAACTGACGGCTCCATCGGCGACGATGAGCTTCATTCCGGAGGTAATTATCCAAAATTTCCCTCTTTTGATTTTCCACTGCTTCAGTATTTTCCGGATCCCTTCTCGGTTTTTTTTCCTTTTCCTCCTTTTTTAGGCATTTAGGCACCAGATCACCATCCCTCTTTCAGAATCCCCCGATCTTATCTGCTTAGGCCCCATGGGGAACCCCGATCCAACTGACCTGATCAATCTAGAGACTCACAGAGTTCCGTTCAAGCAATCACCCATGGACCTAGATCAGTGGGTAGGTGCCTTTAGGTCCTGGCCGAATGAGACCCCCGGCTGGAGAGAATGGTACCAAAGAATAGCCAGGTCTAGGAGAGTTCAGTGGGATGAACTAAAAATCGGCCAATGTATAGACCTCTCTCTGTCCCAGATGGAGAAAAATGAACCCTTGGTCATGGCAGCTTCTTACTTCTGGTCCGACGCACTCAATGCGTTCCTCTTTGGACATGGACCCATGACTCCAACTCTGGCCGATGTCCTGTTGTTGACCGGCCTTGACATCTCCTCCTCTGATATCCCCTTTAACTATCTGATTAAGCCATCACATCGGCTAGAAACCAAAGGAATCGGCGGATGGAAGGGGTACATTAGTAAAAATATGAAGACTGGGACAGTTTCAGAGAGAGAGCATACTGCGTTCTTGATGATGTGGCTGGAGAAACACTTTTTCTGTGGCAGAGCAGTTGGACCTTCTTCTAACACCCAAGCCTTAGCAGAAGCTCTATCACTAGGATCGGCCGTTCCCCTTGGAAAACATCTGTTGGGATTGGCAAACCACATGATGCACCAAATCGGCACTAAGCTGTCAAAAGGGGAGCCGATTGGGAACCCTGGCGGTCCGTGGTGGTTCATTATTCTCTGGCTCAACCTATATATGAGCAAGGTCTCCCAGCAACGAGTAGAGACCAAAACTTTTCCCAACATTGAGTCAGAGGAAAATCCAACCGTCCGACGACGCTGCAGATCCTTTGGAGAGGCGGCATCGGCCTTCCCTGGCTGTCAGTTTAGTGCTGCCCGTACGGCTGAATATTTCAGATGCTTCTACAATGGCCTCAGTGAAGAGACTGTCAGGTGGCATCCATATCAGGCAGTAGAGCCGATTTTTGAACTTCCCATCAGCTACGACTTCTCCACTCATACTTTTGATAGGGAACTTATGGATATCCTGATTAAGCCAGGGATTTTGCCAGCCAACTTCTTCTCTGGAAAGGACTCTCCCACATATGAGTTCTATAATCCATCGGCTGCAGCAAGGCAACTGGGCTTTGGCCAACTGCCGATTCGGATTTACTTCGCCGGTCAAGCAAAATTCAGAATGAACTGACCAAGAGTCTTGACTACAATCGGCTGTGCGACTTAGTGCCAGATTCTATCACCATTGACCTGAACAATTGGTCAGTGGCCCCTTTTGCCGCTCAGCAATTTAAATTATGGTGGGCAGAATGGAAGCAACACCTCTTCTGCAAATCTCCATCAACATATTGCAACATTCTGGACCCAGAGAACATTGACCCAAATGCAGCGGTATGTCCTTTCTCCCAGCCGATTTTAATACTGTCTCTTTCCATACTTTCATCTTACCATTAACTTATATTTATCTTCTTAGTCTGAAAGCCAAGTCCCTCCGATGCGGAGCCGAAGCGGCAGGCCGATAGAGAACAATCATCCATATACGCCATATCCACTCATCGGCTTTCACGCTCCAACCATCAAGGATATCGCCACTGGCCGATTGAAATGAGCACCGAAGAGGCCAACCTTGAAGACAACAAGCCGTCGAGTGCGTGCCCGTATCGGATCGACTGACCAAACAGCGGTAGCATCGGCCGAAACTCCGATTCCTTTATCTTTGCCAGCTACCGAGATGGCCGGTCCTCAAGTTACCGCAGAAGTCGGAGCAGCTGCGGCATCACTGCTAGTGGAAGCTGTTCAGGTAATCTTGCTTATTTCATATATCTTTTAAGTGCTCCACTAACACTAACTTTTTCTTTCTGCCAGGCTGCACAAGCTGTTCCAACACAGTCCCCCCAGCAATCGGCCACTTCCCAAGTAGAAGCTGAAGCTCCAGCAACTCTTCCCGTCGAGGTAGATAATCTGTTACCTCAATTTCTCGATATTCAGAGGACTTAACTGATCCTGATGCAGGCCGATTTAGGTATGCTGACTGTAGCCCCACAACAAACATCGGCCAGAGGCATGGCAAATATCTCATACCATCTTATTTCAATTACCCATAGTATACTCACAGGATCCGTTTTCCATAGCTTTTCAGAATCGGCAATGATAGCATATATTTCACCACATCATCTTTGCATATAACTATGCATTCTGCCGATAACAAATAGTGCCTGAGCTTGGTACACGAGAAGTATAAACACAAGCACAGCCGCTCCACCAGGGAATATCTTATTTCGGCGTCCAGGAGTCTTCTGCTGACATAATATACTACCCATTCTTTCTCTTCGAACTCCTGTACCAACGCCGATCCAATGGCCGTTCATCAGCCGATAAATATAATTTGAACGGCTTACCAGGCTGTGGCGGGACTAACACCAGGGGTGAAATCAGATATTGCTTGATGTCTTCCAACGCTCTGCGTTGTTCTTCTCCCCATACAAATTCCTGATCGGGCTTTAATTTCAACAAAGGAGTAAAAGCTCGCATACGCCCTGACAGGTTGGATATGAATCTTCTGATAAAATTGACCTTGCCGATGAGGGATTGTAGCTCAGTTTTATTCTGTGGGGCTACAACTTTGTTGATGGCGTCTATGGTCTTTCGATTGACCTCTACCCCGCGCTCATGAACCATGAATCCTAAGAATTGCCCAGCCGATACACCAAATGCACACTTGTTCGGGTTCATCTTCAAACCAGGCTTCCTTGTGCACTCCAGTACTTCTTGTAAATCGGCCAGATGTTCTTGGTGTCCTTTCGACTTGACCACGACGTCATCTATATAAATTTCCACCGATGTACCAATAAGCTTGTGGAAGATATAGTTCATGGCTCGCTGATATGTAGCACCGGCGTTCTTTAACCCAAAGGTCATCACAACCCATTCGAATAAACCAAGATGACATGGACACCTGAAAGCCGTTTTTGAGATATCTTCTTCGGCCATTAATATCTGATTGTACCCGGCATTACCATCCATGAAACTGATGACTTTATGTCCTGCGGCAGCATCTATCAAGATATCGGCCGTTGGCATCGGATATCCATCCATTGGTATGGCCTGATTTAAGTTCCTGAAATCGATGCACACACGCAACTTTCCATTCTTTTTATACTCGGGCACAATATTAGAAATTCATTCGGCGTAGCGGCACTACCGAATAAATCCTGCTTCAATTAACTTTGTGATCTCGGCCTTTATATCAGGTAGAATCTTGGGGTTGCACCGTCGTGCAGGTTGCTGATATGGCCGATATCCTGATTTTATAGGTAACCGGTGTTCAACAATGGAACGGTCTAGACCTGGCATCTCATGGTATTCCCAAGCAAAGCAATCCTTGAACTCTTTTAATAAGCTTATCAATTTACACTTATACTCAGGATCCAAGTTAGCACTAATATACGTCGGCCTTGATTTGCTACTATCTCCCAAATCCACCATCTCCAATAAATGGGCCGACGTAAACCCATGCCCAAGCTTTCTGTCTTCTCGGGCAAGCTGATCCATTTATTCTGAATCTTCCGAGCCGACTACTTGGATCGGCTATAGACCGAAATCGGACACCTTCAGGAAGTCAGTGTCCCAAGTCCTGCCAGATATACACCTGACGTGCTCGCGGCTCCATTGTTGTGTGTCGGCCGCTGCGACGCTGTAGGCGGAATCTGCGGTGACTATCTCCGTATTGTCGCCGACCCATTGCACGAGGCATTGATGCATTATAGATGGGACACAGCAGTTTGCATGTATCCAGTCGTGACCGAGCAGCATGTTGTAGGATCCCTTACCATTAATAACGAAAAAGGTAGTAGGAAGGGTCTTACTGCCGATGGTGAGGTCGACGCAGAGCGCTCCACGGGCAGGAGACACATTGCCTTCGAAATCCTTTAGCATCATGTCCGTCTTGGTGAGATCTTCATCGCTCTTGCCTAGCTTGCGGAACATGGCATACGGCATGATGTTGACTGCGGCGCCTCCATCTACTAGTAGTCTGGTGACGGGTCACCCGTCAACGTAGCCTTTGAGAAACAACGCCATAAGATGTTGCCGTTTTTCTTCTTCTGGTTTCTCAAAAGTAGCCGTCATCGGCTCTAACACCAGTTGCGCCATTTGCTCTTCCATTCTTGTCGCTTTATCTCGATCGCCAGGCGCCATGAATTCCATCGGCAATATGAACACCATGTTGATGTCAGCTGCCGATTCTTGATTGTTCGCTTCCTGGCTGTTGTTTTTCTTGGGGCGCCAAACCCGAGATTTAACGTTTCTCTTTTCCGGCACCTGCTTCTGTTCTTCTTCTTGTTGCTCCCACTGGTGCAGACGCTGGATCCTCCGTTTCTGGGATCTGGATAGGCCGTCGGGACACCACCTGGGGTTTACTGGTTTGGCCGATGATCTGGCGTGTTCCCAATCTGGTTCCCTTCCTAGGGGGTTTTCGTCTGACACCCTGTCATCAGCCATCTCTTCCAGCCGATCGTGCACGCTGATTCTGCCCCCCAGTCCATCCTGTTGGTTGATCCTGCCTTTTGATCGGTGATGCTGGTCAACTCTGCCCCCCAGCCGATCATGCACTGAAATGCGCTGTCCCTCTTGTTCGTGCCGATTTCTGCTGATCGGCTCTGATCCTCTGTCCCTAGAGCGCGATCCTTTAAACGGGCGACCGTTGCAACTTAATCCGTTGCACTCAGGACAGTTATCGGCTGACGGCAATCGGATGTCGTTCTCCCAGCAGTGGATGAAGAACGGACATTGCCAGTGATCCTCGTGCCGGCACATCATTTCGTCATGATATCTCGACCGTTCCTGCTGCCACTGATATTTGTTAAGCAAGAATCGGGATGTGACGGGTCTGCGCGATGGTTCTGATCCTTTGCTCTTGTCTTCAGCCCGCCTTTTCCCTTTGACCTCATCCGCTGTGACCTGCCTCTTGGGATCAACGGCGCCGCTCCTTCTTGCCGATTCTGACATCAGCACCTTGGTTTGAAGTGAATTTCTCCCCGTGTCAACCATGTTAGCCGGGAAAGGGTGCTGGTCTATCTTCATCGGCTTTGCCAATTTAGCCGGGGTTTCAAATTTGAGCCTCCCCTGCTCGATGGCCGATTGTATCTGCCGACGAAAGATCTTGCATTCATTTGTGTCATGAGACGTGGCGTTGTGCCACTTGCAGTACTTCAACTTCTTGAGCTGATCGGCCGAAGGGATGGTATGATACTGAGATAGCTTAATCTGCCCTTCCTGGAGTAATAAATCGAAAATTTTATCGGCTTTTGATGTGTCAAAGCCGAATGTCTCTGGCTCTTTCTTTCCGAAAGGGCATGATATTGGTTTTTTGCCTTTCACCCACTCTGCCAGGCCGATTTCCTCCTCCCCATCAGATTCAGATCCTTCTAGGTATGCCACCTTTTTCTGGAAATTCCTCCGCTGCTCAAACGGACGGACTTCATGTCCCGCCAATCGGTGAACGATCTGGCTTAGGCTTTCAAATTCTTGCGAAGCATACCTTTCCTTAATTTGTGGCAGGAGGCCTTGGAAAGCTATATCGGCCAACTGTGCATCGGTCAGAGTCAGACTGTAGCATTTATTCCTTACTTCTCTGAATCTCTGTATATATCCAGCTACTGGTTCATCGCTCCTCTGCCTGAGGCTGGTCAAATCCGAGAGCTTCATCTCATGTACTCCTGCGTAGAAGTACTTGTGGAACTGCTTCTCCAGATCGGCCCAAGTAACGATAGAATTTGGCGGCAAAGTGGTGAACCATTGGAAGGCCGATCAAGACAGGGACGATGAAAATAGACGCACCCTCAGAGCATCTTGCGTGGCGGCTTCTCCGCACTGGATGATGAATCTGTTGACGTGCTCAACGGTGGATGTATCGTCCAGCCCCGAAAACTTCGTGAAATCGGGTACCTTGTAGCGGTGTGGGAACGACAGCAAGTCATAGGCCGATGGGTATGGCGTCTTGTATGTGTAAGTCTGCACTTTTGGTTTCAACCCAAACTGGTCCTGAATCACCTCTGCTATTCTTGCCGTCCAGTCCACCTGCTGCTGATGAACGACCGTTCGCAGTGCCGGCATATGTTGAAGGGCTGGTGGTGGTACGGCTGGGTGATGAATCGAAGCATGCGGCAAATTTTGTTGAGCAGCTGACAGTTGATGGCGAAGTGAATCCGCCGCCCCGTCGTACGTCATTATCGGCGCCGTGCTTCTGAGTGCCTCTGCAACGCCCGCCCCCCGGCCGATCTCTGATGAGACTGGATGATACTGAGGGACCGTCGGCCGGACGGCCGATTGGAACAGCGCCTGGATCGGATAGCTTCCCTGCCCGGTTGATGGATCGGGGAAAGCCGTCGTTATCGATGCCCCCCAGGGTACTGAGCTCGTGGGTAGCGATTTCATGGAAGCAATCTGGACAGGTTGAAGCGGTGCCTGTGACGGGAAACATGGTGCACTGCTATATCTTGGAGACGCTGGAGGCAACGGAGCATTGTATCCCTCACGTTGCGTCAATATCGGCTGAGGAGCCGATTGGGACGTGCCTGGTAAGCTTCTGGCTGGAAGTGCAATCGGCGGGGCATACGCTGGCCCCTGATAGCCTTGAACTGCTCCGCTGGCCAGAGAGCTGATGACGGCGTTGTACACCGTGTTGGTCATCACTGAGGACTGGTCGATGAACGCCTGGTAGACGGACTGTTGGATCATATCGGACATCTTGCCCGAGTCCTCAACAATGGTGATGTGGCGGGGAACTGGAATAGGAGCTTTCTTGACAGCCTCCCCGCTTCTTGTACGACTGAACGACTGCAGATACATCTTCTTGTAATCTTCTAGATGTTTAGCTAATTCTTCCCTCCGGTCGTCCTTGAGATCCGCTTCTGTGACCTCAATGATGTTGCTGTCGGAAATTTCAGCGTTCTTTGACATATCGGATCTTGAAGTGGTCCCACTGGGCGTGCCAAAAGTGTGTTGGCGCTAAAATCGGCCAAACAGGATACGGCCGATGGTCTTCAGCGTCGGACACACGACCCGGGAGAATCTGCTTAGCTCCTGTTCGGGTTATCGCCCTAGTGCGGTTCGTGCGGCGTGCCAGTCAATCTGACCTGTTGATTGACAAGGAAATAAAAGTATTAAATTCCAGGCGCTCCGATCGGCTGGAGTTCCGATCTGTCCTGAAGAGCGCGTCGGCGAATCGGCCGATTTGCTGTGAAGATGATCGGCTATGGATCAGCCGATAATCGCGTAATAATTGCAAAGAAAACTGTTGGAGCGTTCTGAACAATTATTACAGATACAACACTTGAAATAGATCTAATCGGTTGTAAGACGATAAATCAAAGAATAGCGATGATGAAGCCGATAGTTCCAATCTCAAGCTGGATAACTGGTGGTAATACTAGAACAACAGGTAAAACTTGCAATTCTAGTAAATACCGATAACTGGTGAATAAATCCAAACGAAACCACAGCGATGCGCCCGTAGTTAAAGCTCGGATGTTACTCGATAAGCGGAACCTACCAATTGGTCGGAGATCAAGTTGATGCAGCCCTGCCAATCCGTACGAACTCGTGAAAGAAGAAAAAGTATTGGCGAAGTCGCCGACTTGAAAGTAAATTGCTGGAAAAAGTAGAAGTATTGTTGTTGATTGATGTGTTGATGTTTTGCAAAGCCCTGACGACTCCTATTTATACCCTAAAACTAGGACTCCTGGTCGATTACGACTTCATACAACCTTATTTAAAACAGGAAAACTACTATATCTATAATATCTTTAAAAAGGAAACGGACTCCCGCAGAATCCTCCGCCGCCATCTCCTAAATCAATCAAGACTTTTCCAATTGCTTCTTGACCGAATCAGCATCGCTCCGTTGACCAACATCAAGCCACTTTTGATCGGGATCCTCTGTTGTGGCTCCAATCCGCTGGCGCAAGCTGTATCACCAAATCGGACGATTTCCAACTGTTAGCTCCATCGGCCGATTCCTTACTGCAGCCTTCGGATCTGCCGCATCGGCCAATCTTCTTCTCCTGACGCCGATTCAACACGTGTCAAAATCTGGCGTCAACAGGAGCCAATAGCTCTATCATATGAATTTTTAAGAGTGATTACAAACGGCTTCAAAGAGGTGATTGCTGATGGTGGGTTCGCAGTGGTTTGTAAGGTAAGTATTTCTTTTCCGGATAGCCTTGCAAAAGCTAAACATCAAATATTTGACCCGGTGGACCAAGACGCTGTGAAGTCAGTGCTAATGAGATATACTGCTGTGTATTTTAAACAGGGTTATCTTAGGGACGGGAAAGGGGAAGTAGCTGTGAAGAGGCTTCTCATAAAAGAACATTTTTTGGATAAAATTTTTGAACTTGAACTTGCATGTTTGAAAAGGGCTAAACACAAAAATATAGTGAGATTATTAGGCTATTGCTCTGCTGCAACACAAACACAGGAAGAATACAATGGGGCTATGGTTCCGGCAGAACGTCTAGAAAGGGTACTTTGCTTTGAGTATGTACCTAAAACCCTTCAGGATTGTCTCAGAGGTAACACTGCAACAGTAATATATGTGTTTGTTTCTCTTCTATGTATATTAGTATATTGCATCCATTTAAGGATGTCAATTCTTCTCTTTCTTCTTATTTGAGAGAGGAGCCCAAAAGCATTAACGTAAAACATTTGTTTCTAAATGTTGTTATGGTTACTTTGACAGATGAATCTCAGAGACATGAATGGGGTAAACGCTATCAATTGATTCAGGGAATTTGCCAGGGTTTGCGGTACCTACACAACGAACAACAAATTATTCATTTGGATCTCAAACCACAAAATATTTTACTTGATGGCACGGTTCCAAAGATAGCTGACTTTGGTGTATCGAGATTCATTGATGGTAAACAGTCCAGAATAATCACTAGAAATGTTTATGGAACTCTGTAAGCAAAGCGTCTTTGTAACACAACTGTTGTCATTGACAGTAAATTAAATCTATTGACTTTCTTGATGTTAGGATGCTTAATAGTATCATATTATCATACAGGGGATACATTTCACGGGAATGTATCGACAAAGGGGAGTTATCTTTCAAGGCAGACATATATAGTTTGGGCATCATAATCATCAGACTACTAACGGGAAGCACTGTGTCAGTTGATCTCACAAATGTAAGGAACTGTTTTTCACCTCATTATGCTTCCCATTAATCCCCATTGGTTCAACTATATCTTAGATTTTTACTCAATATCTTCAAAAATAACATGTTAACTATGAAGTTCAAGAGATAAGCTACTATTAAATATGCATCGGGAGACTGTAGTGTCCTCGGTATATGCTCTTGCCATATTTATGGGTCACATAACAAAAAGCTCTCTAGATATAAATTGTTTATAAAGTTGCATCACACTGATTAGTTCACCTAGAAGGTTAAGCTTGTTATGAAAGGTGAGAAATTCACTTATGCTTTAACATTCCTCATATGAAGATTCCGTCAAGTCTCAAAAAACAAAAATTATATTTAATTGCTCTTGCTGGATTCAAATACGAGATATCGGGCTCTGATATCATACCAATCGAATTGAATTGGTCGGTGCATGCAACTCAACATGGTATCGGGACTAGAGATATTAAGTTCAAATCCTGATGGGCACGATCAATTCTTATTTCCATGTTTGAGATGGAGCTTACACGTGAGGTCATATAATGAATTTCCCACATTTTCTGATTAGATTAAGTTTTTGGGTTGAATTGGTCAGTCATTGGGATAGTATTATTTCGTAGCATATATTTCTTGTACTTGTCTCATCTCTAAAATATCTATATAGAGAATTCTTTCAGAAAAAATATTGGTAAATGAAGAGGTCAATTGGAGATAACATTAACAACCATTAGCATGGAAATTATGTTTTCAAAAATTCATATTGAAATTCTAAATTTTGAAACTTTGAATGACTAGGTTGGGAATCACGATTGTTTAAACTTGGAACTAAATTTTAAAACTTCTGTTGGGTTTTATAACCTTAAGTTGCAAATAAAGGATTCAGTTTCAATAATTCTAAATCTCTTTTTGAAATTTAGATTTTAAATGAGAAATAAGGAGTGAACCAAACAACAACCAAGACGGTCAAAATTAGTTGTGAACCAAATTAAAGATGCATTAAAGCTCCATAGTTTTTGTGTACATACTGAGCATGAATAAATAATGAAACAGAGGAAACAATAATCTTTTTTCACATTTTATTTTCATTCTTGCAGTGGCATCAATCACTAAATACAGACAGCCCTCAATTAAGGAGATACATTAAAGCTGCACAACTTTGTGTGGATGGTTCTCAACAAAGACCTACTATAGATAACATCATCGATTTGTTGGAAGGGAAGGAAACCGTGATTAAGATTGACTGTCCAGCTTCTCGCAATTCGTTGAATAACCCCAGGTCTTCACAAGAACAGGTATGCATGAGCAATCAATTAATGCTTGATTATCATCAAATTCAGGAAAAGAATCTAAAACAGAACTCCAAATTTATAATCTCTTTGTGTAAAATTTCAATTGATTCTGTAAATTGTACTACGATGAAGGTGAGCTCTGGATCCCTTGTGGTCACTTGCAATCAACCACGGAATATAAATTAAATCTCCACCTTGCTTCTGAGGAACATACCGTACCATATCTTATTTCAGTGCAGCTAATCCCAGTACTAGGCATACACTCGCTACATTTAAAAATATCGAGCACATTTGGATTTGAAGGATCTTTTAGAATTATACTTTAATAGTTATTAATTTTTTAAAATATAATTATTGTTGCTAAAAAATCAACATCACTAAAATTTTTGAGATCTGTTGATATAAAATTTGTATACTTACCCTGGATTTTTTTTCTAATTTCTTGTGAAAGTTTAGAAAGGTTGACTTTCAATCGTAATACGGCTGACACTTTGAAAAGGAGGGACCACTGGAGACTTCAATCTTGCCTAGATTTCTAGTTCCAACCAATATATTAGAAGTTTGTATGTAACACTGCAAGCACTATATTAGAAGGTTCCAAGAATTGACAAATGTGATTATTTTTGGTGGCCAAGGTTCAATCGTCGATGGTTTTGTCTGCAGCACCACCGCAGCTTCAGCAAATGAACAGTGTGCCCAATGAGGTGAGTAACATAATCTAATCACACTGCATCCAATTATTTAGGCAAAATGTGCTCATTATGCTGGGATATATATTGTGTCAATACTATACTAATATATAGTGGTGTGGTGTTACACTGTTACTCAAAGTCGTTCAAAATGCAAGCTTGGTACCGTCGCTTTCCTCCTTCATCCACCACCATAAGTCAACAACTACCACTATCTAAACCAATATCTCATAGTAGTATTAGTTAGTTTGTGTAACCCACTAACCCAGCTGTGGTTACGGTGCGGTGGTTTATTTAGTACCACATTGGAAGTTTGAGGGGTGAGGACTATCTTATAATCCTTATTGTTTTAAATATAGCACCTCCGGATTAATCTTTAACATGGAGCGAAAATGAAAGTGGTGTACATCAGCAGGTCTTCTTTCTATTTCCCAGTGCACTGTAAGTAAAGAGCACCAAGGTTATTGCTATGGACTATGATGGGTAGCAGGTAGCTACGTCTGTTGCGTCGAGGACGTGCTTGTAGTTCATCCTGGACATCACCTGCTCCTCGCCAAGGTCACGACACCACACTCCGTAGCAAGCCATTCTCTTTCCCACGCCATCATTACTATACCCATCTATATATTTGGGTATGGAACTATGGATATATATTTGGGTATACCACCTTCAGTCGTAACATATATACTTCTAAAACAACTCGCGCTTTATAGTGTTGATAAAAGAGAGATTGACATGCTATATGTTTACGGATATATTTATGAAATGGTTTTTTTTTTTGGAAAAGTTCTTTGAATAAGTCCTAAACTAAATAGATATATAGGGCTATTTTCTTGTGTTCAACTTTGCGTTAACTGTCGTACATTACGTGCAAAGCAAGGGTGGGTAACATAAAAAGAAATAAACTTTTAGCATATGAAACACTAAGTTAAAAAAGTGTGGCAAGCCATGGTTTATGCTAGAGAACCAAACATCTGCGTAAAAAATTGTGACAGATTTTTTAAGCAGATGCTAAAAGTTTCTCAAGCATATCTCGATATTTCTCCGTTCCTGTCCCTCACCCTGTCCACTGGTCGCATATTGCCCTTCCCCTTCTTCCTGCTTATTGGTCCTGCAGCAGCGCAGCAAGGTATATGGAGGCCTGGCCTGCCCAGCAACGGACATACTACATAGTTTAACAATCACAATCAATGCATTAATTTTGTACTCATCTTCCCTTTCTTTAATTTCTTCCAAGTTTGGATATATTTTTTAAACAAATATTTGATGGCAGCGGTTGGCACGTTTCAAGAGATTGTATTGGAGTCTGAACATAGGAATCAGATGGCCGGGATTACAACTACTCCGATCAATGGTTAGTTTTGTTTCTTAGAATTTCTTTATTTAGAATTTTGCAGTGTTTTGAGCACGGGTCGTTTTTTCTACGCTCCCATTCTTCTAAATTTTAGTTCATTTCAACTTTGTCACACATTAAACTTCTCTTAACTTTGACCAAGTTTATGAAAAAAAACACCAACATTTATAAAATCCATATCCACCATAAAATATGTTTTTGTGCGATTTTGTTTTCCATAAAATATGTTTTGATACTGCATTTATTTGGTAATATGTATGTAGTATATATTTTTAATTTCTAAAAAATTAGCATAGTTTGACTTAATTAGAACAAAGATTATTAAGTGAACTATCATTTAGAATAGATGGAGTGATGAATAAGCTAGCTAATAGTTAAATTTCTAGGTGGCGATGCGAAGGTACGGGTTTCTCTCGACTCGGCGAATTAGATCTGCCCTCGTGTCGGTGAGTGAAGAGCTGCCACAATTCCCACTGCAGCGAATAAGTAGCGCTCCGGAGGTACGCGGAGAGACGAGCAATACTGAGGTGAGCAATTCAAATTAGTGTACGTCGTACCTCCATTAAACAGAATTTCTTAATTAGCTCCAGATAGGGAAGCAAAATATGTCTACATTATTGTACTCCCTCCGTTCCAAATTATAAGTTGTTTTGAATTTTTCTATATATATAGTTTTTATCACATATCTAGACATAACTTACATCTAGATGTATAATAAAATTATGTATTTATAAATTTAAAAAACCCTAAAATTATTTATTTAAAAATACCAAAATGACCAGTAATTTGTAACTGCAGACACGCTCTCTCGGGCCCTCCGAGATTAGGAAGCTGCTGCACGTCCACCGCTGGAGCTCCGCTTCCCCTTCGAGCGAAACAAGCGCATCGAACGCCCCTTGACCCTGACAGACAGGAGCGACCATAACGTTGCCGTCTGGATTAGGCCGACTTGCCGGCATCGCCCTGAACAGTGTTTAGTACACATCGACCTGCACCACAGCATCATCATGGATCCACATTCCACTTATGCCGTCGTAGCTACGGCAAAGGAGCAAAACCAAATGGCGAAGCAGGCACACCAAACCTGCATGTTTGAGGTGGTGATGGTCGTCGTGCCGGCGGCAGACGAGTGCCGCATCACGTTGATGTCACCGTCCAAGGACCTGAAGCTGGACGACGACTTTTTTGGGAAAGTTGATAGGTTTGGGGGCGAGGTGCACTGGGCGATGGTGACGGCGTCTGTCGTCAAGGACGATCCAGGAGCAAGCTGCCCGGAAGTGAGAAGCATCCACAAGGTGAGTTTACCATGATCTTACTTCTTTCATAATAATATCCCATAATATTATTACTCCCCTCGGTCTCAAACTATATATAAATAGTTTATTTTGGCTTTCCTGGGTACATGATGCTGCTATATATGCACCTAGAAACTTTACTATATATGATTGGAATAAATTAGAGGCGTTCATCATGGTAAAATCAATGGTCGAGATATAAGAGGTATACAGAGGTACATAGAAAAATGTACCAAAACTCTAGAGCCAATACCGACATTAATCTATTTTCTTAATTCACATATTAAATCAACGATGAGCGAAGATCAAGCTTCCAATCACCATAACAAGCCTCCTAAGCTAAAATGATTTATAATTTGAAATGGATCGGAGCGAGTACTAATTAGAGACTTTTCTAAGACTTCACTCATCAATAATTCTCATAGGATGTGCAAGAAACGGAGATAATCTTAGAATTTTTTTAAATAGAACTTAATCTTCATTTCCAGCAATAATAGCCATTATATTGAATGTAATTCATCTCTAAATAAACCACCGTATCTAGATGCCTTATATTTGGACTCTACCATCTCAGAGATGGTGTTTTGAGGTGTTTTACTTATGCATATATTGTATCTGCTTCAAGAGACGAGCCACACCCCTAGTAAACAAGCTTAATTATTATTTGGTTGCATCAGCTCATAACAGAACTATCGGAGTATGGGGAGGTCAAGTGCATAGATGTGCACCCCACGGAGACGAGGTGAGTATGTACTATACACACACGGTCCTAGTGGCACGCTACTAGCTTATTATTTTGGCTCTATTCCATCCATCCTGAAATTTAATGCATTTTGGTTTATCCTAAGTCAAATTATTCTAAATTTGACTAAGTTTATAGAGAAAGAGTAATAATATTTTGAATATCAAATGAGAATAATTAGATCCATTATGAAATATATTTTTATAATTTACTTATTTATTTGATGTGTTAGGTGCTAATATTCTTCTCTATAAATTTAGTTAAATTTAGACTACTCTGAATTAGGACAAACTAAAATATCTTACATTTCAAGATGGAGGGAGTATGCAAATTCATTTAGATAGAATTATTCCTTAATTGCACCATGTTTCCATATAATATATATGTATATATACACAACAGGATACTGGTGGCCTATGAAACGGGCTATGTTTCCATTTTGAATTACGAGACGCCGCGGCAGGTACGATCACACTGCTTGGCCCACACACACACACACTACTAAGCTTGTTGTGCTTGGTGTGACCTATGTACACGTGTTCCGGCCTTGTGCTTCTTATTCGAGATCGGCAGGGAAGAGTGGCGTTCCAGGTCACCAGGAAGGTCTCGGTGCGGAGCTTGGTGCCGAGTTTCTATGTAACAAGCACCATCGTCACACGCACATGTGTGATCCGTTCGGCCAAATTTGTGGCCGGCGGGGAGGATTGGTTTGCAACCGGGCTCGACGACGGGTGGGTCCACGTCTACTCTTGCGCCACGCCGGACATGGCCCGTATGGAGTTCGTGGCTCACCCTGGCAGACCAGTCACCTCGTTGGCCGTTCACCCAACCGGCGGCGAGCCGTCCTTGCTGACGGCAGCGGACGGTGCCACGTCGATCAAGCTTTGGAGATGGGGATCTGATGGTGGCTGGAGGCGCGCTCAAGAATTCAACAACCCAAACGGCGGCTCGGTGCAACGTCTCACGTTTGACGGCGGCGCTTTCGCTTGCCTTTCCGACGAGGGCATATTAAAGGTTTACTTAATTATTTGTTGGCTCTCCGATCCGTTTATTTCCTATATATCACCAAGATCTGTCTACACGATTTTTTTTTTTGCAGGTATGGGACATTCAGTCTCCGGATCCTATGACCACAGTCGGGGAGGCAACGTACTGTAACTTTTACAATGACGGTCATCGGCACTTCCTGGTTTATGGCTGCAGGAATACTAGTTGCGCATATGTACGTATGGCATACAACATCTCCGTATATGGAAGAATGTTATTACTTTTTTGGATAAAAAGTTCACGACCATTTCAAGATCAAACTTTTACTCGCAATATCTGTAAAATTATATACACTACATAAAATGGGAAGCGTGATATATTACAAAAATAGTTTTCATAAAGAATCAGTAATGCAAATTCGAGTTATCGATTATATAAAATTCAGATATTTATGATTGAAGGTATAGTGACGTAGAACAACCCTAGATCGATGGACTTACGATCGACGGAGTAATAATTAAACTTTATCAGTTCTCATTATTTGTGTTGGGACACATTGACCGTCTTAATTAATACGGTAATAATTAATTCTGATCCCTTCATTTTTCCTTGGTGAACTAGATATGGGATATGTGAGGATCAATGGTGGTCACTTTTGGATGATGAATGATTGACAACGTTGTAAAGATTTGATGTATCTCTTGGCTCCTGATGTGCAGGCATAGGATGCGACGTGGCGGCCGACGTGGCGGTCGACGGCATGAGGTGAAGGTCAAGCGAAAGGTTCATGCCGATGGACCGAGGGTGGTGAAGGGTGAACGCGAGTAGGCTTGGACTAAGGGACCCGAGAAGTCCGGGCGGAGTCATGGGCGATCCACGTGGTGCACGGAAGAGCAAGAGTACATGGCGTGATGGAGACGGCGTCGGCCGAGTCAGGGAGGATGGCGATGGCAAGTTCGAGTAGGCTGCCAGTGCGGCGGGAGTGCGAAAGACTTGAAGGCGTCGTGACATTTGGCGGGAGGTCGGACATGCGTCGCCATCGAGGGTTTGACCGGTTTGGCCTCAAAACCGGGGTGAGTCGCGCCTTGCGGAGCGTGCGAGAGGGTTTGACCGGTTTGGCCTCAAAACCGGGGGGCGCGTCCGGTGCGGCCGGATGGTAGTGATGGAAGGCACATGGCGCCATTGCGAAGCTTGCATCGAGGCGAAGCAGAGTCGTGAAGGTGGCGTGTCTGTCCGGTGGTCCAGTAAAAAGTTGGACAATTTTACCCCTGAGAGGTATTTGGTTTGTGTGTTTCATGTAAGTTGCATTCTGAACATTTGTCGGATGCACATATATATGAGGTTGCGTGGACAACTCAACTACCTGTATCTCTCATTTGGATGTTTTATTTGAAGATCCTCCATTTATCTTGTGAGAATTAGGACTAGAGAGGGAGAGAGTGACTCTTTAATTAGCGTTTTTGTTTTCATTGGGCTAGGATTGGCTTGTAACCGGATACGGTGAAGTAATCGAAAGATCAAATTCGTGTTTTGTTTAATCCCGTGCGTTTTTCTTTTTATGCATTTTCGGATGATTTTTGAACGAATTTTTGTTCATCATGATTTCGGCCCGGATTCATGAAATTGTTTGAGGGGTTTCGTTGCTGGGATCGCGGTGAGCAATTTTGGTTCAATCCCCCTCAAATCCCTCGCGAAATCGATCCGGATTTTGAATTTTTCTCAAATCGCGTTTTTGGAAGAGGCTTTCGGATTTTCGCTCGATTCGCAGTGGATTCTTGATGGTTTCGCAAGATTCTTCGTGGATCTATTAGCTCTTGAAGTTGCGCAGCTATGACTTGAATTTCGTTTGGATTCATGGAGTTTTGAGAGAGTAATTTGAAATCCAAGCTTTGTGCGTTTGCTTGTGCTCTTCCTCTTCTTTGCTTCTGTTCTTGTGCTGCAGGAACGAGGGGCGAGCGCGCTCGCACGCGGCCTCGGCAGCGGCCAGCGGAGTGCTAGCAGCGCGGCGGTGCAGCCAGGTGGGCGTGAGCCCCCGCGGCCTCGTGAGCAGCGGTGCTGCGGCTCGCAGCGGGGTGGCGGCCGGCAGCAGCCAGCGCACGCGGCTAGCAGGCCGCTCGGCTTGGGCCCGAAGCACAGCGCCCGCAGCCCACGCACAGGCCGGAGCAGGCCGTGCGCCAGCCAGCCCAGCTCGCGGTCAGCAGGCCTGCGCAGGCAAGCAGGCCGGCAGGCCACGCACGCCAGCAGCCCAGGCGGAAGGCTGCCCAGCAGCAAGCAACTGCACGTGGCCCAAGAGGAGCAGAGCTTGTTCACAGCACCAGGCCACGCAAAAATTGAAGGCTCGGTTTGCATTTTTGTTTCCTCTAGCCGCTCTTTTCAGATCACATGCTTAGTGATTTAATTAGTGTTTATTGTTTCTATGCCTAGAGGTATTTTGCATGCTTTAGCTTTTGTTGATTAGTTTTTGTTCTTGCTAATCGTTGCTAGCTCTTGCATATTTAGTTAAGACTCCTTCAGCTTGGTTAGCTAGTGTTTTCAAGCTTGTTCTTGCTAATCATTGTTGAATCATCGCAAGCTTGATTAAGAAAAGTTTGGTTATAGCTTTGCTCCAGTGAATCGCATCGCTTTGAGTTTGCTTCCGCTTTGTATCGTGCTTTCGACGTTTTAATTGATCGTCGCTTCCGCTTTGCGTCGAGCTTTTCTTACCGTTCCTAGAGCGAACTTGTCACTGGTTGACTCGTGTTATCCTGACGGTGTGCTGTGGAGTGGCAATCGGAACATAGACCTTGTTCTCGAATTGAAGAGAATTTTTAAACGCTCTCATTCATTCCTCCCCTCTTTGGTCGTCCGTTTCGGTCCTTCAATATGCAAACAAAGAATGTCGTTCACAAACTTCGCATGAGCAGCTCCAACATGTATGGCATTGCTTGCCACCCAACGCTTCCAATAGTGGCTACGTGGGGGTCGTCATTCCGGGGTCTTTATTCGTGGGATGGCACGACCTTCAGGTAATTATTAACTTCTCATCCTAAATTTTGTGCCTCTGTGACCATCCATCGAAGGGTGGGTTAGTAGAAAAGTAGCCGCTGGAATATTTTGAGTTTTTTTTCTATAATAGCATTAAGGGTAAATTGTAGATATATATATATATATAGATGTTTTTCCTCTATTTGCGTTTGTTAATGCTGTTATTTATAGACCCTGCAGTATTTCTTTTGTTGTCCAAGACAATAAAGAAACTTTTTACCCTAAAACCAAAGAATAGCCAAATAAATTGAATGAATCTATAAAGATAATGCATGATGTGTCGAAATTGACGAAGTTACCATAGTTGTCTCACTGTCGACGCTGCGTCGCTTACCACTGAAAGAAAAACGCTAGTTAAATCCTGAAGTAAATGCATAAAAATGCGAACACTGTATCCCCGCCGCCGAATCGAGGACTTGAACCCAAATGGATATATTCCACCACAAGAAATTTTACTAGCTGAGCTATGCTCAATTCGCATTCTTTATGATTTGTTGTACTGCGGGCTCAGAAGGTACTACTAATAAACCTCGCCATGCACTGCATCGTGTCGCGTTGTATTTAACTTCACAATACTTTTCTTTTTTTTAAAGTATAGTAACAGCCGACAGGAAAGTTTGGATATGTGTCCTATCTTGAAAAAGGATACAACTAATGACGGTCTTATAATTATATGTATATACAGGCTTGAGAAAAGGGTCCATCTTAATGATGATCCCATTGAATGCATGGGTTCCACTAGCACCAAGGACGTAGCAAGTTATATGCATGTTTCTCCTATTATCCATTGAATTATAGGTTAACCACTGATTCTATTAAGCATGGCTTCGTGCAACCAATAAATTGTGATGATGTTCTACTAAACTAAAGACACGAAACCATGGAACATATATACACGTCTTATGTCCAAGTTATAGATGTAAAATCATTATTATTCCAAGAATTAGTATATTTGCTAATCTAAAAAACTCCAAAATTATCATTTATCTTAACAGCCATAATAATGTGGAACTGATGATTATCATGTCGTCTGTTATGAACTAGACGATGCTCAACTGAATTGTTCTTGCTCTTGTGCCCACTATTTGTCTTCTGATCTATTATTATCGTGTTATAATTCTTTTTCTAATTCCAACTCGTAACTTCCAAACATCTATTTCTGTAGGCTTGTAGTCCCATGTGAGGAGGGGATGTCAATATTGGAAATAAGTTTGCCAATGCTAAAGACACAGACCTTTGATGACTAGCGAACTAATCGAGGAGGGGAGAACACCTCATGCGAGTTAGCCAAGACAATAGTATAATTAATGTCAAGATCTGCAGAAGGGATTGAGGGATGGTTGACGCCCGCTGCTAGAAAACGCATGTTTCGTTAGAACTCACAATCTTAGGGAAGACTAAAAAAGGAAAATATTTTAACTAGCAATTTTCGTAAGAAAATTAAGATTCCTAGGGACAATTTTGACGGGAAAGAAATCTTGCTCTACGATTTTCGATAAAAATCCTAGGCAAAGAATGTTTCCCTAGAAGACTGGAGTTGTAGGGAAACCTCTTGACATAGCAGTGAATCCTACGTGGAAATATACTTTCCCAAGGTTCCTATTTTTGTAGGGAATTTTTTTGCAACAATTTCGCTATTCAAACACAACATTTTATTTTTAGTGCTAATTTGATAATTATTTCTCATATAATATATTGATGTGCTCGTTGGTAGAACTACTTATATTTGTGAGCCACTGGCACAAAACCTAAGGTCCATGGTTAGTCGTGGTGATGCATACTACGCGGCTCTGGTCCACTGGTTGCAGTTGGTGCCCCCTCCTCCTATGCATCTTGTGGAAGATGATTAAACAACTCATCTATAAAGCCCATCAAAGCTTAGTTCAGCCCATTCAAAAAAAATGTTGAATCAACATTTTCATGTTGAAATTTTATTTCAAAAATGTTAAATCTTCATTTCAAAAATATTGAATCAACATTTCGAAAATGTTGAACCAATATTTAAAATTGTTGAACCAATATTTTGAAAATGTTGAACCTCAACTCTTTTCACCTTCTTCTCCGGCCTCAGGCGCCAGCGGCCGGCGGCGGCGGCGGCCGGCCGGCAGTAGGAGAGGCGGCGGCGCGCGGCGGCCGGGGGCACGCCGGCAGGCGGCGGTAGCGGCGCGCGGGCAGAGGCAGCCGGCGGGCAGGGCGCGTAGCAGCAGGGCAGCTGCGGCAGCGACGCGGGCAGGGGAAGGATGGCGGCGGCGCGGGCACGGGAGGTGAGAGAGAGGTGAGGGTTAGAGTTTGAGTGTGTTGATCCAATGGTTGTAAATGTTTGCACGAATCTCAAATACTGGAAGGTGGGGAAGAAAAAATCTTCCGGAAGATGTACAGGATCCACGTCCTCCACACGCTTGTCCAGTTGTCTTATTTATCTGTGAGGAACCATGTGTATGGATGGGCTGCGCCATGTGCTGTTGGTATCAAGCCATCACGGCCCATGTAAAAGGCATTGTAGAGCAGCATGGCTTTGTCTTCGCATACGATTTTAGAGTACACCAAGGAGCATTTTGATGGTGGCGGTATACATAATCATAATTACTCATGTTACTTACGGGAGACTAGGCCAGCATATTTTGAAGTTGACAAAAATACTATAAAAAACACCTTGTTGTTAGTCGGACACAAATGACGCCAAGCTAGAATTCGATTAGATTTAGCTAGTCTTTGCAGTGATATCGTTCAGATGGCGAATTATTATGAAGAACTGCCGACCTTAATTGTAAACGCCAATACATAAACTGAAGTTAGTATTTACGGCTTTACGGTCTCAGTGGATGAAATGCATGCATGTGTTGATCTATTTGCTGGAAGTTTGAAATTAATGTTATTTCATCACAACTCACAAGGGCGTACACGGTGGCTTGTTACGTAGACGACAAGATTGCTACGTTGGCTTGTTACGTGGTCCTCCTCATCTCCAACGGAGATGACCTACACCGGAAGTAAGCTCTAACACACTCGCCAACAACCGCAAGTGGCAACAAACATACTACGTAGTACTCTACACCATAGGGCGGTTGGGTGTAGCATGCTTGCATGCGACGGCAAGAAACATTCATTTTTTTGTGGAAGCGAAGCACACATCCACGTACGTCAATGTCATGACTCATCAATAAGCGGCTGCCAAGTGGCCAACTATCCTCAAAGATGATCACATCATTGTGATGCTTAGCGTGCAGTTGTGCAAACAGGTAAAAATGGACGTCTGAATCTAAATTTCCCAAATTGACGATGGGTTAGCGTGCAGTGTGACTTCTTCGGCTTGCTGGCACGGTGGCGCCGTGGCGGAGGTTATGTGCGCTGGTGAAGCAAGTAGGTGAGGTTGGTCTGCGGCGGTGGCTCGGCATTGATGGAGATTCGGGCACGTGGGATAACATTGCTCACCACCCCGACGGCGCAATAGAAACGGAACCGTGGCGTGGAGTATTGTGGCGGGCGTGGCGAGGCCCCCGCATGTGGTGATTCTTCGAGGCGACGAGAGCGAGGTCCAACGGCGGAAGTGGCGAGGCCCACGCACGTTGTGTTATCATGGTGGCGATTGCGAGGCAGACTACGAGAGGTCCGGTTCCTGTGGTATCAGTCCGTCAGGTGGAGGGTGGTGTTGCAGCGGCACCACGGCGGAGGATCCGCATGGGGTAGTCTTCTCGGTGCGGCGCGGTCTGCATCTTTCGGTTCCCTGTCGATGTAGGGTCACGCCTGGAGATTCTCGACCACTACGTGAGTGTGGATGTTTTAGTGGGTGCCGCAGGCTTCGGTTATGTTGTGTTGTGTGTATCGTGTGAAGTAATTTTCGACCGGGCAGAGTTGCCTTTGGAGACGAGTTGTGCGGCTTGTGTAGATATCCCAATCCGACCCACCTGAGCTGTTGAGTAGTGTTGAGTTCGGCGCGTGTTGATGCTCTAATCCAATCCGCCGGTGTTGTTTCTGTGGTTTTTCTTTTCTTTTTGTTGCCCGGTTATGGCCTCCCAGAGACATAACCTTGTATTTTTCTGCTATATCAATAGAAACGCATCCGTCGAGTGTTCTTCGTTAAAAACAAGATTCAGGAATATTTCCGAGAAGTCCAGCACCTAAATTTTCACTTACAATATAACTATTTAGAAGAAATTTGCTTAGAAGGTTAACTCTAATATATATAATTTAACTCTAAATCCAATACAAGGTCCTATTTCTCGGAGAAACGGTTACTACGATTTTTGGGAAATGAGAAAGTTGTTTTAAGATTGTTGTTTCTGGTGGAAACTGAAAAACTTTTACAGCTTTATCTCTAAAACTGATATTTATGGCTTGAAGCGATTCTTTGGTGTTGCGCCTCTCCGGCTCTCTCCACTCGGCCATCGCTGGGGGTAAAAGTAACAGACCCCACACATGTCAGACACTCGACTCTAGCTGTCTAGGCGTCTAGCAAAGAGGCAAAGAGCTAGCGTAGTAGCTGAGAGCTGGGACGCTGGGATACTCAAAGCGGACCCCACACTAGCAGAGAGGCAGGGAGCTCGCCTCGCCTTCAACCCAGAGTTTTGAGAGCGGATTCATGGTGAGGACTGAGGAGCTTATAAAAAGACTCCATTTCTCTTGATCTACTTGCTCTGGGATGTTCAATTCCTACTCTTTGGTTGTGCAGGCAAGTTGTTCGATAGAATGCCCAAGCGAGGTGCCCCGTCTCCCTAGCTTGTACAGTTGTACTTTACATTTACAATTTCCACCTAACTCAGTTGGCATCTCTTAGCAGCTTCTTATATAATTTGTTCGGACAGACATGCTGCTTGCAGAAATAGAGTTTGCATAGTTGAAGTGGGAGGGTTCCATGGAAGGGCTTTCTGGTACGGTCATCCACTTCTTGCTCCTTTTCTGCATAGTCTGCAAATGTCTGGCATCAGATTTGGATGCAACCCAGAAGGCAACCCTCAAGATTGATGCCTCACCAAAGCTTGCTCGAAAGATCCCTGATACACTACTTGGAGTATTTTTTGAGGTGAGCTGTAGTTTCTTGATAGACACCTATTTGATGGGGTTCCCTGGTTTTTATCTCTTATGACCGGAACAATCCAAGTATACACATGGTCCGTTGTGCTCTTGTAATAACTAGCTATGTTATACTGAAGGAGATGGGCCGTGGAGGAGCTGGTGGACTATGGGCTGAACTTGTTAGTAACAGAGGTAATTTTAGCTACTCTTGATTCCCCTCACAATAAAAGAAGTAATTCATGATTCTATTGTTTGCATATTGGAGTGAACTTTTGTAAGAGAGGCTAGATGCCATGATCATTCTAAGCATAGCTGCACTTTTTCTTTTGTTATATTTTGAGCATAGGCTCGATAACTCAGTAAGCCTTTTAAGATTATACCTCATAATCTTCTGACAAATTCACCACTCAGGTTTAGCATAACCAGCTCCTGGATCCATTGCTTCAGGTTTCGAAGCAGGAGGCACCAATACTCCATCAAACATTGACCCATGGCTCATTATTGGAGATGAATCTTCCATTTTTGTGGAGACTGATCATACATCATGTTTCAGTCAAAACATTGTTGCATTAAGGATGGAGGTCCTTTGCAATGACTGTCCAGCTGGTGGTGTTGGCATTTACAACCCAGGTTTCTGGGGCATGGTAGGACTTTTAAGTTGATCAGATGTTGGTTGTCCATAACAGCATGAGAAATGAATAGTCTCATAAAAAATTTTAGTTTTATGGTAGTGTTTTACCCTATTGTCCCAACTCCCAGTGCTTCAATATTAGGGGTTTCTTTTTTTGGGACAAGTAGCTAGTGACAACATTGATCCCCATGCATTTTCTTTGTATATTCAGGCAATGCTATATTTCGCGCTCTGATGTTAGGTAAATATTCAGTCTATTATGTTTTCTATTTCCTACTTTTTAGTTTTCGATGATGCTAGTGTTTGAACTTCCAGAACATAGAAGATGGAAAGACATACAATCTAGTTATGTACGTGAAGTCGGCTGAAACCGTACCCTTGACAGTTTCATTAACAAGCTCTGATGGGTTGCAAAATCTGGCTTCAGTTGCGATAATGTTAGTATCTTTTCTCAGTACAATGTTGGGATCAGAAGAAGACCTTTGATTATTGACACTCTCTTAAGATATTGCATTGTGCAGGGTTGCCGGCAAATCGAAATGGATAAAGGTAGAGCAGAAGTTGGTTGCTAAAGGAACCAATAGAACCTCAAGGCTTCAAATAACATCTGAGAAGAAAGGAGTTGTGTGGTTTGACCAAGTATCACTGATGCCTGCAGACACATACAAGGTATATTATGCTTTTGTTCTGTTCCTTGATACTGAAAGACAAAAAGCAGATCAAATAAGAAGTATAAACTTTGAATAACGCATACAGATGAATCTGAAGAGATGACCACCTAATTCGGCCTAGCACATAAAAAAAACCCTATCCATTAACACAAAAAGGATTTTACTCTGGTCTTGAAAGTATGACCCTCTTATCAGTACTCTTAGATAATTAAGTCATATTCCATCAAATCATGGACTAGACACCTTGGTCATGTGCAAGGGTGCTTTTTACCCACTTGTCTGCAAGAGTCTTCTCTCTGTAGTTTTGCAAATCATACTACTGTTTAGCCACTTATAGCCCTTACAACGAGAACAATGCGACACCCAGTTCAATGCTTTGTTGTTTGGTGAGTTAAATTTCCATGTAAATGTTTCAGATGGACATCATGTTGGAACGTAGTGATTTATCTGTTTGGTATATTCAATATTTTAGGATTTACTTCATCTTCTCAGAAACAAATTTTGTTTTCTTTCTAATATAGGCCATTCTTGTTGTGAATCGGTTTATCCGAGTATTTGACAACCAATTTCTCCACACAAACAGGGACATGGTTTCCGCAACGAACTTGTATCCATGCTTTTGGATTTGAAACCACGATTCTTAAGATTTCCTGGTATGCCTTTTTGGTAGTGAGTTGTTGATGAATTGACATATCACATATGAAATGTATTGTTATATGCTCAAATATGTTTCAAATAATTGACACATTGCATGCAAATATTGTAGGAGGTTGCTTTGTGCAAGGTGGCTGGCTAAGAAACGCATTCAGGTGGAGAGAATCTATTGGTCCTTGGGAAGAGAGGCCTGGACACTTCGGAGATTGTTGGAATTACTGGACTGATGATGGCCTTGGATATTTTGAATTTCTCCAGGTACCAGATACCATTGTTCTGAACATGCTTTTCCCTCCATGGTCACCTAATTATTACATTTGAAATCCATATCATAGCTTTCTGAAGACCTGGGTGCTGCCCCAATCTGGGTATTCAACAGTGGTAATACTTTTAAGGTTTGTCAAATCTTTGACACTGTTGGGCAGCCTTCTTAGCTGATGGAATGTTCCATCATACTCAGGATTGAGCTACAATGATGAAGTTGATACAGCTGCTATTGCCCCTTTTGTAAAGGTATGGTTCAAGCTCCCTTGTTGTTTGTCGAGCAGAATAAACTTTTCTTGTTCACTGTCAAGTGTCAATGCACATTACGATGGTGCATCACAACACGAATGTTGCCTTGTTGTTTCATATTTTGCTGTTGAGAATGCATCTCTGGGTATCAAAAAACCATTATGTGTAGACCCTAATGAAACAACTACATAGGAACTGTTCATCTTTATACAGGATGTACTGGACAGCCTAGAATTTGCAAGGGGGAGTGCCAATTCATCATGGGGCTCTGTTAGAGCTGCAATGGGACACCCTGAACCGTTCCCAGTCAAGTATGCTGCAATTGGAAATGAAGACTGTGGAAAAAAGTTTTACAATGGTAAGTTGAAGAGGTCTTGTGTATAAGGGTTGAGAAGCTGTGTAATAATGGAGAAGGAAACATAGTTCGGCCATGCTATCCATATTAAAAAAAGTTATTGATATATAGTCTTTCTCTGAAAAAAAGGTATGTTTCTTTTGTGCTGCCAGTGCTTCCAAGATGTAGTTATGAAGTTAGTTTTATATATTATGATACCAACTTTTTAATTTAAATATTTGTTATTACCTCGGTCAGCATATTATAAATATCATTTCTCTTTTTCTCTCATTTTTTTTCTGTCTAACTCTTTTTGTATTCATAATAATATGTGTGAGTGGGTGTGGGTTGTTTTCTGGGATCCTTGTGAATCCTACTTTGTATTTTATTCGTTCTTCTTAATGAAATGGAATGCAGTTCTCCTGGGTTTTCGAGAAAAATAGCAATATAGGCATCCTTGAAAATATTTTAAGGAAAGGAACAAAAAGAGAGAATTTAAAAGCTGATGAGGACATATCAAATTGTAATTATTAAAGTATACATTGTAAACTCATAAGGTCCTTTGAAGAAGTTATTTCATTTGTATTGAGCAGGTAATTACCTCAAGTTTTACAATGCTATAAGAGAGGCATATCCAGATATTCAACTGATTTCAAACTGTGATGGCTCATCTGGACCACTTGATCATCCGGCTGATTTATACGACTACCATGTAAATTTCCTTATTCCATGTTTTGTATCTTATTTTCTGTCCCTATAGATTCCACGATTCTCTCTCATTATTCATCAAGGTCAAAATTTCCTCCTCTTAGATTTCATCAATGGCTCTGTTTAGGTCTATGCTGATGCGAAGACTCTGTTTTCCATGAAGAACACATTTGACAACACATCGCGTTCCAGACCCAAGGTAAATCTCTATTTCATGCTTTCCAGACCTATTCATATGTTAGAGGATTCTTATGAAATGGTGCTCGTTTATGACCTATCATTTAGATAAATTCAGGACTGCATATGTGTATCTTAACTAGTGATTACTGCAATGCTTGATGTTATTTACATGCTTGGGAACAATTATAAACTTTATTGATTTTATTTTCCTGCGCGTATTTTTTCTTTTGCACAACTATATCCTGGGTAGACAGTAAATATATATATTTCTAAACATGATTTAAGTGCAGGCTTTTGTCAGCGAGTATGCAGTTTGGAAAACTGATGCAGGTAGAGGAACTCTTCTTGCTTCACTGGCAGAAGCTGCTTTCCTTATTGGGCTGGAGAGGAATAGGTGAAATTTCTTTAAATAAATTTAACAAGGTTTTTATCTGTGGGTTACTTGGTGATAACACTTGAATCTTTGTGCATAAATTTTAAATGATGTATTTGCTAATCTAGTCACCATGACCTGATTGTTCTTTGTCTCGATGGTTTTTTCCTTGACAGTGATGTTGTTGAGATGGCTTGCCATGCTCCACTATTCGTAAATGATGATATTGAGAAAAAGTTCGTTTTTGTGGCTTAATGCTTCCATTGTTTCATTCTGTTGTTGTTGATCTTACATAACAGAAGTTGTGTTTGCTCAAAACATTCAGGTGGAACCCAGACGTTATTGTCTTCAATACTTGGCAACATTATGGGACTCCTAGTTACTGGATGCAGGTGCTTTTCCGTGAGTCTAGTGGTGCTATTGTTCATCCAACAACTATCAGTTCCAGCAGTTCTGGTAATAGTTCTCTAGCAGCATCTGCAATTACATGGCAGGATTCAGACAATAGCTCATTCTTAAGAGTAAAGGCAAGTAAAATTCCTTGCATCCATCAGAGCCTTGTGTCTGAAGGATTATGACCTTGCAGTAATCTCGAAAGCTCTTTTGCAGATTGTAAACTTTGAATCTGTTGCTGTTCAAGTCACAATCTCCACGACTGGACTTCAGGCTAGCATAGACGTGTTGCGATCGACCGCCACTGTTCTCACATCTAGCAATGTTATGGATGAAAATTCTTTCAGTAACCCAAACAAGGTGATCTACAATTTTTATGTTATCCTTAAAATGGCCTATCAAATGTTTTACAATCTTCAGAGTTTGCGATTGGTTTGGGTTTCCTTGTTTACCAGCTCATGCTCATCTGAATCCAGAGCTGTCCATTATTCAATGGTGCAGGTCTCAGTCAAGAGCCAGCTTTTTGATGCAGGAGCGCATATGCAAGTCACACTGGCTCCTCATTCATTCACATCCTTTGATCTTGCGCTGGCTCCGTCCAAACTTGTCACGTTGGCAGGGAGAGTCAACAAATACTTGATGTCTGAACTGTGAGACACCCAAGTGCCAGTAATTAAGGACTTGCCAGTACGGTGTAAAGCAATGTGTAATGTAACACCGTGGAGAAATTAAATAAAAATGTCACTGGAATTTATATCTTTTATTTCCTTGAGGATGCCATTAAATTTCATGTTTATCTTTGTTTTAAAGATTCCATCAGCATTCAAAAGTTTCTTTAGTTAGTGTCTGACTTAGCACGACTACTCACATTTATAGTTAATTATTATTTAAATTGATAGGTGACATGTCCTTTGACATTGAGGTGTCTGTGGTGACTTATGTTTTGCGAAAAAAAAGAATTTATAGTTTTGTGGTAATCTTTTGTTATGGTAAACGGAAGTTGTAGACTTCAATTTTGGTGGCAATGCAATTTGTATTTGTGTAAGGACAAATTTGTGTCTAGAGATTAGAGTAGTGATCAGAGAATAAAAAGGGAGAACTTTCCACCAATGCCATCCAGTAGCATCCCATGCCGATCTATCAAGGGAACAATAGGATCTGGTGTCAGGATGGCTTGTGCTGCTTTCCAGCTTGATTGTCACCTTCCAATCCGCCTCCGAGCTGGCTTTGATCCCATAGCCATGTGGGTTAGACGGCATCGAAGGACTGGTCCAGCTCTTATCATTCCTTCTACCAAACACAGCCCTAAATTTAGCTCTCGACAATTCCTCCCCTCCTCTCTTTTTTTTCCTGCTTTGTTGTTGCAAGAATTCTGTAGATAATCTATTTTCCCTCTTGGAACTTTCTTTACTTTTCTCTGTTAGCTTAGAGAGGGAAAGATAAAGAAATCTTGAAAAAGAAATATCATGGAGCAGTTAACTGTAATCCAATTTCTTCTTTTCATATTTTTACCACCTTTCTCTCCTCTGTCTGAGGATTAGAATGGAGGGAGGGAAAGGTGGGGGGTAGTGTTCAATTTCGTTGCTATATTTTCTTGAAATGGAAAGAAGAGCAAGGAATTAAGTTCTATGGTAAATCGCCAATTCTTTTTGTTTGAAATTTGCAGCTTTTATTGATCATCATATGCTTATTTACCTTTGTTGCATCTTTAGATTGAGATTCCAGTCTCATTCCTTGCCATATCAATCTGTTTCGATTTAGGTTATCAACGACTTGTGTTATGTGTTTTTCCTTGCAGATAGAGTTTCAATTGTATTGATATTGGTCGTGGTGAAGAGGATTGTTTTCTCCTTTACAGAAATCCAATGAAACCTTTAAACAAATAATCGGAATCCCAGGAATTATTATAGGACACAGGTCTTCAAAGGTGAGATTTTTGTCTTCATCATTTCCCGCATTCCGAAGAATCTTATGTTAATTCTGGGTTGCGTACCTAGAGCTGTAAAAAATTGGTTGGTGTCAGGTAGCCATTGTATTCACTGTCAACTTTCAACCCATACATTCAACTTTTAGTCACTTCTCTGAATTACAATTTGATTTTGTGATTGGAGTTTCTTGTAATTAGGCTTTTACACTCTGAAATCCAAGGAAATACTAGTCTGGACTCTATAGAATTCCCTAGAGTTCTCATTCATGATTACTAGTTTGGAATTTTGATTAAGAATTTCAGCAAGGCTATTGTTGGACCGAGAAGTACCTGGCTCCTTGCACTAATTTTCTGGTAATGAAGACATTCGCCAGGAATCCTGTGCAAAGCTTACTACAGAATCGATGCGTTCAATCAAGTGGAAGGGCTTTGAATGTTCTTCTAGGTCACCTTCGTCCTAAGTGTTCTAGAAAACATGAGGGCACAACTTCAGGAAGCAACACCACTGGATGCACATGTTTGCGATGGTTCTTCACACCATCAAGTAATGATCCTGCAACTGTACCAACCGCCAATGGTGGAAATACTGAAGTGCTCACTGCCCAGCCACAAGAAAATGAGTTTGATCCTAGTTACCAGTTGGACGATGCAGATAAGTCAGTTCCAGCTGTTGGCCACCGTCAGAAATCAAGCATGCACCATAGACTGAAAATATGGATCAGCAGTGGGCATAATGGCATAATGGGAAGGTATGGAAATAAGTTGGAGTCGGGTGTGCCCAATATGGCTAAGCCATCATCAGATGAGCCTGTTGATTCCGGATGGCCAGATTGGCTCATGAATGTGGCACCAGAGGCAGTACAAGGATGGTTCCCTCGGCGACTGGATTCATTCGAGAAATTAGGCAAGGTAACAATTGTTAACATGGTGATACAAGTTACCTAATCTGTTAGTTTCCGATGTTGTTACTTGTTGCTAACTGTTTCAGTTGACTTTTTGTTTGAACAACTATTTAGCTTCTTTCATATTATTGCAGGTTGGACAAGGAACTTATAGTAGTGTCTACAAAGCCCGAGATCTTAAAACCGGCAAGCTTGTTGCGCTGAAAAAAGTGCGCTTTGTTAATGTGGATCCTGAAAGCGTACGCTTCATGGCTAGAGAAATTCTTGTTCTACGAAAACTCAATCATCCAAATATCATAAAGTTGGAAGGGATAGTAACATCTTCTGTTTCACGAAGCCTGTATCTTGTATTTGGGTACATGGAACATGACCTTGCTGGCCTTGCTGCGACTCCAGGCCTCAAGTTCACTGAGCCACAGGTGAGTATCTACTGTCCTGGTTCATCTGAAATGTTGACACATGAACTAATATGGTTTCACACGAATCCAGGTCAAGTGCATACTGCAGCAGTTACTTAGTGGCCTTGATCACTGCCACAGCCATGGAGTCTTGCATCGGGACATGAAGAGTTCCAACATCTTGATTGATGGCAATGGTGTTCTGAAGATCGCAGACTTTGGCCTAGCGACGTCTTTTGATCCAGACAACCAGCACCCGCTGACAAGCCGTGTAGCAACATTGTGGTACAGACCACCTGAACTTCTTCTCGGTGCCACCAAGTATGGTCCTTCTGTGGATATGTGGAGTACAGGGTGCATTCTTGCAGAATTGCTTGCTGGCAGGCCAATCTTGCCTGGAAGAACTGAGGTACGACCACTGTTACATTTTTTGAGGATACAGGATAGGCCGTTCTAGTCTCTCAATTGACACACAATTTTACCGTGCCTTCATTTGGTATGTACCATGATTTCGTGAAACAATACCATGCTAGGTGGAGCAACTTCACAAAATTTTCAAGCTCTGCGGATCACCTTCTGAGGAGTATTGGGATAAATTGGAAGTGCCCCAGACAGGGATGTTCAAGCCTGGTAGCCAGTACAAGGGATGTATTGCAGAGACTTTTAAGGATTTTCCTCACTCAGCTCTGATTCTTCTAGATAGTTTGCTTGCCTTAGAACCAGAAGCTCGTGGAACAGCTGCCACCACTCTCCAGAGTGATGTAAGTTTTCATTGTTTTCTTTATCAAGTTACTCCTAATTTTGTGAGTTCAACTGGCTTCGGCTAAAATAACAAACTTGATGCATTAATTAGCTACTATTTGAAAAGTAGCCAAATGGAATAAAAAAAATTAATACCAAATACGGTGCTGGTCATGGACTGAATGGACCTGTATTGAACCCTGTGAACTATGGATTCATATGAAAGTTAGGTCCTATTCTAGCTTGTTACATGGAAATTTGTAATAACGGTCTCCTTTAATTTTCTAATTAGTTGAAATATATTTTTTGATACTAAATCATGCAATAATATCTTAACCTAGTGAAAACGATCAAGTTATTACTTTACAGACCGATAAGCTGCCTGATATCTGAAAGCCGCGTTTCGGAGATTTTTGCATTGCAGCACTTAATAAGTGCATCCAAATCTTTAGTTTTTCAGAACAAGCCCACTTGCCTGCAGCCCCTTGAGCTTACCGAAGTGTCCACCAAGCAAAGAGTATGATGCCAGACTCCGAAGGGAGGAAGATAGGAGGTACCATTTGCCCAATATTCTTGCAATCAAGTTTAATTATTCGTTGTTAATTTTGACATTCTATTTTTGTATTTCCATAGGCAAAGAAAGGCAGCTCAGGGTGAAAATTTGAATCCTAAACTAAACCATGCTGATGATGGCAATGGCAAACCAAAGGTTAGTATGATGGCTGAACAAACAAAACCCCATTCTTAGATTGCTTTACCGTGCACTCATCGAACTTGTCAACACATTTGGGTTTCAGACCAACTTCGAACATCATTCCAGAGCTATGCTGAGAGTGAGACTGTACAACCTGATTTTGTTTTTCTTGCAGAATTCTATGTTCTAGTAAATCTAATAGTAAATAGACGCCAAAATTACAACAACAGAAGCAGAAAAATAGCTAGGGTTGTGGTAGGTAGTCGGTTGCCGACAGTAGTATTTGGAACATGAACCCAAAAACATCTCAGTATTAGCAGCTCAGTTTACATTAGTTAACACTGACTTGCTTTGTCACATACAGAAAGACAAAGGTACTGCAGCAGATACCAATACTGCAAATGGGGTGGAATCTCAAGAATTTGACTCCACATGGAACATGAGGGGAGATTCCAGTGACCATTCGGAGGTACCTGGACGCAAATACAATTCTGTTCGGGTGGCGAACTCAACTGCCATGCAGAAAAACAGATCAAATATGAGTCAACCTGAATCCGCTGATGCAACGAATGAAGTGTTCAACGGACCAGGGAAGAAGCGCCCAATTGTGGTAAGAACACAGTTGTGAAAGACTGTTGGCTTTACATTCTGTTTACTCAATAAATAATTGGTGTGGTCAAAAGTATTATCGTAATTACAGTATATACTGCCGACTTACCTATATTTATGCTTCAACGTTTGTTGCATCATACAAAGTTTTGGAATGCATGGGATTTGTTAGTTCCAGGATCAGTAGACACAAAGTTTTCATGCTCTAGAATTAATGGTGTGTAATCCTAAGCTACCGAGTGGCGAGTGCTTGTTTATGTAATGATTTGCAGTTGATAGTAGATGATATCCACATTTTTTTAAAAAAAGTTGTTGACATCCACATGCTTTTGTGGTCCATTATCTGAACACATCAGTTCTCCATTGTGTTACACAGATTGATTTGTTTCTCCATGAGTCTATTGTACTAACCTAGATGCTTTGACAGATCAAGATCAGAGCATTTTAGTGTCTTTTAGTTTACCTATCATCAGTGACTTGTTATGTATACTTTTGTCTGACCAGAGCTACAAGGGCAGGAGCAGAAGATATCAGCACTACGATTCAATGATTGCCGAAAACGGAGGCATGGAACGGATGCTCAAGCAGCATGAAAAGAACATCCAAGAAGCGGTGCACAAAGCACGCATTAACAAGAGCAAAGAGTTGTGAAACAGATGACTGAGGCTACACAGATGACTCATGCTGCTTGGAAAATAAAATATATTTTCTTTCATACTGCTTCGAAGAAATCAGAACAAAAGCTGCAGTTGCTGCTGCATTTCAATCTCAGAATTTCCAGACTTGTGACCTCCTTGGATAGATCGACCTTGACAACTGTACTTTCTGCCTAGGGGTTTCTGAATCACCCTCCAACTAAAGTTGTGGTCATCTTCCCCTCCAGGAAGAAGGAGCGTGTGATGAGATGCCCTCAGCGAGGCAAACTCGGGGTTACACAACCAAGATCCTTGTTTTCCAGATCAGTTCTGAAGTCGGCAACGGAAAGGTCTTTGACACCGTGGATTCTGGTCACAGTCAGTCTTCGACTGGATAGACAGATTCGTTCCCAGGAGACTATCCTGGTGCGATCAGTTATGTGAAGTAGTCATGCAATGTAATCTGTTCTGCAACACCCTCTTCTCCATCTCCATGTAAATCGGTTGGTTTCTCAATGGAAAAAAATAATATGATTTTCCCTAAAATCATGAATCATGATCGTTGTTCAAGCAACGCTGCATGATTCTGAATGATCTCAACATTCCAAGGGTATCTATAACTACATTAATAGTTTTTGAACGAAAATGACAGGATCTCTGTCTTTCAATTAAGAGGGAAAGGGTTTTATGTACAGAGAGCTAACAAGCAAAACGAGGAGCAGCCGAGCAGGTCCCCGGCCGGTTACTCCGGAGCTTAACTGAAGGCCCGTTTGTATTGCTCTAAGCATTCATTGGTTCTCTCTGCCACCTCCTGCTGGACAGTGGAGTAAACGTTGTTGAAAATCCGGTCTTGCCAAGCTGCCAAATTGAACGGCAATTTTCGTGGTCTGAATTTCTTTTCCAGATGGTGCAGGTCATGCAAAGACTGAGCAGAGGAAACAAAGAGGAGAAACGTCACATGTCAAAGAGACCACTTCACTGAGAAGTTGTACCCTTTTGTCAATCATCACTACTTCTAAGTATTTGCATATATGCAATCTAGTCATTTCTTTATATGCATTCTCAACTAAATGTGTGCTCCCAAAATGATGATAATGACTAAATCTTGGTAAAGGGGAGCTAATTGATGGATGTTTCCTGCAGATGTCAAATGTGGCGCTTATATCTGAGTAGCTGCTGGGCACATTATTTTTGTGGATATTTTTGAGAGTGGCAAAGCTCACGCCGCACCTACGGCAGGAGCCACAACCATGGTAAGCGGAAGTGCAGAAAAAGCGGAAACGGTTCCTGTGACGTACCTCCTCCTAACATTGGGTCACTGACACGTGTGCTCGGTCCCACGTGTCAGTGTCCAGAGCGGACGTCAGGGAAGACTCGTCCGAAAAAAGCACTGTCCTCTCATGTGGCTGCCTAAACTTTCTCGTCAACTAAACATGACAGCAATTTTGTGGCGGCGTCACATAGTGTGGCGTGGGCGCCCGACAATGTTCTTCGCCTCGTTAAACTAGCATATTTATCTTCATCACGAATCCTACTTCTTGGTTTAATTTCCCTCAAACCCTTTTCAGTCACTGTAGATTCTTCTATCAAAATCCTAAAATGACAAGAATTCAACATAGTCCACAAAAAGAGAATACACTGTAGCAGGCTTTATGGAATGTTCATTCTGTCGTCCTGGAGTTCATGGCTCCATATCCCATTCCCCAGTGGTATACGCAATCATTGACAAAATTACAAAAATCTAATTGTAGTGAAATCTCACACATCACATAGAGTCAAAAGTTTTTCCACAAGAAGAAATTATGAAATTCAAAATTAATGTCATGAAAATGTCCCTCTTTTTTTCTTTAACAACCCCTGTAATTAACATCATCAGCATATCGATGATCATCTCAAGGGCAAAACAGCATGGCTTCCTTGTCCCTGTGGCTCGGGATGGCGAAGTGCCGGAGCCTGCCAGCCTCCTCCTTGATGTACCCCTCACACAAGAACGCTCTCGCGAAGCTCTCCTCCGCCGCGCCGTCCACGCCGTGGACCAGCACGTCCGTCTCCACCGTCCCCGGCCGTCGCGCCCGCGCCACCACGCCGGCCGTGTATATGGCGCCCGGCACCGGCGCGCCCACCACGATCACGTCCCACTCCGCCTCGTAGAACGCCGCCGGCAGGCCCTGCGGCGCCAGCGCGCACGCCGACCGCTCCAGGTGGTCCGGCGAGAGCGGTTTCGGCGGGGCGGCGGCGGCGCAGTCGGAGGAGTTGCGGACCAGGGCGAACACGAGGAGGTTGCACGGCGCGCGCCCCGCCAGCACGCGCGCGGCCGCGCCGGCCTCGGCCTCCGTCTGCCGCGGCGTCTCGTGGGACATCGCGTAGTGGACCAGCGCCCCGGTCACGGACGCGGGCAGCTTCGCGCACTCGCGCTGCTGTTGCTGCGGCGGCTGCTGCTACTGAGCGTGGTGGGTGGCTCCGGCGCCGGCCGCGGGCGTGGAGGCTGCGGCGGCCTTGGTAGTAGTTTCGGCACCTGCTCTGGCGGCGGCGTGGAGGGTGCGGAGGGTGAGGAGGAGGAGGAAGACGGAGCACGCGGCGGCGGCGAGGAGGACGACGCGGCGCGGGGTCACGTGGTGCTTGAGCTTCGCCTTGGCGAACACGAGGTGGTTCCGGAGCTTGGCCTTCCGCGCGATCACGGGGCTCGTCATCGTGCTCGAGCCTGGACTGGCACCGGCTAGTGTGGGCGAAGGACGATCATGCATGTGGTGGGTCGATGTGTTTTAGCCTTTTTTTTTCTCTCAGTAGGTCCAGTACTCACTGTCCTGTGTGGTGGGAGGGCAATGGTTTGGTTTGGACTTTAGAGATGCTTCAAGCATCAGCAACATGTAGATCAGAGCATGCATGGGACATGGGTGATGACTGATAAGGACTAGGGACCAAATGTTTGGTGTGCGTTAGCTAGATTTGATCTTTATACGGGGGTTGTTTGAATTTTTTTTGGTTTGGTTGATTTTAATTTAGGTATGTTTGGTAGAGATCCGAGAGCTGATTCTCTGCTGAATCTAGCAGAACTCTGCCAAATAGCTTTTTAGGGAGAAGTGATTCTTCGCTGATTCTGTGAGTGAAGGCAAAATATGCGTTTTGGTTCCTCAACTTTATTTCGAGGGTCAAGTTCGTCCCTTAACTTTTAAATTGGTCAATATAGTCCCTTAATTTTTGTTTTGAGGTCAAACTCATTCTTGTGCATGTATTATACTCTATAATAAAATGAGATAAATGCAAAAAGTTCTTTTTACCCTTGGTATCTTTTTCTTCTTAATTTCCACTGTTAGTGTCACTATTCGCTCAACTTTCCACAATGTTTTATATGGTGGTACCTACTTATGTAATAAGTAGTTCTAATTTTACTTTTCATGCGTCTGCAATACAATATAATGCATGGAATAAAATTGTATTGTTTCAAATTAAACACTTGCGATGTTGAGCTCCTAAATGAATTTAGAAGGGGAAGTGTCAAAAGGGCAAAGAGAATTTTTTGCATAAATGTTATGTTATTATGGAGTATAATATCAGCATAAGGATGAGTTTGATCCAAAAATGAAAGTTGAGGGACTATATTGGCCTTTTTGAAAGTTGAGGGATGAACTTGACCCTCGGATTAAAGTCGAGGGACTAAAACGCCTATTTTGTCTGAAATGAACTAAGAGGCTGAGAGCTGAAAAATAGCTTCTCCTAATTTTGTGAAGTAATTCTCCATTCTGATTTTAAGAATATATGCTAGAGAATCAAAGAGAATCACTTTCAACCACAGAATCACTTCTATCGAAGAATCAACTCCCATAGAGAATCAGAATCAGATGGAGCTATACCAAACAGACCCTTCGAGTAAAATGCGCTCCCTATTCTCAAACGTGGTTTAGAATCTCATCCCGGTCCCCAAAGTTACTAATCGTGTCACATGAAGTCCAAATCATCATTTTTTAAGTTAGAAGTGGAAGTGTTTCAACTTATGTGGAGCTTAAATGTGGGTTCAAATTTCATCTTTGAAAATTTCTGCTTAACTCTTGTATTTTCTAATTATTTTCTCAAAATTTTATTACAAAACTTTATGCCGGATATTTTTCCAATATTTCCTCCAAAATTTGTCATTTTTATTTTCTATGTTCTTTTACGAATTTCGTCATATGAGTTTCTTGTTATACAAATTTTTTATATATATCTTTTGTATTTGAATATATTTGTACAACTAAATCGGTATGAATTATTTTTGTGTATATATTTTGTATATAAATTTTTATTTAAATAAGTTATATAACTTTTGATTTAGCTTAGACAACTGTGGTTTGGACCTCACATGATACGATTAGCAAGTTTACTGATCTGAATGTGCATTTTCAAAGTTTGGAGACTGAGATGACACCTCAAACCAAGTGTAAGGACCAACGGTGCCTTTTGCTCTTTAATTTATATACATAATACAACCATAATCCCAAAAGGATGTAATTATTATTTTTTGTTTTGGAAAAACGGGGGAAAAGAACAATAGAAAGCAGGGATCGGATATACATAATACAACCAAGAATGGGTGGTCCAAGCATAGCACGAACAAGATGAGCCAATATTGGCCCATGGACCAACTTGAGAGCAAAATTTAGGCCCGCAGAATGCTTGGGTGGGTCTTAAAAGCTTGCAACACATGGTTTTGGTTAAAGGCTGTCCTTTTGCCATTTATTTTGTTTGCTAGAAGCTCATTCCCGTGAGGGTTCTTAAAAAAACTTTTCTTTAAATTTTTCTTGAGAAACTTATTGAAAGGACCTCAAGATACCTAGAGGGGGAGGGTGAATAGGCAATCTGCAACTTAAAATACTTTTCAAATTGTCACTAACAGGAAATCCGGATACTCCGGGTATACATCCGGAGAGTCCGGACTTCTGATCCGGAGTATCCGGGCTTCTTGCCCGGATTGTCCGGACAAGAACACTCGAATTCAAAAGTGCAGAAATTAAAGCAGGAAATTAGATCGAGTAATTTTGCAGGTACCTGGGTGTTCTATATAGTGTATGTCAACCACTCGTTTCACCTAGAGACTAGTAAACTAGTAGATCAGCCTCAAACCCTAGAAATGAGATAGCACAAGCAAATACCAAGGGAAAACAAGTAACAAGTTGACAAAGAGACATCGATTTGTTTCCCGAAGTTCACTCCCAAAGGAGTTACATCTCCGTTGAGGAAGGGCTCAAGAAACGGCGTTCAAGGGCCCCTTAGCTCCTCACCCAAGGGCGAGATCACCTCTCAAGCCCAAGGTCACTTACTATGGATTCCTCGGAGAGGAACGAAGATTACAAACTTCTTGTGATGCTCACAACTTGCTTGAGCACTCACAAGTGACGCCTAGCCGTCTAGGAGCTCAGAGCTCCAAGTGTAACGAACTCGAATCCACCGGCTTGACGAAGTTCAAGTGCTCAAAGAGATGGAATGGATGCTCACTTGCACTAATCTTTGCTCTTGCTCTACTCTCATTTCAATCCCTCAAAGGATTCACTCAAGAATGGAAGAGAGGGGAGTGAGATAGCTCTTGAGTGCTTGCTGCAGTGCTGGGTTCGAAAATAAGGCAAGAGAGGAGTAAAAGAAGGATGTCAAAGGTTATTTATACCCCTTCACACAGAAACTAGCCGTTGGCTAAGGGTTATCCGGAGACTCCGGCCACACGTCCGGACATTCCGGACCAAGCGTCCGGACACTTCGGACCAACTGTCCTGACACTCCGGACAGCAGCCCGGACAATCCGGGAAACACAGGATTTTCACAAAAAAAAATCTCTCATGTGATATTTGAGTGGTATTTGTGGCTCACTAGTGTTTTTAGGTTTCTCTTGAGCACTTTTTCTAAGTCAAGACCTGTAGAATCGAATCCCTCTTGATAGTACGGCATTCCTATACTCAAATTACAAATATAAAATTCTAATCTTCAAGTATCTTTGAACCACCGCTTTTCATTCCATTTATGTAGACCATGATTCACCATTTAAATTCTTTGATCATCTCATCACCTACACACATGCTAGATAACAAAATTAAACCTATATGTGTTTAGTCATTAATTACCAAAACCCACTTAGGGGCCTAGATATCTTTCAATCTCCCCCTTTTTGGTAATTGATGACAACCCACATGTACCTCATTTGATAATCAAAGCTTGCAACTATCTAGTGCATAAAGAGCTCCCCCTTAATGTATGCCAAAGATTTTGAATATCAATTTGACTTCACAAAAGTCACAACTGGCATTATTTAAGAGAAAAAAATGAATGCTCTTTATACATACTACAGTGGGGTGTGCTGGTGTGTGCCAAAACCATGTGTGATGCATATGTCATGATATACACTCAATAAAATCAGTGCTTGTCACCCAAACCCGGAGAGTCCGGCCTTCCGCCCGGAGTGTTCAGATGTGAAACCCGGACTCTCCGGCCATTAGCCCAGAGTCTCCGGACATGCTGAGCAAACACAGGAAAACAACATTCATCACACTTCATAAACAGAGGCATACTAGCACATGAACCTTAGCAAATCTGCAAACACGACATCTAAAGCAGTTTTAAGCACAGAGTAGCACACATTAAAAATTGTTCTCACACCACATAGTCCTTACACGATAGATTGTCCAACGAAACGATAAGGCGTAAATTAAGTTCGATACAAGCCCAAATGAGTACATAAATGTCGCTTTCACTCCCCCTTTGTCATCAAATGCCAAAAAGGGAATGAAAAGCCATGAAGTCTTCTACTCATCATCATCATCTTGGGCGTCATCCTCCAAAGTGTCTTCATCTTCATCGGAGTCGGGATGCTCACGGTAGTTGATGGGCTCTTCTTCTTCGGTCTCCTCCTCTTCATCAAATATCTCTTGGCCACGTGGAGGAGAGCGATGAGAGCGAGTGGCGGATGGGCGACGTGGACGAGGAAATGGTGCATGAGCAGCGGCAATGGCGGCCTCATCGGCGGCATCCCATTCGGCAAACGGGTTATCAACATCTTGCAGCTCATGATATGGATCATAAGGAAGACCCAAGTGACTCTTGATCTTAATGATGTCGTAGTGATTCTCATTCACTTCTTGAGATATAGACTTGCACATGCCAAAGATATTCTTGAGTGTCCTCTTGATGAAAGATCCACTGTGATCACGGCGAGACGAAGAAGAGGCACCGGCATGAGATGTAGGAGGGTCTTACCGTGGATTACGGGTGGCCCCGACATAACGAGGAGCAGCAGGAGGTGCATTATCGGAGCGAGGACAGAGGTGAAGAGGCTCATGCTTGCAGTCCTTAGGAAAGGAAATCTTTGTAACCCTCTCAATCATATACATGATGTATGACGCGTAGGGAAGAGACTTGGTGGAGTCAACCATAGCCCTACGCATCTCATTTCAAATGAAATCCATGATGCAAAACGGTCTACCTCCGGGCATGGTCCTAGCAAGAAGGTTGCAAGCATAATATCTGAGAGCGGTACCATCACCATCCTTGCCATCAATAGTAGCCTTGAAAAACTGGTTCATCGTGTAGTAGAACGGCTGCAAGGTACTAGCATTGCCCTTTTGAGCTAGTATAGGATTGTAGAAGAGACTGGGCAACTGATTTGGCTTCAATTGATTCTCAATGTGAATGCAAGTCCTCTCCTCATCCTTGGACCCAAGAGCCAGAATCCGAGAGAAATTCATGTAATCAACCTCATACTTTTGCCATTCGGTTGTCCAAACAAATGCTATCTTCCTTGCATCATAATACATTGATGAGTGAAACTATGCAAGAATTTCTTCATTCCAATTATATCGAAAGCCCACGAGATCATACAGACCAAACTCCTTGCACTTGGCTATTGCTTCATTGAAGAAGGGATCATCAAGTTTCTCAAAATATGCCCAATCAACATACCGACATGGAACAATAGGTGCCTTTCCCTTTTTCAAAACAACTGAGGCATAGAAATTTTGGTGAAGTTGACACCAAAAGTGCCTTTCCAGCCCTTCACTCTTGTCATATCGATAGACCTCTTCATTTTGGGCGTTCCTTAGTGCCACCTTTTGCCCAAAATAATCCCTCCCAAGTTGAATTGCAAAACCGGGCACAAGTTGAGGACGAGTGAGCTTGGGGCACCTTGGATACTGCTGCTGATCGGGGGCAACCTCCACTTGCAAGTGAGAAGGAGTACGAGGGCAAATCTCCCATGCCACACCCCTCCTTGAAGGATTTGCACGAGATGGAGGCGGAACGGGCATGAACCTCATGATGTAAGAAGCTTTGCGAGATTCACTTGTAGCTGGTTCCTTGCCGGGATGACGACGAGGACGAGCCTCACGAACAAGACTAGGAGGAGAATCTTCCTCCTCCCTTTGAACACTTGGATCATAACGATGTTTCGTCATCCGCTACCCAGATGGTTCTCTACCAGATCTCCCCATAGCCTAGATATAAGAGATGATGATTAGACACTAAGGCTAGGGAAGATGAACAAGATATGAGCCAATTTGTTCTACAAAGTTCGGAGAGTCCGGGCCAGCGGCCGGATACTCCGGTCTGGCAGTTCGGAGTATCCGGGCTAGAAGTCCGTAGTCTCCGGATGTCGTGGTCCAAATCCTAGGTTTTAGAGATTGAGCTAGAACTTATGAATCGACCATGGGAATCAAACGAAACTTGGTCCTAGAGCTCCTAGCAAGGATATGAAGCAACGCCCTAAAAGATATCCACCAACTCCTTCCACATTGAGAGATCGGGCGATTTGAAGTTTGAATACCTTGAGGAACGAAGAACACGCGGGAAAACTTCAAATCCAAGTTCTCCCCGGAGTTTCTGGAGGGGAGGAGCACCTTCCTTCAAGGATTGACAAGATTTTGATGGAGGGAAGGTGGAAATCACCCTAGAGGCGAGTTTGGGTGAGAAGAGGAAGAAGGGGCGGCGCCGACGGTGAAAAAGGTGAAAGAGCCATTTTACCCGGGCCCCCGCGGTATTTATACGAAATATTTACTGTCCGGGGTATCCGGGCGAAGGCCCCGGAGTATCCGGACAGTCCGGAGTATCCGGTCAAAGGCCCGGAGTCTTCCGCTCCCTCTGAACAAATGCGTGAAGATAAGAGATTAAACTTGACATAGCTTGATTTGGAGGAAGATCTAGTGGTATGAGATAAATTTACTATCTTGAGACTAGCCAACAATCAATCAAAGGGAACAATAGTCTCAAGTTAGCAAATGAAATTCCAATTTTGAAATCAAAACTCACATATTTTGATCAAAGGTATTTTGTTTTGAGAAAACATCCCTAAACTAAGATCACTTAATCATGCACAAGAGTTCAAGCTAAGTTACGAGAATCCAAAATATTTAGCTCACTCCTCAAAGTGCAAAACCTTTGCTCATCAAGTGGTTTTGTGAAGATATCGGCTAGTTGTTTATCGGTGCTCACATGACTTAAAATGATATCTCCTTTGGCTTCATGGTCTCTCAAGAAATGGTGTCTTATGTCAATGTGTTCGCTAGCTTGATGGCACTCTCATTATCACACAAGAGTGGAATCTTGCTAAACTTACAACCAAAGTCGCTCAAAGTGAATCTCATCCAAAGTAGTTGCGCACAACAAGCACCATCAGCAACATACTCGGCTTCAGCTGTGGATAAGGCGACAGAGTTTTGTTTCTTAGAGCTCCAAGACAAAAGAGACCGGCCAAGAAATTGACAAGTCCCCGATGTACTCTTTCTATCTACCTGGCAACCGGCATAATCCGAATTGGAGTAGCCAAGTAGATCGAAACTGGAGCCCTTGGGATGCCACAAACCAAGGTATGGAGTGAATACTAAATATCTTAAAATTCTCTTAACAGCCATGAGGTAACATTCCTTAGGATTAGCTTGAAACCTTGCACACATGCACACACTAAGCATGATATCGGGCCTAGATGCACAAAGGTAAAGAAGTGATCCTATCATGGAGCGATATACCTTTTGATTCACAACATTACCATCTTCATTAAGATCAAGATGTCCATTTGTTGGTATTGGTGTCTTGATGGGCTTGGTATTCTCCATGTCAAACTTCTTCAACATGTCTTTAGTGTATTTGGTTTGACAAATAAAGGTGCCTTACTTGAGTTGCTTAATTTGAAATTCAAGAAAGAAGGTCAACTCACCCATCATGGACATCTCAAATCTCTTAGTCATAATCCTACTAAAATCCTTGTACCAAGATTGGTTAGTAGAACCAAATATAATGTCATCGATATATATTTGGCATACAAAGATATCATTATCAACTTTGCGAGTAAAGAGAGTAGGATCAGCTTTGCCTATTTCAAAGCCTTTCCTTAAGAGAAAATCCTTAAGGCATTCATACCATGCTCTAGGGGCTTGCTTCAACCCATAGAGCGCCTTATGTAGCTTGTAGACGTGATTTGGATATTTTGGATCTTCAAAGCCCGGCGGTTGCTCAACATATACCAATTCAGAGATTAGTCCATTGAGAAATGCACTCTTCACATCCATTTGATATAGCTTGAAATCATGGTGAGTAGCATAGGCAAGCAAGATACGAATTGATTCAAGCCTAGCTACGGGAGCATATGTCTCACCAAAATCCAAACCTTCGATTTGTGTGAAGCCTTGAGCAACCAACCTTGCCTTGTTTCTTGTTACCACGCCATGTTCATCTTGTTTGTTTCGAAAGACCCACTTGGTTCCAATGATATTTTGTTTTGGTCTTTCTACTAGGGACCAGAGTTCATTCCGTGTGAAGTTGTTCAACTCTTCTTGCATGGCCATCACCCAATCCGGATCATCCAAGACTTCATCTACCTTAAGAGGTTCCAAGGAAGAGACAAACGAGTAATGTTCACAAAAGGTAGCCAAGCGAGAACGAGTGGTTACCCCTTTACTTATGCTTCCAAGGATGTTATCCACGGGATGACTTCTCAAGATAGTGTGATGAACTCTTGGATGTGGATATGGTGATTGATTTTGGATAGGTTCAACTTCCTCTTCAGCTTGATGATGATCTTGATGTATTTGTGAGGATTCATTTTCAGGAGTGCGGATAGTCCGGTCCACTGTCCGGATAGTCCGGTCAGGAGACCTGGAGTCTCCGGACTGGTGCCCGGAGTGTCTAGGCTACGCGGAGGAGTTTGTTGCGGATGAATCTTTGAATATTACTTCATCTTCATCATCTTGGTCAGCTGATACTTGAGGCTTTATTTCACCAGTAGCTAGCTTCTAGATTACTTTGCTTGGTGATTCTTCCGTACCTACAACATTATCAAGTTGCTCCCCTTGAGAGCCATTAGATTCATCAAATGTTACGTCACATGCAACTGTAAGGAAACGGGGACGCTATGCTAGCTACCACATTCAACAAGGATCTCATGTAAGCGGATGATCATGGATCGTTACCACTAGACGCGCAGGTGCAGCGGAAGATGCGTTGGAGTAGACTTGATCCAACGTAGATGCGCGTCAGTGATGAGGAAGCAGATTGCAGCTCCGAGCTCCTGCTTGTCCCGCCAATCAGCACCACAGCAACGCAGCGGCGCCTCCTCGAAGTCCACACGTACGGGGCGGGAACGCCGGTCGCCGGTGTGCTAGCACCGCGCGCTTGGCTTGGGTTTGGCGGGGAAGGAGAGGCGACGGCAGCTAGGGTTTTGTGGCGCGAGAGAGTTCTCCTCCCACAACCCCGCCCGTCATTATGTAGACCCCACTAATGGGCCGACACGCCGGAGGCCCATTAGGGTTCTATTCCTTCTTGGATCATATCCGGCCCAAGCATGATTGCCTCTTGGGCATATTACCAACAATCTCCCACTTGCACTAGAGACAATCACATTGGCAAGTTTTCGTTCCAACCCGTTAAGTGTGTGACCCGTAAGGTTCATGTGTGAGTGGCTGTGCTGCAAGAACCATTCTTGCATTACTAATCAGCAGAGGCACCAGAGGCACCTAGCAGGCGTACTGACTCCCATGCACACATAAAGATCATATCGGCAAAACCTTTGGATATACTCATACACTAATCCCTTTGCCTCAGGATACCAGTCAAGCTCAAGGCAAGTTTCGTGCCACCCTTGTGATAGCTCGACCACTTAACTCAATCTTGCAGTGGATTACAATTTATGACTAACTCTTTAGTCACTTTGGCACGGCCATGCACTTTCTTAGTCCAACCGCACCGAGGGGCCTAGAGATATCTCTCCTGTTATCTAGGAGGGACAAATTCCATCTTGATCCGCACACATCCCATTCCATGTTTCATGATGCACCCAAGACTACCTTTATAGCCACCCAGTTACGTAATAGTGTTTGGCACTCCCAAAGTGCACCACTACGCATGGTGAGAAACAATGGCGATCTCAGGTCTAAGGATTCAGCAGGTATACCACTCGAGACCAACTGATGGCACATTTAAGACAACTACCTCCGCAGTGTCTCGAAGTGGGTCAATCCAACACCATGTTCCCTAACATGTGTCCACATTATTGATTTAATATCTCCATATCTATGATCTGTGAAACATGATCATCAATCAATACATGTGCTAGTTTATAAGCCATTGTTGTTCCTCACAATGGTAAAAACTAGGGATCATTTTGAACAACAATATAATAAAACAAGAGAGTTTCACAAACAAGTCACGTACTTGCTAATCAATATAAACAATTGTCATTCAGGGAACAAATAACACTTTATTGAATAAAACACAAACTTAGACATGATTACAATAATCTCCCACCCACTCTAGAGTCAACCATGCAAGTATCTAATGCCCATGGAACTCATATGCACTTCATGCTTCTGTTGTGAGAGGGCCTTCGTCAAAGGATCAGCAATGTTTAAATCCGTGTGCACCTTGCATATCTTCACATCACCTCTATCAATGATCTGACGGATAAGGTGATATCGCCGCAACACGTGTTTGGACTTTTGGTGTGATCTAGGCTCCTTTGCTTGTGCAATGGCACCACTATTATCACAATAGAGGTCCATTGGACTGGACGCACTAGGAACAACTCCCAACTCAGAAACCAACTTTCTGATCCAAACAGCCTCCTTCGCAGCTTCCGAAGCTACTATGTACTCGGCCTCCATCATGGAATCTGCTACCGTTTCTTGCTTGGAACTTTTCCAGCTCACTGCCCCTCCATTTAGGCAGAACACAAAACCAGACTACGATCTAAAATCGTCTTTGTCAGTTTGGAAGCTAGCATCGGTGTAACCATTTACAACGAGCTCCTCCTCGCCTCCGTAGACTAGGAACATAGTTCTTCTAAAGTACTTTAGGATATTCTTGGTTGCGACCCAGTGAGCCTCTCCTGGGTTTGACTGGTATCTACTTGCAACACTTAGAGCATACGCTATATCAGGGCGGGTACAAAGCATGGCATACATGATGGACCCAATGGCCAAAGCATATGGAATCGCACTCATCTTCTCTTGCTCATCAGGTGTCGAGGAACACTGACTCTTGCAGAGACTGACACCATGTGATATTGGCAGGAAACATTTCTTTGAATCCTGCATATTGAACCTTTTCAATACCTTGTCAATATATGTATCTTGGCTTAATCCAATTAGCCTTTTCGATCTATCTCTATAGATCTTAATGCCCACAATATATGCAGCCTCACCTAAATCTTTCATTGAGAAACTTTTTCCTAGTGAAGATTTAGTGGCTTCCAACATTGGAATGTCATTTTCGATGAGCAATATGTCATCCACATAAAAGACCAGAAATACAACTGCGCTCCCACTAGCCTTTTTGTAAACACAAGGCTCTTCTTCATTCTTGATGAAGTCAAACCCTTTGACTACTTCATCAAAATGAATATTCCAACTTCGAGATGCTTGCTTTAACCCATAAATGGACTTCTGAAGCTTGCATATTTTTTCAGCATTTTTAGGATCGACAAAACCTTCAGGCTGCATCATATACACATCCTCACTAAGGTTTCCGTTCAGGAAAGCCGTTTTGACATCCATTTGCCATATCTCATAGTCATAAAAGGCGGCAATAGCTAGAAGAATCCGATTAGACTTTAGCATTGCGACAGGCGAAAATGTTTCATCATAGTCAACACCTTGAATTTGTTTAAACCCTTTCGCCACCAATCGCGCTTTATGGAAACATTTCCATCCATGTCTATCTTTTTCTTAAAAATCCACTTGCACTCCACCGGTCTCACGTCGTCAATGGGATCAACCAAGTTCCAAACTTGATTTCCGTGCATGGATTCTATTTCGGATTTCATGGCTCCAAGCCATTTCTCAGAGTCAGGTCCCATTATTGCTTCCATATAGGTCTTGGGCTCATCATTATACAATAACAATACGTCGCGCTGCACCATGGTTAGGAGCGTGAACTTTTTAGGTGCGCGACGTGCCCTTACAAACCTTCGGGGGGCTGGTTCTTCCACAACGGGTTCTACAACTCCTTGTTCATCCCGTGAAGGTTCAGTGGGGGCTGAAACCGTTTCAGGCACTTCCCGAATTTCTTCAAGTTGCACCTTGCTCCCACTGACTTCTTTTGAGAGAAACTCTTTCTGTAAGAAGACACCATTGCGGGCAAAAGACACTTTGCCTTCCGCTTGATTATAAAAATAATATCCTTTGGTTTCCCTCGGATACCCCACAAAGAAACACTTGTCTGACTTTGGAGTGAGCTTATCTGACATCAAAAGTTTGACATAAGCCTCACATCCCCAAACTTTGAGGAAAGATAACCCGGGACGTTTCCCAGTCCATAACTCATATGGAGTCTTTTCCACAGACTTAGTTGGAACCCTGTTTAGTGTAAACGCAGTAGTTTCTAGAGCATAACCCCAAAATGACAGTGGAAGATCAGTTTGGCTCATCATCGACCTAACCATGTCTAACAAGGTTCGGTTCCTCCGTTTGGAGACCCCATTCCATTGAGGCGTTCCAGGCGGAGTCAATGTGGAACAGTTCCACATTGTTTTAGATGATCACCGAATTCGTGGCTCAAATATTCATCCCCACGATCAGATCGCAGAAATTTAATTGTCTTGCCCAATTGATTCTGTACTTCATTCTGAAATTCTTTGAACTTTTCAAACAATTCAGACTTGTGCCTCATTAAGTAGATGTATCCGTATCTACTAAAGTCATCAGTAAAAGTGATGAAGTACTGAAAACCACTCTGGCTACTGAGCTTATTGGTCCACATACATCGGTATGTACAAGCCCCAACAAGTCACTTGCCCTGTCACTTTGACCAGTAAAGGGTGCTTTAGTCATCTTCCCAAGTAAACAAGACTCATCATGTGTCAAATGATTCAAAATCAAATGAGCTCAATAAACCATCTTTCTGGAGTTTTTCTATGCATTTCTCATTTATATGACCTAAGCGACAATGCCAAATAAAAGTGGGATTCAAATCATTCGGTCGGAGCCTTTTTGCATTAATGATATAAACTGGTTTATCCTCAAGATCAAGAACATACAATCCATTCACCAATGGACAGTGAGCATAAAAAGTATTATTATAATAAATGGAACGACGCTTGTTCTTTATTACAATCTCATAACCATCAACTTCTTCCAAACATGAAGAAGAGATAATGTTCTTACTCAAAGAAGGAATGCAATAACAATTATTTAATTCCAAAACTAAGCCTGAGGGTAATAACAAGTGATAAGTGCCGACCGCCATGACCGCAACCTTTGCTCATTGCCGACACGAACATCCAACTCGCCTCTTGCAAATCTTCTAGTCCTTTGAAGGCCCTGCAACGATTTGCAAGTGTAAATCATCGACCCAGTATCAAATACCCATGATTCACTAGAAGAAATAGCAATATTAATTTCTGTAATATTTATAACATTCACACCTGAGGTGGAAGTCTCACTTCCCTTCTTCTTTTTCAGATCCTGCAAGTATTTCTTGCAGTTCCTTGACCAATGTCCCTTGCCCTTGCAGTGGAAGCATTCATCATTGGGAGAAGGGCTAGATTTGGCCTTAGGCTTAGAGCTCTGGGGATCATTGGAAACCTTTTCCTTGCCTGTCGGTGTTTTACCACCAAGCCCACCCCCCGAGGTGGTAGGTTGTAGGTAGGGTGTCACCGAGATCAGAAACTCGAAGGTGCAAGGAACACAGAGTTTAGACAGGTTCGGGCCACCGAGAGCGTAATACCCTATGTCCTGTGTGGATTGTATTGCCTTGATGGTTATGAGATGTTTTGGAGGGGTCCCTGCCCGGCCCTTATATAGTCTGGGGGTACAGGGTTACATGGAAATCTTAGTCGGAACGGCCTGAGGAGTCCTACCCGAGTACGACTCGGGTAGTTTCCTTTCGTCCGACTAGTCCTAGTGCTACACGACTAGTTACAATGAGGATAAGGTATGGCCCATGCGCCATCCCCTACTACACGTATATGTACGCCAAGTGAGCAGTCCCGCTGCCCCGGGTCTGACAAGCCCCCGAGCTCTTCGTAGCCGAGTACTGCAGGCTTTCGAGTACTTCTGGAAGGTGTCTTCAGGTCCCTGCCGAGTCCCCTTGAGAAGGTGTCTTCCGAGTACTTCCTTGGCTATATCAAGGCTGTGAGGTGCTCAAGCCCCAAGTAATCTTCAAGTCTTCTTTTATATGGGGTGCAATGAACTCGCACTCCATATGGAGTAGGCCCCGAGCCTTAGGTTGAATCGAAGAATCAGGCTGAGTGTCAAATTAGTCTTGAACCTTTGGTTTGTATCTTCCAAGAATTTTTGAAAAATAAGCCATCGATGACACGTATCCCACAATCCCCGAGCCTTTAATCCGAATTCCCTAGTTTTGGAAAAAAGGATTTAAAGAGTCGTGGCATGGAATGTATGTTTTTGAATTCAATTGCACAAATTTATAGGGTTAAAACTGAATTGGAAGTGGAAAAGTCCGAATTCTCGGGAGCCTATCCCTAAGAAAACGGCTAGTTTCCCTTATCCGTTGCACAGAACCCATAAAATCCTCTTAATCAAATCGTTATCCCGAGAAAAACTCTTCGGCTTCCAAATGAAAAATGGGGAGCCGCTGGTTATAAATAACCCTGCGGTACCCCTTAGGGTTTTCACCCTACTCTGTTTTCACTGTGGTAAAAACACATCTGTTTTAGTCAAGAACCCTAGCCGCCATCGCCGCCCCAAATCTGAGCACTTCTCCGCCTCAATCCAAGTCTAGAACAGCTCGAATCCTTGACTCCCATCCTCATCCACACCCGCATGAGTTCACCGTGGCATGCGCACAAAGAGCTTAGTGACATTTCACCCCGCAATGCTGAAGAAGCAAGCCGCTGGTCGCGGGAGGAAGCGAGGAGCCGATGGAGAAGGTGGATCATCACCGCCGTCGGCGAAGGTCGCCAAGACAGCGGCCGAGGGGTTGTCGTGGAGGGCCTCGACCATCAAGGAGAGGGATCTGCTTTGTCTTGTTGCGGAGCGGATTTTGCAAGAGGAGGGCGTCGTCCAGTGGCGGACTGCCGGCAACGACTCATCGCCATGGGAGAACACCAGTGAGACCGTGATGTTCTCCCCTTCTGCCGACCGTGGCATTGCCCTTCCTTCTTCTGACTTCTTTCGCGGTTTGCTTGGATTTTACAAAATCAAGCATTACCATCTTCCCCCCAACTCGATTATGCACATTTCTATTTTTGTGCATCTTTGCGAGGCATTCCTTGGAATTCGCCCGAATTTTCGTCTTTTCCGTTATCTCTTCCGCCTCAAGCCCCAGCCAGATGAGGACAACCCCGCACTGGTCAGGGGAGCCGGGGTACAGCTGTGCGATAAGGCGTTGTACCTCGAGTTTTCAACCCCGAGTAGCCTGTCCGGGTGGCACGCTCAGTGCTTCTACATCGGGAACCACGAGCCTAGCCTCCCCAGATGGGATAATGCCCCGCCGCAACGCCAGGAGTGTTGGCTGAAGAAGCCAACGGAGGACAAATCCCGCGACATCCCCGAGTTGATGAAGCGGATCCAGCACCTCAAGGACCAGGGCGTCAGTGGGGAGTCTATGGCGTACTCGTTTATCGAGCGTCGCATCCAGCCTCTCCAGCAACGTGTTCACCTTCGTTTTGAGTACGAGGGTACTCAGGACCCATCATGGATGGCCCAGGATGTGCTTTCCGCTGAGGAGGTAACGCGCCGGGTCACCCGCCTGTTCACAGGGGTGACCTCGGAGCCATTCGTCCCGAGGCTCTTCAGAGCAGATTACTCGCCGAACCCGGTAAGCACTATCCCGAGTACCTTTTCTGTGTTCTTGAACTGAGTAGTCATTTGTTGACTTGCTTTTGTCTTTAGGGCGACTTGGAGCGGTTCAGGTCTGACCCGCCTGAACTTGCGTTCGAGGAGCCGTCCCGAGACCCGCCCGCCACAAGAGATGTGGGCGACGTTGCTGCGAAGCCACCGCGCACGAAGCAAGTAGCAACTCGCAAGCGGAGTGTTATTGCAACAGTGATGACACCAAGCAGTCACCAGGCGACGTAAGTAGCCTTCTATTCTGATCTGCTTGATTCGCCGGTTTTCCACGAGTTCTTGGCTGACTTGTCCCTTTAGTGACTCTGAGGAGAACCCCGAGCCCCCGAGGCTAGGGGTAGTTGATTTGACCGGGGAGAGGAGTCCGATGTCAGGGCAAACGTCGCCCGTGACTGGCCCGCGACTCTCAACCCGGACGAGTAATAAGATTGCACCACGAGGGCTGGTCGTGCCAACGGCACTCCCCCTCAGGAAGCCGCCAAGGTTAGCAACCAGGATGTTCTTGTTTGTAATTTTGTGTTAATGTTGAGTACTAATACATTTTTGCATGAGTTCGGAGAGTCCAGTAGTGGCTTCCTCTAGTACAATCCAGGCAGGCACGCGCGCGAGCTCGCTGCCGAAGGAGCCTGTCGCCGCGAGTACCGCCAAACCATCCGTTGACAAGGATGTGCTGGCGAGTACTGGAGGAAAAGATCTCGAGCCCCGACTGATGCGGGGGCGCAACCAGAAAAAGAAGCCCCCGGGACTCTTCCTGGGGCGAATATTGAGGAGGGTGCTCGGATCGTCCAGCAGGAGATCGCGAGGTCCTAGAGGATTCCCCAGACTCGGCGACAAGAGGAGATCCCAGAAGGCTCCCAAGTACCCAAGTAACAGGTAGAGGAAATCTCGCTTTCTCACGACGAGATCCCGGAACTCATGATGGAGCTTGGACGCCGCTTTACCGATTACACAAAGGTATGTAGTTGAGTACCTCCTTTGATGTTGGCGTAAAGGTATACTGACTTGTCCCGTGCAGGACCTTGTCAAGCGCTCTAGGCAGAAATCTGTCCTGTTGTCCCGTATTGGGGACATGCTTCCGCGTACCCACGAACCCGAGGACAACCTGAAGGATGAAAAGGACAAGAATGCTAGGCTCAAACAAGAGCTGGCTGCCCTAAATCCTCGCATCGGGATGCCATGATTGATTAGCAGCGAAAGCACGACCTAGCCCTCAAGAAGGTCAAGGACTTAACTGCCCAGAAAGAGAGTAAGTAGTCTATTCCTCCGACCCGAGTAGTGTTATGCCTCTATCTTTCTTCTGAGTTGTATATATGTATGCTTTTCCCAGAGTATGCTCGTATTGAAAGAGCGCTAATTGACTGGAAGTGTGATATATACGAACTTACAGAAGAAAGAGAACAGCTGAAGAAGGCCCTAGAAGAGCTTCAACTGAAGTACTCGGATCTAGACGAGGAGCACAAGACTGTGACTCGCCAGCTGAAGGATGCCGGTCAAATAGCTCGTGCAGAACCTGCAACATATCAAGTCCATGGCTCGAGACAAGGAGCGCAAGGAGAAGGAGATGGAAGAACTCGGTACTGCAGCGTTCGAGTTGTGTGAGTTCATTCATCCTGTAGCCGATGAACGCTCCTTGGTGCTGTGACACCCCGGCCTAGGGCTTAATAGGATTAATAGGATACTCATACCAACAAGTTGCAACTTCTTTTCCGGAAACCCAATTTCAAAGAACTCCAAAGTGAGGACAAAGTGTGCAAAAAAGACTTGTGTTGGTCTGTGAGGGCAGTCTATGTCCTAGGAAGCGGCCAGATGTAAGTGGGCCCGGCCTCGGGGAGGCGGGACGCTACAAGATTGAGCCAAAATGATTATATAATCTTATTCTCCTACTAAAATAGCACAACTTCATCCAAAAGTTTGAGGCAAATGGTGTCACAAATGGCTAATTCACATCATAAAGATCTAGAACTAGTTAGAGGCAAAGAGAGCTTAGAGCTTCATTTGAGCCAAACGACAAGAAATTAGCGTCACCTTACCCCCTAGAGCCCCCAACAACTTGAACGAAATCAAGTTGAAAACCTCCCCCCCCCCCCCCCCTTCCTTTTTTCGGATCTCGTGGGAGCTCCTCTCTCGAGCAAACAATGGGGGGTCCAGAGGAAAAAGAAGGTACCCAGATTCTTATAGATATTTTTAGGGGCAGGTAGGGAGGTGAACCGCCCATAAAAATGTCATTTCCTAGGAAGATCTAGAGCTAGTTAGAGGCAAAGAGAGCTTAGAGCTTCATTTGAGCCATAAATCTAATAAAAGAGCTTAGAAACGACAAGGAATTAGCGTCACCTTACCCCCTAGAGCCCCCAACAACTTGAACGAAATCAAGTTGAAAACCTCCCCCCCCCCCCCCCCCTTCCTTTTTTCGGATCTCGTGGGAGCTCCTCTCTCGAGCAAACAATGGGGGGTCCGGAGGAAAAAGAAGGTACCCAGATTCTTATAGATATTTTTAGGGGCAGGTAGGGAGGTGAACCGCCCATAAAAATGTCATTTGCAGGGGCGGTTAACCCCCTCAACCGCCCCTACAAATGGGCGTCATTTTCAGGGGCGGGTGGGGTGGTGCACCGTCCCTACAAAGTTCATGTTTAGCGGCGGCTCAACCCTCCCCCCCCAACACCCCCCCCCCCCCCCCCCCGCGCGCACCGCCCCGCCCCTGAAAATGGTGCCCATTTGTAGGGGCGGTTGAGGGGGTGAACTGCCCCTATAAATGGATTTCTAGGGGCGGTTCGAGAGCTACAGTATGCCAGCTCCATTTGTAGGAACGAGTGTAATTTTGGTGCGCCCCTAAAAAAATTTGGAGCGTTCCTACAAATTATATTTGTAGTTGTGACACTTTTTAAGTGTTTGGGAGACACCTTATTATAAAAGAGAGGGTATACATAGAGAAAGAATTTTTAGCAATGCTCAGCTGGGCTAGCTTTGGATCGCCCACCCCCCTTCTTGCTTAGATGCTTGTTGCTGTGCCAGTTTATATGCTGATTGTAATTGAACTCGACGTTGTGGTATTTAATGTGTTTAAGTTTGCTTGAGTGCTCATGCAATCCATCAGAGGCGATTATCCTCACTCTGCACTCCACGTTCCAGAACACATCTCATCACGTTCATGTTTAGATAAAGGTTGAAAACTGTCCTCTATATCCACCTGGTGGATATATGCAGCCAAAGGTTACAAGAGTTCTTAGACTCTAAACCTCAAATGAGGGTTTAAAAACACAAGAAATAAAACTCTAAAACAAACAAAGATAATTAGAAGGCTAAGTTTCAACTTTCTTCTCCGCTCCCATTTCATCCTTGCAAAATCTTTACACAGCACCAACCATCATATCTAGCGTCTTCTTAGAAATTTGATGTCCAAATTGTCTGCTGCCGCTAAAGTAATAAAGCCAGACCAAAGGACCTCCAAAGTGACTTCTGTATAGAATTTTTAGCAATGCTCAGCTGGGCTACCTTTGGATCGCTGACCCCCGCCTTATCGATGTACCAGTTTATATGCTGATTGGAATTGAACTCGACGTTGTGGTATTTAATGTGTTTGGGTTTGCTTCAGTGCTCATGCGGCAATCCATCGGTGGTGATTTTCCTCATTCTGGACTCCGCATTCTAGAACACATCTCATCACGTTCATAGCGAGAGTTAGAAGAGAATGCGGGCGAGCATCCGAGGCAGCCATCCAGCTAGCCATGGTTCTTCGCTGCCGGCGCCTTCTCCCCATCACGCTCATGCTCGTCGTTGTCACCTGTTCCCTTGGTGGGGAAGCTACTGATGAGGCCCTATACATGCCGTTAAGGATGACCTGCCCAGCGGAAGGCGGCAACTTCAGCACCGGCAGCATGTACCAGGCGAGTGTAGACGGTCTCGCCAACATCCTCAGCACCAACGCCGCCACAAATGATGGGTTCCTTAATATTAGCTTTGGTGATCCGCGTGATGAGGCCTTCGGCATCATCTGGTGCTTCGTCGATAGCAGCTGGGCCGACTACAAGAAGTGCCTAGACAAAGCGCCTTCCTATGTGAGCACAGCATGTCCAAACGGCGGGACGGGGGCACTCTTGTACAAGGAGTGTGTTCTTCGATACTCGGACGAGTCTTTTGCCTCCATGAAGAGTGATGAACTAGACCATTGGTTCGTGGAGTACGTCGATCACATGGGTGGAATTAACAAAACCCGGTGGAAGATGATGAGCCAGCTCATCACAGAAGCGGCCAAGTCACCGCAGCGGTTCGCTATCGCCAACGGGAGCGAAGGTCTGACTGGCGTGCATGGGCTCCTACAATGCAGGAGGGATTTGACGCCGGACGAGTGCACTAAGTGCCTGAGCTCCAAAGTTCAATATCTATTGGACAACTACCCTAATAACAGCGCTGCTAATAACAGGGGGAGAAGTTGTTTCGCCAAATACCATCCATGTTAAAATTAATTGAAGGCACAAAAGGCCTCGCGTAACACGGGTCAAATGCCAATTTTCTTATTTCTTTAACTTAGAATCACTGGGTAAGAAATGGTCGACACCCACAAAGGTGACGCACAAATAACGTACATCATAGATAATAAAAGAGTAATGCATAAAGATGATGGGTGTGGCACCTTATATGCCCCTTGGGATGGGGCCTAAACATGGCCACCTTTGACTGATTAAAGGTGACGCACCCGAATGAAGCCCATCACCTATATTATAAATGGCATGCTACACCTATGTCCGTCAAAGTTCAATAAATATGACCTGCTTTGTTAAAACACGTCACCTATAATAGCGGTGCCAGACCTTATTAAAGTCCGTCACATATGAGTCTGTTGACGCCAGATTTTGACACGTATTGAATCGGCGTCGGGAGGAGAAGATTGGCCGATGAAGCAGATCTGAAAGCTACAGTAAGGAATCGGCCGATTGAGGTAACAGTTGAAAATCGGCCGATTGGTAGCGCAACCTATGCCAACAGGATGGGATTATTCCAGAAGATCCTGGTTAAAGGCTGGTGAACAGGGCACGTCAAATCGGTCAAGGGGCAATTGAAGAGAATCCTGATTGGATTAGGGAACGGCGGCGGAAGATTCTGCGGGAGTCCGTTTCCTATAAAAGTTCTTATAGATATAGTAGTTTTCCTATTTTAAATAAGGTTGTAACAAGTCGTAATCGACCAGGAGTCCTAGTTTTAGAGTATAAATAGGAGTCGTCAGGGCTTTGCAATAGAAAAACACATCAATCAACAAAATACTTCTACTTTTTACCAGTACTTTACTTTCAAGTCGGCGACTTCGCCAATATTTTCTTCTTCCACGAGTTCGTACGGATTGGCAGGGCTGCATCAACCTGATCTCCGGCAAATTGGTAGGTTCCGCTTATCGAGTAATATCCGAGCTTTAACTACGGGCGCATCGCTGTGGTTTCGTTTGGATTTATTCACAAGTTATCGATATTTACTAGAATTGCAAGTTTTACCTGTTATTCTAGTATTATCACCAGTTATCCAGCTTGAGATCAAAGTAATCGGCTTCGTCATTGTTCTCCTTCGATTCATCGCCATACAGCCGATTAGATCTGTTTCAAGTGTTGCTTCTATAGTAATTGTTTAGATCGCTCTAGCAGTCTTCTTTACAATTACTATACGATCATCGGCTGACCCATAGCCGATCATCTCTACAGCAAATCGGCCGATTTGCCGCCGACGCGCTCCTCAGGACAGATCGGAAATCCAGCCGATTGACACGCCTGGAATTTAATACTCTATTTCCTTGTCAATCAACAGGTCAGATTGACTGGCACGCCGCGCGAACCGCACCAGGGCGATAACCCGAACAGGAGCTAAGCAGATTCTCCCGGGTCGTGTGTCCGACGCTGAAGACCCATCGGCCGATTCCTATCCGACCGATTTTAGCGCCAACACACTTTTGGCACACCTGGTGGGACCATCCAAGATCTGATATGTCGAACAACGCGGAAATCTCTGACAGCAACATCATTGGGGTCACAGAAGCTGATCTCAAGGACGACTAGAGGGAGGAATTGGCCAAACATCTGGAGGATTACAAGAAGATGTACCTCCAGTCGTTCAGTCGTACCAGAAGCGGGGAAGCAGTTAAGAAGGCCCCTATTCCAGCACCTCGCCACATCACCATTGCTGAAGACTCGGGCAAAATGTCAGAGATGATTCAACAGTCTGTGTATCAAGCATTCATTGACCAATCCTCGGTGATGAGCAACACGGTGTACAACGCCGTCGTCAACTCTCTGGCCAGCGGAGCCGTTCAAGGTTATCAGGGACCGGCATATGCCCCTCCGACTACTCTGCCGGCCAGAAACTTACCATACACATCCCAATCGGCTTCTCAGCCGATATTGACGCAGCGCGAGGGATACAGCTCTCCACCACTTCTGGCGTCTCCAAGATACAGCGGTGCACCATGTCTCCCATCGCGAGCGCCGTTTCAACCCGTTCAGATGGCTTCTGTGCAAACACTACCTACGAATTCAGTGCCTTGGAGGACGTCAGCCGTGACGTATTTTCCCGAGCCAGCGAACGGGCATGGCACTTATCCGTTTCAGATGCCATACCAATCGGCCGCCAGGCCGACGGTCTCCCAGTATCAGCCGATTTTACCAGAAATCGGCAGGGGGGCAAGCACTGTGGAAGCATTCAGAGGCACGGTGCCAGCAACGACGTACGAAGGGGGTGCGGACTCGTTTCGCCAGCAGTTATCGGCCGCTCAGCAAACTTCGCCGATTCATCACCTGGCCGAACCAGCCCTTCAACACATGCCCGCGCCGCGAACAACTGTTCATCAGCAGCAGGTGGACTGGACGGCAAGAATAGCAGAAGTAATCCAGGATCAGTTTGGACTAAAGCCGAAAGTTCAAACTTATACTTACAAGACGCCGTATCCATCGGCCTATGACTCGTTGCCGTTCCCACACCGCTACAAAGTTCCTGATTTCACCAAGTTCTCAGGGACGGACGACACTTCCACGGTGGAGCACATTAACAGATTCATCATCCAGTGCGGAGAGGCTGCTACGCAAGATGCTCTGAGGGTGCGGTTATTTTCATCATCTCTATCCGGATCGGCCTTCCAGTGGTTCACCATTTTACCGCCAAATTCTATCGTCACGTGGGCCGATCTGGAGAAACAATTCCACAAGTACTTCTATGCAGGAGTACACGAGATGAAGATTTCGGAGTTAACCAGCCTCAGGCAGAGGAGCGATGAACCAGTGACAGGGTACATACAGAGGTTCAGAGAAATCAAGAACAAGTGCTACAGTCTGGCTCTGACCGATGCACAGTTGGCCGATATCGCTTTCCAGGGCCTCTTACCGCAAATCAGAGAGAGATATGCTGCCCAAGAGTTTGAGAGCCTGAGTCAAATCGTCCACCGATTGTCAGGGCAGGAGGTCCAACCATTTGAACAGCGGAGGAGCTTCCAGAAGAAGGTGGCATACTTGGAGGGATCTGAATCTGACGCGGAGGAAGAAATCGGCCTGGCGGAATGGGTAAAAGGGAAAAAAACCAATATCCTGCCCCTTTGGCAAGAAGGAGCAAGAGACATTCGGCTTTGACACGTCGAAGGCCGATAAAATTTTTGATCTACTGCTTCAGGAGGGACAGATTAAGCTGTCGCAACATCACACCATCCCTACGGCCGATCAACTTAAGAAGATGAAATACTGCAAGTGGCACAACGCTACTTCTCATGACACCAATGAATGTAAAGTCTTCCGCCAGCAGATACAATCGGCCATTGAGCAGGGGCGGCTCAGATTTGAAACTCCAACCAAATCGGCAATGCCGATGAAGATAGATCAGCATCCCTTCCCCGGCCAACACGGTCAACGCTGGAGAAGACTCAAATCAAACCAAGGTGCTGACGTCAGAATCAGCGAGAAGAGGCGGCGCTGTCGACCCCAGGAGGCAGATCTCGACGGAGGAAATCAGAAGAAATAGGCGAGGGCCAGAACGACCACACAGGCCTGTCACCTCCCGATTCTTACTGAGCAAATATCGGCAGCAGCAAGAACAAGCACAATACCAGGAAGAGATGATACGTCGGCATGAAGATCACTGGCAATGTCCGTTCTTCATCCACTGCTGGGAGAACGATATCAGATTGCCATCTGCCGATAACTGTCCGGAGTGCAACGGATCAAACCGCAACGATCGCCCGAAGCCACACTCTAGGGACAGAGGATCAGAGCCGATCAACAGAAATCGGCGCGAAGAACGACGTGTTTTGGTGCATGATCGACTGGGGGGCAGAGTTGACCAGTGCAACAGGTCAAAAAGCAAGATCGGCCAGCAAGATGGACTGGGGGGCAGGATCAGCGCACGCGATCGGCTGGAAGAGATGGCCGATGATAGGGTGTCAGACGAAGATCCCCTAGGAAGGGAACCAGATTGGGAACACGCCAGATCATCGGCCAAACCAGTGAATCCCAGGTGGTGTCCCGATGGCCTATCCAGATCCCAAAAGCGAAGGATCCAACGCCTACGCCAGTTAGAGCATCAAGAAGAAGAACAAAGACACGTGCCAGAAAGAAGGAATGTTAAATCTCGGGTCTGGCGCCCAAAGAAAAGCGATCAAGAAACGGATAACCAAGAATCGGCAGCCGAGATTGATATGGTTTTCATACTGCCGATGGAGTTCATGGCGCCAAGCGATCGGGACAAAGTGACAAAAACAGACGAAGAGCAAATGGCACAACTGGTATTAGAGCCGATGACGGCTACGTTTGAGAAACCAGAAGAGGAAAAACGACAGCATCTTAAGGCGCTGTTTCTCAAAGGGTGTGTCAACGGAAGACCCGTCACCAGATTACTGGTAGATGGAGGCGCGGCAGTCAACATCATGCCGTATGCCATGTTCCGCAAGCTGGGCAAGGGCGACGACGACCTCACCAAGATGGACATGATGCTAAAGGATTTCGAAGGCAACGTGTCACCCGCCCGCGGGGCATTCTGCGTCGACCTCACCATCGGCAGTAAGACCCTCCCTACTACTTTCTTCGTCATTAATGGCAAAGGGTCCTATAATATGCTGCTTGGTCGCGACTGGATACATGCAAACTGTTGTGTCCCATCTACAATGCATCAATGCCTTGTGCAATGGGTCGGCGACAGTACAGAGATAGTCGCTGCCGATTCCGTCTACAGCGTTGCGGCGGCCGACACACAACAGTGGAGCTGCGAGCACGTCAAGTGTATATCTGGCAGGACTTGGGACACTGACTTCCTGAAAGTGTCCGATTTCGGTCTACAGCCGATCCAAGCAGTCGGCTCTGAAGATTCAGAATAAATGGATCAGCTCGTCCGAGAAGATGGGAAGCTGGGGCACGGGTTCACGTCGGCCGATTTATTAGAGATGGTAGATTTGGGAGATAGCAGCAAATCAAGGCCGACGTACATTAGTGCCAATTTAAATTCTGAGTACAAATGCAAATTGATAAGATTATTGAAAGAGTTCAGGGATTGCTTTGCTTGGGAATACCACGAGATGCCAGGACTAGACCGGTTTATTGTTGAGCACCGGTTACCTATAAAATCAGGATATTGGCCGTATCAGCAACCTGCACGGCGGTGTAACCACAAGATTCTACCTGACATAAAGGCCGAGATTACAAAATTGATTGAGGCAGGATTTATTCGGCAGTGTCGCTACGCCGAATGGATTTCTAACATCGTGCCTGTATACAAAAAGAATGGTAAATTGCGTGTGTGCATCGATTTCAGGAACTTAAATCAGGCTACGCCGATGGATGGATATCTGATGCCAACGGCCGATATCTTGGTGGATGCTACCGCAGGCCACAAAGTCATAAGCTTCATGGATAGAAATGCCGGATACAATCAGATATTAATGGCCGAAGAAGATATTTCGAAAACGGCTTTTAGGTGCCCAGGCCATCTTGGTTTATTTGAATGGGTGGTTATGACTTTCGGCTTGAAAAACATCGGCGCTACATATCAACGGGCCATGAACTACATCTTCCACAAGCTCATTGGTTCATCAGTGGAAATTTATATAGATGACGTCGTGGTCAAGTCAAAAGGTCACCAGGATCATCTGGCCGATTTACAGGAAGTGCTGGAGTGCACAAGGAAACATGGGCTGAAGATGAACCCAAACAAGTGTGCGCTTGGTGTATCGGCCAGACAATTCTTGGGATTTATGGTCCATGAGCGTGGGATAGAAGTCAGCCGCAAGACTATAGACGCCATCAACAAAGTAGTGGCCCCACAAAATAAAACTGAACTGCAGTCCCTCATCGGCAAGGTCAATTTCATCAGAAGATTCATATCCAATCTATCGGGACGTATTCAGGCTTTTACCCCTCTGTTGAAATTAAAGCCCGACCAAGAGTTCACATGGGGAGAAGAACAACGCAAGGCACTGGAGAATATCAAGCAGTATCTGGTTTCACCTCCGGTGTTAGCCCCGCCACAGCCTGGTAAGCCGTTCAAGTTATATTTATCGGCTGACGAGCAGGCTATTGGATCGGCGTTGGTACAAGAGTTTGAAGGGAAAGAACGAGTGGTATACTACGTCAGCAGAAGACTTTTAGACGCCGAAACAAGATATTCTTCGGTGGAGCGATTATGCTTGTGCTTGTACTTTTCATGTACTAAGCTCAGGCACTATTTGCTATCGGCAGAATGCATAGTCGTGTGCAAAGACGATGTGGTGAAGTATATGCTATCGTTGCCGATTTTGAAGGGGCGGATTGGAAAATGGATCCTGGCTTTGTCAGAATTCGATCTAAGGTACGAATCGGCCAAAGCCGTCAAAGGTCAAGTGATGGCCGATTTCCTAGTTCAGCATTGTGGACCAGAAATTGCCACCGTTGAACCAGTTCCATGGACTCTATATTTTGATGGTTCTTCGTGTGGGGTCGGATCAGGAATCGGCGTCGTTCTTGTGTCGCCTCGGGGGGCAACTTATGATTTCCCTCTGCCGATAGAAGCTTCTGCAACCAATAACCAGGCGGAATATCGAGCTGTTCTGAAAGGCATCCAATTATTAAGGGAAGTCAGAGCTGATGCAGTCGAGATCTTTGGGGACTCCATGCTCATTGTGGATCAGTTAACAGGACGATCTGAGTGCAAGGACGACATATTGAGGATTTATTATGAGGATTGTCTTCAACTTTTGAAAGGATTCAAATCTGCAATAATTGAGCACATCCCCAGAGATTATAATGAAGAAGCCAACAGACTGGCTCAACATGCTTCTGGGTATCGGCCGATTCAGGGAGCGATGACGCTAGAACTCGCGGCCGATGACTGGCGGAAGGAGATCGCCGATTACTTGAAAAATCCATCCCAAAAGGTGGATCGGCGAATACGTTTTCAGGCTACAAAGTATGTATTGCTTGAGGATGACTTATTTTTCCGGACGATTGATGGAGTTCTTCTCAAATGCCTGGGAACAGAAGAGGCAAAGGTTCTGATGGGAGAGATCCATGAAGGCGTATGTGGGGCTCATCAATAGGCTCACAAAATGAAATGGATGATCAGGAACAATGGATATTACTGGCCGACCATCCTTGAAGATTGTTTCAAGTATTACAGAGGATGCCAAGACTGTCAAAGGTTTGGCAATGTGCAGCGCGCACCAGCATCGACTATGAACCCAATAATTAAGCCGTGGCCGTTCAGAGGTTGGGGAATAGATCTCATCGGACAGATTCATCCTCCATCTAGCAAAGGGCATAAGTTCATATTGGTGGCTACAGATTATTTTACCAAGTGGGTGGAGGTAGTTCCTTTAAGGAACGTGACATCAGCCGATATGATTGAGTTTGTTAAAAGCCATATTATATATCGATTTGGCATTCCTCAAACCATCACAACTGATCAGGGGACAATGTTCACTTCTGGAGGATTCGGAGAGTTCGCCACCGATATGGGAATTAAATTATTAAATTCCTCTCCATACTATGCTCAAGCCAATGACCAAGAAGAATCGTCTAACAAGGGGATAATCAAGCTAATCAAGAGGAAGATAGAAGAGCAACCCAAGAAGTGGCATATGTCTTTGGCTGAATCTTTATGGGCGTACAGGATGGCTTGTCATGGGGCTATTAAAATATCCCCTTATCGTTTGGTTTATGGTCATGAAGCAGTCTTACCATGGGAGATAAGGACAGGGTCAAGACGAATATCGCTACAGGATCAGTTAACGGCCGATGACTATTCCTTTCTCATGAAAGATGAACTTGACGATTCGGCGGGTTTGCGGTTAAGAGCCCTGATTAGCATAGAAGAGAACAAGAAAAGGGTGGCCAGATGGTATGACAAAAAGGTCAAAGTCAAACAGTTCTCTCAGGGAGATCTGGTATGGAAGCTGGTGCTACCGATAGGATCTAAGGATCCCAAATTCGGTAAATGGTCACCCACTTGGGAAGGGCCGTATAGAATCGACCGATGTGCTCCTGGAAATGCATACATTCTGGAGACAATAGAAGGGGAGGAATTCCCAAGAGCTCTAAATGGACGATATCTGAAGAGGTACTATCCAAGCATTTGGGTAGATGCATAACTTACAGCAGGATATATCAAGGTAACATGGCCGATTTCTCGTTGGTTTTCTGGTTACACATCTGGTGAAGGAAACATTGGGATTCATTATTAAATGGAAATCACAGATTACATGGCCGACATGGTATAAGTCGCCCTTAGAATAAAAATACTACTGATTACGCCTACGTTGGATTTCTCTTTCGACGCGACCTAGTCTTATCATGAGGGTGAGCCTTTCATCTTTCAAGTCCTTTGCAGTGGCTCCAGTTTCAGCTCGGTTGCAGAGTTCTTTCAGCAGGCGGGCCTTCTCCTCTTCCAAATCTTTCATGGCGACTTCAGTCTTAGCTTCAGCAAGTCGATGTGAAGATGAAGAACTCTCGTCAGAGGTTGGCATTTGTTCAAAGCAGACGAGATCCATATAATCCAAGATTGGTCGGATATTGGCAGGAGCATGATCTTTGAGTTCTTCAGAATGAGCTTTTATCAGATCTATATCAGCTTGCGACAATGGTTTGTCTGAATGCACGATTTCGATCGCTCTTTCCAAACCAGGGTTAAGATGGTTCGGCTAAAAGAAAGAATAGACAAACATGTTGGAACAAAGTAAGATATCTCAGGAAGGGATGGAGAGAAAATTGATACCTGGTTAACGGAAGAGGAGGATCGAGAAGATATTTTAATGTTTGACCAAAGACGGCGAGGGTCGGGATTCAGAAGGAAAAGAAGACGAGCAAGATGAGCATTTTTGGAAATAGTACGAAGAGTCGTATTTATAGAAAGGAAGAGATAAAGGGTTGGCAAGATGTGTACCATCGGAGTAAAGGCATCCGTAAATGTAAAGCTGCCAGGGGAGATGGTCAAAGTTTGAGTCTACACGCCAACATGATGTTTATCCTGTTACCGGATTCCATGTCATGGAGCCGATTCTAGAGAAAGGATCAGATGCAGAGGAAAAGGTAACGCAATTGATTCTGAGGTTTACTCCTGTCACAATTGGGAAGCTTAGAGAGAAGGATTAAAGAAGGAGTTTCGAAGAAAAAGTTATATTTTACTCCGAAACTGGGGGGCATGTGTTGACGCCAGATTTTGACACGTATTGAATCGGCGTCGGGAGGAGAAGATTGGCCGATGAAGCAGATCTGAAAGCTACAGTAAGGAATCGGTCGATTGAGGTAACAGTTGAAAATCGGCCGATTGGTAGCGCAACCTATGCCAACAGGATGGGATCATTCCAGAAGATCCTGGTTAAAAGCTGGTCAACAGGGCACGTCAAATCGGTCAAGGGGCAATTGAAGAGAATCCTGATTGGATTAGGGAACGGCGGCGGAAGATTCTGCGGGAGTCCGTTTCCTTTAAAAGTTCTTATAGATATAGTAGTTTTCCTATTTTAAATAAGGTTGTAACAAGTCGTAATCGACCAGGAGTCCTAGTTTTAGAGTATAAATAGGAGTCGTCAGGGCTTTGCAACAGAAAAACACATCAATCAACAAAATACTTCTACTTTTTACCAGTACTTTAGTTTCAAGTCGGCGACTTCGCCAATATTTTCTTCTTCCACGAGTTCGTACGGATTGGCAGGGCTGCATCAACCTGATCTCCGGCCAATTGGTAGGTTCCGCTTATCGAGTAATATCCGAGCTTTAACTACGGGCGCATCGCTGTGGTTTCATTTGGATTTATTCACAAGTTATCGATATTTACTAGAATTGCAAGTTTTACCTGTTATTCTAGTATTATCACCAGTTATCCAGCTTGAGATCAGAGTAATCGGCTTCGTCATTGTTCTCCTTCGATTCATCGTCATACAGCCGATTAGATCTGTTTCAAGTGTTGCTTCTATAGTAATTGTTTAGATCGCTCTAGCAGTCTTCTTTACAATTACTATACGATCATCGGCTGACCCATAGCCGATCATCTCTACAGCAAATCGGCCGATTTGCCACCGACGCGCTCCTCAGGACAGATCGGAAATCCAGCCGATCGACGCGCCTGGAATTTAATACTCTATTTCCTTGTCAAACAACATGTCAGATTGACTGGCACGCCGCGCGAACCGCACCAGGGCGATAACCCGAACAGGAGCTAAGCAGATTCTCCCGGGTCGTGTGTCCGACGCTGAAGACCCATCGGCCGATTCCTATCCGGCCGATTTTAGCGCCAACAGAGTCCAATATAGATAACATGCTAGTCCGTCACCTATAAGTTCAATATAGGCGATGGGACTTGGTAAATCAAGGTGACGAGCATTTATGTTGTGTGTCACATTTGTGACTTTTATACATAATTTTGATATTTTTATGATATTTTTTATAAATTTAGATGAGGACAAACTTTATATAAAAATTGTAGCTCTCGACAACCTCCGTTCCAAAAATTTTCCAGATACATAACTAAAAGGACACTTATTTTGGAACGGAGGTAGTACAACTTTGTAGTTTAAAAGTTTTTTATTTGATGCTATTTAGACAATGAAACCTTCATTATAAAATTTAGACTTGATATATCCACTATGTAAGAAACTTTCAAGGGAGACGCAATTTTTTTTTTGTCTCCAAATTTTCGTCTCCAAAGATAGGAGGTTGGAGACGCGGTTTGCTAAAAACGCGTCTCCCATAACTAGCCTTATGAGAGACGCGGATTGGCAACCCACATCTCCAATGAACCTTATAGGAGACACGTATTGCCAACTCGCGTCTCCCGTAAGGGGGTCATTGGAGACACAGGTTGCCATATACGTCTCCCATATCCAATCCGCATCTCCAATTACTCCCCCCTTATGGGAGACGTGGATTGGCGATCCGCGTCTCCCATAATAAATTAAAAAAACAAAAAAAGAGGGCAAAATATACCCTTTATATACATAACAAATACACATGTTTTATTCATCTTTACATCACAGATGCACTTGCTTCATCCACTGTATACATTACAAATGCAGTCCTAATCTATTGAAGTCATACAAATCCACTATTATCTAAAGACACCACAAACTTGATGCCTTATTTCAGGCGAGTAATAGCTTTTGCTTCCAAGGACAAGCAGGAGCTCTAGAAAAAGCACAACATGATAATCAGATAATGTCCACGCCATATCTATTCAAAAGAACTCTGAACAAAAAACATTATCTCACAGGACAAAAGCATATAACCTACCAAATGCTCATAGCCAATAATCATCAAACTAATGGACTATCAAGTTGTAAAAATTAGGCAAAACAATAGCATCTCATAAGCATATTTGATCATATTTTCTACACAACGATTTACAGCAATGTAAGCATGCAGGAGCTGATCAAAGAATTTATTTCTTTTACTTAAGCATCCTGTCTAGAAAACTTGAGAAGTGCTAAATTTCTTGTAACCCAATATGCCCTAAGAAACAGAGGGAGTAAAGTGTACAAGTGCACATATAGGAAAGCAAAATTAGGAGTAAATTGGTAAGCATCTGATTGTTTCTTTCCTCTAAGGAACGCACCACATTTGCTGCTGATTTAGGAAGTCAAATGGATAGGAAGGAGAAGAGAACAAGGCCATGCACAACCATAGCAAAGAAACCATATATTTTTTCTTTCAGTAACTTGAAACATGACAAGATCTGGACCTGATTGTTTCTTTCAGTAACTCAAAATGGACAAATTAATTATCACAAAGCAGTTAACCCTACCTCAAGCAAACAAGCATAGGAAAACAGGTGTATTTACCTGAGCCAATGCTTGAATTGATATGGTCTCAAGTCAAGCATACCTTCCTGCACTTGACAAAGTAAAGTACAGTAAGTACTCGTTTGGAGGAACATTCAGAAATGGGAAGTTCTCAAGATTAACAACTTACTGCTCTGTTTAAGTAATCAGACATAGAGTCAACGCTGCGCAAAATGAAGCTGCATGAAGAGAGAAAGTATAAGAAAAGTGATGGCACTGAAACCTAAGGATATACTGCATCACAATGTGAAGTGCTAGAATTTGGTTACCTGGAAGTTTATCAGAAAGATTAATCAAGTGCAGCAAACTGATGGAGTTGAAGCTGAGTGCATTCCTTGGTACAGATTTTACATGCACAAAAGTACTCCATGCCAATTAAGCATGCAGCCAGCAGCAACAGGTTGATATATTCAGAGATCTATCAAGTCTTGATATAAATAGATATGTAGTATAGCAGGTCAATCATAAAAAAAACACAGCTACAAGTATCTGTAATAGTTAGAAAGTTAATAGCAAACTACATTTGTTTTGGCTATCACAAGTAAACATTTTGAACAGGCATGATGCTTCGGATGGAAATGAAGTCAAATACTGAATTCGCATGAACATTGTGAATTGGCTTTTGCAGTATTCAGTAAATGGTTGCTTCTTAGTTAAACAAGTCAACTTATATTGTACATAGAAAGGAAAAAAAACTCAACAACACTATTGATCCGCCGCACAGATGTTGGACGATAACAACACTATTGTTTATTCATTAATTAATTAAAATATCTTTCTTACTAGGTTCTTTTTTAAAAACATATAATTGCCACATGTCAATCCTTACTATAAATATAAAATTCTTATTTTCTGAATTATTTTAAAACATGTGTGTGCCGCACATGGGCATCTGCTAGTATTGTACATAGAAAGAAAAAAAAACTCAACAACACTATTGGTCCGCCGCACAGATGTTGGACGATAACAAAAAGATCTATTTCCTGAAGATAGCGTTATCACTGTACTACACTACTCCCTTATCATAGATGAAAATGGATACACGGAGAATGAAAAAGTTAGGCTTGCAAGTGAAACTACTAGTTACTCATAATTTTGGCTCCCCAGTTATTCACCTATCAATATATGCTACTAACAGCATGGCACCTAGTTAAGCAACTAACGTGATAGCCACTTATCTAATATTCAAAATGAGGTTGCCTTTGTAAATAAATTGCTTGTCTTTGACTAGGATATGAAAGTGATCAAGTGATAGAGAAATGACACTAGCTACCAGGCGGTTCACGGCAATTTTACTGTCCTAACTGGGCTAACAAGAGATGCACGCCTCACTACCTCACGATTAGACAGTGTGGAAGTTTTATCCAAGTACTAGTATTATTCTATCAGAAGCCTTTATCTTTGTGCACCGAATGCTGATTATTGTATCTGAGGTTTTAGTATTCTTAATTTTCAGCAATGGAAGGGAAGTAAGCACCAGTGAATAATCAACGCTGGTATCTGCATTTGAATACTTCAGTGTCCTAATACTGAATACTACTACTGAAGAGGGCTTGGACTAACACAAGATACTCCGTCAATAATTAATTGACATCTCCAAGCTCTAATCCGTTGAAAAATCCTACCCATGGAACCTAACCCTAGCAACCCAATTCCCCTGATTCCATAAACGAATCAGATCCCAAGTGAAGTGGAACTTCCATAACTAGTTGAAATATAGGGGAGGAAGAGTAGAGGCACCTCATCAGGGGTCGGTGCATGCAGCAGGTCCACAGGCAGCGCCTCGTCGGAGGCTTGCGCAGCAGACCCTTGGGGAGCCTCGTCGGTGGGCTCATGCCGCAAATTCCCAGGCAGGTGTAACAGGTCGCCGGGCGATTATAGTTAGCATGTGCGTAGATTTTAAATTTTATAAAAAATTAAAAATGAGCCAGTAAAAAGGATTGTATCTAGATCTCACACAACAACATCAAATGTCTTACCACTAAAATACATCTCTAAAAAATATAATGTTTAGCATTAGAGTTTGTATACATATTTTCTCATATTTACAAATAACTTTTAGCCCAATTCAACATTTTCGTGGGCTGAGTCCACTTTCTCCCACGGTCTACATTTTTAGCCCACTCCAACGTTTTTTGGGCTGAGCCCAATTCCTCCCGCAATCTACAAACAAGTTAGAGAAAAAAAAACAAGTTAGATATGCAAGACTCGAACCTGCACCCTCCCTGTACAAAATAAGGAGCCTTACCACTGCAATATAACTGAGCTAAAATATGAAAAGTGGTGCGGCAACAGGGATTCGAACAAGCGACCTCAGATACAAGGTGAGGAAGTCTAACCACTACACCACAGATTAGTTTATGAGAACACTGGGCATTCCATTTATAATCATACTATTCCACGTTGAGTGAGATGAAGAACACTTGTATGATTCATTTTCTCTTTTTAATCCGCAATTAAAATTTATAATTGGTATTTCTTCCTCGTATGAACTCCAAATTTGATGTTTCTTTTTTCTAAAATTACAATATTTCGTTTAATAATATCTTTTTATGTTAATTGCTACTTTTGAAACTTTTCATATGGTTTGTTTTCTTATATCTAAATAGACAATAGAAAAAAACTTGTTTTTGCATAATAAGTGCTAATGTAACTTCATATTTTCTAATATTATGATGAACATAAGGTTGTGTTCAAATTTAAAGTACATACGAGTTCAAAAAATATTATGAGGTATGCAATCTTTAAAGTTTGAATTGAGTTATATGAAACTATATGAGAGACAATGTATAGTCTCACTTTATTAAAATCACATGAAATTTTTATGACAAACTTTTGGACCTAAAATGTAATGTAATATCAATTTTGTAGAATTTTCTGTCCGAATTTGAATATTATTATTTTTATTTTAAATAAAGGTGTGCATAGAAGTTTGAATTATTCCTAACAAACATCTGAATCGTTCATTTATTTTTTAGATATGGGCGACAATTGTATATGTTTGCTTAAATAAATTTTTTAGGATTTATTTTTGATATTATTTGAGATACATGTAGTTCAAATTGTAATTACTTTCGATAAACTGCAGAAATTAATTAAATTATTAAAAATAGTAAATAACTTATAAAATTATTGAAACTTCTACTGGACAGCTTATATGTAGTCTATTATATAAAAAAATATATTGAGCCAGCATCCTGCGAGTGGGCAATGAGCCAGCATCTGGGAGGGTGAGGTTGGCGGTGTTGCGAGGCCTCCCTTGCCAACGGAGGCGTGCAGACCCTCTCCTGGCGATGACTAGCTCCGTCAGTGCGTGATTTAATTGGATTCGTGGTCTAGGTGCTCTGTTTCCGTAGCACATCAGTGCACACTGTTTGTTGAAATGCCTACCAGGAATATAAATGATATTACCTATAGTTTGCACGATATTCCATTAATAAAAATAGCAGTAATTAGTCCTTCATATTACCTATTAATTAGTCTGCAAATATTATTAGCTTCATGTTCACTGAAATACTTCACTACCTTGATGTATTAGTAGCATCGCTCGAAAGAAAATAGATTCAGTTTTTCAGTATCAACTACGTGTGTTTGTCTAACTGCATGAAATTGAGTTGTTTGAGTCCTTAGATGCAACTGCTTTTTAGTGTTATCTCTGCAATGGTAAAATTATACATACTCTAGCTATCAGAATGGTGTACACAGTTCTAAAAAATATGGGAATCGTGGTAGCATCTCGTGCTTGTATTTGGCAATTTCAGGTGTTTTTTTACTGTTCCATCGCCATTGTAACTTTTTTCATGTGAAGTAGTAATGCCTGAGCTTTATGTATACAACCATATAGGGGAGTTTGTTTGTAAACAGTAAAGAAGTTTTAGCATAATATTATAATTGATTACTGACTGCTTGCTTGTTAATCCAAATTATCGCCATCAATGTATGTAATATTGGTCTGCCAATTTTCTTATTAATATAATCCTCTAGCTTTGTTATACTTATCTGCAGCTTTTGTGTTTTTTTTATGTGCTGGTTGCAGCAAGCAAGGAGTGAGGTGAGGGACTAAGGAGCTGCAAGTCTCAAATTGTGACAGATACAAGAATTAAGTTTGTGCTAATTCAGATTGTTGTATTTAATAGGCTACGGTGTTAGAATATGTGAGATCACTCACTTTGTGTAATGTGGTAAAGTTAATGGATATGTACATATGATTTGTATTAAAATGGTATGAAACTTGTGTAATTTGCTTGTTACATGGGCTTGGCCCATGGTTAACAGGATAAAAATGGGCATTGTAAATAGTATATGGGCCTTGAAAATTAGAAATGGGCCTGACAGGAGGATGTCCATGTGGCGCCATGTCAGCACCATGTAGTATCCCTGTCAGCAGCCACGTTAGCATCCTGCATCAGCAGCCACCTCATCATCACTGCCATGTCAGCGGCTACGTCACGTGACTAACCAATCCATGATGGATATTTGATACACGTGGCATCAATTTGTGACGGTCATTTTCGTCACTAAATTTGGGCTTAGGTTGGACTTAACTGGGCCTAAAGCTAATCTATGACGGTTTAGAATCGTCATAGATTGACTCAATTTGTGACGGTTTGATAAATCCGTCACGTAGGTCAATCCGTGACGCTCAATCCATGATGGATTCTGAAACCGTCACAGTTGACACTTTATGACGGTTTTTAAGGTTTTTGTGACAGAAGTTCACCGTCATAGATTAAAACATTTCTTCTAGTGACGGTACAAAGGAGCAGGGTCTGGCTCCAAAAAATCTTAGTGGGGCTGAAGTTTTTAAGAAGGTTCAAAATGTCAATGTTGTCCTTGGTAAGAGAAAGCGTGATGCTCCAAAAAAAGATGAACCAAAGTCAATGTGGAAGAAGAGATCTATCTTCTGGGACTACTTGCCTTACTGGAGTGATTTGGACATTCCGTCACAGCATTGATGCCATGCATTTGACAAAGAATGTATGTGAAAGCGTCCTTGGAAGCCTACTTCACATCCGTGGGAAGACAAAGGATGGTATCAAGTCACGAAAAGACTTAGCTGATATGAACATCTGGCCTGAGCTACACCTTGAAGTGAGACCAAATAGTAAAAGTTACCTTCCACCGGCCTACTTTACTCTCTCAAAGGACGAGAAAACCAAATTGTGTCAGTGCTTGCATGATCTAAAAGTGCCGACAGGTTACTCAAGTAACATCAGCAGACTTGTATCAATGAAGGAGTTGAAGTTGAGTAACATGAAGGCTCATGATTGTCATGTTTTGATGACACAACTCCTTCCTGTCGCAATAAGACATGTCAAGCCCCACAAGGTTCGAGTTGCAATCACAAGACTGTGTTAGTTCCTCAATGTGATTGCGCAGAAGGTGATTGACCCGGCAACACTTCCTAGCCTTCAAGAGTACGTGGCCGAGATTGTTTGCATGCTTGAAATGTGTTTCCCTCCATCATTTTTAGATATCATATACACCTCCTTGTTCACATTGTGCATGAGATAAAATACCTTGGTCCTGTATACCTCTGTTGGCGCTAAAATCGGCCAGGAATCGGCCGATGATCTTCAGCGTCGGACACACGACCCGGGAGAATCTGCTTAGCTCCTGTTCGGGTTATTTGCCCTGGTGCGGTTCGCGCGGCGTGCCAGTCAATCTGACCTGTTGATTGACAAGGAAATAAGAGTATTAAATTCAGGGCGCTCTGATCGGCTGGGGTTCCGATCTGTCCCTAAGAGCGTGTCGGCGAATCGGCCGATTTGCTATGAAGATGATCGGCTATGGATCAGCCGATAATCGCGTAATAATTGCAAAGAAGACTACTGGAGCGACTTAAACAATTATTACAGATGCAACACTTGAAATAGATCTAATCGGCTGTATGACGATAAATCGAGGAAAAGCGACGATAAAGCCGATAACTCCAATTTCAAGCTGGATAACTGGTGATAATACTAGAACAACAGGTAAAACCTATAATTCTAGTAAATATCGATAACTGGTGAATAAATCCAAATGAAACCACAGCGATACGCCCGTAGTTAAAGCTCGGATGTTACTCGATAAGCGGAACCTACCAATTGGCCGGAGATCAAGTTGATGCAGCCCTGCCAATCCGTACGAACTCGTGAAAGAAGAAAAAGTATTGGCGAAGTCGCCGACTTGAAAGTAAAGTGCTGGGAAAAAGTAGAAGTGTTTTTATTCATTGATGTGTTCTTTTATTTTGCAAAGCCCTAGCGACTCCTATTTATACCCTAAAACCAGGACTCCTGGTCGATTAAGACTTGTTACAACCTTATTTAAAACAGAAAAACTACTATATCTATAATATCTTTAAAAAGGAAACGGACTCCCGCAGAATCTCCCGCCGCTGTCTCCTAATCCAATCAGGACTTTTCCAATTGCTTCTTGACCGAATCAGCATCGCTCTGTTGACCAACATCAGGCCACTTTTGACCGGGATCCTCTGTTGTGGCTCCAATCTGTTGGCGCAAGCTGTATCACCAATCGGCCGATTTCCAACTGTTACCTCAATCGGCCGATTATTTACTGTAGCCTATAGATCTGCCGCATCGGCCAACCTCTCCTCTTGACGCCGATTCAACACGTGTCAAAATCTGGCGTCAACACATGCCCCCCAGTTTCGGAGTAAAACATAATTTTTACTTTGAAACTCTTTTCTTTAATCTTTTTCTCCGAAACGGGCGCAGTAAAAATCTCCTTCCATTTCGCGGTCTTCTGCATAATGATTGCAATTTCCTCGGACCGAGCGCGTGAGACGACTGCTCCCCTGGAATTCGTGTAGACGGCGCGGCAAAAATCCCGCCTTTACCCTTTCTCTCTCGGATTATCCTTAAGTATTGGCATTCTCCGCCTACTTTTCTCCACGAGCCTAGTATTTTCCTCCAGCGAACCACTGTTCATCTTCCTCCCGAGCCCTCTCGATCTCCAACCGCTCCCTCCGGCAATCTCGCTTGCAACCTGCTCCAGCTTCCCAATGGCGTCACCATCAGCAACCTCCCCAACCACGGAGGCTCTGTCGGCAACCCCCTCAGCGGCGGCGGCCCCATCGGCGGCTCAACTGACGGCTCCATCGGCGACGATGAGCTTCATTCCGGAGGTAATTATCCGAAATTTTCCCCTTTTGCTCTTCTACTGTTCAAGTATTTCCTGGTCCCATTCTCAGTTTTTCCTTTTTTCCTTCTTTTTAGACATTTAGGCACCAGATTACCATTCCCCTTTCAGAATCCTCCGATCTTATCTGCTTAGGCCCCATGGGGAATCCCGATCCAACTGACCTGATCAACCTAGAGACTCAAAGAGTCCCGTTTAAGCAATCGCCCATGGATTTAGATCAGTGGGCAGGTGCCTTTAGGTCCTGGCCGAATGAGACCCTTGGCTGGAGAGAATGGTACCATAGAGTAGCCAGGTCTAGGAAAGTTTAGTGGGATGAACTGAAAATCGGCCAATGCATAGACCTCTCTCTGTCCCAGATGGAGAAAAATGAGCCCTTAGTCATAGCAGCTTCTTACTTCTGGTCCGACGAACTCAATGCGTTCCTTTTTGGACATGAACCCATGACTCCAACTTTGTCCGATGTCCTGTTGTTGACCGGCCTTGACATCTCCTCCTCTGATACCCCCTTTGACTATCTGATTAAGCCATCACATCGGCTAAAAACCAAAGGAATCGACGGATGGAAGGGGTACATCAGCAAAATTATGAGGACTGGGACAGTTTCAGAGAGAGAGCATACTGCGTTCCTGATGATAAGGCTCGAGAAACATTTTTACTGTGGCAGAGCAGTTGGCCCTTCTTCTAACACCCAAGCCTTGGCAGAAGCTCTGTCACTAGGATCGGCCGTTCCCCTTGGAAAGCATCTGTTGGGATCGGCCTACCACATGAGGCAACAAATTGGCACTAAGCTGCCAAAAGGGGAGCCGATTGGGAACCCTGGCGGTCCTTGGTGGTTCATCACTCTCTGGCTCAACCTATATATGAGCAAGGTCTCTCAGCAACGAATAGAGACCAAAACTTTCCCCAACATTGAGTCAGAGGAAAACCCAACCGTCCGACGATGCTGCAGATCTTTTGGAGAAGCGGCATCGGCCTTCCTGGCTGTCAATTCACTGCTGCCCGAACGGCCGAATACTTCAGATGCTTCTACAACGGCTTCAGTGAAGAGACTGTCAGTTGGTATCCATATCGGACAGTAGAGCTGATTTTCGAACTTCCCGTCTGCTACGACTCGTCCACTCATACTTTTGATAGGGAACTTATGGATACCCTGATTAAGCCAGGGATTTTGCCGGTCCAACTTCTTCTCTGGGAAGGACTCTCCCACATATGAGTTCTATAATCCATCGGCTGCAGCGAGGCAACTGGGCTTTGACCAATTGCCAATTCGGGTCTACTTTGCCGGTCAAGCAAAATTCAGAGATGAACTGACCAAGAGTCTTGACTACAATCGGCTGTGCAACTTAGTGCCAGATTCTAGCACCATTGATCTGAACAATTGGACAGTGGCCCCTTTTGCCGTTCAGCAATTTAAACTATGGTGGGCAGAATGGAAGCAATACCTCTTCTGCGAATCCCCATCAACATATTGCAACATTCTGGACCCAGAAAACATCGACCCAAGTGCAGCGGTATGTCCTTTCTCCCAGCCGATTTCAATGCTGTCTCTTTCCATACTACCATCTTACCGTTAACTTATATTTATCTTCTTAGTCTGAAAGCCAAGTCCCTCCGATGCGGAGCCGAAGCGGCAGGCTGATAGAGAACAATCATCCATATACGCCATATCCACTCATCGGCTTTCACGCTCCAACCATCAAGGACATCGCTACTGGCCGATTGAAACGAACACCGAAAAAGGCCAACCTTGAAGACAACAAGCCGTCGAGTGCGTGCCCGCATCGGATCGACTGACCAATCAGCGGTAGTATCGGCTGAAACTCCGACTCCTCTATCCTTGCCGACTACCGAGATGGCCGATCCTCAAGTCACCGCAGAAGTCGGAGCAGCTGCGGCATCACTGCTAGTGGAAGCTGTTCAGGTAACCTTGCTCACTTCATATATCTCTAAGTACTCCAGTAATACTAACTTTTCTTTCTGTCAGGCTGCACAAGCCGCTCCAGTGCAGTCCCCACAACAATCGGCCACATCCCAAGCGGAAGCCGAAACTCCAGCGACCCTTCTCATCGAGGTAGATAATCTCTTAACCCGACCTCTTGACATTCAAGAAACTCATGGACTTTGATGCAGGCCGATCTGGGTGCGTCGACTGTATCTCCTCAACAAACACCAGCGTCGACTGTATCCCCACAACAAACATCGGCCGGAAGACCAACAGAGGTATGGCAAATATCTCACATCATCCTATTCAATTATCCACAGTACACTTATAGAATCTATTTCCCATACCTTTTCAGGAAGCTGGCCCAAGCAGAGCGTTGATAATGGTCGAGTCCTCTTCCTGTGACGAGCCGATCATACCAGTTCCCAATACGAGGGAAATACTCTCATCGGCGCCAGCAAGAGAGATCCGTTTTAAGGAGGTAACAAAACTTATCACCGGAATCGGCCGATCCCCCTTTACTGCTTACTGATCTTTGTCTTTATTCTTCTGCAGGAAGATACCCCGAATAATAGCCTTTTCTCCTTCGCGGTTTCTTTGCCTGATGATGAAGAAATCGCTTCGCGCCAAGTTCCGTTGAGTTTAATTTCTGACGATGTCCGCGCCAAGCTCGAGAGTATGCGGGTCCTCCTCCAAGATGATATCGGCCGATTGGTAGAAGATGCCTCGCCGATTCGGCGGCTTTTCAGTGACATCAAGGGCCGAATCCCGGAAGAAGCGACAGAAACTCTGCACCCTGTTGCGTTCATAGAGTGGATGCAGATTCCGGTGTCCAAGGCCCTGCATGACATGGCCGATCGTGCCCAGCTAGCAAAGACCCGGGAGGAAGCTGATTCTTACAAGCACCGAGCTCAAGAAGTACACCAACGGATCAACTTCCTCGAGAGTGCCCGCCCGGATATCATTGGCACAATAGATCGCCTCAAACGGAGGAGAGCAAAGCTAGCCAAAGAGATGGAGCAAGTAACCAAAGACATAGCTGCTGAAGAAAAGAAGCTTCAAGAGCTCCCATCCGTCATCGTCGGGCTGAAACAAGAAAGACAGAACTTGGCTTGTGAAGCAATAAGACTTCATCGCCGTATGCCGGAAATACCTGGATCGGCCGACGACGACCAAAGAGTATTAGACTCGGCCGATCAGATTAGGCGACGAGCTATTGCTACTATAGATACCCTCCTTGGGTCGTAAAGGATCATGTAAACATTTAATACTCCTTTAATGTTGATGCGCCGATTTGGTCTTGGACCACTTCTTTTGACAGCTTTGGCCGATTCGTACCTTAAGTCGAATTCAGACAGAGCCAGGATCCATTTTCCAATCCGTCCTTTCAAAATCGGCAATGATAGCATATATTTCATCACATCATCTTTGCATACAACTATGCATTCTGCTGATAACAAATAGTGCCTGAGCTTGGTACACGAGAAGTATAAACACAAGCACAGCCGTTCCACCAAGGAATATCTTGTTTCGGCGTCCAGGAGTCTTCTGTTGACATAATATACCGCCCGTTCTTTCCCTTCGAACTCCTGTACCAACGCCGATCCAATAGCTTGTTCATCAGCCGATAAGTATAATTTGAACGGCTTACCACGCTGTGGCGGGACTAATACCGGAGGTGAAATCAGATATTGCTTGATATCTTCCAACGCTCTGTGTTGTTCTTCTCCCCATACAAATTTCTGATCGGGCTTTAATTTCAACAAAGGAGTAAAAGCTCGAATACGCCCTGACAAGTTGGATATGAATCTTCTGATAAAATTGACCTTGCCGATGAGGGACTGCAGCTCAGTTTTATTCTGTGGGGCCACAACTTTGTTGATGGCGTCTATGGTCTTCCGGTTGACCTCTATCCCGCGCTCATGGACCATGAATCCTAAGAATTGCCCGGCCGATACGCTAAATGCACACTTGTTCGGGTTCATTTTCAACCCATGCTTCCTTGTGCACTCCAGTACTTCTTGTAAATCGGCCAGATGTTCCTGATGACCTTTTGACTTGACCACGACATCATTTAGATAAATTTCCACCGATGTATCAATAAGCTTGTGAAAGATATAGTTCATGGCCCGCTGATATGTAGCACCGGCGTTCTTCAACCCAAAGGTCATTACAACCCATTCGAATAAACCAAGGTGACCTGGACACCTGAAAGCCGTTTTCGAGATATCTTCTTCGGCCATTAATATCTGATTTTACCCGGCATTACCATCCATGAAACTGATGACTTTGTGTCCTGCGGCAGCATCTATCAAGACATCGGCCGTCGGCATTGGATATCCGTCCATTGGTGTGGCCTGATTTAGATTCCTGAAGTCGATGCACACGCGCAGTTTTCCACTTTTCTTGTACACGGGCACAATATTAGAAATCCATTCGGCGTAGCGGCACTGCCGAATAAATCCTGCTTCAATCAATCTTGTGATCTCGGCCCTTATATCAGGTAGAATTTTAGGATTGCATCGTCGTGCAGGCTGCTGATATGGCCGATATCCTGATTTTATAGGTAACCGGTGCTCAACGATGGACCGGTCTAGACCAGGCATCTCATGGTATTCCCAAGCAAAGCAATCCTTGAACTCTTTTAATAAACTTATCAATTTACACTTGTATCCAGGATCCAAGCAGGCACTAATATACGTCGGCCTTGGCTTGCTACCATCTCCCAAATCCACCATCTCTAATGAATCGGCCGACATAAACCCATGCCCAAGCCTTCCATCTTCTCGGATGAACTGATCCATCTATTCTCAGTTTTCGGAGACGACTGCTTGGATCGGCTATAGACCGAAATTGGACACCTTCAGGAAATCAGTGTCCTAAGTCCTGCCAGATATACACCTGACGTGTTCACAGCTCCATTGTTGCGTGTCGGCCGCTGTGACGTTGTAGGCGGAATCGGCGGTGACTATCTCTGTACTGTCGCCGACCCATTGCACGAGGCAATGGTGCATTGTAGATGGGACACAGCAGTTTGCATGTATCCAGTCGCGACCGAGCAGCATGTTGTAGGACCCCTTACCATTAATAATGAAAAAGGTAATAGGAAGGGTCTTACTGCCGATGGTGAGGTCGACGCAGAGCGCTCCACGGGCGGGAGACACGTTGCCTTCGAAGTCCTTGAGCATCATGTCCGTCTTGGTCAGATCTTCATCGCTCTTGCCTACCTTGCGGAACATGGCATACGGCATGATGTTGACTGCGGCGCCTCCATCCACTAGTAGTCTGGTAACGGGTCGTCCGTTGATGTAGCCTTTGAGAAACAACGGCTTAAGATGTTGCCGTTTTTCTTCTTCTGGTTTCTCAAAAGTGGCCGTCATCGGCTCTAACACCAGTTGCGCCATTTGTTCTTCCATTCTTGTCGCTTTGTCTCGATCGTCAGGCGCCATAAATTCCATCGGCAATATGAACACCATGTTGATGTCAGCTGCCGATTCTTGATTGTCTGCTTCCTGGCTGTTGTTTTTCTTAGGGCGCCAAACCCGAGACTTGACGTTTCTCTTTTTCGGCACCTGCCTCTGCTCTTCTTCTTGTTGCTCCCACTGGCGCAGGCGTTGGATCCTCCATTTCTAGGATCTGGATAGACCATCAGGGCACCACCTGGGGTTTACTGATTTGGCTGATGTTATGGCGTGCTCCCAATCTGGTTCCCTTCCTAGGGGGTTTTCATCTGACACCCTATCATCAGCCATTTCTTCCAGCCGATCGTGTATGCTGATTCTGCCCCCCAGTCGATCCTGTTGGTTGATTCTGCCTTTCGACCGGTGGTACCGGTCAACTCTGCCCCCCAGCCGATCATGCACTGGAAGGCACCGTCCTTCTTGTTCGCGCCGATTTCTGCTGATCGGCTCTGATCCTCTGTCTCTGGAGTGTGATCTTTTGAACGGGCGATCGTCGCAACTTAATCCGTTGCACTCAGGACAGTTATCGGCTGACGGTAATTAGATGTCGTTCTCCCAGCAATAGATGAAGAACGGACATTGCCAGTGATCCTCGTGTCGGCGTATCATTTCGTCGTGATATCTTGACCGTTCCTACTGCCGCTGATATTTGCTGAGCAAGAATTGGGATGTGACGGGTCTGCGCGATGGTTTTGATCCTTTGCTCTTGTCTTCAGCCCGCCTTTTCCCTTTGACCTCATCCGCCGTGACCTGCTTCTTCGGATCAACGGTGCCGCTCCTTCTTGCCGATTCTGACGTCAGCACCTTGGTTTGAAGTGAATTTCTCCCCATGTCAACCATGTTAGCTGGGAAAGGATGCTGATCTATCTTCATCGGTTTTATCGGTTTAGCCGGGGTTTCAAACTTGAGCCTCCCCTGCTCGATGGCCGATTGTATCTGCTAACGAAAGATCTTGCATTCATTCGTGTCATGAGACGTGGCGTTGTGCCACTTGCAGTTCTTCATCTCCTTGAGCTGATCAGCCGAAGGGATGGTATGATACTGAGATAGCTTGATCTGCCCTTCCTGGAGTAATAAGTCAAAAATCTTATCGGCTTTTGATGTGTCAAAGCTGAATGTCTCTGGTTCTTTCTTTCCGAAAGGGCACGATATTGGCTTTTTGCCTTTCACCCACTCTGCCAGGCCGATTTCCTCCTCCCTATCAGATTCAGACCCTTCTAGGTATGCCACCTTCTTTTGGAAATTCCTTCGCTGCTCAAACGTACGGACTTCCTGTCCTGCCAATCGGTGAACGATCTAGCTTAGGCTTTCAAATTCTTGCGAAGCATACCTTTCCTTAATTTGTGGCAGGAGGCCTTGGAAAGCGATATCGGCCAACTGTGCATCGGTCAGAGCCAGACTATAGCATTTATTCCTGACTTCTCTGAACCTCTGTATATATCCAGTTACTAGTTCATCACTCCTCTGTCTGAGGTTGGTCAAATCTGAGAGCTTCATCTCATGTACTCCTGCGTAGAAGTACTTATGGATCTGCTTCTCCAGATCGGCCCAAGTAACAATAGAATTTGGTGGCAAAGTGGTGAACCACTGGAAGGCCGATCCAGACAGAGACGATGAAAATAGACGCACCCTCAGAGCATCTTGCGTGGTGGCTTCCCCGCACTGGATGATGAATCTGTTAATGTGCTCCACGGTGGATATATCGTCCAGCCCCGAAAACTTGGTGAAATCGGGCACCTTGTAGCGGTGTGGAAACGGCAGCAAGTCATATGCCGATGGGTATGGCGTCTTGTATGTGTAAGTCTGCACTTTCGGCTTCAAGCCGAATTGATCTTGAATTACCTTCGCTATTCTTGCCGTCCAATCCACCTGCTGCTGATGAACCGCCGTTCGAGGTGCCGGCATATGTTGTAGGACTCGCGGTGGTACGGCCGGGTGATGGATCGAAGCATGCGGCGTATTCTGTTGCGTCATGGCCGTCTGAGCAGTTGACAGTTGATGGCGAAGCGAATCCGCCGCCCCGTCGTACATTGTTATCGGTGCCGTGCTTCTGAGTGCCTCTACAGCGCCTGCCCCCCTGCCGATTTCTGATGAGACTGGTTGATACTGAGGGACCGTCGGCCGGACGGCCGATTGGAATGGCGCTTGGATTGGATAGCTCCCATGTCCGGTTGATAGATCAGAAAAAACCGTTGTCGCCGATGCCCCCCAGGGTATTGAGTTTGTGGGCAACGGTTGCACAGAAGCAATCTGGACAGGCTGAAGCGGTGCTTGCGATGGGAAGCATGGTGTACCGCTATACCTTGGAGACGCTCCCCTGCCGATTTCTGATGGGACTGGTTGATACTGAGGGACCGTCGGCCGGACGGCCGATTGGAACCCCCTACCGATTTCTTATGGGACTGGTTGATACTGAGGGACTGTCGGCCGGACGGCCGATTGGAATGGCGCTTGGATTGGATAGCTCCCATGTCCGGTTGATAGATCAGGAAAAACCGTTGTCGCCGATGCTCCCCAGGGTATTGAGTTTGTGGGCAACGGTTGCACAGAAGCAATCTGGACAGGCTGAAGCGGTGCTTGCGATGGGAAGCATGGTGTACCGCTATACCTTGGAGACGCTGGAGGCAATGAAGTGTTGTAGCCTTCGCGTTGCGTCGATGTCAGCTGAGGAGCCGATTGGGACGTGCCTGGTAAGCTTCTGGCTGGAAGTGCAATCGGCGGGGCATACGCTGGCCCCTGATAGCCCTAAACTGCTCCGCTGGCCAGAGAGCTGATGACGGCGTTGTACACCATGTTGGTCATCACCGAGGATTGGTCGATGAACGCCTGGTAGACGGACTGTTGGATCATATCGGACATTTTGCCCGAATCCTCAACAATGGTGATATGGCGGGGAACTGGAAGAGGAGCTTTCTTGACAGCCTCCCCGCTTCTGGTACGACTGAACGACTGCAGATACATCTTCTTGTAATCTTCTAGATGTTTAGCCAATTCTTCCTTCTGGTTGTCCTTGAGATCCGCTTCTGTGATCTCAATGATGTTGCTTTCGGAAACCTCTGCGTTCTTCGACATGTCGGATTTTGAAGTTCGTCCCACTGGGCGTGCCAAAAGTGTGTTGGCGCTAAAATCGGCCAGGAATCGGCTGATGATCTTCAGCGTCGGACACACGACCCGGGAGAATCTGCTTAGCTCCTGTTCGGGTTATTTGCCCTGGTGCGGTTCGCGCGGCGTGCCAGTCAATCTGACCTGTTGATTGACAAGGAAATAAGAGTATTAAATTCAGGGCGCTCCGATCGGCTGGGGTTCCGATCTGTCCCTAAGAGCGTGTCGGCGAATCGACCGATTTGCTATGAAGATGATCGGCTATGGATCAGCCGATAATCGCGTAATAATTGCAAAGAAGACTACTGGAGCGACTTAAACAATTATTACAGATGCAACACTTGAAATAGATCTAATCGGCTGTATGACGATAAATCGAGGAAAAGCGACGATAAAGCCGATAACTCCAATTTCAAGCTGGATAACTGGTGATAATACTAGAACAACAGGTAAAACCTATAATTCTAGTAAATATCGATAACTGGTGAATAAATCCAAATGAAACCACAGCGATACGCCCGTAGTTAAAGCTCGGATGTTACTCGATAAGCGGAACCTACCAATTGGCCGGAGATCAAGTTGATGCAGCCCTGCCAATCCGTACGAACTCGTGAAAGAAGAAAAAGTATTGGCGAAGTCGCCGACTTGAAAGTAAAGTGTTGGGAAAAAGTAGAAGTGTTTTTATTGATTGATGTGTTCTTTTATTTTGCAAAGCCCTAGCGACTCCTATTTATACCCTAAAACCAGGACTCCTGGTCGATTACGACTTGTTACAACCTTATTTAAAACAGAAAAACTACTATATCTATAATATCTTTAAAAAGGAAACAGACTCCCGCAGAATCTCCCGCCGCCGTCTCCTAATCCAATCAGGACTTTTCCAATTGCTTCTTGACCGAATCAGCATCGCTCTGTTGACCAACATCAGGCCACTTTTGACCGGGATCCTCTGTTGTGGCTCCAATCTGTTGGCGCAAGCTGTATCACCAATCGGCCGATTTCCAACTGTTACCTCAATCGGCCAATTCTTTACTGTAGCCTTTAGATCTGCCGCTTCGGCCAACCTCTCCTCCTGACGCCGATTCAACACGTGTCAAAATCTGGCGTCAACAACCTCCATCATATGTGGCCTTTTGAGAGGTATATGGCTATTCTGAAGAAGTATGTACGAAATCGTGCTCGGCCAGAAGGTTGTATCGTCGAAGGTCATACAAGTGAAGAAGTGGTTGAGTGGTGCATTGACTACCTTAACCAGGCAATAGGTGTCCCTATATCTCACCATGAGGGGAGGCTTGCTGGTAAAGGGATACTTGGGGAGAAACCATTCAGAGATGATGGTAACATTCTATTACAACAAGCTCATTTCACAATTTTACAACAGCTAGATGTAGTGGTACCATATATAGACAGACACAAGGAAGAGCTACGCAAAGCAAACCCGGGCCAGCCGGAGTCTTGGATCATAAAAGAGCATGGGCATCAGTTTACCCATTGGATAAAAAGACAAAGATTGTCATGCGAGATGATTCAACATTTGGCTAGAGGCCCATCAAGTACTATTGTGTCATGGCAAGCATATGACATCAACAGATACACATTCTATACTAGAGACAAAGATAGCAAGAGCAAAGCCCAAAATAGCGGTGTTCGCATAGATGCGTATGACCAAGATGGGGAGAGCAAGGAAACCTATTTTGGGAGCATTGAAGAAATTTGGGAGCTTGACTATGGCGCTCCAGGTTTGAAGATCCCGGTGTTTCGGTGCAAATGGGTTTCCAAAGGGCTTAAAGGTTGATAAGTTTGGCTTCACTGTTGTTGACCTCAATCAAGTTGGCTACCAAAATGACCCATTTGTAATGGCAAGCCGTATCTCACAAGTCTTCTATGTAAAAGATCCAATGGGCAAAAATCGTCATGTAGTTCTACAAGGAAAACGAAGGTTCTCCAATGAGAAAGAATATAATCAATTTGAGGAGATGCCTCCATTCTTAGATCCAGAAAAGCTACAGAAAATAGAAGAAGTCCTAAAGGAAGCTGTGTATGTTCGGAATGATCATAATGAGGGTCATGTTGTTAGAGACTAAATAAGCATGTCTGTTTTTTAATTTATGTAACATGGCATGTAAATGAATTAAACCTCCATTGTTAGACTAAATAAACTATCAGAACTATTGGCGAATATATTTGTTTTGATGGCTTATTGTTGTGGTTTTTTTTATTTCTGGAATGCAATATAGTTGATATAGTTGCTGTCCGGTTTCTGGTGCTAGATTTATACCGGAGGTTTTCTAGTACTATTGTTTTACAATCGTCGGTACAAATCGGAGATATACTCCTACCACATAAGGCTATCCGCACTCGTCGTCCTCTATTTGCATCCTCTAAAAGCAATATTCCTGCCTGGTCATCGAGATTCTCTTCTCTATACCCAGTTTTTCTGCACCCATCATACTCTATATTTCATACTCTATACCAACTATCCTATATTTTATTCAACCATCTCCAACTACCATCTTCTTTCTTTTTCTTTTTTCTCCCCTCCTCTTCTTTACCTTTTCTTTCTTTCCTTTTATGATGAAAGTTTTAAGGATTAGAGCGTGAGGAAATAGAAATTCTAGGGTCTAAAATATAATTATGAAAAAAAGGAAAGGGGCAAAAACAAAAGTCAAACCTTATCCTCTCGATCTCTCCCTCTCGGTCTCTCTCTCTCGCCTCTCTGTATCTCGATCTCTCCCCATCTCTCTCTCTCGTCCTCCTCCGGCCGGGCAGCACGCGAGCGGGCCATGGCGAGCGCGCCCTCCCCTGCTCGCCATGGCTGCAGGTCCGCGCCCGAGCGTCGCGGCGTGGGGTGGAGGCGGCGGCGCTGGCCTCTTGCTGCTGCGGCAGGAGGGGTGGCAACGTGGCTCCGGCACGGCCTCGATCTGCCTCCCCAGCGACGGGCCCCTTCTCCTCGACGGCGCGCGGACAGATCGAGGGCAACGGCTCCCGTGGCGGCCGCATCCGGCCCCGAAGCCCCTCCCCGCGCCTCGGCCTCGCGGTGCAGGCGGAGCTGCTCCTCGCGGCGAGCTCGGTCGAGGCGGCGGCAGTGGCACGGCGAGCGCTGGGACAGGGGCCCGCGGTGGCGGTCCTCGCGGAGGCGCAGGAGCACGGCGCTCCCCTGCGTCGAGGCTGCAGCACGCGGCGGCCATGGCGGCGACCGGGCCTCGAGCTCGGCGGCCTCGAGCTCCGCCGCGCCGAGCTCGTTCGGATCTCGGCGGCGGATCTCGGCAGCGCTCGGCGGCGCTGCTCGGCAGCAGCTCCAGGCGGCGGTGCTCGGCGGCAGCTCGGTGGCGGCTCGGGGCGAGGCCGGGCGGTTGGAATGGCGCGCGGACGAGCGGGCCCCGCGCCACGTCCGCGCGTAGCGGACCTTCGCTATCTCGCCAGATTTGGCGTGCCGCCGGCCGTCCGCTAGCGTAGCGTTGTGTTTAGAGGAGGCTGCTGCAGCTGTTTTTACTCTATATTGGAACTGCAGGACCCTTTACAGTACACCACTGCGGACAGCCTAAGGCCAGCCAACCCTAAAGTTATTACCCGTCCACTCCTCACGCCGCCAGCCCAAATCGGAGGATCGGCGGCGCTGCCCCTGCCCAGGCTCCGCGGACCAGCGGTGCGGCGCTGCCCGACTCGGCGGACCGGCGGCGCGGCGCTGCCCCTGCACCGACTCCGCGGACCAGCGGCGCGCGCTGCCCCGACTCCGAGGACCGGCGGCGCGACGCTGCCCCTGCCCCGACTCCGCGGACCAGCGGCGCGCTATGCCCCGACTCCGGCTCCAGGGACCGGCTTGGCGCTGCCCCAACTCCGGCTCCGGGTACCGGCGCGGCGCTCCGCTTCCACTGCCCCGACCCCTTCCCCGCCGCAGCAGCTGGCTGCTGGGCCCCCAAGCTCGCCTCCAGCCCCTTACTGGGTAAGAGACTAAGCGCACCATGTATTACCCATGTGAGATGGATTTGTCGACCTGGGCTCCAACATTTAGCAGTAGCTTAGCTTGTAGTTCATTCACTTGATTCAGTTTAAGAGTCGAGTCTCACCTCATACTCAGAAAGTGTACCTCCATGCAATGCAGTAAGATTTTATAAACACAAGTGCAGAATATTCATCTGATACTTAAGTAGAATTAACTGATACTCTGCATGTATTATTATTTTTCAGTTTTAGTACCCTGCAGTTCTCCCTGCAGCTATGCCTTGAACCATATTAACTATTGTCTACTCATTAAGACTCATGTATTATGAGCACCAGCTATATATGCTAGTCTTCCTTTTTGCTGAGTTGATTTTGATATGTTCCCTATAACAAATTACCAATACTGCATCAAGGAGGAATGTTTCAGTTTTCAAATAATCTGCTAATTTTGTTAACCTCTTTTATTCTTTTGGAGCTCTGTTTTTCCTCTTGTTGTACCTGGCTTTGTGCTTACAAACTCATGCAGTAGGATAGCCGTGTATTCAGCAGTCCTGCTAGTGTTGTTGCTGCTGTCTATGTTCTGGTACCTGAGCAACCTGAGCTTCTGTTAAACACTAATGTTAGGTACTCAGTTTGGTTTCAGTTTAGTCACTAGTGAATCTCTTTTGTTACACATTATTCAGTCCAGATAATTCTGTAGCACATTTCTGGTCGATATCCTATCAATGTGGATGGTTTTCAGATAATATTGGTTTATTGAGTCTGCCAAAATATATACTAGAACACATTTTCTTCTGGTCCAATTACTGATTACCTGTTTTATGGGGCTTGCTAGTATTTAACTGTTTATAGGTAACTAACCTGGTTTTATCAAGCATTAGTAGTACATAGGATCACAAGTTATGGCCTAAACTAACTTGGTTTTTTTCCTGAATAAATTTTTGGCTCAATTTTACATAGGATCACAAGTTATGGCCTAAACTAACTTGGTTTTTTTCCTGAATAAATTTTTGGCTCAATTTAATCCGAGAGAGGGAACTGAACCTACCTGTCCGGCTGAATCTCTGTAGTCTGCACTTGATATGTAGTCTATGGGGTCTAAGGTACCATGGGGCAAGGGATTTTCAGATTATTCTGACTCGTATAGAAGTCGGTCTAGATCTAAATCTCACAAAGCAGAACTGACAGAGGAGAGGATAATTGCCATGGTAGATGAGCGTGTGCAGCAAGTACTCAGCCAGTCTTCGCAATTCAACATCAACCGTGCAAGTAACCCTCCTGCCAAAAAAAGTAGTTGTGCGTCTACAGGTCAACTTGAACTGGATGCTGGCCCATTTCCTGTTGATGAGATACAGGAGGCCACTAGATGCAGGCTCCATGCGCCGATAATGGGTATATCAATTCAAGTTGCAGCTGGCCAAGTTTTTCCAAGTGAGCCAGGGATGATGTTTCACAATGTCCTTATACCAAAGGGCTTCACAACAGTTCAAGTGGACATGGTATTAAATTCTGAATTTGAGAAATTTAAGCTGGAGATCCCTGTTGAAGAAGAGGAAATCAGCACTCTAGGAGATGCAGTCGGCAATTTTATTTTGTGGCGCAAGCGTTGTGTTGACTTGGTCCATCCATCACGACCATCCTCTGCAATACAGTCAGCCCCTAGACAGCAGACATCTCCAGAGAAATCAAAGAGCAAAGAGCAAGTAGCAGCTAGTGATTCATCGCCCAAGAAATCAAAGAGCAAAGAAAAGGATAAACCCGCAAAAAATTCCATAACATCTCCAGAGAAGTTAGCACAAGCAGCAGCTAGTGATTCATCGCCCAAGAAATCAAAGAGCAAAGAAAAGGATAAACCCGTAGAAAATTCCATAACATCTCCAGAGAAGTTAGTAGAAGCAGCAGCTAGTGATTCATCGCCCAAGAAGTCAAAGAGCAAAGAAAAGGATAAATCCACACACAAGGACTACAGTTTATTTCCAGTTCCCGAACAGTATGAGCGAGGATTGCCGCTTTGCACACAAGCACATTTATTGAAAATGTCACTTCAGTGTAGGGCTTTGCATGACTGGTACATGAAGGCGACCAATGAGCAGGGATATTGTAACCTGATGGGGAAGTTTGCATATAAGCACTTTTTGCACCGATCTGGTAGACTCTGGGTTGATTTTGATGATTTGCGGAATCTGTACCACTTGCTGCGCATGGATTCTAATTTGATGAGATGCTGGACACTGCAAGTGTCTACAATCTCGAAGTATGTTTATAGCCTAGCTACTTATTTTTGTTAGTAGCCTGATTACTTTTATATTTATAGGTACATGTATCAAGAAGCCAGAGCCTATGATGCACCAATCGGATTTCTGGACCCATGCACAGTCTTCCAAACTTACCTACGGTCAAATCCAAAAGCTGTTGAAAAATACTTTACTGATGTCATGTACCACAGCCAAAAGAAGAGTCACATAATTGGAGGCTGCAACTTTAAGTGAGTGTTTCCAATGTTCACCTATTTGATTTGGATCAGGAACTAGTACTGCTAGTTAATGCTTATTGGCTGACCAAGAGTTTATGTGCAGTGACCACTGGATACTTGTAGTTTTAAAACCTTTGGATGGCCACATGATTTTTTGGACCCCTTGGACTATGATCGTGAGGACTACCAAGAATTGATAGATGTAATCCAAAGGTAATTCAAATTCCTTTATATCCAGACTTAAGACATTATACTGCAATGTTTGATTAAAACTTTTCATAATTACTTTTTTTATATTCAGAGCTTATACCAAATACATTAGGAAAGGTGGGCTGCATGACAAACAAAAGAAAGAAATGACTGTCCGTACACATTTTCCGGTAAATGTTCACTTCTATAAGCTTGTGATTTTAAGTGATCAATGCTACTGTGTGGTAATTATGTAGCATTTTTTTGTAGTGCCACAAGCAACCCCCTCACACAGTGGTACTATGTTTGCCATTACATGAGGAAATTTGTGGAAGATCCCACTTTTGAATCTAGGTTTTTTACTATAACATATCCTGTCTTTTCAGTTCTGATGTGCACATTCCAACATGATCATATGGTCTTCAGTTTTTTTCAAACATTGTAGGTTTGCTTCTAGTTGGTTTTCAGTAAAGCCACAAGCTGAAAGAACGATTTCTGTAGATGTCTAGTAAAGCCACATGCTGAGTTTAGAACAGAACTGATTCACTTGCAGTCATGTTCATGGCCATAGCCAGCACATTTGGGTGCTCATTCTATTGCAGCTTATATAAGTCCATGTCATCTAGAATTCTAGATACCAAACCTAGCATCCTTTTATATGTTTGAACCTGCATATATACTTTCTTGCATTTCCATTCTTAATAGCATTTCCATTCTTTTACATGTTTGAACCTGTGCATATGAAGTTGTGATGGCTATAGGAACTTGAGAATGACTAGCATCCTTGCTAAATAGTCATAAAGCTGATCTGTTAATAATCAGCATTTCTAGAAACCTTTCATCAGCATTTGCTAAATAATCATATGAATTAGTTTGACTAGCATTCTAGAATTGGTGGCAAGCAGTGAAGGAAGTCCAAGCTGACAACATTTTTGCATGTTCATTCACAGTGCGCGACCCACCCGAAGCAAAGTGCACTTGCTCAATCCGAGCTCACCAAAATCAGAGGCGAGTTGTGCTACTTCCTAATGAGTCAGGTCATCAAGAAAACTGGCGAGTTTTATGATAGCAGCTGAACATGATTTATTTTAGGTGGAGACTTGTAACTTAAATGAGCAAATAGAACTCCTGTAACTTTCTGAAATGTATCTGACTGCCTTAATATATTCCTGCATGTGAACTGTGGTTATGTGTTTGAGCTGTATGTGTGCTACATAATTTGTATGTGGGCTAAATTAATCTGTATTTGTATGTGTGAGGCAATTTGAAATAGAGCCTAGAATTTGTACTGGTATGATACTATTTTTAAAGGAGGTTCATATTGCAAACCTCAGGTATAGATACTATTTTTTAGTGGAGGTTCATGTTGCAAACCTCAGGTATAGATACTATTTTTAGTGGAGGTTCATGTTGCAAACCACAGGTATAGATACTATTTGTAATGGAGGTTCTTTAAAATAACCGCCGGCTCCGGCGGTTCCAGAACCGACGGCGCTAATGGTCATTTCTACAGTCACATTCGTAATGGCGGTTCGAAAACCTCCATTAAAACCCCTCTAGAACCGCCAGCAATTGCATCTTTTGTAGTGGTTACTTCGGCTTCCCGGCAGCGGCAGCCTCCTACGGCGGTGCAGGCGTGCTGGGCGCGGAGGGGTGGTCATGGATGCATTCTGGGTGCGGGGCGGCGAGGAGGGTCTGATGGGCAAGAGGCGGCGACATGCGGCGTGCGGGGCGCAGGTTCTGCCGAAAAAAACGGGAACGAGATCGTGCGGAGGAAAAAAAACAGTAGGTATTGCGGGTATGGCTGGCGGGTACAACCACATAAGGTGAGAAAATAAATAAATTTTGGATAGAAATGTCGATTTCTATGGATCTACCCTCCTTCCCACCTCCCTCCTTCCCACCTCCCTCTACTCTGATAAGTGGGTCGGGGTACGGCGGGTTAAGTGCTAGTTCTTTTCTTAATTTCAAATGTAGCTATTTAATAATTGTATTCGACATGGACTCTTTGGTCCAGTGCTAATTTTAAAAATTTTAATTCTGAAATGAGATATTATTAAACGTTTTGATATGGACTCATTGGGTTGATTAGATCATCATAAAATCTAATGGTGTATATTCTTTTCTTTTTTTTTTGATTAGGCTCCCTCGGTGTAAACGTGTGATTTCTTTGACCACTATTATATTATAAAATAATAATATATTGATATTTTCCCTACAAAAAAGTAACTCTTGGCTCTCAGTAGGGCCAAAGGAAAACATAAGACCTAAACAATATGTACTTAACCAATATTGTTTGTGCACAACGGCACATAAATAAAATGACATGTTCATGGTAACAAGAACATGGCATACACATACATCAATTTAACAATTCCGCACCTAAAAACCAGCAGGGCGTTTGGGTGCGATAATCACTCTATTTTTTCATGAGAAGCAGTTGGAGAAACTGTCCCAAATGGTACATAATCCGAGTACAAAGAAGAGCCTCCCATTGCGTGTAAGAGCAACTCCAGCAAATCCCATATTTCAACCTCTACTTACAAACTAAGGATAAATTAGGGATCGAGACAAAGAAAATTCACTCCAGCAGAGCCCCTACTTGCATCCCTAGAGTAGAGTAGGGAGGCACTCAAATCTCCGTGACCAAATCTCCCACGGGTCGCTGGAGGCCTCTACTCGCCTCGAGCCCGCGATCCTCCGCGTCGCCACCGCAAGCTCGCCGGGCGCCTCGGCAGCAAGCTCGCCACTTTCCTCCACGCCGCCGTCACGTTCCGAGCCGGCAGTGCCGCCCTTGCTCTTCGGCGCGCCGTCGCCGCGGGCCGGGACCGGTTGCGCCGCCCTGGCTCTTCCGTGCCGTTGCCGCGGGCCGGAGCTGGCAGCGCAGCCCCGCTCCTCTGCGCCGCCGCCGCAGGCGGGGGCCAGCAGCGCCCGCCTGCTCCTTTTCGTGCCACCGCCGCGAGCCGAGCCCAGCAGGGCCGCCGTGCTCCTCCGTGTCGCCACCGCAGGCTCGAGCTTGTCTCCTCCTTCTTCCTCAAGTAGATTTTTGTCGCCCCGACGTCCCAGTCTCGAGCTTGTCGCCCTCTTCTTCCTCAAGAAGATCTTGGCCGGGCCAGATCGAGCTCCACCCACCATGAATTCAAGCTTTCCGCTGAAGAATCATCATCCCCCTCACCGATTCAAGCCGTTCGCCGACAAATCGACGTCCTCTGCGTGCGATTCGATCCCCTGGCCTTTGAGCGCTGCCTGCCTGTGGTACACTACATGACCGAGCAGACCGTTGCCAACCCAATCGAGAGTGGCTGCAAGAGACGGCGCGAGCGGTAGGACCGACGATGGGGAGACGTCTCATCTCGAGTGGCAGAAGCAACGCTGGGGCGACAGCTCATCTCGAGTTCTTCCTCATGGCCACGCCGCTCTTGAAGTCCCTCCCCTGCAGGCATGGATGGGTCTAGGAGGGAGCTCAGGCCTAGTTTTTGGAGAGGCTGAGGGCAACGTCTGCTCGGAGCTCGGATGGATCTGCCGCACGCTGGCGAGACGACGAGGGAGATGGCGAACGCGAGAAGGAGCGGGGCGGTGCTAGAGGCTTTGGTGCGAGATGTGGAAGAAGGAAAGTAAATGAAAATAGAAAAGAAAATGAGAGCTCATGACTTGTGGGTCCTGGTTGTCATGAAAAAATAGGGGCCAAAGAGTGGGGGCTACTACTGGAGTTGTGCGTACTTAAAAAGTAGGGATCCCGAAGTAAGGATTATTGCTGGAGATGCTCTAAAGAACAACCAAGTGAAGAATTTATTTTCTATACAAATGCTGCATAGATGGAATTGGACAAAAATCAATGGATCATATTCTAATATGTTTGCCTCGCTAATTAGTTAGTAAAATTATCATCCACACATATCGAAATACATCAATATTACCGGAAACAAAACTGTCTTTACCGTGGGGACTGAATTCCCAAGTACGCTGAATCAGTGAGGCTAACAAACCCATTACTGAGCTCTATTTCGGGGCAAGTGCTTGGTGATCCAACAAGCAAGGCCTTTCGCTCCTCGTGTGAAGTTTGTTGGCCCCAAGGATGCTGCAACAGTTTCCTGAATCTGTCAAGCTCTTCTGCAACTTCCCGCATTGAGGGCCTCTTGTCGCTAGCCATCTCGAGACACTCCTTCGCCAGCTCCGCCACCTGCTCGATCAGCTCGACACTCTGTTCACCAATTATCTGTTCGTCCAGTATCTCAGCAAGCCTGTTCTCGCTCATGGCTAGAAGGAAATGTGATGAGAGTTTCTTCTCCTCCTCAAGTGCCTGAAGGTTCATCGCCTTCCTGCATGTAAGCAACTCCAGCAGAACAACACCAAAGCTGTATACATCACTCTTACTCGTCAATTTGCTGGTCTGCATATACTCTGGATCGAGGTAACCATAAGTGCCTTGGACAAATGTGACAAATTGAGCTTCATCTGTCGGAGCCAATGTCGAAGCACCAAAGTCTGCAACTTTTGCGGTGTAATCCTCATCAACTAGTATGTTGGGTGATTTCACATCGCCATGGATGATTGGGGGTGAAGCCCAGGAGTGCAGGTACGCGAGGGCTTCAGCGGTCTCATGAGCGATCTTCAGGCGCGTCATGAAGGAAATGCGTGATCCATGGGGCTGGCCATGGATAAGCTGGTACAACGTGCCGTTTGGGATGAACTGGTAGACGAGCATGGGGACTTCCACCTCAAGGCAACAGCCATATAGCCTCACCACGTTCCTGTGGTTGACCTGGGACAGGATGAGCATCTCCTTCCCAAACTCTTTCTCCTGTCTCTCGTTGATTATCTTGCACTTCTTTATTGCGACCAATCTTCTGTCTCTCAGAGCTCCCTTGTAGACGGTGCCGTTCCCTCCCTTTCCAAGCACATTGCGCTCATCGAATTTGTTGGTCGCCTCTTCGAGCTCTTCCTTGGTGAACAATGTGAAGGCCCCCGGTTGTTTGGACTTCATTTCCTCGAACAACAAGAGGCCCCCGTGCTGCTTGAAGTATCTCTGTTTCACAGCAGCAAGGCTCCTCTTTTGGTGGATCATGTATGCACAAGACATGCTCACAACTAGTGCAACCATGCCGATGCTAATACCTGCAACAAGGTAGAAATTTTAAAAGGTTCTAGTTCTACTCGTAGGAGCTCTTGTCACATTGAGGAGAGAGATCTTTAGGGCCGTCATAGATATCTAAATTATGGCTTGAATTTGGTACTACTACATCTAGTCAGACATGAAGAAGTAACTAATTGCATGTCGAATTAGACGTCTATATAAAACGCAGTCTCATTCTGAACCGAGGGAGTAAAATTCAGTACCCAAGGATCAACTTTTAGTACTTCTTACTACGTTATAACCGGTAGTCAACTTTAATTTTTAAGAAGGGTAAAAGCACGTTGTGAAAATGAATGAGTATAGTAGGCGTACCAACTGCCAACTGCACGCCAAGTTGAGAAAATCGGGCTACGCAGGTACCATTGTAAGCGTTTCCTGTTGTCTTGTCAGGGCAAGAACACAGGAATCCTCCAGCAGTGTTGATACAGGTTCCAGGAACAGAGCAGGGGTACTGGAATCTAGAGTCATCGCACTCGTTAACATCTGCAAAATGAAAGGCCAACTGAGTCGTTCAACTTGTGCAGGTAAATCTAGCAACAGAGCATCGCAGGTTATTTGTTGATGCATAACCTGCGAGGCTCTGCTGCTAGATCGATGTCTGAACCTGCATCAACGGCAGGGAGAAAAGAAGAAACAATTATGGATGAAGTTCAGACATCGATCTGCAGAATCTCCGAGGAATTGAAGTGAAGAAGAGATCTCGGCAGCCGTCGGGGACGTAGGGATTACCCTCGTGCCCTGCGGAACAGTTGCAGAGATAGCCCGGGCCGTTCCTGGAATCGACACACTCGCTGTTACTGCTGGCGCACATGTACGCCGTCGTGTTCCTCTGCGCATCCCCGCATGTCTCCTTCCCCACCACCCAGTCCAGCACCAGCGGCCACTTCCCGCCGGTCGACCCCATGAAGTCGTCGGCGGTGACGTACACGGTCCGGAAGTCGAACGCCGCTGCCTCCACCAGCGCGGCGTAGCTGCACGAGGTGTTGATCCCCATGCCCCCGAAGGTGTTATTGTTATTGAACCTGTCGTCGAACGACAGCTGGTACGTGTTCATCCCGCGGGGGATGGCCGCCTGGCAGCAGCCCATGCCGGAGCAGGAGCCGTTCTCCAGCCGGCCGCCCTTGGGGCAGGTGGCCATGCACCCGGTCATGTACACGGGGCCGGTGTTCACGGAGTTGACTTACGCCAGCGAGTTGCAGCCGAGGACGGTGAACCGGTTGGCCTCGTCGGAGAGCCGGAACTGCGAGTCGATGAAGTCGTTCCGCGAGGGCCCGTACTCAAAGGACACGGTCGTGCACGAGTACACGAAGTAGCTGAAGACGCGCGCCTGGCCGCGGCTCAGGGAGATGTCGATGACCTCGGCCTCCCCGCTGAAGGCCTTGTAGGTGCCGTCGGCGTTGAGCTTGCAGGTGAGCCCGAAGGTGATGTCGAACTCGCCCGTGTAGAGGTAGCAGCCGCGGCCGATGCCGAACGGGTAGGGGATGTCCACGTCACCGCACTGGCGCTGGCACGAGGGTGGTGTTGTTGCGGCTGCTCGCCATGCCGGAACGAGCACGGCGATGATCAGTGTAGTAAGGAGCGTCTGGCTGCGCCTTCTTCCTTCCATGATGATCGAGTTGCTAAGGCTATGCTGAGCTCGGTAGGTATAGGTATCGTATATGCTCCTGTTCTAAATATAGTGTTCAAATTTCCTTTGTGACGGTCACTGCTAACGAAGAACTCTGCGTAACAACAGTTTAGCACAAGTCTGCCCGTCACAACAAGTCAATAGCTTAACGAATGAGTCTCCCTTTGAATAAGTCTTCCTTTGAATAAGTCTCCCCACCGACGAGATGGAACTAAACAACGAAAAGGAAAACGACCTTTGTTCGGAGATGGACCTCCACCACGAGTGCATATCAGCTTCAATTTTTAATTCAAAAACTTGTGTGGACTCTTGAGTACCTGCATCTTTGTCACCAAGCCAAGAAAGAAATAATCATACTCAAGTTGGACTTTGAAAAGACTTTTGATAGAATGGAACATGAAGCTATGCTGGAAATCATGAAAAGGAAGGGTTTTGGACCTAACTGGCTCAGTTGGATGAGCTCTGTCTTTCAACCAGGCACTTCTTCAATCTTGCTAAATGGTGTGCCCGGCAAGACTTTTCACTGCAAAAGAGGGGTCAGGCAAGGGGATCCTCTTTCTCCACTGCTATTCGTTCTAACAGCCGATTTCTTACAAACTTTGGTTAACAGAGCGACACAACAAGGTCTCTTAAGGTTACCAGTACCCTCTAGTTCAGACAGTCATTTTTCAATAGTGCAATATGCAGATGATACTCTTATCATAATAGAAGGATGCAATGAACAACTCAGAATTCTGAAAGATATTCTTAATGTTTTCACTTTGGCAACGAGTCTGAAAGTGAATTACAACAAGTCGCAAATGGTTCTAGTAAATGTTGCCTAGAATAAGCTGCAGTTCTTGGCAACATGTTTCGGTTGTGCAATAGGTTGCTTACCTTTTACTTACATGGGTTTGCCTTTGGGAATCACAAAACCAAGAGTGGAAGATTTTCTTCCTCTAGTCACCAAATATGAGAGAAGGTTGCAACCTACATCTATTTTTCTCTCACAAGCAGGACGACTTCAAATGACAAATGCAGTTATTTCAGCTCTGCCGATGTATCATATGGGTACTTTTCTTTTGCCACAAACAGTGATTGATCAAATAGATAAGTACAGAAAACACTGCTTGTGGAGAGGTTCTGATATTAATGCAAGAAGTCCACCAAAGGCGGCTTGGAGCATGGTAACCCTACCTAAAATAGAAGGAGGTCTAGGGGTACTTAATCTCAAAATCCAGAATGAAGCTCTCCTCTTGAAAAATCTACATAAATTTTACAACAAAGTGGATACACCTTGGGTTCATCTTGTGTGGGAAAAGCACTACCAGAATGGCAAACTTCCTAATCACATTAGAAAAGGATCTTTTTGGTGGAGAGGTAATCTTAAATTGTTGGACAAATTCAAGAGTTTGGCTTTGTGTAACATTCAGGATGGATCCACGTGCTTCTTTTGGACAGACCTCTGGGCTGGCCAAGTCCAAAAGCAAGCTTATCCACAGCTTCTCTCCTTTGCGAAGAATAAGTTGTTGAGTTTTCAGAAAGCTGTAACTGTGAAACCTTTTCATCACCTCTTTCACCTGCCACTTTCAGAGGAAGCTTTCGTGCAATTGGAACTGCTACAAACTCTCATTGTTAATCAGCAAATGAGCACTGATAAAGACTGGTGGAGTTACATTTGGGGTACTCCAATTTTCTCTTCAAAACTAGCCTACAAACATCTCATCGGTCATGCACAAGTTCATCAAAGCTTCCAATGGATTTGGAGTTTGTTGTCAAAACAAGCACAAGGTTTTCTTCTGGCTTCTACTTAAAGATAGGCTAAGTACAAGGAACATTCTTAGGAGGAAAACAATGTTTCTGCCCTCCTATGCCTATGCTCTCTGCGTCAATAGCTCAGAAGAAATATTGGAACATCTTTTCCTATATTGTCCGTTTGCTGAGGCTTGCTCGAGATTATTGGGTTTACAAGTACCTCAACAGGCAGACGTCTTCCGGGCAATGGACAGTTTCAAAGCTCAACTTCGATCACCAATTTTTATGAACATCATAATCATGCTTTGCTGGAGTATTTGGGTATCAAGAAATGAACTTATTTTCCAAGGAGTGCAAGCATCAGTTTCAACCTGTAGGATTATTTCAAGAAAGAACTCGCATTGCTTCTGCATCGAGTCAAAAGCAAGCATAAAACACTGTTGCAAGAATGGCTAGACAGTTTTGGATAGTTGTCCAGATTTTCTTTTTATCTTTTTTTATCTCTTGAGTTTCTGTTGTAAAACTCTGCACCTCTGTGCTTTTATTCTATATATTTAATCAGTAGGGGTTTTTAAAAACCCTCCTCTTCTCTTCAAAAAAAAAATTAATTGGGACGCGTCGGAAGGCAAAACATGACACTGATTAAGCTTTCCGGAATTTGCTTGGATCCTACTCCACCTAAAATCCCCATCAAAGAAAAATGTCCAACAGGTGCAGCTAATGGACAGTGGAGGAGGGAGCTTCCCTGTTCCCCTTTTCCTGTTCCCATCTGTATTCCCGCTATGTGGCTCTTTCCTATTGGTAAGACTTTGTGCGGTGGCCCAGCTCAAACGTCGTTTTAGTTTCCACCGTCCTTTCATCTCTCCCACCCTTTATTCCTTCTTTTCTTCGCTCCACCAGCAAAAATGATGGCCAAGGTCTATGACCTCGCCGTTGCTCCACAGAACTTGTGTGGCACTGTAGAGGACTGACCTACCCATCTAATAAAACCTCCGGTTCTTGAGAAGAAGATTGACCGGTCGCCGCCATCAGGCACACAGCCACGAGAAGTAGTCAAGTAGGTACATGCACGGCGTCGGCGCATCACCAATGACGAGGCCACAGAGCTCGAGTTCGCGAGGTCGAAGGCAATGATTAAACGATGTAGAGGGGAACGATACCGACGAGGAAGAATAAGGGATGCTGAAACGGAAGGAAAAGTAACTGATTCTAAAACATTGTTTCGTTGTTAGGCCCACCAGAAAATAACAACCAATGATAAAGTGCCATCTGGCTGGGAACAGGAAAAGGAACAGGGAACCGGACACAGGGAAGCCTGGAGCAAACAGGCCTTCAAGAGGAAGTCAGTACAGAGTTTGAATTCCGGAGTTCCCGGAATGGCGATCTGAGGGCGAGTGGCGTCGCTGGTTTCTCCACCGGCGTGAGGCGTGAAGGGTCCTGCGCCGCGTCCGGCAAGGCGCTGCGGCGCTACGGCCGCTCGTGGAGGGTCCTGTGCTGCGTCCGGCAAGGCGCTGCAGCGCTGCAGTCACCGGCGAGCGACGCTGTGGTGCGGTGACGTTCGTGAGGGGACCTGTTCCGCGTCCGGCGACAGGGCAACTACACGGATGCTCGTCCGGCAAGCTGATCAGCTTGTCATGGAACTCAGGAGTCACTTCTGCAATAAACCGTGTCGGCCTCCCTTGTTTCGACCAAGCATAAGCATTCATTTCCCACACCTGCGGTGTACAATTTGCCTATTATACTCACCTTGCTTCTTTTCTTCCCGCTGGGCTTTGCCCCTGCTACCTTGGAGCAGAAGATGGAGTTAACTGGATAGAAGACTTTGACAACAACGCATGAATACTTAGCTTGTGGACCCCGGTCGACGTCCCTTGGAGCTTTGGTGGCTGGTCGGCAAGTCTATAACTCTCCGGTTTGTGTGGAGTGGCGTCGATGACTTTGTGCGGTGGGCGTGGAGACCCCCTTCCTTGGTGGAGAAGCTCCTTAGTGGAAAGTGGGATCAAGGTGACTATGGTGACTTGACATAGTCTTGGTGGCGAGTCAAGAAGAGTCCCGAAAGAGACTTGGTTGCCGGGAAGCAATACTCTTTGTGAATGCTTGAACAACGTGGAGTAGGATTGGCTTTGTACCTAACCGAACCATGGGGTAAATCTTCGTGTCGAGAGTTTGCTTCCCTTCATCCCCTACCTTTAAGCTTCCGCATTTCATATTGCAATCTTGAGTGCATTTACATTCTTAGTGTAGTATCTTGCTAGGACTGGCTATAGGTTGGAAAATTCTTTCGGGATAACGGTTTGACACTAGAAGAACCATAGTTGCACATCCAGTTATCATGCTTTAGCTTATGTTTTGTGCAAACTAGATTGAGCGGTAGGTTAAGGTTTTAAGTTTGCCTAATTCACCCCCTCCTCCTCTTAGGCTACGAGCACCGATTCCTTTCATACGGACATGGGTGTGGCTGTGTGGTCAAGCCAAGCTTCTCGACCAACTCCAAACTTGTAATGTTACGGATGCTATTGCGGTCAACGATGACACGGTAGCGTCGATTCCTCACAACAAACTGAGTTTGGAATAAATTGTTCCAATGATTTTCTATGCCTTCTTCATTTGTAAACTGAATACTTGGGCTACATTACTCATGTTGTCCCGCAAAAGGTTAGTAATAGGAGAAAGGACAACAAAGGATTATCCCTATCAACTACTATGAAAGTGGATAGTGGAAAACTCTCAAATAAGGAAATAGCATATGCTTCACAAACTTTTATTGCAAGGTTCTTATTAAAGCAAAGCACATGATGGACAACCGGTGGTTGGTTGTTACCTTGAGAGAGTGGTACCATAATTGCAAAGCTCGAATACTTGTAGAAACCATATGTATATATGGAGCTTGGGAAGGCAACAATATATATATATATATATATATATATATATGGAACATAATTTAGCAACAAAAAGTAATGTTGAATAAATGTTCAAAGCACTTGCCTAGTTGGGTTCTTAAACTTATTTCTAGGATGAACCAATTGTTGTAGAAGTGAATAAATGAAGGCAATATAGACAATGACAATGGAATAGAACAAATCAACTTGCTATGTGTCCCCTCTTGTGTACTCCTGCTCTTTTTTGTTTGCTCTTCACAATTTTTTATTTATTTATTTTTTAATATTTTTCTTTCAACCAGGACCGCAAGAGAATGAACCACAAAAACTTTCAGAGCAATTACATGTAAGCTCAGGTCTACAGAAAAACAAGTATATGCTCCCAAAATTAATTTGGAACTTGTTTGCTTGAAAACTCAATCTTTCACGCCGAATTTTGGAATTTTAAATTTTTCTGTACATTACAAAAGTTAAATTTTTTGTAGATGTCCATGGAACAAATTGACCAATTTTGAGTCCGTTAGCAAAAGTTACGACTAGACCTCAAAATCAAGATTTCGAGAGGGGTTACAGTTAGGGTTTGATTGACGGGATAGAACCGGATGTATGGATCAACGAATTGATGGATGAAATAAATCTAAACCAGCAATCAAACTTGACCTAGGACACAAACTCGACACTACGGACTATAAAACTAAATTATGCAAAGGCTAAAGACAAGGGTTGTGGGATGAGAAAATTAAAATGGTAGTGAAGTCAAAGGCGACAAACTTGAGCTGTTTGTGGACTATGGGACGAAGGTGAAAACAAAGATGGTGGAAGTGCAAATCTGACGGTAACCTGAGTCTCTGAGTCAACGGAAATCGTCAAAACTTTATTGATTGAACACAATACACAAGATTAAATGAGTGGACCAGACCATATGTTTAAGTGAGCATGCAGGTGTAATTTCAAATATGTTGCTATCTTTTCTTTCAGATAATCTTATTATGCTTCTGTTTTTTCTTTCAAATAGTAAGTATGCCTCCAAGTGTTCAATAATGATGCCTATTATGATGAATTACAGTCATGGAGTTGTCGCTATTTCTTACAGTGTTGCCTTAACAAGCTAATTTTCGATTCCTTTTCATGTGCAAGGACAGAAGACGATTGGAGTGGATCGTGTCAATCGTGTTGAGCAAACACAAGTCCACGTATCCGTCATCGACGATGTGTGCTTTTCACTTTCTCTGAAATGGAATATATAGAGCTGCATTTGATGTATGTGCTGATCATTTAATCAGTAAGAATGGTTGCTTCTATGGATTGTACAGATATTTGCCTATTGATTGAAATTAACTATATGTGCAATGTATCTATTTGTGTGATATGTGCAATGTATCTATTTGTGTGACTAAACTTGAAATACGAGTTAAATGACATAACTTGTGTAATGGATTTTTTTAATTCTTGTTGGCTATTCCCTATGAGGCAACCGACAGGAAAGATAATTTAACCTGTCGGTTCCTGGCATATTTCAAAACCTGACGGCATCATCATCCCTGTGTGGAAGCTGACAGGGAAAAACCGTTAGGAAAATATGTTCTGTCGGTTTACCGGTAGGAAAGTTTATTTCCTCTATCGATTTATCCTTGTCGAAATTTGCCTGTCGGATGGCCGTCAGAGTTATTTTTCCTTACGGGTTTCCCCTATTTCCCTGACCGTTTTCGACACACAGGTTAAAAAATGGTTTCGAATATACTAGCACCCACTACGAGGAAGAGAGGGAAAGGTTGTGCTTTTTAAAATTACATTAAATAACTAATGTGAGTCTAGCAACCCAAATAGGCAAGACCCGCGAGTAAGAGGGTAGCCTCGTCAGGGATCTTATCCAAAGAGCTTACTCTGGTCATATAAGGACAGGCTCATGGGAAAGTCTTTCTAGTGGATAGTGCAGCCGCAAGAGCCAAAAATATACAGCCTTCGGGAGTGCCTAAATATGTGAGGCCTTGATTCACACCACACTGTTGGAATTTTTCGTGGTTAAAAAGGCCGAAAACTAAGAGGATAAGAAAAACAGGAAAAAGAGGGATAAGGCCATACCGCGCCTTGATAAGAGGCGCAATTGACCTATAGTTGCGGCCCCAGATCGCCCAGCGCCATAATAAATAGTGGGGCCTGACGCCTTTGGAGTCTAGTCCAACCTAGTCCAAACCCTAGCCGTTCCACAATAGCCGCCCGATCTCTGGCGGCGCTGGAGCAATCTGAAGGTCGCCGCCAACCCTCTACCAACGTCCCTGGACAGTTTCGGTGGAGGCCCCAAGGACGACGGTACCTGCCACGCCCTTCTTCGACGATACTGAGAACATCTACGAGAACGACTACGGCTGCTACGTCGCTCTCGTCCCTGTCACACCCTAAAATTAATGGATTTTAAGATGTGATTAAATAAATAAATAAAATAATAATAAAGCAATGATTTTCTCATAATTATATAAAAATTTCAACATTTATTTTCTTTACAGAAAATCTAGTATACGAAAAATAAATAATTCTTTCAAAATTAAATAAAATAGTTTTATGTTTGTCGCATTCATATCGCTGCATTGGTTTTTGTTTGTTAGCGTGTTTGAGTTTGCAAAATAAAAATACCCAAAAACTACCCTAAAAATCTCTTTTTCTTTCCCCTATCTCTTTTGGCCCATCCCATCTTTCTCTCTCATTTCCCTCTTTTAGCCCAGCCCAGAACTCCCTCCTCTTTTTCTTCCAGCCCGACCCAAAACCACTCTCTCTTCTCCTTCTATTTTCTTTCCTCTCCCTGCGGCCCAACTCGGCCGGCCCAATCCTTCTCTTCTTCTTTTTCTTCCTTCCCCAAACCGCTTACTCTCCCTTACCCTTCTCCCATCGACAGCTAGGTCCCACTTGTCGGCGCCCCTCTCTTCCTTTCCTTTCTTCTTCCTCTGCTCCTCCCCTCTTTCCTTTTTCCGTCGCGACGCCAGACGCGCCGCCGCGCCGTCGTCCGCGCTCCCTCCCCTTTCCTTTTTCATCACCCCGAATCCAGATCGACTCCGCGCCGTCGCCCGCGTCTCCTCTTTCCTTCCCCGCGACGCTGGCTGCCATACTCGTCGCGGTACGCGCTCCGCCCTTTCCTTCGCTGTCCGCCGTGTGAGCCGCCGCCTTCTCTTTTCCCGGCCGCTCCGCCTCCTCCCCTCCCTATAAAACACACGCCGGAGCCCCGCTTTGCACCCAGAGTCATCTTCAATCTCTTCCTCTACTCCGCACCGTCGCACGCCGCTGGAAGTCGCACTCCGGAGGAACGCCGCCACCCCGTGACGCCGCCCCTCCGTCGACTCGCCATTCCTCTGCTTCTCCGCCGCCTGCAACTCTCGCCGGAGATCCGCGAAGTGGTGAGCACCAAGCCGCACCCGTTTTCCCCCTTTCTCTCGCTCTGTCGCAGCCCCGATTTCTCGCCGGACCTCTATTTTCGGCTGCCGCCATGGCCGCCGGTCCACGCTCGCCGCACGGCCGTCCCATGACCCCCACCACTTTCGCCGTGCCGCCCTCTCTCTCCCCGGCATAACCCCAACTTGAACCGAGCCCCGGAACACCGGATTCGATGAACTCCGGCCGTCCGCCGCCGCTCTCGCTCGCCACCGGCGCCCAGCGCAGCGGAGCGATTCACCCGACCCTTTTTACTCCGTCAAGCCGACCCTCATCCCGCCGCCCGATTTGGATCTCACGGCCAGAACGAATCTGAGCCACACACGAGACGCCGCTTTCGCCCGACCCTCACCCTGCCGCTCGATTTAGATCTAACGGCCATAACAGATCCGAGCCGCGTCCGACTCGCCCGACCCTTACCCCGCCGCTCGATTCTGATCCAACGGACCAGATCCACCCGACTGAGCCAAACCTAGCCGTCCCCGGAACTTTTGCAGAAAAGCCCCTAGGTTTTCCAGGAATCAACCCGCAGTCCAGATCAGTAGAAAAATAATTAGAGTTGAGCCCTTTCTTTTTCTGTCCCGACCCCTAACCTTTCCAGAATTAGTACCCGTTGTCCAGGATCTCCAGTTTTGCACCCCGACCGTCTGTTTAAGGTTTAATTATGTTTTAGCCCCTGATTTCTTCAGATTTAACCCCTAGAAGTTCAGTTTCTTCGCAAATAAGTCCCTGGAGCCTTTTAGCCATATCTTCGTCGTTTTAGCTCCGTTTCGACTCGTTCTTGTTGCGTTAGTCTTCTAAAGCCCTAAGCTAGCATTTAGTCGTGTCGTTGTGCCTTAGTTCCTGTCTTTTAATTAAAAATAAATTTAATTTGATTAAAGTTCTCTCACCTAGTTTTTTCTAACTAAAATCCACCTAGGTCTTTACCTCCAATTTTTCATAACTAATGTTAATCTGATTAATACCAACTCAAATGTATTCTAAATATAATTTGTTTAGTTGAACACCAAATATAAAGTTATGCATTTAGATGCTCTCACAAGTTTCTTTCTAATTGTTAATTAGTGTAATTTGTACATAGACAATCATAAATAAAATATGACTAAGTTCTACTCCGCTTTTATAAATAAAAATATAATATAAGTTAATTATAATCAAGGATATTTTGTTTTGAATATCTTTTACATTTGTTTTCTAAATAAAATAAATAAAGCTCATAGTTCTTTTGTTTCTTTTATAATACCAATCTTCCGATAGCTGTGTCTTTTCAACCCTAGCTTCGTTTTTCGTGTCTCTTGTGCTCTTGTAATCGTAGCAGCGAGCCTTATCCTTTAGGACGCTCTTTTAAAAGCTTTTGTTTTGTGATTGGTGTATTGTTCTTAGCTGTACTTGTTTGTTGTTTTGTATGTTTGTGCTCGATGTTTGCTTCGAATAGAATGATCGCTGTTGAAGCTAGAAGATCATGGTTTTCAAGTAAGCAAGAGCTGAAGAGCGGTAAGAGTAGCTTTTCGTTGGAAAAAGGCAAGTGACCCTAACCATCCTCCTATCTGTGCTTATTTACAAGAATACCATGTATTAATTGAAACGTGGAGAACCACCCAGGAAAACAGTACAACCACGAGGACTATTGTTGGCGCTAAAATCGGCCGGATAGGAATCGGCCGATGGGTCTTCAGCGTCGGACACACGACCCGGGAGAATCTGCTTAGCTCCTGTTCGGGTTATCGCCCTGGTGCGGTTCGCGCGGCGTGCCAGTCAATCTGACCTGTTGATTGATAAGGAAATAGAGTATTAAATTCCAGGCGCGTCGATCGGCTGGAGTTCCGATCTGTCCTAGGGAGCGCGTCGGCGGCGAATCGGCCGATTTGCTGTAGAGATGATCGGCTATGGATCAGCCGATGATCGTATAGTAATCGTAAAGAAAACTGCTGGAGCGATCTAGACGACTACTGCAAGGTCAACACTTGAAATAGATCTAATCGGCCGTGAGATAATAAATCGAAGGAGAACAATGACGAAGCCGATTATCCTGATCTCAAGCTGGATAACTGGTGATAATACTAGAATAACAGGTAAAACTTGCAATTCTAGTAAATATCGATAACTGGTGAATAAATCCAAACGAAACCACAGCGATGCGCCCGTAGTTAAAGCTCAGATATTACTCGGTAAGCGGAACCTACCAATTGGCCGGAGATCAAGTTGATGCAGCCCTGCCAATCCGTACGAACTCGTGGAAGAAGAAAATATTGGCGAAGTCGCCGACTTGAAAGTAAATTGCTGGAAAAGTAGAAGTATTGTTGTTGATTGATGTATTGATTGATTTGCAAGACCCTGACGACTCCTATTTATACCCTAAAGCTAGGACTCCTGGTCGATCACGACTTGTTACAACCTTATTTAAAAAACAGGAAAACTACTATATCTATAAGAACTTTTAAAGGAAACAGACTCCCGCAGAATCTTCCGCCGCCATTCCCTAATCCAATCAGGATTCCCTTCAATTGCTCCTTGACCGACTTGGCGTGCCCTGTTGACCAGCTTTTGACCAGGATCTTCTGGAATAATCCCATCCTGTTGGCATAGGCTGCGCCACCAATCGGCCGATTTCCAATTGTTACTTCGATCGGCCGATTCCTTTCTGTAGCTTTCAGATCTGCCGCATCGGCCAATCTTCTCCTCCTGACGCCGATTCAACACGTGTCAAAATTTGGCGTCAACACATGCCCCCCAGTTTCGGAGTAAAATATAACTTTTCCTTCGAAACTCTTTTCTTTAATCCTCTCCTCCGAAACGGGCGCAGTAAAAATCTCCTTCCGTTCCGCGGCACAATGATTGCAATCTCCTCGAACCGGGCGCGCGAAACGACCGCTCCCCTGGAACTCGTGTAGACGGCGCGGTAAAAATACCATCTTTGCCCTTGCTCTCCATATCTCTCTTAAGTACTGGCTTTCTCCGCCTCTCCTTCTCCACGAATCCAGCATTCTCTCCGTCGCATTACTGTTCGTCTTCCTCCAAGCTCCTTCGATTTCCAAGTGCTCCCCTTTTCCGGCGATCTCATCCGCGGCCTTCTCCGACCCCCAATGGCGTCTCCATCGGCGACCACCCCATCTACAGAGGCTCCATCGGCTGCTCTTTTGGCGGCGATGGCCCAATCGGCGGCTTCCCCAGCGGCGTCATCGGCGACGATGGCTTCCATCTCAGAGGTAAATGCTCGAAATTTTCCCTTCTTTGCCTTTCCACCGCTTCAGTATTTTCCGGACCCTTTCTTAGCTTCTCCCCTTTTTCCCTTTTTTAGGCACTTAGGCACAGAATCACCATTCCCCTCTCAGAATCCCCTGACCTTATCTGTCTGGGCCCTATGGGGAGCCCTGATCCAACGGATCTGATCAGTTTAGAAACTCATAGGATCCCCTTTAAGCAGTCATCCATGGATCTAGATCATTGGGTGGGCACTTTCAGATCCTGGCCGAATGAAACACCCGGGTGGAGAGAATGGTACCAGAGGGTAGCCGGGTCTTGGAAAGTTCAATGGGAAGAACTCAAAATCGGCCAATGCATAGACTTATCCCTGTCTCAGATGGAAAGGAACGAACCTTTGGTTATGGCAGCTTCTTACTTCTGGTCCGATGCACTTAACGCATTTCCTTTTGGACACGGACCCATGACCCCGACCTTGGCCGATGTCCTGCTGCTAACCGGCCTAGATGTTTCCTCCGCCGATACCCCCTTCAATTACCTGTTCAAGCCATCTCATCGGCTGGAGACCAAAGGAATCGGCGGGTGGAAAGGATACATCAGTAAAAACATGAAGACAGGGACAGTCTCACAGAGGGAGCACACTGCCTTCTTGATGATGTGGCTGGAGAAACATTTCTTTTGTGGCAAAGCGGTCGGCCCCTCTTCCAACACCCAAGCTTTGGCAGAGTCTCTTGCACAAGGATCGGCCATCCCCCTCGGTAAACATTTGCTGGGATCGGCGTACCATCTGATGCACCAAATCGGCGTCAAGTTGTCGAAGGGGGAGCCGATAGGGAACCCAGGCGGTCCTTGGTGGTTCATCACCCTCTGGCTCAATTTACACATGAGCAAGGTCTCTCAGCAGCGGATAGAGACAAAGACCTTTCCCAACATCGAGTCAGAGGAGAATCCATCGGTCCGTCGCCGCTGCAAATCTGTTGGAGAAGCGGTATCGGCCTTTCCCGGCTGCCAATTTACTGCCACCCGTACAGCTGAATATTTCAGATGTTTCTACAATGGCCTTAGTGAAGAGATGATCATCTGGCATCCATATCAGATCGCAGAGCTGATTTTGGAATTGCCCGTGTGCTTTGATTTCTCCACTCATACATTTGACAGAGAATTAATGGACGTCTTGATCAAGCCCGGAATTCTGCCGGCTAACTTCTTCTCAGGAAGGGATTCACCCACCTATGAGTTCTACTGTCCATCGGCTGCGGCAAGGCAACTGGGTTTTGGCCAACTGCCGATTCGAGTCTATTTCGCCGGCCAGGCAAAATTCAGAGATGGATTAACTTCAAGTCTTGACTACAGCCGGTTGTGCGATCTAGTACCCGACTCCAGCACTATTGACTTGAACGGCTGGTCAGTTGCCTCTTTCGCCACCCAGCAATATAAATTATGGTGGGCAGAATGGAAGCAGCATCTTTTCTGTAAATCTCCATCATCTTACTGCAACATTCTGGACCCAGAGCACATCGACCCAAATGCAGCGGTATGCCCTTTTTTCCTTAGCCGATTCCAGTGTCGCATTATCATCTTGTTGTTAACTTATGTTTATCCCTTCAGTCTGAAAGCCATGTTCCCCCGATGCGGAGCCGAAGCGGCCGGCCGATTGACAGCCATCACCAATACACAGCGTACCCAGTCATCGGCTTCCATGCTCCATCTATCAGAGATATCTCCACCGGCCGATCAAGACGAGCGCCCAAAAGACCAACACCAAAGATATCCAGCCGTCGGATGCGGGCTCGCATTGGATCGGCCGATCAGGCGACAATAGCATCGGCTGAAATCTCCCGCATCGGATCGGCTAGCCAGATGGCAGCAGTATCGGCCGAGACTCCCCGTGTTGGATCGGCCAATCAAGTGGAGGTGATACTCGCCGAGACCTCAGGTCCTTCACCCCTACCAGTTGTCGAGACGGCCGATCCCCAAGTCACCGCCGAAGCCGGGGTAGAAGCTGTCCAGGTAACTTTATTTATCTCATATATTCCCCAAATCTTCTACTGACATCAATTCTATCCCTTTGCCAGGCTGCACAAGTTGTCCCACCACAGTCTCCGCAACTATCGGCCACGTCTCAAGTAGGGACTGAGATTACAGCAGCTCCTGTTGCCGAGGTACATGATCTCTTACTCTGCATCCTTAATATTCAGGAAACTTAACCAATTTTGATGCAGGTCGACTTGGGTACGCTGATTGTAACTCCACAGCAGGAATCGGCCGGGGGACCCACAGAGGCATGACAAATTTTCACTACCCTCTCATTTCATTTTCCCATAGTATTTTCACGGGAATTCACGTCTTTCTCAGGAAGCTGGCCCAAGCGGAGCACTGATAATGATCGAATCTTCTTCTTCCGGCGAACCAAGTGCACCAGTCCCTGAAACAAGGGAAACACTTCCACCGGCGCAGGCAAGAGAGATTCGTTTCAAAGAGGTAACAATCTTACCATCAGAATCGGCCGATCTCCTTTCACCGCTTGCTTACCCTTTACTTTATCCCCTTACAGGAGCAAGATACCCCCAATAATAGCATCTTTTCCTTTGCCGTCTCCTTGGCCGATGAAGAAGAAATCGCCTCACACGCAGTTCCATCGAGCTCTACCTCCGACGATGTCCGCTCCAAGCTCGAAAGCATTCGTACTTTCCTCCAAGGTGACATCGGCCGATTGGTGGAAGATACATCACCGATCCGACGACTTTTCAATGAGGTCAAAGATCACATCCCGGATGAAGTATCGGAAGACTTGGGGTATGCTGCCTATATAGAGGGTATGCAGATTCCGGTTTCCACGGCGCTGCAACGTATGGCCGATCGTGCTCAGATGGCCAAAACTCAGGAGGAGGTTGACTCGTACAAGCATCGGACTCAGGAAGTACATCATAGAATCAACTTCCTCGAGAACTGCCGTCCGGACATCGTCGGCGCAATAGATCGGCTGAAACGGAGGAGAGCAGAACTAGCCAAGGAGATGGAACAGATAACCAAAGAGATAGCCGCTGAAGAGAAGAAGCTCCAAGAACTCCCAACCATGATCAGCGAGCTGAAGCAAGAAAGACAACATCTGGCCCGCGAAACAATAAGGCTCCATCGCCGCGTGTCAGAAGTACCAGGATCGGCCGAAAATGATCAGAGAATAGTAGAATCGGCCGATCAAATTAGACGACGAGCGATTGTAGCCATAGATTCATTCCTTGGGCTGTAAAAAATATGTTAAACATTATTGCTCCTTTGATGCCACCGCGCCGATTTGGTTTTGAACTGCCTTTTCAGTCTGCCTCGCATTTATGTACGCATTTACTCCGATAGGATGTGTCTCACCATCCATCTACCTCCTCTTCATTTATACGCAGACCGTTCACCATCTCTAGAGGCACACGCATCACTTATCTCTTCTTCTTCTTTTACTGTCCCAACTGAACGGCAAGATGTCTTATTCGTCCTCTTCATCCTCTTCCTCTGTCAACCAGGTATGAACTCCCCCTCTACGTTTTTCTTAAACATTTCAAATCGCTCCGATACTGGATAACCCCCTTTATCTCTGTTTAGCCAAACCGTCTCAGCTCTGATCTAGAACGAGCGATAGAAATCATGCATTCAGAAGAGCTATTAACACTGGCAGACAGAAATCTGATAAGAACTCATGCTGAGGAACTCAGAGATCATGTCCCTGCCGCCGTCCAGGAATATTCGGACCTCATAAGTGCTCATCTTTTGGTCCGCAAGCGACCATCTTCCAACAAAAATTCTTCACTTCCTTGTAAAGCCACAACTGAAGTCGCCATGGAAAATCTGGAAGAGGAGAAGGCCCGCCTGCTGAAAGAACTCTGCAACCAAGCTGAAACTGGAGCCACTGCAGAGGACTTGAAAGAGAAAAGGCTCACCCTCATGATAAAACTGGGTCGCATCGAAAGAGAAATCCAGCGTAGGCGTAATCAGTAGACACACCAGTATTTTTATTTTAAGGGCGACTTATACCATGTCGGCCACGTAATCTGTAATTTCCATTCAATAATGAATCCCAATGTTTCCTTCACCAGATGTGTAGCCAGAAAACCAATGAGAAATCGGCCACGTTACCTTGACATATTTTGCTGTAAGTTATGCATCTACCCAAATGCTTGGATAGTACCTCTTCAGATATCGTCCATTTAAAGCTCTTGGGAATTCCTCTCCTTCGACTGTCTCCAGAATATATGCATTCCCAGGGGCACATCGGCCGATTCTATACGGCCCTTCCCAAGTGGGTGACCATTTACCGAATTTGGAATCTTTAGACCCTATCAGCAGCACCAACTTCCATACCAGATCCCCTTGAGAGAACTGCTTAATCTTGACCTTCTTGTCATACCATCTCTAATAAATCGGCCGACGTAAACCCATGCCCAAGCTTCCCATCTTCTCGGACGAGCTGATCCATTTATTCTGAATCTTCAGAGCCGACTGCTTGGATCGGCTGTAGACCGAAATCGGACACTTTCAGGAAGTCAGTGTCCCAAGTCCTGCCAGATATACACTTGACGTGCTCGCAGCTCCACTGTTGCGTGTCGGCCGCTGCAACGCTGTAGACGGAATCGGCAGCGACTATCTCTGTACTGTCGCCGACCCATTGTACAAGGCATTGATGCATTGTAGAAGGGACACAACAGTTTGCGTGTATCCAGTCGCGACCAAGCAGCATATTATAGGACCCCTTGCCATTAATAACGAAGAAAGTGGTAGGGAGGGTCTTACTGCCGATGGTGAGGTCGACGCAGAGCGCTCCGCGGGCGGGTGACACGTTGCCTTCGAAATCCTTCAGCATCATGTCCGTCTTGGTGAGGTCATCATCGCCCTTGCCCAGCTTGCGAAGCATGGCATACGGCATGATGTTAACTACCGCGCCTCCATCTACCAGTAATCTGGTGACGGGTCTCCCGTTGACATAGCCCTTGAGAAACAACACTTTGAGATGCTGCCATTTTTCTTCTTCTAGTTTCTCAAACGTAGCCGTCATCGGCTCTAATACCAGTTGTGCCATTTGTTCTTCTTCTGTTCTTGTTACTTTATCTCGATCGTTGGGTGCCATGAACTCTATCGGCAGCATGAATACCATATCAATTTCGGCTGCCAATTCTTGGTTGTTCGTTTCCTGATCGTTTTTCTTTGGGCGCCAAACTCGAGATTTCACATTCCTTCTCTCTGGCGCATGTCTTTGTTCTTCTTCTTGATGCTCCCACTGGCGTAGGTGTTGGATCCTTCGCTTCTGCGATCTGGATAGGCCATCGGGACACCACCTGGGATTCACTGGTTTGGCCGATGATCTGGCGTGTTCCCAATCCAGTTCCCTCCCTAGGGGATCTTCGTCTGATACCCTGTCATCGGCCATCTCTTCCAGCCGATCGTGTGCGCTGATTCTGCCCCCCAGTCCATCTCGCTGGCTGATCTTGCTTTTTGACCTGCTGTACTGGTCAACTCTGCCCCCCAGCTGATCATGCACCGAAACGCGCCGTTCTTCGCGCCGATTTCTGTTGATCGGCTCTGATCCTCTGTCCCTAGAGTGTGGCCTCGGGCGATCGTTGCGGCTCAATCCGTTACACTCCGGACAGTTGTCAGCAGATGGCAATCTGATATCGTTCTCCCAGCAGTGGATGAAGAACGGACATTGCCAGTGATCTTCATGCCGGCGTATCGTCTCTTCCTGGTATTGTGCTTGTTCTTGCTGCTGCCGATATTTACTGAGTAAGAATTGGGAGGTGACGGGTTTGCGTGGTCGTTCTGGCCCTCGCCTGTTCCTTCTGATTTCTTCCACTGTGATCTGTCTCCTGGGGTCGACAGCGCCGCCTCTTCTCGCCGATTCTGACGTCAGCACCTTGGTTTGACTTGAGTCTCCTTCAGCGTTAACCGTGTTGGCCAGGAAGGGATGCTGATCTATCTTCATCGGCATTGCCGATTTGGTTGGAGTTTCAAATTTAAGCCGCCCCTGTTCAATGGCCGATTGTATCTGCTGGCGGAAGACTTTACATTCATTTGTGTCATGAGAAGTAGCGTTGTGCCACTTGCAGTATTTTATCTTCTTGAGTTGATCGGCCGTGGGGATGGTGTGATGTTGAGATAGCTTAATCTGCCCTTCCTGAAGCAGTAGATCAAAAATTTTATCGGCCTTTGACGTGTCATAGCCGAATGTCTCTGGCTCCTTCTTGCCAAAGGGGCAACATATTGGTTTTTTCCCTTTTACCCATTCTGCCAGGCCGATTTCTTCTTCTGCATCGGATTCAGATCCCTCCAAGTATGCCACCTTCTTTTGGAAGTTCCTCCGCTGTTCGAATGGTCGGACCTCTTGCCCTGATAATCGGTGGACAATTTGGCTCAGGCTTTCAAATTCTTGGGCAGCATATCTCTCTTTGATTTGTGGCAAGAGGCCTTGGAAAGCGATATCGGCCAACTGTGCATCGGTCAGAGCCAGACTGTAGCATTTGTTCCTGATTTCTCTGAACCTCTGTATATACCCTATCACTGGTTCATCGCTCCTCTGCCTGAGGCGGGTCAAATCCGAGATCTTCATCTCGTGTACTCCTGCATAGAAGTACTTGTGGAATTGTTTCTCCAGATCGGCCCACGTGACGATAGAATTTGGCGGTAAAGTGGTGAACCACTGGAAGGCCGATCCGGACAGAGATGATGAAAATAAACGCACCCTCAGAGCATCTTGCGTGGCAGCTTCTCCGCACTGGATGATGAATCGGTTGATATGCTCTACAGTGGATGTGTCGTCCGTCCCTGAGAACTTGGTGAAATCAGGAACTTTGTAGCGGTGTGGGAACGGCAGCGAGTCATAGGCCGATGGATACGCGTCTTGTAAGTATAAGTTTGAACTTTCGGCTTCAGTCCAAACTGATCCTGGATTACTTCTGCTATTCTTGCCGTCCAGTCCACCTGCTGCTGATGAACAGTTGTTCGCGGCATGGGCATATGCTGAAGGGTTGGTATGGCCGGGTGATGAATCGGCGAATTTTGCTGAGCGGCTGATAGTTGATGGCGAAACGAGTCTGCACCCCCTTCGTACATCACTGCTGGCGCTGTGCCTCTGAATGCTTCCACAGTGTTTGCCCCCCTGCCGATTTTTGGTAAGATCGGTTGATACTGGGAAACCGTCGGCCGGGCGGCCGGTTGGTGTGGCACCTGAACCGAATAAGTGCCATGCCCGTTTGCTGGCTCGGGAAAATACGCTGTGGCTGACGTCCCCCAAGGCGCTGAGCTTGTAGGTAGTGTTTGCACAGAAGCCATCTGAACGGGTTGAAGCGGCGCTAGCGACGGGAGACATGGTGCGCCGCTGTATCTTGGAGACGCCGGAGGTGGTGGAGAGCTGTACCCCTCGCGTTGCATCAATATCGGCTGAGGAGCCGATTGGGATGTGTATGGCAGGCTTCTGGCTGGCAGAGTAGTTGGGGGGGCATATGCCGGTCCCTGATAGCCTTGAACGGCTCCGCTGGCCAGAGAGTTGACGACGGCGTTATACACCGTGTTGCTCATCACCGAGGATTGGTCGATGAATGCTTGATACACGGACTGTTGAATCATCTCTGACATCTTGCCCGAGTCTTCAGCAATGGTGATGTGGTGAGGTGCTAGAATAGGGGCTTTCTTGACTGCCTCCCCGCTTCTGGTACGACTGAACGACTGGAGGTACATCTTCTTGTAATCTTCCAGATGTTTGGCCAATTCTTCCCTCTGGTCGTCCTTGAGATCAGCTTCTGTGACCTCAATGATGTTGCTGTCAGAGATTTCTGCGTCTTTCGACATATCAGATCCTGGATGGTCCCACCGGGCGTGCCAAAAGTGTGTTGGCGCTAAAATCGGCCGGATAGGAATCGGCCGATGGGTCTTCAGCGTCGGACACACGACCCGGGAGAATCTGCTTAGCTCCTGTTCGGGTTATCGCCCTGGTGCGGTTCGCGCGGCGTGCCAGTCAATCTGACCTGTTGATTGATAAGGAAATAGAGTATTAAATTCCAGGCGCGTCGATCGGCTGGAGTTCCGATCTGTCCTAGGGAGCGCGTCGGCGGCGAATCGGCCGATTTGCTGTAGAGATGATCGGCTATGGATCAGCCGATGATCGTATAGTAATCGTAAAGAAAACTGCTGGAGCGATCTAGACGACTACTGCAAGGTCAACACTTGAAATAGATCTAATCGGCCGTGAGATAATAAATCGAAGGAGAACAATGACGAAGCCGATTATCCTGATCTCAAGCTGGATAACTGGTGATAATACTAGAATAACAGGTAAAACTTGCAATTCTAGTAAATATCGATAACTGGTGAATAAATCCAAACGAAACCACAGCGATGCGCCCGTAGTTAAAGCTCAGATATTACTCGGTAAGCGGAACCTACCAATTGGCCGGAGATCAAGTTGATGCAGCCCTGCCAATCCGTACGAACTCGTGGAAGAAGAAAATATTGGCGAAGTTGCCGACTTGAAAGTAAATTGCTGGAAAAGTAGAAGTATTGTTGTTGATTGATGTATTGATTGATTTGCAAGACCCTGACGACTCCTATTTATCCCCTAAAGCTAGGACTCCTGGTCGATCACGACTTGTTACAACCTTATTTAAAAAACAGGAAAACTACTATATCTATAAGAACTTTTAAAGAAAACAGACTCCCGCAGAATCTTCCGCCGCCGTTCCCTAATCCAATCAGGATTCCCTTCAATTGCTCCTTGACCGACTTGGCGTGCCCTGTTGACCAGCTTTTGACCAGGATCTTCTGGAATAATCCCATCCTGTTGGCATAGGCTGCGCCACCAATCGGCCGATTTCCAATTGTTACTTCGATCGGCCGATTCCTTTCTGTAGCTTTCAGATCTGCCGCATCGGCCAATCTTCTCCTCCTGACGCCGATTCAACACGTGTCAAAATCTGGCATCAACAACTATATGGCTCTGGTCTTGGCAAATTAATTAGAGACTCTAGTTTGAAGCGGTCTTACCATAAGGGCAAGGAGGGGGTCGGTGATAGGGGTCATAGCCCGGTCCTCTTGGGGTAGCAGCCTTCGCTAAGGTGCTGACCATTAGGGAGGTTTATGGACCACACTGCTACCGAAACTCTAGCGGACTACTTCTTATTAGGGAATCTTTGTAAAGGCCTCGTAGAGTCCCTATGCAATCACACCTCGGAAGTGTGGTATTGTGCCTAGCTAGCACAACATGGTTGGGTCCAAAGTTCTTTTGAACTTTTATGCGACTTGTGGTGAAAGTGTACAACCTCTGCAGAGTGTCTAAAACTGATATATCAGCCGTGCTCACGGTCAAGAGCGGCCTGGACCCTCACATGATTAATAAACTTAAAGATGGATTTAAATCGTTACTCTGGTTATTTCTTGTGGCCTTGCTGAGTACCAACCATAAGTGTACTCACCCTTGCTAACTGCTGCTCAGAAGAAAAAGGTGTGAAGCCTACTGAAGATGATGAAGAGTTCTAGGCGTACGCAACCCCCAGTCGTTTGCCTGTGAAGTTTGGAGCCTTCGTTTCTATGTTAAGCGCATATCTTTGATAGTCTTGTAAGTTCTTATTTATGTTACTTTACGTGATACTGTTGCTATTATTCACTAATGATGTCACTATATGTATGGAACTTGATCCTGGCATACATATAGTTATGCATTCGGTTTTGTCCTTAAACCGGTTGTGACAGTCCCCAACCAAGATGACCGAAACCTCTACTGCGATGACTTCTGGTCTAGATCTAAACCTTATTCATGTTTTATAGGTTGTGGTCATGTTCTTTATGTGCTAGATCTTGGATAAGCTAAGTACAAGTCATGTTTATTCCTACATTTGGTATCTTTCGCCTAAGCACCTAATCATGAGCCATTAGAGCCTACAGATCTACATCATGTTTCACATCTTGGTTGGTTTTACGCATTTGTTCTCAGTTTGTTCATGTTTTATAGTAGATGTACTAGTCCTATGTGTAGAACTCGCATGACAAGCATTAGATCCGAGAGAAATAAGAAAGAAACGAGTAGAAAAGCCATCGGATCTGAGAAAAGCATAAAGAAACCCACCCAAAAACCCTAGAACCCATTAGAACTCGGTATAAAAAATAAGGAAAAGAGAACCCACGGCGGCGGCCGGCTTTTTCTCTAAGATTAAACATACTTCATGGGCGTCGCATGGCGATGTACGCATGAGGCCGCGCTGGGCACAACGCTCCAGCGGCGACAATAAAAAAGAATGGAGTGCACCAACCAAACATCGGGAGCGCACTCCGAGGACCACTCGACAGCGGCGCGTGCAGCACGAGCGCCACCAGCGAGGGGCCCGCGAGGTCTCAGCGGATGGCAGCATAAGAGTGGCTGCAGCCCTAAGGCCGCTTTGCGGCATGAGATGGTGGTGGTGGCCGAACGTCGCACCAGCCAGCAGCGGCGCTCCGGCCGCGGCAGCTCCTCCAAACGCGTGGGAACTAAGCCCGGCGGTAGAGGGCATCAGAGCTGCGACCGTGGAGCCCCACGGCCGGTTGACGAACGGCAGCACTGGAAAGATGAGCCAAGGTGGTGGGAGGCGGCGCACGACGCAAAGGGCAGGCAGAGATCCGGCCAACAGCACCCACGCTCTTGCGCGGCGGGGTTAAGGGCCGATGACCTTCGGCCAGCCACCGACGGTGTGAAGTGGCGTCGGCGGTGCTCTGGTCGGCTGCCCATGGCTGCTTAGAAGGGGAGGGACAATTGAGGTTAGGGTTAGGGTTTCTATACCTTCGAAAGCCGCAATGAGCCGTCGTTCGTACGGCCGAGAGTGCGCCTGGGGCTGAGGGTGCGGCAGGCGCACGAACTAGGCCGCTTTTGCAGCCTTTCGTTGGCTGCTAGGCCAAGGGCACGTGCAGGTGGGGGGGGGGGGGGGGGAGGGTGCACGCCGGTTTGGTGGCCCAGCCGTTGGTTGCTGGACTGAAAGCCCAAATTACTTTAGACGTGCCAATAAAATGTGATTTTCATTCATTTATTTATTTCTATGTTGTTTTTTAGTGTATTTTCTCATATCTAATTGCTGAGCACTACGAAAATTCATTTTGAGAGCCTTTTACACTTCATAAATTATGATAAAATTATGAGTAAATGAAACCAATGTGAATTTATTCGGAATTGCTTAGTGTTATTTTGGGTGTTTATTTAATTTCTGACCAACATTGTTATTAATTAATCGCCGTGAGATGCTTAGTTTTATTTAAGTTATTTTGCTTCTACCTAACGGTGATGCAAAATTATGTTTCCATTTCATTGCTTATGGTAAGTTTGTTCATTATGCTAAGTTATTTTGCTTTTTCCCAATGGTGATGCAAAATTTGTTCATAAGTTGATTTAATTGTTTAATTTGCATATGCCCAACGGTGATGCAATTTATTTTATTCATGTTTTAATCTAGCCAACGCTGATTAAATTTATTTATTTTGTTGTCATTACTGATTAAATTTTGTTTATGATCAGATCCCATTTCTGCCAGCATCATAAGTTACGTCAATGGCGTTGAGAAGCTGAGAGGGGATAACTTCGACAAGTGGAGCAATGAGATCAAACTCGTTCTGCTGATAATGGATCAGGACCATTCTCTAAGGGACCCTGCTCCTGTTGCACTAGTTGCGCAAGGGACTAATGACACATCCCTTGTTGAGCGCACTGTTGCTTATGAGAAGGAGAAGGAGCGCTGGGATCATTCTGATAGAGTGGCTCTCAGCGTTATGGATATGATCATCATTCTAGCTATTAGGAGAGTTCTTGAGAAGGAGCCTAATAGTGCCAAGCATTTCATGCAGAAGATTGAGGAGTACATTAAGGGGTCAACCAAGGCCAACACAAGTACTCTCCTGTCTCAACTTATGACGGCTAAGTACAATGTCAAGGCAGTGTTAGAGGGCACATTATGGGAATGGTTAACATCCGGGATAAGCTTAAAGATGTGAATTGTACCCTTAATGATGCAACACTATTTCACCATGAGATGATATCGCTTCCAAAAGTTTTTGATCTCTTAAAGGTAAACTACAGTGGCAGGGATCAGAATTGGGACATTCCCACACTCGTGGCCAAGTATGCTCAGAAGAGGGAAGGCTACGCTCGCAGAACCCAGATTTTACCAACATTGTCAGACACAATGACTATAAGGGCAAAAATAAGAGGGTCAGTCAGTCCAAGAAGGTGAAGAAGGATAAGAAACCTTATGACGCTCCTAAGCATAATGGTCCGTCTCCTTCCGAGAGCCCTCTTTGCTACCACTGCAAGACCACGGGCCATGAAAGGAAGAATTGCAAAAAGTTTAAGCAGTGGTGCATCTAGAAAGGTAATGGAGACATACTTTCTATAATCGATGAGTCCTTTTATGCATTTTTCCATTAATTACTTGGTGGATTGATTCTGGTGCGACCATTCATGTTACAAATTCCTCACAAGGATTGTCTGGCGTCCGGACTATAAGAAGGGGGAATCGAAGTCTCAGAGTCGCCAACGGAGTTGAAGCCCAAGTGGAGGCTGTTGACGCCAGTTTTTGCACGGCTGGTCAAAATCTAAGTAAAAAATTCGAAGTCAATGAGAGTGCCTAGCGTCGATGTGTGTGTCCGATTATTCGAAGAGGAAGGCCGATGAAGCCAAATGATTGCCGATGTCGATGGTAGAAAAGGAAGCTGATACCAGTGAGGCAGCATCGTAGCTAATGGGCCAAAGATTGGGTGACGCATGATGTCAACAAGTTATCTTAGGAATTGTGGAGTTGTAGTATAAGAAGTTTATTTCTTTTTTGTCAAGTAATGTGTAAGTCGTAATTGACCATGGGTCATAGCTTAGGCTATAAATAGCTGCCCTCGGGCATGTATCAAAGATATCCAATGATCAATACAGAAACCCTTTTCTCACTTTTTCCCATCTTTTCCTTTCGGCGACTTCGCCTTAGTTGAAGTAGATTTTTTCTTTTACGAGTTCTTTCTTGCTTGCGGGGCTGCATCGACATCGATCTCCGGCTTGCTGGTAAGTTCCATGTCGAACGATGCAGATAGGCTCAAGGTTGACGGTACATTGCTTCTTCCTCTATCCTGTTGTTTTGTTCAAGTTATCGGGTAGATTGAATCTTGGTCTGGTCTATTCACCAATATATCGATATTAGCTTTTTCTGGTTAGATTGATCCGTTTAGTCTAGCTTGTTCTCGCTGTTATCACCAGGTTAACGATATTTGCTAGATTTGATAGGGTTAGATTTATTTAATTTTGTTTTTATTTAGCTTTTATCACAAGTTATCCAGCTTAGATCTATACACCGTCGGCCGGTGTACACTTCGTTTGTTGCACGTTGCTTGGCCGATAGGGTTCGGATTTAGGTGTTGTTCGCCAAACCTTCGCTAACTTGCTTAGCGCTGCCTCCACCATACAATCGGCTAAGTCTTAGGACAATTGATCTACTGCTGTATCGGACTTCTGGCTGATAGCCCCCCAACAGAACAATTTGGAATCCCAGCCGATACGTTTCGAGTATTTAACCGCTCTTGTCCCTTGTCGATTGCAGGTCAAATTAACTAGCACGCCCTGCACCACCACGTAGCCGAGTTGGACTCTGCATAGGAGCGAAGCAGATCTCCCATGTCCTCGCGTGTGATTGGCGCTGGAAGCCAATCGTCGGTTTTTTACGCCAACACACTTTTGGCACGCCCGGTGGGACACGACAACAATATCACCATGACCAACGGCAGCAAGCACAGTGGGATGGACGAACGTAACGTCCTGAAGCCCACGATGGATGATCTCAGGAATGAACAGAAGCAGATGGTCGAACAAGCCAAGAAGCAAGTTGAAGAAGCTTGCCTCATGTCCTTCACTGTGACCAGAAGGGGAGAGGCGATGCAGAAGTTACCACTCCCAGAGCCGAGGTGCATCACCATCACAGAAGACTCGACCAAATTCCAGGAGATGTTCGACCAATCCATAAGACATGCAATAACAATCAACCAGTTAGGGATACTGATGGCAACCATCCAAGGTGCCATCAAGAGCATGTTGGCTGATACCTTTCAAGGAGGCAACAAAGGGCCATGCTACTCCAACGCTGAAACATCGGCCGCGGCTAGTGCCATCACGCCTACTCCGACAGCCAGTGGCGTTCTACTTCAACAACCTATTGCGCCATCGGCTGGTTTGGGGGCAGGCTCATCGCCGCCTTATCTATTGAGGTGACAAGAGATTCCGGTGACATACACTACGCCACCATCAATAGCTGCATTTGTTACAAGCCCTGCAACAAACGCATTAACGCCGATCAGAGGCGCGTTCAATACCCCGGTCAAATTTGTCCGTACCTCATTGGGCATGCCGCCGGAGTTCTGGCCGTACATCTACCCATGGATGTTTGGACAACACGTCAACGCGACAAACTCTTCTACTACCATTACTACAAAAAACTTAACCGAGGCGAGCAAAAAAGCTTAACCGAGGCAGTTTTTGCATCCGCCTCGGACACAAGGCCATGGTTAATTGTGGCCTTTACCGAGGTGGTCTAGTAACCGCCTCGGTTAATAGTTTAATCGAGGTGATTTTTCTAACGTAACCGCCTCGGTTATTGAGTATTAACCGAGGCGGTTTTTCTAATGTAACCGCCTCGGTTATTTAACCGAGGCGGTCGTTCGTTATGTGCCCACCTCAGTTAAGATTTTCCAAAATAAAAAAAAGCTTATTTCATTTCGAATTTGAATATGAAAACGAATTTGAACGCACATACAAATTAGAAAACACGTGTATGAAGGATAAACACATATATTATTACATCTATTAATGTCACACACCGAGTGAGTATATTAAACATTCATGCATGTCATACGCTGAGCTCATATATATTACATCAATATTCACATAATAGTTCACAAAATCACATCACATGTTACATACATAACAACCTAAATAAGGGCACCTAGTCGAGGAGTTCCGGCAACTTGTAGTCATTCATGTTGAGGTCGGTTCTCCAATTGCGCAGCTTCGTGAACTTTCCTCCATCGCTAGCTCGCTCTCGGCATGGAAGCATTTTCCATCGACATGACAACATTCGTCTGTGACAAACTTACAAATGTCGGATACTGTTTGAGTGATGTCCACCCTTTCCCTTCGCCACCATCCTATAGATTTCTTGAGCTGCCGCAAGTTGTGGCTGTAAGCTTTGCAAGCCCTGAGGTACTCACAAGTATAGTATCCGCACAAGACAAAGCCTTCAGGTTGCTTGGCGCACTGCATGCATGTAACACAGTCATTACGTCACATAGATAGCATGCATGATGTAGTAGCAAATACGATTCTCTTCATACGTACCGGGAATTGTCGCTTGATGTGCAATTTTGTGCCATACTTCTGCTTCTTCTTCTCGGACCTCCGATCATAGCAATCGGGGTCTTCCACGTATTTCCTGTAAGCGCTGTATGCCAACCACTAGTAATGTCAACAACAAATTTGATATGTACTTTAAGGTGCGTAAAAGAATGTTGTGTCGTCACTTACTATCGCAGACAATATTCGAAATCCTTGTATCCATCCTTGTTCGTCTTGCACAAGGAGTCAAATATAACGGCCTTTCCATCCTTAGGATAGATGCAAAATATAATCCAGTGGCCCATGATGCCCAAGCTGCACAATTGAAATAATATGGATCTCAAATCTTGAATCTTGAAAAATGCTGAACCCAACAGCTATTGCAAGTATCATTTTAACTTACCCGAATTTGTGCGCGGCAAGGATCGCGCCATTTCCTTATATCTTCTTCCTGGCTTGTAGGATGTACTATCCTTTTCTATACATCATCTCGCCTCGCATTCTAACCCGGACTTCGACTCGCTACATCAGCTCCAAATTTACCAGGTCTGGGTGCGTGTCCAATACATCGTACTCAGCGATGGCCCTTTGAGTAATGTGCATCAGAGATAGGTAGATATCATTGTCCTTTACTTCTTTGCATACATATGATTGCATCCTGCAAGCACAAGTGGTCATGGCATTGTTAGTTTTTTCGTATTGAGCGTACCTTTAGCAATGCAAAGGTGTAATAAATTACAGGGCAATAATGGTGATTTGTGCGACGTCGAGGTCCTTGCGGCGCAACAGCCTATGCATGTCATGGAAATCAATGGTGAAAGGACAGTCTTCTTCCAAATGGATGTACTCCTTGGGGGCCCTCACAACGAAATCCTTTACTCCTAACTTCGCAGCATGCATATACCAAAGATGAAACCTTCAAACTTCCCATGGCTCCTCGATGAGCTGGCCCAAGGTCAACATGAATTTGCCATTCTCGTAGTTGTCGGGGCAATCATCTGAAAGGGGCCAAATTGACGGCGGTGTTCGCGGCCTGTAATTAAGACAAGGATTATAAGAAGATAGTTTTGACTAAATTTGAATAGAAATATATTTGAATACACTTGAACACAATTTTGCCATTGTCGCTACTTGGTGAATGCCGTTGTGTACTTGAAGTCCTCCGCTATGTTGGACGCGGCCCATACTCTATAGTGAGGTGGGCGGGTTTGTCCTCATCTTGCGCTAGATGCTTCTTCGGCGCCGGATGACATTGCCCTGTACCCGTTGGACCGCTACCTGGAGGCGGGGTTTCACTGCCTGTTCCGCCCCCTGTACCTCCTTCTGCTTTGCTCGTGTCGGGGGGGGGGGGGGGGGGCTACGTCCAGGACTGTTGTCGTGGCCACCAGCATTGCTGTTGCTATCGCCACCGTTGTCTTTGTCGTCGTCACTTGGGCCACCCGAAGGAGGTGAGGATGGTTGTTTGGGTTTTGACACCGGCTTCCGCACTTCTTCGAAGACAATATCTGCCTTGTTCCATAGCACGCGACAGGCCATAGCACTGCCGATGGTTGTGCCTCCTTCTTCAGTGGGAAAGTCCAGTTCATCACTTTTGAAGTCATTGTCCATCCACGCCATGTCCACCAAGGCATATTCGGGCGGGACAGGCTTCCCATGGTACCTGGCTTCAGGTTTGGGCGGCTGTACGATTCCCTCCACCACATCCTTCTTCCTCCCCGTCCTACCTCAGGGCACCTGTAGCCTGCCAAGTGTCCACTCCGTGATCTCTTCGGCTGGGTACCTTTGGGGTTGTGAGGTACCCGACGACATCTGCCCTTGTGGCAGCACGCCAGCGTGGACGAACATCTGCCTTCTGAGCTCCACCATCTTGGGGTCACTGCTCGTGAAAGCTTCTTGTATCGTCCCCATGGTAACTTCTTTCATTGCCTCATCTCTACCTTGCTGGATGAGTCCTTTCTTGTATCTCTGCCTTGTGTGATGTTGGGAGGTGGCGTCGGATTGCCATGAGTCCACTTTCTTCCAGCTCAGCCTCAAGGATACGCCCCGAACGTGGCCCCGGTGCTCAGGGTTTCCTAGAGCCTCAGTCAGCATGTCGTTCTCCCTGCTACATGTGAACAACTCGCATTCCTTGGCCGCCTTGGTCGCGAGTAGAGCCTTTTCAGCCTCCTCGGTTCATGGCTCATTTTACTTCTTCCTGCCCTCCTTTAGCTTCTTTGGATGACGGGCCTTGAAGAAGTCGCGTCCCCTCTCGTCGATGCCTTCGAACGGATCCTCCATCACGGCTGCAGTTGCCTCCCTTTCCCCCTCCCGCCACTTCTTCTTCTTAGCGGCGTACCCTATCATGCCCAGGTGGTGGGGGAGCAAGTTCTTCTTTGCGAGCTCGGAGTACTTCTGGCTCTTGGCCTTTGCTTCATCGGTACTCATCTTTTCAACAAACTCTTCCCAGATTTGACGCGTGATGAAGTTGTAGTCTGCGTAGGGTGTCTTCCCTTTCTTCACATAATCCTTATTGAGGTGTGACCTCAGGCCGCGAAGTGCTTTGCCTACGATAGACAAAGCATGTCGCCTGCACACCTCTTCATCAAATCGGTCCGGTGGATACTCGAACAGCCTCTTCACCTCTCCCCACACAGCACCCTTCAGGTCAAGCGGGACTTTCCTCCAATCTTGATATGTGATCAAAACGTGCTCCTTGACTATTGCGGAGCACTGGTTGCTGAAGACGCCGATCACAGTTACTAGCTCCGCGGGCTCTCCATGTGGCCCTATCTTGTGTATGGCATCCACTTTTTTGTGAACCTTGTGCCTCCCGTGTTGGCCCCTTTTCTTGCCACTACTCTTGGCACTAACCGTTTTGGCTGATGTGCTGGGGGTGAGACCAGATCCATACCCCTCCGTTTCTCTCGCCTTCTCGGGGTACTCCAAACACATGGGCACCACCGGCACCTGTCGAGCACAAGAACTCACATTACTTTCATACTTAAGTGAGAAATTCATCATCAAATGCTAAGATTGTATTAGTAATTTACTAACACGGTCCACATCATCTGCTTGTTCCCGTTGTGGGGTGCGAGAATCTCGTGGTGAAGGACGATTCGGCATTGGAGTATAGGTAAGATCTTCTTCCTCCTCCGTACGACATTTCTTCTCTGGCAGAGGTATTACCACCTCCCCCTCGTACAAGGTGCTTTTGTCTGACGATGAGCCTCCATCATCACTTGTAACCGAGCTTGGGTTGCGGCATTCTTCAATAGGCTTGCCTGCTATTGCTTTTTTTATTCTTCAATAGACATTTCACAATTTATTACACAAGATTTTAAGAAAATCACAAAAGCTTATAAGAAAATTACAAAAGCTTATAAGAAAAGTACAAAAGAGTATAAGAAAAGTACAATTTATTACTATTGAAATGAATAAACAAAAGAACTAATATTGACACTCTTCAGTTTGTTTGGACCTTTAGAGAACCTTGACTGTCAAAGGATACGAGAAAAATTCAGAATGTGAAGCACATAAGTTCATTCTGAATTCATCCCGTATCCTCGAACAGTCAAGGTTCATGAGGTTGCAAGGTTCCAAATGTATACATCATTAGAGTGTCTCGGAAATTATATGAAATTTGCCAACAACAAAAACTTTAAAATAAAACTAACATTGACCATTTAAACGAACACATTACTCTTGAAATGAAAAAAATAAAAGAACTAACTATATTGACACTCTTCATTTTGTTTGGACCTTTAGAGAACCTTGATTGTCAAAGGATACGGGAAAAATTCAGAATGTGAAGCACATAAGTTCATTCTGAATTCATCCCATATCGTCGAACAATCAAGGTTCGCAAGTTTGCAAGGTTTCAAATGTCTACATCATTAGAGTGTCTCGAAAATTATATGAAATTTGCCAATAAAAAAAACATTGAAATAAAACTAACATTGACCATTTAAACGAGCACATTATGTACAAGAACTTTTTATTTAACTAGCATCAACATGGTTCTACAAAAATTTCAGTTCAAAATAAAGCTATCATCCAAGCTTTTTATTTAGCTTTGAAACTTAGCAAGGATGCTACCATCCAAAAATAAAAGCTATCATCCAAAACATCATGAGCAGTTCTTCCATGGAACACTTGTAACAAATAAAAGCTGTTTAAACTCGAATTAAACATAGAGATAAAACTATACAGAAACAGTCCAAGATCCTTTTACAAAGTTGCAGATGTCAGCTTAAGGAGTCCAGAAAATTTTAGTTTGTATTTTTTGGATTTTTCTGTGATTTATTATGAATTTTTCAAATTCACAACTCTCCATTCAAAAGTTCTAGTTTCTATTTTCATTTCAGATTAAGTGCTTTGATTTAGGGTCCTTCTTTTTAACCAAATTTGCAGGAGCATGTTATACTAAAGTAACAGGTTTTATAATTTTTCTATGGTATCCATGGAACAAAATAGTTCACCTGTAAAGATTTGAGCTCTAACTTAGCCATTGAGCATCACAAGCGAATAAACTTAGACAAAAGAACAAGATCTACTCAAGAACCAAAGACATGAGTATAGTTTAATTCTAAAAATTTTATGTAAGACTCCACTCCTAGTACAGATGCTACCATCCAAAAATCATGAGCAGTTCATCACTATAACTCTTGGAACAAATAAGTGCCATTTAAATTTGATTTAATCCTATAGCTAAAAATATACAAAAACAGTCCAAGGTTCTTTTACAAAGTTGTAGATCTTACTTAAAGGAGTCCAAAACATTTTAGTTTGCATTTTTAGGATTTATCTGTGATTTTTTATGCATTTTCAAAGTTAACAGATTCACTTTAGAGTTCTAGTTTCATTTTTCATTTTAGTCCTTGGAAACTTTCACCGAGATACCTAAAACTATTTGAATCCTTGCAATGTGACCCTTGGGCCTTGGGTGCGGTTGTGTTCGGCCGAAATCCGGTGAGATAGCTCGCCGGCGACGAGGGGGAAGAGGGGGAGAAGCATGAGGGGACCGAGTTCTACCTTGGGAAGTGCTCGGTTGGAGAAGAGACGGTCCGAGGCGGCTCACCCAGGCGAGCAGTGGCCAGCGGCTCCCCCATGAGCACGGGCGCACGAGGAGGGTCGCCGGTGGTGGAACAGGCACACGAGCACGAGCACACGAGCACGGGCACCGGCGTGAGGAAGGGCCGGCCATGGCACGAACAGGGGCTCGTCGGGGCACTGCAGTGGGTGCTCGTCGCGGATGGCCGCGGGGGCGCGGCGGCGGGTCAAGGCGATGAGCTGTGGAGCAGGGGAGCGGCGGCCGGCTGGCAGCAGTGAACAGAGCAGGCGGCGGCGCGGTAGGGTTCCGGGAGCGATGGCGGCAGCCCTTCGGGAAGATGGCGGCAGCGGCGGTTCGAATGAGATGGGCTGCCCTAACTTATATAGGTAACATTAACTGAGGCGGTTATCTAACAATGACCACCTCGGTTAATATTAACCGAGGTGGTTAAATAAAAACGCCCGCCTCGGTTAAGTTTCCCAACAATTTTCCTAAAACTTGAAGTTACATTGCATTTTTCTCCATATTCTTGCATTGGATTACAAAAAGTCCAAAAAGCAAAGCTGTAGGTTTTAAAATTCTCTAAAACATTTATCATTGGCACATCTCATGATTTAGCTTCTAACCCATTCAAAAATAGCTCTGAATCTTGATGCATATATCAAATGAAATAATGTGAATTCAGAGTTTCAGTCTCGCTTGCCAAATGTTTCCAAGTAAAAAAATGATATCCCAGTTTCACAATTTTTTCGGCGTTCATCTGCATAATCTTAAAGGCATACATTTGGATTCCATTACAATAATAAGTTACAATAATTTGTTGTGTGGAATGTATATCATTTTGGTACCTACGCTATCACTGTCCTCTTCTCACCATCGGAGCGGCACCAAGGCTTCATCTTGGTCTTGTTGACGCGGTTCTCGACTTGCTTGATCTTGCGTGGATGATCGGTAAAGAGTGAGAACTCCGCGTAGTTGTTGTATTCTTCGGGACTCTGCACTCCATCAGCACCCACGGTCCTCTGCTTTCCTGACACAACCACATGCTTCTTGGATTCTCTGGGCTTTGGGTAGTAGGCTACCTGTGCAATGAGGTTCGCTAGTACCCACTGATCATCTTTGTAGCTGACACTTCCAAGCTCCACGGTGGTTAGCCCATACTCGTTCATGACAACCGCATTCGGCTTGACCCACTGGCACCGGAAGATGGGTATCTGTAGTTCACTGCCGTAGTCAAGTTCCCGTATCTCTTCAATCTGCCCATAGTATGTCTTGGTGTCCCCAGTGGCCTCGACGATGCCCTCATATTGAACCCTGCTATTTTGTGCTGCACTCTTCTTGTCCTTGTCCTTCGTGTGGAACCTATATCCATTGATGTCGTACCCTTGCCATGAGGTAATTTGGGAGGACAGGCTGGATGCAAGCCTCGATTCATCAGATTCACCATAGAGAGGTATGCCCTGCTGTTTGATCCACGTCGTGAAATTGATCTTGTGCTGTCTCTGTACCCATGCCTCTGTGCGTCCGTCACGACCACGGCAGATCTCCTCCAGGTGCTTGTCAACTGTTGGTATTTCTTAACGTTCACAGATTAGATCCGCAAGCGCACGGAGATATTGTTGTAGCACTTCACCTGGAGAGTATTCAGGGTATCGTATATTTCACAGGGAACGGAGGTGTAACGGTCTTCTAGCTAGTTTACCCAAGGGAAGGAAGAAGATAGGATGGCCCTGGGTAGTGTGGTTGACTAAGGATAGGGATACTTAAGAAAGATAAACCCAGCTCTCACTCGCTTGCTTCGGGCACTGACTTACACCTGGTCTGCCAAGTGTATCTGGCTATTAGCTCTACGCCCAGCCTGACAATGGAGGACTACGAAGGACGGACAGGGTTGTCACCACCTGCCGCCTACATCTCAGACCGTAGGGAAGGGTAGCAAACAAAGGCAACTTCAAGCTTAGACACCATATCTACGCTATTGATCACTACTTCTAACCCCTGCCAGACTCCGTCTTAAGACTCAAGTCTTTAGGCTAGAAGCAAACGTCTGAGGACGAACGATGAACCCACAAGAGAATGATAACAAAAGCTTAACCTTGATAAGTACTCACTACCGTAGATGAACCCGAATACTTACTTAAAAGAGGCTCGTATCCGTAGAGGTACAAGTAGTGGGAGGCCGACAGCTCCGGCTCTCCTCATGAGCTTCTCCTCACACACTCCCTATCCTACTCTACAAAGTAACTCTAAAGGTGGAGTCCTCCCTTCTCTTCTTCTCCTCAAAATGGTGTGTTGTGAAGGGGGTGGGGGCCTCCTTTTATAGCCTTGAAGGGTCGGTTCCCGCCATCCATAAATATGGAAACACTGGGCACCACCTTAAGGAAGATAAGGACGAATCTCCCGCCAAAGGGCAACTGGACGGGAGCCCGTCCGGGTTCGGGCGACCCCTGGGGTCGGCCGACCCCAGATGGCGCCCCTCCTGTGACAACCCTGGTAATTACATTTCCAAAATCAATATCGTTAGCCTAACTCTATGATTAAACCAACTAATGAAAGGGTGGAAAGAATTAAAACGAGTTCAGTTGGGATTCAAATTTAATTTGAGCACATTGGGTTACTTTTGAACTTTTAAGTTTAACTTTCAAACCATAAGCCAAATGGGTTTTTGCCTGAAACCAAAGTTGTAGAACTTTTTATTTTGAACAACTTTCGTGTTCAAAAGTTTTTGAAATTCCAATCAGAAAGAGGAGAAAACGCCCTGTTTGCACGCAGCCCCCTGAAGTTTTTCGAATTTTTGCACTTCGGTCCCTCGCTCACCCCTCCCTCCTCTGCTGCGCCGCGCGCTCGCCCGACCGCCGCCGGCCACCTGGCCCTCGACGCCTGCGCGGCACCAGACGCCGAGCCAACCCCGACGCCCTGCCTGCTGCCCGCCCCCGCTCGCCCAACCGCGGCCGCGCCTTTTCTTCTCCCTCCCGCACGCCTCGCCTCTGCCCAACCCGCTGCTCCCTGCGGCACCGCCCCGTGCTGCCCAGTCGCTGGCCGCCGCCCCCTCCACCAGTGCTCCGTCGTGCCGCCCCAGCTCGCCAGTAGCACGCCCACGCCGCTATCTCGCTCGCCCAGTCGCCTGCCCGCGTAGTCGCACGCGACACAGCACCCCGTGCACCGCCGCATGCCCAATAGCGCCGCTGGTCACCGCCGGCCGCACCCAATGGCGCCCAGCCTCGCCGCCCCCTCCACCTCGCGCCCCGGCCGTGCCGAGCCCGCCCCCACGAGCTCCACCAGCTATAAAGCCGGCACAGCGCCCCTCCCTCCCCTCCTTTCTTCTTCCCCGCAGAACAGAGAGCTCCATTGCCGCCGGCGCCCCCACCTCGCCGTGGAACCCCCTGCTCCGGCCCACCTCCGCCCGAGACAAGCGCTGAAACGGGTCCCCCTCAGTGCGCTGGAGCTCCCCGGCCCGAGCCCCGCCGCCCTCATCGCCGGAGCGCCGCCGTCCGCGCCGCCCCACCGCCGCCGCCCCTGCTCGCCGCGGGCAGCCCTGCTCAGACCACCTCCGCCCCAACCGTGACCACCCAAAGGTAGCCCCCAACCTCCTCTTGCTCCTCCCCCACCTTGCCCTCGCCGCCGGCGACCGAGCTCGCCGGAATTTGGCCGGACAGGACGACCCCGCCGTGAAATTGCGACCAGGGACTACATTGCAAACGCCCAAATCTTCCCAGGGGGTTTTCTGCTAATTTTCAGGGACCCCTCTGTAAAGAAAGTTTTAACCAAATTAGTGAACTTGTAAAATTCGTATAAAATCGTAGAAAATTCAGAAAAATGCAAACTCAACTGTTCCGGAATCCTTAGAAGAAACTCTACAACTTTTGTTACATAAAGTTTCTCATATTCTCAATATATTTTTCTCTAGATAAAATGGAAGGTTTAATGGACTTCTTTTGAACCCACTGTTGTAGATCATTTCTAACCCTAAATTTTGGGCAGTGAGTTACTTGCTTGATGTTTAGGACTGTGTAACAAGATCAGGACCAAAAGCCATCTCTAGATACACTTTTTGTCCAACATTGTTTTATGCCATAAAGTGATAGAACTAATTATTCCTGCTGTTCTGTGATGTTTAATGTCATGAAACTTTTTCTGTGTTGTTGTAGTGATACCTAGAGGCCACAGAAAAATTTAGAAACATTTTTACTATATGTAACCTTTTCATATGAATTTGTGGTAGGAAAAATTCACTAATTAAAAATAATTAGTAAAGCCCTTATAAAATGTTCATCTTTTTATTATGAAACACAATAGAGTAGCTCAACCTGTACAAAAAGTTTCAAACATAGAAACCCTGTATAACATCCTGTAGAAAATAATCTTTAATGACATGAGCGTAGCTTGTCCCATTTATTCTGCTCTAAATCATGTACAATAAAATCTGAAAAATTTACAGTAGCACAAATAAGGTTATAGAAACACCCTGTAAATTTTGTAGCATCAATACTTGCATGGTTTGTTCTGTATAAAAATAACTAGATTCTAGCAGTGGCTGTGTATTACATTTTTCATATTTAACATGCTACACAAAAATGTCTGAAATTTTTACAGTGATCTTATCTCTGCATAATGTACTTTGAATAAAAAGTTTATTACCAGAAGCTAACTAGATTAGTAATTGTGTTCAACTCATGTTTGTGTTTAAAAAGAAACTAAGTTTTCAATATAACACAACCCCTTCTTCTTTAATAAAGTTAAATAGATTAAGATAAAATCTATTAACGATTACCCACGATTGATGAAGTAACTCACTCCACAACAAACTCATGTTTTACAAACTGCAACTTTATCGTGAAGGAAATCATGTCGTTTAACATCACCACTACTTAAACTTGTGCATTCATGTAGAAACGACGACTCTCGCCGACGGAACGTACGAGTTGGTGCCCGCGTCCGAGAGTGAGCAGCGTGAAGCTCAAGTGAATCTAACTGCAGTTGCCGAAGACCCGAGCCCAAGTTCGGAAGAGCCCCGGACTAACTTTTCGCAAGAAGGCAAGCCCCGGAGCATGAACCCTATTTCCTAAACTTATGCAACTTATTACTCTACTTTACTTGTGCATTAAGTTTATAGGAGTTGGATGAAAATTTAGTTGCATAATCCTAGGTACCCATGCTCTGAACACTAGATGCAAGGTTCGATAGAATGCTATGCTAATAGGACTCGGTAAAAGTCGAGTGATTTCCTGTCACTCGCGAGAAATTAGGAGTTGATTGTTTACTACACGCTGCAATCATAAGGACGACGGACGGGCTATGGTACGATGTTTATGTTGATGATTGAGGCCCGTCTGTTTAGTGAAAAATGCTAAGGCCGCAGTGTGTGGTAAGTGATGGTTAAGTCTTTGAACGTACTAACCACATGCCGAGAATATGGTAATCGGTAAGCTTAGTACTGGATCGAACCGAGGCCGGAATATACTCCCCACTGTCTTGAATTCGTTCACATCTAGCTAATGGCGGGTGCATCGGCCGCCATGGCCCGGCTGCGTCCGTGGTCCATGGGGAGGTGTAGTCGAGGGCGGTGGGCCTGTTCCGTGAAGCGGGAATTGAAGGGAAAAGTTGCACGTGTGACTCTAGGGAGTAACCACGTGACGTGTGTTTAGGTTTCCCTTGCAAGGTTAAGAAATTCGATTCGAATCGTTCGTTTCTCACGGCTATTGAGACTGCTTAACCACTTTTACCCACAGAGTAAGAAGAGGAACAATGATGATGAATAAACTGGTTGGATGAAATTTAAGGCTTCACCATGTATGATATTGGTTAGTTGCTTACCTAGAATGGTTAAAGAAAGCTAGAACTTGGAGCTAAAATCTGAAAGTAAGGACCTACTATATATGCTTTTTGGCAAAACAAACCCCTCAAGCCAAAAGCCTCGCATGTCTAGGAGTCGGCTAAGTATACCCCACTAGTCGGGTAAGCCTTGCTGAGTATTAGTATACTCAGCCTTGCTTGTGGCTCGTTTTCAGGTGAGACTTTCGAAGATATGATTGCTAGCTTGACTTGGCCCTGCACTCTTCCCCCTGGTTGGTCGGTGGAATGGGATACGCCCCCGTCCAACGGTGAAAATGCCGAGTGATGTCTCGTACGGGCTTCATCGAGACATCCTTTATCGTCGAGTAGCTTTCGTTATTTTATTTCCGCTGCAACTTAAACTCTGAAGAACTTATTTGTGATCATTGAAGTACTTGGTTTTTAAACCCGAAACTTGGTCTGTAATATTTACTTATGCTAATGTTGTAATATTTGCTGGAATGTGGTATTCTCTGGGCTCATCGTCGCGTGAGCATTTGTATGTATGGCGCTCGATCCGATTACCGTGGTTGTATCGGGAGGTTATACCCGACAGACCAGTGGATTACTCCGTTTGAAGTGTAAGGTTAACCGAAATTGCCCTAATGGTGATGGTTAATACACTTGAGCCGGATTAATTCAGGTGGTTCTGCCACAGCTGGTATCAGAGCCGTAGCTGGTGCCATAGCTGGCAACAGCTGGCGCCAGAGCCAAAATACATACGCCAGAGAATGCGACAAGCCGTAAAAACCTATTTTCATAGAACTTGACTAGAAGGTGTGTTGCGAAATACGTTGGTACGTTAAGGATGGTGCCTAGTTCGTAAAGCCCTAAGGGATTATGGGAAAGTTACTAGGTGGCTATCTAACTTCTATATATATTATCAACTGACTTCCAGCACATTACTTTCTGTCAAAACTTACTTTCATGCACAACCGACCTTAAGTTCTGTAACGACGCACTCATCGCTAAGGTAAGAAGGTGAGGATCCTCAGCCAACTGAGAGAGCTTGGCCTTCCTGTCGGTGATGCGAACCGAACGCTGCCCTCAAGCAGTGGTTTACTTGAGGTGCTGCCAATATGCCAACTGTTAGTTGAACATATTGGGAGTAGAAGGTTTGGCGCAGGGTATGGCGATCGCTGTTCATACCCCCGTCTCATGACGGTACCCCCGTGAATACGCTATCTTGATAGCGTATGTTAACGTCGTCTGTACGGTGAAAATTGTACAGATATCGTTTCTATAAGTAAACGGTAATGAATACGGACGCTTTCATGAGTGCTGGCATGAAAGGTTCATGAAATATATATGCTTTGTCAATCTTCTGCAGGTACACTAACCGCGATTACGATAAGTTAAAGAACGGTTAGAAAGACTCGACTAGCTATTATAGGGAGAGCCGTATTGTGTATGCCACCGAAACTATCTTCGTAAGACCAAAAGTATTTGGCAATTATTTTTCGTTGTGAGGACGAATAGGGCGTGCATGCATCATGACCATATATATCTGAAATTGAAAATGCGTTGTATGAGAGTGGTAAGGTTCTTGCGTATCTAAGCGTGGTTTGCATAAGGACTATCTAGCGAATCTGTCACAAATCTGTGGTAAAGTTCATGTTGAAAGAATTGTTCCAAATTTCGTGTTCTATCCCCTGTTCAAAAATCAAAAATTCTGAACTCATGGATAGTAAGAAATAACAGAAACCACGGAATGTCAGAATTCTGCCCAGAATAAGCACTTCTGCCTCTTAAATTTTTAGGCCCCCTTCCTACAGTCTTCTGCAAAAGAGTACAACACAAAACTTGTTCCAAATTTATCCCAGTAGCTGCTTTTAAAATTTGGTAAATTTTGGCTGGGTAGATTTTCCCTGGTGCACGAAATATTGGCCCCCTGTTCACCGAAAATTTCTGGGTAGACAGAGAAGTGAGACCTTAAGGAAACAGCCATCTTAGAGCCTAATCCAGCCAAAGTGTTGAATAGAAAAGTGGTGCACAAATACCTTAGGAATGCTCTGGTAAAAGATGAGAATTTTTGGACCAGAACTGTTGAAGTTATAGGCCAGATACTATGACTCGTTCTGCTGAAAGACAGCCAAAACAGGGAAGCAAAGAGTGAATCGTTTGACCATCTTATCCGTCGATTTAGCATCTTGACTGAATATCAAAGTTGTACATCCCTAAATTCCCTATCCACTGCCAAAATATTAGGAACTTTGGATGAACCTACCAGGAGTTATAAAATTCTTATGGCAGACAGTTTTTATGCCCATGATTCCATCCATGACGTTTCGGAAGTCTTCTATTCCGCGTTAGATTTTTTTTTTAGTCATGGAAGCAACATGGATCACATTGCTAATGAAGAACCTTCGCCTTTTCAGATGGTTGGAGCAACCCGTGGTAACCCGGATGGTTTTGGTGCTAGCGCAAGTGGATCACAACCACAGCCACAGCCACCACCTGGTTTAGTGGAAGTAATGGCCGCTCAAACCGAGTTGCTTCGTCAGCTGGTGCAAGGACAGCAACACCACCAGCAGGGTGGACAAAATGTCCCCCACCCCCAAGCTGCAGGATACACGGATTTCCTAGGGACCCAGCCTCCCTTGTTTCACGAGACGGAGGAACCCTTGGATGCGGACGCTTGGATTCGCACAATCGAGTCCAAGTTTTCTCTACTTGTGACCCCATGTTCGGATGAAAACAAGGCCCGCTTTGCCGCGCAGCAGCTTCGCGGTACGGCTCGTCTATGGTGGGACCACTATTTTGCTATGCTCCCCGCTGATCACATTGTCACCTGGGATGAATTCAAGACTGCGTTCCGGGCACACCATATTCCCGAAGGTCTCATAGAAAGAAAGCTAAATGAGTTTTTAGCTCTCACTCAGGATAACCACACTGTACTTCAGTATGCTCAGGCCTTCAACAATCTGTGCCAATACGCGGGCTATCACGCAGACACAGATGCCAAGAAGCGTGATCGTTTCCGTAGAGGTCTGAGTACTAAACTCAAGGAACGATTGAATCTTGTCAAAGCCGATACATATAATGAGCTAGTCAACATGGCCATCACTCAAGAGGACTGTATTGAGGCTCATCGTGCTGAAAAGAAGAGAAAGGCGCTAGCTGGACCCTCGGGTGCTCAGCCACCGAGGTATCGCTTGGTGCGAAATGCTGCGCCTACAGCTCCACCGAAGGCCCCTCAGCCAGGGCGTTGGATTATCAGGCCCCCGCAGCAGCCAGGCATGGTACGACCCCCGATGCCTCCACAGAATGGTCCGAGGCCCACTCTGCAACAGCCTCTTCGACCCAGCCCCGCGAATCGTTGTTTCAAATGCGGGAGTTCCGGTCATTTCGCTCGCAAATGCCCTCAACCCAGGCTGCCAAATCAGGGCCAGGACTCTAACCAGAACAATGAGAACAAAGGCAAGAAGCAGACCCTCCAGGTCAAACAAGGACGGATCAACTTCACCACCCTTGCAGAACTTCCTGAAGGAGCACCTGTAATGACGGGTACATTCTCCATCCATAACAAGCCTGCAGTCATATTGTTTGATTCTGGTGCATCACATAGTTTCATTAGTGCAAAGTTTGGTGCAAAAGTAGGCTTGAATGTTTGGCACACCAAAGGGTCGTATATGATATCAACACCGGGTGGAAAAATTGCTTCCAACCAAATAATAAGGCTGGTACCGATAAAATTGGGAAGTAAAGTCATCAACACAGATCTCGTACTTTTACCCCTTGACGGCATGGATATTATTTTGGGAATGAACTGGATGACTAGGCATGGAGTCACACTGGACCTTTCTTCCCGAGCCGTTGAGATAAATTCACCTAGTCACGGAGCCACTACCCTTTACCTACCGTTCCTAGATTGTACTAATTCCTGTGCTTATAAGATGGAAGGACTTAAACCAAATAATATTCCTGTGGTATGCGAGTATGCCGATGTCTTTCCGGATGACTTACCCGGAATGCCACCAGATAGGGACATTAAGTTCGTTATTGAACTACAACCAGGCACTGCACCTATATCCAAAAGACCATATAGGATGCCCCCTAAAGAATTGGCCGAGCTGAAAATTCAACTCCAAGAACTACTGGACAAAGGTTTCATTCGCCCTAGCGCGTCACCTTGGGGATGTCCAGCCCTATTCGTAAAGAAGAAGGATGACAGTTTGAGATTATGTGTGGACTACCGACCTCTCAATGCGGTAACTGTTAAAAATAAATACCCCCTTCCTCGCATCGATGTACTCTTCGATCAATTAGCTGGAGCCAGAGTCTTCTCCAAGATTGATCTTCGTTCGGGATACCATCAGATCAAGATTCGCCCGTGTGATATTCCTAAGACTGCCTTCTCCACACGATATGGACTATATGAATTCTTGGTCATGTCCTTTGGACTCACCAATGCCCCTGCCTACTTCATGTATCTCATGAATTCGGTATTCATGCCCGAACTTGACAAATTCGTCGTAGTGTTCATCGACGACATTCTTATCTATTCCAAGGATGAGGAAGAGCATGCCAAGCACCTTCGCATTGTTCTTCAGCGACTCAGAGACCATCAGCTCTATGCTAAGTTTTCTAAGTGTGAATTCTGGTTGGATACTGTAAAGTTCTTAGGTCACACGATCTCCAACGAAGGCATAGCTGTTGACCCCAGCAAGGTACAAGAGGTGATGGATTGGAAACCCCCTACCTCTGTTCATCAGATTCGCAGTTTTCTCGGCTTAGCCGGTTACTACCGTCGCTTCATCCCGGATTTCTCTCAAATTGCTAAGCCCATGACTGAACTGTTAAAGAAGGGAGTAAAGTTTGTATGGAATGAGAAATGTGAAGAAGCTTTCCACACTCTCAGAGAGCATCTGACTACTGCACCTGTGTTAGCTCAACCCGATAATACCAAGTCATTCGATGTGTATTGTGACGCATCAGGTACTGGTCTAGGATGTGTGCTTATGCAAGAGAATCGAGTGATTGCATATGCCTCACGAGCCCTACGGCCCCACGAACAGAATTATCCCACACATGACCTTGAGCTTGCAGCCGTCATTCACGCTCTAAAAATATGGAGGCATTATCTCATGGGTACACAGTGCAATATCTACACGGATCATAAGAGTCTCAAGTACATCTTCACACAAGCCGATCTGAATATGAGACAACGGAGATGGCTAGAATTAATCAAGGATTATGACCTTGAAGTGCATTATCACCCCGGCAAGGCTAATGTAGTCGCGGATGCACTAAGCCGCAAGTCCCATTTCCATTGCTTATCCATGGAATCCTACAATGAGACATTGTGTGCAGAAATGAGGAAGCTTAACATGGAAATGGTTTCCCAAGGCACTCTAAATCACATCTCAGTTGAGCCCACTCTTCACGACCAAATCGTCATGGCACAACTACAGGATGAAGGAATTAAGATCATCAAACAGAAACTCTCTCTAGGTGAGGAGAAGTACAAATGTTTCCGCCAGGACCATAAGGGAGTTCTATGGTTCGAAAGTCGTATAGTCGTTCCGAAGAATCGTGAACTCCGCAAGAAAATTCTTGATGAGGCACACCTTTCCAAATTCTCTATCCACCCCGGCAGTAGCAAAATGTATCAAGACCTAAGGCAAAACTTCTGGTGGACTAGAATGAAAAGAGAAATTGCTACGTATGTCTCAGAATGTGACACGTGCCAGAGAGTAAAAGCTAGCCACTTGAAGGTAGCCGGTACACTTCAACCGTTACCTATACCATCCTGGAAATGGGAGGACATAAGTATGGACTTCATCGTTGGACTACCAAACACCTCCCAGAAACATGATTCCATATGGGTCATCGTTGATAGACTCACAAAGACGGCACATTTTCTTCCGGTACACACCACCTATACCGCCAAGAAATATGCCGAGATTTACCTCGATCGTATTGTTTGCCTACATGGAATACCTAAGACAATTATTTCTGATCGTGGTACTCAGTTTGTAGCCCGCTTTTGGGAACAACTGCAAACATCTCTTGGTACCAAACTAATTCGCAGCTCAGCATACCACCCTCAGACCGATGGACAAACGGAAAGAGTAAACCAAATTCTTGAAGACATGCTGAGAGCCTGTGTCATTCATTATGACAAGAATTGGGACAAATGCCTACCCCTAGCAGAGTTCTCGTACAACAACAGCTATCAAACGAGTTTGAAAATGGCACCCTTTGAGGCCCTGTATGGACGAAGGTGTCGAACTCCTTTGAGCTGGTCACAAACCGGAGAACGTAAAATAATTGGACCCGACCTGGTAATCGAGGCAGAGGAGAAAGTAAAAGTAATACAAGCAAACCTTAAAGCCGCACAAGCCCGACAAAAGAGCTATTCTGACAAAAGGAGAAAGCCCCTAAAATTCGAAGTTGGCGATCATGTCTATCTTCGAGTTTCACCCACCAAGGGAGTGCAAAGATTCGGAATCAAAGGCAAACTAGCTCCCCGTTATGTTGGTCCTTACGAAATCATTGAGAGTTGCGGACCCGTGGCCTACAGATTACGACTGCCCCCTCAGCTCACGGCCACCCATGATGTCTTCCACGTATCTCAACTCAAGAAGTGTATTCGAGTCCCTACCGAGATTGTGGAACAACAAGAAATATCGTTGGAACCCGACCTCTCGTATGTCGAACACCCAGTTAAGGTTTTGGATCAAAAAGAAAGAGAGACCAGGAGGAAAGTAATTAGAATGTATAAAGTACAATGGAATCACCACACGGAAGAAGAAGCCACCTGGGAAACCGAGAGCTACCTAAACCAACATTTCCATGGGTTTCTTATCTCAACCACTAGTATGTGCCCCCACGCCCACACTAAGAATTACCGAATCTCGGGGCGAGATTCTTGTTAAGGGGGGAAGGCTGTGACAACCCTGATAATTACATTTCCAAAATCAATGTCGTTAGCCTAACTCTATGATTAAACCAACTAATGAAAGGGTGGAAAGAATTAAAACGAGTTCAGTTGGGATTCAAATTTAATTTGAGCACATTGGGTTACTTTTGAACTTTTAAATTTAACTTTCAAACCATAAGCCAAATGGGTTTTTGCCTGAAACCAAAGTTGTAGAACTTTTTATTTTGAACAACTTTCGTGTTCAAAAGTTTTTGAAATTCCAATCAGAAAGAGGAGAAAACGCCCTGTTTGCACGCAGCCCCCTGAAGTTTTTCGAATTTTTGCACTTCGGTCCCTCGCTCACCCCTCCCTCCTCTGCTGCGCCGCGCGCTCGCCCGACCGCCGCCGGCCACCTGGCCCTCGACGCCTGTGCGGCACCAGACGCCGAGCCAACCCCGACGCCCTGCCTGCTGCCCGCCCCCGCTCGCCCAACCGCGGCCGCGCCTTTTCTTCTCCCTCCCGCACGCCTCGCCTCTGCCCAACCCGCTGCTCCCTGCGGCACCGCCCCGTGCTGCCCAGTCGCTGGCCGCCGCCCCCTCCACCAGTGCTCCGTCGTGCCGCCCCAGCTCGCCAGTAGCACGCCCACGCCGCTATCTCGCTCGCCCAGTCGCCTGCCCGCGTAGTCGCACGCGACACAGCACCCCGTGCACCGCCGCCTGCCCAATAGCGCCGCTGGTCACCGCCGGCCGCACCCAATGGCGCCCAGCCTCGCCGCCCCCTCCACCTCGCGCCCCGGCCGTGCCGAGCCCGCCCCCACGAGCTCCACCAGCTATAAAGCCGGCACAGCGCCCCTCCCTCCCCTCCTTTCTTCTTGCCCGCAGAACAGAGAGCTCCATTGCCGCCGGCGCCCCCACCTCGCCGTGGAACCCCCTGCTCCGGCCCACCTCCGCCCGAGACAAGCGCTGAAACGGGTCCCCCTCAGTGCGCTGGAGCTCCCCGGCCCGAGCCCCGCCGCCCTCATCGCCGGAGCGCCGCCGTCCGCGCCGCCCCACCGCCGCCGCCCCTGCTCGCCGCGGGCAGCCCTGCTCAGACCACCTCCGCCCCAACCATGACCACCCAAAGGTAGCCCCCAACCTCCTCTTGCTCCTCCCCCACCTTGCCCTCGCCGCCGGCGACCGAGCTCGCCGGAATTTGGCCGGACAGGACGACCCCGCCGTGAAATTGCGACCAGGGACTACATTGCAAACGCCCAAATCTTCCCAGGGGGTTTTCTGCTAATTTTCAGGGACCCCTCTGTAAAGAAAGTTTTAACCAAATCAGTGAACTTGTAAAATTCGTATAAAATCGTAGAAAATTCAGAAAAATGCAAACTCAACTGTTCTGGAATCCTTAGAAGAAACTCTACAACTTTGGTTACATAAAGTTTCTCAGATTCTCAATATATTTTGCTCTAGATAAAATGGAAGGTTTAATGGACTTCTTTTGAACCCACTGTTGTAGATCATTGCTAACCCTAAATTTTGGGCAGTGAGTTACTTGCTTGATGTTTAGGACTGTGTAAAAAGATCAGGACCAAAATCCATCTCTACATACACTTTTTGTCCAACATTGTTTTATGCCATAAAGTGATAGAACTAATTATTCCTGCTGTTCTGTGATGTTTAATGTCATAAAACTTTTTCTGTGTTGTTGTAGTGATACCTAGAGGGCACAGAAAAATTTAGAAACATCTTTACTATATGTAACCTTTTCATATGAATTTGTGGTAGGAAAATTTCACTAATTCAAAATTATTAGTAAAGCCCTTATAAAATGTTCATCTTTTTACTATGAAACACAATAGAGTAGCTCAACCTGTACAACAAGTTTCAAACATAGAAACCCTGTATAACATCCTGTAGAAAATAATCTTTAATGACATGAGCGTAGCTTGTCCCATTTATTATGCTCTAAATCATGTACAATAAAATCTGACAAATTTACAGTAGCACAAATATGGTTATAGCAACACCCTGTAAAATTTGTAGCATCAATACTTGCATGGTTTGTTCTGTATAAAAATAACTAGATTCTAGCAGTGGCTGTGTATTACATTTTTCATATTTAACATGCTACACAAAAATGTCTGAAATTTTTACAGTGATCTTATCTCTGCATAATGTACTTTGAATAAAAATTTTATTACCAGAAGCTAACTAGATTAGTAATTGTGTTCAACTCATGTTTGTGTTTAAAAAGAAACTAAGTTTTCAATATAACACAACCCCTTCTTCTTTAATAAAGTTAAATAGATTAAGATAAACTCTATTAACGATTACCCACGATTGATGAAGTAACTCACTCCACAACAAACTCATGTTTTACAAACTGCAACTTTATCGTGAAGGAAATCATGTCGTTTAACATCACCACTACTTAAACTTGTGCATTCATGTAGAAACGACGACTCTCGCCGACGGAACGTACGAGTTGGTGCCCGCGTCCGAGAGTGAGCAGCGTGAAGCTCAAGTGAATCTAACTGAAGTTGCCGAAGACCCGAGCCCAAGTTCGGAAGAGCCCCGGACTAACTTTTCGCAAGAAGGCAAGCCCCGGAGCATGAACCCTATTTCCTAAACTTATGCAACTTATTACTCTACTTTACTTGTGCATTAAGTTTATAGGAGTTGGATGAAAATTTAGTTGCATAATCCTAGGTACCCATGCTCTGAACACTAGATGCAAGGTTCGATAGAATGCTATGCTAATAGGACTCGGTAAAAGTCGAGTGATTTCCTGTCACTCGCGAGAAATTAGGAGTTGATTGTTTACTACACGCTGCAATCATAAGGACGACGGACGGGCTATGGTACGATGTTTATGTTGATGATTGAGGCCCGTCTGTTTAGTGAAAAATGCTAAGGCCGCAGTGTGTGGTAAGTGATGGTTAAGTCTTTGAACGTACTAACCACATGCCGAGAATATGGTAATCGGTAAGCTTAGTACTGGATCGAACCGAGGCCGGAATATACTCCCCACTGTCTTGAATTCGTTCACATCTAGCTAATGGCGGGTGCATCGGCCGCCATGGCCCGGCTGCGTCCGTGGTCCATGGGGAGGTGTAGTCGAGGGCGGTGGGCCTGTTCCGTGAAGCGGGAATTGAAGGGAAAAGTTGCACGTGTGACTCTAGGGAGTAACCACGTGACGTGTGTTTAGGTTTCCCTTGCAAGGTTAAGAAATTCGATTCGAATCGTTCGTTTCTCACGGCTATTGAGACTGCTTAACCACTTTTACCCACAGAGTAAGAAGAGGAACAATGATGATGAATAAACTGGTTGGATGAAATTTAAGGCTTCACCATGTATGATATTGGTTAGTTGCTTACCTAGAATGGTTAAAGAAAGCTAGAACTTGGAGCTAAAATCTGAAAGTAAGGACCTACTATATATGCTTTTTGGCAAAACAAACCCCTCAAGCCAAAAGCCTCGCATGTCTAGGAGTCGGCTAAGTATACCCCACTAGTCGGGTAAGCCTTGCTGAGTATTAGTATACTCAGCCTTGCTTGTGGCTCGTTTTCAGGTGAGACTTTCGAAGATATGATTGCTAGCTTGACTTGGCCCTGCACTCTTCCCCCTGGTTGGTCGGTGGAATGGGATACGCCCCCGTCCAACGGTGAAAATGCCGAGTGATGTCTCGTACGGGCTTCATCGAGACATCCTTTATCGTCGAGTAGCTTTCGTTATTTTATTTCCGCTGCAACTTAAACTCTGAAGAACTTATTTGTGATCATTGAAGTACTTGGTTTTTAAACCCGAAACTTGGTCTGTAATATTTACTTATGCTAATGTTGTAATATTTGCTGGAATGTGGTATTCTCTGGGCTCATCGTCGCGTGAGCATTTGTATGTATGGCGCTCGATCCGATTACCGTGTTTGTATCGGGAGGTTATACCCGACAGACCAGTGGATTACTCCGTTTGAAGTGTAAGGTTAACCGAAATTGCCCTAATGGTGATGGTTAATACACTTGAGCCGGATTAATTCAGGTGGTTCTGCCACACCTCCAGGCCCTCCTTCCTCTGGGAGACTGTTAGGTGGACCCCTTGCTTGGTTCTCAAGGTTTCCCATAGAGTTACGTCGGTTTGCTCTGCCAAGTAGGCCCTTTTTGTAAACGAGATGCAGGACGGGATCTTCTGTGTGTTTCTTCCGCGTTCACTTGTGTTTTCCTTTGTGTTTTACTTGTGGGTGCCTGCAAATCATAACTCACCAAAGCTTGTGGAAATGATTAGAGTTAAACTCTATAACTATGTTTGGTGATTGTTTTGATAAGAAAGATGGAGAAGTTGACGGTCGGATTTCTGACTTAAGGACCGTCAACAACACCCCCACACTTAGCCCTTTGCTCATCCTCGAGTAAAGGTGGAAGGACTAAGGTGGATGCAACTCCTTTGAATGTAACATCCATACAAGTTATTACAAGCTTTTACTATACCTGTGAACTTCGTCTACCAAACTAATCTTGATAATTGAAGTTTAGAACATTTAGACTTCAGGTCCCTTAGCCTTCCTTGCTTAGAAACTTGGGCTCTGTTTATTTTCAAAATCAAATATAGCCTTGGCTCATCAAATTGCTCTCTCGAATCACTCTTTGTGTTTGCATTCCTCACCAAGGCAATGTGATGCCTTCTTTTTTTAGGCTTGTGTGGAGCTCAGGGTTGGAAAAGTTGAAGGCATACTTGTTTCTCATATTTTGCTAAGTCAAAGTTTGGATCCAAAAGAGAAACAAGTCATAAACGTTGATCAAGATGTACATGTGTGTGGATATTTTTGGTCGATGGTGTATGAACTCCTTTTTCATGAACCAATTCTCTCCTTTTCTTGTTTTTTTTTGTTGAGGATATGGGCTATCTTTTATCCTCTCTTCTTTTTTTTTGTCATGCTTTATGGGCATGTGGCATACCTTCTTTGGGTATGCATCTTTTCTTCTTCTTTTTTTTTCTTTCATTCTTCCTTGAGCATATTTATTTCTTTTCGCATAGCCCATATCCTATGCTTTTGAAGGCAACTTTGGAGAGAAAGGTCTTGGCAAGACATGGAGTTTTATTTTGTGGATGGATGGATGGGGTGAGTGCTTACTTCAAGCGTAGAAGCATAGCGTATGGTGGAAACGTGTACATGATCTTGATCATGGGAGTATGAAATGCATCATACAAAGGTTCGCAACAATTTGACAAAGCTCAATGAGAAAACAAGTTGCATATGTGGAAGGTTTGCAATAAGATCAACATATGGCTTTGGATAGGAATTTCTTAAACAATTGAGGAGCCATGCTATTGAGGATTTTTTTTATAAAAGAAATCCCAAGTACATTGCAAGGAAGAACTAGGTTCCATTCATCCAACCATATCGCAAAAGTCAATTATTAGATAGCATGGGTTCCCTATGAAATTTTTGTTCACAAGCACAAGGTGAAAGACAGAGAATAAAGGTTATGCATGTGTATCATGAAGCGCATGGAGTGCATAAGGCCTTTTTATTATAATTTTTATATATTCAAATTTTTATTTAAACAGGGGGATGCGCGAGTTTGGAGTGCAAACCAGCATGATGGATGAAGCAGGAGCTGTACGGGTCCTCTTTGGGGTTCGACCGATCTGAAGGTCGGTGACGTCTCTTGTGGTCCGCCAGGTCCTGTCTTGGATGTATTGCACGGTGTTGGTTTGTTGATGTTGTGCAGCATGTTGGGGGCGGAGATCTCGAATGAGTTTGCACTTGGTGATTCCGAGAGATCCCCCCATACTTATTCTTGTACCTGCTTTTATTCAAAAGAAACGCAAAAGTGGAAACAAGCAAGGACTCTGCCAGTTTCGAATCACCGGGGAGTCTAAATTTTATTAAAGTAAGGCGCATGAAGTGTTTGAAGCACCCTAACTTCTTTTATTCTCCCTTTTTTATTCATTTTAATATTAATTTTTTTCTTTTTTTTTCATGGCAAACCGAGCATGATGGGTAACTTAGCAGGGTGGAGACATGAGCGAGGATGAACGAGGTGTGTGGGAATTTTACCTGACTCACCAAGCATTGAACAAAAATGCAAGAGTTAAACTTTGTGTACACAAAGCAAAACTCTGCATTTGTTCTGCTTGGTTGTACGAGTGTCGGGGTCATTGTTCACTGCTCCTTGGTTGTTTCTTTTTATTCCCTGCAAAAGGTTAGTGGAGAACGAATACTCGAAGGATGCATAAAGAGTTTTGGGAGAATTTTATTGTTACCTTGAGATTAGTTGTTCAGACCCATGCTTAAGAAAAATTAAATTAAAAGGTTCAATCAGCATGGATCCCAAAATGCTTGCCATCATTTTATTTCAGTTTTTGAGAGAGATTCCCCTTTTTTCGAAGGTTCTTTTTCTTTTGTTGTTGTTCACCAAATTTTTATTTCTTTCAGTATAGCTCAAACAAGGCTCAGATGAAATTGCATGAACATAACAAAGGGGCATTTTGACAATATACTCATAGTGCATCTGAATAGGTGATGTGAGCCTCCTTTGTATGTTGTGCAATTTTTGTTGAAGTATGTCCCGAGCCTTGGTTTACCTCTAGTATGAATTTAGCTTGAGGACTCACCCATCTTTTTGAAATCTTCCCCGTAGGGGTTAGTCCACAAAAGGGTATGCATCCAAAGTCTATGATAGTATTAACTCGTTGGTTCACTAATCAAAACTCAACACCGAGTTTCATTTTGATTAAAGAAGGCAATTTTAACCTAAGCACCATGCTTAATTTAAAAGAGCCTATGGATGTCTCAAGCTTGAGAGATATCCAAACCAGAGCATATGAACATAAATGATGGAAGCAAGAACTCGAAAGATCAAGCTAAGATCATAAGGAGATAGACATGAGTGAAGGATTGGTGAACATTGAGTTACCTTGGCATGTACCTGATTGTTCTTACCGTTCTTACCGCCAGCGTATATGGATGGAAGTTTTGAAGTTGCTGTAGCGGCAGCATGGTCATAGATGGTTGTCGATGATTCCTTCATTTTGATGCGAGTTGAAGCAGAGGAAGGTGCTTAGACCATGACGACTCAGGTGATCATTAAGGTTAGGTCACACTCACGGCTAGTGTGTTGGAACCATGGGCCTTAGTGACTTGTCCTGCTAGCACAATGAGTATAGCCTCTACTCCATGTGGAGCTTGCTGGCTCTCTTTTACTCTATTCTTCCTTCTTCCTCTCTCCTTCCTTCTTTTTTTTGTCTCTCTCTCTCACTTATTTTTCTTCTCTCTTTTTTTCTTCCCCCTTCTCATCATTTTTTTCATGTTCCCTTTTCTCCCTTTTTTTTGGTAAGATAGAACCAATACCATTCTTGGTATGGATTGATCTCGTTGCGAGGTGCTCACCAACATTCCCCACACTTGAACTTTTGTGTCTTACGACACCAAAAATCAAGTGTGCGATGTCGGTGTCTCCTTCAGAGTGTGTTCCATCACCAAGTGTGTAGTTGGTGTAGCACTTATATTCTTTGGTATCGCATGACCCTCGTTCTTCTAATCGCAACATGAAATGGTTAGCGACCAAGAATACTCGAAGGTGCATACTGTCCTAGAAACAAGTTCTTGTTTTTATTGAATAAAGAATAATTTTATTGGAAAGGGAAATGAGATTCCGGGCCATCTCCCGGCCGTGCTTTGTTTATGGTCACAAGCTCGACCATGGGGGATTCGTCCTGCAGCTATCAATGGTGATGTAGTTCCCAGCTTCACCACCATGTGTTATTTATCATCATCATTCAAGCTGCATGGTTAATGCCGCAGTGCATCCACGAAATTTACAATTCTTACGATAGACAAAAACATCCACAACCAACCTTCTAAACATTTTAAAAACAAGGACTAAAAGGTAGTTGTGATTCATGGTGCTAGGCGAGAAAGACTCTAGAGATCCCTTATGCTAGCATGATTCTTGAGTAAATTTGAAAGAGAAACTTTCATGCTCGTTTGCCAAATTCTTTTCTTCGGGCTCTAGAGTTGACGTGTCACGAGGGTCTGTGACACAAAAGTTCTCCTCAAGAGATTTATGATGAAAGATCGGACCAGAGGGATAAGGCTCAAACTCGGGTGAGGGTGAAGAAGGACGTTCTATTTCACAAGGATGAAAAACGAGCCTAGGTGAAACAAATGGGGATACGAACTTCACTTCCTCGAGCAGGTCACAGTCAAGATGATGCTTCACCACTGGAATTTCTGGGTAAGAGATAGGAGTGGCGAAAGCAGTTTTCCCAACTTCAATATAGGGGCTCCCTTGTGATGATTTTTCTTGGAGAAGATTTTCTAAAGGGAAGCCTATGAGGAGATCAAAATCAATGATGGGAAAGATGTGAAAGTCTAGATGAACCTTGATTTTGTCTATCTCGATTGGCACTGCACGTGCGATCCCCCGACATTCAAAGATAAGCCCCGAGGGGCTTTTGAAGAGTCTGTCAGTTGAGACTAGAGGCTTGCTTCCTATGAACGTGTTCGTGAGGAATTCGGACATGATGCATGCCTCAGCAGCGGGATCGAGAAGGGCTTCTACGGCTGTTTCTCTTATAGAACAACAGATGGTCTTGGAAGGTGAGCTAATTTGGATTACTTTGGAAGAAGGCCTCGCTTCCTCGGATGCCGTAGGTCTCCTCTCGCAGAGGTAAAATGAGGTGTCTCTAAGGATTTCATAGGGATCATCCTCGAATGGGAAAGAGAACTTCGAAGGTTGAATTTCTTCTACCTTCGATGTTCGTGGTTCGGGAGAGGGCTCAACAGATGAATCTTTTGATGTGGAAGGTAAAGGGTTGGATTCGGCTGATGAGGGGCTCTCATGGTGCTTTTTGGACTCCTGCTGGGGCTCGTACGGATGGGTAAGAAAAGAAGAGTTTCCTAAGATGTGATCTAGGATCTTCTTCCCTTCCATTGGAGTTTTATGCACAAATGAACCTCCAACAACAATGTCTAGATCATCGGCGGAGTCCATGCCTAAACCCATGTAAAAGATGTGCAAAGATATATCATCGAATAGACGAGTTCGGGCTTGGCGCTAAAAGGTTTAAGAATCTTGCCCAAGCTGCACCTATGGACTCCTTCTCTAATTGTTCAAATGCAAGGATGTCACTTCGGAGAGTGGCTATGTGGGATAAAGAAGAGAACGGGTGACAAAAGTCATCTCGGAGCTCATCCCAATCACCATTCGCACTCCTTGCATCGTGAGTGTACCATTGTTCTAACTTCTCCACGAGAGAAAAGGGGAACAACTTCCACCTCAAGGTTTTTTGTGTCATGCCTAGAATTGCCAAGCACGAGCACAGTTCCTCAAACTCCTGTAAATGTAGGTGGGGATCTTCATTTTCTAATCTAGAGAAGGGTCTATTCCGAACCATGGCTATAAAGCAAGGATGGAGTTCATAGCCAGAAGTTGTGATAGGCTTTGGAGAGGGTGATGGCTCTAAGAACTCATCCTCAGGAGCAGAGAGTAGGTGGGTAGAAAGGTTTTCCATGGTATAAGTATAAAATAAAGAGAAAGGTAAAAGAAAGGATACATGGGCAAACTAGGTTCGAAGACAGAAACAACAATCGTTCCTCGGCAACGGCGCCAGAAATGCTTGTTGGTATTTCTTAACGTTAAGATTCGCAAGCGCAAGGAGTTACCGTTGTAGCACTTCACCTGGAGAGTATTCAGGGTATCATATATTTCTCAGGGAACGGAGGTGTAACGGTCTTCTAGCTAGTTTACCCAAGGGAAAGAAGAAGATAGGATGGCCCTGGGTAGTGTGGTTGACTAAGGATAGAGATACTTAAGAAAGATAAACCCATCTCTCACTCGCTTGCTTCGGGCACTGGCTTACACCTGGTCTGCCAAGTGTATCTAGCTATTAGCTCTACGCCCAACCTGAACGTGGAGGACTAGGAAGGACGTACAGGGCTATCACCACTTGCCGCCTACTTCTCAGACCGTAGGGAAGGGTAGCAAACAAAGGCAAGTTCAAGCTTAGACACCACGTCTACGCTATCAATCACTACTTCTAACCCCGGCCAGACTCCATCTTAAGACTCAAGTCTTTAGGCTAGAAGCAAACGTTCAAGGACGAACGATGAACCCGCAAGAGAATGATAACGAAAGCTTAACCTTGATAAGTACTCACCACCGTAGATGAACCCGAATACTTAGTCAAAAGAGGCTCGTATCCGTAGAGGTACAAGTAGAGGGAGGCCGACAACTCCGGCTCTCCTCCTGAGCTTCTCCTCACACACTCCCTATCCTACTCTACAAAGTAACTCTAAAGGTGGATTCCTCCCTTCTCTTCTTCTCCTCAAAATGGTGTGTTGTGAAGGGGGTGGAGGCCTCCTTTTATAGCCTTGAAGGGTCGGTTCCCGCCATCCATAAATATGGAAACATTGGGCACCGCCTTAAGGATTATAAGGACGAATCTCCCGCCAAAGGGCACCTGGATGGGAGCCCGTCCGGGTTCGGGTGACCCCTGGGGTCGGCTGACCTCAGATGGCGCCCCTCTAGGCCCTCCTTCCTCTAGGAGACTGTTAGGTGGACCCCTTGCTTGGTTCTCAAGGTTTCCCATAGAGTTACGTCGGTTTGCTCTGCCAAGTAGGCCCTTTTGTCAACGAGACGCAGGACGGGATCTTCTGTGTGTTTCTTCCACGTTCACTTGTGTTTTCCTTTGTGTTTTACTTGTGGGTGCCTGCAAATCATTACTCACCAAAGCTTGTGGAAATGATTAGAGTTAAATCCTATAACTATGTTTGGTGATTGTTTTGATAAGAAAGATGCAAGAGTTGACGATCGGATTTATGACTTAAGGACCGTCAACATCAACCCACCTCTCCATAACCACTAACTCATCAAGTGCATTTGTTGACGGTCCTTAGATGCAGAATCCGACTGTCAACTGTACTCACAAACAAAGGAAAACTATATCTCTTACTCGCATAAATGTATCACTAACCTAGTTCCACACCTGTATTGTCTATCTAACCTTTGCAGGAGTACAAGACGAAAATAAGAAGAGAACACAAAGAATACGCAGCAAAACATACACAAAAGTTCACTCGGTGCAACACACTTACAAAGAGGGCCCACTTAGCAGAGCAAACGGGCGTCCCAAGGATCCAGCACCCAAGGGATAAGATCAGGCCCACTTGCCAGTGACTTAGGAGAAGGCAGAGCCAGGGAGGCGCCACCTGGGGGTCGGCCAACGCCTAGGGTCGGCCGACCCTGGACTGCTTCCCGTCCAGGTGCATTTCGAGGAGGAGTCGCTGCCAAGTATCCCCAGCCCAGATGATAAGGTTTCCAGGTAGAAGGATGGCGGGAACCGCCCTTGGAGGCTATAAAAGTGACCCCCTCACTCCCTCATTCCACACACAACACACTTTATTATTCCACCCTCATTCATATCTTTATTATAACTTACCCCTGTATTGCTATAGTCTATATCTTATTCATGCTATCATAGTTATGTACCAAGTAAACTCTTTTACATCATGCCCTCCTTTGGGAAAATATAAATAACGATACCCGAATACTCTCCGGGTGAAATGCTACAACGGTATATTCGTGCGCTTATGGATTCATTCTGTAATCGTTAAGACATACCACCTCACAGGCATTTCCTGGCGCCGCTGCTAGGGATGGGACTAACACCCTCGTTCCTAGTTGTGACGCTAATAAATGTCAACAAGCATTTCTGGCACCGTTGCCGGGGAGTGGCATTGATTAAAAGATTTAATAATACATAAACTTAGTGACATGTCTAAGCTCTATAGCTGTAGCTTATACAGGCTTATGTTACTTTTGTTTTCTCCTGCTTGGATGAAAACAAGGTAGTGTATGACTGGTTTCTACTTGCCGACAAACTTCGTTGAAAATCCCGAGAAGCTCGTGAGAAGGGTCCGACCTCGCGTCGTCCCTCCTCAGATCATCCTATCGTCAGGAGAACCAGCTCTTCTTCAAGCACCATCATCAACAACCGAACCCATGGCTGAGAAGACCCTCCGTGACTTTTCCGTCCCCTCCGCCACCAATGTGGCAACTGGACCCAACGTTGATGTTGGGGACGTGAACTTTGAGCTGAAATCCAGCCTCATTAACATGGTGCAGGCTAGCCCTTTCTGTGGGAAGCCTAACGAGGATGCCAACGCCCACCTCCAGAGTTTCCTGGAGATATGCAAGACCGTAACCATACGGGGCGTTGCTGCTGACGCCATCAGGCTCCACCTGTTTCCCTTCTCCCTTCCGGGGAAGGCGAAACAGTGATTCTACCAAAATGCAGAAGCCGTCAGCACGTGGGACAAATGTTTCACGGCCTTCCTCGCTAAGTTTTTCCCGCTAGGCAAAACAAATGCCTTGCGCGGGAAAATTTCAAGTTTCCAGCAGACGGGGATGGAATCCATCCCAGAAGCTTGGGAGAGACTCCAAGAGTACATACTCACCTGTCCTCATCATGGGATGGACGAGTGGCTCATGCTCCAAAGCTTCTATAATGGGCTAACGACGACATCAAGAGCCCACCTTGACGCTGCTGCTGGAGGATTGTTGGTATTTATTAACTCTTACAGAATAATCCGCAAGCGCACGGAGATACAGCTGTAGCACTTCACCCGTGAGTATTCGAGGGTATCGTATTTCCACGACGAACGGAAGTACTAGCCTTCTAACTGGTTCGTCCAAGGACAAACAAGAGATGGAGGTAGGCAAGGATAGAGAGGATTCCTATGGTTTAAGAGTTTCTAGCAAAGATAAGCTCAACCTTTACTTGCTTACTTCGGGCACCGGTCTGACCCTGGTCTGCTAGGATCCGCCGAAACATCTCTACTCGGAGCCCGGACGTGGAGGACTTCACTAACCATGAAGCAGCTTCATGGCGGATCAACAGGGCTATCACCACCTGCGGTCTACCCCTGCAATACCATGGGACTCGCAGCATACAAAGGTAATCTAAAGCCTAAACACCACGCTTATGCCTTTGAATACTACTCTAGCGAAGCGGAGGGTTTTCCTGATCGAGCAGGGACCCTCACTAGAGCACCCGCTACTAGAACGGACGATGATCCCGTAAGCAAATAAAGAAAGAAACTTACTAAACTAAGAAGCTCACTACCATAGAAGATCATGAATACTTACTTAGAACGGAAGCATACGTCGAGGTACAAGTTGGAGAAGAGAGCCGACAGACTGGCGCCCCTCCGAACTACCCCTCACTCTCTCCCTATTTTCTAAGCACTACGGAGGTAGGGCTTCACCTTGGAGTGGAGCTTTGCTCTTCTTGTTGTGTGTTGAATGGGGAGCTCTCCTCCTCCTCATATAACCCTCCAAGGGCGCATCTTTGGCTGAACTTCCGAGGTGGAACAACCCAGAACCGACGTTGGGAATGCGGTACGAGACTCCAGGAGAAAGCTGGGCCTGTTTGGGCCCGGTAGGGGGTCGGCCACACCAGGGGTGCGGCCGCAGCCCGACTGAGTCCTTTTGGGCTCATCTTTGGTCGGTGCACTCCTTGTGGGCTCCTTGTGTGGGATTTTGGGTGCTCGCCTAAAGTTAAGTTGGTTTGGTATGTCATATGGCCCTTGTTCCTTGTGTGCATCTTTTGGTTCTGTGTTTTCTCTTGGACTGGGGCTGAATTGCTTTGAGATGTGGGCCCTCCAATTCTCATGCTCGTGTAGAGTGCTCTGAAATGTACTTTTCCCTTTGCTTGAGCATGGTTTTCCTCCGTATGTAGGCATGGCTTCTTGTAAACAGTGATTCACCAAAACTCATGAAAATGATTAGTATCAAACTCCAATTTCTAGTTTGGTGTTTGCTTAGACAATATTCTTTACAGGAGTTGACGGTCAGATTTGGCACATAAGGACCGTCAACAAGGAGCCTTTCTGGACCTCATGATAACCAAGGCTACAGCCTTGATAGAAAAGATGGTCTCCAACGAGGGTTGGAACCAGGAGCGTTCTCAACCACGAGGCAAAGGCGGAATGCATACCGTCAAGGAGACGAATATGCTCGCCGCGAAGATGGAGCTCCTACTGAAGTGCCTAGACGAAAGGGCGCAGTATAAAGAGCGTATGAACAACTACGCTCAAGCCTTAGACTCGCACCCTATGTGCGAGGTCTGCGGCAACAGTGGACATTCGGGGAATGATTGCCCCGAGACCCGAGAAGACGCCATCTACATCAACAACAACAACGGCGGGTACCGTCCACAAGGAGGCAAAGGGTGGGGTCAAGCACGCCCACCGTACCAAGGAGGAGGTAACAATTACAACTGTAATTACAATTCGAATTTCAATTCGAACCAACCCTCCATTAAAGACTTGGTTCTTGGCCAAGCTAAAATTAATGAAAATATAACTAAAAAGCTTGCGGCCAATGATAAAATTCTTGAGAGCATAAACTTAAAAATTGGTACTTTATCTTCTGCTCTCAAGAGTCAATTAAATTTCAATAAAATGGTAGAAACGCAGCTTGCTCAAATCGCTGCTGCTGTTCCTGCCATTGATGACGGGAAAATTCCGGGCCAACTGGAAAATCCCATCGAAAATGCAAATATGGTGTCTACCGGGTGGGGCAACCCATCCCGGAGGACGCCACATGCTAACCATGCAGGTAGACCCTCACATGCCAAAACAAGTGCATGGGGAGGACTGACAGCAGCACTACACGGAGATCCAGGTGTGCCAATGATTCAATGCTCCATCTACGACCAACACTACAACCGGGCCCCCTGTGACCTTGGGGCAAGCATAAATATTATACCCAAGGTAATTTTTGAGCAACTGCAGTATCCTGCTCTTTCCTCGACACTCATGTACGTGCAGCTCGCCGACTCTTCAATTCAATATCCCGAAGGGATAATCGAAAATATGCTCGTACGAGTCAAGAACTCCTTTGTCCTCGCCAACTTTGTCGTCCTCGACATGGAAGGCGACACGGGTATACAGATCATCCTCGTACGCCCCCTTTTAACCAATTATTGATGCCAATTGTTGCTTCTCCGGACGTCGACATCCTCCTTGGAACTCCTAGTGTGTACGCGTAAACTGGTGTGACAACTTGTACTTTTATTTTCTCCATTCAATAAAAATCTGGCAAAGCTTTTGCTGTCCATGAAAAAAATTAAGCTGTTGCAAATTGAACTGCTAGTGTGTACGCGTAAACATATATGTGAAATTTTGTCTTCATGCTAGTGTGAACTCCTGTGAGTTCCTGCTACCACAGCTAGTATCTACAGTACGTGTAAACATATGTCAATTGCTACCGTCTCTGTGCTGAACACGTGTGAACATGATTGACGGCTATACAAATAATGCGGACACGGGAGTCTGAGTTATGGCTACCAATAAATTTTCTTGTCCACTGCACATGTCTAAACTACCAGTGCCACCGTCCTATGATGGAGTCAAGGGGATGATGACAGTGAAGACTTGATGATGGTAGTGAAGACGTCATTGGCTTCCATCCTACAGAGGTGTTCACTTGAAATATTTTCTTGCACAGGATGAAATCTTATAAGAATATAGAAGCAAGATTGGTAGATTGGAGAAGAATTGAAGGCCATCACGACGATGGAAGATAAAGTTTGCCTCGCTGTTGCCGACAAAATAGGATAAGGAGGTATATACCAAGGAACCGAGAAGCTACGACTCACTACTACAAAAATAATTTGTAGCAAGGCCTCATTTTTTTCATTTTTTTCAGGGGTGAGTCAAAATGTAAATCCTTCCTACAGAAGGAGCAGGGTTACTGCCATGACCCGCCTCTGAAAATGTGCCCTATTTTTCAGGGCGGGTAATGGCATCACCGCCCCTACAAATCACCTTTTTAGGGATGGGTGACGCCATCACCCGTCCCTAAAAATTGGCACATTTTGACCAACTTAACAAAGTCTTTGTTCATGTATCATTTACTGAGTATGTGCATTCTGTTGTTTGTGATGGGAGTGCAGTGGATGCTGAACTACCATTGTTAATGGAAGTTTTACTTCTCAATGGTTTATGTGTGAGCCAAAAAGATTTTAGTGTTCCAAGGGACATGTTGGATGAAGGAGATAAACACATTAGTCCCTTATCCTTGAACAATCAAGGTTCTCTAAAAATAAACTGTAGAGTGTCAAACTGAAAAGTGTATTCAAATATGTCTCTATTGATGCAAATTTTGTATTGAAGTATGATTCTATAGTAGTCCTCGATTGGATTACAGGAAGGACTCTGAGATATCCCCATCCTTTCTCTCTCTTTTGCAAGAGACAAATACATAGATACATACAAAGAGAGACACATAGAGAGAGTGATAATATGGATATTGCACACTCCTTTCAAATATGTTTCTATTGAAATTTTGTATTCAAATATGTCTGTGTTCATACAAATTTTATATTGAAATATGTCTCTATTAAAAACTTTGTATTTAAATATGTTGCTATTGAAATATGTAGAACTCATAAATGGACCATCCATTGTCATCATCCCTGCAAAGAGAGGATGTAGCACCACAATCAACAAAGTCGAGCAAATTGCTTCCCAAATGGCATGGGACGACCAGGCCAACGTCAGTGTCCATTTTGGGGATGATGAGGCCAACGTCGGTGTCCAATCTTGGGACAATGAAGGCCCTCTGATTGGAGAAGGGGCTTGGGTAGATGGCGTGTGGATCGATCTGATAGATCCACACACTTTTGCTCCGAGACAAAATCGTTCAAGGTCGGAGTTTGATCCGGATTACATACCGAATCCATATCAGGTAATGACACAAGCGATTAAATCACACCGAGCATTTAGTATACATTTTCATAGACTACGCATATTGACTTGCCGAAACGTATGATCCGTGTAGGCTCCAACAGGAAGGAGTAAACGCCGATGCCAACCCCCAAGCCCCGTAGAGGAAGAACTTGAAGACAATGAAAGCGCAGGCCCGGAACCTGAAACCACAACCTCTGGCAGGTCCGGTCCAGTCGGCAGAGGTCACAAGTTGAGGTTCAGAGAGGCCTGGTGGTATTGTATACCACATGTTGATGCATGCATCTTTCTTTTCCCGGGATAGTCTCCGCATAGCGGATGGTGGCGACCCTTGTTTAGACCCCAGTTGTACTCGTGGATGGAGCTTGGGAATGCTGTTTAGGAATAGATGCGGGTGGGCACGGGTCTCATAGGTCAGTACCGCCTACGTACAAGGTATGGGCTGATCGCTGTGCGGGTAAAGGGTACAACTCTGATCAGAGGTTTAAAACTATTCGAATAGCCGAGGCTCACGGTTATGAGCTCACTTGGTTAAAGCTCTCATTGATTAGTCGCACACTTTTTATAAAATAGATAGAGACTCAGAGTTGTTCTTTTTTTTTAGAGGCAAACTCAGAGTTGTTCTGAGTAATGTCTAGAATAAGGCAAAGAGCCAGCACGGGTATTCCCTGATGGATCCCGGTGGCTTTGAAACTTGGGGACTGGTTGGGAGGTAGATTTCAGTTTCATTCGTCGTTCATTGATTTTTACATATGTTGGCTTGGCATTGTAATATAGGGGTGAAATATTGTAGGCCCAGCTGGAAGAAGAGATCAGGCTATGGGAGGAGATGGCACAAAGGATGGAGGCCGATCGACAGAGGATGGAGGCCGAGTGACAGAGGATGGAGGCCACAGAGGATGGAAGCCGAGCAGCAGAGGATGGAGCAGATGTTTCAGTGGATGCAAAGTCTTGGCATGAGGATGGGTTAACCTATTATTGCACTGATGTTATTCCTGCTCCACCTCCTCCTACAACTACTCTTGTGTGTATGAATGATTTAGTTTGTATGTTCCTACCTTAAATCTTGTCTCACACATGCAATCTCTTCTCCTTTGTGCAGAATCAATCGGCGGCATCAAATGATGGGCCTCATGACCTAGATTTGTCGCAGTGGCCGCAGTGGGCACCTCAGTGACTACTCGTGGTTGTGAATAATTGTATGGACTTGCTTGCATTTGCATTTGTGGTTTACTTATGGTTGTGGACGAATGATAATAAAGTTTATTTGCATTTGTGTATTACTTGTGACTATATGAACGGTTTGTGATGCTTATTGCGATATATGTGTGATGCCTGTGATGTTTATTTGAGTTGGGTACCATATACGTGACCGAATAATGAAAACCGGAAAAATTAGGTTGCTTTGCCCTGTGTAACACTCGGCAAATAGGGCCTTTGCCGAGTGTTCTTACCATAGCACTCGGCAAAGTGATAATTTATGTGCATTCTCGGCGCTGCTTTGCTAAGTTCCAGCCTGTTTCCTGAGTGTTATGCTAAAAACAATCGGCAAATATTAAGCCTTTCGCGAGTGTTTTTCCCTGGGCTCTTGGCAAACTGGAGATCTTTGCCGAGTGTCCCTCCGTCATGGCACTCGGCAAAGACGACATCACCATCATCTCGCCGTCCCCGTCGCCTTGTTTTTGTTTTTTATTTTGCCGAGAGCTATTTTAGCACTCAGCAAAGTGCCCGACAAAAGCTCTCGGCAAAGAGCTGTTTGCCGTTAAAATCGACGCTGGGTGAGATTTGCCAAGGGCGGCCCCCGGCAAAGCTTTTGCCGAGTATTTTCTAGCCATTGCTGAGTGCATAGGGCACTCGGCATATTAGCTGAACCCCGTAGTGGAGATCGTTGTGCCCGTCGGTGCCGAGGGATGGCTGTGGATGATCCCAAATATCAACACTAAGGCGCGGGAAGGGCCGGGGCATCAACGGATGGCGAGAGGAATCCCTCGGCAGACCGATTGGGCAGAGGAACCCCCCACGACGACGTTTTTTATCCTTTTTGTTTTTTTAGCTGCAGAGAAAAGTGAGATATTCCATTGTACGACACTCTCAAGTCTCACTACTATTTCTTGAAGTATGATATGTTCACATCCTATCACAACCTTGATTCTGCATTCTACGGGTGTGCTGGGGCTCTTTGGATTCGTTGATGACCTGCTGATTCTGTTGATCGTGTTCCTGCACCTCGCCGCCGTGTACCGGCCGGTCCTTGCTGCTGTACCGCCATGGGGGGCAGTAGAAGTGTAGAAGGCGCTTTGCATAGTGATTTACTTCGAGCGAGGTGGCGCCGGCTTTGGAAGAGTAGTGCTGAGTAGATGAGGTGGATATGGACGGCAAGCTTGTGCTTATTTTATTTGTAGTATTCTGGTACGGCGTAGCGCGGCAGCGGCGCAGCCCCAACACACCTGCCATCCCCACCCACCGCGTCATCCTTGTGGGTCCTCCTTTCCTTCTCAACTTCTCTTTGAGCTGTTTACATAATTCCTTTGTGCGATTCAGGTTTGATTACTTGGTCTGTGTCCTTCTCGATGGTTCAGTTGTTGACAGACCTCTAGATCTATTAGTCTGTAGTCTCTCACGAAGGTCGTCAATTTGTGATGAGATGTCTTGATGCCGTTGTTTTTTATTTCCATCACGCATAGACCTGATTCCTAGTAGTTGATTGAATAGTTCTAGTAGCTTAGTGTACTACTGACCAATCCTTTAGTGTGGTACTCGCTGGCTGTTCCTGATAGAGCGGTATTGCAGCTCAGCCAAATTCACAAATCGTCAATATCTGTTAGATAACAGGGCAGGTCCTTTGGAATACCATCAGTTTATTGTAAATATATGAAATTGCAGGTCCTCTGGAACTAGATAGGTTGCTTAAGTCTTGCTTGTGGGATGATGATTTTTGCTGACAAGAGGTACTTGATTATTACTGCCTTGATGAACTGAGTTCTAGCATAGTTGAGCATGAAGAAACCTGCATGTATAGTTGTATGTTGACGAATCAGGTGAGGATTCTGCTTTACAGTACTAGATTGAGTTCCTGTATAATAAACAAGCTTTCGAAACTACTGTTGGTATACTAAGTATATGCACACTGAACTCACACGAAACAGTATTCTGCAAGAAGCAAAACAACATTTTATTTCAGGAACCTAATGTTTATCACTAAATTCCTTGCTATTTTTTGAGAATGGTCACAATAGGTTCTGTTGTTTTTAATATGATCATGCTTTTCAATTCCACGTCACTGAAGCACACTCTGAAGTGATCAAGTCCGCCCCTTGTTTCTTTGTGCAGCTTTCTTTCACTTCTTTAGTCTATTATCCTGCACTAGCTCGCTGGGTTGCTTTTTTTCTTTTGCAAGTTTTAAACTTTTGTTCATGATTCTGATAAGCCCTTGATAGGGTGCTTGCAGAGGTGAAAGGTTGGAGAGCCTAGTGGAGTGTGAATCTAGTGTTGCTTCACAGGTAGGGAAATTTTTGCTATTTCAGCTATTTGCCATGTTTTCACTGAACTTTCCATTATCCATTGTTTCAGCTAGTCATAACCCTGCTTGAGAGAGTGGAAGTTCCAGAAATTCTGTGTAGGATTTAAGAGTCATGAGCTATATTCTAATACTCTGGTTTGTATGCATGATGCTGGATTTCTCTTTTTTTTCACTGTAATCCTATATTTAGTCTATTGAATAGAATATTGCTATGCTTGATTGCTCCTTATACAGATTCATGAGGGCTGCTCTGTGTTGTCTGTGTTCTCCATCTCAGTTTACAGCTTGTAGCTTTGTGACTGTGAGGTAGGCCACCTGTTTGTGATGGTCAAATTACTTTGTGAGTGTGAGGTAGGCCACCTGTTTGTTATGGTCAGAGTTTACAAATTAAGACCGCTCTAGCTCTAAATTGAAGCTTTTATGGATTTGCATGGCTGGCTTTCTTGTACGATGCTGATGACTTGCGTAACGCTTGCGTTGTATGCTGCTGGCACCTTTTTCAGGTTTTAGCTCTATGCACAAACTTACATTTTCTAAATTATATTCTAGCTCTAGGCACAAACTTGTAAATATATTTTCAGATTGGGGAAAAATACTAGAACTGGAAATATTGTTCAGATAATAGATGCAGCGACCTCACTTGCCTAACTTGTGCATTAACTCCTACTGCATGTTCATTTCTGGAGTTTCTGTTGCTAGTTGATCTGATTGCTTACTGTTTAGAGTGTCCTTTCTAATCGGAGTTTGGAATATAATGCAGGTAACTACTTGCAGCTCAATCATCCACAAAATGGTTTTCTTTAGGGCAACAAGTTCAAACAATCACTGAAGCACATGTGCAGTTCTTCAATAGTCATTCAAGCACAAGTCCCTAGAAATAAGGCTGCAGATTAGATAATAGTGGTGGCTTTAGAGATAATAGTTGATCTGAATGACCTCAATTGATCCACCTGTGTATCTGTAATGTAAACAATGAACTGTATTTGTGATGGATATAAGATCTATTCCATGTCCTCTTTTCCTTTTTTTTGTTTCTTCGATTCATCATTACAGACGTGTTTTAGCAACCAGCGTCTCTGATGAGGCTCATCACAGACGCCTTTTTAGCAACCCGCATCTCTGATGGGGCTCATCACAGACGCATTTTAGAAACCCGCGTCTCTGATGGGGCTCATCACAGATGTGTTTTAGCAACTCGCGTCTTTGATGAGGTGTCATCACAGACGCGTTTTTCTACGTCTATGATGTATTCACATCACAGACATAAATTTTCAGACGCGGCTGAAATGCGTCTGAGATGTGGGTTAAAATGTGTGTCTAATTAGCGTTTCTTACATAGTGTTTGTAGTATTCTGGTACGCCTGTTTCCTTAGATTACGGTGGACTTGTGTTGATGGGAGTGGAATTCTGTTGTATTCAGCTTGCCGGGATCTACGCAGTTCATGGATATGACAATTTGTTTCTCTTGTTAGTCTTGGATACCTCAACTACAAAGGCCCGGAGGGAATACTTAACAAGACTCATGGATGAAGTTAATTTCGGTCTTTTGCAAAGAAATTCAATAATCGACACAGTCGATCTGCAGGCATGGAGCCTGCAGAGTTTAATTTTATTTAGATATATTTCTCAGTACAGGGATACAAGGAACACCACGTACGCACGCGGGGTGTATTTATTTGCATACAAACATAGTAACATACAAGGAGTATAATACTACATGCAAAGTACAGCAGGAACAAGTCATCATGATGTGTCGATCATATCATCACATACCTCGTCGTTCTCATATTCATCATTGTGTTTGATACTTAACGAGCGCAACGATCTTCGCTGCCTCGTTTTTATTTTTGATGCCAAGTTCCTTCATTTCGTTTATCTCAGCGTCCGGATCGTTGGCCCACTTGAAGAAGATCGCATTCGAGATCCTGTCCCATTTCTGCACCTGCTTCCCCTGCATCATGGTTATGTTCACGCTTTTCTTGTTGTTGAACCCCTCGTCAACCTTGTGAGACACAGTCAAGAACCGCAGCCCCTCGCACACCATCATGACCAGCTTCACCAGACTGCTCTTCGCGTCGGCTTGCGGATCAGCCGCCGCCTGATCAGCGCCCTGCAGCAGCTGCTCTTCCTCCTCCTCCAGTGTCATCGTCTTCTTCGCCAGGTAGTTGACGGCTCCGGTCATTTCGGCACGGCCCATGGGGACGGTCTCCAGACCATTATTGCCGATGAGGTCCTTGTACCGGTCGCCGAAGCCGAGCCACCTAGCGTTGTCGTCGAGGAGGTGGCTGTCGCCTTTCTTGCCGAACTCCCACCACACCCCGGCCGGGGTCCTGAAGCCGACGAGGTAGAGGTTGTCCATGCGTATGGCGAGCGTGATGGAGCTTGTCTTGGTTTTGAGCTCGGTGTAGAACCAGAGCTCGGGGACCTTCTTCTCCGGCGGCAGCACAGGCTGGAGGATGCCGGTACGGTCGGTGCAGTATTTGATCACTTCTTTCCGGACCGCGGCGATGAAAGCGCCGTAAGGGTACTTCTCGTCCTCCACGGGGAAGATTTCAGTGAACTTTGGTACTATTTTTTTCCTTGTTTGCATAACAAGATCACTCGGCTCTGGATTTGGCTCCGCCATTATAATTCTAAAGTGGAAGGGTTGCTAGCATTGTGAATTGTGATGTACTCGTAGCATACATATATATATCTAAAGTGGAAGAGTTGGGGGCGCGTAGGTATTCCTTCACACACACAGGCCGGCCAACTACAATTATGATCGGATGAGGGATGACTATGCAGGATTATTGATGCTGTGTCAGTACTCCACGATTCCCTCGTTCCTCATGCAGGATTATTGATACCAATTATTGGTTTTTTTTCAACCAATTATTGATGCCAATTGTTGCTTCTCCGGACGTCGACATCCTCCTTGGAACTCCTAGTGTGTACGCGTAAACTGGTGTGACAACTTGTACTTTTATTTTCTCCATTCAATAAAAATCTGGCAAAGCTTTTGCTGTCCATGAAAAAAATTAAGCTGTTGCAAATTGAACTGCTAGTGTGTACGCGTAAACATATATGTGAAATTTTGTCTTCATGCTAGTGTGAACTCCTGTGAGTTCCTGCTACCACAGCTAGTATCTACAGTACGTGTAAACATATGTCAATTGCTACCGTCTCTGTGCTGAACACGTGTGAACATGATTGACGGCTATACAAATAATGCGGACACGGGAGTCTGAGTTATGGCTACCAATAAATTTTCTTGTCCACTGCACATGTCTAAACTACCAGTGCCACCGTCCTATGATGGAGTCAAGGGGATGATGACAGTGAAGACTTGATGATGGTAGTGAAGACGTCATTGGCTTCCATCCTACAGAGGTGTTCACTTGAAATATTTTCTTGCACAGGATGAAATCTGATAAGAATATAGAAGCAAGATTGGTAGATTGGAGAAGAATTGAAGGCCATCACGACGATGGAAGATAAAGTTTGCCTTGTGTTGCCGACAAAATAGGATAAGGAGGTATATACCTGTTGGCGCTAAAATCGGCCGGATAGGAATCGGCCGATGGGTCTTCAGCGTCGGACACACGATCCGGGAGAATCTGCTTAGCTCCTGTTCGGGTTATCGCCCTGGTGCGGTTCGCGCGGCGTGCCAGTCAATCTGACCTGTTGATTGATAAGGAAATAAAGTATTAAATTCCAGGCGCGTCGATCGGCTGGGGTTCCGATCTGTCCTGAGGAGCGCGTCGGCAGTGAATCGGCCGATTTGCTGTAGAGATGATCGGCTATGGATCAGCCGATGATCGTATAGTAATTGTGAAGAAGACTGTTAGAGCGATCTAAACAATTACTATAGAAGCAACACTTGAAACAGATCTAATCGGCTGTATGATGATAAATCGAAGGAGAACAATGACGAAACCGATTACTCTGATCTCAAGCTGGATAACTGGTGATAATACTAGAATAACAGGTAAAACTTGCAATTCTAGTAAATATCGATAACTGGTGAATAAATCCAAACGAAACCACAGCGATGCGCCCGTAGTTAAAGCTCGGATATTACTCGGTAAGCGGAACCTACCAATTGGCCGGAGATCAAGTTGATGCAGCCCTGCCAATCCGTACGAACTCATGGAAGAAGAAAATATTGGCGAAGTCGCCGACTTGAAAGTAAAGTACTGGTAAAAAGTAGAAGTATTTTGTTGATTGATGTGTTGATATTTCGCAAAGCCCTAGCGACTCCTATTTATACCCTGAAACTAGGACTCCTGGTCGATTACGACTTGTTACAACCTTATTTAAAAAACAGAAAAACTACTATATCTATAATAACTTTTAAAAAGGAAACGGACTCCCGCAGAATCTTCCGCCGCCGTTTCCTAATCCAATCAGGACCTCTTCAATTGCTTCCCGACCGACTTAGCATGCCTTGTTGACCAGCTTTTGACCAGGATCTTCTGGAATAATCCCATCCTGTTGGTATAGGCTGCGCCACCAATCGGCCGATTTTCAACTGTTACCTCAATCGGCCGATTCCTTACTGTAGCTTTCAGATCTGCTTCATCGGCCAATCTTCTCCTCCTGACGCCGATTCAGTACGTGTCAAAATCTGGCGTCAACACATGCCCCCCAGTTTCGGAGTAAAATATAACTTTTCCTTCGAAACTCTTTTCTTTAATCCTCTTCTCCGAAATGGGCGCAGTAAAAATCTCCTTCCGTTCCGCGGCACAATGATTGCAATTTCCTCGAACCGGGCGCGCGAAACGACCGCTCCCCTTGAACTCGCGTAGACGGCGCGGTAAAAATACCATCTTTGCCCTTGCCCCCCTTATCTCTCTTAAGTACTGGTTTTCTCCGCCTCTCCTCCTCCACGAATCCAGCATCCTTTCTGTCGCATTACTGTTCATCTTCCTCCAAGTTCCTTCGATTCCCAAGCGCTCCCCCTTCTCCGGCAATCTCATCCGCAACCTGCTCCGACCTCCAATGGCGTCTCCATCGGCGACCACCCCATTTACAGAGGCTCCATCGGCTGCTCCTTTGGCGGTGGCGGCCCAATCGGCGGCTTCCCCAGCGGCGTCATCGGCGACGATGGCTTCCATCCCAGAGGTAAATGCCCAAAAATTTTTCCTTTTCGCCTTTCTACTGCTTCAGTATTTTCCGGTCCCTTTCTTAGTTTCTTCCCTTTTTTCCCTTTCTTTTTAGGCCTTTAGGCACAGGATCACCATTCCTCTCTCAGAGTCTCCTGATCTCATCTGTCTAGGCCCTATGGGGAGCCCTGATCCAACGGATCTAATCAATTTAGAAACTCATAGGATCCCCTTTAAGCAGTCACCCATGGATTTAGATCACTGGGTAGGCGCATTCAGATCCTGGCCGAACGAAACACCCGGGTGGAGAGAATGGTACCAAAGGATAGCCGGGTCTTGGAAAGTCCAATGGGAAGAACTTAAAATCGGCCAGTGCATAGACTTATCCCTATCTCAGATGGAAAAGAACGAACCTTTGGTTATGGCAGCCTCTTACTTCTGGTCCGATGCACTTAACGCATTTCTTTTTGGACACGGACCCATGACCCCGACCTTGGCCGATGTCCTGCTGCTGACCGGCCTAGATGTTTCCTCCGCCGATACCCCCTTCAATTATCTGTTCAAGCCATCTCATCGGCTGGAGACCAAAGGAATCGGCGGGTGGAAATGATACATCCGTAAAAACATGAAGACAGGGACAGTCTCACAGAGGGAGCACACCGCCTTCTTGATGATGTGGCTGGAGAAACACTTCTTCTGTGGCAGAGCGGTCGGGCCCACTTCCAACACTCAAGCTTTGGCAGAGTCTCTTGCACAAGGGTCGGCCATCCCCCTCGGTAAACATTTGCTGGGATCGGCATACCATCAGATGCATCAAATCGGCGTCAAGCTGTCGAAAGGAGAGCCGATAGGGAATCCAGGCGGTCCTTGGTGGTTCATCACCCTCTGGCTCAATCTACACATGAGCAAGGTCTCTCAGCAGAGGATAGAGACAAAGACCTTTCCCAACATCGAGTCAGAGGAGAATCCATCAGTCCGTCGCCGCTGCAGATCTGTTGGAGAAGCGGCATCGGCCTTTCCTGGTTGCCAATTCACCGCTACCCGTGTAGCCGAATATTTCAGATGTTTCTACAATGGACTTAGTGAGGAGATGATCATCTGGTATCCATATCAGACCGCAGAGCCGATTTTTGAATTGCCTGTATGCTTCGACTTCTCCACCCATACATTTGACAGAGAATTGATGGACGTCTTGATTAAGTCGGGAATTCTGCCGGCTAACTTCTTCTCAGGAAAGGACTCACCCACTTATGAGTTCTACTGCCCGTCGGCTGCAGCAAGGCAACTAGGTTTTGGCCAATTGCCGATTCGAGTCTATTTCGCCGGCCAAGCAAAATTCAGAGATGGATTAACTTCAAGTCTTGATTACAGCCGATTGTGCGATTTAGTACCCGACTCCAGCACCATTGACTTGAACGGCTGGTCAGTTGCCTCTTTCGCCACCCAACAGTATAAATTATGGTGGGCAGAATGGAAGCAGCATCTTTTCTGTAAGTCCCCATCAACTTACTGCAACATTCTGGACCCAGAGAACATCGACCCAAATGCTGCGGTATGTCCCTTTCTCCTTAGCCGATTTCAATGTTGCATTATCATCTCGCTGTTAACTTATGTTTACCTCTTCAGTCTGAAAGCCATGCTCCCCCAATGCGGAGCCGAAGCGGCCGGCCGATCGATAGCCATCACCAATACACAACGTACCCACTCATCGGCTTCCATGCTCCATCTATCAGAGATATCTCCACCGGCCGATCAAGACGAGCGCCCAAAAGACCAACACCAAAGATATCCAGCCGTCGGATGCGGGCTCGCATTGGATCGGCCGATCAGGCGACAATAGCATCGGCTGAAATCTCCCGTATCGGATCGGCTAGCCAGATGGCAGCAGTATCGGCCGAGACTCCCCGTGTTGGATCGGCCGATCAGGTGGAAGTGATACTCGCCGAGACCTCAGGTCCTTCACCCCTACCAGTTGTCGAGACGGCCGATCCCCAAGTCACCGCCGAAGCCAGGGCTGCTGCAGCATCGCTCTTAGTAGAAGCTGTCCAGGTAACTTTATTTATCTCATATATTCCCCAAATCTTCTACTAACATCAATTCTATCCCTTTGCCAGGCTGCACAAGTTGTCCCACCACAGTCTCCGCAACTATCGGCCACGTCTCAAGTAGGGATTGAGATTACAGCAGCTCCTGTTGCCGAGGTACATGATCTCTTACCCTGCATCCTTAATATTCAGGAAACTTAACCAATTTTGATGCAGGTCGACTTGGGTACGCCGATTGTAACTCCACAGCAGGAATCGGCCGGGGGACCCACAGGGGCATGAAAAATTTCCACTACCCTCTCATTTCATTTTCCCATAGTATTTTCACGGGAATTTATGCCTTTCTCATGAAGCTGGTCCAAGCGGAGCACTGATAACGATCGAATCCTCTTCTTCTGGCGAACCAAGTGCACCAGTCCCTGAAACAAGGGAAATACTTCCACCGGCGCGGGCAAGAGAGATTTGTTTTAAAGAGGTAACAATCTTACCATCAGAATCGGCCGATTTCCTTTCACCGCTTGCTTACCCTTTGCTTCGTTCCCTTACAGGAGCAAGATACTCCTAACAATAGCATCTTTTCTTTCGCTGTCTCCTTGGCCGATGAAGAAGAAATCGCCTCACACGCAGCTCCATCGCGCTCTGCCTCCGACGATGTCCGCTCTAAGCTCGAAAGCATTCGTACTCTCCTCCAAGGTGACATCGGCCGACTGGTGGAAGATGCATCGCCGATCCGACAACTTTTCAATGAGGTCGTAGATCACATCCCGGATGAAGTGTCGGAAGACTTGGGGTATGCTGCCTATATAGAGGGCATGCGGATTCCGGTCTCGCGGGCGCTGTAACGTATGGCCGATCGCGCTCAGATGGCCAAAACTCAGGAGGAGGTTGACTCGTACAAGCATCAGACCCAGGAAGTACATCACAAAATCAACTTCCTCGAGAACTGCCGTCCGGACATCGTTGGCGCAATAGATCGGCTGAAACGGAGATGGAACAGATAACCAAAGAGATAGCCGCTGAGGAGAAAAAGCTCCAAGAACTCCCAACCATGATCAGCGAGCTGAAGCAAAAAAGACAACATCTGGCCCGTGAAACAATAAGACTCCGTCGCCGCGTGTCAGAAGTACCAGGATCGGCCGAAAATGATCAGAGGATAGTAGAATCGGCCGATCAAATTAGACGACGAGCGATTGTAGCCATAGATGCTTTCCTTGGGCTGTAAACGATATGTTAAACATTATTGCTCCTTTAATGCCACTGCGCCGATTTGGTTTTGAACTGCTTCATGTAATCCGTAATTTCCACTCAATAATGAATCCCAATATTTCTTTCACCAGATGTGTAGCCAGAAAACCGATGAGAAATCGGTCATGTTAACTTGACATATTTTTTTTGTACTCAGAATCCAAATTGGCACTAATGCACGTCGGCCTTGATTGGCTGCTGTCTCCCAAATCTACCATCTCTAACAAATCGGCCGACGTGAACCCATGCCCTAGCTTCTCACCTTCTCGAACGAGTTCATCCATTTATTTTGAATCTTCAGAGCCGACTGCTTGGATCGGCTGTAGACCGAAATCGGACACTTTCAGGAAGTCAGTGTCCCAAGTCCTGCCAGATATACACTTGACATGCTCGCAGCTCCACTGTTGTGTGTCGGCCGCTGCAACGCTATAGACGGAATCGGCAGCGACTATCTCTGTACTGTCGCCGACCCATTGCACAAGGCATTGATGCATTGTAGAAGGGACACAACAGTTTGCGTGTATCCAGTCCCGACCAAGCAGCATATTATAGGACCCCTTGCCATTAATGACGAAGAAAGTAGTAGTAGGGAGGGTCTTACTGCCGATGGTGAGGTCGACGCAGAATGCTCCGCGGGCGGGTGACACGTTGCCTTCGAAATCCTTCAGCATCATGTCCGTCTTGGTGAGGTCGTCATCGCCCTTGCCCAGCTTGCAGAACATGGCATACGGCATGATGTTGACTGCCGCGCCTCCATCAACCAGTAACCTGGTGACGGGTCTTCCGTTGACATAACCCTTGAGAAACAGCGCTTTGAGATGCTGCCGTTTTTCTTCTTCTGGTTTCTCAAACATAGCCGTCATCGGCTCTAATACCAGTTGTGCCATTTGCTCTTCCTCTGTTTTCGTCACTTTATCTAGATCGCTTGGCGCCATGAACTCCATCGGCAGTATGAAAACCATATCAATCTCGGCTGCCGATTCTTGGTTGTTTGCATTCTGATCGTTCTTCTTTGGGCGCCAAATTCGAGATTTCACATTCCTTCTCTCTGGCACCTGTCTCTGTTCTTCTTCTTGATGTTCCCACTGGCGTAGGCGTTGGATCCTTCGCTTCTGGGATCTGGATAGGCCATCAGGACACCACCTGGGATTCACTGGTTTGGCCGATGATCTGGCGTGTTCCCAATCTGGTTCCCTTCCTAGGGGATCTTCATCTGACACCCTATCATCGGCCATCTCTTCCAGCCGATCGTGCGCGCTGATCCTGCCCCCCAGTCCATCTTGCTGGCCGATCTTGTTTTTTGACCTGTTGCACTGGCCAACTCTGCCCCCCAGCCGATCATGCACCGAAACGCGCCGTTCTTCGCGCCGATTTCTGTTGATCGGCTCTGATCCTTTTTCCCTAGAGTGTGGCCTCGGGCGATCGTTGCGGTTTGATCCGTTACACTCCGGACAGTTATCGAAAGATGGCAACCTGATATCGTTCTCCCAGCAGTGGATGAAGAACGGACACTGCCAGTGATCTTCATGCCGGCGTATCATCTCTTCCTGGTGTTGTGCTTGTTCTTGCCGCTGCCGATACTTACTGAGTAGAAATCGGGAGGTGACAGGCCTGTGTGGTCGTTCTGGCCCTCGCCTGTTCCTTCTGATTTCTTCCGTCGTGATCTGCCTCCTGGGGTCAACAGCGCCGCCTCTTCTCGCCGATTCTGACGTCAGCACCTTGGCCGGAGATCAAGTTGATGCAGCCCTGCCAATCCGTACGAACTCGTGGAAGAAGAAAATATTGGCGAAGTCGCCGACTTGAAAGTAAAGTACTGGTAAAAAGTAGAAGTATTTTGTTGATTGATGTGTTGATATTTCGCAAAGCCCTAGCGACTCCTATTTATACCCTGAAACTAGGACTCCTGGTCGATTACGACTTGTTACAACCTTATTTAAAAAACAGGAAAACTACTATATCTATAATAACTTTTAAAAAGGAAACGGACTCCCGCAGAATCTTCCGCCGCCGTTTCCTAATCCAATCAGGACCTCTTCAATTGCTTCCCGACCGACTTAGCATGCCTTGTTGACCAGCTTTTGACCAGGATCTTCTGGAATAATCCCATCCTGTTGGTATAGGCTGCGCCACCAATCGGCCGATTTTCAACTATTACCTCAATCGGCCGATTCCTTACTGTAGCTTTCAGATCTGCTTCATCGGCCAATCTTCTCCTCCTGACGTCGATTCAATACGTGTCAAAATCTGGCGTCAACAATACCAAGGAACCGAGAAGCTACGACTCACTACTGCAAAAATAATTTGTAGCAAGGCCTCATCTTTTTCATTTTTTCAGGGGTGAGTCAAAATGTAAATCCTTCCTACAGAAGGAGCGGGGTTACTGCCATGACCCGCCCCTGAAAATGTGCCCTATTTTTCGGGGCGGGTAATGGCGTCACCGCCCCTACAAATCACCTTTTTAGGGATGGGTGACGCCATCACCCGTCCCTAAAAATTGGCACATTTTGACCAACTTAACAAAGTCTTTGTTCATGTATCATTTACTGAGTATGTGCATTCTGTTGTTTGTGATGGGAGTGCAGTGGATGCTGAACTACCATTGTTAATGGAAGTTTTACTTCTCAATGGTTTATGTGTGAGCCAAAAAGATTTTAGTGTTCCAAGGGACATGTTGGATGAAGCAGATAAACACATTAGTCCCTTATCCTTGAACAATCAAGGTTCTCTAAAAATAAACTGTAGAGTGTCAAACTGAAAAGTGTATTCAAATATGTCTCTATTGATGCAAATTTTGTATTGAAGTATGATTCTATAGTAGTCCTCGATTGGATTACAGGAAGGACTCTGAGATATCCCCATCCTTTCTCTCTCTTTTGCAAGAGACAAATACATAGATACATACAAAGAGAGACACATAGAGAGAGTGATAATATGGATATTGCACACTCCTTTCAAATATGTTTCTATTGAAATTTTGTATTCAAATATGTCTGTGTTCATACAAATTTTGTATTGAAATATGTCTCTATTGAAACTTTGTATTTAAATATGTTGCTATTGAAATATGTAGAACTCATAAATGGACCATCCATTGTCATCATCCCTGCAAAGAGAGGATGTAGCACCACAATCAACAAAGTCGAGCAAATTGCTTCCCAAATGGCATGGGACGACCAGGCCAACGTCAGTGTCCATTTTGGGGATGATGAGGCCAACGTCTGTGGCAGAACCACCTGAATTAATCCGGCTCAAGTGTATTAACCATCACCATTAAGGCAATCTTGGTTAACCTTACACTTCAAACGGAATAATCCACTGGTCTGTCGGGTATAACCTCCCGATACAACCACGGTAATCGGATCGAGCGCCATACATACAAACGCTCACGCGACGATGAGCCCAGAGAATACCACATTCCAGCAAATATTACAACATTAACATAAGTACATATTACAGACAAAGTTTTGATTTTAGAAATCAAGTACTTCAATGATCACAAATAAGTTCTTCAGAGTTTTAAGTTGCAGTGGAAATAAACAACGGCAGCTACTCGACGATACAGGATGTCTCGATGAAGCCCGTACGAGACATCACTCGGCCTTATCTCCGTTGGACGGGGGCGCATCCCATTCCACCGACCAACCAGGGGGAAGAGTGCAGGGCCAAGTCAAGCTAGCAATCATATCTTCGAAGGTCTCACCTGAAATGAGCCACAAGCAAGACTGAGTATACTAATATTCAGCAAGACTTACCCGAGTAGTGGAATCTACTCCACCGACTCTAGACATGCCAGGCTTTTTGGCTCAGGGGTTTGTTTTGCCGAAAAAGCATCTACAAGTGGGTCCTTACTTTCAACTTTTAGCTCAAGATTCTAGTTTCATTAACCATTCTAGATAAGCAGCTATCTAAAGCATACATGGTGAAGCATTGAATTTTTTTTTTCATCCAACCAGTTCATTCATCATCATTGTTCCTCTTCTTACTCTGTGGGTAAAAATGGTTAAGCAGTCTCAATAGCCGTGAGAAACGGACGATTCGAATCGAATTTCTTAACCTTGCAAGGGAAACCCAAACACACGTCACGTGGTTACTCCCTAGAGTCACACGTGCAACCTTTCCCCTTTCTTTCCGGGTCGTGGATCGGGGATACCCTCCGAGAGTACAAGAGCCCCACGCCACGGTTCGGCGCCGGGTCGTGACCACTCTCTGCACTCGCCATATGCACATGGGACCGAAGTTCAAAGGGTAGGATGCCGTCCCCTTGCCGGGCCAATCAGGTACTTAAGCTTACCGATTCCCATAATCTCGGCATGTGTTTAGTATGTTCAAAGACTTAACCATCACTACCACACCCTGCGGCCTTAGCATTTTTCACTAGACAGACGGGCCTCAATCGTAACCATCGTTCCATAGCCCGTCCGTGTCCTTATGATTGCAGCATGTAGTAGTCATTCAACTCCTATTTTCTCGCGAGTGACAGGAAATCACTCGACTTTTACCGGAGTCCTATTAGCACAGCATTCTATCGAACCTTACGTCTAGTTTTCAAGCAAGGGTTCCTGATATCATGCAACTAAGTTTTCATCCAACTCCTATAAACTTAATGCACAAGCAAAGAGTGGTGAGTTGCATAATTTCGGAAAGAATGGGTTATGCTCCGGGGCTTGCCTTCGCAGTTCGCTTGGGGATCTTCTGAACTTGGGCTCGGGTCTTCAAGAGCTTCAGTTAGATTCGCTTGAGCTTCACGCTGCTCACTCTCGGACGCGGGCACCAGCTCGTAAGTTCCGTCGGCGAGAGTCGTCGATTCTACATGAATGCACAAGTTTAAGTCGTGGTAATGGTGCTTGATACGATTTAAGAGTAATTACTACAATGGATAGTTTCTGGTCATGAAATTTTGGATTTAGGCACATCAAGGAAAGATGTGCTTACTGTAAAATTTTCAGCCAATTTTATGTAACAGATTAATTATGAAAAATATATTACATAATCGCTGTTAGATTCTTGTTCTTTTTGTACAGAACAATTTGTGCAACAAATGAGTCTAAGATTTTTATCGAGCTTTCACTTAAGCATGCAGAAGCTACTGGAATTTTTGTAGGATTTATCATGCAGTATTCAGAGCATAGAAAATATGACATCCTACACTTAGGCTATTAAAGGATTCATTTTTACAGGACCCTACACAGGGTGTTTGTCACTGGAACTTTTTACACAGCAACCTCTACCAAAGTGTATCTCCTAGTAAAAATGTGAGAATTTTCCAAGCTAAGATACTATTTTATTGATTTAATGTATGTTATTAGCACACATATCCAATAAATAGGTTACTGTGAGATAAAAAGTCTACTAATTTTTCTCTGGCTTCTAGGTACCAATATATTAGCATAGAAAAAGTTTCATTAGATGATTCGCCACCTAACTGTAGGGATAAAATATTTTACTTAAACATGGTATGGAACTAAGTTTAATAAACAGTAAAGCTAGAGATGGAATTTGGGCCTGGTCTTTTTACACAGTCCTAAACATCAAGCAACTAACTTACTGACCAAAATTTAGGGTCAGCATTGTTCTACAACAGTGGGTACAAAATAAGTCCATTAAAGCTTCCATTTAATGTAGAGCAAAATATGTAGAGATTCTGAGAAACTTTCTGTAACAAAAGTGGTAGAGTTTGTTCTAAGGATTCCAGAACAGTTGAGTTTGCATTTTTCTGAATTGTCTACGATTTTATTCGAATTTTACAAGTTCACTGAATTTGAATCTAGATTTGAAACTTTCTTTTACAACTAGGTCCTTGAATCTTACGCGCAGACCCTTCTAAAGATTTAAATTCTTGCAATTGGGTCCTCGGGCGGCTCGGGTACGGCGGCCGGCCGAAATTCCGGCGAGGGGGCTCGCCGGCGGCGAGGGGCGAGGGTCGGGGAAGGTTCAGGGGTGCGAGGGCTACCTTGTGGGGGTGTTGTTCAGGTGGGGGACGGCCGGGAAGGGCTCGCCGGCGTTGGAGCAGAGGCGGCGGTGGCACGGCTCGCGTCGACGGCGGTGCTCCGGCGGGTTTGGGGCGGCGTGGTCCGGTCGGCGAGCTTCAGTGGCGCGTGGGGAAGCTGCTCAGGGGCTCGGCTTGGACGGAGGGGGGTCGGGGTCGTGCTGTCCACGGCGAGCAGGGGCCGCGGCGGCGGTGACAGCGCGGGCGGCGGCGCTCCGGTGGCTCTGGGCGGCGTTGGGCGGGTCGGCGAGCTTCAGGGGGATGATGTAGTGGTGGCTGGGGGCTTAGTTTGGGCAGTGGGCGGCGGCGGAGGGCTGTCCACGGGCGGGCGGCGCTCGGCGGCGGCAATGGCGACGGCGAGGGCGTTCTGGGTGCTGGGGCTCGCGCGCGTGGCCGGGCGGGGCTTTTATAGGGGTCGGAGGGGGTGCGGAGAGGCCTGGGCAGCGCGCGGGGCGGGGGCACGGCACAACGCGCACTGGGCGCGGCGGGCGGCGGCAGAACGCCGGCGCGACGTGCGGCAGCGCGGGCGCGGTGACTGGGCGGCCGGAGATATGGCGTGGGCGCGGTGGGATAGCGCCGGGCGTGGAGTGGTGAAGCAGCAGCGGCAGCGGCTCGGGCGGAGGGCGGGGCGCGGCGACTGGCAGGGCGCGGGGGCCGGGGCGGCACGGCGGAGCGAGGCGACTGGGCGCGACGGGCGGCGGGGCTGGGCGCGGTAGCGTCGCGTGCACGCGCGGGCGCTCACTGGGCCGCGCGGCATGGGGGCGGGGCAAAGCCGGCCGTGGCGGGGTGGTGCGGCGGCCACTGGCCTGGCGCCTCGCGCCGGTCAGGCGACGCCGGCCACCTGGCGCGCGGCGGTCGGGCGCGGAGGAGAGAGAGGGGGGGGGGGGGCGAGGGGCCTGGATGCAAGAATTCGAAAAGTTTCAGGGGGCTGGGTGCAAACAGGGCGTTTTCTCCTCTTTCTGATTTGAATTTCAAAAACTTTTGAACACGAAAGTTGTTCAAAATAAAAAGTTCTACAACTTTGGTTTCAGGCAAAATCTCATTTGGCTTATGGTTTGAAAGTTAAATTTAAAAGTTCAAAAGTAACCAAATGTGCTCAAATTAAATTTGAATTCCAACTGAACTCGTTTTAATTCTTTCCACCCTTTCATTAGTTGGTTTAAACATAGAGTTAGGCTAATGACATTGATTTTGGAAATGTAATTACCAGGGTTGTCACAACGTCGGTATCCAATCTTGGGACAATGAAGGCCCTCTGATTGGAGAAGGGGCTTGGGTAGATGGCGTGTGGATCGATCTGATAGATCCACACACTTTTGCTCCGAGACAAAATCGTTCAAGGTCGGAGTTTGATCCGGATTACATACCGAATCCATATCAGGTAATGACACAAGCGATTAAATCACACCGAGCATTTAGTATACATTTTCATAGACTACGCATATTGACTTGCCGAAACGTATGATCCGTGTAGGCTCCAACAGGAAGGAGTAAACGCCGATGCCAACCCCCAAGCCCCGTAGAGGAAGAACTTGAAGACAATGAAAGCGCAGGCCCGGAACCTAAAACCACAACCTCTGGCAGGTCCGGTCCAGTCGGCAGAGGTCACAAGTTGAGGTTCAGAGAGGCCTGGTGGTATTGTATACCACATGTTGATGCATGCATCTTTCTTTTCCCGGGATAGTCTCCGCATAGCGGATGGTGGCGACCCCTGTTTAGACCCCAGTTGTACTCGTGGATGGAGCTTGGGAATGCTGTTTAGGAATAGATGCGGGTGGGCACGGGTCTCATAGGTCAGTACCGCCTACGTACAAGGTATGGGCTGATCGCTGTGCGGGTAAAGGGTACAACTCTGATCAGAGGTTTAAAACTATTCGAATAGCCGAGGCTCACGGTTATGAGCTCACTTGGTTAAAGCTCTCATTGATTAGTCGCACACTTTTTATAAAATAGATAGAGACTCAGAGTTGTTCTTTTTTTTTAGAGGCAAACTCAGAGTTGTTCTGAGTAATGTCTAGAATAAGGCAAAGAGCCAGCACGGGTATTCCCTGATGGATCCCGGTGGCTTTGAAACTTGGGGACTGGTTGGGAGGTAGATTTCAGTTTCATTCGTCGTTCATTGATTTTTACATATGTTGGCTTGGCATTGTAATATAGGGGTGAAATATTGTAGGCCCAGCTGGAAGAAGAGATCAGGCTATGGGAGGAGATGGCACAAAGGATGGAGGCCGATCGACAGAGGATGGAGGCCGAGTGACAGAGGATGGAGGCCACAAAGGATGGAAGCCGAGCAGCAGAGGATGGAGCAGATGATTTAGTGGATGCAAAGTCTTGGCATGAGGATGGGTTAACCTATTATTCCACTGATGTTATTCCTGCTCCACCTCCTCCTACAACTACTCTTGTGTGTATGAATGATTTAGTTTGTATGTTCCTACCTTAAATCTTGTCTCACATATGCAATCTCTTCTCCTTTGTGGAGAATCAATCGGCGGCATCAAATGATGGGCCTCATGACCTAGATTTGTCGTAGTGGCCGCAGTGGGCACCTCAGTGACTACTCGTGGTTGTGAATAATTGTATGGACTTGCTTGCATTTGCATTTGTGGTTTACTTATGGTTGTGGACGAATGATAATAAAGTTTATTTGCATTTGTGTATTACTTGTGACTATATGAACGGTTTGTGATGCTTATTGCGATATATGTGTGATGCCTGTGATGTTTATTTGAGTTGGGTACCATATACGTGACCGAATAATGAAAACCGGAAAAATTAGGTTGCTTTGCCCTGTGTAACACTCGGCAAATAGGGCCTTTGCCGAGTGTTCTTACCATAGCACTCGGCAAAGTGATAATTTATGTGCATTCTCGGCGCTGCTTTGCTAAGTTCCAGCCTGTTTCCTGAGTGTTATGCTAAAAACAATCGGCAAATATTAAGCCTTTCGCGAGTGTTTTTCCCTGGGCTCTTGGCAAACTGGAGATCTTTGCCGAGTGTCCCTCCGTCATGGCACTCGGCAAAGACGACATCACCATCATCTCGCCGTCCCCGTCGCCTTGTTTTTGTTTTTTATTTTGCCGAGAGCTATTTTAGCACTCAGCAAAGTGCCCGACAAAAGCTCTCGGCAAAGAGCTGTTTGCCGTTAAAATCGACGCTGGGTGAGATTTGCCAAGGGCGGCCCCCGGCAAAGCTTTTGCCGAGTATTTTCTAGCCATTGCTGAGTGCATAGGGCACTCGGCATATTAGCTGAACCCCGTAGTGGAGATCGTTGTGCCCGTCGGTGCCGAGGGATGGCTGTGGATGATCCCAAATATCAACACTAAGGCGCGGGAAGGGCCGGGGCATCAACGGATGGCGAGAGGAATCCCTCGGCAGACCGATTGGGCAGAGGAACCCCCCACGACGACGTTTTTTATCCTTTTTGTTTTTTTAGCTGCAGAGAAAAGTGAGATATTCCATTGTACGACACTCTCAAGTCTCACTACTATTTCTTGAAGTATGATATGTTCACATCCTATCACAACCTTGATTCTGCATTCTACGGGTGTGCTGGGGCTCTTTGGATTCGTTGATGACCTGCTGATTCTGTTGATCGTGTTCCTGCACCTCGCCGCCGTGTACCGGCCGGTCCTTGCTGCTGTACCGCCATGGGGGGCAGTAGAAGTGTAGAAGGCGCTTTGCATAGTGATTTACTTCGAGCGAGGTGGCGCCGGCTTTGGAAGAGTAGTGCTGAGTAGATGAGGTGGATATGGACGGCAAGCTTGTGCTTATTTTATTTGTAGTATTCTGGTACGGCGTAGCGCGGCAGCGGCGCAGCCCCAACACACCTGCCATCCCCACCCACCGCGTCATCCTTGTGGGTCCTCCTTTCCTTCTCAACTTCTCTTTGAGCTGTTTACATAATTCCTTTGTGCGATTCAGGTTTGATTACTTGGTCTGTGTCCTTCTCGATGGTTCAGTTGTTGACAGACCTCTAGATCTATTAGTCTGTAGTCTCTCACGAAGGTCGTCAATTTGTGATGAGATGTCTTGATGCCGTTGTTTTTTATTTCCATCACGCATAGACCTGATTCCTAGTAGTTGATTGAATAGTTCTAGTAGCTTAGTGTACTACTGACCAATCCTTTAGTGTGGTACTCGCTGGCTGTTCCTGATAGAGCGGTATTGCAGCTCAGCCAAATTCACAAATCGTCAATATCTGTTAGATAACAGGGCAGGTCCTTTGGAATACCATCAGTTTATTGTAAATATATGAAATTGCAGGTCCTCTGGAACTAGATAGGTTGCTTAAGTCTTGCTTGTGGGATGATGATTTTTGCTGACAAGAGGTACTTGATTATTACTGCCTTGATGAACTGAGTTCTAGCATAGTTGAGCATGAAGAAACCTGCATGTATAGTTGTATGTTGACGAATCAGGTGAGGATTCTGCTTTACAGTACTAGATTGAGTTCCTGTATAATAAACAAGCTTTCGAAACTACTGTTGGTATACTAAGTATATGCACACTGAACTCACACGAAACAGTATTCTGCAAGAAGCAAAACAACATTTTATTTCAGGAACCTAATGTTTATCACTAAATTCCTTGCTATTTTTTGAGAATGGTCACAATAGGTTCTGTTGTTTTTAATATGATCATGCTTTTCAATTCCACGTCACTGAAGCACACTCTGAAGTGATCAAGTCCGCCCCTTGTTTCTTTGTGCAGCTTTCTTTCACTTCTTTAGTCTATTATCCTGCACTAGCTCGCTGGGTTGCTTTTTTTCTTTTGCAAGTTTTAAACTTTTGTTCATGATTCTGATAAGCCCTTGATAGGGTGCTTGCAGAGGTGAAAGGTTGGAGAGCCTAGTGGAGTGTGAATCTAGTGTTGCTTCACAGGTAGGGAAATTTTTGCTATTTCAGCTATTTGCCATGTTTTCACTGAACTTTCCATTATCCATTGTTTCAGCTAGTCATAACCCTGCTTGAGAGAGTGGAAGTTCCAGAAATTCTGTGTAGGATTTAAGAGTCATGAGCTATATTCTAATACTCTGGTTTGTATGCATGATGCTGGATTTCTCTTTTTTTTCACTGTAATCCTATATTTAGTCTATTGAATAGAATATTGCTATGCTTGATTGCTCCTTATACAGATTCATGAGGGCTGCTCTGTGTTGTCTGTGTTCTCCATCTCAGTTTACAGCTTGTAGCTTTGTGACTGTGAGGTAGGCCACCTGTTTGTGATGGTCAAATTACTTTGTGAGTGTGAGGTAGGCCACCTGTTTGTTATGGTCAGAGTTTACAAATTAAGACCGCTCTAGCTCTAAATTGAAGCTTTTATGGATTTGCATGGCTGGCTTTCTTGTACGATGCTGATGACTTGCGTAACGCTTGCGTTGTATGCTGCTGGCACCTTTTTCAGGTTTTAGCTCTATGCACAAACTTACATTTTCTAAATTATATTCTAGCTCTAGGCACAAACTTGTAAATATATTTTCAGATTGGGGAAAAATACTAGAACTGGAAATATTGTTCAGATAATAGATGCAGCGACCTCACTTGCCTAACTTGTGCATTAACTCCTACTGCATGTTCATTTCTGGAGTTTCTGTTGCTAGTTGATCTGATTGCTTACTGTTTAGAGTGTCCTTTCTAATCGGAGTTTGGAATATAATGCAGGTAACTACTTGCAGCTCAATCATCCACAAAATGGTTTTCTTTAGGGCAACAAGTTCAAACAATCACTGAAGCACATGTGCAGTTCTTCAATAGTCATTCAAGCACAAGTCCCTAGAAATAAGGCTGCAGATTAGATAATAGTGGTGGCTTTAGAGATAATAGTTGATCTGAATGACCTCAATTGATCCACCTGTGTATCTGTAATGTAAACAATGAACTGTATTTGTGATGGATATAAGATCTATTCCATGTCCTCTTTTCCTTTTTTTTGTTTCTTCGATTCATCATTACAGACGTGTTTTAGCAACCAGCGTCTCTGATGAGGCTCATCACAGACGCCTTTTTAGCAACCCGCATCTCTGATGGGGCTCATCACAGACGCATTTTAGAAACCCGCGTCTCTGATGGGGCTCATCACAGATGTGTTTTAGCAACTCGCGTCTTTGATGAGGTGTCATCACAGACGCGTTTTTCTACGTCTATGATGTATTCACATCACAGACATAAATTTTCAGACGCGGCTGAAATGCGTCTGAGATGTGGGTTAAAATGTGTGTCTAATTAGCGTTTCTTACATAGTGTTTGTAGTATTCTGGTACGCCTGTTTCCTTAGATTACGGTGGACTTGTGTTGATGGGAGTGGAATTCTGTTGTATTCAGCTTGCCGGGATCTACGCAGTTCATGGATATGACAATTTGTTTCTCTTGTTAGTCTTGGATACCTCAACTACAAAGGCCCGGAGGGAATACTTAACAAGACTCATGGATGAAGTTAATTTCGGTCTTTTGCAAAGAAATTCAATAATCGACACAGTCGATCTGCAGGCATGGAGCCTGCAGAGTTTAATTTTATTTAGATATATTTCTCAGTACAGGGATACAAGGAACACCACGTACGCACGCGGGGTGTATTTATTTGCATACAAACATAGTAACATACAAGGAGTATAATACTACATGCAAAGTACAGCAGGAACAAGTCATCATGATGTGTCGATCATATCATCACATACCTCGTCGTTCTCATATTCATCATTGTGTTTGATACTTAACGAGCGCAACGATCTTCGCTGCCTCGTTTTTATTTTTGATGCCAAGTTCCTTCATTTCGTTTATCTCAGCGTCCGGATCGTTGGCCCACTTGAAGAAGATCGCATTCGAGATCCTGTCCCATTTCTGCACCTGCTTCCCCTGCATCATGGTTATGTTCACGCTTTTCTTGTTGTTGAACCCCTCGTCAACCTTGTGAGACACAGTCAAGAACCGCAGCCCCTCGCACACCATCATGACCAGCTTCACCAGACTGCTCTTCGCGTCGGCTTGCGGATCAGCCGCCGCCTGATCAGCGCCCTGCAGCAGCTGCTCTTCCTCCTCCTCCAGTGTCATCGTCTTCTTCGCCAGGTAGTTGACGGCTCCGGTCATTTCGGCACGGCCCATGGGGACGGTCTCCAGACCATTATTGCCGATGAGGTCCTTGTACCGGTCGCCGAAGCCGAGCCACCTAGCGTTGTCGTCGAGGAGGTGGCTGTCGCCTTTCTTGCCGAACTCCCACCACACCCCGGCCGGGGTCCTGAAGCCGACGAGGTAGAGGTTGTCCATGCGTATGGCGAGCGTGATGGAGCTTGTCTTGGTTTTGAGCTCGGTGTAGAACCAGAGCTCGGGGACCTTCTTCTCCGGCGGCAGCACAGGCTGGAGGATGCCGGTACGGTCGGTGCAGTATTTGATCACTTCTTTCCGGACCGCGGCGATGAAAGCGCCGTAAGGGTACTTCTCGTCCTCCACGGGGAAGATTTCAGTGAACTTTGGTACTATTTTTTTCCTTGTTTGCATAACAAGATCACTCGGCTCTGGATTTGGCTCCGCCATTATAATTCTAAAGTGGAAGGGTTGCTAGCATTGTGAATTGTGATGTACTCGTAGCATACATATATATATCTAAAGTGGAAGAGTTGGGGGCGCGTAGGTATTCCTTCACACACACAGGCCGGCCAACTACAATTATGATCGGATGAGGGATGACTATGCAGGATTATTGATGCTGTGTCAGTACTCCACGATTCCCTCGTTCCTCATGCAGGATTATTGATACCAATTATTGGTTTTTTTTCAACCAATTATTGATGCCAATTGTTGCTTCTCCGGACGTCGACATCCTCCTTGGAACTCCTAGTGTGTACGCGTAAACTGGTGTGACAACTTGTACTTTTATTTTCTCCATTCAATAAAAATCTGGCAAAGCTTTTGCTGTCCATGAAAAAAATTAAGCTGTTGCAAATTGAACTGCTAGTGTGTACGCGTAAACATATATGTGAAATTTTGTCTTCATGCTAGTGTGAACTCCTGTGAGTTCCTGCTACCACAGCTAGTATCTACAGTACGTGTAAACATATGTCAATTGCTACCGTCTCTGTGCTGAACACGTGTGAACATGATTGACGGCTATACAAATAATGCGGACACGGGAGTCTGAGTTATGGCTACCAATAAATTTTCTTGTCCACTGCACATGTCTAAACTACCAGTGCCACCGTCCTATGATGGAGTCAAGGGGATGATGACAGTGAAGACTTGATGATGGTAGTGAAGACGTCATTGGCTTCCATCCTACAGAGGTGTTCACTTGAAATATTTTCTTGCACAGGATGAAATCTGATAAGAATATAGAAGCAAGATTGGTAGATTGGAGAAGAATTGAAGGCCATCACGACGATGGAAGATAAAGTTTGCCTTGTGTTGCCGACAAAATAGGATAAGGAGGTATATACCAAGGAACCGAGAAGCTACGACTCACTACTACAAAAATAATTTGTAGCAAGGCCTCATTTTTTTCATTTTTTTCAGGGGTGAGTCAAAATGTAAATCCTTCCTAGAGAAGGAGCGGGGTTACTGCCATGACCCGCCCCTGAAAATGTGCCCTATTTTTCGGGGCGGGTAATGGCGTCACCGCCCCTACAAATCACCTTTTTAGGGATGGGTGACGCCATCACCCGTCCCTAAAAATTGGCACATTTTGACCAACTTAACAAAGTCTTTGTTCATGTATCATTTACTGAGTATGTGCATTCTGTTGTTTGTGATGGGAGTGCAGTGGATGCTGAACTACCATTGTTAATGGAAGTTTTACTTCTCAATGGTTTATGTGTGAGACAAAAAGATTTTAGTGTTCCAAGGGACATGTTGGATGAAGCAGATAAACACATTAGTCCCTTATCCTTGAACAATCAAGGTTCTCTAAAAATAAACTGTAGAGTGTCAAACTGAAAAGTGTATTCAAATATGTCTCTATTGATGCAAATTTTGTATTGAAGTATGATTCTATAGTAGTCCTCGATTGGATTACAGGAAGGACTCTGAGATATCCCCATCCTTTCTCTCTCTTTTGCAAGAGACAAATACATAGATACATACAAAGAGGGACACATAGAGAGAGTGATAATATGGATATTGCACACTCCTTTCAAATATGTTTCTATTGAAATTTTGTATTCAAATATGTTTGTGTTCATACAAATTTTGTATTGAAATATGTCTCTATTGAAACTTTGTATTTAAATATGTTGCTATTGAAATATGTAGAACTCATAAATGGACCATCCATTGTCATCATCCCTGCAAAGAGAGGATTGTCACACCCGATTCTAGAAAGAACCAGATGCATCTCATATGTGCGCCAGGATCATGTTCACACACATATGGTAGACGGAAAGTGTAATATATCAAAGACAATGCTCAAAAACTAACTAAATAAAGTATTTAATAATATTACACTCCGTATAAAAGAGACACAAATGTCTTTAAACGATAAACCGTTATACCTTATATGAAGTCTCCAACAACTCCGTCTTCCACAGGCGATGACTGGTGAACGCAGGGCCTAGAACTCCTCGAAGTCGTCGAAGATCTCCTCTTCAAGGTTCTCTTCTGAACAGCAGGGGGCAAGGGTGAGTACTCTTATGGTTGGTACTCAGCAAGTGGGGAGAATATGCAAGGCCATCAAGGATAGGCTAAGGTTTGCAGCAGCGGTCACTTTTAGTTGGTCAAGTATTTATTAACAAGCATCTATTAACTAGGTTTAAGTTTATTCCATCCCACTTTAGCAAAAACATAAAGGTACCATCAACAATAACATAATCCACGAACCATAATTTAATTAATCTTCAAGTTTCATTATCATGTGAGGGGCCAAGCCACTCTTAACCCTTAGTACGGCTGTTATAACAGTTTTACACTCTGCAGAGGTTGTACACTTTACCCACAAATCGTGTTCCCCTGAGTCGCCCGGGTTTGCAAGGCCCTTAAACACTTCCGAGGTGAGTGGCGAGGGTACACTACGAAGCCTTTACAAAGACATGTCGAGAGCTAGGCAGCCCGCTAGAGTTTCAGTAGTAGTGTGGTCCATAAACCTCCCTAATGGTCAGCTCCTTAGCAAAGGCAGCTACCCCAAGAGGACCGGGCTATGACCCCTATCACCGACCCCCTCCTTGCCCTTTCGGTAAGGCCACCAGCAAACTACACATCTAATTAATTGGCTAAGGTCAGAGCCATATGACTTTGTGGTTGCACTGTTCACTTGGGTGGTTCTCCATGTTCCCATTAAACAAAGTTGATCTTGAAATTACGCGGTATAACAACAATATGAAACGTGATCAACATTGTCATAAGAGTAAACCAATACCAATCCCAAAGTTTGCAACTAAGCATGACTACCCAACATGAATAGTAATCCCAGGTGTTTCAAGGTTTGGGGTAAAAGACTAGGTATGTCCTTAGCATAGGTAACCCATCAAGTTTATGCAAGAAACATTAAAGTAAAGTGAATTATCATGCTGTTGTTGGGATCAAATAGAATATGCAGGGGGGAAATACATTTGCCTTCTTCAAACAACTGCTGATTCTCTTCCTCGTAAGCTTGCTCTTGGTTTTGCTCGAACGTCACGTTGTCTACGCGATCACACAAACAAGCATACACAAACAAATAAGAAACAGTACAACAAATAGTACAAACAAAAAGTAAAAAGATGCTAAAGTTGTAGTTCATGATGCAAGGATCGCGTGAGCGCAAGAATCGCAGAAATCGGAGTTGAAACGATGAAGATATGGCTAAAACAGTGATTCAGGGACCTAACTGCGAGAGTTTTGAACTTCCAGGGGCTAAATCTGAAGAAATTAGGGGCTAAAACATAATTAAACCTTAAACAGAGGGTCGGGGTGCATAACTAGAGGTTTTGGACGGTGGGTACTAATTCTAGAAAAGTCAGGGGTCGGAACAGAAAAAGAAAGGGCTCAACTCTAATTATTTTTCTACTGATCTGGACTGCGGGTTGATTCCTGTAAAACCTAGGGGTCTTTCTGCAAAAGTTCCAGGGACGGCTAGGGCCGGGTGAATCTGGTCCGTTGGATCAGAATTGAGCGGCGTTTTAAGGGTCGGATGAAACGGCGGAGTAAGGGTCGATTCTGGCTGTTAGATCCAGATCGAGTGGCAGGGGAAGGGTCGGCTCGGGTCGACCCGGCGGAGTTAGGGTCGGGCGAGGCGGAGTAAAGAGGGTCGGATGAAACGGACGCGGCTCGGATCTGTTCCGGCCGTGAGATCTAAATCGGGCGGTGGAACGAGGGTCAGCTTGACTGAATAAAAAGGGTCGGGCGAAGCGGAGCTCTGCTGGCGCCGGCGGCGAGCGAGTGAGGCGGCGGACGGCCGGAGCTTCACCGAATCCGGTGTTCCGGGGTTTAGTTCAAGCTGGGTTTGTGCCGGGGAGTTAGAAGGCAACACGGTGAAAGTATTGGTGGCCATGGGACGGTTGTGCGGCGACTATAGATCGGCGGCCACGGCGGCGGGCGGAAACAGAGTTCCGGCGAGCAATCACGGCTGCGACAGAGCAAGAGAGAGAGGGGAAAACGGGGCGGCTTGATGCTCACCAACTCATGGAACTCCGGCGACAGTTGAAGATGACATAGAAGCAGCGGAACGGCGAGTCGACGGAGAGGCGGCGACATGGGGCGGCGGTGTTCTGTGCGACTTCCAGCGGCGTGCGACGGTGTTGAGTAGAGGAAAGGGTTTGAGGATGGCTCTCGTTGCAAAGCGGGGCTCCGGCGGGGTTTTATAGGGGCGGATTGGCCGGGAATAAGGAAGGCGGCGGGCGGCAAAGGAAAGGGGCGGATTCGCGACCAGTAAGGCATCCTGCGTCGCAGGAAAGGAAGGAGAGACGCGGGCGACGCCGCGGAGTCGATCCGGACTCGGGGTAAGGAAGGAAAAAGGAAGGAGAAGGAGCGCGGACGACGGCGCGGCGCACCTGCTATCGCGGCGGATAAAGGAAAGAAGGAAGCGGTGCGGAACAGAGGAAGATGAAAGGAAGGTGGAAGAAGGCGCCGACAGGTGGGGCCCAGACGTCGGTGAAAGAGAGATGAGGGAAGGTAAGGCGGATTGGGCTGCTGAATTGGGCCGCGGGAAAAGAAAAGAAAAGAAGGAGAAGAGAAGGAATGGGCCAACTGGACTGGGCCGCGAGAAGAAAAAGAAAAGAAGTAGAAAAGAGAGGTTTGGGCTGGGCTGAAAGAAAAGAGTAGGAAAAGAAAAAGAAAAGAAAGAAAGATGCATGCACAATTTTATTTTGTAACTTTTATTAAAAATACTTTTAAAATTTTGATTCCTATATTTTTGGGTGTTACAAGGATGTAGCACCACAATCAACAAAGTCGAGCAAATTGCTTCCCAAATGGCATGGGACGACCAGGCCAACGTCAGTGTCCATTTTGGGGATGATGAGGCCAATGTCGGTGCCCAATCTTGGGACAATGAAGGCCCTCTGATTGGAGAAGGGGCTTGGGTAGATGGCGTGTGGATCGATCTGATAGATCCACACACTTTTGCTCCGAGACAAAACCGTTCAAGGTCGGAGTTTGATCCGGATTACATACCAAATCCATATCAGGTAATGACACAAGAGATTAAATCACACCAAGCATTTAGTATACATTTTCATAGACTATGCATATTGACTTGCCGAAACGTATGATCCGTGTAGGCTCCAACAGGAAGGAGTAAACGCCGATGCCAACCCCCAAGCCCCACAGAGGAAGAACTTGAAGACAATGAAAGCGCAGGCCTGGAACCTGAAACCACAACGTCTGGCAGCCAAAGCAAAAGGAAACGTGGTCAAGGAGGAAGAAACCAATATCCCGAAGTTGAATGGATTGTCAATGCAGTTAATGCAGCAGGCGAGCCCGTAGAGCCTCCTGAGGTGTCTGCAAAGTTTTGGAATGCCGTTGATGCTATAATCAGGACAAAGATAGTTTTGGATCCAACGATCCCCGATAGGAAGAAGGTTCTTGGAGGGAGGAAAGAAGCGATGTGGCAACTGTTGAGCCAAACATATATTTTGCCAAGAGGAACACATGAACAAGTAAAACATTATGCTAGGAAGATGCTGGTTGAAACTTTCCGCTGATGGAAAAGTGATCTGAATACCAAGTATGTCCAGCAGGACATAACACCATTTGTAGATTACGTGGAAATCACACGAGCGTAATGGGAAGAATTTGTTGGGTTGAAGACCTCTGAGGAAGCTCTAGCCCTAAGCTAGAAGAATAGAGAACTTGCATTAAGCAACATACATAGAGTTTGTCTTGGGTTGGGTGGATACCAAAGGCAGGTCGATAAATGGCGGATTGAAAGAGAGGTGACAGTACGTGCCAGGCAACACGACCCTTTTGAAGGCTTATACGAACGTGGTTGGCGGTGGCTTTAAGCAAGGAAGCCTAGGATAGTGGATGGCAAGCCGAAGTTTGACCAACCCGAGACTGAAGCCGTGGTAGAAAAAATGTACAAACTTGCCGAGCTTCAGAAGTGGGGAAACTTCAATCCAAAGAGGGACAAGGATGTTCTCAGTACAACCACTGGGTCTAAAGAGCATGGAGGTTGCATTAGAGGCTTGTCCTCTAAGTTGACCATCAAGGATGGGTTCCTGCAGGACCGAGCTAGCTACAGGTGGCATGACCGCTACAAGGAAGAATTGAAAGAAGCGGCAGAGAAAGCATTACAAAGTAAGTTTAGGGAATATTTCCAGGCAGGAGTTGCAGAGGAGCAGCGGTCCGGGATATTATGGATTAACCCATCGCAAGAGATGGGCCAAGCGAATACGGCATGTGCTCAAAGTAGTGTCGCATCTACAACAGCACAGCCATACCCGGTAGATTGCATATCCGTTACTACTCTATGTTTGTTGCTCTATCCGATAGGCAGAGCCAGGAAGACAAAGGAAGTTGACAAGGCCCAGGTGTATCCGGTTGGGGGCTTATTTGAGGAAAAACCGATCCTGGCCCTGTATGCCTGCGTACAAGTGGAGCAACTCTTGAAATCAAGCTACGAGGATAACAATATAGACATCCCCACCGTAGATGGCAAGAATTACCTTGGAGAATGTGTCAATGGTACCATTCTTGGTATAAAAGAGATATCGTACTGGTTGGTCGACAACCTTTGCCTGCTCCAGATTGTACCTCGCCAGCACCGCAATGACAACAACTAGAGGGGCAGCACTAGAGCATACTCCACCGGCTCCGCCATCACCACCAGCCCTACCATCGCCACTACCATGAGGCGCATCACCATCGGCCTTGACATCACCACCACCACGAGATGCATCATTGTCGGCCCCGCTATCACCACCGGCCTGGTTGCCCGATCACCACAGCATACTCCACCAACACCTCTATCACCACCGGCTCCAGTTGCCCGATCAATAGAGCATACTCCACCGGCTCCGCCAACGGCTCCGCCAGCACCACAACAACGACCAACGCACTTCCTGCATAGAGTGACATGGGCTTACGAGAACCAGCAGGAAGGGAAAGAGATTGCAGAAATATGGCACGCCGCAAATAGAAAAGACAAGTCAAACTCCAAGTTAAAGGACAAGTCAAAAGCTAAGTCAAAGGATGATTCCAATTCTAGTGCTAGCAGACGAAGGGGATTTTCCTTGCCCCGCACAGATACAGAGCACAACCAGGAAGTTGGGGTCAATACACTTCCAGATTTACCAGAGATACAGAGCACAACCAGGAAGTTGGGGTCAATACACTTCCAGATTAACCATACTGTCCTAAAATATTTGAGTACGGTAAACCATTTCTACTCGAATGGGCAATCACAATGGTTCCAAGTGAAATGCAAAGGATGCATAATTGGTACCTGAGGGCATGTAGGCTTGGGCTCCATAACCTATTCGCTCCATACCATCCGCAAGTATTTATACTTCAAGGTCTTGGCATCACTGATGTCTTGTTCGTTTTGACATCCACAACATGTTCAGCCTCGGTGAAATAGACATCGAAATGGTTAGACTCTGGTGGATGTAAGTGCCTCATCGATACTAATATCTTGCACGCTATGGCCTTAGTTTCTCTATATGGATATCTAATGAACTGTCACACATTCTGTTTCTATAGGATGCAAATATTTGATGAGATTATTACAGGTGATAAGGTTAGGTACCTTGATTCTATAGCTATTTGCGAGGAATGGCATGCCAACCCATGTAAGTGGCTAGACAACGATGATGCTTTCAAGGAGTGTGAAACGCCCAAATAGATACTTGAGAAACGAAAAGAATGTCACAAACAGACCATGAAGAGGGTTGCGGCCTACATAGGGCTTATGATGCTCGAATGGCAAGACCAGGCCGATATCATCTTTGCGCCATACCACATCGGGTAAGTCTAATTTTAATCTTTTGTTACAATATACACTTGCTCTGATCCATGTCTAAAATCGTATACAATATTTTTGCAGCCGTCACTAGATTGCTTTTATGCTAGACCCAAAGAATGGAAGAGTCATTGCATTGGACTCCGCGTGTGGGCCAAAGAGTAGATACACGGAATTCTTATTCATCCTCAAAACGTTAATGAATTTCTTATTTTACATAGGTACATCATGCTAGATTTTGCATAAAAGTATACATTTATAACCTAACTTCTCATTTCTTTGTTTTTTTAATCAGGGTTACGAGCATTACTGTAGACAAGGAGGACCTCACCTCGCCAGAAAGACAAAAAAATGTTTGTACGCACAAACTTCATGTACCACAAGCAACCTGCAAGTTCGGTGTACTGTGGGTATTACATGTGCGAGCATATGAGGGTGAAGGGGAGATACACAACTGATCCTAAACATGTATGGGGCTACTAATTATTAGGGATAGATATATGTGTTTTTTATTGTTGCGTCTATCTAACACTTGCTTAATTTTTTCGTGGATTTATTAATTACAGAATCAATAAAGGCGGCACAAGGGGGCCCTCCATAATAAACAACTCCTACATGTAGTTGCTGATTTATGTTGGTTCATTATGCATCAAGTGATCCACCCAAGGTGTACATTTTTTTCAAAAAGATCACGAATTAGCAATGGACCTCAAGCAGCGTTGGAAAATAGGAGAAAAATATGTATTCAAGCAATATTTTTAGTGATGTTCCCTAATGATGCACTGTAATGATATATGTGCATATATATATATGCTTAATTTTAATATGATTTAATTTATTATGTGCAATTATTTATATTCATGAAACATATTCCATGTCGATCACAATGACATTCAATCGCGCACAAGCTTGATAGGTCAAAATTGGCGGGAAACAAAATTTTGAAAGGTAGTGGGAAACATATTTGGAAAATTTAAATTCAAACCAGTCAAATTTTAGTGCGGTTGATAGTTCAAAATTGTCGAGAAATAAAATTTCAAAAGGTAGCAGGAAACAGATTGGGAAAATTTAAATTCAAATCAGTCAAATTTTAGGCGGGAAGCCCATTTCCAGGGGCGGGTCATGCCCTAACCCACCCCTGAAAATCGATTTTCAGGGGTGGGTTAGGGCATGACCCGCCCCTGAAAAGACCATTTGTAGGGGCGGCTCATAGTGTGACCCACCCCTGAAAATCGATTTCCAGGGGCGGATTAGGGCATGACTCGCCCCTTGAAATGGGTTTTCAGGGGTGAGTACATTACCTGCCCCTGCAAATAGCTATTTTTAGCAGCGGAAAGCAGGGGAGGATACCGCACCCACCCCTAGAAATGGGTTTTTACCGGTCCCTAAAAACATTTTCTGTAGTAGTGTACTCAAGATGATCTTGTTGTCATCTATTAGAGTATATTGCGATATCTCCGAATGTGGTAGATTAAGATCATGTAATCCCGGCTTGATTTATTGCTAAGGGGGGCTTTTCGCCCCCAAACAATGTACTTCTATATAATCCATCTACAAGACTCAGCAATACAATCAACAACTTCACCAATTCTCTATTCCTCACACACGATACCATGAGCTCAAGTTCTGATCTAGGGTACAAGACATCGCTTCTATATTGTGTGCTCCCAAGAGGAGATCGATCTCCATCAGGGGCAGCACCTTGTTTAGGTGACCAATCCTATTGACTCATCGTTGTTCGCATGCAAAAATGTCTCGGCATGGTTATTGAACTACACCATCAAGTTCTAGACATCGAGGACACGCTAGAAAATATTTGGGGCAACACAATTCAAAGCGCAAACAATGCGTGAAGAAATGAAGTAGCAAGAAAGTAGAACCAATAAGCTAGCTAGCTGCTGCTATCTGGTCAGAATCAGAGAGATGTAAGTACCAACTGATTTGCGAGGTCGATTGCTAAAAGGGAATCGGTGCTCGTAGCCTAAGAGGGGGAGGGGGTGAATTAGGCACTTTCTATTTTCCTTAGCCTATGGCTCAAGTTAGTTTGCACAAAACATAAACTAGATCACACTATCTAGATGTGGAACTAGGGTTCAACTATGTGAAAACCTCATCCTAAAAGAGTTTTGCAACCTATAGCCAATCCAAACAAGATACTAAACTAAACTAAGTAAGTAAAGGCACAAAGTATGAAATGTGGAAACATAAAGAGGGATGAGAGAAAGCAAACTCTTGACACATGATTTATCCTGTGGTATCGGTAGGCACTAAGCCACCCCTAGTCCATGTTGTTGAAGCAGTCACGAAGAGTATTGCTTCCCGGTCACCAAGTCTCTTTCGGGACTCCCCTTGACTTGCCACAAAGGCTCGGCCACTAAGGCTCACGCCAAGTTCCCCGGTCACCTTGATGCCGCCTTCACTATGGAGCTTCCCACGAAGGAGGGGGTCTCCTCGTCTCCTGTACAAAGCCGTCGCTACCGCTCCACACCAAGCTGGAGGGTCAATAACTTGCCGATGAGCCACGAAGACTCCAAGGGGATGGAACACCGAGATTACAGAGGTGGTTCACTCTAGAACCATGCACAAGGCACAAAACCCTTCTCTCACACTCTCTCTAGAGCTAGCCTAGCACTACACCTCACAAAGCTTGTTCTAAACCTAAGGATTTGATTAATGAGCTCTTTAGTTGGCTTGGAGAGCTTCAGCAGAGTTTCTGTAGCTTCTCACAAACTCCAGCAGCCTCAAATGACCCGGGGTGAGGCCTTATATAGGCTAGAGACTCACTCATAGGCGTTACATGCTTTTTCCAAGAAACGCATAAGCCGCCTCGACACATTCCCTGGCATCATCCCACACAGAAAGAAAGTTGGTTAAACCGGTCACATCCGTTGGTTCAACCGGTCACACTAGGCCCGCATGCTAGCCATTGAACTCCAACGTCCTCCTTCTGCTGATGTCATTCCAACGACACATTGCACCGATGGATGTCGGTTCAATCGGCGCTGAACACTTTGTCCCCCGAGCTCTTCTATTGCTTGAAATACTCTCTGCATACCATTGCACTGACGCCTCTGACCATAGCGTCGTTTTAACCGGTCACACTTGTGATTTCTATACTTGATTGCCAAGGCACTTGACAGATGCACCGACGCCTCCCTTCTTACGGTGTCAGTTCAACCAGTTCGCGAAGCTTGCATGAAAGCGGAAAAATCTATGAAGACGGCATGTTTGTCTAATGCGTTCGCAAATAGTTAGACCAAAATGCCCCTGCGTGGATAGTTATCCTAGTTGTAGTGTTAGGGTCGGGGGTATTTTTTGTCATTCACTGTGAACCTAGATATAGAGGTTAGTTGTCCTAGTTGTAGTGTTAGGGGTACTTTTTGTCATTCACTGTGAACCTATATATAGAGGGAAATGGCTGGTTAGATAGACGGTTCTGTGCCCCTTCCGGACCCTTGTTTAATTAATTTTGCATCTATCAAAGTGCTTGAGAGAAAGGAGGGGATGGAGAGGGTAGGCTGAGTAATTGTATCCTAATCTTCCACATCTAAAAGGGTGGATGATGGGAGGAGGTTAGATGGTCTTTTGTTTAAGTGAATTATTCATGCTCCAAACACATCATCTCCTTCTAGTATAGTGCTTTGTGTATTTTTGCTATGTTTGGAGCTATTGCTTCCCGAATTTGGTTCTTGCAAGGAGTAGTTTTTGTGCGATTTTCTTGAGGCATGTCGAATCTAGGACATATGCAATATCATCTAGGGTGATCCCTTTGCAAATATTTGCATGCCCTCTAGATTTAGAATTTCTTCCCAACTATCGAGTTCTTGTGTTCTTGGTCGAAATTCACAAATCCATGGTGAAGTTTTGCTATTTTAAGTACATCCAAAGACACACCAACTTGTTATGAAGCTTTAGATTGATTTTGTGGTGTTGTCTTAAATCTTTTGTGCCATTTTTGGGACGCTGTAGATTCCAAGCCTAGACAAGGGTTCTGGCCCAAAACTTTGAGGGAATCTGAGAGCTCGGTTCAGAGGTTACACTTTGAATCTTCTAGGTACCATGGACACATTGGCACTAGACATAATCTCTGGGCCAGCGGACAAAGAGCCCACCCCAGAGGTTGGACTAAATATCTAGGTCTAAACAGAACCTCCAGGGCTCCGTGACTTGTTTGACTTGACTTCTTCTCAGCTCTTTGGGCGCTTCCACTTTGATCCTAGGCTTTCCTAGGCATCGTTTCTAACTTCAGTAGGTCCGTCATGACTAGTGATCTTGGTAAATTTTAGAAGAGAGGCTCGTCATGACTAGGCAGAGGCTCTTTTGAAGAACTTTTTATTTTATCCCATTCACCCCCCCCCCCCCCAATTCTGGTCCAATTGAATTTCTAGTCAATCATGACTAATAACAGCCGTACTAGTGAATAATAGAGTTGTGTTGAAGGATTATTAATATTGTTATGTCACAATGGCAATTGATCAAAGGAGGCCCCTCAATTGAATAAATAGGCAAACAGGCCATGAGCATTAAAATTAAGGAACTTCTAGTTCCAAGTGTCATAAAGGAGATGAATGGCACTGTATAGGGTTTTCCCAGTTTATAGCTCTTTCATAATACTATTAAGAGGGGCTTTTCAGCTAGTAGCTTGATCTAGGAGCTAAGTCGTGATCTAGATGCACTAGTGAACAACTTGCACTACGAGGCAGCTCAAAGAAGTCATGGGAAGACCATACAGGCAAAGGATGGTAAAAAAGCTCAAAGAAGACCATACGAGGCTTCTTTCAGCTTCTTTGAGCTTATTCTCTCTCACAGAATACTATTGAACTAACCAAAATCTGCTGAAATCTGCATGCCGAACAAAGCTGCATTGGACGAGTCTCAACTAAAAAGGGGTCATCCGATTATCCAATGCCCTAGTTTTTACAGAGGCCCGCTAATCAGCGTGCGCTAGGAGCGCTTCCAGCACGTGATCTCCGACAGAAGGTGTATTTCCTTTTTTCGGAAAGACTTTTTCTCCGCAACTTTATTTTTTTTGGAAATTTATAACTTCTAAATATGACTTTTACGCATAACATTTTACACACACCTTCTGAGAGATAAATTCGCATCATAACTTCTATAATACATACAACTTTCACGTATAACTGTTTCTGAACAACCCTTTGAAAAATAAATTTTTAGCACAACATTGACGATACATACAATTTTAATGCATAGTTTTTTTAAATAATTTGTGGAGGACCATTTTTAGCAAAACTTGTATGATGTTATCTTTATCGGGAAGATTTCTCACACAATCTTTTTACACACAAGTTCATCATACAACTTCTGAGTACAATCCTCGATATACTTTTTGTAGTATGATTTTCACAAAAAAGTTGTCAAGAGAACTTCAAGACATAATATAACATAAAAAGGGAAAATCTGAAAAGGAAAATAAATGGTAGCACTTGCGGAACATAATGGAAAAATAGAAACCAACAAGAGAAAACAACTAAACACCTAGGCGATCACGTGGGTGGCTGGAGACAGCTCCATCGCGGCTGTTGCATCGCTCGCGCCGTAGCACGCGAGTGTAGAATTAGATTCTCGGTTCACTATGTCAATGACAGACATTAGTAATGGGCAAAGACGAACATTGGTAACGGGCAACGACAACGTTACCGTTTATGGGTTACTAATGACCAAAGCCCGTTACCAATTACATGCAAAAAGTAACGGACATCGTAGATAGTCTGTTACTAAAGGCCGTTACCAATCCCAACTTCCTCTTGCTCCCACTAGGCCTACAGTCCATAGTGGTAATGGTCTTCATATGAAGCCCGTTACCAATGCTATGTCATTGGTAACGGTCGGTCACCAAAGCCCGTTACTAATGGCCGTTACCATGACCCCTAGCGGCTGCACCCTATGCGCCCCACTGTCATAATTGGTGATGGGCATCACGTATGACCGTTACCCTTCAAGAGACATTGGTAACAGTCTTCACTTCCAAGCCCGTTACCACTAATTTGTCACTGGTAATGGGCTTCTACACAAGCCCTTTACTAAAGGCCGTTACCATTATCCCATACAGTTGCACCCTGTGGGGCCCTCTGTCAGAAATGGTAACAGTTTTCATTAGATACTTGTTACTAATGTTATTATAACGGTAATGGTGGAACCGTATAATCCTGCATAACACCACACTTAATAAAAAGTATATTGGCAAATAGTAAAAATATAGAACAAGTGATTAATGCATAAATGACTGTGATGAATACATACAATAGCTTTTTGTAGGTTTTTGCGTCACATATCAGGCTCATCATGTTGATTGCAGCGTTGAAACCACATAGCATGCTCCATGATGGTTGTTGAGCGCACTACGATACACAAAAAAGTTATGGCACATTAAATGGCATAAATTAAGGCAATACTGCATCGATGATGGAATCCTTCATTTCCTTGCTAGAATTACCTTAAAATTGGTCATATGCGTGAGTTTCGCTGTTGATCTGGACTTTGGTTTCGTTCCTTTAGTCTACATGTACTTTCCTAAGGCACTGCATGGAGCGGTAGTGATTAGCAACATTAAATAGTTAGAAAGTTTGCATATATAGAAACAAAGCTACAACAAACTTACCAATTTACAACTTGTTGGACATCTAGGAACTTTCGCTTCGGTACAATTTTCGCGGAGTCTATATAGAATACGAGATTCCACTTTACGATAATGACTACCAGCACCCAGTGGCCATCAGTGTTGTACGCTCCTACCACAAAGTCATTGTTCATAAGCTTAGCAATTTGATCTATGACATCATTGGACTTGCATTGGTTCCCCGTTGCCGAGAATAATTGTGGGTCCACAATCCAACATCTAACCCCATCTCTTTTGCTGTTTCATACAATTTCCTACATAAGAAATCAAATTGTCAGTTTGAACATTGTGGTAGTAATTAATGAAACTCTATTGTCAAGGAACTTACAATGAGAAGCACCTCAGCAAGCTTATGTCCAATGCGTCAAGGTTGAATAGGTCATACAAGTCACTGAACCATACATAAAATGTATCTTACGTAGATCCAAAGTGGCATGCCTGATATGATACACAAATGTTTTCGACAGCATTTGCACTCTGTATCATGTAGTGATTATGCAAGGCCACACATGACGGTCCAGCAGCCTTTAGATCCTCCTCTGATAGCATAGGCTCACCAAGCTTGTATTTAGTATTGACCTGAGTCCAAATGGACGCAACACATGCAGTTTTTCCTGTTTGAGGAGGAAGTGGTGGTTCTAGCCATGGAGCACCTGATGTCTCATTGTCATCCTTGTGAGGTGGAGGAGGTGGTTCTAGCCGTGGAGCACTTGATGTCTCATTGTCATCCTTGTGAGGAGGAGGAGGTGGTTCTAGCCGTGGAGCAGCTAATGTCTAATTGTCATCCTTGTGAGGAGGAGGTGGTGGTTCTAGCCATGGAGCACCCGATGTCTCATTGTCATCCTTGTGAGGAGGAGGAGACGACGAGGGTGACTTGCGGGGATTAAAAGCAATTGCAGATAATGTGGGGCTAGAGGTGGGAGGAGGCCTTGTCCTTGGGGGTATTAGGATACTTGACCTTGACCACTGTATCCGATGAAAACGAGCTTGACCAATGGTTGTGATCTCATCATTGCAGGGATAGGTAACTTGATGTGACTCGTATTGGCCCACACAGAAGAAGGTTGCACAATAGCATATCCTTGTTGTATAGGTACTGTATGGCACACCTTCTGACCTGGAAAGATAGTGCCAAATGAGAGCTCCATGTTATAGTTCATATCCATAAGGCTGCAAGTTGTGGGCTTCGTAAGGCCATTTATGGTGTTTGGTTCGAGTGATGGACCCGGTCTGTCCTGTTCCACCTTCCCACAACTACTCTTCCATCCTTGGTGGGAGCTGGGGCTACCGCCAGTTTAAGGAGGTATTGGTACTCCTGCACCTCTTAGCATCTCCACAACTCGCATGAATATTTCACCAACTATCTCATCCTTGTTCACATTACTAGATCTCTTTTTCTTCTTATACATCCTAGCATAATCTGGCCCAAAACCTATTAGCCAGCCAGATGAATTAAACACTCCTCAAACTCAACCTCGATGCTCAGGATTTTCAAGTGCCTGGGTGAGAACATCATTTTCCCTAACACCAGAAAAGGAACCATCACTAGCTTCAACTGTAATAGCTTTCACTTTTTCTGCCAAAGCGACACCGAAGGGGAACTGAATGATATATCTTGGCTTTCAGTCATCTTTTCTGACCTAGCCCGCAAATATGGCCTTGATCGACCAGGAAATTGCATCCAAGGGTTTTCTTTTCCTTCGGCGGCGTACTTTTCCTCCTCCCAATCCTTCCTTTTACGAGCATAACCTTTTCGGCTCATCTTCTGCGTCTTTGTGTGGAACGCTCTCATTTCTTTCATCTCCTGGCACTTTTGCTCAAAATATTTAGAATTGCTTATTTCCACAAACTGATACCATTTTTGTTGCTTCAGAAATGGATGTTTCACAAAGGGTGTCAATTCTTGCCTCACGAAATCAGTTCTTAAATGGGACTTGAAGCGTCGGTGCAATATCCCTATCTCTTTGATAGCTAACCTAATTGCCTTCTTACGATCCACACTGAACAGATTTCCTGGGTACTCTAATTTTTCCTCTATAATAGGGAAAATTATCTCTCCTTCGTCTCCTTTGGGATCGATTCAAGCTTCACATTTATTGACACCCTCTCCCGAGCAATGAGCCCAAAAACTACTACGAATCTATCTCTCGCAGCTTGTGGGACTGCCCAACCTTCGTCATCGATTCCAGTGGCGATGACCTTGTCTTATGTCCATTTGGTTTGTGTCCTTGGCTTGCGGGCTCAAGTACCACCCGCAGCTATCTGTGAGGACTACTCCAGCGCCGTGAAGACGAAGGAGGTGGTGAATTGTTGTCACTAGAGGACCCCAATGCAGACATCTAAATCAATAAGTTTGAAAATAAATTCTTAGAAAATTGATCAAATTACACTAAACAACAGCACTCAATACAATGTTTCCTTACAACTCAATGAAGAAATAATTTTGGTCCAAAATATCCCAATAACTACATCAGCAAATGCAATTGGTTCTCCTAATCAACTAAAATAGGTAGGCAAACGAAGAATGTTCATCTAAAATACATACACATCAAAGAATGTTCGTCCAAAATGGGAGAGAGACAGTAAGTCATATACACAAGCACCAGACTTCTACACTAGCATAGAAAGAATTATAGATACAGGAAAGAAACAATATAGATACATGAAAGAAACACATTCATTTAGTGAATATATAAAAATGCCTTGTTCTTATTGTCTCTGTTATAGCAATGCATTGAAATTTTAAGGAGGATGGATGATTGATGGAACCTTGATGAGGAGCGTGTAGGAAGGCCAGTGGGCATGACCAGAGTAGTGCCGGTGCGGAGGAAGGCCGGTCGGAGGAGTGCCAGCGCGGAGGAGGACCCGGCGTCGAGGCTAGCATTGAGGCTGGCGCGGAGGACTGCATCTGGAGGCCCTGACACAGAAGAGTTCTCACGGCGTGGAGAAGGGCACGACCGGAGGAGTCCCGGCGCGGAGGAGACCCAACAGCATGGAGGAGGACCGGCACAGAGGAGGTCCCGGCGTGGAGGCTGACGCGGAGGCGCAGAGTGTCGGTGCGGAGGCGGCCCTGACGTCAAGGCTGGCATGGAGGCCGGCGCAGTGGATTGCAGCCGTGGAGGCCTCGGCGCAGAGGAGTTCTGGCAGTGTGGAGGAGGGCACAACCGGAGGAGTGTCGGCGTGAAGGACGACCGGCACGGAGCAGGCCCCATCGTGGAGGGCGTCGCGGAGGAGAGCCGACGGCGCGGAGGAGGCCCCGGCGTGGAGGCCAACGCAGAGGCACAGGGTGCCGGCGGCGGAGGGTGGCATGGCAGTGGGAAACTGAGTTCGATTTAGGGCACGTGCAATTTGGATGAGGTGGACCTGCAATCTATACCCCAAAAGACATTGGTAATGAGCAATTTAGATCTACCGTTGCCATTGATTTGTCACTAGTAACAGACATCAATGTAGCCCGTTACCATTGATTTGTCACCAGTAAAGGTCTTTAAAAGAAGCCCATTACCAGTGAGTTTCTACATAGGGGGCTGCTTCAAACTGTCTGAAACAGTTCTGCTTTAGGTCGTCTGAAACAGAACCCTGCTACACATTGGCAACACCAACAATCCTTTTGTCCTAGGCATAACCACAGCAAATTTTTGACAAAATAGCTCAAGTTCATCAATGCACATCAAATTTGGCAAATTCACTCATGCTTATCAATGCAAATCTCATTTTACAAATTGACTCATTCTGATCAATACACATCTGATTTTACAAATTGACTCATGCTCATCAATGCACATCTGATTTAACAAATTCACTTATGCTCATCAATACACATCAAATTTTGACAACACAGCTCAAGTTCATCAATGCATATCAGATTTGACAAATTCACTCATGATCATCAACACACATCAAATTTTGACAACATAGCTCAAGTTTGTCAATGCACATCAGATTTTTTCAAATTGACTCATGCTCATCAATATACATCTGATTTGACAAATTCACTCAAGCTCATCAATACACATCAGATTTTACAAATTGACTCATGCTCATCAATACACATCAAATTTTGTCTTAGCTCAAGTTCATCAATGCACATCACATTTTCTTATTCCTTGCTTTTCGAACATGGATTGTTTCCTCGTGGCCAGTTCTTAGGTATGGAGTTTTATCATGTGGTGAGAGTCGTGGCATGTACATAGTAGCAAAGGAGGGTATTTCATCAAATTGATTGTACTCCTCCCTCGTCAACCACATTGGGAACACCAACAATTCTTTTCTTCCCAGGCATAACCACATGTCAGTTCTTCTTTCCAAGGTCAGGCACATAAAACACTTGTTGAACATCCATGGCAAAGATGAATGGTTCAGTTCTATAGCCGACGTTTTATAAATCAACACTAGTGAACCCATATTTGTCATGTGTCACGCCTCTTGCCCCATTTACCCAGCGACATTGAAACAGGGCAACCTTGAATCCCACATAATTCATCTCCCAGATCTCCTCTATTTGACCATAGTACATGCCCGTTGCCATGTTGTTGTCCATAGCATCCACACGAACACCACTATTTTGGTACATGCTTTTAGCATCCTGGTCTTTAGTGTAAAATGGGTATCCATTTATATTGTATATCCTTGGTAAGTGGGAATTGTGAATAATGGGCCTGTTGCTAGTTTTCTCATTAGATCATCATCGGTTATAGGTCTACTCACATTTTGGTCGATCTCGGAACCAAATGGTAAAGCTTTGCATATGCTTGTTTGCAATCCAAGAATCATTCCAGTTAGGATTCTCATCACGGAGATGTTGCATGTGTTCACCCACATACGGTGCAACTACATTGGTCTATTGTAGCACAACAAAATGAGCTTGGTTGAATGCCTTCCAGACTGGAGTTATTGATTTTTTACCCAAACTCACTCCTGCAAGTCTGCCTCCATGCCGTGAACGAGGCACACCAATGGGGTTCTGGGGGTCAATATAACCCATGGTCGGCCCACTCCACAGCTTCTGTTGTCCCATAACCACGAAAAATGTATCCCACGGGAAATGAACGATTACATATCTATGATTTAAGGAAGCAATAGAACCTCTCATATGGAAACATTTGATGCAGATATATTGGACCAAGGAAGAATATCTCCTTCACTAGATGTGCAGTGAGATGGACCATCAGATCAAAACAATGATGGAGGGAAAGTTGCCTCAAGAAGGCATAGCGTCTCATATTGCCTCCTCTCTAGCTCTAAGAGTGAGTTCTCATCAATTGCCTTCTGCTCTATTGCATTGAAGAAAAAGCACAAGCTCATGATAGCCTCGGAAGTCTGCACTAGTAGGATGCCTCTAATTGCTACAGGAAGCAGAGCTGTCATCAACACACGGCAATCATGAGACTTCATCATGTGGAAATTCAATTTGCAATATTTCACTGACACAAGCCTTTTGAAATTGGATGAGTAACCTGATGGAACTTTCAAACCATGCAAAAACTCACAAAATTCTTTTTTCTCCCTCTATGATAGTGTGGTAGCCGCTACACGAAGGTCCTTCCCAGTGTCTGTAACCCTTGCATAAAGCTCTGGTCTGGTGCCCATCGCTTCAAGATCAGCCCTTGCATTCTCATGATCCTTTCCTTTTCCACTCTGTTGTAGCAAAGTGTTACAGAGGCTCTCACATACATTCTTCTTTAAGTGCATATTGTCAATTGAGTGGCGAACTTCTAATACTTTCCAATACTCCAGCTCCCATAGTATTGACTTATATTTCCACATCCCAAATGCTTCTTCTTCACCATCTCGTTTTCGCTTGCCAAGAATCTCTTTTCTAGCTGCTAACTCCTTGATAGTTGGGATGCCTTCCACCTGATGGTGGATCTCAAATCCAGACACATGCTGAGTGTTGTCCGTGTCTCCTTTTTCCCATCCAATTGACAGTCCATCTTCCGGTATGTGTGTTTCTTGGGAAGGAAGCGTCGATGCCCCATATACACGAACTTCTTCGAGTTTGGCAATCACAAAGAGCATGTATCCTCCAAGCAATGGGGGCAAGCTTCAACCTTTTTTTTACTCCGCCCTGACACGTTACGATGTGCTAGAATATCATTGATAGTTGTGAACAACATGCCATGCAAGCGAAAGTCCTCACGCTTAAACTCAACCCAAACATCCACACCAGGTCTCCAAAGTTTCTTAAGATCATCAACCAATGGCCTAAGGTACACGTCAATTCTGTCATGAAGTTGTTTTGGTCCAGATATTAAGATCGACAATTGCTGACATTTTATAACGCAATCACCAAGTATGGACACAGAATCCATTCTCCGGCAATGGCGCCAAAAATGCTTGTTGGTATTTCTTACGTTACAGAAGGATCTGCAAGCGCACGGAGTACTGTTGTAGCATTTTACCCGTGAGTACTGGGTTGTATTTATATTTTCGCAGGGAAGGCAGCGGTTATTGGAATAGATTAGTAGGTTGATTAGTTCTAGCATGGATATTCAGTTGAATAAACAGGGGGTAAGATAATATATGGTAGAGAGGTAGTGTGACACGCAAGTTACTCAAGCTCTAACTCTAAGCAAAGCTTACAGGAAGGGAGAAAGGAAGAAGAAAGCTAATCTAGGAACTTATGTACTCCTAACTAAGCATACAGTTTATACTATGCACTCATATACATACACACGATTAGGATCGGGCTATAGGCCCCCAAGCACCACCGGGAGACCGCACAAGAAATGGCAAGGAGGCCACTAGTTCTTCACGGCTATTTTATGCACCTCCTACAGCTACTACATGAACGGGGAGGGTTACAATGGATGGACAGTGTTGTCACCACCTGCCGCCTACCTCATCTAACCATGGTATGAGCCGCATCGAGCAACACTAATTAGCTCAGACACCACGTCTACACTAACGAGCGATACTCTAATGCCCCAAGCAGAGCCCCCACCCTTTGGATGGACAAACATTACATTAGTGCAAACATACGTATACTAGAACCGATGTCGTAGCCTAGATGTCTTACCAGGTCTAATCATGAAAGATATAAGACCTAGATATAAACTAAGCATAGCACACATATCTAAATGCACAGAACATGAACTATACGAATACACTAAGCTAGAAGATAACTCTATTGAGGAATTCCGAATATTACAAAGGAGAGGAAGAGTAAAACTCATACCGAACACTCCTAGGCAAGACTCGGGAACCGAAGAAGAGCTACTTCACTTACACTCCACTATCCTAAAGACTAAGCAAGAGAGGAACTTGAGAGAGAGAAACTTGAGGTGTGTCTTCTATTGTAGCACCCCCCCCCCCTTATATTTATAGGGGTGAGTGAGGAGCTCCACGGCCATGCAACCTGCCCCTAGCACCTGGAGCCGCCGTTGGGAGCCAATGAGGAGTATACACGTGGAAGAGGTAAGGTGGTGCAGCCTGGCCTGGTTCGGCCGAACCAGGTTTGGCCCCCACCGCCTCCAGCTTTGTCTGTGAGGCTGTCATGTTGGGGTCTGTCCTAAGTCGATTGCACCTGTTGGTGGGCCCTTTGACCATGGAAGGCCGAATGGCGCGCTCTGATTGGTCAATGCCATTTGCCTTGGATTGAAGTGCTTGTTTACACTTGACTTCTGCTCAATTTCCCTGCATTGCAAATTCTCCAAGGAAAATGTGGAAACAATATTATTCTAGACAAATATGCAAGTTAAGTATGCTAGTCATTCCAATTTTTTGATCAAATTGATGCCGAAATTGGTCTGTACCGAGTGTGTAACACCCAAAAATATAGGAAATAAAATTTTAAAAACATTTTTTATAAAAGCCACAAAATAAAATTATGCATGCATCTCTCTCTCTTTCTCTTCTCCCACTCTCTTTCAGCCCAGCCCAGAATCCCTCCTCTTTTCTTTCAGCCCGGCCCAAACCTCTCTCTCTCCTCCTCTTCTATTTTTCTTCTCCTCTCCCCGCGGCCTAACTCAGCCGGCCCAAACCGCCTCACTCTTCCTCACCTCTCTCTCACCGACGCGCTGGACCCACCTATCGGCACCCTCTCTCCCTTTCCTTTCTTCTTCCTCCCGCTCCTCTCTCTTTCCTTTCCGCCGCGACACCAGACGCGCCGCGCCGTCGCCTGTCGTCCGCGCCTCCCTCCCCTTTTCTTCCTCACCCCGAATCCAGTTCGCCCCCGCGCCCGTCGCCGCGTCTCCTCCTTCCTTCCCCGCGACGCTGGCCTGCCATAATGTCCGTGGTACGCGCTCTGTCAACCTGCCTCTTTCCTTCGTAGGCGCCCGCTGCAAATCCGTCGCGTGAGCCGCCGCCTTCCTTTCACCGGCAACTCCGCCTCCTCTCCTCCCCTATAAAACCCGCGCCCGAGCCCCGCTGCTCAGCACCTGTCTTACACCCGAGTCGAGCTATCCGTCGCCGCCGCGCCGTCGACCCGCTGTCCCGCCGCCCCTCCGTCGACCCGCCATCCCACTGTTTCTCCAACGCCTACAACCCCCGCCGGAGTTCCACAAGGTGGTGAGCACCAAGCTGCCCCCGTTTCTCCTCTCTCTCTCTCTCTCTCTCTCTCTCTCTCTCTCTCTCTCTCTCTCTCGCTCTGTCGCGGCCCCAGTTGCTCGCCGGAGCTCTATCTCCGCCCGCCGCCGTGGCTGCTGATCTACGGTCGCCGAACGGCCGTTCCGTGACCCCCACCACTTTCGCCGTTTCGCCCTCTCTCTCCCCGGCCTAACCCTGGCTTGAACCGAGCCCCGGAGCACCGGATTCGGTGAGCTCTGGCCGTCCGCCGCCGCCCTCACTCGCTGCCGGCGCCCAGCGCCGTCTATCGATTCGCCTGACCCTAACTCTGCGAGTCGACCCGAGCCGGCCCTTACTCTGCCGCCCGATCTAGATATAACGGCCAGAACAGATCTGAGCCGCGCACGAGCCGCCGCCCTCGCCCGACCCTTACCTTACTGCCCGATTCTGATCCAAGGGACCAGATTCGCCCGACCCTAGCCGTCCCTGGAACCTTTGCAGAAGAGCTCCTAGGCTTTCCAGAAATCAACCCGCAGTCCAGATCAGTAGAAAAATAATTAGAGTTAGGTCCTTTCTTTTCTGTCCCGACCCCTGACCTTTCTAGAATTAGTACCCGCCGTCCAGGACCTCCAGTTTTGCACCCAGACCCTCTGTTTAAGGTTTAATTATGTTTTAGCCCCTGGTTTCTTCAGATCTAGCCTTTGGAAGTTCAAAACTCTCACAGATAGGTCCCTTGATCACTGCTTTAGCCATATCTTCATCGTTTCAACTCCGATTTCAGCGATTCTTGTGCTCACGCGATCCTTGCATCATGAACTACAATATTATCATCTTTTTACTCTCTGTTTGTACTGTTTATTGTACTATTTCTTATTTGTTTGTGTATGCTTGTTTGTGTGATCGCGTAGACAACGTGACGTTCGAGCAAGACCAAGAGAAAGCTTACGAGGAAGAGAATCAACAGCTGTTTGAGGAAGGCAAGTGGATTTCCCTCCCCTGCATATTCTATTTTATCCCAACAACAGCATGATAATTCACTTTATCTTAATATTGCTTTGCATAAACTTGATGGGTCACCTATGCTAAGGACATACCTAGTCTTTTACCCAAAGCCTTGAATCACCGGGGTTTACTATTCATGTTGGGTAGTCACGCTTAGTTGCAAACTTTGGGAAAGGTGTTGGTTTACTCTTATGATAATTATGATCACGTTTCATAATGTTGTTATACCGCGTAATTTCAAGATCAACTTTGTTTAATGGGAACATGGAGAACCACCCAAGTGAACAGTGCAACCACAAAGTCATATGGCTCTGACCTTAGCCAATTAATTAGATGTGTAGTTAGCTGGTGGCCTTACTGAAATGGGCAAGGAGGAGGTCAGTGATAGGGGTCATAGCCCGGTCCTCTTGGGGTAGCTGCCTTTGCTAAGGAGCTGACCATTAGGGAGGTTTATGGACCACACTGCTACTGAAACTCTAGCGGGCTGCCTAGCTCTCGACATGTCTTTGTAAAGGCTTCGTAGTGTCCCCTCGCCACTCACCTCGGAAGTGTTTAAGGGCCTTGCAAACCCAGGCGACTCAGGGGAACATGATTTGTGGGGAAAGTGTACAACCTCTGCAGAGTGTAAAACTGTTATAATAGCCGTACTCACGGTTAAGAGTGGCTTGGACCCTCACATGATAATGAAACTTGAAGATTAATTAAATTGTGGTTCTTGGTTTATGTTTATGTTGTTGGTACCTTTAAGTTTTTGCTAAAGTGGGATGGTATAAACTTAAACCTAGTTAATAGATGCTTGCTAATAAATACTTGACCAACTAAAAGTGTTCGCTGCTGTAAACCTTAGCCTATCCTTGATGGCATTGCATATTCTCCCCCACTTGCTGAGTACCAACCATAAGAGTACTCACCCTTCCCCAACTGCTATTCAGAACAGAACTTTGAAAAGGAGAACTTCGACGACTTCGAGGAGTTCTAGGCATTGCGTTCACCAGTCATCTCCTGTGGAATACGGAGTTGTTGCAGACTTCATTTAGGGTATATCGGTGTATCATTTAAAGACCTTTGTGTCTCTTTTATTCAGAGTGTAATATTGTTAAATACTTTATTTAGTTACTTTTCGAGCATTGTCTTTGATATATTACACTTGTCCGTCTATCATGTGTGTGTGAACATGATCCTGGCGCACACATGAGATGCATCTTGTTCTTTCTAGAATCGGGTGTGACAGAGTGTCACCAAGAACCCCCAAGCTGTCATTTGCTCATCCTGAGCAAAACAGCACAAATCAGGTTGTTGATCAAAAAATTGTTAGGCTCGTTACCTGTTGTCGTGTCTAGTCTTGAGGCATAGATGATCTCCTTGAGATTGAGCATGGTTGGCATGAGTACCCGGCCCTTGTTACCTTCATCATCTATGGGGCTTATGAACTTTCCCTCATCTTGAGCTGTTGAGAGTTAGAACAGTCGACAGAGCAATACTTACCTTCCCTTTGCTCAACAATCCATCTGGAGGCTTTTCTTTTTGGAAATAGTAAAACAAGACTAAGTTCCTCGAATGATTCTCTTGGATCACTCAATGGTGTATGAATCCTTACCAAGGCACTTCTCCCATCTCAAAGCTTTTGTGGAGCTCAAGGTACGGAATGGATGAAGCATACCTGCATTTCATATATTACCAAGACAAAGAGTGGATCCATGGAGAAAACAAGTCATATCCCAAGATCAAAGGTGCATGTGTGTGCATGGGTGAAAGGTATGACTACTCCACTTAATTTGTGATCCCTCTCTCCCCTTTATTTATTTTTGTATTTTCCTTAGACAGAGCTATCCCCCTTTTCTTCTCTTTTTCTTTGGGTCATGCTTCTTTCGCATGCCATCTTTTTCTTTCTCTCTTCTTTTTTTTAGGGATAACCAAGCCTAATTTCTTTTTTCAGGGATAAAATGAGGAGAGATCACAAACTTCATGGAGCATTTATTTGGTGGATGGATGGATTTGCTAATTCCCAGTGTAGGAATGTCACAATGGGAGTAACGTGTACGTGATATTGATCAAGAGGATATGAAAAGCATCTCGCTAGGGTCACAATAATTTGACAAAGCTCAATGAAATAGCAAGAAGCATATGTGTAATGTTTTTCAATGGATATAACATATGTGTCGGTGTTTTACTGGCAAGCCCACTAAGGGATACCTCCGAGGTGGTAGGTTGTAGGTAGGGTGTCGCCGAGATCAGGAACTCAATGGCGCAAGGAACACAAAGCTTTAGACAGGTTCCGGCCGCAGTACGCGTAATACCCTACGTCCTGTTGGTTTGTATTTCCCTGGAGGTTATGAGATATGTTTTGGAGCGGTCCTTGCCCGCCCTTATATATGCCGGGGGGGCAGGGTTACATGGAAATCCTAGTCTGGTACGAGCTTAGGAGTCCTAACCGAGTACTTTCGGGTAGTTTCCTTCTATACTGACTAGTTGTACTAGCTCACGAGTACTGTACATGTGGATAAGGTATGGGACACGCCCCACCCCTTACTCTAGAATGTTCTACGCCACGTGTGCAGCCCCGGTGCCCCGGGTCTGACAAGCCCCCGAGCTCTTCATAGCCAAGTACTGCAGGCTTCGAGTACTTCTGGAAGTCATCCTTCCATTTCTGCCGAAACTCCGTCTTGAAGGTGTCTTTCGAGTACTTTCCTTGGCTGCTCGAGGCTGTGAGGTGCTCTAGCCCCGAGTGCTTTTCAAGTCTTCTTTCTATGGGGTGCGATGCAAATCGCACTCCATATGGAGTAGCCCCCGAGCCTTAGGTTGAATCGAAGAATCAGGCTGAGGGTCTCATTAGTCTTGAATCTTCATCTTATCTTACAAGCATTTTTGAAAAATAAGCCATTGATGACACGTGTCCCGCAGCCCCCGAGCCTTGAATCCAAATCCCAAGGTTTTGAAAAAGGATCCTAAGCAACGTGGCATGCTGAACAGTGTTTTGTACAAAATTCCTGTAAAAAATAATGTACATTAGTAGCGGTAGTGCGATCTGCCTTGATGGTTTCTCCTTGGAAATCAATTAGTTCAAAATTTGAAAAACCCTTTTTTCGGGAGCCTATCCCTGAAAAAATGGTTAAACAAATAAACTCCCCAAAATCCTCCCGGAATAACCTCTCAAAAACAAATCACACTTTTTTAAGGGAAGTGAACTTTCGGCTTTAAACAGTAGATCTGGCTGCCCGCTGGTCTATTTAACCGCGCGGTGACTCTAGGGTTTTCACCCACTCAACCTCTGCCTTAGCCATTTTGCCTTCTCATCTTCCTTCGCCGCCATCCCTTTAGATCTAGGTTTAGCGCAGTTCTTCAAGCTAGCTCCCCCTCTTCCACATTCAACTAGTCGGAGATCCCGCCTGCGCACCCGCGAATCCCTCCTTCCGCGAGCCCCCGAGCGTACGCGCATGAAGCGGCTCGTGATTCACCAGATGGGGAACAAGAGGCAAGCGAGCAGAGGGAAGAAGGATGAGTCCCCGACCGGCGACTGGGAAAAGAGTAAGTGTACCCGAGCTGACCTCCTCAATCTCGTTGCTCAGGGCCTTCTTCAACCGGAAGAAATGGTCCAGTGGAAAGTCCCTAAGCGCGAGAGAATCCCGCAAGAAGATGTAAATCAAACTGTTTTATTCAAACATTTTGTCGAAAGGGGACTGGCCCTCCCCGCTTCCGATTTCTTCCGCGGCCTCCTTTACCACTGGGGTATTTAGATCCATCATCTGAACCCTAATTCCATTATCCATCTTTCCATTTTTGTTCAATTTTGCGAAGCTTTTCTAGGCATCGAGCCCCACTTTGTTCTCTTATGTTACTTCTTCCATCTTCGCTACCAACCCTCCGAGGAGCGACAGTATCTTATTGGCGGAGCCGGCCTCCAACTCAAACAGGGGAAGGGGAAGGAGTACATCGAGTACTCCCTTCCCACAAACCACTCGGGTTGGAGAGCTCGTTGGTTTTACATCGGAAATCACGCGTCCCCACTGCCTGAGAGAACCCCAGGGAAGGTGGTGCAGCGGTATGAGTGGAATGATAAGCTCAACGACTTCGAGATGCTCCAAGTTACAGAACTGCTCGAGAAGATCAAGGAGCTCAAGGATGCTGGTGTGACTCGGGCGTGTGTCCTCGCCACCATGTACAAGGGGCAGATCACGCCGCTGCAGAAGAGGGACCGATTTGGGTTCGAGTACTTGGGAAGTAACGACCCATCTCGTATGACTACAGAAGTCCTACCCTCGAAAACGGCTCTTGTCCGAGTTCAGCGAATGCTCCTTGATGCCCACACAGTAGACTACATCCTGCAGCTGTTCAGCGCAAAATATCCGCCAAAGCCGATGAGTGGTGCTGTACTTCGAGTAGTTGTTGTAACTTGTATTTGAAGAACTCATAACTGATTCTTGGTCTTGTGCTGCTCTATCTTGCAGGGACATGTAGACTTATATCACTGTCCGGCCCCAAACCCCGATGTACCTTGCGCCGATCATCTCAGGCCAAGTGTGTTTCGGAAGCCCAAGATCAGCCAATTAGACCGCGATGCAGTTACTGATGAAGATCTGACAGATTCTGATGACAATGTTCCTCTGGCAGACATCTTGAAGAAGTCGGGGAAGGACTCGAGTACCAGCTTCAGATGCCAAGCCATCCGACCAAGCCACGAGCGTCGGTGTGGAAGCGCAAGGCGATCCTTGGCGGGGATTCGGATGAGAACCCGAGGTAAGTCCCTGTCTCGAGTACTTCCTTTGATGACTTTTGGCGTTTTTCCTTTGAAATTCCTCTTGTTTCTTCTTTAGTCCTACTGCCTCTCCCCTGTCCAAGTGTCACAAGGACAGGGGAATGCCCGAACTATCGAGGGATGATGCCGCACTGGAACCGAACGTCCAGCACGGTGCGGCGGACCCTTCTGCTGTTGACGCAATGCCAAACCTGAGTGGTTCTGTCTCGGTGACTACCCCACCAGTTCCATCAAAGGAGCCAGCTGGTGGTTCGGGGAAGGGAACTGCTCGAGGGTCGCGGCTCACGGGCCTCAAGAAATTGGTGACCAAGAGGTCATCCACGTAAGTCTCGAGTACCTCCACTTGTAGTTTTTGTACGAATCAACTTGTTGAGTAGTGAAACTATGTTTCTCCATTTTTCCAGCCCGTCCTATGCTCTGGACTTGGGGGATCGAGAAGAGGTCACCGCAACCAAAGCCCCCGAGCCAGAGAAGGACATGGAAATTGCAACGTTGGATGCAGATGCACCTCCTCCTCCTCCATCTCCTCCGGCCACCCATCATGAAGCGGAGAAAGAGTCAATGCCGGCTACAGGGGATGCGGAGCGGGTAGATACGGAGCCGCCGGCGACCGAGCTCCTTGAAGGTGAGCCCATCGTGCCACCTCGCCCTCCCGGTTCTAAGCTGCCAGTAGCGACACTCGTGACCGTGGGCGTGGTGGTAGGTGAGCTGTCCCAGGACTCAGGCGCTCAGGATGCGGCTGCCACGAGTGTTACAGATCCTAGCACCAGCATCACCCAGACCACGGGCACAGCGGGCCCTGGTGCAGGGGATGTCGGTGCCGCGGGTACGTCGGAGCCCAGCACTGTCGCGGTAGATGACTTGGTGGAGGACCCCTATCTCACTAAGGAGAAAAGGGATCACCTCCTTGATGTCTTCAAGGATTTGTATGAGTTCACCACAGTAAGTAATCATCTTCTTCGAGTAGTTATACTTTCCTCTATTTTTATCTGATGAGTACTGACTGCTTTCGTGTGTTGTAGAATGTAATGGACCGCTCCCAGGAAAAGTCAGACAGACTGAAACTCCTCCAGGACGGCCAGTTCCAGCTGTAGGAGAAGGACCACTAGATCTCTGAACTGCAGAAACAACTCAAGCGGCTGGAGGCAGATCATGGGAGCGAAGCTTTGGCATTTAAGGACACCTTTGAAAGTCTCAAGAAGGAGAAAGCCCAGCTTGTTGAGAAGAAAAAGAAGGAGGCCAAAGCGCATAAAGGTAATTCGCTGCCCCGACTTGTTATCCCATATCTTGTATGTTGTTCGAGTAGTTTCTGAAACTATCTTGAATACTTCTTTTCTTCTCTTGCGCGCAGAACTGAAATCCATATTGCAAAAGAAAGATAATTTAATTATAGATCTGAAGAACCTTGTTTACCATGGCGCAGATGATGTCGAGCGTCTGCAGCAGATCCTTAAGGACACTGATGTCTAGTACAAAGAAGCCCTGGAGCAGATCAAGAAGATACACACGGACCAACAGCAGAAGGAGAAAGAACTCGAAGACTTCAAGTCTGCTACCCAGGCCGTCATGGAGATGGTGGACCTCGCCGCGGAGAATGAAGCTGGAGAGCTATCACTGCTGGAGAAGCTTCGTGCGACTCCCCAGAAGGTTGCCGGCTACATCGCGGAGGCCGCCAAGACCTACATCACCCATGCGCTCGCCCTTGTAAAATCATATTGGCCGAAGGCAAAGCTGGAACCACTCACCAAGGGGATGGTGGCCAACTGCTCAGTGGAGTATCGTGAAAAGTCGAGCCCATCGCCGACAAGATTGCCGAGAGCCTCGAGCAAGATGGTTAGTTTGTAGTAGGAAGTGATGTGTAAAAAACATCAATGCTACTTGTTTAATATGTATATAATGTTGCCTGTTTGATCTTTTCATCAGCTTTTATCTTTGTGAGATGTATGCTGTGATGATCTTAGGACTTAGAGTAGGAGACGTTTGGGTTAGAACTACTCCAGGAGCATCGGCTTGGATGTAGTCGATAACTTGACGTTCCACAAGGTTGCTCGTAGAGCAAAGGACTTAGCTTGGATTTATCCGACCGAACGGTAAGCAAAGCTCGCCTGTAGGCTAAGGAGCCTTGAACGGTCTTAGTTGTCATCCTGCGTGGTAGCAAGGTATAACTTAGCTGTGTAACGGGTTTGATGACCCCTTCGGCGGGTGCCTTAACGCTCTCTATCGAGTGGTCGTAGCAACGGCCGGAATAAGGAAGTATCTTAAGTACTCGATTTTGAGCAACTTTTTAGACGCAAGTGCTCATGGCGAAGCCCCCGAGTATAAGTAGTCCTTAAAAACACTTATACACGTGACCAAGCCCCCGAGCGTAAGCAGGCTAAATACAAGTATTCGTGACTAAGCCCCCGAGTATAAGTAATCATTTGGAACACTTATACTTGTGGCGAAGCTCCCGAGTTATAAAAGTAGTGAAATTACTACGAAATCAACTCTTTATTAATGCTGACATGCAACTGGCGAATATTTTACAAATTCTACTAGGCGTAGAATTTCCGGAGATGCTCTATGTTCCAGGAGTTTGGAACTTCGTAGCCATCAGGGTACTGCAGGTGATACGACCCTGGTCTTGTGATTGCGGAGACGATGAAAGGGCCTTCCTACCGGGAGTTGAGCTTGTGTAAGTTTGTCTCATCCTGGATGCGGCGAAGGACCAGATCACCGATGTTGAATGACTGCTCGTGTACATTGCGATCGTGGTAGCGACGGATGCCCTGCAGATAGCGGGCTGGCTGCACAAGTGCGCTGCATCTGGCCTCGTCAAGTGAATCCAACTCCAGCTGCCTTGCTTCATCCGCTTCTCCCTCGTCGTACATCTCAACTCTGGGAGAACGCCATGTGATGTCTGCAGGTAGTATAGCTTCTGACCCGTATACGAGGAAGAACGGGGTGTGTCCTGTGGCTTTCGACGGCTGAGTTCGAAGCCCCCAGACGACATGAGGTAGTTCATAGATCCACTTGCCACCCTTCTTGCTGTTCTCCTCATAGAGCTCTTCTTCAGGCCATCCAGAATCAATCGGTTTGCTCTCTCGACTTGTCCATTGGCCCTTGGATGTGCGACTGACACATACTTCACCTCAATCCCATTGTTGTCGCAGAATTCCCAGAACTGATTTGCAGTGAAGCCCAGATCGGTGATGATGGTGTTGGGATAACCAAAGCGATACATGATGTCCTAGATGAAGTCGACCGTCCTATCTGGATTAAGCTTGGTGATCAGCTTGTACTCGATCCACTTTGTAAACTTGTCGATGGCCACCAACACGTGTGTGAAACTACCCGGAGTGGTAGTCAAAGGTCCGATCATGTCGAGGCTCCGGCACGCAAATGGCCAGGAGGGCGGTATGGTGATGAGGTTGTGTGCCGAAACATGTACCTGCTTGCCGAAGAATTGGCACTTCTGGCACTTCCGTACTATGTCCTCGGCGTCAGAAACTGCTGTTGGCCACCAGAAACCTGCCTGTAAGCCTTCCCTACTAGTGTCCTGGACGCTGCATGATTCCCGCAAGAGCCTTCATGTATCTCGAGTAGTATGTAGCGGCCCCAGGCCCTCGGAACGCACTTCATGAGTACTCTGGTGCTAGCTCCGTGCTTGTATAGTTTATCTCCCACGATGACAAGGCCCTTGGCACGTCTCATGATGCGAATTGCTTCTGGGCTCTTCTTATCCATCCAAGGAGGTAGCTTCTTCTCCTTGATGAAATCAATGAAAGTCCCTCGCCAATCGACCTCTGACATCATGACCTCTCGACTGGAATCCAGTGGTCCCAAGGCGGTGGTACTCTGACTCGTGATCTTGATCGACAGCTCTTTGAGTTCTTGGACGAGTACTCCTACTGGGACTTGGGCTCGAGTAGATCCAAGCTTGGAGGGTACATCTGCTCCAACGCTGTTGTCCCGGACGACATGGTGAATCTTCAGGCCAGCAAATTTATTCTCCAGCTTGCGCACTTCCATAACATATGTGTCCATCTCTTCCTTCATGCAATCCCACTCCTTATTGACCTGCTGCACAACTAGTAGAGAGTCGCCATACACGAGTAGTCGCTTGATGCCCAGGGAGATTGCTAGGCGGAGCCCGTGTAATAGCGCTTCGTACTTGGCCTCATTGTTGGACACCTTCCAAAGGATTTGCAAGACATACTTGAGTTGTTCACCCTTCGGAGAGATGAGAAGTACTCCAGCCCCGCCGCCCTCAAGCTTGAGCGACACATCAAAGTACATCGTCCAATGCTCTGGTCGGCTGGCTAGTGTTGGCACTTGATTTTCTCGCCACTCGGCCATGAAATCAACCAATGCTTGGCGTTTGATGGCAGTTCTTAGCTTGAAGTTGATGGAGAGAGCTCCCAGTTCTAGTGCCCACTTGGATATACGACTAGTGGCATCCCGGTTGTGGAGTATGTCCGCCAACTGAAAATTAGTAATAACTGAGATCTTGTACTCGTCGAATTAGTGGCGGAGCTTCCTTGTTGTAACAAGTATTGCGTAGAGTAGTTTCTGAACTGGAGGGTAGCGAACCTTCGATTTAGAGAGTACCTCGCTGATGAAATAAACTGGCGTCTGCACTCCGAATGCATGGCCTTCCTCGTTGCACTCCACCACAATTTCCATGCTGATGACATGAGTAGTTGTTGCGATGTACATCAGCAAGTTCTCGCCTCGACGTGGTGTTGTGAGAATAGGGGGTGCCTACAAGTGTTACTTGAGATCCTGCAGTGCTAGCTCAGCTTCCTCCGTCCAGTGAAACTTGTCTTTCTGCTTCAGGAGCTTGAAGAAGGGAAGGCCCCGTTCTCCAAGTCTCAAGATGAACCTATTCAATGCCGCCATGCACCCTGTCAGCTTCTGAACGTCCTTGATCCTCACTGGAGCCTTCATATCAGTGATGGCGGTGATCTTCTCTGGGTTAGCTTCAATCCCTCTGTGACTGATGATAAACCCGAGTAGTTTCTCGGATGGCACGCCAAAGATGCACTTCATCGGATTGAGCTTCCATTGGAACTTCCGGAGGCTGTTGAACATCTCCTCCAGGTCCGCAATGAGGTCCTCAGGAATTTTGGTCTTGACGACCACGTCATCAACATAGGCGTCGACGTTGCGGTGTAGTTGGTCGGCAAAACATATTTGGATTGCCCGCTGGTACGTCCCCGCGTTCTTTAGCCCAAAGGACATAGTCTTGTAGGCATAAGTCCCAAAGGGCGTGATGAAGGCGGTCTTGATTTGATCTTCTTCCTTGAGGGCAATTTGATGGTAGCCCGAGTAGCAGTCAAGGAAGCAGAGTAGTACGCAGCCAGCGATGGAGTCGATTACTTGATCAATGCGCGGTAGCCCAAAGTGATCCTTCGGGCAGTGCTTGTTGAGATCGGTATAATCAACACACATCCTCCATTCATTATTATTCTTTTTCTTTACAAGAATAGGGTTGGCAACCCACTCTGGGTGGTACACCTCTTTGATGAACCAGCCACGAGTAGTTTGGCCAACTCCTTTTTGATAGCTTCCCTCTTATCCTGAGCGAATCTACGGAGACGCTGCTTCTTAGTGGTAGCATCTGGGTCTACTTTCAGGCTATGCTTGATCAGTTCTTTGGGCACCCCTGGCATATCCGCTGGTTTCCACGCGAATATGTCTCGGTTAGCCCTAAGAAAACTGATGAGCGCGCTTTCCTATTTCGGATCGAGTTGGGACCCGATCAGAGCTGTCTTGGACAGGTCTCTCTCCTGGAGTTGGATGGTCTTGAGTACGAGTTCGCCAGCGGGCTGTACCTTAGAGTGGTTAGCCTTCTTCTGGGGAACCTCCAGGTCCACTTCTGAGAGCTTCTGCGCGACCGCGAGTACTTCTCCTGAAGTATCTGGTACGCGAGTAGTCGAGGCATATTAAATAGCCTTCCGGTCACAATCGTATGACTTCTCCAAGTCACCGCGGAAGGTGAGGACACCGTTCTTTCCTGGCATCTTCAAGAGTAAGTACACATAGTGTGGCACAACCATAAATTTAGCCATTGCCGGTCTGCCCAGTATGGCATTGTACGAGGTTTTGAAGTTGGCCACTTCGAACCTAATGTACTCGGTATGGTAGTTTTCCCTCATCCCAAAGGTGACGGGAAGCACCACCGTACCAAGTGGCGTCGCTGCGTTCCCCGGTATGATACCGTAGAAGGGAACCTTGCTGGGGGTGAGCTTGTTGAAGAATTTCGCCCCCATCCTCCTTAAAGTACTCGTGAAGATGATGTTGAGGCTGTTGCCTCCGTCGATGAGCACCTTGTTGAGCCTGACGTCCGCGACCACAGGGTCTAGGACTAGTGGGAGCCTACCTGGCTCAGAAAAGTTCGTCCACTGATATGCCCTGGAAAATGAGATGGGAACCTCCAACCACCTAACTGGTCATGGTTCTCCCGCCTCGATGGACAAGATCTCGCGGCGATGCAACTTCTGAGTCCTCTTCGAGACAAACCCCGATTCGCCTCCGAAGATGACATTGACCACCTTGGAGATGTCTGGGAAGCCCCCGACTTCAGTCTTGTCTTCCGGATCCTCGTCTTCCTTGTCTTTCTTCTTCTTCTTGTCGCCCTTGTCTAAGGGTGGGGCGCTGAGGGACTTCCGGAGCTGATAGCACTCGTAAGCAGTGTGCTTTGAGTGTCGGTGCCATGGGCACTACTTATGCAGGAGTTTGTCGAACTCCTCCTACAAATTGTTGTTATTCCTCTTGACTCGCGGGGCGTGATTGATAGCCGTGACGAGATCGTCTGGCTTTCGATTTCAGGAGGATCTCGAGTAGTCCCGCTGACCACGGTTGTCATTGCGGTGGTCGTTGCCCCCGCTTCGAGTAGTCGTTGCCACGCTTCGAGAACCGGTCGCACTCCTGCTCCTCTTGGTCTGCCCAGGTCTGCATCATGTCACGGAGGGCAGCAACAGTCTTGGGACGGTTGCGGCCAAAGTCGCGAAACAAAGTCTGGTCGGTGAGGCTGTTGTGGAAGCAGTCGATGACGTCGCTGTCCGAGATGTTGGCGATCGTGGCTCGGGTGTCGAAGAAGCAGCGCATGTACGAGCGTATGAGCTCGTTCCTCTCCTGCTTGCACTGGGACAGGTCATGTCGAGTATCTGCCCGTGCAATTGCCCCCTGGAAGTTGTCGATGAAGACATCGCGTAGCTGCTCCCAAGAGTCGATGGAGTTCTTGTTGAGGCTCTCCAGCCATGTGAGGGGGGCGGTCTCCAGGACCATCGGGAAGTAGACGACCTTGGTGGTGTTGTCGCCGCCTGCAACCTCAATGGTTGTCGAGTAGATGCGTACCCACTGCTGAGGAGATTGCTTACCATCATACTTGGTGATGCCGATTGGTTTGAATCCCTCCGGGTACTTGTAGTTATCAAAACGGGAGGAGAACGCCGGGAAGTGATCATTATCGTCTCGAGCCGTGTTCCCCCCGACTGCAGCACGCTCCCTCCTCTGGTTGTTGATGATGTCACGGGCATCAATCCGGGCCTTTATCTTGTCACGGAGGTCACCTGTTGGCAGATTTTCGAGCTCTGAGTGTCGGTAGTTGCGAAAGGATTATTCTGGTCTGGGAGCTTGGCTGCCTTGGGGGCGGTTCTGCTGCTGGTTAGGGACCTGACTCACCTGTTGGTGTTGTTGCTCGGCTGGGCGGCTCCCCTGAGGGCCTCGGCTTCCGTGCTGGTTACTGAACGGATTGGCCTGGCGCCTAAGGTGGCCCACGAGAGTTCTACTGACTTGACTCTCCCCACGGCCCTCGCGTCGTTGGGAGACCGAGGCTTGTGGGTTTTGTTGGTTCATCTGGACGAGTGCCTTCAGAGCCAATCGCAGGGCAGTCCGGGCGTTGGGGTCAGGGTTGCCTGCCAACACAGCTGTTATGGTGGCGATGTTAGCGGCTGGAGTGGCAAAACCCGCATCTTGGGCTGCCGCAAACTCTGCCTCAAGGTTGCGTTGGGCACGGTTGCGGCGTAGGTTGGCGTCCCTTCTGCGCTTGTTACGCTTCCTATTGCATAATTGGCGAGCAGCACGCTCTTCCGGGATCTCATTGGGTTGACCCGCCGAGGCTTCGTCCTCCGAGATCTGCTCGGGCACTTCATTGCGGTAGTGATCGCTATACTCGGAAGATTCTGCTATTATAAGGTGGCGGTGGATGGATGGATCCTCAAAACTGTAGTCGATGATCACAGTCCCGCCAGGAGTACACTCACCGAGCGGTCTGCCCTCTTGAAAAGGCAAGGAGTCAAGGTGAGCGACTAGTCGGTTGTAGTCTCCGAGTAGTTCGGAGGGTTTCATGCCCTTCCAGTACACGAAGCGACCCTCCGAGGTGGAGGTTATAACCAATCCCTAGCCACCCGAGTAGGGTTCGGCCTCGGGATCAGAGTCTGAGTCGTAGTCGTCGAAGACTTGGGTCTCCCGACAAGCGGTGGAGTCCTTATCCCAAGCTCGAGTAGTTCGTCCAAATCCTTCTCCAATGCGGAGTAGAATTCGGACTTGATGGCCTCCTGGTAAACAGTGGCCATGTTGCGTAATCCGAACGGGAATCGGTCACGCGTTCCCTCAGATGGAGTCGAGTCCGATCCGGGGGAACCTGGTGCAGCACGAGTCGGAGTCACGTTGAAAACGGACAGCTTCTCGATCTCCCTGGCGAGGTCAGGGAGCAACATCCTGCCGAAGTCGTCGAGATTGTCGACAAAATCGTCGAGGGCGCTGCTGAAGGTTGCTGCACGTGCCTCCGGCTTGTCGTCAATGAGATGCCGATGGAAGTCACCTATGCCATCAGATACACAGACCTAGGAGCCGAAGATGAAAGTTGCGCCTGCAGGGGGCACGGCGTTGGTGAAGTTGAACGTCGCCATCGAATTCTCCAGGGGATCTTCGATGAACACCAAAACCTAGCGCGCTAGCTGTCGGTGTTTTACCGGCAAGCCCACTAAGGGATACCCCCGAGGTGGTAGGTTGTAGGTAGGGTGTCGCCGAGATCAGGAATTCGATGATGCAAGGAAAACAAAGCTTTAGACAGGTTCGGGCCGCAGTACGCGTAATACCCTACGTCCTGTTGGTTTGTTTGCCTTGGAGGTTATGAGATATGTTTTGGAGGGGTCACTGCCCGCCCTTATATATGCCGGGGGGCAGGGTTACATGGAAATCCTAGTCTGGTACGAGCTTAGGAGTCCTAACCGAGTACTTTCGAGTAGTTTCCTTCTATACCGACTAGTTGTACTAGCTCACGAGTACTGTACATGTGGATAAGGTATGGGACACGCCCCACCCCTTACTCTAAAATGTTCTACGCCACACGTGCAGCCCCGGTGCCCCGGGTCTGACAATATGGCTTTGGTAGGACTTGAAACATCATTAAGGAACTTGTCTTTCCCTTTTTAATTTTTAAAATAAAATCTCCAGATATCATGTTTCACTCAGGAGAAGATTATAAAGCTCCATCTTCTATATCTAAACTCACGACAACCTAGACTTGGAGGAAGTATGTGCAACCCACGAGATGTTCAAGTTCATGGCACAGAGGTTAAAACAGCCAACAAACTCAAACTTAGGAAATACCATGCTTTAGGACTAAGCAAGACAGACAAGCAAGAGTATAACAATTATTCATCCTTTCAACTTAGGTACACTAGGCATTCTTACCATGCATATGGAAAAGGGAAATTAAAGCAAGAAATATTTGTTTGGTTTTTGAGGTTTTTATATCTTTATTGAAAGCAGTAAAACGATACGGTTCACTTGGCGGAGGAACTCCCACAAGCTATCTTGGTTTAAGGTCCGATGAGCAGGACCCTTACCTATTTTAACTTGAGGTCGAATCGTCCATACCTGGAGAGGATATCGAGGACGATGACGTCTTCTTCTTTCTCCACACCTTCTTGGTTTTCTTCTTTGTTATCGTAGGTGGTGTGGGAGGCAGATCTTCCAACGGGGGCCATGGTTCCGCCCACAACCCATTTCCTTCATGGTCATGATGAATCGGGTACATGTTTTCTTCCTTGGTTTGGAACCTGAATGTCATCTTCTTTCCCATGATTTGGAGATGAATCTTTCTCGTTCCGACATTTATCCGGGCCTGGGCATCCCTTAGAAAAGGCCGCCCAAGAATGAGTGATATTCCTAGATCACCCTCCATGTCCAGGACTACGTAGTCTACAAGGATGAACGAGTCATTGACTCGTACAAGGAGATTTTCCATGATCCCTTCGAGGTACTGGATTGTCGAATCTGCGAGCTGCACACACATACAAGTTGGGGACAATGCAGGGTATCCAAGATTTTCGAATGTTACCTTGTGCATAATGTTAACACTTGCTCCAAGGTTGCAAAGAGCTTGCTCATAGTTATAGTCATAAATGAAACAACTGATGACTGGATATCCTAAATCTTCCAATCTTGGTGCTATTCGCTCACCTCGCCACACCCTGCGTGGGCGTGCAAGACTCCCTACAAAGTTAGCAGTAGATATACCCTGCGCTAGCTTACCCCAACATGTGCTCACGGCCTTTACGCTCTCCAGCGGATCCTCAGGTTGCCCTAGGATCTTCCCTATTTCTGCAGAAGGAAAAGCAGTGGCCAACTGAGCTAGTTGAGTTTCAAGCATCTTGTTGAAGCTCAGCTGGTTCTTGAGTGCAGAGGAGATGCCATCCATCTTCACTTGGACGGTCTCCAAGGTCTTATCAACAGCAGCAAGCTTCTTTTGCATTGCTTCGTTGGTCTTTGCTTGGCTTAGGACAAGATCCTTCAAGGAAGGTTAGTTAGGATTAAATGAATTTGAGTTACAATTACCTCCTTGGTAGTAGGTGCGCGACTGATTCCACCCCTGACCTCCTTGTGGATGAAACTCATTGTTGTTGTTCATGTACATGACTACTTCCTGCAGTCCTTCCTCGAAGAGCGTTGGTTTTACCCAACGAGAAGAACATCGCAAGAACGCCTTGGCACACTCATTTCAAGTAGTTACTGCATTTCTGTTGGTATAGAACCACTGTTTTGCCTTCCCCAGAAGAGAAAACGGAAACAGACGGAGTCGGATTGCATCTTTAGTGACTTCCTTGACGACAAAAGTACTGCAAAGTTCTAGGAACTAATGGAGATGTGCATTGGCATCCTCATTGGCCTTGCCACAGAATGGGCTGGCCTGCCCCATCGTAATGAGACCCGTCTTGATCTCGAAATTTTCAGCTTCAGCATTAACATTTGGCCTGATTGGGACATTGTCGGCCGAAGGAGCTGAAAATTCACGAAGAGTCTTCTGAGCCATAGCCTTGGAAGTTGATGGCGCAATATTGACTATTTTGCCTCCCGAGAGTGAAATCTGAGGAGGAACGACACGGGGTTGAACTCTTCTCAAAAGTGACTCGGGATTCTTATTGAAATTTTGCGGCAGATCGAAACCAGTCATACACTACCCTGTCTTCACACAAAGGAGAAAACAAAACCAAGTTATCTTGTTTAGACAATTGAACACAATCTTAGAGTATCATCAACTACTTGATCTATTCTTTTAACCAGTACCTTCCCCGGCAACGGCACAAAAAATGCTTGTTGACATTTTATAACACAATCACCAAGTATGGACATAGAATCCATTCCCTAGCAACGACGCCAAAAATGCTTGTTGGTATTTCTTACGTTATAGAAGGATCTGCAAGCGCACGAAATACCGTTGTAGCATTTTACCCGTGAGTATGGGGCCGTATTTATATTTCCACAGGGAAGGTGGCGTTTATTGGAATAGATTAGTAGGTTGATTAGTGTAGCATGGATATTCAGTTGAATAAACAGGAGTAAGATAATATATGGTAGACAGGTAGTGTGACACACAAGTTACTCAAGTTCTAACTCTATGCAAAGCTTACAGGAAGGGAGAAAGGAACAAGAAAGCTAATCTAGGGACTTATGTACTCCTAACAAAGCATACGGTTTATACTATGCACTCATATACATACACACGATTAGGATCGGGCTCTAGGCCCCCAGGCACCACCGGGAGATCGCACAAGAAATGGCAAGGAGGCCACTAGTTCTTCACGGCTATTTTATGCACCTCTACAATGGACAGACATAGCCGTCACCACCTGCCGCCTATCTCATCTAACCATGGTATAGAGCCGCATCCAGCAACACTAATTAGCCCAGACACCACATCTACACTAACGAGCGATACTCTAATGCCCCGCGCGGAGCCCCCACCCTTCCGATGGACAGACATCACATTAGAACAAACATACATATACCGGAACCGATGCCATAGCATAGATATCTTACCACGTCTAATCATGCAAGAATACACTAAGCTAAAAGATAACTCTATTATGGAATTCCGAATATTACAAAGGAGAGGAAGAGTAAAACCCATACCGAACACTCCTAGGCAAGACTTGGGAACCGAAGAACAACTACTTCACCTAAACTCCACTATCCTAAAGACTAAGCAAGAGAGGAACTTGAGAGAGAGCAACTTGAGGTGTGTCTTCTATTGTAGCACCCCCCCCCTTTATTTATAGGGGTGAGTGAGGAGCTCCACGGCCGTGCAACCTGCCCCTAGCACCTGGAACCGCCTTTGGGAGCCAATGAGGGGTCTACACGTGGAAGAGGTAAGGCGGTGGGCTCTGGCCTGGTTCGCCCGACCCACCAGGTTCGGCCAAACCAGGTTTGGCCCCCACCGCCTCCAGCTTTGTGTGTGAGGCTGCCCCGTGGGACCTGGTTGCTCCTGTAGGTGAGTCGGGTCTATCCTAAGTCGGTTGCACCTGTTGTTGGGCCCTTTGATCCATGGGAGGCCGAATGGCGCGCTCTAATTGGTCGACGCCATTTGCCTTGGATTGAAGTGCTTGTTTACACTTGATTTCTGCTCAATTTCTCTGCATTGCAAATTCTCCAAGGGGAATGTGGAAACAATATTATTCTAGACAAATATGCAAGCTAAGTATGCTAGTCATTCCAATTTTTTGATCAAATTGATGCTCGAAATTGGTCCATAGAGAGCGTCAACAACAACGTCATATATTTTCATTTCTTGCAAAGCCATGGTGGAAGGTTGTAAATTAACAAAACAATTGGCCATGTATTGTGTGCTGAACTCTGGTTACCGAATAGATTCACACCATTTGTGCTTATAGCAAACCAAATATTTCTACAATCATCAGCAAACCATGAATACTGAGCATTGATGTGCCCCCACTAAGTAGCATCCGTGGGGTGCCACATCATACCATCATTCTTCTTGTGTCCTTCCTTATGCCAACGCAAGAGCTCGGCCTTCTTTCTGGTGGCAAACATACGTTTCAAGCAGAAAATGATGGAAAAATATCATGCTATCCTCATAGGAGCCCCTCTATTGCCATTGAGCTTCCAGGGGTCATCCCCGTACCCCACATTACCTCCACCATCTTTTCTACGCTTGTACCATGATAAACAATATTTAGGGCATTTATCTAGATGTTCATACTCTCCACCAAACAGAACACAACTGTACTTACATGCATTTATTTTCTCAATTTCCAAACCCAAAGGACAAATTATTTTCTTAGCCTCATACATGGAGTCGGCCACAAGGTTCCCCTCCGGTAGGATGTCCTTTACCAGATCCAATAGTGCCTTGAAACTACGATCAGTCCAACCATGAGTTGCCTTCAGCTAAAGAAGCTTGAGATCACCGGATAGGCGTGAACGTTTAGTACAATCAGGATAGAGGGGTTTTTTGGAGTCTTCAACAAACTGCCTCGGTCTAACTAACTCAGCAGCTGTGTACACACCTTGGTGCTCAGCATCCCTCACCATCTGGTCCACATCGTCCACACGAACAATGACATCATCACTATTCAAACCAAGTAGGTCCTCCTGGCTCATATCTTCGGGTTGCATAAAAAAAGGCGGGAATGCTTCCTCTTCCCCAAAATCATCGATCCCACCTTCATTACGGTATCTCACGTCTTTTTGGTTGCGGCGATCTGTTTCACCTTCATTAAGGCATCCCACGTCACCTTCATTAAGACCTTCCTTGCCATGCAGATTCCAACATGTATATTTCTTTTTCAATCCACGCATGATCAAATGGGTGAAAGTATTCTCACATTGCGCGAACTTCTTCTGATTGTTGCAATCAAAACATGGGCAATACATTGGCGGTACACCTCTGTTTCTTATATCTACCTCTGCATCAACAAGAAACCTTTCACCCAACGCAAAAACTCATCCCAACATCGGGGCTCCCTATACATCCAATTTCTATCGGCCATCTACAAATAAATAAATAAAAGATTGATTAACAAATAATGAAGCCAAACTAAAATTAATAAACATAACCTATTTAGAACAATTCTTTCTAGGAGTCAAGATTAATTTGCCATTTGATAATAGATCAACCGAACCTATAGCAGATATGGGCCATTTGATACTAGATCAACCAAACCTACAACGGGCATGTAACATAACCAAGCTCCTTTCTACCCACACAGATCATGAATATGTAAAATTCAACTTTTGCTATATTCAGTAAAAAATGCAAAGAGGAGAAGGGATGAGGAGGGGATCAAGGAGAAGATCGATGGTAAAAATCCATACCTCTAACACGTACGTAGTAACCCAAAGCAAAACTAGAAAAATGGACAAAATCACCGCCAAAGGGCAAGCTGCTGTTCGCCAACCGAAATAAGACTCTGTTCGTGAGCAGCCGAGCACGGTTTGTAATAAAGGGTCTAGAACATTAGTAACGGGCTACAAATAAAGACCGTTATTATTGATTCCCCATTAGTAACAGGCTCAGAATTGTACCCGTTACAAATGTCCTACATGCCCCATTACATAGGAGCTATTCATTTGGTAACAGGCGTCATATGGAGACCGTTACCAATGATGTATGCTCTAATCAAATGAGGTTGCTCTAGCTGGGACCATGGTAACGGGCATTACATGAGGCCGATTACCAATTCTCCATGGGCCCACCTGCAGACCAACTTCGGACCGTATGTCCGAACTGATAAGATGGCAGACCGAAAGTGAAGCAACGTGCATGGTCTGCTATTGCACGCGCTCGATCTCGCTTTTGGGCGCCGCCACCGCCCATTGCATCACCACGGCCGGCATCACCACCGCTGCTGACAACCGATCCACTTGCTCGTCTACCTCCAGTTCCTCAACATCCCGAGAGTTTGAAGGCCATGGGCTTTCCATGGCAAGCAACAACTGGCCACCGTCGTCGTTGCCTAGCCAATTGGTGATGAGTGGCCATCTCCCCCTCATCAACTGCAAAAGTTGCGGAACCAAGATCATTTGTCTAAGGAGCCGAGCACGCGGGGTGTTCTACATGTGCCCCAACAACATCCAGGTGAGCGGCTAAAACTTAGATCTTGGGTTCTATTCCGTTTGAAAAGGGTTTTGAAGGTAGATTTGTGTGTTTGGTTCTCTAGAATGATCCTAATAATTGGTGCTGCAACTCATATTGGCCTGATCAAACGTATCTGAAGATCTTAAGCGACAAGTTTCCCCACTTGTTGCTTAATCATGCTGCACAGGAGGGAGGTCAAACTTCAACAGCTGCAATGAGACCTCGTGCTGAATGTATTCCATGTCAGATTGATGTTCAAGAACCAAGCAATAGTCTAAGCATGAGTATTCAAGACATCAAGATGCAAATTTGTGACATGAAGATGGAGATTCATCAATTGAAGATGACAATTGACAACATGACGGGAGTTAAACTCGGTGGCGTTTGAGTTGTTCTTGTTGTAGTTATAGGTCTGTTTATTGGGATGTTTCTGGGGTGAAGGTTGCAGCCCAAGATAATGTTTAGCTTTCTAGAACGTTTTTATGTGATGTTTGATGCCTAGTGATCTTGTTCAGACCATGAGTTTTATTTGAGTTACTATGCTTCAATTGAGTATTGAATATGGACTGATATGCCTGAGTTATTATGTTTGAATTGAGTATTGAAATTGGAATGAAATGTACACAATTTGCAAGCAAATGGCCTGACATAAACATATGAATCGGTAACAGGTGTCATGTGATGCCTGTTTCCTTTGATAGGCACTGGTAACGGGCATTATAAGACAACTGTTACCGATGATATCTGACAGGTAATGTTTTACCAGCATTTTTCATAACAGGCTCCATATGAAGACCGTTGCCGTTGATTTAGGCCAGTATAACTGCTGTCGCCCAGTCGCTTCATCTTCCACACTAGCTTTTTTGGTAGCGGGATTCATATGAAGACTGTTACCGATGACGTAGGCCCGTATGGTCCAACTTCCACTTTCCCTATGCACATCTCTTCTAGAGAAGTGGAAGCGCCTAGTATTAACTGCCTAGTCGCTTCATCTTCCAATGAAAACCCCTTGATCTTCCTATGCAAGCTCCTTCATCTTCCACTCCAAGCAGTTTGTTCTTATATAAGAGACCTGGTCGATTGCATCATACTCCGCCCCTTTTTGATCAACCAGCAGCACGGCAGTTTGTTCTTATCCTCTCTTCACCTTCGATCTTCTTCCTTGCTCTGATCCGTTTCGCAAGGCAACATCTTTAGAATTTCGTTCTTTTTTAGCATTTGCTTCGATTGCATTGTTATAATAATCTAGAACCAATGATCGTACAGGGGGAGTAGAGCATGGCCTTCGCCGGACCACCAGCACCGGTCGAGGTGATCATCTCCGACCAGGTCATCCAGCAGTTGAAAGTGTGGAGTGTAGAGCAGGACCGCGTCGTCGCTGCCTACGTCACAATGGAATAGTTCCAGCCATTCATCTTCACCAGCGTTGTCCTCAAGCACGTCATTGGCGACTATAGCTGTCGGATCATCCATGATGACAATTCTGACTTCATCTTCTACGTGCGGCTTCCATCCCCATCGGATGTGGACAAGTTCCATGGCCACACAAGGAAGTGGTGTGGGGGGTACGTGTTCTTCCGCTGCATCAGTCAACTCCAACAAGCTCACGCTTGGAACCTGTTCAATGATTGCCTCCCTCGTCAGCTGCATTAGTCTGTAGAATTAGTTTGTTGTCTTTGAGTACTTCATGTTATCGATCGATCTGGCTGTCAAAACTGATTTCGTTATTCTGAAGTTATGATCTGCCTGTCAACATGTTATCAATCTGGCGAACAAATTTATGTTTTCATGCAGCTTTGCTTTTGCTTTTCCTAGCTTAGCATTGTTCTTGAAGACTTTGAAATTTGCCCTCAACTTTTCCAGCTCTAGACAAACCTTATTAGTAGCAACACATGCCAAAGAGCTAGTTACCGATGATTTAGTGGTAACGAGCTTCATATTAAGCCCGTTACCTATGACTTATTGGTAATGGTCTTTATATGATGCCTCTTACCGATGACATCTGTAAGGTTACCGAAAAGTTTATGGGTAACGGTTATATAGTGATGCCCGTTACAAATTAAGGGTAGCATAGGCTCTCATAATAGCTTTGGTGTGTAGTCATTAGCATGCATGCATCTTAACAAATTCACAACCCATTAGGCATCTTAACAACTTCACAACCTAAGTATCTTAATTTCAAGTTCGCAACCCAGGCATCTTACTAGATCGCAACCCAGGTATATGAACAAGTTCACAAAACATTCCCTAGCAAAGATAAAAGATAATTAGGACTACAAACTATTCCTGAGGTCAAACTAATCATCATCTAGCTACGGCATGTCGTACATATAAGCACCATGCAACTAGTAAAAACTAATCCTTCCTTATAACTATGACATGCCGACTCCTTGCATAAAGATTGATCACCTTCTTCTGCCTACGATCAACTTGAGCAAGTCCCGACTCACTACAACAAATATCACCTTTTACGACAAATACCTCATGACATTAGATCAATTTGTCGCTATCATGTTCAGATCTATGACGTTCTATATAAGGCACAATAGCTTAGTGACGAAAATTGAATGTTCATCGTTAACACTAACTAGAAATCGTCATTAACTAGTAGGATGTCAAGTGGTGACGTATTTTATTTTGTCATTAAGATCAATAGTTGAATGTCACAAATTTTGAAAAAGAAAAACAACAGCCCCAAGGTGGACCCCACTGCCACTTGGACAAGTGGGCCCCACATGCCTTTTTTCCCTTTTATTTTCAGCTGGGCTCCTAATTTTTCTTCTGCGATTTCAGCCCAAACTTCGGCCTTACAAGCACAGCGAATTGAAGCCCAAGCCGCCAGCGGCCCACCTAATGCGGCCTGCAGCAGCACAGCGCGGCCCACCTAGCGTGGCCCAGTCAGCAGCCCGCGCAGCAAAGCGCACACACACAGCGCCAGCAGCAAAGCGCGGCCCACCTAGCGCGGCCCAGTCAGCAGCCCGCCCACACACACAGCGCAGCAAAATTGAAATAAAAACCAGGGGCGATAGAAGTCGAACCTGAGACCTCCTGGGTGCAAGGATGCGCACTTACCACTAGGCTACGCATGGTTTATGAGAAATATATGAACTATATTTACTTATACTAATAATTTTGTTCTGATATTAACAGTGTTTCGCATCTCTTAACTCCGAGTCACGACGGAGCGCGCTGGCCGAGCGCCGCCACCCCCGCCCGTACCCCAGGCGCCTGTGCCCTCGCCGCCGGCGACCCCTCCCGTGCCCCGCCGCCGCTTGTCCTCCTCTCCCCGTCCTCGATCACGCATCTCCCGATGCAGCGCAGCTAGGAAGCTGAGCGCCGGCGACCTTCCCTTCCGACTCGCCGCGTGGCTGGTCGCTGGAGAAGACCAACACAATGGGCTGCTTCCCTTCCGACTCGCCGCGTCGGTGAGATGAATCCTCTCTCTCTCCCTCCCCCCCCCCGTTCTTTCTCACCCATGCAGCAACAAGAGCAGCCACCCCTCTCTCCTCCCTCTGTTCTTTCCTCCTCCCCTGTTATTTCTGTTAAACCTGAAGAACCGATTTAGATAGTGCTTTTGTTCATTCTGAGTAATTGATTCAGGTTCAATTTTAGGATCTTGACTTGGCATTGGGATGGTAAATCAAAGTGTTGCATAATTTCAGGTTCAATTTTAGCTTAGCTGAAACATAAACTGGAGTACAGATATTGCTTTTACAAAATTCTAAATTTTATACTTAGTTCAAACATAAACGCACTGATCTGAAGCATTTTCTCATTCTCTAACTTTTTTCCTTTTATTGTGTCAAAGGTGCAACACATACAAGTCCATTTGGCTGCAGGAGTAATAATTTGAACTCGAACGAAAATTACTTGCAAAGGTGCCCAATTTTGTCATTTGTATTTTAAGCTGAAATTATATCTCAATTGAACAAAACTGAGAATACATTTGGCTAGCAGATTGAGCAATGGAAGGGGAATAATTTTTTGTTGTTAGTTATGATGTTTGTATGCCAAAAATTGATTTAATCCAAATGGGTGATGCTAGATGGATGAATTGATTTTCTTATTTCAATGTTATGCAGATGGACAGAGGTTGGATCAACAGTAGGCTATTTAGCAAGGCACATCAGGATGGAGTTAGCGAGTTCATGAAGTTCGTTTCGGAGAGATTTGGTGATGATGAAGAGATACTTTGTCCATGTCGACAATGTTTGAACCATTGTTATGGGCATAGAGGACTTGTGCAAGACCATTTATATATGCATGGGATGTGTAGCACATATGATAAGTGGATACATCATGGGGAACAGTCGGATGGTGAAATAAATGATAATGCAGGGAATCTGAATGAACCTATTGGTTTTAATGAGGATGTTGGCATGGATGTGGAGGAAGAAGGTCCCAATGATGATGATGATGATCGGATTCGTGATATGGTAAAGGAGTTGTATACAGCTGAACAACAAGATGGAGGTGATGGCAGGGAATCCATGTTTGCAAAGATTTTAGAAGAGATGAAGAATGAACTTTACCCTGGTGCAGCTTATTCAAGATTTTCATTTGTGGTGAAGTTACTCCATATCAAGTCATTTTATCGAATAAGCAACGTTGGATTCACTGCTATATTGAAGCTGTTATCATCGGCATTTCCACATTGCTCTCTTCCAGCCTCGTATAATGAAGCAAAGAACCTTGTTCGTGCAATGGGTCTCGGATATGTTTCAATCCACGCGTGCTCGAAAAACTGTGTTTTGTTCCGGAAGGATCATGCCAATAAAGATGAATGCCCGATATGTGGTGAATCAAGATGGAAAGATAAAGATGGGAAAAAGAAGATTCCTCAGAAGGTATTGCGGCATTTTCCATTGATTCCAAGGCTCAAAAGGATGTTTGCTTCGAAAAAGATAGCAGAGGAGGTAAAGTGGCACAAGCTGAAGAGGAAACCGGTGGAGAATGAGCTTAGCCATCCAGCTGATGGTGAGGCGTGGCAAGACTTTGACAGAAAATATGATTGGTTTGCACAAGCAACAAAGGTATTTTATTTGAAAGATACCAAGCATGCTGATGACACCAAGATTACTGAAAGCTGGAGAATTGTCCAAAAGTTTTCACATAGGCACTTGTGGAATGTGCCTGAAAATAACAATGATGATGAAAGGCCCAACAGTTCCATCCTGTCATACCAAGATGATTCATGTGAAGGTTTCCAGGTCCAAGGAAGTTTGCACGATGAAGAAAATTTGGACAAGGAACAACCGGACGATGAAGATTGTCTTCATGTTGATGTCACTGTAGTTGATAAGCTCCGTGGTCAAAGGCAAGAGGAAATAGAAGATAATGACGAAAGTGATGATGAAGATGAAACTAGATGGCAATATGCCAGTGATAACGAAAGTCCAACAACCCCTCATAATGATGATGATGAGGAGGAGGATAGCGATGGTGACTAGTAGCTAGCTAGTATTAGATTGCCATCCCCATAATTTTTTTCTTGGTTAGGGCAGCTATGTTTGTGTACTGATTCATTTTCATGTGACCTGTGAACTCATTACTGTTATTCTATGAGCTGTGAACTCATTACTGTAGCAAGCAGCATGTGTGGATGTGAACGCATATTTTTATTTGTGGAGATAGAAATGACAGGTTTGTGCAATTTGTATTTTCAGCAGCATGTGTGGAGCAGAATCCAACCACTGGTACAGTAGTAGTAGCACTAGCCAATCTAGAATTTTGACAGAATTTCGACAGAATTTTGATAGAATTTGTAGGAGCAGAATTTTGACTTAACTTACTGACCAAGATTAAATGTAGGAGCAGACACAATTCTTCTTATACATTAGCATCCATCATACATTGACCAGGTAGCAAAACAATGCAGAATTTTGATAGATTGCTTTGTAACCATATAGAATATCCATTATGCAATTGTTGTGATGTTAGTACAATTGCTATGCTATCTATCTTCCCAATTTCCATTATGTGCTATGTTTCCTGTCATACTGACATTCGCCTTACAGGAGAATTGTTTGAAGGCCAAGGTGAGTCGTGGAAAGGTTAAGTACCCTCACAAGACAGGCTCCCGATGCTACATTGCGCAGACCTATGTTGTGGTAAGCTTCCTCTTCTGTTGCTGCTACAGCACCTAGCAACCCACTGCAATTAACAGTGCACCAAATGACTCAAGTTATTTGCCTCTTATTTTAGAAGAAGAAAGACAGTTATAAGGATGCGGAGCCCACTGCGATTGATCTTTTCAGAGATTTGCACTGCAGCAGCAAGACGGGTATCTCTGAGCCTGTCAGAGAAGCAGTTGTAAGTTTGTTCAAACTAAACTGACTGCTCAATTATTAGTTTGTTTATGTTGAGACCAATTCTGCATTGGAATCATTTTCCCATATATATCTGTTCTGAAAAGATAGCAGTACTGAATATATTTGTTCTGGTTCTTTAGCATAAATATTGCCATCTATTCTGCAGTAGGCGTTTTCCGACTTGTGACTGTGTTCTGGTTGTCGTTAAGTAATATGCTTGAGTTTTTATTCAACTTGGAATTTGATGCAGGCTAGAATTGTTTGTTGCCAGCTGTACCGGTTGAATCTAGAACAGAACTTGTGAACTGAATGCTATATTTATTCTTAACTGAATGCTATATTTATTCCTGCGAACTTAATCTGTGTCATACTGAGCTGACATCTTTTGGTGTGTCAGTTACCAGTTCTTATATTGTGCCTACCGTTCAGTATATCTTGTTTAGCTTGAGCATTTTAAAATGGTTTAGGTTGTGTCTACCATTCAGTATACCTTGTTTAGCTTGTGCATTTTAAAATGGTTTTGAGAATTCAGATTATCAAAAAATTTAATGACAACCATTTCCTATTCTAGTTGTCCTCTATGTGACTCTTGCTTTGCTTGATCTATTAATCTGTTGATAGTACCGCTATAGGTTATCCATTGGCTTAGTAAAAAATGAGTGCTGTTCTTTCTACGTACATCTGGATAAAATTTTGATTGAGATACCTTGTATTGCTGCACTACTTCACAAGAATCCTTTAGCTATTTTATGATACCTTGCAATCTGTGTGTCCTGGATTTGATGCTTCATTACTTGCTATAACTTGTAAGGTGCTAGTCAGTTCCTCAATTTCTGTGAGATCAATATGGTTTAGTCCCTAGTGAGTCTTTTGTTACACATTATTCAGTCAATATAATTCTGTAGCATGTTTTTTGTATATATAAGATATCATTCCAGTATTTTGGTTCTATTGTTTAGTACTCGTCTTTTAGAATCAAATATTGGTGTTAATACTTAATGCAAACTTGTTTGATCATGTTAGGAACAAATGGAAGCCATCGTGGCCGAACCTACTGATGAAGGTCAAGATCCCAAGACTCCTGCTGAAGCTGTTGCACAAGTGTTGGCATCCTCAAAGTTCCTTCAGAACATTGGTCTCGAGACAAGAGGCCCGAAGAAGACTACTGCAACTGCTGCAAGGATACAAGAACTTGAAGCCGAAGTTCAGGCAGAGAGACAAGATGGTGCTGCTTTGAGAAGCCAGATCGAGTATCAGCGCAATCAGTTGGAAGGCTTGAACTCAAAGATTGAAGAATGTGAAGCAGCAAAGCGGAAGCAACAAGAAGAATTGGAGATCCTGAAGAAGCAAGGTGAAGAGACCAATGCACTACTCCGCCGCCTGCTTTGCCTAAACAGGGAATGATTCTTACCTGGAACTTTGGACCTGTCATGATTTCTGGACCTGTCATATAATTGCCTGCCTGGACAGTCATTTTTGGCGAGGCATCAGTTTTGGCGAGACATCCTGTCATGTTTTCATTTCTGGACATCAGTTTTGGCGCGAGACAGTAACTTTTTCATTTCCGTTCATCAGTTTTGGGGAGACAGTAACTTAATCTTTTTGGATCTACGTATTAGTCTGAATGTCCTATTTTGCTGTTGATGAATGGGCTGTTATGTATTTTGGTGTGATGAATGAGATGTTATGTATTTTGGTGTCATGAATGAGATGCAATATGGATTTGGTGTTGATGAATGGGGCTGTTAATAATTCTAGTGTGATGAATGGGCTGATGAATGGGCTGCATTGGCAGTGATGATGAATGGGATGCGTTGGCAGTGACGATGAATGGGCTGAAAATGTAATATGGGCTAGGCTAAAATGTAATATGGGCTCTTATATGTATCTGTGCTGGACCAACTCGAAAATGAACTTTAGGGTGATTAGGCCCATCGTATAGTTGGACCTGTCATTCGTTCAAAGGTAAAAATAGGCTTTAAGCTGGGTAAAATGAATAATTTGGCTTAGCCTAACAATAGACTGTTCAATATGGATCTCATTGGACCATTCATTATTTTATGACGAATTGAATCTTCACGAAAATACTGCTACGTCACTGCCACATCATCCATCCACATCATCCATATAAGATTTTATGACGAATCAAATTGTCACAAAAATGCTACCACATCACTGCCACGTCATCCGTGTGCAAGGTTTTGTGACGTTTTATAGTTTTTTATTGGTAAAAACTGTCATCACAAATTAGTGACGCTATAAGTATTGTAACAAATTTTATGACAAAAAAAATGTTTTCGTCATTGAATATCTTTTATTACGGGGTATAGATGACGAACGAATTTTCATCACGCGAACGTCACAAATTATGAAACATGACGAAAAAATAGGTTTCTGTGACAAAAATAAAATGTGATATTTGTTGTAGTGACTCCTAAGGATGCGCCTTGTGTCGGGCAATCGGAGCTTTATCTTGAGCAATACCGTAGACAGCCGCATACTTAGCCTGTATACAACCCGCATGGTGGAAACGTAGTGCCACGATCGTTGTACACATATGTTCGGGCATGAATACTTAGAAGCCCTGCACGATCCACAGCAAGAATGATAACATGGTCATACCCTTCAAGCGCAATCCGTAGATGGACTTTGGCCCGAAGCTCCAATGCTCGGGGGTAAAGCATTGCTGCAAGTAAAATGAAAAAAGTTAAGATTAATATTTGAATGCAGCATATTCATCTAACATCCATCATATCACAGCACATTCGTTAATCCATGTATCCATAGGGCATAAGGAGGAGGACTCACCTCGCTGAAGGAGGAGGACCGGCGGAGGATCGGAGGCGCGTTGGTGGAGGAGAACGAGCCGGTGTCGGATCGAGGCGCGTCGGTGGAGGATGCCACGATCCATACGGTCGAGGATGGAGGCGCGTCGGTGGACTGCGTTGTCCCACAAACAGAAACTCCGAAAGCAATCCTTAAAATATTGTTTTATTACCTGTGCTGTCTGCAGGTATGAGATTATCCTCGGGATTAGCTCCGCACTTCTGTACCTGCATCAAGACTGTGAGCAAGGTGTGTTGCATCGAGACATCAAGCCGAGCAATATTATGCTGGATGCCACCTTCAACGCCAAGCTTGGCGACTTCGGGCTTGCGAGACTCGTCGACCATGGCCGGCGGTCTCACACAACGGAGCTCGCTGGCACCTTGGGCTACAAGGACCCCGACTGCATGACCACAGGCAGGTTCAGCACTGAGTCAGACATCTACAGCTTTGGTGTCGTCCTCCTCGAGGTAGCCTGTGGCTGCCCGCCCGTCGTGGTTCTGCAGGACAATACCATCCATCTGGCGCGGCAGGTATTCGAGATGCATGGACGAGGTGTGATCCTTGACGCGGCCGACCGCCGGTTGAACGGTGATTTCGACGAACGGCAGATGAAGCGTGTGCTGGAGGTGGGGCTTTGGTGCACGCAACAGGAACGGAGACTCAGGCCATCAATCAGGCAGGCCATTAGTGCCCTGCGGCTTGAGGCGCCGCTGCCGACGCTGACTGACGCAACACCGGTTGATCCGCAAGGATCCATCCCTTCTACCATTGTGGAAGATAGTACTGAAACCCAGAGTATGTATCTTACTTCCAGCAGCTAATAATCTTTTCGGTTGTACTACGAGTGTACTGACTTTAATTTGATCGGAGCTTAGGTTTGGTAGAGGTTTCGACTAAGGCCACCGGTTGTAGCTAACACCTTTTTTGGGCGTGCTTGTTAATTCGGTTTGAAGAGGATTGGAGGGAGATAGGAGAGATTAATCCCCAACGAGTCAAAATCTCTCTCAATCCCCTCCAATCCATCAATCTAAAAAAATCGCCTCCAATCCCCCTCAATCCTCTAGTGGAGGGCATAGACCAACCAAGCCCTTAGGAAAGTACCCTTTGTGCAGTTTGTAAAATTGTGAATAAAATACATATATGCATGTGCATTATGGACAATTATGTTGTCTCGCAAAATCGAATATGTGACATCTTCACAAGTTTTCAGATGATGATGCTGTTGTAAAGATGGGCTTGTTTATTTGTTTACAGCTCATTGCTATCAAAGGCAGGCACTAGCACACAGTTTTAATATCCATTTTGCGAGTTCAAGCTGAATTTTATTTTCCCAACAGCATAACGTAAAACTAACAACAGACTGTTGGTCTGCACAGCAAGCGAGGCTGCGCTTAAAAATTAGTTCATGGTTAGGAGGAGATCGAGAGCCACCTCTTTATTAATTACAGTATGGTGCTCTGGGCTCAGACTTGCTGGATGTAATTGGCAAATAATCATAATCGAAGCAGATAACAAGAAATGGCTGTCAGCAATAAGTTCAATACCGAAAACAACTATTATTCCAACAAAAACAAAACCTTGGGTTTTTACTCACCCATCATTATTGTATACGCATCATAGGCCATAACAACGAACCTTCCGTTATCACAAAGCTTGACCACTACACTGTTCAATAGCACTTAGTTGAACGTGTGACTAGTTTGAAATCCCTACGTAGAGCAATGATATAGGACATCGGGAAGAACTCCAGACGAAACTTGTCTCTAAGCTCTTCCCAGCTATTATTACTATGTAAGAATCGTCCTAAGGTGACGCGTACAAAGGTGATAAGCTAGTGTTGCCCATCACCCATATGATAAAAGTGACGCGCAAAGATAATGCGCGTCACCTATATGTCCCTCAGGCAGATGGCCCGTCACCTTTGATCACTCAAAGGTGACGCACTTTAACAAGGCACGTCACCTATATTATTGGTAACGTGCAACAAGTATTACGCGTCACCTATAACAGCAACATAGGTGACGTGCCTTGTTAAAGTATGTCACCTATAAGTATCATATAGGTGACGGGCTTTTGACAAGTAAAGGGTGACGGGCATTGATGTTGCACGTCACCTTTGTGAATTTTGTACAGAATTTTGATATTTTCATAACTTTTTGAACACGCAATTTTTAAAAATTTTAAATGGTCTTGGATGAAAAAATAGTCTATACAAAAGTTGTAGATAACGAACCGATCTACAACTTTATAGTTGTACATTTTTTTCATTTGAGGTCGTTTTGGCACCGAAATATGCAATACAAGTTTTATTTTTTGAAAAATAGAAATTTCAAAATTCACAAATGACCTCGGATGGAGAATTGGTATATATGAAAGTTGTAGATCTTGACCTGATCTACAACTTTATAGTTGACAAGATTTTTATTTGAAGTCATTATGGTTACCAAATGATCATTACAAGATAGTTTCAAGCCATGTCAAAAGGAAAATATCTCCTCTTTTATCACATGTGATGGTCTAGCCTGGTGGTAAGGGAGGGGTCGCGCGAGGCACAAGTCGTGGGTTCGAATCCTGGTAACGGTGGAAAAATACGCATGCGCGCATATTCGTGCAAAAAATCGCGTGACTTGACGGAAATCGTTCGACGTGGAACTTAGCAGCAAGTTGGAGATCGAAATCGATGCAGCCCCATGTGCAAGAAAGAACTCGTAAAAGAAAAATCTACTGCAACTAAGGTGAAGCCGCCGAAAAGAGCAAAAAGGAAAAAAGGGTTTGTGTATTGATCATTGGATGGTCCTGGTACATGCCCTGAGGCAGCTATTTATAGCCTAAGCTACAAACCCTAGTCGATTACGACGTACATTACTTGACAACAAAGAGAACAAACTTTTTTAAACAAGAATCTAAAAGATAACTTGCTGACGTAGCCTTGTCAACTCCTTCCATGCTCCATCGGTTGCGACACTTCTACCCGCCCAAAAGGCCCATTATACTTCATTCTTTGCTTCTGATCCAGCGTCGGCCCAAATTCTATTGGCCTTTGCTCAATATGTCAACACGTGTCAAAAACCGGTGTCAACACATGCCCCCCAGCTTTGGAGTAAAATAATATTTTGATCTGAAGATTCTCAATTTTCTCCTCCGCGTGTTCTTTAACTCACACGACCGACCCCTCGATTTCTGTGCCTGGAGTGAGCATAACAAACCCTTTCTGCCCCTGGCTTTGGCTCACCGTCGCCACAAATTCATCTTGGGACGATTCATCTTCCATCTTTTCAGCAAAATTATTTTCATTGACTGCTTTGACTCGATGTATTTGATCTTCATCTAACCAACCTCTTTGGACCATAAATAGTACCCAATCGGCCTGACTAGCTCTTCCCGACTCCATCGGCTTCTCCTTCTTGCTCTTTCTAGCCCAAGAAACCTCATCCATCTTCTTCATCAGCAATGGCCAGAAACAAGCGCGCACGTGAGGGGCCCTCCAGACTTCCTCCAGCTCTCCGCCGTCATGGATAGGAATCTGCTTCTCTTAATTCACCCCGCCTCTTGACCAGATCTGACTTGTTGCTTCCTGGTTCTTTCTCTGTCTTCAGGGATGATGAAGCTTCCAGTGCCCCACCGCGTTCTCCTCCTTCTTCCTTGTCGAATCCTTTCGACGATCTTGATGAGGGAACTCGCGATCTGATCAGTGTTCTCCTCCGAGATGTGACAACCCTGGTAAAAATTTCATTTCTAAAATCAGTATCATTAGCCTAACCCTATGCTTAAACCAACTAATAAAAGGGTGGAAAGAATTAGAACGAGTTCAGTTGGAATTCGAATTTAAATTGAGCACATTTGGTTACTTTCGGACTTTTAAATTTAACTTTCAAACCATAAGCCAAATGAGATTTTGCCTGAAACAAAACTTGTAGGACTTTTTATTCTGAACAACTTTCATGTTCAAAAGTTTTTGAAATTCAAATTAGAAAGAGGAGAAAACGCCCGGTTTGCACCCAGCCCCCTGAAGTTTTTCAAATTCTCGCAATCAGGCCCCTCGCGCCCCCCCCCCCCTCTCTCTCCTCCCCGCCCGACCGCCGCGCGCCAGGTGGCCGGCGACGCCTGACCGGCGCGAGGCGCCAGGCCAGTGGCCGCCGCGCCACTCCGCCACGGCCGGCTTTGCCCCCTCCCCACGCCGCGTGGCCCAGTGAGCGCCCGCGCGTGCGCACGCCGCTGCCGCGCCCGGCCCCGCCGCCCGTCGCGCCCAGTCACCGCGCCCCGCCGTGCCGCCCCGGCTCCCGCGCCCCGCCCGTCACTGCGCCCGCCCTCCGCCCGAGCCGCTGCCGCTGCTGCTCCACCACTCCACGCCCCGCGCTATCCCCTCGCGCCCACGCCAAATCCCGGCCGCCCAGTCACCGCGCCCGCTCGCAGCACGCCGCGCCGGCGTTCTGCTGCCGCCCGCTGCGCCCAGTGCCGCGCCGTGCCGTGCCTCCGCCCCGCGCACCGCCCAAGCCTTCCACACCCCCTCCTGCCCCAATAAAGGCCGAGCCCCGACCGCCCGCGCGAGCCACGCACCCAGAACGCCCTCGCCGCCGCCATTGCCGCCGCCGAGCGCCGCCCGCCCGTGGACAGCCCTCCACCGCCGCCCACCGCCCAAATTGAGCCTCCAGCCACCACTACATCATCCCCCTGAAGCTCGCCGACCCAGCCAACGCCGCCCAGGACCACCGGAGCGCCGCCGCCCGCACGGTCACCGCCGCCGCCGCCCCTGCTCGCCGTGGGCAGCTCGACCCCGACCTCCTCCGTCCAAGCCAAGCCCCTGAGCAGCTTCCCCACGCGCCACTGAAGCTCGCTGACCGGACCAGGCCGCCCCAAGCCCGCCGGAGCACCGCCGTCGACGCGTGCCGCGCCGCCGCCGCCTCTGCTCCAACGCCGGCGAGCCCTTCCCAGCCGTCCCCCACCTGAACAACACCCCCACGAGGTAGCCCTCGCACCCCTGAACCTTCCCCGACCCTCACCCCTCGCCGCCGGCGAGCCCCTCGCCGGAATTTCGGCCGGCCGCCGTACCCGAGCCGCCCGAGGACCCAATTGCAAGAATTTAAGTCTTTAGAAGGGTCTGTGCGTAAGATTCAAGTACCTAGTTGTAAAAGAAAGTTTCAAATCTAGATTCAAATTCAGTGAACTTGTAAAATTCGTATAAAATCGTAGAAAATTCAGAAAAATGCAAACTCAACTGTTCTGGAATCCTTAGAACAAACTATACCACTTTTGTTACAAAAAGTTTCTCAGAATCTCAATATATTTTGCTCTGCATTAAATGGAAGCTTTAATGGACTTATTTTGTACCCACTGTTGTAGAACAATGCTGACCCTAAATTTTGGGTAGTGAGTTAGCTGCTTGATGTTTAGGATTGTGCAAAAAGATCAGGCCCATATTCCAACTCTAGCTTTACTGTTTATTAAACTTAGTTTCATACCATGTTTAAGTAGAATGTTTTATCCCTGCAGTTAAGTGGTGAATCACCCAATGAAACTTTTTCTATAATAATGTGTTGGTACCTAGAAGCCAGAGAAAAATTAGGAGACTTTTTATCTCACAGTAACCTATTTATTTGATTTATGTGCTAATAACATACGTTAAATCAAGAAAATAGTATCTTATCTTGGAAAATTCTCAAATGTTTTACTGGGAGATACACTGTGGTAGAGGTTGCTGTGTAAAAAGTTCCAAGGACAAAAACCCTGTGTAGGGTCCTGTAAAAATGAATCCTTGAATAGCCTAGGTGTGGAATGTCATATTTTCTATGCTCTGAATACTGCATGATAAATCCTACAAAAATTATAGTAGCTTCTGCATGCTTAAATGAAAGCTCTGTAAATATCTTAGACTCAGTTGTTGCACCAATTGTTCTGTATAAAAAGAACAAGGATCTAACAGCAACTATGTAATATATTTTTCATAATTAATCTGTTACATAAAATTGGCTGAAAATTTTACAGTAAGCACATCTGTCCCTGATGTGCCTAAATCCAAAAGTTCATGACCAGAAACTATCCATTGCAGTAATTACTCTTAAATCGTATCGAGTACCATTACCACGACTTAAACTTGTGCATTCATGTAGAATCGACGACTCTCGCCGACGGAACTTACGAGCTGGTGCCCGAGTCCGAGAGTGAGCAGCGAGAAGCCCAGGCGAATCTAACTGAAGCTCTTGAAGACCCGAGCCCAAGTTCGGAAGAGCCCCGGACTAACTTTTCGCAAGAAGGCAAGCCCCGGAGCATAACCCATTTCTTTCCTAAATTATGCAACTCATTACTCTTTGCTTGTGCATTAAGTTTATAGGAGTTGAATGAAAACTTAGTTGCATGATGTTAGGAACCCTTGCTTGAAAACTAGACGTAAGGTTCGATAGAATGCTGTGCTAATAGGACTCCGGTAAAAGTCGAGTGATTTCCTGTCACTCGCGGGAAAATAGGAGTTGAATGTCTACTACACGCTGCAATCATAAGGACACGGACGGGTTATGTAACGATGGTTACGATTGAGGCCCGTCTGTCTAGTGAAAAATGCTAAGGCCGCAGGGTGTGCTAGTGATGGTTAAGTCTTTGAACGTACTAAACACATGCCGAGATTATGGGAATCGGTAAGCTTAAGTACCTAATTGGCCCGGCAAGGGGACGGCATCCTACCCTTTGAACTTCGGTCCCATGTGCATATGGCGAGTGCAGAGAGTGGTCACGACCCGGCGCCGAACCGTGGCGTGGAGCTCTTGTACTCTCGGAGGGTAGCCCCGATCCACGACCCGGAAAGAAAGGGGAAAAGTTGCACGTGTGACTCTAGGCAGTAACCACGTGACATGTGTTTGGGTTTCCCTTGCAAGGTTAAGAAATTCGATTCGAATCATCCGTTTCTCACGGCTATTGAGACTGCTTAACCATTTTTACCCACAGAGTAAGAAGAGGAACAATGAGGATGAATGGACTGGTTGGGTGATAATTTAATGCTTCACCATGTATGCTATTGATAGCTGCTTATCTAGAATGGTAAATGAAACTAGAACCTTGAGCTAAAAGTTGAAAGTAAGGACCCACTTGTAGATGCTTTTCGGCAAAACCAACCCCTGAGCCAAAAAGCCTTGCATATCTAGAGTCGGTGGAGTAGATTCCACTACGCGGGTAAGTCTTGCTGAGTATTAGTATACTCAGCCTTGCTTGTGGCTCGTTTTCAGGTGAGACCTTCGAAGATATGATTGCTAGCTTGACTTGGCCGTGTACTCTTCCCCCTGGTTGGTCGGTGGAATGGGAGGCGCCCCCGTCCAATGGAGATACGGACGGGTTATGTAATGATGGTTACGATTGAGGCCCGTCTGTCTAGTGAAAACTGCTAAGGCCGCAGGGTGTGGTAGTGTTGACGCCGGATTTTGACACGTCTTGAATCGGCGTCAGGAGAAGAAGATTGGCCGATGCGGCAAATCTGGGAACTACAGTAAGGAATCGGCCGATCGGGGTAACAGTTGAAAATCGGCCGATTGGTGGCGCCGCCTATGCCAACAGGATAGGATTATTCCAGAAGATCCTAGTCAAAAGCTGGTCAACGCGGCATGCTAAGTCGGCCTGAAAGCAATTGAAGAGGTCCTGATTGGATTAGGAAGCGGCGGCGGAAGATTCTGCGGGAGTCCGTTTCCTTTTTAAAGTTATTATAGATATAGCAGATGAGGTCAGGAGACTCTGAGAGGGGAATGGTGATCCTGTGCCTAAGGGCCTAAAAAAGAAAGGGAAAAAGGGAAGAAACTAAGAAAGGGACCGGAAAATACTGAAGCAGCAAGGCGAAAAGGAAAAGATTTTTCGGACATTTACCTCTGGGATGGAAGCCATCGTCGCTGATGACGCTGCTGGAGAAGCCGCCGATTGGGCCGCCGCCGCCAAAGGAGCAGCCGATGGAGCCTCTGTAGATGGGGTGGTCGCTGACGGAGACGCCATTGGGGTCGGAGCAAGCTGCGGATGAGGTCGCCGGAGAAGGGGAAGCGCTTGGAAATTGAAAGAACTTGGGGGAAGATGAACAGTAATGCGGCAGAAAGGATGCTGGATTCGTGGAGGAGAAAAGGTGGAGAAAACCAGTACTTAAGATAAGGGGGTAAGGGCAAAGATGGTATTCTTACCGCACCGTCTACACGAGTTCCAGGGGAGCGGTCGTTTCGCGTGCTTGGATCGAGGAAATTGCAATCATTGTGCCGCGGAACGGAAGGAGGCTTTTACTGCACCCGTTTCGGAAAAAAGGGTTAAAGAGGGAGTTTCGAAGAAAAGTTATATTTTACTCCGAAACTGGGGGGCATGTGTTGACGCCGGATTTTGACACATCTTGAATCGGCGTCAGGAGAAGAAGATTGGCCGATGCGGCAGATCTGGGAACTACAGTAAGGAATCGGCCGATCGGGGTAACAGTTGAAAATCGGCCGATTGGTGGCGCCGCCTATGCCAACAGGATAGGATTATTCCAGAAGATCCTAGTCAAAAGCTGGTCAACGCGGCATGCTAAGTCGGCCGGAAAGCAATTGAAGAGGTCCTGATTGAATTAGGAAGCAGCGGCGGAAGATTCTGCGGGAGTCCGTTTCCTTTTTAAAGTTATTATAGATATAGTAGTTTTCCTGTTTTAAATAAGGTTGTAACAAGTCGTAATCGACCAGGAGTCCTAGTTTCAGGGTATAAATAGGAGTCGCTAGGGTTTTGCAAAAGACAACCAACATCAATCAACAAAATACTTCTACTTTTTACTAGTACTTTACTTTTCAAGTCGGCGACTTCGCCAATATCTTTTTCTTTCACGAGTTCGTACGGATTCGCAGGGCTGCATCAACCTGATCTCCGGCCAATTGGTAGGTTCCGCTTATCGAGTAATATCCGAGCTTTAACTACGGGCGCATCGCTGTAGTTTCGTTTGGATTTATTCACAAGTTATCGATATTTAGTAGAATTGCAAGTTTTACCTGTTATTCTAGTATTATCACCAGTTATCCAGCTTGAGATCAGGGTAATCGGCTTCGTCATCTTTCTCCTTCGATTCATCGCCATACAGCCGATTAGATCTGTTTCAAGTGTTGCTTCTATAGTAATTGTTTAGATTGCTCCAGCAGTTCTCTTTACAATTACTATACGATCATCGGCTGACTCATAGACGATCATCTCTACAGCAAATCGGCCGATTTACCGCCGACGCGCTCCTCAGGACAGATCGGAAATCCAGCCGATCGACGCGCCTGGAATTTAATACTCTATTTCCTTGTCAATCAACAGGTCAGATTGACTGACACGCCGCGCGAACCGCACCAGGGCGATAACCCGAACAGGAGCTAAGCAGATTCTCCCGGGTCGTGTGTCCGACGCTGAAGACCCATCGGCCGATTCCTATCCGGCCGATTTTAGCGCCAACACACTTTTGGCACGCCCGGTGGGACCATCCAAGACCTGATATGTCGAACAACGCAGAAATCTCTGACAGCAACATCATCGGGGTCACAGAAGCTGATCTCAAGGATGACCAGAGGGAGGAATTGGCCAAATGTTTGGAAGATTATAAGAAGATGTACCTCCAATCGTTCAGTCCTACCAGAAGCGGGGAAGCAGTTAAGAAAACTCCTATTCCAGCACCTCGCCACATCACCATTGCTGAAGACTCGGGCAAGATGTCAGAGATGATTCAGCAGTCCGTGTATCAATCGTTCATTGACCAATCCTCGGTGATGAGCAACACGGTGTACAACGCCGTCGTCAACTCTCTGGCCAGCGGAGCCGTTCAAGGTTATCAGGGACCGGCATATGCCCCTCCAACTACCCTGCCGGCCAGAAGCTTACCCTACACATCCCAATCGGCTTCTCAGCCGATATTGACGCAGCGCGAAGGATACAGCTCTCCACCACTTCCGGCGTCTCCAAGATACAGCGGTGCACCATGTCTCCCATCGCGAGTGCCGCTTCAACCCGTTCAAATGGCTTCTGTGCAAACACCGCCTACAAGCTCAGTGCCTTGGGGGGCATCAGCCACGACATATTTACCCGAGCCAGCGGACGGGCATCGCACTTACCCGTTCCAGGTGCCGTACCAATCGGCCGCTCGGCCAACGGTCTCCCAGTACCAGCCGATTTTACCAGAAATCGGCAGGGGCGCATCAGCCATGACGCATTTTCCCGAGCCAGCGAACGGGCCTGGCACTTATCCGTTCCAGGTGCCATACCAATCGGCCGTCCGGCCGGTGGTCTCTCAGTACCGGCCGATTTTACCAGAGATCGGCAGGGGGGCAAGCACTGTGGAGGCATTCAGAGGCGCGGCGCCAGCAGCAACGTACGAAGGGGGTGCGGACGCGTTTCGCCAGCAGTTATCGGCCGTTCAGCAAACTTCGCCGATTCATCACCTGGCCGAACCAGCCCTTCAACACGTGCCCGCGCCGCGAACAACTATTCATCAGCAGTAGGTGGATTGGACGGCAAGAATAGCAGAAGTAATTCAAGATCAGTTTGGGCTGAAGCCGAAAGTTCAAACTTATACTTACAAGACGCCGTATCCATCGGCCTATGACTCGTTGCCGTTCCCACACCGCTACAAGGTTCCTGATTTCACCAAGTTCTCAGGGACGGATGACACATCCACTGTGGAACACATCAACAGATTCATCATCCAGTGCGGTGAAGCTGCCACACAAGACGCTCTGAGGGTATGGTTATTTTCATCATCTCTATCCGGATCGGCCTTCCAGTGGTTCACCACTTTACCGTCAAATTCTATCGTCGCGTGGGCCGATCTGGAGAAACAATTCCACAAGTACTTCTATGCGGGAGTACACGAGATGAAGCTTTCGGATCTAACCAGCCTCAGGCAGAGGAACGATGAGCTGGTGACAGGGTATATACAGAGATTCCTGGCCCTGACCGATGCACAGTTGGCCGATATCGCTTTCCAGGGCCTCTTACCGCAAATCAGAGAAAGATATGCCGCCCAAGAGTTTGAGAGCCCGAGTCAAATCGTCCACCGATTGTCAGGGCAAGAGATCCGACCACTTGAACAGCGGAGAAGCTTCCAGAAGAAAGTGGCGTACTTGGAGGGATCTGAATCTGACGCGGAGGAAGAAATCGGCCTGGCGGAATGGGTAAAAGGGAAAAAACCAATATCCTGCCCCTTTGGCAAGAAGGAGCCAGAGACATTCGGCTTTGACACGTCCAAGGTTGACAAAATTTTTGATCTACTGCTTCAGGAGGGACAGATCAAGCTGTCGCAGCATCACACCATCCCTACGGCCGATCAGCTGAAGAAGATGAAATACTGCAAGTGGCACAACGCTACTTCTCACGACACCAATGAATGTAAAGTCTTCCGCCAGCAGATACAATCGGCCATTGAACAAGGGCGGCTCATGTTTGAGACTCCAACCAAACCGGCAATGCCGATGAAGATAGATCAGCATCCCTTCCCGGCCAACACGGTCAACGCTGGAGAAGAATCAAGTCAAACCAAGGTGCTGACGTCAGAATCGGCGAGAAGAGGTGGCGTTGTCGATCCCAGGAGGCAGATCACGGCGGGAGAAATCAGAAGGAACAGGCGAGGACCAGAACGACCACACAGGCCTGTCACCTCCCGATCTCTACTCCGGAAATATCGGCGGCAGCAAGAACAAGCACAACACCAAGAAGAGATGATACGCCGGCGTGAAGATCACTGGCAGTGTCCCTTCTTCATCCACTGCTGGGAGAACGATATCAGACTGCCCTCTGCCGATAACTGTCCGGAGTGCAACGGATCAAACCACAACGGTCGCCCGAAGCCACACTCTAGGGACAGAGGATCAGAGCCGATCAACAGAAATCGGCGCGAAGAACGGCGCGTTTCGGTGCATGATCGGCTGGGGGGCAGAGTTGACCAGTGCAACAGGTCAGAGGGCAAGATCGGCCAGCAAGATGGACTGGGGGGCAAGATCAGCATGCACGATCGGCTGGAAGAGATGGCCGATGATAGGGTGTCAGACGAAGATCTCCTAGGAAGGGAACTAGATTGGAAACACGCTAGACCATCGGCCAAACCAGTGAACCCCAGGTGGTGTCCCGATGGCCTATCCAGATCCCAAAAGCGGAGAATCCAACGCCTACGCCAGTTAGAACATCAAGAAGGAGAACAAAGACATGTGCCAGAAAGAAGGAATGTGAAATCTCGAATTTGGCGCCCAAAGAAAAATGATCAGGAAGCAAACAGCCAAGAATCGGCGGCCGAAATCGATATGGTTTTCATACTGCCGATGGAGTTCATGGCGCCAAGCGATCGGGACAAAGTGACAAATACAGAGGAAGAGCAAATGGCACAACTGGTATTAGAGCCGATGACGGCTATGTTTGAGAAGCCAGAGGAAGAAAAACGACGGCACCTCAAAGCGCTGTTTCTCAAGGGCTATGTCAACGGAAGACCCGTCACCAGACTACTAGTAGATGGAGGCGCGGCAGTCAACATCATGCCGTATGCCATGTTCCGCAAGCTGGGCAAGGGCGATGACGACCTCACCAAGACGGACATGATGCTGAAGGATTTCGAAGGCAACATGTCGCCTGCCCGCGGGGCATTCTGCGTCGACCTCACCATCGGCAGTAAGACCCTCCCCACTACTTTCTTCGTCATTAATGGCAAAGGGTCCTATAATATGCTGCTCGGTCGCGACTGGATACATGCAAACTGCTGTGTCCCATCTACCATGCATCAATGCCTTGTGCAATGGGTCGGCGACAGTACAGAGATAGTAGCTGCCGATTCTGTTTACAGCGTTGCAGCGGCCGACACACAACAGTGGAGCTGCGAACACGTCAAATGTATATCTGGCAGGACTTGGGACACTGACTTCCTGAAAGTGTCCGATTTCGGTCTACAGCCGATCCAAGCAGTCGGCTCTGAGGATTCAGCTCGTTCGAAAGAATGAGAAGCTGAGGCATGGGTTCACGTCGGCCAATTCATTAGAGATGGGAGATTTAAGAGATAGCATCAGATCAAGGCTGACGTACATTGGTACCGATGGGGATTCTGAGCACAAAAAGAAAATGTGTCGAGTTAACATGACCGATTTCTCATCGGTTTTCTGGCTACACATCCGGTGAAAGAGATATTGGGATTCATTGTTAGGTGGAAAGCACAGATTACATGAAGTAGTTCAAAATCAAATCGGCGCGGTGGCATTAAGGAACAACAATGTTTAACATATTGTTTACAGCCCAAGGAAAGTATCTATGGCTACAATCGCTCGTCGTCTGATTTGATCGGCCGATTCTAATATCCTCTGATCACTTTCGGCCGATCGTGACACTTCTGACACGCGGCGACGGAGTCTTATTGCTTCACGGGCCAGATGTTGTCTTTTTTTCTTCAGCTCGCTGATCATGGTTGGGAGTTCTTGGAGCTTTTTCTCTTCAGCGGCTATCTCTTTGGTTATCTGTTCCATCTCCTTGGCTAGTTCTGCTCTCCTCCGTTTCAGCCGATCTATTGTGCCAACAATGTCCGGACGGCAGTTCTTGAGGAAGTTGATTTTGTGATGTACTTCCTGGGCCTGGTGTTTGTACGAGTCAACCTCCTCCTGAGTTTTGGCCATCTGAGCGTGATCGGCCATACGTCGTAGCGCCCGCGAGACCGGAATCCGCATGCCCTCTATATAGGCAGCGTACCCCAAGTCTTCCGACACTTCTTCCGGAATGTGATCTACGACCTCATTGAAAAGTTGTCGGATCGGCGATGCATCCTTCACCAGTCGGCCGATGTCACCTTGGAGGAGAGTACGGATGCTCTCGAGCTTAGAGCGGACATCGTCGGAGGCAGAACTCAGTGGAACCACATGTGAGGCAGTTTCTTCTTCGTCGGCCAGGGAGACAGCGAAAGAAAAGATACTATTGTTAGGAGAATCTTGCTCCTGTAAAGGAACGAAGCAAAGGGTAAGCAGGTAGTGAGAGGAAATCGGCCGATTCTGATGGTAAGATTGTTACCTCTTTGAAACGAATCTCTCTTGCCTGCGCCGGTGGAAGTATTTCCCTTGTTTCAGGGATTGGTGCACTGGGTTCACCAGAAGAAGAAGATTCGATCATTATTGGTGCTCCGCTTGGGCCAGCTTCCTGAGAAAGATATAAATGCTCGTGAAGGTACTATGGAAAATAAGATAAGATGGTAATGGGAATTTGACATGCCTCTGCGGGTTCTCCGGCCGATTCCAGCTGTGGAGTTACAATCGGCGTACCCAAGTCAACCTGCATCAGAATTGGTTAAGTTTCCTGAATATTGAGGATGCAGAGTAAGAGATCATTTACCTCGGCAACAGGAGCTGCTATAGTTTCAGTCCCTACTTGAGACGTGGCCGACAGCCGTGGAGATTGTGGTGGGACAACTCGTGCCGCCTGGTAGAGGGATGAAATTGATGTCAGCAGAAGGTTTTTGGGGAATACATGAGATAAATAAAGTTACCTGGACAGCTTCTACTAAGAGCGATGCTGCAGCAGCCCCGGCTTCGGCGGCGACTTGGGGATCGGCCGTCTCGACCACTGATGGAGGTGAAGGGTCTGGGGTCTCGGCGCGCATCACTCCCATCTGATCAGCCGATCCAACACGGGGAGTCTCGGCCGATGCTGCTGCCATCTGGCTAGCCGATCCGATACGAGAGACTTCAGCCGATGCTATTGTTGTCTGACCGGCCGATTCAATGCGAGCCCGCATCCGACGGCTGGATATCTTTGGTGTTGGTCTCTTGAGCGCTCGTTTTGATCGGCCGGTGGAGATATCTCTGATAGATGGAGCATGGAAGCCGATGAGTGGCTGCACTGTGTATTGATGATGGCTATCAATCGGCCGGACGCTTCGGCTCCGTGTTGGGGGAGCATGGCTTTCAGACTGAAGAGGTAAACATAAGTTAACAGCAAGATGATAGTGCAACATTGAAATCGGCTGAAAAGAAAAGGACATACCGCAGCATTTGGGTCGATGTTCTCTGGGTCCAGAATGTTGCAGTAAATTGATGGGGATTTACAGAAAAGATGCTGCTTCCATTCTGCCCACTATAATTTGTACTGTTGGGTGGCGAAAGAGGCAACTGACCAGCCGTTCAAGTCAATGGTGCTGGAGTCAGGTACTAAATCGCACAATCGGCTGTAGTCGAGACTAGAGGTTAATCCGTCTCTGAATTTTGCTTGGCCGGCGAAATAGACTCGGATCGGCAATTGGCCGAAACCTAGTTGCCTTGCTGCAGCTGACGGGCAGTAGAACTCATAAGTGGGTGAGTCCTTCCCCGAGAAGAAGTTAGCCGGCAGAATTCCCGGCTTAATCAGGACATCCATCAACTCTCTGTCAAATGTGTGGGTGGAGAAGTCGAAGCATATAGGCAATTCAAAAATCGGCTCCGCGGTTTGATATGGATACCAGGTGATCATCTCCTCGCTAAGTCCATTATAGAAGCATCTGAAATATTCGGCTACCCGGGTAGCGGTGAACTGGCAGCCAGGAAAGGCCGATGCCGCCTCTCCGACAGATCTGCAGCGGCGACGGACCGATGGGTTCTCCTCTGACTCAATGTTGGGAAAGGTCTTTGTCTCTATCCTCTGCTGAGAGACCTTGCTCATGTGTAGATTGAGCCAGAGGGTGATGAACCACCAAGGACCACCTGGATTCCCTATCGGCTCTCCTCTCGACAGCTTGGCGCCGATTTGATGCATCATATGATATGCCGATCCCAGCAAATGTTTGCCGAGGGGAACGGCCGATCCTTGTGCGAGAGTTCTGCCAAAGCTTGAGTGTTGGAAGAGGGGCCGACCGCTCTGCCACAGAAGAGATGTTTCTCCAGCCACATCATCAGGAAGGAGGTGTGCTCTCTCTGTGAGGCTGTCCCTGTCTTCATGTTCTTACTGATGTATCCTTTCCACCCGCCGATTCCTTTGGTATCTAGCCTATGAGATGGCTTGAACAGGTAGTTGAAAGGGGTATCGGCGGAGGAAACATCTAGGCCGGTCAGCAGCAAGACATCGGCCAAGGTCGGGGTCATGGGTCCGTGTCCAAAAAGAAATGCGTTGAGCGCATCGGACCAGAAGTAAGAGGCTGCCATAACCAAAGGTTCGTTCTTTTCCATCTGAGACAGGGACAAATCTATGCACTGGCCGATTTTAAGTTCTTCCCATTAGACTTTCCAAGACCCGGCTACCCTCTGGTACCACTCTCTCCACCCGGGTGTTTCGTTCGGCCAGGATCTGAATGCGCCTACCCAGTGATCTAAATCCATAGGTGACTGCTTGAAGGGGATTCTGTGAGTTTCTAAGCTAATTAGATCCGTTGGATCAGGACTCCCCATAGGGCCTAGGCAGATGAGGTCAGGAGACTCTGAGAGGGGAATGGTGATCCTGTGCCTAAGGGCCTAAAAAAGAAAGGGAAAAAGGGAAGAAACTAAGAAAGGGACCGGAAAATACTGAAGCAGCAAGGCGAAAAGGAAAAGATTTTTCGGACATTTACCTCTGGGATGGAAGCCATCGTCGCTGATGACGCTGCTGGAGAAGCCGCCGATTGGGCCGCCGCCGCCAAAGGAGCAGCCGATGGAGCCTCTGTAGATGGGGTGGTCGCTGACGGAGACGCCATTGGGGTCGGAGCAAGCTGCGGATGAGGTCGCCGGAGAAGGGGAAGCGCTTGGAAATCGAAAGAACTTGGGGGAAGATGAACAGTAATGCGGCAGAAAGGATGCTGGATTCGTGGAGGAGAAAAGGTGGAGAAAACCAGTACTTAAGATAAGGGGGTAAGGGCAAAGATGGTATTCTTACCGCACCGTCTACACGAGTTCCAGGGGAGCGGTCGTTTCGCGTGCTTGGATCGAGGAAATTGCAATCATTGTGCCGCGGAACGGAAGGAGGCTTTTACTGCACCCATTTCGGAAAAAAGGGTTAAAGAGGGAGTTTCGAAGAAAAGTTATATTTTACTCCGAAACTGGGGGGCATGTGTTGACGCCGGATTTTGACACATCTTGAATCGGCGTCAGGAGAAGAAGATTGGCCGATGCGGCAGATCTGGGAACTACAGTAAGGAATCGGCCGATCGGGGTAACAGTTGAAAATCGGCCGATTGGTGGCGCCGCCTATGCCAACAGGATAGGATTATTCCAGAAGATCCTAGTCAAAAGCTGGTCAACGCGGCATGCTAAGTCGGCCGGAAAGCAATTGAAGAGGTCCTGATTGAATTAGGAAGCAGCGGCGGAAGATTCTGCGGGAGTCCGTTTCCTTTTTAAAGTTATTATAGATATAGTAGTTTTCCTGTTTTAAATAAGGTTGTAACAAGTCGTAATCGACCAGGAGTCCTAGTTTCAGGGTATAAATAGGAGTCGCTAGGGTTTTGCAAAAGACAACCAACATCAATCAACAAAATACTTCTACTTTTTACTAGTACTTTACTTTTCAAGTCGGCGACTTCGCCAATATCTTTTTCTTTCACGATTCGTACGGATTGGCAGGGCTGCATCAACCTGATCTCCGGCCAATTGGTAGGTTCCGCTTATCGAGTAATATCCGAGCTTTAACTACGGGCGCATCGCTGTAGTTTTGTTTGGATTTATTCACAAGTTATCGATATTTAGTAGAATTGCAAGTTTTACCTGTTATTCTAGTATTATCACCAGTTATCCAGCTTGAGATCAGGGTAATCGGCTTCGTCATCTTTCTCCTTCGATTCATCGCCATACAGCCGATTAGATCTGTTTCAAGTGTTGCTTCTATAGTAATTGTTTAGATTGCTCCAGCAGTTCTCTTTACAATTACTATACGATCATCGGCTGACTCATAGCCGATCATCTCTACAGCAAATCGACCGATTTACCGCCGACGCGCTCCTCAGGACAGATCGGAAATCCAGCCGATCGACGCGCCTGGAATTTAATACTCTATTTCCTTGTCAATCAACAGGTCAGATTGACTGGCACGCCGCGCGAACCGCACCAGGGCGATAACCCGAACAGGAGCTAAGCAGATTCTCCCGGGTCGTGTGTCCGACGCTGAAGACCCATCGGCCGATTCCTATCCGGCCGATTTTAGCACCAACAGGTAGTGATGGTTAAATCTTTGAACGTACTAAACACATGCCGAGATTGTGGGAATCGGTAAGCTTAAGTACCTAATTGGCCCGGCAAGGGGACGGCATTCTACCCTTTGAACTTCGGTCCCATGTGCATATGGCGAGTGCAGAGAGTGGTCACGACCCGGCGCCGAACCGTGGCGTGGAGCTCTTGTACTCTCGGAGGGTAGCCCCGATCCACGACCCGGAAAGAAAGGGGAAAAGTTGCACGTGTGACTCTAGGGAGTAACCACGTGACATGTGTTTGGGTTTCCCTTGCAAGGTTAAGAAATTCGATTCGAATCGTCCGTTTCTCACGGCTATTGAGACTGCTTAACCATTTTTACCCACAGAGTAAGAAGAGGAACAATGAGGATGAATGGACTGGTTGGGTGATAATTTAATGCTTCACCATGTATGCTATTGATAGCTGCTTATCTAGAATGGTAAATGAAACTAGAACCTTGAGCTAAAAGTTGAAAGTAAGGACCCACTTGTAGATGCTTTTCGGCAAAACCAACCCCTGAGCCAAAAAGCCTTGCATATCTAGAGTCGGTGGAGTAGATTCCACTACGCGGGTAAGTCTTGCTGAGTATTAGTATACTCAGCCTTGCTTGTGGCTCGTTTTCAGGTGAGACCTTCGAAGATATGATTGCTAGCTTGACTTGGCCGTGTACTCTTCCCCCTGGTTGGTCGGTGGAATGGGAGGCGCCCCCGTCCAATGGAGATAACGCCGAGTGATGTCTCGTACGGGCTTCATCGAGACATCCTTATCGTCGAAGTAGCTTTCGCTGTTTTATTTTTCGCTGCAACTTAAACTCTGAAGAACTTATTTATGATCATTGGAGTACTTGGTTTCTAAATTTAAAACTTGGTCTGTAATATTTCACTTATGATAATGCTGTAAGGTTTGCTGGAATGTGGTATTCTCTGGGCTCATCGTCGCGTGAGCATTTGTATGTATGGCGCTCGATCCGATTACCGTGGTTGTATCGGGAGGTTATACCCGACAGACCAGTGGATTACTCCGTTTGAAGTGTAAGGTTAACCGAAATTGCCCTAATGGTGATGGTTAATACACTTGAGCCGGATTAATTCAGGTGGTTCTGCCACACGAGAGAAGGATGAGGCGCGTCACAATTACTTAGAGGAAACCAAGAAGATGAGCCGATTGGAGGCTCAATTGGCGACTGTTGAGGACATGGTGCAAATCGTACGCGTCCAGCTCGTCACCGCCGACTCAAGGGTAGCAGGTCAGTGCTTCTTTTGGGATCCTTCTTCTGAGATTTGCTCAATTTTTCTTCACCTGTGTCTGTCCTCTTGTTTTTCAGTCCTAGAATCTTAGGTTCAGGCCCTCCTTGGTGCAGCGACCACCGCAATCGAATCGGTAAATGCTCGAGGGGATACTGTTGCTGCCCGCCTGCAGGACATCCCCAACTGGGTGCAGGAAGTTGCCGGCCATGGAGTCCACCGTGGTGTCGCCGTCGCGCTTGCCATGGTGCAGACCCTGTCTGGGAACGAACTTCGAACCATGCATCCAATCTTCCCGGAAGGCAAGGCACAAGAAGAATTTGAAGACTTCGTCAACGACTTAGGTGTAGGTGCCTCTAGTATTAGTGAAGAAGTTAGCCTAGGCGTCGTGATCGGCAATGTCTTCACCGATGAATAAATGTAGCAATAATTATAACTGTCAGACCCGAGGCACCGGGGCTACACGCGTGGCGTGGAACGTTCTAGAGTAAGGGGTGGGGCATGTCACATACCTTATCCACGTGTACAATACTCGTACGCGGGTACAACTAGTCGATATAGAAGGAAACTACCCAAAAGTACTCGGTTAGGACTCCTAAGCTCGTACCAGATTAGGATTTTCATGTAACCCTGCCGCCTGGCATATATAAGGGCGGGCAGGGACCCCTCCAAAACATATCTCATAACCTCCAAGGCAATACAAACCAACAGGACGTAGGGTATTACGCACACTGCGGCTCGAACATGTCTAAACCTTTGTGTTCCTTGCACTATCGAGTTCCTAATCTCAGCAACACCCTACCTACAACCTACCACCTCAGGGGTATCCCTCGATGGGCTTGCCGGTAAAACACCGACAGCTGGCGCGCCATGTAGGGGTGTTCATCGAAGATCCCCTGGAGAATTCGATGGCGACGTTCAACTTCACCAGCGCCATGCTCCCCTCGGGCACAACTTTCGTCTTCAGCTCCTGGGTCTGTGTCTCTGATGGCACAGGCGACTTCCGTTGGCACCTCGTCGACAACAAGCCGGAGGCACGTGAAGCAACCTCCAGCAGCGCCCTCGACGATTTCGTCAACAATCTCAACGACCTCAGAGGGATATTTCTCTCTGACCTCGCTAGGGAGATCAAGAAGTTGTCCGTCTTCAACGCGACTCCGACTCGTGCTGCACCTGGTTCCCCCGGATTGGATTCGATTCCATCTGAGGGAAAGCATGACTGATTACTGTTCGGATTGCGCAACACGGCCACTGTTTACAAGGAGGCCACCAAGTCTGAATTCTACTCCGCATTGGAAAAGGATTTGGATCAACTACTCGAGCTCGGAGATAAGGACGCCACCGCTTGTCGGGAGGCCCCTGTCTTCGACGACTACGACTCGGACTCCGATCCCGAGGCCGAACCCTACTTGGGTAGCCAGGGATTGGTCATAACCTCCACCCCGGAGGGTCGCTTCGTGTACTGGAAGGGCATGAAACCCTCCGAACTACTCGGAGACGATGATTGACTAGTCGCTCACCTTGACTCCTTGCCTTTTCAAGAGGGCAGACCACTCGGTGAGTGCACCCCCGGCGGAACTGTAATCATTGACTACAGTTCTAAAGATCCATCCATCCACCGCCACATTTTATATGGCAGAGTCTTCCAAGTACAGCGACCACTACCGCAATGAAGTGCCTGAAAAGATCTCGGAAAATGAAGCCTCGGCAGGTCACCCCAACGAGACTCCAGAAGAGCGTGCCGCTCACCAATTGCCCAACAGGAAGAGTAACAAGCGCAGAAGGGATGCCAACCTACGCCACAACCGTGCCCAACACAACCTTGAGGCAGAGTTCGCGGAAGCTCAAGACGCAGGCTTTGCCACTCCAGCCGCCAACATCGCCACCATAACGGCTGTATTGGCAGGCAACCATGACCCCCACGCCCGGACTGCCCTGCACCTGGCTCAGAAGGCACTCATCCAGATGAAACAGCAAGGCCCACAACCCTCAGTCTCGCAACAATGTGAGGGCTGCGGGGAGAGTTAAGTCAGCAGGACACCCGGGGGCCACCCGAGGCGCCAGGTCGCTCCGTCCAACAACCAACACAAAAGTCGTGGCCCTTAGGGAAGCTGCCCGATCGCTCAACAACATCAGCAGGGGAGTCAGGCCCCTAACCTGTGGCAAAACCGCCCCCAAAGCAGCCAAGCTCCCAGGCCAGAACAATCTGTTAGCAACTACCGATGCTCAGAGCTCCAGAACCTGCCAATGGGTGACCTCCACGACAAGATCAAGGCCAGGATTGACGCCAGCGACATCATCGACAACCGGAGGAGGGAGCATGCTGTGGTTGGGGGGAACGCGGCTCGGGACGACAATGATCGCTTCCCCGCGTTCTCCTCCCGTTTCGATAACTACATGTACCCGGAGGGGTTCAAACCAATCGGCATCACCAAGTACGATGGTAAGCAATCTCCTCAACAGTGGGTACGCATCTACTCGACAACCATTGAGGTTGCAGGCGGCGACAACACCACTAAGGTCGTCTACTTCCCGATGGTCTTGGAGACCGCCCCACTGACATGGCTGGAGAGCCTCAACAAGGACTCCATCGACTCCTGGGAGCAGCAGCGCGATGTCTTCATCGACAACTTCCAGGGGGCGAGTGCACGGGCAGGTACTCGACATGACCTGTCCTAGTGCAAACAGGAGAGGAACGAGCTCATATGCTCGTACATGCACCGCTTCTTCGACATCCGGGCCACTGTCGCCAACATCTCGGACAGCTACGTCATCGACTGCTTCCACAACGGCCTCATCGACCAGACTCTGTTCCACGACTTTGGCCACAACCGTCCCAAGACTGTTGCTGCTCTCCACGACATGATGCAGACCTAGGCGGACCAGGAGGAGCAGGAGCGCGACCGGTTCTCGAAGCACGGAAATGACCACCGCAACGACAATAGTGGCCAGTGGGACTACTCGGGATCCTCCCGAAAGCGCAAGCCAGACGATCTCGTCGCGGCTATCAATCGTGCCACGCGAGGCAAGAGGAATAACAACAACAATCTGCAGGAGGAGTTTGATAAACTCCTGCAGAAGCAGTGCCTGTGGCACCCACACTCGAAGCACACTGCTTACGAGTGCTACCAGCTCCGGAAGTCCCTCAACGCCCCGCCTTTAGACAAGGGCGACAAGAAGAAGAAGAAAGACAAGGACGACGAGGACCTAGAAGACAAGACTAATGCCGGGGGCTTCCCGGACGTCTCCAAGGTGGTCAACGTCATCTTTGGGGGCAAATCGGGGTTTGTCTCCAAAAGGACTCAGAAGCTCCATCGCCGCGAGATTGTCACACCTGATTCTAGAGAGAACCATATGCATCTCATGTGTGCACCAGGATCATGTTCACGCACACATGATAGACGGACAAGTGTAATATATCAAAGACAATGCTCAAAAAGTAAACAAAACAAAGTAATTAACATTATGTTGACGCCAGATTTTGACACGTGTTGAATCAGCGTCAGGAGAAGAAGATTGGCCGATGCGGCAGATCTGAAGGCTACGGTAAGGAATCGGCTGATTGAGGTAACAGTTGGAAATCGGCCGATTGGTGATACAGCTTGCACCAACAGGTTGGGGCTACTTCAGAGGGTCCCGGTCAAAAGTTGGTCAACAGAGCGACGCTAAGTCGGTCAAGAAGCAATTGGAAAAGTCCTGATTGGATTAGGAGACGGTGGCGGAAGATTCTGCGGGAGTCCGTTTCCTTTTTAAAAGATATTATAGATATAGTAGTTTTCCTATTTTAAATAAGGTGTTAACAAGTCGTGATCGACCAGGAGTCCTAGTTTTAGGGTATAAATAGGAGTCGTCAGGGCTTTGCAAAGAAATCAACACATCAATCAACAAAACACTTCTACTTTTTCCAGTAATTTATTTTCAAGTCGGTGACTTCGCCAATACTTTTTCTTCTTTCACGAGTTCGTACGGATTGGCAGGGCTGCATCAACTTGATCTCCGGCCAATTGGTAGGTTCCGCTTATCGAGTAACATCCGAGCTTTAACTACGGGCGCATCGCTGTGGTTTCATTTGGATTTATTCACCAGTTATCGATATTTACTGGAATTATAGGTTTTACCTGTTGTTCTAGTATTATCACCAGTTATCCAGCTTGAGATTAGAACTATCGGCTATATCATCGCTTTTTCTCGTTCATCATCATATAGCCGATTAGATCTGTTTCAAGTGTTGCATCTGTAATAATTGTTTAGATCGCTACAGCAGTTTTCTTTGCAATTATTACGTGATTATCGGCTGATCTATAGCCGATCATCTTCACAGCAAATCGGCCAATTCGCCGACGCGCTCTCCAGGACAGATCGGAACTCCAGCCGATCGGAGCTCCTGGAATTTAATACTTTTATTTCCTTGTCAATCAACAGGTCAGATTGACGGGCATGCCGCGCGAACTGCACCAAGGCGATAACCCGAACAGGAGCTAAGCAAATTCTCCCGGGTCGTGTGTCCGACGCTGAAGACCATCGACCGATTCCTGTCTGGCTGATTTTAGCGCCAACACACTTTTGGCACGCCCGGTGGGACCACTTCAAGAGCTGATATGTCGAAGAACGCGGAAATTTCCGACAGCAACATCATCGAGGTCACAGAAGCAGATCTCAAGGACGACCAGACGGAAGAATTAGCTAAACATCTAGAAGATTACAAGAAGATGTATCTGCAGTCGTTCAGTCGTACCAGAAGCGGGGAAGCTGTCAAGAAAGCTCCTATTCCAGTTCCCCGCCACATCACCATTGATGAGGACTCGGGCAAGATGTCCCATATGATCCAATAGTCCGTCTATCAGGCGTTCATCGACCAGTCCTCGATGATGACCAACAGTGTGTACAACGCCGTCATTAGCTCTCTGGCCAGCGGAGCAGTTCAAGGCTATCAGGGGCCAGCGTATGCCCCGCCGATTATGCTTCCAGCCAGAAGCTTACCAGGCACGTCCCAATCGGCTCCTCAGCCAATATTGACGCAACGCAAGGGATACAACACTTTGTTGCCTCCGGCATCTCCAAGGTATAGCGGTGCACCATGTTTCCCATCACAGGCACCGCTTCAACCCGTCCAGATTGCTTCTGTGCACTCGCTACCCACAAGCTCAGTACCCTGGGGGGCATCGGTAACGACGGCTTTCCCCGATCCATCAACCGGGCAAGGAAGCTATCCAATCCAGGTGCCGTTCCAATCGGCCGTCCGGCCGACGGTCCCTCAGTATCAACCAGTCTCACCAGAGATCGGCAGGGGGGCAGGCGCTGCAGAGGCATTCAGAAGCACGGCGCCGATGATGATGTACGACGGGGCGGCGGATTCACTTCGCCATCAACTGTCAACTACTCAGACGGCCACAGCGCAGAAAAATTCGCCGCATGCTTTGATTCATCACCCAACCGTACCACCACCAGCCCTTCAACATATGCCGGCACCACGAACGGTCGTTCATCAGCAGCAGGTGGACTGGACGACAAGAATAGCAGAAGTGATTCAGGACCAGTTTGGGTTGAAGCCAAAAGTGTAGACTTACACATACAAGACGCCATACCCATCGGCCTATGACTTGCTGTCGTTCCCACACCGCTACAAGGTACCTGATTTCACCAAGTTTTCGGGGCTGGACGACACATCCACCGTCGAGCACGTCAACAGATTTATCATCCAGTGCGGAGAAGCCGCCACGCAAGATGCTCTGAGGGTGCGTCTATTTTCATCGTCTCTATCCGGATCGGCCTTCCAATGGTTCACCACTTTGCCTCCAAATTCTATTATTACTTGGGCCGATCTGGAGAAGCAGTTCCACAAGTACTTCTACGCAGGAGTACATGAGATGAAGCTCTCAGATTTGACCAGCCTCAGGCAGAGGAGCGATGAACCAGTAACTGGATATATACAGAGGTTCAGAGAAGTCAGGAACAAATGCTACAGTCTGGCTCTGACCGATGCACAGTTGGCCGATATAGCTTTCCAGGGCCTCCTGCCACAAATCAAGGAAAGGTACGCTTCACAAGAATTTGAAAGCCTAAGCCAGATCGTTCACCGATTGGTAGGACAGGAAGTCCGTCCGTTTGAGCAGCGGAGGAATTTCCAAAAGAAGGTAGCATACCTAGAAGGGTCTGAATCTGATGGGGAGGAGGAAATCGCCTGGCAGAGTGGGTGAAAGGCAAAAAGCCAATATCATGCCCTTTCGGAAAGAAAGAACCAGAAACATTCGGCTTTGACACATCAAAAGCCGATAAGATTTTCGACTTATTGCTCCAGGAAGGGCAAATCAAGCTGTCTCAGTATCATACCATCCCTTCGGCTGATCAGCTCAAGAAGATGAAGTACTGCAAGTGGCACAACGCCACGCCACATGACACGAACGAATGCAAGATCTTTCGTCAGCAGATACAATCGGCCATCGAGCAGGGGAGGCTCAAGTTTGAAACACCGGCTAAATCGGCGAAACCGATGAAGATAGATCAGCATCCTTTCTCGGCTAACATGGTGGACACGGCGAAAAATCCACTTCAAACCAAGGTGCTGACGTCAGAATCGGCAAGAAGGAGCGGCACCGTAGATCCCAGGAAGGAAGTCACGATGGTTGAAATCAAAAGGAACAGGCGGGGGCCAGAACGACCGTGCAGACCCGTCACCTCCCAGTTCTTGCTCTGCAAATATCGGCGCCAGCAGGAGCAATCAAGATACCACGATGAGATGATACGTCGGCACGAGGATCATTGGCAATGTCCGTTCTTCATCCATTGCTGGGAGAACGACATCCGATTATCGTCAGCCGATAACTGTCCTGAATGCAACGGATTAAGTTGCAACGATCGCCCGTTTAAAAGATCTCGCTCTAGGGACAGAGGATCAGAGCCGATCAGCAGAAATCGGCGCGAACCAGAGGGACAGCGCATTTCAGTGCATGATCGGCTGGGGGGCAGAGTTGACCAGCATCACCGGTCAAAAGGCAGGATCAACCAACAGGATGGACTGGGGGGCAGAATCAGCGTGCACGATCGGTTGGAAGAAATGGCTAATGACAGGGCGTCAGATGAAAACCCCTTAGGAAGGGAGCCGGATTGGGAACACGCCAGATCATTGGCCAAACCAGTAAACCCCAGGTGGTGTCCTGATGGCCTATCCAGATCCCAGAAACGGAGGATCCAACGCCTGCGCCAGTGGGAGCAACAAGAAGAAGAACAGAGGCAGGTGCTAGAAAAGAGAAACGTTAAGTCTCGGGTTTGGCGCCCCAAGAAAAACAACAGCCAGGAAGCAGACAATCAAGAATCGGCAGCTGACATCAACATGGTGTTCATATTGCCGATGGAATTCATGGCGCCTGACGATCGAGACAAAGCGGCAAGAATGGAAGAGCAAATGGCGCAACTGGTGTTAGAGCCGATGACGGCTACTTTTGAGAAACCTGAAGAAGAAAAGCGGCAACATCTTAAGGCGCTGTTTCTCAAAGGCTACGTTGACGGACGACCCGTCACCAGACTTCTAGTAGATGGAGGCGCCGCAGTCAACATCATGCCGTATGCCATGTTCCGCAAGCTAGGCAAGAGCGATGAAGATCTGACCAAGACGGACATGATGCTAAAGGACTTCGAAGGCAACATGTCTCCAGCTCGTGGAGCGCTCTACGTCGACCTCACCATCGGCAGTAAGACCCTTCCCACTACCTTTTTCGTTATTAATGGTAAGGGGTCCTACAACATGCTGCTCGGTCGCGACTGGATACATGCAAACTGCTGTGTTCCATCTACAATGCACCAATGCCTCGTGCAATGGGTCGGCGACAGCACAGAGATAGTCACCGCCGATTCCGCCTACAGCGTCGCAGCGGCCGACACGCAACAATGGAGCTGCGAGCACGTCAGTTGTATATCTGGCAGGACTTGGGACACTAACTTCCTGAAGGTGTCCGATTTCGGTCTACAGCCGATCCCAGCAGTCGGCTCTGAAGATTCAGAATAGATGGATCAGCTCGTCCGGGAAGACGGGAAGCTTGGGCATGGATTTACGTCGGCCGATTCATTGGAGATGGTAGATTTGGGAGATAGCAGCAAATCAAGGCCGACGTATATTAGTGCTAATTTGGATCCCGAGTGTAAGTGTAAATTGATAAGCTTATTAAAAGAATTCAAGCATTTCTTTGCTTGGGAATATCATGAGATGCCAGGTCTAGACCGGTCCATTGTCGAACACCGGTTACCTATAAAATCAGGATATCGGCCATATCAGCAACCTGCACGACGGTGCAACCCCAAGATTCTACCTGATATAAAGGCCGAGATCACAAAGTTAATTGAAGCAGGATTTATTCGGCAGTGCCGCTACGCCGAATGGATTTCTAATATTGTGCCCGTGTATAAAAAGAATGGAAAGTTGCGTGTGTGCATCGATTTCAGGAACTTAAATCAGGCCACACCAATGGATGGATATCCGATGCCAACGGCCGATATCTTCATAGATGCTGCCGCAGGACACAAAGTCATCAGTTTCATGGATGGCAATGCCGGGTACAATTAGATATTAATGGCCGAAGAAGATATCTCGAAAACGGCTTTCAGGTGCCCAGGTCATCTTGGTTTATTCGAATGGGTTGTGATGACCTTTGGGTTAAAGAACGCCGGTGCTACATATCAGCGGGCCATGAACTATATCTTCCACAAGCTTATCGGTACATCGGTGGAGATTTATATAGATGACGTCGTGGTCAAGTCAAAAGCTCACTAAGAACATCTGGCCGATTTACAAGAAGTACTGGAGTGCACAAGGAAGCATGGGTTGAAGATGAACCCGAACAAGTGTGCATTTGGTTCATGAGCGCGGGATAGAAGTTAACCGGAAGACCATAGATGCCATCAACAAAGTTGTGGCCCCACAGAATAAAACTGAGCTACAGTCCCTCATCGGCAAGGTCAATTTTATCAGAAGATTCATATCCAACCTGTCTGGGCGTATTCGAGCTTTTACTCCTCTATTGAAATTGAAGCCCGATCAGGAGTTTGTATGGGGAGAAGAACAACGCAGAGCATTGGAAGATATTAAGCAATATCTGATTTCACCTCCGGTTTTAGTCCCGCCACAGCCTGGTAAGCCGTTCAAATTATATTTATCGGATGATGAACAGGCCATTGGATCGGCGTTGGTACAGGAGTTCGAAGGGAAAGAACGGGTGGTATATTATGTCAGCAGAAGACTCCTGGACGCCGAAACAAGATATTCCCCTGTGGAGCGGCTGTGCTTGTGTTTATACTTCTCGTGTACCAAGCTCAGGCACTATTTGTTATCGGCAGAATGCATAGTTATATGCAAAAATGATGTGGTAAAATATATGCTATCATTGCCGATTTTGAAAGGGCGGATTGGAAAATGGATCCTGGCTCTGTTAGAATTTGGCTTAAGGTACGAATCGGCCAAAGCTGTCAAAGGTTAAGTAATGGCCGATTTCGTAGCTCAACATTGTGGACCAGAGATTGCTATCGTTGAACCGGTTCCATGGACTCTGTATTTTGATGGTTCTTCGTGTGGGGCCGGATCAGGAATCGGCATCGTTCTTATATCGCCTCGGGGGGCAAGTTATGATTTCTCTCTGCCGATAGAAGCATCGGCAACCAATAATCAGGCAGAATATCGAGCCGTTCTAAAAGGTATCCAATTATTAAGGGAAGTCAAAGCTGATGCGGTCGGAATTTTTGGAGATTCTATGCTCATTGTGGATCAATTAATGGGGTGATCTAAGTGCAAAGATGATATCTTGAGGATTTATTATGAAGATTGCCTTCAGCTTTTAAAGGAATTTAAGTCTACAATAATTGAGCATATCCCCAGAAATTATAATGAAGAGGCCAACAAGCTGGCCCAACATGCGTCCGTATATCGGCCAATTCAGGGAGCTGTGGTTTTAGAGCTCGCGGCCGATGACTGGCGAAAAGAAATCGCCCATTACTTGAAGGATCCCTCCCGGAAAGTGGATCGGCGAGTACGTTTTCAAGCTACAAAATATGTGTTACTTGAAGATGATTTATTTCACCGGACGATTGATGGAGTTCTTCTCAAGTGCCTGGAAACAGAAGAAGCAAAGGTCCTGATGGGAGAAATCCATGAAGGCGTGTGTGGAGCCCATCAATCGGCTCACAAAATGAAATGGATGATCAGAAATAATGGGTATTACTGGCCAACAATTCTTGAGGATTGTTTCAAATATTATAAAGGATGCCAAGACTGTCAGAAGTTTGGCAATGTACAGCGTGCACCAGCGTTGGCTTTGAATCCAGTAATCAAGCCGTGGCCGTTCAGAGGTTGGGGAATAGATCTTATCGGACAGATTCACCCTCCATCGAGCAAAGGGCATAAGTTCATATTGGTAGCCACAGATTATTTTACTAAGTGGGTGGAGGCAGCTCCTTTGAGGAACGTGACATCGGCCGATATGATTGAGTTCGTTAAGAACCATATTATCTATCGATTTGGTATTCCTCAGACTATCACAACTGACCAGGGAACAATGTTCACCTCTGGAGAATTCGGGGAATTCGCTGCCGATATGGGAATTAAATTATTAAATTCTTCTCCATATTATGCTCAAGCCAATGGCCAGGCAGAATCATCCAATAAGGGAATAATCAAGTTGATCAAGAGAAAGATAGAAGAACAACCCAAAAAGTGGCACATGTCTTTGGCTGAATCTCTATGGGCTTATAGGATGGCTTGTCATGGAGCCACTAAGATATCTCCTTATCAGCTGGTTTATGGTCATGAGGCAGTCCTGCCTTGGGAATTAAGGATGGGGTCAAGGCGTATATCGCTTCAAGATCAGTTGACGGCCGATGACTATTCCTTCCTCATGAAGGACGAACTTGATGACTCGGCAGGTCTGCGGTTGAAGGCCCTGATCAGTATAGAAGAAAATAAGAAAAGGGTGGCCAGATGGTATAACAAAAAGGTCAAAGTTAAACAATTCTCTCAAGGAGATTTGGTATGGAAGTTGGTGCTGCCGATAGGGTCTAAAGATCCCAAATTCGGTAAATGGTCGCCCACTTGGGAAGGGCCGTACAGAATCGGCCGATGTGCCCCTGGAAATGCATATATCCTGGAAACTATTGAAGGGGAAGAGTTCCCAAGAGCTTTAAACGGACGATATCTGAAGAGGTACTATCCAAGCATTTGGGTAGATGCATAACTTGCAGTAAGATATATCAAGACAACATGGCCGACTTCTATCGGCTTTCGTCTGCATAGCCGATGCAGAAACGACATCGCCTGAAGAAAGAAACATTGTGATTCGTTTTGACCAGTTCATCATTGGATAAAAACGACAGAGTGCATGGCCGACATGGTACAAGTCGCCCTTAGAATAAAAATACCGATATATCTATTGATTACGCCTATTCTGGATTTCTCTCTCAACACGACCCAGTTCTATCAGAAGGCGGGTCCTATTCTCCTTCGGATTCTCTACGGTGGCTCCAATCTCAGCTTGATCGCAAAGTTCTACCAGGAGGCGGGTCTTCTTCTCCTCCAGACTCTCCATGGCAGCTTCAGTCTTGACTTGACGAGGGAGTGGAGGGCTTTTCTCAGAGGGTGGTCGTTTGCGGACCAAGTAGTGAGCATCTATAAGGTCCCAATACTCCTGGACAACAGCGGGAACATGATCTCTGAGTTTTTCAGCATGAGCTCTTATCAGATCTTTGTCTGCCTGTGACAGTGGCTCGTCTGAATGCATGATTTCGATCGCTCGTTCCAGACCGGGGCTGAGACGTTTTGGCTAAACAGAGATGAAGAGACTACCCAACATCAGAGCGATTGAGATGCCTAGGGGAAAGGCAGAGGAGAGTTCATACCTGGTTTACAGAGGAAGAAGATGAAGAGGACGAAGAAGACATCTTGTTGTTCGATTTGGGAGGATAAAGATCTAGTGTTGGAGAGAGAGAAGATGGGTAATGCGTATGCCTCTGGGGACGGTGAAGGATCCACTTATAAAGAAAGGGAAGGTGGATAGATGGTGAGACACGTCCTATCAGAGTAAAAGCATTCATAAATACAAATCTGCCCAGGGAAGTGGTCCAGAGTTAAATCGGTGCAGTGACATTAAAGGAGCATTAAATGTTTACAGCGTTCTTTACTGCCCGAGGAAAGCATCTATGGCCGCGATAGCTCGTTGCCTAATCTGATCGGCCGAATCTAGTACTCTTTGATCATCGTCGGCCGATCCTGGAACTTTTGACATATGGCGACGAAGCCTTATCGCTTCACGGGCTAAGTTTTGCCTTTCTTGCTTCAGCCCAGTGATGATGGATGGGAGCTCTTGAAGCTTCTTTTCTTCAGTGGCTATGTCTTTGGTTATCTGCTCCATCTCCTTGGCTAGCTCTGCTCTCCTCCGTTTGAGCCGATCTATCGTGCCGACGACATCCGGGCGACAGCTCTCGAGGAAATTGATCCGTTGATGTACCTCTTGAGCCCGGTGCTTGTACGAGTCGGCCTCCTCCCGGGTTTTTGCCAGCTAGGTGCGATCGGCCATATGGCGCAGGGCCCTGGAAACCGGGGTTTGCACATGTTCTATATATGCAGCACGCTCCAAGCTTTCTGTTGTTTCTTCCAGGATTCGGCCCTTGATATCATTGAAAAGTCATCGAATCGGCGAAGCATCTTCTACCAATCGGCCAATATCGTCTTGGAGGAGAATCCGCATGCTCTCGAGTTTGGCGCGGACATCATCGGAAGCAGAGCTCGACGGAATTGGGCGTGAAGCGATTTCCTCATCATCAGGCAAAGAGACGGCAAAAGAGAAAATGCTGTTGTTCGGGGTGTCTTGCTCTTGTGGGGAAATAAAGAGAAGGGTTAGCAAGCAGTAAAGGGGAATCGGCCGATTCCAATGGTAAGTTTGTTACCTCCTTAAAACGAATTTCTCTTGCTTGTGCCGGTGGATGCGCCTCCCTCGTCTCAGGGGCTGGTACGATCGGCTCGTAAGAGGAAGAGGATTCAACAACTATTAATGCTCCGCTCGGACCAGCTTCCTGAAAAGGCATGGAAAACAGATCCTGTGAGTATACTATGGGTAATTGAAATAAGATGGTATGAAATATTTGCCATGCCTCTGTTGATCTTCCGGCCGATGTTTGTTGTGGGGTTACAGTCAGCATACCCAAATCGGCCTGCATCAGGATCAGTTAAGTCCTCTGAATATCAAGAAATTGAGGTAAGTGATTATCTACCTCGACGGGAGGAGCTGCTGGAGCTTCGGCCTCCACCTGGGATGTGGCCGATTGCTGTGGAGACTGCACTGGAACGGCTTGTGCAGCCTGGTAGAAAGGAAAAGTTAGTGTTAGTGGAGCACTTAAAAGATATATGAAATAAGCAAGATTACCTGAACAGCTTCTACTAGCAGTGATGCCGCAGCTGCTCCGACTTCGGCGGTGACTTGAGGATCGGCTATCTCGGTAGCTGGCAAGGATAAAGGAATCGGAGTCTCGGCCGATGCTACCGCCGTTTGGTCAGCCGATCCGATGCGGGCTCGCACTCGACGGCTTGTTATCTTCGAGGTTGGCCTCTTCGGTGCTCGTTTCGATCGGCCAGTGGCAATATCCCTGATGGTTGGAGCGTGAAAACCGATGAGTGGATATGGTGTATATGGATGGTTGTTCTCTATCGGCCTGCCGCTTCGGCTCCGCATCGGAGGGACCTGGCTTTCAGACTAAGAAGATAAATGTAAGTTAATGATAAGATGAAAGTATGGAAAGAGATAGCATTGAAATCGGCTGGGAGGAAGGACATACCGCTGCACTTGGGTCGATGTTTTCTGGGTCCAGAATGTTTCAATATGTTGATGGAGACTTGCAGAAAAGGTATTGCTTCCATTCTGCCCACCATAATTTAAAGTGCTGAGTGGCAAAAGGGGCCACTGACCAATTGTTCAGGTTAATGGTGCTAGAATCTGGCACTAGATCGCACAACCGATTGTAGTCAAGACCTGTAGTCAGTCCATCTCTGAATTTTTCTTGACCGGCAAAGTAAACCCGAATCGGCAGTTGGCCAAAGCCCAATTGCCTCGCTGCAGCCGATGGATTATAGAACTCATATGTGGGAGAGTCCTTTCCAGAGAAAAAGTTGGCTGGCAAAATCCCAAGCTTAATCAGGATACCCATAAGCTCCCTGTCAAAGGTATGAGTGGAGAAGTCGTAGCTGATGGGAAGTTCGAAAATCGGCTCTACTGCCCGATATGGATGCCAACTGACAGTTTCTTCACTGAGGCCATTGTAGAAGCATCTGAAATATTCAGCCGTACGGGCAGCTGTGAACTGACAGCCAGGGAAGGCCGATGCCGCCTCTCCAAAGGATCTGCAGCGTCGTCGGACGGTTGTATTTTCCTCTGACTCAATATTGGGAAAAGTTTTGGTCTCTACTCGCTGCTGGGAGACCTTGCTCATATATAGGTTGAGCCAGAGAGTAATAAACCACCTAGGACCGCCAGGGTTCCCAATCGGCTCCCCTTTTGATAGCTTAGTGCCGATTTGGTGCATCATGTGGTAGGCCGATCCCAACAGATGTTTTCCAAGGGGAACGGCCGATCCTAGTGACAGAGCTTCCGCTAAGGCTTGCGTGTTAGAAGAAGGTCCAACTGCTCTGCCACAGAAAAAGTGCTTCTCCAGCCACATCATCAGGAATGCAGTATGCTCTCTCTCTGAAACTGTCCTAGTCTTCATATTTTTGCTGATGTACCCCTTCCATCCACCGATTCCTTTGGTTTCTAGCCGATGTGATGGCTTAATCAGATAGTTAAAGGGGACATCGGCGGAGGAGATGTCAAGGCCGGTCAACAACAAGACATCGGCCAAAGTTGGGGTCATGGGTCCATGTCCAAAAAGAAACGCATTGAGTGCGTCGGACCAGAAGTAAGAAGCTGCCATGACCAAAGGTTCATTTTTCTCCATCTGGGACAGAGAGAGGTCTATGCATTGGCCGATTTTTAGTTCATCCCACTGAACTCTCCTAGACCTGGCTATTCTTTGGTATCATTCTCTCCAGCCGGGGGTCTCATTCGGCGAGGACCTAAAGGCACCTACCCACTGATCTAGGTCCATGGGTGATTGCTTGAACGGGACTCTATGAGTCTCTAGATTGATCAGGTCAGTTGGATCGGGGTTCCCCATGGGGCCTAAGCAGATAAGATCGGGAGATTCTGAAAGGGGGATGGTGATCTGGTGCCTAAGTGCCTAAAAAAGGAGGAAAAGGGGAAAAATTGAGAATGGACCCAGAAAATGCTGGAGCGGTAGAAAAGCAAAAGGGAAAATTTCGAGTGATTACCTCCGGGATGAAGATCATCGTTGCCGATGGGGCTGCCAGTGGAGCCACCGATTGGGCCGCCGCCGCTGAGGGGATCGCCGACAGAGCCTTCGTGGTTGGAGAGGTCGCCGATGGTGACGCCATTGGGAAGTTGAAGCAGATCGCAAGTGAGATTGCCGGAGGAAGCGGTCGGAGATCGAGAGGGCTCGGAGGAAGATGAACAGTGGTTCGCTGGAAGAAGATGCTAGGTTTGTGGGGAAAAGTAGGCGGAGAATGCCAATACTTAAGGATAATCCGGGAGAGCAAGGGTAAAGGCGGTATTTTTGCCACGCCGTCTACACGAATTCCAGGGGAGCGGTCATTTCGCGCGCTCGGTCCGAGGAGATTGCAATCATTATGCAGAAGACCGCGGAACGGAAGGAGATTTTTATTGCGCCCGTTTCGGAGAAAAGGATTAAAGAAAGAGTTTCAAAGGAAAAGTTATGTTTTACTCCGAAACTGGGGGGCATGTGTTGACGCCAGATTTTGACACGTGTTGAATCGGCGTCAGGAGAAGAAGATTGGCCGATGCGGCAGATCTGAAGGCTACAGTAAGGAATCGGTCAATTGAGGTAACAGTTGGAAATCGGCCGATTGGTGATACAGCTTGCGCCAACAGGTTGGGGCTACTTCATAGGGTCCCGGTCAAAAGTTGGCCAACAGAGCGACGCTAAGTCGGTCAAGAAGCAATTGGAAAAGTCCTGATTGGATTAGGAGACGGCGGCGGAAGATTCTGCGGGAGTCCGTTTCCTTTTTAAAAGATATTATAGATATAGTAGTTTTCCTGTTTTAAATAAGGTTGTAACAAGTCATGATCGACCAGGAGTCCTAGTTTTAGGGTATAAATAGGAGTCGTCAGGGCTTTGCAAAGAAATGAACACATCAATCAACAAAATACTTCTACTTTTTCCAGTAATTTATTTTCAAGTCGGCGACTTCGCCAATACTTTTTCTTCTTTCACGAGTTCGTACGGATTGGCAGGGCTGCATCAACTTGATCTCCGGCCAATTGGTAGGTTCCGCTTATCGAGTAACATCCGAGCTTTAACTACGGGCGCATCGCTGTGGTTTCGTTTGGATTTATTCACCATTTATCGATATTTACTGGAATTATAGGTTTTACCTGTTGTTCTAGTATTATCACCAGTTATCCAGCTTGAGATTAGAACTATCGGCTCTATCATCGCTTTTTCTCGTTCATCATCATATAGCCGATTAGATCTGTTTCAAGTGTTGCATCTGTAATAATTGTTTAGATCGCTACAGCAGTTTTCTTTGCAATTATTACGTGATTATCGGCTGATCTATAGCCGATCATCTTCACAGCAAATCGGCCGATTCGCCGACGCGCTCTCCAGGACAGATCGGAACTCCAGCCGATCAGAGCGCCTGGAATTTAATACTTTTATTTCCTTGTCAATCAACAAGTCAGATTGACTGACACACCGCGCGAACCGCACCAGGGCGATAACCCGAACAGGAGCTAAGCAGATTCTCCCGGGTCGTGTGTCCGACGCTGAAGACCATCGGCCGATTCATGTCTTTAAACGTTCCACCGATATACCCTAAACGAAGTCTGCAACAACTCCGTCTTCCACAGGCGATGACTGGTGAACGCAAGCCTAGAACTCCTCGAAGTTGTCGAAGACCTCCTCTTCAAAGTTCTCTTCTGAACAACAGTTGGGCAAGGGTGAGTACTCTTATGGTTGGTACTCAGCAAGTGGGGGAGAATATGCAAGGCCATCAAGGATAGGCTGAGGTTTATAGCAGTTAGCACTTTTAGTTGGTCAAGTTTTATTAGCAAGCACCTATTAACTAGATTTAAGTTTATACCATCCCACTTAAGCAAAAACATAAAGGTACCAACAACATAAACATAAACCAAGAACCACAAGTTAATTAATCTTCAAGTTCCATTATCATGTGAGGGTCCAAGCCGCTCTTAACCGCGAGCACGACTGTTATAATAGTTTTAGACTCTGTAAAGGTTGTACACTTTCCCCACAAAACGTGTTCCCCTGAGTCACCCGGGTTTACAAGGCCCTTAAACACTTCCGAGGTGAGTGGTGAGAGGTACACTATGAAGCCTTTACAAAGACATGTCGAGAGCTAGGCAGCCCGCTAGAGTTTCGGTAGCAGTATGGTCCATAAACCTCCTTAATGGTCAGCTCCTTGGCAAAGGCCGCTACCCCAAGAGGACCGAGCTATGATCCCTATCACTAACCCCCTCCTTGCCCTTCCGGTAAGGCCATCAGCTAACTTCATATCTAATTAATTGGCTAAGGTCAGAGCCATGTGACTTTGTGGTTGCACGGTTTACTTGGGTGGTTCTCCATGTTCCCATTAAACAAAGTTATTCTTGCATTAACGAGGTAACAACAACATAAAGTGCGAACAATATTATCAAAAGAGTAAACCAACACCAAACCCAAAGTTTGCAACTAAGCGTGACTACCCAACATAAACAATAAACCCGGTGTTTCAAGGCTTTGGGTAAAAGACTAGGTATGTCCTTAGCATAGGTGACCCATCAAGTTTATGCAAAGCAATAATAATGTAAAGTGATTTATCATGCTATTGTTGGGATAAAATGGAACATGCAGGGGAGGGAATTCCACTTGCCTTCCTCAAAAAGCTGCTGGTTCTCTTCCTCGAAAACTTGCTCTTGATCTTGCTCGAATGGCACGTCGTTTACACAATCACACAAACAAGCATACACAAACAAATAAGAAACAGTACAACATAGAGTAAAATGATGATAATGTTGTAGTTCATGGTACAAGGATCGCGTGAGCGCAAGAATCGCTGAAATCGGAGTAGAAACGATGAAGATATGGCTAAAACAGTGATCCAGGGACCTAACTGCGAGAGGTTTGAACTTCTAGGGGCTGGATCTGAAGAAATCAGGGGCTAAAACACAATTAAACCTTAAACAGAGGGCCCTAGGTGAAAAACCGGAGGCCCTGGACGGCGGTTACTAATTCTAGAAAGGTTAGGAGCCTAAACAGAAAAGAAAGGACTTAAATCTAATTACTTTTCAACAGATCTAGACCATGGGTTGATTCGTGGAGAACCTAGGGGCTTTTCTGCAAAGGTTCTAGAGGCGGCTAGGGTTGGGCTCGATCGGGCGGATCTGATTCATTGGATCACGATCCGACGGCGGTGGCTGTGCGGCTTGGCTCGGGGGTGGCTTGGCGGCTAAGGCTCGGCTCAGATCTGATCTAGGCCCTTGGATCTGGAGGGACGACAGGGTGATGGTTGGGGCGGGTCGGGTCGGCTTGGCAGGCAGCGCTGGACAGGCAGCGCCTCACTGGAGTTGGCCGAAATGGCGCTCCGGGGTTCGGTTTGGGACGGGTTCTAGCCGGGGATGGAGTGGGAGGCATGGAGAAGGCGATGGGGCTCACGGGACGGCCATGCGGCGGCCGGAGACTGGCGGCCACGGCGGCGGGCGGAGCTAGAGCTCCGGCGAGCAATCGCGGGCCAAGAGAGAGAGAGGGAAGGGGAAAACGGGGGCGGCATGGTGCTCACCACCTCGCCGAACTTCGGCGAGGGTTGTAGGCGGAGAGGACGTGGCGGAGCGGTGGGTCGACGACGAGGTGCGGCTCGGGGTGGCGTCATGGAGCAACGGCGTGGAGGGGAAGAAGAAGCCGACGACGATGCTTGGTCCGAGGCATAGCTCCAGCGGAACGGCGGGTCGACGACGCGGCAGCGACAGCGAGCATGGCTCGAGAGAAATGGAGGTGGCAGTGTAGCGGGCCTCGGGCGTGGAGTGGATTGGAAAGGAGGGGGCGCAGGAGCTCGGGCTCGGGCTTTATAGGGGAAGAGAGGGAGCAGAGCGGCAGGGGGGGGGGGGGGTAGGCGGCGGTTCACGCGGCTGCCGGTGATGGCGGCCGGATTGCAGCGGCCACCCGCGAAGGAAAGGGGGCGGGTCATCCGGGGCCGCGTGCCGCGGCCATTATGGCAGGCAGGCATCGCAGGAAAGGAAGGGGCGCAGGCGGGGCGACGGGCGCGAGCGCGGGCGGGATTCACGTCACGGCAGGAACGGAAAGAGGGGAGCGGGAGGAAGAAGATGGCACTGACGGGTGGCTCCCGTCCGTCATAGAGAGAGAGAGAGGTGAGGGAGTGGGTGAGGTGGCGGGCTGGGCCGGCTAGTTGGTGGGCTGGCTTGGGCTGTGGGGAGAGAAAAGAAAACGAGAGAGAAGAAGAAGTGGGGTGTGGGCTGGGCTGAAAAAAAAGCAAGAGAGGGAGAGATGGTGGGCTGGTAGGGAAAGAGAGAAGAGAGAGATGTTTGCTTTATTTTTTTCTTTTTATAAAACATTTTCAGAATTTGATTTCTACATTTTGGGTGTTACAGAGATCCTATCCATCGAGGCGGGAGAACCACGACCCCTTCAGTGGTCAGAGGTCCCCATCTCGTTCTCCAGGGCGGATCAGTGGATGAATTTCTCTGAGCCAGGTAAGCTCCCACTAGTCCTCGACCCTGTGGTCGCAGACGTCAGGCTCAACAAGGTGCTCATCGACGGGGGCAGTGGCCTCAACATCATCTTTGCAAGTACTTTGAGGAGGATGGGGGCGAAATTCTTCGACAAGCTCACCCCCAGCAAGGTTCCCTTCTACGGTATCGTACCAGGGAACGCAGCGACGCCGCTTGGTATGGTAGTGCTTCCCGTCACCTTTGGGACGAGGGAAAACTATCACACCGTGTACATCAAGTTTGAAGTGGCTAACTTCAAAACCTCGTACAACGCCATATTGGGCAGACTGGCAATGGCTAAGTTCATGGCCGTACCGCACTACGTGTACTTACTCCTTAAGATGCCTAGAAAGAATGGTGTCCTCACCTTCTGCGGTGATCTGGAGAAGTCATACGACTGTGACCAAAAATCCATCGAATACGCCTCGACTACTAGCGTACCAGATACTTCAGGAGAAGTACTCGCGGTCGCGCAGAAGCTCTCAGAAGTGGACCTGGAGGTTCCCCAGAAGAAGGCTAACCAGTCGAAGGTATAGCCCGCTGGCGAACTCGTGCTCAAGACTATCCAGGTCCAGGAGGGAGACTCGTCCAAAACAGTGCTGATCGGGTCGCAACTCGATCCCAAATAGGAAAATGCGCTCATCAGTTTTCTTTGGGCTAAACGAGACATATTCGCATGGAAACCAGCGGATATGCCAGGGGTGCCCAAGGAACTGATCGAGCATAGCATAAAAGTTGATCCTGATGCTACCCCTAAGAAGCAGCGTCTCCGTAGATTCGCTCAGGATAAGAGGGAAGCTATCAAAAAGGAGTTGGCCAAACTACTCGCGGCTGGTTTCATCAAAGAGATGTACCACCCAGAGTGGGTTACCAACCCTGTTCTTGTAAAGAAAAAGAATAATAATGAATGGAGGATGTGTGTTGATTATACCGATCTCAACAAGCACTGCCCAAAGGATCACTTTGGGCTACCACGCATTGATCAAGTAATCGATTCCACCGCCGGCTGCGTACTTCTCTGCTTACTTGACTGCTACTCGGGCTACCATCAAATCACCCTCAAGGAAGAAGATCAAATCAAGACCGCCTTCATCACGCCCTTTGGGACTTATGCCTACAAGATTATGTCCTTTGGGCTGAAGAACGCGGGAGCTACGTACCAGCGGGCAATCCAGATGTGTTTCACCGACCAACTACACCGCAATGTTGAGGCCTATGTGGATGACGTGGTCGTCAAGACCAGAATTCCCGAGGACCTCATTGCTGACGTGGAGGAGACGTTCAACAGCCTCCGAAAGTTCCAATGGAAGCTCAACCCAACGAAGTGTGTGTTTGGCGTGCCGTCCGGGAAACTACTCAGGTTCATCATCAGTCACAGAGGGATTGAAGCCAACCCTGAGAAGAACACTGCCATCACCGATATGAAGGCTCCAGCGACAATCAAAGATGTCCAGAAGCTAACAGGGTGCATGGCGGCACTGAACAGGTTCATCTCGAGACTTGGAGAAAGGGGCCTTCTCTTCTTCAAGCTCTTGAAGCAAAAAGACAAGTTCCACTGGATGGAGGAAGCCGAGCTAGCACTGCAGGATCTTAAGCAACACCTACAGGCACCTACTATTCTCACGACCCCACATCCAGGCGAGAACTTGCTGATGTACATTGCGGCAACCACCCTTGTCATCAGCACAACAATCGTGGTGGAGCGCAACGAGGAAGGCCATGCATTCGGAGTGCAGAGGCCAGTTTATTTCATCAGCGAGGTACTCTCTGAATCGAAGGTTTACTACCCTCCAGTTCAGAAACTACTCTACGCGATGCTTGTTACATCAAGGAAGCTCTGCCACTACTTCGACGAGTACAAAATCTCAGTTGTTACTGATTTCCTGTTGGCGGATATACTCCACAACCGGGATTCCACTGGTCGCATATCCAAGTGGGCAGTAGAACTGGGGGCTCTCTCTATCGACTTCAAGCCAAGAACTGCCATCAAATCCCAAGCATTGGTTGATTTCATAGCCGAGTGGCGAGAAAACCAAGCGCCAACACCAGCCAGCCGACCAGATCATTGGACGATGTACTTTGATGGGGCGCTCAAGCTCGAGGGCAGCGGGGCTGGAGTACTTCTCATCTCTTTGAAGGGTGAACAACTCAAGTATGTCTTGCAAATCCTTTGGAAGGTGTCCAACAATGAGGCTGAGTACAAAGCGCTACTACACAGGCTCCGCATAGCAATCTCCCTGGGCATCAAGCGACTACTCGTGTACGGCGACTCTCTACTAGTCGTGCAGCAAGTCAACAAGGAGTGGGACTGCACGAATGTGACAACTCGGGTGTTTAAATTATGAAATAAACCTCATTATCTTAACACGATGCATAAATAACTAAGAAAAGTTTAAAAAAAACGAATTATAAATTGATTTTGCTTTGAATTAAAAATAGATGTGTATATGTGCATAAATACATGTACTTTAATCAAACAAATTAAATAACTCTCACCTCAACGCACTTGGCGGTGAAATTTAATAGACACACCATCGATGACAGGATAAAATAAAGTCTAGTTGAAGCCTAGGAGATAATACAAATTTTTGCCCAGGAAATGACGTGCCCTCCGAATCATACTTTTGAATTTTTAAAATAACTTCTAAACTAGAACTCAAATGAACTTTGGCTTGAAACAAAACTTGTGTAACTTTTCATTTTGAACAACTTTCATGTTTAGAGATTTTTAAGTTGCAACACGAAAATTTGAGAAACACTTGAATTTGCAAACCAGCCCCTGCCTTTTCTTCTATTTTCACTGCAGACCCTTCTTTCTCCGCCCCGCCCGACCCTCCGACGCGCAGCCGCTTCGCCCGACCCTACGCTTCGCCCGACCCTCCGCTTCTCCCGACCCTTCGCTTCGCTCGACCCTCCGCCCGCCACGCAGTCGCCGCTGGCCACTTGGCCGGCGATGCCTGACCGGTGCTGGGCGCCAAGCCAATGCCTCGCTGCGCCCCGCTCGCACGCGCTCCTCCTCACGCAGCGCTCCTCCCCAGTCCGCGCACGCCACGCGCACGCCGGTGACGCGCGCCTATGCTCGCCGCCCACCACGCCCAATGGCCAGTCCGCGCCGTGCCTGTGTCCCCATCGCGATCCGCCAGTCGCCGCGCTCGCCGCTCGGCAAGCCAGCTGCTGCAGCTCCTCGCCCAACCCGCGCCCGCATGATCTCCCGCTCCCCACGCCAAATCCTCAGCGCCCAATCCCCTGCCCGCGCCCGCCGCACGACGCGCCGGCTCTGCTCGCCGCCCACCGCGGCCAGTAACGCGCCCCCATCGTGCCGCCCCTCCCCAGCGTTGCCCGGTCCTCTCCCTCCCTCCTGCAGCCTATAAAAGGCGACACAAGGCCACTCGCGCGCGCCTCAACCCACCAGAACGCCGCCGCCGCTACCATTGCCGCTGCCGTGCACCACCCGCCCGTGGAGCCCCATCCTCCAGCCTCCCACTGCCCAAACCCATCACCCAGCGAGCTTGCCCTCCCTCCACTGAAGCTCACCGGCCTCTTCCCCGGCCATCTCGACCGCCGGAGCACCGCCAGCGCCGCCCGCGCCGCCGCCGCTCCCCTGCTGCTCCGTGGACAGCCCACTCCGAAGCTCCTCCGTCCAAGCCAAGCCTCAAAACGGTTTCCCCTCGACGCCGCGAAGCTCATCGACCAGCCCACGCCCTCCCCTCCTCGCCGGAGCACCGTCGCCGACGCTCCGCACCGCCGCCGCCCCTCTGCTCCGCGCCGACGAACCACCTCCGGCCATCCCCAACCCCGACCAAGGCCACCCCAAGGTAGCTCTCACCTCCCTGGATCTCCCCGACCCTTTTTCCCTCGCCGCCGACGAGCCCCCTCGCCGGAATTTGGCCGGCCGCCATGCCAGCCCCAGGGACCTAATTGCAACGATTGAAATCTTTAAAAGAGTCTGCACGCAAGTTTCCAGGGGCATAACTGTAAACCTGTGTTTAAACTTTGAATTCAAAAACAGCAAACTTGAAAAATCCATATAAAATCATAGAAAAATCAAAAAAATACAAACTCAACTGTTCTGGAATCGTTAGAAGAAAATCTACAAGGTGTGTTATATGTTTTCTTCAGTTGCATGAAAAATCTTGCTCTAAATTAAATGGAAGGTTTAATAGACTTTAATTGTACCCACTGTTGTAGACCAGTTCTGAATCTGATTTTTGGACAATAGATTGGTTGCTTGATGTGTAAGCCAGTGTAAAAATATAAGGACCAGAACCCGTCTCTAGCAAAACTTTTTGGTAAAACTTGTTCATGCCATGAAATAATAGAACTAAATTGTAACTTCTGGTATATTGTGTTTCATGTTGAGAAACTCTTCCAAAGCTATTATAGTGATGCCTAAATAACACAGAAAAAGTTTAGAACCTTTTTCATTTCTGAAACCTATTTATATAATTTTCTGGTAGGAAAAATGCACTAATTCAAATAATTAGTATCTATGCTTGGAAAATGTTCAACGTTTTACTTTGGGACTCTTTAGAGTAGCTCTTACTGTATAAAAAGTTTCATAGACGGAAACCCTGTAAAACATCCTGTAGAAATTAATCCTTATTAAAATAGATGTATATTGTCCTATTTATTATGCTATGTATCATGCAAAATAAAATCCAAAACATTTATAGTAACACACATATAGTTAGATTAACACCCTGTAAAATGTTTGGTGTCAATACTTGCATGGTTTGTCCTGTATAAAAATAACTAGGTTCTAGCAGTGGCTGTGTATTACATTTTTCATGATTATTCTGCTGCATAAAAATGTCTAAAATTTTTACAATAGTCTTATCTCTGCATAATGTACTCTAAATAAAAATTTCATCATTAGAAGTTACCTAGATCAGTGTTTGTGCTTAATCCATGCTTATACTGCAAAAATTAAATTTCCAATACAACACCATCCCTTCTGTTAAAGATTGCCCAAGAAATTGTAACTAAGTAACTTTACAACTAAATCTATGTAATTGTGGACTGCAACTTTATCATGAAGGAAAATAATCATCGTATACCATCACTACAACTTACACTTGTGCATTCATATAGAATCGACTACTCTCGCCGACGGAATGTACGAGCTGGTGCTCGCGTCTGAGAGTGAGCAGCGTGAAGCTCAAGTGAATCTAACTGAAGCTTTCGAAGGCCCGAACCCGAGTTCGGACGAGCCCCAAGCTAACTTTACCCAAGAAGGCAAGTCCCGGAGCATAAACCTATTTTCTAAATTATGCAACTTATTACTCTACTTTACTTGTGGATTAAGTTTACAGGAGTTGAATGAAAACTTAGTTGCATGATCCTAGGTACCCATGCTTTGAACACTAGATGTAAGGTTCAATAGAATGCTACGCTAATAGGATTCCAGTAAAAGTCGAGTGATTTCCTGTCACTCGCGAGAATTTAGGAGTTGAATGTTTACTACATGCTGCAAGCATAAGGTCGACGTACGGGGCTATGGTACGATGTTTATGTTGATGATTGAGGCCCCGTCTATTTAGTGAAAAATGCTAGGGCCGCAGTGTGTGGTAGTGGTGGTTAAGTCTTTGAACGTACTAACCACATGCCGAGAATATGGTAATCGGTAAGCTTAAGTACCGGATTGAACCGAGGCCGGAATATACTCCCCACCGTCTTGAATTCGTTCACATCTAGCTAATGGCGGGTGCATGTGCCACCATGGCTTGGCCATGGGGACATGTAGTCGAGGGCGGTGGGCCTGTTCCGTGAAGCGGGAATTGAAGGGAAAAGTTGCACGTGTGACTCTGCGAGTAACCACGTGACGTGTGTTTAGGTTTCCATTGCAAGGTTAAGAAATTCGATTCGAATCATCCGTTTCTCGCGGTTATTGAGACTGCTTGACCCTTTTTCCACATAGAGTAAGAAGGGGAACAATGATGATGATTAATCTTGTTGGATGCAAATTAATTCTTCCACCATGTATGATATTGGATATTTGCTAACCTAGAATGGTTAAAGAAAACTAGAACTTGGAGCTAAAATTTGAAAGTAAGGACCTACTCCTATATGCTTTTCCGCAAAACAAACCCTCAAGCCAAAAGCCTTGCATGTCTAGGTGTCGGCTAAGTATATCCCACTAGTCGGGTAAGCCTTGCTGAGTATTAGTATACTCAGCCTTGCTTGTGGCTTGTTTTTAGGTGATACTTTCGAGGATATGATCGCTAGTTTGACTTGGCCGTGTACCCTTCCTCCTGGTTGGTCGGTGGAATGGGATGCGCCCCCGGCCAACAATGATAATGCTGAGTGAAGTCTCATACGGGCTTCATCGAGACTTCATGTATCATCGAGTAGTTTATCGTTGATTTTCTGCTGCATTGAACTCTAAAGAACTCAATTACTTTGAACTCTGAAGTACCTTGTTTTACAAATTTCAAACTCAGTTGTAATAATAATTTATGATGAACCCTGTGATGTAAAATCTGTGGAATGTTGTATCCTCTGGGCTCACCTTCGTGTGAGTACATGTATGTGTGGTTTCGATCGACAAAAACCGTGGTTGTATCGGGAGGTTACCCGACAGACCAATTGATTATTCCGTTTGAAGTGCGAGTTAGCCCTGATTGCCCTCATGGTGATGGTTAGCGCGCTTGAGCCAGATTAATTCAGGTGATTCTGCCACAACGAAGGAAGAGATGGACGCATACGTCATGGAAGTGCGCAAGCTGGAGAATAAATTTGCCGGCCTGGAGATTCACCATGTCGTCCGGGACAACAATGTTGGAGCAGATGTACTCTCCAAGCTTGGATCTACTCGAGCCCATGTCCCAGCAGGAGTATTCATCCAGGAACTCAAAGAACTGTCGATCAAGACCACGTGTCAGAGTACCACCGCCTTGGGACCATTGGATTCCAGTCGGGAGGTCATGATGTTGGAGGTCGATTGGCGAGGGACTTTCATCGACTTCATCAAGGAGAAGAAGCTACCACCCGGGGTGACAATGAAGAGTCCAGAGGCAATCCGCATCATGCGGCGCAGCAAGGATCTTGTCATCGTGGGAGACAAACTCTACAAGCGAGGAGCTAGCACCGGAGTACTCATGAAGTGTGTTCTGAGGGGCTGGGGTCGCAACATGCTACTTGAGATACACGAAGGCACCTGCGGGAATCATGCAGCGTCAGGGACACTAGTCGGGAAGGCTTACAGAGGCAGGCTATTGGTGGCCAACAGCAGTTTTCGACGCCGAGGACCTCGTACACAAGTGCCAGAAGTGTTAGTTCTTCGGCAAGCAGTCACATGTTCCGGCGCAGAACCTCATCACCATACCGCCCTCGTGGCCGTTCGCGTGCTGGAGCCTCGACATGATTGGACCTCTGACTACTGCTCCGGGAGTTTCACACATGTGTTGGTGGCTATCGACAAGTTTACCAAGTGGATTGAGTACAAGCCGATCACCAAGCTCACTCCTGATAGGGCGGTCGACTTCATCTCGGACATCATGTACTGCTTTGGTTACCCCAACACTATCATCACAGATCTTGGCACCAACTTCACCGCAAATCAGTTCTGGGAATTCTGTGAAAACAACGCGATTGAGGTGAAGTCCGTGTCAGTTGTGCATTCAAGGGCCAACGGACAAGTCGAAAGAGCAAACGGCTTGATTCTGGATGGCCTGAAGAAGAGACTCTACGAGGAGAACAACAAGAAGGGTGGCAAGTGGATATATGAATTGCCTCATGTCGTCTGGGGGCTTTGGACATAGCCGTCGAAAGCCACAGGACATACCCCGTTCTTCCTCATATATGGGTCAGAAGCCATACCTCCTGCAGACATCATGTGGCGCTCTCCCAGAATCGAGATGCACGATGAAGGGGAAGCAGACGAAGCTAGGCAGCTGGAACTAGACTCACTCAATGAAGCGGTCGTTCAACATCAGTGATCTGGTCCTCCACCGCATCCAGGATGAGACTGACTTACACAAGCTTAATTCCCGGTGGGAGGGTCCCCTCATCGTCTCCGCAGTCACAAGACCAGGGTCATATCACCTGCAGTACCCTTATGGCCAGGAAGTTCCTAACTCCTGGAACATAGAGCATCTCTGGAAATTCTACGCCTAGTAGAAGTTGTAAATAATTTGCCAGCTGCATGTCAGCGTTAATATAAATAAATTGTTGATTTCACCATAATTTGACTACTTTCATGCATGTCTTAACTCGGAAGGCTTCTGCCACGAGTTCTTACAATATCTTGCTCATGCTCGGGGGCTTCACCACGAGTATAAGTGTCCCCAACGACTACTTATACTTGGGGGCTTGGTCACGAGTACTTATACTTAGCTCGCTTACGCTTGGGGGCTTCGCCATGCGTATAAGTTTTCTTAACGACTATTTATACTCGGGGGCTCCGCCACGAGTACTTGCGTCTAAAAATTGCTCAAAAAGCAGCATACTCGAGTACTTAACATACTCCCTTATCCCGGCCATTGCTACGACTACTCGACAGAGAGCGTTAAAGCACTCGCCGAAGGGGTCACCAAACCCAAAACACGGCTAAGTTATACCTTGCTTCCACGCAGGATGACAACTAAGACCGTCCAGGGCTCCTTAGCCTACAGGCTAGCTTTGCGTACCGTTCGGTCGGGTAAATCCAAGCTAAGTCCTTCGCTCTACGAGCACTCTTATGGAACGTCAAGTTATCGACTACATCCAAGCCGATGCTCTTGGAGTAGTTTTAACCCAAACGTCTCCTATTCTAAGTTTGACAATCATCACAGCACACATCTCACAAAGATAAACGCTGATGAATAAGATCAAACAGGCAACATTATATACATAATAAACAAGTAGCATTGGTGTTGTCTACACATTGCTTCCTACTACAAGCTAACCATCTTACTCGAGGCTCTCGGCAATATTGTCAGCAATGGGCTCGACTTCTTCACGATACTTCATGAATTGCTCCACCGAGCAGTCGGCCGCCATGCCCTCGGTGAGTGGTTCCAGCTTTGCCTTCGGCCAGTATGATTTCACAAGGGCGAGCGCATGCGTGATGTAGGTCCTGGTGGCCTCCGCGATGTAGTCGGCAACCTTCTGGGAGTCACACGAAGCTTCTCCAGCAGTGATAGATCTCCGGTTTCACCTTCCACGGCGAAGTCCACCATCTCCACGACGGCCTGGGCAGCAGACTTGAAGTCTTCGAGTTCTTTTTGCTTCTGCTGCTGGTCCGCGTGCATCTTTTTGATCTGCTCCAGGGCTTCCTTATACTAGACATCGGTGTCCTTAAGGATCCTCTGCAGACGCTCGACGTCATCTGCGCCATGGTAAACAAGGTTCTTCAGATCTATAATTAAATTATCTTTCTTTTGCAATGTGGATTTGAGTTCTGCGTGCAAGAGAAGAAAAGCAGTATTCGAGACAGTTTCAGAAACTACTCGAACAACATACAAACTATTGGATACCTTTACGCGCTTTGGCCTCCTTCTTGTTCTTCTCAACAAGCTGGGCCTTCTCCTTCTTGAGATTTTCAAAGGTGTTCTTAAAAGCCACAGCTTCGCGCCCATGATCCGCCTCCAGCCGCTCGAGTCGCTTCTGCAGTTCGAAGATCTGGCGGTCCTCTTGCAGCTGGAGCTGGCCGTCCTGGAGGAGTTTCAGCCTGTCCGACTTCTCCTGGGAGCGGTCCAATATATTCTACAACAAACGGAAGCAGTCAGTACTCGTTAGACAAAAACAAAGGAAAATAGAACTACTCAAAGAAGAAGGGTACCTACTGTGGTAGACTCGTACAAGTCCTTAAAGACGTCAAGGAGGTGATCGCTCTTTTCTTTGGCAAGATAGGGGTCCTCCACCAAGTCATCTACTGCGGCAGCGCTGTGCTCCGATGCACCCGCGGCGCCGACATCCCCAGCACCCGGGCCCGCTGCGCCCGTGGTCTGGGTGTTGACGCCAGATTTCGACACGTGTTGAATCGGTGTCAGGAGGAGAAGATTGGCCGATGCGGCAGATCTGAAGGCTACAGAAAGGAATCGGCCGATTGAAGTAACAGTTGGAAATCGGATTATTTCAGAGGATCCTGGTCAAAAGCTGGTCAAAGGGGGCAGGCTAAGTCGGTCGAGGAGCAATTGAAGGAAATCTTGATTGATTAGGGAGCGGCGGCGGAAGATTCTGCGGGAGTCCGTTTCCTTTTTAAAGTCCGTATAGATATAGTAATTTAAATAAGGCTGTAACAAGTCGTGATCGACCAGGAGTCCTAGCTTTAGGGTATAAATAGGAGTCGTCAGGGTCTTGAAAAAGGAATCAAGACATCAATCAACAACAGTACTTCTACTTTTCCAGCAATTTACTTTCAAGTCGGCGACTTCGCCAATATTTTCTTCTTCCACGAGTTCGTACGGATTGGCAGGGCTGCATCAACCTGACCTCTGGCCAATTGGTAGGTTCCGCTTACCGAGTAATATCCGAGCTTTAACTACGGGCGCATCGCTGTGGTTTCGTTTGGATTTATTCACCAGTTATCGATATTTACTAGAATTGCAAGTTTTACCTGTTATTCTAGTATTATCACCAGTTATCCAGCTTGAGGTCAGAGTAATCGGCTTCGTCATTGTTTTTTCTTCGATTTATCATCTCACAGCCGATTAGATCTATTTCAAGTGTTGTCCTTGCAGTAGTCGTCTAGATTGCTCCAGCAGTTTTCTTTACGATTACTACACGATCATCGGCTGATCCATAGCCGATCATCTATACAGCAAATCGGCCGATTCGCTGCCGACGCGCTCCTCAGGACAGATCGGAATTCCAGCCGATCGACGCGCCTGGAATTTAATACTCTATTTCCTTGTCAATCAACAGGTCAGATTGACTGGCATGCCGCGCGAACCGCACCAGGGCAATAACCCGAACAAGAGTTAAGCAGATTCTCCCGGGTCGTGTGTCCGACGCTGAAGACCATCGGCCGATTCCTATCCGGCCGATTTTAGCGCCAACACTGGGTCATGCTGGTGCCAGGGTCTGTGATGCCCGTTGTCGCCGCAACCTGAGCGCCTGAGTCCTTGGGCAGTTCGCTTTCCACCACGCCCACGGTCACAAGCGTCGCTTCTGGTAGCTTAGTACCGGGAGGGCGAGGCGGCATGATGGGCTCATCATCAGGCAGCTCAGACGCCGGCGGCTCCGTTTCTACTCGCTCTGCATCCGCTCCTGCCGGCGTTGACTCTTTCTCCGCTTCATTATTGATGGCCCGTGGAGACGGAGGAGGAGGAGGAGGTGCATCTGCACCTAACGCTGCAACTTCCATGTCCTTCTCTGGCTCAGGGGCTTTGGCCGCTGGGACCTCTTCTGGATCCCCCAAGTCCAGAGCAGAGGAAGGGCTGGAAAAAAGAAGAAACATAAGTCAACTACTCGACAAGTTGATTTGTGCAAAAATTACGAGTGAAGGTACTCGAGACTTACGTGGATGACCTCTTGGTCACCAACTTCTTGAGGCCTGTGAGTCGTGGCCCTCGAGCAGCTCCCTTCCCTGAACCACCAGCTGGCTCCTTAGATGGAACTGGCGGGGTGGTCGCTGGGACAGAACCACTCAGTTTCTGCGTCACGTCAACAGCAGAAGGGTCCGCCGCACCGTGCAGGACGTTTGGTTCCGATGCGGCATCATCCCCAAAAGGTCCCGACTTTCCCCCGTCCTTGTGACGCTTGGACAGGGGGGAGGCGGGAGGACTGAAGAATATGCGTAAAAAGTTGTCGAATTACTGCGAAATCAACTCTTTATTTATAATAACACTGTCATGCAGCTGGCAAATTGTTTACAACTTCTACTAGGCGTAGAATTTCCGGAGATGTTCTATGTTCCAAGATTTAGGAACCTCTTGGCCATCAAGGTACTGCAGGCGATACGACCCTGGTCTTGTAACTGCGGAGATGATGAAAGGACCTTCCCACCGGGAGTTGAGCTTGTGTATGTTAGTCTCATCCTGGATGCGGCGAAGGACCAGATCACCGATGTTGAACAACTGCTCGTGTACGTCGCGATCATGGTAGCGACGGATACCCTGCAGATAGCGGGCTGACTGCACAAGTGCGCTGCATCTGGCTTTGTTGAGTGAATCCAACTCCAACTGCCTTGCCTCATCTGCTTCTCCTTCGTCATACATCTCGACTCTGGGAAAAGGCCACGTGATGTCTGCAGGTAGAATAGCTTATGACCCGTATACGAGAAAGAACGGGGTGTGTCCTGTGGCTTTCGATGGCTGAGTTCGACGCCCCTAGACAACATGAGGTAGTTCGTAGGTCCACTTGCCACCCTTCTTGTTGTTCTCCTCGTAGAGCCTCTTCTTCCTGCCATCCAGGATCAAGCCGTTTGCCCTCTCGAATTGTCCATTGGCCCTTGGATGTGCGACTAACACATACTTCACCTCAATTGCATTGTTGTCGCAGAATTCCCAGAACTGATTTATGGTGAAGTTGGTGCCCAGATCGGTGATGATAGTGTTGGGATAACCAAAGCGATACATGATGTCTGAGATGAAGTCGACCGCCCTGTCTGGAGTGAGCTTGGTGATCGGCTTGTACTCGATCCACTTTGTAAACTTGTCAATGGCCACCAACACGTGTGTGAAACTATCCGGAGCGGTAGTCAGTGGTCCAATCATGTCGAGGCTCTAGCACGCAAAGGGTCAGGAGGGTGGTATGGTGATAAGGTTGTGCGCCGGGACATGTACCTGCTTGCCAAAGAATTGGCACTTCTGGCACTTGCGTACTATGTCCTCAGCATCAGAAACTGCCATTGGCCGCCAGAAACCTGCCCTGTAAGCCTTCCCGACTAGTGTCCTGGAAGCTGCATGATTCCTACAAGAGCCTTCATGTATCTCGAGTAGTATGTTTAGGCCCCAGCCCCTCACGACACACTTCATGAGTACTCCGGTGCTAGCTCCATGCTTGTATAGTTTATCTCCCACGATGACAAGGCCCTTGGCACGTCTCATGATGCGAATTGCTTCTGGGCTCTTCTTAGCCACCCCGAGAGGTAGCTTCTTCTCCTTGATGAAATCGATGAAAGTCCCTCGCCAATCGACCTCCATCATCATGACCTCCCGACTGGAATCCGTTGGTCCCAAGGCGGTGGTACTCTGAGTCATGGTCTTGATCGACGGTTCTTTGAGTTCTTGAATGAATACTCCTGCTAGGATTTTGGCTCGAGTAGATCCAAGCTTGGAGAGTACATCTGCTCCAACGTTGTTGTCCCGGACGACATGGTGAATTTCCAGACCAGCAAACTTATTCTCCAGCTTGCGCACTTCCATGACATATGCATCCATCTCTTCTTTCGTGCAGTCCCAATCCTTATTGACTTGCTGCATGACTAGTAGAGAGTCGCCGTACACGAGTAGTCACTTTATGCCCAGGGAGATTGCTAGGCGGAGCCGTAGTAGCGCTTCGTACTTGGCCTCATTGTTGGACACCTTCCAAAGGATTTGCAAGACATACTTGAGTTGTTCACCCTTCGGAGAGATGAGAAGTACTCCAGCCCCACCACCCTCGAGCTTGAGCGACCCATCGAAGTACATCGTCCAATGCTCTGGTCGGCTGGTTGGTGTTGGAACTTGATTTCCCCGCCACTCGGCCATGAAATCAACCAATGCTTGGGATTTGATGGTAGTTCTTGGCTTGAAGTCGATGGAAAGAGCTCCCAGTTCTACTGCCCACTTGGATATACGACAGTGGCATCCCGGTTGTGGAGTATGTCCGCCAACGGAAAATCAATACTAACTGAGATCTTGTACTCGTCGAAGTAGTGGCGGAGCTTCCTCGATGTAACAAGTATTGCGTAGAATAGTTTCTGAACTGGAGGGTAGCGAACCTTCGATTTAGAGAGTACCTTGCTGATGAAATAAACTGGCGTCTGCACTCCGAATGCATGGCCTTCCTCGTTGCACTCCACCACAATTTCCATGCTGATGACATGAGTAGTTGTTGCGATGTACATCAGCAAGTTCTCGCCTCGACGTGGTGCTGTGAGAATAGGGGGTGCCTACAAGTGTTACTTGAGATCCTGCAGTGCCAGCTCAGCTTCCTCCGTCCAGTGAAACTTGTCTTTCTGCTTCAGGAGCTTGAAGAAGGGAAGGCCCCGTTCTCCAAGTCTCAAGATGAACCTATTCAAAGCCGCCATGCACCCTGTCAGCTTCTGAACGTCCTTGATCATCGCTGGAGCCTTCATATCGGTGATGGCGGTGATCTTCTCAGGGTTAGCTTCAATCCCTCTGTGACTGATGATAAACTCGAGTAGTTTCCTGGACAGCATGCCAAAGACGCACTTCGTCGGGTTGAGCTTCCACTGGAACTTCCGGAGGCTGTTGAACTTCTCCTCCAGGTCCGCAATGAGATCCTCGGGAATTCTGGTTTTGACAACCATGTCATCCACGTAGGCCTCAACGTTGCGATGTAGTTGGTCGGCGAAACACATCTGGATTGCTCGCTGGTACGTAGCCCCCGCATTCTTCAGCCCAAAGGACATAGTTTTGTAGGCATAAGTCCCAAAGGGCATGATGAAAGCGGTCTTGATTTGATCTTCTTCCTTGAGGGCGATTTGATGGTAGCCCGAGTAGCAGTCAAGGAAGCATAGTAGTACGCAGCCAGCGGTGGAGTTGATTACTTGATCAATGCGCGGTAGCCCAAAGTGATCCTTCGAGCAGTGCTTGTTGAGATTGGTATAATCAACACACATCCTCCATTCATTATTATTCTTTTTCTTTACAAGGACAGGGTTAGCAACCCACTCTGGGTGGTACACCTCTTTGATGAAACCAGCCACGAGTAGTTTTGCTAACTCCTTTTTGATTGCTTCCGTCTTGTCTTGAGTGAATCTACGGAGACGCTGCTTCTTAAGGGTAGCATCTGGGTCTACTTTCAGACTATGCTCAATAAGTTCCTTGGGCACCCCTGGCATATCTGCTGGTTTCCATGAGAATATGTCTCGGTTAGCCCTAAGAAACCTGATGAGTGCGCTTTCCTATTTCGGATCAAGTTGTGACCCGATCAGAGCTGTCTTGGACAGGTCTCCCTCCTGGAGTTGGATGGTCTTGAGCACGAGTTCGCCAGCGGGCTGAACCTTCGAGTGGTTAGCCTTCTTCTGGGGAACCTCCAGGTCTACTTCTGAGAGCTTCTACGCGACCGCGAGTACTTCTCCTGAAGTATCTGGTACGCAAGTAGTCGAGGCGTATTCGATGGCCTTCTGGTCACAGTCGTATGACTTCTCCAGGTCACCGCGGAAGGTGAGGACACCGTTCTTTCCTGGCATCTTCAGGAGCAAGTACATGTAGTGTGGTACGACCATGAATTTAGCCATTGCCGGTCTACCCAGTATGGCGTTGTACGAGGTTTCGAAGTTGGCCACTTTGAACCTGATGTACTCGGTGCGGTAGTTTTCCCTCATCCCAAAGGTGGCGAGAAGCACCACCGTACCAAACGGCATCGCTGCGTTCCCCGGTACAATACCGTAGAAGGGAACCTTGCTGGGGGTGAGCTTGTGGAAGAATTTCGCCCCCATCCTCCTCAAAGTACTCGCGAAGATGATGTTGAGGCCACTACCTCCGTCGATGAGCACCTTGTTGTGTCTGACGTCCGCGACCACAGGGTCTAGGACTAGTGGGAGCTTGCCTGGCTCAGAAAAGTTCATCCACTGATCCACCCTGGAGGATGAGATGGGGACCTCCGACCACCTAAGTGGTCGTGGAACTCCTGCCTCGATGGACAGGATCTCGCAGTGATGCAGCTTCTGAGTCCTTTTGGAGACAAATCCCAATTCGCCGCCGAAGATGACGTTGACCACCTTGGAGACATCCGGGAAGCCCCCGGCATCAGTCTTGTCCTCCGAATCCTCATCGTCCTTGTCTTTCTTCTTCTTCTTGTCGCCCTTGTCTAAGGGTGGGGCGCTGAGGGACTTTCGAAGCTGATAGCACTCGAAAGCAGTGTGCTTTGAGTGTGGGTGCCATGGGCACTGCTTGTACAGGAGTTTGTTGAACTCCTCCTGCAGATTGTTGTTGTTATTCTTCTTGCCTCGCGGGGCGCTATTGATAGCCGCGACGAGATCGTCTGGCTTGCGCTTTCGGGAGGATCCCGAGTAGTTCCGCTGGCTATGGTTGTCATTGCGATGGTCGTTGCCCCGCTTCGAGTAGTCATTGCCACGCTTCGAGAACCGGTTGCGCTCCTGCTCCTCCTGGTCCACCCAGGTCTGCATCATGTCGCGGAGGGCAGCAACGGTCTTGGGACAGTTGCGGCCAAATTTGCGGAACAGAGTCTGGTCGGTGAGGCCGTTGTGGAAGCAGTCGATCACGTCGCTGTCCGAGATGTTGGCGATCGTGGCTCGGGTGTCGAAGAAGCGGTGCATGTACGAGCGTATGAGCTCGTTCCTCTCCTGCTTGCACTGGGACAGGTCATGTTGAGTACCTGCCCGTGCAATCGCCCCCTGGAAGTTGTCGATGAAGATGTCGTGCAGCTGCTCCCAGGAGTCGATAGAGTTCTTGTTGAGGCTCTCCAGCCATGTGAGTGGGTCGGTCTCCAAGACCATCGGGAAGTAGACGACTTTGGTGGTGTTGTCACTGCCTGCAACCTCAATGGCTATCGAGTAGATGCGTACCCACTGTTGAGGAGATTGCTTACCTTCGTACTTGGTGATGCCGATTGGTTTGCACCCCTCCGGGTACTTGTAGTTGTCGAAACGGGAAGAGAACGCGGGGAAGCGATCATTGTCGTCCCGAGCCGTGTTCCCCCCGACTGCAGCACGCTCCCTCGTCCGGTTGTCGATGATGTCGCGGGCGTCAATCCCAGCCTTGATCTTGTCGCGGAGGTTGCCTGTTGGCAGGTTCTCGAGCTCGGAGCATCGGTAAATATGAACGGATTGTTCTGGTCTGGGAGCTTGGCTGCCTTGTGGGCGGTTCTGCTGCTGGTTATGGGCCCGACTCCCCTGTTGGTGTTTTAGCTCAGCTGGACGGCTCCCCTGAGGGCCTCGGCTTCCGTGCTGGTTATTGGACAGATTGGCTTGGCACCTCGGGTGGCCCCGGGGTGTCCTGCGACATTACTCTCCCCATGGCCCTCGCGTCTTTGGCAGACCGAGGCTTGTGGGCCTTGTTGGTTCATCTGGGCGAGTGCCTTCTGAGCCAAACGCAGGGCAGTCCGGGCGTTGGGGTCAGGGTTGCCTGCCAACACGGCTGTTATGGTGGCGATGTTGGCGGCAGGAGTGTGTAACACCCCAGGTGTTTAAATTACGAAATAAGCCTCATTAGCTTAACACGATGCATAAATAACTAAGAAAAGTTTAAAAGAAATGAATTATAAATTGGTTTTGCTTTAAATTGAAAATAGTTGGGTATATGTGCATAAGTACATGTACGTTAATCAAACAAATTAAATAACTTTCGCATCGATGCAAATATGGCCATGAAATTTGAATCGACACGTCGTTATTGACATGTTAAACAAAAGTCTAGTTGAAGCCTAGGAGTGAATGCAAATTTTTGCCCAGGAAATGATGTACCCTCTGAATTATACTTTTGAGTTTTTAAAATAACTTCTAAACTAGAACTCAAATGAACTTTGGCCAGAAACAAAACTTGTGTAACTTTTCATTTTGAACAACTTTCATGTTCAGAGATTTTTGAGTTACAACACAAATATTTAAGAAACACTTGAAATTGCAAACTAGTCCCTACCTTTTCTTCTATTTCCACTGCAGACCCTTCTTCTCCGCCTCGCCCGACCCTTTCGTTCGCCCGACCCTTTCGCTTCGCCCGACCCTTTCGCTCGCCCGACCCTTTTGCTTCACCCGACCCTTTCGCTCACCCGACCCTTCGCTTCGCCCGACCGTCGGCTTCGCTGCGGCCCTCGCGATGCCTGACGATGCTAGGCGCCAAGCCAATGCCTGGCCGCGCCCGCACGCCGCGCTCCTCCCTAGTCCACGCCCAATGGGCAAGCCGCGCCGTGCCGTGTCTCCGCCGCGTCCCGCCAGTTGCCGCGCTCGCCGCCCGGCAAGACAGCTGCGGCAGCTCGTCGCCCAACCCACGCGCCGCATGATCTCCTGCTCCCCACGCCAAATCCTCAGCGCCCAATCCCCAGCCCGCGCCCGCCGCACGCCGCGCCGGCTCTGTTCGCCGCCCGCCGTGACCAGTCATGCGCTCCCGTCGTGTCGCCCGTGCCCGCGCCCGCGTCTCACAGACGAGTTCCGCCCTTCCTTCCGCCTCTCTGCTGCCTACAAAAGGCCGCACTGAGCCCCCCCTCGCGCGCCCAGACACCAGAACGCCACCGCCGCCACCATTACCGCCGTCGTGCCCAGCTCACCGTGGAGCTCACCTCGCCGGCCACCCCTTGCAAGAGCTGAGTCTCCCACCACCACCACAGCACCCCACCGCAGCTCACTGCCCCACCCATCGTCGCCCAGAACCGCCGGAGCACCGTCAGCGCCGCCCGCGCCGCTACCGCTCCTTGCTGCTCCGTGGACAGCTCACTCCGAAGCTCCTCCATCCCAGCCAAGCCTCAAAACGGGTTCCCCTCGACGCCGCGAAGCTCATCGACCAGCCCACACCCTCCCCTCCTCGCCGAAGCACCGTCGCCGACGCTCCGTCCCGCCGCCACCCTCCCTCTGCTCCGCGCCGATGAGCCACCTCCGGCAACCCCCAACCCCGACCAAGGCCATCCCAAGGTAGCTCTCACCTCCCTGGATCTCCCCGACCCTTTTCCCCTCGCCACCGACGAGCCCCCTCGCCGGAATCTGGCCGGCCACCATGCCAGCGTCGCCCAGGGACCACATTGCTTTGATTGCAATCTTCCCAGGAGTCTGCACGCAAGTTTCCTGGGACCCCTCTGTGAAAGAAAGTTTAAACTTTGAATTCAAAAATAGTGAACTTGTAAAATTCATATAAAATAGGAGAAAAATCGGAAAAATACAAACTCAACTGTTCTGAAATCTTTAGATGAAAATCTACAACTTTTGTTACATGCATTTCTTCAGTTGCTTGCTAAATCTTGCTATAAATTAAATGGAAGGTTAAATAGACTTTAATTGTACCCCCCTGTTTTAGACAAAGTATAAATCCGAAAATGTAACAGTAGATTGGTTGCTTGAGTTGAAGGCCAGTGTAAAAATATTAGGACTAGAATCCATCTCTAACTAAACTTTTTGTTAAACCTTGTTTATGCCACGAAATAATAAAAATAATTTGTAACTACTGTTATATTGTGATTCATGTGGTGAAACTTTTTTAGAACTGTTGTATCAATGCCTAAATACCACAGAAAAAGTTTTGAACCTTATTCCTTTCTGTAACCTAATTATATAATTTTATGGTAGGAAAAATTTACTAATTCAAATAATTAGTTTCTGTGCTTGGAAAATGTTCAACTTTTTATTATAGCACACTTTAGAGTAGCTCTTGCTGTATAAAAAGTTTTATACACAGAAACCCTGTAAAACATCCCATAGAAATTAATCTTTATTAAAGTAGGTGTATCTTGTCCTATTTATTATGCTTTATATCTTGCACAATAAAATCTAACAAAATCTGACAAATTATGCTTTGTATTTTTGGTGCCAATACTTGAATGGTTTGTCCTATATAAAAAATAACTAGATTCTAGTAGTAGCTGTGTATTAGATTTTTCATAATTATTCTGCTGCGTGAAAACGTCTGAAATTTTTACTGTGCTTTTGTCTCTGCATAATGTCCTCTAAATAAAAATTTCATCACCAGATTATTACCTAGTCCAGAAGTTGTGTTTAAATCCATGTTAGGCTGCGAAAACTAAATTTCCAATACAACACAACCCCTTCTTGTTTAATGAAATTAATAGTTAAGTTATACTCTATTAACAATTGCTCAAAGAAATCTTAACAAAGTAACTCCGCCAACGGAATCGACTACTCTCGCCGACAGAACGTACGAGCTGGTGCCCGCATCCGAGAGTGAGCAGCGTGAAGCTCAAGTAAATCTAACTGAAGCTTTCGAATACCCGAGCCCAAGTTCGGACAAGCCCCAAGCTAGCTTTACCCAAGAAGGCAAGCCCCGGAGCATGAACCCTATTTTTCCTAAACTTATACAACTTATTACTCTACTTTACTTGTGCATTAAGTTCATAGGAGTTGAATGAAAACTTAGTCGCATGATCCTAGGTACCCATGGTTTGAACACTAGATGTAAGGTTCGATAGAATGGTGTGCTAATAGGACTCCGGTAAAAGTCGAGTGATTTCCTGTCACTCGCGAGAATTTAGGAGTTGAATGTTTACTACATGCTGCAATCATAAGGTCGACGGACGGGGCTATGGTACGATGTTTATGTTGATGATTGAGGCCCCATCTGTGTAGTGAAAAATGCTAAGGCTGCAGTGTGTGGTAGTGGTGGTTAAGTCTTTGAACGTACTAACCACATGCCGAGAATATGGTAATCGGTAAGCTTAAGTACTGGATTGAACCGAGGCCGGAATATACTCCCCACCGTCTTGAATTCGTTCACATCTAGCTAATGGCGGGTGCATGTGCCGCCATGGCTAGGCCATGGGGACGTGTAGTCGAGGGCGGTGGGCCTATTCCGTGAAGCGGGAATTGAAGGGAAAAATTGCACGTGTGATTTTGTGAGTAACCACGTGACGTGTGTTTAGGTTTCCCTTGCAAGGTTACGAAATTCGATTCGAATCGTCCGTTTCTCGCGGTTATTGAGACTGCTTGACCCTTTTACCACATAGAGTAAGAAGAGGAACACTGATGATGATTAACCTTGTTGGATGAAAAATTAATTCTTCCACCATGTATGATTTTGGATAGTTGCTTACCTAGAATTGTTAAAGAAAACTAGAACTTGGAGCTAAAATTTGAAAGTAAGGACCTTCTTGTATATGCTTTTCGGCAAAACAAACCCCTCAAGCCAAAAGCCTTGCATGTCTAGGAGTCGGCTAAGTATATTCCACTAGTCGGGTAAGCCTTGCTGAGTATTAGTATACTCAGCCTTGCTTGTGGCTTGTTTTCAGGTGATACTTTCGAGGACATGATTGCTAGTTTGACTTGGCCGTGTACCCTTCCTCCCGGTTGGTCGGTGGAGAGGGATACGCCCCTGGCCAACGGTGATAATGCCGAGTGATGTCTCGTATGGGCTTCATCGAGACATCCGTATCGTCGAGTAGTTATCGTTATTTTTCCGCTGCATTGAACTCTGAAGAACTCTATTATTTTGAACTCTGAAGTACCTTGTTTTTTGAATTTGAACTCCTTTGTAATAATAATTTATGATGAACCCTGTGGTATAAAATTTGTGGAATGTTGTATCCTCTGGGCTACCCTTTGTGTGAGTACATGTATGTGTGGTTTCGATCGGGAAAAATCGTGGTTGCATCGGGAGGATACCCGACAGACTAGTGGATTATTCCGTTTGAAGTGCGAGTTAGCCCTAATTGCCCTTGTGGTGATGGTTAGCGCGCTTGAGCCGGATTAATTCAGGCGGTTCTGCCACAGCTGGTATCAGAGCCATAGCCGGTGCCACAGAGTGGCAAAACCCGCATCTTGGGCTGTCGTGAACTCTGCCTCATCATTGCATTGGGCACGGTTGCGGCGTAGGTTGGCGTCCCTTCTGCACTTGTTACACTTCCTGTTGCGTAATTGGCGAACGGCACGCTCTTCCGGAGTCTCGTTGGGTTGACCTGCCGAGGCTTCATCTTCCGAGATCTGCTCCGACACTTCATTGCGGTAGTGATCGCTATACTCGGAAGATTCCACCATGAAGATGCGGCGATGGATGGATGGATGGATCCCCTGAACTGTAGTCGATGATTACAGTCCCGCCGTGGGTGCACTCCCGAGCGGTCTGCCCTCTTGAAAGGGTAAGGGGTCGAGGTGATCGACTAGTCGGTCGTCGTCCCCGAGTAGTTTAGAGGGTTTCATGCCCTTCCAGTACACGAAGCGACACTCCGGGGTGGAGGTTATAACCAATCCCTGGCCACCCGAGTAGGGTTCAGCCTTGGGATCGGAGTCCAAGTCATAGTCGTCGAAGACAGGGCCCTCTCGACAAGCGGTGGCGTTCTTATCCCCGAGTTCGAGTAGTTCGTCTAAATCCTTCTCCAATGCGGAGTAGAATTAGGACTTGGTGGCCTCCTAGTAAACAGTGGCCGTGTTGCGCAATCCGAACGGGAGTTGGTCACGCTTTCCCTCAGATGGAGTCGAGTCCGATCCGGGGAAACCTTGTGCAGCGCGAGTCATGGTCGCGTCAAAAATGGACAGCTTCTCGATCTCCCTGGCGAGGTCAGTGAGCAACAACCCGCCGAAGTCGTCGAGATTGTCGATGAAATCATCGAGGGCGCTGCTGGAGGTTGCTGCACCTGCCTCCGGCTTGTTGTTAATGAGATGCCGATGGAAGTCGCCTGTGCCATCAAAGACACAGACTCAAGAGCCGAAGATGAAAGTTGTGCCCGCAGGGGCCACGACGCTGGTGAAGTTGAACGTCGCCATCGAATTCTCCGGAGGATCTTCGATGAACACCCCTACCTGGCGCGCCAGCTGTCGGTGTTTTACCGGCAAGCCCACCGAGGAATACCCTCGAGGTGGTAGGTTGTAGGTAGGGTGTCGCTGAGATCAAGAACTCTATGGTGCAAGGAACACAAGGGTTATGACAGGTTCAGGCCGCAGTATGCGTAATACCCTACGTCATGTTGGTTTGTATTGCCTTGGAGGTTATGAGATATGTTTTGGAGGGTTCCCTGCCCGCCCTTATATATGCTGGGGGCGCTGGGTTACATGGAAATCCTAGTCTGGTACGAGCTTAGGAGTCCTAACCGAGTACTTTCGAGTAGTTTCCTTATATACCGACTACTTGTACTAGCTTACGAGCACAGTACATGTGGATAAGGTATGAGACATGTCCCACCCCTTACTCTAGAATGTTCTATGCCACGCGTGCAGCCCCGGTGCCCCGGGTCTGACAGGCACCTATGGTAGCGTGGCAGTTGGGAAGTTCACCGCATTGCTACTTTGTTCGAACATCTGTGGATAGATGTACGGTCAGAATTCCATTGGCATAACCAACGTAGAAGGTACGAACCCTGTTGGAGTGCTAAACATGCCTTTGCTTGGTGTAGATGCGTTGATCATCGGACTAGTAGTGAACGCCATCGTCAGCGGCGATGAAGCATGTGTTGCCGAAGGACCTAGGTTCCTCAACACGTAAGGTGAAGAACTTGGTCCGGCACCGGTCATCAGCACACTTGTTGTACTGGGCAGGACGCCATCGGCCGTCGTTGCTGCCACTGTGACACCAGCAGCGGCTGATGACACCTCATTGGAGTAGGATGGTCCTATGTTACCCCCTTGAGTGCCCTCTACTAGGACGTTCTTGACAGCGTCCTTGATGGTCTCGATCAACACCCCTGACTGATTAATCAGAGCATGGCGTATGGATAGACCGAACATCTCCTTGATCTTGGCCAAGTCTTGAGTGACAGAGATGCCCCCCGGCCCTGGTAGCGGTTGCTTCTGTATTACCTACCCCTCCTTGGTCAAGATGAATGACCTGAGGCGGGCGTCTTGTGATTGCGTCACGGCTTCTTCAACTAGCCGCCGTTGTTCTTCATTCAGATCGTCCATGGTAGGCAACAAGATCTTATTACCATCCATGCTGTTGTTCTTGGTCATCATGGTGTTGTTGTCGCGTCCCACTGGGCGTGCCAAACGCGTGTTGACGCAAAAAGCTGTGGATTGGCCTTCAGCACCGGCACACGCGAGGACCCGGGAGCCTCTTGCTTCACTCCAGCGCGGCTTCAAAAACTGGTTGCGTGGTGGTGCACGGCATGCCAGTCAATTTGACCAACAATTAACAAGGGACAGGTAAAGCAGTTAAACGGAACGTATCGGCTGTTGTCCGAATCGTTCCGTCGCGTGCATCGGCCAAGGGTCCGACGCGTCAGCGGATCAATTGGCCAAAGCTCTGGCCGATTGCGCGGGTAAGGCAGTGCTAAACAGGTTAGTGAAGCCTCGGTAAACAACACCTAGATCCGAACCCTATTGGCCAGACGAGGAGCTACACGCAAGCTGCGCGTTGGCCAATGGTATTTAGATCTAGGCTAGATAAATTGTGGTAAAACTAAATAAAAACAAGATCAAACGAATCTAATCCTGCCAAATCTAGTAAATACCAATAACTTGTGATAACAGCAAGAAATGAGCTAGACCAAGCAGATTAATCTAACAAGAACAAGTTGATATCGTTAACTTGGTGAACAGACTAGACCTAGATCCAATCTACTCGATAACTTGAACTAATACATGATAGAGGAAGAAGCGATACGCCGTCAACCTTGAGCCTATCAGCCTCATTCGACGCGGAACTTACTAGCAAGTCAGAGATCGAAGTCAATGCAGCCCCACTTGCAGGAAAGAACTCATAAAAGAAAAATCTACTGCAACTAAGGTGAAGCTGCCGAAAAGAGAAAAAAGGAAAAAAAAGGTTTGTGTATTGATCATTGGATGGTCCTGGTACATGCCCTGAGGCAGCTATTTATAGCCTAAGCTACAAACCCTAGTCGATTACGACGTGCATTACTTGACAACAAAGAAAACAAACTTTCTTAAACAAGAATCTAAAAGATAACTTGCTGACGTAGCCTTGTCAGCTCCTTCCATGCTCCATCGGCTGCGATGCTTCTCCCGGCCCAAATGGCCCATTATACTTCATTCTTTGCTTTTGATCCAGCGTTGGCCCAAATTCTATTGGCCTTTGCTCAATATGTCAACATGTGTCAAAAACCGGTGTCAACACAGCCAAGGGGCAGAGAGGACTCCTAAGGCTAAGAATCAAAGGTAAGGTAGAACTATCCTAGTTGCTTGCTTTGAGCTACTAGCCTCCCATAGAATAAAACTAGTGAGTTCTAGTAATACGGCACTGGGATATACCTGAACGGGGAGGGTTACACTGGATAGACAGGGCTATCACCACCTGCTATCTACCTCATCTAACCATGGGATACACCACAACCAACAGGTAAAGACTGATCTAGACACCACGTCTACACCGTTCCTTACTAACTATAGAATCGTTCCTATTCTAGACGCATCCACTACACTAGCGAACTGTTGATATGGCAAACAACTATGGGAAACTAGCTCTATACTTAACTAAGAAACTAAAGCACAGAAGAAGTCATGAACACTTACTATGATTGATAAGCATCCGGTGAGGTACAAGCTGGAGAAGAGCATCGGTGTGCACACCAGCTCCTCCCTGACCCCCCCCCCCCCACTCTCTCCCTAACTCCTAAGCACTACGTAGGCAGCACTACACCTCTAAAAAGGAGCTCCAAACTCCAAAAGTGAGAGAGGAGGTGAAGGTGAGTTGTGTCTCCTTTAGAAGCCCCTCCCCTTATATTATAGGGGCATCCAAGGGGTGCTCCAGCCGGCAAACGAGGGGCTATCACCAAGAAACGACCTTGGCATCCAATGAGGAAGTGACATGTCGAAGAGGTAAGTCGGTTGTGGCCTTGCTGGGTCGCCCGACCTAGGTGGGTCGGCCGACCTAGGCCTTGCCCAGATCGGGTCCGGCTTCGCCTGGGTGATTGGTAAGTGGGCCCTAAGGTCCTAAGGTCCCTGGTTGATGAGTTGGCGTGGCCCTACGTCGGTTGCATGCTCTGGTGGGCCCTTTGATGCGTGGGATGTTGAATGCTTGCGCCTCATTGGTCGGAAGTGTGTTGCCTTGGATCGCGAGTGTGTTCCCTTGCTCTTGAGGTGTGTTTCCTAGTTTGCTTGAGCTGCATACACACATTCACCAACACATATGGAATTTGTTAATTAAACACCTACTCTTTGTTGGTCAGTGCACTCCGATATATTGGCATCTTGTGGCATGAATCCTTGAGCCTGTTTTACCTACATTTCTTGCCCAAATCCCTACATTGCAAAATCTCCAAGGAAAATGTGGAAATGATATTATTAGGTTAGATATGCAGGTTAAGTGACTATGTCATCCCCATTTTGTGGCCGAATTGACGCTCAAAATTGGTCTGTAGTGAGCGTCCACACCGCCCAGTCCGCCTCCTGGAAGTCCGCTAGGGACTTGTCACCTTGGTTGTCCACTCCTGGGCGAGTTGTTCCGGCGTCCTCGACCCCTGGACATTTTGGAGCTGCCGGGCTTGTCGCGATCGTCGTAGTGAGGATGCTTGGGATCATCCTAGGCCACACTGTTGTAGAGTGCATGACACTCCCGCGCTGTGTGGTTGGAGTCCTTGTGCCAGTGGCACCTACTGTCGAGGAGTCGATCCAGCTCCTCCTGGTTGAGGGAGGTGCGCTGTCGGGGTCGATCCGCAACTGCGACGGTGTTGTCGGGGCCACACTTGTGCTCCTGCTATTTGGATGACTCAGGTCAGTCGTTGTGCTTGCCGGAGTTGTGGCGAGGCGGCCGGCCATCGGGTCGTTGGCGATCGACGTGTCGCTGCTTGGGCCGGTCGTCGGAGTGGTGCCGGTCCTTGTGGTGATGGTGCGCCTTCTCATCATCCTCCATGTCGGCGTGCTTGTTGACAATGCGCATCATCTCGAAGACAGTTTTGGGGTTGCTCTCGAACATCTTGTGCCAGAGCTCGATGTTGTGCAGCCCTTGGTGGAAGTAGTGGATGACGTCCCTGTCATCAACATCAGTAATCAAGTTACGGTTGGTGAAGTAACTCTTAGTGTAGTCGCGTAGGGTTTCGCTGGGTTGCTGAGTGACGCTGCCCAGATCCCATCTAGTTTTGGGACTCATGCATGAAGCCTGGAAGTGGTTGACGAAGGCTGTGCAGAGGTCCTGCCAACAATTGACGGAGCCAGGGCGAAGTCCCTCAAGCCAGTTGAGAGCCTGGCGGCTCATCATGACTGGGAAGAAGGCCACCATTATGTCGTTGTTGTCGTACGCAACCATGTCTTGGGGTCAGAGTTGCCATCGAACTTGTCGATGCCGACTAGCTTGAACGTAGAGGGCCACGAGACTCCGCGGAGTCGGTTGGAGAAGGTGGAGAAGCCGTCCAGATCCCCGGTGGCGTCATCGTCGAGGTTGATCGGAGCCTGCTGGGGTCGATGTTGACGCTAATCGGGGTTGCCGTGGCGAGCTCGACCTCCCCGGTTAGCACCAGGTGGGCCATACTCGTCATACTTGCGGCGACGCTCCCGCTCAGCCTCATCGCGCTCGCAGTGTCCATCGTTGATAACGGGTCGAACGTCGCGGTTGCAGAGGTTGGAGCGGAGGTCCAGCTGGTTGACCTTGTTGCCATCATTGTGACGGGCTGTAGAGTGGCGAGAGCTGCAAAATTGGGGTTGTAGAGCCGAGTAATCATTCCTCAAGCGCTGGACCTGAGCAGCAGCAACATGAAGACGAGTCCGAGCTCGTTCGAGCTCGGGTGAGTGAGCTAGAGTCTCCAGTACCTCGAATGCGGTGGCCAGGTTGGCAGATGGGGTGGCGAACATGTTCTGGCCGTCGCACTCGAGGACGAATTTGTTGTCGAGGTTCCGCAGGATCGCCGGCGTACGTCGGGGTGGAACTCGCGGGTTGCGCCCTTCGGCATTGCGGAGATCTTCTTTAGCATGGTTGATGGCGGCCTTGTTGGTGCGTCCTGTTTGGCGGTTCTGGTTGCGTTGGAGTTGTTGACGCTTGGCCTCATCATCCTCTCCCTCGACAGAGGCTTCGTTGAAGGAGACGACGGAGATCTCCTGCCGATCTGGAGAACTCACAGGGTTGGGTGGGAGGGTGAAGAGAACCTCCTGGTATCTGCCCTGTGGTCTTGAGGCCATGTCAGATCTGATCTGGTCAGTGCTGGGTTGACTCAGGTCGGAAAGGTGCAGCTTCTCCATCGAAGATTGTATCTAGTCCGAGTAAGTGGAGGAGCTGGAGCGGAACCCGAACAAGGCCTGAGGGGCCATGTCCTGGGGACGGCGGAGTGCCAACTCTGCGAGCCCGATGCACTCATCCAGGGAGGCATCGACTCGGTCCAAGCCCGCGAGGATATTGTTGATGTTGATATGCGGGCAACGGGTCGTCCGCGAGGGGTTTTGGGCCTCGTCCTGGATGGACAAGTCCTCCACCTAGTGCAGCACTGAGCTAGAGAGGGTCAGATCGGATCTGGAACCCTGGAGGCTTTCTGTCTCGAAGACAGATGAGCATGGTGGTGAGCTCCTGGAAGCGGACATCTTAGGGAAGTTTCCAAAGATGATGGAGTGGCCGTCGGCGGCCTGGATCTGGAGCATCACTTGCACGGAGAAGAAGACGCCGGAGTGAATGCCATCAAGTTCGCCAAAAGGACCCTGGAGATCCCCCTACCTGGCACGCCAACTGTCAAATTTGCACTCCGGCAAGTCTGCCAAGGGTAGCCCCAAGCAGTAGATTTGTAGGCGGGGTGGATCGGAGAGAGCCCATTAACTTGATGGTAACACAAAGACGCAGAGGTTTAGACAAGTTCGGGCAGTGAGGAGCATAACACCCTACGTCCTGTGTTCGGGGATTTGTATTAGGGTTTCGTGGCGTGAGCTGAATGGGCTGAGTTGAATTTTCTATGGGTCCCCCCATGGCTCCCTTATATATCCAAGCAGTCGTGCGTTACAAGTTAGGGTAAATCTACTCTGGTTTGTTACAAGGAATCCGATCGGTTAATATACACAAGATCATACCTATCCAGTTCGACCTAGATCCTGACGCGGGGGATCCTGCCCCTTGTCCAGCCGAGTGCATGTACGTCCGGTCGTTTATGCGGAGTCATTTAGCTAGGTAGCCGTCTCCACTCAGCAGGGAGGTACCTGGGTCTACCTCCGTCAGTATCAAAGCTCTGATCCCTTGCATGTGATCTATTCACTCGTGGTTTCAGCAGACATATGGAGTTATAGGCTTCCATGCATGCATTTGGTCATCATACCTAGAGGTGTAAATTGACGACCCTTAAGTGCACATCCAATCCTCTTTAGTTCAAATATTTGTGCTGCCTTTTTAAAATAGAGAACCCCATTTTGGCGAAGTAGTACAAATATTTAATTTGAACTAAAGAGGATTGAAGGTGCACTTAAGAGTCTCCAATTTACACCCCTAATCATACCTTTCAGAGCATATAATTTATTTTATAAAAAAAGGTAGTACAATAGTAGTTCATAAGCTTCCTACATTCACGTGCCCCAGTTATTCTATGGACATACTTGACCAATTATACTGAAACATGGACTTCCAATGTGTATCGACTGTTGACGCTCGTTACGTACCAATTTTGAGCGTCAATTTGACTCAAAAATGGGGATGACATACACACTTAACCTGCATATCTAACCTGAATAATATCATTTCCACATTTCCCTTGGAGATTTTGCAATGTAGGGATTTAGGCAGGAAATGCATGTAAAACAAGCCCCAGGATTCATGCCACAAGACGCCAACATATCAGAGCGCGCCGACCAATAAAGAGTGGGTATTTAATTACCAAATTCTATATATGTTGGTGAACATGTGTATGCAGCTCAAGCAAACAAGGAAACACACTTCAAGAGCAAGGCAACACATCTCAATCCAAGGCAACACACTTCCGACCAATCAGAACGCGGAGTAGGGCCACGCGGATCAAAGGGCCTACCAGAGCATGCAACCGATGTAGGGCCACGCCAACTCATCAACCAGAGACCTTAGGACCCACTTACCAGTCACCCAAGCGAAGTTGGACCCGATCTGGTCAGGCCTAGGTCGGCCGACCCACCTAGGTCGGCCGACCTAGCAAGGCCACAACCGACATACCTCTTTGACGTATCACTCCCTCATTGGATGCCAAGGTCGGTTCCTGGTGATAGTCCCTCGTTTGTCGGCTGAAACACCCCTGTTCACCCCCTATAAATACAAGGGGATGGGGTAAGAATAGGGACACAACTCACCTTCACCTCTTTTCTCACTTTTGGAGTTCGGAGCTCTCTTTAGAGGCTTAGTGCTGCCTAGGTAGTGTTTAGGAGTTAGGGAGAGAGTGAGGGGAAGTCGGGGAGGCGCCGGTCGGCCACCGGCGCTCTTCTCCATCTTGTACCTCAACGGATGCTTATCAATCATAGTAAGTGTTCGTGATTTTTTCTATGCTTTAGTTTCTTAGTTAAGTGTAGAGATAGTTTTCCCTAGTTGTTTGTCGGATCAATAGTTCGCTAGTCTAGTAGGTAGCTATAGTTTGTAGCTAAGACTAGTGATAGTAACGACAGTGTAGACGTGGTGTCTAGACTAGACTTACCTGTTGGTTGTGGTATATCCCATGGTTAGATGAGGTAGGTAGCAGGTGGTGACAGTCCTGTCTATCCAGCGTAATCCTCCCCGTTCGGGTATACCCCAGTGCTGTATTACTAGAACACACTAGTCTTTATTCTGTGGGAAGCTAGTAGCCCGAAGCAAGCAACTAGGATAGTTCTATCTTACCTTTGATCTTTAGCCTTAGGAATCCTCTCTATTCCTTGCCTCTAGCTGGTGTAGTGTCCTTAGACGAATCGGAACCTTAGAGAGTATACACATGTTCCTCAGTGGCTACGATACCCTTGGAATACTCCTGGGTGAAAGCTACAACGTCATCCGTGCGCTTGCGGATTTATTTCGTGACACTAGGAAACGTCAACATCGACATAGACAGATAAATGTTGCTAAAACGAATTTACATCTCTCTGAAAATGTACTTTTACGGTACTGTAGTTTTATTTGTTTTTTTGTAAATAACTACAATAGCATTTGAAAAATAAAACATGTCTAGCGTGAACTGCGTTGATTCATAGAATTTGAAAATAAATTAAAACATGTGTAGAGTGAACTGCGTTGATTGGTATCCAAAGCTGTTGTATTTGTGGCCAAGAGGCGTAAGTGGGTAACCAATTTGGTGCCCGCATGGAAGTGTTCCTATTGTCTTAACACATAAGAAAGAATTCCAGTGGGCACTAATACTAATAAAATAGAATGACAATTTTTCCAACTCAGTCCTAAGAGTGCTCAATGATATGGATGATGGATACCTACCATAAAGTAAACTTCACAATATGTTTATGCTCCAAATATTTAGAATAGTTGACAAAAAGCTAACAAGATGGTAGGCACACCTGAGGAAATTATCAAAAATGTATAAGATACAAGTGACAGACTCTAGGTAAAAACAATGATGGTTATTAATTATTGATGGAGAAAACTTACCAAAAAGCGGAAGCTACATATTATCTGTAGCGGTTATTATTACATACATATTAGTAGATGCTGGGACGCTATGGACTATATTTAAGTGCAAAGTGAATCATGAAAAATAAACAGCGTGACTTAATCTGTCCAGAGGAAATGACAAGGGATTGTGTCAATAGTATGTTTGATGATTGCTTGTCTTGTAACTAACCATGAATGCAACGTCCTGAATATATCTCTTCAAAATTTGAGTACTATATATACACCTCTACATGAACTCTCGGAATGTTCATCTCTTTAGAGTGTTCCGTTGAACTCTCAAGAGACTGAATTGTCACCTATTTACGTGCATATGAAATGAAGTAGCAAGAACCAATTTTAAGCTAGCTAACTAACTGCTGCACGCTGTCTGGTGAGAATCAGAGATGACGTAAGTACCAGCTGATTGGGGAGGTCGATTGCGGCGTCGCGGTAGGTTGTCCTCTTGCCCTGGCTGCTGCTGCAGAAGACACAGATCCTCTTGAACCGGCTCATTGGCTGCCTCGGCGTCTCACCTGCCACTCTAGTCGTCGTTAGAGAAACTGCGGCGGTCATCTCTATTGTCGATCCTGTGACTTAACAGGCCGTACAAAGCTTTTGAGCACACCACCTATGACTTATATACACGGGAGCTCTCTCTCACACACACTCACTCTCTCTCTATCTCCCTGGGGAGGGGGGGAGAGGTTTTCCTTCTATGTTTTAGAAAACGCTGGAAGAAGATAAGTAGTAAGACATAATAAGCGCTGCCGAGAGGAAAATAAAATTGCAGAATACGAGCAAACTCAGTAACAAGATGGATAAACAACCCAAAGCTGTGCTAGCTACTCTGCTGCACCGCCATGCACGTGGCAGATACACTGAAGGTTCAGAACTAGCTAGTACGATGTACGATCCGTCAGAGGCTCAGAGCTCATAAAGGATTCATATAACATCGAATTGAAGGGCATCTAGCTCTTCATACTAGCAAAACATTAATCGAGCTCCAATATATGCTGTGGGTTCCTTCAGATGATTGCACACAGATGATTGCAGTCTACAATTGCAGTCTACAATGATCTACAACTTGTTGACATCAATTTTTGGCACATGTGAGTATGTCAAGCAGAGGCCGATAGAAATTGGGCCGACGCTGAGTCAGGAGCAGAAAATGAAGTACAATGGGCCTTTTGGGCCGGAAGAGGCGACGCAGCCGATGGAGCATGGAAGGAGCTGACAAGGCTACGTAAGCAAGTTATCTTTTAGATTCTTGTTTAGGAAAATTTATTTTTTTATTGTCATGTAATGTACGTTCGTAATCAACTAGAGTTTGTAGCTTAGGCTATAAATAGCTGCCCTCGGGCATGTACCAGAACCATCCAATGATCACTACACGAACCCTTTTTTCCTTTTTTTCTCTTTTCGGCGGCTTCGCCTTAGTTGCAGTATATGGTTTTTTTACGAGTTCTTTCCTGCACGTGGGGCTGCATCGACTTCGATCTCCAACTTGCTGCTAATTTCCGCGTTGAGCGAGGCAGATAGGCTCAAGGTTGACGGTGCATCGCTTCTTCCTCTCCTGTATTAGTTCAAGTTATCGAGCAGATTGGATCCAGGTCTGGTCTGTTCACTAAGTTATCGATATCAGCTTGTTCTTGTTAGATTAATCTGCTTAGATTAATCTGCTTAGTCTAGCTCATTTCTTGCTGTTATCACAAGTTATCGGTATTTACTAGATTTGGCAGGATTAGATTCATTTGATCTTATTTTTATTTAGTTTTACCATAATTTATCCAGCCAAGATCTAAATACCATCGGTTGACATGCAGCTTGTCTGTTTGTTGTTGACTCTCGATTTGAACCACTTTTGAGCGTCAATTTGATCAGAAAATTGGGATGACTAGCATACTTAACTTTCATATTTACCTAGAATAATGTCGTTTCCATATTCCCCTTGGAGAATTTGCAATGTAGGGCAATTGAGCAGAAATCAAGTGTAAATCAACACTCCAATTCAAGGCAAATGGCGTCGACCAATCAGAGTGCGCCGTTCAGCCTCTCATGGATCAAAGGGCCCACAAACAGGTGCAACCGATATAGGATAGCACCCACTCACGCACAGGAGCAGTGTGGATCCACTTGGCAGCCACCCAGAGCAAGGTGGGCTCGACCTGGGCCAAGCCCAGGTCGGCCGACCTACATGGGTCGGCCAGCCCACCAGGGAGGAACTGACTTACCTCCCTTGACGTGGCAGCTCCCCATTGGTCCTCCATGTCGGTTTCAACTGCTAGGGACAGAATGGGCACCGTGGAGCTGCTGCACACCCCCTCCATTCACCCCTACAAATATGAGGCGGGGTGCTACAATAGAAGACACACCTCAAGTTGAAGCTCAACTCAAGTTTCTCTCTTGCTTAGTCTAGGATAGTGGAGTTTAGGTGAAGTAGCTCTTCTTCGGTTCCCGAATCTTCATAGGAGTATTCGGAATGGGTTTTGCTCTTACTTTCCTATGTAATATTCGGAATTCTCTACTCGAGTTATCTCCTAGTGTAATGTACTCTTATAGTAGCTTTCCTGTTCGTCCAGATGTGCATGTTGTGCTTAGCTTACTCCTAGGACTTATATCTTGCATGTTTAGATGTGGTAGCATAAAAAGGCTCAGGCATTTGCTCCAGTATTTGTATGATTGCTCTAGTGTATATTCCGCGCGGTGCACTAGAGTATCCCTCATTAGTGTAGACGTGGTGTCTAGGCTAGTTAGTGTTGCTGGATGCGACTCTATACCATGGTTTGTTGAGGTAGATAGCAGGTGGTGACAACCCTGTCTATCCCGGGTAATCCTCCCCGTTCGTGTAGTTGTTGTAGGAGGTGCATAAAATAGCCGTGAAGATCTAATGGCCACCTTGCCATATCTTGTGCGGTCTCCCGTTATGCCTTGTTGCCTAGCCCCCTTTCCTAAACATGTGTATGTTTGTATGTTCCTAGTATAGATTGTTCGTTTAGCCAGGAGTACATAAGTCCTTAGATTAGCTTTCTTCCTCCTTTCTCCCTTCTTGTAACTTTGCATAGAGTAGAGCTTGAGCAACATGTGTGTCACACTACCTCATTATCCATTATTATCTTACCCCTATTTATTCAATAGAATATTCATGTTTAGAATCTATCAACACACTAATCCATTCCAATAACCACCGCCTTCCCTGTGGAAATATAAATATGACCCCGTACTCACGGGTAAAATGCTACGACGATATTCCGTGCGCTTGCGGAACCTTCTATAACGTAAGAAATACCCCACAACATCTCCAGTGCCATTGCTAGGAAGCACTTATCCTAGTGATGACGCTAAGAAATGCCAACAAGCATTTTTGGCGCCGTTGCCGGGGAAGGCACAGGTTAAAGGAATAGACCAAGTGGTTGATAAAATTCTAAAATGGTGTTCAATTGTCTAAACAGGCTAACTTGGCTTTGTCTTCTCTCTTTTATGTGTGAGGACAGGGTAGTGTATGACTGGATTCAACCTGCCGCAAAATTTCGTTCAGAATCCGGTGTCACTCTTGAGACGAGTTCAACCTCGCGTCGTTCCTCCTCAGATTACTCTTTCGGCAAATGAAACGGTCACTATCGCGCCGTCAACTTCCAGGATTATGGCTCAGAAGACTCTCCGTGATTACTCAGCTCCATCGGCCGACAATGTCCCAATCGGGCCAAATTCAGCGCTGAGGCTGAGAATTTCGAGATCAAGACGGGTCTGATCACGATGGTGCAGGCCAGCCCATTCTATGGCAAGGCCAACGAGGATGCCAATGCACATCTCCAACAGTTCCTAAAAGTATGCAACACTTTTGTCATTAAGGGAGTCACCAAGGATGCAATCCGACTTCGTCTGTTTCCATTCTCTCTCCTGGGAAAAGCAAAGCAATGGTTTTATACCAACAGAAGTGCGGTCACAACTTGGGATGAGTGCGCTAAGGCCTTCCTTGCGAAGTTCTTCCCGTTGGGTAAAACCAACGCTCTTCGAGGAAGGATTTCCAGTTTTCAGCAGGCGTCGAAAGAGTCAATAACAGAAGCTTGGGAGCGGCTTCAGGAGTACATCCTTGCGTGTCCTCACCATGGGATGGACGCATGGCTCATTCTTCAAAACTTCTACAACGGGCTGACTCCGACAGCTCGCGATCACATAGACGCTGCTGCAGGTGGTGCCTTCTTCTCGCTAACCATTGACAGGGGCCAAAACATTGATCGAGAAGATGGTGTCCAACCAAGGGTGGAATGACGAGCGTCTCCAACCTCACCAGCGGGGCATGCACTCCGTCAAGGAGACGGACATGATTGCCGCTAAGCTCGACCTCCTCATCAAGAATATTGATGAGCGACCCCAAGAAATGGCTTAGAGTCAAGCACTCCAAGCCTTAGACTCTCGCATGACTTGCGAGGTCTGTGGGAACGTCGGACACTCGGGCAACGATTGCCTGAAAACTCATGAAGATGTCATGTATATGAACAATAGTAATAGGTTTCGTCCATAAGGAGGTCAAGGGTGGAGCCAGTCGCGCCCTTACTATCAAGGAGGTAATGGTAATTCAAATTCATTTAATACTAACCAACCTTCCTTGAGGGATCTTGTCTTAAGCCAAGCGAAGACCAACGAGGCGATCCAAAAGAAGCTCGCTGGCAATGACAAGACCTTGGAGACTATCCAAGCGAAGATGGATGGCATCTCCTCAACACTCAAGAACCAGCTAAGCTTCAACAAAATGTTTGAAACTCAACTAGCTCAGCTGGCCACCGCTGTTCCTTCTGCAGAGACAGGGAAGATTCCGGGGCAACCCGAGGCTCTCCTGGAAAGCGTTAATGCAGTAACCACGAAGTGGGGTAAGCCATCACGTGGTAAATCCTTTACTAACAATGCAGAAATACTCGAATGCCCTCAGAAGAGCTCTTGGGGCGATCTAGCGGTGACTATAAAGGAGCATCCCGGAACCCCGATGATCAACTGTTCAATATACGATCAATATTATGAGAATGCCCTCTGCGACCTTGGAGCAAGCGTCAACATCATGCCCAAGGTAACTTTCGAAGAACTAGCCTATCTTGCTCTTTCCCCTACATGCATGTGCGTGCAGCTGGCCGATTCCACGATACGATATCCCGAGGGAATCGTGAAGAATCTCTTGGTATAAGTCCAGAATTCATTTGTCCTCGCGGACTTCGTAGTCCTTGACATGGAGGGTGATCTGGCGATCCCGCTCATTCTTGGACGACCGTTCCTAAGAGACACAAAGGCCAGAATAGATGTGGGAACCGGAAGAATCAATTTCCGGATCGGGAAGAGAACCATAATGTTCAGGTTCCATAACAGACGCGAAAAAGTGTACCTGCTTCATGAGGATAGCACAGAGCAAGGGCCGGGGACAGAACTGGAATGTTTCTAAGACTGGGAAATACATAGTCTCACACCCGAGGATCCAACTCCCACACCACCATCAACACCAAAGAAGAAAACCAAGAAGGTGTGGAGAAAGAAGAAGACGTCGTCGTCCTCTACGACCTCTCCAGGTATGGGAAACTCGACCTCGTGCTAAAAAGGTATGGAGAGGGTCCTGCTCATAGGATCTTAAATCAAGAGCTAGCTTGGGGGAGTTCATCCTCCAAGTCAATTGTATCCTTTACTGCTTTCAATAAAAATATAAAAACTCTAAAAATAAAACAAATATTTCCTGCTTTAATTTCCCTTATCCATATGCTTGCTAAGGATGTTTAGTCTTTCTGAATTGAAAGGATGAATAATTGTTAAGCTCTTGCTTGTCTGTTTGTTTAGTCCTAGAGCATGTTGTTTCCTAAGTTTGAGTTTGCTGGCTATTAAAACCTTTGTGCCATGAACCCGAACATCTCATGGGTTGCACATGCTTTATCCAAGTCTAGGTTGTTGTGAGTTTAGATATGGAAGATGAAGCTTTATAATCTTGTCCTAAGTGAAGCATGATATCTGGAGTATTTTGTTTTCAAAAATTTGAAAAGGGAAAGACAAGTTCCTCAATGATGTTCCAAGTCCTACCAAAGTCATATGTCATTTACATTGAAAAACCCTATGCATATGTTGTTTGCTATTTCATTGAGCTTTGTCAAATTGTTGTGACCCTAGTGAGATACTTTTCATGTCCTCTTGATCAAGATCACGCACACGTTACACCCATCGCGACATTCCTACACTAGGAATTAGCAAATCCATCCATCCACCAAATAAACGCTCCATGAAGTTTGTGGTGTCTCCTCATATTGTCCCTGAAAAAGATTAGGCTTGGTCATCCCCGAGAAAAAAAAAAGAAGAAAAAAAAGAGAGGAGAAAAGATGGCATGCCAAAGCATGACCCAAAAAAAAGAGAAGAATAAGAGAGGGGGACAGCCATGTCTAAAAGAAAATACAAAAATAAAATAAAAAGGGAGAGAGATTACAAACCAAAAAGGAGTAATCATACCCCTCATCCATCCACACACGTGCACCTCTTGATCATGGAATATGACTTGTTTTCTCCATGGATCCACTCTTTGTCTTGGCAATATATGAAATGCAGGTATGCTTCATCCATCCCGTACCTTGAGCTCCACAAAAAGCTTTAGTTATGAGAAAGGAGAAGCGCCTTGGTAAGGATTCATACACCATTGAGCAATCCGAGTGAATCATTCGAGGAACTTAGTCTTGTTTTAATATTTCCAAAAAGAAAACCTCCAGACGGATTGCTAAACAAAGGTAAGGTAAGTACTGCTCTATCGACCGTTCTAACTCTCAACAGCCCAAGACAAGGAGAAGCTCATAAGCTCCACAGATGCTGAAGGTAACAAGGGCCAGGTACTCATGCCAACATTACTCATCTTCCAGGAGATCATCCCTGCCTTGAACTTGACACTACAGCAGGTAATGAGTCTAACAATTCTCTGATCAACAACCTGATTTGTCCTGATTTGCTCGGGACGAGCAAAGGGCAGCTTGGGGATCTTGTTGACGCTCGATTTGAACCACTTTTGAGCATCAATTTGATCAGAAAATTGGGATGACTAGCATACTTAACTTGCATATTTACCTATAATAATGCCGTTTCCACATTCCCCTTGGAGAATTTGCAATGTAGGGAAATTGAGCAGAAATAAAGTGTAAATCAGCACTCCAATCCAAGACAAATGGCGTCGACCAATCAAAGCACGTCGTTCAGCCTCTCATGGATCAAAGGGCCCATAAAAAGGTGCAACCAACTTAGGACAGCACCCACTCACGCACAGGAGCAGTGTGGACCCACTTGGCAGCCACCTAGAGCAAGGTGGGCTCGACAAGCCCAGGTCGGCCGACCTACATGGGTCGGCCGGCCCACCAAGGAGAAACCGACTTACCTCCCTTGACGTGGCAGCTCCCCATTGGTCCTCCATATCGGTTTCAGCTGCTAGGGGTAGAATGGGAGTCGTGGAGCTGCTGCACACCCCCTCCATTCACCCCTATAAATATGAGGGGGTGCTACAATAGAAGACACACCTCAAGTTGAAGCTCAACTCAAGTTTCTCTCTTGCTTAGTCTAGGATAGTGGAGTTTAGGTGAAGTAGCTCTTTTTCGGTTCCCGAGTCTTCATAGGAGTATTCGGTATGGGTTTTTCTCTTACTTTCCTATGTAATATTCGAAATTCTCTAGTCGAGTTATCTCCTAGTGTAATGTACGCTTATAGTAGCTTTCCTGTTTGTCCAGATGTGCATGTTGTGCTTAGCTTACTCCTAGGACTTATATCTTTCATGTTTAGATGTGGTAGCATAAATAAGCTCAGGCATTTGCTCCAGTATTCGTATGATTGCTCTAGTGTATATTCCGCGCGGTGCACTAGAGTATCCCTCATTAGTGTAGATATGGTGTCTAGGCTAGTTAGTGTTGCTGGATGCGGCTCTATACCATGGTTTGTTGAGGTAGATAGCAAGTGGTGACAGCCCTATCTATCCCGGGTAATCCTCCCTGTTCGTGTAGTTGCTGTAGGAGGTGCATAAAACAGCCGTGAAGATCTAGTGGCCACCTTGCCATATCTTGTGCGGTCTCCCGTTATGCCTTGTTTCCTAGCCCCCTTTCCTAAACATGTGTATGTTTTTATGTTCCTAGTATAGATTGTTCGCTTAGCCAGGAGTACATAAGTCCTTAGATTAGCTTTCTTCCTCCTTTCTCCCTTTTTGTAACTTTGCATAGAGTAGAGCTTGAGCAACTTGTGTGTCACACTACTCATTATCCATTATTATCTTACCCCTGTTTATTCAATAGAATATTCATGTTTAGAATCTATCAACACACTAATTCATTCCAATAACCACCGCCTTCCCTGCGGAAATATAAATACAACCCCGTACTCACGGGTAAAATGCTACGACGGTATTCCGTGCGCTTGCGGATCCTTCTGTAACGTAAGAAATACCCCACAGCATCTCTAGTGCCATTGCTGGGAAGCACTTATCCTAGTGATGACGCTAAGAAATGCCAACATTGATCCTCGTCTAGCCGATCGGGTTCGGATCTAGGTATTGTCTACCGAGACTTCGCTAACCCGTTTAGCGCTGACTTACCCGCGCAATCGGCCGGAGCTTTGGCCGATTGATCCTCTGACGCGTCGGACGCTTGGCCGACGCACGCGACGGAACGATTCGGACAACAGCCGATACGTTCCGGTAATTTTACCGCTTTACCTGTCCCTTGTCAATTGTAGGTCAAATTGACTAGCACGCCCCGCACCACCACGCAGCTAGTTTTGGATGTTGCGCAGGAGCGAAGCAAGAGGCTCCCGAGTCCTTGCGTGTGCCTACGCTGAAGGCCGACCCATGGCTTTTTGTGTCAACACAACTACCAAATATGCTCTAACACTAAGCTTGGAGGTCATGCATTCTCTGCATGCTGTGGAACAGCGTTCTCTAGTAGGGCGGTTGCCTGTGCCCATGTTGAGATCCGAGGATAAGGAAATGGAGGGAGGGAACGATATGCAGGGTAGCTCCAGAGGTGGTCAAAAGCGTGCAATGGAGCATGGTAGTCAGCGAATAGGATACCAAAACCAGTTAGCTAGGACCTAAATAAGGCCTCAACTCAAGGGTTAAGGAGCAAAATACTCCTGCTAAATTCCTAGCAATGTACTCTTTTCTATCGCCTACATCATCACCCAGGACGGGTAGCTCGGGCGGAACCTTGATGCCACCCCCAATGCTCCTCCTCCTCTCCACTGCATCGCTGCCGAGAGTTCGACCGGCCACAAGGACAACAGCAGCAGGATGTTACCCTAGCCCCCCCCCCCCCCCCCCCCCCCCCCCCCCTCCCTAGATCGGCAGTGTCCCTTGGTCGGGTGGGGCGATGTCTGACTTTGGTTCCATCGGTGTTCAGGGCAGAGGGCCTGGCCACACACATCTATTGCTAACTCATGAGAGGGGTTGCCTGGGGTGCTTGTGGACACCATCGCTGGGGGACTGAACCAGTGGTCGGCGGGCTGGTTGTGCATTGGCGGTTGCGGATGCACCGGCTAAAGCAAGGAAGCTTTTTTGGCCATGCCCTTGGGTGCCATGTCCATCCTTAGAGGCGTCATCACGAGCACAACATTCTCCCACCCTCTCCATACAACTGGATGTCTGGATAGTCTCCAGACGCACGATGGATGAGGCCGCTCGAAATTGCAAGGTGGTGCATCGGCAGTGCCATGGTAGCATGGCTGACGGCAGTCAGCTTGAGTGTGTGCCAAGATGCTATGGTGGCATGGCTGGTGGCGACCAAGAGTGGTGTGCCAGGTGCAACCATGATGGCATAGCTAGCAGCACCGTGCCATCACATGCTACATACCGAGCCTCCTTGGCCTAAGGCTCCCTCAAACATGGTGGTAAGGTGCGGATGAACCTGGCATAACCGAAGATGGATACTTAGCGCATCAGGTGCGACAGTTATGGCTGTCAGCGTGTAGCAATGGTGGTCGAGGTTGCAAATATTCTTTGTTGTGGTAGTGGTCGGTAAGTCAAGGATTGTGGTGAGGCCGGAGTTGTGGTAGTGGTCAGTCAAAGTGTGGGTCTCTACGGTGGTGTATGGAGGCCAGATGAGGGTGTTGGTGTGGAGTTTGGAGGGCAAGATATTTGTTTGGCAGTTGAGGGCAACAAACGATGATCAGGTGAAGCCTTGCGCCAAGGGTTATCACGAAGTTTGCATTGCTATTGTTTGGATGATGTGGCAGCCAGGGGGATTCCGCACGGCGTGGTAGTTTCGGCATATTTGAAGCCAACTAGAGGCCCAATGTGACATTTCCGCTAGCTTTGATGAGGTGACTGGGTTGCCATTTGTACGGCCGGATCTCGGCGGCGTGATGGGCTTGGTGGCGATTGGAGATATTTCTTTCGCGTGTCGTTTGGAGGCTTGTAGCGGACTAACCTGCTATGCATGAATGGAGCTGCGTCGAGAGGCGGCACAAGTGGACACGATAGCGTGACTGGTACATGGCTTGCAACGATCCGCAGCTGCTAGCCCTGCATGGCCTTGACTTGGCCCGGTGTTGGGCAGCGTCAGCAACGATGATGCAAGCTATATATGACGATAGCATATCGACTTGACGGCCCTATCGTCCGGTGATGGTGGGTGATATGGTGGTACAGTTTGGCGACCGGCGTCAGGGTGGAGCGTATCACTACCAGGATAGCGAACACTCCTAATGGCCAAAAACCATCACGAAACACCAGAAAACCAACAGGAATGCAAATCCTGACGGCCAACCGTCAGGGACTTGCCAACAGGAGTACATGGTCAGGAAAAGTCCCTCTCTCCTGACGGTTGGCCGACAGGAATCATTTCCTGACGGCAGTTTCTGACGGTCAGGCTGATGATGCTTCCTACATGAATTCCTGACAGTTTTTTGCTACAAAACCGTCAGGAAATAAAATAACAAAGGTAAAAAAAATTATAATTTGCCAATGCACAATATCATCCATAATCAAATTTCTCAGCTATAGTGTTAACTATAGTGTTTTAATAGAAATATAGCATAAACTCCTCCAGGACAGTATCATATAGGCGGCAAAAGGAGTGATGCTTATGTTATAGAAAACTAATTAACAAGATCTAAAATTCATGCACTCATGGGTCAAGGCACACATTTGTTTGCTGCACCGTGTGATTACTTATCAATTGCACTAGTGTTGCGATTTCTAATTGGCTCTGATAGACAAATAAAAGGTCAACTTTTTTCTGTATAGAAACATAGTAAAAAAATATGAGAAGAATTCTAATCATCTGTAGCTTCCAAATCAATATCTATCCGGTCACCTGGAGAGAAATTAACAGCACAGAAGAGAGAAGCCAACAAGACGTTTCTCATTCTTTCAGATATCGTAAATGCAAAGCAAAAGCCAGATAAAGAATACTACCACATACATCGGGCCTGAGGAAGATGGTCTTGTCGAGCATGATCCTGACTCGTCAAACGCATGTGTCGAAGGCCCCCCCCCCCCCCCCCCCCGTCTGGTCCAGCGGCGTCGCAGCAGAGGTGGAGGAACTCGGCGCAAACCACGGCGCTGGCTGGGGACGCCCGAATCCGCATGCTCCGCATCTATCTCCGAGGTGCGCAACACCTTATGTGCCTCCTCCACCATCAGGACCACCGCCGACATTGTCGAATCTGCCTATTGCTTCGGCTGCACCGACGTATGGGGGGCACGAGGCAGCGTGATTGGATCTCGCGGGAGGAAAAGCAACAAGGGGCGAGATAAGGGAAGGCACCGGCGGCAGCTGTGGGGGCTGAGATCCAGGTGACGAGGACGGAGGGCGGAGGACGGAGGAGGAGGAGGCGGCGGCGGCGGCCTCTGGTGCGAGATGCGACCTGAGGAGAGGATAAGGATAGGGTTTGGCTGAAGCGAATAGTTCCCGTCGGTTCTTTTAGCCTGGGCGATGTTGGAGCGGGCTGGCCAAATTGGGTTCCTGTCGGCCCACATTTACCGTCAGGAGTCTTTCGTTTTCCGGTAGTGTATGGAGTGATGAGTCAGGGATTGTGTTGTTGTGGTGGTCTAGTTGCTGTGAGGTTGTAGCAGTGGATGTAGTTTGTTGTATTGTGTAGTCTGGGTTTAATTCATGTATTTAATGTTATCAGCGGCTCTCATGTCCGGTTTGTTTAAAAATAATTTTCTAGTGATCCCTTAGACCCTTACAACAAGTTATTTACATGCTGTTTAATCCAACTGAAGTGCCGATACATGCAACGAAGCTGAGAAGGCATTAGGAGCATTTCTTCAGGCAACGTTGCAGCCTCGGAACCCACCAAAAAGAGAGAGAGAAAACTCCCCGAGTGCGCAACAACGTAGGTCGCCTTGTATGCACAGCGTGGCTTTGCTCCAGCATTTGTCTCGTCATCGGCGACAAGCATTGTTGCCGGCTCGGGGCACACGCAGCTTCCCATGTCCAAGCAACAAACAAAGAGATACGACGACTGCAAAGGACAGCTTATAATGAAAAAATAGTAAGCTGCTAATGGTCAACATACGATGAGTGGTGCAGGCAGATTATTGCAAGCTCAGAGTTGATGTGGTTTATGATGCATCGTCATAGGGAACTCCACATGAATCAATCGTTAAGATCGACAATCCTTTGGGCATATATATAGGTTCCATGGCTGCAGAGAATCATCTCAAGATTTAGCTTCCATCACTGCAAGATAGAAGAGGAGGACGAGACAGTAGCTTCCACTCCCCCCAAAGAACAGAATTCATGGCTGCTGGATCCTCATCGACCGAGCAGCTGCACATTGATCAACTTGAGGTTCATGGGACACGATTAGATTCTCCAGCTTACTGGGACACCGATGATGACAATGACGGTTGCGGTATGCTTACCTTGAGCTCCTTAATTACTACCATGCATCTGCAACTTAATGCGACTTCCTTAACACTTAGCCTGTGCAAACTTTTGCTTGAGCACTTGATTCATTCTTTCTGCTGGGTGATCAGGACCAAGGCCCCATGAACTGTACGGAACATTTACGTGGACGATTGAGAACTTCTCCCAAATTTACAACAAAGAGCTGTGCAGTAATGCGTTCGATGTTGGTGGTGATAAATGGTACACAATACAAATACTTGTTGGAGTTTTGTTGACTTCGAATATTTGTTTTACTTTTCATTTGCACTATCAAAAAGTTCATATTAGGAAGCCTTGCTTCCAAGACGTGGTGCACTGTGACATTATATATTGGTCATAAAACACTGTAAAATCGTGGTTTTGTGGGTTAATGTTACACACTAGAGGAGACACTGTGAAAACCATGTGAAAGTAGTAGCATTTGATAATGATTCTCGTGATACATTTGTTGCAATCAAACCTCTTGACGGTTGAGAATTCGACCGTTTTTAAACTCCAGTTTACATAATGCTATTGATATTAAAGAATCCAATGGTTGCTTGTTTACTTCGTTCACTTCATTCAGACAAATTTAACCAGAACATTAATTAGTTTATACTGTTCTCGTGTACTTAGCTGTGATGCCAAAAGCAGTTCACTGATTTTTTTTAATAATTTAGTTGAAATTCCTGTTGTTTGTTTCTTTTATTTTTATAGCAAGTTTGCAACCAAACTTATAACTTACACTTGGAAACTTCGTTCTTCCGTCAGGTGTTTGTTAATTTTTTTCACACGGACTGGACAATGCCATCAGCGCTTGCTTGTCGCTCTTTCTTTGTGTCGTCAACCATGATGAGCTGCTCCCAGGTTGATAAACTGCTCTATGCATGTTCTATTGCCTCACCGAGTACTTGATTGTTGCACTATATTGTATTTCCGATCATCCACGAGTTCTTCTATTCAGGATGGAGTCGCTTTGCACAATTTACATTGTGTATAGTTAATAAGGATACTTCAAAATCGAAGTACTCTGGTGAGTTTAGTATTTCATTCCACCAACAATTAGAACCCGAAAAACTATGCGCCTTCCGGACATCGACGTGTGAAATTTTGAAGGAAGGATACTTCGATTTAAGATACACTGCACAGGTTTTGGAAGAAGGAACACGACTGGGGATGGAAAAAGTTTATCGAGCTGTCACGAGTACTTGATGGTTTTCTTGTTGACGATGTCCTTACAATCAGAGCTCAAGTTCAAGTAATCAGGTACTGCCTGCCTACTTATATATCTGAACCTTGATTTGTCATCTATTGTTAGTTGTTACATTGATTCTTTCTCAGCTTAATGCAACTTGCACCATTTTTCAAGTCGAGTATTACTAATAATTTGCACAATTAGCCATGTTGCTATTTCATTCGAGTTAATAACTTGTTACGATGCTTGGAAACGCTTCGCAACGCCTCCCAACGCCTACGTAAAATAGTTATTTTGGTTGATTTTATTCGTCCAAGAACAGTATGGTCCTTGCGTAATTTGACCTACGCAGTCACCCGCCCGGTCAGCCCACACGAACTGCGAACAGCAGCCCGCCGCCGCGCCCTCGCCCTCTGCCTCGCACGCCACAACCACCACCGCCGTGCCCTCGCCCTCTGCCTCGCACGCCGCCGCCGCCGCCGCTGCCGCCTGCCGCGACGGCCTCCCTGCCCTCTCCCGCGCAGCCGCCCTACCCTCTCCAGCGCAGCCGCCTATGCCGCTGCTCTCCCCACCCTCCGCCGCCTCCCGCACTCCTTGCTCCACCGTCGGCCCCACCCCTACCCACGCCATCGCGCGCCTCCCCTCCCCCACCCGCATCGAGACATTGTGAATTTACTACCATACCCTTGATTGAAAAATAACTACGGAAAAAGAATTGCCATGAATTTCTAATTCCTCTAACTTTGGAGGCATTGGGAGGCATTCGGAGACGTTACGACACCTATGGCCTCACCGACCATAGACACAACTAACGCCTCCCGACGCCTCCTCATTGACGCCTCCCAACGCCTACCCTCGTATTGGCCCCACAAATCATAGACACATGAAATGCCTCTTGACGCCTCCCCAAGCATTGTAAAATACTCTAATAACTTTCTCAGGGAGAAGCTAGATCGACCATTTCGTTGCCTGGATGAGCTATACCGGAAGGAACTTTCTAAGGTGTATTTGACTAATGTGGAGTCGATTGTCCGGCGGTTCATCGAAGAGAGAAGAAGGAAGATCAGCAAGTTGATTAATGATGAAAGGACAATATGGTCTAGGTTAGACTACTTTCACATGGCAATGTTTAATCCCCGTGTTTTACATGTAGGAATTTTGAACATGACATCATGTCCTCCCTTGTATTTCTTCTACCAATTTGCAGTTTCCAGCAAATGTCATCATGCTAACCATTCTGTGCTGACCTTTTTTTTTGCATTGTTGCAGTCTCCGTGCATTCTGGCTCGAAACTGATCCAAGTTCGAGGCAGCACCTGGCAAGGGAAAACACTGGCACTGTACTAAGACCTCTGGTGAAACACTTCTTTGTGGAAAAGGAGGTTACGTCAACCTTAATGATGGACGCGCTCTATGCCGGGCTGAAGGTCATGAAACAGGTGTGCAAGAACAGAGAGGGGACGGCTGGTGTCCAGTGGCCAGGGGAAGACGGTAGCCGGAGCACTCCTATGGTCATTTCGATGAGGATAGTGACATGTTTGTTTTGGCAGATGACGCGATTCTGTTGCTTGAAAGGTTTGCACTGTTTGACAGTGGGTCACATCAACAAACAGGGGGTGGAAAAAGTTCAGAGAACTGCTCCAAAGTATGGAACTTTTCTTTCTCATTCATCTGACTATTTCATTACCATTGACTTTATTTTTGAAACAAATGCTAGTATTTATCAGAAGAATGTATGATATGAGATTTTTAGAGGAAGAGAAGATGCTATTTAAACACATTAGTTTCTAATATCTTAGTCTATCAACCATCACGTTAAGACTTTGCTTTTGATTCCATCAAGTCGTCGTCTGCGCACTCTTTTCTTTATTTTTTCAGTTTATGTGCTGAGAATTTTGTAAAAATTTGGCTGTATGCGGTTGCAGCGGAGATATGTTCTTTTTCTAAAAAAAAGTTAATGAAAAAGGTATTGTTGTTACAGGAGGTCTACAGCTTGGCTCAAGCCCGTGTGAACGTGGTGCTCGACGGCACCCTCAACCAAACATGCATGCGCTTAATCGCCTTTGGTCTGGTACAAATTGTAGTGACATGAGCTTCAACTTTTTTTCCGGAAAGCTTCAGATACATGGGACAAACTAACACATTTCTACGGCTAATTATAGGGTGGCAGCACGGGTAATCAGGAGTTGAGAAACCACACTGCTGATGAGAATCACGATGCACGGCTCATAAAACTCGGGTGGATGGCACTGGAATGTTTCTTCATAGCTCACGTTTTCAGGTATCAGATTGCTTCCAGTTCCAAAAGTTCCTGAAGATTAGTATTTTTTTTCTCCATCTCTCTTTGACTTACATGGAATTTTTAAATAGATAGAATTTTGAATCACTTATAGAAAGTCTGCTTGTTCTGTATCTTAATTGCAAATCTTGAATTTATCAGCCGAATAGAAGCTGCGCACCAAGAAGCAACGGCTCTGAAGCTCCAAGAGGAGCTCATCGCAGACGAGAGGAAAGGAAAAAAGGAATAGGTGATCAGGAACTCCAATGCAAAATTTCCCTCTCTTGAATAGTGAAAAGTTAACAATAAACTGGTGGTTTAGACAATACTATGGATCTCTATACGCATTGCGAAATGGAGATCTGTAATTCTGTATTGACAGTGGAGAATATGCTCCGGTGTGACTTTTGTTTTTATCAAATTCATTTGATAAAATAAAATGTTTGATTAAATCAGACTCATGGCCCATGAGCAGGTTCTTGATTTTGAGGCCACCAATAAGAGTATGACCTTATTGATGTAAAAACGTGCATCGCGTCAAACACCAAGCACCTTGCCTATGATTTTAAGCCGAATGTTCCGGCTAGGAAGTTCCATATAGTTTGGAAGTTCAGATATCCTCCTTAATCTGTCATAAAGGGCACACGTGTCTTCTCTTATCCTCATTAATATTCTATGAAATGTCTAGTATTTATATTTAGAAAAGAAGGAAATATCAATTTTCTGCCCCCATGTAATTAACAGCTTGCGTGTGCGCGTTCTTCCATTTTGATAAATTGCAGTCACTTCGGCGACTTACAATAGCTATCGGCTCCCTGCCTCCTGTAGGATGTGTGGATCCCGCTACACTCTGGCCCATACATCAGCGGATGAATCTCTCTGCGGTACTGCATCCTGTATGTCATGGGCGTAAAACCAAAAATAAAAACTAAGTGGCAGCTAACACCAAACTCTGTCCAACCTTCTCCACAGTACTATCATTTTAACTACACAATTGAAAAAAAATGTTATACACCGAAAATAAATCATGCAAATATGTCATATACACTTGAAATAAATCATGTAAGTTCATGGAAGAAAATTATACCCAGGGTTCACTTAATTATTAATTATTTGACTAGAACATTATCTTAAAAGTTCGGTTTTCCTATACATCTAAAAGTTTATACATCTTTTTTTAGAAAGAGCCTCTAAAAGTTTATACATCTAGAACAACATTTTTATTTTTATACAAAAAGAGAGGAGGAAGAGAGGTTGGGCTGAGGGACATTTCTCTTGGCCCAGGCCAAGTATGATATTTCCCAGGATAAAACAGGCCCTCTCAGCCAATTTTGGGCCTAGCGTAAGCATAGGAAGCCACGGCTCAACAAGGCTCAAAGGCCCTCCATTAGTACGAGAGCCGCCACCCACCCTCGCGAAGGACGGACGAGCCGCGCGGAGAGAGTGGAGGCGATGGGGAACAAGAAGCAGGGCGCCGGCGGCGGAGGGGACGAGAAGGGGCTTCTCTGGAAGCTGCCGGAGATCACGTCCACTGAGCTCGGAAAGATCGGCCCCGGCTTCGGCATCGGCATCGGCTGCGGCGCCGGCGCCGGTGTCGGATTCTTCGGCGGTAAAGGCCCCCGGCCTTCCCCTCTCTTCTTGTAAAATTGTCGCCTCCCGCTGTTGCTCTATTCTCCTTGCGAGATGATTCATTCGGTGGATTGTGGTATGAAGTGATTGACTGTACCCTGTACACCCCATCTAATCCCTTCCCTCCCGACCCAAAGGGGTTATGGAGAAATCAGGTGGCCGGGCTGTGGTCGAAATGGGGCACCATAGGGAGTCACAATTGTTCAGGGTTTGGGATTTTTTTTCTCAGAGCCTGCGAGTTGGATTCTGAAACGGACTGATCTATGTAGCTTAATTTATTCCTGAGAGGCTTAGTGTTGTTGAGAACTCGAAAAATGTGTCAGTTTGTGTATTAAGTACAAAAGGAATTTAGCAGACTGCTAGATTTTCAGGGCATTATGATTTTTATGTTCCGTAGGTTCAGCTAATGTTCTCTGAGAGATCTTTTTTGCAACATCGAGGAGGATTTTCGCTGTCCCAAATCATGGAATTTACAAGAAAAATTGAGGATCCATTGGCCAGAATTGACAGAGTTTCCTTGTACAATTCACAGGATTAGTTACAAAAGTTAGCTGATCAGTTAAATACTGATGGTTGAGTTGTTAGAATTCTGAATTTTTTGAGTGGATCTGTTACATAGCTACATCAGATATATGATCTGAAGTGAAATGATTTGTTTGTTCAAGTTAAAATTGTGATAAAACTGAATGATAGGTATTGTCTCCAGGATCACAAATCCAAAGATCCATACCTCTGTGGAATGTGTTATTCTGTACCTAACAGTAAATCAATCCTTTCTCCATAGAGGTAAAGGTAGAGGATGATGGAGGCAGTGCATTTACCTATGCCTCCTGGTTTACACTGGGCATAAGAGATCCCCACATAACACGTATGGTGTACCTTTGGAAGCCTGTGCTGTGAGGGATACTATGGCTTTGTTTTTCAAATTGAAATATGGAGATGAGAAGGGAGGGAGTGCATTTACCTATTCCTCCTGGTGTACACCAGGCATAGGAGAGCCCCCATATAATAAAGGGTTCAATGAATTTGTTGTTTGAATTGAGATTTCAATGGGGATGAAAGGCCCATAGGATCCGGAGGATATTAAATGGGTCATATTGACAAAACACAACCACAACTAAATTTGCATAGATCATTTCTGAAAACTAAGTAAGTTATGGGGGGCATTCTTGTAGAAGATACTCATGGTGAAGTCTTGTGTTCTTGTGCAAATATCTCTCATAACTTATATTGTTTTCTTCCCTGATTATTTTAGGTGCGGGACTAGGCTTTGGATTTCCTGGACTCACTTTAGGCTTTGGTGTTGGAGCTGGATGTGGTGTTGGAATTGGTTTTGGTTACGGCATGGGCAAAGGAATTGCATATGATGAACACAAAAGATACTCAAATGTTGGAAAAATGTTCCAGGAAGTTCCACATCTGCCTACGTAAGTATATTGCAGATATAACAAAAAAATTTATTGTACTTGTTCTGGCAAATGTTTTAGTTCATTGATGTTACCTTGTGCTCTGTAGCTAGTTTTCTTAACTTGCAGCACTTGTCCTTAGTATGGAGGAATCATCTTTTTCTCACTTGATTTTAGTACAGAGTAATATATTAGCACACAATTTCATACCGGAAATAATGGTTATATATTAGCACACAAGTTTAGGAAATGATTCATAAATGGCATGCCTAGCTTCATTTAAATCGCCTTAAGTCCTACACAGCCTAGTCAATGAATTGACCAGTTATTAGAAGACAAGTGCAAATTATTTGAAATCCTGTTCCGTCTGATGTTAACAGCAAAGTACCGAGATATTTGAAGTGGCTCCAAAGGTATAGTTGTGTGTGTATGGAGATAAAGTGACAAGTTCTTGCACATCAATAACAAAAGTAGGAACTTTCTACATTCAAATATCATGCTATTAATTTTCTATATCTGGAAGAAGTGGTGTGGAGCTCAAGCTGTACGATTAGTTTCAGTATTTTATTTTTCAGTGAGAAGGAAAACTCCAATTGTTCTATTAGGAGACGTACTATTGTCTGATACCATAAATAACATCAGACTTGCTTGGTCTCCCAGCCTATTGTCTCTTTTGCACCTCACATTGTTTTCAGCATCAGCAATTTATTTAGGTGAAAGAACATGACTATTGTAATGCAGTTTTTTTCATCATTTCTTCCTTCATTTCAGGGACACTGTGGTTGCTTTATTCGACGAGCTGGTCATAAACACCAAGAAGCTTGTGACGGCAACTTCAAAAGGGATCGAAAAATGGCGTTGAGCTGCACCACTGCGTATCAAATGAAGATTATAAGCATTGTTTATCTTGAAAGGCAGTAGCACTTAGATTTAGAATCCAGACTGTTGCATTGCGTGGCTTTCTCTTGCTCATCAATCAGTAGGTTTGTATCTAAGTAGGATCCTGAAACAAGGACGGTGATTTATTGTCGATAATATTAGTTGCATGCTATCATGTTCAGTAATGTCCTGCTGCTGGGGTTGCTCATCACAGAAATTTTAGGATGAATCGATGCATAAGGTTAAGATGAACTCTGTTTTGTGCTTGTGCGTGTGTTCTTCACCCTCTTGATACCAGTGTGTGGTCTGGAATGGCTGTCTTGGTTCTTTCTCCATCTCTGGTTGGTTCTCCCTCGGTCTCTATCCATCATGTTTGGACCATTTAGCCCCTACTGAGTACTGACACACAAGTTCACAAGAGGCCCTAATGCTGCCACATCAGCGCCGTCTAAAGTTACCACATCAGCGCCCTATCTGCCAAATAAGCATGGCCTGCCCAATAGCATCCAAGCAACAGATAGCCCTCCTGGCCACCCAGCCAATTGCAGCCCCTATGGCCAAATCTCAGCTGGGCCCACAACATCCTCCGATCCCCATTTCCATCCATTTAAACTAGCTCACCTTTCCCTCCACAAACGCCCATCAGCCATCCCCCTCCCGCTGCAAATCTTCCTCTGAATCGTGGGTCTGCGGCAATGGCGGCGCTCGCTCCATCGAAGATCCTCGGCACCCAGCTCAACTTCGCCGGCTCCTCCCGGTACGGCACCGCTGCACCGACTGCCGGGGCGCAGAAGATCGTCTCCCTCTTCAGCAAGAAGCCTGCCCCGAAGCCCAAGCCTGCTGCGGTAACATCCTCATCCCCGGACATCAGCGATGAGCTCGCCAAGTGGTATGGTGAGTAGACCTGAACCTGATTGCTGAGATTGCACAACTTCTAGGACCCAAACTTACTTCTGGGATCCCTTCTATTCAGGAGCTTCTTGTGTAGTGATTGTCTCTTTTTCCGTGTCTTGATAGGCCCTGACAGGAGGATCTACCTGCCGGATGGTCTCTTGGACCGCTCAGAGGTGCCGGAGTACCTCACTGGAGAGGTTCCTGGAGAGTAAGTCACATAATAACTCTAATTTTTGCTCCCCATAGGACATTCATGTTTGTTTCAGAAAAATTAGATTTCAGTTGGTAGTTTTGGCTGAACTCAGGTTAAGTACTACTTGTTGATTTGGAAAATAGACAGTGTATCATATACTCGGAGAAAAGAATAATTTTTTCAAAAAGAAAAGTAGTTTGGTGGTGAATTCAGGTTGTTCATGCCAAATGGCGCAACTTTGCTGTTTGTCAAATTCATTCTGAAAGCACAGACCTGTCTCAAACATTCAGACCAGCATTTAAAATTTTGACTAATTTTCTCACCCTTTTAAGCAGCAGTCTTCATCAACTATTAAGGCTGTTGTCGCTGGTTCTACTTTTTGTTCAAACGAAATGCAGCAGAAAATCCAAATGAATGCATCTGAACTGAACTATCTTGTCTTTCCAACTTGCAGCTATGGCTACGATCCTTTTGGCCTCGGCAAGAAGCCAGAGGACTTCGCCAAGTGAGTCTCTTATCTCTATCCCTCATTCCCTTTGTAACAAATCGCCTGCACTGCCTGGACACTGATGAACTTGGACGTTCTAACCTCACCTACCATGACCCTGCAGGTACCAGGCCTACGAGCTGATCCATGCCAGGTGGGCCATGCTCGGCGCCGCCGGTGCCGTCATCCCGGAGGCGTGCAACAAGTTCGGCGCCAACTGCGGCCCTGAGGCCGTCTGGTTCAAGGTCCTGATCACCAGCTCTCAGAACATTCACACTTCAGTAGTTGCATTGAACTTTCTTTCTCAAATGTGCCGAAGAATTGCGCAGCATTGAATTTTACGGGAAAAAAGGATAGAACACAAGACACCGCATATTTTTGCACAGATTTCACATTCCAGTGGTAGAGTAGTAGTAGCAATCTCTGAAACTAGAAGCCTGAACTCATGGATGGCGCCACCGTAATGCATGGTTGCAGACCGGCGCCCTGCTCCTGGACGGCAACACCCTCAACTACTTCGGCAACAGCATCCCCATCAACCTGGTGGTGGCCGTGATCGCCGAGGTCGTCCTGGTCGGCGGCGCCGAGTACTACCGGATCATCAACGGCCTGGACCTGGAGGACAAGCTGCACCCCGGCGGCCCGTTCGACCCCTTGGGCCTGGCCAGCGACCCCGACCAGGCCGCCATCCTCAAGGTGAAGGAGATCAAGAACGGCCGGCTGGCCATGTTCTCCATGTTCGCCTTCTTTATCCAGGCGTACGTCACCGGCGAAGGCCCCGTCGAGAACCTCGCCAAGCACCTCAGCGACCCCTTCGGCAACAACCTCCTCACCGTCATCTCCGGCGCCGCCGAGAGGACGCCCAGCCTCTGAGCAATGCTGCTGCTGCTGCTGCGTTTGATTTTACCGGGAAACAAAGTGTGCGTGAGGGTCTGAAGAACGTGCCATGCATGCGTGTAAATTATCAAGATGGGGAAGAAACCATTTTGTTCTGATCTCTGAGATATGTGACTGCTGCTTGAACTTGCTTGTGCATGAGATATATCTGCTATTTAAGTCATTGATCGGTCGTTTAAGGTTACAAACTGAACTCTTGAAATCTGCACACTGTGAAGGAGACGTTCTTCGTATTTGATGAGTCCTTTTTTTCTCTTTTGAAATACTTTCAATTTTGTACGTTTGAAATCTATTTTGGCGTCTTAAAAGATCCAGCATACATGTGTCTACTAACACTTGTAGAATTCCCTTGGAATCCATTTATTTACAGAACGAGATCCAATTCTCCCTAGATAGGCTTGCAAATACCGGAGTGTATATTGGGCCTAATATTTCATTAATACCACAGGGTAAACTAATTTTTGTAAAAATAGCCCTTTTTGTCACTTTAAAGTGCTTGATTTTTTTTAAAAAAAACACAGTATAGACATAGACGCTCACAAATACGCACACACACTCATCCCAATGAATACACGCACGCAACCCTACCCATCAGTACCTCGGAGAGACTGAGCCGGCAAATTCTCGAAATTGATGAAGTGTTGATGTGCTTCCTTAACTCAAGAGGCCAGCCACGCCAAGTTATTTGGCATGTCAAAAAAGGCTCTTTTCTACAAAGTGAACACCCTCTCTATTAGTCTATTATCGTGTCTGATAAAATATTTTTTTTCACAAGATTGGGCCAGGTTCTTTTAGCTAATTTAGGCCTTGGATAAGAAATAGAGCGAGCCAGCTCAATGCAACTTCTGCATATGGGCCGACTACATAGTTGGGCCTATGTGGGGCATGAAGGTGAACGAAACAGATGGAAACGAAAGAGGATAAAGTAGATCAGGCTGTAACTAGGACATTATTAGGCTATTCTCTATGAAGGTTTCATGAGAGTTTTATTCTCATTTCTTGATATGAAATATCAGCAATTTGATGACATGGCAAAATAATTATGAAAAGAGAGATAATAGGTTTCATTAGGATCAAACTCTCTCTACATTGTTTCCAAGACTGAAACCTGTTGAAAGTGGCACTAGGGCTAGAAAGTTTTATTTCATCTTACTATGCCATCCTATAACTTGCAATTAAATGCTATGAATAGCTTATGAAACCGTGAAATGAAACTCTGCACTAGGAATCCATGTTTCATTCACCAACTAAAACCTCTTTAGATGACATGGCGCTCTTAAAAACAGAAACTCCCCACTGGGAATGACCTTAAATACTGTGAGGAAGTAAATGAAAATTGCAGTCACGAATTAAACCACAAGGGAAAAAATAAATTCCTAACCGTTTCGCAAAAAAAGGAAATCCTAACCATTAAGTCAAGTGTTTTTTAATCTCATTAGTCAAAAAAAAATCACTCGCCAGCCACGAACGGGCATGGATGAATGCTACTCCGATTCAGCTGCGCGCACCTGTACTCGGCGATGACAACGGGCATGGATGAATTTGCAAGTAATACGGAATAAGAGTTGTAACAGGAGGATCCTGCGCGCCGTAGACTGCTCAGCAACGAGCGTTCAGTGTTGGCTCAGCCACTGCTGCTCCTCTGTATGTGGGCACCCCGTGATCGTCTCACTGCTGTGGTACTCTGCTGTACACGTACGGCGTGCACATTTCCTTAGCTTGTATTGTATATATGTGCAGATTGGTACGACGTCATTGTCAATTTTCATTTACTTCCTCACGGTATTTTTCTTTATTTACTTTATATTTAATTTGTATATATGTGATTTAGCTGCACTAGTAAAAAAGCATTTGTGCTGGCAGCTCATTTTTTAGGTGTTGGCGGCTGCCATTCCCAACCGTCAGCACAAATGCCATGTATTTGTACTGGCACTCGTCATAGCCAACCGCCAGCACAAATCGATTTGTACTGGCGGTTGGCTTAAGCGACCACCAGCACAAATATGAGGTATTCGTGCTCGCGAATGCTTATGTTGACCGCGAGCACAAATCATTTCTTTACGAGAAAATCAAATAATTATTTCATATGAAGTTAGATGAAGACAAAATTTATATGAAAGTTATATAATCTAAAACTTTGTAGTTGATGATATTTACGTTCAAAACCGTTTACTAGGATAAATATTCGTTACCATTTCTTAAATCGAAGTTAAAACCTTATATCCAAGTTATGGATAAGATGAAAACAAACCTTATATCCAAATTATAGAGTTCAAGGAGATTTAAAACTTTGTAGTTATAAATTTACTAGAGTAAATATTCGTTCGGATACTAGGCCAAATATTCGTTACCATTTCTAAAATCTAATTTCAAAAATGAAAATTTGGATTTTCAAAGTTTTTAAACAACCTTGGATGGAGATGAACTTTATACCGAAATTATAGTGCTCGACGAGATCTAAAACTTTGTAGTTGACAACTTTTTCATTTAAGATCGTTGAGAGTGTAAAAAATACAATATAAAATTCGGAAGAGTGGTATCAAAAGAATAGCATTTGTTCCAAAGACAAGATGTAATGCATAGGTGAGATGGTAAGAAAGGAACACACCAAGCGAGAGGTCTTAGGTTCGAACCACCTACTCCGCATATGCTTGAAAAAATGTGGAACTTGTGTCAAACAATAAGAAGGTTGGGTGTAGATGCCTACTAAAATGCAAAAAACAAATTATTTTATTTTTTTATTTTAAAATTTTAAAATGATTGGAATTGATTTCCGCTGGCGGATGCAACACGACCGGGTGTTAAAACCGACCGTCACTACAAATGTTTTTTTTAGTAGTGCTGCACGGTTGTACGTGACAAGTTTGAAAAATGTGCGAATGAATGTGCTGATGCTATCTAGCTAGGACAGCCTAGGTAGAAAAAGAGTACGTGCGTGCTGAGTGAACAGACACCATGAATGCCTTAGAGCTGTCCTTGAACTGCCGATTGCTCATCAGCTGGGATTTCTGGTTGCTTATCATTTACAGTGTTAGAAACGCACCCGTAATCTCGCGCTGTGAGTTTTTTTTTTCTTTTTTTGAGATACGCTGTGAGTTTTTCTTGTGCACAGCTTGCTGGTACTATATGCCATGCAAAACCCATTTATAATTTTAAATTACCAAAGTATCCGAAGGTGTTGTTTCTCCCGCGCCATGCACTGCTAATTGAATGAATGATGATGTATGCACCTTTAAAGAGAGGGAGGGAGAAAAATGCACATGGACAGCGGATCACAAAGGCCGTTCTGATGAGCTGCAGCTCAAAATCGCCGGCCACTGAGCTGAGCAGCAGCAGGAGGCACACCGGCGGACAGAGCTAGCCGGCCAAGCAGCGGTACGGCTCACGCTTACGCCCTGTGGCCGCCTGTTGCTTGGCTGCACTCTCCTCCTGCCATGCGTGTGATCTGTTGTGTGATGTGATCTCCTCAGCCTGCAGACGAGCCGTGAGTGTAATAACTCGATCGAAATCGTACTGCTACTCGATCTGCGAGATCCCATTATTTGAACTCGAATCATCTGCGACGATCGACTCGGTAGCTAGTCGCCGTGGTCCTCCTTGTTTGCAATGGTTGCTTCGCGTTAACAGCCGCCCCCTGCCGGCCAGTCGGCAGGCGAGCAGCAGCCGGTGTTGTGGCCGGCCGTGCCGCCGGCTGGACCACAGGATCATATCGCAAGATCACACCACGTTTACACATGGGGACATGCACATAACACAGTTGTATATCAGGAGATAAGATTGTTTTTTTTTTGTTTGGTAATTGACCTGTTCCTGAAATCCTGATGAATGCTGGTCCTAGGGTTGAAAACGGTCGGCAACAATCAGGAAAATACTGTTTGTGCTCCCGTATCTCTTTTTTGCCAGGAACGGGAGCAAAAACGGAAAAGACGGATGGGAAAACAAAATCGATATTACAGGATATTGGGAACACAATGTATCCTTCGGGAACACGTCGATTACGATTGGAAAAATATCAATTACGATCGGGAACATCAACACATATGTAACCACTTCAAATATTTAGCTCGACGCAATAATTACAGCCATGCATATATCACACATCAACAAGTTAACAATCAGGCAGATCACACATCACACATGTGCTTTGAGGCCGAAGAAGAAGCAGAAGCATATGCTGAACCTCCGGATGGCGGCTTCATGTCATGGACTCGTCACTCGCGGACTTGAGAGGCTGAGCCGGGCAGCCGGCGACGCGGTCACGCGGTCGGCTGAGGTGCGTGCGCCGTGGACGCGCTGCGCACCTTCCTGCCTGGCCGCAAGCACGGTGCCCGGTGCCCACTTGGTGGTGGTGGGATGGCGAGCGGGCGGCGGAGCAGAGGGGCCTGAGCGCGGTCGTGCGGGGACTGGTGACGGCCGGATGGGGCGGCGAGCGGGCGGCGGAGCGGTGGGGCATGGGCGCGGGCGCGCCGGCGCGCGGGGACCGGGGGCGGCGGCGGGAGAAGAGGGGTGCGGCGGCGGCTATGGTTGGGATTTGGGTGAGTGTGTGACTGGGTGGCAGGTGGGGTGAGGCCGTGAGGTGAGGTAGAAGGACTAGGCTTAGTGGTCCGGGGGTGGGGGCGGGGCGATTGGGCCGAACCAGCCGAGGTAGTATGGTATGGGCTGAAATGAAGATTGAGGTTCACGAGTACGGAAATTTTCCCGGCCGAAAACATAAACTGAGGATACGGTCGGTCGGGAAAACATCTCAACCGATTTCGCTCATGTTCCCGCCAGTTTTCATGAATTTTTTTTCCTATTTTTCCAATTTTCCTGAGAAATCAGTTTAGGCGGTAAACGGGACGGGTCCCATTTTCAACCTAGCTGGTTATTGCTGGCAGAGAGCTCACATGCATTATTTCAAAAAAAAAAAAAATAGCTCACGTGCATGCGTGCCCTAGCTGTATTGTTGACAATTGTAGCCGTGTAGGAAGAGGACTAGTAGCCAGGGGAAGGGCCAGGGATGGGATCCTAGGCTGTAGGAACAAGGCAGCAACTGCTTCGAATGCGATCCCGTTGCCCGGCCTTTTCTCCTCTTGAGTCTTGACATGGCCAATCAACTGGTGTGGCCACTGGCCACGGAAAAAAAAAGGAAACAGGAACAGGAAGGGCTGACCGGCTTCCTCCTGATGCATATGCTTGCTCCTCGATACTGGACTAGCATCTACCTGCATGGCTGCATCCTGCTGCTGTGCTACAGTGGCAATGCGTGTGACATGTCTGCCCAGACCCAGGGATTAAACATAAAGAGCTGCGTGCAATAGCACTGGCACGTGACAGGCCAATGTACGAACTACTGTAGCTGGTGAAAAAAGTGAAGAGGAGAAAAAAAGAGAAGAGCTCCAAATTAAAAGGCAAGAAGCTGCCATGCATGCTGCTGCACACAACACACACAGGGATAAGCTTTGCTTGCTCCCTAATCTCCTAGGCCACTGCATGCAGACACTACAAGCTACAGTCCTATGCTGGCCAGGCCTGGCCTCCTTAGCCTTGTTTGATCATCCATGGAGCTTTTTGTTTGCAAGGAAAACGATCGATCCGAAAATCTGCTGGAAACATAGTACTTCACGTGCGCGCTCTGCCGATGATGAGCAGCGCTCGCGCGGTGCAGAGAAATGACACCACGCTGCCTGCAGCAGCCTGCACTGCACGGCACTGCACGCCTGCTGCTGCAGCTGCTGCGGTGGCGTGGATTGATGAGCGAGGCCTGAGTTCGGATCACGCGACGCAAGCGTGTTGGCCGCTGATTTGATCGCACGCCTGGGGGGTTCCGTTCACCCTCCGCTTTGCTTTCCGATCAGCGGCCGGCGCCGGCGCCGCTGCTGAAAACCTTGCTGCAGCCGCGTACTGGCTTCGCCCTAAAATAAAGGCACTTTTAAAGTTTAGATGAGGAAGGAATTACATACATATCCTTATAAAAATGCAATTATTGTATCCTAAGTAGAAAAGGATAACTATAGTTAGATTATCCTATTCATATATTTCATAGATGTGCACTTATTTTAGAATAAATTTAAACTTTAGAAGTGCATTTATTTTGGGATGGAGGGAGTACGTACATCAGTGCCTAGAAGCTCTTTAACATCTTTGCCTACAAAAAGCTGACCATGTAACTTAGGCAAGAAAATTCCGTGAGTGATGTGTGGGGCAAGTGAATGAAAATTCAGAATTAGATAGACCACGAACCAAAAAATTGACTAGAGAAGCTTTGGCTGGCTAAAGTTATTCGCGGCAACCTTAGACTCCCATTGTCATTTTGTTTCGGAGGTATTCACATTTTGTTAAAGAGTTAAGCATATCGAGCATATTAATTATAGTTTCATAAAGAGTTCTTTATACAGGATCATTGTCAATATTTCGATCACCGGCTAGTAAATTGTGCCGCACTTATCTGTGGCTCGATGGCTAGCAATTAAAGGCAATAATTTAGACTGGTTCAATCGGGCAAATGCCCTACGTCCAGTATAAGAGGTGTTCTAAGTGTTCCTCACGTTCGAATGCTGGGAGCTTACAACGGGACGTTTGCAAGCGGTGCGTGTGTGTGATCTAGCGTTATGTCCTCTGAAAGTCCGAAAGCCTTCCAAAGAAAGTCATCCGTGAGAGAAGGCCTAACTCCGCCTTATATACATGGTGGGCTGAGCTACATTGCGTGAGAGAGGGTGTCTCGCCCATGGGGTCAGATCCCCGGGGAGGAGGTCGGCTGTCCTACACGTGTCTTGCGCTGGGCCCACCATCGGGCGTGCCCCGCCGTTTCCTGAAGCCAAATTTTGTCCACTATGTTCGTAGCGCCTCCTGACTCGTTCTCTATCATGTACGCGGTACGCCTTTCTTGTGGCACACCCCTCCTGATGCACCGGGGGCGAGCCTCTCATGTGGTCGGCAGCGCCACCCTCCCTCAAGGTGGTCGGGAGGTCAAGCGCCCTACCGTCGTGGCTACTGGTGCGGGGTGGGGCTTGATAACTCGGCACACCAGCCTCACCCTACGCCCGATGGCATCCCATCTTGCTGACGACGGGTGGCGCGCCCGGCGAGAGCGTAGGGCGCAGCGTCATGATGGTCCAGCTGACCAAGGGACGCCCCGCCGGTCTTCCGGTCCGTCGACGTTGCCCATACCTTGGTTGTCGGGCTGCAGGCGGGCATGCCTGTCTTGTCGAATCCAGCGCATTCAATATTGTATCGTGCCTTCCCCAGGAGAAGTCGGAGTCGGGCTCTTTCCTGGGTCGGATCGGACCTCCTGACCCTCGTCACGATGCTATGGGTTAGGAAGGCGCTACGTGTCTCGGGCTCTACCGTTGTTGAGCCGTGGTGGCTTTCCTCGTTGGCGGGGCGGCGCTGGCTGTTCCTTCGTCCAGACGGGCCATACCACCTGTCAATCGGCTGGCTAACCCCGGGTTAGGCTCTTAAGGGCCGCTACCCTGTAACTGGTTTACAGGGACTAAAATAAGTTCTCGTCACATCAGATGTTTGGACACCAATTAGAATTATTAAATATAGACTAATTATAAAACCTATTGCATAAATGGATGCTAATTCACGATACGAATCTATTAAGTCTAATTAGTACATGATTTGACAATGTTGTGCTACAGTAAATATGTACTAATGATGGATTAATTAGGCTTAATATATTCGTATCGTGAATTAGTCTTCAGTTATGCAATTAGTTTTATAGTTAGATCACGTTTAGTCCCTCTAATTGGCATCATCCGATGTGACACGGACGGTTTGTTCAGCTTGTCTGTTTTCGGCTTCTTTCAGCTTCTTTCGGCTTATTCTCTCTCATAGAATACTATTGGACCAGCCGAAATCTGTTAAAATCTGCTACAATAATGTAAATTGTGTTTTCCCCGTAAGCCCGTCAATCTTATATATGTTCAGATATTAATTAATGCTATAACAATGTAAATTGCGTTTTCCCACTACCGGATAATGTACTGTTTTACAGCACGGCAAGTGTAAATTGGTGTTGAAGCTCGCAGCTGGCCATCCTGAGTACACTTGCAACTCCAATGCAACTCCAACCCCTTCTTATAAATGCAATTCAATGCCTGCCCTTCTCTCTCGCTCTCTCTCAGTAGAGTACGTTGCAATTTGTCAGTAGTAGTGCTACTGCAGCACTCCATTGGCTCATCACTAACGAAAGCTTGAGTGCGTGACCGTAGTTTCTCTTCATCCCTACCACGTACTGTGTCCTCCTAGGCACTGGGGCCGAGGCCCACAGTATTAATTTATTCACAGTTCCACAGTAGGCATTCAAAGTACGAATTTTGGAGGGTGTTTTCTCAAGAACAGGTGCCCTAGATACAACAAACATGAGGATTTCCTACAGACATTTGGTTTGTGCTCTTCCTTTAAAGGATGTGTACTTTTGGTGCTGATCATCCTTGGCGTGTTTACTGTTGCTAGATGCATGAACATGTAAATGCATGGTACCTCCATCAAGTACCCTTTGTAAATTTTGAAATTATCGGTCGGTTCTTGCTCTATACCTTGTCCGAATGCGCATACCTAAACAGTGCACATTTCTCACTGGAGCGAGCATGTATGATTGGCAGAGAACAGCTGATGTTTTTTTTTCCTGTCCATGCAAACTACAGTCATGAAGTGTAACATCATTTCTACAAAAAAAGAGAGTTTCTGTTTTCACTATTTCTTCCCTCCTGCTAGGGAAGTGAACATCTTTTTTCCCCCAAGCACTTCTGGTACAAGTATTTGGCAGGATGGGCATCACCTGCAGCCTGACTGGTTCCATCACAAAAGCAAAAGAGAGAGAGAGAACAAGCAAAGACATGGCATGAGGGGGAAAAAAATAATTCACACTAGCGTTGCTGAATGCTGCTGATGGCGTTCCGCTGCCGTGAACATGGGAGTGATCTGAGGAGGCCTGATGGCTTGCCTTGGCGGCAACCACCATCCATCACGGCATGACAGGCGGCGCAGCGGCTGACACGCATGGGCATGGGCTGGCCAGCACGGCTGTCCTGCAGCAGCAAGTCATGGAGCTCAGCTGCCCCCGGCAAACCAAACCACGGTAGGGAGGATGAAAACTCCTGCGTTTGCTCGCCGAGACAAACCAGCGGCCCTCATTTTCGTTTTGGCAACCCTTTGTTTCCTTTGTGTCTTCATTCCGGCTCACGTCGTAAGGATATGAAACGCCTACCTTCTCTCACATGCTCTCCTAGCTCTCCCAAACCCCAATTCCCCACATGTGCCCTGCCAGTGCTTTCAGCAGTGCCATGATTAAAGAGATCCCATGCCTGTCTCTATTCACCCTCTCTCAGATAATAGTAGTGGAGAGGGGTGATGTGCTGTGGGCTTTGCTAAATCTTTGCTTGCCTATTTCCAGCGCTAGCTATCTACTAGTGGAGATCTTAGCTGTATGACATGCAGGAGCACCATGCATGCAAAGGCACAGTGCAGATGCACGCTTGTGCCATTGCCATTGCCAGTGTTTCTGTTTCTGATGAAAATGAACCTGCCCTTAAAAAAAATTAGAATGTACGTACTAGTGTTTTGCTTTGTACTAGTGCTTCATTTCCTGTGTTCTTGAAGAGGTTAACGTGCACAATCATCGGACTTCCGAATACACTGTGCTACTTGCAAGAGGAAGCAGCTGCTAACTTCGTACAAAACAGCGTCATTTTTCAGTGTAATTCTTCCAAATAAGATGAAAACTCATGCTCTTCCGTGCCGCCCTATGTAGGAGTACAGTAGAGAGGAGCCGTGCGTTGCGTGACTTGCTGATGGGAAAGAGATTAGAAGAAAAAAAAAAGAAAATGAGGGAGTACTGGGCGCGTCGTCGTGACAGGGCCGTGCCTGCGGACAAGAACGCACAGACGTTTCTCTTTCTCCCCACCAAAGTACAGAGGAAACCATGGTTTGAGCAGTGAGGGTGGCTACCCGCCCGGACCTACTCTACGCCCTAAGCTAGGCCGTAGGCTCTGGCTGCCAGCAGCTGCAAAGCCGAGCGCACGGCCACGCACACCATCTGCTTGCTGCTGCTGATGATGATTCACTGTTTAGCGTTGCATCAATGTCCTTTCCTGCTTACAAGACAAAAAACACAGGAAGTTCGTCTGATTTTCCAAATGCAAGAAAAAGAATCCAAGGGAATATTGTGCCAAGAAGAAGAAATTCTGCTGCAGGAGCACGGGGAGCAACGTGTGCTCCCTGGAGGTATACACCTGTCTGTCCAGCATTATGCATTCTTCAGTCAGTGCTCTACCTTTGATTGCCTTCGTCCTCTGTGCCCCTCTCCAAGAACAAGAACCAGAAGCCAGCCAGCCAGCCAGCCACAAGAAGCAAGCAAGCAAGGGTTACTGGCTGGGATTGGCAGGGCACATGCTCCCCTGCCCCCCTGCACACCCCACACATGATTGATTGGTTCGGATTTGGTTTTGGCTTTGGTTTGGGGCCTAGCTTGGTGGCCATGTCATGCTCATGCTCATGCACAAACCCAATGCAGACTTGAATTTGCTTCCCAAAACAAAACAGAAATTGGGTGGCATGCATCTTCTTCTTATGCACACACACACTCTCTCTCCCTCTCTCTACGTGTATCTATCTTCTTAAATTTCTTTGTTGCCTTCTGCTGAATCTTATTAGTGATCCTGGTGATGTGAGATCAGGCACACTGGCACAGCAGTGTCAACAGCGCCGACAGCAGCTGCAGCAGCTTAATTAAGCATGGATCATAATCCTGCACTGCGCATCCAAATGAATGCCTTGTCAACAGTGATCCTGAAAGCCACAGCACATGCATGCTCGATCCTCAGGCCTCTGCCGCGTCGCGCTATCATGCACGCACACGCTTCCAAAACCCCGGCACAGAACTCAATGAAAAGGAAGCTGTCCATAACGACAGCTCAATTCGTTCTTCAGCTCATCAGACATTTCAATACTATTGAAATTTGCTAGTAGGAATAAAGTCAGAGGCAGCAGCCAGGAAAATAGCAAGTGAAATAGTACTCTAGGATGTTTGGTTTTCTTCATCAGGGGAAAAAATTCAGAGGAAATTGAGTCACCAGTTGCAGCTGAAAATCACCTACTATGAATATGATGCATGCTTGGTTGCTCCCCTACCTTATGACAAAGCAACAAACACCGGAAAAAAGAAAGGGGAAAAAAGACGACAATAACCTTGACATGCGCTCTCTCTCTCTCTTGTTGTTGTTTCGGTTCACTCCTCTCTCTGCTTGGACGGCTAGATCACTTGGTGGCGGATTTAATGGAACAGTGAAATGGCGATCGATCGATGCGGTCGGTTTGCTAGCTAGGTTACCAGGACGGATCAAGAATGGAAGGAAAGGAATCACCATGGACAGAACGGCAGCATGGTGATCGGTGCTCGCTTCCCTTAGCTTCTTTGTCAGTCGGTCACTCGAGCTTGGGCGGCAGCGGGGAGCCGGGGCCGCCGCGGTGGCAGGAGGGCCCGGCGGCCTGCGGCGGCGGCGGCGGCGGCATCATGCTGGCGGGCATCATCTGGAGTGGCATCTGCGTCGGGGACGCCATGGGTGCCGCCATCGCCGGCTGCTCCTGCGGCGAGGCCTCCAGGCGCTTGGTGGCGAGGTTGTGCTTGTTGTTGTGCATCCACACCTTGAGCACGCGCCGCTTCACGCCGATCTCCTGGCAGAAGGCCTGCACCATGCCGTCGTCCAGCTTCTGGAGGCGCCACCCCACGCGCTCCGCGAACTCCAGCATGCGGGCCTTCTGCTCCGGGGTGAACTTGGTGCGGAACCGCTTCTTGGACGACGACGAGCCGCCGCTGCCGCCGCCCGCCGCGTCGGCGCCGCCCGCCGCGCCGCCGTCCATGTCGTCGGACTCCGAGCCGGTGTGCATCATGCTCAGCGGCATCACGTACTGGTGGTGGTGGGGGAGGTGGTGCCCGTGCCCGTGCCCTGGCGGCGGCAACGCCGGGGGGAGCGCGCGCGCCGCGGCGTAGGCCGCGTAGGGGTCGGCCGCGGAGACCAGGAGCCCGCCGCCGCCGCCGCCGCTCTTGCTGTGGTGCGGCAGGGCGGGGGCCAGGAGGCGGTGAACGGCGCGGGGGCCGTGGCCGCGGCCGAAGCCGTCGCCCACGGCGTACATGTCGTCGTCGTCGTCGTCGTCCGCCTCCTTGCGGTGGAAGTTGCGGTGGCAGCCGCAGGCGGAGCACTTGAGCGCCTCCAGCGAGCCCTCCTCTCCGCTCGGCATGAACTCACCGCACCCGTCGGTGGCGTTGCCGCCGATGGCCGCCGCGTGGTTCTTCAGGCACTCGCGGTACCTCACCGCGGCGCTCCCACCGCCGCCAATGCCGGCGCCGGCCGCCGGCCCGCGCCTCTTCGCGGAGCTCTCCATCTCCTCTGCCGCCGCGGCAGGCGGCGACGGAGGCAGCACCGGGGACTGGCCATTGTTGTTGCCATGGCGCTCATGGTGCAGCTGCAGGACATGGCCGCCGGCGCTCCCGCCGCCGACGCCGCCACCGTAGGGCGAGACGACGTTGGCGTGCATTGGGATCGCGAGCTCGCCCTGCGTGCCAGAAAGATCCATGCCTCCTCCTGATCCCTCCTCCTCTCGGCGGTGCCTCTCCAGAGAGAAGATGCTTCTTGCAGCAGCAGCAGCTGCTGACGCTTCTGTTCTTCTCTGCAGCGGCACAATGGAAACCATGATGAGAGAACAAGCAAGAAAAGGCCAATGGCGCCCAGAGCTCCCCTCACTCACTCTCAAGGATAGATGCAACAAAATTGTCAGTGTTTCTTGGGACTCTCAACACAGGAGGCACTAAAGGGAGAGAGAGAACAAAAAGGGGGCTGGTGCATGGTGGGGGATCTTGGGACCTTATCAAGAAGATACTACTTGCAAAAACCCAAGATGGAGGAGGTAAGCAAGCTGCTAAATTATCAGGCCATAGAATAATGCATATTGTTATCTGTGCTTGCTTGCTGCCATGTCCTATACATGTATCTTGCCACAGCTTCTTCTTCTACTACTACTTTCTTGGGGTCCTCCCCATGACCCCATGCAATGCAAAACAAGATCACATGCAACTTGGAAGGAATGGAGGAAGGAGAAGCTACTCACTCAGTGGCTATAGTGCAAGAAGGATGAACAGTGAGGCTGTTCTTACAAAAGGCAGCAGGGTTACTTTGAGCTGCCTGCTTGATTTTTACTGGTTACTGATATATATACTGCTTCTAGACTACTGTATTCTTTTGTCTTCCTCCCCTATTAGTTGTATTGTATGTATGGGATCTATATGGACCAGCCTTTGACCACACTCTCTCTCTCTTAAATCCTAGGCTTGCAATTGCAACACACCACCACCTATCTCTCCTACCCTTGAAGCAGACACAGAGCAACAAGGACTAGAGGAAGCTATGAAGAAGGAGCTCAGCTGCTGCTGCAGATGTTTTGTGTCTAAGCCTAGTGCAACGTTTTGTTTGTGTGTGTCTTGGAGACCACAAGAGATTTTATTTTCTCCACTGGATTGTTCTCTCTGGACAGTCAAGGAAGAGAGAGAGAGAGAGAGAGAGAGAGAGAGAGAGAGAGAGAGAGGGGCCAAGACACCAAAAGCCAACCAACCTTGTTGCGTCAAGGGCTAATCGAGAGGATAAAGGGGCAGGGGGGCAAGGACTCAGCCTTTGCAGCTTCCACCATTGCAGTGAGGTGACTAGCGGGCTCGCTAGGCCATGCTAGCCGGCCGCTGGCTACAATGCGGCGATAAAAGAAAACAAGAGAGAGGAAAGATGAGAAGGAGCACTTATGGACAATGCTTAGAGGAGAGAGAAGAAGCGGAGAGAGAGGGAGAATTTTGTAGGAGGATTGTACGGTATAGTTTAGATTCAAAAAATTTTGCCAAAAATATTATATTAAATGTTTGAATACATGCATAAAGTATTAAATGTGGGTAAAAAGAAAAACCAATTGCATAGATAGGTTGTAAATCGCGAGACGAATCTAATCAGCCTACTTAATCCATGATTTGCAACAGTGATGCTACAGCCATCCACTAATCATAGATTAATTAGGCTCATTAGATTCATCTCGCGATTTACAATCCATCCGTGCAAAAAGTTTTGTAAATAGATTTTATTTAATACTCTAAATAGCAAGATTCTGTTTTAAAAAAATTTGACAAAAAACACACAAATGGTAGCGTCTGGTGCTTGCTTTGCTTTGCTTGCACTACCAGGAATCCAAGCTTAACTTCAGAGAGAGATGGGAGAGGCAGTGGCCTGTCAGAGCAGAGTGAGAGGATGAAAGCTTAACTGATCTTCGGTGGTCTGAAGAATGCCTAGCGGTTATTTTTATTGAACTGAAACTGTGGGGGAGTTCCCCACAGCAATTAAAATTATATAGAAAAGGGAGGACAAAGTACATACATCATACTATCTCTGTCCCAAAATATAAGTATTTCTGAGTTTGGTTAATATCAACTTTGTTCAACTTTAACCATCAATATTCTTATGAATAAATTATTTTAAATATAGATACTTATATATTATGATAATTGCTTTCATAATAAATCTAGTAATATTATTTTTATCTTATAGATCTTTATAAATTATTTACTATTTATAGTCAAAATTGAACAAATTTAACTTTGACCAAACCTAGAAATACTTACATTCTGGAATGGAGGGAGTACTTATAGAAGGGAGGAGAAATGGAATTAAGGACTGAAAGGCGATAAGCTAAAATGAAAAGAGAAAGATTGAAAAGAAAAGGGGGGAGATGACTGTCTAATTGATGGAGTCAATCCAAGAGGAGACTGTTGCTTTGTGATCTTCAAGAAACCGCGCAGTTATTAGTTTAAGCAAGATATATGCGCGTCTCCATACCCTACCAGCTATTAGTGCAATCACTCACCAAACAATTTGCTACAGAGCACAGTAAAAAATGCTTAAGGCACCCGTGACACCCATGACACCATTATACCAGCTAATAGCACGTAGCATCTTATGAGCCATCAGACTGTAGGAGAGCAGAGTGGGTTTGTCTGTATCACACAGAAGTGTATCATTGTGCCCTAAGAGTTGACCATACCACCATGTCCTAATGGTACCCCACAATGACCACACCACTAACCAATCATCTCATGCCTCCTTGGAATGTGCAGCGACAGCAGCAGGATTGCACTGTGCAGCAGGCCCTCAAGGGTCAAAATGGTATGCAGCTTGAAGTAGTGGTGCTAGCAACCAATAAAATTAAACCTAGGTTAGCAGACAGGGTTAGTTTGACACCTTTTGTTTTGGTCAGAGCCCCTGAGTGACTAGATTAGTTAGATGATGATTACATCCTAATCAAGACAAAGCAGCCTACAGTCTTTGTTTTAAGGAGGAAATTCAGTTCGGTTTAAATATGCAGCAGCATGGTCATAGATGAGTACAAGATGTCATCTCAAAGATTCTCATAAGTGCCCAGTGGCATGATTTGAGTTAGCACCTACTGCATCACCTAGGGGTGTGCAAAGGTATGCATTACTGCTGTCCTCAGGCCCACTAAACCCAAAGCTTTGGATCCTGCAACTTTTATCTCTCTACCTGCTGCCTGCCTGAATGAAATGTTGCTGGGGGTGTGCATGCCTACTCCTATGCCTAGTCACTAGTGGATGAGTGAGTGCTCTTGTCCTTCACTGCACAAACATTCCCCTGCCTGCCTAGAAAGAAAAGTTAAAATTGCCAAGTCTTTCTTTAACAGCACAAAGCTTCAGTTTAGGGCACATGATGGAATCAATTGGGATCAGATAATCAGCTTGCATGGGAATTAGATTCCCCTTTCCATGTGGGGAGGGGGAGAGGTCCTAATCACTTCTTTTGGTGGTGAATATTATAAAGTGCTGCCTAAGCATGCAAAGTGCCCACGGAATGATCTTTAGGGTACTACATACAAGACACCCTACCTTTTCTTTCTATCAACTGAATGTCCCCCCAACATCACAAGGAATGTTCATTCTTTCCTCCATGAGATCTTTAGAACAATATAAGGCAGGATGATCCAGGAATATCTCTCCACGGAGAAAAGAGATTAAAGGTGCATATATGCATCCTTAGCTTTCTTTGAATTTATTTTGTTCTCCTTTTTTTTTGTTTGCCTTTGCTTTTCTTTCCTTGTTCATGTAAGGTTGCATTGGTTCATTCAAAGCCTAGACAGGGTCAGCTCCCCTATTGCAATTATGCGTATTTTTGCTTCGCCTTTTGGTTTTCTCTCGCCTGCCTTGCGTATCGCTATCACTTTATTCTTCAATATCTTGCTGCTTTATTCTCACTTAAGCCTCATTCCAGCTACCTTTGTTGACCTTCTGTGTATTTTTGTTTTGTTTGATATTATTTTTTAATTTTCTGTCCCTATGTCTGTTGATGGGCTTTTTTTTAAATATTGCTGAGAAGTGTCAGCAACATGTTATTTATGTCTTGTTGGGCTTGGGCTCAGATTGGAAGAGGACTAGGAATGAATGGTAGGCAATATTGGGCTGGGCTGCCATACCACTACACTAAATGATTTGAAATCAAATGATTTATGAGGAAATGAATACTCCCTTATTTCAATGATGTAAATAGCAATACGTCATTTCAACATATAGTGACAGGGCTGATGCAACCTCAGTGATGTAATTTCAACATGTCATTTATTTGGTGCCTATTTTCTCTATATGAATAATTGCGGGCTGAGAGATTTAATACTAGTAACGGAGTTGACCCCCCTCTAAAACCGCTAAATGAACCATAAAAGACACCACATTCTATTGATTGTGTCTGTACAAGAGATGGAAAAGTACACAAAGAGAACACATATTTAACTATACAACAATTAAAGCAATACAAAAATAAAAAGGGCCTGCAGTATACATTAATTCGTGTTTGGCTATCTTTTTAATTTGTCAAAATATTGTTGCAAAGAGGAGTAACATAGAGAGATTTATTCATGCATGCTGTAACGATGGACCACTGGGTGAGTTATCCAACCTAACGTGCAACAATCTCAGGATATGATGTTTTTTGGTTAATGATAGTACTACCCCCAAATTCAATGGGTCACAGGATTGTCTTGGCTTTGCATATTCAATGCCATTAAATGAGCTAGCAAGTGTGTTTCTGAGTGAGTGCTAGCTATTTGCGTGAAGAGTGAAGAGACAGGTGGATGCAGGGGACTTAGGTATACAGTGAATTAGTGCAGTGATTGATGTTCTTAACTTTGGCTGATAGAGGTGTTGCATGCACACTACAAAAAAAAGTTGTATCATTATCTACTTGGAAAATGATTATATTGAAAGATACGTACTTATTGCTAGCTGCAGATACACTAGTTTGCAAAGTGTTCTCTTCTATTACATCTAATAATTAGTTAGTTCCCTTTACCCTTCATTTTATATATGAAATGTTTCCTCGATCCTTATGATGATTTTTTTTTATAGAAAGCATGCAGAATAAAGTTCCTTTGAAATTCCAGAGTTCTGAACGGGTCCTATATCTTTTATGATGTAGACTTTTCTGGATTCTAAAAATTGAGTTGGTGACTGGTATTGAGGACTTAATACAGACATTAAAAATAGCATATCTTTTTCGCATGCTGGATATAGTTTTTCTGGGAGGTCTACTGCAGATAGAGTTTCATGTAAGTTTGACCCAATGCTTAATATGTGAACAACTGTGAGAGGTGTGTTTTATTTTTTTAATAAAAATACTCTTTTAGTTTATTTTGGGTATTCACGTGCATGCGTATTCCCCTTTTTCACAGTTCTGCCTAGCAATAAAAATGATGAGTTATTGGGGATAACTACAGATAGACACCACTTGCCTCTCTTCTACCCTAGAAACTGTAGGATGTCGGCAATGGTCAGAGACAGGGCGCGGAGCCAGAAATGGCTTTCACCAAGGGCTGGACCTGTGACCATGTCTGGGTTAGCTGAATTTGGGCCAAATTCTAGTAGTTTAGGTGTAAAACATGCATCAATTTACTTGAGGTAAATCAGGTTGGACCCGTGCTACAGCACGCCCACTTTCAGGAATATTATTTTACATATATATGAGCTCATGTATACCCGCAAAAAAAGTCCATGTATATATATCGTGTATAAGCACCTAGGAGCACAATTTTTTTTTATCAAGTATTATGCGCACACAAGAATTGATATGTCACAATTACAGAGTGATTTAGGAAACAATATTACAAGAAAAATGATATGACGGGACTATTAATAAGTTAATGAATATAAAAATATATAACAGGCCAATACTGGAAGGATAACTCATACAATAAATAATCAAGAATTTTAAAAACAAGTGGTGCTCCAAAATAACGCTGTGGTTGTTACCTTGAAACTTCGAATTGAGGTGTATTACAGCAGCAAAGCTCCACCAAGTTCCATCCCCCTAAAAAGATACCATGGCATTTGTGAGAAGACAATGAAACAAAGTCTATTTGCATAAAAAAAACTTAACATGATCAAAATTGCACTCACACTGCTTGAAACAGGGTCAGAGGTAGAGACATAAGCGAGAATAAGCCGTGCTTATATAGTGTTATGGCAAATGAGTGCTATTTATTGATTCCAAAATCTCGGCAAAAAAAAGACAAATTGCCAGGACTAGGATGAGGAAAGTAGGGGGAGTGAGTCCACTTGATACCCGTTTCTACGTCATGGACTGACACATTGCGAACTAGTCCCACACATGAATGACAGGTGGTGCTCAGTGACATGCAGCATATATGACTCTATGCCATTTGCCAAGGTCTAATAAGAAACCGCCACTAGAATTAATGATGAACCATGTTTAGAGAAACCTTTTAGCATAAGTCATTGGAAAAATATTAAATTCCACAACATTCCATTCTGCATGTTTTGTGGGCCTACACATGCATAGATACAAGTGTCGTCTTAGTAGTGTCATGTGTTTACACTTGTCAACTTAGCGGGTACACGTGTGTACAAAATATGGTTGACTAATAGACAATTGTCTATGATATATTCACTTTAACTTAATCATAGAACCACTGGAGCATTATGACTCCCATCAGTGGTGGTTGAGTATGATTCATGCTGGTCAACACAAGTTATTCAGACGTCATGGAATATGGTTCATGTCATTTATTTTTTTACACATTACTCGAGATATAGGGTCAACATAAAAACTAAATGTGTTTGGTAACTCAACTTGCCAATGTTGAATACTCATATGCACCGTTTCATCAGAAAATCAGTGGAGCCCACGCAAAACAATTTTAGATGATAAAGTTCTTGAAAATTAAAAATATTGTTTTAAAATACTATATGAGTTTTGCCACTGCAATGTGCGCCAAGTCAATCAGTTCTATTTTTTTTTGGCTGTGTATGATATGTCATCTATGAAGTAAATTTAGCTAAAAAGATATACAACACAAAGGAGCCTATATCAGTTTTTATCAATTAAACCTATATACTACAACCAAATATTATGAGAATATATTACTTTCACTATAAATTTAAATAAACTATAAAATGCTGTGGACCACAAGTGTGGACAAAAGCTCACAAAGAAATGATAACTCCAATGTGTTCTTTGATGCAGGTATATGTATATGTAATTATATTGTGAAGCAAAAAATCCATGTCTTAGGCAAATTTGAGGATAACTTTATCTTCTTATAAGGTTGACATAGCGATTTTAAAGTTTTGCAATGAAAATAGATCAACCTTACACAATGAGCATGCAGACAAGAGGGATTGGGTGGCAGCCCGTCGTTGGTGGCGGATTATGGGTAGGACCGCGAGGCGGGGGTGCACAGCTCAGCATGGGTGGTGAAAGACTATTGGTGAGTAGTAGAGGTGAAGTCACGGTGTAGAGGGGTACTATGGGTGGTAGGTGGGAATGGAGGGGAGACTTCGGAGAAATAGTAGGAGGGTGTCACTGGAGGGAACGGAGGAGCAATGGAGATAAAATGCCGGCAAAGACATGAGGTGATCATTGATGGCAAAAATAGGAAAAATTCTGCTAGGTCATTGCAATATGCCCAGGTCTTTTTTGGTATGACATTACCTCAACCGTTCTGTCAATCCTTCCATAGAATCTTAGAATACTCCTGATAGAGCCCAAAACTCTGAGGTTTTTATCTCGCCGTCCATGTTGACATCGCATGGACTATGGCTCATGAAAATTAGCCATGTTCACACTTGTTTGTACAAGATCGTCTGAAATTTCGTTAAGTTTAGCCTCATGAATTTTGGTTTCCAATAGTGATAATCTAACTATTCCCTGTATGCTATGCCTGTCAAGGTATAGTAATTTCTCATTTCCCTGTCAATTTCCATTGTATTCCTGTAGGTACTATTCCGACAGAAAAATTGATTATACCTAGTTCACCCTACTAATGGGTCTAAACCCACCCCTTACCCACCCCACTCCAATGCTTGTGAAAATTAAATGTGAACCCACTCCAACCCAAACACTCAACTAAACAACCCAACCCGCCCCACCCCATTTTATGCTTAAACCCATGAGTATGGCTAGACCTACTAATTAAACCCACCCCAACTCATATTTAACTGTATATATATATATATATATATATATATATATATATATATATATATATATATATATTTAGTGGCTCCGCTATTGACATGGGGTCCACGTGTAAGTCTAGCCATACTGCTTTGCACAGAGTAGCTATCAGTTATACTGAGTCGTCTCCAGCAAATTTTAATCAACTTCGATAAAATTTTAAAGTGTGAACGCGAGGTTTTATTTCCAAGGTCCGGCTCTTGACATGGGGCCCACGTGTAGATCTGGCCACACCACTTTGCGCAGAGTAGCTGTCAGTCATACTGAGTCATCTCCAACACATTTCATTCAATTTCAATAAAATTTTATAGTGTGAACGCGAGGTTTTATTTACAGGGTCCGGCTCTTGACGTAGGGCCCACGTGTAGATCTAGCCACACCGCTTTGCACGTAGTAGCAGTAGCTGCCAGTCATACTGAGCCATCTCCAACAAATTTCAATCAATTTTGATAAAATTTTATAGTGTGAACGCGAGATTTAATTCATAGGGTCTGACTCTTGACGTGGAACCTACGTGTAGGTCTAGCCACATTATTTTGCAGAGAGTAGCTGCCAGTACTGAGTCACCACCAACAAATTTCAATCAATTTCTATAAAACTCATTTCAACCCACTCCAATCCATCTCAACCTATGTTTATATAGGACCCGCCCCACCCCACCTTATTACCTATGCAACCTATTTTGATCCATCCAAACACACACCATATCAAAACCCAATCCATTAAACCCATTTCAACCCAATCCATTAGCAGGGTGATACCTAGTAGCTGGAACCGACACATTTTTCCAATCACCATCTAAAATAATGTAATTTCACACAGTGATGATCATTTGGTAATAATAGAATTGCAAATAGACAGTCAAGCTCAAGATAACATTACTCGGCACACCGGAAAATTTCGTTTTCCACTAGTGTATGTCCACAAGTCCAATGCTAAAGCTAGTGAGGCGAGAATCCAATGCTAAATCATCCAACGCTAGCTACTTGCCGGGATAGGATACCTCTGTACTCTGTATATACGTGTGGCACATAAAAGCATGCACGCTAGGTGCAGCTTGATGTACAGGGGCAAACTAGTAATCTCGGTAGAGATGCACAGTTTTTCCAAAACAACCAAAGTTATTATCTGGCAATAACTGATAAGATGTAATAAAATGACCGGCCTAATGTGAGAGTGCAACAAAAATCTAGACCTGCCTAGCTAGAATTCGTTTACTTCTGGAATTACTCTAGTTGCCAAGAGATATAATCATTATTCTTCCCTCCAATGTATATGTAGGTACACCTAATTCAGAATTAGGAACAGGATTCACACGTGCACATTTGTACAGTCTACTTACATGTGCACACTATCTTTTTATCACTATACATTTTGTCTACGTCAACCTCTGCGAAACCACGTTTTCTGTTGGTACAGATATAGCTCTTGTCATATTTTATTACATCATAAGTTTGAGTCAGAATTAACAAAAAGATATGGACTATAGACATAGTCACTTCGTTCTGAAGTATATGATGTTTAAGACAAGTTAATTGGTTCAAAGTTAAAAACTAATTCGTTTGTTATAAACGTCATATGTCTGAGAACGGAAGAAGTATCCATTTCAAGGTAAAGTATAACCTTTGCTTTATATTTGGATTTTAAATTGGACATTCTCGTGGGTAGACCTATTGAATTTGGTTTAAACCGCCACTAGAACTACTGGCTACTTGGATGCAGCGTGCAGACGCCAGAGGGAGAAGCTATGGTTTAAATGATGGAAGAAAAGCAAGGCCACTAATGCTATGTCTACTTATAAGTATTTACCTAATCCTATAGGGATGAGTGTGCGTGCGTGTTTATGAGCGTCTGTAGAAAACTGATGGATAAATTAAACCTGACCTGCTGGTGAACCAACAACCTCTGGTTATCATCTCATCATCGGCTGCTGGTCCACTGCACACCATTCAGGGATCGGGCCTGGCATGGTCTCGCATGGCCGGAGCAGGCAGCAGGATAATTTGGATGAACCTCTCCATTAATAGTGTTAGCCCCGGCACATGCATTTGTAGCAGGCCGAGTATTAAACGCCCGTCATGCATAACACTGAAATCAGTCTAGCCCGGATGGCCAGGCACGTACGTACTCAGCAGGGCCACATGCAAAGCAGTGATCTGGTTGGATATGATTTCACTGCCGTTCAAATTCTTTTGATTATGGGCCATGCACCTTTGATCATCATCTTCCTCTTCAGCAACTCTGCGTAGTGACATGTGGAGCTTCCAAAGCAGGCGCAACCGATTTCCAAAAAAAAAAAAAAGAATTCGAAACGCAAACAAACAAAGAAGAGATTTGCTAGACATCGGCTGATTGAAATCTTGTCTATCCATCAATCGACGTCCTGACTCGTCGGATTGTCGCTGGACGGACGAGATGCTCTGTGAGGAAATCTTGTTTTCGGGCCCGCGTGTGCCAGTGCCAGCATGTCAGCCTATTTAGCTGTTATCGCGTTCCTGCATACGCGACCTGTTATTGACCTTGTCAGTGAGACGGTGGATATCAGCCACTCGTCCTGGTCGGAGAGATAAAGAGAGATGGTAAAGCAGTGGTTGGCTGGTGCTCAATATGATATACTATTTTTCTCGTGATGTTTGAAAATACAGATTCGTCACAGCTTTGTATGAGCCTGTGAATGATTCCATGACATTTTATATTGCTATCTTCCCTAACCTGTAGTCATATGTTTGCCAGTATTGTCATTTATAGTTTTTAGCACATGTAGTTTTGTAGAACCATTGCTTCCCCATTTTGATTCGATTGGATCAAGTAAATCATTTTGTTGTAAATGTGTTTATCACATCAGTGCATGAAGTCATTTCTATTGGCTTCTTGTTGTAAATGTGATTTGTTTTTTTACTAGGATCCATTTTTGTATACTGTTAGCTTTTGGATTTTTAAAATTTGTGTTTTGTGTTCTTTTTTTTGGAGGGGGGGGGGGGGGGGGGGGAGCTGAGAGTGGAAATGATTCACCAGGGCAAAATTTTTGCATTCTTTTCCTGCATGTGAATAATATATATTGTTGTTATCTATCTCAGATAATTTTGTTGTGCCTCAAATAATATTTTGGCTGGAATAGAAGAACTTTTTTATGTGTTAGTTATTTATTTCATTGGTTCACCTAGATATAAGTCTATATTTTTATATTTCTCTAGTTTAGAAGAGTTTTCTTGAGAGGATTCACCTTGACTAAGTTTATCTTTTCCTTCATTAGAATTTTTAATAATAGTATATGTAAGGGCCGCCAAATACTTGTGTTTTTTACGAACTTTTTCATTCTATCTGCTCTTTTTTATATTATTGGTATAGAACTATGTAACTTCTAGAAACCTTTGTGTAAATTTTGTATTATAACTATGTAAAATTAGAATTCGTGTAATTTTAGAACAAGAGTAGTCCAAATTATATTCAATTAGACATTGTTGTACTAGATTCAATTTAAGTGCTCAATATTTTTATTTTACAGTGTTTATACCACTGTACATTTGTGTTATCAAAGTGTAACTAAATTCTATTTTATCAAAATATGAAATTATGAGAACTCCTGTCAGATTATTTTTGCGTATTTTTTACATTAGTTAATGACGCTCATTATGGGCTTTTGTTTGTTACTTTGGATGGATGAATAATTTCGTCTGCAACTTTGTGGTTAGGATAAAATTTTACCAGTAATTTTTTTATCTATTCTTTTTTTTTCAGAACTATTTGTACTTTAGGTGGCAAAAGAAAAGGCTACAAAAGAACATGTTTGGCTATTGGGCTCAGTCTAAGAACAAAGGCCTGTAACAACCATAACCCCGTCTACAACCACGAGCAGAGAACAAACAAGTAATAGAGCGGCCTCTTATAAAAAAAAAAGTAATAGAACGGCCTGTTATGTATATCTCAGCGTTAACTCGTCCGTGACTGACATAAAAATAAGGGAGTTGCTACCTATCATCCGAGTGATGTCTCATTTAATTCTCAATCACTTTTCAATCCAATAGAATTTTGACACATCATCAGTACAATAGATATGAAAAATGATTGATACAACCACTAAAATCACTCAGAAACGCAAGATAAAACAATAATGAAAAAATGGGTGATAATGAAAAAAAAATCACTCAGATTTCTCCACCCACATGACTTGATCCTTCCCGTGCCACGTGAAATAATGGACCATGCAGTAAGAATTGGGTATATACTAAAGACAAATTTCCACAGCACCCCCAAAATGTAAGGTCTTGAGAATTGAAATCGATTTCTTGTGCTCTGTTTCCACCATAAAAGAGGATACTTCTTTGATTTGCACTTGGTCCCTGGTACATGATAGCGAAAATATAAAACTGAAACCAAACCAAATACTTTAGCACATATTTAACAACAGGTAACATCAGGATTTTCGTTGCTCCCCCTCTCCCATGAATACAAAATTGGCACTGAATCTGCCAAAAAAATTGCTTGAAACATTACATTGGTCCTATATTGGCACTGAATATGTTAATTAGTTGACTGCATACAATCTACATATATTATTAGTGGAAAAAATAGTGTAAACTGCAGATACTATTGACTGAAACAGAAACTGAACCGTGAATAGTGAAAGTGTAAAAATGAAAATGCAGAAGATCTAAGCTGAAAATTAAACTGAAAACTAAATCCTCAATGAGCAAGATGCAGGACTTGCACTTGCCATCGTGATCCTCATAAACAAGTTGTCATAGTGATCAATAAATTGAAAAAAATAGAGTTGGAGCTTCTTTATCTCTACAGACGAGAGATCGACGCAATGCATAATTAAATTAGAAACAATAATTATAAAGGTAGGAGGAATAATTTCCCACTATATTATTAACTATCATTCTGCTTGGTTTTATGGAAAAATAAAAAATCATGCGTGCTCCTTGAATGTAGGATTTCCCACTGTATGTAGCAGAGTGTGATCAGTGAAGATCAGACTCCTGTATTTTTTTAGTTGGCAGCTAATAATTGAAAAAAATGGTGCACATGAAAGCGTTACACAATAGCACAATACAGAACTGTGTACTCTGTGTTGGTTGGCTCTGAACAGGTTCTCCATTTAAAGAAAGGATTATTCACAATACAGTGGGAAATTACTGACAGACTGAACAAAATCCAACAAGGGAGAACCAAACCCACAACACAGCACACCACACCTGAATAGAAAAAAAGAAAGAAAGAGAGAGAGAGAAATACTCATCCACCCGATTGCGGCATGTGCACAAGAGACATTCGGCCCTGTAACCAAAATAACTAATCCTAAAGTAAAAACTGATAATCGTCCCACTAACTCATGAATCCACAAATCAAATTACTACAAGATTAAAATAAAAATCAAGCCACAAATGAACTGAAAAAAATGAAGAGAGGCCGCTGGCAAGAAATCTGGATTAGTGAGGTTCGGTTGAGATGTACCTGGTAGAGAGGGGTAGATGGAGACGCAATCCGTCCAACGTCCTAACCTTCGTCGGCGCTGACGATGCCATCTTCCTCTTCGTCACCTGCACTGATGATGACAGTCTTCCGCTCTGCTGCTCGCTACCAACATGACAGAATCTCATGAGAAAAAAATGCAGTCACCCACTGACCCACACCCACTAGAGGTGGCGGATAAGGATGGCTGAGTAATGGGCCACGAGCCGATTAATGTAAACGGGCCATCAAATGAAACAAACAGCAGCAGCAGAACACAACATAAAACACGCATCTGATGCACGAATCTTTAAGGAATCATGGACATAGAAAACTGAGTGAAATAATAACATAGATAATCACCCGATAGACAGATAGAAATTCCGCAAAAACAAGCAGTCAAGCACGTTACGGTGACGGGTGCGCAACAGGAGCAGCTGCGGTCCCAGTAACACCCGATGATCCACGTAACCAACGAAAACTACTGGACAGCAAGCACAACACCTGTTGGATGATCAATCAATCGGCTGGACAGGTGATTGACTGATTGTAAGAATATCAATCGACTGACGCGGACACACACCCAAGAAAGAAACCGGCGCGGCGTGTAATTAACCAGCGTCGTCCCTTGCAGGCGGGCCGCCTGCCTGCTGGTCGCTGCCGCGGCGAGGTACGATTAGCCCGGGCTGTACACGTACGCGTGTCCGGCCGGCTGCCCCGCCGGCGATCAGCCCCGCCTGCAGCCTGCCCATCCGGTCCCCTAGGTGCGCGCGTCGGAGCGGGCGCCGGCGACGTGCGCGCGTCCACCGGAGCGGCGCATTTGCTTCACGTGATTAGATGTGGCCGTGGAGGCGCTAATAATTTGGATTCAATCCAATCCCGCAGCAGCTCAGGACGGGAGGACGGCCGGCGGCGACTGCGTGCTGGTACGATGGAGGCGCCGGCCAGCCAGTGATCAGAAGGCCGGGCGCGCAGCTGCAACCACCGCGTGCGTACGTGCGTGGACAGCGACGCATCAGGCTGGGGTGGTCGACCTCGACATCGGTACGGTGCGGATACGCATAGCATAGTAGATAGATGCCGCAACGGCCGGCGGCGCAGAGAGTAGCAGGCAGGTCGTTGGATCCGTCACGGTGCACGGCGGCTGCGCTAGGCCTGCAGCGGCGCAGCTCCGGACGGAGCGATGGAGGTTTCTGCAGCTGCTGCTGCTGTAAATGTGTGCGGAGGTACACTGGCATCCCGAGTAGCGAGCCCCACGAACGATCTCGGTCGATCGACGTATGTATCATACGGCGTGGTTTACCCAACTTTGTTGGAATAGTAGGTCAACTCTCCCTCAAGTAATTTTAAGTTTGATCAAATCTATTCAAAAACTTATTAAAATTTATATCTTCAAATAGATTTAGTATGAAAATATATTACATCATTAGATATAATGATACTTATTTTATAACATAATTGTTAATATATAGATTTGGTTAAATTTAAAATTATTTGATTTCTTGGTAAGCGAGTTTTAGTACGAATGGAGTAATTTAAAAATTATAAATAAATCTGAAAGTCCCATATATGACAAAAGACACATGGGAGTGACACATCTTAGCATAGGGAGTTGTCTACTTCATACTCGAGTAATGTAAGGGGAAGCAGCACTCGAGTGATAGAAAACCAGAAAACACTCAATTACATCTGCTTTAACCAAATCGAGTATTTCAGGAGGACTCAACACCCGATTTTAAACAACATAGAATTAACATGTAATTTACAGAAAGACGCAATATGCAGATAACAACTATAATGAAAGATCATTCCTAAACAACATTGAAGTTGATGAAAACCTGCATGAAACAAATTACATGACTATTAGGAACAAATTATAAGAACTTAACACAAAAATTACAGTTAAACATGAACTGTAATTTTAATGCATTTTAGCAGTAAGTGGACCTATGTAACATATAAATGACACAAAATCATTCAAGGCTGTAATTAGATTTGAAAAATTAGTCAAATGAAGTTACATGTTTATATAATAAAAATTACAGCTTCAATTTAGCTGTAAATTTAGATCATTATAGCTGTAAAAATCAATGACATTTATACATTTGACATTAAATACTCAGATTTTAAGTTATGCTACAAATAGACAAAAAACTTATTTTTCTTGTGTAAATGCACAAATTCAAATAACAAAAACAAATAGGACAGATTTGGTTCTACAGTTAGCAAATAGACAAATTCCTTGATTTCCTAGTGTAAATCCCCAAACTCAAAGGACAGATAACCAAATATAACAGATTTGGTTCTATAGTTACCAAATATACAAATTTCTTGTTTTCCTAGTGTAAATCCGCAAACTCAAAGGACAAACAAACTCAAATAATGGGGAAGTCACCTAAAATTTTGGTGGTCATACATGCGGCAAAAATAGTTCCTGTTGTACTCTAATTTGATGATCTGTGATTGGCAAATTTAAAATGAGAACAAAACACTTAACATGCATGAAACAGTTGCAACAGTTCTGATATTTAACAGATTAAAAGAAATACCTTTTGACCAATTCTTCATATTTTCGCTTCCATTCATAAAAGTGCTTGCTGATTTCAAACTCATATTCACCACAGGTTGCATCCCTTATACCAGTAGATTCTTCTTTTAAATTATCAAGAACCTTAACCGCATTTAACTTGTAGAATCCAATAACACATTCCTTTAACCGCTTCACCTTACCATCCAAAAGAATAACATCAGAAGGCAAAACAAACCACCAAAATTAAATCATTAAATTGGTAATAAGAAATTACGTACCAATAAGGTCAAATTTACATTTCACTTCATATTGTAAAATTAGTAAATACCAAATGTAAACCAGATGTGCTATAAGTTTATCATTTACATCACAAATCTTGTTACAGTTAATTGAATAAAGTCAACTCAATATAAAATATAACTTAAGAATTAGATTAGCAGTAAAGGACATATGTACTGTTAAGAAAAAATATTCAGTTACAATTAAAGTAAAAGAAAATTACATAGCAAAAAGATTAAATTTACATTTCATTTTGTATGGTAAAATTACTAAATATCAAATGTAACCGTGCTAAAAATAAAAGGATAAGTGCTTGAAGTTCATCATTTGGATCACATATCTAATTACAAATACTTGAATAAATTAAAATCAATACTTAACATATCTTATTACAGATGCAAACAGTAAGGCAGATAAGTAGGTAGGGCATAGACTAAACAAGTTAGAAAATTTACAGAGTACAAAACAAGTGTTTACATCTAGAACAAATTAAATTTACAAGAAACTGGAAATGGTAAAAACAATATGAAAAAAATGTAACAGATCTGGAATACTGAAAAGGATTTAAGATAATCCATGTGAAGAAATTAGGAGAACTGAGAAATGGGCTAGAAGAAAATAAGGAAATCCAAAGATTTTTTTAGGAACAGAGAAGAATGATAATGAAAAAGGAAACAGGAACAAAGAAGAATAATAATAAAAAAGGAAAAAGGAGCAGAGGAAATATCAGAAGAAAAGCCAAGTGAGAAATCAAATCATACAGAATTAAGAATATAAAAAATAAACAGGGAATAAGGGAGAAAAATTACCAGAAAGGAGACTTGGGGAGAAACTCAGATTAGATCCACCGAAAAGAACAGGGAGGGGGAAGTAGCAATAAATAGATGTAGAAGCTAAAGTATGAAGGTGCGGGAGTAGAAGAGTCAGGAATGCAGTGGTGACCTCTTACTACCACACAAAAAGTTAACTGCAAGAAAAGCCCACGAAAGAAATAATACATGGCCCATTAAAAAATAGAAGTATGGACCAAGAAACAAAACAAAATAACTAAAGTAAAAAATAATGGGCCCATCGGGCCAAAATGTAGCCCCATAAAAAAATAAAAGATCCAGTTGGAATAGAACTCTAATTACTAAATAGAAATGGGCCTGAGAAACAAAACATAAAGCAAAAGGTTAGGCCCATTAAAAAGGAAAGAAAAACTTGTTGTGCAAGAAGACTTTAACTGATCCGGGTACAAATCGATCTGGCGTGAGGGGAGGGGGGCACGGAGCCGGCGGTGACAGCGACCAAAAACTAGAAGCTGCCTCCTCCCCAGATCAAGAAAGAAGATCGAAAGAAGAACTCGATGCAAAAGGATGCAGAAATAGTGGGATCAACAAATCTTCAGTCAAGAGCAGCACCAATAAGAGAATTTTACACACCTTTCAGATATGTGTTGGCAAAACAAATCCACTAGAGCTGCATTGTCTTGAGGAACATGTCTCTTAATAATCTGTTAATCTGAAACAGATGGAAGAAGGAAGCCCATGCATCAAAGCTGCATCAGATAGAAAAGAAAAGGAGATTAGAATGAAAGAAACTAATATTCTAGGAGAATCAGAAATCTATTTGCCTGAAGGGTACACAGGTCTATTGATAGAGCAGATAAGGAATTCCCAAGAACAAGTACTGCTCAATTCTTTTGAGGTAAGATTTGCTATTGCATACACTGTTAAATTAAAAAAAAATACAAATGTAACAATTTTAGAAAGTCTATAATGTTAAATCTATTGTCTAAGAGATCTATAAAATCAAACTTGCGGGTAACAAATGGACCATTTACATCAATGATTCTAGGAGATTAACAACCGGAGGTAAGAAGAATAGAAGAACTGGATACAAAATAATTATATAAATATAATTGATATAAAGACTCACCAAATCTCATTTAACATTCATCTGTGCAGGATATAATTATTGATCCATTCCCAACATCATATGATTGGAACATCTGAAATTCTCAAAAACTGCATTGAATGCACAAGAAGACATACAAAGTGTAAGCAGAAACATCTAGAGGAGTTTATGTTTCACAAATACATACTTCTGATTTTAGTGTAGATTTATCAATGAAGAAGTTAACTAAAAATACTTATCTTATTTTGGTGTAGATTTGTGATACTTCAAACATTCATGAAAGATCAGAAGAATGTGCAGAAGACTGGAACTGGAGCATAGACATATTTAACAATATGCAAGTTGAACTTGTAAGTTTGGCTCACCTGTCATGAAAAAAAATCATTCTACTGTAAAACTGAATAAATATAGTATTCCTCAATAAATAACAAGGATTATATTTCTTGAACAGGAAACAACAGTTACATCAGCAACACAAATGGAAAGAGATCAGAATTCAATCAGCCTACCAATATCTGAAGGAAAGAAAGCAAGCAATTCAAACAGAAGAAATGACAGAAACTGTAACACCCTAATGCTGGCTTACAAAAGTTCCTAGTTTAGTATTATAAGTTTCAAACTTCATTAGGATTATTTTGGATTATTGAAAACCCACCATAGGCTTAAACTTGAAATGCTGCAATCATGCTGGTGCATATTTTATTTTTGTTTGAGTGTGCTTGAGCCCTAGAAACCTTCCAGAATTTTTCCCGAATTTTTCTAGGATTTATTCTAATTTCTATGAATTTATTTGTTTTTCCTCCCTTTTTTTCTTCTTGGGCCAAACCGGCCCAGCCGGCGCACCCTCTTCCTTCCCCCACTGACGGGCGGGTCCCGCCTGTCATCTCCCTCCTCCAGCCGGGTCCGGATCGGACCCGAGCTGCCACCGCCACCTCGGGGCCCACGGCCCGCACGCCGAGGCCGGCTCGGCCTCAGGCGCGTGCCCTCCCCACTTTACCCCGCGGGTCCCGGTCTCCTAGCTGCACGCCGCTTTTTCCACCCGTGGCAGCCTCGCGCACGTGCGCCGCCGCCCGTGCTCGCCGCCGCGCCCCGCCGTCGGTCCGCCGCTCCAGTGGCCCTCCGGCCGCGCTGTCCCCTGCTCAAGCTTCGTGAACTGCCGCTCCTTTTCTGCTCCATATTGGCCGGTTTCCGCGCCTCCTATTGACCGCTCCACGTCGCCGGGTTTGCGCCGCCGCGGCTCGTCGTCGCCGGTCGCCGTGGGCGCCGCTCCGACCCCCTAGAGGCCCGTGCTCGGTTCCCCGCGCTTCCCTCTCTCTCCCACTGGTCTTCGCGCAATTTTTGGCGCACCGGAGCGCCGATTGGGCTTGACTCCGGCGAGCCCTAGCCGCAGGCATGGCGGCGGCGCCGTGCTCCGGCGTCCTGCCGCCGGCTGCCCCCGCCCCGCTGAGCACAGCCGTCGGATGGAGATCCGAAGGCGCATATCCGTTTCCTTCCGGTCAAACCTAGTCAGCCGCCGGTCAGCCCTAGACATTTTGCAAAAAAGCCCCTACGTTTCCCTAAAATCTATCCTTCGTCCACCCTAGTTCAGAACTATTTCTGTTTAGGTCCTTCTCTTGCAGAAAACCCCCTGGACTTTTCTAAAATAGAACCCACCATCCTCAGCTTAGGTTTTTGCGCTTTAGCCCTCATGTTTTTTATAAAATTACCTTTTAGGTCCTAGTTTCTTTCTGTCTAGCCCTTGTAGCTAGTTTTTCTCGCGTTTAAGTCCCTGCAAAGTTGTTTTTAGCATATCTTTACCATTTTAAAACTCATTTTAAGCGCTTTATGTACCGTTTTGATCGTTGTGACACGTAGAACTAGTTTTTAAGCTTTTTGTCTCTGTTTTTCTATGATTGGTGTACTGTTTTAATTTGTTTTCATTTGTTTGCTTGTATGTACTTGCTTTGCTTTGCTTGAACGTGATGTGTAGACGAGGAGCCGTTCGAGAACTTTCAAGAGCAAGACATCGAGTTGACTGAGCAGCAGCAAGAGAGCGAAGGCAAGTATATTCCTTGATCATACTTCTATCCTAATAACCTTTAATATTTATTCGCTTGCATGCATTAAATTGATGGGGTCCTATTATCCTTACTGTTTGTCCTTGTCCTTGCAAAGCCGGGTTTTTACTAAATGTTTTGGTTTAGAATTGCTTAGCGCTAAACTACGGTTCGGGTGGTTTATGAAAATGACACTTGATACATGAACTACTTTCTTTTGGAACTACTAAGATGCTTATGAAAATATTGTTTAACTTAAAACATGGAGAACCATCTGGGAAAACAGTGCAACCACAATGTTATATGGCTCTGACCCTAGCCGATTAATTAGATGTGTGGTTGACTGATGGCCTTACCGAAAGGGCAAGGAGGGGGTCGGTGATTGGGGTATAGCCCGGTCCTCTTGGGGTAGCAGCCTTGGCTAAGGTGCTGGCCATTAGGGAGGGTTATGGTTCACACCACTACCGAAACTCTAGCGGGCTATTAGTTTTCTGCATGTCTTTGTAAAGGCTTTGTAGTGAATCCCTTGCCACTCACCTTGGAAGTGTTTAAGAGGCTAGCTACCTCAGGCAAGACGGAAGACACGAATTGTGGGTAAAGTGTGCAGCCTCTGCAGAGTGTGAACCTGACATATCAGCCGTGCTGACGGTCAAGAGCGGCTCGGAGCCTCACATGAACCCTTTTAAATTGAACTTGTGTTTTATTTCGGTTATTTACTGTTTTCAAGCTTATTTATTACTCAGTTACTTTTGTTTTCATAAATATGGGCAATATTCATTCATGACTTAGTAAATAGGTTGTTTAATGTTCAACTGTTATTTAAAATGCTTACCGCTTTATTCAGCTAGCCTTATTCCGTGATTAAGCCTTGCATGTCATTTATTTCCCAATATACTTGCTGAGTACCAACCATAAGTGTACTCACTCCTGCTAAACAACGCTGCTCAGAACAAGATCAGTTTGAGGAGTTTCCAGAGGATATCCAGGAGTTCTAGGCGTACGTTCCCCCAGTCAACTACCTGTGGAGTTTCGGTCATCCGCTGCAAGAATAAATGCGATATTGAGATGCTTACTTATTTATATTCATGACTCTGGTTTGGTTTGTAATAAATGACTATGGTACTCTATGATATTGCTTCTGTTATTCACTTTTGTCGTCATATGTGTGTATTTTTGATCCTGGCGCACATATAATTTATATGCTCGAATTTGTACTTCAAAATTTGGTGTGACAAAGTGGTATCAGAGCCGTGTTGACTGTAGGACGTCAGCCTAGTTAGAAAAGGTCGCTAAATTACCCATGCTTTGACTTGTTATAGTTTATTCTTGGTCTTGATTAATTAATCCTAGTCCTTTGGTCATTTATCCCCTCCTTGTTTCTTTACTGCTTATTATTATCTATTATATCTAGTCAATTGCTCTATCTATGTTTCTTTTTTTGTCTTACTAAGCTCTCTAACTCTTTACCTATAGATGGTTCTCACTAGGCAAGCCGCATGTTTAAGCAACAACCCACCCTCCGTTCCAGCACCTGAACCTATACCTGCCCCTGAGCCCGCACCTGAACCCGCTGCACCTGAACCTGCTCCTGCACTAGCGCCTGAGGAAGATGAACCCATGGAAGCAGAAGGGGAAGATGCTGAGACTGATGAAGTGCAAGCCGAGGGAGATGATGGTCAAGCTGGACAAGGAGATGCACCTGCAGCTGGAGTTGTTCCACCGCCACCGCTGCAGCCAGAGATATGGACCGTGAGGGTTCACCAGACTCGCGGACTCTGCTACTTCGCCAAGATGCTTCGCATGCTTTTTCACCGCCTTCACATGTTAGTGGAGATCGAGTATGTGGGAGTTTATAGGACTCACCCGAGGTACCCAGATGAGTGGATCGTGTCAGCACACATACGCGCACCTGACTATGAGCATGGAGGGACAGTGGATGCATCCGTGCACCGTGCCTTAGCAACCAGAGCTACCTTCGAGGCTGGGATCAGTGACGCAGCTAGTCAGGCTCTTTTTGTGTTGTGCCACCACGGAGGAGCTACCTTGGATGACTCTCCCTAGAGGTACTTCCCTCGACGACCTAAAGGGGAGATGAGGAGCGTCATTGTTGGAGTGCAGAACCTTCTGCACACTCGGATGGTTGCTTAGGTTGGACCTAGTGCCGCACTTCACACTCAGATGGAGCACACTGTGGAGGAGCTACAGCTAGTCCGCAATCAGCTGAAAGCCACCAGGAGGGAGAATGAAGCACTTAGAGCTACACTTCACGGAGTAGATCCAGCTGCCCAGGCGTAAGACACTAAAGACCATTGGATTGCGCACTCACCACCCCGCAAGAGGACTAACCACGTCCTCAGCACCCCACCACCACTGTCCTACCTTAGGAGGATGTCCTATGTTAGTAGAGTTACACTAGAGTCGTTAGTGGTCGAGCCGTTTGAGAGTCGTGTGTCGTGCTTTTTCTTTTAGTGGTGTGCTTGAGATACTTGTTATTATGATATTGGTGTGATTTGGTTCTTTGTAATGACTGCGATGTGTTGTGGAGTGATTGCCACAATGACATCTATTGGGGTTAATAATAATTAGCGTTGGGTCATATATCTTGGGGATCTTCAGCTTACTACTGTTTATCTTGTCTATCGTGTTTGTCACCCTTATCATTATCATTTGTATCTATCATACCTTTATCGCTTTCTGCTTTATCGATCATACCTATCATATTCGTGATATCTATGCCTTGATCATATCTATCTATCTTAACCTTTGGATTACACCATGACCTTGCTTTTATATTTATTAGAGTAATTATTCTAGAGCTGTTTTTAGTTTTTTTTATATGGTAATAACTCTATCTCATTAGGATGTGGTCTTTCACTATATCCTTGCTACCTTTGTTCCATGAATCAGATTCCGTATGCCTTATACACTTTCTTTATCTATTTTCCTCCAAGCAAATGAACGCTGGAGGCAGAGGCAAAGGCAAAGATAGGGGCAGAGGAAGAGGCAGAGGTCAGGCTCCAAATGGCAATCCTTTGCCACCTCCACCACCACCACAGTTCCACGTGACGGAGCTCTTGGCCATGCAGACTCAGATCTTGCAAGGAATTGCAACAACCATGGCCAACATTCAGGCTCAGCAGAATCAGTCGCCACCACCACCTCCACCTCAGCCAAGGGACAAGCACAGAGAGTTCATGAGCCACAAGCCCCCTACTTACTCCCACTCTGCTGATCCACTTCAGGTTGATGATTGGCTCAAGGCAGTTGAGAAGATGCTGGATATTGCTCAGTGCAATAACAGAGAGAAAGTCATGTATGCTTCAGGCAGGCTTGAGGGATCTGCAACTGATTGGTGGGACTCATACACTAGAGCTCATGCTAATCCTGCCACCATTACTTGGTTAGAGTTCAAGAATCACTTCCGGTCTCATCATATTCCAGCGGGAGTGATCAAGCTCAAGAAGAAGGAGTTCCTCAGACTAAAACAAGGCAATATGACTGTGAGTGAGTACCGTGACAAATTTATTCAGCTGTCGCGGTATGCCCCAGAGGATGTGGCTGATGATGAGAAGAAGCAGGAGTTGTTCTTGGAGGGTCTGAATGGAGGACTGTAGTATCAGCTGGTCGCTCACACTTTCCCTACTTTCCAGCAGATGGTGGACAAGGCACTTGTTGTGGAGCACAAGCGTCGTGAGCTGGATGAGAGGAAGAGGAAGTTCAACAGCACAGGGCAGTCTAGCAGCAACACTCACCCCCGCTTACCCATGCCACAGGGATCTCAGCAGCGCCCTGGGATGCAGCAAGGGCAGGGTCAGTTTCAGCACCCTAACCAGATTCAGGGTCAGTACCAGCACCCAAATCAGGTAGGCCAACGCCCCAACTTCACTCAGAACTGCCAGAACCTGCTAGTGGGTCCTCATATGAAGACCAATGCTCCAAGCACTCCTGTTGGGAAGGGGTGTTTCCATTGTGGTGAGACAGGTCACTTCACCAATGCTTGCCCCAAGAAGTCTGCACAGAATGCTTCAGGATAGTTCAACAATAATGGGCAGAGGCAGAACCTGCAGTAGCAAGTGCGCAATGGAAACCAGAACCAGCAGGCCAATAGAGGACAAAAAAACTATAATCGTGGGAGAGTGAACCATGTGTCTGCAGAGAGTGCTCAGGAAGCTCAAGATGTGGTGCTTGGTATGTTCCTTGTCAACTCAACCCCCGCTTCAGTTTTATTTGACTCCGGTGCATCACATTCTTTTATTACTGCTCAATATGTAGCCCAACATATTATACCCATGTGTCCCATGCCAAAACCCATGCTAGTTAGTTCACCTGGTGGAGGTATGAAAGCTGCTTATATATGTCCTAGAGTAAATCTGAAAATAATGGGGGTAGACTTTCCTGCCAAGCTAATTGTTTTGGACTCAAGCGGGATCGATGTGATACTTGGGATGGATTGGTTGGGTGGTTGTAATGGAGTAATTCACTGTGCCAAGAGATCAGTACTTCTAACAAGCCATAAGGAGTTAGAACTGAATTTGTTGCAACACTACCATCAGCAGCAGACTATGTGGTTAATCAACTAGAAGGCACCAAACTGGACGATATCAGAGTTGTGTGCGAGTTTCCGGATGTCTTTCCTGATGATTTTCCAGGTATGCCGCCTGATCGAGATATTGAATTTGTTATTGAGCTTTTACCTGGAACTGCACCCATATCTAAGAGACCTTATAGAATGGCTGTTAATGAACTAGAAGAACTAAAGAAACAACTAAATGAATTACTGGATAAAGATTCTATTCATCCTAGTTCTTCACCTTGGGGTGCACCCATTATATTTGTGGAGAAGAAAGATGGCACTTAGAGGATGTGTGTGGATTATAGATCACTTAATGAGGTAACAATCAAGAATAAATATCCCTTGCCTCGCATTGAAGATTTGTTTGATCAGTTAAGAGGGGCCGTAGTATTCTCTAAGATTGATTTGAGGTCAGGTTACCATCAACTAAAAATCAGACCTTCTAATATTGAGAAAACAGCTTTCACTACCAGTATGGGTTATATGAGTATACAGTTGTGTCTTTTGGGTTGACAAATGCTCCAGCTTACTTTATGTACTTGATGAATAAAGTCTTTATGGAGTATCTGGATCAATTTGTGGTAGTATTTATTGATGATATTCCGGTGTATTCCAAGAATGAGAAAGAGCATGAGGAACGTCTGAGATTGGTATTGCAGAAATTGAGGGAAAATCAGTTGTATGCTAAGTTGAGCAAGTGTAAGTTCTGGTTGAATGAAGTGGCTTTTCTTGGTCATGTTATCACTGATGGAGGTATTGCAGTGGATCCAGGGAAGGTCAGGGATGTGTTGAAATTGGGAACCACCTCAGACTGTGTTAGAGATCCGGAGTTTCTTAGGACTCGCTAGATATTATCGTAGATTCATAGAGAATTTCTCCAAGATTGCTAAACATCTTACAACACTTCTGGAGAAAGGGAAAGAATTCAAGTGGTCAGATGCCTATCAGAACAGCTTTGAGCAATTAAAAAAATGACCGACTAGCGCACCAGTGCTAGCTATGCCAGATATTCACAAGAATTTTGATATATATTGTGATATCTCTCGTCAGGGTCTGGGTTGTGTGCTTATGCAGGAAGGCAAGGTTATAGCTTATGCTTCAAGGCAGTTGAGAAAACATGAGCAGAATTATTGAACACATGATCTGGAACTGGCAGCTGTGGTACATGCAATCAAGATCTGGAGGCACTATGTTCTGGGAAACAGGTGTGAGATTTACACCGATCATAAGAGTTTGAAATACATCTTCACTCAGAATGATCTTAACCTCAGACACCGCAGATGGTTGGAGCTGATCAAGGATTATGGTTTGGGTATTAATCACCATCCAGGAAAGGCAAATGTTGTGGCAGATGCTTTGAGTCGAAAAAGTCATGCTAATGTGGTGCTTGCATATCCTTTGGAGTTGTGCAGAGAATTCGAGCGACTCAACCTTGGGATAGTGTGCCACACAGAAGGGGTAACTCTAGAAGTGGAATCTACCCTGGAGCAGGATATCAGGAAGGGCTAGCTTGAGGATGAGAAAATGAAAGAGATTAGAGGGCTTATGAAAGAAGGCAAGGCTCCCGACTTCATAGAAGATGCTCAAGGTACAATCTGGTTCAAGAAGAGGTTGTGTGTGCCAGACATAGAGGCAATCAGGACAACAATCTTGAGAGAAGCCCATGATTCAGCTTATTCGATCCATCTAGGCAGCACCAAGAAGTACCAAGATCTGAAACAGTTGTATTGGTGGTATGGCATGAAGCGAGATGTGGCTGCACACGTGGCCTTGTGTGATATTTGTCAGAGGGTGAAGGCAGAACATCAGAGGCCAGCTGGGTTGCTTCAGCCGTTGCAGATTCTAGAGTGGAAGTGGGAAGAAATCAACATGGATTTTATTGTGGGGTTGCCTCGCACTCGAGATGGATATGATTCTATATGGGTAATTGTGGATCGGCTGACTAAAGTGGCTCACTTTATTCCTGTGAGGACTCTTACACGAGCGCCAAGCTGGCAGAGCTGTATATGTCAAGGATTGTGTGTTTGCATGGTGTGCCTAACAAGATAGTGTCAGATAGAGGTACTCAGTTCACCTCTCTCTTTTGGCAGAAATTACATGAGAATATGGACACACGATTAAATTTCAGTTCAGCTTATCATCCTCAGACTGATGGTCAGACAGAGAGGATCAACGAGATATTGGAAGACATATTAAGAGCTTGTGCCTTGAAGTATAGGTCTAGTTGCGACAAGAGTTTGTCGTATGCTGAGTTCTCTTACAACAACAGCTTTTAGGCGAGTCTCAAGATGTCACCATTCGAAGCCTTGTATGGCAGAAAGTGCAGAACATCCTTGCGTTGGAGTGAAATAGGTGAAAGTTAAGTGTTTGGTCCAGAAATCCTAAAAGATGCAGAACAGAAAGTTCAGATCATTAAAGGGAACCTAAGGATAGCACAGTCCAGGCAGAAAAGTTATGCGGACACCAGACGTCGAGAATTGGAATTTGAAGTTGGTGACTATGTCTATTTGAAGGTTTCACCTATTCGCGGTCTTCGTAGGTTCAAAGTCAAGCGAAAGTTGTCACCTAGGTACATTGGACCGTTCCAGGTACTCGAGAGAAGAGGAGAAGTAGCATATCAGTTGGAGTTGCCTGCTCGACTCTCAGATGTGCATGATGTATTCTATATCTCTCAGCTGAAGAAGTGCTTGTGTGTGCGTGAAGAACAGTTGCCCATGGATGAGCTCAATGTGCTGGATGATCTAACTTACACTGAGTATCCCACCAGAACCATAGAGATAGTAGAAAGAATCACCAGGAGTAAAATCATCCAGATGTGCAAAGTTTAGTGGAGTCATCATTCAGAAGAAGAAGCAACTAGGGAACGAGAGGATGAATTGAGGGCAGAATTTTCCCAACTTTTCTCTAATCCATCCGAATCTCGAGGACGCGATTCAATTTAAGGGGGTAGGTTTGTAACACCCTAATTTTGGCTTACAGAAGTTCCTAGTTTAGTTTTATAATTTTCAGACTTCATTAGGATTATTTTAGATTATTGAAAACCCACCATAGGCTTAAACTTGAAATGCTGCATTCATGCTGGTGCATATTTTATTTTTGTTTGAGTGTGCTTGAGCCCTAGAATCCTTCCAGAATTTTTCTTGAATTTTTCTGGGATTTATTCTAATTTCTATGAATTTATTTTTTTCCTCCCTTCCTTTTTTTTTCCTTCTTGGGCCAAACCGGCCCAAACCGGCTCAGCCGGCGCCCCCTCCTCCTTCCCCCACTAACGGGCGGGGCCCGCCCGTCATCTCCCTCCTCCAGCCGGGTCCGGATCGGACCCGAGCTACCACCACCACCTCGGGGCCCACGGCCCGCACGCCGAGGCCAGCTCGGCCGCGGGCGCGTGCCCTCCCCACTTTACCCCGCGGGTCCCGGTCTCCGAGCTGCACGCCGCTTCTTCCACCCGTGTCAGCCTCGCGCACGTGCGCCGCCGCCCGTGCTCGCCGCCACGCCCCGCTGTCGGTCCGCCGCTCCAGTGGCCCTCCGGCCGCGTCGTCCCCTGCTCAAGCTTCGCGGTGAGCTGCCGCTCCTTTTCTGCTCCGTATTGGCCGGTTTCCGCGTCTCCTATCGACCGCTCCACCTCGCCGCCGTGGGCGCCACTCCAACCCCCCCAGAGGCCCGTGCTTGGTTCCTCGTGCCGCCCTCTCTCTCCCACTGGTCTTCGCGCAATTGTTGGCGCACCGGAGTGCCGATTGGGCTTTACTCCAGCGAGCCCTAGCCGCGGGCATGGCAGCGCCGCAGTGCTCCGGCGTCCCGCCGCCGGCTGCCCCCGCCCCACTGAGCATAGCCGTCGGCTGGAGATCCGACGGCGCAGATCCGTTTCCCTCCGGTCAAACCCAGACAGTCGCCGGTCAGCCCTACTATTTTGCATAAAAGCCCCTGCTTTTCCCCAAAATCAATCCACCATCCACCCTAGTTCAAAACTATTTTTGTTTAGGTCCTTCTCTTGCAGTAAACCCCCTGGACTTTTCTAAAATAGAACCCACCATCCTTAGCTTAGGTTTTTGCGCTTTAGCCGTCATGTTTTTATATAAAATTACATTTTAGGTCCTAGTTTCTTTCTGTCTAGCCCTTGTAGTTAGTTTTTCTCGCGTTTAAGTCCCTTGTATGCATTAAATTGATGGGATCCTATTATCCTTATTGTTTGTCCTTGTCCTTGCAAAGCCGGTTTTTACTAAATATTTTGGGTTAGAATTGCTTAGTCGCTAGACTATGGTTCGGGTGGTTTATGAAAATGATACTTGATACATGAACTACTTTCTTTTGGAACTATTGAGATGCTTATGAAAATATTGTTTAACTTAAAACATGGAGAACCACTTGGAAAAACAGTGCAACCACAATGTTATATGGCTCTGACCCTAGCTGATTAATTAGATATGTGGTTGCCTGATGGCCTTACCGAAAGGGTAAGGAGGGGGTCGGTGATTGGGGTATAGCCCGGTCCTCTTGGGATAGCAGCCTTTGCTAAGGTGCTGCCCATTAGGGAGGGTTATGGTTCACGCCGCTGCCGAAACTCTAGCGGGCTATTAGTTTTCTGCATGCCCTTGCCACTCACCTTGGAAGTGTTTAAGAGGCTAGCTACCTCGGGCAAGACGGGAGACATGAATTGTGGGTAAAGTGTGCAACCTCTGTAGAGTGTAAAACTGATATATCAGCCGTGCGCACGGTCAAGAGCGGCTCGGACCCTCACATGAACCCTTTTAAATTGAACTTGTGTTTTATTTCAGTTATTTACTATTTTCAAGCTTATTTATTACTCAGTTACTTTTGTTTTCAGAAATGTGGGCAATATTCATTCATGACTTAGTAAATAGATTGTTTAATGTTCAACTGTTATTTAAAATGCTTACCGCTTTATTCTGCTAGCCTTATTCTTTGATTAAGCCATGCATGTCATTTATTTCCCAATATACTTGCTGAGTACCAACCAAAAGTGTATTCACTCGTGCTAAACAATGCTGCTCAGAACAAGATCAGTTTGAGGAGTTTCCAGAGGATATCCAGGAGTTCTAGGCATACGTTCCCCCAGTTAACTTCGTATGGAGTTTCGGTCGTCCGCTGCAAGAATAAATGCGTGTTGAGACGCTTATTTATTTATATTCATGACTCTGGTTTGGTTTGTAATAAATGACCAAGGTACTTTATGATATTGCTTTTGTTATTCACTTTTGTCGTCATATGTGTGTAATTTTAATCCTGGCGCACATATGATTTATATGCTCAATTTTCTACTTCAAAATCGGGTGTGACAGAATTGGACAGAAATGGACAGAATTAGCAAAAAGCTTGAGTCAATTGTCACACCCGATTTTGAAGTAGAAAATCGAGCATATAAATCATATGTGCAGCAGGATCAAAATTACACACATATGATGACAATAGTGAATAACAGAAGTAATGTCATAAAGTACCATAGTCATTTATTACAAACCAAACCAGAGTCATGAGTATAAATAAATAAGCGTCATAATATCGCATTTATTCTCGCAGCGGATGACCGAAACTCCACAGGTAGTTGACTGGGGGAACATACGCCTAGAACTTCTGGATATCCTCTGGAAACTCCTCAAACTGATCTTGTTCTGAGCATCGTTGTTTAGCAAGAGTGAGTACACTTATGGTTGGTACTCAGCAAGTATATTCGGAAATAAATAACATGCAAGGCTTAATCAAGGAGGCTGGCTAAATAAAGCGGTAAGCATTTTAAATAACAATTGAACATTAAACAATATATTTACTAAGCCATGAGTGAATATTGCCCACGTTTATGAAAACAAAAGGAACTGAGTAATAAATAAGCTTGAAAACAGTAAATGACTGAAATAAAACACAAGTTCAATTTAAAAGAGTTCATGTGAGGGTCCGAGCCACTCTTGACTCTGAGCACAGCTGATATATCAGTTTTACACTCTGCGGAGATTGTACACTTTACCCACAAGTCGCGTAAAAGTTCAAAAGAACTTTGGACCCAACCATGTTGTGCATGCCAGGCACAATACCACACTTCCGAGGTGTGATTGCATAGGGACGCTATGAGGCCTTTACAAAGACTTCCTAACTAGTAGTAGCCTGCTAAGGTTTCAGCCGCTAGGCGAGTGCACCCTCCCCCAAAGCGAGTGTACCCCGTAGGCGTACCAACCCCTTTGGCAGGCTGAGTACCCCTCATAAACCTAGTCCCCCCTCTTGCGCCTTTCGGTAAGCTACTAACAAGCTAGAGAAATCTAATTAATTAGCCAAGACCAGAGCCATGTTGTTCTTGTGGTTGCACTGTTTTCCCAGGTGGTTGCTCCATGGTTTTTAAGTTAAACAATATTTCATAAACCATCTTAGTAGTTCCAAAAAAATGTAGTTCATGTATCAAGAATCATTTTCATAAACCACCCGAAACCGTAATTTAGCAACTAAGCAATTCTAACCCAAAGCATTAAGTAAAAACTCGGCTTTGCAAGGACAAGGATAATCAATAAGGATAAAAGGACCCCATCAATTTAATGCATGCAAACGAATAAATATTAAAGGTTATTTGGACAGAAGTATGATCAAGGAATATACTTGCCTTCGGTCTCTTGCTGCTGCTTAGTCAACTCGAAGTCTTGTTCTTGAAAGTTCTCGAACGGCTCCTTGTCTACACGTCACGTTCAAGCAAAGCAATACAAGTACATACAAGCAAACACATGGAAACAAATTAAAATAGTACACCAATTATAAAAAACAGACACAAAAATCTTAAAAACTAGTTCTACGCGTTACAACTATCAAAACGGTACTAAAAGCGCTTATAACGGGTTTAAAACGGTTAAGATACGCTAAAAACAGCTCTGCAGGGACTTAAATGCAAGAAAAACTAGCTAAAAGGACTAAACAGAAAGAAACTAGGACCTAAAATGTAATTTTATATAAAAACCTAAAGGCTTTTCTGCAAAAATGCCACAGCTGACCGACGGGGCTAGGGTTTGACACGATTAGGGCTGTCCGCTGCCGATCCAACGGCTGACGGCGGCCGACGGGGCGAGCGGTGGCGGGCGGCGGCGTCGCTAGGGCTGCGCGGTGGGGACTTGCCGGAGTGCACCCGATCAGGCGCTCCGGTGCGCCAAAAAAATTCGCAGGCGAGCCGGGGAGGGAGAGCGTGGCACGGGGAACACAACAGGATAGCTGGGGGGACCAGGGCGACGCTGACGGCGGTTGGCGACGAAGGTCCGTGGCGGCGGGTGCCGGCGAGCGCCGCGCGCGCTAGGACTGTGGAGGCGAGGAGCAACGAGGTCGGGGAGCTTCCCCAGCTCACCGGGAAGCGGAAGGCGACGTCGAAGCAGGCGGAGGAGCAGCGGCCGGGGAGATCGACGGCGGCGGGGCGAGCATGAGCTAGGGCAGCGGCGCACGTGCGCGTGGCAGGCTAAGCGGGCGAAAAGGTGGCGTGGGCGTGTAGGGGCCATGCGGTGCGGGGTAAAGAGGGGGCTCGGTTGGGTGGCCGCGCTCGAGTCGGCGTCCGCGCCCGTGGGCCTGGCGGTGGCGGCGGCTCGGGTCCGAGCCGGACCCGTCCTGAGGAAGGGGATGACAGGCGGGCCCCGCCCGTCACTGGGGGAAAGAGGAGGGGGCGCCGGCTGGGCCGGTTTGGGCCAAAAAGAAAAAGGAGGGAGGGGAGAAGAAAAAGGAAGCGGGACGGCGGGGAAAAGAAGAAAAGGAGGCCGGCGGCCCGGGGGAGAAAAAGGAAAAGAAGAAAAAGGAAAAAGGATTAAGAGAAAAGAAAAGAAATATTTCTGGCATCCAAAAAACAAATAAATTCATAGAAATTAGAATAAATTCTACAAAAAATGTGGGAAAAATTCTGTGAAGCTCTAGAGGTCAAGCACACTCAAAAAAAAATATGCACAAAAAATAAAATAAAATATGCACAAGCATGAATGCAACAATTCAATTTGAAGCCTAAGATAGATTTTAAGAATTGCAAAATTAATTCCTATTGAAGCCTGAAAAATATAGAACTAAGCTAAATTGTTTTGGAAGCAAATTTTAGGGTGTTACAAATCTACCCCCCTTAAAATGAATCTCGTCCTCGAGATTCGGATGGATTTGAGAAAAGTTGGGGAAATTCTGCCTTCAGTTCGTCCTCTCGTTCCCAAGTCGCCTCATCTTCTGAGTGATGACTCCACTGAACCTTACACATCTTGATGACTTTACTCCTGGTGATTCTTTCTGCTGTCTCTATGATTCTGGTGGGATACTCAGTGTAAGTCAGATCATCCTGCACATTGAGTTCATCCATAGGCAACTGTTTCTCAGGCACTCGCAAGCACTTCTTCAGCTGAGAGATATGGAATACATCATGCACATCTGAGATACGAGCCGACAACTCTAACCGATATGCTACTTCTCCTCTTCTCTCGAGTACCTGAAACGGTTCAATGTACTTAGGTGACAGCTTTCCCTTGACTTTGAACCTGCGAAGGCCTCGAATAGGCGAAACCTTCAAATAGACATAGTCACCAACTTCAAATTCTAAATCTCGACGTCTGGTGTCCGCATAGCTTTTCTGCTTGGACTGTGCTGTCCTCAGGTTCTCTCTAATGATCTGAACTTGTTGTTCTGCATCTTTCAGGATTTTTGGACCAAACACTTGACTTTCACCTGTTTCACTCCAATGCAAGGGAGTTCTGCACTTCCTGCCATACAAGGCTTCGAATGGTGACATCTTGAGACTTCCTTGAAAACTGTTATTGTAAGAGAACTCGGCATACGGCAGACTCTTATCCCAAATCTTTCCATACTTCAGAGCATAAGCCCTCAACATATCTTCCAGAATCTGATTGATCCTCTCTGTCTAGCCATCGGTTTGGGGGTGGTACGCTGAACTGAAATTTAACTGTGTATCCATGCTCTCATGTAGCTTCTGCCAGAAACGGGAAGTGAACTGAGTACCTCTGTCCTGGACTATCTTCTTAGGCACAGCATGTAAACACACAATCCTCGACATATACAGCTCTGCTAGTCTGGCATTGGAGTAAGTGGTCTTCACAGGGATAAAGTGGGCTACTTTGGTCAGACGATCCACGATCACCCATATAGAATCATAACCGCTCTGAGTTTGGGGCAATCCCACAATAAAGTCCATGCTGATTTCTTCCCACTTCCATACAGGAACCTGCAATGGCTGAAGTAACCCAGCTGATGTTCTGCCTTGACCCTCTAACAGATATCATACAAAGCCACGTGTGTAGCCACATCTCGCTTCATGCCATACCACCAATACAACTGTTCAAGATCTTGATACATCTTGGTGCTGCTCGGATGGATTGAATAAGCTGAATCATGGGCTTCTCTCAAGATTGTTGTCCTGATTGCCTCTATGTCTGGCACACACAACCTCTTCTTGAACTCTATTGTACCTTGAGCATCTTCTGTGAAGTCGGGAGCCTTGCCTTCTTTCATAAGCTCTCTGATCTCTTTCGTTTTCTCATCCTCAAGATGGCCCTTCCTGATATCCTGTTCCAGTGTAGATTCCACTTCTAGAGTCACCCCTTCTGTGTGGCACACTATCCACAGGTTGAGTCGCTCAAATTCTCTACACAACTCCAAAGGATATGCAAGCACCACATTAACATGACTCTTCCTGCTCAAAGCATCTGCCACAACATTTGCCTTTCCTGTATGGTAATTAATACCCATGTCATAATCCTTGATCAGCTCCAACCATCTGCGGTGTCTAAGGTTAAGATCATTCTAAGTGAAGATGTATTTTAGACTCTTATGATCGGTGTAAATCTCACATCTGTTTCCCAAAACATAGTGCCTCCAGATCTTGAGTGCATGTACTACAGCTGCCAGTTCCAGATCATGTGTTGGATAATTCTGCTCATGTTTCCTCAACTGCCTTGAGGCATAAGCTATAACTCTGCCTTCCTGCATAAGCACACAACCCAGACCCTGACGAGAAGCATCACAATAGATATCAAAATTCTTGTGAATATCTGGCATAGCTAGCACTGGTGCAGTCGTCAGTCGCTTCTTTAATTCCCCAAAGCTATTCTAACTGGCATCTGACCACTTGAATTCTTTCCCTTTCTCCAGAAGTGCTGTAAGAGGTTTAGCAATCTTGGAGAAATTCTCAATGAATCTGCGATAATATCTAGCAAGTCCTAAGAAACTCCAGATCTTTTACACAGTCTGAGGTGGTTCCCAATTCAACACATCCCTAATCTTCCCTGGATCCACTTCATTCAACCAAAACTCACACTTGCTCAACTTGGCATATAGCTGATTTTCCCTCAATTTCTGCAATACCAATCTCAGATGTTCCTCATGCTCTTCCTCATTCTTGGAATACACCAGAATATCATCAATAAATACTACCACAAATTTATCCATACTCCATAAAGACTTTATTCATCAAGTACATAAAGTAAGCTGGAGCATTGGTCAACCCGAAAGACATAACTGTATACTCATATAACCCATACCTGGTAGTGAGGGTTGTTTTCTCAATATCAGATGGTCGGATTTTCAGTTGATGGTAACCTGATCTCAAATCAAGCTTAGAGAATACTTTGTCCCCTCTTAACTGATCAAATAAATCTTCAATGCGCGGTAAGGGATATTTATTCTTAATTGTTACCTCATTAAGTGATCTATAATCCACACACATCCTTTGATTACCATCTTTCTTCTACACAAATATAACAGGTGCACCCCAAGGTGAAGAACTAGGAAGAATAAAATCCTTATCCAGCAATTCTTTTAGTTGTTTTTTAAGTTCTTCTAATTCATTAATAGCCATTCTATAAGGTCTCTTAGATATGGGTGCAGTTCCAGGTAAAAGCTCAATAACAAATTCAATATCTCGATCAGCTGGCATACCTAGCAAATCATCAGAAAAGACATCCGGAAACTCACATACAATTCTGATATCCTCAAGTCTGGTGCCTTCTAGTTGATTAACCACACAATATGCTGCTAAGGCAAGGTTGCAACAAACTCAATTCTATCCCCGTGCGGGCTAGTCAGAAGCATTGACCTCTCGGCACACTGGATCACCCCATCACATTTTCTCAACCAATCCATACCAAGAATCACATCGATCCCATTTGAGTCCAGGACTATCAAGTTAGCTAGAAAAGTTATCCCCAGAATTTTTAGACTCACTCTAGGACATATGTAAACAGCTTGCATTCCTCCACCAGGTGAACTAACTATCGTAGGGTATGCTATGTTTTGCTACATATTGAGCAGTAATAAAAGAATGTGATGTACCAGAGTCAAATAAAACTGAAGCGGGGGTTGAGTTGACAAGGAACATACCAAGCACCACATCTTGAGCTTCTTGAGCACTCTCTGCAGACACATGGTTCACTCTCCCATGAGCATAGTTTTGCTGTCCTCTGTTGATCTGCTGGTTCTGGTTTCCATTGCCCACTTGCTGCTGTTGATTCTGCCTCTGCCCATTATTGTTGAACTTTTCTGAAGCATTCTGTGCAGACTTCTTGGGGCAAGCATTGGCGAAGTGACCTGTCTCACCATAATGGAAACACCCCTTCCCAACAGGAGTGCTAGGGGCGCTGGTCTTCATCTGAGGACCCACTGGCAGGTTCTGGCGGTTATGAGTGAAGTTGGGGCGTTGGCCCATCTGATTTGGGCACTGGCAGTGACCGTGAATCTGCTTAGGGCGCTGAAACTGACCCTGCCCTTGCTGCATCCCAAGGCGTTGCTGAGGTCCCTGTGGCATGGGTAAGCGAGGGCGAGTGTTGCTACTAGACTGCCCTGGGCTCATGAACTCTCTGTGCTTGTCCCTTGGCTGAGGTGGAGGTGGTGGTGGCGGCTGGTTCTGCTGAGCCTGAATGTTGGCCATGGTTGTTGCAATTCCTTGCAAGATCTGAGTCTGCATGGCCAAGAGTTGCGTCATGTCGAACTGTGGTGGTGGCGGAGGTGGCGGAGGTGGCGGAGGATTGCCATTTGGAGCCTGACCTCTGCCTCTTCCTCTGCCCCTATCTTTGCCTTTGCCTCTACCTACAGCGTTCATTTGCTTGCAGGAAAATAGATAAAGAAAGTGTATAAGGCATACGGAATCTGATTCACGGAACAAAGGTAGCAAGGATATAGTGAAAGATCACATCCTAATCAGATAAGAGTTATTACCATATAAAAACTAAAAAATAGCTCTAGAATAATTACTCTAATAAATATAAGAGCAAGGTCATGGTCTAATCAATGGATTAAGATAGTTAGATATGATCAAGGCATAGATATCATGAATATGACAGGTATGAGCGATAAAATAGAAAGTGATAAAGGTATGATGGATACAAATGAATATGATAAGGGTGACGAATACGATAGACAAGATAAACAGTAATAAGCTGAAGATTCCCAAGATATATGACCCAACGCTAATTATTATTAACTCAAACCAATGTCATTGTGGCAATCACTCCACAATACACCGCAGTCATTACAAAGAAACAAATCACACCAATATCATAATAACAAGTATCTCAAGCACACCACTAAAAGCAAAGCACGACACACGACTCTCAAATGACTCGACCGACTAGCGACTCTAGAGTAACGCTACTTGCATAGGACATCCTCCTAAGGTAGGACTGTGGTGGTGGGGTGCTGAGGGTCGTGGTTAGTCCTCTTGCGGGGTGGTGAGTGCGCAATCCAATGGTCTTCAGTGTCTTGCGCCTAGGCAGCTGGATCTACTCCATGAAGTGTAGATCTTCCAAACCAAACCAGAGTCATGAGTATAAATAAATAAGCGTCACAATATTGCATTTATTCTCGCAGCGGATGACCGAAACTCCACAGGTAGTTGACTGGGGGAACATATGCCTAGAACTCCTGGATATCCTCTGGAAACTCCTCAAACTGATCTTGCTCTGAGCAGCATTGTTTAGCAAAGTACACTTATGGTTGGTACTTAGCAAGTATATTGGAAAATAAATGACATGCAAGGCTTAATCAAGGAGGCTGGCTAAATAAAGCAGTAAGCATTTTAAATAACAATTAAACATTAAACAACCTATGTACTAAGCCATGAGTGAATATTGCCCACGTTTATGAAAACAAAAGGAACTGAGTAATAAATAAGCTTGAAAACAGTAAATGACTGAAATAAAACACAAGTTCAATTTAAAAGAGTTCATGTGAGGGTCCGAGCCGCTCTTGACCATGAGCATGGCTGATATATCAGTTTTACACTCTGCAGAGGTTGCACACTTTACCCACAAGTCGCGTAAAAGTTCAGAAGAACTTTGAACCCAACCATGCTGTGCGGACCAGGCACAATACCACACTTCCCAGGTGTGATTGCATAGGAACGCTATGAGGCCTTTACAAAGACTCCCTAACCAGTAGTAGCCCGCTAAGGTTTCAGCCGCTAGGCGAGTGCACCCTCCCCCAAAGCGAGTGTACCCCGTAGGCGTACCAACCCCTTTGGCAGGCCGAGTACCCCTCATAAACCTAGTCCCCCCTCTTGTGCCTTTTGGTAAGCTACTAATAAGCTAGAGAAATCTAATTAATTAGCCAAGACCAGAGCCATGTAGTTCTTGTGGTCGCACTGTTTTCCCGGGTGGTCGCTCCATGGTTTTAAAGTTAAACAATATTTCATATACCATCTCAGTAGTTCCAAAAGAAAGTAGTTCATGTATCAAGTATCATTTTCATAAACCACCCGAAACCGTAATTTAGCAACTAAGCAATTCTAACCCAAAACATTAAGTAAAAACCCAGCTTTGCAAGGACAAGGATAATCAATAAGGATAAAAGGACCCGATCAATTTAATGCATGCAAACGAATAAATATTAAAGGTTATTAGGATAGAAGTATGATCAAGGAATATACTTACCTTCGGTCTCTTGCTGCTTCTCAGTCAACTCGAAATCTTGTTCTTGAAAGTTCTCGAACGGCTTTTTGTCTACACGTCACGTTCAAGCAAAGCAATACAAGTACATACAAGCAAACAAATGGAAACAAATTAAAATAGTACACCAATTATAAAAAAACAGACACAAAAAGCTTAAAAACTAGTTCTACACGTTACAACAATCAAAATGGTACTAAAAGCGCTTAAAACGGGTTTAAAACGGTAAAGATACGCTAAAAATAGCTCTTAGGGACTTAAACGCAAGAAAAACTAGCTAAAAGGATTAAACAGAAAGAAACTAGGACCTAAAACGTAATTTTATATAAAAACCTAAGGGCTAACATGCTAAAATGGTAAAAAGGACTGCGAGTTCTGTTTCGAAAAGGTTTAGGGTGTTTTCAGCAAGAAAAATGGACTAAAACAGAAATAGTTTTGAACTGGGGTGGACGGTGGTTGATTTTTTGAAAATACAGGGGCTTTTCTGCAAAAATGCAGCACCTGACCGTCGGGGCTAGGGTTTGACGCGATCAGGGCCGTCCGGTGCCGATCCAACGGCTGACGGCGGCCGGCGGAGGCGGCGGCTCGGGTCCGAGCCGGACCCGTCCTGAGGAAGGGGATGACGGGCGAGCCCCGCCCGTTAGTGGGGGAAAGAGGAGGGGGCGCCGGCTGGGCCGGTTTGGGCCAAAAAGAAAAAGGAGGGACGGGAGAAGAAAAAGGAAACGGGCCGGCGGGGAAAAGAAGAAAAGGAGGCCGACAGCCTGGGGGAGAAAAAGGAAAAGAAGAAAAAGGAAAAAGGATTAAGAGAAAAAAAAAGAGATATTTCTAGCATCCACAAAAACAAATAAATTCATAGAAATTGGAATAAATTCTAGAAAAAATGTGGAAAAAATTCTAGGAAGCTCTAGAGGTCAAGCACACTCAAACAAAAATAAAATATGCACCATCATGAATTCAACAATTCAATTTGAAGCCTAAGATAGATTTTAAGAATTGCAAAATTAATTCCTATTGAAGCCTAAAAAATATAGAACTAAGCTAAATTGTTTTGGAAGCAAATTTTAGGGTGTTACATCAATGCAAGAATCTGGTACATCAGGAACTTCAGAAGATAAGATTCAACAATAGGAAGAAACACATAATACAGATATGGCGGCAGAGGAAGACGGTGATAATACAAGATCAATGCAGGATCCAATGACAATAAAAAATAAAGGAAGATCACCAAATCCGAAGCGTTTCATAACGCTAGTTGAGATGGAAAGACAAAAGATAGACAAAGAAAACAACAAAAAGAAGAAGAAAAGTGAAGCATCAAGTAAGTGTAGACAAAAAACTAATATAGAGACATTAACAATATAGAGACAAAAAACTAATATCTTTTATAAATTTTGAATAATTCATGCAGGTCCAAATGGAAAAAACAAGAAGAAAGCGAAAGGAAATACAATCAGCAAGATTTCACAGAACCAGAGCAAAGGAAAGAAGCAACGAGACCAAAACCAACAAGACATCCATAAGCAATCAGGGGGAAATTAGCCAGAGTAGTTAGTAGTACTAGTAGCAAAGCGTCATTATGCCAACATGGTAGAGTTAATGTGTAACAGACATATATTGAGACTACTCTTATTACAGACTCTGTCTGAGCCAAATATCATATTTCTTATGCTAGAAAATTATGAAAGGATAATAGACATTTTGATGAACTGGTTCTCTGAAGTGATGAAGTAAGCATGTTAGATGGAAGATTTCCTATTCTGTGTCATCACCCGAGTGAAAAATAAAATAAAATGTACATAAATAGGGGAAACAAATATGTGCATTATAAAAAAACAAATTAAGTGATATATGAGACAAATTTGTATCTTGTTGTCAAAAGCGATTACAAGATCCTTCCGACCAGCATTGCGAGAGGAGAACAAAAGATCATTTGCAAATTTAATCCTAATGTTTGCAATGTCCTTCTCGTGAAACAAAGACGTCAAAACAGATCTTGGAGATTCCCAATGTTCTAGAAACATCATTACATACACTCCAGAATCAACACTACAACAAAAGTTGATTGAAAAAATATTTAGAAGTAAGGCCTAGAAAAATAAGTTAAGAATGAATTAACATAAATGATACATGATTGCATGATATGAATTACAACTAAAGATTGATAAAATTACAATGTCCCAGCATATGTAATTATAGATAAGGGTAATTGTAACAGAGATTAAGAGTTGATAAGAAAAGTATAAAACATACTACAAGCTCATTAACTGTAATAATAGGACTAGAAAATTAAGTACATAGTTAAGAAATAACATACTCATTGTCAGCAGAATGTTGAGGGACACAGGGATATATAGCACATCATACTCAGCAAATCCCTTGTCAATACCAACATATTTATCCCACCAGAATATAAAAGATGGAATCTAGCAAAAATAAGATATTAGGAAAGAATTTTTTTACAAATAATAATTAATTTTGAGAAAAGGAAAAAGAACACCACAATATTCTTACAAGCTGCTCTCTCATGTTGACTTGATAATCATCATCTTTCCTGAAGTATGAATCAAGGAAAACAAATTTGCTATCCTTGATATCAACAATAAACAGAGACCAGTGATTCTCATAAAATGTAGGGAAGTAAAGTTGCCAAAAAAATATAAATTAGAGGTTGAAGGGAAAAAAGTCAAATACCTAGGTAGAGCATAAGAAAAAATAAAAACCCAGCAAAAAACAAGTAAAAGAAAAGTACCAAATCAGTTTGAGAGAGAGGCCTAGTCTTCTCCATTTGCTTCATTTGGGTGCTTTAACAGATTGTCCTAAAATAACAAGTAAAACAACATATATAGAGAGTTAAAAAAGCAGCAATCTTAAAGATTTCATGACTACAACTAAAGAGAGAACAAGAAACTTACAGCCACATTGGCGAAAAAGTAGTGGCGCTTGGATGTATCAGGGTGGCCGTTGGGTTTGCAAAACAGATGATAACAAAATGCAACAATGAAAAAATTGTTGACAAATCCACCTTGTTTAAGCGACTCACCAAGAGACCAAAAAGTGCATTTGACACCACCTAATTGAATAGCATCTTCACTGAGAGCATAAGTAAAAAATCAGATTGATAAAGGAAGACAACAAACAAAAAAAGTCAGGTAATTGGTAAACAAAAAACTTACCCACTTGATTTTGAAGAAGCTAAAGAACAAATTGCTTATAGTTCAACAATTCAGACTTGGTAACATGATATTTATTCCTCTCAATAGCAAAATTATGACCGGGATAACGGCTTGGAAATACAGCACGTCTAGGACCATGAACAGGTGCCTTACCACCAGTGGAAGAATTTCTGGCCTTAAAATCTGATCGATTACCAGCAAAATCAGAATCTAAAGAAGATTGAGTTGGATATGCTTGTATTTTAGGTTCAGTACCAAAAGCAGATTTGACTGTTCTGACTTTATTCATTTGAGCATTATACAACAATTCTGATTTTTTGACTATGTCACTGATATTGTCACCCAAGCTTCTAGAACCAGTAATTTGAACTTCAGGAAATTTTACCTATACAGAGGATACCGTATAGAGGATACCATGCAAAAGTAATGTTAAAAAACTATTAAGTAATAACTCCATGAATAAATAAATATAGAAAAAGTGGTACATATATTGAGGTTTATTACAATGTTATCAATATGAACTAGCTGACGACTAGCAGAAATAATAGAAGCTTTCTTAGACAATTTTGGGGTAACTTCAACTTGAGAAAATGGCAGAGTTTCCATAATCAATTCATCCTGGTAATAAGGCACAATAACAAAATAGACATTAGCAAAATGTAAGCAATTCAGGTATCATTAGAAGTCGAAAAATGAAAAAGATAAAATATACAAACGAAACAGCCAACCTCTGGAGATTTAGCAGAACTGGAATTGTAATAATCAGGAGAATCCTAAAAGAAAAATTAAAAGGTAATACATGAATAACTAAATTGATAGGACAAAAATAAGATCTGAAAAAGAAATAAATAGAACAAACATAGCAATGCATACAGAACCTTAGGCACATTGAAGCAACTGCGATGATTTCTTGTAGAGGGAGATAAAGAATTGGGAGCAACATCAGAAATAACCTCAATGGGTATGACATCATTTTCAACTCCATTAGAAATTTTAACTGATCCACGTTTCAAAGAACCAGAAGCATTCTTCACAACATTACTGATATCAGACAATGGATTAGAAATAGAAACATTAGCAGCAACTTTAGAAGTATTGGCAGAAAGTTTGGATTAGGAAGACATTCTACCACACAATCCTCCAGGACCACGTGTAGGGATTGATAAATTAACATAAGAATGAAAATATTTATGGAAAAAACTAAAAGAATTAAATACAGCCAATTTTAAGGAAACAAATATAGTGACCGGAAGCAAAGTAATAATAAACCACAACTAGGAAAAAAACTTACGGCCATGAGGATATCCAGAAGGAGGGAACTGGAACTTGGATTAAGAAGAAACTTTAGAAATGTCAGTGTTACATTTTGAAGGAAAGAAACCAAAAAGAAAATAATATCATATCCAACTTTGATTACAATAAAAAATAAAAACATTGAAAGACAATAATGCAAAGAAAACGAAAGATAACTAACCACTCTTGGAAAAAAAATTCATGATTTTGTCAACATCAATGGTGTTTGGCTGCAAAAACAAATAGTTATATAAAGAAGTAAAATTACATAAGTAGCATCAACCGAAAATGAAGAAAATAAGAAAAGAAGAATACATTGTTTGGAATAGGTTGAACAGTTCTCATCTTCTTATCACGAGTATGATTAACTGTAGGACTATCAGAGATCTGTATATAGGAAAAAAGTAATAAGCATATGAATTATAAAACAACATATAACATAACAAGATGGACAAAATATAAAGAAGCAAAAAACAAGATAAGCAAGAAAAAGAGTAACCTTAATGGTTTTTGAAGGATTGAAACTGGGGGAGGCATTATTGATGAAACCTAAGAAATAAATGAACACGTGAATAATTTTATAGAATATTGATGCATAATAACAAAAAAATGTAAAAGTAAAACCAAGAAAGGAAAATAACATACAACAAGTACCAATAGGGTGAACTGCATCTTCAGGAGCAGATGGAGAAGTAGACTTGTTTTCCATATTACAGTCAACAGGACTTAGATTATAGGTTGAGAGTACCTTGATTTGGGAGAAAGATCTTCAGCTTCACTAGGGTCAGCTTCAGCGATAGTCTTCATAAGATCAATAACAAGATCCCTAGTTCTATGATCAACATCGTATACATGATTGAGAAGTTTTGCGAACAGCTTTTTAATCTCAGCAGGAATATTTGCCAGAGAAGTCAAATCCATATTAACAGTCAAACCAGAATTAAAGGAATGTCTGTCAATCAATTTCAATATATTAACCTTCAAACTGAAAGGTAACTCGCAACCAGATGCTTGATCCATCTTATCGCAAAAATCAGCATCCAACTTAACTATAGGATAAATGTTCTTGTAAAGTGAAAACTACAGAAGAGGAGAAAAAAAAGAAAAAGAACTCATCAAAATGAAAAAAATATGCAGAAGATGAAAATCAACAAACATTAACAAATCAATTTAGAAATTCAAAATGAGTATGAAAAGACAAACCTTTGCATAGCAAGTTGAATCATAATCCAGAATAGGTCGATACACATATACGCCAGGTGATTTCATATCTAAATTAGAATAGAACTTGATCATATCATCTTTCTAGAAAGATAAGCGGGGAATGACATCAGAAACTTGTCTTTGGAGAAAATCAATATGATCAAGGTACATAACCTGTAATATATGAACAAAACAAAAGAACATGATAAGAATAAAAAGAAATTAGACTTTATGTGACAGCAAACATAACAACCATAAAGGTTAAGAAATAACTAACAAGAAGAACAAGAAAAGGATGATACTTATAGCAAGATAATACAAACATCCTCCAAGACATTGGCGACCTTTTGAAGTGTCAGATTTCCCTTTGATGAAAGATTTGATAGCATCGAGCAACCATTTCAGTACAAAACCAGGCCAGTCAAACTCTTTTGCATTAGCGATATCCTCAAACTACCAAAGTACTATGGACTAGGAAACATTGATGAGTTGGGGCATAAGAAGGAATTCAGAGCAACCACCAAGAAACACACAAGGACATCTTCATCACTTATATCAACCTTTTCTTTTAGCTTTTGCAGAAAAGGTGACTTGAGGCATATGATCCAACTGAAACTTTGACAGTACTATAGATTTCCCAAAACTATAATCTCTTGGAAAAGGCTTGGTACCAAGTGGAAGGTCAAGTACAAGATTGACAGAATTCCTAGTGAGAGAGATAACCTTGCCATCAAGAATGATATCACCAGATTTTGAATCAAGAAGTGGTGCAACCCATGTAGCAATTTTTTTTGGTACATGATAATTCTAGAACTGAAGCAGGGATCCAAATCCATAAGAATCAATAATTTTCCTACGTTCAGGTGATAAAGAAGCAATTACAGAAGAAAAAATTGGAGCAGAATATCTATTGAATCCAACTTCAAACTTATTGATGACTTTGGATCTTTTAGGCTGAAAATATATAACCATATTTAAAAATTAAAATTTAAACAAAGAGAGATGCAAAAAAGATACATGATTATAATCAACAGTACAGCAAACAAGTAAAAAGATAAGACCAAAATATAGCATATATAACAAAAAATAGAGATCTGCAGGGAATAAAAATTTAAATGAAAAAAGGTATTGAACAAATGAATGACAAGAACAAGAAATATACAAAAACACATTATGGAATAAGGACTACATAATACAACAAAAAAAGCTATACATAATACAGGAAGAATAGATATGAAGTAAAGAATAAATTGAAGAAGGAATAACCTGATGCTTGGTTGACATAGATAATTCACGCTTCAACTTCTTTATACGCTTGAACCAGAGAAATAAGAAACATATCAATTACAACAAAGAAAGAACATTACAAACTACAAATATGCTAAAGAAAAATACAGTGGATTAAGAAAAAAAATATTATAAATAAAACAACATACATCTCTCATAACTTGTTCAAATAATGCATGATTAAAACTGGAGTCATCGCTATGAGAAGAAGCCTGAAAAACCCATTGAACAAAATAAAAGCTGGTATTAGCTATATTCAACAAATAGCACTAAATAAAAATTTGCATAAAGTATCAGACTCATAGATAGAGTGATAGGTATCAGACTCATTAACACTGGGTAACTGTGAACATTGAACATCTTCAATACTGACATCATCAGACTTAGCACTTGACACATCAACAGTAGGATGGTGCCGTTTACGAGCCATCTAATATAAAGAAAAATCCAAAGAATGCATATAAATAGTTGAAATATAAAAGCAATATAAAAAAAATTATACAAAAAAAAGGTGAATACAAGCTAACTTGAAGCCACCACTCAAAACACCATGCAAAACTACTCAAAACGATTCCTTGTGGCAGGACTGTTATACTGGGGAAACAACTACAGTATTCTAATGTTGCAAGATATGCATATGTCATCGAACCTTCCCCAAAATTAATCAAACATTCCTTGTAGCAGGACTGTTATACTGAGGAAATTTTCAGAACTAGCATGAACAAACACATTTAGAGGTAATTAGCAATCGAACTTAAGCGTGGAAACATGAATTTCAGGCAGTGCCAACATCGAACACCATGAAACTGAAACCGTCCAACCGCATTAGACAACAACGGCATTCAAGTTCAAGCAGGTAGCAGTAAAATTCAGAATCCTAAAGCGCAGCAGCTTACTGTAACCTTTTTGCGGGTTACCTCTAAATGTTTATGATGCACATTAAAGTTCAGTTACAGAAAAAAAAGATGTGAATACAAACAAATTATACAAGCTAAAAAATTAACTTGTGAGAATTATATTAGTTAATAGGATGCACATTAAACAACCAGAAATTACTGTTCGACAGCCACCACTATAACTAGACCCACCATTTCAATGTAAACAGGAATAAAAACATCATGGTACACTACTAAAAATTAATCTCTTATAGATGATTTCCGAAGTTCAAAAAATAATCACTACATCAAATTAAGAACAAAACCCAACCAACAGCAAGCAGAATTAAAAGCTACTCTAGCAGATTTAGACAGAGGTTCATCACCATAGGGAAATAAACCACCAGACAGAGGATCAATCTCATTTTAGACAAAAACTGATCTGATTCATACGCGAAACAAGGTTTGAATACTAAAGCGCTAATACAACAACGAAAAATGGGGATGCGGGCTTGGGGATTCGAACGAAATCTCATCTGATTCCTACAAAACCATAACCTCAACTGATCGAACATACAACTACACCGAAGGGGATTAAATCAACAAACAAAGAGGGGAGTAGCGCGCGAGCAATGGATATAGGATGAAATCTGAACAAATTCCTACACGAAACACAGGAACAAACCATATTCGCAGCTAAACTAACCAAAAACCGGAAGGGGCGTGGTGGAATTCGAACGAAACCTCATCTGATTCCTACAAAACGATAACCTGGCCTGAACAAATCTCATCTGATCGAACATACAACATAACTTGACTAATTAAGCAACAGAATTGGATACAATAAAATGCAAATAATACAAAATAAATATTGCAACTACATAATAAAAATTAATCAGCTAGAGCAAAATCACTAAAACGAAAAAATCAACGCAGTCCAACCAACAGCGAAGGGGAATTACAAAGCTACTGTAACATAGTAATCAAACATATACGCTGGAAATATAAATCGAATCAAACATCAAACAGATGATTCCAACCTCCAAAATCAAACTAAAGCGCCTAAATTAGAGATCATCGATGCAGGGGAGATTATCAACGCAAGTATACTAACAGAAGGGGAGGAGGGAGAGGTTACAATCTACTCTAACAAATTAACCAACCAAAAACAATCCAAAATCAGAAGGCTGATGGAAACCAGCAAATAGAACTAAGGGGATTAAACAACCAAACAAAGAGGGACGAAGAGATTGAGCGCGCGAGAAATCCAAAAAGGGACAAAACTCATCAGATTCCTACGCGAATCAAGGTGCAAACCCTAAGTGCAACACACAACAACAAAAATCGGCAGGGAAAGGGAGAGATGCGAACGAACAGAGCAAACCCTAGAAGAGGGAGAAGAGTCAACTACCTGCAGCTCGAAGACGAAGACCTCGGACACGAAATGGGGAACACACGCTACTCGAAATTCCTACACGAATCAACGTGCAAAACCCTAAGCGCAACACACGGCAACAAAAATCGCCAGGGGAACAGAGAGATTCGAACGAACAAAGCAAACACTAGAACAAGGAGAGAAATCGCCTACCTGGAGCTCGAAGACGAAGATCTTGGAGAAGAAATGAAGAGATGCTGCTCGAAATTCCTACACGAATCAAGGTACAGAACCATAAGCGTGATACAGAGCAACAAAAATTATCAGGGGGCCGAGAGATTTGAAGGAACAGATCAAACCCTAGAAGAAGGGGAGTAATCGCCTCCCTAGAGCTTGAAGACGAAGAACTCGGCGGCGAGAAGAGGAAATGAAGAGGCCCTTCTGGAAACGCATCGGCTTCGGTAGAAAAAGGGGCGCGTTCCCCAAAAATCCAAACAGTGAGCCAATGACAGGTGGGGGGCCACAACACAGGAACACAAACTGACCGAAGCAACCAACAGCACGGGCCCACACGAAAACAAATGGTCCAGATCAATAGCGGGAGCAGATCCGACGAATAACAAATCGAGTGAGGAGAGAGCCGGAAACGCTCGAGCGACGTTTAGATAATCAGTAGCATAGAGATAGAGGATGGCCAACTAAGATTGTCAATTCAAATAGTAAATGTATCTTCGCTTCACCGAGCTGCTATGTGTGCCGCGAGAGAAGAAAAGTTCTAGGTGTCCCTTGCTAAGTTGGGCTCGAGCCAGGACCATGACCATCGGCACGAGGCACCTACGTGAGAATGATGATCATCAGTGGAAATCCCGCTCTTTCGCCTAGCGTGTTCCGCAGCTTTCTTGTTGCAGTTTTATTTTTTAGTTGCTTGGTCCACAAATTCGGGATATATGGAAATTGAATCGGTTTAAATAGAGTTTTGTCTCTTCTCACTATTGCGCCGCCACTTCCATCCCTTGCGCTAGCATGTACCCGATGAATGAGAGAGAAAATCTCCGAAATTCTTCAAAGGCTTTGAGATGATACCCGGGTGAGAGAGAATAAGGTTTTAATTAGAGAGAAGCTTAAGTTTTTCACGTTTTACGGCTAACTCGTGCATGTACCGGCCCGTTATCTTCACCTCCGGTCCCCGCGGCGCGTCGTCATCAACAACGCTAGCTACCAATGTCTTCGAGGCTCTTCTGCTGGTCTTCCACCACGCTATGGGCTATTGGGTACGGCCCGGTATCAGTAACTAGCTGGGCTTGCTTCTTGAGATGGGCTAACAGCAGCCCCGCCGAACGTTATTGGGCCGGCCCTCATTTACTAGGCTTTTCTCTAGCAGATTGCAAATCACGCGGCTCGGCCCGAGAAGAATCATCGCACTACTCGTTCATCGATGTGCAGACCAATATTCTGACGGTCTCTTGTTTTTGCAGCTTTGTACTCCGTGCCTACTGATGCGGGAGATTAGAGAGAGGAGGCGCAGATTTGTATCCTTCTACACGCATACAAGCACAGACACTGTGCAGCAGTGCAGGGTAGGTTCGATGATTAGGGGAGGCGCAGGTTTTGTGTCCTCCTGTGATCCTCTAGTTCTCAGCTGTCGACAGAAAAAAAAAAAGCTTTTGTAGTACGCATCTATTTGCGGCCCAAGCCGTGTACAGCAAACCCTGCACATATGGAAGATCAGAGCAGAGGAAAACATATATGTGGCATTTCGGTTCATCCGACTCCAATGATCCAACCCATCGTTCCACAGAGCAAAGCTAAGGAAAACAGCATAAAGCAAGCAAACAGGAACAGTACAAAACGCAGATGAATCACTTCATCGACTTTTTAACTCTTCAGGAATTTTTGAAGTGTAGATAAATCCTTCGCTTGTGTATGCTCACCTACAGATTCTGAAAGAAGCAATGGACCATAAGGTCCGCTAGCAATCTTAGGTCACGTTATCTGTGATTATACTCCCTCCGTCCGGAGACTGTTCTAAGCACTGTTCGCTTAGAACATTTTAGACATGCTAGTAGTAGTAGAAAATAACCATATTATCCCCGTTAACTATAACAGTTGTGATTGGTTCTCTAGGTCCTTAATAAATGCAAATTCCTGCAAATTCCCTAGATCCTTAATAAATGCAAATACATTGAAACCATAAAAGTAAAAAGAAACATCTGCTTAAACATTTGATCATTTGATTGGCTTCATACTCTTCTCTATGCAATTATTTCTTAGTATTTGATATTGCTTTAATTAGATGGACTTTACTACAATCTAAACGAACAGTCTTCGTAGGACAAAATTTGATGGCTAAACGGACAGTCTTTGATGGACAAAGGGAGTACACTTTATCAGTGCTGATCTGCAGCCGGCAACACAGTACAAAACATTGTTTTTCTTTCCAACTGCAGGAGAAACTAATTGCAGATAGATTTCACTGAAGTTGGTGACCAATCTCATGTGAGCAACGGTGACCAATCCTTGAGACGAGTGATGACAGCATGGGCCATTCACCAAGTCAACAAGTGAAATCCGAAATGAAGAACATCGGAATTAAAATGCACAACACCAACAAATCATTGTACATATGGTGAGCAGTCGTGGTGCACATGAGCGGCTGCCTCTTCGCGCTCATCCTCAATCCAGCTTCTCCAGTTCACCCATTCGCTCAATTATCGCCTGCAAAAGTGAAAGGGGTATTAATTATCATTAATTCATTATCTATGCTTTAACATGAAAGCCCAGAATTGGAATCTTGGGTACGGTACTAAACAGGTGGATCAAGATTATAATACAAGTTGGCTATCACATCTTAGGTTACAAAGTGATTGTGAAACTTGCCACCTAACGAACAACAGATGTCAAAAAAAGTGAAAAATAAACATCATTAGTACTGGGCATGTGCGACAGTACTTAGTCTGTCATGCCACATGCAAAATCGTCAAAACTAAATAAAGTCCATGTGAATGGATGCTGCTATGGTTACAGGTCAAGAAATTATTTACGTATGCTGGTCCAATGCAATAACCTAAGAAATAAAGTCAAAAGCCAGTTCAATGTAACTTTACCAATCAGAGCTGTATCAGATATTCTTACGAGCACCGGAGAACTGATATATGCATTTATCATTCATAGAAGCCAGACAAGCATGAGAGGCAGGTGCTACTAGTTGTGGCAGTACATACGCCAAAAAGAGGGGAAAATAATGTATACCTTTTTGCTTGTTTCTTGCAGCTCTCCAGCAAGAATAAATTCATCTAATATCAGATAAACCTTCAAGATGAAGAGAATAAAAATAAGAATTTGTAGATTCTGAACTTAAATTGCTAAAATTATAAAACCAAAGTTTCTAAAGCAACATTGTATGAATGTATGTTCAGTATGTTCATTGTTTAGTCAGCTGAATTCTGACAGATGTTTTCTTGGCATTTGATTAAAGCTATATGAACATGTGAAACTAATACTTGCGATGCTAAGTAGTGAAACAACAAAAGGCTACATATGTACAGTTTTGATCATGGAAAACAGTGAAGCAGAAAGAGTATAAACAAGTCCACTGGTTAGTCCAATGGCGTGTTTCATTTAATACAAATAAAAGAATCATCAGCATCAAGGATCAAAAGTTCATAACTGTGCCACAAACAAAGAATTCTACAGGGTAAACTAGAAAAAGAACGACCTGTTACCTTGTGAAAATTAAACACTAAATCAAGCTCACAAACATTGCTGAAGAAATGGTCCAATATCTCGACGAACAAGTGAATACATTCCAAGTATGCCAACTCGTTGTCAGTTATGTCCACACAAATTGAAAAAAACAGCCCTGCATATCTTCTGTAGATAACTTTGTGTGTGCGAAACTGCATAAGAAAAATTTCAGATTAGAAGGAGAAAATGAAGCAATTGAATAATTCATGGCCTACATGGATCAGTAAAGGTGCAGCAAATACTTGTCAGAAATTGATTTTATACTTTCCATTTAACATCTATCCACAAGGTAGTATAAAAATAGTAATGTTACTGGGGGTTCAAAACCAAACCTGCTACATGAACAAACGATTTGAACAAACAGGCTCAAAATTACAAAATGGAGATTTCAAAGCCAACCCTGCTACATGAATAAACAATTTGGACCAACAGGCTCATAGGTACAGAATCTATGCCAGTCATTAATAATTCTACTGCTTATATCCAAACACGAGCTTCACATTGGACTGAATATTCCCTGGACTGCATTTTGTTTGCAACAAATCTTCCAACCAGCAATGAAAAGGTTTTATATGTTTTTGCACATGACTTGAATTAAATTTTCATTCTTTTAAATCAGACAGAAGGATAGGATCTGTTTACTCTCCCTCCCGTCCTCTCTCATATTAATATGAAAAATTCTGAAAAGAATGGAAAGTAATTTCACAAGTATATCCCTGTATATACAGCTTGTATTGATGAAGATCTAGTTATAGTTGTTCCATTGGCATTCAACAAATACAATGGTCACTAGTAATAAGACTAGTGGTGAGTCTCAGAGATGATCCTGGACTATCCCAAGTCACACGGTGAACCAACAGACCGATAGGACGTTATGTTAGATAAGCAGGCATACATATCAACAAATCAACTTACTAGGTGACAGCCATAACAGAATTTCCACCACGACCAAAAAGAACATATTCATACAGCATATGGCATTCATTCACTCACATATTCACTCAGATAGTATCAACAACACAAGTCTTTAATTCTTGATTAACAGCTTGTATAATCTGATCAGCTGTTATTGTCACCAATGGAAATGAACCCCCATTTGTTCCTAAACTCGCATTTGGTCCACCTCCCACATGCCACGACCTTGCTAACCATGCTCAATTTCTACCCTAAAAAGAATTCGCAAAGATCCAGGAACCAGAGTTACCTCGACGAAATTGGTGAACTTGGGGTCCCGATTGACGACCAGCCGGTGCACCTGCGGGCCAGCAAGAAACCGAATCAGGAAACCCGAACACAAAATCAAGAATGGGACTGAAAGCAGCTCTGATCCACGCATCTCACCTCGTACTCGACCTTGTGCTTCTCCGAGTCCTCGAGCGGGACGTAGTACTTGGCCAGCCGCGTCTTCCCCTGCCGGTTCTGCAGCAGGATGAACCGGATCTGCACCGCCCCATGCCAAGGAAAAGACGGAAGTTTCAGTCAGATCCGATCCGATTGAAAAATAACCGTGTGGGGATCGCGCGAGCACTCTAATCGATTGGGCGCGAGTTACCATATCGTAATCAGGTCGGAAATCCGGCAAGGTTTTGGGTTGATTCCGCCACCTGCTTGCGCTAGGGGGAGAAACAAGAATCGCTCCGTTTACCCTTTCCCCCTCGCGCTGACGGTCAGATGAGGGAACCCGTCAAGCCGAGGTGCCTCAGCGCCCTCACAGCTCAGAAGTCTGCGGCTGTTGCAGAGGCATCCACGTCTTCTGATTTTAGCATATCCCCCCTTGAGAAAATAAATTTTTCTATGGTTTGCCAAGGCAATCAAACAAGAAAAATGAGCAGAATCGTGAAGTAAAAGATTTTTTAATACACCTTTTCTGGTACTTACAAAATAACACGCCGACAACAAGAATTACAAAAATATTACGTCATCGCTCTATGCTAGCGAGAAAAACAGTTTTAGCTTTGTGATTGCAGAGCAAAAATAAGATCACCCTACAGCCCTACATAAGCGTGAGAGTGTGCAAGCGCCGACCACGTGGCCATGTGCACAAATTCTATATAGTAATATCTTCATATTGCTCATGTGCGGGAGCCAGCGCCGGCTACCAGTGTGCAGCGCCCGGCTGCGGGAGCGTGTGCAGCGGCCGGCTGCGGGTGCGCGGGCAGCGGTCTAAGGGCTGGTGCGAGAGCCCAAGCGCCGCGGCCACCTGCAGAAGCATGTGCGATGGCTGTCTGGGAGACGAGGCGTGGATAGACGGAGCCGGTTGAATGGATAAAGGAGAGAGAATGTGTTGGAAAAAAAATTTGGAAAAGAAATATGAAGGAATATTAAAAAAGAAATATAAGGGTAATATGGATATTTTATCTTTTCTATGTGTTTTAAATAAGCGGAGAAGCCGTTTTGCCAAACGTTTTTTAAAAACGTTTTCAGATCTACAAGAGAAGCCGCTCCACCAGAAAAGCTGGAACCGGAGTGTTTTTGGAAGAGTCGTAGCCCTGCCAAACAGACCCTAAAATGTGAGATCATGCGTCGATAGCTTAACAGCAGGAAGGGTCGTCCAGAGTGTGGTCACACAATACTTATAATGTAGGGGGTTATCGATCATGGCAACACAAATGCCTATATATTAGTATAGATAGATATTACCAACGGTCAGTTAAAATGACGTATAAGTATTATTACACGTCATTGTATTAAAAGGTCTCTATGAGAGATTACAAAAGGAAAGCATTTTTTCTCTAATATGTTTGGCACGTAGATTTCGGTTGGTTCAATATTATTATGTGAGAGAGAATAAGCCGAAAGAAGTCGAAAAAAGCCAAAAGCAAACAAGCCGATCAAGCATATATATATTACTCGTGCATATACCATGTGAAAAACTCACTCTATTTAGTAGGCAAATTCGGCAGATTTCGACTAGTTCAATAATATTTTGTGAGAAAGAATAAGCCGAAAGAAGCCGAAAAAGATAAAAGCAGACAAGCTGAACAGAGTGACTGAGAACTAGTACACACATATGTCTAATAATATCAACCATTTAGTCTTGGTTTCACATTACCGCGGTTGAGAAACTGAGAATAACGGGAGTTAGGAATGCGTATTGATTACGACTTTTCCATGTAGTGATATTTTCCATTTTCACTATTGTGGTAGAGTGACAAAAATGTGTCCCTCCCGTAGCGATGGATATCATTTTCGAAACATGGAGGCGCGGCAAAACATGCTCATTTTACATGGTAATTATGGGACAAAATTTTCGCTCTAAGTGGGTCATATTACTTTTAAAATTTCTTGATATTTTTTACTTACCTGAAAAAAGTATTAAAAAAATTCTGAAGTAAGGCATAGCGTTGTTAATTCCTGATCTATTTTGACACTCTCTTCTTGCTCAATTTATTTACATGAAAGCTTTTGATTGTTGCATATGGTGTGCAGACGTGGTTTCAAAATGCTGCCAAACTACATAACAACATAACGTCCGACTGGAAATATCTCACTGGAAGTGCCTTTTTCAGAAACTCATGTAACTTTAGCAATTAGCATCGGTACGGTAACACTGAATCTGAATGTAACAGTTTCCCAAAAAAAAAAGAACCTAAAATGTAACAGCAGCGAGTTACAAGATGTACTATTAATCAGTTCGTTTGGTGAAAAGAGTAGAAGACGAACATGGCAATAGGTGACAGATAGCAAGACAACATGTAAGTTAGGCAACCGCATATACAAAACCATGTTCGTCCAGTAATTTTTTTTTTGGTGTTGCGAACGATGTCTTAAACCTTGTTCTAGGCAGTCTCTAGTTTATCCACACCCATAATTACCATGTAAAAGAATATTTTTCCCGTCACAAATAAGTCTATAAGTCAGTCCCAAATCAATATATTTGCTTTCACTAGCAGTATTCAGTATAAATATATTATCATAAATAAAAAGAGTTAAATATTGTATGAAAAGGTACCTTTCATAATTAAACGAGTTAGAATTAGGACAAATCGAGATGGACTTAATTAGGACAAGTATTATATGCAAGAGTCTTTGCAAAAGGAAATAAACTATTACAAAATAAGCATACATGCTATGCATTGTCACGCTTCACATGGTTGCTTCTTTCGGGGAAAAAAAACATGTCTAGGTGTGAACATTAAAAGAGAGAGAATCATATATCTTCGACTGTTACCAAATCACATAATTGTTTGTCTGACATGGACAATATTTATGCCTCGCACGTTGCAACCATTCGTGCTGAATTAATTGTTTACCCCCACACACATTTGGATCTCTTCCATTTCACATGAAAAGAGATCAAATTAGAGGATTCGTATGCTGACTAATCAGTGACATTATTGTACTAAAGAAAATATATTATATTCAAAAGTCTTTGCTGAAGCAAATAAAGTGTCACAAGAATAAGTGTTCATGCTATGCATTATACGGCTTCACATGCATGATGGTTGCTATTCTTTCGGGGAAAAATAATATAAGCATGCTTATTGTTCGGTCCGTCCTTTTGAAAATAACAGCAACATTACATCGCATGCCACATACACATATAATCGATCGACAAAGTGTCAACTACTGCATGAAACACATTCGGACAGCTTTAAGCTCCACGGGGTGAAGAAGCAATAATGGAAGACAAGAAGTGGAATCTCTTCCTGAATCCTGACGGGAGGATTAACAATTGAGAGTGCTAACTAAGAATACAAAGGCAATTAATGAAGAGATCATACAAAATCGAAATGGCTTTTTCTTTAATAATATTAGAACAATTAATGAAGATTTGTGTTCCAACTGGACATCTTCACGGTGATGTCGACTCAGACTACAATCTGAATACTCCTAAATAATAGAAAAAAGATCTTTTATGGCTCAGACTCCACACTATATATGGATAGTGGCTAATCCCCTTGGTTACCATCTTACTTTGTCCTTCTGCGACATGGAGATAGCTAACAGTTCAGCAGCTATTCTCAAAAAGACACTGATTTTGTACCCTCTAGCAGGTTACCTATCTATCTATACATCTGTCTTCTCCACTGCCTGTTTGCTTGGCTGCTAGAAAATACAGCAGCACATACATTATTTCTTCTCTGCTGCTCATATTCTACTATATATATGACTATTGTTGTAAATGTATATTGCTGCTTGATTTTGTTACACCCGATTTTGAAATAGAAAATCGAGCATATAAATTATATGTGCGCCAGGATCAAAATTACACACATATGACGACAATAGTGAATAACAGTAGCAATGTCATAAAGTACCATAGTCATTTATTACAAACCAAACCAGAGTCATGAATATAAATAAATAAGCGTCTCAATATCGCATTTATTCTCGCAGCAGACGACCAAAACTCCACAGGTAGCTGACTGGGAGAACATACGCCTAGAACTCCTGGATATCCTCTGGAAACTCCTCAAACTGATTTTGTTCTGAGCAGCGTTGTTTAGCAAGAGTGAGTATAAGTTGGTACTCAGCAAGTATATTAGGAAATAAATGACATGTAAGGCTTAAGCAAGGACAAAGGTTGACTGAATAAAGCGGTAAGTATTTTAAATAATAGTTGAACATTAAATAACCTATTTACTAAGCCATGAGTGAATATTGCCCACATTTATGAAAAACAAAAGTAATTGAATAGTAAATAAGCTTGAAAACAGTAAATAACTGAAAAAAACTTAAGTTCAATTTAAAAGAGTTCATGTGAGTGAGTGGCAGGGATTCACTACGAAATCTTTCCAAGGACCCCCTAACAAGTTAGTATCCCGCTAAGGTTTCAGCCGCTACGTGGGTGAACCTCCCCCAAAGCGAGAGGAGGAGGGGACGGAGAGGGGGCGCAGCTGGTCCGGTCTGGGATGAAAAGAAAAGGAGGGAGGGGGAGAGAGCGGGCCGGCGGGGGAGGAGGAGAGGTCGGCCGGTGGGAGGGAAGAAGGGGTTGGCCGGCGGGGAAGAAGAAGAGGCCGGCGGTCCAGGTAAAAAGAAAAGTAAAAAGAAAAGAAAGAAAAGGAGAAAAAGAGAGAAAATGAAGAAATAGAAAAGAAAAGTGTTTTTGATCTCCATAAAACTGAGAAAATTTGTAGAAAATATAATTTAGTCTAGAAAAATATGAGAAAAATTCTGGGAGGCTCTAGAACAAGAACACAATCAAACAAAAATAACATATGCACCAGCATGAATGCAATAAATCAATTTGAAGCCTATGATAGATTTTAAGTATTGCAAAAATAATTCCTATTGAAGCACGAAAAATATAGAACTAAGCTATATTATTTTGGAAGCAAATGTTAGGATGTTACAGATTTCTTACTATTCTCTGCGCTAGATAAGCGACAGCTATAAGTGCATTGGGATGTCTTAAAACCTTGTTCTAGACAGTCTTGTTTATTCACACCCATAATTACCATGTAAAAGAATGTTTTTCCCGTCACAAATAAGTCTATGTCTGTCCTAAATCAAGATATTTAATTACTTTCACTAGCAGTATTCATTATAAATATTTTATCATAAATAAAAGAGTTAAATATTATATGAAAAAAGTAGCTTTCATAATGAAACCAGTTAGAACTAGGACAATTAGAGAATGACTTAGCACAAATATTATATGCAAGAGTCATTGCAAAAGGAAATAAACTGTTACAAAATAAGCATACATGCTATGCATTGTCACGCTTCACATGGTTGCTTATTTCGTGCAAAAAAAACATATAAACATGTTTAGGTGTGAATATTAAAAGAGGTAGAATCCTATCTTCTGTTGACTGTTACCAAATCACAGAATAGTTTGTCTGACAGGGTCAATATTTGTGCCTTACACGTTACAACCATTCCTTCTGAATTAATTGTTTACCCCCACACACATTTGGATCTCTTCCATTTCACATGAAAGGAGATCAAATTAGAGGATTCGTGTGCTGACTAATCAGTGACACAATTGTACTAAAGAAAATATATTATATTCAAGAGTCTTTGCTAAAGCAATTAAAATATTGTCACAAGAATAAGCATTCATGCTATGCATTGTACCGCTTCACATGCACATATAATCAATCGACAAAGTGTCAACTGCTGCATGAAACACATTCGCAGACATCTTTAAGCTCCACGGGGTGAAGAAGCAATAATGGAAGGCTAGATGTCTGCGAATATAATCAATCTCTTGCTTCCCGAATCCTGATGATAGTATTAAGTGACCATCACTGCCAAAAAACACTATTAGTACCAGCTGCATGGTTGGGTTAGTACCGATCAGGCTGACCGGTACTAACTGGAGCGCCGTTTAGTACCAGTCGCTACGGCCGGTACTAAAGAGGCCACTGTCACCTCGTTATTTTTCACAAGTCAGTGAATTTTTCATACATAAATGCGTGTGCGCAGTCATGAGGATTCGAACCCACGACCTCCGGCCTCACACTCCGGCCTCACACGTAGCTTCCTTACCATCCCACCTATGCATCACATGTGACTGGATGGGAGATGTATTTCTTTTGAAGTAACCCGTGGAGGCTCATGTAGTACCGAACCAAAACACCGGCCGGTACTAAATGTCACGCCGGTGTCTTGGTTCGGTACTAAATGGGCATGCTATTTTAGTACCGGGCTAGAACACCAGCTGGTACTAAAACGCGATATTTAGTACCGGTCAATGTCTTGGTCCAGTACTAAAATAGCTCTAGGGGCTTTCAAATTTGGACCTGGTACTAAAATGGCGTGGGGGCAACTTTAGTACTGAACCAAAATATGTCTGGTACTAACGTGTGGGATGAATGCCCATTTTTCTAGCTGTGCATTGAGAGTGCTAAATAAGAATACAAAAGGCAGATTATTAATGAAGAGATCATAAAAAATCAAAATTGCTTTTTCAATGCAAATATTAGAACAATTAATGAAGATTTAGGTTCCAGTTGGACCTCATGACCTCATTCCATTTATATCCCATATTCCCCCCTATTTTTATGTTCTCTATTTACAACATTCAAACTGCCCCCAAAATGAGTTCAAGACTGTGATTTTTACCTCTGCAGGAACCTATTTCTATTTAGAGGATCCAGGACCGAAAATTCCTAATCCTAACTTCCTAGGGTTTATAATTTGAGCCATCTCAAGCAACAGATCATGGCATGGACAAATATACCTGTAGTAAAACCTCAGTAGCTGGTAGCCAGTAATTCAATGATGCAGATACACAAAAGTTCTACAAATATGTTGCCTCGACACCAATATGCAATTAAATGCAGAAAAGTTGCAATATTAATATGATTGGACATAATTAAGTGCGAAGAAAATTGTTGGGTACACTAACTGTTATTATATAAAATGAAACAAATCCTGGTATAGTAAACAATGGTGTATTTAATTTGTTCAAGATAATCATGAATTATGCATTTATCCATTAGCTTTGACGCGCCTGATTTTGTGCATTATTTCAATTGTTGCATTATGTTTAGTTAGAGGTGGGCTGGCCACCTGCAAAGAAGAAATAGTCACCATGCTGGATGCATTCTTGTCAGTAAACATTATTGGAGTATATTGGAGATGGAGCCTCAACCTTATTATTCTGGTTGGGTAGATGGCTCGAAGACTCCACAATTAAAGAGCTAGCATCAGGCCTACGAACAGTCATGGCAAGTGCCACAATCTGGGAACTTGTGATGTGGGGGGTGTTGATAATTTGGAAGCTCGATGACCCTCTAAAATGCAAATTCTCCTTTGTTTGTGATCTACAAGCATTGTTAGATTCCTAGGAACCATAAACATATTTGACCAGCTTACCCTAGTCTGCATATTCAGCATTGAAAAGTTCAAGTTACTGCACACCTCAAGCCATCAAGCACTCATGCAGGCATTGGGCAAGAGTTGTTAGATTGGTGGCTAAAAGGTTGGGAATTGGTTGCAAAACCAATCAAAAAAGGGTTTGACTCTTTGGTCGTGTTCACAGTTTGGAATATTTTTCTTGAGAGGAACGGTAGGGTCTTGAAAGGAAAGGCATCTCTAGCCTTACTGCTCTTTTAAGGATATCGCCAGGGAGGTGAAGTGTTGGATCATGGCAAGCATGGTGGATCTGTTTTTCTTGGTAACCCCAAATTGCTTGTTTCCTCTTGAATTTGGTGTTTGGTCGGATTTTGATTTTTGCCCACGTTGTAATATTTCCTTTATGTCTTAATTGGTTTGAGGTCATTTCTTGCTTCTTAATGAAAGGCTTTCGCAGGCAAGTTCTCAAAAAAAAAAATGTTTAGTTAGAGGTGGGAATGGACTTAGACCACAACCACTTCAATTATACCAGCCCCGAACTATTAAGCCAAACCAAATTATTGATGGATGCACACACCTAATTAATTCAGATCCTAAACCGTGTGTATGCTCATAATTTTCATTGATATATGGCACACATTTAACTTATTCATGTGTTAGTTGGGATAACTCAATGAAAAGCACATGCGACTACAATGTGCCATACACATGGCCCAATGATGGATGTAGATTATTTAGTTTTAGCCGCGCCGGAGGCATGGAAAGACTACAATCAGAATACTCCTAAATAACAGAAAAAGATCTTTTGTGGCTCAGACTCCACACTATATATCGAGAGTGTCTAATCCCCTTGGTTACCAGCTTACTTTATTTGTCCTTCTGCAAACTGCAGATAGCTAACAGTTCAGCAGCTATTTTCAGGAAGACACTGTGATTTTGTACCCTCTAGCAGGTTCACTGCCGGAAACTGATTGTTTGCCATGTGCCCGAAACTTTGCCGTGTGTAAAAAATCGGGCACACGGCAAACAACCTCTGTGCCATGTGGTAAATTGAAAACACACGGCAAAGATAAAGCACACGGCAAACATCCTCTTTGTCGTGTGTTGCAGGACAAACACACGGCAAAGAATTTGTTTGCCGTGTATCTGGTAACCAACACACGACAAACAACAAGTTTGCCGTGTGCCTGGTCCCCAACATACGGTAATATTTAAACACGTGCTCGGACCGGTCGACGACCGCTAGGAGGAGGGTCGGCCGTTAGTCTTTGCCGTGTTCCTAACAGCGGCACTCGGTAAAGATTGATGTTTGCCGTGTGCGTCCTAGCAGCACACAACAAAATTGTTTTTGCCGTGTGCCTGCTAGCATGGCTTTGGGCAAAAGCGTGGCTTTGCCACATGCTAATGATAGGCACACGACAAAGAAAAAAAAACAACTTCTGCCCTCCAAACTTTTTCTCCACTCCACATACATTACTTGGTACTCCATGTTCCAATTTGGTACATTTCTCGAACTGTTTGCTATATTTAACAAATTTATTGCATTCATTGGTTTTTTTTGTATCAGTCAAATTTGAACTGCAAGTGCATGAAATAATAGAATAAAGTGAGTAAAAAAATTATATTCATTATAGTGAGTCTAGTGTAAGGCCTTATCTAGAAGTTGAAACGAAATTTTGAAAATCGTGTTCACGAAACATTACCACGAACAAGGAGCTGAATAGTTTTCAAATTCTATAAATTTCAAACGAAGTCTGAAAATCATGAGATTTTTCGATATCTCATGCTATCATATGTAAATCTGTGATAAAAATTTGAGAAGGTTTCGCACGTTTTGTCACGTATGATGCTTGTAGACCGAAGCTTACCCGAAGAAGATCCATATAGAAGAGAAAGATGTGGTTAGGTTTCCTGGCGTAATAACGTTCAAATTTGAGTTTGACTTCTAAACTTTTTCTATAGATAATAGATAACATAGATCGCTTCATGTTAAATTTTGGTATGTTTTTGCATCCATTTGATAATTTTAATGTATCAATTGCAATTATACTATTGTTGACGTTTTCTAGCGTCACGAAAATAAATCCGCAAGCGCACAGATACCGTTGTAGCTTTCACCCAAGAGTATTCCACGGTTATCGTATCCATTGAGAAACGTGTGTATATTCTCTAAGGTTCAGGTTCGTCCAAGGACACTACACCAGCTAGAGGCAAGGAGTAGAGAGGATTCCTGAGGCTAAGAATCAAAGGTAAGATAGAACTATCCTAGTCGTTCGCTTCGGGCTACTGGCTTCTCATAGAATAAGACTGGTGAGTTCCAATAATACGACACTGGGATATACCCGAACGGGGAGGGTTCCGCTGGATAGACGGGCTGTCACCACCTGCTACCTACCTCATCTAACCATGGGATATACCACAACCAACAGGTAAAGACTGATCTAGACACCACGTCTACACCGTTCCTTACTAACTCTAGAATCGTTCCTATTCTAGAGGCATCCACTACACTAGCGAACTATCGATCTGACAAACAACTATGGGAAACTAGCTCTACACTTAACTAAGAAACTAAAGCACATAAGAAGCCACGAACACTTACTATAATTGATAAGCATCCATCGAGGTACAAGCTGGAGAAGAGCGCCAGTGTGCACACCGGCTCCTCCCCGACTCCCCCTCACTCTCTCCCTAACTCCTAAGCACTACCTAGGCAGCACTACACCTCTAAAGAGAAGCTCCAAACTCCAAAAGTGAGAGAGGATGGAGAGGTGAGTTGTGTCTCCTTTAGAAGCCCCTCCCCTTGTATTTATAGGGGTGAACTAGGGTGCTCTCGGCCGGCAATTGAGGGGACTCACGTAGAACCGCCTTTGGGAAGAGCTGAGGAGCCGCCACGTTTAAGGATTAAGTCGGTGGAGCTGGTCCTGGTTTGGCCGACCCACCTAGGTCGGCCGACCCAAACCAGGCTCCAACCAGGCTCAGCTTCGGGCAGGAGACTGGTAGGTGAACCCTCTGGTCATGGGCAAGTGACTTGATGATGTCCAAAGTCGGTTGCATGCATTGGTAGGCCCTTTGATCCATGTGACACCGAATGCTCGCACCTGATTTGTCAGAGTGGCGTTGCCTTGGATTGCGAGTGTGTTGCCTTACTCTTGAGGTGTGTTTCCTCATTTGCTTGAGCTGCATACACTTATTCACCAAAACATATGGAATTTGGGGATTAAACACCTGCTCTTTGTTGGTCGGCGCGCTCCGAGCGGTCGACATTTTGTGGCTTGGATCATGGAGCTTGGTTTACCTGCATTTCTTGCTCAAATCCCTACATTGCAAAATCTCCAAGGGAAATGTGAAAATGACATTATTCGGGTTAAATATGCAGGCTAAGCATGTCGGTCATCCCACTTTTCGGGTCAAATTGATGCTCAAAATTGGTCCGTAGTGAGCGTCAACAAGATCCCCCACACTTCCTCTTTGCTCATCCTCGAGCAAAGCTTAGGACTAAGGTGGAACACCACTTCCTTTTGATATGATACCTGCATATAGATTATTCCAAACTTCACTTTACCTGTGAATCTTGATGTGTCTACCATAATAGTTTGGGAAGTTGAAGAGCGGAACGGTATTGGCTCGGGTTTCCTCCACTTCTTTGCTGTATGACTGGGTGTTTGAAAGATTTTTGAAAAGACCAACCATAGCTTTACTCCTCCATAGGATCTCTCAAGTCACTTAATGTGTATATATCCTCACCAAGGCATTGCCTCTTTTCAACCTACTTCTAAAGATAGCTTATGTGGAGCTCATCGTAGGAGATTGGAAGCATGCACATGTTTCACATATATTGCAAAATCAAAGATTGGATCCATGGAGATGACACATCATACTAGCTGATCAAGATTGTGCAAGTGTATGGAATGTGGATGATGAAAATGAAAGACTCTTTTTTTATGAAACTCTCTCTCCTTTACTTTGAAGACTTGAGCACATGCCTATAAATTCTCTTTTTTTCTTGGACCTTCATGTATCCAAATTTTTTTTCAATACTTGGACCTTCATGTGTCCAAATCCTTTTTTTCTTTTTTTTTCTTTTTTTTTCGTATAGCCATGCCTCTTTTGTAACATTGCTAAGGAGAGAGATCATCACATATAGAGTTTTATTTTGTGGATGGATGGAATGGAATGGCTAACTTCCAGTGTAGAAGTTTAGCATGCGGGGTGTACGTGATCTTGATCAAGCAAATATGAAATGACATCTCACTAGGGTCACAAAATTTGATGAAGCTCAATGCAACAACAGGGCACATATGTATAAGGTTTCATGCATGAAGATCGACATATGGCTTTGGTAGGACAAACACAGGGAGTTTGTAAAGCTATGGAGGGATTTTCTTTTTGAAATAAAATTTCCAGACATAGAAACAGAGAAAGCAATGGTTCCTTCACCAAACCATATCTCACTTTTCAACAACTTAACAATTATAGGTTCCCTAAGATATCATTCACAAGCTCAAGTTCAGCAGGGAATAAAATATATGCAAGCCAATCAAACTTGGAGTATGCAACCAACGAGCACCATTGAGTTTAATTTTAGTAATTAGCAAGGGATTTCATTTAAACTCATGGATCAGGGAGATTTGAGGGGTAGAGTGCACAAACTGTCGCGATGTGGTATAGGCTTTTTGCATGCTGGTTCTTCCGATCTTGTGCATTTGTCTGTGGGGGATCTCGAATGTATGTGCGTCGAAACTCTGAGAGATCTTCCCCACACTTGTTCTTGTACCTGGTGCTTATTCAAAAACAAAAAAAGGTTGGAAACAAAATAATGGCTCTACCAGTTTTAAGAACCAGAGAGCCCTAACATTTATTGGAACTAAAGTTTAATCTCACTGTGAGACTCATACTCCATCGAGGGTGATGATGATTGTTCATCTTCACAAAAGTGAAGAATTTGTTCCAAATCATACTCTTCTGAAGTTGCGGATTTTGCAACCTCAAAGAGAACGGGTTCGGTTGATACGAACGGAGACGTATTCATCATCTTCTCTAGCGCGTCCCACTTGGGAAATGGCTTCGCCTCAGGATTTTCTAAACAGGGTATAGTGATTGCAGAAGTGGTTCCCTGCACCGCCCACCCTCGGCAGCCTCTGCGCCGCGCACCGTGAGGAGGAGGAGGAGGCGAGGAGGAGGAGGAGGAGGGCGGCCGCGGCCGCGCCCGCGCCCGGACCTCGCCACTGCCGCGGTCGCTGCCATCGCCCGCGCCCCAGCCACCTCACGCCTCCCACGCCCCGGCCACCCCGCGCCGCCCGCGACTCGACCACCCTGCGATGCCCACCCCGGCCCACCGTGAGGAGGAGGAGAGAAGGAGGAGAGGAGGAGGAGGAGAGGAGGAGGAGGAGGAGGAGGAGGAGGAGGAGAAGGGGGAGGAGGAGGCTCTGGCCGCCGGAGCAGAAGGAGGCCGCGCCGCTCGTGTTGCCGCCGCCGGAGAAAGAGGACGAGGTGGACGCGCCGCCATTGCCCCAGAGGACTGGTCGGCCCCTGTCTCGCCGTCGTCGAGTTACTAGGTGAGCACATGCAAATTGCCCCTCTTTTTGTATCATGTTTGTAGATCACGTAACCTAGTTAGGCGTCTCCTGTTCGAAAGAGATACAGTTGGAAATACGCAGATCTTTGCATATGTATGGCCGTATCTGTTTCAAATTGTCCACGTTTTTTGGACAGCCCGAGGATGTGTAGATGGGTTTAGTTTTCATGGTCTGTTCCGATTTGAGACAGAATTTCGGCATCGCCTCCTTGTTGTTCTCCGGATACACAATCTCCTTGCCAGGACGTGTATTTGGAGAACAGCGGGGAGATGCTGCTAAAGTTCTGTGTCGGATAGGGGTAGAGCATGGAAACTAACCCCATCTACACATCCTCGGGTGGGATTAGGACCTATCTTCAGCCATTAGAGCATGATAGACATCGTGTAGATGCAATTGATTTTTTTATCACCCACTCAAATGTAAAGGATGGATGACCGTGAGTGGATGTACACGGGCTGGCGGGGTAAGCGTGACTGGACCAATGAATTCATTTACAAGGTTGATAAATTCTTGAAAAAAGCATTTGACAAAGGATAGAGTAAAGCGATGTGTCCCTGCAGCAAGTGTGAAAATAAGATATTTCAATCAAAGTTGAACATAGGGAAACACATTTGCTCCTATGGGTTTGTGGCAAACTATACCCGGTGGATCTGCCATGGTGAAGCCCATCATGCGAGAGACGAGGCCGTGAGACAACGCATCGAGGATTATGATGCTGATGCCGGGTGTAGACATGTTAGATGACTTTCATCAAGCACACTTTGATGAAGGACCTAGTCATGTTAGGGAGGATCCGCCAGAGCCAACCGCAAAGGCCTATTACGACATGTTGTCTTTGGCACAAAAACCATTGCACGAGCATACCAGTGTTTCTCAATTGGATGCCATCGTACGCATAATGGCCCTAAAGTCTCAGCTTGGCATCAGTCGAGAAGGCTTTGATAATATGTTGACAGTTTTTGGCAGCCTGCTTCCGGGTGGTCACAATCAGCCACGCAACATGTATGAGGCACAGAAACTCCTTCGTGCACTTAAGATGCCATAGGAGCAGATACATGCTTGTCCGAAGGGATGCATCTTGTTTAGGAAAGAACATGTTGATGCAAAGTACTGTCCTAAATGTGAGTCCTCTAGGTACCTGGAGGTAGACTCTGGTGATGGTCAAAAGAGGCAGCTCGAAACCGCCGTGAAAATCCTACGGTACCTTCCATTCATACCAAGGATCTAACGGCTTTACATGACTGAGGAATCCGCGAAACAGATGACATGGCACAAAGAAGGCAATACCATCCTAAGAATTTGGTACATCCAGCCGATGCTGAAGCATGGAGATATTTTGACAAGCAGCATCCTGAGGAAGCTGAGGAGGCTCGTAATGTACGTGTTGCGCTGGCGATAGATGGGTTCAATCCTTATGGAATGTTGTCTGCCCCATACACTTGTTGGCCCATGTTCGTTATCCTCCTCAATCTCCCTCCCGGCGTCATCTTTCAACGACAGAACATATTCTTGTCGTTGATTATTCCTGGATACCCGGTGGATAATATGAGTGTGTACATGGAGCCTCTGATTGATGAATTTCTCTTTGCTTGGAATGAAGGGGTATGGACATACGACCGAGCTACAAAGACAAACTTCAAAATGCGGGTGTGGTACATGTCCTCCGTGCATGACCATCCGGCGTATGGGCTATTTAGCGACTGGTGTGTCCACGGGAAGTTCCCATGCCTAGTATGCAAGTCAGCTGTCAAGTTCTTCTGGTTGATGAAGGGTGGCAAGTATTGTTCATTCGACAAACACCAACAATTTCTCCCTATTGACCATCCCTTCAGACGAGACATAAAGAACTTTACAAAAGGTGTCGTGGTTGAAGACCCCCCACCGTAGATGTTGACAGGTGCCGCGGTTCGTGAGCAGTTAGATGCGCTCAAACCAAATAAAGAAGGTGTTGGTTTTGTGGGATATGGTGAGGAACATGCCTGGACTGAGAAGCCAGGCTTGTGGAGGCTCCCCTACATGGATGACATTCTTCTTCCACATAACATTGATATGATGCACACTGAAAAGAATATCGCCGAGGCAACCTGGGGTACAGTCATGGACATTCCTGATAAGATAAAGGACAATGTTAAGGCTAGAGTGGATCAAGCTAGGTTATGCAATAGACCAAAGTTTGACATTCTACCTCCCAAAGGCATGAGATGGAAAAAGCTGCCTGCTGATTTCGTCTTGAGGAGGAACCAAAGGAGGGAAGTACTACAATGGTTCTAAACTTTAATGTTCCCCGATGGGTATGCAGCGAATCTGAGGAGGGGGTGAACTTAGATACTATGCGAATCAATGGGCTCAAGAGTCATGACTACCACATATGGATTGAGCGGTTTCTTCCAGTGATGGTTTGAGGTTATCTCCCTGACCATGTGTGGCTAGTGCTGGCAGAGTTAAGCAATTTGTTCCGCATCCTTTGTGCTAAGGAGTTATCTCGGAATGTGGTTGTAGAAATGAAAAAATTGGCTCCTGTGTTGCTTTGTATGTTGGAGAAGTTCTTTCCACCCGGCTTTTTCAATTCGATGCACATATGATTGTCCACCTCCTGTATGAAGCACAAATAGGGGGGGGGGGTGTGCATGGATGTTGGTGCTATTCAATTGAGAGACAACAAAAGGTTCTTCGAACCAAATGTAAGAACAAGTGCAAAATCGAAGCTTCCATGGCAGAGGCACACTATACTGAGGAGGCATCAAACTTCACAACAAAATACTATGCTGACACCCTTCCTAACGTGCATAATCCACCCCCTCGTTACAATGCCAATGAAAATGAATCGAACCTGAACCTCTTTGGAGGCCAACTCGGTAGTGCAAGTGTTGCAACTCCTAAGAACTTGCAACATGCAGAGTTCCGCACTATCATGATGTATGTGTTGACCAACCTTTCCGAAGTGGAGCCGTACATTCGGTAAGTTCTCAACAAACTAGTTCTCAATTATTTCTAGCATATGGTCACTATTCTGCATGTAACCCCCCTCAATCTTCTTTTCGTTCGTACAGAGAATTTACTCAACAATTCTGGCGGGGAAATAGGGCACCGATCCCGTAGCAAGTCGATAACCTTCTTAAAAAGGGTGAGGAACGTGGATCGCCCGATTTCATTTCTTGGTTCAAACAAAAGGTACGGTCATTCTGGAGCTCGTACTTTTTGTATGACACTTCATGTTCCTCGTACGTGCGAACAATACAACGAACTATCATGCTTCTACTTGCACGGCCTAAACGATGTGTACATGAGTCCTGAGTTGAGACATGTTGCCAATGGATGTGCCTGTAGGGTCATGTCATACTCCGGCTATGACGTGAATGGATATCGCTTTCACACAAAAAGCCACGATCAGAGTCGGCCCAATCGGAGAACCACAAATTCCGGAGTTTGTACGACACCCAAGATGGGGCCGAGTATTATGGAATAATTGAAGAAATATATGAACTCACGTTTTATGGTTGCAAACCTATTAAGCCTGTCGTATTCAAATGCCATTGGTTTGACCCTAACGAAGTGCGACGGACCCCTAATCTTGGACTAGTCGAAATTCATCAGTCATCCGTCTATTCAGGAGACGATGTCTATATTGTGGCTCAACAAGCCACAAAAGATTATTATCTCTCCTACCTATGCAAAACCGACGATCGTATTAAGGGTTGGGACATTGTGTACAAGGTATCGCCACATGGTAAACTATCTCTCCCAAACAATGAAGATTACAATACCCAGTCACATATGACAGAGAGTTCTTTCAAGAAGATGGGATACAAGGGTGTTTTGAGATAGACTTAACCGGAGTGATCGGAATGGAAGTAGACGATGATGAAATGGTTGATGATGAGGATGATGAAATGGTTGATGACGAGGACGTTGGAGATGAGGTTCATAATGCGAAGGACTTACAATTTCTTGAAAAATTACCCCATAATATTCACCACCTCGGTCTGATCTCACAATTTTAATAGTGACATTATGCTGATTTTCCACTGCAACCTAGAATATTTGAATCTGTCTAATGATTCAGACCGATCACGAATGGGGTAAATATAACCATAACGAGAGAAGTTATCATTGAAAGTAATGAATCAGTCAAAACCATCTACAGACTTTATGGGGAACGGGCCAAAAATATCAGTATGAATTATTTCTAATAAGCCCGTACTCCGAATAGCTCCTTTCTTAATAGTCTTAGCGAATTTCCCCTTAGTACAGTCAACACATTGTTGATCTAAGTCCGAAAGATCTAACAAATGGAGTATCTCTTCTCTTATGAGACACTCAATTCTCCCCCTCGAAATGTAGCCCAAACGACAGTGCCACAATTTTGAAGAAGTCTCATCATCATGCTTACGCTATTCACACACATTCATCACAGAATAACCATCATCAAGAGAGAGCAAATAAAGATCGCCTTGCAAATGACCAAGGCCCACACAAATATTATAAAACTTAATGTTGCACTTTGAGTTGCCAAACTCACAAATATGTCCTGACTTATCTAATCTTGAAACAGAAATAAGATTTCTCTTTAAACTAGGAACATAAAGGACATCCTCTAAACGAAGTTGGAAGCCACCCGGTAACACCGAGTTGAAGCTCCCAATGCCTTTAACCTTCACTTCATTGCCATCAGCCACTCTTAGGCTTCGCTCCCCCTCTCTTATAGTTCAGATCGAACTGAATACCAGCAATGAATTGGAAATGTGCACAGTGGCACCTGAGTCAATCCACACGGTATTAGGAGAAAAAGTCACTAAGAAGGATTCATCAATAAATGATACATAATCAATAATTGTACCTTTGTTCTTCAAGCACTCCTTAAATCCTGCACAGTCCATCTGCACATGCTTAGGTGACATGAAGAACTTGCACAGCTTCTCATCGGAAGTCTTCTTGTGCGCCACGGACTTGCTCACTTTATGGCCCTTGAACTTCTTCTTCTTATGCTGCTTGCTACTGCCTGACTCGGCCTGATGCTTAGGAGCATTGCTCACACTAACGCGCTCAAAGCGATGACTGGCCATGTTGACAGCATCCTTCATCCTCTTAGCCTTCTGCCTTTCCTCTTCGTCAACACAGTAACTAATGAGCTCAGTCATGCTCCAAGTCATCTTCTGAGTGTTATAGCTTATCTTGAAGGGACTGTACTGTGGAGGCAGGAAAGTCATAATGAAGTGCACCAGAAAACCATCAGAGATATCCATATCCAGTGCCCTTAGCTTATTTGCCATGTCACACATATTCATAATGTGCTCCCTGGTTCACTCTGCCTGTTGTATTGTGAAGTCAGCATCTTCATGATTAGGGTGCTAGCAAAAGTCTTGGATGAGCTCTTAAAGTTCTCTTCCACCTTGGCAAGATAAGCCTTGGTGGTTAGCTCATTCCATCCTGGCCCTTATCAGAAATAGCACCAAGGAAGGCCGATGAGATCATTTCCTTAATGATCATGTTGGCCATCCTATCACATCTCTCCCACTTTTCAATGGAAGTACGATCAATATTTGCTCCAGTAGTGCCCGCTGCCTTATCTTCACATAACGCGAGATCATACTCGCACATAGCAATGGCCACTTGCACCTGATTTTGCCACTTGGGGTAGTTGGTGCCATTCAGGGGCTCAGTGGAACTTAGGTAGTTCATCATGTTGTTCACTGAAAAATCATGAAAATAATAACTCAATTAAATTCACAATTAAGATGCTCATAAAAAGTATGAAATTAACCGTACGATGGTCCGATTAAAATCACACATAAATTTCAATTTGCATCACCAACAGGGAAAACAAATGAAATTTCTCATAAAACTCAAAATTGAAACAACGATGGTCAGAATTAATTACAACTAAACTCTAAATAAACTTACCGATGGTTCCATTTAAATAGAGCACATCTCAATTGCATATGGTGGATATACATGTTTTTCAGTGAATAAATACAATTAAGCATAAATAAACATCTAAAATAACTCTTGGAAAAATAAACATAGTAGTGGAATTCTAAGTGCAACAGTAAATAAATATGACTGAAAACATTAAACAGTAAAGAAATAAGGCTTAAAACATTAAAACAGTGAAGAGATGGGCTAAAACTTGTAATTCGGCTCAAAATCCTTTGGCGCGCGCATCAGCAATGCGCGGCCCCGCTCGTGACACGCAGCCCAACAGCACGCGTAGCCCAAAACCGGCATAGTACAGCCCAAGAGCAGCCTGCACATCCCAAAACCCTAACTGGGATATACCGGACCATTCATCAGATCCAACGCCTGGAAAGCATCCTTGAGCCGCATAAAAAACATAGTGAGCCGGTCGGAACCCTAAAACTCAGCTCACTCCTTCCCTCACTCTCCCAGCTTGAGCCGCCGCTCGGGGCCCGGCAGTCGCCAGTGTGCCAGCGCCACCAGGGGCGCCCGACGCAGCCGCGCTCGCTGCTGGCCATCAGCTGTAGCGCTGTCGGCTCCTCATGCCGGATGCGCGCCGCGTGGGGTGGGGTGGCCGCCGTGTGTGCCGTGGGTGCGCCGCGAGCGGCCCCATGGGGCGCCGCTGGCCCTGCACCCGCTGCTTGCCTGCAGCCTGCCGCGTGGGGCCAGAACTGTGGGTGGGTGCCGCGGGCTGCCGCGGGCTACCGCGGGCGTGTGGTTGGCCGCTGGCCGCATGGGGCCCAGCTGGCTGCAGCTGCGTGCCTACCTCGTGTGCTTGCGTGATGAGCCGCCGGCAGCCATGTGCGCGGTGAGCGTGTCCTGATGCGCCGCCCACGTCGGGCTCCATGGTGGGCCCTCTCGCCGGCGGTGCGTGCGGCCTAATCGCACGCACGGCCGTCGAGGGCTTCACCTTGGTGCTTTCGGCCGGGCCGTGCACTCTTGATGCGCACGAGCCGTCCGTTGGCATCCAGGTAAGTCAGGTGAGTCACTGATTCTTAGGGTTAGGGTTAGGGTTCATGAAATTGGGGATTTCGTGATTGGATCCATCATTTGGCTTTTCCCCTCCTTCTAATTTCCTTACTAGTGCATATAATCTCATGGATCTTGAATCTAATTTGCGAAATAATTAACAGGGCTTAAATTGGAAGAAACAGTGAGCAACCCAAACCCTAGAACCCTAATTACGTAACTTAATCATTACTTAAACCTTAATCCGAGGTACCTAGCTTATCCAGATTAAAACTTTACTCATGAAAACATCACTACATACATAAAATTTGATCCTTTTCGTTGTGCAATAAAATCTAGATCTGCTCAACCTCATAAAACCAATTTAATCCGACAAACATGGAACTTTAGGCTTTAGATTAACAGATTGAATCACGTTAGGCTTTAGTATGGCTCTGATACCAAATGTTGATTCTACTAATGAACGTAATTAGCACACTAAAATAGGATCCTTAGCCTAAACATGATATCAACCTCATAATGTGGAATATGGTGGGTATATCTTATACCAGAGTTAGTAGCAGCAGCCATTGGAGCTCCCTGTGTTGATGACGCCCGATCCATAGAGGAAGTAGGCGTTCTTATCGGTGTAGATGTATGAGCAGGGTAGCGACGGCCTTCCGGACACCAACGGCTCTGCTCGCGAGTGCTTGGTCTTCCAAACCCCTCCAGCGCCTTCAACGATCAGACTTAGGTGGCTAGGGTTTAGAAAACGTGGAAAACATTTTTCTGGTGATGGTAGCCACGACCTTATATTTATAGTGCGGTGGGGCTGGGGGCCAGCCTCTGGAAACAAACCTTAATGGGCCTGCTGATCACAACCCATTTGGTTTTTATCATTAGGTTTCCCTTAATCATGTTTTAGGTGGTTAAACGCGATTAACTGTGAAAATCACATTTTGTGTCTAATAAAATATTTCCAACATGGTCGTGTTCACAGTTTGGAATATTTTGCTTGAGAGGAACAGTAGGGTCTTGAAAGGAAAGGCATCTCTAGCCTTGCTGCTCTTTTAAGGATATCGCCAGGGAGGTGGAGTGTTGGATCATGGCAAGCATGGTGGATCTGTTGTTCTTGGTAACCCCAAATTTCTTGTTTCCTCTTGAATTTGGTGTTAGGTCGGATTTTGATTTTTGCCCACGTTGTAATACTTCCTTTATATCTTAATTGGTTTGAGGTCATTGCTTGCTTCTTACTGAAAGGCTTTCGCAGGCAAGTTCTCAAAAAAAATATTTAGTTAGAGGTGGGAATGGACTTAGACCACAACCACTTCCATTATACCAGCCCCGAACTATTAAGCCAAACCAAATTATTGACGGATGCACACACCTAATTAATCCAGATCCTAAACCGTGTGTATGCTCATAATTTTCATTGATATATGGCGCATATTTAACTTATTCAAGTGTTAGTTGGGATAACTCAATGAAAAGCACATGCGACTACAATGTGCCATACACATGGCCCAATGGTGGATGTAGATTATTTAGTTTAGCCGCGCCGGAGGCATGGAAAGACTACAATCAGAATACTCGTAAATAACAGAAAAAAGATCTTTTATGGCTCAGACTCCACACTATATATCAAGAGTGTCTAATCCCCTTGGTTACCAGCTTACTTTATTTGTCCTTCTGCAAACTTGAGATAGCTAACAGTTCAACAGCTATTTTCAGGAAGACAATGTGATTTTGTACCCTCTAGCAGGTTACCTATCTAACTATACATCTGTCTTCTCCACTGTCTGTTGGCCTACCTGCTAGAAAATACAGCTGCACATACATTTTCCCCTCCTGATCACAGCCCATTAGGTTTTTATCATTAGGTTTCCCTTAATCATGTTTTAGGTGGTTAAACATGATTAACTGTGAAGATCACATTTTATCTCTAATAAAATATTTCCAACGTTCTCCCACTTGATTGAACGGTTCATGGTTAATGTTTGCATCACACTAATGTTCACCCTCAGTATCACACTAAGTACCAGACCAATGCGTCGTTAGTAGATTGATGCACTACTGGGACCCCATTACCCACAGTCTCACTGAAACACCTCAGTAGAACGCTTATTCATTATTTGGAAGTTAATAACGGCCCTAAACCAGGACCTAAAGACTATCCACCAAACCCATATTTGTAACGTGCTCCTTAAACACATTCCGTGGTAAGCCCTTAGTGAGCGGATCCGCTAACATAGCATTACTTCTTATAGGCTCAATCTTAATGGTTCGATCCTGGCATCTTTCTTTCACAACATGATACTTGAGGTCAATGTATTTGGAAACACCACTCGACTTGTTGTTACTCGAAAAGAACATTGCTGATTGATTATCGCAGTATAATGTTATTGGTTCCGTAATGCTGTCAATTACCTTAAGGCCCGGAATAAAATTCTTAAGCCACACAGACTGTCCAGTTGGTTCATAGCATGCCACGAACTCTGCCTGCATCATCGATGCCGCAACTAAACTTTGTTTGGAGCTTTTCCATGATATTGCTCCTAGCTAATGTGTAGATATATCCTGATGTAGATTTACTACTATCCACACAACCAACAAAGTCAGCATCAGTATAACCCACAACTTCAAGGTTATCTGACCTTCTATATGTGAGCATTAAGTCTTTGGTGCCTTGGCAATAACGTAATGCCTTCTTGACACCTACCCAGTGGACCTTTTCGGGATTTTTCTGATATCTTCCAAACATTCTGGTAGCAAATGCCAAGTCTGGACGCGTACATACCTGTGCATACATCAAGCTTCCGACAGCTGAAGCATAAGGTATATCCTTCATTTCATCTGATTCCAATTGGTTCTTAGGACTTTGGGCTTCACTAAACTTATCGCCTTTCGGTAATGTAACAGGTGTGGCCTTACTCTTATCCATGTTAAATCTCTTAAGCATTTTCTCAATATATGCCCTTTGAGACAATCCTAGTACTCCTTTGGTCCTGTCATGGTGTATCTCAATGCCCAAAACATAAGAGGCCTCACCAAGATCCTTCATTTCAAAATTGGGTGAAAGAAAACCCTTTGTCTCATGTAGCTTGTTGCTGCTCGCTAATAGGATATCGTCCACATAAAGCACTAGAATTATAAATTTACCACCCTTTATCTTAGTGTAGATACAGTTATCCACATCATTCTCCTTGAATCTGAATTTCTTAATTACTTAATGGAATTTAAGGTTCCATTGTCTTGACGCTTGCTTAAGTCCATAGATAGACTTCTTTAATCTATATCCCATTTGTTCCTTGCCCTTCGCAACAAAACCTTCCGGCTATGCCATGAAGATGGTCTCATCCAAGTCATCGTTAAGGAACATAGTCTTAACATCCATTTGATGCAGTTCTAAGTCATAATGAGCCAGTAGCGCCATGACGATTCTAAAATAATCTTTCTTAGACACAGGGGAGAAAGTTTCATTATAATCAACCCCTTCCTTTTGTGTAAAACCCTTGGCTACAAGCCTTGCTTTGAATCGTTCGATGTTCCCTTTGGAGTCACGTTTAGTCTTGTAGACCCATTTACAGCCTCCTAGTTTGACCCCATTAGGAACTCATGGACCTAAGCTCTTCTTCCATAGCCTCAACCCATTTAGCAGAATTTTCACATGATACTGCTTCTCTTAACAAGTTAGGGTCATCAACCTTCCCAATATCATACATGTCCTCACTTACGTATGTCTCAAAACATGGAAAGGAAGCTGGTTTCCTAGCCCGTTGTGATCTTCGTAACATTACATCAGGCTGAGGTACTTCAATTGGGTTTTCAGCTTCAACATTACGCGCAACTTCAACATTAGGCACAATTTCAACATTAGGCGCCACTTGCTCAACTTATGGTTCGCTCGCAGGCTCAGGAGCTACTTCAACAGGAGCAACATCGCTAGTACTCTGAACAAGAGGCGTAATCTGAACAGAAGGTGTACTTTGAATAGAGGGTATGAACAACGGCACTAACTGAGGTGTTACCGTTTCCTGAATAACCGGGATGGGAAGCTCAGCTCGAATTTCTTCAAGATTTATTTTCCTCCTTGGAAAGCTCCCACTCATTCCTGCATCCTCTAGGAACACAGCCTGTCTGGTCTCAACAAACTTAGTGAAGCGATAAGGACAGTAGAAACGGTATCCCTTAGACTTATCAGGGTATCCGATGAAATGGTAGCTCCTGTCCTAAAATCTAATTTCTTTTGCTATGGGTTAAATAACTTAGCTTCAGCAGAACAGCCCCACACACGTAAATAATTAAGCGTCGGTTTCTTCCCAAACCATAATTCATAAGGAGTCTTTGGAACAAATTTGGTAGGGACCCGATTAAGTATATGCATGGCTGTCTTTAACCCTTCCATCCACAGTTCCATAGGCAAGGTAGAATAACTAAGCATACTACGTACCATGTCCATAAGTGTACGGTTATGACGCTTAGCCACTCCATTTTGCTGCGGTTCACCCGACATGCTATATTGGGCCTTTATACTATTTTCTTCAAGGTACTTAGCGAATGGTCTAGGTATCTGGCCAAATGGAGCATGTCTCCCATAATATTCGCCACCTCGGTCTGATCTCACAATTTTAATAGTGACATTATGTCAGTGTTTTACCGGCATGCCTACCTAGGGATACCCTAAGGTAGTAGACTTGTGGTTAGGGTGTCGCCGAGATCAGGAACTTGATTGCAAGGGTTTAGACAGGTTCTGGCCGCAATATGCGTAATACCCTACATCCTGTATGGTTTGTATTGCCTTGAGGTTATGAGATTGTTTGGAGGGGGTCCCTGTCCGCCCTTATATATCCTGAGGGGATAGGGTTACATGGAAATCCTAACCGAGTACTCTCGGGTAGTTCTCTTCTGTACCGACTAATTGTACTTACATACGAGTACTTTACAGTATGGATAAGATATGGGACATGCCCCACCCCTTACTCTAGAATGTTCTACGCCACGCGTGCAATTCTGTTGCCCCGGGTCTGATAAGCCACCGAGCTCTTCATAGCCGAGTATTGCACGCTTCGAGTACTTCTTGGAATTCATCCTTCGGTTTCTGCTGAAACTCCATCTTGAAGGTGTCTTTCGAGTACTTTCCTTGGCTGCTCGAGGCTGTGAGGTGCTATAGCCCCGAGTACTTTTAAGTCTTTTCCTTCTATGGGGTGCGATGCAAATCGCACTCCGTATGGAGTAGCCCCCGAGACTTAGGTTGAATCGAAGAATCAGGCTGAGCGTCCCACTAGTCTTGAATCTTCATCTTATCTTCCAAACATTTTTGAAAAATAAGCCATCGATGACACGTACCCCGCAGCCCCCGAGCCTTGAATCCAAATTCCAAGGATTGGGAAAAAGGATCCAAAAGAACGTGGCATACTGAACAGTGTTATGTACAAAATATGTATGAAACATGTAATTTGCTCTGATGGTAAATATTAGAAATCAATTGGTTCCAAACTCGGAAAACCCCTTTTCTCGGGATAAGGTCCCTGAAAAAATGGTTAATCAAATAAACTCCCCAAAACTTATTCCCAAAATACCGCTTGAAACAAATCACACATTTTTTTAGGGGAGAAAACTCTTCGCCTTTCGAACAGTAAATCTGGGCCTACCTGCTGGCTATTTAACCGCGCGGTGACTCTAGGGTTTTTACTCTTTCACTTTCTGGCTTAGCCATTCACTCTCTCACCCTCTTGTGCCGCCAGTTACTGTTAGATCTAGGGTTTGAGAGCCTCATTGAGCCAGTCCTCCATCCCCAGCCAAACTAGTCGGAAAATCCATCCACTCCATCAGTGAGTCCTTGCGCCCCTCTCTCGATGCCCCCGAGTATATGCGAGTGAAGCGGCTCGTGACATTCAAGATAGGCAACAAGAAACAGGCATCTAAGGGGAAGAAGGAGGAGTCGACCACCGGCGACTGGGACAGAAATAAGTGCACCCGTGTTGATCTTCTTAACTTAGTTGCTCAAGGTCTTCTTCAATCGGAGGAAATGGTTCAGTGGAAACCTTCCTTCCGCCAGTTCATTCCGCAAGAAGATGTAGATCAGATTGTAATCTTCGAGCATTTTGTCGAAAGGGGGTCAACCCTCCCCGCATCTGATTTCTTCTGCGGCCTCCTTTATCATTGGGGTATTCAGATCCATCATCTGAACCCTAACTCTATCGTCCACCTCTCCATTTTTGTTCATTTTTGCGAAGCTTTTCTTGGCATCGAGCCACATTTCGATCTTTTCCACTACTTCTTCCATCTCTGCCAACAACCATCTGAGGAGAGGCAGTACCTTGTTGGCGGAGCCGGAATCCAATTCAAGCAGGGGAAGGGGAAGGAGTATATTGAGTACTCGCTCCGCACAAACCACTCGGGTTGGAGGTCCTTGTGGTTCTACATTGGAAACCATCAACCCGCGCTGCCCGAGAGAACTTCAGGGAAGGCAGTGTGGAGGCCCGAATGGAATGAAAAGTTGAATCCCAACCAACTGCGGCAAGTCAATGAACTGCTCGAACTGATTAGCAAGCAGAAGCAATCAAGTGTAACAGGCATGTCTGTCATGGCCTCCATGTACAAGAGGCGTATCATGCCACTGCAGAAGAGGTGTCGATATGGATTCGAGTACTTAGGGAGTAATGATCCATCTCGCCTTTCCGCAAAAATTCTTCCTTCGCAAACGGCTCTTGACCATGTTCACCGAGTACTACTCAATGCGAACACGGTTCCTTACGTCCCGAAGCTTTTCAGTGCGGTGAATCCACTGAAACCGGTGAGTAATTTGTCCGTCGTTTACGTGGAAAACCTGTGAAGTATCACTCAGTATTGACTCATTGTCGTTATTTTCTGTAGGGGCACACTGATCTGTACCGTTTTCCTGCTCCAAATCCTAACGTGCCTCGGGCGGATTACCTCAAGCCAAGTGCATTCCAGATGCTCAAGACCAGTCATTTAGACCGTGACCCCTTAACTGATGAAGAAATGACGGATTCTGACGATGATCTTCCTGTGGTAGCATTCTTGAAGAAGTCTGGCAAGGAATCGAGTAGCAACTTGGAGATCCCGAGCCACCCAACCAAGTCGCGGGTGAGCGTGAGGAAGCATAAGCTCTCCATCGCCAGCCTATCAGATGACAACCCAAGGTAAATATGATCCTCGAGTACTTTCCTTGACAATTTTGATGTTTATTGCCGAGTTTCCCTCTATTCTGTTTGCAGTCTGCCCGCCTCCCCTGTCCAAGCATTCCAAGGACGGGGGAAAGTCAGGCCCTACTAGGGATGATGCTGCACCAGTGGTCGACGTCCAACCTGGTGCAGCGGACCCTTCCGCTATTAACGTTGCGTCGAGCCCTAGCAACCCGATCCCGGCGAGTGCCCCGGAGGCTCAATCAAAGGAGCCTACTGGCGGCTCGGGGAAGTCGGGTACTCGGGGGCCCCGACTTATACAACTGAAGAAGGTGGTGACCAAGAGATCCTCCACGTGAGTCTTGAATATTTAGACTTGTACCATTTTGTAATTCATCTTATCATGTAGTTGATACGATTGTCCTTTGTCCAGCCCTTCCTCTACTCTGAGCATGGGGGAGCCTGATGATGCCCTGGCTGCCCAAGCCCCCAAGTCTGGTAGGACACGGATGTTGCAGCATTGGAGACCGGCGCTGCTCCTCCTCCTCCTCCCCCTCCTCCGGCCACCAATGTCGAGGTGGAGAAAGAGTCCGAGCTGAAGCAAGCGGAGCCGAAGTGGATGGAGGTGGAGACCCCTGTGCTCAGACTACCCGTAGGTGAGCCCATCCTGCCTCCTCCGTCTCCCAGCGCCAATCTGCCCGAGGCTAGATTAGTGACTGCAAGTGGAGTGGTAGGCGAGCTGCCCAGGGAGTCCAGCGCAAAGGACGCCCATGCCGTGGGTACTTCGGGCCCTAGCACTAGCACGGTCGAGGCCACGGGAACAGAAGGCCCTGGCATTGAGGATGCTGGCGTCGTGTGCGCCTCAGGAACAATGCAGATGCGGCGGAGAAAGATGATCTGTTGGTGACGCCGTACGGCTGATGACACACCATCGTGACAGATTTAATTGATGACCCTTATCTGACCAAGGAGAAGAGAAAACAAATCCAAGGTGTCTTCAAGGACTTGTATGAGTTCACCACCGTAAGTTTTCATCTTCCTTGAGTAGTTTTCTTCATCCCCTGTTTTACTTTGAGTGGTGATAATTGCTATACTCTGTTTGTAGAACCTGATAGACCAATCCCAGGAGAAGTCCGAGAAACTTAAGTTCATAGAGGATGGCCATCGTAAATTGGTGGAAATGGATGAGCGCATTCACGAAGAAATTCGGAAGAGGATCGAACTTCGCAATGAGCTCGATCAGTTGAAGAAAGAGCGCACTCAAGAAACTTGGCTCCTTAAAAATGAAATCCAGAATCTTGAGAAGGAGAAAACCGAGCTTGTTGAAAAGAACAAGAAGATCTCCAAAACGCACAAAGGTAACTTGTCACCTTGTCTTGTTTTCTTTGATTTGTTGTTTGTTCGAGTAGGTTCTGAAACTTCTTGAATACTTCTTCTTTTTCTCTTGCGCGCAGAACTGAAATCCACTTTGCAAAAGAAAAAAATATCATTATAGATTTGAAGAACCTTGTTTACCGTGGCGCAGATGACATTGAGCGCCTTGAGAAGATCCTCCAGGATACATGCGTCCAATTCCATGATGCCATGCAATAGAATAAGAATATGCTTGAGGAAAAGGATGTTGTTCAAAAAGAACTCGAAGAATTCAAGACTGCTGCGCAGGCTGTCATGGAGATGGTGGAGTTTCCGACAGAAGGTGATGCTGCCGAGCTATCATTGTTAGAGAAGCTTCGTGTGACTCCTCAGAAGGTTGCCAGCTACATCTCGGAAGCTGAGCTGTGCCCCGATCAGGGCTGTCTTGGACGAGTCTCCTTCTGCAGCTGGATGGACTTCAAAGTGAGTTCTTCGGTGGGCTGCATTTTCGAGTGGTTCGCCTTCTTTGTGGGAATTTCTAGCCCAGTTTCGGAGAGCTATTGGGCAACCGTGAGTACTTCACCTGAAGTATCTGATACACGCGTGGTCGAGGCGTACTCGATGGCCTTCTGGTCGCAGTCGTAGAGCTTCTCCAGGTGGCCGCGGAAGGTAAGAACCCCACTCTTTCCTAGAATCTTCAGGAGTAAGTAAACGTAGTGCGATACGACCATGAATTTGACCATTACAGGTCTGCCCAGAATGGCGTTATAGGAGGTTTCAAAGTTGGCCACTTCGAACTTGATGTACTCGGTAGGGTAGTTTTCCCTCGTCCCAAAGGTGACGCGAAGCACCACCGTGCCAAGTGGCGTAGCTACGTTCCCTGGTACAATGCCATAGAAGGGAACCTTGCTGGGGGTATGCATGTTGATGAAATTTGCCCCCATCTTCCTTAGGGTACTCGCAAAGATGATGTAGAGGACGAGCGGGAGTTTGCCCGGCTCAGAAAAGCTCGTCCACTGATCAGCCCTAGAGAACGAGATGGGGACCTCCGACCACCGGAGGGGTCGTGGGACCGCTGGCTCGATGGACATGATCTCGCGGCGGTGCAGCTTCTGAGTCCTTTTGGAGACAAATCCTGACTCGCCACCGAAGATGACATTGACCACCTTGGATACGTTCGGGAATTCGCCGGCGTCTGTCTTGTTCTACGGGTCTTCGTTGTCCTTGTCTTTCTTCTTCTTGTTGTTGCCCTTCTCCAAGGGCGGGGCATTGAGGGACTTCCGGAGCTGGTAGCACTAAAAAGCAACGTGCTTTGAGTGTGGGTGCCACGGGCATTGTTTCTGCATGAGTTTGTCGAATTCCTCTTGCAGATTGGATGATAGCCGCGACAAGATCGTCTGGCTTGCGCTTTCGGGAGGATCCCGAGTAGTCCCACTGGCTTCTGTCATTGTGGTGCTCGTTGTTGCGCTTGTTGTAGTTGTTGCCGCGTTTTGAGAACCGATCACGCTCCTGCTCCTCTTGGTCTGCCCAGGTCTGCATCATGTTGCGGAGGGCAGCAACAGTCGATGACGTCGCTCTCCGAGATGTTGGCGATCGTAGCTCGGGTGTCGAACAAGTGGCGAGTGTACAAGCGTAGGAGCTCGTTCCTTTCTTGCTTGCGTTGAGATAGGTCGTGTCGAGTACCTGCCCGAGCTATCGCCCTCTGGAAGTTGTCGACGAAGATGTTTCATAGTTGCTCCCAGGAGTCGATGGAGTTCTTGGTTAGGCTCTCCAGCCAAGTGAGTGGCGGTCTCCAGGGCCATCGGGAAGTAGACGACCTTGGTGGTGTTGGTGCTGCCTGCGACTTCAATGGCAGTGGAGTAGCATCGTTGCCACTTTTGAGGAGATTGCTTACCATCGTACTAGGCGATGCTGATGGGTTTGAATCCCTCTGGGTACTTGTAGTTGTCAAAGCGGGAGGAGAAAGCGGGGAAGCGATTGTTGTCATCCCATGTAGTGTTTCCCTCGGCTCCGGCGTGTTCCTTCCTCCGATTATCGATGATGGAGCGCGCATCGCGCCCCATGTTGATCTTGTCACGGAGGTCGCCTGTTGGAAGCTTTTCCAGCTCCGAGCAGCGGTACTTGTGAATGGAGCCTTCCGGATGTGGTGCGTGGGTCGCTGGTCGGCTTCCTGCGGGACGGCTTCCTTGCGGACCACGGCTTCCCCGTTGGTTGTTAGAGGGAGCAACTTGTCGCCTAGGGTGACCCCCTGGTTTTCTGCTAACTTGGCTTTCTCCCTCACCCTCGCCCCTTCCACGAGAAACCGAGGGCATCGGGTTCTGCTAGTTGATCTGCAGCAATGCCCGTTGCGCCATGCGAACGACGGTCTGGACTTGCGGGTCGGGGTTGCCAGCTAACACTACGGTTATACCGGCAATGTTGGCGGCAGGAGTGTTGAACCCGGCGTCCTGTGCTGCTGTGAACTCAGCGTCGAGGTCGAGTTGAATCTGTGCGCTTCCTGTTGCACAGCCTGCGAGCCTCACTGTCCTTAGCGGATTTGTTGGCAGCATCTGCAGTGTGCTCAACCTCAGAGATCTGCTCAGGCCTCTCGTTGCGGTGCCTATCGCTGTATTCGTCGGATTCCGCCATGAAGACGTGGCGGTGTGTGGATGGATCGTCGGAGCTGTAGTCTACGAGTACAGTTCCGCCGGGGGTGGTCTCACCGAGTGGTCTGCCCTCTTGGAAAGGCAGGGAGTCAAGGTGACGATAAATCTTTCATTGTCTCCGAGTAGTTCGGAGGGTTTCATGCCCTTCCAGTACACGAAACGACCCTCTGTTGTGAAGGTTATAACCAAGCCCTGGCTACCCAAGTAGGGTTCGGCCAAAGGATCGGAGTCCGAGTCGTAGTCGTTGAAGATAGGGGCCTCCCGGCATGCGGTGGCGTCCTTGTGCCTGAACTCGAGTAGTTTGTCTAGATCCTTCTCCAATGCGGAGTAGAATTCATACTTCATGGCCTCCTGGCAAAAGGTGGCTGTATTGCGTAAACCGAAGGGGAATCGGTCACGCTGCTCCTGAGATGGAGTCGAGTCCGATCCGAGGAAGCTTGATGTAGCATGAGTCGGAGTCGCATAAAAAAAGGACAACTTCTTGATCTCCTTGGTGAGGTCAGGAAGCAGCATCTCGTCGAGGTTGTCAACAAACTCATCGAGAACGCTGCTAGGTGTTGCTGCAGATGCCTCCAACTTGTTGTCGACGAGGTGCCGACGGAAGTCGCCTGTGCCATCAGAGACACAGACCCAGGAGTATGCTGATTTTCCACTTAAGTCTTGAATATTTTGAATTTGTCTAATGATTCAGACCGACCATGAATGGGGTAAATATAACCATCACGAGAGAAGTCATTAGTGAAAGTAATGAACGAGTCAAAACCATCTACAGACTTTATGGGGAACGGGCCACAAATATCAGTATGAATTATTTCTAATAAGCCCGAACTCTGAATAGCTCCTTTCTTAATAGTCTTAGCGAATTTCCCCTTAATACAGTCAACACATTATTGATCTAAGTCTGAAAGATCTAACGAATGGAGTATCTCTTCTCTTATGAGACGCTCAATTCTCCCCCTCGAAATGTGGCCCAAACAACAGGGCCACAATTTTGAAGAAGTCTCATCATCACGCTTATGCTTTTCACACACATTCATCACAGAATAACCATCATCAAGAGAGAGCAAATAAAGATCGCCTTGCAAATGACCAAGGCCCACACGAAAATTATGAAACTTAATGTTGCACTTTGAGTTGCCGAACTCACAAATATGTCCTGACTTATCTAATCTCCAAACAAAAATAAGGTTTCTCTTTAAACTAGGAACATAAAGGACATCCTCTAAACGAAGTTGGAAGCTGCCCGGTAACACCAAGTTGAAGCTCCCAATGCCTTCAACCTTCACTTCATTGCCATCAGCCACTCTTAGGCTTCGCTCCCCCTCTCTTATAGTTTGGATTGAACTAAATACCCGCAATGAATTGGAAATGTGCACAGTGGCACTTGAGTCAATCCACACGGTATCAGGAGAAAAATTCAATAAGAAGGATTCATCAATAAACGATACATCAATAATTGTACCTTTGTTCTTCAGCCACTCCATAAATCCTGCACAGTCCATCTTCACATGCTTAGGTGACTTGCAGAACTTGCACAGCTTCTCATCGGAAATCTTCTTATGTGCCACGGACTTGCTCACTTTATGGCCCTTGAACTTCTTCTTCTTATGCTGCTTGCTACTTCCTGACTCAGCCTGATGCTTAGGAGCATTGCTCACACTAACGCGCTCAAAGCACTGACTGGCCATGTTGACAGAATCCTTCATCCTCTCAGCCTTCTGCCTTTCCTCTTCCTCCACACAGTAACTAATGAGCTCACTCATGCTCCAAGTCATCTTTTGAGTGTTATAGCTTATCTTGAAGGGACTGTACTGTGGAGGCAGCGAAGTCATAATGAAGTGCACCAGAAAACCATCAGAGATAGCCATATCCAGTGCCCTTAGCTTATTTGCCATGTCACACATATTCATAATGTGCTCCCTGGTTCCACTCTGCCCGTTGTACTGTGAAGTCAGCTTCTTCATGATGAGGGTGCTAGCAAAAGTCTTGGATGAGCTCTTAAAGTTCTCTTCCACCTTAGCAAGATAAGCCTTGGCGGTTAGCTCATTCCATCCTGGTCCTTATCAGGAATAGCACCAAGAAAGGCCGGCGAGATCGTTTGCTTAATGATCATGTTGGCCATCCTATCACATCTCTCCCACTTTTCAATGGAAGTACAGTCAGCATTTGCTCCAGTAGGGTCTGTTGCCTTATCTTCACATAATGCAAGATCATACTCGCACATAGAAACGGCCACCTGAACCTGATTCTGCCACTTGGGGTAGTTGGTGCCATTCAGGGGCTCAATGGAACTCAGGCAGTTCATCATGTTGTTCACTAAAAAATCATGAAAATAATAACTCAATTAATTGATAATTAAGATGCTCATAAAAAGTATGAAATCAACCGTACGATGGTCTGATTAAACTCACACATAAATTTCAATTTGCATCACCAATGGGGAAAGCAAACAAAATTTATAATAAAACTCAAAATTAAAACAACGATGGTCAGAATTAATTACAACTAAACTCTAAATAAACTTACCAATGGTTCCAATTAAATAGAGCGCATCTCAATTGCATAGGGTGGATAAACATGATTTTCACTGAATAAATACAATTAAACATAAATAAACATCATAACTCATGGTAAAATTAAATAAACATAATACTGGAATTTTAAGTGCAACAGTAAATAAATACGACTGAAAACATTAAACAGTAAAGAAATAAGGCTTAAAACACTAAAACAGTGAAGAGATGGGCTAAAACTTTTAATTCAGGTCAAAATCCTTTGGCGCGCGCAGCAGCAATGCACGACCCAGCTCGTGACACGCAGCCCAACAACAACAACACGTGTAGCCTAAAACCGGCACAGTCCGGCCTAAGAGCAGCCCGCACATCCCCAAACCCTAATTGGGACAATCCGGACCATTCATCAGATCCAACGGCTAGAAAACGTCCCTGAGCCGCATAAAAAACACAGTGAGCCGGTCGGAACCCTAAAACTCAGCTCACTCCTTCCCTCACTCTCCTAGCTTGAGCCGCCAGTAGCCCTCATGTGCCCTCTCATGCGCCGCCGCTCGGGGCCCGGCATCCGCCTGCGTGCCAGCACCACCAGGGGCGCCCGACGCAGCCGCGCCGCCGCTGGCCATCAGCTGCAGCGCTGTCGGCTCCTAATGCTGGATGCGCACCGCGTGGGGCGGGGTGGCCGTCGTGTGTTCCATGGGCGCGCCGCAAGTGGCCCCATGGGGCGCCGCTGGCCCTGCGGCCGCTGCTTGCCCGCAGCCTGCCGCGTGGGGCCAGGCCTGGGTAGTGGGCGGCGCGGGCTGCTGCGTGCCGTGGGTGCTGCCCCAGCCGCAGCCTGCCGCATGGGTCCAGGCCTGCAGGCGGGCGCCGCGGGCTACAGCGGGCGTGTGGTTGGCCGCTGGCTGCTTGGGGACCAGCTGGCTGCAGCTGCGTGCCTACCTCGACTGCTTGCGTGATGAGCCGTCGGCTGCCACATGCGCGGTGAGCGCGTTTTGATGCGCCGCCCGCGTCGGGCTCCATGGTGGGCCCTCTTGCCGGCGGTGCCTGTGGCCTAATCACACGCACGACCATCAAGGGCTTCTCCTCGGTGCTTTCGGTCGGGCCGTGCACTCTTGATGCGCACGAGCCGTCCGTCGGCATCCAGGTAAGTCAGGTAAGCCACTAATTCTTAGGGTTAGGGTTAGGGTTCATGAAATTGGGGATTTCGTGATTGGATCCATCATTTGGCTTTTCCCCTAATTTGCGTATAATCTCATGGACCTTGAATCTAATTTGCGAAATAAAATTAACAGGGCTTAAATTGGAAGAAACAGTGATCAACCCAAACCCTTGAACCCTAATTATGTAACTTAATCATTAATTAAACCTTAATTGCCTCGATCTAAACATGAATTAGCATAACCCTAATTATTTAGATCCAATCCGAGGTACTTAGCTTATCCAGATTAAAACTTTACTCATGAAAACATCACTACATACATAAAACTTGATCCTTTTCGTTGTGCAATAAGATCTAGATATGCACAACCTCATAAAACAAATCTAATCTGACAAACAAGGAACTTTAGGCTTTAGATTAACAGATTGAATCACGTTAGGCATAAGTATGGCTCTGATACCAAATGTTGATTCTGCTAATGAACGTAATTAGCACACTAAAGCAGTATCCTTAGCCTAAACATGATATCAACCTCGTAATGTGGAATATGGTGGGTATATATTATACTAGCGTTAGCAGTAGCAGCCATTGGAGCTCCCCGTGTTGATGACGCCTGAGCCATAGAGGAAGTAGACGTTCTTATCGGTGTAGATGTACGAGCAGGGTAGCGACGGCCTTCCGGACACCAACGGCACTGCCCGCGTGTGCTTGGTCTTCCAAACCCCTCCAGCGCCTTCAGCGATCAAACTTAGGTGGCTAGGGTTTAGAAAATGTGAAAAACATTTTTCTGGTGATGGTAGCCACGACCTTATATTTATAGCACTGTGGGGCTGGGGGCCAGCCTTTGGAAACAAACCTTAATGGGCCTGCTGATCACAACCCATTAGGTTTTTATCATTAGGTTTTACTTAATCACATTTTAGGTGGTTAAACGCGATTAACTATGAAGATCACATTTTATCTCTAATAAAATATTTCCAACATGGTCGTGTTCACAGTTTGGATTTGCTTGAGAGGAACAGTAGGGTTTTGAAAGGAAAGGCATCTTTAGCCTTGGTGCTCTTTTAAGGATATCGCCAGGGAGGTGAAGTGTTGGATCATGGCAAGCATGGTGGGATCTGTTGTTCTTGGTAACCCCAAATTGCTTGTTTCCTCTTGAATTTGGTGTTAGGTTGGATTTTGATTTTTGCCCATGTTGTAATATTTCCTTTATGTCTTAATTGGTTTGAGGTCATTTCTTGCTTCTTAATGAAAGGCTTACGCAGGCAAGTTCTCAAAAAAAAATGTTTAGTTAGAGGTGGGAATGGACTTAGACCACAACCACTTCTATTATACCAGCCCCGAACTATTAAGCCAAACCAAATTATTGATGGATGCACACACCTAATTAATCCAGATCCTAAACCGTGTGTATGCTCATAATTTTCATTGATATATGGCACACATTTAACTTATTCAAGTGTTAGTTGGGATAACTCAATGAAAAGCACATGCGACTACAATGTGCCATACACATGGCCCAATGATGGATGTAGATTATTTAGTTTAGCCGCGCCGGAGGAATGGAAAGACTACAATCAGAATACTCCTAAATAACAGAAAAAAGATCTTTTATGGCTCAGACTCCACACTATATATCGAGAGTGTCTAATCCCCTTGGTTACCAGCTTACTTTATTTGTCCTTCTGCAAACTGGAGATAGCTAACAGTTCAACAGCTATTTTCAGGAAGACACTGTGATTTTGTACCCTCTAGCAGGCTACCTAACTATCTATACATATGTGTTGACGCCAAATTTTGACACGTGTAGAATCGGCGTCAGGAGGAGAAGATTGGCCGATGCGGCAGATCTGAAGGCTACAGAAAGGAATCGGCCGATTGAGGTAACAGTTGGAAATCGGCCGATTGGTGGCGCAGCCTACGCCAACAGGATGGGATTATTTCAGAGGAACCTAGTCAAAAGCTGGTCAAAGGGGGCACGCTAAGTCGGTCGGGGAGCAATTGAAGGAAATCTTGATTGGATTAGGGAGCGGCGGCGGAAGATTCTGCGGTAGTCCGTTTTCTTTTTAAAATCCGTATAGATATAGTAATTTAAATAAGGTTGTAACAAGTCATGATCGACCAGGAGTCCTAGCTTTAGGGTATAAATAGGAGTCGTCAAGGTCTTGAAAGGACATCAACATATCAATCAACAACAGTACTTCTACTTTTCCAGCAATTTACTTTCAAGTCGGCGACTTCACCAATATTTTCTTCTTCCACGAGTTCGTACGGATTGGCAGGGCTGCATCAACTTGATCTCCGGCCAATTGGTAGGTTCCGCTTACCGAGTAATATCCGAGCTTTAACTACGGGCGCATCGCTGTGGTTTCATTTGGATTTATTCACCAGTTATCGATATTTACTAGAATTGCAAGTTTTACCTGTTATTCTAGTATTATCACCAGTTATCCAGCTTGAGATTAGAGTAATCGGCTTCGTCATTATTTTTCTTCGATTTATCATCTCACAGCCGATTAGATGTATTTCAAGTGTTGCTTCTGTAATAGTTATTTAGATCGCTCCGGTGGTTTTCTTTACAATTACTACACGATTATCGGCTGATCCATAGCCGATCATCTCTGTAGCAAATCGGCCGATTCGCTGCCGACGCGCTCCTCAGGACAAATCAGAATCCCAGCCGATCGACGCGCCTGGAATTTAATATTCTTTTTCCTTGTCAATCAACAGGTCAGATTGACTGGCACGCCGCGCGAACCGCACCAGGACAATAACCCGAACAGGAGCTAAGCAGATTCTCCCGGGTCGTGTGTCCGACGCTGAAGACCCATCGGCCGATTCCTATCCAGCCGATTTTAGCGCCAACAATATGTCTTCTCCACTGTCTGTTGGCCTACCTGCTAGAAAATACAGCTGCACGTACATTTTTCCCCTCCTGCTCATATTCTACTATATGACTACTGTTGTAAATGTATATTGCTGCTTGATTTCTTACTATTCTCTTCGCATATCTAGCGTTGCTGCTTGATTTCTTACTATTCTCTTCGCATATCTAGCGACAGCTATAAGTGCATTGGGATGGAGGAAAAGAAGCCTTATGTGAGTGCTATCATTGTACAAGTGATCTACACCGGCATGTCGTCATCAGCAAGGCAGCCTTTGACAAGGGGATCAACACCTGTCTTCATTTTCTACCGCCAGGCAGCTTCGTCTCTGCTGCTGCTTCCCGTTGCAGTTTTTCTTGAAAGGTAGATACCTATCATTAGCAATCCCCAGTTAACAACGAGAATGAGAAAGTAAAGTGATGCTGGATCAGTGATGTATTCCCATGCTCTAACTAGTGATGGATGATTTTCTGAAACCCGTCATGGCAGGAAAAATGCACCATCCATTTCATTTTCGATGATCTTGAAGCTCTTCTTTTATGCCTTCATTGGGTATGCGTGTTATGTTACCTTGTTAATTTAATGAAGAGCGTATTTATACCACGAACAATGAGAAATTATGATAACAGTTCCTGTTGACATCTGAGAAACTAGCACACAATTATATACTTCATTGTGGAATTTCAATTTCAGGAGTACGTTTAGCTTAAACTTGTACAACGTAAGTATGAAGCTCACATCAGCAACCGTTGCATCTGCAACCTTCAACTCTCAACCTGTGGTCACCTTCTGCTTGGCCCTGCTTTTAAGGTACGTTTGTTAACTATCCATTCATCAATATATAATTCAACAAGAGCACTAAGTAAACTAATAAAAGTTGGTCTCGTCCTTCTGTTTTCCATCCATATGAGTTGGCCACAATAATAATTATCTATTGAGGTAAAATGTGGGTGTAGACGTGTTGTATATGAAGTATTCCATCCATTTCAAAATTTAGGTTGTTTTGATATTTTTAGATTCATAGTATTTGTAATGTATCTAGGTATAGTGTATGTCTAGATGCATATCAAAATCTATGAATCTAGAAAAATTAAAACGAGCTATATTTTGGAACAGAGGGAGTATTATATTACAAGTTTCTATACTATTTTAATGATATGATGGATTATGCTACTTTATCATGCTTGGTTTTTAACCGGATGCTTGGTGTGTAGGATGGAGGTGGTTAAGCTGAGGAGCTCGTCAGGAATAGCCAAGGTTACTGGAGTATCTCTCTGCCTTGCCGGAGTTTTGGTCATCGCCTTATACATCAGGCCCGGGCTAAGCCCTATTAACCATCACCGCGTCCTTGCTCCCCATGTTTTGAGAGCTCCAAGCAGGGTCATATGGATCAAAGGGACGTTCCTCATGGTCCTTGCTAATATGTCATGGTCCCTGTGGATCGTTAAACAGGTATATTTGCAATCATTGTATATGTATATGAATCAGAATCTATAGCATGGATACTAGCCTGAGATGTTATGATAATAATTCTAACTGTAATCATGTTCTTAATCATATGCAGGCTGCGGTGCTCAAAGAGTACCCAAACAAGATACTTATGAAATTATCGCAATGCATTTTCAGCACGGTGCAGTCATTCATTGTCGCAGTGGTGGCCGAGAGAGACTTCTCCAAGTGGAAGCTACGTCTCGACATCAGCTTACTAACAATCATTTACACCGTAATAACAATTGACTTACTTGTTGGACTACTAATATAAGTTACCTTTTTTTCGGGTACTATTATAAAATCGCATCGCACACACATCTATCTCTCCTTGCATCTCTTACAGTTTCTTGTTAAGCTCTCACGCCTGCTATCCGCTGCCAACCTCCTACGGTTGTTTTGGTTGCGGCCAGCAGTCTCATCCCATCACCTACTTCACTCCACAACCACCGGGCCCAGCCATAGCTAGCTAACTAATCCACATCATCAATGGATATTATTCCAGTGTGGTCCTGATCTAATTCTAGCCCATTGTCGTTATATATTAGTTGATAAGTTACGGGTATGGATAAAATGGATCACTAAGGTTCTTTTTTCCCTAACGTTCACAGGCAGTCCATGGAATAAGTTTAGTCGTCTAATGTAGCAGCTTAATTGCTACAATTCACCTTATAATGATGATAACTAATGAACTGCTTTTTGCATGAATTATCATGAACCAGGGATTTATAGTGAATGGGGTGTCCTTTTGCTTACAAGCATGGTGTGTGGAGTTGAAAGGCCCAGTCTTCCTCACTGTCTGGACTCCATTTTGCCTTATACTCACGATATTCTGCTCCTCCATCCTAGGAGAAATAGTTCACCTTGGCAGGTAATAGATTAGAGTAGCGGCAAAGGAGTTCATATCAATCTTATGAAATGAATTAATGGAATGATTTATCTTTTGTTTATCTGCAATGGCAGTATTGTTGGTGGTATCCTACTAGTTGCAGGCCTTTACAGCGTGCTATGGGTTAAAAACAAGGAAAATAAAACTTAACAAATTTTCTTCTTACGAAAACCTTGCCTTTATGAAAGTACGCTGTACTGGACTTTCTTCCCCTAGTTACGCAGAAGAGCAAGTGCCGTCCAACAAGGTGAATACAATGGACATCGGCATGCAAGATGAGCAGGAGCATGAACAAAGGGAAGAGGATAACAAGGGCAGGGAAGAGCAAAAGGAAGCAACATCAGCATTCATGGTTGAGCAAGTCTGATTGTCTGAGTGATTGGTTTGATCAATATTTTTCTCTCAAACAAGCAGAAGAGCTGCGTATCATTCACTACTATAAAAATAATTTACCACAATCTTTTTAAAATACCTCCGAGGCGGGCAGGAACTTCAACCGTCTCGGTTAATGGTATTGATTAATCGAGATGGTCATTTCTTATTAACCGAGGTGGTTAAAAAAACCGCCTCGCAAAACATATTAACCGTGGCGGTCACCATTAAAATGACCACCTCAGTTTATAGACGTATTTTAGGAGGCGGGTCACTTATATATGTCCGCATCGGTAAATAGAAGCCCAGGCAAGGCCCATATAAGCCCATCTCTATCCTCACCTGCAACTCCTCCCCTCCCCGCTGCCCCTCCGCTCCACTCTTCCCCTCATGCTCCTCCCCTTCCCGCAGCCACCGCCCCTCTGCTCCTCCCCTCCCCGCCGCCGCTCCATCCGCTCCTCCCAAATCCTACCGGCCCTTCGCTCATCCCCACCCCCTCCGCTTTTCCCCTCCCTACTGCTCCTCCACTGCGGGATCTGAGATCCTATGCTCCGGCGGTCGGGGAGCAGCAGGAGGGCGTCTGCCTCCTCCACCCAGCGGTGCGGGTTCCCTGGCGGCCGGCGCGGTGCAGCAGGCGCGCTCGCGGGAGGGACGCAGCAGCGCGAGAGCGGAGCACAGTAGCAGGCGCGCAGAGCAGGGCGGGCGCAGGCCGAGGCGCTGGCCCGATACGGCTGCGCGTGCGGCTCAACCCTGCATCCTCGCCGTGGACCCCTCCATCCTCTTCCTCGTCGTCACCCCGCCGTCCGTGCCCGAGCGCCCCTCATGGAAGCCGGCGTCCACCGCGGCCCTCCTCCCCTCCCGCTCCAGCAGGTGGCAGCCGCGCGTTGGCCGGTCCGGCGACGGCGCACACGGGAGCAGCTACGGCGACGGCGTCCGGTGCGGCGACGGCGCACAGTGCTGCGGCGAGAGGTGCGGCGGCGGTGGCGTGGAGCCGTGGAGCAGCTGCACCCGTTGATGGGCTTGGCGGGCTCGTCAATGGGTTTTTTTTCTTTTTTTATTTATTTTTGCTTGATTAACCGAGGCGGGCAGCAAACCGCCTCAGAAAATAGGTCATTTACCGTGATCTTGGATCCGAGGCGGTTGCAAAAAACGCCTCAGTTAATAGTTTTTGCCCACCTCGGTTAATAATTATTGTAGTAGTGATTGTATTGATAGAAGAAAAAAGAGTCATACATGGACCCGAACACACCCCACACACCCCGTTGTTTGATCAATGTAACATGTTACTTTGTTATTAGTAACATATTGTGTTAGATCCGAGGTAAATAAAACCGGCAAGTGGAGTCCAATCATCTAGTCATGTTATAACATTACAAATATCACCAGGATTGTGGATCAAGCTGTATATTTCAGTTGGTACAAAATTCATTAGTCACTTAATTGTCAGTACCGTGTAAGAAATATGGCCTCATTAGGCCATAAGTTGGTGATTGTGTGACAAAATGATCATGGGACTAACTAGATTGTCAAGTGAATAATATTAGGTCCCAAAGATGAAGTACAAAGGCCCAGCAAAGCAAGAAATGAAGAAAGAACTCAAAGAAGTGCTGAATTGGATGAGTTCAGCAAAAAACTGGCGACTGGATCAACCGATGCTCTTCAAAATGAACAGGTCGGCGCAATGCAAAATTGCAACTATGATTAATTGTAGTGAAAGTCAGTAGCGTCAGATCAACCGACGTTATAGAAGATAGGCGTCAGTGTAATAGGAAATTGATATGGTGATCAAGTGAAGAAATCACAGAGGCACTGGATGAACTAACGCATCATCCGATGAAATGCCATTTGATTACTCAGAGAGCATGTTTGGCTCCAGAAGGTTTTCCGAGCAAAGTCTTCAGCACCGGATGAACCGACACCCGTCGGTGCAATGCGTCGGTGCAATGACGTGAGCAGAATGGAGATATTGAGGATCAACGGCTAGCATGCAGGGTCAGTGTGACCAAATGAACCGATGCCAAGTATCGAATCATCCAACGCTTTAGGCTTTTCAGGAAAGTTGTTGGCAACGGCTATGGCTGGATTCCTAGCCTATATAAGCACTTCCCCCGGATCATTTGAGGCTCCTGGAGTTCAGAGAAACAATACACACACTGAAGAATGTCTCCAAGCCATCGTAGTGCCAATTGATCAAATCGTTAGGCCTTAGCACATGCTTTGAGAGTGTTAGTGCTAGGGTAGCTCTAGAGAGAGTGAGAGAGCAAGTTTTTGCTGCCTTGTGCATGGTTCTAGAGTGAACCATCGCTATAATCTTGGTGTGCCGGCCCCTTGGAGTCTTGGTGACTCGCCGGCAAGTCTTCGACCCTCTGGCTTGGTGTGAAGCGGCGACGACGGTTTTGTGCGGGGGACAAGGAGACCCCTCCTTCGTGGGGAGCTCCATAGTGACGGCGGCATCAAGGTGACCGGGGAACTTGGCATGAGCCTTAGTGGCCTAGCCTTTGTGGCAAATCAAGGGGTGTCCCGGAAGGGACTTGGTGGCCGGCCGGGAAGCAATACTGTTTGTGAGTGCTTCAATAACGTGGACTAGGTGTGGCTTAGTGCTTACCGATACCATAGGATAAATCATCGCATCAAGAGTTTACTTCTGCTCATCCCCTTCTTTACGTTTTCGCATTTCTTACTTGCAGCTTATGTGCCTTTACTTACTGTAGTATCTTGCTAGGATTGGCTATAGGTTGCAAAACTTATTTTGGGATGAGGGTTTTCATGCTAGATGAATTGTAGTTGCATATCTAGATAGCATGTTATAGATTATATTTTGTGCAATTTAATTGGAGTGATAGGTTAATGTTTTAAGTTTGCCTAATTCATCCCCTCCCCCTCTTAGGCTATGAGCACCAATTCCTTTCATACCGGGTCATTTCAACAACCAGTAGTATGATAACCACTTCCATTACTGGTTCTGTAGCTGGCACTGATAATCGTCCTGGTTTCACAGTATTGATTCCAGAACTCATAGCATATATAGGGGATTAATCTGAAAACAATCTCTGTATTACCAATTCACATGATGCTCCATTGTTGGCAACCAACGATTAAAACCATGAGCATGCATGTGCTGCTATGGGGCGTTGGAGATTTGATTTGCAACGGACAGTTGTGTTACTACTCATTAGTTTGTAGCAAAATTTTGTGCTGCAACTAAAATAAAGTTGGTCACAGGATTTGTTATTAGTTGTCCAGGGTTTTCTTCGGTAACGACAGACAAGCCACATGAGGTGGCATTTCATCTTAAAATTTGGGTACAATAAGTGCCTACCAATTTTGATTGATATTTTAGCTGAAGAAATGAGCGTTCGTAACCCAATAATCACACATTGGTTGCTAATAAACAGAACACTTTAATCCCCTTCGTAATGAAGTGAAGACAGGGATATCGTTGGTTCATGTCAGGAAGAAGATTCCATACGAAAGATATTTGGATTGAGAGTTGATTCAAATATGGGAGTGATCGAGTAATTTTGGACATGGAGTTGTTAGCTATACCTAGCTGTCGAAAACATCAAACAAAATTGTCCGGAGGGAGTATAGGTTTTGATAACTTTACTATTGTGCATTGTTCTACACGGTCCAACAATAAGCTAATCAACAAATTCTAAAAAAGCAATAAAGACAGACACATAACGGAATTCATAAAATGTGTCATTGAAAAGACAACAATTTTTGAAAAGATGAACACAAAGTAGACGTGTTAAGATAGAAACACGAGAAACGAACACAAAAGGCAAGAAAAACAAAACCTGTGTGCGCGGCGGCTGCGATGAGTAGCAACGGTCACCTCTCCTACATGAGGACGTACTCCACCTCCGGCCGCCATCTCCTTCCTCTCTCGACCGTGACCTCCTTAATCCGCTTGCCCTCACCTCTTCGCAGCCATGGGCAGCCACGCGCCGTCGTCCTCGACCTCGCCGGAGGTAGAGCGCAAGCGCATTATTGCACCAATGTGGCCCCACGAGCTCCCGGTGCCACGCCGCTTCTGCCCCATGGCCGTCGTCATGCACCGCTTGCGTCCCGTAAACAAGGAGACCCCGACGCCGCGCCGCTTCTCCACCATGGCCGACGTCATGCGCCGCTCGCGCCCCGTCGACGCGCTGCTCCCATTCGCCCCCGCGCGCGAGGCCATCTACGACGACGCCGTCGTCTGCGACACCTGCGGCTCCGGCGACCGCGGCGACGAGCTGCTGCTCTGCGACCGCTGCGACCGCGGCCGCCACACCTTCTGCCTCCGCCCGATCGCCGCCATGGTCCCCATCGGCCCATGGTTCTGCTCCGACTGTGCCCCGCCCGTCAAGCGATTCAAAAGTGAGTCTGGCGAGTTGTGACCCTTCTTCTTGCGACCTCCATCTCCACATTCCCCTCGCCCCGCGCTCTTTTTCCATTTCTTTAGATTGTTGCCTTGTGCTATCTCACCTTCTCACTATTCTTCATTGCTGCTTCATTCTGCATTGAATCATAGGCTTTCCAATGGATCAGGACAAGATCATCGAGTTCTTTCGGATTCAGAACGATGACCAGGATGGCGAGCCCGCGAAATGTAGGGTATCCCAAGGTAATTATATTCGTTGCAGGCACTCAGGAAGCAACATTCCCCAATGCCTAATATCGGGTGAAATGTGAGACCTTTTGTTTCCGTTGCTTGCATGAATGATTGATGCTGTTGAATTCGTTTCGGTCAGTGTTTTTAAGCTTTCACAGCTTCTGATTATCTTGCATTGTGAATTTCATTGTACAAAATGTCACCGGTGCAGGTTTGAGGCACCTGTGAAGAGCTAGTGGCACCAAAACATTCCTGCTAATATGTCTTCCATGTCCATTTGGTGTTTTTACTTTTTACTTTCATTCTGCACGTGTATTGACTGCATGGCTAGCAAGCTGATGATCGATGCACTGTAAATATCATCACCTGCGAGTTGGAAATTCTAGGCAACAAACATTGATATGGGTATGTTAAATTGTGACATATTCACTTATATCATGGGTGGAAGTAGTAACGCAAAGTGCGTTTCGAACAAGTCATGCTGTGTTCACCAATTAATTGATATCTGATGTGGGTATGTTTTGTACTTGTACCATAAAGGAAGCCATAGTTTTGGGCTCCTATCAGTGGCAGCAAACCGGGACTAAATGGAGCCCGGTGGGTGCCTGGGGTCGCCGGGCCCTGGGTTATTCACCCCTGGGCCCTGGCTCCTATTGCTGATTGCTGGATGTATTAATATATAGCTCCAGTAAGCTGTTTGCTTTCTTTTTACTTGCGAACGGTTCAATAAATTCTTTATCTAAAATGTGGTTGGTACGGGTTGGATGCACCTTATGAGCTAGCAGTAGTGAAAATTCGTATGCCAGTCATATTTCTTTCATTGTATTGCATGGTTTGATTCTGCACTTATATTGACTGCATGGCTGCCCGATATGATGCAGATGCAGCGCATTGCCTGCAAATATTCCCTTCAAATCGGAATGTCTAGGGAAAAAGCAATATGGCTACATTAAAATTTGACGTAATTGATACATGATAGGCTGGGAAGAAATTCTTGACAAAAAAAATTATCTGTATTAGTATGCATGATTTTTAACCAGAAACGGTGACATGCTTGTACGTACATCATTTATGCTTGTACGCATTAACTTATTTCTGATTTGGATATATGCTTCATGTGTACCACTTGATTGTCTTGGCGCCATTCATTTAACCATAAAATAGTTTCAGGCTTATAAGAAATCCATAGTTGTTCTGGTCCTATATTGCTGACTGCTGGATGTATTAATACAGGCTCCGGTAGCTGCGTGCTTTCTTTTTATTAATTAGCATTTCAGTTACTGTAAGATTGTTGTCTAAAATGTGCTTGGTACAGGTTTGATCCGCCTATTAAGAACTAGCAGTAGTGAAATTTCCTGTTAGTACTTGTTTCTTTCTGCATGGTATGTATGATTGATTTTGTACTTGTATTGACTGCATGACTAGAACTCCGCCTGTGTTGGTTCTCAACATAGCCGGTCCCAAGCCCGGTTAAAGGAGGAGGGTTGTGTTAGGTTTGGCGAACCAGCGTAAAAAAATAGCCACTCTAATGGATATGAAACCCATAAGAAACTCGTTGGGGCGTAACCCTCTTAGCGACGCGCTACATCGGAACTCGGGTGTGGTGTTAAATGGGCAAGGGCCGGGTCGCCATGCCCCCAAGGGCGCGTCGTATCGTGACCTAGGTACGATGAAAAGTGAGCAAGGGTCGGTCGTCACAGCTTGAGTAGCGCGCTACATCTGCGCCCGGGTGTAGTGGAAAATGAGCAAGGGTCTTCGTACTTCCCTCGACGGGTGCGAAGGGTAAGGAAGTTAGCCGAGCCAACTAGGATTTGCATAGGTAGCTGGAACGTAGGATCCCTAACAAGTAAGTTGTGGGAGCTAGTTGATGCAGCAATTAGGATGCGTGTAAATATTCTATGCTTTCAGGAGATTAAATGGAAGGGTCAAAAGGCGAAGGAGGTTGAGGATACTGGCTTCAAGCTTTGGTACACGGGGGCAACACCGGGTAGGAATGGTGTAGGTATCTTGATCGATAGGAGCCTTAAGGATGGAGTCGTAGAGGTTAGGAGGCGAGGCGACCGGATTATCCTGGTCCGATTGGTAGTTGTAGACTCAGCCCTGAATGTGATCAGTGCCTATGCCCCTCAGGTAGGTCTCAGTGAGAGCACCAAGAGGCAGTTCTGGGAAGACCTAGATAGCATGGCTAGTACCGTTCCTAGCAGCGAGAAACTTTTCATAGGAGGAGATCTCAACGGCCATGTGGGTGCGACTAATGTAGGGTTCGAGCGAGTGCACGGGGGCTTTAGGTATGGTCGCAGAGTCAAGAGGGGGAGGATATTTTGAACTTCGCATTGGTCTACGACTTATTAATAGAGAATACCCTTTTTAGGAAGAGAGAATCCCATCTTGTGACCTTTCATAGTGGACAACACTCGAGCCAGATCGACTTTATCCTTACTAGGAGGGAGGATAGACGGGATTGCTTAGATTGTAAGGTAATACCCGGGGAGTGTGTTGTCCCTCAACACAAGCTTGTGGTGGCGGACTTTCGTTTTCGGGTATGTGTCCATCGAGATAAATGTGCCAAGATTGTGAGAACGAAGTGGTGGAAGCTTAGAGGGGAAGCGGCGCAAACGTTCAAGAAGAGAATGCTAGGTGAGGGGCCCTGGGAGGAAGGAGAAGATGCAGAAGACATGTGACTAAAGATGGCAACATGTGTTCGGAAGGTGGCCTCATAGGTGTTTGGCGTGAGTAGGGGAGGCAAACAGGAAGGGAAAGACACCTGGTGGTGGAATGATGAGGTGCAAAGGGCTATTAAGGAGAAGAAGGAGTGTTTCAAGCGCCTCCACCTTGATAAGAGTGCAGCCAACATCGAGAGCTATAATTTAACGAAGAGGGTTGCAAAGCGAGCTGTGAGCGTAGCAAAGGGTAAAGCGTATGATGACCTGTATCAGTGGCTAGCCACGAAGGAAGGGGAGAAGGACATCTATATGATGGCTAGGATCCGCGAGCGGAAGACAAGAGATATCAACCAAATCAAATGCATCAAGGATGGGACAGATCGACTTCTAGTGAAGGATGAGGAGATCTAGGACAGATGGCGAGAGTATTTTGATAAGTTGTTTAATGGGGAGAATGAGGGCCCTACCCTTGAGTTAGATGACTCTTTTGATGACACCAACAGACGCTTTGTGAGGAGAATTCAGGAGGCTGAGATAGGGGAGGCGTTGAAGAGGATGAAGGGAGGTAAAACGATGGGCCCTGATGGTATCCCCATTGAAGTGTGGAGGTGCCTAGGTACCAAAGCGATAGTATGGTTAACTAAGCTTTTTAACCTTATTTTTCAGTCCAGCAGGATGCCTGAAGAATGGAGGAGAAGTATATTAGTACCAATCTTCAAGAACAAAGGAGATGTTCAAAGTTGTACTAACTACCGTGGGATTAAGCTGATGAGCCATACGATGAAGCTTTGGGAGAGGGTTATCGAGCACCGTCTAAGAAGAGTGACAAGTGTGACCCAAAACCAGTTTGGGTTCATGCCTGGAAGGTCGACCATGGAGGCGATTTTCTTAATCCGACAATTGATGGAGAGATATAGAGAGCAGAAGAAGGACTTGCATATGGTCTTTATTGATCTTTAGAAGGCGTATGATAAAATATCGAGAAATGTCATGTGGTGGGCCTTGGAGAAGCACAAAGTCCCAACTAAGTACATTACCCGCATCAAGGATATGTATAAGGATGTGATGACGTTTGTCCGGACATGTGATGGTGACACCACTGACTTTCCTATTAACATAGGCCTACATCAGGGGTCAGCATTGAGTCCTTATTTATTTGCCTTGGTGATGGATGAGGTCACAAGGGACATACAAGATGATATCCCTTGGTGTATGCTCTTTGCTGATGATGTGGTGCTGGTTGACGAGAGTAGAGAAGGGGTTAATAGGAAGTTAGAGCTGTGGAGACGCACGTTAGAGTCGAAAGGGTTTAGACTCAGTAGGACCAAGACCGAGTACATGAGGATAGAGATGTTAGCCTCGATGGGCAAGTGATGGCCTAGAAGGATACTTTTCGGTATTTAGGATCGATGCTTCAAAAGGATGGCGACATTGATAAAGATGTTAGATATAAAATCTCAGCTGCCTGGTTGAAGTGGCGTCAAGCTTCTGGCATCCTATGTGACAGAAGGGTGCCACAAAAGTTAAAAGGTAAGTTCTATAAGATAGCGATTCGTCCGGCGATGTTATACGATGCTGAATGTTGGCCTACAAAAAGATGACATGTCCAACAACTGAGTGTAGTAGAGATGCGGATGTTGCGGTGGTTTTGCGGGCACACACGAAGAGATAGAGTTTGGAACGAAGTTATTCGGGATAGAGTCGGGGTGGCACCAATTGAGGAGAAACTTACCCAACATCGTTTGAGATGGTTTGGACATGTCCAACGGAGATCCCCTGAGGCGCCGGTGCGTAGTGGGGTTCTAAAGCAGGCCGAAAATGTAAAGCGAGGTAGAGGTAGATCTAAACTGACTTGGGACGAGTCGGTGAAGAGAGACCTTAAGAAGTGGAATATCTCCAAAGAGGTAGCTTTGGATAGGAGCGCTTGGAGACTCGTCATCCACGTATCTGAAGATCCGTGATCTTTATTTTTTTTATGAGTTTCATCTCTAGCCTACCCCAACTTGCTGGGGACAAAAGGCTATGTTGTTGTTGTTGTATTGACTGCATGACTACCTACCTGATCAAAGATAAGATTACCTGCAAATATACGCAGATTGGAACTTCCATGCAACAAAGAATATGGTTACGCTAAAATGCGTCGCAGTCAATAACATCATAAATGGAAAAATGCGGGAAAGCATTACCGGACAAACATTTAATCCATGTTAGTTATCCATACTTTTTAAGTAGTAACAGCACCGTTTGGTTGAAAAAAATCATGATGTTCACTTTATGCACCATTTATGGTTGTATGGATTATTGGCTGATTTCCCCTTTATACCTTGACTGCATTCATTACAACAAAAATAGTTCCCGCCTTTGGCCTTTCCATAAGGAACCCATAGTATTAACACATCATCTTCTATTTATATATGAGGGGTTCGATAACTGTAAGTTATTTATTCAATGTCCCTTGTAAGAGCTAGCTGTAGCGAAAGTTTGAGTTAGTATGTCCTTCATGTCTTTTGGTGTTGTATGTTTGATTCTGCACTACTGATTGAATGGCTATACAATTGATGCTTCGTTAACCATCAAAAAAGGTTGAAACTTCCCCATCGAAGAGAGTGTATAATTAACTTTGTAGATTCGTTTGATAATTAGTTTGAAAGTTAAGTGTATATGCCACATACCTCATATATATTGCAAAATGTAAAATTTGATCAACAATATTGACTGTCACATAATATTTTATTGAGTACCAAGATTTTAGTTAAATTGAAACACAAACTGAACTGGTTCGAAAATAGATTGAGTGTGAATTAGAAAGATATGCATTTACTATGGTACTAACTCAAGGAATTTACTTCATCATTTTCAGATGTTAGAAGGAGAAGGAAGAGTTCACTCGCTATGCACAAGAAGAGGAGGAGGATACTGCCATTTGTCCCAACTGAAGATAGAGCTACAAGACTCAAACAAATGGCTTCTCTGGCCACCGCCCTGTCATCTTCAAATGCAGAGTTCAGTAATGGGTTGACATACGTGACTCACATGGCTCCTAGATCTTCCAATCAGGCGAGATTTGAGGAAGGTGGTATCCAGGTTAGCAAATCTTTTTACCCAAAATAATATTATAATGATATAGTGTTTTGATATAATTTTGCATCTAACTTACAAGGTTCTTCACAAAGAGGATAAACAAACCATGGAGCTGTGCCGAACCATGCAACAAAGAGGCCAATGCCCTCCACTTCTTGTGGTTTTTGATTCCCGTGAAGGGTACATTCTTGAACTCATGGCACTTATTTACTGTTTGGAAACTTGTCCGTACACAATTCAGAGATCATTATTTTGCGCCTAATTGCTATTTGTGAGCATGCTGCTGGAATTTGTGTGTGCTACTTCCCTGGACGTCCCAGTGTCACACACACAAAAAAAATTCAGTGGCACACACATAAAATTGTGTGACCAAAACAGTTGACTCTATGGAGTACACATCCATTTTTATTTATATTTGACTACACAGAAATTACACTTATACATAGCTGTTTTCAGTTTCACTGTGCAGGCTGATGCCAATATTAAGGATATGACCTTCATAGCTGAATTTGCTGGGGATGTTGATTATTTGAAGAACAGAGAAAATGATGATTGTGACTGTCTTATGACACTCCTATTGACAGCTGATCCTTCCCAGAGGCTGGTCATTTGCCCTGACAAACGTGGAAACATTTCTCGCTTTATGGGCGGTATCAATAACCACACACCGTAAGTTTCTGTTGGTATTGTTTTCTCACCTTAAAGAAAGGATGTGTACTGTATTGTTTCTAAGTTTGAAACTTTTAAATTGATGAAGGGATGGAAAGAAGAAGCAAAATGTCAAATGTGTGCGGTACGACATTGATGGGGAGATCCACGTATTGTTGGTGGCCTGCCGTGATATAGCTTGTGGTGAAAAGCTATACTGTGACTATAATGGACAAGAGAGTGCATATCCCACTCATCATTTCCTCTAACTAACCACAAAAGTTATTTTTCTTGAGGAATACAGTACAGACGCAGACGCTCACAACACGCACGCACACTCACCTCTATGAATACACGCACGCAACCCTACCCCTATGAGCACCTCCGAGAGACTGAGTCGGCAAATCCTCGAGATTGACGAAGTCACCACAGGCGTCTCGCTATCGACGGTAACGTCGCCTACCACTGAAAGCACAATGCCGTTAAATCCTAGAAAATTTGCTCCCATGGAGAGTCGAACCCAGAACCTCAGGTGCTACTGAGGCTCTTTTAACCACTAAGCTACAGGCCGTTTCGCAACTAACCACAAAAGTTATGACCCCTCCAACACTAATGAGGTTGGGCAAAATAGGGCTTAGTGGCAATTTTTCAGCATTGCCACCGAAATCCCTATTACTTACTATATTGTAAGTTGGTACAAATGACCGACTTAATCAATTTTTGCATAGAGATCCTAATGACAGAAATTGATAGGTGCTAGCTGGTGGCTGACAGGTAGAAGAGCCAATAGGATTTGTCATTGTTTCTGCTCTCAAGATGCATCCTCTTATTCATTTTTTTCAAAGATTTTTATTTCTGGTCCCTTCTGTGGGAGTAAATAGTTATTTGTGTATCTCCTCTGTATAATAATATTGTAATATCTGTTGCTAATTAAAGGAACATTTTGAATGGATAGAAAAGCTTTTCTATTAATTTTAGTGCTTTTGCTTTTTCTTGTTGTTAGATAATAGTTTGTTTGTACCCATTATGTTCCTTTTCTTTCTCAGGTGTTGTGATGTATATTGACTGATAGAATATTACGGCACTCATTTATTTAAGGAAAAAAATTTAATTTACACCCTCGAACTATTGCAAGAATCTAACTTTGAAACTTCAACTATAAAATCGGATAACAGAGACCATCCAACTGTCAAAACCGGGCAAATTTGGCCCTTACGGTGGTTTTAAGCTGGTCTTGTATTTTTTCAAAAAAATAAAAATTCTAATTAGATCTAAAAAATCAAAACTAATTTATTTTAAATCAGAAATATATGAAACTAGTACCAAATGTTTTCTAGAAATGTAACCTATCTATCACTACTCTTTTTGAATCTTAGTTATTCAAAAATAATAGGCATAACTAAAAGCAACCAAATAATATGAACATGAAGAAAATGGATCTGATTAACTAACAAATATAGTGCCAATAAATAGGTTATATTTTTAGAAAACTTTTGATATCTATTTCATATTTTTTATTTAAAATAAATTACTTATGAATCTTTTAGTTTAAATTTAATTATTTTTAATTTTACCAAAATGGAAAAACACCTTTGAAACCACTCAAAAGGCCCAATTTACCCAGTTTCAATAGTTGGATGGCCTCTGTTATCCAGTTTTGTAGTTGAAGTTTGAAAATTTGACTTTTGTGATAATTCGAATGTGTAAATCGGATTTTTCCCTATATTTAATTTTTGGAAACTTGTCGGTATACAATTCGGAGTTCATGGTATTGGGACCTAAATTCGCTATCTATGTGTATGCCACTGGAATTTGTGTGTGTGCCACTTGCCCTTATTTCAAGTGTTCCACCCATACAAATTTCAGTGGCTTACACACAAAATTGTGTGAGCAAAACAATGAACTATATGGAGTACACATACATTTTATTTATATTTGACTACATAGAAATAATAATTATGAATAGTTGTTTTCAGTTTCACTTTTCAGGATTGAAAGGAATCGGTGCTCGTAGCCTAAGATGGGGAGGGGGTGAATTAGGCAACTTTAAAACCTTATCCTAGGGCTCAATCTAGTTTGCACAAAACATAAACTATAACATGCTATCTAGATGTGCAACTAGGGTTCTTCTAGTGAGAAACTTTCATCCCAAAGAATTTTGCAACCTATAGCCAATCCTATCAAGATGCTACTCTATGAAAGTAGAGGCACACAAAGATTGTAAGTAATAAATGCGGAAGCTTAAGAGAGGGGATGAGAGGAAGTAAACTCTTGACGCGAGGATTTATCCCATGGTTCAGTTAGGCACAAAGCCACTCCTACATCCACGTTGTTGAAGCACTCACAAAGAGTATTGCTTCCCGGCAACCGAGTCTCTTCTGGGACTCTTCTTGACTTGCCACTAAGGTTATGTCAAATCACCACGGTCACCTTGATCCCGCTTTCCACTAAGGAGCTTCTCCACCAAGGATGGGGGTCTCCACGTCCCCTGCACAAAGCCGTCTCGCCGCTCCACACCAAGCCGGAGGGTCGAAGACTTGCCGGCGAGTCACCAAAGCTGCAAGGGGCCGGCACACCGAGATATACATGTGGTTCACTTCTGAAACCAGCACACAAGGTTGCACCTTGCTTCTCTCACTGTTACAAGAGCTACTCCTAGCACTAAGTCTCACAAAGCTTGTGCTAACCTAAGAATTTGATCAATATGCTCTTGGGTGGCTTGGAGGTGTTCTTCAATGTGTCTAGGGTTTCTCCCGAGCTCTAGCACCCCAAATGACCCGGGGTGAGGCATATATATAGGCCACCAACTCGAAGTAGCCGTTACTAGCCGTTTTTCCTTTTCTGCACAAGGCGTCGGTTTAACCAACCAGGAGTGTCGGTTCAACCGGTCACACTGACATGCATGCCGACCGTTGAATTCCCAACGTCTCTTCTGCTTATGTCATTTGCACCGATGCCTTCTTTGGTACCGTCGGTTCAACCGTTCGTGAAGAGGATATTTGAGCCTGGTTGCATAGCTTTCTTTGAAGTGAAGAGCTGACCCTAGTTGCATAGCTCTCTGATGCAACTGACAATGCACCGACGCTATAGAAATGGACCTATCGGTTCAACCGACTGTGAAGAAGTTTTCTTCACAAGTTCATCATGTTAAATCCAATTGCAACGACCCGTGCAAATTTGATGCCGTCGGTTTAACCGACCCGTTGACCGGTTCTGCCACGTGTCCAAATCTCTGCATTTTCACTGTGTCCATTGAGTCTTGGAGACGATTTGGACTATCTTGGAGATGGTTTGGACTCCATCCATGGAACCTAAAAATCCTACAACCTTGAGCTCACAAACTTTTTAGTCCCATTGATCATGTTGTCACTCAATCACCAAAATCACAATATGGCCTAATGGGGCCATTTTCCTTACAATCTCCCCCTTTTGGTGATTGATGACAACACAATCAAACCAAGCATAAATTTGCAAGAATTGATAAATTGAACCACTTACACTTGCTTGGATGCTTACCACCATCCAACTTGAATTTTGGCCTCCCCCTAAGTCCATGATTTCTCCCCCTTTTTGACTTCTCCCTTTTATGGCAAACCACTTGAAATCTTTCAAATCACTTGAAACCATACTTCTCCCCAATGTTTGCCTTGATTCCATTTTTCCAAGAATGTGTGCTTTGATTCACCATTTCTCCCCCTTTTTCTTTCACACAATGCTTACTTGCTTTGACATCTCTCCCCCTTTGGAATCAAATCACCTAAAAAGGTGTTTAACATACCTAAAAGGATCTAGCAAAGCAATGTAGCTCATGGGAAAAGTTAGTAGCCTAGGGAGTTAGTTCCATGAATCATGATCCAAAGATATGATATCAATGAAGATACCAATTGAAAAATTACTAAGGTGGATCACAAAACCATGAAACTAGCTTGACATGAGCTAAGCTTTCGATAAATGTGTGTGCACAACAAGATAATGTGAAAATCATATGCACCACTTGAAAATATGAGTAGGATATCTTAAATCATAGCATGCATGGAGGTAGCTTAAAAGAATAAGAAATTGACAATGAAATTAATTGAAAGGTTTAAGCCTTGCATACCTCCGGGGGAAAATGATTAGTTACCTTGGTTATACCACTTGAAAGTACCACTTGAACGTGGAGGGGAGTTGAGCACTTAGTACACCAAGGTAAGCAAATGTATGAGCACATAGCCTATGAACTTAGATATAGAAATTTAAGTTCAATAGAGAATGACTCAATATGCATGAAAGCACAAGAATTACTCTAAGCACACTCATAGAGGTGTTAGTTCACATTGAGAGTGAATAACATTCTCTTAGTCTCCTTAGCTTGATTCTTCTCATCATCTTGTTAGCCAAGCCTCCAAATCCCCCGAAGCCGATCCTAGGGCTTCAAGTCTCCTTTGGAACCCACACCATTTGAGGCCCCTTCATGTTGGTGATGATTTCCTCGGGCACCCAAATGGAGCGGTTCCAACTCCAATCCTTCTTCCCAACCTTGTGGGCAACCACCTTGTCATTGTTCTTCTTCTTGATAACATAGGTGGTGCTCTTGTTTTTGTTCTTCCGGTTGGGCTTGGTGTAGATGAGAGAACTCTTGATAGTTGCATTTTTCTTATTCTTCTCATCCGAAAGCTTCTTCTTGGGTTGAGGACACTTGTAGAACTTGTGGCCTTCTTGATGACAATTGAAACATGTCACGGTTGCACCCTTCTCAAGCTTCTTCACCATGTCTTCACGGTTATCTTGAGAAGGTGGGACAATGTTCTTGCCCTTCAATCTTGCCAAGTCCTTCATGAGCCTTTCTACTTCTTGCTTGAGCTCATTGTTCTCCTTGGCAATGAGATCATCACATTATTCTACAATCACATTCTCATAACATTTCTCATTGCAAGGGTTAGAGCAAGATTCATCGATTAAATCAATGCAAGAAGTTGAAGCATCTATTTTGAAGATAGGAATTGCACAAGGAATAGATTGCTCCATTTTCAAAGAGTCATTTGTTTCATTCTTAATGCTCTCAATTTTTAACTTGAGCTCCTCATGCTCCTTGCTAAGCAATTTGAATTTGCACAACAAATCATCATAATTTGTAGCAATAGAAGCATTAAGATCTTTGGAAGCATTAAGTTGTTTAATTTCTTTAGCTTGTCTTTTCATGACTCCTTGTTGCTCATGGATCAAGTCAAGAAGTTCTTCAAAAGAAGGAGAATCGGAGTCATCATCACTTACATCGCTTTCACTTGATCTTTTTAACCTTCATGAATTGGTGATGTGGCCCATCTTCAAGGAAAACCATGTACCCCATCATGTTGATCTTCTTCAAGCTCTTGTTCATGATCTTGACTTGCTTGAAACATTTGGGGTGCATCTCTTCTCTTTCATCAATTGAGGAGCTTGTGCTTGCTTCCTCTTCTTCCTCTTCACTTGAGCTTCCTTTGATGGCCAATTTCTTCAACATCTTGGCTTGCTTGCAAGCAAGAGCGCTATGTGTTGGTGAAGAAGGTAGCTCTCTTGGCTTGATGCCGTTGTGAAGCTCATGGGCGCTCACCTTGTTGAGGACTTGATTTGGGGTGAGTGTTGAGAGCTCTTTCTCATAGATGATTGAAGTCACCAAATCATAGTCCGGTCTTTGGAGAGAGTGAAGGATCTTGTGAGAGAGCTCCATATCTTCAATTTTCTTGAAATCTAAAGAGTTAATCTTATTCACAAGAACACTCAAACGTGACTACATGGATGATGCATCTTCATAATTTAATTGCTTAAAACTATTAAGCTTATCAATGAGAACATGATATCTTTCATTTGCCACATCCTTTGTACCCTCATGGTTCTCATTGATAGACTTCCATAGCTCAAAGAAATTTTCACAAGCAAAAACTCTATTGAACACATCATCACAAAGGGAAGACAAGATAATGCTTTTTGCAATCACATCATATTGTTTTTCTTGACTACCCTTGTTTTTCACGCCCTCACTCACAACTCTCCAAACATTTAGGCCCCGTTCTTGGAGATAGGCTTGCATTAAAACCTTCCATTTTTGAAAGACCGTGCCATCGAATTGTGGAGCCGGTCCTAGGGTATCCATCCCTTCCCCGACGAGCTAACTCACTAGGCGGTGAAGCCTAACCATTCGAATCAGCCGGTTTTCACAATTTGCCAATTGAATTGGCATTTCTTTGTGAAAGAAGTGAGCCCCAACTCTGATACCATGAAGAGAAGAGCTGACCCTGGTTGCATAGCTCTTTGATGCAACTGACAATGCACCCACGCCGTAGAAATGGACCTGTCGGTTCAACCGACTGTGAAGAAGTTTTCTTCACAAGTTCACCATGTTAAATCCAATTGCACCGACCCGTGCAAATTTGATGCCGTCAGTTTAACCGACCCGTTGACCGGTTCTGCCACTTGTCCAAATCTCTGCATTTTCACTGCGTCCATTGTGTCTTGGAGATGATTTGGACTATCTTGGAGATGGTTTGGACTCCATCCATGGAACCTAAAAATCCTACAAACTTGAGCTCACAAACTAGTTTGTCCCATTGATCATGTTGTCACTCAATCACCAAAATCTCAATATGGCCTAATGGGGCCATTTTCCTTACAAGGTTGATGCAAAAATAAAGGATATGACCTTCATAGCAAAATTTTCTGGGGATGTTGATTATTTGGAGCACAGAGAAAATGATGATTGCGACTGTTTTATGACACTCCTTTTAACAACAGATCCTTCCCAGAGGCTGGTCATTTGCCCTGACAAACGTGGAAACATTTCTCGCTTTCTGAGTGGCATCAATAACCACACACCGTAAGTATTTGAGTTTCTATTGGTATTGTGTTCTCACCTTAAAGAAAGGATGTGTACTGTATTGTTTCTATGTTTGAAATTTTTAAATTGATGAAGGGATGGAAAGAAGAAGCAAAATATCAAATGTGTGCGGTAGGACATTGATGGGGAGAGTCATGTATTGTTGGTAGCCTGCCGTGATATAACTTTTGGTGAACAGCTATACTGTGACTATAATGGACAAAAGAATGCATATCTCACTCATCATTTCCTCTATCTAAACATAAAAGGTATGATGGATCCAACACTAATGAGGTTAGGCAAAATACAGCTTACTAGCAATTTTCAAGCTTGGCATCAAATCCTATAACTTACTATAGTGTAAGTTTGTACAATTAACAAATTTAATCCATTTTTGCATAGAGATCATAATGACAAAAATTGATAGGTGCTAGCTGGTGACCGGCTGACTGGTAGAAGGGCCAATAGGAATTCTCATTGTTTCTGCTCTCAAGATGCATCTTCTTATTCATTTGTTAGGATTTTATTTTTGGCCCCTTCTGTGGGATAAATAGTTATCTGTGTATCTCCTCTGTATAAGAATATTGTAATATTTGATGCTGACTAAAGGAGCATTTTTAATGGATAGAAAATATTCTTTGTTCATTTCAGTGATTTTGCTTTTTTCTTGGTGTTAGATGATAGTTTATTTGTCCCTATTATATTCCTTTCCTTTCTCAAGCGTTGTGATGTATACTGAATGAAAGAATATTACAACACTCAGTTATTTAGAAACTTGTCCATATACAATTTAGAGATCGCAGTATTGGACCCTAAATTCGCTATTTGTGTGCATGCCACTGCCCTCGATGTTCCAGTGTCACACTGATGATGGTGGGTGAGTACAGAGAGTGGAGATTCGTGGGAACCCCCGTTTAGAGATTCGTCCAGGGGATGAATACGCTGCAAACTCCAGCAATAGCTTGTGAAAAAATAAGGAACACACGAGGAATTTTTACCCAGGTTTAGGCCTCCCGGATGATAATAGCCCTACGTCCTGCTTGTTTGTGTATTTCTTGGTAACGAAAATTGTTGAAGTGATAGAAAGGAGAAGCAAGATGTCAAATGTGTGTGGTAGGACATTGATGATGTGCGCTATCACTAAAAAAATCTGTTAATCCATGACGGTTAAATTTTGTCATAGATCATTGAAAAATCTTCATAAAACAGTATCCATGACGATCGTAAATTTCGTCATGTATTGAGCGCACAGATTACTTGGTGTGACGTTTTTAACGAAATCGTCATAGATTAGCTAATCCATGACATTTTGAAACCTTCATAAATATCCCCGGGCCCCCACAGCACAGCCCAAGCCCATTTTTTATGATGAAAATAAACGTCACAAACAGTGACCACGTGGATTAATATTCATCACAGATTCAATTGCCACGTCACACAGAGGACATGGAGGATGAGGTGAATGACATATCTGCTAACGTGTCCAATGACGTGGCTGATGACATGGCAATGATGTGGATGGCAATGATGACGTGTAGATTGACGTGGCCGATGACATGGTTGATGACATGGCAATGAGGTGCTGATGTGGCTGCTGGTGTCAGCACCACAATCCATTTGAGGGAAGGCCCAATTCAGAGTGGGCCACTAAGTTGGGCCTAATTTTTCTCAGCCCACCATTAATTAGAAGCTAACCAGATTCAGCTATATACACAACCCATATAGAAAATTAGCCCACCAGTTTTTCCAGCCCATTTATCAAAACAAAAGTTCCAGCCCAGAAATCACAATAAGCAATTTCAGCCCAAATTATAACATCATATGAATAATGTTTGCATCCATCATGATAGCAGACTAATGGATCCCATACAATTTTTCTTTTATCTTTTTTTGTTTTTTCTTTTCCTGATTTTTCTATTTTTTTCCATACTCAACTTGACGATTTCTAGTTTAATGTCTGTGACGAATTTACTGAAACATCACAGTGTTTGGGACGGATTATGACGAAATCGATAAAACATCACAGTTTCTTGGGCTTGATATCCACACATGTGAATCCATGAAAAATCAGATAATCGTAATAGATGGTGTGCTATTGTGACGTTCTTTGAAAACATCAAGAGAAATTCATCATAGACCAACAGATTTCTTGTAGTCTTGTGTATGTCTTTAGGTGGTCTGTCGTGATATAGCTTGTGGTGAAAAGCTATATACTACAACCACAATGTATACGACCGTGCATATCCCACTCAACATTTTCTCTATGCTAACCTAGAAAGTTATGACAAGCCAACACTAAGGAGGTTGGGAAAATAGAACGTAGTGGCAATATTTCCAGCTTTGCCACAAAAATTCTAACTTATACTTCTGTCCCTTGGTTAAATGAAAGATCTAGTCTATTTTTGCGTAGAGATCCTAATGACAGAAATTGATAGGTGCTAGCCGGTGACTGGGTGACTGGTAGATGTTGAGAATATAAGCAATCGCAGTATTAAGTTCCGAACAGATTTAAACATGACGAGAACAAATCCTAGCATGCAATTCTCTAGCATACAAAGCAGTACGAACAGCATAACTATGATCTCTGAAAACATAATTAAGAACTGGAGTAAATCACAGCGTACGTACTGAGCAGTAGCAGGAGCCGTCGAGAAGCGGAACGGCGCAGTCGGGACTAAGACGGTTCTGCGGACGGAGTGCAGCAGACGACGTAGTAGACGACGGTACGCCGCAGCTCCTGACATAGACGATGGATGAGCCGTCGTGACAATCTTGAGCAGTCGCGCGCAGCGCTTCCCAAAAACCTTATTTGCCCTCTCCCGGTGCAGGATCCCAAAGGCGAAGTGTTCCAGAGACCTGCTCTCCCGTTCGCCGGTGCACGCCGGCGCTCGGGATGGAGAAGGCTACGGTGGCGGCGCAGAAGAGGCAAAAACCCTAGGTTTTGATATACGATTCTGGTGGAGACCGATGGTCATATATATAGGAAAGCCAAACCGACCTCGCATCGCGTTAGCGATCTAAACCGATTAGGTTTAGGGTTTAGGTATCTCGCAGACTTAGAGCCCAAGTCACCAAAAATAAAAACTGCAAAAGGAAGTCGCGCCCCCGCAAGGGGGGGGGGGGGGGCGGATTTCGGCGGACCATTCACGCGTACGTCATGGGCCCACGCCCTTCGCCCGGCCCGGCCTAGCGAGGCGTGGCGTGCGCGCGCGTGTGGTGTTTCTCTTCTCTCCCCCATCACATAGCTTGGAGGGGTGGAGACAACCTCCATATTTATGTTGGCTATCCCGCTGCTCCACTAGCAAGGTGGGACTAAACTTGCACCACTTCCTCTTGCACACATGGGCCTTTGAAATTTATTGGAATTTCTGAATTTCTGAATTGTCACTGTTTCTGCTCTTAAGATGCATCTTCTCATTCAATTTTCTTTATTTAGGGATTCTGATTTCAGATCCCTTCTGTCAGAGTAAATGGTTGTTTGTGTATCTCCTATGTATAAGAATATTATAGCAGAGCTGACCCTTGCTGATTAAAATCAAATTTCGAATGGATAGAAAATATTTTATGTTCTAATTTGTGTGCTTTAGCTTTTTCTTGTTGTTAGATGACGATGTATTTGTCCCTATTATGTTCCTTCTCCTTTTCAACTATTGTGATTTTGTTACACACTCACACACACGTGTGCTTATGTGTTCAATGCTGTTACATTGGATAATTTGGATGTGTGGTTGAGGTTCATATGCCCGTTTCAGTGGAATAACCTTGCTGTCTTGCCTAACAACCATAGCTATTAAACTGTTTGCCTAGTTAACCAAAGGTGCTGCTAAATTTCTACCAACCAAAAAATCTGAATTCATCCACCAGAACAATTTATGTCCAAATTGCAGTGAAAACATGCACTATCCTATTACATTATTGAGAATTCTACTACTCACAATCACTAGTAAACTGTATATGCAACACACACCTGATTTCCGGCATAAGGCTTCCAGTTGATATTCAATCAATAATGTAAGAAAACATTTTTAGTATAGTAGTGTGTGGTAGATTTGTGGTTTCACCACTCCATCCACCATGGTCAAATCATAGTACACAATTTTATGGCCAATTTCCACACTTTTTAAAATGCAATTTCCACACTTTACTCAAGAAGCGTGCTCTACTTCCTGATTTGATAACGATTAGGCTGACGAATTGGTGGATGGGAGCTAGGAAGGGACACCCATGACCTTACGATTTGCAATGAAGCAGATCAAGATCGTTGATTTCTTTAGATTGTTGCCTTGTTGTGCTATCTTAACTTCTCACTGTGTTTCCTGCTTCATTCAATTTTGGGGATCCTAGGGTTGCTAACGAAGCAGACCAAAACCATCGATTTCTTCCGGCTTCAGAATGATGACCAGGATTTCTTCCGGCTTCAGAATGATGACCAGGATAGCGAGCATACAAAATGTAGGCTCTCACTACTAGAATTATGGGCATTCATCGGTGGACGTGAGTACCGGTCACATTTAAAACCGGTACTAAATGGCATTAGGGGGTCATTTAGTACCGGTTCTAAATTTTGCGGCCCCTAGGGCCATTTAGTACCGGCCATAACACGAACTGGTACTAAATACCATCATTTAATATCGGTTGGTGGTATGGCCCGGTACTAAATGGCCTCAGGCATTTAGTACTGCTTGGTAACACCATCCGGTACTAAATGCTATCATTTTGTATCGGATGGTGTTACCAATCGGTCCTAAATGGTCCTCCATGTGTTATTTTAAAAGGCAAGCATCACCAACCAAGTTAAGTTACAAGTGATATGTAGGTGAGATGGTAAGGAAGGCTCGCGCGATGTCGTAGGATGTGGGTTCGAACTCCATGTACCACGCACGCGTATTTACGTGTGAAAAAATCTCGTAACTTGTGTCTGCGCCTGTGCGGGTCTCCCAATAGATTTAAAATTTTCCATTTAGTACCGGAGTTGGTACCAGTTGAGCGGTACTAAACTAGGTTCCCCAACCGGTACTAGAGTCTCCCTCTCCGGCTGTGTCTCCTAGTCAAATTCCTTCCAGCTACGTGCCCCATTCCATTATGTCGTGTGAAATGTGGGACCTTTTGCTTCCATTGCTTGCATGGATGATTGATGGAACAACAGCTTGGCTATTGTTGAGTAGTTTGATTCGGTCATAGTGTCTTTTAAGCTTTCACAGTACAGCTATTGAATATATATCTTGCATTCTAGAGTAACGGAGATTCTCAGATGTTAGAAGGAAAAGGAGGAAAGGAGGTGTTCACCGGCTATCCACAAGAACAGTTGAAGGATATATACTGCGCCATTTGTCCCAACAAAAGATACAGCTAGAAGCTAAAAAATGGCTTCTCTTGCCTCCGCTTTGACATCTTCAAAAGCAGAGTTCAGTAACGAGTAGACGAACATGCCTACTTGTGTGTGCGCGCCACTAACGTCAATGTAGATCTTCCTATCTATCAACCTGCATATACTCGTTACACCCCCAAAATTCGCTATTTGTGTGCATGCAGCTGCAATTTGTGCGCGCGCGCCACTAACGTCAATGTTCCAGCGTTACACACCCACACACACAAATTTATGTGCCATACACACAAAATTGTATGAGAAAAACGTTGGACTCGCTCTGTGGAGTACATACACATTTTTATTTATTTGACTACACACATATAATACTTATGCATAGCTATTTTCAGTTTCACAGTGCAGGTTGATGCCCATATTAAGGATATGACATTCATACCTGAATTTGCCATGGATGTTGATTATTTGGAGAATAGGGAAACGATGATGGTGACTGTCTTATGACACTCCTTTTGACTGTTGATCCTTCCTAGAGGTAGATCGTTTGCCCTGACAAATGTGGAAAGACATTTCTCCCTTATTACCAGCATCAATAAGCACACACCATAAATTCTATTGAAGGGACCGTGACACTGTAGCAGGAGGGAAGTTAATTAGGTGTTCTAAAATTGAAGGTTCTAAGTACATATGAAATTATATTCCAAATATCTAGATGTGCACTAGAATTTTCTATGTATGCTATCTCTACAGTATAAAAGTTATACACCCTAAGTTCCAATCCTACAAACTACACAAGATAATTCTAGAAAAGATAAATGTGAAAAGTAAGTGCAAAGAAGTTCATCTCTACGGGCGGCGATCACTCGCATCGCTCCAGGGTGGCACCGGCGGCGACCAAAGCACCACTGCTGCTTCCCAATCCTCTCTCTACTCATGCTCGCCACCGCCTGATTGGGCCATCCAAAGTCCGTGCAAGGGCGATGACGGCAGCGGCAGGGCCGGGTGTGGCTATACCTCACTTGAGGTGACAGTTGTCCAACCATCACCCGAAGAAATATTATATGGGCCGTCATCAATCTAATTGTATAACTGTTTGCACCGCCTAGATCTGATAATTTCAGAAAGATTCTATGCGTGCAAAGATGACAAGGATGATGACGTCACCCATATGCACGCGCATTTGAAATTGAAAAAAGCTATGAGTATTAAGCCGAGCATCCAAACTAAATTTGAACTGCACCATTATCTTTCTTATGACATGATTTTCAAAACAAGACCACACATGCCAATATTTGCACGATATATTTTCAAAATATTTTTTAATATAAAATAACTAATTTCAGATTCTGTGAACAAAAATTTTAATGAAACGAGCAAATGATTATTTTTACGAACAAAAAATTAAACCTACCAAAAAAATAATAATGTATAACAAACAAAACACTAAACATCACGAACATTTCATTCGATAGGATAAATAATAGAAAATGCATATTGCGAACAATTGAGTGAACATCTCCGAACAATTTAATCTACAAAACGAACAAATAATTTGATATTGCGAACAAATTAGTTACACGCAAATAAATAATTTTAAATGAAGAACAAATGTATCTACATCAAAAAGATATTCTTATAAGTATATATAAACGTGCTAATACAAATTCGGTTTTTCGCTCTGCCAATGTGAATTGCATAAGTATATAAAGAAAATAAAGTATTAAATAATACTACACGACATGTCCATAACTTGCATAAATCCAATAACATAACTAACAAATTAGTTTAACAAAATATGAACTGAAAAAGAAAGGAAAAAATGAAAAATTAATATCACTAAAAGGAGGAGAAGATGAGAATAAAGAAATAAAGAAAATTAATATTATGCTAATGAATCTGCATGTAAAAGAAATATACTTAATAAAAAATATACTAAGTGTCATAGTGATAAAATATATAATTTTTGCATTAAAAATTTAGAAAATAAAGAAATTTATAAATTTAAAATCAGTTGTATACTTGTATGAACTCACAGAATAAATTAGGATACAAAGTAATCTACCGTACAAAGAAAAAAATATAAAACATAAAAACAGAAAGTAGGAAAATAAAAACAAAAGGGAAAATAAAATAGAAGAAAAAACATGTTAAAAGTGAGAAGTAAAAAAAACATGTTACGCAAGGATTAAGAATAAATAAGTAAAAAATCTAAAAGAAAAGGAAATAAAATAAAAGGAGAAGAAATGGAAAACTGGAAAGTGAAGAAAAGGAAAGAAACAAAATTCTAACTCTTTTAACATGTGTACTTGAATGTGTTCAGGGTAGTGTGTAAATGTGCACCTCGCTTTCCATCTGTAGCATGATAGAAAAACATAAAGGGAAAGAAAAAAATGATAATGGATGAATGCTGAGGAGGGAATAGGGTGAGAGTGATGTTTGTGTGGTCTGCCCATAAAAAAATATACAAGTAGCCTATTACTACTGCTCTCACTACATACCTGCGACAAAATAGTATTTATAATACATGCAGCCTTTTTATAGTCGTACGCTAGGCAATAGAATTAAATGAATATATTTATTTATCTATTACAAGTAAATGAAAAAGGAAAAATGAACAAAGAATGAAATAATAGGATCAGTAGAAAAAAGAATAGAATGAGAAATAAAAATATTATTAAATTAGAAGTAAGTGGTAATCTAAAGGGAACATAATAAAAAGAAACATTAAATATTAATAAATTTATATTAATCACATAACTTAGTTTGAAGGAGAAAAATAGAAAATAATGGAAGAAACCAAGAAGAAAGAAGAGAGAAATTGAATTAAAAAGAAAGTCAAATTATACTTATATAGTAGCGAAGAAATATCTGGAATAGCAATGGAAATAAAAGTTAAAGAGAAAACAAAAAGAAATGAATAAAAAAGAAATGAAATTCTAGGTGCGGAACCTTTGCATGCGCATGCAAGTGTCTAGTTAAATTAATTTGCATGTGGGCATGCACAACTAGCAAGCCGGAGCGCTATGGGGCAAATCGGTTTGCATGTGTCACACCCCAAAATTTTAATTTTGGGTTGTGAATACCTTTTCGAATAAATTTAACCATTTTTTTGGTTTTCTGAGAATTTTCCAGAATTACATTGCTCATCATTTTCCATTTCGCTCCTTGTGTCATTTTTTTACTCTTCTTTCCCCACTTGTTTGTTTTTCCTTTCTATCACGGGCCAAATTCCCCTCTGTCTATTTCTCCATCCAACCCCAGCTCTTCTCCTAAACCGAGCCCAACTTCTCCCCTGTGGTCGCTGATAGGTGGGCCCCGCTCGTTAGGTGGTTCTTCCTCCCTGAGCCGCACTTGAACCCGAGTCTGGGTCGGGTCATGACGCATTGACCTGGGCATGGGCACCTAGGCTGAGTCGCGTCGCCTTTTAGCCTAGGGCACTCGACCCCTGTCGCGAGCGTCCCTACACGCGAAACCAGGAGCGCCGCCACCATCGCTCCCTGCCTCCCCTTCCGCATCCCCTGCATCGCACCGCCGCCTTGCTCTCCCTCGCTAGCGCGCAGCACAACCTCCGGCAGGAGCATGGAAGAGCACAGAAGCCGCCGCCGGCCGCCCGTTCGTCGCAGCCGTCACTAAGAAGCTCGCCGGAGCAGGCAGCGCCGCCGGCTGCCTGGTTCATCACGTCCGATGGAATCCTGTAGCACCCAGAATGAATAAAGGGCAAAATACGTTTTCTATTTGAGAATACGTAAAGTTAATGGCTTATATTAACTTTTTGTCCATTGCTTGGATGGATGAACGGACACTGTGGTTGCGTAGAGCTCGTCGAGTACTTTCCGTTTGACTATTTATATGTCATATTTGGAGTTTGGATCAAAAAGTTATAATTGTTGATAAGCGGCGGCCCGAGCTACATTAACCCACATGCTACAGTGCCTGACCCCTTTTTTTCTCCAAACCCTAATCCCATGCCCCTACCTGCGCCGCCACCCCTTTTGCCATGCACCAAAGAACAGAGGGGCGAGAGGGAGAGGAAGAGAAGAGAAGGGAAGGGAGAATTAGGGCACGTCGTCGTCGATCCTCATCGTTCCTCTCCAAAAACCGGTTGGAGTTCCTTTCCTCTTTCCGTTTTCCCCATCTTGATGGTTATTCTTCACTGTTCATGGTGGAGCCGCCTTGTATGATGTAGTACGGCGAGGTTGGATGCGAGTAAGAAGGGGAAAAGGATCGAAATCACCGTAGTTGTCGTCGCCATCGCCGTCGCCCTTGTTGTTCTCAAGGGGAAACCCTAGGTGAGACATGCCCCTGCAGTAGAACATGTTTTTCCTCTAGTTTTAGAAGTTTTTAGCACCTGAAAACAGCAGTATTAGTCGCCGTTTTGATTAGGGTCAAGGGTTTACCCACATCGCTGTTCTCAGCACGCCAGATTTCTGCACAGTTGCTGTTTATGGCAGTTTTTCGTGTTCCTAATGGTCTCAAAAAAATATTAAACCTGTGTATGAGTTGAAGAAGAATTAGAAATCTTTCCACGGATATAAACAACACCTAAATCGGATTTAATATGAGGGAGAAATTAAAGTTGGAATCTGACAGTTTTTCAGCCTCGTAATTTTGTGCAGAATATATTCTCTTCATGTTTAGTCACACTAAATGACAGAATTGGATAGTTTGGTCTTCTTCAAAGTTGTAAATAATTTCATAATATTTCCAGATTGGTAAATTTCATCTCTATGTGAATTTTGGAGCTCCAGTTATATCAGTTTTAGTTCTTCTGTTCTGCAGATGCTGTCAGATTAAGGTTCATCTCAAGATTAGCCTATGATCATGATTTTCCTTTCAGTTTTGGATCGCTAGAAAGTTGTGAGTTATTAAGTTAACTTTCAGATGCACAAGATGAGAATTTTTAGCCAACCGGATTAAAGGATACAAAAAGGAGAAGCAACAGCGCTGCTGTCATGTCTAGATTTTCAGACGTTTTTGTGAGGACGTTGGGTTTGGGCGTAGGAACGCTTTGATTTATGTTCATTTATGCTTGTATATTTGTGTTGGTGCTGAATTATGTTTGTGATCAGGTGGTACACCTTCGGATCATGCTTAGCTCGTTTTCCTTGAACTTCGGTGAAGGCAAGTAAACGTAGCGATATGGTCTACTCGCTTTAACTTTGTTATTTGAATTGCCTCCATTTAATTTAAGTACCTCACACTAGCAAGATAAATCTTAAAATGGCTTTATATTGAAGTATGTTATTCAGCTTGAGGCTTTACTTTTGAAGTTATGATTTTTGAGGCATATGAAGTTCTTGCATTCTCATGTTGTTTATGCATATGAAGAAAAACCGTAGCCGGATTGGTGCGGTAAGTACCGGTACAGCAACGCACGTTGAGTATAGCAATGTGGTTGCAGCTCTCACATCTAACCTTGGGATGTATGGGTAGAAGTGAAGTCATGTATTGCACTGCATTGCACCATTTGCATGCGCATTCTGAAGTTTATCTTGAAGTACTTGTGGTTATCTTACTACTTGAAGATACTTGTTATTTAATTATAATGTTCTCTTTAAGTATAATTGTTTAAATTGAAGCTTATTTAATTGTGATTTGAATAACTTGGTTAAATCAATTTGCTTGCTGAGGTTTCCATAAACCTCATACGTTTTTCCCCCTCCGCAGGTTCTTGAGCTGGAGGGTGCAGTTTTCAATGGGAGTAGCAACACGTTTGAATGTGGAGTCTCTGATGTTTCTTTATACTCTCTCTTGTGGTTCTAGTTTGTAAACTGTTTTATTCGCTTCTATGAAGCTTTAATTGTTTTTCATCTACTGAATGATCATAGTTGCTTCCGCGTACTCTATTTTGTTATTGTGGTATAGTGTGGTAATTCTCCAGAGGTTTGTTGTGTTTTCTTCTGGGGTGTTACAAATCGACAGCACCACGAGCTTCTCCACACCGAGACGCACCTGCTCCACCCCTTCTCGATGGGGTCCCATCGCTGGACCACAGCTGCCATTGAACAGAACAACAACAGACCGCCACCGCCTTCTTCCGGCCAAGATTCCGGCCATCCCGATGAATCTCCGCAGCAAGTAAGGTATAAAACAGAATCCTCTCATCATCCTCTTTCTTTTCCCCCTAATTCCAAGTCCTCTCATGCCCTAAATCAACGGCAATTTGACCCACAAGAAGCTTCTGCCCGCAAGCCATGGAGGGGGCCCGAGCTTTTACAATCTAGTCCCTAGAATCTGCTATTTTATGGCAAATAGGTCCCTGCAGCCTTGTTTCTTTCATAGAGTCGCCGTTTTAGCTCCGTTTTAATTTATTCTTGTTGCGTTAGCTTTGTTTTAGCGGGACAAGATTCTATTTAGGGGTTAGTTCTGTCACACCCCAAAATTTTAATTTTGGGTTGTGAATACCTTTTCGAATAAATTTAACCATTTTCTTGGTTTTATGAGAATTTTCCAGAATTACATTGCTCATCCTTTTCCATTTCACTCTTTCTGTTGTTTTTTTCCTTTTCATTCCCCATTTTTTTTATTTTTTTTCCTTTCCATCACGGGCCAAATTCCCCTCTGTCTATTTCACCATCCGACCCCAGCTCTTCTCCTAGACCGAGCCTAACTTCTCCCCTGCTGTCGCTGACAGGTGGGCCTCGCTTGTTAGTTGGTTCTTCCTCCATGTGCCCGACTTCAACCCAAGTCTGGGTCGGGTCATGACACACTGACCTGGGCATGGTCACCTAGGCTGAGTCGCATGGCCTTTTAGCCTAGGGCACTCGACCCCGGTGTTGCACGCCCGCTCCCCCACGCCCCCCTGTCGCGAGCGTCCCTACACGCGAAACCAGGAGCGCCGTCGCCATCGCTCCCTGCTGCCCCTTCGGCGTCCCCTGCATCGCACCGCAGGTAGGAGCATGGCAGAGCAGCGGAGCTGCCGCTGGCCGCCGTTCGTCGTAGCCGTCGCCAAGAACCTCGCCGGAGCAGGCAGCGCTGCCGGCTGCCTGGTTCATCACGTCCAGAGTCTCTCCGATGGAATCGACAGCACCACGAGCTTCTCCACACCGAGACGCACCTGCTCCGCCCCTCCTCCACGCCATCCAATTGCTGGACCATAGCTGCCATTGAACAGAACAAGAATAGACCGCCGCCGCCTTCTTCCGGCCAACATTCCGGCCATCCCGATGAATCTCCGCTGCAAGTAAGATATAAAACAGAATCCCCTCGTCATCCTCTTTCTATTCCCCCAAATTCCATGTCCTCTCATGCCCTAAATCAACAGCAATTTGACCCACAAGAAGCTTCTGCCCGCCAGCCATGGAGAGGGCCCGAGCTTTTACAATCTAGTCCCTGGAATCTGCTATTTTATCACAAATAGGTCCCTGCAGCCTTGTTTCTTTTGTAGAGTCGCCGTTTTAGCTCTGTTATAGTTCATTCTTGTTGCGTTAGCTTTGTTTTAGCATGAGCTATAGTTTCGTAGTGTCGTTGTTCCAAGTTCCTATTTTATAAATAAATTTAGAATTAATTTGATTAATGTATATTTTCAACTAGCTTTTCTAATTAAAACCAAATTAGAGTCCTACACCGGTTTTTATAATTAATGTTACATTGCTTAATACCAATATAAATGTATATTTTAATATAACTTGTTTAGTACAAACACAAATCATATAGTTTCACGCTAGATGTGCTCACATGTCTTTTATTTGCTGGTTAAGTAATTAATTGGCTTAATTTGTACATAAACATGATAAATAAAACTTGACTAAGTTTATCGCGCCTTTACAAATATAAAATTAAATTGAGTTAACTCTAATATATTCTTTACATGTGTTTTAATAATTAAAATAAATCAAGCATATAGCTCTCTGTTTCTTTAATGCAAATCTTCTGATAGTTGTATCTTTTCAACCGTAGCTCTGTTTTGAGCGTTCTTGCGCTCTTGCCATCGTAGCTTCGAGCCTTGTCCTTCAGGGCATTGTTTTAATGCATTTCTTCTGTTTGGTGATGTGTTCTTAGTTGTGCTTGTTTCTTTGTTGTATGTTTCTACCTGATGCTTGTTGTGAGTAGAAGGAACGCAGTTCGAGAGCTGAAGGTTAAGAGATGAAGAACAAGTGTTGAAGACTCTCAGCAGCTATTCTTTGGAATAAAGGCAAGTATATTCCTTGATCATATTGCTATCCTAATTAATATTTATACGCTTGCATGCATTAAATTGATGGGGTCCTATTATCCTAGTTTATTATCCTTGTCCTTGCAAAGCCGGGTTTTTACTAAATGTTTCGGGATAGTATTGCTTAGTTGCTGAACAATGGCTGGGGTCGTTTGTAAAGACAACACTTGAAACTTGGTTTATATATCTTTTGGAACTACCGAGATGGTTATGAAAATTGTTTAACTTAAAACATGGAGAACCACCCGGGAAAACAGTGCAACCACAACAACTACATGGCTCTGGTCTTGGCTAATTAATTAGATGTCTCTAGCTTGTAGATAGCTTACCATAAGGCGTATGGGGGGGGCTGTGATTGGGGGTTCATTGCTTGCCAAGGGTGTACGCATGGCTATGGTCACGCCTTGGGGGAGGTTCTCTTATGCAGCTGTTGAAACCTTAGTGTGCTGTCACAGGTTAGGGAGTCTTTGTAAAGGCCTCTTAGTAAATCCCTGCCACTCACCTCGAAAGTGTTTAAGAGGCTAGCTACCTCGGGCATCAAGGGAGATATGACTTGTGGGTAAAGTGTGCAACCTCTGCGGAGTGTAAAACTGATATATCAACTGTGCTCACAATCAAGAGCGGCTCGGACCGTCACATGAACTCTTTTAAATTGAACTTTTTTTATTGAGTTGATTAATGTTTTCGAGCTTATTTACTACTCAATTATCTTTGTTTTCATAAATGTGGGCTGTATTCACTCGTAGTTAGTAAATAGGTTGTTTAATGTTCAACTGTTATTTAAAATGCTTACCGCTTTATTCAGCTAGCCTTTATCCTTGTTTAAGCCTTGCATGTCATTTATTTCCTAATAGACTTGCTAAGTACCAACCATAAGTGTACTCACTCTTGCTAAAACTGCTGCTTAGAAGAGAAAGTTGATATGAAGATTGTTGAAGATGTTGCTGAGTTCTAGGCGTACGCAACCCCCGGTCGATTACCTATCAAGTGTGAAGTCGTCGTTTCCAGGATAAGCTGTGTATCTCTGATATGCTTTTAGTTGTTGTAAGTTCTTTTTCGTGACATTGTTGCTCAATATTCCACTATATGTATGGAACTAGATCCTTGCATTCATTTAGTTATGCATTCGGTTTTCTTTTAAAAACTGGGTGTGATAGAGTGGTATCAGAGCTATGTCGACTGTAGAAAGCGAGCTTCGATAGCAATGGTTGTTTTCTAAAGTCTTCCTTGACCTAAAATCCATTCTTGACATATCCTTGATCTTTTTGCTCACTATTCTCAGCCCTTGGACTTTTATCTCATCCTTGATGAGGCCTTTTCGCCTGATCTCTTGTTGTGGCCTGTTTATCATCTCCTCGACCTTGTTTTCTATTTTACAATTCATTCCGGCTCAACTCACAGTCGTCTTGGAGAATAAAAGGACACGTCACCACAAGAAGTCAAGCTAAAGAAGGTGAACATTACGTTGGATGATCATCAAGACATCAGTAAAAGATCGTCACAACTTGACTTGTAATCCATACTTAGGAGGTTTCCACATGGCCTAAATAACAACATTAGCTCGTTTTTGTGCTTGCGTGACTAACTTTAGGTAAGTATGCTTGTAATGCTTGTTGGTGTGTTTGTTTGATCTGAATTGTAATGATCGTTAGTGGGGTCATGCTGGACTTCTGCCTGCAGTGACCTTGTTCATCCCATCTTAATCCCTTCAATGTCATCTTCTTGTTTAGAAGGAAAAGCAAGCAGAGAAGACCCCAGGCCAAATCTCTCTCTCGCTACTCGTCTTGTTTCCTCCTCTTTGGAATGACCTTATCCTATCCGTTCTCCTGACCCTTACACTTTGTGAATCTCGAGACGAGATTCTATTTAGGGGGTAGTTCTGTCACACCCCAAAATTTTAATTTTGGGTTGGGAATACCTTTTCGAATAAATTTAACCATTTTCTTGGTTTTATGAGAATTTTCCAGAATTACATTGCTCATCCTTTACCATTTCACTCCTTGTGTCATTTTTTTCCTTTTCTTTCCCCATTTTTTTTCTTTTTTCCTTTCCATCACGGGCCAAATTCCCCTCTGTCTATTTCTCCATCTGACCCCAGCTCTTCTCCTAGACCGAGCCTAACTTCTCCCCTGCGGTCGCTGACAGGTAGGCCTGGCTCGTTAGGTGGTTCTTCCTCCCTAAGCCCGACTTGAACCCAAGTTTGGGTCGGGTCATGACACATTGACCTGGGCATGGGCACCTAGGATGAGTCGCATCGCCTTTTAGCCTAGGGCACTCGACCCCGGTGTTGCACGCTCGCTCCCCCGCGCCACCCTGTCGCGAGCGTCCCTACACGCGAAACCAGGAGCACCGCCGCCAACGCTCCCTGTTGCCCCTTCCGCGTCCCCTCCATCGCACCGCCGCCTTGCTCTCCCTCGCCATGGAGGGGGCTCGAGCTTTTACAATCTAGTCCCTGGAATCTGCTATTTTATCACAAATAGGTCCCTGCAGCCTTGTTTCTTTCGTAGAGTCACCGTTTTAGCTCCGTTATATTTCGTTCTTGTTGCGTTAGCTTTGTTTTAGCATGAGCTGTAGTTTTGTAGTGTCGTTGTTCCATAGTTCCTATTTTATAAATAAATTTAGAATTAATTTGATTAATGTATATTTTCAACTATCTTTTCTAATTAAAAGCAAATTAGAGTCCTAGACCGGTTTTCATAATTAATGTTACATTGCTTAATACCAATATAAATGTATCTTTTAATATAAATTATTTAGTACAAACACGAATCATAAAGTGTCACGCTATATGTGCTCACATGTCTTTTATTTGCTGGTTAAGTAATTAATTGGCTTAATTTGTACATAAACATGATAAATAAAACTTGACTAAGTTTATTGCGCATTTACAAATATAAAATTAAATTGAGTTAATTCTAATATATTCTTTACATATGTTTTTATATTTAAAATAAATCAAGCATATAGTTCTTTATTTCTTTAATGTAAATCTTTCGATAGTTGTATCTTTTCAACCGTAGCTCTGCTTTCAGCGTTCTTGCACTCTTGCCATCGTAGTTTCGAGCCTTGTCCTTCAGCGCGTTCTTTTAATGCCTTTCTTCTATTTGGTGATGTGTTCTTAGTTGTGCTTGTTTGTTTGTTATATGTTTGTACCTGATGCTTGTTGCGAGTAGAAGGAACGCAGTTCGAGAGCTAAAGGTTAAGAGATGAAGAACAAGTGTTGAAGACTCTGAGCAGCTATTCTTTGGAATAAAGGCGAGTATATTCCTTGATCATATTGCTGTCCTAATGATCTTTAATATTTATAGGCTTGCATGCATTAAATTGATGGGATCCTATTATCCTAGTTGATTATACTTATCCTTGCAAAGCCGGGTTTTTACTAAATACTTCGGGATAGTATTGCTTAGTTGCTGAACAATGGCTGGGGTTGTTTGTAAAGACAACACTTGAAACTTGGTTTATATATCTTTTGGAACTACCGAGATCGTTATGAAAATTGTTTAACTTAAAATATGGAGAACCACCCAGGAAAACTGTGCAACCACAACAACTACATGGCTCTGGTCTTGGATAATTAATTAGATGTCTCTAGCTTGTAGCTAGCTTACCGTAAGGCGCATAGGGGGGGCCTGGATGGTGGGGTCGCTACTTGCCAAGGGTGTACGCATGGCTATGGTCACGTCTTGGGGGAGGTTCTCTTACGCAGCTGCCGAAATCTTAGCGGGCTATCACAGGTTTGGGAGCCTTTGTAAAGGCCTCCTAGTAAATCCCTGCCACTCACCTCGGAAGTGTTTAAGAGGCTAGCTACCTTGGGCATCAAGGGAGATACGACTTGTGGGTAAAGTGTGCAACCTCTGCAGAGTGTAAAACTGATATATCAGCCGTGCTCACGGTCAAGAGCGGCTCGGACCCTCACATGAACTCTTTTAAATTGAACTTGTGTTTTATTCAGTTGATTAATGTTTTCGAGCTTATTTACTAGTCACTTCCTTTGTTTTCATAAATGTGGGTTGTATTCACTCGTGGTTAGTAAATAGGTTGTTTAATGTTCAACTGTTATTTAAAATGCTTACCGCTTTGTTTAGCCACCCTTTATCCTTGCTTAAACCTTGCATATCATTTATTTCCTAATACACTTGCTAAATACGAACCATAAGTGTACTCACTCTTGCTAAAACCACTGCTCAGAAGAAAAAGTTGAAATGAAGATTGTTGAAGATGTTGCTAAGTTCTTGGCGTACGCAAACCCCGGTCGATTGCCTGTGAATTGTGAAGTCGTCGTTTCCAGGATAAGCTGTGTATCTCTGATATGCTTTTAGTTGTTGTAAGTTCTTTCTCATAACATTGTTGCTCAATATTCCATTATGACGTCACTATATGTATGTAACTTGATCCTGGCATACATATAGTTATGCATTCGGTTTTCTTTTAAAAGCCCCGGGTGTGACAGCATGCAGGCATGCGCAACTAGCTATTGGGCTAAATAAATTAACAAATCAGCCCAACAGTGGATGAGCATCCCCTCAGGTAATGGATCACCAATTTGTAGCATAAGTGATATATAGTCACTGCGTGTAGGACCTCTTAAAAGAGCACAATAAAATTTTAAGCTCTATTTTTTTAGTTACACTAAAATTCACACAAAATAGATAAATTTCAGCTTTTTGATAAATGAAAGAAAATGGAAAAACTGCTTCCTGCAGTACATGGCTGAATTCGGCCCACACATGCACAGCAACAGGTGGCCTTTTTTCAGAAATTTTCCGATTTCAGAGAAAAGCTGAATTTCAAAATTGCGAAACCAATAGCAAACGGTGTCTAACAATCATGAAATTTGATGGTAACGTAAAACAAAGAGTGGATAACCCGTATTGCATGAAATGGTAGTTTTAAAGATCATAAAACTCCAAGAATTGAATTTTGAATAGAGGTACTTTTCAAATAATTTGAATTTTTAGGGCAAACTTCCTTCAAAAATCACCAAAAATTCACTGTGTGCTCTTCATTACATTCTCTACACCAGGGTATTTTTATTTGGTACATTTGTGTAGAAAATATTTGAATTTAAAATTAAAGGTTCCAAATTTGCTTCAAATTTAATTATTTTCACCTACATTTGAAATTATTTCACCAAACTTCAAATGGGATGACTTGTATATGCTAATGATGCATAATTAGCACTAAATACATACTAAGAAAACGGGGTGTGACAGAACTCAACTTGACGATTGTGATAGGGTATGAATTCGTCACGATTTCTATTTTCACTATTTGAGGATTATAGAGATTTGTCATAGAAATCGGGCCTGAGGGCGATTTGTGATGATCTCTATTTTCATTCTATGACGTTTTCATAGGTTTGTCACAGAAACTAGGCCCAAATTAGAGCCTGTATCCGTATGGGCTATTTGCAAATTGTGACGAAAATTCATAAATCATCATAGATCCTATTTGTTTATGACGATTTCGTAAACATCACCGAAAATTCATCATGGATTAAAGGATTTCTTGCAGTGTTCGTCCAGAGGCCCGCCGATGGAGCTCCCCCACTCCCCCATCTTCTCTTTGCTACTGGCCGTCGGCGTCGGAGATGCGCAGCAGCGCCGCAAAGAACCAGATCCTTGCCGCCCGCTTGCGGATCTAGGCTGGTGTCCAGATCCAGTCTCACCGCGCTGCGCCGGTGTGGCGCTTGGTGGCCACGCAACCAGCGCCCTTCGGATCGAGACACCCCCGCCCCGATGGAGGCGGCGCTAGATCCAGGGTCGGTGAGGCCAAATCTGTCCTCGCTTGAGGAGCCAGCGTGACAGCGGGATGGGGGCGACAAGTTTGCTGGTGGAGGCGTCACTGAGGCTCAGCCCTCTCGGGAGACGGAAAGCCATGGCTAGCATCGGCTCTTCTAGTGGGCACGCCATTCGGGATTCTGGCCAGCGGCGTGTAGGGCGACAGCCTAATTGGTGTCTGACCATCTAGAACAAGCGTGCGGATGTCGCTCCAAGAAGCGCAGGGAGAAATCTCAGCGCGGGCTCAAACTGGTCAGCAATGGCAACACTTCTTGCGCAACTTTCCTCTTTGGATACTTTGTCGATACGCTACCCTACCTATAGGTGCGTGTTGACACAGAGTGTCACGAGAAACTATCTCAGAAAATACTTGTTTAGCATTAGGGTAGCGTCAACATTGGTGACACCTTTTGGTGCTACTCCCTCCGTGAAGGAGATGTCCATATATCCTCGCACCCATGATTTGACAGGTAACGGACAATTCAGACATCAAATTTATAAGCAGATGAGAGATGATATTACATAATTGGAGTGAAAAAAAATTGAAGCTTACTCTTCTATGAGATTTAAAGTTTAAAAATTCTTGTAACGTTTGACCATACAAGGTGGACATGGAGATCGGTTTAATCAAGTGCAGTATTGTAAGCTGTAGGAAAGAAAAATGGCTAACTTGGGCTATTCACTAGGCCTTTGATCCAATGGTTGGTACGAGAACATGGTGGACGAGATGATTGTAAACGTGTACACAACAAACACACCCCACGGTCAGTGGCAAGTCGCGAACGCATCACGGGAAGCGTCTCATCAGATGTACAAGATGTGTAGCAAAATGCGTCGTCACGAATTCACTCGCGATCACATCTCAGCCTTGGATGCCTTGACCTCCGCCGCCTCCGCGCCGCCCTCGTCGCCGCCGGCGATGCTGATGACGCGCGGCTCCCGCCCGCGGTGCCCGGCGACCTTGGGCACGGTGACGGTGAGCACGCCGGCCTCCAGCCTGGCCGCGACGCGGTCGACGTCGGCGCCGGCGGGCATCCGGAACCGGCGCCAGAACCGCCCCGCGGCGCGCTCGGCGCGGTGCCACCGCTCGCCCTCCTTCTCCTCGGCCAGCCGCTCGCCGGACACGCGGAGCACCCGGCCGCTCTCCTCCACCTCGACCCTCACGTCCTCCCGCCGCACGCCGGGCACGTCCACCGAGATGACGTGCGCGTCGGGAGTCTCTTTCCAGTCGCACCGCGCCAGGGCCACCCCCGCCGGTGCCGCCTCGCCGCCGCCGCCCGCCACCCGGCTCGGCGCCGAGAACGGCGACTGCTCGAGCACCCGGAACGGGTCGTCGAGCAGGTCCCACACCAGCCCGCGCCCGTACGGCACCAGCGCCGCGGCGGGCGCGGCCTGCACCAGCAGCGCCATCACCACCGCCGCCGACGCGAGCACGGCGGCTGCTCCGGCGGAAGCTGACGCCTTCCAGGACACAGCAGCCATATTATAGATATCAGCTTGATCGAACTATCGAAGTGCTCTGTGCTCGATCGTGCGCTTGGTGGATTGCTTGGTTTCTAGCTCGTGCTTGTGTAGATGCTGGGCCAAAAGAATGGATCGCGAGCAATTTATAGGCGCGACGTGGGTGACAGGGGAGAGCTCGACATGCCGGTCGAGACGTTTTCTAGGAGTTTCTGGTTGGTTGACGACGGAGGGCATGTCGGTGGGAGCGGAGAGCTCCTGCAGACTCTGGAAGCGTCCTTGGGCTGGGTTGGGCCAGGCTTCTTGGCTGGTGCGGTGCAGGCCGACCTGTATGTTTGGGCTAGGATGGGTTTAATCCAGCAAGGCATGAACAAAGGGAAACTGGGCCTTCTAGTTTTATGGGCCATTACTGCGAACTTTTTCTTGTATTTCATGATTCCTTCCTCCATGGCGTCATTTGAAAGTTGATTTTTTGTACTGGTTTTAGTGGAAATGCATAACCAAACATGTCTTAATGGTGAAATATTTCATGTCTTATTTGTAAATATTGGTGAAATATTTTTTGTGTCAAGATGTGTGCACCAAATACGACGAAAGAAAATCTATCCAGATACAGGGAAACCCATGCACTAGTTCAATATGATACATGAATAATGGTCTCCCAAGTTTTAAAAGACTATTATATTTCCTTCGTTCTAGTTAAAGCAATTTTCCTAAAGTAAACGACTTGTAGGCTCTAGCCTTGCCCATCAAGAATAAGATGTGTTTTAACCAGAGAACAGCTAGCCTTGTCCATCCAGTTCTCTTCAATTGCTGCATCTCGTTCAAGGTGACCAGCAATTAAGATGCGCTTTCGCCGGAGAACAGCTAGCATTGATCACAATGGCTATTTAATTAAAGAAGGAACATAATATTGCTGGGGAGCACTGAGGTCATGTTTACAATATATTAATTTGTCTCAAACCGGCTAGAATTTTATTTATTATGGGACGAAGAGAATATCTTTTCAGGATACTCAAACTTCGATTCACATATTCGGATATGTTTGATTTTTGTACAATCAAACTATTTCAAATACATCACTATCTATTTTCTCACCCTTCTTTTCCAGCGCTCAAATATTTGAACGCATTTTTGAATCAAATATACAAGTGTTCTATCATACAATTTAGAGGAAATAAGTAGACATTGTACCTTCTTTTTTTTGATAAGGATGTGGGTGTGCTCCGAGCTTTCCATGGACGGATTCCCGCTAGGGAGATCCGCCATGGCGCATCTCGGCCACATGGTGCACCCAGGCGTCGACGCGTCCCCGACACTTGAGGCATCGCTGAGGACGTCGTCTCCATCAGGAAGGAGGTCGTGGAACGATGCGGGGCTATACCCGGTCATGCCTATGAACAAGGTTGCCACGGGGAGCAAGGACATGATTTTGCCAAGTTCCCTGGCGTAGGCGCTGCCGCGTTCGGTGGGCCGAACAGCGACGCAACCCGTGGCGTCGGAGGTGGCGATAAGTATGCCCCACCTGAAAGTTGACGGGCGATGTTGCTCAAAGAGTACAGGACCAGGTCCACGTCGCTCGCAGAAGGGTTAGCACTGAGCAAGAGCTCGATGCGTTAGGCCAGTGCCTCGAGATCGAGTTCGGCCAGTGGGTTGATGACGAAGCTAGCTCCCTCGGATACCTCCGGAGCGATCACGTCCTCCCGGAGGTGGAGCGTGCCGAGGTGGTCGGCAGCGAAGTCCAAGCTTCCGAAGCGGAAGGCCTGGAAGGGTGCAACGGGCGGTGGTGACCATGGCCCGGCGCACATTGGAGCAGAGAGGATCAAAGAACCGAATCAGATCGGAGCGCTCATGCCGTAAATCCCTGCGAGGTTGATGAAGAAAGCCATCTGATCGCCAGAGCAAAGGACGCACGATAGGCTCCCCACGGTCGGCGCCAAAACTGTCGCTCCCGGAATTGGGCGACAGGTAAACTACTTGACAGCGTGTGTGTCGTGCGTCGTGATCGGAGGTGGCCTAGCACACAATGACTCGAAGGATTATATTTCAAGCGAGAACGCCCTAAGTCCATTCAGGGGTCAGTCGGATGTATTGCTTGAACCCAGGTACTCGTGAGAGTTGGGAAGTACAAGCTTTTCAAGTGCTAGAGAGCTAGGTCTTCTGTGTAACTTGACTTCTGATGTCTTGTTCTAAATCTAAAGGACCCCTCTTTTATAGCTCAAGGGGGCCCCATGTTACAGGGAATTCCTTGGAGGAGAAGGCTTCGGGAGAAATATCTTTGACTCTGGCAGTCAGGCGGCCCAAGTCGTCAATGGGCCCGTACAATTGGTCAGTCAGCAATGTCCTTGGTGGATTGCGTGATCCCGAAATCCAGGGGGTCTTCTGGTCTTGAGCCTGTTTGCCGGGTTTGGTCAGTCAACAAGTAAGGGAGTCCTGATGGGATGAGGCAGCCGTCCCATCGGGGGAGGACTATTTACATGCCAAGTCCCATCCCGGATGATGGTTTCTTGGTGGTCAAGCCGTGATGACGGCAAGCCTGATCATCACAAGGACCAAGTGGATGCCACAATCCTGGTCCTCTGCTGCCACAGAGGCACTGTGGCTCACTGTTCGTGTGTACGACCCCGGGAGGTCCACACCCACTTGTTACGGCCAGGCCTGACCCATGCGGACCAAGCCTGGGCGTCCGGCAGTGACCTGAGCCAGTCGGGAGTCTAAGAGAAGAGAGAGAGAGAGACGGTGTCTGCGATCCTTCGACTGACCTTGAGCGGGGGCACTCGGACTCGGCGCCACGGGCCATGGAGTCCGGAGACAAAAAAAAACCCCAAGACAGGGCTCATGGGCCGGGACGGCCAGCAAGTGCTGTGTGGCTAAAAAGGCCGCGTGGATGCGGAAGTTTGTTTGGACCATGGTCTGACAAGGCAGGCCCGCTGGTAACCCTGGTTCTAGGAACCCAACAAATATTATATGTTCTATGTATTCAAATGTGTATGCTATACTTAGTTTATATCTAGGATTGATATCCTGCATGATTAGACGTGGTAAGACATCTAGGCTACGGCATGTGTTCCAGTATTCGTATGTTTGCTCTAGTGTGATGTCTGTCCATCCGAAGGGTGGGGGCTCTGCGCAGGGCATTAGAGTATCGCTTATTAGCATAGACGTGGTGTCTAGCCTAATCAGTGTTGCTGGATGCGGCTCTATACCATGGTTAGATGAGGTAGGCGGCAGGTGGTGATAGCCCTGTCCGTCCAGCGTAACCCTCCCCGTTCGTGTAGTAGCTGTAGAAGGTGCATAAAATAGCCGTGAAGATCTAGTGGCCACCTAGCCATATTTTGTGCGATCTCCTGGTGATGCCTGGGAGTCTTGAATCCGTTCCTAATCATGTGTATGTTTATGAGTGCTTAATATAGATTGTATGCTTGGTTAGGAGTACATAAGTCCTTAGATTAGCTTTCTTGTTCCTTTCTCCCTTCCTGTAAGCTTTGCATGTGTCACACTACCTCTTTACCATATATTATCTTACCCCTGTTTATTCAATAGAATATCCATGCTAGAACTAATCAACAAACTAATCTATTCCAATAACCGCCGCCTTCCCTGCGGAAATATAAATACGACCCCGTACTCACGGGTAAAATGCTACAACGGTATTTCGTGCGCTTGCGGATCGTTGTGTAACGTAAGAAATACCCCACGGCATTTCCGGCACAGTTGCTGGGAAACACCTATCCTAGTGATGACGCTATAAAACGCCAACATGGCTCTCTTGGCTTGATGCCGTTGCGAAGCTCATGGGCGATCACCTTGTTGAGGACTTGATTTGAGGTGAGTGTTGAGAGCTCTTTCTCGTAGTTACCAAATTATAGTCCGGCCTTCGGAGAGAGTGAAGGATCTTGCGAGAGAGCTCCGTATCTTCATCTTTCTTGACATCTAAGGAGTTGATCTCATTCACAAGAACACTCAAACGTGAGTACATGGATGATGCATCTTCATGATTTAATTGCTTAAAGCTATTAAGCTTATCTATGAGAACATGATATCTTTCATTGGCAACATCCTTTGTGCCCTCATGGTTCTCATGGATAGACTTCCATAGCTAAAAGGAATTTTCACAAGCAAAAACTCTATTGAAAACATCATCACTAAGGGAAGACAATATTATACTTTTTGCAATAACATCATATTGTCTTTCTTGGCTACCCTTATTTTTCATGCCTTCACTCACAACTCTCCAAATATTTAGGACCCTAGCTCGGAGAAAATCTTGCATTAAAATCTTCCATCATTGGAAGTCCGTGCCATCGAAACGTGGAGCCGGTCCTAGGGTATCCATCCCTTCCCCGACGAGTTAACTCACTAGGCGGTGAAGCCTAACTGTTCCAATGAGCTGGTTTTCATAATTTGTCAATGAAATGAATGTTTCTTTGCGAAAGAAGTGAGCCCCAGCTCTGATATCACTTGAAAGGAATCAGTGCCCGTAGCCTAAGAAGGGGAGTTGGTGAATTAGACAAACTTAAATCCTTAACCTACGGCTCAACTAGTTTGCACAAAACTTAAACTAGAACATGCAATCTATATGTGCAACTATGGTTGTTCTAGTGTAAAAATGTCATCCAAAAGAGTTTTGAAACCTATTGCCAATCCTAGCAAGATACTACACTAAGAAGGTATAGGCACTAAAGATTGCAATAAGGAATGCGGAAGCTTAAAGGTAGGGGATGAAGGAAAGAAAACTCTCGACACGAGGATTTATTCCGTTGTTCAGTTAGGCACAAAGCCACTCCTACATCCACGTTGTTGAAGCACTCACCAAGAGTATTGCTTTCCGGCAACCAAGTCTCTTCTGGGACTCTTCTTGACTTGCCACAAAGGCTACGTCAAGTCACCACGGTCACTTTGATCCCGCTTTCCACTAAGGAACTTGTCCACGAAGGATGGGGGTCTCCACGCCCCCCACACAAAGTCGTCGACGCCGCTCCACACCAAGCCGGAGGGTCGTTGACTTGCCAGCGAGCCACCAAAGCTTCAAGAGGCCGGCACACCGAGATACACTTATGGTTTACTTCTAGAACTAGCACACAAGTTTCACACCTTGCTTCTCTCACTCTTACAATAGCTAATCCTAGCACTAAGTCTCACAAAGCTTGTGCTAACCTAAGGATGTGATCAATATGCTCTTGGGTGGCTTGGAGGTGTTCTACAATGCTTCTAGGGTTTCTCCCGAGCTCCAGCAACCTCAAATGACCGGGGGTGAGGCATATATATAGCCCACCAACTCGAAGTAGTCATTACATACTTTTACCCAGAAAAGTGCGTAGCGTCGGTTCATCGGACCCATAGCGTTGGTTCAACTGGTCACTCACAGCTTCGAGCTAGCCGTTGGACTTCTACACTGCCTGCTGCTTGTCGTCACAAAGCGTCGGTTAAACTGACCCAGCGTCGGTTCAACCGGTCCTGAAGAAAATCCAAGCCCAAAGCTCTGCCACTTCAAACATTGATTCTGAGTAATGGTGAGGTCAATGCACCGACGTACATCATCCTATAGCGTCGGTGTCACCAACCTGAAGACTTTGCTTATCCACTTGATCACCACGCCTTCAACTCAATGCACCGACGTATGCTTCTGTACCGTCCGATCAATTGTTGCTCCATAGCATCACTTGCACCGTGTTGACACAAAAAGCCATGGGTCGGCCTTCCGCGCCGGCACACACGAGGACCTGGGAGCCTCTTGCTTTGCTCCTGCGCGGTGTCCAAATTGGCTGCGCGGTGGTGCACGGCGTGCCAGTCAATTTGACCTACAATTGACAAGGGACAGATAAAATGTTAAATTACCGGAACGTATCGCCTGGTGTTCCAAATCGTTCCGCCACGGGCATCGGCCAAGTGTCCGATGCAGCAAAAGGTCAATCGGCTAAAGCTCCGGCCGATTATGCAGATAAGGCAACACCAAGTGGGTTAGCAAGGCCTCGGTAAACAACACCTAGATCCGAACTCGATCGGCGTGATGGTATTTAGATCTAGGCTGGATAAATTGTTGTAAAACTAAATAAAAACAAGATTAAACGAGTCTAATCCTATGAAATCCAGCAAATACCGGCAAGTCGGAGATCGAAGTTGATGCAGCCCCACGTGCAGGAAAGAACTCGTAAAAGAAAAATCTACTACAACTAAGGTGAAGCCGCCGAAAAGAGAAAAAAGGAAAAAAAAGGGTTTGTGTGTTGATCATTGGTTGGTTTCGGTACACGCCCAAGGGCAGCTATTTATAGCCTAAGCTACAAACCCTAGTCGATTACGACGTACATTTCTTGACAACGAAGAAAACAAAACTTTCCTAAATAACAAATACTCTTATCTCTAGGATAACTTGCTGACGTCACCCGTCAGCGCTTCTTCAGCTGCATCGGCTTTCGATACTCCATCAGTCGATCCTCCCTCATCGGCTCCTTCACCCGCGTCGGCGAAACACGTGTCAGAAAACGGTGTCAACACATGCCCCCGAATTTTGGAATAAAAGCATTATGTTCCGAAATTCCGGCCATCCCGCAGCCATCGCCTTTTAAGTCCCCGAGGGCAAAATTGTGAATTCCCAATCGTCTTCCTTCTTTCCACCGTCCCTGCTCACGCTGCTGAAGAACAGATCTACCTTCCCGACGGAAACCGTACGTCGGATATCATCCCCGACTGCAGTGGATCTTTCTCGTTGCTACTACGGCTTCGTCGATGATGGCTTCCTCATCAGATGTTCCCATGGTAATTCTATGCTTTTATTTCAACTCGTGGATTTCCATTCCCCTTTTTCCTGAGATGTGCTTCTTCTCTAGGCCCTTAGATCCGGAATCACCATCCACCTAGAGAACCACCCAAGCCGCATCTGTTTAGGCCCTATGGGAGACCCAGATCCCGCAGAACTAATCAATCTGGAGACTCGCCGCATTCCTTTCAAATGTTCCTCTCTGGACTTGTCAGACTGGGGGCAGACTTTCAGATCTTGGCCAAGCATCACTCCCGGATGGAGGAATTGGCATTTGAGAATGTCAGCTTCTAAGCGAACCTTTTGGGATGAAGATGACATTGGCCATTGCATCGAGCTTTCTCTCTCCAACATGCCCAGAAACGAATCCATGCTCATTGCAGCATCTCACTTCTGGTCGGACGCTCTGAACGCCTTTCTCTTTGGTCATGGTCCAATGTGCCCAACTTTGGCCGACGTCCTCATGCTCATTGGTCTAAACATTACAGCACCGGATTAGGCTTATAGCTTGCTGACGAAACCGTCTCATAAACTTGAAACCAAGAATGTTGGGGGCTGGAAATGTTTCATTGAACACCATGCTAGAACAGGCACCATTCTTGACAGGGAGCACACCGCCTTTCTCACCATGTGGCCGGAGAAATTCATCTTCTGCAGAAAAACAGTCGGCCCGACTTCCAATTTCCAAAGCAGCGCCGAGTCTCTGGTTTCAAGACGCAAAATCCCTTTGGGGAAACACCTCCTTGGATCAGTTTATTTTCTACTCCACCAGGGTTCCGTCAAGTGTCAACCGATTGGCAATCTCGGAGGCCCGTGGTGGTTCATCAATCTGCGGCTGAATCTATACATGCATAAATTTCTGGCCCAGAATCTTGAGAAAATGACCTTTTCATGGAACCACACTGAAGAAGAAGAACCCAAAACACGCCGATGTTCATCATATGGTGAAGCCGCATCGGCCTTCCCTTGCACCAGACTGACCCAAGTGGAAGCAGCATCATTTTTTCAGTGCTTTTATAACGGCCCTGATGAAGACAAAATCATATGGTTTGCTTATGGGAATGGAAAATATTTCTTCGAGAACCCCGTCAAATTTGACTTCAACTTCTCTGCCGATGATGAAGAGGCTAAGGCCAGTTTTAAAGAGGCAATTATTCCAGGCATTCTTCCCGTCACAATCGAAGAGATGAAGACAAACATGAAGACCCCAGACCGTGAGGCTGTCCGTCTTCATAAACTGATTAAGCCGATCCCGGGAACTACTGATGATGACCAACAGAAGATCAACAATATTGATCAAATCTGTCTTGATGCCATTGACGCAATTCAGAAACTGCTTGGATCGGCATAGTTTTCCCCCTTCAATTGTTGTGAACTAACGCAAACAATTCCTTGTTCTGTAATACTTCATACTGAGGACAACATGTGTAATGCTGGCCGTCTTAGCACCATCGGCCATGAACGAATTTCAGAATTTCTTGAAGAATTCTCTTAGGCCGATGTCTAATCTATTCTCGTCATTTGTGACCCGCGAGCTTCTATCTTGATATTGGCACGATAATTTCCTTTTTGACTCTAATGTATCTCTACTCGCTTTCGGCGACCATCTGCTGATGGTTATCTCTTTGGCGCTGCCTCTTGAAATCATATCGACCTTCCTGTGCCCCATTGCATTCGGGACAATCATCGACCGATGGCAAGCGCAAACCCTCATTCTAGCAGAATGCAAAGAACGGGCATTGCCAGTGTTCTTCATCACGCCTGTCTTTTTCTTCATGACGGTGTCTTTCCCTTTCTTGCTGGCGCTGATATTTGTTCAAGAGCATCTGAGATGTGAAAATTCTGCGTGGCCTCCTGAAACTTCCACCTTGTTTGTATCGGCCTTGGTTCCCCCTGCCATTGGCCGATACACGAGTCTTCGGATTTTCAGTATCATGATCAATATGATCAGAAGGTAATACCTTTGCACTTCAATTGACTTCCTGGGTTCCCACGTCAACTGCGCTGGCTGGGAATGGGTGTTCGTCGATCTTCATCGGCCTGTCCAACTTGATTCCTCCTTGCTCGATAGCCGTCTGGATTTCCTTCCTGAATGTCTTGCAATCGTTAGTACTATGAGTGTCGGGATGATGCCACTTACAATACCTGCGCCCTTTTAATTCATTGGCCGATGGGATCACATGGTTGGAGGGCAACTTGAAATGACCCTCTTGCAGTAACAGATCAAAGATCCTATCAGCCTTTGTGATGTCGAACCCGTAGCTTTCAGCTTCTTTCTTGGCGAACGGGTATGAGATTGGCTTCTTAGTCTTGACCCATTCAGCAACGCCGATCTTAGTCTCGCTTTCTGATTCAGAAGAATCCCCAACATAGTTGACTTTCTTCTGGAACACGTTCTTCCTGGCGTCGTGGGCTCGAACATCAACATTAGCAAGCCTGGATGCTAGGTGACTCAAGCTTTCGAACTCCTGGGATGAGAATTTCTCCCTGATGTGCGGTAGGAGTCTCTGAAAGGCCAATTCAGCTAACTGGCCATCGCTAAGAGACAGATTGAAACAACGGCTTCTGACGTCCCTGAATCTCTGAATGTAATCTGGGACAAGCTCATCATTCCTCTGTTGCACCGCAATTAAGTCGATGATCTTCATCTCTTGTACCCCTGTGAAGAAGTACTTGTGGAACTGCTTCTCGGGATCGGCCCAAGTGATTATGGAGTTGGCTGGCAGTGATGAAAACCACACAAAGGCCAATCCAGAGAGAGAAAGCGGGAACAGGCGAATCTTCAAGGCATCTGTAGTTGTAGCCTCCCCGCATTAAACCAAGAACCTGCTGACGTGTTCAACGGTCGACATGTTGCCCTGTCCAGAGAATTTGGTGAAGTCTGGCAACTTGTACCGATGAGGCAGTGGAATTGGATCGTAGGCTTCTGGGTAAGGCTTCCTATACATGAATGCAGGTTCCTTTGGCTTCAAGCCGAACCAATTCTTCATCACATCGGCTATCTTGCTGGCCCAATCAACCTCAGGTTGTTGCACCATGAGGTTTGGCATCTGAAAGCTTGCGTCTTGGAGGGCTCTCTGGATTTGGGGACTCATCGGCTATCCCACAGTATCATCTATCGGCTGGAAAGCCGATGCATCTGCTCGATGCATCCGGGTCGGTGCCGGTGGAGTCTGCGGTGGATGCTGAATCGTCGGAGCAGACGACACCAACGACAGTGTAGTAGTAGGGAAGTTCACCGTGTTGCTACTTTGTCCGAACATCTGTGGATAGATGTATGGCCAGAATTCCATTGGCATGCCCAACGTAGAAGGTACGAATCCAGTTGGGGTGTTGAACATACCTCTACTTGGTGTTGATGCGTTCATTGCAGGATTGGCAGCGAATGCTGTCGTAGGTGGCGATGAAATGTGTGCTACTGAAGGTCCCGGACGCCTCAACACGTAAGGCGATGAGTTTGTTCCAGCGCCGGCCATCGGCACACTTGTTGCATTGGGCAGAGCACCATCGGCCATCGTTGCTGATATTGTGACACCAGTTGCGGCCTATGATCCTTCATTGGAGTATGATGGTCATGTGTTGCCTCCTTGAGTGCCCTCTGCTAGGATGTTCTTTACAGCGTCCTTGATGGTCTCGATCAGAACCCCTGACTGATTAATTAGTGCGTGACTTATGGACTGATCGAACATCTCTTTGAACTTGGCCGAGTCTTGAGTGATGGAGATGCCCCCCGGCCGTGGTAGCGGCTGCTTCAGTATTGCCTACCCTCTTCTAGTCAGGGTGAATGACCTGTGGTAGGTTCTTGAGACTGCTTCATGGCTTCTTCGACTAGCCGCTTCTGATCTTCGTTAACATCTTCCATGGTCGGATGTGAGATCTTGTCATCATCTGCCCCGTTATTCCCGGTCATCATGGTGTCATTGTCGTGTCCCACCGGGCGTGTCAAAAAGCGTGTTGACGCAAAAAGTCGTGGTCGGTCTTCGGCGCCGGCACACGCGAGGACCCGGGAGCCCCTTGCTTCACTCCTGCGCAGCGTCCAAATTGGCTGCGTGGTGGTGCAGGGCGTGCCAGTCAATTTGACCTACAATTGACAGGGGACACGTAAAACATTAAATTACCGGAACGTATCGGTTGGTGTTTCGAATCATTCTGCCACGGACATCGGCCAAGCGTCCGATGCAGCAAAAGGTCAATCGGCCAAAGCTCCGGCCGATTATGCAGATAAGGCAACGCCAAGCGGGTTAGCGAGGCCTCGGTAGACAACACCTAGATTCAAACTCGATCGGCCTGGCGATGAGCAACAGGCAAGCTGCGCGTCGGCCGATGGTATTTAGATATAGGCTGGATAAATTATGGTAAAAACTAAATAAAAATAAGATTAAACGAGTCTAATCCTATCAAATCTAGCAAATACCGATAACTTGTGATAACAGCAAGAAACAAGCTAGACTAAATAGATTAATCTAACAAGAACAAGCTGATATCAATAACTCGGTGAACAAACCAGAACTAGATCCAATTTGCTCGATAACTTGAACTAATACAGGATAGAGGAAGAAGCGATGCGCCGTCAACCTTGAGCCTATCTGCCTCGTTCGACGCGGAACTTACCAGCAAGTCGGAGATCGAAGTCGATGCAGCCCCACGTGTAGGAAAGAACTCGTAAAAGAAAATTCTACTGCAACTAAGGTGAAGCCGCCGAAAAGAGAAAAAAAAGAAAAAAGGGTTTGTGCGTTGATCATTGGATGGTTTTGGTACACGCCCAAGGGTAGCTATTTATAGCATAAGCTACAAACCCTAGTCGATTACGACGAACATTTCTTGATAATAAAGAAAACAAAACTTTCCTAAATAACAAATACTCTTATCTCTAAGATAACTTGGTGACGTCACCCGTCAGCGCTTCTTCAGCTCCATCGGCTTTCGATACTCCATCGGCCGATCCTCCCTCATCGGCTCCTTCACCCGCGTCGGCGAAACACGTGTTAGAAAACGGTGTCAACACACCGACGCTTTGTAAACTTGACCCGTCGGTTCAATCCGTCTTTAGAAACTTTCTGCCCCTTGTTCAAAACATCACTGCGATCATTTGGACCCTCAAAATATATTCTATATTTTCACTGCGTCCATTGTATCTTGACAGCGATTTGGACCATCTTATAGATGGTTTGGACTCCATTCATGAGACCTAGAAATACTACAATTTCGAGCTCACAAACTCATTAGTCCCATTGATCATGTTGTCATCCAATCACCAAAATCACAATATGGCCTAATGGGTCATTTTCCTTACAATGACATTTGATCCTTTAATCAATATTCTCATCTCCAATGCATATATTTTGCCATCTTTGGACCGTATTGCCCTTGAGTCATTCACATAGGAATTGATGGTTCGTTTCCTTGTTTCGTCGATCTCCTCCGACGGGGCGTTTCATCTACCGCCGCCGCCGCCGCCGCCGCCCCAGACTCCTGCCGCCGCCGCCACTGCCCCGCCGCCTCAGACTCGCGCCGCCGCCGCCGCCGCCGACCCAGAAGAGCCGTCGCCCCCGCCCCCCCCCCCCCCCCCCCCCCCCCCCAACCCATGGCCCTTGCATGGCTTGGAGCCGACGACGCCCTTCCCTGGGGTGGCCAGGCCGGGCGCCCTAGGGCTGCCCACGCTGGGCTGCCCACAATTCCTATTGAGTTCATTATTCCAGAATTTTTGTTGTGCTTGTTATTGCATAATTTGTATGTCCAGGCAGCGGCGGCGGCCAGCCTGCCAGCCTGGCGGCGAGCAGTCTGCTGTCTGCCTCCAGGCGATAGCAAGCAGCCCTACCGCTGCTTGCCCAGGCGGCCAGGCAGCAACAAGCAAAGCCTGCCTGCTTGCCCAGCGGCCAGGCAGCAGTGAACGGCCAGCGAGCCAGCATGCCTTCAAAACAAAAGAATGGCAAAAGAGTCTTCTTAGGTCTGAAATACATGTGTTTAAATGAGAAAAGAGAGAAAATACCTCAAATGTCATGTAGAACAAAGTGCTCATGTTTCAAAGGTCGTTTTAGCGAAGTTAATGTTTGGAGTTCTATAATAGCGAAGCCCATTATTTGGAGTTCTATAATAGCAATTTTCTCGAGAATCCCTCAATATGCTACGCCATCCAGCTTGATCTCAGCAACTGTGTTACCAATTTCTTGTGGGTGGATGCACGGGCCAAGTTGCTGTATGGATGGTTGGGGGATGTGGTCGTGCTTGACGTGACCTGCAGGAGGAACCTGCCTGCTGCGCCGTTTGTGGCGCTAACTGGATTGAACCATCATAGGCAGGTTGTTGTGTGTTTGGGTACGCTCTCCCGACTGATGAGATCGAGGAATCGTTTGTGTGGTTGTTTTGGCTCACCTTTATGGGTGGGAAGAAGCCAGTGTCGTTCACGATGAATTATAACAGGGACGTTGAGATGGCTGCCATGAAGGATTTTCATGAAGTTAGACGACGATTTTGCCAGCGAGATGTCTTCTCCAGTTGCAAGGAGAGGTTGGCCGCTGTGTATGCAGCACACCCATCATTCAAACAAGAGCTTAAGGATTGTGTAAATAAATTGGAAAGGATTGATGAGTTCGAGTCAACATGGAGGTTTTTGCTTAACAAGTATAATCTGCTAGGGGATGAGTGGTTGCAAACAATATATGACATCCGTCATCAGTGGGTGCCTGTCTACCTTAAAGATAGCTTCTTCGGTGAAATGGTCAATGCACCGAAGCAGGAGACAATGTTGAATTTTTTACGGAGGAATTTCATCGCGACTAGGCTACCAGATTTGGTCTTGCAGTTTCATAAAGCGATACTACTACATTTTCAGAATGAACTCCGGAAAGACTTTGCAAGCTTCCGTTGCAAGATGGTAATGAAGCCTCCATAGTCCATACCCAATGGAGAAACAAGCGCATCTGAGCTGTACACCAAATTTATATTTGGCTTGTTTCAGGATGAGCTTGTTGGATCGTCAGACCTTTTAGTGCAGCTGGTTGAAAATGGAGGCATTAGCAAATTCGAAGTAACTAAATCCGGCATTGCCAATAGTAGATACACTGTTGTCTATAATGCTCTTGCGAACAGCATAAGTTGCAGTTGCCACAAATTTGAATTTGCTGGGATGCTATGTCGGCATATCTTCAGGGTTTTTGTTGCTATACTGGCAGGCGATTGGTTTCTGGTAAATATATACTGAAACGATGGTCAAGAAATGCCAAGAATGACTTGTTATCTGCAGTTTTCGAAAGCTCAAAAGGACCTTTTGCTTGGCGGTGTAATGATCTGTACCGTGATGCTATCAGATTTGCCGAGGAAGGCACAATATCTCCAGTGATATACAAAATTACCAAAGAGGCTTTGCTGAAACGTATCCTCAAAAGAAGTTCCGTTCGTAATAAACAAAACAGGTACTGATCTTGTTATCATGGTAGGGTCCTTGTCTTAATCTGCAACTCCACCCTCTTGGATAAATCTGGAATACCTTGATTTAGCTTAGTGATGACCCAATGACACTTCTTTGTTTGCATTTGCATTCTAACAACACTGTTACATACAAATCACAAGGAAATTCACATGCTATAGAGTTAACAAGCATCTTGTCCATGGACCTGCTGGCACAATTAAAAACCAATTTGAATTCTGAAGATCGCGGCCTGGATGGCAATTATCTCGGAATATGCGTTGAGGAGACAAAGTCTGTGATAGGTGTTCTGAGACTGCACTGTTTAGTACGTAATGCCGTAACAAATCATCTCTCTGAATGAACAGGAGGCTGGCGCTTACTCTGTTAGTGGCTGAAGAAAGGCCCATTTTGGTGCTGGCACTCTTTATCTTGCATAGGATCTGCATTTAGGATCTGATGATGATGCTCCAAAGAGGTCAATCAAGAGCTGCATATCTGGCATCTGTGGCACCCTACAGGGACTGTAACATTGTTTGCGTGTAGCTGTCAACTGTGCCAGCTCTGTATATCTTCACCATTCTTGCTTTTGTTGACGATAGGCTGGACATGAAACTATTGTGACAACGGGCACTCTTTCTAAACTCCTGGGATGATGTATGCAGGATGCTGCTGACTGTGAGTGAATGCAGCACCAGCTTCTGACATCAGTCTCAACTGCTTGTCTGTTTCCCACTTGAGGCTGTCCTTTCTCTTGTTGTACTATTGTACTTGAAACCAAATCAGAAGCATTTCAAAAGATTGGGATTCAGACTTTACTAGAATTCATGCCCCTCGATTTTGAAATCACTGTTCTCTACTTCTGTTCGTCCTGCCAGAAGAAGATATGGTTATTTATATTCATCCATGAAAACATCTTAATCTTCCATAAGTAGATACTAGTAGATACTAGTAGATACTAGTAGATAAGTCCTGCATCCTCAATGGCATATTCACGCTCTCTGGCAGGTGGGCCCGGCACGACAGTGGCGGATGCTTTCACAGTTTGACACTTTGACCGCGCCTGGCTTGCCGGCTGACCGTTTCCGCATCAGGGGCTCAACTGGAAAATCATAGTACCCTCAGGGGCTAATACGTGATTCCTCCAGGTAAAAGCAGCCCTCGCAAACGTTTCATCCACCCCCTCGGCGTGATTCAAAATCCGCGCCCTGGTCCCCCCGTCCCCTCCCTCCGGCCTCGTCTAAAAATCCCGGTCGCTCTCGCAGTCTCGCTGTCCTCAAGCTCCAGCTTCCCCCCACCCCCCTCGCCTTGGCGACCCCCCAAAACCCTAACCCTAGCCCGCCCCCCTGCCCGGGCTCCGGCGCCGAGCATCCACGCCGGGGACATGGACGGCGGCGGCACGCCCCGCACGCCGGAGGACGTGTTCCGGGACTTCCGCGCGCGCCGGGCCGGCATGATCAAGGCGCTCACCACCGGTACGTGCCGCGGCTCCTCCTTCCGTTTCCGCCCTTGCGGCGGGGATTTTTGAACGGTTCGGGGGGTTCCTGAGGCTCCGGAGCCTTCGATCGGTTGGGTCTTGGGTGGCTGATTTGGTTCCCCGTTGCGGGGTTTTTGCAGACGTGGAGAAGTTCTACCAGCAGTGCGACCCAGGTGAGCTCCTCCGATTCGCCGTACTTGAGCCTGGAATTCGTGCGATTCGGTCGCGTCCGAGCTGTTTCGTGCCGGAATGATTAGGTCTTCGAGGAGGTTGACTGGGAGGTCTTGTGTGATTTCTGTGTTCCTTGCTGGGAGGGGTAAATTTATTTATTTTTTTGCGTGGATTTGGTACTAGTTTTGGGATAGTTCGCTTCTCGCTTCGATCCATCCCTGGAATTTGCTAGATTATTTTTTTCTGTCTGCTGGTTTGGGGAATTTGGCCTTGAAGGGAAAGCTTCTGTGCCTTTTTACCTCTTGCAGAAAAGTTTGATGGAATTGTTCTATGTTGCTTTGGTGCTTCTCGCTGTCGATCTGCTACCAGATTAGTTTGGTGCTAACAAAAGGAGGTTGGACGAATGAGGTATAGGAGGGAGCTCCGTTTCTTTTTTTTTATCCGTGTTGAGCGACTTTCCTAGTTGGATGACGTTTACCCGTACATTTATTTTGGGCTCGGGAGAGCAGGGGAGTAAAACTGTAAAAGTAGTGGCAGGTGACCACGTTGCCCACCTCATGAGTCAGGAGGGGTATTTCTGGCCTTTCGTTTGGGCAAATCGAGAAGTCATGGTCGCTTTCAGTGACGACCTAAAAAGAATAATACTATGTACTAGGGAAATCACTGGAGCATAAGGAGACTAGCACTGACACAAGGTTACTTCTTTATCACGGCCCAATAGATTTCCTTGGCATCCAAGTGGAATCTTCCTATTGTTGTTATTATATTTACTCCTGGAATAACCAATTACGTTTTACTATCTTAAGTTTCTTATTACTATGTGCTTTTCTTGGTATTCGTTTTAAGGGATATCTTAATGGACACCGGTTCCCAGTAAACCTTGACTGACTGATACAACCTGAGTTGTACATTCGTACTTTTGTTTTCATGTGTTTCTGTTTTTTTTCTTTTCCCTCTATAGTTTCATTTTTCAGTGTGCATACAGTTGCAGTCTTTTTCAAACATTCTTGGTCCTGGTTTCATTTGAGTCAAATAGCATAGAAGAAAGAATCTGAAGCTTAAGGCATAATATTTTGATTGCAGAGAAAGAGAATCTGTGTTTGTATGGCCTTCCCAATGAAACATGGGAAGTGAACTTGCCTGCAGAAGAAGTTCCACCTGAACTTCCAGAACCAGCTCTAGGAATTAATTTTGCACGTGATGGAATGGATGAGAAAGATTGGTTGTCACTTGTCGCTGTGCACAGTGATGCTTGGCTGCTGGCTGTGGCCTTTTACTTTGGAGCAAGATTTGGGTTTGACAAAGAATCCAGGTATTGTACTTATCATTGATTTATTTCTTATATCTCTCTCACATTGCTGTACCTGATCTTTGTTATCTGACTGTACTATGCTTGTGTGCTATTGAGTAGTGAGGTCCTATTCTTATTGTTGGTATTATGCTGTTATTCCTTATCATTGTTTGCATTGATTGTGTTGAAAATCTAAAGCTACTTTGGTCATCTGAGTTATATAAATGTCTTGTTGAGAAGCACATTCTGCTAAGACCAATACAAAAATACGCCTCTATTCTTCTCTCTTTGAGATATTGGTTCTGGAATTCCGGGTCATCAGAATCGTCATTGGTGCTAACTCACTAGTTGTATAATCTCCACATGCATCTTGGTGCCTTCTCCAACCAAGCTTGCTGCCATTGCTTTGTATTTAGTTGCTCCTGGTTGGTTTATCTTTACATTGTATTCATGGTTGTTGGTCTCTTGGTAATGAATTTGGTGATTCGGCCAATCAAGATTGCTTTTCTGTGGTGTAGTCAGCTCACTAATGTTTCTCTATTCTTTTCTATTCCATCATGGTTTCTTCTCCTTTTGTCTCTAGAATTTTGATCTGAAGCTAACAGGGAAACAACAAGAATAGTCTTCTGCTGTTCTTATGATTCTCAATGAAAATGCTGCTTTGGAGACTTATTGATAGTACCCTTAAAAAGCTTCAGACTCGTTTTGCAAAGTGGAGGGATAGTTTTCTGATTAAACCAAAACTTGTACCATTGTTTGTCAGATCCGGATGAGATGGCCATGGCCATGGCCATTTGGTAGGAGTTATCTGATTTACATTTTGGCTGAGAATAAGTGGAGCCTTCGAAGGAATGGTATCTTCCAAGTAGATTGTCTCATTCATTTTCATTGTTGTGGTTTATTCCTTCTTCGCCAGAGAATTCTTTTGAAGAATTCTTCAGTCCATGACTCCATGTGGTTTCATTTGGTGTCAGATGGTTTAATGGCCCCATCCCCATGCCCAACATGCAAGAATTGTGCGTGGTCCTGCGTTTAGAAGTTTGCAGCATTATTTGCAAAGATTTATGATGTCTTTGGTCAGAATTCATGCCACCTCATAGTCTCATACAGAATCATCCAATCGTAGTATTCAAACTGCATCTTATAGAATTGCTCACTCACATTACAGCTCCATAGATGGAGGATGCTATTTGCAAGGTATTGCTTACTGGACATACATTTGCACTATATCTTAGTTGTCAATGGTACGCCATCTCCAACAGTTCTGGCTACTTATCCGCCTATCTAATGTTCTTTTGCACCTGCCCAAAGGTTACAGGCAGAACTTGAACCTCAAAAAGATGTCCTGTGTAGCTAGTACTGTAGGCTGGATCATGATGAAGGTCCTTGCTTCACGCTGTTTTTCCATGTGGCAGTTTTCATAAACATGGCCAACATAAGGATCTGTGTCATGAGTGTTAGAATGGTTAGATGGATCATGAAGCCCTATCTTCTGCAACCTTCTTTATTAGTGATTCTTTTGCTACATGAGAACTCTGAACTCAAGCTCTCGTGTCCTGTCATTTGTTAAACATCTTTGACTTATGATCTATCTTCTTCGAGTCAAGAGTATGCACATACCTGGGTCATCTCAAACTTCCTTCTACTCATTGCTACAGTCAGGTATTGTTGATTCATCTGCCTCTTTTCACTTGCCACTGATGCACATTTGCTTTGGTTATGCTCTACTAGACCTAAAACATCTTGCATTAAGAGAGATGATGACATCCTTACCTGTATTCTCATGGGCAACTCTACACACACCTTAGTTTACTGGCCTACTGCACTAGGTGTTGCTTGTGCGTGTCTTTTGTTAATCTATCTAGTGTCTACTTACCTTATATATATGAACTATCTCATTGGATTGGATGAGAGTGGTTGGTAGTTATAGGTTCTTAGGGGTTCTTCTTGGTGCTACCTGCTATTGTTGGTTATCGTATAGGCTGTATGCATATTTTCTCATGTTTTCAGACATTTGTTATCTGGTCGTGCCCGTTCTCCCCAATTTTCATTTGTTGTTTCTCATGCTTGGGGTGGAGTTGGTTTAGAATTAACATTGTCATGTCACAAAGATTGCTCGACTCTCTTGCTTGACTCTTTATGTTTCCCACAATTTGGAGATCATGAGGAAAGAATACAATGAGTGGATAAAATTCAGTGTGAAGTGATAAGCTATTTCTAGTTTTCTTGTCAGTCTAGTTAAACTGAGTTGTTCTGTTGATCACTTGCTAGATGTCTTCATGCTTATCTTGCATTAGTGCTGCTCTTCTGTACCCTTGTCCTGGATTCTGTATCCAAAAGAACATGGTCATGACTATGTTTCAGTAATGGAATTAGGGGTTTCCACATTTCCCAAAAAACTGTGAATGGTCATGACATGTAGTTAGGAGTTTCCACATTTCGAAAAAAAATGAGAAGGTTTCTTGAAATAATAGAACAAATAATATGTGACAAATCATAACATGGTAGCCCCGGCCCACGGTGCAGTGGTGACCCAAAAAACACACTGCATAGAATAAGATAACTTGGTTCGCTCATGATGGGAAATAAGGAAATAGCAGACATGATAGAACAAAATCAAGGATCATATCTTGGTACCCTTTCCTCAAGGCGCTAACCAGGAAAAAAAACACCATAGACTTAAAATACAGCTTGGATAGCTCATGAGGGGGGAAAAGGAAATAACATGTGCAGCTAAAAATCCTCAAGACAGAGTTTTTGGTAAACAATAGTGAACCCAATTTATGCATATACTCACCAATCACCATCTTCTGTTGAGCTGCAATAGATAAAGATCCACACGGTTAACGTGTATGCTTCTTCATTCTCTTTCCAATCAATTTAGTTTCATTAGGACAGCTGGGGACCTTACTCTGTCTTGATGGCTTACTCTGTTCTGGTCAGGCATGAAAACTTTCTTAGGAGCTTGAGCTTCCCTGTAGTCATGGTGCAGAACTATTTTGCCATTATAATCACAAGATAATGGGAATCAGTTATGACAATTTGGCATGCTGTTTACATAATTTGTTAGGATCCAATTTTAAGCTCTTTAAGAAAAGCAACAAAAGAAAAATCAAAGATAATGTGTTCTTCTTTTGCTTAAATTTCTGGAGTGATGATTCTAGTCTGTAGCATGTCGCTGAAGTTAACTGACCATTACAACTAAGAGGTTTCCTAAGTGAATCTTTTAACATGTCTTGTTAAGTAACCTGCAGCCCTATCTCTCTTTGTTTCAGCATTGTTTGTATTGGTATCCATTAGTTATAGTATTTTACATTGTGATTATTGTGGAGTGGTAGAGATAAGTGTTAGGTATATTGATTTTGATTCTACATTTTATCACAGAAATTTCAAAATTTTAGGTCAAACTTAAAGGTGAAACTTGATTACTTTATGAATGGGAAACCATTAAACAATTAAATTTGTTTATCTTTCTTATCACATAGCAAAATTTTTGATTGAAAATGTTGTTTCAGCATTTGACATTAAATTCTAATTATTTATTTTGGCCTTAAAAATATTCAGTTCTACATAATATGTTTTTTGTGTGCCCTTGACATTTTCAAATTCAAGCTTAATAATAGGATTAGGTTGATGTTTTGAGTTGTCTGAATGTTGCTCAGTCTCTCTTGTGCTCATTTTTCTTGACATATTCATTTTCTCTCTTAAATGGAGGGGTATAATTCCTCTATTTCCATACAGTGGGAGTCTCTCCTACCACTCATATAGCAGATTCTCTTCCCATATTAGAAAAGCGTAACTTCTGATCCTGGGCAAGCTGCCTGGCACAGGCAGCACATCCAAGTGCTCGATTTCATTGGCCTGGGGTCTGGATTGCTGCCTGGCTGCAGCTGCCTGGCTCAGGACTGCATCCAAACAAGCCCATAGTCTTCACCAACTACTCTGAGCTTCGTAACTAGTGTTTGATACTCTGGGTGTATGCGGCCCTTTTTTCTCGAATATGCAGGAGAGCTTCGTATCTTTGCATTAAGGAGAAGAAAAGGTCTATGCGGCCCTGATCTTTTCAAATTCAAGTTTGGTGATATGTTAAGCTTTTTAGTATGCAAATCATAATATGGAATGCTTTCTATTATAACCTAAAGGAGTTTGATGTATACATCAGACTTCATTATGCAAACTATAATAAGGAAAATTTTCCTTTTGTACTTCTGCTGGAATGTTTTCCTTAGAATTAGGGGCCTGTAAGAGCATTTAGGTGCTCTACTATTCTATGCTCTAAAGGAATTAGATGGATTTTCTGACATTCATTGTCATATTATATATAATCACCTTTTTGTGGTTTTGTTGCAGGAAGCGGCTCTTTGTCATGATTAATAACCTCCCTACCATATATGAGGTTGTCACAGGAACTGCCAAGAAGCAAACCAAAGAGAAAACTCCGAAAAGCAGCAGCAAGAGCAATAAATCTGGCACAAAAGTATGATTCCTTTCATTCTAGTTTAACTGTTTTAGCCTCAAATAAGCCCCTAACTTCATTCCCCTTATTCCTTTTGGCACTAAACACATAAACAGCCACCACGCCAGCCAGAACCCAACTCAAGGGGTTCCAAGATGCCACCTCCAAAGGATGAGGATGACAGCGGAGGCGAGGAAGATGAGGAAGAGGAAGACCATGAAAACACATTGTGTGGTTCATGTGGCGACAACTACGGACAGGACGAGTTCTGGATATGCTGTGATGCCTGCGAGACATGGTTCCATGGCAAATGTGTCAAGATCACTCCCGCCAAAGCCGAGCACATCAAGCACTACAAGTGTCCGAACTGCAGCGGTAGTAGCAAGAGAGCCCGAGCATGATCCTGGTGGGTATATCCATCGCTCATGCCTGTAGAACCAAGAATTTGACTCTCTGTAAAACATCCGCATGGGACCTGACTGCCCCATGGTTGCGCATTCAGTTGCTTTCAGTGTAGGACCAGCTGTAGGGTCTTGATGTGCTGTTTGTTGTATGTCAAAGACATTCTAGATCTTCTGTTGTTAGTAACTAGCAACTAACTGTAGTAGCCTGTATTTCTTCAAGCTTCTCCCAGTGCGCCTGTATTGGATTTGGGAATAGCTTTAGATCTCAGTTGTGCATTATGTATCACCATGTACTCATGTTCATCTGTTAAAAGGTTGTGTGCTTCTATTTCTCATCGCCACTAGCATACCCGTAACTTTTCCACACCTGAAACTCCGCAGCTGGACTTGACATGTTCTTTATATATCTTCAAAAACTCAGTTGACTTCACCTCAAGGCTAGTTTGCTCTGCACTTGCCATCTGATGGTCTGTCAACCTGTCCAGTTACAATGTTCCAAGGTGTATGCCCTATTCTCCATAGATTTGTTTGTTCATCATATCATATGAACCCGTTGACTCAACTTCAGCAATTGCAGCATCGTCTTTCCATCCAGCAGCATATCTCTGCATACTTTTTTGAGGCAGCTTATGAATGGTGTAAACCACAACCTAGTGGGGGTTTGACTTTGGCGGTGCTGCAGCTTGCCAATGGAACATGACATGCAGATAGGCAAGGGAGGGAGAGGACTGCATCGGATCGGATGCCCTGTGTAGTTTACAAGCATATCTGCATCGATCGCGGTCTGCTTTCCCCGGCTCCTCTGCTTTTTGGTTTTCTGATGTGTTCATGTCCCTGTCCAGTTTGCAGCCTATCAAAGCTTTATCGTCCACTCTGCCAACCTCGCCTTTTTGACTTGTCCAAGTTTATCCCTATTCTTTTTGTGGTCTGCCTCAGCGCCTTTTCTGATTTTTTTTCTCTCTCACTCCCTGGCGTGCCAAATCCTGGCGACAACAATGGGGTCTAGGGTATTTGGCGGTAGATATTATGATTCAAGTGGTGTTGCGGCTCGGATGCCACGGCAGCTTCTTCTGGCTTGCACGGTGTAGTTGTCCTTGCGCATTCGCAGCAGCTCCACATCTTTGCAGCTCCACGATAGTGATAGAAGCTATGTGTGTTCGAACTTTGTAAAAGCTGGGAATGGTCTTGGAGAGATTGTTTCACCTTAATGTAATTGTCTGAGATCGTAAAGCTTCATTTGTCTAAAAAGACACATATAACTATTTATTTTAAGCATTTTTAGTAAATTAGGCATTCATTTTATTTTTATCTCTCAAATGTTCATTCGTCATGTTTTGATGTTTTCTAGTGTAAATTAAATTCAAATAAACAAAAATGAGAACATTTTTAGGTTGCTGGCAGAAACGAGATTTCTGCAAAGTAGTATTCTCATAACAAATTTCATAATGAGGATTGTTTTCTTCGATCTAAATTCGAATCCATAATTATACCTTTTAAAAAAAATTAGTAAGTGCAATTGTTTTAAAAGAAGGCAGGAACCTAGACAAAACTGCCAGTTAGTTATATTTCAGTATCAACAGCACAGGCTACTCTTTCTTATTAGATTTCGGAAGCATGAGCTATTCTCATTTTCAAGAAAGAAAACAGGGAAATTATTTTGCCTTGTCGTGTTCATCCTCATCTTAATAAGAAGAGCCAAATAGTGATGCTAGTTTTGATTTCTCTTGGTCACTAGGTCAAATCCGAACCTCGCGCAATTCAGCTAATCTAGATTGCAAAGCATGGGAAATGGAAGGAAAATGAACTAACATGATGACCCAGGACGGGAACACATTTGCATCACTAGAGCCAAGTTGCGTTACAACAAAGCTTCGAATTTGTAATCATTTTGTTTGTGCAAACAAGTCAGCTGTAATAACTAATAATTTTTCAGTTAAACCACGTTATGATTTACGATCAAATGGAATGCTAAACATGTTATCAATGTATGACTTCCTTGCACCACAATATGGACAACTTTGACACTAAAGTGGTCCCTAAAAAGGTACATCTGTGAGCATCAATTGCAATCATTATGAATTTGTAAAATTTGGTACACCTTTATGAAAGTACATTGGGGACTAATCTTCATTTTTTTTATGAAACACAGCATAGACGTAGACGTTCACGATATGCAAAGATATTATGAAAAAATAATTCAGAAATTCACCCAAAACAACACTCTTTTTCGCTGGAGAGAGTGCCAATTTACTTCAATAGAATCATCTTATCATTTGTATTTATTAAAAAAATACAATTCAAGGAATCACAACAATACAGAAAATGTATGTCGGCAAAACAGAATCCCTAGCTACATTTGGCCTTTTTAAAGTATGGTGGATGCTTTACTTGTGTATTGCTACAGACTTTGGACCCATCTCTATTTTATACGTTTTATCTTCAATTATTGGGACATATTTTTCTCAATGTAATGACAATTAATTAATCAACAAACTACTTTCCTTTTAATGTATTTGAATCTGATGCTGTAGCAAAGCAGACGTCAAATTGCACCTATTGTAATCTCTGAAGATTCTGAGCTAGTGTTGCATGCACCACATGAAGGTGGTGTCTCTCCCCCTTGGCATTATTTTTATTTAACTTCTCTTTTCTGTGGAATTTGTCAAACTAATGCAATGGCCAGGAAAGAATAACATCTAGCACAGAAATTTCAAGTTCACCGTGTCTTCCACTAATAGGCAAGTTATTAATTAGAACAAATAGAAACGCTTCCCTTGCCTTTAGTCTTGTCGAGTATCGCCTTTTCACTTTCCTCTGCTCCTCTCCAATGGAATGTTCTTTGTGCAATAGAGTGCAAGGAGATGGCTTTGCCATGTGAGCAACGATCCACCACTAGAAGAGGAAGCAATCGGAGGATCAGAAAGTTTGTCGTGTTTCTGTTTTGAAACTACAAAGTTTGTAGAAGGAACACTTAGCTCATTTGGACAAGCAGATTAAAACATCAATGATGTTAATATACCAAATGATGTGATTGATCCTTCTGTCAATAAGAAAGAATGGCTGGTGGACTGAAGCAAGTGGTGTTAAAAAATGTCACGGCACCCCCCCCCCCCCCCCCCCCCCCCCCCCCCCCCCACAAACACACACAAAACAAACAAACAAACAACAATTAGTACCTCACCATTACACAACTACCCCCCTCATCCCCTAACCAAATATACATTTCTCTTAGAGAAGCCTGAAATTAAATTCATACACTCGTGATAGGAAAACAAAAGAGGATGGTATTACATAAGTGATCACCACAAATGAATTACTCGCCAGGATTAGAAAAGCGATTTTTGTTCTCCAAACAGCACAGATGGTGTGCCTTGGGGTAGTTCCCAGAGAGCAACGCAGGCAAAGTGCAGTCACGAAAATCTCAATAATTATTGGATCGAAAATGAGAAAAATCAGCGACATTATGTTGTCCCCAAGCAAGAAAAGGCACAAGCAAATTGAGCACGCGCGCGCACACACACAAACAAACAATTAGTACCTCACCATTACATAACTACCCCTCATCCCCTAACCAAATAACATTTTTCTTAGAGAAGCCTGAAATTAAATTCATACACTCGTGATAGGAAAACAAAAGAGGATGGCATTGCATAAGCGATCACCACAAATGAATTACTCGTCAGGATTAGAAAAGCGATCTTTGTTCTCCAAACAGCACAGATGGTATGCCTAGGGGTGGTTCCCAGAGAGTAACACAGGCAAAGTGCAGTCACAGAGATCTCAATAATTATTGGATCGCAAATGAGAAAAATCAGCGACGTTATGCTGTTCCCAAGTAACGAAAGGCACAAGCAGGTTGAGAACACACGCACTCACACACACGATATTTCTTTGTGAATAACTAGCTCACTGAAATTAGTCCTTCAGTCGATTCATGAAAAATGTAGGCCCTTAGTTCAGCGCAAGTGTACTTACAAATTGCACAATGTCGTAACCGTTGAATTATTCCTTCTTATTTGTTCCAACAAAAAGAGAAACTGTAGTTCTTTAGCCATGATACACAAGGAGAATATATGTGGGGTTGAGTTGTTTCAAATGGCTAGGAATCGCGCACCATCAAATTTTCCTTTCCATTGAAATAATCTTTCTGGTGAAATTGTTGAGCTTACACTTTTCGCAATCCGATTTGCCCACGCATCCGGTGACACACTTTGTCCTACAAAGTGCATCGGAGCAGCACCATCAACGCCTTCGTTAAACTATGCGCCATGAGCAGTTCAAAAGCGTGCTACCCTCCATTCTCTTGTGTCAATTATATATATGAGTATAAAGAAAATCTAACATTATCCTCCACCTATATATGTAGCTAGGAGCCGAATATATATAGTGTGACTTGTTCCTATTGGGACAGGTACTCCAGTGTGGGTTTCAACTGTGGTTCACCTTTAATTAGTTCCAAACCCTACATTCCTCTCAAAAAGCTCCTTGTTTGATGTTGATGTGTAGGAATCCATATGCTAATACTAAAAAAACTATTGCTGTTTGAGTCAAACCTCCTGTCCAAATGCCAATGGAAGAAGCCTTTGATGCGTGAAGCACCTCATTCCAAAGGCATTTGATTCTCCTCCACCCAAGAGTTGACCTCCGAATATAATTTCTTGCTCTCTCTCTCTCTCTCTCTCTCTCATTCATATAGTGGGAGCTCGCTTTCCTCTTGCTACCCCCTTTTTTACAAGTCATAAGGCTGGCTAATAGTGGACTGCTGCTTGTTGATGTGCTCAGAGGCTGCTCTCAAGCATTTCTTGTGAAGATGACACTCCCATGCGACCATGGTCATAGCCATCTATAGCTCATCTATCCTTCTCTCTCTAGGCCCACTTACAGGTGACTGAATGCACGAGACGAGCTAGGGAGTGTGCTATAACTCTCATGCACCGGCCATCTCTCTCTTCTTCGATCTCCTCCCCCGATCTCTCTACTCTCGTGACACATGAGCGCATATAAGCCATGAAGGTGTTCAAGGGCAAGATTTGGGCAGCCATCGGGTCACTCATGGACCACGCCGGCACAGCGTCCACCAAGACCTCCTCGGCGGCCGTCCCAGACCGCGCCCTCCTCGCCGACATCGAGGCGGCCGTGGAGCGGTGCACCAGGAGCGCCGCCGGCGGCGACGACGACCGCCACGTCCACGAGATCCTCTTCCTCGTCTCCAACGCGCCGGGCGCGATCACCTTCCTCTCCCGCCGCATCACGGCGCGCCTCGAGGCCGCGCGCGCCCCGGCCTCCGCGCTCCGCTCGCTGCTCCTCGTCCACCGCCTCCTCCGCGCGGGCGACCGCTACTTCGAGCAGGACCTCCGCGGCCTTTGGGCGTCCCGAGACCTCCGCGTCGACGCGCCGCGGTGCAGCTGCTCCCCGCTCGCCGCCGGCGTCTCGTACTTCGGCGCCGGCGCGGCGGTCGCCACGGGTGCGTGTGCCTTCGTCCATGGCTACTCGGCCTACCTCGAAGAGCGCATGCAGTGGGTGATCAACCAGGCCGGGAACCTGGAGCCCGCGCGGCAGCCGCCGCCGCCCAACCACGATGATGGCAAGCCCCCACCCCCGCCCTCCTCCTCCTCCTCCTCCTCTTCTTATGACGCCGACGCCGAGACGCTCCTGTTCAAGCTCGCCATGTGCCAGAGGCTGCTCGACCTCGCCATCCAGCTGCTGCCGGACAACAACACTAGCGCCTGCGCCGCCGCCCGGTCGGCCTTCGGCATTGTGCTCCGGGAGAGCTTCAAGGTCTACGACACCTTTGCGGAAGGCCTCGACGCGATGCTGCTGCGGTCGAGGAGCCTCGCCGGGCTAAGCAAGCCCCTGAGGGTCTCGGCTCACGAGATACTCAAGAAGGCGTGTGCCCAGACGCCGGACCTCAAGGAGTTCTACCACAAGTGCAAGAGGAGCAACGCGAGCAAGAGCCTCGAGTACCCTCTCGTCAGGGTCGTCACGCCGGCACAGGCCGCCGCGATGGAGATGTTCCCCATGCCGATACCGGAAGAAGACAGCCAGGAAGCAGAGCCGGAAGCGGAGGCGGAAGCCAGCGACGGTGGTGGTCGTCCGCCGTTTGCGCGCAAGATGGAGACGACGATCAGCACGGTCTGGGTTGAGTTCGAGGAAGATGACAAGCTGATACCTCCCGGTGACGATCACTCCTTGAAAGAGCCAAAAAGCTAGCTAGCTTGCTCGTAGGAGTTCTTGCAACTTATTGTTCCAAGTGTGTTAATTTTGGGTGCTCCGGATTGGGCGGTCTCGTTTTCTCCTCTCTTGTTGATCTTGTTGTGTGGAAGGTTAATTATTTATTTGAAGGGATTTGTGTCTTCATTCAGCTGAGAATAAACTAATTAATAATAATTCTTCTCTGTATTTATCTCCTTGATTTGTTTGGGCTTGTTTGACCTTTATTTGGCCTTTGGTCTTTATGGTAGCTATACTTCAGTGTCACTTTCATGTAGCTTTGTTTATGTGCTCTTGTCATATTATTACATATACATTCTTCTTCTTGTTTCATTTGACATTCTTAGTTAATTGAATAATTGTGTAACAAGTGAATGTTGTTGCTCCATCAAACTCTAAAGATTTGAAGGAACTGATGATGTTTAGGGTACACGAGTTAAGCAAGTTATTTTTCCTATAACTTACTATCTCAAATTTGCGTCAATTCACTTGACCTCTTTGCCTAGCCTGGCCCAATAAAGGAGGAAGACTAGCAATGGTTCTTCTCGTTCAACCTTGCCCACTAGCAGCCTTAACGAGTTGTGGCAAAGAAACCAAACATCGGTCCTAGCTATGTGAAGCTATTATTACTTGGCACATGTGCAAATAGATAACGACCCAATGAATGTAAATAACTAAAACTTTACTAAAAAACTAACAAAAGTAGACATATAGGGTGCATATATAGGTTGAGAATACTCAATTCACCTTCTACACTGCTAAGTGTTTAAACACTGCTAAGTGAGTAGGAGTGATGCATGTTTTAGCTGTTATCAGTGACTTGGGTCTACTCATTTTTAAAATTTTTTTTTGAGTACAAGTTGGAGGTGCATGTACTATTTTCCACCTAGAATTTTATTTCAGGGAAGGGTGAGCACCGTGTTGATCGAGTCAAGGACTAGAATCTTGGTGGACAGAATCTCTCACTAAAGCCCTTACCAAGTGAATCTTGGTAGACAGAATCTCTCACTAAAGCCCTTACCAAGTCAGCTGTGCTCAGCTCTCGGTCTATCCGGCTGTTGGGGTGGCTTTAATTTGGATTCTTGCAAAGAAAAGAAAATATAAACTGAATAAACTTATTCAGTGTATATTTTGGGGATAAAATCATATACTAAATTCAGTTTTCTAGTAAATTGATCCAAGTCTGTGTACTTTAGTCAGTGGTGCTAGCGGTTCTTGAACACAAGCTGGGATTTTACCATCCAACCCCATGGGATGTTGGCTGCGTGATCAAATTTCGGTCCATGCATCTATTTTCAGAGAAGTGGTGATGGTGGTTTTCTTCACAGTAAGTCTATCATTTTGGAAGGAGGTGAGCTCTCCTGAGGAGGTGACGAACTGGTTTCAAAAGGAGGAGATTGCTCTACTAATTCATAGAGCCAAGCTAGATGTAAGCTGTTGCTAGAATGTTTGAATTTTTTTCAGTTAATTTGAAACATTTTTCATGAAGGTGAAATATTTGAGATAGATGAAAAATTGTTGATACAACTACTGTGAAATAAATCTCTTTATGCTTTTGTATAAGTATCATTGCGTGGAACATATGACATATATTTCAAGAACAAATTTTCAATGAAGCTAGGTCATTTTTATTTATATGCTGAAATATTTATTTTAAGGGTGGGGACATTTTTTTCTAAAAAGATGTAATAATTTTTATTGAAGATGGAACTTTTTTCTAGTAAATCTGGGATATTTTTTATATAAGAAGGGAAAGCTTGTTGAGCAGATCATGTCTCAAAATTTTGCATGTGTATGTCGAAAGTGTTGAATTAATGGAGAAACATTAGTACAACCTTAAAAGAATAACACCTTAAACATTTTCCAGGAAAGGAAAAAAACTGGAATAGGAAAAAAAAGAAGCTGAGCTAACTTTCTCTCATGTGTCGGGCAATTTTTTATTCCTCTGTGGTGGGCCAAACTAGGCTAACTGAAATGATCAACACTGCCCGCTATCTAGATAGGAGACACCTCTTGGATTTGGCGTAAACTTTGAGATATCTTGACTGTCTCGCATTCAAAAAATCACAACTATATATATATTTTGGGTCACTGGGTCAACCCAAAAAGTTGATAAAATGAATTAAACTAGCATTCTGTGTAACTAATTTGGAAGGAGAAATGAACTAGAGTGGCATGTCATTGTAATTAATTAGATGACCTAAAAACTACTATTGGGTACTGCCGGTGGGTGAGTAGGGCAAGCAGGGATTCCTGGGAACCCCCATTTAGAGATTCGACCAGGGGTGTAACACGCAGTGCGATTACGGCTATATGATGAAGAGGGACAAAAGATTTAGACAGGTTCGAGCCGCTCGGAAGCGTAGCACCCTACGTACTGTGTAGTGTTGTTAGATTATTTGCTGGGATTGTCCTTGGGATCCTAGGGAGCTTGCCCCCGGCTAAATGCAGGGAAGGCTTTCTAGGAGCAAGGAGCTAATGCTAGTTCTCTGGAGTTCGGTCCCTTTACATACTGGTCTGGGGCTTTATTTATAGTGTCCCCACGGACTTGGGGGTTAACTACCGCCTTGGGTGTCAACGCGGCGTCGGTTTGGGTGCGCCGCCTTGCCGGTGGAGCCCGCCTATCTGATGCTGCCCAGTGCCGTGGGTCCATGTCAATCGATCCCGGGATCCTTCTCTGCATATCCCGAGGTTCCCTCTTGCAGGCCCCGGGGTGCTATGGGGTGCACTGGGGCCCCGCGCGGATCCCGGAGTCCTGCTGGGGGGGAGGGGGTGGAAGGATGGCACAGGTGGTGGGGATCACCTCCGCCTCCTGTTGCCTGCTGATGGGACGCGATGGGAGAGGGGAGCCTCGCCTCGCACGGCTCGGAGTGCCGTCTGAGCTCACGCCTCCCCCGTAATCATGCTGTTTTACGAGGAAGATGCACCGCAGTGGGCCCTGCCTATTCTCAGGCGGGGTAGGCGCAGTTATTGCGCAGCCGGGTAACTCCTTCGGGGTTAAGGAATTACCCCTTCCTTAGAAGGCGGTTGGCCTCCTACCCCTTGGCATCCGCTGGAAGCCTCCGCAGTGGGTTGGCCAGCCGCTGCCACTAGGCCCGAGGCGGACATTTGGGCCCATCGTCCCGCACTTTGTCCTGCGAGACGGGTACCCCCGTTTCCGTGGCGCTAACAGTAGCCCCCGGGCCCACTCCCGAATCCGGAACGGCGATTCGGGTGTGGGGCCAAGGGTTACCAGTCCTCACACTCCGCCCGCGCTGTGCGGGTGCCTTGGGGATCGTGTCGGCCCTTTCGGAGGGCTGACCCTTGCATTCCACAGGATTCCCGCGAAGCCGGAGCGCCGCATCCCCACCCCTTCCGTCAAGTATATAACGTCCAATGTGACGGCGCCGCGGGGCACGCTACCCACTTGTCCTCTTGCCAACTAGCCTCCTCTTCCCATTGTCTTCTTCCTCTTTCATCCGTGCCCTCGCCGATGGCACGCCCTCGTGCTCTGGTCCGCGGCTGCTGCGTGCTTGACTTCGGCTCTTCTTCAGTCGATGAGGCCGACATGATGCACGCGCGGGGGCTCGTGGCCTCCTCCACGATCCTCCACGCTGGGTCGGACTTCCCAAACCCGCGAAATGACCAGGAGGTCATCATCTTCCTCTCGTTCTTGGTCCTGGGCCTGGTGCCTCCCTTCTCACCATTCTTCATCGCCAGGACTATGTGGTGCACCTAGTGCATCTCTCCCCCAACTCCATCATGACCTTGGTAATCTTCGCACATGCGTGGGAGATGTTCATTGGGGTGTTGCCTTCGGTGGAGCTCTTCCACCACTTCTTCACCCTCTGTCGGTCATTGTCGGCGTCGCCAGGTCTGGGCGCAGCGGTCCAGCACCGGACAGTAGGTGGATGTTTCTTCCGGATGCACCCGGAGCGGCGTGAGAGGTTCATCCACTTCTTTGTGAAGGAGAAGTGGGAGAACTGGGAGAGGTAGTGGCTGTACACGGAGACCACCCAGGAGTCGCCCCTCCTCCATCTCCCAGGCGGGTCGCCGGTGAACAACGTGAAGTGGAACAAGAGGCCAGCGTTGAGCGAGAGGTGGGATCCGGTCCTGAACCGGTTTGCCCTCCTGCGGCAGGCTGGGCTGTCGTGAGTGATGGTGGTGTTCGACTTCCTCCGCTGTCACCTCGCCCCGCTCCAAGCATGTCGCCACCCAGCATGGTTCTACATCGGCCCCATGTTGGCACTACAAGGCCTATACAAACTAATCCGCAAGCGCACGGATACCGAAGTAGCTTTCACCAGGGAGTTTACCTAGGATATCGAATCTAAGAAACGATAAGCGCAACCAGACCTAGAACTAATTCAACCGGACCCACCAGAGGAAGAGAGGTACGGGGGTAGAGGGTCTAACGATAGTTAGCCAACTCATTACCCAGAAGACTTTCTACTAAACTAAGAAATCATCCATGAATACCTTCATGATGTCCTTGAGTAGTCGGAGAAGATCACCATCATACACCCTTTTTGAATGAAGCAGGTGTGTTGCAAGGACCAACGACATCCGCCTGTAGACGAAATGTGCCATAGGGACAGGTGAAGGTAGTCGGACTCTGATCATCCGGATGAATAGGAATTTTGTGATAACTAGAGTATCCGTTGAGGTAGGAGAAGAATGAGTGCTCGATACCCATTCAAGTATCTCCTTGATGAAAGTGATCTGCCATCCAGTAATAGTCCGTATGAGGTGTGAGCATAACTAATTCCTTGTTATGTCGCATCTTCAAGGACATAATTCAGAGAATTCATGTACTCTTCATAATCTTGCCGTCGATCCACTTTAGGTGCTTACGAGAGAGAATTAGGGGGTTTTCTGGTGATGTGGCATCACATCCACCATGACTTGCGGATCGTAACCGATTTCTTGCAGTGCAGCGTCCCCAATAGTGAAGAGGAGTAGTGCGATAGATCTGTACGATGCTATCGTTGGATTTTCCTCCTCTATCCATTCCTTGCTCATACTCGCAGTAAGACCCTCAATTTGTGATGTGGCTTCTGGAATGAATGCCTCAGACCTTGAGCATATAAGCTTGTGCTCATTCGGCAAGTTTGATGTGTTGCCGAATCTCCATATACTCTTCTTCTATGAAGAGATCAGGGACGAACATAGGCATATCTTCAATGAGGGGCTCATGATCTGTGGACTTTGGTGGTTCGGTATTTGCTCTATGTATGTTGGAGGTAGAGAGGATGCAGCTGATAGGGTGTGAACTTGCTGCTTCTCTTTGGGCTGATCAGTTGGCTTGGTTGGCTCATCATGGACTTCCAGTGTGCTGAGTATTGTTCTACTTCAGCAGCTGTCTTGTTCATGACGGATCCCTGGAGGTGAGATTCAAGAAATGTGCACCCTCCAGCTTAAGTCCACCAACGAAGTGCTGAATTAGCATTTCGTCCAGAATACCATAAGGTGGCCCGGAATATCTGCCGTCAGCATGAGTCTTTCCCACTCTGTTCCAATTCACTCTTCGCGTTGCTTGAATGATAGCAGTTGGTTGCGAAAAGCGAATATTTTGGTAACAGGGAAGAAGAACAGGCAGAACTCATCCTTCAGCTTAATCCAATCTCCTCCAAATCTCCCTACCTTCCGGTCGTACCATACTATTGCTTCTCCTATCAAAGAGAATGGGAAAAGCATCCACTATCGGGTGTCTTGGTTCATATCGGGTATGGTCAATAAAGAGCAATTTTGCTCGAATGTGTGCAGTGAGCATAGGGACTCTTGTCCTTTCTACTAGAGAAAGACTAAGCACGAACCATGTCTATGAGACTGGGACTGGTCTCTTAACCATTAGATACATGGGGTGGTATGATGGAGGCGGTTCCAAGTACTCGCGGTATGGAACTGCCGGATAACTAGGAGTGAACTCCATGAGGTAGGGTGGAAAGGTGTACGGCTGAAAAAGGTCTAGACAAGTATTGCTACCGTTCCCTGGCAACGGCGCTAGAAAGCTTGTTGGCACTCCTTAGCCTATACGAACTAATCCGCAAGCGCACGGATACCGAAGTAGCTTTCACCAGGGAGTTTACCTAGGATATCGAATCCAAGGAACGATAAGCGCAACCAGACCTAGAACTAATTCAATCGGACCCACCAGAGGAAGAGAGGTACGAGGGTAGAGGGTCTAACGATGGTTAGCCAACTCATTACCCAAAAGACTTTCTACTAAACTAACTTGATCTGCTTCGGCGGCTGGGGCGGAAGGACCTCAGACTGAGAGATAAATGGGGAGTCCAACTCGGCTAACGATCTACTGCTTTGAAAACACCCGAACGTGGTGGACTACAAGGGACGGACAGGGCTGTCACCACCTGCCGCCTACCACATCAGTTCCATGGGGTGTAACACAACCCAAGATAACTATCAAGCCTAAGCACCACGCTTCAACTATCAAGTTACTGACTTCCGCCTCGCGCTAAGGCAAGAAGAAACCCCAAATGGCCAAGCTTGCTAGACCACGCAGACAAGGGATCCCGCAGATCAATGCAAGAAAGTAAACAAGTAACTGAAGTAAAGAGAGAGACTAGCGAGATACGAGGAACTTCACTCCAAAGATGCTTCATTCCTCTGAGGCTACAAGTTGGAGGTGAGCCGAAGAATCTAGCCCGCCTCCGGACTCTCTCCTCACACTCTGTCCATTCTACTCTAGGATGAACAACTATTGCTTGAGACTCTTCTTCTCTCCAAATAGTGTGTGTTGCAAGTGAGGGGGGAGGTCTCTATTTATAGCCCTGCAAGGTGGGTTGCTTAGCTTGTAAGCAAGGCTAAGGTCGCTTAACTTGTAAGCAAAGCTAATATTCCTCAACTTCCGGGCAGTTAAGGCGGTTGTGTAACTTCCACGCGAAGATGGGCTCGAGAGGCTCCAAAGTGGGGCCGGCCAGCCTCCCCCAGGCTGGCGGGCCTGGGATTGTTGGCACTTGGCACCGCCTTTGGCGTGGACGCCCCTGATGGCTTCCTTATGGCGGTTACTGATGCCCTTCAGTTGTTTGTCCGAGTCTTGCATGCAGGTGGGGCCTTGGATCCATGTGTGAGGCCTTTCGGGTCATTGGATCAAACCGACATAAAAGGCACGATCCATGATCAAGGACTTGTGTTCCTCTGCATCCTGGCAAAAGTGGAGCCTGAAAGGCCCCCAGGCTGCCGGCCTGGCATTTCTCCCAAATCGGCCCAAATTTCTACAGTGAGTTCCTGCAGTCACATATGCACCAAAACTAGTGGAATTTTATTAGTTTAATAAATTTAGCTTGGTGTAGGCCTTGTAACCATGAATTTTGGAGAAATATTGGTGGTCAAAATCATTGGGAATCGACCACCAACACCCCACTGATAGCAGTCGCCTCGTGCCAGGCGAGGAGTTCGACCACGATGAGGTGGTGCTAGCGCATCTGATGTCCCATGAGGGACGCAGCGGCGTTCATCTAGCCGGCGGAGGACGTGCCCTTGTCTGGTGACCAGGCGCGGTATGTCATCCTAGACGGTATGCCCAGGACTGATGCCCGGGGTCTGGTCACTGTCGCTGCTTAGCCGGGAGAGGAAGCCCCCAGCCATGGAGGGCTCGCGCTGATGGCAGCGGCGGGTGAAGATGTCGTTGGAGTCGATGTCAGTGATGTGATAGCGCAGGCCGCATCCCCCGCTGCGGAGGAGCGCCAGGGCACTCCCGCCCCGGAGGTCGCGCCCGATGCACACAGGAAGTTGTCGTGAGCCGGCCAAGGGTGGAGATCCAGTCGTCGTCATCTTCGTCTCCCCCAACCTCCCCTCCGCCACGCCTAGGGGATGCCGGCCAAGGGTGTACGACCGCGGCGAGCGCCGGGTCGTCGTTGGGCTACTCCTCATCGCCGAATCGGCTTCGGCTCCAATGGTGGTACACCGGCCCAGCTTCGAGGTTAGGGTTTACCGTAATGTACCTATTTTCGTGCTAGGTGTTTTGCTGGATTCTGATGCCTCGATCACACTCGATCAGGAGCGCGTCGAGTCACGGGGCTTCGCCGGCTGGAAGGATCTCTCTGCGTTGGCGTCGGCACCTGCCACAACACTCGAGGTGAGCCGTGCCGCGGCTGGAGCCGTCGATCAGGATGAGCTCGCCGCGTCGGCTGCATTGGTTCTGGATGCTGCGGTAGACCAAACCCCCGGGCCGTGACTACCCCCTGTACCAGCGACGAATACGCCGCCGGTCGTGGCGCCGTCTGTCAGCGGCTGTGGCGGGGCTGCGAGCTCTTCTGTCGCACCGGTGGCATCCGTGGGTGGGGCTAGGGCAACACCAGTCATGCCTGCTGTATTCCCTATCGGCACATCAGCGGCAACGCCTTCAGTCGTCGTGCCCCTAGCCTGGGCGCATGCCGTGCTGGGGGTGGCGATGGCGATCCTTGGCGGCCCTGCCCCCAGCTGTGGGGCGCTCCAGGAGTGGGCGTTGCTCGAGGTGGAGGAGGACGTACACCAGCGGGAGAATCAGCTCCAGCTGCTGGCGCACAACCTTGCGAGGCGCGAGGAGTCCCTAGCGACCTAGGAGCGTCACGTCAATGTGGAGCTGGGCTCCCTCCTTGACCACGAGGGGACTCTTGAAGCTTGGTGGATAGGCTGCGGGAGGGCCAGGGCCTAATCCAACAGTGGGAGGTTGTGCTGGACGAGGAGTGTAGCCTGAAGCAGTGGGAGTCGGCGATCGCCAGCCGGGAGGTGGCCCTTGATCGTTGTGAGGAGGAGCTCCGACGCCGGGAGGAGGACGCGAGCTGGGCAGTGGCCAACGCGATGGCGGCCAATGAACGGGTGGCCGTGGTGCAGAGGGACACCACCGAGAAGGTTGCTGCCACGTGTGTTGAGGCGGCAACGAAAGTCCGCAATGCTCGAGACTCCCACGCGGTCGAGCTCCGGGAGGTTCGTGACGGTTTCGTCACTCAGCTCCGCGAAGTCGGCGACTGGGCGGACGTGGCGGAGGCAAGGGTAGCAATGGTGGAGGAGCGCGTTGTGGTGGCGCAGGCCTGCGTTGACAGCCTGGAGTCGGAGCTGCATCGGGTGTGGGAGGAGACGGATCACTCGGAGCTCGTGGTCCTCCAAACCTGCCAGCGCTAGGCATTCAACATGTTCCGATTCATGGGGATGCGCTGCCGGCAGGCATGGGAGTCCGCCGGGCTCCCCTTCTTTGAGTTCTCCTACCGAGGGGAGGACAAGGTTGAGGACCCGCTCCAGTTGGTGCCTGAGATGACCGTCCTGGTGGAGCTCCTGGAGTCGCTGGTGGACCACATGCGGGAGTCTGTGGCTCCCGGGCACCCCTCTGGAGCGTGTGCTGGAGGGCATTGTTCCTAGGGACCAGGCGTTGGCCCGTGATTGGGTCCAGCATCTCGCAGCGGACGTGGTGGGCATGTTTGCCCCTGCTGACGCCAGGGACCCGCCCGCAGACAGTGATGACGGCGCTGTCGCTCCGGGCCCAGCTGCGGGGGATGGAACAGATGCCTCCTTAGGCGTCGGCCAGTAGGTCCTTCTTCTTTTTGTTTCTTTTATTTGTCTTCCGGCGCCATTGTGAGCCGTGTAACAGAACTCAGGAGATGGTGGTCTTGCCTTTCCCCTTTTGCTTGTTTAACATTTTGTCTTCTTGGCGTTCACAGTTGTCGACATGTCTTGCTTACTTTCCTCGCCGCTTCTGGTCCGCATGCGTGTCCGCCCTGGGTGGACTTGCCAGGGCGCGCAGCAGCCGTTAGCGTTGAGTTGGATGACACACCAGCTCCACAGCAGGGCTTGGACGGGCGCGCCTGGTGGCGTGGTGTCCATGCCGTCCCCCTAGCCCTGTTGGTACGGCCATGTGCGGGCATGGGCCACCCCGGCGTTCGCCACGACTTCCTGCCGCACCGAGCGGAGCGGCTCGGCGATGAGGACAAGGACTGGGGGTCCGACTTTGGACAGGTAGAGGCTTCCATAGTCCCTTGGAGAATCTCTTTTTGCCCTCTATCCAGCCGGCCGGCCTATAAAAGGCAAGGAAGCTAGGGCTTCTTCTTCCCCAACGAGCCAAGGACCCTCCAAAACTTCTCCAATTCCTAGTAGATGGGGGGGGGCTCTTCTCCTGGTTCCTCATCCACGAAGAGCGCTCTACCACCTGCAGAGTGCACGAGAGGCGCTGGCATGGCTAGTTCCTCCCTCTCCTAGAGAAGTTGAGTTGGGCTGATGGTGCGTCGCGGTTGTTGACGCTCGCTACGGACCAATTTTGAGCGTCAATTTAACCCGAAAAGTGGGATGACTGACATGCTTAACCTGCATATTTAACCCGAATAATATCATTTCCCTATTTTTCATGGAGATTTTGCAATGTAGGGATTTGGCCAAGAAATGCAGGTAAGACAAGCTCCAGAATCCATACAATAAAATGCCGACGGATCGGGGCGCGCCGACCAACAAGGCGGAGGTGTTTAATTACCAAATTCGATATGTATGGGTGAATAAGTGTATGCAGTTCAAGCAAAGTAGGAAACACACCTCAAGAGCATGGCAACACACTCTCAATCCAAGGCAACACCCCTCCGAGCAATCAGAGCGCACCGTTCGGCGTCACACGGATTGAAGGGCCCACCAGGGCATGCAACCGACTTAAGACAACATCAACTCATCCACCAGTACCCATAGGGACCACTTACCAGCCACCTGCTCGAAGATGAGGCCGGTTGGAGCCAAACCTGGTTCGACCGACCCAGTTAGGTTGGCCAACCAAGGACCAGCTCCACCGACTTAAAGCTTGCACGTGGCAGCTCCTCATTGGACCCTAAGGCCGGTTCCAGGTGATAGAGCTGCAATCCCGGGCGAGAGCACCCTGGTTCACCCCTATAAATATAAGGGGAGGGGCTACTAAATGAGACACAACTCACCTCTCCATCCTCTCTCACTTTTGGAGTTTGGGGGCTTCTCTTTAGAGGTGTAGTGCTGCCTAGGTAGTGCTTAGGAGTTAGAGAGAGAGTGAGGGGGAGTCGGGGAGGAGCCGGTGTGCACACCGGCGCTCTTCTCCATCTTGTAGCTCAATGGATGCCTATCAATTATAGTAAGTGTTCATAACTTCTTTTGTGCTTTAGTTTCTTAGTTAAGTTTAGAGCTAGTTTCCCCTAGTTGTTTGCCGGATCAATAGTTCGCTAGTGTAGTGGATGCCTCTAGAATAGGAACAATTCTAGAGTTAGTAAGGAACGGTGTAGACGTGGTGTCTAGATCAGTCTTTACCTGTTGGTTGTGGAATATCACATGGTTAGATGCGGTAGGTAGCAGGTGGTGACAGCCCTGTTCGTTCGGGTATATGCTAGTGCTGCAGTACTGGAGCTCACCAGTCTTATTCAGGGGGAAGCCAGTAGCCCGACGTGAACAACTAGGATAGTTCTATCTTACCTTCGATTCTTAGCCTTAGGAATCCTCCCTACTCCTTGTCTCTAACTAGTGTAGTGTCCTTGGTCGAACCTGAACCTTAGAGAATATATACACGTTCCTCAGTGGATACGATACCCTTGGAATACTCCTAGGTGAAAGCTACAACGGTATCCGTGCGCTTGCGGATTTATTTTCGTGATGCTAGGAAACGTCAACAAGCTTTCTGGCGTCGTTGCTAGGGAACGGTTGCTATATTCTCTTCGGACCTAGTTCGCCATCGTACCTTTTTCATTTTCTTTCATTCTACCTTCACCCGCGCTACCCATGGAGCAGCTATCCTCTCAACAGCTCTCTACCCCAAGGGGGGAATTCTTGGAGCCACCATGTCACACCCTAAAATTAATGGATTTTAGGATGTGATTAAAATAATAATAATAATAATAATAATAATAATAATAATAATAATAATAATAATAATAATAATAATAATAAAGCAATGATTTTCTCATAATTATAAAAATTTTAACATTTATTTTCTTTACAGAAAATCTAGTATAGGAAAAATAAATAATTGTCTTTTAGAATTAAATAAAATGGTTTTATGTATGTTGCATTCATGTCGTTGCATTGGTTTTTGTTTGTTTGCGTGTTTGAGTTTGCAAAATGAAAATACCTTAAAACTATCCTAAAATCTTTTTCTCTCTTCCCTATCTCTTTTGGCTCATCCCATCTTTCTCTCTCCCTTTTCCTTCTTCCAACCGGCCAAACCTCTCTCTCTCTCTCCTATCTTTCTTTTCTCTCCCCGCGGCCCAAAAGCCGACCCACCTCCCCTTCTCCCTCTCTTTTCCTTCACTTGCTCGGCCCAAACCGCACACCGGCCCAGTTTCCTCCACAACCCGATCCGCCTTCCCCCTCCTCCCTCCTGCCGCTGACAGACGGAACCCACCTGACACCACCATCTTCTTCCTCCCGCTCCCACTTTCCTTCTTGCGTCGCCGGCGCCTTCCTTTCTCCCCCCCCCCTCCTCGCCACGAGTCCTGCCCGCGCCCGCGCCCGCCCCACCTTCCTTTCTTCTTCCTCTGCTCCTCCCCTCTTTCCTTTTTTTTTGTCGCAACGCCAGACGCGCCGCCGCGCCATCGTCCGCGCCTCCCTCCCCTTCCCTTTCCTTCTTCACCCCGAATCCTGTTCGCCCCCGCGCCGTCGCTCGCGTCTTCTCCTTCCTTTCCTGCTATGCTTGCCTGCCATAATGTCGAGGCACGCGCTTCCTCGCGGTACGCGCTCCGCCCCTTTCCATCTCCGGCCGCCGCGTGAGCCGCCGCCTTCCTTTCCCCGGCCGCTCCGCCTCCTTCCATCGCCCTATAAAACCCGAGCCCGAGCGCCAGCGCTCCCCTTCCACTCCGATTTCACCGCACGCCTAACTACCCCGCCGCTCTGCGCCGCTATTTTTCCTGAGCCCGAGCCTGTCGTCGCCGCCGCGCCATCGACCCGCTATCTCGCTGCCTCTTCGTCAACGCTGACCTTCGCCGGAGCTCCGCCTGGTACCCCGCACCGTCACCGGCCTCGTCTTTCCCTCCGCGCGGACGCACCACGCCGCCAATCGCACACCAGAGGAACGCCACCACCCCGTGTCGCCGCCCCTCCGTCGATTCGCCGTCCCGCTGCTTCTCCGCCGCCTGCAACTCTCGCCGGAGATCCGCGAAGTGGTGAGAACCAAGCCTTTCTCGCCGGAGCTCTGTTCCCGCCCGCCGCCGTGGCCGCCGGTCCACGGTCGCCGCACAGCCGTCCCGTGACCACCAACACCTTCGCCGTGTCGCTCTCTAACTCCCCGGCACAATCCCAGCCTGAATCGAGCCCCGGAACACCGGATTCGGTGAACTCCGGCCGTCCGCTGCCGTTCTTGCTCGCCGCCGGTGCCCAGCGCAGCACCGATTCGCCCGACCCTTACTTCGCCGATTCGCCCGACCCTTTACTCCGCGCGAGACGTCGCCTTCGCCCGACCCTCACCCTGCCGCTCGATCTAGATCTAACGGCCAAAATTGATCCGAGCCGCGTCCGATTCGCCCGAGCCTTACCCCGCCGCCCGATTCTGATCCAACGGACTAGATTCGCCCGACCCTAGCCGTCCCCGGAACCTTTGCAGAAAAGCCCCTAGGTTTTCCAGATATCAACCCGTAGTCCAGATTAGTAGAAAAATAATTAGAGTTGAGCCCTTTCTTTTTCTGTCCCGACCCCTGACCTTTCTAGAATTAGTACCCGCCGTCCAGGACCTCCAGTTTTGTACCCCGACCCTTTGTTTAAGGTTTACTTGTGTTTTAGCCCTTGATTTCTTCAATTTAGCCCCTGAAAGTTCAGTTTCTTCGCAGATAAGTCCCTGGAGCCTTGTTTTAGCCCTACCTTCGTCGTTTTAGCTCCGTTTCGACTCGTTCTTGTTGCGTTAGTCTTCTAAAACCCTAAGCTACTGTTTAGTCATGTCATTGTGCCTTAGTTCCTGCCTTTTAATTAAAAATAGATTTAATTTGATTAAAGTTATCTCACCTAGTTTTTTTCTAATTAAAATCTACCTAGGTCTTCACCTCCGGTTTTTCATAACTAATGTTAATTTGATTAACACCAACTCAAATGTGTTCTGAATATAATTTGTTTAGTTGAACAACAAATATAAAGTTATGCGTTTAGATGCTCTCACAAGTTTCTTTCTAATTAATTGTTAATTAGTGTAATTTGTACATAGACAATCATAAATAATATATAACTAAGTTCTACTCCGCTTTTATAAATAAAAATATAATATAAGTTAATTATAATCAAGGATATTTTGTCTTGAATATCTTTTACATTTGTTTTCCAATTAAAATAAATAAAGCTTGTAGTTCTTTTGTTTCTTTTATAACACCAATCTTCCAATAGCTGTGTCTTTTCAACCCTAGCTCCGTTTTCCGCATATCTTGTGCTCTTGTAACTGTAGCAGCGAGCCTTATCCTTTAGCACGCTCTTTTAAAAGCTTTTGTTTTGTGATTGGTGTACTGTTCTTAGCTGTATTTGTTTGTTGTTTTGTATGTTTGTGCTCGATGTTTGCTTCGAATAGAATGATCGCTGTTGAAGCTTGAAGATCAAGTTTTCCAAGTGAGCAAGAACTAAAGAGCAGTAAGAGTAGCTTTTCGTTGGAAAAAGGCAAGTGACCCTAAACATCCTTCTATCTATGCTTATTTACAAGAATACCATGTATTAATTGGAACGTGGAGAACCACCCAGGAAAACAGTACAACTACGAGGACTATATGGCTCTGGTCTTGGCTAAATAATTAGAGACTCTAGTTTGAAGCAGTCTTACCGAAAGGGCAAGGAAGGGGTCGGTGATAGGGGTCATAGCCCGGTCCTCTTGGGGTAGCAGCCTTCGCTAAGGTGCTGACCATTAGAGAGGTTTATGGACCACGCCGCTACCGAAACTCTAGCGGATTACTTCTTATTAGGGAATCTTTGTAAAGGCCTCGTAGCGTCCCTATGCAATCACACCTCGGAAGTGTGGTATTGTGCCTAGCTAGCACAGCATGGTTGGGTCCAATGTTCTTTTGAACTTTTACGTGACTTGTGGTGAAAGTGTACAACCTCTGCAGAGTGTCTAAAACTGATATATCAGCCGTGCTCACGGTCAAGAGCGGCCTGAACCCTCACATGATTAATAAACTTAAAGATGGATTCAAATCGTTACTCTGGTTATTTCTTGTGGCCTTGCTGAGTACTAACCATAAGTGTACTTACCCTTGCTAACTACTGCTCAGAAAGAAAAGGTGTGAAGCCTACTGAAGATGATGAAGGGTTCTAGGCGTACGCAACCCCCAGTCGTTTGCCTGTGAAGTTTGGAGCCTTCGTTTCCATGTTAAGCGCATATCTCTGATAGTCTTGTAAGTCCATATTTATGTTTCTTTACGTGATACTGTTGCTGTTATTCACTAATGATGTCACTATATGTATGGAACTTGATCCTGGCATACATATAGTTATGCATTCGGTTTTGTCCTTAAACCGGGTGTGACACACCACCTTCTACATGTATAATACTCACATCCGGCTGTGAATTCCTTCCTAACCTTATCATTCTGGTTTGGAACTTTTCCTTCTCTGGGTTAGAAAGTGAAAACCCAAACGACCATCTGTGGAACTTCGAGCACTTGTGTTCACTATTTGACACTCCAATCATGACACATGGTACCCTCAGGTGGAAGTTGTTCCCTTACTCCCTTAAAGGAAAGGCTGAACAATGGTACACGTATGCCGTAGGTAATGTGAATGATAGCTGGGATGAGCTTAGAGACAAGTTTCGTCTGGAGTTCTTCCCGACGTCCTATGTCATTGCTCTACATAGGGATATCTGCAGTTTTCGACAGAATGAGTGGGAATCCGTAGGCTATGCTTGGTTTAGATTTTCATGTTTAGTGGAATCTGGACCTAAATTGTCAATACCGGAATCTTTGTTGCTTCGCAACTTTTATGAGGGTCTCGACAAGTCCTCCGCCTACTATCTCGATGTCGCCAATGGAGGGTCATTTCTCCATAAGTCTCCAGCTGAAGGTAGGGAATTCTTGAATAGTATCGTGGAGTACACCACCTTCCCGCGCTGGCCCAAACCTCACCGAGACAAGCAAGGGTCGAGCCATGAGGATCCTCTAGTTTCTGAATCCAATCATTCATCTTCCACATCCTCAGATTCAGCCATAGAAGCCTCGCCTGAACCAGGAACATTGAAGGGAAAAGAAATTCAACCTTTGATGTTCTCTTCTCAATTCGAGGATGAGTCATCTAGAAATCCCAAAAACACCTCGAATACCTTAGGGGAGGAACCTTCTTCTTTCCATACAGATCAATCTCAACATCCCTTGATAGAACCTTCCCTCAAGCCTACGGTACCTCCTCCTCCGCCTGATCCTCTTGATGAAGTATTTGCGTGTCAAAAAGGAGGTCTTGAAGGAGGAATGGTCGGGTGATGTGAGACACTTTTCTGAAGCAATTTGGATTAGTTCACCCTCCACGATCATCCCCTGCTCTATAAGGGGAATTACCGTAGAAGACCATCTTAACCCCCTTATGGAGGTTAACATCATGCCATAGCACTTAGCGTACACACTTTTGGACGTTGCTACGCTAAAACCATCCGACAAGCTCATCAAGAGTTGCCCCTTTTGACACATCCTTGAATGTCGGGGGATCGCAAGTGCCGTGATGCTCTCAATAGACAAGATCGAGGTCAACCTAGACTTTCATATCATGGATATCCTTGATCTTGATCTGCTCCTTGGCTACCCTTTGGAAAAACATCTTGAAGCATCTTAAGGGAGCCTATGTGAAAAGCTTTGGGAAACCGGTTCTGCCATTACTACCCCCTGTTTAGAAAATGCTATGGCGAAGCCTCTTCCCAAGCAAAACACGCTCAAGAAGATGATGCATACATCTCCGATCATATCATCTGAACCCATTCTCTTTGAAGTTGCAAAATCTATGATTTTCGTAGGGTATGATTTGGAAGAAACTCTTCACCTTTGTGATGTCGAACCATCATCATCACCCTCGATTGAGCATCAGCCTCCTCCCGCTGGCCCGGAGTACGTTGTTCTCGACCACGATCGAGATTCTCTAACGATGAATCTCTTGAGATGGAGATCTCATGGTGTTGGCGCTAAAATCGGCCGGATAGGAATCGGCCGATGGGTCTTCAGCGTCGGACACACGACCCGGGAGAATCTGCTTAGCTCCTGTTCGGGTTATCGCCTTGGTGCGGTTCGCACGGCGTGCCAGTCAATCTGACCTGTTGATTGACAAGGAAATAGAGTATTAAATTCCAGGCGCGTCGATCGGCTAGATTTTCGATCTGTCCTGAAGAGCGCGTCGGCGGCAAATCGGCCGATTTGCTGTAGAGATGATCGGCTATGGGTCAGCCGATGATCGTATAGTAATTGTAAAGAGAACTGCTGGAGCAATCTAAACAATTACTATAGAAACAACACTTGAAACAGATCTAATCGGCTGTATGGCGATGGGTTGAGGGAGAACAATGACGAAGCCGATTACCCTGATCTCAAGCTGGATAACTGGTGATAATACTAGAATAACAGGTAAAACTTGCAATTCTAGTAAATATCGATAACTAGTGAATAAATCCAAACGAAACCACAGCGATGCGCCCGTAGTTAAAGCTCGGATATTACTCGATAAGCGGAACCTACCAATTGGCCGGAGATCAGGTTGATGCAGCCCTGCCAATCCGTACGAACTCGTGGAAGAAGAAAATATTGGCGAAGTCGCCGACTTGAAAAGTAAAGTACTGGTAAAAAGTAGAAGTGTTTTGTTGATTGATTTTCCTCTTTTTGCAAAGCCCTAGCGACTCCTATTTATACCCTGAAACTAGGACTCCTGGTCGATTACGACTTGTTACAACCTTATTTAAAACAGGAAAACTACTATATCTATAATAACTTTAAAAAGGAAACGGACTCCCGCAGAATCTTCCGCCACCGTTTCATAATCCAATCAGGACCTCTTCAATTGCTTTCCGGCCGACTTAGCATGCCGTGTTGACCAGCTTTTGACTAGGATCTTCTGGAATAATCCTATCCTATTGGCATAGGCTGCGCCATCAATCGGCCGATTTTCAACTGTTACCCCGATCGGCCGATTCCTTACTGTAGCTTTCAGGTCCGCTTCATCGGCCAACCTTCTCCTCCTGACGCCGATTCAATACGTGTCAAAATCTGGCGTCAACACATGCCCCTCAGTTTCGGAGTAAAATATAACTTTTCCTTCGAAACTCTTTTCTTTAACCCTCTTCTCCGAAACGGGCGCAGTAAAAATCTCCTTCCGTTCTGCGGCACAATGATTGCAATTTCCTCGAACCGAGCGTGTGAAACGACCGCTCCCCTGGAACTCGTGTAGATGGTGCGGTAAAAATACCATCTTTGCCCTTGCCCCCTTTATCTTTCTTAAGTACTGGTTTTCTCCGCCTCTCCTCCTCCACGAATCCAGCATCCTTCCTGCCGCACTACTGTTCATCTTCCTCCAAGTCCTTTCGATCTCCAAGCGTTCCCCCCTCTCCGGCGACCTCACCCGTAGCCTGCTCCGACCCCTAATGGCGTCTCCGTCGGCGACCACCCCTTCTACAGAAGCTCCATCGGCTGCTCCTTTGGCGGCGGCGGCCCAATCGGCGGCTTCTCCAGCAGCGTCATCGGCGACGATGGCTTCCATTCCAGAGGTAAATGCCCGAAATTTTTTTTTCTTTTTGCCTTGCTGCTTCAGTATTTTCCGGTCCCTTTCTTAATTTCTTCCCTTTTCTCCCTTTCCTTTTAGGCCCTTAGACACAGGATCACCATTCCTCTCTCAGAATCTCCTGACCTCATCTGTTTAGGCCCTATGGGGAATCCTGATCCAACGGATCTAATCAGTTTAGAAACTCACAGAATCCCCTTTAAACAGTCCCCCATGTATTTAGATCACTGGGTAGGCGCATTCAGATCCTGGCCGAAGGAAACACCCGGGTGGAGAGAATGGTACCAGAGGGTAGCCGGGTCTTGGAAAGTCCAGTGGGAAGAACTTAAAATCGGCCAGTGCATAGATTTGTCCCTGTCTCAGATGGAAAAGAACGAACCTTTGGTTATGGCAGCCTCTTACTTCTGGTCCGATGCACTTAACGCATTCCTTTTTGGACACGGACCCATGACCCCGACCTTGGCCGATGTCCTGCTGCTGACCGGCCTAGATGTTTCCTCCGCCGATACCCCCTTCAATTATCTTTTCAAGCCATCTCATCGGCTAGACACCAAAGGAATCGGCGGGTGGAAAGGATACATCAGCAAAAACATGAAGACAGGAACAGTCTCACAGAGGGAGCACACCGCCTTCTTGATGATGTGGCTGGAGAAGCACTTCTTCTGTGGCAGAGCGGTCGGCCCCTCTTCCAACACCCAAGCTTTAGCAGAGTCTCTCGCACAAGGATCGGCCGTTCCCCTCGGCAAACATTTCCTGGGATCGGCATACCATATGATGCATCAAATCGGCGCCAAGATGTCGAAAGGAGAGCCGATAGGGAATCCAGGCGGTCCTTGGTGGTTCATCACCCTCTGGCTCAATCTACACATGAGCAAGGTCTCTCAGCAGAGGATAGAGACAAAGACTTTTCCCAACATTGAGTCAGAGGAGAATCCATCGGTCCGTCGCCGCTGCAGATCTGTTGGAGAGGCGGCGTCGGCCTTTCCCGGCTGCCAGTTCACCGCTACCCGCGTTGCTGAATATTTCAGATGCTTCTATAATGTACTTAGCGAGGAGATGATCACCTGGTACCCATATCAAACCGCGGAGCCGATTTTTGAGTTGCCTGTATGCTTTGACTTCTCCACCCATACATTTGACAGAGAGTTGATGGATGTCTTGATTAAGCCGGGAATTCTGCCGGCTAACTTCTTCTCGGGAAAGGATTCACCCACTTATGAGTTCTACTGCCCGTCAGCTGCAGCAAGGCAACTAGGTTTTGGCCAATTGCCGATTCGAGTCTATTTCGCCGGCCAAGCAAAATTCAGAGACGGATTAACTTCAAGTCTTGACTACAGCCGATTATGCGATTTAGTACCCGACTCCAGCACTATTGACTTGAACGGCTGGTCAGTCGCCTCTTTTGCCACCCAACAGTATAAATTATGGTGGGCAGAATGGAAGCAGCATCTTTTCTGTAAATCCCCATCAATTTACTGTAATCTTCTGGACCCAGAGAACATCGACCCAAATGCTGCGGTATGTCCTTTTCTTCTCAGCCGATTTCAATGTTGCATTATCATCTCGCTGTTAACTTGTGTTTACCTCTTCAGTCTGAAAGCCATGCTCCCCCAACACGGAGCCGAAGCGGCCGGCCGATCGATAGCCATCATCAATACACAGTGTACCCACTCATCGGCTTCCATGCTCCATCTATCAGAGATATTTCCACCGGTCGATCAAGACGAGCGCCCAAAAGACCAACACCGAAGATATCCAGCCGTCGGATGCGGGCTCGCATTGAATCGGCCGGTCAGACAACAATAGCATCGGCTGAAGTCTCCCGTATCGGATCGGCTAGCCAGATGGCAGCAATATCGGCCGAGACTCCCCGTGTTGGATCAGCCGATCAGATAGGAGTGATACGCACCGAGACCCCAGATCCTTCACCTCCACCAGTGGTCGAGACGGTCGATCCCCAAGTTACCGCCGAAGCCGGGGCTGCTGCAGCATCGCTCTTAGTAGAAGCTGTCCAGGTAACTTTATTTATCTCATGTATTCCCCAAATCTTCTGCTGACATCAATTTCATCCCTTTGCCAGGCTGTACAGGTTGTCCCACCACAATCTCCACGACTGTCGGCCACGTCTCAAGTAGGGACTGAGACTACAGCAGCTCCTGTTGCCGAGGTATATGATCTCTTACCCTGCATCCTTAATATTCAGGAAACTTAACCAATTTTGATGCAGGCCGACTTGGGTATGCCGATTGTAACTCCACAGCAGGAATCGGCCGGAGAACCCGCAGAGGCATGGCAAATTCTCATTACCGTCTTATCTCATTTTCCCATAGTATTCTCACGAGCGTTTATATCTTTCTCAGGAAGCTGGCCCAAGCGGAGCACCAATAATGATCGAATCCTCTCCTTCTGGTGAACCCAGTGCACCAATCCCTGAAACAAGGGAAATACTTCCACCGGCGCAGGCAAGAGAGATTCGTTTCAAAGAGGTAATAATCTTACCATCAGAATCGGCCGATTTCCTTTCACTACTTGCTTACCCTTTGCTTCGTTCCCTTACAGGAGCAAGATTCTCCAACCAATAGTATCTTTTCTTTCGTTGTCTCCTTGGCCGATGAAGAAGAAATCACCTCACACGCGGTTCCACCGAGTTCTGCCTCCGACAATGTCCGCTCTAAGCTCGAGAGCATCCGTACTCTCCTTCAAGGTGACATCGGCCGACTGGTGAAAGATGCATCGCCGATCCGACAACTTTTCAATGAGGTCGTAGATCACATCCCAGAAGAAGTGTCAGAAGACTTGGGGTATGCTGTCTATATAGAGGGCATGCGGATTCCGGTCTCGCGGGCGCTGCAACGTATGGCCGATCACGCTCAGATGGCCAAAACTCAGGAGGAGGTTGACTCGTACAAGCACCAGGCCCAGGAAGTACATCACAAAATCAACTTCCTCGAGAACTGCCGTCCGGACATCGTTGGTACAATAGATCGGCTGAAACGGAGGAGAGCAGAACTAGCCAAGGAGATGGAACAGATAACCAAAGAGATAGCCGCTGAAGAGAAAAAGCTCCAAGAACTCCCAACCATGATCAGCGAGCTGAAGCAAAAAAGATAACATCTGGCCCGTGAAGCAATAAGACTCCGTCGCCGCGTGTCAGAAGTGTCAGGATCGGCCGAAAGTGATCAGAGGGTAGTAGAATCGGCCGATCAAATTAGACGACGAGCGATTGTAGCCATAGATACTTTCCTTGGGCTGTAAACAATATGTTAAACATTATTGTTCCTTAATGCCATCGCGCCGATCTGGTTTTGAACTGTTTCATGTGATCCGTAATTTCCACTTAGTCATGAATCCCAATATTTCTTTCGCCAGACGTGTAGCCAGAAGACCGATGAGGAATCGGTCATGTTAACTTGACATATTTTCTTTTTGTACTCAGAATTCGAATCGGCACCAACGTACGTCGGCCTTGATTCGCTGCTATCTCTCAAATCTCCCATCTCTAGTGAATCGGCCGACGTGAACCCATGCCTCAGCTCCTCATCCTTTCAAACGAGATGAATCTTTAGAGCCGACTGCTTGGATCAGCTGTAGACCGAAATCGGACACTTTCAGGAAGTCCGTGTCCCAAGTCCTGCCAGATATACACCTGACGTGTTCGCAGCTCCACTGCTGTGTGTCGGCCGCCGCAACGCTGTAGACGGAATCGGCAGCGACTATCTCTGTACTGTCGCCGACCCATTGCACAAGGCATTGATGCATAGTAGATGGGACACAGCAGTTTGCATGTATCCAGTCGCGACCAAGCAGCATATTATAGGACCCTTTGCCATTAATGACGAAGAAAGTAGTAGGGAGGGTCTTACTGCCGATGGTGAGGTCGACGCAGAATGCTCCGCGGGCGGGTGACACGTTGCCTTCGAAATCTTTCAGCATCATGTCCGTCTTGGTGAGGTCGTCTTCGCCCTTGCCCAGCTTGCGGAACATGGCATACGGCATGATGCTGACTGCCGCGCCTCCATCTACCAGTAATTTGGTGACGGGTCTTCCGTTGACATACCCTTTGAGAAACAGCGCCTTAAGATGCTGTCGTTTTTCCTCTTCTGGTTTCTCAAACGTAGCCGTCATCGGCTCTAATACCAGTTGTGCCATTTGCTCTTCCTCTATTTTTGTCGTTTTATCCCGATCGCTTGGCGCCATGAATTCCATCGGCAGTATGAAAACCATATCAATCTCGGCTGCCGATTCTTGGTTATCCGTTTCTTGATCGCTTTTCTTTGGGCGCCAAATTCGAGAGTTCACATTCCTCCTTTCTGGCACTTGTCTCTGTTCTTTTCTTGATGTTCCCACTGGCGTAGGCGTTGGATCCTTCGCTTCTGGGATCTGGATAGGCCATCAGGACACCACCTGGGATTCACTGGCTTGGTCGATGATCTGACGTGTTCCCAATCTGGTTCCCTTCCTAGGGGGTCTTCATCTGACACCCTATCATCGGCTATCTCTCCCAGCCGATCTTGTGCGCTGATCCTGCCCCCCAGTCCATCTTGCTGGCCGATCTTGCTTTTTGACCTGTTGCACTGGTCAACTCTGCCCCCCAGCCGATCATGCACCGAAACGCGCCGTTCTTCGCGCCGATTTCTGTTGATCGGCTCTGATCCTCTGTCCCTAGAGTGTGCCTTCGGACGATCGTTGCGGTTTGATCCGTCGCACTCCGGACAGTTATCGACAGATGGCAATCTGATATCGTTCTCCCAGCAGTGGATGAAAAAGGGACACTGCCAGTGATCTTCACGCCGGCGTATCGTCTCTTCCTGGTGTTGTGCTTGTTCTTGCTGCCGCCGATATTTACTGAGTAGAAATCGGGAGGTGACAGGCCTGTGTGGTCGTTCTGGTCCTGGCCTGTTCCTTCTGATTTCTTCCGTCGTGATCTGCCTCCTAGGATCGACAACGCCGCCTCTTCTCGCCGATTCTGACTTGAGCACCTTGGTTTGACCTGGTTCTTCTCCAGCGTTGACCGTGTTGGCCGGGAAGGGATGCTGGTCTATCTTCATCGGCATTGCCGATTTGGTTGGAGTTTCAAATCTGAGCCGCCCCTGTTCAATGGCCGATTGTATCTGCTGGCGGAAGACTTTACATTCATTGGTGTCATGAGAAGTAGCGTTGTGCCACTTGCAGTATTTCATCTTCTTAAGTTGATCGGCCGTAGGGATGGTGTGATGTTGCGACAGCTTAATCTGCCCCTCCTGAAGCAGTAGATCAAAAATTTTATCGGCTTTTGACATGTCAAAGCCGAATGTCTCTGGCTCCTTCTTGCCAAAGGGGCAGGATATTGGTTTTTTCCCTTTTACCCATTCCGCCAGGCCAATTTCTTCCTCCGCGTCAGATTCAGATCCCTCCAAGTACGCCACCTTCTTCTGGAAGCTCCTCCGCTGTTCAAGCGGTCGGATATCCTGCCCTGACAATCGGTGGACGATTTGACTCAGGCTCTCAAACTCTTGGGCGGCATATCTCTCTCTGATTTGCGGTAAGAGGCCCTGGAAAGCGATATCGGCCAACTGTGCATCGGTCAGAGCCAGGCTGTAGCACTTGTTTTTGATTTCTCTGAATCTCTGTATATACCCTGTCACCGGCTCATCGTTCCTCTGCCTGAGGCTGGTTAAATCCGTAATCTTCATCTCGTGTACCCCTGCATAGAAATACTTGTGGAATTGTTTCTCTAGATCGGCCCACGTGACGATAGAGTTTGGCGGTAAAGTGGTGAACCACTGGAAGGCCGATCCGGATAGAGATGATGAAAATAACCGTACCCTTAGAGCATCTTGTGTGGCAGCTTCTCCGCACTGGATGATGAATCTGTTGATGTGCTCCACAGTGGATGTGTCATCCGTCCCTGAGAACTTGGTGAAATCAGGCACCTTGTAACGGTGCGGGAATGGCAACGAGTCATAGGCCGGTGGATACGGCGTCTTGTAAGTATAAGTTTGAATTTTCGGCTTCAGCCCAAACTGATCTTGGATTACTTCTGCTATCTTTGCCGTCCAGTCCACCTGCTGCTGATGAACGGTTGTTCGAGGCGCGGGCATATGCTGAAGGGCTGGTTCGGCCAGGTGATGAATCGGCGAAGTTTGCTGAGCGGCCGATGACTGCTGGCGAAACGCGTCCGCACCCTCTTCGTACGTCGTTGCTGGCACCGTGCCTCTGAATGCTTCCACAGTGCTTGCCCCCCTGCCGATTTCTGGTAAAATCGGCTGATACTGGGAGACCGTCGGCCGGGCGACCGATTGGTATGGCATCTGAAACGGATAAGTGCCATGCCCGTTCGCTGGCTTGGGGAAATACGCCGTGGCTGATGCCCCCCAAGGCACTGAACTCGTGGGCAGTGTCTGCACAGAAGCCATTTGAACGGGTTGAAGCGGCGCTCGCGATGGGAGACATGGTGCACCGCTGTATCTTGGAGACGCCGGAAGTGGTGGAGAGTTGTATCCCTCGCGCTGCGTCAATATCGGCTGAGAAGCCGATTGGGATGTGTACGGTAAGCTTCTGGCCGGCAGGGTGGTTGGAGGGGCATATGCCGGTCCCTGATAACCTTGAACGGCTCCGCTGGCCAGAGAGTTGACGACGGCGTTGTACACCGTGTTGCTCATCACCGAGGATTGGTCAATGAATGCTTGATACACGGACTGTTGAATCATCTCTGACATCTTGCCCGAGTCTTCAGCAATGGTGATGTGGCGAGGTGCTGGAATAGGAGCCTTCCTAACCGCTTCCCCGCTTCTGGTACGACTGAACGACTGGAGGTATATCTTCTTGTAATCTTCTAGATGTTTGGCCAATTCCTCCCTCTGGTCGTCCTTGAGATCAGCTTCTGTGACCCCAATGATGTTGCTGTCAGAGATTTCTGCGTTGTTCGACATATCAGGTCTTGGATGGTCCCACTGGGCGTGCCAAAAAGTGTGTTGGCGCTAAAATCGGCCGGATAGGAATCGGCCGATGGGTCTTCAGCGTCGGACACACGACCCGGGAGAATCTGCTTAGCTCCTGTTCGGGTTATCGCCCTGGTGCGGTTCTCGCGGCGTGCCAGTCAATCTGACCTGTTGATTGACAAGGAAATAGAGTATTAAATTCCAGGCGCGTCGATCGGCTGGATTTCCGATCTGTCTTGAAGAGCGCGTCGGCGGCAAATCGGCCGATTTGCTGTAGAGATGATCGGCTATGGGTCAGCCGATGATCGTATAGTAATTGTAAAGAGAACTGCTGGAGCAATCTAAACAGTTACTATAGAAACAACACTTGAAACAGATCTAATCGGCTGTATGGCGATGGGTTGAGGGAGAACAATGACGAAGCCGATTACCCTGATCTCAAGCTGGATAACTGGTGATAATACTAGAATAACAGGTAAAACTTGCAATTCTAGTAAATATCGATAACTTGTGAATAAATCCAAACGAAACCACAGCGATGCGCCCGTAGTTAAAGCTCGGATATTACTCGATAAGCGGAACCTACCAATTGGCCGGAGATCAGGTTGATGCAGCCCTGCCAATCCGTACGAACTCGTGGAAGAAGAAAATATTGGCGAAGTCGCCGACTTGAAAAGTAAAGTACTGGTAAAAAGTAGAAGTGTTTTGTTGATTGATTTTCCTCTTTTTGCAAAGCCCTAGCGACTCCTATTTATACCCTGAAACTAGGACTCCTGGTCGATTACGACTTGTTACAACCTTATTTAAAACAGGAAAACTACTATATCTATAATAACTTTAAAAAGGAAATGGACTCCCGCAGAATCTTCCGCCACCGTTTCATAATCCAATCAGGACCTCTTCAATTGCTTTCCGGCCGACTTAGCATGCCGTGTTGACTAGCTTTTGACTAGGATCTTCTGGAATAATCCTATCCTGTTGGCATAGGCTGCGCCATCAATCAGCCGATTTTCAACTCTTACCCCGATCGGCCGATTCCTTACTGTAGCTTTCAGGTCCGCTTCATCAGCCAACCTTCTCCTCCTGACGCCGATTCAATACGTGTCAAAATCTAGCGTCAACACATGGGCCATGGAATTTTGTGCGCGCCGACTCTGGAGTCCGAGGGGATGGATTCTATAGATGAGCATGGGAGCTTTATTCTTGAATTACCCCGAGAACCATGCTCATTCAATACCTCTCCAGAGTCAGGGATGTTCTGTACCTCGAGCACACACGAGGACTACAACCACCTTAAGGTCCTCTTTTGCAAAATCTTTAGAAGGCTAGTTGTAGATGCATATGTTTATCATAAACATTGAAAATTTCGTGTATGCTCTGTGGCACTAACCTTGCAGCTTAAGCTTCATGAAACATCGACAATAGGTGGTGAGAGGGGAACGACATCACCAATGATAGCTGCAAGAGCAAGTTCCCAAGGTCGAGCTTCTGAACATAAACAAAGCACTACCGAGAGATAACCCAGATTATCATTTTATTTCCCTTTAATAAAAAGCAAGATCTTGTTCTAGGATATAGTTTTCCTTTGGGTATTCTTTGTCACCAACCATTTTAGGTGGAGATCAAAAAGAACGACGGATAGGCGACACCTACGAACATGAGAGCTACACCAACTACAACACCATGGTAATTCTTGGTGAGGGAATGATTATGAAGGGAAGCTTGAACTCCACACACTTGAGTTGCGTTGCTCAGCAATGCAAACACCAAGTGTGGGGGGAGGTATGTGAGATCCCAAGTAAGATCCTTTCATGCCAAATCTTATCTTGGATTGGAGATGGTGTTCGTTCTTGAATCTTGCCCCATAAAAGAAAATAACAAAAAAAAGAGGAGTTACCACAGCAGCAATTCTGTTCTTCATCAACAAAACGCCTTGGTAAGCACCTCCAGGTACGTCCTGCTATTGACTTTAAACAAAGCCCTTCCGGGAGGTAGCCCGAGGATCACCCGTTTCAAGCTCATGCGTTTCTTTCTTTGAATAAAGCTTGATCACGCTTTCATGCTTCCTTTATCTATGCTCGTATGCTCTGGTTTGAGTGTGTGCTCAAGCTACACTCATAGACTTTTTAAATTAAGCATGGTGCTTAGGTTGAAAAGTCTCCTTAAATCAAACTAGGCGTGGTGTCAAGTTTGATTGATGAACCTCAGAGTCAATTCTTGTATAGATCTTGGTTGTATATGCGGACTAACCCCTGATGGAAAATATTCAAATCCAAATGGGTAAGTCGTCGAGCCTAGATCTAATGGGAAGATAAGTCAAGGCGTTGGATTCATGCTGATGTAACATCAATTCGGCCTTGCTTGAGCAAGTATCATGGTGAGATTAAAATTTTAGTTCCAATAAATTTTAGGGCTCCCTAGTTCTTAAAACCGGCAGAGCCATTATTTTGTTTCCACCCTTTTTGTTTTTGAATAAAGGACCAGGTACAAGAACAATTGTGGGGGAGATCTCTCGGAGTTTTAACGCACATACATTCGAGATCTCCCACAGATAGATGCACAAGACCAGAAGAACAGCATGCAAAAGGACTAGACCACATCGCGGCGGTTTGTGCACTCTACCCCTCAAATCTCCCTAATCCATGAGTTTAAATGAAATCCTTTGCTAACCATAAAAATTAAACTCAATGGTGCTCGCTGCTCGCATACTTTAAGTTTGATTGGCTTGCATTTTATTCTCTGCTAAACTTGAGCTTGTGAATCATATCTTAGGGAACCCATAATTGTTAAGTTGTTGAAAAGTGAGATATGGTTTGATGAAGGAATCACTGCTTTCTCTACTTTTATGTCTGGGTATTTTATTTTAAAAAGAAAACCCCTTCATAGCTTTACAAACTCCCTGTGTTTGTCCTACCGAAGCCATATGTCGATCTTCATGAATTAAACCATATTCATATGTGCCTTGTTGTTGCATTGAGGTTCATCAAATTTTGTGACCCTAGTAAGATGTCTTTTCATACTTGTTGATCAAGATCATGGACACTCCACATGCTAAACTTCTATACTGACACGTGAAGGTCCAAGAAAAAAAAGAGTTATATAGCCATGTCCTCAAGTTTTCCAAATAAAGGAGAGAGAGTTTCATAAAAGGAGTCTTTTATTTTTCATCATCCACTATCCATACACTTGCACAATCTTGATCAGCTTGTGTGATGTGTCATCTCCATGGATCCAATCTTTGATTTTGCAATATATGTGAAACAAGTGCATGCTTCCAACTACCTACCATGAGCTCCACATAAGCTATCTTCAGAAGTAGGTTGAAAAGAGGCAATGCCTTGGTGAGCATATATACACACACTAAGTGACTTGAGAGATCCTATGGAGGAGTAAAGCTATGATTGGTCTTTTCAAAAATCTTTTAAACACCTAGTCATACAGCAGAGAGGTGGAGGAGACTCAAGTCAATACTGTTCCACTCTTCATCTTCCCAAACTTTTATGGTAGACACATCAAGATTCACAGGTAAGGGTGAAGTTTGGAATAATCTATATGCAGGTATCATATCAAAAGGAAGTGGTGTTCCATCTTAGTCCTAAGCTTCGCTCGAGGATGAGCAAAGAGGAAGTGTGGGGGTCTTGTTGACGCTCGCTACAGACCAATTTTGAGTGTCAATTTGATCCGAAAAGTGGGATGTCTGACATGCTTAACCTGCATATTTAACCCGAATAATATCATTTCCACATTTCCCTTGGAGATTTTGCAATGTAGGGATTTAGGCAAGAAATGCAGGTAAAACAAGCTCCAGAATCCATGCCATAAAATGCTGACAGATCGGGGCGCTCCGACAAACAAGGAGTAGATGTTTAATTACCAAATTCCATATGTGTGGGTGAATAAGTGTACGCAGCTCAAGCAAAGCAGGAAACACACCTCAAGGGCATGGCAACACACTCTCAATCCAAGGCAACACACCTCCGACCAATCAGAGCGCACCTTCAGTGTCACATGGATTGAAGGGCCCACCAGGGCATGCAACCGACTTAGGACAGCGTCAACTCATCCACCAGTACCCATAGGGCCCACTTACCAGCCACCTGCACGAAGATGTGGCCAGTTGGAGCCAAACCTGGTTCGACCGACCCAGTTAGGTCGGCCGACCCAGGACGAGCTCCACCGACTTAAAGCTTGCACATGGCAGCTCCTCATTGGACCCCAAGGTCGGTTCCAGGTGATAGAGCTGCAATCCCGGGCGAGAGCACCCTGGTTCACCGCTATAAATACAAGGGGAGGGGCTCCTAATTGAGACACAACTGACCTCTCCATCCTCTCTCACTTTTGGAGTTTGGGGGCTTCTCTTTAGAGGTGTAGTGCTGCCTAGGTAGTGCTTAGGAGTTAGAGAGAGAGAGTGAGGGGGAGTCGGGGAGGAGCCGATGTGCACACCGACGCTCTTCTCCATCTTGTACCTCGACGGATGCGTATCAATCATAGTAAGTGTTCATAACTTCCTTTGTGCTTTAGTTTCTTAGTTAAGTTTAGAGCTAGTTTCCCCTTGTTGTTTGCCGGATGAATAGTTCGCTAGTGTAGTGGATGCCTCTAGAATAGGAACAATTCTAGAGTTAGTAAGGAACGGTGTAGACGTGGTGTCTAGATCAGTCTTTACCTGTTGGTTGTGGTATATCACATGGTTAGATGCGGTAGGTAGCAGGTGGTGACAGCCCTGTCTATCCAGCGAAACCCTCCTCGTTCGGGTATATGCCAGTGCTGCAGTACTGGAGCTCACCAGTCTTATTCAGGGGGAAGCCAATAGCCCGACGTGAACAACTAGGATAGTTCTATCTTACCTTCGATTCTTAGACTTAGGAATCCTCCCTACTCCTTGCCTCTAACTAGTGTAGTGTCCTTGGTCGAACCTGAACCTTAGAGAATATACACACGTTCCTCAGTGGATACGATACCCTTGGAATACTCCTGGGTGAAAGCTACAAGGGTATCCGTGCGCTTGTGGATTTATTTTTGTGATGCTAGGAAACGTCAACAGTGGCCCCGGGGAGCCGCGGCGTGGATGGAGAGTGGAGGGTGCAGCACTTCGACGCATCCAGCATCATCCCACATGGAGGGAACCGGCCATGGCTGCTCATGGTACGTCCTGGCTCAGCTTCTGGTTGGTCGAGCTAGCACCGCAGCGTGCCTGTTTGCTCCTGGCCACGGCGTGGTACCTTCTCCATCAGGGCGCAAAGGGGCGCTTCATCTAGTCGTGGCTGCAGGCACACGTTTCGCTTTGCTTCCACCAGCTCTGGACCGGCCATCGCCTCTTCCCCGACGTGGTAGGGATTCCTCGTGGTAGCTTCATGTACCCTTGCCATGGCCGTCTAGCAGCCATGAATGGAGTAGTCCTCCTTGGATCTGTGTACTTGTACCAAGAAATATATAAATTTTCCCTTTTCCGAGATCCAGGGAACCCGGCCACTCGGTGGCCTTTTGTGTGTGGAAAACATGTTTTCTTAGTTTTGTTCATGCTTGAACTTTCATCCCGGGAGGGGCCGTTGTGCACTAGTCGAGATCCCTCGCTTGTGTAAGTGTGTGGTGGTAAGCGTTAGGGTTCCTGGAAGGCAACTGATCCCGGGGTCCGGAGACTAGGTAGGGAGTCGAAATTGTCCAGGAAGAGCCTTGTAGCCCCCAGCCAGCAGGCCACTGTTTAGGCAAGTTCGCTCTTTCATGACGCAAGCCAAGCATCCAATTAGGAAAAATCTTTCGCAAGAAAATTTTCAGAATTCTTATAAAATGCTTGTACTGAATTACTGAAAAGCAAGGTAGCTGTACAAGGTGGGAGCCTTCGGCCAAGTACTGTGTGGAAGCTGGTCCACGGGGTACTTGGTCTTCATGTCGGGACACTAGGACCCCACCCCGACTACGGGTAAAAATTTTCAGAATTCATGTAAAAATGCTTACACTAAATTAATGAAATGGAAAGCAGTTGTACATAGGTGGGAGCCCCCTCCCAAGTACTATGTTGAAGCCGGTCCACGGGGTACTTGGCCTACATGCCAGGACACTCGGACCCCGCCTATCTACGGGTAGAACTTATGGAGATGCTCAATGTTCCAGATGTTGGGTACCTGCATCCCGTCCTTGTCCGTGAGACGGAACACTCCGGGCCTGTGTTCTTCCATGACACGGAAGGGGCCTTCCCAAATGGGGGAGAGTTTGTTCTTCCCTTCTCATGACTGGAACTGGCAGAGGACCAGGTCTCCGACTTGGATAGTTCTTGGTCGTACGTGGTGCTGGTGGTAGCGGCGGAGGGCTTGCTGATAACGAGCAGCCCGGAGTGCCGCCCTACACCGAACTTCCTCAAGGTAGAGGACATCTTGCTGCCGCAGGTGATCTTGCCCTTCTTCGTTGTAGGCCCGTACACGTGGGCTCCCTAATGTCACCTTGGCCGGGAGGAAGAATGGCATCTCGCCAGTCGGTCAGCTTGGTGTGGTGCGATTTGACTAGAGCACAGCTGGTAGCTCATCTATCCATCCGGTGCCGTGCTTCTTGAGCTTGTTGTATGTTCTGATTTTCATCCCCTTGAGGACTTTTGCGTTTGCTCTTTCTCCTTGTCCGTTGCTTCACGGGTGAGCAATGGAGGCGAAGCAGAGCTTGATGCCCATGTCATCGCAGTAGTCCCCAAAGAGGTTGCTCATGAAATGGGTCCCATTATCAGTGATGATATGGTTTGGGACCCCGAACCGGGCTACCAGGTCCTTGATGAACTTGAGAGCTGAAGTCTTGTTTGCCTTGATGACCGTGGAGACCTTCGGTCATTTGGTGAATTTGTCGATCACCACGTACAACCATTCATAACCCCCGACGGCTCTTGGCAAAGGTCCCAAGACATGAGCCCCCAGACCGCAAAGGGCCATGACAGGGGAGTGCTGTGGAGTGCCTGTGCTCGCTGAAGAGACTGCTATGCGTGGAATTGACACGGCTTGCAGCGCCGAGCCAGTTCGGCTGCATTCTGGAGGGCTGTTGGCTAGTAGAAACCTTGCCGAAGGGTTATACCGACCATCATGCGGGAAGCTGAGTGACTTCCACACTCGCCCTCATGGATATCGGCGAGTAGGGCACAACCTTCTGCCTGAGTGATGCACCGGAGAATGACCCCGTCTGTGCCACGTCGATATAGATCCCCATCTACCATGACATAGCATTTGAACTGTCGTGCTATCCGTTCCGCAGCGGCATCATCCTTAGGAAGGATGTTTTCTTTCAGGAAGCCGTGGATGTCGTCCATCCACGAGGGTCCCTAAGAACTGGTAGAGAGTAGGGTTAGCTCGGCGGGTGGCATGGTTGGTTTCCTCCGCTCGAGGAAGGGGTTTCCGTTCGGCATGGTCAGCGGCCGTGACGGTAGGCTGGCATAGCTTTTCTTCGAACACCCCGGGGGGTAATGGAGCTCGTGAGGACACGATGCGGGACAGGTCATTGGTCTCAGTGTTCTCCTTTCGGGGAACTTGTTGTAGCTCCAGTCCATCGAAATGCCGTTCCATGCGCCGGACCTTGGCGACATACGCGACCATCTGAGGGTTGGTGCATTGATATTCCTTGGAGACCTGGTTCACCACGAGCAGGGAGTCCCCATTAACTAAGATGCGGCGGACCCCCAGCCCGGTAGCCGCTCGAAGCAAGGCCAGGAGGCCCTCGTATTCTTTGTCCATGGCTCGGAAGCCTAGCTGAATGACGTACTTGAGGGCATGACCGTCTTGGGCGGTGAGGACCACCTCGACCCCGGACCCTGGAGGGTGAGCGATCCGTCGAAGTTCATGGTCCAGTACTCCAAGGTCCATGGCTTGTCATCGTCGGACGCCGGGGTGGCGGTTTCCTCTGATCGCTCAATGTCGGGGACCGGAGTCCATTCGGCGACAAAGACGATGAGCTCCTGGCTTTTGATCGCATGTCGGGGCGCGAACTAGAGACCGAACTCTGTCAGCTCGATTGCCCACTTCACCGTGCGCCTGTTTCCCTCACGGTTCCGGAGAATGTGAGATAAGGGGTACGCTGTGACCACAGTGACGTGGTGCACCTGGAAGTAGTGATGCAGTTTGCGGGACGCCATGAAGATGGCATACAACATTTTCTGCGGCCGTGGGTAGCACTATTTGGCATCCCGGAGGACCTCACTTACGATGTACACCGGTCTCTACATACGGTGGGGCCGCTTTGCGTGCCCATCCAGAGTCGTCCCGGGGTCAGGAATAAGCGGCTCCTCTGTAGCTTCTTGTGATCTTTGTCTTCCGGAGTCCGGGCTTCTGTGTCCTGGGCTTCCTTGCTTCCCCGGGTGTAAGTTTTCACCCCCGAGCTTGCTTTGTCCCCCGGGGCCCGTGCTTCCACTCCTTGGATCTTCCTCCTCCCTTTCTACGACCAATGTCGCGCTTACAACTTGCGGGGTGGCTGAAATGCAGAGGAGCAGCTCCTCTCCATCACGGGGTGCCACTAGCACCGGCGGGGAGGAGAGGTACGTCTTCAGCTCCCCGAATGCTTGATCTACCTCTAGGGTCCACTCAAAGTGGCCTGTCTTCTTCAGGAGTTTGAAGAGAGGGAGGCCCCTCTCTCCGAGCTTGGAGATGAACCGTTCAAGTGCCGCCTGTGAGGCATTGTGCTTCTTTTAGCCGTGTTCGGGGTTGCATGCGCTCGATTGCCTCCACCTTCTAGGGGTTCACTTCGATGCCTCGGCTCGAGACTAGGAAGCCCATGAGCTTCCCCGCTGGCACACCAAACACGCATTTCTCTTGGTTTAGCTTGAGCTAGGTGGCGCGTAGGCTATCGAAGGCTTCCGACAGATTCTGCTGTCGGGTTTTGACCACAACGTCACCGACGTATGCCTCGACATTGCAGGACTGCAGGTCCTGTAGAGTGAAGCGCATGGTCCGCTGGTGGTTGGGACCAGCGTTCCTAAGCCTGAAGGGCATGCGGACGTAGCAGTACGTTCCCACCAGGGTGGTGAATGACGTTTTCTCCTCATCCTCCTTCGCCATGCTTATCTGGTGGTACCCGGAGTACGCGTCCAGAAAGCAAAGGAGGTCGCATCACGTCTTGGAATTGACGACTTGGTTTATGCGGGGTAGTGGAAAATGATCTTTGGGGTAGGTTTTATTGAGGTCGGTGTAGTCCACACACATGCGGAGTTCGCCGTTGGCCTTTGGGACGATGACCGGGTTAGCCAACCACTCGGGATGGAAGACTCCCCAGATGAATCTTGCGTCCAACATCTTCTGCACCTGCTCGCGGATGAAGTCTTGCCACTCCGGTGCCTGGCGCCGGATCTTCTGTTGGACGGGCCGTGCATCGGGTGCACGGCCAGGCGGTGCTCGATCACCTCCCTGGGGACCCCGGGCATGTCGGACGGTTTCCACGCAAACATGTCGACATTAGCCCAGAGGAAGGTGATGAGCGCACTTTCCTATTTTTTGCCGAGCTAGACCCCGATCGTCACCGTCTTCGTGGGATCGTCACCAAGGTGGACCTCCTTGGTGAGGGCCGCGTCATCTGGGGTGATCCATTGTTTTACCAGTGGAAGTGACATCGACTCGGGGCGTTCATCGTCTTTGGGGGACGCAGCCACCATGGCTTCATAAACGCTTTTAGCGCAGTGCACAACTCCTTTGATGTTCGCCTTGACAGAGATGATTCGGGATGGTCCCGAGGTTTTTATGGTGTTGTAGGCGTAGTGCCCCGCAGTCATGAACTTGGCAAGTGCCAGTCGCCCGAGGATGGTGTTGTAGGGGAGGTTGAAGTGTGCCACGTTGAAGATGATGCTTTTGGTGCGGAAGTTGTCCCATCCCACGAACGTGACGGGCAGCTCGATCAGCCCTAGAGGAACGGTCTTCCCGTCAGTGACAGCGTAGAAAGGCTTTGACGGGGACAACTTGCGCTCCCCAATTTGCATCTTGGCGAAGACCTTGGGGGAGAGCAGGTTAAGGCCGGCTCCTCCATCGATGAGGACCCTAGCCACACCAAGGGTGCAAATGGTGGGAATCACCACCACAGGTAGCAGTTCGACCCCCGCCGTGTTGTCGGGGTGGTAGTTCCGATCGAAAGTAATCGGGTGCCCGACCACTTCATGAGTTGCGAACTCGCTGGGGCAGGGGAGACCGCGCAAATCTCCCACCAAAGGAGCTTGGCCCTACTTCATTAGGGCGGCGTGCTCCTCCGAAAGCGGTGGCCACGGCTTGCCTCGGCTCCTGGAAGCCAATGGCCCCGTCCGCTAGGCCATCACCGCCGTCGTCGGGATGGCGGTCACCATGCTCCTTCTGCCTCTCGGCGAGACTCTTGACTGGCCGGCACTCGGTAAGGTCGTGCCGGTTGGTCTGGTGAATCTCACACCACTTGCCAGCCCCCTACCTTGCCAGGGCCGGCTTCTGATTGCCTCCGTCGGGCTTCGGGGCACCCTCCCGGCGGACTGCTTGGTTGGGACTTCTGCCGCTAGTGCGGCAATGGCCTTCTGCTTGTTCTTCTTGTTGCCAGGCCGGTTGGGCCTGGCTTGTTCCGGAGAGGCGATTTCTTCGGGAGCGCCTCGCCGCTCAGAGCAGCTCTGCGCTTTTGCCTCCCGGGTGCACTTGTCCGCCAAGGCGAACAGCTCCGCGACAGTCTCCATGTTGTGCGTCTCGAGCTTGCCCACCAAGGGCTTGTTGGTGACCCCCTCGCTGAATGCCATGATGACGGCAGACGGCGAGATGCAAGGGATGGTGTTCTGCACCTGGCTGAAATGCTGGATGTACTGACGCAGCGTTTCGCCCTTGCGTTGCTTGACGGTGAGGAGGTCGCCACAGGTTCCGGGTTGGTTGAACGACCCAAAGAAGTTGATGATGAATTGTCGGTACAGATCTCCCCAGGAGTTTACTGACTCCTACGGGAGTTTCATCAGCCAGGACCTCGTGGTACCTTTGAGAACCACATGGAAGTAGTTGGCCATGACTTGAGGCCCCCCACCAGTGGCTAGGATGGCCGTGGTGTAGATCTGGAGGAACTCCTCTGGGTCGATGGTGCCGTCGTACTTCTCGGGGAGGTCCGACCAGAACTTGGTAGGCCAGTCGACTCGCCGAAGGTCGGCGGTGAATGCCCGGCATCCGTCCCTGTAGGGCTCGATGTCAGCATCGTCGATAGTACCCAGGGGAGCCAGAAGAAGCATGCTCCTCCCTGACCTCTCGGTGGTGCTCTCGCGCACGCTCGAGCGTCATTTGGGCATCTTCACTAGCTCTGATCTCCTCGAGCCGGGAATGCAGATCACGCGTCCCACCGGTGCACGACCGGGCAGGAGTTGGCAGTTTTGGCGGTCGCCGGGAGCTCCCACTTTGATGCATGCCTTCCCCTTCCTCACGAGGCTGGCTAGCTCGTCGAGCCAGTGTTCCTCGGGGGTTCCAGGCTCGGCTCTGACCGGGGGGTGGCGCAGGAGTACTCAGGCCGCAACAAGCTCTTCCCCAAGGGGAACGCCACCGCGGTCGAGGCAGGTGCGCGCTTGTGACGCCTATTGGACCACCCGCCTCCGAGCCTCCGCTCGAAGCTGGGCGAACCTGATGTTTGCAGACGTAGTGCCCCCAAAGGTGGATCTGGGGGCGTCAAGGCGTGGCGGTGCCGTTTGGAACGATGCCGCTCGGCGGCCACTAGGTGCCGGAGGTGGGAGTCCGACACCCCATCACCGGGCAGAGCAACTCGCCATCTTTTCAGTTCAATGTTCTTCCTCATCGGAGATGACGATCTAACGCGCCAACACCCCCTGTCTGGCGCGCCAGCTGTCGGTAGGTGAGTAACGCAAGCAGGGATTCCTGGAAACCCCCGTTTAGAGATTCGGTCAGGGGTGTAATACGCAATGCGATTACAGATGTATGACGAAGAGGGACAAAGGATTTAGACAGGTTCGGGCCGCTCGGAAGCGTAACACCCTACGTCGTGTGTGGTGTTGTTAGATTATTTGCTGGGTTTGTCCTTTGGATCCCAGGGAGCTTGCCCCCGGCTAAATGCAGGGAATGCTTCATGGGAGCAAGGAGCTAATGCTAGTTCTCTGGAGTTCGGGGGTGGCAGGTGGCTGGCCCGCAGAGCCACGCTCGCTGGCGGGCACTCATCCGTCCGGCGGTGCTCGACTCCGGGGTGGCGGCCGAGTATTTGACTCAGCCCCTTTCCATGAAGCCGGCCGATGGGGAGTAGTTCTGCTCTGTGGATCAGTGCGCCGCCAGCCCCGTGCCCCTAGTTGTCGCATGGGACGCTCGCCGCCTCAGTGTCTATACGGTATATTGGTATACGGATGTCTTATATGCAAATATGAAATGGAGTGGTTACGTATGAGTCTTCTTCAGTGTCTATTGCTTTTTGCTAAATCTGATAGATTGGATATTGTCTTTCTTTCATTAGCAGCATGATGTTATGCTTACGCTTTAACTCTAGGTTGTCCAAATTGCTAGCTTTTTCACACAACCTGTAAGCTTGTAAGATAAAATTTGATCAACATTGCAGCATCTTAACTCAATGGAGTTTACGAAATTATAAGAATACGAAGCACCTAGATGGCTAGATAGTGACAACTTTTTAGTGACTTAGATGTGTTCTTTTCATCAAAGGCAAAAGATCTCAAATATGTACACTTTGTTAAACCAGTGCTGAAAATAAGTCCAAGCAGCTAAGTTACGTTGTTTAGCTTACAATTGCAGCTCCATAGATTTATATTTATCATCTGTGATTGTGAGTTGCTATACTGTGCTAGCAGGTAGCCCAGCTGCGTTTACACATCTTGTAACTTTAACTGTATTAATGTAGTATTTAGTCAGTTTTGACATGTATGTATACAAAGGCACAAGGTGTATTCATAAATACTTTTCACTGAGGTTGAAGGAATGGAGGTTGGGGTTTCCATGGGCATGAAGAATCAAAATGGATCTCTCAAGCTGTCTGTTATGGAATGTGGCTGTTATATGGAGGAGTTAGACATAACGTTAAATGGAGGAGCACGTGGTTCACAATTTTGTTCTACAAGCATTATGCTGTCAATTCCTTTGAAAGGGGCTCACTAAATTGAATTTTCCTTCAGCAGCAACCAGTAAATATCAAGTACATATCATTGCATTTCAAATTCTATTCAAAGTTTTCAGCTTTAGTCTCTTATGTCAGAAGACAACAGTTTGTTTAGTGTCCCCTTGAGCACCTTCACTTGTTTCTGAAGTGAACCAAGCTGTGTTCTTTCTAGATGAATTCCAGTTCATCATGCATCTTATTTGAACAATGAGTAATGAGTGAGATGTTTCTTCTGCCTACTTTTTTTGTAGGTTTATAGATGCTTTCAGCGATCATATCAGATCATCAGTGGAAAATGCAATTACGAAAAAGATAATGGAAGGTGCATTGAAGCTTGACTCACTACGAAAAATATACAAGGTAGACTACAACGCTTGATAGAGTATATGCATGGCACAACAACAGCATTGTGAAAATGATGGCCGTCGGCCGTCCTTCATCCCCGTTAAATTGTAAGTTCGAATGCATATGTTCATAAAAAAAACACACGAATTACATATGCATGAGTTAAAAATAAATCCTTCTGAGCACTTGGGCAAACGTTAACACGCTGCTAAAACTTTTATTTGACACTTGGAAGCACTTCATCCCGCTGATCTTGTCGTCACCAACCAACAACTGCACAGATGATTCATAATGCCAGAATTGAAGTAGTGAAATTCCTGCAAAAACAATTGAATTTTAGTAAAGTGGGCAATCCAGATTCTATTGCTCGTGCCATAAATATTGAATCAGCATTTACAATTTCAGATATTTGCTAGGCTTTCAGCGGGCCATGAATGCACACAGTTATGTAGTTTAGTACACAAGGATGGCCATGGGAAAAAAACAAACCTCATCGCCTTGAGTTAGTACTCCAGAATTCATGGTTTGCCTTCCACCATGCTGTGATCAACGAAAGCAATTCACCATGCTGTTGTGCGGTAGGCACTTATCAGCGCATCCCCGTACGAACAACAATCAGATTTAATCAAAGATTTAAATCACATAATTTTGCATAAAACTGATTTCAAACAACAGATAGCAATGAAAAGATGAATATTGTGATCTAACCATTCTCTTTTACACACTAAACAACTAGTCCACTGTACCAGATCCATGATAATATATTTGCCTACATTGGCTGTATGCAATACTTAATAAATCTGAGCAATTTGCAACGTGAAGGGCACACTGACCTAAAGAATGCAAGACGCAACAAGGAAGATCGTGCTCACAGCGCCAACGTGAAGCACCAGTGCCGCTGGCCGGGATACCATTGCCGCCTCCAACGCACAGAAGGACCTCCGGATGGTGGTTGGCCACGGCCGATGATTTTTTTCTGGAAAAGGGAAATTTTATTGATGTCAAGAAGGTTACATCAAAGTGATACAACGTCTTAAAATTTTCTCGGTCTCTGCCAGAATGGCACACAGCCTTAAACAGTTTGAAAAAGAGTATGGTACACTAATGACTGTCAATCCTAAGACTAGACCGACATCCATCTGCCCGGGTAAAAAGTCATTGGCCACCTGCTCCAAGAAACGAGATGCCACAACAAGCGCTTCCTGGGAAGTATGCCGTTGAAGGATAGCCCACGAGCGAAGCTAGTACGTGGTCGAGTAGATAACCTGCAAAAAAGAAGAATGTTTTTTCTCAAATACAACAACATTTCTGCAGAACCAGACAGACCAACACAGGGCTGCCGCCCCTACGAGGACTAGAGGTTTGAAATCTTTTGGTATTCCATTCAGTCAGCCGAAAATATTTGAAATGTTGCGAGGTTTGGGTAGGCCCCATGCTGCATAAACCGTAGCCCAAGCCATCCTTGTAAAACTACAGTCAAAAAATAGATGTTGTATCGTTTCATTTTCATGACAGAAACAACACTATTGATTACCTTGCTAGTTTCTTTTCGCAAGATTATCCTTTGTGAGAATACTTAATAAATCTGAGCAATTTGCAACATGAAGGGCACACTGACGTGATGAATGCAAGACGCAACAAGGAAGATCGTGCTCACAGCGCCAACGTGAAGCACCAGTGCCGTTGGCCGGGATACCATTACCGCCTCCAACGCACAGAAGGACCTCCGGATGGTGGTTGGCCACGGCCGATGATGAATGAAGCAAGCGCCTGCACTGCAGGCGGTGGCGCGCGCAGGAATGGCCGGCGGCGCCCACGATCACGCGCTCGGTAAGGACCGCCGGCGGCGTGCAAGAAAGGACGCGAGAGTCGCGATCTGACGAGGAGCTGCAGCGGCCTGGCGGCCTGGAAGAGAAGGCCACACGGAGGGATGGGGCCAAATTGCAAAAAAAATTATAAAAATTATCCTTATTTTATATTAAATTACTAATTACAATTTTACCTTTAGTAATGGACGGTTGGATCGTCTCTATACTACATACTACCAAGTGGTAGTAATGTGCGCCGTAAAAGATCTCTCAGGCTAAGGACCATACACGGTGAAGGATGAACAAATGCTTGGGACCGAGGGACAAAAAAGTCCATATGATGCCACGGGTGATGTACATCGTTCATATGCACAGCTAAGAGTACACGGTGATGAAGACAGCATCGGTCAAATCAAGGAGCAAGGTGACAGCAAGTTCGAGTAGGCTATCAATGCACGGGAGAGCAAAAGATTTGAAGGCGTCATGGCACTTGAGGTTGTCTTTTGTTTGAATCTGCAACTCCAGCAGATGGTGCTCTTTTGTTAACTGAGTTCGGTGTCCTGCAATTCTGTATTTCTTTCTCTGGACATCAGCGGCAAGAGCAGGTACTGCTTTGTTTTTGAAGCCAGTCCAGCGACAGCAGCGTTGCAGAGACGATTGAGATCCATTTATCTTGTGTGAGCAGCGACGGGAGCAGGTCAAGTAAGCAGCTGTATGTATCCATGTGAAGTGTCACTTTCATGCTCTGTAATGCAATTGTTGGTTCCATTTAATCATTGGTTGCTTGCTTTGGCTGGTAGGTTGAGTAGTTGATTAGCTTTGCTCTCTAAACAAGCAACATTTGAGTAAGCAACAGTTGCATTAAATAATGTGATACATTTTGTTTTGCGGGTAAATAATGTGATACATACTGTTGCATTACTAGAGTATGCATTGCATTACTGGAGTATGTATCACATTTGAGTGACCGGCCAAAGCTTGCTCTCTAATGACCAGCAAGCTAATCAACTACTCAAACGACCGGCCAAAGCAAGCAAGCAATGATTAAATAATGGAATCAACAGTTGCATTACTAGAGCATGAAACTGACACTTCACATGGATACATACTGCTGCTAATTGACCTGCTGCTGTTTCACGTGCTTAACTGATGCTTTCTGATTTGGTATTTTCGATGAGTCTCCATTAGTAATACTTGATCGCTGTGAAATATTGTTCAATAATTATTACGCGTTGCCTGATTCTTTGCTATGCACATCTACACGTCTACAGATCTGTCTAAACGCAGAGGCTGCTACAAATTTCATAAAAGAACCGCCATGCATTTACCGCGAGGACAGTCATCACACATTTCACTTGGGAGGACATCTCATTTTTTCTAGATAAAGGAATAAAGTTACCCCAGCCGCTGCATCAACCAAGGATGCACAAATCCGTACATTATTACAACTTGACCCAAAGCACAAAATGAAAATTCTCAACACCCAGAATCCAACCCATGGCAAAAAGTTTCAAAAACACAACGGTTACTAAACCTCCACCCATGGCTGCAAAGATTGTGCATCAATGTAGCCTCCAGACTTAGGCAGAAACTGTTTTATTTGGTGTTGCTCCTCTTCTTTTTGAATCTGGGATCAAAACTGAGTCCAATAGCTACCTCTGAAAATAACTTACAAAGGACAATTAACTGGAACTTTGAAACAACTTCATTACGCCCTAGCCATATGGCCCAACATAACGCACTAGCCATAACTAAAATGTGTACTTTGTTTTCATTTTGATCCTTCACACTACTACAATAACTATTAACCCAGGCGGGCAAAAACAATTAACTGAGGAGTTTTTCGCTACCGCCTCGGATGGAAGGCCACCGTTAATGACCCAATTTCCAAGGCAGTTTGTTGCCCGCCTCGGTTAATCAAGTAAAAAATAAAAAAAGGAAAAAGCCTGTCGGGACGAGCCCCCGCCTCCTCGTCGCCGCCGTGCGCCGCTGGACCCGCGCCGCCCGTGCTCACCGGATCCGCCGCGGCCGCTGCCCCCACTCACCGGATCCGCCACCGCCGGGCCTGAGGACGCCGCCGCCCACGCTCGCCGGATCCGCCACGGTCGATGCCCCTGCTCGCCGGATCCACCGCCGCCGGGCCTGAGGACGCGACCACCCCCGCTCGCCCGATCCGCCGTGGCCCCGGCCCCAGCTCGAGATCCGCCGATGCCGTGCCTGAGGACGCCTTGCCGCTCCCCGCGTCGTGCGGCCGCTGCTCCTCGCCGGCCTCACGCGGCCGCCGCTCCTCGCCGGCCTCATGCGGCTGCCGCTCCACCCTGGCGGGCCACACGCGCCCACGCCACCCAGCCGGCCGCCCGCGCCCGCGCCGCCCTGGCCACTCACGCTCGTGCCGCCCTGCACGGGGGGAAAAGGGAGGCGGGCTTAGGAGGAGGGAGAGGGGCCACGGTTGCAGGGGAGAGGGAGGATGGAGAGGGACTTAGGTGGAGGAAGAGAGGGGCGCCGCTAGCTGTGAGGAACAAGATAGACCAGAGAGAGAGTGAGTGAGATGAGCGGCTCAAACCCTAACCCCTATATATGTAGACTATTTTTAGAGGCGGTTATCTTATAATATCCGTCTCCGTAAATAGATTTTTCAAGGTGGTTTCTTGTAACCACCTCGGTTAACAAAAAGTGACTCCCTCAGTTAATCCCAGGTATTAACCGAGGCGGTTGAAATTTGTGCCCGCCTCGGAGGTGTTTTAAAAAGGTCGTTGTGGCAGAACCGTCCGAATTAATCCGGCTCAAATGTGCTAACCATCACCACTAGGGTAATCAGGGCTAACTCGCACTTCAAATGGAGTAACTGGACAATCTGCCGGGTAAAATCCCGATGCAACCACTAGGACTTCGATCGAAACAACACATACATCAAACCCACATGAAGGTGAGTCCAGAGATTACAACATTCCACAAATTTTACATCACAGAGTCTGACATGAATTTATTACAAACCAAGTTTAAAATTTAGAAAGTACTTCAGAGTGTAAGTGCACCGGAAAATAAACGATAACTAGTGACGACACTTGACGCCATGATGAAGCCCGTACATGACATCACATCCTCAAGTCTCACCTGAAAACAAAGCCACAAACAAGGACTGAGTATACTGATACTTAGCAATACTTAACCAACTAGTGGTATATATTTAGCCGACCCCTAGACATGCAAGGCTTTTGGCTTGAGAGATTTATTTTGCCGAAAAACAACTAAGAGTGAGACCTTGCTTTCAAGTTTTAGCTTCGAAATTCTAGTTCAATTAACCATTCTAAGTGAGCATCTATTTCTACTCAAACATGGTAGAACAATTATTCATCCAACAAGATTAATCACCATCATCATTCCACTTGTTACTTTATGTGGCAGATGTATTAAGCAGTCTCATATACCGCCAGAAACGGACGATTCGAATCGAGTTTATAAACCTTGCAAGGCAAACCTAACACACACGCCTGGAGCACCGAAGGGTCACCCCAAGCAACTGTTCCCGTTTCATTCTGGGTCATGGATCAGGGTCACCCACCGCGATTACAGAGGTCCACGCACTGTGGAACGACGCTGGGCCGTGGCTGCCTCTGCACCGGTGCGTGTCAAATAAATACAGGGGGTGAAAGTAAAGTCCACTTGCCGGGCCGATCAGGTAATTAGCTTACCGAGTACCATATTTTCGGTATGTGGCTAGTACGTTCAAACACTTAACCACCACTACCACACACTGCGCCCTCATTCAAGAGTATCGTACCACAGCCCCGCCCGTCGACCTTATAGTTGCAGCGTGTAGTAAACAATCAACTCCTAAAATTCTCGCGAGTGACCGGCAATCACTCGACTTCTACCGAACCTATTAGCATAGCATCTATTTGAACTCCATTCTAGTGTTCAGCACATAGGTACCTAGGATCATGCATCTATGGTCTCAATCAACTCCTATGAACTTAAATGCACAAGTAAATGGGAACATAAATTGCATAAGTCGAAAATACTGGGATCATGCACCGGGGCTTGCTTTCTTAGGTAAAACTAGCCTTGCGCTATGAACCACTGCTTACTCGAGTGTTTGAGATATTCATTCGTCTGAACTTTGGCTCGGGTCTTCAACGACTTTAGTTAGATTAACTTGGGCGTCGTTCTACTCGTTCTCACCCTCCGGCACCAACTTGTCCGTTCCGTCGGCGAGAGCTATATGGAATGCAAAGTTTCAAGTTACTTATTTGATACAATTTATTCTTTCCTTCACGATAAAGTTGCAGATCAACAAAATATAAGTCTTGTCATGAACAAACTCACTTATGTTTTCTTGGGCAAACATTTATCGAGTACTACTTACGTTAATTAACTTCATTAAGTGTTATTTTTTAAGAGCAAACATGGATTATTCATAACTGTTGTTCAAGACTGTTTCTGGAGTTGATATTTTTATACAGAGTGTTTTACCTAGAAACAAATTTACTGTAAAGTTTCTAGACAATTTCATTCAGCAGATTACTCATGAAAAATACATTAAACAACCACTACTAGAAATAAGATCTATTTATACAGAACAAACTGTGCAGGTACTGGTGCTCATATTTTTATTAAACATTCTTCATGTTATTCCAGAACTACTGTGAAAATTTCAGTATGTAACAATATGTAGCTTAAGCATACAAATTACTCCAAATAGCTACTATAGTAAAGAAGAACTATTGATATAGAGCAAAGTAAACAAGTAATAGACTTCAAATTTTTACTGAGTGTTCCTAATATCCTATTAAACATATTGTAAATGTTCCAGATTTTTCCTATGCAAGTTCTAGAGACAATAAATTACTCAAGACAAATCTACATCTATAAAGATCTATTCGTACAGACAGTTTTACTAAGATTCTAAGTCTCAAACTTTTTCTATGGCATCACCAACTCAAATGGGCCTATTGGTAAAAATATCATAATTTTATATGTAGTAGAACTAGTCACTTTGATTTAAAGTCATTTTTCATGACTAAATTATATGAGCATGTTATAAAGAAGTAACAAGTCCTAATCTTTTCTCATGGAATATATGGACCAAAACAAAGCTACTGTGAAGATTTGGTTGATTACTTAGTCCTTAAGCATCAGAAGCAAATAAATTTAGATTACTAAACCTAGAATGAGATCTATCAATAACTTTAGCTATGAATGTGATTTGACTTTGAAACTTTTACACAGAGATCAAATACAAAGACTAACTCAAGTTCCAAAAAACATCTACATGGATGTCCAGTACATTTATGGACCTCTATCTCAAGTTTTAATATATTTATTCATGAGAAATTATTTGAACATTATTTAATGAAGAAAAATTTCCAAACTTTTTATAAAGCATCTAAACATCAATATAAAGTCCTGCTAAAAATGTTAGTTTAAGTTCTTTAGTACAACACCTACAAAAAAATGTAGTTTCTAGATTTAGCATATAACAAAAGGTGTTTCAAACATGTAGTTGTAGTAGGTTTCTGTGCATGAAATATTTATTTGATACTCTACACCTAGTACAGTTGTGCATGAAATATTTATTTGATACTCTACACCTAGTACAGTTGGTACCATCCAAAAATCAAGTTCATCACTGGTTTACAACAGTGGATACATTTAAATGCTATTTATCCTTCCATTTATTCTAGAAAAAACTATATTTAGAATCTGAAGAAGTGCATGTGACAAACGTTGTAGATATTGTTCCGAATATTTCATAACAGTTGAGTTTGCATTTTTCTGAATTCTATGTGATTTTATATGGATTTTACAAGTTGCAGATTCAAACCACATAACCCAGTTTTGTGTCTTACGAACAAATCCCTGGTTTCTTTCGTTCAGGACCCTAAAATCGAAAACTAAAACGCAATTGGGTCCCTGGCGGATTTCATGGCGGGGGAGGCACTGTTCCGGCCAAAATCCAGCGACTAGGCTCGCCGGCGGCGACGGAAAAGTAGGAGAAAAGCACGAGGGGTCCAGGAAGCACCGATTTGTGGTCTTGGGTGGGGAAAAGGTGGCCGGTGGAGGGGTCACCGGCGTGAAGGGCGGGCGGCGGCTCTGGCAGACGGCACAGGCGGTGCTCCGGTGGGGAAGGGCGGCGATGGAGGGGCGCACGAGCACCAGGAGTGGAAGTGTAAGGTGGTGGGGTGGCTGGTTTGGGCTAGGCACGAGTGGAAGGGAGGGTTCGGCGTGAGGGTGATGCACGGCCGGTAATGGTGAGCACGGCGAGCTCTTGTGCGGGCTGTGAGTGTTAGCTCGGCCCCTTTTATAGGCAGGGCGAGCGGGAAGAGGTCAGGAGCCTTATGAACTAAGGAACGGGAGGGGGCTCGGGCAAGGACGGCAGGGGGCGCTGGCAGCACCCGGTCGGCCTGCCATGGCGCCGTGGCGAGCGTGCAGAAGCGCTGCGCGGCGTGTCGAGAGCAATGAGGGGGAGGGAGAGCTGGTGAGGGGCCGCTGACCTGGGCGAGGAGCGGGGCGCGGCCAAGTGGCCGGCCATGTGTCCGTGCCGCGTTGCTCGGCAGGGGAGGGGAGAGAGGAGAGAGAGACTTTATACAAGAATAGAAAGAATTTTAGGGGTCTGATTGTAAAAACTAAATGTTCTCCCCCTTCCAAGCTTCTACTAAAAACTCTTGAATACGAAAGTTGTTCAAAATTAAATTTCCTACAACTTTCATGTTGTCCAGATTTTCATTTGAAGTTTGGATTTCGAGCTATTTTAAATCTCCAAAAACCACTATTATTTAAAGAACTTATCATTTCATGTGTGATTTTTCACTTTTTTCCCTAGAGTTCAACTAGACTTTTGTTTATTATGACATTAGTGCTATGCCTATTCAATTTTATGTGCATATTTGCAATGGTTTGAAAGTTATATAATGTTTCTATTTAAAGTACATAGGCACCGGTATATATATACATATACATGTATACATGTTTACATATATTGCAAAAGTAAAACATGTGAGTGATTTCTTTTAAATTTTGTTGGTCCTTCATGTACGATGTTTTGCTAATGATCTTGTTTTAGCTATTTAGACACCAGGGTGTCACAACCTTCCTCCCTTAAAAAGAATCTCGTCCCGAGATTCGGGTAAACAAACTAAGTGCGGAAAGGGTGTGTATCTCGGTTCAACCGGGGAAGTTTTGAATTGGATTGTTTTCAATTTCTCAAGTGTCTTCTGCTTCAATGTGATGGTTCCACTGACTCTGGTATAATTAAACTACTTTCCTTTTGGTGCCTATTTTTTTGGTGAAGGATTCGGACAGGATACCTAATATAAGAGAGGTCGTTTTCTGCCAATGCTACTTATTGTGCAATAACTTCGGTAGGAACCCTGACACACTTCTTATGTTAAGAAATGTGGAAAACATCATAGATGGCTGCAAGTTGCGAAGGAAGTCGCACTATATAGGCCACGGTCCACATCCTTCAATGATTTCATATGGACCAACATAATGTGGGGCAAATTTTCCTTTTTCTCCAAATCGTTGTACACCCGAAGGTAAACATGATCACCAACATCGAATATCAAGGACTTTCTTCGCTTATCCAAGTAGCTCTTTGGTCTATACTATGCGGCTTTCAGATTTTCTTGAATTATCCTCACTTTTTCTTCTGCTTCGATTATTAGGTCTGGTCCAAATATTTTACGCTCTCCAGTTTGTGACCAACTCAAAGGAGTTCGACACCTTCGACCATATAAGGCTTCAAATGGTGCTATTTTTCAACTTGCTTGATAGTTGTTGTTATATGAGAACTTTGCTAAGGATAAGCTTTTGTCCCAATTATTGTCATAGTGAATGACACAAGCTCTAAGCATGTCTTCAAGAATTTGGTTCACTCTCTCGGTCTGACCGTCGGTTTGAGGATGATATGCTGAACTTTAGATCAGTTTTGTACGGAGAGAATTTTTCAAGTGTTCCCAAAAATGTGCAACAATTTTGAGCATCCCGATCTGAAATAATCATCTTGGGTACTCCATGTAAGCAAATGATGCAATCCAGATAAATCTCGGCATACTTCTTTGCAGTATATGTGGTGTGCACTGGAATGAATGTGCTGTCTTGGTGAGCCTATCAATGATTACTCAGATAGAATTGTGCTTCTGAGATGTGTTGGGTAAACCAACAATGACATCCAATTTTTGATAGCATGAATAACAGCTGCTAACTCAAGATTATGTGTTGGATAATTCTTTTCATGGGGCCGAAACGCTCGTGAAGCCTAGGCAATGACTTGATTGTCTTGCATAAGTACGCGGCCTAATCTAGTGCCAGGAGCATCATAGTAAATGTCAAATGGCTTGATATTAGCAGGATGGGCTAAGACAAGGGTTGTAGTCAAATATTTTCTTAAAATGTGGAAAGGTTTTTCACATTGCTCGTCCCACACAAACATCACTCCTTTCTTAATATTTTAGTCCTAGGTTTAGCGATTCTGGAGAAATCCAGAACAAAGTAGCGGTAATAATCGACTAAACCAAGAAAACTACGACTCTGATGGATAAAGGTGGGAGATTTCCAATCCATCACCTATTGTGCATTTCTAGGATCAATGACTATGCCTTCGCCGGAGATAGTGTGGCCCAAAAATTTCACACTATCCAGCCAGAATTCGCACTTGAAACTTTTGCGTAGTGTTGATGGTCTCTAAGATGGTGGAGAATATTGTGCAAGTGCTTAGCCTGATCTTCCTTATTCTTGGAATAAATAAGGTTGTTGTCAAGGAAAACCTCGATGAACTTGTCAAGCTTGAGCATGATTAGCAAATTTATGAAAATACATGAAGTAGGCGGATCAATCGTGAGACAAACAAGCATGACTAGGAACTCGTATGATCCGTGTCATGTGAAGAGGGTGGTGTTAGGAATATAGGATGGACAACTCTTCTTTTTGATGCTATCTAGAGCGAGAGTTTATTTTAGGGAAGGCTCTAGTTCTAGCTAGTTGGTTGTAAGAGAACTTCAATGCGGGGAAAATAGATATTCGTTCTCAATGGTCAATGCATTGCGAGGTCAATAATAATCCACACTTAGCCTCGAGCTTTTATTTAGAAATAAGGCTGAACAACTCATTTATGGTCAGATGTTTATCTCATTTAATAACTCCAAAAGTGGTGGTCATCAATTTGAGGGACATAAATGAGTACTTGCACTGGCACATGCTTAGCATGGAAAATGATAGGATGAACTCTTCTTCAACTTGAGACATTTCCTTTCTTGGCCTGGGGTCTTATTATGTGACAAAATCTTATCAAGAAATTATTTCTTGAGATTGCTGATTTTTTATGGAGTTGATACTTGATTTAAGAAAGATGCACATTCATCAAAAGTCCTGATATATTATAGCTAGGTGTAGCGCATGAATGTTGTAGAAATGATTATACATGATATCCTAGTGTTTCCATGCACCATTTTTAGTTTTCAAAGAGAATTATTTGAGTAAGAAGGCAAATGAGGTTTCTTCTAACTCGTAAAAGGAAGACATCTCTACTCATCCTTAAGATGCTAACTAGGGAGACAGGTGGGTTGAAAGTAGAGAAAGTACCCGTCATTACTGGTGCACCTTCAGGAAATTCCGCAAGAGTGGGGAAATCGGTCTGTTCTTGCCCGACAAGAACAATCTGTCTCTTGCGCTCATTCCTCTGACTTCTATGCTCTCTTCTTTCTCTGTTGCGCTCAATCCTCTGTCTTCTGCTATTTTTCATATTGGTTTGGCTAGCACCTGGGCCCTGATCTTGCAGTCTGGCCTGGGGGCATTCTCGAATGAAGTGGCTAGAACTTCCACAGATAAAGCAACGGTTCGTGTCGCTCGGACCATTGGGCTGGTGGTTATCTAACGATAACACTCTGGTATACCTACTAAACCATGCTCAGGTGTAGTGTATCTAGCTTGGTCCATCTTTGCCCGGATAGGCGAACAAGTTCTTGCTCTTAAGACTGGGTTGGTGTCAGTAGTTTTGCTAGCTTGACGTCAATGGCGTGGAATGAATTTTGTGCATGTAATTTCCCAGCCAGTCAAGTCTATAGCATTTAGGCTATGCTTTGGAGTCCGACACTTTACTTCCTTAAGTTTCATCGGAAGTTGTGATGGTGGCAGTAGGGAATCCGAGTAAATATCTCTTATCTCCTTTGTTTCCTCATTGAGCTCTTGATAGCATGTAACCTGAGGTTGGTGGACATGGCACCCACTCAGCTGATGGTGTTGCTGCTGGAGGAATTGCTGAATCTCCTGTTGTCCTTGAACATGTTGACGGAGCAAATCGGTTTGGGTAGCCACTAATTCCACTAGGTTGGGTATTGGTGTGGCGGTGTGGTGGATAGCCCACTAACACTTTCAAAGCCTTCAAGGGTATTGCGTGTCCCATGATCCATCTGCAATGCGCAAATTTCTCCATTTATTTAGGGATCCACAATACTTTCAAGACTAAGTGGATAAGGGCGGATAGATTTTTGGACTTGAAGAGTCATAGATAAATTATGGACAGAATACTGCTAGTTACGAGAAACTTCAAAACTCCTATTCTGTTCACCCAAACTCCTTCAAATTTTGGCGGTGCCTAGAAATTTAGTGGACAACAACTTTGTTATTCAATTTAGAGACTAAATCAACGACTAAGATGGTCGAATAATTCACTCTTTGCCTCCCTATCTTGGCTGTTTTTTAGCAGACCGAGCTATGGTATATTGCCTATAACTCTGACTACAAAGTCCAATGGTGCTCAAACTTTGTGAGCATTCAGATCATGAAATTGGTGACAACATTGGTATTCAACTCAGAAGCTAAATCAATGGTCAAGATGGTCGAAGAATTCATTCTTGGCTTCTCTCTTATTGCTATTTTTCAGCAGAACGAGTTATAGAATTTTGCCTAAAACTCAGACTAGAAAAGTCCAATGGTGCTGAAGTTTTGTAAGCTATGAGGACATAAAATTCCCAATAACTTTGGTATTGTACTTGTTCCTCAAAAGGATCATCTTCAAGGGTTTAAAAGTCTGACAAGATAACGCCATAGGATATGAACTGGTCAAATGAAATCTCATATTTCTGGATGTAACTTTAAAATTCCATAACTCCAAATTGAGTAATCCAGAAATTCTCAAACTTCACTAAATTGTTCCTAGGATAATTGTGCACAACTTTGCTAGTCACTCTTGGGTTGGATCAAGCTCTACCAAATTGAGTAATCCAGAAATTCTCAAACTTCACTAAATTGTTCCTAGGATAATTGTGCACAACTTTGCTACTCACTCTTGGGTTGGATCAAGCTCTACGATGGTGTTTTCCTTAGAATTTTAGCTTACTATCTACCCAGAAATTTCAGTGAACCGAGAGCCATTGTTTTGTGCACCAGGGAAAATCTACTTGGCTAACAATTCCCAAATTTTGAAGTAGGTTCTTGATCAAGTTTACAACAATTTTTTTGTTGATCATTTCCACAGAAAACTTCACTAAAAGGGTCTAAAAAATTTATATGGCACAAGTGTGCAAAATAAAGAGAAAACAGAGGTGTAGGTGTTTCTAGTTTTTCCTACTGTGCACTTGTCCATAATTTTTCAAATTTTAACAAAAGGTAGTAGACAACCTTTGGAACAAATTTCCCAATGTACTCTTCTACAGATAAGGTTATTTTCTATAGATAATAATTTCGTCTTTCTAGAACTAACAGAATTTAAACCAATTCTTGCTAGATGAACCTTAAGTGATGGATGAATATTCTCAAAGCAAACGTTATATTTTAAATCACATTGTAACAGGTTTCATTTAGTTTTCTTTTTGATATGCATGCATGCACGGCCTATCCGTCATCACAAAAGAAAATAACTGCCAAATATCTTTGGACTTACGGGGTTAGTTTTGGTGGCATACATAATACGTCGCTCACTATAATAGCTATCGAAATCCTCTAACCGTTCTTAACTTATCGTAATCATGGTTAGTGTACCTGTAGAAAATTCATAGAGTATATATATTCATTGAACCTTTCATGCCAACACTCATGAAAGTTTCCCCATTCATTACAATTCACTGTAGAAACGATATCCGTATAATTCCGGCCCTACAGATGACGTTAACATACGCTACTAAGATAGCGTATTCACGGGGGTACCGTCTGAGACGGGGATATGGACAGCGATTGCCATATCCTGCGCCAAACCTTCTACTCCCAATATAATCAACTAATAGTTGGTATATTGGCAGCACCTCAAGTAGGCCACTGCTTGAGGGCAGCGTTCGGCTCGCATCACCGATTGGAAGGCCAAGCTCTCTCAATTGGCTGAGGATTCTTACCTTCTTACCTTAGCGATGAGTGCGTCGTTACAGAATTTAAAGGTCGAATGTGCATAAAAGTAAGTTTTGACAGAAAGTAATATGCTAGAAGTTAGTTGATGATATACATAAGTTAGATAGCCACCTAGTTATATTCCCATAATTCCCTAGGGCTTTACAAACTAAGCGACATCCTTATCGAACCAACGCATTTTTCAAACAAAATTTTTGTAGACAACTTTTATGAAAGAAGCTTTTAAAGCTTGTCATAATCTCTGGTGTATGCATTTCGAACCACCCGAATTAATCTGGCTCAAGTGCGCTAACCATCACCACTAGGGTAATCAGGGCTAACTCGCACTTCAAACGGAGTAACTGGACAGTCTATCGGGTAAAATCCCGATGCAACCACTAGGACTTCTATTGAAACAACACATACATCAAACCCACATGAAGGTGAGTCCAGAGATTACAACATTCCACAAATTTTACATCACAGAGTCTGACATGAATTTATTACAAACCAAGTTTGAAATTTAGAAAGTACTTCAGAGTTTAAGTGCACCGGAAAATATACGATAACTAGTGACGACACTTGACGCCATGATGAAGCCCGTACATGACATCACATCCTCAAGTCTCACCTGAAAACAAAGCCACAAACAAGGCTGAGTATACTAATACTCAGCAAGACTTACCCAACTAGTTGTATATACTTAGCCGAGCCCTAGACATGCAAGGCTTTTGGCTTGAGAGATTTATTTTGCCGAAAAACAACTAAGAGTGAGACCTTGCTTTCAAGTTTTAGCTTCGAAATTCTAGTTCAATTAACCATTCTAAGTGAGCATCTATTTCTACTCAAACATGGTAGAACAATTATTCATCCAACAAGATTAATCATCATCATCATTCCACTTGTTACTTTATGTGGTAGAAGTATTAAGCAGTCTCATATACCGCCAGAAACGAACGATTCGAATCGAGTTTATAAACCTTGCAAGGCAAACCTAACACACACGCCTAGAGCACCGAAGGGTCACCCCAAGCAACTGTTCCCGTTTCATTCTGGGTCATGGATCAGGGTCACCCACCGCGACTACAGAGGTCCACGCACCGTGGAACGACGCAGGGCCGTGGCTGCCTCTGCACCCGGTGCGTGTCAAATAAATACAGGGGTTGAAAGTAAAGTCCACTTGCCGGGCCGATCAGGTAATTAGCTTACCGAGTACCATATTTTCGGTATGTGGCTAGTACGTTCAAACGCTTAAGCACCACTACCACACACTGCGGCCTTAGCATCTTTCACTATACAGATGGGGCCTCATTCAAGAGTATCGTACCACAACCCCGCCCGTCGACCTTATAGTTGCAGCGTGTAGTAAACAATCAACTCCTAAAATTCTCGCGAGTGACCAGCAATCACTCGACTTCTACCGAACCTATTAGCATAGCATCTATTCGAACTCCATTGTAGTGTTCAGCACATAGGTACCTAGGATCATGCATCTATGGTTTCAATCAACTCCTATGAACTTAAATGCACAAGTAAATAGGAACATAAATTGCATAAGTCGAAAATACTGGGATCATGCACCGGGGCTTGCTTTCTTGGGCAAAACTAGCCTTGGGCTCTTCCGAACTTTGGCTCGGGTCTTCAACGACTTCAGTTAGATTAACTTGGGCGTCGTGCTGCTCGTTCTCTCGCTCCGGCACCAACTTGTCCGTTCCGTCTGCGAGAGCTGTCGGCTCTATATGGAATACAAAGTTTCAAGTTACTTATTTGATACAATTTATTCTTTCCTTCATGATAAAGTTGCAGACATGGATTAACTTCATTAAGAGTTATTCTTTCCTTACGTTAATTAACTTCATTAAGTGAGTAGGGTTTTATTATCTCAAAAGTGTTATTTTTCAAGAGCAAACATGGATTATTCATAACTATTGTTCAAGATAGTTTCTGGAGTTGAAATTTTTATGCAGAGTGTTTTACCTGGAAACAAATTTACTGTAAAGTTTCTAGACAATTTCATTCAACAGATTACTCATGAAAAATACATTAAACAGCCACTGCTAGAAACAAGATCTATTTATACAGAACAAACTGTGCAAGTACTGGTGCGCATATTTTTATTGAACATTCTTCATGTTAATCCAGAGCTACTGTGAAAATTTCAGCAAGTAACAATATATAACTTAAGCATACAAATTACTCCAAACAGCTACTGCAGTAAAGAAGAACTATTTATATAGAGCAATGTAAACAAGTAATAGACTTCAAATTTTTACTGAGTGTCGGATCATGAGCTGAAAACTCATCTACTCCGTAATTGCCTGCAGGTGTTGTTTGATTCCCCTCCTGATTGTTTTCCTCTGGCACAGGTGATGGCGTTGCGTGCTCTATGTTTGCCTCTGTTCGGGGTTGTAGTTCTTAGCTCGGACGACCTTGCAAAATGATATCTCGTCGATGCCACTGGATGTATTGATTGATCGCATCTCCAAGAACCTCAATCCCGTCATCAGTAGTGATGTCTAACTCGCATGCAGAGCCCATCCCTTAACGACTTGTACCCAGGCGTACTCTGGAGAAGGTGACCTTGGAAACACGTGACCCGTTACCGCCATGCCAGTTGCGACTTCTCGAAACATATTTTGTTTCCTTCCGTATGGCACAACCAGCGTACAAGGTGTATCTACTTGTATGTCATCAACCGGATACCTATGTTGTGTCATGGACTCAACACTGCTCGGAGCAATCAATCCAGATTGGACAAGCATCAAGTCTTGGTTAGCTTGTGCCACATTTGGCACAAAGGATCCCTGCTGGCTGGCCAATAATTGGGAGAATTCTTCCTTTGCGATTTCTCTCATCTTTTCTTCAAGGTCTTTCTTGTAACGGTCACGCTTCTTATAGCCGGGGTCATTGGCAAATGCTTGTTTCCAGGGCAACGATGATGAAACCCCTCAAACACGTCCAGAGTGCTCCGGGGTGCCAATTTCAGCAGTCAGTTGATCTTTCTCCCTGTCAGGCTTGAAACGACCCTATTATTGTGCCTCAACAATCTGCGCCAACCTTTCATAAATTTCCGCAGTGGTCGGGTTCTCGAATACAATCTTGCCCCCTCTGTTTCTTGGTCGCCAAGCTAGGCACCAGTACTTAGCGCGGTCATCAATGCCTTCAAACAGATCCGGTAAACCTGCTTTCGTTCGTTCTTCTTCCTCTCTCCTCCGGTGAGGGATCATGCCATCGTAGCCAAGTGCTGGGGATTCTCGGCGGCCTTTTGAGCCTTTGCGGTCATCTGTTGACTCATAGCTTTTGCCTCCGCCGTATTCTTCATCTATTTGAACTCTTCCCACATCTTATCAGGAATCTTCCCGAATTTGGTTTTCGGACTCAACCCTTTCTTGACATAATCTTTATGAAGAGTATGCCGGAAGTTCCTGAAAGCTGTCCCTAGGGTGATCATCGCAAATTTCTTTGCATCTTCCTTCAGCTTACCTTCAGGGAACTTGAAGCATGCTTGCAGTGCGGCCCACATAGACTCCTTCATCGAATCAGGCACCTTCTTCCAATCATTAGTGGTGATCCAGGTTTGTAGTTGGTCCCTTGCAACGGCTCCACGTACGTTCCAAAATCTAGCCCATATCCCTTGTGGTAATATGGGCTTGCCTCTGGGACTAACCTCTTCCACTACAAGACACACTATAGGGATCTGGTTTTGGCTTCGCTACCCACATTTACGTTTCGACTTACTAGTAGAAGTTGTAGTAGTCGAGGGTTGTGGGGCAAAGACAACGGCGTCCTCATCAACAATAGTAATTCTACGTTGTTCTATAGAGCAAATAATAGATGCCTTTGTTATCTTCATATATGATCGAATGACGCATATAACTAAGACATTCTAAAACTAGTTATACCTCCGCGGATGGATCGTATTCAAGGTCTTCTTCATCTAGACGTCGACAATGCCTCGGTGGGCTTGGTTGATATTCTTCTGGGGTTTCAAAACCACCAGAAGAATATCCATCCTCTTCCGATGATTCTTCAGACTAATATTATAGTAAAAATTCCAGAAATTCTATCATAATTGTATCACTAATAGTAAAACTATTTAATGTGAAACAAAAAAATTATAAACACAATCTCACAATATCAATCTCATTTGTATCACAATTTTAGCAGCAATATAATTGCACTTATGAAAATGTGCTAGCAATAAATCTTGAAAAAATCAACCAATATCTCTAACCTACTTCTATCACAATTTTAGCACCAATTTGGATCACAATATCTAATTATTTTGCAATATGAAAATGTGATAGCAATAAAATATGAAAAGTCACATTTTTAGCACCAATTTGCATAATTTATATCACATTTTGCAACATCAACCATACTTATAATCACATTTTGCAAATGAATTGCAATTGATAAAAAAAAGAAATTTAAAGATTAATTGGCTCCTTCGGCAGGTTGAAGAGGCAGGGGCGGTCGGCGGCGTCCTTTTCTTGGCAGGGGCGGGCGGCGCAGTCGTCGGGCCTAGGACGGGCGGCGCGGCCGGCGGCGCGGTCGTCGGGGCAGGGGCTGGGACGGGCGGCGCGGTCGTCGGGGATGGTAGCGTCGACATGGCAGAGGGGCCGAGGGCGCTCCTGGGACCTAGGTCGTCCGGGCCGAGGGCGGCGCGCTCAGGGCCGGAGCCGTCGGGACCGAGGTCGGCGCGCTTGGGGCCGGAGACGGAAGGCGGAGGTCGGCGGCGCTTCAGGCCGGAGGCAGAGGGGACGAGCGTGCGACGCAGCGGTGCTCGGGGCGGCGGCGCTTGGGGCCGGCGGTGGACGACAGGGCTCGGCGGCGGCGGCGGCGGACGGCGGGAAAATTTTGCAGCCTGACGATGTATTTTTTGATTCGCACCAGGGACTTGGAAAAATTTCAGGAGTTGGCGAGTATATTGTGACACCCCGGCCCAGGGCTTAATAGGATTAATAGGATATCCATACCAATAAGTTGCAACTTCTTTTTCGGAAGCCCAATTCCAAAGAACTCCAAAGTTAAGTGTGCTTGGCTTGGAGCAATTTAGGGATGGGTGACCGACCCGGGAAATTCTTCCTGGCTGCGCACGAGAGAGGACAAAGTGTGCAGGGCATTAGGGATGCGCCGTTGGCACTGGACGCACGGACGTGGCACATGGGCCGTTGGCACTGTGGACGTACAGACGTGGTCAAGAGGTAACGTTCCTGGCTTGGGGTTGACCGACGAGGACGTCGGTCTCTTAAGGGACCCGGGAAATTCTTACTGGCTGCGCACGAGAGAGGACAAAGTGTGCAGGGCATTAGGGATGCGCCGTTGGCACTGGACGCACGGACGTGGCACATGGGCCGTTGGCACTGTGGACGTACAGACGTGGTCAAGAGGTAACGTTCCTGGCTTGGGGTTGACCGACGAGGACGTCGGTCTCTTAAGGGGGTGAGGATGTGACACTCCGGCCCAGGTCTTAATAGGGTTGACCAACAAGTTGCAACTTCTTTTCCGGAAGCCCAATTTCAAAGAACTCCAAAGTTAAGCGTGCTTGGCTTGGAGCAATTTGGGGATGGGTGACTGACCGGGAAAGAACTCCAAAGTTAAGCGTGCTTGGCTTGGAGCAATTTGGGGATGGGTGACTGACCGGGAAATTCTTCTTGGGTGCGCACGAGTGAGGACAAAGTATGCAGAAAATACTTGTGTTGGTCTGTGAGGGCAGTCTATGTCCTAGGAAGCGGCCAGATGTAAGCGGGCTCGCCCTCGGGGAGGCGGGACGTTACATATATTTAGGATGGATCTTTGATGGTGGGCCTCCTAAGCGCCCTCCAGCACAGATCTGTCCTGGTGGTCGATCAGGTGACCTGCCAGCACATATCATTTTCACAAATTGATTTTATTTGTGTGCATAATACCCTCCACCACATATCATTTTCACAAATAGCAAATGATTTTATTTGTGTGCATAATGATTTCAAACATATTTCAAAATTGTGCAGCATGAACAGTTAAGTTTATTTTTCCAATCCTATTTTGGGCCAAATTGGGAGTTGGGCCATTTGTTGGGTTGCAAAAGAAAGGCCAATTCACATCTCACATAATTAATTAATCAAATTATAATCATAAATATAAGCATGAATATTTCACACATCACAGACAAATAATAGTCTTACAATATAATTAATAAAAGTACACGCTTCTTTAACAATTTATCCTTTAACAAATCTTCCTTCACAGTCTTTGCGCGCCCAGGGATTCTCAGATTTGTCTATGCTTCCTTCTACATTCTTAATCCTTGTTTCTAGCTCTTTGAACACTTGCAATTCTTCGTACTGATTATATTCCTCAACATCGTCTACACCATCAACTCCAAGAATCATTTGTTTCCCAGAGATAGCAATATGTTTCTTTGCAATTGCGGGGTCGGATATATAGAATACTTGTGCGACACGATCGGCGAGCACCCAAGGGTCATCTTTATAACCGACATTGACTAGATTCACAAGTGTCAACCCATAGTTGTCCACTGCAACGCCCTTCGGGTGTTTGATGCATTGGCACCGAAAGATAGGGATCCGAATATTCGCTCCATAGTCAAGTTCCATATTTCCTCTATGAAGCCTCTATGCGAACACCACTATTTTGGTACGCCACGCTCTTCTTGTCCTTTCGATGGTATAAAATGTGTACCCATTTATTTCATATGCTTGCCATGATGTGACATTGCTTGATGGTCCACAAGCCAACCTCGTTAGTGTTACTCCATTTGTTGAATCTCCTTGAAATTGGTGTTCATGGTCCCTAAACCATGATGAGAAACGATGCTTGTGCTCCTTGATGATCCAATCCTGTGAGCGACCATTAGTTTCTGACCCAATCTCATTTAAGTGTTGCTGGATGTAGGACTCCACTAATGTGAGTTGTTGTAGAACACTGGAATGAGCTTTCTCCAACTCCTTGTTCTCACTATCGACGAATCTTTTCTTTCTAATGGTTCCCCTTCCAGACACCTCCACTCATTTCGAGATACTAGCAAACCAACAGCTCTCAAATCTTTTATTTAATCTATGCAGCAATCAATACTCTCTTTTATATGGTAGCTATCCATCATGGAACCCTCTGGAAATGCGTTGTTTCTCATATATCCATTTAGAGTTGACATGAACCGTTCATATGTCCACATTTGATGGATACATTGGCCCTAGTTCAGTTATCTGGTTGACCATGTGGACCATAAGATGCTCCATGATATCGAAAAAGCATGGAGGGAAGCACATCTCAAGTTGGGCCTGAGTGTCGGCCACAAATAGCTGGAGTCTAGCCAGTTCTACGCAATTGATCACTTTCTTAGAAATCGTGTTGAAGAAGTAACACATCCGTGTGATAACCATCTTGACGAATACTGGTTTGATAGCCTGGATCGCAATAGCAAGAAAAACTGTGATCATCACATGACAATCATGAGAGTTATAGCCCGTAATTGTGAGGTCTTTCATCGAGGCCAGTGATCTGATGTTTGATGAGAAACCATTCGGCACTTTCAACCCACGCACGCACTTGCACACAGCGGTTCTCTCATCTTGTGTTAGGTTGTAGCTAGTCGGGGGAAGGTATTGTTTTCCATTACGATGTGGAATGGGGTGGAGATCTGTTCTGATTTCGAGTGCAACCATATCCTTGCGTGATTTCAATCCATCCTTTACCTTCCCTGATATTCCCAACAAACCGGCGGTGTTATCAAACACATTCTTCTGTAGATGCATACCATCAATGGCATGGCGTATCGCCAACTCCTTCCAGTATGGCAAATACTTGAAGAAGATAGACATCTTCTTGAATGGCACGTCGACGACTTCTGTAGTTTCATCCTGCTTATTCCTCCTTTTCTTTTCGGCACTGGGTGCTGACTTCTTCCTAGGCATGAACGTGACATTCTGGCACATTTCACACATTGCTTGTCCAGTTACCGATTGAGGAGCCTTATCTTTCTCATTGGTGCCATCAAATCTTTCCTTAATCTTTCGGTATTTGTGCGTACTCATTAAGAAGCGTTAGTGGCGCATGTACACTGTCTTCATAGATCCCGTAAGATACACAGATGTTGTTTTATACACACATACAACGCATGTCGTCTTTCCTTTTATTTGTCCAAGTAGGGCAAATAGAGCGGGATAATCATTGATGGTAACAAAAGTAATTGCCCTTAGTGTGAAGTGCTCCTGCGGGTACTCATCCCACATCCTAACCCCCTCATTCCTTAATGTCTGCATATCTTCAAGCAACGGCTCAAGAAAAATATCTATGTCAATGCCTGGTTGCTTCAGGCCTTGTATGAGAATGGTTAGCAGAAGGCACTTCCGCTTGTGACATAGCCATGGTGGAAGGTTGAATATGGTCAGCAACACTGGCCATGTGTTGTGCGTGCTGCTTCTTTCACCAAATGGATTCATCCCGTCGGTGCTCAACGCGAACCGTACATTCCTTTTTTCGTTTCCAAAGAGTACATGATTGGCATCAAAAGTCTTCCACTGGCGAGCATCATTCTTTAAGGGCTGATCGTCATGCCATGTCATTAGTTTAGCGGTGTTCGGATTTGAGAACAAACAGTTCAAGCGGTCGACCATTGGTAGGTACCACATCACCAAGGTAGGAATTTTGCATTGACCCGTTTCAGTACCTATACATGTATCATCCTCTGCTTGACAATCTGCACTTTTCTTTGCTGCCCTCTTCCTCTTGTTCCCGACTGTGGATCCGACACCGTCCTCACTAAAATTAGCATTACTTTTGTAACGACTAGCTTCACAATTTGGGCACTTAGTCAATGCCGCATAGTCACCACAGTATAGTATGCAGTGGTTTGGAAAAGCGTGTATTCTTTGCACACACATTTTCAATGGATTGATAAGCTTCTTCGCTTCATTTGTGTTTTTGGGAACAAAGTTTGGCTTCGGAATCAATTGACCAAGAAGAATAAGCAGATCGTTGAAACTATTATCTGACCAGCCAAACTTAGCTTTGAGGATAAGAAGATGAAGCATGAAACGCAAGACTATCCAGTCCTTCCCACAACCATCATACATACGGTCCTTTGCGGCCTTCTTGAGTGTCTCGAAGTGCTCTAATCCTTTAGCACTGCCTAGCAACACTTCCGGTTCAATATGGCGCAACATTTCCTCCATATCGATATCATGTTCCTCTTCTTCTTGAGCATGCAAATCATCATTGACACCTGCGTGGTCACCATTTTCATTTTCAAGATCGCCATTTTGCATCATACCATTGCTTTGTCCTCTCACTGTGAGCGTGCTCTTTTCCGGCATCAACAAATTTCGATACTCCCGACATGAAAGAATTTGAATGTCTCTTTATGTCGTACATCCATGCCCTGTCCATCTTGAAGCTCCCTATGACAATAAATGTAATATTAAATAAAACTCCATTAATCGCTAATGTAATTTATGTTGACAACAATTATAGTATGGAAAAGTTTCTAAATTTTATTAACAACTAAAGGCAAGCTCTCAGTTGTAGATCAATTGAGCTCCCTATGGTAATAAATGTAATATTAAATAAAACTCAATTAATCTCTAATGTAATTTATTTTGACAATAATTATAGTATGGAAAATTTTTTAAATTTTATTAACGATGAAAGGCAAGCTCTTAGTGGTAGATCAATTGAGCTCCATATGGTAATAAATGTAATATTAAATAAAACTCAATTAATCTCTAATGTAATTTATTTTGACAACAATTATATCATGGAAAATTTTCTAAATTTATTAACAATGAAAGGCAAGCTCTTAGTGGTAGATCAATTGAGCTCCCTATGGTAATAAATGTAATATTAAATAAAACTCAATTAATCTCTAATGTAATTTATTTTGACAACAATTATATTATGAAAATTTTTCTAAATTTTGTTAACAATGAAAGGCAAGCTCTTAGTGGTAGATCAATTGAGCTCCCTATGGTAATAAATGTAATATTAAATAAAACTCAATTAATCTCTAATGTAATTTATTTTGACAACAATTATATTATGAAAAAATTTCTAAAGTTTATCGTACTCTTATTGAAAGACAAGCTCAACTAAATCTCCTAGTTGTAGATGAAAAAACAAACTCTTATTAATAAAACCAAGCTCATACTCTTTCTCTCTCCTATTTTTTCTAGATCAAGATCTAGATGATTTTCAAGCTCCTATTTGAGGAATATGCTAGGTAAAACTTGTAACTAGTTGTTCAATCATGTCTACCTAATCATTCAAGAAAGGATGGAAACAAATTCCTAATCTGTTAGGTGGACCGCTAGCACAGATGTCAGCGGTGCTGGCGGGCTCTTCCTCAGTGGGCCCTCTTGGCTGTGTGCTGGCGGCCGGGAACTTCGCCCGCTAGCACGGTAAAAGGGTGGTGCGAGCATAAATTGTTTCTGGCCTAGTGAGAGCGATGGACTACCAAACTCAAGAAAAATGCTCGCCGGTCCTTACAGGCTTTTTAGTGGTAGAGGTAAACCCGCATGTGACCTTACAGGCATTTTAGTGATAGAGATTATAGGTGCAAAGTCTGTATACATACAAAGGCAAGGAGTTCCTAGCATTGGTTACTAGAAAACACTAAATGAGGGAGATCCTTCAAAACATCTACAAAAGCCTAGGGAGAGCACAAGGCCAATCGCCCCCCTCTCCCCCCCCCCCTCCTCCTGAGCCACTCCCCTCGGGCAACACAGGAAGCGACCGCCGCCGCAGCAAAAAGAGCGCCGCTGCCCAGCCTCCTCTGCCCGTCGCCGTCGCTGTGGGTGGCACCGGCGGCAGCGGTAGGCTCCCGATCCACAGCAGTATCTGTTCTTTCCCCTCCTCCCTCTTCATTCTCCTCGTTTTGCTATATCCCACCTTCATATCCAGATCGGGCCCGCCCCCTTCTTCCTCCACAGTGGCGGAGCCAGCAATGAAGTATGAGGGGGACACATAATCCAAATACACACGCGGTAAGAAAATTTTCAATAAACATGTTATCATATAATTTCAAATCCAACAATTTTGCCATAAACAAAATCTAATTATAAGCATATGATTTTACGAGGTGATTCATCTTATTTATCTTATGGCTTGATTGCTGATTGCCTGATGGAGCGATAGAGGCTCGCGGCTCGAGCAATTAGATATTTATAGACATCTCAGGCAATCGGACGGTCAGGCGCTTAAGATTGGACGCTCATCTCTCTTGCGGCCGATGATCTAGATATGAATGACGGGCTATTCACTTCATGCGTTTGGATGAGGTTGACTTAGAGGCAACGAGGAGACGTGGAGAATTTGGGGGAAGGCGAGGAAGTACGGCCGCTCGACAAAAGGATGAACTCAATGTGCAACGTGCTAGATACTCGTTGGATCAACGCAACCATAGAAGGCAAAATGTTAGATTGATCAAATTATTGAAAGGTAAAAACCAAAGATGCTCATCAGTCATTAGCCCCATCGGCCAAGCCACTTGAACAGCCCAATAGCTCATTAGCAACTTAATTTGGTCTAGGGTTAAATATACTGTAATAAAAGAAGTTCAATTTTTTTGTCACGTTGGGAGGGGCCATGGCCCCTGCTGGCCACTCCCTAGCTCTGCCACTGCGCCCAAGCCCATCGGGTTTTGGCTCTCTTCAGGTGGCGCAAGTGTTCTTGTGGCCTACACCCCCGGCATCTTCGATTTTTCTCCAGCAGCGGGAGGCACCTGCCATTGTTCCCGTCCAATCACTATTCCAGCCCCTGTCGTGCCCTCGTTCGTGGGTGCCTTCGAATCTGAGGTGAGTTCATCCTCGCGCTTATTGTAGCTTACCCTCGGTGCCACGGCCTCCTCTGTTGGGTCGTTAGCTGGGGCCCTTTCGCCATGCTCAGCCTCGCTCCCCACTTCACATGTGTTTGGCCTTCGGCAGGGGTCAGCTGCGATCTGTTGTGGCGTCAGTGGACTCTGGGATTTCTTGCTGCTCTTCTTCGGATTGGGCAGCTCGAGGTCGTCCCATCAGTTAGCTGTGCAGCAAAAGCATCACGCTCGGTGCACGGGGAGATGCCCCATCTCCGCATTGCTCTTGGTGTCGCTTGTGTGCTACCTAGCATGGGCCTCTGCCAACCTCTCTTGGGCAACTGTGCAGCGAGAGTGCCGCACCCGGCGCGTGGGGAAGTGTTTCCCCTCTGCACAGCCAATGCTTTGAGGTTGACCAATGCTGACACCCTCGTGCTGTCGCGATGATTCGGCATGTATCTTTCTACAAGTTCCTGCTTCGTCTCATCCTCATTGCTTGGTTGCTTGTGACCGCCACTACGTCAGAATATCATATTAGTGACAGCTCTAGAACAAAATTAGTGAATGCAAAAATTTGCGTCACTAAATTTTCATCACTAATCTTATATTAGTGACGCATTTTTCTTCCGTGTCACTGATTTCGGTGTCTCCTTTGTTGATTTTTTACGTAGTGCGCTAACATCAATGGTCCTTCCTCCTCTGGGGCTTCCTTCCCCCGGAGGGCGTTGAAAGGTGTTTCACTATCGGAAACTGATTGTTTATCGTGTGTCCAAAACTTTGCCGTGTGCAAAAAATCGGGCACACAACAAACAACCTCTGTGCCGTGTGCTAAATTAAAAACACACGTTAAAGAGAAAGCACACGGCAAAATGAGTCTTTGCCTTGTGCTGTAGGACAAACACACAGCAAAAAAATTGTTTGCCGTGTGTCGCCGTGTGCCTGGTTCCAACACATGGTAATAATTAAACACGTGTTGGAACCGGTCAACGACCGTTAGGAGGAGGGCTGGCCGTTAGTATTTGCCGTGAGCCTAGCAGCGGCACACGGCAAAGTAGGATGTTTGCCGTGTGCCTTCTAGCAGCACACGATAAAGTAGTGTTTTTGCCGTGTGCCTGCTAGCAGCACACGGCAAAAGCGTGGCTTTGCCGTGTGCCAATGGTAGGCACACGACAAAAAAACAAAAAAAAACAACTTCTGCCCTTCAAATTTTTTCTCCACTCCACATACATTGCTTAGTACTCCATGTTCCAATTTGGTACATTTCTCGAACTATTTGCTATATTAAACAAATTTATTGCATTCATTGGATTTTTTTGTATAAGTCAAATTTGAACTGTAAGTGCATGAAATAATAGAATAAAGTGAGTGAAAAAATTATATTCATGATAGTGAGTCCTGTGTAAGGCCTTATCCAGTAGTTCAAACAAAATTTCAAAAATTATGTTCATGAAATATTACCACAAACGTGGAGCCGAATAGTTTTTAAATTCTATAAAATTCAAACAAAGTCTGAAAATCATGAGATTTGTCAATATCTCATGCTATCATATGTGAAGTCTGTGATAAAAATTTGAGAAGGTTTCGCATATTTTGTCACGTACGATGCTTGTAAACTGAAGCTTACCCGAAGAAGATCCATATAGAAGAGAAAGATGTGGTTAGGTTTCATGACGCAATAACCTTTAAATTTGAGTTTGACTTCTAAACTTTTTACTATAGGCAATAGACAACATAAATTGCTTTATGTTAAATTTTGGTATGTTTCGGATGTGTTTGATATTTTTAATGTATCAACTGCAATTATACTATTTTAATTGATATAAATTGAATTTGATCTATAAGTACATAAAATAATAGAATAGAGTTAGTGCAAAAATTATATTCAAGTTATTGAGTCCATTGTAAGGCCTTTACCTTAATTTTTAAAAGAAATTTCGAATATCGTGTTCATAAAATAATGCGAAAGGAAGTTTTATTTTCATAAAATAATGGTTGGGACGTTCGGATGTCTGAACGTGCTCTTTGCCCTGTGCCTGGAACCCGGCACATGACAAAGTCACAGCCTTTCCGTGTGCCTTGGATCTGGGCACACAACAAAGTCATGTTTTTGACTTAGCCGCCGGGCCGACGGCCCTCGCTCACTCACTCACTCACTCACCACTCACACACGCTCTCCCCACCACCGCCAGCCTCCCCACTGCCGCCCCGCACCCGCCCGGACGCCCCACCGCCGCCCCGCGCTCGGCCGCCGCACCGCCGCCTCGCACCCAGCCGCCCCACACTACTATAATAAATGATTTACTACGACCTTTTGAAATACCTCCAAGGCGAGCAGGAATTTCAACCGCCTCGGTTAATGGTATCGATTAACCGAGACAGTCATTTCTTATTAACCAAGGCGGTTAAATAACCCGCCTCGCAAAACCGATTAACCGAGGCGGTCACCATTAAAATAACCACCTCGGTTAATAGTCCTATTTTTGGAAGCGGGCCTCTTATAAAGGTCCATCTCGGTTAATAGACAAGGCCTAGATGAGACCCATATGAGCCAAGTTGCAGAGAAGGAAAACCCTAACTCTCCCTCCCCTCCCTCTACCACCCGCATCTCTTCCTCCCCTCCCAAGCCGCACAGACTCTCTCTCTCTCCATACTTGGCCGCCGCCTCCCCTCTCGCTCTGGCAGCTGCGCGGGGTCTGCCGCACCGCCCTTCTCCCCTACCACTCCGGCCGCCGCGTAGGGCTCGCTCCACCACCATCCTCCCCTCCCGCTAGGGATCTGGCAAGGAGGAACCCGGATCCGGTGAGTAGCAGCTTGAGCAGCGTGAGGACGTCGGCGCAGGCACGGCGGCGCGGGCGAGGGTGAGGCGTGGGCAAGGGCGAGGCGCCCGCGAGGTCGAGGCCGAGGCGCGGGGATGGCGGCGGCGCACGGTGGGGCGAGGCACGGGAGACGCACGGTCGAGCGAGGCTCGGGCTGCGTCAGCACGTTCGAGGCCGAGGCTCGGGCAGCTGCGGCGCACCGCCGGGCGAGGCTCGGGCTGCGGCGGCGCGGTCGAGGCCAAGGCTCGGGCGGCTGCGGCGGCGCACGGTCGGGCGAGGCTCGGGCGGCTGCGGCGGCGCATGGCCGGGTGAGGCTCGGGCTGCAACGGCGTGGTCGAGGCTGAGGCTCGAACGGCCGCCGCGGCGCACGGCTGGGCCAGGCTCGGGCTGCGGATTTGCAGCGCACGACGACAACGCTCTGTGACGGTGCAGAGAGCTACAGCAGATCCACGGTGCACTGCGGCGGCGTGGGGAGCCGCAGCAGCGGCGTGGGGAGCCGCAGCAGCGGCTGCACCCCAGTGATGGGCTCAGCGGGCTCGTCAAGGGCTTTTTCTCTTTTTTTGTTTTTTTAATTGATTAATTGAGGTGGGCAACAAACTGTCTTGGTAAATAGGTCATTTACCGTGACATTGCGTTCGAGATGGTTGCGAAAAATGCCTTGATTAAGCGTTTTTTCCCGCCTCGATAAATGATTTTTGTAGTAGAGCCACCGCCGCGCGCCGGCCTGGCCGGCCTCCGCCCCACGCCGGCCCGGCCGCCCCGCCCCGCTCCACCCTCGCCCCTTCCTTTGCCGTGAGAAGGAGGAGCGGGCAGGAGGAGGAGGGGGGGGAGGGGGAGGAGGAGGAGGGAGGGGAGGGTGAGGGGGAGGGGGAGGAGGAGGATGAGGAGGGAGGGGAGGGTGAGGGGGAGGGGAGAAGGAGGAGGTGGACGCGCCGCCGTTGCCCCGGCGGTCTCGTTGGCCCCCGTCTCGTCGCCGTCTAGTTACTAGGTGAGCACATGCAAAATGCCCCTCTTTTTGTATCATGTTTGTAGATCACGTAACCTAGTTAGGCGTCCCCGTTCAAAAGAGATATTGTTGGAAATATGCAGATCTTTGCATATGTATGGCCGTATCTATTTCAAATTGTCCACCTTTTTTGGACAACCCAAGGATGTGTAGATGGGTTTAGTTTTTATGGTCTGCTCTGATTCGAGACAGAATTTCAGCATCGCCTTCCTGTTGTTCTTCGGATACACAATCTCCTTGCCAGGACGTGTATTTGGAGAATAGCGGGGAGGTGCTGCCGAAGTTCTGCGTCGGCGAGGGGTAGAGCATGGAAAATAACCGCATGTACACATCCTCGAGTGGGATTAGGACCTATCTTCACCCATTATAGCATGATAGACATCGTGTAGATGCAATTGATTTTTATATCACCCACTCATATGTTAAAGGATGGATGACCATGAATGGATGTACACGGGCTGGTGGGGTAAGCGTGATTGGACCAATGAATTCATTTATAAGGTCGTTGAATTCTTGAAAAAAGCATTTGACAAAGGACAGAGTAAAGTGATGTGTCTCTGCAGCAAGTGTGAAAACAAGATATATTTCAATCAAAGTTGAACATGGGTAAACACATTTGCTCCTATGGGTTTGTGGCAAACTATACCCGGTGGATCTGCTATGGTGAAGCCCATCGTGCGAGAGATGAGGCCGTGAGACAACGCATCAAGGATTATGATGCTGATGCCAGGTGCGGAGACATGTTAGATGACTTTCATCAAGCACACTTCGATGAAGGACCTAGTCATGTTAGGGAGGATCCGCCAGAGCCAACCGCAAAGGCCTATTACAAAATGTTGTCTTCGGCACAAAAACCATTGCACGAGCATACCGGTGTTTCTCAACTGGATGCCATCGGACGCATAATGGACCTAAAGTCTCAGCTTGGCATCAGTCGAGAAGGCTTTGATAATATGTTGACAGTTTTTGGCAGCCTGCTTCTGGGTGATCACAATCTGCCACACAACATGTATGAGGCACACAAACTCCTTCGTGCACTTAAGATGCCATACTAGCATATACATGCTTGTCCGAAGGGATACATCTTGTTTAGGAAAGAACATGCGGATGCAAAGTAATGTCCTAAATGTGAGTTCTCTAGGTACCTGGAGATAGCCTCTGGTGATGGTCAAAAGAGGCAGCTCGAAACCGTCGTGAAAATCCTACGGTACCTTCCATTCATACCGAGGATCCAACGGCTTTACATGACTGAGGAATCTGCGAAACAGATGACATGGCACAAAGAAGGCAAACGATACGCATGGACATATTTTGTCAGGCAGCATCCTCAGGAAGATGAGGAGGCTCGTAATGTACGTGTTACGCTAGCGACAGATGGGTTCAATCCTTATGGAATGTCGTCTGCCCCATACACTTGTTGGCCCATGTTCGTTATCCCCTCAATCTCCCTCCCGACGTCTTCTTTCAATGACAGAACATATTCTTGTCGTTGATTATTCCCGGATACCCGGGGGATAATATGAGTGTGTACATGAAGCCTCTGATTGATGAATTGCTCCTTGCTTGGAATGAAGGGGTATGGACATACGACCGAGCTACAAAGACAAACTTCAAAATGCGAGTGTGGTATATGTACTCCCTGCATGACCATTTGGCGTATGGGCTATTAGCGGCTGGTGTGTCCACGGGAAGTTCCCATGCCCAGTATGCAAGTCAACTATCAAGTTCTTCTGGTTGACGAAGGGTGGCAATTATTGTTCATTCGACAAACACCGACAATTTCTCCCTATTGACCATCCCTTCAGATGAGACATAAAGAACTTTGCAAAAGGTGTCGTGGTTGAAGACCCCCCACCGCAGATGTTGACAAGTGCCACGCTTTGTGAGCAGTTAGACGCGCTCAAACCAAATAAAGAAGGTGTTGGTTTTGTGGGATATGATGAGGAACACGCCTGGACTCAGAAGCCGGGCTTGTGGAGGCTCCACTACATGGATGGCATTCTTCTTCCACATAACATTGATATGATGCACACTGAAAAGAATATCACCAAGGCAACCTGGGGTACAGTCATGGACATTCCTGATAAGACAAAGGATAACATTAAGCCTATAGTGGATAAAGCTAGGATATGCAATAGGCCAAAGTTTGACATTTCACCTCCCAAAGGCACGAGATGCAAAAAGCCGCCAATCGATTTCGTCCTGAAGAGGAACCAAAGTAGCGAAGTACTACAATGGTTCCAAACTTTAATGTTCCCCAATGGATATGCAGCGAATCTGAGGGGGTGAACTTAGATACTATGCGAATCAATGGGCTCAAGAGTCATGACTACCACATATGGATTGAGTGGCTTCTTACAGTGATGGTTCGAGGCTATTTCCCTAACCATGTGTAGCTAGTGCTAGCAGAGTTAAGCAATTTCTTCCGTATCCTTTTTGCTAAGGAGTTATCTCGGACTGTGGTTGCAAAAATGGAAAAATTGGCTCCTATGTTGCTTTGTAAGTTGGAGAAGATCTTTCCACCTGGCTTTTTCAATCCGATGCAACATATGATTGTGCACCTCCCGTATGAGACACGATTGGGGGGCCTGTGCATGGTCGTTGGTGCTATTCAATTTGAGAGACAAGAAAAGGTTTTTCGAACCAAATGTAAGAACAAGTGCAAAATCGAAGCTTCCATGAAAGAGGCACACTGTACTGAGGAGGTGTCAAACTTCACGACAAAATACTATGCTGACACCGTTCCTAATGTGCATAATCCACCCCCTCATTACAGTGCCAATGAAAATGAATCGAACATCAGCCTCTTCGGAGGGAAACTCGGTAGTGCAAGTTTTGCGACTCCTAAGAACTTGCAACATGCAGAGTTCCGCACTATCATGATGTATGTGTTGGCCAACCTTTCCGAAGTGAAGCCGTACATTCAATAAGTTCTCAAGAAACTAGTTCTCGATTATTTCTAGCGTATGGTCACTATTCTGCATGTAACCCCCCTCGATCTTCTTTTCGTACGTACAGAGAATTTACTCAACAATTCTGGCGGGGAAATAGGGCACCGATCCCGCAGCAAGTTGATACCCTTCTTAAAAAGGGTGCGGGACGTGGATCGCCCGATTCAATTTCTTGGTTCAAAGAGAAGGTACGGTCATTCTGGAGCTCGTACTTTTTGTTTGACACTACAAGTTCCTCGTACGTGCCAATAATATAACGAACTATCATGCTTCTACTTGCAGGGCCTAAATGATGTATCCATGAGTCCTGAGTTGAGACAGGTTGCCAATGGATGTGCCTATAGGGTCATGTCATACTCCGGCTATGACGTGAATGGATATCGCTTTCACACAAAAAGCCACGATCAGAGTCGGCCCAATCGGAGAACCACAAATTCCAGAGTTTGTATGACAAACCAAGATGGGGCCGAGTATTATGGAATAATTGAAGAAATATACAAACTCACGTTTCATGGTTGCAAACCTCTTAAGCCTGTCGTATTCAAATGCCATTGGTTTGATCCTAACAAAGTGTGACGGACCCCTAATCTTGGACTAGTCAAAATTCATCAGTCATCTGTCTATTCAGGAGACGATGTCTATATTGTGGATCAACAAGCCACACAAGTTTATTATCTCTCATACCCGTGCAAAACCGAAGATCATATTAAGGGTTGGGACGTTGTGTACAAGGTATCACCACACGGTAAACTACATGTCCCAATTAATGAAGATTACAATATAGACCCAAACACATATGATGGAGAGTTCTTTCAAGAAGATGGGCTACAAGGGTGTTTTTAGATAGACTTAACCAGAGCGATCGGAATGGAAGTAGAGGATAATGAAACGGTTGATGACGAGGGTGATGAAACGGTAGATGACGAGGACATTGGAGATGAGGTTCATAATGCGGAGAACTTACTATTACTTGAAAAAATACAATTAGGGCTTGATGAAGATGACATTCCTTCGTCGGAGCACATGCCTGACTTTGATCTCGACATGCGTGATAGTGATGATGAGACTTATGATCCAGCTAATCCCGATCAAGATGATTAATTCTAATACATGTATGATCCGTACTAATTGAATTATAAATTCTAATCATATCCTTTTATTTTGCTTCTGTTTCTAATTATGTTTTGTTTACACGTGCTGAATTGTTTACTATTTTTAATTGCAGGTGATTGAACAAAGATGGTGGGCGGCGGATTAGCGCAAAAATGCGTGTCTACTTTCAGAAGAATGGTGCTAAGTTCCGATGAAGCTGAGGGGTCCATCGCTAGGGGTACGTGAGGCAAGGGTCGAGGGAAGGGTGGCCCCATGGGTGGAGGGAAGGGTGGCAAGGGTTGAGCGACTCGGTCTGTATAGCCGCCTTCGCCTTAGGAGTTGGATGAGGAGGAGGAGGAGGAGCAGGAGCAGCAGGAGCAGCAAGAGGAGTAGGAGGAGCAGGAGGATGAGGAGGAGGGGGAGGAGGAGGGGGAGGAGGACACGACAGGGGGTACGCCAGCCGCTATCTGGTTGCGAGGTCTCTCGCAACTCCGGACAGGCCGATACCTCTTGTCGGACGCCCGGTGATTTGACCATGTGTGCCAATGTAAGTAATTTTATATGTTATCACTACTTTTTCATTTCATAACTTGAAAATCACAATAGAAACTAATATTTTATCTTAATCACTTTTGGCAGGAGTTGGAAAGTAGTCACCCTAGGTGTTCACAAACGCAAGGTCAATGGTATCCTGGGTCTTTTGTGCAGGGAGCACTTTCCAGGCCAAGTCCACATTGGTGGAAGGTACGAGCTGGCCTGGACGTGGGAGCACTACCGTGCCACCCCCGATCAAATCGATCGGGGAGACAGGTGCTTCGCCAACAAGGCGGAGCAAGTGGTGGTAAAGTTGTGGGTAAGTCTTCCTCGCACTACACTGCTCAATACATTGCATTCATTGGACATATTTCTAATAATGACTTGATACTTCATGTTTATATGCAGGATTTCTACAGGTGTGAGCCTGGGCACGAGGAGGCGGCAAAGGTTGTGGCTCATAATCGATGCGTTAAGCTGGTGAAGGATATGCATTACAAGGTGCAAGTCCAGTGTGTCGTAAACTACGGCGATATGTTCCTTCACCAGAAGATCAAAAAAAAAGAGGCAAGAAATTTGAAGCTGACCTAAGTACATCGCTTAATTTGATCTTCTTACATGTCAGCCACTTGATCACGTGTAGGTGCCTGCGTGGTGGTGCCGTAATGATTTCCAGTGCTGGGAACGCATAGTGGACAAGTGGTTCACACCCGTGTGGGAGGAGAAGCACAACGCTGGCCGAGAGCGGCGTTTGCTGATGCCAGTTCCAGCATACCATCAAGGCAGCCTTAGCAACGAGGAGTACATGGCTAGATGGGTATGCAGATCATTTCTTTATTCTAACACTTAATTCTGCATAATTTGTAATTAACTTGCTATTTTTTGGCAGTCCCAGGCACATGGAGGTGCTAAATGCCCCAAATTTGTCAGATGGGCTTTGGCCCACAAGAGAAAGGACTGAGGTCACATACAACCCAGAAGACCCACCCTTGGCATACAGCAACCCCTCCGTCTACACCCGCATCAATGCATACACAGAGGCGGGAAGGCAGGTCCATGGGCCAGAGTGGCATCCGAGCGCCCACCCTCTTGATGGCGAGATCATCATGAGGGTTGGAGGAGGCAAGAAGTATGGCCGGTACTATATAGGCGACGACACTCTAGACACGGCCAGTACTCCCACTCTCGCCCAGGTTCGAGCAAGGAGCACGAGCAGTAGCCTGGTCATACGCGCACGGCTATCCACGGCATAGCAACAAGTGCACGAACTTCAGGTTATTTCTGATTTTTTCATCATTCATTCAATTTCTACATATATTTGCTTTTCATTGTAACATTGGGATGAGAAATTGTAGGCCCAGCTGACGGAGCAAGCGGCGGCATACGAGGCGAAGCTGGCCGAAGAGAGGAGGCAACGGGAGGAGTGGGAGGCAAGGTAGCATGCCAAGATGACCAACCTGTTTAGTTACATTCGAGGCCTTTCTGTTCAGATGGGTCAACCTCCACCGCCACCGATGATGTTACCTCTGGCTCCGGCTCCTGGCACTCCTCATGTGAGCCACTTGACAATCTTGTAGATTCATTTCAAGTATTAGAGACTTAGAGAACGTACAAACTTACAGTCACTTAGAGACTTCGATGAAATTTTGAAGGTTTTAGATTATAACTTAAAGAACTAGATTGTTATATCACATGCAATATATTCTCCTTTCTGTAGAATCAATCGATCGCGGCATCGAATATGCCAGAGGCGTCCCCGGGTATCTCACCGACGTTCCCGGCACAACAGTTGTTCCCATCTTCGTTCGGCCCACCGCCGTTCAACCCACCTCAGTGACGTTGAGTTTCTTGTTTTGAACTTATTATGAACTTGTGATACTTGTTGTGAACTTGTGGACGACAGGATGCTTGTTGTGAACTTATGAAACTTGTGGTTTTATGTATATCTAGTGCTTGCGATGCTTGTTATGACATATTAATGATATCTGTTATGTTTGTTTGAGTGGGGATCATTATACGTGAAAAAACAAAAAAAAATAGAAAATGTTTGGCCACTTTGCCATGTGCAATGACCACGGCACACGGCAAAGTGGCCATTTCTGCCATTCTGGACATCTCTTTGCCGTGTGCTATAGTGGGCACACGGCAAAGTAAATATTCTTTGTAGTGTGCCAGGAAGCCAGCACATGGCAAAGATTGAATGTTGGTCGTGTGCCTTGGTGAAGGCACATGGCAAAGAGACCATTCTTTATCGTGTGCCATCAGTGCAACACACGGCAAAGTTTGAATCTTTGCCGTGTACCGGACGGAGCGGCACACGGCAAAGCACCACCGTTAGCATGCTGGCGCTGTCCGTCGCTTTTTTTTTTTTGCCGTGCGTCCGCTAGAACACATGGCAAAGTGCCGTGTGCCCGATAAAAAGGCTCACGGCAAAGTCGGCTTTACCGTCAGGGCTTTGCCGTCGGCCACGCACAGTAAAGTCTTTGCCGTGTGTAAAAGGAGCTTTGCCGTGTGCCTGTGTACCTGAATCCCGTAGTGTTTCATGGTGTGGCAACTAGCGCAGCCTGACTCTCGATGGCTTATTGCGGGCGGTCTTGATCAACCACGGGGTTCAACATTCAACAGGTGAGCTGGTCGCACGGCAGAGAACTGCGGGCTGATTTTCTTCGATGCTGGATGCTCGTTTGTAAAGTGGTTGAGTTTGTGTCCGATGAGTACTGGCGACTGTTATTTCCTTGCTTGCTTGAAGTCGGGTTAGCGAGACCTTAGATCCTTCCTTGGATCTCCTTGTTCTCTGTGACAAGAGTGGCGACCAGACGGCCGGGCGATGGATTAGTTCCATGCCATGGTTAGATGAAGGCTAGCGGTGATTTCTACTTTTGGGCAGTACAAATTCATCAAGCAGGGCAAGCAGCGATGGTACAAAACTGATGTTCAGCTGGTGGCCTGTTGCTCCTCTTATCACTATGTGTTCTTTCCTTTTTATCTTTGTTATGCCTGTATGCTGCGAATTGTAATCCGTTGTGGCTCCCAATCCCTTCTCTCACTTGTATCCTGATCACCAACTCCTGTAGTTAGGATTGGTTGCTTGACCTTGTAACTTCCATTTGAAGAAATGAAATGTTCGGGTGGCTGTCTTAGCTCCCCGTTGACTCTTCAAAAAACAAGGGCAATAGGCCTGTGCGGCTGCAACCAGATGGCCCAAAGGGCCCGGCCAATCATATCATTCTAACACTTTGTTAGTACCTACTGAAGCGCCCATTTTTTTTCTTACCAAAGTATTTTACTGGAAGCGATTCAGTAGTCCAGCTCTCCCTTATCAAGAATAAAATAGTCCAACTCTCGGTTTAGTAATCTGATCAATTTTACCAGCAAAGCAGCTATCGGTTTTCTAGATGTCGTAATTTTGAAGAAAGGTGAAACTGCAAAAATTACTTTATTACTTTTTGAAACTGAGGACAAAACTCCAAGCCGATGCACAGCTTGTTACATACCGCCGAGAGCAGTTGTACTTGCAATGATTTGAGAATCAGACTATCAGATACTATTGAACAGTATTAAACCATTAGTTTCCGGCCGGGCGTCTTCTTCGGTGCCACGGCCTCAATAGCAGTACCCAGAGGCCACGCGGCTTCAATGTAGTATTCTCCATGCTTCACTTTGTCTACAAATGTGATCTTCTTCGTTGGCTGCAGACCTGCAGTGATGCACCAGCTGGTATATGAGTCGAACGATGTCTGAAGTTCAGGTTGCTCTGAACACTAGTCAGAAAACATCAGAAAACTTTCTTGCTGCCTCGACAAAATGTTGTCAAAAATCGACGCAACTTACCGAATCCGTCAACGAGCAGTGTGTACGTGTAAGTAAGATCCATGCACAAGTACTGCACATCCATGTCACCAATGTCCGGATAGGTATCTTTTGCTTTCTTCACGTCCAATTGACATGCCTTCTTTGCAGCAGCCATGAACGCGGCAGGAGCGGCCTTCGCGCTGGGAGCTTCCCTGTCTATGAACCCAACCTTTCAAGTAAAGAGAAGAAATTCAGTTCGTGCAACTTGCAGATCGACCCCCAAATTAATTTGAGGCATCAGTTTTTTAGCAAAATGGGAAAAAAAAGGTTGAGGCATCAGGTGTTGTGACTACATGTGAGGCAAGGTAGTGGAAGCTCGATGTGGCATAGATGTTGCTTTGGCCAGCACCGCCTCCCCCGTTCCACACGCCGTCAAATGTGCAGTTCTTTGTGTGGCATGGTGCATTCAACTTCAGTGCCTTGGTTATCTCTTCCCTGCACTTCTCGTATACTGCCCCTTTCGGACTAGCAGCAGCATCATATTGGTGCCCATTATAGGTGTATTTACCTTCACAAAATATTTTAAGGATCGGATCTTAAAATGCCTGAAAAAATTATGCTTTCAAAAAAAAACAAGCAAGTTTGTGACTTGGGTATTGTCGTCAGCATGCGTACCAGTAAATCCGCGCAGCATGCAGAAGCTGAATGGCCCATTCTTTGACTTCAGAATCTCTGCTCGTGCTGCGAAAGCACCATAGCGCAAGTAACTGCATGAACAAGCAGTAAGGTCATGGCTGATCACTCTCTTACTAATTAGAAAGGGTAATGTTCTACATGTTTTTTTCCCTCGTTTAGTTTATTACTAGGATAGATTCAAACCTGTGAACATAGACATTGTAGTCCTTTCCTTTGAAGTACTCTTTTGTAATGTAGGGATCCTCTCCATTGGCCACCGCGGGGGCTCTAGCAGCAGCACTTGCAGAGATAGCATACGCCATTTGCACAGATCCGCCACCCATGTCGATCACGCCTACCGTCTCGGAGTAGTCCTCTCCCAATTTATCCAGCAAATAATTTAATGCAACCTACATCTCATGGAATATATGCACGTTAAGGTCAATGGATACCGAGTATAGATGAATTTCATATAATGTTGTTGTGTGTCACTGCCAGCTAGCTCATAACCACAGATAAGATCCTTCTTGAGATCCCTCAAGAACATTGATCCAGTTGGGCTTGTACTGGAATTTGCTCTTCTTGTGGACAAGATCTCTGACCTGTGTTAACGATAAAAAATTTTAATCAGGAAATGTTCTTTCTGTCCAATTAGTATCACGGATTACACGCACTATCATGTGTGCCAAGACAAGGCTGGAGAGTAGGATGGGACTAATACCGCGTCAAGAATTTGCTCTGCCTGTCGATTTCCAATAAGGCGCAATCCTGCAGTCGCCTGCAAGTTTGATTGGCATAAGAAGTCAAATTTATTTCGAAATGAGATTCTAGTATAATAATAGCAAATTTGTTCGCATACTCCTAGCTTAAGAGGTGTTGTTTTCGTAAGGCGTGAAGGGACAACGCTCTTGGCCTTGTCAAGGAGAGGTAGTATGGAGTTTGCAGCCTCTTGGGGTTGTCCAGCATACGAGCTCAGCCCGGGCTTCACCTGCACCATACCAACAGCCATTGATCATGGGCAATCACATTGTTCTACAGATCAACATCGTATAACAGCAAAGCCTGTCGTTAAAAAGCTATAACAACCGAAAGCTGGATGAGGTCATTTCCAAACTTTCCAGGCCAGAGCATTTGGCCCCCGTAGATCACTAGACGACGACCATACTTTTGTTCGTTTCCTTTTCTTTTTGTTTGCGAGGAACACTTTTCCAATTGCTAACTACTGCTTATAAGTTTTAGAACTTCCACATCCGGATTCAAGACGATCCTATTTTTGTATGATCTAGTGACCATGGTATAGAATTGTCTTACCTTGGCGAAGAACTCGATGTCATCGCCGATCGGGGCAAGGTCCATCTGCCTGTCGAACCTGAAGACGTGCAGCCGGCTCCCCGTGCTGCCGGCGTCGAAGATGACGGCGTAACCTCCCGGGCCCAGCCGGCGCGTTCTTCCCGGCCGCTGGCCCCTCGGCGACACCGGCCTTCCGACCAAGCACGGCGGCGGCATCGGCATGGGCCACGGTGGGGTTCGAGGAGACCAGCTGCAAGAGGAGAACCAGCACTGACATGGCGACGACGCGAGCCATGGCTACCTAGCCCTGCTGCTGCCTGATGCAGCTAGCTCGCGCCAGTTGGTGCTCGCTCCACTACTCACCGGCCGGCACTGGATACGGGAGTCACTAGCTATGCTCGATTCCACACGCAAGGGGCTGTTTTTATAGAGCTGAAAAAGGAGACTTCTTCACAAGAGCACCTCAGCAGGTATGGTTGGTGTTAAGACAAGAGTTGAAGCACCTGAACGTATAAAGGCTCCAAAGTCAGTTAGCTGTCTTCACATGTATTCTGACAAGCCAAACAAATCAAGATGCATTTTTTAACAAACGCGTGAATAAAGCAAGAATAAGAACAAGGTGACAAAAACACGAAAAAAAATAAACCACCCACGCTTTGAAGGAAAGGATGAAGTGATTGGTAAGTATCGAAAAAAATAGGGGCCAAAGCGGACAACCAGGCCAGTGCTCACTAGACAAGTAGACAGCTCTACTTTAAACGCTCCAGCCAGTGACCAGTATCCAAACTAAAAATTTTAGTGTAAATACCTATTGCGCCCGGCCAGAAATGTTTGGCGCCAATTAGTGCTGGCAAGCCGTTTGGTTCACTCGGGTAACCCGAATCGCAGTAGACGATATCTCATCCCGACTTCCCGGCGGCGGCGCAGCCGCCTTCGCCACCAGCCTTGCGCTGCCCAACCGCACCGCTCCTGCTCTGTCAGCGTCATCCGCAGGCCTGTCATTGAGCTCGCTCCTCTGCACGACGGACTTGGAGCTGGAGCATCGCCGGCATCACCTCGTCCCCGAGCACAACAGCACCCCTTCTCCAGGCAGCCGCCGGACCCATCCATCCATGCCGCCAGACCTGTTCGTCACCATATCTAGGTGATGCCAGCCTCTCTTTCTTCCTCTCTCTCTCTCAGATCTATTGGTACAGATAGTGGCGAGGCACTTGCCTTGCCTGCTGGTACAAATGTTGATTCATATGCACGGTAGTGGATTGGCATTGTTAGGAACTCGCCTGAGGAACGATGATGACGACGTCGCCGGCAAGCCCCCCCTTGGCCAACACACAAACTCACGTGAACACAGAGAACACGACCTCGTTTTGGTGTTGTCTAACTTGGCAACGTTTTCAAACTCTATGGATTTGCTTAAATAAACAATTACAAGGAAACAAAAACATGGCCTCCCAAACAAGCCGACACATGCACAGTGATCATGTGCCTAAAATAGCCACTAACCATCTATAGCAAAAACTAATCTAGCACACAAGGATAATTCTCAACAATCTCCTCCTAAGCCTTGTTGTGCTTGCTATTTACATCGATCAGGCTGATCTGGTATGAAGCTCATGAAATTTGACTCTACCAAGAGGCTTTGTCAGAATATCACCGAGTTCTTCTTCACTCCTGACGAAATCCAACATCGATCAGGCCATTGTCTGCGGACTCCCTGACTAGATGATACTTCACTTCAATGTGCTTGTTTTGACCATGTAGCACTGGATTCTTGATCAAAGCAATGGCAGACTTGTTGTCTACCTTCAGCATCGGAGATTAATGGAGCTCTGAACGAAAAGGTCTAGAGTGGCTGGAAGATGGTGCAATATGCCGTGTGAATGGTGGTAGTAATCCTTGGTTCCTTGCAATGGTGGTAGTAATGTGGCCATGATATCTATCCAGCTCCATGCTTGTTGAGGATAAAAAGTTTGAGTGGACAAGGATGGTAACGGGACCGATTCTCGATTCCCTGCAGGGGATTCCCTATCCAGCCTCGCTTGGAAATGGGGTCAGGGTAGATTGAGCCCAAAACCCCGCCATCCATAGAATGCAGCCACGCCGGGTAAGCTCCCCCGCTCGGCCAAAAAATGCATATGGTAAGGCTCAGGTCGGCATGGATTGCGGTCCAATACCCATCAATCCACAGGGTGAGAAAATTCCCCACCCGACCCGTGGAAACCCTATCACTCGCCCAGTCCTTCCTCGTGTACCCAAGTGCCGCTTCCTCTCCCTTCACATGTGGCGCCACCTCCTAATCACTGACCTACCCCTCATGTGCTGCCTCCTCGGCACCTTCCAACTCCAGCAGCCCTCATTGTGCTCGACCCTTGGCATCTCCCTCCTTGAATTCATGTCTCAACTCCGGTAGCCGTCCAACTCCAACAGCCTGTCGTCGAATCCACGGTTTCCAATGAGCCTCTCCCTCGCGGACATCTCCTCATCCTTTTAGGCTTTGTATTGCACTACTTCTATATCTAGAGTAGCTCACCACTAAGGCGCCAGACTCACCACTCATTCTCTTCTGGTCACCTTGACGTTGCTTCACTACAGAGCTTCTCCACCAAGGAATCAGTCCCCTCATCCCTCGTACACGGTCGTCGTTGAAGCTCCACACCAAGCCGGAGGGTGAATAACTTCCTAGCAAGCCAAGACTCCAAGGACCGGCGCACCAAACATTTTTATCCCCTTGTTCGATACCTTCGCGCAAACATGCTCTCTGAACATTTTTCTGATGTATTTTTATGCTCACGGGATAAAAGTTTGAATGCATTTTAGTGTGCCTGCTAGCACCGGATCATCCCCTACTAGCACCGAATCATCTCCTACTAGCACCGAATCATCTGATCACTCCTATTGATGATCAGCTGACACTCCATTTTGATGATCTTGTATCTATGAAAAGCTTGTAATATGTTGTACAATATTCTCAAAAATTTCATATTATTGGATCATATTTTGAGTACTGGATAAATTGTCAAACTCCGATGCTACCGTCGGACCATCCGGTCACCCTTTTTCTCCGCTTCATATTTTGATCATAACTTTTCACCTGGAACTCTGATTTTGATGATTCTGGATTGTATGGAAAGCTTATGAAATGATCTAAAAGAACTTCAACAAATATAACATATTTGAGCAACTAAATTATAAATATTCATGAGACAAGTCCAATTCATTTCTCTCTTTATCCCGGTTCGGTGGCTTTCTTTGTGTTGCATCTTTGGAACGTACAAAGCCCTACAAATATTCATCTTCAACACACGTGTTAGCTTCAATGGCTATGTGGTCACTCAATCACCAAAATCACAATAGCCTAATGGGACCATCCTTCCTTACAATTAGGTTCCCCGTATTGCTGATGTTGGTTCATTTATTTAGATGTTAGGTTAACTGTCTGATGCCTACTGCTGCTGCTGATTTAAACAATCGGTTAAAGATTTAGCTTCTCCACTGCAATCTGATTGCTTAATAGTCAGATTTTATGCAATCCCTTTCGATAAAATAGCAGCATTATTCAACCTGTAGCATGATTTCACACTCTAAGCAGTCCTAAGACATTGGTAGATACTAAAACTTGCAGCATGCATGTGATACTGATCGGACCAGCTAGGCAAGCTCATTAGCTTCTTAAGAAATTGGTAGATACTTCAATTTGCAGCATGCATGTGATACTGGTAGGCTAGCTTGGATTTTATCACTCTTTAAAACTTTACATGGGTGTACGGCATGTGAGCTTACAATAACCAATTGCTGCCAGATGTTAGCTTGCCTAAGCTAGCTGGTACTATCAGTATCACATTGCAGTCTGATATGTTAACTGTCTGAATGAAAGATGCATTGCCTAATGATCAGTATCTTGTTGGTTCTTTATTTAGAGCAGATGGCTCATGCGCAATAGGGCTCTTCTACCCTTGAGTGGTTGAAAACACACATATCACATGATTTCTCTTTCAGAACCCAACCTCCCTCCCACCACCACCACCACCACCCAACAATACTAACAGTTAATTTTCTTTTGTCGGTTGATCCTGGAAAACCTTTTGATGCTGATGACGCAGAGCATGTGCAGTGATTTATTCAGAGCTATCTATGCTTAGTTATATAATTATAAAGGCTTTAAAGATAGCAGAGCTTTTCGGTATTTCTGGTTACATATTCTTTAACTCAGGTTTGTTTTCTTTTTATTGATCTCAAAATCTTTGCTTCTCTAAGTTCCATTAAGTCATGGTTTCACTGATGATTTGAATAATTTTAAGGTTAATTTGGTAACATGTGCTCTTCCCTGATTTTGTTATGTCCATGCGATCACACAAATTTGGTATTAGGAAAAGAAATAATAATTCTTTCCATGGTAACTAGTATCTGGAATCCTAATCTTTATTTTATCAGTTGTATATTCTTGGCTTCTTGCCATTAATTGGACAGCAGAATTCAGCTGTTAATGTGATGCATAGTTGTCTACTTGTTGAAAGGTCTAGGACAGTGACATTCATAATTGTGGCTAAGTTTATTTACTGAACTAGTATAAAACTGAATACTGTTTGTACAAAAATAGATTCAGGGGTGGATGATCTAATTTGGAAAAGGGCGGAAGATGATGATGAGGTGATGCTTTTCATCTTACCTACCATGTATCTTTCAAGTGGCAATGGAGCGAGGGAAAAGAGACCTAGGCAAACGTAACATCTAGGTTGTCCGACAAAGAGCGACCCAAAGAAATTTTGGAGGGACGTCCTAAGGATTTTATGGAGTCAATTGTCTTTAGAGAGATAACGAGCTTTCTTAGAAGAGAGATTATGATTCCTCCTATTACTGCTATCTCGTAATGCTAGCTATGAGGATCTGCAATATGAATTCAAGCACAGTGGGGAGACCATCCACCCGTATGTTAAGGCAGTTTTCAATATAATCCCAGCTCTCAAATTGTCAAGCCTGCTATTAGAATTAGAACTAGCATTACTTGAATATCGATGATCCTAGAAATATAGCATGATTTAGTTCTTACTATCTTGGTTTCCAGTGTACAGTTGTGCCATATCCATATGCAAATTATTTAGTTTTGCTTGGTACTCTAGTTTTCATTTATGATGGGAATCAGATAATACTTAAAATCACTAACATATTTCTTTTAATTTCTTGTGATTTTGGACTTTAAAGAGGAGCAGCAGTCAAGTTGTTTGACACTTATTCCTTCATACCTGTTTGTTGCTCATGGGGATGGTGTTATCTTGGCTAGAGATGTCATAAATTTGGCAGTAACTATCATAGTATTTCTTGGAAAAAAAGATTTTGGAGAACTTTTTTATTCATCATATTTCTATGCACATCATGCGCTATGGCGAACTTGGTTTTCTTTATTCATGTGCTTTGGAGAACTTAGTTTTTTGTATTCATATTTCTATGAACATCATGTGCTTTGTAGAACTTGGTTTTTTATATCATGTGCTTTGGAGACTTTCTTTGCTCTTGTAGGTAGCATGTTCAGGTCTGTGATCTGATCTGAGTTATATGTGATCTGAGTTCTGAAGAGCCCAGATATATTCAAAATGATTGGGCTTCTCTCTGATGTTCTGCACCAGTGATTAATTAAAAATATGCTCCCTTGGTTCCAAAACTCCATCGTTGCCAATTACTCAAAACAATAGATGGGGGATAAGATTTGCAAGATAACACCCCACTTTCCTTGTGAATTAAGCAAACTTTTCTTATAATAGTCGGATATAGGGCAAAAAAATTAGAAGAGAGATTAAGGTGGTAATATCATAGATTCTATTGTATTTTAATTTAGTGGATAATTTGCAAAGAGTGGCAAATATTGTTTTCACTTGATATATTTCATTTCTGAAAACAGGAGATCAGGAAACTCCACACCTGGGCTCTATGTTAAAACCAATAAACCCTCCATTAATTCGAGGGCTACTGAACGGAAGCGAATAAAGAAAGGAGGGTCATCATCGACAGATGGCACAAAATTAAAGCTTTCGATGTAGATCCAGCAGCATATGCCAAAGTAACCAACATTGTTTTCTGAACTTCAGAAGAACTGATCAAAAGAACAAACTGGAGTACCACGAAAACAGACTATTTCGCAAATATATTCCGCGTACAGTTCACACAATCTCGAGCCTGTCCTTTTGCATCCCATTCTCCATCACATCGAAGGAACCCGTTCACGTGATTTGTTCTAGCATCGTGCTCTTTCGCTTTCCTCTTTCTCTGGAATGATCTGATTATTTTGGATTAAGGAATAAAGCAAGATCAATTAATAAAGCTAGCAGTGGTGGGATAATCAGAAGGCATCTTAATTTATCTCCAACAAAGAAGGAAGGGGATGGTGTGGCGGTGATGCCTAGGTGTGCCTTCTTTTTTCATGGGTTCTTCATTTTTTTACCAGATGGGTGTGCCTTCTTTTTTCATGGGTTCTTCATTTTTTTCCACTCCTCCATCGCCCTTCACTATTATACTTGTTGAATAACGTGGTTAATGGTATGACCTCTCCCTCTCTAACTCACCAAAACACAGCCCAAACTTGTTGGTGTAAAACAATGGCTACTGTAACACATTCACACTGCCATGACTATGTGTTCAGTAATGCGATGCTTGCTATATATTGGGGGCTGAGTCGTCTCCTTTTGTGTATACATCCTGAATAGAGTCTCGTACTAAGGAGTTTATTTGCAGTAGGCGACTACACTAAATTATGTCACAGGCATGTCACCCTGTCTGTCAGTTTATCAACAATAATTTCACTAAATGACTGGCTTCGTGACCTTGCGCATTCCCCTCCCTTTCACCCTCATGCTTGTTGGCCATATGGTTTTAGCCTCAATCAACCATACGGCAATTTGTGTTCATGACAATGACACGCACTACTGGAAACCGGCAAGTTGCCGTGTGCCTGGGTATTTGTCGTGTGCCTTTTGTCGCGCACACGGCAAACAACCTATTTGCCGTGTGCCGGGGAGAAAGTACACGGCAAACATGCGGCACACGCCAAAGGTGCCACATATCGTGTGCCTGAGAAAAAACACATGGCATACATAGGCACACGACAAGGATGCAGCGTTTGCCATGTGCCCGACGTCTGGCACACGGCAAATGCTTGACCACTAACGCCGTCGCTCTTTGCCCGTTAGTCAGCCTGTCGCGCCGGTCGGGCTGGCGCGGCTGGACACTTATGTCCTGGGCCCGCCCAGCCTCACCTCCCTCCCTCTCCCACTCCCTCACACTCACCAGCCCGAACAGAGGGCTGTTCCTCCGCCGCCCCCCCCCCCCTCCCCCCAAATCCGGCCATTTTGGGGTGAGAAAAGTAGGGGAAAACGATCCCCACCCTTCCCCAAAGGTATTGCTCCCTTTTTTTCTTCGTTCCTCCGTTTAAATCCCTAGTTATTTGGTTGTTTAGGTGGCTAGAGTTTGTTGCTTGATTCAAATTATAATGGTGTAGATTTTAGTGTATTTTAGATCGGAGGTTTAGATAGTACGTAGATGTTGAACTGCCCCTGATTTTGATGTATGGGAGTAGTTGCATGTGTCGATTGATATAGTTTTTTCCATTTAGATAGTTAGAATGGCAATGTGGGTTTCATAGTTGTATAAATGGTAATGTAGATTGGTTAGTTTGTTATTTTCCAGTAAATAGAGCTTAGTTGATGTATAAGGACTTGTTTATGTTTTGTAGATGGACCGATTAGTTCGTATGTTTCATGGTGGTATTGTTAAGGAAAATGGAGAGTTTGAGAATATGAATGAATTAGATGTTGAATTGTTCGACAGTCCTCCGTCTTTAAACGATGTGATCGACCGTATCATTTCCAAACATCGTTATTATCATGGTGAAATTTCTCTTAGAGGTATAATTGTATACACTACTATGCCTAGTAAAGTAAATTGTTTTGTCCATTTTATCTTTTTATTTAAAGCATGGTACTTATGTTGTGCTCCTAAAATTTATGGACTTATAATCTTTTTGTTGCTTTGCATTACAGGATGGCGCACCCAACGTTCCCCCTTCTCGAGACCTTGTAAGACTCGAAACACCGCGCGCACGTCATAGTTGACCGTGGCGAGGTAAGAAATTAGATTGTTGCATATTTTTTTAGTCAGCCTCTACATAACTCGATTGCTTTTCGTTACAAAATATGTTCGCATTGCATTTCAGATGTTACAGCCTCTGAGGCCGCGTACCCACTCACCTTTAAGGTGGGACGAGCGGTATGCCCCCATTCCTTCATCGGGCTGGTTTTCTGCCTCTTGCTCGAGTGGTTTGCGCGGGATTGCCGGTTATGGATGCAGCTCTCTTGTCCGCTTTCATCGATCATTGGAGTCCGGAGACACACTCCTTCCATTTGCCATGCGGGGAGGTCACCATCACTATGCAAGATGCGGTGATGATTCTTGGACTTCCTTTGGAGGGAAATGCAGTCACCGGAATTATCCGCACAGACGGTTGGAGGGATATGGTGGAGGCCCTTATTGGGATCCACCCCCCTGCACCTCCTGAGGGAGTGAAGGACAGGAAGAGCTCAGGTGTCAGCTCGGCTTGGTTGAGGGAGCATTTCAACCATTGTCCTGCAGGAGCCGATGGGGCGGCGGTCGAGCGGCATGCTTGAGTTTTGTTGTGGCACTTGTTTGGAGGATTCCTGTTCCCAGATGGCAGCGGGAACACAATATCATGGATGACCCTCCCAATAATTGGGCAGCAGTGGAGATGATTGGCACATACAGCTGGGGGTCGGCGGCACTAGGGTGTATGTACCAACAGCTTTGTGATGCATGTAGGCGTGTGGGTGGTGATGCTAACCATGGTGGTTGTGCCTACTTGATTCAGATTTGGATTTGGGAGAGGTTTCCGGTGGTAGGCCTTACCGTGGTCCAATTGAGGTAAGTTAGTAGTCCCTTTCGCAACGTTTCTTTGTTCTTCGATAATTGGATTCTGTAACTCGTGACATCTTGATTATGTAGGCATGGCCGCACGCGGACGCGGAATCAAGGCCGACAGTGGCCTTTTGCTAGAAAAATGTTGGGGCGGTTAGAGGGGATCCATTGCGTCGATACATGCGTTACATGGATGACCTAGATTGCATCACACAAAATCAGGTATTACTATTGACATCTCAACTTGGTGCATAGTTGAACTTTTTAATTCCTAGCACTAATCAGTATTACTTGTTTAGATATTTTGGACGCCCTACAACAGAGACGAGCTGGAGGGCCTTCACTTGAGCGAGTTGTGCACACGAGATGCTCAGCTGTGGAGGAGTGGCATGCCTTTGATATTTTTCTTTGTTGTTGAGCTCCACTTGCCTCACCGTGTCAAGAGACAGTTCTCGAGACTACAAGACTTTCCGCCGGAGCCTATTTCCACTTCACAGGCTTTACATAAGTACATATATTGAGGTCTACCATGATAGCATGATTGATTTGATACGTTACTGGCACACTAACATTCCATGTGTTCTATGTCTCTTGCAGTATCGACCGGAAGAAAAGGTATTCCGAAAATGATTGGCGAGTGAAACATGCGGCTTGGCTGTTACAATGGGAGCAAAGATAGAGGATGGAACCAACTTCAGGGGTGGTCCATAGGAACAACCATTACAAGGAGTACCTACAGTGGTTCCATTCGGTGACAAGAGTTTCAATCAAGCCTCCTCGATCCAACGTCCCTATAGAAGAACGGGCCGATACAGATGACGAAGACGATATTGTCGATGAGTACGACAACATCACACACGCCAGAGTGCAGCCGGAAAGGGCCCCTTTGGAGAACTGCATGGTACGATGGCAACTAGTAATTTGGATGCATTTTACTTGACCATTGAGGCATGCTAAAACAGTACGAACTCTAATTTCAGGCACAACAGCTAGCACGCCTTGCGAATGAGGCTGGGGTGGCAATTGCACATGCTAGTGGAGGGGAGAATGGTGGTGGCCACTTACGTGCTTTTGCTGAGGTGAGGGGTCATATCAACGTACCTATTTGCTTATGACTATAATTGGACATGGGTTTAATTTTCACATTGATGTAGAGGGTACGCCAGAGTTGCAATCATATGGCTGCGAAACTGAACTGCATTGCTGCGCCTGATGATCAGTTCGTTCAGTTGGCAGCAAGGGCAGGAGCTTCAAGTGCACGTCGCACCTCATCCAGTACGCGCACGCAGTATCACTACGGTCAAGGAACCACCACAACTCCTTCTTGGTCAACTTCTAGGACTGGATCGCGTGCGGCTTCAAAAGGCAAAGCCGCATCCTCACGCCAAGATAGCAGTGACTCCGAGCAGGATACCGACTCGGACAACACGGACCCAACATATGAAGTGGTGGGGATGTCACAGATGATGGATGCTCCACTACCTACACAGACTCAGGGGAAGCCTAGCCAGGTAACTAATCCGCATTGTTTTCTTTTTGTGTAAGCTTTCGGTAGAGCCTATTAGTTGTCCTTTGCTCCTAGTAGGCAGCGGAAGACGATGGGACTGCATCCCCTCCGCCGCGTCGACAGCGCCGTTCCCGTGACCGCATAGACATCGCGAGCGGGAACGTGCTTCCCACAGCACCCAGAAGGCAACGCTGGCCCAACTTACCATTCAGCCCACCGGAGCAGCTGCGCCGCCGCTATTAGAGTAGGAAGGGCCACCATGATCTTGTAAAAAAACCATACTTCCAGTCAAGTCGTTCACTTTAGTTTCTATGAAATTTGGTGTATGGATTCATGTGGGTTAGGCTTAATTCATGTATGCATTCATGTGGTTGTGCTTACTTAATATATTGATGACTCTAATTAAGACTTGACTACGCCTTAAAGTAAATTGGCTTTCCGAAGCTATCTAGTACAAGAGTTTGATTAAACTTTATTTGAAGGCTATAGTAGTAGTTGCATAGAATTTCTTCTGGTGGGTGTTCTGGATGTGTTTCAGGAAAATCTCGATGCCATGATGCAGGAAGATAGTATCAACCAAAGTTGTTCTATCCAGGTTCTGTCGCGCCGGCCAAGATGGCGCGACCGAACCTGACATAGGTTCGTGCTGGTTCAAGGGCTGTCGCACCAAGAACACTGGCGCGACAGGACTCTGCTGTCGCGCCACGCTCCGACCTGGATGGAGACTCGTCACGCCAACGGGAAAAGCTGGCGCGACAGGACTGTGCTGTCGCGCCAGGGTATGTGGCGCGACAAGCCTGTGCTATCGCGCCAGCTTGTTAATTCAATCAGTATGCTCCAGCCTGGGTGGAGACTCGTCGTGCCAACAGTGTCCGCCGTGCCATCAACAGCGGGCGTCAAGGCTTCACGGTCGCGCCACCCACCGCGGCGCGACAAGCCCCTCCTATGCCACAGATAATTGTTGTCATTGCCTTTGCATGGAGTCACTACACATGCCTTTGCAGATATACCTGCTGTCATGTTTTAGTTAATTATATGCCTTAGCTCTTGGCCCTGATATTATAGTGAAACATTTCTCCACTTGTTCGGTTCAACACCGGTGACCGTGAAAAAACACATTATTGTAATGATGATAGAATACAGTGTATGGGAACAAACACTCAACAAAGTTCATAGACAAAGTTGAGTACTTAATTTACAGACAAAGCTCACAACCAAAGTTCACACGACTTAGTTCACAGACAAAGTTCACAACCAAAGTGCACAGACAAAGTTCACCCCCAAAGTTCACACGACAAAGTTCATAGACAAAGTTGACAACCAAAGTTCACGACAAATTTAACAGAGGATGGGCAAGTAGTCGTGGCATCAGGCACAACTTTCTTGAGTGCTTGCCACTTCCAGGGTCTCCTCATCTTTGGATTTAGTATTCGTCATAACTGTAAAGGAGTTGTGTTAGCAAAGAGACGGCTGGACAAGTTCTATTGTTTTAATTGGATAGTTGTATACATAACGATTCAAGTTCTAGTAAATGTACCCATCTGTGCAAACTATTTGGGTGGGACCTTCGTAGTACAGGAAACTAACATGGTAGCCATCTGGTGTGGAAAGTACTTGGGTGGCATCTTCGAGGTCGCCCGGTGGTGTCTCCGGTACTATGGTGGAACCTGTTCCCGGGTCGTGTTGAGGCGAATCTCATTCTGGTGAATCGGGGGGTGATTCAAAAATGGGACTAGCTGCATGAGGATCCGCATGAGGTAGTGCAGCTTTTGGATTGTATTGGTGCTCAAGTATGTAGTTAGGGGCGATGTATAGACCGGTTGTACCATACCTATTTGCCGATGACCTACTCCATATGCACCTCCTTATATAGAAGACCCCGCACCCTACTCACCTTTGGGTTGCTTGTACAGTGTGTATCAGATTCGATAGTTGGGCCGGTCTGTAGTAAGAGTGACAATTGTTAGAGGGAACAGTGTAACATTAACGGAGCAAGGTTCTGTTGTAAATGCAGTTACCGTTCTCGGGGTGCTGGATTGCCTGTTGATCACCGGGTGGAGGTGGTAGTACATCAATCCAAAGTGGCCATATGTGCAGGAGGCATTCACCATTTTCCATTTGTCTGCGGATGGCTATATGTGCAAGGCTAGGTATAGCTGATCTCGGTGCATATGTGTTCATGGTGATTGAGAGATCCCTTCTATTCAACTCGACGTCGCGAACATGACATATGTTTGCGAAGATTCTAGGTAGTATTATGGGTTGCACGCAAAGATGCGGTGGCATTCCACATATGACAAGCCTGGGTGCTTCTTTATATCCTGGTGATCGTGGGCGTCTAGCTGGTGTCTGGAAGATGGGTATGTTGTCATCGAAGGGCATTGTAAGGGAACCATGCTTGGGCGTCCATGGATAGATCACAAGGATATGGCTCTCAATTTGGAGGTATGGTGTTCTCATGATGCGAGTGGCTTCGGTGGTTGATTGGGCTAGCACCAGGTAATCAAAAAGATGATGTGAGATATTTTCTAGCGGCACCATGATCTGAGACTGCCGGTGTATTGCTTCCTGTATCGCTATGCGATTGATCTCACAGGGGGCATCTAGAAGGATCTCCGGGTATGCTGATACAGGGACCTTGAAAAGTACTAAGAGGCCTACAAAAGCTGGATTACCGAAATTGACATCATGCTCGTCAAAGATTGTGAGGTTTGGACGGTTGAAATGCGACATCAGTTGGTCGCCGGGAGCGGGGGTAGGGGCGCAGGGCGAGCAGGCGGGCGCGGCGGTGGGCGGGGAGGCGGGCGCGCGCGGACCTCCAGCGGCTGTGGGCGGGGCGCGACGGCGGGCGGGTCTCGCCCCCTTCTCTCCTTCTCAGCTTCCTCCTCTCCTTCTCAGATGGCCAGCGGGGACCGCCGGTGAGGTAGAGCGCCGGGGCCGGCGGGGACCACCGGCGGGTTGGATCCGGTGGCGGAGATGTCCTACGGTGCCCGGCCAGTGGCGTCGATGGGGCGCGGCAATGGCGGCGTGCTGCTCCTCCTCCTCCTCCGGCGGGTCCACGGGCTGCTCCTCCTCCTTCGGCCCACGTGCGGCAGGGGCAGGCGGTGCGCGGCAATGGCGGGCGGGGCAAGGGCGGGGCAATGGCGGGCGGTGCAAGGCTGTGAGGGGCGCGCGGCAGGGGCGCAGGGCGGGCAGGCGGGCGTGGTGGTGGGCGGGGAGGCGAGCGCGGGGGGTGGGCGGGGAGGCTGGCACGGGGTGGGGAGGGGATAGGGTTGGGGTGGCGTGGGCACGGTAGGGCGGCGCAACACACTAATTCCCGTGCTGGTTAAAGGTTGTCGCGCCACGACCACTGGCATGATAGGCCCTTTGCTGTGTGCCCTAGATCTTTGGCACACGGTAAACAGGCCGCCCGCACTTAGGTGTTTTGCTGCCGCACTCACTCCACACTCTCCACTCCACAGACCACGCCTGCCCACGCCGCGGGCTGCCCGCACCGCTGCACCTGCCCGCGCCCTCGGCCGCGCCCGCGCCGTCGCCTGCCCACGACCTTGCCAGCCGCCAGCCAGTCCCGCGCTGCCGCCCACGCCCACGCCCACGAGCAGGAAGGAAGGAGGAGTAGGAAGGAGGAGACGACCATGAGGAGGAGGAAGGAAGGAGGAGGAAGAAGGAGGCAACGGCCGTGAGGAGGAAGGAGGAGGCAGTCGTTAGGAGGAGGAAGGAAGGAGGAAGAAGAAGGAGGGGGCGACCGTGAGGAGGAGGAAGGAGGAGGGGCTGCCGCCCGGCCATGCCCGCGGCGTGCGCCGTGAGGAGGAGATGGCGTCGGAGAAGGGGCCACATGCCGTGAGGAGGAGGACGACGAGGAGGAGGGGTCGCGCGCTGTGAGGAGGAGGAGGAGGAGGAGGGGGGGCCGCCACCCGCCCGCGCCGCCGTCCGGCCACGCCCGCGCCCAAAGGTGAAAATTTTTTGGCCCCGCACGATCACAGTAGTGACTTGCTATTGATTCATTCGGATGTGTAGCTATTGATCCATGTTAGTTAGTTTGTTGCTAGTTAGTTGTATGTGAGTAATTTAGATACAAAACTCCATTATTGATAGATCACGTAACCCAGTTAGGCGTCTCCTGTTCGAAAGAGATACAGTTGGAAATATGCATAATTTTGCATATCTATGACTGTATCTGTTTCGAATTGTCCACAGTTTTTGGACAGCCCGAGGATGCGTAGATGGGGTTAGTTTCCATGGTCTACGCCGACCCAAGATGGAGTTTCGGCTTCATCTACCTGTTGTTCTCCGGATACACAATCTCCCTACCAGGACGTGTATTTGAAGGACAACGGGGAGATGCTGCCGAAATTCTATCTCGAATACGGGTAGACCATGGAAACCTACCCCAGCTACGCATCCTCGGGTGGGATTAGGACCTATCTTCACCTATTAGAATGTAAAGACATCATGTAGATGCAAATGAATTTTATATTACTCGCTGATATGATAGAGGATGGATGACCGTACGTGGATGTACACGGGTTGGAAATGTGGGAGTGACTTGACTGTGGAATGTATTAACAAGACCGAGGCTTTCTTGGATCAAGCATTTGCAAAGGTTAAAGGGGTGAAGACCACTTGGTGCCCTTGCAGCAGATGTGGAAACACACGTCGACATACACAACAAGACATGACATAACATCTTTCCAACTATGGATTTATGAGAGACTATACCCGGTGGACCTACCATGGTGAAGCCCATCGTATGAGAGATGAGGTCGTCAGACAATGCATTGAGGAGCATGATGCAGATGCCGGGGTAGGAGACATGTTAGATGACTTTCATGAAGCACACTTTGATGAAGAGCGTAGGAAGGACGAGCCAGAGGCAACCGCGAAGGCGTATTACGACATGTTGGCTGCCGCACAACAACCCCTTCACGGGCATACCAAAGTTTCACAACTGGATGCCATTGCGCGCCTGATGGCCGTGAAATCCCAGTTTACCCTAAGTCGAGACGCATTTGATATTATGTTGATATTAATTGGCAGCCTTCTTCCGAAAGGTCACATTCTCCCAAAGAGTATGTATGAGGCACAGAAACTCCTTCGTGCACTTAAGATGCCATATGAGCAGATACATGCGTGCCCCAAGGGCTGCATTTTATTTAGGAAAGAACATGTGGAAGCAAAGTACTATCCAATGTGCGAATCCTCTAGGTTTGTGGAGGGAGACTCTAGTGAGGGTCATAAGAGGAAGCTCGCGGTCCCCGTGAAAATCCTACGGTACCTTCCGCCTATACTGAGGATCCAACGGCTGTTCATGACCGAGGAATCTGCGAAACAGATGACATGGCACAAAAGGGAAACTCGATATAATCCTGAGAAGCTTGTGCATCCATCCGATGCTGAGTCATGGACCCATTTTGACGGGATTCATCATGAGAAATCTGAGGAAGCTCGTAATGTACATGTTGCGCTGGCAATAGATGGCTTCAATCTGTATGGAATGTCGGCTGCCCCTTATACTTGTTGGCCCGTATTCGTTATCCCCCTCAATCTCCCCCCCCCCCCCCCCCGGCGTCATGTTTCAACGATAGAACATATTCTTGTCATTGATAATTCCTGAACACCCGGGGAATTATATGAGTGTGTACATGGAGCCTCTAATTGATGATTTGGTCCGTGCTTGGGAAGAAGGGATTTGGACATACGACCGAGCTACAAAGACAAACTTCAGAATGTATGTTTGGTGCCACTACTCTCTGCATGACTTGCCGGTGTATGGGATATTCTGCGGTTGGTGTGTGGACAGGAAGTTCCCTTGCCCGGTATGCTAGGCATCGCTGAAGTTCATTTGGTTGAGGAAGGGTGGCAAGTATTCTTCGTTTGACAAACATCGACAATTCCTCCCTCTTAATCATCCATTCAGATGGGATAAGAAGAACTTTACGAAAGGTGTCAAAGTTACAGACCCTGCACCGCAGATGATGATAGTCGTGCTCAGCTAGACGCTCTCATGCTCAATGAAGAAGGTGATTTTTGTGGGATATAGTGAGCAACATGCCTGGGCGTAGAAGTCGGGCTTGTGGAGACTCCCCTATATCGATGGCCTTCTTCTTCCACATAACATTGATATGATGCACTCCAAAAAGAATGTCGCGAAGGCACTGTGGGGAACAATCATGGACATTGCAGATAAGACAAAAGACAACATTAAGGCCAGAGTGGATCAAACAATGTTATGCGATAGACCAAAGCTAGACATGATGCCTCCCAGATCCGGCAAGTCATGGAGAGAAGTACTATAATGGTTTCAAACCCTAATGTTCCCTGATGGGTATGGAGCGAATCTGAGGAGGGGAGTGAACTTGTCTACTATGCGAATCAACAGTCTCAAGAGTCACGACTATCACATATGGATCGAGCGGCTTCTTCCGGTGATGATTCGAGGCTATGTCCCAGATCATGTCTGGCAAGTGCTGGCAGATTTAAGCTTTTTCTTCTGACAGCTTTGTACTAAGGAGTTATCTCTGACAGTGATTGAAGAAATGGAAAGATTTGCGCCTATGTTGCTATGTAAGTTGGAGAAGATCTTTCCACCTGGCTTCTTCAATCCGATGCAGTATCTGATTTTGCACCTCCCGTACGAGGCACGAGTGGGCGGGCCTGTGCAGACCCGTTGGTGCTATTCAGTTGATAAATGTCAAAAGGTTCTTCGAACTAAATGTAAAAATAAATGTAAAATTGAAGCTTCCATCGCAGAGGCATACATTCTGGAAGAGGTGTCAAACTTCACATCAAAATACTATGCTGACAACCTCCCTAGCGTGCATAATCCACCCTCTCGTTCTAATGCTGGGGAAGATGAATCGAACCTCAGCCTTTTCCGAGGGCAACTCGGAAGTGCAAGTGATGCGACCATCAAGACCTTGAATCTTGAAGAGTGGTGCACTATCATGCTATATGTGCTGACCAACCTTTCCGAAATGCAACCGTACATACAGTAAGTTCTCAACAAACATTTTGTTCTTGAGTACTCCCTCTTCTGCATCAAAACCCATTCTTCCTCTTTGGTAAAGGGAATTTCATATGCAGTCCTGGCGTCCATCAAGGGCACCTACTTGGCAAGAAGCTGATACCCTTCTAAGACATGGTGCGGGAAATGGAAGTCCTGATTTCATTTCCTGGTTCAAAAAGAAGGTAATCGGCAATTTAGCTCGTTCATGGTTTGAGATTATAAGTTGCTCATACGCGCGAATAATATGAAATTCAGTCCTGCTTGACCTTGCAGGGCCAATCCGATGTGTCGATGAGTGACGAGTTACGACAGGTTGCCAATGGTTGTGCCTATAGGGTCAAATCATTTGGCGCTTATGACGTGAATGTATATCGCTTTCACACAACAAGGCACGAGCAGAGTCGACCCAATCAAAGAACCACAAATACTGGTGTTTTTACTCCGGGCGACGAAGGGCTCGTTTACTATGGAAGAATCGAAGAAATATACGAACTCATGTTTCATGGGTTGAAATCTCTAAAACCTAACATATTCAAATGTCATTGGTTTGATCCTCAAGCCGTGAGACAGACCCCGAATCTTTGGCTAGTCGAAATTCGACAATCGTCCGTGTACCCAGGAGACGATGTCTACGTTGTGGCTCAACAAGCTACACAAGTTTGTTGTCTCTCATAACCGTGCCAATCTGACAACCATCTCAAGGGTAGGGATGTTGTGCACAAGGTATCGCCACACGGTAAACTGCCTGTCCCAAATAATGAAGATTACAACATAGACCCAAACACATATGCCGGAGAGTTCTTTCAAGAAGATGGTCTAGAAGGGCATTTTGAGATAGACTTAACCGAGGTGATCGGAATGGAAGTCGAAAATGAAAGGCATGTTCAAGAGGATGCCGGGGATGAGGTTCATAATTTGAAGGACATCGAATGACTTGAGCGATTACGTTTAGGCAATGACAGTGATGATGACAACGTTCCTCCTGTAGAGCACGATGTTGATTATATCGACACGCGTGATAGCGATGATGAGACATATGATCCAGCTAATCTCGATCATGATGTGTATTTCTAATACACGTAAGATCTGTACTATGTAATTTACTAGCTATGATGATATATTGTTTCCAATTGTGTATTATTCATTTTACTGGTTGTACAACCTTATTTATTTTAATTATGTTTATAATACATGTACAAGCCAGGAAAGAGTGGGGTCCTCACCTTCCGCGGCGACCTAGAGAAGTCCTACGACTGCGACCAGAAGGCCATCGAGTACGCCTCAACCACGCGTGTACCAGATACTTCTGGTGAAGTACTCGCGGTTGCGCAACAACTCTCCAAAACAGGGCTAGAAATTCCCACAAAGAAGGCGAACCACTTGAAGCTGCAGCCCACCGGAGAACTCGCTTTGAAGTCCATCCAGCTGCAGGCAGGAGACTCGTCCAAGACAGCCCAGATCGGGTCATAGCTTGACCCAAAATAGGAAAGCGCGCTCATCAGTTTCCTTAGGGCCAACCGAGACATATTCGCGTGGAAACCAGCGGACATGCCAGGGGTGCCCAAGGAACTGATCAAGCATAGTTTGAAAGTAGACCCTGATGCTACCCCCAAAAAGCAGCGTCTCAGTAGATTCGCTTAGGATAAGAGGGAAGCAATAAAAAAGGAGTTGGCCAAACGACTCGCGGCTGGTTTCATCAAAGAGGTGTACCACCCAGAATAGGTTGCCAACCCTACCCTTGTAAAGGAGAAGAATAATAATGAATGGAGAATGTGTGTTGATTATACCGATATCAACAAGCACTGCCCGAAGGACCACTTTGGGCTACCGCGCATCGATCAAGTAATCGACTCCACTGTCGGCTGTGTACTCCTCTATTTCCTTGACTGCTACTCGGGCTACCATAAGAATGCCCTCAAGGAAGAAGATCAAATCAAGACCGCCTTCATCACGACCATCGGGACTTATGCCTACAAGACTATGTCCTTTGGGCTGAAGAACACAGGGGCAACGTACCAACGGGCAATCCAAATGTGCTTTGTAGACCAACTACACGGCAATGTCGAGGCCTATGTGGATGACGTGGTCATCAAGACCAGAATTCCCGAGGACCTAATTGCGGACCTGGAGGAAACATTCAGCAGCCTCCGGAAGTTCCAATGGAAACTCAACCCGACCAAGTGCGTTTTCGACGTACCATCCGGAAAACTACTCGGGTTCATCATCAGTCATAGAGGGATTGAAGCTAACCCGGAGAAGATTACCGCCATCACCGGCATGAAGGCTCCAGCAATGATCAAGGATGTGCAGAAGCTAACAGGGTGCATGGCGGCCTTAAACAGATTCATCTCACGACTTGGAGAACGGGGCCTTCCCTTCTTCAAGCTCCTAAAGCAGAAAGACAAGTTCCACTGGACGAAGGAAGCTGAGCAGGCTTTGCAGGACCTCAAGGAACACCTGCAGTCACCTCCTATTCTCACAGCACCACATCCCGGGGAGAACCTGTTGATGTATATCGCAGCAACTATTCATGTGATCAGCACAGCAATTATGGTGGAGCGAAACGAGGAAGGCCATGCATTTGGCATGCAGAGGCCAGTCTATTTCATAAGCGAAGTACTCTCTGAATCAAAGGTACGCTATCCTTCAATTCAGAAACTACTCTATGCAATACTGATAACATCAAGGAAGCTCCGCCACTATTTCATTGAGTACATGATCTCAGTTGTTACTAATTTCCCGCTGGCGGATATACTCCACAACCGAGATGCCACTGGTCGTATATCCAAGTGGGCAATAGAACTGGGGGCTCTTTCAATCAATTTCAAGCCAAGGACAGCCATCAAATCCCAAGCATTGGTCGATTGCATGGCTGAGTGGCGGGAAAATCAAATACGAACCCCAGCCCGCCGCCCAGAGCATTGGACGATGTACTTTGATGGCTCGCTCAAGCTCGAGGGTGGCGGGGCAGGAGTACTTTTCATCTCTCCAAAGGGTGAACAACTCAAGTACGTCTTACAAATCCTTTGGAAGGTGTCCAACAACGAGGCCGAGTACGAAGCGCTACTACACGGTCTCCGCCTGGCAGTCTCACTGGGCATCAAACGGCTACTCATGTACGGCGACTCGCTGCTAGTTGTGCAACAAGTCAAGAAAGAGTGGGGCTGCACAAAGGAGGAGATGGACGCATATGTTACGGAAGTGCGCAAGCTGGAGAACAAATTTGTTGGCCTGGAGATTCATCACATCGTCTGGGACAACAATGTTGGAGCAGATGTACTCTCCAAGCTTGGATCCACTCGAGCCCAAGTCCCAGCAGGAGTATTTGTCCAGGAACTCAAAGAATCGTCGATCAAGACCACGAATCAAGCAACCACCGGTCTGGGGTCCTCGGACCCCAACCGGGAGGTCATGAAGTCGGAGATCGGTTGGCGGGGGATTTTCATCAAATTCATCAAGGAAAAGAAGCTACCCCCTGGGGTGACAAAGAAAAGCCCAGAAGCAATACGCATCTTGAGGCGTAGCAAGGGCCTTGTCATCGTCGGGGATAAGCTCTACAAGCGTGGAGCAAGCTCAGGAGTACTCATGAAGTGTGTTCCAAGGGCATGGGGCCGCAATATACTACTCGAGATACACGAGGGTACATGCGGAAACCACGCAGCGTCCAAGACATTGGTCGGGAAGGCCTACAGGGCAGGCTACTGGTGGCCAACAGCAATTTCCGACGCCGAGGATCTCGTACGAAAGTGCCAGAAGTGCCAATTTTTTGGAAAACAGTCCCACATCCCGACGCACAACCTCATCACCATATCGCCCTCATGGCCCTTCCCATGCTAGAGCCTCGACATTATTAGACCTCTGACTACAACTCCAGGAAGCTTTACACATGTATTGGTGGCCATTGACAAGTTTACGAAGTGGATCGAGTACAAGCCGATTACCAAGCTCACTCCAGACAGGGCAGTCGACTTCATCTCGGATATTATGTACCGTTTTGGCTACCCCAATACCATAATCACAGATCTTGGCTCAAACTTCACGGCAAACCAGTTCTGGGAATTCTGCGGAAACAACTCGATTGAAGTGAAGTACGTGTCAGTCGCACACCCAAGGGCCAATGGACAAGTCGAGCGGGCCAACGGCTTGATTCTGGATGGCCAAAAGAAGAGACTCTAAAATGAGAACAGCAAAAAGGGTGGCAAGTGGATATATGAGTTGCCTCATGTTGTCTGGGGGCTTCGAACTCAACCATCAAAAGCCACAGGACATACCCCTTTTCTCCTTGTCTATGAGTCTGAAGCTATACTCCCAGCAGATCTTATGTGGCTCTCTCCCAGAGTAGAGATATATGACGAAGGGGAAGCGGATGCAGCTCGGCAACTAGAACTGGATACTGTTGATGAAGCCAGATGTAGTGCCCTCGTTTAGTCAGCCCGTTATCTGCAAGGCATCCGGCGCTATCACGATCGCAATGTGCGAGAGCAGTCATTCAATATCGGTGATTTCGTCCTTCGCCGTATTCAGGATGAAACTGGGCTACACAAGCTTAATTCATGGTGGGAAGGTCCTTTCATCGTGTTAGAAGTCACAAGACCACGGTCATATCGCCTGCAGTACCTTGATGGCCAGGAAGTTCCCAACTCCAGGAACATAGAGAATCTCCAGAAATTCTACGCCTAGTAGAAGCTGTAAAAACAATTCGCCAGCTGCATGTCAACATTTTTTATAAATAAAGAGTTGATTTCGCTGTAATTCGACTACTTTCTGCATGTTTTAACTCGGGGGCTCCACCACAAGTTCTTACATTTTTTCGCCTACATTAAACTAGAGGGCTTAGCCACGAGTTTATATGTTTCCTCGACTACTTATACTCGGGGGCTCCGCCACGAGTACTTGTACTTAGCTCGCTCATGCTCGGGGGCTCCGCCACGAGTACTTGCGTCTAGTATAGCCTATAAGGCAGAGCGCTCGATGTACTCCCATAGTTCCGACTGCTGCTACGACTACTCGAAAGAGAGCGTTAAGGCACCCTCTGAAGGGGTCACCAAGCCCATCACACGTTGACATTACCTCCCTGCTACAAGCAGGACGTTAATAACATAACCGTTCAGGCTCTCAAACTTACATGCTAGCCTAGCGTACTGCATGATCGGGTAAATCCAGGCTAAGTCCTTCTGCTCTACGAGCACTTCTACAGAACGTCAACTTACTGACTACATCCAAGCTGATGCTCTTGGAGTAGCTTAACCCAAACGTCTCCAACTACTCTAAGTCCTACGATCATACCAGCAAACATCATACAAAGATATATGCTGAAGAAAGATCAATTAGGCAAATTTATATACATATCAACAAGTGGCATAAGTTCACATTATTTTTGCTACTAACCATCTTGCTCCAGGCTCTCAGCTATCTTGTCAGCAAGGGGCTCAACTTCTTCACGGAACTTCGTGAATTGCTCAACAGAGCAGTCTACCGCCATGCCTTCAGCGAGTGGTTCCAGCTTCGCTTTGGGCCAGTATGACTTCACCAATGTGAGCGCCTGAGCTATGTAGGTCCTGGTGGCCTTCGAGATGTAGCTGGCAACCTTTTGAGGAGTCGCACAAAGCTTCTCTAACAAAGACAGCTCGCCATCATCACCTTCAACCAGAAACTCCACCATCTCCACGACAGCCTGTGCAGCAGTCTTGAATTCTTCGAGTTCTTTTTGGATGACATCCTTTTCCTCAAGCATATTCTTGATCTGCTGCATGGCATCGCGAAATTGGACGCTTGTATCTTCAAGGACCTTCTCAAGACGCTCGACGTCATCTGTGCCACGGTAAACAAGGTTCTTCAAATCTATATCATATTTTCTTTCTTTTGCAAAGTGGATTTCAGTTCTGCGCACAAGAGAAAAGAAGTAGTATTCGAGAAGTTTCAGAAAATACTCGAACAAACAACGAATCGAAGACAACAAGACAAGGTGACAAGTTACCTTTGTGCGCTTTGGAGATCTTCTTGTTCTTCTCAACAAGCTCGGCTTTTTCCTTCTCAAGATTCTGGATTTCATTCTTAAGGAGCCAAGTTTCTTGAGTGCTTTCTTTCTTCAACTGATCGAGCTCGTTGCGGAGGTCGATCCTCTTCCGGATTTCTTCGCGAATGCACTCCTCCTTCTCCGCCAACTTACGATGGCCGTCCTCAATGAATTTAAGTTTCTCGGACTTCTCCTGGGATCAGTCCATCAGGTTCTACAAAGCAAAGTATATCAATTATCACCACTCAAAGAGAAACAGGGGATGAAGAAAACTACTCGAGGAAGACGAAAACTTAAAGTGGTGAACTCATACAAGTCCTTGAAGACCCCTTCGATTTGTTTTCTCTTCTCAGTGGTCAGATAAGGGTCATCAATCAAGTTTGCCGCGATGGTGTGTTGCCAGCCGTACGGCGCCACCAACAGATCATCCTTCTCCGCCGCATCCGCACTGGTTCCTGAGGCGCCCGCGGTGCCAGCATCCTCCGTGCCACGGCCTTCTGTTCCCGTGGCCTCGACGGTGCTGGTGCTAGGGCCCGAAGTACCCGCGGCTTGGGCGTCATTTGCACTGGATTCCCTGGGCAGCTCGCCTGCCACTCCACTTGCAGTCACTAATCTGGCCTCGGGCAGATTGGTGCTGGGAGACAGAGGAGGCAGGATGGGCTCACATTCGGGTAGTTCCAACACAGTGGTCTCCACCTCCACTCGCTCCAGCTTGACTTCTTTCTCCGCCTCGACAATGGTGGCCAGAGGAGGGGGGGAGGAGGAGGAGGAGGAGCGCCGGTCAACGCTGCAGCATCTGTGTCCTTTCCAGACTCGGGGGCTTGGGCAGCCGGGGCATCGTCAGGCTCCCCCAAGCCCAGAGCAGAGGAAGGGCTGGACAAAGGACAGTCATATCAACTACTCGATAAGATAAATTACAAAACGGTACAAGTCCAAGTATTCGAGACTTACGTGGAGGATCTCTTGGTCACCACTTTCTTCAGTTTTAGAAGCCGGGGCCCCCGAGTACCCGACTTCCCCGAGCTGCCAGCAGGCTCCTTTGATTGAGCCTCCGGGGCACTCGCCGGGATCGGGTCGCTGGGGCACGGCGTAGCGTCAACAGCGGAAAGGTCCGTTGCACCAGGCTGGACGCTGACCACTGGTGCAGCATCATCCCCAAAAGGGCCTAACTTCCCCCGTCCTTGGGACGTTTGGACAGGGGGAGGCGGGCGGACTGCAAAGAGAATAGAGGAAAACTCAGCAAAGAACATCAAAGCTGCAACAAGGAAGGTACTCGAGGACATTGCTTACCTCGGGTTGTCATCTGACTGATCCGCAAGGGTGAGCTTCCGTTTCCTCACACCCACCCGCGGCTTAGTCGGGTGGCTCGGGAGCTCCATGCTGCTACTCGATTCCTTGCCAGACTTCTTCAAGCTGCCAAAGAAAGATCATCGTTAGAATCCGTCATTTCCTCATCAGTTAAGGGATCACGATCTAAATGACTAGTCTTGAGCATCTGGAACGCATTTGGCTTGAGGCGATCCGCCCGAGGCAAGTCAGGATTTGGAGCAGGACAATGGTACAGTTCAGTGTACCAGCAAAGAGTCAATACTCAGTGATACTTCACAAGTTCAGCAAGTAATCGACAGACAAATTACTCACTGGTGCCGGCGGATTCACTGCACTGAAAAGCTTCGGGACATAAGGAATCATGTTCGCATCAAGTAGTACTCGGCGAACACGGTCCAGAGCCATTTGCGAAGGAAGAACTTCTGCGGAAAGGCGAGATGAATTGTTACCACCTAAGTACTCAAATCCAAATCGACACCTCTTCTGCAGTGGCATGATACGCCTCTTGTACATGGAGGCCAAGACGGACACGCCGGTTACACCTAACTCCTTCTGCTTGCTAATCAATTCGAGCAGCTCATTGACTTGCAGCATTTAGTTGGAATTCAACTTCTCATTCCACTCGGGCCTCCACACTGCCTTCCCTGGAGTCCTCTCGGGCAGTGCGGGTGGATGGTTTCCAATGTAGAACCATAGGGACCTCCAACCCGAGTGGTTTGTGGGGAGCGAGTACTCAATATACTCCTTCCTCTTCCCCTGCTTGAATTGGATTCCGGCTCCACCAACAAGGTACTGCTTCTCCTTAGATGGTTGTTGGCGGAGATGGAAGAAGTAACAGAAGAGATCAAAATGTGGCTCGATGCCAAGAAAAGCTTCGCTAAAATGAACAAAAATGGAGATGTGGACGATGGAGTTAGGGTTCAAATGATGGATCTGAATACCTCAATGATAAAGGAGGCCGCGAAAGAAATCAGATGCGGGGAGGACCAATCCCCTTTCGACAAAATGCTCGAAGATGATGATCTGATCTACATCTTCCTGCGGAACGAACTGGCGGAAGGAAGGTTTCCACTGAACCATTTCCTCCGACTGAAGAAGACCTTGAGCAACTAAGTTAAGAAGGTCAGCACGGGTGCACTTACTTCTCTCCCAATCGCCGGTGGTCGACACCTCCTTCTTCCCCTTAGACGCCGGTTTCTTGTTGCCCATCTTGAATGTCACGAGCTGCTTCACTCGCATATGCTCGGGGGCTTCGGGAGAGGGGCGCAAGGACTCACTGATGGAGTGGATGGATTCTCCGACTAGTTTGGCTGGGGATGGAGGACGGGCTCAATGGGGCTCTCAAACCCTAGATCTAACAGTGACTGGCGGCGTAGGAGGATGAGAGAGCGAAATGGCTAAGGCAGAAAGTGAAAGGGTAAAAACCCTAGAGTCACCGCGCGGTTAAATAGCCAGCGGGTAGGCCCGGATTTACTGTTCGGAAGCCGAAGAGTTTTCTCCCCTAAAAAAGTGCGTGATTTGTTTTGAGCGGTTATTTGGGAAGAGTTTTGGGGAGTTTATTTGATTAACCATTTTTTCAGGGACCTTATCCCAAAAAAGGGGATTTTCGAATTTTGAACCAATTGATTTCCGAAATAAACCATCAAGGCAGATTACGCATTCTCTATACACATATTTTGTACATAACACTATTTAGTATGCCACGTTCTTTTGGATTCTTTTTTTCAAACTTTGGGATTTGGATTCAAGGCTCGTGGGCTGCGGGACGTGTTATCGATGGCTTATTTTTCAAAAATATTTGGAAGATAAGGAAAGTAGATTCAAGACTAGTGGGACCCTCAGCCTGATTCTTCGATTCAACCTAAGGCTCGGGGGCTACTCCATATGGAGTGCGATTTGCATCGCACCCCATAGAAAGAAAAGACTTGAAAGTACTCGGGGCTAGAGCACCTCGCAGCATCGAGCAGCCAAGGAAAGTACTCGGAAGACACCTTCAAGATGGAGTTTCAGCAGAAACCAAAGGATGACTTCAAGAAGTACTCGAAGCCTGCAGTACTCGGCTATGAAGAGCTGGGGGCTTGTCAGACCCGGGGCAACGGGACTGCACGCGTGGCGTAGAACATTCTAGAGTAAGGGGTGGGGCATGTCTCATACCTTATCCATACTGTAAAGTACTCGTATGTAAGTACAGCTAGTCGGTACAGAAGGAAACTACCCGAGAGTACTCGGTTAGGACTCCTAAGCTCGTACCATACTAGGATTTCCATGTAACCCTGTCCCCCCAGGATATATAAGGGCGGGCAGGGATCCCTCCAAAGCATAACGTGCATACGCATAACCTCCAAGGCAATACAAACCATACAGGACGTAGGGTATTACGCATACTGCGGCCCGAACCTGTCTAAACTCTTGTGTTCCTTGCACCATCAAGTTTCTGATCTCGGCGACACCCTGACCACAAGTCTACTACCTTAGGGTATCCCTAGGTAGGCTTGCCGGTAAAACACCTGATACCTACCTCCTACCAAAAACAGTCATTGAACAAATTAACCAGTACAGGAAACATTGTCTATGGAGGGGGTCTGATATTTATGCTACTAATGCCCCAAAAGCTGCTTGGTCTATGGTATGTTTACCAAAAGAAGAGGGAGGTCTGGGTGTCCTTAACCTCAAAACTCAGAATGAATCCCTCCTGCTTAAGAACTGGCACAAGTTATTAAACAGATTAGATATACCCTGGGTAACCCTTGTGTAGGAAAAATATTATTCCAACGAAAGGCTACCTAGTCATATTAAAAAAGGTTTCTTTTGATGGAGGGATAATCTTAAACTCCTGGTTGGTTTTAAAGGCATGGCCATTTGTCAGATACAGGATGGCAGTACTTGTCTTTTCTGGACAGATCTTTGGGGTGGACAAGTGCAACAACATGCATATCCAGAGCTTTTTTCGTTTGCCAGGAACAAGACTATATCCTTTAAAAAGGCCTCCTCCACAGCCCCCTTTCATAGGCTTTTTCATCTACCTCTCTCAGAGGAAGCTTTTGCTCAAATGGAACTAGTGCAAAACTTATGTAACTCACAGCTTATCAGTTCAGAAGCAGACTGCTGGAATTATATTTGGGGAACACCTTTTTTCTCCTCACAAAAAGCATACAAGCATTTGGTTGGCCATGCTCAGGTACATCCTAGTTTCAAATTGTTGTGGAAATCATGCTGTCAAAATAAACATAAGGTCTTTTCCTGGCTCCTCTTGAAAGACAGACTGAGCACAAGAAATATTCTCAGAAGGAAATCAATGGATTTGGATTCTTATGATTGTGTCCTATGTACTGAAAATGTGGAGGAAACAATGGAACATCTTTTCCTGTCATGCCCCTTTGCCATTGCTTGCTGGAATCTTCTAGGAATTCAAGTGACAACTGGTGATGATATCTTCTCTACAATGGAAAGCTTCAAGTCACAGCTATGAACACCAATTTTCATGAACTTAATCATTCTAATGAGCTGGGGCATCTGGTTATCAAGAAATGGTCTGATATTTCAAGGTCTGAAATTTTCCTTGGAAACCTGCAAGGCGATCTTTAAGAAAGAACTCGTTCTGCTTTTGCATCGAGTCAAGAATAAGCACAGATCTCAGTTAGAAGAATGGATAATTTCTTTTGGTTAATTGTTGTAATCTTTTTCGTTTCCTTCTTTGTCTCTTGAACGCTCGTGTAAACCTTGTTCTTTTTTCGATAAATATATAATCAGTAGGGGATGCTAATCCCCTCCTGTTGCCTCAAAAAAAAGGAGTTGGCAGCCTCTTGGGGTCGTCCAGCATACGAGCTCAGTCCGGGCTTCACCTGCACCAACAAACGTCCTTTGACATGAACACCAAACGTATGCAATGCAGCGAATGCAATCGTCTAGTAGCCGTACGTTGGCGAAGACTTGGATCTCGCCGTCCATCGGGACGAGGTCCATTATCCTGTTGAACTTGAAGATGTGCACCCGGCTCCCGGTGCTGCCGGCGTCGAAGATGACGGCGTACCTCCTCCCCGGCCACCTCTCCAGCTCAGCGGGCAGCGCCGCAGGATGATCGTCCACAATGCCACCCTTCCGATCCGACCGAGCACGGAAGCTTCGGCATGGACCACGCTGGGGTAGGAGGAGACCAGCTGCAGGAGGAGAATCAGCACCACCGCCGCCATGCTGGCTACCTGAGCCACTGCTTGCTCTGGCTCTGCTGCCTGCCGGATGCGAGGTTGTCGACACGATGGGTATCCTTTTAAAGGGTGGTGCTGGCCGGGGGAGATTCTTTACACGAGCACCACATGTATGATCCGCGTTGCAATTCAGGCTCTTGACATCTATCCATGGTCATCTATCCATCTACATATTTCCTATCGGCCAACCGACTGGCAAATACCGACCGGGATAGAATGATAGAGAGTCGGTTTCCTGATAGAAATTATTTCTCTGACGTACGGTATTTTTCAGACCGCTTGTGCACAGAAAAATTTGCCAGTCCTCAAGTTTAGAAATCTATCACGAACCATCAGGATAATTTTTTTCCCTGTAGACCATGCCCATCAAGGTAGTTTATAACTTCCCTGTCAGCTTCCGTCGTATTCTTTTAGGTGTTATTCCGACAGAGAAACTGATTATTCGTAGCAGCTGGAACCGACACATTTTTCCAATCACCATCTAAGATAATATGATTCCAGGCAGTGATAATCATTTGGCAGTAATAGAATTGCAAATAGACATTCAAGCTCAAGACAACATCACTACGTAGCTCAAATCACTAGCATGTTCAAACGGATGGCAAAAGTACAAAGTATTCAACATGGGCAAATACAGAACTATCTTTGCCCTCACAAACACAAGTCCATGATAATTCTACTCGTGTCATCATTATTTACTGTTATCGTTCACACTGCAGAAGTCAGAAAAAGTTAGAATAGCGGTTTTTAGTACCACAATTCATAATCAGGTATTCAGGTCTATACATATTGAGGGATTTTTTTCATCCTAGAAACTTAAACTTTCATCTATGTTTTATGGAAAAATAGTAAACTCAGAGGTGCAATGCTTGAATCAAGGTGCCAGAAAACTTGGGCCGCATGGACCAAAACCAGAAAATATAGAGGAAGGGGCAGGGTACTAAATCTTCTGTATTGAAATCAATAGGCACCCGATTAGAGAGCTCAAAATCTTCTGAAAGCTATAGGAAAGAAGAGATCACGCATGTAATCTTTGATAGATGGCAAAAAAGTTTATGGGCAGGCACTCAACAATCAGCAAACTTAAGGATATCAATAATGCCGATTACGTTGCCCATGAGAAGACAAATATGTGTCAGGCTTTGAAAAATCTAAAAAATACAGAAGAAGAAAATGGAATAATACTTCTAAGATCTACCTAACCATTCGCAACAGTACTGTCCAATAGCGTCCAATTCTTCATATGAGATGCTGTCGGAACATCTAAGCCACCCACTTCACTGCCCTCGCCTAGCCCGCCCGACCCTTCAAAGCGACACCTTTCGCATTGCCCCTCCCTGTACAACATTCCAAGTATCGATCAAATTAAGAACGAATCGAGAACATTACAGAGGTAGTGGTCAGAAGGCGATTTGTGTTGAAACAAGCTGCATTTCTCATGTTCCACACGCGCGCGCAATGCGCCCCAAGAATGAAGAGTTATGCGCCAATAATCCCTCTCTATCACAATAGGATTCTCTGTTGTGGTAGTCGCATATTTTTTAGAAAAAGAAAATATCTCCTGTCGATGAGTCGGTGCTCTACAGGATTGTAGCCTCCTCGTGTGACACGTAGATGCTTTGCTTGTGTGGTTTCCCTCCAAACCAAAAGACCTCAAAAGCACATTTGGACCAAAAGGTGTCGATAGTACCCATTATATTTCATTCTCCTTCATTTTTTTCCATTCAAGTGATTTCAGTATATATAAGTACTCCTTTATATAAACACATATAGATTGCTCACTTGTTCCATTGTTACTAAACATATGTCAAACACATATGGATGTGCGGTGCAAAAGAAAAAACTATGAAAAAGCATATATGGTAATTGGTAACTAATGTGGGATTAAGATAAAATGAGTGTTGCGCCAGAATAAGATCTAATGAGATACATAAGAAATTTTGGCTAGGAACACCCTCACCTTTATATATGAATTTCTAAGAAAACTGAGTCTGTTAAAAGTACTAAGCCCGTGTATTGGCGTTGAATTAGGAGTTGTGCTCTGTTGAGTTGTGATCCAAATTTATCTACACACGTATAAAGGCTAACTTCGGACGTAGCGAAGCGGAGGCCGAAGTGGCCCATTGTGTTCGGCCTTCTGCACCCGGAGACGCCTGGGGGGTGCGCGATGTGGATCATATGCTGTTTTAGGGTTTTACCTTTATATATACTTCTTGTAAGCCGCCGTTCGGGATAAGAGAGTTAGATCAATAATCCTTGGCGTTTGTAACCGCACTCGATATAGCGAAGTTTTGCTGGCTGGCGCCCGTGGTTTTTTCCCTTCTGTGTTGGAAGGATTTTCCACGTTAAATCCTCGTATCCTCTGAGTTTAATCTGTGTTTTTCTCATCGTTTGTTTGTCATCCATTTGTAACATGCTCTAACAAGTAGCCATAGTTGATACTTGCTGCCATCTGTCTATTGAATTCCTACAAGCATGGAATCGGTTCACAATTTTACCCTATGTATTATTGAAGTTATTAATTGAAAAGAAAAATGTCAAAGGAAAGTCAGCCACCTAAATTTTTTAAAAGTAATTTTAGGCTCCGTTTAGATGTTGATATTGGAGTGTTTGGCATTGAATTGGATCCAATACCAAATCAGCTAAGGCATTGAAATGGATTCAATACCAAAACTATTATTGGGATGTAGATGGAATTCAACAGTAGACAAATACCAATTCATACTTAGATGTGCATACTGTGAATTTAGAAACTGACCCATCTTCATCTCCTCAACATTGCTCGGTCGGAGGGAGTGGCCAGGTGGCGGAGGGGCATGAGGGAAGCGTGCACGGTGGCTTCGAGGCAGAGGGGCGCGGAGGCGGACGGACCGGCGCGGGGGGCTTGGAGGCGCGGCGTAGGGAGCACCACAGGGGCTTCCAGGCGCGGCGGATGGTGTGGCGTGGGGGGGCTTGGAGGCGCGGCGGAGGGAGCACCACGGGGGCTTCCAGGCGCGGCGGACGGAGCAGCGCGGGGTGCTTGCAGGCGCCGGCGAAGGGAGCAGCGCTGGGGGCTTCGAGGCGCCGACGGAGGCAGTGGCGCGGAAGCGGAGGGGGGCTTCTAGGCGCGGCAGACGGAGCAGCGCGGGGGTCTTCTAGGCGCCGGCGGTGGGAGCAGCATGGGGGGCTTCAAGGCACCGGCGGAGGAAGCGGCAGAACGGAGGGCTTCCATGCACGGAGGACCGGAGTGGGGGGCTTCCAGGCGCCAGCGGAGGGAGCAGCGCGGGAGGCTTCGAGACACCGGCAGAGGAAGCGGAGCGGAGGCGGAGGGGCGCAACGCGGGAGCACCACGATGAAGGGTGACGCAAATGCAGTCGAATACAGAGGGTTACGGGTTGGAACTGTGGGAGGAGGTGTAACAGCATACTGAATACCCCTCGGTAGAAGTTTTCAATACAAATTTCAAAAACATCCAAACAACTGATATTGGATGTACTTAATACCAATTCCGAAAATATCCAAACAGCTGATATTAAATGTACTCATGCCAATTCTAAATTCTAGCCTTCAAAATCAAAATCTACATCAAACGCTACCTTAGAAGTTCTTTGTGTAGCACTTCAATGTTTTCCCTTTTGCGTGTGTTTTTCTTTCGTGCCAAAATAAGAAAAATACTATGTCTGAATTAAGATATTTTGTTGGCTAGATATACTGATGGCATGATAATTTATTAAAATCTAACAAAAAATATATAAATAGTAATAAGGGCAAGATCGATAGTATATAACAGAGTAGCAGTTTGAATTATTTATTTTACAAGTAGTAGAGTCAACCCTAGTGTATCTGAACGTGTTCTTACTCTTAAGCCCCATAGGTATATATATATATATATATATATGATGATACTACCTCTCTCTCTATATATATAATTATTGAATAAATTATTTATTTTAAATATTATATACTTAAGAACGGAGGAGTGCTAATACTAAAATCACTAGAATGTATGTCCATGCGTTTGGGAGGCATGGGTGTTCCCAGTGTTTCGAAAATAAATAAAATAGCATACAAGGGAGAATTCCTTTCTTAGACCAAATTGTGAAATGACGATCCATGGGCTTTGTTTGGTGGCTCATTTAGATCTTGGCCTGGCCATTCTCATCACTTCTAGGCCCTCTTTCAATTGGATTGACCGTTGAAGAGCTTATCCATTTGGGCATTTGGCCCATCAACCTCTTGGTCTATGCTCATTGGCAAAAGTTCAATTTTCAACCATAAACTGTCAGACCTAGGGTAACAGAACTGCACATATTGCGTAGAATATTCTAAAGTAAGGGGAGGAGCATATCTCATACCTTATCCATACTGTAAAAGTACTCGGACACGAGTACAACTAGTCAGTACAAAAGGTAACTACCCGAAAGTACTCGGGTAGGACTCCTAAGCTCGTACAGGATTAGGACTTCCATGTAACCCTGTCCCCCTAGAATATATAAGGGTGGGCAGAGATCCCTCCAAAGCATAACACATAACTTCAAGGCAATACAGGACGTAGGTATTACGCATACTGCGGGCCGAACCTGTCTAAACCCTTGTGTTCCTTGCACAATCGAGTTCCTGATCTCGGCGACACCCTAACCACAAGTAAACTACCTTAGGGTATTCCTAGTTAGGCTTGCCGGTAAAACACCGACAGCTGGCGCGTCAGGTAGGGGTGTTCATCGAAGATCCACCGGCGAATTCGATGGTAACTTTCAACTTCACCCTCGTCGCGCTCGACGAGGGCGCAATCTTCGGCTTATGGATCTGCATCGCTGACGGCGCGGGCAACTCTCGTCGTCCCCTCGCTGACGCCAAGAAGACAAGAAGCTGAACTGCATTTGTACCAATATCCTGCTACAACATCGACTGACTTATTGAAAATCTCGGCGAAAGTCAACTCACCGAGCTGGAAGAGGTCAACCGGCGGCGAGAGTCCGGGCTCTGCCCGACTTCGGCCCCCATCTGCGCGTGTCGTGCAGCTGGTTCTATTTCCAAAGCGGGACCAACTTGAACCCCTCTTGGTCTTGGAGTCAAAGCCGATGCGGTGCTTGTATTAAGGAGTCCGGGTAGAAGTCAAAGCGGAACAAGGTATACTTTCCTTGTCCATGAAAAGCTGCAGCCTCGGAAGGACACGTCGGGTAACAGCACCAGCTCGAATCCGAAGCAAAGCCGACATTTTTATCTGACCTGCAGTTCTGGCACGGAGGAAAAACTTCCAACCTGTCGAGAGGAAAAAAAAAGAAGAATCCACTTCCGCACGGAATTTGAGACAGAGGCAGATCTTGGGCAGCAGTCCGAAATCGAGCTGCATGCAGCCTGTGGATCAGGGCAGAGACGCGTGGATTTAGGCAAACAATTTAATCCGACTACCCTCCATGCAAAGTCAAATTGGACAGCAATCCTGCTACACGCATACAAGGGCTACCATGAAGCTTCAAGAAATTAAGTTTATCCGCTCAAAGTACACAGGATTTGTACGTGAGCCCTACTACACCAACATCCGGCTGCATCGACCCACCGGCGACTACTTTCGCTTCGCGAGGTAACCCGTGGACGACTACTTCACGCGAGGACGCTCGGCGATCCGCCGATAACTACTTCAACTACATGAGGACGCTCGACGACCCGCCAACGACTACTTCGACTATAAAACTAGTCGAAGCGGGTCTTACACCATCGATAACTAGTCGAAATCGACTTCGACTAGTCGGGCTTCATCAACAAACCGTCGCAGCTCCATCAACGAGCGCTACGGCTTCATCGGCAATAGCCCACAAATCAAGCTAAGTCACTTGTACCTTTTTCGACTTGTACTCCACAAGATCGACTACTTTTTTTTGTACGCCTCTCGACGGGAATCACTGCTCCTGGGGTCTGCTGGCTAATAGCCCACACGCTTGGTACATCGAGTTCGTAGGGCACTGCCCACGCGCTAGGTACACCGAGTTATATTCACAGCGGCTACACCCTTTGGACTTGCACGCTGCAACACGCGCTTTCGCCGACTGCTTATCTGCGTACGTCTCTCAATGGGCACGAAACCTCCTAGAGCTACACATCGCTGACTACTTTAGGTGCACCCCGCATTCTCTTTGACGCATACCGACTACTTATTTCTGCATTCGTTGTTTTCTCTTAACGGTTGCTAAGTACTCGGGGAGCACACGCCTTAATCCATGAAACCTCAACTCTTTTGTACGTCTATGTTCCTACGCGTGCATGCGGCCACGCTCCCTGTGCTATGGGCTATGGCTATCAGGGATCAGGTGCTTAAACGTAATAGGCTAACTATCCGCGGAAATTACATGGCCTAGCAAGAGCAAGACGCGAAATTTTTTCATGCATTTTACAATGCAGGGATCCGCTCCCTACTCGATATCATATATATTAGTTACAACATATTTTTATGTTTATATTGCAGGGGCACTAGGCGTGCTTTCGGGGACTCGTCTGGCTCCCTCGCTCGGGGGCTAGGAGCAACAAGGCACTCGGCCTGCTTTCGGTGACTCGTCTGGCTCTTTGGCTCGGGGGCTTAGCGCCAATAACTACTCGATGTGGCTCTTTCGGCTCTCGTTGCTCGTAAGCTCGGGGGGTTGAACGTCGCAAAACTACTCGGAAGACAACTTATATGAAGACTGAAGGCTAACAGGTAACCCTAGGTTGTCGCGCGGTTAGATAACCAGCGGCGGCCAAAGGGTCTTTTGGTACACAATTTGTTTTGAGCGGTAATTTGGGAGAAGTTTTGGAGAAGTTATTTGATTAACCATTTTTTCAGGGATCTTATCCCGAAAGAAGGGATTTTTTGAATTTCAAACCAATTAATTCCTAAAATTAACTATCAAAGCAAGTTACATTTCTTACAGATATTTTGTACATAACATTGTTCAGTATGCGATAATCTTTTGGATCTTTTTTCCAAATCTCAAAATTTGGATTCAAGGCTCGGGGGTTGCGGGACACGTGTTATCGATGACTTATTTTTCAAAAATATTTGGAAGATAAGGAAAGTAGATTCAAGACTAGTGGGACCCTCAGCCTGATTCTTCAATTCAACCTAAGGCTCGGGGGCTACTCCATATGGAGTGCGATTTGCATCGCACCCCATAGAAAGAAAAGACTTGAAAGTACTCGGGGCTAGAGCACCTCACAGTGTCGAGCAGCCAAGGAAAGTACTCGGAAGACACCTTCAAGATGGAGTTTCAGCAGAAACCAAAGGATGATTTTAAAAGTACTCGAAACTTGCAGTACTCGGCTATGAAGAGCTCGGAGGCTTGTCAGACCCGGAGCAACGAGACTGCACACGTGGCATAGAAACATTCTAGAGTAAGGGGTGGGGCATGTCCCATACCTTATCCGTACTGTAAAAGTACTCGGACACGAGTACAACTAGTCGGTACAAAAGGTAACTACCCGAAAGTACTCGGGTAGGACTCTAAACTCGTACATGACTAGGACTTCTATATAACCCTGTCCCCCAAAGCATAACACATAACCTCAAGGCAATATAAACCATACAGGACGTAGAGTATTACGCATACTACGGCCTGAACCTATCTAAACCCTTGTGTTCCTTGCACCATCGAGTTCCTGATCTCGGCGACACCCTAACCACAAGTAAACTACCTTAGGGTATCCCTAGGTAGGCTTGCCGGTAAAACACCGGCATAAACTACAAAAACGGATAATAAAGACCATCCAACTGTCAAAACCGGGCAAATTTGGCCCTTAGGCTGGTTTCGAAGGTGGTTTTCCATTTTGTGAAAATTAAAAGTATTCAAATTTAAACTAAAAAATTCATAAGTAATTCATTATAAATAAAGAAAATATGAAATGTGTACCAAAATTTTTCTAAAAATATAACCTATCTATTAGCACTATCCTTGTGAGTTATTCGGATCCAGTTTCTTCATGTTCATAGTATTTGTTTGCTTATAGTTTTTCCTATAATCTTTGTATAAATAAGATTCAAATAGAGCAAAAATAGATAGGTTACATTTTTAGAAAAATTTTGGTACTATTTTCGTATTTTTCTGATGTAAAATGAATTAATTTTAATTTTTTAGATCTAATTAGAAATTTTTATTTTTTTAAAAAAAATACGAAACCGCCTTCAAAACCACCCTAAGGGTCAAATTTGTCCGATTTCAACAGTTGGATGATCTTTCTTATCTGATTTTGTAGTTTAAGGTTCAAAATTGAGCTTTTGCGATAGTTCAGGGTTGTAAACCGGACTTTTTCCATAACCGCCAAAATGACCCTAAAAAACCTGCCAAAAAGAATATGATACAAGTACCAACCTTGAAACCTATATCGCTTCCCCAATTTTTTTGTTGCGTAACTTCTAGTATTTGAGATTAACTGCGACGCAAATTTTTTTCTACGAGAAAGGGCATGACAAAAATTAATGCTACTTTTCTCCCTATATATTGCATATAAGCAGATAATTAACCTGCAGCTGGCTGTTACAACTCTGCAGCCATTTGCAAACACGTGCGTGCACACACAAACACACATCCTCACTCACATAGTCACATAGTATGACAGCACCTATATTGATGCTCATCAGCATCCCTGGACATGCCCTCCGTACGCGTTCCTAGCAAAAACCATCTATTTACTTCGGCGGCATCACATCTCGCCGGCGGCGGCGGCGATGGCTACGGTGTCCTGCGCGATCCTCCTGAGCTTGGCGATGATCATGACCAGCTTGCTGTTGAGCCGGCCGACGAGGCAGCGCGGCAGCCACCCGGCGGCGGGGTCCAGCTGCACGACGTACGTGGCGACGCAGGAGGCGCCGCCGCCGCAGGAGTCGTCGCCGGCGCCGCCGTCGAGCCTCTCGAGGACCCAGCCGGACTGCAGCAGGACGCTCCGGCCGACGACGGGGTTGCTGCCGCCGCCGCCCTTGCTGGCCGCCGCCGGGGGCAGCAGCCCCGCGGCGATCTCCTTGGGCAGCGACGCCACGGCGACGACCAGCGTGCCGTCGTCCATGGCCTGGCGGCGCTCGTAGACGACGAGGTCCCGGCGCCGGGCGGGCCGCCGCGCGGAGGAGGCGTCGCCGAACTTGAGGTGGATGATGCTCAGGTCCTCGCCCAGCTCCCTGATGTACGAGGCCTCCACCAGCTGGTCCGACTCCCACTGCTGCACTCGATCGTGCACAAAAAAAAAACAATCAAAATGAGGCCAGTGTAAAGTAAATGAAGTTGCTAATAGAGCATGTCTGTAATCCAAGTAAAATCGAAATCCAGATTTGAAACATAAGAAAGTACTCTTCGTGCTCCTATGGAAATCAACCTGTTCCCAACGAAATTTCTATGAAATTCCGAAGCTCGGGCAGTTTGGGCTGAGCTTGATTGGGCCATGAGTGCTCGGCCCATACTGGCCCAATTATTGGCTAAAACCTCTTTTCTCTTTGATGCTTTAACTCTCAATCTATCTATATATATATACTATAAAATTCTAAATAATTGGAAACGTTTTTCATTTGGATCGGGTTCACCGTCATTTGGATCGGGTCCACCGTACCCCTCACGATGGATCCATGATGTCAGAATCAACGTAGATAGGAGAAAAGATCGCGAGTCAGCTGCCAAAAAAACCAAGTTCTTTTTTCACCGTCCCGCACAGGCCGCCCATGTACCCACCCGTCGATTGAACTAGCCAGCGACAAACGTCGGCGCCATCATAAACGCGCTCGCCTCCCTCGGGGGCACCCCGGCGTCGTGGTCTCCGTGGTCCGCGCCGCGCGGGACCTCATGATGACCACGCCCTCCACCACCCGCGCGTGCTCACACCCGCCGGCCGCTGCCACAATCTTCGTCCGTCCGTCGCGCTCCTCCGCGTGCGAATTTGCCGTGTCCGAGTCTGGCTGAGGTACAACACGGCCGCGATGCCGCGACGCCCGAGGTGTAGACGGCGACGACCCTCCCGAGCACCGCGGCCGGGATGAGGGTCTCCGCGACAGCGAACGGCACCGCGCCCCCAGCCCCGACGGAGCCTCTGCCTCCTCCCGCCCTTGCCCTGACGGTCCCGGTGCCCCTTCGAAGCTCCTGCCGCAGCTCGTCGGTGGGCGCGAGGACGAGCTCAGGGTGTACGCGCGCCAGCGACGGGCGTGGAGGGCCCGCTGAGGTCGCGGCCACCGGCACCGGTGAGATCGAGCATCGGCGCGTCGCAGAAGAGCTCCGCTGCATGCTACCTTGAGCATCAGCGGCTGCGTGAGCTGCAGCTCCGTGGTTGACGGGGGTGAGAGCTGTTGTTCCTGGCCAGCGACATGCAGGAGGACGCACACAAAGTGCTCGACCGAATGCCCGAGCGGAACATTCGTCAATGTGAGGCTGAAAGTATGCTGGTGCCACGAGCATGCGGAGACAGATATTCTGCTGCACCTATCAGGCCATTAGCTACCACAAGGTGGGCAACGTGTAGAGTGTACTGATGTTTTGTTAATAAATTTCAGTTCTCATGTTTTGAAAATCAATTAAATTGCTAATCCAAAAAATGGAAACCGTTAATTATGGTTATTATCCAAAAAGTCTAGAAAAAATAAATAATGATAATGGATTTTTCTAAAATACTAAAGATTAGAAATTGGAAGGTTGCCCTGGACTAGAGAACTTGAACGTCGGCTGGATATTTGAGAAAGGATACTAGACATAAAAAGATATAGATTGAATGATGAACTTGTATCAAAATTATCAAACGGTTCCAAGGTTAATGAAACTCGATGTAAGAGACGTTGGACTATCAATAATGTAGTAGTGACGTTTAGGTGTTTTTAGAATTTATTTTAAATATTGATTTAATTAATACTTTATTCAATAGACTATTGAATTAAAATTTAATTAGGTTTCTTAAACTACGTGCGTGTCGCATCGTGCGTCTATCCTAGTTTCCATGAAAAAAATAGTGGAAAGTTCTTATTGCAAAATCTAATTGAAACTTCTGCGTAATAACCTAGCTATTACTCACTAAATGTAGGTTGTTTTGATTTTTTTAAATTCATAATTTTTATTATGCATCTAAACATACGTTATATCTACTTAGATGCATAGTAAATACTATGAATCTAAAAAATCAAAAAATATATATTTTGAAAATGAGGGAGCGCAAGTTTGAGACCAATAACGTTCCTAACCTAGCTGGCTGCCATGATCTGCCTGCTCATCATCCTAGGTAGCTCGCTAGGACAAGGACTAACAATACGACAGCGCAAGGGTTAGGTATGGCCCCAAAGTGGTAACCCAGCCTGGTGGTTATTAGTACGTGGCTGCAGTATGTACACTCAATTTTCCAAGTGGCATACTAACTAAAGTTCATATATAGTCCCAGATCCGGGCTATTATTTTTCTTGTATGTACTACTATGCGGCCGAGTACCAAGCCTAACCCTCTAATAATTTGACCTAGCATCAGTACTGGAATGGTTTTTTTTACGACAGTATTTCAGCACGTTTTTCATTAACATCAGTAAAGTAGTAAGTAGATATATATTATGCATCTAGATATATATTATATCTTTATGATAGAAAATTATATATATTTAGAAAAAAAAGCAAAATGAACTACTCCCTCCGTTTTTATTTACATGTCGTATTAGATTTATCCTATGTCAAACTTAGCTAACTTTGACTAAATCTATAGAAAAAATAAAGCAACAACTATACTAACCAACATATGTACTACCAACGTATATTTTATGGTGGATTCAATAAAATAAATTTATTGTTCTGAATATTACTTTTTTCTATAGATTTGGTCAAAGTTCATTAAATTTGATTAAATTTGATGACTTGAGATAAAATCTAGTACGATATGTAAATAAAAAAATACAGTTTGATAACAAAAGAAGTACATCATATATATGTAAGCTGAATTATATAATCGGATCAGAAATCAAACAGGATCTTGATGATCTAACACGGCGTTTAATTGCATTAGGTTTGGGGTGGGTGCAACGCAACGCACACGCATGTGGCCCAACGTGCAGGGCACATGGATGCAGGGGCCTGCAGCAGCGCACGCATCTAGCTGCTCCTCCTAACCTAATAACCATCGCATGCATCTACCCGTAATTAATTAATTCACGCGCACGCACCTAATTAACTATTAAGGGCCTGTTGGTTTCCACCCTCCTAAAACTTTAGCTCCTAAAAAGTGACTAAAATGTGACTAAAGTGCCAAACACTTCTCCTAAAAAGTGACTAAAATCTTTTAGGAGGTCCAAATCTTTTAGACCCTGACCCCCTCCTAAAACCGACTAAAATCGGTTCTGGACCGCTCCTACCCCGCACCCACCCCGACCGCACGCCAGACCCCGCCTCCCCCGCGCGCCAGACCCGCCTTGACCCTCAACCCCGCCGCCTCCCAAACCTGCCTCCCCCGTCCCCGCCGCCGCTAGATCCTCCTACCTCGCCGGCGCCCGTGGTCAAGAAACTTCGTCCGCGCCCTCCCCTCCGGTCCGCCGCCCCTAGTCCAACCTCCCCGGGCTGCAGACCCCGCAATCCTTTGTCTCCGTTCCCTGCGCTCCCCCAACTCGCCTGCCGCTAGATCTGCCATCGACGCCGCCTTACGCCGCCACAAATCGCCGTCTGGGCGCTCCCCCGACGGATCTCTGACGCCACCCGTCGGATCCCCACTGCCGCCACCCGCCGTATCCTCGTCGGCTCGTCCTCGTCCTCCTACTCGCGATGTCCGCCGTCATCTAGTCCGTGACGAACTCCTAGGACTGCGAGGTGAGTTTCTTCCCTCTCCTATTCAGATGAAGACGACATCGCCCCATTAGTTTCGCCGGCGGCACCCTCTCTGTCCCCTCCCCGGCAGCACATGGAGCATTTGGATCTCAACTCACAAGCGGACTTCTTCTCCGATATTCAGTCCTACCAAGAGTTCCTTCAGGGTGATGACGATGGTTTGGAGCAGTCCCTCGTCGGGCCCCTGGTGTGAGTGTGCAAGCAGCCGCCAGCAGAGGGCGTGGTCGCGGCAAAGGTTTGCTCGGGGGTAAAGTTGGTTTTGGACGAGGCCGAGGCAAACTTTCGGTTGGAGGGAGAGGTGGTAGCCGTGGTGGTCGAAGTTTGAGAGGAGGACGTGGTGAAGCTTTCCCTGCAGGCCACGGCTATCAAAATCCAGTGAATGTTGATGCCGGCGAAGAAGAACAGGGCATGCCGTCTGAAACTCTCTCTTAGGTAAATTGCTTCCCCTCTCTAAAACACTCTCTCTGATATGTATGGTTTCCATTTCTCATGTATGAAATGTTGCCTCTGATATGGTAGAAAAATGTGTTGTTGCTATTTTATTTTTCAATTGTGTATCATTGCAATGCTTAGTGTGACAATTTCTTTTCTGCTATAGAATCTTCATGACAGGGCTGACTGGTCTGAGGAAAACACACACTCTTATTGTGAACTTGCTGTTGAGGAAATTCGGGCAGGGAATTGTTTTAAAGGGGCAATGACATGTAGAGGTTATTGTAACATGAAAAAAAGAATGCTATTAAAGACTGGACTCAACCTTTCTATCAAGCAACTCAAAAATAGGTGGCCACAATGTAGGGCTTTGTACACATTTTGAAATATGTTGCAAACTGATACAGGTCTAGGGAGAAGACCAGATGGCAGTGTAATAGCATCAGCTTCTTGGTGGGAAAAGGCATTAAAGGTAACCTGTTTGTAATGTTGTCAAGCATGTACTGTCTCTGTATATGTAACACTAGCTCTGTTTTTATTGTACTGATAAGATGCTTAACTGTTATACAGGGAAGAAGTGAATGTAGAAAGTTCATGTTTGGTGTGCCAACATATATTGGATATCTTGAGGAGATGTTTAAAGGACATTTAGTGGATGGAGCAGCTTCTGTCATACCAGGTTCATCAACTCAAGAGAAGGGAGATGAGGAGGTAGACTTGGGTGATGATGAAGGTGAAGAACTAGAGGAAGAGGACTTCCTAGCAAGTCCTTTGAGCAGTGGCAGCCGCAAGAAAACAAATAGCTTATCTAGCACAGCCACAAGCCCAAACAAGAACAGTAAGAGCCCAATGGTCAAGATGTTCCAGGGGCTTCTTGTTGAGTTACAAGCTGCTAGAAGTAAGGAAGAAGCAACAATACAAGAAATGGTAAAACAGAGACAAGATGAGTTGGAAAAAAAGCACCAGTACAGGCAGCTTGAGTTGGAAAAGAGGCACTATCTGAGGGAGATGGAGAAACAAAAGGAGTTGGAAAACGCAGAAGGAAAAGGATGACATAAAGAGGTGTCTTTTGTTGGTAAAGCAGGCTGGAGCTGGTCCCACATCAACTGAATTTGGCATAGCAACAAGATTGTTTCAGCAGGGGTACTACAGAGATGTGTTTGACATGATCAACGATGATGAAGAGAAATTGATTTGGTTGAGGAAGATATGGAATGACATGGAATGACAAGATTTGTTTCTGAGGCTGCATAGTTTGGTAGTTGAATCTTATGGATTGAAATCAACTAAGAGGATGTCATCAATTGAAGCTTTAGGGTTGTTTCTATGGATATGTGGTGCACCTCAATCTCTTAGACAAGCTGAAGACCGTTTCACAAGGTCACTAGAAACAATTTGTAAAAAGTTTGATAAAGTGCTAGAGAGTGTGAACAAGCTAGCAGTTGACATCATTAAGCCAAAGGACCCTGAGTTTAATTTTGTGCATCCTAGGTTGCAAAGCCCTAGGTTCACACCATTCTTTGACAATTGCATTGGAGCAATAGACGGTACTCATATTCCTGTAATACTGCCAAGTACCCAAGTAGTACAACATATGGGAAGACATGGGTATACGAGTCAGAATGTCATGGCCATATGTGATTTTGATATGAGGTTTACCTTTGTGGTGGCTGGTTGGCCTGGGTCAGTTCATGACATGCGGGTTTTCAAAGATGCAATTGACAAGTTTGGAGACAAGTTTCCGCACCCACCTGAAGGTAATGACCTAGGTTGCATGCATTTTATTATTATTACAACACTAGGTCTGTGAATTACATAATTCATGTATTATGAATGCGCAGGCAAGTTCTACCTTGTTGACTCAGGTTACCCAAACCGACCGGGGTATCTTGCACCCTACAAAGGAACCAAGTACCATTTGCCGGAGTTTAGACAAGGGCCAATGCCAAGAGGTAAAAAAGAACTCTTTAACTACTCACATTCTTCACTTCGTAATGTCATTGAACGGTGGTTTGGAGTTCTAAAGATGAAGTGGAGGATATTGCTTGACCTTTCTAGCTATCCAATGCAAAAGCAAAGCCGTATAATTATTGCGTGCATGGCACTACACAATTTTATTAGAGATAGTTTTTCGAGAGATGTGGACTTTGATTTGGTTGATCGTGATGAGAACTATGTTCCATTCGCCGAGGGGTCCTCTTCTGACGGTAATGTGTCAAATGTACGTCATGGAGACGAAGATCGAAACATGAACGAGTTCCGTGATTGGATAGCCGATGGTTTGTTTAGCAGAGCATAGATGTCAACTTTTAATGATGATTTTATTGATGTGTTGAATTTTTGTATGGATGAGTGTGTATACATTTGTGTGCATTTTTTTACATAATCGAATAAACATGTGGCTTTAAAAAAAAATCCCGCATGCAGCTACCTCACTGTCTTGTGACAGGAACAAGAAAAAGTGGCGCCACCAGCTGATCAACAAAAATGGCGCCAGCATGCCAACCAATTTTGGCGCCAGAAAACTCATAGGGGCATGGTGGGAGGGTACTGGAAGGGTACCAGGGTCATTTTACCACTTTATTAATTGCCTTTAGTCACTTTTAGGAGGTGGAACCAAACATGCTTTTAGGAGTTGCCTAAAAACTGCTTAAAATCTTTTAGGAGCTAAAATTAGAGCATCCCGGCTTTCTGACGTGTGGACACGCTCTCCAATCGCACGCATGAAGATTTGGGCTGTACTTGTGGGCTCACCAACCCATGCTCCTGCCCCGCCTCACTCCTGACTGTAGAGAACCTCTGCAAGCTTGGCCACATTTTCTTTGACCTTTCTTGGGCCACGGTGACTAGTACTGGCTAGCGCCCCAAGAGGGACAGGTGTCAGATGCCCAATGCAACAGGCCATATGCAACTTATTAATGTGCCCAGCATGGTGACCGGGACATCTTTGTTGGGCGGTTTTCACTATCACAAGGCTTTATTTCAAAAACTATCACAAGGTCGGACGAACCAAATAATTTTATCTTGCTGTAAACAATAAATAGCGCTGCTGCACGGTTGCTGAGAGGTACTCCCTCTGTCCATTCTAGGATTCAAAATTTTTTTAAAAAAACAAATCATGTTACCCTATTCAAAAAAGTTCATGCGCATGTAAGAATCAGTTAGTACTAAATATAATAACAAATAGAAGTACACATGGTTATTTTACCTTTATATTAATTTGTCCTAGAATTTCTAGAATGACTTGATTTTTTTGACGGAGGGTACGAAACTCGGAGGGTCATGGTACATGCAGTCATGGACACGGTGCTACCTAGCTAACTATTCATCACTACTGAAAAAAAAAGGCTTTAAGAATCACGGATTCACGTCACAGCGTTGCACGAGCACGGTGCGTTTTAATTTGCTCCGGCCGGCCAGTCACGGGCCGTTTGCTTTACCGCCCATCTACGACCAGACGGACTTCCATCCACCGTCACCGCGAGCTTTTACCACCAAAACGCTAGCTAGCTCTTGCATATTTTTTTTGCTTTTCTTTTTTCTTTCTTTTTTGCTGTGCGTCCAAGCAGTTGACCCCTGAATCTTTTTTTCTCCGAAAAGTTTATCATGCCTATAATAATTCTTGCATTATTAATAGTACTTGAGCAAGCCATTAGCGAAAGGCGGTTTTGATTGTAGCCAAATCACATGCATCATCATAAAGTGCTAGTACGACACTGAGAAAACCCAACCTAGCAGCTTGTTGCTTTTTGTTAAGGAATTGATTACGCCAGCTGTTTGCGGCAGCCGATCGAAAACCCTTTATCTTTATCTTAACCACCTCGATCTTCAACCATTTGACCCAAATAAAAGAAGCTACTATTGCCAGTGGTTTGCAAAAGAGAAAAAAAAAAACTTATCAAACAGCAAGGTAACTTTGCTATTTATTTTGCCTTGGATTCCATTGTCGTGATGATTCTCAGATTAGAGACTAATCTATTTATTAACCAGAGATTATTACCAGCTGATCGGCACGAAACAATGGTATGGTGTGGACCGAGAATAATCGTGGTACCTTGGCGGCGTCGACGGCGTTGGCGACGGCCATGAACTGCTCCGGCGAGACGTCCTGCAGCAGCCACCGGCTCCGGAACACGTGCGCCGGCCCCACCCGCCGCTTCGATATCTCCACGCCGTTCTGGTACACCAGCACCTTCCACCCGTCGTCGCCGCCGCCGCCCCGCCCGGAGTCCGACGCCGCCAGCAGCTCCTGGATGTAGCTCTCGCTCGCGTAGCTCACGAACCGACGCAGCGAGTCCTCACTGATAGACCTTCATCATCAATTCATTGTTCCATCAGCAACAAATTGCAAGCTTCATTCTGAACACTGTCCTATCAACTGACTAATCATTTCTTTGATTTCTCCTACTAGCTGCTAGTCAGCAATCTGGCAGTAGAGATTGATCGCGTCATTCTCCTAGTACTTTATACTACTACTATGTTTGTTTATAGGCAATGATGGAACCAAATAGACCTATACATGTAGGGTAATTAGAAAAAAAAAAAAGAAAAGTTGGTCACAGTAGGTACCATGATCTGGAGCAGACAGGTGCTGAAGGGGAGCGGGAGGTCAGGGAGCCGCCGCTGCTCATGCTGGCTCTGCTCTCGGGGCTCTGGAAGCCGCCGCCGCCGCCGCCTTCCTCCTCCGCCTGCGACGCCGACACGCCGACGACCGAATGCGACGGGAATATGGAACACATCAACACAGAAACTGATGACTAGTTTCCCACTGAGATGCTGATAGAGATTTTGAGGGAAGAAATGGGGGATAGGAGCTGGCTTTATAGGCGAAAGGTGCGCGTTGGACGGAGCTGCAGGGTGTGAGCCTTTATAGGAACGGAGACTTGACTCTTGAGAGGTGGGTTTTAAGAGGAGAGCTGCGGAGGTAGGGGATGGATGGAATGGAGGTGGAGCCAGATGCAGTGATTGGGGCACATGGAGAGTGGCGGGGGCGGTGGTGGAGTGAAGCTAGCGCGGCAGGCACCACCACCATGGCCGGTAAATGGGTGGGGAAGGAGAATGGTGGTAGGGTAGTACTGCCATGGTCACCAAGCAATTGTTTTGTGGGAGGATCACATGGAGGCTGTGGGTTGTGTTTTTGTTCTGCCATGCATATTATATGGAGGGTTTGTCGGTCAGTGATGAAGGGGAATTCTGTTCAGACTCATAACGGTCCTCAACGAATTGGAGGCATTATTATTACCTTTTTGTTAGACGAAGAATAAAAGAGAGCGAGGAAGAAAATGAGGGCAAAAGAGACCAAAGTGGGATAAATTTTCTTTTTCTCCTTTTGAGGAAGGGAGGCTGCAGCAAAATTTCCCTAGAACATATGTGCGTGTTTAAGCAACCTTTCTGTACAGAAGTTGTTTGTAAGTTTTCAGTGGTTGAGTGCTGTAACCGTAGTGCAAACGCCGAAGAAAAAGGATTCTTTGCCTTTGGTGATCATAAAGGGGTGAAGCAGAGGGAAGGTTTCAGCACATGGTATGCTATGTGTTGTAAAGTGAAAAGAATGAACAGTGAAAGAATGAGTGAAAGATTGAATGGGATCGTTTTCATTGATGGGGTTGTGTACAATATATACCCTCCCAACGGACAGGGTGGCCCTTTGGAGGTACCCCTTCGGAAGGTGGGAGCCCTTTGTTGTAATTATTTATAATTACATATTTACATATAAGGACATTCCTAATTGATCACTAATGGTGTAACTTCTTGTTTCATAACACTCTCCCTCGATCAATTAGCTTCGTGTAATCCCCATCCGTTGGTTGATCTTCATGTGGAAAACTCCTCCAAAAACCCAGTGGGAAAAATCTTGAGGAGAAATCATCTTGTGTGTTGAGATGCCATTAAAACTCCTTAAAACCCGATTGGGAAAATATAAGAAAAAAATGATATGGCATATCGTTGATTGCAAACTTTATATGAGAAAAACCTTGAGAGGAAAACTCATAAATAAGTTTGAAAATTGATAGTATGATCTGCGGATCATATTTTGAAATAATCTCCCCCAAAAATCCAATGGGAAAAATATGAGGAGAAATAATATCTTGAATATCTTCTTAAAAACTCCGTAGAGAAAACAGAAGATACGATATATATGTGATATGTCTCGAATACCTCTTTAAAAACCACGGTGGGGAAAATTAGAGATATGACATAAAGTATTGCCTCATTAAAAACCTATGTATGAGAAAAACCTTGATAGGAAAACACATTAGGAAAAGAGTGCAACTTATATAATTGGAAGATTATAAGTATGTTATATTAAGGGTTTACCCCCCTGATACTTACAAATATTTAAGTCGTCTCATACTAATTCCGAAAATATATTTCTGGAATAATGATGTAGGTAAGGACTTAGTGAATAAATCTGCAAGATTATCACTTAACTTAGTTTGCAAGATTTCTATCTCTCTATTTTTCTTTAATTCATGAGGATAGAATAATTTAGGAGCAATGTGTTTTGTGATATTGCTCTTTATATAACCTGCATTCATTTGTGCAATGCAAGCATTTAATGATTCAATGGAATCATAATATTATCATTCGGAGAAGTCTTATATTGATGCTTCAGAATGATATGCTAAAGTTTTTCATTAGAATCCATTTGATGATTCATATTAAACTTTAGTACTTTGGTATTAGATTATATTCTGGCAATATAGGGATTAGTTAGCCAGAATCTCAATATCCCACTTCTGTCATGTTCTGATTTGATAATAAATCAAGATCTTTAGTGCCACTTAGATATCTGTGGATATCTGATTTGACTCCGACCTATATGGTATTATTGGAGTAGCGCTAATTTAAGCTAGCAAGGTATCTACAAAAGCAATATCAGGCCTGTTGCAATTTGTATGATACAAAAGCTCATTTTGGCACTAAGTTCCTCATCCCAGGGTCTAAATGGATATTGATCCATTTTCTTTTAGGGATTGAATCGTTAAAATGTTGATGGATATGATTATCTAATATTATCTGGATATTGATGCACAATATCACTTGAATATTGGTAAACTTATATAGGTATGTTTAGTCGAAGACTTAAACATTCACTGTGTTTACCCAATTTTCATCTCGAATTCCGTCATAAATGAATGCTTGTTGTTTGTGTGTTGAGATGATGAAAATTCCATTTGGAATTTCTTTATGAACACACATAAGTGATCATAGTTATTAGGAGCAATCCTTTTATGGGAGATACTCATATATAGTCAGTTGTACCACAATCAACTTGACTGTCTCAAGTCATAGAGTGTGTACACAATGACGTTGCAATTTTCTTTTGGATTCAGCATATAAAGTTATATGGGACATATGAATCCAAACATATCAAATTCAATTGATCTGCCAATGATTGAATATGAGAACATAATTCTCACACATACGATGAGGTATGTTGATCGGTCTCTGCGTGAAACCATATGCTACAAGCTCTCGCTATCCCACCACCTTGCTTTCTCAAAGAAAGGTATTGTGAGAAGTAGATAATACTTCTCATTTGAAAATGAGAGCAGTTCTCCTTAATTGCCACCTTTGATTTGACCCAGTTTGAGTGTTTGTTAACACTCTGCCTAGGACTTTTGGTCTGAATCCAGTTGAAGGTGTATAACAATTTTTCAATAGGAGTATATGTTGACAAATTTGTAGTCTTAATATGATTGATTGATCACAATCAATATATCTTGTGAGAAATAAGCCCTTTTAAATTCTATGTCGTTTCCCACGACAATAGAATTAGGTTGTTCCATGACCCAGTGACTGAATTTATGTGCACATATACTGGACTTTTGAATGCTAAGCATTCATAGCCTTTGGATTTAAATAAATCCATAAAGTGTCTAACAACATTTATGATGTTGATTTGCATTTACTATCTTGGAGGATATCTCCCCGTGTTTCCGCGGATGCTTGTAATAAGCTATATTCCTAGCTTGTGGCCATACTTCTCCCCCTCTTATTTTGACATGGGAGTTTGAGTGACTTTTCACTCTTTCTGGCACAATAACAATAGGAATTATTTTGATGACACTTTTGATGAGTAAATGCATTTGGCAGGATATTTACAATGCGTTGCAAATATATGTTCCGAACTTTTTAGTTTAGATATTCTTTATATGTATGTGGATATGAGGATTGAGTGTGATAAGACTCTTTTGTAATTACTGGCATTCTATGTTTGTGGTATTAATCTCCCCCTAATGCCTGAAATTTTTCTCAAAATGTAGTCAACGTACGGGCTTGTGAATTAATCCCTTACGAGTGATCCAAGGTATTTTATGAATGACGGATAAATACCTTATATGGATCCTCAATACCCATGGATGTATGTTGCGGTGGTGATATCGATATGTGCAAAACATAACCGACACACAGATGGGAAATATTTGGCTGAGGCCATGATTCCACGTACATACTGCAACAGGGGGCACCGTATGATTGCAGTTCGATGAATTTGAATTAAGTTTACGGTGTGTACGACCGCATGATGCCAATAAGATGTTGGTAATTTGCAATTCTGCATTAATGGTCTTGTAAGTAATTTTCTCTCTTGATGAAAGATTCGGCTAATCCATTTTGTACATGTACATAAAGTACAGAATGTTCCACATTAATGCCTAGAGCCATACTATAGTCATTGAAGACTTTTGAGAAAATTCAGTGGCATTATCTATTCTGATGGATTTAATTGAATTATCCGGATATTATACTCTTAATTTGATAATTTGAGCAATGAACCTTGTGAAAGCATGGTTTCTAGTGGATAACAAACATACATAGGACCATCTTGTTGATGCATCAGTAAGTACCATGAAGTACCTAAATGGCCCAGTCAATGGATGAATAAGACCACAAATATCTTCTTAAATTCGTTCAAAAAATGTTAGTGGTTCAGCCTTTATCTTAAGATAAGAGAGTCTTAAGATTAATTTCCCTGTGGCACATGCGGTGCTCACAAAATTTGAATGTTTCGGAAATTTAAGAATTCATGTGATGACCAATTGAATTGCCGAAATTTTTTCGCATCGTCCCAATTCCAGGATGACCTTGGCGATCATGCCAAGTCTTGAAGATATCAAGATTTAAAAAAAATTATCTTATATGCAACATGTTGTACGGGTTTGCTGTATGTAAAATACAATTCAGTTGGTAGTGAAGGAATTTTCTCAAGCAATTGCTTGGTATATCCGTAAATTTTGATGATGAATAGATATTTATCTTTGTTGTCATTATGTGATTCGATTTGGAAACCATTATGACGGATATCTTTATAACTCAATAGGGTACGAGTTGAGTCGGAATACATAAGTGCATCCTCGATTAGTAGTTCAGTACGCATAGGAAAAATTAATGTGGCTCGACCTGAATCCACAATCGCAGCATTGCGATCAACAAAGGTTGTGACATTTCTTTACTCTTTATTGAGAGTTTGAAATATTTAATTTCCCTAAGTGATATTTTAGTGGTGCAACTATCCACTAAACAAATTGCTTCCTTCTTTAGGATTGTTCCCCTATTATAATCTATAATGAGTAAATCATGAAAGATTTAACTCATAGATTGTGTATATCCATACTTTATGGATCAAGTATCATATGTCTTATAATACTTGTGACAACAATTATGTACCACACAATATAATAGGTTATGGCTTATAAAGATAAATAGTTTGGGGATCAGGAAGACTAGTTCATGTCTCCAAACATGTCGTCGAATTGCAAATCCACGAGCACATCGTCAGTACTGAATAAGTCATCCAATCCAACTGCAGTGGGATTTTTCAATTATCGTGTTCTGTAAGAACATCTTTATTGTGTTCCGTAGAAACATCTTTGGAGCGACTGGCGTTAGTAGGTCGATTAGTGAAGTGAGTTTCATACTTGTCCCCTTGAACTTTCTTACAAATAGATTTCTGGTATAGTTCAATCAAATGCCTGGGAATGTGGCAACTCATGGTGTTGTGGTTATGACAACCACACCTTTGACAAACTTGAGAGTTGTCTTTTTGAGTTATTTTCCCATTTATTATGACCCTTGCTTGCCTTATAATTCTGCCTGTTATTGTTCCATTTTCTCTTGAAATTTTGTTTGAATTTCTTGCCATCAAATTGTTTATTATTATTCTGAATATTGAAATGAATTTTAGGCATAGGTGATGCGCCTACGGGACACATCTGATGATTCTTTGTTAAGAACCCATCATATTTTCTACCTGGAGTAATTCATATATCAAATCAGAATATTTAGCATAGTTGTGGCGGCGGTATTGCTGTTGCAATAACCTATTTGCGGGGAGAAATATAGACAAATTTTTTTAATCTCTTCTGCATTATCTATAGGTTGATTGCAGAATTAAAGCTTGAAATAAATCTTATATACTGCAGAAGTATTCTACAACAGATTTGAAGTCTATAAGACATAGCATATGTCTTACTTCTGGCAAAATTGTGGCTAGATGCTAATTGTAGCGTTCTTTGAGTGAAACTCAAAGAATTTTAGGGTCTTATTCCATCATTTATTCATTTTTAAGACTAGAATGAAGATGGTGCCATAAAAGTTGTAAGGTCGTGAACTTGGTTGTTTCTAAAACAGAAGTTTCTGGATTAGATTCATTAATTGTATTAATGAAACTTTTTATTGATATCATAATTTTCATATCCATAGCCTAAGTCAAATAGTTGCTACCATCTGCTGCAAGTTCAGCGAAATCTTTATTGACTAAATGAGCCATATTCTTACATGAGAGATCATGTATAGGATTAATTTACTGTGGTAAGTTAAATAATATATTTGTGTAAATTTATGCAAAATAATGAAGTCAAGATGATTCTTGCAACATAATTTAAGGTATATCTAATTGAATAGTGCAACTATTTTGTTTGTATTCCTGCGGGAATTAATGACTTGATAGTCATATATTAATGCTACTCGCATTATATACAATATTTGGATATACACTTTGTAGGTAATCATCATCAGAAACTTGCTGCCTAAAAGCATGGTCTCAGGGCAAATAAATTCATAAAGAATTTATCGCAGCCAATGCCTAGGTCTCCATCACCTTGTGCTATTCCAAAATTCATGTTTATATACCTTAATTTTCAATTTTGCATTATATACTTGATGTAGAATATGAATCAAGTGCCATATTTGTATACGTACAAATAAAATAAATAGCACATGAAAGGATTGTTCTAAAATAATATTTGCATAACCAATGTGAGATCTGCGGATCTCATAATGTATAATTACTGCGATAATCATAGCATTCATATTACATTGGTGCTATCGTGCAAACCTGATGGTTAGATAGCTATTTACGATAATTATCCAAATCCAGAATAGTCTGAGGACTAAAACATAACAATCTAGGTCCTTAAATATAAACATGCAGAACTGGATAGTCTCAGCATGTAAATATATAAAAGTCTGGGGTCTAAATGCAAGATTGCATAGGGGAGAGAAAGTGCAGGGGCCGGCCTGCGAGCCGGCTTGCATGTGGCCCGACTGCAGCGGCTCGGCTCGGCTCGGCCTGCGGGCGGCCGACTCCAGGCAGCCGCGGCTCGGCTTAGCCGGTGAGCCGGCCTGCTTGCGGCCTGGCACGGCTCGTATAAGAGGGCACGGAGGGGAGGGGAGTTAGGGAAACCCTAACCTGCCTCCTCCAGAAACCGCATGCCGCCCCCTGCCAAGAGCCGCGGCCGCCTTATGGCCCTTGCGCCGCCGCCGGCTGGCTTTGAGCGCCACCTCCTCCTGGCCTTGGCGCCGCCGTCGGCGGATGCCACGGACGCCGCAGCGCCGCGCTCGCGCGGGTGCCTAAAGCTCCGCCGCCCCTCTTCTCTCCCCCTCTGATGTGGTTTGCCCCCCCCCCCCCTTGTGCGCCGGCCCTTGGCCGACCGTCGGCCGTCATGGCTCGGAGGAGCCCAGGGTGGCAGGGCAGCAGGGCTTCGGGAGCCTCGCCGCATGCCCGGCCTGCGGTCTGTGGCTGTGACACGCCTGAAGACGCGTGCGGGAGAGGGAGCCGTGGTCGAAGAAGGTGCCGGTCCTTGATGGCGTGGATGAGGGTGTCTCTGCGAGCACCGCCGAGGCTGCTGCCGACGTTGCTGGTGGTGCGGCCGTGGAGGTGCCATTCGCAGCGGTGATTCCGGCGAAACAGGGTACAACGACGGAGGTGTTGCAGTTCTGGTGCTATCAGAGGAGGCACTGGTGGTGCCCCGTGTCGCCGTTGCAGCGGTCGTGAAGGGGCCAGGCCGTTGTCCTGGGTTCAGTGATGGTACCGGGGTTCCTTGTCGACAACGAGGACTCCGATTGCGAGGTAACCGTCACCCCCAGGCCCCAGCCATGGTTGAGCATCAGCCTCGACCACCACGGATGCAGCGACCACGGTGACCACTTCAGCCATGGCTTCCTGCAGGACGACGACCATGGTGTCTGAAGAAGTGGCCTCTCGGGCGTGGTGTCCAGTGCCGGTGGCCTCCAAGCGGAAGAACTAGGAAGCGATCTCCAGTGCATAGAAATGTAAGACTGTATCTTACTTGTTGAAGTTTAGGCCTCGTGGCCTCGTTCTATTGCCTTGCATCAGTAGAGAGCAAAGTGTGTGATAACGTGTTGTAAAGTGAAAAGAATGAACAGTGAAAGAACGAGTGAAAGAATGAATGGGATCGTTTTCATTGATGGGGTTGTGTACAATATATACCCACCGAACAAACAGGATGGCCCTTTGGAGGCACCCCTTCGGGAGGTGGGAGTCCTTTATCGTAATTATTTATAATTACATATTTACATATAAGAACATTCCTAATTGATCACTAATGGTGTAACTTCTTATTTCATAACAGCATGATCTTGGCAAGCCTACTCTGCAAAGGAAAGAATTGAGCTTTTCATTAGGTGACCAAATTATGTTTGATGATACAGAAAAAAAAGTGATGGAAAGGAAGGGGTTAAATGATGGCTTTTGGGGTGCCTGTCCTTCTTCCTGTGGGGTTCAGGGCATAATGGCTTCTCATTGCACATACATGTGTGCCAACGAGGCTCCGAGCGGAGTAATCATGCCACGTCAGAAGAAGCAGGACCATTGAAACCTTTTTCGATGAAGGATCGCCCGTATAGTTCAAGGTACTGATGAACAGGTAGGATTAGGCAGGCACCCAACCCCATGCATCAAAGTGAGATGCTTTGGCCGAAAGTTCAAAATGATGTTTCCTACAAGCCCTTTAATTTAAGAAGGGTGAGATTGCATACGGTTTTACGGCTAGTTTTTTTTATTTTAACTAGAAACAAGGATCAAGATAATGTTTGTTAAATACAACTCAGAACTTGGGTGGATCAAGGTTAAATTTACTTTAGCGAGGAGACATAGATATTCTGCCAATTTGATTGATCAAATTAGACAGTTTTTTTGATAAAGGAAGCTTTATTGATCTTCAAGAGCATTACATCGATGCGATACAAAAAATAGTAAAACCTTATAAATTGGAAAATGTCAAAATGCGTACAGAAAGAAGCATAACCTTGCTCCTTTGCCACGGGCACAGTATTTAAACTGACTTAAGCGACATCATTCTAGTGGGTCACTGACTATGTGATAGCCATGCCCATGACTGAGGCAACAGTAGCACAGAGTCTTAGTTGGACTACGGGGCAGTACACTCAAAACAGTGCAATATTGCACGAGAAGCTGTTGTTTGGGAAAGCGTTAGTTGAAAATATTGCACACTTGGAGCTTTTTTTTTCAAGTGACCGTAACAGAAATTGAAGCCTCTGTTGGTTGCTGTCCTTGGTGCCCAGCTGGTGGGTCAGAGGATGACTCTGCTTAGATTTACTCTGAATCTGTTCCCTTGGACTTGGGTTGTCTGTCCTGAATGCTGCGGATGATGGTGATGTACATGTTGTGCACTGTTACTCAAGTCTTTGTGTTTCGAGGCCTAAAGGTAACCGAACACGTTTCTTTTATTGTTGATTGCCAAGGACCTTGACCATGTATGATAGTGCTGCTTTACTCATTTCATTGATCAACTGAGGTCATTTTTGAGTTCATTTAGGTTTTTAGAATGCACTCTGTCGAATTCTTGTAGCACCCAGGAAAAGCCACCTTGGTTACAGTGAAGCGAGGATATCAATAGAACATTGTTGAAATCTCACATTTTTATTGATACATTTTTGCTACAAAGGAAATTGTTATCCTCTCTACCTGTACTACTCCTACTACAGAATGTGCTACTAACAAGTACCAACAAAAGTCAACCTGCATCAAAACTTAGATTTACCAATATTTGTATTCCCCAACTACAAGTATTTGATCTAGTTTAGTCATGAGTTAAAAAAATCAGAAAACGTATGGTCTACTCTGCTACTTGTAAAACCCCAAATTCTACCAACCATTTTTACACCTTACACAAGTTTTAGCCCGTGACCCCATAGGTGAAACCATGGTGAATTATCTATGTCCACCATGCTTTTACTAATATGACCATAGTGCGTGTCATTGTGACTTCACTTTTCAACGGATACTAGATTGAAGTCCAGTAGTCCACTAGTGATCTTGGTTACATTTTCCCTCCACTTTTGTTGTAAACATGGGCGATGATCCCATTCAGTAATCAGTATGGACCCCGTTTCACATTTGATTCCCCTGCTTCCCTTGAAGAGTCAAGGTCTCTTTGTCAAATAGAAGTATGTAACTGACCAAAATCACATGGAGATTGCGTAATGAGGCATTCCAAGTTCTCTAAATTAGAAATCAAAGCCATGACTCAGGTAAATATGCAATTAAATTATGCAAACAACTTTCTCTCACTGTAATATTAGGAGAAATTTCCATGTATGAAAGAGTTTCCTCGCTACATATAGTGGCAACTAAAGCATCTAAGACTGCTTCTTTTTTCTAACGCCGACAAATAATGGTTTCGGATGCGTGTATCCGATCCGGTCAGTGTGTATCCGGTCAGCCACTGAGGCATTGCGTGCGTGCATGGATATTCCTAGATCACCACTCACCCACAAATTATATGTACTAAAAATGAAAAAAAAAACATAATAGCCCACTGAATGCCTAATGGAGTACTTGGTGGCAAGCTATCTAGCTGTTGCAGCCACTTCACTTTGCTGGTAGCCAGGTTGACCTTTGGGGGTGGATGCATAACTCATAGCTGGTGTTCATCTTCTCCATGTGGATGCTCTATCCTTGTGTTGACCTGCAGCTGGTGACCACGATTGAATATAAACGCAGACGCAGCAGGGTCATCATAGGCCGGCCATCTGTATCTCATCACTTAAGTTGACTCTAGATTTACTGAAGTGTGAATTATTTGTCTTAGATCACTACCATGCATGCATCTGGTCTCAGTGAATTATTTTTCTAGAATAATACAGGGATGAGGCTATACTATAACTTCGTGGACTCAGTGAAGCTGCAGAAGCTGATAGGCTTTTATTTTCCTTGGGTCCATTTGGTCCATGGATGCAGCAGGTCCTTCTTCTAGTTTTGCTCAATGCTTGTTCCCTCCAAGAAGAACATTGACCAGACAGTTTATCTTCCCTGCAACGGTATGCAAGCATCATGCTAACTGACTGCTCAATGATTATGAACCTGCAGATCTCACAGTGTATATTTATTTCTGGAAGATCATATCTTGTGTGCAAATGGCGCCTGACAGTGACAGATCAGAGCATACATGCATGCATGCTGTAGAGATTGGACGCTCTCTGACACTAATTTTAGCTGGTAGCATGACAATTTAAGGCCTCGACAGGCTCCCAGGAGGGCTCACCTAATCAAAGATCTGACAGTAAACGGTTAGCAGTCCATCAGGACAGTTGCAGTCCACGCTGTAGTCGCTAGTTACTCATTGCATTTCAGTAGCACTACAACCTAAAGATGGGGGGAATTTAAAGGACAAATAAAAGTTGAGGCATGCAGTTCAGTAGCACTGCAACCTATATATTTTCTGCACTCATTTAGAAATAGTCCTTGTTGCACAATTTTATCTTTTTCTTGAGGAAATCAGGAGTATGATCATTGTAACATTTTCACATTATATCTGATTACAACGCAAAACTATATGTTGAGCAGGATACAAATAATTTTCAATGTTAGTATTTTTTTCTGGTGTCTTATTTGTGTATGAGCATGGCCAATGTGAACAGATATTGCAAAACTGAAGGTGTGGTTGTCCCAAACTAGCCTCGTGTTATTATAATTGTTGTTCAGCATCCAGTGCCTGCCTCGGATACTAGACAACATGCAGAGTTTTCTAAAGCACCTTGAGATTTATGATCACTCTCCAGACACTTGATAAACGAGCCCTTCTTGTTATTGCAAAAGAACAAAACAACAGATCATCACGCCGCATTGAAAAATAACTGGAGACAAAACGGGCATGGTTGGCTGGACGAGAACGGATGGAGAACGGAGTACCACGGACAAATGGCCATCAGGATGCCGTCTTTTCAGTTTGTCAGTTCCAGTGTCGATCCAAGCAGGAATGAGTTTCCAATGCAGCACAGCTGCGGATAGCGGCACACCCCCACACTGGCACACTGCACATGGATGATGAAGTGATCGATGTCCAATGATATGAAGGCCCCGTTTGGCTGGGGTTCATCCAGCTCCGGCTCCAGCAGTGTAGACTACTGTAGCGGAGCCAGGAGAAGCTCCAACAACCCAGCTTCACCGGCTCCTTCTGTCCCTAGGCAAAGCCCAGCGGAGCCGAAGCTGTTTTTCCTACTGCTACAAGGCAAAACAGTACAGCACAGTAATATTGGAGCTGAAGCCGGTGGGGGAGGAGCCCTACCAAAGAGGCTCGAAGTGCTTCAGATAAGAGCGAGCAAGATGCAAACTTTTTTTTTTTTTTGAGGAAAGCAAGATGCAAACATTTTGTGCAGCCGTGCAGGGAGGATTGGACTTGATTGGCTCTGTTGCCATTTTGGCATCGCTGTCTTCAATGGGCATGTCATTTGTGTGGTTGCTTGCAACTTGCAAGCAGATACTGATCAAGCATAGAGAAGGTAGCAGGAAAGGCTGGCGTGTCCTGAGATCCCTGGGCATAGTCGCAGGCTGCCCATGTTCTTCAGACTCGAGGTTTAACTGTTACATTATAAGATTTTAGATAATGAACTGTTATGTTCTGATGGAAGTCTTTTTATGGTACTTTCACTATCCCACCATTTTTTGGCACTTCCATTTGAACCCAAAGTCTCACCCATGGACCATGGTTAACCGGATCCAGCAGAAAATTGACCCAATGCACTCCCATCACCACATGCGTGCAATTCTGAACCAACCAGTAGAAAAGGCAGCTTGTATGAAAAAATGACCTCGGAGGAAAAAAATAAACTTGTGTGGACTGTGAATCAAAGCTTCATTGGATTGTAGATGGGCTTATGTGAGGACCAATGGTGGTCACCCTTGGATGATCAGTGATTGACAACGTTGTGTGAATTTGATGTATCTCTTAGCTTGTGATGTGCAGGCGTAGCATGCGACATGATGGTCGACGGCACGTGGTGAAGGGCGAGCTCCAGCTTGGGTGCGATGGACCATGCGGTGATGACGTGCAAGCAAGAGGCTTGGCGCTGATGCATCATGCAGTGGTGAAGGACAAGTGGAGGCTTGGCGCCGAGGGACCCGATGAGTCTGGGCGGAGTCATGGGCGGTCCATGTGCTGCACGGAAGAGCGAGTACATGGATGTGATGAAGACGGCGTCGACCGAGTTAAGGAGAAAGGCGATGGAAAATTCGAGTAGGCTGCCCGTGCGGCGGGAGTGCAAAAGACTTGAAGGCATCGTGGCACTGGCAGCAGGTCGGATACGCGTCAACATCAAGAGTTTGACCGGTTTGGCCTCAAAACCGGGGCGCGTCCGGGGCGGCCGGATGGCGGTGATGGAGAACACATGCCGCCATCGCGAAGGTTACGTTGAGGCGAAGCAAAATCATGAAGGTGGTGTGTCTGTCCGGTGCTTCTATAAAAAGATGGACCATTTTACCCCTTCGTGGACATGTATCCTAGTTATTAGTGTAAGGGTATTTCTATCTTTCGCTAAGGACCTTAAATAGGTAGGCATGGCTAGTTTAGAGGGCTCTTGAAACCATAGGTAATTTTGCTCTCTTATTTTCCTAATTTTTGGATTAGTATTTATGCTAAGATTTATATGGGAATGGAGGCCCTAACCTCCTTGTGTCCTCCGGGATTGAAGATTTGAGTTCCCTGCGTTTTTCTTTTTATGTGATTTTTGGGAGATTTTTCGTGCGATCTATGAGCCGCATGATTGACTCCATCTTTTTGAAAACTTCTTTTTGGATCTGCTAGTTCTTGAAGTTGCGCGTCTATGGCTCGACTTTCACTTCGATTCGTCATGTGTTGAGGAAGTAATTTGAGTTTTAAATTTTGGATTTCCTCTCGGTTCTTTCCCCTTTCTTCCTTCAGTTCGCGTGAGGGAGCGTGAGGTGCGGCTCCCAGGCTCGCACAGCACAGCACGCAGGGGCGTGCACGCAGCCGTGGCTAGACCTGATCATGGGCCGGCCGACCCGACCCGACCCGATGAGTGTATGGGCCGCGCTCGGGCCAAAATTTTTAACCCGCCACAAAAGTCAGGCCGGGTACGGGTCGAATTTTTTACCCAGAACCCGAAAAAACCTGATCCAACCCAAAAATTGCACGAGAAAAATCGGGTTTTACCCGACACGACCCGTCCATGTGTTGGGTCGGGCTCGGGCCAAAAAATCCGGCCCGATGGTCGGGTCGGGTCGGGCACGAGCCGAAGGAAAAAACCAACGGGCTGAACTTAACCCGACCCGACAGATGATCAGGTCTAGCCGTCGCCAGCCCTGGGCAGTGCAGCTGTCGCGGCGGTGGCTGGTAGCGCTCGCGGCCCACGGCGGCGCCCACAGCAGGCACTCGGGGAAGCTAGGTGTTGCTTGTGCTGCAAAACTCGTATCCATCGACTGAAGAAATCTGGCGTGGGCTGGTACTGTCGTCGTCGTGAGGACGGGGGTCCCCACCCCACCCGACAAAATCAGAAGATAAAACGGGCCAGCAGGCCCATCATGAGCATCAAGGCCCAGCCCGGCACGACAACCTCCGAGGGTGCCAAGCTGGGGCGTGGATGGCCCCGCTGGTCAGGGCGCTTCCTTAGCATATAAGGAACTACCCCCGGCCGGGGATTTTTACCGCGCCCGCATGACGCCGGGGTGGGATCCACCACAGCGCAGCTTCCCCATAAAGCAACATGATTACGGAGAGGCGTATGATCAGACGGTGCTCTGACCGGGGCGAGGGGAGCCCCTCCCCCCGGTCACGTATTGTCAACCAGGCAGAGGACGGTGCAGGTGGGGCCCACCGCCTGGGCCCCCATCACGTCAGTCGAACCACCAGGAAGGCCCCGGGGTCAAGAGAAGACCCCGGGACAGCCCAAGGACGGGCCTCGAGGATCTCATGGGCCCCACGAACACCCCGGGGTGCCCTGGGAAGACCCCGGGAACCGACTGGGTGGGACCCGCAGAATAAGATAGCGTCAGAAGGGCGGCGCCAGTTGCAGGAAGACGCCCCCCGGTGCGACGCCGCGTTCACACCCAAGGACGGTGAATCTAAGTCGGTAAAACCCCTCCTTAGGCCCACGGGAGGGGCTATAAATAGGATATCAGGGTAATATGTAAAGAAAAAGAAGAAAGTCCCACAACACATCTGCTATAAGCTCACTCGAGCAGTGAATAAGAGCACCACACACACAGGATGTAGGGTCTTAAGCTTGCGAGGGGTCCGAACCTGTCTAAATCCTTTGTCCCACGGTTGAAATCTCATTGCGTGTTACACACCTGTCCGAATCTCTTAACGCAGGTTTTCACGAATCCCTACTGGTGGTCCTCACCCACCGTCAAGTACTCATGAATTCGGCCCAATAGTAGATCTTCTGTGTCTTGTGGCCCAATGTGGGTGTCAGCCTAATATATTCAGCTCGTGCGCGTATAAGGTCTAGAAACTTCCCTTGTTGTGATGTTGCTTATTGACGGATGAGTAGCCTCAAGCTTTTTCCGTTTCTTTTTTTCCTTTCATTTTCTTCTGTTTCTCGTACCTTTCTTTTCTTCCGTTACTAGTCTTGTTTTCTTCCATCCTTTTATTCCTACCTTCACTTCTTTTTCTCATTTCATTTTGCTAATCTATATAGTTGATTTCCTTTATCCAATTATTTCTTCATCATTTTCTCTTATTTACTTAATTAATTTTTCTTCTAGTTCACGTATACATATTTTGTCTATTCTATGACGGGTACCATTTTTCTTTATTTCTTATAATTGGATGCACATAAATTTATAATGTATTTGTTTTCTTAGTAAATTCATAAAAATATCATATATACATAAATTCATAAATTCGTACCATCTTTTCTTTATTTTGAGTAGCTGAAATTCATTGTTGAGTATTTAAAAAATATTTTTTAAAAATATCGTGCAAACATATAGATAAGTGTGATCTTATTTTGAAAATCTTGTCATAAGAAAGATCATGATGTAATTCAAATTTAATTTAGATGCTCGATTTAATATTTATAACTTTTTTTAGTTTCAGATTTACATGCTTGTGGGTGACATCATCATCCTTATCCTCTTTTGCATGTAAAGAATAAAAGCATAACACGCGTAACAGTCAATCATATATAAAACTAATTTCAGCCCAAAATACCGTCCACAGGTGCTACCACGGAATATATTCCGATACCTTTCGTGTCATGGTTTCGCTGACCGCGAAGCGATAGCCAGCTGCCCCCTACGCACACGCGCGGCCAGGTGCGTGCAGCCAGGCAGGGCAGCGGCCCAACCAGGGGGACGCGAGGCCCAGCTCGCGCTGGCCAGCAGGCCGGCCACCAGCGGCCCGACAGTCCAGGAAGGGCGCACGCACGGCCCAGCTCGCCTAGGGAGCAGTCAGCCCATCCAGCAACGTGCGGTGAGCCCATTTTCTTTTTCTTCTCACATTTGTTTAACTTCTTATTTCCTGTTTTAGCTAATTAATTAGGGTTTGTTGTCACTAATATTTAGCGATAATTTGTATGTTTAGATAGACTCTTTTTGCATGTTTTAGCTAGGGTTATTTAGCTTTTTTTGTTAATCTTTTGTTGAGTTGCATGCTTAGTTAGTTTGTGTTATTTTGGTCTTGCTAATCCCTGTTACCTCTTTGCATGCTTAGTAAACTTTTGTTGATTAGTTTTTGTTTATGATAATCTTTAATTAGTTCTTGATCTTGCTAATTGCTTCAAGATAGTTGCATGCTTAATAGAGAGAACTCTAGTTTGTGAGTCTTCTTGGAAACACTTTTTCGGCTTGTTTGGTGAATCGGTGCTTTGGTATTTTTGTGGATCTTTGCTTCCGTCTGCGTCGAGTTTTTACTAACCGTTTTTAGGGTGAGCTTGTCACGAGTTGGCTTGTGTCATCTTGGTGATTGGAAGAGAAGCGGCACGAGTTGATTTCAGGACATAGATCTTGTTCTCAGATCGAAGAGATTTTTTAAAGGCTCATTCACTCCCCCCCGTTTCGATCCTTCAGTATGATCCGATCAATCATAGGGCATTGGGAACTACGGATTCGATTGGTCACTAGGGTATTCCGTAGCCATGATTGGAAAACTAATCCTACCACTATTTGAGCAAACCAGAATTTACTAAATCCACTGATCGAAAATTTCAAAGAACTGGGGAATGACAAAAGAAGCATAGCATGGGGGTGGGGCAACGGCAACGTACCTAAACTATACCACAGAGGAGCCCTGGTTTCATAGCGCCGCCGGGGAGGGAGGGACCGGGCCGGTGGCAGCCAAGGAATCGGCGGCAGGAGACCGCTGGATCGGTGGCCCGCAGGAAGACGGAGGCCACGAAGAGATGGACTCCTTCATTGTGGACCATAGGCGTTGGACGTCAAGCAGGGCAAACACATACTGGTGTCCATGCAGGGCAAACACATTTATTACAGGCAATGGCGCATTTGATCTACTTGTTTTTCCAATCTAGAAACGGTTTGCCGTTCACTGCAGCGTACTAGCTGTTGGCGCTAAAATCGGCCGGATAAGAATCAGCCGATGGTCTTCAGCGTCGGACACACGACCCGGGAGAATCTGCTTACCTCCTGTTCGGGTTATCGCCCTGGTGCGGTTCGCGCGGCGTGCCAGTCAATCTGACCTGTTGATTGATAAGGAAATAAAGTATTAAATTCCAGGCGCGTCGATCGGCTGGGATTCCGATCTGCCCTGAGGAGCGCGTCGGCAGCGAATCGGCCGATTTGCTGTAGAGATGATCGGCTATGGATCAGCCGATAATCGGGTAGTAATTGTGAAGAAAACCACCGGAACGATCTTAAACAATTACTACAGAAGCAACACTCGAAATAGATCTAATCGGCTGTATGATAATAAATCGAAGAAAACAATGACGAAGCCGATTACTCTGATCTCAAGCTGGATAACTGGTGATAATACTAGAATAACAAATGAAACTTGCAATTCTAGTAAATATCGATAACCGGTGAATAAATCCAAACGAAACCACAGCGATGCGCCCGTAGTTAAAGCTCGGATATTACTCGGTAAGCGGAACCTACCAATTGGCCGGAGATCAAGTTGATGCAGTCCTGCCAATCCGTACGAACTCGTGAAAGAAGAAAAGTATTGGCGAATTCGCCGACTTAAAAGTAAATTGCTAGAAAAGTAGAAGTACTGTTGTTGATTGATGTGTTGATATTTGCAAGACCCTGACGACTCCTATTTATACCCTAAGACATAGGACTCCTGGTCGATTACGACTTGTTACAACCTTATATAAAAAACGGGAAAACTACTATATCTATAATAACTTTTAAAGGAAACGTACTCCCGCAGAATCTTCCGCCGCCGTCCCCTAATCCAATCAGGACTCTTTTCAATTGCTACTTGACCGACTTAGCGTTGCCCTGTTGACCAACTTTTGACCAGGACTCTCCGAAATAGTCCCATCTTGTTGGCGCAAGCTGTATCACTAATCGGCCGATTTCCAAATGTTACCTCAATCGGCCAATTCCTTATTGTAGCCTTTAGATCTTCCGCATCGGCCAACCTTCTCTTCCCGACGTCAATTTAACACGTGTCAAAATCTGGCGTCAACACTAGTATTTCCTACATAAATGCTCCATAACCCCCATATATGGTGATGAAGCAATCCTGCCGGCCATCCAAGGAGTCCTACGATGCAGAATTGACCAATTCCCCATAAGGTACCTTGGCTTACCTCTGACAACCAAAAACTACCGAAAGCCCAGTTTCAGTCAGTGGTAGATGCTGTGGCAAAGAAGCTGCCACCGGGACATGGCCCCCTGATGCAGAGAAGTGGCAGACTCATTTGGGTAAAATCTGTGCTAACGGCAGCCCCCATTTATGCAATGATGGCAGAAAATCTGCCGGCCTGGGCAAGAGAGGAGATAGAGAGCATTTGCATGCGTTTTCTGTGGGCCGGCAAGGACTCGTCGGTAAGAGGAAAGTGCCTAGTTTCCTGGCCAGTGGTGTCCAGACCAACCTCACTTGGCGGCCTCGGTGTGGCTGACCTGAAACTCACTGGCTATGCACTCCAAACCAGATGGTTATGGCTTCAGTAGACCGACCAGGATCGTGCTTGATCATCTCTCCCAATTCGGGTTGACCCGGTTGTTCAGGCTTTCTTCCAAGCATCCATCAAGGTGATCGTGGGGAATGGGAGAAGAACCATGTTCTGGACAGACAATTGGCTAGATGGCTGTAGCATCAGTATGTTGGCTCCAACACTGATCGGCGCAGTGAGCAAGAGAGTGATCAAAATGCAAACAGTGCAGCAGGGGATGCAAAATGACTGCTGGATCTCTAAGATAACAGGTGGTCATTCAGTCCCGGCGATCATCGAATACTTGCAGATTTGGGACAGGGTTTCTGAAATCTCTTTGAGAGAGGATGTGGAAGATCGATTCATCTGGAAGTGGACAACAAATGGAGAGTACACAGCTAAATCTGCATACAAGCAACTGCACGTCGGCTCTCTGCCATTTCCTGGTCACTCCCTGATTTGGAAATTTTGGCCCCAATGAAAGTCAAGATCTTCTTGTGGTTGGCTTTTAGAAGGCGGCATTGGACGGCTGACAGGAGGATCAGACATGGTTTGGACGCCAACGAAACTTGTCTCCTGTGCGACCAGGAGCCAGAAACAATTGATCATATCCTCTGCGGATGCTCGTATACTAGGCAGGTGTGGTGGGAAATCTTCAGTTCCCTGCAGTTGGAGTGGCCTAATCCTCCCGAGCGTCTATCAACACACGATCGATGCCTACAATTAAGGGGGCAGTGCCTGGACAGCAAGAGAAAAGGATTCGACTCGCTTTTCGCCTTGGTTTCCCGGCTGCTTTGGAAAGAGAGGAACGCAACAGTCTTCAGGGGGGCAGTGGAGTCAGTCCAGCAACTACTCCTGGCCATCAGAAGAGAAGCTCAGTCTTGGTTGGAGGCTGGAGCAGAAAAACTAGGTTGTCTTTTTGGCGAGTAGTCGCTTTTGTAATTCCTCCCTCGGCCCGGTCCTAAATGTGTAATCTAGCTTAAGGCGGGCAAGCGCACGAAGTCGTGGCGCGAAGTGTAAACTGTTTTTTTTCTACCTTAATCCAATGATGCGCAGATCTCCTGCGTATTCGAGAAAAAAAACTCTTACACAAAGGATTTTAATTCCTTTCTTACATTTTCGAATATAGAATTTCAAGTTCCTTTCGATGCTGTCCAGAACTGACTGCAGTATCTCTGTGGCAGGGGACTCTTCTGAATACATGGCATGCTGCAACTTGAGAATGCACAACATCAATACTTGTGCAGGAAAATCCTTTCAAGTTCCTTTCAATGCTGTAACTTGAATATTTGTAGATGCTTTAATTTTACAAATATGTCACCAAAACCAATCACAGTTTCCAATAAATCCCCAACTTGTGCAGGACGCCTGCCGCAACACCCCAGAACACAATCTCACAGAACATGACATAGAGCAGAGTACCCAGCCTCTGCGAATGCCAGACATTGACGAACACATGCCTCACGATCCAATGCACCTGCAAAAATGCAAACAAAGAAACGAAAAAATCAAAAGTTCAGTAGGTTGCTCACAGCGGTTCGGAACAAGAACGGAGGCAAACCTTGTTACTTACCAGAGAGTTATCTGGCGACTCGTAGTACCACCCATTCACAAACGCAGCCAGTATTCCCTGTGCTCCCAGGACAAACACAAGCATGGCGTTCATGCCGATCCACTCCAGGAACAGGAATGGAGTCCTCAGGCCCCACACATCAATCTGCCCGTCAAAAAATGAATGCAACAATTTTTTTATTTGCTAGTTCTCTGTAAAATGAGATTGAAGAAGTTTCTGGTGAAAGAATGTAAACATGAGCCACACCAGTATATAGAAAGCTGAGAGAACAATTCCTGCCGCCCCGCCAGTGAAGCAGACATAACTGAAGCTGTAGAGCTGCTTGTTGATTGGGATGGCTGCTAGAGCAGAGCAATGCTTGTAAAACCTGAGTTCAAGGATTGCAAATGGCAGCCGGTGTACGACAGGAATTATGCATGGATAAGTACCTTTAGTGAAGTGTAGGAGAATGCCGAGCACGAGGAGCGAAAAGCCCAATAGAAGCCAGTGCTTCAGTCTCTCCTTGTGACTCTGCAGATCAGAAATTTTCTTGACCACATTGCATTTCTTAAAAAAAAAACTCACAGGTCGAAGCGAGTTTTCAGAAATAACCTTGAAATGGATCAGGACATGGCCATAATGTATCCCGATTGTCCCCGATAGTATTGACGATATCGAACTGAAAGCGGAAAAGATTGTAAGACGCTTGAATTGTTAGCTGCAAATATTCAGCTTCATCTGTTAATATTGTCAGATTTCCACCTTAACAAGCCTTCTGGTTCGAAAGGCGCAAGGCACCATGCTGGTGCGTCAGCTCGCAAGGGACCTATGTTAGGAGAGCTGAATGTACAATCCTGAACAAGGTAAATTCAGAACAGTTTTTGTAATTCTAGCCATATAATGACCAGTAGATTAGCTAATAAAATGTGGCATTGTGTTTTGGAGAGAAAAAAAGATCACTACCAATGACTAATACTAAGAATTCTGTTGTACCTTTGACCGGATCCAAACTGGCTGTGAATAGAGATGATTAATCCCCCAAACCTGCCTATCAACATAGCCAGCTGCATTGCAGGCTTGGTCCAGGCTGGCCCTCACACCACATTGTACCTGCAAGAACAAGCAAGTACTGTATCAAATATGACAAATTTCAGTGACTATGCTATACCCAGGGCAAGTTGCAGATACCGTAAATTGCTTGCCGTCATTGACATCGCCATCTTTGTGGTAAACAAAGCTCCAATACGGGACATATAGCGAGAATGTTGTAACTATGTATATGACAAATGCGATAAAACCACCTAACCTGTTGGTTTCCAGAAAGGGCAAGGAATGCTTATCATTTTCAGAATCGACAAAAAAAGGGAAAGATATGTGCAGTCACAGGATTACACAAACTATCAGGAAGAATAAAAATTGTGTACCATTGCCATTGATATGCATCGAAAATGGCGTAAGGACCAGACCGCACCGTGGTAGGCCTTACTTTTGTGGTGAATGCCTCTATCAGAGCAACCACGAAGTACACCAAGGCTATTCTCTGATGAGCCAATGTCAAGCAAAGGAAAGAATTCGAAGTTATTGCCTAGACAGTAAGAAAGTGGTATTTTTTTCTTATTGGTGGGTGAACTGAACCTGTAGGATGCCACACCATCTGATCTTCTTCATGTCCACTCCATAAGAGAGGTCATCAGGAGCGTGAGAATATCCACCTTTGTACATACCATCAAATCTTTCAACCAAAACATGAAGTGGAATAAGAGCTGCAACAAGAATCATGGTAATAAAAGAAATACCTTGGAGAAGCACACCCCAGAAGAGCATTTTCAGTGTTCTGATAACAATCTTCTTCACGGCGGCGCCGATATTCGGAACTCTCTGCAATCATGAATAGTATTGAAGCATGTTATTTCCTCTCCTAGCAAGAAGCATTCACTTGGAACAGAGCAAGAGATACAGAGTATTGAAGCCTGTTATTTTCCTCTGCCAACTTAATACATCTGTGACAAGTAATCGACCGGTGCAAGAGCCTCTGCATTATGGAAGTGTCAATTCAGGTGTGTATGTGCTTACTCACCTTCAGTGCGAAGGCGATTGCAACACCAACTATGAAGAGGAAGAACGGCATGACGAAGTCTGCCAGAGTGCACCCGTTCCACGGTGAGTGGTCAATCCGCTCATAAGCTCCACCGCCATCGTCCACCAGGATCATGAGCTGCAAGCGACGAATCTCAACAATTGCCCTATAGAATGACATTTAAACATTTTTTGCTTCATAAAACGAAAGCTAAATGGATCCTATAATAAAAAGTTTACTCTCAAAGTCCCTATCCTTATTTGTTCTACAATGTTGGTGCAAATTTCTTGATTCGTTTTTCAGATCATCAAGAAGCTTTGGCAATTAAAATTCTTGTGTGTGATAAAACAAAATTAAACTTTTCAGATTAAAGAAGCAAAAAGGAGGTATGAGCCGATGGGTGTATGTACCACAATGGTTAGCCCTCTGAAGGCATCAAGAGCTGCCACTCTCCTGCTCTTCTTCTGCACCTCCTCAGCCACAGCCACTCTCTTCTGCTCGGTGTCCTCCCCTCTGCCATCAGCATGCTCGACATGGCCAACGTCGATGGCGTGCTGCTCTGGACCTTTCTCGCCATCTGATGCTGCTATCTCCTGCCCCTTCTCCATAGCCATCGTGTATAGCTTGATGCTTCTCTTCTTCTTGTAGGTATTGATATGGCAATGGATATCTATCAAGGTGAGTTATATACTTGATAAGACGAACGAAAGTTCAAGTCTGTCACATTTGTATATATATGCAGCTATCTGGTTAGAAGAACTGTCTCTCTTGCTGTCCACAAAGCTTTTGTTTATTTGATAGCTAGTTTAGCTGCTAGCAGCTAGCTTAGCCTGGCATTAACATTGGGTTGCCGTCCTGTAGTAGGTGACGTAAATGTTTTCCACGGCGTTTGTCACTTTGCATGTTTTCTTGGAGTGGCTCCATGTCCTCTGTTTCCAAGTGTCAAAACCTTGCAGATTCCACCATGTGTAGCCTGCACATGAAAATATATATAACTATTGAGGTCATAAGCGTAAACTAGGTAAGTTGTGTAGTGGCCCTTCATTCAAGCAATGACTTCATAGAGCCATACATAGAATTGTCTCTAGGGAAGAATTCAAGGATACTCCCAATGCATTGCATCCTAATGTTAAATACAAGACTAACGTCTTAGAAACATCATTAGTTTGATGTGTGACAACATCTCTGATGACCTGTTGGGTTAGGAGCTATAACAATAATTAATTGTGAGAACAGGCCAGAAAATATATTTTATGCCAAAATATTGGATATCATGTTAAAGTTGTATTTTACAGGATGTACAATTTCTTTCTCTTTTCTTTAATTCTTAGCCAAAACCATATCTCTGGCATCTACAAAATATATGACAAAGAACACATATTTTGGATCTCATTTTTCAGTTCATGGGACTTTGCATTGTGATTGCACCAAAAATATGTAAAGTAACTTTGGATGACCAAAATGAGCGTTTGTCTTTTTTATGCAAAAACCAAGTCTTACATGAGGACTATGAGCTGATTAAATAGTGTTGCAATGCATCCAAACGAAGATTCAAAAAAGTAAGGAAGGTAAGCATCAGATTTAAAGGTTTAACAGGATGGTCTACGGTAAGCATGCAAACTCTTTTTTTTTAAAAAAAATATATACCATCTGCACTGATGGAGCGGTGTGTATGTATATTGACATTGGAAAATCAGTCCGGCCGTGTGGAAGAAGCTAGCTGACACTGACACACGTTGCCGGCTGCGTTTGGACGCCGCTACGCATGTTTGTTATTGTTGTTTGTTATTGTTTTGGAGAGTGTTGTTGACGGTGTTCCTCCATTTGGATTCAGACGAGTGAATCCAGACTTGTGTCAAGAAGTGAGACGATAAAGAATAGTATTAGGTGCCCTAACATGCAAGCAGCGATGCCAGAATTATCAACTAGATGTTCTGGACGACGACAACTATTGTTTTCATTGCACTGAGGAAAGTACTCATCAAAGCATCAGGTCTAGGCCTAGGCGTTCGGGTAATTTGAAAATTTTGGGTCAGGTAATTCAGGTAAAAGAAAATTTGGATTTTAAGAATTGCTACCCGAAATTCACTTGAAAAAGAAGAAACCCGAAAATTCTGGGTACCCGAAATTTCGGGTTCGATTACCCGAACTTTCAGCAATGTTCACACTTCACAGGCATTCAGTTAGTCAAACATAGCACAAGCACACAACAGATTCAGAGTAGATTAGTGGCCGTGCGTCAGCGCAGCGGGCGGCGGAGTGCTGCCGCGGACGGCGGGGGCCACTGGCCGTCGATGCGGCTACACAGGACGCTGCGCAGCAAGGGCCAGGGGCGTGCGCGTCTGCGGCCTGCCGACAGCCGGCGGGGCGACGCGGCACGGTTGGCGGCAAGGGGCCGGGGCTGCGGGCTGGCCGGGGGCGCGGAGACGCGGAGGCTAGAGGCGCCAGCACGATGCGGCGCGCCGGCACGGCCTGGCCGGCAGGCGCAGGCGGGCGGTCGGGTGGCGCTGGCGCTGGCGCTGGCGCTGGCGGCCTAGGCGTCGGGCGGGTGGCGGGTTCGCAGCTGCTTAGCGAACTGCCGAAGGGTCGATTCGGAGCTGGGGCTCGGGGGGTTATGGACGGATGAGGGCTGGGAGGAGCCTGCTTGAGATGGGCCTAACTACCTTGGGCTACTGGGCCTCACGGGGATACCAGGTATTTCGGGATATTCGGGTACCGAAGGTCTGTACCCGAATCACCCGAACTATTTTTGGGTTTCTACGAGTTATATTCAAAATTGTAATTGGGTATTTCGGGTTCGGGTATTTTTGGATTCGGGACTCGGGTTCAGACATTTCTGCCCAGGCCGATTCAGAGCCATGCATCACCTATTGTCGTTCACTTATTTTATTGGATAATATAGATGGGCTTACATGTGCTCCGCTAATTTTGTTCTTTTTACCTCATTTCAGATTTCATCGCATCAATAGGCGTATCATTGAAGATTTCATTTTTAAAAAATAAACGAAATGATGCTTTTCAAGCGAAGGTTATGCAATATCAAGAGATTGAAGACACGTGTTCAAGCAATACAATCTTTGGTCTACCACTCAAATTATGATATACAAATACATTGTATTGAATTATTATTACTGCTACTAAAGTTTAGCTTAATATTTGGCTTGCCACTGTGCCCCAAAATTTTACCAGACGATCCTAGTTGACACCAATGCAAAAAAAAAAAACAGAGCTCGCATGGAATTTCAAAGAGAGCAGTCAATTGATTTTACACGCACAATTAGTATTAGCGAGTGTCTATCGCTATTTTCCCCTTTTTTTGAAACTTTCTCCCACTCACCATCCTAGTTGGTTTCCACCTTCATTGCTTTGGTATTCATAAAATAAAGGAAAACTAAAAGCAAAAATATGGAAAGATATTTGCAAAACATGTCTTTAAATTTTCTCAAAAATCATTATTCAAAACTTCTATAAATGTTTCAATCAAAAAAATCAAGGAAAAAGAAAAGGATGGCACCCGACCACTAGCTACGAGGGACCTTGGCACCATCGCCATCACAGATCGGGATCCATCCACCCTCACGCGCACACCTAATGTTGTTTACTCGATGATCACAGATAAAATTCTTGATAGCAAGGATACACGGGCCCATGAATCTTCTACCGTATCACAGAGTGAAAAATTCACACAAGATTTTGAAGAACCAAAACATCCATTGAAAGATGCATTACAAACCGCGCCACTTAATTATTCGGACTAAGCATGGATTTAAGACTTTGTGCCACCCATTCCGTACCTTACAAACAAGTAAAATCAGGCACTGCATATAATATCTATCATAAAAAAATAATTGCTTTGCTTGATAAGTATTTATCAGGCATCCTTCCTATGGTCTATGGATCAATGAGCGAGCCGGTTGACGCCGACGACGGAGGCGGAGGGTTTCGGGTTCGGGACGCAGCAGCAGGATGGGACCCCGCCGTCGACCTTGCACACCCCGACACCATCGAAGCCGAGGACGGCGCACGTCGCCCCGCACGTGTACGCCCTGCCGTTCCTGGACTCGGAGCAGCGCCCTTCCGCCTCCAGCAGGGAGCCGCCGCGCCTGCCCGCCGGCACGGCCGCGGCGGCGAGCGCCATCAGCAGCAGCGCGGCGAGGAACGCGAGGGCCTTCCTGGAGCACGCCATGATCGAGAGCTAGAGGCTAAACTTTCGTCCGTGTACAAGAGCTGGTTAACTTCTCGGTGCTCCTTCGTATGGCGGACGCGTGGTTATATAGGCAGGAGGTAGGGGCAGATTGATCCTGAGCGATCAATTCCTGCCATTTTATTTGTTTCCATTTTTTTCATTGTATCACGTGATTTAATTTGTTTCCTTCGTCGATCAATGTATATATGCTGGAATTCTATATTTGTGGTAAAAAAAAATTTCTGAGAAGCATGCATTTATTGTATCAGATTTGATCCTACGAACATAGGAATGCATTTAATGGCTACTAATAATAGTGTATCAAGTATTTAGGTGCATTTGTTGGCTGCTAATACGCCGTATCGAATTTGATCCTAGAGAATATGTATTGATCCTAATTGAGCTGCTCGCGGATATTTATTGAGAGCCCAAATCAGCAAATCTCACCATCCGTCCCTAAATATAAGATGTGCACGTATTTTAAGATTCAAACTTCTTAACTTTTTACAAATAATTGTTCTAGCAGTATGAAAACTTTGTGCTCCAAAAATTGTTGCGCCAGGTTTCTATTTAGAAATTCTTTCTAATGACCAAACTTGACGCGTTATGTATTTAGGTGCATTTGTTGGCTGCAAATACACCGTATCAAATTTGATCCTAGAGAATATATATTGATCCTAATTGAGCTACTCGCGGATATTTATCGAGAGCCCAAATCTCACCATCCGACCCTAAATATAAGATGGACATGTATTTTAAGATTCAAAATTCTTAATTTGTTACAAATAATTGTTCTAATAGTATGAAAACTTTGTGCTCCAAAAATTGTTGCGCCAGGTTTCTATTTAAAATTTTTTTTCTAATGATCAAACTTTCGTTGCCTCCGTAATATATTATAAGAGAAATTATTGGGCATATTGTGATTCTAAAGATAGTGCCAATGCAGGTTGTTCAACACCTTTATTTTTTTTGACACAGGGAGCACCTAACATATCCATCCACGACATCATTGAGTATCCTTTGCCAACTTGGGTGGATATATAAGTATAACTAAGAACTCCCAAGACATTTTGTGAGACGCGTAATTGCTTGACCCAAAGAAGATAGCTAAAATTTAACTTTCTGCATGAGACTAGAAAGTAGGCACGCCTTTGGCGCACCAGCAGGACCAGTGAAATAAAATGATACAATTAGGAGTTTGTTTCGGTTGAGAAAAACATAGTAAAATTAGAAGTTAGATAAGTAACGTAAATATTTCATTTTATTATGTACCCATGCTTGCATTTGTTAACCGCTTAGATTTATCATGCTTAAATGGATTTATTTATCGAATACGATGAACTATACAGTGAAGGAGTCAATGGAAACTCTGTTGTAAGTTGTCTATAAACTATTGATCCATGGAAGAAGCTACTTTTGTTTTGGTTCAAGAGTACATGGCAATATCAATATTTTGGGAAATTCTATAAAATATGGAGGTTCCTTTTCGAAGAATAATGTGCCATGAGGTGGAGCATTGGTTGATTTTATGCAAAAATAAGATTACTTTTGTGAAGCAGTGAAGAAAAACAGACTGTGGGTTCATTTTATGAGTAAATGTGGTGTATTTTGTAAATTAACGAAGGAATGGGTGGTTTGCGGGTTCATTTCATAGCAATTTGAGGTTCCTTTTGTGAAATAACCAAAGATAGACTGCGGGTTGATTTCTGAAAAGTCTGAGGGGGTTTTCGCAAACAATACTGAGAGGAGCCCTCGGACTATGGGTTGATTTAAGTGAAGCTCGAGGGGGTTTGCGAGAAAAAGATATGAACTACTCTTGACTACGGGTTAATTTTTGGTAAATAGAAGGGTCTTTTTGTAAAACAACCCCAAGATTTGCATTATCTACACCGTTCGCCCGGCCGATCCGACGGTTGGAAAAAAGCAGGCGACATGGCCTGGCCATGGTTTGGTGCAAGAATCATAGTAAGAGATTCTCCATTTGTGCTGGCTTTTTTGTGCTCCGTATCTTTCTGAATCAGGGAAGATCAAAATTATCACAAATACTTGGGTAAATTATAATATCATTTTGACGCCTGCACTAGCCTCGTTAATGTGTGGCCTAGCTCAAAGTTTGGGCAAAAAAAAAAGCTGGCACTTGCTATTCAAATACTTAAGCGAGAACAAAACTTGGTCCATGCTATTTATATATCGGAATGTCTAAGCATCACCCGCTGAATATTTGCCTTGTTTTCACCTAGATTTGAACGGCCAGGATGCTGTGCAGCCAGGTGTGTAGTGGGCCGGGGTTTTGTTTTGGCTATTTCATCGGCCCAGTTTGTTGTTGGTCCAGCAGCAATGTTCGACAACGACACCCCTTAATTGGCATTAGGCCCATTGACGCTCAATGTTTCGTTTCTGTTTAACCCAGGAAAGCTGAAAAATGCTGGTGCTTTCCAGAGGACAAGAACACTGAAGAGCCTGATCAGGCAGAGTTCCTTATCATTTCAAGTTTTTTTTGCTCCTCGAGCCTGTAGTACACGCCCTAGCAGCCATTTGTTATAAGTATCCTAACAGTACCAGTTTGTACAAGGATCGTACGCCAAATGGCGTTAAGGATCTGGTAGTTAGCGATATCGCTGAGTTAATGGAAAGTTCTTTCTTTCTTAAAAAAGTCACTAGAATAGGACTACAGGAGTAAGAGACGGGAATGACAGACAGTTAACGCCAAATTGCACTTGCTCTGGCAGGTAGGGGTTCTATGTGTGCAATTTGTGCCCAATAGGTGCGGACGTGTCTGCATGTGATCACGCGAATGTTATTACTCTGTTCAGCTTATCTGTTTTCGAATTTTTCGGCTTATTCTCTCTCACAGAATATTATTGAACGAGACAAAATCAGTCGAAAACTGCCTGCCAAACAGAGTGAATTGTGAACCGGTGGCCACTGATTCGACGCGGCAAACTGTGCCAACTGCCAAGTAATCAACGTCTGAAGATTTCTGTTAAAAAAACAAACTCGTTTTGCATACTATGTTTCTTGTTTCGCTTTTCTTCCCCCCGTCCATTTCGCACGTCCACACCTACGTAAACGTGTCTCCATTTCACAACCTGCCAGTTAAATGCGTTTACGTGGGCCTGGGCCAAATGCAAAACGGTGCTTCAGCTTCGTAGGCTGACGGCGGCGGACTTCCCAAAGCTTACCTCAGCACGGGCAAAGCCGTTGAGCTTCCCCAAACGCATGACCCATCCATCCAGAAAACTTCCTCTCAAAAAAAAAACATTTACTGTTCTCAAAGCGAGCATTACTTGTCTATCACGAAAAAAAACATTTTTCATAGAAAAACACATTTACTAGCGCACTGCAGTAAGGAAAAAAAAACACTTTCCGTCTTCAAAAAATACGAACGAGCATACTGTTCCCTGACAAGTGGAGCCGTTGGGAGTTGAGACTTGAGAGTGAGGCCACACGTACTAGCCGCCGCAGCTACAGGAGAAGTTCGCTCGCCGGGGCTTTCGCGGAAGCAAAAACAAGGCAGGCAGGCAAGCACGCTCGCAGCCGTGTCAGCGGCTCGGTGCCGGAGCGCCGGCGCCTGTGGGTGGCCCGGACGCTACAGACACCGCGCCGTACCTCACCCCGTCTCGTCGTCTTCCTTCCACCGGCCGGTTGGCGAGCTGCCGACGCCACCCCACCACCGGGTGGAGTGGACCGCACGGGCATGGACCATGGATCGACGGCGGCCGGCCTGGCGTCCTTATCCTCCTCGTCCTCGACCTTCCCCGTCCCGCCTGGCAGGACGCACCCATCCGCCACTGCTACTCGTGATCTCGAGCGAGGCACCAGCAAGATCCCGGGCGATTTTGGCCCAACGAGAGCGAGATGCTCTTGCACGAGGAAAGGAAAACTGGCACGAACTGCGCTGCGGGTCGGGCCCGAGACACATCGGCTAGCTCGTGTCCACATCTTCTCGCGAGAATCTGGCCGGGAAAGGGAACAGTGGGTTCGTTCAGCAGACGGTGGTGGTCCTCCGGCCAGACAGCAACGCTCCGCTGCCAGCCCGCCACCGACCGATCAGCTCCGAGATCCGCTGGCCGGCCCAAAACCGAGCCCCCGTCAGCCAGTCCGTTGCCCGGAGCTTTCGCTCGCCCGCTCGTTCCGGCACGGCGGCACGGCGCGGCGCCCGCTCGTTCCGGCACGGCGGCACGGCGCGGCGCCCGCTCCCAACCGTCGTCTAGTCCCGATCTGTGGACGGCGGAGCGGTCGAGCGGAGAAGAAGATAACAGCGATCGAGTCCGGCCAGCCACAGCCAGGCCCGCTGCCTGTCGGCGTCAATCAAGCGGCGGGCCCCAGCCCGGACGCGAAAACCGATGGCGGGTGGCGGCCTTATCTCCGCGGATGCCTTGCTTGGCTTGCTTCTCGGCCTTTCCTTCCCTTTTTTTTTGTAGGACAAGGGAAGGGAGGAAATGCAATGGCGGACGGCGACGTGCGAGGAAGATACAGGTGGATGGATCATGGATGGACGGATGGCGGTTGGCCTGGCTCTTGGCGAAGGCGAAGCTTCACTTCTCCCCCTCCTCCCCTCCTCCCGACTAAAAAATCCGCGTCGCGCGGCGGACCGGTGTCAACTCTCTGCCTCCTCGCTGATTGATGCCGACGGACGCCAGCGGGATCGCGATCGAGATCGCCCGCTGTTAAGTATTCAGAAAAAAGATAAAACAACAGCCGCCGCTGATGGGTTCCAGATGGCCCTCCCGGCAAAACCGCATCCTGTTCAACGGCGGCTTTTTTTAGTTAAAGTTCAACGCCTGCGAGCCGCCGGCGATGGAAACGGAGCAAGAACCCAGATCTGGGTCACAGGAGGCGAGCTTGGATCTTACAATAGCAGTAGTATGTACAGTAGTAGCTGTTATTACTCGGCTAGCAAAGCATGGCTGTAGGACAGGAACAGCAAGAAAATAGTCTGCGTCCTTCACCTCGGGACAAAAACACCACACTCGTCTCTCATCTCATCTCATCGGGAACACTCACCACCAGCAACAAAGGAGGAATCTTTTTTGGGCTATTTTTTCTCACACCCACGGCTTGATCCGTGGATCTGGCGTCGATCGGGGCTCCCTTTCCTTTAACTCCTTCGATGTATGGCACGGGCATACTAGTTACCAAGCAGATCCATGGCAGACGCGCAGATCTCAGATCCAAAAGCAATGGCGGACACGGTGCACGGACACACACGTACTAGTAGTAGTAGCCTTGGTTTCTTTTTTGTTTCTTCTTCTTCTTGGTCGAGGGGAGATCGGGCCTGGTGGCCGAGATCCAGATCTTCAGATGCGGACGGACGCGACGGAGAAGACGAAGCCGGCGAACTCCGGCGGCGGGCGCACCACGGTCCATCTCTTGGTCTTGACGTCAAACACCCAGAGCGCGTGGCGCCCTCCGCCGCCCTCCCCGTCGAGCGCCCCCGTGACGACCACCTTCTCCCCTCCGCCGACGCAGACGGCGCGCGCCGTGCCGGCCTTGAGCCCGGACGGGTACGGCCCGACCTCGCGCCACCCGCGGCGCGGGCTGATCCACTCCATCACGGCGTTGCCCTCGATGCACCAGACCCGGCCCCGCACCACGACGTGCGCTGCCGAGGGCGGCGCCCGGACGCGCTCCAGCCTCCGCCACGCCCGCGCGGCGGGGTCGAACCACTCGGCGTCGCGCTCGAACCCGCCCTGCCGCGCCGTGCGGTACCCGCTGACGGCCAGGAAGCGGTCCCCGGCCACGGTGGCCATGCCGTCGCACTCGTCCCGCTCCTCCGACATGTCCGGGAGCGGGTCCCAGGCGTCGGCCCCGGCGTCGTAGGCCTCGGCGGTCTTGAGCGCGTTCTTGTGCTTGTCGTGGCCGCCGGCGACGTAGATCTTGCCCCCCGCCTCGGCGCACGCGAAGAAGGAGCGCGCGGAGCGCATGGGCGCGCCGCGGCGCCACGCGCCGGTGGCGGCGTCGAGGACGTGGACGTCGGCCACGGGCTCGAAGGTGCGCGGGTCCCAGCCGCCGAGCACCGCCACGAGGGTCCCCACCGCGGCGCACTGCGCGAACACGGGCGGCGCGCCGCGCTCCCGGCGCCACTCGCCCGTGGTCACGTTGTAGACCGCGACGCCGTAGGCGGGCGCGCTGGCGTCGGCGTCCTTGGGCCCGTCGTCGTCGGCGGCGGACGGGTTCCCGAACTGCAGCATGTAGACGAGGTCCTCGCAGGCGCCCGCGGCGGCGCGCGCCGAGGCGAAGGACGGCGCGGCGGCGGCGCTCCGCCAGCCGCGGCAGACCCGGCGCAGCGCGCGGTGGGACGCGTGGGGCACCCGCGCCAGGCAGTCGACGGCGACGTCGTCGGGGATGCCCGGGATCAGGTCGACGTGCTCCTGGGCGCGCCCGCCTCCTCGTGGGCTCCGCATCTTCTCTTGCTTGCGAGCTGAGCTTATCTTTTCTTCTCTCTCTCTCTCCTCTGGAAGGGGGGAAGGGGGAAATGGTATGGGATGCGCCCTCGCACTCCGGGGGAGAGGCGGTTATATAGAGCCGAGGCCGCGCGACGTGGCGCGCGGCGATTGGACCGAGCGGCACAGCTAAGCCGATAGAAAAATCGCAAGCGGATGGCGCGCTGGGTATATTAAAAAGGTAACAGTAGTGATAAACAAATAAATAAAGCTCGGCAAAACCTGTGTTTTCTGCCGGTTTCTGAGGCTGTTTTGCTGGCTGCTCTCCATGGAAGGAAAAAGTTTGCATCTTCCTCCGGTGGTCTGAAAGAAAAGGAGCTTGCATCCTAAAAGTAAAAGATGATGATGGGACTGGATGTAGTGGACTGAAACCCTTTTTTTTTTTACATGTGTCTAGAAGAAAAGAGTGATCCGTGGTCGTGCACAGTGTGCCGATGAGCACAACAAGGTGAAGTGGTGGCGGTGGGGCCGGGGGAGCTGTAAAAGTAGTAAAACTTGACAAGAAACTGGAACGGGTCATGAAGCAGAAGAGCCTTGATGTAAGCTGGAAAACGCGATCTGAAGTCGCCGGCGAAGCAAGGCAATTGACCGTTGTACATGTTTGTTGATGGGGCACCTCGGCAGCACGAATAATTCGCCCGTGCAGCGGATGCTCTCAGCTCTCTCATTGCACACATCACGCCGCCTGTGCGTGACCTGCCGGTACTGTGTGTCCTTTGAAATGTATTGTGCGTTTGTAGCGCCTCGTGAAGCACCGGCGATGCGAGATCTCTCGCTCTGCAGGTTCGCCCTGACTCTCTCTCTCTCTCTAGAGTCTACCCGTTTCCGCGGCCGATGCGTGGGAAGAAGACCGGAGAAGAAACGGAATCCGCGAGGCAGCCGGCCGGCCGGCCGGCGGCAGGCTTGCGGCGCAAGTAGGCCGGGGGGTTCCGTTCCGTTCAGGTCGCCAAGGCAAAGGCAAGGCAAGGCAGCGATGCCTGCTCGATCGGTCGTCTCCGTCTGGCGTCAGCAGCGAGTGAACCTTATCCGGTTATCCTCAAGAGAGGCGGAGGGAGGGAGACCGAGGCGGCAGAGTGGTCGGCCGGCACCCAAGTCCACGGGGCCGAGTCACCGCTTGCGCTGCAGTGAATCCAGCGCCTGCTGATCCGACGGCCCAGACCGGCGGCGACCCAACCGATCGAGTCGCGCCGGTTTGTGTTCTTCCCCCCAACGGCGGATGGGCGGGAGATTCCGATCCCTGGCGACCGTCGCTGTCGCCGCCGGTGGTGCCTCCGGACAGGCCGGCGGTGACAGCAGCGGCAGTGAACCCTTATCCACGTTGTTCGGCTGACTGGTCTCCGGACAGGCCCGGCCGGCCGGCCGTCCGTCCTGGTGCCGGATCTCTCTCATCTCCAGCATGCAGGAAGAGGATAAGGCACCGGTGGTGGTCACTGCCCGCAGTCGCGCCTCCGAGGACAGGCGCTTTTTTCCTTGCCGCCTGCCGTCGCTATCCATCCTCTCCGCATCGGCGCGGCGCGGGGGGCACACGCGCACGCGCACGCCAAGGGCATGACCGCACCACATGGGATAGGGTCGTTGCTCGTGCGCTTGCACAAGCGTTCTCCTCGATCTCCGGCCGGCCGCAGGCGTGTTCCGTTCGTCTTGCTCGTTGCTGCTCACTGCTCGGGCGATGATAGATAGATGGATTCGGTGCCTTGCTTCTTCCCTCCTTCACCGGCGCGCGCCGCGGCGGCAGGCGGCCGGACCTTTGGGGCGGGCACCATGCATGTGCCGCCACCAATCACCACGTGCTCCTGACGCCCACGCCAAGGGCTTGGCCACGCGACGTGGGACCGGACCGGAGCGGGGATCAGGTGAGCCGGTGACGGTGACGGCGCCGGACAGAAAGGAGAAGAAGACTGTTCTCGATCCGCTTTTATTTCCGCCCCGCATTTCGTTTCTTGCTGACTGATCACCACGCTCGGCCGGCCGTCGACGTCCTGGCTGGTAGAAAGGAAGATCTCATTGCTTCTAGAAGGAGATCGAGGCCAGCATCTCGACCGATCGACGGCACTGAAAGTGGAGGCATGGCAGCACATCATGCATGCATCCAAACTGCAGTATACACACATAATCTGTCCTTGCTCAACAATGCAATTGGTGCACGTACGATCCGAATCAGTTCATCAGAGAGACGACACGGCAGATGCGTGCGACGCTTGGACGAGGAAAAAGGAGGAAGGAATCGAGTCCGATCTCCGGTCCAACTACCACCTTCTCTAGAAAGCCCCCACCATATGTTTCGTCTTGCTTCTACTTCTAGAACCATTTCTGCTTAGTAGCCGAGAGACACCTCCACACACCAGGGCTGCCACGGCTAGCTAGGAACAAAATTAAACTAGTGCCCACTAGAAAATCCAAATGACAATGGAAGGGGTCCGTGTTCCTTGTCATGTAATCAATTAAGAAAACCCGCCGAAAACACAGTGGAAGTCTAAGAAAACGACGAAGCATCTCAGGTAGGCAGTGTCAGGGATTCTTGCTTGCACTTTGGGTGGGAGCGAGCATCTCGTTTAATTTGGTTTTTTTTTTAATCATTCCTCAATTAGTACATGTCCAACCAAGAGGCGTTTTTTTTTTTTTAATAACAACCAAGAGACGTTGGAATGGCCCTAAACGCCCTCCGCTCTCGCGAGGTTCTGTGCCTCTTGATGGTGACTCAACTGGGGACATATATCTAATTAAGAAGCTCAAAGATCTATCTCTCGTTTGGCTTCTAGAACCATTCCAGCAGTACAGTTGTTGGCATAAAACACACACACGGTGACGGATATAATAGAAACATCATAGGCCCCGCCACCGATCAATCTAGTGCGCACTAGAAAATTCAAAGAGAAAGAAGGTCATCAGTCAGCTCTTATCATGGGCTCATGTTATCTACTACAGATTAAACAAATGCTATATCATTTCTCAAAACTATACTCGTGCAAATTCTGATGCGATATTTGAACAATATGTACATGGCCAATTTTCATGTACAGGAAGCACAATAGAAAGATTGAACCAATGCATACTACTTATCTTCTCACCATTCCCACCAATAAATAGGACGCTTGTTGAGATGTTTTCCTTCTCAACAAAGAGAAAAGGCAATAAATTTATCCGATCTCTAAAATATCCAGCCAAATATTTCTACAAATATTTGAACATTTTAACCTCTTGCGCCTTCGCATTTTCATCCTATAGTGGAAGAGATATGAAGAAATTTAATTATTTGACCAATTAATTAAGGGAAGCAATATCAATCCTTCCCTACTAGGCGAAAAGAAAAAAATGCTAAGTATCTCTGTGTTTCTTCAGTAATAATTGTGAGCTCATTTGAAAGAACATGATGAACAACTATTGCACACTATGTAAGAAGCTTACTAAGGAGACACCATTACCGGAGACGCGGTTTTGAGCCGCGTCTCCTTTGCATCAATGGAGATGTGGCACGACTAACCGCGTCTCCCGTAAGTTGAGCCAGGTCGGCACGCGTCTCCCTGTAGCGGATACGGAGACGCGGATCAACCAGCCGCGTCTCCCGTAATAGCGGAGACGCGTACCCAAAAAAGGTGTCTCCCGTAACTCTAGCAGTCGAGACGCGGGTTTGAAAGACACGTCTTGCATAATGTCACGCGTCTCCCGTACCTGCCCATAGCGGAGACGTGCCCTAATGAGCTGCGTCTCAAAATGTGTCCTTGTTCTTGGAGGCGCGGCTTTTGTACATGCGTCTTGCCTAATCGATGGAGGGTAGACGGGCCTCAACAGGCCACGTCTCCCCTTGCATGTCTCCCGTACGTAGACGCAAGGTAGACGCAAGGGTAGACGCTGTTTGACAAGCCGCGTCTCAACTTTCCTGTCCACTGTTCTACTCGCTCGCGTGCAAGAGCAGCCAGCAGTGATCACGTCCTCTTCTCCACTGCTCTTGCCGCGGCACCGACACCTGGCTAGCTAGCCTCCTCGTTCGCGCCACCGGCACCTTGGCTAGCTAGCCTCCTCGCGCGCGCGTCGCACCAGACCGCCGGTCACACACGCCGCCCGGCCACCAGCGCCCGCGCCCCGCTCGTGCACACGCTCCACCCGCCGCTAGCGGGCAGCATAGCCCTCCTTGTGCGCGTGCGTGCTCTAGCTGGCGGCACACCTCAGGCCGGCCGTCGTTGCAGGCGCCTCCCGCGCCGCTGCCCGACCGTGATGGGCTCGCTGGATGGAGTGCTCGTAAGTGTGCCAGCGCCGGTGTGTGGCTAGCAAGCTCTGCTGCCCGATCGCGTGCCTCCGGTCCCGCCTGCGCGTCGAGGAGCTCCACGTTGAGGTCGAGGTCGACGTTTGCTCCGGCCTCTCTCCATTGTTGAGTCGACGTCGAGCTCCACGTCGATTGAGAGGGTCCAGGGAGCTCTTTCCATGGAAGCTCAAGGACTCCACTTTGAAGTTCTCCACTTTAAGCTCTCCGCGGCCACTTGAAGCTCTCCGCCACTGCCCGTGCCTCCTGGCTCGTCGTCTTTCCAATGCAAGGTGATTCTTTTGTGCCTTATTGTGTGTTGCCCTCACTCAATGCAGAGTGTGCTCTGTATATTGTGTTCATCATATGCCTTATTGTGCCACTTAGTAATAATGTGCAAGGCTAACATACAGAATTCTACTGCAGAAACAAGTCGCGGTTCCCTAGTAATGCACCAACATGGATCCTACAACAGCGTAATGGTACTCTCTGAAGCTTAAAAAGGGCGTGCCAGTGCCCTACCAGCTGCCCTAGGTTTATATCTTTTCCCCTTTTATGTTATTATGCCATTAACTTTTGCATGGATAAGTTGTGAACTTTGATTGACCACATGTGAATTTAGATATTGACAACTTTCTTGCTTAACAATGTAGATGGCAGATCGGAGGTGGATGTATCTTAACAACCGTGTCTGCGAAGAGTACTTGTGTGGTCTCCAGTCATTCATTGACGCAACAGAGGCGGACAAGTCGAATCGGCGCATGTCTATCATTTATTGTCCGTGCATTGCCTGTCAGAATGTGGTAACATTCTCAAATATGATGCATGTGCACGCTCATCTCATCATTATGGGTTTCATGGATGACTACTATTGTTGGAACACGCATGGAGAGGAGGGTGTTAATGCTCGAGACTTGAGGGGCAAGGAAACCACCACTTGTGGTAGTCAGCAAACCAGCACTTGCTAGGATGGCGATGAAAGATTCCCTGACAGTGAGCAAACTAGCACGTGCCATGATGGCGATGAAAGGACCCCTGACAACCCTACTTGCCCAGATGATGAAGCGGAGTGTGGCAACCAGACCGCGGGGCATGATATGAGTGAGGAAGAGCTTGCTGACATTGGTGACAATTATGATGACATAACTGACAAAATGGAGCAGATGGTGCGTGATGCAATGTCATATGATGGGTGCACTAGCAAGGAGTTTGCGAAGCTAAAAAAGATGGTGACAGATATGAGGACCCCTCCATATCCAGGCTATAAGGAAAAGTGGAACAAACTCTTCGCATCACTCAAGCTCCTTGTGACACCCCGGCCCAGGGCTTAATAGGATTAATAGGATACTCACACAAACAAGTTGCAACTTCTTTTCCGGAAGCCCAATTTCAAAGAACTCCAGAGTTAAGCGTGCTTGGCTTGGAGCAATTTGGGGATGGGTGACCGACCGGGAAATTCTTCCTAGGTGCGCACGAGTGAGGATAAAGTGTGCAGAAAGGATCGGGAAATTCTTCCTAGGTGCGCACGAGTGAGGATAAAGTGTGCAGAAAGGACTTGTGTTGGTCTGTGAGGGCAGTCTATATTCTAGGTAGCGGCTAGATGTTAGTGGGCCCGGCCTCGGGGAGACGGGACGCTAGACTCCTGCAGCTAAAGGCCACACACCATTGGACTGATCGCGGCTTCAAGGCACTGTTAGATCTGCTAAGAGACATGGTTCCCGAGGAGAATGAGATCCCAATGACCACTTATGAGGCGAAGTAGACTATTTGCCCTATGAGGTACCTCTTGTGGATGATTTCAAGACACTTTGGTCAAAAGGTATTGAAGCCTACGACGGGTACATGAAGAAACCCTTCACACTGCGTGGCTTGTTGTTCTGCACGGTTACTGATCTACCGGCTGGTCGTTCCGTGTCTGGACAGTGCAAAGGGGAGAAAATTGCCTTCATTGCTTAGATGACACGGAACAATTTGGTTGAACAACTCAAAGAAATAGGTGTACGTGCGTCATCGGCGTTTCCTTCCCATGGGCCACCCGTACCGAGACATGAAACGTTAATTTGACGGCACAAGGGAGACAGGCGAAGCTCCAAGGCATTTCGATGGCAAACATCACTACAGCTTGGTCGAGCATCTCCCCGCCGCCCATGGGAAGAAAGGCAAGACCCTTGGAAAGCGAAAACGCAATAAAGAAGATGGAAACAAAGAAGATGATCCGAAGGAAAGGTGGAAAAAGAAATCGATTCTGTGGGAGCTACCATACTGGGCTGATCTTGAAGTGCGCCATAGTATCGACGCCATGCATGTGAAGAAGAATGTATGTGGGAGTCTACTTGGTACACTAATGAATGAAAAGCATAAAACCAAGGATAATGACAATGCAAGAAAGGATCTGGAAGAGTTGGGTATAAGGCCTGAGCTTTGTTGTGACGGCACTTGTACCCAGCCTCCGGCATCTGCCATAAATCTAACCAAGGAAGAGAAGAAGGAATTGTGTGACTTCTTTCGCAGCGTGAAAGTTCCGTCTGGCTATTCATCAAACGTCCGAAAACTTGTGCACGCAAAGGAGTAGAAATTTCTCCCCATGAAGGCTCATGATTGCGATGTCATTCTCACCACAATGCTCGTTGTGGGTATCAGGAACATACTGCCAGAAAAAGTCCGGATGGCCATCATGAGCTTGTGCTTCTTCTTTAATGCAATATCTCAGAAGGTGATTGATGAGGTATCACTGGATCGGTTAGAAAAGGACTTGTTCGAGACAATGGTTCTCCTTGAGGCATACTTCCGCCCATCATTCTTTGATGTATCTGTGCATCTCATAGCCCACCTGATTAAGGAGATAAAGTATCTTGGGCCAGTGTTCCTACATCATATGTACCCGTATGAGAGATTTATGAGCACTCCGAACAAGTATACAAAGAGCCGGGTTCATCCCGAGGAAAGTATGGTGCAGGGGTACTCTGTTGAGGAGGTTGTGGATTGGTGCCTTGATTTCATTGACCCAACAAATCCGATTGACATATCGAAGGCTCGCCACGAGGGAAGGTTGGCAGGGATGGGGATACTTGGGGAGAAGACATTCAACATTGATTTGGAGTCATACCAACAGGCTCATTTTCTTGTGTTGCAACACACGACGGAAGTGTCCCCATACATTGACGAGCATAAAGTGCACCCGCGTCAACAGAATCCGGACCGGGGCCAAGCTTGGTTAGCAAAGGAACATATGAATGGATTCAATATTTGGTTTAGAGACCGAATACGAAACTCGGAGTCTAGCACAGATGATGCTCTTAGAACTTTGGTGTCCGGTCCTCTGTTCACAATAACTAGCTACCAAGCATATGATATAAATGGCTACACATTCTATACTATCACCCAAGACAAGAAAAGCACATACCAAAATAGCGGTGTCCGTATAGATGCCTTTGACAACAACAACGAGAAGGCGACATATTATGGACAGATAGAGGAGATCTAGGAGCTCAATTATTCAGACTTTAAGGTTCCAGTATTGAGGTGCTGTTGGGTTCAGGGCGCAAAGGGTGTCATGAAAGACCCATATGGTTTCACTACCGTCGACCTCGAAAAAGTTTGATACAAGTCAGAGCCATTTGTACTTGCAGGTCAAGTTTCCCAGGTCTTTTATGTGCAAGACACTAGAAACAAGAAACGACATGTGGTGCTCCCAGGAAAAAGATGGGTAGTGGGTGTCGAAAATGTTGTGGATGAGGAGGAATACAATCAATTCGACGAAGTCCCTCCCTTATGTAGCTGCAACCTCCCTGTGATCCTAGAAACCAAGTTAACTCCCTACTTACGAAGCCAAGGCAAGAAGGATAAAGGGGTCACCAAGGCAAAAGGCCGCAAAGCAAGGCGAAAACGTCAAGTCAAAAAAAATGATGATGCATGTATGTGTAAGATAAGTTAGGTCTCAAGTTTTGTAAGATAAGTTAGGTTTCAAATTTTGTAAGATAAGTTAGGTCTCAAGTTTTGTAAGATAAATTTGTATCATGATTGTGGGAAATTTGAATAATGAGTTTGTAAGATAAGTTAGGATTTTTCCTTTCATGCTCAATTTTAAGCCTTTGGCTTTCAAAGCAACAACACGCCAACAACAACAGGATAGTTACTTAAAAGCTACAGGTCGCTTGATCCGACCGCGATCGGATGATCCCATCATGCAGGGAGTTCTGCATCGTACCGTGGTCAAACCTTCTGGCGTCTCTGAGTAAACTTCGATATTTCGATTGATTCCTCCTATCATAGCTCGGTCGGATGATCCGATCACTAAGGAGTTTTTACCCCAGAAGTCATTGGTGCGATCAATTCATCCGACCACCTCTGGCTTGCATGGGTCGGATAAAACGTTCCGATGTATTCTCCTTTGCTAGGTCGGAGTGATATCCATTCAACCGACCCTTATGTCCAGCAGATGGTCGGATATTGCGGTCCGTCAATTTCTGCTAGAATTCTTCCAATACATTCTTCTTTGAGTCCTTAGCTATTTTAGTTCCTTCTAGTGTCATGCCTTGAGACCCATGAGCTGATTTGTGCTAAGATTTCCCAAGTGTGCATCTGTCTCAATCCAAGACTTAGCTAGGCCAAGCTACTAGCTCAAGTACCCCCCTAATAGTATGGTCAAAGACTACTATAAAACCTATACTACACCAAAAGTACCCCCCTTAATAAGCCTGGATGTTTCAATCTCCCCCTTTTTGGTGATAGACGACAACACAATCAAGTAGAGATAATTGATATGAAATGAATGCGCAAAAGTAAAACAAGAATGCAAGCAAATAAGTAAAACATGATAAAAAAAGCACGCATTAAACGAAATAAAAATGAGAGCACACACATGTCCAACACACGACATACACAAGATCCAAATGACATGTCCATATATGAAAATCCACAAAAGATCCAACAAGCTCCCAACCCAAGCTCCCCCTATCTCTACTCCCCCTATCTATCTCCCCCTTTGGCACCTAAGCACCAAAAAGAGACCTAGAAGGCCTAGTCCTGTGTGGGCAGAGTCAACGACGTCGGAGAGGAAGCATCGACGGACGCTTGAACAATGTACTGAGACGCGTTGATGGTGGAGTCATCAGAGTCAGAGCCGGAGCCGGAGCCGGAGCCGGAGCCGGAAGCTGTGGGAGAACCCTCTGGACGCACGGGGTCAACTGGAGTGTCAGAAATGAGAAGTGTGACCCCGGCGGCAGGCCGGAAGAGGAAGTAGCTGTAGTAGAAGCCTGCAAACCTGCTAGTGCACCACCTGAACCCACAACACCCATAGCCTACTCAAGTTGGCCAATCTCTATGCGAAGGGCGTCATCAGGCTCGTCGAGTCGGATAGTCACAGAAACAACAGGTGAACTCATCCTCGGGTCTGAGACTGCCGGCTGCGATGTCACCTCAAATAGAACAGGAGCTGTGGAGAACGGAGCTGACACCTGAGAGAAGAAGCCTGACTCTGCCTGATTTGCTCGAAGAGGGGCTGCTGCTCGGGTGACATGAGTAGAGGAGCTGAGAACACCCCAGTCTAAAGAAGTGGTGACACTAGAAATGTGGACAGGGGTGTCTGCAGAAAAGGACCAACGGGAGGAGGTGGACTCGTCGGGTCGTACTGTAGCTGCTGTGGCGTAGGAGGAAGAGGTGCCTGAAGCCCGGTGTGCTGGTACAACTGTCCAAGGCAGCCAGAGAAGAAAGTGAACATCTGTGATGTCATCTGCTCCTGCCGAAACATATGTGCACTCAAGGTCTGCTGCTGCTGATGCATCTCCTGAAGCAAGATGGTTTGGGTTTCCGTCTGACCTGCCAGCTCAGACCGCAACTGCTCTTGCCTCTCATCTGCTCGACGCTGCTAGTCCACCAGAGTTTGAAGAATCAACGCGAGTGAGTCAGGCCTGGTGACCTGTGTCTCTGAAATTGGAGGAGGAGGAGGGGGTGTGTCATCGTTGGCGGCGGCTACTACTCTAGACGGGCCTGCCTCGTCGTCGTGAGGGCACGACTCGTGAAAGACAGGTAGTGGATCCTCGTAGTCCGGGTCCTCGTCTGAGTCCTTGTCAGAGCTAGTGTCAGTGTCAAAGTAACTCGGGAGCTGAGCCAAGGCAGCTGCAAGTGTCTCCTCCTCACGCTCCAGCTTAGTCTGTACTGCCTCACGCACTACCCGCTCCTCAATACGCTGAGCTGCTGCCATCATCGCTCTCGGGCGACAACGCTTGTCGTCAGGCATGGTAGGCTTGTAAGTGTGGAAAGCCCACTTGCTCCCGAGAAGGTCCTCAAGCCAACGCCCATCCTGCAGCTTGGCAATCATCCAACAAAGCCAGTGAGAATAGGGTTGCTGACGCTTCATCCCCAGATCGTCAAAGATCGCATCCTCCCACTCACAAAGAACCAAGTCAACAATGTCGAATGGCTGGTGAGACATGATGTAGTGAAGCATCCACTGCTGTAGAGCTGTGATGGTGTCGGCGTTCCCACTCCTGTACAAGAGAGACCTCCTCAACACCATGTGAACTGTGTATGCCTCAGGAGTCAGGCGATCTGGGGTCCTCGGGCTGCCTGGAATAAAAGGTGCACAAAAGTAAGGGGCCATCTGCTCGTTAGTGGGGTACGTAGAAGAACGCCCGCGACAGGGAGGACACTGCTCGCCATAGGTGAGGCGGTGAAATGACTCTCCTCCCAGTGGTACACCGAGATCTCGTGCTATCTGCTCTCTCCTCAACCGCCAAACCTCTCCATTATGCATAAATTGAATGAAGCGCATGTCATGATCAATATAGAGGGTGGCGAATAACACTCTGTGCCAGTCGAGTCTGAACATCCAGAGATCACCCACTAAGCGTGCAAGTCCATGGAGGTAGTCAAAGTGAGGCAAGATCAGAGTTCCCCCTGTAGCCACACTCAGTGAAGGCCAGTCGAGCACCACGTGGTCGCTGATCAGAAACCCTGCCTTCATGTATGAGACTAAAAAACTCTGCTGCAGTCGAGTCTGACAACGAGGGTCTGCATGTGTCTCTCTCTCTCACGTGGGAACCACTCCTCAATAGGCACACACCTCAACTTCTTGACTCTCCGAGCAGTAATGTGTCTCAAGTCAAGCAACGAAACCGGATGCGGGTGGCGCGCAAGCATTCACGCCGACGGTCTCGGTTCATTCCATCGGCTGATCATGCGTGGATTTCTGAAGTACGCGTCGGCCGTACTGGCACCCTTTTTGAATTCTGGTAGACGTACACGTAGATTTCTGAAGCCTAAGCATGCGTGCTCGGTGCCCGTACCTGGAGCTGTAGGCCTGACTGGCTGCCGCCGGTAGCGCGGGCGCGGCGGACCCTCGCTCCGATCGATCCACCAGCTGCGTCACGCACGTGACCCGATATAGTACGACGCTCTGAACACGTACTGGGCTAGCCACTGTAGCTCTTTATTTGTTCTTCCAGTAATTTCTACATCGAAATAAATAAAGGAAAATGAAAAATTTATTGACGACAGGGAAATAAAGAAATGGATGCTCAGTGAAGAAGAGGGAAGAAGAAGAGGCGAAAGGAGAGAACTGGAGAGCGAGGAAGCGCAGTTTAATTATAAGAAGAGGCACAACCGTACCCATCGGGAAAACAACCGCCGGTAGGGAAATAAATATGGAAGACGCAGATTTGTTAATCCGGGTCTCCAATAGACGAAGCGGCGCAACCGTCCCATCGGGAAATCAACCGCCGATAGGTAAAGAAATATGGGAGACGCAGATTTTTTAATACGTGTCTCCTATATTCACAAATATAGGAGACGCGGGTTTGTCAATCCGCGTCTCCCATATTCTGTACAAATTACAAAGAACAAGCTACATCCTCCAAGTTTCTCCCATATTGTGTAGAAGGCATTGAACCTTAATTTTGTGTTATACTGTTTCATGTGCATTTGTTATTCTAGAAGTACACGGCTACTAAGAGCCTGAGGATGACATGTGCACATCCTTTTTTTGTCTTATTTTAGCATCTAGAGAACACTTAAATATCAATATATTTGAGAATACTTAATTGCACGAAATACCAACTCATGCTCATGCATTACAACCATCAACCGTAGCATACCAAGTCATAGCTATATTTACAAAATAACAGTTCCAGCTACCCAGCTGGTTAATTGCCATATATAACACCAAAATAAACCTAGCTAGCTTGGCTGCCATGCATCAGTTTGGTCAGCTTGCTTCACCGGCAATACATCCTCCATGCATCAGTCTTCTTTCTTCATTTTGCCCTTTTCAAGTGCACTCACCCTTGCTTGTAACTTAGCAAGTGCACCTTCCAATGCCTTAATCTTCTTCTTTGCTTCCTGACGCTCAATGGCCATTTTTTCCCAAGCCTCCTCAAACTCCTGGCGTGTTACGAAATTAGCCTTATACAAAAGATTTAGATGGAAAGTCAGCAGTCAGCAAATAGCACCCAACAAATGATATCAACAGTTAAAACTCACATGATATAGTTAAAACTGAACTGGAGATATAGTTCGATTTTCACAATTAAACTCACAAAGTATATTCTAATCACGATCTATTCTGGCAGAGGAACTAGCATTCAAGATTTTCCAACCAACAAATTATCCATGTTAAGCCATAATGCAGTGACAAAGCTTCTCCTATATGACAGTACTACTAGTTATCAGAGAGGCAGGGATAATGAGCAATCAAGCATCAACTTTGTGAGTTATTCATGTAACTTTCTGCAGATTATATCAGAGATTTTGCCCAACACGGGCAAGCACGCAGCAAATGTGAATGGGCTAAACTGAAATGAGCTTGTGAAATGTAGCATCAACTTGCCTGTGAGTCGCCGGCGCCGGAGTCGTTGGTGTCGCCGGCGCCGGAGTCGTTGGCGTCGCTGGAGAGGGCGACAACCTCTGGTGGTGGCGGCACAAGAACTGGGATGGAGGGGCCCGAGTCTTCGCTGGCGGCACCACGGGAGCGGGTCCATTCGTCGGAGCGCGGATCCATTATCTCCCCGCGGACCCTCCTCCAGGCGGCGCCGGCGCCGCAGCAATGGTGGCACGAGCACTTGGCCGGAGGATCCATTGGCTCCCCGCGGCGGCGGCTGCTCCCGGCGGCTTCTTCTCCCCGCAGCCTCTTCTCCCGCGCCCGATTTGCCGCTCGCCGGATAGCAGCGGCTTCTTCTCCCCGCGCCCGCTTTCCCCCTCGTCGTCGCGCACAGCCAGCGTCTTCTCCCCGCGGCCGCTTCCCCCCTCGCCGGAGCGCACAACCGACTTCTTCCCCCTCGTCCCGCCGCTGCCGCTTCTCCCCGTCACCGCTTTCCCACGCGACTTCTTTGCAAACCTCCCCGTACTCTTGTCGTGGTAGTTGCCGGCCGCATCTCGGTAAAGGTTGGTGCCGCTGCCGGCCATGGAGGAAGTAGAGTCGCCGCCGCTGGCAATGGAGGAAGTGGAGGAGGCGCGGAAGATGAGAGTGAGGAATATTCAGAGTGAGGCGAGGAAGACGAGAAGGGCAATGGTTTGGCCGGTCGTTTAAGGTGACCATAACTAAAACATTTGTATATATAGAGTTTTAGATGCCGACACAACGAAAACACTTGAGTGGCACAATGGTTTGGCCGGTCGTTTCAAAAATAGCGGTCGCGGGTTCGATTCCCAGGAGAAGCACCTTTTTTGTGTTCGATTTTTTATTACGGGAAACGCGGATTGACATACCCGCGTCTCCGATATATGATTTTGGGCCGGCAGTTGTTTTAGGCCCAAGATAGGCCCCCGCATATAGGCAGTTTCCCGCATTCTCTTCTCCCCCGCATTCTCTTCTCCCCGCACTCTCCCTGCTCGCCTCCGCCGCAGCCCCGCTCTCCTCCAAGCCTAGCCCGACGACGGCGACTCGGCCAGGACGACGACCTGGCCACCGCAAAGACGGTGACGCGGCCAGGACGATGACCGGACACCACAAGCACACGCCAGTGACGACGACTACTTCATCAAGCTGCACGTCGTCGGCCACCTTCTCCTAATTCGGCCCAGGTCAGTGGTCCTCCTCCTCCTCCTCCTCCTCCTCCTCCTCTCTCTCTCTCTGTGGCTGTGATAATTGTCTTCCTATTTTTGTTTGGACTGATAGTTTTGGTGGATTAGGGTTTAGGTGCTATAAAGATGTCTGTGTAACTGCAGCCTACTGTAGTTTCAACTCCCAAGACTGATAGTTTCAATCTTAGTACCAACAGCCATGTCTTTAGCTCCTGCTGATGTGAAATGTTTTGCGTTCTAATGCTAGGTATGTCCTTTTCTCTTAAATGAACATGTGTACTAGCAGTAGCTCTAATATTCTATTTTGGGTAATAACTTCTATTTTGGTTAGCTAAACATTGCTAGGTATGTCACAATCACTATTGAACCTACTTTGGTTAGCTAAACATTGCTGTTCTTCTTTAGTTATGTGGTGGGTGCTAGGATGCATAAGTCTTTGTTTGGGGCCGAAAAAATCCAACGGAGTGGCTTGTGGTATTGTGGTGTATACCCTGTAACACCCAGTGTGGTGGCCCCCTCGATGCATGCAAGCTTAGCACCTACCATCGTTTGTAGGTTATTTAGATTGTATAGTTTTTTGCTGTGATAATCATATACTAACTGGTTGTCGCTGTATCCTCTTGTTGCATGTACCATTATATATGTACACATCATTGTTGCTGAAGTTGAACAACTTCTACTACATTGACCTCTCCCATCTCCTGCCAACCACTTTGTGACAAACTCTGCTAGAATGGTAATTTAACATCGTCTATCACCTACAAATACAAATCAAAATGGTAATATTATTGCAGATTCTTAATCATATCTTGATGTTCACAGGCCTCCGATCACGAATGGTCTGGCGAAGACAACAGTTCTGAATCAGAGGAAGAGGAAGAAGTTGAAGCTGCTGAGGAGGAAGAAGCTGAAGCTGCTGAGGATGAAGCAACTGCTGAGGATGGGACTGTGCGTAACCGCAGAAGGAAACCCAGGAAACCGGTAAAGTGGCCAAAGGACTTGATTGTAGTCAAGGAGATCGATGAAGGGGGGGCTGCCAACAGAAAAGAGGGCAAGGTTGAGGCTACGGTTGCTTGCTGGTCTCATCGCTAGACAGAAGATCCCTCTAGATCTGCCAGGCTTCAAATCCTTGGATAATATGGAAAAGTGGAGGTTGTTCGATACATGGGTGACTCCTCTTTTGAAGTTCCCGGAAGACATGAAGACGACTGGGTTCAGATAGATCATGATGATCACAGCCAAGGCCTGGAGAAACCACAAATCCAAGCTTAAGACACATTTTGTCAAGCAAGGACTGACTCCATTTGCGAAGTACCCATATATCCAGCCGGAAGACTGGGACAAATTTGTCAAGATGATAGAATCTGAAGAAGCAGAAAAGGAGAATCAAAGGATCAAGAAGCTTCGAGCAAGATACAAGGAAGTGCGCACCATGGGCAGCGCAGGTTATGATGGGATGGAAGCAAGATGGGAAGAAGAGGACAGAATGTTAGCTGCTCTAGGGATCCCCAATACCTATAAGGCCTTCCCTGAAGGGCGTTCTAGGAATTTTCTGAGAGCAAGGAGTAAGCTGGAGATATTAGAAATAGAAGGTGTTGCTCGTATTCTATGGAAGACAGATGCAACTAGGTGACTTTCTGAAGAGGTCAAAGAAAAGCAAGCACAAGCACAGGCAGAATCTTCTTCATGCATCTCTGATTGGGTCAAGGAGAATGATGTGCTAAGTCAGTGCTTAGGCCCCGAGCAACCCGGTCGCGTGCGTGGTTTCTCCTGCTACAAGGGCTGGAAGCATGCATGGCCCGAGCACTTGGCCATGTATAGGAAGAGGAGAAAGACCAGCTCAACAGCAGACATGCAGGCGATAAAGGAAGAGCTCATGGCTGAGGTATCCCGGGAAGTAAAGGAAGAGCTCAGGACTGAGGTAAAACAGGACGTAAAGGAAGAACTCAGGGCTGAGATTGCCAAGGACCTCCTGTCCATGCTTGCCTCACAGAGATAGCAGATAGTGCCAGTTTCCAGGCACACAAGCCCCGCACCCATTGGACGAAGGAGCATCTGTGCGTCCACCTCTGAGCTTCAAGTTGTAGACGGTCCTACTGCAATAAGAAATGAAAAAGAAAATCCAGAGCTGATGATTGGTTGGTCCGACGGCGTCCATAGTGAGATAAGTCTCTTGAGTGAGCCCACACTGTGTGCCATATTACACAAAGTTTATCCCGGTGGTGACTATATCCCGGTTGCAATTGGTCAGGTCTATCCAAAGCAATTTGAGGTACATACAGTTCCGGTGGATGTAGAATGTGCAGTGGTCAAAGTGGAGCATGTATTAAGTGAAGACTTTGCTGATATTGAGCTTCCATTCCCTCCCAATGATGAGATTTCAAAACTTGGAGAAGCTATCTTGCAAAGGATTCAGTGGAGTAGGCGTCTAATTGTTGTGAGACCAAGACAAGGTTCTTCACCATCCGTGGGAAAGGAGAACACAAAGACAGCAGCCAAGAGTCCTTCAACCCCAAGAGTGCAGCAATGACGGCTTCCAAGACGGCATCCAAGAAGGCAGCCAAGAGTCCGTCAAAGGAACCTGCTGCTGAAGCAGCAGACAAGATTGCAGCAAGTAAGAGTACAATTGGTGATGCCGCTACTGCAGACAAGGCTGCTACAGCCAAGAGTGCAGCTAGTAAGAGTACAACTGGTGATGCCGCTACTGCAGACAAGGCTGTTGCAGCCAAGAGTGCAGCTAGTGCAGATGATGCCGCTACTGTTGCCAAGACTGCTGCCAAGAGTGCAGCTAGTGCAGATGATGCCACTAATGCTGCCAAGGTTGCTGCAGCTAATAGTGCAGCTAGTGCAGATGATGCCGCTACTGCTGCCAAGGTTGCTGCCAAGCCTGCTGTAGCTAATGATGATGCTCGTGCAGCCAAGAGCAAGGTTGCTGCCCAGGCTGCTGCAACTAATGATGATGCTCCTGCAGCCAAGAGCAAGGTTGCTGCCAAGGCTGTTGTTGAGGGTTCAAAGGAGAAGAAGCCCCTCAAAACCTATAAGAAGTCGCCTACTAAGAAGGGTGCAGCATCAGCATCACCATGGGGTCAGGACAACCCAAAATACAAATATGGAGAGCCAATGTTGATAGATGTTGAACTTGAGAGCGCCGGACCTGCAACCAAGTCACTGCATAGTTACTACTTGAAAGGCTGTGTGGAAAAGAAGAACGGTATAGTGGTCCCGTACAGGCGTATCCATCTCCTGCGAACAACCAAGACAGAGTGTTTCCCTGTTAATTTCAATGACATGTATGACCTGCTCAATGTTGATGCATTGGATGTGTCTCTTCTCCGCTGCTTCACAGTATAAGTTGCTCTAATATGCTTGTCTCTACTCATCTGTTGCAACTTGATAGTTCATTTGTACCATATAGTTGTCTTTACAGTGTTCTTTTCCTCTAAACTTTAGGCAAAGGGTATAGGAAACAAAGGAAAGGTCTGCGTCTGTGGGCTTCCTTGATCCAGAATTGATGTCATTGTCTACCATAAGATCCTGTCCATCTTATGTGGTGGAATATGTGATAAAGGCTTTGCAGAAATATTCTAAGAAGAAACTTATCATGTTTGCGCACAACACAATTGGCCATTGAGTTTTAGTGATTATTATTCCAAAGTGGAAAAAGGTCTTGTACTTTGATTCACTCAGGAGCCAGGCGCGGGATCACCTGTCTTTGAAAGAAGTGATTAATGAGTGAGTTCTTTCATAACCTTGAACTAATTCCAAAAATTTACAAAGAGGTGCTTATCGCCTGTGTGCTTGTGTTAACAGTGAAGTTCCTTGGCTGTGTGTTGTTGTAGGGCTTTTAATGTACACTGCACAGCAATGAAGGTGGACAACAACAACGGTTTGCAACATGTCACAAAGTTCCTGGTATGGTACATTGCTGTGAAAGGTGGTGATGAAGCTGTGTAGTTTCTGTCTTTCTTACTATTTTTGGTCCATTTACTTTTTTGCAGTGCCACCAGCAACCTCCCAGCAACGCATGTGGGTTCTATGTTGTCCATCATATGATGGATGCAATGGAATTACTAAGTATAGATGGTGATCTTGAGGTACATCTCCCATTTTGACTTGGCTAGCCTAACCAATATGTTGGCATGTTCTTACCTCTGGAAGTTGCTCATTTTCCCTTGCTTTGTTTTTCCCAAACAGGAGGAGTTTGAAGTGAGGACAAACGCCCTCAACCAGGAAGAGTTTCATGCCATTCGCGAAAAGATTGCCAACTTCCTCAGGAACCAGGTGATCTCGGAGAAAGGAGAGTTCCACTAGAGAAACAAAAACCCAGGGTTTAACCTTATGGTTTAAATAATTAATGTCCTCTCCTAGATGTCTCTTTGATGCATGGTGTCTCTTAACAGTTAACCCAGGGCCTGCAGACCCTGTGATGGTCTCTTTGAACTTGTTACTTGTTGAATGTTGTCTCTTGGACCCTGTGATGGTCTCATGAACCTATGATGTTGTTGACGCCAGATTTTGACACGTATTGAATCGGCGTCAGGAGAGGAAGGTTGGCCGATGCAGAAGATCTGAGAGCTACAGTAAGGAATCGGCCGATCGGGGTAACAGTCGAAAATCGGCCGATTGGTGGCGCAGCCCACACCGACAGGATAGGATTATTCCAGAAGATCCTGGTCAAAAGCTGGTCAACGAGGTATGCTAAGACGGCCGGAAAGCAATTGAAGAGGCCCTGATTGGATTAGGAAGCGGCGGCGGAAGATTCTGCGGGAGTCCGTTTCCTTTTTAAAGTTATTATAGATATAGTAGTTTTCCTGTTTTAAATAAGGTTGTAACAAGTCGTAATCGACCAGGAGTCCTAGTTTCAGGGTATAAATAGGAGTCGCTAGGGTTTTGCGAAAAAACAACCAACATCAATCAACAAAATACTTCTACTTTTTACCAGTACTTTACCTTTCAAGTCGGCGACTTCGCCAATATTTTCTTCTTTTACGAGTTCGTACGGATTGGCAGGGCTGCATCAACCTGATCTCCGGCCAATTGGTAGGTTCCGATTATCGAGTAATATCCGAGCTTTAACTACGGGCGCATCGCTGTGGTTTCGTTTGGATTTATTCACAAGTTATCGATATTTACTAGAATTGCAAGTTCTACCTGTTATTCTAGTATTATCACCAGTTATCCAGCTTGAGATCAGGGTAATCGGCTTCGTCATCGTTCTCCTTCGATTCATCGCCATATAGCCGATTAGATCTGTTTCAAGTGTTGCCTCTATAGTAATTGTTTAGATTGCTCCAGCAGTTTTTACAATTACCATACGATCATCGGCTGACTCATAGCCGATCATCTCTACATCAAATCGGCCGATTTACCGCCGACGCGCTCCTCAGGACAGATCGGAAATCCAGCCGATCGACGCGCCTGGAATTTAATACTCTATTTCCTTGTCAATCAACAGGTCAGATTGACTGGCACGCCGCGCGAACCGCACCAGGGCGATAACCCGAACAGGAGCTAAGCAGATTCTCCCGGGTCGTGTGTCCGACGCTGAAGACCCATCGGCCGATTCCTACCCGGCCGATTTTAGCGCCAACACACTTTTGGCACGCCCGGTGGGACCATCCAAGACCTGATATGTCGAACAACGCAGAAATCTCTGACAGCAACATCATTGGGGTCACAGAAGCTGATCTCAAGGACGACCAGAGGGAGGAATTGGCCAAACATCTAGAAGATTACAAGAAGATATACCTCCAGTCGTTCAGTCGTACCAGAAGCGGGGAAGCAGTTAGGAAGGCCCCTATTCCAGCACCTCGCCACATCACCATTGCTGAAGACTCGGGCAAGATGTCAGAGATGATTCAGCAGTCCGTATATCAAGCGTTCATTGACCAATCCTCGGTGATGAGCAACACGGTGTACAACGCCGTCTTCAACTCTCTGGCCAGCGGAGCCGCTCAAGGTTATCAGGGACCGGCATATGCCCCTCCAACTACCTTGCCGGCCAGAAGCTTACCTTACATATCTCAATCGGCTTCTCAGCCGATATTGACGCAGCGCGAAGGATACAGCTCTCCACCACTTCCGGCGTCTCCAAGATATAGCGGTGCACCATGTCTCCCGTCGCGAGTGCCGCTTCAACCCGTCCAGATGGCTTCGGCGCAAACACTGCCTACAAGCTCAGTGCCTTGGGGGGCATCAGCCACGACGTATTTCCCCGAGCCAGCGGACGGGCATCGCACTTACCCGTTCCAGGTGCCGTACCAATCGGCAGCCCGGCCAACGGTCTCCCAGTACCAGCCGATTTTACAAGAAATCGGCAGGGGGGCATCAGCCACGACGCATTTTCCCGAGCTGGCGAACAGGCATGGCACTTATCCGTTTCAGGTGCCGTACCAATCGGCCGCCCGGCCGACGGTCTCCCAGTACCAGCCGATTTTACCAGAAGTCGGCAAAGGGTCAAGCACTGTGGAGGCATTCAGAGCCGCGGCGCCAGCAGCAACGTACGAAGGGGGTGCGGACGCGTTTCGCCAGCAGTTATCGGCCGTTCAGCAAACTTCGCCGATTCATCACCTGGCTGAACCAGCCCTTCAACACGTGCCCGCACCGCGAACAACTGTTCATCAGCAGCAGGTGGATTGGACGGCAAGAATAGCAGAAGTAATTCAAGATCAGTTTGGGCTGAAGCCGAAAGTTCAAACTTATACTTACAAGACGCCGTATCCATCGGCCTATGACTCGTTGCCGTTCCCACACCGCTACAAGGTTCCTGATTTCACCAAGTTCTCAGGGACGGATGACACATCCACTGTGGAGCACATCAACAGATTCATCATCCAGTGCGGTGAAGCTGCCACGCAAGACGCTCTGAGGGTACGGTTATTTTCATCATCTCTATCCGGATCGGCCTTCCAGTGGTTCACCACTTTACCGCCAAATTCTATCATCACGTGGGCCGATCTGGAGAAACAATTCCACAAGTATTTCTATGCGGGAATACACGAGATGAAGCTCTCGGATCTAACCAGCCTCAGGCAGAGGAACGATGAGCCGGTGACCGGGTATATACAGAGATTCAGAGAGATCAAAAACAAGTGCTACAGCCTGGCCCTGACCGATGCACAGTTGGCCGATATCGCTTTCCAGGGCCTCTTACCGCAAATCAGAGAAAGATATGCCGCCCAAGAGTTTGAGAGCCTGAGTCAAATCGTCCACCGATTGTCAGGGCAAGAGATCCGACCGTTTGAACAGCGGAGGAGCTTTCAGAAGAAGGTGGCGTATTTGGAGGGATCTGAATCTGACGCAGAGGAGGAAATCGGCCTGGCGGAATGGGTAAAAGGGAAAAAACCAATATCCTGCCCCTTTGGCAAGAAGGAGCCAGAGACATTCGGCTTTGACACGTCAAAAGCCGATAAAATTTTTGATCTACTGCTTCAGGAGGGACAGATCAAGCTGTCGCAACATCACACCATCCCTACGGCCGATCAGCTGAAGAAGATGAAGTACTGCAAGTGGCACAACGGTACTTCTCATGATACCAACGAATGTAAAGTCTTTCGTCAGCAGATACAATCGGCCATTGAACAAGGGCGGCTCAAATTTGAGACTCCGACCAAATCGGCAATGCCGATGAAGATAGATCAGCATCCCTTCCCGGCCAACACGGTCAACGCTGGAGAAGAGTCAAGTCAAACCAAGGTGCTGACATCAGAATCGGCGAGAAGAGGTGGCGTCGTCGATCCCAAGAGGCAGATCACGACGGAAGAAATCAAAAGGAATAGGCGAGGACCAGAACGACCACATAGGCCTGTCACCTCCCGATTTCTACTCAGTAAATATCGGCGGCAGCAAGAACAAGCACAACACCAGGAAGAGATGATACGCCGGCGTGAAGATCACTGGCAGTGTCCCTGCTTCATCCACTGCTGGGAGAACGATATCAGACTGCCCTCTGCCGATAACTGTCCGGAGTGCAACGGATCAAACCGCAACGATCACCCGAAGCCACACTCTAGGGACAGAGGATCAGAGCCGATCAACAGAAATCAGCGCGAAGAACGGCGCATTTCGGTGCATGATCGGCTGGGGGGCAGAGTTGACCAGTACGGCAGGTCAAAAAACAAGATCGGCCAGCAAGATAGACTGGGGGGCAGGATCAGCGCACACGATCGGCTGGAAGAGGTGGCCGATGATAGGGTATCAGACGAAGATCCCCTAGGGAAGGAACCAAAGTGGGAACACGCCAAATCATCGGCCAAATCAGTGAATCCCAGGTGGTGTCCTGACGGCCTATCCAGATCCCAGAAGCGAAGGATCCAACGCCTACGCCTGTGGGAACATCAAGAAGAAGAACAGAGACATGTGCCAGAAAGAAGGAATGTGAAATCTCGAATTTGGCGCCCAAAGAAAAATGATCAGGAAGCAAACAACCAAGAATCGGCGGCCGAAATCAATATGGTTTTTCATACTGCCGATGGAGTTCATGGCGCCAAGCGATCGGGACAAAGTGACAAATACAGAGGAAAAGCAAATGGCACAACTGGTGTTAGAGCCGATGACGGCTATGTTTGAGAAGCCAGAGGAAGAAAAACGACAACACCTCAAAGCGCTGTTTCTCAAGGGCTATGTCAACGGAAGACCCGTCACCAGACTACTGGTAGATGGAGGCGCGGCAGTCAACATCATGCCGTATGCCATGTTCCGCAAGCTGGGCAAGGGCGAGGACGACCTCACCAAGACGGACATGATGCTTAAGGACTTCGAAGGCAACGTGTCGCCTGCCCGCGGGGCATTCTGCGTCGACCTCACCATCGGCAGTAAGACCCTCCCCACTACTTTCTTCGTCATTAATGGCAAAGGGTCCTATAATATGCTGCTCGGTCGCGACTGGATACATGCAAACTGCTGTGTCCCATCTACCATACATCAATGCCTTGTGCAATGGGTCGGCGACAGTACAGAGGTGGTAGCTGCCGATTCCATTTACAGCGTTGCAGCGGCCGACACACAACAGTGGAGCTGCGAGCACGTCAAATGTATATCTGGCAGTACTTGGGACACTGACTTCCTGAGAGTGTCCGATTTCGGTCTACAGCCGATCCAAGCAGTCGGCTCCGAAGATTCAGAATAAATGGATCAGCTCATCCGAGGAGATGGGAAGCTAGGACACGGGTTCACGTCGGCCGATTTGTTAGAGATGGTAGATTTGGGAGATAGCAGCAAATCGAGGCCGACGTACGTTAGTGCCAATTTGGATCCTGAGTACAAATGCAAATTGATAAAATTATTGAAAGAGTTCAGGGATTGATTTGCTTGGGAATATCACGAGATGCCAGGATTAGACCGGTCTATTGTTGAACACCGGTTACCTATAAAATCAGGATATCGGCCGTATCAGCAACCTGCACGACGGTGTAACTCCAAAATTCTACCTGACATAAAGGCCGAGATTACAAAGTTGATTGAGGCAGGATTTATTCGGCAGTGCCACTACGCCGAATGGATTTCTAACATTGTGCCTGTATACAAGAAGAATGGAAAGTTGCGTGTGTGCATCGATTTCAGGAATTTAAATCAGGCGACGCCAATGGATGGTTATCCGATGCCAACGGCCGATATCTTGGTGGATGCTGCCGCAGGCCACAAAGTCATAAGTTTCATGGATGGGAATGCCGGGTACAATTAGATATTAATGGCCGAAGAAGATATTTCGAAAACAGCTTTTAGGTGCCCAGGCCATCTTGGTTTATTTGAATGGGTAGTTATGACTTTTGGTTTGAAAAACGCCGGCGCTACATATCAACGGGCCATGAACTACATCTTCCACAAACTCATTGGTTCATCAGTGGAAATTTATATAGATGACGTCGTGGTCAAGTCAAAAGGTCACCAGGATCATCTGGCCGATTTACAAGAAGTGCTGGAGTGCACAAGGAAGCATGGGCTGAAGATGAACCCAAACAAGTGTGCGTTTGGTGTATCGGCCGGACAATTTTTGGGATTTATGGTCCACGAGCGTGGGATAGAAGTCAGCTGCAAGATTATAGACGCCATCAATAAAGTAGTGGCCCCACAGAATAAAACTGAACTACAGTCCCTCATCGGCAAGGTCAATTTCATCAGAAGATTCATATCCAATCTATCGGGACGTATTCAGGCTTTTACTCCTTTGTTGAAATTAAAGCCCGACCAAGAGTTCACATGGGGAGAAGAGCAACGCAAGGCACTGGAGAGTATCAAGCAGTATCTGGTCTCACCTCCGGTGTTAGCCCCGCCACAGCCTGGTAAGCCGTTCAAGTTATATTTATCGGCTGATGAGCAGGCTATTGGATCGGCGTTGGTACAGGAGTTTGAGGGGAAAGAACGAGTGGTGTACTACGTCAGCAGAAGACTTTTAGACGCCGAAACAAGATATTCTTCGGTGGAGCGATTATGCTTGTGCTTGTACTTTTCATGTACTAAACTCAGGCACTATTTGCTATCGGCAGAATGCATAGTCGTATGCAAGGATGATGTGGTGAAGTATATGCTATCATTGCCGATTTTGAAGGGGCGGATTGGAAAATGGATCCTGGCTTTGTCAGAATTCGATCTAAGGTACGAGTCGGCCAAAGCCGTTAAAGGTCAGGTGATGGCCGATTTCGTAGTACAGCATTTTGGACCAGAAATTGCCACCGTCGAACCAGTTCCATGGACTCTATATTTTGATGGTTCTTCGTGTGGGGTCGGATCAGGAATCGGCATCGTTCTTGTGTCGCCTCGGGGGGCAAGTTATGATTTCTCTCTGCTGATAGAAGCTTCTGCAACCAACAACCAGGCGGAGTATCGAGCTGTTCTGAAAGGCATCCAATTGTTAAGGGAAGTCAGGGCGGATGCAGTCGAGATCTTTGGGGACTCCATGCTCATTGTGGATCAGTTAACAGGACGATCCGAATGCAAGGACGACATCTTGAGGATTTATTATGAAGATTGTCTTCAACTGTTGAAAGGCTTCAAATCTGCAACAATTGAGCACATCCCCAGGGATTATAATGAAGAAGCCAACATACTGGCTCAACATGCTTCTGGGTATCGGCCGATTTAGGGAGCGATGACGCTAGAACTCGCGGCCGATGACTGGCGGAAGGAGATCGCCGATTATTTGAAAAATCCATCCCAAAAGGTGGATCGGCGAACACGTTTTCAGGCTACAAAGTATGTGTTGCTTGAGGATGACTTATTTTTTCGAACGATTGATGGAGTTCTTCTCAAATGCCTGGGAACAGAAGAGGCAAAGATTCTAATGGGAGAGATCCATGAAGGCGTGTGTGGAGCTCATCAATCGGCCCACAAAATGAAGTGGATGATCAGGAATAACGGATATTACTGGCCGACCATCCTGGAAGATTGTTTCAAGTATTACAAAGGATGCCAAGACTGTCAGAGGTTTGGCAATGTGCAGCGCGCACCAGCGTCGGCTATGAATCCAATAATTAAGCCGTGGCCGTTCAGAGGTTGGGGAATAGATCTCATCGGACAGATTCATCCTCCATCTAGCAAATGGCATAAGTTCATATTGGTGGCTACAGATTACTTTACCAAATGGGTGGAGGCAGTTCCTCTAAGGAACGTGACATCAGCCGATATGATTGAGTTTGTTAAAAGCCATATTATATATCGATTTGGTATTCCTCAAACCATCACAACTGATCAAGGGACAATGTTCACTTCTGGAGAATTCGGAGAGTTCGCTGCCGATATGGGGATTAAATTATTAAATTCCTCGCCATACTATGCTCAAGCCAATGGCCAAGCGGAGTCATCTAACAAGGGGATAATCAAGCTAATTAAGAGAAAGATAGAAGAACAACCCAAGAAGTGGCATATGTCTTTGGCTGAATCTTTATGGGCGTACAGGATGGCTTGTCATGGGGTCACTAAAATATCCCCTTATCATTTGGTTTATGGCCATGAAGCAGTCTTACCATGGGAGATAAGGACAGGGTCAAGACGCATATCGCTACAGGATCAGTTAACGGCCGATGATTATTCCTTTCTCATGAAAGATGAACTTGACGATTCGGCGGGTTTGCGGTTAAGAGCTCTAATCAGCATAGAGGAGAACAAGAAAAGGGTGGCCAGATGGTATGACAAGAAGGTCAAAGTCAAACAGTTCTCTCAAGGAGATCTGGTATGGAAGCTGGTGCTGCCGATAGGATCTAAGGATCCCAAATTCAGTAAGTGGTCACCCACTTGGGAAGGGCCGTATAGAATCGGCCGATGTGCTCCCGGAAATGCATACATTCTGGAAACGATAGAAGGGGAGGAATTCCCAAGAGCTCTGAATGGACGATATTTGAAAAGGTACTATCCAAGCATTTGGGTAGATGCATAACTTACAGCAAGATATATCATGATTACATGGCCGACATGGTGTAAGTCGCCCTTAGAATAAAAACACTACTGGTTACGCCTGCGTTGGATTTCTCTTTCGACGCAACCTAATCTTATCATGAGGGAGAGCCTTTCATCTTTCAAGTCCTTTGCAGTGACTCCAGCTTCAGCTTGGTCGCAGAGTTCTTTCAGCAGGCGGGCCTTCTCCTCTTCCAAATCTTTCATGGTGGCTTCGGTCTTAGCTTCAGCAAGTCGGTGAGAAGATGATGAACTCTCGTCAGAGGATGGCATTTGTTCAAAGCAGACGAGATCCATATGGTCCAAGATTGATCGGACATTGGCAGGAACATGATCTTTGAGTTCTTCGGAATGAGCTTTTATCAGATCTACATCAGCTTGCGACAATGGCTTGCCTGAATGCATGATTTCGATCGCTTTTTCCAAACCGGGGCTGAGACGGTTCGGCTGAAAGAAGGAATAGACAAATATGTTGGAACAAAGTAAGATATCTCAGGAAGGGATGGAGAGGAAATTGATACCTGATTAACGGAAGAGGAGGATCGAGAAGACATTTTGATGCTTGACCAAAGACGGCGAACGGTGGGTTTCAGAAGGAAAAGAAGACAAGCCAGATGAATATTTTTGGAAGTAATACGAAGAGTCGTATTTATAGAAGGGAAGAGACAGAAGGTTGGCAAGACGTGTACCGTCGGAGTAAAGGTATCAGTAAATGTAAAGCTGCCAGGGGAGACGGTCAAAGTCTGAATCTACACGCCAAATCCTGTTACCGGATTCCATGTCATAAACCTGATTCTAAAAAAAGATCAGATGCAGAGGGAAAGGTAACACAACTGATTCCGAGGTTTACTCCTGTCGCAATGAGGAAGCTTAGAGAGAAGGATTAAAGAAAGAGTTTCGAAGAAAAAATTATATTTTACTCCGAAACTGGGGGCAGTTGTTGACGCCAGATTTTGACACGTATTGAATCGGCGTCAGGAGAGGAAGGTTGGCCGATGCAGAAGATCTGAGAGCTACAGTAAGGAATCGGCCGATCGGGGTAACAGTCGAAAATCGGCCGATTGGTGGCGGAGCCCACACCGACAGGATAGGATTATTCCAGAAGATCCTGGTCAAAAGCTGGTCAACGAGGTATGCTAAGACGGCCGGAAAGCAATTGAAGAGGCCCTGATTGGATTAGGAAGCGGCGGCGGAAGATTCTGCGGGAGTCCGTTTCCTTTTTAAAGTTATTATAGATATAGTAGTTTTCCTGTTTTAAATAAGGTTGTAACAAGTCGTAATCGACCAGGAGTCCTAGTTTCAGGGTATAAATAGGAGTCGCTAGGGTTTTGCGAAAAAACAACCAACATCAATCAACAAAATACTTCTACTTTTTACCAGTACTTTACCTTTCAAGTCGGCGACTTCGCCAATATTTTCTTCTTTTACGAGTTCGTACGGATTGGCAGGGCTGCATCAACCTGATCTCCGGCCAATTGGTAGGTTCCGATTATCGAGTAATATCCGAGCTTTAACTACGGGCGCATCGCTGTGGTTTCGTTTGGATTTATTCACAAGTTATCGATATTTACTAGAATTGCAAGTTCTACCTGTTATTCTAGTATTATCACCAGTTATCCAGCTTGAGATCAGGGTAATCGGCTTCGTCATCGTTCTCCTTCGATTCATCGCCATATAGCCGATTAGATCTGTTTCAAGTGTTGCCTCTATAGTAATTGTTTAGATTGCTCCAGCAGTTTTTACAATTACCATACGATCATCGGCTGACTCATAGCCGATCATCTCTACATCAAATCGGCCGATTTACCGCCGACGCGCTCCTCAGGACAGATCGGAAATCCAGCCGATCGACGCGCCTGGAATTTAATACTCTATTTCCTTGTCAATCAACAGGTCAGATTGACTGGCACGCCGCGCGAACCGCACCAGGGCGATAACCCGAACAGGAGCTAAGCAGATTCTCCCGGGTCGTGTGTCCGACGCTGAAGACCCATCGGCCGATTCCTACCCGGCCGATTTTAGCGCCAACAGATGTTCTCTTATTACATGTGATGTTAAATCTGTGAAAAAATGGGTTCTATATATATGTTGTGCATGTGATGTTTGTGATTTCTGGCTGTGCATGTATCAGTGATTTCTGTGAATGGGCTGTGCATGTATCTGCGATTTCTGTGAATGGCTGTAAATTGGTATGGGAGACGCGGGAGGATAGCAAATCGCGTCTCCCATACAAACTTGTAGGGGAGACGTGTGTCATTAAATAGCGTCTCCCACATAACAATATATCGGAGACGCGTGTCAATGACCAAAGTCTCCCACAGAATAATATATCAGAGACGCGTGTTAACAAACCGCGTCTCCCACATAAGCACACAAGTGAGACGCGTGTCAACAAATCGTGTCTCCCACAGAAGTACTTCCCGGAGACGCGTGCAACCAGAACACGTCTTCTCTAATGATCAGACGAGACTGGGCATAACTATGTACCGGAGACGCGGAATTTCAGTGTCTCGGACAACAAACACTAGCGGAGATGTGTCTACTCTAGCCGCGTCTCCCTTAAGGACTGCTAGTGGAGACGCGGTTCCATTGTTGTCAACATGAGACGCGGCGTTAACAGCTTCGGAGACGGGGTTCATCCGCGTCTCACCTTCGATATAGAGGAAACGCGGGTTGAAGTCCAAAGGAGACGCATTCTTCCCGCGTCTCATGTATTTTCATTACGCGAGACGGGGATAAACCGCGTCTCCAACCTCCTGTCTTTGGAGACGAAAACGAACCGCGTCTCCCTTGGCCCTTGAAATGTGTCTCTCTTGAACGATCCTTACATAGTGGTAGAAAGGTAAGTTTGGCTCACATATCGAGCTCGGTGTTGTTGCAATTGCTACAATCGTTGCTAAGCTTTCTTCTTCTGGAATATAGTCAAAGGAAGAAAAGGTGAAGAACAGAAGCAAGCAAACCTCGGTAACCAACAGATGTGATGGATGAGGCACGATCAGGGTAAATTGAAGTGGCGATTAACACGTCATGGAGGCAGTCTTCGTAGGTATACGGAGTGTCTTGCCGGCGGCACCTGACCTTACATCCGAAGAACGATGCTTTGGATATTAATAGGGACACATACATGATCTTGCCTTTGATCCCACTCCATCGTAACTCGGTCCGCATGATAGCATCTAAATCGAATCCGTGGCCATCCCGAATGACGGCATCTCCGCTCGCCCCTACCTGCGCCTGCTGCGGTGAATCTGCAACCGTCCCTGACGACGGCAGCCTCCGCTCGCCCCTGCTTAGGCTTGCTTGTAGCAAAATAGAACATATCACAAAATAATTTGTTCCATCATCATCTATCAATTGCCGCTGAAGCCACTGAGATTGGATGCCGAGAGGGGCCTCTGTTGCCCATGCATGCGCAGCCTCAAGGGGCCTCTGCGCACCCAGGCATGCGCGCCGCAAGAGGCCCCGCGCGGGCTCATGCGCTGGGAACCTCGCCATCCGGTGATCGTTCGTTGGAACGCGCCGCCTACGGACCGAAGCTTGGGGCCATGACAGCAGAATAGGCGGACCCGCGCAGCAGGCAGCAGGAGTCACCCTACGCGTCGGAGTAGGCCGCCGCATGCCGAGTCGGAAGAGCTGCGCATGGCCAGAGTTCTGATCGAAGACGACGCGGACGACTACACGGAGGAGAGTATTAGAATTACAGATATCATACGTGAGTCTTGTAATCTAGAATATGTAAGAGAGTTTATCATAGACTAGGACTCGGTCAATTTAGAGATAGATTGCTATATCTGTTGTATAAGATTCAAGCACCGAGTCCTTGTCAAGAACAACTCCTTTCCATGTAAATCTCCTTGCCATTGGCACCTATATAACATGTAACCGTGGACAGCCAAGTTAGACATCCACGTCCCTCTAAATTTTACATGGTACCAAGAGATACCTTCTTCCACAAAATATCCACAAATCTCTGAAGAGATTCCATGGCGTCATCCTCGTCATCAACGCCGCAACTTGGGGTTATGTCGGAGAAACTTACTCGCGACAATTACCTCCTATGGAAGGCCCAGTTCCTTCCGGCGGTGCGTGGAGCTCAACTCATGGGGATCCTAGATGGATCTAACTCATGGGGATCCTAGATGGATCTACTCCCACGCCGTCCAAGACTATCGAAGTAGTCGATGCTACAGGCAAGAAACAAGTCGTGGTAGACCCTGAATACACTTCATGGGTTGCCAAAGATCAACAAGTGCTCAGCTACTTGCTGAATTCGCTCACCAAAGAAGCCCTTGCACCGGTGGCAACAGCGACGACGTCCATGGATGCATGGACAGCACTGGAGGGCATGTTCTCTTATCATTCAAAGGCGCGCGCTGATAACCTCCGGATGCAACTTGCCACCCTCAAGAAGGGCGGCATGTCTTCGTCAACATACTTCAACAAGATTTATTCGATCCGAGATGAGTTAGCCAACATTGGTAAGCTCATAAATGAAGATGAGATAATCAACTATCTTTTGTATGGTCTTGATTATGAATACAATCCGCTTGTGTCTTCTATTCTTGGCCGTGTTGGATCAATCTCTTTGAGTGATGTCTACTCCCAACTCTTGGCGTACAATCTACGGATGGAGATGTTCCAAGACGGAGGCCATCAATCTTCAGCCAATGCTGCAAATCGTGGCAGAGGAGGAGGAAACCGCGGCCGTGGCAATGGTCGTGGTAGAGGCCGTGGCAGCCAAGGTCATGGCAGCAATGCTGGTGCGAGTGGTTCAAATCAGGGAGATCGCAAGCCCAAGATCCTGTGCCAAATCTGCAAGAAAGTCGGACATGAAGCTCCACAATGCTGGTATAGGTATGATGATGATGAAGAGCAACAAAATACCAAAACAACAGGAGCTGCTACTGCTGGTTATGGATATGATTCAAGCTGGTATGTAGATAGCGGTGCAAGTGATCATGCTACATGTGATCTTGAGAAGCTGTCCGTGAGAGACAAGTACAACGGCCGCGATCAAGTCTACACTGCCAATGGAGCAGGTATGAAAATTAGTAATATTGGGCATACAATTTTACATACCCCTAAAAGAAAGCTCCACTTAAAAAATATCCTTCATGTTCCTAGTGCTAGCAAGAACCTTGTTTCTGTCCATAAACTAGCGCTAGATAACAATGCTTTCCTTGAATTTCATCCAAATTTCTTTCTTATCAAGGACAAGGAAATGAAGACAACCCTACATCAAGGTAGATGTCGTGGCGGCCTATATCCCCTAGGACCGCAGCTGTCAAGAAGACCTTCCCATAAACAAGTCTATGGAGTCAGTAAACCCACTACATCCAAGTGGCATAGGTCAGCTCAAATAAACTTCCTGTTTCTAGTGAAGAAAGGTTAAATTCAGTTTGTGATTCTTGTCAAATGGCCAAGAGCCATCAATTGCCATATCCAAATAGTATATCTTCTGCTCCTCTTGACTTGATTTTTTCGGATGTGTGGGGGCCTGCACCACCTTCCGTTGGGAGATATACCTATTATGTTAGCTTCATAGACGACTTTAGCAAATATACATGGCTTTATTTTCTGCGCAACAAATCTGATGTTTTTCCGTGTCTTTCAAGAATTCCAAAACCTAGTTGAAAGATAGTTCAATAAAAAGATCCTTGCAATGCAATCTGATTGGGGAGGCGAATATGAGAAGTTGAATTCTTTCTTTCAACGCATTGGCATAGCTCACAAGGTTTCTTGTCCCATGCCCACCAACAAAACGGTGCTACTGAGCGAAAACACCGTCATATTGTTGAAGTCGGCCTTGCTCTTCTTGCCAATGCTTCTATGCCCTTAAAATATTGGGATCAAGCCTTCCTAACAGCTACATATCTCATAAACCTTCTTCCTAGTAAGGTCATTGGTTATGATACTCCTGTTGCTCGGCTTCTTAAGGAAAAACCTGATTATAATTCTCTAAGAATTTTTGGCTGTGCATGCTGGCCCAATTTGAGGCCATACAATGCACGAGAGCTCTCTTTTCGTTCTATTAGATGTGCTTTTCTTGGGTATAATTCCATGCACAAGGGTTTTAAATGTCTTGATATCTCTACAGGCCACATCTATATATCTAGAGATGTCATCTTTGATGAGAACGTTTTTCCTTTTGCTCAACTTCATCCAAATGCTGGGGCACAACTTCGACAAGAGCTCATTATTTTAGCTTCTCATCTCTTGAATTCAGGGGATGTAACTTGTATTGCTCCTAATATTACCGATGCTCCTAACAATTGTGGTGATAGTGGTGGTCAACAGGAAGAACAACAGGCTCAATCTCCAGAAAATATGGCCTCAAATCATGCTCCAGCAGACCAAAATCTGGATGCTACAGCCGGCAACGTTGCAGAAGATCCAGGCGTGAGATCCCATGGTGATCCGCCTGTGGTCCCAGGAATATCGGGCAGCAATCCCAGCGTGGATTCGCCTACCCGAGCGACAGCGCCGTCGGCACCCGTGTCGGCTTCCCCGACGTCGACACTTGGGGGGGGGGGGGGGGGGGGCAAGGACCGATTTCCCGCTCGAGCCAGATCCCGCCTCTCCTGGTGTGCCATGTACTCCGCGGTCGGGCGCCGCTCCGACACATGGTTCCGGATCGTCTACGCCAAATCCAGGATCGGGTGTGGCTACAACAGAATCAGGTTCCGGTGTTGCTGCTCCTCCTGAAGTGGTGTATGATGCTCAACCAAGAAGAACTCGGTCTCAGCATGGAATCGTGAAGCCTAAGAAGTACACTGACGGTACTGTACGGTATGGGCTCTTTTGTGCTACAGGAGAACCAGAAAACTTGAGAGAAGCGCTTGATGATCCTAAATGGAAGAAAGCAATGTGTGAAGAGTATGATGCGTTGCTTAGGAACAAGACTTGGCATCTTGTGGAAGAAACCAAAGGCAAGAATATTATAGATTGCAAATGGGTCTTCAAAGTGAAAAGGAAGTCAGATGGGACATGTTGACGCCAGATTTTGACACGTATTGAATCGGCGTCAGGAGGAGAAGGTTGGCCGATGAAGCGGATCTGAAGGCTATAGTAAGGAATCGGCCGATCGGGGTAACAGTTGAAAATCGGCCGATTGGTGGCGCAGCCTATGCCAACAGGATAGGATTATTCCAGAAGATCCTAGTCAAAAGCTGGTCAACACGGCATGCCAAGTCGGCCGGAAAGCGATTGAAGAGGTCCTGATTGGATTAGGAAACGGCGGCGGAAGATTCTGCGGGAGTTCGTTTCCTTTTTAAAGTTATTATAGATATAGTAGTTTTCCTGTTTTAAATAAGGTTGTAACAAGTCATAATCGACCAGGAGTCCTAGTTTCAGGGTATAAATAGGAGTCGCTAGGGTTTTGCCAAAAACAACCAACATCAATCAACAAAAACACTTCTACTTTTTACCAGTACTTTACTTTTCAAGTCGGCGACTTCGCCAATATTTTCTTCTTTCACGAGTTCGTACGGATTGGCAGGGCTGCATCAACCTGATCTCCGGCCAATTGGTAGGTTCCGCTTATCGAGTAATATCCGAGCTTTAACTACGGGCGCATCGCTGTGGTTTCGTTTGGATTTATTCACAAGTTATCGATATTTACTAGAATTGCAAGTTTTACCTGTTATTCTAGTATTATCACCAGTTATCCAGCTTGAGATCAGGGTAATCGGCTTCGTTATTGTTCTCCTTCGATTCATCGCCATATAGCCGATTAGATCTATTTCAAGTGTTGCTTCTATAGTAATTGTTTAGATTGCTCCAGCAGTTCTCTTTACAATTACTATACGATCATCGGCTGACCCATAGCCGATTATCTCTATAGCAAATCGGCCGATTTGCCGCCGACGCGCTCCTCAGGACAGATCGGAAATCCAGCCGATCGACGCGCCTGGAATTTAATACTCTATTTCCTTGTCAATCAACAGGTCAGATTGACTGGCACGCCGCGCGAACCGCACCAGGGCGATAACCCGAACAGGAGCTAAGCAGATTCTCCCGGGTCGTGTGTCCGACGCTGAAGACCCATCGGCCGATTCCTATCCGACCGATTTTAGCGCCAACACACTTTTGGCACGCCCGGTGGGACCATCCAAGACCTGATATGTCAAACAACGCAGAAATCTCTTACAGCAACATCATTGGGGTCACAGAAGCTGATCTCAAGGACGACCAGAGGGAGGAATTGGCCAAACATCTAGAAGATTACAAGAAGATATACCTCGAGTCGTTCAGTCGTACCAGAAGCGGGGAAGCAGTTAAGAAAGCTCCTATTCCAGCACCCCACCACATCACCATTGCTGAAGACTCGGGCAAGATGTCAGAGATGATTCAGCAGTCCGTGTATCAAGCGTTCATTGACCAATCCTCGGTGATGAGCAACACGGTGTACAACGCCGTCGTCAACTCTCTGGCCAGCGGAGCCGTTCAAGGTTATCAGGGACCGGCATATGCCCCTCCAACTACCCTGCCGGCCAGAAGCTTACCCTACACATCCCAATCGGCTTCTCAGCCGATATTGACGCAGCGCGAAGGATACAGCTCTCCACCACTTCCAGCGTCTCCAAGATACAGCGGTGCACCATGTCTCCCATCGCGAGCGCCGCTTCAACCCGTTCAAATGGCTTCTGTGCAAACACTACCTACGAGCTCAGTGCCTTGGGGGGCATCAGCCACGACGTATTTACCCGAGCCAGCGAGCGGGCATCACACTTACCCGTTCCAGGCGTCGTACCAATCGGCCGCCCGGCCAACGGTCTCCCAGTACCAGCCGATTTTACCAAAAATCGGCAGGAGGGCATCAGCCATGACGCATTTTTCCCGAGCCAGCGAACGGGCATGGCACTTATCCGTTCCAGGTGCCATACCAATCGGCCGCCCGGCCGGTGGTCTCTCAGTACTAGCCGATTTTACCAGAAATCGGCAGGGGGGCAAGCACTGTGGAGGCATTCAGAGGCACGGTGCCAGCAACGACGTACGAAGGGGGTGCGGACGCGTTTCGCCAGCAGTTATCGGTCGCTCAGCAAACTTCGCCGATTCATCACCTGGCCGAACCAGCCCTTCAACACGTGCCCGCGCTGCGAACAACTATTCATCAGCAGCAGGTGGATTGGACAGCAAGAATAGCAGAAGTAATCCAAGATCAGTTTGGGCTGAAACCGAAAGTTCAAACTTATACTTACAAGACGCCGTATCCTTCGGCCTATGACTCGTTGTCGTTCCCACACCGCTACAAGGTTCCTGATTTCACCAAGTTCTCAGGGACGGATGACACATCCACTATGGAGCACATCAACAGATTCATCATCCAGTGCGGTGAAGCGGCCACGCAAGACGCTCTGAGGGTACGGTTATTTTCATCATCTCTATCCGGATCGGCCTTCCAGTGGTTCACCACTTTACCGCCAAATTCTATCGTCACGTGGGCCGATCTGGAGAAACAATTCCACAAGTATTTCTATGCGGGAATACACGAGATGAAGCTCTCGGATCTAACCAGCCTCAGGCAGAGGAACGATGAGCCGGTGACAGGGTATATACAGAGATTCAGAGAGATCAAAAACAAGTGCTACAGCCTGGCCCTGACCGATGCACAGTTGGCCGATATCGCTTTCCAGGGCCTCTTACCGCAAATCAGAGAAAGATATGCCGCCCAAGAGTTTGAGAGCCTGAGTCAAATCGTCCACCGATTGTCAGGGCAAGAGATCCGACCGTTTGAACAGCGGAGGCTTTCAGAAGAAGGTGGCGTATTTGGAGGGATCTGAATCTGACGCAGAGGAGGAAATCGGCCTGGCGGAATGGGTAAAAGGGAAAAAACCAATATCCTGCCCCTTTGGCAAGAAGGAGCCAGAGACATTCGGCTTTGACACGTCAAAGGCCGATAAAATTTTCGATCTACTGCTTCAGGAGGGACAGATTAAGCTGTCGCAACATCACACCATCCCTACGGCCGATCAGCTGAAGAAGATGAGGTACTGCAAGTGGCACAACGCTACCTCTCATGACACCAATGAATGTAAAGTCTTCCGTCAGCAGATACAATCGGCCATTGAACATGGGCGGCTCAGAATTGAGACTCCGACCAAATCGGCAATGCCGATGAAGATAGACCAGCACCCCTTCCCGGCCAACACGGTCAACGATGGAGAAGAATCAAGTCAAACCAGGGTGCTGACGTCAGAATCGGCGAGAAGAGACGGCGCCGTCGACCCCAAGAGGCAGATCACGACGAAAGGAATCAGAAGGAACAGGCCAAGGCCAGAACGACCACACAGACCTGTCACCTCCTGATTTCTACTCGGTAAATATCGTCGGCAAGAACAAGCACAACACCAAGAAGAGATGATACGCCGGCGTGAAGATCACTGGCAGTGTCCCTTCTTCATCCACTGCTGGGAGAACGATATCAGACTGCCCTCTGCCGATAACTGTTCGGAGTGCAACGGATCAAACCGCAACGATCGCCCGAAGCCACACTCTAGGGACAGAGGATCAGAGCCGATCAACAGAAATCGGCGCGAAGAACGGCGCGTTTCGGTGCATGATCGGCTGGGGGGCAGAGTTGACCGGTACGGCAGGTCAAAAAGCAAGATCGGCCAGCAAGATGGACTGGGGGGCAGGATCAGCGCGCACGATCGGCTGGAAGAGATGGCCGATGATAGGGTGTCAGACGAAGATCTCCTAGGAAGGGAACTAGATTGGAAACACGCTAGACCATCGGCCAAACCAGCGAACCCCAGGTGGTGTCCCGATGGCCTATCCAGATCCCAAAAGCGGAGAATCCAACGCCTACGCCAGTTAGAACATCAAGAAGGAGAACAAAGACATGTGCCAGAAAGAAGGAATGTGAAATCTCGAATTTGGCGCCCAAAGAAAAATGATCAGGAAGCAAACAGCCAAGAATCGGCAGCCGAAATCGATATGGTTTTCATACTGCCGATGGAGTTCATGGCGCCAAGCGATCGGGACAAAGTGACAAATACAGAGGAAGAGCAAATGGCACAACTGGCGTTAGAGCCGATGACGGCTATGTTTGAGAAGCCAGAGGAAGAGAAACGACAGCACCTCAAAGCGCTGTTTCTCAAGGGCTATGTCAACGGAAGACCCGTCACCAGACTACTGGTAGATGGAGGCGCGGCAGTCAACATCATGCCGTATGCTATGTTCCGCAAGCTGGGCAAGGGCGACGACGACCTCACCAAGACGGACATGATGCTGAAGGATTTCGAAGGCAACGTGTCGCCTGCCCGCGGGGCATTCTGCGTCGACCTCACCATCGGCAGTAAGACCCTCCCCACTACTTTCTTCGTCATTAATGGCAAAGGGTCCTATAATATGCTGCTTGGTCGCGACTGGATACATGCAAATTGCTGTGTCCCCTCTACTATGCATCAATGCCTTGTACAATGGGTCGGCGACAGTACAGAGATAGTAGCTGCCGATTCTGTTTACAGCGTTGCAGCGGCCGACACACAACAGTGGAGCTGCGAACACGTCAAATGTATATCTGGCAGGACTTGGGACACTGACTTCCTGAAAGTGTCCGATTTCGGTCTACAGCCGATCCAAGCAGTCGGCTCTGAGGATTCAGCTCGTTCGAAAGGATGAGAAGCTGAGGCATGGGTTCACGTCGGCCAATTCATTAGAGATGGGAGATTTAAGAGATAGCATCAGATGAAGGCCGACGTACGGGATTCTGAGCACAAAAAGAAAATATGTCGAGTTAACATGACCGATTTCTCATCGGTTTTCTGGCTACACATCCGGTGAAAGAGATATTGGGATTCATTGTTAGGTGGAAATTACAGATTACATGAAGCAGTTCAAAACCAAATCGGCGCGGTGGCATTAAGGAACAACAATGTTTAACATATTGTTTACAGCCCAAGGAAAGTATCTATGGCTACAATCGCTCGTCGTCTGATTTGATCGGCCGATTCTAGTATCCTCTGATCACTTTCGGCCGATCCTGACACTTCTGACACGCGGCGACGGAGTCTTATTGCTTCACGGGCCAGATGTTGTCTTTTTTGCTTCAGCTCGCTGATCATGGTTGGGAGTTCTTGAAGCTTTTTCTCTTCAGCGGCTATCTCTTTGGTTATCTGTTCCATCTCCTTGGCTAGTTCTGCTCTCCTCCGTTTCAGCCGATCTATTGTGCCAACGATGTCCGGACGGCAGTTCTCGAGGAAGTTGATTTTGTGATGTACTTCCTGGGCCTGGTGCTTGTACGAGTCAACCTCCTCCTGAGTTTTGGCCATCTGAGCGTGATCGGCCATACGTCGTAGCGCCCGCGAGACCGGAATCCGCATGCCCTCTATATAGGCAGCATACCCCAAGTCTTCCGACACTTCTTCCGGAATGTGATCTACGACCTCATTGAAAAGTTGTCGGATCGGCGATGCATCTTTCACCAGTCGGCCGATGTCACCTTGGAGGAGGGTGCGGATGCTCTCGAGCTTAGAGCGGACATCGTCGGAAGCAGAACTCGGTGGAACCACATGTGAGGCGGTTTCTTCTTCGTCGGCCAAGGAGACAGCGAAAGAAAAGATACTATTGTTGGGAGAATCTTGCTCCTGTAAGGGAACGAAGCAAAGGGTAAGCAAGTAGTGAAAGGAAATCGGCCGATTCTAATGGTAAGATTGTTACCTCTTTGAAACGAATCTCTCTTGCCTGCGCTAGAAGTATCTCCCTTGTTTCAGGGATCGGTGCACTGGGTTCACCAGAAGAAGAAGATTCGATCACTATTGGTGCTCCGCTTGGGCCAGCTTCCTGAGAAAGATATAAATGCTCGTGAAGGTGCTATGGAAAAATAAGATAAGATGGTAATGGGAATTTGACATGCCTCTGCGGGTTCTCCGGCCGATTCCAGCTGTGGAGTTACAATCGGCGTACCCAAGTCAAACTGCATCAGAATTGGTTAAGTTTCCTGAATATTAAGGATGCAGAGTAAGAGATCATTTACCTCGGCAACAGGAGCTGCTACAGTTTCAGTCCCTACTTGAGACGTGGCCGACAGCCGTGGAGATTGTGGTGGGACAACTCGTGCAGCCTGGTAAAGGGATGAAATTGATGTCAGCATAAGGTTTTTGGGGAATACATGAGATAAATAAAGTTACCTGGACAGCTTCTACTAAGAGCGATGCTGCAGCAGCCCCGGCTTCGGCGGCGACTTGGGGATCGGCCGTCTCGACCACTGATGGAGGTGAAGGATCTGGGGTCTCGGCGCGCGTCACTCCCATCTGATCAGCCGATCCAACGCGGAGAGTCTCGGCCGATGCTGCTGCCGATCCGATACGAGAGACTTCAGCCGATGCTATTGTTGTCTGACCGGCCGATTCAATGCGAGCCCGCATCCGACGGCTGGATATCTTTGGTGTTGGTCTCTTGGGCACTCGTTTTGATCGGCCGGTGGAGATGTCTCTGATAGATGGAGCATGGAAGCCGATGAGTGGCTGCACTGTGTATTGATGATGGCTATCAATCGGTCGGCCGCTTCGGCTCCGTGTTGGGGGAGCATGGCTTTCAGACTGAAGAGGTAAACATAAGTTAACAGCAAGATGATAGTGCAACAATGAAATCGGCTGAAAAGAAAAAGACATACCGCAGCATTTGGGTCGATGTTCTCTGGGTCCAGAATGTTGCAGTAAATTGATGGGGATTTACAGAAAAGATGCTGCTTCCATTCTGCCCACCATAATTTGTACTGTTGGCTGGCGAAAGAGGCAACTGACCAGCCGTTCAAGTCAATGGTGCTGGAGTCAGGTACTAAATCGCACAATCGGCTGTAGTCGAGACTAGAGGTTAATCCGTCTCTGAATTTTGCTTGGCCGGCGAAATAGACTCGGATCGGCAATTGGCCAAAACCTAGTTGCCTTGCTGCAGCTGACGGACAGTAGAACTCATAAGTGGGTGAGTCCTTCCCTGAGAAGAAGTTAGCCGGCAGAATTCCCGGCTTAATCAAGACATCCATCAACTCTCTGTCAAATGTGTGGGTGGAGAAGTCGAAACATATAGGCAATTCAAAAATCGGCTCTGCAGTTTGATATGGATACCAGGTGATCATCTCCTCGCTAAGTCCATTATAGAAGCATCTGAAATATTCGGCTACCCGGGTAGCGGTGAACTGGCAGCCAGGAAAGGCCGATGCCGCCTCTCCGACAGATCTGCAGCGGCGACGGGCCGATGGATTCTCCTCTGACTCAATGTTGGGAAAGGTCTTTGTCTCTATCCTCTGCTGAGAGACCTTGCTCATGTGTAGATTGAGCCAGAGGGTGATGAACCACCAGGGACCGCCTGGATTCCCTATCGGCTCTCCTTTCGACAGCTTGGCGCCGATTTGATGCTTCATGTGGTATGCCGATCCCAGCAAATATTTACCCAGGGGGACGGCCGATCCTTGTGCGAGAGACTCTGCCAAAGCTTGAGTATTGGAAGAGGGGCCGACCGCTCTGCCACAGAAGAGATGTTTCTCCAGCCATATCATCAAGAAGGCGGTGTGCTCTCTCTGTGAGACTGTTCCTGTCTTCATGTTCTTACTGATGTATCCTTTCCACCCGCCGATTCCTTTTGGTGTCTAGCCGATGAGATGGCTTGAACAGGTAATTGAAGGGGGTATCGGCGGAGGAGACATCTAGGCCGGTCAACAGTAAGACATCGGACAAGGTTGGGGTCATGGGTCCGTGTCCAAAAAGGAATGCGTTAAGTGCATCGGACCAGAAGTAAGAGGCTGCCATAACCAAAGGTTCGTTCCTTTCCATCTGAGACAGGGATAGATCTATGCACTGGCCGATTTTTAGTTCTTCCCATTGAACTTTCCAAGACCCGGCTACCCTCTGGTACCATTCTCTCCACCCAGGTGTTTCATTCGGCCAGGATCTGAATGCGCCTACCCAGTGATCTAAATCCATGGGTTACTGCTTAAAGGGGATTCTGTGAGTTTCTAAACTGATTAGATCCGTTGGATCAGGGCTCCCCATAGGGCCTAGACAGATGAGGTCAGGAGACTCTCAGAGAGGAATGGTGATCCTGTGCCTAAGGGCCTAAAAAGAAAGGGAAAGAGGGAAGAAACTAAGAAAGGGACCGGAAAATACTGAAGCAGCAAGGCGAAAAGAAAAAATTTTCGGGTATTTTACCTCTGGGATGGAAGCCCTCGTCGCCGATGACGCCGCTGGAGAAGCCGCCGATTGGGCCGCCGCCGCCAAAAGAGCAGCCGATGGAGCTTCTGTAGATGGGGTGGTCGCCGACGGAGACGCCATTGGGGGTCGGAGCTAGCTGCGGACGAGGTCGCCGGAGAAGGAGGAGCGCTTGGAAATCGAAAGGACTTGGAGGAAGATGAACAGTAATGCGGCAGAAAGGATGCTGGATTCGTGGAGGAGGAGAGGCGGAGAAAACCAGTACTTAAGAGAGATAAGGGGGTAAGGGCAAAGATGGTATTTTTACCGCACCGTCTACGCGAGTTCCAGGGGAGCGGTCGTTTCGCGCGCTCGGGTCGAGGAAATTGCAATCATTGTGCCGCGGAACGGAAGGAGATTTTTACTGCGCCCGTTTTGGAGAAAAAGATTAAAGAGGGAGTTTCGAAGAAAAAGTTATATTTTACTCCGAAACTGGGGGGCATGTGTTGACGCCAGATTTTGACACGTATTGAATCGGCGTCAGGAGGAGAAGGTTGGCCGATGAAGCGGATCTGAAGGCTACAGTAAGGAATCGGCCGATCGGGGTAACAGTTGAAAATCGGCCGATTGGTGGCGCAGCCTATGCCAACAGGATAGGATTATTCCAGAAGATCCTAGTCAAAAGCTGGTCAACACGGCTTGCCAAGTCGGCCGGAAAGCGATTGAAGAGGTCCTGATTGGATTAGGAAACGGCGGCGGAAGATTCTGCGGGAGTCCGTTTCCTTTTTAAAGTTATTATAGATATAGTAGTTTTCCTGTTTTAAATAAGGTTGTAACAAGTCGTAATCGACCAGGAGTCCTAGTTTCAGGGTATAAATAGGAGTCGCTAGGGTTTTGCAAAAAACAACCAACATCAATCAACAAAAACACTTCTACTTTTTACCAGTACTTTACTTTTCAAGTCGGCGACTTCGCCAATATTTTCTTCTTTCACGAGTTCGTACGGATTGGCAGGGCTGCATCAACCTGATCTCCGGCCAATTGGTAGGTTCCGCTTATCGAGTAATATCCGAGCTTTAACTACGGGCGCATCGCTGTGGTTTCGTTTGGATTTATTCACAAGTTATCGATATTTACTAGAATTGCAAGTTTTACCTGTTATTCTAGTATTATCACCAGTTATCCAGCTTGAGATCAGGGTAATCGGCTTCGTTATTGTTCTCCTTCGATTCATTGCCATATAGCCGATTAGATCTATTTCAAGTGTTGCTTCTATAGTAATTGTTTAGATTGCTCCAGCAGTTCTCTTTACAATTACTATACGATCATCGGCTGACCCATAGCCGATTATCTCTATAGCAAATCGGCCGATTTGCCGCCGACGCGCTCCTCAGGACAGATCGGAAATACAGCCGATCGACGCGCCTGGAATTTAATACTCTATTTCCTTGTCAATCAACAGGTCAGATTGACTGGCACGCCGCGCGAACCGCACCAGGGCGATAACCCGAACAGGAGCTAAGCAGATTCTCCCGGGTCGTGTGTCCGACGCTGAAGACCCATCGGCCGATTCCTATCCGGCCGATTTTAGCGCCAACAGGACAATTGATAGATATAAAGCACATTTGGTTGCTAAGGGGTTCAAACAACGATTTGGAATTGACTACGAGGATACATTTAGCCTGGTGGTCAAGATTGCTACAGTTCGTCTTGTGTTATTTGTGGCAGTGTCTAGAGGATGGTGTCTAAGACAATTGGATGTTCAAAACGCGTTTTTGCATGGTGTTTTAGAAGAAGAGGTATATATGAAGCAACCTCCTGGGTTTGAGAGCATTGATGGGCCAAGATTGGTGTGTCGACTTGATAATGCTATCTATGGTCTTAAACAAGCTCCGCGAGCGTGGTATGCAAGGTTAAGTTCTAAACTTATTGATCTTGGATTTAAAGCTTCAAAGTCAGATACTTCTTTATTCATCTACATGAAAAAGGATGTTGCTATTTGTATGCTTATCTATGTGGATGACAATATTGTTACAAGTTCCTCTAGTGAAGCGGTCTCAGCTTTGTTATCTGATTTAAGGAAAGATTTTGCTTTAAAAGATTTGGGAGATCTACATTATTTCTTGGGTATTGAAGTGCAACGAGAGAAGGGTAATTTACTACTATCTCAAGAAAAGTATGCACAGGAGATTCTTGCCCGGGTTGGAATGCAAAATTGTAAGCCATCTCTGACGCCTTTGTCTACTTCAGAAAAATTGTCAAGATTTGAAGGAGAATCATTGAGTGCTGAAGATAGTACAAGGTATAGAAGCATAGTTGGAGCTCTTCAATATTTAACTCTTACAAGACCTGATCTAGCTTACTCGGTAAATAAAGTTTGCCAATTTCTATACGAGCCAACTAGTGTGCATTGGACAGCTGTAAAGAGGATACTTCGGTATGTAAAGCATACACAAGGAATTGGACTGAGTTTTGTCAAAGCAAAATCAGGAACTCTTAGTGCTTTTTCTAATGCGGATTGGGCTGGAAGTGCTGATGTAGAAAATCCACTGGAGGCTTTGCTATCTTCTATGGACCTAATCTTGTATCATGAAGTGCACGAAAACAAGCCACGGTCTCTCGGTCTAGCACAGAAGCTGAGTACAAGTCTATGGCAAATGCGACGATAGAAGTGATTTGGTTGGAACAATTACTAGCTGAACTTGGAGTTTGTCTAGATCAGCCACCGATTTTATGGTGTGATAATTTGGGTGCTACATATCTTTCAGCGAACCCAGTCTTCCATGCTCGGGCAAAGCACATTGAAATTGATTTTCATTTTGTGCGTGAAAGGGTTACAAGTAAGCAACTACAGGTTCGGTTGATCTCCACAAAAGAACAGTTAGCAAATGGCTTCACTAAGGCATTACCAGTTGGTAAGCTTGAAGAATTTAAGGTCAATCTAAATCGGAAGAAGAAGAAGAGTTTAGATTGAAGGAGGATGTTAGAATTACAGATATCATACGTGAGTCTTGTAATCTAGAATATGTAAGATAGTTTGTCATAGACTAGGACTCGGTCAGTTTAGAGATAGATTGCTATATCTGTTGTATAAGATTCAAGCACCGAGTCCTTGTCAAGAACAACTCCTTTCCATGTAAATCTCCTTGCCATTGGCACCTATATAACATGTAACCGTGGACAGCCAAGTTAGGCATCCACGTTCCTCTAAATTTTACAGATAGAGGAACGCATGTTGAGTGGACCCATCTGTCAGCGACTATAGATGGATCAAAAGTCAATGTACCGCAGAAACGGTCCGCTTTTTAGAAATAGGTAAAGATTTTTAGAAATAGGTAAAAATAAAGATATATATTAAGAGTGGATCATCATTATCATCAACAGCGAACTATTATATGTATAATAAGAGCGGCGTCGATCGCCTTGTTTCAGGATAAGACAGATGACCTGGCAATCTTGATTCTTCGATCTCTATATATCTTTTTTTAGTGGTGTCATCGACATCGGGTTGACACTTGATTCGTCACCGGAATTGTTGTTTAACCAGTATATAAGTACAGTGCGTGCGCATCAGGATGTGATTATATATGCAAATGGCGGTATATTCTCCGCATATCTAACCACGGATGAAGGATGGATCGGATAACCCGGAGCCTGACGGACGTACGCCGATGCCGTGGTTGCGGACAGGTCTCCCCTCGTGGTGTGGCTTGTCTCAGATGCTTAACCTAGCTTCGTTACCTGTCCACCATTTAAGGAGGACGTCAGCTACGTGCGGGATTTGATCGGTGGACAGAGACGACAGAAAATGTAGACATCGATCGATCGAGCTGTATGTCCCTGTTGGTTGCGTCCGTGGCGCGCGCACGGCGGGCGGATCGGAGGCTCTCTCTCCACGGCGTCCTCCGGCATGTGAATGCTCGGGAGGATGCTTGATGCGGCGACGCTGCTGGCCGGCCGGACCGGCGCGTCCGGGTGCCTGCTTGCGTGCGTGGGGCGTCCGCAGCTAGCCAATGGCTGCCCGCGGGCTACTTGGGCGGCGGGTTCAACGGTTCATGGCGTGCGACGAGACGGCGACCAGGCGGCGGACCAGTACCTCGCTCTCCGCCATTGAATGAGATTGACTTCAGGCGGCAACCCTCTCCAAGTATCGGTGAATGGATCAACGCGGATCACAGGTAATTAACAGTCGGACGGAACAGTCGGTCAGCAACGGGGACAAGTAAACGGGGGACGAGGTGGCGCCATGCGTGCCCCAGGTTTCGCTTGCCTGGGTGCCGCGGCGGTTGGAGCACGGGAGCAGGCTGGCCGACTTGCCATGGACGCATTCCTAGGATCCAAATACTTTTTTAAATCGCATATTCAAAACTTTGTAAACTTCCCACATGTATCAAAGCTTTTGCAATTTGGACTCATCATACGAAAACATTTAATGAGATATTCAATGCTGCTTTTCACAACTTTTTACGCCTCCAGCTCTCAAGTCACGTAGAGGAACATCCGGGACTAGAAAAATCAAACACTCTCAAATGACATATGTATCCAAAACTTCTTACGCTCCACAATTTAAGTGACATATAAAAACATTCACTTGCAATTCAACACCATTGAAATCACATAATCTCAAAACCTTCCACGTACCTATCCAACTTTAACAAATCGTATATCAAACGTTCCTACCTTGAAACAAGAAACTTTCAAACGTATATACATAATTATTTTATTACCTTATCTCTACTAAGTATAAAACAAATGAAAAGTTCTAAAATGTGAATGAATATAGCTATGCATAGAAAGAGACACACTCATGGTGGGTTGTGCCTGTGTAGGATCGGAGCGGGAGACTTTAATTTATGCAAACTAGTCCATCAACTCGTGCTTCCTCATGGTCAGTAACCTCAAAAGACATTATAAGCATTAGAAATCTATGAAAAAATTAGGTCACATCTAATAATCAAATTTGCTTAATTACATTGTTCTCTCCCCCTCATTTATTTATTATCTAACATAATACTCATATAGTTTATCCACTTGTGATAGACTTTAGACAACTACTCTATACATTTTTCCATCTATATTCATAGTGTGATTGGACTATCCAAGACTTGACAGCCGTTCCAGTGAACAAGAACCTCAATTTTGGACAGGAACCACATGAATAAAGTCAACTAGCTTAGGCCTCACTGCCAGATTTCTATGAATCTCCTCGGTTTAGTTTTGCGAATGCTCGACGTTCAATTTATTGGTTTTATATATGTCTCAAAATTTGAAGGCTTGTTTAAACCAACTTTTTTTTGAGGGAAAGGCAACTCCATTCATCAAGTAATGTGATTACATTCCTGCTCAAGCAGCTCTGGTAGGGTGGTTGGAGATTCATGAAGCCACACCCCAAACATACTCGTACCAAAGACCTGCCTCGCAAATTCATGTGCTACCCTATTACATTTCCTACCAACATAAGAAATAACAAACTCCTGAAAAGAATGACTAAGATCTTTCACTTCTTGCATCACTGGCATGATCATCGACCATTGCATCCCATCCAGCTTCCACAATTGGACAAACTCCAAACAATCGGTTTCAAGATGAACTCTTTGCACACCACATTGCCTGGCAAATTCCAATCCTTCCTTGCATGCAATGGCATCCATCGTAGGGGCATCAGCACAGTTCTCATGCCATTTAGCTTGCGCCCCACATAAAGTCCCAGCATGATCACGAATCACCACTCCAGTACTTCCCTTTCTGGAAGACTCATAAAAACTACCATCAACATTGCATTTAACCCACTGCTCCGCTGGAGCTGTTCAATGGGTCTGTTGCTTTGGCTCTTTATCCTGTTTTCATAGATGGAGGATATGCCAGTGATCAAAAGCAGTTTCCTTAATCCATTCCACAGATTTCTGTACCGGCATTGGCACCTCCCCATATCGTCGCTTATTTCTTGGCGTCCACAAGGACTAGATACCACAGATTATAATTGTTTTATCCTTCTGTGAGAAAATATCAGTCAGGAGATCACCAGCCCAAGATTGTGGGTGTAAGTCCGGCAGCTTAATCCCTATCAGCTCTTTCGCCTGCTTCCAAAACTCATTTGCTATTGTGCAATCAACTAAGACATGTCTGATTGATTCCTCCTCAGCTCCACAAATTTCACAATGTGGTGTAGGCTCAATGTGTCTCCGAAAAAGTACCGGTCTGGTCAGAAGGAAACCATGTATTACCCTCCACCAGAAAACTTGTACCTTCGAGGGAACATCAAGTTTCCATGTCTTCCTCCAAACATCATTAGACGAGGAGCTTGGCTGTTCAGTATCCTGGTACCACCGTTGCCTCTCCAGTACCCTATGCGCTGAGCGTCCACAAGCCCAAATGTCATCACCACGTCCTCTCACAGGAGTCCTCAAAATAGCCGCAACGTCCACAAGGAAGAAACTCTGACGAATAAGATCCTCATTTCATTGTCCGCCTGCTGTAATCAGGTCTGCAACTTGGGTCACATTCTGATCAACAAAAGGAGTGATTGGCCTACCACCATTAAAATGTTGCGGTAGCCATCTATCCTGCCATATATTTGTCAAACTTCCATCACCAATCCGCTTGATAAGTCCCTGGCCTAGCACCTCACGTCCAGCCAAAATTGCTCGACATGTATGACTGGCATGCTTCTTCCTTGCACACTCCATAAACTCGGAATCATGGAAGTAGCATCCTTTGAAAACGCCGTCACATAAAGATTCTGGCCTGGTCGTAAATCAGACATCTATAACTTTGACAAAAAATATCTCTAAAAATATTTAATTTAGTTTCGAATAGAAACAATTGCATATTATGGTAATTGGTTTTATGATAAATCTGTTATTATTATTTTTATGTTGTTAATATTATAATATTTTTTGCAATTTTTAACATAAGATAAATCTAAACGTAACTATAATTTAGAATAGAGGAAGTATTATATTTTTCTCATGGTTTTATGCAAGCCTCAATTTATAAATACCAAATATCACTGCGGTCCCTAGTCCCTACCTGTCGTTTCATCAAGATAAATTATGTCATTCGAACCTATGTGCAGAGCATTCTATACTCAGCTCCACATTTGTAATCTTTACTGTGCTGTTATACGTGGTGGGAAACTTGATGCAACCGTTAACATCGTAGATAGGGGCGGATCCAGCGTGGGGGCCTGGAGCCCCCCCCCCCCCCCCCCCCCCCCACCCCACTTCTAGTCATGAATGAAAAGAAGGAAGAAGAGAAGAGAAATCCGAGGAGGAGGAGGAGGATTAGCCCCCCTCGCTCCAACTTTGAATCCACTCCAGGTCACAGATAAACTGACACTGCAATTCCACTCTCATAACCCATCATGATATTTTCTCTTGCTTTGCTAGAGAGGAAATAAGCAACCAGATGTTCCTTTTTGTTCCTACAGGTGCGGTGCAGTTGGGCCAGGTGGTAAATTCATTGGTGTACGAATTGGGGGTGATAATGGATCATAGATCTAATGTGATCTTCACGATCGAACTCGGCCCTTATGTATTCTTAATTAAAATTTTTATAGAATATAAATTCGGTACCTTTTGAGCTCATCCCTTAAATTATATAAGCTAAATTTTAACCTTAAATTATATAAACTAAATTTTAAGACCATTTAAAAATTGTAGTACGAATAGGATCCAAGCGGGTGGGCCAAGCTCAATGTTCCCATTTTGCTATATGTACTACTACACTACTAGTTTACACAGAGTTTTTCTCTGATGTAACTATTTTTTGATTATCTGTAAAGTCGTCGTCACGATGGCTTTCTAAATTAAAAAAAGAAGTGGTGCACTCGGGCTTCGCTGATTTATCTCGCGTTCGACAGTGACCACCACGCGCACTTTTTCTAAGCATCCAGCCATCGCATGTCCGTCTGCTCTATCTTTCAGGATTGGACTGGATCGGAGCAACGCATGCATCATGAAGGGGACAAGTACTGAGTACAACATCATGCGCGTAGCGCAAGAGGATCGATGGACCTTGACTCTTCTGGCCACTAGCGGACAAGCGATCTGCAAGAGTGTGCATGTCGTCGTCGCCTGGTCGGTCGTCTCTGGCTCTGTGCAAGAGGTATCTAGCCCTGCCCCTCTTGATTCCCCCGGCACTGCCCATCCACACCGCAGCCACATTTTGTTAAGTTTTCCTCTTAACAAAACGTCCCAGGCTTAATTTTCCTCTAGGATATTGACCATGCCGTCGTGGATGAAGAACAGTATGGAGCTTTCGCGATCGACGTCGATCCGCTTGAACTGGAACCGGACAAACAGGACGACCTACGAATAATCCATGCGTCCCCATGGACGTGGGGCAACCGAGCTAGAAATCCAACCATGGCGAAGACTTTTAGTTTTCTGATCATGAAGCGCCGAACAATGACGGCGATGGTGTCCGCCGTCCAGGGAACAACTAGCATTGCCCGCCGCTGCAGTCGTGACGATCACACACTGACAGAGTTAGTCTCCCGTCGTCCATGCCAATATGCCATCACGCCCTGGACGGCGTACTCCTTCCGCCACACAAAACCGTACCCCGCGCAGTCCGATGGATGGTTCGCCATCAGATAGATCATCAGGCGTGGTCACTACTCTCTGATTTGCACACACGTCATTCTCGCGGATCAATCCCGTTTCTCTGACTTTCTGCTGTTCTGCTATTTCAGCGGCATTGATGATCTCTGAGCACGCGTTTACAGGAGGCCGAGGATGTCAGCGACGTCGGTATCCGTCGGTGGATGTGGTGGATCCTTCAGCATTTGAGAGACACGGGACAGGAAAGGAAGGTCCCTGCTGATGGCGCCCAGCATCTTCCGAGTTCTTCTTTCATCTTCTTCACGAGAAAGAAGAACATCCTAGATCGGGAGAGCAGCCAGCGTCGTCCTAGTCCAGCCGCCTTGTCTACAATTCGACCGTGGTATGGGCACTGTGTTGATTCTTCACGGAGGAAGAAAGAATCGATTCCATCCGCGCTGACTGCATGCTGCTGAACGCCTGCCTGGGGCTGGAGCTCCATAGAGCAAGAAGGCGTCCGCAAGCGTCTAAGCCACGACACATGTCTGATGTCTCGACCTGGACCTAGCAATAGCATTCCGATGTAACTTTTCAACGGCTAAAAGTAGCCAGCTAGCTTCGAGCAGACAATTATGCATGCTGATTCCTGAACGGTACTAATCTTCTCTACTATATATATATATATATATATAAAGACTAATCGGGGGACAATTTTCTTCACATGGTAGTAGTGCAGGATCTTAGCTGCTTTTTATGCTTTTTTCTGGGTAGAGCAAGACCAAGTTTTTATCTCACAACAATCTGGTTGACAGTACCGGTATTGAACTAATAGCTTGCTCTTTCAACCAACAGAGTTCAGCTCAGTAATCTATGTTCTGACTGATCTAGAATTACTGCACTGCATTTTGCCTTTGAGCATGCAGCTTATGAGCTCTTTTTTGAATGAACGGAATACAGAATTTTCTGCTTTATCCCAAACACAACAGTCAATTTGACAGAAAACAAGTGTATGATAAGGATGGAGGCTGTACCAAAAAGGGGAGAAAGCTTGTTAAACAGATTGAGATTGAAGGTATGAATAAGCTATAGTTTTCAGTCTTCAGTATGAAACATTACTCCTCTACCTCCTTTTCTTCCACGTTGTACCAATTCATTGGCAAATTCTTGTGAAGCTATTAACAACCAAGGCATGGCAGAACTGTAAATTTATAGGCTGACATTCTTAATTTTGTAAACAGTGTTGTACCTCATAGACCAAAGCTTCGGGCAACATCATCCGTCAGAAATCCCTACATGCAGCTGGCAGCGACTATGTCAGGCAGATATCTAAGATTGTGAAGAGCCAGGTAACAATGTTGACATCCACATCATCTACATCTTTACTAGAAGGTTAATATGACAATTTTAGTTTTTCTATAGCCTGCACCAATCACAGTTTATTTGCATTTGTGGTGACACGCTACCATACTTGCAGAAATGTTCACATGCACGCTAGAATTGCAAAGCTCCTGCAAAGGTCATCAGAGAGATTCTATTTCTCGGCAATATTTGAAACCAGGGACTGGTGAATCTCAACTCTCAAATAAAATTACCTTGGGGCTTGGGTCTATCAGAAATAAAGTCCTGAAGATGTCATTTGCAATTTATCATGCATAGCGACACTGATGGCGTGTTATTATTTTTTCATGCCACGGAGAAAGTTGATGGCTGTAGTGGAAGATGCTCCGTGCAGGATGTTCGGGAACAAGCATGACCATCTCCATGAGTCCATGTGCAAACTGTTTGTACATATTTTCTTTCAATTATTGAACAAAGTAGGAGCCATATATGATAGAAGATGAAAATGTTTGATTTCATAGAGTGAATGAGAACAAGAACTAAATGTCCATACATAACAAGATCTGAGATGAGATTAGGATTGGTATACATTTAAAAGTTTAAATCAGATATACTACCATAACGTTTCTTGAGTTTTGTGTGTTCAAGCGCAACTCTACCCGTAATCTGTTGTATCACAATATATTTTTATTCAAAAATATGCACACAATGCATAGGTATTATGATACCATAAATAGTTGATCAGTCTATTCTTTCATATCATCAATTGAATAGATCATCCAAGCATATATGTTTGCTATCCCGTAGCAACGCATGGGCACATACCTAGTGAAGCACTAAATAAAGTGAAAGGAATCGGTGCTCGTAATCTAGGAGGGGGAGGGGGTAAATTAGGTTAACTTAAAACCTTAACCTATGGTTTAATGTAGTTTGCGCAAAATATAAACTATATCATGCTGTCTAGATGTGCAACTAGGATTCTTCTAATATGAAAACCTCATCTCAAAGAGTTTTGCAACCTATAGCCAATTCTAGCAAGATATTACACTAAGATGTAAATGCACTCAAGATTGCAATATGAAACGTGGAAGTTTAAAAGTTGGGGATGAGGGGAAGCAAACTCTTGACACGAAGATTTATTTTGTGGTTCGGTTAGGCACAAAACCATCCCTAGTACACGTTGTTTAAGCACTCACTAAGAGTATTATTGCTTCCCGATACCAAGTCTCTTCTGGGGCTTTTCTTGACATGCCACTAAGGCTTAGCCATCAAGGCTCTTGCCAATAGTCACCCGTTCACCTTGATGCCGCTTTCCACTAAGGAGCTTCTCCACGAAGGATGGGGGTCTTCACATTCCCTGCACAAAGCCGTCGTCGCTGCTCCATACCAAGTCGGAGGGTCGACGACTTGCCGGTGAGGAACCAATGCAAAGCTCCAAGGGAGGGGGTGAATTAGGCCTTTCTTAAAACCTTAAACCTATGGCTCAAAATAATTGCGCAAAACATAAACTAGACATGCTATCTAGATGTGCAACTACGTGGTTCTTCTAGTGCGAAATCTTCATCCCAAAGAGTTCTGCAACTATCGGCGTCGTGAGAACGGGGGCCCCCACCTCACCCGACAAAACAGAAGAGAAGCAGGCCGATGGGCCCATCACGAGCATCGAGGCCCAGCCCAGTACGACGGTCGCCGGGAAGACGGGCTGACAGGCTGAGTAGTGGCGCGCGCGGCCCCACCAGACGGGCGGTTCCTTAGCTTGTAAGGAACTACCCTAGGCTGGGATTTTTTACCACGTCGGCACGGTACAGAGCGGGGCCCACCACGGCGCGGCTTCCCCATAAAAACCCCATGATTACGGAGAGACGTGCGCTCAGACGACACCCTGACCAAGTGCAGGGGAAGCCCCTCCCACCGGTCACATCCTGTCAACCCAGCGCAGGACAGCGCATGCAGGGTCCACCATCTGGTTCCCCCGGCGCATCGGGTGGACCACCAGAAAGGCCCCGGCCTCTGGGGAAGACCCCGGGATGACCCGAGAGCATGCCCCGAGGACCTGGTAGGCCCCACGAGCACCCCGGGTGTCGGCCTGGCCACCCCGGGTACCTCGGGAAGGCCCCGGGAGCCGACCAGGTGGGGCCCGCAGGATAAGACAGCGTCAGAAGGGCGGTGCCACTTGCAGGAGGGCGCCCTCTGATACGACGCCGCGTTCACACCCAAAGGCGGTAAAACTAAGACAGTAAAAACCCTCTGGCTTGGGGGAGAGGCTATAGATAGAACATAGGGGAAACATGTAAAGAAGAGGCCAAAGTCCCGCAACACATCTGTAACGAGCTCTCTCGAGCAAGAGAACAAGAAAACACACACACAGGACGTAGGGTCTTACGCTTCCGAGCGGCCCGAACCTGTCTAAACTCTTTGTCCCATAGTTGAAACCTCGCTGCGTGTTACACCCATGGCCGAATCTCTAAACGGGGGTTCCCACGAATCCCTGCTGGTGGTCCTCACCCACCGTCAGCTGGCACCCCAGGTAGGGGGTGTTGGCGCGTGAAGTCTTCATCTTCGATGAAGAACCTCTGATTGAAGCAATGGCGAGCCGCTCCGACCGTTCCAATGGCGAGAGCGGAGGCGAACACGCCCCCCGCAAGGGGCTCTCTGCGGCAAACGCGGATGCGGCGAGGCCAGCCCCATCGCCACCCTCGCATGTTGGACGACAACCGGCATCGTTCGCCACGGCGCCACCTCGTCACAATGCTCCCAGATCTGCCTCTAGGGGCACCACGTCGGCCAACATCCGGTACGCTCAACTACTAGTGGAAGCCCAGCGGCGTGCGGTTTGGCAGGTGTCTCACGTCCCTGATAGGGCGGACCGCGGCGGTGTTCCCCCAGGGAAAGCACTAGTCGTGGCTCGGGCGCTCCTGCGCCACCCTCCGGTACGGTTGGAGCCGGGGACCCCCGAGGAGCGTTGGCTCGACGAGCTAGCCAGCCTCATGGGGAAGGCTTGCCTCAAGCCAGGGGCTCAGAGCTCTCGAGCGACAGCTAGGGGCTCCTCCCGAGGAGGCCACCGGCAACCACCACGGCCACCCGCTCCGGCGGGGTCGGCCACAAACGGGACGCGCGATTTGCATTCCCGGCTCCAGGAAATCAGGGCAAGCGAAGACGCCCGAGCCACCCTCGAGCGCGCACGGGAGTGCCGCCGAGAGGCCAGGGAAGAACACGTTTCCACTGGTTCCCCTGCCCGTGGCACGCGCGGGGAGAGGGAGTCGGTGGACGACGACATCGAGTCCTACGGGGCTGGATGCCGAGCGTTCACCACCGACTTGCGTCGGGTCGACTGGCCCACCAAGTTCTGGCCGGACCTCCTAGAAAAGTACGATGGCACCATCGACCCGGAGGAGTTCCTCCAGATCTACACCACGGCTATTCAAGCGGCGGGTGGGGGCCCTCAGGTCATGGCCAACTACTTCCACGTCGCCCTCAAGGGCACGGCGAGGTCCTGGCTGATGAATCTTCCCACGGAGTCGGTCGGCTCCTGGGGGGATTTGTGCGAGCAGGGGCAACCGGAGACCAGGGGCGACCTGCTCACCGTCAAGCAGCGCAAGGGCGAGTCGCTGCGTCAATATATTCAGCGATTCAGTCAGGCGCACAACACCATTCCGCGCATCACACCCTCAGCTGTCATTATGGTGTTCACCGAGGGCGTGACCAACAAGCGCCTCGTGGGAAATCTCGAGACGTGTAACGTCGAGACCGTCTCCGAGCTGTTCGCGTTGGCGAACAAGTGCGCCCGGGAAGCCGAGGCGCAGCATCGTTCTAAGCGCCGCGGCGCCTCAGACGAACCTGCCCAGCCGGAGCACGCCCGGTCCGGTCAGCCCGACAACAAGAAGAACAAGCGGAATGCCACCAACGTCCTGGTGGCGGCGGAGGGTCGCAACAAGCAACAGCCCGATCGGGTTCCTAGGGGAGGAGTTCCCAGGCCCGGCGGAGAATTTCAGAAGCCGGCCCCAGCTAAATCGGGAGCTGGCAAGTGGTGTGAGATCCACCGAACCGACCGGCATGACCTCACCGAGTGACGGTTAGTCAAGGGACTTGTCGAAGATCACCGGAAAGAGCGCGGAAACCGTCGCCCCGATGGAGATGGCGCTCCTGAGGAAGCCGGCCAGAGGTTCCAAGAGCCGCGGCAAGCCGTCACCACCATCTTCGGAGGCGCGACTGTGCCACCGTCCCGGAGGAGAGCCAAGCTCCTCTGGAGGGAAGTCTGCGCTGTCTCCCCAGCACCGGAGAGCTCCAGGCTCATGAAGTGGTCGGGCACGCCACCACCTTCGACCGGAACGACCACCCCGATAATACGGTGGTAGTAACCCCCGCCATCTGCAACATCGGAGTGGCCAGGGTCCTCGTCGACGGAGGGGCGGGTTTGAACCTCCTCTCCCCCGAGGTCTTCCACAAGATGCAGATTGAGGAGCGCAAGCTGCAGCCGTCGAAGCCTTTTTACGGCGTCACCGAGGGGAAAACCACCCCCTTGGGGAGATTGAGTTGCTGGTCATGTTCGGGGAATGGAGCAACTTCTGCACCGAGAACGTGGTCTTCGATTTGGCGCACTGCGACCTCCCCTACAATGCCATCCTTGGCCGCCCCGCACTGGCCAAATTTATGGCGGTCGTCCACTACACCTACGGCACCCAGAAAATTCCGGGGCCCTCCAGGGTCATCACCGTCAAGGCAGACATCCAGGGGGCCTTCTATTGTGCCGAGAAGCTGTGCGACTCCATGGTGGCGGCATCTCTCGAGGACGACGAACGCCCCGACTCAATGGCATCCCCGCCGATGAAGCAGCGGCTCTCCCCCGATGATGCAGCCCTCACCAAGGAGGTCTGCCTGGGAGGAACCCCTTCGCGGGTAGTCACGATAGGGGCCCAGCTGGGCGAAAAATAGGAAAGCGCGCTCATCACCTTCCTCCGGGCCAATGTTGACGTGTTCGCGTGGAAACCGTCCGACATGCCCGGGGCCTCCAGGGATGTGATCGAGCACCGCCTGGCCGTGCACCCCGACGCACGGCCCGTCCAGCAGAAGATCCGGCGATAGGCTCCGGAGAGGCAAGATTTCATACGTGAATAGGTGCGGAAGATGTTGGACGCGGGATTCATCCGGGAGGTCTTCCACCCCGAGCGGTTGGCCAACCCTGTTATCATCCCAAAGGCCAATGGCAAGCTCCGCATGTGCGTGGACTACACCGACCTCAACAAAGCCTGCCCAAAAGATCCTTTTCCGCTACCCCGCATTGACCAAGTCGTCGATTCCACGGCGGGATGCGACCTCCTTTATTTTCTGGACGCGTACTCTGGGTACCACCAGATAAGCATGGCAAGGGAGGACGAAGAGAAAATCTCGTTCACCACCCCGATGGGAACGTACTGCTACGTCTGAATGCCCTTTGGGCTCAAAAACGCTGGTCCCACCTTCAAGCAGACCATGCGTATCACCCTACAGGACTTGCAGTCCCACAAAGTCGATGCATACGTTGACGACATTGTGGTCAAGACCCAGCAGCAGGAGTCCCTCCTGCGGGATCTGTCAGAAGCATTTGATAGCCTACGCACCACCCGGCTTAAGCTGAACCCCAAGAAGTGTGTGTTCGGGGTTCCAGCAAGGAAGCTCCTGGGTTACCTAGTATAAGGCCGAGGCATCGAAGTGAACCCCCAGAAGGTGGAAGCCATCGAGCGCATGCAACCCCCAATCCGGCTGAAGGAAGCGCAATGCCTCACAGGTTGCATGGCAGCCCTCGGACGGTTCGTCTCTAAACTTGGAGAGAGGGGTCTCCCGCTCTTCAAACTATTGAAGAAGACCGGCCATTTCAAGTGGACCCCGGAGCTGACCAGGCGTTCCGGGAGTTGAAGACGTACCTCTCCTCCCCACCAGTGCTAGCCGCACCACAGGAGGGGGAGGCTCTGCTCCTTTACATCTCAGCGACCCCACAAGTGGTAAGCGCGGTGCTGGTGGTGGAAAGGAAAGAAGAAGACCTCGGGTGATGCAAGGGCACCTCGGGAGAAAAAAGCAACCCCGGAGGCAAACGGACGGACCCCGGGAAACGAGAGAAGCCCGGGGAGGAAGTCTCGGACCCCGGCCAACCAGGGGGCGATCAAGCTACACAAGGGCAGCCTGTTCCCGACCCCGGGATCACCCCGGACGGACATGCAAGGCCGCCCCGATGTACGCAACGACCGGTCTACTTCTTGAGTGAGGTACTCCGAGATGCCAAGGAGCGCTACCCACAGACGCCAAAGATGTTGTACGCCATCTTGATGGCGTCCCGCAAACTTCAACACTACTTCCAAGCACATCCGGTCACCGTGGTCACGTCGTACCCCCTAGCCCATATCCTACGGAATCGGGAAGGAACGAGATGCACGGTGAAATGGGGGATCGAGCTGGCGGAATTCGGCCTCCAGTTCGCGCCCTGACATGCTATCAAGAGCCAAGCAATCGTCGACTTCATCGCCGAATGGACGCCAGTCCCCGACATCGAGCGACTGGAGGAAACCGCCACCCCGGCGATCGGCGATGACAAGCCTTGGACCTTGGAATATTGTACCATGAACTTCGATGGATCGCTCACCCACCAGGGGGCCAGTGCCGGGGTGGTCCTCACCGCCCCAGACGGTCACACTCTCAAGTACGCCGTTCAGCTAGGCTTCCGGGCCACAAACAACATGGCAGAATATGAGGGTCTCCTGGCCGGGCTCCGAGCGACCACCGGACTGGGAGTACGCCGCCTTCTAGTCAAGGGGGACTCCCAGCTTGTGGTGAACCAAGTCCCCAAGGAGTACCAATGCGTCGACCCTCAGATGGCCGCCTACGTGGCCGAGGTGCGACGAATGGAACGGCATTTCAATGGACTGGAGCTACAATACGTTCCCCGAAAGGAGAACACTGAGGCCGATGAGCTATCCCGCCTCGTGTCCTCACGAACTCCACTGCCCCCCGGGGTGTTCGAAGAAAAGCTATGCCAACCCACCGTCACGGCCGCCGACCGTGTCGTAGGGGGAACCCCGTCCTCAAGCGGGGGGAACCAGACCCAGCCACCCGCCGAGCTAACCCTGCTCTCGGCTAGTTCTCAGGGACCCTCATGGATGGACGACATCCGCGGCTTCCTGAAAGAAAATATCCTTCCCGAGGATGATGCCACTGCGGAACGGATCGCACGACAGTCCAAGCGCTACGCCATGGTGGATGGGGATCTGTATCGGCGTGGCACGGACGGGGTCCTTCTGCGGTGCATCACCCGGGAAGAAGGCGGCGAGCTGCTCGCCGATATCCACGAGGGCGAGTGTGGAAGTCACTCGGCTTCCCGCACGATGGTCGGTAAAGCAATTTGGCACGGCTTCTACTGGCCGACAGCCCTCCAGGATGCAGCCGAATTGGCTCAGCACTGCAAGGCGTGTCAAAGCAGTCCCACCAGCCAGCACAGGCACTCCAAACTATTCCCCTGTCATGGCCGTTCGCGGTCTGGGGGCTCGACATCTTGGGACCTTTCCCAAGAGTTGTCGGGGGTTATGAATGGTTGTACATGGCGATCGACAAGTTCACCAAACGGCAAGAGGTCTCCGCGGTCGTAAAGGCCAACAAAACTTCGGCCCTCAAGTTCATCAAGGATCTGGTAGCCCGGTTCGGGGTCCCTAACCGCATCATCACCGACAATGGGACCCCAGTTCACAAGCAACCTCTTTGGGGACTACTGCGATGGCATGAGCATCAAGCTCTGCTTTGCATCCGTTGCTCACCCAAGAAGCAACGGGAAGGCGGAAAGAGCGTACGTAGAAGTCCTAAAAGGATTGAAAACCAAAACTTACAACGAGCTGAAGAAGCACGGCACCGGATGGATAGATGAGCTACCGGCTGTGGAGCGACTAGCGAAATGCCTTTCTTTCTCATCTACGGTGCCGAACCGGTCCTCCTAGCCGAGGTGACACTAGGAAGCCCGTGGGTACGGGCCTACAATGAAGAAAATCAAGATCGCCTACGACAGCAATACGTCCTCTACCTCAAGGAAGTTCGGTGTAGGGCGTCACTCCGGGCTACTCGCTATCAGCAAGCCCTCCGCTGCTACCACCAGCGCCACGTACAATCAAGAACTATCCAAGTCAGAGACCTGGTTCCAGTCACGCGAGGGAAAAAACAAGCTCTCCCCCATGTGGGAAGCCCCCTTCCGCGTCACGGAGGAACGCCGGCCCGGGGTGTTCAGGCTCACCGACAAGGACGGGATGCATGTACCAAACGTCTGGAACATCAAGGCATGATGTTCTATCCGTAGATAGGCGGGGGTCCTAATGTCCTGGCATGATGGCCAAGTACCCCGTGGACCTGCTTCCGCGCAGTACTTGGCCGGGGGCTCCCACCTAAATACAAACACCCTTCCATTTGCAGTAATTCAATTTGAGCATTTTTTGCGCGAATTTTTGTAATTATTTGCTTGAATAAGGGGGTCCTAATGCTCCGGCATGAAGGCCAAGTACCCCGCAGACCCGCTTCCACACAATACTTGGCCGGGGGCTCCGATATGCATAGCTATCTCTTGATTCAATTTTCTTATGGATTTTGAAAATTTTTCTTCCGAAAGGTTCTCTCTTGGAGGTGTTTCGCACGCGCCATGAAAAGAGCGAACTTGTTCGAACAGCGAATTGTCGGCTAGCGGCTAAACAAGCTCTTCCCGGACAACTCCGACTCCCTGCTTGGTCCCCGGACCCCGGGATCAGTTGCCTTCCGGGAACCCTACACGCTCACCACCACACACTCGTCTCGAACAAGGGGCCTCGACTAATGCGCGGTGACTGACCCCGGGGAAGATGAAGAAGACTGCCAGCCTTCCACCTAGCAACAACAACAACAACATCTAGGGATGCTCTGGCCCAGGCTACCCCTAGATGCCGCAGCAAGCCGACAACCCTCGGAAGGAGGCAACTCCTGTTCCAGGCGGGAAGGGTATCTCTCTTAGCCGGAGAAGCACCCTTGGAACAGGAGCAGGAAACTCCATCGACTCCTGCAGCCGCCTCGGTTGATACCCTGGCTCGACTACCCGACGGTAGTAGAGGAGGAGGTCATGCCAGCCGAGGCGATAGGGCAACGCCGTCGAGATCCAGCACCAAACCCACCAGCAGCAGCAGTTTCACGATGAAGGCTCCGGAGAAGAATAGCCTCCACTGGAAAACCCGACCAACTGCATAGGCAACCCAGGGAGCCAGCTCCATCTTCAGCCCCTCTCAACTTCGTTGAAGAGAGTGGGGGACAAAAGGAAGAGCAAGCTCCCCAGGGTGATGCTGAACACATCGAATAGCTGCGCGTCCAATGCCCCATACACGCCACAGCTCCCCTGGGGCCGTGACATGCCTTCAGCCCGACTCAACTTCGCTGGGGAAGGGAGGAACCGGCCATCCCAGCTCCTCTCGCGCGCCTCGCAGACAGCGGAGCATTCTCGGTGGATGGTGTGCACAGGGAAGGACCCCCTGGGTCAGCTGGAAACTGGGAAAACATAGGAGAGCGCATTGCTAGTTCGCTCTTGATGGGGAGGAGCTAGGAAGCCCTTGCAACCCCGCCTTTTATAGGCAAGCCGGCAGGGCGACCATGGAGACTTCCGCTGGTTCAAGGCAAGGCCTCGAACCTCGCCCTCATCGCCAAGTTGCTCCGCTTGGACACGGCAAGGACGTGTCGGACGACGGAGGGCGACCACGCCGCCACGTGGTCGCACCGACAGGGCCAGGGCGCGGCATGGGCACCACGCCACCCGGCGCAGTTGCCCAATTTGCCTCGAGGGGCTAGCATGTCGCCTGATGCCGCGCTGGCGGTCAATGTGCATTCTGGCAAAACCCGCCCGAGCGGGACACACATGCAAAGCCCAACGCGGTGGCAAGGCGTGACAAGACACGTCAGCAAAGCGGCATCGCAGAAGAAACCAAAAAAGAAGTACGAACTAAATGAGGAACAAAAAGCTGACGCCCCGATCAAAGGTTCATAGCATGTACAGCGCGCTGCAGCGCTGACCGAACAACGAAAGCAAAAGTATGTCAAAAAGACAGGAGGAGCCCTACTGGCCAGCGTCAGACGACGGGGATGACCCACCCTCCGCGGGTTGATTGGCGTCCTCCATGTCGCCATCCTTGCCGTCGTCGGAAGACGAATCTCCAGCCCCATCCGGAGCAAACTGGGCCACCACCTCTGCCGCCAGAATCTTCACTGCATCGCGCACCGCCTCCTCATCGCCGGGGACGATGCCCTCCCGGATCCGGCCCAGGGCGCGTTTGGCGTGCGGCTCCACAGGCACGCCAGGGCGTACTCCACCGCATCGGCAGCCAAGGTGTGGGAGCTCGCCTCGACGGCCGCCACGACGTGAGCCTCCAACGACTCCAAGAGCTCCGCCAAGCGCATCAGGTGGGGCACGAGCCGAAGGGGGATGGGTTCTTACCTCCCCCGAACTCAGGGAAGAGAATGGTGCCGAGGCCGGCGGCCTCCCACGCCCTCCGGTTGCGCGTGAGCAAGCTGCGGAACGCATCAAAGGAGTCCGCCTGAACCTGGCGGAGCGCCCCAATGTCGGAATCCTCCAGGGTAGACCGTGCCGTCTACAGCTGAGCCTCCAGGGCGTCGCCTCGAGCTTGCTCATCGGCGGCGCACGTCGCCGCCACCGTTGCCTGCGACCCTGCCTCCACCGCGCGGGCCTCCGCCGCCTCTGCACGCTCGACGGCTTCCCGGAGCTGCGCAGTGAGGTTATCCCACAGTGCCTAGAGCTCGGTGGCATGGGCGTCGCGGGCTGCGTGGAGTTTGCTCGTTGCGTCACGACGAACGGTGTTGACCTACTCGTCCGCCTCCCGCTACACCCTCGCACGCGGGCGATCGCTGCTGCTGCTTGGTCCTCCAGACGGCGAAGTTCCTCCTCACGCCGGTTGAGGGTCGCCTGCCGGTCGTTGGCCGCAGATGCTTGCTCCTGGGCAGCCCGCTCCTCGCTCTCTAGTTGGGACTCCCGCTGCTGCAGCAGGTCCTGGGCTGTTTGCAGCTGCCCCGCCCAGGTCTCAACCATCTCTTCCCAGGTGGCGAAGTCCTATGCGCGGGAAGACGCGGAACGCAGCTCCTCATCGACACGGCGCTCCAGCGCCGCCAGAGACTCATCCCGACAGGCGAGGTCCGACGCCAGCAGGTCCAGCTGCTCCTCCCGTCGGTGTAGGTTCTCGTCCATGTCCCACGGCATGCGCGCCCGTGGTGGCACAAAGCTAGTGGCCGGGCAAGGCAGGATCGCCATCGCCAACTCCATCACCACCTGCGCCTATGACAAGGGCACCATGGCGGGAAGCGGGGCGACGGCGGCCGCAGTGGGGCCCGTGACGATGGCTCCAGATATGGCCGAGGCTAGCGCGGCCGCCAGCCCGGCTTGCGCCCGGCCCGCCTCCACAACCGAGGTGCTCGGAACAGGCACTGGCGCGGAGGCCGACGGCGCCGAGCCACCACTTGCTGAGGGGGCGGGAGAAACCGCGGATGAGGTATCCGGGGTACCCGACATGTGCGCCGCCGACGTCCGTGGGAGACCCCGATGGCACGGCATCGGCCAGGGGCGCCGTCGGTCTCGGAGGGTGAGAAGCTTCCGCCGGCGCCGCCTCCGGGCCGTGCGCAACCTGAGGCAAGGAGGCTCGGCCTTCGGCTTCCGTTGCGGCGGCCGCGGCCGGCGCCACATCCGACACGGGTGCGGGGGACGAGATCACCGTCAACGCCGGGGAACTCTTCCCGGCCGACGAAGTTCCAGGGCCCGATGCGCTCCACCTAGTCACACAGGAGCCAAACGCAGAGCGTTGCAGCCACGAGAAGCGAGGAGAAAGGCAAAGGGACAGGAGCCCTAACCTGGACCTTGAGACGGACAGCCACCTGATCTGGAACCTTTTTGAGGGCGGAGACCGGCTCGATGGCGACCGGGCAGCGGGCGCAGTCGAACAGCCATGGCCATCGTCCCCTGGGGCGGGAGGCGATGGCGACAACGATGGCGAGGAGGATAATGACAACTCCACCACCGGGGAGCGCGAACGAGGGCGTTTCCCCCTCGGGTCGGTCGTGCCCTCCGTGGGACGGTCCGACCGGCCCTCCCTGGGGGGAGGGGAGGGAGAGCCTGCTCCGCGGTGCCCCCGGCATCCGCGACCTCCTCCGCTGGCGCCCCCGGCATCCGCGACCTCCTCCGCTGGCGCCTCCGGTGCCGCGCCACCGTGACCAGGAACCTCCGCCGCTCCTTGGTGCATGGGCGCCAAGGCCAGGCCCCTGGCGTCTGCCTACGGCATGGCGTTGAGGATGGCGTGCCTCACCTCATCCTTGCACAGGGGCCTGACCCTCTCGGGGAGAAAGGCCAGGGCGAGGTCGCCATTGCCGGTCGACAGCTTCATCAGGTGCGATAGGGTGGCCTCCTCGACACCGCTCCCGGCGCCGCGTGCGAACCATGTGACATCGTCGTCGCCGGTGTACAACCATGCCAAGTACTGCCGCGCCTGGAGCGTGGCGAGGCGGCAACGAAAGAAGTCGAAGGCCACCATCGCCGACATCAGCGCCGCCTCGCGAAGGGTGGTGATCCGGCCCAGCACCGGGCTCCACCCGGCGCCGAGCGCAGGGCGCTGTCCCCATCCCGAATGCCTATGGGCGCGGCGCCAGGGAGCCAGAGGAAGGGGGAGTCATGGCCGACCTCCATGTACAACCATTGTTTCTCCCACTCCTCCCACTTCCCCTCGTCCTGCCGCCCCTGCCGTATGCGGAAGTAGCATCTGCCGACAATCTTGGGCTGGACGGCCGCGCCGGCACCGGGAGACACCGCGGACGACTGGCAGAGGGAGAAGAAGTGGCGGAAGAGCTCCACCGAGGGCACCACCCCAAAAGAACATCTCGCAGGCATGGGCAAAGATGGCGAGGCTCAGGATGGAGTTGGGGGTGAGGTGCACCAGGTGGATGGCGTACTCCTCCAGCGCCACCATGAAAAAGGGGGAGAAGGGCGGCACCAACCCCACCAACAAGAAGGGGACGAAGGTGATGATCTCCCGCGCGCCCAGCGGTGCCGGTGAATGCTCCCCGACGCAGAGGACGGTGTCGGGCGACACGAACCCCCTCGCCCTCGCGAGTCCAGTGGAGTCCACCGACGAGGGCCTGAAATCCAGCACCCGGTGGCCAGAGGCCTGGCGATGACCAGAGGGCTGTTGGTGATCGCGCGCCATGGGAGCAGGAGAAGGCGAGCAGCGAAAGGATGCAGGAGCGGTGAGCAAAAGGGGAAGAGAGCTTGCAGGCCGAGGGACAAGTGGAAGGCACGGAGCCGCGACCCACCTTCTCTCCGGAGGTTTATACTTAATGGAAGGCGAGGGGATGCGACGCACCCACTCCGCGGGATTCGCGCGGAGCATGGGCCATACCTCCAACGGAAGGGCCGGCACAACTCCCAAATGGTTGGGGCCGGGTAGGAGACGAGGCGTCCGCCTTGAAGTTGAGGCCCCACACTCGATCCCTTCGCTGATCCAAGCATGGGGCTGGGGGGCTACTGTCGGCGTCGTGAGAACGGGGGCCCCCACCTCACCCGACAAAACAGAAGAGAAGCAGGCCGACGGGCCCATCACGAGCATCGAGGCCCGGCCCAGCACGGCGGTCGCCGGGAAGACGGGCTAACTGGCTGAGTAGGGGCGCGCGCGGCCCCACGAGACGGGGCGGTTCCTTATCTTATAAAGAACTACCCCAAGCTGGGATTTTTTTACCACGTCGACACAGTATAGAGCGGGGCCCACCACCATGGTACGGAGAGGCGTGCGCTCAAACGACGCCCTGACCAAGTGCAGGGGGAGCCCCTCCCCCCGGTCACGTCCTGTCAACCCAACGGAGGACGGCGCAGGCGGGGTCCACTATCCGGGTCGCCCGGCGCATCGGGTGCACCACCAGAAAGGCCCCGGCCTCTGGGGAAGACCCCGGGACGATCCGAGAGCATTCCCCGAGGACCTGGTAGGCCCCACGAGCACCGCGGGTGTCGGCCTGGCCACCCCGGGGTACCCCAATAAGGCCCCGGCAGCCGTCCAGGTGGGGCCCGCAGGATAAGACGGGTCAGAAGGGCGGTGCCATTTGCAGGAGGGCGCCCTCCAATACGATGCCGCGTTCACACCCAAAGGCAGTAAAACTAAGGCAGTAAAAACCCTCTCCCTGGGCCCGGGGAAGAGGCTATAAATAGAACATACGGGCAACATGTAAAGAAGAGGCCAAAGTCCCGCAACACATCTGTAACGAGCTCTCTCGAGGGTCTTACACTTCCGAGCGGCCCGAACCTGTCTAAACTCTTTGTCCCACAGTTGAAACCTCGCTGCGTGTTACACCCCTGGCCGAATCTCTAAACGGGGGTTCCCACGAATCCCTGCTGGTTGTCCTCACCCGCTGTCAGCAACCTATAGCCAATCCTAATAAGAAACTACTCTAGCAAAATAAAGGCACACAAGATTGCAAGTATGAAATGCGGAAGCTTAAAGGTAAGGATGAGAGGAAGCAAACTCTTGATGCGCGGATTTATCCCGTAGTATCGGTAGGCACTAAGCCACCCCTAGTCCACGTTGTTGAAGCACTTTCTAAGAGTATTGCTTCCCGGCAACCAAGTCTCTTCCGAGACTCTTCTTGACTTGGCACCAAGGCTATGTTAAGCCACCACGATCACCTTGATCCCGCTTTCCACTAAAGAGCTTCTCCACCAAGGAAGGGTGTCTTTACGCCCCCGCACAAAGTTGACGTCGCCACTCCACACCAAGCCGGAGGGTTGAAGACTTGCCGGCGAGCCACCAAAGCTCCAAGGGGCCGGCACACCGAGATACAATTTGTGGTTCACTCAAGACAGTACAGAAGGCACAACACCTTGCTCTCACACTCAAACTTGAGCTAGCCTAGCACTCCCACTCACAAAGCTTGTGCCAAACCTATGGATGTGATCAATATGCTCTTGGGTGGTATGGAGAACTTCTTCAATATTTCTAGGGCTTCTCTTGGACTCCAGCAGCCTCAAATGACCCGGAGCGAGACCTTATATAGGCAGGCTAGAGGTCCTCTACTAGCCGTTACATACTTTTGCCATGAAAATCACGTAAGCGTGGGTTAAACCAGTCACCATCGTCGGTTTAACCGGTCACACTGCGCTTACGTGCTAGCCGTTGAACTCCAACGTCTCTTTTCCTTCTGACGTCATTGTACCGATGCATGCACCGACGCTTTCTTTGGCACCGTCGGTTCAACCGGTCCTATAGGGTGCTTACTGCAGCACCAAAAATGGTACTGAGTAATAGTAGTACCAATGCACCGACGCTTGGGTCGGTTCAACCGGTCTCTCACACGGATCAGCTTCATGATGCTTTGCATTTTGGTCATAACTCTTTACTCCGAACTTCGATTTTGATGATTTTGTACTCTATGGAAAGCTTGTAATATGCTCTACAAGATCCTCTAGAATTCCACCTCATTAGACCACGTTTTGAGTCTGGTTAAAGGCCGAAAGACCGACGCTGCGTCGGTTGATCCGGTCACCTCTTTCCTCTCTTTGCTGTCTTTGTGTTTTGATCATAACTTTTTACTAGGGACTCCGATTTTTATGATCTTGGACTGTATGGAAAGATTGTGAAATAATCTACAAGATTCTACAGAAATCTAACACGTTTTATCAGTCAAAACATAAATGTGCACGGGACACTTCCAATTCATTGTTCTCATTGTTCCGTCTTTGCAGGTTTTCTTTGCGTTGCAACTTTGGATCCTATAAAATCCTATAAATAACCATTCTTGGTATACATATTAGTCTCAATGACTATGATTCTTATATAAAGCAGCCTGCTAGTGCTATATACAGTATATATGCAAACGTGGGTAGGAGTAGGACCCTCGACCCAAGCCCCATCATATCTAGCTATCGGTCTGCTCTCCTGTCCCTTTCCTGGTGGTGGCATGCATCTCAGTCAGATCAATCGATTTCCTGCTTTGCTTCTAGAACCATTTCTGCGTACTACTATGTGTGTTGAAAAAAAAAACAACCCGCTGGTGGATGTGCAGACATCGGAGACCCCGCCGTTAATTAAAACAAATCAACCTAACCATCAAAGGTTTAGTTAATTGGTCACTACAAAATCCGTAGCTAGGAAAAAGGTCTTTAGGCCAGTCTTATCATGATGGGATCTTTCAAGACATGTTCAGAAAACAAAACACCAAGCATCACAATTCACAGGTGCGCATCGGAAGTCAATGGCATGTGGACCCGCTGCAGTACGGCAGAGAGGACTCGATCCGTGTCCGGGAGCGGCGCCTTGCTTGCTTGCTTAACGGAACAATATCTTGTTCCAGAACGGTCGTATAATCGTGCTCTTGACTCATCCGTCCACGTTATTATTATTAGCTGGTAAAAGGGGCCATCATCGGTCCTCGGCGAGCTTTGCTTCTAGAAGCTAACACTTGGACAGCGAAGTTGGAGCACATGCATCGTGCTGAAAGGTACGTGCACTACATACCTTGATCCAGACACAAGGGCCTGCATCACAGACGAATCAGAGAAGCTACAATTGCACGCATGGGCCACTTGGTGATCAGAGAAAAGGAGAAACTTTTTTTTCCAGACGTACGTTGAGACGTAAAAAGCAGCAGCACCGAAATAAAGGGCACGATTATATGGCTGTTCAGAACAACCTGTTTGGTCAGATTTCGACTATTTTTGGCTGGTTCAATAGTATTCTGTGAGAGAGAATAAACCGAAAGAAGTCGAAAGCAGATAAGCCGGAAAAAAAAAGGATGTGTGTATAGCAACACAACCAGCTGGTTCCTGATCATCAACCCGGCCAAATTAAGACCGTCGTCGGATGGTTTTCTCTGCCTTTTTGTGATGCATGACCTCTCCGGCGACATCTCAGCTTCTTAGCTTATCCGGAAGCCCAGCAGGTCTTGTTCTGCTGCTTCTAGAACCACTTCAGCAGTATATATAAAGTTGAAATAAACAACACAGTGATGGATATAGTGGAAATATCGGAGGCCCCCACCGCCGATAGTTTAACCAACAATCAACCTAGCGCCCACTGGATAGAGAAAGGTCATTAGTTAGCTCTTATCATGGAATCATGTTATCTCCTGTGCTGTGATTAACAAAAAACCAAGGATTCATGCATCACCATCGGGGGGGGGGGGGGGGGGGGGGGTGATCTGCAAATTAAGAAGGTTCTTGCTAGTGCCCGGTTCCCATCGGACGCTCCCTTGCAACATCGTAACAAGATATCTGCAACATCGGAAATCTATAGGGTGCAACAATGAAAAATATGTGAAGAAATTAATTAAGTCGTTTGTCTCTTGGATAGAAAATTTCTGCCGCAACATGAACATTATGTTTCATACAACATTCACCGTGAAATATGCGGAAATAATAGCTGCAACATTGAAAATCAACTGTTGGAACCTATGTCGGAGCATTTCCGAATTAAGAAATAAAAGTTCGCTGTGTTGCAACAGTCTTGCTTTGGAAGGGGCAGTAGTTGCATTATCTGTCAGTATACTGCTTGTGTTATTATCTATATACAGTTTGCAGTACGTGCACCATATGGGATCCATGTGGACACGAATTAATCCAGACAACGAATGAAAACCTAACCGCACCTGATAATACACCTGATGTTTAGTTAAACGTTAAGGGCATATTCGGTTAATCCTCTCCACAAGGGAATTGGGAGGGATTGGAGGGGATTGAGGAAGCGTTTGATTTGTTGGAGATTTAATCCCTCCCAACCCCTTCCGATCCCTGCCATCTCCGGAATAACCAAACAAGGTCTAAAAGGGTTTGCAGTGGAAACTGCTCCAGCTCGCATCATCATCAGTAAATTAATTTTTTATATGAGCAGAGCAGCGTCGTCTCCCTGTTTCACGATAAGCCAAATGACCTGGCAATCTTGATCTCCATCTTTCTTTACTAGTGGCATAATTGGCCTAGCTCTGACAGTGATCCACAGGATGCAAAGTTTTACCGGTCGCTTTCGTTTCAGACGACGCAAAGGATCGATCAGATCACTCAGCTGCTTGCACTCTCAAGGGTCGTCGTCTCCTTGATCGCTATCTAGCTCCTTGATCCTGTCTCCACCACTGTCCTTCCAAACATCGACATCGTGACTACAAATTAAATAAATATACACCGAACGCATCGCGATTTGGTTCCACAAACAAATTCAAAAGTTTAATGCACCCATCCCTTGAGCTAGGAATACAACCGGTGGATGGAACAAACTAAAATTGTTCTTTAGCCTATAGTAAACGTAAAGGCATACCAAAAGTCTCTGCATTATGGAGCGGCTGATGCTTACATACGCACTCGTTTGCCTGCCCTGCCCTACGTAGAGACTGCATTATATGATACATTTTTTTTTATGACAAGTTGCGTGCGTGCTATCGGTGGCATTCGGTACTAACCTTCCTCGGTTCTTTTGAAAATTTGGTTCCTAATCGGTTCTGAAAATTTTCAGGTATAGGAACCGACAAATTTCGATTCGTTTCGTTCGGAACCGACAAATTTCGATTTCGTTTCTTTCGGTTCGGTTCCGGTTCTAACCGAGAGGGCTGAATTAACGAAATCAAAAAGAAAATTCAAAATAATGGATCCCAGGCGGAGGCCGCGCGCCTGCCGGGGTGGCCGCCGACGCGCACTCGCTGGCCGCTGGAGTGGCCACTGCCGCGCACATGCTGGCTGCCGCCACCCCTCACCAGCTGGATCTAGATCCGCGCGCGCCGGGAGGGAGGGAGGGAGACGGGGGCGGGGCGCCGCGCGCCGGGAGCGAAGGAGATGACGGCCAGGCGGGGCGCCACCGCGCCGTGAGAGACCAAGGGAGGGAGACGGGGGCGCCGGGAGGGAGGGAGGGAGACGAGGGCGGGTCGCCGCACGCCGGGAGGGAGGGAAACGGGGGCACCGGGAGGGAAAGAGACGAGGGCGGGGCGCTCGGGGGATGGGGGTGGCTGGTCGTCGGGTGGGAATCATCGAATCGGGATGGGAGCACTGGATGGATGAGTGGGGAAGTAGGGGTTACTAGGGTTTCTACTTGGGCCGGCTTGGGCCTTTGGCCACATGGGCTAATTTTGGCATGGACTCGATTCTTCGGTTAACCGAGCCCAAGAACCGAAATAACCGAGAAATTTTATAGAATCTTGTTAGAGAAAGGTCATTAGTGAGCTCTTATCATGGAATCATGTTATCTTCTGTGATTAAACAAAAATCCAAGGATTCATGCATCACCATCACTCGGGGGGGGGGGGGGGGGGGGGGGGGAGTGATATCTGCAAATTAAGAAGGTTTGCTCGGGCGTCCGATGGGAAAGGTCACATCGGACGCTCTGTTGCAACATCGTAACAAGCTATATCGAAAATCTACAGGGTGCAACATTGAAAAATATGCGAAAAACTAATTAAGTCGTTTGTCTCTCGGATAGAAAATTCCCGCCGCAACATGAACACTATGTTTCATGCAATATTCACGGTGAAATATGCGGAAATAATAGTTGCAACATCGAAGACAACTGTTGGAACATATGTCGGAGTATTCGATTTTTCTTCCCCGTCCGGACACCCGTGTCTTAGCATTTCTGAACTAAGAAATGAAAGTTTGCTGTGTTGCAACAGTCTTGAACTTTGGAAGGGGGCAGTAGTTGCTTTATCTGTCAGTATACTGCTCGTATTATTATGTATATACAGTTTGCAGTACGTGCACCATATGGGATCCATGTGGACACGAATTAATCCAGACAACAAATGAAAACCTAACCGCACCTGATAATACACCTGATGTTTAGTAAATTATTTTTATAGTAAAAGGATCATGACCCTAATATCAACGGTGGATATTATAGTACATTATTTTTTATATGAGCATAGCAGCGTCTCCGATCCTTTATTTCATGATAAGCCAAATGACCTGGCAATCTTGATCCTTCGATCTATCTATCCATCCATCTTTCTTCAGTGGCGTAATCGGCCTTGCTCTGACAGTGATCCACAGGATGCGCACTTTCAGATATTTTAATATATATTACGTGCGAAATTTATGCAAAGTTTTACCGGTCGCTTTCGTTTCAGACGACGCAGAGGATCGGTCAGATCACTCGGCTGCTTGCACTCTCAAGGGTCGTCGTCGCCTCCTCGCTAGCCAGCTCCTTGATCCTGTCTCTATCACCGTCCATCCAAACATCGACGTCGTGACTACAAATTAAATAAATATACGCCGAACGCATCGATTCGGTTCCAAAGATAAATTCAAAAGTTGAATGCACCCATCTCATGAGCTAGGAATACAGCAAATGGATGGAACAAACTAAATTTGCCGGTGTCCCCACCCACTCGATGTCAAAAAAAAAGTTGCCGTGCGTGGTATCGGATCGGATCCACGTGGATGGTCACGCCGGACAATCTGCTGATAGAAGACGCCACCGAAATGTGTCTTATTCCATGCATAGATCCGCGCCGGGAAGGGCCTCCGCGGGGGTCGGGCGCTGGCGAGAGGAGGGCTGCCGCGGGGAGGAGGACCGCCACGGGAGGTCGGCCGCCGGCGGGAGGAGGCCTCACGGGGAGGCTAGCGGTGCGTGGAGGAAGGCCGCGGTGCGGGGAGGAGGGCCACCGCGCGAGGAGGCGAGGGGTCGGCGACGCGAGGAGGAGCATCGGCGGAGGTGAGCGCTCTAGGCTAAATTTTGGCAGCCTCCCGGCATCCTCCGCTTCAAATCCAAAATTTGTCTAAGTCCCCAACGTCGGTTCAATATATCGAATAAGTAAAATCTGTACCCTAAGCCTATTGTGACCTATAGAATTTAAAAAAATATGAAAAACATATTATTTCAGTGTATACGGTAAGAGCGTGGAAACCACATACTTTGTGATTTGACACCCTTAATAAGCACTATATGTACTGAAATATGCTTACCATATATTTTTCTTGTTCTATAGGTCACAATAATTTCATGGTACAAGTTTCACCTTCTTTTGATGTGTTTTGCTATTTTTTATGATTTAATCTATTGTTTGAATTAAATTTAAAAATTATTTACGGGGGCGGGTGGCGCCATCACCCGTCCCTAAAAATGCGTCCCATTTTTAGAGGCGGGTGATGGCATCACCTGCCTTTAAAGATACATTTCCAGGGGCTACAGCAACCGCACTCCTTCTGTAGGAACGGGTTACATTTTGACCCGTCCCTAAGAAAATGGAGCGTTGCTACAAATTATTTTTGTAGTAGTGGATCATTCACAGCTCAATTACACTCTCAACTTCTCAAGAGCTGTTTCCTTGATTCTGTCTCTACCACTGTCCTTCCAAACATTTACATCGTGACTACAAATAAAATAAATATACACCGAACGTATCGATTCGGTTCCACAAACAAATTCAAATATCGAATGCACCCATCCCATGAGCTAGGAATACAACCAGTGGATGGAACAAACCAAAATCCCCACCCATTCGATGTTAAAATAAAGAGTTGCTTTCCACGGAATCATCTATCACCGGAATTGTTCTTTAGCCTTAAGGTGCGGACATCAGCATGCGATGTAATTAGGTTTGGGCAGAGGCCGACAGACATAAAGAAACACCCTCCTCGCGCAGTTGGTCAAACGTAAACGTAAAAGCACACCAAAAGTCTCGGCATTACGCTCTTGTTTATCTGCCCTGCCCTATGCAGAGACTGCATTATATGATACATTTCCGATGAACCATCAGACAAGGTGCGTGCTTGGTATCGGATCGGATCCACGTGGATGGTCACGCCGGACATTCTGCAGATAGATGGCGCCACCGATACGACGGGTGTGTGTTATTTCAGGTCCTTTTCTAGATGTATAGTATTTTCTATAGTATTTTCAGATCTTTTCAGCGTCGTACACACGATCCGGGAGAATCTGCTTAACTCCTGTTCGGGTGATTGCCCTGGTGCGGTTCGCGCGGCGTGCCAGTCAATCTGACCTGTTGATTGACAAGAAAAAAACGTATTAAATTCCGGGGTCTCGATCGGCTAAAGTTCCGATCTGTCCCGAAAAGCGTATCAGCGAATCGGCCGATTTGTTATGAAGATGACCGGCTATAGATCAGCCGATAATCACGTAGCGATTGCAAAGAAACTACTGGAGCAACTTAAACAATCGCCACAAATGCAACACTCGAAATAGATCTAATCGGCTATATGATGATAAATAAGAAGAAATAATGATAAAGCCGACAGTTCGATCTCAAGCTGGATAACTGGTGATAAAACTAGAACAATAGGTAAAACCTATAATTCTAGTAAATATCGATAACTGGTGAATAAATCTAAACGAAACAACGGCGATGCGCCCGATGTTAAAGCTTGGATATTATTCGATAAACGGAACCTAACAATTGGCCGGAGATCGTGTCGATGCAGCTCTGCCAACCCGTACGAACTCGTGAAAGAAAAAGATGTATTGGCGAAGTCGCTGACTTGAAAGTAAAGTACGATAAAAAAGTAGATTGTTTGTATTGATTGATGTGTGTCCTTCTACAAAACCCTAACTGTTTCAATTTATACCCTAGGGCTAAGACTCCTGATCTATCACCATCCGTTACAAACTTGATTTAAATGAAAACTAATATATATATAAGACTTTCCTAAAGGAAATGGGCTCCCGCAGGATCTTCTGCTGCCATCTCCTAGTCCAATCCGAACTCCTTCCATTGCTCCTCGACCGAGTCGGCGTCGTTCTTTGACCAACGTCAGGTCATCTTTAACTGGGATCCTCTGTCATCTTGACTCAACATCCCCTCTTGGGATTCCATTGGCTTCATCCCCTATCTGTTGGCGTAAGCCCATATTGGCCCAAACGCTCCAGCCTTTCAATCGGCCGACCCCCACCAACTCCATTCGCCGATTGCCCGAAACACTGCAGCGCCAATTGGCCGATTCCTAACTGTAGCGTCAATCGGCCGATTCCCAATTGTAGCCTTTAAGTCTACCGCATCGGCCAATCTCCTCCTTCCCTGACGCCGATTCAACACGTGTCAAAATCTGATATCAACACTATGTATTTAAATATATGTATATCTAAGTGTGTACAAAATATATGAAAAAAAGCTAAAATAATATGTAATTTGGAACGGATGGAGTACTGGATAAGCAGAAGCCTGGGAGATACCACTGATGTTGTGGAGAAGACTTGGAATCTTGACGTAGCGACCGACGATCCAGGATTCACCTATCATTTGTGTTTGCATGATCGGCTCCAGTGCTTAGTTTCGTTTGTGTCTGAAAATCTACCCAGGCGATTTGAGAAGGGCGTCAGCGATGCTCCAGTTTGTCAGTCTCTAAGAGGCTAGAGATAGAAAACAGTGTCGAGGCGTCGCTGTTTTGATATTGGTTGCATCCGTAGCGGAAATTAAATTTCTTGCACGGGATCCGATTCCCAGTTTAGAGCAGCTCCACCAGTAGACTTGCTCGTGCGTTGCAACGCAAGGGAAAAAAAAAGTGTCGCAGACTCCTACCCTACACCAATAGCACCTGTTTGTCTGTGCCATCACTAACTTAATGGAAGGAAAAACAAAATTCTTACACATCCTTTACCAATAAACGTGGATCAAAATCCAGATGATATCAGTGTCCAATTAGTTCTGTACCAACTTGGACTACCGATAGAATGTGTGGTTAAGCCACATGAGTTAGCAGATCTCTACCAGGCCAAGCCGAAGCATAACTCTAAGAATCTATCACAAGTCATATGGAGTAAGTGCTAATTTTGACCTGTAGAAGCTTAATCAGTAGAATCCTACTGCTTATTGGTATCACTTTCCCAACCTACCATGCACGCCACCACGACTAACATTTCGATTGGAGAGGTAGAGAGAAACATCCACCTTCGGACAGCTAATGTTGTGTCGATCTGGCTTGCGCTGTTGGAGGCCCACAACAGTGCTCTTTTATGGGTAGAGCTATCAAAATATGAGTGTGGGTATCAGTGTCCAACTCGAGTATGGTTGTCCGTTTCAGCAAACTCTAGAAAAGAGGAATTAGGACCATGCCTAATATATATCAATTATTTTAATTTTCAGAAAAGTAAAAATAACACAAGTTCATATTCAAAATTATACTTGCAGATATTTTCTTATCATATCATGTTCAACTGATCCATATGTGAAAAATCCATGAGCAAATGCGCTACAAGTTTAAAAAGGTAAAAGAAAAAAGAAAACTAAGGGAAAAGATATGCTATTGGGCTGCCATGACCTGCCTGCGGTCAACAACGCAGCTAGCAGCAGTCCTTGGCCCCCTCAAAAGAAAAAAAAAAAAAGCTAGCGGCATCTTCGCTTTCCCCTCCTCGGCTCCTCTCCTCTCTCCGTGGACACCTGCAGCCGCTGCTAGAGATTCCTCGCCACCAGCCATCAGCTTCCATCACAGGATCGGCCGCCCTTGCCCCCCTCGTCTATCCAGTGTTCTTGATTAGAGTTGATGTTGCTATCGGGGGATTGGGATTCCAACTTCCCGAATGGTGGGTCCAGTAAGGGGAGTTCTGGATCGATTTTCCTATCACATATGCCACGGCAGGATCGACAGCGCGGAGCTCTGCGCTCATGTGAAGGCGGCCATGGTCTATGGAGGCGTGAGGCGTCCGAGCTCTTGGTATCCTGGATGAGTCGGCGTCTATGGCAGGATCATCATCAAATTGGTTTCCTTTCTCCCTCAAAAGAAGTCAAATTGGTTTCCTGGACTGGGCTTCGTTCTCGCCACACACACACACAAAAAGAAAAAAAGAAGAAAACAAAGCACAACAAGCCAGCGGCCGCAAGAAAGAGCGGCCCATTTCCTTCTTTTCTTGTCCCTTCCCGCAGGACACTTCGCGACGCCTGCTCCTGCTCTCTCCTCGTGTGCGCCAAGCCAGCCAGCCAGCCAGCCCCGCGATCCTTCCAGAATGCTCCTCCGCGGCGGCCGCCGCGCCGCGACCCCGACACGGCCGTCTACGCCTCGGCCTGCCCGCCGCCGCCGAGGGGCTCCGCTCCGGCGCCCGCCTCTTCTCCCCGTGGCTGCTCCCTCCTCCTCACCAAGGTCCGTTTATTTACCCTTTTTTTTGCCCCCCTTCCGTCAGCCTGGTGTGCGCGAGAACCACTTTTGCCGCGGGGCACATTTGGGGGCTCATGAGAGGGTTCAGGGTTTTGAGCGGGCGGCGGTTGCGTCTCAGTGAGCTTCCGTCTGATTGGATAGGATAGTGCAGAGGGTTTCTCGGTTGCGGCACGCACTGAAAAATAAAACAGCATTTTGCGTCAATGGGGATACGGTCTTCTCCAGTGGCTCAGTTCAGTGGAGACTAGAGATATGCGGTTGGGCTCTGGTTTTTCCTTAGCTGTACCAAATAGTCGATGGAACCAATGTATGCCGATATGGGTACGTTATGTACAAATCCATATATCGTGGTGTCTTGCATGGTTGGATCATGAAGATAGTGGTAAATTTGCGTCTGTTACCTGCCTCCTCCTGCCCACAAAATACTTTAATATATGCCCTAAGTAACTATGAGAAGTGATGTAGATTCCCCCTCCTTACTTGAACCAATCATCATCTTCTTGAACAAGATATAGTTTTCAACGCTGAAGATCTTACTGTCTTGAAATGTGCTTGTAGGGTTCCCAATACTAAATTCCTTTGCGTCTGCATCGGTTTCACCTGCTGACTTGAGGGGCCAAGGTTCTGCTGGAAGCTCAGATGATTCAAGATGTTGCCCAGGGTGTCTAGGCAGGAATTCGATTGCCAAAGCAGCATCTGCAGTTGGTCCTGCTGTTGTAAACATTTCTTGTATGCAAGGTTCCAACATTCTTGTCTGATGTAATCTGTCAAATTCGTGATCGTTGTTGTAGCTATGTGCAGTAAACTTTTGGAATTGCTTTTTTGTAGATGCTTATGGATGGCACCTAGGGGAGAGCATTGGATCAGGAACTATAATAGATCCAGATGGGACGATATTGACATGTGCGCATGTTGTTGCAGATTTTCAGAGCACAAAAGCAGTTGTGAGGGGAAAGGTTGCTAACTTGGCACTAACTTATCTGTTTATCTCGAATGGCCTCCTACATGCTGACTTTGTAAATTTTACTGTCAACCACTAATCATCAGCACCTGGGGACGATGTCAATACCTTGAACAACTAATTTTCTAAATGTGGTAGCTTGTGTTTTGGTAAATTTCGAAAGACACTAGATAGTCTGGTTATATCTAAATTTATCCTTGGAGGGAAGTTTGGCAGTAGTGAATGCTATTATTTTCTTATTTCTTACATAGTTAGGACAGTTGTGATCTGGATTTATTTCAAAGTTGTCTTATGATTGTAGTTGAGTTAACTTAATGTCCTTAATACTTTACCTTTCGTTTTAGCACAGATTAATCATCAATAGTTTTTCTACTAAGTACTAGGGTTATGTTCTACACTTTAGTGACCCGGATCACCAAGCTCCAGCAGAGTCGATAATTACAGCACTTTCTATTCTAACATAATATGATGCTTATCTGTGCTTGAAATCACTGATTATGATTTGATCCAGATGATTATTTCTTACATGCATATGTTTGCTCATCTCTCCCCCTTAAAAGGTTGAATTTTGTAACAGGTTAGTGTGACTTTACAAGATGGCCGCGAATTTGAAGGTGTTGTCCTTAATGCTGACCGCCACTCTGACATCGCTGTTGTGAAGATTAAATCTAAGACCCCATTACCGGCTGCCAGACTTGGATCGTCATCTAGGATTCAACCAGGTGATTGGGTTGTCGCTTTGGGCTGTCCACTTTCTCTTCAGAACACCGTTACAGCTGGTATTGTCAGGTTAAGACCTAAATCATTTTTATTAACTTAGTCTGATTACTTATCATAAAGTCTACTATTTTCTTGTACATTTGCAAGTATAGAGTTTATTTTTATTGACTAAAATTGTCGACGTCGACTTTGTTTTCTTTATTTTAGCTGCGTTGACCGGAAAAGCAGTGATCTGGGTCTTGGAGGATTACGAAGGGAGTATTTGCAAACAGATTGCGCCATTAATCAGGCAAAATTATTTTCTTTGTGTTGCTAAGATGTGAAAGTAGTATGCAAAGTATTTAACTTTTTTATTTATCTTGGTCTTCGTTAATCTTTGTCGTTTTACTATGCCTCATCAGTTGACACCTCATCATGTCCTGATAAATGAAAAAAGATTATGTAGATTCAAATCCAGATAATTTAAAGTTCTGCAGTGATGGCGTGCATATATGCATTGTTTATGATTTCTCACTTTCCTTGCATCTTCTGTATTTGGCTTCTCAATATCCATCGAACAAACTTTCTTACACATTTGTATGCTGCAGGGGAATTCTGGAGGCCCTCTTGTGAACCTTGATGGTGAGATTATTGGAGTTAATGTGATGAAAGTTAGGAATGCTGATGGTTTGAGCTTTGCAGTACCAATTGACTCTGTCGTTAAAATAGTAGATAACTTCAAGAGAAATGGGTATGCCTTATAGCAAAATGTTGCTTGCAATTTATTATTATCATGGTATTAGCTTTTTTTGTGTCTTCTCTTTGAAAATTATTTGTATACATTGGGTATGCTGTCTCTTAGACCGATCGGGTGATTGGAAGTTCAAAACATGTAATTCATTTGCTAAGCTACCTGTGTGAACAAGGCAATAAAAAATGCAATACGGTTAGGATTTACAAGTTGTGTTCTATCTGATAAAAAGAATAATTAGTAAGTTAATTGTGAAAGTAAGCCTGTGTATGCTAACCCTTTGTGGGTAGATTTATTTTGGATGACTTAGATTTACTATACTTGTTTGTTTACCTGCATGTCTGGGAGCTACTTATGCTTGTCTATTATGCAATGCAGGAGAGTTGTGAGGCCATGGCTTGGTTTAAAGATGCTTGACCTGAATCCCATGATCATTTCACAGCTCAAAGAAAAATCAAGTACTTTTCCAGATGTAAGAAAAGGAGTGCTTGTTCCTATGGTAAGTCTAATAAAATAATGTGACTTTGTTTGTATTAGAAGAGATGTTGATTTGTTATAACCTATTGCGCTCTTTGAAGGAATTATGACTCTTTTGGCATGCTTCTCTTTGTTGAAATGATCCTGATAACTCCTGAACTATGCTGTATCTGCTGACACTGAATTTTCAATCAGGTTACACCAGGATCTCCAGCTGAGCGGGCAGGATTTCGTCCTGGGGATGTGGTAGTTGAATTTGGTGGCAAACCAGTTGAAAGCATCAAAGAGGTAACTGAGATAACTACTGCTGATGTGTGCTTATATGATTTTCTATACTTGCAACAGTACTTTTCTTTTCCCTGGAAGTATTAATCATAAAATTGGGTTCTAATATCTTATTTGAATTTTTATTAAAAAAACCTGGTTATGCTGAGTGCTAGTAGTGGACTGACACTTAGTTTTTTTTATTTCATATTCTTCTCCTTTCAAATCCTTGGTTATAGAGCAAGATTATATTATTTTTGTATATTTGTACAAACATGCTAATAAAGTGTTTATGGGCAGATCATTGATGTCATGGGGGACAAGGTGGGAGTGCCATTTAAAGTTCTTGTTAAAAGAGCAAACAATGTGATAGCAACTTTAACTGTGATACCGGAGGAGGCAGATGCCAGCAGATGACCAAAAATTGTTCTGCTGGGAAGCTGAGCTAATACCTAATAGGAGGATTTTCCATTGGAACTCCAATTTTCATTACATATAGTGTCCATCTGAGTTTTGTATGTAACTAAGCATGGGTGACAGGACCACCCAAAAAGAAAGAACAAGAGTACATGAAAAATAGATACTGGCGCAATGTTCACTCATGGTATGTACAGGCTTCTCTTTGGTTCTCTGTGGTATGTCTTCAAATCAATAGTTATAGGTTCTCGTCTTATTTCTTTGGAATAAGAGCATCCAGCAGATTGTTCATCTTTCACTGCCAAAATATGGCAGATTGTTCATCTTTCACTGCTAAGATATTCTCTCCCCGTCTCCAATAGTTACTGGTGGTCACCCTCACAACAGACTACCAAAATGTAATATCCAATACCTCCACCAACCACGTGGGTCCCACATGTTAGGGGCTTTCCTTATTTTTTTCCTCCTCCCCCACGTCTTATCCTCTTCCTCCCTGTTCCTCCTCCATCTTCCCCTCTACGGGCCCGTCCCCTCCGGTGCCCGTACCTCTGGCGGAGCTCGCCCGGCCCATCGAGAATATCGAGCGCGTCGCCTCGCGGGCGGTGGAGATGATGGCGGAGCAAGTGGATGACATCCAGCAGCGGGCAAGGAGGCGTTCGTGGTGGCGTTGCGGAGGCACGCGGCAACCGCGGGCGCGCTGCGCGCGGACGCGGAGGAGGTTGCTGCCGCCACATGCCGCGCGCGGGAGGACCTGCGGCGGCTGGCGGCGGCGGAGCACCTCGTCCACCCCGACACGAACGCGGCGTTGGAGCATGGCCACATCCCAACGCCCGACGAACTAGCCCTGGCGGCCCTAGTGGAGGACGAGGCCGTGCGGCTGGAGGAGAGGATGGCCACGCTGGCGGGCAGGCTCTGGCGTGGTGCGGCGGAGTTCGCGGCGAGGCCCGGCGAGGAGGCGCAGGCGCTCGTGGCCGCGCGGCGTAGGCAGGCCGCCACCCCCGACGTGGCGCGCGCCACGGTCTGGCCCTTGGCGCAGACGGAGGCTGGGTTGCAGGCGCAGGGTGGAGTCGGGGCGCCAGACGCGGCCGCCGCCGTGCTGGAGCAACAGCGCACGGCCGGCGGAGCAATGGTGTCGGGCGAGTGGAGAATTCTGACGCACCGAGCCAACCGTCGATAGGGGGAGAGTGCTTCAACGGCTTGCTTCTCCCCTACATCTAGTGGGGAGGAGGCCGAGGTTTTGGCAATTGTTAAAAGAATTTTGGTATTAGAAATCTATTGGTAATCTGTTGAATCTTTTTCTCATCTATAAAATCTTTTAAATGGTCGTTTTTTACTGGAGGTGAATATGAGCAATCTGCTGGAGATGCTCTAAAGCAGCGTAGTTAGAAAACGGCTCGCGGTTGGGATCGCCGTGACATGTAGGTGCATGATTGGCAGCAATCATCGAGAGAAATAACTAGCAGCAGGACTAGTCGCTGTGGTAAACTTGTAACGGAGCCGAGATGAATTCATTCAGAGGACAAAATCTTCAGCCGGGAACGGCTGAATTCTGCTTACACTTGATTTTGACTATTTTGACTGCACCTGGGTGGTAACCGATCATGATCTAGTGGTCTCTTCATAATTTAACTTGATTCTTATATATTTTTAATTTAAATTTGGCAAAATAGATGTTCTGGTCCTTCAACTTCACTCTAAGGGTCAAGTTCGTCCCTCAACTTTCAAAAGGTCAATTTAGTCCCTCAACTTAAATTTATCCTTATACTAATGCGATGCTCCATAATACCATGAGACTGATGCAAAAAAGTTCTCTTTACCCTTGATTATTTTCTCTTCTTCACAATTTGCATGTTGAGCAGTGCTGCGGAAAGTTGATCAAACATATGCACGTTGTTCTTATATGATTTAGATTAAATTAAATATGAAAGGGCACTTTAATAAATATAAAAGACAACAAGCCAGGAGAAACAACTGTGCACGTTGTTCTTATAAGATTTAGATTAAATTAAATATGAAAGGGCACTTCAATAAATATATAAGAGACAACAAGTCAGGAGAAACAACCGTGGATCTATTATATCCTATCATTGATTAATTACAACAATACAATAATAGAAATCAAGTATGAGAAGAAGGATCCATGGGTAAAAATAACTTTTCACATCAGTCTCATGTTAGTAGGAAGAGCCACATCCACAAGGATAAGTTTGACCCAGGAATAAAAGTTGAGGGACTAAAAGTTGAGGGACTAGATTGGCCAATTTGAAAGTTGAGGGACGAACTTGACCCTCAGAGCAAAGTTGAGGGACCAAAATGCCTATTTTTCCCTTAAAATTTATAAGATTAGAGTCTAATTCTATTAGGATCCGACACTTAAATTATCTAGACTAAATTTTAAAGCTCTTTACCATCCCTAACTATATAGCTGGTTTCTAACTAAGAACACAACGCACCTCACGTACCGAAGACCCGTAGCACCGGAGAAAAGTAAAGAAAAGATCTAGCAAAGAAGTTTTATCCATATATGTTGCAAGGAAGTTTTATCCAACTGTGACCTGGTGACATATATGTTGCAAAGAAGTTTTATCCACACTAGCATAGAGGATATAACATATATGTTGCAAAGAAGTTTTATTCAACTGTGACCTGGTGACATGGGACCATTGTGTGGTGTAAGCAATTAAAACCATTTATTAGGCTGCATCTATACTGTGTGTTCAATAGAGATTAAGATTAGCGCCTCTGGTTGCAAACGATATTCGTTAAGACATTGACATGGTCGCTCATTGTACAAGTGATGTCCATCAAACTATGTTATTTGAAATCCAAACAAGTACATGCAAACACGACTTACAATCATATGGGGAGTAGTAAAGTTGTTATCGTGAAATTCATTTCAATTGATGAATCTGGAAATATATCGACTTTAGGCTCTCAATCTGTATAATTAACTATATATTGATGGTCAAAATTCCAAAACTTGGTCCAAGAAAGATCCCCACGATGGAAGGAGTATTAAGCTAAACTGTATGAGTATTCTTTCATTATTACCTAAAGTAAGATCCGCACGAGCTCAGTGCTTCCATAGCGTGCAGCTTCAAGAAAGCATTGGTTCACATTGTCTGCACCACCCTCTACCAACAACTCTAATAGCCCTTGTATTGCAGCTGCCGGTATTCCTGATGCCCATCCTTGGTCAAAGGTGGTTGAGAAGAGTGTGAGAGGGAAGCATGCAGCATCAAATGCCTCTGTAAAATCCTTCCCAGTAAGCTCATTATCAGCAAGATCCAGAAATGTCTTGAAAGCAGACAACTGAAGCTGAACCTCGGTGACAGTGTCGTGGTTTCCTTTGCCCTTGTTCTCTCGCACACGTGAATGTAGCCCAATGCACTTTAGAGCCCATTCTGTAAACTTGTGCACCTTTGCACTAGCTTCTGCCTTCAATACCTCATCGCCTTGGGATTCTTGAAGTCGTTCATCCAATCTGAAACATAGAACAAGTATTCACAGTTGCTCAAACATGTAAGGTGTAAATTCAAGTGGAATTATTGAATTCAACAAGTCTCCTGTAATTCTAAAGCATGGTATCATTGTGAACATGTAACCATTGAAGGTGCTTCCGACAAACTTACTTTTGACCCATGAAGCTCACAGCATCAGCAAGGCTAGTCGACCGTGCCCTGCATGCTGATACACACGATGCGAGGAACGACGTCCGGAGCGCAGCACGTGTGAAATCCTTCGCGCCCTCGGACGCAATCCTCTTGATCAACCCCACAACAGCATACAGCTCGTCCCTGTCGCTCAAGAACCAAATTGCATCCACTGCCACGCACAGCACATCGTTGAGCCTCACTCTCCCAGCCCCTCAGCACTCTCCCAGTCTTGTGTATCAGCCTTCCCTACCAGCCCCTCAGCACTCTCCCAGTCTTGTGAGCTCTCACCGCGTGCTGGAACAATCGGCAAAGCTCAACGCGGTCTTGCCTCGAGAGCTTCCTCTCCTGCTGTCTCTCACTCTCTTTGTCGCCGTTCCCAAGCTCCAAATCCAGCTCCTCCCCAAAGTCGGAGCTCACCGATCCCGACTTGTTGCCCACACAACCCTTGGAGTTCTTGGAATCTTTGGGTTCGGGTTGCAAGGGTGAAAGCAATCGGTACTCGTAATCTAAGAAGAGGAGGGGTGAATTAGGCAATCTAAAATCTTAACATATGGCTCATGCTAATTTGCACAAAACATAAACTAGATCATGCTATCTAGATGTGATTTTTTCTGGTGTAAATACTCCCATCCCAAAAAATTTTGCAACCTATAGTCAATCCTAGCAAGATACTACACTAAGAATGTAAAAGCACACAAATTACAAGTATAAAATGTGGAAGCTTAAAGGAATGGGATGAGGGGAAGCAAATTCTCGACACGATGATTTATCCCGTAGTACCTGTAGACATAAGGCCACCCCTAGTCCACGTTGTTGAAGTATTCACTAAGAGTATTGCTTCCCGGTCATCAAGTCTCTTCTGCGCTCTTGTTGACTAGCCACTAAGGCATAGCCACCAAAGCCCTTGCCAAGTCACCCGGTCATCTTGATGACACTTTCCACTAAGGAACTTCTCCACGAAGAATGGAGTCTCCACGTCCCATGCACAAAGCCACCAAAGCTCTAAGAGGCCGGCACACCGAGATAGAATGGTGGTTCACTCAAGAACCAGCACACAAGGCAACTACACATTGCTCTCTCACTCAGACTTGAGCTAGCCTAGTGCTCTCACTCACAAAGCTTGTGCTAAACCTATAAATGTGATCAGTAAGCTCTTGGATGGCTAGGAGAACTTCTTCAGTATATAGGTAGCTTCTCACAAACTCCAGCAACCTCAAATGACCCGGGGGATGGCTTATATAGTCTAGGAACTTAGATATAGCCGTTACCTGTCATTTCCTAAAAAAGCTTAAAGCGTAGGTTAAACCGGTCACGACCGTTGGTTTAACCGGTCACACTAAACTTGCATAGTAGCCGTTAGACCCTGACAGCCTTCTTTTCGTGAGCGTGGTTGCAATGCTAAATGCAACAACACTAGCGTAGGTTAAACCGGTCACTATCTTTTCTTGAGCGTAGTTGCAATGTTGAATGCAACGATACTAGCGTAGGTTAAACTGGTCACCACCGTAGATTTAGCTAGTCACACTAAGGTTGTATAGTAGCCATTAGAAACCTTCTGTGATATAAACGACCATTGCACCAATGTTTATTTTTGCACTGTCGGTTTAACCGGTGCTATTGTTATTTTCTTCTTTGACCGTAGTTGTATCACCAATGCAATGATCAGTTCTTTTTTGAGACCGTAGGTTTAACCGCCCATTTCTTGTTGAACTCATCCAGTTCACCGTTTGTTGGAGTTCTTTCTTTGTTTCCTGCTTTGCTTGGGCTTTTACTTCATGCATGAGACCTAATTACTTTCACTTGAAATTTTATTAGTTCCACTCAATCACTAAAATTATAATTATAGTTTAATGGAACCATATTTCTTACAAACGGACTCTTGTTGGAGCTGCCATTACTGGCACCATCAACCGTGGCGCCTTGCTCGGCAACGGCTGGCTCATCCACGTCCACCTCTGAAGACGCTAGTGGCTCCTCCCGCCTCGGATTCTTGCTCTGAACCTCCTTGTCCTTGGATCCAATCTTCTTGCAACGGAGGAGCCACCCACTAGGCTTCCAAATCTCCATTTTTCTCTTTTGCGGTTTCACGGGAAAAATTACCTGCAAAAAAATGGATCTACTTGCGGGTTCGCGGGCAAGCCCGCACGCATCCCTACCAGCCAGCAACAAAGCCACTCCGTCTACAATTGCATGGATTTGAACCCAACCGTACTGTGTATGAATTCCTTTCCAATTCCGATTTGGGGTTCAATTTTGATTTAATCCAAAGAGTTCGCCAGCATTCATCAACCTTGCTCTGGGACTAATTTTTGAGGCAATAATGCTCGTGATCTTCCGCTGCTGCAGCTTGTTAGCTTTCTTATGTTTGTTTCATTTATTTTTTTTCTTTTTGACTCAGTTGAATGAACCATCGCATAGTAGTAACCAAACAAACATTTATACAAGGAAATTAATTACAAGGGTTTTTTTTCGCACTACCAAGTACACCTAGAAACTGTTTACAGATGAAAAAAATACTAATCTTCCAAATAGGGTCTGACGATTTTTCCGCCCATTCTCATCCGTTTTCGTCCAATAGTCCTCGCAGCTGCAACAAGGACAAGCCAAAAAAATCGCTACAACGAGTTCAACGGAACAGGCCCAATTAAAGACAAGATATGCAACAGTCCTGACGGCTACCCCATGCAGGCGATTATTCTTGTTGGATGGATGGAGAGAGTAAAGCCAAGGAATCTGCAAGTTCTCAAGTTGCACAAGGTCATTCATAGTTTTTCTCCTGGAACAAAACTTGCCTGTCACTCAATCACCTACGGTCAGTTTCTCCTCTGCTCCAAGACAGGAGGAACCTTCTTCCGACCACGTAGGAGTGCACCACTTCATCTTGTCACTCTGTCATTTTATTTCCACTTGACTTCCAACTTCCAAGTCCATATATGATCAGCTAGCTATCTTCCCCAAATTAAAGACAGCACAGCAACCACAGAAAATAAATAAAGATCAGCAAGGAAAATGGAGAGCTCGAGCTCGGCAACGACCACCACGGCGACCCCCTGCTCCGGCCAACAGCGTGGCGGCAGCGCCCACGTCCTGCTGGTGCCGTTGCCGGCGCAGGGCCACATGAACCCGATGCTCCAGTTCGGTCGCCGCCTGGCCTACCACGGCCTCCGTCCCACGCTGGTCACCACCCGGTACGTGCTGTCCACTTCCCCGACCGCCGGCGAGCCCTTCCCAGTAGCCGCCATCTCCGACGGCTTCGACGAGGGCGGCATGGCCGGCACCGACCCCGTGGAGTACTGCCGCCGGCTGGAGGCGGTGGGGTCGGAGACGCTGGCGCGGGTCATCGACGCCGAGGCGCGGGCGGGGCGCCCCGCCGCCGTGGTGGTGTACGACCCGCACATGGCGTGGGCGCGCCGCGTGGCGGGCGCCGCCGGCGTCCCGACCGCGGCGTTCCTGTCGCAGGCGTGCGCCGTGGACCTCGTCTACGGGGAGGTGTGGGCGGGTCGGGCGCCGCTGCCGATGGCGGACGGGAGCGCGCTGCGGCGGCGCGGGGTGATCAGCGTGGACCTCGGAGCGGAGGACCTGCCGCCGTTCGTGGTGGCGCCGGAGCTCTACCCCCAGTACCTCAAGGTTTCGATCCGGCAGTTCGAGGGCATCGAGCACGCCGCCGACGTGTTCATCAACTCATTCCGAGACCTGGAGCCACAGGAGGCAGAGTACATGGAGGCGACATGGCGGGCGAAGACGATCGGCCCAACCTTGCCGTCGTTCTACCTCGGCGACGGCCGCCTGCCGTCCAACAAGACCTATGGTGTCAGCTTCTTTAGCAGCAGTGCACCATCAATGGAATGGCTGGATAAGCAGCCCCCTTGCTCTGTTGTCCTTGCTTCTTACGGGACAGTGTACAGCCTGGACGCCGGGCAGCTGGCTGAGCTTGGCAATGGACTCTGCAATTCCGGCAGGCCTTTCCTCTGGGTCGTGAGATCCAACGAGGCGCAAAAGTTGCCCGGTGATCTTCGCGACAAGTGCAAGGAGAAGGGCCTCATCGTGTCCTGGTGCCCCCAGCTTCAAGTCTTGGCACATAAGGCCACAGGTACGGAATATGCATGACAACTTTTCCAGTACCCTCAAATGAATGTGGATCTTTTATTTATTTAACTCCGTTTAACGGTCTAGATTGATCTAATTAATGATACTACTTTTTCCCACTAGTATCATGGTATCATTTGAATGTATCGATCATTAGTGGTAAACATCCTGCTTCAAACATCATGTAGGATGTTTCTTGACGCACTGCGGATGGAACTCTACAACGGAGGCGATTGTCGCAGGTGTACCAGTGGTGGCAATGCCGCAATCTGCAGACCAGATGACCATAGCAAAATACGTGGAGAGTGCATGGGGAATTGGTGTGCGGATCCGTTTGGATGACAAGGGCGGCCTGTCAAGGGAGGAGGTGGAGAGGTGCATCAGAGAGGTGATGGATGGTGAGAGGAAGGGGGAGTACAGGCGGAATGTGGAGGAATGGATGGAGAAGGCCAAGGCGGCTATGCAGGAAGGAGGGAGTTCAGACAAGAACATTGCTGAGTTTGCAGCCAAATATTTATCAACCTAGAGTTATGATTACATGCTTTATTTTTGGCTGTTGGTGCTGATCGTCAATTTTGTAATATGGAGCCTGATTGGTTTGATTCCAAAATTTGCCTTGCCAAAACTAGGCAGGCCAAAATATTGGTAAAAAGTTTTTGCCAAAATCTTGGCAAGTACTTTGTGAGGTGGACTACTTTTTTAGATTCCAACCAAATGAGTGTCAAAATTTATTGTTGCCAAAATTTTAGCAAGGTAAGTTTTGGAACCAAACCAATCAGCCTCATATTCTCTTCGTTGTCTTGATCTGGAATTTATATTTTCTCTGGACATGTGACAGCACAACAAGAATAAACTAGCATCATAACATCCGCAAGCATCAAGTGCATCATGGTTGCACCAACATTCCAACGTTTATTTGTATTTGAGTTTAAATTCATATTGAAGAATTTCATTCTGGTGAATGTGTATCAAGAGATTTCATGGAATCTGTTAATTCAGCTTGTCTTGCACTCGACGCTGCAAGGACTTCAACGGACAAATGATCAGATTGTATGTCTGTTTGGGAGCAGTGCTGTACGGAGCACGTCTGCTCGTTGGTTTTCTTTTCAGGTTGGGCATTGTTGTGGGCGCACACTCTTGAGATCTGCTGCCTTGTGCTACTTGAGTGCCCATCAGGAAGATGGCCGCGGAGAATCAGATATCTGCTTCCTTGTGCCAAGTAAAGTTCGATTTCAGATTTTGTAGCAGAAACAGCGGCGACTGAGAATAACAAATTGATACGGATATGGCACTAAAGAACAATGAACATTGGCAGAATTTTAAACCACACAAATAGATTGTTAGTGCCTCAAATCACTTATATTGGACAGCATAAATCAATTAAAATAGCACTTGAAGTAACCACATGCAAGCAACTGATAGAAAATAACAAAACAAGTAACAGCAACAAGGACATTCTTGATGCTAATGAAATGGAATAAGCAACCAGTAATCAACTCCTCAGACAACCTAGGTTTAACGGTGCAGCAGCTAGCTGTCGCTTGTGCTGCAAATATGAAAACCATCACCTGAAGGATTCATAATTGGGCCAACAAAATAATCGGCCCAATAATTTATTTTGACCCAAGTGCTAAGACCCAGCATCTGTGCATATGGTAGATTTGCATTTGTGCATACTGTAGCACTATCAGCAAGTGATTTTCCCCCCTCGTATGTTTTTCTCTTTTTCTTCCCTTCTTTTTTTTTCTTTGTCTTTCGTTTTCTTCACTCTGACTTTCTCTTGTTCTTTTATATTTTTTTCTTCTTATATTTATTTCTGTTTTTCTTTTCTTCTTTTTCCTATTTATTTCCTTCTATTTTTTCTTTTTTCCTTTTCTTCCATCTTTCCTATTTTTCCCTTTTTTTATTTTTAACTAGTTTCACTTCTTTTTCATAGTTTGTATCATCTGTATTTATTTCTATATGAACTATTTATTCGCAATGAAGAATGATTCGTAGTCAGTGTATACAGATTTTTTACCATTATAGATTCATAATAATTATTTTTGTAACATTGTAGAGTTATCCTACCTTATCTTCTCTATATTTTATTATTTATTTATTTCCTTCTCCGTGCATGCAAGAGGTTGTTCCTTACCTTCTCATTATTTTATTATTTATTTATTTCCTTCCACACGCATGCAAGGCACTGCCTACCTTCGCTTTATTTTATTATTTATTAAGTTTCTTCTTATTTTTCTTTTCTTCTTATTTCTAATGCTCCGGTAATTTTTTTCACTAGTATATAATCTATCTTCCTTTTCTTCTTGTTAATTCTTATTTTATTATCTATTTTCTTTATTTTTCTAGATGTACAAATAATTCATGTATTTTCTAATATGATTTTTGCATTTTTTTATCTAATATTTTCCTTTTATTCTTTAATTTTTATTCCGCTCTTTTTACCTATTCGTTATGTACCTATCCTTTTTTATCTTTTTTATATTTTTCTATTACTCCTTGTCGTTCAATCTATCCATTAGTTATTTTTATAGATATTAATATTTTGTTCTTTGTTCATAATATAATTGTTTTAGATATAAAATTTATTTGTTCGCTCTGTAGATTAAATTATCGGCAATGTTGACTCATTTGTTCGCCATATTTATTTCTATTATTTAGTCTATACAATCAAATGTTCATGATGTTAAAAAATTTTGTTCGTTATATATCATTATTTTTTCATTATGTTTAATTTTTTGTTCATGAAAATAATTGCTTGTTCGTGTCAGTTAAAATATTTATTCCGAGTAGCCAAAACTAATAATTTAGTATTTGAAATATATTTTTAAAAAATATCGTGCAAATATAGGCAAATGGGGTCTTGTTTTGAAGATCTTGACATAAGAAAGATAATTGTCGTTGTCAAGATTGGTGATCAAGACTTAGACTAGTAAATTTCTTTTATGCGCGTATGGCTTCGGATGGTTGCGCGGGTAACACGGGGTTTAGACTGGTTCGGGTTTGAAGAAGCCCTACGTCCAGTATGGGGAGCTGCTCGTGTTGCCCACGTGGGTTCTGTAGTAGGGGTTACAGAAGGGCGAGAGAGGGAACCGGTCCCAAGTCTCTAAGGAGTGCACAGAAGCTCTAATGGTGGGGGCAAGTTCTCCTTCCCGGGGAAGAAGAAGCCCGTGTGAGGAAGTGTGAGTGTGAGCGTGTGAGAGTCTACCAATTCCCTCCGTCTCTTAGGTCCTGGCCTCCCCTTTATAGTTCCAGAGGAGCCACCAGGTTACATGCGAGACGTGCGAGGGGAAAGAGAGAGAGAGAGAGAGAGAGAGAGCGGGGTCCGAGGGAAAGATTCGGTTTCCCCGGGCGCCACGGCCGGCTTCGTCGGGCAGCTTCCTCCGATCTTGTCGCCGTCCTCCTTGGGGACCGGTGACGGCGAGCGTGCGTGATGATGGCTGTGGCCTCCGTCCCGTCAGGGCTGACGGCTGCCACGACTGTCCCTGTTACGCTGCAGGCGGCCTGAGCGGCGAGGGCGTCCCGTCCCTATCGCCGGATTCGCGGGGCGCGAGGACTGGTAGGTGGAGCGAGGACGATCAGGCGTGCTCCTGTGCCAGGCGACGCGGGTCATGATGGCCTGACAGCGAATCAGAGAGGACTGAGCCGCTGTACCGTGCGCGGCGCGGTCGTGGGCGGGTAGGTGTGACGGGTCACGTCAGCGGCGTGGACGCCTTTCTGCATGCCCGAGCCGTGGAGCATTTATGGCAAAGCTACGCCCGAGGCTGGTTCCCGTCCGGCGGGCCCACGCAAGTCCGACCCTATACCCCTGGGTCGGGCGAGGCGGACCCTTGTGGCAAGGGGTCGGGCGAGGCGGACCCTTGTGGCAAGGGGTCGGGCAAGGCGGACCCTCGTGGTGAGGGGTCAGGCGAGGCGGACCCTCGTGGCGAGGGGTCGGGCGAAGCGGAGCCCGCCTGCCGGGGGATCGGGAGCGTCCGACTCCGAAGGACGGGGTCGGGCGAAGCGGAGCGTCCCCCTCCTGTGTTGGGCCGACGATGGTCGCTGTTGCTGCGGGTCGGTCCGGGCCTCCATGATCGCTGCCATGATAGTCATTAGACGATGGTTTATTTTTTCCCCTGACAGTAGCCCCCGAGCCTGTGGTGGAGCAGGGACGCTCCTCCAGAGGCTGTTATCGTTGTTCCTCGGGAACTCTTGCTCGCCGCGCAGGCTGTATGGTGATTGTCTCGACATGAGGGAAACCTTGCCGTTCCGAGGAACTCCCTCCATCTGGAGGACTCATGTTGTGACCATCCGTGTGGTCATTGGTTGCGAATCTAGCCCCCGAGCCCCCGCGCGTTGCAGGAGACCGATCGGGAGGCTAGGTCGACTTTTGTACGTTACCCCTCAAGCGTCTGTTCGCTGGGATGGAGGGGGTGAGCCGTGCCACGTTATCCTCGTTGGACGAACCGTGGTGCTCGTTGAGCTGCAATCGGGTAAATTCGAGTGGGGTACCGGTCCCCGTTCGGGGGGGTCCGGCCTGGGCCAAGCTGGTGGCGTACCCTAGATTCCGGTCGGCCAGTTCATATAGTTCCCGAGCCCGTTCGATTGGACCCGGTGGCTCGTTGCCTTTCGTCGGGGAAAAACCATGAACTTTAATGTCGGCCGGACTCGAATGTGAGGTCGGGACGCCCTGGGCAGTCGGGTGCCCGGGTGATGGCCGCTAGCGGACCCGTCCCTTCTCACCCCTCGCTCAGGGTCATCCTGGGGCGGCTGTCGAACCCACGGTGGGCCAGCCTTCGAACCCCTGGATCGTAACGGGCTGTAGGGACGTTTTCAGTCCCGTATCCCTTCTTACCTTTCCGTCGAGCCTTGGGCTGAGTGTGGAGGAGATCGTGCGCGCGTACTTCTCGAAAGACGAAGTGGCGGTAGGTGCCGACCCACCAAACTAGGGGGAGTAGACGTTTCCTGCAGAGTCGTGCGCACATCTTCCGAAAAAGGAGGAGAACGGGCGTGATGAGGTGTACCTGACGCCGCATTAACTGCGACGGGCGCGTCCGTTCCGCTTCCCACGTGTCGCTCTATAAGATGGGGGGCCGCCTCGCCGGTTCCGCCCTCACCTTGTCTCGAGTCTTTCGCCTTCCTCTTTGCCTTTCGGTTTGCTGCGCTGGCCGTTCGCCTTCTTCTTCCCCAGCGCTCCAGCCTTCTTCTCCTCCCACCGTCATCGCGCAATGGCGACCTGGGAGCGCTCCAGCTTCGGGACCTCGCGTGCTGAGTGGGACGAGTGGAGATTTCCCGGGTCGGAAGAGGCGCCGGCTCCGCCCAACGGCTACGTCGTCTCGTTCGCCCATTTCCACGAGAGGGGGTTCGCGACACCGCCGAGCCTCTTCCTCCGCGGGCTGCTGCATCACTACGGGCTCGAGTTGCAGCACCTCAACCCCAACGGGATCCAGCACATCGCGGCATTCGTCGCGCTGTGCGAAGGATTCCTGGGCATCGAGCCCAATTTCTCGCTGTGGAAATATTTCTTCACAGTGAGCCTGTACCAGAGGGTCGAGAAGCGAGGCGGCCAGCAGCAGATGACCCCGGTGGCTATTGGGTGCGCCGGGATCCACCTTCGCCAGTCCCGCGCCAGGGAATACATGGCGATGAAGACCGCAGCGTCCCACAAGGGGTGGCATCAGCAGTGGTTCTACATGAAGAACTACTCTGAATCCCCCTTGCCGGAGTTCACCGGCCGCGTCTTTGAGGCGGCGCCGGAGGTGTGGGCGTACGGCCCAATGGAGAAGGAGAAGAAGCGGATCTCCAGCCTCCTCCGCGCCATCGAGTACCTGAAGGCGAAGGGGCTCACCGGGGCCAGAGTTATCAGGGCGTACCACTCTCGGAGGGTGGCGCCGCTGAGGCTTCGGACCCGCTCGCTCGCCGGGATGGTTCCTGACGCACCAAGCGAAGGCACCGTCCTTGCGACGGGCGCGCTCCCAGCCTCCGAGATTCATCAGCGCATCCGGGAGGCGCTGGAAGACAAGGATGTCGTCTTCCCGGTGCCCGGCCACCCTCCGATGCGGCCGGATAGGGGCTTCGTCGATCTGGTAAGCATTTCGTGCGCCCGTTACCTCTCCTTGCGCCTCTCGGTTCGTCATTCTGACGCAGAGTCTTTGTGCTTGCAGGGCCAGCTGACGAATGTTGTCGGCGCGCGCCCGCCCATTCCTGAGGACGCCGAGCAGCGGCTGCGGAACCGCCTCTTCACCGAGAAACAGAAGAGGCGCAAGGACGAGAAGAAGGCGAAGAAGCAGAAAAGGCTCGTCAAGGAGTTCCAGCGGCGGCAGAGAGGTCCGGTCCTATCGGATGACGACGATGATGATGACGACGACGATGACGATGATGATGAGGAGGAGGAGGAGGAAGAGGAGGAGCGCGTCCCGGCCCCTCAGCCGGGCGCGCTAGTTATCCGGGAGCAGCGCTCCCAGGCGGCCGCGGGGAGCGGATCAAGCGGCCCGCCCGCCCGAGGCCCGACTCCTCAGGGCCCCGAGGCCGCGCCCCAAGGGTCGGCGCGGGGTGCGCCCCAGGAGTCGGGGGGGCCGACCCCCGCCCCTCTGCCCCTGACCCGGGAGCAGAGGAGCAGCGGCAAGCGGCCGTTGCCAGATGCCCCGGGGTCGGCCTCGGGCTCAGGGGCGAAGCGCGCCCGCCATCCTAGCGCCCACAGAGTGTTAGGGGAAAAGTCCTCGTCCGCCTGTTTCCTTTCCCTGCATCAAGTTGCTTTTGTTGATGTCGTTTGTCGTCTTGCAGCGTCCCTTCCCAAACCCGTGCTCCGCCGGTGGCGCCGAAGAAAATGCCGCGGACGCCGTCCACCTCTGCAGGGCGGACCGCGGCCCTACCGGTGGCGAGAGGCGACGCCAGCGGGGAGACCGCGGAGGTTGCCGTCGAGGTGACTCCCACGACGGCAGACCCCGCGGGACGGGGGATTGCCCCCGAGGGCCCTTGGATCGAGGAGGTAATAAACCTCGATGACGAGGCGGAGGAGGAGTGCGCTGCTCCGGCGGTGGCGACGGGGACGGAGGAGTCCGCCCCTGCGGCTGCGACAGGCACGGCGGCGGTGGAGAAGGCGAGGACGCTCGCCCCGACGGTCGCAGCGGAGGCATCGAGGATGGCGCCGCAAGTATCCGCCCAGGACGCCGCGGCTGGGGCGACGGTGGCTGGAGAGACGGAGGTGCCTGCCCCGGCGGCCGTAGCGGGGGAGGGGACGCTCACCCTGGTGGTTGCGGCGGAGACCGCGGCGGCGGCGGGCGAGGCGGGACGCGCGCTGGCGCTGACGGGGACCACGGCGACCCCGGCAGGGACGGTGGCGCACACGACGGAGCCGCCGTCGAGGCCAGCGGCACCCGTGGTGGCCGTGCCTGCCCTTGCGGCGATGCCGGTTACCGCGGAGCGGGGGCCTCTGCCCACGCTGGGCGACGCCGAGGAGCGGGAGATGTGGCGGGCAGTGCAGGGTGCACTCGACAGCGCCCGTGCTGCCATTTCTTCCTTGGCGGGGGAGTTGGACGGCGTCATTGCTCCCGCTGGTCAGGTACGCCATTCCTCGCGGTGACCATTCTCTTCTCCGCCGTTCTATCGCTAACTGTGGGTCATTTTGCAGGCCCTCCAGGAGTGCAGCCGGGGGAAATCTGATCTCCTTCGGCTCGGGCAGGAGCGCCTCTCCGCAGAGGAGCAGCGGTCCAAGGAGCTGGCCACGCAGGTTGCTGCCGCCCAGCAGGTCATCGATGACCTGCGGAGGCGCGAGCAGGCGGCGTGGGATGGTCTCTAGACCGCCGTCGAGAAGGCCCGCTCTGCTCGCGTGGACCTCCAGGCCGTTGTCGACAAGGCCCAGCTTGATGCCGCGGAGCTCCTTCGGGTGAAGAAGGACCATGAGACGGTGAAGAAGGAGCATGAGACGGTGAAGAAGGAGCATGAGGCCCTTCAGAAGACCGTCGAGCGCATCCGCCAGGAGCGGCAGCAGGCCTGGCAGGACCGAGACCTTGAGGCGACCCGAAGGGTCGAGGCCGAGAAGATGGTGGCCGACCTCGGGACGGAGGTTGGTCAGCTTCAGACCGCTGCGACCGCGCTGAAGGAGCAGTCCGAGGGTGAGGTTCCTCCCATCCTTCTTCCTTCGTGGTGTTGGGGTGGTCTCTGATCCGGCATGTTTTCCCGGACAGGTCTTGCGGGTGAAGTTGACCAGCTGAAGGGGGCCCTTGATGCGGAGCGTGTCGAGCACGACAGCCTGCGGGACGCGGTCCGCGTCATCTGCAACGGCCTCGGCGTGGTCCAGGGGGAAGGGACGAGCTCGCTGGCGGCTCGTGCCCTCGGGGTGTACCAGCGGACTCGCGAGATCGCTCGTGAGGCGCTTCGCGTTGGCGTGAGGCGGGCTTTCGGGGTCTTCGGGTCCCATTACACTAGCCTCGATTTTGCCTTGATGAGCGAAGGGTACGCCCCCGGGTACACTAAGGCTGAGCTGGACGAGATCGATGCGTCGGTGCTCGGCCCGGCGGATGCCTTGGCGACGCAGCTTGAGGAGGAGGCCGTCCCGCCGGAGGAACCCTGAACAGGCTAGCTAGGTCGGGTTCAGATGCCCCGCCATGTAAATATGTTAGTTGATTTCGAACTTGCTTTTGTAATGGCTGCAGGGGCCGTTTTTTGCAATTTATCAACGTTCACTTCCGATCCCCTTCCTTGTCCTTTTGGGTCTGGAAAGTTTAGAGTACGGGTCGGATGCGTCAGTAAGCGCTGATGGGCGATAGTACCGTAGTCGCTGGGGCGTGGGCTTTCTCGCAGTCCGATCAGTCTTGCCTGGGCATCGTTTGCGCACTCTCCCCTTTTCATGCCCAAACGTTTAGGGAGGGGGGGGGGCGGCTCAGAGAAAAGTTGTTTTGGGAGGACCTCGGGTGACTTGGGCCATAGCCCCTGATAGCCCCCGAGGGATATGCGACCCTGACGTGACGAGACTCAAAAAAGGTCAACTCAAAACTGCTTTTCTCCACGGACTAGAAAATTGCAAGGATGCGTGTGTTTAAACTTGGAAACAGAATTTAAGGGTAGAAGCGTCTTAGCTGTTCTATGTTCCAAGCGTTGCTGAAGATCCACCCATCGGGGGTCGCCAGTTTGTACGTGCCTGGCCGCAGTACTTGGGCGATGACAAAAGGACCTTCCCACGGAGGGGTCAGCTTGTGCCGACCCCTGTTGTCCTGGACAAGGCGGAGCACCAGGTCCCCGACGTTGAAGGCTCGGCCTTGCACCTTGGGACTGTGGTGTCATCGTAGGGCCTGCTGGTATTTGGCTGAGTGTAGCAGGGCCACATCGCGTGCTTCATCGAGTTGGTCTTGTGCGTCCTCGAGCGACGCCTGGTTTCCCTGCTCGTCATACGCCTTGACCCTCGGCGATCCGTACTCTAGGTCGGTGGGGAGGATTGCCTCAGACCCGTAGACCATGAAGAACGGGGTGAAGCCAGTTGCCCTGCTGGGGGTCGTCCTTAAGCTCCATAGGACCGCGGGGAGCTCCGCGAGCCACCGGCCGCCGAACTTCTTGAGGCGGTCGAAGATCCGTGGTTTGAGACCCTGGAGTATCATGCCGTTGGCTCGTTCAACCTGCCCATTCGTGCGGGGGTGCGCCACGGCCCACCAGTCCACTCGGATGTGGTAGTCGTCGCAGAACCGGAGGAACTTCTTCCCGGTAAACTGCGTGTCGTTGTCCATGATGATGGAGTTGGGGACCCCAAAGCGATGAATGATGTCGGTGAAGAATCACGCCGCCTGTTCAGATGTGATCTGCGCAATGGGTCGTGCCTCGATCCACTTAGAGAACTTGTCGATGGCGACAAGCAAGTGGGTGAAGCCCCCGGGCGCTTTCTTGAAGGGCCCGACGAGGTCCAGTCCCCAGACCGCAAAGGGCCATGTGATCGGGATAGTCTGGAGCGCTTGTGCGGGCATGTGAGTTTGGCGCGCGAGAAATTGGCACCCTTCACAGGTGCGGACCACATGGGTGGCATCGGCGACCGCCGTTGGCCAGTAGAAACCCTACCGGAAGGCGTTCCCGACGAGGGTTCTTGGGGCGGCGTGGTGGCCGCAGGCCCCTGCGTGGATGTCGTGAATCAGCGCCCTTCCTTGCTCGATCGGGATGCATCGTTGGAGGATGCCGGTGTGGCTCCGCTTGTAGAGCTCCTGGTTGATGATGACGAATGTCTTGGCGCGGCGCGCGATCCTTCGCGCCTCCGTCTTGTCCTTCGGGAGCGTCTCGCGGACGAGGTAGTCAAGGTACGGAGTTCTCCAGTCAGGCGGGGGGTCGGGCCCCGTGGCTGGATCTGTGTCAATCTCCATGACCTCAGGGTCGGAGGGGTCGACCTCCAAGCTTGGGTCGGATGGAGCACGGGCTACGTCTGGGTCGGCGCCCGGGCCCAGGACAGGTGGCGCGTCGCCGACCTTTCCTGGTTCCTGACAACGGACCGAGGGCTCGAACTGATCGCTGATGAAGACGCCATCGAGAACGGGCTTTCGGCCGGATGCTGCCTTTGCCAGTTCGTCGGCTGCCTCGCTAAAATGCCTTGCGATGTGGTTGAGCTCTAGCCCATCGAACTTGTCCTCGAGCTTGTGGACCTCGTTGCAGTAGGCTGCCATCTTGGGGTCGTGGCAGCTCTATTCCTTCATGACTTGCTCGACGACTAGCTGGGAGTCGCCTCGGATGTCCAGCCGTCGGATGCCTAGCTCGATGGCGATGCGGAGCCCGTTGAGGAGAGCCTCATACTCGGCGACGTTATTAGACGTGGAGAAATGGAGGCGGATCATGTACCGCATGCGGACGCCGAGAGGAGAGATGAAGACTAGGCCTGCTCCGGCGCGAGCCTTCATCAGCGACCCGTCGAAGTGCATCGTCCAGTACTCCTGTTTCTCCGGTGCTGATGGCGTCTGTATCTCTGTCCACTCTGCCATGAAATCAGCGAGTACCTGGGACTTGATGGCGGTGCGGGGGGCATAGGTGATGCCCTGGTCCATGAGCTCGAGTGCCCACTTCGCGACCCGGCCTGTGGCGTCCTGGTTCCGGACCACCTCGCCGAGGGGAAAAGACGAGACGACTGTCACCGGATGCGAGGTGAAGTAATGGCGCAGCTTCCTCTTCGTGATGAGGACGGCGTAGATGAGCTTCTGGATCTGCGGATATCGCGTCTTGGACTTGGACAAGACTTCGCTGACGAAGTAGACTGGGCGTTGTACCTTGAGGGTGTGTCCCTCCTCCTCTCGCTCTACCACCCGGGCCGCGCTGACCACCTGGGTGGTTGCCGCAATGTAGAGCAGAAGGGGTTCCCCGTCGGCGGGTGGTACCAGGACCGGGGCTTTTGTCAGGAGTTCCTTGAGCCGATCAAGTGCCTTCTGGGCCTCAGTGGTCCACTCGAAATGGTCAGTCTTCTTCAGGAGCCGGTAAAGGGGGAGCCCTCGCTCGCCGAGGCGCGAGATGAAGCGACTCAGGGCCGCCAGGCATCCCGTGATACGTTGGACCCCTTTTATGTTTCGGATTGGCCCCATATTGTTGATGGCCGCTATCTTCTCTGGGTTAGCTTCGATGCCACGCACGGAGACGATGAAACCTAGCAGCATTCCCCTTGGAACCCCAAAAACGCATTTCTCAGGGTTGAGCTTGATGCGCTTGTCTCTCAGCCTCTCGAATGCGAGTTCGAGGTCGGGGATGAGCTGGTCACCCTTCTTGGACTTGACTACGATGTCGTCGACATAAGCCTCAACGGTTTGCCCGATGAGGTCCCCAAAACACTTGAGCATACATCGCTGGAATGTAGCCCCCGCGTTTTTGATGCCGAACGGCATCTTGACGTAGCAAAAGGGGCCGAATGGGGTGATGAAAGAGGTCGCGAGCTAGTCGGACTCTTTCATCGCGATCTGATGATAGCCGGAATACGCGTCGAGGAAGCGGAGGGTCTCACACCCGGCGGTCGAGTCGACTATCTAGTCAATGCGCGGCAAAGGAAACGGATCCTTTGGGCACGCCCTCTTGAGACCGGTGTAGTCAACGCACATTCGTCATTTCCCATTCTTTTTCCGTACAAGAACAGGATTAGCCAACCACTCGGGGTGGTACACTTCCTTGATGAACCCGGCCGCCAAAAGCTTCTGGAGCTCCTCGCCTATGGCCTTGCGCCTCTCCTCGTCGAAGCGGCGCAAACCTTGCTTTACTAGTTTGGAGCCGGCCTTGATGTTCAAGGAGTGCTCGGCAACTTCCCTCGGAATGCCGGGCATGTCCGAGGGTTTCCACGCGAAGACATCGATGTTCGCATGGAGGAAGTCGACGAGCGCGCTTTCCTATTTGGGGGATAGGCTAGCGCTGATTCGGACGGTCTGGCCGCCGGAATCGCTAGGGTTGAGGGGGATCTCCTTGACACCTTCAGTGGCCTCGAAGGAGGTGGGCGACTGCTGGGAGTCGGGCCGACCCTCGGCGCTCTCCGCGAGCTGGACCGCCGGCTCCTCCGTGACGTTGATGGCCGCGGCGTACTCGCAGCACTCAACATCACACTCGTACGCCTTCTGGAAGGACGTGCCGACGGTAATGACCCCGTTGGGCCCCGGCAGCTTGAGCTTGAGGTAGGTGTAGTTGGGGATGGCCATGAACTTTGCGTAGCTCGGCCGCCCCAGGATGGCGTGGTAGGTCCCACGGAAGCCCACCACCTCAAAGGTGAGGATCTCCTTCCTGTAGTTGGACGGAGTCCCGAAGGTAACGGGCAGGTCGATCTGCCCGAGAGGCATTGCCTGTTTCCCCGACACGATGCCGTGGAAAGGCGCCTTACTGGGGCGGAGGCGGGAGCGGTCGATCCCCATGGCGTCGAGGGTCTCGGCGTAGAGGATGTTGAGGCCGCTGCCTCTGTCCATGAGCACCTTGGTGAGGCGCGTCATGCCGATGATTGGGTCCACAACGAGGGGGTAGCGCCCTGGCTGCAGGACACGCCCCGGGTGGTCGGACCGGTCGAACGTGATGGCGGATCCCGACCAGTCGAGAAAGGTCGGCGTCGCAGGCTCCGCCGCGTAGACCTCACGGCGTTCCAGCTTCCGGCGGCGTCTGGAATCATAGGCCGCCGAGCCGCCGAAGATCACGAAGCAGCCGTCCACCTTGGGGAAGCCGTCTTCCTTCCCTCCGTCGTCCTTCCTTTCCTCGTTGGGTTTCCGCCTACGGTCGCCCTTCACAGGGTTGCCTGCAAAGTACCTCCTCATGAGGTTGCAATCCTTGTAGGCGTGCTTCGCGGGGAACTCGTGGTTCAGGCACGGTCCCTTGAGTAGTTTGTCGAAAAAGCCGGGGGTGCCCTCCAGGGGCGGCTGACCCCGCTTGCGCTCAGCAGACGCCACGAAGGGTGCCTCGCGTCGCTGCTTGTTCTTCTTCTTCTGTGGACGGTTGGAGGTGCCCTCGTCGACGTCCTCCTTCCGCTTCGCCTCACCCTTGGAGCGATTGAAGATTGCTCCGACGGCCTCCTCGCCCGAGGCGAAGCTGGTGGCGATGTTAAGGAGGTCCTCCGTGGTCCGCGGGCCTCGGCGCCCGAGCTCGTGGATGAGGGGTCGGCAGGAAGTTCCCGCCAGGAACGCCCCTATGACGTCGGCGTTTGCAACGTTGGAGAGCTCGGTGCGCTTCCTGGAGAAGCGTCGGATGTAATCTCGGAGGGACTCACCCGACTCCTGGCGGCAGCTCCGGAGATCCCAAGAATTGCCAGGGCGCATGTACGTGCCCTGGAAGTTTCCCACGAATATCTCCCTCAAGTCGTTCCAACTACGGATCCGTCCTGAGGGGATATCTTCTAGCCAGGCTCGCGCTGAGTCGGCTAGAAAAAGTGGGAGGTTGCGGATGATGAACAGGTCATCATCCGCCCCACCGGCCTGACATGCAAGCCGGTAGTCGTTGAGCCATAGCCTGGGGTTCGTTTCCCCAGAGTACTTGGCCATGTTGGTTGGTTGCCTGAAGTGTGGCGGGAATGGCGCGCCCAAGATGCGCGCAGAGAAGGCCCGGGGCCCCGCCGGGTCAGGGATGGGGCTACGGTCTTCTTCGCTGTCGTAGCGGCCGCCACGGTGGACGTGGTAGCCGCGGTCCACCCCCTCCTCCCTATCCACGCGGGAGCGCCTCCGCGCGTCCAGGGTGTCACGGGCGTCGCGGATGGGACGACGCGCCGGTGGATGGATAGGGCCCTACCTCCAGCGGGTGGCCGCGTCCGTCGAGCGGGCGCGGCCTGGTTCTCCCGGGGAGGAGGCTGTTGGACAGACTCTCCCCGCCTTTCGGAGGGCATGGTGGGGGCCACCCCGCTGACGTTTTGACCGCGTCGCCGGGACGCGGAGCTCTCCGCCTGCTGGACAGTGGCACATTCGAGCAGGTCGTGTACCTCTCGATGCGCCTAGCGTTCCTCTGGCGTCTCCGGCTCGGGGAGTCGTCGGAGCAGGACCGCCGCTGCAGCGATGTTTTGGCTGGCGCGGGCGAAGAGCTGGGGGCAATCCTCGTCAGCGCAGATGCGCTGCTGGACGTCGCGCGCTCGCTGTCGCGCCACGCCCTCGTTGCGGGGGCGCTCGCCGTCCTGGTGGGGCGCCACGCGCGCTTCTGTTTGTCGCGGTCGCACCGAGGCCCGGGCGAGAGCTCCCGTCGTGGCCGCGGCACGCGGAGGGGGAGTTCATTGCCTTCTCCCGGCGCCATCGCCGTTGGACCCCTCGGAGTGCGCGTCGGCCACGAAGCACTCACGCGAGGGGTGGTGGCTCCTGCTGCTGGAACCGGCGTCGGAGATCGTACTCCTCGCGCCCGCGAGCTCGTTGCTCGAAGGCGGCATGGCCATGGGTCGCGCCAGGGCATGATCGTAGGCTGTCACGGCGCTGCGCAGCCCGAAAAGCCGTTCCGCTGAAGGAGGCCCTCCGGCACGCGTCCGGCCACTCGCCACCACCCCGGCGGCGGAGCCAGAGGTGACGAAGCGAGTGGGTGAAGCGAGGAGAGGGATTAGGTCGATCCCCTCCCCAGTGGCGAGGAAGTCTAGGATCCCAAAGCGGACCAGGGAGCCCGGGGCAAAACTGACGTCGTGGCTGGCCATCTGAAGCCGGTGATGTGCGCGCAAAGGTCCCCTACCTGGCGCGCCAACTGTCCTTGTCAAGATTGGTGATCAAGACTTAGACTAGTAAATTTCTTTTATGCGCGTATGGCTCCGGATGGTTGCGCGGGTGACACAGGGTTTAGACTGGTTCGGGCATGAAGAAGCCCTACGTCCAGTATGGGTAGCTACTCGTGTTGCCCACACGGGTTCTGTAGTAGGGGTTACAGAAGGGCGAGAGAGGGAACCGGTCCCAAGTCTGTAAGGAGTGCACAGAAGCTCTAATGGTGGGAGCGAGTTCTCCTTCCCGGGGAAGAAGAAGCCCGTGTGAGGAAGTGTGAGTGTGAGCGTGTGAGAGTCTACCAATTCCCTCCGTCTCTTAGGTCCTATGTAACACCCAAATTATAGGAGCTAAAATTTCTAAAAGTATTTTCATAAAAAAAATCATAAATTAAGATTTTGCATGCATCTTTATTTCTTTCTTCTCCTATTCTTTCCTTCAGCCAGCCCAATCCTTCTTCTTTTCTTCTTCTTTATCGTTTCCCACGGCCGACCCAGTGGCCGATTTCCCTTCCCCGACCCTTGTTTTCACCGACAGCTGGGACCCACCTGTCGGCGCCTTCTTCTTCTTCTTCTTCTTCTCTCTTCTTTCCTTACCCAGAGTCCGGAACGACTCCGTGCTGTCGTTCGTATCCCGTTCTCTTTCTTTCTTCTTGTCCCGAGTCCTGATCGATTTCCGCAGCACCGCCTTCCTAATCCCGGCCGATCCACCCCTATAAAATCCTGCCAAAGCCCCGCTTTGCAACCCACGCCAAACTCAAATCTTTTCCTCTACACAACATTATCGCGCGCCGCTGGAAGTTGCACCTCGGAGGAACGCCGCCGACCCGTGTCGCCGATTCTCCGTCGACTCACCGATCTGCAGTTGCTCCGCCGTCTTCAACTCTCGCCAGAGCTCCGCAAGTTGGTGAGCATTAAGCCAACCAGATTCCCCTCTCTCTTTCTTGCTCCGCCGCCCACCAGATTTCTCGCCGGACCCCTGTTTCCGCCCGCTGCCGTGGCCGCCAGTTTACAGCCGCCGCACAGCCAACCCGTACCCACCCTCACCTTCGCCATATCGCCCACTCACTTCCCGTCATAAACCCAGCTTGAATTGAGCCCCGGAACACCGGAATCGGTGAAGCTCCGGCCGTCCGCCGCCGCACTCGATCGCCGCCGATGCCCAGCTAAAACTCCGCCTCGCCCGACCCTTTTCGTTCTGTCAAGCCGACCCTTCCTTTGCCGCTCGATCCAGATCTAACGGCCAGAAGTGATCTTCACTTTACCCGACCTTTTCCTTACTTAGCCGATTTACCCGACCCACTCTTCATACCTCCGATTCGCCCGACCCTTACTCCGCCGATTCGTTTGATCCGCCGCCGATTCTGATCCAACGGACCAGATTCATCCGACTCTAGCCGATCCCGAAACTTTTGCAGGAAGATCCCTAAGTTTTCCAGGAATCAACCCGCAGTCCAGATCAGTAGAAAATAATTAGAGTTGAGCCCTTTCTTTTTCTAACCCGACCCCTGACTTTTCTAGAAACAGTACCCGCCGTCCAGAACCTATAGTTTTTGCACCCCGACCCTCTGTTTAAGGTTTAATTATGTTTTGGCCCCTGAATTCTTCAGATCTAGCCTCGGGAGACTCAAAACTCTAGCAGTTAGGTCCCCAGATCACTGTTTTAACCATATCTTCATCGTTCCAACTCCGATTTCAGCGATTCTTGAGCCCACACGATCTTTGCACCATGAACTACAACTTTAGCATCTTTTCACCTATTGTTTGTATTGTTTGTTGTACTATTTCTTATTTGTTTGTGTATGCTTGTTTGTGTGATCGCGTAGACAACGTGACGTTCGAGCCAAATCAAGAGCAAGCTTACGAGGAAGAGAATCAGCAGTTACTTGAAGAAGGCAAGTGGATTTTCCCCTCTGCATATTCTATTTGATCCCAACAACTGCATGAAAATACACTTTACTTTACTGTTGCTTGCATAAACTTGATGGGTTACCTATGCTAAGAACATACCTAGTCTTTTACCCCAAACCTTGAAACACCTGGGTTTACCACTTTGTTGGGTAGTTACGCTTAGTTGCAAACTTTGGGATTGGTATTGGTTTATTCTTTTAACAACGTTGGTCACGTTTCATACCGTTGTTATCGCGTAATTGCAAGATCAACTTTGTTTAATGGGAACATGGAGAACCACCCAAGTGAACAGTGCAACCACAAAGTCATATGGCTCTGACCTTAGCCAATTAATTAGATGTGTAGTTTGCTAGTGGCCTTACCGAAGGGCAAGGAGGGGGTCGGTGATAGGGGTCATAGCCCGGTCCTCTTGGGGTAGCTGCCTTTGCTAAGGAGCTGACCATTAGGGAGGTTTATGGACCACGCCGCTACTGAAACTCTAGCGGGCTGCCTAGCTTTCGACATGTCTTTGTAAAGGCTTCGTAGTGTACCCTCGCCACTCACCTCGGAAGTGTTTAAGGGCCTTGCAAACCCGGGCGACTCAGGGAAACACGATTTGTGGGTAAAGTGTACAACCTCTGCAGAGTGTCAAACTGTTATAACAGTCGTACTCACGGTTAAGAGTGGCTTGGATCCTCACATGATAATGAAACTTGAAGATTAATTAAATTGTGGTTCGTGGATTATGATTATGTTGCTGGAATCTTTATGATTTTGCTAAAGTGGGTTGGTATAAACTTAAACCTAGTTAATAGATGCTTGTTAATAAATATTTGACCAACTAAAAGCAACCGCTGCTGCAAACCTCAGCCCATCCTTGATAGCCTTGCATTTTCACCCCACTTGCTGAGTACCAACCATAAGAGTACTCACCCTTGCCCCCTGCTGTTCAGAAGTTAACCTTGAGGAGGAGATCTTCGACGACTTCAAGGAGTTCTAGGTCCTACGTTCACCAGTCATCGCCTGTGGAAGACGGAGTTGTTGAAGACTTCGTATAGGGTATAACGGTTTAACGTTAAGGACATTTGTGTCTCTTTATTACGGAGTGTAATATTGTTAAATACTTTATTTAGTTACTTTTTGAGCATTGTCTTTGATATATATTACACTTTCCGTCTACCATATGTGTGTGAACGAGATCCTGGCGCACATATGAGATGCATCTGGTTCTTTCTAGAATCGGGTGTAACATCCTAGCCTCCCCTTTATAGTTCCAGAGGAGCCACCAGGTTACATGCGAGACGTGCGAGGGGAGAGAGAGAGAGAGAGAGAGAGAGAGAGAGAAAGAGAGAGAGAGGGGGGTCCGAAGGAAAGATTCGGTTTCCCCGGGCGCCACGGCCGGCTTCGTCGGGCAGCTTCCTCCGATCTTGTCGCCGTCCTCCTCGGGGACCGGTGACGGCGGGCGTGCGTGATGATGGCTGTGGCCTCCATCCCGTCGGGGCTAACGGCTGCCACGACTGTCCCTGTTACGCTGCAGGCGGCCTGAGCGGCGAGGGCGTCCCGTCCCTGTCGCCGGATTCACGGGGCGCGAGGACTGGTAGGTGGAGCGAGGACGGTCAGGCGTGCTCCTGTGCCAGGCGACGCGGGTCATGATGGCCTGACAGCGGATCAGAGAGGACTGAGCCGCTGTACCGTGCGCGGCGCGGTCGTGGGCGGGTAGGTGTGACGGGTCACGTCAACGGCATGGACGCCTTTCTGCACGCCCGAGCCGTGGAGCATTTATGGCAAAGCTGCGCCCGAGGCTGGTTCCCGTCCGGCGGGCCCACGCGAGTCCGACCCTATGCCCCTGGGTCGGGCGAGGCGGACCCTTGTGGCAAGGGGTCGGGCGAGGCGGACCCTCGTGGTGAGGGGTCAGGCGAGGCGGACCCTCATGGCGAGGGGTCAGGCGAGGCGGACCCTCGTGGCGAGGGGTCGGGCGAAGCGGAGCCCGCCTGCCGGGGGATCGGGAGCATCCGACTCCGAAGGATGGGGTCGGGCGAAGCGGAGCGTCTCCCTCCTGTGTTGGGCCGACGATGGTCGTTGTTGCTGCGGGTCGGTCCGGACCTCCATGATCGCTGCCATGATAGTCATTAGACGATGGTTTATTTTTCCCCCTGACAGTAGCCCCCGAGCCTGTGGTGGAGCAGGGACGCTCCTCTAGAGGCTGTTATCGTTGTTCCTCGGGAACTCTTGCTCGCCGCGCGGGCTGTATGGTGATTGTCTCGACATGAGGGGAACCTTGCCGTTCCGGGGAACTCCCTCCATCTGGAGGCCTCATGTTGTGACCATCCGTGTGGTCATTGGTTGCGAATCTAGCCCCCGAGCCCCCGCGCGTTGCAGGAGACCGATCGGGAGGCTAGGTCGACTTTTGTACGTTGCCCCTCAAGCGTCCGTTCGCTGGGACGGAGGGGGTGAGCCGTGCCATGTTATCCTCGTTGGACGAACCGTGGTGCTCGTTGAGCTGCAATCGGGTCAATTCGAGTGGGGTACCGGTCCCCGAGGGGGTCCGGCCTGGGCCAAGCTGGTGGCGTACCCCAGATTCCAGTCGGCCAGTTCATATAGTTTCCGAGCCCGTTCAATTGGACCCGGTGGCTCGTTGCCTTTCATCGGGGAAAAACCATGAACTTTGATGTCGGCCGGACTCGAATGTGAGGTCGGGACGCCCTGGGCAGTCGGGTGCCCGGGTAATGGCCGCTAGCGGACCCGTCCCTTCTCACCCCTCGCTCAGGGTCATCCTGGGGCGGCTGTCGAACCCACGGTGGACCAGCCTTCGAATTATAGAAAGAATAAATTACGGTGGGCCACGCTAAGTGTAGATCCGTTAACAAACAATTATGGTTGATATGAATTATAGAAAGAATAAATTATAAATTCAAATAAAAATTATGTATATGAGGTTCGTAATGAAGCAAGAAAAAGAAGAAATAAATAAATAAACGGATACAAAAAATTGAAACAAGAAAGAAAAGATATAGGAAAAAGAAGAAAAGAACAAGAGAAAAAATATAAGAAGAAAATAAATAATCTGGCGAACTGTGAACACCGAACAAACTGTACATACTCACATAAAATATGCACAGCGAACAAACGTTTAGCGGCGCTATTAAAGTTTCTTCTGCAACGGGCTAAAACTCCAGCCAGACCGAACTCTAATGCTTTTCTGGCCCAATACCGGCCCACTCTGACGCATCGAACCCACCCGAATCCCCGTTTCCCTCGATTCCCCCCATTCACAACCAACGAAAATTAGGTTCCTGGTGGCCGGCGGCGGCTCAATCGAGTTAGTGCGGCGACCGGCGGCGGCGGCTTCTTCGCCTGAGGCCTGAGCCATCAACTGGCGGGCGACGACTGCTTGCCCGTGGGAGGCTGCACCATCAGCGCCGTGGTTGCTTCCCTCGCCGGCGGCAAGGCAGCAACTACAATAATGTCTCCGCCAACATCAGACGCCGATCCATCTAATTCATCTAGAAAAAAGAAAAAAAAATTTGGTGTATCGGTTTCTGGTATGGTTACGAATCCGCGCGTCTTGGTTTCGATTGGTTCTTCCCTTTTTGTTGCCCGTCTGGAATCCAATTCCTCCGCCCGCTAATTCGTTCGGTCTCGATCTGTTGTTGCAGGTGGCGCCGTGGCGGCTGTTGCTGGGGTGGTTCCTGATTCAGGCCGAGACGGATTTGCTGCCCATTCGGGTCTCCGCCGCGCGGCGCTGAATCCGCCTGGTGCTCCCTGAAGTCAAGTGGCTCCGGCTACCGGCGGCCACCGCGGTGGCTACTGGCTGCCCGTGCACGCAACGCCACAAGTTGCTTAACGATTGTTGGGCGGGATGGGGGCCCATCCCAACCAGGCAGAAATATCGGCCCGGAAAGCGGAAAGTAACGCGGCCGCCTCCGTCAATACTCTAATACCCTTGCAGCCGCCTCCGTGGATGAGACGCCTCCTTGCTAGTGATAGTGATAGTATAAAAATAAGCGCAGGGCTGAGACGCCGGGATGAGCAAAGGAGTCGCGGGGAGGAAGGAGCAGCAAGCAAGCCACAAGGTACCCATCCAAGATCTGAGCTCCTCTTCCTGTTTCAATCCGATCCAGTTCCTTCCTACAATCCCACTTCATCTCTCGTTTATGCAGGCTGCAGGGAGAGCCGTCTACCCAAGAGGATCGTCAAGAGCAAGAAGATGGGCAGCACGCAGCAGCAGCAGCTGCTCCTGCTCGTCTTATGCTTCCTCCTATCTGCGGTCGCCCCGCAGGTCCGAGCCTCTTCCTTTTCCCTCCCTCGGCTCTCTCCGAGTCTAATCCATCTCCATCTGCAATATACTACTGCACAACACCAGCAAGGCAATAATAACCAAACGCTAAAAAGCACCCAGTCAGAGGCTCCATCCTTTGTTTCTGACACAGATCTGCTTCACATGTTGAATAATTGATCGTGCACTGAAATACTAAACCGTACTTGTAATACGACCTGGGCTCGCTGCAGCCAGCAAGACAGAAAGTTTTGTTTACTTCTGTGATTTCATGAACTTATGGGCGTGCAGGTGGTCAGAGCGGTGAAACCAATCCCAAATTCCAATCTCGGGGTCGAGGAGGGAGACAATTCCATAGGAATCATCCAGGTCATTCTGTCAACACCTCTTCTTCTTCCTCCTCCCCTTGAACCCACCTCATCTGCTCTTGTAGTTGCTCATGGTGTTGCATGTCGCAGAAGGACATCATAGAGACGGTCAACAACCATCCCGATGCTGGGTGGACGGCTGCACACAATCCTTACTTTGCAAACTATACTGTAAGTGAAATAGCATTCGTAATTTTATCATACCCGCTTGTTGATCCTGAAACCATGCCTGTTTCTGCAGATTGCACAATTTAAACGTATCCTTGGAGTGAAGCCCACACCACATAGTGTGCTGACTGACGTTCCTACCAAAACTTATTCAGGATCACTCCTGAAACTTCCAAAGGTGTTTGACGCCAGATCTAAGTGGTCCCATTGCAGCACAATTGGGAACATACTTGGTAAGTTAGTTTACTTGATTAACTCACTGCAAACACCCTTTCAGCCTGAAATCGATTTTGGTTCCCTGGTGAATGTACTGACACACTTCATTAATTCTGTATGATACTGGTCTTCACGGCAGATCAAGTAAGTTCATCACAATAACTTAAATTGTTAGACACCATACGGAACGATGCAAAGTGTTCAAGTTTTTTCTTTTCTTGTCTTTGGTGAATGATGATAGGGTCATTGTGGCTCCTGTTGGGCTTTTGGTGCCGTGGAGTGCCTCCAGGATCGTTTTTGCATTCATATGAACATGGTGACCGAATATAACCGTCATGGATATACTCGTACTGTTTTTAAACTGGCATTGTTGGTCCTTTTCTTGCATGAATAAACTATTGTTTCTTTTCCTTGCAGAACATTTCACTATCAGTCAATGACCTACTGGCATGCTGCGGTTTTATGTGCGGTGATGGTTGTGATGGAGGCTATCCTATCATGGCATGGCGCTACTTTGTTCAAAATGGTGTTGTCACAGAGGAGGTATCAGTCTACTTTCTATAACTTGACTGCCTCTGTATGCTCCATCAGTAATTCTAGTGCTTTCAAGAAATTTTCTTTTTGATGGTACATCAACTGCTAATGCAAGCTTTGACTAAATATCAAATGAGTGTATCTATCATCGACTCGATCATGCTAAAATATTATAGCGTAGATTTGAAGTGTAATAACCCTTTTCCTCCCAAGACAGCAAGGCGGTAGTATAAGCAGATTGTCACAATCCATTATCCATGCTTAATTTAAAATTTTCCCGACATGGTTGAGTCCAGAACAATTACTCCCTTTGAGTTCAAAAACATAATGATTTCATTGTGAATTCATAGCATGGCATATTGGTATTACACAGAGAAGGCCAACAGTTACACTCTTTTGCAGTGCGATCCATATTTCGATCAGGTTGGTTGCAAGCATCCTGGATGCGAACCTGCTTATCCTACACCAGTGTGTGAAAAGAAATGCAAGGTGCAGAACCAAGTTTGGGAGGAAAAAAAGCATTTCAGTGTCAATGCATACAGAATAAATTCTAATCCAGATGACATAATGTCAGAGGTCTACGAAAATGGCCCTGTAGAAGTTGCTTTCACAGTTTATGAGGTAATGTCTAGTCTTTGTCTCAAGTTTTCCATACATTATTACGAGGTTGTCAACAAATTTTGTCCAGCAGTAGTTATCAAGGACTATGAGGTGTATTACATTGAAAGGACAAATACAAAATGCAAAAACTTAGAAAGTCTGTCTAAATAAAAGCTCAGGAAGGACAGGACAAAAGCAGAACATGGAAAAGAGTACAAACCAAATAAATGAATGAGTATAGACAGTACTGTGCTTTGAGATCATTTTTAGTCGTTGAAACTTATCATCTGAGCGAAAAGTGGTTCAGATTCACTTTTATTTTTCTGATTTGACAATGCAAAAAAATCTCAAGGATTTTGCCCACTACAAATCTGGAGTATACAAGCACATTACCGGTGGCATGATGGGTGGCCATGCCGTCAAGTTGATTGGATGGGGAACCAGTGATACTGGAGAGGATTACTGGGTATGTTGTTTAATCTCCATATCATTCTATGCATTGTTAAACGATGAGGCCAGTCCCTAAGTTGTTTTGCCTCACCCTCTCTGCTTTTCAGCTTCTCGCAAATCAGTGGAACAGAGGCTGGGGTGATGTAAGTTTGTGGCTAATACCTAACATACCAACTAATTCTTTGAAATTCAGTATCATGTGTTGAACAATTGGTAATCCTCTGCAGAACGGGTACTTCAAGATCATACGAGGCAGAAACGAATGTGGCATCGAAGAGGATGTTGTTGCTGGAATGCCATCCACAAAGAATACGGTCAGAAACTACGGTGGTTCCTTTGGAACAGCTGTAGTTTGATCACTGGCCTAGGCCTGAAATGCTATCGGATAGGATAGTCATGTATTTGTATTGCTGAATGCTGATGAACTTTGTAAAGTAGCCTTGATGGTGTATGTATTTTGTACACGAGCACGTTGGCAAGGCTGGCACGTTGCTGAGATGGCAACTTCTGTTCTGAAACATATACGACAGTTGTGGCTGTTCCATTCTAGGATTCAGCTGTGTAACAGAAAGACAGACAGACATGATAATAAAGGGCCCGCTGCATAAGTGAGTGCAAAATGATACGGATGTCGTCAGCTTGGAACTCCCAATACATGACATTGCAATGGATGGGATGGTTTCTCAGCAAGCAGGCAAGGAAGCTCCCACTGCTGCTGCTGCGACCTCTGCCTCCATAGCAGTAGGAGTAGCCTGCGCAACAAGAGTCTGGACAGAGACCTTGACCACTTCCCGGCGTACGCCGATATCCGAGACATATCGGCCGACGCAGAACGTGCCGGTAGTGACAAGAGTGAGGCCACCGCAGCCGTGAGGGATGCGAGCTGGCCGCTGCAGCCAACGGTCTCAACGAGCAGCCCCATCTTGCAGTAGATCGATGCCAAGAGTACAGATATGCACTGTCTCCGAACAACCAACTTGCGAACCTTTCACCAACTTTTAAAACAACCACTCAGCCTCCTATGCAATTGGCATCACCATGTAGTGAGACCTCTCGCCGGCTTCAAACCTACCACGAAGTCTTAACTTCACTTGATCGTTTTGTACTTTGAACAATGAATTTACTCGACATATTATATCATCAAAAGAAGTTGGCATATCGAATCTGGCTACCTCTTCCCTCATGCTCCATTTTCATTGACCGTCTCACTAGAAAATAAACGAACTAAACGATCCATCTACACACGTACATATACACAAAATGGCTAAGACAAAACTTGACTAGGGTTACTACACACTTTATTAGTTAATATAATAATATGACAATATAACTATACCATAGAACATAAAACATTAAAAACAATACACAAAAATTAGATTTACTACTACGATTTTTTCCCAACTTAGTTCTTCATGCATATACACTACATAAATCTAGACAACAATATCACATACAATTCCATACATGCAACAGTTTCCACACGATAGAAAGGTGTTACTATCGATCAATTGCACGATACAACACAACTAATCCTATCCAATTCGTACTCAATCCCCCATTTCAAGTCAAACCCTAACTAAATCCTAACCAACTCAAATCCTAGTAAATCCAAGAAATGGAGGAAACCAATAGGTTAGAATGGATGAGTTACTTTTAAGGATTGATTTCTCTTTATTTCCTCTTCGAATCGGGTGGAGGATGGAGTAGATCTAGATGGGAGGAGGAGGGGGCGGTGCCATTGAGCTCAGGTCGGGTGGGGAGTCGAGGAAAAAAGAAAGAGAGGAGGAGGAAAGGGCCGGCCGGGTGGATCTATATTAGCTAGAGTCGCGCTACGGCGCGTGGCGCGACGCTTTAGGGAGTCGCGTCGTTCTGGTGTGACTAAAAGGGCTAGTTCTTGCAAATTTAGATCCACATGGATTATTATTAAAATATTAAATTAAAAGGATTAAAATAAAAAGAATTCTAAAGCGAACAACAACTGGTGGATGGATAAGCTCACACCGTAATTGTCAGTCTACTTCGTCGAGTTCAAGAGATATCATGGAATCTATGAATTCAGCTGGTCTTGCACTCGACGCTGCGAGGACTTCAGTGTCTCTCCTGGAGCAGTGCTGTACGGAGCACGTCTGCTCGTTGGTTTTCTTTTCTCTTCAGGTTGGGCATTGTTGTGGGCGCGGCACGCACGCTCTTGCGATCTGCTGCGGCCTTGTGCTGTGCAGCAGCACCCAAAGCCCTAGGCCCCCGCCCCCATTGGTTGTTGGATGACAGCGTCATGACCTTTTTGTTGGGACGTCCCTCTCACGCTTCATCATTGGGCAAGCTATATTGTTCTCCGGTCGATGTACACTTTTGCCTACCTGTATATGGCGTACCGGCAGCTGATCGGCTCTGCGTCTTTTCGCTCAGGGAATCTCTCTACTACACTTGATATAAATACAAAATGCTACCAAAATTTTCTGTTGTTTTTGTGCTAATCATGCAGCGCTATTGGTAGACTTAACCGCGTATTTTGTGTGTGTGATGGGGCTGTCATGTCAACATGACATGTGTGGTGTACACGTAACCGGCCGGGAGGTTTGTGTGCTGATGAATCAGGAAGTTTTTTTGTTGGTTTTTCCTTTTTTATTTTAATGAGTGCGGTGTGTGTATGTTGTCATGCTAGAGAGAGCGTCTGGATGAAGCAATGCAAGCTGAAAACGGCTCGCGGTTGGGATCGCCGTGACATGTAGGTGCATGATTGGCAGCAATCATTGAGAGAAAAATAACTAGCAGCAGGACTAGTCGCTGTTGTAACCTGTTTTTCTGATGAAATCTTCAGCCGGGGACGGCTGATTTCCGCTTACACTTGATTCCGACTGCACCTATTTTTCTGACCAAGAACGCAACGCACCGCACCGGCGACACGGTGTGGTCGACAGTTCGAGAGTAATGGTGTGAGGGTTTCCAGAGAATTTTTTTTGTTATAGGTTGTGAATTTGCAGTTGTGAAGAAAGGAAATACTAGTAGATAGAAAATGATGCGAAAAGGACAGCTGAAAACACCTGACGACCTGAAGCTCCTCGCAGTCCAGGAGCTTTTTCTTTTGCCACCATAGCACAACTCGAGACTTGGTTGTGGGTCCGTTTGGCATAGCTTCAGCTTCATCTAAAATAGCTTCTGAAGCAGTTTCGTTGGTGAAGCAGCTTCTCTGGTGAAACTGAAGCTAAAGCCAAAGCTACTATTTGTGGGCTTCACCCGCTAGTGGAAGCACATTGTGGCTTCATGGACAGCTTTAAGCCTGAAACATGTCTAAAATATATCGTTTGGCACAGCTTCGTATGAAGCTGCCCATGAAGCTGTGCCAAACAGGACTGAAGTGTCATTCAACTTCAGCTCACATGTCAGCGACAGTTTTCCACTGAAAGGTCCGAAGCTAAACCAGGATTAAGAGAGAGAACCGAAGCTAATTCAGCCGCCGCCGCCGTCGGGCCCACGTGTCGGCGAGCCATGGCGAGTGTGGCTAGGGTCGATGGGACGAGGGAGCGGAGCAGAATCTACGGCGTCGCGCGTCACGCCACCTGTGCTCATCTGATTCTCTCCCCTCTTCCTTTCTTTTTCCCTTTTCCCCCTTCTCCTCCCCCTTTCCAGGCCTTCATTCCAGTCTTGCTCCATCTTCTTCCCTCCTTTCAACCCCCACAGGAGAAGAAGATGAACCAAATAAGGTTGCAGCTAACCATCCTTGCTCAAAAAGGACGGCACGGCACGGACTTGCTGACGGCCGTTCATGCAAACGCTCGCTTGCAGAAGGACGGCCAAGACCAGAGAGTTCTTGTTTCACCGGCATGGCAATGGCATCACACGGGAACCTCGTTCAGAGAGCTTCAAGTGGATCCGCCCAAGCAGTATCTTTCTTTTCTCGTCCACGAAATTTGCTGGATTTCAATCTAGTATGCGCCCGTGCCTGTGCGCGCCACACGCCGGAATCTCGAATTCTATTTCTCCTCTCCACCCACCCAACCTGTTAATAAAGAGACTGCCAGGGTCGCTTTAAAATATGCCGGCAGCGAGCGGCACGGGCAGGCCCCACGCCAGCGCGCGCAGAGAATCACAGGACTTTCTCCTGGGGTTGCAGGGTAAATAATTGGGGAAAGGAAAACAAAGTGTTTACTGGGCCTTGCGATTTTCGTAGATTTTTGGATCCGTCGCGCACGCACCAGACCAAAAGCTGGCTGGGATTTCTCTGTGCCGCCTGTGTGACGCTGCCGGCTCTCTCTCTCCCATGCTGCCAACTTGCTGCGAGTTTTGTAGCGCCACTGCAAGTATTATGGCAGGTTTTTCTATAAAGTAATATGGAAGATTATAAGCACATTAAATGCTAAGACGGAGGAGAAACAAGATAAGAAGGATGAGAAGTGGGTTGTTAGTTTGCAGCCAACTTCGACACAAGAACCAACAAACTTTATGTGAGAGACAAGTGGGACATACATTTAATCATGAAGAGCTAACTATCTATTGTATGAGTGGACGAGAGGTGGGCTGCAAAAATCCTTACATCCAGCTGTATCGTTAACCTGGCTCTTAGTGTGGAAAGTATTTATGAAAAGGGAATACATGTATGTGTTGGGGTCTATAATTCTGCAAGGGACAAAACCAACTGCACTGATAACGAAATTGAGAAAATATTGGAAATAAAATTAAAAAAATACACATGGATTTCAAAGAATTATTTTAGGGTACTTGAAACCTGGTTTCGCTTGTCGGGAAAAAGACATCTTGCGTTCCTTTTTATGGCCAAGTGATATTTCTATGGAATGTCATTATGTTCAAAAAGATAAAAAAAAATGATTATATTTGTTGGTTTTCACGATACTAGGTTATTGACAAAATAACCTCCTCAAGTCTCCCTAAAAAGTCACTTTTTTGGATGGTGGAATTACTTTCTCATCTTTCTTGTTGATGTATTGGAAACATTTGGGGTACGTCATGTGAAAAATTATATATGAAGACAGGTCCTGAAAAGTGCACAAGAACTTCCATGAAAATCATAGAACTTTTGTAGGCTATCGATATTACACCATATAAAATAAAATTGTATTTAATGCACCATTTCTCCCTTCAAATATCAACTATTCGCGTGACCCGAGGTAGTAACAACTTTAATCAATAGAGATGCACTACAGATATTACAAACCGAAAAGTGACACTTGTAAATACCCAGTTAAGGATTTGAGGTGATGTATATCCAATTTTGTAACACATGCAGGATGTTAGCTATTGAAAATCCGCCCCCCACTTTTGCTTTATTTGCACCCATTGATATTGACCGCAGGACGCGCCACTGCAGCTCGGGCGTAGACGATGACAGGTTCTGAAAGAGGGGCAGTGTAATTATTGGGGTGGGCCCGGAGGGAACCTAAAGAAAGGAGGAGGCCCACAAGCGAGAGGGGCGTATGTTTGTTGCCCGCCTGTGATGGGATGCGACTCTCGCTTTCTCGAGCCCAATGAGAGCGAAATAAAGCAGGAAAAAAAAACGCCTCCTCCCTCCCATTTGCACATTTTTTCCCATCTATTTTATTTTTTTATTTCTTTTCTTGACATATTCCATACCCATCACTGCCTCCAAGTCTCTCGATGCCCCCCAAATTGCCAGAGAAATGCAAGCACAAACCGATGGACAGACACATCGTGTCACCTGGTCATCACCCCGTGTTATTATGCCATTCGATGCTATTGGTGATAATACTTTATGAGATTCGTGTATCTAACCACGATATTAAAGTGATGGACACTAGATTTGATGATTGGATGCTTCTGCTTTCCTGTGAAAAAATACTAATAAAAGCTGGTATAAGTATGAAAAACAGAATTATTTTATTTTTCTGTAACCTTGATTTTAATGTTTATTATTTCTTTTGGGTGGAGATTATCGACGGAGAACGTACAGCAAATTGCTTGGAGCAATGCATAGGTTGGTTAACTAAGTATCAACCAAATAGGGAAACATTAGACGTTGGCCAGTTGCTTTGTACTATATGGAACCTAGGATTGTGACAGATGTCGTTCTTAAGCACAGCTTAACAATTGACAACAAGTGCACTAAGGAAAATCTTATATTTTAAGGGCGCGGAACAAGTCGAATCATGGAAAAGGTAAATTATTCCAACCTCCAGCAAAAACAAAAAGGAAGAACAGATGCTCCTCAGAATAAGTGTGGCCAAAGCTGCCCTCCATGTTATAATACAAGAAAATTTGTTGTGGCAACAAATGAACAGATGATTAATTTTGATATGAAAGAGACTCATGTTATGAAAAAGTTCAATTTAAGAATTTTGTAGCAGAAACAGTGGCAACTCTGAAGTAACAAAACATGCAAGCAATTGGTAGAAACTAACAAAACAAGTAACCACAACAAGGATATTCTTGATGCGAATGAAATGGGATAAGACCAATCTCAGTGAGAAGTGTATCGTACAGTTACCAAGACTGAAGACTTGAGAAATGTGCCAGTAGAGTATCATGGTGATGATACTCCTCTCTCCACCCGTGACACCCCCCCTCCTCTTTCCTCATAAATAACTCTACCACGTCAGCAAATTTGCTGAGTGACATGATATTCAATGTTCATGACACTTCTATAACACTCCCCACTGAGACTGATCTGAGCAAGTAGTTAGCAACTCCTCACACAACCTAGGTGGCTAGGTACCTTGGAAGGGCCGATCTTGATAAAAAAAAATGCATTGCTATTAAGATCAACATTGATTGATGCAAGCCATGTGAGGCTAAACTCACACACACACAAAAAAAAAAACTAATCTTGAATAATTTTCGAAATGGTTGGATCTATTCATGGAGTCTTATGTACACATTCATTTCCATAATTTAGGTTGACACCACAATTACAGTAAGCTTAACAAGGTTTTGTACCTCTATGATTAAACGAGCTTTCAACTATCTAGAAAGTACTCCACTTTTCAGTGGGTTTTTAAAAAGCTAAAACCGGGCCTGCAAATGCAATGTCACACAGAAAAAAATTGCAGAGCAGCCGAATCCAACACCCCTAAAAAAAGCTGAAAGAAAAGTGGTGGTGGTGTGTCTGTGTGCGCGAGCGCGACAGAGGGGAGAGGGAGAGGTGAGAGAGAGCGTATTTCTTCGCCCGCGCCCCCCCCCCCCCCCCCCCCCCCCCCCACCTCAAGGAGAGAGGGAGCTCCGGAGTCGCAGGGGCTCGAGCGAGGCAGGCAGGCGGGCGGGCGGTGAATCCTCCCCCTCCTTTCGATATCAGCTCGTCAATTCGTCCTATCACACTTGCTATCATCATCATCCACACACCGCTCCCCTTTTCTTTCTCTCCTATGCTTCTCCTCTAATTCATCTAGAAAAAAGAACAAAAAAAAAGTTCTTGGTGTATCGGTTTCTGGTATGGTTACGAATCCGCGCGTCTTAGTTTTCGATTGGCTTTCCCTTTTTGTTGCCCGTCTGGAATCCAATTCCTCCGCCCGCTAATTCGTTTAGTTTCGATCTGTTCTTGCAGGTGGCGGCTGTTGCTGGGGGCGGTTCTTGATTCACGCCGAGACGGATTTGCTGTCCATTTGGGTCGCGTGGCGCTGAATCCGCCTGGTGTCCCTGAAGTGGGTTTGATCTGTTGCGTGCTCATTCATTGGCTCCGGCTATTTGGTTTCCTCGATCCGGTTGCGTGATTTTCTGGAGGAATTTCCTCAGGGTTGGATCGGGGGTAGGAGATGGAAGTGGAGAGGAAGAAGAATTCGCAGGTGAGTAGTTATTCGATTCGTAGGTAGAGATTCGAGTTATTTCCATTTTCTTCGGTTCCCCAATAATTTTCATTTGGGTGGCTCCTTCGTTGCAAGAAGATTGGATCCAAGGGCAAGGAGGTTCAGAGCAAGAATCCGAGGAGGGAGGAGCAAGAATCCGGGGTTCAGGGCAAGAATCCGAGGCGGGAGGAGCCACCAGCATCTTCAGAGGTGGACGTGGATGAGCCAGCCGTAGCCGAGCAAGGCGCTACGGTTGATGGTGCCAGCAATGGCAGCTCCAAGGAGAGCCCCTTGCAGCCCAAGGATTCCAAGAACTCCAAGGGTTGTGTGGGCAAGAAGTTGAGATCGGTGAGCTCCGACTTTGGGGAGGAGCTGGATTTGGAGCTTGGGAACGGTGACAAAGAGAATGAGAGGCAGCAGGAGAGGAAGCTCTTGAGGCAAGACCGTGTTGAGCTTTGCCGATTGTTCCAGCACGCAGTGAGCTCACAAGACTGGGAGAGTGCTGAGGGGCTGGTAGGGAAGGCTGATACACAGGGTCTCAATGATGTGCTCTGTGTGGCAGTGGATGCAATTTGGTTCTTGAGCGACAGGGACGAGCTGTATGCTGTTGTGGGGTTGATCAAGAGGATTGTGTCCGAGGGCGCGAAGGATTTCACACGTGCTGCGCTCCGGACATCGTTCCTTGCATCGTGTGTATCAGCATGCAGGGGACGGTCGACTAGCCTTGCTGATGCTGTGAGCTTCATGGGTCAAAAGTAAGTTTGTCGGAAGCACCTTCAGTGGTTACATGTTCACAATAATACCATGCATTAGAATTACCGGAGACTTGTTGAATTCAATAATTCCACTTGAATTTACACCTTACATGTTTGAGCAACTGTGAATACTTGTTCTATGTTTCAGATTGCATGAACGACTTCAAGAATCCCAAGGCAATGAGGTATTGAAGGCAGAAGCTAGTGCAAAGGTGCACAAGTTTACAGAATGGGCTCTAAAGTGCATCGGGCTACATTCACGTGTGCGAGAGAACAAGGGCAAAGGAAACCACGACACTGTCATCGAGGTTCAGCTTCAGTTGTCTGCTTTCAAGACATTTCTGGATCTTGCTGATAATGAGCTTACTGGGAAGGATTTTACAGAGGCATTTGATGCTGCATGCTTCCCTCTTACACTCTTCTCAACCACCTTTGACCAAGGATGGGCATCAGGAATATCGGCAGCTGCAATACAAGGGCTATTAGAGTTGTTGGTAGAGGGCGGTGCAGACAATGTGAACCAATGCTTTCTTGAAGCTGCACGCTATGGAAGCACTGAACTCGTGCGGATCTTACTTCAGGTAATAATGAAAGAATACTCATACAGTTTATCTTAATATTCCTTTCATTTGCAAATGTAAGTCATTTCTTAAGATGTGCTGGTCGGAGTTTTGGAATTTTGACCATCAATATATAGTTAATTATACAGATTGAGAGCCTAAAATCGATATATTTCCAGATTCATCAATTGAAATTAATTTCACAATAACAACTTTACTACTCCCTTTGATTGTAAGTCGTGTTTGCAAGTACTTCTTTGGATTTCAAATAACATAGTTTTATGGACATCACTTGTACAATGAGCGACCATTCAATGTCTTAAACGAATATCGTTTGCAACCAGAGGCACTAATCTTAATAATTATTGAACACACAGTATAGATGCAGCCTAATAAATGGTTTTAGTTGCTTACACCACACACAATGGTCCCATGTCACCAGGTCACAGTTGGATAAAACTTCTTTGCAACATATATGTCATATCCTCTATGCTAGTAATTCAGATCTTTTCTTTTCTTTTCTTTTCTTTTATATTGGCTGAAACTACTTTTGGACAACTACATTGCATCATACATGGCGATCATGTTTTCTAAAGCACCCACTGATAGCGAGCGCGTAACCTGCTCCAGTGTTCATGCATGATCTATTCAAAATTATGAACCTTCCAAAATCGTGGAAAAATCCATACATTTGTGGGATACAGGAATAGTTGGTAGGATGCTAACTAAGGACTGACCTGATCCATATTCTTGGTGACCGTCAATATGCTGGTAATCACATTGGGAAATCAGGTGCAGAGTCTTATGCTTACCTCAGAGAACATCTGAAATTTAATGACTAAATGCCATCACCTGTAATCATGATTCAGGATATTATCACTCTGATTGGAAATCTTTTCATTGGATAGGTACACCAACCAATTTTCTGTTGTGCAAGCGTATTAGTCTCATGATGGAAGGTGTTCCTGAATGGAGCTGACTATCATTGACCCATGATATGGTCCCAAACAAATTAGAATCATGTATTGTTATCCTGAATGCTAAACGTAAACAGTCGGCCACCTATCGTTTAGCCAGTTATTGGGCTAGACAGCCATTTGAACGGGCTAAACGGCTGATTAAACGGAAATGGCTAGCTAGTGTGTAGAGTTTAAACACTGTTTAAATGGGCTAAATGACCGTTTAGGCGAAGTGCAACTAACATAGAAGTGGAGTATCCTTTTCTCTCATTGCAGGGCAAATTAAGACACTGATGCATGTGCACTATGTGAAAAATCTAATAAAACTTTGCAATGCAGTTTAGCATGGTATATGAAAAACCAAAACTTTATATACTAGATGATTTCTTCCTTTCCTTTCTTGTGTAAGCATAAGCACTAACAGTATGGACGTCCTAATTTAGAAGTTATTTCTGCACATTATGAGGCCTTAATTTTTATCCTGTACTTAGTGCAAAGTATATATTCAATCAATGGCAGTTGGAAGCATTTGAATGCGTTTAACTGTTTGTTTTTCTGTTCAGATTGCTCAAAGGAACAGCTTGGACATTGATGTGGATCTAGCCCTTGGCTTTGCCGCTCACTATGGGAAGATTGAAACCATGGGATGCTTGGTTGAAGAAGGTAATGCTGTTGGCTTTCTTGGCCCTTTAATGCGGGCTGCTGAACGTGGATGCCTTCAAGTTGTGGAATGGTTTGTTAACCACGGGTGTCGAGAAATGGAGCTTTGCTTAGCCCTTACTGCTGCCACCTCCAGTAGCCAGATTGCAGTGGCTGCTTATCTTCTGCCTCTCGTCCCGCAACATGTTCTTGCCCCCCTCAGCATTGAAATCATCAAGGCTGCTGGTGAGAGGACTACAGGTTCCCTGCATGGTGTGGATTTTCTTCTCCGCTCGGACTTCCTCAATGACCCAGCTGCCACATATGCTGTGGCGGATAGTATCGCAAAATCCGCAGATGAAGCTGTGGATGCAAGGCTTAGGTCTTTCATGAACGAGCACTGGAGCGAGGCAGCTTTTTCTGCAGGATTCGAATATGCGCAACAGCACTTTGTTAACTTCATGAGGATAATGGAAAGGGGTGAATCACCAATCTGCCTAAGGGATCTCCCGGTTGAGCTGGTGATTGCCATGGCCTACCTGCCACTCTATAAGGAATGCATCAATTCCAGTGGGCAACTCCTGCCGCAAAGGCTTAGAGGTCAGCTTGTGGAGGCTGCAAGCAGGCTCGAGGGCCGGCAGATGGATAGGGGTAGCCAAAGCAGAGAGCTCTTGGCCATCTTGGAGCACCACATCCCACATTTCATGACTCAAACTTGAAGGCAGGCAGGCTTCCTTTCGAACATCATCTGCTGATGCCAGCAGAAAGCAAGTATCAAGGTCAGTGCACCGTCTTAAGTGCCCGCCACCGTGTTTCTGCCTGGGGACATCCGAAAACGTTCGAACCCTGAGAGATCCTCTTGAGCTGGCTCTCCTGGAGGCGCTCTTGGGAGAGTATATAATTTTGGGAATTGGTGTGCGCACTTTCTTGTCGAGGCATGTTTCGAGTGTTTTACTGGGATTATAATCGTCGATGGAAAATGATATAAGCCTTGAGCAAGTAAGCCAGAGTTTTCAATGTTGTACACTGCTTGTCTACTCTTATGGCGCCATGCCGCTAGTTTTGACTGACGACTCATTTTTATATCATGGACTGGCCATCTGTCCTGGCTCCATAAACATAAACAAAGAGACAGTAAGTATATTTATTGTGTGAAGGTTGCCTTGGTCGCGTGATGTGAAACCTAGTTCTGATGGACAAGTTTGATTGATAGCTTCAAATTCTGTCTCTTGAGCGTTCTATTTTTTATCTTGTTTTTCTTAGAAAATGAAATGGCATCGCTTGATTATGTTTAAACAGGAGAAATCGGCCTCCCACTCGATTTTTTTATCTCCTTTGCACATTCGCTGTTTTAATCCTTTGAACAACACCTGCCAGATACTACTAGACCTTCTGTGGGTGGATTTGGCTTGGAATCTTTTTTTTTTTGGAGAATCAGCTTGGAATCTTGTTTTGCATCTCGGATTGTTCTAGGCTCGGCTGATCAAAGGTGGGCCGGGCCGGTTGGCCCAGGCGACTTCGGCCGGCCGGTCCAAGACCTCTTTTGGCCTTCTAAAGCTCGTACTCCTAGAACTCTTGTGTCCTTGTCATAGAACGTCGAAGTTTGGGTATAGAAATCCATAGAATTAGGTTGTACTGTATCAAGGTATTACTATAATCAATTCAAACACAATCATTATGATAAGAGAAGATGCAAATCAATTTTTAGGTTTTCCAAGTATGGAGGGTCAGGCTACTGGCTACTCATAAGAGTCTTTGGCCGAGTTTACTCTTCTAAAAAAGCTCGGAGCCCATTGGTGAAGTCACGATGTCTGCTATGTTTAGGGTAGCAAAATATTATACTCCGAATTCTACGGATTCCTACACCTTCTAGGTATTGTAGCAGAACAACTCCCATGAGCCGAGGTCTGTACTCTGTACCATGCTGTAGCAAACGGCTCCGAAGAGCCCTTTCGGTTATGAAGAAGCTGGAGCCCTCCTCCTAAACGGAGCCTTCCGGCGTGAGGATATCTAATTAATTACTTCCTCCATCCTAAATTATAAGTTATTTTAGCTTTTCTAGACTAGATGCTTATTTTTTTATTATGCATCTATATATATATCATGTCTAGATGCATAATAAAATCGATATATCTAGAAAAACCAAAACGCCTAATAATTTAAGACGGAGGGAGTATGTAGTACGGTGCTCGCTAATCCAAATCACCGGTGCTTGCTAATCCAAATCTGTTAATAACCGTGAGCTCATTTGGGACCCACCTACATAGTAGTAGTAATAAACAACGAGCTAAATGGAAAATGGATATCTTTCAGGATTCGGTGAAATGGAAGTTGGAAATCTTGACATAAATAGCAGTTAAAGCCTATACAATCTGCCATCATAAATGATAACATATAGTTGCATGTAGTTACTGTAAGTTATTTACAAAAATCTCTCGGAAAATATTGTAGATCCAGTAGTGCCTGAAGTAATAAATTTGTGCTCACCTGGTCTCAACGTAAATAGTAGTAGAATAAACGACGAGCAATTGTTCCAAGAAATTAAAAATGGATATCTTTTAGGATTATGTTAACGGGAGATTGATATCTCTGATGTAAAGCCTACACAATCTGTCATTATAAATGAGAGCATTTACTTGCATGTAGTTAGAGTATCTTCAAGAGACTCTTTATGCCTTTACAGGAATAGAGATTTTGGTTAAAATTACCCTCCAACAACCTCTTTAATTGGATATCTAAATATAGAGCTCCTCTATTCCGAATTTCTCTTTAGCCAAAGATGAAGGGCGAGAATTGCTCTCTAGACTACGGCATAAGATTAAGAAAAACTGTAAAACTGTTGGAGAGTATAAAGATATAGAAAGTAGTTTTTACTCAAATAACTCTCACAGAGTAGATTTTAGAAAGGCTCTTGAAGATGCTCTTAGATCATTAAAAAAAGCATTCAGGAAATATTGTAAATCTAGTAGTGCCGGAAGTAATAAATGTGTGATCATTTTGGCTCCACCTGCATAGTATAGTAGTGGAATAAACGACGAACAACTATTCCAAGAAATTGAAAATGTATATCTTTCAGGATTCTGTGAAGTGGAAGATGGATATCTTTGACACAAATAGTAGTTAAAGCCTATAAAATCTGAGCTCATTTTGGCTCTACCTACATATAAGAATAAATGCGGAGCGAGGATGCCAAGAAACAAAAAAATTGTATCTTTCAGGATTCCGTGAAATGAAAGATGTATATCTTTGATATAAATATTAGTCCAACTGTTAAAGCTTAAATAAAAAATCTGTTCTCATAAATGACAGCATATATTGCCCCAAATATATCAGTCTCCATCTTGCACAATATCTAGTCGAGGATCTTTTTATAATCCCGAGCATTAAACTCATTGGTGGGTTCTTACAAGTTCCCTTCCTATATAAGATCAGATACAGTGGAGTTCTCGACAGACCATCACCCATAGCTTCACCTAGTCGTGTATCATCACTCACCACCTGCTATCTAGTGTAGAATTGAACCAAGATGAAGCCCCAGATGGTAGCAGCGCTCCTCTTGCTTCTCGTGTGTGCCATGGTCTCCCCCTACCCGGTGGTCGGCGGCAAGAAGAGGCCGAGGTGCACCGAGGAGGACAAGGCTCACGTCCTGAGAGAGTGCGGGCACTACACCAGGCACGGCCATCCCAAGGAGCTCCCCCCACAAGCACAGCCCCTGCTGCAAGGCGGCGGAGGGCCACGACATGCAGTGCATCGTGGATCTGCTCAGCAAGGACGAGAGGAGGGACTACGAGCAGGCTGCCATCATAGCGCTCGAAGAAGCCTGCGGCTAGCATTATTCTGCTGCGCATCATCTCTTCTTTGGGACGCAACATTATTTAACTCTCTCTTGTGTCTTCTCCTTTTAGTTTTGAGGGAAGTAGATAAGTTCCAAGTAACTTGAACCAATAAAGAACATAAAGTTAGTTACAATAATTGTGGAATTGTTACACTTGAGGAGCCGGTACGCTTCCTGCTCATGGCATATCTGCTCAGGATTACTGTGTGAAGATACCTCCTGTCCCTGGCGCTGTAAATCTGCCGGTGTCCATCCATTCTGCCGCTGTTCCTGAATGGTTCTGCATCACTGCTGCCTGTTCACGCATGTAGTCACTACACGCCACTGATCGAGATGTGGTCCATTTGTCCATGTTGTACTGGCTGGGGCATAAATGTTTTTTTTTCTTCCTTCATCAGTGCCAACTGACGAGCCACGGAAAATTCAGATAACTGATCTGGTTCACATTCTACAAAAGCAAGACGTCGATCTTAAAGAGACTTGTAACATTAGAATGGGTGGCTTGTAATGTTACAAAGCTCTTTCTGATGCCATGCTCCTTTTTTGTTGTTGGTTGCTGCATGAAGGATGCTATTTCTTTTTTGGGATTTTGTTCTCTTGGAATTGGTCGACAGCGAGCTATCTTTTCATATTTCTTTATGTTGCAAGTGTCTGATTATGTTATCAAAGAAATTTTTTGATGTTGTAAATGGTATTTATAGATGTTGCAATAGACCTTAGCTGTTGAAGAAAGTTTTGAATTTTGCATACAACCTGATACATATTGCGGTGGGAATTTCTATCCCAGAATCATATGGCAAGAGTTATTTTATACATGTTATTTTTATATTGCAAGCGGTGATTTTAATGTTGCACCTATTACTTTCTAATGTTGCGATGGAGCGTCTGATGAGAAATTTCACATCGTACGTCCAGGCGCTAGTAACTCCGATGTTTTTTCCCTTCATGAGTGCCAACTGATGAGGCACGGAAAATTCAGGTACCTGATCTGGTTCACATTCCACAAAAGAAAGACCGTCGATCTTAAGAGACGTCGCAAGCATCATCAGTAATTAGATTAGGCCCCTGCTAGGACGACGAAGATGTTGTTCTTTCGCGAGTGCCTACTGATAAGTAAACCAAAGGAAATTCAGGTGACTGAGCTACCAAATTAAGAGCCAACCAGCAGACATGGCACCAAGATTCAGTCTTGCGTATTTGTTACTGTTCGATCAGGTGTGACAGATGCAAATGTCCAATGTTCAATGACTGCATAGTCAAAAGTCCAAGTTTTATCTGAAAAAAGATATGTTTGCTATAAAATAGCAATTAAAACCTATACAGATTGACCGAATGTGAATGATGACATATATTGGACTATCTTTTTTTGAACTACATTGACTGCAGGGACCCTGTTTTCATGATGTTGTGTTTCAGTCTCTACAGAATGTATGCTCATATTTCCTTGCAAAGGAAAAAAAGAGAAAGTTACTTTGTTAGCACAGGCCCAGTTGAAATTTGAAAGAAAGATGTACCCAGCACTGCCCTTGGGCCTGCTAACCCATATAGTGATGGCCCAACTGCACTCCTGCAGGCCACAGCCCATTGATATTGACCCTCTTTTTTTTTGATAACGGGCCATTGACTCGTTGATAGTGTTCAGTCGCTCTGTGGTTCCGGCTGTTTTGAGCATATTTCGCCAGTTTTTCTTTATTTAACCATGCAGTTGCAAAATTTTCGTACCAGGTTTATCTCATAAACTAGGTTAGCTCTATTGTTATACAGTGAACGGCAGGACCTCCTTGTCCTTCGCCAGTGGGTTAATCCCCCTGTCCATTCTGGAAGTAGAGCAATTTTACATGACTTTCTTAGCAGACAGGGTGAAAGATTCAGTTACCTAATCTCCATTCTTCAGAAAATTATCACAGAAATGTGAGAAATGATTTAACAATGTAAGCATGTGTCAATGTTTTAAAATTCAGGACTAAATTCTCATACTAAATGACACCAAAGAGTACGGTATTTAGATGATCAGCATGGACTGTGTTGGTAAGGGTCTGTTTGGTTCATGTTTTATCCTAGCCTGGTCAGAATCTGGAGCCAGGCTAGTCTAAACCTATCTCCACTAGTACATTTCATCCATGTTTGGTTGTATGTATAAGTTTTTTTTTCTCGAACACGCAGGAGAGCTGCGTATCTTTATTTATATTAAGGAAGAAGAGTTTGTTACAACGCGCTTGAAGCGCCCGCGGTCGCTACGCTGTGCAAAGGGAGGCGCAGTTTGACCGATGAAAGAGGAGAAATACAAGGGCGGATTACTCGCTAAACAAACAACGTACCTAATCTCCTTGCTCCAGCAGCTACCCATTCTTCGCCTTGTGCCCTGATCAAGCGCAGCCGCTGCAGGGTGGTTGATTCAGACTCTCGGAAGTTCCAAAGGTTCCAGGTCACCAGGGCGACCAGCGAGTCGAAGCCCTTCCGTTTTTCCCTTGGCAGAGTACGGCGTAGCCTGCCCCTCCAGTCAGCGAGGTCCTCCTGGTTGCTGGAGATGAAATTATGAATTCCGAGGCGGCGAAGGAACCTGAATCGAGTAGCTGCAGTGGATCAATATGTGGTCGATCGTTTCAGGCTCTTGTTCGCACAGCTGGCAGGTGGGATTTGCGTCCAGCCCATGACGTATGCGGCGGTCAGCTGTCGAGTGGCGCTGGTGGAAAGCAAGCCAAAGGAAGAGCTTGACAGGATTTCCAGATCAATATCATCTCGCGCCGTTCATGATTGAGGCACCAAGATGCAGTGCCTGATAAGCTGAACTGGCAGTGTAATCGCCGTGGGCTGTCCGGCGCCACACGAATCTGTCTTGCATGGTTTGCAGCTGAAAAGCATGCATGCAGCCGATCAGTGAGTTCCAATATTATTTCCTGCAATGCTGGTCCGGAGATGGCGCCGGTGATTCCAGCGCTGCGCTGGAAGGGCTTGGGCGACGGACCTGCTGTTTCTGAATCTGTTGGGCACCAGTTGGAGCAGGTTAGGGGCCGAGCACGGAATGCCTAGGCCGTCGCCGGATTTTGGTGCCGTTGCCCAACACTGCCGCTGTGGATGCACGGAAGAAGCTCTCAACTACTGATGCCAGGGCGGACCAAGCTCTGCTGTCATCGGTCGCTTGGAGCCACAACCAGCGGGTTTGCAGCAGGGCGATGTTTGCCAATCTCAGATCGATGACCCCTAGACCACCATAGCATGTCGGCTGGAGCTCGCTCGCGGCGACTCCTTCTCGCCCGCGACCTGTACAAGCCTGGCTTCGTGGAAACGAACTTTTCTCGCGTTTCCATGGAGCCAGGTGTGGACGCCGTTTTTGCATTCATGGAGCCTGGCTAAAGGCCTGACCAGGAAACCAAACATTGGTCGGGTGGCTTATGAGAGGCTGGCTAGAGGTTAGCCACCCAACCAAACAGCCCCTAAATGAAGAATGCTGCCACTTGTGAAGAGCTCATATCGGTTCTAATGTTTGAAATGGATGCATCTTCTGTGATATGAATAATGGAACATGTCATCAATCCCTTGGAAAGAATGGTGCCCTGACAGAAAACCTGCATAACTTTGTTAGCACTTTTAAATTTGCATCTAATCTCCATATTCCGGTCAATAACATGTATAGCTGCCAAACTTCACTCAAAACCTACTCCTGAAAAGATGCTTCACATTGCAATCATCTTAGTTGAAATACCAAAAAGAAAAAGAGAGGCCCCAGGGCCAGCAGGCCTATTTACAAGTAAGAGGACGCCATGCTCTTGACATCAGTTGGCATGAAGGCCAGCACAATCAACAGGATGAGCAGGGCGACTGGCAGCCACAGCAGCAGCGACGGTGGCGGCGGCAGCGGAGGCAGCACCAATGGCAGTATCAGCAGTGACACGGTGAGGCAGGCGAGCACGAGGCACGCTCCGATGCTCAGGTAGGTCGACGCGATGACCTTCCTGTCGTTGAAATCGGCCTCCTGCTGCCGCTGTTGCAGGTGGCGCTTCGCGGAGTTTGGTCGTCTGACCAGCTCCGGGCTCCTCCTCTGTCTGCTAGTGCCTCCTACTCCATCCATCGCGCGAGATCGGCTTGCCATTTTGTGTCCGGTGTGGATGCAGATCGATGACAGCGAACGTCCAAGAACTGGCAAGGGTGGGGATTTTTTTCTTCTTTGTGGTTTCTGAATGTTGTTGTGTAATCAGATCTGTTCCTCTGTGACTGAATTGCCTGTCACCTGAAGTGAGGATACCTGTCAAAGTATTAAGGATTAGTAAATTTCATTTGTAATACGAATCTAATATCTTGTTTTGAGATGACATTAACTGCCCCAAAATCTGAAGGAAAGCTTGCCAAGTTCATACTTTTGTCCAGGAATTTCAGCAAAGAAACTACTTTAAACAACTAGCTACTCCAAGAATCTGATGAGCCCAACCAAAAGAAAGGTTATGAATCACCTAAACATACTCAAGCAAGATTATGAATCACCTATGAACTTGTTCAAAATCACACAGCAAGGAAAGGTACCTTCAATCCTGAACTTGGCATTGGCCCCGTCCGTCAGTACTCCGCATCCACCCCGAAAGCCCCTCCCTTTTCTTTTCTTGCTCCTTCACTTCAAGAGCGCCCCCCCCTTTCTCCAAGAAAGATCTCAACCGCGCAGCCTACTACTCCAAGAAACCCAGCAAGAGCCCTCGATCCCGCCACCAAGACAAACCACGGGGACGCGGAGTGGAGAAGAGGAGGGAGGCGAGCCGAGGGGATCCGGTCGATGGCGAAGTAGATATCCTCCCGTGCCCTTTCTGGCGACGCTGCCGCTCCTGCTGCCGGGGGGATGGATGGGGATGGAAACGGCGAGGGAGCATGATGACGGACAGGGAGGACGACGGGTGGTCAATTTTATCAGTGGGGTTTGGAGGCAGCGGCTTCAAATCTCGGACGGCCGGCCGGAGGAGGAGGAAGAGGGGCGGATGCATTGCATCAAGGACCAACTTGGGGGTAGGCAACCCACGCAGCCAGCCCAAGTGGGGGGTGGGCCCCACGCCCCCCCTTCTCCGTTTGGCAATTTGGCAGTGTGGCTGGTCGAGAGGATTCGCGATTAGCGTGTGCTTCTTCCTTGATTACACGTCTCGTCTTGACTAATGTGCATGGTAGGGTTTTGAGAGTGATAATCCCTTTTTTTGGGAGCGATAATCTACTCGGTTTGGTCGCAAATCGCATCAAGATGGCTTCGGAAACGCGAGCTTAATCGTCAGGTTGTGCCTAATAATTAGTTTATTAAGGAAATGTCGCGACCCGTGTACACAACCTTGTAGATTGTAATGATAAGGAGTAGTACTTTGAAAAAAAATTATACATATGCTCATCTTAATGTGCAGAGATGTATTGATGGCTGAATCCAAAAGGACGATCACGCTGTCTCTAAAAGGAGATTCTAAGGCCAAGAGTGATGTGTGACACGCACCTAAAGGAGATTCTGGTTAAGATGGGTAATTAGTCGTAACTGCCTAATTGCCACCATCTACGTGTCGAATATATGATTTTTCAAGGGCATAATATCTTCTTTTTGCAAGGACAGCAATACTTTGTTCTTATCAAATGTAATGGAATCTACCATGTACATACTGATTGAGGTTATCTAGTTGATATGACCATTTTGCTTCATGACACATCAAGGGATTTTAGCAATGTGAGCCTTGAAAACTACTTTGCTCAATGGAGACACAGATATTGAAAAGATCAAATGGAATAATTGTTTTGTGCACGATGCTCTTACTAAAATATTTAAGCGATGCCCTTTCCATTCATCAAAGTTAGTGTCCCTACATTAAAAAAAAATGCAGTGCACTGTTCTAAACACATCAGATGTGGTCCAATCCAACTGATATGAAATGAATCTGAATTATCCAGTAGTTTAGAGCCAAAAATATTGTCCAGTTGCTTGGCTCCAAGATGTAACAAAATTGAACTGCTCTTTAATTTGGTCAGGATTCTTGATCTCTTTGTGGATTGTGGTAATAATGTTAATTACATATACTCTCTTTCAACCACTTTTGGAAAGTTAGCGAGGCATTTTTGCTGCTCAAGGGTTCATCTCCCCTGGCCGCCTTTTTTGTGCATCTAGAAGGCCTCCCTTTTCAGGTGAAAGTCGCTCGCTTGCTTGCAGAATACAAAGTCCTTACTTTAGCAATTCCATCTCCATGGGATGGGATCCACACAAGCACGTTAATCGTCCACCACAAGAACGTAAATGCAAAGTACTCCGTCCGGTCACACAGATAAATGACGTTTTAAGCGTGGACAGTGGACACACACACGATCTTCAAAACGCACTTTTGACTACGAGTTTTTGTTGTAGCATATTTATAACATAAAAAAGTACTTTTACTATTTCAAGACTAATCTGATTTTTATATATTTCAAATATCAAGACTCAACCCATAAAAAACAATATGTAGGCACCTCAAAATTGCATTTATTCATGACTGAAGGGAGTAATAATGCATAAATAATATGTTCCTTGAAAGAATTACATTAAAATCTCACTTATTTATGACCGGATTTGATATGACTTCATCTATTTTAAATTCTTTACACACCATTTAACTGTAATAGTTTATTCATTAATGTCACTTGCTACTATATGAATTTGAGTAAAACCCAATTAGAGTTCAGCAAAGCTTGTTCGTCCATTGTCATTGTCAGCTAGATTTTGGGGGAAATTAAATGATATGCATGGGACCGTGTTAGACATTTTAAAATTGAAGTTTGAATTTTTAAGTTGCCAACGGACAATTTGGTCACATGGAGCGGTTCTAACAAGCAGCAGCACAAAACATGCATGACAAGGTTCAAGTTGCTGGGGGACATACTTGCCATACATGTCATGGCAGAGGAGCAACTAGTGTGGCTACACAGCAACAGGTTTATTATCCCAACTTTTTCTATGAAAACGACAGGGAAAACTGAAAATTGGAAGCACTTGTCATCATGAAAATAAGCATATACATAGCTATAGACTTAACCATGACCAAACTAACTAGTGAGAGTCCTCCTATTCGACCTTCTTGATTCTCGAACAGAATATTGCGTAAACAAATTGCAAAAATCAATTAGATGACCGTTCCGTAGTTGCTTTTACATGGGGTGCGGTGCTAAGCCTCTTGTACTTGAGGCGACTTCATGTTTACACGCAAACTTCATGATTAAAAGGCTAATTTTACATGGAGACATACATGAGCTGATCCACCATTGTGTGCAAAATCATGGATCCCTAGGGAGGTACTTACTGCAATCTGTATTTTTTTTAAAATGAACCAGGCAGGAGAGCTGCTGATTATATTAAAAAGTAGATGAAGCCCACATTGGCCAAACAACAAATAGAAAAAAAACTACAGAGCAACACCGGACGGCTGGATCGGGCCATCAGCACGCACCACACAACGCTAACAATCTACTCAACTGAACTCAAACGTCGGCCGATTGGATTGGGGGCATCAACACGTGCCAGACTCAACTCATCTCCAACAATTACCCGATCGGATTGGGACATCGACCCGAGCCTCAAGTTACTCTGTCTGGTCGGATTGGATCATCGACCCGACCCGGTACTCACTCTACCCGGTTGGATTGGGATATTGACACGAGCCTCAACGAGAACCCTGTTCAGTTGGATTAGGTCATCGACACGAGCCTCCACAAATTCTGTCCGGTTGGATTGGGACATCGACACGAGCCACCACACACCCACCAACTCTTTTTTTATTTTTTATTTTTTTTAAAAAGAAAGCAGAAAAGAAGAAAAGAAAAAAAAAAGAAACATCCCTACCGCAGCCTGCCGGAAGAAGCCGAAGCCTATTGAAGATATGAATCTAGCCGTAACATTTTCAAAAAAAAGTTCATTTTGAAATATTCAAGGAGATATATACTGGTGTAGTCCTAGATGAAGTGTGACGCAATTGCTAAGAATAATAAAGGGAAGGCAGCGTCGCATTACACGCGACACCCCTGGCCGTCTGCTGGGGAAAGTCTGACGCACTCCGATCCGATCCTGTCATCACCGAATTAAGGTTCAATGCACCGGCTCAGGTTGGTACAATACGTCAACACCGAATTACCGATGCTGCCTTTGCAGGGCAAAAGATGTGGCTGCGATCCGCCCGTCGCTATGATGATTGGCGACGAGATCAGGGAACGGCTGATGATGATGAATGGAAGTCTTTGCTCATAAGTAACGTATATTCCCTCCATTTTAAATTGTAGGTTATTTTAATTTTTCTAAATACATAGCATTTGATATGCACTTAGATATACGCTATATTTGATATATAAGAAAAACTATGTATCCAGAAAGGTCGAACGTAGAACGTAGAGATCGAGTAGTAACTAACTTGTAAATATGTCATTGTATCTTGTCGTAAGCACACCGGTATATGATAATTCATGACATGATAGATAAAATCTATTCAGACGATGGCTACGTCTATAGAATTCTTCAGATAACAAACAAAAATGATCCTGAGCATTGACTAGAAAAGTTTAGTTTCCGTAACACGGCAATCGTGGCCCATACTGCCTCATGTTTCAGAACTCAACACACCGTAACATGATTACAGGTATGGTTCTCTCTTGGAAGAATACGTTTGTTCCATGCACTTGGCAGGCAGCAGACAACACAAGTTCGTTGGTCTCTTGTTTGATGGTACTTCCATATATGGGCATATGGCCTCAAGTAAGCCATGTCTGAATGATGTAACCAAGACCAGTTTGAGTAGCCATAGAGCGCAAATGCATTGAATCGTTTCACTTGCATTCTTAATTCCTGGAAAAGTCACATCAATATGCCAGATGCAAAAAAAAAAAGAAGAAGATCCATTTCTTGTGTCATGGACTTGTTTGATCAAATTTTATACTCAATGTAATGCACTATATATGTCTGTCATGGAGTTTTGGGCAAGGGATGATGATGAAGCAATCTTTGCATTTTTACTTCCATTTTGCACAATATTGTAAGTTACATGTCACATATGTGGAAATAAACTACTAGATGATCGAGTTATAACCACAATATAAAATGTTTGGAAAAGAAATTGTTCTTCGAATCTAGAATTATATACACTTCAACTGTATACAAGGAAACTAGTTGTTCAAGGAGAACATAACTAAATATGTGTGCAAATCTTGAGTCAACCAATAGAAGAAATCCTCAAGGTTGAATCACTTGCGATCAGGTGGACGATTCTTATTTTAGCTGTTGACTTTAGGTATCAAACAAGCCCTGATGATGTTAATCTTTGCGTATTTCCAGATAGAAGGTCAGCACCCAGGAAACTCGTATATATTCGATAAAAGTCAATCAACATGGCCATGCATGTGTGATTAGATTCTCATTGCTCAGATGTTCCGTTTATAATCTTTCAAAAAAAAAAGATGTTCCATTTGTGCCCTGAATCCCTGAACCCCAATATACAAAATGCACAAGCCTGTATTTCAGTTAGTGCATAGTTGATAGTTGTGTACTTCCAGCTGATCCTTCCTTTCTAATTAATTATCCGTGCTTTGGTTCAAAACCTAACGGACATTGTGCTCAGCGTCACCCTCTACCAATTGAGCAATGCATGTGCGCTTATTAAGTAATAATTAATCAGAACAGGGGCTTACTTTGTAATAAGAATGCAAAAGATTCAGATCTTAAGAGGGGGGCGTTGACCTTGAAGGTGCTTATTATTATCACAATACAGGAAAAGTACAAATGGGAGCAGTGCTTGAAATACTTGGCAGAAGATCATCTAGCAGCTTGAAATACTTCCGGGGGCCACACGTGAAATTGTACTGTCGGCACAGACCCCTCCCATTTTTCTATGCACCGACCCCCGAAGATGACTGCTGTTGACTCTTGCCTGCTGGGAGTAAGAACAAAATGCAAACCCCTCCTGGAATGCCTCGAGATTCGTGCAGGATTAGATCGAATTATTAGCTGGATGGTGGAGTGTGGTAGTAGTAACTAGTAATATTATTAAGAGGCAGGCATTTTTTGCTGTTGAAGGATTCTGTCTCGCTTGGTCGCCTTTTGGCTGTATCTATAGATCTCTCTCCGTTTTTTCTTTTTTGAGAGAGAAAGAGAGTGAGACCAAGAATGGGATCCACTCCAGGGACGCCGAATCCAGCGCTGCTCATCATCATCAGCGTGGTGGCCGGCGGCCAGGTGCGCCACCGTGTGCTCTCTCCACCGGAGCCTGGGACGCCGAGGATGTCACAGACGATGGCAGGCCGGCCGGCGACGGGTTGGTGGCACAGGAGACACTCTGCATCCTCTCGGACGAGATGCAGGCAGGGAGGCCTGCCCGGCACGATCGATCCCATGGCTCGATCATTGCAGGGACGATGGATGGTTCGCCTGGAACGAAGACGTTTGTCCCTTGCACTTGGCAGCAGCAGCAGGCGGACAAAGAAGGTTCGTTCGGTGGCGTCTTGTTTGATGGAGGATTCCACGTGGCCACGAGTGTCGTCAGAGCGACGCCTCAGTGCGTCCACGACAGATCAGGTCAGGTCAGATTGCAAGTGCAGTGAACCTCCTTTTTTCTCTCTACTTCTCTCGGATTCTTGATAGGTTCCCAGAGGAGTCACATCTATGCTGCGTCTGGCGTAAAGAACCTTCGTTTCTAAGGAGAGGAGGAACGTATAGAAAGTTCAGTGCACCTCGCTTGATCAAAGCTCACTCGATGCATCATGGACTTTTGGGCAAGAGGATGAATAACAATGAGGAGTTCCTAACTGCATATTTCACTTCCATTTCACGGAATACCCCCTACGTTTCATGACGTTATTGCATCTGTTGGCAAAATAATCTTTGATTGGCTGTAAATGCAAAAAAAAAAGTATTGGATTTTGCAAAGGGAAATGTGCATAGGTTCTACAACTACCTGCATTCGAATCCACAAGGAACCTACTAGTTGTGCAGTCTGTATTTGGCATTCAGGTGGATGCATGATTCTTTATTTTAGTTGTTGACCGGACTCTCGAGAAGAACAATTTAAAATAGCAGGTATCCATCACCCATGTTTTATCTTGTCAACTCCTCCATTATATATGCTCTTCGTTTGTCTTATCTCAGAAGGTCAACGCCAAGGAAATAATGAAGCTCTTATATTCCATACAAGTCCATTTGCACGGCCATATGATCAGATGCTCCATTTTGGGGCCCTCAATTCCAAAGAATTCCAATATAAAGTGCGCAAGCCGATGTGTGTTTTGGTTAGTCTAATAATTCCGGTTCACCACTAGATACCTTTTTTAAGCTCCCTTTCATTGAAGAAACTAGCAAATCGGATCAGTGGGTCAAACGTTAAACAAACGGATGATGCATTGCTTGGCCATTGACCTCCAAGAGGATTATGACACTTGAAGAGTTTACGTGCTTGCCTTCCATGAGCTATATTACGGCGCACACACGTGCCCCTCTAATTTTTTTCTCTTCACCGACCCTACGCTATTGTACGACCGCTTGGGAGAAGAAAATGCAAAACCAGTCGAATATGTTTGTACAAATGCCATGGCAACCTTCCAGATGCCTCCAGGTTTGGGCAGGGATTGGGAGATCGTCAGGGTGGTGGTTAGAATGATGAAGATTCCGTGCGGGGATCTTAGCCCTCCAAATTAGATAATGGATCTTACAATCCAACTAATGCAAATCAGGTGATCAAAGATTCAGATTAGCAATCAGAAAGGAGTCACACTTGCAATCAAGGGCGCAGAATGCAACTGATGCAAATTTGCTGGAGAAAGAGCATACCTCATGCAGACCACTGAACAAATTATACATGAAAACTGCCTGAGTCAGTGTTCAGTAGGAAACTGAGCGGCCAATGTATATAATGTAGTATGTCACAATCAGGTGACATGCTCTACGATGAACAAAGGTCTGACCATTCTCTGCATGTTTGTTCTTACTCTCCCGAGGAACAGCAAGTGGACCCCTGAAACTTCAGAATTAAGTGCTTCAAAATTTTGTAGCTCTAATAGGTATCTCACTGACCGTACTTGGCCTATTTTCTAACACAAGCAACAGAACTTTCCAGTATGACTTCATGTAGAGCTTCCAAATGCTTAATGGCGCGTTCTGATTGATGATATATCATCCTTGGTTACAGGTTTCAACCTGCATTCCCTATCATGTAGCTTCAGCCTCTGCCTTTGTCTCTACTTCTGGTTGCGATTCTGATATTGGGATCCTGTGGAAGCAAGCAAGAAACTCCTTGTTCCCTTCTGCGCCCTTTATGGGAGATTCGATCCAGCCTTTATTGCAGAATCCAAACTCTTCCACGCCTGAAATTATTCTATCCAGTACCTAGAGTGAATAAATCAACACAGCATGATTCACAGGTCATGACTCAGTGGGGAAACAATATTCAAAGCTAAAGCAGACAATAAAACAAACGTCGCAAATAAAGGATCTTCTCTAGGGATAATCAAAGATTCTGATGAAAAGCTTTTTATTTTTGGATAAACACCAATTTATCATTAGATTTCCAGAAGAAAATAGGCAACCTATAGCAAGGAAGCACTATATTCATAGAGCAATTTACAATGGAAATGATGGCTTACAATGAAATGATTATGACATTATCATCGGAACAAGTTCGAAAGTAAAGCAGTGGATTATTACCTCCTTATGAACCAGAGGATCTCGAACAATCCCACCACCTCCTACCTGAGAACAATAAAAAAATATTTACTTTGGGTGACTTTATCTCTATTACTATGAACTTAACAAGTAGCCTGAACTCCATCTACAATGAATCACTCTTTCCATTCAACCTCACCTGTGATCTACGAGCTTCAAATTGAGGCTTAATAAGTGTTATCAACGTAGAGTCCGTCTTCATTACTTTGATAACAGCAGGCATAACCTTAGGTTGTACAGATAATATGAGTGCACAGAAGAAATTATGACCGTTATAACTTCAGAAACATGAATGGTAAATATAGAAAAAAATGAAAAATAAAGCAGACTCGAACAGTTGCACCACATATTCACATGGAACAAAGGCACTCCATTTTTCCTTATGCATTTTTCCTCTACTCCTTCAGTGAAGATGATCTCACACCTAATAACATCTGAAAGCTGGTGCTGCTCATCTGTGCAGTTGCTTGGGCACAAGAACTTGATTTTAAAGCCCAATAACCCTTTACATCACGCTAACTATACCAACAATGAGTTTTGTGGACAGAACACAAGAATGTACACAAAATTTTTCGAAGCTTTGAACCATCATTGCAAGCTTGTAAATAGAAAATTGCAAAATGCCGAAGAACTGTCTTTGAGTGGCATTCTTGCAAAAATAGAAAAAAAAACTGTGCAAATTTGCAAATGTTTCTTACACTACTGTTCTATGAAGCTGATTCCAAGCCTAATAATTGTTGAAATTTTGTGTGCTTGTCTGTGCAGTTGCTGAGAAGTTGATTTAAAAGCCCATTAACTCTTTATATCATGCTAACTATACCAAGAAAGTATTACTACAAAAGGAAAGGAATTTTTTAGCACAAAAAAAAAGGAACTGATAACAATAGACAGCTAAAAGCAATGTGCTATTCCAATAATTAAGGTAAACAGCATTATTCACTTTATTAAAATATTGTGCTATATGATACGTGTTTTGTAGAAATGTTATCCAAGTGGATAACCTTCTGGCCACTAAATATGAATGATAATACAGTGCACACCAAACGTACCAAGAGAATTGAGATAAATGACAGGTCCAGTGTCACCAAGTCAACTGGTTGTGGCAATTGAGAAAGATATCTCAAATTTGTACGTTCGATCACTGAGACACGTTCATGTGTACGGATTTTTTCAGCCACCTGAAAATGGAGTAGGACACAATAAGATTGTTAGTCATAGTGCTGAAGTGAGTAGCAACTACCTAAAACTGACAGATAAACTGGTAGGAGATAGATAATTTCAAAGAAGTAATTAACCTGTCCATAGCCAACATCTACACCATAAACATATGATGCTCCATGCTGAAGTAAACAGTCAGTAAAGCCACCTGTGGATAATCCCGAATCAAGGGCTATCTTTCCATCACAATCGATACCAAATTCTTTGATAGCTGCCTCAAGCTTATGTCCCGCTCTGAATTTGATTTTTTTTTAAAAAAAGACGATTGTAAGCTTCTGAAAGGAGTAACTTTTGTAGCTTTCAAAGCACAATGATTCATAAGTCAATTAATTAGAGCATCACCTACATACATATTTCGGGATTTCAGCCTTAATTTCAATGACTGACTTGTCAGATACTTGTGTTCCAGCTTTATTCACAACTCTTCCATCCACAATGACTTTACCTACAGAAAGATAAAGAAGGTTCAATAAACAAGGATAATTTATGAAGTATGGCTGTATGCTAATGGCTTTGTATACAAAGTAAGATTACAAAAAAAGTCAAATATCTAAGTAATTTAGAAACTGCTTATACAAATTGAATGCAGCAGCAGCAGCATGAGAAACACAAACAAGGATGTGACCTATCATAGTAGGGATCTCATGCAACTTTGAAATTTCGAACAACCAAATCCACAGAACATATCTAAGCAATCTACAAACCAATAGAGATATTTGCAGACAACAAAGTTTAATACCAAATAAGGCCTCTAAGTTATAAAAAAAATAAAAAGACTTGCTCAAGTACTAAGGAACAAACAGAACGAACAGCAATGCAAGAATACAAGAAATAATGGGTTACCTGTTTGTATATTTTTTTTCTTGTGCTCATATCCTTAGAAGCCACTTTTACTAATTTGGATACAACCTGAGATGATTACTTCTTTGTGGGGAGTAACATAATGATAAAAAAAATTGAAATAGGGGTCGTTGACCACCCATTAAGCAAATGGATGAAAGGTTTTAGGTTAGGAGCAGAGTGGTGGAGAACTGGACATACTCATTTATGTCCAGTGGAACGCATAGGTTGGACACAGATGTTCAGATAATAACATGTTAGAATATAAATAGAGAAGTGACAGCAGTAAACATGCAGTGCCACGAGCCCACAAGTATGTATTTGAAAAGTGCCTAGAAATTACCTTCCATTGAAAAGTACACCCTTGACTAGGGTGCTGACTAATCTAATTTTGTTAATTCATGACTGGGTATTTCAGAACATTATCATAAAGCCAATTATTTCCTAAGTTCAGATAATCATCACAGGATCACCACAAGAAGTAAGTCTTAGCTTATCTGGCTAGCTCTTATAACAAGACACGCTTAACATGTAAAATATCCAACCAATTTTCACAGAGTATCAAAATGCATAGAACTATCAAAAGAATGAACCAACCTTGAAGAATCCATGACTGGATGTATGTTTTACTATATTGTTGAAACCTTTCCAAGCACACTTCATCCAGTCGCCTTTTTCTGCGCGAGAAGAATGAAAGTGAGACACAGTATAGGCATTTAGCACTCTTTTCTTCGGCCCTTTTAATTGAAACTATATCATTTTTTCTCCAGAAACAGGAATAACTAATTTTTGATTAAGTAGCGAGTAATAAAGTTAGATCAAATAAACAATTCAACAAAAAGGTAGCAAGAAACATCCAGGTGCGCACATACATCCAGGACCTAACATTCCCGCATACTATGACCCTAAATAAATATCTGCAAGCTTCGATTCTAATAACTCCATTACAATGGCAAAGCTTATTGGTGTTCCAAATACAGTACTGACGCAACTCTCCTAGAGAAGTAAAATAAAAACAAAGATGATGACCCTAAAGGATGCAGAAGCCAAACATATCCCGACACAATCATAATTATATCAGTGTATATGCTTTGTGCTATGTGCCTATGTGACAGTAGAATTTGATAATTTTTATGTCCAATGACCAACTTACAAATTGACACTTATTTGCAAATGACAAAGGCCCCAGTCACCACATACAGCTTCCTTTTTACCGGCTTCATCAATCTGACAGTACCCATACAGTACTATAAACTTGCGTGCACACATGGGTACAAATCAGAAAAGAGCAAGTAAATATACATTAGAATTTTTAGAACACTTACTTCTTGGGGAGCTGAATCTTTTGAGCTCTGACAGCTGCAAATGCACGGGAAGGAGAGCAGCTTGGCCGAATCCCAACCAGTCTAACTATGAAATTAAACAACGCATGGATCGAATTAATCACATCTGCTCTGGGAAAACATAACAGCAGCAGCAGAAGCAGCATCACCACCAACAACGGGTAGTATATAAGATACTAAAGAACCCAATCGCCCCGGTTGGTCAGGCCCGCGTTTCCAGACCCCTTGGATTCAGTCAAAATTCGAACTAAATCCTAATCACCCCTAGAGAAATCCCCCTTTCGGGAAAGCCCAGCAATTTGACGGTCTCAAGCAAATAAACCGAAGAGAAGAAAGGGGGAAAGATGGCTTCTTTCAGGAGACAAATACATGTGAGCAGAAAAAAATGACATCTTCCAAGAAATAAGAGTGGGCGCCGCGTTTAGCAACCCACACAGCCTGTTTCCGCTGCCATTCCTCGACCTCACCGCTACCGCTAGCTACGGGGGACAAGTCATCGCCGCCGCTGCCGCCGCCTCCAGCCTCGACATTGGAGGCGTATGGTCGCGCGATTCATGGAACATGAAGAGGCATCCGAGAAGAGGAAGGGGAGATGAGTAAGGTCAAGCTCTTACAGTGGAGCCGGAGCCTGGAAGCCATCATCGCGACCCCCACTCTTCGCCGTTGCTGCTCTCTGCTCCCTTGAGAAGGGAACAAGGGTTTTGTGGGCGCAGTGGAGGAGATGTAGGGGAGATCAGAGATGAACCCTATCCGAGCCCGGAGCAAAACGGCTGTCCTGACAGGTGGGCCCACTTGGCAGCGGCAATGTCTTCTTGCAATTTGCGACAGATGGGCAGGCAATTCTCTACCACTAATAAAACTTACACTGTCCTCTTCTCCACCGCCATCGACCGTCTGCCCGCCCAATCAACATGCTTAATTCAAAATTCGAATCGCTCCGCCGTCCCTACAAAACTCCGAACTCCTTTCAACCACCGCACAGCATCTCCACCTTTTCCCCACGCCCTTCCTCGGCACCACCTCTGCAGGCATCACAGCACGGGGGAGGACCTCCACACTCCACAGCACTGGGTGCCGTCGTCACCGTACGAGAAGGACCTCCTCCACCAGCGTGAACGGCAACATCCACCGCTGCCAGTAAGAAATCAACATCCAGGATCCCCAAAAATCGATAGCAATCAACATCCAGGATCCCCAAAATCGATAGCAATCAACAAGGAGGAGGGGAATGAACTCGTTGTCGTACGAAATCCCCAAATCCCAAATCCTAAAATCCCCAAATCAACTCGGTGTCGTACGTAAGCCGCCGCCGCCAGCCGTTGTCGACGTGGTCCAGCGCCGCCGGCAGCCGGTGTCGGCGTAGTCCAGCGCCGCCGCCAGCTGTTGTCGGCGTGGTCCAGCCGCCGCCGCCAGTCGAGTCCAGCGCCGCCGGCAGCCGTTGTCGGCGTGGTCCAGTGCCGCCGCCAGCCGCTGGAGGCGTGGTCCAGCGCCGCCGCCGGCTTGGTCAAGCGCCGCCGCCAGCCGAATCCCCTGCTGCCGGGGTCGGAGGAGGAATTGTTGAGGTATGTGGGCGGACATGGTGGCGGGGGGTAGGGTTAGGGTTAGGGTTTGTGGGGCAGCGCGAGGACGCCGACGTGCCGTCGCCGTGCGCCCGTGACGCGGTTGGGAGCGCGGGGTGACGATGCGCCGTCGCCGTGGCCGTGCGCCCGTGGCTCTGCGCGGCTGGGAGTCGGGTGGGGGGATGCGGTGGGAGGCCGCCTGCAATTGGGACTGGGGCTAACGAGCCGGAGAGGGAGTGGGTTGCCTGAGCCCACTGACTTTGTTGCAGCCCATATTAGTATGTACGGCCGGGCCGAAATAGTCTATGGGCGTGCTGTTAAATGTCTCCTGCAACTTAATTTCATCATTTTTCCGCTGATCACGTTGACTGTCGTAAATGGAGACATTTGAACTGATCGCACTCCGTTAGGAGATCACACAAATATCATCGGTGGTTGCCAACTCATTGACCCTAAAGAAATGAAAATAATAACGTCGTGAATCCCGGCAAAGAAAGAAAGGTGATTCATCCAATCATTTTTAGATTGATACTATATTGTTGAATTTAGAACGACAATATGATATGTTGCTGATTGAAGCCATCCTCATATGTTGCTTGTTTTTATATAATACAAATAAAAATATGTCCACAACATGTTGTGTAGACAGTGATGGCATTGAGGAATCACGTGATAAGTTTCAGCCACAAATCCAACACGTAAGCGGGAAAGAGAAAACCCGATACGCAACGATATCAAACGAGGAAAAGATGGAAATAAATAAGAAACACCGTGAAGCCCGTAAAAAAAAGAAAGGTGATGTGTAAAGTTTTTGGAGGTACCATTTCATGGACCTTTGTTTCTTATATGTTGTAAAATGATCTGTAGATGGAAATACCGCATTGAATAGTGAGAGCGTGGATCTCGATGAAAATAATAATTGGTTGCACAGGAATGAATCATACCACGTCATGTTAAAAACAAGCCCATGGAATTACCAGGTATTGTCATTAAGTTGATTGTTGCTATGAAGCCACCTTGTAATCTTAAATAGCACATCTTTATGCAGACAACGGAGACATTTTACAGTCATCCAGTAATATCTCCATGGATCTCAGCTTAGGTATCATTATTCAGGAAAACTAAATTTTAATTTGTTCGTAACAAATAGTTGATGGTGGTGGAAAAGAAATTAGCCACTAAGTGTGTATCATCCTATCAATAACGTAGGCCAAAATGATGGCGTATTTTCTACCCCCATTAATAAGAGTGACTGGTACAAAAGAATGACACCAACAGCGAAGAAAGCTAGAAACGAACAACAGAAGTTGTATAATAAGACGCCGGGGCGGAAGGTGGCCCAGAGAGAATGTAAGAAAAGAAATAGAGAGTTGAAAAAGATTGCTCTCAGCCAAGAATCTATCGCCATGGAAAACCCAAATTACCTTGAGTAAATCCCTTGTATGGCCCTGAAACAAATAGCAGTCCCTTCTTTGGCTCTTAAAAATTAAAAATTCCGTCTTTGACCCTGTTTTTATTTTTTATCCCATCCTTAGCCCGGCCGTTGCTTCCGTTAGACCATTCTATTAGGGTTTTCAGTGGTGTGCGAGAAATAGGATTTTTTGGACCAAAATGCCCCTGAAACTTCCACCTACCCACTGGAATTTCCCTCTCGTGCCCCCATCTCGTGCCTTCATCCCAACAGCCAACCCTACCCTATCCCCAGGGCGGCGGCGGAGCACCTGCGGTTCGGTGGCCTCCCGGGGACGCGCGCTGGCAGGCGGGCCCCGCAACCGGACACCTGCGGGCGGCGGCTCCCAGGGGGACGAAGCGTGGGGGCGGTGGGTCCCAGGGACGCACGCCTGCGGCGACTCCCAGGGGGACGCGCGCGGGGTGACTTGGCGACGGCTCCCATGGGGACGCTGCCAGGCCCCACAGCGTGACTTGGCGCGGCGGAGCTCCTGACCGGCTGCCGGCTGAGGTAGCAACGCCGGCAAGGCGTGCCAAAGGTTAGTCCCTTGTATGCACACTAGATTTTTTAGTTTTTTCAGAAGATTAGGAGATGGAATACTATTGCTCATGCATGTAGGATGATTTAATTCACAGGATGGATCCAACATCAATTTATTTGTTGGAAATCAAAGTTTCTAGCAATAGAAAAAAAAGCTAGAAAGGATATCCTTTGACAAGGTTGTTGACAGTGATACAACAAATTTGATGGACTTAGTCGATAAGATCACAGATCTGTTTCCGCTGGGTTATCTAGAAGTAGCACATATTCAGTACTATGATGCTGATTTGAAAACCTTCCCAGTAGTTAACACAGACCAAGAGTTGATGTCAATATTTGAGAAACATAGTAATAGCAAGGTCGTGCACATGTTCATTGCATATAGTGATCCCTCAGAATGCTATCAGCTTATCATTGAGTGGGAGGGTTTTCCTAGTGGTAATGGAAATCAGTCTTCTGAGCCTGAGCCAACCATACCTAGCAACACACAACCAGATGAGGATACTCTACAAAATCTATTATCTGAGAATGAACATGTTGGTGTTGATGAGGAAGGTCTGTACAAAATTCACTACCTAAGAATGAACAAAGATAGACCATGTTGCCGAGGACGAGAAAGAGGATGTTGTCGAGGATGAGGACGAGGATGAGTCTGAGGATGAGGTTGGTGAGGAGGATGAGTTTGTTTAGGCTCATGAGAAACTGTTTGCCTATGACAAAGAAGACCCTCCAATGATAGTAGGCTCCACTTATCCCAACATGTATGAGTTTAAGGTGGCACTATTTCAGCATGCAATAAAAAATGAATTTGAATATAATAATGTGGAAGGGCGGGCCTGGTGCAAGCGGTAGAGTCTTACCGCCTATGACCGGAAGGTCCCGGGTTCGAGTCGCAGTCTCCTCGCATTGCATAGGCGAGGGTAAGGCTTGCCACTGACACCCCTTCCCCATACCCCGCACAGAGCGGGAGCTCTCTGCACTGGGTACGCCCTTTGAATATAATACTGTGAAGAGTGCACTGCATAGATGCAGGGTACATTGTGTAAGGAAAGTGGAAGATAAATGTCCCTGGATACCGCATGCTTCAACCAGTAACAAGAGCTCCACTATAGTGGTAAATTTTTTATTTGTGCATGCCTTCATTTTATTTGCCTATGGTATTTATTTGACTACGAACTTTTGCAGGTGAAGAAGAGGATATAGTTGTCTTTCTCCTAGCCTCCTGTCATGGCAGGTGTTGCAGTAGTGTTATCGAGAGTCTCCTCCTGACATCAAGCATTGCAACGCAAGAATATTGGTGTTCCTTTTTTGTGACACTCAAAAAGCAAAAACCACCCCAAACTAAAGCAAACAGACTGATGCCTCTGACGAGGACGTGCCAAATCTTACCTGTATTGCATAAAGTTTGTGTGTTCATGATGAGGTTAAGGAAAATATTTGGATTACATATATGATCCTGTTTATCTCATTGCTGAACAATGAATGAGTCACGTTGTTTGATACAGAGAGGGGTGTGGAGCATCTATTCATCATGTAATATTAGCTGGGCTATCTTATCCGTTCATTGATTCTTCAGAAAAATCTGTGTGCGTTCATCGAAATAAAGGTAACTCTTTCAAAAAAAATGAGAACAAAGACTCTTGGCCGATCGATTACATCATCAGCGATGACTCATCAACATTGAGCCTAACCTAGGATATCTGAAACTCTGAAAAAAAACATCTGTCAATGGACACGCAATGCCTCACAACGATCACGCAAGACAAGAAAAAAAAATCATTCAGGAACTTGAGTGCAGAGGATCTGTTATAATGGATCTGCATTCCCCTATTTGGCAGGGCACGACCTCTTTCAATCACTGACAAAGCAGTTTTGATAAAAAAAAATTCAGAAACTGGTGGAGCTTTGTAGTCTTCTCTTGTAGAGAGAAGAAACTTAATTGAGTTTTCCATGTGACCAAGCTGGTCATGCTGACTATCACTACATGACCAACTTATGTCATCCTCCATTTCAGATTTCAGCTTATCCTGTGCTGAACTAAGCTCAACACTAGCCCATATCTGAAGCCAATCAGGGTGTTCATTATATATTGAAAAGACAGACAATGACCTAGACAGACATTCAAAAAGAGTTGCAATTTTCTGAATTCCTAAATCTGCCAGAAGCTGCATTCTTTTATTAGGTCATGTAAGTGCATCCAAGAGGACTCTACTTCAGGTTTGGCAGCAGAAACAGTGTGGAGCTTTGCAGTCAGCTGAAGGCCTCCTTATGGTTGATGTTCAGTTAAGCACTGCTAGGTTTTGGTCCTGCTTGGGTTTCCATCATCTCTAACTTATTGCGGTCTGCTTCCACCCAGATCATTCTTAATGGTGTACCAGGTGATTCCATTTTTCATCAACGTGGGCTACGACAAGGGGACGCACTCTCTCCTATGTTGTTTATCCTAGTCATGGATGTGCTTAACAGTCTGTTTATCAAGGTGGAGTCAGAAGGTCTGCTCTCACCGCTGCTATCCACTGGACAGAGACTCTCTGTACGTTGATGATGTTGCTTTATTTATCCGGTCAAATAATCAGGATCTACAACTCACAAGAAAATGTTTTGTTAGCCTTTAAGGAAGCTTCGGGACTTCAAACCAACCTGCAGAAAAGTAGTGTCATTCCTATTCAGTGTGATGAGGAGGTCTGCGGTGTTGTGGATAATACTTTGCAATGTGCCACGACCAGTTTTTCCACCACTTATTTCCGGTTACCAATATCTGATAAGAATCTGAGAAGAGGTGATCCGCTGGTTTGGATCGAAAAAATCGCTAACAAGCTGCCGGGTTGGAAGGCCTCGCTCATGACTTTGGCTGGTCGCGCAGTCCTGGTAAAATCTGTTCTCACAGCTGTCCCGATTTACATCCTGGTGGCAATCAAAATGCCCAAGTGGTTTTGCGAGCGGTGGTCAAAATCGGGGGAGGATTCTTGTGGACAGGAAGAAAAATTGCTAATGGTGGTTTCTGTTTAGTGGCTTGGGAAAAGGTCATGCGGCCTCTTGATCTCGGAGGGCTGGGCATCCATAATCTTGAGGTCATGGGATGGGCTCTCCAAATGCGGTGGCTATGGATGGAGAAAACTAGACCAGATCGCCCATGGGCGGGACTCCAAATCCCTGTCTACTCTAACACAACAGCCATGTTTGCTATTGCAGTTGAATCTACGGTGGGAAATGGAAGGAATACTCTCTTTTGGACTGATCGTTGGTTGCATGGCTGCAGCCTGGAGGACCTGGCACCTAACGTTGTCCAATGTGTTCCCATCAAATTCAGAAAAAAGAGAACGGTGAATGAGGCTTTGCAAGAGAATCGGTGGGTAGCAGACATTAGAAAGGCACTTGGTTGGCTTGGCTTAGCTGAATATCTAGAGTTATGGGATTTAATTTCTGGAGTCAACCTATCTGATTTGGAAGACGTACATCGCTGGAAACCCGAAGCCTCAGGTTCATTCTCTACGCAATCAGCTTATAGAAGTTATTTTGTGGGATCTATCACATTTGAACCTTGGAAGAGGCTTTGGAAGTCATGGGCTCCAGGGAAGTGTAAGACTTTTGTGTGGCTAGCTATTCGGAATCGCTGCTGGACAGCAGATCGTTTACAAAAAAGAGGATTGCAGCATCCTGAGCGGTGCGTGCTCAGTGACAGGAGGAAGAAACAATCCAACACATCCTCACATCTTGTGTGTTTGCAAGGAAATTTTGGTGTGACATTCTGCAGCAGCTAGATTTGGCTAGACTAACACCCACCAGGAGATTTCTTTTGCTGTTTGGTGGAAGAAGGCCGGGAGGAATCTGCAGAAATATCTTAGGAAAGGCTTCAATTCCTTCTGTATCTTGAGGGTGTCAGATTCAGAAATCAGAATGCAGAGGATCTTTTTCAGATTGATGATTATCCGGGCTACATTAAAAGTGTTTGATTGTATTGTTAAAGGTATGTATCTTGAGAGATGGTGTACGATATTTCATCCGTTTGTAGGATCTTACTAATTTTACCTATGAAAAACATTTGATGAATTACGTTGGGGGAACTTCAGATTTGCCTGTTTTTCCGTCCTTCAACTATTCTATTTGCCTAGTTTGGGTTCTTTATTTCTAACATCTTAATTTCTCAACCCAACAAATCCTTATTTTTTTTGCTTTAAAAAAAAAACAAATCCTTATTTTGAACCAAGTTCATTTTCGGTAGTTTCAACAGTGCTATGATCATGATTCTTCCCCTCTAATTGGCGTTTGGTGGTTAGCCATCCACTCTTTCTTCTTACAACAGCGGGTCACTTTTGCTGCTTCTAATTTATTAGAACACAAGCTACTGCATTTGAAAACTAAAAAAACTATCTCTATTTCAAATTATAAATCATTTTGAGTTTTATAGATACATAGTTCTTTACTAAGCATCTATATATGTACTTATGTCTACATGCATAATAAAATGGTATATTCAAAAAATGAAACAACATGTAATTAGAAACGGGGAGAGTAAAACTCCTATATCAAAATTAGACGGATAGAATGAGTTAAGGATCAAGATTAGGCCCTCAACTATGAATCTATGATGCTGCCTAAATTTGGTAGCGCAACCAGCATACCCTTTGATATTTGGCACAGGCTCATTTTGGGTAGCTAGAGTGGCATGGCCGCGGTTTTTTTCTTCAAGGATAGCATTTTATTTTTCTAGAAATCCTTTCATCCTTTCATGCCAAATTGCCAAGAGTGTTTTCTTCTGTTGGCCTTAGTCAGGGGAGTTGCCACGCTCCGAAAATTAAATTGGGCAATTTTCACCGTTCTTCAGTGACAGCACCAAGATAAACCCCAACATAGTACAAACAGAAATCATTAGTCTCCTGCTATCATTTATGTCACAAGACGCCAACAAGACACACAACCATTTTACAATGTTTAATTTCTTTTCCTCTTCTTTTAGAATGAATTCTCGTTTCTAAATCTTACACCCAAAACTGCAGAAGGGGCAAAACGGAAAAAAAATGATCTTACAATGGCCACAAACGTACTAGTCGCAAACCAGAGCTCCGCAGGTTTTTGAAGTACATAGCACATGCCAAAACGTTATATGGTCCATCAATTAGAAAGCCAACCTCCAAGGACAGACTTCTAAAAGGCAAGTCTCTCACCATATGTATCAACATGGCAAACAGCAATCCATGCTTCTCGGCTCCCAATTTGTGTGATTCAAATTCAAGGTTCAGGTTCAGAAGCGGACACGCTGGGTGTTGATGGTTGTGGCTTCCCTCTGCCCATGGTGAATCCGCGTGTGCCATCTGGCATGCGAGGGCCTGGAGGCTGTTTGTTAGCTGTTGTGGGTTGTTGTGTCTGCGGTTGTGTCTGCTGCTCATCCTTGACTGGGTGGGCAGATGGTGGGGTTCCAACCGGATGGGCAACGCTACGGTTGTTACCATGTTGACTGCTGCTACGGCGCTGTTGCTGCTGATTGTTGTTATATTGGTGGTAACCACGCCCTCGGCTTCTGCCACCACGGCCATGGCCTCTGCCACGTCCTCTTCCCATATCTCCAGTGCCATCCTCGGTCTGTACAAAATCAAAATGTTGTCAGATCTGTTGCAAAAGAAACCCTTTAACAAGCTTTAGAGGTATGCAACCGGTCACACTAATGAAAATCCACATACTAATTAAACCTTGTACAGTGCCATACTGCTGACTCTAAAGCAACTAATAAGCCAAGGTATAGCGACAGGCAGGGATTAAAAAACAGCTGTAACCAGCCAGTGTAGACGGATGTGATATTCCATATGTACAAAACTGGTAAACGAAATAGAGGTTCAGTTTTTTTTTCCTTTTCTTTTTGGCATCTGGCTTTTCAGTCTTTTATACAAAGAATAAGCATTCTCTTTTCTGCTCAAAGATAACAGTTGAACACTAAATATTGGCATTGCACATAGTACTCATATTTCAAAATATGCTGGCAAAGGCAGATTTTTTTGTTCTTTCCCCCCTCCACTATTACCATGAATGAGACTAGAGAGTAAAAGGAAGTCGTACCATGTATTCTACAGCTGCATCTGACAGTTGAGTTGCTTCTTCTAAATGTTTGTCATTCCGTTGATCAGAGGTGGAGACATTCTCCTCTTCACCACAACCATCAGCTTCATGACCACTCTTTCTCCCTTTACCTCCCTTCGTCTGAACCCCAAAGAGCAATCAACAATAAATTAGAGTTGAGACAATTGTTTTCTAATAAAAACAATTTTTAAAAAATTGTTGTTGACATGGTTGTACAGCAATATACAAACAAGTTTAAAATTGCATAGTTAACATACAGTAAACTTGACTTGATTTCAACTTCTGATAATAGTTGACAAATATTTTCCTACAGCAGGAGTTCTTTCTCGCAGTTCAGTGTTTGAAATGTGATGGATCGTGATTAAACAATTTTGATGCATAAGCTTGTCCTGAATAATACTTCCTCCTATGTCCACCCTTTTGTCTGTGTTAGTGTCTATTTATTTTCCTGTGTTAGTAGCTTTTATTCCTTCTTAATATAATGACAGGGAACTCTCCTACTTTTTTCAGAAAAAATAAAAACCTTATATAGAAGTTCAAGTACATCAATGTAGTAAATTACTAAATCATATCCAGCAAAAAGTGGAGGAATGACTGTGGTTATCATTGACACTGACATGAATTCCATTCTGCCAAAAATGAACTGCATACACAAAGATCGTGACAAACAACTCCCTTTTGAATTCATCTCACTCAATGACTCAAGTATGTAAATAAAAAGTGTTCCCTAAATGCACTTCACAGTAGACCCAACTAACTATGCTGGTACGAGGATAATAAGAAATGAAATTGATGAATGCATCGTTGTGGTTTTATGCATCCTCCTAAGATGTAAACACAGTGGTACACATTATTTACAGAACAAAGGAATATTGTGCTATAATGCTACGCACAGTTATTTCAATTACAATTAACACAGTGACACAGCAAAATGTATATATCATGAACTGCGGTAGCTACTACTAAGAAGTTTATCCTGTGTTGCAGATTTATTGAAAAAAGTTGAATATATTTGAAGTACCATACTTTGATTTTTTTTAATTTCAGACGGTATCAAAATAAAATATACAACACTAAGATTTAAAATGTGTAATTTCAGAAGTAAATCTACAAAAGCTTGATCAGTTTTTTCAAATGATTATGATGAAATTCCATTCCCTTGAAGAAATTTGTAAAATTCAAACTGAAATTCGATTGGATTTTGAATGTCAAATGTTTATAATGAAATTTCATTCCTTTGGAGGAATTTGGAAGTTGTCACCTCACAATAAATTCTATATGATTTTATAATTGGTAAGAATATTCAACATTAAAATTCAACTATCTGAATAGAGTTCATAAGTTTCAACACTTTGATATAAAATATTTATTTCATGCCAGTGCAATAGTTTCCAAAAAAACATAAACAATATAGTTGCTAATAGTCACAAGAAGCAATGGTTTTCAAATACTGGTATCAGAAAATTAATCCAAGTTGACATGACTCCTAAGCATAAAGTATGCTGATTAGGTGTTAAACAAGTCAAAAGATTGTTTATTGTTGCATGTGACCACAACATAGAAAATCACTGATAAACTATAGCACATAAGGTCAAGAGAACATTTTTCCTATGAGCCTGGTCCAAGCTTTGGCTTGAAGTTGTTGAGTGGCTTCTATGGCACTAAAATGTAGATTCAAAAGCAACCTGTTTCTGGAAGCATCTTTAAGGCTTCGAAACTGCTATACTGGTATGTGTAACATTGGCTATATTGAGGTACTATTGCAAGCTCCTACTGTCTTGATGTATGTGTATGTATTTGAACAATGCAACACCAAACCATCTCATGAGCAGTTGGTAAAGTGAACAGATAGTTACCATGCAAGTGCTCAACAACCGTACTCTGAGCCCACTTCTCCAGTTCCTCTCATCATTAAGTTCCATAATCTGTACCACACGAAGCAATATAAGATAATGCATGTAAGAGACAAATGCACTAAAATGAGATAAAGATGCATACCGCTCTTGCAGCATCTTCCATAGTATCATACTCAACAAAAGCATGCAGCTGCCATCAAGGGGAAAAAAATATTATTTTGGTAGGACATAAATGAGCAAAAGGTGCATCTCCATATGACAAGACTAATGAAAAGTGAGATAAGAAATATAATGTCTATTGCATAAGATGAAACAGTTTAGCCATTCGAAGCAATGTTCTATCCCTTGTCAGAAGTAAGCCTATAACATTGAGAAAATGATGGGAATGTATATTTCCTATGGAAGCCAAATGAAAGTTTCATCATAATTTTCCAGGTTTTTCATTTTTTTGGGTTTGTTTGGTACAGTGGTTCTCTATTCCATGTAATACAATGACAGGCAGCTCTTCTCCCAGTTCGAGAAATAAGAAATTACATCAGAATCTAAAATATTGACAAAACAATACAGCACAAAACCAAGATTTCATTTATGTTCCCATTCCGATATGTGTTGTCACATGTCAGGATGGGAGCTTGGTTTCCAATTTCCAACAGCATGCTTAAGCTATGAAAACCATAAAGAAAAGGTTGTGACTCAAATGCAAGGGCAAGTGGAGCTACACCATTAAGGCATCAAGGCTTTCTAAAATCCCATTAAGATATTAAATATACATACAAGCATTACCACTGTCTTTCCACTTTCCTAGGATGCAGGATTCAGGGAAGATTCAATGCATAGAGTAGTTATTTACTAATAGCACTACAATTCAGTTCTTCATAAGTATCCAAAACAGGAAGAGCAATTATTTTGTTGGCGAAAACCACATCTAGTTTCGATTCAATGGACACCATCAGAAACATTTATTTACAGTAAGTAATAGAATTCGATTTCCAATAAAAAGACTGTATTTAAGTACGAAACAGAGAAGGTAATTACTTTGTTGGCAAAGAGCATATCTAGCTTGGCAGATCTGTTAGTAGCTGGACCAGTGCCATTCGGAGTCTGAGGGTAGCAAGTCCGAATTGTCCTCACACTTGAACATGGCAAAACATAAATAAATAAATTAGAAATGAAGAATACAGTTCTTCCAATTTTCATGACTGGAAGGTAAGCGGTGCATTTTACATAGACCTAAACTAATGTTTACCTGCCAACTGCTGAAAAGAGCCTCATTAGATTCTGGTAACAATGATCATCTGGAAGATTTTCTGCAACAACAATCCGAGCCTACAACACAGAAGAGGTGTTCCTTATCTCACAGTCTACCATAGATTTTATATCTAGAGAATACAACAGAATTAATGTGGTAGTGCCATTCAGTGTACGATGAGTTTCTAATCACCTGAAGTTCTTCTAAATCTGATTCTGTAAATGGCTGCTCACGTTTTACTCTTGTTCCATCATCGCTAACAACCTGGATATATGTCCAAATAATTAAAAATATTGTTGTGGGTATAATCAAACATCAATTTGAAGGGAAACATAAGCAACAGAGAGTGTATGATGCCATTAATCAGCCTACAACCAATGAAGTATTCAGCGATCTAAGAAACTTCAGAACAAAATAGTCTATGCTATGTAACTATCAATAGGATTATCATCGAACTCACAAGTTTTGATGAAGTCCGAAGAGCAGAAGCAAGCATGGAATTACTTTGAACCAAAGCCTTGATTTTCTTAAAGCCAGCAACAACTGATATTGGCACTGCATTGAGTGAGAAAGCAAGTCAATATTTTAGATAAAAACCTTATGTCTTTGTTCACTTGGAAGACTACTTTGATTCTCACCATCACCTTAAAGTAGCAAGACCTCAAACATGACTTGGTTATAATGATGGAAAGAAAGCTATATATTTTAAGTAGCAAACATTTTTATTTTTTTTAAAAAATCGTAAATCCAAAACCAGGTATCGATTTGACGCTACATATTCCATATTTCAATGAAATAGCTTCAGAAGCAAGCATACAACTCACCATATCCTTCAGGGTCCTTCGAAATAAACCTCATCAAATGTTCAGTAGTGGCCAGGTTTATATCACTGAAATAATACTCAACCTACAAGGTCACATTTCATGAAATTAGAAAATATGCCATTGACTGGATTTTCTAGATCACTAGCAGTCACAAGGCTGCAGATCTCGGATCAAACAAATTAAAAATCATCACTCTCTGAACTTGAACAGAAAATGAAGCACTGACAGACTGGAACTGGAGAGCACCAATGATTGAACAAGCAAAAGAACACCAACTTCAACTTGCTTATACTCAACTAATTACGCACTAAGAACCTATTTAATTGCACGATCGTACCCAAGAAATTCCCAGTATAATTACATTGCATTTCATAAAACAATCATTTGCTAAAGGATGCCAACAACTTTCTCTTTTCAATTTTAAGCGGACAAGATGACTGCTAGAATGTTTTTACAGCAGAATTAGTGCATTACAAGAGAGTTTGCTTATGAGAAATGTTACGGCAAAAAAGATGTGAGTACTATACAGCACATATGGGGCTTTGAACCAAATTGAGCAAAGCATCATCATCCGAAAAGTCAATAATAATCTATCACTTGGAGCCTATAGTGGTCATACATCACAAACAACCAGTACTCCTATATGTTCAGAATTTGAACTTAATAGAAGACCAACACCATATCCAGCTCTCACTCTGTCAGCACGATGGGATGCATTAGGTTCTAATGGGAGTAAATACCACAACTACAGAGCATATTCTAAAACATAGATTCCAACTTGTTTTGACACTAACATACTTCTAAAGAAATAAAAGTATCTACCCTCTGTATGTCACAGGCCTGGGCTGCATGGGCTGGCAGGTCATGGCCCAGCTCAGCCAACCTGACCCAGAGGTGGCAGCCAGCAACGCAAGGACAGCTGCCACCCAAGAAGGCGCACGGGTGCCCTTTCCTTTTTCTCCGTCAGATCAGCCCTGCTGAATCTTGTGTTGGTTTCATAAGGAAAGCTGAAATTGTTAGCAATCTAAAGTTAGGAAAGTCAAGATTATTTAGAAAAGGGCGGGTCCAATCTATAAGTATTCCATCTATTAGTTACTTGGGAGCCAAGCTGGGTCTTGCTATATAGTGACAGATGATGCACCCTTTTTGGATCAAGCAAGAAAAAGACACAAGAGGTTACATCTCATCTGATGCTACTTTCCTTCCCGTTCTGTTGCCCCCTTTGCCTCTATTCCCTAGCACTACCACCTCCCCTCCTTGTGCACACCATCACCACCCACCATTGCTGGTGACAAGGGTCCCCGGCAGCAACTTCCACTGCCTCACCCATTCACAGTATTTAGCTACAGTCCTGATCACACCCCACCCACCATTTATTAGGGAACCACACCATTTTTTCGTCCATCATTATTACTCAAAAGAAGGATAAGTTATCTGTTATCTATCCCATCAAAATGTAGTACATCCTTATACAGATAATTAAATTTGAGAAGTTACATTGCTTGCAGATCCATTCCATTGGCAGTGATGCAATCCTTCTCAAATAAACACTTGTACAGCACCAAAGACTACAAAGTGCCAACAGTTATCTTGCTACAGCTAAGAGTAGACAGCTCAACCATAGCAATATTCACCTTCTCATTCAATTGACAAGTTAGATTGTTAGCAGCTCCATTCCACCTTGTAGAGAAACACCGCAACCCTAATCAGGGGGGTGACCTTCATTATATAGCCTGATAGGCTAGTGTTACAAACAGGTTACAACTGCACAAGGCCTATGGGCTGTACACCCAATATGGGCCGACTATTATATTCTAACACCCTCCCTCAGTCTAAGCGGGAGTGTCACGAACACAAAGACTGGACCTAAAGTCAGTGAACAACTGTACAGGTAACCCTTTGGTCATAATGTCCGCGAACTGATGAGACGATGGAACATGGAGCACCCGAACCTGTCCCAAAGCAACCTTCTCACGGACGAAGTGAATATCTATCTCAATATGCTTCGTGCGACGATGATGGACTGGATTGGCGGTCATGTAGACAGCACTGACATTGTCGCAGTAGACGATTGTCGCCGAAGAGAGGGGTGCGTAGAGCTCCTGAAGTAACTGACGAAGCCAACAAGTCTCAGCCACAGCGTGCGCAACAGCACGATACTCAGCCTCCGCACTCGAACGAGAGACCGTAGTCTGTCGTTTGGAGGACCAAGAGACTAAGTTGTCGCCGAGGAAGACACAGTAGCCTGAAGTGGAGCGCCGAGAGTCTGGACAACCAGCCCAATCAGCATCGGAGTAGGCCGTCAAGCTGGTGATGCTGCCGGCGCCGATGTGAAGCCCAGTGGACAGAGTGCCCTTGACATATCGCAGGACACGCTTGAGCAACACAAGGTGAGGCTCTCGCGGGTCATGCATGAAGAGGCAAATCTGCTGAACTGCATAGGCGAGGTCCGGACGAGTCAACGTGAGATACTGTAGTGCACCGGCGAGGCTGCGGTACTGAGTAGCGTCCGCCACCGGAGTGCCGTCCATAGCAGAGAGCTTGGCATGAGTGTCAACAGGAGTCGCCGTAGAGTGACACTCAGCCATGCTGGCGCGCTGGAGCAGGTCCACAGCGTACTGGCGCTGAGAGAGGAAGAGGCCGTCGGCAGAACGCGTGACTGAGATCCCGAGGAAGTGATGAAGATCCCCGAGATCAGTCATAGCGAACTCGGAGTGAAGGAGCTCAGTGATGCGACGAAGGAGCAGGGTCGATGAAGCTATCAGGATGATGTCGTCGACGTAGAGAAGCAAGTAGGCAATGTCAGCACCCGCTTTGTAAACAAAGAGGGATGTATCGGAGGTCGAGGCAGTGAAGCCGGACCGCTGGACAAAGCCGGAGAACCGCTGATGCCACGCCCTGGGTGCCTGCTTGAGTCCGTACAAGGACTTTTGCAGGAGACAGACGTGGTCGGGAGCCGCCGGGTCGACGAAGCCGGGCGGCTGCTGGCAGTAGATCGACTCGTTCAGATGGCCGTGAAGAAAGGCGTTCTTCACATCCAGCTGATGTATCGGCCATGAGCGAGAGGCGGCGATGCTGAGGACGACTCGGATGGTGGCCGGTTTGACAACCGGGCTGAACGTCTCGTCGTAGTCGATGCCGTACCGCTGCGAGAACCCGCGAACGACCCATCGGGCTTTATGACGAGCCAGAGAGCCGTCAGCACGATACTTGTGCTTGAAGACCCACTTGCCGGTGATGATGTTGGCACGAGGCGGTCGAGGAACAAGACGCCAGGTGCCATTGTCCACGAGCATCTTGTATTCTTCGGCCATGGCCGCGCGCCAATTCGGATCGGCGAGCGCGGCGCGAGAGTTGCCCGGCAACGGAGAAGCCGGACTGGAGGCTGCCGCAGTGAAGCCGTACCGCTGCATGGGCGGCGGCAGGGAACCCGTCTGGGAACGAGTGGCCCGCGCAGGGGGCTCTGGAGGCCGGGGTTACCACAGCCTGAGGTACCTCCGGCGTCGGCTGTGGAGTCGGTGCCGGATGCTGACGACGGCTGTAGTGGATGCCATACCGCTGCCGGACAGGGGCAGGGGGGACAGCACCTGCTGGCGGAGGAGGTGCGGGAGCCGTGGCCTGCCGAGGCGCCTGGGGCAGCCAGTGGGCAGCGCCGTGCCACAGGATGGCAGGATCAAGCCCAACGGGGTCGCCGGCATCGTCCGAGGCAGGCGCAACCGAGGCCCGCGAGTTCCGAACATCGGAGGTAGGCGGGGCGGGCGCGGGTAGTATCTCCTGTAACAGAAAATCAAGAGAATCCGGTCGGGGCTTGGAAGCCGCAAACGGAAAGTGAGTCTCATCAGAAACAACGTGGCGAGAGATGATGATCTTGCGAGTGGAAAGATCAAGGCACCGGTAGCCCTTCTGGGAAGGAGGGTAGCCGAGGAAGACACACGCTGCGGAGCGAGGAGACAATTTATGGGGAGTCGTGGCACTAAGGTTCGGATAGCACAGGCAACCAAAGACTCTAAGAATGGAGTAGTCTGGCATTTTGCGGTGAAGGAGATGATAGGGAATACCATTGCGTATGGATGAGGAGGGCTGCCGGTTGATCAAAAACACAGCGGTGGAGAGAGCTTCGACCCAATAGGATGGAGGCATGGCGGCATGAAACAGAAGCGTGCGAACAGTATTGTTCAATGTGCGAAGCATCCGCTCAGCTTTGCCGTTTTGGGCAGATGTGTAGGGGCACGAGGTGCGAAGCAGGATGCCGCGGCTAGCCAGGAAGGTAGCGGAGGCATTGTTGATGAACTCGATGCCATTATCTGCCTGAAAACAGCGGACAGGAAAGCTGAACTGTGTGTGAGCATAAGCAACAAACTGAACAATATGTTCATGAACTCCGGATTTATGGCGAAGAGGAAACATCCAACAAAAGTGAGTATAATCATCAACTAGCACGAGATAAAATTTATAACCAGAAACGCTCGAAATTGGAGAGGTCCAGACATCACAGTGAACGAGTTCAAAGGGTGTGGATGTACTAGAGACCGAACTAGCAAAGGGCAGCCTAGCGTGTTTGCCTAGCTGACAGGCATGACAAAGGCGGCGGGCTGCTTTATTGCAGTGGATAGCTGATAGCTTATTTAGGTTGGTGATGACGGCAGGTGCAGGATGACCAAGGCGGGAGTGCCACAGCTCTGGGGAAACGACGGCGACATGGCAGCGAGGTGGTATGCGATGTGGAATGGTGTAGAGGTCCCCGTTGCTATTGCACCGAAGGAGGACCGTCTTGGTCTGCAGATCCTTAACAGAAAAACCAGAGGCGTCAAACTCAATGGAACAGTTATTGTCGCGAGTAAACTGTCGAACGGATAACAGGTTACGAGTGAGCTGGGGAGCGACAAGAACATTATCGAGATGAAAGGAACGATCAGCTAATTGAATGAGAGAAGTGCCACGACTAAGAATAGGAATTGATTGACCGTTGCCAACCGTAATGGAGGATGGTGGCGACGGGAGATGAGAAAGTAAAATACCGTCGTTGGGAGACATGTGAGATGTCGCTCCGCTGTCCATGACCCAGGGTGCAGACCCACCCTGAACCGCCATCTGGTTGAGAGCGGCGATCAGGCTGGTCGGATCCCAGCTGGCTGGAGGCCCGGAAGCCGGTGGACCGCCAGCAGTGGAGAACTGAGGCGATGCGAAGGCGGTGTGTGCCTGAGGGGGAGGCACGGGTGGCGCACCCCACGGCTGCTGCTGCGGAGGTGGCCACTGGACGGCCCAAGGGTTGTAGTACGCCCAAGGGCCGGCCGGCAGGGAGGCCTGACGCCCGCCGCCTTGCCTGCCGAAGCCACCGCCGTGCTGTTGGTTGCGCCCGCCACCGCTGCTGCCATTGCTGCCGATGCCGCCACGCCCATCCTTGCCCTTGCCGCCCTTGCCCCTGCCACCGCCCCCACGAGTGGTGGGTGCAGATGAGGTGGACCGGTGGGACGGTGAGGTGCAGGGGGGTGGTGGTGGAGGCGGCAAGAGCTGAAGCCGAGGCCTCGTTGCTCTCGGTGCCAAGGCGGAGCTCCTTGACGCGGAGCATGTTGGTGGCAGACCTGAAGTCGGGAAGCGGCGAGGAGTTGGCAATGATGTCGGCGGTGGTGGCGAAGCGGGAGTTGAGGCCGCGCAGAAGATTGAGCACGAGCTGCGCGGGGGAGACGGTGTGGCCGACTTCCCGAAGTGCATCAGCGGTGCGCTTCATCCGCTGGGCGTAGGCATCAATGGAGAGGTCGCCCTGGGACAGGTTGTGGAACTCCTGCTCGAGGACGACGGCGCGGGACTCCTTGTTCGCCTGGAATAAGGCCTCGATAGAGACATACAGAGCACGCGCATCTTGATCGGGCTCCATAGCGAGGTCGAGGACGGCGTCGTCGACGGAGCCGTACATCCAGCCGCAGATGCAGGCGTCAGGCTGCGACCACAGGGGGTCGGCCGGGCGCGCGGCCTCCGTGCCATCGATGTGGCCGAGCAGCCCGTACTTGCCGCAGAGGGCGGTGAAGAACGCCTTCCACTTGGAGTAGTTCGGGCGCTCGAGGCTGAGCGCAAGAGGGACGTGCTGCTTCACGTTGACGGAGGCGTAGGCGGCGAAGAGAGGAGCAGCGAGGGAGTCCCCCATGGTGCCGGACGACTGGGGGCCGAGGGCGCCGGTCGTGGTGAAGTCGACGACGACGTCATGGGCGCGGCGTCAGGGCGGCGGTGCGATCCGCGCGGCGGCCTGGGCGGCGCAGGGCAGAGGCGGCGGCGCGGGGGCGCGCGCGGCCTGGGGCGGCGCAGGGCAGGGCGGCGGCGCGATCCGCGCGGCGGCGCAGGGCAGAGGCGGCGGCGCGGGGGGCGCGCGCAGCCTGGGGGCGGCGGCGCGAGGGCGCGCGCGGCTTAGGCTGGCGGCGGCGCGAGTGCGCGCGCGGCCAGGGCTGGTGCGGTGGCGCACGTCCTCGCGGAGGACGCACGGGCAGGGAAGGCGCGAGGGCGGAAGGGAAGGAGAGGAGGCCTAGGATTTGAATCTAAACTCGTGATACCATGTAGAGAAACGCCGCACACCCTAATCAGGGGGGTGACCTTCATTATATAGCCTGATAGGCTAGAGTTACAAACAGGTTACAACTGCACAAGGCCTATGGGCTGTACACCCAATATGGGCCGACTATTATATTCTAACACACCTCAATTAAACATGTGCACTGCGCAGCTCATACACAACCATTACAACAAGCCTACAACTAAGAGCATGCAGCTCCATCTGGACAATGCTTGCCTTTTTATGTTCAACCAAACACATCAAGAGTGGCCTTACAGTTCCGGCATCCCAGAGGCTAGAAGATGTAACAAATTTCATTACTAATGCGATCGCACATATGGAACTGAGCAGAACATCAAGCGACAGAGAGGAGCATAGCATTTAAAGTGGGCTAAAGAGAATAGCTTCTATAAGACTAGAAGAATCCCAAATTGAGCAAGTTTTGTTCCTGATCTAGTGATCCAATTGGGCCTATCGAAAATTTGAATTTAATAGCACATATATACCATATCCACCTCTCAGCAGCACGGGATGCAGTAGGCTCTAGTGGGAAGTAGATACCACAACATAAGGATACCACAAACATGTATGCCAACTTGCTTTGTCACTAACATGCTTTTAAAGGAATAAAAAAATCCGCTGGATGTCATTAACATGCCTTTAAAGGAATAAAAAAATCCGATGGGGCTGGCAGGCCATGGGCCGTTTCAGCCCAGCCGACCCAGAGGCGGCACCCAGCAACATAAGGATAGTTGGCCCCACCAGAAGGGGCATGAGTACCATTTCTTTTTTTTTCGTCAAGTCAGCCATGCTGACAGGTTGAGTTGGTCTCATTAGGAAAGTTAAGACTCATAGCAATTTAAAGCAGGAAAGTTAAGATTGTTTAGGAAAGGGCTGGTCCAATCTATAAGGATTCCATCTATTTGTTACTTGGGAATCAAGTTGCGTCTCTCAATCTAACGTAAGATGGTGGACCCATTTTCGATGAAACAAAAAAAATACAAAAGGAGGGTCAATCTCATCTGATGCTACTTTCGTCCCTTTCCATCGCCCCCTTTGCCTCTAGGATCTAGCAGAACCACCTCCCTTCCCTGTGCTCAGCACCCACCATTGCCGGTGACGAGTCGCTGGCAACTTCTTCCACCGCCTCACCCATTCACCACATTCAGTTACAGTCTTCAGCACATCCCGGCCACCACTATAACCCCTGACCCTGGACCTTCAAGAATCAATCCATATTCCATTATCAAATATTAGGGAACCACACCAATTTTTCCTCCATTGTTGCTACTCACAGGAAGGATCAGTTATCCATTACCTAACTGCTTAACCCACGCAATATTTTCCTACTCAATCAATTGACAAGTTAGATTAGTAGCAGCTCCATTCAACCTCAATTAAACAACACGTGCACTTTGTAGCTCGTGCGCAACCGTTGCTGCAAGCCTACAACTGAGAGCATGCAGCTCAATCCAAACAATGCTTGCCTTTTTATCCAACCCTAATGCATCTAAAGTTTCCCGTATCTCTGAGACTAGAAGATGTAGCAAATTTATTCTGATGTAACTGAGCCCATGGAACCTGGCAGCTCATAGAGCGACAGAGAGGAACATCTAGAGTGGGTTAAACACTAAAGAGCATATAGCTTCTGTGAGATTAAAAAAAATCGCATATCGAGCAAATTCCGTTCCTGATCTAGCGGCAGAGAGGAACTAGGGAGAAGAGTAAGCATCCGCCCACCTGCTTCCTGATCTTGTGCACCGGGTCGTCGAAGCTCCCGTCCCTCGCCGGTAGCTCGGCCTCGGCCTCCTGCTCCGGCGCGGCGGGGGCTGGGGGACCGAACCTGGCACCGGGGGCGCCGGCGGCAACCGCCGCGTAGTACTCGAACGGCGGCGGCGGCGGCGGGGGCCCCGCGACGAAGAACGCCGCGGGGGGAGGCGGCGGGAACAGGCGCACCACCGTCTGCGGTGGCGGGGGCGGGGTCCCCGCCGCGGCGCGCGGCACGAACTCCGGCGCCTGCGCGTTGAGGCGGCTGGCGGAGCCGCTCCGCGGGAGGCCCCCCGCCGCCCGCTCCTCCACCTCCGGCGCCCCCGGCCCCGAACCCGCGGGCTCCATCGGGGGGCTAGGGTTTCCGCGCCGGCAACGAAGCAGCAGCTGCAGCGGGGGCGGCGGTAGCTAGGAGCAAGCAGCGAGCGATAGATAGATAGATACAGCGAGCAGGGTGGGTCAGCTGGTTAGGGTAGCGGCGCGGCGGAGAAAGGGTGGGCTTCTCGAAGCTCGCGGGCGCCGGCGAGGCCGCGGATTTATAGGCGCGGACTCCTTTCCGCTTCAGCTCCACCGGGGAGATCGGGCTTGGTCGGCGCCCGCGGCGCTCCGCCTCCTCCGATCGGAGCGGGAGGGGGCGTGGACGGTCAGGGGACCGCGTGGACCCGGCGTATGGGTGCAGTTGGTCTGTCCGCGAGATGGTGCTTCACCCTGTGGGTTGCCCTGCGGTGTATGGGCGCGGTGTACGGGAGATGGAGGTGGTTGTGGAGCCCGAAGGGGAGGGAGAGGTGGCAGCAGCAGGATGGGATCGAGGCCGACCGCACCCGTGGCTGTCGTGCCCGTGTCCGTATGATATGATCCGCGCCGCGTGCGCTGTTGTTTTTCTTTTTCCCCCTGCTTCAGTGACCTGGAAATGGTAAAAGCTTGGGGGATTTGTATCCGCCACTTGACAAGGTCAGGGCTTTGAGGTGGATTTAAAATCTATGATGGGTTAATTGAGGATGAGTTTGGAGAGATGGCTGGAACTATCCGATTGTTACGAGGTGGCACGTGGCGACTAAGAACGGCAGAGGCGAAGGTGAAAAGTCAAGGTAGAGAAAGGATTGAGCCAGATGCTAGGAAGGAGAAGTTGACGATACAAATCGGCATTGTACCATGAGAAGTTGTAGATTTGGTTAATTATAAAGAAAGTCTTATCGAATTTCCATCCTTGTTCATAATATTTGTGTTGCATTTGATTCTACGCTGAAATTCGGTCATGTCAATGTGGCAACAACGAAAAATAGGCGGTAAAGGGCAACACACGAGTATATATGGCCATGCAGCCCGAGCCCGTTGGCCTGGCCCAAGGCTCGATTTTTGGCCTGACACGGCCCGGGGGAGAAGGGCGTGCCTGGCCGCAACACGGGCACGGCCCGCTCCCAACAGTAGGCCCATTGGCGACTGCCCCAACGGCTCCCCTCTGCCCTGCCTGGCCCAGCCCAAGAAGCCGAAGCGGCGCAACCCCATATATATGCCCCCCCCCCTCTCCCACACCCCAACCCTAACCCTAAATCACAAATCCCCCTCCCCGGCCGCCGCGTGCCTGCGTCGCTCACTCGCTCGCTCTCGCTCAGATATGAAAGGACCTTGATGTCGCCTAGAGGGGGGTGAATAGGCGTTTCTGCAAATTATAAAACTTGATTGCCACAATCAGCACACTAACCGGTCAGGAAGACCGGTCAGATCGGTCTCGCACTTATAACAGGCTACCAAGTGCACAACCAGTCAAACCGGTTGGTGTGACCGGTCAGACCGGTCTGCAACAGAAAGCTCACAAAATCAGAGTTACTTCCCTCCTCGAGCTCTAGCACAAACCAAACTTGGTGAGATATTTATGCAGATGATTTCAAGTACTTCTAACAATCCACTGCACACAGAAACAACACGCCCAAGTAGATCGATGCGGAATTAACAAGTAAATGCTAGAGAGTGAGATAACCAAACAAACCAAATGGAGACACAAGGATTTGTTTCACCGAAGTTCAGATCCACCACAGCGAATCCTACATCTCCGTTGAGGACCTCACTGGGCTTGAGTCTTTTTTCAACTCGATCCCTTGAGCTTGGTTTATTCCAACCAATCCTCACTTCACTAAGTTGATCCTTTCCATTAAGGGAGCAAGATCACAGCCCTTACAAACTTGCCACTGCTCACCACACCTTGGGAGCTAGCTGGCGACGCCTAGCCGTCTAGGAGGCTTCACCTCCAAGAGTAACAAATGCTTCAGGAGTTGCTTAGACTTCAACCACAATTGCTCAAGCTATAGAATGCTCTCTGCAGCTCTCTATTGCTCACTTTTGCTCACACAAGATCTCTCTCTCAACCCAACACTAGGATAAACACTCTAGTTAGCACAACTCACAAAGAGTGGTTGAGGCGAGCTTGTTGGTCAGTAATATGGCTTTGGAAGGCTTAGAAACTCAGTGGAACCAGCAACCCTCGAATGAGAGGGCTGAGGGGTATAAATACCCCACTCTCAAAAACTAGTCGTTGCTCTGTCAGGGGCCAACCGGTCAAACCAGTCCCCCAAACCGGTCAGACCGGTCTATTTGATCCTACTAGCCGTTAGCGCTCAGACCGGTCAGACCGGAACCGGTTTGAGCCAGAGCAGACCCAAAACATACTTCTCTCTAGGCTTCTCACTTAGGTAGTCGTATGAGCACTTTATGTGTTGTCAATCAACCAATGTTGCATCTCTCTTGATGGTACGACATACTTATACTCAAGATAAAACATGAAATCTAATTCAACCACTTGAGCTTTGTATCACTTCAATCTTGCCATACTTTGTCTTCCTCATTCTTGGGACTTTCAACATTGCCTATGATCTTGAGCACATCCATACTTGAGCCAGTGACTTAGGATTTTCCATCATTCATGAAAACGTGCACTTGAATCCTTAAGTCACTCCATTTTATCAACCATAACATATATGATGCATTGCGTTGCTCTTCTCTTTGAGACTTAGGTATGATACTTCGAGAACCCCACGGATACTAGCCACTTCACCCTAGCAATACGCACATGGTCTCAAGTCGTCGCTTAACCAAAGCTTGCTTAGTCCCTCGCTCTAGTCATCTCGGTTGGTTTCTTCACCACTTACCCTTGCCTCATTGAGTTAAGCTTTGCACATCAATAATGAATTCCCACTTGAATATTTTTCTTCAAATGCTTGTTTTTGATTGATAAAGAATGTCACGTATGTTGCAAGCTTCCAATGGTAAGACTAACATGTAATCATATGCTCTTGTCCTTTGAAACATGTACACATGAAGCCTTGCAATATTCATTTGTATATCGTTGTATCTTTCTTGATGATCTCTTCATTTGTTGACTAAGCTTTGCTTGTCATTGACCATCCAATATTCATCATGGGATCACTTACTTATTTGATATCATCATTGTGAGCCATATCATGTTCATCAATATGTGAAACAATATTATGCTATGAACATTTAGAATAAAAACCTGCTCACAATCTTAATCCAACAAGTTAGTCCTTTAATCGTTTTGTCATTCAAACCACCAAAACCCACTTAGGGACCTAGATGCACTTTCAAGATTGATGTCCGTGAAGATGCTGCAGCGTTGTTCGGTATCGATGTCGGTGACGGCAACGTTCCGAACAATGTCATCGATGTCGATGCCGGTGACAGTGGTGGAGGGGCCGCGATGGCGACATGGACTGGCTCCAACGACACTCATGGTACCTCATCCGTTGGTAAGAGAAAATCTAGTGTTTGGGCTGATTTTAGGGAGATCAAGGAAAATGATGTTAAAATTGCTGTTGTCTGTAAAATGTGTAGTAAGAGATTGTCTGCTACATCTGCTGCTAGCACTGGTCATTTGATTAGGTACCAGACATCTTGTTGGAAAAAGAATGATCATGCTCATAGGGTCCAGTCTAGGTTGCTCTGAATCATGATGCTTTCCATAACTGGGTGTATGATCCTGTTGTTGCTTGTACTGGTTGTGCCGGTTGATTGCTAGGCTGGACCTTCCATTAGGCATAGGTAAGACATAACCCTCAGTTTGTCAAGGTTTCTAGACAGTCCACCACTAGAGATCTTGGTAAACTGTTTGTTGATTGAGTGATGTACTTGTTGCCTGCTGCTTCTTTTGTTTCTTTAACTTCAAACATTTGGTTTGGTAATGCTAAGGAGGACTATATTGGTGTTGTTGCTCATTTTGTGAATGCTGATTAGGAGTTACAGAAAAGGGTAGTTGGTTTTAGGCTTATTGAGGTTAAATATTCTGGTGAAAACATTGCTGACAGGATTGCTAGTGTGGTTGAGGAGTTTGGTTTGATTGATAAGATTTTTGTTGTCACTCTATACAATGCTTCTTCTAATGCTAAGACTATGGAGACTTTGACACCTATGTTCTTTGGTTACTTGGGTTCTGATCCTGCACCTACACCTTCTGATCCTAATAAACGTAAGTATTGTCTTGTGCATCAACGTTGTGCCTAGCATATCATTAATTTTATTGTCAAATCTGGCTTGAAGAGGTTGAAACCTTTTTACAGAAGATTTTAGAACTGCAATTAACTTCTTAAATTCCTCTAACCAAAGAATTGTATTGTTTAAAAAATATTGTAATGCTAAGGGTGTTAGACCTAGAAAGTTTGGCTTTGATATGGATGTTAGATGGAATTCTACTTACCTAATACTTAAACACTTGATTCCATACAAGGATAACTTTTTTGTGTTCATTAATTATCATTATGGTTCAGAATTGTTGACTAGAAATCATTGGCATGTTGCTGAAAAGATAATGGAGTTCCTGGAACTCTTCTACGATTCTACTGTTGTTCTATCTGGTGTTTATTATCCCACATAGTCCACTTGTTTTGCACCATATCTTAGAGATTGCTTCACATTTGCATGCTGCTGAACGAGATCAGAACTTTAAAAATATTGTTGCTCCTATGAAGCTTAAATTCCTTAAATATTGTGAGGACATACCACTACTATATTCATATGCATTCATTCTTGATCCTAGAAATAAGATGAGAGGATTCTTTAATGTGCTGGAATTACTTGCTGAAAGTACAGAAGCCACTTACAGTTCATACTATGCTAATGTCAAAACTGAATTATATAAATTGTTTAACAAATATGAGACCAAGTTTGGTGTAGCTATGTCTCAAAGGGTTGCACATCCATCAGCTCATTCTGGTAAGAAAAAGCAGGCATGGGGAAGGATCTTTGGTGGCCGTGGTGGTTCAGGTGTTGTTGGTCCTCCCCCTGCCTCTTCCACCTCATCCGCCTCTGCTGTTAGTGAGCTCTCAACTTACTTGGACAGTGATTATGTCACTGCTTACGAGGATGAGTTTCACATACTTCTCTGGCGGCATGACCATAAGCTAACCTATCCAATCCTATCTATAATGGCTAGAGATATCATGTCGGTTCCTGTATCTACTGTCTCTTCCGAGTCTTGTTTCAGTTTGATAGGCAGGATACTTGAAGAGCGGCAACATCACCTGTTGCTAGAGGATGTGGAGATGCTGACCTGCATCAAGGATTGGGAGCTAGGAGCAAGAAGGGAACAACACGATGTTGGGGACCTAGAGCTTGAGGAGGTATTCAGGAACCTGTACCTTGATGAAGAAGAAGGAAGTGGTGGTGGTGTGCTGTGAGCTGAGACTGACCGATGAGTGAGTTGATCTTTTGCTATGAGATGAGTAAGTGATCTGTGTTGGACTTACTGTAATTTTGGGTGGCCATTTGAACTATGCCACTATGGATTGTAACTTGTAAGACATTAAGACTTATTTCTGAGCTGGTTGCACTCTTTTTTTCTTTCTAGGGTTCATCAGAAGGGTGAGTATTACCTTGAAAAGTTTTTAATGAGGCAGCATTCCACAAAACAGCTCATTTTGATTACCATATTCTTGTTATCTGTTGTGTGTTGTGAACTTGTGATTTTGGTGTTGTGATTTTGATGATCTTATGTAACACCTCGGGTGTTTAAATTATGAAATAAGCCTCATTAGCTTAACACGATGCATCGATAACTAAGAAAAGTTTAAAAGAAACGAATTATAAATTGGTTTTGCTTTGAATTAAAAATAGATGTGTACATTTGCATAAATACATGTACTTTAATCAAACAAATTAAATAACTCTCACCTCAACGCACTTGGTGGCGAAATTTAATGGACACACCATCGATGACACAGGATAAACAAAAGTCTAGTTGAAGCCTAGGAGAGAATACAAATTTTTGCCCAGGAAATGGCGTGCCCTTCGAATCATACTTTTTGAGTTTTTAAAATAACTTCTAAACTAGAAATCAAATGAACTTTGGCATGAAACAAAACTTGTGTAACTTTTCATTTTGAACGACTTTCATGTTCAGAGATTTTTGAGTTGCAACACAAAAATTTGAGTAACACTTGACTTTGCAAACCAGCCCCTGCCTTTTCTTCTATTTTCACTTCAGACCCTTCCTCCTCCGCTTCGCCCAACCCTCCGCTTTGCCCGACCCTCCATCTGTTGCACAGTCGCCGCTGGCCACTTGGCCGGCGATGCCTGACCGGCGCTAGGCGCCAAGCCAATGCTTGGCCGCGCCCCGCTAGCACGCGCTCCTCCCCACGCCGCGACCATGCCCAGTCCGCGCACGCCACGCGCACGCTGGCGACGCGCGCCTCTGCTCACCGCCTGCCGCGCCCAATGTCCAGTCCACGCCATGCCCGTGTCCCCGCCGCGTCCCGCCAGTCGCCGCGCTCGCCGCCCGGCAAGCCAGCTGCTGCGGCTCCTCGCCCAACCCGCGCGCCGCGTGATCTCCCCCTCCCCCATGCCAAATCCCCGGCGCCCAATCCCCTACCCGCGCCTGCCGCACGCCGTGCCGGCTCTGCTCGCTGCCCACCGCGACCAGTAACGCGCCCCCGTCGTGCCGCCCCTCCCCAGCGTTGCCCGGTCCTCTCACTCCCTCCTGCAGCCTATAAAAGGCGACACAAGGCCACTCGCGCGCGCCTCAACCCACTAGAACGCCGCCGCCGCTGCCATTGCCGTTGCCGTGCATCACCCGCCCGTGGAGCCCCATCCTCCAGCCTCCCACTGCCCAAACCCATCACCCAGCGAGCTTGCCCTCCCTCCACTTAAGCTCACCGGCCTCTTCCTCGACCAATTCGACCGCCGGAGCACCGCCAGCGCCGCCCGCGCCGCCGCCGCTCCCCTGCTGCTCCGTGGACAGCCCACTCCGAAGCTCCTCCATCTGAGCCAAGCCTCAGAACAGGTTTCCCTCGACGCCGTGAAGCTCATCGACCAGCCCACGCCCTCCCCTCCTCGCTGGAGCACCGTGGCCGATGCTCCGCACCGCCGCCGCCCTTCTGCTCCGCGCCGACGAGCCACCTCCGGCCATCCCCAACCCCGACCAAGGCCACCCCAACGTAGCTCTCACCTCCCTGGATCTCCCCGACCCTGTTCCCGTCGCCGCCGACGAGCCCCCTCGCCGGAATTTGGCCGGCTGCCATGCCAGGGCCGCCCAGGGACCCAATTGCAACGATTGAAATCTTTAAAAGCGTCTGCACGCAAGTTTTCAGGGGCATAACTGTAACCCTGTGTTTAAACTTTGAATTCAAAAATAGCAAAATTGTAAAATTCATATAAAATCATAGAAAAATTAGAAAAATACAAGCTCAACTGTTCTGGAATTGTTAGAAAAAAATCTACAACTTTTGTTACATATTTTTCTTCAGTTGCATGTTAAATCTTGCTCTAAATTAAATGGAAATTTTAATAGACTTTAATTGTACCCACTGTTGTAGACCAGTTCTGAATCTAATTTTTGGACAGTAGATTGGTTGCTTGATGTGTAAGCCAGTGTAAAAATATTAGGACCAGAACCCATCCCTAGTTAAACTTTGTTCATGCCATGAAATAATAGAACTAATTTGTAGAAATTAATCTTTATTAAAATAGGTGTATCTTGTCCTATTTATTATGCTTTGTATCTTGCATAGTAAAATCTGAAAAATTTACAGTAACATATTTGTGGATAGGTTAACCCCTTGTAAATTTTTTGGCATCAATACTTGCATGGTTTGTCCTGTATAAAAATAACTAGGTTCTAGCAGTGGCTGTGTATTACATTTTTCATAATTATTCTGCTATATAAAAATACCTGAAAATTTTTTACAGTGTTGTTGTCTCTGCATATTGTACTCTAAATAAAAATTTTATCACCAGAAGTTACCTATTCCAGAAGTTGTGTTTAATCCATGTTGTGCTTAACAAAATTAGTTTCCAAAAGAACACAACCCCTTCTTGTTTAGTGAAGTTAAATAGTTTAAGTTATACTCTATTAACGATTGTCCAAGAAATCATAACTAAGTAACTTCACAACCAAATCTATGTTTGTGGACTGCAACTTTATCGTGAAGGAAAAATAATCGTCATATACCATCACTACAACTTACACTTGTGCATTCATATAGAATCGACTACTCTCGCCGACGGAACGTACGAGCTAATGCCCGCGTCCGAGAGTGAGCAGGGTGAAGCTCAAGTGAATCTAACTGAAGCTTTCGAAGACCCAAACCCGAGTTCAGACGAGCCCCAAACTAACTTTACCCAAGAAGGCAAGCCTCGGAGCATGAACCTTATTTTTCTAAACTTATGCAACTTATTACTCTACTTTACTTGTGCATTAAGTTTATAGGAGTTGAATAAAAACTTAGTCGCATGACTCTAGATACCCATGCTCTAAACACTAGATGTAAGGTTCGATAGAATGCTATACTAATAGGACTCCGGTAAAAGTCGAGTGATTTCCTGTCACTCGCGAGAACTTAGGAGTTGAATGTTTACTACATGCTACAATCATAAGGTCGACGGACGGGGCTATGGTACGATGTTTATGATGATGATTGAGGCCCTGTCTGTTTAGTGAAAAATACTAAGGCCGCAGTGTGTGGTAGTGGTGGTTAAGTCTTTGAACGTATTAACCACATGCCGAGAATATGGTAATCGGTAAGCTTAAGTACCGGATTGAACCGAGGCCGGAATATACTCCTCACCGTCTTGAATTCGTTCACATTTAGCTAATGGCGGGTGCATGTGCCGCCATGGCCGGGTCCATGGGGACGTGTAGTCGATGGCGGTGGGCCTGTTCCGTGAAGCGGGAATTGAAGGGAAAAGTTGCACGTGTGACTCTAGGAGTAACCACATGACGTGTGTTTAGGTTTCCCTTGCAAGGTTAAGAAATTCGATTCGAATCGTCCGTTTCTCGCGGTTATTGAGACTGCTTGACCCTTTTACCACATAGAGTAAGAAGAGAAACAATGATGATGATTAATCTTGTTGGATGAAAAATTAATTCTTTCACCATGTATGATATTGGATAGTTGCTTACCTAGAATGGTTAAATAAAATTAGAGTCTGGAGCTAAAATTTGAAAGTAAGGACCTACTTGTATATGCTTTTTGGCAAAACAAACCCCTCAAGCCAAAAAACCTTGCATGTTTAGGAGTCGGCTAAGTATATTCCACTAGTCGGGTAAGCCTTACTGAGTATTAGTATACTCAGCCTTGCTTGTGGCTCGTTTTCAGGTGATACTTTCGAGGATTTGATCGCTAGTTTGACTTGGTCGTGTACCCTTCCTCCTGGTTGGTCGGTGGAATGGAATGCGCCCCCGGCCAACGATGATAATGCCGAGTGATGTCTTATACGGACTTCATCGAGACATCGTGTATCGTCGAGTAGTTTATCGTTATTTTTCCGCTGCATTGAACTCTGAAGAACTCGATTACTTTGAACTCTAAAGTATCTTGTTTTACAAATTTCGAACTCAGTTGTAATAATAATTCATGATGAACCCTGTGATGTAAAATTTGTGGAATGTTGTATCCTCTGGGCTCACCTTCGTGTGAGTACTTGTATGTGTGGTTTCGATCGGCAAAACTGTGCTTGTATCAGGAGGTTACCCAACAGACTAATGGATTATTTTGTTTGAAGTGCGAGTTAGCCCTGATTGCCCTCGTGGTGATGGTTAGCGCGCTTGAGCCGGATTAATTCAGGTGGTTCTGCCACATCTTAGTGTGTTGGTATATGTATCAATGTATGATGATCACTTGGTGTTATTGAATAATATGATGAAGTGTTTCGGGTGTTTTAAGTGCGACGGGTTGTGGGCTGCCACGGTCTGTGAAATTTGGCGTGCTTCACAGGCCGGCACAACACGAAAAATGACCCACAGGACCGTGCCTGGGCCGAGGCCAGGCACTAAGCATGCAACAACACGTGAGGCATGACGGCCCGTGACGGCCCGACCACCACCGGGCCATGCCGGCCCATGCCAGCCTGTTGGCCATCTATACCACGAGTGAACATTTTGCAAGCCCTATTTTAACTTGTTCAGCTAGAAAGAAAAATGTGTATATTAAGTGACAGTGGGGCACTGATTGTATGAAGTTAAACGTACGTTTCCTGATCAAACCATTCCCAAAAAAAATCTCTCTTAATCTAAACATCCAATTTGGAAAATGGTTTCCACCATAATGTTCCTTATGGTTTCCTCAACAAAATAGATGTTCATGGATATATTTCAAACTATTAAATGACATATGGATCCCACATGACTACACACATTTTTTGGCATGGTAACAATAAGGTGTATAAGACACAATTTGTTCTCAGCTCACTCCATTATTTGGCAGTACCCAGGAATTGATTTAGCAGTCCGAAAACACTACATTGTGACCATATTTTAGCCGGCCTTCCTTTGGTTTTGTCGCTGCTAGATTTCGGTTTCACTTACTCATGTCTTCACTTTGGTGGTAATGCTAGCGAAAACATTATTTACATAGATGACCAATCATGGATCCCACATTCAAAGTGTAGAAAAAAACTTACCAGAAAATCTAAATGAAAAGAGATCTATTTAGTCTTAAGGAGAATTCTCAAAACTTTTCTAAATTGAAAAGCCTGATTCCACCATATTTTCAAAAAAGAAAAATTAATTATTTGCAATCCTGTACTAAGAAAACTAAATTTATGCACCATGAAAGTTAAGAAAAGTTAACACTATTATCCACGGATATTAAAAAATAACTTAATGTTTGTATTAAGAAAAGTAACTTTTTACTCTGTTAAAGTCAATAAAAAGCAACATTATAGTCCATGAATATTAGAGAAAATAACTTTGTGGTTCATGAAATGTAACTTATAAATAGGAAAATTAACTTTGTGATTCATAATAGCAGGTAACATCAATAATATACAGAAGTAACTTGTGACTAATTTATATGATACAGGATGTAAGATTTATATTTTAAAAAAGTAATTTCATACTATAACGAACATAATGGTGCAACCGTATTTTATTTAGGTGTACGGTTATAAAACTACAGATTTTTTCTAGATTTGAGATTGATTTTCATGGCTCATGTTAATATTGTATTTTTTTCCTCCATTCACACACAACATGCAGGAACATAGGGAAAGAGAACTCTCCTCCTTCTCCAAATCTTATTCCTTATTATCCGTTCAAAAGAATAAAAAAAGCTTGTTATTTTCAGTACGGCAAGCAGTGGCCGTTCGATCACAGATCAACGGTTGGCGATGATCTGCTGCGCCTCGGTCTCGTACTTGAAGCTGTAGCTGCTGGTCTTGGAGAAACTGGTCATCTGCCCCTGACCATGATACCTATAGATAAAAGATCCCTGGCGGTCTACGTGTTTTCTCACGATGTCTGAGGAGGAGGTTACTGCTGTTGGCAAGCGGATCATGTATTCCTTATTATCCGACAGATTTCTTATTTGTTGCGTTTATGTTTTCACTTGAAAAGCCATGACACCTTGTGACACTGAGCTTGTGGATCTTCACGCCTGCCATGAAAAAGAAGAAGCAACTAGCTGCTAAGGGCCAGTTGCCCAGTTAGAGACCTACAAATTCCATCGTTTTCATTCCCTTTTGAGCCAGCAAGTTTCGACACCCATTTTCATCTTTATGTCCTATAATGTCATGTGAACCACTTATGGTTCTTGTGAAAATAGCTTTTTTCACATATGGTCCATGTGAACCACCATGCAGTTTGGTCACATATGGAAATGGTCAAATCGAGAAACATTGATCTGTCTTTTTGTGTTTTTGTAATTAAGTTGAGCTTAGCAATGGAACTTTTTTTCTTGAAGGATATATCATGTCCATAGACCTCGTTGGTATATTAAACATGGAATGGTGACGCCCTCACTTATAGTTCTATTTATACCATGATGATTGCCTTTTTGTTTATAGGACGACTTTGCAAGAAGGTGTCCGGATAGCAGGAATATAGGAATAGGATTAGGCATGTTTGCTTTTTTCAGTTTAAGTCATAAGTTCCGTCACATCGTATATTTAAACATCAATTAGGAGTATTAAATATAGACTTATGACACAACTAATTTCATAAGTCGCGACTTAATCACGAGACGAATCTATTAAGCCTAATTAGTCTATAATTTAACCACTAACTACTATAGTAACCATCCGTTAATCGTGCATTAATTATACTTAATAGATTCGTCTAGAGCTCTAATTGCAACTTATGTAGTTATTTTTATATTAAATTGACATCTGAATATTCGAATTGATATCTAAACATTTGATGTGACAGCTACTTAAAAACCAAATAACCAAATAAGACCTTAGTGGAGGGTGTGCAGTGCCACCGGCAGAGATCAACTGAAAAATAACTAATTAGTTTAGTGTGGGAGGATGGTTGGCTGGGGCGGTGTTACCAAAAACAACCCGATACCACCTGAAGAAGTGGGCTGCAAGCGGCCCAAGAATGAGGCTGCCAAGAGAAAGTGTGAGTGTTTTTTTCCCACGGACGAACACCACCACAACCTTCATGGGCCATTCTAACTCAATGAGCTCCCACCAAATATCCTCCACCCCCGCACCGAAAATCCTATGCATCTTCCGCAGGAAGACTAAATATCTTCCACTTTAAGATTTGTGTTGTGGATGAGACCAACGGTGATGATTTTTCTCCCGTCTCCTTCCTCCTACGCGTGAGATATTAATCAGGCCATCAGCTGCCTCCGACCTGGTGCTGTGGTGCTCGTGCGACTTCGGAACTCGGAAGGCATTGATGTGTAAAGCACCGTGACGAAGTTTCGAACTTCAAATTTACTTTTCTCTCTAATGCTTCATCCAATTTCAATTCCGTTTAAACTATAATGCTTCTTCGAATTCTGTTCACAAAATGAGATCTCATATGCCTATACTTTTATTTTCTAATAAATTCAACATTTTAATTATTCTAGTTCAACAATTTCGATATACTACTTTAACATTCTAGATATACTATACAACCGTATAACATGTTGAACTAATTTATTAGAAATGTTAAATTTGTTGTCAAGAGATGTTGAACCTGCTATAAGAAAATGTTTAATATATTTTTTTTGAAAAAGAACGTTGAATAACACTAATACCATACCCCACGTGATGATATGCTCATGATTTTTTACTAGCCACGATCAGTTCATCTGGCTGTGCTCTATTAATCAACCCATAATTAGCCCAGACTCATACGTTGCGTGTCTGAACATACGACATGCGAAAACTGTAGAGGATTCCACGATCAGGTCGTTTTGGACCTGTTAGGTATCTCTAGGGCTCTTGGGCTATTGGTGGATCAAAGATATATAAAGTTATTACCTTTCGGAAGATAAATAGGACCCCCCTCCTTCGGCATCGGTCGCTTCAGGTGATGGTTTCACGAACCATTACCTGAAGCTATCACGATTTAACTCCTATGCGGTCCGCACCATCAAACTACCACCATCTTACTAGGTCCAACTAAATTTTGGCCCAATCAAAACTCAACACGCAACATGCATCTATGGATAGTTTGTAAGCACATGCACATGCAAATAAGACAAATCTCGTTCATCAAACATGTTAAAGATTAAAAATAATAATAAATCTTAAATTATATATCTAAATTAAATTCTGATTGCACTATTGTCTTTCCTATGACAAGATCTTCGAAACAAGACCACACTTACCTATTTTGCGTAGTATTTTTAAAATCATTTTTTAAACACTAAATAATTATTTTTAGCTACTGGGATCAATTTTTTTAACAACACGAACAAAGGATTATTTTCTACTAACAAAAACTAAAACAAGACGAACAAATGATAACATACTACGAACAAAATATTAAACATGGTGAACATTTGATTGTATAGGATAAATCATAAAAATAAATATCACAAACAAATAAGTCAATATCACCAAACAATTTAATCCGGAAAAGGAATAAATAATTTGACATTGCGACCAAATTAGTCACACGGATAAATAATTTTACATGAAGAACAAATGCTTCTACATTGCAAAAAAATTATTCTTATAAGCATACACGAACTAAAATAATGCAATGAGAAATAAAACGAACAAAAGAAAGAAAGGATGAAAATAAGAATGCAATAAGAAATAAAAGAAAATTTTTTTGGATAGGAAATAATGGGAAAACCAAATGAAATACAATGTCAAGCAAAGAAGAGAATAGAAAAATAAAAATCAAGTACTAGTATTCTTATGACACTAATACACTTAGTCTATAAAAAAGAAAATAAATATTAGGAAGAATCATGAATTCTCAAAATACAAATAAATGATGCAACTATTACGTGTTTAATATATATATATATTAACAAAAATAAAGAATAAGAGAAGTAACATGAAAAAAGACATATAAGCAAAGAAGAAATATTTATAACAGAACTAGAAAAGGAAAAAGAAAAAGAAAATAGAAAAATATTTATTAAAAATAAAAAGATGAAGGAAAGTAATGAAAAAGAATAAAGAAATTTTAGGAAGCAACCCCGTAGCAATTGTGTAGGTTGTGTTGGGCTTACAAAGTTGGTAAAGAAAATTCTGTCATCCACCACCACATGAGCTGCTTTGTTCAACTAAAGGAAAATAACATGACTAACCAGTTAGTATAGAAAGAAAAGGATAAAAGAAAAATAAAATGGAAAGAAAAAAAGAAAAAAAAGGAAAATTAGTACTCAGAAAGAATAGAAGAAAGAAAAGTAAAAACATAGATGCGTGTTAGCTTCGGCCAACTGACGTGACCATGCGTGCCAGCTGTTGAACGTGAGGTCGCTAGCAGCACATTACCTACCTCGCGCGGGCCAGCTAGTGTCATAACCATTATGTGTTGGGCCGGTTCACCCCACCGATACCTGCTTTACTTCTTTAGACGATGGTTTTATAATTTGCAGCACAAGTGATGTATACCATCCGTGTTCGTCATCTCACACGTGGGAGCCACCGAATCTGTGACCACCGGCAATCGTCGCCTCGGCCTGGCTTCGCCAGAGATCTCGCCGACACACCCGTGCTCCATCGCCCACCGGATATCTCCCACCATCGTTGGCTGGCGGTGGCCTCGCTGCTCCACCCACCCACGAACCGCTACCACCGCCTGCTACCAAAGCCTTTCTCCGTACAGTCAGGACCTCACTAGAGATCCTGGCAACCTGAGCCTCGAGCCACGAAAATCCCTAACCTTGACACTAGCCATGGCGAGGCAAGCAATATTACACATCTGCAATCCAGCAACAACCCAAAATCGCTACGCACGCATGCTGGTACGCTAAATTAATTAGGCGATCTACGCACGCACGCTGTGCCGCGTGTCTCGCTTCCACAACCGCCATGGCTGACCTGCAGACCTGCATGCTGTTCCGCAAGCCGGCGATGACCTCTTCGATCATTCTCGCCATCCATCACATGCGCCCGGCGGCCGGCTGTGCGTGGCCGATCGACGTCCTCGCGCGCACGGACGTACGTCGTGGGATAAGCTCGTACCACAAGTATATATGATTATATATAATTATATATACGCATACATAATAATGCTATGATCATGATTCATGACGACTACTTATATTATTACGCGCTAGCTGTTCAACGATAGATCTCGCTCCCGACTTCCCGAGAGACGAAGTGTTTTCAAGCAACAAGGATCGGATCGGAGCGGCTCTTGAAGCGTATTTCACGCCGGCCGGGAATGAAATTCAACGTCGGAGCGGAGGCTGCGGCCACAGACGCGGGCGGCTGCAAAGACTTGTTTCGATCGACGACCGGCCGGCCTCGATCGTGGAAGGGATGAAGGATGGATCATGGATCGATGCAAGGACGACGACGCATGTGTGCTGTTTCTCCTGCTACGCAGCGACGATCGAGTACACTTCGATGGCCATGGAATTGAATAATCCGCCTCCTGATATTGACATGCAAGTCAAGGCACGCATGAATGTCCTCAAATCTCGATGGTACATCCACTATCTCCCCCAGTTGCAACAGAAGGGATCTTGCTCCGATCGATCCGGCCGGGGCTACATACGTCGCTCTCGGCGCCCGTGTTCTGGGATCCTTCGTCCTTTTATTATCTCGGACTCGGCAGATATATATTTATATCTTTGCCCATCGTCTGTATGTGCAGGTCGGCAACATGCATGGTCACTGTTGTTTCGAAATGGGTATCTTTTTCCATGACAACTCGAAGGGAAAACAATATGCAAGTCGGCAATAATGGGCGTTGTTCTACAGCAGTGTTATCCAGTAAATAGATTCGCGGAAGGTCCGCAGCATCAGCTCATGATCTCGGCTACAAAACCCACTGAACCTAAAACTTGAGGCCACTTGACCCTCTTGTGGTTGCTTTACATGTCCTTTTGAGCAGTGTGGTGCCAATGATCAGGATATCCAGGAAAAGTGAACAATCAGTACTGAAGTAAACCTGAGGTAAATACAAACGACTAAAAAGTTCAGAATGAAGGTTCTGAAGATGTCTGCAATACTTTTTTTTAACATACTAACGAGGCGTTCCTTGCTGAAGCTGTCGATCCTAATCTTAGAATGTTACAATTGCCGCGCGCCTATGTTATGTTCCCAAACGCGGATGATTAATTTTTTATTCCGACCGAGTATGTCATTTCTGACGGTTCTTTAGATGCCATATGGTTTTCTCCGACGGCTTTTCTTCTTTCTAACATATTGACAATTTCCCCCCTCTAAACATAGGGATTAATAGAAACTTTAATTTGTATTGTGTATATGAATAACTGTGTCTTTATCTGTGTCCCCATATACTAATTACCAAATATGTTTCTGCCTGCCCTTAGAGATTTGGTAGCCACGCCCTTTGCAAATAGGTAAACAATGCCACACAAAACATACATGTATGTTACATGATATATCACCTCGAACAACATGTATATCTACTATAGGTAATTAATTAGAAAATATTAGTTGAGTGACGAAAAAAGTAATTTACCACTGTAAACAATGATAAGCACAAACAAACTTTAGAATTAACAAGTAATAATCAGTATTCTAATTAAGGAAAATTCGTGGAATTCCACCAGCTATAGAAAAAGACATGCATCTCTACCGAAACATTCATAGATATCAGTTTTCCAATATAATTGCTGGTCCACATGCAGGTCAGTACAATGCATGGTCACCGTTTGGAAATGAGTATCCCTTTCTATGACAAGTCAAAGGAAAGCATGCAAGTCGGCAATGGACACTGCTCTACAACTATAATAGGTGCTATGTTGTCAAATAATTAGATGTTGCAAAAAAAATCATTATATTCATGAACCACAAAACGCAGAGTAACCCCTAAATTTGAAGTATCAGAGCACTTCAACCTCCTGTGGCTGTGTCCTTTTGCCGCTTTGGATCACATGAGCCATGAGGTAGCAAATATTTGATCTTTTAAAAATAAAACAATAAATTATATTAAAGAATAGTATTATCCATTTTTTTCCCACAGCATGTTTATAAAATATCTTCTTGGCATCCATATGCAAAGTCGTTGAAAGATAATGGACCTATTCCTAGTCAACGTGACAGAACTGCAGTGGTATTGACATGGCTTGTTAATTCGCTGCTCGCTTGATGATGTGTCCCCACTCGATCGTAGAGACGATCGACTAGAAGCAAGACACAACAACGCCTATAAGTAAGCCCCCTCGCTCCTCCATTGATGTGCGCACGGCACTACTTGCTTGCTTATCAAGAAGACACAGCAAGTAGAGCTCATCTCGCAATCTCGGTCAGCATCAGCCATGACGAACGGGTACCTGTTCCGGGAGTACATCGGCGCGCAGTTCACCGGCGTCCAGTTCTCCGACGTGCCCATCAACGCCATGCTCAGCTTCCACTTCATCCTCTCCTTCGCCATCGACTACACCCCCGTGGGGCAGCAGCAGCCGCCGGCGCCGACCGACGGCGTGTTCAGCCCGTTCTGGGACACGGGCAGCCTGTCCCCGTCCGCCGTGGCCGCCATCAAGGCCGCGCACCCGAACGTCGCCGTCATGGCGGGGCTCGGCGGCGACAGCGTGCAGGACGTCGTGAAGGCCGTCTTCACCCCGACGTCCGTCGACTCGTGGGTGGCCAACGCCGCGTCGTCGCTCGCGGGCATCATCAACGCGTACGGGCTCGACGGCGTGGACGTCGACTACGAGCACTTCGCCGCCGGCGCCGACGTGGGCACGTTCGTCGAGTGCGTCGGCCAGCTCCTGACGCGGCTCAAGAGGGACATGCCGTGGATCACCACCTCCATCGCGCCGTTCGAGGACCCGGTGGTCCAGAGCTACTACCAGCCGCTGTGGCGGAAGTACGCCGGCGTCATCGACTACGTCAACTTCCAGTTCTACGGCTACGGCGCCAACACCGACGTGCCCCTGTACGTCAGGTTCTACGACAATCAGACGGCGAACTACCCCGGCGCCAAGGTGCTCGCCAGCTTCATGACCGGCAACACGACCGGGCTGATCTCGCCGGACCTCGGCATCAGCGCGGCCCAGGAGCTGCAGCGGCAGAACAAGCTGCCTGGGCTCTTCATCTGGTCAGCGGACAGCTCCAAGAGGAGCAGCTACGGCTTCAAGTACGAGATCCAAGGGCAGCAGATCATCGCCAACCATTGATCTCTGATCGGACGGCGCCGCTACTCTGCTATATATGGATGGACACAATAACACAAAATGTTTTATTAGTAAGGAATAATCACGTTGCTACGCCTACGTGCACTGGTGTTGTTGTGAAATGAATAAAGGGAACAAATTAAAGTAAAACACAAAGGGTTGTGTTTCCAAGTACTTCGTCCGTCCCAAATTATAATTTATTTTGATATTTTTAGATATATAGTTTTTCTATGTATTTAGATATAGTGTACTATATGCATAGCAAAATATATATATATGTAGAAAAGCTAAAACGAATTGTAATTTGGGAAGTATATATGGAGTAATTTGTATGCTAATATTTTCTAAGGTTGGCAAAATTTCAAGCAAGAAATTAAAATTGACAGTTCCTGAACAAAAGCAGCATAAGAAACGCATGCCATACAAATTAAGATCTATAGTAATTAACAACAAAAAAATATGGCATGTGCACCTTTCTAAGGGTCGCTATCCGGACACAATTTGACTAGTCATTTTGCAAGAACGTTTGGCACCACTGAAGCTACAATTCAAACACATATATGCATGTCACCATTTTTTTACAACCAGACTTGGAGCAATTTTTTAAAATCAAACAAACAACCCAGGTCACAGTACTAATAAACAAACATTGATCTGTGATCGGATGGCGCCGCTACTCTGCTATGGATGGGTACAGTAACTCAAAATATTTTATTAGTAAGGAATAATCACGTTGCTACGCCTACGTGTACTGGTGTTGTTGTGGTATGAATAAAGGGAACAATTTGAATGCTAAGTATTTCCAAAGGTTGGCAAATTTCAAGCAAGAAATCAAAATTGATAGTTCCTGAACAAAAGCAGTGTCATCTTCCCAACTTAAGGCCTTGTTTGACAGTTTGAGTGAGATATACTTTTATCACCATAGGAATTGACAAACATCAGTACATCACAAGAAAGACTCACTAGCACTCAGAGGGAATATTTCTTTATTTCGTTCTGTTTTTACATTTCTCACAATTTAGATTGGCAAATAAGGTCTATAGTAACAACAAAAAAAATATTATTGACATGTGCACCTTCTAAGAGCCCGTTTCGGAGGGCTCCAGCCAGCTCCACCTCTTCCTGACAAAACACTGTTCACTAAAACCGATTTTCTCTGCCTCTGGCTCTATGAGAGGGAGGGGAGAGGAGAGAGAAAACCGGTTCTGGTGAACAGTATTTTTTTTAAAAAAGTACTTTGTTGGGAGGAACCGGAGCCCGTTGGAGCCCTCCTAAACGGAGCCTAAGGGTCACTATCCAGACACAATTTGACTAATCATTTTGCAAGAACGTTTGTCAAAGCGATGCGATGCAGTGGGGTCAGTGGCGGAGCCAAGGAGGGGCCAATGGGGGCCATGGCCCCTCCCAAGATCAGCGACAATTTTTTTTAGTGCTGATCTATAGTTATAAGTATGCATGGATCATAAATACTGTTTGCAATGTGCACCTATGTAGTCAAAGACAAAAATCAACTATTATCCTACAACTAAATCTTGAAACCTCCATTCATCCAAGGAAGAATAAAACTGCTCCAGCTTAGGCTCCCCATTGTCATTCGCATTGTAGCGATACTGTAGTATAAATCCGTTCCTCTCTCTCGCTCACCCCAAATTAACCGGCTTCTATGGTGATTGTAGTAGAAAATCGCATTAGCTAGGACAAGTCATCTAAAACATGCTCGAAGTTGCGGCTAGGTAGTAGACATATAATTTTGATTTGTTGAACATTTACGGTAGTACTAGTAAAAATAGCTTTCTTCTAATTTCCCCATATTTTGCATTCCACGATATTTTGATGCAAATTGACACAATGCAGTTTTCTTTCTGTCAACAAACGCATCTACACGCTCAATTAGTGATCGCACCTAATAGCATCACTCGTATACCATTTCATAATATTTTTTGTCCATACTATATTTGAGTCATATATACTCTATTGCTTGAAATTTTTCTCTGGTGGGTTCATTTCTACTCAGTCTCTTAGCCCCTCCTATGATTAAATTCTGGCTCTGCCCCTGAGTGGGGTCACATTGAATAAGAAATCAAGTCGTCCTCCCTAGCCTCATCCCTCGCGTTAAGAGCTGGAAATTTCCATTCCCCTTTCCCCTTTCTCACTCAATCTCCTTCTTGTGAAGTTCACCGAGCTTGTGAAGTTGACGGATGAAGATGACTCCGTGCTTCTGTTTTTGTCAAATGGAGATGAGAGCTTAGCAGTTGTTGTGTCTATTTGTTTCTTGATGTGTATGCTTGTAAATTTTGAAGTATGAATGGATGATTATATAGAGGGCAACGGTCAGCAGTTGGTGCTGTTGAAAACACTATGCATTTTTATTTTTTCTATTGCTTCTGCATCGACTCGTCTTTGTTGAAAACATTGTGCATTTATATTTTCCTATTACCTTTGCATGGACTCATCTTTGGGAGTCGAATCTTTATGCGGTGTAAAGATTCTACTCCCTCCGTCCCAAAATATAAGCATTTCTAGATTTGGTCAAAGTCAAATTTATTCAATTTTGACTATAAATAGTAAATAATTTATAAAGATCTATAAGATAAAAATAATATTACTAAATTCGTTATGAAAGCAATTATCATAATATATAAGTGTTTGTATTTAAAATAATTCATTCATAAGAATATTAATGGTTAAAGTTGAATAAATTTGACTTTGACCAAACCTAGAAATGCTTATATTTTGGGACAGAGGTAGTGAGAACATCTCCGGTGTTACTAGCGGGTTAGGTATTACCAACTTTAATTACACTTAAATTTTTGCATCTAAAATTCTAACAAAAATATGAATGGATAGAGAATGCAAGCATATACCATCATGCAAAATTTGAGATGCAACTGAAATTTGTGCAACGAGAAACAAAAAAGAGAAACTTGCATTTAAATAGTAGCGGGTTACGGGTCTGAGATGCACAGTTAAATCCGCAACTATTCAAGTGCAAATTTCTCTTTTTTGTTTCTTCTTGAACAAATTTTTGTTCAACCTCAAACTTTACATGATGGTAGATGCTTATGTGATTTATATATTCATATTTTTAGATGAATTTTTGATACACAAATTAAGTTGTAATTAACGTTAGTAACACGGTAACATTCTAATGGGCGGTAACACCAGATACGTTCTCGTCCAGAGGTAGTATATCCTGCAGTGGAACGGTGATGGGTCGATTCATCACCTGCCAGCACAGGTCAGGATCCGGTTTTGAAAGGCCACCCTAGAAGCCCTCAACACGGCAGCTGCAATTCAAACACATGTGTGCACGTGACTATTTTTTTACAATTAGATTTGGAGCAACTTTCTAAAATCAAAAAACTACCCAGGTCACAGTACTAATAAACAAACATGTCCTATGCGTCAAGGCAACCACAATGCGCACCTCTCGCACCCGTGTGTAAACCTTCTATTATACGCCTACGAATAAACCATTGATACTTGTAAATCATTGACCCACACCAGGATTTGAAGTAAAACCGTACCCTATCTAGTATTCCAAGTTGCAACTTCGTCAATGAATCAACGTGACTTATTGGGCACAAGCTAAGGTAGATCACACATGGGAGTTGCCAACGAGGCAAAATCAGGTCACACGTAAAGAATTTCAGAACACACAGTACACAAGGAAATAAAAAAGGTTATGCTGCCATGCTCACAACTGGTACACAAGAAAAATAAATAAATAAATTACGCACTAATACACGCATCAAAACAGCATTATTACGGGTTCTTTGGCCTGGTGACGATCCCCGCGTGCGTGAGCAACGCCCAGACGAGCGTCACCAGCTCGGCGCCATGGGCGATCGCCTTCTTGTGCGCCTTGAGGTTGTCGGAGGGCGCGGCATACAGCAGGATCTCGCACCAGAAGCGGGCCAAGAGACCCCACCTCGCCCCCTCATCTGGAACCAGCTCCACCAGCTGCTTCCCCAGCCTCACCCCTCTCTTCACCACCTCGTGCTCGGACCTCTCGCCCAGGCGCGCAGCAATGGCATCGTGCTCCTGCTGGCTTGATGTCTCTGCTAGAGCAAGCTTGATGTCCCTGGTCATTGTCTCGTGCAGTTTCTTGGACCATGCCCCGTCATCTGGCAGCAGCTCAGGTGCGGCAGCCACCAGGTAGGTGCAGTACCGGGAGAGATGCGTGGCGACAGCCCTCTTGCCGGCGGAGCGGCTGCTGGTTGAGGAAGCAGCCCCGCCGTGCCTGGCCTCCAAGATGCTGGTGGCGATGTGCCAGACGAGGATCACATCGGATGTGCCTTGTCCTTGGCACGCCCACAGGATGTCGCCGCCGATCCTGCTCCCGCCGAGCGCCGCCGTGCCTCTGCTCAGGGTACCATTGCTGCTTCTGAGCGTGTCGACAATGGCGGCCTTCACGTCCGTTGACACTTCGACATGCCGCATCATCGTCGGGTCAGAGAAGCAAAACAAGAGTCGGCGCAGTAGTCCACACTGTGCATCCGGCTGTCGTCGGTGTGCTATCAGCAGCAGCGACATCTGGCCCATCTGATCACTCCAGCTCCTCCTGAACTTCCGGAGCTTCATAATAAGACCAAGTCCTCTCTGCATACGAGGAGATTGCTGCCAGGACGCATGGATGATGTAGTTGCAGAGCAGGGTGACCTTGACCCATTTTGAGCACAAGTAGGATAGAATCTCCCATGCCTCAGCCAATATGACGGCTAAAAAGAGCGGGAATGTTGGCAAGGCGTTAAAAAGATGAACTCATGCACGTGGTTTCAAAGAAGCAAGTAACGTTGACATGCAAGGAAGCCTACATATGTCGCATGCACTGGCCGCCGGCTAATAGGCTGAACTTGTTAAGCTTCGAGTCTTGGGCTGATTAATTAACACAAATTAGCTTGAGCATATGGGCTCTAAATAACCTGTGCGTGGCCCATGCAAAGCACCGGTCATCTTCCGGAAGCTTCTGCACGCACGTGCGCCATGCAAAGGATAAGCCTTCGGATGAGATCGGATTTCAAATTTCGAATTAGCGGCCGCTTCGCGCGGACGCCGGCTCGCTCGCCAACTGACCAGAGGCGGCGCTCGTCCTCGACGCTTCTCTCCTAGTACCTGGCTGCTGCCTATAAAAGAGACCCCCGGTCACTCAGAAAGGGGACGCACATCCACCCACGACGACGTCGGCACTCTGGTGCCACACATCCACTTCCACCACACCGTACCAGTTCGCTGGCTGGAGTTCGTGATCGGTGACGACCAGCACCTGCCGGACGGCCACCTTCATCACGCACGCGGCGCCAGCGATCGAGCGAGTCCGTGGCCCTCGGCGGAGTTCCGGCCTCGGCCCCCGCGGCATCGCACAGCTGACCTCGTCGCCGTCGAGCACTCCGGCGTCGATCTCATGGCTCCTGTCCTCCTCGCCGGTAACTCAGGTTAAGATGATTACGTTACTTTCTTTCGTTCTTGCTTCTCTGCATGGTTTCTTTCAGCACGTATGCATGAAGTCCTGCATGTCTGGGTATCGTGGTTGCCATGGAGGAGGATGTCGTCCGCCGCAGTGAACGCCTTCGCCGTGCCGCCGCCGCCGGCCGCCGGGATCCTCGCCGTATCGCCACCGCGGTTCACTGCTGCCCGGTTCGCCGTCGTACAGTTGGTCGTCGGAGCTCGTCCTCGAACAGCCCGAGCCGCCAAGATGCCTCTGTTCGAGAACACTAGTGCAACTTGAAGCAGCATCAACCGAAGGGCCGTTCCTGCACAAGTTGAGAAGCCGCAAGACGTCAACACAAGGGCTGTCTCCTCGTCCTCGATGCTCGCGGAGGAAGAGTGATGCCGATGTGTTCCATCGACCAGGCCGCAAAGCCACCAAGACGTCGCGTTTTCATCGCGAGGTCACGCACGGGATGGACTTGCGCCTACCGGCACTACCGTGACGGTTACTGAACAAGCCTCTGCTCAATCAAGCGGCTGCAACGTCTAGTCAACCAAACTGAGCGCCACCATGCACTGCATCAGCAATTCTACTACAACACCCGCCGTTCGCGATCGGGGCGGATGCCGTCGACGTTTCGATTGCATTTCAGCCGGCCTTCGATTGCATTTCAGCCGGCCCATGGACCAATATGACCCACGCTAATGCTGACGCCCGCATTTATCTATCATCATCATCACCATCATCATCATGCATGGAGGTCGTGAAGCGAAGATCGACAAGCGAAGATCGACGAAGACGACCATTGCAGCTTAATCGGAGGTGTTCTATGGACATGTATCGCGGATGTAATTACCTAGGAGCCTTCCGAGACCCTGGGAATCGGAGAATCACATCGCCCATATTCGATCTGCCCCATGGCAGACTATGGAGCGCACATACATATCAGAAACCTGTATTTGTATTATTGGAAAATATGAATGAAATGTGTTCCCTACTTTGTTCTTTGTCCATTTATTTTGTGTATTTATTTACACTGGCACGCCTGCAATTTATTTTCCCCTGTGTGTAGAGAAATACGTCTATGTATTTTTCTTCCCAAACAGTGCAGGACATAGGATTTGGGCTGCAGAATATCTGATGAGGGTGTCTGATGACAGTGTAATGGTGTGATATGAAAGTGGCGCCACCCAAGCACCAGGCAATAATTGAGAGGGAGACAGTGATATTAAGAACGGGTAGCAGTCGGCCAAAGTAGGATGTTGGGAGGGATGAGTAGTACGAATCAAGCACAAAGGATATCTCATCTGCAATCACATCAAATACCCTTGCAGGATTGCCATGGTTGAGCAGGACATCCGAGACAAAATTGAAGGCCTTGGCAGACCCGGACTCGGCAAGTTGAGTATTACCAAACCGGCGCCGAAGCAGTTTGAACAGTGAGAAGGAGAGGCATAGATCCTTGAGCCATGGCTGAGAGGTCAAGAGGGCATCTCCGGTCGACGCCATTTGCCAAACCATGTCAAGGGTTATCAACCTACTGTTCCTTTGCCTGATGGTATACCCGTGACGAGTTTCCTCGATCTCCTGCTTGTCCTCCCCCATCACTATAAGTGGGAGAACCAACTGATCATGACCCGGTGATCCCCGAGGCAGCACATCGCCTTGCAATTTCTCCATGTACCCGGCAATGAGACGAGAGTTGCGCCCAAGAGCAAAAGACTGCTTCGCCTTGTGATACGCATACAGCTTTAGCATTATCTTGGAAAGACTGAGAAGACAGAGAACAATGAGGAACCTCGACACCATCTTGTAATAATAGGATTTTCCTTCCACCAAATGGTGTTTGTTGATCATAGTGAGGAAGTGACGACCTGCGTAGTAGACCACGAGGTATGATGTCCATACCGTGCGAGCAAGCAGCTCGATCGAGGGGCCAATCTTCTGGCCACCATGGTAATCATCAGCAGCGACGATTGCGCTTGTATTGGTCCCAATGATCTGGACAAGAACTGTCCAAATCAGGAGCAAGGACACGTATGACCTGCCGTGGCAGAACACGTCCAGGCCTGAAGTGCTGCAGGATTCCTTGCCGATGGAGGAGGCGACGTAGGAAATGATGGGGAGGTACAGCGTGGAGGCTCCCAGGAACAGGAGGCGGGTCACTGCCGCGTGGCGGTAGCCGTAGCGCCGGCCGGATGCACCTACCACCATCATGATTGCCACAAGGACGGCGTTGACAACCATGAGCGCATTTGAGCGCCACAGCTGTGCGTTTACCCCTTCGACAAACTCTCTGATTGCAGCATCTGAGCATGGTGTTCTTGGAGCCTGATCTGCTTTATTTGCACGGTGAAGCATATACATAGTAGTTAGTGTAATTGCACAACAAAATTTGACATTTACATACATTTTTTTCTTTGTTTTTGGAACATAGAATGGGGATCCTCTGTTCACTTGTAATAACATAATGAAACCAAACATGACTAGTGTCGGTGTTTTAAGACTGCTTTATTAGCACTCTATCGACATGCACATGAACTACGAACACATAGCAAATACGAACCATGTTAGAGAATTACCAGGAACAGGAGCTATTTGGGACATGAGAGAATCTCCAGTAATCCTACAAAGAGGAAGCCGTTCCAAGTTTGTTGACCATACAATGGCTCTATGTCTAGAACATAGCAATACTAATACTATGCAGTCATTTTACTTTTATCTTTATTCCTTGGTCCTATCAAACATTTTGCACACTTTAATCCTTTCTTCTTTTACCTTTTTCTTTATTATTTAATCAGTGCACCTTACATTGATAACCATATGCTTTACTCTTTAACGATTCCTTAATCTGATTTTGCACAGTCCTCCTTTTCCTTTATGCATATGATGGTTCACTGCATTCATGGTACTCAGCTCTTTGCAAACAACACTGTACAATTGTAATCATGCTTGCAGTTGCAGAGGCATTTCGGTTAATGCAATCTTTTGTAACTTTGCTTCTGTATACAGATTTTAATCGATACAGTACATTTAAGATAAATTGGGGGCCAATTCATTTGTACACAGTTTTTTTAGAGTGACTATAATAGGCAAAATTGTATATTCCATTTTGCTAGTTATAGGCAAGGAATAAGTCCATAATTTCCCTCCTCGATTATTTCCTCTGTATTATTTTGACCCTCAACTCTAAGCACTATAATTTGACCCTTAACTCTGTTCATCTTTATGGTATTTTTTGAATGGCAATTATTTTCTCATAAACTAGGCAGATTAAGTTTAATTTTAAATACTTTAGTTTAATCTATTTGTTGATGAAATTTTTATATATTTTTTATTTATATCTATCTCTACAACTTATGGGTTTTATATCTCAGCTGCCTGGTTGAAGTGGCGTCAAGCTTCTGGCGTCCTATGTGACAGAAGGGTGCCACAAAAATTAAAAGGTAAGTTCTATAGGACAGCGATTCGTCCGGCGATGTTATACGGTGCTGAATGTTGGCCTACAAAAAGACGACATGTCCAACAACTGAGTGTAGTAGAGATACGGATGTTGCGATGGTTTTGCGGGCACACACGAAGGGATAGAGTCCGGAACGAAGTTATTTGGGATAGAGTCAGGGTGACACCAATTGAGGAGAAACTTACCCAACATCGTTTGAGATGGTTTGGACATGTCCAACGGAGATCCCCTGAGGCGCCGGTGCGTAGTGGGGTTCTAAAGCAGGCCGAAAATGTAAAGAGAGGTAGAGGTAGACCTAAAGTGACTTGGGACGAGTCGGTGAAGAGAGACCTTAAGAAGTGGAATATCTCCAAAGAGGTAGCTTTGGATAGGAGCGCTTGGAGACTCGCCATCCACGTACCTGAAGATCCGTGATCTTTGTTTTTTTATGGGTTTCATCTCTAGCCTACCCCAACTTGCTTGGGACAAAAGGCTATATTGTTGTTGTTGTTGTGTCTATCTCTACAACTAAAAAACACTTATCTATATCTATCTATATCTATATCTATATCTATATCTATTACAACTAAAAAACACTTAAGGGAGAAAAAATTTTGGTGAAGCCCTCTGCCACCTAAGATTTGCATCTGCCGCCTGCGACCCTCGCGCCTCCGAACGATCGCTGCACCTGCACTGCCGGCGATCGGATCTTGCAACTGCATTGCCTCCAATCGGATCCTGCACTTGGACCGCCTCCAATCAGATCGGCTCCATCCCCCTCAGGTATGTTAATACCACCAGAATTTTTCAGTGAGATCAAGGTCACTGCCCACGGTGTGCTGCTGTGATGGCTATTAATCATGCTAATTTTTATGGTCTCCCGTAAAAGCCAATTCCTTACTGCCTTCTGGTCTGGTTAGCCTGGTCAATTTGTTGGCTCACCAGCAAATTCATGGTTGAATTATTGATAATTGATTTATGTATTTTCTGTTTGTTAGTTTCCAATTTACTCTACGCCTATACTGTTTGAGTTCTTGGGGTCTCCAATTTGATGCTCTTTCCCTATACTGTTTCCAGAAGGCAGAAGCTATCACAAGCCTATAGCTGAACAAAAAGAATTGATGCCAGTGGCTCAGTGCAATGATCAATGTTGAGATAAGGTACAACAATTTGCAGATTAAGCATTACATGTCATTAAGGAAGTTATATATGAAGTAGGAACTTCATAGATTAAATCGAAACTCAAGTAGTGAAAAAGGAAAATAAAACTGCAGTACATATTCCAAAAAAGATAGAATGGAAAGTAACCTGTTAGTTTTAACGAAATCGAATCTAGAGTAAAGTAAAATGTAACAGAAAGCAATGAAGCATCACTGTGAACAGTGACCATGGACAGCCAACCTTTTTCTTGCATTCCATCTCGTGCAAAGTTGATGCCCAATGCTGGCTCTGAGAGCTCAGGTGGCACCTCTTCTGCAAGGAAATTTATTTCCCAATTCTCATTGAACAACCCATATAGGCACAGATTTTCCTTTTCTGCAGAAGAGAAAACATGGTCATACCAGGATGGACAAACATATCTGCTGTAATTGTCAATAACATGATCAGTATGGCTGAACATAAGGGTAATTATATTATATCACTTACCGTGGGGTGAGGAAGCAAGCATGGCCTGACAACATGTGTGCGGTTACTGCTGCAACACCCACAACTGAGGATAGGAAGCAGGACAGAGGAAATTTTTAGACAAAAATCAACTAGAAATGATCCCCAATGATCCCTCGAAGGGGACCATACTGCCCTGCAATTGTGTTCAGAGTTGGATCATCTATTCAGCTATTTGGAATGGGCAACAAAAGATATAAGTAATGATGCCAATATCCACAGGAACAGAAGGGTGTATCACCTGAATATTATCCTCAAACTGAACCTTCAGGTGCACCACATGACTACTCTTGCCATCTCCCAATCAAAATTCAAAGCTTCCCCCGTTCTCCTCTTCCCTAAATATACACAAAATTGAAAGTTACATTACAAAAATAAACATTGAAATACCCCAAACATAAATAATGCAGAAGCAACTCTGATCTTTCTTCTTACTCGCTCTTTGACAGAAAAGTTAGAGAATAACTCGTACGTGTACATACAGAAAATATGCACAAAACTACAGTGATAAATGCATGCAGAGCTGTGAGAAAAAACTCATCATACTGAGAAGCTCTCACAAGCTACAAAAGACAGCAGCCTGGTGGCCAAAAAACCATCCGCGCAACATATCACTTAGATAAATATGTAGCTAATGGACTGTGTTTGCTATAAGTACTCGAATTAGTCTGTACACTGGTACTTTATAATTAACATGGAACAAAACTTTGAGTTGCTCCTATATCCAAGTGTCCAGAACCAATGTCCATGTGTTCTATTCTTCCTAAAATTTCTTAGATTGCATATCAACAACTTTGAGTTGCTCCAGCATTTTTTTTCTTTCATCAGTCAAAACAATACATGAGTTGACTAACCACCTCAAACTGCAGGAAATCCTAAGCTCCCGAATTCAAATACGAATTATACCGAACTGATAAATTGAACCAAGATGCTATATTGATCGGAACATCACATATGGATCAGAAAAACACTTTCTCCCTCAATGAATGAGTACGAGTACAAGGCCTACGGCCAGGCGCCATGGCCCGACTTCCAGCTAATGGCATCAATAGTCTGAGCAGCTAATAGGAAGCTAATATCATGTACTAGGAGCTAATTGGAGAGCGTCGCCCATTGCACTTGTAGGGGAACAGGTGGATAAGGTTCGTGTTCTTCCATGGCTTGAAGAGGAAAATTTTACATAAAAGCCCCCGTACTCTGAAAATATAAGGGTTAATTGGTAATGTACCATTGCAATTATTCCACCATTACTATTCACGATATTTGAAACAAGTTTACAAATGTTCAACGTATACCATTACGTACCCCTTTAAGGTGTTTATAAAAACTTTGTGACCAAATTAGCCCTGTCTTCTTCCTCCCTCCCCCTCCTTCTCTCATGTTCATCTCCCAACATTGCTCCTGCTGCTGAGGAACTGCCCAAATTGATCCTATTTAATCAAGTCATCATCCATTGATCAACTCTATTAAATAGAAACAATCCCGGTAATCCTTGGAATGTGTCATGAGCAATGCCCAGGATTTATACACACTCCACAAGCACAACAATTAGAACATCATCACGTACAAGTACATCCATACATAGAGGTTCATATTACAGAAAGAGGTTCAAGTTTCATAACAACAAGTCTTAGAGTTTTGCAGCGGAAAGGTCTATCATCGCGCTCATACGATACAACACAAAATAAGAAGGTTAACGCTATATGCCGATAGTGCCCTTCTCATAGCCACCGGCCATCTACTCCTCACCCGCACCTCCGTCCGCAGGGTAGAAGTACCCAAACACGGCCTCCGGCTGCGGATCACCTGCATGAACTTAACAATAGCACCATGAGTACAAAAGGTACTCGCAGGACTTATCCAATATAGGTATATACTTGCCCGACCTCAAGAAGAATGCATTTGGTTAGGTGGTAAGGAAAAGCCATGGTAATTAATTTTGCATAAAAGCATGCTACATTTTATCAAGTTATGATAAGCAAAAGACATAGCATCTATAGTCTCCACCTCGTACATCAAATAATTGCAAGTAAAGTGATCATAAATCAAGAGCTCAATCTTCCATGAACTTCCTCGGTAACTCTACGTTAAAGTCAAAGTACAAGAGCATGCTCAATGACCGAGAGCGCGGCTATTGCAATAGATCAAAAACCCTGCAGGGGTGTACAACTTTTTCCACACAAGAATAAGACCAATGACCATACCCATGGCCAAAGGATAAGTGTTGATTCATGCCTCGACCTTTCACACAAACACACCCGACTATGAGCGAACGGTCGGGAGGGACAAGTGCACCGGAACCGCCGATCACACTCCATCACAACCCACACCGAATCCGATCAAGGCAACGTGTGACTCATGCTAATTGGCTTACCGTCCCATTATTAAGCATGTGGTTTGTACGGAAAAGTGCTCAAGTATCAAAGCGATTACACATCGGTCCTTAATCAACTCAAGCAAGACTAATCATTCGAGTTTCATTCCCAACATGGCTCTATATACTTGCTCGAGTCCGAATCAGCATTCATCACTGCTCAACTTTTATTCATTCTCAACTAATCATGTAGAATTAAACATACATCGTATAGCTCGCGAGTGGTGGTGACCTTGCCACCTCTCGTCTTCTACCGAAGCTAAGCATGACTAAGCATATGTTTCGTGACACGTACACAAGCATACTCAACTAGAAGGTGATATCCTAAACAAGGAGGATAATGCATCAAATAGGTTCTAAGTAATCATTAATAAATATAGTAACTCATGCACAAACAAGACACATATACTTCGTTGATCTAAAATAAGGGTAAAGGATGCATAGGTGCCTGCCTTGGTTCTCAACGGGGGTGTCGTCTCCCACAAGCTCCGACTTTGTTATCGCGGAGTACGTCTGCCCCAACGTTGTTATCGTGGAGTACATGATGGATCTCGAGACCCGAGAACTTATTCTCAAGCTTACGAATTTCTGCAACGTACGCGTCCATGGTCTCTTTGTTGGTGTCCCACTCCTTTTTGCATTGTTGGACCACCAGTAAAGAGTCGCCAAAGACGAGTAGTCGCTTGATGCCAAGGGAGACAGCCAGGTGTAGCCCGTGGAGTAGTGCCTCGTACTTGGCCTCGTTGTTGGAGACCTTAAATAGTATTTGAAATACGTATTTAAGGTTCTCACCAATTGGACTGATGAAGAGTACTCCTGCGCCACCGCCTTCAAGCTTGAGGGAGTCATCGAAGTACATGACCCAATGCTCTAGCTGGTCAGCTGGAGTTGGTACTTGGTTTTCATGTCAGTCTGCCAAGAAATCGACTAGAGCTTGCAACTTGATGATAGTGCGTGGCTTGAAGTCGATGTTGAGAGCCCCCAGTTCCACTGCCCACTTGGAGATACGCCCTGTGGCGTCCTGGTTGTGAAGTATATCCGTCAACGGAAAGTCAGTGATAACTGAGATTTTGTACTCATCGAAGTAGTGGCAAAGCTTTCTGGAGGTGATGAGTATTGCGTAGAGAAGTTTCTGAATCGAAGAGTAACAAACCTTTGACTCAGAAAGGACTTCGCTAACGAAATACACTGGCCGCTGCACATTGAAGGCGTGGCCCTCATCGTTTCGCTCCACCACAATGGTTGTGCTGACTACGTGAGTAGTCGCAGCGATGTAAAGTAGTAGGTTCTAACCTGGGTTTGGAACCATGAGGATGGGGGGCGATTGAAGGTGAGCCTTGAGGTCCTCCAATGCCTGTGCCGCTTCCTTGGTCCAAACAAAATTGTCCTGCCGCTTGAGGAACTTGAAAAATGGTAGACCCCGTTCTCCAAGTCGGGAGATGAATCTGTTTAGTGCCGCCATACAGCCGGTGAGCTTCTGCACATCTTTGATCTTCTGTGGAGCCCCCATGCTTGTGATGGCAGTTATCTTCTCAGGGTTAGCCTCAATGCCTCGGTGACTGATGATGAAACCGAGGAGTTTCCCTTGGGTTACGCCAAAGACGCACTTAGTCGGGTTGAGCTTCCACTGAAATCTTCGCAGACTGTTGAAAGTTTCCTCAAGATCAGAGATGAACTCGTCAGGATTTCTGGTTTTAATAACCACGTAATCCACGTAGGCTTCAACATTACGGTGTAGCTGGTCAGCGAGGCACAGTTGTATGGCTCGCTGGTAAGTCGAGCCCGCGTTCTTCAGGCCAAACGACATAGTCTTGTATGAGTAGGCTCCGAACGGGGTGATGAACGCAGTCTTGATCTGGTCTTCTTCCTTGAGGGAAATCTGATGATAACCCAAGTAGCAATCAATGAAGGAGAGTAGGACACAGCCGGCGGTGGAGTCGATAACCTGATCGATGCAGGGAAGCGCGAAAGGATCTTTCGGGCAGTGCCTATTGAGATTGGTATAATCGACACACATCCTCCATTCATTATTATTCTTTTTAAGAATGAGTACAGGGTTGGCTAGCCACTCTGGGTGGTACACCTCTTTGATGAAACCAGCCGCGTGTAGTTTAGCTAGCTCTTTTTGATGTCCTGCCTCTTTTCTGGAGAGAAACGACGTAGTCATTGCTTCCTCGGAGTGGCCTTGGGATCAACTTTTAGAGCATGCTCGATCAACTCCTTGGGCACACCTGGCATATCCGCTGGTTTCCAAGCGAAAATGTCTCGGTTGGCCCTAAGAAAGTTGACGAGTGCGAATTCCTATTTGTTGTCCATGTTTTCGCCGATCAGGGCGGTCTTGGATGAGTCACCCTCCTGGAGCTGGATGGTCTTGATGCTGACGTTGGGGTTCGGCTTGACCCTCGACTGGCTTGGCCTCTTGTTCACCTCCAGCTCTGTCTCGGAGAATTGCTGTGCGGCCGCGAGTACTTTTGATGAAGGCTCTGGCACGCGCGCTGATGCAGCATACTTGATCGCCTCCTGGTCGCAATCGTAGGACTTCTCGACGTCGCCGCGGAGAGAGAGTACAACATTGGTATCTGGCAGTTTCAAGACCAAGTAGATGTAATGGGGTATCACCATGAACTTGGCCAAAGCGGGCCTGCCAAGGATGGCGTGGTACGAAGATTCGAAGTTGGCGACTTCGAACTTGATGTACTTCGTACGGAAGTTGTTGGCCATTCCGAAGGTAACTGGTAGAGTGACCGAGCCGATCGGTGTGGCCGCATTACCCGTTATAATCCCGTAGAACGGAGCTTTGCGTGGGGTGAGCATCTTGCCGATGTCCATCCTCATTTTTTCAGAGTACTCGGGAAGAGCAGGTTTAACCTGCTTCCCCCGTCGATGAGTACCCGGGTCAGTGTAGAGCCGGCAACTACCGGATCCAGTACGAGCGGAAGTTTTCCGGGTTCGGAGAAGCTGGTCCACTGATCCTCTCTGGAAAAGGAGATCGGGACCTCGCTGTGTCTCAGAGGACGCGGCACTGCTGGCTCAACTGACATAACTTCGCGTCGAAACAGCTTCTGCGCGTGCTTGGTGAGAATACCGTCGTCGCCTCCGAAGATGACGTTGACGTTGTTAGTCGGATATTGGAAACCCGGAGGTTCCAACTTGTCGGTGCCCTCGTCCGCCTTGTCCTTGTCCTTCTCCTCGTCAACAGGAGGAGGTGGTGCATTGAGGCTTTTGCGGAGGACGGTGCACTGGAACATAGTGTGCTTGGCCTTCGGGTGCATCGGGCACTGCTTGTGGAGGATCTTCTCATATTGATCCTGAAGCTTGCCCCACTTCTTGTTGCAAGGGTTGCGCTCAATGTTGGCCACTTGATCCTCCGGCTTCTGCTTGCGAGCGGCGCCCGAGTTGTTGTACTGGCCCTTGTTAGAGCGGTTGTTGTTGTTGCCCTTGTCTTTTTTGCGCTTGGGGAAGCGTTTGTTCTCCTCGTCCTCTTGGTCCGCCCATCGCTGCATCATGCCATGGAGCTCAAGTACGGTAGTCAGGAGATTCCTCCCGAACTCGCGGTACGTCTGCTTTGTGGCCAGTCCCGTTGCGGAAGCAGCGGATGACCTCCTCGTCGGCGATGTTGATGGTGGCGCGGGTGTCGAAGAAACAGCGCGTGTACAACCTCAGGGTCTCATTCTCCTCCTGCTTGACCTGCGACAAGTCATGATGAGTACCTACCGAGATCATGGAGCCCTGAAAGTTGTCGACGAAGATCTGCTTCAGGGCCTCCCAGGAGTCGATGGAGTTTGGTCGGAGGGTTTCCAACCATGTGAGTGGTTCTGTTTCCAGGGCCATCGGGAAGTAGAGGGCTTTAGTTGAGTTAGAGCCCCCACATACTTCGATGGCCACGGAGTAGCATCGCAGCCACTGCCGCAGATCTTGTTTCCCGTCGTACTTCGGGATGTTCGTAGGCTTGAAGTCCCTCGGGTACTCGCAGTTAGTGATGTTTTCCGTGAAGGTCGGGAAACAATCACTATCGTTGCGAGCAGCATTCTCCAACCGCTCGTGCTACCTATTGGTGATGATGGAGCGCACGTCGCGGTTGCTGTTGATGTGATGCCTTAAGTCGCCAGGAGGTGGAGGAAGCTGGTTACCCTGGTGGCCTTGGACTCTCGCAGGTTGCTCCCCACCCCTAGGCCTATGGCCATGTTGCTGAACCTCCTGTTTAGCTTGTCAGTTGTTGTGGGGGTTGGGATGACCCGCGATGGCACGACTGCCCTGGGGTGCAGAGCTGCCATGACGTTCCGACCTGGAACGGGTGTTCTGGACGAATTTCAGCGGGTCCATCTTGTTGAGCTGGACCGCGGCTTGCTTAACAAGTCGCATGATCCGCTGAGTTGCGTCCGTTTGGGGGATCCGTTGCAGGAGCGATGAAGCTTCGTAGATGTTACCCATGGGGGTAACGAGTTCTTCGCTAGCCGCTGCGTCAAAATCCTCGCGTAGGTTTCTACGCTATTGCGGGTTGCGGGCGCGCTCTTGAGCATTGCGCCTGCGCTTGTTCCTCCTGGCGTTCTACCACCTGCGTACCTGCCTTTGCTCCTCAGCTTCATCCTGGGGGGCGTCAGCGGTTTCTTGATTGGTGGAGATCTCGTCCTCGAGCTCGTTGTCGAACTCGATGCCCGACTCGTCGTCTCTGAGGTCGTGGATGGAAGCCATGTAGACTTCACGCTCCGGCGAGTAGTTGCCAGAGTAGTCAGTGGCCAGGACAGTTGAAGTGGAGGTCCTGGACATCTCTTCCTGGATAGGATAAAGAGGTGTGCTCTTTTGAAAAGGCAGTTGTTGGATAGTGGCTACCAAGCGGGCGTCATCATCGAGTAGTTCGGAGGGCTCCATGCCCTTCCAGTACACAAATCTGTCTTGCGTGGTAGTCATAATGCTCAAACCCAGATGACTGACCGCGGAGGATTCGGGCTCGTCATCTGAATCCGAGTAAGCATCGAAAACGGGAGCCTCCCGGGTAGCGGTGGCGTCCCCGTCTTCGAGCTTGAGTAGGAGATCTAAGTCCGCTTCCAAGTCGGAGAGGGACCTAGACTGTAGGGCCTCCCCGTAGGAGGAAGCCGTGTTGCGTAGTCCGAAATAGAATCGGGTACGCTCTTCCCCAGATCGGACCGGATCCGAGCCGGAGAGTCGTGTCGGGACACGAGTCGAAAACGCGTCGATGGCCGAATTCTCCTCTATCTTCGAGGTGAGAAGTGGATGCATCTCGTCGAAACTGTTGATGAACTCGTCGATTCCGCTCGAACAGCTCGAGTCTTCGGGCTCCATGGTGTTGGCCAGTGTCACACCCAGTTTAAGGACAAAACCGAATGCATAACTATATGTATGCCAGGATCAAGTTCCATACATATAGTGACATCATTAGTGAATAACAGCAACAGTATCACTTATAGAAATATAAATTAAGACTTACAAGACTATCGGAGATATGCGCTTATAATGGAAACAAAGGCTCCAAACTTCACAGGCAGACGACTGGGGGTTGCGTACACCTAGAACTCTTCATCATCTTCAGTAGACTTCACACCTTTTTCTTCTGAGCAGAAGTTAGCAAGGGTGAGTACACTTATGGTTGGTACTCAGCAAGGCCACAAGAAATAACCAGAGTAACGATTTAAATCCATCTTTAAGTTTATTAATCATGTGAGGGTCCAGGCCACTCTTGACCGTGAGCACGGCTGATATATCAGTTTTAGACACCATGCAGAGGTTGTACACTTTCACCACAAGTCGCGTAAAAGTTCAAAAGAACTTTGGACCCAACCATGCTGTGCTAGCTAGGCACAATACCACACTTCCGAGGTGTGATTGCATAGGGACGCTACGAGGCCTTTACAAAGATTCCCTAATAAGAAGTAGTCCGCTAGAGTTTCGGTAGCAGTGTGGTCCATAAACCTCCCTAATGGTCAGCACCTTAGCGAAGGCTGCTACCCCAAGAGGACCGGACTATGACCCCTATCACCGACCCCCTCCTTGCCCTTTCGGTAAGACTGCTTCAAACTAGAGTTTCTAATTAATTAGCCAAGACCAGAGCCATATAGTCCTCGTGGTTGTACTGTTTTCCTGGGTGGTTCTCCACGTTCCAATTAATACATGGTATTCTTGTAAATAAGCACAGATAGGAGGATGGTTAGGGTCACTTGCCTTTTTCCAACGAAAAGCTACTCTTACTGCTCTTCAGCTCTTGCTTACTTGGAAACCTTGATCTTCAAGCTTCATCAGCGATCATTCTACTCGAAGCAAACAACGAGCACAAACATACAAAATAACAAACAAGTACAGCTAAGAACAATACACCAATCACAAAATAAAAGCTTTTAAAAGAGCGTGCTAAAGGATAGGGCTCGCTGCTACGGTTATGGGAGCGCAAGAAACGCGGGAATCGGAGCTAGGGTTGAAAAGACACAGTTATCGGAGATTGGTACTATAAAAGAAACAAAAGAACTATGAGCTTTATTTATTTTAATTAGAAACCACTTGTTAAGGATAGTTGCAATTAACTCATATGAAATTTGTATTTATAAAAAGATGAGATAAAACTTAGTCAAATTTTATATGGTTGTCTATGTACAAATTATACTAATTAAACAATTAATTAATAAGAAACTTATGAGAGCATCTAAACGCATAACTTTATATTTGGTGTTCAACTAAACAAATTATATTTAGAACACATTTGAGTTGGTATTAATTGAATTAACATTAGTTATGAAAAAACCGGAGGTAAAGACCTAGGTGGATTTTAATTAGAAAACTAGGTGAGAGAACTTTAATCAAATTAAATCTATTTTTAATTAAAAATAGGAACTAAGGCACAACGACATGACTAAACGATAGCTTAGGCTTTAGAAGACTTAACGCAACGAGAACGAGTCGAAACCGAGCTAAAACGACGAAGGTAGGGCTAAAACAAGGCTCCCGGGACTTATCTGCGAAGAAACTGAACTTCTAGGGGTTAAATTGAAGAAATCAAGGGCTAAAACATAACTAAACCTTAAACAGAGGGTCGGGGTGCAATACTGGAGATCCTGGACGGCTGGTACTAATTCTAGAAAAGTCAGGGGTCGGGACAGAAAAAGAAAAGGCTCAACTCGAATTATTTTTCTACTGATCTAGACTGCGGGTTGATTTCTGGAAAACCTAGGGGTCTTTCTGCTAAAGTTCTGGGAACACCTAGGGTCGGATGAATCTGGTTCGTTGGATCGGAATCGAGCGGCGGGTCGGGCGAATCGGCGGAGTAAGGGTCGGGCGAATCGGCGGAGTAAGGGTCGGGCGAATCGGCGGGGTAAGGGTCGGTTGAATCGGCGGTGAGCGAGTGCGTCGGCGGACGGTCGGAGTTTACCGAATCCGGTGTTCCAGGACTCGATTCTGGCTGGGGTTATGCCGGGGAGAGAGAGAGCGGCACAGCGAAGGTGAGGATGGTCACGGGATGTGTTGGCGCTAAAATCGGCCAGACAGCATTGCCCTGTTGACCAACTTTTGACCAGGACCCTCCGAAATAATTCCATCCTGGTGACGCAAGCTGTATCACCAATCGGCCGATTTTCAACTGTTATCTCAATCGGCCGATTCCTTACTGTAGCCCTCAGATCTGCCGCATCGGCCAATCTTCCCCTCCTGACGCCGATTCAACACGTGTCAAAATCTGGCGTCAACAGGATGGCTGTGCGGCGGCTGTAGACTGGCAGCCACGGCGGCGGGCGGAAACAGATCTCTGGCGAGGAATTGGGTTTGCAGCGGGGCAAGAGAGAGAGGGGAAACTGGTGCGGCTTGGTGCTCACCACTTCGCGGGTCTCCGGCGAGAGTTGCAGGCGATGGAGAAGCAGCGGGTTGGCGAATCGACGGAGAGGCGGCGACACGGGGCGGCGGTGTCCCTCCGGTGTGCGGTCTCCAGTGGCGTGCAACGGTGTTGAGTAAGGTAAGGGATTGAGGACAGCTCTGGGTGTGAAGCGGGACTCTTGCGTGGGTTTTATAGGGGCGGAGAGGAGACGGAGCGGCCGGGAAAAGGGAAGGCGGCGGCTCACGCGGCGGACAGCGAAGGAAAGGGCGGAGCGCGTACCGCGATGAGTATGGCAGCCAGAGTCGCGGGGAAGGAAAGAGGAGACGCGGGCGACGGCGCGGAGTCGATCTGGATTCGGGGTGAACTAAACAATTATAACTAAAACACATTCATGTTGATATTAATCAAATTAACATGAATTATAAAAATCGGAGTAAGTCTAATTAGCTTTTAATTAGAAAAGCTAGTGAAAGTAGTCATTAATGAAATTAAATCTAAATTTAATTTTAAAAATCAGGAATTATGGCACAATAATACGATTAAATGATAGCTTACGCTAAAACAAGACTAACACAACAAGAACAAACTTAAACGGATCTAAAACGCGGAAACTACGCAAGTAACGAAGCTACAGGGACCTATACGCGATTAACCGCAGGGTGCAAGGGCTAGCTGTTGGTTTTCGCTAGACACAGAAAATAGTGCTCGCGAAACAGCAAACAGTTAGGGTTAGATCTGTAAAAGGTCACGGGTAGGGCTGGATTGAAAAGATGTATTAACTATAGGGGGTTTTCTGCAGATTTTGAAGACACAAGAAAAGAACAAAAATTACCCTATTTGGCAGGGGCTAGATCGCAAAAGCTCCATCTTCTCCATGGCTGGTGCACGGAAAGCTCCCTGTTGGCCAAAATTGCAGTGATTTAGACCATGGGGAAGCAGGGAAAGATGGGGAAAAGGGAGAGGAGGTCGAGGGGAGTCCGTTCCGCCGCTTACCCTTGGCGGAGATGCACCGTGGCGGCCGGAATCAACTGCGCAAGAAGCAGTGGCGACCTCTGTTTCCTTTGCGTATAGAACTGGGCGGCGGCGTTGGTTGAGGTGCGACTGTAGCAGCAAGGGGACACGACGCGTCAGAGGGGTAGGGCAACGAGAGAGGCTAAGGCGCTCGGGCGTGGGTAGCAGTGGCGCAGGGGCAGCTGCAGTGCCGATGCAGGGGGAGGAAACGCTGCAGCGGGGAAGCTACGGTGGCGTCTGCTCGGCTTCTGGCACATGCAGAAGGGCGCTGCAGAGGAGCACAGGATGAGGGAGCTGCACAGGGAACGCGCGGGGTTGGGGGCGCCAGGGTAGTAGGAGCTCGGGTGCTCATCCTTTATAGGCGAGGGAGGAAGAGGAGGTGCTGACACAGGAGGGAAGGAGGGGCGGAGTTCGGGCGAAGACGACGGCGACGGGCGCGGGCGGGATACGCGGTGAGGAAGGAAAAGGAAAGGAAGGGGAGGAAAAGGAAAGGAAGGAGAGACGCGGAAGGAGAAAGAAAGGAAAGAGGGAGCGGGAGGGAGCAGACGACGCCGATAGGTGGGCCTGGCGGCAGTGAGAGAGGGAGGGAGAGAGAGAGGGAGGGCGCTGCGGGCTGGGCCGCCGTGCAGTTTTGGGTCGCGTGGAGAAAAAGAAGAGGAGAAGAGAAAGAGAGATTTTAGGGTAGTTTATGGGTATTTTTATTTGCAACCTCAAACACGCAAACAAACAAAACCAATGCAACGACATGAATGCAACGTACATAGAAAGCATTTTATTTAATTCAGAAAGACAATCATTTATTTTTCCTAGACTAAATTCTCTGTAAAGAAATTAAACGTTAAAATTTTATAATTATGAGAAAATCATTGCTTTATTATTATTATTATTATTATTATTTTTAATCACATCCTAAAATCCATTAATTTTAGGGTGTGACAGCCAGGTGGCTGTCGAAGCCGCCCGAGCCGTTGGCGACGTAGATCCAGGAGCCGAAGATGAAAGTTGTGCCCTTGTCGAGCACGACGCTGGTGAAGTTGAAGGATGCCATCAAGTTCTGTGGTGGATGCTCGATGAACACCCCTACCTGGCGCGCCAGCTGTCGGTGTTTTCCCGCCCAGCCCACCAAGGGATACCCCCGAGGTGGTAGGTTGTAGGTAGGGTGTCACCGAGATCAGGAACTCAAAGGTGCAAGGAACACAAAGTTTAGACAGGTTCGGGCCGCCGAGAGCGTAATACCCTACGTCATATGTGGTTTGTATTGCCTTAGAGGTTATGCGTATGCACGATCTGCTTTGGAGGGGTCCCTGCCCACCCTTATATAGTCTGGGGGGACAAGGTTACATGGAAGTCCTAGTCGGGGATGGCCTGAGGAGTCCTACCCGAGTATGTTGTCGGGTAGTTTCCTTACGTCCGACTAGTCCTAGATCTATACGACTAGTTACAATGAGGATAAGGTATGGCCCATGCGCCATCCTTTATCACAACAATATGTACGCCAAGTGTGCAGTCCCGCTGCCTCAGGTCTGATAGGGCTCACCCTCGTTTCGCTCCGGCGTCACGGTCTCTACACGATTGCAATGATGCTTGATAAATAAATATGCCATGGATGATTGCAATGGTATGAGAATGATATGAGAAAGTATGCTTAACTATTGCAAAACTATGATTAACATAAGGCTAGATAGTGATAGGTAGTATTTAAGCTTATCAAAACACTTGAATGCTCACCGGCGGGTGATTCCGGCCACGGTTTGGGATGGGGTTTGTTCCTATAGGTTCCTAGGAGTGTGGGGAGTTCATTTGGGTAGCTAAAACACATATGCATAAGTTATACGAAGCTCTAGGTCATCAATGGTGATTGGGCTCTAAAGAGCTCCATGGCTTCCAAACCTAGGGTAATGGGAATAGATCGAGGAGGGGATGAGCTCACCAGCGACGGATGGAACACCGGCAAGGGCTGCAAGATGGTGTAGAAGGCTTGGTGGAGCTTGAGGTCATCCTTCTTGCTGAAGCTTGAGGAAGGGATGAAAATGGGGAAGAACTTGGGGAAGTTCCTAGCCCCATGGAAGAAGATAAAGTAGAGGTGGTGCAGCTCGTCGGCGTCGTACTCCGGCATCCTCCGGCGAAGCTCCGGCGAGGTGGAAGGGCTTCAATGGTGAGGGAGGTGAAGGAGCTCTTCCATGGCAGCTTGGGGTAGAGAGAGAGGAGAGTTGGAGTGAATGGGGAGGGAGAGAGAGAGAGCAGGGGGTGCTCTGGTTTAGTGGGGTTTGGGCCTGACATGTGGGGCCCATTTGCCTCTATGTTTTATCACCCCTAATTGCATACTAACCATGATCAATGCTTGATGATGCTTATGATGATATGATTAACATTTTAATTAGCCTAAGTTGTTACAAATTCTCCCCTCCCCCCTTGGAAAAATCTCGTCCCGAGATTTCACTAAGAACCTAAGCATGCTTGACCGTCCACCTAAGAGGTTTAAACATAATCAAATATCAGAAATTGCCTACAAGTAGATCATTGTGGTGGTCTTTTCTAAGGTATATGGTACCAACCAAGGAAACTACTCAAAAGATCATATAACAACTATTCTATAGATACTAGAAGATGATTAACAAGATGAAATGATGGAAAGGATCATGGGTGCACATACTCATCTATGAATAACTCGGGATAAGATTGTTGAAGTTGATCTTCTTGTTCCCATGTTGCCTCACGCTCGGAATGGCGACTCCATTGAACTTTCACAAACTTGGTGGTCTTGTTTCTAGTCTTGCGCTCAGCTCGATCAAGAATTCGAATAGGATGCTCTTTGTAAGAAAGATTGGGTTGGATATCAAGATCTTCATGATTGGCAGCTTCTATAGGAACTCTTAGGCATTTCTTCAATTGAGAGACATGGAACACTCATGGATAGTTGATAAAGACTGTTGTAATTCTAGTTGATAGGCGACAGCCCTGCGCCTTGCCAAAATCCGAAATGAACCAACATAGCGAGGAGCAAGCTTGCCTTTCTCTTGGAACCATTGAGTACCCTTAAATGGTGTAACCTTGAGATAAACATGATCACCAACTTAATACATAGCTCTCGCCTACGGTGACCCGCATAATGTTTTTGGCGAGATTGAGCTGACCGTAATCTTTCTTGAATAACCTTTACTTTCTCCTCAGCTTCCATAACAATATCTGGGCCAAAATATATCCTTTCCCCGGATTCCGACCAATTAAGGGGAGTTCTACAACTTCTCCCATACAAAGCTTCAAATGGTGACATCCCAATGCTTGCTTGATAACTATTGTTGTAGGAAAATTCAGCAAAGGGTAGAGATTCATCCCAACTCTTTCCATGAATAATTGCACATCATCTTAGCATATCTTCAAGAATTTGATTGACTCGCTCGGTTTGTCCACCGGTTTGAGGATGGTAAGCGGTACTAAATGTGAGCTTGGTACCCATGGCATCATGGAGGCTTTTCCAAAACTGAGCGGTGGATTGAGGACCTCTATCGAACACTATAGATTTAGGAACTCCATGAAGACAAATAATCTTGGTGAGATATAGTTCCGCATATTTCTCAACAGAGTAGTTGGCTTTAACCGGAAGAAAGTGAGCTGATTTGGTGAGACGATCACAATGACCCAAATACAATTATATCCATGAAGAGTACGGGGAAGCCCGGTGATGAAATCCATGGATATATTCTCCCACTTCCAAGAAGGAATAGGAAGAGGTTGGAGAGTTCCAGCCGGCTTGAGATGTTCGGCCTTTACCCTTTGGCAAACATCACATTCGGCCACATACCTAGCAATCTCTCTTTTCATGCGAGTCCACCAAAATTTTTGCTTCAAATCTTGATACATCTTGCTACTACCGGGATGGATAGAAAATTGAGATTCATGAGCCTCATCAAGAATTTTCTTTCTAAGCTGAAAATTCTTTAGAACCACCAAACGTTTTCCAAACCAAAGAATTCCTTCATCATCAAGTTTAAAACATTTGAGCTTTTCTTCCATGATTCTAGCCCTAAGATTCGTCATGCCTTTATCTTCACGTTGAGCTTCTTTGATTTCATCAATAAGATTAGAAGTGATAACCAAGGAGGCAAGCGACCCATGCTCTACCATAGATAGGTTGAGCTACTGAAAATCATCACAAAGTGTGTTGAATCCGGATCGGGTACGCAAGCAATGACATTGTATCATTCGGCTCAATGCATCGACAACCACATTGGCCTTGCCGGGATGATAATGAACCTCCAACTTATAATCCTTGATTAATTCCATCCACCTTCTTTGCCTCATATTGAGTTCCGATTGAGTGAAGATATACTTGAGACTTTGATGATCGGTATAGATGTTGCAAGAATTTCCAAGAAGATAATGACGAAATATCTTGAGAGCATGGACAACCGCTGCTAGCTCAAGATGATGAGTAGGATAATTTCCTTCATGACGTTTCAATTGACGTGAAGCATAAGCAATGACTCGGCCTTCTTGCATAATAACACAACCAAGTCCTATTCTAGATGCATCACAATACACATCAAATCCTTTAGTGATATCCGGTTGAGCAAGAATTGGAGCGGTTGTGAGTTTGATCTTGAGAGTTTGGAAAGCATTTTCACAAGCATCGATCCACTTAAATTCCACACCTTTCTTTGTCAGTTCGGTCATGGGCTTGGAAATCTTGGAGAAATTTTCAATGAACCTACGGTAATAACCAACAAGTCCAAGAAAACTCTGGATCTCACTAACATTTTGGGGTTTCTTCCAATCAAGCACATCATTCACCTTGCTTGGATCAACCGCCACACCTTCTTCCGAAAGAACATGTCCAAGAAAAACCACTTCCTTAAGCCAAAATTCACATTTGCTAAACTTGGCATAGAGACGATGATCACGAAGTTTTTGAAGAACAATGCGAATATGCTCGGCATGCTCTTCCTCGGTCTTGGAGAATATAAGAATGTCATCAATGAAAATCACCACAAAGACATCTAGCTCTTCAAAGAAGATAGAATTCATCAAGTACATGAAATATGCTGGGGCATTGGTTAATCTAAAGGACATAACCGTGTACTCATATAGTCCATATCGAGTAGAGAAAGCCGTCTTGGGAATATCTTCTTCACGAATTTTGATTTGATGATAACCCAAACAAAGATCAATCTTGGAAAAGAATTTAGCACTAAATAGTTGATCAAATAAGATGTCGACCCTAGGAAGAGGATACTTATTTTTCACAGTCACTTCATTCAACGGTCGGTAGTCCACACACATCCTTAGACTATCATCCTTCTTCTTGACAAAAAGAGTCGGGCATCCCCAAGGTGAGGAGCTCGGATGAATAAATCCGTTGCTAAGAAGAATTTACAACTGTTTCTTCAACTCAACTAATTCATTGGGAGGCATACGATAAGGTCTTTTAGATACCGGGGTCGTCCCGGGGAGTAGCTCAATAACAAACTCCACTTCCCGATCAGGAGGCATCCCCGATAATTCTTTGGGAAAAACATCAGAAAATTCGCACACCACCGGAATTGCCTCTAACTCCGGTAAAATGGTGGCATTGAGAGCATGAAGTTGAGAGCCAATTTTCTCATGAAGGTAAAGATTAACAAGCATTCCAGAAGGGTGCCTAAGTCCAATAGAGCGAGGGTTGCACCGAATAACCCCATCATGTTTAGTCATCCAATTCATCCCAATAATGACATCCAAATCTCTAGATCAATGACCACAAGGTTCACTATGAAAATCAGCCCCGAAACTTCAAGTTGTGCTAGATTAACCACTTCCTTAGATACTAAAGTTGCTCCCGGGGCTTCAATAATAAAAGGAGTAGGTACTATCCGGATAGGAAAATTATGTTCTAAGGCAAATTTTCTACTCATGAAGGAATGAGATGCACCGGAATCAAATAATGCTCGAGTGGGTTTGGAGTTGATGGAAACCATACCAACAAGAACTTGCACATCCTCACTAGCTTCATCCGCCGTGATATGGTTCAGCTTGCCACGCTTGGAGTTTTTCCCATTCGTAGCAACTTGACGAGGAGGAGGAGGTGGAGTTGGTGGGTTCGGAGCATTGCCAGCTCCACCCTTCTTTGGTGAGGGACAATCTCGAGAGTAGTGGCCTTGCCTACCACAATTGAAGCACGGACATCGGGAGGTATTTCCACCACCGCCTCCTGGCTGCCCCGTTGGACGAGGAGGTTGACCTTGAGGAGCCAGAGGACGGCGTGCCATCCACCTGGGTTGAGGAGCACCAAAACCCTGCGATCGGGGTGGAGGAGGAAGTCCCGTGCGTGGACGTTGCGAGCCACCACTGGATGAAGAAGAGGCAGCCCACTTGCGATTCTCCACATCCATCTTGCGATTCTCATTTTCTAGTGCATTCATCTTGTATTCGGCCTTGATTGCCTTGCTAACCATGTCATTGAAATCCCAGAATTTTGTGGTGGAGAGGTGAGATTGAAGCTTCAAGGACAACCCATCCATGAAACGATCTTGCTTCTTCTCAGCGGAGTTGATATCATCTAAAGCATATTGGGCAAGATAGTTGAAAGCGTTAACATACTCCATCACGGGCTTGTTGCCTTGGCGCAGCCTGCGGAATTCATCTCTCTTGATGTTGAGAACACTCTTGGGAATGTGATATGCTCGAAAAGCTTCATGAAATTCAGCCCAAGTCACTTGGTGGCCCTCCCTTACTTGTGCCAAGTGTCCTTGCCACCAAGCTCCCGCGGCATCACGAAGTTGATGAGCCGCGAAGTTAACCTTCTCTTGATCGGTGCATTGAATGACACCAAATTTTTGCTCAATGGTGTGCAGCCAAAAATCAGCATCCAATGGCTCCTTGGACCCACGGAAGAGAGGTGGATCGGTGGCCATAAAAGCGGAATGACCGCGGCGTTGTCCCCCTTGTCCTTGCGCTCCCAAATTCTGCACAAGAGCTTCCAATATCTGATTTTGAGTTTGTCGACTCTCCTCCGACCTCCTAAGAATTTCCAAGACAGCCAGGTGCAAAGGAGGAGGAGGAGGCAAGTTATCACCACCGCCAGCACCATGACCCGCACCCTGATTTTCAGCCATCCTGCCGCCGACCACAAATGAGGTTAGTGACCGGGAGAAAGGAAAATTGATATAATACAATTGCACAAGAAAAATTGCACAACCATATAGGATATCAACCAGAAATATGTGAGAATAGAATTTGACATCAAAGATGGAAAGGATCATAGAGTGATAGGAATTAAGAATTTTGGACAGCAACTAAGAATTTATTCACTAAGAATAACCCATGGTCAAGTATCTAATAGTTCACATACTACCATAAAATGCATGCATGAATGATGATAAATGATGACATGTCGCAGCCATACGCATAAATAACACGGCACACATCTAAAATAACGGAGGTCCACGTAGATAATATTAGTACAATACATAGGCAACATAGCTAATTAGTGTCTCACACGGTCTCACTAATTAACTATTCTGATTACATAAAATAGGCGGTACATTACAACGAGTCACATAGCTCGAGGAGTCTCATAACCGCCATAGGATTACACAATTAATTTAGAAGGGACCATAAGGACCTCTCGCGAAGTATGGTGGGAAGTCATCGAGGAGGTGATATTGAGGGGATCCAGTGTCTTTGGGGTTCTTCGGATGAGTGAGGGCTGCATGCTCACCACCAAAAATGATCTCTCTGGTCAAGGTTGTGGAGGCAAAGCCGCGCACGTGCAGCCCATTAGACATACATGCTTGCCCCACAACATGTTGAGGAAGGTAGATGCCTTGGACAAGTGGAAAGCGAAGCTCCAAAGGTGCCACTTCATGTGGGGTGTAGTCATTGGGTCCATACAACACATTTTGAGGCACGTAGCCCATACGGACATACGGCTCCAACGCGCGTTGTAGCTCATTGAAATGATGTCTTGTCTCACTCAACTCGGCTCTGATACATCGGATGCTTCGATATTGTGCTGCCACCAACTCGGATATATGCCTTTCATACAAGGTGGCACCCGCCATTCCCATCTCAAACACATTCACACCTTGCAACGGTCCTTGAATTGGAAAGTGAGTGAATGGGTGGCGCTCCAACTCGATCACTTCTTGGCGGAGGATTGCCATTGCCTTGTATGCCACTTCTTGAATTGCCATCTCGATTGAAGTTCCATGAGCTGAAACGTTGTGTGCTTATGTGACCCCTTCAACAAAGCGCCTTGCGATGAACATGGTGGCAACGTAGTCCACCATGCCCGACCCAAGACCCCTCGCAAAGACCGAATACTCCGGCCTACGCGAGAAGTTGCCTCTCCAAAGCATCTCGGCAAGGAGGGGAGGAAAGCCTTCTGCCTCCTCGGCCCAAATCACCATGACCAAATGGCCCAACTTCCCGTTCATCTAACATAAGCAACAAAAGATGAGTTAATGAACATATTTAGCATAATTAATGTGCAGCCCACAAGATAAGAAAAATCAGCTCTATGAGAGATAAGAGTTATATGCACCATAGAAAGCAATATAGCCTTAGAAAAGGTCAAAATTTTACAAGTACTTGATTATTGGTGATCACCATTTTATTCCTAAGCGTGCCTCACACAAATTTTAGTGGTAACCATGCATGGAATGCAACCATAGCTCTGATACCACGCTGTGAGGAACCGCCCAAATTAATCCTATTTAATCAAGTCATCATCCATTGATCAACTCAATTGAATAGAAACAATCCCGGTAGTCCTTGGAATGTGTCATGAGCAATGCCCAGGATTTATACACACTCCACAAGCACAACAATTAGAACATCATCACGTACAAGTACATCCATACATAGAGGTTCATATTACAGAAAGAGGTTCATGTTTCATAACAACAAGTCTTAGAGTTTTGCAGCGCAAAGGTCTATCATCACGCTCATACGATACAACACAAAATAAGAAGGTTAACACTATATGCCAATAGTGCCCTTCTCATAGCCACCGGCCATCTCCTCCTCACCCGCACCTCCGTCCGTAGGGTAGAAGTACCCAAACATGGCTTCCAGCTGCGGATCACCTGCATCAACTTAACAATAGCACCATGAGTACAAAAGGTACTCGCAGGACTTATCCAATATGAGTATATACTTGCCCGACCTCAAGGAGAATGCATTTGGTTAGGTGGCAAGGAAAAGTCATGGTAATTAATTTTGCATAAAAGCATGCTACATTTTATCAGAGTTATGATAAGCAAAAGACATAGCATCTATAGTCTCTACCTCATACATCAAATAATTGCATAAGTAAAGTGATCATAAATCAAGAGCTCAATCTTCCGGTAACTCTACGTTAAAGTCAAAGTACAATAGCATGCTCAATGACCGAGAGCGCGGCTATTGCAATAGATCAAAAACCCTGCAGGGGTGTACAACTTTTTCCACACGAGAATAAGACCAACAACCATACCCACGGCCAAAGGATAAGTGTTCATTCATGCCTCGACCTTTCACACAAACACACCCGACGATGAGCGAACAGTCGGGGGGGACAAGTGCACCGGAACCGCCGATCACACTCCATCACAACCCGCACCAAATCCGATCAAGGCAACGTGTGACTCATGCTAATTGGCTTACCGTCCCATTATTAAGCATGTGGTTTGTACAGAAAAGTGCTCAAGTATCAAAGCGATTACACATCGGTCCTTAATCAACTCAAGCAAGCCTAATCATTCGAGTTTCATTCCCAACATGGCTCTATATACTTGCTCGAGTCCGAATCAGCATTCATCACTGCTCACTTTTATTCATTCTCAACTAATCATGTAGAATTAAACATACATCCTATAGCTCGCGAGTGGTGGTGACCTTGCCACCTCTCGTCTTCTACCGAAGCTAAGCATGACTAAGCATATGTTTCGTGACACCTACACAAGCATACTCAACTAGAAGGTGATATCCTAAACAAGGAGGATAATGCATCAAATAGGTTCTAAGTAATCATTAATAAATATAGTAACTCATGCACAAACAAGACACATATACTTTGTTGATCCAAAATAAGTGTGTTGACGCCAGATTTTGACACGTGTTGAATCGGCGTCAGGGGGAGAAGATTGGCCGATGCGGCAGATCTGAAAGCTACAGAAAGGAATCGGCTAATCGAAGTAAGAATTGGAAATCGGTCGATTGGTGGCGCAGCCTATGCCAACAGGATGGGATTATTCCAGAAGATCCTGGTCAAAAGCCGGTCAACAGGGCACGCCAAATCGGTCAAGGAGCAATTGAAGGGAATCCTGATTGGATTAGGGAACGGCGGCGGAAGATTCTGCGGGAGTCCGTTTCCTTTAAAAGTTCTTATAGATATAGTAGTTTTCCTGTTTTTTTAAATAAGGTTGTACCAAGTCGTGATCGACCAGGAGTCCTAGCTTTAGGGTATAAATAGGAATCGTCAGGGTCTCGCAAAAAAAAATATATACATCAATCAAAAACAATACTTCTACTTTTCCAGCAATTTACTTTCAAGTCGGCAACTTCGCCAATATTTTCTTCTTCTACGAGTTCGTACGGATTGGCAGGGCTGCATCAACTTGATCTCCGGCCAATTGGTAGGTTCCGCTTACCGAGTAATATCCGGGCTTTAACTACGGGCGCATCGCTGTGGTTTCGTTTGGATTTATTCACCAGTTATCGATATTTACTAGAATTGCAAGTTTTACCTGTTATTCTCGTATTATCACCAGTTATCCAGCTTGAGATCAGAGTAATCGGCTTCGTCATTGTTCTCCTTTGATTTATCATCACACAGCCGATTAGATCTATTTCAAGTGTTGTCCTTGCAGTAGTCGTCTAGATCGCTCCAGCAGTTTTCTTTATGATTACTATACGATCATCGGCCGATCCATAGCCGATCATCTCTACAGCAAATCGGCCGATTCGCCGCCGACGCGCTCCTCAGGACAGATCGGAACCCCAGCCGATCGACGCGCCTGGAATTTAATACTTTATTTCCTTGTCAATCAACAGGTCAGATTGACTGGCACGCCGCGCGAACCGCACCAGGGCGATAACCCGAACAGGAGCCAAGCAGATTCTCCCGGGTCGTGTGTCCGACGCTGAAGACCCATCGGCCGATTCCTATTCGGCCGATTTTAGCGCCAACACACTTTTGGCACGCCCGGTGGGACCATCCAAGATCTGATATGTCGAAAAACGCAGAAATCTCTGACAGCAACATCATCGAGGTCACAAAAGCTGATCTCAAGGACGACCAGAGGGAAGAATTGGCCAAACATCTGGAAGATTACAAGAAGATGCACCTCCAGTCGTTCAGTCGTACCAGGAGCGGGGAAGCAGTCAAGAAAGCCCCTATTCTAGCGCCTCGCCACATCACCATTGCTGACGACTCGGGCAAGATGTCAGAGATGATTCAACAGTCCGTGTATCAAGCGTTCATCGAGCAATCCTCGGTGATGAGCAACACGGTGTACAACGCCGTCGTCAACTCTCTGTCCAGCGGAGCCGTTCAAGGCTATCAAGGACCGGCATATGCCCCTCCAACTACTCTCTGCCGACCAGAAGCCTACCATATACATCCCAATCGGCTTCTCAGCCGATATTGACGCAACGCGAGGGGTACAGCTCTCCACCACTTCCGGCGTCTCCAAGATACAGCGGTGCACCATGTCTCCCGTCGCTAGCGCCGCTTCAACCCGTTCAGATGGCTTCTGTGCAAACACTACCTACGAGCTCAGCGCCTTGGGGGACGTCAGCCACGGCGTATTTTCCCGAGCCAGCGAAAGGGCATGGCAGTTATTCGGTTCAGGTACCATACCAATCGGCCGCCCGGCCGACGGTCTCCCAGTATCAGCCGATTTTACCAGAAATCGGCAGGGGGGCAAACACTGTGGAAGTACTCAGAGGCACGGCGCCAGCAGTGACGTACGAAGGGGGTGCGGGCTCGTTTCGCCATCAACTATCGGCCGCTCAGTAAAATTCGCCGATTCATCACCCGGCCATACCAGCCCTTCAGCATATGCCCGCGCCGCGAACAACTGTTCATCAGCAGCAGGTGGACTGGACGGCAAGAATAGCAGAAGTAATCCAGGATCAGTTTGGACTGAAGCCGAAAGTTCAAACTTACACTTACAAGACGCCGTATCCATCGGCCTATGACTCGCTGTCGTTCCCACACTGCTACAAAGTTCCTGATTTCACCAAGTTCTCAGGGACGGACGACACATCCACTGTGGAACACATCAACAGATTCATCATCCAGTGCGGAGAAGCTGCCACGCAAGATGCTCTGAGGGTGCGTTTATTTTCATCATCTCTGTCCGGATCAGCCTTCCAGTGGTTCACCACTTTACCGCCAAATTCTATCGTCACTTGGGCCGATCTGGAGAAACAATTCCACAAGTATTTCTATGCAGGAATACACGAGATGAAGATCTCAGATTTGACCAGCCTCAGGCAGAGGAGCGATGAACCAGTGACAGGGTATATACAGAGGTTCAGAGAAATCAGGAACAAGTGCTACAGTCTGGCTCTGACCGATGCACAGTTGGCCGATATCGCTTTCCAAGGCCTCTTGCCACAAATCAAAGAGAGGTATGCTGCCCAAGAATTTGAAAGCCTGAGCTAAATCGTCCACCGATTATCAGGGCAAGAGGTCCGACCATTTGAACAGCGGAGGAGTTTCCAAAAGAAGGTGGCATACTTGGAGGGATCTGAATCCGATGCGGAAGAAGAAATCGGCCTGGCAGAATGGGTAAAAGGGAAAAAACCAATATCTTGCCCCTTTGGCAAGAAGGAGCCAGAGACATTCGGCTTTGACACATCAAAGGCCGATGAAATTTTTGATCTACTGCTTCAGGAGGGGCAGATTAAGCTGTCTCAACATCACACCATCCCTACGGCCGATCAAATTAAGAAGATGAAATACTGCAAGTGGCACAACGCTACTTCTCACGATACAAATGAATGTAAAGTCTTCCGCCAGCAGATACAATCGGCCATTGACCAGGGGCGGCTTAAGTTTGAAACACCAACCAAATCGGCAATGCCGATGAAGATAGATCAGCATCCCTTCCCGGCCAACACGGTTAACGCTGAAGGAGACTCAAGTCAAACCAAGGTGCTGACGTCAGAATCGGTGAGAAGAGGCGGCGCTGTCGACCCCAGGAGGCGGATCACGACGGAAGAAATCAGAAGAAACAGGCGAGGACCAGAACGACCACGCAAGCCTGTCACCTCCAAATTCTTACTAAGTAAATATCGGCAGCAGCAAGAACAAGCACAATACCAGGAAGAGACGATACGCCGGCATGAAGATCACTGGCAATGTCCGTTCTTCATCCACTGCTGGGAGAACGATATCAGATTGCCATCTGCCGATAACTGTCCAGAGTGTAACGGATCAAGATGCAACGATCGCCCGAGGCCACACTCTAGGGACAGAGGATCAGAGCCGATCAGCAGAAAGCGGCGCGAAGAACGGCGCGTTTCGGTGCATGATCGGCTGGGGGGCAGAGTTGACCAGTACACCAGGTCAAAAAGCAAGATCGGCCAGCGAGATGGACTGGGGGGCAGGATCAGCGCACACGATCGGCTCGAAGAGATGGCCGATGATAGGGTGTCAGACGAAGATCCCCTAGGAAGGGAACCAGATTGGGAACACGCCAGATCATCGGCCAAACCAGTGAATCCCAGGTGGTGTCCCGATGGCCTATCCAGGTCCCAGAAGCGAAGGATCCAACGCCTACGCCAGTGGGAACATCAAGAAGAAGAACAGAGACAGGTGCCAGAGAGAAGGAATGTGAAATCTCGAGTTTGGCGCCCGAAGAAAAACGATCAAGAAACGAGCAACCAAGAATCGGCAGCCGAAATTGATATGGTGTTCGTACTGCCGATGGAGTTCATGGCGCCCAACGATCGGGATAGGGTGACAAGAACAGAGGAGGAACAAATAGCACAACTAGTGTTAGAGCTGATGACGGCTACGTTTGAGAAACCGGAAGAAGAAAAACGGCAGCATCTCAAAGCGTTGTTTCTCAAGGGCTATGTCAACGGAAGACCCGTCACTAGATTACTGGTAGATGGAGGCGCAGCAGTCAACATCATGCCGTATGCCATGTTCCGCAAGCTGGGCAAGGGCGACGACGACCTCACCAAGACGGACATGATGCTGAAGGATTTCGAAGGCAACGTGTCACCCGCCCGCGGAGCGTTCTGCGTCGACCTCACCATCGGCAGTAAGACCCTCCCTACTACTTTCTTCGTCATTAATGGCAAGGGGTCCTATAATATGCTGCTTGGTCGCGACTGGATACACGCAAACTGCTGTGTCCCATCTACAATGCATCAATGCGTGGTGCAATGGGTCGGCGACAGTACAGAAATAGTTGCTGCCGATTCGCCTACAGCGTTGCAGCGGCCGACACGCAACAGTGGAGCTGCGAGCATGTCAAGTGTATATCTGGCAGGACTTGGGACACCGACTTCCTGAAAGTGTCCGATTTCGGTCTACAGCCGATCCAAGCAGTCGGCTCTGAAGATTCAGAATAAATGGATCAGCTCGTCCGAGAAGATGGGAAGCTTGGGCATGGGTTTACGTCGGCCGATTTATTAGAGATGGTAGATCTGGGAGATAGCAGCAAATCAAGGCCGACGTACATTAGTGCCAATTTGGATTCTGAGTACAATGCAAAATATGTCAAAGTAACATGGCCGATTTCTCATCGGTTTTCTGGCTACACATCTGGTGAAAGAAATATTGGTATTCATTATTGAATGGAAATTACAGATTACGTGGCCGACATGGTATAAGTCGCCCTTAGAATAAAAATACTGGTGTGTCTACTGATTACGCCTACACTGGATTTCTCTTTCGATGCGACCTAGTATTATCATGAGGGTGAGCCTTTTCTTTTTCAAGTCCTCTGCAGTGGCTCCAGTTTCAGCTTGGTTGCAGAGTTCTTTCAGCAGGCGAGCCTTCTCCTCTTCCAGATCTTCCATGGCGACTTCAATTGTAGCTTTACAAGGAAGTGAAGGATTTTTGTTGGAAGATGGTCGATTGCGGACCAAAAGATGAGCACTTATGAGGTCCGAATATTCCTGGACGGCGGCAGGGACATGATCTCTGAGTTTCTCAGCATGAGTTCTTATCAGATTTCTGTCTGCCTGCGTTAATGGCTCTCCTGAATGCATGATTTCTATCGCTCATTCTAGATCAAAGCTCAGATGGTTTGGCTAAACAGAGATAAAGGGGGATTACCCAGTATCGGAGCGATTTGAAATGCTTAAGAAAAAGGTAGAGGGGGAGTTCATACCTGGTTGACAGAGGAAGAGGATGAAGAGGACGAACAAGACATCTTGCCGTTCAGTTGGGACAGTGAAAGAAGAAGAAGAGATAAATGATGCGTGTGCCTCTGGAGGTGGTAAACGGTCCGCGTATAAATGAAGAGGGGGTGGATGGATGGTGAGACACGTCCTATCGGGGTAAATACGTACATAAATGCAAGGCAGACTGAAAAGGCAAGTTCAAAACCATCGGTGCAGTGACATTAAAGGAGCAATAATGTTTAACATATTTTTTACAGCCCAAGGAAAGCATCTATAGCTACGATCGCTCGTCGTCTAATTTGACCGGCCGAGTCTACTATTCTCTGATCATTGTCGGCCGATGCTGGTACTTCTGACACGCGGCGACGGAGTCTTATTGTTTCACGGGCCAGATGTTGTCTTTCTTGCTTCAGCTCGCCGATGATGGTTGGGAGTTCTTGGAGCTTTTTCTCTTCAACGGCTATTGCTTTGGTTATCTGTTCCATCTCCTTGGCTAGTTCTGCTCTCCTCCGTTTCAGCCGATCTATTGCGCCCACGATGTCCGGACGGCAGTTCTCGAGGAAATTGATCTTGTGGTGTACTTCCTGAGCACGGTGCTTGTATGAGTCGACCTCCTCCTGAGTTTTGGCCATCTGAGCACGATCGGCCATACGTTGCAGCGCCCTGGAGACCGGAATCTGCATGCCCTCTATGTAGGCAGCATACCCCAAGTCTTCCGACACTTCATCCGGGATGTGATCTTTGACCTCATTGAAAAGTCGTCGGATCGGCGATGCATCTTCCACCAATCGGCCGATGTCACCTTGGAGGAGAGTACGAATGCTTTCGAGCTTAGAGCGGACATCGTCGGAGGTAGAGCTCAATGGAACTGCGTGTGAAGCGATTTCTTCTTCATCGGCCAAGGAGACAACAAAGGAAAAAATGCTATTGCTGGGAGTATCTTGCTCCTGCAAGGGAACAAAGCAAAGGGTAAGCAAGCGGTGAAAGGAAGTCGGCCGATTCTGATGGTAAGATTGTTACCTCTTTGAAATGAATCTCTCTTGCCTGCACCGGTGGAAGTGTTTCCCTTGTTTCAGGGACTAGTGCACTTAGTTCGCCGGAAGAAGAAGATTCGATCGTTATCAGTGCTCCGCTTGGGCCAGCTTCCTGAGAAAGATATAAATTCTCGTGAAAATACTATGGGAAAATGAAATAAGATGGTGGTGGAAATTTGCCATGCCTCTGTGGGTTTCCCGGCCGATTCCTGCTGTGGAGTTATAATCAGCGTACCCAAGTCAACCTGCATCAAAATTGGTTAAGTTTTCTGAATATTAAGGATGCAGGGTAAGAGATCGTGTACCTCGGCAACAGGAGCTGCTGTAATCTCAGTCTCCACTTGAGACGTGGCCGATAGTTGTGGGGACTGTGGTGGGACGACTTGTGCAGCCTGGCAAAGGAATGGAATTGATGTCAGTAGAAGATTTGGGGAATATATGAGATAAATAAGGTTACCTGGACAGCTTCTACTAAGAGTGATGCTGCAGCGGCTCCGGCTTCGGCGGTGACTTGGGGATCGGCCGTCTCGACAACTGGTAGGGGTGAAGGACCTGAGGCCTCGGCGAGTATCACTTCCACTTGATCGGCCGATCCAACACGAGGAGTCTCGGCCGATACTGCTGCCATCTGGCTAGCCGATCCGATGCGGGAGATTTCAGCCGATGCTATTGTCGCCTGATCGGCCGATCCGATGCGAGCTCGCACCCGACGGCTGGATATCTTTGATGTTGGTCTTTTGGGCCCTCGTCTTGATCGGCCGGTGGAGATATCTCTGATAGATGGAGCGTGGAAGCCGATGAGTGGGTACGGTGTGTATTGATGATGGCTATCAATCGGCCGGCCGCTTCGGCTCCGCATCGGGGGAACATGGCTTTCCGACAGAAGGGGTAAACATAAGTTAACAACGAGATGATAATGCAACATTGAAATTGGCTAAGGAGAAAAGGACATACCGCTGCATTTGGGTCGATGTTCTCTGGGTCCAGAATGTTGCAGTAAGTTGATGGAGATTTACAGAAAAGATGCTGCTTCCATTCTGCCCACCATAATTTATACTGTTGGGTGGCGAAAGAGGCAACTGACCAGCCGTTCAAGTCAATGGTGCTAGAGTCGGGTACTAAATCGCACAATCGGCTGTAGTCAAGACTTGAAGTTAGTTCGTCTCTGAATTTTGCTTGGCCTGCGAAATAGACTCGAATCGGCAGTTGGCCAAAACCTAGTTGCCTTGCCGCAGCCGACGGGCAGTAGAACTCATAGGTGGGTGAGTCCTTTCCTGAGAAGAAGTTGGCCGGCAGAATTCCCGGCTTAATCAAGACGTCCATTAATTCTCTGTCAAATGTATGGGTGGAGAAATCGAAGCATACAAGCAGTTCGAAAATCGGCTCTGCGGTCTAATATGGATGCCAGGTGATCATCTCCTCACTAAGTCCATTATAGAAACATCTGAAATATTCAGCTACGCGGGTAGCGGTGAATTGGCAGCCAGGAAAGACCGATACCGCTTCTCCAACAGATCTGCAGCGGCGACGGACCGATGGATTCTCCTCTGACTCGATGTTGGGAAAGGTCTTTGTCTCTATCCTCTGCTGAGAGACCTTGCTCATGTGTAGATTGAGCCAGAGGGTGATGAACCACCAAGGACCGCCTGGGTTCCCTATCGGCTCTCCTTTCGACAGCTTGACGCCGATTTGGTGCATCAGATGGTATGTCGATCCCAGCAAATGTTTACCGAGGGGGATGGCCGATCCTTGTGCAAGAGACTCCGCCAAAGCTTGAGTGTTGGAAGAAGGGCCGACCGCTCTGCCACAGAAGAAGTGTTTCTCCAGCCACATCATCAAGAAGGCGGTGTGCTCCCTCTGTGAGACTGTCCCTGTCTTCATGTTTTTACTGATGTATCCTTTCCACCCGCCGATTCCTTTGGTCTCCAGCCGATAAGATGGCTTGAACAGATAATTGAAGGGGGTATCAGCGGAGGAAACATCTAGGCTGGTCAGCAGCAGGACATCGGCCAAGGTCGGGGTCATGGGTTCGTGTCCAAAAAGGAATGCGTTAAGTGCATCGGACCAGAAGTAAGAGGCTGCCATAACCAAAGGTTCGTTCTTTTCCATCTGAGACAGGGATAAGTCTATGCACTGGCCGATTTTAAGTTCTTCCCATTGGACTTTCCAAGACCCGGCTACCCTCTGGTACCATTCTCTCCACCCGGGTGTTTCATTCGGCCAGGATCTGAATGTGCCTACCCAATGATCTAAATCCATGGATGACTGCTTAAAGGGGATCCTATGAGTTTCTAAACTGATTAGATCCGTTGGATCAGGGCTCCCCATAGGGCCTAGACAGATGAGGTCAGGAGACTCTGAGAGAGGAATGATGATTCTGTGCCTAAGGGCCTAAAAAAAGGGAAAAGAGGGAAGAAACTAAGAAAGGGACTGGAAAATACTGAAGCAGTAGAAAGGCGAAAAGGGGAAAAATTTCGAGCATTTACCTCTGGGATGGAAGCCATCATCGCCGATGACGCCGTTGGGGAAGCCGCCGATTGGGCCGCCGCCGCCAAAGGAGCAGCCGATGGAGCCTCTGTAGATGGGGTGGTCGCCGATGGAGACGCCATTGGGGGTCGGAGCAAGCCACGGATGAGATCGCCGGAAAAGGGGGAGCGCTTGGAAATCGAAGGAGCTTGGAGGAAGACGAACAGTGATGCGACAGAGAGAATGCTAGATTCGTGGAGGAGGAGAGGCGGAGAAAGCCGGTACTTAAGAGAGATCAGGGGAGCAAGGGAAAAGATGGTATTTTTACCGCGCTGTCTACACGAGTTCCAGGGGAGCGGTCGTTTCGCGCGCCCGGTTCGAGGAAATTGCAATCATTGTGCCGCGGAACGGAAGGAGATTTTTACCGCGCCCGTTTCGGAGGAGAGGATTAAAAAAAAAGAGTTTCGAAGGAAAAGTTATATTTTACTCCGAAACTGGGGGGCATGTGTTGACGCCAGATTTTGACACGTGTTGAATCGGCGTCAGGGGGAGAAGATTGGCCAATGCGGCAGATCTGAAAGCTACAGAAAGGAATCGGCCGATCGAAGTAACAATAATCGGCCGATTGGTGGCGCAGCCTATGCCAACAGGATGGGATTATTCCAGAAGATCCTGGTCAAAAGCCGGTCAACAGGGCACGCCAAATCGGTCAAGGAGCAATTGAAGGGAATCCTGATTGGATTAGGGAACGGCGGCGGAAGATTCTGCGGGAGTCCGTTTCCTTTAAAAGTTCTTATAGATATAGTAGTTTTCCTGTTTTTTTAAATAAGGTTGTAACAAGTCGTGATCGACCAGGAGTCCTAGCTTTAGGGTATAAATAGGAATCGTCAGGGTCTCGCAAAAAAAAAATATATACATCAATCAAAAACAATACTTCTACTTTTCCAGCAATTTACTTTCAAGTCGGCGACTTCGCCAATATTTTCTTCTTCTACGAGTTCGTACGGATTGGCAGGGCTGCATCAACTTGATCTCCGGCCAATTGGTAGGTTCCGCTTACCGAGTAATATCCGGGCTTTAACTATGGGCGCATCGCTGTGGTTTCGTTTGGATTTATTCACCAGTTATCGATATTTACTAGAATTGCAAGTTTTACCTGTTATTCTAGTATTATCACCAGTTATCCAGCTTGAGATTAGAGTAATCGGCTTCGTCATTGTTCTCCTTCGATTTATCATCACACAGCCGATTAGATCTATTTCAAGTGTTGTCCTTGCAGTAGTCGTCTAGATCGCTCCAGCAGTTTTCTTTACGATTACTATACGATCATCGGCTGATCCATAGCCGATCATCTCTACAGCAAATCGGCCGATTCGCCGCCGACGCGCTCCTCAGGACAGATCGGAACCCCAGCCGATCGACGCGCCTGGAATTTAATACTCTATTTCCTTGTCAATCAACAGGTCAGATTGACTGGCACGCCGCGCGAACCGCACCAGGGCGATAACCCGAACAGGAGCTAAGCAGATTCTCCCGGGTCGTGTGTCCGACGCTGAAGACCCATCGGCCGATTCCTATTCGGCCGATTTTAGCGCCAACAAAGGGTAAAGGATGGATACGTGCCTGCCTTGGTTCTCAACGGGGGTGTCGTCTCCCACAAGCTCCGACTCGGGCTCACCCTCGTCTTGCTCCGGCGTCACGGTCTCTACACGATTGCAATGATGCTTGATAAATAAATATGCCATGGATGATTGGAATGGTATGAAAATGATATGAGAAAGTATGCTTAACTATTGCAAAACTATGATTAACATAAGGCTAGATAGTGATAGGTAGTATTTAGGCTTATCAAAACACTTGAACTGAGTGGTCTTAGGGCTTGTTTTTAGATGGGTTGGATAGCCCTCTGAATAAGCTTTTCATAGAGTCCAAGATCAATAAATTCGGAGTCCGGAGTAAAAAAGTTATGCACGTTTTAGTGGAGGCTGTCTGAAATTTCCGACCCCCAGCGGAAATTTCTGGTCCGGGCGACGGAAATCTCCGTGTGGGCGCAAATCTCCGAAGGGGAAGTCGAGGCTCACCGAAATGCTCACAGACGGTGATTCCGGCCATGGTTTGGGATGGGGTTTGTTCCTAGAGGTTCCTAGGAGTGCGGGGAGTTTATTTGGGTAGCTAAAACACACATGTATAAGGAATATGAAGCTCTAGATCATCAATGGTGATTGGGCTCTAAAGAGCTCCATGGTTTCCAAACCTAGGGTAATGGGAATAGATTTGGGAGGGGATGAGCTCACCGGCGACGGATGGAACACCGGCAAAGGCTGCAAGATGGTGTAGAAGGCTTGGTGGAGCTTGAGGTCGTCTTTAATAGAATTCCGGCTAAAAGCATACATGTACTGTAATGCGCTTCCCCATGGGTATCTGGTAACCACGTATGTAGAGGTATAATCGGCAATTTGACAGCATAAGCAATAAGGAAGCCAAAATACAGTAGTATTTCCAATGTTGCAGGGTATGATTGATTAATCAATCTTTCCAAATCTAATCCGGGTTCATTGGAACCATATAACCCCATACCCAGAACTCCAATTAAGAAAAAAATGGAACCGCCTGCAGTATACAAAATAAACTTGGTAGCTGAATACAGACGCCTCTTTCCCCCCCACATGGATAAAAGTAAGTAAACAGGTCGTCCTTCTTGCCTGAAGCTTGAGGAAGGGATGGAAATGGGGAAGAACTTGGGGAAGTTCCTAACCCTAAGGAAGAAGATGAAGTAGAGGTGGTGCAGCTCGTCGGCATCGCACTCCGGCGTCCTCCGACGAAGCTCCGGCGAGGTGGAAGGGCTTCAATGATGGGGGAGGTGAAGGAGCTCCTCCATGGCAGCTTGGGGTAGAGAGAGAGGAGAGTTGGAGTGAATGGGAGCGAGAGAGAGCAGGGGTGCTCTGGTTTATTGGGGTTTGGAGCTGACATGTGGGGTTCATTTGTCTCTATGTTTTATCATCCCTAATTGTATACTAACTATGATCAATGCTTGATGATGCTTGCGGTGATATGATTAACAATTTTAATTAGCCTAGGCTGTTACAAACTTGGTCTCACGTGCGTCCAGCTGCAGTTGACAGCTGAACACGCTCCACCGCACGACCTTCCGCGCGTACGCCACCATCGTCTGGCCTCGCCGCGCGTCCAGCCCAGCGGCGCTCCGACCCGGCGCCGCGCGTCCGCCGCCGCCGTCGTCTGGCCTCGCGCGCGTCCGCCGCCGCCGGCCGCCTCGGCCTCATGCGCGTACGTGCCACCGCCCGGCCTCACACGCGTCCGGCGCCGCGGCGCTCCGCCTGGCCCCGCGTGTCCGCCGCCGCGCTCCAGCTCAGGCTCACGCGTGTCCGCCGCCGCTGGCCGACCCACCTCGTGCGATGCCGGCTTGACCACACACTTCCTGCTCGATCCCGCTGTGCGCATCCTTTTCCTCGTAATCCCGTGGAGCTCAAGGTAATTAGTAGATTTCTTTGCTTGATTTGGTTCTTATCCGTGAAGCTGTGACAGAGCTATTGGGATTGAATTGGGTCTCCAGGGTCGGAGTGACTTTTTAGCTTCCGGTTGCTAATTGGAGCGGCTTGAATGTTGTTGGCGGAGGGTCTGCTCAGCTTCCAGCGACCATGTCCGTGCCGGAGCTCGACGCCCGTGCGCGGCTGTGGTGTCCCTGGCGACAGCAATCTCAATCCACCGCGCAGCCGTCGTCAGTGGCCGGAGTGAAGGTGGCTTGGAGATGAGGCAGTGGCCGGAAGGAAGGCCGTGACAGCGTCCGAAGCTTTGGATTCTTGCCGTTGCTGGGGCTCACGCCGGAGGACCAACTGCTGAGCGCATCGCCGTTTCCTCGATCCCAGAAAGAGAGAGGGGAGGGGAGGGAGGTAGAAGAGTAGAAGACAGGGCTAATTTGGTCACAAAGTTTTTATAAACACGTTGAAGGGGTACGTAATGGTATATGTTGAACATTTGTAAAATTATAATATTATGCTTCCGGTACCGTGAATAGTAATGGTATATCTTTGAAGTGCAATATATGCAATGGTACATTGCCAATTAATCCAAAATATAATGCCGACAATAAAACACTAACTGTGCTTTGCAATTTTATAGAAAATGCTTCAACTTATAAAGATAAATTCGTAATCTGGGATAACTGTTCACTACTATATTTACATCTTACTCTAAAAATCATGGAACTATACAGTGGGCTAGAGAAAAGAGAATTTTTATTATATCCAATATAGTTGACTTTGACTATGCGATAACTTTTCACGTGGATTAACCCTAATATAACTTGGTGTCTAACCAACAATTGCTATTTGCTTATTTATGTAGAGATTGGATCCTTGGCGCTTATACCAAGGTACAGTAAGAAAACAGGGTCATGACCCTTTTGCTCCTGTTTCTTTTTTGGATCCGCCGACTTCAAAACGTGAGCTGATTTTAGGAGCTGAGCAGCATCATAAACGGTCCGACCAATATATTTTTGAAAATTGTATAATGTTCATACATATCTGATGATTTGTGGCCGATGCTTTCCCACGTCTTACAGGTTCTAGCGTATGCAGTACCCCAGAAGGATTGGATGAGTTGTATATTGTTTCAGGTCATGCTACTGCCCTCACTGCTAGAAAACTTCACATTCGTTCGCGTCGGCTGTCTTTTAGCTGGTACTAGGGAACTCATTTAGTATCGGGCCAGGGCTACAGTGCCCCTAAGACTCCAACAATACAACGCAAAATATGAGACCTATCTACGGTATGCGTCGCAGTGAAAGAAAAAGGTCACGCACCTAAAAGCTGTTGTCTCCAACAACGAACGCAAAAGGAAATCTCGGAACACCGAGGTTACTTTGGCGGGCGGGTGATGAAATTTTTGCGGGAAACGGAGGGAGGGAGGGAGGGTATCTGCGTACCGCAGGCTAGGCTCGATGGCGCGATTATATTGCCGCACCGGCTGCGTGTGAGAAGGAAGACGAACCGGCAGCAAGGTAGCCGCCAGCGATCAACCTCCGGCCCAAGGCCGGGCGTTGGTGCAACACAGGTAATCTGATATCTGGTGATTTACTTGTTCGACGTCACATCCACTTTTAGGGCTTGTGGATTTCAACCCCAATCCAAGTGGATTGGAGAGGATAAAGGGGGATTGGGAGGGATTTTGATCTTTTTCTAGGGGATCAAATCCCTCTCAATCTCCTCCAATCCACTTGGATTGGGACTAAAACGAACAAGTCCTTAATTTGTTGTTCAATTTGTCCCTAAATCGACTTCGTTTTAGACCTGGACTGCAGTTGCGTTGGCCATGGCTTGGAGTTATGTCAAAATGTCAATGTTCGGGACAGCCGCAGCATACTCCAGGGACGATGAGATCATGACCGCAGTGGCCGTCCTCACCCAAATGCCACAAAAACGCCCTTGGGGAGGCTCGGTGCCAGGCCACAAGACTTACAAGCGTGATCGAACTGCAGCAAACTGGCAGCTGAATCAGGACTACTTTGTTGAACGTCCACTTTACAATGAGGAACATTTCCGAAGGAGGTACAATCTTTGGCCTAGTTTCCATTTCCATGACAGATTGCATTAATTTCATAACCAATTCTAATTTTGTGTTGTAGGTTCCGCATGAGACGGGAATTGTTCCTTCGGATAGTGGATAAGGTCACCGCTAAGAACAGCTTCTTCAAACAGAGGAGAAATGCTGCTGGGCAGTTAGGATTCTCTGCTCTTCACAAGTACACGGTGGCTGTAAAGATGCTAGCATATGGAGGCCCAGCTGATGAGTTGGATGCTCATTTGAAAATGGGAGAGAGTACTGTCCTGGAGACCCTGAAGGAATTTGTTATGACTGTGAGCGAGGTGTTCGGCAAAGAATTTCTTCGTCCTCCCAGAAGTGAGGAGATAGAGCACATATTAAGCATCAATTTGGCTAGAGGTTTCCCGGGAATGATAGGCAGCATCGATTGCATGCACCGGGAATGGTCTAACTGCCCGACTGGTTGGCAAGGCATGTACAGAGGACACAAAGGCAAGCCAACTCTAATACTTGAGGCGGTGGCGACCCAGGATCTTCGCATTTGGCATGCCTACTTTGGTTTACCAGGGTCTTACAATGACATTAATATTTTGCATCGTTCCAATGTTTTTGATGATTTGGCTAACGGGAGGACTCCCTCTGTTGAGTTTCATATCAACGATAACATATATTCTCTTGGATACTACCTAGCAGATGGCATCTATCCCGATTGGGCAACACTACTGAAAAGCATTCCTTTGCCAGTTAGCAACGAGCAAAAGGTATTTTCAGAGCAACAGAGAGTCATGTCGAAAGGATGTGGAGAGAGCTTTTGCTGTCCTACAGGCTAAGTGGAAAATCTTGCACAGGCCGGCTCGTTTATGGAATCAAAAAGTACTTAATTCCATCATGCATGCTTGTGTCATACTTCACAACATGGTAGTTGAATATGAGCATGGGGTTCAACTACCTAATGTCCACCCATTAGAATGGCCTGGAGTGGCTGACCCACCAATTAACCAGGCTGCAGAAATCCCGGGAATTGAGAAACTTGTTGATGCTCAAAACATCATTCAGGACAAAGAGACGGCAGCTCAGCTTCAAAATGACCTGATGGAACACATGTGGATGCTATACGGCCAATGCTCTGGTCCTTTTGGTCCTAATAACAGGAACTAAAGTCTTTAGCTGTACTATTTTGTTGCCTAGTGATAAGGTCTTTGTATTTTGTTCCTGAATTGAACAATAGTGGCATTCTGTTTGAGTTCTGTAAATATTTCAGAGTGGTGTGCACCTTCAATCTAGAAGGCTTTTGATATTTCATGGCAGTGTATGTTGGCTCATTGTGTAGATGGCGCACTTTAACTGCTATTACAAATTTACAGCCATACCTAGGTTTCCTGCTCCACATTCTGTACTTTTGATTTCATAACTTAAATACTTTATTCTTTCCAAGTTCATATACTGTCGGAGCTAGAAGGATTATGATTGATGACCCTGTTCTCTTTTGCATTTTGTGCATTACTTGTGAACTGCAAGCTTAGTTGTCAGCTATGTACCAAACGGCAATGCTGCAGTTGTTGGGCCAGCGATGCATATGAGCACTAAATCCAATCTGCTTCTGGAAGGTGACAGAAATCCAAGCGAACATATATGATAATACATCAGTTCAACAGATATTGCACTACAGATGATAATGCATCGGTTCAACATAAATCCAAGCGAACACTACAAATGATAATACATCAGTTCAACAGATAATACAGAAAGTTTCACACAATACATTTATTCAACTCTAGTTCAACTCAAGGCGAACATATATCTAACACACACGCTCCTTAGTCTTCGTTGTTCGAGGGGTTGATGAACCCTCTGCGCTCCATGATTTGCTGCTGCATGCCAAGATAATAGTTTTTCAGATAAGGGGGGACCTTCTCAATGTCAATCGACATAATACTAGACTCAGCTGAAATCAGCTGAGCCTCTGTCCGCTTCTCCCTAATTGCATATTCCTTCTTTTGCTGCTGCACACTCATCTTCATATGCTTCTTCTGAAGTTTGAAAAGATCCCTTTGAATTTTAATTTTTTCATCCTTCCTACTAAGGATTTCAGCCATTTGCTGGTCTTGCTTCTGTTCGGTCTTCTCTGATTTCTCCTCCAACCGCGGGAGGACTTCAACAGCCGTACTAGATGATGATGTCTCTGTGAAGCTCTTTGATCTACTACGCCTCTTCGCACTATCCCTACCCTCAGGCCGTGTTGTGTCTATATTCTCATTCCCAGATTCTGTGTGGCCAGCCACAGTATGGCCTTGAGTTGCAGGAGTGGACATTCCATTAGGTGAGGTAGAGTTGTTTAGCTCAAGAAACTTATTGTTCCAATTGGCCTCATTGCGAAGTTTTTTCCAGCAATGCATGATGGTAAAAGGTTTTGTCCTCTCATACATCTGTACAGCATCATCTATCTGCAGATATAATATAGATTAAACCGGTTATAGAAAATAAACATAGGGAGATTAGAGAGATGGAAGACAACATGACTGAAAGTATACCCGATCCTGCTCATTTTTTCCGCTCTCATTCAGCCTATCAACAGCCACTTTGTGTGCACAGAACTTGTTCATCGCTTTCTGAATCAATGCCCACCTATGCTTAACCGCAATCTGGCTACGGTTGGACCCTTTAGGCTTATGCTCATCGAAATAATCATGCATCCTCTTGTAATAACCACCTGAAGTTTGATTCACACCTGCATGTTATGCCACCATGTTATTTGGGCAACAAAGGGTCAAAGATTTCTTAAAAGACGTTGCAAACTATTACCAGTAATAGGATCTTTGCTAATATTCAGAAATGTCCAACACACCACCAAGTCCTCCTCTTTGGTGAATGCAGTTCCTCTCCTGGACACATTTTTCTTCTTTGCGGCCCTCTGTGATTTCAATGATGGAGGGTCCTGAGAGCAATGGTTGTCAATGGACAACCCCTAACTAGGTTGCCCATTCATAGGTGGGCAGGACATCTGGGAGGAGCCATGCATGTTGAACTAGTGATGAAAAGAACGGTTAATCAGCGATGTATTGATATGTAAATAGAACAAACCATCAGATGCATGGCTGCAATAAACCTGAGGGTTTGGAAGAACATCCAAAGATTGCATAGCGGCAGAATAACCATAAGCCCACTGATTTTCCCCAAAGATATCTTCAGATTCGCCAGGGCGACCACTTGAGCCACTAAAAATGTTATCCATTGTCCTAATACAATAAAGATTCAATTAAACATGGCACAAAGTACGCATAGAACTTAACACATAGGCGTCGTGTAGGTCCATCCCGCAAAATATATGGGCCCCGTACCAAATTATAATGTAGGCCCTCAATCTAACAATTAAAGTTCTATGTATAGTTCTAACAATGTAACATATTTCTAAAATCTACTCATCTGCCCTATTGCTTTTTTTGTTTCCTTGTTTTCCATAACCAGAACCATATTTTCTATTTCAACTATCATACTTAAAATACCAATGCACAAATAAAAAATGAAATCAAAAGAGCCACAAATTCAAGAAGAAAATTTGCAGGTGTATGCAGGTTGTACAAGTACTAACATAATGAGTAACCCGATCCAACAAGAGTCGGCCAATCCTAATTGATCAATTGATGCTAAAACTAGGATTAGGTGCAAGGACAAACGAGATAGAGGAGAAGAAAATAAGATATAAATATGAGATTGGATTTTGGGGATGATTCATGGTGCGAACTGCTGATACTAGTACTCCTAGTACACAGATACTAATCTAGCTTGGGGGGGGGGGGGGGGGGGGGGGGGGGGGTGTCTGCATTTTGGGGGCAGCACCAGAGACACGTGCCCATGGACGGGCCTGGCGTCGAGCGGCAGCGGCTGGGCCGTTGCGGAGGGGATGCGCCGTCGCGGGGCTGGCTGGCCAGGATCAACAGCGGCAGCGGCAGCAGTAGGCGGCAGCGCAGGCGCAGGCTGGAGATTGGAGCCGCGGAGGTGGGCAGCGCCAGCGGCAGCAGCAACACAGGCGCAGTCAAGCGGCAGCAGTAGGCGCCGCCTTGTCCCTTCCCCTTGCGGCCTCGCGTCCTGCTCCTGCGTAGGTCGCCCTAGTGGTGGATCCGCCGGGGCTGGAGCGATATGCATACCTGCGAAGCCAAGCTTGGTGCAGATCTCGCCGACGGCGAAGCTTTCCCTATCGCCGGTGCGCTCCTCTTCTTTCCCCTCCCGCGAAGCAGTTGCGGCAGATATTTCGGTCGAGGAGAGACGGGGAGAGGTGACGCTATTTTGGGTTTCAACTCGCGTCGGACGCAAAATGGGTTCTCAGTTTGCCTACTCTGTTGGACCGTGATTTTTTCCCTTAAAGCAACATGAACGACGCATTTTTGAGCATGGGTGCCGTAACGGCTAGGCTGTTGGAGACAGCGTCAGAGCCATTCAGTACCGGCTGGAGTGCTCCGCCCATATCGGGGGGCAACGGCTAAGTTCCCCACAGCAGCACTTTAGCACCGGTTGGTACCTCCAGCTGTACTAAATAGTGAGAGATACTACCAGCTACAGCCTCCCACCGGTACTAACTTCGTTTCATCGGTATATTAGCCAGCTTTCTTCCTCCCCGAGATCCGAGCTCGAGCCATTTATTTGATCCGAGCTCGGGCTCTCTTCTTTCCCATAGCATTCTAGAGATTTGCTACCCATTTTAGTCAAGTTTTTAGAGGATTTCACTCATCCAGGTGCTCAAAAGGTTAGCAACTTCATCCTCTCTTCTTTGGTGGTCTTTATGCTTCGTTTCATACTTTATATTTAGAGAAATTTGTGTTGATTGGAAGAGTAAGAATGAGCACGATTTTCTCGATATTTTCATGTTTATTTGGGATATATAGCTAGACATGATGACTAGAATTTGAATGTGGTTAGTTTGAATGTGGGAAATATGTAGAGTAAACTTTTCCAATTTATTTCAAGTGACATGTATATATGTATATATCATCATAGCAACATTCTTTTCATTTAATTTTATGTGAAACATGTATAACCATTATTATTATGATTTGAAGCTAGTGAATGTGAAATAGCTAATTTGTTGAAGTGAAAAATGTATATACTTGGTATTTATTTTGTATTAATAAGGAGTTATTTCGACACTCTAATAATGTATTTATTCAAGCTCCCATTGAAACCATAGCGAAGTTAAAAAAATCTTTGTTTCGGATATGTATACATCGTCAACCTTGATCCTGCGGTGTTAATACTGACATTCAGGGCCAATATCGATGTCAGCGATACCGTGCAGTGCAGGGACGTGATGAAGGGGTACGGTCTTCGTCCCAATGTAGAAATCGTCACTTTTAGCGAGGTGAGGATGGCACCATTAGGACAAAGGTCGTACTCTTTCATCATGTCCTTGTACCGCAAGGTGTCGCGGATATCGATGTTGGCCCCGAATGATAGTGTCAACACCGCTGGATCAAGGTTGACGACATATATATATCCTAAACAAAGATTTTTTTTTCGATGGTTTTTGCATAAGGAGCCCGAATAAATATTCTGAACCATGATTGCATCACACATATGGTGTTGGATGATGAGCGTCGCAAACTGAAGAGTGTCAAAATAATTAGGATTTAAAATAACGATTTTCTTGATATTTTCAATTTTTTGAGATATATAGCTAGAAGCGATAACTAAAAGCAATTTTTTATGCTATGAAGCTTATAAAATTTATGATTAGTGAATGTGAATGCAAAGACTTTATTATGTTATTTTTTTGTTTAATCCATAGAAATGGCTTTGCAACATGATGTATTGGAGCGTCGTGGATCTGGATGTTATAGACGAGAAAAGCGTACGCAATTGGCCAAATTGTACAATGAAAAATATATTCATGATCTTGGATGGGCAGAATACTTGTGAATTCATTCTGTTGCTATACAACTTCGAGTAAGCACTTCAACTATATATCTTTTCCATGCCTCCATTTGATAATATGTATATCGGACATTTCATACGTATATGTGTATCAACAGCTTTTACTAGATCTAGCTATGTATCGAGATTGATAAATATCGGGTGGTGGTGTTTGACTCTAAGAAAACATCGACAGCTAAATATCAAGACCTCATAAATCTCCTCCAAAAAGCATGGGCTCACTTACTAAAAATGCATATAGTAATATCAGAGAACCCGGGTGAACTTTATTTCAAAACAGACTTTCCAGTATGAATATAATTCTTGCACATCTAGTTTCATTTCTTTAATCACCATTAATATTTCATAACACTGTGTGTGTGAGACAGACTCCCGTAAATAGTGTATGAGACAGCCGCCCGTAATCACCATTAATATATAGTGTGTATGAGACAGGCGCCCGTAAATAACTTATGCGGGTACTATATATGTGAGTTCATCCGCAACTTTTGCAGCCCGAAGAAAATGACGCGAAGAGAATTTGAAGTAAGTAAAAAATTAAGAAGGATTTCTTTCTTTTAATTTCATACGAGTATTGACTTAAATAAATAATATTTGTGCGTGACAGATCTTCAGAATGAAAGAGGACCTCATCGAACCGAAAAGAGTTAGGGCTGTTCAAGAAGAAATCTGTGGATTTTTGCTAGATGAGGTCATAAATCCTAAAGAAGAATTTTATGCGGATCATAGGATAAGCGTGGCTAGATTAGATCCAAACAGAGATGACGACAGTGATGGTTGAATTCTACGGAAAAACTTATGTGCATATTCGTGTATTATGAAATTGTATATCAATTGTGTATATATATCTAGCTACATACATCTTTGCTATGCTATATAGATATGAATACAAGTATAAATACGAATGCTAGCTACACATAAACGAGCTATAGATACAAATACGAATATGAATTCGAACTAAAACAAAAAAAAGGAATTCAAAAGTAAACAAATAAAAAAATAAGTTAGTACCGGCTGGTATTACCAGCCGGTACTAAACTGTCGCGCACGGCGTGCGCAGCCAGTACTAACTGCTCCATTTAGTACTAGACGTAGCGTCCGGTACTAAAATGTCGGTGGGTTTGTACCGCCTGGACTGTACCAGGCGGGAAACCAGTACTAACCGGAGGTTTTCGCCTGGTACGTATGTGAGATTCTCCGGCGGTGCCTTGTCCGAAATCTGAATAACTACGGAGTTGAGAAATTTCATTATTCAGGATAATATTTGGCAGCATTTATTTATTGTTGGTCATAGGTCTTCTTTTCAACAAGCAAATAATAGAGCATCAAATTTTGTGGGGGCTAAATATGTTAAGAAATAAATTTAACTAGTATTCTTTTTAAAATTTTCCCGAGTAGATAAAATTAAGGACTTGTGTTTATTTAATAAGAAATTGGTGTTCTTACCATCATTTGCAGTGCAATTATAATTTTACTCTCGTTTCTTTCAACTTTGTGATTTTTTCCTTACTATTCATAAATCAACGCGATTTTACCCCTAGTCAACTTGATTTTACTCTTGTTTTTACCATTGACAAGGGGGAAAATCGCTTTGACTAGGGCAAAATCGCGTTGATTGGTGAACGGTAAGGGTAAAAACACAAAGTTGAAAAAAATAAGGGTAAAATTACAATTGCACTGCAAAGTCGAGCACAAACACATTCCTCTATTTTAATATGTAAACATGGATAATGTGAACATATATGATGCGTCCAGAAGCAGATAAGCACTTAGGTGCCGCTTCCATGTTTGGGCTTTAAGCAACGTCTTTTGGATTTAATGGTATCCAATTTCAGTAGTATCCACTAGGCTAGAGGATTTTTCGCCAATTTCAGCCGTTTTCGTGTTTTATTATACATAGTTTGCTTTATTATATTACCATGTTCTAATTTCACCTGTAGCAATGCATGTGCACAAATATAGACTAACGGAAGTACAAGATAACATAAAATATCTGAAAATAGTATGATGCATGGTGGTGGTGTTTGGTTGACATGCACTTTGACTATCGAAAAAAACTTTGCTTCGATAATTTGTTCAATCAAATTATGTGTTTTTTGTGATTTAAATTGCTTGATATAAAATTATGTTTACATAGAAAAAGGTTGATGCATGTAATCTTAATTAATTAGGTTTAAGATTTTTATCGCCCATAGTAACACACGAACCTAGTTTCTTAATAAATGCTTATATATTTATTGAGATATATATATTTGTTTATAGAATTTTTGTTTTTCATATATTTCATTATTGATAAATATGCTATATTTTCAAAGAGCTTTGTCTATTTTGCTTTTATACTCGCACTTAAATCCCTTCTTGTATAATGATTTTGTTGCTAATACCATCAATAAAGCAAAAACATACATGGTATTTTCAAGATCAAATAAATATCCAAATGCAAATCCAAAATCGAGCCGTCTATTATGCCTTCGCATTCAAGAGAACATTCAAATTCATATTCCTATTCAAGTTAAAATGTTGTAAAAAGTGTTATCTGCGTCCGATTCTATACGAATCCGATCCGAATCCATCCTTAATAATTTTAAGAATATTGCACTTAGCTTCTGCTTTCAGATGCAACGGCCAACATGACATGCACCTCCTATAAAAAAGAAGGACGCGACAATTTATGGCCGGCCGTATTATAGACCACTGGTACGGCCTTTTCTTTTTGATAGGTTTTACGGATCAACTTTGCATGCTGCACGCATATGAGCGAGCAAGGAGATAAGGAAAAAAAAAGAATGAGGTAAGCGCATGCATGCATATGTGATAAAAAAGAAGAATGAGTAGCGGTGCATATGCACATAATTTCAAATAAAAAGGCCGTAGTTTCTAAATGGACTATCGAAATCAAAATCTGATTATACCATTGTGTTTGTTTCAATAAGAGCTTCAAAACAAAGTCTCACACCACTATATTTCAAAGATATATTTTTTATGAGAGAAAATACTTTTTAGTGTATTCTAATTTGCTTATGATATTTGCAAAAGTTGCTTATGACTTTATAAAAAATTGCTTCACACACTTGAGTTCAGTTAAGTGGATATTGATGTTAATGTTGTGAAGATAGATTGTTTGGTGTGATTAGTGGATAAGGGTAAATAACTTTGTTGGGTAGATAGATATTTATTGAATGATCAATAATAGTAGCAGACCATTTTAGCATTTTAACTAATTTATTTTAGTATTTTTCCATTATACATAAATCAGTCTGTGTGTCTTTAAAAAATATTATCGAAACATATACAAGTGGGGTCTTGTTTTGAAGGTATTTTCGAAAGAGATACATTGTGTAATCAAAATTTGAATTTAATAGATGGTTTAAGAACTACAACTTTTTAAATTTTGGAAATTGCTTGCATGTGCCACTCAAGATGAGCGTACCGTGTGCAACAAGAACGATGAGAAAGATGCGTACGTATGACTAAGTTAGGGCCGGTTGTTGGTAAGTCATTAAAAATAGAAAATGACGGACGTGCAGCACCTCCGATGCTAGATCTTACGCACTATCCTCTGACTCTGGCTCAGTTACGTATTGTGCGAAACAATCGTCAGTACACAGCCGTTACCCAGGTGATGATGGGAGAGACAATCCACGGTTGTAAACAATAATCCTGTGCCCGGCGGTGGCCCCGTAGGATGACGTACGATCACGGGCGGCACACGCTGGTAGTCTGGTACGCCGTCCGGCGATGTCCAGGTCCTAGCTCGAGAGGCAGCTAGGCGGGCTGACGACTCCGGACGCCGACCCGTGGGCGTTCCTGCAGAAGGTCTGCGCCGGCTCGCCCTGGTAGGTCAGGTTTACGTTCTTGAGCATGATCCCGGTGCACGGGTAGCTGCCGCTGCAGTCGAACCTCACCGCCACCGGCGTCGCCGACGTCCCCTCGACGTCCGTGTACTCCACGCCGCTGATCTTCACCGCCGAGCTCTGATGATCACACAGCACAAAGGATTGGTCAATACGAAAGGTTGCTGCCGCTGCAGAGAGCAAGAATTAATCTTCTTTATCTCACCTTGCCGGGGCAGTTGAGGTTGCCGGGGCTGTAGTTCTGGTCGACGACGATGGGGTTCCGGACGCCGCGCATGGTGACGCGCGCGAACGACACGCCGGCGACGTGCCCGCGGTTGGGCCGCCCCCACGTCTTGATCCGCAGGCCGTTCTGCGTGCCGGCCAGCGCCGCCCCGTCCACCGTCACGTTCCGCACGCCCACCTCGCCGGGCTCCCCGCCCAGGCTCCCGATGCTGATGCCGTGGCCCGGGCCGCACCGGATGTTCCGGACGAGCACGTCGGAGGTGCCGGGCCCCAGCGACACGCAGTCGTCGCCGGTGCGGACCGTCGCGCCGAGGATGCGCACGCCGCACGAGAACTGGACGTGCACGCCGTCCGTGTTGGGGCTGCCGGCCGGCGCCACGATCCGGAGGCCCCGCAGCGTCACGCCGGCGCAGTCGAAGACGGAGAGGTGGGCGGTCTTGCTGTTAAGCAGCGTCAGCCGCCGCACGCTCACGTTGTTGGACTGGCTGATGTCCAGCGTCTGCGTCGATCGCAATTCGATGCAAAATCTCGATGAATTAAAATCACATTGTCACCAAAGAATTCCAAGATTGAGCTAAGACCGCTTACCGTGGAGCCGGGCGGGCATTGCCGGCCGGCCGCCTTGCACGCCCAGAAGGCCTCCCCCCGCCCGTCCAGCGTCCCGCCGCGGATCTTGAGGCCGTGGGCGTAGTGGAACTGGATCCACGCCGTGCTGTCCACGGCCGCCGGCGCCGAGCACTGTGCCCTCGACCGCCACGACCACGCCGGAGCTCCGGCACGGCCCCCTGAAGTAGGCCTGGCTGACCAGGAACGTGCCGGCCGGCACGCGCACCACCGGCGCCGTCGAGCTACCGCCGCCCGTGTCGTTGCACGCGGCGGCCCACGCCGCGAGGAACGCCCGCGCGGAGTCCGTCCTGCCGTCGGGCCGCGCGCCGTAGCCCACCACGTTGTACTCCGCCGCCGCCGCCGCGCCCAGCGCCGCCGTCACCACGACGACCGTGACGACGCCCGCCATTTCGTAGCAAGCTTTACCTAGTGGCCGGACGATCGACGACGTGATCGGAGAATGGAGAAGGACGGCCGTGGCCGGCGGGCATTTATGGCGGTGAAGTTAAAATCTTGCGTTGCGCATTAGAGCAAGTATTATAGAAGGCTATAAGCAGGCTGAATGATGAGGTGGAAAAAAGAGGGGAGGTGAACTATATGAGTGGGCTAAGAGATGTACTGCAAAATTTCTGGCTGTATCATTGGTCTCGCTCTTAGTCTAGTCACGGTCGTCCTCGGTTGGCTGCGTCGAGAATCAAGACCTCCTCCATCGCGCGACGATATTGTCCACCTGGTCTGACGTGGTGGAGAGAGAATGTGCAAAACCTGCTACGCTAGCTATTGTTTGGTCGCTAGCGCATAGCACGTTTAGCCAGAGCAGCTAGAGAGCGCGTTTGCCGGAACTACAAGTATCGAGGAGAGCGTTTGCTCCTGAAGCTATTTCTTTTTACTCTAAAAAAGCATTTTTTTTTTGATAGATACAAACACAAGACCTAGCCAGAAAAGGCTAGGTAGAATGGTTTAGCCAGAGATCCAAATCACAATCTAGTTGACCTCATAATTGTGCTCCGCATGGCTCCAGGTATCCAATTGAACGTATCTTGGAATGATTATTGGTACGAGAAGACCTTAGTCTGCGGAGGGAATAAATAGTAACCCCACAATTTAGTAGAAGCATGGAGTAATGCTGCTCGTATTATTTTAATAATGATAAAAGTTCAGTTTACACCTTTGAACTATCATAAAAGTTTATTTTCAACTTTCAACTACAAAACCATACTCTCTTCATTCTGTAATATAAGGTATCCTAACATTTTCATGACAGATTAAGGAGATAAGAAAATGATGCATGTACCCCTATTTAATGCCTTGTTTGGTTGTTATTTTGCTGATTTTATGGTAGGTTGGGAATAATTATTTTTCAAAATATCCTAGGATGCCTTACATTTGGGTACAAATTTTGAACCCTCTAATATATAACGGAGGCCATCCAACAGTCGAAACTGTACAAATTTAACCCTTTAGGTGGTTTCAAAGGTGGATTTCCATTTTGCGCAAATTTGGCCCTCCATTTTTATATATATGATTTTGTGGACAAGGTAAAAATACCACATATTTAAAAACAGAGAGTTCAATTTTTTTTTCCGACCACGCCCAGCTTTGTTAGAAAGCGTAACAGAAGCGTTTACATGAGGCCGATCACACTGGGGTTCCCAATTTTACAAGCAGAGATTCTAAAGCACCACTATCACCATAGACAGGGCACGCTACTAACCCATACATCAACTACCAGAAAAAGTTTGAACACAACCTTCACACACGCCATGCTCAAGGAACCGAGTAACCAACGCCACCAGCCTCACCTTCCAGGATATGCACAACTTCTTCCAGCTTCATTAGATCCTTCGCACGCTGCAACGGCTTCCAGTACTTGATGAAGGACACCATCTTGAGCACTACCGCCCCTGGGTCACGCACCAGCTTGCCATTAAACACCATGTCGTTCCTTGTCTTCCATAACGCCCACAACGCACCTGCACATACAACAATCAACAACCTCTTTGAGCACAATTTCCCACCTTTAACCACTATGTCAGTGATATCTTGGGTGGTAACTGGCGTAGATTGCCATCTAAAACTCTCTTTCGGAAACACCCACAGAAAGTTAGCAATTGGGCACTGAAGCATTATATAATCTGTGGTTTCAACAGCACCACACAGCTTGCAGTTTACCTCGCCTTTCCACTTCTTTTTTTTTAATTGTGCTGCTGACTGAATCCTGTCATGGAAGACCATCCACAAGAAGATCTTGATTTTCAGAGGTAACTTTGCACTCCAAATGTCCAGCATCCACTGGTCCTTAACACCACCAAAAGTCATCAGCTTATAAAGCGTCTTAGTTGTGTATCTCCCTGATTTCTCAAGAGCCCAAGTCATCTCATCTCTCCCTTCTGTTATTACAATCTCACTCAAATGATTTTGCACTGTGATCCATTCTGCTACTTCTTCTGGGTACAGTGACCTCCGAAATCTAATATTCCAAACCCCATCCCCATATATTTTATCTACTGAGACCACAGGATCAGAGCATATTGCAAGTCTCTATCTCTATATTATTTATTATTATTATATTATACAACTAAAAAGAATAAAGTGGGACAAAAATTTCGCTTAATAAAGAGCGCTGCCGCCACCAGGACGCGAGCACGTGCTCCCGTCGAACGCCCCGGCGACGCCGCTCCGCCTGCCGTGCTCCGCCTCGCGCAGATCCTCCGCCGCCACCTACCGGGGCCCCCCTCCTCCGCGCAGATCCTCCCTCCCTCCTCCTCCAGCTCGCCCTCCCTCTCCTCTCGGACTCCTCTGCCGCAACGCCGGGGACCTTGCTCGCCATGCTGCCGAGCCGCCGTCCCCCACGCCCCACCGCGGCGGCCGCCCTACCCGCTCTGGATCCCGCACGCCTGCATGATTCTGGACGATTTCTACGGGTTCCCCCTTTCCCAACTTCCGCCTCCGGCGGCCCTGCCTCATAATCTCTTCCTCCTTAATCTGATGGCCTGATGGGGAATGGGATTTCACTTATTTGAGATGAACGGCACGCCGCCGTCCTGATCTTCCTCCCGCAGGCGCCGTCCGGGAGACGGCGGATTCTCCATCAACACCATGGTGCTATAAACGCCCGAGCTGACACCCACGGACGGCTTGTCAAGTAAGCCAAATCGATTTGATTTTGTAAGCATCTTCCAAGCTAATTCATCTTGTCATGCCACAATCGAACCCCATGGTCATTCGCACTTCACAGATGCCGGATCTACCTCGTGGAGTCGATCCAGATTCATATTTCCTCTCATGGCTTGCCGATAGGGAACTGCAGTGGTCCTGCATTCAGGTACCTTGTCCAGTTGTCCTCTGTTTACCAAATTGTTGTTTACTTTGTTGATCGATTCCCAATTGCAATCTGACCTATGACCTGACGGTCAGACTGCCATCACCATCATCTTGCAATTGATGGTTACTCAATCAGCCAACAAACTGATGGGCAGCTAATGCAACCAATTTACCATACATGATGGTATGATGTTGTCTGATATCTCCTGGCAGCGGAAGCACAGCAAGAAAATTCCTGTGCAAGGTCAGATGCACTCTGGGCATTATTGTGGATGTGCTTGCAGAAAAGGAGAGAAAGGAGTACAGGGATTTGTCAAGGGAGTTCAGTAATGAAATCTCTGTAATCATCATACAGGTATTGATTCCTAAAGTGAAGACTTCCAAGTCATGACAAAAATACTGCGCTAACAAATTTTTAGAATTACTTCTCTAATATCATTGTGCATATTACTTACTATTTAAAAGTTACTTCTTTGAACGACAATAATGCCAAACCATGTTGAATACAAATATACTAATTTTGAATATTACTTATTTAAATTTGACAATACTATGGCTAATAATAATGCATACCCAGCTGTCAAGCCATTATTCTGCATATAGGTTGTTCTGATTATTTTACATGCTATCATCTCGCAATGACAAGAAAATTTATGTTTTTTCATGCTGCGTGCAGATTGTAGACCCATCTTATTCAATTCCTTTCTGGTTGTTTTAAGGCTAAATCTCTCAAATTGCTTAGCAATGGTAGGCACAAAATTATTTGTGGCCGGTGCTGGCTGATGGTCCAGCTAGACATATCTGAACACAGATCCTGATCAGTGAAAGGTTGATTGGTGCATCCGGTGTCTGCTTCAAAATATTACACTTGTAGTAGTCTGAGCTCTTGTTTCTAATGGCTTGTTAGTAACCTTGCTCAGCTTCTGTTGACTAGAATCATGCTTGGACAGATGCATGTTAGAGTTGAAGGCAGAAACAAAAATTGAATAAGGTGAGGACGTCATGTTGAGTGAGCTTTTTTCCTCAAAATCTGGTGTATTGTGGTGATTTCTCTCTTTTTTTCTTCCATTAGAATTATGAGAGGGAGAAAGAGATTGTAATACTGAACTTTTTAAATATGCTAGCGATGTATTCTTCATGTTTGCACCATTACATCGTGGTCCTGGAAATGATCTAAGCATCAACAATACTTAGAAGCTCTGAGCCTGGATTCTTTTTGGTTAGATGTTTCAGGTTAAATGACACTTTGATAAACATTCTGAAAGCCTGTATTTGTAGAGGTGATGTTGTGCTGTCCAGAGTGACAAGGTAGTCCTGTCTGGTGTTTGATTCTGCATGTTTGTATTATTGAATTATGTTCACGTAAGCATATTCTTCAGGGCTAATGTGCAGGTTGCTGCTGGAACAATAATGGTAGCCTTGAAAGACATGACTGTCTTAAAGACGCAAAAGCATCTCATGAGGTGAAAAAAAATGAACACTCCTTCTAAACTGCTTATTTAACTTCCCTTTTCATCTTGAATTGAGTTGTGGGGCTACTATAAATATTGAACACAGCCTCTTCTATTGTCGACTTTTTTTTTTCAAGTTTCTTTGCTGAGCTCCCGATTCAATCTGCCTCCTGCAACCTTGCAGCCGCCATTCTTCCTTTGTTCCTCTCCAACATGGCGATCCTCAACCTGCGGACGGCAGCCTGTCGGACACCGCGCTCACCGGTAGATCGCAAAGTCACCACTTCTATCGTGCCCGGTACTGGTGCTGTTAGAGCCGGTGCTCACCTATGATCTTGTTGCCTTGTGTGACGGTGAGGAAGGGGACGCAGAGGAGCACAGTGATCAGCGACCACCACCAGTTTCATGTATCAAGTTGTGGTTGGCACGGCGGTGGAGAGGAGGATGGGGTGATTTCTGTCGCTGCCATCAACCCCAGGGTCTTTTGTTGAGCAGACTTGATCTGGACCTTTGGGTGCGCAATCCCAATTACGCCAGGAACTCGGGATCTGCTCTCCATCGAACTTGTCACTACGATATTGGTTGTCATATGTACCTTTCTTTGATATACTGCCAGAAAAGGTATGCTCAAATCTTGCGTTTCAGCCAAATTTCGATGGCCTATTTCCGTGTTGGTTTCCAAAGGATTTGTAGGAATTTTTGTTGTTGTAACGTTATATAAAGAAGGCTTGATCCAAACAAGGGGCGTATGTGTTGCGGAACTTGTCACCGGGATGCTGGCTCTCCTACCTTTGACCATGAACTTGGATATCATAGTGTGCTAGAGTCATCTATTTTCCTATTCTTTGTTCGTGCTCGCTTAAATACTGTTATGTAAAGTAGATGCCCGATGAACCTCAATGTGGCTAAAAATATTTTATTGCTAAGATTGTGCCATTTTTTCGATGCTCTATGTACTGCGTTGAGAAATTTTTAAAGCCCGTAGCTATCAAACTCAACTTTCAGGTGGCAAGAGCCCAACCAACAATCCTCCCAAAAGTCGGCCTGGCACCCACTCCTCACAAAATAGAGAGTTCAATTGGGCTGAATAGATTCCAAAACTCAAAACTCTCTCGTGCTCTATATATATTTAAAAAGTACTTTTTTTAAACTAAAAAATAGATAACCTTGAATGTGTGTCCATGGCGGATTGGGGGAGAAAGCCCACGTGTGGGACTTTTGGACCTGCCTGCTGGCTTTGCACGGTCCTATGGGCGCAGCGCTTTCAGGCTCAAAATGAGGTCCAGTACAACCAACCTCATTCTGTCCAGTCAAACAAATCATTCTGGCAGTCAGCAGCAGCTCAAAACGGTGTGACGAAACTGCCCCTGCTCTCCTCTCCCTCGGCCTCGGGTCTCCACACTCCCCACTTCCCCAGTCCAGTCCACGGTCCACCCCCGACCCAAACCCTCGAATCACGCCGCCGCCCCACCCGCCCCCACTCCCAACCCCACCCCACGGCGACCCGCTCGCCTCGCCGCCGGGAGGGACCGACGCCCACCTCTATTCTAGCGGCGGGGATCCACGGCGGGCGAGCGCGCGCGCGAGCCCGAGCTCCAGCCGCAGTCTGATCCGCGGTGAGGGCCGGGCGGGAGGCGGGGAGATCGACGGCGGGCTCCGCTCTGCTCGACGACGGGCTGGTTGAGGCGGGGATTCGGCGGCGGAGGGGCGCGGCGCGGCGCGCGGCGGAACGCGGAGGTAGGCTCCCGGCGCCCACCATTCCTCGGTCAAACTCCTGCTTCTGTCCATGTCCCCACCCGACCCCTGCGCCCCCCTACCGCAGCTGCTGTTTTGTCCTGTTCTGCGCTTTCCTGCGAGCTATCGGATCGAAATGGTAGCGCGGGGGGTCCCGTCCCTTCAGTGCAAAATAGGCCAGTTTTAGTGCGGTCTGATAGCGTTCTACTACTGGTTGACCATGGCGAGCGCCCAAGATGGTCTTACGAATCCGGATGCTCCTCTGGTCTAGATTCGTCGTGTGTATGCCTTCTCTAGCTGCGCTTAGTGACAAACTTAGTCAGGTAGCTGCCAGCCAGAATCTGAGATATTTGGTTTCACGATTCATGTTTGACATTCCTGATGCATCCGTTCCTGTGGCCTATTGCGTCTTGTCTAAGTCTGGATGATAGTGATGTGTGGAACATTTCAGGCTAATTGGATATGCTGTGATTTGTAAATTGATTTGCTAAACTTGGTATGCTCTTTGGCGTCTGCAGGTTATCTCGCTGATACTACTCTTCCTATCCCTCTGGGCACCGAGCAGTCATTATGAGTTGTGACTAACTAACTCTGGATGGTGAAAGCATTCGGGAAGTAGACGACACCAACACCAAGATGGCCGTTAGGCATTTCTGCGCTTCGCTTCTCTCAGTACTCCTCTGTTCTATGCTCTGTCAGCTTTGCTATGGATCAGTAAGTGACATAGAGTGTCTGAGAAGGGTGAAAGCATCAATTGATCCCAGCAACAAGTTAGACTGGAAATTCAATAACCATACTGAGGGATCCATATGCGGATTTAGAGGCGTGGACTGCTGGAACCCCAATGAAAACAAGGTTCTTTCTCTTCACCTTGGCAGCATGGGTCTTAAGGGTGGGTTCCCTGATGGACTTGAGAATTGTAGTAGCATGACTTCACTGGATCTCTCAAGCAACAGCCTTTCCGGCCCCATCCCGGCTGATATCTCGAAGCAGCTGCAATACATTACAAACCTTGATCTGTCATATAATAGCTTCTCAGGGGAGATACCTGAGGCGCTAGCTAACTGTACTTATCTCAATGCTGTCAATTTACAGCATAACAAATTGACTGGAATGCTCCCAGGTCAGCTTGCCGCCCTTGGTCGCTTGACACAGTTTAATGTTGCCGACAATCAGTTGTCGGGGCAGATTCCTTCATCTTTGAGCAAATTTCCACCCTCCAATTTTGCAAATCAAGACCTTTGTGGGAGGCCTCTGAGCAATGATTGCACTGCCACTTCAAGCGGCCGGACAGGGGTAATTGTGGGTTCTGCTGTTGGTGGTGCAGTTATAACTTTAATAATTGTTGCTGTTGTTTTGTTCATTCTCTTACGGAAAATGCCTGCCAAGAAGAAGGAAAAGGATGTAGAAGAAAATAAGTGGGCCAAGAGTATTAAGGGAGCAAAAGGAGTGAAGGTATGTTCTGACTCCATAATTTGTAATAGTCTACAGTCTATCATCTGTATTCTTAACAATTTAGTCGATAACAATGCCGATATGCCAATATCCTTCTCCTTCACAATACAACTTTTGTCCCTTCATTCTCGAGTATATTTTAGCCCTATACAAATCATGAGTTTTAGTTTGTGCAATCCAAATTAGAAGCTATATTGTTTTTTGTGAGTAGGGATGTCGGATGTCTATCAAATATTAGAAACTTAGAATTAATTTCATGCTAATTTTTTCATTTCTCATATTTACTTAAGATGAGTGCTTCAGTTTGCTGAATTGTCACATTTGTTTTGGTCATTTAGGTCTCGATGTTTGAGAAATCGGTTTCAAAGATGAAGTTGAATGATCTTATGAAAGCAACAGGCGATTTTACAAAGGAAAACATTATTGGAACTGGTCGATCAGGAACTATGTACAGAGCAACACTCCCAGATGGTTCATTCCTTGCTATCAAGAGGCTGCAGGACACTCAGCATTCAGAGAGCCAGTTCACATCTGAAATGTCAACACTGGGAAGTGTAAGGCAACGTAACTTAGTGCCTCTTCTGGGATACTGCATTGCTAAGAATGAGAGGCTCTTGGTGTACAAATACATGCCCAAGGGTTCTCTTTATGATCATTTACACCAACAAAGTAGTGACAAAAAGGCATTACAATGGTCACTAAGGCTAAAAATTGCCATTGGGACTGCTAGAGGATTGGCATGGCTTCATCACAGTTGCAATCCCCGCATTCTTCATAGGAACATTAGTTCCAAGTGCATATTGATCGATGATGACTATGAGCCTAAGATTTCTGATTTTGGGTTGGCAAGGCTTATGAATCCCATTGATACCCACCTGAGCACATTTGTCAATGGTGAGTTTGGTGACTTGGGGTATGTAGCTCCTGAGTATACACGCACCCTTGTGGCCACTCCAAAAGGGGATGTCTATAGCTTTGGAGTTGTCTTGCTTGAACTTGTTACTGGTGAAGAGCCCACACATGTGTCAAATGCCCCAGAGAACTTCAAAGGCAGTTTGGTGGATTGGATAACTTACCTTTCAAACAACTCTATACTTCAGGATGCAGTTGACAAGTCCTTGATTGGGAAGGACAATGATGCTGAGCTGCTTCAATGCATGAAGGTTGCATGCTCTTGTGTGCTTTCTTCTCCGAAGGAAAGACCTACAATGTTTGAAGTTTACCAGCTTCTGAGAGCTGTTGGAGAGAAATATCATTTCAGCGCAGCTGATGATGAATTGACAATGCAACCTCAAACTACTGATCCTGAAGATGAGCTTATTGTGGCAAACTAGTTGAACAAGCAAGTGCTTGTGGGATACCAATGATTGCAGGAGTTGTTGTAACTTGAATAAATAGGTCAGTCTGAAAGCATCGCTCTGTATCTTTTCAGCTTCCTGCACTACTGACCAACCATTAGCAAGCTCTAGGATATGCCATTCGGTTGGAACATTTGTACCAATTTGTGTTGTTCATGTTCTGTATATCCTTTGCCTTGTATCTTCAGGACTGGTATGTCTTGGTTGTAAGATGGATTAGCTGTATCATTGTCCAAATTTTAGTTGTAGCGATAACTTTAGTAATGTGAAACAATGTTGATCGATCATTTGACTGTAGTTTTGTGGCTTTCATGTAGCATTTTTATTTATGCTTTCGTATTCCTTCCTAGTTTCAAATGTTCCAAACCAATGGCGATTGATTGTGGTGTTGCGAGAGTTTTAGTTTCCAGTTTGATGTTCTGCATTTGATGAAGCATGGCACATGCTGGTGGCAATGATAAAATTAGCTTATATACTTTTTTTGAGGTGTATGCTACCCTACATTAAGATGACACTGCACCATACTGTTTCTTAGAACATTCTTTGTGGTCTTATGTGCAACACAATCTCTGATTTCTTTTATGTGAGCTACTGTGGTCAACTCAGAAAAAGCCATGCCACTTCTGAACCATGCTTATCCTCACATCCTATCCGTTGACACCGTTTTTTGGCATGTGTCTGGCCGATGCTAAGGCGGAGAGAAGAGGCTGATGAAGGAAATTAGATCAGCCGATGGGGCGATGGGGCGAATTCGCAACTGATGGGTTACGTCAGCAAGTTACCATGTAGAGTCCGAATCGTGTGCTAGTAGTTTTGTTTAGAAAGTATATTTTCTTTTCTATTAAGTAATGTGATGATGCGACTTTTTTTTTATCGGCGACTTCGCCAAACCCTACTTGCATAACTTTTTCTTTTTCAGCGAATTCTTCTGGTTGGCAGGGCTGTATCGCTTTGATCTCTGACTTGCCGGTAAGTTCCGTGTTTATCGAGTAAATTAGGTCTTTGATTGATGGCGCATCGCTTCTTTTTCGATCTATTTATTCACCAGTTATCGATATTAGCTTGCCTTTGCTAGATCAATCTATATTGCCTTGCTTAGTTTAGCTTCTATCACGGTTATCCAGCTTAGATTTGAACAATCTATCGGCTTTTACTGTAATTCTACCGTTTCAATCTATTATCTCAATCACAACCGATTAGATCTGAATCTAGGTGTTGTTCGCAAAGCTTCGTTAAGTAAAATTAACGCTGCTTCCGCTATCGAATCGACTATCTTAGCCGATTGCTTTTATAATTGCATCGGGCGAACGGGTAATACCCTGTGGAACGATTCAGAACACCAACCAATACGTTCTAGTATTTAACGTTATTTTATTCCTTATTAATTGTAGGTGAAATTGACCGGCACACTTTGCACCTACGCGAAGCTATATTTGGAGCCTACGCCGGAGGAAAGCAAATCTCCAGATCCTCGTGTGGGGTCACACGGAAGGCCGATCATCGATTTTTTGCGTCAACACACTTTTTGCACGTCTAGTGGGACACGACAACAACTTCACCATGAGCATCCCGAATCCCAGCGAGTTCACCGAGAACAACATCATCAAAGTCACCAAGGAGCACCTTGATGACGCCCAGAAACAAAAGCTGCAGAACGCCGTGGATGACTACGAGGAGATGTGCCTCAGATCTTCCAGTTCTAACAGAAAAGGAGAGGTCACGTAGAAGTACGATTTCCCTAGTCCAAGGGAGATCACCATGCTGGAAGACACAACCAAGTTCCATCAAATGTTCGATGGCGCCATGCACCACGCCATGATTAATCGGTCGGGTGTCTTGATGAACTCGATCCAGAATGCGATCTAGCAGATGGTTGCTGGTGGCATGCAGATCGGTTACAAGGGACTGTGCTACTCACAACCGGAATCATCGGCTATGGTAGGCGCTAGGACGGAGGGTGCTGCAGCCAACACCAACACTTTGCCTCCGCAATTCAGTGCAGCACAGGCAAGTGCGGGGGGCTACCCGATGCCGCCCTACTTGTTTCAGCATTAGGCATTTCAGCCGATGTCGACCCTAGTTCAAACAGGCCCAATGTTCAGTCCCAGCTCGCCGTTGAGGGTTTCATCGGCTTGGGGGGGGGGGGGGGGGGGGGTTCTCTTCAGCACTCCACCTGGATACGTCCCTACTTTGTCTTTGGTAATGGCTCCAGAGTTCATGGTCTCCACCACAACAGGGGCAGCAACGCAGAACCAAGGTGCCACAGGCGTAGAAGGACTAAATCAGGGCACTCCGTTGGCGTCCCAAGGGTCACAACCATTGGCGATATACACTCAGCAGCCACCAGGTGGCACCCCAGTGCAAGCATAGGCTTCTCAGCCGATGGCTCCCCATTAGCAACAGACTGGTGGCAACCAGTTAGGCACATCGGCATAACAGCAGATGGCCAACTTCCTGATGCAGCAGATGGGCTATTAGCCGCAGATGGCAGCTCACTAGCAGGTTGCTCAACAACTTCAACCTCAGCCACAACAACCATATCTTGCAATGCAGCAGGAAGATAATATTCTCCAGATCGTTGACTGGACCAACAAGATAGCCGATGTGATGAGAAGTTAATTTGGATTGAAGCCCAAGGAGCCAGCATATGTGTATCGCAGGCCTTATCCCGAGGCCTATGATCAGGTTCCTATGCCACACTGGTACCGTATTTCACCAAGTTCTCTAGACAAGACAATGTGTCTACGATAGAGCACATCAGTAGGTTCTTGGTCAAGTGCAGGGAAGCTTCTGGAAGTGACGCTTTGAAGATCAGATTGTTTTCACTCTCTCTTTCTGGATTGGCCTTTGCCTGGTTCTCCTCGTTGCTAGCTAATTCCATAGTTACTTGGGTTGATCTGGAAAGCATTTCCACAAGAACTTCTTCGCTGGAGTTCATGAAATGAAGCTTATGGATCTGACCACCGTAAAGCAAAGGAATGATGAATCGGTTCCTGAATACGTTCAGAGATTCAGGGATATCAGAAGCTGGTGCTACAGCTTGACTCTTAGCGATGGCCAGGTAGCTGAATTGGCCTTCCAAGAACTCTTGCCTCACCTCAAGGAAAGATTCTCCTCGCTAGAGTTCGAAAGCTTAAGTCACCTTGTTGAGAGGTTGTTAAACGTTGATGTCCGATGCCAAGATCCCAGGAGGAACACATTCCAGAAAAGGGTTGCTCTCGTAGGGGATTTCTCCGATTCTGAAGACGAGGCTGAAATCGGTTTGGCAGCGTGGACCCGAAGCAAAAAGTCGGTTTCATGCCCGTTTGCCAAGAATGATACGGAGAGGTTTGGATTCGACGTCACGAAGGCCGATAGGATCTTCGATCTCCTGCTATAAGAAGGGCAGATCAAGTTGTCCCCTAACCATACGATCCCATCGGCCAAAGAATTAAAGAACCGCAAGTATTGCAAGTGGCACAATGCTGTGTGCCACAATACCAATGAGTGCAAGGGGTTCCGCAAGGAGATCCAATCGGCTATAGAGCAGTGAAGGATTAAATTTGATAATCCTTCAAAGCCAATGAAGATTGATGGGCATCCCTTCCCAACCAATATGGTGAACAACCAAGATGCAAAAGGGAAAGCCAAAATGTTGACTTCCGAGCAAGCGAAGCAATTGGGAGCTGTATATCCCAAAGTGCAAGTATCGGCTGATGAGTTGAAGAGTCAAGGCCGATACGAGCGAGGTCAGAGTTCCAAGGGACCTGCTAGTAAACAAGTATCGGTGTCGGCAAGACTGAGACAGGCGTCATCAAGAAGAAAGAAGCCGGTGCGATGAAGACCACTAGTGGTGCCCTTTCTTCACTTTCTGCTGGAGCGAAGGGTTAAGACTGCCATCGACCGATGATTGCCCCGAGTGCAACGTGTTACATGAAGATGGTCGTTTCTTCAAGAGGCAGTACTATGATGATAGGAGCCGTCGACCGATCGGCAGAGATAGGCGCGAGACGCGCATCTCGGTTCATGATCGACTGGGAGGCAGGGTAACAGAGCAAGACCAGCTGGAGAAGATGGCCAATGAGCGGGTGCCAAATGAAAATCCTCGGTGGTGCCCTAGAGGGTTGATCAGGTCTCAAAAGAGAAGGGTTCAAAGGCTGCGACACCGGGAGCAGGAAGACGAGCAAGCTCACGATGAGAAACGGTCCGCCTCCAAGGTGTGTCACATCAAGAAGAAGACTGATGAGACTTCACCGTTGGCATCGGTTAACATGGTCTTCATACTGCCGATGGAGTTCAAGGCTCTAGCAAATGATGAAGAGGAGGAACTAGCGATGGCACAATTGATGCTGGACCCGGTGCAAGCCACATTCGATAAACCAGAGGAGACAAAGCACCAACACTTGAGGCCTTTGTATGTCAAGGGACACGTCGACGGTCGGCCGATGATCAAGATGATGGTTGACGGAGGGGCCACCATCAATGTGATGCCATACGCGATGTACCAGAAGCTGGGAAAAGGCGAGGAGGATTTGATCGAGACCGGCACGGTGCTCAAGGATTGTGAAGGGAAGACCTCGCCGGCTCAGGGGCCAATCAACGTGGGACTAATGATTGGATGTAAGTCACTCCCTACTACTTTCTTCGTCGTTAATGGGAAAGGTTCATATAATATGCTCCTGGGCCATGATTGGATCCATGCCAACTGCTGCATTACTTCTACTATGCATCAATGCCTGATCCAATGGTTGGAGGATACTGTCGAGGTGGTGCCTGCAGATTCTTCACTCAGCGTTGCAGCAGCTGATCCACAAATATAGGGATATGACAAAGCATAGTGCATCTCGGGCAAAGCCTGGGAAGGAAGCTTTCCGAAGATGTCCAACTTCGGACTAAAGCCGATCCAAGCAGTCGGCTCTAAAGAATTATCCTTTAATGATTTCCTGCTAGATGATGAAGGCAACCTTGGGCACGGGTTTACGTTGGCCGATGAGTTGGAACAAATGGATATTGGGGATGGTGATATACCAAGGCCGACGTTTATAAGTGCTAAGTTAGATCCTGAATATAAATGAGAATTAGTTGAATTGTTAAAAGAGTTCAGGGATTATTTTGCATGGGAATATTATGAAATGCCTGGATTAGACCAATCGATTGTTGAACATCGGTTACTGATCAAACCAGGATATTGGCCATATCCATAGGGTTCTAGGCGATGCAAACCAGAAGTGTTGCCGGATTTAAATGCTGAAATTACTAGATTGATTGAAGCTAAGTTTATTCTACAACGGCGATATGCTGAATGGATTTCTAATGTGGTTCATGTTTATAAGAAGAATGGAAAATTGCGAGTATGCATTGACTTCAGGAACTTGTATAAGGCCACGCCGATGGATGGTTATTCGATGCCTATGGCTGATGTGTTGGTTGATGCTGCGTCGGGGCATAAAGTCATTAGCTTCATGGATGAGAACACATGTTATAATCACATTTTCGTGGCAGAGGAGGATACCCCGAAGGCTACATTCAGGTGTCTTGGGCATATTGGATTATAGTAATGGGTTGTCATGACTTTTGATCTGAAGAATGCTGGGGCGACATATCAAAGGGCCATGAATTATATATTTCACGATCTCATTGGCAAGATTGTGGAAATTTATATTAATGATGTCTTCGTTAAATCTAAAGAACTGTGAGAGCATTTGGCCGATTTGCGCAAGGCACTGGAGTGCACTAGAAAGCTTGGTTTGAAGATAAGTCCAAACAAGTGTGCTTTGGCGTATCGTCTGGTTAGTTCCTCGGTTTCATGGTTCATGAGAAAGGAACTGAAATTGGGAAGAAGAGCATTACTGCCATCAACAAAATAGTCGTTCCGGAGGACAAAAAGCAGCTTCAGTCCTTAATCAGCAAGATTAATTTTATTCAGAGATTCATATCTAATTTATCCGAGAAAATTCAGCCGTTTAGTCCATTGTTGAAGCCAAAGGCTGATTAGGAATTCATCTAGGAAAAGGAGCAATAGAAAGCTCTTGACGACATAAAACAATACTTGGTAAACCCGCTAGTGTTAGTTCCACCCCAGAAGCACAAGCTATTGAAGTTAAACTTATCGGCTGATGAATGTGCCATTGGATTAGCCCTTATTCAAGAGTTTGAAGGAAATGAACGCGTGATTTATTTCATCAGCAGAAGACTCTTGGATGCAGAGACCAGGTATTTCCCAGTTGGAATATTATGTTTATGCTTGTATTTTTCATGTACCAAGCTTAGACATTATTTACTATTGACTGAGGGCGTCGTTGTATGCAAAGACAATGTCGTTAATACATGTTATCATTGCCCATTTTGGATGGAAGAATTGGGAAGTGGATCCTGGCTCTATTAGAATTCGATTTGAGATATAAATTGGCTAAAACTATTAAAGGGCAAGTTATGGCCGATTTCGTTACCCAGCATTGTGGTCCAGAAATTGCCATAGTGGAGCCTGCTCCATGGACTTTATTCTTTGATGGGTCGTCTTGCGGAAAAGGATGTGGCATCGGCGTGGTTCTTATATCACCTCGGGGGGCAAGCTTTGATTTTCCTCTGCCGATTCCAGATACATCGACTAATAATCAGGCAGTGTACAAAGCTGTGCTCAAAGGTATAAAATTGTTGAGGGAAATTAAAGCCAATGCTATGGAGATCTTTGGGGATTCTATGCTCGTGGTCAATCAGCTGCTTGGGAAATATGATTGCAACAATGATATTTTGAGAGTTTATCATGAGAAATGTCTCGAGTTGCTAAGGGATTTTAGGATGGTTTCTATTGAGCATATACCCAAGATGTATAATGAAGAAGCTAATAGGCTTGCACAAGGTGCTTTTGGTTATCGGCCGATAGGTGAAATTTCAACTGTAGAGCTGTCGGCCGATGATTGGAGGAAGGAAATCATGGACTATCTGAAGAATCCTTTGCAGAAGGTCTCCAGGAACTGAGATACAAAGCCACTAAGTATGTTCTGCTTGAAGATGACTTGTACTACCAGACGGTTGATGGTGTCTTGCTCAAATGCCTTGGTACTAAAGGATCCAAAGTTATGATGAGTGAGATGTGTGGAGCACATCAATTGGCTTTCAAGATGAAATGGATGATAAGGAGGAATGGATACTTTTGGCCATCAATACTTGAAGACTGTTTTGAGTATTACAAGGGATGCCAAGATTGTCAGAAATTTGGCAATGTCCAGAGAGCTCCTGCATCGGCTATGAATCCTATCATAAAGCCATGGCCATTCAGAGGATGGGGTATTGATCTGATCAGCTAGATTTATCCGTCATCAAGCAAAGGGCACACATTTATATTAGTGGCGACTGATTATTTTACTAAGTGGGTAGAGGCAATTCCCTTGAAGACCGTGACATCAAGAAATATGATTGATTTTATACAAGAACATATAATCTATCGGTTTGGTATTCCTCAAACCATTACAACCGATCAGGATACTATGTTCACTTCAGGGGAGTTTGAAGAGTTTGCCACTAGTTTGGGAATTAGATTGCTGAATTCTTCTCCTTATTATGCTCAAGCCAATGGACAAGCAAAGGCATCTAACAAAGGGATCATTAAATTGATCAAGAGGAAAGTTGATGAGCAGCCAAAACGATGGCACGCAACTTTGAATGAAGCCTTATGGGCATATCAGATGGCTTGTCATGGGGCTACTAATAAGGTGTCTCCCTATCAATTGGTTTAATTATGGGCAAGATGCTGTTTTTCCTTGGGAACTTACAACTGGGTCAAGGCGTATTTCTCTATAAGATGAGCTGACAGCCGATGAATATATGACTTTGATGAAAGACGAGTTGGAAGACTTGTCCTCTCATCGCCGAAGGAAAGCAAATCTCCCAAGTTCTCATGTTGGGTCACGCGGAAGGCCGATCGTTGGTTTTTTACGTCAACATTATCCTATAGATATAGATGTGCATCTTTTTTTGACTAAAACATATTTTTCCACGGTACTTTTGTTTCATGGCAAAATATACGATGTCAAATCCAATATGCCCTTCATAAGTTCCGTTACAAACAATTACCTCTGAAAAATACAAATGACCATATATCACGCTATTGCTGCTCATCTTTCCCAAAATATCCATAAACCTATCACGCCTAGTTTATTCAGGAAGTCCAAGTCGGAAACAGAACATCACTCTCAACAGCTCAAGCATGACATAATCAGAATGTTCAAGTACATGCACTACACGGAGTTTCGAATTACCAAAATAAAATCATCAGCCAAAGCTCACGCAACATAAACTTGTTTCTTTCATCAAATAATAAGAAAGTAGCTGGCACCAATAATGTAAGGCAGAGGGATTAGACCATATCAAGGAGCTCAGACTTGAAAGTCCGACTCAGCGGAAGTCTTAGCTTCAAGATGGGCCATTCACCTAGCAACTTAGTAAGAATTGGCAATACACCAGTTAGAACGCAGACCGCAATAGCCAACCATAGGAGACGAGGAGCCAGAACTGTGTATAAACCAGTTGCGAACGCTGTGCTGGTCGCGATGTAGGCAAACCACATAAGCTTCTTTGTAAAAGATCTGTAGTAAAGCAAGAACTCAAGATCCTCCCACTTTGCTATGACGCATACAAAGGCAACGGCAAGTGAGGAGCACATCGCCAAGGTGTCAGAGATCAAGAATGCTTGAAATGCAGCCTTCCTTGCCATGATTGGAAGCCCCTCCGCTCCAGCATCAGTGCTATATCCTCCGGGCAAAGTGAAAGCAACAGCAAAGGTAATGGTCGCGATGAGGATTGCCACTAGGGAGGTGTTGCCTGTGTATGTTTGAGTCAGTGACTTGATATCCTTCCTTATTAAGTTTGTCACTTTATCCTTGACTTGCTTGTGGAGATTATAAATAGAAGTTTCATCTCGAGGATCAGCTTTCAACATGAGCATGGACACTTCATTCTGCATAAATTGGAAGAAACATGCAAATGGAACTTGCAGTAATTAATATAAGTCTTGGAAAACGAAAATCTACAATTGGGAGGGTGGTGCAACAATCTTTTTTCAGTGCTGCTATTTTTCGTTTACAACGCTAGAATTACCTTTTTTTTTCAAAAAAGAAAGCCTACATTGGTATAACGTGCAAAAATGGTATTGAATTCCTTCTTGATTTCACAATCTGTTTTTCATCTGTGTCGACTTGATTTCACCATTTTTTTGTCCTAGCAAATTAAAAGGTTTGTTGTCAACAAGGTTGTTAAAAGAGAAACTGTAATTTAGTTTTAAAACCCTTCTGTTCCTGATCTTACTGGTTGTTTGTTTAAGCTAGTTAACGTGTCAGCGTATGGATCGCAGCAGAAATGCAGAAGGCTGGCATACCTACTGATTTAGTGGCCCAACAAATTAAGTGAGCAAACATACGTACCCAATTTAAAGTCTTGGCATGCTTTGTGGCACCTGATAATTTCCAGGTTGCATCGTCTCCAAGATTGTCAGTCACAGTGACGTCTATGTCTTGGTGAAGCAATAGAGCAGCGACCATCTTCGGATCGCACTTCTGGACTGCGAGAGGTAGTGCAGTTTGTCCCTGTCCATCTCGCATGTTAATGAGTCTGCGAAGTTGTGACGAACCCAGGACAAATTCTACGAACTTCGTATGTACGGTTGATACAGCTTCATGCAGGCAAGTCCAGCCACTTCTATCACAATAGGGAGCATCTGGACAATGTTTAAGAAGCTCTTGAGCAACATCAACATGCCCTCGATGTGCAGCAGAAACAAGAAGAGGGGTATCACCACCGGTTGAGCCGAGTACATACCCCAAAGACCGATCGTATTCCAACAATACTCTTAGCACGTCAACCTTGTTAAAGAGGGCAGCCAGATGCATTGGAGTATTGGGAGTAGACTCTTCTTTTCCTCTGGCCAGCCTTGGACGTGTCTCCACAATCTTTTTAGCAATAACTGTAAGAAAATCAAGGCACGATCTAGCAGTGATTAATGTAATAACCAGGAACGCGTTAGCCATTAATTACTGCATTATATATGTATATGTAAGAAATACGATCCTATTAGACTATAATTGTGATTTTGGTGATTGTGTGACAACATAGTCAATGAGACTAATAAGTTTGTGAGATCACATTTGTAGGATTTCTAGGTCCCATGGATGGAGTCTAATTCATATACAAGACGGTCGAAATCGCTGTCAAGGTGTCCAAGTTGAAGTGAAAAACCAGAGATAGAATATATTTGGGGTGTCCAAATGACCACAACGACAATTTGGACAAGTGACAGTAGGAAATGGGCGACCGATTAAACCTACGGTCTAGAAAATAAACTGCCTGGTGCATTGGAGAATACAACTACGATCAAGTGCAGAAAATGCATGACAGTAGCACCGGTTTAACCGACGGTACCTGTGAAGGCGTCGGTGCATTGGTCGTTTAGACCACCAGAAGGTTTATGAAGTTCAAGAAGCAACATATCTTCAGGACCAGTTGAACCGACTGTGTGTCGGTGCAATGACGCAAGCAAGCTTAGACATGGTAGAGAGACGTTCAACAGCTAGTATGCAGATTCAGAGTGACCGGTTAAACCGATGGCTATGACGGTTTAACCGACGCTTTAACTGTTTGGAAGAAAAGCTTGTAATGGCTAGGAGTAGATCTCTAGCCTATATAAGACCTCACACCAGGTCATTTGAGGTGCTGGAGTTCGTGAGAAGTTATAGAAACTCTACTGAAGTTCTCCAAGCCAACCAAATAGCTCATTGATCAAATCGTTACGTTTAGCGCAAGCTTTGTGAGGTGTAGTGCTAGGCTAGCTCTAGAGAGTGTGAAAGCAAGGAGTAGTGAGTGCTTCAACAACGTGGACTAAGGGTGGCTTTGTGTCTACCAATACTATGAGATAAATCCTCGCTTCAAGAGTTTGCTTCCGCTCATCCTCATCTTTATGTTTCCGCATTTCATACTTGCAACTTGTGTGCCTTTACATTCTTAGTGTAGTATCTTACTTGGATTGACTATAGGTTGCAAAACTCTTTAGGATGATGTTTTCACACTAGTTGAACCCTAGTTGCACATCTCGATAGTATGTTCTAGCTTATATTTTGTGCTAACTAGTTTGAGCTATTGGTTAAGGTTTTAGAATTGCCTAATTCACCTCCTCCCCTTCTTAGGCTACGATTTGTTCTCCATATATAGGTCTCACCTAAGGGTGGTAAAAGGTCTTAAATTTTAGCCCAGATAATCTAAGAGCTGGTCCTAAAAAGTCCGAGCTCTTATCTTATACAATTTTGAGCTAAAGAATAAAGTTAAATTGTGAAAATAGCACTAGATCCATGATCTGTTACCAACCGTAGTCTCACCTGAATTACCGTTTCTCACAGCAGCACGCAGAGCATTGGAGCCATCGGATTCCCCATGGGAAGAATCAGGAATCTTCAAAAGTTCATCGAGCACATCCTCATATTTATTTCTCATCACCGCCATGAACATGGCCGACTCCTGGTATTTGTTCACAGCATACGATAGGGCGGGCTCCGCTGCTATCAGGTCCAGGGCCAGGTCCTTGTGGCCGCTACGGATGGCGTGGTGCAGCGCATTGAATCCATGCTTATCTTGCTTCAAGATCGCCTCGCGCAGCTTCTGATCGCGGCAGTAGCTGAGCAAAACAGAAGCTACAGAAACACGTCCACTTGTCACGGCGGTGAGCAGCGGTGTCTCGCCACTGGCATTGATGGCGGTGAGTAGTAGTGGCAGAGATTCTTCGTTCAGCGCTAGGACATCCTTGCAGAATCCCTCGTGGCCATGGATGGCAGAGATGTGGAGGCAGTTGTTCCCCTGCGGAGTTGATCCATACAACACGCCTGTGACATGTTCAACCAGGTGCTGCATTGCTATTGTGTCTCCAGTTACGGCTGCTTCCAGGAGACGCCTGTCCATTGCTGATGCTCCTGATGAAGCTATATCATCTGGCACCTATTGCACATAAAAATACTATCAGCTTCTGAGTTGCTTGTTGCAATAAAAGATCAACGTGTTGGGTATTAATAAATACTGTGGAGCAGGGAAGAATAATTCAAACTAGATTTGGTTGGCACTATAGATTGTTTGGACATAAAGGTTCATGTTTACAGAAAAATTAGGAAATATACCCGTGCATTGCTACGGTCGAAACAATATAAATATAAAAAAATATAAATATATTATTGAATAGAATACTATATTGATAAAACATCAAAAGTGAATTTATATAAAAATGAATGAACATACTTTTAATCTTGGTTGCTCAGTGAATGGGCCTTTTAACCCGGTACTATAAACCCTTTTTCTAATAGTGATTGATATATATGCTCATTGCTTCTTCCATATATGTATTTTTTGGTATGTATAGTGGCACAAATTGGTAGTTTTAGATGTTTTTACGGGAGTACTTTGTGACATTATTTTTTGATTATTTAGGTGATTAATTATTTATAGATTTAGATGTTTAACTTAGGTTATGCAGAGTGTGGCAGTTTCGATGCCAATCTAATTGGATTACTTTATATTATTTTTCATAAAGTCGTCATAGATGGGGGTATTTTAGATAAATATTTGGGATATTTTTTTGTTACTTTCATAATGGCAAAGGTTGATAATTTATATACTCCTTCGATCCCAAAATATATCTACGTTTAGATTCTTTCCCAACTCAAACCTTTTAAACATTCGCTATAGATAGAATAAATCATAAATATTGACAACTTAAGAATGATTTTAATTTATTCATCATGACACCAGCTATAATAACATGCAACATCTACTATTTAATCTTAATTATTTTTAGAGACATTGTATGTTAATTTAGATTATTTTAATCTTTTTTAGATGTTAATTTATATTAATTTTCGTAAAGAAAAGGTGGGAAGTTCGAAAAATTATTTCATCTATTTCCATAAGGGCGGTGGACATGAGTAAATTTATAAAAAATTAAATATATCTAACATCTGTTGTTATCAATAATGATTAGAGCCTAACATATTATGATGGTCAAATAGTTCTGATCGATTTTCTGGCAGAATTCCATGGATCTATTTTTTCTAGCGTATTTCTGGGAGAATTAACAAGCAAGTTTTAAAATTTGTTTCTATTTAGTGGTACCAACAAGATACAAACTGATACTTGCTTGTGGATTTATACAGAGAAGAAAGTGCGTACCCAGCTTACGGGGTTACCAGCGTTGCTAAGCACGGTGACGTCTATGTGTTGGTGTTGCCGTAAAGCATTGACAATCTTCTTATTTTCTTTGGAAGTGTCCTCCTCATCATCATCATCTGAATCATCTGCGGTTGCGAGGTGCAGAGCAGTTTCTCCCCTGCTATCTGCCATGTTAATAAGATGCTGAAGTTGATGAGACCCCAGGACAAATTTCACAAACTCTGCCTGTTTAGATGATACAGCTACGTGAAGACATGTGGAGCCCGTTGCATCGCAGTAAGGAGCATCAGGACAATGTTTAAGAAGCTCTCGAGCAACACCAACATGGCCCTGAGATGCTGCGATACAAAGAAGTGGGGCACCATCCGTGGAAACTAAATACCCTAAGGACCGGTCATGTTCCAACAATGCTGACAGGACGTCAACGCTGTCCTCTTTTGCGGCCATGTGCATTGGAGTATGCTTACTTTCATTTTCTTGTCTGGCTAGCCAGGGGCGTGTCTCCATAACCTTTTTAGCAATAACTGAAAGAATATCAAGCAAAACATGGTTACCGACACGAAATAATATAATGATGGGAGCTGAGGATAGTACTCCCTCAGTCATGAAACTAATGTATAGCTAGTTTTAGTGTTCAAAAATTATTCAGAATATAGCTATTTGTTATGAGTTGCATACAAATACAGGTGGCAGGGAACTGGTGGTAACGAATTGGCGGGCATGCATGTTTAATTTGGTTGCATGGAAATAAATCTGAACTTTTAATTTCATGCTTGTGGCTGGACAAGATAAATTAATGATGGGCATGCAATTTAAAACTTTAAGGTCAGTATCAGTGGAGAGTGTCATCGCACGATTATTAAGATTGGAGATTTGAGAACTGTGCCAGCTGAGTGTCATGCCGCTCTCATCCCATGACACTCCCTATCCTCTCGCTCTCCTCATAGATAACCCTGTCATGTCAACAAATTTGCTGATGCGGCATGATGTTTAATACTCATGACACTCCTATAACACTCCCCACTGAGACTGACCTAATTGATCGTGTGAGGACCTGTTTGTTTCAGGTTCCGGGCATTTTAAATCATTGGCTTTTGACATCTTCAAAAGTCAAATGCCCCTAAACACCAGAAGCTAGAAGCATCCTGCCATGAGCTTTTCCAGCTACTGGCTTCTAGGAGTATATGGCTTTTGGAACGAACAATCCAAAAGCTAGTAGTCCTCCCAGAAGCTCAGACAAACAAGGAATCTGTTTGAGAATGTCTTAAAAGTAGCGAGCTATATTCCGAGACCGAGGGATCGGAGTATTTATTGTCACAATCCTAGTTAGTTACTGCAGCAGCTAGCTGCTGAATGCACAACAGGTCTCACCTGAATTGCCGTTTCCGACGGCAGCATGGAGAACATTGAAGCCATGGGGTCCCGCATGAGCCGAATCAGGAATCTCCAGCAACTTATCGAACACATCCGTGAAATTTCTCATCACCGCGATGAACATACGTTGTTCATGTTCACAACTTTCGACAGGTCATGCTCTGCTTTTATCAGCTCGAGCGCGAGCATCCTGTGTCCCCTGCGGATGGCGTGGTGCAGCGTGTTGCATCCTCGCTTGTCTTTCTTCAGGATGGTCTCGCGCAGCTGCCGGCCGCGGCAGCACCCGAGGAGGACAGAAGCTAGAGCAGCACGACCCCTTGTCACGGCGGCGAGCAGCGGCGTCTCGCCGTCTGCGTTGGTGGCCGTGAGGAGTGGAAGAGACTGCTGGTCCAGCGCCAGCACGTCGTTGCAGAACCCCTCGTGGCCGTGGATGGCGGCGATGTGGAGGCAGGTGTTCCCCTGTGGAGTTGTGCCGAGCAGCACGGTGGGGCCTTGCGAAGCCAGCAGGTGCTGAATTGCTGCGGCATGACCAGCCACGGCTGCGTCGAAGAGCTGCCTGTCCATGGCTTCTCTTCTCCTCCAGTGAACCGGTGGAGATGCAAGGAGATCGAATTCTACGTCACCAGGAGCGTGGTAGGATGCAGTGCTGGTAATTAAGGATCACATATAAGTAACAGAAGATCGAACGAAGCGAGACCAGATTATGTCACAGAAATGGGTTGGGGAGAATGAATGCGCACCTAGCTCGTCGATCGTACAGAAGCCGATAGCCAGCAGGAGCTGAGAGCTCAGCCAATGCAATTATATAGGTCTCAGTTCTCAAGATAACCATACCGAATCGAGCTGTGCTGTGTACATCAGCTAGCTGTTTATTTTTTTTAAGAAAGGTGTATATACATTAAGCTTATCCTGCTCCAACTGTAATTAATTGGTCGGGTCTTAGAAAATGCTCGGCGCAGGCACCTTTTTTTGAGCGAGTATTAGTGCTATTTTTATTTTTATTTGCCGAGCTGCACCAGCATGCGGCGTTGGGCTGGCTTTCGGCTGGCTGCCTACGGAAAAGACAGAATGCCTAGCCTTGAGGGACCCTGGTAGACTGATTTTTTTATTGTGCTGATTAGGTGCCTCAATTTTAACTAAATAAAGACATAAATGTCTAAGGTTTGGTTAAAACCAGGAATAATGCAGAAAAGATGATTGTTTGAATTTTAAGGTTCTTCTTTGCTTGCAACACCCCCCTCCAAAAAAAATTGATTACATCAAGTCTTATCTTACTATTACTAATTGGAGGCTCTTTTAAAGCCTACGTACGTGAAGCCATCTAGGATACTAAGTGGACATTCTAAAAAATTAGAGAAATTCTTACAGAAATTAAAACACCTGGCCATCTATCCAACAAATCTAATCATAGTAGCCATTGGATCTGATATCTTTTATATTAAATTACCCACATCTGCCATTATAAAAATAGACTAAAATAATCTCATAAACATGTATCTAAATTATCCACCTTTGTCATTATAAAAAATAATCTAAAGTAACCCCTAATCTTAATGTAAATTATCCACCTCTACCATTATAAAAAATAATCTAAAGTAACACCCTAATCTTCATGTAAATTACAGTAAGAAAACCATTATAAGAATAATGCAAATAACCTCCTTTTGCATATATGTCCAATTATATCATTATTAAAAGTTAAAGTAACCCATAAATATGAGTCTAAATTATATAATTATAACCAAATATTAAAGTGCTCCAATATAAAATTCTAGATTACTATTTCTATCATTATTAATATATTATTTATGTTATTGTCTATATAAAATACTACTCATGATGTGTGTCACCATGTATTCATATATGAGAAAAGAGATAAGAATACCAATTTTCATGTTGTTTGCACAGTTCAAACAAATGGTTCAATTAAATACATATTAAACGTACAGAGAGGTGTGATGCAAAGTAAAAAAATCGTTACTAAATAAACCTATTGCAATCAAATAATGATAAATATGTATTTTTTAGAGTATTGTGTTAGAATATTTAATAGATGAAAAGAAGTATGAGATAGATATTTATAATTATTAGCTATAAATCTTATTTTTATATTAACTCCAACTGACCCGTGCGTGAGCACGGGTTGATAGACTAGTTTCAAGTAATCAAAACACCAAGATTCCAGAATACGGTCCAACCTTTATTTCATTACATGTTCGTTTCACCCGCTTAGTTAGTTAAAGAGTCGATCAGTTACGTTTGCAATTTTCCATTGCACACAAATAAATTCTCGCGTAGTCTACGTTAGCGATGGTGGCGACTGGTGTGTAGAGAATTGAAAGAGATGTTCTAAGCACCAAGGCTAGCTGATCGTGCGAAGCCAGGTTCATAGTTCCTGCTGCCAGGAGGTTCATAACTTTTGCTGGATGAGCAGATATATACGGCATGCATGCCAATCATTGCGTTTTAGTGGCTACATAGAGCGCCTGAAGACGCACTGGAGTGGACACTGGAGTATTTGCATTGGTGCTTTCTTTTTGCAGCTTTTTTTATTGTTTGGAGTAGTACCTCTCTACTTAAAATTTTGTGACCCTAGCGATCCGGCCAGTGGTGTATTGTACTCATATTGGTGTTTGACGTAAGCGCTGACGTGTGCAGTTTGACAAAGGCTTTTGTCGGGCTTATGCAATAATTAATTATAGTTATCTAGTATAGCTCTGCTCAGCAACTATGGCTTCATCACCTGCTCCAACTGATGCCCTCCGAATCATTCCTTTTTGGCTACTCTACGCAGTGGCACCGACCTTGCATGGTTTAATACCCGCTTGGGTACGGTTTGGGAGTCACAGAGACGAGGCGGCCGTGGTGTCATCTGGCGGGTGCCAAGATGACGTCATAAAGGCAATATGCGTTAAAATATCGAGTATCATCCTTCTATCCTGTAATATGTAATATACGACGTCCTAACATCTCTAGAACAGATTAAGGAGATGAGGAAATGATACATATGCTCTTATTCAATGCCTTATTTGGTTGTCACTTGGCTGATTTCACGGCCAGATCTCACTATGTAAGAACCGCCCTACAGTGACGCGCATAAAGGTGGCGATTGGTTGTTGCGCGTCACCTATATTCGAAAAGTGACGCGCATAGATTAGGTGCGTCACTTTTCTATTCTCCTAGGGTCCCCGGCTAAAAGTGGCACGTCACCTATGACCGAGCAAAAGTGACGCGGCTCATGAAACCCGTCACCTATATTACAGGTGACGGGCTTTATTTAGCGCCCGTCACCCGTAGTCATGTCATAGGTGACGGGCCATAACCTCGTAGGTACCGGTGACGTACTTTAATGAAGCCCGTCACCTTTGAAGAGTGCATAGATGACAGGTCTAGTTGATGGCCGTCACATTTGAGCTTGACCTACTATTTCTCTCTGCCAGTGGCCGCTAGGGCAGGTAGTTGCCAGTAGGCAGCGGCAGCGGCTGCGGGCCGCGGCGGCCATTTTGGGCGATTTTGAGGTCGTGCAAGGTTAGAGCTCCAAATTGTTCCCCTCTCCCTTCTCTTTTCACCCCCATTCCCTCTCCTCCCCCTCCTCTTCAATTAATTGTTGAAAGTTATTGTGTTCTTGCGGATGTAGATGGAGAATAAAAGTTGGATGGACCTTTCTAGCCATTGTTGTCCGCAGTACTTGAGAGGGTTGAAGTCTTTCATGGAGACTACGAGGGCCGACATGGAAGCGAGGTGCCAAACAACAATCTATTGTCCGTGCCTCGATTGCAGAAATGATAAGAAATACTCTGACTTTGAAGTGGTATATGCGCACTTGATCGTTCGTGGATTTGTACCAAATTACACTTGTTGTAATAAGCACAGAGAGGAAGGGCCTAACGAAAGGGGGGAATGGGTCGCCGATCATGAAGAAGGGCCCAACCGCAGGGAAAGGCAGGACGGTGATCATGATGGGGAAGAAGGCAACGATCAAGCTTATGATGACATCAATGAGGAGTGCATTTTGGAGTGCAATGATGAGTAGTTTGCTGCCTTGGTCGACAATGTTGAAGACATGATCCGTGATGTAAGGGGAGAAGAAGATGAGATGACGGAAGCTGAGCTGCGTTAATATAGACAATTTGTTGAAGATTCCAAAAAACCTCTTTATCCCCATTGTGAGAAGTACTCGCGGGTAACCGGGGACCTGAAGCTTCTGCAACTAAAGGCTGCTCATGGTTGGACGGATAAGAGTTTCAAAGCATTGCTTCTTCTCCTGAAGGATATGCTGCCAGAGGGAAACTTGCTCCCGGATACTGTGTATGAGGCCAAGCAGATTGTGTGTCCCGTGGGATTGAAAATTGAAAAAAATTCATGCATGCTATCATAATTGTGTCCTTTTTCGTGGAGAGAATGAAGATATGGACCGTTGCCCTAAATGTGGAACATCGAGGTACAAGCGTCGAAAGGATGGTGATGATGATGGAGAGGACAACATCAATGAGAAGAGGAAGAAGGGGACTCCTAGGAAAGTTGCATGGTACTTTCCTCTAATTACCAGACTGCAGCGGATGTTCGCAAACAAGAAGGAGGCAAAGTTGTTGCGTTGGCACGAGGATGGTCGTAATAAAGACACAATGATACGTCACCCTGAAGATTGTGCTCAATGGAGACATATTGATAACACCTATGGCTGGTTCGGGGATGATCCTAGGAATATCAGGTTTGGTCTGAGCACAGATGGAATGAATCCGTATGGAAACATGAGTACCTCACATAGCATGTGGTCTGCTCTATTGTCAATCATGAATCTGCCACCATGGCTTTGCAATAAACGCAAGTATATCATGTTGTCAACATTGGTCTCTTGACCGAAACAACCCGGTGATAGAATTGATGTGTTCCTCCGGCCCCTCATAGATGATCTTCAGCTCCTTTGGAAAGGTGTGTCCGTTAGGGATGCCGTCGTCAAGGAGCGCTTCACTTTGCATGCTATGTTGATGACCACCATCAGTGATAATCTGGCTCATCGTAATTTGTCCGGGCAGAGCTAAAGGAAGGGTCAAGGTTGCTCCCACTGCTTGTTAGAGACATGTTCATTGTGGCTGAGGAACTCGAACAAATTTGCATACATGGGCCACAAGCGATGGCTGCCGAGCAATCACCCGTACCAAAGCATGGATAGACAGTTTGATGGTAAAAGGGAGTTATGAACTCCACCACCATATTTCTCAGGGAGTGATGTGTACAGTCAGGTTAAGGATATCACTCCAGTTCTTGGCAAGTGGAAACGTGGAGTTCATAAAGATGATGACGAAGGGATCTGGAATAAGAAATCCATACTATGGGAGTTAGAGTATTGGAGCATCTTAACAGTCCGACATTTAATTGATACCATGCATTTAAAGAAAACATATGTGAGAGCCTTGTCGGCACATTCATGAACACGAAGGGTAAAGGAAAGGACCACGAGAACGCCAGAGCTGATCTGGAAGAGATGGGCATTCGTCCTGAGCTTTACGTCCAAGAAGCGGAAAATGGAAAAGACCTTCTTGTAGCCGCCACCACAATGTCTAGAAAGGAGAAAAAAGAATTTTGCAAATTCTTGCATAGTGTAAAATTTCCCTCAGGATACGGGTCCAACTTTGCCAGGCTTGTGAACATGAAAGAAATTAAGCTGAATTTCGCCATGATGAAGTCTCATGACTGTCACGTGCTTATCACGTCATTACTGCCTGCAGCAATCAAGAATGTGCTCCCTGTGAAGGTTCGTGAGACAGTCATGAGCCTCTGCTTCTTCTTCAATGCCATAGAGCAAAAGGTTTTAGATGATGAGTCGCTACCAGCTCTAGAGAGACGGTTACAGGCGACACTAAGTCTGATGGAGGCCTTCTTCCCTCCGACGTTCTTCACTATTATGGTTCACCTCACGATTCACCTTGTAAAGGAGATACACTACCTTGGCCCTCTTACCTCCACCAGATATTTCCTTACCAGAGATACATGGGCATCCTGAAGTCATTCGTAAATAGTCGTACATATCCGGAGGGAAACATCATTAGCAGATACGAGACCGAGGAGGTTGTTGAGTGGTTGATGAGTTACTTGGATCCAGATAACCCAATTGGGTGCCTCATTCAAGACACGAAGGGAGGTTGGATGGGGTTGGGACTCTAGGCAAGAAGACTACAAATCCGGATTGAAAATCGTATGATCAAGCCCATTTTCTTATCCTAGAACATATGGAGGTGGTGGAGCCATATGTACTCGAGCACAAACAGCTTCTAGTGCAGCAAAATCCTGAGAGAGGTGATGGTTGGGTTGCCAAGAAGCACATGAAAGAGTTCAACAATTGGTTCAAAGACCGTGTGAGAGCAAGCGGTGTATCGACTGATGACGACATTAAGAAACTACCTGCAGGCCCTATATTCACTGTGACGACATATCGGGCTTATGATATCAATGGATACACATTTTACACAGTAGAGTAGGACAAGAAAAGTATCTACCAGAACATTGATGTCATTGGTCCGCATTGATGCTTATGATAACAACATGCAAAAGGCCCCATAATATGGTCAAATAGAGGAGATTTGGGAGCTGAACTACCTGGGATTCAAGGTTGCCCTATTCAAATGTTGATGTGTTCAAGGGTCACAGGGAGTAAAACGTGACAAGAATGGATTTGTCAGTGTTGATCTTCACAATGTTGGGTACAAAACAGAACCCTTTGTTCTGGCAAAAGATGTGCAACAAGTGTTTTATGTGTCTGATATAGTGAGGACGACACGGTATATTGTCCTTCTTGGCAAGAGAAGGATTGTTGGGGTGCAAAATGCAGTGGATGAGGAAGAGTTTAGTCAGTTTGATGAAATCCCTCCTTTCGCAACTTGTGAACTTCCCCGCCTAACTGCCAACGACAAGACTCCGTACCTGTGCACCGACCCTAACGAAAAAATCCGTGTGAGGTCAAAGTCTGGCCATGGACGTGGACGTGGACGTGGATGTAAAGAAACCTAGCACAATGACAATGTCTCTTTTGATGTAATATATTTCTATTGTAATGTACATTAACTGTTGTTTGAAATTTGACGTAAATTGTAATGGACATTAATTTCTATTTTAGTGTAATGGACATAAATTGTTGTCTGAAGTGCAGTCTGGAATTGCAGGGATTTAATTTAGACCACATAGCAATTATCAGAGGTGACAGGCAACAACATCACAGGTGACGGGCGACATGTGTTGCCCGTCACCTATAGACATTATCTCCATTTGTAACTAGAATAGATCTCTCTCGGTACTTAGTCATTTTCATTTCCTATTTCAAACCCTAGGTAGTCAGCCGCTCCCCTCTTCGCCACCGCGCCACCGCTCCCCTCTTCGCCACCACGCCACCGCTCCCCTCTTCGCCGCCGCCGCACCGAGAGGGAGAGAAGGAGGGGACGCTCGCCGCCGTCAGATTTCACCGAGCACCCCTGCCCCAGACCCGACCCACCATCGCCTCGTCGGATCTGAGCTCCACCACCGCCGCATCGAGAGGGAGGGAGAAGGAGCCGAGGAGGAGAAGTAGAGGAAGAGAAAGAGGGGACGCCCGCCACCGCCGGACTTCACCACGCCGGCGCCACCTCTCCGCTGCACCGAGCACCCATTCCCCAGATCTGACCCACCGTCGCCTCGTCGGAGCCAAGCTCCAACACCACCGCCTCCACCAAGACCCTCTGTAGGTGTGCCTCAGACCCCTCTAGCCTCTACTCCACCTGCTCTGATTCACATGCTTAGATTCTCGTTCTATTTTTATCTAAAATAAAGGTTAGGATAAATGGCTCAAAAATGTAGCACATGTTCAAGAGCAATGCTGCACCTGATTTTTGGAACTTAGGCTTATCTTGACATCATGAACTCTGTATAAAACTTTGAGACCCATATTATAGTTCTAGGGTGGTGTTCTTGCAAGATCTTATTCTAGGCTTGTATACATGGTTTTATTTGCTTCTGATGCTCAATATTTGTTATCATTTTTCCTATGCCATATCATGTACTGCTGCATATTTTGTAGGATCACTAAAGCAGCCATGTCTCAAACTGGATCCTCTTCAAGTGCACAACACGAAGAGCATGCTCACAGTGGAGCACCGTCTGGACAAACAGCTGCATGTAGCACGTCCAAACGTAGGAAGCTAAGAACACAGACAAAGTGGCCAACTGATGTTGTAAAAGTCGAGGGCATCGATGGTGAAGGGTTCCCAACAAATGATAATGGTCTGAAATGGTGGCGACTGATCTGTGGATTAATCACTCGGCAAAGGGTCGGAATCAATGTCAATTTTGAGGATGTGGATGAGCCCGTGCAACAAGGCTTGTTCGAGACCATGAAGGGATACTTGGAGTTTCCTGAGGGCACATCCGAGGCACAGATGAATCGTGTAAGAGGTGTTGGCACTCCTTAGCCTTTACGAACTAATCCGCAAGTGCACGGATACCGATGTAGCTTTCACCAGGGAGTTTACCTGGGATATCGAATCCAAGGAACGGCAGACGCAACCAATCCTAGAACTATTCAACCGGACCCACCTAAAGGGAGGAGGTAAGAGGGTAGAGGGCTTAACTTCAGTTAGCCAACTCGTTACCCAGATAACTAGTAGCTATGCTAACTTGATTTGCTTCGGCGACTGGGGCGGAAGGACTACAGACTGAGGGAGAAATGGGGAGTTCAAGTCGGCCAACGATCTACTGCTATGAAAATACCCGAACGTGGTGGGCTACAACAGACGGACAGGGCTGTCACCACCTGCCGCCTACCACATCAGTTTCATGGGGTGGAACACAACCCAAGATAACTATCAAGCCTAAGCACCGCGCTTCAACTATCCAGTTATTAACTTTCGCCTCACGTTAAGGCAAGAAGAAACCCCAAATGGCCAGACTTGCTGAGCCACGCAGACAAGGGATCCCGCAGGTCAAAGAAGTAAACTGACTAGGTACTGAAAGTAAAGAGAAGAACTAGCGAGACACTGAAGATAAGCGAGGAACTTACTTTGATAATATTCCCATGAGGTGGATACAAAGTGGAGAAGGACCAAGAAAACCCCCACTCCTTTCCTAGCTCGGCTCTTGCTCAAGCTCTCACCTCACACTCTCCCTATTCTACACTCGAACTGAAGCTACTAAGAATCTCACTTCTCTCTTGGATGGTGTGTGTTACAAATGAGAAATGGAGCTCTATTTGTAGCATGTAGAGGTCGGTAACCGGTGAAAGGCGTCAAGACAACGCAACCTTGGCGGTTATCATAACTTTCACACGAAGATGAGCTTCAAAGGTTGACACATGGGGCCGGCCAGCCTCCCCTAGGCCGGCCGGGCTGGGGAAGGTGCCACTTGGCACCACCTTTCGCGTGGTCATCCCTAATCGTTTCCTGAGGTCGGTAACTGTTGCTTTTTAGTTAAGCAACGGTTCAGAACATGCATGTGGGCCCTTTGATCCATATGTGAAGCCTTTCGGTTCCTCGGATCAAACCAACACCAAATGCATGATCCTTGATCCTCCTGGGTGTGTTTCCTTGCTTCTGGATCAGTGACGTGGCCAGATGGGGCAGTGCCAGGCCGGCCGGCCTAGGGTAGGTCGGCTGACCTGGGATTTCTCCCAAATCGACCCAATTTCGCACACTAAGTTCCTGAAATGATAAATGTACCAAAACTTGTGGAACTTGTTAGTGTGGTTAGTTTTAACTCAGATTTGTCTTGTAAACCATGAAAACCTGAAGAAATATTGGCGGTAAAAATCATTGAAATAGCCCGCCAACACACCCCCACACCTAGACTTTTGCTCGTCCCGAGCAAAATAATCAAAATAGAACCCGGGGACTAAGCAAGTCTAGGGTCATGAACCTCAAAGAAGTTTGAACGTATTTCGAAAGCTTGTTCCTCATACCTTGGATTCCAGGTGGCTAATGCCGTCACTTCCACCTATTGATCTCCAGAACAAATCATCGCGAACCCTGATTCCCTTTATTCTTAGTACCTGGAGAAATTCTTTAGGAACTTCGAGCCACACTCTTGTTCACTCAAGACACTCACTCGCTTGGGGCGAGGTACAAATCTTTTGACACCTCACAAACTTCCTCCTACTTTGTAAAGGCTGATATGAGGAGCTCGGGTAGGGTTTTTGGCACATTCCGTATCTCCTCTGTTGCAAGTTTAAATACTTCGTCTCAGAGAAACCATGTGTCCTGAGAAATATAGTCACGTGCATGTGTTCAACTAATTGTCCTTTGGTGGTAAGTACTCGAGCGTCATCCATCTTTTTTTTTTTTAACTCGAGTCGGACGGCTTTCCTGACTCGGTTTCTTTTCTTTAAGGGGGATGGTGAGCTGCTAGGATCACACTCTATTGGGACTTTTGGACTTTGAACGTGTACTTGAGTGACTACGAGTCTCAGTGTGCACAAACGTTCTCAAGAGGCAAAAAGATTTGATCAAGCTCAAGTGTACAGAAAGGCTATGTAGGGCTCAAAAGATTTTTCTCAAATATATGGTTTTGGATAGGAATTGATAGCCAAGAGTTGCCTCTTTGTTCTGCTAAATTCTCCAAGACTTTAAACTCAGGAAACCAATGTTTGCAAATCTTTATATCACATAAATCAATAAGCAGAAGATCGGGCAATCCTAATCATAAAGTTCCAAGGAATAGAGTACTTTGCAAACGAAATAAAATTCAATCGTTCCTTGATTTTCATGCGAGGAAATCATCTCTTCCTGATTTGTTTAATCAAATTTTAATTTGTTTAGCAGGAAAACCAATTTGAACCAAAGGCAGGAAGGACTTAGTTAGAGGGGTCGCAAACCGTCGTGGCGAGGAGGTGCTGCATTGGTGGTTGCCAGGTGGGGCCGACCGGCCTAGTAGAGGCCAGCCGGCCTGGCTCTGGGGCATCTGCCCGAAAGGCAGGTCCCACCGAGTCAGGCTCAGTCTCAACGTGACGGTGCATCGTGCCTTTTGCACTTTTCTCTTACTCTCAGGCCGGCTGGCCTGGTTCAAGCTGCCCAGCTCAGGTTTGGGTCAAAACGTGCTCAATTTCGCGCAGTGGGTTTGTGACACTCTGTAACCTGCGATTATTGCTGCACTTCGACGAATTGTTAATCCAGGGGTGTGTGGTTGACACAAGTGTGTATCAACCACACGGGGCAATCATGAATCAAAATTAAACTCCTTTTTATTCAATTCAAGAGTGGGGTGCTGCAGGAATACAAAAGGTTGAAAATAAAATTTGAAAAGGGAAAGAAACAAATGGTAGCACCTAAACCTAATCTAAATATCCTAATCTAGCCTATCCTCGGGTCCGGGACCCTGTAATGGTCCTCGTGCCCGGTAGCCTTCGCAAGGCGTTTGATCTTAGAGCTCAACGCCTTGCGAACGACATCGACCTTGTTGTCGAGATCCATGTGCTCGATCTCGGACTTGGCCACGCGCTCATCCATATTGTTCAATTTAATCTTGAGCGTATCGAGCTGCTCCCTCAGCTCCTTTACCTCACCCGCTCCTCGGGATCCTCCTCCTCCTCATCGGTGCTGTAGGCGTGGATTTCAGGAGGGCCACAAATCAGGGGCGGCGACCGGAAGCATCTCACTGATCTAGTGCTCGATTCAGTGGACTCTCTCTCACCACGGTTCAATGGTGGCGTGAGGACCTTCCCAATCCCCACCTGCCCGCGCACACGGTACTTGGAGGGATCGGGCTAGCCGGGGTATACTCCAGCGAGCGTGGCTCAACCAACTGCAGTGCAGCAACGCGCGCTACGCCACCTCCCGAAGACGAGGGGACCAGGCGCTTGCCAATCGCCTTCCGCGAGGACAAAACCCCCGTGGTTGGACGTGTTGGTGTGCACGCACCGATGCGCACCAGGGTTCCTCCTCCTCGACTTCTGGAGGGAGACCCGGCGCGACACAATGACGACCGGCGCGAAGGCAAGGCCGGCCGGCCTCCCCTAGGCCGCCGGCCTGGGGTTTGCTTCCCCGGCCTCCGGGCTATGAGGGGACGGCTCCGACGAATTCTTCTACGTTGATTATCTGGAGGCTGCTTGATGTTGCGCGAGTTTGGGTGGAATTGGAAGGCTCCAAGGGCATCCCAGAGACTTTGGATGCCGACTTGGGTGTCGTGGGGGAGGACGACGACGACATGGTCGTAATCTTGAAGGGATTTGGATTCTCATGAAATGGAAGGTCGAAAGGCTTTGGGATGAAGACGAATGGTTGCCTTTTGGTATAAAATGAGGGTGTAACGATCGGATCCCCCAGAATTCCCGACGATGGGAACGGATAGGAGGATCTGAAATTTGAAACTCCACGAACGGGCACGGAGCCAGGCCGGCCCCACCTTGTCAGGTGTGGGCTCCGGCCTTCGGGGAACTTCCTTTTTCTCCTCGTACTCTCCTATTTTTCTCATGGATTTGGCCAAAAAAGGTGGAAAGAAAAGAAAAGAAGGGAAAGAAAAGAATCTAACCTAGGATACGGCCTCTTTAAGGTCCGGCGATGACCATAGACGAGTTTTATAGCTCAGATAACTCGTAGACGTCTATTTCTTCGAGTTCCGGTATTTCGAGCTCGAGAAATATTTTCAATCCCTGGCCAGTGGCCTTGAAAACATTTCCGTCATTGTCCTGGAGGGATATAGTGTCGTGATCGGCCGCATGTATAACTAGATAAGGACCTTCCCACTTACTCCTAAGCTTACCATGACCAAACAAACGAACGCGAGAATTTAAGAGAAGTACCTTATCTCCCGCTTTGAATTGCTTGATCTTGATACGCTTGTCATGCCATCTTTTCGTTCGTTCCTTGTATAGCTTGGAGCCGTGGTAGGCCTTCTCCCTCCATTCATCCAATTCAGCTAATTGGATTTGTCGTTTTACTCTAGCTGATTGGAGGTCCATGTTCCACTTCTTGATCGCCCAATGGGACTTGAATTGAAGCTCAACCGGCAGATGGGAAGTCTTGCCATAAACCAGTTGGTATGGTGTCATACCTATCGGGGTCTTGCAAGCTGTTCTGTAAGCCCAAAGTGCCTCGGGTAACTTGCTCCTCCATCCCTTCCCCATAGCGGTAACTATTTTCTACAGAATGTTCTTGATTTGCTTGTTCGATGTTTCTGCTTGACCGCTTGTCCGAGGATGGTATGGAGTTGGAACCCGGTGGTCTACTCCCAACTCGCTGAGACACTTCCTGAATGTCTTATCAATGAAGTGTGAGCCACTATCACTGATCACGACTCTTGGAACTCCAAAGCGAGGAAATATAATTTCCTGGAACATCTTCTTTGCATTTTTTGAGTCGGCTGCAACCCAGGGAAGTGCCGCTTCCGATGGCGTGGTGAAGCGCATTGTACCCGCGCTCATCCTGCTTCAAGATTGCCTCGCTCAGCTGGAGATCACGGCACCACTTCAGAAGAAAAGAAGCTAAGCTGGTGTGGCCACTTGTCACTGCGGTGAGGAGTGGCGTCTCCCCATCCGCGTTGACAGCGGAGAGGAGAGACCGGTTCAGGGCCAGGGCATCCATGCAGAACCCCTGGTGGCCATGGGTGGAGGAAATGTGAAGGCAGGTGTTCCCCCGAGGGGTTTTTCCAAGCAGCACACCCGGGTCATGCAGGGCCAAGTGTTTCATTGTCACCGCATCACTAGTTGTGGCAGCATCAAGGAGACGTCCATCCATCATCGTTTCTCTAGATATCCATGAATTATTACATCAAGCAAATCAGTATAATGGTTCCAGATATATGAATCATTAGATCATACAAGTGTTAATTACTGCTGCTTGATATAAGAAACGGAAGAAGATATTCAGAATATGTACCTGCTTCCTCCTGAGTTTGTCCGTGTTAATATTTGGACACCGAAAGACAATCCGCCACGTTGTTCGGTCGAAACAAAGAAATCTGGCAAGACAAGTGAACTGATTGTACAACGATGCGCCCAACAAGTGTAAGCCAATGAACTGATGTCTTACTATATAGAAAACCAGAAACACAAGGCAAAGACGCCTGATGAGTCACTCGGACAAGCAAAGCACAAATTTAGGATTCGTTGAAGAAAGGTATACGCGACAAAGGAAAGGTAAAGTCAGTTTCCCTTTGTGTTGTGGTGTTGTGCTTGAAAGAAACCATATGCAAGGGATATATTCCAGTGGCCGTGTTCTCTACCATCAACATTCGTATGCCATTTTTTTCCCTAGGAAAGTAGTATTAGGAGCTGGAAAATACAAAAGGTGAAGAGATTAGACCATATTACATATCAACTCACTGTAGATTGTAGAAGGCAAGTGGCAGGAACTCTACCGTTATTTGTCATCTCGGCGTGTTTGGTAGGGGACCCCAACAAACCAAATTTGGTCTGCCCTGCAAATTTTGCTGCTGCTTGGTTCATGACCGAAATAACAACTAGAGGGGGTGAATGAGAGCCTTTTGAAAATTCTCTTCAAGAACAAAGCCTATGTCACAATTAAAATCCGAGACGCCTCTGATTTAACCGCCAAGGAGTGACATTGGCCAACTGGTGAAGCATCTATCTATCTATTATTATATTAATAAGGGAGTGTTAAAAGAAGCCACCATGTTCGCCAAGAGGATCTAGAAATTCCCACGTTAATCCAAAAAAGAGAAAGATTTGCATCGTAGAATTTTATGAAGATCTAACGGTCTAGAGTACCCTAAACAATCCATATCAAATAGGATTACCAAACTTACCTAAATTTGGAATTTAAAAATAAGAAAACTTCTCCACCCACAACGACGTGTGATTCCACGTGTACTAGCTCTTTGCCAGGCTCTCGGTCAACGTCACGGAGATGCGGACGGAGGCTGCGGCCACGCTCAGCGAGGTGGCGCACAACGAGAAGTGTGTTTGCGTCGTGTCCTCCGACCTCCTCGACACCGGCGGCATCCACGTCACGCTGCTTCAATGGATCATCGCGTGCGTCCAGGAGGAGGTGACCTTGGTGATCGCCGGGACTGACGCGCACCGGGCCAAGTCGGCAGCAGCATCATCGCTCCTGTGGTCTGGGACCTCGGTACTACCACCGGTAGCGCGGCGGCCAAAGAGCGCGCAACACAAGTGCTCTGCAAGCTCACCGAGAACTCGAACAACGCCTGGACAGCGGCTGCGGCGGCAACGGCGGCAGCATCACTAGAAACCACATCCTGGTAGCGTTGTTCAAAGAGATGATCCGCTTTGCTCGATTGAGAAGAGAAACGGAGAGAAAAGCTTGCTTGCTGTGCTCCTCAAATCTTTTTGGAAAAAAAATGCGCAACAAAAATTGGTGGAGAAAAACTTGCTTGCTGTGCTCCTCTAATTTGAAAGTATTAATCTTTGCGGGGGTTGCTTCTTCTTAGCCTTTAATTTTTTTCTTTGTAAGTAGTTAGAGCAATGTTCTCCTCAGCAGGGTATTTGTTCTCAAGGATTAGAAATTGTCATGTTAATTTATTGGGAAAATAGAAAGATATGTAGTGTTTTGATTTATCGTGAGCCCACATTACAGCATGTATTAATAACATCAATACTAGAGAATCCATAAGCTATGCGGTCAAAAGTTTACAATAAAATAAAGGAAAGAAAATCGATGGACCGATGTTATACGTAGAGTTGTTGTGTGTAGGCTAAATTATTAGAAAATTAACATCCAACATTTCCTTAAAATAAGCCCGCATGTATCAATTATTTTAAAAATTAAATGTCATATGAAGTCACACACTCTACAATACTTACAAATTACCATGTTTATTGGTGACAAAAATGAAAAATTCTCCATGGTTGATCCCAGTGGGCCAATGTCATGATTATTTTGATGCTGCTAAAGTACAAGAGTATAAATCTAATTTAAAATAAATATAAACCTAGTATCAAATTAATTATTTCAATACATGAATATAGTACGATAGTACCAACATAGCCTCTAGCGGAAGGAAATCTTAGAGATGAGCGGTTAATACAATGCCTATAAAATAGGAGAGCGGAAGAAAGATGTAAGGAGACGACACATTGAGGATGCTGAGTGACCGGATGAGTAGTAGTTGAGACCTCTTCCTACAAAGACTGATGACACAAGATCCGTCTCATAGTGGTGGTCATGTTTCATAGCCGTACAGGGCAGACATGGTTACTAGAAAGGGTAAAATAAAAAGGTTGGAGTATGATACTAGCACGATATCTAGCGCTGTGGTGATCCAACACTGGGAGGATAGTTCAACAAGAATCACCCATTTCATCATTTGTCAAGTGTGGATTTTACAAGATAACCAAGAGAGTGAGTGAATTTGTGAGGAACCAGAAGACTACTTTGGTGAAGAACCAGCCAAGAGTCATAGAAGAAAAGCTTCATTTTTCCTCTACGTTAAATTTCACACTCATGGAATCGGATGGGAAACAAAAATCAGAAGAGAAGGAGATGTCGACTGCTTTAAGACAAGAGATTTGCTGATAATCCGAAAATCAGTTGGTAGTTGGATGGAGTAAGCATGGTGCCCGTGCCTGGTGTGAGGCTTAGGCCGGAGCCGTACATGGATCAAAACTATCAGATGGTGATAGAGAGGAGAGCAACTACGACAACTGTAGACAGCGGAAGAAATTCATGAGAATAAGCGATTACCGTCGGGTACTCAAACACACGCCAATGAACACAAAAGATGCCAAAGGTCATACCCAAACTCGAGCGGTGAGAGCCACCTCATATTCTGAATAGACAGATTTTGATTATGAGAACTTTTATATGAAAAAACTCTAAACTTTAAATGGATAAATAAGTACAGGTCTAAAGGATCCAAAAATCTAATTGACACGAACAATTATGTAAATGTAATAAATGCTTTTTGAAGAAAAAATCATCAAAAAATCTTGATGTTACAATTGGACTGGCCGCTGGGGGTGAATAGAGAAGCTAAGAATTAGCCTTTTTCAAAAGACCAAAGCAAGTCAAAAAGTGAAGATGGATGACATATTATGCACAATAAATCCTAATTGACCGCTCCAAAATAATTATGTAAAAGATTAAAGAAATACTGCAATTGACTAACATAAAAGGATCAAGTGCAAGTTGTAGAAAGGCTAGAGCGAATCTCATAAGATCAATGGCATGCAGTGAGGGAGTGGTGGTGAGGAGATCCAAACTCCTGGCAACGGAATGAACAAAGATTAGTACGTAGAGTAGATGTAAGAAATAAGGAGTAGTTGAAAATTGAATCACCTAGAGAAGGCAGAGGCTTCATGCTGCATGGGAACCCGCAATGCTGAATCACCTGAGTTGGAAAGAAAGACTAGGGGGAGGGAGAGCCGGAGGGAAAAAATTATTTTGCTATAAGAAAGGAGATGGAGAACATTGTGCCTGATAACATATTCCCAGTACCTTTCTTTGACAATTTTAGAATTAGAAGAATAAATTAACTAAAATTGAATGTTAGTTGTTGGTTTTTACATGGATTCAGAACTGAAATAATCAAACAAGACTCTTTTTCAAGTAGTTGTTTGAAATATAAATAGAAGTGACCGTGATATTTGTACGTAAACAAAAGAAAAAAATCAATAGGCACAAATTAATGCCATCAATCTATTAGAAAAATCATGTCGTTAGCATGAGGAGGAGGTCGCATTGGTGAAAGCTTCAAATTTTATGATGACAAAATACAATGGAAAAATAAATATGCTCATAAAACTATATTACTACACAACTAACCCCTTTGAGCATGATGATAATCTCTTGATCTAGGTCACTTCAATAAAACAATTATAATGACAAAACAAAATCAATATAAAAGAATTATTTCCAAATAAAAGATCAAAATATTATCAATAAAAAACTAGCTTCCAGCGCAATTTGCACGGGCAACCTCGCTAGTTCACCTTAGGAACGCGTTAGGAAATTCTCAAAGCATCACATAAGCAAGATGAGAGGCCATTAAAAAAAAGTTCACACTAATTTGTGAGCTAAGATTAGCAATAAATATCATGGAAAAGTAGCAAGATAAAATGATCATGCAAGAAACTAGATACTGGCCAACACAAGTAAGCAATAATGACAAGATTCCAAGAAGATGCTATTTAGGTACTGCTTAAACAAAGATTAAGTGCTGCCCATGCAAAATAAGATGGTTGCTGCTGGCCGACACAGGCTAATAAGCAAAGCTCAAGCAATAAACTAAAAGACCTTGCAATGATTGCCAAATCATTTATTGTCCATGCTTACTTGAGTACACATGCCCAGCATACTACTGCACTGTTGTCCACCTGTAGCTGCAAGGAGAAAAATGTTGCACTCGAGCAACTGCTGACTGACAGAAATTCAGATAGAGAAGAGGAGAAGCAACACGAGCTGTTCTTGTCGATCTGAAACTGAGAGCACCAGTTACCATTTCTCACGGCAGCATGCAGAGCATTCCAGCCGCACGCTCCGCCATGAGCAGAGTCAGTCAGGAACCTCCAACAGTTTCTCCAAGACATCTGGATAATTTCTCATCACTGCCATGAACATGGGTGACTCCTTTTTCTGATTCAGTGCTTTCGACAAGGCAGGCTCTGCTGCTATCAGCTCCAGCGTGAGCTCCCTGTGGCTGCTTCTGTTGGCGTGGTGCAGCGCGTTGTTCCCGCGCTCATCCTGCTTCAAGATTGCCTCGCTCAGCTGGAGATCACGGCACCACTTCAGAAGAAAAGAAGTTAAGCTGGTGTGGCCACTTGTCACTGCGGTGAGGAGTGGCGTCTCCCCATCCGCGTTGACAGCGGAGAGGAGAGACCGGTTCAGGACCAGGGCATCCGTGCAGAACCCCTGGTGGCCATGGGTGGAGGCGATGTGGAGGCAGGTGTTCCCCTGAGGGGTTGTTCCAAGCAGCACGGCCGGGTCATGCAGGGCCAAGTGTTTCATTGCCACCGGGTCACCAGATGTGGCAGCATCAAGGAGACGTCCATCCATCATCGTTTCTCTAGATTTTTTTAGAAAAGGGAGATGTTCCGGCTTCTGCGGGTGATGCACAGAGCCAATCATCGTTTCACTAGATATTTATGAATTATTACATCAAGCAAATCAGTACAATGGTTCCAAATATATGAACTATTAGATCATACAAGTTTTAAATACTGCTGCTTGATATAAGAAACGAAAGAAGATATTCAGAATATATACGTACCTGCTTCCTCCTGAGTTTGTCCGTGTTAATATTTGGACACCAAAACACAATGGACCGATTGTCACTACGTGAGAACGAGTGATTTGTAACGGACGCGGATGGCCTTTGGTAACGGGCGATTTGCCCGTTACCCATATTGCGTTACTAATGATAGGTCAAAGGTAACGGGCGAATGCCCGTTACCCGCAACACATATTTGTAACACGCATTTAATGAAGACCGTTACGAACAGCAGTAACCAGTAATCTAAAATGGTTATTTTTGTGGGCCCATAGAGAAATTTTGTAACGGGTGCATAGAAGAGACCGTTACCAATATACATACTTTGTAACGGGTGTTTATTAGCTACCATTACGTATATCCGTTACCAGGTCTCCTTCCGGACCCACTTGTCAGTTATTGTAACGGTTGTTCAGTAAAGCCCGTTACCTTCGCAACATAGACGTAACGGTCGTTTCTGCAGACCCGTTACAAAAAGGCGTTACCCATGACCTATGCGTCTCCCCCGAGGCCCACTGGTCAGATTTTGTAACGGTTATTAAGTAAAGCCTGTTACCTTCGCAACATAGACGTAACGGTCGTTTCTGCAGACCCGTTACAGAAAGGCGTTACCCATTACCTAAGCATCTCCTCTAGGACCCACTAGTCAGGTTTTGTAATGGTTGCTAAGTAAAGCCCGTTATGTTTGTTTCATATAGGTAACACTTCTTTAAGTAAGCCCGTTACCTACGTATGCTAAGGTAAGGACGGTAAAGTGAAGCCCATTACTACCTGGTCAGTGTTGGTATCGTGCTTTACTTAATGCTCGTTACCTAGGTGTCGGTGTTTTACCGCTAAGCCCACCGAGGGATACCCCCGAGGTGGTAGGTTGTAGGTAGGGTGTCGCCGAGATCAGGAACTCGAAGGTGCAAGGAACACAAAGTTTAGACAGGTTTGGGCCGCCGAGATCGTAATACCCCACGTCCTGTGTGGTTTGTATTGCCTTAAAGATTATGAGATATTTTGGAGAGGTCCCTACCCACGTTTATATAGTCTGGGTGGACAAGGTTACATGGAAGTCCTAGTCGGGGATGGTTTGAGGAGTCCTACCCAAGTACGTTGTCGGGTAGTTTCCTTATGTCTGACTAGTCCTAGTTCTATACAACTAGTTACAATGAGGATAAGGTATGGCCCATGCGCCATCCCCTACTACAAGAATATGTACGCCAAGTGTGCAGTCCCGCTGCCCTGGGTCTGAAAAGCCCCCGAGATCTTCGTAGCCGAGTACTGCAGGCTTCCGAGTACTTCTGGAAGGTGTCTTCAGGTCCCTGCCGAGTCCCCTTGAGAAGGTGTCTTCCGAGTACTTCCTTGGCTGCATCGAGGCTGTGAGGTGCTCAAGCCCCGAGTAGTTTTCAAGTCTTCTTTTATATGGGGTGCCATGAACTCGCACTCCATATGGAGTAGGCTCCGAGCCTTAGGTTGAATCGAAGAATCAGGCTGAGGGTCAAATTAGTCTTGAATCTTTGGTCTCTATCTTCCAAGAATTTTTGAAAAATAAGCCGTCGATGACACGTATCCCGCAACCCCCGAGCCTTTAATCCAAATTCCCAGGTTTGGAAAAAAGGGTCTAAAGAGTCGTGGCATGGAATTTATGTTTTTGAATTCAATTTGATGATTTTTAGGGTTAAATTGCACTGGAAGTTGAAAGGTCCGAATTCTCGGGAGGCTATAACTGAGAAACGGCTAGTTTCCATTATCCGTTGCACAGAACCCGTAAAAACCTCTCTAAATCAAATTGTTATCCTGAGAAAACTCTTCGGCTTCCAACGGAAAAATGGGGAGCCGCGGGGTCCCGCGTTACCCCTTAGAGTTTTTACCCCACCCTGTTTCCACTGCAGTAAAAACAGATCTGTTAGCCGAGCACCCTAGCCACCGCCGCCGCTCCAAAATCAACCAATCCTCCGCCCAAGTCAAAGCCAAAAATTAGCTTGAATCCTCGATTCCCATCTTCTTCCGCACCCTCGTGGGTTCCCCATGGCATGCGCACGAAGACCCTGGTGACATTTCGACCCAAGATGCCGAAGAAGGCCGCCGCCGGTCGTGGAAGGAAGAGGGAGGGCGAAGGAGAAGGCGGATCGCCGCCGTCGGCGAAGGTCGCTAAGACGGTGGCGGAGGGCTCGTCGTGGAGGGCCTCAACCATCAAGGAGAGGGACCTGCTGCGGCTCGTCGCCGAGCGGGTGCTGCAAGAGGAGGGGGTGGTTCAGTGGCGGACCGCCGGCTCCGACTCGTCGCCGTGGGAGAACACCGGTGAGACCTTGATGTTCACCCCATCTGCCGACCACGGCCTCTCTCTCCCTTCTTCTGATTTTATTCGGGGTTTGCTTGGTTTTTATAAAATCAAGCATTACCATCTTCCCCCGAATTTTATTTTGCACATTTCTATTTTTGTGCGTCTCTGCGAGCAATTCCTAGGAATCCGCCCGCACTTCAATCTTTTCCGCCACCTCTTCCGTCTCAAACCCCAGCCGGATGAGGACAATCCCGTGCTAGTCGGGGGTGCTGGGGTACAGCTGCGCAACAAGACGCTGTACCTCGAGTACACGACCCCGAGTAGCCTTTCCAGGTGGCACGCTCAGTGGTTCTACATCAGGAACCACCAGCCTAGCCTCCCCGAACGGGACAACTCCCCGCCCCAGCGCCAAGAATGTTGGCTGAAGAAGCCGACGGAGGAGGAATGCCGCGACATTCCCGAGCTGATGCAGCGGATCAAGGTCCTGAAGGACAAGGGCGTCACTGAGGAGTCTGTGGCGTACTCGTTCATCGAGCGGCGCATCCAGCTCCTCCAGCAACGCGTTCACCTCGGGTTCGAGTATGAAGGTATTCAAGACTGATCACGGATGGCCAGGGATGCGCCATCCGTTGAAGAAATCATGCGCCGGGTCACCCGCCTGTTCACGGGGGTGAACTCGGAGCCTTTCATCCCAAGATTGTTGACAGTGTACCTTTGGATGTAATCTTGTTGACATAGTAGATGTTTGATATTCTGCTTTTGTTTGTAGGGCGACGTAGAGCGGCTCAGGTCCGATCTGCCTGAGCTGGTTTTTGAAGAGCCAGCCCAGAACCCGCCTGCCGCGAGAGATGCGAGCGATGCTGCAGCTGATCCGCCTCGCCCACAATGAGTAGCGACGCGAAAGCGGAGAGCCACTGCAGCAGCGACAACACCAAGCAGTCGCCAGGCGATGTAAGTGGTCTACCACTCCTTAGCTGCTGGATCTTGCTATTCTTCCATGAGTACTTATTTAGTGGCTTCTGTAGTGTTGCTGCCCCGGGTCTGACACTAGGCTTGTGCCACCCCCACATGCACTGGCCTATTTTCGGGCTGCATCCTGGAACCAGCCAGGATTTGGCAGCCACTAGCTCATTCAAATCATAATAGATTCCTCATCATAGATTTCAGAACATATATACACATCACATATATACACATCAAGTTTGTGGTTGAATCAAGTCAATAAGTTCCTCATCAGACACATGCAAAAGGTATCAAGTTTATGAATGCAAGACTGAATCTACAATGAACTCACGGGGTATCTACTGGACCATCATAGAATTCGCCCTTTGGGTCGATGATCTCCTTAAGAATGAACTCGCACAACCTCCCTTGAACCATCCTTAGCGCTCCTTGATCTGCCCATCCGGTGGGAACTTTGCAATCCTGCATAATACAATTATAATGAGAATTCAAGTAAAAATCAGTTTCTAAAGTCAAATGGAGAATATGAGCAGAGACAAGGTTGAGCAGTATATACTTACAGATGCCTTTTTTAGTATGTTTATGTCACCGAGTAGGTCCAACATGTTCAATGCAACATAGAATCCACACAACATGCTCCCCGATGGCTGCTGAGCGCACTGCATGAAGGTACCAAAATGACACAAGTTAAGGCAATACCAAATACGTACAAAGGGACCAAAAAAAAACCTCGCTCTTACCGGGAAATTTGTCTTGTGCACGAGTATAGGTTTGCCTTTTGACTTTGTTTTCATCTTTTTGTCCATGTGCCCTGAATAGGCCCTGCATGATCAACAATATCGATTAGAAACATTACGAGATGGAATTTTTGTGAACAAACCTACAAATACTTACCAGTTCAGAACAGTTGCAACATCCTTGAACTTTCGCTTTGGCCAAGTTTTAGCAGAATCTAAATACCAAACAACATTCCACTTCATAGCAATGATCACTAGTACCCAGTGGCCACCGATGTTGTAGGCACCCACCACGAAGTCGTGCTTCATAGCCTTTCTAATTGCTTCTATTACAGTATTGGTCTGGAACTAGACAGTTGTGGCTGAGAATACCTGTGGGTCCAAAAACCCAACATTGCAGTGCATCTCCTCTGCCTGTTTCTTCATTCTCCTACAAATAAACAAATTATTAGCATGAACTTTTTGGTAAAAATTAAAGATTATCTTTTTTAGTTTGAAGGGACTTACAATGTCCAGGACCTCAACAAGCTAATGTCCAGACCATCCAAGTTGAAAAGGTCATACAGGTCATTGAATCCAAATGTGATGCTTAATTCACCATCGCTTTCAAAGTAGGATGCAGCCACCTTTGCAGGAATGCCATGAGCACTAGTCGCACTTTGTTGCATGAAGTAAGCATGCAAGGCTTCACAACTAGGCCCAACAGCCTTTAAAGCCTCTTCCGACAACATAGGCGCACCAGGCTTGTATTTTGGATTAGCCGTAGTCCAAACAACGCCAACGCTTCAATTTTTAGGCTTACTTTGGACGAGCTGCTCCTGCTATGGCTGCTGCTGAGGTTCCTGCTGCTGTGGTGCTGCTGAGGTGGAGGTTGGATGAGCTGATCCTTCTGTTGTGGCTGCTGCTTAGGAAGAGGTTGGCTGTCCTACTCCTGCTGTTGTGGCTGCTGCTGAGATGGAGGTTGGCTGAGCTGCTGCATCTGGGGCGGAGGTTGGCTGAGCTTCTGCTGCTGCTGCTGAGGCTGATGTTGTACCAATTTGTTTTCAGGCTGCTGGCTGAGTGGCTGCTTCTGCCGAGGTTGCTTTTGCTGACGCTGAGCTATAGCAACTCCATCTGAAGTTGTACCATCTGATGTGGTTGCAGAGGTGGGAGCTCTCGACCTAGGTGGTATAACGATTCTCAGCCTTGGCCACTGTATCCGTTGCAAGAGAGCATCACCTAGGGTTGTGATCTCATCTCCTACTGGGATAGACAGGTTGATGTGCCTCGCATTGGCCCACACGTAAGTAGGTTGCACCACTGCATACCCATACTCTACTGGTACTGTATGGCAAGTCTCTTGATTTGGATAGACAGTGGCTAATGCAGAGCTCCATGTCATACCCGCTGCCATTCAAAAGACTGCACTTAGTTGGCTCTGTCAGCAGATCTATTTTGTCCAGCTCAGGTGGTGCACCCACAATATTGTAGTCCTTGTTGACATGCAGTTCTTCCTCGCAGCTACTCTTGTGTCCTAATTGGGGGATACACAGACCATCCGGTATGTGCACGCCTGCAACTCTTAGCAACTCCATAACTCTAGTGATTGCTTCACCAGCTATCTCTTCCTTGTCCGCACCAGACCTCCTCCTCCTCTTCTTCCGGTACATTCCAGCAAACTCTTCGCCAAACCTTTTACCACAACCAACTGAACTAGACACGCCTCGAACCCGGCCTCGATGCTTTGGATTCACAAGTGCCTCGGTCAGAACATCATTCTCCCTAACCCCAGTGAAAGAACCATCGCTAGCTTGAGCTGCAATTCTTTTCACCTTATGTGCTACCTCCATCACTAGAGGGGAACTAAATGTTATCTCCCCGCTTCCACTAGTGTTCTTCCCTGACCTTGCCCACAGATATGGCCTCGAACGGCCAGGATATTGCTCCCAAGGGTTCTCTTTTCCTTCTACAGCTAGCTTTTCATCCTCCTTCTGCCACTCTTTCCTTTTACCATAATAACCTTTTCTGCCCATCTTGTGTGGCTTATTGTGCTTTGCTCTCTTATCTTTCATCTCCTAGCTCACTTGCTGAAAAAATGGAGAATTGGTTGTCAACGCAAAGGGCGCCCAGTCTTCTGGCTTCAAAAAGGGATGCTTCTCAAAGGGAAGCTCGTCTTGTCTCACAAAATCTGCTCTTAAATGGGCCTTGAATCACCGTTGAAAACTCGCAATCTCTTTCATAGCAGACTTAATTGCCTTATCACGATCTGCTGTGGATAGATTGGCCGGGTACTCTAGCTTTTCCTCTAAAACATTGAACAACTCTTTCTTCTCTTCCAGTGTGAGATCCTTAAGCTTGATGTTTGTTGACGCTCGCTACGGACCAATTTCGAGCGCCAATTTGATCAAAAAATTGGGATGACTAGCAGAATTAACTTGAATATTTATCTAGAATAATATCGTTTCAACAATCCCCTTGGAGAATTTGCAGTGTATGGAAATTGAGAAAAAATCAAGTGTTAAACAAGCACCTCAATCCAAGGCAAGTGACGTCGACCAATCAGAGCGTGCCATTTGGACTCCCATGGATTGAAGGGCCCACCATAGCATGCAACTGACTTAGGACAGTGCCTACTCACACACAGGAGCGACCAGGGCCCACATGGCAGCTACCCACAGGAAGCTGGGCCTGGTCTGGGCCAAGCCCAGGTCGGCCGACCCCCCTAGGTCGGTCGACCCAGCCAAGGTGAACCGACTTACCTTCTTTGACGTGGCGCTTCCCCATTGGCTCGTAACGTCAGTTTGGCAAGGCTTCGGTCATTTAGACGCCGAGGAGCTGCTGCACACCCCTCTCACTCACCTCTATAAATATGAGGGGGGTGCTACAATAGAAGACACACCACAAGTTGAAGCCTCTCTCAAGTTCCTCTCTTGCTTAGTATTTAGGATAGTGGAGTTTAGGTAAAGTAGCTCTTCTTCGATTCCTGAGTCTTGCCTAGGAGTGTTCGGTATGGGTTTTACTCTTCCTCTCCTTTGTAATATTCGGAATTCCTTAATAGAGTTATCTTCTAGTTTAGTGTACTCGTGTAGTATATGTTCTGTGTATTCAGATGTGTGTACTATGCTTAGAATATATCTAGGACTGATATCTTGCATGATTAGACGTGGTAAGACATCTAGGCTACGGCGTTGGTTCCAATATACGTATGTTTGCTCTAGTGTGATGTCTGTCCATCCGAAGGGTGGGGGCTCCGCGCGGGGCTTTAGAGTATCGCTTATTAGTGTAGACATGGTGTTTGGGCTAATCAGTGTTGCTGGATGCGGCTCTATACCATGGTTAGATGAGGTAGGCTGCAGGTGGTGACAGCCCTGTCCGTCCAGCGTAACCCTCCCCGTTCGTGTAGTAGCTGTAGGAGGTGCATAAAATAGCCGTGAGGATCTAGTGGCCACCTAGCCATATCCTGTGCGGTCTCCCGGTGGTGCCTAGGAGCCTAGAGCCCGTTCGTAGTCATGTGTATGTGTATGAGTGCCTAGTTTAGACTATATGCTTAGTTAGGAGTACATAAGTCCTTAGATTAGTTTTCTTCTTCCTTTCTCCCTTCATGTAAGCTTTGCATAGAGTTAGAACTTGAGTAACTTGTGTGTCACACTACCTCTTTACCATATATTATCTTGCCCCTGTTTATTCAATAGAATATCCATGCTAGAACTAATCAACACACTAATCTATTCCACTAACTGCCACCTTCCCTGCGGAAATATAAATACGACCCCGTACTCACGGGTAAAATGTTACAACAGTATTTTGTGCGCTTGCGAATCCTTCTGTCATGTAAGTAATACCCCACGACATTTCTGGTGCCATTGCCGGGCAATGGATTTTATGTCCATGCTTGGTGACTGTGCTATGAAACGCCAACAAGCATTTTTGGCGCCGTTGCTAGGGAAGGCACTAGTTAAAAGAATAGATCAAGTGGTTGATGAAATTCTAAAATGGTATTCAATTGTCTAAATAGGCTAACTTGGCTTTGTCTTCTCTCTTTTGTGTGAAGACAGGATAGTGTATGACTGGTTTCGATCTGCCACAACATTTCACTCAGAATTCGGAGTCACTTTTGAGAAGAGTTCGACCTCGCGTCGTTCCTCCTCAGATTACTCTCTCGATAGGCGAAATAGTCAATATCGCACCATCAGCTTCCAAGACTATGACTCAGAAGACTCTCCATGATTACTCAGCTCCTTCGGCCGACAATGTCCCAATCGGGCCAAATGTTAGTAATGAAGCTGAGAATTTCGAGATCAAGACGGGTCTCATTACGATGGTGCAGGCTAGCCCATTCTGTGGCAAGGCCAATGAGGATGCCAATGCACATCTCCAACAGTCCTGGAACTGTGCAGCACTTTTGCCATCAAGGGAGTCACAAAGAATGCAATCCAACTCTGTCTGTTTCAGTTTTCTTCCTCCTTTCTCCCTTCATGTAAGCTTTGCATAGAGTTAGAACTTGAGTAACTTGTGTGTCACACTACCTCTTTACCATATATTATCTTGCCCCTATTTATTCAATAGAATATCCATGCTAGAACTAATCAACACACTAATCTATTCCACTAACCGCCACCTTCCCTGCAGAAATATAAATACGACCCCGTATTTACGGGTAAAATGTTACAACAGTATTCTGTGCGCTTGCGGATCCTTCTGTCATGTAAGTAATACCCCACGGCATTTCTGGTACCATTGCCGGGCAATGGATTTTATGTCCATACTTGGTGACTGTGCTATGAAACGCCAACAAGCATTTTTGGCGCCGTTGCTGGGGAAGGCACTAGTTAAAAGAATAGATCAAGTGGTTGATGTAATTCTAAAATGGTATTCAATTGTCTAAATAGGCTAACTTGGCTTTGTCTTCTCTCTTTTGTGTGAAGACAGGATAGTGTATGACTGGTTTCGATCTGCCACAACATTTCACTCAGAATCCGGAGTCACTTTTGAGAAGAGTTCGATCTCGCGTCGTTCCTCCTCAGATTACTCTCTCGATAGGCGAAATAGCCAATATCGCACCATCAGCTTCCAAGACTATGACTCAGAAGACTCTCCATGATTACTCAGCTCCTTCGGCCGACAATGTCCCAATTGGGCCAAATGTTAGTGCTGAAGCTGAGAATTTCAAGATCAAGACGGGTCTCATTACGATGGAGCAAGCTAGCCCATTCTGTGGCAAGGCCAATGAGGATGCCAATGCACATCTCCAACAGTCCTGGAATTGTGCAACACTTTTGTCATCAAGGGAGTCACAAAGGATGCAATCCAACTCTGTCTGTTTCCGTTTTCTCTTCTGGGGAAGGCAAAATAGTGGTTCTATACCAACAAAAGTGTTGTAACTACATGGGATGAGTGCGCTAAGGCATTCCTCGTGAAGTTCTTCCCGTTGGGTAAAACCAACGCTCTTCGGGGAAGGATTTCCAGTTTCCAGCAGGCGTCAAATGAGTCAAAAACTGAAGCTTGGGAGTGGCTTTAGGAGTACATCCTAGCGTGTCCTCACCATGGGATGGACGCTTGGCTCATTCTACAAACTTCTATAATGGGCTGACTCCAACAGCCCGTGATCATATCGACGCTGCTGCAGGTGGTGCCTTCTTCTGTCTAACCATAGACAGGGCCAAAACTTTGATCGAGAAGATGGTGTCCAACCAAGCTTGCAACGCTGAACGTCTCCAACCTCGCCAGCGGGGCATGCACTCCATCAAGGAGACGGACATGATCGCCGCTAAGCTCGACCTCCTCATCAAGAAGATTGATGAATGCCCCCAAGAAAAGGCTCCAACTCAGGTACTTCAAGCCTTAGACTCTCGTATGACGTGCGAGGTCTGTGGGAACGTCGGACATTCGGGGAATGACTGCCCCGAAACCCAGGAAGAAGTCATGTTTATGAACAATAACAATGGGTTTCGTCCACAAGGAGGTCAGAGGTGGGACCAGTCGCGCCTCTACTACCAAGGAGGTAATTCAAATTTGTTTAATCCTAACCAACCTTCCTTGAGGGATCTTGTCTTAAGCCAAGCAAAGACCAACGAAGCAATCCAGAAGAAGCTTGCTGCCAGCGACAAGACCTTGGAGACTATCCAAGCAAAGATGGATGGCATCTCCTCAACACTCAAGAACCAGGTAAGCTTCAACAAGATGCTTGAGACTCAATTAGCTCAGCTGGCCGCTGCTATTCCTCCTGCTGAGTTAGGAAAGAGTTCAGGGTGCCCCGAAGGGACCATAGAGAATATCCACGCAATGACCATGAGAGGAGGTAAAACAACTCGTGACCCTCCTAATCCTAACCATGTCAGCAGGGAAAAGGAGGACAAGGCGACCGAAGAACGCCCTAGTAGTGACGACACCGACAAGGTGCATGAAGGGAAAACGGCTCCTCACGAATTCTACGACACCCAATTGTTGTCGTTCCCCACCAAGATTAGGAAGCTGGGCACGGATGAGCAATTCAATCATTTTATGGACATGATTCAGCCGGTTAACATTAGTGTGCCTCTGCTGGAAGCCATGAGAGTACCACCTTATGCTCGCTACCTCAAGGACATACTCTCCAAGAAGAGGCCGCTACCCACTACTGAAGTGGTCAAGATCTTCTAAGCATGCAGCGCAGCTATACTCCTGCAGCTTCCTGAGAAGAAAAAGGATCCGGGTATCCTGCTATCAGCTGTTCAATAGGGGCACAAAACTTCGACAAGGCTCTTTTTGACTTGGGTGCCAGTGTTAGTGCCATGCCTAAGACGGTGTTCGATCAATTGGATTCCTCAAGCTTGACTCCAACACCAATGCAACTGAAGCTGGCTAATTCATCCGTCCGGTACCGAGAAGGAATTGCAGAAGATATTCCATTGAATGTGCGGGACTGCTTCATCCCCGTCGACTTCGTGGTGCTGGACATTGATGATCAGAAGGAAACAACACTTATTCTCGGCCAGCCGTTTCTCAGCACGGCAAAAGCTCATATCGATGTTGGAGCTGGAAAAATCCGACTCAACATCAATGGCACAGAAGAAAGATTTGATTTCCGCCCGAGATGGGAGTAGTGTTCGATGACCAGAATGAAGTATGAACCAAATCCCAGAAGGATCATCAAAGTCGAAGTAACACTCCGAAGAAGGATAATCCTGCGACCCTTGTGAAGAAATTCAACAAGGGAAAGCAACGGAGGACACAAAAAAGGGGCTGAACAACGGCACCCCCGCTCCAAAGAACAAGGATCCGATTCCCAAACCACCGACATCAACAAAGAAGAAAACCAAGAAGGTGTGGAGAAAGAAGAAGACGTCATTGTCCTCAACATCCTCTCCAGGTATGGACGATTCGACCTCGAGTTAAAACAGGTATGGAGAGGGTCCTACTCATCGGACCTTAAACCAAGAGCTAGCTTGGGGGAGTCCCTCCACCAAGTGAACTGTATCCTTTACTGCTTTCAATAAAGATACAAAAAGACTCTAAAAACCAAACAAATATTTCCTGCTTTAAACCAGGGGGCATGCACAGGGACAGGCCGGCGTGGGCGAGCTAGGCTAGGCCGTGCCAGGCTGTGCGGGGTGCTCGGGTGGCAGGCCTGGTTAGCAGGTTCGGCTAGTTTCTTAGGCTGGTTTGGGTTGGTTTAGTTAGTGGGTCGGCCTGTTAGGGTTTGTGGGTCTAGGCCTAGGTAGAGGTTAGTTAGGTTAGTTAGTTTCCCATTTGGTATGAGTTTGATTTGAATGGTGAATCAATTCAAACTCCACACAATCAAACCAATGAAATCCAAATGAAGTTCAAACAAGAGAGTTCAATAAATCCAAATAAATTCCAAATGAAATCACACTAACATTATGAGTCTTATATTCAAACTAATTTTAATACTAAGATAAGAGAAAGATGGAGTTTAACCTTAGGTTTTCTAGCTAGTTGCACAACCATACAAAAAGTTTTTAAAATTTCACATTTTTTCACAAGTAACATACTAGAATTTTTTTCTGGGATGTTACAGCCAGGGTGGGGTTGGTCGGGGGGGGGGGGGGGGGGGGGGGGGGGAGGGTGCTAGAGCCGCCGGAGGTCACCGCCTTGTGCCCCACCCACACATGGACTTCGTACGTCCACGACGAGGGCGGGCCATTGGTATTAGCACCGCACGCCTACGGCCTCGCCTCGCCATGCGAGGGGGAGGCCTAGGCGCAGCCGGGTAGAGCAAGGAGAAGGGGCAGAGGGGGGGGGGGGGAGATCCAGCCACGCCATGGCCGGATCTGGGCGGAGCGGCGGTGGATCTAGAGCAGCACCAGCGGGATCAGAGGCGGAGGTGGCGGGCGGTTGGTGGCGGCTGCAGTGGGAGAGCTGAGTGAGGGGGCGGTTAGGGTTTCCTAACCCTAACTCCTACCCGCCATCCTTTTATGCTGAGTAGGCGTGACCTGGGTCGAGCTAGGCCTTTGGCTGGCTCGCCCACCCCCTCCTGCGCCCCCTGCTTTGCGTGCTACAATGGGCTGACATGGCGGCCCTACTTGGACCGCCAGCACACTGACCCGCCTATGGCCCACACCCCCCCTCGGCCAGCTAGACCAAAAGCGGTGGCGGGCCAAAATCGAAGTTGTTTCGGCCCGCCGCCCAGATATCATTTCCCATCTAATTTACAGCCTTTTTCAGCAAATTTACATTCAATTCCTCAGACTTTCTATTATTTACATTCTCGCAGTTCATGTGTCTGTAATTTTAACATTGAGACCCTTTACATTCCCTGTTAATGTAAATATGTGTTTGTTCAACACTATTTTGCATTTCCATGTTTATTTCATTACATTTACCTTGCAAATTACTATTTGTTGCCTATTTAATTTATGCAATTTACTTCCAATGCAACAATCAATCTCTATTTTGGAATGAAAATTTTTTGATGTTGAGAGAACATGAGATCTAGACATACAAACGTATAGTGACTCACTACAACATAAACCTTAAGTAGAGGCACTTTTGTATAGACATTTTATGATTTGCCCTTATAAATATGTCTTAATGTATTATAAACACACTTTTTTGTGGCACTTTAGAAAGCGTCGTATGTGTTGTGACAATACTAGAGGCATTTTCAACCATAGAGACATTTTCTTAAGATACTTTTATAAAAATTCCAATACATAATATTAGGGGCATATTTGACACACTTGAAAACTTACCTTACCCCTACCCCCCCTCCCCCTTAGAGACATAGTTTGAGGCATTCACTATAATATCTTGAGACACTATTTAGGCTATTGAGGCATAATCATAAGTATTATACTAAGTAAATGTGCAAGAAATTGTGTGAGGTTGAGTTGGCTGGTAGGTGAAGTTTGCTATGTAGTATGAGATCTTGAGTTCAAAGACTCATCACTCCAAAATTACAATATTTTTACAATATATTTATAGTCATCTAGATGGTAGAGACATAATATTGTGCAATTACAAGTTGCCCTACAAAATATAGAGACACTTATTAAAATATCTTTTCATTCAACGAGACACTGGTTGTAGTGGCACCTCTATGATATATTGGAAAATGTCTCTAGACGACAAAAATAGTGACTCTACATATGAAGTTGTTTGGTTGTGACTATCTTCTCAACTCTCGGAATAAACTTGATGGCTCACATTTAATTTGAAATTGTTCTATTCTATTCTAATTCCTGAAGTTGGTCATATGCAAAGTGATAATCAAACATCACTAAAGGATCTACACTATAACTAGTGACTATCCTAACATATGATTCTTAAATTTTGGAATATGAACATGAATATCGAGCGTATTCAAACATAAAGATGCCTCAGTTTCACACCAACTTATTGAGATTATTTAATTGTTGGAGTTCAATTCTTGAATTCACATCATTGCATTAATATTGCCATATTTCTCAAAATTATTGGCACAATGGAATGTAGGTGAGATAGCCAACAAAGAGTTTGAGGTTCTCGCTCCTAATGGACACAATTTCCCTACATGGGCAACAAACATCAAAGTGAGTATGTCACGATGCGAACTTTTCCAATGCTTAGCGGACTCTGAAAAGAGTTCCCAAGCATTGCCAGATAAATCCAAATATGAGGCCTTATACATCATAAGGAATCTTATCCACCCAGACTTGAAGTCTAAATACATGATGGACGAAATCCATGTGAATTGTGGAACAATCTCAAGCAGCGTTATGAATAGCAGAAAGTGATAGTTCTACCTAAGGCAACTCATGAGTGAACCATTTGCGCCTACAGGACTTTAAGACTATAGATGAATACAATTATGTTGTTCATAGCTAAGCCAGAAACTCCGGCTTTGTGAGAAGATGCTTACTGAAGCAGAAAAGATAGAGAAGATATTGTCTACAATGCTTCCGTATGAAAGGATTCTCACACTCGTACCGTGAGAAGATCTTTAAAAATTATGCTTCATTGATTCAAACATTACGTCAAGTAGAGAAGAACCATGAGTTAACCATCTGGAACTCTCAGTAGCGCCCACTGGGAACTACACCTCTGCTTGAGGTACTTGCAAACATGAAGAAATCTATTCAGAATGGGAACACCTAGTTTGGAGGTTCAGCTGGCAAAGGCAAGCGCAAGAGAACCCGCAAGCCACTTGGCAAATTCTAGAAGCAGAAAGAGATCTCTAAGCCAAAATCTGATAAGAACAACAAAAACACTTGTTACAATTATGTGGCAAAGAAGTGTCTGACCCCAAAACATGTGGTGGATCTCTACATGAAGTCTGCGGGTCGTGCATATAACAACCAGAAGTTTGAAGCACACTTCGCCTCTCACGAGCTGGAGACGGGCACTTCGGACCAAGTTCCACTTGGAGCGGGACCAAGCAACGCCACAACTTCGCTACCTACTAGGGAAGAACCTCTGAACGTCGACAACATGCTCGTGGACTACACGGTTGATGTGTACGGAGACCTTGCTTATGCTCCCTACCACTTAGTCATTTCCCTTAATTTTCAAGAAGTATTGTAATTCGAACATGATGTTGCTACCTTTCATTTGCTTTGCTGGATTGTATTAGGCACTATTCCTAATTAATATCATGGGTGTGTTCTATATTTTTCATGAGTTCTTATTTAAATTCTGAATTATATAGATTTCTACGGGAGTCGATCTAATGGAGGAAGAGATGTGCCTAGTGGACAGCTGTACCACTAACGCTATACCTAGGGAAGTGAGATATTTCCAAACTCTTACAAAGAGGGAAGGAATGGTTCTTACCATCATTGGACGCGATGCAATGATAGTAGGTTCTGCAAAGGCCACTGTTACACTTCCAATGGGTACACAAATAAACATCGACGAGGCATTATTGTATCCCGATTCAACTCATACCGTACTAAGTTATGAAGATATCCGAAAAAACGGGATTCATGTGGAAACACATGAAGAAAATAAAGAAGAATTTCTTCTTTTCACAAAGGATATTAGACAAGGCAAAGAGACACTTGAAAAGGTGCCCTCTCTCCCATCTGGATTGTACTACACCTACATCAAACCTGTACCATATGTTGTATACAAAGTGATTTTTCAGAATGTTGATACATTCCAAACTTGGCATGATCACCTTGGCCATCCCGGTGTTGATGAGATGATGAGAAAAATCATTGGCAATTCAATTGGTCATAGTGTGAGTGACAAGAAATTCCCACAATCCTCAGATTTCATGTGCACTTTAGGTTCAAGTGGGAAATTAATTTTGAGACCTTCACCTCTCAAAATACAAGCTGAACCACTCAAGTTCCTTGAATGCATTAAGGGAGACATATGTGGACCCATTCAACCTTTATCCGGACCATTCAGATACTTCATGGTTTTAATTGACGCATCCACGAGATGGTCACATGTGTGCCTCTTGTCGACGCGAAACTATGCATTTGCAAAGTTGATTGCACAATTTATATGACTTAGAGCAAGTCAAATTGAACATCGGATCAAGACGATAAGAATGGACAATGCAGATGAATTCTGTTCCAAAGCTTTCAATGATTATTGTATGGCATTAGGAATTGAGGTTCAACATTCAGTGTCGTATGTTCACACACAGAATGGTTTAGCAAAATCTCTCGTCAAGAGAATAAAGCTCATGCTAGACCATTATTGCAAGAGTGTAATCTACCAACAAATTGTTGGGGTCATGCAGTCCTACACGCTGCAGACTTCATACAATTGCGCCCAACTGCATACCATTCAGCCTCCCTGCTGCAATTGGTTCATGATGATCCTCCAAGTATTTCCCATCTCCCAAAATTCGGTTGCGCTGTATACGTACCAATCTCACCACCAAAGCGTACCTCTATGGGCCCTCACAGGAAAATGGGGATCTACATGGGGTATTTATCTCCGTCGATCATTAAATATCTAGAGCCCCTAACAGGGACTTACTGCCTGGTACGCAGATAGTATCTTCAACGAAGATCATTTACCGGCATTAGGGGGAGAATTCAAGTACCATACTGAATGCCAGAAAATCAGTTGGGATGCCATTGACACCATAAAGGAGGATCCACGTACCAAAGAGACTGAACTGCAAGTTCAGATAATCATTGAGTTGCACAACATTGCAAACAACTTGCCAGACGCATTTACCAACACCAAACGTGTCACAAAATCATCATTCCCTGCAAGGAATGTGCCGTAAAGAATATAGGTACCAAATAAAACTATTCATCTACCATCTCAACAAGAGAAGGGAAGAAGTACAGCTAATCCTAAGGCAGTGACTTCTCGTAAGCGTACTAGGAAACAGAGGAATGAACCCTCTGAACCAGTAAATGCAGCTCAACCTCAAGTTGAGAGACAGCCAGTGGACATATCAAATCCACTTCCCACATCAATAATGCACTCAAATCCTGGTGATGGGACATCGAAACACCCCGACAACGTTGTATTGGGAAATACTGAACAATCGGAAGGGGTGAAAGAAAGTTCCACCAACTATGTTGATTCTAGAGAATCATATGATAGAAAGACTATAATCGTCGACGTATATTTCACGACATCAATTGCCGACAACCTTCAAAAAGATCTAGATCCTAAATCCATGGCAGAGTGCAAGAAGCGCTCGGATTGGAACAAGTGCAAGGAGGCAATTGAGGCGGAATTGGCCTCACTCACTATAAGAGAGGCATTGTCATCAGTAATGCCTACACCTCCAAAAGTGTTTCCTGTGGGTTTTAAATGGGTTTTCATCTGGAAGCAGAGTAAGAACAATGAGGTGGTGAGATACAAGGTGAGACTTTTAGCACAAGGGTTCACGCAGCGACCTGGTATTGCTTTCAATGAAACTTACTCTCCAGTAATGAGTGGAATTAATTTGCGATACTTAATATCTCTGGCAATACAAAAGCATCTATCTATGCAGTTGATGGATGTCGTGACCGCATATCTTTATGGGTCGCTAGATTTGGATATATACATGAAGGTCCCTGATGGAATCTCTATACCGAATGCAAGCGCAAATCGCAACATGTATTGTGTAAAGCTTAAAAGATTGTTATACGGTCTTAAACATTTGGGAAGAATGTGGTACAACCAGCTGAGTGAGTACCTTATTCAAAAAGGCTATTCCAACAATGATGATTGTCTGTGCGTCTTCATAAAAAAATCTCCTACGGGATTTTGCATTATATCTGTGTATGTGGATGATTTAAATATCATCAGCAGCACCCAAGATATTGATGTAGCCCGTGATCATCTAAAGACAGAATTTGAGATGAAGGATTTGGGTAAAACCAAATTTTGCTTAGGTTTGCAAACTGAGCACCTTCAATCTGGAAAGTTAGTACATCAATCTGTCTATGTCCAGAAAATATTGGGAAAATTCAACATGGACAAATCATATCCAACTAAAACCCCCATGGTTGTTCGGTCACTGGACATAGAGAAAGATCCTTTCCGACCTTGGGAGGAAGGAGAAGAGATGTTGGGTCCTGAGTTTCCCTATCTTAGTCTCATTGGAGCGTTGATGTATCATGCAAATAGCACCAGACCCGACATTGTGTTCATGGTGAATCTGCTGGCAAGACATAGTTCTGCTCCAACAAAACGCCATTGGATTTGAGCACCTTCATGGAGGAACGGCCATTTTGTTGGCAATGTGCCCAAGAGGCAATCATGCGTGGGCCGGATGTTGATCCAAGAAGGAATAGAACCCTAATTGGCTCCGGCGTGACAGCCCATTAGTGGAGTCTATATAATGAGGGGCGGGGCTGTGGGAGGAGTAGACTCTCGCGCCACAAAACCGTAGCTGCCGTCGCCTCTCCTTCCCCACCAAACCCTAGCAGAGTGCGCGGTGCTAGCACACCGGCGACTGGCATTCCCGCCTCGTACGTGTGGACTTCGAGGAGGCGCCGCTGCATTGCTGTGGTGCTGATCGGCAGGACAAGCAGGAGCTCGGAGCTGTAATCTGCTTCCTCATCACCGACGCACATCTACGTTGGATCGAGTCTACTCCAACGCATCTTCCGCTGCACCTGCGCGTCTAGTGGTAGTGATCCATGATCATCCGCTTGCATGAGATCCTTGTTGAACGCGGTAGCTTGCGCAGTGTCCCTGTTTCCTTATAGTGGTACCAGAGCGATCATGTTTAGCCTTTGGTCTGGATGCGCATATAGAGATATGCTTTTGTTTAGGGTTTTGCATCTGTTCATATGTGATGTATAGCTTGGTGCACAACGTGGGATCGGTACGAGTTGATAGCATCATGATGACTGTAGATTGGTTCATGTTCTTTCTCTATTGTGTGCATGAATTGCCCATACTGGCTGGAATCACCATCTGGGCTAACTGTGCAAATGAGAAGAGATTGAAATGATGCATCTAAGTCATGTGTTGTGGTCTTCTCCGATGTACCAGTCGCGATGGTCAATGTGATTGATCTAGTGAAAATAAGGGGCATTATGAACGAGGTTGCAGTCTGTTGATAGCGGCCTCTTCGTACCCCTAGGTAGAATCCGTTCTATGCCTAACTCATTTTTGCAAGGTATGATGTGAATGGTATGGCCTCAATATCATGTGATGATCTGTGTGTAATAAGTCGTGTGACCTGCGTGTCAATAGTTAAAACAATCGGGTTGAGGTTGTCCCATTATTGTATAACGACCTGCGTGTCGACATGTGATGCTTGATCCCCTCATGTAATTTAATTTATTAGTGCTATTAGATGTAATAGCTTAGTACTTATCCTTCGAGGCTTCAAGCATGAATGGCGATGATGATCACCACAAGATAGGATGGATGGCAACAGAGGACACCATGGATTCTATGGCGATGGAGCCCATTGAGATGCAAAAGGCCATACTATTCACAATATATCATGATTATATGCCTGTGATGTTTATTTTCATGTCATACTGTTCTTTCATGTCTTTCATATGAGCGATATGTTTTTAATCATGATAGAATAGCTTCCCTTAGTAAAGTTGAGAACTTTGATATCATTTTACCAACAGCTGCACCTGTTAAAATTTTGATCATTGTGTGGTAGGTTTACCAAAGTAGAGTACCATCAACTATTATCATGAATAGGGTGAGTGTCGGACACTCACTAGCATAGTATTGGTTTTCTCCACAAAGCTATCAAAATGGTTTTGGGCTTTAGGATATGGAGTTGGAGTCGGGGCATTGGATGCCACCCAACAAACAAGAGTCATATAGAGATATGATTAATAAAGCGTTGTTTACCTAGGTCACTAACGTTCTAGCAGTGAAGCCAAAGCTCACTAGGATTTTAGCGAATATGGATCTTGGTCCCCTATAACTAGTTAGAGGGAGGACGATGTTGATATAGTGGGAATCTTTTATTAAATTTGTTAATAGAAGAATTCATGAACTTAGTGCTGAAACCTTGCTTTATTTTAATGTTGTAGATCATGTCTGCCAGTAACAATTTTGCTTTCAATTTGCTATCTGTTCTTGAGAAATAAAAGTTGAATGGAACCAACTTCATTGATTGGTACCGCAACCTGAGAATTGTTCTCAGGCAAGAGAAAAAGGAGTATGCTCTTGAGCAACATTACCCTGATGACCTCCCTGTTGGTGCACCTGCTGCAAACCGCAGAGCTTATGAGAAGCATTGCAATGATTCACTCAATACTAGTTGTCTCATGCTTGCCATTATGTCCCCAGATCTGCAGAAGCAGTATGAGCATGTTGATGCTCAGTCCATGATTGAGGAGCTGCGTGGAATGTTTGAGAACCAAGCTAGGACTAAGAGGTACAACATCTCAAAGTCCTTGTTTGCGTGCAAGCTAGGAGAGGGTAGCCCGGTCAGTCCTCATGTGATCAAGATGATTGGTTACATTGAGACTTTGGATAAACTTTGTTCTAAACTCAAGGATGATCTGGCTGTTGATGTCATTCTCCAATCGCTCCCGGCGAGCTATGAGCCTTTTATCTTGAACTATCAGATGAATGGCTTGGAGAAAACATTGGCTGAATTGCATGGGATGCTGAAAACAGCAGAGGAAAGCATTAAGAAAAACCCCCTCATGTGATGATGGTTCAGAAGGAGAACAAAAAGAGGAAGTGTTGGACGCCTCCCAAAGGCAAGGGCAAGGGCAAGGGCAAGGAAGAGGTTTCCAATGATCCCCAAAGCTCTAAACCTAAGGCCAAATCTGACCCTTCTCCCAATGATGAATGCTACCACTACAAGGGCAAGGGGACATTGGTCAAGGAACAACAAGAAATACTTGGAGGATCTGAAAAAGAAGAAGGGAAGTGAGACTTCTGCCTCAGGTATGAATGTTATAAATATTTCAGAAATTAATATTGCTACTTCTTCTAGTGAATCATGGGTATTTGATACTAGGTCGATGATTCACACTTGCAAATTGTTGCAGGGCCTTCAAAGGACTAGAAGATTTGCAAGAGGCGAGTTGGATGTTCGTGTCGGCAATGGAGCAAAGGTTGCGGTCATGGCGGTTGGCACTTATCACTTGTCAGTACCCTCAGGCTTAGTTTTGGAATTAAATAATTGTTATTGCATTCCTGCTTTGAGTAAGAACATTATCTCTTCTTCATGTTTGGAAGAAGTTGATGGTTATGAGATTGTAATAAAGAACAAGCGTTGTTCCATTTATTATAATGATATTTTTTATGCTCATTGTCCATTGGTGAATGGATTGTGTGTTCTTAATCTTGAGGATAAACCGGTTTTAACATTAATGCAAATAGGCTTCGACAGAATGATTTAATCCCACTTTTATTCGGCACTATCGCTTAGGTCATATAAATGAGAAATGTATAGAAAAACTCCATAAAGATGGTTTATTGAGCTCATTTGATTTTGAATCATTTGACACGTGCGAGTCTTGTTTACTTGGGAAGATGACTAAAGTGCCCTTCACTGGTCAAAGTGAGAGGGCAAGTGACTTGTTGGGACTTGTACATACCGATGTATGTGGACCAATGAGCTCAGTAGCAAGAGGTGTTTTTCAGTACTTCATCACTTTTACTGATGACTTTAGTAGATATGGATACATCTACTTAATGACGCACAAGTCTGAATCATTTGAAAAGTTCAAAGAATTTCAGAATGAAGTACAGAATCAATTGGTCAAGACACCTAAATTTCTGCGATCTGATCGTGGGGGTTAATATTTGAGCCACGAATTCGGTGATCATCTAAAACAATGTGGAATTGTTCCACAATTGACTCCGCGTGGAATGCCTCAATGGAATGGGGTCTCCGAACGGAGGAACCGAACCTTGTTAGACATGGTTAGGTCGATGATGAGCCAAACTGATCTTCCACTGTCATTTTGGGGTTATGCTCTAGAAACTGTTGCGTTTACACTGAACAGGGTTCCAACTAAGTCTGTGGAAAAGACTCCATATGAGATATGGACTGGGAGATTATTGTAATCATGTCTAAGTTTGTGTTTTATTCAATAAAGTGTTATTTGTTACCTGAATGACAATTGTTTATATTGATTAACAAGTATGTGACTTGTTTGTGAAACTCTCCTGTTTTATTGTTGTTCAAAATGATCCCTAGTTTTTACCATTGTAAGGAACAACAATGGCTTATAAACTAGCACATGTATTGATTGATGATCATGTTTCACAGATCATAGATATAGAGATATTAAATCAATAATGTGGACACATGTTAGGGAACATGGTGTTGGATTGACCCACTTCGAGACACTGCGGAGGTAGTTGTCTTAAATGTGCCATCAGTTGGTCTCGAGTGGTATACCTGCTAAATCCTTAGACCTGAGATCGCCATTGTTTCTCACCATGCGTAGTGGTGCACTTTGGGGCTGCCAAACACTACTCCGTAACTGGGTGGCTATAAAGGTAGTCTTGGATGTATCATGAAACAATGAATGGGATGTGTGCGGATTAAGATGGAATTTGCCCCTCCTAGATAATAGGAGAGATATCTCTGGGCCCCTCGATGCGGTTGGATTAAGAAAGTGCATGGCCGTGCCAAAGTGACTAAAGAGTTAGTCATAAATTGTAATCCGCTGCAAGATCGAGTTAAGTGGTCGAGCTATCACAAGGGTGGCACGAAACTCACCTTGAGCTTGACTGGTATCCTGAGTCAAAGAGACTAGTGTATGAGTATATCCAAAGTTTTGCCGATATGATCTTTATGTGTGCATGGGAGTCAGCACGCCCTGCTAGGTGCCTTTGCTGATTAGTAATGCAAGAATGGTTCTTGCAGCACAGCCACTCACACATGAACCTTACGGGTCACACACTTAACGGGCTGGAATGAAAACTTGCCTATGTGATTGTCTCTAGAGCAAGTGGGAGATTGTTGGGAATGTGCCCAAGAGGCAATCATGCGTGGGCCCGATGTTGATCCAAGAAGGAATAGAACCCTAATGGGCTTCCGGTGTGATAGCCCATTAGTGGGGTCTATATAATGAGGTGGGGCGGGGCTGTGGGAGTAGACTCCCGCGCCACAAAACCCTAGCTGTCGTCACCTCTCCTTCCACGACAAACCCTAGCCGAGCGCATGGTGCTTGCACACCGTCGACTGGCGTTCCCGCCCCATACCTGTGGACTTCGAGGTGACGCCACTGCGCTGCTATGGTGCTGATCGGCGGGACAAGCAAGAGCTCGGAGCTGCGATCTGCTTCCTCATCACCGACGCGCACCTACGTTGGATCGAGTCTACTCCAACGCATCTTCCGCTGCACCTGCGCATCTAGTGGTAACGATCCATGATCATCTGCTTGCATGAGATCCTTGTTGAACGCGGTAGCTAGCGTAGTGTCCCCATTTCCTTACACATTTCATGGAAATTGTCTAAATAGACACTTGTGGCTACATCCACGAATCATTCTGAGATCATTGCACTATATGAAGCCTCTACGAATGTGTTTGGTTACGCAAGATGATAAACCACATAGAGCAATCATGTGGAATTGGCTCCACAAAAGCACCTACCATTATCTATGAGGATAATGCTGCTTGTGTTACACAGATGCAGACGGGTTATATCAAGAGCAACATGACAAAACACATTGCTCCCGCACGAGCTTTAGCAGAGTGGAGAAAAAACATCTTACAAATGAAATCTTGCGACAACTTGGTCGATCTTTTCACCAAATCACTACCAGCCTCCTCATTTGAAAAATGTGTTCGAGGGATCGGTATGAGATGGCTTCGGGTGCTGCAAGATTCAGGGGGAGTCTCTCTTGAAAATTGACCATGTCAACATCACATTGAACTCTTTTCTTTTGTGAGTTTTTTCCCATAAGGGTTTTCTCATATAAAGTTTTTAATGAGACAACGTTAGCATAAGCTTATGTCTTATCTCTTATTTTCCCCACCGGGGTTTTTTAGAGATATCAAAGGAACATAAAAAATACTCCTTGAACTCCATGAGTTTATGATAGAGTATTCACTGTTAAATCTTTCTTTTTCCCACAGGGTTTTTTGGAAGATATTAAACTTCATTAATCTCCAATGTTAATTCGGTCAAGGGCGAGTGTTACAAATGAATGTTTGTTGACCTCATCCACAGTCAAAAGGAGTCAAAGCAAAAGGAAAACGAGGCGGGAGTTTTCCCGTCCGTACACAGGCCCCAGGACCGCATCCTCCCGCACGACACGATATTCTCGCGTTCGTGCGGAACTGGGCGACGACACCCACGTCGCCAACTTTGCCGGCGGCAAACCTACTCCTTTAACCCCTATAAATATGTACCCGAGTTCATCAATAAAGATTGCCCAATCACTTTACATCTCTGAGTTACATTGAGTTTAACAATTTGGACACCAAAAGACAATCTGCCGGCACATTGATCGGTCGACACAAAGAAATCTCACAAACAAATGGACTGGTTGTACAACTATGCACCCAAGAAGTGGCATCCTAGCCTTGATCTACATGATAAAGGAAGGAATTAATGATCCTATAAGCTACACAGAGAGGCCTCTCGCCCTCTTACTTCTAAGAACCAAAGGGGAAGTAACTTCACACAGAGAAGAAAGTAACAAAATGGAATCACGAACTCCGGCAATGGGATTCGGGGTTCCATGCGGGCAGGAGGTGGGTGGAGCAGTCGGCAGCAGGTTACTGCCGAGCGTGGGCGGTGGTGGAGGCCGGCGGGGTTAGGGATTTGGGGTTTTTGGGTTGGGGGTGGGGTTCCATGGCCGGCGGGTATAGAGGGATGGGCGCCGCCGGCTGCAAGCATGGCGGTGGCTAAGGGTTGTGGGTGGCGAGGCCGGCGGCGATGGCGCCACCGGTCAGGTGGTGGAGGATGGCGGTTGGGCGGTGCTGGCAACGGGGGTATCTGGTGGAGGCAGGCGGGAATAGGGAGGAGAGGGTGGTCCTCGCTGGTCTTGGAGGAGATGACGGCGAGGTTGGAGCTGGCGGCAGAGCGGAGTGTCCATGCAGATTTTGTCGGAGGGGAAGAGGAGGAAGGGGAGGGAAAGGAAAGGGGAAGGGGGAGAGAGGGTGGTGCTCGCCGGCGTCGGAGGCAACGCTGGCGAGGGGGAGGTTGGCGTCGGGGTGGGCCACGCAAGAGTAGATGGTGGACGGCGCAAGGACATGGCGGGAGAAAGAAGATGGATCTATTTTTTTCCAAGGGGATTATATAAGGAGAGACCGAGAGAGGCGGACAGACGCGCATCGGAGACGACAGGCGAGTGAATAAGGCCAGCAGGAGGGGGGCTTTCGCCTGATGCTTATTGCAAGATCTCCCTCCGCGTAGAAGCCTCCATTAATGATCCAGGCATCTTTTCTTTAAAAAAAATCAGATCTGGTTCACCTAGTCGGAACATTTTAAAATGCAAGTACGTCAGCATAAAAATGAGAAATAAAAAGGCACCGGCTTTGTAGCTTAATTTGCAGGGCGCGGGAGTCTTTGTTTAGCACATTATTTTTCATATACTATTGCCACTTCTTGATTTCTCTTCCTCATTTAAATTAGAGAGAACCTCTATCCCAAAGAAACTAACTAGATACGAGTCTGTCCATATACAAAGAGAGTTGGTATCCGTCCAAAAAGATCATATATTTATGTACTACTCCCGTCAACTAAAAAGCCACCACAACTCAAATAATTTGCTACTTTCATCAGCTGAAAAGGTACGGACAGCTCGCTTCTCGTCATTCTTCTTGAACTATTGCGAATCTCACATTTGTATTCTTATAACAAATCTGTTTCACATGATCGAAATTTTATATAGAAAATAGCTCAATTTTGTTTCCTTCTGAATCTATCTCAAAAGATGCTTGTTCTTCTCTAATAGTTGTAGTCTCATATTTGTATATACATCAACTTTTATATTTAAAAATAACTGAATTAGATCCACCACCACTTTGTTGATGCATTTGAACAAGTTGCGACGGTGAGCACAACCTAACTAGACAAAGAAAGGAACTATGGAAAATCAAGTCAAGGTAGCCAGCTTATGGAATGCAATATTGCTCGGTAGTGATGTACAATTAAGTGTTGATATGATCCTTATTGATCAGCAGGTATAATAGTTGTTCACTATGATTGCATTTTGGGGATTATTCTCAGTTTACAAATTATTAATGATGATGAAAAATCAGGGGACCATGATGCATGAAGTTATCAATAAGGCCTATATGGAAAAAATCAAACCACTAATTTAGGAAGGTAATGTGTACATCATTGCAAATGTGAGAGTCATACCAGTAGCATAGAAATACCGGCCAATGAAAAATGACAAGATACTCAACTTTTTGGCCACAACTACTCCAAAAAGATCAAAGATAAAAGAAGACATTTCAAAGTATATTTTCAACTTCTACAGCACATATATACTTTTTTGTTTGAGGAGAGCACATATATACTTTCTGAAGGAATAAATGTGGACATGTACCTCTCAGGTAAAACATCACTGACTTTATAATTTTTATACTATTTCTCTCATTCAATGGCCATCTAATAATAATTCATATTTATAGTCATAGATATTTAAAAGAAAATAACAATTTTCTTTCATAGCTTGCGCTACAATCTTCAAATTGTATTGATCTCGCTCCTGAGAATAAAATGCTCATTAATATGTATTATTAAAGTATATCAATCAATGTTGCAGATTGTGTGATCCTTCTTATGATGCCATAAATGTAAGGAAATTAATACATACAACAATTTGATCGATTGTTCGCCCTGATGAAATTTATAAGAAAAAACTTCTAATGTTAATATCATCTACAAATGCTAGCCCATGCGGGATCATGGGTTGATGTACTAGTTTTAATAATTGAGTGATAATATAGTCATTGGAACTAACACATTTATGAGTATATATTTGTAGGCTTCTTCGCTCCTATGGATGAAGTCCAAATCATAGCAAGTTTGCCGAAACCAAGTGACTCAAATAATAGCAAGTGCAAGTCATAGAAAAAATCTAGAGAGAATAATTTTAGGGCGTCCAAATAAAAGCTGATCATGTCCAAAGTACCAGATGATTAGACAACCTCAGTTTACAAGCAGCGGATCAATATCTTGAAGCTGAAGATGAAATGCAACTAATACTGGATGGTCCGGTACCTTCAACTTCAGTATCAAATGATCCGGTACTGTGGTTTGAAACAGCGGACTAAGCGCATGAGACCTTCATGCACAAGTTCCAGAAGGGTTTGAGAGTTTTCTCTTCAGCACCGGCCAGATAATCCGATACATCATCAGATAAGGACCGGATGATCCGGTACTATAGAAGAAGTTTGTCTGGAGCGTTCGGCAAGGGGTTCAACGACTATGTGGTTAACAATGTGGAACCGAATGATCTGATGCCTACCCTGAGAGTGTATCGGTTCATCCGGTAGTATTGTGCTTTTGCTAGCCGTTGGAGCAATGTTTCTATTGAGTTATTGGTATATACTCCATCTACTCTACTCGCTTATTTGGAGTTGCTAGAATTTAGAGGAACCACTCACACATTGAGAAGATATCCAAGCCAATATAGTGCTCAAGTTAGGTCCCGTTTAGATCCATGAACTAAACTTTAGGCCAAGTTTAATCTATTAGGTGATCCAAACAGGTTGACTAAAATGTAGATTAAAGTTTAGTTTCACCTTAATTAAAGTTGAGTCCATTAGTTGTCAAAATCCATCTAACTAGCTTGTCACCCGCAGCCTTCAACACTCCAGATGCTAAAGCAGCCTCTATTCCAGTCATACTTCAAAAGTTTTTTCTCGGAGCCCCTTGGATGAAATTAAAATACAAAGAAGTAAATATATTGAGTCTTGCAGGCCAATACTAATTTAGTGTCGTCAGCGCTAGTTCAGCATCTACTCGTGAACCAAATATCTGATGGCAAAACAAGTGAAAATGACGAGCATGCATGCGACAATTAATATGGATGGAAAACTCGAGCTGCTTATGCACCGAGTGAAACCCAAATACAAAACAGTGCTAGAACAATGGATAAGCTCCCTTGGTTAATTCTTGTATTTTTTTTGGATCTTTTTCCTTTCCTTCTTCGTTTCTTGAGACTTCCTTGTATAAGACGTTTGTTTGCTTCTATTTTTTTTTATATATATATATATATTGTGCCCCTCCTGTTACATAAAAAAAAATTACCTTCCCAGAAGAGGAGCGCAGCAACGTCACTGGTGCTTACTATGCTACCTGGTGAAATCCTTGAGCGTGTGCCGTGCCGGCGCTCACCAAGAGAAGACTGACTCAGAGTTGGTTTTTTTAGGTAACAGGAGGGGTGCACGCCCCCTACTGGTTATATATTAAATAAAAAGAGAACGAGTTTACAGGAAAAGAAAAAAGAAACTAGTTACAAGTAAGATTGTAGCCATTGAACTATTCCTGGAAAGTACTTTGGTTTGGCCCGATGGGTAAGACTCAAGTTGGTTACTAAAGAAACAAACCAGGGGCCAACGTAAACACTTGTGCTGGACCGGATCAGGTCAACAGTGTTTTAGATCAAAGCAAGTGCATACATTCCTGGGAGATCAGCTGCTCTCCAAATGTTGAAACTTGGTTGAAATCACAAAAAGCTTTATTTCAAGATCCAGAAGATCTGCACACATACGGTAGGAGCTGCAGCTTAGCTAGATGACAGAATGACTGTTGGTGCTTTCAGTAGGTCTGAGATTTGTTACTAAAGGAGTGAAGATTTGTTACTTTAGCAAGTTACATAAGATGCTTGTCTGTGTGCATGGTTTTGTTACGATCCATAAGGATTATGTATATGTTAAGATGCAGTGAAATACATCTACTTGGAATGATGGAAAAGGTCGAATGGAAGATTTCTTAGCATACCAACCTCTCAACAAAAGAAGACCAGAGCAGGTAGCGACTGCAGTGTGACACTTGTGCGCTGATGGCTGAGAAGAGTAAAGATCAAAACTCAGTTATAGTTGCCGAACAAAGTAGGAGAGAATGCATGAAAGAGATGTAACAAAGAACCACACACTACATTAGTTCGACCCGATCCCCAAACGCTGCAAGAGGCGGCACTGGTTGAGGTTGAGAGATTTTGGGTTGCGAATAATGCAGTGCTTGTGGATCTGAGGTGGATGGTGTTGCTTAGCTAGATGGCAGGGAGACCATTATTGCTTCTGGGCGTCGGGTACCCGGGTCTTGGTCTTCACGGTCATCTAGCTCTGAACGCACGGACAGAGCACGTTGCTTGTGTCCTTTTTACTGAGAAAGAATGGTCCGCGAAGGAAAACGAAGCCACGGCGAGACTTCATTGCAGAACAAGAATACACAGTACTGCCACACAAGGAAATAAAGACATCAGGGGCGAGATGTTTTGCAAGAATTTCACTGAAATTTGTCGCGGATGTCTAATTCCAGTAGGATGGGCTTACTTATGGGTTCCTCATTTATTTATTTGCACCTGAATAGTGCAGCTACTAACCCTTTTTCTGCCTGTGTCTTCTTCCTTTAAAACTCATTCGTTCTAATAATGAAGAAAAGAATGATGTACCATAACAACTCATCTGCACTTCAGAAAAGAAAACAAAAAATTAATATAGCCTATTTACATTTAAAATATGGTACGAAAACTCTCAGATCCGATGCGCAACAGAATCAAGAAAGTATAAAGGAAAAATTACTCTAGAACAGGATCATGGTGTTAGGTTGTTGCGTTAACCCTTGGGACATCAGACCTCACACCATTCTTGTAGCCGGTGGTGGTGTGCACACCTATCATTGGATGCCGGGGCGGATATGGGCCTAGGGCCACGGCTCTAGGCGTGGCCCAAAATACCTCTTATACCTCTTGTATTTTTCCATGGCCCAGCGAGATTTATGCTAAGTAGCTCTAGTTTCAGCCGGCCCTAAGTTCCGTCGGGGCCCACTGGCCCATCAAGACGAGCAGGAAGAGCACTCGCCCTTAGCCCTGCAGCTCACCCTGCTAATGGGTTCGGTTTTGATATGGTGTGTGTTTGGATGGATCAAAATGGGTTGCATTGGGTAATAAGGCGGGGTGGGGCGGGTTCTGTGTAAACACGGGTTGGGGTGGATTGGAGTGGGTTGAAATAGGTTTATAGAAATGATTGAAATTCGTTGGTGATGACTCGGTATGACTGACAGCTACTCTCTGCAAATTAGTGTGGCTAGACTACACGTAGGTCCCACGTCAAGAGTCGGACCTTAGAAATAAAATCTCACGTTCACACTATAAAATTTTATCAAAATTGATCGAAATTTGTTGGAGATGACTCGGTATGACTGGCAGCTACTCTTGCAAAGTGGTGCGGCCAGATCTACATGTGCTCCCCATGTTAAGAGCCGGACCTTGAAAATAAAATCTTGCGTTCACACTATAAAATTTTATCAAAATTGATTGAAATTTGTTGGAGATGACTCGGTATGACTGGCAGCTACTCTGTGCAAAGCGGTGTGGCTAGACTTACACGTGAGCCCAATATCAAATATCGGAGCCACTAAATTTATATATATAGTTAAATATGGGTTGGGGTGAGTTTAATTAGTACATCTAGCCATACTCATGGGTTTAAGCATCAAATGGGGTGGGTTGGGTTATTTAGTTGATGGTTTGGGTTGGAATGGGTTGACATTTGATTTTCACAAGCATTGGAGTGGGGTGAGTTTAGACCCATTAGCAGGGTGACCTGCAGCCTCGCGAGTCACGTCTGCTCCGCCGACCACAACTGTTCCCAATCCAAGAGCGGGCGAGCGACTGCTGGCGGCACCGGCGCCTAGCGAAGCCGCGGAGGGAGAGCCAGTGGCCCGCGGCTCTCGCGGCTGTAGTCTACGCCTTAAGGCCAGGGCCGCAGGCCCGCGGGCCCGCGGCGCTTGGAGGCCGGCGGCAGTCAAGCCACCGCGGCCGTCACGATGCCGCCGCCACCACCGAGCCCAGCGCGTAACCCCACGCGCTCGTACAGCAGCCGTCAGTGCACTATGGTGCGGTGCACCATGCGTCGGACGAGCTCTGGCCGCGGTTGAGTGAGCAGCAAGGCCACGACGCCGGCGCCTGCGCCGCGGATGGCACGCCCGGGGTACATTAGCGCAATTAGGACTAGGAGCGCCGCGAGCCGCTTCAGGCTTGGCTTCCGACGGCCGGCAGCTAGGCGTGGGCGCGCGGCGCCTGGAGCCGGATGCCATGCGGATGAACTCGGCACTAGTTAGGTATTTTCTTGTAGATTTTCAATTTTTATTGAGTTTATTATACAAATTTGGAATTGTAGATATAATTCAAATCATGCAATTTAGGTACTTGTAAACTAATGCTATTGTAAAACCGTATCTGCACTTCAGAAAAAGAACAAGAGTTAATATAGCCTTTACATTTGAAAAATGGTACGAAATTTTTCAGAACCAATGCGCAACAGAATCAAGAGAGTATAAGGGGAAAATTACTCCATGACAGGAACATCATGTTAGGTTATTAACCCTTGGGACACCAGACCTCACACCATTTTTGTAGCCGGTGGTGGTGTGGACACCTATCATTGGATGCCGCTATGGACAGAATTGAAACAGAAAGGGAAGGAAATATCATTGTATATGTAGTTGACTACGCATTGACTTTATGGGAATAACGGTCGAGCGAGGGTCCACTCCATTTTTTGATACGAGTACGAATTCTTTAGATTAGTCTGCGTCGTTCGATCTTTATAAAATGGAACAGTATAAATTCTTCTCTTTTTTCATCTACAAAAGTGATTTTTAGGAATATCTCATTTTTTTTCTCAGGGCGGCTCAAAAGGTAACCCGCTCCTACAAATGGAGCGGGATTACCGTAGCATCCAACCCGTCTATGGAAATATATTTTTAGGGATCGGTGATGATGTCACCCACCCTAGAAATGACACATTTTCAGGGACGGGTGACGCCATCACCCGTTCTTGAAAATGATATTTCTAGGGGCGGGTGACGCCATCACCCGGCCGTAGAAATGGTGATGGCGTCACCTTCCACAGAAATACATTTTTAGGGGTGGGTGATGACATGACCCGCCTCTAAAAATGGTCCCACGTAAACATTCATATGATCTCGGATGAAATCAAACTTTATATCAAAATTTTAGAGGTTGGAGATATAAAACTTCATGGTGATAAATTTTTCATTTAATAGTCTAAAAAATTATTATAAGTTCTCTAATTTTATTACTGAGGGATCCATACGTGGATTTAGAGGTGTGGACTGCTGGAATCCCAATGAAAGAAAATAAGGTTCTTTCTCTTCACCTTAGCAGCATGGGTCTTAAGGGTGGGTTCCCTGAGATTGTAGTAGCATGACTTCACTGGATCTCTCGAGCAACTGCCTCTCCGGCCCGATCCCGGCTGATATCTCGAAGCGGCTGCAATACATTACAAGCCTTGATCTGTCATATAATAGCTTCTCAGGGGAGATACCAGAGGCGCTAGCTAACTGTACTTATCTCAATGCTGTCAATTTACACCATAACAAATTGACTGGAACGCTCCCAGGTCAGCTTGCTGCCTGTTGGCGCTAAAATCGGCCGGATAGGAATCGGCCGATGGGTCTTCAGCGTCGGACACACGACCCGGGAGAATCTGCTTAGCTCCTGTTCGGGTTATCGCCCTGGTGCGGTTCGCGCGGCGTGCCAGTCAATCTGACCTGTTGATTGACAAGAAAATAGAGTATTAAATTCCAGGCGCGTCGATCGGCTGGATTTCCGATCTGTCCTGAGGAGCGCGTCGGCGGTAAATCGGCCGATTTGCTGTAGAGATGATCGGCTATGGGTCAGCCGATGATCGTATAGTAATTGTAAAGAGAACTGCTAGAGCGATCCAAACAATTACTATAGAAGCAACACTTGAAACAGATCTAATCGGCTGTATGGCGATGAATCGAAGGAGAATAATGACGAAGCCGATTACCCTGATCTCAAGCTGGATAACTGGTGATAATACTAGAATAACAGGTAAAACTTGCAATTCTAGTAAATATCGATAACTTGTGAATAAATCCAAACAAAATCACAGCGATGCGCCCGTAGTTAAAGCTCGGATATTACTCGATAAGCGGAACCTACCAATTGGCCGGAGATCAGGTTGATGCAGCCCTGCCAATCCGTACGAACTCGTAGAAGAAGAAAATATTGGCGAAGTCGCCGACTTGAAAAGTAAAGTACTGGTAAAAAGTAGAAGTGTTTTGTTGATTGATTTTTATTTTTTTTTGCAAAAGCCCTAGCGACTCCTATTTATACCCTGAAACTAGGACTTCTGGTCGATTACGACTTGTTACAACCTTATTTAAAACAGAAAAACTACTATATCTATAATAACTTTTTAAAAAGGAAACGGACTCCCGGAGAATCTTCCGCCGCCGTTTCCTAATCCAATCAGGATTCCCTTCAATTTCTCTTTGACCGACTGGGCGTGCCCTGTTGACCAGCTTTTGACCAGGATCTTCTGGAATAATCCTACCGTGTTGGCACAAGCTGCGCCATCAATCGGCCGATTTCCAATCGTTACCTCAATCGGCCGATTCCTTACTGTAGCTCTCAGATCTGCCGCATTGGCCAATCTTCTTCTCTTGACGCCGATTCAAGACGTGTCAAAATCTGGCGTCAACACATGCCCCCCAGTTTTGGAGTAAAACACAACTTTTCCTTCGAAACTCTTTTATTTAATCCACTCCTCCGAAACTTCCCAATTGTGACAGGAGTAAACCTCAGAGTCAATTGCGTTACCTACTCCTCTGCATCTGATCCTTGCTCTAGAATCAGCTCCACGACATGGAATCCGGTAACAGGACGAACATCATGTTGGCGTGTAGACTCAAACTTTGACCATCTCCCGTGGCAGCTTTACATTTACTGATGCCTTTACTCCAACGGCACACGTCTTGCCAACCCTTTGTCTCTTCTTTTCTATAAATACGCCTCTTCATACTATTTCCAAAAATGCTCATCTTGCTCGTCTTCCTTTCCTTCTGAATCCCGCCCCTCGCCGTCTTTGGTCAAGCATTAAAATGTCTTCTCGATCCTCCTCTTCCGTTAACCAGGTATCAATTTTCTCTCCATCCCTTCCTGAGATATCTTACTTTGTTCCAACATATTTGTCTATTCTTTCTTTCAGCCGAACCATCTTAACCCCGGTTTGGAAAGAGCGATTGAAATCATGCATTCAAACAAGCCATTGTCGCAAGCTGATATAGATCTGATAAAAGCTCATTCTGAAGAACTCAAAGACCATGTTCCTGTCAATGTCCGACCAATCTTCGATTATATGGATCTCGTCTGCTTTGAACAAATGCCAACCTCTGACGAGAGTTCTTCATCTTCACATCGACTTGCTGAAGCTAAGACTGAAGTCGCCATGAAAGATTTGGAAGAGGAGAAAGCCTGCCTGCTGAAAGAACTCTGCGACCAAGCTGAAGCTGGAGCCACTGCAAAGGACTTGAAAGATGAAAGGCTCACCCTCATGATAAGATTAGGTCGCGTCGAAAGAGAAATCCAACGCAGGCGTAACCAGTAGTGTTTTTATTCTAAGGGCGACTTACACCATGTCGGCCATGTAATCTGTGATTTCCATTCGATAATGAATCCCAATGTTTCCTTCACCAGATGTGTAACTAGAAAATCGACGAGAAATCGGCCACGTTACCTTGATATATCTTGCTGTAAGTTATGCATCTACCCAAATACTTGGATAGTACCTTTTCAGATATCGTCCATTTAGAGCTCTTGGGAATTCCTCCCCTTCTATTGTCTCCAGAATGTATGCATTTCCGGGAGCACATCGGCCGATTCTATACGGCCCTTCCCAAGTGGGTGACCACTTACCGAATTTGGGATCCTTAGATCCTATCGGCAGCACCAGCTTCCATACCAGATCTCCCTGAGAGAACTGTTTGACTTTGACCTTCTTGTCATACCATCTGGCCACCCTTTTCTTCTTCTCCTCTATGCTGATCAGAGCTCTTAACCGCAAACCCGCCGAATCGTCAAGTTCATCTTTCATGAGAAAGGAATAATCATCGGTCGTTAACTGATCCTGTAGCGATATGCGTCTTGACCCTGTTCTTACCTCCCATGGTAAGACCGCTTCATGGCCATAAACCAAATGATAAGGGGATATTTTAGTGGCCCCATGACAAGCCATCCTGTACGCCCATAAAAATTTAGCCAAAGACATATGCCATTTCTTGGGCTGCTCTTCTACCTTTCTCTTGATTAGCTTGATTATCCCCTTATCATTTTATGGCAGGAGATACCAGAGGCGCTAGCTAACTGTACTTATCTCAATGCTGTCAATTTAAACCATAACAAATTGACTGGAACGCTCCCAGGTCAGCTTGCTGCCCTTGGTCGCTTGACACAGTTTAATGTTGCCGACAATCAGTTGTCGGGGCAGATTCCTTCATCCTTGAGCAAATTTCCACCCTCCAATTTTGCAAATCAAGACCTTTGTGGGAGGCCTCTGAGCAATGATTGCACTGCCACTTCAAGCGGTCGTACGGGGGTAATTGTGGGTTCTGCTGTCGGTGGTGCAGTTATAACGTTAATAATTGTTGCTGTTATTTTGTTCATTCTCTTACGGAAAATGCCTGCCAAGAAGAAGGAAAAGGATGTAGAAGAAAATAAGTGGGCCAAGAGTATTAAGGGAGCAAAAGGAGTGAAGGTATGTTTTCATTCCATAATATGTGATAGTCTATAGTCTATCATCTGTATTCTTAAATAACAATTTAGTCGATAACAATGCTCATACACCTTAACGATAAAACTTTGTCCCTTGATTCTCCGGTGTATTTACGGTACACCGAAGTGATTGTGGACCGTTGATCTAATATCATATTACCTCCTAAGAGGTAATAGTTTTAATATTTATTTTATATATTTTAAATCAGAAAATAGAGAATTAGAACTAACTTGCATGCAAATTAGTTGAGATCTTTGATTTCTGTTTTCCACGTGATGTGCCAGCCATAGGAATTAGTTGATGAGATCTCAGATTTGTTTTTTAACGTGAACACAAGCAAACGTGAGTTGTGCGGTTACTTCAAAAAAAAATATGTTCGTGACAAACTTGACCAGAAAAATATTTTTAGAACCATATTATGGCAGGTACCTATAACTTTTGTAGCATGATAGGTGAACATATATATATATATATATCATGATAGGATTTGGTCTAACGTGACATATCCGTAACGAATGACTTGAAAAAAAAGGAGAGATGTACATAGCATTAGATCTAGGCGTTTATTTTCTATAGTGTGACAAATATACATGTGCACATGTTATTGCTATTTTTGTGTGAGAGGTGCTAAGTATTTTAACTCTGTATTGAAAATTTTTCTAAACTCCAACGAGATTAATATTGCTACAATTGTTTCCATACAGGTACATGCATGATTTAGCTAAACGGCCTGCATGCATGATTAGAAAACGAGATTTCGCGCAGTTACATGATTTTCGGATCTGCATGCATGCATGCAAGATAATTAAGCGCAGATACTTTTTTATTTTTAAGATGGATTTAATCCTTAAAAATTCAATGGCTCAGATTCATTTGACTTCTTACCTCCTGAGAGGTAAATGGAGTACCGTAGCATTGCCCTCATGAGTTTAGTTTCGGATTCCTATTAACATCTTTTGTCCAATTACCATATTGGGCTGTATGTAGGCTAATTAGTGAATATACCTTTGCAATCCAAATTAGAAGCTATATTGTTTTCTATGAGGAGTAGGGATGTCTAACAAATATTGGAAACTTAGAATTAGTTTCATGCTATTTTTCTCATTTCTCATCTTTACTGAAGTTGAGTGCTCCGGTTTGCTGTATTGTCACATTTGTTTTGGTCATTTAGGTATCGATGTTTGAGAAATCTGTTTCAAAGATGAAGTTGAATGATCTTATGAAAGCAACAGGCGATTTTACAAAGGAAAACATTATTGGAACTGGTCGATCAGGAACTATGTACAGAGCAACACTCCCAGATGGTTCATTCCTTGCTATCAAGAGGCTGCAGGATACTCAGAATTCAGAGTGCCAGTTCACATCTGAAATGTCAACACTGGGAAGTGTAAGGCAACGTAACTTAGTGCCTCTTCTGGGATACTACATTGCCAAAAATGCTCTCATTTTTGGCAAATACATGCCCAAGGCTTCTCTTTATGATCATTTGCAACAATAAAGTAGTGACAAAAAGGCATTACAATGGTCACTAAGGCTATAAATTGCCATTGGGACTGCTAGAGGATTGGCATGGCTTCATCACAGTTGCAATCCCCGCCTTCTTCATAGGAACATTAGTTCCAAATGCATATTGATCGATGATGACTCTGAGCCTAAGATTTCTGATTTTGGTTTGGCAAGGCTTATGAATCCCATTGATACCCACCTGAGCACATTTGTCAATGGTGAGTTTGGTGACTTGGGGTATGTAGCTCCTGAGTATTCACGCACCCTTGTGGCCACTCCAAAGGGGGATGTCTATAGCTTTGGAGTTGTCTTGCTTGAACTTGTTACTAGTGAAGAGCCCACACATGTGTCAAATGCCCCAGAGAACTTCAAAGGCAGTTTGGTGGATTGGATAACTTACCTTTCAAACAACTCTATACTTCACGATGCAGTTGACAAGTCCTTGATTGGGAAGGACAATGATGCTGAGCTGCTTCTGAAAGGAATCGGTGCTCGTAGACTAAGAGGGGGGATGAGGTGAATTAGGCAACTTTAAAACCTTAACCTACGGCTCAAACTAGTTTGCAGAAAAACATAAACTAGATCATGTTATCTAGATGTGCAACTACCACTACTACAGAACAAGGTTTTAGTAACACCAACTTGTGTTAAAAAACTCAATAAATGTGTTACTAGGTCTCCTAGTAACACATCTTGGTAGTGTTCCTATATGCGATGTTACTACATGTGTTCCTATAGCCTAATCTATTAGAACAAAATATATGTGTTCCTTTATATCCCAAAAAGTGTTACTACTCTGTAACACAATTAGTGATCTAGTGGAACACTTCTCAAGTGTTACATCGTTTATCTTTTGTAACATATTTTTTAGCTTTAGTAACACTTCCACATTGTGATAGAGAACATAGTTTGGAAAAAGAAACATATGGTTCGTAACACATCTTTTACCTATTGTAACACATTCAAAATTTTCAAAAAAAAATCATTATTACAAATTGCATATAGAAAATAATGTTGACACTATTTTCTTGGAGTAAACATGACATTTTGCACAATCACACAGACTATAATTTTCAATAATCACAAGAAGGTACATTGATTGTAGAATGGAAACAAACGTATATAGTATACATAAAAGTATACATGTTGAGAGCAAATGTACATTATAGTGAAGTGTACAAAGTCTGTATTATTGGAATGAAAAATTAAGTATAAGTATCCAAAAATTCTGAAATTCATTGTTTCTTGATCCATTCTCGAATGCATCCAAACATAAGAATTCAGTCATTGATCATTTCAACCTGCATTCAGAAATATAGCTTATAGCTTTAATATGAATCAATTCAAACTGCATAGAGAAATTAACCTAGTTGTAATATTATATATTAAAAAAATCAACTATATCATACGCAACTAGAATTCAAAGCAACTGATACCCCTTTAGCATGATCACCAGGTGATCAACTATATTATATATTATGAAATTTAAAACAATACTGAACTTAATACAACACCTCACCGACCATGTTGTTTTCATTGTTCATATAAGCAGAGTTCGTCAATCTCCATATGGCACCAGATAGAAAGTAGAATAGTGGTACTCATATTTATCATGTCATTTGAAGGAACGCCGACGAAATTCGAGGTAACGTTTTGCTTAGAGGCACCTGAACGATGTCCCTTTATGAGAGTAAGACTCTAAAGTTCAATCAAATCTGTTTTCAATGATACCCAGTACATTATATGTTCTCGTTTGATGCTCAGTACAACCAAAGGTCGTTACTTCTCCAACAACCACATATGACCCCCCCCCCCCCCCCCAAAAAAAAAAAAAATCAAATAAACCCTGCATTGAAAGGAATGACTGCAATAGCTTTTCTCAAACATGGTAATTGTATATTCATGTAGCAGGTAGCATGGAGAAAACCTTTTGATCTAACTATTTTAAGGGATACTTAAATTTTGGCTAAAAAGGTTTCTACAAAAACTGCAAAAACATTGAGAAAATACAACATGTATAACTGAAGCACATGTCTAAGATTTAACTGAATATAATAACTAGTTCGCATAATCCAGCCATCATGAGCAGATAGATAATCCACCCTTCTAAAATGGGAGAAAAGAGGGACAGGTAGTACCTCAGCGTAGGGGCATTTATATTCTAGTAACGGAAGATGACGTCTGGTATGAGCTGATCCGTGGCATACAGCTAGTTATATGATAGAAAGACCATGATCAGAAGCGAAAATGATAATACAACTGAACCAAGATGCTACAATGGACGGTACAACTGAAAATGCAAATATTAATTTCTGAAAGCTGGTCATCTTAATAATTTCTGAAAGTTGGTGGAGAATAATCACAAGAGCTCATATTACTCGAAAGTAGGAGCACAACCATTGATGATTATATTACATCCGCCAAACAAGGAGGAACGTAGCTCATCTAAGCAGCCTAAGAACATCTCCAGCAGTCTTCCACTAATCACTTCCCAATAACTAGTATTGGGAGATATCCCAATAACTAGTATTGGGAAGTAAATTCAGGACTATTGGCGGAGTTACTTTTGCAGTCTCCCAATAAATATTTTCCAAATAATACATATTCTTCTATTTTCTCCATGCACATGTACATAAACACAATGAATACAATAAATTGTTCTATCTCATTGAGTATAGAGAGAGCTCCGTGAAGCAAAACATTTACCCTCCTTTTCATCAAGAACACAGGAACATACAAACAGTTTGGACCACAAGCTAACTATAATTTCTAATTTTTCACATGTCCTTGTATGCAAACACATGCCATAAACAATTCTAGTAAATGATGACACAATGGCTGGACGTGCAGAGGTCAGAAATAGCAGTTTTGGTGTACATTATACCTTGGGGGCATTTCATCAAACACGTTGAGCCCGTCATCTGTGTCGACCTCGCCAGAGCTTTCGAAGGCCATGCTGGACGGGGGCAGGACAGTAGGAGGGAGAGGAGGTGCTGTAGCCGCCGTGGAGGCTGTTCTGCTCTCCTGCGAAGTCGCCAGAGGGCCCATCCGTGTCGGCCCTGTGCACCTCGCCGGAGGTGCCACCGAGATCGGTCTAGGCGACGTCCCCGCGACGAGCAAACCCCAGGCGCTGGCGCTGCTGCCTCGCCCGCGAGGATGCTGGAGGCGCCACTGCCGCGGGCTCGCAAGCAGGTGCTTGCGGAGCCGCGGGCAAGGCTGCAGCCAGGCGGCCGTCCATCAGTCCGCTGGTTGGGATGGCACTCTGGACCATCGGGGAGCGGGCGGGCGGTGGGCAACCAGAGGGGAAGGAGTAGCAGGTGTAAAGTGCCTCACCGGTAGACCAATCACGCGGGATTGGTGGTGGTGGGTGGTGGCGGCGGCGGCGGCGGCAGCGTTGCAGAGCAGTGCACGGGAGGAGAAAGAGACGCGGCCGCTCATTTGATCCTGCGATCGCTGCATGTTTGAAGCGCGGCGATATGATGCGGATCGAGAGGGACGGTTACCAAAATTGGGATTATGAGGACGCATGGGAAAAGAGAGCTGTTGCAGCAATTTGATAAGCTTTTACTCAATTTTAAATTTCTTTTAGTTTCATCATAGTGTTATTGTATTTACTCAATTAAAAAAAATGATATGTGCTGATAAGATTAAGACGTGTGTCTTAGCGCTATTGAATGAAAGTTAAATGCTTTCAGGCCGATCAGAACAACTTCGATCATAATTGTTAGTGTCAAATTTAAATAAAATATTTCAAATATAAGTATGCAGGTGAATGGTCCCACCAATAATAAATATTACCTTTATTCAGAAAATAACAAATATGACAAGTTTGAGTGATGTAAACAATCATAGCTAGATATCATTCAACTCATACTTCTCCCAAGTTTTATTTTGGAAATTTAAGTAGTAAACCCACTCATCAATAACTTTTCTGAAGAAACAAAATTAAAATGCTGCAAAGGACTAGTGGCTAGGTGTTTTACAAGTAGGACTATTGACCCACCAATACCCTCAATAATAATTTAGATAACCTTTGGAAACATCAATTTAATAATGACCTATTTTTAAAATACAACAATTTGGTAAGGCTTTCCAAATTTTAGTAATAAAGGCACTAATATATCGTTGATATATTTAACTCTCACAACTCATCAAATAGTTAAGTGTCTATTTTTACTGTGTTGCTTAAATCACTATTCATCCGGGCCCCTGAAATTGGAGCCTAGCACAGATAAGTCATGCATGCTGGATAACTTTTCATAAAGACTATTCTTGTTTGGAAATTTATATCTATCCATAGAGACTCGAATAGAGACACACTTTATGTGGAAATCATTGGGTTCCACAAGACCTACAACTTTTTAATTGAAAAGCTTTCAATTTGATGTGGTTTTGACATTTAAATAGTTGATCAAAATTTAAGATAATAGAAGTCAAAATGAATAAAAGTCCATATTGGAGCAATAATGATATATAGCTGGGATGGTAAGAACGGATCATGTGAGGAGAGAGAGGTTGTAGGTTCAAATCGTAGAAGAAACATGTGTTTTATTTTTTATTTTGCTAGTTTTTGCTATTTTAAACATGTGTTTTATTTTATTTTGCCAATTTTTGCTATTTTCGGATAACAGACACTATAAGCATTGGTCGCATTGATCAAGGTTTGTAGTAACTAGTCTTTATTATTAAGAAAAAATGTTTTCATATGTGTTTACCCTTTTGATATTAGCTAGAAAACCACATTTTTTCATATGTGTTTAACCTTTTGATATTAGCTAGAAAGCCGGACGTAAGATATGAATGTTTTCTTGTAACACTATAGATGTATCATTATTTTGTGTTACTATATAAAAAATGTGTCTATAATGCATTTTACATCTTTCAGTTATGTATTACAATACACTACTATCTTTGTAAGACTTTTAGGTGTAACATTATATTTATGTTACTATAATCTTGGTCTGTAACACAACTTTAAAAACCAAACCCTACGTGTTACTTGCTATTCTTTGCATGTTTTCTTTGTGTTGCATTTTTAACCTATAAACCCTACAAATATTCATCTCACAAACTTGTTAGTTCTATTGATTATGTTGTCACACAATCACCAAAATCACAATCATGGCCTAATGGGGCCATGTTCCTTACATCTTCAATGCATGAAGGTTGCATGCTCTTGTGTGCTTTCTTCTCCGAAGGAAAGACCTACAATGTTTGAAATTTACCAGCTTCTGAGAGCTGTTGGAGAGAAATATCATTTCAGTGCAGCTGATGATGAATTGACAATGCAACCTCAAACTACTGATCCTGAATATGAGCTTATTGTGGCAAACTAGTTGAACAAGCAAGTGCTTGTGGGATACCAAAGATTGCAGGAGTTGTTGTAACTTGAATAATTAGGTCAGTCTGAAAGCATCGCTCTGTATCTTTTCAGCTTCCTGCACTCCTGACCAACCATTAGCAAGCTCTAGGATATACCATTTGGTTGGAACATTTGTACCAATTTGTGCTGTTCATGTTCTGTATATCCTTTGCCTTGTATCTTCAGGACTGGTATGTCTTGGTTGTAAGATTGATTAGCTGTATCATTGTCCAAATTTTAGTTGTAGCGATAACTTTAGTAATATGAAACAATGTTGATCGATCATTTGACTGTAATTTTGTGGCCTTTCATGTAGCATTTTTATTTACGCTTTCATATTCCTTTCTAGTTTCAAATGTTCCAAACCAATTACGATTGATTGTGGTGTTGTGAGAGTTTCAGTTTCCAGTTTGATGTTAGTTCTGCATTTGATGAAGCTTGAGACATACTGGTGGCAATGGTAAAATTATCTTATATACTTTTTTTTAGGTGTACGCTCCCCTACATTCAGGGGGCGTTTGGTTTCCTGCTCATCTCAGCCTGGCTCGTATATGGGAGCCGGGCCCCTGTTGGCCAGGCTACACAGATGCAACATCAATTTGTTTGGTTGCATGTGTCCATCGAGTCAAGTCACATATAGAGACTGTTTGGTTGCTCGCACGAGGATATGTCGCAGGCCATAAAAAAATCAAAAATAAATATCATGATGATATTTATTTTGTGCAAGTGTAATTTAATACCTCTAAATTTACCACATCAGCTTTACAAAACACTAATATTATTTAGTATATATTAATTATACACTAATAGCATCATTAACCGGAAACCAACCCGCATGCAGCGAGCCAGGCTCGCGGAAACGGAAACGAAACTTGTTTCCCGGGAGCCAGGCCGAGCGGGCTGATTTGCATGCGGCCGGCCAGGCCCAGATCGTCATGCGGGCGACCAATCAGGCCGAGGCTGCATCCCGCCAGCCTGGCCAGCCTTCATACATCCAACCAAACGCCCCCTTACAACATTCTTTGTGGTGCAATACAATCTCTGATTTCTTTTATGTGAGCTACCGTGGTCAACTTAGAAAAACCCATGCCACTTCTGAACCATGCTTATCCTCGCATCCTATCCTGTAGATAGAGATGTGCATTTGAAAATACACGATTTCAAATCCAATATACCCTTCATAAGTTCTGTCACAAACAATTACCTTTGAAAAATATAAGTGAGCATATATCATGCCATTGCTGCTCATCTTTCCCAGAATATGCATGAACCTATCACGCCTAGTTTATTCAGGAAGTCCAAGTCCGAGCCGGAAACAGAGCATCACTCTCAACTGCTCAAGCTTGACATAATCATAATATTCAAGTACATAGTACACGCATTACACGGAATTTCGAATTACCAAAATAAAATCATCAGCCGAAGCTCATGCAACATGAACTTGTTTCTTTCCTCAAATAATAAGAATGTAGCTGGCATCAATAACCCAAGGCAGAGAGGTTAGACCATATCAAGGAGCTCAGACTTGAACGTCCTCCGACCCAAACGAAACCTCTGTTAGGTTGGTTAATCGGGTCGGTAGGTACGGATGGGCTCGGGTTGGTACTCTGGGTCTGGATCTAGAAAGAACACAGAGACGTGTGCGTGCATATGCGTGTGTACGAGATCAAAAGAACAGAGAGAGATTAGGTTAGTACCTTGCTCTGAAGAAGACGATGCCATCATCGTCGATGATGGTGTTCTGCGCTAGGGCAGCGACGCGTAGTGCAGCGGCTCGGTGCAGGTCCGCTCTAGGGCGGCGGTGGCCGGAGCAGTGTAGATCGTCCGGTGGTGCTTCTCGCCGCCGCAGCGCCACCCCTCGAGATCGGGTTAGGGTTTAGGTGTTGGTGGGGAGTCAGGGGCACGGCGAACCTTGGCGTGCGTGCCCCCCGGCCCCCACCTCTGTATTTATGTGGCGCTGGCGACGGGGGCCCACCAACGAGAGTTGGGTTGGGCGCCCCCGATCAGGGCGCGGACCAAGGCTAAGGCCTTTGGGCCTTAGGTTAGAGATCAGTCCAATAATCTCCCCCTTGATCTCACATTATCTTTCTCTTTCACTTTTCTATTTTCCTTATCTCATCACAGATTTATGTATAGGGCATATCTCTTCGTCACGGGCAACTGCCGATAGAATCAATAGCCACAATACGCGCCTCTCTTCAGAAATAGATTCTATATTCTATTTGGACCTCTATTATCCAGAGATCTTAGGCTATACCTCATTCCCATGCCGGCTACGTGTTCCATGAACACGCTGGGTGGTAGGCCTTTCGTTAGCGGATCCGCAAGCATATCTTTTGTTCTTATATGCTCGAGACTTATGGTGTGATCCTGGATTCTATCTTTTATCGAATAAAATCTTATCTGTATCGACTTTGTAGCCGTGCTCTTCTTGTTATTATGAGCATAAAACACTGCTGGCTGGTTATGGCAGTACATCTTTAGTGGTCTTTCTATACTGTCCACCACTCTTAAGCCAGGTATAAATTTCTTTAACCATTCTACCTGCTCGGAGGCCTCGTAGCATGCTATAAACTCAGCATACATCGTCGATGTTGCTGTGACCGATTGTTTAGAGCTTTTCCATGAAATAGCTCCCCCTGCGAGAGTGAAGATGTAACCCGTCGTGGATTTTCTATCATCTTCATCTCCCACAAAGTCTGAATCTGCGTATCCTTTAATCTCTAAAGAATCACTTCTTCTGTATGTTAGCATGAGACCTTTTGTGCCTTTCACATATCGCAAGGCTTTCTTTACTAGTTTCCAGTGTTCTAGACCTGGATCTTTCTGAAATCTGCCAAGCACATTAGTGACAAAAGCTAAGTCAGGGCGTGTGCACACTTGAGCATACTGTAAACTTCTGACTGCCGAGGCATACGGAACAGTTTTCATCTGTTCTTTCTCATACTTATTTCTGGGACTTTGAAAGTCTCCATATCTGTCACCCTTGACTATCGGAGCAGGAGTAGGTTTACTCGCATGCATACTGTAGTTCTCTAGAATCTTTTGTAGGTATGTCTCTTGTGACAGACCTAGCACCCCATTCCTTCTATCTCGGTGAATCTCAATCCCTAGCACAAAAGAGGCTTCACCAAGATCTTTCATGTCAAAATTCGATGACAAGAATTCTTTTGTTTCTAATAGTAGACTGACATCACTACTCGCTAGTAGAATGTCATCCACATACAGTATCAGGAAAATGTATTTCCCTTTCTTGAATTTTGCAAAAATGCAATTATCTTCAACATTCTCTGTAAACCCAAACTTCTTTATAGTCTCGTTAAACTTCAAGTACCACTGTCTTGAAGCTTGCTTTAATCCATAAATGGATTTCTTTAAATGACATCCCATATTTTCTTTTCCTTTTACGACAAAACCTTTAGGTTGTGCCATGTAAAATTTTTCTTCGAGATCCCCATTTAGGAATGCCGTCTTTACATCCATTTGGTGCAATTCCATATCGAAATGTGCAACCAAGGCTATAATTATTCTGAAAGAATCTTTACATGAGACCGGGGAAAAAGTCTCATTATAATCTATTCCTTCCTTCTGTGTGAATCCTTTTGCCACAAGACGAGCCTTGTATCTCTCTATATTCTCTTTGGAGTCACATTTAGTCTTGTAGACCCATTTACAGCCTACTGTTTTGGCTCCTTCAGGAATTTCTTCCAAGTCCCAAACTCGGTTGGTCCTCATCGATTTCATTTCATCTTCCATGGCCTCAAACCATTTAGATGAATGTCTGCTTCTCATGGCTTCTTCGAATGAGATGGGATCATCTTCCATTCAAAACTCTTCTGTGTTATACACTTAATAATCAGCGGGAATAGCTGATCCTCTTTCTCTTTGAGATCTCCTAGGAGCCTCTTCTATTCGAATGTTATCTCCTGGAACCTGTGACGGCTCCCCCTGATCTGTGGAAACGTTATTATCTATAGGATCCTGAAGGACAGGTTCCACATTTTCATTCTGCGTCGCCACAGAAGGGTTCAATCCGGGAACTGGCATCGCAGTATCAGTCAGTGAGAAAAACGGTTCCTGAATCATTGGAGTGGGTGCGTATACCCGCTTCTCCTCAAGAACAATCTTTCGAACTGTTGTGTTTCCCCGAATCATCTCTTCTTCTACGAAGGCAGCATGTCTCGTTTCTACAAACTTTGTAAATCTGTCTGGACAGTAGAAACGATATCCTTTTGATCTATCTGGATAACCAATAAAATGACAACTCACTGTCTTGGAATCCAATTTCCCAATGTTCGGGTTGAATATCTTTGCCTCAGCAGGACTCCCCCATACCCGTAGGTGATTTAATGAGGGTATATTTCCTGTCCACAGTTCATACGGTGTTTTTGGCACCGCTTTACTGGGCACTCTGTTGAGAATATAGACAGCGGTTTTCAACGCCTCCATCCATAAACTCACTGGCAGTGTGGAATAGCCGATCATGCTTCGTACCATGTCCATCAAGGTACGATTCCGTCTTTCAGCCACTCCATTCTGCTGAGGATCGCCCGGCATAGAGTACTGGGCTACTATTCCTTGTTCTGTTAGGAACCTCGCAAAAGGTCCTGGAACCTGTCCGTATGGGGTATGCCGACCGTAGTATTCCCCTCCACGGTCGGAACGGACAACTTTAATCTTTAAATTGTGCTGATTTTCAACTTCAGCCTTGAATTCTTTAAATTTATCTAATGCCTCTGATTTCTCTTTTATTGGATAGATATATCCATAACGGGAATAGTCGTCTGTGAACGTTATGAAAGAGTCATAACCGTCTATGCTTTTAACTGAGAACGGTCTGCAGATATCTGTGTGAATTAATTCTAAAATACCTGCGCTGTGCTCAACCGTTTTCTTTGTTATCTTTACATATTTACCTTTAATGCAGTCAATGCATTTGTCTGAGTCTGGGAACTCAAGAGGAGGTAGAATTTCATTCTTAACCAGCCTTTCTATTCTCCCTCTCGAAATATGGCCTAAACGACAGTGCCATAATTTCGACGACGTGTCTTGAGTTCTCTTTCGTTTTCTGTTGTTATCTGTGGTTTGAGACACAATCGCATTCACATCACATACGGAATTCTTATTTTCACGTAGCGATAATAAATAAAGATCGTTTCTTCTAAAAGCAATCGAAGCAACTGTATCATCAAATTCTATTACACACATGCCGTCTCCAAAACGACATGCAAATCCATCGTCATCAAGACGAGATACACTAATCAAGTTTCTCTGAATTACGGGAACATAAAATACATCTTTAAGCAATAAATTAAAGCCTGTGTCGAGCTCTAAGAGGAGGTCTCCAACCGCCTCAACATCTGCTTCGACTCCATTTGCGACTTTAATTCTGTTTTCTCCTCTTCCCGTAGTTCTCGTTGAACGGAATCCCTGTAAGGAGTTTGCAACATGAATAGTTGCTCCTGAATCAATCCACCAAGTAGATTTCGAATAATCTGTATACAAGGATTCATTTATAAATGAGATAATGTTCTCACCTCTTTTCTCCATGATCATCTTTAGATAGTCGGGACAGTTTGACTTGTAGTGTCCCTTCTGTTTGCAGTGGAGGCACTGGTCCTTGTCCACTAGTGGTTGCCCAAACTTGGGCCTGTGCTGTGGCTGTGGCTGAGCCAACTGGGGTCCCTTTCCCTTGGATGAAGAGGGAATATCTTTATTATATCTCTTTTTGTTCACATAGTTTATGGATCCACCATGTGCACTCTTTATCCTCTCTTCTTCTTGCACACACATCGCTATGGTCTTTTCAATATCCCATTTTTCAGGGTTCATGTTATAATTGACAACAAAATTGTCAAACTCTTTTGGCAACGAGGCAAAAACCAAATGAACTATGTGTTCTAATCTGAACTCCATATCCATTGGCTTAAGCTTGTTGTTGATGTTCACCAAGCGATGGATGTGCTCTCTTATCCCACCTCCCAAATACCTCTCTGTCACCAGTTGTTTGATCAACTGGGTAGCATAAGTCTTTGAGGAGCCAGTATACTGACTCCTTATCTTGTTGAGGTACTCAACAACAGTGGGTAGATCTGTGATTGCCCCCAGAATGGCGGGCTCTATGGTATTCTTGACTACTGCCAAACATTTCTTGTTGGCAGGTAGCCACCTGGCATGATCAGCGTCATACCTCTGTTTGCTCGCCCTGTAGGCGAGCTCTGTTTGCTTCCAAGAAGCATCTGTAACATCCTCCCCCCTGACCGGTCTCTTAGGTTCAACTGGAACCGGTGCAGTGAGGACCCAATCTAGCTCAGCCATGGTAAAGAAGAGATCCAACTTCTTGTACCATTCATTGTAGTTATCGCCTTTCAGAATCGGAATATCCTTGATGGAAACCATCATAGGAAAACAAGCTGAAAACAGGTTAGCTCAAGTGAGAACAATATCTATAAATTAATACAAAGACATAGAAATCATAATGTTGTCATAATCAACTTTGGTCAGAAAATAACAACATTACAATTTAATCTGAAAAAATATTCTGTAAAATTATAATATTGTTATCATCAACTTTGGTCAGAAAATAACAATACTACAATTTAATCTGAAATTATCTGTGACTCAAAATTTAAATTATCCCTTTGGTTCAAATTTAAATTCAAGTCAAAAACAATTTTATCTATGCAGCGGAAACATGAATAAAATTATTCTATTTTGAAGCAATATCTGTAAAATTCTGTATTTGTATTCTCTAAACATTTATCCCTTTGGTTCAAAATGAAAAGAGATCAAATTCTGTGCAAAAATATTCAAATTTGTGCAAAAATATTCAAATTTGCCTCAAAACAGAATTAAAATTGTCAAAAGGTACTATTCATCTGTTTAAACGGGCCGGAAAACTGTTACTGTGCAGCCCGTTACTGTTCAGCCCGTTACTGTGCAGCCTGTTACTGTGCAGCCCAAAACCACGTTCGCGGCCCGGCCCACTTCACGAAAACGGCCTGTTACTGTGCGGCCCGCGGCTAACGGGCTGCAACCTGGGCCTGGGCCGCGAAAGCGGCCCATCCGCGCGCGCGCCGGCCGCCGCCCCCCGCGTTGATCTCAGCCGTCCATCCCGATCGGACGGCTGAGCGCGCGTCTTGGGAGGTATAAAAGCCTCGCGGCCGGGCGACAATCACGGAAACCCTAGGTCATTTCTCTCGCTCTCTCTCGCCCGCGGCTCTGGCTCTCTCTCTGTCGCTCTCTCTTCTCCTTCCTCTGCTTCTGGCCGCCGCCTCCGCCGCCGGCTAAACTCCGGCGCGGCGGATGACATGGCCGCCGACGTACTGCTGGCGGCCAGATCTACTACATCTCCTTCCCTTCTCCCTCTATCTCTCTAGTTACCTCTCCCTCTCCCTCTTGTCTCTGTTCCGGTCAGGGGTGCGTCGCCGCGTTCGTCCTTGACGCCGGCGGCCGCCACCATGGCCGGATCTATCACTCCAGTACCCAAAACTCTATCTGATTTTGCTCGGTGTGCATCCACACGAAGCCAGTACAACTGTGCCCTATGGGCCTCCTCGCCGGAGTCGCGTGCGTCTCGCGCGCGGCTCCGTCGAGGGGATCTCTGGGGTACGGGAAAAGAGGGAGAAGGCGGAGGGAAGAGAAGAAGAAGAGACGAACAGCAAGAAGGAGAAGAGGAACAAGGGCCAGGTACGCCGGGTTACCCAGATCTAGGGTTAGGGTTTGGGTTTCATCGAGCTCTGTTTGGATTTCTAGTTCGATTTGCATCTATTCGCTCGATCCCTCCCCCTTTTTCTTTTCATAACCAAGCCTAAAAACATCTGATACCATTGTTAGGTTGGTTAATCGGGTCGGTAGGTACGGATGGGCTCGGGTTGGTACTCTGGGTCTGGATCTAGAAAGAACACAGAGACGTGTGCGTGCATATGCGTGTGTACGAGATCAAAAGAACAGAGAGAGATTAGGTTAGTACCTTGCTCTGAAGAAGACGATGCCATCATCGTCGATGATGGTGTTCTGCGCTAGGGCAGCGACGCGTAGTGCAGCGGCTCGGTGCAGGTCCGCTCTAGGGCGGCGGTGGCCGGAGCAGTGTAGATCGTCCGGTGGTGCTTCCCGCCGCCGCAGCGCCACCCCTCGAGATCGGGTTAGGGTTTAGGTGTTGGTGGGGAGTCAGGGGCACGGCGAACCTTGGCGTGCGTGCCCCCCGGCCCCCACCTCTGTATTTATGTGGCGCTGGCGACGGGGGCCCACCAACGAGAGTTGGGTTGGGCGCCCCCGATCAGGGCGCGGACCAAGGCTAAGGCCTTTGGGCCTTAGGTTAGAGATCAGTCCAATAACCTCAGCTTCAAGATGGGCCATTCACCTAGCAGCTTAGTAATAATGGGCAATAAACCCGTCAGTATGCAAACCGCAACAGCCAACCATAGGAGACGAGGAGCCAGAACTGTGTATAAACCAGTTGTGAATGCTACGGTGGTCGCCATGTATGCAAACCACATAAGCTTCTTTGTAAAGGACCTGTAGTAAAGCAAGAACTCAAGATCCTCCCACCTTGCTATGACGCATACGAAGGCAACAACAAGTGAGGAGCACATTGCTAAGGTGTCAGAGATCAAGAATGCCTGAAATGCAAACTTCCTTGCCATGATGGGAAGCCCCTCGTTTCCAGCATCAGTGCTGTATCCTCCAGGTAAAGTGAATGCAACAGCAAAAGTAATTGTTGCGATGAGGATTGCAACTAGGGAGGTGTTGCCTGTGTATGTTTGAGTTAGTGAGTTGATATCTTTCTTGGATAAGTTTGTCACTTCATCCTTGGCTTGCTTGTGTAGATTATAAATCGAAGCTTCATTTTGAGGATCAGCTTTGAACATAAGCATTGACACTTCGTTCTGCATAAATTCGAATAAATATGAACGGAATGAAAATCTACATCACAGCCAGGTTGGTGCAACTGTCTATTTCAGTAGTGTTCCCATCCAATTACAATGCTACTCTAGAACTTAAGAAAAATAAGCAAACAAAAAAAAACATGACCTGCGGGGGTACGACGGCCCCCTGAGTATTGACTAAGTAGAAGATCTTCTCATGTAGGCTAAGAAAACCCCCGAACTCCTGCCCACCCTTACACAGGGGTGTTGTTACCCGTACCGTAACCCGTGTGAGAGTGGGCTGGAGCGGGCCAGAACCTGTTTTTCATGTGCTTTGGCGTGTAGGTAGGCGGGATTATTTTTTAACCCCAGCCTGAAATTCGCTCGCATCGGGAGTCGAACTCAGGATGTGAGGAGTGCTACTGAGGTCACCTAACCAATCCAGCTAGGCACCCGTTCGCAAGAAAATAAGCAAACAAGCAATGTTATGGAATTATGGCTGACTTCTTCCAAGCCACCTAGAACCACAAATGCACTTCCTTAATATGGAACTGCTTCAGTTCAGAGTTAGAATTATTCTAGTGAACGACCTCCAAATTTTGGGTAGTCAGAAAATCATACTTATAAGTATAACCACATTAGACTATGTATGTAATAATCATTTTCGTAATCTGAAGTGTCCTAGGAAACTAAAAAGTTTATTGTCACCGTTGATTTCAAATAGTTTTAAAATCATGCTGTTCTTTTCTACAGAATTATTTTATCGTAGTGCTTGTTTGTGTAAGCTAACAACGTACTGAGAAAAATACGTACCCAATTTAAAGTCTTGGCATTGGCGTTGGAACCAGATAATTTCCAGGTAGCTGGGCCAGCTGAGTTGTCAATAACTGTAACATCTATGTCTTGGTGAAGCAGTAAAGCAGCCACCATTTTGGGATTGCACTTCCCGATTGCCAAATGTAGAGCAGTTTCTCCGTCTGAATCTTGCATGTTAACGAGTTTACGCAGTTGTGGCAGTCCCAGGACAAATTCTACGAACTCGGTCTTTTCACTCCATACAGCTTGGTGCAGACATGTCCAGCCATCCCTTGTGCTGTAGGGAGCATCTGGGCAATGTTTAAGAAGCTCTCGAGCAACCTCAGCATGGCCTCGGAATGCAGCACTAGTAAGGAGAGGGCTACCGTTATCCGAGGTGACTACATACCCCAAAGACCGGTCATGTTCCAACAACACTCTTAGCACGTCAATCTTGTTCCAATGGACAGCCAGATGCATTGGAGTGTCGTGTCCACACTCTTCTTCTTCTCTGGCCAGCAATGGACGTGTCTCCACGATCTTTTTAGCGATAGCTGCAGATCAAGGCAGTAAAGAGTAAAGACGATGGTCAACCGCCATGGAATGATGAAAATTGTGTAGCGTAATTAGTTAATGATGGGGTGGTTAAATACACATTGCTGCCTTAATTTTTATATAGTAGCCTATCAACCCGTGCTCCCACATGGGCTAGTTGGAATTAATATAAAAGTAAAATTTATAGCTAATAATTATAATTATCTATCTCGTACCCTCTTTCATCTATTAAATATTCTATCATAATACTTTAAAAGATACATATTTATCATTATATGGTTGCGATAGATGTATTTAGTAATAATTTGTTTTTACTTTGCATCACACCTCCATATGTGTTTAGTAAGTATTTAACTGAACTCTTTGGTTGAACTATGTGAACAACATGAAAATTAGTATTTTTATCTCTTTTCCCATACATGAATAGTGATGTTGGATATTTGTGATCTTGGCTAACAACCGAAACCAACATGATTACGTTTCTTCCACCGTTAGAGATAAAAACATGATCAAGGAAGTTAATGGGCTGTAATCGGTGGGCCCATTAGTAGTTTCTAAACTAAGGGCTTTGAAAACTAAGGGGGTAGTTGACTCATTTTCACATTCAAAACCCTAAACATAATTAGCCACCCTAAATCCGGTTACTAACGGCGCTGGAGGGGAGCAGAAGTCTTTGACCTGCTGTTCATCTACATCTATAGCAGGTTCTTCATCAACCAAGGGGCTGTAATCCTCAAATCTGGTGAAGATTCAAGTGTTGTTTCATCTACATCAACAAATCTACAAGAACAGAGGCATCTATGGCAACTTCAAGCTCTGGCCAGTCCTAAACTTTATGATTTTCGCATTAAATTAATGATTAGTGATCATGATTAGGCTAAGTTTAAGATCCTATTTATGGTTAATTTAAACTAACTGCTGACACGCATTATGAATAGTATTTTTATATAAACAATAACATAAATAATATATTAATAATGATAGAAATAGTAATGAGTAAAGGGTAAAGACGACGATCAACCACCATGGAATGATAGATGCATGTAAATTGTGTACCATAATTAGTTAATGATGGGGTGGTAAAATACACGTAGCTGCCTTAATTAGATTTCAGTTTGCCCGGCCGATAAACACCTGAATTACCATTTCTCACGGCAGCATGCAGAGCATTCCTGCCACAGGCTCCCCCATGAACAGAGTCAGGAACCTCCAACAGTTTCTCCAAGACATCTGCATAACTTCTCATCACTGCCATGAACATTGGTGAGTCCCTTTTCCGATTCATCGCTTTCGACAAGGCAGGCTCTGCTGCTATCAGCTCCAGCGCGAGCTCCCTGTGGCCGCTTCGGATGGCGTGGTGCAGCGCGTTGTACCCGCGCTCATCCTGCTTCAAGATTGCCTCTCTCAGCTGGAGATCACGGCAGCGCCTGAGAAGGAACGAAGCTAAGCTGGTGTGGCCACTTGCCACGGCGGTGAGGAGCGGCGTCTCCCCGTCTGCGTTGACAGCGGAGAGGAGAGACCGGTTCAGGGCCAGCGTATCCATGCAGAACCCCTGGTGGCCATGGGTGGAGGAGATGTGGAGGCAGGTGTTCCCCTGCGGGGTTGTTCCAAGCAGCACGGTCGGGTCATGCAGGGCAAGTGTTTCATTGTCACCGCGTCACCGGTCATGGCAGCATCAAGGAGACGCCCGTCCATTTGTACTGGCGAACTGGTCGTGGTTGATGTACCGTGACCAGCAATCTGTCACAATGCAAAACGATGGCCTTAAGAAAAACGGTTTTCGAACAAATAGCCTAAATGTTTCACCTAGAATTGTTAGTACTTCTTCCGAATTGTTCAATCCAGGAAATAGTTTTGGTCATATCGCGTACCGATTCAACGTGATTGAGCTGCGAAAGCCGGTGATCCCCCTCTGGAGCTACTGAAGAAAGCAGCTCGATCGGATCATGTGAAGCAACTTCCGGCATTGATCTGCAGAACACCCCTCGTCGGCGTGGGTGCTGGCGAAGTGGAGGCTGGTGTTAGTGTTACCCTGTGGAGTGCTTCCAGCATGTAGCACTGCTTGATCGTGAGAAGCCCGGGTGCTTCATTAATCTGGCAACACCAGCATGTAGACTGACGACTGAAGTTGCAGCGGAAACCTAGACACTAGCTGGATCGGTGAAACAGGGCATACCTGGTAGAGAAGCAGAGAGCAGCTGGCGTAGGCAGAAGCAGCTAGCCTTCCAATGTAGTACAATGCTTCGTCCTGTATCCTTGGACGTGATGCGATCCCCCTTCAACTGCAGGGATGGCAGCGGGCCGGGTAAGGACCGGGTAAGGTATTTACCCGCCCGATATTATATCCAAGCTTTCCGGTCTTATTACCTGTACCAGCAAAACATGTCCGGTAAAAATCAATAAATCAATACCCGTACCGGTCGGGTACTCTACAAAACTTGATATTGGCAGGACAATCATATCAACATGTTCATAAAAAGAGCAGAGCATGAATTTGGAACTCATACTGCCATCTAAGCAACAATCAATGACACAAGTAACAAAATGAGCAGAGTAATAACATTGCAGTTCCTTGTCAAGAAAAGAAAAACATTGCAGTTTTGCTCTTTTGCAAGAGATATACAAATGAATAGACCAAGCATCTTCGATTCTCTACTCACTAATTCACCAAATCGAGGACACACTAGATTAGGGGAACTGAGAAAATCAAGCAACGAGAAGTGAAAAATCTCAATAATAAGATCCTGGATGACAAGATCGGAAAAAGAAGCAAGACTCAATCCAGAAGAAGACAAGGTCGAGAAAGGGACATGTGGAAATCCATCCACCGAGACAATGAGCCACGGTCAGCACGCGGGAGGAGCCGAGGGCGAGCGACCCTATCAGCAAACAGCTGCATCGCTGTGCCTTGGTGTCATGGTGCGTGGAGAAGTGGAGGCCGGGGTCATCGACCCTAGCCCCGCCTCGTGTGGCCTCGGCAGGAGTGCGCTTGCACCTGGCCCCCTGGGTGCGCTGCAGCCCTGCAGCGGCACCGGTGTGCGCGGCGGCCGGCCGTCGCCTGTCGGTGGGTCTCAACTCTCAAGGATTGGTGCAGGAAGGAGGGCGCAAGGAAGCGAAGATCTATTGACTGGCTTTCTCTTTTATATATCCATTTTTCTGCACCCGTCATACTTTATATCTTATACTCTATCCCACTGCCACTGATGGGACCCACGCGTTAGGTTTGTTTTTTTCTCCTCCTCCTCTCTTATCCACTCCCCACACCCCGCCGGCCTCCCCCTCCCTCCCTCTCTCTCGCCCTCCTCCCTCCCTCCGATGGCCCTCCTCCCTCCTGTCGCCGCCCCTCCCCTGCTCCCTCGGCAGCGCGCGCTCGGGTGGCCACGGCGCGGGAGGCCAAGGCGCAAGCTGGCTTGCGCGTGACCGGATCCAGGCCGCGGGCCACAGCGCGGCGGTCGATGCGACATGGCCTGCGCGCGGCCGGATCCAGGCCGCGGGGAACGGCGGCGGGAGTGACGGCCGACAGGAGAGGGGAGAGACCGGCGATCCGTAGCCGCTGGAGCACCGGATTCAGGCTGCTGCCGCGCTCGCCTCTGCGCGCTCCTCCGTGGCCTCCGTGCTCGCCTCCACGGCCGTCGCGCCCTCACCTCCGTGGCCATCGTGAGATCCTGACAAGTACAGTGCTGAGCAAAACTGTCCGCGGCCGGCCTCCGTGCTCGCCTCCATGGCCGCCGCGTCCTCGCCTCTGTGGCCACCGAGCGCACGCCTCCGCTGCCTGCCTCCGCGGTCTCCTCGCGGTGCGAACGAGCGAGCGAGTGGGGCCTCCTCGCGGCGGCGGACAACTCCGGCGGCAGCGGCATCCGGCTCCGCGCGCGGGGCAGTTGCGGTCGGATGTGAGGTGGGGCCGGCGCGAGGCATAGCGGACAAACGGGACTCCGCTCGATTTAGCGGACGACGGGGCGTAGCGGATGGCATCCCGTAGCCCGGTGCGGCTGTTTTTACTGTAAATCGATATAGCAGTATGCGATAGCGGGAGGGGTACCGGGCCCAGCGCGGATAGCCTTAGTTTGATGGGCCGAGTGGGCCGTGTATTGAACTGTGGTATTATTTATATTTTCGATACCTGGTAAACCTGCGGGTCACCCTGCTAATGGGTGTAAGCCCACCCTTTACCCACCCGAACCCAAACCTTCAACTAAATAACCCAATCCAACTCATCCTATTTAATGCTTAAACCTATAGGTATGGCTAGAACTATTAATTAAACTCACCCCAATGCATATTTAAATATATAGTGGTTCCGCTATTCACGTGGGGTCCACGTGTAAGTCTAGCCACACCACTTTGCACAGAGTAGCTGCCAATCATACCGAGTCATCTCCAACACATTTCAGTCAATTTCGATAAAATTTTATAGCGTGAATGCGAATTTTATTTTCAGGGTCCGGCCTTTGACGTGGGATCTACATGTAGATCTAGCCACACCGCTTTACACGTAGTAGCCGCCAGTCATACTGAATCATCTCCAATAAATTTCAGTAAATTTCGATAAAATTTTACAGTGTGAACGCGAGGTTTTATTTCCAGGGTCCGGCTCTTGAGGTGGGCCCCATGTGTAGATCTAGCCACACTGCTTTGCAGAGAGTAGCTGTCAGTCATAATGGATCATTTGTAATAAATTTCAATCAATTTTGATAAAACCCATTTCAACCCACCCCAATCCACCCAACCTAAGTTTACATAGAACCCGCTCCGTGCCCGCCTTATTACCTGATACAACCCATTTTAATCCATCCAAACATACATCATATCAAAACCCACCCCATAAAACCCATTTCAACCCAACCCACTAATAGGGTGACCTGCGGTAAATTTATATGCCCGTGTTACACTCGTGGTTAGAATTTTATATCTGTACCTATACGTAGAATTTTATACTCATACCCACACCCCTCGGGTACGTAACCCGCTGGTACCCATACCCGCGGATACAATTGCCATCTTAGTGACGCCGCGCCCGAACAACCTCCGGCCCTCCCGCATCCCCAATTCCCCATGTGAGCAAATGTGGAGAGTGCCTTCGGCACATGGCACGCTCACCTTCATTTCCCCGACTCCGAGCAAGCTTCATTAATCAGTTAATCACATTACCATTACCACATACGACTTTTTACTTTTATTTTTATGACAATATAATAAATAAGAGAGAGTACAAAGGGAAAGAAATCAGGTCTCATACAAGACTCAATTTTAATGCGAAATCCTATGCACTAGACACTCACTACTAGAAAACTGAAATTTCGTGGCGGTGATGTATTTTCGTGGGAGGCATTAATAAACCATCATCAAATTTTTTATTTTCGTGAAGGTGCACCAAAGCCCGCCACGAAAATGTATTTTCGTGAAGGTGTTCCATAAACAGCCACGAAAATATACTATTTTTGTGATGTTGTCGTGTAAACTCTCATGAAAATAAACTACTCCCATCACAAAAAAGTTTGAGATGAAGAACACATGCATTTGTATACTTCATCTTTCTCTTTTTAATCCGGAGTTCAAGTTTGTAAGTGGTATTTCTCCCTCGTAAGAACTCCAAATTCAATGATTCTTGTTCTAGAATTTTTCTAAAATCAAGATCTTTCATTTAGTGCCATTTTTGTAAATGTTAATTGATATTTCTTTGATCTTTTTCATGTGGCATATTCTCTTCAATCTAAATAGAGAATAGAAAAATATGTTTTTGCATAATAATTTCTAATGTAAGTTAATATTTTCTAGCATTATGGTCAACATAAGGTTGTGTCCAAATTTGAGGTGTATACGAGTTTTAAAATATCATGAGGTATTCAAATCCTAAAGTTTGATATGAGTTATAAGTATCTTAGTGATAGATGCATCAATTTATAAACAATGTATTGTCTCACTTTATAAAAATCATTTAAAAATTTTATGGCGAGCTTATAGAACAAAAATATATCATCATGTCAATTATTAGAATTAAATAACCAAATTTAGATATTATTGTAATTATTATGTGGTAATTTGAAGGTAAAAGTTAGAATTATCCATTGCAGACAAGTTAATTTTTCATCTATTTTTAGGATATGAGCTAAAATAGGACATATGGGATTAAATCTAATTTTTGTGCAATTTTTTGAATATTCTTTCAGATACATGTAGTTTAAATTGTAATTAATTTCAATAAACTCGCAGAAATTTATTTAAACTATTAAAAAAAGTAAATGAGTTCAAAAATTATTGAAACATCTACTAGACAACTTGTATATAATGTAATATATATGATAAATGTATTATTATATATAATAATACTATTTGTATTTGTTACTTCACCAAGATGCTCTAATTAGTTGGAAATAGAAGCAAAAATTTAAATGGGCCAAAGAAACGTGAGAGTGGGCAGTTTTGTGGACATACATGCAAGGCCCAAACTTTCCTGTCCATCCATCATTAATCCGACGGTATGGATCGTATTGTGTATAAAGGACAGGATATAAAAGATCTCTAGTGTTTCGTTCTCCACCCTGCGTCCGAGCCCAAATCCACTACTCGCCGCCACCCACCCGAGCGCCCCCCTCCTCCTCAGGCTCCTCCCCGTGCTTTTGTGCGGCGTCACCCCTCTCCTCTGCTCCTCCCTGTGGTTGTGCGCCGTTCGCCCGTCGGCCATCAACCCCCGGTCCCCTCCTCGCTTCGTCCCTAGGTGTCAAACCCGGGGCTACGGGACTGCGCACGTGGCATAGAACATTCTAGAGTATAAGGGGTGGGGCATGTCCCATACTTTATCCACACTGTAAAAGTACTCGGAAACGAGTACAACTAGTCGGTACAAAAGGTAACTACCCAGAAAGTACTCGGGTAGGACTCCTAATCTCGTACAGGACTAGGACTTCCATGTAACCCTGTCCCCCTGGGATGGATATATATAAGGGCGGATAGGGACCCCTCTAAAACATAACGCATAATCCCAAGGCAATACAAACCATATAGGACATAGGGTATTACGCATACTGTGGCCCAAACCTGTCTAAACACTTGTGTTCCTTGCACCATCGAGTTTCTGATCTCGGCGACACCCTAACCACAAGTAAACTACCTTAGGGTATCCCTAGGTAGGCTTGCCAGTAAAACACCGACAGCTGGCGTGCCAGGTAGGGGTGTTCATCGAAGATCCACTGGCGAATTCGATGGCAACTTTCAGCTTCACCAACGCCTTGCCCCCCGCGGGCACAACTTTCGTCTTCAGCTCCTAAGTCCGTGTCTCTGATGGCACAGGCTTCTTCCGTCGCCACCTCGTCGGCAACAAGCCGGAGGCATCTGCAGCAACACCAAGCAACAATCTCGACGAGTTCATTGACAATCTCGGCGAGATGCTGCTTCCTGACCTCGTTAGGGAGATCGGGAAGCTGTCTGTTTTTGATGCGACTCTGACTCGTGCTGCATCAAGCTTCCCCGGATCGGACTCGATCCCATCTGGGGGATAGCGTGACTGATTCCCATTCGGTTTGCGCAACGCGGCCACTGTTTACAAGGAGGCCATGCAGTCTGAATTCTACTCCGCATTGGAGAAGGACTTGGATGATCTACTCGAGCTCGGAGAGAAGGACGCCACCGCATGATGGGAGGCCCCTATCTTCGACGACTATGACTCGGACTCCGATCCCGAGGCTGAACCCTACTTGGGTGGCCAGGGCCTGGTTATAACCTCCACCCCAGAGGGTCGCTTCGTGTACTGAAAGGGCATGAAACCCTCTGAACTACTCGAAGACGATGCAAGACTAGTCGCCCACCTCGATTCTCTGCCTTTTCAAGAGGGCAGACCACTCGGAGAAACCACCCCCGGCAGAACTGTACTCGTTGACTACAGCTCCGATGACTTGTCTTCACACCGCCACGTCTTCATGGAGGAATCCGATGAGATCAGCAGGAGGCATCGCAACGAGAGACCTGAGCAGATCTCCGGGGACGAGAACACAACAAATGCTGCCAACGAAGCTCGTGAGGCTCGTAAGCTGCACAAGAGGAAGCGCGCCAAGCGCAGAAGGGATGCCAATGAACAACGTGCACGCATACAGGGTGACCTCGATGCTGTGTTCGCATCGGCTCAGGAAGCTGGGTTCAATACTCCTCATGCCAACATTGTCGGTATAACGGCGGTACTCACCGGCAACCCCCCACCCTGCAGTCCAGACTGCCGTCCGCATGGCACAGCGGGCACTCCTCCAGATTAACCATCAAGAACCGATGCCATCTCCCTCGCAAGGAAAAAACAAGGGAGCTGGCGACAACCAAGCCAGCAAAATAGCTGGGGGCCATGCTAGGTGGCAGGCACATCCCTTCCAGAACCAACACGGAAGCCGCGGAGCTGGTCCACAAGGAAGCCGCAGGGCAGGCCCTCAAGGTAGTTGCCCCACGGCCCACGCGCCTCATGCACAACAAGAACAATCCGTCAACCGCCGTGAACAACTCGAGCAGCTGCCAATAGGAGACCTCTAGGAGAAGATCAACGAAGATGCGATGCTCGCTCCATCATCGAGAACCGAAGGAGGGAACGTGCCGGAGCTGAGGGAAACGCCGCACGGGACGACAATGATCGTTTTCCTGTGTTTTCCCCTCGCTTCGACAGCTACAAGTACCTAGAGGGATTCAAATCAGTCGGCATCACCAACTACGACGGGAAACAGTCTCCTCAGCAATGGGTATGATGCTACTCCACCGCCATTGAGGTCGCGGGCGGTACTAACACCATGAAGGTCGTCTACTTCCTGATGGTCCTAAAGACTGCCCCACTCACATGGTTGGAGAGCCTCACGAAGAACTCCATCGACTCCTGGGAGTAGCTGCGGAACATCTTCATCGACAACTTCCAGGGAGCGATCGCCAGGGCAGGTACTCGTCATGACCTGTCTCAATGCAAACAAGAAAGGAATGAGCTTCTGCGCTCCTATACTCGCCGTTTTTTCGACACCCGAGCCACGATCGCCAACATCTCGGAGAGCGACATCATCGACTGCTTCCCCAACGGCCTCACCGACAAGGCACTCTTCCGCGACTTCGGCCGCAACCGCCCGAAGGCTGTTGCTGCCCTCCGTGACATGATGCCGACCTGGGCGAATCTAGAGAAGCAAGAACACGATCGGTTCTCGAAGCGCGGCAATGACTACAACAACAACAAGTGGGGCAACAACCACCACAACGACAGAACCCAACGAGACTACTCGGGATCTTTCCGAAAGCGCAAGCTAGACGATCTCGTCGCGGCTATGGGTCGCGCCCCGCGCGGCAAGAAGGCATCCAATTTGCAAGAAGAATTCGATAAGCTCATGCAGAAGCAATGCCCGTGGCACCCACACCCCAAGCACTCGGTTTTCGTGTGCTACCTCCTCCGAAGGTCCATCAATGCTCCGCCCTTGGAGAAGGGCGACAAGAAGAAGAAGAAGGATAAGGATGATGAAGACCCGGAGAACAAAACAAACGCCACTGAGTTCCTGGATGTGTCCAAGATCGTTAATGTCATCTTTGGCGGGGAATCGAGATTTGCTTAAAAGAGGACTGTTGACGGTCCTTAAGTGTCATATCTGACCATCAACTCTTGCAGAGAACAGTGTCATAAAAAACACCATACTAGAGAAGACTTTAATACTAATCATTTCCACGAGTTTTGGTGAATCACTGTTTTCAGAAGACCGTGTCTACATACAGAGGAAAATCATGCTCAAACAAGGAGTACAAGTACAATTCAGAGCATCCTATGCTAGCACGAGATTTGGAGGGCCCACAACCCAAAGAAAATCAGCCCAAGCCCAAAGAGGAAACACACTTCCGACAAGATTAGAGAGAGACACATGGATCCAAGGCCCATATGACATGCTAAACCAACATAACTTTAGGCCAACACCCACAAACTCACATAAGGAGCTCACAAGGAGTGCACCGACGAAAGATTGGGCCAAAAGGCCTCAGCAAGGGTGTGGCCGCACCGCTGGTGTGGCCGACCCCCTACTGAGCCCGATCAAGCCCATTTTTCCCGAGGCATTTCCCATGACTTTCCATACATCGGTTCCGGGGTGCTTGGCGCGAGGGGAAGAACCTAGACGCAGAATCTTCACAAGAGGTGGGAATAAAGGAGAATATTCCCTAGCATCTCAACTCCACCAAGGCACCTCCTCCACTATATAAAGACCCACACTCCTCCATTTAGCACATAACACATTTTGGAGAAGAAGTTGTAGAGGTCCTTCCACTTGTATCTTTATAGTAGGGAGTGTGTGAGGAAGAAGTGAGAAGAAGAGCCGGGCTTGTCGGCTACTCTTCGTCCTTGTACCTCTACGGATACGATCCAGTTGAGTAAGTATCCGGGTTCATCTGTTGGTAAGATCTTGGTTAAGTTATTCTTTTGTTATTGTTCGTTTGCAGGTTCATCGTCCGTTCTAGTAGCGGATGCTCTAGTGAGGGCCCCTGATAAAGACGGGATAACCCCGCGCATCGCTAGAGTAGTATCAAAGGCATAAACGTGGTGTTTAGGCCCTAGATTACCTTTGTTTGCTGTGAGTCCCACGGTATTGCAGGGGTAGATCGCAGGTGGTGACAACCCTGTTGGTCTGCTATGAAGCTGCTTCGTGGTTAGTGAAGTTCCACACGTCTGGACTTGGAGTAGAGCTAATAGCCGGAGGTCCTTGGTAGACCATGCTCAGACCGGTGCCTGAAGTGAATGGCCAATATCGTAAGTATACGTTTCCTTGACTCCTTTACCTTTGGATAACCACACTACCCATAAGCCATTGTACCTCTTCCTTTTTCGTTGGGTAAACTAGCTAGAAGACCTTTACACATCCGTTCCGTGAGAAATTATGATACCCTGAATACTCTTCGGGTGAAGTGCTACAACGGTATCTTCTATGCGCTTGTGGATTTATCTGTGATCGTTAAGAAATACCAGCAAGCATTTCTAGTGCCGTTGCTGGGGAACGGTTGCTATAGTTGTCGTTGAATCTAGTTCTCCTGTGTATCCTTTCTTTTACCTTTCTCTTGTTTTATCCTTATACCTTGGAAAACTCTTCTATCCAAAAACTTTCTGCTCCTGATGGCGAGTTCTTAGAGCCACCTCAGTCATCCAAGCCCATCACAGCTTTAGGCTTTGAACTTTGTCCTGGCTTCATTGCCATGGTTCGGGACCAACCCTACTTAGAATTTGAAAACGAGAATCCCTATTACCACCTACAAGAGTTCGAGCAGTTGTGCTCGTGCCTAACCATTGCTGGCATGGCACAAGAAACACTTCGGTGGAAGTTGTTTCCTTTCTCCCTTGCTGAGAGAGCGAAGCAATGGTACGCCCACAACGTAGGCAAGGTAAACGGAGAATGGGATGAGCTAAGAGACAAGTTTTGTCTTGCGTTCTTTCCTATTTCTCGCATCGCCTCCCTATGAAAAGAAATACTCGACTTTCATCAGGATGAGAAGGAGACCCTAGGTGCAGCCTCGGCCAGGTTCTCACAGCTAACCCTTGCCGGCCCAGACTTGTCTATACCCGACCATGTGTTGCTTCTACACTTTTATTTGGGTCTGGACAAGGAGTCTGCCCTAAATCTCGACATAACCACCGGAGGATCGTTTTCACATAAAACTACGACAGAAGGAAAGGATATCCTTGACCTCATCCTAGAAAACACTTCCCCCGTCTTAGAAACCGAACACCTCCAGGAGTATGAGTCAAGTAGCGAGGATCCTTCAACAGCCGACTTTGAGCCCTTTTACTTCTCATCCTTAGCTGTTGAAACCTCTCCCGAACCACAAACATCGAAGGAAGAAGAAATTCAACCTTCGAAGTTCTCTTTCCCATTCAAGGATGATCCTTATGATAATCTTACAAACAACTTGAATTACCTGTGTGAGAGGAGACCTACGACACCCCCTTCTCCTCCCAACAAAGCTTTTCGCAAGGAGGCCATGAAGGAGGAATGGTTTGAGGAAGTAAGGCGTTGTTCTGAAGCAATTCGAATTAGCTCACCTCCTACGACCATCTTTTGTTCTATAAGAGAAATTGCCATAGAAGCCCTTCTCGATCCCATCGCAAGGCCCACATCATGTCCGAGCTCCTCACGGACACCCTCATAGGAAGCATGCCTCTAATCCCGACCAACAAACTTCTCAAGAGCCCCTCGGGACTCATCTTCGAATGTTGGGGGATCGCACGGGCAGTGCCGATCGAGATAGATAAAATCAAGGTGCAGCTAGACTTTCACGTCTCTCCCATCCTTGATTTTGATCTCCTCATAGGCTTCCCTTTAGAAAATCTTCTCCAAGAAACTTCATCACAAGGGAGCCCCTATAATGAATTTGGAAAGACTTCTTTTGCCACTCCTATTTGTTGCCCAGAAATTCCAGTGGCAAAGCATCATCCCGACCATGAACTGCTCGAGGAGGTGAAGTTCGTATCCCCGTTCATTTCACCTAGGCCTGCTTTTCATCCTTGTGAAATGAAACATCCAACATAAGCCTCACTCGAGTTTAAGCCTTGTCGCTCTGGTCCAATCTTTCACGATGAATCTCTTGAGGAGGAGAAATTTTGTGTAATGGGCACTCCCGATACTTTGACTCTGGAGGATGAGAATTCCACAAACGAGCATGAAAGCTTCTCTTTTGTTTTTTCTCAGGAATCATGCTCGCATAAGGAGTCTCCAGAGTCCGTCTCGCTTAGTACCACGTGCTTCCACAAAAATCACAACCATCTTCCGATCTTCTCTAGAAAAATGCTTAGAAGGATGGTTGTAGATGTTTTTGTTTATCGCAAACATTGTAAATTTCGTGGATGCACTGTAGCACTAACCATGCAGCTTGAACGACGATGATAAATCTATAATTGGTGATGAAGTTGGGAACTACATCACCATTAATAGCTGCAGGATAAATCCCCCATGGTCAAGCTTGCGACCACAAATAAAGCACGGCTAGGATATGGCTCGCACTTACTTTTACCCTTATAAAGTTTCTCTTTATTCAATAAACGCAAGAACTTGTTTTTAGGATAGTATGCACCTTCGGGTATTCTTGGTCGCTAACCATTTCAGGTTGGGATTAGAAGAACGAGGGTCATGCGAGGCCTAACAACATAAGAGCTGCACCAACTACACACTTGGTGATGGAACACACTCTGAAAGAGATACCGACATCACACACTTTATTTTTAGTGTGGTGGGACACAAAGTTCATGTGTGGGGGAGGTTGGTGAGCACCTCGCGACATGATCCATCCGTACCAAGGTAGGTGCTAGCTCTATCTTGCCAAAGAAAAAAAAGAGAGGAAGACAAAAAGGAAAGAAAAGGAAAGAGGGAGTGAAAAAAAAAGAAAAAAATGAATGAGAGAGAGAAGATGAAAAGAAGAAGAAAAAAAAAAGAAAAAAAGGGAGAGACAAAGAAAAAGAGAGCAAGCTAGCACTATCCACATGATCAAAGGCTGCCACATTAAGAGGGCCTCTGAGACATGGCATTTGCAGCTTGATAGAAATCATTTCACTGCCTAGCTCCACCAAGCCTTGCTCTTGCGCACAAAGCCTTGGCGTTGCTTCCATCCGCTCCCAGCTTTGCATAGCTTCGCTCCAGCAGCTCCTGCATGCATAAATCAAGAGGAATGCTCCTCTTTCTTTCAAAGCCTATGCTGCTCCACTCCGTTTGACTCTTGCTCGCATGCACGAAAGGCGACGTACTTTGCGCCTCCAATCCTAAAGCATTGCGCCAACGGGTCAAGCCACTAATGCCCATGGTTCCAACGCACCAAGCGTGTGTATGACCTAGCCTTGTTGCTCGCGCAGAAGAACCCATCATTCTAGCACCAACAATTGTCATGGCCGACAAGACTCTTCATGATTTCTCCGTTCCCTCCGCCATCAACATGGCCACCAAACCCAACTATGACACTGGGGATGTGACTTCGAACTCAAGATGAGTCTCATAAACATGGTGCAGGCAAAACCCATTTTCTAGCAAGCCAAATGAGGATGCCAATGCCCACACTCCAAAGCATCGTGGAGCTATGCAAGACCATAATCATATGGGGCGTCGCAGCTGATGATGTCAGGCTCCGTCTATTTCCCTTCTCCCTCCCGGGGAAGGTGAAATAGTGGTTCTACAAAAATAAAGAAGTCGTTAGCACGTGGGACAAATGCTCCATGACGTTCCTCGCAAAATTCTTCCTACTGGGCAAAACTAATGCTCTGTGCGAGAGAATATCGAGTTTCCAGCAGACAGGATGGAATCCATTCGGAAGCTTGGGAAGAGCTACAAGAATACATCTTAGCCTGTCCTCATCATGGGATGGACGAATGGTTCATCCTCCAAAGCTTCTCCAATGGGCTGACTCCTCCTACATCAAGAGCCCACATCGACGCTGCTGCTAGAAGAGCCTTCCTCGACCACACCATCGCCAAAGCTACAACATTGGTCGAGAAGACGGTCTTCATATGCTGCCAGTAAAAATATTCAAGTATGATTCACCAATTCCTCACTCATATTTATCTACATGTGAACATAGCTTGATCTTGAAAATTCTTGCTTCCATCATTTACGTTTTTCTGCTCTGGTTTGGATGTTTTCTAGCTAGATGCATCCATAGGTCTCTTTTAGATTAAACATGGTGCTTAGGTTAAAATTGTCTTCTTTAATAAAAATGAAACTTGGTGTTGAGTTTTGATTGATGAACCGTCGAGTTAATACTATCATAGACTTTGGATGCATGTTCTTTTGCGGACTAACCCCTGCAGGAAGATTTCAAACAAGATGGGTAAGTCCTCAAGCTAAAGTCATACTTGAGATAAATCAAGGCTCGGGACACACTTCAACAAGAATTGCACGGCATGCAAAGGAGGCACACATCACCTTTCAAGGTGCATTGTGAGTATATTATCAAAATGCTCCTTTGTTATGTTCATGCAGTTTTATCTTAGCCTTGTACGAACCTTGCTGAAAAGATAAAAAGTTGGTGAACAATAAAAAAACAACATTTGCAAAATAAAAGAAAGTCTCAAAAAAATAAATAAATAGATAAGTGGTTGGCAAGCATTTTGGGACCCATGCTAATTGAACCTTTGAATTTGATTTTTCTTAAGCATGGATGTGAACAACTAATCTCAAGGCAATAATGAAATCCTTTTAAAACTCTTCAATATTCCTCGAGTGTTTGTTGTCCACTAACCTTTTGCATGGAATAAAATGAAAATCAAGGGGCAGTGTACAAAAACTCCAACACTCATACAACACTCCTTGGCCCCATGAGGAGACAGATGCATGAGGAACCAAGCAAAACAAATGCGGAGTTTTGCTTTGTGTACACAAAGTTTAACTCCTACAGTTTTGTTCAACGCTTGGAGAGTTCTGTCTGGTAAAAATCCAACACACCTCATCCATCCTCGCTCATGTCTCCACCCTGCTAAGTTACCCAATCATGTCTTGTTTGCCATAAAAAAATTACAAATAACAATATTAAAATTATTACTAATAAAAATAAGAGAATAAAAGAAGTTTTTTCAAACTCTTCATGCGTCTTACTTCAATAAAATTTAGACTCCCCGGTGATTCAAAATCGGCAGAGTCCTTGCTTGTTTCCACCTTTGTTTTTTCTTTTGAATAATGGCAGGTACAAGAATAAGTGTAGTGGAGATCTCTCAAAATCACCAATTGCAAACTCATTGAGATCTCTCCCCCAACGCGTTGCATGACATCGACGGTCCAGCATGCTGAAGAAGAGGACAGATGGAATCTAGGGAGAGATGGTTGAACCTTTGGTTCGGCTAAACCACCTGTGACTTCCCTCAGCTCCCTCTTCTTCTTCTTCAAACGGGGGTCTGTGCAAACACATCCCTCAAACTCCCTAAGATCTTGAGTTTAAATGAATCTCATGTTAATCACTAAAATTAAACTCACTGAACCTTGCCAAACCCCCCAAGTTGAAAAGGACCTTTGCACTCCTTGCGCTTTCATGAACAAATTTGCATACTCTTTATTCCTAGTCTTTTGCCTTGTGCTTGTGAAGAAAAACTTTATAGGGAACCCATGCTATCTAATGCTTAACTTTTGTGACATGGCTGGATGAACAAAACCTAACTCTTCCTTGCAAAGTACTTGGTTTATTTTGAAAAGTTTTCCAAATTCCCTAGCTCGGCTCCTCAGTTGTTAAATTCCTACCAAAGCCAAAGAACGATCATCTTGCAAAAACCTTATGATCATGTTACTTGTCTTTGATTTGAGCTTTGTCAAACTCTATGACCCTTGCTAGAAACCTTTCATGCTTTCATGATCAGGATCACGTACACTCCACTGATTTATATATGCCGACTTCTACACTAGAAGTTGCACTAAAACATGCCATCCATCCATTAGTTCGACAAAATAAAACTCCACTTTTTTCTATGGCCACTTTCTCCAAGATTTTGCTATGTGAAGGACATGGGCTATACACAAATAAAAGAGAAGATTCATACCCAAAGAAGGTATGCCATGTACCCACAAGGCATGTCAAAAAAAGAGAGAGAGAAAAAAGGATGCATACCCAAACAAGGTATGCCACATGCTCACACGGCATGTCAAAAGAAAAAAAAAGAGAGATAGCCCATGTCCCAAAGAAAAAGAAAAAAAGGAGAGAGTTGACTCATACAAAGGAGTTTATCCACCATCCAACAAAAATTTCCACACACTTGCACATCCTTATCAGATCGCATGACTTATTTCTTCTCGGATCCAGCTTTTGACTTAGCAACATATGAAAAGCAAGTATGCCTCTTCATCCCTACCCTGAGCTCCACATTAGATTGATTAGCAGTAGGTGAAAAAGAAGGCATCACTTTGCCTTGGTAAGGATTTTGAAACAAAAGAGAGATTCCAGAGAACAATCTGAGGAGCAAAGCTATCTTTTGTTTCCAAAACAAAAATCCAAGTTTCTAAGCAAAGAAGGTTAAGGAACCTGAAGTCTGCACCATTCCAAACTTCAAGCACCATGATAAGCTTGGTAGACACTCAAAAAGTTCACACGTTCAGGATAAGCTTGGAATAACTTGTATGCAGGTTACATTCAAGGGAGTTGCATCCACCTTAGTCTTTCAACCTTTACTCGAGGACGAGCAAAGGGCTAAGTGTGGGGGTGTTGTTGATGGTCCTTAAGTGTCATATCTGACCGTCAACTCTTGCAGAGAAAACTGTCAAAACAAACACCATACTAGAGATAGGACTTTAATTCTAATTATTTCCACAAGTTTTGGTGAATCACTTTTTTCAAAAGACTGTGTCTACATACGGAGGAAAATCATGCTCAAACAAGGAGTACAAGTACAATTCAGAGCATCCTATGCGAGCACGAGATTTGGAGGGCCCACAACCCAAAGAAAATCAGCCCAAGCCCAAAGAGGAAACACACTTCCGACAAGATCAGAGATAGACACATGGATACAAGGCCCATATGACATGCTCAGCCAACATAACTTCAGGACAACACCCACAAACCCACATAAGGAGCCCACAAGGAGTGCACCGACCAAAGATTGGGCCAAAAGGCCTCAGCAAGGGTGTGGCCGCACCCTTGGTGTGGCCGACCCCCTACTGAGCCCGATCAAGCCCATCTTTCTCGAGGCGGTTCCCATCGTATGTTCTAGTAGTGGATGCTCTAGTGACGGCCCCTGATAAAGACGGGATAACCCCGCGCATCGCTAGAGTAGTAGTCAAAGGCATAAACGTGGTGTTTAGGCCCTAGATTACCTTTGTTTGCTGCGAGTCCCACGGTATTGCGGGGGTAGACCGCAGGTGGTGACAGTCCTATTGGTCCGCTACGAAGCTGCTTCATGGTTAGTGAAGTCCCCCGCGTCTGGACTCGGAGTAGAGCTAATAGTCGGAGGTCCTTCGCAGACCAGGGTCAGACCGGTGCCTGAAGTGAATGACCAACATCGTTAGTATACCTTCCCTTGACTCCTTTACCTTTGGATAACCACACTACCCATAAGCCATTCTACCTCTTCCTTTCCCTTGGGTAAACTAGCTAGAATACCATTACACATCCGTTCCCTGAGAAATTACGATACCCTGAATACTCCCCGGGTGAAGTGCTACAACGGTATGTTTCGTGCGCTTACGGATTTATCTGTGATCGTTAAGAAATACCAACACGGACTCTGAAGCTTCATCGCCGCAGGATCATGACCGTCGAGCCGGCGGTACCACGACCCCTTCGGTGGTCGGAGGTCCCCATCTCGTTCTCTAGGGCTGATCAGTGGACTAGCTTTTTTGAGCCAGGAAAACTCCCGCTCGTCCTGGACCCAGTGATCGCGGACATCAAACTTACCAAAGTAGTCATTGATGGGGGCAATGGCCTCAACCTCATCTTTGCGAGTACTTTGTGGAAGATGGGGGCGAACTTCTACGGTTCCTTTCTACGGTATTGTACCTGGGAACGCAGCTACGCCGCTTGGCACGGTAGTCCTCCCTGTCCCCTTTGGCACAAGGGAAAACTACCATACCGTGTACATTAAGTTTGAAGTGTCCGACTTCGAATAGTCATACCATGCCATTCTTGGAAGACCCGCACTGGCCAAGTTCATGGCCATGCCGCATTATGTCTACATACTCCTGAAGATGCCAGGAAAGGGTGGGGTTCTCACCTTCCGCGACAACCTGGAGAAGTCCTACGACTGCGATCAGAAGGCCATCGAGTACGCCTCGACTACGCGTGTACTAGATACTTCAGGAGAAGTACTCGCAGTTGTGCAACAACTCTCCGAGGTAGATCTAGAAATCCACATGAAGAAGGTGAACCAGACCAAGCTGCAGCCCACTAGAGAACTCGCACTGAGGACCATCTAGCTGCAGGAGGGGAATTCATCCAAGATAGCTCTGATCGGATCACAACTTGACTCCAAATAAGAAAGCGCGCTCATCGGTTTCGTTAGGACCAACCGAGACATATTCGCGTGGAAACCAGTGGATATGCCAGGGGTGCCCAAGGAACTGATCGAGCATAATTTGAAAGTAGATCTTGATGCTACCGCTAAGAAGCAGCGTCTCCGGAGATTCGCTCAATATAAGAGGGAAACAATCAAAAAGGAGTTGGCTAAACTACTCGCGGCTAGTTTCATCACAAAGGTGTTCCATCCATAGTGGGTAGCCAACCCTGTCCTTGTAAAAAAGAAGAATAATAATGAATGGCGAATGTATGTTCATTATACCGATCTCAACAAGCACTGCCCGAAGTAATCGACTCCGCCGCCGGCTGTGTACTCCTCTGCTTCCTTGATTTCTACTCGAGCTACCATTAGATTGCCCTCAAGGAAGAAGATCAAATCAATACAACCTTCATCACACCCTCGGGACTTATGCCTACAAGACTATATCCTTTGGGTTGAAGAACGCGGGGGCTACGTACCAGCGGGCAATCCAAATGTGCTTTGCAGACTAGCTGATGAGGGCAAGGCCCGATCTTCCGAGAGGTAGGAGGTAAACTCGATAGGTGGAGGACTCGACATTGATGATTCGGCTTCAAATCAACACAATTTGAACCCTGCAACCGCTACACCACTGCTCCGTTGGTTATCAACCAAGCGACAACGTGATTGACCTCGCCGAGAAGGCTTTTCCTGCAGATGAATCGAGAACGCAAGCAAGAAAGTATAAGCGCGCAATCTGAAAATTGCAAGTATGAGTGAAGTGAATCACAAAGAGAGGTTCAAGCACTCGGTTCGAAAGGACTAATCGACACAGTCGAGGAGAGCAAGAACAAGGGCCCTGTATCAATGTATAAGGACTCGTCGACGCAGATACAACGATGCAATCTCTATTTCTCAAAGGAAAACACAAGAACTAAACAAAACCCGAGTCTAATGGCAGTGTCTACTGAGTTTATGAAGAGACTCATGACCTAGGGTTGGGGGAGACGTCCACGGGGGCGCCCACAACCTGGCTTGAAGGCCTGACATGATACAAGGCCCGAAAGGCCCAAAACAGGTGATGCGGCACCTTATCACGGTTACACAGAATGATCCACGAACCTTCTAGAGCTAGGAAAAGAAGCAAACGAAGTGTCTCGTCATCACGAATCCAACGCATCAAATAATACATCATTTGGACGCCGGATGAGGGAGATATCACCGTTTTGGTGCAAGGAGGTCAGCTGAATCCGAACCGAACTCGCAGTCCATGTTGGCGATGACTTGTAGCTTGGAGATGAGGCCGGCTCGTGCATGTCCAGCGTGGTGATGCCCTCATCATCCTCCCCTTCTTGAATTGGAGTCGTCCTCAACTCCATCCCATCATCAAACTCCTGCAAAAGTTAGTGACAACAGGATGCAATGCACAAGACATAGGATCATTGGAAGCAACACACATATCTCCACAAAGCATAGTATAGCAAGGTGCATCAGGATTATCACATAACTCAGTAGTAGCAGATGTAGTAGCAAGGAAAACACATTCATTTAATTTAATTCCCTTATGCTTATCATCAGAAGATGCATTACTTGCATCTTTATGCTTATCATGTTCAGCAATCTCTTTGAAATGGTTCCTAATATCAGCTGGTGATAAAGGAAGCAAGGTAATTTTCTTGTTCTTATGCATGAAAGTATATGTATTAGTTCTACCATGGTGTGCAGCATCATTATCAAATTCCCATGGTCTACCTAACAAAAGAGAGGATGCTTGCATAGGTACAACATCAAAAGCAGCATAATAATGATAAGAGCCAACGAAAAATTGTATACGTGCCATTTTAGTTACCTTAGCCTTACCACTATTGTTCAACCATTCGAGGTGGTAGGGATGTGGAATTTGGCATGTGGGCAAGCCAAGTTTCTGGACCAGATCTGAACTCACCAAGTTGTTGCAACTCCCACTATCAATTATGGTGAGGACACGGCAATCCTTGACGATGAAAAGCATGTGGAACAAATTCTTGCGTTGGAGCTTCTCCTCCTCCTCACGTTCCACCTGAGAACTCAATGTACACTGCACAAGAGCCAAGCTTTTGTAGCCCGCTGATGCAATCACTGAATCAATTGCCTCACTCTCTTCGTCCTCCGAATCTGCAACAATGTTAGCTGCAAGAACCAATTCATCTTCAAAATCACTAGCACTTACATATCCGTTACCATCAGGTACATCGATGTAGGCGCGAGTACTTGGACAATCCTTCATGAAATGTCCCATACCCTTGCAGCGGTGGCACACGATATTTGTAGATCTACTCGAAAAACCCTTTTTAATAGTAGTCTGCTTCTTGTTCTGTTGGGCCTGCACAGTATACACATTGCATACCTCAGAAACAGGCGCAAGAGCTGGTGGTGTTGCTGGTGGCTTAGCAACAGGTGCCTTGGGCTTCTCAACTTCATAACGCTGCTGAAACGATCTCCCAGTGTTAGACCTGAAAGAAAGTTGTTCTTGGCGGCGTCCTTGTACTTCCCGTTCTGCCTTAAGAGCAAGATGATACAATTGGGAAAAATGAGTCCATTCTTTGTAATCAAGAATATTCTGTATATCATGAATTAAACCACCAAAGAATCTAGCACTACTTTCATCATCATCCTCACGAATATCACAACTTGCTAAACCAATAAGAAATTCTTGATAATATTCCTCTACACTCTTATCACCTTGTTTTAATGTTTGTAATTTCAAATGTAAATCATGTTGGTAATAAGGAGGAACAAAACGAGACTTCATGCATTGTTTCAAAACAGTCCAAGTTTGAGGAACAACAGCAACATTACCAGCATTGCAAAGATCATTCCACCAAAACAGAGCAAAGCTAGTAAATTCACTAGTAGCAAGTCTAACTCTATGCTCAGCAGGAACTAAATGAGAATTTAACTTTTGTTCTACAACAAGTTCCCAATTTAAATATTTCTCAGCATCAGCACTACCAGCAAAAGGAATCATGGAAAATTTAGCTTTACTAAAAGGATCATTGTTACCATGATTATGATTACCTCCCATACCGTAACGATTACGATGCAGGCGGTCTGTGTTGCGGTCAACATCTGATGGAGGTCATTGTTCAACATGCTCAACCCGGGTCACCAGGCCGGTTATGTGGTGCATCATCTCATCAAACTTCTCAGTCATGGATTTGCACTGTTCATCTGCAAGATTCTGAAGTTCTTCCTTGGACACATAAGCATTGAAGTCTGTGGGGGACTCCGTCTCTTTTCCTGACATGGTTAGAAGATAGCAAAAGGCAACACAAAAATATTATCCCTATCAACTAACACTACTGGGTGGTGGTGAAAGTGGAAAGCAAAATCTCAAGCGGCTTACCACCGTCTTGCAAGTGTTCTTACCAAAGTCAATAGGATGGTACAATCAGTTGTTGACCTGGGTGTAACAGTTGCATGATGAACCTATGCTGACAGAAGTATATATGTGGAGCTTTGAGACAAGCACAATATGTAGAAAGGATAAGCAAATAACAAATGCAGATTAGCAAAGTTCAATAAGTATCCAAAGTACAAGTCACAATTGCTGGCTAAGACGTGTCCTAGATGTAGCACAACAAGTTGGAACAAGGGACGGTGGAGGGAACTCACAAAACAAGCAAATAGCACCCAAATGCACTTGTTTTTAACCGTTTTCCTGATTTCTCCTCCAAATCTAGTAGGCAAACAATCTTTTTTTCTCTCAGATATTTTTCTTTGAATAGGGATCACCAAAGCTGGAAGCACAAAAAATTTCAACTGAAACAGAGGTCGAATGTGGTCTAGGGAAATTCAGGCACGTTCTTTGAAAACCCTAAAACAACTTCAAAAGCCAAAATCTTAAGCTTGCCGATTTTTTTTGATTTTTTTGAGATGGCCAATCTGATGTTGTGTAGGCGATTGAACTATGACACAAACACACTAAACCAGCAACAAGACTCGACCACGGACACAAACTCAACAAAGCGAATCTGAAACAAAATTGCAAAGGCTAAAAAGGTTCTAGGACAGCGGAAATTTTTTTGTGTAGGCTTTTTGTGGAGTCTAGGTATATGACATAAAACTAATCTAAAGGGGAAAGCAAAGGGTAATTCCTCACGGGAAACCTGAAATTTGATACCACTTGATGAGGGCAAGGCCCGATCATCTGAGAGGTAGGAGGTAAACTCGATAGGTGGAGGACTTGACGTTGACGATCCGGCTTCAAATCAACACAATTCGAACCCTGCAACCGCTGGACCACTGCTCCGTTGGTTATCAACCAAGCGACAACTTGATTGACCTCGCCGAGAAGGCTTTTCCTACAAACGAATCGAAAACGCAAGCAAGAAGGTATAAGCGTGCAATTTGAAAATTGCAAGTATGAGTGAAGCAAATCACAAAAAGCAGTTCAAGCACTCGGTTTGAAGGGACTAATCGACACAGTCGAGGAGAGCAAGAACAGGGGCCCTGGATCAATGTATAAGGACTTATCGCCACAGATACAACATCTGTTTCTCGAAGGAAAACACAAGAACTAAACAAAACCCGAGTCTAATGGCGGCGGCTCCTGAGATTATGAAGAGACTCAAGACCTAGGGTTGGGGGCGACGTCCGGGGGGGGGGGGGGGGGGGGCGCCAACAACTTGGGCTGAAGGCCCGACATGATACAAGGCCCGAAAGGCCCAAAATAGGTGATGCAGCACATTATCGCGGTCACACAGAATGATCCACGAACCTTCTTGAGCTAGGACCAGAAAAAAAAAAGTGTCTTGTCATCACCAATCCAACACATCGAAGAACACCTCGTTTGGACGTCGGATGAGGGAGATATCGCCGTTTTGGTGCGGGGTGGTTGGCTGAATCCGAACCAAACTCGTATTACATGTTGGCGATGACTTGTAGCTTGGGAGATGAGGCCGGCTCGTGCATTTCCAGCATGGTAATGTCCTCATCACCAGCTACACCTTAATGTGGAGGCCTACGTGGATGACGTGGTCGTTAAGACCAGAAATCCCGAGGACCTAATTGCAGACCTAGAGGAAACTTTCAACAGCCTCCGGAAGTTCCAATGGAAGCTCAACCCAACTAAGTGCGTCTTTGGCGTACCGTCAGGGAAACTACTCGGGTTCATCATCAGTCACAGGGGGATTGAAGCTATCCCGGAAAAGATCAAGGCCATCACCGACATGAAAGCTCCTGCAACGATCAAGGATGTTCAGAAGCTAACAGGGTGCATGACGGCGCTGAAAAGATTCATCTCAAGGCTTTGTGAACGGGGCCTTCCCTTCTTCAAGCTCCTGAAGCAGAAGGACAAGTTTAACTGGATGGAGGAAGTTGAGCAGGCACTACAGGATCTCAAGCTGCACCTGTAGTGGCCTCCCATACTCACAGCACCACGTCCAGACGAGAACTTTCCGATGTATATCGCCACAACTACTCATGTGATCAGCACAACAATTGTGGTGGAGCGCAACAAGGACAACCATGCATTTGGAGTGCAGAGGCCGATCTACTTCATAAGAAAAGTACTGTTTGAGTCGAAGGTCCGCTATCCTTCAATTCAGAAACTACTCTACGCAATACTCATTACATCTAGGAAGCTCCGCCACTACTCCGACAAGTACAAGATCCCAGTTGTTGTTACTGATTTCCTGTTGGCGGATATTCTCCACAACCGGGATGCTACTGGCCGAATATCCAAGTGGGCAGTAGAACTTGGGGCTCTCTCTATCGACTTCAAGCCAAGGATAGCCATCAGATCCCAAGCATTGGTCGACTTCATGGCTGAGTGGCGGGAAAATTAAGTACTAACTCCATCCAGCCGCCCAGAGCATTGGATGATGTATTTCGACGGATCGCTCGAGCTAGAAGGTGGCGGGGCAGGAGTACTTTTCATCTCTCCAAAGGGCAAACAACTCAAGTATATCCTGCAAATCCATTGGAAGGTGTCCAACATCGTTGGTCTTTTGGATCCTTTTTTGCAAACCTTGGGATTTGGATTCAAGGCTCAGGGGTTGCGGGACACGTGTCATCGATGTCTTATTTTGCAAAAAAATTTGGAAGATAAGGAAACAAGATTCAAGACTAGTTAGACTCTCAGCCTGATTCTTTGATTCAACCTAAGGCTCGGGGGCTACTCCATATGGAGTTTGATTTGCATCGCACCCTATAGAAAGGAAGACTTGAAAGTACTCGGTGCTAGAGCACCTCAGAGCCTCGAGCAGCCAAGGAAAGTACTCAGAAGACACCTTCAAGATGGAGTTTCAGAAGAAACTGAAGGGCGACTTCAGAAGTACTCGAAGCCTGCAGTACTCGGCTATGAAGAGCTCGGGGGCTTGTCAGACCCGTGGCTACGGGACTGCACACGTGGTGTAGAACATTCTAGAGTAAGGGGTGCGGCATGTCCCATACCTTATCCATACTATAAAAGTACTTGGACACGAGTACAACTAGTCAGTACAGAAACCCGGAAAGTACTCGGGTAGGACTCCTAAGCTCATATAGGACTAGAACTTCCATGTAACCCTGTCCCCCCGGGATATATATGGGCGGACAGGGACCCCTCCAAACATAACGCATAATCCCAAGGCAATAAAAACCATACAGGACGTAGGGTATTACGCATACTGCGGCCCGAACCTGTCTAAACCCTTGTGTTCCTTGTACCATCGAGTTTCTGATCTCGGCGACACCCTAACCACAAGTAAACTACCTTAGGGTATCCCTAGGTAGGCTTGCCGGTAAAACACTGACACCAGGTGCTGCCCCTGGCCGCCCACGCCCAGGCACAGCGCCGGCCACCTGCAGCCCATGCCTAGGCACCGCACTGACGCCTAGTCGCAGCGCCGGCCACCCCCGGCCCGTGCCTAGGTGTCGCGGCCACGCCACCGGCCGTCCGGCGCCTGAGCCCTTACCCTCAGGTGCTCTTCCTGCAGCTGTGCTGACACCCTGCAGCCCTGTATGGTTGCACCCTGCACTTCCAATCGTCCTCACCATGGCTAATGGTCAGTAACTCAGTATACATATTACAGATTTTTATACTCAAATTACTCAGTAGATTTAATGATTGCAGTAGTCTGAATGGATAGAGCACGCTTGCAGGCTACTGAATACTTGCAATTCTACAATATAGATTTATTTGTTGGATTTGGTTAGTCCAAAATTAATTAATTGTTGTTGTGTCTTGCTCATTGTTGATTTGCTTTCACGCACAGTGTTCAAGGGCAGCAGCAGAAGCAAAGACAAGACAATGATCTTGAGTTGTGAACTTTTGACACTTTTCGCCTATTGTGAACTTATTTGAATTTGTGCTTCACATGTTGACCTTGAAATGCAACCAATATATTTATATAATTATGTCATTTGTGATTCATTTCTTCTAATAGATCAATTTCACTTGGGAGACCATTCAGATAAGTATAGTAGCTAGATTAAATGGTATCAATTTCACAGTTGGCTCTCAACACAGCACAATAAACACACATGTTTGATGCTAGATCATATTTTTTTCTGGAGGACAAACCTTTCCAACATGTGTTTCTTTTTCAGGTTATCACATCATGATGGTTGTGATGCTGATGATGGCTGCGATGACATATAGATGAAGATGATGGCTATGATGACAATATAATCACTACTACAAAAAACTTAACCGAGGCGGGCAAAGAGGCTTAACCGAGGCGGTTTTTGCATCCGCCTCGGACACAAGGCCACGGTAAATCGTGGCATTTACCGAGGCGGTCAAGTAACCGCCTCGGTTAATGGTTTAACCGAGGCGGTTTTTCTAACGTAACCGCCTCGGTTATTGAGTAATAACTGAGGCGGTCGTTCTTTATGTGCGCGCATCAGTTAAGATTTTCCAAAATAAAAAAAAAGCTTATTTCATTTCGAATTTGAATCTGAAAACGAATTTGAACGTACATACAAATTACAAAACACGTGTATGAAGGATAAACACATATATTATTACATCTATTTATGTCACACACCGAGTGAGTATATTAAACATTCATGCACTGAGCTCATATATATTACATTAATATTCACATAATAATTCACAAAATCACATCACATGTTACATACATGATAACCTAAATAAGGGTACCTAGTCGAGGAGTTCCGGCAACTTGTAGTCATTCATGTTGTGGTCGGTTCTCCAATTGCGTAGCTTCGCGAACTTGTCCTCTGTCGCTAGCTTGCTCTCGGCATAGAAGAATTTTCCATCGACATGACAACATTCGTCGGTGACAAACTTACAAATGTCGGATATTGTTTGAGTGATATCCTCCCTTTCCCTTCGCCACCATCCTATAGATTTCTTGAGTTGCCGCCAGCTGTGGCTGTAAGCTTTGCAGGCCCTGAGGTACTCACAAGCATAGTATCCGCACAAGACAGAGCCTTCAGGTTGCTTGGCGCACTGCATGCATGTAACACAGTCATTATGTTACATAGATAGCATGCATGATGTAGTAGCACATACGATTCTCTTCATACGTACCGGGAATTCTCACCTGATGCACAATTTTGTGCCATACTTCTGCTTCTTCTTCTCGGACCTCCGATCATAGCAATTGGGGTCTTCCACGTATTTCCTGTAAGCGTTGTATGCCAACCACTAGTAGTGTCAACAACAAATTTGATATGTACTTTGAGTGCATAAAAGAATGTTGTGTCATCACTTACTATCACAGACAATATTCGAAATCCTTGTATCCTTCCTTGTTCGTCTAGTTCAAGGAGTCAAATATAATGGCCTTTCCATCCTGAGGATAGATGCAAAATACAAACCAGTGGCCCATGATGCCCAAGCTGCACAACTGAAACAATATGGATCTCAAATCTTGAATCATGAAAAATGCTGAACCCAACAGCTATTGCAAGTACCATTTTAACTTACCCGAATAGGTGCGCGGCAAGGATCGCGCCATTTTTCTTGATCTTCTTCATGGCTTGTAAGATGTATTGTCCTTTTCTGTACATCATCTCGCCTCGCATTCTAACCCGGACTTTGAGTCGCTGCATCGGCTCCAAATTCACCAGGTCTGGGTGCGTGTCCGGTACATCGTACCCAATGATGGCCCTTTGGGTAATGTGCATAGGAGATAGGTAGATAACATTGTGATTTAGTTCTTTGCATACATATGATTGCATCCTGCAAGCACAAGTGGTCATGGCATTGTTAGTGTAATCGTATTGAGCGTACCTTCAGCGATGCAAAGGTGTAATAACTTACAGGGCAAAAAGGGTGATTTGTTTGACGTCGAGGTCCTTGCGGCGAAGCAGCCTATGCATGTCATTGAAGTCAATGGTGAAAGGACAGTCTTCTTCCAAGTGGAAGTACTCCTTGGGGGCCCTCACAACGAAATCCTTTACTCCTAACTTCGCAGCATGCATATAACAGAGATGAAACCTTCGAACTTCCCATGGCTCCTCGACGAGCTGGCCCAAGGTCAACATGAACTTGCCATTCTCGTAGTTGTCGGGGCAATCATCTGAAAGGGCCCAAACTGATGGCGGTGTTCGTGGCCTATAATTAAGACAAGGTTTATAAGAAGATAGTTTTGAATAAATTTGAATAGAAACATATTTGAATACACTTGAACACAATTTTGCTGTTGTCGCTACCTGATGAATGTCGTTGTGTACTTGAAGTCCTCCGCTATGTTGGACGTGGCCCATTGCTCTGTAGTGAGGTGGGCGGATTTGTCCTTATCTTGTGCTAGAGGCTTCTTCGGCGCAGGAGGACATTGCCCGGCACCCATTGGACCGCTACTTGGAGGCGGGGTTTCAGTGCCTATTCTGCCCCCTGTACCTCCTTCTGGTTTGCTCGTGTCGGGAGGGGGCGGGCTACGTCCAGGACTGTTGTCGTAGCCACCAGCATTGTTGTTGCCATCGCCACCGTTGTCTTCATCGTCGTCACTTGGGCCACCCGGAGGAGACGAGGACGGTTGCGAGGGTTTTGACACTTCGAAGACAATATCTGCCTTGTTCCATAGCACGCGACAGGCCATAGCACTGCCGATGGTTGTGCCTCCTTCTACAGTGGGAAAGTCCAGTTCAACACTTTCGAAGTCTTCATCCGTCCATGCCACGTCCACCAAGGCATATTCGGGTAGGACAGGCTTCCCATGGTACCTGGCTTCAGGGTTGGGCGGCTGTACAAATCCCTGCGCCACATACTTCTTCCTTCCCGCCCTGCCCCAGGGTACATGTAGCCTGCCAAGTGTTTGCTCCGTGATCTCATTGGCTGGGTACCTTTGGGGTTGTGAGGTACCCGATGACATCTGCCCTTGTGGTAGCACGTCAGCCTAGACGAACACCTGCGTCCTGAGCTCCACCATCTTGGGGTCGCTGCTCGTGAAAGCTTCTTGTATCATCCCCATGATAACTTCTTTCATTGCCTCATCTCTGCCTTGCTGGATGTGCCCTTCCTTGTATCTCTGCCTTGTGTGATGCTGGGAGGTGGCATCGGATTGCCATGAGTCCACTTTCTTCCAGCTCAGCCTCAAGGATACGCCCCGAACGCAGCCCCGGTGCTCGGGGTTTCCTAGCGCCTCGGTCAGCATGTCGTGCTCCCTGCTAGGTGTGAACAACCCACGTTTCTTGGCCGCCTTGGTCGCGAGCAGAGCCTTCTCAGCATCCTCGGTCTGTGGCTCGTTGTACTTCTTCCTGCCCTCCTTTAGCTTCTTTGGCTGACGGGTCTTGAAGAAGTCGCGTCCCCTCTCGTCGATGCCTTCGAACGGATCCTCCAGCCCGGCCGCAGCTGCCTCCCTTTCCTCCTCCCGCCACTTCTTCTTCTTAGCGGCGTACCCTGTCATGCCCAGGTGGTGGGGGAGCAAGTTCTTCTTTGCGAGCTCGGAGTACTCCTGGCTCTTGGCCTTTGCTTCATCGGTACTCATGTTTTCAACAAACTCTTCCCAGATTTGATGCGTGATGAAGTTGTAGTCTGCGTAGGGTGTCTTCCCTTTCTTCACATAATCCTTATTGAGGTGTGACCTTAGGCCGCGAAGTGCTTTGCCTGCGATAGACAAAGCATGGCGCCTGCATAGCTCTTCATCAAATTGGTCCAGTGGATACTCGAACCGCCTCTTCACCTCTCCCCAGACGGCACCCTTCAGGTCATCCGGGACTTACCTCCAATCTTGACATGTGATTGGCACATGCTCCTTGACTATTGTGGCGCACTGGTTGCTGAAGATGCCGATCACTGTTACTGGCTCCACGGGCTCTCCATGTGGCTCTATCTTGTGTACGGCATGCACTTTTTTGTGAATCTTGTGCGTCCCTTGTTGGCCCCTCTTCTTGCCACTACTCTTGGCACTGGCCGTTTTGGCGGATGTGCTCGGGGTGGGACCGGATCCATACCCCTCCGTTTCTCCCGCCTCCTCGGGGTACTCCAAACACATGGGCGCCACCGGCACCTGTCGAGCACAAGAACTCGCATTAGTTTCATACTTAGGTGAGAAATTCATCATCAAATGCTAAGATTGTACTAATGCAGTCCTCATCATCTGCTTGTTCCCGTTGTGGGGTGCGAGAATCTCGTGGTGAAGGACGATCCGCTGTCGGAGTATAGGTATGATCTTCTTCCTCCATATGACGTTTCTTCACCGGCGGAGGACTTACCACCTCCTCCTCGTACGAGGTGCTCTCGTCTGACAATGAGCCTCCATCATCACTTGTAACCGGGCTTGGGTCGCGCCATTCTTCAATAGGCCCGCCTGTCATTGCTTTGTTTTTTCTTCAATAGACATTTCACAATTTATTACACAAGATTTTACGAAAATCACAAAAGCTTATAAGAACAGTACAAAAGCTTATAAGATAATTACAAAACCTTATAAGAAAATCACAAAAGCTTATAAGAAAATTACAAAAACTTCTAAAAAAACTACCATTGACCATTTAAACGAACACAGTATTATTGAAATGAAAAAATAAAACAACTAACTATATTGAAACTCTTCAGTTTGTTTGGACCTTTAGAGAACCTTGATTTTCAAAGAATACAGGAAAAATTTAGAATGTGAAGCACATAAGTTTATTCTGAATTCATCCCGTATCCTTGAAAAATCAAGGTTCAAGTTTGCAAGGTTCCAAATGTATACATCATTAGAGTGTCATCAAAACTGAAGAAAACTGATTCGGGTTCAGATTATTAATACTCAGATTAACAATGACAAGTGACACTTATTCTCAAATGTGATGAAACTTACATGGAAAACAAAAGAAAATAAAATATGCCCTTTCACTAAGCATATATTCAACGAAAATCTAGAACCACATAAATTTGCTAAGAGAAGGGAAATGACCACAACAAAATGTACATAAAATAAATAGTGTATGTATCTAGCCTACAACAAAATGTACATAAAATATCTAGTTCATGTGTACAACTCAACATTTAAGTACTATTTACTGTGATTTAAAACTAGAGCTAAAATAGTTGGAAATAGTCCATGGTTTGACAAAGTGATAGATCTCAGTTCAAGGAACCCAACACAACTTAGTTTGCATTTTTAGGATTTTTCTGTGATTTGTTCTTGATTTTCAAAGTTCGCTGTTTTGAATTCAAGAGTTCAAGTTTCTTTTAACAGAAATCTCCCTAGAAAAATCTAAATGTTTCCAACCGGGTCCTTGACCTGGGAGGACGCTCGGTTCCGGCCGTGTTCCGGCGAAATTGCTTGCCGGTGATGAGGGCCAAGGGGGGAGAAAGCTAGAGGAGGTCGAGACGCACGTTTTGGTACTGATGGCGCGGCTTGGGTTGGTCGGGAAGGGGGCCGTTGATGGAGAGGGGCGGCCGGCGGCGGTGTTGACCGGTGGTGGGAGCAGGGGTGGCGTCTCGGTGGTGGGGCGGCGTCGACGGCGGAGGGGCGGTGGCGGGAGGAGGCGCAGCCGGGGCCGGGTACGGGGCCTGGTGGGTGCTCGTTGCCGGTGAAGGCCCGGAGGCGGATGGGCGTGGGGGTGGCAGCGGCGGGTCTGGGACAGAGGCGAATGGGCACGACGGCGGTGTCACGGCGGCAAGTGGAGGAGAGACGGCGTCCATGGTGGAGGGGCAGCTCGTCGACGGCGGAGGGGTGGCGCTAGGGTTAGGCGGCGGCGCGGAAGCGCTTCGGGGAAAGAAGTCGGCAGCGGGCGTTTTGAAAGTGCAGGGCAGGGGGTGGCCTTCCTTATATAGGAAGAATTAACTGAGGTGATTACTTTAGAATACCCACCTCGGTTAATATTAACCGAGGCGGTTAGTTTAAAACGACCGCCTCGGTTAATCATTAACCGAGGCGGTTACATAACAATGACCGCCTTGGTTAAGTTTCCCAGTATTTTTTCCTGAAACTTGAAGATGAATTGCATTTTTCTCCAAATTCTTGCACTGGACTACAAAATGTCCAAAAATCAAAGTTGTAGGTTTGAAAATTGTCTACAACATTTATCAAAGGCACATCTCATGATTTAGCTCGTAACCCATTGAAAAATAGCTTTGAATCTTGATGCATATAACCAATGAATTGTGAATTCAGAGTTCAAGTCACCCTTGCCAAATGGTATCCCAGTTTCACAATTTTTTCAGTGCTCATCTCCATAATGTTAAAGGCATACATTTGGATTCCACTACAATAATAAGTTACAATAATATGTTGTGTGGAATGCATGTCATTTTGGTGCCGACGCTATCACAGTTCTCTTCTCACCATCGGAGCGGCACCAAGGCTTCATCTTGGTCCTATTGACGCGGTTCTCAACTTGCTTGATCTTGCGTGGATGATCGGTAAAGAGCGAGAACTCCGCATAGTTGTATTCTTCGGGACTTTGCACTCCATCAGCACCCACGATCCTCTGCTTTCCTGACACAACCACATGCTTCTTGGATTCTCTGGGCTTTGGGTAGTAGGCTACCTGTGCGACGCGGTTCGCTAGTACCCACTGATCATCTTTGTAGCCGACACTTCCAAGCTCCACGGTGGTTAGCCCATACTCGTCCACGACAACCGCATTCGGCTTGACCCACTGGCACCGGAAGATGAGTATCTGTAGTTCACTGCCGTAGTCAAGTTCCCATATCTCTTCAATCTGCCCATAGTATGTCTTGGTGTCCCAGTGGCCTCGTCAATGCCCTCATATCAAACCCCGTTGTTTTGTGCTGCGCTCTTCTTGTCCTTGTCCTTCATGTGGAACCTGTATCCATTGATGTCGTACCCTTGCCACGAGGTGATTTGGGAGGACGGGCCGGACGCAAGTCTCGATTCATCAAATTTGCCATAGAGAGGTATGCCGTGCTGTTTGATGCACATCGTGAAATTGATCTTGTGCTGTCTCTGTACCCATGCCTCTGTGCGTCCGTCACGACCACGGCGGATCTCCTCCAGGTGCTTGTCAACCCACCTCTCCATAACCACTAACTGATTAAGAGCGTTGTGATGAGCTTCTTGCACCATTTCTTCTAGTACATCGGTGCATACTTTCCTTCCCGTACACCCCATCCTGGAGGTTCTGCCTTCGTGCGGATGGACGGGCAACCCAATTGCATTTCCATCCTGGATGTAGTTGGTGCAGCAGTTAATGGCCTCCTCCATGGTGTATGCCTCGATCATAGAGCCCTCTGGGTAAGCACGGTTATGGACGTATCTGTTCAGTGTCGACATGAACCTCTCGTACATCCACATCTGGTGCAGGTATACACGCCCAAGGTCATGTATCTGATCAACCATGTGTATCATCAGGTGTGGCATAATATCGAAGAAAGACGGCGAGAAGCACATCTCGAGCTGGCGAATTGTCTCTGCCTAGCAACTCAGCTTCATCGATGACCTTTTGTGTGATCCAATTGAAGAAGTTCCGAGGCGTGTGATGGCCATCTTCACGTACTCTGGACTGATTGCCCTGATGGCAATTGGGAGGAACACCGTGAGCATGACGTGGCAGTCATGTGCGTTGAAGCTGGTTAGTGTGAGGTCCTTCATCGAGACCAGGCTCTTGATGTTGGAAGAGAAACTGGTCGGCACCTTCACAGCCCTAAGCCACTGGCACACGACCCTCTTCTCATCTGTCATGAGGTTGTAGCTTGCGCCCGAAAGGTCCATTTTCCCGCTCTGCGCCGCTGGGATCGGATGTAGTTCAGGCCTAATATTTTGGTACACAAGATCCTGACGTGACTTCAGACCATCCTTCATCTTTGTCTTGATGTCTAGCAGGATCCCAGCCGTGCTTTCAAAGACATTCTTCGAAAGGTGCATGTAGTTGATGGCATGGGGCATATCTAGCTCCTTCCAGTACGACATGTACTTGAAGAAACATGACTGCTTCTTGAAAGGAACTGGAGTGACTTCCTTCTCCATCTCATCCCGCTTCCTCTTCTTCCTTGTTGTGGTCCCAGCTTCCTTAGCTTTTTTTCTTCTTCTCGAACTCTATGTTTATACCATTCACCATGTCAAACACCTTTTGCCCATAACTCATCTTCTCTGGCTCGTCAGTTTGAGGCTCGGGATCATTGTCAAAGAACTGATTCATCGAAGGTAGCCGGTATCTGTGCTTTTTGCTGAGGAATCGCCTATGCCTCATGTACACCAACTTCTTCGATCCATTAAGATAAGTGTAGCAGGTACCGTCAATGCAAACTACACAGCCTGACTTCCCTTTGATCTGTCCAGACAATGCAAAAATGCCAAGGTAATCGGTTATGGTAACAAAGATGATAGCTTTTACAGTGAACTCCTTCTTTACGGACGCATTCATCATTTTGACCCCATCTTCCCATAGCATCTTCATGTCCTCCATGAGTGGCTCCAGGAACACATCTATATCATTGCCTAGCTGCTTCGGGCCAGAAATAATCATGGTTAGTAAGAGATACCTACGCTTCTGGCCTAGATAGGGAGGTAGGTTGTAGATGGTCAGGATGACCGGCCAAGTGTTGTGGGAGCTACTGAGGTCACCGAACGGATTCATCCCATCCGTACTTAGTACGAACCTGACGTTCCTCGCCTCGTCACCAAACTCCTTCGCGAACTTGGCATTGAAACTCTTCCACTGCTTGCCATCGGAGAGGTGTCGAAGCTTGCCATCGCCCTTGATACGTTCTGCCGATGCATGCCATGACATCAGCTTGGCATTGTCTGGGTTCCCGACTAGCGCACGCAGAAGATCGATCACAGGCAGGTACCACACTAATAGGGCAGAACTTTTCCTCTGCATGTAGCCCTCTTCTTCCTCATCCTCAGGTACTAGGATATGCTTGGTCTTCTTCTTCTTCTTCTGCCTACTCTTGGGTCCCTCGTCATCAACGTTAGCATGACAACCAGCATTCCTCTTGTACCGACTCACGCCGCAGTGCGGACAGCTCTGCAAGTTCCCATACTTGCCCCGACACAGGATACAATGGTTAGTGCACGCATGGAATTTTTTAAGCTTCATCGACACTGGCTGGATCATCTTCTTCGCTCGATAGGTATTTGCGGGCACCTTGTTACCTTCTGGGTATGTGTCAGCAAGCATACGTAACAAGTCGTTGAAGCTAGTGTCGGACCACCCATGCCGTGACTTCAGCATCAACAATTGGAGGTTAAAACGCAACTCCATCCAATGCTTCGGACAATCCTTATACAACGGATGAATTGCCGCCTGCTTCATCTCCTTGAAATTCTCCAACCACTTTGGATTCCCAAACAGAACATCATCTTGGTCCGTACGGTTAGCAATGTTTTCAAAAACCTCTGCATTTTCGGGCCCCAACATATCACCCTGCTCATCACCATCCTCATCATTGACTGCCATGTCTTGGAGAAGTTCAATCAATGTTGATGTAATCACGATTCACACTATCGCCGGGCCCGCTGTTGCTGCTGATGATGAGGGCTGTTGTTCTCTTTCATTCACCGTCGATGTGGTCGATGAGTTTCCTTCAGATGCAGTGGTACCTCCTTCGCCGTGAAACTTCCAAACGGTGTAATCCTTGACAAAACCATGCCGGATCAAGTGAGATTGCACCACGCTATCTTCGTGCAGAAGTTTGTTCTCGCAGCTGTTGCACGGACAAATAGTGCGCTCCCGACCCAGACTCACATGATGCTTTTTGGCAGCGGCAATAAATTTTTTCACATATTGCAGGAAAGTCAGATCTTTGCCGATCCTCGGTATCTTGTACATCCACTCTGCCCTGTCCATGAATGAGACCTTGCACATAGCGAGAAACTAAAGTCAGATAAGAAGATATAGATATAGATCCGGTTTTCTCGCTTCTCCATGCTCTAGATCTAGATCTAGACCAAAAGCACCAAAATTAGAGAAAGGAGGGAAGATGAGAGTAGTAGATGTAAGAAATGAACCTCTTGCAGTGCTCTCCTTCACCAAATCGAAGGGCAAAACCTCCCCCCTCTAAAATGGTCAATTTTGGGTGTTTTGAGCTCTAAACACCCAAAAATGGAGGAGGAGCCGCGGGGAGGAAGAAGGGGGGCTGGGCTGTTATATATAGGGATCTTTACCGAGGCGGGCAAATAATACAGAATTGCCTCGGTTAATGGTGATTAACCGAGGCGGTTGTGTTAAGTGGGCCACCTCGGATAATCCATTAACCAAGGCGGTTGGCCTAACGCAACCGCCTCGGTTAATCATCATTAACCGAGGCAGTTATGTTACGTTGCCCGCCTCGGTTAACCTATTAACCGAGGCGGTTGTACAGCCGGCGGCCTGGCAACGGTTAACCGAGGCAGGCCGCCGGCCTACCCACCTCCAAGGCATTTTCAAAACGTCGCGGTTAATGAGATTTTGTAGTAGTGAATGTTGGCAACGAAGAAGTTGACATGAATGGAGGTCATGCCAATGGCAATTGATGGAATGGAGAGGAATGAAATCAGCACATGAGTCCCTAACTTTTGGGCACTTTTGGTTCAGACATAATTGATGCATTTTGGTAACGAGTTGCTTAGGTTCATGTCTAACTTTTATGGTGTTGTATTGATGACGGGCATTATATGACAGACTTTGTAGCCATTGTTGTGACTACGTATGATGTCTGGAACTTGGCTAGATATGTAAGACCTTATACATTGCCTTTACACTCTACTCCAATGATTGGAACTCATTATGTGTGCTGATTTGGGATGTTGATGTGATCTGTTGATCATATATGTGCACCTATGCTGATGTGATCTATTGACATGACGGTTTTGACCTCTCACAAAAATGACATTTCGTGTCAGTTGCATATAATTTTCGCGTGAGTTGTAGACCATCACGAATCATTGTCATGTCGTGTTTTCGTGATAGTTACCCATCATGAATCTGATTTTATAAACCTAACGATGCTCCTTTTTCGTGGAGGTGGCTGACTGCCACGAAAAAGATTCATGACGGTTGACCCCCACAAAAATTCAGTTTTCGTGGCGTTAGATTCGTGACGGGCGACCGCCACGTGACAGTTTTTCGCTCTCACAAAAATTTCATTTTCTGGTAGTGACTATCAATTTTCCATTGGAGGATGATAGTATCTTTATAATAGATGAAGAACAAATATGATAGGTGAAGATGAGAGATAGTGAAAGATCCGCACTAAGAAATAATGGGTCGTAGAGTAGAGGTCCTATAGGAGGTGTTTTGCTGGTGTGTCATTATGGACACCACTTATGGACACTACAGGTTGGGACTGCCCTTATTGCACAATGCGTATTGTAGCAGGTTCTCTTTGCCTACAGATCTATGGACTAGCAATCAAACATTGGGGTGCATTGTTGTAACCTGTTACTTCATTTGTGCTGCCTCGAAATTGTAGAAAAGGATAATTAAGTTCATCAATGATCAAGCACCACCCACTGGAGTTTAGCTTTCCAACAATATCTATAATAGCATTCAAGATTGGTCAATTGAAGATAAATTATTTGGGATCAGATGTAATATATCGCTGCAGCAAACAGCACAATGGTTGACTGGTTGAGGCATAATCTGGAGGAAAGGAAATTTCTACCAGCTATACAGGGAAGTTTCTTTACTACCGGTGTGCTAGACATATCATAAATATCATCGTCAAGGGTGGGACTTAAGTCGTGGAATCGGTTGTGGAGAACATTCGTGAAGGTGTTAAGTATATCTGTGGTTCCTTGTCTAGGAAGCAATGTTCAAGAAAATAATTTTACAAGAAGGAATAAAATCTTCTTAAATGCAGGAAGACACGGCTTGATGTTACTACAAGATGGAACTCCATGCTGGTTGATGCTTCAAATAGCTTGAAGTTCGGGGTGGCCTTTGAGAAGTTGAATAGTGAGGATCAAAAGTACACATGTGCACCATCTTTAGATGAATGGGAAAAGGCTGTGGTTCTTTATAGGCTGCTGGAGGTCTTTATGGATGCAACAGAATCATTTGTGGCAGCCAATATCCTACTTCAAATATCCAATTCCATCTTATGTGGAAGATCAAGTAATATTTGGAGCCAGTGTGCTCAATTGAAGTTGCGGAAATTGCCACTACTACATGAATGATAGACATTAGTAACGGGCAAAGATGAACATTGGTGACGGGCATCAACACCGTTACCGTTTATGGGTTACTAATGACAGGTCATCGGTAACGGGCGAAGGCTCGTTACTAATAACGTGCAAAACGTAACGGGTGTTGTAGTTAGTCCGTTACTAAAGGCCGTTACCAATCCCATGTTCCGCATGCCCCCGTTGGGCCCACAGTCCATAGTGGTAACGGTCTAACCAATGCAAAATCATTGGTCACGACCGATAAGCAAAACCCATTACCAATGGACGTTATCATTACCCCTTGCGGCTGCACATTATGGGCCCCACTGTCAGAATTGGTAACAGGTGTCAAGGAAGCCCGTTACTCTAGATGTGATGTGGGTAACTGTCTTCACTTCGTAGCCCGTTACCACTATTATGTTATTGGTAACGGTTTTCCTCTCCTGACCATTACTAAAGGTCGTTACGATAACCCCTTGCGGCTGCACCCTGTGGGACCCACTGTCATATTTGGTAATAGGCTTATTTGGATGCCCGGTAACAATAGTGACAAATGGTAACGGTTTTGATATATGCCCGTTATCAATGCTATTTAAAAGGTAATAGTTTACTTATTATAGGTAACGGTCTGTTTATGATGCCCGTTACCCCATCGGGTTGTCTTGTTTCCTGGTTGCATCCTGGAACCAGCCAGGATTTGGCAGCCACCTTGAAGCTGCAAGCAATATATAGACTCCACAGCAGCAAGGAACTCACATAACACAAATGACAAGTTCTCACAGTTTACAAAAATGTAACCTCACATATCATCTCAAGTTCACAAAAATGTAACCTCTCACATGTCATCGAGTCAAGTTCACAAATAATATCTAGTTGTCCAAAATGTAACCTAAGTATATCATCTCAAGTTCACAAAAATGTAAATTGCAAACTACTATAAATGTACACATGCACATCAAGGTCAAATTTTGTCCAAATGTCCTAATCACAAGTGTCACACCAGGGGCAGCGGGACTGCACACTTGGCGTACATATTCTTGTAGTAGGGGATGGCGCATGGGCGATACCTTATCCTTATTGTAACTAGTCGTATAAAACTAGAACTAGTCGGACGTAAGGAAACTACCCGACAACGTGCTCGGGTAGGACTCCTCAGACCGTCCCCGACTAGGACTTCCGTGTAACCTTGTCCCTCCAGACTATATAAGGGCGGGCTGGGACCCCTCGAAAACACATCGTGCATACGCATAACCTCTAAGGCAATACAAATCACACAGGATGTATGGTATTACGTTCTCGGTGGCCCGAACCTGTCTAAACTTTGTGTTCCTTGCACCTTCGAGTTCCTGATCTCAGCGACAACCTACCTACAACCTACCACCTCGAAGGAATCCCTCGGTGGCCTTGGCGGTAAAACACCGACAGCTAGCGCGCCAGGTAGGAGTGTTCATCGAGCATCCACCGGAGAACTTGATGGCATCATCCAACTTCACCAGCGCCGTGCTCGATAAGGGCACAACCTTCATGTTCGGCTCGTGGATCTGCATCGCCAATGGTTCAGGCGGCGTCGACAACCACCTGGCCAGCACCATGGAGCCCAAAGCATCGAGCGGACTCGATGAGTTCATCGACAGCCTCGACGAGATGCATCCGCCTCTCACCCTACGGACCAATGAGAGTTCTGTCGACGACGCGTTTTTGACTTGTGTTCCCACACGACTCTCCAGCTCGGATCCAATCCGATCTGAGGAAGAGCGTACCCAATTCTACTTCGGGCTACGCAATGTGGCTTCCACGTTCGGGGAGGCCCTACAATCTAAGTCCCTCTCCGACTTGGAAGCGGATTTAGATCTCCTACTCAAGCTCGGAGACGATGTTGCCACCGCTAGTCGGGAGGCTCCCGTTTTCGATGCCTACTTGGATTCAGATGACGAGCCCGACTCCTCTGCGGTTAGTCATCTGGGTTTGAGCATTACGACTACCACGCAGGGCAGATTCGTGTACTGGAAGGGCATGGAGCCCTTCGAACTACTCGATTATGACGCCCGCTTGGTAGCCACCATCCAGCAACTGCCTTTTCAAAAGGGCAGACCTTTTTATCCTATCCAGGAAGAGATGTCCAAGACCTCCACTTCGACTGTCCTGGCCACTGACTACTCTGGTGACTACTCGCAGGAGCACGAAGTCTACATGGCTTCCATCCACGACATTGGAGATGATGAGCCAGGCATCGAGTTCAACAACGAGCTCGAGGACGAGATCTCCGCCAACCAAGACACCGCTGATGCTCCCAAGGATGAAACTGAGGAGCAAAGGCGGGCACGCATGTGGAAGAAAGCCAGGAGGGCCAAGCACAGGCGCAATGCTTAGGAGCGTGCCTGCAACCCGCACTAGCGAAGAAACCTACGAGGGGATTTTGTGGCAGCGATGGACGAAGAATTTGTTACTCCCATGGGTAACATCTACGAAGCGTCTCTAGTCCTGCTGCAAATTCCACAAACGGACGCAACCCAGTGGATGATGCGACTTGTCAAACAAGACGCAGTTCAACTCGATAAGTTGGACCCGCTGAAATCCGACCAACACACACATTCCAGATTGGAATGCCATGGCAGCTCTGTACCCTTGGGCAGTCGTACTGTCGGAGGTCATCTCAACCCTTGCAACAATCGACAAGTCGAGCAGGAGATACGACAGCAAGGCCCTAGGCCCAGGGGAGGGGGGCAACCCGCGGAGGCCAAGGCCACCAAGGTAACCAGCTACCTCCACCTCTCGGCGACCTAAGGCAGCACATCAATAGTAACCGTGACGCGCGCACCGTCATCTCCAATCGGCAACGCGAGCGGGTTGAGAACGTTGCTCGCGACGACAGTAATCGTTTCCCTGCTTTCACGGAAAACATCACTGATCGCGAGTACCCGAGGGACTTCAAGCCCATGAACATCCCGAAGTACGACGGGAAACAGGATCCGCGGTAGTGGCTGCGATGCTACTCCGTGGTCATTGAAGTGTGCGGGGGCTCTAATTCGACTAAAGCCCTCTACTTCCCGATGGCCCTGGAGACTACCCCACTTACATGGCTGGAAACCCTCCGGCCAAACTCCATCGACACCTGGGAGGCCCTGAAGCAGGTCTTCATCGACAACTTCCAGGGCTCCATGATCCCGGCAGGTACTCGTCATGACTTGTCACTGGTCAAGCAGGAGGAGAACGAGACCTTGAGGTCGTACACACGCCGCTTCTTTGACACCCGCGCAACCATCGCCAACATCGCCGACGAGGAGGTCATCCGCTGCTTCCGCAACGGCCTGGCCATGAAGCAAACGTACTGCAAGTTTGGGAGAAACCTCCCGACTACCGTACTCGAGCTCTAATAAGACTCGGTCCCGATCTTCACGACATAGGATCCTAATCTTGATAACTAGCTGAAAAATAGCCGATAACTTGCTGCAAGCAGCGATAACTAGTGCAACCTGACGACACGCACAAGGAGCCAACCACCGTCTCCATACGGCAGCCTGAACCAAGGATTCGCCCAATCACACTCTAAAAGAACCAACCTACGCAGCCTGACCACAAAGTAGCAGGAGCACGGATCAAGTGCCGATGAAGCGGCCGCATATGTAATCCCACAGGGAAATCATAAGAGCAAAGGGGTAGAGAATCACTCTCTGAATTTGTTAGCACATAGCTGAACAAAAGGGGTTTTATTTCATTATCAAAATTCTTCTTAATCTCTGAGATACATGGGGTATTTATACAAGAAACAACCCTCCTTGTTGGGTGTGAATGGACCTTAGAGTTTCTGGAGTTATGGTAACTCAAAAGTCACCACGAACTGAAATCCCGAGGAGGCTCGCGTGGCTGTTGGTCTTTCTGTGCAGTCTCCACTAAATCGGTCATAACTCCTTATTGGGAAGTCCAAATGACATGAGTCTTATTGCGTTGGAAAGAAGACTTAGTTCCATCAAGTATTCATCAGCCTCCAGAGCTCTTGGGAGCAAAAAGTTATGGTCGATTCAACAAACTAGTCAAAACTGAGGTCCGAATTGCTCAAAACGCGACTTGGTAGTTCGTTTCTGGTGAAGTGGTTGCGACTGATCAAAACGTGGCTTGCCAGTCCGTTTCTTGTTGTTTGCTTCATCTCCATGTGTAGCAGAACCATCCTCTTCGCATGCATACCTAAGTACAACCAATGTAGAACATTTAGGTAGTATAAAATTCTCATATATGTTGATGTTAATTTCAGCTAGGAGTGAAGTCACCTGTTGTTGTAGCTTCTTAGCTTGGCTGCTTGTAATTGGTCCAATGTTCACTTTTTCTCTTACTTTGGTCACATCTTGTAGATCATGTCCTTGCTTTACATGTGATGGTGCATGGCTGGTTGAGATGGCCTCATCATCCTCCCCCTCCTGAAAAGGAGTCGTCCTCGACTCTAATTCTTCCGGACCAAAGTATGGTGTCAAGTCAGCAACATTAAATGTTGCGCTAACACCATACTCATCAGGGAGCTCAATCTTGTACGCATTATCATTTATTTTTGCTAGTACTCTAAATGGTCCATCTCCTCTTGACATCAATTTTGATTTATGCTTCTCTGGAAAGCGTTCCTTGCGAAGGTGTACCCAAACGAAATCTCCCGGCTTGAATGTCACCTTCTTACGATGCTTGTTCGCGCACTCAGCATAGTACTTGGCCTTCTTCTCGATTGCTTCTTTTATCTGCTCATGTATCTTCTTTACATATGTTGCACTCTTAGAAGCTTCCATGTTACTCCTTTCCTGCAATGGTAATGACAACAAATCTATGGGAGCAAGTGGTTTAAATCCATATACAACTTCAAATGGACACAAATGAGTGGTAGAATGTACTGCCCTATTATATGCAAATTCCACGTGCAGCAAGCACACTTCTCATTCCTTCAGGTTCTTCTTGATCATGGTACGCAGCAGCATAGAAAGTGTTCTATTCACCACCTCTGTTTGTCCATCCGTTTGTGGGTGACAAGTTGTAGAAAACAGCAGCTTTACTCCAAGTTTTGTCCATAATGTTTTCCAAAAGTAGCTCAAGAACTTCGTATCCCGATCTGAAACAATAGTCCTAGGCATCCCATGCAACCTCACAATTTCCCTGAAAAACAAAGAGGCTATGTGGGAAGCATCATCGCTTTTATGACAGGGTATAAAATGTCCCATTTTTGAGAATCGATCATCAACAACAAAAATAGAATCACTCCCCCTCGAAGTCCATGGTAAAACCAAAACAAAGTTCATGCTAATATCTTCCCACGGAACATTAGGAATAGGCAATGGAGTGTATAAACCATGGGAGTCCAGTTTTGACTTAGCTTTATGGCATGTGACGCATCTCTGCACAAGTCTCTCAACGTCTCTTCTCATCTTTGGCCAATAGAAATGGCCAGCCAGCAGCTCATAGTCTTTTTCCAACCAAAATGACCCATTAGTCCACCTGCATGTGATTCCTGTAACAACAAGAGTCTAACAGAACAATTTGGCACACATATTTTGTTAGCTCTAAATAAAAATCCATCATGAATATGATATTTTTCCCATCCTTTTCCAGCTGTACATTTGGCATATGGTTCTGAAAACTCATGATCAGTATGATATAAATCTTTCAAAACCTCTAGTCCTGGCACCTTTACCTCAAGTTGGTTCAACAAAATATTTCTTCGGGACAATGCATCAGCAACAAGGTTATCCTTACCTTTCTTATATTTCACCACATAAGGAAAAGTTTCAATGAATTCGACCCACTTGGCATGCCGACGGTTCAGTTTGGCTTGGCCTTTCAAGTACTTCAATGCTTCATGATCTGAATGGATAACAAATTCTTTTGGCCATAAATAATGTTGCCAAGTTTCAAGTACTCTTAGCAAAGCGTATAACTCCTTGTCATACACGGAGTAGTTCAGTTGTGCTCCTCCCAACTTCACGCTGAAGTATGCAACGGGTTTTCCATCTTGCATGAGCACACCTCCAATTCCGATCCCACTTGCATCACATTCAACCTCAAAGGTTTTTGTGAAATCCGGCAACACAAGTAGAGACGCTTCCATCAACCTTTTCTTCAATTCTTGAAAAGTAATCTCTCGTGGCTCACGCCAATTGAAGGCAACACCTTTCTTTGTCAATTCGTTCAGTGGAGCAGCTATGGTGCTGAAATCTTTCACAAATCTCCTATAAAAACCAGCAAGTCCATGAAAACTTCTTACCTGATTTACGTTCTCAGGAGTTGGCCATTATTTGATTGCTTAATCTTGGATTCATCCACTTGAATTCCTTGTCCAGAGACAACAACACCAAGAAACACAACTTGATCTGTGCAAAAGGTGCACTTCTCAAGGTTAGCAAACAATTTCTCTTTCTATGTACATCCAAAACTTGTTGTATATGCTCAGCATGTTCTTCCAATGTCTTGCTGTAAATAAGGATATCATCAAAGTAAACCACAACAAATTTTCCAATGAAAGCTCTTAAGACATGGTTCATTAACCTCATGAGAATACAAGGAGCATTAGTCAAACCAAAAGGCATAACTAACCATTCATACAGTCCAAACTTTGTTTTGAAAGCAGTTTTCCATTCATCCCAATCTTCATCCTAATTTGATGGTAACCACTTCGCAAATCAATTTTAGAAAAAATTATAGAACCACTCAATTCATCAAGCATATCATCTAGCCTAGGAATAGGATGACGATAGCGAACAGTGATATTATTGATGGCTCTACAATCAACACACATTCTCCATGATCCATCTTTCTTTGGCACCAAAATAACAGGAAGAACACAAGGACTTAAACTTTCGCGCACATAACCTTTATCTAAAAGTGCTTGTACTTGCCTTTGAATTTCCTTTGTTTCTTCAGGATTGGTGCGGTAAGGTGGCCGATCGGGCAATGCAGCTCCAGGTATGAGATCAATTTGATGTTCAATGCCTCGTAATTGGGGCAGCCCAGTAGGTGTTTCCTCCGGAAAAATATCCTTGTAGTCCTGCAAAAGATGGGAAATAACACTAGGAAGAGATGTTATGTTGTTAGCTGAAAACAATGTGCCCTTGTACAAAAGTACAATGAGTGTTTGGCTTGGGTTATTCCTCACATTTCTCATTTCAGATTTGGTGGCTAACATGATCAGATTGTTTCCCTCTCTTTTCTTTTTATCTCTCTCATTTGGCTTGTGGCTCTCACTCACCGATTTGTGGAGGGCACTCATATTCTTTTTCTCTCTTTCTTTCTCACTCTCAATCTGCACTTCGGAGCTCTTTTGCAAGTGTTTTGCTAAGAGTTGTTGTGGCGTCATTGGTTTAAGTACCAAGTTCTTTCCCTTCCACTTGATGGTGTATTGATTTGTGCGACCACAATTTAGAGATGAACGATCATATTGCCATGGCCTTCCCAACAGAAGATGACATACTGTCATGGGTGCCACATCACACTCTATGGTGTCAACATATTCACCAACTTTGAATGGAACTTTCACTCTTTGTGCAATCTTGATGGAACCTGAATTGTTTAGCCATTGCACATGGTATGGATGAGGATGTTTCAACAACTTTAAACCAAGTTTCTCAACCATTTGTCTACTAGCAAGGTTATGGCAATTTCCACCGTCAATGATTACTTTGCAAACCTTGTCCTCAACCTTGGCTCTTGTTTAGAAAAGATTATGCCTTGTCCATTTTCAGCTTCCTTCATTTGAACACTCAAAATTTGAGTAACAACAAGAGCAGCACCTCCCTCAAATTCACAAGATGTGTGACCTTCATTTTCAGTTGCATCTTCTAATTGTCCTTCATCTATAGCTTCCTGCTCCTCATCACTAGCAGATTCATATTGTCCTTGATCATTTACAATGATGGTGCGATTGTTTGGACACTCCCTTATAACATGACCACGACCTCTACACTTGAAACACTGAATTCCACTAGTTTTTGTTGTAGAAGCCATTGATGTAGATGATGATATTGCAAGTTTGCTTCTCTCACTTTGAGCAGCCAATTCTTTCCCACTAGAAGCACCATAAGCACTAGAGCGTAACCCACCACTTGAGTTAGCGATTGCACCTCGATTTGCATTAGCTCTTGGTGTAAATTTACTTCCACTTGGGGTACCCTTGGTACCGAATGAGGTTCCTCTATCGCACTTCATGTCTTGCTGCAATTGACGCTCAGCTTTGCTTGCTTGATGTACCAACTCAATAAGATTGTTGTACGACTGAAATTCAACAATTCGCTGAATATTGCGATGTAAACCAGACATGAATCTTGTAATTGATTGCTCTTCATCTTCAAATACATTGGCCCTGATCATTGCCTTCTCCATCTCTTTGTAATACTCATCAACGGAGAGATTTCCTTGCCTCAAATTCTGCAGCTTGTCAAAAAGATTACGGCGATAATGTTTAGGTACAAATCTTGCTCTCATTTCTCTTTTCATTTCAGCCCATGTTTGGACAGCACCTTGCCCAGCTTCTTCTCTGTCGCTAAGCATTTGCTCCCACCAAATTAGAGCATAATCATCAAACTCAAGTGCAGCCATTGCCATCTTCTTCTCTTCAGAGTAATTATGCAAGCGAAAAATCTTGTCAACCTTCAACTCCCAAGTGAGAAAAGTTTCAGGATCAGATCCTCCATCAAACTTGGGAATGGTGAATTTTAACTTGCCAACCCTCTCTTCATTGGGCTGGTTACGTTCACGATTGCCTCTGTGACATCGACCACCATTTTGGGGTTGTTCGACCTCTTTTTCTTCATACTCATCTTCAGATTCAGCATAGTCATTACCTCCATGTCCAAAACCTCTTCCTCTTCCACGACCACCTCCTAGCATGGGTACAGCTCGCTCTCGGCGTTCTCGCTATTTTCTTGCAAGTCGAGCACCAACTTCTAACTCGTTTTCATCTACTTCATCTCCATAGATGCTTGGATTTTCAGGAACACGATTAAGGTTTTGTAGCTGAGTCATAATGGCTTGAAGTTCTTGTGACAATCTGTCTTGTTTTTCCTCCATGCTTTGCCTTATCTCATTGAATTGTGCCATGGTAACACAATCTTCAATCTCGGGTTGTCCGGACATCTTCATATATGGTTTGTGAGAATAAAATAGCAATTATATGTGGAATGGAAATTTTGTGGATCTCACAGCCTCACCTTCTCTTACCAACCAAGGCTCTTATGTTTCCCTGCAGGTTACTAAGGCAATCTGTGTGGTGGTAAAGAGTAGTGATAATTGAGCAAATACAAGACCAGCACAACCGTACACGATGGCTTTTATGTGGAGCTTGGTAGGGGTGATACACAAGGGGCAATCTGAATTCTAGTTGTTGTAAAGTTAAGTAGCAATCCAAACTAGAGAAAGATGCTTAGTGCTGATCACAAGATATGAATGATGTAACCGATTCAACACACGCGCAAAAGATATTTCAGACTTGATGCAAACAAGGATTATGCTAGGGATGGATGGTTCACACGGAATCTCTTAGCAAAAATCGCACCAAAAGAAGATAGCAAACTGGTTACACAACTTGATATAAAATTCAGCACTTGTGCATACCAACAATCTGATCCTTCTCCTTTTCTTTTGCAACTTTCTCAACATAATTTTTTTTCTGCAACTTTTCATTCCTTTTTTTGACTCTTTTTCTCTGTACTAAGACAAGACCAGATATAATACTTGCACAAATTAAGAGTAGAAACACGTGCAACCAGCAGCTATGTTGATAGGATAAAAGTTTTCGCAAAGGATAGAATCAGTTTACTTTTTTTTCTGGGGATTTTCAGATATATGGAAAGGCACAAAAGGACACGCAAAGGATGATATGATCAGCAACTAAACAAAGACTCTAATGGACAGAAACTTAACCAAACTCACTAGATAAGCAGATTGAAATAAAAGGCTATGACAGAATTTTTTTATGGCTTTATGGTGGATAGGATAAAGACAAAAATATATATAGCTAAGGGTAAAGAATCCTACCGTTGCAACAGAAGCTTTGATACCAGATGATAAGACTCGGTCCCAATCTTCACGACGTAGGATCCCAATCTTGATAACTAGCTGAAAAATAGCCGATAACTTGCTACAAGCAGCGATAACTAGTGCAACCTAACGACACGCACAAGGAGCCAACCACCGTCTCTATACGGCAGCCTGAATCAAGGATTCGCCCAATCACACTCTCAAAGAACCAGTTTACGCAACCTGAACACGAAGTAGCAGGAGCACGGATTGGGTGCCGATGAAGCGGCCGCCTATGTAATCCCACAGGAAAATCACAAGAGCAAAGGGGTAGAGAATCACTCTCTGAATTTGTTAGCACACAGCTGAACAAAACGGGTTCTATTTCATTATCAAAAGTCTTCTTAATCTCTGAGATACATGGGGTATTTATACAAGGAACAACCCTCCATGTTGGGTGTGAATGAACCTTAGAGTTTCTGGAGTTATGGCAACTCAAAAGTCACCACGAACTGAAATCCCGAGGAGGCTCGTGTGGCTGTTGGTCTTTCTGTGCAGTCATAACTCCTTATTGGGAAGTCCAAATGACATGAGGCTTATTGCTTGGAAAGAAGACTTCAAACCGGTTCCATCAATTATTCATCAGCCTCGAGAGCTCTTGGGAGCAAAAAGTTATGGTGGATTCAACATACTAGTCAAAACTAAGGTCCGAACTGCTCAAAATGCGGCTAGGTAGTCCATTTCTGGTGAAGTGGTTGCGACTGATCAAAACGCGGCTAGGTAGTCCATTTCTTAGCTCGGCTGCGTGTAGTTAGTCCAATGTTCACTTGTTCTCTTACTTTGATCACATCTTGTAGATCATGTCCTTGCTTTACATGTGATGGTGCATGGCTGGTTGAGATGCCCTCATCAAGCTCCGCGACATGATGCAGCGATGGGTCGATCAAGAAGAACGCTTCCCCAAGCGCAAGAACGACAAGGGCAACAACAATAACTGCTCTGACAAGGGCCAGAACAACAACTCGGGCGCCGCCCGCAAGCAGAAGCCGAAAGATCAAGTGGCCAACGTCGAGCGCAACCCTCGCAGCAAGAAGTCGGGCAAGCTCCAGGATCAGTACGAGAAGATCCTCCACAAGCAATGCCCGATGCACCCGAAGGCCAAGCACACAATGTTCCAGTGCTCCGTCCTCCACAAAAGTCTCAATGCACCGCCTCCTCCTGATGATGAGGAGAAGGACAAGGACAAGGGGGATGAGGGCAATGACAAGTTAGGGCCTTCGGGCTTCCAGCACCCGACTAACACCGTCAACGTCATCTTCGGAGGAGACGATGGCATCCTTACCAAGCGCGCGTAGAAGCTGTTTCAGCGCGAGATCATGTCAGTTGAGCCAGCAGTGCTGCATCCTCTGAGACACAGCGAGGTCCCGATCTCTTTCTCCATAGAGGATCAATGGACCAGCTTCTCCGAGCCGGGAATACTTCCGCTCGTACTGGACCCGGTAGTTGTGGGCTCTACCCTAACCCGAGTACTCATCGACGGGGGAAGCGGGTTCAATCTGCTCCACTCGAGTACTTTAAAGAAAATGAGGCTGGATGTTGGCAAGATGCTCACCTCCAGGAAGGCTCCGTTCTACAGGATCATCCCAGGTAACGAGGCTACTCCGATCGGCTCGGTCACACTGCCAATTACCTTCGGGACAGCTGATAACTCTCGTACCGAGTACATAAAATTCGAAGTCGCAAACTTCGAATCTTCGTACCATGCCATCCTTGGCAGGCCCGCCTTGGCCAAATTCATGGCGGTACCCCATTACATCTACTAGGTTTTTAAAATGCCAGGTACCAATGGTGTACTCTCCCTCCGCGGTGACGTCAAGAAGTCCTACGACTGCGACCAGGAGGCAATCAAGTATGCTGCATCAGCGCGCGTGCTAGAGCCTTCATCCGAAGTACTCGCGGCCGCACAACAACTCTCCGAGACAGAGCTGGAGGTACCGAACAAGAGGCCAAGCCAGTCGAGGGTGAAGCCAAACCCCGACGTCGGCATCAAGACCATCTAGCTTTAGGAGAGTGACTCATCCAAGACCACCTTGATCGGCGGGCACTTGGACAACAAATAGAAACTCGTGCTCGTCAACTTTCTTAGGGCCAACCAAGACATCTTCGCATGGAAACCAGTGGATATGCCAGGTGTGCCCAAGGAGTTGATCTAGCATGCTTTGAAAGTCGATCCCAAGGCCACTCCGAGGAAGCAACAACTACGTCGTCTCTCTCCAGAAAAGAGGCAGGCCATCAAAAAAGAGCTAGCTAAACCACTCGCGGATGGTTTCATCAAAGAGGAGTACCACCCAGAGTGGCTAGCCAACCCTGTACTTGTTCTTAAAAAGAATAATAATGAATGGAGGATGTTTGTCGACTATACCGATCTCAATAGGCACTGCCCGAAAGATCCTTTCACGCTTCCCTGTATCGATCAGGTTATCGACTCCACCGCCGGCTGCGTCCTGCTCTCCTTTCTTGATTGCTACTCGGGTTATCATCAGATTTCCCTCAAGGAAGAAGACCAGATGAAGACTGCGTTCATCACCCCGTTTGGTGCCTACGCATACACGACTATGTCGTTTGGGCTAAAGAACGCGGGTGCAACCTACCAGCGAGCAATACAGCTATGCCTCGCTGACCAGCTACATCATAATGTTGCGGCCAACGTGGATGATGTGGTTGTCAAAACCAGAAATCCCGACGAGTTCATCTCGGATCTCGAGGAAACTTTCAACAGTCTTCGAAGATTTCAGTGGAAGCTCAACCCAACTAAGTGCGTCTTCGGCGTACCCCAAGGGAAACTCCTCGGTTTCATCATCAGTCACTGAGGAATCAAGGCTAACCCTGAAAAGATCACCGCCATCACAAGCATGGGGGCTTCACAGAAGATCAAAGACGTGCAGAAGCTCACCGGCTGCATGGTGGCATTAAACAAATTTATCTCCCGACTTGGAGAACGGGGCCTACCCTTCTTCAAGCTCCTCAAGCGGCATGGCAACTTTGTTTGGAGCGAGAAAGCGGCGCAGGCATTGGAGGACCTCAAGGCCCACCTCCAATCGCCCCCATCCTCACAGCTCTGAACCCAGGTGAGAACCTGCTACTTTAAACCGCTGCGATTACTCATGTAGTCAGCACGGCTATCGTGGTGGAGCGGAACGAGGAGGGCCATGCGTTTGGCATGCAGCACCTAGTGTATTTCGTTAGCGAAGTCCTTTCTGAGTCAAAGATTTATTACCCTTCGATTCATAAACTTCTCTACGCTATACTCATCACCTCCAGAAAGCTTTGCCACTACTTCGACGAGTACAAGATCTCAGTTGTCACTGACTTCCCGTTGGCGGATATACTCCACAATCGGGATGCCACCGGGCGTATTTCCAAGTGGGTAGTAGAACTGGGAGCTCTCAACATCGACTTCAAGCCACGTACCGCCATCAAGTCGCAAGCTCTAGTCGATTTTTTGGCAGAGTGGCAAGAAAATCAAGTACCAACTCCAACCAACCAGCCAGAGCATTGAGTCATGTACTTTGACGGGTCCCTCAAGCTCGAAGGCGGTGGCGCATGAGAACTCTTCATAAGTCCAACTAGCGAGCAACTTAAATACGTATTCCAAATACTGTTTAAGGTCTCCAACAATGAAGCCGAGCATGAGGCACTACTCCATGGGCTACGCCTGGCTGTCTCCCTTGGCATCAAGCGACTACTCGTTTTTGGCGACTCCTTACTGGTGGTCCAACAATGCAACAAAGAGTGGGATACCAACAAGGAGACCATGGACGATTACGCCACACTAATCCGCACACTCGAGAACAAGTTCTCAGGGCTTGAGATTCGTCACGTGCTCCATGACAATAACGTTGGGCAGACGTACTCTCAAAGCTAGGCTCTGAACGAGCTAAAGTTCCGGCCGGAGTTTTCGTTCATGAACTCCACCATCCCTCTATTCCAAGGATAGAGCCAGGCACCATCGACCAAGGCCCCGCGGAGCCTAGTCCAGTGGTCCTGATGATTGACCCGGGGCAGCGGGACTGCACACTTGGCGTACATATTCTTGTAGTAGGGGATGGCACATGGGCCATACCTTATCATCATTGTAACTACTCGTATGAAACTAGAACTAGCCGGACGTAAGGAAACTACCCGACAACGTGCTCGAGTAGGACTCCTCAGACCGTCCCCGACTAGGACTTCCATGTAACCCTGTCCCCCAGACTATATAAGGGCGGGCAGGGACTCCTCCTAAACACATTATGCATATGCATAACCTCTAAGGCAATACAAACCACACAGGACGTAGGGTATTACGCTCTTGGCGGCCCGAACCTGTCTAAACTTTGTGTTCCTTGCACCTTTGAGTTCCTGATCTTGGCGACACCGTACCTACAACCTACCACCTCAGGGGTATCCCTCAGTGGGCTTGGCGGTAAAACACCGACAACAAGTTCTCACAGTTTTCCTCAGGGGGCCATGGTATGTGGTAGCGGCCTTCTGGTGGGATGACATCGTTCACGATGAAATTGCTTATCATCTCCCGGATCATGCCATATGAGTCTTTGGAAATTGGTGGAGCTGTAAAATCCTGCATAACACCACGCTTAATAAAATGTATACCGGCAGATAGTAAAGAAATAGAACAAGTGTGCATAAACTCAGTGTGATGAGTACATACAGTAGATCTTTTGTAGGTCTTTCCGTCACATATCAGGGTCATCATGTTGATTGCAACGTGGAAACCACATAGATTGCTCCCTGGTGGTTGTTGAGGGCACTATAATGCACAAAAATATTATGGTACATTAAATAGCATAAATCAAGGCAATACTACATCGATGATGGAATCCTTCATTTCCTTGCTAGAATTACCTTAAAATTGGTTTTATGCGTGAGTTTCGCTATTGATTTGGACTTTGCTGTCACTCGTTTAGTGAGCATGTATTGTCCTAAGGCATTGGATTGAGCGGTAGTGATTAGCAACAATGAAGAGTTAGAAAATTTGCATATATACAAACAAACCTACAACAAACTTACCAATTTATAACTTGTTGGACATCTTGGAACTTTCGCTTCGGCACTTGTTTTGCGGAGTCTAGATAGAAAACAATATTCCACTTCATAACAATCACTACCAGCACCCAATGGCCACCAAGTCATGGTTCATAAGCTTAGCAATTGCTCTTATAGCGTTGGAGTTGCATTGTATCATCGTTGCTGAGAATATTTGTGGGTCCAAAAAATCCAACATCTATCCCCATGTCTTTTGCTGATTCATACATTTTCATACATAAAATAGCAAATTGTTAGTTTCAACATTGTGGTACTAATTAATGAAACTCTAGTATTAAGGAACTTACAATGAGAAGCACTGCAGCAAGCTTATGTCCAATGCGTCAAGGTTGAATAGGTCATACAAGTCACATAATTGAACATAAAATTTATCTGCATCTGATCCAAAGTAGCATTCCTGATATGATCAAATATGTTCTCGACACCGCAAGCACTCTGTACCATGTAGTGATTATGCAAGGACAAACTTGACGGTTCAGCAGCCTTGTCCTTAGTCCAAACGGACGCAACACTACTACCTGCAGTCATCTCAGATAAAGGTACCCCTCTCCTTAATTGTGTTGCATTCCGAGGCCATGCTGGGGTTGCTCGAGAGCTTCTTAAACATTGCCCAGATGCTCCCTACAGCAGAAGGGATGGCTGGACATGTCTGCAGATAGCTGTATGGTATGAAAAGACTGAGTTCGTAGAATTTGTCCTGGGTCTGCCACAACTCCGTAAGCTCGTAAACATGCGAGATTCAAACGGAGACACTGCTCTACATCTGGCAGTCCAGAAGTGCAGTCCGAAGATGGTGGCTGCTTCACTTCTTCACCAAGACATAGACGTTACAGTTATTAACAACTCAGCTGACCCAGCTACCTGGAAATTATCTGGTGCCGCCACTAATGCTAAGACTTTAAACTGGGTACGTATTTTTCTCAGTACATTGCTAGCTTATTATACAAACAAGCACTAAGATAAAATAATTCTGAAGGAAAGAACAGCAGGATTTTTAACTAAATGATTACTTGAAATTCAGCAACGGTGACAGTAAACTTTTTAGTTTCCTAGGGCACTTCAGATTACGAAAATGATTGCTACATGCATAGTCTAATGTGGTTATAAGTATGATTTTCTGAATTTGGAGGTCGTTCACGAGAATAATTCCAACTCAATCTGAAGCAGTTCCATATTAAGGAAATGCATTTGTGGTTCTATTTCCAAGGAATACATTGTTCAGGGTAGCTTGGAAGAAGTCAGCCAAGTTCTATAACATTGTATAGGCTTATTTTTCTAAAGTTCTGGAGTAGCATTATAACTGGATGGGAACACTACTGAAATAAACAGTTGCACTAACCTCGCAGTGATGTAGAGTTTCATTTCGTTCATATTTGTTTGAATTTATGCAGAATGAAGTATCGATGCTTCTGTTGAAAGCTGATCCTCAACATGCATCTTCTATTTATAATCTCCACAAGGAAGCCAAGGATAAAGTGACAAACTTATCCAAGAGAGATATCAAGTCACTAACTCAAACATACACAGGCAACACCTCCCTAGTCGCAATCCTCATCGCAACAATTACTTTTGCTGCTGCATTCACTTTACCTGGAGGATACAGCACTGATGCTGGAAACGAGGGGCTTCCCATCATGGCAAGGAAGTTTGCATTTCAGGCATTCTTGATCTCTGACACCCTAGCAATGTGCTCCTCACTTGTTGTTGCCTTCGTATGCATCATAGCAAAGTGGGAGGATCTCGAGTTCTTGCTTTACTACAGATCTTTTACAAAGAAGCTTATGTGGTTTGCATACATGGCGACCACCACGGAGTTTGCAACTGGTTTATACACAGTCCTGGCTCCTCGTCTCCTATGGTTGGCTGTTGCGGTTTGCACTATGACGGGTCTATTGCCCATTGTTACTAAGCTGCTAGGTGAATGGCCCATCCTGAAACTAAGATTTCGGTTGGGTCGGAAATTCAAGTCTGAGCTCCTTGATATGGTTTAATCTCTCTGCCTTATGTTATTGGTACCAGCTACTTTCTTATCATTAGATGAAAGAAACAAGTTTATGTTGCATGAGCTTCGATTGGTAATTTGAAACTCCTTGTAATGCATGTACTATGTACTTGAACATTCTGATTATGTGATGCTTGAGCAGTTGAGAGTGATGTTCTGTTTCCGACTTGTACTTCCTGAATAAACTAGGCGTGACAGGTTTACGGATATTCTCAGAAAGATGAGCAGCAATGGCATGATATATGCTCATTTATATTTTTCGAAGGTAATCGTTTGTGACGGAACTTATGAAGGGTATATTGGATCTGAAATCGTATATGTTCAAATGCATATCACTATCTACAGGATAGGATGTGAGGATAAGCATGGTTCAGAAGTGGCATGGCTTTTTCTGAGTTGACCACAGTAGCTCACATAAAAGAAATCAGAGATTGTGTTGCACATAAGACCACAAAGAATGTTCTAAGAAACAGTATGGCGCCGTGTCATCTTAATGTAGGGGAGCATACACCTCAAAAAAAGTATATAAGCTAATTTTATCATTGACACCAGCATGTCCCCAGCTTCATCAAATGCAGAACTAACATCAAACTGGAAACTAAAACTCTCACAACACCACAATCAATCGTAATTGGTTTGGAACATTTGAAACTAGGAAGGAATACGAAAGCGTAAATCAAAATGCTACATGAAAGGCCACAAAACTACAGTCAAATGATCGATCAACATTGTTTCACATTACTAAAGTTATTGCTACAACTAAAATTTGGACAATGATACAGCTAATCCATCTTACAACCAAGACATACCAGTCCTGAAGATACAAGGCAAAGGATGTACAGAACATGAACAGCACAAATTGGTACAAATGTTCCAACCAAATGGCATATCCTAGAGCTTGCTAATGGTTGGTCAGTAGTGCAGGAAGCTGAAAAGATACAGAGCGATGCTTTCAGACTGACCTAATTATTCAAGTTACAACAACTCCTGCAATCTTTGGTATCCCACAAGCACTTGCTTGTTCAACTAGTTTGCCACAATAAGCTCATCTTCAGGATCAGTAGTTTGAGGTTGCATTGTCAATCCATCATCAGCTGCACTGAAATGGTATTTTTCTCCAACGGCTCTCGGAAGCTGGTAAACTTCAAACATTGTAGGCCTTTCCTTCGCAGAAGAAAGCACACAAGAACATGCAACCATCATTCATTGAAGCAGCTCAGCATCATTGTCTTTGCCAATCAAGGACATGTCAACTGCATCCTGAAGTATAGAGTTGTTTGATAGGTAAGTTTATCCAATCCACCAAACTGCCTTTGAAGTTCTCCGGGGCATTTGACACATGTGTGGGCTCTTCATCAGTAACAAGTTCAAGCAAGACAACTCCAAAGCTATAGACATCCCCTTCTGGAGTGGCCACAAGGGTGCGTGTATACTCAGGAGCTACATACCCCAAGTTACCAAACTCACCATTGACAAATGTGCTCAGGTGGGTATCAATGGTATTCATAAGCCTTGCCAACCCAAAATCAGAAATCTTAGGCTCATAGTCATCATCGATCAATATGCATTTGGAACTAATATTCCTATGAAGAACGCGGGGATTGCAACTGTGATGAAGCCATGCCAATCCTCTAGCAGTCCCAATGGCAATTTTTAACCTTGGTGACCATTGTAATGCCTTTTTGTCACTACTTCTGTTGGTGTAAATGATCATAGAGAACCCTTGGGCATGTATTTGTACACCAAGAGCCTCTCATTCTTGGCAATGCAGTATCCCAAAAGAGGCACTAAGCAGGCCCGTATATGACCCAGTGCAAGTGGGCCGACCGCACCAGGGCCCCAAATTTTTGGCCCCCAAACACTAGGTTCACTACAGGCCCAACTAGCCAATTACCGATTGAAATAACCTGCTGGTTTGCTGATTGGAATAGTCTGCAGTAAACGTCGATGGGTCAATTATTTATTTGCAGGACTAAACTGCACTTCGTATTGTCAATTTGTCCTGTTGCTCACATCATCACAATCAGAGGGGTTAGGCGCTGGAATCTGGAGACCTAGACTAAGTTGTTGGCCCTTTGATTCCAATTGTACTGACTCATCATTCACTCGGCATAATTCTCTCGTTTATATATTGCCATAAACTTTATCTTAAATTCTTTACCGGTCACCAGCAGTTTTAAATTTAGATTTCTTGTCTTTGTGATTCATGGAACAGGGAGGTCTATTCATTTGTCATATCTTCTAGAATTAGAAAATATAATTGTGGTAATGAAAAGTGCAAGAAGAAAATGTTTGTGTTTTCTAAATATAGGGGGCCCTTTTTTATTCGATCCAGGGCCTCAAGGGACGGACATGGCACTAAGTTACGTTGCCTTAAACTTCCTAGTGTTGACATTTCAGATGTGAATTGGCCCTCTGAATGTTTAGTGTACTGCAACCTCTTGATAGCAAGGAAGGAACCATCTCGGAGTGTTGCTCTGTACATATTTCCTGATACCTGATCGACCAGTTCCAATAATGTTTTCCTTTGTAAAATCACTTGTTGCTTTCGTAAGATCATTCAACTTCATCTTTGAAACTGATGACTTCTACGGAGCAAGACCTCTATACTTTCGAAGCTATCCACAAATAGATAGGATGGTACTTCAAGACAACACCTCACGCTTGATGAGTGGCAATATATAGATCTACACTGGAAACTCCGGTGGCATTAATTATCTTCTCAAGCACATTCAACAAATTGAAGCTTGACAGAAGGCTGCTACAACCGGCTATTGTGCCCTTATATGGCTTCGGTGGAAAATGAGTCAATGCTTTAGCAATGTTTAGCTTGCTTTTTTCCTTGAACGACACAACGAATGCTAGAACGGAGCACATAACCTTCGATGTGGTCAACATGTACTACCCCACATTTCTATCTTGGTAAAAGCTTAACAAAAACCTTCGAATATATCCCATCAAAGGATCCCCTTATGGAATTTTCTACTGAGTTTAGGCCCGGTCAGTCCTACAGCCCACGCCTAACCGGCCAGTCCATTGAAGAGAGGCCAGCAAGGCTGTAGGCAACATGTGCACGGTTCCGTGACTCGCTGTCTCTTCGCATTCCATCGTTTTTCTTAAGGGCAGCTCAAGTTCTTCGCAAAACCCATGCTTATACGCCACTGCACATTGCCACCTCGCCGGTCGCCGCAGCTCGGCACCGCCGCCACTGGCGACCGGCCGGCCACGCGATTTGATGGGGAGAAATTAAGGTACGAGTATGCATGCCCTCTGATTTCCCCAATCTGGCATTGTAATTTACAAAGTTTCAATCCTATCCTTAAAGGATCAATGATTCATTGTTGTACATATTAAAAAGGGTTCCAAGCTCAACGATGAAGAGGCTGAGGATAATTGACTGTTTCCATAAGCCAATTATTAGTTCATGCTCTGACTCAGTTGAAAATTATGTCATAAACAGTATATTAGTCACGGGTTTAAATACTAATAGTTAGTGACGGTAAATTTTCATCACTGTTACGGACAACATCAGTGATGCGGAAATCACTGTTACTGATTATCCCTTATCAGTGATGGTTTACGCCAAAACTCTGGGGCTCATCAGCACCCATCACTGATGACCTGAATCAGTGATGGGGTTCACCAAAAGGCATCACTGATACCAAATCAGTGACGGGTTTCGCCAAACGCATCACCAATGACTCGAATCAGTGGCGGGCTTTTGACAGAACACGTCTCTGATGATGAAATTGAGAAGGACAGAACTGAAGACATGCATTACAAATCACTTGCATTCTGAAATACAAAATCAACATGCACACACGATTTCCTTTTTTCACACAATTTTCTTTAATCCTAATTAAAATAAGACTGCACAACAGAGAATTGCTATCCACATGAATATGTTGGTGTAAATAGAACAAATGTAAAGGACTTTCTTGCATATTGTAGAAGTATAATGAAGAGAGAGTGTGGGAGCTCAGTGAGAGTAACATACCAAAAAATTTCCCCCAAATTCAACATGGCATACAGAGCTAGGGTTAGGAGCGCCGGCGTCGCGGCTGCCACGATTGGTAGACCAGCGGAGCTTGCGTGTGTAAAACTTTGTGGAAGCGTTGAACCTCTCTCGAGGCCGCCTTGCGTGTTTATATAGGGCAGAAATCACCTCTGCCGTGGTTTACAAGTCTGGGTCCAACAACCTGGCCGAAACCCTATTTACATTGATATTATCTCAACCAGCTACAACTAATCATCCCAAGGTTGTTAGACCCGTGACAAATACATATGTTTAACATTCCCCCTCAATCATAAATTATCTAAGTTAAGGGTCTGCTTGGCATAGCTTCAGCTTCACCTAAAATTGCTTCTGAAGCTACTTCGCTGGTGAAGCTGAAGCTAAAGCTCAAGCAACTGAAGCCCCAGTTTTATAGCTTCTCCCCGTAATTCATTTTTCTGGGAGCTTCACGGGTTCTTCAAGGGAGAAGCTACTGCAAATTTATCCCTTTGGCATAGCTTCACAAGAAGCTGTTGTTGAAGCTCCTCAAGAAGCTATGCTAAAGGGGCCCTAAGATTGTGTCTAAAATCTATCAGCTGTCAAAGTGGAAGTGGTTTGGTAAAACCATGGGCCACTTGATCTTTTGTAGACACAAATCGTATCTATAGAAGCCCTTGAGCTATCCTTTCTCTGACAAAGTGAAAATCCACTTCTATATGCTTGGACCTTGCATGAAACACAGAATTAGCCGATAAATTTGTAGCCCCTAAGTTATCAAACCACATCCGTGCATACTTAGGTGCCTTTATACCAAGATCTTGAAGCAAAGTTTGTACCCACATTATCTCTGCCGTAGCATTAGCTAGGGACTTGTACTCTGCCTCTGTACTAGACCTCGATACTGTGGCTTATTTCCTAGCACTCCAAGAGATGAGATTTAATCCTAGGAAGACTTCAAACCCTCCTGTGGACCTTCTATCATCAGAACACCCAGCCCAGTCCGCATCCGTGAACGCACAAACCAAGGTAGATAGTGATCGATGTATCTTCCAATTCGTGAGGTAAACCTAAGGTATCTTAGAATCCTTTTGACAACACTCCAATGTATGGTAGTAGGCGTATGTAGGTACTGGCACACCTTATTCACAGCAAATGAAATATCCGGCCGTGTTAAGGTGAAGTACTGTAGTGCTCCAACAATGCTCCTATATTGTGTCGCATCATTAGGTCCAAGTGGATCTCCTTCATGAATTGACAATTTCTCGGATGTGGACATAGGTGTGTTTACTGGCTTGCAGTTGATCATCCCAACACGGTGTAACAAATTAGATGTGTACTTTTCTTGCGTCAACAAAATACCTCCATCCTTCTTCTTGACTTCAATCCCAAGGAAATAATGCAGCTCTCCAAGATCTTTCAAAGAAAATTCTTGATTGTGCTTGCACAACAGGGCTGCGGTCGCAGACGTAGAGGAGCTGGCCACAATGATATCATCAACATAAATGAGCAAGAATATAACAACTCCCCCTTTGTTGAAGAAGAAAAGCGACACATCTGCTTTGGAAGGCCGAAAACCAAGGCTCTGAAGTTTCATGCTAAGACGAGAATACCAAGCACGAGGGGCTTGTTTAAGACCATATATGGCTTTATCAAGCTTGCATACATAGTGTGGATGATGCTTATCCTCGTACCCAGGTGGTTGCCTCATGAACACTTCTTCCTCAAGAATACCATGAAGAAATGCGTTCTGAATCTAGCTGGCGAAGACTCCACCCATTTGAGACAGCCAATGACGACACCAAGCGGATAGTGACTGCTTTGACCACAGGAATAAATGTGTCCTCATAGTCAATTCCATATCTTTGCTTGAAGCCTTTAGCAACAAGCCTAGCCTTGTATCTGTCAATAGTCCCATCAGCTTTCCTCTTGACTTTGTACACCCACTTACAATCATGAGATTTCTCCATTTCTCTGGTGGCACAAGATGCCACATTTTATTCTTAAGCAATGCCGAGTATTCTACATCCATAGCTGCTTTCCAATGGGAATTTTCCATAGCCTGAACAAGATCACGCGGTTCTGTAGATATAGCAGACAAACCGTACCCGATCATACCGTCAGTGTATGTTTGGGCTTGCTGATGCCGTCCAGGGCACGAGTCCGAGGTCGATTCACCTCTAGTGGCGCCGGTGGTGTAGGAAGGACCTCAGATGCAAGAGTCGTAGAAGATCCCACGGAGGGCCCCACAGAATCCGTTGTACCGGACAAAACCATGTCGAGCGGTTGGGCGCCTGCAGAACCCGCATGGATCTTCCCGACCAGAGTGGACGTGGCGCGCGGAGATTTGCCACGTGCAGGCCCGAGGATGATGCCGTGGACGCACCCGCCTGCAGCTCCAATCCCGGAGCAGATTGTGCCGTAGCAGCTGCTGGCAGATCCTCCTCGACGCGCGGGCTGGTTCCCCCCTGTGAAGCAGCATGAAATATAGACTCTGGGACATTATTTTGTACCGGATTTTCATTAGTTTGCCGTGGCAAATCTTGAGAACAATCAACCATATCAGAATTACAAGCTGTTGTACCACTAGTAAAGAAGAAAGGAAGGGATAGGTGGGTGGGAAGTAGATTAATCTTGGCTCTTAGCCTAGTGCCGGCGTTGGCATAGAGCTCAGAAAACGGGAACACATTCTCATCAAATATGACATCTCGTGAGATGTAGATCCGGCCGTGGAGATATCAAGGCACTTGTAGCCTTTGTGCATGTTGCTATAGCCAAGAAAAGCACAGCATTTAGATCGAAACGCAAGTTTATGGCTATTGTATGGGCGGAGATTAGGCCAACAAGCGCATCCAAACACCCTAAGCACGGAGTAATCTGGTTGTTCCTTAAACAAGGTTGCGAGAGGAGTAGAGAACTCGAGAATCTTGTTGCGAGTTCGGTTTATAAGGTATGTGGCTGCAAGAAAAGCTTCATCCCAGAACTTCAGGGGCATAGATGCATGAGCAAGCAAAGAAAGACCGACTTCAACAATGTGCTGGTGCTTGCGCTTGGCTGCCCCGTTTTGTTGATGAGTGTGAGGGCACGACATGAGATGATATCCCAACCCTTTTGAAAAAGGAATTCAATTTTTCATATTCTCCTCCCCAATGGGTTTGGATAGCAATGATCTTTCTACTAAACTGGCGTTCAACTAGCTGCTGAAATTGTTGGAATTTTTCAAACACCTCAGATTTATAACGAAGAAGATAGATCCAAACAAATTTGCTATGATCATCAATAAAACTCACGTAGTATTTATTCCTCCCGACAGATTCAGGAGCAGGTCCCCAAACATCTGAGAAAATTAAATCTAAAGGAAATTCAGACATGCTAGAAGACTTGTGGTAGGGAAGCTGATGACTTTTGGCTTGCTGACATGCATCACAAACCGACTCAGCACTGTTTTCCCTAGCACAAGGCAGATTATTTTCACTAATGACTTTGCGAACAATGGGTAGAGTAGGGTGATCCAATCTACTATGCCATCGAGAAGCAGATGGCCGGACTGCACTGAGAACTTCTTTGCCCGACTCAGGAAGGGCATAGAGGCCCCCTTTACATTTGCCTTCCAAAAGCGTCCTCTTTGTTGCCTGATCCTTGATCAAGAAGAAATTTGGATGAAATTCGAGGAAGGCATTGTTATCAGCAGCTAGTTTATGAACGTATACTAGATTCTTTTGAGCTCTAGGAACATGAAGAGCATCTTTGAGATATAATTCGCAAGAAGGGGGTACGAACATTTGTATAACCAATATGGTTGATGTTCATACCTGCTCCGCTTGCAGTGCGGATCTGATCGCCGCCATTGTACTTGTCATGGACAGACAGCTTCTCCAAATTGCTTGTGATATGGTCGGTGGACCCAATATCAGTGTACCAATTGGTGTCGACGCCGTAGTTGTTCATGGCAGCATTGACATGGCGCTCATCCGGAACGTAGTCGGCGTCAAAATGGTGCCAGCACTGATTAGCGTTGTGCCCTTCCTTGTAGCAGACCTGGCATCGCCCATTCAAGCGAGGCTTCTGTCCACCAGAGTTGCTGCGGCCACCACCACGTCCCCCGTTGCCACGGCCACATCCTCCTGACGCAGGAAGCATGGATGGACCGCGACTGCTATTGCCGCGATTCTTCTGGCCATTGCCACGCCCTCCACGGGACGCAACGTTCACCGACGACTTAGAGTGATCGCCACGAAAAAGCTCGAGACGACTTTCAAAGCTTAGAATCTGAGCAAGTAGATCTCCACACCCGATGGGCTCCACCCTGGTGAGGATAGCCGACACAAGAGGGTGGAAGTCTTCACTAAGACCCGTCAGGATGTACCCAATGAATTCGTCATCGTCGATGGGTTTCCCAGCGGCCGCCATCTCGTCCGCCAGGCTCTTCATCTTGGCCATGTAGTCGTTGCAGGACATGTTTCCCTTCTTGGCGGTGGCAAGCGCAATGCGCGTGTTCACCGATCTCGTTTGACTTTGCGACGAGAAGATAGCCTCGACCGCCACCCATAGCTCGGCTGAGGTTTTTGCCGTGGCGACTTGAGTCATGACGTCTCGCGTCATGGTAGTCAGCAGGTAGCCCAGGACCTGCTGATCTTATGCAACCCATTTGGCATACTCTGGGTTGCGCACCTTGATCTCCTTGTTGTCACCGTCCTTGACGGTGAGTTCCTTCGCCGGTGGAGTTCCTTCGCCGTCGAGGTAATCTTCAAGCTGGGCACCCTGAATAGCTTGGAGAACTTGTAGTTTCCACAGCTGGAGATTGTTCTTGGCTAGCTTCTTCGAGATGGGAAGGCCGAGGGGAGATGCCATGGCCGCCTTGCTCGAAGAGGAACCAGTCAGAATCAACACCATCTAGATGAATCTACTAGAGGTTGGCTCTTGGTACCATGTAAAACTTTGTGGAAGCGTTGAGCCTCTCTCGAAGCCACCTTGCGTGTTTATATAGGGCAGAAATCACCTCTGCCGTGGTTTACAACTCTGGGTCCAACAACCTGGCCGAAACCCTATTTACATTGATATTATCACAACCAACTACAACTAATCAGCTCAAGGTTGTTAAACCCATGACAAATACATATGTTTAACAGCGTGGTGCTGTGGCTTGCAGCCAGCGCGGGAGACCGGCGAGCGAGGAAGCTGCGCGCGGAGCCTGAGGGGGCTGGTGTAGGCGTGCGTGGGGCCTGAAGGCGGCGAGCGGCCAGCATGTTGCAGGCGTGTTGCGCAGGTGCATGCGGGGCCCAAAGGTGCGCGAGCTGGCATCGGGCTGCGCGGGCACGCAGGCGCGTGGGGTGTGCGGACGCACGAGCGCACTATGTAAGAACTCTACTACTAAGGAGACACCACTATGGGAGACGCCTCTCCTTTATCATAAAGGAGACACGGGTTAACCAACCACGTCTACCTTAACACAACTAAATTATGGGAGACGTGGATTGATAACCCATGTCTCCAATACATTAGTAAAAATGTGTCTCCAATGTACACAGGAGACGTGTGGCAATAAAATGCGTCTCCCATAGCCTATTCCAGATCCGAAATATTTATCAAGTCCGACTCGGCGTCCAAGTTCGTGTCCACCCCTCCTCCCGGATACCCCCTCCCTCCCAACATCTCGGCTCTTAAATCCTCTCCTGCCTAGTCCCTCTCGCTCGCTCCTCCTCCTCCTCCTCCTTTCCTCTCCTCTCTCAGATCCGGCTATGTCCTCTACAGCTCTGTCGGTGCCGGAGATCCAATCTCCCCCTCCACCCCCATCGCTGCAGCCCAACATCGAGATCTGTTGCCCACCACCCCAATCTCCACGCGTCGCCGCCGCCTGCCGGCAAGTCTATCCCCCTCCGCCACACTGCCGAAGGTTCCCGACCCAGCAGCGGAGGTCGCCGCCACCGGCCCTGCTCCCACCCCCCCCCCCCCCCCCCCCCCCCCCCCCCCCGCAACTCCAATCGGCCCTGCGGCCGCTTCGAGCTGGATCTAGGGTTGCGTGGGGAGTTCTTGAAGCCCCCTCCGCGATGGACGCGGCGAACGGTGACGCCCAGTGGCTTCAAGGTCTGCGTCACTGCCGCCGGCAAGGAACTGCTCCGGGGGTGCATGTGGGAGAAGCTGCGCGAGTTCATGAGCGCCCCCGAGAACAGCCTCCTGGTACGTTGCCACTGCTCGCCGGCTCGATTTGATATTCCACTAGCCACAACCCACAGCTTCTTCTGTCTGTCCCTAACCTGTCGTGTGTTTAATTTGCTGCGCTCTATAGTTTCTTCTTCTTCTTCCTTCATGTTTGTTTCTTCATTCGTATGTTAATCAGCAGTTCTATTCTATCTGCACTAGTACTACCGGACACAGCTCCTCTCCTCTATCAGTTGGAAGTTAGCTAGCTAGCAATTAGCAAAGGGAGGATGAGATTAGGCAATTGAGCTGTTTATGCAGTGCAGGATAGAATCGAATTAAATGGCTGGCAGCAGTTCACTATTTGATATTCAGACAAATATGATCATATTGAGCGAGATTACAAATAAGGGTCTGATTAATTTTTCCTGTATATGGAATGGAATTAGCAACTAACACTGGCGTGGCAGCAGAATAGCAGAGGACAGAGGTTTTGACAAGGTTGTGCTTGGTATCCACTACACATTATATTTATGATATTGATACATTTGTGATGAAAAACATATAATTGTACAACAAAAGGCCTGGTGAACACTGAATATCCTTTAGAGTTTTGTCTAGTGGTGGCAACTGGAGTTTATGGTAAAACAATTCTGTAGGCATGCAGCTTTTATTCTTCATTGAATTGCTTTCTGAAGTTGATTTTGTTCATGTGAATTCAGTATCTGACTTTCTAACTATATACAGAAACTTGTAGCTGTGATTTTTTTTTGATTGACCTGCTATATACTACATATCTATTTATATCCATGGTCAAGTAATATTTGATCGAGTTAACTGATTGATGCTTCATATATTTTCTTGTGCTTACCGTTTCTGATCTTTAGTCTAAAAGATAATCTGTGTTAGTTTAGGTGAAATAATTTTCATTCCGTGATTTCACAAATATGATATTGCGAGTCCTCAAGTCAATGATCTGAACACTCGTTGATAGGGATAAATAATGCTATTTGATGGCGCTAGCCTGCTGCACGTGGCTTATTTATTTGGGGGCAAAACTTTCTAATGATAGATACCACCGAACCACATCAACTTGCTCAATATCTGTTTGGTAATTTTTGTAATGCTTCAAAATAAATATATTATGCATTATCTTTAAGTGTAACTGATTCTGCTTTGTCGCTATTTTGCAGAATGCAGGACTGTTTCGGACATAATATATTAAGCATCCTACCATTGCAATTATTTCAGTGCTATTAGCAGTGCAACTCAGAGCTACGACTGGAATACTTTGTGTGAAGAAGATCCTTCCTCTAAGGCATAGGGAAGTATTCAGGTGCATGAGCTAAACGTATGCATCACCACTTCTAATTTTCCCTTCATAATAAAGTATACTTCAGTGCAAATATATTAAGCATCCTATCATTACAATTATTTCAGTTCTATTAGCAGTGACTCAGAGCTAGGACTGGAATATTTTGTGTGAACAGGATGCTTCCTCAAAGGCATAGGGAAGTATTCTGGTGCATGAACTAAACATACACATCCCCTGTTCTGATTATCCCTTCATAATAAAAATATACTCCCTCCATTAGTTTATATATGATGCCGGTTATTAGCTCAAAGTTGAGCTAATCAACGCCATATATAAACAAACAGAGGGAGTACATATGAAATTTGCAGCTGTTAGAGATTATTGCTTAGTGTATAACTGAAACGTTGGACATCAAATTGAGAAATTAAAGAAGCAAGAAGATGTTTTGCTGAATGGTTTTGGTTTCCTTGATCAGTCTCTCCAGGTTGAACAAGCTGGAACTTTTTCATGGCTGATGAACGTCGGAACTGTTGATCACGTCAAGAACATTGAGATCACACTAGGTTGGACAAGGTTACTTCACAGTTGTGCTATATGTTGTACTGTAGAATATACGGTTCCTATTTAGTTGATTATAGTGAAAAAAATATGTATGTGCAAGGTACAGTTTAATTTATTGATAAAGTAGATTTCGAAAGGTTATAATAGCCTTGAAAGGTGTTCCACTGGTGTATCTGCATATGTGCAAGGTACAGTTTAGTTCTTGTAGAATGCCATTAGGTTTAGATTATGTACTAATTCAGATCAGTGGCATTAGGAACCGCTGAAAATAAGGTAGTAGATTAGAGGAGACACTGTGATGTATGTATGAACAGATGTATGTATGTGTGATCAGAGGAGGCACTATGATGTATAAATGGTCTATTTTTTTTGTCAATTTTCGTCACCCATTTTTTTTAATTCGTCGTTGGAGACACTTGTTGCCAACCCGTCTATTTTTTTTGTCAATTTTCGTTACCCATTTTTTTTAATTCGTCTTTGAAGACACTTGTTGCCAACCTGTGTCTCCTATGTGAGGGTCATTGGAGACGCGAATTAACAACCCACGTTTCCTATGTGAAGTTATAGGAGACCCAGGTTGTCAATCCGCGTCTCCTATAAGGTGGGTTATGAGAGACGTGTTTTTGGCAACCCGCGTCTTCAATGACCCATGCTTACGGGAGACGCGGAACCTCCTATCTTTGGAGACGAAAAAACCGCATCTCCCTTGAGAGTTGAGACACGTCTCCCTTGAAGACCGCTTACATAGTGGCGGCTGGCGCTGGAGGCCCCTGTGCACGGGGCATGCGAGCGGTGCCCGGCTCGCGAGGCCCCTTTGGGCGGGGATGTGCGAGCTGATTTGGGGCCATGCTGCGAACTTCTGCTGGGTAAGAAAGAAAAAAGAAGCTGCTGCATCAGACCCTATTGCGAGAGGCTGCGGGTTAGCGTGGAATTGAAGCTGCTGGTTAGAAAAAGAAGAAAGAAGGTTGAAATTGGTGCTGTGCTACTCTGTTGGTGTGTTCGGACACCTGCTGGCAGTTGATTTCGGGGAAGAAAGTTTAGTTTGTGTGTGTCTGTTCATCAGGTGGTGGTGAAGATGAGTCCAGAAGAGATACAAGCAAAAAGGAAGGAAGAAGAGGCTGGAATCAGGGGGGTAACAAAGAGTGAGATGAGGAATGAGATGAGGTATATGATCCAGGAGCTCATGGGATTGGATCTGATTGGTGCCAAGGCAAGTGCATGTCCTACTGTGTTGAAATTGGAGCTCATGCCGAATGATGTGAAGCTAGAGGGTAGCAAGAATTACTTGAGTTGGTCCAGACGAGTGCAAGTGATTCTAGGAGGAAAGGGAGTGGAGCATTATTTGGAGGAAAATTGTGTTGAACCGGCTGACAAACTCAGCCCTGAATGGAGAGTTTGGTACACCACAAACTCCGTGATAGTGGCATGGTCATTGGCATCCATGTCTCCCATTGTTAGAAAGAGGGTGGAAGCCATGCGCACTGCATCACAGATATAGATATGGAGGACCTTGAGTAACATATAATCTCGGAAGGGAAATGTGATGATGATGGAAATTCAGGGCAAGGCAGATGCAGTGAAACAGGTTGGAAGACCAGTGGAGCAATATGCTAGTGAGCTTTAGGACTTGTGGGGAGAGCTAGATCACTATGCTCCTCTCCAAATGGAGACTCCACGAGACGCCTAGGTGCTCCATAAGTGGGTGGAGGATAGGAGAGTGACCCACTTCCTAAAGAATCTTGACCCTGAATTTGGGAGTAGGAGAGCTGCCTTCTATCACCAGGAGAGTCTCCCTGCCATAGATGAGGCCATTTCAGCCATGATTGATGAAGAGAGTAGGCTTCGAGTGATGGGTAGTGGGAATTTTGTGAAGCCAGCCTATGTTGCAGTTGAGGATAGGGAATGCTATAATTATGGTGAAAAGGGACACATAAGTTACAATTGTCCTAATCCAAGAGGTAATGGTGGTCGAGGTGGAACTCGTGGAGGTTGTGGGGGTAGTTGTGGGAGCTATGGAGGTGGTCATGTTAACCGTGGTGGAGGCCGAGGTAGAGGTCAGGGTGGCCCTAGGGCCAGTGCGACGACCACTGAAGAGACTCTGTCCGTCACTCTGACAGGAGAGCAAGTCAAACAATGGGAGCAATGCCAGAAAAGCAAAGCCCCTGAGAGCTCCACTAGCACCTCACTTGATCCTGTGACTTCGACCTCCAACAACTTCGGTAACTTTGCCAGCCTCGCCCGCATGGGCAAAGGTACTTAGGCAAAGGCACTTGCATCTTCATGTAGGCATCACATAGATTTGGTCATTGATTCAGGAGCATCCAATCATGTTACAGGCATGTCTAATACTTTCAAGACATACAGTCCATATACCCATTGAGTCCGTTCAAATTGCTGAAGGCACGTCCTAACTTATTAATTGTGTAGGTTCTATAGAGTGTACACCCTCTCTTAGTCTATCGTCAGTCCTGCATGTCCTATCATTTCCAGTCAATCTTCTCTCTATAAGCTCAATCATTGATCAATTTAAGTGCATAGTAACATTTGATGAAACATCTTGTATTTTTAAGGAGAGGGGGACTGAGAGAAGGATTGGGACTGGAGTCAGGCGTAATGGGTTGTGGTTCATCAATCATAATGAGTCAGCATTGGCAGCAGCTACAGAAGGAGATGTGACGGAGATTCTACTACTCCATTATCGGTTAGGACATGTATCTTTGGAAAGCTTTAGTCGGTTATATCCAGCTATGTTTAAGGGAGTGGATGAAAGAAAACTTGTATGTGATGCATGTGAACTTGGCAGGCACACTAGATCTACCTATCCTAGTATTGGTCTTTGCAATTGTAAACCGTTTATTCTAATACATTCAGATGTTTGGTGTCCTTATTCGGTCACCTCAGTGACTGGTGCCAAGTGTTTTGTTACCTTCATTGATTGTTATACATGGATGACTTGGATCTATATGCATAAGAATGAGGTGCTTCAGTGCTTTCAGAACTTTCATAAGATGGTTGCTGATCAGTTTAATGCAAAGGTTCGTATTGTATGTACAGATAATGGAACGGAGTATGTAAATAATGAATTCAGGTCATACACTTCAGACCAAGGAATTATTCATCAGACCACTTGTCCTGGGACTCCCCTCATCAACTGAATGCCATCTAGAATACTTAGTATAAAGTCATCAACTGAGCTCTTGTTAGGTCAGAAGGACTTTAAAGTTCCACCCAAGGTCTTTGGTTTTGTTTTCTCTGTAAAGGATCATCGACCTATGGTGGGAAAATTGGATCTTCAAGCAGTCAAGTGTATACTTGTTGGTTATTCCTCCACCTAGAAGGGGTACAAGTATTGCTCCCCTTGCTTCTTAGTCCGCCTTCGTTGGTACACTACGAAGGCGGACTAAGAAGTAGGGGGAGCAACCACAGCCTAAACAAGTTGAAGCTCCAGTACCGATCCTGTCCCCGGACTCCTCTCCATCAATCTCACATCCAATTGATGGTAATGCTCCTCTCATCCTTGAACATGTAGAGTTGCCTCTTGCACAATGTAGAGATGCTAGAGTTAATGCTAGAAAACCTCCTCCTCCTTATGGCTTTGAACATGATAGTGCTAAGTATTTCTCATATTATAGTGTCTCACCTTCATATAGAATGTTTATTGCATCTTTACAAGTTGTGCTTATTCCGAAGGATTGGAGGTGTGCTAAGCAGGATCCAAAGTGGTAACATGCCATGAAAGAAAAGCTACTTGCCCGTCAAAAGAATAAGATATGGGAACTTGTTCATCTTCCAGAAGGAAAGAAGGCGGTGGGTTTCAAGTGGGTCTTCACAGTGAAACAGACCCTTGAAGGAAAGGTGGACAGGTATAAAGCAAAATTTGTTGCGAATGGATATAGTCAGACATATGAAATCGACTATGATGAAACCTTTGCACATGCGGCAAAAATGGGCACAGTGAGGACTTTGGTCTCATATGCTTCCAACTTCAGCTGGCCACTCATCAGTTAGATGTGAAAAATGCATTTCTTCATGGTGATCTGCAAGAAGAGGTTTATATGGAAATTCTACCTAGATTTGGGAATGAACAAACTTTTGGTAAGGTATGCAAATTGAAGAAATCATTGTATGGCCTAAAGCAGTCACCACATGCAAGGTTTGATATATTCAGGCGAGTACTGTGTGATATGGGATATTCTCAGTGTAATGTTGATTATACAGTTTTCTACAAACATCGGGCTCTTGCATTACTATCCTGGCGGTTTATGTTGATGATATAGTGATCACTGGAGATGATGAGGAGATCAAGAGCCTGAAGGGGAGGTTAGGTAAGGCCTTTGAGGTAAAGGATCTCAGATCACTTTGATACTTTCTTGGGATTGAGATTGTCAGATCATCAAAAGGGATTACTCTCTTCCAAAAGAAGTATGTCCTTGATCTGTTGGCGGAAATGGGAATTCTTGGGTGTCATCCATATGGCTCACTCATTGATAAGAATCACCAAATGTGTGCCGAGTTGGGTGATCCTGTGGATCGGAAAAGATATCAGAGGTTGGTTGGTCGTTTGATATACCTTTGCCATACAAGACCTGATATTCTTTATGCAGTGAGTGTGGTGAGCAGGTATATGCATGATCCTAGAACTGGGCATATGGAGGTGGTTTATCAATTCTTGAGGTACCTGAAGGGAACCCCTGGTAATGGGTTGTTGTTGAGGGCAAACCAACACCTGAATCCGGAAGGTTATTGTAATGCTAATTGGGCAAGCAGCAGGGATGATAGGAGATCCACATCTAGATGTTGTGTGTTTGTGGGTGGAAATCTTGTTTCGTGGAGAAGCAAGAAGCAAGCTGTGGTGTCTCGGTCTACCGCAGAGGCCGAACATAGAGCGATGGCATTGGCTCTGTGTGAGATGATGTGGCTAAAAGATCTTTTGAAGGAGCTTCGGGTGTTGAAGAATGAGACTATGTTGCTTCACTGTGATAATGTAGCAGCGATCAATATAGCAAATAATCCGATTCAGTTCGATCGCATGAAGCATGTGGAGATCGACAGGTTCTTCATCAACGAGAAGATTTATAATGGGGATTTGAAGCTAGAGTATGCCAAGTCTCGTGATCAACTAACTGATTGTCTCACAAAAGGTCTAGGTCCTAAGGATAATGAGTTGGCATGTAATAAGATGGGTATGTTGAATATATATAGTCCATCTCTTGAGGGGGAGTGTTGGTGTGAATAGAACAAATGTAAAGGACTTTCTTGCATATTGTAGAAGTATATATAATGAAGAGAGACTGTGGGAGCTCAGTGAGAGCAACACACCAAAAAATTTCCCCCAAATTCAACAGAATACGACACCACATCGCAACAATTAACATTGCTGCCATATAGAAGCCGGCTTGTCCTTCATCTAAAAAAACTTTGCTGCGGCTTTTACTCTGCCCAAAGGCGGATACAGCAGTGATGCTGGAAACGAAGGGCTTCCCATCATGGCAAGGAAGCTCGCGTTTCAAGCATGAGAAGGGCATAGCGCCATTTGCGTCAATCAAATGATTAATGGGCTTTACTTTTTTGGTTCGATTAAATCCGCTACCTAGAAATCTGAACTGACAATATGACTTTCAATCACAGCTACCATGCGTAATTAAGATAACGAAGTCATTTCTCAAAAGCTAGTAATCTGTCCAAAAGGAAACGGATGCTTCTCTGTTGGTCAAACTGATTATTTCCATGTAACTAACAGTAGTAGTGCATGGCATATGACTAAGCACACACTCATCACATGACTTTGTCAAACTTTTAATGAAATAAAATCATGTAGTATTTCTCAACTTACTATTTTCTATGATTAAGATGACGAGTTGCCAAAAGCGAGTGGACTGCGGTTCATTGAGTCGATGGCAGTAATATAGGATAGTTCACAAGTGGGGAAATCTTATGTGGTTGGGTGGGCTCCATACGCGGAATTTCCATATACAAAGCCGAAGTGGAGAATGGAATAATGCGTTAAGTGACACGTTTACATCATACTTCCGTAAGATTGAATTGACACATTCTTAGTGTAGCAGGTGCAATCAACGAGTGTTGTTTGCACGAAAGCTTCTTAACTTTTTGTTTCACCATGAGAAGTTACTTGGCAGCCCTCTGCCTACTCCGCCTAGTCTCCTCTTTTACCTGAGGTACTCACCAAGTCAATATATCTCTCTAAGCTTTTATTCCAATTTTTCACTGTTACATCAAAACATCATTAGTTATTTTCTGTATTATTACATAAACGAAGCGATTTTACCAAATGAGATTCAGAAAATCTTCTGTTGTTAGCAAGGTTCAGAATATCTTCTTCCGTGTATAGCTGATAGCAAGAAGGCAGCTATTCGGACACGAAGGACATATATGGCGGGCGGCGGCCAATACAAGCAGAAGCTCTAATTCATCGAGAGGGCCTTGGATGGATAGAGGGCTCCTACACGCAGCCAAATCTGGTGATGCTGGACAGCTGAAGCAGCTAGCTATGGATAACCCGAGCGTGCTGCTTGGAACAACTCCGCAAGGGAACAACTGCCTCCACATATCCTCCATCCATGGGCACGAGAAGTTCTGCAAGGACGCCGTGGAGCTGCACCCTTCCTTCCTCGCTGCAGTCAACGTGGATGGCGAGACGCCGCTGCTCACCGCCTTGACAAGCGGCCATCCGTCTTTGGCATCATTTTTCCTCGCATGCTGCAGTGCCCAGCGGCTAAGGGAGGCAATCTTGAGGCAAGACAAGAACGGATACAACGCGCTCCACCATGCCATTCGCAGCGGCAATACAGACCTCGCTTTGGAGCTGATAGCAGCAGAGCCAGACCTGTCGCACGCTGTAAACAAGTCCAACGAGTCACCCATGTTCATCGCGGTGTTGAGAGGCTTCACTGATGTTTTTGTGGAACTGCTCAATGTTCCGAATTCTGCTGATGCGGGAGCCTGTAGCTACAATGCTTTGCACGCTGCCGTGAAAAATGGGAATTCAGGTGAGTCCTGCCGACGGCCAATCCATGTAGCTAGATAGGATAATAATTCGAAAACTAAAATCACCGTCGTCTATACTTATTCGCTATTATTATTATCCATGTGTTTACTAATGTTAACCATTGTCATCCTTGCGTCGATTTGCTTTCAGTTATAGCTAAAATGATTGTTAAGAAACGTCCTTGGCTGGCCAGACAGGAAACCAATAAGAGAAGCTCTCCAATGAATCTGGCTGTTATCTGGGACAAGGTTGAGGTGCTAAGAGTACTGTTAGAACACGATTGGTCTCTAGGGCATGTCATCTCCTCAGAAGGATGTACTCTCCTTCACTCTGCCGCATATCAAGGCCATGTTAGTGTTGCCCGGATGCTTATTGACCATTGTCCAGATGCTCCCTATTCCGATGCGGTCGGTTGGACCTGTCTTCACGAAGCTGTATGTCATGGTCGGATGGACTTCGTGGAATTCGTTCTGGAATCACCACAACTTCGGAAACTTGTCAACATGCGAGATGCAAACGGGAGAACAGCTCTGCACCACGCAGTCCAAAGGTGCAATCCAAAGATAGTTACTGCTTTACTCCTCAACAAAGACATAGATTTCACCATAATGGGAAACAATAGTAGGGCCGCAATTTGGGAGTTATATCATGCCATAGATCATGCGAAGACTTTAAACTGGGTAAGTACATTCTGTTTTTTTGGAATGCATGTACATTCTGGTATGTTTGTTATTAGTTGCGACACTCAAGATTAGGGCGCGATTATTTAATTACTATAATACTGTGATCCTTTATTTGATCTCACATCTCAACTTCTAGTACTAAGCGTGAGTAGTAAACGTCTATAAATTCTATTACTTAGCAGTTGGCAAACTTTATTAGTAATGCAGGTTTTTTCTTACAATGTATTCCATTTTGCCACCCTAAACTTATATCCAACATTGAACATGAAAACCAGGAACCATAGGCACCTTAATTTTTAATGCTACTAATGGGAACCAGGTCGGTGGTGGCAGGATAGATCGATATATCAGTGGCGCTAGGGGTGGGCGTTTGGGTGACCCGAAAATTTTGGGTTGGGTTTTTCAGATTTTTTAAAATTTAGGTTTTAGAAACTGATACCCGAAATGCATAAAAAAAAATAAAATCCAACATTTCGGGTACCCGATACTTCGGGTTCCGGTAATCCCGAATCACTCGAGATAACAGCAAGAAGAGAATGCATGTAGCAATATGCTAAAGAGAAAGAACACAGCTTTGTATTATCAAGAGGAAATACAACAAGAAAGCTTGAAGATATTCAAATGCATAAAGCTTTCGCCATCCAAGACATCTCGATACTCAAGACTCTGACAAAGAATAATGATTCCAAGCATACAACACTGCAGATCTCCGATTGACACCACAGCAGCAATAATTGGAATAACAAACAAAATAATCACCAATCCACACCACTACAAAAATGAATAGGAGGAACAAACAAGAAATCCACGGATGGACTTGCTTCCCGGGAAGAGCTGGCGCCTAGATGACCCAGCTGTCCCAGCAGGCCACACGGCCAATTGCCTATCGCCAGGGGCGGGTCCAGGATTTGGGGTCCGGGTATTTAAAATTTTTAAAGGGTGAATTTTTTTTCGATAGCATAAAGTATAGATTTATAGCACATAATTAAATACTAAAATAAAATTGTTAAGTGAGCTATTTGAGCACAAGAGGTTGTTTTGTAATGTTATTTTCTATTTTTGATACATATATATGTTATATACTGTGTACATAAAATTTTTACCAAAAAATTTGGGTATTCAGCTAAATTCCCATGCATCAATACTGGGCCCGCCCCTACCTATCGCCGTCGAGCTGGATGTGGGCAGCAGGAGGACAAATGCCAGGCCCAAACAAGCCGGCCAGGAACGGCAATGGCAGTGGGGCGCTGCCGCCATGCAGCCGCGCGAGATGCGGCATGCTGCTGCCATGTTGCGTAAAGACGGGAAGGGAGGAAAGAGGATGACCGAGAGAAGGGAAAGTTGCGGCTAGGGTTACTAGGAGGGGGGTGCGATGGGTCAAGACATCAAGGTCGGCTAGGCTGAACTGTTGGGCTGATGCCTGTTTGTCCTCTGTGATAGGACTGAAACATTGGACTTTCGGATATTTCGGGTACCGGGTTCAAAACCTGAATTACCCGTAATAATTTCAGGTTTTCAGACTTGCTACCCGATATAGCTTCGGGTTTTTCAGGTTTTGGGTTTTTCGGGTTCGGGGTCGGGTTTTTCAGGTTCGAGATTCGGGTTTCAGGATTTGTGCCCACCCCTAAGTGGCGCTGCAGGCCCGACCCATGCTCCCACTGCACACTTGGGGGGTTGAGTTGAAGCGGGTGATGGTGTCATGAGAGGATGGGAAACAGGATGGGGAGGGCTTGAAGTGGGCCATACAATGTGAGAAATAGAGTGGAATGGGAATATCTTACATGTGGCTACATGATTAGGTTGATTCCGACATGTGTGACCTATTGCAAGATCAGCAAAACCACCTATGAACCCACTTTGATTTGGTCAATGATGATAGTTTGATTGTTAATGGAAGTTAAAGGTGTGTTGATTCATGATTTTTGCAAATTCTAGGGTTTTAAAGGCATTATTAAAGTTCAGAGAGGCAAAATAGACTAAATATTTACAATATAGTGGCGAAAATAATAAGGGTTTAGATCCACTTGATACTTATGATTACGGAAATAGGATTCCTTGAGTTATACTGCAGTGCTCCCCCAATCTCAAAACGAATACAATTCTAGTTTTATCCTAAGTCAACTATCTGAAGGTCAGCAAAGTTTACCGAGAAGAGTACTATCAATGACAACAAATGTGTAAACTATGAAATTATACTTCATGATTTGACAGTTTTTATATAAATTTGGTTAAAATTAAGTTTATTTAACAGCTGAACTATATTTTTGTTTGAAAGGAGTGAGTGGTTAACATTGTACAAAATATGTGTAAACCATTTAGCAATTTAATTCCAAAGTATATGGCGTCCATATTTTGTTTTTTCTGTTTCAATAATAATATAATAGACACATAGTAACATCACTGTGAATTTAAGGTATAGGTAACAGCGCACAAAAAAAAAGGTGCACAACACCTGCGATTTCATATCTTGTTTTTTTTCGTTGATTATATATTATAATACAACACAAGCTACTGTTCCTTCAATTCATGCAGAATGAAGTATACATGCTTATGATGAAAGCTGACTCTGGAAACACAACCTCTTTCTATAATCTTCATGGCCGCGCCCGGGAAAAAGTAACTATTGATACAAGGAAGGACGTCAAGTCACTAACACAAACATACACAAGCAACACTTCTTTAGTCGCAATCCTTATTGCAACAATTACCTTTGCCGCTGCTTTCACCTTGCCGGGAGGATATAGTAGTGATGCTGAAAGCCAGGGGCTCCCCATCATGGCAAGGAAGCTTGCATTTCAAGCATTCTTGATCTCTGACACATTAGCAATGTGCTCCTCACTTGCTGTTGCCTTTATATGTGTCATAGTAAGGTGGGGGGACCTTGAGTTCTTGGTTTACTACACATCTTTTACTAAGAAGCTTATGTGGTTTGCATACATGGCAACAACCACAGCATTTGCAACTGGTTTATACACTGTTTTGGCTCCTCGTCTCCTATGGTTGGGCGTTGCAGTTGGCGTTCTGACGGGCTTATTGCCCATTCTTACTAAGCTGCTAGGTGAATGGCCCATCTTGAAGCTGAGGTTTCGTTTGGGTCGGACATTCAAGTCTGAGCTCCTTGATATGGTCTAGTCTCTTCGCATTTAATTATTGGTTCCAGCTACTTGTGTTCCTATTGTAGAATAAGCAAACTGTATAACTTGCACGCTGTTAGGCTGATAGTGATGTTATTTCATAAATTTGCATTCCATGTATGCTGAAAACTATATATGTGCCTTGAACAATGATTGTGTCAAGCTTGGGCAGATGAATGGTGTTTAATTTGTCCCGAGTCCCAACGTTGGACTCTAGCTAGTTTCTTGATGAGCAATATATTAGGCTCACAGATAGGGTTCATCGGTACATTGGAAAAGTTGAGCAAAAGGAGAAGTGCGACCCTTTTTTCTCACAAATATGCTAGCTCAATGCCACGATTATTTGGAAACACAGGACACTTGTACAAGGCCCTTTCAGCCGTTGGCTGTTGGGTCGTATGCAAATCTATCTAACGCTGCAAAATCCGCCGCGGCTACGCACGCACAGCACCGGCCGGTGACCGAGATAGATAATGATCCTGACCAACTTCTTCTATAGTACCATGATCTGGTTCTTAATCTGACTATAGAAGGCCCTTTCAGCCGTTGGCTGTTGTGTCGGTTCATCCAGTGCTAATGAGAAAACTCTCAAACCCTTCTGAAACTTGACATGCTCTCTGCGTAAAGATCGTGTGCTTATTTCGCTGCATCAAACCATAGTACCGTCATTCATTACTATGGTGACGGTACCTGACGGAGGTAGACCCAGGTACCTCCCTGCCGAGTGGAGACGGTTACTCCACTGGAGGACTCTGCAAAGAATGATCCGGCATACAGGCACTCCGCTAGATGGCGGGCAGGGTCCATGGGATCAGGATCTGAGCCGAATCAGATAAGGCACGATGTTGTATATCTTAACCGATCAGATTCCTTGTAAACAACCCGAGTAAATTTACTCTAACTTATAACCCACGGCTACTCAGCTATATAAGGGAGCCGTAGGGGTACCCATAGAGAACAACCCATCAATGCATCATTGCTACTCATTCCACAAACCCTAGTACAAATCCCCGAACACAGGATGTAGGGTGTTACGCTCCGTGCGGCCCGAACCTGTCTAAGTCCTTACGTCCCTGTGTTACCATCAAGCTCTTGGCTCTCCGATCCACCCCCCCTACAAATCTACTGTTTGGGGACACCCTAGGAAGACTTGCCGGAGTGCAAATCCGACAGTTGGCGCGCCAGGTAGGGGGATCTACAGGGTCCTCTCGGTGAGCTTGATGGCATCCAACTCTGACGTCTTCTTCTCCGTGCAAGTGACGCTCCAAATCCAGGCCGCCGCTGGCCACCCCGTTGTTTTCGAGAGCTTCCCCGAGATGTCTGCTCTCAGGAGCCCATCGCTAAGCTCCTCTGTCTCCGAGACAGGGAGTTCCGAGGGTTCCAGATCCGATCTGACCCTTTCCAGTTCAGTGCTACACCGGGTTGAGGACCTGTCCATCAGCGACGAGGTCCAAAACTGCGTTCGGACGACCCGTCGTCCAAGCATCAACATCGAGGATATCCTTTCCGGGCTGGACCGAGTCAATTCCTCCCTTGCCGAGTGCATCGAGCTCGCGGAATCAGCACTCCGTCGGCCTGGTGGCTCGGCGGCTCAGATCCTGTTCGGAACCGCAATAACGCTTCCATCTACTTGGACCAGATCCGAGCTTTGATGGAAAAGCTCCGTCTTTCCGATCTGAGTTGACCGAGCGTTGACCAGGTTGGATCTGACACGGTCCCAGGACTACAAGCTAGCTACCAGGAGGCATTGTTCACCGTCCCACCCAACCTAGTAAGCTCTCCAGACCGACAGGAGATTTCTTTCATTTCCTCCGACGAAGTAACCGTCGATGGGGAAGACGAGGAGACCAAATGCCAACGACTTCATCGCAACCGACTCCGCCAAGATCGATGAGACAATGAGGCCAACCTCGACCAGGCTGAAGAGGACCTCTGCAATGCTGATAGTCAAAACCCGTGGGTCGCGCCTCGCCATGCGCTGGTGACCCCTCGGAACCTCGATGATGACATCATCCTCGAGTGCGATGGCCAAAACATCTTTGCCACCGCATCCACTAACCTGGCCGCCGCATTCGAGGTACTGGAGACCCTACCCCACTGTTGATGGTCGTTACTTACAACAACGACCACCAACATCTCGGTGAATAAAGTGGGAATAAACATATTTCTATGCATTATTAGCTTTGAACTAACAAATTCCATAAGTTTTGGTGGTTTGCGATGTTCTTCAGGATTATGCTCACAATATGTAGGAAACAACACTAAATGGAGCATATGCAAGAATGGTGAAACATGGATAAAATATGACACCATTATAGACATTGTCTAATGCCAAATTAGACATTTCCATGTTGAAGAGCTTGTCGAGATGATCGAATTGGACATTTGGTTCACCCAATTCGGAGTTCAGACGCAAAGGTTACACAAATCGGAAGTTCCGGACTCGTGCCGTGCAAACGTTGCAGGCCGGCCGGCCTCACCTAGGCCGGCCGGCTCAACACCTTTTCCAAGCACATCATACCTTGCCACAAGACCAATAGGGACCACTTAATGGACCCATATGAACTGGAGGAACAAGAAAATACAAAGGATATGACCGGAAGGCTTCCACTAAGGATCGGACGGCCACAACTCGGAGCAAACTCAATCAAATTCAGTAAACCATGTATGGTTGATCCATGGTGACCATCCGCCACACAATGGAAGTTGAATGGACGTGTTTGGTGGAAATCCCAGGCCGGCCGGCCTCACCTAGGCCGGCTGGCCTACTACTTCGGCGAAATCCAACAATTCCAGTTTGGGCAGCAAGTTGACGGCCCCCAGAAGCGTAATCTTGGTCCATCAACGCAAAATTCAAGAATCACAGGCCGGCCGGCCTAGGTTGGACCGGCCGGCACAGCTTTTCCACGGAACCACGTTATCTTGCTCTGGCGGCAAGTAACCGACGTGAGGAGGTTGGAGGCAGTTGCACTTTATGCTAGGTGGCAACAGAAGAGTGCTTGGAGGAGGAGATTCGCTTTGATTCCATGAGCATCTCCACTCTCCCAACGCATCTCCAAGCTATAAATAGGACCCCTCTCCCTCATTCTCACTTGTACCTTCCTTCACCACTTCTCTCCCACTAGGGGAGGCGCCCCCTTTGGGCGGCGCTTCCCCATGTAATTCAAAGGTTAGTTCGAGAGTTAGAGTCAGGAGCTCTCTTCGGTTCCGGAGTCGTCTTCGGGAGTTTAGGTATGAGTTCCATTGTATCTCTACTTTCTTGTAAGACTTTGCTTATTTAATATAGTGATATTTTCCATGCCTTCTTTACTTTCCGCTGTACTTTCTAATGTCTAGATGATTGATCCTTGTGGTGAGGATGCGTGCCGTTATCTTTCCTTCCTTCCTTATCATTTGTGTGGAATGGTTGATAACATTTAGATGATTGATAATCTAGTATCCATTGCTCAACTGCTTCCCATGGGAAATATGATACTCCGGAATACTCCTGAGTGAAATGCTACAATGGTGTTCCGTGCGCTTGTGGAATTATTCTAAAGGCTTAAGAAATGCCAACACCCACTCAATGGAGCTCGAAGGGGCTCGGACTTGTTTGCATGTCGCTGCTGCCCCGGTCCAGCATTTGAGAAAGGATTACTCGGTCCAACGAGCCCAGTCCAGTAACTCTTGCCACTACCCCGCTCGCCACCATGATAGTGATGAGGTCGACCGGCTAGATCTGCGCACCAACCTCAACAACCGCGATGTCCGGCCAGTAATCAACGAATGACACTAACAACACGATGAAGCCGAGCAGGAGCATCGTTGTAGGTACAACGAGGAGTACGGCCCACCTGGTGCCAACCGAGGGGGCCGGGCACAGCACGGCAACACCAACTAGTGTCCACATCGATCCACACAGGCTCCGATCGACTTCGACGACGATGCTACTAGAGATCTGAACGGCTTCTCCGCCTTCTCCAACCGACTCCGTGGTGTCTCCTGGCCATCTATGTTCAAGGGGGTCGGCATCAACAAGTTCAATGGCGACTCCGACCCCAAGACGTGGCTGCGCACCTACTCCATCATTGTTCGAGCGGCAAATGACAACAATGACATCATGGCGGCCTACTTCCCAGTCATGATGAGTCGCCAGGCCTTCAACTAGCTTGAAGGACTCAGCCTAGGCTCCATCAATAGTTGGCAAGACCTCTGCACGGCCTTCGTCAACCACTTCCAGGCTTTGTGCCTAGGTCCCAAAACCAGATGGGATCTAGGAAGCGTCACTCAGCAGCCCAACGAATCCCTGCGCGACTACAACAAGAGGTACTTCACCAACCATAATATGATTACGGATGTTGATGACAAGGACGTTATCCACTACTTCCACCAAGGGTTGCACAACATAGCTATGGCGCAAGATGTTAGAGAGCAACCCAAAAACCATCTCCGAGATGATGGACGTCGACAACAAGCACGCCGACATGGAGGATGCTGAGAAGGCGCAACACCACCACATGGACCGGCGCCACTCCGACGACCGGCCCAGGCTGCGACACGACGATCGTCAACGGCATGACGGTCAACCGCCTCGCCACTCCAACAAGAACAACGAACGTCCCGAGTTGTCCAAGCAGCAGGAATGCAAGCGCGGCCCCGACAACACCGTTGCAGTTGCAGATCAACGCCGAGAGTGGACCTCCCTCAACTAGGAGGAGCTGGATCGACTCCTCGACGGGAAGTGCCCCTAGCACAAGGACTCCAACCACACGGTGTGGGAGTGTCATGCACTCCGCAACAGTGTGGCCCAGGACAGCTCCAAGCAACCCCGCTATGATGATCGGGACAAGGCCGACGGCTCCAAAAGCTCTCGGAGCCGAGGTCGCCGGAACGAGTCGCCCAGGTGAGATCGTGACGACCAAGGCGACAAGTCTCCAGCAGACTTCTAGGAGGCGGACCGCGCAGTCAACTTTATCTACAGAGGCTCCAGGGCCGTAAGGTGTCACCATGGCCTCAAGATTGATCAACGTGAGGTCAACTCTGTGTTCCAACACTTGGTCGAACCTCTGTGGTGGTCTGACATCGACATCAGTTTTGATCGACGGGATCATTGGGTTCACCTCCCCAGCCCTGGCTCCTATCCACTCATGGTCAGCCCGGTGGTTGGCCAGGTGCGCCTTTCCAAGGTGCTCATCGACGGAGGCAGCGGCCTCAACATCATCTTCTCCAAGATGTTGGAAAGCATGGGGCATGACATGACCTCCTTATTTCCAACCGAGGAGGCCTTCTATGGCATCATCCCCAGCTCAGGCTCGACTCTGGTCGTCCAAGTCACCCTCCCAGTCACCTTCGGCACTCGGGAGAACTACAAGATGGAGTACATCCACTTCGAGGTGGCCTCCTTCAAGACCTCATACCATGCAATCTTGGGGAGGCCCGCCCTCACCAGATTCATGGCCATACCACACCACACGTATCTTGTCCTCAAGATGCCCGCTCCCAACAGTGTACTCTCCATCTACGACGACCTGAAGACCTCTCACTTCTGTGAGACCGAGAACATCAATATCTCGGAAGCATTGGAGATGACCAAGAATGCCGTCATGATCGCCGAGTCGGCGAAGAAGGTGTCTCTAGAGGACATCCCCATCTTGGAGAATGACTCGGCCACCGAGTCACAGCTGTAGCCAGGCTGCACGACGAAGACCATCCTCCTCAGGGAGAACGACCCAGACAAGATCGCCCTCATTGTGGCGGACCTCGACAAAGCATTGGAAGATGCGCTCACCTTCTTCCTCCACGCCAACTAGGAGATCTTCGCATGGAAGCCCTCTGACATGCCAGGCGTTCTGAGGGAGGAGCCTGAGCACTCTTTTGATCTCGACGAAAAGGCACAACCCGTCAAGCAGTGACTCCGGCGCTTCACTCAAGATCAAAAGGAGGCTATTAGGGTAGAACTTACTCGGCTCCTGGCTGCATGATTTATTCGTGAACTCACACATCCCGAATGGATGGCAAACCTAGTCCTTGTAAAAAAGCAAAATGGTGAATGCAGAATGTGTGTTGACTATACCGATCTCAACAAGCATTGCCCTAAAGACCCCTTCCCTCTTCCCCGCATCGACCAAGTCGTTGACTCTATGACCGGGTGTACTCCGGGTACCACCAGATTGCCTTTAAGGAGTCGGATCAGGAAAAGACTTTGTTCATCACACCCTTCGGGGCGTACTGCTACAACACCATGATGTTTGGGCTCAAGAACGCGGGCGCCACATATTGGAAGGCCATCCAGAGATGCCTCCAGGGGCAGTTCAGCCGCAACATTGAAGCCTATGTTGACGATGTAGTAGTAAAAACAAGGTCCTATGATCAGTTCATTCCGACCTAGGTGAAACATTTGAAAATCTCAGGAAATTCAAATGGAAGCTAAACCATAGCAAATGTGTCTTCGATGTCCCCGCAGGAAAGTTACTTGGCTTCATAGTCAGTAACCGAGGAATCGAGGCTAACTCTACCAAAGTCAACGCCATCACGTAGATGAAGCCTCCCGGTGCATGAAAGACCTGATGAAATTGACCGGGTGCATGGCAGCCCTCAGCCGATTCATCAGTCGACTCGGCGACAAGGGCTTACCTTTTTTCAAGCTGCTTCGAAAAGCCGACAAGTTCGTATCGAATGACGATGCTTCCAGAGTATCCCACGAGCTTAAGGAATTCCTTACCAACCCACCAGTACTCACGGCTCCAGAGCCCGACGAGGAGCTTCTCTTCTATATAGCTGCCACCACCCATGTGGTCAGCACCGTCCTAGTCGTTGAGCGAGACGAGCCAGCCCATGTCTACAAGGTACAGCGACCCATTTACTTCATCAGTGAGGTACTTCTATGGTTTGGAATTCCACCACGTAATAAGAGACTACAACGTCGCAGCCGACGTCCTTTCCAAGCTCGGTTCTTGGCGAGCTCTCATCCCCACGGTCGAGATCGAGGAACCCCCTCCCACCAAGCCAGACTTGGTGCCAGCGCAGGGTTAAGAAGTACTAGCGATCGACTCCGACTGGCGATCCCCGACAAGAAGGAACATGAAAAGCTTTCAAGGCGAGCTGACAGCTACATGGTCATAGGTGCTAACTTGTTTAAGCACTCGGCCTCCTCAGGGACGCTGTCCAAGTGCATCGCTCAGAGCAAGGGAATATCGCTACTTTAAGAAATCCACTTAGGCATTTACGGCAACCACGAAGGAGCTTCAACCATGGTGGGCAAAGCATTCAGATCCGGCTTCTACTGGCCTACAACGCTAGCCGATGCCCACGACATTGTCAAAAGGTGCCTAGGGTGCCAATTCTTCGCCAAACAACAACACGTTGCGGCTCAGGCCCTACAAATGGTGCCTCCTTATTGGCCCTACGCTTGCTAGGGGCTCGACTCGGTCGGACCACTGAAGATAGCCGTAGGTGGATATAGTCACATTTTCGTGGCAATTGACAAATTCACCAAGTGGATCAAAGTCAAACCCGTCGCCGCCACCACTGCCGCCAAAGCGGTCGAGTTCATCCAGGAGATTTCTCAAAGAATTGGTGTGCCTAATAGGATCATCACCTACCTAGGCACATCATTTATTGGAGGCCAATTTTGGGACTACTATTTGGACTACTGTATCGACGTCTACTATGCCTCCGTGGCCCATCCACGGTGCAACGCCCAAGTGGAGCGCGCCAATGGCATGATCCTCCAGGGGCTAAAGGCGCGAATCTTCAACCCATTCGAGAAGTACAGCCCCAAGTGGATCTAGGAACTCCCACAAGTTGTATGGGGCCTACGAACCTAGAAGAGCAGAGCCACAGGCTACTCCCCCTTCTTCTTGGAATATGGCTCGGAGGCTATCCTCCCGAGTGACATCACTTTCGGTGCCCCACACATCCAAAACTACGAAGAAGGTGAGGCTGAAATGACTCGGTGCCAAGATGTCGACTTTGTCGAAGAACATCGCATCATGGCTGCCTTGCAGCATGCCTGATACATACAGCAACTCAGGCGCTACCACGACTGGAACATACAAGAGCGAGACTTCAACATAGGCAACATGGTTCTACACCGCGTTCAATCTACTACCAGCGCCCACAAATTATCCTCCCCATGGGAAGGTCCATTTGTTGTCAATGCAGTCGTCGCTCCCGGAACATCGAGCACCTCTGGTGCTTCTACCCATAAGAAGAGCTCGCAGTTATGTACCCCAACCTTTCTAATAATAATAAGAGCATTTCATCACCTTTTTCTTCACTATGATCTATGTTGAGCTTGTAAACGACCTGGCCACGCCCCTTCTAACTCGTCCAGCATGCTCAGGGGCTGTGACTCGGCCATACCGACTCGCACCAGATCTGTTTACTTAAACTTCTAACTGACTGGTCGCCTGATCACAACTTTGTGCGTCCTGGAACCACCTCCCATCACTCTCGCCTATCACCTGCATGATGACCCGTTCTCTACAAAATGGGTGCAAGCACATCGTGGGGGCGGCATCCTAACCACTCGGCCAAATCAGAAAACCACCCGGCTAAGGAACAAATTAAAATAAAAAACTTCATTACATGCAAAATAAATTTTGTTTTTCTGGCCAACACTTGGCCCCCGCATATTCCTCACATACTAATAGATTTATACATGTTCACCTTGTCCATGATGCGCTCGGTGAGGTGTTCGGCGGCGGCGAAGTGGGACTCCCACTTGGCGTCGGTGCAGTCGAACGCGACACCCTCTCCCACAGGATCTAGGTCCGCCTCCAGGTCATTGGACTTCATGAGGGCCATCGCAAACTGCACCGAGTCCTTGGCCGTCTTCCTGACAAAGGCCCTGAGTCGGTCTCGGGCAGCGTCCAGACGCTGCACCGCTTCCTCTGGCTCAAAAGCAACCAGGATGGAGTAGACCTTGCTCATCCGCTGAGCCAGGTCCACCCGTACGTTGACCAAATGGGACTCCGTCTCTATAGAAACAACTCCTGTCAGCACGAGCAAGATAACTGCAAGGTAAGCACTCAGGTCTAAGGTAATCACCTTCGCAGCACTACTTCTCCAGCCGAAACTTCTCCTCTGTGAGCGCCTCACGGCCTTCGGCGCTGTCCCTCATCTGGTGCAGCTTGGCATTGGCCTCCACGACCACCTTGAGCTCCCGGGCAATCTTTTCGTTGGCATCCTTCAGCTCTGCGGGGCCCCAGCGTCAGCCTAATATGGAAACTCGGACAACCAGAGGCAAGGACAAGTCCAAAGACAAACCTCTTATTTTCTCTGATTGCTTCCTGGAAGCTTCGGAGTGGTGTTGCTTCAGTGCGTCCAGCTCCCCCTCCAACTGACGGACTCGATCCATCGACTCGTCCTCTGCTTGGAGTTGGCCCGCGGCCCACCGACTCAGATCGGCCAGAACCTGCGAAGACAAGACGCATCAAGCTACATGCTTCAGTATTAAAATCTGGACTCCAAGCACTTACCCGTGCTGACTCCGCCGTGCGCTCGGCAGCCTCCAGCAACACCTCCTTCATCACCAGAGACCCATCCCTTTGCGCTTCTCTCCCGGGTGACTGTACCAGAGCAGGGAGCATAGGAGCAAGCACCCGGGACGCTACATCTGGGTCGACGGGGTCCTCAGAAACCCTCGCCTTAGTCTTCTCCCCTGGAACAACCTCCAGCGGCTTGTCATCAACATCACAGGGCGACTTCGACGTTGCCGCCTCCTCCTCGGCCCCTTTGGCCCCGGCTACTGCCCCCTCGGTTAGTCAAGGGCGAGCCAGCCCTTTAGCCACCTCGGCCGGGTCAGCCTCATTGGCGGACTCCTCCACCTTGCGTTTGGCGCCGCTGAGCGACGCCTTCCTAAAAAGGAAGTTCATCATCACACAACCGAAAGCAGCTGTAACACCTCAGGTGTTTTAATTATTAAACAAGTCTTATTGGCATAATAAAATGCATCTCTAACTAAGAAAACAAAAAGAATGGATTAAGTTTGGTTTTGCTTTTACCTTTAAAAGTTTGTATGTGCATAAATGCATGTACTTTAATGAAGCAAATTGGATAACTTTCACATCAAAGCAAATATGGCTATGAAATTAGATGAGCACACCAGTATTAGCATGACCAATAAAAGTTTAGTTGAAGCCTAGGGAAGAAAATGAAATTTTGAAATAAAATGACGCGCCCTCCGAATAGAGTTTTCTTTAAGTTTTTAAAATAACTTTAGAACTAAAGCTCAAATGAACTTTGACCTGAAATGAAACTTGTAGAACTTTTTATTCTGAACAACTTTCATGTTCAAAAGATTTTGAAATTCAAATTAGAAAGTGGAGAAAATATCCTGTTTGCAACCAGCCCCCTGGAAATTTTCGAATTCTCGCAGTTAGGCCCTTACCCCTCCTCTGCTGCACCGCCCAGCTCGCCCGACCGCCGCCGGCCACCTGGCCCTCGACGCCTGCGCGGCACCAGGCGCCGAGCCAACCCCCGGTGCCCTGCCTGCTGCCCGCCCCCGCTCGCCCAACCGCGGCCGCGCTTTCTTCTCCCTCCCACACGGCATGCCCCTGCCCAACCCGCTGCTCCCTGCAGCACCGCACTGCCTCCCACTCTCTGGCCGCCGCCCCCTCCACCCAGTGCCCCGTCGTGCCGCCCCAGCTCGCCAGTAGCACGCTCGCATCGCCCGCACGCGACATCGCGCCCCGGTGCGCGCCCAGCGCACGCACGCCACGCGCATGGCGCGCCTCTGGCCACTGGTCACCGCCGGCCGCCCCCAATGGCGCCCAGCCTCGCCGCCCCCTCCACCCAGCGCCCCGGCCGTGCCAAGCTCGCCCCCACGAGCTCCACCGGCTATAAAGCCCAGCGCAGCGCCCCTCCCTCCTCTCCCTGTTCCCCTTTCTTGCCCGCAGAACAGAGCAAAGCAGAGCCGAGCTCCGCCCCACGCCGCCGCCGTGGAACCCCCTCCTCCGCCCCTCCTCGACCCGAGACAAGCGCTGAAACGGATCCTCCTCAATGCGCTGAAGCTTCCCAGCCCGAGCCCCGCCGCCCTCATCGCCGGAGCTCGCCGGAGCAGAGCTCCACCCGCCGCCGCCCCCCTGGTAGCCGTGGGCAGCCCTGCTCAGACCGCCTCCGCCCCAACCGTGACCACCCAAAGGTAGCCCCCAACCTCCTCTTGCTCCTCCCCCACCTTGCCCTCGCCGCCGGCGACCCAGCTCGCCGGAATTTGGCCGGACAGGATGTTCCCCCGCCGTGATTTGCGACCAGGGACTACATTGCAAACGCCCAAATCTTCCTAGGGGGTTTTCTGCTAGTTTTCAGGGACCCCTCTGTAAAGAAAGTTTTAACCAAATCAGTGAACTTGTAAAATTCGTATAGAATCGTAGAAAATTCAGAAAAATGCAAACTCAACTGTTCTGGAATCTTTAGAAGAAACTCTACAACTTTTGTTACATATAGTTTCTCAGATTCTCAATATATTTTGCTCTAGATTAAATGGAAGGTTTAATGGACTTCTTTTGTACCCACTGTTGTAGATCATTGCTGACCCTAAATTTTGAGCAGTGAGTTAGTTGCTTGATGCTTAGGGCTGTGTAAAAAGATCAGGACCAAAAGCCATCTCTAGATACACCTTTTGTCCAACCTTGTTTTATGCCATAAAGTGTTAGAACTAATTTTTCCTGCTGTTCTGTGATGTTTAATGACATGAAACTTTTTCTGTGGTGTTGTTGCAATACCTAGAGGCCATAGAAATATTTAGAAACATTTTTACTATATGTAACCTGTTCATATGAATTTGTGGTAGGAAAACTTCACTAATTCAAAATAATTAGTAAATCGCTTAGAAAATGTTCATCTTTTTACTTATGAAACACATTAGAGTAGCTCAAGCTGTACAAAAAGTTTCATACATAGAAACTCTGTATAACATCGTGTAGAAACAAATCTTTAATAACATGAGTGTAGCTTGTCCCATTTATTATGCTCTAAATCATGTACAATAAAATCTGAAAAATTTACAGTAGCACAAATATGGTTATAGCAACACCCTGTAAAATTTTTAGCATCAAAACTTGCATGGTTTGTTCTGTATAAAAATAACTAAATTCTAGTAGTGGCTGTGTATTACATTTTTCATATTTAACATGATACACAAAAATGTCTGAAATTTTTACAGTGACCTTATCTCTGCATAATGTACTTCGAATAAAAATTTTATTACCAGAAGCTAACTAGATTAGTAATTGTGTTCAACTCATGTTTGTGTTTAAAAAGAAACTAAGTTTTCAATATAACACAACCCCTTCTTCTTTAATGAAGTTAAATAGATTAAGATAAACTCTATTAACGATCGCCCAGAAAATGTTAAAGTAAATAACTTCACAGCAAAACTTATGCCCTATGAACTGCAACTTTATCGTGAAGGAAATAATGTCGTTTACTATCACCACTATTTAAACTTGTGCATTCATGTAGAATCGACGACTCTCGCCGACGGAACTTACGAGCTGGTACCCGCGTCCGAGAGTGAGCAGCGTGAAGCTCAAGTAAATCTAACTGAAGCTCTTGAAGACCCGAGCCCAAGTTCGGAAGAGCCCCAAGCTAACTGTGAAGGCAAGCCCCGGAGCATAACCCATTTCTTTTCCTAAATTATGCAACTCACTACTCTTTTGCTTGTGCATTAAGTTTATAGGAGTTGAATGAAAACTTAGTTGCATGATGTTAGGAACCCATGCTTGAAAACTAGACGTAAGGTTCGATAGAATGCTGTGCTAATAGGACTCCGGTAAAAGCCGAGTGATTTCCTGTCACTCGCGAGAAAATAGGAGTTGAATGTTTACTACACGCTGCAATCATAAGGACAACGGACGGGCTATGGTACGATGTTTACAATTGAGGCCCGTCTGTTTAGTGAAAAATGCTAAGGCCGCAGGGTGTGGTAGTGGTGGTTAAGTCTTTGAACGTACTAACCACATGCCGGGAATATAGTAATCGGTAAGCTTAAGTACCTGATTGGCCCGGCAAGTGGACAGCAACCTACCCTTCGAACTTTGGTCCCACTATATGGCGAGTGCACGAGTGGTCATGACCCGGCGGCGAACCGTGGCGTGGGACTCGTGTACTCTCGGAGGGTAGCCTCGATCCACAACCCGGAAAGAAAGGGGAAAAGTTGCACGTGTGACTCTGTGAGTAACCACGTGACGTGTGTTTAGGTTTCCCTTGCAAGGTTAAGAAATTCGATTCGAATCGTCCGTTTCTCACGGCTATTGAGACTGCTTAACCACTTTTACCCACAGAGTAAGAAGAGGAACAATGATGATGAATGAACTGGTTGGATGAAAATTAATGCTTCACCATGAATGCTATTGGATAGCTGCTTATCTAGAATGGTTAATGAAACTAGAATCTTGAGCTAAAAATTGAAAGTAAGGACCCACTCGTAGATGCTTTTCGGCAAAACAAACCCCTGAGCCAAAAAGCCTTGCATGTCTAGAATCGGTGGAGTAGATTCCACTACACGGGTAAGTCTTGCTGAGTATTAGTATACTCAGCCTTGCTTGTGGCTCGTTTTCAGGTGAGACCTTCGAAGATATGATTGCTAGCTTGACTTGGCCCTGCACTCTTCCCCCTGGATGGTCGGTGGAATGGGATACGCCCCCGTCCAATGGAGATAATGCCGAGTGATGTCTCGTACGGGCTTCATCGAGACATCCTTATCGTCGAAGTAGCTTCCGTTGTTTTATTTTCTGCTGCAACTTAAACTCTGAAGAACTTATTTATGATCATTGAAGTACTTGGTTTCTAAACCCGAAACTTGGTCTGTAATATTTACTTATGCTAATGTGGTAATATTTGCTGGAATGTGGTATTCTCTGGGCTCATCTTCGCATGAGCATTTGTATGTATGGCATTCGATCCGCTCTACCGTGGTTGTATCGGGAGGTTATACCCGACAGACCAGTGGATTACTCCGTTTGAAGTGTAAGGTTAACCGAGATTGCCTTAATGGTGATGGTTAATACACTTGAGCCGGATTAATTCAGGTGGTTCTGCCACAGCAACCAAATAGCATAGTGGACTCAACAGATGCAAGGCATTAACAACTTACTTTTCAGCCCACCGCACGCTGAAGCTAGCCTTCAGCGGCCCGACGGACGGCAACGACTGTGCCACAACCGCGGGAAACCTTGCTGGCCACCCCTGCGACTCCTCCTGGTCCGCCTCCTCCGGCTTGGGGGTGGTGAGGCCGGTGTCATTGTTTTACCGGCAAGGCTACCTAGGGATACCCTAAGGTAGTTTACTTTTGGTTAGGGTGTCGCCGAGATCAGGAACTCGATGGTGCAAGCAACACAAGGCTTTAGATAGGTTCGGGCCGCAGTATGCCTAATACCCTACATCCTGTGTGGTTTGTATTGCCTTGATGGTTATGCGATTGTTTGGAGGCGGTCCCTGCCCGCCCTTATATATCCCGGGGGGACAGGGTTACATGGAAGTCCTAGATCGATACTAGCTTAGGAGTCCCACCCGAATACTTTTCGGGTAGTTTCCTTCTGTACCGACTAGTTGTACTCGTATCCGAGTACTTTTACAGTGTGGATAAGGTATGGGACATGCCCCACCCCTTAGTCTAGAATGTTCTACGCCATGGCAGTCCCGTAGCCCCGGGTCTGACAAGCCCCCGAGCTCTTCATAGCCGAGTACTGCAGGCTTCAAGTACTTCTGATGTCGCCCTTTAGTTTCTTCTGAATCTACATCTTGAAATTGTCTTTCGAGTACTTTTCTTGGCTGTCTCGAGGCTGTCAGGTGCTCTAGTCCAAGTACTTTTATGTCTTCCTTTCTATGGGGTCCGATGCAAATCGCACTCCGTATGGAGTTGCCCCTGAGCCTTAGGTTGAATCAAAGAATCAGGCTGAGAGTCAAATTAGTCTTGAATCAAATAAGCCATCGATGACACGTGTCCCGCAGCCTCCGAGCCTTGAATAACGTGGCATACTGAATAGTGTTATGTACAAAATATGTGTAAAATCCGTGTTAGATATGTGACCTGAATTGATGGTGAACTTTAGGAATTAATTGGTTCGAAATTCGAAAAACCCTTCTTTCAGGATAAGATCCCTGAAAAAAATGGTTAATCAAATAACTTCCCCAAAACTTTTCCCAAATTACCGCTCAAACTCTTTGGCTTCTGTTGGCGCTAAAAACCGGCCGGAAATCGGCCGATGACCTTCAGCGTCGGACACACGACCCGGGAGAATCTGCTTAACTCCTATTCGGGTGATCGCCCTGGTGCGGTTCGCGCGGCGTGCCAGTCAATCTGACCTGTTGATTGACAAGGAAAGAAACATATTAAATTCCGGGGTCTCGATCGGCTAAAGTTTCGATCTGTCCTGAAAAGCGTATCAGCGAATCGGCCAATTTGCTATGAAGATGACCGGCTATAGATCAGCCGATAATCACGTAGCGATTGCAAAGAAACTACTGGAGCAACTTAAACAATCGCCACAGATGCAACACTCGAAATAGATCTAATCGGCTATGTGATGATAAAGAAGAAAAAATAATGATAAAGCCGACAGTTCGATCTCAAGCTGGATAACTGGTGATAAAACTAGAACAATAGGTAAAACCTATAATTCTAGTAAATATCGATATTTGGTGAATAAATCTAAACGGAACAACGGCAATGCGCCCAAAGTTAAAGCTTAGATCGTGTCGATGCAGCCGTGCCAACCCGTACGAACTCGTGAAAGAAAAAGATGTATTGGTGAAGTCGCCGACTTGAAAGTAAAGTACGATGAAAAAGTAGATTGTTTATATTGATTGATGTGTCTCTTTCTACAAAACCGTGACTCCTTCTATTTATACCCTAGGACTAAGACTCCTGAGCTATCACGATCCGTTACAAACTTGATTTAAATAAAAACTACTATATCTATAAGACTCTCCTAAAGGAAACGGGCTCCCGCAGGATCTTCTGCTGCCATCTCCTAGTCCAATCCGAACTCCTTCCATTGCTCCTCGACCGAGTCGGCGTCGCTCTTTGACCAACGTCAAGTCATCTTTGACTGGGATCCTCTGTCATCTTGACTCACATCCCCTCTTGGGATTCCATTGGCTTCATCCCCTATCTGTTGGCGCAAGCCCATATTGGACCAAACGCTCCAGCCTTTCAATCAGCCGACCCCCACCAACTCCATTCGCCAATCACCCGAAACACTGCAGCGCCAATCGGCTGATTCCTAACTGTAGCGTGAATCGGCCGATTCCCAATTGTAGCCTTTAAGTCTGTCGCATCGGCCAATCTCCTCCTTCCCTGACGCCAATTCAACACGTGTCAAAATCTGGCATCAACAGCTTCCAACAATAAATCTAGCCCTACCCGCTGGTTATTTAACCGCGCGGTGACCTTAGGGTTTTTTACCCCTTCACTTCACTGCCTTAACCATTCGCCTTCCTCTGCTCCTGCGCCGCCATACATTCTTGATCTAGGTTTAGGAGAGATTTTTGAACCCGCCTTCTCCCCTTGCCCATTCCACTCGGAGAATCTGTTCTTCCCTTTATCAAAAACTTGCACCCTCTCCTAGAGCCCCCGAGCACATGCGAGAGAAGCGACTCGTGACATCCAGGATGGGCAACAAGGAGCAGGCATCGAAGGGCAAGAAGGAGGAAACCACCAGCAGTGGCGACTGGGAGCGAAGTAAGTACACCTGCAAAAATCTTCTAAAAATTTGGTCGCACAAGGTCTTCTTTAGGGGGAGGAAGTGGTCCAGTGGAAGCCCTCCTTCTAACAGTTTTATCCACAGAAAATGTAGATCAAATAGTCATCTTTGAGCATTTTGTCGTAAGGGGATTGGCCCTCCCGGCCTCCAATTTCTTTCATAGCCTTCTTTATCATTGGGGTATTCAGATCCATCATCTAAACCCTAATTCTATCATCCACATCTCCATCTTCGTTCATTGGTGCAAAGCTTTCCTCAGCATCAAGCCGCATTTTGATCTTTTTCACTATTTTTTCCACCTGCATCCTCAATCTTCCACCGAGAAACAGGCCTTGGTTGGTGCAGTAGGCCTCCAATTTAAGCAAAGTAAAGGAAAGGAGTACATCGAGTACAAACTCCCCGCAAACCACTCGAGCTAGAGAGAGTTATGGTTTTATAATGGAAACCACCAACCTGCGCCGCCAGAGAGGACTCTAGGGAAGGCAGCGCAGAGGCCCGAGCGGAACAAAAAGTTGACTTCAAGGAAGATGGAGCATGTTTCTGATTTGCTCGAGTTGATTGCCGCTATGAAGGGAATGGGCATGGCCAGAGCGTCAGTTCTGCTCTCCATGTTCAAGCGACGCATTCAACCGTTGCAGAAGTGATGTAGATTCGGGTTTGACTACTTAGGTGGTAAAGATCCATATCGCATGTCTGCAGAAATTCTCTCGCCCCAAACTGCTTTTAGCCGCGTTCAGCGAGTACTTCTCGATGTGAACATAGTGCCATACGTGCCAAAGTTGTTCAGCGCCGAGAACCCACCAAAAGAGGTATGAGTAATATGCTTGTCGAGTACTTGTGAGTAATTTTTGCTGTGAATTGTCACTGATTGTTGCCTTCTTGTGGTCTTTTGTAGGGGCACACTGATCTTTATCACTATCCTGCTTCGAACCCTGACATTCCTCGGCTAGGCCACTTAAAGCCAAGTGTGTTCTAGAAGCCTAAGAGCAAGCATCCAGACTATGATCCCTTGACAAATGAAGAGGTAATTGAATCTGATGACGATCTTACTCTGGCACATTTGTTGAAGAAATCGGACAAGGAACCAGCAAGCAGCAATGAAGTTCCAAGCCACCCGACCAAGCCGCGGGGAGCTATGAGGAAGCGCAGACCGTTCCTCGCCGGCTTGCAAGATGATATGGAACGTAAGTACTAATCTCGAGTACTTCCATGTTCATAGTCTTCGACATTGGAGTTTTTCCTAAGTTTTCTTGCTTTCTTCTTAGTCCTCCTCGCTCCCCTTCTCCCAAACGTTACAAGGATGGAGGGAAAGCAGGTTCCATCAGGGATGTTGTCGCACCAGAGCCTAGCATTCAGTCTGGTGCGGCGGACCCTTCAGCTGAAGGTGTTGTGCCGGACCCAAGAAACCCAGTCCCGGCAAGCACCGCGGAGGTTCCTCTTGTTGACACCAGATTTTGACATGTGTTGAATCGGCGTCAGGAGAAGAGATTGGCTGATGCGGCAGATCTAAAGGCTACAGTAAAGAATCGGCCGATTGAGGTTACAGTTGGGAATCGGCCAATTGGCGATGCAACTTGCGCCAACAGATAAAGAGAGTGAGACTATTGGAACCACAATAGAGGATCCCGGTCAAAAGTTGCCTAATGTTGGTCAACGGAGCGATGCTGATTCGGTCGAGAAGCAATGGAAAGAGTCCTGATTGGATTAGGAGACGGCGGCGGAAGATTCTGCGGGAGTCCGTTTCCTTTGTAAATATATTATAGATATAGTAGTTTTTCTGTTTAAAATAAGATTGTAGCAGGTCGTAATCGATCAGGAGTCCTGGTTCTAGGGTATAAATAGGAGTCGTCAGGGCTTTGTAAAAAAGGACGAATCAATCAACAAAACACATCTACTTTTTCATAGCATTTTACTTTCATGTCGGCGACTTCGCCAATACTTTTTCTTCTTTCATGAGTTCGTACGGATTGGCAGGGCTGCATCGACTCGATCTCTGGCCAATTGGTAGGTTCTGCTTATCGAATAACATCTGAGCTTTAACCTCGGGCGCATCTTTGTGGTTTCGTTTGGATTTATTCACCAGTTATCGATATTTACTAGAATTATAGGTTTTACCTGTTGTTCTAGTATTATCACCAGTTATCCAGCTTGAGATTGGAATTATCGGCTTTATCATCGCTCTTCCTCGTTCATCGCCATATAGCCGATTAGATCTATTTCAAATGTTGCATCTGTAATAATTGTTAAAGTTGCTCCAACAATTTTCTTTGCAATTATTACGTGATTATCGGCTGATCCATAGCCGGTCATCTTCATAGCAAATCGGCCGATTCGCCGATACGCTATTCGGGACAGATCGGAACCCCAACCGATCGGAACGCCCGGAATTTAATACTTTTATTTCCATGTCAATCAACAGGTCAGATTCACTGGCACGCCGCACGAACCGCACCAGGGCAATAACCCGAACAGGAGCTAAGCAGATTCTCCCGGGTCGTGTGTCCGACGCTGAAGATCATTGGCCGATTCCTGGCCAATTTTTAGCGCCAACACCTCTGAAGGAATATGCTGGTGACTTTGGGAAATCGAGTGCTCCAAGGCCTCGGTTGCTCTAGCTGAAGAAGGTGGTGACCACGAGGTCGTCCAAGTAAGTTTCGAGTACTTTGACATAAGCATTCTGTACTTTTTATTATCCAGTACTTGTGTTGACGCCAGATTTTGACACGTGTTGAATCGGCGTCAGGAGGAGAAGATTGGCCGATGCGACAGATCTGAAGGCTACAGAAAGGAATCGGCCGATTGGTGGCACAGCCTACGCCAACAAGATCGGATTATTTCAGAGGATCCTGGTCAAAAGTTGGTCTAAGGGGGCATGCTAAGTCGGTCGGGGAGCAATTGAAGGAAATCCTGATTGGATTAGGGAGCGGCGGCGGAAGATTCTGCGGGAGTCCATTTCCTTTTTAAAGTTCGTATAGATATAGTAATTTAAATAAGGTTGTAACAAGTCGTGATCGACCAGGAGTCCTAGCTTTAGGGTATAAATAGGAGTCGTCAGGGTCTTGAAAGGGACATCAACACATCAATCAACAACAATACTTCTACTTTTCCAGCAATTTACTTTCAAGTCGGCGACTTCGCCAATATTTTCTTCTTCCACGAGTTCGTACGGATTGGCAGGGCTGCATCAACTTAATCTCCGGCCAATTGGTAGGTTCCTCTTACCGAGTAATATCCGAACTTTAACTACGGGCGCATCGCTGTGGTTTCGTTTGGATTTATTCACCAGTTATCGATATTTACTAGAATTGCAAGTTTTACCTGTCATTCTAGTATTATCACTAGTTATCCAGCTTGAGATCAGAGTAATCGGCTTCGTCATTGTTCTTCTTCGATTTATCATCTTACAGCCAATTAGATCTATTTCAAGTGTTGCTTCTGTAGTAATTGTTTAGATCGCTCCGGTGGTTTTCTTTGCAATTACTACACGATTATCGGCTGATCCATAGCCGATCATCTCTACAGCAACTCGGCCGATTCGCTGCCGATGCGCTCCTCAGGACAAATCGGAATCCTAGCCGATCGACGCGCCTGGAATTTAATATTCTATTTCCTTGTCAATCAACAGGTCAGATTGACTGGCACGCCGCGCGAACCGCACCAGGGCAATAACCCGAACAGGAGCTAAGCAGATTCTCCCGGGTCGTGTGTCCGACGCTGAAGACCATCGGCCGATTCCTATCCGGCCGATTTTAGTGCTAGCACACTTTTGGCACGCCCAGTGGGTCCATCCAAGATCTGATATGTCGAAAAACGCAGAAATCTCCGACAGCAACATCATTGAGGTCACAGAAGCAGATCTCAAGGACGACCAGAGGGAAGAATTGGCCAAACATCTAGAAGATTACAAGAAGATGTACCTCCAGTCGTTCAGTCGTACCAGAAGCGGGGAGGCAGTCAAGAAGGCTCCTATTCTAGCGCCTCGCCACATCACCATTGCTGAGGACTCGGGCAAGATGTCAGAGATAATTCAACAGTCCGTGTATCAGGCGTTCATCGACCAATCCTCAGTGATGACCAACACGGTGTATAACGCCGTCGTCAGCTCTCTGGCCAGCGGAGCGGTCCAAGGCTATCAGAGACCGGCATATGCCCCGCCGACCACTCTGCCAGCCAGAAGCTTATCATACACGTCCCAATCGGCTCCTCAGCCGATATTGACGCAACGCGAGGGGTACAACTCTCCACTGCCCCCGGCGTCTCCAAAATACGGCGGTGCACCATGTCTCCCATCACAGACACCGCTTCAACCCGTTCAGATTGCTTCTGTGTAGTCACTGCCTACAAGCTCAGCGCCTTGGGGGACGTCAGCGACAACGTATTTTCCCAAGCCAGCGAACGGGTATGGAAGTTATTCAACCCAGGTGCCATACCAATCGGCCGCCCGGCCGACGGTTCCCCAGTATCGGCCGATCTTGTCAGAAATCGGCAGGGGGGCAAGCACTGTAGAAGCATTCAGAGGCATGGCGCCAGCGATGACGTACGATGGGGGTGCGGACTCGTTTCGCCATCAACTATCGGCCGTTCAGCAAAATTCGCCGATTCATCACCCAGTCGTACCAGCCCTTCAGCACATGCCCGCGCCGCGAACAGCTGTCCATCAGTAGCAGGTGGACTGGACAGCAAGAATAGCAGAAGTAATCCAAGATCAGTTTGGATTGAAGACAAAAATGCAAACTTACACCTACAAGACGCCGTATCCATCGGCCTATGACTTGCTGCCGTTCCCACACCGCTACAAAGTTCCTGATTTCACCAAGTTCTCGGGGACGGACGATACGTCCACTGTAGAGCATATCAACCGATTCATCATCCAGTGCGGAGAAGCTACCACGCAAGATGCTCTGACGGTGCGTTTATTTTCATCGTCCCTGTCCGGATCGGCCTTCCAGTGGTTCACCACCTTGCCGCCAAATTCCGTCGTTACATGGGCCGATCTGGAGAAACAATTCCACAAGTACTTCTACGCAGGAGTACACGAGATGAAGCTCTCGGATTTGACCAGCCTCAGGCAGAGGAGCGATGAACCGATGATGGGATATATACAGAGGTTCAGAGAAATCAGGAACAAATGCTACAGTCTGGCTCTGACCGACGCACAGCTGGCCGATATCGCCTTCCAAGGCCTCCTGCCACAAATCAAAGAAAGATATGCTGCCCAAGAGTTTGAAAGCCTGAGCCAGATCGTTCACCGATTGTCAGAACAAGAGGTCTGACCATTTGAACAGCGGAGGAACTTCCAAATGAAGGTGGCATACTTGGAAGGATCTGAATTAGATGCGGAAGAAGAAATCGGTCTGGCAGAATGGGTCAAAGGGAAAAAACCGATATCAGGCCCCTTTGGCAAGAAGGAGCCAGAGACATTCGGCTTTGACACGTCAAAGGCTGATAAAATTTTTGATCTATGGCTTCAGGAAGGGCAGATTAAGCTGTCTCAGCATCACACCATCCCTACGGCCGACCAACTTAAGAAGATGAAATACTGCAAGTGGCACAACGCTACTTCTCATGAAACAAATGAATGTAAAGTCTTCCGTCAGCAGATCCAATTGGCCATCGAGCAGGGACGGCTTAAATTTGAAACTCCAGCTAAATCGGCAAAACCGATGAAGATAGATCAGCATCCCTTCCCGGCCAACATGGTTAACACTGGAGGGGACTCAAGTCAAACCAAGGTGCTAATGTCAGAATCGGCGAGAAGAGGCGGCGCCGTCGATCCCAGGAGGCAGATCACGACGGAAGAAATCAGAAGGAACAGGCGGGGACCAGAACGACCACGCAAGCCCGTCACCTCCCGTTTCTTACTCAGTAAGTATCGGCAGCAGCAAGAACAAGCAAGATACCAGGAAGAGATGATACACCGGCATGAAGATGACTGGCAATGTCCATTCTTCATCCACTGCTGGGAGAACGACATCAGATTGCCGTTTGCTGATAACTGTCCAGAGCGTAACGGATTAAGCCGCAGCGATCGCCCGAGGCCACATTCTAGGGACAGAGGATCAGAGCCGATCAGCAGAAATCGACGCGAGGAACAGCGCGTTTCGGTGCATGATCAGCTGGGGGGCAGAGTTGACCAGTACCACCGGTCAAAGAGCAAGATCGGCCAATGAGATGGACTGGGGGGGCAGGATCAGCGCGCACGATCGGCTGGAAGAGATGGCCGATGATAGGGTATCAGACGAGGATCCCCTAGGAAGGGAACCAGATTGGGAACACGCCAGATCATCGGCCAAACCAGCAAATCCCAGGTGGTGTCCCGATGGCCTATCCAGATCCCAGAAGCGAAGGATCCAACGCCTACGTCAGTGGGAGCATCAAGAAGAAGAACAGAGACAGGTGCCAGAGAGAAGGAATGTTAAATCTCGAGTTTGGCGCCCAAAGAAAAACGATCAAGAAACAAGCAACCAAGAATCGGCAGCCGAAATTGATATGGTGTTCATACTGCCGATAGAGTTCATGGCGCCCGACGATCAGGATAAAGTAACAAGAACAGAGGAGGAACAAATGGCACAACTAGTGTTAGAGCCAATGACGGCTACGTTTGAGAAACCAGAAGAGGAAAAACGACAGCATCTTAAAGCGCTGTTTCTCAAAGGCTATGTCAACGGAAGACCTGTCACCAGATTACTGGTAGATGGAGGCGCTGCAGTTAACATCATGCCGTATGCCATGTACCGCAAGCTGGGCAAGGGCGATGAAGACCTCACCAAGACGGACATGATGCTGAAGGATTTCGAAGGCAACGTGTCACCCGCCCGCGGAGCGCTCTGCGTCGACCTCACCATCGGCAGTAAGACCCTCCCTACCACTTTTTTCGTTATTAATGGCAAGGGGTCCTATAATATGCTGCTTGGTCGTGACTGGATACACGCAAACTGTTGTGTCCCATCTACAATGCATCAATGCCTTGTGCAATGGGTCGGCGACAGTACAGAGATAGTCGCTGCCGATTCCGTCTACAGCGTTGCAGCAGCCGACACGCAACAGTGGAGCTGCGAGCACGTCAAGTGTATATCTGGCAGGACTTGGGACACTGACTTTCTGAAAGTGTCCGATTTCGGTCTACAGCCGATCCAAGCAGTCGGCTCTGAAGATTCAGAATAAATGGATCAGCTCGTCCGAGAAGATGGGAAGCTTGGGCATGGGTTTACGTCGGCCGATTTATTAGAAATGGTAGATTTGGGAGATAGCATCAAATCAAGGCCGACGTACATTAGTGCCAATTTGGATCCTGAGTACAAATGTAAATTGATAAGTTTATTAAAAGAGTTCAAGGATTGCTTTGCTTGGGAATACCATGAGATGCCAGGACTAGACCGGTCTATTGTTGAACACCGGTTACCTATAAAATCAGGATATTGGCCATATCAGCAACCTGCACGACGGTGTAACCCCAAGATTCTACCTGACATAAAGGCCGAGATTACAAAGTTGATTGAGGCAGGATTTATTCGGCAGTGCCGCTACGCCGAATGGATTTCTAACATTGTGCCTGTATACAAAAAAAATGGAAAATTGCGTGTGTGCATCGATTTCAGGAACTTCAATCAGGCTACACCGATGGATGGATATCCGATGCCGACGGCCGATATCTTGGTGGATGCTACCGCAGGCCACAAAGTCATAAGTTTCATGGATGGGAATGCCGGGTACAATCAGATATTAATGGCCGAGGAAGATATTTCGAAAACGGCTTTTAGGTGCCCACGCCATCTTGGTTTATTTGAATGGGTGGTTATGACTTTCGTCTTGAAGAACGCCGGCGCTACATATCAACGGGCCATGAACTACATCTTCCACAAGCTCATTGGTTCATCGGTGGAAATTTATATAGATGACGTCGTGGTCAAGTCAAAAGGTCACCAAGATCATCTGGCCAATTTACAGGAAGTACTGGAGTGCACAAGGAAACATGGGCTGAAGATGAACCCAAACAAGTGTGCATTTGGCGTATCGGCCGGGCAATTCTTAGGATTTATGGTCCATGAGCGCGGGATAGAAGTCAACCGCAAGACCATAGATGCCATCAACAAAGTGGTGGCCCCACAAAATAAAACTGAACTACAGTCCCTCATCGGCAAGGTCAATTTCATCAGAAGATTCATATCCAATCTGTCAGGACGTATTCAGGCTTTTACCCCTCTGTTGAAATTAAAGCCCGACCAGGAATTCATATGGGGAGAAGCACATCGCAAGGCACTGGAGAATATCAACCAGTATCTGGTTTCACCTCCGGTATTAGTTCCACCACAGCCTGGTAAGCCGTTCAAGTTATATTTATCGGCTGATGAACAGGCTATTGGATCGGCGTTGGTACAGGAGTTCGAGGGGAAAGAACGAGTGGTATACTACGTCAGCAGAAGACTTTTAGACGCCGAAACAAGATATTCCTCGGTGGAGCGACTATGCTTGTGCTTGTACTTTTCATGTACTAAGCTCAGGCACTATTTGCTATCGGCAGAATGCATAGTCGTGTGCAAGGATGATGTGGTGAAGTATATGCTATCATTGCCGATTTTGAAAGGGCGGATTGGAAAATGGATCCTGGCTTTGTTAGAATTCGATTTAAGGTACGAATCGGCCAAAGCCGTCAAAGGTCAAGTGATGGCCGATTTCGTAGTTAAGCATTGTGGACCAGAAATCGCCACCGTCGAACCAGTTCCATGGACTCTATATTTTGATGGTTCTTCGTGTGGGGTCGGATTAGGAATCGGCATTGTTCTTGTGTCACCTCGGGGGGCAAGTTATGATTTCTCTCTGCCGATAGAAGCCTCTGCAACTAATAACCAGGCGAAATATCGAGCTGTTCTAAAAGGCATCCAATTATTAAGGGAAGTCAGAGCTGATGCAGTCGAAATTTTTGGGGATTCCATGCTCATTGTGGATCAGTTGACGGGGCGATCTGAGTGCAAGGATGATATCTTGAGGATTTATTATGAGGATTGTCTTCAACTTTTAAAAGAGTTCAAGTCTGCAATAATTGAGCATATCCCCAGGAATTATAATGAAGAAGCCAACAAACTGGCCCAACATGCTTTTGGGTATCGGCCGATTCAGGGAGCGATGACGCTAGAGCTCGCGGCCGATGACTGGCGAAAGGAGATCGCCGATTACTTGAGAAATCCATCACAAAAGGTGGATCGGCGAACACGTTTTCAGGCTACAAAATATGTGTTGCTTGAGGATGATTTATTTTATCGGACGATTGATGGAGTTCTTCTCAAATGCCTGGGAACAGAAGAGGCAAAGGTTCTGATGGGAGAAATCCATGAAGGCGTGTGTGGAGCTCATCAATCGGCTCACAAAATGAAATGGATGATCAGGAACAATGGATATTACTGGCCGACCATCCTTGAAGATTGTTTCAGGTACTACAAAGGATGCGAAGATTGTCAGAGGTTTGGCAATGTGCAGCGCGCGCCAGCATCGGCTATGAATCCAATAATTAAGTCGTGGCCGTTCAGAGGTTGGGGAATAGATCTCATCGGACAGATTCATCCTCCATCTAGCAAAGGGCATAAGTTCATATTGGTGGCTACAGATTATTTTACTAAGTGGGTGGAGGCAGTTCCTTTGAGGAACGTGACATCGGCCGATATGATTGAATTTGTTAAAAGCCATATTATATATCGATTTGGTATTCCTCAAACCATCACAACTGATCAAGGGACAATGTTCACTTCTGGAGAATTCGGAGAGTTCGCCGCCGATATGGGGATTAAAATATTGAATTCTTCTCCATACTATGCTCAAGCCAATGGCCAAGCAGAGTCGTCTAACAAAGGGATAATCAAGCTAATCAAGAGGAAGATAGAAGAGCAACCCAAGAAGTGGCATATGTCTTTGGCTGAATCGTTATGGGCATACAGGATGGCTTGTCATGGAGCCACTAAAATATCCCCTTATCAGTTGGTTTATGGTCATGAGGCGGTCTTGCCATGGGAGATAAGGACAGGGTCAAGACGCATATCGTTACAAGATCAGTTAACGACCGATGACTATTCCTTTCTCATGAAAGATGAACTTGACGTTTCGGCGGGTTTACGGTTGAGAGCCTTGATTAGTATAGAAGAAAACAAGAAAAGGGTGGCCAGATGGTATGACAAAAGGGTCAAAGTTAAACAGTTCTCTCAGGGAGATTTGGTATGAAAGTTGGTGCTGCCGAATTCGGTAAATGGTCACCCACTTGGGAAGGGCCGTATAGAATCGGCCGATGTGCCCCTGGGAATGCATATATTCTGGAGACAATCGAAGGGGAGGAATTCCCAAGAGCTTTAAATGGGCGATATCTGAAGAGGTACTACCCAAGCATTTGGGTAGATACATAACTTGCAGCAAAATATGTCAAGATAACATGGCCGATTTCTCATCGGTTTCTGTCTACACATTTGGTGAAGGAAACATTGGGATTCATTATTGAATGGAAATTACAGATTACATGGCCGACATGGTACAAGTCGCCCTTAGAATAAAAATACTAGTGTGTCTACTGATTGCGCCTACGCTGGATTTCTCTCTCGATGCGACCCAGTTTTATCATAAGGGTGAGCCTTTTCTCTTTCGGGTCCTCTGCAGTGGCTCTAGTTTCAGCTTGGTTGCAGAGTTCTTTCAGCAGGCGGGTCTTCTCCTCTTCCAGATCTTCCATGGCGACTTCAGTTTTGGCTTTACAAGGAAGTGAAGAACTTTTTTCGGAAGATGGTCGCTTGCAGACCAAAAGATGAGCATTTATGAGGTCCGAATATTCCTGGACAGCGGCAGGGACATGATCTCTGAGTTCCTCAGCATGAGTTCTTATCAGATTTCTGTCTGCCTGTGATAATGGCTCTTCTGAATGCATGTTTTCTATCGCTCATTCTAGACCAGGGCTGAGACGTTTTGGCTAAACAGAGATAAAAGGAGTTACCCAGTATCGGAGCGATTGAGATGCTTAAGAGAAAGGCAGAGGGGGAGTTCATACCTGGTTGACAGAGGAAGAGGATGAGGAGGACGAACAAGACATCTTGCCGTTCAGTTTGGGACAGTAAAAGAAGGAGAGGAGATAAGTAATGTGTGTGCCTCTAGAGATGGTGAACGGTCTGCGTATAAATGAAGAGGAGGTAGATGGATGGTGAGACACGTCCTATCGGAGTAAATACATACATAAATGCAAAGCAGACTGAAGGAGCAGTTCAAAACCAAATCGGCGCAGTGACATTAAAGGAGCAATAATGTTTAACATATTTTTTACAACCCAAGGAAAGCATCTATGGCTACAATCGCTCATCGTCTAATTTGATCAGCCGAGTCTACTATTCTCTGATCATCATTGGCCGATCCTGGTACTTCTGACACGCGGCGATGGAGCCTTATTGTTTCACGGGCCAGATGTTGTCTTTCTTGCTTCAGCTCGCTGATGATGGATGGGAGTTCTTGGAGTTTCTTTTCTTCAGTGGCTATCTCTTTGGTTATCTGTTCCATCTCCTTGGCCGATCTATTGCGCCGACGATGTCCGGATGGCAATTCTCGAGGAAGTTGATCCTGTGGTGTACTTCCTGAGTCCGGTGCTTGTATGAGTCGACCTCCTCCTGAGTTTTGGCCATCTGAGCACGATCGGCCATACGTTGCAGCGCCCTGGAAACCGGAATCTGCATGCCCTCTATATAGGCAGCATACCCCAAATTTTCCGACACTTCATCCGGGATGCGATCTTTGACCTCGTTGAAAAGTCGTCGAATCGGCGATGCATCTTCCACCAATCGGCCGATGTCATCTTGGAGGAGAGTACGAATGCTTTCGAGCTTGGAGCGGACATCGTCGGAGGTGGAGCTCAATGGAATTGGGTGTGAAGCGATTTCTTCGTCATCGGCCAAGGAGACAGCAAAAGAAAAGATGCTATTGTTGGGAGTATCTTGCTCCTGTAAGGAAACAAAGTAAAGGGTAAGCAAGTGGTGAAAGGAAATCGGCCGATTCTAATGGTAAGACTGTCACCTCTTTGAAGCGAATCTCTCTTGCCTGCGCCGGTGGAAGTGTTTCCCTTGTCTCAGGGACTGGTACATTTGGTTCGTCGGAAGAAGAAGATTCGATGGTTATTAGCGCTCCGCTTGGACCAGCTTCCTGAAAAAGACATGAAAGAAGATTCCCGTGAAAATGCTATGGGAAATTGAAATAAGATAGTAACAGAAATTTGCCATGCCTCTGTGGGCCTCCCGGCCGATGCCTGTTGTGGAGTTATAATCGGCGTACCCAAATCGGCCTGCATCAAAATTGGTTAAGTTTTCTGAATATTAAGGATTCAAGGTAAGAGATCGTGTACCTCGGCGACAGGAGCTGCTGGAATCTCGGTCCCCACTTGAGACGTGGCCGATAGTTGCGGAGACTGCGGTGGGATAACTTGTGCAGCCTGGCAGAGGAATAGAATTGATGTCAGTAGAAGATTTGGACAATATATGATATAAATAAGATTACCTGAACAGCTTCTACTAATAGTGATGCTGCAGCAGCCCCGACTTCAGCGGTGACTTGGGGATCGGCCATCTCGACAACCGGCAGGGGTAAAGGACCTAGAGTCTTTGCGGGTGTCACCTCTACTTGGTCGGCCGATCCAACGCGTGATGGTTATCAATCGGCTGGCCGCTTCGGCTCAACATCGGGGGAACATGGCTTTCAGACTGAAGAGATGAACATGAGTTAACAACAAGATGATAATATAACATTGGAATCGGCTAAGGAAAAAGGACATACCGCTGCATTTGGGTCGATGTTCTCTGGGTCCAGAATGTTGCAGTAAGATGATGGAGATTTACAGAAAAGATGCTGCTTCCATTCTGCCCACCATAATTTAAACTGTTGGGTGGCGAAAGAGGCAACTGACCAACCATTCAAGTCAATGGTACTGGAGTCAGGTACTAGATCGCACAGCCGGCTGTAATCAAGACTTGAGGTTAGTCCATCTCTGAATTTTGCCTGGCCGGCGAAATAGACTCGAATCGGCAGTTGGCCAAAACTCAGTTGCCTTGCCGCAGCCGATGGACTGTAAAACTCGTAGGTGGGTGAGTCCTTTCCTGAGAAGAAGTTGGCCGGCAGAATCCCCGGCTTGATCAAGACGTCCATTAACTCTCTGACAAAGGTATGAGTGGAGAAATCAAAGCATACGGGCAATTCGAAAATCGGCTCTACTGCCTGATATGGGTGCTAGCTGATCATCTCTTCACTAAGGCCATCGTAGAAGCATCTGAAGTATTCGGCTGTGCGGGTGGCAGTGAATTGGCAGCCGGGAAAGGCCGATACTGCTTCTCCAAAAGATCTGCAGCGGCGACGGACCGATGGATTCTCCTCTAACTCGATGTTGGGAAAGGTCTTTGTCTCTATCCGCTGCTGGGAAACCTTGCTCATGTGTAAATTGAGCCAGAGGGTGATGAACCACCAAGGACCACCTGGGTTGCCTATCGGCTCCCCCTTCGACAGCTTGACGCTGATTTGGCGCATCAGATGGTATGCCGATCCCAGCAAGTGTTTTCCAAGAGGGATGGCCGATCCTTGTGAAAGAGCCTCGGCCAAAGCTTGAGTGTTTGAAGAGGGGCCGACTGCTCTGCCACAGAAGAAATGTTTCTCCAGCCACATCATGAAGAAGGCAGTATGCTCCCTCTGCGAGACTGTCCCGGTCTTCATGTTTTTACCGATGTATCCTTTCCACCCGCCGATTCCTTTGGTCTCCAGCCGATGAGATGGCTTGAACAGATAATTGAAGGGGGTATCGGCGGAGGAAACATCGAGGCCGGTCAGCAGCAGAACATCGGCCAAGGTCGGGGTCATGGGTCCGTGTCCGAAAAGCAATGCGTTAAGTGCATCGGACCAAAAATAAGAGGCTGCCATAACCAGAGGTTCGTTCCTTTCCATCTGAGACAGGGATAAGTCTATGCACTAGCCGATTTTGAGTTCTTCCCACTGAACCCTCCAAGATCCGGCTACCCTCTGGTACCATTCTCTCCATCCGGGTGTTTCGTTTGGCCAGGATCTGAAAGTGCCTACCCAATGATCTAAATCCATAGATGACTGCTTAAAAAGGATCCTATGGGTTTCTAAACTGATCAGATCTGTTGGATCAGGGCTCCCCATAGGGCCCAAACAGATGAGGTCAGGGGATTCTGAGAGAGGAATAGTGATTCGGTGCCTAAGTGCCTAAGAAAGGGGAAAAGGGAAGAAATTGAGAGAGAGTCCGGAAAATACTGAAGCAGTAAAAAGGCGAAAAGGAAAAAATTTCGAGCATTTACCTCTGGGATGGAGGCCATCGTCGCCGATGACACCGCTGGGGAAGCCGCCGATTGGGCCGCCGCCACCGAAGGAGTAGCCGATGGAGCCTCTGTAGATGGAGTGGTTGCCAATGGAGACGCCATTGGGGGTCGGAGCAGGCCGCGGGTGAAATCGCCGGAAAGGGGGAAGCGCTTGGAGATCGGGAGAGCTTGGAGGAAGACGAACAGTGGTGCGGTGGAAAAGAATGCTAGATTCGTGGGGAAGGATAGGTGGAGAAAGCCAGTATTTGAGAAAATCAGGGAAGCGAGGGCAAAGATGGTATTTTTACCGCGCTGTCTACACGAGTTCCAGAGGAACGGTCGTTTCGCGCGCTCGGTTCGAGGAAATTGCAATCATTGCGCCGCGGAACGGAGGGAGATTTTTACTGCGCCCGTTTCGGACGAAAGGATTAAAGAAAGAGTTTCGAAGAAAAATTTATATTTTACTCCAAAACTGGGGACCATGTGTTGACGCCAGATTTTGACACGTGTTGAATCGGCGTCAGGAGGAGAAGATTGGCCGATGCGATAGATCTGAAGGCTACAGAAAGGAATCGGCCGATTGAGGTAACAGTTGAAAATCGGCCGATTGGTGGCACAGCCTACGCCAACAAGATCGGATTATTTCAGAGGATCCTGGTCAAAAGTTGGTCAAAGGGGGCATGCTAAGTCGGTCGGGGAGCAATTGAAGGAAATCCTGATTGGATTAGGGAGCGGCGACGGAAGATTCTGCGGGAGTCCGTTTCCTTTTTAAAGTTCGTATAGATATAGTAATTTAAATAAGGTTGTAACAAGTCGTGATCGACCAGGAGTCCTAGCTTTAGGGTATAAATAGGAGTCGTCAGGGTCTTGAAAGGCACATCAACACATCAATCAACAACAATACTTCTACTTTTCCAGCAATTTACTTTCAAGTCGGCGACTTCGCCAATATTTTGTTCTTCCACGAGTTCGTACGGATTGGCAGGGCTGCATCAACTTAATCTCCGGCCAATTGGTAGGTTCCGCTTACCGAGTAATATCCGAACTTTAACTACGGGCGCATCGCTGTGGTTTCGTTTGGATTTATTCACCAGTTATCGATATTTACTAGAATTGCAAGTTTTACCTGTCATTCTAGTATTATCACCAGTTATCCAGCTTGAGATCAGAGTAATCGGCTTCGTCATTGTTCTTCTTCGATTTATCATCTTACAGCCAATTAGATCTATTTCAAGTGTTGCTTCTGTAGTAATTGTTTAGATCGCTCCGGTTGTTTTCTTTGCAATTACTACACGATTATCGGCTGATCCATAGTCGATCATCTCTACAGCAAATCGGTCGATTCGCTGCCGACGCGCTCCTCAGGACAGATCGGAATCCCAGCCGATCGACGCACCTGGAATTTAATATTCTATTTCCTTGTCAATCAATAGGTCAGATTGACTGGCACACCGCGCGAACCGCACCAGGGCAATAACCTGAACAGGAGCTAAGCAGATTCTCCCGGGTCGTGTGTCCGACGCTGAAGACCATCGGCCGATTCCTATCCGGCCGATTTTAGCGCCAACAACTTGATGTAGTTGTTTTGCATACAGAACATCCACTGCTCTGAGCTTGGATGAGCCTAACGTCGCCTCGGTAGTCCAAGCCCCCGAGCAAGGAAAAAGCTTGGATGTTGCAGCGTTGGGTGCTGGAGCGTGTAGAAGTGGACACACCTGCACTCGAAATACCTACAGGTGAGCCCATCATGCCTCCTCCACTGCTCAACACTCGTTTGCTAGAAGCTCATTCAGGTGCAAAAGATGTTGGCACCGCAAGCCCCGCGGACCCTGGCGCGAAAGATGCTGACGCCACGAGCACATCAGGCCCTGGCGCGGAAGATATTTGTGTCGCGGGCGCGCCAGGGTCTGAATCGGAGGGAGAGGAAGAAATCGGCCTCGCAGAATGGGTAAAAGGCAAGAAGCCAATATCGTGCCCTTTTGGAAAGAAAGAACCAGAAGCATTCGGCTTTGATACGACAAAGGCCGATAAGATTTTCGACTTACTACTCCAGGAAGGGCAGATCAAGCTATCACCATACCATACCATTCCTTCGGCCGATCAACTCAAAAAGATGAAGTACTGCAAGTGGCACAACGCCACGTCTCATGACACGAATGAATGCAAGATCTTCTGTCAGCAGATACAGTCGGCCATCGAGCAGGGAAGACTCAAGTTTGAAACCCCGGCAAAGCCGGCGAAGCCGATGAAGATTGACCAGCATCCTTTCCCGGCCAACATGGTTGACACGGGAAGAAACTCACTTCAAACCAAGGTGCTGACGTCGGAATCGGCAAGAAGAAGCGGTGCTGTAGATCCCAGGAAGCAGGTCACGGTGGATGAAGTCAAAGGGAAAAGGCAGGCTGAAGACAAGGGCGAAGGATCGGGACGATCACATAGACCCATCACTTCCCAATTCTTGCTCAGCAAATATCAGCGGCAGCAGGAACGGTCAAGATGCCACGAGGAGATGATACGCCGACACGAGGATCATTGGCAATGTCCGTTCTTCATCCATTGCTGGGAAAACGACCTCCGATTGCCATCAGCCGATAACTTTCCTGAGTGCAACGGATTAAGCCGCAACGATCGCCCGTTCAAAAGATCACGCTCCAGAGACAGAGAATCAGAGTCGATCAGCAGAAATTGGCGCGAACAAGAAGGACGGCGCCTTTCAGTGCATGATCGGCTGGGGGGCAGAGTTGACCGGTATCACCGATCGAAAGGTAGGATCAACCAGCAGGAGCGACTGGGGGCAGAACCAGCGTACACGATCGGCTGGAAGAGACGGCTGATGACAGGGTGTCGGATGAAAACTCCCTAGGAAGGGAACCAGATTGGGAGCACGCCAAATCGTCGGCCAGACCAGTAAATCCCAGGTGGTGCCCTGAAGGATTGTCTAAATCTCAGAAGCGGAGAATCCAACGCCTGCACCAATGGGAGCAACAAGAAGAAGAGCAGAGGCAGGTGCTGGAAAAGAGAAACATCAAGTCTCGGGTCTGGCGCCCCAAGAAAAACAATAGCAAGGAAGTTGGCAATATGGAATCGGCAACTGATGTCAATATGGTGTTCATATTGCCGATGGAGTTCATGGCGCCTGCGGATCGAGACAAGGCAACAAGGATGGAAGAGCAGATGGCGCAGTTGGTATTAGAGCCGATAACAGCCACCTTTGAGAAACCAGAAGATGAAAAATGGCAACATCTCAAGGCATTATTTCTCAAAGGGCACATTAACGGACGACCCGTTACCAGGCTACTAGTAGATGGAGGCGCCGCAGTCAACATCATGCCATATGCCATGTTTCGGAAGTTAGGCAAAAGTGATGAAGACATGACCAAGACGGACATGATGCTCAAGGACTTCGAAGGCAACGTGTCTCCCGCCCGTGGAGCGCTCTGCGTCGACCTCACCATCGGCAGTAAGACCCTTCCCACTACCTTTTTTGTTATTAATGGTAAGGGGTCCTACAACATGTTGCTCGGTCGCGACTGGATACATGCGAATTGCTGTGTCCCATCTACAATGCACCAATGCCTCACGCAATGGGTCAGCGACAGTACAGAGATAGTCACCGCCGATTCCACCTACAGCGTCGCAGCGGCCGACACGCAACAATGGAGCTGTGAACACGTCAGGTGTATATCCGGCAGGACTTGGGACACTGATTTCCTGAGGGTGTCCGATTTTGGTCTACAGCCGATCCAAGCAGTCGGCTCTGAAGATTCAGAATAGATGGATCAATTCGTCCGAGAAGACGGAAAGCTTGGGCATGGATTTACGTCGGCCGATTCATTAGAGATGGTGGATTTGGGAGATGGTAGCAAGCCAAGGCCGATGTATATTAGTGCTAGCTTGGATCCTGGATATAAGTGCAAATTGATAAATTTATTAAAAGAATTCAAGGATTGCTTTGCTTGGGAATACCATGAAATGCCTGGTCTAGACCGATCCATTGTTGAACACCGGTTACCTATAAACTCAAGATATCGGCCATATCAGCAGCCTGCACGACGTTGCAACCCTAAAATTCTACCTGATATAAAGGCCGAGATCACAAGGTTGATTGAAGCAGGATTTATTCGGCAGTGCCATTACGCCGAATGGATTTCTAATATTGTGCCCGTGTATAAGAAGGACGGAAAATTGCGCGTATGCATCGACTTCAGGAACCTAAATCAGGCTACACCAATGGATGGATATCCAATGCAGTCGGCCAATGTCTTGATAGATGCTGCCGCAGGACACAAAGTCATCAGTTTCATGGATGGTAATGCTGGGTACAATCAAATATTAATGGCCGAAGAAGATATCTCGAAAATGGCTTTCAGGTGTCCGGGTCACCTTGGTCTATTCGAGTGGGTTGTAATGACCTTTGGGTTAAAGAACGTCGGTGCTACATATCAGCGGGCCATGAACTATATCTTTCACAGGCTCATTGGTGCATCGGTGGAAATTTACATCGATGATGTTGTGGTCAAGTCAAAAGGTCATCAGGAACATCTGGCCAATTGACAAGAAGTACTGGAGTGCACAAGGAAGCATGGGTTGAAAATGAACCCGAACAAGTGTGCATTCGGTGTATCGGCCGGGCAATTCTTAAGATTCATGGTCGATGAGCGCGGGATAGAGGTTAACCGGAAGACCATAGACGCCATCAACAAAGTTGTAGCCCCACAGAATAAAACTGAGCTGCAATCCCTCATCGGCAAAGTCAATTGTATCAGAAGATTCATATCCAACCTGTCCGGGCGTATTCGAGCTTTCGCTCCTTTGTTGAAATTGAAGCCCGATCGGGAATTCATGTGGGGAGAAGAACAACACAAAGCGTTAGAAGATATCAAGCAATATCTGATTTCACCTATGGTGTTAGTCCCGCCACAGCCTGGTAAGCCGTTCAAATTATACTTATCGGCTGATGAACAAGCTATTGGATCGGCGTTGGTACAGGAGTTCGAAGGTAAAGAACGGGTGGTATATTATGTCAGCAGAAGACTTCTGGATGCCGAAACAAGATATTCCCCGGTGGAACGGCTATGCCTGTGTTTATACTTCTCGTGTACCAAGCTCAGGCACTATTTGTTATCGGCAGAGTGCATACTTGTATGCAAAGATGATGTGGTGAAGTATATGCTATCACTGCCGATTTTGAAAGGACGGATTGGAAAATGGATCCTGGCTCTGTCAGAGTTTGACTTAAGGTACGAATCAGCCAAAGCTGTCAAAGGTCAAGTCATGGCTGATTTCGTAGCCCAACACTGTGGACCGGAAATTGCTATCGTTGAACCGGTTCCATGGACTCTGTATTCCGATGGTTCTTCATGTGGGGCCGGATCGGGAATTGGCATCGTTCTTGTATCGCCTTGGGGGGCAAGTTATGATTTCTCTCTGCCGATAGAAGCGTCTGCAACCAATAACCAGGCGGAATACCGAGCCGTCCTAAAGAGTATCCAATTATTAAGGGAAGTCAAGGCTGATCCAGTCAAAAAATTTGGGGATTCCATGCTCATCGTAGATCAGTTAATGGGGAAATCTGAATGCAAAGATGATATCTTAAGGATTTACTATGAAGATTGCCTCCAGCTGTTGAAGGAATTCAAGTCTGCAATAATTGAGCATATCCCCAGAAATTATAATGAAGAGGCCAATAGGCTGGCCCAACACGCGTTCGGATATCGGCCGATTCAAGGAGCTTTGATTTTAGAGCTTGTGGCCGATGATTGGCGAAAGGAGATTGTCGATTACTTGAGGGATCCGTCCTAGAAGGTGGATCGGCGAGTGCGTTTCCAGGCCACAAAATATGTGTTACTTGAAGACGATTTGTTTTACCGGACGATTGATGGGGTTCTTCTCAAATGCCTGGGAACGGAACAAGCAAAGGTCCTGATGGGAGAAATCCATGAAGGCGTATGTGGAGCCCATCAATCGGCTCACAAGATGAAATGGATGATCAGAAACAATGGGTATTACTGACCAACGATCCTTGAAGATTATTTCAAATATTATAAAGGTTGCCAAGACTGTCAGAAGTTTGGCAATGTGTAGCGCACGCCAGCTTCGGCTATGAATCCGGTAATCAAGCCATGGCCGTTCAGGGGTTGGGGAATAGATCTCATCGGACAGATTCACCCTCCATCGAGCAAAGGGCATAAGTTTATATTGGTAGTCACTGATTATTTCACTAAATGGGTGGAGGCAGTTCCGTTAACGAACGTGACATCGGCCGATATGATCGAGTTCGTTAAGAACCACATTGTTTATCGATTCGGTATTCCTCAGACTATCACAACTGATCAAGGAACGATGTTCACCTCTGGAGAATTTGGAGAATTCGCCGCCGATATGGGGATTAAATTATTGAATTCTTCTCCGTACTATGCTCAAGCCCATGGCCAGGCCGAATCGTCCAATAAGGGATAATCAAGTTGATCAAGAGGAAGATAGAAGAACAACCCAAGAAGTGGCACATGTCTTTAGCTGAATCTCTATGGGCTTATAGGATGGCTTGTCACGGGGCCACTAAGATATCTCCTTATCAGTTAGTATATGGCCACGAGGTAGTTTTGCCTTGGGAATTAAGGATGGGGTCAAGACGTATATCGCTTCAAGATCAGTTCACGGCCGATGACTATTCCTTCCTCATGACGGATGAGCTCGAGGACTCGGTGGGTCAGCGGTTGAGGGCCCTGATTAGCATCGAAGAAAACAAGAAAAGGGTGGCCAGGTGGTATGACAAAAAGGTCAAAGTTAAGCAATTCTCTCGAGGAGATCTGGTATGGAAGTTGGTGCTGCCGATAGGGTCTAAAGATCCCAAGTTCGGTAAATGGTTGCCCACTTGGGAAGGGCCGTGTAGAATCGGCCGATGTGCTCCGGGAAATGCATATATTCTAGAAACTATTGAAGGGGAAGAATTCCCAAGAGCTTTAAATGGAAGATATCGGAAGAGGTACTATCCAAGCATTTGGGTAGATGCATAACTTGCAGTAAGATACATCAAGACAACATGGCCGACTCCTATCGGCTTTTGTCTACATAGCCGATGTAAAAATGACATCGCCTTAAGGAGGAAACATTTTGGTTTGGTCTGACCAATTCATTATTCGATGAAAACAACAGAGTACATGGCCGACATGGTACAAGTTGCCCTTAGAATAAAAAGTACCAATATATCTATTGATTACGCTTTCTCTTGATTTCTCTCTCGATCCGGCCCAGTTTTATCAGAAGGCGGGTGGTCTTCTCCTTCAGATTCTCCATTGTGGCTTCAGTCTCGACTTGATGAGGGAGTGGATGGCCCCTGTCGAGAGGTGGTTGAGGTGTTCCTGCCACCGCATCTTCAAGGGCAACTGAGCGAGGGAGTGGAGGACTCCTTTAAGTTGGCAGTCGCTTCGGGCAGTGAGCGTTTATACGGTCCCAGTACTTCTGGACATCAGCAGGAACATGACCTTTAAGTTCTTCAGAGTGAGCTCTTATCAGATCTATGTCTGCCTGCGACAGTGGTTCGTCTCAATGCATAACTTCAATCGCTCGTTCCAGACTGGGACTGAGGCGTTTTGGCTAAAGAGAGATAAACAACTACCCACTATCAGAGCGATTGAGATGTCAAGGGGAGAAATAGCGAAGGGTTCGTACCTGGTTGACAGAGGAGGAGGAAGATGAAGAAGACATCTTGATGTCCAGCTTGGGAGGATAGAGATCGAGTTGTTGGAGGGGGAGAAGATGGGTAATGTAGATGCCTCTGGAAACGGTGTGGAATCTCATACTTATAGAAGGAAAGAGGTAAGTAGATAGTAGGATGCGTCCCATCAGAGTAAAAGCGCTCATAAATGCAAAGCTGTCAAAGGGAGCGGTCCAAGTTCGAATCAGCGCATCAACATTAAGAGAGCATTAAATGTTTACGAGATTCTTTACAACCCAAGGAGGGCATCTATGGTCGTGATAGCTCGTTGCCTAATCTGATCGGCCGAGTCTAATACTCTTTGGTCGTCATCGGCCGATCAGGGAATTTCTGGCATATGGCGATGAAGTCTTATCGCTTCACAGGCTAGGTTCTGTGTTTCTTGTTTCAGCCCGGCGATGATGGTTGGAAGCTCTTGAAGTTTCTTTTCTTCAGCAGCTATGTCTCTAGTTACCTGCTCCATCTCTTTGGCTAGCTCTGCTCTCCTCCGTTTGAGGCGATCTATTGTGCCGACGATATCCGGGCGGGAGCTGTCGAGGAAGTTGATCCGTTGGTGTACTTCTTGGGCTCGGTGTTTGTAGGAATCGGCTTCCTCCCGGGTCTTTGCTAGCTGGGCACGATCGGCCACATGACGCAGGGCCCTGAACACCGGAATCTGCATCCACTCTATGAATGCAGCAGGTTGTAGAGTCTCTGTCGCTTCCTCCGGAATTCGGCCTCTGATGTCATTGAGAAGCCGCCGAATCGGTGAGGACATCTCCCACTAATCGGCCGATATCATCTTGGAGGAGGATCCGCATACTCTCGAGCTTGGCGCGGACATCATCAGGAATTGAGCTCGACGGAACATGGCGTGAAGCGACTTCTTCATCGTCAGGCAAGGAAATCGCGAAGGAGAAAAGGCTGTTATTGGGAGTGTCTTGTTCCTGCGAAAGAATAAAGACAAGGATTAGCAAGCAGTAAAGGGGAATTGGCCGATTCCGGTGATAAGTTTATTACCTCCTTGAAGCGGATCTCTCTTGCTTGCGCCGATGGGAGTGCCACCCTCGTCTCAAGAACCGGTGCAATCGGCTCATCAGAAGAAGAGGACTCAACAACTATCAATGCTCTTGGGCCAGCTTCCTGAAAAGGTATGGGAAATAGATTCTATGAGTATACTGCTGATAATTGAATATGATGATATGAGATACTTGCCATACCTCTGTGAGTCTTCCGGCCGATGTTTGTTGAGGGGGTACAGTCGACGCACCCAGATCGGTCTGCATCAGAGTCAATTAGTTTTCTGAATCTCGAGAAATTGAGTTAAGAGATTATCTACCTCGATGAGGAGGGTCGCTGGTGTTTCGGCTTCCGCTTGGGATGTGGCCGATTGCTGTGGGGATTGCACTGGAGCGGTCTGTGCAGCCTAGCAGAAGGGAGAAGTTAATATTGATAGAGTACTTAAAGATATGTGAAGTATGTGAGGTTACCTGAACAGCTTCCACCAGCAATGATGCAGCGGCTGCTCCGACTTCTGCGGCAGTTTGGGGATCGACCATCTCGGTAGTCGGCAAGGCTGGAGGAGTTGGGGTTTCAGCCGATACTACCGCCGATTGGTCAGTCGGTCCTAAGCGGGCATGCACTCGACGACTTGTCTTCTTAGAGGTTGGCCTTTTCGGCATTTGTTTCCATCGACCGCTAGTGATGTCCTTGATGGTCGGAGCGTGATAGCCGATAAGTGGAAATGATGTATATGGACGATCGCTCTCTATCAGCCTACCACTTCAGCTCCGCATTAGAGAAACTTGGCTTTCAGACTGAAAAGATAAACACAAGTTAACGGTAAGATTGTAGCATGGAAAGAGACAATATTGAAATCGGCTGGGAGAAAGGTCATACCGCTGCACTTGAATCGATGTTTTCTGGGTCCAAACTGTTGCAATATGTTGATGGAGATAGGAAGAAGAGATATTGCTTCCATTCTGCCCACCACAGTTTGAATTGTTGGACGGCAAAAGGGGCCACCATCCAGTTGTTCAAGTCGATGGTACTGGAGTCTGGTACTAAGTTGCACAGCCGATTATAGTCGAGACTCTTGGTCAGTTCATCTCGGAATTTTGCTTGGCCGGCAAAGTAGACCTGAATCGGCAGTTGACCAAAGCCCAGTTGCCTTGCTGCGGCCGATGGATTATAAAATTCATAGGTGGGGGAATCCTTTCCAGAAAAGAAATTGGCCATTAAAATCCCTGGTTTGATCAGGATATCCATAAGAGCACCGTCAAAAGTATGGGACGATGAATCGTAGCAGACGGGAAGCTCGAAAATCGGCCCTACTGTCTGATATGGATACCAACCGATAGTCTCTTCACTGAAGCTATTATAGAAACATCTGAAGTATTCAGCCGTTCGGGTGGCAGTGAACTGACAGCCAGGGAAGGCCGATGCCGCTTCTCCAACAGATGTACAGCGTCGTCGAATGGTGCGGTTTTCCTCTGACTCAATATTGGGAAAAGTCTTGGTCTCTATTTACTGCTGGGAGACCTTGCTCATATATAAGTTGAGCCAGAGGGTGATAAACCACCAGGGACCACCAGGATTACCAATCGGATCCCCTTTTGACAATCTGACGCCGATTTGGTGCATCATATGATAGGCCGATCCTAACAGATGCTTCCCAAGGGGGACGACCGATCCTAGTGACAGAGCTTCTGCCAGGGCTTGGGTGTTCGATGAAGGAACAACTGCTCTGCCATAGAAGAAATGTTTCTCTAGCCATATCATCAGAAACGCGGTATGTTCTCTCTCTGAAATCATCCCAGTCCTCATATTCTTGCTGATATACCCCTTCCATCCGCCGATTCCTTTTGTTTCTAGCCGATGAGATGGTTTGATCAGATAATCAAAGGGGGTATCAGGAGAAGAGATATCAAGGCCGGTCAACATCAGAACATCGGCCAAGGTTGGAGTCATAGGTCCGTGCCCAAAGAGGAACGCGTTGAGCGCATCGGACCAGAAGTAAGAGGCCGCTATTACTAAGGGCTCGTTTTTCTCCATTTGGGATAGAGAGAGATCGATGCACTGGCCGATTTTCAGTTCATCCCACTTAACTCTCTTAGACTTGGCTACTCTAAGGTACCATTCTTTCCAGCCAGGGGTCTCATTCGGCAAGATCTAAAGGCACTTGCCCACTGACCTAAATCCATGGGCGATTGCTTGAACGGAATTCTGTGGGTTTCTAGGTTAATCAAATCGGTTGGATCTGGATTCCCCATAGGACCTAAGCAGATGAGACCGGAGGATTCGGAAAGGGGAATAGTAATCTGGTGCCTAAATTCCTAAAGAGAAAGAAAAAGGGGAAAAACTGAGAATGGGTCTGGAAAATACTTGAGCAGTAAAAGAATAAAAGAGGAAAGTTTCGGATGATTACCTCCGGGATGAAGCTCATCGTCACTGTTGGAGCCGCCAGTGGAGCCGCCGATGGAGCTGCCGATGCTGAGGGGGTTGCCGGCGGAACCTCTGTAGTTGGAGAAGTTGCCGATGGCGCCGCCATTGGAAGGGTGGAGCAGGTCGTAGGCGAGATCGCTAGAGGGAGCAGTTGGAGATCGAGAGGGTGCAGGAAGAAGATGAACAGTGGTTCGCTGGAGGAGATTACTAGGCTCGTGGAGAAAAGAAGGTGGAGTGTGCCGGTACTAAAGGACAATCCGAGAGAGAAAGGGCAAAGGCGGGATTTTTGCCGCGCCGTCTACACGAATTCTAGGGGAACAGTTGTCTCGAGCGCCCGGTCCGAGAAAATTGCAATCATTATGTAGAAGACCGCGAAACGGAAGGAGATTTTTACTGCGCCCGTTTCGGAGAAAAAGATTAAAGAAAAGAGTTTCAAAGTAAAAATTATATTTTACTCCGAAACTGGGGGGCATGTGTTGATGCCAGATTTTGACACGTGTTGAATCGGCGTCAGGAGAAGAGATTGGCCGATGCGGCAGATCTAAAGGCTATAGTAAAGAATCGGCCGATTGAGGTTACAGTTGGGAATCGGCCGATTGGCGATGCAACTTGCGCTAACAGATAAAGAGAGTGAGACTATTGGGACCACAACAGAGGATCCCGGTCAAAAGTTGCCTAATGTTGGTCAACGGAGCGATGCTGATTCGGTCGAGAAGCAATGGAAAGAGTCCTGATTGGATTAGGAGACGGCGGCGGAAGATTCTGCGGGAGTCCGTTTTCCTTTATAAATATATTACAGATATAGTAGTTTTTCTGTTTAAAATAAGATTGTAGCAGGTCGTAATCGATCAGGAGTCCTGGTTCTAGGGTATAAATAGGAGTCGTCAGGGCTTTGTAAAAAAGGATGAATCAATCAACAAAACACATCTACTTTTTCATAGCATTTTACTTTCAAGTCGGCGACTTCGCCAATACTTTTTCTTCTTTCACGAGTTCGTACGGATTGGCAGGGCTGCATCGACTCGATCTCTGGCCAATTGGTAGGTTCCGCTTATCGAATAACATCTGAGCTTTAACCTCGGGCGCATCCTTGTGGTTTCGTTTGGATTTATTCACCAGTTATCGATATTTACTAGAAATATAGGTTTTACCTGTTGTTCTAGTATTATCACCAGTTATCCAACTTGAGATTGGAATTATCGGCTTTATCATCGCTCTTCCTCGTTCATCGTCATATAGACGATTAGATCTATTTCAAGTGTTGCATCTATAATAATTGTTTAACTTGCTCCAGCAATTTTCTTTGCAATTATTACGTGATTATCGGCTGATCCATAGCCGGTCATCTTCATAGCAAATCGGCCGATTCGCCGATACGCTCTTCGGGACAGATCGGAACCCCAGCCGATCGGAACGCCTGGAATTTAATACTTTTATTTCCTTGTCAATCAACAGGTCAGATTGACTGGCACGCCGCATGAACCGCACCAGGGCAATAACCCAAACAGGAGCTAACCAGATTCTCCCGGGTTGTGTGTCCGACGCTGAAGATCATCGGCCGATTCCTGGCCGATTTTTAGCGCCAACACCTCCGAAGGAATATGCTGGTGACTTTGGGAAATCGAGTGCTACATGGCCTCGGTTGCTCTAGCTGAAGAAGGTGGTGACCACGAGGTCGTCCAAGTAAGTTTCGAGTACTTTGACTTAAGCATTCTGTACTTTTTATTATCCAGTACTTGATGTAGTTGTTTTGCATACAGAACATCCACTGCTCTAAGCTTGGATGAGCCTAACGTCACCTCGGTAGTCCAAGCCCCCGAGCAAGGAAAAAGCTTGGATGTTGCAGCGTTGGGTGCTGGAGCGTGTAGAAGTGGAGACACCCTCACCCGAAATACCTACAGGTGAGCCCATCATGCCTCCTCCACTGCCCAACACTCGTTTGCTAGAAGTTCATTCAGGTGCAAAAGATGTTGGTACTGCAAGCCCCGCGGACCCTGGCACGAAAGATGCTGACGTCACGAGCACATCAGGCCCTGGCGCGAAAGATATTGGTGTCGTGGGTGCGCCAGGCCTTGGCGCAGCCAATGCAGAGAAGGAGGATCTACTCATGACACCCTACGGGTGGCAGCATGTCATCCCCATAGATCTGATCGACGATCCAATGCTGTCTCGGGAGAAGAGAAAACAACTCTAGGGTACTTTTAAGGACTTGTACGAGTTCACCACTGTAAGTATACATCTTCTTCGAGTAGTTTCTGCCGCCTCTTTTCCTGTATAATGAGTATGTGACTGCTGTATTTGTATCATGCAGACTCTGACGGACCAGTCCCAGGAGAAATCTGACCAGCTCAAGTTTATTGAGGACGGCCATCGCAAGTTGCAGGAGAAGGACCGCCAAATTGAACCGGAATCATGAAGAGAGTGGAGTTGTGCAGTGAACTCGACAAGTTGAAACATGAGCGCACCCGAGAGACTTGGCTTCTCAAGAACGACATTAAAAATCTGGAGAAAGAGAATTCCGAGTTGTTCAAGAAGAACAAGAAGATCTCCAAGGCCCACAATGGTAACTACCTTGTTGTCTTGTCTTCCTTGGTTGGTAGTTGTTCGAGTAGCTTTTCTAAAACTTCCTGAGTACTTCTCTTTGTCTTGTGCTTGCAGAACTCAAACCACATTGAAAAACAAGAGAATATGATTATCAATCTGAAGAATCTTGTTTACCATGGTGTAGATGATGTCGAGCGCCTAGAGAAGATCCTCAAGGACATCGACGCTCAGTTCCTTGATGCCATGAAGCAGATCAGGTCCATGCTTGAATATAAGGAGAGCATGCAGAAAGAACTCGAAAATCTGAAGGTTGTTGATCAAGTTGTCATCGAGATGGTGGAGCTTCCGGCGGAAGGTGTGGCTGATGAGAGGTCCTTGATGCAGAAGCTTCAAGCGACTCCCCAGAAGGTCGCCAGCTACATCTCGGAGGCCACCAGGACATACATAGCCCAGACTCTTGCTTTGGTAAAGTCATTCTGGTCGAAGGCTCAGCTGGAACCCCTTGGAGAAGGTATGGCCGCCAACTGCTCTGTTAAGCAATTCACGAAGAACCATGAAGAAGTCGAGCCAATAGTTGAAAAGATCGCGGAGAGCCTGGAGCAAGAGGGTTAGGAGCAAAAAACATTGTGCCATGAAAACACTTTGTATCATTTGTTGATATGTATATATATTTGCGTGTTGATCTTTTTTCAGCTATTAGCATTGTGTTATGTTTGCTGATTTGATTTTAGCACTTAGTATAATTGGACACGTTTGGTTAAGCTACTCCAAGTGCATCGACTTGGCTGTAGTCAATAACTTGACGCTCCGTGAGAGTGCTCATAGAGCAAGATGACTTAGCCAGGTTTTACCCCGCTTGACTAGCCTTTAGGCTTAGTAGCCTTAACAGTTTAGTTGTCAAGGTCCTGCTTGTAGCAGGTATAACTTAACCGTGCGGTGGGCTTGGTGACCCCTTCAGTGTTTGCCTTAACGCTCTCTGTCTGCATAAGACGAGTAGTCGTAGCAGTAGCCGGTAAGATAGGGGCACAAGAAGTATTTGTGTGTTTTAGCCTCATGGGCTATACTAGTCATAGGCACTCGTGGCGGAGCCCCCGAGTGTAGACGAGCTAAGTATAAGTACTCGTGGCGGAGCCCCCTTTTGACGCAAAAAGCCGTAGTTCGGCCTTCAGCGTTGCCACACGCGAGGACCCGGGAGCCTCTTGCTTCGCTCTTGCGCGGCGTCCAAATCGGCTGCATGGTGGTGCAGGGCGTGCCAGTCAATTTGACCTGCAATTGACAAGGGACAGGTGAAACGTTAAATTACCGGAACGTATCGACTGGTGTTCCGAATCGTTCCACCATGTGCATCGGCCAAACGTCCGATGCGTTAGTAGATCAATCGGCCAAAGCTCCATCCGATTGTGCAGGACAGGCAGCACTAAGCGGGTTAGCAAAGCCTCGATAGACAACACCTAGAGCCCAACGTAGAAGGTACGAACCCTGCTGGGGTGTTGAACACGCCTCTATTTGGTGTTGATGCGTTCATCGCTGGATTGGCAGTGAATGCTGTCGTCGGTAGCGATGAAGCATGTGATGCCGAAGGTCCTATGCGCCTCAACACATAAGGCGACGAGCTTGTTCCTGCGTCGGCCATCGGCACACTTGTTGTACTGGGTAGAATACCATCGGCCATCGTTGCTGATATTGTGACACCAGCAGCGGACGATGATCCCTCGTTGGAGTATGATGGACCAGTGTTTTCCCCTTGAGTGCCCTCTGCTAGGACGTTCTTGACAGCGTCCTTGATGGTCTCTATCAGAACCCCTGACTGATTGATCAATGCGTGGCTTATGGACTGATCCAACATCTCCTTGAACTTGGCCGAGTCTTGAGTGATGGAGTTGCCCCCCGGCCCTGGTAGCGGCTGCTTCTAAATTGCCTGCCCTCTTCTGGTCAAAGTGAACGACCTGAGGCAGGTGTTTTGAGATTGCTTCATAGCTTCCTCGACTAGCCGCTTCTTTTCTTCATTGAGATCATCCATGGTAGTATGTGAGATCACATCATCATTGGCCCCGTTGTTCCTGGTCATCGTGGTGTTGTTGTCGTGTCCCACCGGGCATGCCAAAAGCATGTTGAAGCAAAAACCGTAGTTCGGCCTTCAGCACCGGCACACACGAGGACCCGGGAGCCTCTTGCTTCGCTCCTGTGCGGCGTCCAAATCGGCTGCATGGTGGTGCAGGGCGTGCGAATCAATTTGACCTACAATTGACAAGGGACAGGTAAAACGTTAAATTACCAAAATGTATCGGATGGTGTTCCGAATTGTTCCGCCACGTGCATCGACCAAGCGTCTGATGCTTTAGTAGATCAATCGGCCAAAGCTCCGACCGATTGTGCAGGTAAGGCAACGCTAAGCGGATTAGCGAAGCCTCGGTAGACAACACCTAGATCCGAACCCGATCAGTTTGGCGATGAACAACAGACAAGTTGCATCTCGGCTGATAGTATTTAGATCTAGGCTGGATAAATTGTGGTAACAACTAAATAAAAACAAGATCAAACGAATCTAATCCTGCAAAATCTAGCAAATACCGATAACTTGTGATAACAGCAAGAAGCAAGCTAGACTAAAAAGATTAATCTAACAGGAAGAAGCTGATATCGATAACATGGGTGAACAGATCAGACCTAGATCCAATCTGCTCGATAACTTGAACTAATACAGGATAGAGGAAGAAGCGATTCGCCGTCAACCTTGAGCCTATCTGCCTCGTTCGACACGGAACTTACCAGCAGGTCGGAGATCAAAGTCGATGTAGCCCCACGTGCAGGAAAGAACTCGTAAAAAGAAAATCTACTCCAACTAAGGCAAAGCTGCCAAAAAGAGAAAAAAGGAAAAAAGGGTTTTGTATTGATCATTGGATGGATTGATACATGCCCGACGGCAGCTATTTATAGTAGATATTACAAACCCTAGTCGATTACGACATACATTACTTGGCAACAAAGAGAACAAAACTTTCGTAAAACTCTAACAGATAGCTTCGTCACCTCCTTCAATGCTCTATCAACCATGACACTCCTTCTGGCCCAAAAAGCCCAATATACTTCTTTCTTCGCTTCTGATCCAGTGACGGCCCAACTTCTATCAACCATTTGCCCAATAGGTTGACATGCATCAAAAAACGATGTCAACACATGCCACCCAGCTTTGGAGTAAAACAATATTTTGCTCTGAAGATCCTCCAGTTTCTCCTCCGCGTATCCTTTAATTCACACGGCTGATCCCTCGATTCTTGCGCCTTGCGGCAAGTGCAAAAATTCTTTTCTGCCCCTAGCTTCAACTCGTTCTCACCACAGATTTGCCTCGAGACAATTCATCTTTCGTCTTTTCATCTACCAAAACATTTTCCATTGACCACTTTGACTCGATGCATTCCATCTTCCTTGAACCGACCTATCTGGGTCTCTTGGACCATAAATAGCACCCAATCGGCCTCGCTAACTCTTCCAAACTCCATCGGCTTCATCCTCTTTGCTCTAGCTAGCCCAAAAAACCTAGCCTTTCTCTTCATCAGCAATAGCTGGAAACAAGCGCGCGGGTGTTGGCATTTTATAACGCAGTCACCAAGTATGGACATAGAATCCATTCCCCGGCAATAGCGCTAGAAATGCCGTGGGGTATTTCTTACATTACAGAAGCATCCGCAAGCACACGGAATACGTTGTAGCATTTTACCCGTGAGTACGGGATCGTATTTATATTTCCGCAGGGAAGGCGGCGGTTATTGGCATAGATTAGTGTATTGATTAGTTCTAGCATGGATATTCTATTGAATAAACAGGGGTAAGATAATATATGGTAGAGAGGTAGTGTCACACACAAGTTACTCAAGTTCTACTCTATGCAAAGCTTACAGGAAGGGAGAAAGGAAGAAGAAAGCTAATCTAAGGACTTATGTACTCCAAACTAAGCATACAGTCTATAGTAGGCACTCACATATATACACATGATTAAGAACGGGCTCTAGGCTCCGAGGCATCACCGGGAGACCGCACAAAATATGGCTAGGTGGCCAGTAGATCTTCACGGCTATTTTATGCACCTCCTACAACTACTACACGAACGGGGAGGGTACGCTGGACGGACAGGGCTGTCACCATCTGCCGCCTACCTCAACTAACCATGGTATAGAGCCCCATCCAGCAACACTGATTAGCCTAGACACCACGTCTACACTAATAAGCGATACTCTAGTGCCCCGCGCGGAGCCCCCACCCTTCGGATGGACAGACATCACTGTTGGCATTTCTAAGCGTCACCACTAGGAACGAGAGTGTTAGTCCCATCCCTAGCAGTGGCACCAAGAAATGCCGTGTGGTATGTTTTTACGATTACAGAATGAATCCGCAAGCGCACGGATATATCGTTGTACCATTTCACCCGGAGAGTATTCGGGTATCGTTATTTATATTTTCCCAAAGGAGGGCATGATGTAAAAGAGTTTACTTGGTACATAATCGAGATAGCATGAATAAGATATAGACTATAACAATATAGGAGTAAGTTATTATAAAGATATGAATGAGGGTAATGCGACACACGCTCAAGCCAACTCTGGATAAAGAATAAATGAATAAACCTAAGGTTAGTGGGAGCATAGGCATACAACAAGGTCTTAACAGTATCTATTCATGCAAGCAAGGGTCATGCAACATACACATGGTTAGGACTACAGGTGCCGGAAAATTAGGGATATCAGGGAGAATGTCCTGTCCCGAAGTACATCCAGGACATTACATCTTTCAGAACTCCTACACCGTACCCGAACGTCGGGGAGTACACTAACCATGAAGCAGATTCGTAGCGGACGGACAGGGCTATCACCACCTGCCGTTTACCCTAGTAACACCGTGGACCACAGTCATATTCGAAGGATCCCGCATACCCGAGCACCACGCTCGTGTATGAGGTCACTACCCCAGCGCCCCCGGGTCTCCCACCCTTCGGATGGACGAGTAAGATGCTAAAGCAAGTCCTAATGCACGACGAACCGATATCCTTACCTAGATCATCTGGCCTAATCATATGTAAAGCATAACTAGTGTAGCACCAAGACATGATAAGATACTAACAGTATAACAATGCAAAGCATGATATACTACTGAAATAGCAAAACAACCAAGGCTCAACTCTGCATTAAGAATAGAGTACCGACTATTCGAATACAAAGCCATTACAAGGCCGAGGACTGCTCTCCGGCCCCGAGGACGACTTGCTTCGCTAAGAGATGAGGCGCTAGCCTAGCTCCACTACCCTAAGGAGTACAAGTCTTGTGAGAGGGAGAGAGAGAGAGGCTTCAAGTGTTGTGTGTGTGAAATGAGGGGGTGAGGGCCTTCTTTTATAGTCTCCAAGGTCGGTTCCCGCCATCATTTGATAAGGAAACCTTAGCCAGGAGAATCAGGTTGCTTAGGAGCTACGCCATGCCAAAGGGCACCTGGCCGGGATGCCAACCAGGATCGGCCGACCCTGGGGTTCGACCGAACCCCAGGTGAGCCTCCCCCGGCTCTGCCTTATCTGGTACACTGAGCAGTGGGCCCTTGTGAGGTTTCCATATGTTTGCTTGTTTGGCGCGCCCGTTTGCTCTAACATGTGGGTCCCTATTGTAAGTGTTTATTCATCGTGTTTTCCTCTTATTCCGGACTTGCATCCCTGAAATGGTTAATGTGGAAAAACAACTGTGGAACTAGGTTAGTGATAAAATTATGCGAGTAAGAGATATAATTTTTCTTTGATTGTGAGTATAGTTGACGGTCAGATTTTGCACTTAACGACCGTCAACAATCACACTAGAGCAAACATGCGAATACTGGAACCGATGTCCTAGCCTAGATGTCTTACCACGTCTAATCATGCAAGATATCAGTCCTAGATATAAACTAAGCATAGCATACACATCCGAATACACAGAACTTATACTATACGAATATACTAAGCTAGAAGATAACACTATTAAGGAATTCTGAATTTTACAAAGGAGAGGAAGAGCAAAACCCATAGTGAACACTCTTAGGCAAGACTCGGGAACCAAGAAGAGCTACTTCACCTAAACTCCACTATCCTAAAGACTAAGCAAGAGAGAAACTTGAGAGAGCTTCAACTTGTGGTGTGTCTCATTTAGTAGCACCCCCCCCTCATATTTATAGAGGTGAGTGAGGGCGGTGTGCAGCAGCTCCTCAGCGCCCAAATGACCGAAGCCTTGCCAAACCGCCTTAAGGAGCCAATGGGGAAGTTCCACGTCAAGGGAGGTAAGTCGGTTCCTCCCTGGTGGGTTGGCCAACCTACATGGGTCGGCCGACGTGGGCTTGGCACAGGTCGAGCCCAACTTGCTCTGGGTGGCTGCCATGTGGGTCTATGTTGCTCCTGTGCATGAGTGGATGCTGTCCTAAGTCGGTTGTGCCTGTTTGTGGGCCCTTTGATTCATGGGAGGCTGAATGGCGCGCTATGATTGGTCGATGCCATTTGTCTTGGATTGAAGTGCTTGTTTACACTTGATTTGTGCTCAATTTCCCTGCATTGCAAATTCTCCAAGGGAAATGTGGAAATGATATTATTCTAGATAAATATGCAAGTTAAATATGCTAGTCATCCCAAAATTCTGATCAAATTGACGCTCAAAATTGGTCCATAGCGAGCGTCAACAAGAACCCCCAAGCTGTCCTTTGCTCGTTCCGAGCAAAACAGGACAAATTAGGATTTTGATCAAAAAATTGTTACACTCATTACCTGCTGTCGTGTCAAGCCTAAGGCATAGATGATCTCCTTGAGGACGAGTAATGTTGGCATGAGTACCTGGCCCTTATTATCTTTATCATCTATGGGGCTTATGAGCTTCTCCTCGTCTTGAGCTGTTGAGAGTTAGAACGGTCGACAGAGTAGTACTTACCTTACCTTTGCTCAACAATCCATCTAAAGGTTTTCTTTTTGGAAGTAGTAAAACAAGACTAAGTTCCTCAAATGATTCACTCCGGTCGCTCAATGGTGTATGAATCCTTACCAAGGCACTTCTCCTTTCTCATAACGAAAGCTTTTGTGGAGCTCAAGGTACGTAATGGATGAAGAATACCTGCATTTCATATATTGCCAAGACAAAGAGTGCATCCATGGAGAAAACAAGTCACATCCCAAGATCAAGAGGTGCATGTGTGTGGATGAATGGAAGGTATGTTTACTCCTTTTTGGTTTGTGATCTCTCTCCTCTTTATTTTAATTTTGTATTTTCCTTTAGACATGGCTATCCCCTTTTTATTCTTTCTTTCCTCTCTTTTTTTTGGGTCATGCTTCTTTGGCATGCCATCTTTTCTCTTCCTTATTTTTCGAGGATGACCAAGCCTAATTTCTTTTTCAGGGATAACACGAGGAGAGATCTCAAACTTCATGGAGCATTTATTTAGTGGATGGATGGATTTGCTAATTCCCAGTGTAGGAATGTCGCAATGGGTGTAATGTGTGCGTGATCTTGATCAAGAGGATATGAAAAGCATCTCACTAGGGTCACAACAATTTGACAAAGCTCAATGAAATAGCAAGCAGCATATGTGTAGGGTTTTTCAATGTAAATATCATATGGCTTTGGTAGGACTTGGAATATCATTGAGGAACTTGTCTTTTCCTTTTAAAATTTTTGAAAACAAAATACTCCAGATATCATGCTTTACTTAGGACAAGATTATAAAGCTCCATCTTCCATATCTAAACTCACAACAACCTAGACTTGAATAAAGCTTGTGCAACCCATGAGACGTTTGGGTTCATGGCACAAAGGTTTAAACAACCAGCAAACTCAAACTTAGGAAACACCATGCTTTAGGACTAAGCAAGATAGACAAGCAAGAGTATAACAATTATTCATCCTTTCAACTTAGGAAGACTAAACATTCTTACCATGCATATGGAAAAGGGTAATTTAAAGCAGTTAATATTTGTTTGGGTTTTAGAGTTTTTTTTAAAGCAGTAAAGGATACATTTCACTTGGTGGAGGGACTCCCCCAAGCTAGCTCTTGGTTTAGGGTCCGATGAGCAGGACCCTCTCCATACCTGTTTAACTAGAGGTCGAATCGTCCATACCTGGAGAGCATGTCGAGCACAATGACGTCTTTTTCTTTCCCCACACCTTCTTGGATTTCTTCTTTGTTGGTGTTGGTGGTGTGGGAGTTGGATCCTTGTTCTTTGGAGCAGGGGTGCCATCGTTTGGCCCCCTCTTGTGTGTCCTCTGCTATTTTCCCTTAGTGAATTTCTTCATAAGGGCGGCAGGATCATCCTTCTTCGGAGGTGTTCCTTCAACTTCGATGATCCTTCCGGGGTGTGGTTCATACTTGATTGTGGTCATTGAACATTGCTCCTGTCTCGAACGGAAATCAAATCTTTCTTCTTTGCCATTGATGTTGAGTCGGATTTCTCCAGCTCCAACATCGATATGAGCTTCTGTCGTGCTGAGAAATGGCCGGCCAAGAATAAGTGTTGTTTCCTTCTGATTATCCATGTCCAGCACCACGAAGTTGACGGGGATGAAGCAGTCCCGCACTCTTAATGGAATGTCTTCTGCGATTCCTTCTGGGTACCAGACGGATGAATCAGCCAGCTACAGTTGCATTGGTGTCGGAGTCAAACTTGAGGAATCCAGTTGATCGAACACCATCTTAGGCATGACACTGCGATGGCACCCAAGTCACAAAGAGCCTTGTCGAAGTTTTGTGCTCCTATTGAACAACTGATAGCGAGATATCCCAGATCCTTTTTCTTCTCAGGAAGCTGAGGGAGTATAGCTGCGCTGCATGCTTCGGAGAGCTTGACCACTTCAATAGTGGGTAGCGGCCTCTTGTTGGAAAGTATGTCCTTGAGGTAGCGAGCATAAGGTGGTACTCTCATGGCTTCCAGCAGTAGAACACTAATGTTAACCCGCTGAATCATGTCCATAAAGTGGTTAAATTGCTCATCTGTGCCCAACTTCTTGATCTTGGTGGGGAATGGCAACAACTGAGTGTCGTAGAATTCGTGCGGAGCCGTTTTCCCTTCATGCACCTTGTTGGTGTCATCGCTGCTGGGGCATTCTTCGGTCACCTTGTCCTCCTTTTCTCTGCTGACATGGTTAGGATTAGGAGGATCATGAGTGGTTTTACCTCCTCTCGTGGTCACTGCGTCAATATTCTCCGTGGTTCCGTCGGGGTACCCTGGACCCTTCCCTATCTCAGCTGGAGGAATAGCAGCGGCCAGCTGAGCTAATTGAGTTTCAAGCATCTTGTTGAAGCTCAGCTGGTTCTTGAGTGCTGAGGAGATGTCATCCATCTTCGTTTGGATAGTCTCCAAGGTCTTGTCGTTAGCGGCAAGCTTCTTCTGGATTGCTTCGTTGGTCTTTGCTTGGCTTAAGACAAGATCCCTCAAGGAAGGTTGGTTAGGATTAAACGAGTTTGAATTACCATTACCTCCTTGGTAGCAGAGGCGCGACTGGTTCCACCCCTGACCTCCATGTGGATGAAACCCGTTATTGTTGTTTATAAACATGACTTCTTCCTAGGTTTTGGGGCAGTCGTTCCCCGAATGTCCGACGTTCCCACAGACCTCGCAAGTTATACGAGAATCTAAGGCTTGAAGTACATTAGTTGGAGCCTTTTCTTGGGGGCGTTCACCAATCTTCTTGATGAGGAGGTCGAGCTTAGCAACGATCATGTCTATCTCCTTGACGGAGTGCATGCCCCGCTGGCGAGGTTGGAGACATTTGTCGTTCTGCCCTTGGTTGGACACCATCTTCTCGATCAAGGTTTTGGCCCTGTCAATGGTTAGCGAGAAGAAAGCACCACCTGCAGCAGCGTCGATATGAACACGAGCTGTTGGAGTCAGCCCGTTGTAGAAGTTCTGTAGAATGAGCCAACCTTCCATCCCATGGTGAGGACACGCTGGGATGTACTCCTTAAGCTACTCCCAAGCTTCAGTTATTGACTCATTTGACGCCTGCGGAAAATGGAAATCCTACCCCGAAGATTGTTGGTTTTACCTAACGGGAAGAACTTCGTGAGGAACGCCTTGGCACACTCATCCCATGTAGTAACTGCACTTCTATTGGTGTAGAACCACTGCTTCGCCTTCCCCAGAAGAGAAAATGGAAACAGACAGAGTCAGATTGCATCCTTCGTGACTCCCTATATGACGAAAGTGTTGCACAGTTCCAGGAACTGTTGGAGATGTGCATTGGCATCCTCATTAGCCTTGCCAAAGAATGGACTGGCCTGCACCATCGTGATTAGACCCGTCTTGATCTCAAAATTTTCAGCCTCAGCATTAACATTTGGCCCGATTGGGACATTGTCGGCCAAAGGAGCTAAGTAATCACGGAGAGTCTTCTAAGCCATAATCTGGGAAGTTGATGGTGCGATATTGACTGTTTCGCCTATCGAGAGAGTAATCTTTGGAGGAACGACTCGAGGTCGAACTCTTCTCAAAAGTGACTCCGGATTCTGAGTGAAATTTTGCGGCAGATCGACACTACCCTGTCTTCACACAAAAAGAGAGAAGACAAAGCCAAGTTAGCCTGTTTAGACAATTGAACACCATTTTAGAATTTCATCAACCACTTGATCTATTCTTTTAACCAGTGCCTTCCCCTACAACGGCGCCAAAAATGCTTGTTACCATTTTATAACGCAGTAACCAAGTATGGACATAGAATACATTCCCTGGCAACAGCGCCAGAAATGTCGTGGGGTATTTCTTACGTTACAGAAAGATCCCCAAGCGCACGGAATACCGTTGTAGCATATTACCCGTGAGTACGGTGTCATATTTATATTTCTGCAAGGAAGGTGACGGTTCTTGGAATAGATTAGTGTACTGATTAGTTCTAGCATGGATATTCTATTGAATAAACAGGGGTAAGATAATATATGGTAGAGAGGTAGTGTGACACACAAGTTACTCAAGTTCTACTCTATGCAAAGCTTACAGGAAGGGAGAAAGGAAGAAGAAAGCTAATCTAAGGACTTATGTACTTCTAACTAAGCATACATTCTATACTAGGCACTCACATACATACACATGATTAAGAACGGGCTCTAGGCTCCCAGGCATCACCGGGAAACCGCATAGGATATGGCTAGGTGGCCACTAGATCTTCACGGCTATTTTATGCACCTCCTACAGCTACTACACGAATGGGGAGGGTTATGCTGGACGGACATGGCTGTCACCACCTGCCAACTACCTCAACAAATCATGGTATAGAGCCGCATCCAGCAACACCGATTAGCCTAGACACCACGTCTACACTAATAAGCGATACTCTAATGCCCCGCACGAAGCCCGCACCCTTCGGATGGACAAACATCACACTAGAGCAATCATGCGAATACTGGAAACCGATGTTGTAGCCTAGATGTCTTACCACGTCTAATCATGCAAGATATCAGTACTAGATATAACTAAGCATAGCATACACATCCGAATACACAAAACATATACTAGACGAATATACTAAACTAGAAGATAACTCTATTAAAGAATTCTGAATTGTACAAAGGAAAGGAAGAGCAAAACCCATACCGAAAACTTCTAGGCAAGACTCGGGAACTGAAGAAGAGCTACTTCACCTAAACTCCACTATCCTAAAGACTAAGCAAGAGAGAAACTTGAGAGAGCTTCAACTTGTGGTGTGTCGCATTTAGTAGCACCCACCCCCTCATATTTATAGAGGTGAGTGAGGGGGGTGTGCAGCGGCTCCTCAGCGCCCAAATGACCGAAGCCTTGCCAAACCGCCTTAAGGAGCCAATGGGGAAGCACCACGTCAAGGGAGGTATGTCGGTTCCTCCCTGGTGGGCCGGCCGACCTACATGGGTCGGCCATCCTGGGCTTGGCCCAGGTCGAGCCCAACCTGCTCTGGGTGGCTGCCATGTGGGTTCATGTTGCTCCTATGTGTGAGTGGATGCTGTCCTAAGTCGGTTGTGCCTGTTTGTGGGTCCTTTGATCCACGGGAGGCTGAACGGCGTGTTCTGATTGGTCGACGCCATTTGCCTTGGAATAAAGTGCTTGTTTACACTTGATTTCTGCTCAATTTCTCTGCATTGTAAATTCTCCAAGGGGAATGTGGAAATGTCCCAATTTTCTGATCAAATTGACGCTCAAAATTGGTCCGTAGCGAGCGTCAACAGTGGGCGAGGGTCCCTCCGATCTTCCCTCAGCTCTCCACCGTCGAGGGTACGAATCTGCTTTCTCACGACTCATCCCGCATCTTGACCAAATCTGACTTGTTGCTTTGGTTTCTTACTTCTTCTTTAGGGATGACGAAGCTTCCAGTTCCCCACGGCGTTCTCCTCCTTCTTCATCGTCGAATCCATTTGACAATCTTGACGATGGGATCCGCGATTTGATCAGAGATCTTCTCCGGGAGAAAGAAGAGGCACGTCACAATTACTCGGAGGAGACCAAGAAAACCAGCCGATTGGAGGCCCAATTGGCAACTGTTGAGGATATGGCACAGACTGCATGCGCCCAGCTCATCACCACCGACTCCAGGGTAGTAGGTCAGACTTTCTTCCAGAATCCTTTCTCTGGGAATTGCCTGATTTCTCCTTCACCATTGCCTGTTCTTTATCTTTCAGCTCTGGAGTCGCAGATTCAGGCCCTCCTTGGTGCAGCGGCCAACGCAACAGAGGCGGTGAATGCCAGAGGTGACACGGTCGCCGCCCGTCTGCAGGATATCCCCAATCGCTTGCAGGAGGTCACCAGTCACGGAGTCCATCATGGCGCCGCCGTCGCGCGCGCCATGGTGCAGACCCTGTCCAGGAATGATCTTCGGAACCTGCACCCCATCTTCTCGGAAGACGAGGCACAGGAAGAATTTGAAGACCTCGTCGACGACTTAGGCATAGTTGCCTCTGGAATCAGTGAGGAAGTTACCTTAGGTGCTGTAATCGGCAAGGTTTTCGCCGATGAATAAATGTATCATTCAATGTAACAGCTCGATCTGTATATCGAGTTTTTTGTAAATACTTCTTCAATTAAATGAATTGGTCTTCCTTTTGTGCTGAATCTCGTCTTCCTTGTTGATTTGACTGATTGGCATCCGTCACTTGAGTACAATCTATGACTCTGAAAAGTAGGAGCTCAAGCACTGCATGATTATCGGCCTTGAAATAATGCACAACCGAATCCTGCATTAACTTCTCTGGCGATGACTGCCTTTTCATGACATAATCCCAATTAGCCAATCATGTCCTTCAACAATAACCATACTGACTTTAATCAGCTATGACGATCTTCAAATATAACCAATAAAGAACCACCAGTTTCATATATTTTCCTTTAATTAACCAACAATAAAATCTGATTGTATATTTTCTTTTTTGCACTAAGGACGATACATATTGTATCGGCCATTCGAGCCTGATCAACACGATCGGCTTTTACAAGGCTTGTTCATCGGCTAGAAATCTTCATGTTGCTCCTCCTTAGCCGATGGGATGCTTGTTCAGACCTTCTTCACGGAACAGAGATTTCCGAGCCGTCTTCTTGAACTGGATTAAGACCAAAATCTTCCATCTTCAAGAAATCTCTTTGGCATACTTTTCCTGATATGCACTCCATATTGTCAGAACCCCAAACCGGTGGATCCGCGTGCACTATTTTGACCGAGTCATTCTCCAGCCACTGAATAAGGCATTGATGCATTGTAGATGGAATGCAGCATTTGGCATGAATCCAGTCTCTTCCTAGGAGCAGATTGTATGATCCCTTGCCATCCATGACAAAGAACATGGTAGGTAAGGTCTTGCTTCCAATTGTTAATTCAACAGTGATTGCCCCCCGAGCAGACGATGTATTTCCTTCGTAGCTCTTGAGAACCATGTCAGTACCCATCATATGTTCTTCTCCAAACCCAAGCTTCCGAAAGATGATGTATGGCATGACATTGACAGCGGCCCCTCCATCGACCAACATCTTAGTCATTGGCCTGCCATCAACGTGCCCTTTCACATACAAAGGCCTCAAATGCCTTCATTCCTTCTCGTCTGGCTTCTCAAATGATGCCTGAACTGGATCTAGCGCAAGTTCTGCCACTGCTACCTCGTCATCATCATGAACCGATGCTTTGAATTCCATGGGCAACACAAAAACCATATTGACCAATGCTGATGGGGTAGTTTCATCGGTCTTCACGCGCCACACTTGTGATTTGACTATGTTCTTCTCATAGGCACGTGCTTCTTCTTGTTCCTGGTGATGGAGCCTCTGAACCCTCCTCTTCGGAGAACAGGTCAACCCCTGGATGCACCAATCCGGGTACTCCTCCGGATCATATTTGTAACTATCATGACGCTCGAGCGATCGATCCAGAGGCGCTTCATCAGGTACACGGGCTGCAGCTCGTTCCTCAATTGTTGCTCGCTCAGGGACCCATGGACCCAACCGATCATGGACAGAGACACGACGCTTGCCTCTAAGAGTCAACTGCTGATGGTTGTCTTCATGGCGTTGCCTCTTGAAATCGTATCGGCCTTCCCGTGCCCCATTACATTCAGGACAATCATCGGCCGATGGCAAGCTCAAACCCTCGTTCCAGCAGAATGTAAAGAATGGGCACCACCACTGTTCTTCATCACGCATGTCTTTCTCTTCTTGACGGTGTCTTTCTCTTCTTAATGGATCTTCAAGGCATCTGTCGCTGTAGCTTCCCCGCACAATACCAGGAACCTGCTGACATGCTCAACGGTAGACATGTTGCCCTGTCCAAAAATTTTGGTGAACTCTGGCAACTTGTACCGATGAGGTAGTGGAATCTGATCGTAGGCTTCTGGGTAAGGCTTCCTGTACATGAATGAAGGCCCCTTTGGCTTCAAACCGAACTGATTCTTCATCACATCGGCTATCTTGTTGGCCCAATCAACTTCAAGCTGCTGCACCATGAGGTTTGACATCTGAAGGTTTGCATCTTGAAAGGCCCTCTGGATTTGGGGACTCATCGGCTGTCCCACAGTATCATGCATCGACTGAAAAGCGGATGCATCTGCGCGGTGCCCCCCAGTCTGAGTTGGTGCCGACGGAGTCTATGGTGGATGCAGAATTATCGGAGCAGACATCACCAACAGCAGTGTGGTATTAGGGAAGTTCACCATGTTGCTACTTTGTCCGAACATCTGTGAATAGATGTACGGCCAAAATTCCATTGGCATGCCCAACGTAGAAGGTACGAACCTTGCTGGGGTGTTGAACACGCCTCTATTTGGTGTTGATGCGTTCATCGCTGGATTGGCAGCGAATGCCGTCGTCGGTGGCGATGAAGCATGTGATGCCGAAGGTCCTGTGCGCCTTAACACATAAGGCGACGAGCTTGTTCCTGCGTCGGCCATCGGTACACTTGTTGTACTGGGTAAAACACCATCGGCCATCGTTGCTGATATTGTGACACCAGCAGCGGCCGATGATCCCTCGTTGGAGTCTGATGGACCTGTGTTTTCCCCTTGAGTGCCCTCTGGTAGGACATTCTTGACAGTGTCCTTGATGGTCTCTATCAGAACCCCTGACTGGTTGATCAATGCGTGGCTTATGGACTGATCGAACATCTCCTTGAACTTGTTCGAATCTTGAGTGATGGAGATGCCCCCCGGCCCTGGTAGCGGCTGCTTCTGAATTGCTGGCCCTCTTCTGATCAAAGTGAACGACCTGAGGCAGGTGTCTTGAGATTGCTTCATAGCTTCCTCGACTAGCCGCTTTTGTTCTTCATTGAGATCATCCATGGTAGTATGTGAGATCACATCATCATTGGCCCCGTTGTTCCTGGTCATCGTGGTGTTGTTGTCGTGTCCCACCGGGTGTGCCAAAAGCATGTTGAAGCAAAAAGCCATAGTTTGGGACCCGGGAGCCTCTTGCTTCGCTCCTACGCGGCGTCCAAATCGGCTGCATGGTGGTGCAGGGTGTGCGAGTCAATTTGACCTACAATTAACAAGGGAAAGGTAAAACGTTAAATTACCAAAATGTATCGGCTGGTGTTCCGAATCGTTCCGCCACGTGCATCGGCCAAGCGTCCGATGCGTTAGTAGATCAATCGGCCAAAGCTCCGACCGATTGTGCAGGTAAGGCAACGCTAAGCGGATTAGCGAAGCCTCGGTAGACAACACCTAGATCCGAACCCGATCGGCTTGGCGATGAACAACAGACAAGCTGCGCGTCGGGTGATGGTATTTAAATCTAGGCTGGATAAATTGTGGAACAACTAAATAAAAACAAGATCAAATGAATCTAATCCTGCAAAATCTAGCAAATACCGATAACTTGTGATAACAACAAGAAGCAAGCTAGACTAAAAAGATTAATCTAACAGGAAGAAGCTGATATCGATAACATGGGTGAACAGACCAGACCTAGATCCAATCTGCTCGATAACTTGAACTAATACAAGATAGAGGAAGAAGCGATGTGCCGTCAACCTTGAGCCTATCTGCCTCGTTCGACGCGGAACTTACCAGTAGGTCGGAGATCGAAGTTGATGCAGCCCCACGTGCAAGAAAGATTTGGTACAAAGAAAATCTACTGCAACTAAGGCGAAGCCGCCGAAAAGAGAAAAAAGGAAAAAAGGGTTTGTGTATGGATCATTGGATGGATTGATACATGCCCAAGGGCAGCTATTTATAGCCTAAGCTACAAACCCTAGTCGATTAGGACGTACATTACTTGACAACAAAGAAAACAAAACTTTCCTAAAACTCTAACAGATAACTTGCCGACGTAGCTTTGTCTGATCCTTCAATGCTCTATCGTCCACGACACTCCTTCTGGCCCAAAAAGACCAATATACTTCTTTCTTCGCTTCTGATCCAGCGTCGGCCCAACTTCTATCAGCCTTTTTCACAATAGGTTGACATGAGTCAAAAAATGGTGTCAACACCGCCGAGTTAAAGTAGTCAAAGAAACGTAAGAACTCGTTGCAAAGCCCTCGAGTTTTATGTAGGCGGAAAAATATAAGAACTCGTGGCGAAGCCCCCGAGTTAAAACAACTGTAAAGTAGTCAATTCGGGACAAATTCAACTCTTTAGTAATAATAACGTTGACATGCAGCTGGCGAATTGTGTACAAATTGTACTAAGTGTAGAATTTCCGGAGATGCTCTATGTTCCAGGATTAGGAACCTCCTGGCCATCAGGGTACTATAGGCGATATGACCCTAGTCTTGTGACTTCAGACATGATGAAAGGCCCTTCCCATCGCGAGTTGAGCTTGTGCAGCCCAGTTTCATCTTGGATGCGGCGGAGGACTAGATCACCAATGCTGAAGGATTGTTCTCGCATGTTGCGATCATGATAACGCCGAATTCCCTGCAGATATTGGGCTCACTAAACGAGGGCACTACATCTAGCCTCATCAATCGAGTCCAGTTCTAGTTGCCTAACTTCGTCCACCTCACCTTCATCGTACATCTCGACTCTAGGAGACCGCAACATGATATCAGCTGGGAGTATGGCTTCTGACCCGTAGATAAGGAAGAAGGGAGTATGTCCTGTGACTTTTGATGGTTGAGTTTGAAGCCCCCAGACGACATGAGGCAGTTCGTAGATCCACTTGCCACCCTTTTTGCTGTTCTTGTCATAGAGTCTTTTCTTCAGGCCATCCAAGATCAAGCCGTTTGCCCTCTTGACTTGTCCGTTGGCTCCTGGATGTGCTATACTGACACGTACTTGACTTCTATTGAGGCATTGTCACAGAATTCCCAGAACTGATTTGCCGTGAAGTTTGAGCCCAGGTCTATGATGATGGTGTTGGGGAAGCCAAAGCGGTGTAGAATATCCGAGATGAAGTCGACTGCCTTGTCTGGTGTGAGCTTGACAATTGGCTTGTGCTCGATCCACTTTGTAAACTTGTCGATGGCTACCAACACATGTGTAAAACTCCCTGACGCCGTTGTTAGAGGTTCAATCATGTCAAGGCTCTAGCATGCAAAGGGCCAGGAGGGTGGTATGGTGATGAGGTTGTGAGCCAGGACCCGGGAATGCTTGCCGAAGAATTGATAGTTTTGGCACCGCGTACGATATCTTCAACATCAGATACTGCTGTTGGCCACCAGAAACCTGCTCTGTAGGCGTTCCCGACAAGTGTGTAGGATGCTGCATTATTTCCACAAGTTCCTTCATGGATCTCGAGTAGAATGTTACGGCCCCATGCACTAGGGACGCATTTCATGAGTACTCCAGAGCTCGCTCCGCGCTTATATAGCTTGTCCCCGACTAGAACAAGCCCTTTGTTGTGTCTCATGGTGCATATTGCTTCTACACTTTTTTCTGATACCCCAGCTGGTAGTTTCTTTTCCTTGATGAAGTTGATGTATGTCTCCCGCCAATCGACCTCCATCATCATGACTTCCCGACTAGAATCCGATGATCCTATGTTGGTGGTGACCTGAGGGGAAGTCTTGATCGATGGCTCTTTAAGTTCTTGGATGAAGACTCCTGCTGGTACTTGGGCTCGAGTAGATCCGAGCTTGGAAAGTATGTCTGCTCCCACGTTGTTGTCCCGAACAACATGATGAATCTCCAGGCCTGCAAACTTGTTCTCCAGCTCGTGCACTTTTACTACATACGCATCCATGGCCTCCTTGTTGCAGTCCCACTCCTTGTTAACTTGCTGGATGACTAGCAATGAATCGCCGTACACAAGTAGTCATTTTATGCCGAGGGAGACCGCCAATCGGAGCCCGTGGAGTAGTGCTTCGTACTCGGCGTCGTTGTTGGACACCTTCCAAAGGATTTGTACAACATACTTGAGTTGTTCGCCCTTCGGAGAGATGAAAAGTATTCCTGCCCCGCCACCTTCGAGCTTGAGCGATCCGTCGAAGTACATTGTCCAATGCTCTCACTTGCTGGCAGGAGTTGGCACTTGATTTTTCCACCATTCAGCCGTGAAGTCGCCCAATGCTAGGGATTTGATGGCTGTTCTTGGCTTGAAGTCAATACAGAGAGCCCCCAGTTCTACTGCCCACTTGGAGATACGACAAGTGGCATCCTGGTTGTGGAGGATATCCGCCAACGGGAAGTCAGTAATAACTGAGATCTTGTACTCATCAAAGTAGTGGCGAAGCTTCCTGGAAGTAATGAGAATTACGTAGAGTAGTTTCTTAATTAAAGGATAGTGGACCTTCGACTTAGAGAGTACTTCGCTGATGAAGTAGACTGGCCTCTGTACACCAAATACATGGCCCTCCTCGGAACGCTCCACCACGATTGTTGTGCTGATCACATGAGTAGTTGCAACGATGTACAACAGCAAGTTCTTGCCTGGGCGTGGTACTGAGTATGGGAGGTGACTATAGATGTAGCTTGAGGTCCTACAGTGCCTGCTCAGCCTCCTCTGTCTAGTGGAATTTGTCCTTCTACTTTATGAGCTTGAACAAGGGAAGGCTGCGTTCTCCAAGTCATGATATAAATCTGTTCAGCGCCGCTATACACCCTGTTAGCTTATGAACGTCCTTGACTGTTGTTGGAGCCTTCATATCGGTGATGGCAGTGATCTTCTTCGGGTTGGCTTCGATTCCTCGATGACTGATGATGAACCTGAGTAGTTTCCCTGATGGTACGCCGAAGACACACTTAGTCGGGTTTAACTTCCATTGGTACTTGCGCAAGCTGTTGAAAGTTTCCTCCAAGTCCGCAATTAGGCACTCGGGATTTTTGGTCTTAACGACCACTTCATCCACATAGGCCTCCGCATCGCGGTGTAGCTGATCTACGAAGCACATTTGAATTGCCCGCTGGTACGTTGCTCCTATGTTCTTCAACCCAAAGGACATGGTCTAGTATGCATAAGTCCCAAAGGGGTGATGAACACCGTCTTGATTTGATATTCTTCCTTCAGAGCAATCTGATGGTAGCCTGAGTAGCAATCAAGGAAGCATAGGAGTATGCAGCCGGCGGTGGAGTCGATTACTTGATCAATGTGTGGTAGCCCAAAGTGATCCTTCGGGCAGTGCTTGTTGAGATCGGTATAATCGACACACATTCTCCATTCATTATTATTCTTTTTCTTTACAAGGACAGAGTTAGCTACCCACTATGGGTGGGACACCTATTTGATGAATCTAGCCGCAAGTAGTTTAGCTAACTCCTTTTCGAGGATCATCTCTACCACGACCAAGCTGTTGCGACATCGACTCGGTCCAGATTACGTGACCATGCATCGCCAACATACCCCTACTACGACTACTTCGCCATTCGATTCCGACGAGGCCGAACGACACAGGCCGGCGCCACTGATGTTCCAGCTGCACTACACCACCTCATGGACACCGATGAGGCCATTGATGATGCCGACGCCCACATCACTACCACCATCATCATCATGCATGGAGAACGTGAAGCAAAGATTGAAGACAACGACCACAGCGCCAGAATTGGAGGTAATTAACCGGGAGCTTTCCAAGACCCCGGGAACCAGAAGACCACATCGCCCAAGTCGGATGTGCCCAACGGCAGGCTATGGAGCGCACATATGTATAAGGCAACTGGTATTTTTATTTTCAAAATATGAATAAAATTTGTGTTCCCCTAATCTTCTTTGTTTATTTATTTTTATGTACCTTGTCTTCCTCGCTGAGAAATCCCAGCGTGTGATTTTTCACCCAAAACACATGTTGATATGATTGTCCTGCAAATACCAAATTTTGTAGAGTACCCGATGGGTACAGGTACTACAGAGTTTTTTACCTGACATGTTTTGCGGGTACAGGTAAGACCAGAAAGCTCGGGTATAATATCTTTTTTTTCACGACCGTGCTTGAGCACGTTTTTCATTAAGAGGAGGAGAAAAAGTTCTTACAACCGAATTGGTTTAGGAGATTAAACCAATCCGGGAAGGGAAATCAAAACCAAAAACTATTACACGGGAACATTTGCGCGACCTGGGAGCCTACCCAACGCTAACATGGCTAGTTCTAGGTGTTTGTAGCCGGCCTGGTACGAGGAGACAACCTCATCCATGATTTTGGCTAACATCTCATTAATCAGACGCACACGGCAATCAAAAGTTCTATCGTTCCTCTCCTTCCAAAGCAGCCAGCATACCAAAACGACGAGTGAGTCGAAACACTTGCAACCTTCCTTAGGGCTGATTTTCCTCGCCGCTTGCCACCAGCAGGTGAGCTTGCCCGATTGGGCCGTTGGGATAGCAGCTGCCCAACCGAAAAACTGAAGTATTTTGAACCAAATCTCCCTGCAGAAAGGACATGCAACCAGTAAGTGATCAATGCACTCAGGGGCTTGGGTGCAGAGAGCACATGAATCATCATCCTGAAGGCCGTGTTGCTTACGCCTTGCGGCCGTCCAACACTTGTCATGCAGCACAAGCCAAACAAAGAATTTGCACTTTGCTGGAGCGCGGGTTTTACACAATAACTTAGCGCCTTCAATGGGGTGTTGGCCAATGAAGAAAGAACTGTAGGCTGAAGAGGTAGAGAAAGCTTTGTCCGAGGTCCATTTCTAGAGAATCGAATCTTGCCGGGTTGTGTCAAGTTGAATACCTCTTGTTAAGTCCCAGATGCATAAATACTCCAAAAGCACTTGGACAGTTAGAGCACCAGTAATATCTCTTATCCAATGATCGCCAAGTAAAGCATCTGCAACAGTTCTGGTCTTCTTCACCCTTGCTCCGACCGCGTTGCATAAGCACGGGGTGATTTCTAGAATCGATTTACCTTGCAACCATCTGTCCGACCAGAACAGAGCCTTGCGACCATCACCCAGTTCAACATAAATTGATGACAAGAACATTGCCTCAACCATGCTCTCCCTATCATCAGGAAGTTCATGCCACGGCCTGGATTCTTCAGTACATTGTGCCCAAAGCCACCTCATGCGCAGCGCATAACCGAAGCGCTGAAGGTCGAGAATTCCTAAACCCCCAGCTCAGGAGGTCTGTAGACCTTCGGCCAGGCAAGGAAACAATGCCCTCCTTTGGCGGACTTAGCTCCCTTCCACAGGAAGGCACGCCTACAGCTGTCAATGCCCAAGGTGAGAGACAAACAGATAGTGCCGTATGCGTAGGAATGGCCGAGAGGGTGGTCTTGATCAGCACAACACGACCCGCTTTATTGAGAAGATTTGCCTTCCATGATGGCAGGCGACTAGCAACCCGGTCCACCAGCTGTTGCAGATCATTTTTACTCAATTTCCATAGCCCAAGTGGGATGCCCAGGTACCGGATTGGAAAGGGGTCGATCTTACTTGGGAAATTTTGAAGCAACGTAACTGTGGCATCAAGATCACATTGTATTGGCGAGATGAGGCACTTGGACAAGTTGGACCTGAGACCCGAAGCACCGGCAAAGATTTCCGGGATTGCTCTAGTGAGAAGTAGATCCTGCTGATTCGGGGTGGTGAAAATCACCACGTCATCCGCATACAGGAAGGCTCGCTCCCTAATTTTTGGGTGCAGGATCTTGAAGTAGCCACCATTGTCGGCCATCCTGAACAAGGCATTCAGGACCTCCATGACCAACACAAACAACAGAGGGGACAACGGATTCCCTTGACGCAGGCCGCGTGCATGGCAAATCCTCCTCCCAGGCGCACCATTCAGGATCACTTTGGTGCTTGCTGATGAGAGTATAAAACAAATCCAATTTATCCAGGGCCGAGTGAAGCCCAAATGCTCCAAGAGCTCAAGTAGAAATCTCCAATCAACAGTATCAAAGGCCTTTGCAATGTCGACCTTGAGGAGGGAGCTCGGCGTCTTGCTGCGATGCAGCAGCTTCGCTGTTAAGTGAACAGCCTTATAATTTAAGTGTATCAGCCGGGACTGAATGAAGGCGCTTGGGTTTGGCTTGACAAGCTTGCTCATGTGTGGCGCAAGGCGACGGGCCAACACTTTGGTAAACAATTTAGCGAAGCTGTGGATCAAACTTATGGGCCTATAGTCCCCTATGGCGATAGCTTCCTGCTTCTTGCGGAGCAAAATCATGAAAGCTTGGTTGACCAGGAAGAAGCTCCGACTATCCAGCGCCCAAAGAGCATGGAAGGCCCTCATAATGCCGGCTTTTATGATTGGCCAAGCAGAGCGATAAAAGAGCCCAGTAAAACTGTCGGGGCCAGGTGCCTTATCCGTAGGCATGTCCATGATTGCTTGGAGGACCTCCTCTTCGCTGAAACAGTGATCAAGCGGGGTGTCCTGCAGTGACGGTAAATTGAGCTGGTGCAAGTCCAGGAGGTTAGATTGCATGCCCTGGGAGCCCAGGATCGAATTGAAATGATTGAAGACCGCCTCAGCCATCTCCTCGTCCCTAAACAATACAACCTCATCAGCCCTCAGCTTTGTGATGTGGTTCTTACGGCTCCTATGACACGCCTGTACATGGAAGAAACGTGCAGCAATCTCCTTCGGCGAGGTATGTAATGCGGGACCTCTGCCGCATAAGGGTTCGCTGTAGAGAGGCCAAACCTAGGGAGCAGACCTTAGCCTTCCTTCTGAGAGCGAGTTCATGCGGCGCAAGTATCCTAAAATCCTGAGCCATGTCAAGATGGTACACAATTTCTTTGGCGATCGCCAATTGGAGACGCACGGAACCAACCCGCTTTGCGCTCCAGCTCTTAAGAGCTTTGGCTGTGCTTCTCAACTTATGATCAAGACAGCGAAAAGCATCGACATCACCCCGCTACCAAGGCAATGGAGCATTCCATGCCTCCTCGACCACCTGGAGGTAACCCTCACAACTAGGCCAGAAATTCTCGAAGCGAAATCGCTTGTAGTGAGGGATAGAGCAGTCTGTTTTCAGCAAAAGAGGCGTGTGATCGCTGCATTCAGAAGCTAGTGTCGACAGGCCATGATCCGGGAAGGCGTGAACCCAGTCCTCAGTGGCAAAGATGCGATCCAGCCGCTCAAGGGTCGGGACATCACGTTCATTTGACCAGGTGTAGAGACGCCCCTGGAGATGTAACTCCTGGAGATCCATATCATTGATGAAATGGCAAAAACGATTCATCATGCGCCTATTCAGCCTTTGGTTGTTCTTATCCTCCGCCTGATAAATTAGATTAAAATCACCACAAACAACCCAAGTACGCAGGCAGGTGGCACGCACCTCCCTCAGTTCATCCAAAAAGGCCAGTTTTGCATGATCAGTCTGTGGGCCGTACACCGAGGTCAACCACCAGGTCTCATCATTTTGAAGCAAAGTTACCTTAACCGTCAGACTATATGTCTTGTAGATGGGGTTCGATATCGACCAAATGTCAGTTCTCCAGGCAAGGAGAATGCCCCCGCACGTGTTAGTAGCTGGCAGAGAAAAATAATCGAAATCCGACCCACAAAGTTGCAGGATTAGGCCATCAGAGACATTGTCTAGCTTAGTTTCCTGCAAAGAGAGAAGAGAGAGATTCTCTTGATCGACCAACACCCGCACAACATTACGTCGGGCCCGCGAGTTTAGACCTCGCAGATTCCAGACAAGACATTGTTCTTCTAACATGGTTCGTAAATTTGCGACCAAACGTACAACACACCACGGGCTCAGGACACCCTCACTGGTGTAGCCACCTCCATTGCCACGGAGCCCATGCCAGCCGGTAGAAGGGCATCGAGCGCCTCACAATGAGACACGGTGAGGATTGAGGAGATCGTATCCGTAAATTGTTGGAACGAAGTAGCATCCGGCGGCCGACTGTCCGAGGATATGCCGAGTTTCTTCATCATCACATTTTGCGCTTGAATAACCGTCTTTGTGGCGCGGTGGCGCAACTTCTTTGCCAACCTCTCGCTGCGTCTGATGGTGAAGCCTTCTTGCTGTTGTTGGCGGGAGCGCCGTCTTGGCAGCGAGGCCACCAGCACCGGCACGGGGGCCTCCCTACAGACAGCACTCATGAAGTTAGCGAATTTTCTTTTGTGGGCGTGCTGGCCGACGCAAAAAGGTGCAGGGGGAGAGTTTCTCGTGTTCCCCAAACCACCGTCACGTTATGCAAGGATTCAGGGGTAGTACAAAGCGCAGAATTAAACCCCTGCACATCGAAGCGTACCGTTTCCAAAGCGACCGAATCAGGGACAGGATGTTCAGCAGCTGACGCCGCGATTTCCTCAAGAGGCCCAGCGAAAGGCGAGTGCACAGCTTCGCCATCGCCCACCACCGGCGACGAGGGAGCAGACAGCAGCTCGACTTCCACCAACATAGGATCCACATGGGAATCACACAACATAAGATCTTGCTGCCGCGTAGACAACAACCCCGCGGATGCATCCAGATCAGAAATCCTTCTGATCTGGGTATAATATCGGGCGGGTAAATACCTTACCCGGTCCTTACCCGGCCCGCTGCCATCCCTGCAGTTGAAGGGGGATCGCATCACGTCCAAGGATACAGGACGAAGCATTGTACTACATTGGAAGGCTAGCTGCTTCTGCCTACGCCAGCTGCTCTCTGCTTCTCTACCAGGTATGCCCTGTTTCACCGATCCAGCTAGTGTCTAGGTTTCCGCTGCAACTTCAGTCGTCAGTCTACATGCTGGTGTTGCCAGATTAATGAAGCACCCGGGCTTCTCACGATCAAGCAGTGCTACATGCTGGAAGCACTCCACAGGGTAACACTAACAGCAGCCTCCACTTCGCCAGCACCCACGCCGACGAGGGGTGTTCTGCAGATCAATGCTGGAAGTTGCTTCACATGATCCGATCGAGCTGCTTTCAGTAGCTCCAGAGGGGGATCACCGGCTTTCGCAGCTCAATCACGTCGAGTCGGTACGCGATATGAACAAAACTATTTCCTGGATCGAACAATTCGGAAGAAGTACTAACAATTCTAGGTGAAACATTTAGGCTATTTGTTCGAAAACCGTTTTTCTTAAGGCCATCGTTTTGCATTGTGACAGATTGCTGGTCACGGTACATCAACCACGACCAGTTCGCCAGTACAAATGGACGGGCGTCTCCTTGATGCTGCCATGACCGGTGACGCGGTGACAATGAAACACTTGCCCTGCATGACCCGACCGTGCTGCTTGGAACAACCCCGCAGGGGAACACCTGCCTCCACATCTCCTCCACCCATGGCCACCAGGGGTTCTGCATGGATACGCTGGCCCTGAACCGGTCTCTCCTCTCCGCTGTCAACGCAGACGGGGAGACGCCGCTCCTCACCGCCGTGGCAAGTGGCCACACCAGCTTAGCTTCGTTCCTTCTCAGGCGCTGCCGTGATCTCCAGCTGAGAGAGGCAATCTTGAAGCAGGATGAGCGCGGGTACAACGCGCTGCACCACGCCATCCGAAGCGGCCACAGGGAGCTCGCGCTGGAGCTGATAGCAGCAGAGCCTGCCTTGTCGGAGGCTGTGAACAACAAAGACGAGTCACCCATGTTCATGGCAGTCAAGAGTAACTTTGAGGATGTCTTCAAGAAATTATTGGAGATACCGGGCTCTACTCATGGGGGAGCCAGGGGCTACAATGCTCTGCATGCTGCCGTGAGAAATGATAATTCAGGTGTGTATCGGCCGGGCAAACTGAAATCTAATACTACCCTAATAGTACTATATATACAAATTAAGGCAGCGATGTGTATTTTACCACCCAATCATTAACTAATTACGGTACACAATTTGATGCAATTAGTTAATATCTCTTTTAACAACAGCAATTTGACATGTTCTTCAGTTAGTGCAGTAGCTTGTCTGCATTTGTTTTCAGAACTTCAGTTCAGTTCAGCTTTCCAATTCAACAACTCATTGTGGGTTTAGTTCCCTGGTCCTTGAGGTGTCCTTTTATGCATGTGTTCTGTAGTCTGCTGGTTCCTGCTCTCAGTTTCAGATCGATAAGAACAGCTCGTGTTGCTTCTCCTCTTCTCTGACAGTCGACAGCATTATTTTATTTCAATCTCCAGCAACATTTATTTTTCTATCTCAATTTCTGTCAGTCAGCAGTTGCTCGAGTGCAACATTTTTCTTCTGCAGCTACAGGTGGACAGCAGCTGAGTTAAGGTGAATTGATCTTAGTGAAATGTCTCTTTCAGGCTATAGTGATAAATGATTTGGCAATCATTGCAAGGTCTTTTAGTTTATTGCTTGAGCTTTGCATATTAGCCTGTGTCCACCAGCAACAACCATCTTATTTAGCATGGTCAGCACTTAATCTTTGTTTAGGTAGTAGCTAAATAGCATCTTCTTGGAATCTTGTCACTATTGCTTACTTGTGTTGGCCAGTATCTAGTTTCTTGCATGATCATTTTAAATTTATCTTGTTACTGTTCCATGATATTTAGTGCTAATGTTAGCTAGCAAATTAGTGTGAAGTTTTTTTTATGGCCTCTCATCTTGCTTACGCGATGCTTTGAGAATTTCCTAACCCGTTCCTAAGGTGAACGCGTCACCGGTTGGCCCGTGTCAGCTAGACGGTTAGAACAAAAGCGTGTCGGATTTTAATTGTGACATAACCTTGTTCTTGAAGAGAATTCTCAAAGGCTCCCATTTACCCTGTCTGATCGCTGTTTCGGTCCCTCACCTAGAAGGAAGCAGCAGCCAAATTTGCAGGGCAGTCCAGATTTGGCTTGGTCTGTTGGGGTCCCCTATACCAAACACGCCTAGATGACAAACAACGGTGGAGCTACTGGCACTTGCCTTCTACAGTGAGTTGATATGTAATATGATCTAATCTCTCCACCTTTTTGTATTTTCCAGCTCATAATACTACTTTCTTAGGAAAAAAACTGACATACGAATGTTGAGGGTAGAGAACACGGCCGCAGGGATATATGCCTTGCATGTGGTTTCGTTAACGCACAACACCACAGCACAAAGGGAAACTAAGGCCCCGTTTGGGAGGGCTCCTCGAGCATGCAAAACCGGAGCTGGAGCAGGTGAAGCCGAGCACACCATAAAAGGGCTCCAGCTATCCCAATTTGATGCTCTTGAAGCTGCTGGTGGAGCATCCCGTTTGGCACGGCTCCAGTTGGAACCAGTTTTGGAGCTAGAGGTGGAGCCCTACCAAAGGGGTCCTAACTTTACCTGTCCTTTGTCGCATATACCTTTCTTCAACGACTCCTAAATTTGTGCTTTGCTTGTCCGAGTGACTCATCAGGCATCTTTGCCTTGTGTTTCTGGTTTTATATATAGTAAGACATCAGTTCATTGGCTTACACTTGTTGGGCGCGTCGACGCACTATGTGAAAACCTCAAATAGGTAACGAGGCATTGGTAACGGGAGCATGAAGCCCATTACACGTTACAACATCGGTAACGGCCGCAAAAAAACGCTCGTTACCAATAAGCCTGGCAGGCTCGACCCCGACGTCGCCACCACAAAGCCCGTTACCGATAAGGTATCTCTGGTAACGGGTGTTGTAAAGAGCCGTTACTAGAATCATTTGTAATGGACGTTGAATATAACTGTTACGAATAAGTCACATATCCGTAACAGTGGCTTAAAGGCCGTTACCAATAAGTCACTTATCTGTAACGGTCACTTAAAGGCCGTTACTGGTAGGCACTCTGGTAACGGTTGTTATGCTTGGTCATTTAACGCCCGTTACTAGTGTCGGGGCTCAATAATTGTAGCTGGCGAGCGAGTGTTGGCATTGTAGCAGCGTCGTCGTCGCCCCCCGCGGCTGGCTGCTGCAGGCGGAGAGTAGCAGTCGGCCGACGAGCGTCCACCCAACGCCGCCGCGTTTCCCTCTTCCTCTGCACGCACACCGTAGTTGTCGGGGTCGGGGCTGCGACCGCCGCCTCCTCGGCGATTTTGGGCGGAAATTTTGGGCCGCGACCGCCACCGCAATCGCCTAGCTTTTGTCGCCGCCTCCCTGTCCTGCGGCCTCCTCACCGGCGTCGAGCGCCTCTCCCTACGCCGCAGCGCCGCCCGTCGCTCGCCTATCCTCATCAAGGTAAGGAATTTGCCCCTCCTCAACAACCACCCTTCTCCTCTTTAGATTTTGATTATATATTTCTTAAAAATCATCTCCAACTTGTAGATGGCGGATGATTGGGCTTGGATGTACAAACAGCCCCGAGTTTGGGAGAGGTTCCTAAGCAGGGTCAATGGTTTTCTTGCTCAAGCAGAGGCGGACATGAGAAACCGGGGTGTGCCTACAATGTATTGCCCCTGTTTTGATTGTCTCAACCAGAAGAAGTTCGGACAATGGGATAATATTTTCCATCGTTTCATCACATGTGGATTCACAAAGAATTACACGTGTTGGAACAAGCATGGTGTTGGGGTCCTGGAACCAGGGTTCCTAGCAGACCCGACTTGTCAAAACAAGGCCGGAACAGTTCCCTCACCCACGCAGCCTTCTCAGCCACGCCGCGCTCATTTGGGCTGTCCAGGCCCATGAGCGCCGTCTGGGGAATTCCCCTTAGAGCAGGCTTCACAGCCCACATCGCCGAGTCTGAGTGCCCCCGCTTGGGATCAGCCGAAGAGCTGCAGGCACCGTCTTTCCCATTCTCCTCTCAGGCTCCCGATTGACTCGGGTCAATGCGGGGAGGAAAAATCCCACTTGGTCACGAGAGCCCAGGCTTGGTTCCGCAAGGGTTAGACCTGACCGTACCAAGTGGGCGCGGCCCTCCTAGGGTCGTATGCACGAATAGTGCGCCACTGTGTCTCTGTCATGGCAGAGGATCGAGACTGTGGCATCCACTTGGTCCTTTAGATGATCAGATCTTCCGTCATCACGGCTTGACCCTCAAGAAACCCTCAACGAGGATGGGACTAGGCATGAATACAGTCCTCCTCCAATGGGACGGCTGCCTCATCGCATCAGAACCACAGTGCTAGCTGACCGACAAAGCCCGACGAACAGGTCCAAGACCAAAAGACTCCCAGGATTTTAGGAACACGCAATCCCCCAAGGACTTCGCCGACTGACCATCTGTACGGATCCATTGACGATTTGGGTCGCCCGACTGCCGGGGTCAAAGATATTTCTCCCCGAAACCTTCTCCTCCAAGGAATTCCCTGTAACGTGGGCCCCCCTTGTAGTATAAAAGAGGGGACCCCTTAGATTTAGAAAACAACACAAGACACCTAGAGCTCTCTAGCACTCGAAAAGCTTGTACTCCCCAACTCTCACGAGCACCTGGGCTCGAGCAATACATCCGACTTACCCCCGACTGGATGTAGGGCATTCTCGCCTGAACCGGTATAATCTCTCGAGTCATTGTGTGCTAGGCCACCTCCGATCACGACGCACGGCGTACACGCTGTCGAGTAGTTCAGCTGCCGCCCACTTCTGGGAGTGACAGTTTTGGCGCCGACCGTGGGGAGGACGTCGTGTGTCCTTTGCTCCGGCGATTAGATGGCTTCCTTCACCAACATCACCAGGGTCGGTGGTGAGAGCGTCCCGCTCTACTTTGGCTCGCCAGAGCTCTTTGCTCCGATGTGCGCCGGGCCGTGGTCGCCACCGCCCGTCGCACCCTTCCAAGCCTTCCGCTTTGGAAGCTTGGACTTCGTCGCCGACCACCTTGGCACCCTTGCATGTGGTCAGTGGCAGGACCCATTGAATTCAATGGTATTCAGTCGGGCATAGCCGCCGCCGACCGCCCAGGGGCACGGGCTAGGGCCGCAGGGGCGCACTGTGCACGCCTGCACGCCAGTCGCCAGGCCGCAGGCGCAGGGGTGCCACCGCACCGTGCAGGGCCGCCGGCCGCCCAGTGCCCATGCCAACCAGAGCCAGGAGCCGAGCCAGCCCAGTTTGCTACTTATGGATTTGTGGGAGCAATGTAGACATATGGTTAGGAATTTTATTCTTAAACTTGGATACTTGTATTTGTAGGTTTGAACAATGAAAAGGAAGAGGGGTGGTGGTGCCACTTCGATTCTTTGAACAATGCAGAGTTGTCTATTTATATGTTGAACAATTTCTAATTATGAACAATTTATGTTATTGGTACTCAATTATGTGCTACTAATATGTACTTTGGGCTGTCAATTTTTTTTCTTTTGCACTACTTAAAATTTTGAATACCCCCGCCACTGCATGTGGTTTCGTTCACGCACAACACCACAGCACAAAGGGAAACTAACTTTACCTTTCCTTTGTCGCATATACCTTTCTTCAACGACTCCCTAAATTTGTGCTTTGCTTGTCCGAGTGACTCATCAGGCATCTTTGCCTTGTGTTTCTGGTTTTCTATATATACAGTAAGACATCAGTTCATTGGCTTACACTTGTTGGGCGCATCGTTGTACAATCAGTCCATTTGTCTTGCGAGATTTCTTTGTGTCGACCGATCAACGTGCCGGATTGTGTTTTGGTGTCCAAATATTAATACGGACAAACTCAGCAGGAAGCAGGTACGTATATATTCTGAATATCTTCTTTCGTTTCTAATATCAAGCAGCAGTATTTAACACTTGTATGATCTAATGGTTCATATATTTGGAACCATTATACTGATTTTCTTGATGTGATAATTCATAAATATCTAGAGAAACGATGATTAGCTCTGTGCACCCGCAGAAGCCGGAACATCTCTCTTTTCTAAAAAAATCTAGTGAAACGATGATGGATGGATGTCTCCTTGATGCTGCCACATCTGGTGACCCGGTGGCAATGAAACACTTGGCCCTGCATGACCCGGCCGTGCTGCTTGGAACAACCCCGCAGGGGAACACCTGCCTCCACATCGCCTCCACCCATGGCCACCAAGGGTTCTGCACGGATGCCCTGGCCCTGAACCGGTCTCTCCTCTCCGCTGTCAACGCGGATGGGGAGACGCCACTCCTCACCGCAATGACAAGTGGCCACACCAGCTTAGCTTCTTTTCTTCTGAAGTGGTGTCGTGATCTCCAGCTGAGCGAGGCAATCTTGAAGCAGGATGAGCGCGGGAACAACGCGCTGCACCACGCCATCCGAAGCGGCCACAGGGAGCTCGCGCTGGAGCTGATAGCAGCGGAGCCTGCCTTGTCGAAAGCGGTGAATCAAAAAAAGGAGTCACCAATGTTCATGGCAGTGATGAGAAGTTATGCAGATGTCTTGGAGAAACTGTTGGAGGTTCCTGACTCTGCTCATGGGGGAGCCTGCGGCTGGAACGCTCTGCATGCTGCAGTGAGAAATGGTAATTCAGGTGTGTATCGGGCAAACTGAAATCGATCTACTGCAGTATTTTTTAGATTTTTTAACTTTATAAAAGTGGGTGCAAATAGTTTTCTTTAGTTGTGTCAATAAATTTTTTTTATCTTAGTGGCACAAAAGCACAAACTAAGATATCGTCTATGTTTTTTTTTTCCTGCAATCGTAATCTGTGGTGGAAGTATAAAAACATATTTCCTAGCGTGAATTACAGTGTATGCATATGGATGAGTACCGGCTTGGCTGGTGCTGATAGCTTAGCGCGACTCCATGTTCTCGTAATACACTAGCCAGCGTTGCCTCAACCTACAACGGCTGCTTTCTTACGCCAATAGACAGTCATTTCCACTATTGTTCAAGCTCGCTTAGTAGATCACTAGCTTATCAACCCGTGCTTCCGCATGGGTCAGTATTTTATATAGACAATAACATAAATAATATATTAATAATGATAGAAATAGTAATTTATAATTTTATATTGGAGCACTTTAATATTATATTATAATTATATAATTTAGATTCAAATCTATGGGTTACTTTAACTTTTAATAATAACATATTTGGACTTATATGCAAATTTAGGAGGTTATTTGTATTATTCTTACAATGGTATAGGTGTGTAATTTACATTGAGATTATGGTGTTACTTTAGTTTATTTTTTATAATGGTAGGGGTGGATCCAGTGGTGGGGCCGAAGGGGCTCTAGCCCCTCCTACCGCCGCCGGATCCATGGAGCCCCTTCTAAGCCCCTGCTATAAATTTTTGTCATGGATGCACTGCTAGAAGAGGTTAAAGTTGTCTAAAGATGAAAGAAAGCTCCTCCTAACAATTATTTTGGATCCGCCTATAAGTGGGTAATTTACATCAAGATTAGGGGTTACTTTAGATTATTTTTTATAATGGCAGAGGTGGATAATTTAGATACATATTTATGGGATTACTTTAGTCTATTTTTATAATAGCAGATGTAGTAATTTAATATAAAATATATCAGATTCAATGGCTACTATGATTAGATTTGTTGGATGGATGACCAGATGTTTCTGATTTCTGTGAGAATTTTTAGGATTTCTCTAAATTTTTTTAGAATGGCCACCTAGGATCGTAGGTGGCTTCACTTGAGGCTTTAAAAGAAGCCTCCAATTAGTAATAGTAAGATTGACTTGTTGTGTTGACCTTCGTCGGCCATGGATACCTGCTTATCGGAGCAAAGAATCTGTTGTTGCCTCCTGCCTAGCCACTGGTTTTGGTTTTGCGTTGCTATCATTACATTGAGATTTCTATCTGCTTCAATTTGCAAATTTGCTTGCAATCAGGAATTATATTGATATTTGCTTCCAATATCATGTCACTGCATTCCACCCTGTGCTTGCAATCAGGAAGGCGTTAAAAGGTAGCCGGTGATATAAGAATAAAAAAGGAAGATATATGATTCTATTTTACTTTTTTTGAACTTAGCTAGTTGGTTAGGTTCGTTGGGTGAACCTGTCCACCCGGTTTAAGTCTTCGACTCAAAAGGGTTGCTCGTATTTTTCTAGATTTTATGCTAGACATTAGCGGCGCTATTCTTTGACACGATACTCAAGAGCAAGTCTCCTATGATAACTTTTCTTAATCTTAAGATCTACCGGCTCAGTCTCTCAGAGGCACGTATAGTGTAATATGCATATTCATAAGGGTAATTATGCACAAGTAATATATGTTGCGTATGTGTCTATACCTTATTTCATAAAAAATAATTTTTATAACCAGAGGATAAAATCACATAAATTAGCTTGTAAAAGACAAGCACAGTAGGTACCTGGAGTCAATATCTTTCTATTTACATAAAAGCTATTAACGTGTATTAGATATAGTTAATTACATTAAAAAAAGTAGATTACATATTGCCAGTACCTAAAGTTCATATCTTTGCAATTGTATCCCACAACTGTATGAGATGCTAATTTACTTCTTTCTAAATTTATAATTGTCTACTTGTTAGTCGTATTTGATACTTACTCTTTAAGTAAGAATAGACCGTATTATGTATGAATTTTTTGGGTTTCTATAGACCGTTAGATCTTCATGAAATCCGACGGTGTATATTCTTCTTTTTTTCAATTAATGTGGGAATTTCTAGATGCTATCGGCAAATGTGAAGGACTTTTTAACACTCCCTTATTAATATACTAATATATCTAATTACTGCATATACAATTCTCATCATTCCATGGCAGCAGTTGACCGTGTTTACTCTGATCTTTACTGCCTTGATCTGCAGCTGTGGTAAAAAAGATTGTGGAGAGACGCCCGTGGCTGGCCAGAGAAGAAGACAACTATTGTATTACTCCAATGCACCGTACTGTGCTTTGGGACATGATTGACGCGCTAAGAGTGTTGTTGGAACATGATCGGTCTTTGGGGTATATAGTCACCTCGGATGACGGTAGCTCTCTCCTTAATAGTGCTGCATATCGAGGCCATGCTGGGGTTGCTCGAGAGCTTCTTAAACATTGCCCAGATGCTCCCTATACCAGAAGGAAATCAAAGTATGCCTGGACATGTCTGCACGAAGCTGTATGGCGTGAAAAGACTGAGTTCGTAGAATTTGTCCTGGGACAGCCACAACTGCGTAAACTCGTTAACATGCAAGATTCAGACGGAGACACTGCTCTACATCTGGCAGTCCGGAAGTGCAATCCGAATATGGTCGCTGCTTTACTAAATCACCAGGACATAGACGTTACAGTTCTTAGCAACTCAGCTGCCACAGCTACCTGGAAATTATCTGGTGCCACCACTGATGCCAAGACTTTAAACTGGGTACGTATTTTTCTCAGTAAGTTGTTAGCTTATACATTACACAAACAAGCGCTAAGATAAAATAATTCTGAAGGAAAGAATAGCAGGATTTTGAAACTAAATGAATATTTGAAATTCAGCAACGGTGACAATAAACTCTTTATTTCCTAGGGAACTTCGTATTAAGAAAATGATTATTACATACATACGTAGTCTAATGTGGTTATAAGTATGATTCTCTAAATTTGGAGGTCGTTCATGAGAATAATTCCAACTCTGAAGCAGTTCCATGTTAAGGGAATGCATTTGTGGTTCTATCGTTGGAAGGAATAGAGACAATTGTCGGGTGGATTGAAAGAAGTCAGCCATAATTCCATAACATTGTAGGCTTATTTTTCTAAAAATCCAGTGTAGCATTGTAACTGGATGGGAACACTACTGAAATAGACAGTTGCACCAGCGTCGCAGTGATGTAGATTTTCATTTCGTTCATATTTATTTGAATTTATGCAGAATGAAGTTTCAATGCTTATGTTGAAAGCTGATCCCCAAGAAGCACCTTCTATTTATAATCTCCTCAAGCATGCCAAGGATGAAGTGACAAACTTATCCAAGAAAGATATCAAGTCACTAACTCAAACATACACAGGCAACACATCCCTAATTGCAATCCTCATCGCAACAATTACTTTTGCTGCTGCTTTCACTTTGCCCGGAGGATACAGCACTGATGCTGGAAACGAGGGACTTCCCATCCTGGCAAAGAAGGTCGCATTCCAAGCATTCTTGATCTCTGACACCTTAGCAATGTGCTCTTCACTTGCCGTTGCTTTCATATGCATCATAGCAAAGTGGGAGGATTTTAAGTTCTTGCTTTACTATAGATCTTTTACAAAGAAGCTTATGTGGTTTGCATACATGGCGACCGCCACGGCGTTCGCAACTGGTTTATACACAGTTCTGGCTCCTCATCTCCAGTGGTTGGCTATTGCTGTTTGCATACTGACGAGTTTATTGCCCATTCTTACTAAGCTTCTAGGTGAATGGCCCATCTTGAAGCTGAGGTTTCGTTTGGGTCAGACTTTCAAATCTGAGCTCCTTGATATGGTCTAATCTCTCCTTTATTGTCAGACATTCAAATCTGAGTTCCTTGATATGGTCTAATGTCTCCCTTATTGGTGCCAGTTACTTTCTTATTATTCGAGGAAAGGAATAAGATAACTCTTTATGTTGCATGTTTTTGGGCTTATGATTTTAGTTTGGTAATTCAGAATTATGTATAATACCTGTGCTATGTACTTTGGAAATTCTAAATATGTTAAACTTCAGCAGTGGAATGATGTTTCGTTTTCAACTTGGACTTCCTGAATAGTATACTAGACGTGACACGTTCATGGAAATTCTGAGAAAGATAGCAGCAATGGCATATTGGAACTTGTGGAGGGCATATTGGAAATATATGTTCATTTATAATTTTCAAAGGTATTGTAACAGAACTTGTGGAGGGGATATTGGATTTGAAATCGTGAAACAAAAGTATTGTGGAAGAAATATTTTAGTCAAAAGGATGCATGTATCTATCTGCATGATAGGATAAGTGAGGATGAGCATTGGTCCAGTAGTGGCAAGGTTTTTTCTGAGTTGACCACGGTGGCTAACATATATGAAATATTGAAATAAGAGATCTTATATATTGCACATAAGAACAAAATCAATCACCATTTGTTTGGAACATTTGAAACTAGGACGGAATATGAAAATATAAAAACAACTACATGAAAAGCCGCAAAACTATAGTCAACTAACAAACTAGTCTTTGCCTAGCTTTGGATCACTATGTAAGAACCGCCCTATAGTGACACGCAGGTGATGAGTGGTTGTTGCGCGTCACCTGCATACGAAAAGTGACGCGCACAGATTAGGTGCGTCACCTTTCTATTCTCCAAGGGGCCCCGGCAAAAAGTGGTCCGTCACCTATGACCGAGCAAAAGTGACGCTGCTCACCTATATTACAAGTGACGGACTTTATTTAGCGCCCGTCACCCCTCAAGTAAATGTGACGGCATTTACTTAGCGCGTCACCGTGTCTTCTGATGCGCTTAACCTATGATCCTTGAAAGATGACGCATTACGTGTATAGTTCGTCACCTATGTGTATGCCCTATCTAACAAAAAAATGTATTATTGTGAGATACATAGTTCATCATATTCGCATTACGTGCATTACGTGAAAATTGTGAGGTAACAATGCTGAGATTATTGCGAGATACATAACAAGGCAGAAGTTTATTTTGCGATATATATATATATAAAGAGACCTACATACAAACTACGATATACATAGTCATGGCAGGTCCCTGATAACTTCTGCCACGCTGAAGATGTTGTAGACGTATCCGGCGACGTTCTCCACCGGTGGCGGCTTCACCTTCGGCTTTCCAAAGGCGGCCGAGGTATTCGTTCAACTCCTTGAACAAATCCCTCATGACGCTGATTGCCCGGACGTTGCCCACGCTGAAGGGGTGGTCCGGATCGAACTTCGGATCGTCAGGCGCCGGCGCCAGAGCAGGGGCCGGCGCAGGAACCGGGGCCGGAGCAGGGGCCTGCACAGGAGTCGGGGCCGGAGCAGGGGCCGGCGCAGGAGCCGGGGCCGGAGCCGAAGCAGGAGGAGGCGACCGGCGATGGTGACGGCGGCGAGGGGAGGAAGAAGGCAACGGCGATGATGACAACGAGTCCACTTGGACGTAGCGGCGGCGCCTGGAGCTTGAGCCGGAAGCCACCATCATCGTTGTACCTAATGCGAGCGAGAGCAAGGGTGTGAGGAGAGAGCGAGAGCAGGGGTGTGAGGAGAGCGGTCGGTCTCACAGTATATAATGGCCACGGCCAGAGATCGTGGGAATGCAAAACAATGCGCGGTTGCCGAGATGGCGCGCGCGTGTAGTCATGCCCAGAGAGGGTAGCGGCGGTTGCGATTTCCAGCAATTGAATGCGAAACGGCGCGCGGTTGCCGAGATGGTGCGCGCGTGCATAGAGAGAGGATACCGGCGGTTGCGATTCCCAGAAGCCGCGTTTTTTAATGTTCCGAGCATGCAGTTTCATGTGACATAGGTGACGGGCAACATATATCGTGCATCACCTTTCTCTCTCGTTTCAAAAGAAACAACGACACATAGATGACGGGCGTCATATGTTGCCCGTCACCTGTATTCATAACGTAGGTGACGGGTCTAATTGATATCATAGGTGACGGCCCACACATGTGTTGCCCGTCACCTATTTCCCTTTTCTCCCATTTGAAGCCACCCCTTTGACTTAGTTCCTTACCTTATCCATTTGAAAGCCTAGGTTAGTGCCCACCTCCTCGCCTCCTCATCACGCCAGCAGGCGTTCGCCCGCCGACGCCGAGCCGCCGCCCGCAGGCAAGGAGGAGAGCGGGTCACACCGTCGCGCCACCAGGTGCCCGCCCGTCGGCGCCGAGCCGCCGCCCGCGGGCAAGGAGGAGAGTGGGGCATGCCGTCATGCCTCCTCGTCGCACCACCAGGTGCCCGCCCGATGGTGCCGTGCCGCCGCCCGCAGGCAAGGAGGAGAGCGGGGCACGCCGTCGCACCTCCTCGTCACGCCACCAAGTGCCTGCCCGCAGTTCCTCTCCGCCGCTGTCAGTATTTGATATTGCTTCTAGATATATCTAGATACTTTTATTAGTGAAATGTGAATATTTTAAACCATCGCGAAGTTAAAAAAATTCTACTGATATTTGTTGGCAAATGATGATATGGGAGAGTGAAGCACTCATTGCCACCTTTGCCAAATAACATCCATGTCAACCTCCAACTCAGTGTTCACCAGGATAGATTGAGAGATTGATACCTGAGTACAAATTTTGTACTTGCACATAAAAACCTCAGCCTCAATAGGCATGAAGCACATGCCACACAGCGAGGCCGAGGTGTTTATGGCAAGTATACAGTAGCTTATGCCTTTCGAGGCTGAGGGCTTCTTGGATTGTTATAATCCAAACATATCTCTCCCGGTTCTTATGCCTTTTGAAATGCTAATATAATGTGATTTACTTCTATTAGTTGATGAAAATGAGTATATTGAGTTGAATGTTTTTATTTTTGCAACATGAGTATGTATATATGTTGATTTATTAGTGAAATGTGAATGTTTGAATGTGGATTTTCAAAATGAAGTGAAAAAGGTGTATACTTGATATTTAATTTGTATTAAGAACAAAATATTTTGATACTCTAATGATGTATTTATTTGGGCTCCCATTGAAACCATCGTGAAGTTAAAAAAATCTTTATTTCGGATATGTATATGTCGTTAACCTTGATCCTGCGATGTTGATACAGCCACTTGGGGCCAACATCGATATCCGCGATACGGTGCGGTATAGGGACGTTATTAAGGAGTACGGTTCTGGTCCCAATGAAGAAATCCTCAACTTTTTAGCCGGGGACTTCTTTATTAGGACCAAGGCCGTACTCTTTCATCACTTCCGTATACCGCACTGTGTCGTGGATATCTATGGTTGCCCCGAATGATAGTGTCATCACCGCAGGGTCAAGGTTGACGACATATGCATATCCTAAATAAGGATTTCTTTTCTTTTCGATGGTTTTTGCATAAAGGGCCTGAATAAATATTCTGAACCATTATTGCATCCCATATGACATGGGACGACGAGTGTTCGCTTCAAACTGAAGAGTATCAAAACAATTAGATTTTAGAAATATTTTTTTATTTGCATGTGTAGATGTGATTTACTTGTATTAGTTGATGAAAATGGGTATATTGAGTTGAATGTTTAATTTTGAATGGATATGAATGTGTGTACTTGGTATTAGACATCGAATGGAATATTAATGTTTAATCCGTAGAAATGACTTTGCAACATGATGGGTTGGAGCGCCGTGCGTCTGCTCGTGCATCGGTACGCAATAATTTGAAGTGCGCCGGTTATTCCCTAGAGTTCCGCCCTGAAGAGCGCCTTGGACTTGTTAGTGGTCGTATTCGTCGTTGGATTAAGAAAGCAGTCTATTGCCTCGCGCTTGGCAAATTTGAGCGTGAATTTGATGTCGAGTTGCATGGTACGGATGATGACCGCAAGTTGATGGCTCGACAAAATGCAAGGCGCGAAGCGTCGGAGATGCCAGAAATTTACCGTTTCGTGGCGAGAGTTCGCGCGGCGATTCACGAGGCATCGGTTAATAGGTCTCATGAGTAGTTTATATTTGCATGCAGTCCTTTTATGTAATCATGTTGTGTAATTATTTGCACGCATTTGGTGGGATAATTATTTTGTCATGCTTCCAGCAGATCATGTTGTTACTTGGGACGAATTCAAAAATACGTTCCGAGCTCACCATATTCCAGAAGGTCTCATGGAAAGAAAGTTGAATGAATTCCTGAATCTCACCCAAGGATGATCACAAATGACCCTGAAATTTTAATGGCATATCTGTCATAACATGAGCAACAAAAGCCTAATTGAACTCTAGGGCTAAAGATACAAAAATCCACATGAAATGACATGTCCTTTAAATACTAGTTTTCGGAGTTTCCAAATAAATTTTAAATCATTGCTCCATTCAACTTGGTCATGAAAGAGAAAATGGGTAGCTTGCAAAGCTGAACAAAATGGTATTCAAACATTTTTATTTTGACCTTTGGAAGAATGAGTTTTGCCTCTATTTTCGCCCAGGCCCCTGTACTTTCTGCTTTTCACAACTAAGTCCCTCCTCCACTCCTCCCTCCTTCGGCATTGTCCCATCGCCGGCAGGCCTGCTAGCCTGCGCGCCACGCCGCCAGCCCGGCCAAGTAGACCCGCCCAGCCCTGAGGATCCTTCTCTGGCCGCACAAAATCCCCCTCTCCTCTCCCTGAACTGGCCATGCGGTGGCCGACGCCTGCCCGCGTGCCACGGCGATGCTGGTGGCCGGCCAAACCACCTCGCGCCCCCGGTTTTGCCTCTGGCCGTGCCCGCCCCAGCAGCAAGCGCCCCAGCTCGCCCTCCCCCTTGCCCGGCCTATAAAAGGACCAACAGAGGCCCTCCTAAACCTCGCACCACCCGCGCCTCCACCATTGCGCCGCCGCTCGCCGGCCACCAGTGGAGCAGCGCCTCCTCTCGCGCATTGCCCCAACCGAGGGCACAAATCGGACCCACTCCCCTCCGTGAACCTCCCACACCTAGCCATTGCCCCTATCCCTCACCGGAGCGCCGCCACCGACGGTGAACCTCGCCGCCATCCCCTGCCCACCGCGGTGAGCCCTCCTCCGGCCACCCCGAACCCCACCAAAGCCACCCCAAGGTTCGCCATGATTCCCTCTCTCTCATCCCCCACCGCAACCTCGCCACCGGCGACCCTGGTCACCGGAATTTCGGTCGGCTGGCGTCGTTCCTCACCCCGAAGACCCAGTTGCTTTAAATTAAAAAGTTCTAGGGGCTAGAACGTGAAAACCAGGGACCTGAATGTAAACCTCAAAACTCATACCTAGATTTAAATCAGTGAACTTCTAAAATGTGTTAAAAATCGAATAAAAATTAGAAAAATGTAAACTAAATTGTTTTGGACTCCTTGGACTGAGAACTATAAGGTTGGCAGAATGAGCAAGACTGTTTCTTGATGTTTTTAGTTCTAGTTTTAAATGTAAATAAAATAGCACTTAATTGTTCTAGGAGTTCTACACATGAACTGCATGATATTTTTGTATGGTAGTATCTATGTTAGAATTAGACTCTTGAGTAAAATTTTCATGCTCAGAAACCATGTATATCTATATGTTCTAATCATAGCTTGTGGTAGGCTAGATCTAAAGGCTACTTTTTATTCTTGATGTTGCACTACATATTTTGAGCTGAAACATTTATGGAACCCTAATGACACTAGTTAGAAGCTACTTGAAAAGTTTCAGCTAGTTTACTTTAATGGAGCTAGCTAAATATTTTAGTCCATATTTAGCAAACTAAAATCATAACCCGTAGATCCTGTCCTAGGAAACTCATGACCTTTTTTCTACTATACCTACTAGGCTATTTGTTGATGCTACAGAAGTTTGGGAGTCAGATACTGAGTAGAACTCTCTGAAAAATTCTTTCATGTTGGGTATAGATCTAGTTAGACTAAAATTTCTGAGTATGATTCTTGCATAGGAAAAATCTAGAAATTTTACAATAGACTCACCACACTATTAGAAGCACTTAGTAAAAGTTTGAGAACCATCACTATCATAGTTTGCTCTGTATCAATAGATCTTTTTTCTAGCAGTAGCTTTTTAATGTATTTTTTCATGACTAATCTGCATGCTAAAAGTATGTAAAACTTTTACAGTAAGTTTGTTTCTGTGTAAAGAACTCTGCATAAAAGTTTCCACATCAGAAACTATCTGCAACAATAGTTATGAGTAATCCATGGTTAATTCCTGTAAAATAGAGCTCTTCATATGATAAAACCCCAGTTACTTAATGAAGTTAATTACTTGAAGTTATACTCTAGTAACATTTGCCCAAGAAAACTTAACTAAGAAGTTTCACAGCAAAAGTTATGTTGTGTTGGACTGCAACTTCATCGTGAAGGAAACAATGTGATACACCACTTCAATAACTTGAACACATTGCATATCATATAGAATCGACGGATCTAGCCGACGGAACCAACGTGCCCACACCGGAGAACGAGCATAGGAGTTTTCCGGTAACTTGCAGGAATCATAGGAGTTGAATGTTTTATATAACACTGCAACTATAAGGTCGACGGGTGGGGCTGGGTTCGATATTCATGTTGGTGGTTAATGCCCCATCCGTACAGTAAAAGATGCTAAGGCCGCGGTGTGTGTGGTGGTTAAGCGTTTGAACGTACTAGCCACATGCCGAAAATATGGTACGAGGTAAACTAAGTACCTGATTGGCCCGGGGAGTGGACTTTACTTTCACCCTACTTTAATGAAGTTCAGATGTGTGTACACATGCGGGTGCAGAGCGAGGCTCTGTAGTCGACGAGGGTGACCCTGATCCACAACCCGAAAAGAAAGGGGAACAGTTGCTTGGGTGACCCTTCGGTGCTCCTTACATGTGTGTTACGTTTGCCTTGCAAGCTTAATAAACTTGATTCGAATCGTCCGTTTCTCACGGTATATGAGACTGCTTAATACCTTTGCCACATAGAGCAACAAGTGGAATGATGATGATGATTAATCTTGATAGATGAATAATGTTCTACCATGCTTGAGTAGAAATAGATGCTCACTTAGAATGGCTAAGTTGAACTAGAATCCTGAAAACTAAAATCTGAAATTAGTATACTCAGCCTTGCTTGTGGTGTTGTTTTCAGGTATACCTTTTGAAGAAATGATAGCCGGTTTGACTTGACCTTGTACCTTGCCGCCTGGTTGGTCCGTGCAATGGGATACGTCCCCGGCCAACAATGACTCTGCCGAGTGATGCCACGTACGGGCTTCATCGTGGTATCCGAATCGACGATAGATGATCATGTTTTCTTTCCGCTGCTCTCGAACTCTGAATAAAGTCTTATGTTGAACTCAGAACTACTTGTTTTATGAACTCATTTTATGAACTCGGTTTGTAATAAATAAATATCGAACTTGTTGATGTAAAAGTTGTGGAATGTCGTAACCTCTGGATTTGCCTTCGAGCGAGTTATGTGTATGCTTCATTTCGATCGAAATATTCAGTGGTCGCATCGGAAATTACCTGACAGACTGTCAGATTACTCCGTTTGAAGTGCATGTTAGCCGTTTTGTCTTTATGGGCGATGGTTAGTGCACTTGAGCCGGATTAATTTAGACGGTTCTGTCACAGCTGGTATCAGAGCGAAAAGTGTACACCAGAGAGTGCGACAAACCTTAAAAAATAAGTTTTCAAAAAAAAACTTGACTTCAAATTTCACTTTGAAAAATTTGCGTTGGATTCATTAAGGATATCACTAGTTCATAAATCCGTAGGAGAATTATGGGAACATACTAGGTGGCTATATAAACTATGGTGTATATATGTATATATATATCCAAATGGATCTGCAATGCAGGTATGCTAACTCCTAATACGTAGCCTAAGAACGACGAGAGTTCGACTAGTTATTATAGGGAGTGACGTACTAAAGCCACCGAATTAACTCCGTAATGCCAAATTAATGGCAATGGTGAAATAGTGAGGACGGAAAGCTCGCGCATGTTGCATGCCATTGAAATTGAATAAAAATTTAAATAAAAGGTAAATGTTCACCCAAAATGGTTAATCATCACTATGGTTTATCTAGATGTCTGCTGTTTTTCTATCCAGACTAGGGAAATCGACTTTTTGTCCATAACAAATGACCTTATCTATAGGGACCCTGTGGAGGAAGATGTTCTAACTTTGGCGTAGTTTTCACTATTAAAAATTGAAAATTTTTGGACGAGTGTACCATAGATCACACTAGGATTGAGCAGTTCTGTTACCTCAAATTTTTCGACCCCTTTAGACACATCTTTTTCACTGGAGCTCAACACGAAAATTGTTGCAAATTGTATGGAGATGCTACTGGTAAATTTGGTAATAATTGGTTAAGTAGATCCTTCCAGATAGAGAAAATAGTGGCACTCTGTTTTCTGGACTTTCAGAATAGACAGTTAAGTAAGGATGTAAATTTATGAACATCTTAGGTATGAATTAGCTTTTGGGTTGACTAGCAAAGTTGTACACCATTATCCTAGGCATGTCCTGGTAAAATTTGAGAATTTTTGGACCAAGGATTCAGGAGTTATGATTAAATTACCCTACTGTTCAGAATCTGTCTTTAGCTTGTGTCCAGTTTTCTTGTGTCCAGTTTTCGCTATCTCACTCTTTCATCTTTTGATTCAGATGGCTGACCCAGTTCTCATGATGGTGGATGAGGAAGGGCGTGTGCACTCCAATTTCCTTCATTGGGAGGGCTTTCCCTCCATTTTGTGAAGTGTGCTTAGCGTCGCGGGTTACCCGGTTCCGCCTCACTATGTGGGGCGGGATTTTGTGGAGATGGGCATTCATCAGTGCCGTGTGAACATGACCATTCCGCAGCAACCCCTCAACCCCGGGTGGCAAGCCATTGAGATAGAGGTTGTCGGACACCGCCACATTGACTCATGGGAGGCAGTAGCGATGAAGGCGCTTACCACCTTTTGTGAGCAGCACCCTTTGGAGGTGATCTTGACTCCCGTTGGATTATTTCCGGCGGTCAATGAGAGCGATCCGTTGTGGCTGGATAGGGTGGCTCACCTTGGCCTACTGGAAGGCCTCAACCCCATTGACACCATCTTTGTGTCAACTCATTGCATGAATGCGCTTTACCATCTTCAGGCTCTCCAAAGCCAAGGTATGGCACAGGTGGTCGACACCACTCAGTCACTGCAGTGGGCGTTAACTTGAGAGATGAGCAGATCCAGGACCTAGGTGAGGAGATCGATGACAGGGATGCCACTATTGCTCAGCTTGAGGCTCATTTGCAGCAGCGTGACATGATGATAGCAGGTCGTGATGTTGTGATTGGGGATTTGGAGGAGCAGATCCATGACATCCAAGTTGAGTTAGATAACGCCCAGGACCATATCGATATGCACCATGCACAACAGGTTCCTCCCGAGGCGGTGGAGTTGGATGGTGAAGATCCTGAGATGGCGGACCCACTCTCCCGCACGCAGCGAGTCGTCGGTCAACAACCTCGACGATTTCTAGGAGCTGACTTTAGGAAGCTTTTGCACATACTCCTCATAGCGTAGCCTAACTTTTGGCAGGTGATGTAATAGGCTAGCTTAGAGTTGAGTAACCCCTGCTAAAATAATGTAACCTGGTAGCCTAAGCTCTCTAATCATGTAGGCTTGGATGAAGAACTCGATGGATGGATGTAAATACTGGCAGTCAGTTGAAAACCGATGATGCAGTAGTTTGTATAAATTTTTATCTATGTTTATATGCATATCTGGGATGTGTGATGAATATCAAAGTTGTCACAAATTTCCTGATCTTGGTTCTCATAAAATTTCAGCTTCATTGCACTTTTGTGTTAAGAGCTATAGGCATTATACTATAGCTCGGCCTGCTGAAAAACAGCCAGAACAGAGAAGCCGTCATCTAATTTTTCGACCATTGTATCCATGGAATTAGCCTTGGAGTTGAATACCAAAGTAGTAGCACTTGAAATTATCCAGTTGCTGGTAAAATTGGAAAGGTTTTTGATAAACAGAACGTGAGATATGAATTTTCTTGAAAACAGCAACGTTCTGTCCTATATTGGCAAAGATCAATTGAGCTCTATATTTTTCCGTACTTGTTCCTTGAACTTTGGAAGTAATATGGATCGTTGATCTAATGAAAAGTCTCCCTCATTTTCATATGGTTGGAGCAACAAGAGGGAATCCGGAAGGGTTTTGGGCTAGTGGCAGTAGATCGCAACAGACACCACCACCGCCACCCCCGCCCAATCTAGCAGACGTTATGGCTGCTCAAACGGAATTGCTTTGGCAAATTGTTGAAGGACAGCAGCATCAGCAACAGCAGCGGGGTGGGCACAATGTCCACCAGCCTCAAGCTGTTGGGTATTCGGAATTCTTTGGGACACAGCCCCCTCTGTTTCACAAGACGAAGGAGCCATTGGATGCGGATGCCTGGATCCGTACTATTGAGTCCAAGTTTTCCCTGCTGACATTGTCATGTTCCAAAGCCAACAAGGCTCATTTCGCTGCGCAGCAACTTCGTGTCACAGCACGCACTTGGTGGGATAAATATTTTGCCATGCTTCCAGCAGATCATGTTGTTACTTGGGACGGATTCAAAAATGCGTTCCGAGCCCACCATATTCCAGAAGGTCTCATGGAAAGGAAGTTGAACGAATTCCTGAATCTCACCCAAGGCACTCACACGGTACTCCAATATGCTCAGGCTTTCAACAATCCGGTTCAGTACGCGGGATATCATGCAGATACGGATGCCTAAAAGCGTGATCGTTTCCGCAGAGGCCTCAACACCAAGCTCAAGGAATGGTTGAATCTTGTGAAAGCTGATACTTATAATGAGCTGGTTAATATGGCCATCACTCAGGAGGATTGAATTATGGCTCATCGGGCGGAAAAGAAAAGGAAGGCTCCAACTGGACCCTCGAATGCTCAGCCACCAAGGTATCGTTTGGTGCAGAACACAACACATTAAGCTCCTCAGAATGCCCTTCAGCCGGGGCATTGGGTCATCAGGCCTCCTCAGCACTAGGGCGTCGCAAGACCCCCGGCTCCACAGCAAATAGGCCCAAGGCCCAATAATCAGCCACCGCTTCGCGCGAACAATACAAATCCGTGCTTCAATTATGGGAGTTCCGCTCATTTTGCTCGAGATTGCCCTCAGCCCAAACAGCAAGCTCAGGGTCAAGGCTCAAATTCCAATAGCAGGAACCCGGGCAAGAAACGGACCATTCATGTCAAGCGAGGGCGGATCAACTTCACCACTCTTGCAGAACTTCCAAATGGTGCGCGAGTAATGACAGGTACATTTTCTATCCACCCCAAGCCCGCAGTTATATTATTTGACTCTGGTGCATCACATAGTTTCATTAGTGCAAAGTTCGGTGCAAGGGTAGGTTTGGCTTTCTGTCACACCAAAGGGTCATATATGATAGCTACATCGGGTGGTAAAGTTGCATCAAATCAAATCATAAGAAATGTACCAATTAAATTGGGTAGCAAAACTATCAAAACCGACCTGATCCTCCTAGCACTTGAAGGGATTGGTATTATCTTAGGAATGGATTTGATGACTCGGCATGGAGTAACCATAGATATTTCTTCTAGAGCCGTTGAAATCAATTCCCCAACCCAGGGAACTACCACTCTATACTTACCCTCCCGAGAATGCATTAATTCATGTGCTCTTATCAAGGCCCGTTCTGAATTAGAGGAAATTCCGGTGGTAGACGAGTATGCCAATGTTTTTCCAGATGACTTGCGGGCGTACCACCAGATCGGGATGTTGAATTCGTTATTGAACTGCAACTAGGCACTGCACCCATCTCTAAACGCCCTTATCGAATGCCACCCAAAGAATTAGCAGAACTAAAGGTACAGCTGCAAGAATTGCTGGACAAAGGCTTATTCGTCCTAGAGTTTAACCTTGGGGTTGCCCAGCCCTCTTTGTGAAGAAAAAGGATGATAGTTTGAGGTTGTGTGTAGACTACCGACCTCTTAATGTGGTGACAATCAAAAATAAATATACACTTCCCCACATTGATGTTCTTTTTGATTAGTTGACTGGAGCAAAAATCTTTTCCAAGATTGATCTTTGATATGGTTATCATCAAATCAAGATTCGACCGAGTGACATTCCAAAGACCGCTTTCTCCACCCGATATGGACTATATGACTATCTAGTCATGTCTTTTGGTCTTACAAATGCCCCATCTTATTTCATGTATCTCATGAATTCGGTTTTTATGCCAGAGCTTGACAAGTTTGTCGTGGTCTTCATTGATGACATTCTTATTTATTCCAAAAATGAGGAGGAACATGCCAATCATTTGCGTATTGTTCTCCAACGCCTCAGAGACCATCAGCTATATGCTAAATTCTCCAAATGCGAATTCCGGTTGGATAGTGTAAAATTTTTGGGTCATACTATCTCTAGCAATGGTATATCAGTTGATCCCAGCAAAGTTCAAGAAGTGATGGACTGAAAACCTCCCACCTCTGTTCATTAGATTCGCAGTTTTCTGGGTTTAGCTGGTTATTATCGCAGTTTTATTCCAGATTTCTCTAGAATAGCTAAGCCTATGACAGAACTATTGAAAAAGGGAGTGAAGTTTGTGTGGAGCGATAAATGTGAAGAAGCTTTCCACACTCTAAGGAAACATTTGATAACAACCCCTATTTTAGCTCAACCTGATAATACCAAACCATTCGATGTGTATTGTGACGCATCTAGCACTGGTCTGGGTTGCGTACTTATGCAAGACAATCAGGTCCTTGCCTATGCTTCACGAGCACTTCGGCCCCATGAAAAGAATTACCCAACACATGATCTTGAGTTAGCCGCGGTCATTCATGCTCTCAAGATTTTGAGGCATTATCTCATGGGCACCCATTGCAATATCTATACCGACCATAAGAGTCTCAAATATATTTTCACTCAAGCTGACTTCAATATGAGGCAAAGACGATGGTTGGAATTGATTAAGGATTATGATCAGGAGGTACATTACCATCCAGGCAAGGCTAATATAGTGGAGGATGCACTCAGCCGCAAAGCTCACTGCAATTGCCTGTCCGTAGAGTCCTATGAAACGCTATGCCATGAAATGAGGAAATTAAATCTGGAAATAATTCCTCATGGTAGTTTGAATCACATCACTACTACAAAAAAACATTAACCATGAACTTTAAAAAGGCCCTCGGAGGCGGGCACGATATTGAACCGCCTCGGTTAATACCTGCAATTAATCGAGGCGGTCTTTTTTCATTAACCAAAATGGTTACAATAAACGCCTTGCGAAACCGATTAACCGAGGCGGGCATTGTAACTGAACCGCCTGGGTAAATCAAGCCCATCCCGCCAGCCCAAAAAGCCCAGTTGCGAGCAGACATATATAAACATGACTTAGGGTTTCTCACACAATTCCTCTCCTCCCTCTCCCACTCCCATGTCACCAGCGCCGCCCCTCCTTCCTCTCTCTCTCCCTCCTCTGCCCCTTCCCTTGTCGAGCGTCGCCCCTCCTTCCTCTCCCTCCCTCCTCTGCTCCTTCCCTTCCCGAGCAACCCCCTCCTTCCTCGGTGGCCCCCCTCTCCACCGGAGGCCAGGAGCAGCGGCGCGCTGGGCCCATGCGGCTAGATCTGGGCGGCGGCCCAGCGGCCCCGACGGCAGCCGGCACCGGCAGCGGGAGGCGCTGACGGGGCCCCGTCCTCTTCCATCGGCGCTCCTCCCTCCCCCGACGACCCTCCCAACCACGGTGGGGCCGCGGCGCAAGGGGCCGCAGCGGCGGCCTGCAGTGCGGCGGTGCGAGGAGGCACGGCCGACGGCGTGCGGATCTGCGGCCTCCAGCGCAGGGTGGGGGTGGAACGGCCGGCGGCGACGCTACTCCCCTCAAAGCTGGCGTGGTGGCTTCTGGTGGCCACGACGGCGACGGCCGATGCGCTCGGCGGGCTTTTCTTTTTTTAATTTTTTTATTCTATTTACCGAGGCATGCAAGGAAACCACCTCAGTTAATACCACGATTAATTGTGGCCTTGGCTCCGAGGCAGTTGCAAAAATTGCCTCGGTTATTGCTTTTTGACCGCCTCGGTTAAGATTTCTATAGTAGTGCATCTCAATTGAACCAACCTTACACGATCAAATCATCATGGCACAATTACACGATGAGGGTATTAAGATCATCAAGCAAAAACTATCCCAAGGGGAGAAAAAATATAAATATTTTCGTCAGGATCACAAGGGAATTCTGTGCTTTGAAAGTCGCCTTGTTGTTCCAAAGAACCCTGAACTCCGGAAACAAATTCTTGACGAAGCACGTCTTTCCAGATTCTCTATCCATCCAGGAAGTAACAAAATGTATCAAGGCCTCAAGCAAAATTTCTGGTGGACTAGGATGAAAAGAGAAATTGCCCAATATGTGGCAGAGTGTGACACTTGTTAGCGAATAAAAGGCAGTCATCTGAAAGTGGCTGGTACGCTTCAACCTCTGCCAATACCATCCTGAAAAGGGGAAGAGATTAGTATGGATTTCATTGTGGGTTTACCAACTACTTCCCAAAAGCACGATTCTATATGGGTTATCATTGATAGACTCACGAAGACAGCTCATTTTATTCGCGTACACACCACTCATACCACCAACAGATATGCTGAAATCTATCTTAACTGTATTATCTGTCTACACGGTGTACCCAAGGCCATTATTTTTATCACGGTACCCAATTCGTAGCACGTTTCTGGGAACAATTGCAAAAAATCTCTTGGTACCAAACTAATCCAAAGCTCAGCTTATCATCCCCAAACCGATGGCCAAACTGAAAGAGTAAATCAAATTCTTGAAGACATGCTTAGAGCTTGTGTCATTTATTATGACAAGAATTGGGACAAATGCTTATATTTGGTAGAGTTCTCATACAACAATAGCTATCAAGCAAGTCTGAAAATGGCACCATTCGAGGCCTTGTATGGTCGCAGGTGTCGAACTCCTTTAAGTTGGGCGCAAACGGGAGAGCGCAAAATCTATGGACCAGACTTAGTAGTCCAGGCGGAAGACAAAGTGAGAGTCATCCAGACTAATCTTAAAGCTGCACAATCTCGACAGAAAAGTTACTTTGATAAAAGAAGAAAACTTTTGAAATTCAACGTTGGTGACCATGTCTATCTTCAGGTTTCGCCAACCAAAGGAGTACAACGATTTCGAATGAAGGGAAAGTTAGCCCCTCGTTATGTTGGTCCCTATGAGATTATTGAAGAATGTGGATCCGTGGCCTACAGATTGCGACTTCCTTCGCAACTTGCAGCCATTCATAACATCTTCCATATATCTCAACTCAAAAAGTGTGTTAGAATTCTGACCGAGATTATCGAACAACAAGAAATCTTGGTAGAGCCAGATCTCTCGTATGCTGAACAACATATTAAAATTCTTGATCGAAAGGAAAGAGGTACCCGAAGAGAAGTGGTTAGAATGTATAAAATTTAATGTAACCATCACACTGAAGAGGAAGCCACTTGGAAAACAGAAAGTTATCTCGATCAAAATTTTACTAGATTCCTTGACTCTACCAAAGGTACAAGCACTTTCCACACTTAGCTTGGTTACCCGAATCTCGGGTCGAGATTCTTTTTAAAGGGGGTAGGCTGTGACACCCTGGGTGTCTAAAAAGATGAAACACGACCTACAACATGAAATCAACATTAGAAAAGCAAAGAAAGTATAAAACAAATTATAAAAACTCACCTTTCAGGCATATATCTATATATATGTGTATATATGCATATACATGTGAACCTTTGCAACCACACCTTGTAACTTTTAAGGATGATCACAAATGACCATGAAATTTTAATGGCACATTTGTCCTCTATCATAACATGAGCAACAAAAGCCTAGTTGAACTCTAGGGCTAAAGATAGAAAAATCCACATGAAATTCCAAATAACTTTTATATCATTGCTCAATTCAACTTGGTCATGAAAGAGAAAATGGGTAGTTTGAAGAGCTGAACAAAAATGGTATTCAAAAATTTTTATTTTGACCTTGGGAAGAATGAGTTTTGCCTCTATTTTCACCCAGGCCATTGCAGTTTCTAATTTTCACAACTAAGTCCCTCCTCCACTCCTCCCTTCTGCGGCACTGTCCCATCGCCGGCAGGCCAGCTGGCCGGCGCGCCATGCTGCCAGCCCGACCAAGTGGACCCGCCCAGCCACGAGGATCCTTCTCTGGCCCCACAAAAGCCCCCTCTCCTCTCCCTGAACTGGCCACGCGGTGGTCAACGCCTGCCCGCGCGCCACGGCGACGCCGGTGGCCGGCCAAACCACCTCGCGCCCCCGGTTTTGCCTCTGGCCATGCCCACCCCAGCAGCAAGCGCCCCATCTCGCCCTCCCCCTCGTCCGGCCTATAAAAGGACCAACAGAGGGCCCCCTGAACCTTGCACCACCCGCGCCTTCTCCATTGCGCTGCCGCTCGCAGGCCGCCAGTGGAGCAGGGCCTCCCCTCGCGCATTGCCCCCTCCCCTCTGTGAGCCTACCACACCCAGCCATTGCCCCTATCCCTCACCGGAGCGCCGCCGCTGTCGGTGAACCTCGCCGTCGTCCCCTGCCCGCCGCGGCGAGCCTTCCTCCGGCCACCCCAAACCCCACCAAAGCCACCCCAAGGTTCGCCATGACTCCCTCTCTCTCATCCCCCACCACAACCTCGCCGCCGGCGACCCTGGTCGCCGCAATTTGGGCCGGTCAACATCGTTACCCACCCCAAGGACCCAATTGCTTTAAATTAAAAAGTTCTAGGGGCTAGAACGTGAAAACCAGGGACCTGAATGTAAACCTGAAAACTCATACCTAGATTCAAATTAGTGAATTTCTAAAATGTGTTAAAAATCGAATAAAAATCAGAAAAATGTAAATTAAATTGTTTTGGACTCCTTGGACTGAGGACTACAAGTTTGGCAACATGAGCAAGACTGTTTCTTGATATTTTAGTTCTAGTTTTAAATGTAAATAAAATAGCAGTTAATTGTTCTAGGAGTTCTACACATGACTGCATGAGATTTTTGTATGGTAGTATCTATGTTAGGAGTAGACTCTTAAGTAAAATTTTTATGCTCAGAAACCGTGTATGTGAAACTTTTATAGTAAGTTTGTTTCTGTGTAAAGAATTCTGCATAAAAGTTTCCACATCAGAAACTATCTGCAACAACAGTTATGAGTAATCCATGGTTAATTCCTTAAAATAGAGCTCTTCATATGATAAAATCCTAGTTACTTAATGAAGTTAGTTACTTGAAGTTATACTCTAGTAACGTTTGCCCAAGGAAACTGAACTAAGAAGTTTCACAGCAAAAGTTATGTTGTGTTGGACTGCAACTTCATCGTGAAGGAAATAATGTGATCCATCACTTCAATAATTTGAACACTTAGCATATCATATAGAATCGACGGATCTCGCCGACGGAACCAACGTGCCCACACCGGAGAACGAGCAACGCGAAGCCCAGGCAAACTTGACAGAAATCGCTGAAGACCCGAACCCGAATTCGGAAGACCCACTGACTAACACTGCCCAAGAAGGCAAGCCCCGGTGCATGATCCCAGTACCCGGTGCATGATCCCAGTATTTTCGACTTATGCAATCTATGTTCCTATTTACTTATGCATTTAAGTTCATAGGAGTTGAATGGAACCATAGATGCATGATCCTAGGTACCTATGTAATGACTGCTAGAACTTGAGTTTGAGTAGATGCTCTGCTAATAGGTTCGGTAGAAGTTGAGTGATTTCCGATCACTTGCGAGAATCATAGGAGTTGAATATTTTACTGCACACTGCAACTATAAGGTCGACGGTCGGGGCTGGGTGCGATATTCATGTTGGTGGTTGATGCTCCGTCTCTATAGTAAAAGATGCTAAGGCCGCCGTGTGTGGTAGTGGTGGTTAAGCGTTTGAACGTACTAGCCACATGCCGAAAATATGGTACAAGGTAAGCTAAGTACCTGATTGGCCCGGGGAGTGGACTTTACTTTCACCCTACTTGAACGAAGTTCAGATGCGTATACACATGCGGGTGTAGAGCGAGGCTCTGTAGTCGAGGAGGGTAACCCTGATCACAAGCCGGAAAGAAATGGGAACAGTTGCTTGGGGTGACCCTTCGGTGCTTCTTGCCTGTGTGTTAGGTTTGCCTTGCAAGGTTAATAAACTCGATTCGAATCGTCCATTTCTCGCGGTATATGAGACTGCTTAATACATAGAGTAACAACTGGAATGATGATGATGATTAATCCTGATATATGAATAATGTTCTACCATACTTGAGTAGAAATAGATGCTCACTTAGAATGGTTATGTTGAACTAGAATCCTGAAAGCTAAAATCTGAAATTAAGGACTTTCTCTTTGTTGCTTTTCAGCAAAATGAAACCTAGAGCTTTAGAGTCATGCATGTTTAGGAGTCGGCTAATTATATACCAATAGTCGGGTAAGCCTTGCTGAGTATTAGTATACTCAGCCTTGTTGTGGCATTGTTTTCAGGTATACCTTTTGAAAAAATTATAGCCGGTTTGACTTGGGCTTGTACCCTTCCGCCTGGTTCATTCGTTGAATGGGATACGTCCCCGGCCAACAATGACTCTGCCGAGTGATGCCACGTACGGGTTTCATCGTGGTATCCGAATCGACGATAGGTGATCGTGTTTTCTTTCCGCTGCTTTCGAACTCTGAATAAAGTCTTATGTTGAACTCAAAACTACTTGTTTTATGAACTCGGTTTGTAATAAATAAATGTCGGACTTGTTGATGTAAAAGTTGTGGAATGTCGTAACCTATGGACTTGCCTTCGTGTGAGTTATGTGTATGCTTTGTTTCGATCGAAATATTCAGTGATCGCATCGGGAATTACCCGACAGACTGTTGGATTACTCCGTTTGAAGTGCATGTTAGCCGTTTCGTCTTTATGAGCGATGGTTAGTGCACTTGAGTCGGATTAATTTAGGCGGTTCTACCACAGAGATGTCGTGTGAATGCCTGCCACCCTAGACCTTTTCGTTCAAAGCTACATTAATCTCCAATGCTGAAGGTAGACAACAAGTCTGCCATTGCTTTGATCAAGAATCCAGTGCTACATGGTCAAAACAAGCACATTGAAGTGAAGTATCATCTAGTCAGGGAGTCCGCAGACAATGACCTGATCAATGTTGGATTTCGTCAAGAGTGAAGAAGAACTCGGTGATATTCTGACAAAGCCTCTTGGTAGAGTCAAATTTCATGAGCTTCATACCAGATCAGCATGATCGATGTAAATAGCAAGCACAACAAGGCTTGCTAGATTAGTTTTTGCTATAGATGGTTAGTGGCTATTTTAGGCACATTGCATGATCATTGTGTGATTGTGCATGTGTCGGCTTGTTTGGAAGGCCATGTTTTTCTTTCCTTGTAGTTCTTTTATTTAAGCAAATCCATAGAGTCTGAAAACGTTGCCAAGTTAGACAGCACCAAAACGAGGTCATGTTCTCTGTGTTCACGTGAGTTTGTGTGTTGGCCAAGGGGGAGCTTGCCGGCGACGTGGTCATCATCGTTCCTCAGGCGAGTTCCTAACAATGCCAATCCACTACCGTGCATATGAATCAACATTTGTACCAGCAGGCAAGGCAGGGGCCTCGCCACTATCTGTACCAATAGATCTGAGAGAGAGAGAGGGGAAGAGAGAGAGGCTGGCATCACCTAGATATGGTGACGAACAGGTCCGGCGGCATGGATGGATGGGTCCGGCGGCTGCCCGGAGAAGGGGTGCCATTGTGCTGGGGGACGAGGTGATGCCGCCGATGCTCCAGCTCCGAGTCCGTCGTGCGGAGGAGCGAGCTCAATGACAGGCCTGCGGATGACGCTGACGGAGCGGGAGCGGTGCGGTTGGGCAGCGCAAGGCCGGTGGCGAAGGCGGCTGCACCGCCACCGTGAGCCGGGAAGTCGGGATGAGATATTGTCTACTGCGATTCGGGTTACAACACTCTTAGCACGTCAATCTTGTTCCAAAGGGCGGCCAGATGCATTGGAGTAGTGTGAGTATACTCATCTTCTTCTCTGGCCAGCAATGGACGTGTCTCCACAATCTTTTTAGCGATAGATGCGGATCAAGGCAGTAAAGAGTAAAGACGACGGTCAACTGCCATGGAATGATGAAAATTATGTACTGTAATTAGCAATGTTACACGGATACGTCACTGAGGTAGCGTATTGCGTATCCGATACGTTTTGGATACGGATACGTGTCCGATACACTCTGAATACGTATCCTAGAAATATCCGATTTTTTATTATTTTCGCGAATATTGGATACGTGGGAGTATCCGATTTTTTATTATTTTCGCGAATATTAGATACGTGGGCTGATACGTATCGGCCATGTGGATACGGCCCAGCCCAGTAACGCAGCCTTATCTGCCCCGACGCTAGCCTCCCGCAGGCCGCAAGCCCCCGACGACCCCGACGCCCTAAGCCTCCTCGCGCTGCACCTCCGCCTGGTGACGCCGCAACCCCGTTCGCCGGCCGCCGTCCACCGGCGACGAGCCTCCGCATGCCGGCGACGAGCCTCCGCTCGCCAGCGACGAGCCTCCGTCCCTGCTCGCCGGTCTCCAACGACGAGTTTCCACCCCTGCGAAGCAGATCCAGGCTCCAGCGAACTCCCGTGAGTTAATCCCCTTCCCCTTTCTCGATCTCCTCTTATTCTTCAGTTCGTGGCCGCTTGTTGCTTGATTTCTTTGCTCCCCACTTCATCTTCCTGTCCCCATTCTCGATCTATTCTATTTCTGCAGTGCAGACGCGCAGTTAGTGACTTCTTGTTGCTTGATTTGATTGCTTGTATGCAGTAGATGGCGTCTCCAAATATGAGTAGTGCTAGTGCAAGTGCTAGTGCTAGCGTAGAATCTGCAGCCACACACACAACAGATATCAAGGCACCACTTTGGGATCATGTCACCATTCTGGAGAAGCCTAAAACCGGTGGAGGAAATGCTTTATTGCGTTAAGTACTGTTGTGTTTGAGAATTTGAGACCTGCTGCTATGTTGTAATACAGCTTAAGTAGTTAAGTAGATTGGTAATTTTATGGTTTTGCGAATTTGAGACCTGCTGCTATGTTATTTATTTATTTAAAAAATTAGTAAAACGTATCCGCGTATCGTGTTTTTAGGAAATTGCGGTATCCTCGTATCCGTATACTTCCGATACCGCGTATCTGTATCCGTGCTGCATAGGTAATTAGTTAATGATGGGTTGGTAAAATACACATCGCTGCCTTAATTAGATTTCAGTTTGCCCGGCCGATACACATCTGAATTACCATTTCTCACGGCAGCATGCAGAGCATTCCAGCCACAGGCTCCCTCATGAGCAGAGTCAGGAACCTCCAACAGTTTCTCAAAGACATCTGCATAACTTCTCATCACTGCCATGAACATCGGTGACTTTCGACAAGGCAGGCTCTGCTGCTATCAGCTCCAGCGCGAGCTCCTTGTGGCCGCTTTGGATGGCGTGGTGCAGCGTATTGTACCCGCGCTTATCCTGCTTCAAGATTGCCTCGCTCAGCTGGAGATCATGCCACCACTTCAGAAGAAAAGAAGCTAAGCTGGTGTGGCCACTTGTCATTGCGGTGAGGAGTGGCGTCTCCCCATCCGCGTTGACAGCGGAGAGGAGAGACCGGTTCAGGGCCAGGGCATCCGTGCAGAACCCCTGGTGGCCATGTGTGGAGGCGATGTGGAGGCAGGTGTTCCCCTGCGGGGTTGTTCCAAGCAGCACGGCCGGGTCATGCAGGGCCAAGTGTTTCATGGACACCGCGTCCCCAGTTGTGGCAGCATCAAGGAGACGTCCATCCATGATCGTTTCTCTAGATATTCATGAATTATTACATCAAGTAAATCAGTATAATGGTTCCAAATATATGAACTATTAGATCATACAAGTGTTAAATACTGCTGCTTGATATAAGAAACGAAAGAAGATATTCAGAATATATACGTACCTGCTTCCTGCTGAGTTTGTCCGTGTTAATATTTGGACACCAAAACACAATCCGGCACGTTGATCGGTCGACACAAAGAAATCTCGCAAGACAAATGGACTGATTGTACAACGATGCGCCCAACAAGTGTAAGCCAATGAACTGATGTCTTACTATATAGAAAACCAGAAACACAAGGCAAAGATGCCTGATGAGTCACTCGGACAAGCAAAGCACAAATTTAGGAGTCGTTGAAGAAAGGTATATGCGACAAAGGAAAGGTAAAGTTAGTTTCCCTTTGTGCTGTGGTGTTGTGCGTGTGAATGAAACCACATCCAAGGCATATATCCCTGTGGCCGTGTTCTCTACCCTAACATTCGTATGTGAGTTTTTTTTTCCTAAGAAAGTAGTATTAAGAGCTGGAAAATACAAAAGGTGAAGAGATTAGACCATATTGCATATCAACTCACTGTAAAAGGCAAGTGGCAGGAACTCTACCGTTGTTTGTCATATAGGCGTGTTTGGTAGGGGACCACAACAAACCAAGCCAAAGTTTGGCCTGCCCTGCAAATTTGGCTGCTGCTATGTTCTAGGTGAAGGACCGAAACAGCGACCAGAGAGGGTGAATGGGAGCCTTTGAGAATTCTCTTCAAGAACAAGGTCTATGTCACAATTAAAATCCGACACGCTTCTGTTCTAACCGCTAAGGTGATACGGGCCAACTGGTGACGCGTTCACCTTAGGAACGGGTTAGGAAATTCTCAAAGCATCGCGTTAGCAAGATGAGAGACCATAAAAGAACCTTCACACTAATTTGCTAGCTAACATTAGCACTAAATATTATGGAACAGTAGCAAGATAAAATGATCATGCAAGAAGCTAGATACTGGCCAACACAAGTAAGCAATAGCGACAAGATTCCAAGAAGATGCTATTTAGCTAATGCTTAAACAAAGATTAAGTGCTGCCCATGCAAAATAAGATGGTTGCTGCTGGCGGACACTGGCTAATTAGCAAAGCTCAAGCAATAAACTAAAAGACCTTGCAATGATTGCCAAATCATTTATCAATATAGCCTGAAAGAGACATTTCACTAAGATCAATTCACCTTAACTCAGCTGCTGTCCACCTGTAGCTGCAGAAGAAAAATGTTGCACTCGAGCAACTCCTAAATTCAGATAGAAAAACAAATGTTGCTGGAGATTGAACTAATGCTGTCGACTGTCAGAGGAGGAGAAGCAACGCGAGCTGTTCTTGTCGACCTGAACTGGTAGCAGGAACTAGTAGACTACAGAACACATGCAGAAAACGACACCTCAAGGATCGGGGAATTAAACCCACGGTTAGTTGCTGAATTGGAAAGCTGAACTGAACTGAAGTTCTGAAAACAAATGCAGACAAGCTAGTGCACTAACTGAAGAACATGTCAAATTGGTGCTGTTAAAAGAGATATTAACTTGCAGCGGCACTGCGGCGAAGGGTCCCGCATGGCGGCGGCTTTCTTGGTGCGGTGCGGTCTCGTTCTCTTGGATTCTTGTTGTTGCAGGATCACGCCGGGAGGTATTCGACGACTACACGAGTGAGATTGTTGGTGGGTGCCGTGTAGAGGCTTTTGTTTCGGCTGCCATTGTTGAGTAGTGTTGTGAGGCCGCGTTGATGTCCCAATCCAACCGGTCGGCTTTAGCGGTTTTGAGTTGAGTGCTACCTGTGTTGATGGTCCAATCCAACCGAACGAGTATAGACTGATTTTTTATTTCCTTTTTTCCCTGCCTATGGCCTTCCAGGCCGTAGTGTTATATTTTTTTCTATATCAATAGAAACTCGCACTGTCTTGTGCGGTTCGTTAAAAAAAGAGATATTAACTAATTACATCAAATTGTGTACCGTAATTAGTTAATGATGGGTGATAAAATACACATCGCTGCCTTAATTTGTATATATAGTACTATTAGATTAGTATTATATTTCAGTTTGCCCGGCCGATACACACCTGAATTATCATTTCTCACGGCAGCATGCAGAGCATTGTAGGCTCCTCCATGAGCAGAGCCCGGAATCTCCAATAATTTCTCAAAGACATCCTCGTAGTTTCTCATGACTGCCATGAACATGGGTGACTTGTCTTTGTTGTTCACAGCCTCCGACAAGGCAGGCTCTGCTGCTACCAGCTCCAGCGCGAGCTCCCTGTGGCCGTTTCGTGTTGACTTGGGGAATTTTTCTTTGGTTGGGGCACCCTCCACCACAGCACCCTCTCTTCTCTTTATTCTATCACTTTAGATATATAATAGTTCCTATAATATCACGACTTATAATAATACACCAACACTCTCCCTCAAGATAGACTAAAGATGTTCAACGTGCCCATCTTGTTACATGCCAACTCATTATCCTTAGGACCTAAATCTTTTACGAGACAATCAACTAGTTGATCAAGGGACTTAACCTACTCTAGCCTTAAGGCCCCACTGTCTATCTTCTCCTTGATAAAGAACCGGTCAATCTCCACATGCTTCATTCAATCAAACTGGACCGGATTATTTGCTATATTGATCGTTGCTACATTATCACAATGGAGTAACATAGTCTCATTCTTCAACACTCGAAGCTCCTTCAGAAGACCCTTCAGCCACATCGTCTCACATAAAGCCAAGACCATTGCCCTGTGTTCAGCCTCCGCAGTAGACCGTGACACCACCGCTTGCTTCTTGCTTCTCCATGAAACAAGATTACAACCCACAAACACACATATCCAGATGTGGATCTCCGATCATCCCTACTGCTATCCCAATCAGCATCACAATGGCCTTCCAGATTTAGCCCTTACAAGGGGTTCCCTTCAGGTATCTCAGGATTTGATAAAGTACCTCTATATGCCCAGTTCTAGGATCGTGCATATACCTACTCACCACACTCACTACATAAGCAATGTCAGATCTTGTATGGCAAAGGTATATTAATCGACCGACTAGCCTCTGATATCTTTCCCGATCCACGGGGTCACCTGACTCGGCACACATTTGGTGATTTCTATCAATAGGTGAGCCACATAGACGACACCCAAGCATTCCTGTTTCTGCCAATAGATCAAGGACATACTTCCTTTGGAAGAGAATAATTCTTTTTGATGACCTGGCAATCTCAATCCCAAGACCTTTACTTCAAAGGCCTTACTTAACCTCCTCTCCAGGCTCTTGATCTCCTCCTCCTAATATCTAGTGATCACTATATCATCAACATAAACAAGTAGGATAGTAATGCAAGAGCCTTCATGTTTGTACAAAACCGTATGATCTCCATTACTATGAGAATATCCTATATCACACACTACTCGTCTGAATCTATCAAACCATGCACATGGTGACTGCTTTAGGCCATACTGTAACATCCCGGATTTCTTTGGAATGTTATAATTGTGCGAAAATAGGTATTTTCAAAAACTTTTGTGTGGGTGTGAAAGCAGCTAGAATATTTTAAGGATAATGCTTATATCCCTCAAAATCTCAGGAAAATAGAATCTATTTTAATATGAGGACAATAGTGATAGTACGAATGTTTGGAATTTATCTGGAGTTATTGGTTCTACCTTGTTTATTGTATTTGGTTTTGGATTTAATTTTGATTGCTTGTACTTGTGTGAAATTTAAATTGAGGTGGGCCCTTCAATTTGAATTTAAATGCTAACTACCCTGCGTGGGCCCTACCTAGACCCTGGCCGGTAGAAATAAAAAGTGCTCCCTCCATTTCATAAAAAGTGCAATTCTAGTTTTTTCGGATAGATTAATGATGGCGTGAAAAGACTCATATACCCTCATTTGTTTGCCATATGCGGTTAATTTTGGCATGCAAATCAAATCTGACCACTAATTAGGCAGGTAGTTGAGATCCAACCTCTAGAATTGCACTCTTTGTGTAATTTTTTAAAAGCAGAATTGTACTTTTCATACGATGGAGGGAGTATAGATTTGGCACATGTACAGCGCTGTGCGTAGCTGGCTATGGAGTACGGAGAGCGCAAAAGACATACCAGTCCATAGTCCGTATATGAGTCAATGAGGTTTATTCCTCGTTAGGACTGCGCCAGCTCCAGCGATCTGCTTCGCCGGCTTACCAGAGGAGAGAAAAGTCGGGCGAAGGCTCGTCAGACCGATCGGGAAACGCGCGCGTGAGAGGGTGAAGCATCGAAATCCGTCCGCGCTAGCGACGAACCAAGCGCCAGCGATTTGCTTTTTTCTCGAGAACCCGCGTCCACGTTGGTCACGTTGTCTCGCATGCTTCAGCGCAAAGGCAAATCGATTGGGACGAATCTTTCCCTCATATGTGCTTCGATGGATCAATACCAGGTACGCTCTAAACAAAGCTAGCGTAATGAAAGATTAATGTTAGGTAGAGCATGTTTTACCAGGCAGGTTTAAAAATTATATTCTGGTATTATACAATGAAGACAACAAATCTATCCTACCAGTGGTATTTATTTAAGCAACAATATAATAATTGATGGTATCAAGACCATTGATGATTAGAAATTACATTGTGAAAGAAAAGTCCCAAATCACGTTATTAAATTTAAGAATTAAATTTGAGTTAATGCTAGCAAATCCACGTACTAAAGCTTTGCCACTTATCCTATTTAAGTTCTCATGAAATTAGTACAGGTTTGTCTTATAAATTAGTACAGGTTTGTCTTAGAAATTAGTTACATGATTCTGGATACATGGTCATTCCCATATAAATAATAAACGTCATATCAAGGTATTGCAGTGAACTTGGGTAATAGAATTCCGGTCACGAATTAAATTGCTATTGATGATGAATTGATCTGGTTTTATTGTTTGATTGTGAACATAAGTTTAAGTAAATATAACTTGTTAGCCGTTGGATCAAGTTGGAGCATGTTAGAATTTTGTGATCTTAGCTAACATCCGAGGTGTTACCAATATAATTTTCATATTAAGATTAATTAGTGGCTATAATTAGATTAACACTACTGCATATTTTTAGGGGCGGGTCAAGGCGTGAACCGCCCCTAGAAACCGATTTGTAGGGGCGGGCAATGCCGTGCCCTCTACAAATCGATTTCTAGAAAATAAAAAAACTAAAAAAATAAGTCAAAAATAGCAAAATAAAAAGGAAAAAATATTGCGGCCAACCAGCCACTACCACAATCCCCTGTACTACCGAGTTTTAATTTTTTTTGACGAAATATACACACTTGCATTTTCCGGAATTCGAACAGTATACCGGAAGCCTCGCGCGTACCTTCCTTTTGACCACACTACATAGTCACTTGTGACTCTAAGTGGTATGCTCTTCTTTTATATTAACTCTAAAATTGATTTGTAGGGGCGGGTGACATCATCACCCGCCCCTAGAAATTATTTGTAGATTTTTCAGTTTTATTCTGAAAATTCATTTAAATCTTTACAATAGCAAAATAAATCAAAAAAGGTAAAACTTCTACACTATGGTTATTGTGAACTATAGATAAAAAAATATGCCAAGTATATTTCAATATATATTAATATTAAGATTGTTGAAACCTCAAAGTATGACTTGAGTTGTATAAAATACTATATAATCATAGCCATATGTAGGTTCATAATAATTTTTTGAACCACTAAATGAAAAAATTATCAACTACAAAGTTTTAGATCTCGTCATTCTCTACAATTTTGATATAAAGTTGACTTCATCCGAGATTATATGAAAAGGTTATAAATTTTTTTCATGTAGAACCATTTTTAGGAGCGAGTCGTGTCATGACCCGCCCAAAAAAATGCATTTTCAGGGGTGGGTGACGCCATCACCGCCCCTAGAAACTCATCATTTTTATGGGCGGTGGTGGCGTCACCCGCCTCTACAAATACCATTTTTAGGGGCGGTTGATGCAATGCATTTTCTGGGGTGAGGCATTGCATCAACCGCCCCTAAAATACTTTTGTATGAGCGGGTCAAATGCTACAGTATCCCGCTCTATTTGTTCGAGCGGGTTACTTTTTGATCTGCCCCAAGAAATAAAAAATAGAGCATTGCTACAAATTATTTTTGTGTGTAAGCTAAAATCTTGTTTAAGATTAATTCAGAGCTAACAATCTAATGCCTAGCTGGCTACGCACAGCGGGAAATAAGTGTACTTATTTGTCACCATTCTGATGCATGCACGTTGTCATCACATGTTTCGCAATTAATTTTTCCGTCATCTTTGTCTGCTTCCATCGGTCGATACCTACTCATGTTAGTCATGTGTTTAATAGAGTATCTTCGTCCGCAATTCTCCCTACATCGGCCCAAGCGAACCAAGGAGCAAGAGGAATCCATGCGGGCAATGGCAGTGCTCCTGCCTGTAGTACCCTTCCTCCTCCTGCTCCTCCTCCCGGCCACCGCCGCGGCCGGGCGCCCCAGCGGCCGGAAGCTGGTCTTCATCCTTGCAGGGCAGTCCAACATGAGCGGCCGCGGCGGCGCCACCAACGTAAGCTGGGATGGCGTCGTCCCGCCTCTCCTCCTCGCTGCGCTGGGAGGAGGCGCGCGAGCCGCTGCAGGCCGGCATCGACGTGGGCAACGTCCTGGGCGTCGGGCCCGGCATGCCCTTCGCCCACGCCGTGCTCGCCGGCGGCAAGGGCGTGGCCGCTGTGGGGCTCGTCCCATGCGCGCAGGGCGGCACGCCCATTGCCAACTGGACGCAGGGAACGGAGCTGTACGAGCGGATGGTGACCCGCGCCAGGGCTGCCATGGACGACGGGTGCGGTGAGCTTGCCGCCTTGCTGTGGTACCAGGGCGAGGCCGACGCCATGAGGCGCGAAGACGCTGTGCTCTACCAGGGGCGCATGGAGGCTCTTGTGCGCAGCGTCCGGCGCGACCTCGGCACAGGCCCGATCTCCTCGTCAGAAGGTCTCTCCTAGCTTCATTAGTACTCTTTCTGCACATCTCTTCTCTTATCCGGCCCGACTCTCGATCAATCAGCTCCTGCATCATGTACGCATGCATGTGTCGATTCACTTTTAATTTGATGCAAGATCTGAATAATGATGGGGACCTGACCTTTATGTATAGGTCGGGATTGCAACTGCAGGGCAAGTTCCTAGGCCTTGTAAGGGAAGCTCAAATCAAAAGGCTGTCACGCTCCCAAACGTCGATGCCATGGGGCTGCCCATTGCGAGCGACCACACGCATCTTACCACCCAAGCTCAAGTCCAGCTCGGCGACATGCTAGCAAAGTCATACTTAGAAACGCTGTAGTTGTCGAGGCTGCCGTTAGGATCATCTATCTCACCAACGGCTGAAAGAGCCTTGTACAAGTGTCCTGTACTATTTCCAAATGAGTGTGGCATCGAGCTAGCGTTACTTCATTGGCTCCTAGTCTGCGGCACATCCTACATGAAAACATGCGGCAGAAAAAAGGGTTGCTCCTCTTCTCCATTTGCTCATCTTCCCAAAGTATCGATGAACCCTATTTCACTATTTATGAGCCTAATGTATTCCGATCCTCATGAAACTGAAGTCCATGTTCATCTGCTCAAGCTTGTTCACAATCATTGTTCAAGGCACATAGTTCAGGCATACATGGAATTGAAATTTACGAAATAACATCACCATCAGCCTAACATTGTGCAACTTGCGCAGTTTGCTTCTTGCATACTCCCTCCGTCCCCATATGTAGGGCGCCCTGGTTTTTTTCCAACAGATTATGGAGGTTCACAAATGACGCATGTGCCCTCACCAGACAATAGTTCAGTTAATCAATTGCTTAATTCTCGACAGGGTGTTCAGCTGCTGCACCAAAAACAAGAAGATTTGCATCCCTTATTTTACTCCCCCTGCCCCATCAGAATTGATTTGTTTACAAAACTGGCAACACCCGCCAGAGTACTCCCGCCAAACAAAATTATTGGCGCCTAAACAATGCCTAAAGGCTGCACCTTGACCCATTTAACATACCTACGCCTAAACAAAAAGCCTACCAGCGCCTAAAAATTCTTAAACAAAAATTTTGGAGCAAAAAATTCAGCAGAAGCCCGCACCCCCGAAGACTGTAAATCAGCGTCTCCTCCAGCAGCCATCCTCCAGCATCCCAAAACTCCAACAGAAGCCATGCCTCCATAGTTCCAATAGAACCTGCTGCAGCCATCAATCCAAATCATCAACTTTTAAAACCAGAGATCAATGATGAAGAAGCTGATCCTGCTTTAGGAGGTAAGTTCCATTATTTTGCATCTGTAATCTTGCAATATTATTCATCTACTCTTACCTTCTCATGGATTTATACGAAAAAATTGATCTAGGAAATGATAACCATGGAGCAGCAGAGGAGCAGAACCACATTCTGCAATGAGAAAATCATGGAGGTAAGTTCCATTGTTTTGCATCTTTAATCTTGCAATATTTATTCATCTACTCTCACCTTCTCTTGTTTTTTGTGTGAAACAATTGATCTAGGAAATGATAACCATGCACCAGCAGTGGAGGAGCAGAACCAGATTTTGCAAGGAGCAAATCATGAAGGTAAATTAGATTCTTTGTATCTGTAATCTTGCAATATTTTTCATCTACTCTTACCTTCTCTTGTTTTTGTGTGTAAAAAATTGATCTAAGAAACAATAACCATGCACCAACTGAGGAGGAGCAGAACCACGCTTTTCAAGGAGAAGACCAGTGGTTTCCCTTTGATTTGAATAATGCTCCAGGTATTTATATTTCAAATTCCATAGGTTCACCACGTAGCAATGAAAAAAATCTCATTACTGTTGTAATCCAGGAAATGATGCAAGGAGAAATTATTTGACTAACGAACAGTGCCAACAAATGTATGAAGCTCTTCTTGAAAGAAGTAAAAATGGAAAACTTTATAGGGATACTACAACAATTGTTGCTGATTTATTTGGTGTTAAGAGGAGAGTTGTACAGAGGATATGGACTACTGTTAAGAGATGCAAAGCTGCAGGTTCTCGAGATGACACCACATCAAAAAGAGCACTCAATTGTGGGCGCAAGCGGGTCCATGTTGATTTTGAGGAGGTAAAAACAGTTCCTTTGAACAAAAGGACTACCGTTAGATCTCTTGAATCAGGATTGCACATTAGCAAAACAAAATTGCATAAGGTATTCGAAGAAGGCCTCATACGCCGGCACTCAAGCAGTCTGAAACCTTATTTAAAGGAAGGAAACAAAAAAGAGCGCCTACGGTTCTGTGTCTCTATGATAGATCCAAATAGTGTCCACGATCAACCAAAATTCATCGACATGCGAAACATTGTGCATATGGATGAGAAGTGGTATAAGGGCACTAAGAAAAACAAGACCATGTACTTGCATCCTGATGATGATGATCCTTTAAGGACAGTGCAGAATAAAAACTGCATACATAAATGCATATTTTTATCACTTCTTGCATTGCCAAGATATGATGCTCAAGGGAGGTGCTATTTTGATGGTAAAATTGGAATCTTTCCATTTGTTAGAAAGGTGAAGTCATCTGCTGCTCTGCTGTCCTTTTATTTGTTATAAATTCTTCAACTAATTTGTGGTTTGTTCTTTGTTTCAGGAGCCAGCCAAGAGGAAGAGGCCCAATAGGCCTAGGTACTTTGATCACAAAAACTATGAATGTTAAGAGAGAAACAAGTAAGGCTTTCTTGATATCAAATGTTCTCCCTGCCATTGCACATTGTTGGCATAGAGAAGATGCTGGGGAAACCATATGGATACAGCAAGACAATGCTCCCTCACATATTCAGCCTGATGACCTAGATTTTGCTCTTGCAGTTTCCCAGACAGGCCTAGATATATGCTTAATGAACCAGCCCCCAAATTCACCTGACAAATATACTTGATCTCGGTTTTTTCTCCTCACTTCAATCGAAAGCTTACCTTAGGAATTCAAAAAACATTGATGAGTTAGCGAGTAACGTTGTCAAAGAGTACAATGATTATGATCCATACTTGGTGAGAAAGGTCTTCCTAACCCTACAAGGTTGTTTCATTGAAGTCATGAAACTTGGTGGAGGGAATGGCTACAAGGTGCCCCACATGACCAAGGACCGCTTGGAGAGGCTCGGTATGCTTCCTAGTAGTCTAACTTGTGATGTGCAGCTTTATGAGAGTGTTATGCACTCTTTGTCAGAGTGATATTAGGTGTCATTGTATCAGCCTGAAACATGTTGGGTAATTTAGGGTGTGTTTGGTTGGGTTGTGGCTTTTGGAAAAGCTGTTGTGAGCTGTGATTTTTGGAAAAGCTGTTATGGGCTGTTGGCTATGACTTTTGGAAAAGCCGGTTTGGTTGAGCAGCTGTAGCTTTGGGTAAAACTTCTTTCACTTACGAGCGGACCCCACACATCATATACACAATTACTTCTTCTTCCTCTCTCTCACCTCATCTTTTTCCTCCTCTCCTCTCCCTCACCAGTACTGAACTGGGCCGAGCTCTCTTGGTCCTCCGGCCAAAGACTCCCTCCTCTTCCCCATCGACCACTCCTTGTCCGCCGCCTGGGCTCCTGGTGCTGGGGATTTATGATCCCACGGCCGCCATTGCCGCCGGCCCAAGCTCGGCCGCCGCCGCCAAACACCACCTCCTCGGCCTCCTCGTCCCCAACAAGCCGCAGAAAATGGGGTCGTGGTGGAGCCCCAGTGCTCCTGCGACCATCACCGGCCTCTCTCCCTCGCTGTGCCGGCCTCCCGGCGCCGCTCCCCATCCGCCGGTCCGCGTCGCCCGAAGATCCGCCGCCTCGGTCCTCATCAGCGGAGAGACTCCACTGGAGTGGGAGGCGACTGCCGGCGTCGACGCCCAGGGGCGTCGGAGAGGGGGCGTCGGGGAGGAGCGGGACGGAGCTCGCGCCGGGCGGCCCTTCGCCCGCGGTGGCTGCGGTGGCTCGCGCGAGATGGCGCTCGACCGCGGCGACCTCGCGGTCGTGCGGAGATGCGAGGCAGGGGACAGAGGGAGGCGGGGCGCAGGCCGGCCGAGATGAGTGCCGGCGGAGGAAGGCGAGCGGGCGCCGCCGCGAGAGGAAAGAAGAAAAGAAAACGAACCGTTACCAGTGGCAGTGGGTAATTTTTACGAACATTTGGAAGCCAAAAGCAGGTGAAAGAAGGGGGGAGGGATGCTGTGAGTTTTGTAGTAGCTCACAGGTGCTTCTAGCTGTGGCTTTGGATGGCAGCCAACCTCTTCGGTTGGCTTTTGGCTTTTTTATAAGCAAAAGCAAGTTGGAAGCCCAACCAAATCGATCCTTATAACTTGTACTCTAGTGATAATGTCAAGATATTTATAGTGATACCCAAATGTCAGTATAATTGCAGCACAAATAAGACACTTGTTCATTGCAAAACAAAGATGACACTCTTTTCCCTGCATGACTACGACGACACACTATTCTTTGCATACCTAACTCTAGTCCTTATTATCGCTACGCTTGCTAACCTGGTTATACGCGGGAAGCATGTTAGCAATGCCGTCGTCAATGTAGTGCTCCAGTGATTCGTCGTCCTCAAGTGCCTCATACTCCTCCACCTCAGAATACCACGCAGATCAACACCCTCATCATCAGTCTCTGCATCCTCGATGCTTGGCATCTCCCTGTCAGACCCGAGGCAGCGGGACTGCACACTTGGCGTACATATTCTTGTAGTAGGGGATAGCGCATGGGCCATACCTTATCCTCATTGTAACTAGTCACATAGAACTAGAACTAGTCGAACGTAAGGAAACTACCCGAGTCGTACTCGGGTAGGACTCCTCAGACCATTCCCGACTAGGACTTCCATGTAACCCTTTCCACGACCTCGGAGACGACGAGCCGGGCATCGAATTCGACAACGAGCTCGAGGACGAGATCTCCGCCAACCAAGACATCGCCGACGCTCCCCAGGACGAAACAGAGGAGCAAAGGCGGGCACGCAGGTGGAAGAACGCCAGGAGGAACAAGCTCAGGCATAATGCTCAAGAGCACGCTCGCAACCCGAACTGGCGAAGAAACCTACACCAGGATTTTGATGCAGCAGCCGACGAAGAATTTGTTACCCTCATGGGTAACATCTATGAAGCTTCTCTGCTCCTGCAGCAGATCCCCCAAACGGACACAACCCAGCGGATCATGCAACTGGTCAAGCAAGCCGCAGTTCAACTCGATAAGTTGGACCCGCTGAAATCCATCCAGCACACATGTTCCAGATCGGAACGTCATGGCAGCTCTGCACCCCAGGGCAGTCGTGCCATCGAAGGTCATCGCAACCCCCGCAACAACCGACAAGTTGAGTAGGAGGTTCAGGAACAAGGCCCTAGGACCAGGGGTGGGGGGCAACCCGCGGGAGGCGAAGGCCACCAAGGTAACCAGCTTCCTCCACCTCCCGGTGACCTGAGGCAGCACATCAACAGCAACCGCGACGTGCGCACCATCATCATCAATAGGCAGTGCGAGCGATTGGAGAACGCTACTCGCGATGATAGTGATCATTTCCCGGCCTTCACGGAAAACATCACTAACCGCGAGTACCCGATGGACTTTAAGCCCACCAACATCCTGAAGTATGACGAGAAACAAAATTTGCGCCAGTGGCTGCGATGCTACTCCGTGGCCATCAAAGTGTACGGGGGCTCTAACTCGACTAAAGCCCTCTATTTCCCGATGGACCTGGAAACAGCACCACTCACATGGCTGGAATCCCTCCGGCCAAACTCCATCGACTCCTGGGAGGCTCTGAAGCAGGTCTTCGTTGACAACTTCCAGGGTTCCATGATCCCGGCAGGTACTCGTCATGACTTGTCACAGGTCAAGCAGGAAGAGAACAAGACCTTGAGGTCGTACACGCGCCGCTTCTTTGACACCCGTGCCACCATCGCCAACGTCACCGACGAGGCGGTCATCCGCTGCTTCTGCAATGGACTGGCCACAAAGCAGACGTATCGCGAGTTCGGGAGAAACCTCCCGACTACCGTACTCGAGCTCCGCGACATGATGCAGTGATGGGTGGATCAAGAAGACGAGGAGAACGAACGCTTCCCCAAGCGCAAGAACGACAAGGGCAACAACAACAACCGCTCCAACAAGGGCTAGTACAACAACTCGGGCGCCGCTCGCAAGCGGAAGCTGGAGGATCAAGTGGCCAACGTCGAGCGCAACCCTCGCAGCAAGAAGTCAGGCAAGCTTCAGGATCAGTACGAAAAGATCCTCCACAAGTAGTGTCTGATGCACACGAAGGCCAAGCACACTATGTTCCAGTGCACCGTCCTCCGTAAAAGCCTCAACGCACCACCTCCTCCTGATGATGAGGAGAAGGACAAGGACAAGGCGTACGAGGGCACTGACAAGTTAGGACCTCCAGGTTTCCAACACCCGACTAACACCATCAACGTCATCTTCGGAGGCGACGACGGTATCCTCACCAAGCGCGCGCAGAAGCTGTTTCGGCGTGAGATCTTGTAAGTTGAGCCAGCAGTGCCGCGTCCTTTGAGACACAACGAGGTCCTGATCTCTTTCTCCAGGGAGGATCAGTGGACCAGCTTCTCCGAGCCAGGAAAACTTCCGCTCGTACTGGACCCGGTAGTCGCCGACTCTACACTGACCCGGGTACTCATCGATGGGGGAAGCGGGTTGAACCTGCTATTCCCAAGTACTCTGAAGAAAATGAGGCTGGACATCGGCAAAATGCTCACCCCCAGCAAAGCTCCATTCTATGTGATTGTCCCAGGTAACGCGGCTACACCGATCGGCTCGGTCACATTGCTAGTTACCTTCGGGATAGCTGACAACTTCCATACGGAGTACATCAAATTCGAAGTCGCAAACTTCAAATCTTCATACCACGCCATCCTCGACAGGCCTGCCTTGGCCAAGTTCATGGCGGTCCCCCACTACATCTACTTGGTCTTGAAAATGACAGGTACCAACGGTGTACTTTCCCTCCGCGGCGACATCGAGAAGTCCTACGATTGCGACCAGGAGGCGATCAAGTATGCTGCATCAGCGTGCGTGCCAGAACCTTCATCTGAAGTATTTGCCGTTGTGCAGCAACTCTCCGAGATAGAGCTGGAGGTGGCGAACAAGAGGCCAAGCCAGTCGAGGGTCAAGCCGAACCCTGCCGTTGGCATCAAGACCATCCAGCTCCAGGAGGGTGACTCATCCAACACCACCCTGATCGGCGGAAACTTGGACAGCAAATAGGAACTCGTGCTCGTCAACTTTCTTAGGGTCAACCGAGACATTTTCGCTTGGAAACCAGCGGATATGCCAGGTGTGCCCAAGGTGTTGATCGAGCATGCAATGAAAGTTGATCCCAAGGTCACTCCAAGGAAGCAACGACTACGTCGTTTCTCTCCAGAAAAGAGGCACACCATCAAAAAAGAGCTAGCTAACCTACTCGCAGCTGGTTTCATCAAAGAGGTGTACCACCCAGATTGGCTAGCCAACCTTGTACTTGTTCTAAAAAAGAATAATAATGAATGAAAGAAGTGTGTTGATTATACCGATCTGAATAGGCACTGCCCGAAAGATCCTTTCGCACTTCCCCACATCGATCAGGTTATCGACTCCACCGCCGGCTGCGTCCTTCTCTCCTTCCTTGACTGCTACTCGGGTTATCATCAGATTTCCCTCAAGGAAGAAGACCAGATCAAAACTCCCTTTATTACCCCATTCGGTGCCTACGCATACACTAATATGTCATTCGGGTTGAAGAACGCGGGTGCGACTTATCAGCGAGCCATACAGTTATGGCTCGCCGACCAACTACATCGCAATGTTGAATCCTACGTGGATGATGTGGTTGTCAAAACCAGAAATCCCGACGAGTTCATCTCCGATCTCGAAGAAAGTTTCAACAGTCTACAAAGATTTTTGTGGAAGCTCAACCCGACTAAGTACGTCTTCGGCGTACCCCAAGGCAAACTCCACGGTTTCATCGTCAGTCACCGAGGCATTGAGGCCAAACCTAAGAAGACAACCACCATCACAAGCATGGGGGCTCCATAGAAAATTAAAGATGTGCAGAAGCTCACCGGCGGCATGGCGGCACTAAACAGATTCATCTCCCAACTTGGAGAACGGGGCCTACCCTTCTTCAAGCTCCTCAAGTGGCAGGACAACTTCGTTTGGACTGAGGAGGCGGCGCAGGCATTGGAGGACCTCAAGGCTCACCTCCAATCGCTCCCCATCCTCACGGCTCTGAACCCAGGCGAGAACCTGCTACTTTACATCGTTGCGACTACTCACGTAGTCAGCACGGCTATTGTGGTGGAGCGAAAAAAGGAAGGCCATGCCTTTGGCGTGCAACAGCCAATGTATTTTGTTAGCGAAGTCCTTTCTGAGTTGAAGATTCGTTAACCTTCGATTCAAAAACTTCTTTACGCTATACTCATTACCTCCAGAAAGCTTCGCCACTACTTCGACGAGTACAAGATCTCAGTTGTCACCGACTTCTCATTGGCGGATATACTTCACAACCGGGACGCCATTAGACGCATCTCAAAGTGGGCAGTGGAACTGGGGGCTCTCAACATCGACTTCAAGCCACGCACTGCCATCAAGTCGCAAGCCCTAGTCGATTTTTTGGCAGAGTGGCAAGAAAACCAAGTACCAACTCCAGCTGACCAGCAAGAGCATTGGGTCATGTACTTAGATGGCTCCCTCAAGCCCGAAGGTGGTGGCGCAGCAGTACTCTTTATCAGCTCGACTGGTGAGCAACTTAAATACGTATTCCAAATACTATTTAAGGTCTCCAACAACAAGGCTGAGTACGAGGCACTACTCCACGAGCTACGCCTCGCTGTTTCCCTTGGCATCAAGCGACTACACGTCTTCGATGACTCCTTACTAGTGGTTCAACAATGCAACAAAGAGTGGGATACCAAAAAGGAGACCATGGTCGCTTACGTCGCGTTAATCTGATTGCTCGAGAACAAGTTATCAGGGCCCGAGATTCATCACGTGCTCCATGACAATAACGTTGGGGCGGACGTACTCTCAAAGTTAGGCTCTGAACGAGCCAAAGTCCCGGATGGAGTCTTCATCCACGAACTCCACCACCCGTCTATCCCAAGGATAGAACATAGCACCACTAACCAAGGTCCTATGGACTTTCGTCAGGAGGTCTTCATGATCGACGTCGACTGGCGTACTCAGTTCATCGACTTGATCAAGGAGAAGAAGCTTCCCCCCAACATTGACCCTAAGAGTGCCGAGGCTATTCGACTAGTCAGGTGAAGCAAGAGTTACGTTCTGGTGGGGGATAAGCTCTACAAGCGTGGTTCAGCATCAGGGATACTGATGATGTGCGTGACTACCACAGAAGGGCAAGAAATCCTGGAAGAAATCCATGAAGGCTCTTGCGGCAATCATGCAGCCTCCCGTACACTAGTTGGGAAGGCTTTCAGGTCTAGGTTCTATTGGCGTACGACATTGGCTGATGCCGAAAATCTCATTCGTCGATGCATGAACTGCCAATTCTTCGGTAGACAAGCTCATGTCCCTGCTCACAAGCTGCTCACCATACCATCTTCTTGGTCGTTCGCTTGTTGGGGTCTCGACATGATCGGTCCATTGACAACAGCGCTAGGAAGTTTTACTCATGTGTTGGTGGCAATCGACAATTTCACAAAGTGGATCGAGTACAAGCCAATAACAACTCTGACGGCGGATCGAGCAGTCACTTTCATCTGTGACATCCTCCACCGCTTTGGGTTCCCTCATACAATCATCACGGATCTGGGATCCAATTTCACGTCACACGAGTTCTGGGAGTTCTATGAACGAAGTGGCATTGAGGTCAAGTACCTGTCGGTCGCTCACCCGAGGGCCAATGGTCAGGTTGAGCGTGCCAACAGCTTGATACTCGATGGACTCAAGAAAAGACTCTACAACGAGAACAACAAAAAGGGAGGCAAGTGGATTTATGAGTTAACATGGTCGTCTGGGGTTTCGTACTCAACCGAGTAAAGCCATAGGACAGTCACCTTTCTTCCTTATCTACGGGTTAGAAGCAATCCTTCCAGCAGATATCATGTGGAATTCTCCCAGAATGGAGATGTATGATGAAGGAGAAGCTGATGAGGCAAGGCATCTGGATCTTGACTGTGCTGAAGAAGTCAGATGCAATGCCTTTCTTCGATCAACTTGTTATCTACAAGGCGTTCGTCGGTACCATGACCGCAACATCCAGGAATGATCCTTCAACGTTGGAGACTTGGTCCTACGCCGCATCCAAGATGAGACTGGGCTCCATAAGCTCAACTCTAGATGGGAAGGAGCCTTCATCATCACGTAGGTTACAAGGCTAGGGTCGTATCGACTACAATACTCTGATGGCCAGGAAGTTCCAAATTCATGTAACATCGAGCACCTACGCCGTTTCTATGCTTAAGAAACTTGTACCAAACCTGTCAGCTGCAACGCAGCTTATTATAATAATACATGGTTGTTTTGGTTCTCCAAATGACTACTGTGTCTTTATCTTTTCACTAGCAACATTGAGTAAACTTGGGGGCTGTCGCCACGAGTTATGTCAATACGCTATTTCTCACTAATCTTCGGAGATACTCGGGGGCTACGCCACGAGTACTTTCCATCACGATTAATCAAACCATAGCGTCTCGGGCTATACCCTCGAACGGATCAGACGTTCTTTCCGTCTACCTCCCTTCATAGCTTAGTCAAGCTACGGGGAAAGGTCTTACAGGGTACAGTCAAAGAGGTTCTCACACCTATACACATAAGTTCCACGAACGCAACTCTGTACAAAAGTACAAATCTAGTATACAGTTCACCAACTGAAGCGATGCCTTCAGGGTAACTACACACAAGAATTAACGTACTAAAGTGCTTAACGATTACGTTTCAACACGCCGCTTCACAAGTCGAGCGTAGCAAACAACAATCAAACAAACATTAATATATTACACGAGCAACTGTTGTTTTCTATACAAAACATACACAGTTCACTACTACTCAGAAGAGCGGAAGGTCATCGACTATCTGATGAGCAACATCCTGCACTTCGGCACGGTACTCGTTGAACTGCTCCGCGGTGCACTCTCCGGAGACACCTTCTGCAAACGGACTAACGTCCATGCCTGGGAAATACAACTTCACCACCTCCAAGGCATGTGTTAGCACAAGCTTGGCAGTGTCAGACACATACCCCGTGATGCTTGTCGGAGCATCAACTAGTCGTTGTACCAAGGAGCGCCCATCTATCACGCGGTGCACAAACTCACACAGCTGGAACGCTATGGTCCCAAGCTGAACCAACTCCTTCTGTTGATGCTCCTTGTCGCGGTTCAGCGACTGGATCATCTGCATATTCTCCACGAGCTGTTTGTCAACATCTTTCAGCTGGCGAGTCACAGTCTTGTGCTCCTCGTCCAGATCCGAGTACTTGAGCTGGAGCTCTTCCAATGCCTTCTGCAGCTGTTCCTTCTCCTCTGTATGTTCGTATATGTCACACTTCCAGTCAGTTAGCGCTCTTTCAATACGAGCATACACTGGGAAAAAGTACACGTATGCAATCAGAAGAAGGACAAAGAGATAGCACTACTCGGGTCTAAGAAATAGACTACTTACTCTCTTTCTGAACGGTCAAATCCTTGACCTTCTGGATCGCCAGGTCATGCTTTCGCTGCTGATCTATCATGGCTTCCCGATGCGCGGGCTTCAGGGCCTCGAGTTCCTCCTGGAGCTTAAGGTTCTTGGCCTTCTCAACCTCTAGCTTGTCCTCCGCATCGTGGGTACGCGGCAACACGTCCCCAATCCGGCTCAGCAGGGCCAACTTCTCCCTGGAGTGCTCAACGAGGCTCTATACATAAGAAGTTAACAAGTCAGCATTCCTCTACAACAGAACATCAATGCTAGAGGAAGTACTCGACTACATACCTTGGTGTAATCGGTGAAGCGGCGCCCCAGCTCTATCATGAGCGTGACGGTCTCCGGCTCCACCAGCGGGTCCTCGAAGAGCTCAGCGCGTGGAGGAGAAACTTCTTCTTCCTGCTGCTCGGGTACCCGGGAGTCCTCCGGAACCTCCTCTTGCTGCCGAGCCCGAGAACTTTCCTGGGCATCCTGCGCCCGGGAAGTCCCTGGGACCTCTTGCTGGTTTGGGGTACTCACGATCGCCTGCTGATCGATCCGAGCACCATCTTCAAGGTTATCCCGGGGGCTTCTGTCTCCGGCTCCGCCTCCGTATTGGCCGGAGGCTCGAGATTCTTTTCTCCGGTGCCCATCGGCACATCCCCAATGATGGGAGGCTCGGCGGTACTCGCGGCTGCAGGTTCCTTCGGCAACGAGTCCGCACTCGTGCCCACCTGGCTGGTACTGGAGGTTGCCGGCTTGGAAGTCTCCTTCTTTCTGAAACAGACGTGTTAGTCCTCAGCATTAACACAAAATATACAACATGATACTTTCGGATTACTAACCTCACCGACTTTCTGAGGGGGAGTGCCATGGGTACGACCAGCCCTCGTGGCGTGGTCTTGTTTTCGGTGCGGGTGGAGAACGGTGGGCTAGTCGCGGGCAGTGATCGCCCCGATGCCGGAGTCCTCTCCCCAGTCACATCGACTACCCCTTGCCTCGGGGGCTTGGGGTTCTCATCAGTGCCACTACAGGAGCAAATTAACTAAGTATTCATGGAAGAATGACAATATCAAGCAGCTAACGAAGTTTAGACTACTTACCTCGCCTGGCGACTGCTTGGTGTTGTCACTGCTGCAGCGGCTCTCCGCTTACGCGTTGCTACTTGCTGTGGGCGAGACAGATCAGCTGCAGCATCGCTTGCATCTCTCGTGGCAGGCGGGTCTTGGGTCGGATCTTCAAAAACCGGCTCAGGCGAATCAGACCTAAGCCGCTCTACGTCACCCTACAGACAAAAGCAAAGTAGTAACAACTACTCTGTCAACAAGATTACATCCAAAGGTACTTGAGTAAACACTTACCGGGTTCGGTGAGTAGTCTGCGCCGAACAATCTTGGGATGAAAGGCTCCGAGTTCACCCTCGTGAACAGGCGGGTGACCCGGCGCATGATTTCTTCAACAGATGGCACATCGGCCATCCGTGATGGGTCTCGAATACCTTCATACTCTAACTCGAGGTGAACGCGCTGCTGGAGGGGCTGGATGCATCGCTTGATGAACGAGTACGCCATAGAATCCCCAGTGACGCCTTTGTCCTTTGGGACCTTGATCTGCTTCATCAACTCGGGGATGTCGCGGCGTTCCTCCTCTGTCGGCTTCTTCAGCCAGCATTCCTAGCGCTGGGGCGGGGAGTTGTCCCATCCAGGGAGGCTGGGCTCATGGTTCCCGATGTAGAACCACTGAGCGTGCCACCCGGATAGGCTACTCGGGGTTGTGTACTCAAGGTACAACGCCTTGTCTCGCAGCTGTACCCCGGCACCCCCGACTAGCGCGGGATTGTCCTCTTCCGGCTGGGGTTTGAGGTGGAAGAGGTGGCGGAAAAGAATGAAGTGCGGGCGAATTCCTAGGAATGCCTCGCACAGATGCACAAAAATAGAAATGTGCAAAATAGAATTCGGGGGGAAATGGTAATGCTTGATTTTGTAAAATCCAAGCAAACCGCGAAAGAAATCTGAAGAAGGAAGAGCGAGGCCGCGGTCGGTAAATGGGGTGAACATCACGGTCTCACCGGTGTTCTCCCACGGCGACGAGTCAGCGCCGGCGGTCCGCCACTGCACCACCCCCTCCTCTTGCAATACCTGCTTGGCAACAAACCGGAGCAGGTCCCTATCCTTGATGGTTGAGGCCCTCCACGACGAGCCCTCCGCCACCGTCTTGGCGACCTTCTCCGACGGCGGCGATCTGCCTTCTCCTTCGCCCTCCCTTTTCCTTCCACGACCGGCGGCGGACTTCTTCAGCATCATGGGTCAAAATGTTACCGGGGTCTTCGTGCGCATGCCACGGGGAACCCACGCGGGCGTGGATGAGGACGGGGATCAGGGATTCAGGCTAATCTTGGCTTGGATTCGGGCGGAAAAGTGGTCGATTTTGGAATGGCGGCGGTGGCTAGGGTTCTTGGCTAGGGGTAATGCGGGATTATTTATAACCAGCGGTCCCCCATTTTTCCGTTGGAAGCCAAAGAGTTTTCTCGGGATAATGATTCGATTTAGAGAGGTTTTTACGGGTTCTGTGCAATGGATAATGGAAGCTAGCCGTTTCTCTGGGATAGGCTCCCGAGAATTCGGACCTTTCAACTTCCAGCGCAATTTAACCCTAAAAAATCATCAAATTGAATTCAAAAATATACATTCCATTCCACGGCTCTTTAGATCCTTTTTTCCAAACAGTGGAATTTGGATTAAAAGCTTGGGGGCTGCGGGACACGTGTCATCGATGGCTTATTTTTCAAAAATTCTTTGAAGATATAGACCAAAGATTTAAAACTAATTTGACCCTTAGCCTAATTCTTCGATTCAACCTAAGGCTCGTGGGCTACTCCATATGGAGTGAGAGTTCATCGCACCCCATATAAAAGAAGACTTGAAAACTACTCGGGGCTTGAGCACCTCACAGCCTTGATGCAGCCAAGGGAGTACTCGGAAGACACCTTCTCAAGAGGACTCAGCAGGGACCTGAAGATACCTTCCAGAAATACTCGGAAGCTTGCAGTACTCGGCTACGAAGAGCTCGGGGGATTGTTAGACCCGAGGCAGCGGGACTGCACACTTGGCGTATATATACTTGTAGTAGGGGATGGCGCATGGGCCATATCTTATCCTCATTGTAACTAGTCGTATAGAGCTAGAACTAGTCGAACGTAAGGAAACTACCCAATAATGTACTCGGGTAGGACTCCTCAGACTGTTCCCAACTAGGACTTCCATGTAACCCTGTCCCCCCAGACTGTATAAGGGTGAGCAGGGACACCTCCAAAACATCTCATAATCTCTAAGGCAATACAAACCACACAGGACGTAGGTGCCAATTCAAATGAAATGGCTCTAACATGAGGGTATTACGCTCTCAGCGGCCCGAACCTATCTAAACTTTGTGTTCCTTGAACCTTCGAGTTACTGATCTCGGCAACACCCTACCTACAACCTACCACCTCGGGGGTACCCCTCGGTGGGCTTGGCGGTAAAACATCGACACTCCCTTTTCTCCATGACTGCATTCTGATTGCTTGGCCTGTCTTCGGCTACAACCTTCACACTATGTACCTGCTCACCCTCCAAAAGACGCTTCCATTCATGCATCATCCTCCTGCAACCAATTTGTAAACAATTGTCATGCTACAAGCCCTTGACTACAATGAAACTCACTGCAATGGACACTGTTCTTTGACAAAAACAGCTTGCTGCAACTCCGAGTCATGAATGAATTCTCCATCGTAAAAAATGGATCCTCGCTCAACGGAGTCGGGGAAGAAGTCCAGCTCATCATTGCCCCCGTGTCTGTCCCCCAAGCAGCAAAGGGGCCCTACGAACCCCCATGCCCCCAGCGCCCGTCGACGCATCAGTGCCGACGCGCCGAGGGGATCTTGCATCCGTGACAGCACGTTGAGGGGAGGTCGCTCCCTCCTCTTTGAGGAAAAGACACAGAGCTGCAGTGCATCTCGCCGCCGCCTTGGAGCTTCCACTGGACCGCCGAGGAGAATTGAGAGGGAGGGGATTAGGGGTGCGGGGAGAGACCGGCCTGCTCATCTCGCCGGGGATTCAGAGGGAGGGGACCATGAGATCGATGGAGAGGGAGGGGGTCAGAGGAGATCGGTGGAGAGGGAGGGGATCAGGGGCGGTGGGCGGCGCTCGCTCGCACGAGGCCCAGCGCAGGCGTCGGGGGAAAAAGAAAGGCTTCGCGATGGGGGAAGTGGTGGGGGAAGTGGTCGGTTGGGGTCCAAGGGATAAGGTTGAGTGGATTTTTTATCCAAAGCCCTCCACGACGCCTTACATTTGGGGACAAATTTCAAACTCTCTAATGTCTTACATTTAAGGATGGAGGGAGTAATACGATAATAAGGAACCAATAATAAAGGCAAAGAGACTAGACCATATCAAGGAGCTCAGACTTGAAAGTCCGACCCAAACGAAACCTATGCTTCAAATGGGTCATTCGCCTAGCAGCTTAGTAAGAATGGGCAATGAACCCATCAGAACGCAAACTGTAATGGCCAACCATAGGAGATGAGGGGCAAGAACAATGTATAAACCAGTTGCGAATACTATGGTGGTTGTTGTGTACGCAAACCACTTAAGGTTCTTTGTAAAAGATCTATCTTAAAGCAAGAACTCAAGATCCTCCCTCCTTTCTTATGATGCATATGAAGGCAACAGCATATGAGGAGCACATTGGGAAGGACCGAAACAGGCGACCAGAGAGGGGGGAGTGAATGTGAGTCTTTAAAAATTCTATCTGATCCGAGAACAAGGCCTATGTTCCGATTGCCACTCCATACCACACCTCCAGGATGACACAAATCAACTAGTGACAAGTTCATCCTAGAAACAGTTCAAAGAAGCTCAACGCAAAGCGAAAGCAAAGATTAACCAACGCCGAAAGCTCGATACAATGCGCAAGCAAATTCAAAGCGAGTCACTCAAGCAAAACTATCACCAAAACTTCACTTAACCAAGCATGTAATGATTCAATAATGACAAGCAAAGCTCAGACCATGCGGAAGCAAAGCTTGTCCAAAAGGTCGATCACAAGTCCCACCGAAAAAGATTAGGAACTAGTCGCTACCAAAACCAACTAAAGTTTACTTGACTAAGCATGCAAAGGCTAACAAGCATTAGTGATCATAAGTACGGATTAATTAACTAAGCAAGAGAGCAGGAATAAATCTCATGTGAGCAGAAAATCATAAACAGGACAAAAAGGCTCACTGAGCTGCCGATGCTTGATCCTTGCTCGTGGGCCGCGTGCAAGCCACCAGGCCTGCTCCGGCTGCTGCTGGCCGGACCGCGCTGTGCTGCATACTTGGCCCTTATCGGAAATTAAAATTTATCGGAGGTCATGGATAAATAGGATAACAAGGATATATCAGAAATATCGGGCCAAATTTAAAAAAAGATTCAAATTGTTTTGAATAAAATTCGTAAAATTTAACTTGAATTCGTAGGATAAATAGGATATCTAGTTTTATCGGACCTCATGGATAGAATGGAAATATCGGGAATTTCGGTGCATATCGGCCCATAAAGAAACCCAGGCCTTGTGCTGCTGCTGGCCTTGCACCAGGCGATGGCATGCTCCGCCGGCCTGCCACGCCCCTGCGGTGGCCTCCGGCCTGCTCAGCGAGGCCCCGAGCTGGGATAGCTCGCGCTGGCCTGCTTCGCGCGCCTGGCTTGGCCGCCCGCGTCTCTGCGCATACGAGCGCTGATGCCTGTCGCGCGCCGCCGACCACCTGCTCAGCCTGGCGATGCGTGCCCGCCCGCGTGCACTAGCGCCACGGCACTAGTATATACTACTACCTTTCATCCGGGTAGGTGTTATCATGTCCATCTATTTGTATATATTGTTTCTGCACCGAGATTCGAGCCGAGCAGCATTATATTCTATCAATGTATTGTGTACGGTGGGGACCAGAGTACATGTACATGATATATACGGAATAAAAGGGCGGCCGCATGGTCACCTCTAGCTTTCAAAACCATTTGAACTGTCCTCCTTTCTCTCTCCTCCCGGCGGTGGCGGCGGTCCGGCGGAGCTGGACCAGATCAGCCCGCATGGAGGTGCCGGACCAGATCGGAGCCGGAGCTCTCGGCGGCGCGGTGCGGTGCACGGCGCACGGCGGCGCGGTCGTCACGGCCTCAACGCTGGTACCTGTAGCCGCGTGGAGGTAAGTCGGTCGTCGACGCTGGTTGATATCTGGCTCCTCCTCCACCGCCGCCTCCGATGGAGCCTGCAAGTTGCCGTGGCCGGCGGGCTTGCCTCCCGTGCCCAGATCTGGCGCTGGCGAGGCTGCCTAGATCCGATGGTTGCCGTGTCCGGCGTGGGAGGCGACGCCGTCGCGGGCCATATCATGCAGCTCACGCCCTCCATGCAGTCGCTCGGTGGGGCCGTGGCGGTGCGTTGAGGAAAAGGGCCGCGGCGAGGGTCATGCCCAGGGGCGCGAAGAGGAGGCGCTGCTCCGCTCCCGGCCGCGCCGCCGAGGCCGAGGCTCGCGACGCCGAAGTAATCGCCCCGCGCAGGCGTCACGGACCTGGAGCGCGCGAGCCAGGGGGCCACGGCGTTGGTCACGGCGTGGTACGGGAGCGCAAAGTGCGGCGGCACCTGTAGCGCTGCCTGGTGCTGGGGGCGCTGGTAGTGCTGCTGCGGCGCGGGACGCCACCTCCGCCTTCTCCTGCGGCACCTCGTCCCTGCGCGAGGGCGACCAACAGCAGAAATACTTGCAGCCGTGGCGGCGGCCAACACCTCGTCGCCGCACCAATGCAGCGACCAGCGACCTGCCTTTTCTCTTCTTTCGTTGTTGATTTCTAGATCCTTTTCGTTTTCTGTTAAAGGCACGATTAGCGCCAAGCCCTTCATTACGGGAACATGCTCTTCTGCTTCTCTTCTTTTTTTTTTCTCTTGATGTGTGTATCTTTCTTGTAGAAGCATGTTCTTGATTTCTCATACGTGAATCTAAAGTGCTAATTCAGTATTGAGCTACAGCCTACAGAGCATGATGTTGCCTATGCTAGGGCAACCTTATCCAACATTTTTTGCATAATATACTGTACTCGTTATTTCTCGAGAAGTTTATATGTTCATGTATGTTCAAACACTCCTGGTTGTAGATCATGTATTTGGTACCTGTAGAAAGATCTTCGTGCTTTTTTCCTCCCAAGTTCATCCATGTTCTTGATTGGATCCAAAAGTTCTCATGTAGAAGCATGTTCTCGATTGGATTTTTTTTTTGCCTATGTGCTTGTATCGCTCGGTACAGTATTTCTGCTGTACCGACCTTTTTTGTCTTCCTCAAAATTTCAGAGGCTCTAACCTCAGTTAGAGTAAATCTAATTTGCTAAATTATACACATGAACATCATGTTGGAGTGTTGAACTTGTACATAAAACATTCGGTACCATGGTGTATATTACTGATATTTTTTTCTTAATTTATAATAGTAATAGATCAATGGGTACATCATGTGCAGCACAGGTGTACAATGTGGTACTTGCTTGGAGAAAATGAATTGGTAAAATTGAGAACATAAGTATAATATTATTAAATGGTCTTGGGTTTTAAATTTAGAAATGAGTAAGCATGAGTGTAGCAGATGTGGTTCAGCTTTTACGTGTTACGATGAAACTTTATATCCACTCATCCTGGACGTTGGCCCCCTCCAGCAAAGAAGATTCCTCCCCCGGTACATGTACATATACTTTAAAAAAAACAAATATACAGCCGGAATACATACACAAGGGACAAGATAGCACGAAAAATGATGTGAGATGGAGGGCCTGGATTGCTTCTACCGGGATGGCAAGGTGTACCAACCATTGTGCGGCGCGCGCTCGGCTGTTCCACCTCCCTGCGCAAGAACGGAAGAAAACGAGGGAAAGAACAAAAGAAGCTCCGAGCCTTCAAATCAAAATTACTCTCTTAAAACTTCATGGATCCAAACCAAATTTGGACTGTAGATGCACACCTACAAGGCCTAACATATCCAAAAAGAAGTGCGCAAAAAAAAGTCAAGAATTCATCATCAATTTCAGAAGAACCGAGCTAACCATGGATGAAAGAACCGAGCTAACCCTGGATGAAGAACGTATTGGGGGAAACTTCAAATTTGAGGGTCTTGGTGAAGGATTTGCTAGGGGATCACCCTAGACTTGCTCACATATGTTCAAGCACCGAAATCCCTCAAATCCGACCCAAATCGCAGCCAAAATCCAAGAACGAAAATTCATCAAAAAATCACTTGAAAATGGAGAAAAAGAAAAATGCTTAGGATAATGAAAGATTGATCTTGGATTGCTTCACGAGGTCGAATTAGAAGCTACTCATAGCATAATCAAAGCATTGAATGGTAAAAAGTTCAAACAAAGAGCCACTCCTCTCTTTCTCTCTCAAAATCTAACAATAAACGAGAGGATCTCCACCAAAACAGATAGCTTCTCCAACAGCCCATCCATATATATAGGCACGTGGCAAATCATCCAAATACCCTTGCATGAAGCACATAGTCCAAATACCCCTCAGAGGTAAAACCGTTCAAGTTTTTCTCGGAGCACCGGACGGATACGTCACCTTCATGATTTCGCTTCGCCTCGACGCAAGTTTCGCGATGACGCCACGTGCCCTCCATCACCGCCATCCGGCTGCACCGGACGCATCCCCGGTTTTGAGGCAAAACCGGTCAAACCTTCTTGTACGCTCCGCAAGGCGTGACTCACCTTAGGGTAGAAGATGAGGAGAGGGAACAGTGTATAAACCAGTTGCGAATGCTGTGGTGTTTGTTGTAATGCTGTGTACGCAAATCACATAAGCGAACAACTCAAGATCCACCTAGCTTGCTACGATGCCGATGAAGGCAATGGCATGCACTACACACTGTGATTTTCTACTATAGCCTGCTCAGAAATAAAAAATTATGATACAGGCATGCACTACACACTGTGTCTATACACCTATTAGTGTGCCTTCTAGTACACTTAGCGTGTTAAAATAATCACGATACTGGAAACACCCATGTTAACCATTCCTCGCTGGCAGTGTTAGACTTAATCTTGTTGTGTGTTCGCATGTGTTAGTTCTGTTCTGAGTCCTTTTGTTAGTCGTGTATGTGCTCATCGTGCTGCATGGTGTAGTGGCCAGGAGCTGCAGCATGATACGAGTACAATCATGATAAAATAAACAATCGTGCTGCCATTAAAGGGAAACTAAACACAATCCTCGATGTTAATTAGTGGTTGATAAAATAAACAAGGATATTCATAATACCTGCTTCCTGAATTTTGGCAGTTAGTATATATATTTGGACGGCTAGAGGCGTTGATCGACTCAAAGGAATGCCAAAACCAATGAACTGATCAGAACGATGCACCATTGCACCCATCAATGCAATAAAGAAGCTGGTTGTCCCCTTGCTGAATTGAAGTCATATATTATATATAGAACCAGAAACATTTGAGAAAGATGCCTGTTGACCAGTCACTCGTGAAAGAGGGAGAATAGAGACAGAAGCCAACTCAATAGATCTCGTATTGACTGGTGGAGATTATATACATGTACAAGGCAGCAGACATGCTGCAACAGACTCCTAACCTCATAGCCTAGTCAATCGCATCAATGGCTGAAGAATTGTCTTACAAAAAACGAGACAGGAAGGCTAACTATACCAACGAACACATTCTGTTACAGTGCTCAGATTGTGATCAATGTGTTAACTATACCAACGAACACATTCTGTTAACACCCCGCCTCAGGATGAAAGTGGGTCGAAATTGGGTCAACCAGTGGTTGACCCAAGCTACCCATCAGTAGTTTTTTTGGGTTTTGGGTTACCCTGACCCATACCAACGCTTACACATGGGTCAACCAAAAAACACCAGAATTATATACAATCGCCATAGTCTGATGCCAGCCTGCCGCGATGCTCCTAACAATGACAGCTCACGCTTACCATGTAATTAACAAATACAGGAGATATGCAGATTTCGGCACACTAAGTACACTTGAGGATCGGCCATCTCGGTAGTTGGCAAAGATAAAGGAGTCGGAGTCGCGGCCGATGCTACCGCCATTTGGTCAGCCGATCCGATGCGGGCTCGCACTCGACGGCTTGTTGTCTTCGAGGTTGGCCTTTTTGGTGTTCGTTTCGATCGGCCAGTGGCAATGTCCTTGATGGTTCGAGCGCGAAAGCCGATGAGTGGATATGGCGTATACGGATGATTGTTCTCTATCGGCCTGCCGCTTCGACTCCGTATCGGAGGGACTTGGCTTTCAGACTAAGAAGATAAATGTAAAGTTAATGGTAAAACGAAAGTATGGAAGGAGACAGTATTAAAATCGGCTGGGAGAAAGGACATACCAATGCATTTGGGCCAATGTTCTCTGGGTCCAAAATATTGCAATATGTTGATGGAGATTTGCAGAAGAGGTGTTGCTTCCATTCTGCCCACCATAATTTAAATTGCTGAACAGCAAAAGGGGCCACTGACCAATTGTTCAGGTCAATGGTGCTGGAATCTGGCACTAAGTCGCACAGCCGATTGTAGTCAAGACTTGTGGTCAGTTCATCTCTGAATTTTGCTTGACCGGCAAGTAAACCCGAATCGGCAGTTGGCCAAAGCCCAGTTGCCTCGCTACAGCCGATGGATTATAAAACTCATATGTGGGGGAGTCCTTTCTAGAGAAGAAGTTGGCTGTCAAAATCCCTGGCTTAATCAGGATATCCATAAGTTCCCTATCAAAAGTATGAGTGGAGAAGTCGTAGCTGATGGGAAGTTCGAAAATCTGCTCTACTGCCTGATATGGATGCCAACTGACAGTCTCTTCACTGAGGCCGTTGTAGAAGCATCTGAAATATTCAGCCGTACGGGCAGCTGTGAATTGACAGCCAGGGAAGGATGATACCGCCTCTCCAAAGGATCTGCAGCGTCGTCGGACGGTTGGATTTTCCTCTGACTCAATGCTAGGGAAAGTTTTGGTCTCTATTCGTTGCTGAGAGACTTTGCTCATATATAGGTTAAGCCAGAGGGTAATGAACCACCAAGGACCGCCACGGTTCCCAATCGGCTCCCATTTTGATAGCTTAGTGCCAATTTGGTGCATCATATGGTAGGCCGATCCCAACAGATGCTTTCCGAGGGGAATGGCCGATCCCAGTGACAGAGCTTCTCCCAGAGCTTGGGTGTTAGAAGAAGGGCCAACTGCTCTGCCACAGAAAAAATGTTTTTCCAGCCACATCGTCAGGAACGCAGTATGCTCTCTCTCTGAAACTGTCCCAGTCTTCATATTTTTACTGATGTACCCCTTCCATCCGCCGATTCCTTTGGTTTCTAGCCGATGTGATGGCTTCATCAGATAGTTAAAGGGGATTTCGGCGGAGGAGATGTCAAGGCCGGTCAACAACAGGACATCGGCCAAAGTTGGAGTCATGGGTCCATGTCCAAAAAGAAACGTATTGAGTGCGTCGGACCAGAAGTAAGAAGCTGCTATGACCAAAGGTTCATTTTTCTCCATCTGGGACAGAGAGAGGTCTATGCATTGGCCGATTTTTAGTTCATCCCACTGAACTCTCCTAGACCTGGCTATTCTTTGGTACCATTCTCTCCAGCCGGGGGTCTCATTCGGCCAGGACCTAAAGGCACCTACCCACTGATCTAGGTCCATGGGTGATTGCTTGAACGGGACTCTGTGAGTCTCTAGATTGATCAGGTCAGTTAGGTCGGGGTTCCCCATGGGGCCTAAGCAGATAAGATCGGGAGATTCTGAAAGGGGGATGGTGATCTGGTGCCTAAGTGCCTAAAAAAGGAGGAAAAGGGAAAAAACTGAGAAGGGATCCAGAAAATTCTAGAGCGGTAGAAAAGCAAAAGGGAAAATTTCAAGTGATTACCTCCGGGATGAAGATCATCGTTGCCGATGGGGCTGCCAATGGAGCCGCCGATTGGGCCGCCGCCGCTGAGGGGATCGCCGATAGAGCCTCCGTGGTTGGAGAGGTCACCGATGGTGATGCCATTGGGAAGTTGAAGCAGATCGCAAGCGAGATTGTCGAAGGGAGCGGTTGGAGATCGAGAGGGCTTGGGAGGAAGATGAACAGTGGTTCGCTGGAAGAAGATGCTAGGTTCATGGGAAAAAGTAGGCGGAGAATGCCAATACTTAAGGATAATCCGGGAGAGCAAGGGTAAAGGCGGTATTTTTGCCACGCCGTCTACACAAATTCCAGGGGAGCAGTCGTTTCGCGCGCTCGGTCTGAGGAAATTGCAATCATTATGCGGAAGACCGCGGAACGGAAGGAGATTTTTATTGCACCCGTTTCGGAGAAAAGGATTAAAGAAAGAGTTTCGAAGAAAAAGTTATGTTTTACTCCGAAACTGGGGGGCATGTGTTGACGCCAGATTTTGACACGTGTTGAATCGGCGTCAGGAGAAGAAGATTGGCCGATGCGGCAGATCTGAGGGCTACAGTAAGGAATCGGCCGATTGAGGTAACAGTTAGAAATCGGCCGATTGGTGATACAGCTTGCGGCAACAGGTTGGGGCTACATCAGAGGGTCCCGGTCAAAAGTTGGTCAACAGAGCGACGCTAATTCGGTCAAGAAGCAATTGGAGAAGTCCTGATTGGATTAGGAGACGGCGGCGGAAGATTCTGCGGGAGTCCGTTTCCTTTTTAAAGATATTATAGATATAGTAGTTTTCCTGTTTTAAATAATGTTGTAACAAGTCGTAATCGACCAGGAGTCCTAGTTTTAGGGTATAAATAGGAGTCGCTAGGGCTTTGCAAAGGAAGAAGACATCAATCAACAAAACACTTCTACTTTTTACTAGTACTTTACTTTCAAGTCGGCGACTTCGCCAATACTTTTTCTTCCTTCACGAGTTCGTACGGATTGGCAGGGCTGCATCAACTTGATCTCCGGCCAATTGGTAGGTTCTGCTTACCGAGTAACATCCGAGCTTTAACTACGGGCGCATCACTGTGGTTTCGTTTGGATTTATTCACCAGTTATCGATATTTACTAGAATTGCAAGTTTTACCTGTTGCTCTAGTATTATCACCAGTTATCCAGCTTGAGATTGGAATTATCGGCTTCGTCATTGCCCTTCTTCGTTCATCATCACATAGCCGATTAAATCTATTTTCAAGTGTTGCATCCGTAATAATTGTTTAAGTTGCTCCAGCAGTTTCTTTGCAATTATTATGCGATTATCGGCTGATCCATAGCCGATCATCTTTATAGCAAATCGGCCGATTCGCCGATACGCCCTTAGGGACAGATCGGAACCCCAGCCGATCAGAGCGCCCTGAATTTAATACTCTTATTTCCTTGTCAATCAACAGGTCAGATAGACTGGCACACCGCGCGAACCGCACCAGGGCAATAACCCGAACAGGAGCTAAGCAGATTCTCCCGGGTCGTGTGTCCGACGCTGAAGACCATCGGCCGATTCCTGTCTGGCTGATTTTAGCGCCAACACACGGCTATTTTATGCACCTCCTACAGCTACTATACGAACGGGGAGGGTTACACTAGACGGATAGGTCTGTCACCACCTGCTGCCTACCTCATCTAACCATGGTATAGAGCCGCATTCAAACATAACCGATAACCTGGACACAATGTCTGCGTTAAGGAATTATTGCTCGAGCCTTACGTTGAGAGTAAAAGCACGCCTACTCAGGGAGATGAAACTGATGTCGTAGCCTAAATATGTTACCAGGCCAGTTCGGCCGAACTAGCCCAGCTGCCAACCACCTCCATCTTGGGCTGGATCATTCCTTTCTGGGCCCTTGTGCCTCTGGTTGATGATAGAGCTAAAGATAGGTCGATTTGCTTCGGTTGTGGCCCTCCCATCCATGTGATGCACGTGTGGCGGCATATGATTGGTTGAGGCTTATTTCCTTGGATCAAAGAGATACCTTTTTCCTTTATTTTCAACATAAATCCTGCAATCATAAAATTCTCCAAGGGTGTGTGGCAAGTGTAAATTTATTAGCAGTATGTGTATAAGAAATGCAAGTTCATCCTTATTTTGTGATCAAATTGACGCTCAAAATTGGTCTGTATCGAGCATCAACAAGATCCCCCAAGCTGCCCTTTGCTCGTCCCGAGCAAAGTTAGGCATGAGTTGTTGTTCAGGAGTTCCTGCAATATCTCATTTCTTCGTTATACCATAATCACAGCAAAATATTCTACCTTGCTTTGGATAAGTTGGTTATTATTTTGTTCATCCATTTTACCTTACTCTTCATGGGGTTTTTGGCTTTCTCCTTGTCTTGGGCTGTTGGAAGGTAGAACGATTCATAAAGCACCACTTACCCATTCCTTGCGCAGCTTTACATCCGGAAGTTTTTCAAAAGATTTTGCAAAGAAAACATAGTTCCTTAAGTGATGCTCTCAAATCGCTCAATGTGTATGAATCCTCACCAAGGCTTGATGTCGCCTTTCTTCTCAATCTACTTCTACAAAGGTTTATGTGGAGCTCATGGTAGGGAGAAAGAGAGGGCATACTTGCCTGAAATATTTTGCAAAGTCAAAAACCGGACCCAAAGAGTAACAAGTCATACAACCTTGATCAAGAAGTGCATGGGTGTTGTAAAATGGATAGTATGTGGAGATGGAAATATTTTTCTTGTGTTCTCTCTCTCCTTCATTTATTTTAGATATGGGCATTTGCAATTCTCTTCTCTTCTTCTCTCTTTATTTTTTCTTTTTTGTTCTTTTCTTTTTTTCCAATACTTGGACCTTCATGTGTCCATTTCTTTTTTTCCTTTCTTTTTCTTTCTTTTCTTTTTGGATAGCCCATGTCTTTTTTTCTTCCAAGAACACTTGGAGAGAGAGAGACCACACATTTTTGTGGAACATAAATATTTATGGTGGGTGGATGAATGGTGTGATTGCTAATTCCCGGTGTAGGAATTTAGCATATGAAGGTGGTGTGTACGTGTTCTTGATCAAGAGAGTTGAAAAGAAACTCAAAAGGTCACAACAATTTGACAAAGCTCAAAATGACAACAAGCAGCATGTGTATATTGTGGTTCAATATGGGTAACATGCATATGGATTTGGTAGGAATTTCTCATTATTGAGGAACTTTTCATTTTATCATTTCGAAAGATAGAAATTCCGGATGCAAGATTTTGTTTAGAACAAGTTTGTAGCAGCTCTAATTCATCATATCATGGCTCACAACAACTTAGATTCAGATCATGCATTCGCAACCTACAAATTTTAGGTTCAAGGCAAACTTTTTAAACCAACTAACCCAAAAACTTGGAGAATACAAAGCTGCAACTAGGCATAAAGAGAAGATAAAGATAGAGCAACTATTCATCATTTCAACATGGACGAACAAAAACATTCTTACCACACATGGAAAGCAAAGATAGCTAAGCAAATCTTTTTGTTCTTTTTATCATATTCAGATTTTTTTTTCAATGCAAATGGGAGAATGCAACTAAGATACATGTTACCTTATGGGGGCTCCTCCCCCAAGCTAGCTCATGGCCCATATCCGGGAAAGCGTCCTTGGGCGTCAGGGTAGCGCCCTTGGGAACGGAGGTATGTGAGGCACTCCTCTTGTTCCTTCTGCAGTATGTCGATGGCGGTGCCTAGCTGCCGATCAGTTCGATGATGCCATTCGGTAGTGTTGGTGATGTGTTGGTTGACGGAGCTCTCGAAACGTTGTTGTCACTGGTCCAATGTTGTCAACCTGCAAGCTAAGGTTGTTTACCTGATGGCTGAGCTCATGATAGCCTCGAGCTGAGAATGATCGCCGAGCGGCGTAGAGCAAGGGTGTGACACTCGGGCTGGAGCCACCACTATGATCATAGTAGCCTCCTGCAGCCTGTGCCCACTCTCCACTGTTGGCACTCTGCCAACCAGAGCCTCCTGCTTGTTGCTGAGCGCTTGCTCCCAACCAGGTGCATATCCGGATGTGGATCAAGATGTGCCCCAGATGGAACATAACCTCCAGCATATCCATGATATGCATATGGTGGTGCTGGCATGTCCATCGCGGCATTCCGCGACCTGCTCCGTGTCATTCTACCTGACACGCTGCTCCTGCGAGCTGCTTCTTGTGGCTGCAACGTGAATGTTAAACTCCAGGACTTATACAAATGAAGCCGTGGGTTAGGGAGTGGGATTTTATTTGTATAGCCCGGGAAAAAAAAACCAAAGAGCCATCTGGAGCATGTTTAAGCGTGTGCCCATAAACCAAATAATTTTCATCAATCATCAAATGTGGAGAGCTGATATAAGAAATAAGAGCCCACCTCAAAACATTCAGCCCTCCTACAAAGATGTACACTCTATTGGTCCAACAATCTGAAAATTCTCAAGCCATTGCCGGATCATTTCTTTCATTGGGGAGATTTTTATTTTGTTTACCATGGCATAGAGAATATGAAATTCATCATTATGAACGGGGCGTACATCATCCCTCGGGAAACATGTTATTGCAACCCACTTGTGCATCAAACTCAAGGTCGGGTGTTGCATGTCATTACATCTCGGTTTCCAACGGTGGTGGTGCCCAAAATGGATTGCCAAAAACTTTGTTTCTCAAAACCACGAGTGGCTATCTCAATATCAAGGTTGCAGCGATGATGAAAACCCAAAAGCATGCTAAGATCTTTCCAAGAAACCGAATATTCTTGATGAACAAGTTGGAAAGAAATCCCAGCTTCCTCCTCAACAAGAGTGCAAAGAAATTGGATGGTCAAATCGCGAGACCCTTCTTCAAAAACATTTGCAAAATTGGTCCACCCCATGGACTTCCAAATGCTAGCAAAATCAGCGTTCATACCTATTTTCTGCAGAAGGTCGGGGTCGAAGATTCTTGTGTGGCGGAACTTCCTCCGCCTTAGCATGTTGTAGGCTTGGAACTCGCGATCACCTTGGATGTCCAGGTGCAAATCATCGTGTTCTTCTTCATCCTCCTCGGGCTACTGCCCTTGGCCTTGCACCTCGGTTTGCTCCTCTTGGGTTTATTGCTGTTGCGGCTCCGTCTCTTCGCTATCTCTCATAGGGCTCGGCACGTGGCTGCTTGACTGGCGCGAACTGGAGCCACCATGAGAGCGGCCTGACTTCGAGCCTGTCGCCTTCTTGAGCGTGCCCATCATCTTCTTGCTGAAGCCCTTCATACCGGCAATTCCACAACAAAGAACAACACTTAAACATCTCGAAACGGGTTACGTGAGTATTAGCAAAAAAAATGTTAGCCATCCGAGAGTTAGTAGTCCTTGCGGGGCTTGGTCGCCGCCACAACAATCGTCCTTGTGGGTGATAACACTCCAAAAAATCATTCTTGTGGGCGAGAACGCACCACAAAATCATTCTTGCGGGGTAGTAGTACCACCACAACACGTTCTTGCAGCGTCAAAAGTAGGCAACACGAGATGCAAATGAAGGAAACAAAGGGGGAATATTTTTTCCTTTTTCTTATGGAACTAAAGCAAGAACATGAGCATTACGACAGGGGGAGAAAGAATTCCGAGGGCACTCAGCTGCAGCTCAGTTTGGGGCAAAGAGAGGAGGTGCTGTGCACCGGATTTTATAGAGCAGCGCCACCCTCAGGCCGGCCGACCTGGGGGGGTTGGCCGACCCCACCTTGGGGCCAAATGAACTGAGCTTTTGCTCAGGACTTTGATGCTTGCTGCAAATGCCAAAAGTGATTGAATGCATGCAGGAATACGCCGGTGCAGGTCTAGGAGTCGCCCCAAATGCACTTGGACATGAAAATGAACCAAGTTCATGCATGCACTAGCCTCCAAATGCTCATGGCAGAATTTTTCACCCCAAAATGCCCTTGTTTGTTGCCCCAAATCCCAAGTTTAGGAAGGGTTCAAATGCAAAAGTTGAGAAATTCAAATATGCAAGGGGTTGGATGCAAAATGATGCAAATGCTCATGCAAAATTCGAATTGAAAATCTAGAAATTCAAACATGCAATGCGTGGAATCAAATATGAGATAACTACCGATTCACCTATTAGCGAGGTTCAAAATTTTAAGTCCTTCGAACAAGATATTTTATTTCCTATCGAATTGAAATCTTTAATTGGAATTTAAATTTTACCTTCGATGGAAATTACCTGAGGTACCGCTCAATTTATGCCTTCAATGAATTTTACCATGGAGCAGTATTCTTTGGGACTTCGGGGATGTCTTCTTGCTTTTCTTTCTCAGGGTCAAGAATTTATTTGATATGTGATCATCCCGTACCTGCGACCCTGAGGGGTGAATTGAATTCTACTCCATAAATTTTGTTGCACTGTGATGATGTATTTTGATCATTTAATTGGATCAATTCCCTCTGCCGGTAGTGATCAGTCAACAGCGGTGGAAATGAAATCCGAATAAAAACCAAGATCCCTCGTTGAAGCTTGATGATGCAACGGGGATTGAATCAATTGCCGAGAGTTAAACTTCTCCAAATTAATCATTCTATGTCATGCCCTTTCATTTTGAAGTTGACTCGGATTCGTCATAGATTTTTTGGCGAATTGAGATCAATCAAACACTACCCTGTCTTCACATAAAGAGAAAACAACATGGTTGTCCTACTAGACATTGGCTACCGACCATAGATAAAATCTCAAGATTTAATAATTCTTTTAAACCTGTGCCATCCCCGGCAACAGCGCCAAAATTGCTTGTTGGCATTTTGTAGCGTCATCACTAAGATAGGTGTTCCCAGCAACGGCGCAAAAAATGTTTTGGGGTATTTCTTACATTACAGAATGATCCGCAAGTGCACCGAATACCATTTTAGCATTTTTCCCATGAGTATGGGGTCATATTTATATTTCCATAGGGAAGACGGTGGTTCAAATGGATTTATTAAGCTCAAGAGAATATCATGGTTCAAATCTCCAATATCTAGGTAGGGGTGATTGATAATATGATTGAGAGCTAGTGTGACAAAATATTAACCATCCTTATGAAAGAATGACTAGGATCAGAGCAAGGTGGAAGAGAGATTTCAAGGGCATACAAAGGACAATTCTTATCTAAGCAAGCATAGAACATACTCATGAACACATACACATTCACATGCTTAGGATCGGGCTCTAAGCTCGCAGGCATCACCGGGAGACTGCACAAGATATGGCAAGGTGGCCACTAGATCTTCACGGCTATTTTATGCACCTCCTACAGCTACTACATGAATGGGGAGGGTTACGCTAGACGGACAGGGCTGTCACCACCTGCCGCCTACCTCATCTAACCATGGTATAGAGCCGCATTCAAACATAACCGATAACCCGGACACCATGTCCGCGTTATGGAATTATTGCTCTTGCCTTACGTTGAGAGTAAAAGCACGCCTACTCAGGGAGATGAAACTGATGCCGTAGCCTAAATATGTTACCACGTCTAAGCATGCAAGGTACATGACACAAGCAAAACTATGAAAGGATCACATACTAAACATAAGCATATGAACCAAGCACAAGCTAAGATAAGGAACTAAACTTTATTACTAAACTCCAAACCATACATAAAGAGAAAGATACAAGGCCATACCAAACTCTTCATGAAGACTAGAAGACCTTGAAGAACTACACTTCACCTACACTCCACTACACTAGGGAGCTTTACAAAGGAGGAGAGACTACATCTTGGTGTGTCTTCTTTAGGAGCACCCCATCTTGTATTTTTAGGCATGGAACAGGGGGTGCTCGGCAGGAATTCAGCGCAACTCAAGCGAAAACAACTTTGAGGTGAGCTGTTGGAGCGACACGTGGCGGGGTTAAGTCGGTTGCAACCTTCCTGGGTCGGCCGACCAAGCCAGTTCGGCCGAACTGGCCGAGCTGCCAACCGCCTCCATCTTGGGCTGGATCACTCCTTTCTGGGCCCTTGTGCCTCTGGTTGATGATAGAGCTGAAGATATGTCAATTTGCTTCGGTTGTGGGCCCTCCAATCCATGTGATGCACGTGTGGCGGCGTAGGATTGGTTGAGGCTTATTTCCTTGGATCAAAGAGATACCTTTTCCCTTTGTTTTCAACATAAATCCTGCAATCATAAAATTCTCCAAGGGTGTGTGGGAAGTGTACATTTATTAGCAGAATATGTATAAGAAATGCAAGTTCATCCTTATTTTGTGATTAAATTGACGCTCAAAATTGGTCCGTATCGAGCGTCAACACATACCACCAGCAAACTCGTGGTCAAGCAGAAACCTCAAATAAACAAATCAAAAGCATTCTGAAAAAGATGGTCAACGAGATGGGATAAGGATGGAAGAACAAGTTGCCTGATGCACTTTGGGCATATAGGACAGCGTATAAAACCTCCATCGGCATGTCACCGTATCAACTCGTCTATTGCAAAACATGTCACTTGCGAGTCGAGCTTGAGCATCGAGCCAATTGGGCCATTCGGCAGTGGAACATGGATGTTAAGAAGGCCGGAAGAAACAAAAAAATCCAGATCATAGAGCTAGAAGAATAGAGAGAGAAGGCTTACCACAGTGCCAAGATTTACAAGGACAGGACCAAAAGATGGCACGACAAGAGGATCAAGACGAAGAGCTTCGCAGCGGGGGATAAGGTACTAATGTTTAATTCCAGGGTTAAACTCTTCGGACATGGGAAACTACGAAGCAAATGGAAGGGGCCATACACCGTCATCACATCATCACATGGAGTAATCACACTTCAAGACGACGATGGAAATATCTTCAAGGTAAATGACCGTCGCTTAAAAGTTTTTCATGAACCCGCTGATTCAAATTCAAATTTTGATATCATAAACCTAGTGGAGTTTAACACTTATCACCACATGCACAACCAAGTAGAGCCCGAACCTAAAACCTTTCAAAACAAAGCCATCACATGGGCCCACAGGAGAAAGAAGGGGCCCAGATGAGCCAGGAGGGGAGCGGCCGCACCCACGGTGCGGCCGACCCCACCTGGTCTCCAACGGCCGGGAAATTTTGCACACAAACTCTCTCAACGGCCACTTTTGATTTCCTTTCATGCTTCACCAAAGAATAGAAGGTTTTGCTCGGGTTTGATGCTTTTTCTCCTTAAAAAGGCCCTCTCTTGCTCCCTTGTTTCTCATCTCCATTCTTGAACCTCCACATCTCCCCTCTCTACAAATCCCTGCAATCAACCATGGCCAACAACTCCATTGTCCCCTTTGTTGGCTCCACTTCCACCCTCGAAGGAGAACCGACGCCGGCAAACCAAGTTGTAGTGGCCGACGACATCGAGTAGGAGGCCGAGCATGCCATCACCACGCCCCTTGCAGTACTGCCTGCTCCTGGACCGAAGGAGGGGCCGAGGGGTGCCAGCAGGGGGTCGGCCGACCCCCTGGTGCGGCCGCACCCTGAAGGCAGCCCCTCACGTCCCTCTTCTGCACAATGCTTCATCAAGTCATCTGGGGCCAAGGTGGGCAGGGGCGGTCGCAGCAGCAACACGCAAAGGCCGACTACGGTAGAGCTTCGTCTCAAGGGAGTCGGCAAGAAACTCTTCGCCGATCCACTGTCGCCGCTCCCTTTGGAAAAGGGACAGCCATATGTTTATTCTGTAACGACTAAGAGCGGCAACATAGCTAGTCATGACTACACCACTACGGGCATGTGCACGCCTGATAGTCCCCCAACACATGAATGTTTTCATGTTGTCCGAATCCATACCCCAGGCAGTGGGTACGACAAGGGGATCATGGCCGGCCCATCTCCCAAGAGGAAGAGAGACAAGGCCGTCGACTCCTCTCCCTGGGCTAGCAAGGTGAGGAGGCACATCTCGCCGCCTCTGATCACTCGCCCAGGTGGACAGTACGAGAGCGATGACGATGACAAGGTCCTCAAAGGACCAAAGGTCGCTCAGTTCTTGCGCAATATCATAGAAATGCGCAAATAGCATAAGAGGCTGAGCGATCAAGTGGCAGAGCTCACTTTAGAGCTCAAGTCCATTAGGGACGATTATGATACGCTCCACCGCGGTCTTTGCTCCAAGGTGAACACCTTGGCGAAAACCATCGGGAAGAACGGCTTCCCGACATTTCTTAGGGAACTTTCTTAGGGAACTTTGATTATTTCCCTTCATGATTTTCATTTCCAATATTTCCCTTCATTGTAATGTGCCCTTTATATGAATTGAAATAAAAATTCAACTCCTTGTTTTCAATCCGGCAGAGTTTTGTCCAGTTCCATGTGTTATGTGAGGAATATGAAGGTACAGAGACAAGTGTGGGGGAAGCACACTCCCAAAACGCAACACAAACCCGAGACACACTGCACGCCAAAGGATGGGACCAGAGGACCCGAAGGGGGGTCGGCCGCACCACACACCCAAGTCAGATCCATCTGGCCCTATCTCTTTCCCACGGACTGGTTTGCATCTCAATCTCACACTTATCTCTGTTCTAAATAATTTTGCATCTCTGTCCAGGCAAAGTAAAAAACAAATATAATAAATGAATCTTAAATGCCTTATGCTCTCATGAATAAAATTTGCATACTCTTTATTCCTTACCCATCTTTTGGTTCATGTGAACGAAACTCTTTCATAGGGACCCCATGCTTTCTAGTTAATTGATTAATGTGATATAATGAGATAGATGGCACTATGCTCTTCTTTGTAAAGCACTCGGTATTTCTTTTCAAAAATAAAAATACAATAGCTTGCCTCCTCAAATTTAACATTCCCACCAGAGCCCAAAAGTTCAAAAATTTCATATATTTAAAACCTTTACATCTTGTTGTTTGCCTTTACTTTGATCTTTGTCAAACTCTTCGACCCTTGTTTAGAAACTTTTCATGCTCACTTGATCAAAATTCACGTACACTCCACTCCTCTTCGCCAACATCTACACTTGAAGTTGCGCTAAACATGCCATCCATCCACAAAATAAGAGACTTCACTCTATCTTTTAACCACTCTCTCCAAAGTTGTCACTATAGACATGGGCTATACAAAAAAAAAGATGCATACCCAAATAAGGTATGCCACATGCTCACAAGGCATGATTAAAAAAAGAGAGAATGAAAAGATGCATAACCCTAAGAAGGTATGCCTCATGCTCAAGGGCATGACAAAAAATAATAAATATAATGATAGCCCATGTCTTGCAAAAAGAGGAGAAAGAGTTGGTTCATACAAGAAGTCCATACATTATCCGCCAAAAACATCACACACTGGCACTTTTTGATCAAGTTTGCATGACTTGTTTCTTCTTGGATCTTGATTTTGACTTAGCAAAACTAGCAAAGCAAGCATGCCTCCTTTCTCCTACCCACAACTCCACATAAGCCTGAATAGATGATAGGAGCAAGGCAGGCAATAACTTTGCCTTGGTGAGATTTCAAAATCAAAAAGAGTGGCTAGAGAGAAAATATGAGGAGCAAGGCTATTTGTTTATTTCAAAAACAAAAAAAAGCGCGAGTTGCCAAGCATGAAGAACTAGAACCTGAAGTCTTCATTGTTCCATTCTTTAATTATCCAAGAAATACATGGTAGCCACTTTCATAAAGTTCACAAGGACTGGAAGAGGTTCGGAATAACTTGTGTGCAGATTTCTTGAAAGAGTTGCGACCACCTTAGTCCTTAACCTTCACTCGAGGACGAGCAAAGGGCTAAGTGTGGGGGTGTTGTTGACGGTGCTTAAGTCCTGAATCGACCGTCAACTCCTGCAAGTATTCTTATCGAATTAATCACCAAACTTAGATATAGGACTTTATTCTAACATATTCCACAAGTTTTGGTGAGTTGTTATATGCAGGAACCCATGAATGAAAGACAAGGAGAAAAGTATAAAATATACACAAAGAAATAGATAAAAGACAATCTTCCTCATCACACTTACAAGGGAGGCCCACATGACAGCCCAACCGACGTAGAAAGGCGGCAAGCACCTAAAGGATCAAGCATAGGCCCACCTACCAGTGCCCCAGCCGAAGGCGGTGGCCAGAGGCGGCAGGAGGGGGTCGGCCCCACCCTGGGGTCGACCGCACCACCCTGGAAGCGATCCAGGTGCATCTTGGCAGGAAGATTGCTCTGATCCTCTCAAGGTCGGTTACAAGTGTTTCCATACGAGGAGATGGCGGGAACCGACTTCAAGAGCTATATAAAGAGCCTCCCTCACCCTCTCAGAAACAACACACTTTGGAGAAGAAGAGTAGAGGTCCTTCCACTTGTATCTTTAGAATAGGAAGTGTGTGAGGAAGAAGTGAGAAGAAGAGCCCGGCTTGTCAGCTACTCTTCGTCCTTGTACCTCTACGGATACGATCCAGTTGAGTAAGTATCTGAGTTCATCTTTTGGTAAGATCTTGGTTAAGTTATTCTTCCATTGTTGTTCGTTTGCGGGATCATCGTCCGTTCAAGTAGCGGATGCTCTAGTGAGGGCCCCTGATAAAGACGGGATAACCCTGCGCATCGCTAGAGTAGTAGTAAAAGGCTTAAACGTGGTGTTTAGGCCCTAGATTACTTTTGTTTGTTGCGAGTCCAGCTGGCATTGCGAGGTAGACGGTAGGTGGTGACAACCCTGTCCGTCCGCTACGAAGTTGCTTCGTGGTTAGCGTAGTCCTCCCCGTCGGGGTTCGGAGTAGAGCTAATAGCCGGAGGGTCCTGGCAGACCAGGGTCAGACTGGTGCTCGAAGTAAACATTTAGCAACTCAAGTTCATCTTTCCTTGACTCCTTTACCTCTGGATAACCACACTACCCTTAAGCCATCCAACCTCTTCCTTTTCCTTGGGTAAACTAGCTAGAGAACCTTTACGCATCCATTTCCTGAGAAATTACGATACCCTGAATACTCTCCGGGTGAAGTGCTACAATGTTATCTTCCCTGCGCTTGCGGATTTATCTGTGATCGTTAAGAAATACCAACAGACGCCTATTGTCAGCCATGGGAGGCGCCGAGGCATGAAGCACAGATGGAGATGAAAGCGGAGGAACAAGAAGAGCAGATTGGTGTTTTTCTTTGCGCTATACTGTTCTCTTTGATTTATAAGAGAAGGGGTAGAGGATTCCAGAGGACGGACGGTTGCAGTTAAGAGAGAGGTGGAGGAGTCAGAAACGTGTTCCAGTTACCATCTCGATAATCGAGGAGTCATGGAGTTACTCGACAAGGTGGGGTGGTTGATTGATGGCCGATCATACTTTTCCTACAGAGGAATAATGATGAGGATGGCCGAGAAGTCAAAGGTTATACAATATCGGCTGTTTTACTCTTGCACCAATGAGTTGCAGAAAAATTGAAATGCTACGCGGGAAATCGAAGAACTGCAATAAATTGAAGGGATGCAAAGGAAAAGAAGCTTTGACTGGAATTTTGGAACAAAGTGTGTTTATTCCGAAATTGGGGGGCATGTGTTGACACCGCTTTTCGACACGTGTTGACCTGTTGGGCAAAAGGCCGATAGACATTGGGCCGAAGCTGGATCAGAAGCAAAGAATGAGGCATATTGGGCTTTTTGGGCCAGAGGAGGCGTCGTGGCCGATAGAGCATGGAAGGAGCTGGCGAAGCTACGTCAGCAAGTTATCTGTTAGAATTTAGAAAAGTTTATTTTCTTTATTGTCAAGTAATGTACATCGTAATCGACTAGGGTTTGTAGCTTAGGCTATAAATAGCTGTCCTCGGGCATGTATCAAACCATCCAATGATCAATACACAAACCCTTTTTTCCCTTTTTCTCTTTTCGGCGGCTTCGCCTTAGTTGTAGTAGATTTTTTTTACGAGTTCTTTTCTGCACGTGGGGCTGCATCGACTTCGATCTCTGACTTGCTGGTAAGTTCCACATCGAACGAGGAAGATAGGCTCAAGGTTGACGGCGCATCGCTTCTTCCTCTATCCTGTATTAGTTCAAGTTATCGAGCGGATTGGATCTAGATCTGGTCTGTTCACCAATTTATCGGTATCAGCTTGTTTCTGTTAGATTAATCTGTTTAGTCTAGCTTGTTTCTTACTGTTATCACAAGTTATCGGTAATTGATAGATTTGACAGGATTAGATTCGTTTGATCTTGTTTTTATTTAGTTTTACCACAATTTATCCAGTCTAGATCTAAATACCATCGACTGACGTGCAGCTTGCCTGTTGCTCATTGCCAGGCCGATCGGGTTCGAATCTAGGTGTTATCTACCGAAGGCTTCACTAACCCGCTTAGCTTGCCTTGCCTGCACAATCGGCCAGAGCTTTGGCCGATTGATCTACTAATGCATCGGACCCTTGGCCGATGCACATGGCGGAACGATTCGGAACATCAGTCGATACGTTTTGGTAATTTAACGTTTTACTCGTCCCTTGTCAATTGTAGGTCAAATTGACTGGCACGCCCTGCATCACCACGCAGCCGATTTGGACGCCGCGCGGGAGTGAAGCAAGAGGCTCCCGGGTCCTCGCGTGTACCGGCGCTGAAGGCTGACCTGCGGCTTTTTGCATCAACAATGTCATGCTAGTTTTATGATTTTGTGATCCATCTTAGTAACTTTCAATTGGCATCTTCATTGATATTATATCTTTGGGTCATGATTCATGGAACTAACTCCCTAGGCTTCTAACTTTGGAACGAGGGTTTCACACTAGAAGAACCATAGTTGCACATATAGATATCATATTCTGGTTTAAGTTTTGTGCAAAGTAGTTGAATTTTAAGTTGGCCTAATTCATCTCCTTTTCTCTTAGGCTACAAGCACCGATTCGTTTCACTCGCGCACCGTGTCGCGGCCATGAGCACCGAGGTTGGTGGCATTCAGCTACGGTAGGCGGAAGTGGCGTGGTGTCCCCGCTCAACAACGAGGAAGTGGCGCGTAGAACTCAGAGTGGCAATGCGCGGGCCCGCCCTGAGCAATTACTGGCATCAATCAAGGAGCAGGGAGGGAGCGGCTGTAGGCACCAGCGAGCTCTGTCGTGCCGGATACGCGCGCGCCTGCGGAGCGTGGAGGCGGGCTCCGGCCAGCTCCGGTACAGGACATTCGTTCTAGATTTTTTAAAACTTTGTTCTCTATTTTTTCATTCCAAAAGGTTTTGCTCCAACTTTATCTTTTTGGACTTTTTTTCTTCCAAAAATTTCCCCCTTTGTCAAAGTTTTTTTCTCTTAAGTGTTGTTCTCAAGAGTCGCCATTTAATTTTAGAGGCGGACCATGTTGTGACTCAAAAAAATAGAAAACTATTTTCTCACACACACACCCCTAGGAGGCTACCGTGCCAACGGTCACAAGTCATGCAATTTTTTTGCGCACATGCACTCTCCAGAACTCAAATTCCCAACCTCAAGTCTCGCATGAGCTCTTCTAGAAATTTCCTATTTCCTAGAGGGGACCGAACCACTTCTAAAAATGTTGATTTTTCAGGGAAGTTCGTGTTTCAAACCCACCCTTAAAATGGAGGCAATTTCGAACAGTGAATCGAAATATGATCCACTCCTAAAAATAGAATTCTCGAACCGGATAACTTGCTAGAGAGCATACGGGTGTATATATATATATATAGCAGCAGGGAAGGACAACCTTTCTGTCATAAAGAGTATCTCCAAGAGTTCCTCATATCTCTTCCTCATCCTTATTTTTTTTGGCAAAAGTAGAAAAAACACTCTCCAATAGTTCCCCATCCTAGTTCGCCATGTACTAACAATTGGAAAATTGCATCCCTTTGTGCATAAATATACGCACGGAGCAGTCGATCCCCATCGACTCTGGCAAGATTTGTTTTCCCGTCGCGGGTTTTCTTCCTGGCGTCGGCGCAGGTGGACGGCCAGGCGTTCGACTCTCTTCGTCGGGGGGAAGCGGGCTTCGAGGAGGATGACATGGACGCCGCCCACGCGTCGGCCACCGCCACCGCCACCGCCGTGGAGGCAGGGCGTGAGTCCACCGTGGTGTGATGGTTGGTACAGGCTCGTCCTGCGATGTCGTGCGACGGTTGGTAAACACAACTTCTTCCCGCAACGATTCCGGCCGCCATGGTGCATCACCAGTGCAAGTAAGAGGTAAAACGAAACCCCCTCGTCGTTCTCTTTCATTTCCCCCAATTTTCAAACCCTCTCGTGCCCTAAATCGTCGGCAATCTGACTTGCAATGAGCTCCTGTCCGCCAGCCATGGAAGTTTCCCATAGAATTAACCTTGTGGGGGCCATAACTTTTTATTTTTGGGAGTAAAAATAGGAAACTCTTGGAGATGGGTTTATTTTTTCCTCCTCGCACTTATTTGGAGAGTTGGCAAACAAAAAGATTTGGGGAGAAAAAATTGGAAACTATTGGAGATGCTCTTAAACGGAGGCTCCCCTACAAATTGTTTTTTCATAGTAAAGTTTTAAGGATCGAATAGTTGTTTCTTAAGTTGTGCCTTCGTCATCAATACCTAACATCTGAAATGTGCTGTTTTTTTTTTCCTTCTGTTACATATAGGAACAGGTAAAAGAAGTAATTAACAAACATTGAACTCATTCCCTTGCAAGCGCCACGAGCTGTTTGCCAACGTTTCTCCCGGAGAACAACCCGACTAGAGCCGCTGGACCTCTCTCGATCCCCTCAACGACATCCTCCACGACGACGACCTTCCCCTCCTTGATGTACCCGGCCATCTGCTCCTCGAACCTTGAGTACATGTGGAAGTAGCCACTAACGTTGAACCCTTCCACGCGGACAGCCTTGGGGATGATGCAGAGCAGGTTGCGCACGCCGTCTGGCTCGTCCAGGTTGTACTGCGAGATCATCCCTCAGACGACGACCCTGCCGCCGTGCCGCATGTGCAGGAGCGCGGCGTCCAGCGTCGCGCCGCCCACGTTGTCGAAGTAGATGTCGATGCCGTCGGGGAGGCAGCGCTTGAGCGCGGCGGCGAGGTCGGTCTCCGACTTGTAGTTGAACGCGTCGTCGAAGCGGAACTTGGTCTTCAGAAGATCGACCTTCTCGTCGGAGCCGGCGCTGCCGACCACGTAGCAGCCGGCGATCTTGGCGAGCTGCCCGGCGACCTGCCCGACGGCGCCCGACGCGGCAGATACGAACACGAAGTCGCCTCTCTTCGGTCTCCCGACCTCCATAAACCCCGCGTATGCAGTGAGCCCTGTCATGCCTGGATGATAGGTAACATTGCTTGTCAGTTAGTGGCAGTGGCAGGTGAAAGGAATGCCAAGATATGGATTGGGAATTTGGGGAGCACTGGAGTACGAAGTTATCAGCTCGCTCACCAAGAACACCTGTGTAGTAGGAGAGTGGCAGCTCCGTGTGGTTGATCTTGAACAGGGACTCCGGCTGGGAAACAAAGGTGTACTCCTCCCATCCACTCACCCCCCAAACGATGTCGCCGGCCTTGAACTCCGGGTGCGTCGAGTCGATCACCTTCCCACTCCGTAATTCACCAATGTCTGATATCAATCAACCACACTCAGACGTGTTCATGTCTGATTCTAAAGTTCCAATCACGACTAGCAAGATGGATGATGAATTTTGCGAGCGTACCTCTCCAATGACAAAGTCTAGCGCCGGCACGGCGGCGCCACCCTCGTCGTGCTTGCTCATGCGGCCGCGCATCCAGGGGTCGCACGACAGGTACAGGTTCTGGACCAGCACAGCCGTCGACCCTGCCGGCACGCGCAGCCGGACAGTGCCGACGACGACCTCCATATCCTCCTCCGTGGGGAACCCGGTGACGTGCCTCTTCAGCACCACCATCTTATTCCTCGCCGCTGTTGCGTCCTCACCGCCGCCAGCCATTCCCTCTACCACCAGTTGCTTGTGATTACTCTGGCTTGGAAGGTTCACTAGCTGATAGATCGCCTCTCGTCTGCGACTACCCACTGCGAGCTGTGTGTGACTGTGAGTGTTGTTCGAGCATGCACCCTCCTCATACGGTTTTATAGACGGCGTTCAAGCCGCAATCTGGTTCAGGTATCCATGTCAGCCATGACGGTTCCATCATAGGCATGCGTAATCCATGACGCCATGTCAATCCGGTTGTCCTCTCTTCTATTACTTAATGTGTATTCACCTACATGGATGTTTAGCCCGTGTACACGTCGTGTAAATGCTACAGGGGCTTGCTGTGTCCGTTTAATCAGCCGTTTATCCCGTTAATAACCGTTTAACACTACGTGAGAACCAGATATTAGAAACGGGCGCAGATGGCATTTGGTAACGAGCATCGCACCCGTTACCTTATTATGTTACTAATGACAGATCAAAGGTAACGAGCATGGTGCCCGTTACCAATGACTCATCATTGGTAACTAATGTCTAGTCATTGGTAAATATGCCCGTTACCTTATTACGTTACTAATGACAGATCAAAAATAACGAGCATATACCAATGTGGAATTGAAAAACAGAAAAATAAAGAAATCGCAAATGGTATTTTCCTTTATTTTACATACTGAGTATACTGAAATCAAAGGTACATCAGTACATGGATACACAACATGAATACACAAAGGTATATTCAAGTTGACATCGAGCAATATGTCTAACAACATGGATACACAGAGTTATGAATGATATATAGTCAGATCCTACAGACAGATGAAGGGCAAGAAGAATGGGATGTAGACAAAGGATGGAAAGAAGCAAACCTAAGCATCTCTACTACTGCTGGACCAGTGAACACCTTGATCCCATCACACGTCTCCAAGTGTACTAGAACATTTTGCACGCGTTGCGCGCCCTATCATAACCAAATTAAGAGCCATAAAACATCATTATACAAAATGTTTGGAAGGTAGAAACGAATGCGCCAGTGTCTTAACAGAAAAATCTCTATTTAACAAGACTAAGAGAGATGAGATCGAGCTTGTGTGTTGGTGTCCGTCCACAGAATTTCACCAGAGGCTAGCATGTTCTGTGTCCTCATAATGATTCCTAATAATAATGACTCAAGCTGCTCTCCTAAAAAGTAATCTTAGCAACGGATAATGCATTTGACGCTGTAGTGTAAGGCAATTTTAATTGTGCCCAACAAAGGTTAACCCAGTGGATATGTAAATGCATAGAAGGTTGTACCATGTAGGGAGACTGAACTCACCTTTATGCAAGTCTTAACAAACACACAAGAGGAAGGACCAAAAAAATCAAGCTTCAGCTAGCCGCAAACAGCAATGATGAATCTTTCTTCCTGTAGCTGGAAATGATCTGAAAGCCAGCAACCTCACTTCTTAAATATATAGAGGCATACAATAAAACCATGGAAAAAGCAGAAGGGTGTGCTGAGTTGCTAACCAAAATCACTTTTGTAATGCTTTGCGCGCACAAGGCAAGACAACAATTACACCAAGATTCAGGCAGCAGCAGCAGCAGCAGACAGAGACTCTCCTCCTTGCAGCAGGAATAAAGAGAAGATGTAAGTGCAGTTCAGCCATAGCAAAAAAGCTTGTCAAGTTCAAGTAAAGGAGCTTGTTTCAGACACGCCAAACACCAGGAACACGTTTCAGGTAGCTTAACATGATCAAAGTTCCTTTTCTTGTGAAACCACGCAGTAGCAAGCTATCTTTCATAAAATTAGAGAGTAAACACTCTGCTGCGATTATTATAAGATCACCAAACACTCTTACATATAATTATCTTGCTGATGCATCAATCCGGTTATGCATTTTCAGTAGTTGCCTACTTATCTTTCCTTTCATATGTATGGACATCAGATTTGAAATGAATGTTTGGTTATGCGTTTTCAGTAAGTTGCCTATCATTTCAGTTATTCTTCCTTTCCCTACATATGGCAATCAATATGAAATCATTTCAGTTATGAAAGTACTGATGCAGAGGGTTAGATCATCCAGCAGTATTAAGCTTCACATATAAAGTGAATATGTAAGCTGAGTCCTATCCACCAAAGAAGCGCAGGGCTAAACAAGCAGGCCTGAATTTACATAGGAAAAAAAACTATCATGCTAATCAGATGGATCTAAACCACCAAACTGCAAACACAGGGAAGAGAGGGAGTTTGATTCGGTGAAGAATAGCTAGCATACCAATACCAAGCACAAGCAAACTTCATGTATCTGAAACTAAAACACAAAGGAGATCTAAAACTGTGTTTCTTGATATTCTCACATCTAAGATTACCTGAACACATAAACCTAAAAAGGAACCCATTCTTTTTCTGAGGTGATAAGGTAGAAGAAAAAAATGCAAACCTGCTATTCTCGGACGCCTGGTGCAAGAAGGATGCGGAATCCCCCAATGGTCAAGTAATCAAGTCACCAATGCCGTCGCTGGCGGAGGAAACCTACAGCCACAGTACATGATAGATAATCAGGCCTAGACAAAATATATCGGCGGAGGAAATCTATGTCTCGCTGCACGAGTAGTACGCCCGTGGCTCGCGCCCCGCCGCACAGCTGCCGGCTCGGACCTCCAAACGCATGTCGCCGGGGACGGGGAAGGACCAGAGAGCACGGGTGGACGGCGGCTGCCGTGGGTCGCGTGCAGGAGCAGGAGCAGGGCGAGGCCCCCGCGGCCCCTGCAGTCCTGCGTCGAGGAGCTCGCCGCCCCTGCAGCCCCCGCGGCGAGCAGGAGCAGGGCGAGGCCCCCGCGGCCCATCCAGCCCTGCGTCGAGCAGGAGCAGGGCGAGGCCCACGCGGCCCCTGCAGCCTGCGTCGAGGAGCAGGAGCAGGAGCAGGAGCTGGGGGCGAGGCCATCGCGGAGGAGGAGGAAGGGGACGGGTCTGGCGCCCCCGGATCTGGATCTCGCCTATCCCTTGCACCCTCGACCTCGGTGGGTGGTAGGAGGATTGGGGAGGAGCACGCGGTGCGAGGGAGTGAGTGAGGCGGAGGCGGGATAAGGCGGCGGCGGCGGCCGGTGAGTCGGCGGCGTCGGTCTAGGGCGGGGAGCGAGAGGATGGGTGGTAGGATAGGGAAGTTTGATGATTTTCTCGGATCCGAAATATGTAGTGAAAGTAACGGATCTAGTTAATACCACGTACATGTTCACACGGATAACGGGTTGTCACGGATAACGGGTTGTGTTAACATCCGTTATGAATGGTTGTTATTGGTAATGGGCACCATTGTTAAGATTGAATTGTGTTCTTGAGGCTTTATTGGTAACGAGTATTAATAAAGTTCGTTACCTATAATTCTATTTATGGTAACGAGCCACGTAGGTATATTACCAATCTCATATTAACTATTTGAGGTTTTCACGTATTTAAACGAACGGCTAAACTAATAATAAGAAAACTTAACTTCTGCTCTGTTATTATGGTAAAGTTCTACATCGATATACCAGGGATTATTGGACAAGGCTTTATGAATTGTGACTGCCTGCTACATTGGTAAATGTTTGTACCCGACGTCACCAGTGACGTCAAGTTCACAAACATTTCTAAACTTGTCAATAAAGTGTGGTAATCAGTTGGTTGCATCCAAAGGAAGGCTATTGCTAACTGAAGTAAAGCTAGTCGGATAACTTATATAATTTCACCAAATCAAGATGGTGTTCTAAGGTACTTCTCTCCATCACTTCTGCTACTTATTGGATCAAAATCTAGCAGTAAACACAGATATACAAATACTGAGATCAACATGTATTATATTAGGTTCATTTTTGCTTATTATAAAAAGGAAACAGAAGTACAAACCAAATTATCATGATAAGTTCTGTAATAGTAAAATTTCTCACAACAAATAAAGTAAAATAATTTTTTTGAGTAAATTTCACCGACGGTCCTTGCCAAGTTCTCATCTGGGTCTCATTATGCACGCAATAGTCCGTATACTTATCCCAGGCTCTCAAATAGGTCCATATACTTCTAAACTGCAATCATGTATTAAGAAAAAACTTTTATGGATTGTTTCAAACTTTTAGCATTTCAAACAAATTCTAATCTCACTCGAAATTGATCAAAAAATCATTTGGCAATCATCTTGGATACAATATTCGAATTAATTAAAATGCAAAATTCGAGTGAAAAGTTTACTGATGTTCAAGTGATGAACATTTTTATGCAAAAGTTGTGTTACCAAAACTTATTTGGTTACATATCTCGCAAAATGTGTACTAGTATGTATTATATACACCATATCCACCAAATGGGACTCTCTGCATCGCTAGCATTAAACCCTCTGATTAAGTGCATCTATCCTTTTCATGACTGCAAGCTCATCTCATTAACTAATTAACAGAAAAAATTTCAAGAAATCTTCAGTCATACAGTTTTTGAGTGAGGATTCCGTGGTATTATCAAGAGTATCTTTTATACAAATAGACAATGCGGACTATAGTATATACTATTCTACATGAATTATAATATATCCTGCTCAATGTATTGGAGTATCTATCTTGCAACCATATCCAGCAAACTATTGCGTGCATCTCGAGCATTAAACGTACAAAATTTGATGGGCTGCTTTCTTCCTATATATAGGAGCAGACAAGCCACAGTTTTGGACAGAACATCATCAGGATCCTTATACAACCACCTACTAGGCTACTAGCTAGTGGTGGTATCAACACACCATGTTGCCAGCAAAAATAGCACTCCTTTTCCTCCTAGTGTGTGCAACAATTTCACTAGATCCGGCAGCTGCTAACGGGCCATGTACGGAACAACAGAAGGCAAACATCGTATTCCACTGTAGAGAATACATCAAGAAAAAGGGTCCCGTCACTGCCGCATCATATCTTGATGAGTGCTGCGTCGCTGTGACAACGGTACCTGGTAGGGACATGGATTGCATAATTCGTCTACTTTCAAATAAACAGAAGAAGAAATATGATGAAACTAAGATTCGGAGATTCCATCATCTCTGCGAACTTGAGAATGTGCCTCCTCCTCATCGTCAGGTAGGGTTGGTTTTGCTGGCATTAAAGTAAATTATTCGTTCATGATCTGTTTCATATTACCGTACAATATATTCTCTGTAGTGATGATTATTTTATTTAATGTAGTGATGATGAATGAACAAATATATCTTTCTGACAGTTGTCCTTCAAATGTCCTCTGCCAGGTCATGATGTGAAAGAGATAGCAGTAACCCCTGATGGAGTAAGCAATAGCGAGTTTGAATAATATAGACTGGATAGTTAATAAAATCAATTAGTGTGTGATCATTTGAAATGTACTCTATTGAGGAAAAGGAATTTGTCAATGATATTTTGATGCCATTTTATTTCCGTTTGACTTATCTGGACACGCGTTATGTGTCTTTGGTTTTGAGACGCGAAAGAGAACCTTGAATAATTAAATTAAAACATTGTACTTTACAGTAACGATGGAGATATATATAAACACAAAAAAATCCGATAATACATATTGATAGATTGCGTGTTCCACCTTGTCAAATGCATCAAAATGCACATTCGTGGACCACATAATTAAAAGGTCTCCATCCCTCTTGACAGCACAAATTAGAAAACAAACTCTCTCTCTCTCCCTCTCTCTCTCCACCTCTTTCCTTACACAGAATGTTGTTTTCTTCCTGGAGTATCGCCTTGGAGATCCTTTGGTCTGGCCTTGTCACCTCAGTTGCATCGAACGATGCGAATATCAAGTTTTTTAGAAGATGACTAATGTGATGGTTTGATATTGCGATAAGATTTTGCAAGGATGAAACATGAACGAAGAAGCGGATTGATGCTTAGTCTTTTAGTTTCCTTCCTTTGTTTTAGAGTTTTTTCTTGTATTTTCAAAACCCTCACTTGAGGATTAGAGTCTAAGAACTCTTGTTACTCTTGGCTTATATATATCCACTTATAGATATAGAGCCAATTTTGTCCTTTATCTAAAAACCAATTTCGATTAAAATAATATGCACCTCAAAATTATAAGGGATCCATAACTCGATTGATATCACCTTTTCTATAGGACATTCATAATAATAATGATGATGATGATAATTAAATACACTTATTTCCTTTGAACTGGTGTCGTTGTTGGGGCAACTAGGTCAACAAACTCTCAAAATGATTTTTCACACAGTAAACTTGGTAACTGATATACTGCAGGCCAAAACGTCTTCGCTGAACTTTTGGCATGCCAACATGGCATCATGGGAGAGATTTTCGTAGTCTCTTTCGTCTTCATCCCTCGGTGCCTACATCTTGCTCATCTCATTCTTCGCTCTTTCTCCCAGCACAAAGTTAGCACACCACACCAAATCTCAAACTAAGCGCATATGGATCTGCAGTGTATCACCTAACAAGTTTTGGATGCTAAAAATTCATTTTAGGAGTTCATGGACCTAATTGGTACTGTAGGACAAGTTCAAGGGCAGATAGTATATTCAACTCTAATAATTACAAAACAAGGTGCAACAAGAACACATTGGGATAGATTATAGTTCATTCCTCCTAGATCGGGTAAACTTGTACCATCCTATTGGATCTTGTATTATTTGGATTAATACAATGGTGTCTATCTTTACAAACAACCTTGACCTTGTCGTATCAACCTATGCTACGCTAGAATTATAATGAGGGTCCACCGTACCGACCCATTTATATCTGGACAATACGATCTTATTGTATCTATCATAGGCACTATATATTTATATCCATTGGATTAGTTATATATCTTTCCTTGAATAAAAAGTCTATATCCCATAGGGCATATCTTTATCATCACTAGGAGGATCTCAATCCAGTAGATTTGCTACTCTCATAGTAGATGTATATAGCTTAGCATCGCCATCAGCCCCAATCTCATTGGTCAACAGACAACAGGGCCGGCTGCCACCTGTAGAGTCAGAAAAAAAAGCTAATTGGGACATTCGCCTGCTAGAGAACTCATTCTCTGTTCAACCGACAGCAACATCTCCTGACCATAGCCCCTTGACTAGAACTCGTACATGCTATTCTATGATCGAGTAGAACTCAGGGCCCTCACTGGGAGATGAACTAGAAGCAAACATTGGCTTCCAATATATTTGCATTAATTTTTCAGGTTTACTCCTTGTCAATCCATTGAGGATTTGCTTATCATAATTTGTTTTCACAATTTCTACTGAAAACTTGACCAGGTCTGGGGATTTAGGGTCAGGGTTTGTGGTTATTTGTGGCTGTGGGGGAGCAGAGGCAGTGTGGGTGCCGTCAGAGGCGGGCGGTGGAGGACCTCTAGCGTGGGTGATGGAGGCGGTGCTCGAGTTTGCATTGGCCTCGACAGGTAGCATATAGTGCAGCGGAGGGAGGCGGCGGGTGGAGGCGGTGGAGGCCGCCGGTGCTAGGCGGGAGGGGGGGAGGGGGGGTGCCTGCCATCAACATTAGTCGTCATCAGCTTGTGTCGTGCGTTGAAGATGAAAGGATGAAGAAGAAAGAGATAAGGAATAGAAGAGGTGGATTTGAGATTTCTAGATCCAACGGTCATAAAAGTTTATTGACAGAAAAAGAAATCTCAAACGATTGACAAGGTGATAATCTAAATATAATGGGAGCTCTCAACTTTTCTACTATAACCCGAAGCTCTCTGGTTTGTCATAAGAAAATTGCAGCGGTTGCATCCCTAATGAAGAGATATACGCAAAATAAACTAAGAGGCACTGGAAATCTTTTGCCGGCTGCTTTCCTTAATCAATGATACAAATCACACTAATCAGTCATTTTTGTTACATTAAGTACTGTTTGTTGAAACTCATTATTCCGGTCATACATCCCACTAGCACTTGGTGTTGAAACTCATTATTCCGGTTATACACCATACCCCATTAGAGATGGCAGCCATTTTTCCTTCTATTCAGCACCCTGTAGATCAAAATAGTTAAAGGATGCGCATGAGAAGGACAAGTCCATTTATTCACTTATAAACAATTGCATAATGTGTAGTCACATGAAGTGCATCAGAAATTATTTATTCTTTCCAGCAAAACTGTTTTGTACCAGATGAGCGCTATCACAGTGATATTGAAGGTTCCAGACTTTCTCTCTATCGTGTTCCTTCTTCTCTGTTTCAGTGAGTAAACCTACAATGCACACCATATTATGGAACGGCACGGCTCGCACAGCCGTGCAACAGTGACCGTGCACCGGGGGGTATTTGTAGGGATTTCCATGCCTGATGAATTCTTTACAGTCGTGCATGATTGTTTCCTTCTGCTTATTGGTACATCCTGCTAGGTTTTTGCTGGTCACAAATATGTTGGAAGAAATTATTGCACACAGCAGGAGAACTGCTACTTTCTCCTGCAGCATTCTGGTTACAATCTAGCAGGTGGTGATAGGCTGGATGAAGGAACTACTGATTTGCACTCCAGGCTATGGGCTCCTATTTATAGCAAAGAAAACCACACCAACTAACTAAAATGTAATTGTTTAATAATGTATCTCAATACCCTTGATAAGATATAGTGAAATTTTTGATACTAATATATCTGAGGCATGATATGTTATCGTTTATAAGGGATATAGCGGTGATAGGCTGGATGAAGGAACTACTGATTTGCACTCCAGGCTATGGGCTCCTATTTATAGCAAAGAAAACCACACCGACTAACTAAAATATAATTGTTTAATAATGTATTTCAATACCCTTGATAAGATATAGTGAAATTTTTGATACTGATATATCTGAGGCATGATATGCTATCATTTATAAGGGATATATTTATCTATGTGTTCAATCTCGATATCTGTTTTAATGTCATGGAATCCTTATTGCACGTTCAATCCATGCTTGTACTGAAAAATTAAGTTATATTGCTCTGTACGGCTAATGTTTTTAATTAAGCAAGCACTCCATCCATCGACAAATATGTGGGGTTTAAGACAATACCAATGGAAGGTTTCATTTTGGTGTTTCCAAGGGTGTCACATCAACAAATAGAAGAACCTATGGATGAAACTCCTTCCCCGATGCATTATTTCATTTTTGGTATTTCATAGGCACCCATGGATATTTTCAAGAGTTGCCTTAGGACTTTTAAGTCATTGTTTTAAAAGGCATGCTACCAAGGTGATTGATGAGATTAAGTACTCGTCAGGGAATAAATTTGTGGTCTGTTGTAAAATCTTATGTTTGTAAATAAATTAATGTCACAGAATTTATGGACCGAGGTATACCAATTAATGGTAGAGCATTCTATACGACATTTATACTTCAGCAATCTCTAATACTGCTGGCCGGCCGACGGTGACCGACATCACCGTCAAGCACCCAAGCCGGTCCTGCCAATGGAGTATTCTCCGTCAGCATCTACAACTAAAACGCACTAGGCACTACCATTCCCTTAAAAGATGTTTTAGCAACATTCTAACTTAACTGGGAGATTTATTCCACTTGTTATTGAACTGAAATCAAAAGACACCAGGGCCAAATGGATAGTACATAATGATAAGATGTACAGACTTACAAATTTGAGCAGGATATGTCTAATTGTCAGCATGAAAGCCAACCGATACACGAGGCTAATGCATCAAGCACATAATCTAATTACACCCCTTTTGGAAGTCTGATGACTGAGTCAATTAGTGCTTGGTTTTCGTCGGCAACAACCTTTGGGCTAGACTAGAGAGAGGTGGGTGGGTAGGTGTAGAAGCCAGGAGGCGAAGATGCAGCAATACCTCTATCACATGTCAACGACTGAGATTAACATCCACACTAAATGTGCGGTTCTTGACAGTTCTCACTCTTTGTTGCAAATTCAAATTTTCCGACCCAGAATATGGAATTGGCCAAATAAGATGGAACCCGTTTATCGTGACCACATGTCGAGTGGGAGCTCCCGTGGATCTGTTACGACCACATCTGCTGGACGCCGGGAACCTGTTACTGCTGGCCGGCCGACTGCGACAGACCCCACCGTCAAGCACCCAAGCCGGTCCTGCTGATGATGGAATATTCTCCATTAGCATCTACAGCTAACGTGTTCGATAATATAGGCACTATCATTCTCTTAAAAGACGTTTCACCAACATTCTAGCTTAATAAGGAGATTTTATTCCACTTGTTATTGAAACTTACTAATAAAAGCTAGTTATGCCCTTCACCTAGCAGCAACACACACCAGAGCCAAATGGATAGTACATGATGATAATGTGTACAGTCTTACAAATTTGAGTAGGATATGTCTGATTCTCAGCATGAAAGCCGACCGATACATGAGGCTAATGCATCAAGCACGTAATCTAATTACATCCCATTTGGAAGTCCGGTGACTGAATCGATCAATACTTGGTTTTGGTCGGCAACAACCTTTGGGCCAGATTAGAGACAGGTGGGTGGGTAGGTGTGGTAGCCAGGAGACGACGATGCGGCAATACCTCTATCACATGTCAACGGTTGAGATTAACATCCACACTAAAATGTGCGCTTCTCGATAGTTCTCACTCTTCGTTGTAAATTTAAATTTTCCGACCTAGAATGTTGAACTGGCCAAATAAGATGGAAACCGTTTATCGTTACCACCATGGCATGTCGAGTGGGAGCTCCCGTGGATCCGTCACGACCACATCTGCTGTACGCCGGGAACCTGTTACTGCTGGCCGGCCGACGGCAACCGACCTCACGGTCAAGCACCCATGCTGGTCCTGCCGATGGAGTATTCTCCGTCAGCATCTACAACTAACGTGCTCGATAATGTAGGCACTACCATTCTCTTAAAAGATGTTTCAGCAACATTCTAGCTTAACAGGGAGATTTTCTTCCACTTGTTATTGAAACATACTGAAAACAGCTAGTTATGCCCTTCACCTAGCAGCAACAGACACCATGGCCAAATGGATGGTACATGATGATAAGATGTATAGTCTTACAAATTTGAGTAAGATATGTCTAATTGTCAGCATGAAAACCAACCGATACACGAGGCTAATGCATTAAGCACGTAATCTAATTACACCCCTTTTGGAAGTCCTGTGACTGAATCGATCAGTGCTTGGTTTTCGTCGGCAACAACCTTTGGGCCAAATTAGAGAGAGGTGGGTGAGTAGGTGTGGTAGACAGGAGGCGACGATGCGGCAATACCTCTATCACATGTCAACGTCTGAGATTAACATCCGCACTGAATGTGCGGTTCTCGACAGTTCTCACTCTTCGTTGCAAATTCAAATTTTCCAACCCAGAATATTGAATGGTCAAATAAGATGGAACCCATTTATTGTGACCACCATGGCATGTCGCGTGGGAGCTCCCGTGGATCTGTTATGAATTTCTAGGGGTGGGTGACGCCATCAAAAATATACACGTCGCAAAAAGAAATTAGAAAAAAATCATGTTAAATAGTCATGACTATGTTTCCTTTACGCCAGGACACTATCCAGATATATAAAAGGAAATATATGACATTAATCTTGAGAGCTATGAAAAACCACATACAATCAATTAAAATGCAAAATTCGAGTGAAAAACCTTTTTATGCAAAAGTTGTGTTACCAAAACTTATTTGGGTAAATATCTAGCAAAATGTTTACTAGTATTTATTATACACCATATCCACCAAGTGGGGCTCTCTGCATCAGTAGCATTAAACCCTTTGATTAAGTATATCTATCCTTTTCATGACTGCAAGCTCATCTCATTAACTAATTAATAGAAAAAATTTCAAGAAATCTTCAGTCATACAGTATTTGAGTGAGGATTCTATGGTATTAATAAGAGTATCTTTTATACAAATAGACATTGAGAACTATATTATATAATATCTACATGAATTATAACATATCCTGCTCGATGTATTGGAGTATCTATCTTGCAACCATATTCACCAAACTATTGTGTGCATCTCAAGCATTAAACTAAATTTGATGGGCTGCTTTCTTTCCTATATATAGGAGTAGGCAAGCCACAGTTTTGGACAGAACATCATCAGGATCCTTACACAACCACCTACTAGGCTACTAGCTAGTGGTGGTATCAACACACCATGTTGCCGGCGAAAATAGCACTCCTTTTCCTCCTAGTGTATGCAGCAATTTCACTAGATCCGGTAGCTGCTAACGGGCCATGTACCGAACAACAGAAGGCAAACATCGTATCCCATTGTAGAGAATACATCAAGAAAAAAGGGTCCCGTCACTGCCCCATCATATCTTGATGAGTTCTACGTGGCTGTGAGAGCGGTACCTGGAAGGGACATGGAATGCATAATTCGTCTACTTTCAAACAAACAGAAGAAGAAATACGACGAAAGGAAGATCCGGAGATTCCATCATCTCTGCGAACTTGAGAATGTGCCTCCTCCTCCTCATCGTCATGTAAGGTTGGTTTTGCTGGCATTAAAGTAAATTATTGATTCATGATCTCTTTCATATAGCACCGTACAATATATGTTCTCTGTAGTGATGATTAATTTTTTTAAGTAGTGATGATGAATGAACCAATACTATTTCTGACACTTGTCCTTCAAATGTCCTCTGCCAGGTCATGATGTGAAAGATATAGCAGTAGCCCCTGGAGTACGCAATTGCGAGTTTGAATAATATAAACTGGATAGTTAATAAAATCAATTAATGTGCGATCATTTAAAATGTACTCTATTGAGGAAAACGAGCTTCTTAATGATATTTTGATGCCATTTTATTTCCATTTGAGCATTTTCCTTATCTGGACACGCCTCATGTGTCTTTGGTTTTGAGACGCGAAAGAGAACCTTGAATAATTAAATTAAAACATTGTAGTTTACAGTAACGATGGAGATATATATAAACACAAAAAAAATCCGATAATACATATTGATAGATTGTGTGTTCCACCTTATCAAATGCATCAAAATGCACATTCGTGGACCACATAATTAAATTGCCTCCATCCTTCTTGACAGCACAAATTAGAAAACAAACTCTCTCTCTCTCTACACCTCTTTCCTTACACAGAATGTTGTTTTCTTCATGGAGTATCGCCTTGGAGATACTTCGGTCTGGCCTTAACACCAGCATTGGACGATGCGAACACCAAGTTTCTAAGATGCTTGATGTGATAGATTGATGTTGCGATAAGACTTTGCAAAGATGAAACATGAACGAAGAAGAGGATTGATGCCGAGTCTTTTAGTTTTCTTCCTTGGTTTTAGAGTTTTTTCTTGTATTTTAAAAACCCTCATGAACACCAAGTTTTTCTTTTTTTTCTTATATTTATATCCATTGGACTAGTTAGAATCTTCCTTGAATAAAAAGTCTATATCCCATAGGCCATAGGGCATATCTTTATCATCATTAGGAGAATCTCAATAATCTCAATCCACTAGATTTGCTACCCTCACAGGAGAAGGATAGCATCGCCATCAGCACTACTAGAAAAATGATTTATAGGAACGTCTTATTTTTTTCTAGGGACGGATCAAAAGGTAATCCGTTTCTACAAATAGAGCACGGTTACTATAGCATCCGACCCGCCCCTAAAAATGCATTTTTAAGTGCGGGTGGTGGCATCACCCGCCCCTACAAATCAGTTTTAGAGTTAATAGAAAAGAATAGCATACCACATAGTCACAGATGACTGTGTAGTGTGGTATGCAGTTCGAACCCCGGGTGACGCAAGTGTGCATATTTCGCCAAAATAATTGTACCTCGATAGTACATAGGTTTGTGGTTGGTTGGCTGGAATATTTTTTCTTTTCATTTTGCTATTTTTGATTCTTTTACTTTTTAATTTTCTGGGATATGGATTTGTAGAGGCGGGTCATGACCCGCCCCTAGAAATTAATTTATAGAGACGGGTCATGCCGTGACCCGCCCCTACGAATGATTTTCGGGGGTGGGCGCTACCTACCCCTGAAAATAGCATTTCTAGTTGCGAGAACTAGGGGCGGGTACTGAACCCGCCCCTAAAAATATATTTTTACCTGCCCTGAAAATCTTTTTTTAGTAGTGCAGCCCCCATCTCATAGGTCAACAGGGCCGGCTGCCCCCCGTGGAGTCGGAAAAAAAAGCTAATGGGACATTCACCTGCTAGAGAACTCATTCTCCGTTCAACCGAGAGCAACATCTCCTGACCATAGCCCCCATCTCCGGTTTGTCATAAGAAAATTGCAGAGGTTGCATCTAATGAAGAGATATACGCAACATAAACTAAGAGGCACTGGAAATCTTTTGCCGACTGCTTTCCTTAATCAGTGATACAAATCACACTAATCAGACATTTTGGTTACATTAAGTACTGTGTGTTGAAACTCATTATTCCGGTCATACACCCCACCGGCACTTGGTGGCAGCCACTTTTCCTTCTAATCAGCACCCTGTAGATCAAAATAGTTAAAGGATGCGCATGAGAAGGACAAGTCCATTTATTCACTTATAAACAATTGCATAATGTGTAGTCACATGAAATGCATCAGAAATCATTGATTCTTTCCAGCAAAACTGTTTCGTACCAGATGAGGTTGTTCAAGAGCGCTATCGCAGTGATATTGAAGGTTCCAGACTTTCTCTCTATCATGTTCCTTCTTTTCTGTTTTAGTGAGTAAACCAACAATGCACACCATATTATGGAACGGCACAGCTTGCACAGCCATGCAACAGTGACCGCGCACTGGGGGGTATTTGTATGGATTTCCATGCCTGATGAATTCTTTACAGTCGTGCAGGATTGTTTCCTTCTGCTTATTGGTACATCCTGCTAGGTTTTTGCTTGTCACAATGTTGGAAGAAATTATTGCACACAGCAGGAGAACTGCTACTTTCTCCTGCAGCATTCTGGTTACAATCTAGCAGGTGGTGATAGGCTGGATGAAGGACCTACTGAATTGCACTCCGGCCTCCTTATTGCACGTTCAATCCATGCTTATACTGAAAAAATAAGTTATATTTCTCTATGCGGCTAATGTTTTTAATTGAGCAAACACTCCATCCATCGACAAATATATGGGGTTTAAGCCAATCCCATTGGAAGGTTTCATTTTGGTGTTTCCAAGGGTGTCACATCAACAAAATAGAAATGAACCTATGGATGAAACTCCTTCCCCAATGCATTATTTCATTTTTGATATTTCATAGGCACCCATAGCATTTACCCGAAAAATGCCACATCATCATTTCATTTTGGATATTTCCAGGAGTTGCCTTAGGACTTTTAAGACATTTTAGGTTGGATAGGAAGACATGAATGTACCCTTCATTAAAATCCGGTGGACAAATTTTGATTGCCGCGAGTCATTGTTTTAAGAGGCATGCAACCAAGGTGATTGATGAGATTAAGTACTTGATGAGATTAAGTACTTGTCAACGAATAAATTTGTGGTCTGTTGTAAAATCTTATATTTGTCAAAAAATTAATGTCACAGAATTTATGTACGGAGGTATACCAATTAATGGTAGAGCATTCTATACGACATTTATACTGCTATAGTCTCTAATACTTTGGATGCATATGATCTTTGATTGGACATTGTGAACCAAAATATATGGAAGGTAATGTTTGGTATAATTACTACTAGAAAATGGAATTTTGTGAGAGCCGGAACCACTCATGAATAGCCAAAACTGACACGAAAATGATGTCTGACGTCTAACTTTCATGAAAGTCCCTCACGAATCGGGCACCATGAAAACAACTTCTTCGTGAGAGTCAACCGTCAGCATCTATTTTCATGGCGGGAATTAGTTGTGGCGACCTCCACGAAATATGGTACGCCTCCGAGTCTCCATAACTGTTTTCGTGAGAGCCAATGCAAGTGCCATTCCTGTGGGCCTATAAGTCTCATGAAAATTCATTTTTGTGTTGATGTAAGAACCGTCAATAAATAAATGCAGGCCGCCACCAAAAGCAACAACTCCTGCGTCACGAACAGCAACGGCAATAGCGTCACAAACAGCTCTAGCAATGATGTCACGGCCTCCTCTGGTGGTCTGCCGTTCTCCAAGATTGTTGTCGCGGGGTTGTTGTCAGGGAGTGGAGAGGCGACGACATGCGGCTTGCCTGAGCGCAAGAGCTTCAGCGCACCCGGGCAGTGAGGGAGGGAGAAGGAGCAGCGAGGGAGAGGAAGACAAGCCGGGCTGGTCGAGTCACGGAGGCGCGAGCAACAGGCTTGACACAGGTGGTGCGAGTAGGTGGAGCAATGAGGGAGGGAGGGAGACGGAGCGGGGCGGGCGAGCGGGAGTCACGGCAGCACGGGTGGATTGCGGGCCGCGTGAGGGGCAGGAGTCGCTGCGGCGAGGAGTGGGGGGATGAGTCTCCTCTGCATTACTACAGAGGGATGCACCCGCCGACGTCTGGGCCCTAGTGCAACAGTGGGGCTTACACTTCAATGAGGGAGAGTACCTCTGCACTACTGCAGAGGAACTAGTTGGGGGGGGGGGGGGGCAGGGAATTGCGTTTTTCCAAAAACAAAAGCCTGGATAATGAAAAAACGCACGCGAATTGGAGACTGCGGGCGTCGATCAGCTAATTTCATGAGAGTTGTGTACACCTTTGACCAAATCTGGGCAATTTTCGTGAGAGTTTTTTTAACAGCTTCACTAAAATAGTCATTTTCATGACGATATCCAAAATACCCTCATGAAAATAATGTTTCGTGAGAGTTCTTCTATCACCTTCACGAAAATAAAGTTTTCATTGAGGGTTGTTAATTACTCTCATGAAAATATGACTTCTCTTACTAAATTAAATCTCCATTTTGTGGTAGTGAATGACATGGTCTTCAATACCCACAATCATCTGCTAGTTTATATATGAAAATGATACTTTTTACAAACTACTATATTACGAAAGTATTGTTCATGATAATTCAACGACATTGCATCCATGTGACTAATCTAGTCCATTTTACTTAAATCTATGCTGCCTACACATTTTCTAAGATTCCATATATTCACATGAAGAATTTAATATTAGAGTCCAACTTAGCATAGTTCGGTTTATATTCGTTGTTGTGGAACATATCCACCAAAGTTTCAACTTAGCATGGACACTTCTTCTATATATTCTTTCAGTAGTAGGGGACAAGCCTATTAGCAACGAGTGTCTGTAGTAACTTATTCAATATCAAGATGGGTAGGACTAATCTTTCAAACGTACTCATAGGGGCAAAAGGCGTGTGCATATGCTTGTAGGGACATGTGTGCTTGCGTATATGTAAGCATCTGCATATGTAGTTGTTGACGTCAGATTTTGACATGTGTTAAATCGGCGTCGGGAAAAGAAGGTCGGCCGATGCGGCAGATCTAAAGACTACAGTAAGGAATCGGCCGATTGAGGTAACAGTTGAAAATCGGCCGATTGGTGATACAGCTTGCTCCAACAAGATGGGACTATTTCGGAGGGTCCTGGTCAAAAGTTGGTCAACAGGGCAACGCTAAGTCGGTCAAGGGGCAATTGAAAAGAATCCTGATTGGATTAGGGGACGGCGGCGGAAGATTCTACAGGAATTCGTTTCCTTTAAAAGTTATTATATAGTAGTTTTCCTATTTTTTAAATAAGGTTGTAACAAGTCATGATCGACCAGGAGTCCTAATTTTAGGGTATAAATAGGAATCGTCAGGGTCTTGCAAAAAACAACACATCAATCAACAACAATACTTCTACTTTTTCAGCAATTTACTTTCAAGTCGGCGACTTCGCCAATACTTTTCTTCTTTCACGAGTTCGTACGGATTGGCAGGGCTGCATCAACTTGATCTCCGGCCAATTGGTAGGTTCCGCTTATCGAGTAATATCTGAGCTTTAACTACGGGCGCATCGCTGTGGTTTCGTTTGGATTTATTCACCAGTTATCGATATTTACTAGAATTGCAAGTTTTACCTGTTATTCTAGTATTATCACCAGTTATCCAGCTTGAGATCAGAGTAATCGGCTTCGTCATCGTTCTTCTTCGATTTATCATCTTACAGCCGATTAGATCTATTTCAAGTGTTGCATCCGTACTAATTGTTTAGATCGCTCTAGCAGTCTTCTTTACAATTATTACGCGATTATCGGCTGATCTATAGCCGATCATCTTTACAGCAAATCGGCCGATTCGTCGCCGATGCGCTCTTCAGGACAGATCGGAACTTCAGCCGATCGGAGCGCCTGGAATTTAATACTTTATTTCCTTGTCAATCAACAGGTCAGATTGACTGGCACGCCGCACAAACCGTACCAGGGCGATAACCCGAACAGGAGCTAAGCAGATTCTCCCGGGTCGTGTGTTCGACGCTGAAGACCATCGGCCGATTCCTATCCGGCCGATTTTAGCGTCAACACACTTTTGGCACGCCCGGTGGGACCAATCCAAGATCTGATATGTCGAAGAACGCAGAAATCTCCGATAGCAACATCATTGAGGTCACAGAAGCGGATCTCAAGGACGACCAGAGGGAAGAATTAGCTAAACACCTAGAAGATTACAAGAAGATGTATCTGCAGTCGTTCGGTCGTACCAGAAGCGGCGAAGCTGTCAAGAAAGCTCCTATCCCAGTTCCTCGCCACATCACCATTGCTGAGGACTCGGGCAAGATGTCCGATATGATTCAACAGTCCGTCTACCAGGCGTTCATCGATCAGTCCTCTGTGATGACCAACACGGTGTACAACGCCGTCATCAGCTCTCTGGCCAGCGGAGTGGTTCAAGGCTATCAGGGGCCAGCGTATACCCCACCAATTATGCTGCCAGCCAGGAGCTTACCAGGTGCGTCCCAATCGGCTTCTCAGCCGATATTAACGCAACGCGAGGGGTACAACACTCCGTTGCCTCCAGCGTCTCCAAGATACAGCGGTGCACCATGTTTCCCATCACAGACACCGCTTCAACCTATCCAGATTGCTTCTGTGCAATCGCTGCCCACAAGCTCAGTACCCTGGGGGACATCGGCGACAACAGTTTTTCCAGAGCCAACAATCGGATATAGGAGCTATCCAATCCAGGCGCCGCACCAATCGGCCGTTCGGCCGACGGTCTCTCAGTATCAGCCAACCTTATCAGAAATCGGCAGGGGGGTAGGCGCTGAAGAATCACTCAGAAACACGGCGCCGATGATGACGTACAACGGGGCGACGGATTCACTTCGCCATCAACTGTCAGTTGATCAGCAAAATTCGCTGCATGCTTCGATTCATCACCCAGCTGTACCACCATCAGCCCTTCAACATGTGCCGGCACCGCGAACGGTCGTTCATCAGCAGCAGGTGGACTGGACGGCAAGAATAGCAGAGGTGATTCAGGACCAGTTTGGGCTGAAGCCGAAAGTGCAGACCTACACATACAAGACACCATACCCATCGGCCTATGACTTGCTGCCGTTCCCACACCGCTACAAGGTACCCGATTTCACCAAGTTTTCGGGGCTGGACGACACATCCACCGTTGAGCACGTCAACAGATTCATCATCCAGTGCGGAGAAGCCGCCTCGTAAGATGCTCTGAGGGTGCGGCTATTTTCATCGTCTCTCTCCGGATCGGCCTTCCAGTGGTTTACCACTTTGCCGCCAAATTCTATTGTTACTTGGGCCGATCTGGAGAAACAGTTCCACAAATACTTCTACGCAGGAGTACATGAGATGAAGCTCTCAGATCTGACCAGCCTCAGGCAAAGGAGCGACGAACCAGTAACTGGATATATACAGAGGTTCAGAGAAGTCAGAAACAAATGCTACAGTCTGGCTCTGACCGATGCACAGTTGGCCGATATCGCTTTCCAAGGCCTCCTGCCACAAATCAAAGAAAGGTATGCTTCGCAAGAGTTCGAAAGCCTAAGTCAGATCATTCACCGATTGGCAGGACAAGAAGTCTGTCCGTTCGAACAGCGGAGGAATTTCTAGAAGAAAGTGGCATACCTAGAAGGGTCTGAATCCGATGGGGAGGAGGAAATCGGCCTGGCAGAATGGGTGAATGGGAAAAACCGATATCATGCCCTTTCGGAAAGAAAGAGCTAGAGACATTCGGCTTTGACACATCAAAAGCCGATAAAATTTTTTATTTATTGCTCCACGAGGGACAGATTAAGCTATCTCAACATCACACTATCCCTTCGGCCGATCAACTCAAGAAGATACAATCAAGAATCAGCAGCCGAAATCAATATGGTGTTCATACTGCCGATGGAATTCATGGCGCCTGACGATCGAGACAAAGCAACAAGAATGGAAGAACAAATGGCACAACTGGTGTTAGAGCTGATGACGGCTACTTTTGAGAAACCAGAAGAAGGAAAACGGCAATATCTTAAAGCGTTGTTTCTCAAAGGCTATGTTAACGGACGACCCGTCACCAGATTACTAGTAGATGGAGGTGCCGCAGTTAACATCATGCCGTATGCCATGTTCCGCAAGCTAGGCAAGGGCGATGAAGACCTCACCAAGACGGACATGATGCTGAAGGATTTCGAAGGCAACGTGTCTCCCGCCCGTGGAGCGCTCTGCGTCGATCTCACCATCGGCAGTAAGACCCTTCCTACCACTTTTTTCATTATTAATGGCAAGGGATCCTACAACATGCTGCTTGGTCACGACTGGATACATGCAAACTGTTGTGTCCCATCTACAATGCATCAATGCTTCGTGCAATGGGTCGGCGACAGCATAGAGATAGTCACTACCGATTCCGCCTACAGCGTTGCAGCGGCCGACACGCAACAGTAGAGCTGCGAGCATGTCAAATGTATATCTGGCAGGACTTGGGACACTGACTTTCTGAAAGTGTCCGATTTCGGTCTACAGCCGATCCAAGCAGTCGGCTCTGAAGATTCAGAATAGATGGATCAGCTCGTCCGAGAAGACGGGAAGCTTGGGCATGGATTTACGTCGGCCGATTTATTGGAGATGGTAGATTTGGGAGATAGCAGCAAATCAAGGCCGACGTATATTAGTGCTAATTTGGATCCTGAGTATAAGTGTAAACTGATAAATTTATTAAAAGAATTCAAGGATTGCTTTGCTTGGGAATATCATGAGATGCCAGGTCTAGACCGGTCCATTGTGAACACCGGTTACCTATAAAATCAGGATATCGGCCATATCAGCAACCTGCACGACGGTGCAACCCCAAGATTCTACCTGATATAAAGGTCAAAATTACAAAGTTAATTGAAGCAGGGTTTATTCGGCAGTGCCGCTACGCCGAATGGATTTCTAATATTGTGCCCGTATACAAAAAGAATGGAAAGTTGCACGTGTGCATCGATTTTAGGAACTTAAATCAGGCTACGCCAATGGATGGATATCCGATGCCAACGGCCGATATCTTGATAGATGCTGCCGCAGGACACAAAGTCATAAGTTTCATGGATGGGAATGCAGGGTACAATCAGATATTAATGGCCGAAGAAGATATCTCGAAAAAGGCTTTCAGGTGTCCAGGTCATCTTGGTTTATTCGAATGGGTTGTTATGACTTTTGGGTTGAAGAACGCCGGTGCTACGTATCAGCGGGCCATGAATTACATCTTCCACAAGCTCATTGGTACATCGGTGGAAATTTATATAGATGACGTCGTGGTCAAGTCAAAAAGTCACCAAGAACTTCTGGCCGATTTACAAGAAGTACTGGAGTGCACAAGGAAGCATGGGTTGAAGATGAACCCAAACAAGTGTGCATTTGGTGTATCGGCTGGGCAATTCTTAGGGTTCATGGTTCATGAGCGCGGGATAGAAGTCAACCGCAAGACTATAGACGACGTCAACAAAGTGGTGGCCCCACAAAATAAAACTGAGCTACAGTCTCTCATCAGCAAGGTCAATTTTATCAGAAGATTCATATCCAACCTGTCAGGACGTATTCAGGCTTTTACTCCTCTGTTGAAATTAAAGCCCGACCAGGAATTCATATGGGGAGAAGAACAACGCAAAGCACTGAAAGATATCAAGCAATATCTAGTTTCACCTCCGGTGTTGGTTCCACCACAGCCTGGTAAGCCGTTCAAATTATATTTATCGGCTGATGAACAGGCTATTGGATCGGCGTTGGTACAGGAGTTTGAAGGGAAAGAACGAGTGGTATATTACGTCAGCAGAAGACTCCTAGACGCCGAAACAAGATATTCCCCGGTGGAGCGGCTGTGCTTGTGTTTATACTTCTCGTGTACGAAGCTCAGGCACTATCTCCTATCGGCAGAATGCATAGTTGTATGCAAGGATGATGTGGTGAAGTATATGCTATCATTGCCGATTTTGAAAGGACGGATTGGGAAATGGATCCTGGCTCTATCAGAATTCGACTTAAGGTACAAATCGGCCAAAGCTATCAAAGGTCAAGTAATGGCCGATTTCGTAGCTCAGCATTGTGGACCAGAAATTGCCGCCGTTGAACCAGTTCTATCATAAGGCTGAGCCTTTTCTCCTTCGGGTCCTCTGCAGTGGCTCCAATTTCAGCTTGGTTGCAAAGTTCTATCAGGAGGCGGGTCTTCTTCTCCTCTAGATCCTCCATGGCAACTTCGGTCTTAACTTTACAAGGAAGTGGAGGATTTTTTTTCAGAAGGTGGTCGCTTACGGACCAAAAAATGAGCATCTATAAGGTCCCAGCATTCTTGGACAACAGCGGGGACATGATCTCTGAGTTCCTCAGCATGAGCTCTTATCAGATCTTTGTCTGCCTGTGATAGTGGTTCTTCTGAATGCATGATTTCAATCGCTCGTTCTAGACCAGGGTTGAGACGTTTTGGCTAAACAGAGATAAAAGGGGTTACCCAACATCAGAGTGATTGGGATGCTTAGGGGAAAGGCAGAGGAGAGTTCATACCTGGTTGACAGAGGAAGAAGATGAAGAGGACGAAGAAGACATCTTGCCGTTTAGTTTGGGACAGTAAAGAGGGAAAGAGAAGATAAGTAATGTGTATGCCTCTGGAGATGGTAGGGTCTACTTATGAGGGAAAAAGAGGTAGATGGATGGTGAGACACGTCCTATCGGAGTAAACGTATACATAAATGCAAAGATGACTAAAGAAACAGTTCAAGACCGAATCGGCGCAGTAACATTAAAGGAGCAATAAATGTTTACAGTATTCTTTACAACCCAAGAAAAGCATCTATGGCTACAATAGCTTGTCGTCTGATTTGATCGGCCGAGTCTAGTACTCTCTGGTCATCATCGGCCGATCCTGGAACTTCTGACACATGGCGACGAAGCCTTATCGTTTCACGGGCCAAGTGCTGTCTCTCTTGCTTCAGCTGACTGATGATGGATGGGAGTTCTTGAAGTTTCTTTTCTTCAGCGGCTATCTCTTTGGTTATCTGCTTCATCTCCTTGGCCAGCTCTGCTCTTCTCCGTTTGAGCCGATCTATCGCGCCGACGATGTCCGGACGGCAGCTTTCAAGGAAGTTGATCTTGTGGTGTACCTCCTGAGTCCGATGCTTGTATGAATCGACCTCTTCCCGAGTTTTTGCCATCTGGGCACGATTGGCCATGTGGCGCAGCGCCCTGGAAACCGGAATATGCATATGCTCTATATAGGCAGCATGCGCCAAGTTTTCTAATACTTCTTCCGGGATTCGACCCTTGATCTCGTTGAAAAGTCATTGAATCGGAGAAGCAACTTCTACCAATCGGCCGATGTCATCTTGAAGGAGAGTACGCATGCTTTCGAGCTTGGAGCGGACATCATCGGAGGTAGAGCTCGACGAAATTGGGTGTGAAGCAATTTCCTCGTCATCAGGCAAGGAGACGGCAAAGGAGAAGATGCTGTTGTTAGGGGTGTCTTGCTCCTGTGAAGAAATAAAGAAAAGGGTAGGCAAGCAGTAAAAGGGAATCGGCCGATTCTAATGGTAAGTTTGTTACCTCCTTAAAACGAATTTCTCTTGCCTGCGCCGGTGGAAGCGTCTCCCTTGTCTCAGGGGCTAGTGCAGTTGGCTCATCGGAAGAAGAGGATTTGATGATTATCAGTGCTCCGCTTGGACCAGCTTCCTGAAAAAGATATAAAAGAAGGTCTTGAGAGTATGCTATGGGAAATTGAAATAAGATGGTGTGAGAAATCTGTCATGCCTCTGTTGATCTTCCGGCCGATGTTTGTTGTGGGGTTATAGTCAGCATACCCAAATCGGCCTGCATCAGGATCGGTTAAGTTCTCTGAAAATTAAGAGATCAAGGTAAGAGATCATTTACCTCGACGAGAGGAGCCGCTGGAGTTTCGGCTTCCACTTGGGATGTAGCCGATTGCTGTGGAGACTGCGGTGGAATAGCTTGTGCATCCTGGCAGAGGAAGAGAGTTAATGTCAGTGGAAGATTTGAAGAATATATGAGATAAGTAAGATTACCGGCCTAAACAACTTCTACTAATAGCGATGCTGCAGCTACCCCGACTTCTGCGGTGACTTGAGGATCGGCTATCTCGACAACTGGCAAAGGTAAAGGGATTGGAGTCTCGGTCGATGCCACCACCATTTGGTCGGCCGATCCGGTACGGGGAGTCTCGGCTGATGCCACTGCCATCTGGTCGGCCGATCCGATACGGGGAGTCTCAGCCGATGCTATCGCCGTCTGATCGGCCGATCCGATGCGGGCTCGCACTCGACGGCTGGTTATCTTCGAGGTTGGCCTTTTCGATGCTCGTTTCGATCGGCCAGTAGAGATATCCTTGATAGTTGGAGCATGGAAGCCGATAAGTGGATATGGCGTGTATTGATGGTGACTATCTATCGGCCTGCCGCTTCGGCTCCGCATCGGAGGGGCCTGGCTTTCAGACTGAGAAGATGAACGTGAGTTAATAACAAGATGAAAATATGGAAAGAAATAGTATTGGAATCGGCTGGGAGAAAGGGCATACCGCTGCATTTGGGTCAATATTTTCTGGATCCAGAATGTTGCAATAAATCGATGGAGATTTGCAGAAAAGGTATTGCTTCCATTCTGCCCACCATAATTTAAATTGCTGGGTGGCAAAAGGCGCAACTGACCAATTATTCAGATCAATAGTACTAGATCGCACAGCCAACTGTAGTCAAGACTTGAAGTCAACCCATCTCTGAATTTCGCTTGACCGGCGAAGTAGACTCGAATCGGCAGTTGGCCAAAACCCAGTTGCCTTGCTGCGGCCGATGGATTGTAGAACTCATAGGTGGGAGAGTCCTTTCCTGAGAAGAAATTGGCTGGCAGAATCCCTGGCTTGATCAAGACATCCATAAGTTCCCTGTCAAACGTATGGGTGGAGAAGTCGTAGTTTATGGGTAATTCGAAAATCGGCTCCACTGCTTGATATGGATGCCAGCTGATGGTTTCTTCACTAAGGCCATTATAAAAGCATCTGAAGTACTCAGCTGTGCGGGTAGCAGTAAACTGGCAGCCGGGGAAGGCCGATGCCGCTTCTCCAAAAGATCTGCAGCGTCGTCGGACGGATGGATTCTCCTCTGACTCAATGTTAGGGAAAGTTTTGGTCTCTATCCGTTGCTGAGAGACCTTGCTCATGTGTAAATTGAGCCAGAGGGTGATGAACCACCAGGGACCGCCAGGGTTCCCAATCGGCTCCCCCTTTGACAGCTTGGTGCCGATTTGGTGCATCAGGTAATAGGCCGATCCCAGCAAATGTTTTCCAAGGGGTATGGCCGATCCTTGTTACAAAGCCTCCTCTAAAGCTTGGGTGTTTGAAAAGGGTCCAACTGCTCTGCCACAGAAAAAGTGCTTTTCTAGCCACATCATCAGAAAAGCAGTATGCTCCCTCTCTGAAACTGTCCCGGTCTCCATATTTTTACTAATATACCCTTTCCACTCGCCGATTCCTTTGGTCTCTAGCCGATGTGATGGCTTGAACAGATAGTTGAAAGGGTTATCGGCGGAGGAGACATCGAGGCCGGTCAACAACAGAACATCGGCCAGAGTCGGGGTCATGGGTCCATGTCCGAAAAGGAATGCATTGAGTGCATCAGACCAAAAATAAGAAGCTGCCATGACCAGAGGTTCATTTCTTTCCATCTGAGACAAAGATAGGTCTATGCACTGGCTGATTTTTTGTTTCTCCCTCTGAACCTTCCTAGATCTGGCCATTCTCTGGTACCATTCTATCTAGCCGGGGGTTTCATTTGGCCAGGATCTAAAGGCACCTACCCACTGATCTAGGTCCATGGGCGATTGCTTGAATGGGATTCTGTGAGTCTCTAAACTGATCAGGTCAGTTGGATCGGGGTTTCCCGTAGGGCCTAAGCAGGTAAGGTCAGGGGATTCTGAGAGGGGGATGGTGATTCGGTGCCTAAGTGCCTAAAAAAAGGAGAAAAGGGGAAGAAACTGAGAAAAAATCCGGAAAGTACTAAAGCAGCAGAAAAGCGAAAGGGAAAAAATTTCAAGCATTTACCTTTGGGATGAAAATCATCGTCGCCAATGGGACTGCCAGGGGAGCCGCCGATTGGGCCGCCGCCGCTGAAGGGGTTGCCGATAGAGCTTCCGTGGATGGAGCGGTCGCCGATGGTGACGCCATTGGAGGGTTGGAGCAGGTCGCGGATGAGATCGCTGGAAGGGGGGAAGCGCTTGGAGATCAAAGAGAACTTGGAGGAAGACGAACAGTGGTTCGCTGGAAGAGAATGCTAGATTTGTGGGGAAGAGTAGGCGGAGAGGGCCAATACTTAAGAAAAATCGAGAGAGCAAGGGCAAATATGGTATTCTTACCGCGCCGTCTACACGAATTCCAGGGGAGCAGTCATTTTGCGCGCTCGGTCCGAGGAAGTTGCAATCATTATGCCGCGGAACGGAAGGAGATTTCTACTGCGCCCGTTTCGGAGGAAAGGGTTAAAGAAAGAGTTTCGAAGAAAAAGTTATGTTTTACTCCGAAACTGGGGGGCATGTGTTGACGCCAGATTTTGACACGTGTTAAATCGGCGTTGGGAAAAGAAGGTCGGTCGATGCGGCAGATCTAAAGGCTACAGTAAGGAATCGGCCGATTGAGGTAACAGTTGAAAATCGGCCGATTGGTGATACAGCTTGCGCAAACAGGATGGGACTATTTCGGAGGGTCCTGGTCAAAAGTTGGTCAATAGGGCAACGCTAAGTCGTTCAAGGGGCAATTGAAAAGAATCCTGATTGGATTAGGGGACGCCGCCGGAAGATTCTGCAGGAATCCGTTTCCTTTAAAAGTTATTATATAGTAGTTTTCCTGTTTTTTAAATAGGGTTGTAACAAGTCATGATCGACCAGGAGTCCTAGTTTTAGGGTATAAATAGGAATCGTCAGGGTCTTGCAAAAAACAACACATCAATCAACAAGAATACTTCTACTTTTTCAGCAATTTACTTTCAAGTCGGCGACTTCGCCAATACTTTTCTTCTTTCACGAGTTCATACGGATTGGCAGGGCTGCATCAACTTGATCTCCGGCCAGTTGGTAGGTTCCGCTTATCGAGTAATATCTGAGCTTTAACTACGGGCGCATCGCTGTGGTTTCGTTTGGATTTATTCACCAGTTATCGATATTTACTAGAATTGCAAGTTTTACCTGTTATTCTAGTATTATCACCAGTTATCCAGCTTGAGATCAGAGTAATCGGCTTCGTCATCGTTCTTCTTCGATTTATCATCTTACAGCCGATTAGATCTATTTCAAGTGTTGCATCCGTACTAATTGTTTAGATCGCTCTAGCAGTCTTCTTTACAATTATTACGCGATTATCGGCTGATCTATAGCCGATCATCTTTACAGCAAATCGGCCGATTCGTCGCCGACGCGCTATTCAGGACAGATCGGAACTCCAGCCGATCGGAGCGCCTGGAATTTAATATTTTATTTCCTTGTCAATCAACAGGTCAGATTGACTGGCACGCCGTGCAAACCGTACCAGGGTGATAACCCGAACAGGAGCTAAGTAGATTCTCCTGGGTCGTGTGTTCGACGCTGAAGACCATCGGCCGATTCCTATCCGGCCAATTTTAGCGTCAACAGTGTATGTTTTTAATTCACTACTAAAAAATGATTTGTAGGGACGCCCCATTTTTTGTCTATGGGTGGTCCAAAAGATAACCCGCTTCTACAAATAGAGCGGGATTACTATAGCAATTCATCCACCCTAGAAATGACCACCATTTTTAGGGGCGGGTGACGCCATCACCCGCCCCTGGAAATAGTGGTCATTTTCAAGGGTGGGTCATGCCATCATCCGCACCTAGATATGCATATTTAGGGGTGGATGATATGATAACCCAGCCCTATAAATAGTCCCATGCAAAAAGAATTCATAACTTTTACATATTATCTCAGATGAAGTCAAACTTTATACCAAAATTGTAGAGATTGACGAGACCTACAACTTTGTAGTTGTTAACTTTTCCATTTAAAGTAATTTAATAGCTATGACTATATAGTATCTCATACAACTCAAGTCATACTTTTAGGTTTTCACGCTCTTAAACTTTATATACACTGTAATATACTTGGTATATTTTTTTATCTACGTTTCACAATAACCATAGTGTAGAAGTTTCATTTTTTTTGAATTGTTTTGCTATATGTAATGATTTAAATGAATTTTCGGAATAAAGTAGAAAAATATTTTTAGGGGCGGGTGAACCACCCCCCCTAGAAACTATTTTTAGAGGCGAGTGATGACGTTACCCACCCTACAAATCAATTTCAGAGTTAATATAAAAGAATTAGAGTTATAAGTGACTGTGAAGTGTGGTGGATGGAAGGTAAATGCAAGGCTTGAGGTATGTGGTTTGAACCCTGGGTAATGCAAGTGTGCATATTTCGTCAAAAAAATTGTTCCTCGCTAATACTTGGGCTTGTGGTGGTTGATGATTGGCTGCAATATTTTTTCTTTTTTCTTTTACTGTTTTCGATTTTTTTTAGTTTTTTATTTTCTGTAAATTAATTTGTAGGGGTAGGTCATGACACGACCCGTCCCTAAAAATAATTTTCAGGGGCGGGCGTGTTACCCAATCTTAGAAATAGCATTTCTAGCTATGAGAAGTTGGGGCGGGTGCGCCCCTAAAAATACATTTTTACCCGCCCCTAAAACCCTTTTTTAGTAGGGATTTAATTATATAGAACAATAGAGGTACTTAATGCCTATCAAAGATATCCATTCTAGATTCAAGGAATCTTCACTAATTCAATAAAATTGTTAGATTTTCAATACTGACCAAAGCGTAACTCTCCTGTTTGGGTTCTTTGTGATGAAATCTGCCATCTGAAGGATAGGTGAAGGATCTTATTTGGAACTGTGAGAAGAATCATTTGTATTGACACATAGATTGAATAGGTGGGAATCCAATGAAATAAAGGACCTGAACATTAGGAAAGTTTAATCTACTCCATAAATGAAAACATATCTGGCTCTCAATATAGCAGTATATATAAATATACATTGAAATTAAAGCATACATAAATCCATTTATCATAAATGATAGCAAACCTAGCACCCGGAAGATATGCATATCCATTTTTCGCTGTATCTAGCAGTATATCGAATTAAACATATGGAGCATCCCGTGCAATAATAAACTATCTTGAAGAGTTGGATTCTTTCACCTTTCCTATAAATTAGACCCCTTAATGTAGATATCGATGGAGACAGAACATCAAGTTTAGACAGACCATAGTTCCAACCGAAGATGTGCGGCAAAATAGCTTTCATCCTCCTCCTTTTGCTTTTGTTTCTCCTAACCAAGTGTTTGGAAGTTGTACTACGGCACAGAAGGATGCCATCATAGAGCACTGCGAAGAGTACATCAAGCTGCCTTACTATCCCGTTATCCTGCCATCTTACATTAGTGTCTGTTGCATATGGAGCATCCCGTGCAATAATAAACTATCTTGAAGAGTTGGATTCTTTCACCTTTCCTATAAATTAGACCCCTTAAGGTAGATATCGATGGAGACTGAACATCAAGTTTAGACAGACCATAGTTCCAACCGAAGATGTGCGGCAAAATAGCTTTCATCCTCCTCCTTTTTGCTTTTGTTTCTCCTAACCAAGTGTTTGGAAGTTGTACTACGGCACAGAAGGATGCCATCATAGAGCACTGCGAAGAGTACATCAAGCTGCCTTACTATCCCGTTATCCTGCCATCTTACATTAGTGTCTGTTGCGATAAGGTGAGGGCTGTGCCAGGGATGGACATGGAATGCATCGTTCGTCTCCTCACACATGCTGAGTAGGCGAAACACAGTAACAAAAAGATCAAAGGTCTGCGGCCACTCTGTCCATATCATTCACCTCCTCCTCCCCATCACGTTGACCAGGTAAAACTTGCACATCCATTCATACTAGCTACTCCACAATTTGCAAGAGATGAAATCCTAATTTGTTATGTTTTCCTTATAAGGTGGTGGCATAGACGGATGGCTGGCATCGCTAATGGACCGAAACAAGAGATGCCTCTTCTAGAAAATAAAATCAAGCAAAGCATATGACAACTGTTATATGTATCTTGGGTTCAGAAAAGTATTCAATTAATGTTTGCAGTTCCAATTAAGTCCACTTGGGTGCCTGCATGATTGTTCAATTCACTATGGATGTGTTACCAATTTTCCAGAACAAAAAAAGAAAGAAAACATTAATGTGCATCGACACCTGCTAATTTTGTGTCAGATTAAATGGATCGAAGAAACATAATGCCTTATTCCGTTAACATACCATGTGCACGTTGTCTAAGCATATCTTTGCAACCATATCGTGGCTCACGCATCTCACATTAAACTCAGCATTACGGAATTAAGGTGGAGGAGCATCTGGACGGTTATTTCCATATTTTTGAAGAAACAGGAGCTTCTCTACATTATATGTTCCACCCCTCTTCATATCTTCTAGTACTTGTATAGGTCTGGTCCAAATAAATCTTTATGTTTAGCCGCTCTAAAGGAGATATAGTGATCATTTTTGGGTCAATGCACTCCGGTGTTTGTTGGTTCTAGGTTTCACCTACCCTATTGCAATCCTATTTTGTCCTCTAACCTGCAAAAATCAGTTAGTCGTAGGAGTCCCTCAATCTATTGGCCTTCCTGTCTTCGTGCTTTCACGTGACGGCGTCTCCCTCCAATTTCTCTGGCAGTCTTTAGCGAATTTAAGTAAACTTCCTAACTGGGAAGTTTTATGTACTTGTTCTATTTAATTTGCTAAGGAACGGGAGCTGCTGGTCATGCCCATTGATTATTGTTTTCTGGATTGGTCACATGGCTGATGTCTGTGGGTAGTTTTACCATATCTCCTGATGTGGTCATTCCAAGGAGAGAGATGTTGGAGTTGAGGTTCTTGCTTTTTGCTTTTTGATGTGCTTCAGAGCTGAGTTCCAGGGTGTTGGATCTTGCAGCGTATCAATAGACACTATGTAAGAACCGTCCTATAGTGACGGGCATCATCTCCCTAAAGTGACGGGCACAGTGTCTGTCACTTCTACCTCGTCACTGTTTTGAACCGAAAGGTGACGGGTGTTTGCCCGTCACCTATGTGAAGTCATAGGTGACGGACATCACTAGTGAACCGTCACCTTTCTTGGTGACCAGGGCCCCCCGTATGATGTCTCCGCTCGTCACCTTTATCCTATATAGGTGACGGGTGTAGAACAAAGCCCGTCACCTATGCTGCGCACATAGGTAATGGGCGTTGGACATCGCACGTCACTTGGAAGTTCCAAAGGTGACGGACAGTGTTTTCGGGCGTTGTTGGCAAATATTAGAGGTGACGGATTTTTATTGTTTCCCATCACCTTTAATAGTAGACCCCTCCAAGACAATTTTTTCTTCCGGCTGCATCCTGGAGCACAACCAGGATTTGGTAGCCATTGCATAAATCACAACCTGCAAGCACACAGAATAGAAGACCATTCATATGTCACACAGAATACCTGACAAACTATTGTATGTTTCCACAATAAACTGTACATGAATCACATGAATCCAACAGTACTTGAAAGAACTCAGTTCAAGAACGACAGTGGAAGTCGCCTTTGTCGCTTATGACATCCACTAGCAAGAAGGAGGCAATCTTTTCTCTAATAGCAATGAGCTGCTGCTTCTCCAAGCTCTTGCCAACATTCTTGTCATCCCGCGTGTCCTAGCAAGAAGTAGAGGGAGTCAAATGATGAGTGTAAGGCTTACTTTTGCTCCTTTAAGTCTGCCGAAAGTTGCAGTAAGCCAGATCATGTTGTATGTAACATAGAACCCACATTCATTTTCAGATCCTTGTTGCATGCACTGCACAAGATGATATAGTGTTAGGTCAAATATATTTGGTGAAATCATGAAAAGATAGAATGGTCAGAGATATACGGAAAAATCGGTCACGTGTGTCAATGTGGTTTTCGGAAGATGGTGGTCGGCTCGAAAGGAGGAGAAAGCACTGCATTAGGCGTTATGGATGTCGTTAGCAGCCAAATATGTGACAGGTCGCAAATGAGAAAATTGCAAATGTGGTAACCTAGAGATATAGCAATCGATAACTGCCTTGATGCTGGTATAATCTCGCAGTCCCAAACTGCCGTCGTCGTTGCGTGGTCTTTGAGAGTTCAAGTACCACACTATTTCCCACTTCGGGCAGATGATGACTAACAAGTAGTGGCAGCCTGTGTGATGCACGGCAAGCACACAACCTGCTGTGACGGTAGACTTCAAGACTGAGATGGTGGACTTTACATGGTCCGGGTCCCGATTGATGACAGCGGAGAACATCTGGGGGTCAATGAACGCAACACCGAGCTGACGTTCCTTTGATTCTTTGTTCAATTGCCTACATGCAAATATATTAGTTTTTAGGTCGATGACATAGGTGGTTATGACATAATATAATAATAAGTGTGAAAAATCATTTGTACTATATATACCCACAGTGTCAAGCAACGGATGAGTGAGATGTCCAGGGCATCGAGGTTGAAGAGGTCATATAGATCAGACCACACAACGAAGAAATAATTAGGCCAGGCCCACTGTGCAAGTCCCGGGCCTTGAATTCACCCACGATTGACGGATTCCCTTTGTGCATGGCATGGGTAATGTAGTGGTTGTGGAGTCCCCTGGTATTCACACCTGCACTGGCCAGGTCCTCCGTTGTCAGCATTGGCTTGCCCATTACAAACTTGGGGTGAGCCAAAGTCCACGTATTTGCTGGTTCCTTGGGTGCCTCCTTGCCCTTCGCTTTCGTTGCTTTTTTTGCTGCCGCTGCCTTACCCCTTCACTTTTTCTTTGGGGTGGTTCGTCCCTTTTTCTTTGGGGGGCTGCCTGCGGCGACAACTTTCATAGGTTCAGACATTTGGTCCTTTGTCGCCTGATCAATCTTCTTGCACCGTGGCTGCGGCATCTGTACCATAGAAGGAATTGGACTAGGAGTTGGGGTGCGTGTCCGCTTTTGTGCACCACTAGTAGATGAGGACTGACCAAGGGGCGGGATGACAATACCACTTTTCTTCCACTGGATCCGCAAGGTACGCGCATCCCCCAAAGTAAAAATCTCGGCATTTGGCACCGGGATGTGAGAGGGTAGCCTTCTGCGTTTTCATGGACATGATCAACCTTCACCACGACATACCCATCCTACACCGGCACCGTGTGGCAGACCTTCTCCTCGGGTAGCACGACCACCCGTGCTAGCTCCATCAACAATGTTGCGAAACTTCCAGTTACAAGACTGCAAGAGGTTGGACCTTTTAGCTGGTCAAATGTGTCGGGCTCATCATGACTAGGTCCCAGCCATTTGTCGGGGGATGGCATGCTATGTCCACCGGGGAAGGGGGGGCTATGTTCACCTGTTGGTGCTATTAGTGGCTGTTCCACCTCCTTAGAGGCGCAGCTGCTCTTGCCAATGGACGCGCCTAATGCTGCATCAATGACAATCCCCGCTGCCCTGAGCTTACCAAATATTTCATCCATTATCTCTTTTTTCAATTGGTCTGGATCCATAGATGTCCTTTTCTTCTTATTCTTCCATAAGCCTTCATTATCTTTGCCGTAGCCTTCCTTCCAGCCCTTCAAACTGGAGACTCCACACACGCAACCTCTGTGCTCTGGCGTATCAATGGCAGTGGAGAGGATGTCATGTTCTCTTACACCGATCTCTTGATCCTTCAGCTCAATCATCCTCTTGCTACCATCACTACACCAGGTGATTTCCCCGATGGACGGTGTTGGATCAGCCCTGGCCCTTAAATATGATGATGAGCGTCCAGGAAACTGTCACCAAGGGTTCTCTGTCCCCGCCTCCTTCATTGCAGCGTCCTCTTTGCGCCACTTCCCCTTCTCCTTCCCAGCATAGCCCTCTGGACCTAGGCGATGGTTGTCCGTGATCCTACCACGAAGGTTCTTGAACTGATCACTCTTCTCTAGGAACTGCTCAGAGGTGGTAATCTCGACGAATGTCTCCCAGTCTCAACGATCCAAGTGCTTGTGCACCTCGAAGGTCTCTGTACCATTGTTGACAAAATTCCGTACCAGATTGGAGTCGAAGTGCTTGTGGACCTTGGCGATTGACTTCAATGCCGCTCCTCTTACACGATTCATCTGTGCCTCGGATGTGCCCTCAGGAAACTCCAAGTATTCCTTCATGATCTCGAACAAGTCCTACCGCGTGGGCTAGTCCACATCCTCAAATTTGACATTGATTCCAACCCTTTGCCGAGCGATTAATCCACTGATAAGTCGCCACCGTTTCAGACCATTATCATTTGTTGGGAACCCATCACCGTCGATGCCCTCGACTTTGACAACGTCATTTGGCCACTTTGTCTGTGTTCTTGGCTTCCTACGTTGGTACGTGCTACATGCAGCTGTCTGTCCAGATGGTTCTCCATTGTGCGCAGGCTCTTGGTCATGTTGAGGACTTGAAGTGTTAGAGGATCCAGTTTGAGATATGGCTGCTTCTAGTGATCCTGCAAAAATAGGCAGCAGATCAGTTATGGCATAGGAAAAAAGACAACAAATATTGAGCATTAGAAGCAAATAAAACCATGTATACAAGCCTAGAATAAGATCTTGGAGGAACACCACCATAGGACTCTGATATGGGTCTCAAAGTTTTATACAGAGCTCATGATGTCAAAATAAGCCTAAGTTCCAAAAATCAGGTGCAGCATTGCTCTTGAACATGAGCTACATTTTTGAGCCATTTATTCCAACATTTATCTTAGATTAAAATAGAATGAGAATATGAGCATGTGAATGTAACAAAAGTTGTAGATCTTGTTCCAAGGAGTCCAGAACAGTTTTGTTTGTATTTGGACAATTTCTCTTTGATTTTATATGGATTTTACAAGTTCACAGATTCCAATCAAAGCCATTGGGTCCCTGGGTGGAGTTCATGGCGGGGAGGGCTCTTGCGGCTAGATTACAGCGAGGGGGCTCACCGGAGGCGAGGGCCAGGTGGAGGAGAGCCTAGAGGGGTCCGAGGCACATTTGTAGAGGGTCTTGGTGGAGGCGGCAGTGGTGGAGCTCGGCTCCGACGAGGCGACGGTGGGCCAGGTCTGGGGCAGGGGTGCTCTGTGCAGCGGAGAGGTGGCGCCAGCGCGGTGAAGTTCGGTAGCGGCAGGAGTCCCCTCCTTCTCTTCCTCTGCTTCTCCTCCTCGGCTCCGACGAGGCGACAGTGGGTCGGGTCTGGGGTCGGGGTGCTAGGTGCAACGGAGAGGTGGCGCCGGCGTGGTGAAGTCCGGCGTAGTGAAGTCTGGCGGCGGCTGGCGTCCCCTCCTTCTCTTCCTCTGCTTCTCCTCCTCGGCTCCTTCTCTCTACCTCTCGGTGCGGCGGCGGCGAAGAGGGGAGCGGCGGCGCGGTGGCGAAGAGGATGGTGCTACCTAGGGTTTCAAATGGGAAATGAAAACGACAAAGTGCAGAGAGATCTGTTCTAGTTACAAATGGAGAAAATGTCTATAGGTGACGGGCAACTCATGTCGCCCGTCACCTGAGACACTATAGTTGATGGGCAACACATGTCGCCCGACACCTATGATGCACTATAGGTGACGGGCAACACATGTAGCCCGTCACCTTTGATAATTGCTATCTGGTCCAAATCCTTGCAATTCTAGATTGCAATTCAAGCATTTGCATATATGCAACAATTAATGTCCATTACATTAAAAATATATTACAGAAAAATTCAAGGTTTGGCCCTCACTTCAAGTTAAATGTACATCCAATTAGGGACATCAAATTTCGAACAACAATTAATGTACATTACACTAGAAATATATTACATCAACAGACTGTCATTTAGCTAGGTTTCTTTACATCCAAGTCCACGTCCATGGCCAGACTTTGACCTCACACAGATTTTTTCATTATGGTCGGTGCACAGGTACAAAGTCTTATTGTTGGCAGTTAGGCGGGGAAGTTCACAAGTTACGAAAGGAGGGATTTCATCAAATTGATTAAACTCCTCCTCATCCACTGCATTTTGCACCACAACGATCCTTCTCTTTCCAGGAAGGACAATATGCCGTGTCGTCCTCAATATATCAGACACATAAAACACTTGTTGCACATCTTTTGCCACAACAAAGGGTTTTGTTTTGTACCCAACGTTGCAGAGATCAATGCTGACAAACCCATTCTTGTCACGTGTTACTCCCTGTGACCCTTAAACCTATCAACATTTGAATAGGGCAACCTTGAATCCCAGGTAGTTCAGCTCCCAAATCTCCTCTATTTGACCATAGTATGGGGCCTTCTGCATGTTGTTATCATACGCATCAATACAGACCCCACTGTTCTGGTAGATACTTTTCTTGTCCTGCTCTACTATGTAAAATATGTATCAATTGATATCATAAGCCTAATATGTCGTCACAGTGAATATAGGCCCTGCAGCTAGTTTCTTAATCACATCAGTCGATACGTTGCTTGCTATCACACGATCTTTGAACCAATTGTTGAATTCTTTCATGTGCTTCTTGGCAACCCAACCATCACCTCTCTCAGGATTTGCTGCACTAGAAGTTGTTTGTGCTCGAGTACATATGGCTCCACCACCTCCATATGTTCTAGGACAAGAAAATGGGCTTGATCGTACGATTTCCGATCTGGATTAGTAGTCTTCTTCCTCAGAGTCCCAACCCTAGCTAACCTCCCTTCGTGTCTTGAATGAGGCACTCCAATTGGGTTATCTGGATCCAAGTAACCCATCGACCACTCAACAGCCTCCTCGGTCCCATATCGGCTGATGATGTTTCCCTCCGGATATATACAACTATTTACAAATGACTTCAGGATACCCATGAATCTCTTTTAGGGAAACATCTGGTGGAGGTAAGAGGGGCCAAGGTAGTGTTTGTCCTTTACAAGGTAAATCGTGAGGTGAACCATAATATTGAAAAACGTCGGAGGGAAGAAGGCCCCCAACGTCGGAGGGCTGGTAGCGATTCATCATCAATGACATTTTGCTCTATGCCGTTGAAGAAGAAGCAGAGGCTCATGACTGTCTCACGAACCTTCACAGGGAGCACATTCCTGATTGCTACAGGCAGTAATGACGTCATAAGCACATGACAGTCATGAGACTTCATCATGGCGAAATTGAGTTTAAGTTCTTTCAGGTTGACAAGCCTGGCAAAGTTGGATCCGTATCCTGAGGGAAATTTTACGCTATGCAAAAAATCGCATAATTCTTTCTTCTCCTTTTTGGACATTGTGGTGGCAGGTACAGGAAGGTCTTTTCCATTTTCCACTTCTTGGACGTTAGGCTCAGGACGAATGCCCATCTCTTCCAGATCAACTGTGACGTTCTCGTGGTTCTTTCCTTTACCCTTTGGGTTCATGAATGTGCCGATAAGGCTCTCACATATGTTTTTCTTTAAATGCATGGTATCAATTGAATGTCGGACTGCTAAGATGCTCCAATACTCTAACTCCCATAGTATGGATTTCTTATTCCAGATCCCTTCGTCTTCTTCATGAACTCCACATTTCCGCTTGCCGAGAACTGGAGTGATATCCTTAACCTGACTGTACACATCACTCCCTGAGAAATGTGGTGGAGGAATTCGTGACTCCCTTGTACCATCAAACTGTCTATCCATGCTTCGGTACGGGTGATTCCTCGGCAGCCATCGCCTGTGGCCCATGTATGCAAATTTTTTCGAGTTCCGCAGCCACAAGGAACATGTCTCTAACAAGCAGTGGGATCAACCTTGACCCTTCCTTTTGCTCTGCCTAGACAAATTATGATGAGCCGGATTATCACTGATGGTGGTCATCAACATAGCATGCAAAGTGAAGCGGTCATTGACGACAGCATCCCTAATGGACATACCTTTCCAAAGGAGCTGAAGATCATCTATGAGGGGCCGGAGGAACACATCAATTCTATCGTCGGGTTGTTTCGGACCAGAGACCAATGTTGACAACATTATATACTTGCGTTTGTTGCAAAGCTATGGCGGCAGATTCATGATTGACAATAGAACATGCCATGTGCTATGTGAGGTACTCATGTTTCCATATGGATTCATTCCATCTGTGCTCAGAGCAAACATGATATTCCTAGGATCATCCCCGAACCAGCCATAGGTGTTATCAATATGTCTCCATTGAGCACAATCTGTAGGGAGACATAGCATTGTGTCTTTATTACGACCCTCCTCGTGCCAATGCAACAACTTTGCCTCCTTCTTATTTGTGAACATCCGCTGCAGTCTGGGAATCAGAGGAAAGTACCATGCAACTTTCCTAGGAGTCCCCTTCTTCCTCTCCTCATTGATGTTGTCCTCTCCATAATCACCACCATCCTTTCAACGCTTGTACCTCGATGTTCCACATTTAGGGCAACGCAGATCTTCATTCTCTCCACGAAATAGGACACAATTATGATAGCATGCATGAATTTTTTCAATTTTCAATCCCACGAGACACACAATATGCTTGGCCTCGTACACAGTATCCGGGAGCAAGTTTCCCTCTGGCAGCATATCCTTCAGGAGAAGAAGCAATGCTTTAAAACTCTTGTCTGTCAAACCATGAGCAGCCTTTAGTTGCAGAAGCTTCAGGTCCCCGGTTACCCACGAGTACTTCTCACAATGGGGATAAAGAGGTTTTTAGGAATCTTGAACAAATTGCCTATATTTACACAGCTCAGCTTCCATCATCTCATCTTCTTCTCCCCTTACATCACGGATCATGTCTTCAACATTGTCGACCAAGGCATCAAACTGGTCATCATTGCACTCCAAAATGCACTCCTCATTGATGTCATCATAAGCTTGACCGTTGCCTTCTTCCCCATCCTGATCACCGTCCTGCCTGTCCCTATGGTTGGGCCCTTCTTCATGATCGGCGACCCACTCCCCCCTTTCATTAGGCCCTTCCTCTCCGTGCTTATTCCAACAAGTGTAATTTGGTAGAAAATCCACGAACGATCAAGTGCGCATATACTACTTCAAAGTCAGAGTATTTCTTATCATTTCTGCAATCGAGGCACGAACAATAGATTGTTGTTTTAGACCTCACTTCCATGTCTGCCCTTGCAATCTCCATGAAAGACTTCAACCCTCTCAAGTATTGTGGACAACAATGGCTAGGAAGGTCCATCCAACTTGTTGGCGCTAAAATAGATCTAATCGGCTGTAAGATGATGAATCGAAGAAGAATAATGACGAAGCCGATTACTCTGATCTCAAGTGTTGTCTCTGTAGTAATCGTTTAGGTCACTCCCGCAGTTTTTTTTACAATTACTACATGATTATCGGCTGATCCATAGCCGATCATCTCTATAGCAAATCGGCCGATTCGCCGCCGACGCGCTCCTTAGGACAGATCGGAACTCCAGCCGATCGAGGCGCCTGGAATTTAATACTTTATTTCCTTGTCAATCAACAGGTCAGATTGACTGGCACGCCGCGCGAACCGTACCAGGGCGATAACCCGAACAGGAGCTAAGCAGATTCTCCCGGGTCGTGTGTCCGACGCTGAAGACCATCGGCCGATTCCTATCCGGCCGATTTTAGCGCCAACACACTTTTGGCACGCCCGGTGGGACCAATCCAAGATCTGATATGTCGAACAACGCAGAAATCTCCGACAGCAACATCATTGAGGTCACAGAAGCGGATCTCAAGGACGACCAGAGGGAAGAATTGGCCAAACATCTAGAAGATTACAAGAAGATGTACCTCCAATCGTTCAGTCGTACCAGAAGCGGGGAGGCTGTCAAGAAGGCTCCTATTCTAGTTCCCCGCCACATCACCATTGCTGAGGACTCGGGCAAGATGTCAGAGATGATCCAACAATCCGTCTATCAAGCATTCATCGACCAATCCTCAGTAATGACCAACATAGTGTATAACGCCGTCGTCAGCTCTCTGGCCAGCGGAGCAGTCCAAGGCTATCAGGGACCAGCATATGCCCCACCAACCACTCTGCTAGCCAGAAGCTTACCATACATGTCCCAATCGGCTCCTCAGCCGATATTGACGCAACGCGAGGGGTACAACTCTCCATTGCCCCCAGAGTCTCCAAGATACAGCGGTGCACCATGTCTCTCATCACAGACACCACTTCAACCCGTCCAGATTGCTTCTGTGCAATCGCTGCCCACAAGCTCAGCACCTTGGGGAGCATCGGCGACGACGTATTTTCCCGAGCCAGCGAACGGATATGGGAGTTATTCAATCTAGGTGCCACACCAATCGGCCGCCCGGCCGACGGTCCCCCAGTATCAGCCGCTCTCATCAGAAATCGGCAGGGGGGCAAGCGCTGTAGAAGCATTCAGAGGCACGGCGCCAACGATGACATACGACGGGGGAGGGGGGGGGGCGGATTCACTTCGCCATCAACTATCGGCTGCTCAGCAAAATTCGCCGATTCATCACCCAGCCGTGCCAGCTCTTCAGCACATGCCCGCACCGCGAACAGCTGTTCATCAGCAGCAGGTGGACTGGACAGCAAGAATAGCAGAAGTAATCCAGGATCAGTTTGGATTGAAGCCAAAAGTGCAAACTTACACCTACAAGACGCCATATCCATCGGCCTATGACTTGCTGCCGTTCCCACACCGCTACAAAGTTCCTGATTTCACCAAGTTTTTAGGGACGGATGATACATCCACTGTGGAGCATATCAACCGATTCATCATCCAGTGTGGGGAGGCTGCCACGCAAGATGCTCTGAAGGTGCATTTGTTTTTGTCATCTCTGTCCGGATCGGTCTTCCAGTGGTTCACCACCTTGCCGCCAAATTCTATTGTTACTTGGGCCGATCTGGAGAAACAGTTCCACAAGTACTTCTATGCAGGAGTACACGAGATGAAGCTCTCGGATTTGACCAGCCTCAGGCAGAGGAGCGATGAACCAGTGATGGGATATATACAGAGGTTCAGAGAAGTGAGGAACAAATGCTACAGTCTGGCTCTGACTTATGCACAGTTGGCCGATATCGCTTTCCAAGGCCTCTTGCCACAAATCAAAGAAAGATATGCTGCCCAAGAGTTTGAAAGCCTGAGCCAAACCGTCCACCGATTGTCAGGACAAGAGGTCCGACCGTTTGAACAGCGGAGGAACTTCCAAAAGAAGGTGGCATACTTGGAAGGATCTGAATCCGATGGGGAAGAGGAAATCGGCCTGGCAGAATGGGTCAAAGGAAAAAACCGATATCATGCCCTTTTGGGAAGAAGGAGCCTGAGACATTCGGCTTTGACACGTCAAAGGCCGATAAAATTTTTGATTTATTGCTTCAGGAAGGACAAATTAAGCTATCTCAGCATCACACCATCCCTTCGGCTGATCAACTTAAGAAGATGAAGTACTGCAAGTGGCACAACGCCACTTCTCATGATACAAATGAATGCAAAGTCTTCCGTCAGCAGATACAATCGGCCATCGAGCAGGGGAGGCTTAAATTTGAAACCCCAGCTAAATCGGCAAAACCGATGAAGATAGATCAGCATCCCTTCCCGGCCAACATGGTTGACATCAGAATCGGCGAGGAAGGGCGGCACCGTCGATCCTAGGAGGCAGATCACAACGGAAGAAATCAAAAGGAACAGGCGGGGGCCAGAACAACCACGCAAACCCGTCACCTCCCAATTCTTACTCAGTAAGTATCGGCAGCAGCAAGAACAATCAAGATACCAGGAAGAGATGATACGCCGGCATGAAGATCACTAGCAATGTCCGTTCTTCATCCATTGCTGGGAGAACGAAATCAGATTGCCGTCTGCCGATAACTGTCCGGAGTGTAACGGATTGAGCTGCAACGATCGTCCGAAGCCACACTCTAGGGACAGAGGATCAGAGCCGATCAGCAGAAATCGGCGCGGATGAGAGGAACAGCGCGTTTCGGTGCATGATCGGCTGGGGGGCAGAATTGACCAGCACCACCGGTCAAAAAGCAAGATCGGCCAGCGGGATGGACTGGGGGGCAGGATCAGCGTGCACGATCGGCTGGAAGAGATGGCCGATGACAGGGTGTCGGATGAAAATTCCCTAGGAAGAGAACCAGATTGGGAACACGCCAGATCATCGGCCAAACCAGCAAATCCCAGGTGGTGTCCCGATGGTCTATCCAGATCCCAGAAGCGAAGGATCCAACGCCTACGCCAGTGGGAGCATCAGGAAGAAGAACAGAGGCTGGTGCCAGAGAAAAGAAATGTTAAGTCTCGGGTGTGGCGCCCAAAGAAAAACGATCAAGAAGCAAACAACCAAGAATCGGCAGCCGAATCGATATGGTGTTCATACTGCCGATGGAGTTCATGGCGCCCAACGATCGGGATAAAGTAACAAGAACAGAGGAAGAACAAATGGCACAACTAGTGTTGGAGCCGATGACGGCTACGTTTGAGAAACCAGAAGAGGAAAAACGACAGCATCTTAAAGCGCTGTTTCTCAAAGGCTATATCAACGGAAGACCCATCACCAGATTACTAGTAGATGGAGGCGCTGCAGTTAACATCTTGCCGTATGCCATGTTCCGCAAGCTAGGCAAGGGCGATGAAGACCTCACCAAGACGGACATGATGCTGAAGGATTTCGAAGGCAACATGTCTCCCGCCCGCGGAGCGCTCTACGTCGACCTCACCATCGGCAGTAAGACCCTCCCTACCACTTTTTTCGTCATTAATGGCAAGGGGTCCTACAATATGCTGCTTGGTCGCGACTGGATACACGCAAACTGCTGTGTCCCATCTACAATGCATCAATGCCTTGTGCAATGGGTCGGCGACAGCACAGAGGTAGTCACTGCCGATTCCGTCTACAGCGTTGCAGCGGCCGACACGCAACAGTGGAGCTGCGAGCACGTCAAGTGTATATCTGGCAGGACTTGGGACACTGACTTCCTGAAAGTGTCCGATTTCGGTCTACAGCCGATCTAAGCAGTCGGCTCTGGAGATTGAGAATAAATGGATCAGCTCATCCAAGAAGATGGGAAGCTTGGGCATGGGTTTACGTCGGCCGATTTATTGGAGATGGTAGATTTGGGAGATAGCAGCAAATCAAGGCCGACGTACATTAGTGCTAATTTGGATCCTGAGTACAAATGTAAATTGATAAGTTTATTAAAAGAGTTCAAGGATTGCTTTGCTTGGGAATATCATGAGATGCCAGGACTAGACCGGTCTATTGTTGAACACCGGTTACCTATAAAATCAGGATTGCCTTCAGCTTTTAAAAGAGTTCAAGTCTGCAATAATCGAGCATATCCCCAGGAATTATAATGAAGAGGCCAACAGACTGGCCCAACATGCTTCTGGGTATCGGCCGATTCAGGGAGCGATGACGCTAGAGCTCGCGGCCGATGATTGGCGAAAGGAAATCGCCGATTACTTGAGAAATCCATCCCAAAAAGTGGATCAGCGAACACGTTTTCAGGCTACAAAATATGTGTTGCTTGAGGATGATTTGTTTTATCGGATGATTGATGGAGTTCTTCTCAAATGCTTGGGAACGGAAGAGGCAAAGGTTCTGATGGGAGAAATCCATGAGGGCGTGTGCGGAGCCCATCAATCGGCTCACAAAATGAAATGGATGATCCGGAACAATGGGTATTACTGGCCGACCATCCTTGAGGATTGTTTCAAGTACTACAAAGGATGCCAAGACTGTCAGAAGTTTGGCGATGTACAGCGCGCGCCAGCATCGGCTATGAATCCAATAATTAAGCCGTGGCCGTTCAGGGGTTGGGGAATAGATCTCATCGGACAGATTCATCCTCCATCAAGCAAAGGGCATAAGTTCATATTGGTGGCCACAGATTATTTTACTAAGTGGGTGGAGGCAGTTCCTTTAAGGAACGTGACATCGGCCGATATGATTGAATGTGTTAAAAGTATATTATTTATCGATTTGGTATTCCTCAAACCATCACAACTGATCAAGGGACAATGTTTACTTCTGGAGAATTCGGAGAGTTCGCCGCCGATATGGGGATTAAATTATTAAACTCTTCTCCATACTATGCTCAAGCCAATGGCCAAGCAGAATCGTCTAATAAAGGGATAATCATACTAATCAAGAGAAAGATAGAAGAGCAACCCAAGAAGTGGCATATGTCTTTGGCTGAATCTTCATGGGCATATAGGATGACTTGTCATGGAGCCACTAAAATATCCCCTTATCAGTTGGTTTATGGTTATGAGGCGGTCTTGCCATGGGAGATAAGGACAAGGTCAAGGCTTATATCGTTACAAGATCAGTTAACGGCCGATGACTATTCCTTTCTCATGAAAGATGAACTTGACGATTCGGCAGGTTTACGGTTGAGAGCCCTGATTAGTATAGAAGAAAACAAGAAAAGGGTGGCCAGATGGTACGGCAAAAAGGTCAAAGTGAAAAAGTTCTCTTAGGGAGATTTGTTATGGAAGTTGGTGCTGCCGATAGGATCCAAAGATCCCAAATTCGGTAAATGGTCACCCACTTGGGAAGGGCCGTATAGAATCGGCCGATGTGCCCCTGGGAATGCATATATTCTAGAGACAGTCGAAGGGGAGGAATTCCCAAGAGCTTTAAACGGACGATATCTGAAGAGGTACTATCCAAGCATTTGGGTAGATGCATAACATACAGCAAAATATATCAAGATAACATGGCCGATTTCTCATCAGTTTTTGTCTACACATCTGGTGAAGGAAACATTGGGATTCATTATTGGATGAAAATGACAGAGTACATGGCCGACATGGTACAAGTCGCCCTTAGAATAAAAATACCGATGTGTCTACTGATTATGCCTACGCTGGATTTCTCTCTCGATGCGACCCAGCTCTATCATAAGGCTGAGCCTTTTCTCCTTCGGGTCCTCTGCAGTGGCTCCAGTTTCAGCTTGGTTGCAAAGTTCTATCAGCAGGCGGATCTTCTTCTCCTCCAGATCTTCCATGGCAACTTCGGTTTTAGCTTTACAAGGAAGTGGAGGATTTTTTTTAGAAGATGGTCGCTTGCGGACCAAAACGTGAGCATCTATAAGGTCCCAGTATTCCTGGACAACAGCGGGGACATGATCTCTGAGTTCCTCAGCATGAGCTCTTATCAGATCTCTGTCTGCCTGTGATAGTGGCTCTTCTGAATGCATGATTTCTATCGCTCATTCTAGACCAGGGCTGAGACGTTTCGGCTAAACAGAGATAAAAGGGGTTACCCAACATCAGAGCGATTGAGATGCTTAGGAGAAAGGCAGAAGAGAAGTTCATACCTGGTTGACAGAGGAAGAAGATGAAGAGGACGAAGAAGACATCTTGCCGTTCAGTTCGGGACAGTAAAGGAGGAAGAGAAGATAAGTGATGTCTATGCCTCTGGAGATGGTGAATGGTCTACTTATAAAGGAAAGAGAGGTAGATGGATGGTGAGACACGTCCTATCGGAGTAAATACATACATAAATGCAAAGCTGACTGAAGAAACAGTTCAACGCCAAATCGGCGCAGTAACATTGAAGGAGCAATAAATGTTTACAACATTCTTTACAACCCAAGGAAAGCATCTATGGCTACAATAGCTTGTCGTCTAATTTGATCGGCCGAATCTAGCACTCTCTGATCATCATCGGTCGATCTTGGGACTTCTGACACACGGAGACAAAGCCTTATCGTTTCGCGGGCCAAATGTTGTCTTTCTTGCTTCAGCTCGCTGATGATGGATGGGAGTTCTTGGAGTTTCTTTTCTTCAGTGGCTATCTCTTTGGTTATCTGTTCCATCTCCTTGGCCAGCTCTACTCTTCTCCGTTTCAGCCGATCTATCGCGCCGACGATGTCCGGACGGCAGTTTTCGAGGAAGTTGATCCTGTGGTGTACTTCCTGAGTCCGGTGCTTGTATGAATCGACCTCCTCCTGAGTTTTTGCCATCTGAGCACGATCGGCCATATGGCGCAGCGCCCTGGAAACCGGAATCTGCATGTGCTCTATATAGGCAGCATACGCTAAATTTTCTGATACTTCTTCCGGGATTCGACCTTTGATCTCGTTGAAAAGTCGTCGAATCGGCGACGCATCTTCTACCAATCGGCCGATGTCGTCTTGAAGGAGAGTGCGTATGCTTTCGAGCTAGGCGCGGACATCGTCGGAGGTGGAGCTCGATGGGATTGGGTGTGAAGCAATTTCTTCGTCATCGGGCAAGGAGACGACAAAGGAGAAGATGCTGTTATTAGGGGTGTCCTACTCCTGTGAGGAAATAAAGTATGAAGGTAGGCAAGCAGTAAAGGGAAATCGGCTGATTCTAATGGTAAGTTTGTTACCTCCTTAAAGCGAATTTCTCTTTCCTGCGCCGGTGGAAGCGTTTCCCTTGTCTCAGGGGCTGGTGCAGTTGGCTCGTCGGAGGAGGAAGATTCAACGATTATTAGTGCTCCGTTTGGACCTGCTTCCTGAAAAAGATATAAAAGAAGATCCTGTGAGTATGCTATGGGTAATCGAAATAAGATGGTGTGAGAAATTTGCCATGCCTCTGTGGGTTTCCCGGCCGATGCCTGTTGTGGGGTTGTAGTTAGCATACCCAAATCGGCCTGCATCAAGATCGGTTAAGTTTTCTGAAAGTTGAGAGATCAAGGTAAGAGATCATTTACCTCGATGATAGGAGCTGCTGGAGTTTCGGCTCCCACTTGGGACGTAGCCGATTGCTGCGGAGATTGTGGTGGGATAGCTTGTGCAGCCTGGCAGAGGAAGAGAGTTAAAGTCAGTGGAAGATTTGAAGAATATATGAGATAAGTAAGATTACCTGAACAGCTTCTACTAATAGCGATGCTGCAGCTGCCCCGACTTCAGCAGTGACTTGGGGATCGGCCATCTCGACAACCGGCAAAGGTAAAGGAGTTGGAGTCTCGGCCGGTGTCACCGTCACTTGGTCGGCCGATCCGATACGGGAAGTTCCGGCCGATGCCGCCGCCATCTGGTCGGCCGATCCGATACGGGGAACCTCAGCTGATGCTATTGCCGTCTGATCGGCCGATCCGATGCGAGCTCGCACTCGACGGCTGGTTATCTTTAATGTTGGCCTTTTCGGTGCTCGCTTCGATCGGCCAGTAGAGATATCATTGACGGTTGGAGCATGGAAGCCGATAAGTGGATATGGTGTGTATTGATGATGACTATCTATCGGCCTGCCGCTTCGGCTCCGCATCGGAGGGACATGGCTTTCAGACTGAGAAGATGAACATGAGTTAATAACAAAATGACAATATGGAAAGAGATAGCATTGGAATCGGCTGAGGAAGAGGACATACCGCTGCGTTTGGATCAATGTTTTCTGGATCCAGAATGTTGCAGTAAGACGATGGAGATTTGCAGAAAAGATGTTGTTTCCATTCTGCCCACCATAATTTGAATTGCTGGGTGGCAAAAGAGGCAACTGACCAATTATTCAGGTCAATAGTACTGGAATCGGGTACTATATCGCACAGCCGACTGTAATCAAGACTTGAGGTCAGACTATCTCTGAATTTCGCCTGACTGGCGAAGTAGACCCGAATCGGCAGTTGGCCAAAACCCAGTTGCCTTGCCGCAGCCGATGGATTGTAGAACTCGTAGGTGGGAGAATCCTTTCCTGAGAAGAAATTGGCTGGCAGAATCCCCGGCTTGATCAAGACATCCATAAGCTCTTTGTCAAAAGTATGGGTGGAAAAGTCGTAGCTTATGGGTAATTTAAAAATCGGCTCCACTGCTTGATATGGGTGCCAGCTGATGGTCTCTTCACTAAGGCCATTATAAAAGCATCTGAAATACTCAGCTGTGCGGGTAGCAGTAAACTGGCAGCCGGGGAAGGCCGATGCCGCTTCTCCAAAAGATCTGCAGCAACGTCGGACGGATGGATTCTCCTCTGACTCAATATTGGGGAAGGTTTTGGTCTCTATCCGTTGCTGAGAGACCTTGCTCATGTGTAAATTGAGCCAGAGGGTGATGAACCACCAGGGACCACTAGGGTTCCCGATCGGCTCCCCCTTCGACAGCTTGGTGCCGATTTGGTGCATCAGGTAATAGGCCGATCCCAGCAAATATTTTCCAAGGGGGATGGCCGATCCTTGTGACAAGGCCTCTGCTAAAGCTTGGGTGTTTGAAGAGGGGCCAACTGCTCTACCACAGAAGAAATGTTTTTCCAGCCACATCATCAAAAATGCAGTATGCTCCCTCTGTGAGACTGTCCCGGTCTTCATGTTTTTGCTAATATATCCTTTCCACCCGCCGATTCCTTTGGTCTCTAGCCGATGTGATGGCTTGAACAGATAATTGAAAGGGGTATCGGCGGAGGAGACATCGAGGCTGGTCAACAGCAGAACATCGGCCAAGGTCGGGGTCATAGGTCCATATCCGAAAAGGAATGCATTAAGTGCATCAGACCAAAAATAAGAGGCTGCCATGACCAGAGGTTCGTTTCTTTCCATCTGAGACAGAGACAAGTCTATGCACTGGCCGATTTTTTGTTCCTCCCACTGAACCTTCCAGGATCTGGCCACCCTCTGGTACCATTCTCTCCACCCGGGGGTTTTGTTTGGCCAGGATCTGAAAGTGCCTAGCCAGTGATCTAAATCCATGGCTGATTGCTTAAAAGGGATTCTATGAGTTTCTAGGCTGATCAGGTCCGTTGAATCGGGGTTCCCCATAGGGCCCAAACAGATGAGGTCAGAGGTTTCTGAGAGTGGAATGGTAATTCGGTGCCTAAGTGCCTAAAAAAGGGGAAAGGGGAAGAAACTGAGAAAGAATCCGGAAAGTGCTGGAAAAAATTTCGAACATTTACCTCTGGGATAGAAATCATCATCGCCGATGGGACTGCTGGGGAAGCCGCCGATTGGGCCGCCGCCGCCGAAGGAGTTGCCGATGGAGCCTCCGTGGATGGAGCGGTCGCTGACGGTGACGCCATTGGGGGGTTGGAGCAGGCCGCGGATGAGGTCGCCGGGAAGGGGGAAGCGCTTGGAGATCAAGAGAGCTTGGAGGAAGACGAACAGTGGTTCGTTGGAAGAGAATGCTAGATTTGTGGGGAAGAGTAGACGGAGAAGGCCAGTACTTAAGAAAAATCAGGAGAGCGAGGGCAAAGATGGTATTTTTACCGCGCCGTCTACACGAATTCCAGAGGAGCGGTCGTTTCGCGCGCTCGGTCCGAGGAAATTGCAATCATTGTGCCGCGGAACCGAAGGAGATTTTACTGCGCCCGTTTCGGAGGAAAGGATTAAAGAAAGAGTTTCGAAGAAAAAGTTATGTTTTACTCCAAAACTGGGGGGCATAAAGTGTGTTGGCGCTAAAATCGGCCGGACAGGAATCGGCCGATTGTCTTCAGCGTCGGACACACGACCCGGGAGAATCTGCTTAGCTCCTGTTCGGGTTATCGCACTGGTGCGGTTCGCGCGGCGTGCCAGTCAATCTGACCTGTTGATTGATAAGGAAATAAAGTATTTAATTCCACGCGCTTCGATCGGCTGGAGTTCCGATCTGTCCTGTGGAGCGCGTCGGCGGCGAATCGGCCGATTCGCTGTAGAGATGATCGGCTATGGATCAGCCGATAATCGCGTAGTAATTGTAAAGAAAACTGCTGAAGCGATCCAAACGATTACTACAGAGTCAACACTTGAAATAGATCTAATCGGTTGTATGATGATAAGTTGAAGAAAAACGATGACGAAGCCGATTACTCTGATGTCAAGCTGGATAACTGGTGATAATACTAGAATAATAGGTAAAACTTGCAATTCTAGTAAATATCGATAACTGGTGAATAAATCCAAACGAAACCACAGCGATGCGCCCGTAGTTAAAGCTCGGATATTACTCGATAAGCGGAACCTACCAATTGGCCGGAGATCAAGTTGATGCAGCCTTGCCAATCCGTACGAACTCGTGAAAGAAGAAAAATATTGGCGAAGTCGCCGACTTGAAAGTAGATTGCTGAAAAAGTAGAAGTATTGTTGTTGATTGATGTGTTTTTTCTTTTTGCAAGACCCTGATGACTCCTATTTATACCCTAAAGCTAGGACTCCTAGTCAATCATGACTTGTTACAATCTTATTAAAAAACAGGAAAATTACCATATCTATAATAACTTTTAAAGGAAACGGACTCCCGCAGAATCTTCCGCCGCCGTCCCCTAATCCAATCAGGATTCTTTTCAATTGCTCCTTGACCGACTTAGCATTGCCCTGTTGACCAACTTTTGACCAGGACCCTCCGAAATAATTCCATCCTGGTGGCGCAAGCTATATCACCAATTGGCCGATTTTCAACCGTTAACTCAATCGGCCGATTCCTTACTGTAGCCTTCAGTTCTGCCGCATCGGCCAATCTTCTCCTCCTGATGCCGATTCAACACGTGTCAAAATCTGGCGTCAACACAACTTTTATTCTCCATCTACATCCACAAGAACACAAGATTTTTCAACAATTAATTGAAGAGGAGGGGGAGGACAGGGAATGTGGGAGAAAAGAGAATGCAAGAATGCAAGAACAATTAATTGAAGAGGGGAAGGAGAGGGAATGGGGGAGAATAGAGATGGGAAAGGGGAACACCTTGGAGCTCCAACCTTGCAAGACCTTAAAATCGCCCAAAATCGCCGCCCGCAGCCGCTGCCTACTACTACTACCTGAGCGGCGGCTGCTAGAGGGAAATATTAGGTCAAGCACAAAGGTGACGGCCATCAATTAGACAAGTCATCTGTGTACTCTACAAAGGTGACAGGTTTCATGAAAGGTCGTCACCGGTACCTACGAGGGCATGGCCCGTTACCTATGACATGATTACAGGTAACGGGCTCCAAATAACGCCCGTCACGTGTAATATAGGTGACGGGCTTCATGAGCCGCGTCACTTTTGCTCGGTTAAAGGTGACAAGCCACTTTTTGAAGGGGGCCCTAGGAGAATAAAAAGGTGATGCACCAAATCTGTGTGCGTCACTTTTCATATACAGGTGATGCGCAACAACCACTCGTCACCTTTATGCGCGTCACTATAGGGCGGTCCTTACATAGTGAGATTGGGGGTTGTTCAGCTGTCTATTACTTTGGTGGATGGATAAGAGGGAAATAATTATGACACCCCTAGACATCAGACATAGGGATTAGTTGCAGTGGCCTCTCAACAATTGGCACGAGTGGCCTAGGATTTTTTAACCAGGCAAATGGGTGGCAGTCTGGTCTACGGATTAATAGTCATTAGAGTGCATGTGTCTTCTCTTTATTGATAGGCTGTGTGCTTTTCTAGCAGATGTAGGAATTTATTCAAGTATTGTTGTATCACCTCGATGTAACACTACTTGATATTAATAAAATTTCCCTTTTTGAAAAAAAGAGACATTACGCGTGAAATTTGGGAACTTTTTAGGCGATGAGGAAGAACACTATTGTCAATGGCAATGACAGGTTAGGGTTGAGGGTTTGGCTGCTGGGGACTAGGTGTGTTCTCTGGGGTTAGAAATGGGCATGTGGGAAGCCAGAGGACTGGCGGAGGAGGCGGGCAGCAGGCCGTGTAGTGAGACAGCTAGGGTGCAACCAGCCCCAGGTAGTAGTGCACGCAGTGGAGACAAGCAAAAACATATTGGTTGGCGTGGGGTGGGCAGTAGGAGTAAATCCAGCGGTGTCAGCACCACCCGAGATGGTAGGTTGCAGGAAGGGACGAGGTGAGCTTCTGGGCCCAGTCGCATGGCGAAGAAAGAAAGGAAGAAATGACTGAGGTCGAAGATGTACAGTAGCAGATGCGTTTTGGGCTGTAAGATTCACATCTAACGGTAGTTGTTGATCACCTGAGATTAAGAAATTTTTGAGGCACTTGTAAAATAGCACCTCATTATTTATAGGAAAAATAAAAAAACATCTATAGGAAAAATAAAAATCACCTAACGGGCTAGCAGAAAGAAATTTGGGTGCATTAATCCTGACCTAGCCCGGCATAATAATAGGGCATCTGTTTTCTGGGATTGTTGCAACAATACAAATATTATTATATGAATGTGCAATCAGAAATGAGATATCAATCGATGGCATCCATCCCTCACAATGGCTTAGTGATGATGAGGATATCTTATTGTTTAACTAAAATCTGTTAGTAGAGCACCCCACACAAATTAATAAATGTGGATATTTCAATCGACACAAAGATTGAACGTGGAGTTATAATTGCAGGTGGATATTTCAGATTCAATGGACACAAAGAATTCAACAACATGTTCATGGATATTCTAGTCTCCATAAATGAACCATATCTGGCCCTCCATATAGGAGTATATATCTATCTTTCATGATACTGTATCAACAATGTCAAGCATCCTGAACATTAAAATGGCATGAGTTGGTGGGTGCTTTCATTACTATATAAAGCAGAACTTGTGCTCAGGTTCTAGATCGAACATCAAGTTAGAGCCAGCCCTAATTTCTTCACCCTTACTAAGATGTTGCCTCCTGGGAAAGTAGCTGTTCTCCTCTTAGCGTGTATTATGGCTTCTCCCGATGAAATGAGTAGTAAAATCCAATATGCACCAAGAAACAAAGGGAAAAGGTCCTGGAGGTTTGTGGCCATTTCATACAGCCAGGATATCCCATTTGACTTGTGTCCTGGGACAGTCCATGCTGCGTGGCGGTTAGAGAAGTGCGGGACAGGGACATGGAGTGCATTATCATACAACTTACGAAACAAGAAAAGATGAAGTACAGCGTTGAAAACATTCGTGCGCTCCATCGGCTATGCGAACTTCCTCCACCTCCACCTAATCATCAGGTAAAATAATTAATTATATAGGACATGTTTTTTTGGATGGAAGGAGTATCTAGGAACACTTACTAAGCATGGATCATGATAATTTTTTTAGGGCACGTCATTAATTATCCAAAATTAGTTGGAGTCTTCCACTAACTATAAATGGGAGAATATTAAAATCAGCCCTACACTTAAAAGTTGAACATGGAGTGAGATTCCAACAAGATACTAAAACAAAGGCAACCTTTGTATGAATAAACATTCAAAACCCTTTTCAAATCTATTTGCAGTAAAAGAGGAGATATCTCACTTCACAAATGAATGATAGTATGTCTTGCCCTAGAGGCCATAGTATCCATTTTTTATAGAAGATTTTTATCATCACAGGCATTAAACTTCCATAAGCAGGTGGCGGGTGTCTTCTCTCCTATGTACACATTCTTGTGGCCACCATATCTGTATTAGTACTGTATCAAATATGCTGCCTTCTCATACTATGTGCAATGATGTTTTCCAACCAGGTGATTGGTACATGTACCATGCAGCAGAAGGAGACCGTCCTAGACAACTGCAAAAAATTTATAAAGCATGGAATCCAACGTCCGAAACCAATTCCAATCATGGGACAACCCTGCTGCAATGCGGTGAACAAGGTGCCAAAGAAGGGCACCAAGATTGACATGCAGTGCATAATCAATCTACTTACTGATGATGAGAAGAAGCATAACGATGTAAGCAAGATATTGAATCTTCCAAATCACTGCTAGGAAGATGCACCACCGCGCCGGTAAGAATAAACAACTCCTAACCCGGCTGTCTCATGCTACAAATAATACACAATACATTTTATCCTTATTATAAGCTAAAAGTTCGATGAAGATTCTAACACTCATATTTTTTTCACTGATGCTGCAAGCCCAGGTCATCAAATAAACAGGCGTCTGGAACCTTGGCCATAAGAAGAAGCTTGGGAAAAGATGCACATCCTCTCATTAGAAAAATGATCATCGATCATTAGTTATGAAATAAATATGTATCTTTTCTTATGCAAAAAGTGATTGATAAAGATTTGCTGTGCCTTTTCTTTGTTATTGTGTATGCCCACTTCATCATGAAGCATTTTCACACCTGTGAATTTCTGACCAATATTTTACCTAATATCATAGTATACAAATAGACCAATTATATATATAGCGCCACGCTAAAAGGGAGCCCTGGGCTTCCCTAAGGGCCCGAGCACACCCGCCCGTGCGTCAGCACGTGCAACCGCACCAGGAGAGAGAAAAAAGGACGCATGCGCTGGTGACCCATCAGGAGAGAGAAAAAAGGAGCTCTGTCAGTTGCATGCAAAAGACATTTAGCCTCTTTTTTCTACGATAACTTTTCACTCAGATGTCCAGTTAACAAACGGTTTTCACCACTAGATTGCTAGCATTTTTTTGCATCATGTGAGATCCATTTTGAATATTTTTTTTGAAAATTTTTGAAATTTGAATCTAGGTATCATAGATACACATAGTTATAGTTATAGATGCATCTGTCCTGGATCATGGCATAGAATCATATGCATGCAGTCATAGAAACATATGTGCAGAGGCACAAAATTTCATATGCATTTTTGAACTTCGAATCTTCTTGACCCATGTAAATCACACTATCATACATGTCATAGAAGGTAGACATAGACATCCAATAGCTTTGAAGGATTTTATACGTTTGAATTTGAATCAGACATACACAAAAATATACACGCATGAACATGTCATAGAAGGGAGCAACACAGGGTCATAGCGGTAGGTTCATAGAAGCCAACGATGATGTAGATCATTTTATACTCTATACAAGGTCATAGAAGACAACAAAACATGAACACAGAAACATATACGTGCGGTCATAGAAACATATGTGCATAGGCACAAAAATTCCCTTTGGAATTTGAAACTTGAAATCACACTGTCATACAGGTCATAGAATGCAGCGATACAGGTCATAGATGACAGTTTGTACGATATACAAATCATATAAGGCAGCGATATGGGTCATAGGAGGCAGGGGCGATGCATGTCAGATAAAAGCAGGTCATAGAAGGTCTTAGAAGGCGGTTTATACTCTATACATGTCATTGAAGGTAGCGATACAGGTCATATAAGACATGTCATAGAAGACAGCGATACAGATCATAAACGGTGGTGATGGCAACGATACAGGACATATAAGATATGTCATAGAAGGCCGCGATACAAGTCATAGAAGGCAATGATATGGGTCATAGAAGGTTTACACTCTCTATAACACTGTCATACAGGTCCTGTAGAGATCAAACGTTGGCATATACACGCAAAGACAGTGTCATACAGGTCTGGTGGTTTACAATCTACCGCCAATGGCCGCCACCGGGGGCCTCCACCGCAAGATCTGGCCCCGCGTGCTTTCAAGGCAAGGCCTCCGCCGCCAGGAGCAGATCCATCGCGCACCGCCGCGGACCTGTCACTATCGCCATCGCGCAGATGCCAGAACGCGTCGACACCCCACACCGTCGGGCCCCCGTTGTTGTCGCGCGGGCGCCGGGATGTGTCACCGCTGCCAAGGGTCGGTTGTAGGGGGCGGCTGTGCAACGCCGGGCTCGAGGTCCACCGCACGCTGTCAGGGGTCAACATCCGCTACGCACGGCCGGGTCCTGGGGTCAGGAGGCCGCTGCGCCCTCCCCGGACCCGCCGTGCGCTGTTGCCACCCTGCACCCTCGGTGCGGCCCATCGGCCTCTCGCAGCGTGCGGGTGCCGTCACACGCCACTGCGCGTGTCGGGTGGCTGCTCTTGTGTCACAGAACTACGCCAGCCATGCACCGTCCGGCCCGCCACCGCGGGGCAGCATCCGTGTGGGTGGGGTGCGCGGAGTGGGGAGGGGCTGCGTGGCGGTCGACCACCTCTGCGGGGCCCCTCGCCTCCGGGACTGGTTGCCGCGCTGGGATGGGTGGGGGTTGGCGGCCGCTGACCCTCCACCGGGAGCCAACGCCGGGTGCCACTGCTGACTCTCCATCGTGGGTCGCTGGAGGTCGCTGGTGAGTCGTCGCCGTGGTGGAGGTCGTTGCCGTCCAAGACCCGTCGTGCGCCATCGCCGCCCTGCGTCCTCGGTGCCACCCATCGTTGCCATCCCTGTCAGACTCCCACAGTGCGCGCCGCCGGGGTACCATCACATGCCACTGCACGGGTCGGGTGGCCGCCTAGGCGACACAGAGCCGCGCCGGCCGCGCCCCTTCCAGCCCATCTGCCGCCAGATCCGTGCCTCCGACGTCCGAGCGCCTCGCCTAGCCGCCGCATCCCTCACACGCCGGCGCAAGCCGCCGCCCTGCCAGGTCCACGCACCTAGCTGCCGCCGGATCCGCGCCTCTGCCGGCCGAGCGCCTCGCCGGGTCGCCGCGTCCCTCCCACGCCGATGCAAGAAGCCGCCGGGATGCTTGAGGCAGGGGGTGGGGTGGGGGGAGATTAGGGTTGGGTGATGGGGTGGATGTGTTTATATACGCTTGGGCCTGGGCTGGGACCAATGGGCCTGATGTGGACCGATGGGGGGGGGCTGGTTGAGGAGGTGGTTCAGTTGGACCAGCCTGCGTGCGTGGCTAGGGCTCCCTAGTGAGCCCAGGGCTCCCAATAGCATATGTATATAATCATTGCATAAAAAAAACAAAATGTCACTATCTGCCAAGCTTGACATGATATGTATTCAAAGCATATATATGGATAAGGTTTACTTGGGATGAAAATTACAACAGAGAACATCATCAGCCAAACATCATGTAACTAATAACAATGTGTGAATATTATTTTATAAAATACTCTAGTCGGTACATAAGATTATCACCCAAACATCATGCAACTAATACGTGTTATCGATGGCTTATTTTTCAAAAATATTTGGAAGATAAGAAAGAAGATTCAAGACTAATTTGACCGTTAGCCTGATTGTTTGATTCAACCTAAGGCTTGGGGGCTACTTCATATGGAGTGCGATTTTTAACGCATCCCATACAAAGAAAAGACTTAAAACTACTCGGGGCATGAGCTCCTCACAGCCTTGAGGCAGCCAAGGAAGCACTCGGAGAACGCCTTTAAGATGGAGTTTCAGAAAAAAACCGAAGGACGACTTCAGAAGTACTCGAAGCCTGCAGTACTCGGCTATGAAGAGCTCGGGGGCTTATCAGAACCAGGGCTGCAGGACTACGTATATACCATAGTGCAAAGAACCGGGTTTTCGGAATGAGAACCCGACTCTCTGTATCATCGTGATAGTCCCTGTATCATTGTGATAGTCCCTGGTTTTAATTACATATCACAGTCATACAACTCGAAATCATTACATGGGTTTATTAAATACATAATCCAAAGGATCATAATACAAGTTTTTTAGTAGAAGCCCCTTGGGCTAAAAGATCAAACAGAAAGCGGAAGCGCTAGCTAAACTTCTGGGTTGTTCTTCATCTTGAGGGATAACACCTCTCCACAGGCATGACTTGAGCGTAGCACGAACCGTCCTTAGTTCGTCCTTCCTTATTGATTTGGTCCTTCAAGTCGTATCTTGCATCTACCAACTATCCCCAAGGAGCGGGATAGGTTCACGTCACCATCCGTATGCAAGCTTTAAGTGGAATACAAAAGGTATACAAGTATAACCAAAGGATAAGGCTGGGTTTTCCTATGCAAGCAACAAGCAGTTATATCATCATCCATTCACCTCAACTCGGGCCATCATGGTACCCCAGGCTCCCAAGTCACTCACACCTTCTATACCCACCAAGTCGATGCGGGAACTCCCTCTCCGTGCACCTCAACTGCCCCCGGCAGGATATCAACACTAGAGGGAGGTAGATATCATGTAACACTAATCTAGGAAAGTGAAGCCAGATCACGCGGCTATACGTATAGTTTTCACCCTGCAGGGGTTGTACACTTGGACCCACTCGGATCACAGCTAGCGGGGGATCAGCCCACTAAACAACAATCTACTGTCACGAAACTAGCTGCTAGGGCCACCATCCTGCTTTCCCGGGATTGACATGCATCCTCCCATAAGAGGTTGCCCCAGAATTGTGATGCCTTCTACACCTGGACCATGCAAGATCCTGCCATTCGGGGGACGTGAGGTCAACACCTCCTCCCCTTACACTGATGCCCTATCCTCCAACAGGAGTGGTGCTGCGCGTAACTAGATCGGAATGGATCTGCCCTCATAACAGATAAGTGGTGTGCAGGTTTGACATAGTTCCTTCTCCAGGTCCACTTACTCGGGCCTTAACCAATGACGCGAGTATCTTCCACAAAAGACATATCCAGCGCAACGGTCCATCAATGGCACCCATTACAGGTATAGCCCACCACCTCCTCCACCAACATCCACAATGGACCAAACATCCACACTAGACTCCAACCGTCCTGTAGGACACGTACCCGCCACAGGCGCTCCGTAGGATGTGCCCAACGCACACCCCAAGCCCTTGATCCGAAGATCAAGTTAAGTTCACTCGCCTCCGCGAAATTGCTATTCAGCAACTCCTCAAAAGAGTAATTCCACTCACGCCAAGACTATACACCAAATCCCACACATACACATGCAATAGTAGCCAAAGCATCTTTCATATCATTCAAGGAATACATGGGAGTACAAGGAATCTAGGTATAAAGTAGGCTATGTAGGTTTTATCTCAAAGTAACACAACAAGGAGCAATAGCACATCTAGCACATATGCCTAATAGGTGTTCAATCGTAGATGGGCGTGAACCTGATGGTTCTTCATAGCTCTTCTAGGTCTTCTGGTTGTTAGGGTAGTCCTTCTGGCTTCCGGTCACATGAGAAGTCCTCCGAAGCCTTCTCGTCGTCCGGTGCGTCAGTTCTCTCCTCGTAGGGGCCTAATCGTGAATACGCATAAGCATAGGGACTAAAGTTCACAAAGCTGCTCAAATAAGATCCAAATCACAACAAAACCTACTCTATTGGGTAGATCATGATTTTAGAAGAATTATGAAACTAGTTTCGTAATTTTCGGAGGTCCGGTTAATTATTTATGAATTTTCTAAGTTTAAATCATTTTCTAAAATTATTAAATGATTAACAAAAAAGAAAAAAACATACAGAGGTGACACATGGCAGTATCAGAGCATGCCATGTGGCATGCTGATGTCAGCATGACGTCATCATGATGTCACAAGGGGAGATCAGGTCTGCTGACGTCAGTAGTGGCCCTGCTGACATCAGCATTGACCGGTCAACATTTATTGGTCAACGATCAAAGGTCAAAGGTCAAGGGTTGGGTCAAAGGTCAAGGCTGATCGCTGGGACCCATGGGTCAGCACAAGAAAAAGGGAAAAGGTTAAAGGGGCGCTTACTGTTCTTGGGCCGGAAGTCGCTGTTCGGCTCGGTCCGGCCCAACAACTAGGCTCGACTCAAAAGGGCGTGGCTCGGCCGGTGGCTCTAAAGGCCGGCTCGGGTTATGGGCTGGCTCAGCCTGCGGCGCAGAAGACCAGCTTGGTTTGCGGCTCAAGGTTTACTGGGCTGACTCAAGTTAGCAGGCCGGCTCGGCTCATTCTTCCTCTTCGGTCCAGCTGTTCTGTGGGCCGCTGTGGCGGGCGCCGACCCATTTTCTCCTCCTCTTCCTCCTTCTGTTGCTGACGGGGATGGCCAGCTTGTTGACGCCTCCTCCTCCTTGCTGGCAGCCAGGCTCCATCAGGCGGTCCCTCCCATCCAGCTCTCTCTCTCTCTAGCTTGGCTGGGTCTACGCGCCAGTGGTGCCCGCTCGTAACTGACAAGTGGGCCCCGTGCGTCAGTATCTCCACCGGATCTGGTGTGGCGAACCAGATCCATTACGGCTCAGCTCGGCCTGTGTTTCCGTGCCTGAGGGTGAGAGAAGTGGTGTGAGTATTGTGCCCGTGAGGTGTTCGACGCAAGGCCCCAAGAGGTATGGGCGTGCCATGCCCGCGACGTCGTGGTGTAGGTGTGGCGCTGGTGCATAGTCACCATGGAGGTGGAGGCGGGCTCACCGCTCGGGCTCGAGGTGGAGGTGGTCGATGCAGTGGCGAGGCGACGAAGTGGTGTGCCGGGGCTATGCCGTGCAGCGCGGCCATGGTGGTGTACCCGTTCGGGTGCCGGTGCGGTGAAGGGCTCCGGCAGCAGCTCCTCCTCGGGCTTGTCCCTTCCACCCTCCTCCTCCTGGCATGATGATGACGGCGGCTCGGTCCTCTTCTCCCCCTTGCTCAGCTACTCCTCAGGTGCTGTGGCGACGGCAGATTTGGGGAGGAATTCCCCGAGGTGGTTAGGGCTTGGGCGGCGGTCGGCTGGGGCTTATATAGTAGCGGGGCTAAGGTTTTTGGCTGCGGATCAAGGGGATGGCGGGGATCCTCGGCGTTCGTGCCACGGACTCGTGGTGCGGATCCGAAGGGTCTCGGGCTAGGGTTTCTGGGGGCGAGGGCGAACGCGTGGGGGTCTTGGTGGCCGACAGGGCTAGTGCGGCTGTAGGCATGATGTGGGCGTGGGAGCGAGGTCATTGTGCTGCTTTCGCGTGGAGCGGGGGCGGCGAGGCGAGGTAGGGCAGCGGCAGGTGTGGGGAGCGGTGCGAGCTGCGTGAGCTGCGTGGGCGAGAGGAAGGGGAAAGCTGACATGTGGGACCCGCATATCAGTGTCCCTTCATGACAGATGGAGGGGGAGTGCGTGGATCAGAGGGAAGCTGACATGCCGACGTGGTGCGAGGCAGCAACAGGTGGACCGGGGTGGTATCGGGCCAGGCTGGTCATGTGAGCCGAGGCATGGTGGCACACCGTGGTGCTAGTAGGCCATGCACGCGCTGTGGCCCAGGTCGGCTCGTGGGGTAGGAAGGTCAGCTGGGTTGGTTTGGCCAGCTGGCTAGGTTGGATAGGGTTTAGGTCGGGTCTGGTCTGGTTTTGGGCCGGGCTAGGGTGGATACAACTTAGGGTTAGGGCTAGGGCTTAGCTATGGGCCAGGGTTAAGTCTTAGGGTGTGCAGTAGGTGTTAGGATTAGGTTTAGGTTTTAGGGTTGTTGGCGCTAAAATCGGCCAGATAGGAATCGGCCGATGGTCTTTAGCATCGGACACACGACTCGGGAGAATCTGCTTAGGTCCTATTCGTGTTATCGCCCTTGTACGGTTCGCGCGGCGTGCCAGTCAATCTGACCTGTTGATTGACAAGGAAATAAGAGTATTAAATTCCAGGCACTTTGATCGGCTGGAGTTCCGATCTGTCCTGAGGAGCGCATCGGCGAATCGGCCGATTTGCTATAAAGATGATCGGCTATGGATCAGCCGATAATCGCGTAATAATTGTAAAGAAAACTGCTTGAGCGATCTAAACAATTATTATGGATGCAACACTTGAAATAGATTTAATCAGCTGTAAGATGATAAATCGAGGAAGAACGATAACGAAGCCGATTACTCTGATCTCAAGCTGGATAACTGGTGATAATACTAGAATAACAGGTAAAACTTGCAATTCTAGTAAATATCGATAACTGGTGAATAAATCCAAACAAAACCACAGCGATGCGCCCGTAGTTAAAGCTCAGATATTACTCGATAAGCGGAACCTACCAATTGGCCGGAGATCAAATTGATGCAGCCCTGCCAATCCGTACGAACTCGTGAAAGAAGAAAAGTATTGGCGAAGTCGCCGACTTGAAAGTAAATTGCTGAGAAAAGTAGAAATATTTTTGTTGATTGATGTGTTGATATATTGCAAGACCCTGACAACTCCTATTTATACCCTAAGACTAGGACTCCTGGTCGATCACGACTTATTACAACCTTATTTAAAAAAAGGGAAAACTACTACATATATAATAACTTTTAAAGGAAACGGACTCCCGCAGAATCTTCCGCCGCCGTCCCCTAATCCAATTAGGACTCTTTTCAATTTCTCCTTGACCGACTTAGTGTTGCCCTGTTGACCAACTTTTAACCAAGACCCTCCGAAATAGTCCCATCCTGTTGTTGCAATCTGTATCACCAATCGGCCGATTTCCAACTGTTACCTCAATCGGCCGATTCCTTACTGTAGCCTTTAGATCTACCGCATCGGCCAACCTTCTTTTCCCGACGCCGATTTAACACCTGTCAAAATCTGGCGTCAACACATGCCCCCCAGTTTCGGAGTAAAACATAACTTTTTCTTCGAAACTCTTTCTTTAATCCTTTCCTCCGAAACGGGCGCAGTAAAAATCTCCTTCCGTTCCGCGGCACAATGATTGCAATTTCCTCAGACCGAGCGCGCGAAACGACCGCTCCCTTGGAATTCGTGTAGACGGCGCGGCAAGAATACCGTCTTTGCCCTTGCTCTCCCGGTTTTTCTTAAGTACTGGCCCTCTCCGCCTACTCTTCCCCACAAATGTAGCATTCTCTTCCAGCGAACCACTGTTCGTCTTCCTCCAAGCTCTCTCGATCTCCAAACGCTTCCCCCCTTCCGGCGATCTCATCCGCGACCTGCTCCAACCCTCCAATGGCGTCACCATCGGCGACCACTCCATCCACGTATGCTCCATCGGCGATCCCTTCAGTGGCGGCGGCCCAATCGGCGGCTCCTCTGGCAACCCCATCGGCGACGATGATCTCCATCCCAGAGGTAAATGTTTGAAATTTTTCCCCTTTCGTTTCTCTATTGCTTCGGATCTTTTCTCAGTTTTCTTCCCCTTTTCTCTCTTTTAGGCACTTAGGCACCAAATCACCATCCCCCTCTCAGAATCCCCTATCCTTATCTGCTTAGGCCCTATAGGGAACCCCGATCCAACTGACCTGATCAGTCTAGAGACTCACAGAGTCCCTTTCAAGGAATCGCTCATGAACCTAGATCAGTGGGTAGGTACCTTTAGATCCTGGCCAAATGAAACCCCCGGCTGGAGAGAATGGTACCAGAGAATAGCCAGATCTAGGAAGGTTCAGTGGGAGGAACAAAAAATCGGCCAGTGCATAGACCTATCTCTGTCTCAGATGGAAAGAAATGAACCTCTGGTCATGGCAGCTTCTTATTTTTTGTCCGATGCACTCAATGCATTCCTTTTTGGACATGGACCCATGACCCCGACTTTGGCCGATGTTCTGTTGTTGACCGGCCTCGATGTCTCCTCTGCCGATATCCCTTTCAACTATCTGTTTAAGCCATCACATCGGCTAGAGACCAAAGGAATCGGTGGGTGGAAGGGGTATATTAGCAAAAATATGAAGACCGGGACACTTTCAGAGAGGGAGCATACTGCTTTTCTGATGATGTGGCTAGAAAAGCACTTTTTCTGTGGCAGAGCAGTTGGACCCTCTTCAAACACCCAAGCTTTAGCGGAGGCTTTGTCACAAGGATCGGCCATCCCCCTTGGAAAACATTTGCTGGGATCGGCCTATCACCTGATGCACCAAATCGGCACCAAGCTGTCGAAGGGGGAGCCGATTGGGAACCCTGGCGGTCCTTGGTGGTTCATCACCCTCTGGCTCAATTTATACATGAGCAAGGTCTCTCAGCAACGGATAGAGACCAAAACTTTCCCTAACACTGAGTCAGAGGAGAATCCATCCGTCCGACGACGCTGCAGATCCTTTGGAGAAGCGGCATCGGCCTTCCCCGGCTGCCAGTTTACTGCTACCCGCACAGCTGAGTACTTCAGATGCCTTTATAATGGCCTTAGTGAAGAGACCGTCAGCTTGCATCCGTATCAAGCAGTGGAGCCGATTTTCGAATTACCCATAAGCTACGACTTCTCCACCCATACTTTTGACAGGGAGCTTATGGATGTCTTGATCAAGCCAAGAATTCTGCCAGCCAATTTCTTCTCAGGAAAGGACTCTCCCACCTATGAGTTCTACAATCCATCGGCCGCAGCAAGGCAACTGGGTTTTGGCCAACTGCCGATTCGGGTCTACTTCGCTGGTCAAGCAAAATTCAGAGATGGGCTGACCTCAAATCTTGACTACAATCGGCTGTGCGATCTAGTGCCAGATTCTAGCACTATTGACCTGAATAATTGGTCAGTTGCCTCTTTTGCCACCCAGCAATTTAAATTATGGTGGGCAGAATGGAAGCAATACCTTTTCTGCAAGTCTCCATCAACTTATTGCAACATTCTGGATCCAGAAAATATCGATCCAAACGTAGCGGTATGTCCTTTCTCCCAGCCGATTCCAATGCTATTTCTTTCCATACTTTCATCTTGTTATTAACCCACATTCATCTTCTCAGTCTGAAAGCCAGGTCCCTTCGATGCGGAGCCGAAGCGGCAGGCCAATAGATAGTCACCATCCATATACGCCATGTCCACTTATCGGCTTCCATGCTCCAACTATCAAGGATATCTCTACTGGCCGATCGAAACGAGCACCGAAAAGGCCAACCTCGAAGATAACCAGCCGTCGAGTGCGAGCCCGCATCGGATCGGCCGATCAGACGGCGATAGCATCGGCTGAGACTCCCCGTATCAGATCGGCCGACCAGATGGCAGTGGCATCGGCCGAGACTCCAATCCCTTTACCCTTGCCGGTTGCCGAGATAGCCGATCCTCAAGTCACCGCCGAAGTCGGGGCAGCTGCGGCATCACTACTAGTAGAAGCTGTTCAGGTAATCTTACTAATCTCATATATTCTTCAAATCTTCCACTGACATTAACTCTCTCCCTCTGCCAGGCTGCACAAGCTATTCCACCGCAGTCTCCGCAGCAATCGGCTACGTCCCAAGTGGAAGCCAAAACTCCAGCAGCTCCTCTCATCGAGGTAAATGATCTCTTACCTTGATCTCTTAATTTTCAGAGAACTTAACCGATCCTGATGCAGGCCGATTTGGGTATGCTGGCTATAACCCCACAACAAACATCGGCCGGAAGATCAACAGAGGCATGGAAAATTTCTCACACCATCTTATTTCAATTTCCCATAGCATACTTACAGGATCTGTTTTCTATGTCTTTTCAGGAAGCTGGTCCAAGCGGAGCACTGATAATCGTTGAATCTTCTTCTTTCGATGAGCCAACTGCACCAGCCCCTGAGACAAGGGAGACGCTTCCACCGGCGCAGGCAAGAGAAATTTGTTTTAAGGAGGTAACAAACTTACCATTGGAATCGGCCTATTCCCCTTTACTGCTTGCCAACCCTTCTCTTTATTTCCTCACAGGAGCAAGACAGCCCTAACAACAACATCTTCTCCTTTGCCGTCTCCTTGCCTGATGACGAGGAAATTGCTTCACACCCAATTTCGTCAAGCTCTGCCTCCGATGATGTCCGCGCCAAGCTCGAAAGCATGCGTATTCTCCTTCAAGACGACATCGGCCGATTGGTAGAAGACGCTTCGCCGATTCGACGACTTTTCAACGATATTAAGGGTCGAATCCCGGAAGAAACATCAGAAAACTTGGTGCATGCTGCTTATATAGAGCATATGCATATTCCGGTTTCCAGGGCGCTGCGCCACATGGCCGATCGTGCCCAGATGGCAAAAACCCGGGAAGAGGCCGATTCATACAAGCACCGGACTCAAGAGGTACACCAAAAGATCAACTTCCTCGAAAGCTGCCGTCCGGACATCGTCGGCACGATAGATCGGCTCAAACGGAGAAGAGCAGAGCTAGCCAAGGAGATGGAGCAGATAACCAAAGAGATAGCCGCTGAAGAAAAGATACTTCAAGAACTCCCATCCATCATCAGTGAGCTGAAGCAAGAGAGGCAGCACTTGGCCCGTGAAACAATAAGGCTTCATCACCGTGTGTCAGAAGTCCCAGGATCGGCCGATGATGACCAGAGAGTACTAAACTCGGCCGATCAAATTAGGCAACAAGCTATTGCAGCCATAGATGCTTTCCTTAGGCTGTAAAGAATACTGTAAACATTTATTGCTCCTTCAATGCTACAGCGCCGATTTGATCCTGAACTGTTTCTTTAGTCAGCTTTGCATTTATGTACGCTTTTACTCCGATAGGACGTGTCTCACCATCCATCTACCTCTCTTTCCTTTATAAGTAGACCCTTCACCATCTCTAGAGGCATACGCATTACTTATCTTCTCTTTCCCTCTTTACTATCCCAAACTGAACGGCAAGATGTCTTCTTCGTCCTCTTCATCTTCTTCCTCTGTCAACCAGGTATGAACTCTCCTCTACCTCTCCCCTAAGCATCTCAATCGCTCTGATGTTGGGTAATCCCTTTTATCTCTGTTTAGCCAAAACGTCTCAGCCCTGGTCTAGAACGAGCGATTGAAATCATGCATTCAGACGAACCACTGTCACAGGCAGACAAAGATCTAATAAGAGCTTATGCTGAGGAACTCAGAGATCATGTCCCGGCTGTTGTCCAAGAATGCTGGGACCTTATAGATGCTCACTATTTGGTCCGTAAGTGACCATCTTCTTAAAAAAATCCTCCACTTCCTTGTAAAGTTAAGACCGAAGTTGCCATGGAGGGTTTGGAGGCGAAGAAGACCCGCCTCCTGATAGAACTTTGCAACCAAGCTGAGATTGGAGCCACTGCAGAGGACCCGAAGGAGAAAAGGCTCCGCCTTATGATAGAGCTGGGTCGCGTTGAGAGAGAAATCCAGCATAGGCGTAATCAATAGACGTATCGGTTTTTTTATTCTAAGGGCGACTTGTACCATGTCGGCCATGTACTCTGTCATTTTCATCCAATAATGAACCAGTCAAAATGAATCCCAATGTTTTTTCTTCAGGCGACGTCATCTCTGCATCAGATATGTAGACGAAAACCGATGAAAAATCGGGCATATTGTCTTGATATATTTTACTGCAAGTTATGCATCTACCCAAATGCTTGGATAGTACCTCTTCAGATATCGTCCGTTTAAAGCTCTTGGGAATTCCTCCCCTTCAATTATTTCCAGAATATATGCATTTCCAGGGGCACATCGGCCGATTCTGTACGGCCCTTCCCAAGTGGGTGACCATTTACCGAATTTGGGATCTTTGGATCCTATCAGCAGCACCAACTTCCACACCAAATCTCCCTGAGAGAATTGTTTAACTTTGACCTTTTTGTCATACCATCTGGCCACCCTTTTCTTGTTTTCTTCTATACTAATCAGGGCTCTCAACCGTAAACCTGCCGAATCATCAAGTTCGTCCTTCATGAGGAAGGAATAGTCATCGGCCGTTAACTGATCTTGAAACGATATACGTCTTGACCCCGTCCTTATCTCCCAAGGCAAGATTGCCTCATGACCATAAACCAACTGATAAGAGGATATCTTAGTGGTTCCATGACAAGCCATCCTATAAGCCCATAAAGATTCAGCCAAAGACATATGCCACTTTTTGGGTTGCTCTTCTATCTTCCTCTTGATTAGTTTGATTATCCCTTTATTGGACGATTCTGCTTGGCCATTGGCTTGAGCATAGTATGGAGAAGAATTTAATAATCTAATCCCCATATCGGCGGCAAACTCTCCGAATTCTCCAGAAGCAAACATTGTTCCTTGGTCAGTTGTGATGGTTTAAGGAATACCAAATCGATAGATAATATGGCTTTTAACAAATTCAATCATATCGGCCGATGTCACGTTCCTTAAAGGAACTGCCTCCACCCACTTAGTAAAATAATCTGTGGCCACCAATATGAACTTATGCCCTTTGCTTGATGGAGGATGAATCTGTCCGATGAGATCTATTCCCCAACCCCTGAACGGCCACGGCTTAATTATTGGATTCATAGCCGATGCTGGCGCGCGCTGTACATCGCCAAACTTCTGACAGTCTTGGCATCCTTTGTAGTACTTGAAACAATCCTCAAGGATGGTCGGCCAGTAATACCCATTGTTCCGGATCATCCATTTCATTTTGTGAGCCGATTGATGGGCTCCGCACACGCCCTCATGGATTTCTCCCATCAGAACCTTTGCCTCTTCCGTTCCAAAGCATTTGAGAAGAACTCCATCAATCGTCCGATAAAACAAATCATCCTCAAGCAACACATATTTTGTAGCCTGAAAACGTGTTCGCCGATCCACTTTTTGGGATGGATTTCTCAAGTAATCGGCGATTTCCTTTCGCCAATCATCGGCCGCGAGCTCTAGCGTCATCGCTCCCTGAATCGGCCGATACCCAGAAGCATGTTGGGCCAGTCTGTTGGCCTCTTCATTATAATTCCTGGGGATATGCTCGATTATTGTAGACTTGAACTCTTTTAAAAGCTGAAGGCAATCCTCATAATAAATCCTCAAGATATCAGCCTTGCACTCAGATCGCCCCGTTAACTAATCCACAATGAGCATGGAATCTCCAAAAATTTCGACTGCATCAGCTCTGACTTCCCTTAATAATTGGATGCCTTTCAGAACGGCTCGATATTCCGCCTGGTTATTAGTTGCGGAGGCTTCTATCGGCAGAGAGAAATTATAACTTGCCCCCCCCCCCCCCGAGGCGACACAAGAACAATGCCGATTCCTGATCCGACCCCACACGAAGAACCATCAAAATATAGAGTCCATGGAACTGGTTCAAAAGTGGCGATTTCTGATCCACAATGCCGAACTACGAAATCGGCCATCACTTGACCTTTGACGGCTTTGGCCGATTCGTACCTTAAGTCGAATTCTGACAAAGCCAGGATCTATTTTCCTATCCGTCCTTTCAAAATCGGCAATGCTAGCATATACTTCACCACATCATCCTTGCATACGACTATGCATTCTGGCGATAACAAATAGTTCCTAAGCTTGGTACACAAGAAGTATAAGCACAAGCATAACCGCTGCACCGGGGAATATCTTGTTTCGGCGTCTAAGAGTCTTCTGCTGACGTAATATACCACCCATTATTTCGCCTCAAACTCCTGTACCAACGCCGATCCAATAGCCTGTTCGTCAGCCGATAAATATAATTTGAACGGCTTACCAGGCTGAGGCGGGACCAACACTGGAGGTGAAACTAAGTATTGCTTGATATTTTCCAATGTCTTGCGTTGTTCTTCTCCCAATATGAATCCCTGATCGGGCTTTAATTTCAACAGAGGAGTGAAAGCCTGAATACGTCCTGATAGGTTGGATATGAATCTTCTGATAAAATTGACCTTGCCGATGAGGGACTGTAGCTCAGTTTTATTTTGTGGGGCCACCACTTTGTTGATGGCGTCTATGGTCTTGCGGTTGACTTCTATCCCGCGCTCATGGACCATGAATCCTAAGAATTGCCCAGCCGATACACCAAATGCACACTTGTTTGGGTTCATCTTCAACCCATGCTTCCTTGTGCACTCCAGTACTTCTTGTAAATCGGCCAGATGTTCTTGGTGACCTTTTGACTTGACCACGACGTCATCTATATAAGTTTCCACTGATGTACCAATAAGCTTGAGGAAGATATAGTTCATGGCCCGCTGATACGTAGCACCAGCGTTCTTCAACCCAAAAGTCATCACAACCCATTCGAATAAACCAAGATGACCTGGACACCTGAAAGCCGTTTTCGAGATATCTTCTTCGGCCATTAATATTTGATTGTACCCTGCATTCCCATCCATGAAACTTATGACTTTGTGTCCTGCGGCAGCATCTATCAAGATATCGGCCGTTGGCATCGGATATCCATCCATTGGCGTAGCCTGATTTAAGTTCCTGAAATCGATGCACACGCGCAACTTTCCATTCTTTTTGTATACGGGCACAATATTAGAAATCCATTCGGCGTAGTGGCACTGTCGAATAAATCCTGCTTCAATTAACTTTGTAATTTCGGCCTTTATATCAGGTAGAATCTTGGGGTTACACCGTCATGCAAGTTGCTGATATGACCGATATCCTGATTTTATAGGTAACCGGTGTTCAACAATGGACCGGTCTAGACCTGGCATCTCATGATATTCCCAAGCAAAGCAATCCTTGAATTCTTTTAATAAATTTAACAGTTTACTCTTATACTCAGGGTCCAAATTAGCACTAATATACATCGGCCTTGATTTGCTGCTATCTCCCAAATCTACCATCTCCAATAAATCAGCCGACGTAAATCCATGCCCAAGCTTCCCGTCTTCTCGGACGAGCTGATCCATCTATTCTGAATCTCCAGAGCCGACTGCTTGGATCGGCTGTAGACCGAAATCGGACACTTTCAGGAAGTCAGTATCCCAAGTCCTACCAGATATACATTTGACGTGCTCGCAGCTCCACTGTTGCGTGTCGGCCGCATCAACGCTGTAGGCAGAATCGGCAGTGACTATCTCTATGCTGTCGCCGACCCATTGCACGAGGCATTGATGCATTGTAGATGGGACACAGCAGTTCGCATGTATTCAGTCGCGACCAAGCAGCATGTTGTAGGATCCCTTGCCATTAATAACGAAAAAAGTGGTAGGAAGGGTCTTACTGCCGATGGTGAGGTCGACGCAGAGCGCTCCACGGGCGGGAGACAAGTTGCCTTCGAAATCCTTCAGCATCATGTCCATCTTGGTGAGGTCTTCATCGCCCTTGCCTAGCTTGCGGAACATGGCATACGGCATGATGTTAACTGCGGCACCTCCATCTACTAGTAATCTGGTGACGGGTCGTCCGTTAACATAGCCTTTGAGAAACAGCGCTTTAAGATGTTGCCGTTTTTCTTCTTCTGGTTTCTCAAAAGTAGCCGTCATCGGTTCTAATACCAATTGAGCCATTTGCTCTTCCATCCTTGTCGCTTTGTCTCGATCGTCAGGCGCCATGAATTATATCGGCAATATGAACACCATGTTGATGTCGGCTGCCGATTCTTGATTGTCTGCTTCTTGACCGTTATTTTTCTTTGGGCGCCACACCCGAGACTTAACATTTCTTTTTTCTGGCACCTGCCTCTGTTCTTCCTCTTGATGCTCCCACTAGCGCAGGCGTTGGATCCTCCGTTTCTGGGATCTGGATAGGCCATCGGGACACCACCTGGGGTTTACTGGTTTGGCCGATGATCTGGCGTGTTCCCAATCCGGTTCCCTTCCTAGGGGGTCCTCGTCTACCACCCTGTCGTCGGCCATCTCTTCCGGCCAATCGTGCACGCGGATCCTGCCCCCCAGTCCGTCCTGTTGGTTGATCCTGCCTTTTGACTGGTGGTACTGGTCAATTCTGCCGCCCAGCCAATCATGCACCGAAATGCGCTGATTTCTGCTGATTTCTGCTGATCGGCTCTGATCCTCTGTCCTTGGAGTGTGACCTTGGGCGATCATTGAACCTCAATCCGTTGCATTCAGGACAGTTATCGGCTGACGGCAGTCGGATGTTGTTCTCCCAGCAATGGATGAAGAACGGACATTGCCCGTCATCTTCATGCCGGCGTATCATCTCGTCATGGTATCTTGATTGTTCTTGCTGCTGTCGATATTTGCTGAGCAAGAACTGGGAGATGACGGGTTTGCGTGGTCGTTCTGGCCCCCGCCTGTTCCTTTTGATCTCTTCCGCCGTAATCTGCCTCCTGGGATCGACGGCGCCGCCCCTTCTTGCCGATTCTGATGTCAGCACCTTGGTTTGACGTGAATTTCCTCCCGTGTCAACCATGTTAGCTGGGAAGGGATGCTGATCTATCTTCATCGGTTCTGCCGATTTAGCCGGGATTTCAAATTTTAAGCCGCCCCTGTTCGATGGCCGATTTTATCTACTGGCGGAAGACTTTGCAGTCATTCGTATTATGAGACGTGGCGTTGTGCCACTTGCAGTACTTCATCTTTTTGAGCTGATCGGCCGTAGGGATGGTATGATACTGAGAAAGTTTAATCTGCCCTTCCTGGAGTAATAAGTCGAAAATTTTATCGGCTTTTGATGTGTCAAAGCCGAATGTTTCTGGCTCTTTCTTTCCGAAAGGGCATGATATTGGTTTTTTGCCTTTCACCCACTCTACCAGGCCGATTTCCTCCTCCGCATCAGATTCAGATCCTTCTAGATACGCCACCTTCTTCTGGAAATTCCTCCGCTCTTCAAACGGACGGACTTCCTGTCCTGCCAATCGGTGAACGATCTGACTTAGGCTTTTGAACTCTTGCGAAGCATACCTTTCCTTGATTTGTGGCAGGAGGCCTTGGAAAGCGATATCGGCCAGCTGTGCATCGGTCAAAGCCAAACTGTAGCATTTGTTCCTGACTTCTCTGAATCTCTGTATATATCCAGCTACTGGTTCATCGCTCCTTTGCCTGAGGCTGGTCAGATCTGTCTCATGTACTCCTGCGTAGAAGTATTTGTGGAACTGTTTCTCCAGATCGGCCCAAGTAACAATAGAATTTGGCGGCAAAGTGGTAAACCACTGGAAGGCCGATCCGGAGAGAGACGATGAAAATAGCCGCACCCTCAGAGCATCTTGCGTGGCGGCTTCTCCGATGGATGATGAATCTGTTGACGTACTCAACGGTGGATGTGTCGTCCAGCCCCGAAAACTTGGTGAAATCGGGTACCTTGTAGCGGTGTGGGAACGGCAGCAAGTCATAGGCCGATGGGTATGGCGTCTTGTATGTGTAGGTCTGCACTTTCGGCTTCAACCCAAACTGGTCCTGAATCACCTCTGCTATTCTTGCCGTCCAGTCCACCTGCTGCTGATAAACGATCGTTCGCGGTGCCGGCACATTTTGAAGGGCTGATGGTGGTACAGCTGGGTGATGAATCGAAGCATGCGGCGAATTTTGCTGATCAGCTGACAGTTGATGGCGAAGTGAATCCGCCGCCCCTTTGTACGTCATCATCGGCGTCGTGCTTCTGAGTGATTCTTCAGCGCCTGCCCCCCTGCCGATTTCTGATAAGGTTGGCTGATACTGAGGGACCGTCGGCCGGACGGCCGATTGGTGCGGCGCCTGGATTGGATAGCTCCTATATCCGATTGTTGGCTCAGGAAAAACCGTTGTCGCCGATGTCCCCCAGGGTACTGAGCTTGTGGGCAGCGATTGCACAGAAGCAATCTGGACAGGTTGAAGCGGTGTCTGTGATGGGAAACATGGTGCACCGCTGTATCTTGGAGACGCTGGAGGCAACGGAGTGTTGTACCCCTCGCGTTGCGTTAATATCGGCTGAGAAGCCGATTGGGACGTGCCTGGTAAGCTCCTGGCTGGCAGCATAATTGGTGGGGTATACACTGGCCCCTGATAGCCTTGAACCGCTCCGCTAGCCAGAGAGCTGATGACGGCGTTGTACACCGTGTTGGTCATCACATAGGACTGATCGATCAACGCCTGGTAGACGGACTGTTGAATCATATCAGACATCTTGCCCGAGTCCTTAGCAATGGTGATGTGGCGAGGAACTGGGATAGGAGCTTTCTTGACAGCTTTGCCGCTTCTGGTACGACCGAATGACTGCAGACACATCTTCTTGTATTCTTCCAGATGTTTGGCTAATTCTTCCCTCTGGTCGTCCTTGAGATCCGCTTCTGTGACCTCAATGATGTTGCTATCGGAGATTTCTGCGTTCTTCGACATGTCAGATCTTGAATTGGTCCCACTGGGCGTGCCAAAAGTGTGTTGGCGCTAAAATAGGCCAGATAGGAATCGGCCGATGGTCTTCAGCGTCGGACACACGACCCGGGAGAATCTGCTTAGCTCCTGTTCGGGTTATTGCCCTGGTACGGTTCGCGCGGCGTGCCAGTCAATCTGACTTGTTGATTGACAAGGAAATAAGAGTATTAAATTCCAGGCACTCTGATCGGCTGGAGTTCCGATCTGTCCTGAGGAGCGCGTCGGCGAATCGGCCGATTTGCTGTAAAGATGATCGGCTATGGATCAGCCGATAATCGCGTAATAATTGTAAAGAAAACTGCTGGAGCAATCTAAACAATTATTATGGATGCAACACTTGAAATAGATTTTTATCGGCTGTAAGATGATAAATCGAGGAAGAACGATAACGAAGCCGATTACTCTTATCTCAAGCTGGATAACTGGTGACAATACTAGAATAACAGGTAAAACTTGCAATTCTAGTAAATATCGATAACTGGTGAATAAATCCAAACGAAACCACAGTGATGCGCCCGTAGTTAAAGCTCGGATATTACTCGATAAGCGGAACCTACCAATTGGCCGGAGATCAAATTGATGCAGCCCTGCCAATCCGTACGAACTCGTGAAAGAAGAAAAGTATTGGCGAAGTCGCCGACTTGAAAGTAAATTGCTGAGAAAAGTAGAAATATTTTTATTGATTGATGTGGTTATATATTGCAAGACCCTGACGACTCCTGGTCGATCACGACTTGTTACAACCTTGTTTAAAAAAACGGGAAAACCACTATATCTATAATAACTTTTAAAGGAAACGGACTCCCGCAGAATCTTCCGCCGCCGTCCCCTAATCCAATCAGGACTCTTTTCAATTGCTCCTTGACCGACTTAGCGTTGCCCTGTTGACCAACTTTTGACCAGGACCCTCCGTAATAGTCCCATCCTGTTGGCGCAATCTGTATCACCAATCGGCCGATTTCGAACTGTTACCTCAATCGGCCGATTCCTTACTGTGGCCTTTAGATCTGCTGCATCGGCCAACCTTCTTTTCCCGACGTCGATTTAACACGTGTCAAAATCTGGCGTCAACAAGGGTTTAGGTAGGGCCCACAAGGTAGTTAGTTAGGTTAGTTGGTGAATTTAAATTGAAGGGTTTACTTCAATTTAAATTCCACTTAGGTTCAAACAAATCAAGGTAAATTCAAATCTAGTTGAAGATAAACAAGATAGATTCAGTAAATCCAAAAGAAATCCGAACAATTCACACTAACTTTATTGTCCTTATATTAAATAGAATTTTATTTTACTAGGAATTTCGAGGGAGTTGACCTTTACCCTTAAGTTTTTCTGGCTAATTCACTCCCACACAAAAAGTTTTTGAAAATCCTCATTTTTGCAAATATAACATTCCGGGAAAAATTCTGGGATGTTACAGACTTCCCCCTCACAAGAATCTCATCCCCGAGATTAAAGGCTTACTAGGGTTACGAAAGGTGAGGGCCATTAGTTCGAGCGGGTCATTGTTATCAAGACGATGGTTTTGGTGCTTTCACTTGAATTGGTCCTCCCTCTCCGCCTTGGTTGTGCTTCGACTGTTCCAGGCTTCTCAGAGCTTACCACTAGCCTCCATCGTGTTGAGTCATCCATGGATAGGGTTACCCTTTTTCGCTCGGATACTCTATCTGGGGCTTTCTGTGTGCCTAGGATATTTTTATATCCTTCACATCTCCGAGCTTCTCGTATATCGCAGAGTATCAGCAAAACCACTTTCGGATGCCATGGCTTATGGCTAACACCAACTTGTACCAACTGATATGATTACCGAGATGTTGGGTCTTGGTGCCATCTTCTGATGTGCGATACCAATTATCCCGCTTATTTGAGCACATTTGGCGTGATTGAGATACCAACTAAACTTCATTCTATTTAGAAGTGCTTCCTTCATAATGGTACCACTCTTCAGTGCTGAGTTTTGGCTCCGAAGATTAGGCGCGTGGTTACCTAGCTTCAGTGGCTAGGGCCAACAGGTCAGTTCTTGGTTATTCATCCTATCACAGGCAGTGAAGGTCCTGAAACCTAAGCTTCCTGCGTTCGGTATTCTGTCTTCTTTTGGCGTGGTTGGGTCTGCAAGGATATGAGTACTTGCTCCGTCTCTTATTTATGTCATTGAATTTTCCGCAAATGGCTTGTTATTGCATTGCGTGCCCCTTGGATACTTTCCTTTCTAGGTTTTGGGTCTTTGGCCAGTCCCTGCGTAGGGATTCCCTCTACTATATCACACATCTTGTTTGTTCGGTTCTGAGCTCATTCCTTCTTACCCAAAGCGTATCCAACCATACCCATATGTCTATGTACCCCATCCTAAGCACAAGGATGAGCTTGCTTTGCTCTTGCGGCGTTTGTTCACTCATAATTTTTTGGTGATTGAGTATGGTCCTATCTGCAAGAAAAGATCAGTGGATTGGTTCAGATCTTCATCTTGAATTCGGGCAGTATATCTTGAGGCTTCTTCACGACCTCCTTGGGATGCATCGTCGTCATGTCTAGGGTTTACTTCAGGAGCTCATCCCTCCCTTGTTGTCGGTTGAGGTTAATTCTACATACGGTGGCTTCCAAGCGATCTGCGCTGCACTCCGTTCAGTTCCATATTTTTAACACGACTTATGTTGGTCAAGGCGAAGTTCTTCTTCCCTATGATTCTTTGGGCCCAGCTCTGAGAGGTAAAAGAGGTTGTCGTCAAATTTTTCAGCCTTGTCACGACTTACTTGGTAGTTATCTGCTGGCATCTTGGTCTCTTGGATCTTCTGCCTAGCGGTATGTGGTCATTTTAGGGTTATACGGTGGTATGTCACCGATCGTGGCTTCTGTACCTTTCATTGAGTAGTCGCTCTTCTGATTCTTCCAGAGTCCTTCGATGACTTTATTATGCTTTAACAGGGCTTCATCCCATGTAGGTTATTTGGTTGTAGTCTCGACTCATCTCGGATTGTTCCTCAGCCAGTTTCGGGTATTACCCAGGTACAAACCTGAATTAGTGTATCCTTGGGTGTTCTTGTGACCTGGTCCTCTTATGACTCCGGGGAGATCTAGTTTGGTTTTCTGTGGTGCGACACCAGCTTCCGGTGAAGATCTGTTGGTTATGGTTTGGCTCTACTGGTTGGGCTATAAGTACTTATTGTATAGCTCTTCCATGTCTCGTAAGCCTCATCCTTCATCTGTATTTACACTATAATTGGGGTTGGAAACGTTCCCTCTCATATCTCCTTTTGGTAGGCTTAGACGAAGATTCCATTAAGTAAGAGAGTAGCTAGCCGTAGAGGGCAGTATGCAAACTTTCGGCCGTCTTACTTGTTATTCCCGTGGTGGGGGTCATCATCCGGATTTCCTTTCCAAGTGGTTGCACTTCTTGTTGCCTCGTGTCTGTCTTCTTCGGGGTGTGTACTAGGTGTCACCGCCTCGGTACCCTAACATGGCTCTATTTAGTGGCGGTCACCTTGGTGGAGGGGTATTCCTCGAGGCTTCATTCTTCGTTGTGTTCATGTTTCTACTGGTTCCCTTGCGTGGGTAGTCTCTTTGTAGAGTCCTCTCTTAAGCTGACTTGGTTCAGCAGGGGCTTCGCGGTTTCGGCGCATTGTTCCCCGCTTGTTCAGCTAGCTTGACTGCTCCTCAGTGTCTACGAAGTGGAGGGCTAGCGTGTTATGACCTGCAGTGGTGGTCTCTATATGCCTCGTCTCTCACCTCAAGGGAGGTTATTAGGCAGTTACACGCACTACAATTTCACTCAATAGGGAAAAGCAAGCAAAATTCAGGAAAAACACATAAGATCCAATAAGATCCCAAAACATTCATTCAGCATTTTAAGTCTTACACCCAAGACATCTCGAGGTTACAGGCAAACCATACAGATATCACAACAGTTACTGTTCTAGGATTACATCGTGAATGCTTACAAAAGATGGGTGACTCATAGCGCAACTCATGGAACAACTCTAGACACTCGAACACTAAGCTGGTATGAGACATCATCTTACAACACAACACTTGGACTTATGGGGACTCATGCCGGAATGGGTCATCGGCTCTTCACTGGACTCGACTTATGGAGACTTACACCGGAATGGGTCATCGGTGGCTCGGTGCGACTCTTGGACTCTTGCCGGAATGTGACATCAGCACTCTACTATCTTACAACTCTACTTTTCTTTGGGGTGACCCTTAGAGACTGCCTACTTCAAGAGGCGGGGCTTCTTGTACTTCAGTACTCCCTTGCTCTCCTCTGGGTAGTGTACTCGGTACAGGAGGCAGATGGCAGCATGAGCCTCCAACACTTCTTTTGTCTCGACTGGTGGGGGTAGGTCTACCTGAGCACACTCTGTCGAGCATAACTCTGTGGGGATCAGGGTGAAGTCCTCCTTCCTGATTGCGCGCTGGCATTCTTCTGGCAGTTGGTCCAGCAGCTCTTGAAGTTCATCGACTCGGAGTGAGTCTGACTCCATCCAGGTCTTCATGGTGCGGTCAGCCTGAACTCGGTAGCATACAGCAGGGTGGGTCAAGTTAGCGAGGTTGTGAGTGTTTTCTTCCAGCCTTGTCATCAAGCCGAAAGTTTGGGTCTCAGTGACAACCTCAAGGTGTCCTATCAAGGTTAGCTGATCTTTGTGTTCCCACATCTGACTTTGAAGATCCTTGTTCTTGGTCTCCTTCTCCTTCAGTTTCTCTTGCAGTTGATTGATGGTGGCCTTGTACTCTTCCCTCTCATCTTCCAAGTCTTCCATGACTTCTGTGAGTGATGAATGGCCTTCTTTTGCTTCTATGGCCATCTCTTCGGCGGTCTTCCTCCTGATGACCTCCTCTTCAAGCTTTAGCTCAATCTCAAGCTTCTCCTCTTGTGCACGTTGCATAGCTTCAAATGCTTTGGCGTGTGAATTCGCCCACCTCTGGATGTCTTCCTCCAGCACAAGGGTACGTTGTGCACAAGCGGCATAGCTGGTGTGCAGGAGGTGGCCCTCGTTCTCCATGTCCATCAGTAGTCCATCAACCTCAAATAGGTAAGAACCCATAGAGTGCACCAAGTGCGGGTCCTCCCTACTTCCGAGGTTCGGAGCATCTGCCATTGCAGCGTGAGTGGCCATCACATCATCAGCGGCTGATATGGCCCTTTGGAAGAGCCTGAAATTGGTCCTACTGAACTTCGAAGTCGAGAATAGAGTTCAGCATAATCCTGGCAGCACAAGGGAGATCGGCGAGGGGCGGCGCAATTGGGCTCACCTCTCGGGCTCGAGGTGGAGTGGTCGATGCAGTGGCGAGGCGATGCAGTGGTGTGTCGGGGCTGTGCCGTGCAGCGCGACCACAGTGGTGTAGCCGTTTGGGTGCCGGCGTGGTAAAGGGCTCCGGCGGCAGCTCCTCCTCGGGATTGTCCCGTCCTGGCGCGACGATGACGGTGGCTCGGTCCTCTTCTCCCCCTAGCTCAGCTTCTCCTCCTCAGGTGCTGCGGCGGTGGATTTGGGGAGGAATTCCCCGAGGTGGTTAGGGTTTGGGCGGCGGTCAGCTGGGCCTTATATAGGAGCAGGGCTAGGGTTTCTGGGTGTGGCTCAAGGGGACGACGCGGATCCTCGGCGTCCGTGCCATGGACTCGTGGCGCGGATCCGAAGGGTCCCGGGCTAGGGTTTCTGGGGCGAGGGCGAGCGTGCGTGAAATGAACCGAGTTTTCAAAATGAAAACCCGACTCCTTGTATCGTCGTGATAGTCCCTGGATCAGTAGCTATCACATACATAACTCATTTTAGATATTAAACATAGTCATTCTTCGAATAAAAGCATTCAAGGGTTTAATTATTACATAAATCCAGAGGATTTGTAGTACGTTTCCCTTAAGATCCTCTTGGGCCAAATGAATCAAATAGAAAATGAAAAGCGATAGCTAGGCTTCGAGCCATCCTTCACCTCGGATGATTCTTCCTCCACAGGCATCTTGAGCGTAGCACCAAGCTCAGTCATCATACCATCCGTCGTCGTTGGGGTCGTACTCCTAGTCACACCCTGCATCGTACCAATCTATCCCCAAGAAATGGGATAGGTCCATGTCACCATCCGTATGCAAGATTTAAGTGGTCTATTCTAATGGTATTCAATCAATAACAAAGATGTAGGCAGGGGTTTCCTAAGCAAACAAGTATATCATTTAAATCATCCACATCTCCTCGACACGGGTCATCCTAGCACTCCAGGTTCCTGGGTCACTCACACCTACAAAACCCACCAAGTCGGTGTGAGAACTCCCACTCATCGCACCTCAACTGCCCCAAGCAGGTAAAACAAGTCTAGAGGGAGGTCGCACTAACTATGAAGGCGAAGCCGGATCAAGAGTTGTACATGACCGAGTACGCGGCTATAAGTATAGTTTTCACACTGCAGGGGTTGTACACCTATACCCACTCGATTGGAAGCCAACCGGGAGCAAGCCGTCTGACTCCGAGACACCGGTCAACGAAACTAGCTGCAACGGCCTCCATCCTGCCTTCCCGAGTTTGGGATGCTTCCTCCCGCAAGAGGTCGCCCCGGAACTGTGATGCCTTCTACACCGGGTCACGCAAGACCCTGCAATTCGGGGGACGTGAGGTCAGCACCTCCTCCCCTTACACTGATGCCCTATCCTCCTACATGCATGGTGCCACGCGTCACTAACTCAGATCGGATCTGCCCTCATAATAGAGAAGTGGTGTGCACGTTTGACATAGTTCCATCTCCAGGTCCACCAACTCGGGCCTTAATTGCCAAGGCGAGTATCTTCCACAAAGACGTGTCCGGCGCAACGGTTCGTCATCGGCACCCATTACAGGTATAGCCCTCCAAACTCCTCCAAACGTCTCGAAGGACCAACGTCCCGAAGGACATGTACCCGCCACAGGTACTCCGTAGGAAGCACCCAACGCACAACCCAAGCCCTCGATTAGAAGATCGAGTTAAGCTTAACTCGCCCAAGCTAGATTCCTATTCCCCCAACTCCTCAAAAAGAGTCTCCACTCACGCCAAGACTATAATCACATCAGCCCACACAAACACATGCACATCAAGGGGTTCATCTCATAACTATAATCAAGCTGGGTACAAAGAATCAGGATAACAAGGGCCATGCAGGTTTATCTCATCAAACAACTCAGAAGTGGTAGCACTCTAGTAAGCAATGTCTAATAGTTATTCAGATCATAGATGGCCGTGAACCTAGCGTGTCCTCGTAGTACTCCTGCTCCTCTTGGTAGTCCTGAGCGTCGTTCAACTCCCCAGAGTTGGGTCCTATTCATAAATACGTATAAGTATAGGGGTCAAAGTGCAAAAGTGCACAAAAAGTATCCAAAAGAAGGTCCAAATCACTCAATACTTATTCTAACGGGTAGGCCATGATTTTAGATGAATTATGAAACTTGTTTCATAATTTTTAGAGGTCCGGTTGATTTATTATGAATTTTTAAAAGTTAAAACCATTTCTAAAAAAAATAAATGAATTTCATAAAAGAAAAACACAAGGCAGTGACACGTGGCACCACCAGAGCCTGCCACGTGGCATGCTGACATCAGCATAACATCACTGGTAGGTCCGGGCAGGCTGACATCGGCATGGGGCCCTGCTGACGTCAGCGTTAACTGGTCAGTGGGGTCCACCTGTTAGCCTCAGCCAGAGGATGACACGTGGGGCCCTCGGGTCGGTTTAAAGAAAAGGAAAAACCACACAGGGTTAAACGGTCTGAAAACAAAATGGGTCGGCTCGGTCAGCCCATCTTGGCTCGGCTCAGTTCAATGGGTCGGCTCGGGTTTCAGTGTAACAGGCCGGCTCAGGAGTCCACGGCCCTACAGGCTCGACTCAGCCCATGGCTCCTGGGCTGGCTTGGCGGCTCGGCTCTTCGTAGCAGGCCGGCTCGATCTTGGCTCCACCTTGGTCCACGGACGGCACCTCCCCCTTCCTTCCTTGGGCTGGCTCCTCCCATGGGCGTGGTCCGTTCTTGGCCCAGCTCGGTCCGGCTCCTTCTTTCTCTTCCTGAAGTGTGGGGTCTGCTTGTCGGCCTCACTGCCGCGTGGGTCCTGGTTGTCAGCGACTCCCCGGATCCGGTGTGGCTCACCCAGATCCGATACGGATCTACACGTGTGTGCGTGTGCGCGCGTGTGTGTTACAGGCGGGTGTGCGCGGGTGAACGCACGCGAGCCGCTCGGCGAAATGCCGTAGAGGCGGTTGCGTGCGCCACGCCACGACATCGCGGGAATGAGGGCGGTCACCGCGGCTCGAGCAAAGCCGCGGCACGGTGTGGCCGGCGAGGAATAGAGGCTGGCGTGCACGGCGTGCTCGGGTTCGTATGCGTGCGTGCGTGTGCGGCCACGCGCGGGGTCCTGGCAGCCCAGGTCCGCGGCGGCGTGCCTACGACAGCGAGCGGCGTGGCGACAGGGCCATGGCGTTGCAGGCGTTGCTCGCATGCATGGCGCGCTGGCATTCCAAGGCCGTAGCACTGCCGCCCGTGCGCGCGGGGCACCAGCATCCTAGGCCCGCAGCGACGGAGCAGCAGCGAGGGTCGGGGCCAAGGGGACGGCGGGTTGCGATGGTGCAAGGCGGCGCGACGGGTTCCTGCAGACGAGGCACACACAAGGCTTGGGGTGTCCTAGGGTTTAGCTACGGAGGGCTCTTCGGCTCGGGCCGACAACAAGGGGGGTGAGCGGCGGGAGGGGGCTCGGCGGTGCTCACCCGTTAGGCTTGTAGACGGCGGCTCGGTGCAGGGCGTCGGCGGGGCAGTTGCGAGTCGAGGCAACACAGCTCGGGCAGCTCCTCCTCATCCTCGCGGTCAGCGGCGGCTCCTCTTCACGAGCGGCAGCTCCAGCTCCTCCTCCTCCCTTTCCTTCTTCTCTCCCCCTCGGTTCTTGAGGTAGCGGCGATGGGGAAAACCCCGATTGGACTCTAGGGTTTGGGGGAATCGGCGGCGCGAGGGTTTTATGCGAGAGCAGCTAGGGTTTGGCGGCGGGGCAAGGCACGGACGATCGGGGATTTGGGCGTCCGTGCCGTCGATGCGTGGCGTGCATCCGACCGTCTGCGGCTGGGGCTAGGGCTCCGCGAGCGGTGGGGCATCGCGGGGTGCGGGGCTCTCGGCAGGCATTGTGGCGAGGCCATTGCCCAGCCTTGTCGCGGAGCGGGGACGACGAGCGACGCGAGGCAGCGCGAGCGTCTGAGAGAGGGGAGGGAGTGGTTGTGAGGTTGGGGGTAAAGCTGACAAGTGGGGTCCACTTGTGAGCGACCCCGGGCGGATGAAGGCTGGGGCGTCGGGTGGTGTACAGGTACAAGCCACGGCGGCGTCTGGGTTGGGCTGCAAGCGGGCCGTGCTGGGCGAGCTGGGGCAGGCCGTCGCAGGGGTTTAGGGGGGCTGGTCCGGTTGGTTTAGCTGGGTTGGGTTAGGTCTGTTAGGTGGGCTAGGCTGGGTTTGTTAGTGGGCTATGGCCCGGGTCTAGGGTAGATTAGTTTAGATAGTTAGTTTGAATTCAAATCAAATTGGCCCATTTGATTTGAATTCCACACAATCCACTCAAACAAAAAAAACAAATCAAATTCCAATATTCATAAACAAGGAATTCATTAACTCCAATAAAATCCAAAAGTTTCACACTATCATTTACCAACCTTATGTTTGAATTCTTTTAATTTTCTATGAATAAAGAGAGTGTGCGAGTTAACCTTGGGGTTTGCTAGCTAGTTACACAACCAAACATAAAAAGTTTTAAAAATTTCACAGTTTTGCACTTATAACATTCCAGTAGAAAGCTGGGATATTACAGCGCAGGGGGGGGGGGCGGGCGGGGGGGGGGGGGGGGGGGGGGGTCTTGGTGGCCGACAGGACTGGTGCAGTTGCAGGCGTGATGTGGGCGTGGGAGCGTGGTCGTTGGGCTGCTTTGGCATGGAGCGAGGGCGGTGAGGCAGGGCAGCGGCAGGTACTGGGAGCGGTGCGAGCTACGTGAGCTGCGTGGGCGAGAGGAAGGAGAAAGCTAACATACGGGGCCTGCAGGTCAGTGTCGCTTCATGAGAGAGAGGGGGAGTGCGTGGATCAGAGGGAGGCGGTGGTTGGGTTGGGCCGCAGGCTAGGCCGGCGTGGTGCGAGGCAACAACAGGTGGACCGGGGTGGTAGCGGGCCAGGCTGGTCATGTGAGCCGAGGCATGGTGGCAAGCCGTGATGCTAGCGAGCCAGCCCAGGTCATTTCGTGGGCTACGCAGGTCAGCTGGGTTGGTCTAGGCAGCTGCCTGGGTGGATAGGGTTTGGTCGGGTCTGGTCTAGTTTTGGGCTGGGCCAGAGTGGACCCGAGTTAGGGTTAGGGCTAGGGCTTAGCTACGGGCCATGGTTAAGTTTTAGGGTGTGGAGTAGGTGTTAGGGTTGGGTTTACTTCAATTTGAATCACTCAAGTTCAAACAAATCAAGGTAAATTCAAATCTAGTTGAAGATAAACAAGGTAGAGTCGGTAACTTCAAAAGAAATCCGAATAATTCACACTAACTTTATTGTCCTTATATTTAAATAGAATTTTATTTTACTAGGAAATTCGAGGGAGTTGAGCTTTATCCTTAAGTTTCTCTAGCTATTTCATTCCCACACAAAAGGTTTTTGAAAACCCTCATTTTTGTACATATAACATTCTCGGAAAAATTCCGGGATATTACACATAGAATGTTCTAGAGTAAGGGATGGGGCATGTCCCATACCTTATCCACATTGTAAAGTACTCGGACACGAGTAGAACTAGTCAGTACATAAAAAAACTACCCGAGTAGTACTCGAGAAGGACTCCTAAGCTAGTATCGGTCTAGGATTTTAATGTAACCTTGTCCCCCCGAAGTATATAAGGGCGGGCACAGACCCCCTCCAAAGGATAACCAATCCAAGGCAATACAAACCACCATACAAGACATAGGGTATTACGCTCTCGGAGGCCCGAACTTGTCTAAAATTTTGTGTTCCTTGCGCCTTCGAGTTCCTGATCTCGGCGACACCCTACCTACAACCTACCACCTCGGGGGTATCCCTCGGTGGGCTTGCCGGTAAAACACCGACACTCCTCTCTCTTATCCTGATTCCTCACTCCTCTCTCGCCGGCAGCCCCTCCCTCCCATATCTCTCTCCCGGTCTCCCCCTCCATCCACCTGTCTCTCACGCAAGGCAGCCGCTGAGCATGGCGGCACGCGGCTGGGTGGCGGCATTGCTGCTCGGCAGTGGCATCTAGGTAGCAGCGGCAGCCAGCGAGTAGCACCACGCGGCGGCGCCCTGCTCGGCAGCGGCGGCCAGGGAGCAGCGGTGCACGGTGCAGGTGGAGGGGAGCAGCGGCGGCGCTTGGAACCGGCAGCATAGGGGATTGGAGGTGGCACGTGGGGCGGTGGCGGCGGCACGTGGGGTGGTGGCGGTGGCGGCGATGGCGCGGCAGCGTAGGGACGCGGAACCGGCGGTGCAAGGCGACGCTCGGGGCTGGGGGCTGATATTTATTTCAATTTTTTCTAGTTAGGTTCCTAGGGTTTTCCGTCAAAACTGTAGGGCAATTCTTATTTCCTGTCGAAATGTTTCCTAGAAGACTTTCTCTACTAAATTTTCTAGGGAAATACTTCCTCCTAGGGTTTTCTTCGACCATTTCCCTAGGGTTTTGGCTCTTGGGAAACATGCCGATTACTATCATGACATTACATAGTGCTCATGTTTCTCCTGAATGTCCATGATCTATATATAGAGCCTAAAATATGTTCCTCATCAACAGAATGGAAGTTACAGGAAACCCAAATCAGAAACAAAATATCACTCTCTTTTCATCTTTATATATATAATCAGTAAGGGATTCCATCCCCTCCTATTGCATAAAAAATTGAAATATCACAGTCTGCCAAGCTTGACATGATACGTATTCAAAGCATATATTTATATGGTTAAGGTTTACATGGGATGAAAATTACAACAGCGAACATCATCATCAGCCAAACACCATGCAACTAACAATGTCTGAGTATTTTTTTTATAAAATAATAAGTAGCTGGAAACAATAATGATGGATGGTACGAGATTAATTAGACCATATTGAGGATTTCAGACTTGAAATTCTCACGCAACTGGAATCGAAGTTTCCAGATTGGCCACTCTCCTAACAGCATAGTGAGAATGGGCAATAAAACCGTCAGAAGGCAAACTGCAACAGCCAACCACAGGAGACGAGGTGCCAGGACTGTGTACAAACCAGTTGCGAATGCTGTGGTGGTTGCCATGTACGCGAACCACATAAGCTTCTTAGTAGAAGACCTGTAGTAAAGCAAGAACTCCAGATCCTCCCACCTTGCTATGATGCACACGAAGGCAACAGCAAGCGAGGAGCACATCGCCAAGGTGTCAGAGATCAAGAATGCCTGAAACGCAAGCTTCCTTGCCATGATGGGATGCCCCTCGTTGCCAGCGTCGGTACTGTATCCTCCAGGCAAGGTGAATGCTGCGGCGAAGGTGATCGTGGCGATGAGGATTGCCACAACAGAAGTATTGCTTGTATACTTTTTAGTCAGTGTCTTCACATCCTTTCTTGATGCATTAGTTACTTCATCCTTGACTGCTCCATGAAGATTGTAAGTGGAGGTTGCAATTTTGGGATCAGCCTTTCGCAGAAGCATATACACTTCATTCTGCAAAAAGTCATTATAAGGAACAGATGAAGACGAGGTAATGTAGTACTAGGAAAAAAGAATCTTACTATTACTAATTGGAGGTTCTTTTTTAACCTTCCAGGTGAAGCCACGCCTAAGATCCTAAGTGGACACTTAAAAAATAGAGAAATACCAGAAAATATACGTACCCAGTTTAATGTCTTCGCATGGTCGGCCGCATTGAACAGCACCCATGTTGCAGTCTGACCTGTTTTGCTAAGCACTGTGATGTCTATGTCTTGATGATGCAGCAGAGCAGCGACCATCTTCGGGTTGCACTTTCTGACTGCGATATGCAGAGCCGTTTCTCCACTTTCGTCCTGCATGTTAACAAGCTTCCGGAGGTGTTTTGACCCCAGGATAAATTTTACAAACTCCATCTGACCGTAGAACACAGCCGTGTGGAGACATGTCCAGCCATTGCTCCATTTGCGAAATGGAGCATCCGGGCAGTGGTTGAGAAGCTCTCGTGCAACACCAACATGGCCAACAAATGCCGCGGTGCAAAGAAGGGGCTCGCCACTTGTGGGGATCAGGTACCCTAGAGACCGGTCATGTTCCAAGAACATTCTCAGGATGTCAATCTTGTTCTCATAGACGGCCGCTTGTATCGGAGTCACCTGGGCAAATTCCTCTTCTCTGGCCAACCAAGGACGTGCCTCCATTATCCTTCGGACGATACCTAAAAGCAAAAGGTTAGTAAAGTTGTTAACAATAAGGAGCGATGAACGTAAGCATTTAGCAAATAATTAGTAAAGTTGCATTTTTAGCAGGTCTCACCTGCATTGCCATTACAAACGGCAGCATGCAGAACATTGTAGCCCCTGATTCCACAGTGAGCAGAATCGGGAGTCCTCAACAGCTCCTCAAAGACACCAGTCAAGTCTCTCCTCACCGCGATGAACATGGGCGACTCGTTGCTGGTGTTCACAGCTTGGGACAAGCCTGGCTCGGCCAGAACTAGCCTCAGTGCCAGCTCCCCGTGGCCGCTACGGATGGCGTGGTGCAGCGCGTTGCACCCATGCCTGTCTTGCTTCAAGATGGCCCTGCTCTGCTGCCGTTCATGGCAGCAGCTGAGCAGAAAAGCGGCTAACGGAACGTTGCCGTTGGCCACGGCGACGAGCAGGGGTGTCTCGCCGTCGGTGTTGACGGCGGCGAGGAGGGTGGGGTTCAGCTCGATGGCTTTTCTGCAGAATCTCTCGTGGCCGTGGATGCAGGCGATGTGGAGGCAGGTGTTCCCTTGTGGGTTTGCTGAGAGCAGCATGCCCGGGTTGTCATGAGCCAGTTGCCTTAGTGATGCGTCGTCGCCGGATGTGGCTGCTTCCAGGAGATGTCTCCCCATCGTTTCTCCAGGTGAACCAGTGGTAGCTGGGCCGGCTGCGATCTGTTACAAATGAAAACGATGTCTTTTACAAACGCTGTTACAATGGTTTTTCAAATGCAAGTCTATATATTCTTGGACTAGTGTTGGTTAAAAAATCTATACAACAAAATCACGAAGATTCAATAGTAAATTGGGTAGGAGAAGTTTGCAAAGTGCTGTGTACCACGTTTTCAGTGGGTAAAAACTCTATCTTACTATTACTAATTGGAGGCTCCTTTTAAAGCGTCACGTATGTGAAGCCATCTAGGATTCTAGATGGACATTCTAAAAAAATTAGAGAAATCCTAAAAATTCTCACAGAAATCAGAAACATCTGGTCATACATCCAACAAATCTAATCATAGTAGCCATTGGATCTGATATTTTTTCTATTAAATTACCCACATCTGCTATTATGAAATAGACTAAAGTAATCCCTAAATATGTATCTAAATTACCCACCTCTACCATTATAAAAAATAATCTAAAGTAACCTCCTAATCTTGATGTAAATTACCCACCTCCGCTATTATAAAAAATAATCTAAAGTAACCCCCTAATCTTCATGTAAATTACACACTTATATCATTATAAGAATAACGCAAATAACCTCCTAAATTTGCATATAAAACCAATTATATCATTATTAAAAGTTAAGTAACCCATAAATTTGAATCTAAATTATATAATTATAACCAAATATTAAAGTGCTCCAATATAAAATTCTAAATTACTATTTATATTATTATTAATATATTATTTATGTTATTGTCTATATAAAATACTACTCATGATGTGCACTATGTATTCATGTACGAGAAAAAAATAAGAATACCAATTTTCATGTTGTTCACGTAGTTCAAACAAATGGTTCAATTAAATACATATTAAACGTACATGGAGGTGTGATGCAAAGTAAAGAAATTGTTACTAAATAAATCTACTGCAATCAGATAATAATAAATATGTATCTTTTAGAGTATTGTGAGTATTGTGTTAGAATATTTAATAAATGAAAAGAAGTATGAGATAGATAATTATAATTATTAGCTATAAATCTTACTTTTATATTAGTTCTAACTAGCCCGTGCGAGAGCATGGTTGATAGGCTAGTAGAACAATATCATGAATGGTCTATATATATTCTTTGACCAATGTACTGGATTGACACAGGTTGAAAAGCATACGTACCGGGATTAAAGGCTTCACTTTGTTGACGCCATCTGGTACTACCATGTTTGCCGGGATACCATTGCCGTTAAACACCGTGACGTCTATGTCTTGGCGGAGCAGTAAGGCAGCGACCATCTTCTTATTGCCCCTTTTGACCGCGAGATGCAGAGCAGTTTCTCTGTTTCCATCTAACATGTTCACAAGTTGCCGAAGCTGTTGCGAGGCCAGGATGAACTCCACGAACTCTGCCTGACCAGATAGCACAGCTACGTGGAGACATGTGGAGCCCGTTGTTCCGTCGCAGTAAGGAGCGTCAGGACAATGTTTCAGAAGCTCTCGAGCAACGCCGACATGGCCCTCAGATGCTGCGATGCAGAGGAGAGGAGTACCAGCTGTGTTGACTAGGTAACCTAAAGACTGGTCATGTTTCAACAATGCTGTTAGCACATCAACTTTGCCCTCCGATACAGCCAGGTGTATTGGAGTAAGATTGTTCTCAGTTTCCTGTCTGATTAGCAGAGGATGTCTACCCATAATCCGTTCAGCAAGATCTGAAAGCGAAACAAGGGATGAAACATGATTAGCAGAACTGGAACAATGAGAGCTTGGGGTTTGTAATGATGGTACCAAACAACAAGTTACTGTGAAGATATCTGTACCCTGCAGGTCTCACCTGAATTGCCATTGGTCACGGCAGCGTGCAGAGCATTGTAGCCCCAGGTTCCTCCATGGGCAGGATCAGGAGTCTCCAACAGTTTCCTGACGACGTCTGCACAATTCCTCATCGCTGCGATGAACATGGGCGACTCGCTATGACTGTTCACAGCTTTCGACAAGGCAGGCTCTGCTTCGATCAGCTCGAGCGCGAGGTCCCCGTGCCCTCCCCGGATGGCGTGGTGCAGCACGTTGCACCCGTGCCTGTCCTGCTTCAGGACCGCCTCGCCCAGCTGCCGATCACGGCAGGAGCTGAGCAGAACAGAAGCTAGAGAGGCACGGCCCCTTGTCACGGCGGTGAGCAGCGGCGTCTCACCATCCCCGTTGACGGCGGCGAGGAGATCCCGGGACTTGTCCAGCGTCAGGACAGCCTTGCAGAACTCCTCGTGGCCATGGATGGAGGCGATGTGGAGGCAGGTGTTCCCCTGTGGGGTGGCCCCAAGCACGCCAGGCTCAACAAGAGCCAGACGCTCGGCATCGCCAGATGTGGCGGCTTCGAGGAGACGTCCGTCCATCAGTGCTCCTGCTCCTCCTGAGGAACTAGATCGACTTCTTGCGGTCGACGGCGTGTCGCCGACCACCCTGACGGCGGCGAGCAGAGACTGCTTCGGTCCCCGTTTTTGCAGGACCCATCGTGGCCGTGGACGACGGAGGAAACGTGGAGGGAGCGGAGTGATTCCAACCAGCACCCTTGAGCACTGTGAAGCCATGGCATGCGTCGATCTGGCATCGCCAAAGATTGCTGCTTCCAGGAGGCCTAAGTTCACATGTACTGCCGGGGAAGTACATGATACTACTGCTGATGAGCTGCTGCTCGCTGTACTGTTCGTATGCGCGACCGCCACTGTTGATGAACCACCACTTGCTGCATTGCCCACTTGATCGGCCATCTGCCACAGATGAGAACCATGCCATCAAAATCCATAAAGCTAATAGTTCAAGAACATAAGATTTATATTTACAGTCAACCACAAATAAACACAGTGTTTGGCAGACATATTTCGGCAGATTTCGATAGGTGATAGTATTTTATGAGAGAGAATAAGCCGAAAGAAGCTGAAAGTAGACAAGCCAAACAGAAACAAAATTGAAATAAATTTGAACATCAGATGTGCGGAACAAAGATAAATTGACTGAAACCTGTGAACGATAATGAGATACGGATGGAATAAGATGGGAATGTGAACCTCAGATGTGCGGAAGTGTGCCTTCCTTCGTATTCCCTCATGATTATATACTACCCGTTCAAATAAAAAAAACGACGAACCACCCATGCAAATTCACAAAAGCAAATTGTGGTACTCTGATGGTGCGGGAAAACATTAGTTCTATGAAAAGGGAATGTAGGGGCTGTTGCTATAGCGTACTATTCCATTGACCTAGGGCCACTTTTCGACCAAATATAAGTCAATCAAAAATTGTAGTGCCACTTTATCGCTTTTCCTACTATTCAAACAGGCTATAATAAATAAAATAAACAAGCCAACTAACTTCATTACAGTAATTATTGGGGGGGCAACATAGTCCTTGCTATACCCACTCTAATGATAGATCTATGGGCTTTAGTGAAGGAGGCTAATATCAATAAATAGCAAAGGCCCATAATAAATAAAGTGGAGACCCATTAGCAAGGAACTACTATATGTATTAGATCCATATGATATATTTACTTATTTGTATGTGTGTACCATTGCTTCGTAGAGAAGCCAAAGGTATAGATCAGTAATTGAAGAGCAGCCCTCATATTTTGGGAATGCTTCATGATAGTTGACAACATTCCACTGCTGACATGAACCGGCAATCCGAAGAGCATGTCACCCCTCCATGAAATCTTGAATGAATCGTCCAAAGTTCTTTTTTGGCAAATTTAAGGATTGAGACACGTTTAGAGAGGGCTTGATTTACCCTTCTACGAATATAAAGCTTGTTCGCATGTAAAATTCCACACAGTTTCTATCTAATGCATAGAGGTTTTTCTTTGTGTTTCTACTTTCTAATGCACTAAAGTTTGCATGCTAGGTGTCAATCATACAAACTACATATGGCAGTTATGGGAAATATAAATGTGGAACATAAAGTGTAACATTGAAATGTGTAATGTAGATAAATGAGAACTTTGGCATGGCCAATTTTTATCATGGTATTAGAGAGCTCATCTTCACACTCATTGGAGACCCTCGTAAGGGTCAAGCTCCCGATCTAACAGCTTCTTGGATAGGCATAGATATTTACCACCCCACAAGTTGTCTCTTACTTGCTTGGGCTCTCCTAGATACGACCATGGAGTATGATGTATATGCCACACTAGGAGGGTAGGATATATATGCACCCAAGTATCGATTGATTTTAATTTTTAATCATTGAAACTTGTCCATATACAAAACTCATAAATCAAGGCATAGTCCATTCTTCAAGTTATGGATGTCTGTGCTAATGCTAAGTATCAATTGATTTAATTTGTCCATACTTACCAAACCAGGGCATGATCCATACAAATGTACCAAACCAGGGCATGATCCATTGTTCAAGTTGTGGATGGCTTTATCTTGAACCTTTAGGTGGATGTTTAACATAGCACTTTATATCGAAACACTAGTATATATCAAACAGTATCATGACTAGGAAAGCCTTTGTGGCGATATCTAGATTTGGTGGCGGGTTGTTGGATATATGGGCTTGGTTCCTATAATAATTCGTCATTAATATAGAGGCCCATCAAGTGAAAGATAGCCACTATGAGCATCATGTATTAGTCCCTTGTTGGGATAGCAGGTCTCTGAAACTCATCATTACTTAAGACACTACACTACAGAGAAGAATGAGACTTTTAATTAAGAAACACTCAGAATGAGTGCTTGCAGCATCACCACTACTGATCGTCCTATATATTCAGGCGTTATTGTAACTGACATTATCGTCTTCGTCAAGTGTGCCTAAATCATTACCTAGGGCTTTCTTCCCATCTGCTCTACAGGATAGGTATGTGTCGAGTCAATGTTTTCCAGGATTAAGTTCCTACTATATCTACTATCGAGTATATAGCAGATCTATTCATGTCTAGTCTTGTTATTTGTCTAGATTATGCCCTTGTTGTAAGACATGGATAGCTAATTTGATTACATTTGTGATTTATCATTGGACTAAATAAAGATCTTGTTGTACTTTGTTACATTGAGGATCAAGGAAGGAGTGTGTGGCGCACTAAGATGCCGCTAAGAAGTTGCGGAGAATCCTTGTGGTATAAGATCGTTATAGATGTATAAGATGCTGCTAAGAAGTTGCGGACAAAGAAGTGAGTGGTAGTACCTTTTTCTAGAATACTTTAGAAGATTAGGTCCACTGCAAGTTTGTAGCAATACGTACAGAAATAGCAAATTTATTAGTCCCTTTTTTGGAAAAACAAATTTATTAGCAGTCTTGCTTGCCGACTTGTCGTGGATCATTGGCTCACCACTACGAGGAGCATGTGTGGCGCACTGGCCAGATAATGTACTGATGCTCCATTCACAGGAGAATCTATAGCGTCAATGTTAAATAACACGACCAGGGAGGTATGTATGGTCTCAACAATGGATTAATTCAAGTAGTAGAATAACAAACTCAAAGTATGCGTGTGATGCCATGTAAACCAATCACCGACGTGGAAGTAAGTCGACTTGTTAGATATCGTACGATATGATTCTGCATTTATATATCTCGCAAGAACAAAATAGAAATTATTATGGTACAGGACCTAGATTTTGAATCTTTTGTGATTATTTTCCAGGAGGCCATTTCCAGGATTCTAAACGGCATGTGATGCTTTGCCATGATGGTTTCCACCACCGGCTCTTTCTTTTGCCTATATTCTGCACAGGACCGCATGAGAATACTGAAGATATGAAAAATCATGGTCTGTGCCCTCACATGGCTTCTTTTCTAAGCCGCCAAAGTCACACTCTCATGGCGAGAGACCATGTAAAAAAGATGTATAACAAAAGTATATTTCAAAATAAATTTGAAATTTCCTCATGCTGTTTCAATGTTCCCCAAATCAGTTTGAAGATTTCCTTGGCGCAAAAGTTTCCTATCGTCAACTTAAAAAGTCTCTCAGAATCAATTCCAAAGTTTTGTTGGTTCAGTTTGGAATTTACACTTAAATTTGAAGGGTTAGTTACATGGGGATTGAGAGCTTTCAAAAAACAAATTTCAATGTGCTTAGAACCAGTTTCAGAGTTTTCATAAATTGTTGTCAAGGTACATAAAGTCCATTTTTGCTTAGACTATCTACTTGAAAGTTTTCCTAAATATACCAGTTAATTTGTTTTTATAAATCTACATGAGTATTTTCTAAAAAATGTTGAGTGCTTCTTTCTGAAATTTTTTTACTAGAGATTTTAAGAGAAAAATTATACAATTAGATAGATGAGGTCCTTGGCCATACATACATGGAAGTGCCAAATATTTGGTAGGGTTCCGGTACAGTTCTCACTTTTTCTCGTGAATGCATTTGCCGCTCCTTTGCGCGTTGGTGCTCTTAGCGGCCTTTGCGCACCAAGAAGCCACCCCTTTACTATATAGTTGCTTATTCACAAAGGATTCATTGGTAGAGAAATCAGTTGATTTTTGGGAAAGAGAGCAAGCCTGATGAATGATCGATGACCTGCATTTTGATCCCTCAGGCCCTCATCCTTGACTGACCTGATTCTTAATTCCCGGTCTTTCTTTCCATAAACATGTAATTATTCCATTTGGAAAAGAGAGCAGGCCAGATGATTTGGCTTGCACATGATCCTTATCCAATCCTATTTTAGTTCAAAACCCCTGGGGAATCCTAAGCCAACGTGAGGCCACGTTTGTATCGGAACCTTCGACCTGCTTTTTGAGATTCGCAAGCTCTCATTGTTGCTTTCCGCGAGTTCTGCTTGGGTTCTTAGCTTGTGCGCTGGAGCGCAAAGAGAATGATCACGCATGCCATCCTTTTAACCTTTATTGCTTCGGAGTGAGTAGGGATCTAATGCAAGTGGTTACCCAATATTATTTTTTGAGTTGCTGATTAATTAATTTCGATGGTACGATAACTTAGTTTATTTTCTCTTCTAAATTAATTATGTCAAATCTCGTTCTAGTTTATTTTATCGAGTTTTTTTGGTTGACCTAACAATCAAAAATATTTGAAACTTGCATCTTACGCATGAGCATCCTCCTCCTTGACGAACATATATGTCCAATAGAGCTGAATTTGCACTTCGTAACTGGTTGTTTTGGAATGCGATCCAAGGGATAGGATGGATTCTATTGAATACAGAACACTTGGTCGGCACTTTTAGCGTGCAGTAGTATATTACTCAGTATTGAACGTTGACGGTTAAGGTGCGAACACTACGTGATATAAAAAAAAAAGGTCAATAATGACGCATGGTTACTTTTTTTTTGAGAGTTACTGATAGGAAGGAAAACGTCGCATGTCACTAGAAACTAGTGATGGCCCATCAACTGTTAGGCTTTCTAAATGGGCCATATACCATGATAATCCATCACTAACGACCTTCACTGTTGACAATCTTAATGGTGAGGTCGACCTATCACTAACACCAGGCCCACCTATCTTTTTCTCCTTCTCTCGCTCATGGGCCTTTTTTCCTTGCACGTTGCCCGCATGGGCCAAGGCCCAAACGCCAGCAGCGGCCCGCCCGCCCCACGTGCCCACTGCCATCTTCCACCTCGCGCGTTGACATTCCCCACTTGTTTCTCTCATCACAATCCCACCATCATCCATCAGTTTCCTCACCGCCACGTGTCATCCACAATCCAAGTCAGCTCCGAACAATCATCAGCCACGCAAGCAGTCAACGCCATACATGTGACTGCGTTGACCGGTTAACGACCCCGTCAACTCTAGATCATTCTGACCTTTGATAATTTCAGCAATTTTATTCTCTGAGTCATGCACATCTTACCTGTTAGCTCTTGATCTTTCTGATCTTTTATATTTAGCCTGTACATCTTCAATGGATGGTTGTCATGAGTAGACGGAAAAAGTGGAACTTCAACTTCTAGGGACGAGAGTTTCACATTGTTGATCCATCCCAAGCTGATGCCAAGTGTCCTTGACCATACTTTGCACCTACTTTGTTTTATTTGCATAGAGTAGTTAGTTGCATGATCTGTATTCAATTTGAATCCCGTGCATGTTAATGTAATTAGAACAAAATCTAAGTTATGTTGCTTAAGTGCATCTTAAACCCATAAGCCAATCCTTGATTAAGTCTCATGTCATAGCTTCCATGTTTGCGAAGTACATTTCGATTACTCATTGTTTTCCCTTTCAACCCTCCTGCGTCCAGGGGCGGCCCCCAATTTGGGAGGTGGGTATTTAAAAGTTCAAGTGATGCAGAAAAAATTTGATAGCCCATAGTATATATTAGTAGCACATAATTGAGTATCAATAATACAAATTGTTTATAATTAGAAATTATTCAACATATAGATAATAGACGTACTAAATGATCAACATATCAAAGTGGGAATATATGATATAAATAGAGGGTAAAATTCTAAAATAAAACAAATAACATCGATAAGCAATGATTTTTTCAAAAAAAATGGACAAATTTACGGTGTTAAGGGCTCGGTTGTTCTTCAGCCCTTGCTGTCGCCTGCTGCCGGCTGCGGTCCCTCCGCGGCTCCCCTTGCCTGCGCCCCTGTCGCCGCTTGCCGCTTGCGTCTGCAGCGTGCAGCCTTCGGCCCTCGCCGCCAGCCGCTGTGCGCCCGTGCCCCCGCCGGCTGCGGCCCTCCGCAGCTCCCCTGCGCGGCTGCGCTCCTGCTGCCGGCCCGCCACCTGCTAGCCGCTGGCCGCCGTGCCACGTGCCGCCACCTGCAGCCCTAGGGTTGCGGCTGGATGGAGGCACCCGATGGGGAGGCAGCCTGAGCCTGGCACATGCAGTGCGGTGGGCTGCAGGTGGGCCGGGAAGCAACGTAGGCTGTTATTGGGAGAGGGGACCGGGGGAGGTGGGCTGCTTTGTGTTTTTAGCCTGTTAGGCTGATACGATGTTTATTTTTTGTTTTTCTCTCCATATACTTGAGAAATACCTACTGTTACAAAATTTTTGCTAAAAATAATGGGTATTCAACGGAATATCCTTGATACAACGTGGGCCCGCCCCTGCCTGCGTCCCTTCCTGCTGCTATTCTGTTGAAGATGAAGAAGTGGAGTAATCCTTATGACGATGGATTCAACACTGATATCCCGCTTGTTGTTCTTCAGTGTAATATTTTGTTCTAGACCCTAGGGTCAATTTTGAAATAAAGTTTCTCATCTATATAATGACATTGTAATGAAGTCGTTGAATGTATGAATAAACTGGTTCTGACATACATTTGGTAGCATCTGATTTTATCCTTAATACCATGTTGACCAAGATCTCCTGGCATGCATAACTTGTTCGGTTCTTTCATATCCTGCTTCCTATTAAAAAAATAACTAATCTATGTATACAACAACCTATGTGTTGTACAGCAGAATAAAATGATCCAAACCTGTAAAATATATATATATATAGATAAATATATATATATGCGGCAGCTTCTAGGAACTTGCCGTGTTTTAAACTTGCTTCCTGTATGTTACACAAGAAATAGTTCTATATTAAATGAAAAATTCTCACTAATGTTAGTGTTTGAGGGAAAAACTTATGAAATAAACATAAATCAAAATTAATATCGCAATCGTTAATAGGTGTAGAGTAGAAGATAAAATGTGTTGCTATTTACTAGATCGGACTAATGTTGTCTTTTTGAAACCAAATGGCTAGGACGGTCAGTGCAGTTTAATTTGTCAAAGTAATTAGTTGGCTTCCTAGAGCAGAACACAATCTGCCAAGTGTGTTGAATTTGACTATTGAATGTACAAAAGTTTCAGGTTAGTCCCTAGAAGGTTGAAAATAGCAGTAAGTTCTAGAAATCAAGAATTTCTTTTTGGAACAAAGAAAGAAGGACAGGACAAACTTTTGTATTTTTTGCCGGACTGCAAGGATGTCAAAGACACTGAACAATAATGTGCAAACTGTAAATGCAAGACAGTCCGGTAACTAAACACAATAAATGATACAACTAACAAAATAATCATCACACCAAAGCCCGCAAGTAAACAGAAAAGCAGCTTAGAGCAAAACGTATACAAGTCATTGCTATACAAATTTGACTAAAGCAACAAAAACAAATTAGGCACCTGATGGACAGAATCCCATTTTTATTTGCTTGATTTGAGTAATACCATACAAATGCTAAATAGTAACAAGGTTAGCGTGACATTAAAGACTACACTTAATTATAATTTGTATGGTACTACTTGACTTTATCCAAAGAGTGTTTGACTAAATTTTAGGCTAGAAAGATGGAAATAACATGACATGATTCAAACCACGATCATATACTGTACATGTCCCATATAAGTCAGATTTAGCATATTTGCAATCATAAATATCAACCGTCGGATAAAATGGTAAATGCATAACTGTGACTCGAATTATCATGAGAATTAAACAGTTCCTAATAAACTCAAACAGTAAAGAGCCAAGACTATGCGTCATGTAGTACACACCTCAATTAAATGAGATTTAGCATATACTTGGTTCACCTCAAAATCAAGAAAAAATAATGACAAAAGATTCCCTATACTTGTGACTACAAAATCTATACTATAAAAGTTGAAACCATTTCTCATCAAGATTAGGCCCACCATACTTCTCACCGAGGTCCCACTTGATAGACCAAAAGGTTTGACGAAAGGGATGTAGACCCACGAAATTGATAGAAGAAAAATATTTCTGCCAAAATCATAATACTTTTTACACCAAGCACTTTTGTCTACCCACTTCTTGTACCCGCATTTTACTTTCCATTGTATAGATATCATGCGACAATGATTTTGGTAAGTCATCCTAAAATCTCTCCTTTTGTTTGTTTCCTTTATAGTATAGTAACTACAGATATCATGCGAGCATGTTTTTTGGTAAGCCATCTAAAATTCAATATCGGTGATATTTTTTCCTTACTTATATATCAATCACTCATATGGACAAATAGGAAATAGAGTAGTATAAATGGTGGATATAAATTAAGCAGTATAAATTCTTTCCATACTAAATCAAGATATACATATCAATCAATCAATCAAGAGGCTAACTGCAGGTGCTCTGATTGCCACATGAAGTCTTTCTAAAAGTATGATGTCTCTCTGCCTTCCATCACCACACCTATAAAACCATACACCTCTAGGGTTAATCCGGCGTCCCACATCATCGGCATTTCCCTGGTCATCGCCGGTGGCATTCCCCATTCTCCCTACCCTCCTAACATCACAAATTGTGTGGTCGTCGGCACCAGCGCTCATTCGTCCACCTTCTGATTTGTCTTGCAACCATGAGCAGATGGCATGACTCCTCCACCGGAAGCTGATCCACCATAATAAGGATATGGACCCATACTAGCAAAAAGGATCCAGTGGAGCATGACCCTCTTCCATCGAGCACCTGCGGGTTTGGCTACCTCCCATCTCAGTTCTTGGCTGGTTCGTTAAAGAATCGTGAAAATTGTTCTTGATCCTTTTGTGGATTTGATTCTTCCTCTAATAAAGCGTAAGCGGAGCATGATCTCCCCCCTCTACAAGTTTGACTCCCACTGGGCCAAGCATTTCGTCGATTGCTTCATTTTTTTTCTTATCTCAGTTCTTGACTGGTTCCACAAAGAATCATAAGAATTGCCTAATTTTTCTTAATAGGTTCTTAATGTTTTTGTTCCCCTGAAAATGTATGAATTTGTGGATTAGAAAAATTAGCGTATGCTTTTCCCATAAATAGGACATCTTATGTAAAGTTTAATTTACTCTTTAAATAGGAAAATATGGGAATTTAGTTTTGGGACTTATTCTTTTTTTAGCCTTTTAAGCGCAGTTTTCCAATGCTCTTTCGATTTTGAAATCCGACACTTGAGACACTATTTGTGATACCTTTGCCACATCTAATGATGATGGTGCGGGTTTGGGCCTGTCGAACTCTCTACGCTGAGCCAGTCTATGGGTTTGCTGCGGGTCGAGCTCGGTGGACCCTTACCCCTAAAGACAATCTTTTTGTAATCTTTTCAATCTTTTGCAGCAAATCTTCTTGCAGCTATCACGCTGATGTAAGGAATGTTTCATCCCTTCCTTGTTACTCTTTTTTAGGCGTATAGTATCCTAATAATATATATGCATTTTGAGTGAATGCGTCCAATGAATATCTCATGTATTTCATAGTTATTTTCATATTTGACATAATTCACTATTCCATGTATTTCCAATGAATATAAGAATTCATCCACTAATTCCATATAATCATGTTGTGTTCAACCAGTTTTGTAATCGAACAAAATAAGGAATTTAGTATTAGATTAGACTAGGTTGCTATGATATACTAATAAATAAATTAATTTTTTAATAGTCTTGATGTAATCTAATTATTTTTAAATAATTATTCTTCAAATACATGCCTGTGGCACGTACATCTCTACTAGTTTCAAAAAAGTAAAACACAATCATATTAATTCCAACCAGTAGACAACAGATAATAAGATAAGAGATTCTCTATATAAAGTTGTAAGATAAATCATATCTCAATGCAGTTGTCAGATTATCACCTTAACAAATATGTTTTATGTCCTACAAAAATAAAAATTTGTAGGGATCAATGTAAACCTATAAATAACATATTATCAAATTTACACACTTTTTCTGTCCTACAAATATTCTGATTTAGGGGAACCAGTATAACACCACAAATATCAAATTACAAAATTTTCAAATATTTTCTATATGTCCTACAAATATACAGATTCAGCTGATGAGTACTAGTGTTACCTATCGTACATGAATTTTTATAATGCAGATCAATGGAAAGTTTAATTTCAGTAATGAGTTAAGGAACCCTAATGCTATGTTTGCAGGAAATGAACATCAGTGGCAGTGGAGTTGGAGCTTTAATTGGTTTGACAAATATGATGTAGGCAATGATCACTCTAAACTCTAGTTCACATGTGGAACAAAGTAAATCCATCACAGGTAACAACATAGTGCTCGCTCCTGTAGGTTTCTTTGATGCAGCCTTGTTTCCAGCTTGTTATCAGAAGTAGCTAGGCTATTATGGATGTCTGCAAAAACTAGAATTTCTAGAGAACATAATCATTTACCAAGGTGGTTCCCAATTGTTTCTTCCATTGACATCAGTCTTTAGTTTCCTCAGCTTGTTCAGCTGAGCATTGAAAAACTATCGTGTGGGGAATCACTATTCACTAGAGAGGTACTTGTGTGCCCATTGATTACAAAGTAAAATTGGAACTTACTATTCGGTTTGGAATGGCAAATTGGGTCAAACATACATCATTGTTTCATATCATACTCCCTTCATTTTAAATTAGAGGTCGTTTTGGCTTTTTTGGTACATAACTTTTTCTATGCACTTAGATATACACTACATGTAGAAATATATATAGTAAAAACTATGCTAGAAAAGGCAAACGACCTATAATTTGGAATTCAGGGATTAGTAAAGATGAGCCGACAAGGACTAAGGCCACATGTGGGAAGTCATCATTTTTATGGTCATCGAATCTGGCTGGTGTACTTCATACTGTCCACAAAAAAACAGCATACTTCATATATCAAAATCAATTTCCTTTTAGACCAAAGGCTGAACCCTTGAACCTACTTTGTGTATTGATTTTCATGGTTCGGTTCCTACATTTATTATTTCAAACCAATGTTGAATTTCATCAGTTTCCATGATAATTTTGATTGTTTCTAATCTGAAGAAAAAAAATATTTTATTCATAAGCTGGACTCATGGCAGCTTCTATAACTGTGGACTTAATGTATTTTCTAAATGCTTCCTTCCTTAATGATAGTTCAAGCTCTTATATAAAGTTCCATATATAGACTTTCTGGTAGTTATGTTGCCTGTAAAATCTATCGAACTCTACTTAGAGTAACTTAGGTCTAAGTTGGTACCTTGAGTAAAAGTCAGTTAAGTTGGTGCAAGAAAGTTGAGGTGTGGCAAAATCACATTATAGTTTATAAAATATCCTGATTCATATACGATCTTGATAGAATCCCATAAGCCTCGGTAGGTTTAAATAGAAAAATGTAGCTTGTTAGATTAGAGATGCATAGACCTTTTCTTCCACATTTAATTATCCCTCTCTGTCTTTAAATATATGACACTTAAAATGTCATATATTTAAGATGGAGGGAGTAGTATCTTTTCAATCATAATAATGTGATAGGTCATACATATATTCAGTCAAACTATTGTTCTATTTCTCAATGTTCAAAATCGGGAGAAGAGCTAACAATGTATTTTCAGTGTTTCAGCCAAATTGTCACAATGATTGTTTACCAAGAAATGACGTTGCCTACAACAACCATAAACAAAGGTCTCAGGTGCAGCATATGAGATTACAGAAAAAAGGACCTAAGAATGCATAGGCTAATGAAATGGTGCAGTTTTCACAGGCAAATATGATCCAAACTTAACGTGACCACGCGGTTCAGCAATTGTACCTATAGTATATTGATTCGTTGTTTTCTTTTTGGAAACACAAGGCATCCTAGTTCTTGATGCGACTGATATTTCATCTAAGACCAGGTGTTCAACATTTATTTTATTATAAACCTCTCTGAGATCTTCTAACAAATAATCATGCTAATACCAAGGTTTTTTCAGAGGCTAACATCGTTTTGCATCGAAGGCTAATTCATCAAAAATTGTTGATTCGTTTTCTTTAAAAAATAACTGAACCAAAATGACGCTTCAAGGGTTCAGAATATACCTGGGCTTGCATGAATGGAAGGATATGATGTTCATCAAAGTAGCGGTTTCTTCTTCTTTTTAAACAACAAAACCTGAACAAAATCAAAGGAGAAGTCATGACAGTAGCCGAATTAAATAAACCATGGTATTAAATACATTAACAAATTAATCAATATAATCAGAGGTATTATTCTCTGAGGCATGCAATTACAACATTCTCTGAGGCATCCAAATCGCAAATTCGCAATATTCATGAGAGAAAAGGAATGGTGGTTTTTGAAATAAGCAAACTCAAATGGCCAGATAGAGAAAAGAGGGCGGCAGTGAGGATGGAGCTAGCTCGACTCGACTAACGGCAGACGCTAGGGCATGTCTTGGCCATCTGAACACCAAGCTGTACGTACCTGTCTTCGAGGACCCCCGACAGGCGGAGAGCGAGGATGCGAGTTTTTTTTTTTTTTTTGGGGGGGGGGGGGGGGGGGGGGGGGGGGGGGGGCGAGACGGTGCGGAGGCCGGCCTGGAGGGATTGAGAGTCTTCCAGAAGAATCCGGACCCTAAAACCCCCCATCACGCATGGGTTGAAAACCCTACCGCCCACCGCACAAGAGCTGGCTGGCTACAGGCTGTGCCGTCCTCGCCAGCTTCCCCATCCTCCGGCTTACACGTCGACAGCAGCGCGATCGATCTCCAGTCTGTTCACAGGTCGGCGGAGCAGAGGGGCACGTGACGGGGCAGCAGGCCGGCAGTATGTGGCAAAGTCTAGGGTTGATGAAGCAAAGGGCGGTGCGGCACCCCAAAACCCCACCGGCCACCGTGACTTGGCCGCCTGCACTGCTGGCTCCAGGCCATGTCCTCGTTGCTGGCAGCAAACCCCGCATGCCCCAGCGCACGTGGCAGCAGCGAGGCCAAGGGCTGATGCAAGCAAATTGAAATCAGGAAGGAAGAAACCAATCAAATAATATCTGAACCAAGAAGAAACCCTTCAAATGAAATCCAAATTAAGAGGAAATTCGCACCTGGTATTCTGGGAGAGCGTCGGTGGGGCGAGTTGGACGGCGTGGCGGCCAGCGGAGGACTACGTGTCGTCGAGTACCTCGCGTGTATACTCCGCTGCGGGAGGGGTGCCACCTATGGGCCCATATATAAATACTGCCTGCGGCCGCCGCCGATGAAGAGAAGGTAGGGGATCACGGCTCACCGGCGGCGAGGGAAGCGAGGAAGCAGGCGGCGGCGGCGACGCGGGGTGTGCGGCGCTGAATCGATATCGCCATCTGGTTTCTCTCGGTACCTAACTTCTTCCTTGCTTATTTGTATTACATATGTAATTAAGTACGCCTAGAGGAGCCCACGAGATCCGAGGTTTTGTCCCCTTTCTGTGTCAATCCAAACGGAGCAAATCCAAACTGCTGTTCCTTCTGAGTTTCTTTTTCCTTCCTATTTCCCTTCAGCACGCCAGGTGCAAAACCTGAAAAATCTACAATATGCAATGGACGTAGGATTCTTTTTCCTTTTGGTTCTTGTTAGGTAAATCCATGAAAATCCCTACTTTCTAAGGCCCCTCGGTGTGAAGGGGATTTGATCGAGGGGGTTGGGAGAGATTAAATCTCTAACAAGTCAAAACCTCCCTCAATCCCCTCCAATCCCCCTCTATCCCCTTGTGAAATGGATTAACCGAACAAGGTCTAACAGATTTTTAGTTGATGGCTACATGATGTTGCGCCTACTTGTTAAGGATTTTTCTTAGGAGATGTTCTTAGTAGATGGGTTAAACGTAGGGTTTAAGTCATGGGTTGTGCGGGCTTGTTCAACTTGAAGGGGATTGGAGGTGGTTGGAAGGGGATTAATTTCCCAACAAATCAAAATCCCTCTCAATCCCCTCCAATCTCCCTCAATCCCCTTAGTAAGGGGACTAACCGAACAAGATCTTAAAGATCATCCTTTTGTTGATGGTTATTAGGTTAATTTAGTCATGCCTTTCTTTATATCACATGGACCAGTAGTCCCCTTCATTTTAAGCAACTTCATTTGAATGGTATAGAATATAATAAGATTGGATCAATATAAAGGATTACAAATTGGTTTTTTATTTGATTTTCTCTAACAAAAAAATATTTTAATATCATGCATCTCCAACTATTTAATTTGTTTAGTGTGCAGAAATGAATGTGAGCACATCTCACACATTAAACTTAGTCATATAATTCAAGAAGAGAATGTGCCTTTGTAGAGGGACAAATAAGACAGTATGACATACTAGTTTGCACAAACAGTCAAAATATCCATAATGCAGGGCCGGTTGCAAAGCTAGTGTATTCTTTTTCTGTTTCTTTTCATTTGCTGGCCTTTTGTTCCTCTGATCCTGCTCTCATACATGTGGGCAATCAACAACTTACATATGATATTACTGTTCCACTGATCATCACAAAACCTTACTTAACATATAGGAACGTTAATAAAGAACAAAAAGGCTTCTTTTCTCATCTGAGCTCACATAATCAGATGAACAGAGCAAATTAGACATTACTCTTACTTGTTTTGTGCAATCCAATTGCATTTTTGTATAAATTGTGAGTTTATTATGATAAATTTAACTTACTTTTTTTCTTTTTCAGCAAAGCTCTGTACTGGATACGATGGGTTCATGGTCCACCAGAGGCAGGAACGGGGGCGCACCGCCAGAGAAGTGGTACGGCGCTCTACGCCAGCAGCAGGTGCCGCTTGGAAGGTGGATGGCATATGTCTACGACCTGAACCAGAATGAGATGATATGGTACTGCTTATTCAACACAGCCGAGGAGGCTAAGCAGGCTCTTGACATAACCGCGCTTGGCTTTCACGGCAACCGCACCAACCTCAACTTCTCCGGGTCAGCAGCGGCACCGCCGCCGATGTCCGGGGCTGCGTTGGAATCTTGGCAACGGGAAGGTGGTGCAGGGTACATGCCCTGGCAGAGTGGTGGCAGGCGCGAGACTCAGGGTCCGGAGTACATATTCTGGCAGGGTGGTGATCACCATGTGGAGGGCTCGAGTCGTCCTCAGTTTCCAGAGTTCCATTACTGGCAGGATGGGAACGGCCGTTCACGCTAGGCTTATTTGGGATATATATAGGTCGGCATCATCAGGGTGGGGGTGCAAGATCAGAACTTCAACAAGATATTTACATTGCCAGCCTAAAAAGCAATCTCTTGAGTCCTCTTTTTTCGTTTGCTATTGGCAGCACATTTGGAGAATTAATGAGTCGGTATATCTTGTACTATTATTTTGAATAAATATTTAGTTGACTCACATAAATGAATTTCATATGTACATCATATTAATCATTTATTTAATTATGGCTGAAGCATTGCGCATATTATCATTTCACTGAGTTATTCTTGGTTGTGCCATTATTGTTCATGTAGTTTATGAGTGCTAGGTACACCCACAAATAAAACATGTGAAAAGAGGTAGAGCCTACAAGTTATGGATGCTGCTTAGATAAGATATTTGGGCATGGGCACCAAAATGAATGTTTTTAATCGAAGCGAAGCCATGTGTTATATAGTAGTCTGCAACCAAGTTATATAACAAGAAACATGCATGAAAGTTCTATATTACCACATTTTTTATTGTGCTTGGAAATAAAATCTTCTTTTCTTAATGACTTTGGTACAGGAGAAATAGATCTAAGGATCACTTTCTAGTTTTTAAAGCAAAAATGTGTCTAATTACGCAATGTGCCACAAATTTGAATTAGGACCATGAAACACAAATTATCAACAGTGTTTTCTCTCTTCCTCTTGGATACAAAAAAATAAAAAATAAATAAATCATAAGAGGAATTAAGATTATTCAGGGCATGGTTATTTCTGCTTAAGCGTTATAACTTAATAAATACCACATAGTTGCAAGTCGGTGTGACCCAGGAGTATACTTCAGATGCTTATAGAATGAGCTGGTTGCTTAATTGCCTGATAGACTATGCAAAAGGCTGGGTCCAGAACATGGTTTGGTTGGGCTTGATGGACTGAGAAGTAAGCAAAACCTTGATGAGGGGGCCTCACGACACTAAGCAGTGGTGATTAGTAGGATGATTAGGGGGTTGTAGTAGTCAGTGTTCTTCTAAACGTGTAAATACGACGTCTACACACATGTAGTTTATGGTCGATCTTGCTGGATCAAACGCAAAGCACGTGTAAACGGTCAGCTTGGTCAAAACATGGTTTTTCAGTGAAATTAAACATGAGCTAAATGTGCTTACATGACTATGTGAGAACTATATGCCATGCATGTCTCATGTGAGAACTATATCTGTTCACCATCAATGTTAGACTGTTACTATGTGTATATGTTTAATTGTTTAGGTCCAATTGTGCAACTATGTGCATGCCGCGAATTTGACTTTAAAAACTGTAGTATATATGGAAGTATAATATTTATATGTATATTTACTGCTCCAGTGCAAACCATTTAATCTGTTGTCTAAACCCACTAAACGCTAAACGAAAGATGACTGGACGTCTAGTGTTTGGCATTAATACTGGTTGTAGTGAAACTGCAGCTACACATTAGGTGAGGAATCTACAAAGCCCCTGTATATACCTTGTCAATAGCTAAGTTTTCATATAATTTTTTTTCATATTACTTCCTATGAAAAAATAGAAATGCTGTAAAGGTGAGGTCCAAATTCTAAATTGGCCCTAACAATCATAAGATAGTGCTGGCCCTGATAAGGCCAATCACAATGGATAATTTCATTTCATCGTTTCCAAGAGTGTTGCGTCATCTAGAGTATTTTGAGTCGATGAATGAAACAACTACCTCTAATGCATTGTTTCATTTTGTTGTTTCATAGCATGGCAATAGCATTTAATTGGGTTCCATATGGCTGGACACAATTGGATTAAACAAAACCCTCCTCAACCGCTCAATGCTAGTTTCAATAGGTTTCAATATAATGGAAACAATATATACATAGTTTCATCCAGATGACACCGCTCCCATTTCTCTCATAACTCTAGTAACATATCACCATTTTTGCCTATATGGCACCCCATTTAATGAGAATGAAATCCCCACAAGGACTGGCTTACCATGTCTAGAACCGCTTGGCTTGCAGTAATATTATTTTTTAGGATAAATTCAGAGGTAGAACCAATCCAGCTGAGATAGATAGAGCTGCCGTAATGATACATTTATGTATTCATTTAACCCATGAATAGACATAATTTGTTACAGCTTGTTCTATCTAAACATCGATGTAAAGTGCATTACCATAATTAGTTCTTGCCTCCGTGGTCATTGTAGTCGACAGAGGTAAGGAACCGACTGATCAAGTTTTTCAGCAGTATATTTTCCCAAATTCTGCTACAACATCTGACTGTTTTTGCCCTTCCAACACCAAATGTTTGCAATCAAAAGGATTGGCTATGTCGAGGCGTTCTCGAGACAAACCATATACCAAAGGTAAATAGTTGTCACTCGTACGAAGTGACAGGCACGTAGTCACTTGAGCTAAGACAAAGGTATGAAGTGAGGCGATAGGCTTATCTAAAGTTGATCACATTTATAAGAATATATATTAATATCAACAATATCAAATGAATGCATATCAAGATATATTTATAGTTTCTACCTAGTGAACCTATTTAGATCTATAAACTAGTCTAATTTCACTCTTCTTAAGTTTATCCACTCCATAAAATTCCTTCTCCACATATCCAGAGAACTATCAGTATATCACTATCCATATCATATTGCTAGTCTCTTAACATATTCCAACACAACTTCTTTATTTACATGGGCCCAGTGCTAGGCGGCTGGAACAGAGAAGAAGCTCGCTGGATGGCGATGCAATATGGGTGTTACATTTGACGGGCCTGTAGATAGACAAATTTGGTGGTCCACTACATTTGGTGTGCAGGTTGCCTATTCCACTAGAAACCGCGATTTAGCTGTCCTAGCAAAAAGTTCAATACCCAGCCCTTTACCAAATCCTATGGACGCCGCAGCTACATTCATTAACTCATGATGATTATTGGTGAATATGCTCTGATCAAACCATGCAACTCTATCAGGTAACTGACTTGTAGTTTGCAGTTTTCTTCATTGAAGGGGGGGATTTAAATTTGACCGAGTTTATAGAGAAGATTATCAATATTTGTGATATTAAATAGGTATACCATTAAATATATTTTATAATGGATATAATAATATTTATTTGGAATTATGAATATTTGGATTTTTTTATAAATCTGGTCAAACCTTTTTCATGTCTGGCAATGTGATCGGCCATCACATGCAGTGGATTGAAACATGTTGAGTGAGGAACCTCAAATCTGGAAGGAATGAAAGGCAAAGGAGGAAGACGAGTAGATGTTGGTTGCTTCGTTTTTTGGCCATTCTATTTAACACCTACACCTCAAGCTTGGGCAAGGTTATCGACCACGACAATGGGAGAAAAAGCACTCTCTGAATGTTACATGCCTCTTGAGTCTTAGTTGCATTCTCTTTTCTTTTGGTCTACATATATACACTCGATTTAATTATCGTTTCCTGGCAGCAGGAGTGGCTGGCCAGGCCCAATGATCAAATTAACGAAAAACAATTGTAACATGAATCACTTCCTCTACCCGTTCACTTGTGGATGTAAAGGCCAGATGGTTTTCCTTGATCTAAAAAAACATGAATCATTGTATTACCTTCTAATCAGCATGAGCATAGGACCGGGCAGTCCTTTGTAAACCCGTGCCAGGAACAATTAAACTAGTACTGTCATCAAAACTTCTATTGATCCTCATGATATCGTTATTGGAGAAAGCTTTGTGAAACAAGGATAATAAGGTGACGGTTACGTGTGCAAAGTATACAGTTGCAACTTAACGAACTGTTATAACAACATATATATGAGAAGTGTGCATGTAGCGTGGACTGTGCAAAGCATAATAGTAGCACATTTATGCAACAGATGGAAGAAAAAGACTAGAATGTAACTGAGATAGAAAAATGATACCTTTTGTCTTGTAGATATTCTCAACGCTGTTAATAAGACCTTGCAGATAAGATGTATGATACCTTTTTATCTTTATCATGGAGCTGCTTCAAGCCAGGTCTTTGTGCAACTGACAGAAAAACTTTAACACTCTAGTTACTGTTGAAGATTTCTGCAGTAAACTTCGTTGGCATGTGTCGCTTTGCCCAGACCTCCAAATCCGACAATAGATGCAACTCCTACATGCCACGCCGATGCATGAACCTATGCACATCACTTGGTCCCTCCACTCCTCTCTGCCTGCATACCAAGCTCTTCCACGCATGACAACAAGCTTCTTAAGGTGAGCACTCATGCAACATGCAACAGAAGCTCACCCTTCAGGATCGGAAGCTCTGCAAGGTGGTGTGCTTCTCACATTTATCTGCCAGCCTCTCTATGACAGAGTGCATCTGTCCCGTTGACACACTTAGAGCAAGGCCCTTTCCTAAAAGAGAGGCACATCAGCCATGGATGTACAACCTTCGGTGGTGTCCACCAGCAGAGGTTATTAGCAGATAGCTAGTGCACACTGGGGGAGATTGAGGAGGCCAAAGACAGATGATAGATCGATTAAAGGCGATAACAAGTTGTGTGTGAGGTGGGGATCGCTCGTGGATGTTCTAGTAGCTCTGTCAGGGATGAAGATGAATAGACGATGGGCACATAGGCATTACCGTACCAATATCTATACCGACTATGCCTACTATGGACTGATTGCCTCTCATCAACAATTAAGAGGCCCATGTGGAGAACATGCATGTATGCATGGACCTGATTGTCACTCCTCTAAGGTCTTAATTATTACTTCAATAAAATTACATTTATTTCATTTCTTAATCGGAGCCTTAGATAGATCTTGAAGACTTGACCTGGTGGCTGGTGCTTATAAACGTAAAATAAAACGCACGAAGGCCTTACGAAGGCTCCCCATCACGTGATGGAGATTAGAGTATACTTGATGCCAGGGGTCCACCTAACCTAATTTCCATCACCGGCCATTCAGGCGCGGCGAACCATGCCACCGCGGCAGTCTATATATGCTGTATGGCTGCTTGCTGACTTCACCATCATGGAGACCGTGCCTATGAAGCAAGCAATACTGACGGCGTAATCGACGGCTGGGATGAGCAGTGCTCCTGATCTGTCTCTACTCCGAGGCCGATTGTTTTTCTTTTTTTTGAAAACCAAGGCCGATTGTTACCTACTGTCTGCGGAGACCAAATTAAAGGATCGGCACCCCATGCATGCATCCCACGACCAGGTCGAGGACATGTCATGCATATGGTAGGCGCAATAATTGCAGTTCCGCTGTTGTTTGAGATTTCTTAATACTACACCTCGAGATCCACTTGATTAGTTAATAATAGGTTGTCATCTACCAAACGTCCAAGTAATTAAACTTACTGATACCAATTGTATACTTATAAAAAAAGTGTATAATTAATCCAAACGTAGGTCAGATGTTGAGATCTTGGATGCTAGCTAGCACATGATGCATCGGCTTGTGAGAACTATGCAAGCCGAGACTTGTCATCAGATCTATCTACTACATATGCAACCTTCGTTCTCAAGCATTGTGCTAAATGAAAAATTATATTGTGCATATTAGAGCATCTCGGGTCCTTGATTAAGCCTCATGTCATAGCTTCCATGTTTGCGAAGTACATTTCGATTACTCATTGTTTCCCCTTTCAACCCTCCTGCGTCCAGGGGCGGCCCCCAATTCGGGAAGTGGGTATTTAAAAGTTCAAGTGATGCAGAAAAAATTTGATAGCCCATAGTATATATTAGTAGCACATAATTGAGTATCAATAATACAAATTATTTATAATTAGAAATTGTTCAATATATAGATAATAGACGTACTAAATGATCAACATATCAAAGTGGGAATATATGATATAAATAGAGGATAAAATTCTAAAATAAAACAAATGACATCGATAAGCAATGACTTTTTCAAAAAAAAATGGACAAATTTACGGTGTTAAGGGCTCGGTTGTTCTTCAGCCCTTGCTGTCGCCTGCTGCCGGCTGCGGCCCCTCCGCAGCTCCCCTGCGCGGCTGCGCCCCTGCTGCCGGCCCGCCGCCTGCTAGCCGCTGGCCGCCGTGCCGCGTGCCGCCACCTGCAGCCCTAGGGTTGCGGCAGGATGGAGGCACCCGATGGGGAGGCAGCCTGAGCCAGGCACATGCAGTGCGGTGGGTTGCAGGTGAGCCGGGAAGCAACGTAGGCTGTTATTGGGAGAGGGGACGGGGGAGGTGGGCTGCTTTGTGTTTTTAGCCTGTTAGGCTGATACGATGTTTATTTTTCATTTTTCTCTCCATATACTTGAGAAATACCTACTGTTACAAAATTTTTGCTAAAAATAATGGGTATTCAACGGAATATCCTTGATACAACGTGGGCCCGCCCCTGCCTGCGTCCCTTCCTGCTGCTATTCTGTTGAAGATGAAGAAGTGGAGTAATCCTTATGACGATGGATTCAACACTGATATCCCGCTTGTTGTTCTTCAGTGTAATATTTTGTTCTAGACCCTAGGGTCAATTTTGAAATAAAGTTTCTCATCTATATAATGACATTGTAATGAAGTCGTTGAATGTATGAATAAACTGGTTCTGACATACATTTGGTAGCATCTGATTTTATCCTTAATACCATGTTGACCAAGATCTCCTGGCATGCATAACTTGTTCCGTTCTTTCATATCCTGCTTCCTATTAAAAAAATAACTAATCTATGTATACAACAACCTATGTGTTGTACAGCAGAATAAAATGATCCAAACCTGTACAATATATATATATATAGATAGATAGATAAATATATATATATGCAGCACCTTCTAGGAACTTGCCGTGTTTTAAACTTGCTTCCTGTATGTTACACAAGAAATAGTTCTATATTAAATGAAAAATTCTCACTAATGTTAGTGTTTGAGGGAAAAACTTATGAAATAAACATAAATCAAAATTAATATCGCAATCGTTAATAGGTGTAGAGTAGAAGATAAAATGTGTTGCTATTTACTAGATCGGACTAATGTTGTCTTTTTGAAACGAAATGGCTAGGACGGTCAGTGCAGTTTAATTTGTCAAAGTAATTAGTTGGCTTCCTAGAGCAGAACACAATCTGCCAAGTGTGTTGAATTTGACTATTGAATGTACAAAAGTTTCAGGTTAGTCCCTAGAAGGTTGAAAATAGCAGTAAGTTCTAGAAATCAAGAATTTCTTTTTGGAACAAAGAAAGAAGGACAGGACAAACTGTTGTATTTTTTGCCGGACTGCAAGGATGTCAAAGACACTGAACAATAATGTGCAAACTGTAAATGCAAGACAGTCCGGTAACTAAACACAATAAATGATACAACTAACAAAATAATCATCACACCAAAGCCCGCAAGTAAACAGAAAAGCAGCTTAGAGCAAAACGTATAGAAGTCATTGCTATACAAATTTGACTAAAGCAACAAAAACAAATTAGGCACCTGATGGACAGAATCCCATTTTTATTTGCTAGATTTGAGTAATACCATACAAATGCTAAATAGTAACAAGGTTAGCGTGACATTAAAGACTACACTTAATTATAATTTGTATGGTACTACTTGACTTTATCCAAAGAGTGTTTGACTAAATTTTAGGCTAGAAAGATGGAAATAACATGACATGATTCAAACCACGATCATATACTGTACATGTCCCATATAAGTCAGATTTAGCATATTTGCAATCATAAATATCAACCGTCGGATAAAATGGTAAATGCATAACTGTGACTCGAATTATCATGAGAATTAAACAGTTCCTAATAAACTCAAACAGTAAAGAGCCAAGACTATGCGTCATATAGTACACACCTCAATTAAATGAGATTTAGCATATACGTGGTTCACCTCAAAATCAAGAAAAAATAATGACAAAAGATTCCCTATACTTGTGACTACAAAATCTATACTATAAAAGTTGAAACAATTGAAACCATTTCTCATCAAGATTAGGCCCACCATACTTCTCACAGAGATCCCACTTGATAGACCAAAAGATTTGACGAAAAGGGTGTAGACCCACGAAATAGATAGAAGAAAAATGTTTCTGCCAAAATCATAATACTTTTTACACCAAGCACTTTTGTCTACCCACTTCTTGTACCCGCATTTTACTTTCCATTGTATAGATATCATGCCACAATGATTTTGGTAAGTCATCCTAAAATCTCTCCTTTTGTTTGTTTCCTTTATAGTATAGTAACTACAGATATCATGCGAGCATGTTTTTTGGTAAGCCATCTAAAATTCAATATCGGTGATATTTTTTCCTTACTTATATATCAATCACTCATATGGACAAATAGGAAATAGAGTAGTATAAATGGTGGGTATAAATTAAGCAGTATAAATTCTTTCCATACTAAATCAAGATATACATATCAATCAATCAATCAAGAGGCTAACTGCAGGTGCTCTGATTGCCACATCAAGCCTTTCTAAAAGTATGATATCTCTCTGCCTTCCATCACCACACCTGTAAAGCCATACACCTCTAGTGTTAATCCGGCGTCCCACATCATCGGCATTTCCCTGGTCATCGCCGGTGGCATTCCCCATTCTCCCTACCCTCCTAACATCACAAATTGTGTGGTCGTCGGCACCAGCGCTCATTCGTCCACCTTCTGATTTGTCTTGCAACCATGAGCAGATGGCATGACTCCTCCACCGGAAGCTGATCCACCATAATAAGGATATGGACCCATACTAGCAAAAAGGATCCAGTGGAGCATGACCCTCTTCCATCGAGCACCTGCAGGTTTGGCTACCTCCCATCTCAGTTCTTGGCTGGTTCGTTAAAGAATCGTGAAAATTGTTCTTGATCCTTTTGTGGATTTGATTCTTCCTCTAATAAAGCGTAAGCGGAGCATGACCTCCCCCCTCTACAAGTTTGACTCCCACTCGGCCAAGCATTTCGTGGATTGCTTCATTTTTTTTCTTATCTCAGTTCTTGACTGGTTCCTCAAAGAATCATAAGAATTGTCTAATTTTTCTTAATAGGTTCTTGATGTTTTTGTTCCCCTGAAAATGTATGAATTTGTGGATTAGGAAAATTGTGGAATGCTTTTCCCATAAATAGCACATCTTATGTAAAGTTTAATTTACTCTTTAAATAGGAAAATACGGGAATTTAGTTTTGGGACTTATTCTTTTTTTAGCGCAAGGCGAGCGAGACCAGCTTTTAAGCGCAGTTTTCCAATGCTCTTTCGATTTTGAAATCCGACACTTGAGACACTATTTGTGATACCTTTGCCACATCTAATGATGATGGTGTGGGTTTGGGCCTGTCGAACTCTCTACGCTGAGCCAGTCTATGGGTTTGCTGCGGGTCGAGCTCGGTGGGCCCTTACCCCTAAAGACAATCTTTTTGTAATCTTTTCGATCTTTTGCAGCAAATCTTCTTGCAGCTATCACGCTGATGTAAGGAATGTTTCATCCCTTCCTTGTTACTCTTTTTTAGGCATATAGTATCCTAATAATATATATGCATTTTGAGTGAATGCGTCCAATGAATATCTCATGTATTTCATAGTTATTTTCATATTTGACATAATTCACTATTCCATGTATTTCCAATGAATATAAGAATTCATCCACTAATTCCATATAATCATGCTGTGTTCAACCAGTTTTGTAATCGAAGAAAATAAGGAATTTAGTATTAGATTAGACTAGGTTGCTACGATATACTAATAAATAAATTAATTTTTTAGTAGTCTTGATGCAATCTAATTATTTTTAAATAATTATTTTTCAAATACATGCCTGTGGCACGTACATCTCTACTAGTTTTAAAAAAGTAAAACACAATCATATTAATTCCAACCAGTAGACAACAAATAATAAGATAAGAGATTCTCTATATAAAGTTGTAAGATAAATCATATCTCAATGCAGTTGTCAGATTATCAACTTAACAAATATGTTTTATGTCCTACAAAAATAAAAATTTGTAGGGATCAATGTAAACCTATAAACAACATATTATCAAATTTACATACTTTTTCTGTCCTACAAATATTCTGATTTAGGGGAACCAGTATAACACCACAAATATCAAATTACAAAATTTTCAAATATTTTCTATATGTCCTACAAATATACAGATTCAGCTGATGAGTACTAGTGTAACCTATCGTACATGAATTTTTATAATGCAGATCAATGGAAAGTTTAATTTCAGTAATGAGTTAAGGAACCCTTATGCTATGTTTGCAGGAAATGAACATCAGTGGCAGTGGAGTTGGAGCTTTAATTGGTTTGACAAATATGATGTAGGCAATGATCACTCTAAACTCTAGTTCACATGTGGAACAAAGTAAATCCATCACAGGTAACAACATAGTGCTCGCTCCTGTAGGTTTCTTTGATGCAGCCTTGTTTCCAGCTTGTTATCAGAAGTAGCTAGGCTATTATGGATGTCTGCAAAAACTAGAATTTCTAGAGAACATAATCATTTACCAAGGTGGTTTCCCAATTGTTTCTTCCATTGACATCAGTCTTTAGTTTCCTCAGCTTGTTCAGCTGAGCATTGAAAAACTATCGTGTGGGGAATCACTATTCACTAGAGAGGTACTTGTGTGCCCATTGATTACAAAGTAAAATTGGAACTTACTATTCGGTTTGGAATGGCAAATTGGGTCAAACATACGTCATTGTTTCATATCATACTCCCTTCGTTTTAAATTAGAGGTCGTTTTGGCTTTTTTGGTACATAACTTTTTCTATGCACTTAGATATACACTACATGTAGAAATATATATAGTAAAAACTATGCTAGAAAAGGCAAACGACCTATAATTTGGAATTCAGGGATTAGTAAAGATGAGCCGACAAGGACTAAGGCCACATGTGGGAAGTCATCATTTTTATGGTCATCGAATCTGGCTGGTGTACTTCATACTGTCCACAAAAAAACAGCATACTTCATATATCAAAATCAATTTCCTTTTAGACCAAAGGCTGAACCCTTGAACCTACTTTGTGTATTGATTTTCATGGTTCGGTTCCTACATTTATTATTTCAAACCAATGTTGAATTTCATCAGTTTCCATGATAATTTTGATTGTTTCTAATCTGAAGAAAAAAAATATTTTATTCATAAGCTGGACTCATGGCAGCTTCTATAACTGTGGACTTAATGTATTTTCTAAATGCTTCCTTCCTTAATGATAGTTCAAGCTCTTATATAAAGTTCCATATATAGACTTTCTGGTAGTTATGTTGCCTGTAAAATCTATCGAACTTTACTTAGAGTAACTTAGGTCTAAGTTGGTACCTTGAGTAAAAGTCAGTTAAGTTGGTGCAAGAAAGTTGAGGTGTGGCAAAATATGCAACCTTCGTTCTCAAGCATTGTGCTAAATGAAAAATTATATTGTGCATATTAGAGCATCTCGGGTCAGATCTCACTCTCCAATCAGCATTTGGCTATCCACGCTATGAGATTCCCTCTCTTTATTTGTGCAAACACTAATTTAACCTGTTTTTTCTTTCTTGTCTCTGGTTGTGCTATGCGTGCTTATTAGTACGTGTGTCTGGTTAAGACGACCTTGCGCGATACTAACCTCGATTAGTACGCATGTCGTCCTTATCCAAGGTTGCACGCCACCTTTCTCGGCTTCTTCTCCTATTAACAGGACGAACCACCTGGCAGAGGGTTCTTGACGCGGGGGGGGGGGGGGGCGGGGGGCGGCGGCGGCGGGGGGGCAACGACATGAATCATATGCAGATGACACATCAGAGGTAATTAGGTAAAAGAAGCTTAATTAGCGCGAGAAACAGTGAATTCTTGTATTTTTCTTAATTTACTCAAGGAAGAACCAGGGCTATTATTTTTTACAGTGGGCGATCTGTCCGTATCAGCGAGCATCTAGGTGGTAGCTTCATCAATCTCAAGATATGATCTAATATCTTGAATATGCTAAGCTAGTGTGCATATAAATATTCATAAGAGTAGATCATGACTGTTAACCGTGTGTAGCTCAGCTAGTAGTCAGGTTTCTTGTGGTGGAACTATAGTCACCGGGTTTGAGTCCTCGACTTGGCACGAGTACTCGTATTTTCTTAGATTTATTGAAGGATTTAACCAGCGTTATTTTTTAACGTCGGAAGCGAGGCACTTATGGTGACTTCATCAATCTCGAGATCTTTGGGTTCAATATTTTGGAGATGCTCATAGACATAGGATTGCGTGCATATATTCATAAGGGTAGAGTGTATTTGCGTGTATGTGTAGATGATTATTATGCTTACACCGCGTTTCGAAAAAATTACAACTTCAACCGCGTATATGTGAGGTTGGGTCAGAATATTACCGTTCTGCCCGAAATCAGAGTTACCAGCGCAAGTAGCGGTAAGAGTTAGTACTTTAATTAATCTGGATAGATGCCAGGCGCACATGAAGCACTTACCAATACCCTGCAGCGCTGGAGTCGCCGAAGGCCCCTTGATTCTTGTTAAATAGTTCTCGCAGGCCTGATCATAACAAAATGGGGTTAGAAAAATGGATTAAACATCCTGGATCCAACCGGTGTTTGAAATGAGACACCCTAGGTACACCTGGATATTGAATGGCAACTCAACTCAACTTTATTTAAAGGTATCTTTAAACTTGTTAATAAGAATAACACTGCAATGCATTTTTAGGCCTATGCCTCGTTTCGGTCCTTTTAGGCTACTCCCAATCCTTTGTATCCTGTCCCATTCTCCAAATATAGACACTACTGGAAACCAAGATTTCTCTCACTACCGGAAACAGGAAATTCGCCGAGTGTAAAAATTTTGCCGAGTGCTTTATTTCGGACACTCGGCAAACAGCCTATTTGCCGAGTGTATTCAACCCGGCACTCGGCAAACATATTACACTCGGCAATAAGGTCGTTTGCCGAGTGCCATAAATAAGACACTCGGCAAACCGCTCATAGACACTCGGCAAAGGCGCGACACTCGGTAAATAAACGGCGCGTGCATCGCACGTGCACCGTCCGTCACCGGACTGGGCCGGCCGTTAGTCCTTTGCCGAGTGTCGCACGCCGACACTCGGCAAAGAGGCAGTTCGCCGAGTGCCACTGCAAGACACTCGGCAAACGTATTACTTCGCTGAGTGCCTCACCCTGGACACTCGGCAAATAAAAAAAAAATTTCGTCATTTTGGCCTCCACACTTTTTCTACTCCCCACGTAGGAGATTTTGTAATCCATAATAAAAGTTGGTATATTTTGTGGTCTGTTTGCTATTTTTAATGAAATGATTGCATCAATAGGAATTTTTTTATTCATGTCAAATTTTAACTGTAGGTACATGAAATGATGGATTATAAGCAGTGGAAAAATTATATCCATATTAAGGAGTCCAGATTGAGGTCTCAACCAGGAAATGAAAAGAAATTTTGAACATTGTTTTTAAAAAATACGACCACGAACGTGTGGTTGAATGGTTGTTAAATTCTAAAAAAAGCAAATGAAATCTGAAAATCACAAGATTTGTCAAGATGTCATGATATTATGTGTGGAGGCTGTGGTAAAAAATTGAGAAGGTTTCGCCCAATTTCTGACATATGATACTTAGAAACCGACTCATCTCCTGGAAGGTTTCATAGAAGTTAAAGAGGACACAATAAGATTTGGAGTCCAAGTGACACTTGAGTTAAGGTTTGGCTTCAAATCTTTTTGTATGGGCAACATACAACACAGATTGGTTCGTGTCAAAATTTGAAAATTTTTCGGATGCGTTTACTATTTTTTATTGATTAAATGCAATTATAGATTTTTAGTAGATATAAATGCAATTTGCGCTATAACTGCATGAAATAATAGAACATTATCAGTAGAAAAATAATTTAACCATTGTTGAGTGATGGTGACACGATTTTGCCCAAGTATATTAGAAAAAGATATGTAAAACATGAAATATTAGTGTATTTTGCCGAGTGTGTAAAAAAAACACTCGGCAAAAGTACCTTTTGCCGAGTGTTTTTCACAGACACTCGGCAAAGAGGGTACACGGGCCCACTGGCAGTATTCTCCTCCTCATTTAAAAAAAGAAAAACGTGGCATTGCCGAGTGCCTTGGATCTGGCACTCGGCAAAGATAGCAGGCACTCGGCAATGTACATAAATGCCACATCAGCGATCCACGTGCATAGAATCCTAGCTTTTGATTGGCTAAAGTGGCCCCGGCCGGATCCCTCCCCCTCTCTCCCTCCCCATCGGATGGATAAGGCGGAGGACCGGCTGCTCCCGCTGGCGGACCGGCTGCTCCTGCGTGGCCTCCCGCGGCGGAGGAGCTGGAGGACGCTCTACCGCGCGGCGCGGGTCTCCGGCAAGCCACGGTGGCGAGCGGCGTGGCGGCACGACCCCGCTGGCGTGGCGTGGGACGGCTGGCCGGCGAGGCCCGAGGCGACGCACGGCGACGGGATGTGGGCGGCCGGTCAGCAACGAGGGGACGCGCGCAGCGGCGGCGGGACGCCCCATGTCGACGTGGTGGCGGCAACCCCGGCGGTGCAGGCAACCCCGGCGGCGGGACGCCCCATGTCGGCGTGGTGGCGGCAACCCCAGTGGCGGAGGCAACCCCGGCGGCGGAGCTCGCCCACGCGGCCGGCCGAGGCCCCCTGGGGCAGAGCTCGCCCACGCGGCCGGCCGAGGCCCCCTGGGGCGGAGCTCGCCGCATGGCAAGGCCAGTGCGCGCCGCCCCTCTCCACACTGTCGGCCACCTTAGGCCCGCTCCCCAGCGGCGGTGCGGCGGCGGCTCCGACGGCGGCGGCGGACTGGTGGGGCTGACGGATTTTTTTTATATTTTTAGAAAATATTTGCCGAGTGTTAGATCTGACACACGGCAAAAGTTTGCCGAGTGGTCGAAGGAAAACACTCGGCAAATAGTTTATTTTTGCCGAGTGTCGGCCGTCTGACACTCGGCAAAGCAGCCGTTACCGTCACAGACCGTTATCGCCTTTGTGCCGAGTGTTACATTTTGCCGAGTGTTTTCTGGCACTCGGCAAAGGATTTGCCGAGTGCCCGACGATCGACACTCGGCAAACCCATTGTTTGCCGAGTGAAAGTTTGCCGAGTATGGTTCGCCGAGTGTTACACTCGGCAAACCCTTTGCCGAGTGTATTTGGGCCTTCGCCGAGTGCCTAGAGCACTCGGCAAACTTACTGATTCCGGTAGTGTATGTGGGTGATGAATTTTTTTTAATATTTTTATGGAAACACACAGGGAAATTGCTATTGTTCTGTTGGTTTTACTAAAACACACATGAAACATAATTGAATCGACAAATAAATGATGAATAAACCTGTGAGTTATGAATACACTCAGGAAAAGTAGGCGCCACTCAATCCATCATTCGCGCGCTTCATTTTTTCCTTCCGTGTGCTTGTTTCGCAGCCACGCATGAAGAGAAGAGCCAGCCGCGCCCAAATGAAGTGAAACCACCGCGTGAGAATAAAAACGAAATGGTGCGTCCCTTGGATGATATTATGGATGAAACAACCGCCATAATGCATAGTATCATATGGTGTTTATTAGGGCCCACAAAATAATATACTTGATGCCTGAAATCGTCAATGGGATCCTCAATATGAAAAGCCATACCCATGACTTGATTCCTCCACTCCATATCGTCTGCGGGTCAAGCTCATCTATGTTGGTGAGCTTCTTGAGGACAGCGCTCATGCTGCCGAGCTCGTCCCTTGGCATGGCCTTGTGCTTGTCATACTACTCCCGGCACCCTATTAAAGCACCCAGCTTCTCCATCACAGAGTTCATCACCCTAGCCGATGTGTTCTGCAGGAACGCCGTCATGGATAGATCTAGCTTCTCTATTTTTTTTCGCTCTTGGCTATGCATTCTGGCTGTGTGGACAAAAAAAAAGAGCAGAGCTCTTTGGCTTGTCCACTCCTCTATATTGATGTAGAAAACTCGACAGAAGTAGGTAATGCCTCGTTTGTTATTTTTTACTTATTGGGTTAGCTGGAACTATTGACACTGACAGTGATTCTGATGTCGATGGAGCGGTTTGGGGACTGAGCAAAGACAATGAGGATTTTGGTTTGTAGTCAACTAGTACAGACAAATTGGCCTAGACTGGGGACAAGAATATATCGGATGCCTAAATAATCAACATCAATGCTGGTCGTCATACTAATACGATATAGTTGGACAATTTGGCATCAGTTAATAATTTGTATTTGTGCAGCTCATTATAAATATGAGTATAATTTTTGAAGAACATTATTATGGGGGGTAAAAATAGTTCTAACGACTAGTACAGAGGTGATGCCAGTGGTGATCTTCCAATCAAAACAAAAGTCGTACTTTTCTATGGTAACTGGGAAGTAGATCAGCAAATGCCAAAAAGCTAGATTACTATGAAATTAGTGATAAGACTATTGAGATAGATTATTTATGCTACCAAAAAGTTATCAGTAAGAATATTGAGATGAGCAACAACAAAATGAATAAAAGTAAGTGCACCCTTTGAATATGTGTGCTAGCTGTCCTGTGTTATTAGTTTACTGATATTAGTAACTAAACTTTGTTCTAAAGGGGAGATAATCTGGAAATGAAAAAAATTCAAAAATAAGTTTATAGGCTAGCATGGATCCGGATTATATTAAATGCTGATTTGTCACATTCTACGCCCCTGGATACGGGTCCGCTTCTACCGCTAATAAGCATAATGACTTTTCACAATGATTTTTTTTGTTTTAGAAGAGGGAGAAAATAAGTAAGTGGACCAAAATGCCCCTACGTAGCCATGCTTCCTCGAGATGATAATAGATAATAAAATAATTATTATCATGGATGTGCGTTTTTTAGTGTTATATATATATTTATATATATATATATATAGTATGGCTGCCTTATTTTTGTCTATGATACTTTCTGGGCACCGTTGCCTTGCAAGGGCATTTTAGTCCTGTTACTTGTTTTCTCACTCCTCTAAAGTATAAAATTATTATTTTAGTAGATATAGTGTCTTGTAGCAAATATCTAAGGTTTAAAAGTGTCTATTGGCAAATGCATGATTGAGTAGTGTCCAGCAGCAAAAACTAACATTGAAGAGTGTCCACCAGCAAAATTACCCAAATAAGATATACCTCCACTAATTCTTATAAATATCATCAGTCTTGCTACTTCATCATGTCCTAAGAAGAAACCCCCAAAATGGCAAAGCTAATGGAGGTCTCATAGTCATGCAGGACCTGCTTACGAACCCAAATCCATCCTACTCTGCAGAGGATATAAGTTATCAGCTCTACAAAGTGGTATAAATGTTGGCATTATTGGAATATGCCTGAGTATAAGATTATACTAAGCACCATATACCATTTCCTTTATAAGTTCGGGATTTCACACGAGGTATTTTAATTTTTCTAGGTAATCATCCTTGGATAAATTTTTGAGGGCAGAGAGGGTGAAGATTTCACGCTGTGACAATAGACTTTATATCAGAGAAGATATATATGATTCTGGAGGAGCACTCAATTGCTCCATTTATTTTTGAAGGGTGTGGCGTAACCTAATTAATCAATTCTAAGATATCCTTTTATTAGTAGCCTTGTTGCAGTCCGGATACAAATCTAAAATTGATATCTGAATATTTTATTTCTCAAAACCTATAGTATTATTTTGCACCGTTAATTGAGGCCTTATATTCTTATTGCAACTCTGAGTGTGACCGACCATATCCTACTGATTAATACTTATTTATTTCACATACATATAAATTTCGTACTAGTACTACATAACATGATGATTGTTATACAATATATAAGATATAAGAAACTGATTATAATCATTTATCATGTTTCCTTTTCTTGGACAGGTCTTGGTGTAAAGATCCCGATGAAGTGTGTGGTCGTAATAAGGGGTTTGGAGTAGTTAAATCGATGAAAGCGTGATTATTATTGTAACTTGTATCTTTCATCAAGGAAAAGCGTGTCATCAATATTCCCAAGGGAGTGTTTATCTAACATCTGGATGATCCTCTTTTCAGTCATCAATCATGTTTTGACCAATGAGATAATGGCACATGCATCAATTCTAAAGTAAAATGAAAAACCGAGTGATATAGCTTTTTTTCAACCATATATGCAAAGTACATCAATCGCATAAAAATTGAGTGAAGAAGGGCAGAGAAATCACTCAGATTACATATAAGCACTCAACCCACACCAAGAACAATAAAAACAATAAGATGGGCAAAGAATATCCTGATAGTACGGGAAGGATATTAATGTCACATATCAGAACACCAAAACTCATAACCCGAAACTATAGATATCTTATTATATTTTTTTTGAGAAATACAGTAGAGACGCAGACGCTCACAAACACGCGCACACACTCATCTCTTTGAATACAGGCACACAATTCTACCCCTATGAGCACCTCCGAAAGACTGAACCGGCAAATCCTCGAGATTGACGAAGTCACCACAGGAGCCTCGCTGTCGACGGGAACATCGCCTACTACTGAAAGCATAACGCCGTTAAATCTAAAAATCCGCTTATTATATATTATGGTTGGCCTTTTTTGCCGGAGTTTTTATTTCTAGTTTGGTTGGGCTAGGCTATAATCGTCGGTTCTCACGCTATGGTGGGCATCCCGGCCCAGTAAACCCAACCTGTTCGTCGGTCTCGGGCTTGAATATTCAGCTTGGAGAAACTTTCTGTTGGGCTGGTCCTGGAGAAATTTTCTGTTGGGCTGGGCTCTGTAGTTTGGTCGTTGGATAGCTCGAACTAGCACGACAATAGCAATAGTTTGGTCGTCGGATAGCTCGAACTAGCACGAAAATAGCAAAAAGATATTGAAAAAAAAAATCAGATTCCAAATAATTATTCAATATGGCTTCCACAATGGCTGGACATATTACCCAAAATCCGAACCCGAACCAAAAAACCCGAGCCCGAACCCGAAAAACTCGAACACTAATTCAGGTACAAGCCACGGTATCCGAAATTATTACGGGTAATCGGATTTTAACATCTGGTACCCGAATTATCGGAAAACCCAAAATTGTGGAAGGCTTGCCATCACTTCATGCAACTACAGCCCAACTAGCCCGCTACCACCTTGCCTTGCGCGGCCCATCAAGCCAGACACTCTATCTCCAGTCATTCTGATCCCCTTCCGTCACCTCTCGTCAAAAGGAGAAAAATCCATCGTTCTGACCTTCTCTCTTGATCTCTCTTTCCTCCCGCATCTCTAGTGCTGCCCAGCTGCTTCCGGGGCACAAGAGCACAACCTCCGAGACTCCGAGTGCGTGGCGTGCGTGACTCGGAGTCGCGCCATATAATTCCTCTCCTCTTTCAAATAGAATGTCAATACCACTCGAAAAGAACCCTCAGATTCTAATTAATGGTTCCAGGCACATCGTATAATGAAAATATGGAGCCCTGCTATGCTGGGTGAGGCTACATGTCGCTTGAGGTGATAATTACAGGACCATCACCTGAAGGACATATTAGAACCGTTGTCAGCCCAGTTATAGGAATTGCAAAATTGTTTAATGTGGTCCGATGATTTTAGCTAAAGAGGAAAGATTCTTTGCATGTAAAAGATGTCAGCAGTGATGACATCACCAATGTGCATGCAAATTCGAAACTTAAAAAAACTATAAATATTAAACTGAACATCCAAATTAAATTTGGATTGCACCATTATCTTTCTTATAAAAAGATCTACAAAACAAGACCACACTTGATTTCTAAAAATATTTTTTTAATACTAAATAATTGATTTAGATACTGAAAATAAATATTTTAACAAGATGAATAAATAATTATTTTTATAAATAAAAAATTAAATATAACGAACAAATAATAGTGTACAACGAAAAAAATATTAAATATCCCGAACATTTAATTGTATAGACTAAATAATAAAAAACTAAATATCATGAACAAATGAGTTAACATGGCCAAACAATTTTATCTACAAGGCGAACAAATAAATTATACACCTCAAACAATTATATTATGAATACAGAATAAAATATTACTAATCTATAAAAAAATAATGAATATGTGAATAACAGAAGTAATAGAAGGATATAAAAAATATAAAAAAGAGGATATGTATATATAGAATAGGTAAAAAGAGTGGAATAAGAAATTAAAGAATGAAAGAAAAATATTAGATAAGAAATAATGGAAAGTTCATATTATAAAACTACATAAATTATTAGTATATTTACAATAAAGAAAGAAAATAGAGAATAAATAAGAAGAAAAAAAGATAAATTATATACTAGTGAAAAATATGTATCGAAGTATTTAATAAGAAGAAGAAATAGGAACAAAATTAATAAATAATAAATGAAAAGAACAATAAGGTAGCGCCTTGCACGTCTACGAAAATGAATAAACAATAAAATAATATATCTGCACAAGGAAATGAATAAACAATAAAATAACGAGAAGATAAGGTACAACCAAGCAGAAGGAAATAAATAATTATAAAATAAAGAGAAGATAAGATAGAATGAGTGTACGATATTAAAAAAATAATTACCAAAAATTTACGATGGCAAAAAATTAGTATACACTCTTTGTTGCGCATAAATAGTTCACATGGAAATAAATATAAATGATACAAACTGTAAAAAAAATAAAACTAGTTAAACATAAAAAAATAAATAAAATAAAAGAATGAAAAAGACAATAAATTAAAAAGTTACAAATAAAACTAAAATTGAAATTATAAAACTAAAAAAATATTATCACCGGAGAGGAAAACAAAAATAAAATAAAAATAGGTGAAACTTAGTATCAATGAAAAATAAAAAATAAGGAAAAGATAAGAAAAGAATATGGCACAAAATTGTTACAAGAAAGAAAGAAAAAATAAATATAAAAAATCAAATGTATATATAGAGGGAATTTTAAAAATAGAAAAAAAGTTGTGTAAAAAGTAAAATAAATGTAAAGAAATAAAACAAAAGAAAAAAAATAATAAGAGAGAAGTATAAATAAAAACTTAAAATAGGTGAAAACAGAATAATAAATTGAAAAGGAATGAAAAAGTAATGGAGGTGGTAAAAGTAAAAAAGAAAAAACATACAAGTAGACCATAACATACCATCTCTCATCACACACAAAAGACGAAAATCTACTAATGGGCTAATTCAATTTAACTCTGCAGTGAAATTCGCTTGGGCTGAAAGCTAAATGGGCCATATTAAGTTTTCAAATGATGACGGATCAATTTGTCACTGCAGGCTGAATATATGAAAAAATACCCAACAGCAGGTGCACTTTTCTTCATGTAATGGCTACGAAATTTGTAGCATAAGCGATAGCTAGCTGCTGCGTGCTATGCTTGGTAGGTACATTTCTGATTTTGCAAACCTCCCCTTCGCTGCATGACATTTCCAGTTTTGGAGCAAATGCATGACACTTCCATAAGCAAGAAACTTACAGCATAAGCACAGTATTCCAGAGACGTAAGGATTTTGAGCCAACGAACACGATTGTACACTATATTCTTCCTATGGTCACGGGCTTGAGTGTATATTCATGCTCCGAATACAACGGAGTGCGCAACCTGAAGCCGTGGAGTGGTACGTCAGCAAGTGGTGAACTACAGTGGGAGGGAAAACCCACGGAGGTACTTGGAGTCGACTCCAGACTCACGGAGCAGAGCAACTCGGCCAGTTCGTGCAACCTGCAGGAGGCATGGCATTAGTAATGAGAGAATTACTGACATGGTTCTTAAAACAAAGAATTACTGACATGCATCTCATAACAATTGCTAAAGTACAATTAACAGTCGATTCACCACTCCACATAAATAACTTGTGCAAATTTTTTTCATGGATCGTGCATGGGATGGTAAGGTAATGGCAGATATCCATGAATCAGGAGGTCGATACTCAATACGAACCTCACAGATGCCATATTGCTCTAGCATGTTATGCAATCTAACCATTTTGTCAATGTCTCCGGTGAGCTGCACAAGCCAACAAGGTTATTGCTCAATAAGCAAGGTAGTAATGAAACATGTCTGATTAAAGAAATTGGTGCAGGTATGAATGCTTATTAATCAAAAATAAAGCAGGAAAAAAAATCATTGATTGAGTCCAAAATTTATAAACTTTAAAATTCAAATCACTCTTACCTAAACAATTGCCAATTACGAAAAATATGTTAATACCTGAAATTATTTTACCTATTAACATCAATATACTAGCCCCTTCATGGTAGGACCGTTACTAATGATGCATATAGAAATTGTCATAGATGAATTATTTGATGTTTCTATTGTGTAGACAATATATTGTGCATCAAGTCAATTAAATTATCATACTTTCAGAAGAATCTTACAGTCCTTTTATGAGGTGTGTGTGCAGGTAAAAGCTCTTCAATAACAGTTACCTGTAATGTAATTGTGTGGTCTGATATGTCAACTTTCTGAGCCTCAAAAATCTGAGCAATATCTAGGACATCCCTTCGAGCTGCAGCATTTGCAGCGACCTTTATGATCATCAACTCTCTAGCAGCAAATGGTAAATGAGTAAAATCCTGGACCTGAGAAACCAAAAAAGAATTTGAGCATGACTTCATTATAACAATCATGCCAACTGCATTACTAACAATCATGCCAACTGCAACATTAATGTTGACCTCATAAACATCAATGAGCTTGTACAGTTGATGTACTAGTTTGGCAATGGATTCATCAGTTCCAGGAACAACAGTAGTTATGCGAGAAGTTCCTTCTTTTTCAGCTTGGCCAACAGCAAGACTCTGAAAGTGATAGTTACTCTTTAGCATCAACTGTATCCTGCAATGATCTAATTAAAGGAAGCACAAAATACTAAATTGGGTTTGATGAACCTGAATATTGTAGCCCCTTCGGGAGAAAACACCTGTTACAACATTGAGAACTCCGGGGCAATCATTCACAAGAATCGATAAAGTATGTGAACAAAACCCTGTTGGCTGAAGCAAGAAGTTAGTAGTTTAGTACGTAAATAGGGATATTATAATTATAATTAGTACATAAATAGGGATATTGTAATTATAATTATAATACCATAATTTAGATATATAAACTAGCATTGAATTTGGATTCCCGGTACTCTTGTAGTGTTGCTTTTTAACTATTAGCAACGCAATGACTTCATGTGAAAGGACGAGTGGAACTAGATGCAGATCATCTCAAGCTAGCACCAAGCAGTTCAAATTTAGAATACAAGAGCTTACATCACCATCAGTCATAACACCCCAATGAGCATCAAGAATTTGATTTGCTGAGAAGTTTTCATAAGATTCCACTGGATAAACATCACCCTGCGTAGAAGAAGGAAAGCACATACAAAACCCTCATTATAAATTCAAACTTCCACCATGAGGATTACAAAAGGTCTTTTCAGAAAACATTACACCCAAAAAAAATAAATGAGTGAGCATTTTCTAACTGGTTATATTTAAGTAATTTAACGATAGTACCAAAACACTAAGAGTCCAAAAGACAAATTAAGTAATGATTGAGCGCTATTTGACTGCAATGTCAGATATCTGCAAATATAAAAATATGTAAGTGATGTCATGTACATGTACACAAATATAAGGTTCACCTTGGAAGGACCAATGTTACAAAACTATCAATAGCAATAAGGCCATTTCTTCATAAACACGAATGGGTATTTAGTATCCAAATCAATGGAATGGACAGCAATTAAAACCAATTCAAAAGAACAAATTGTTCTTGTGAAGCTAGTCAACAGGACGCGTGACTGAAAGTTTATTCAATGCAAGCAAACAACTAGGGGACTAACTTTAAAAAGTATCATCACAATGCTGAGAAATTAAACACATCACTCATCAATGACCAGGTCAAAGGATACTTGTGGTTTCTTACCCCTGAAGATTCGTTGGAAATCTGATTCACTGCATCCACTCCAGTGCTTAGCCGGGAAGTAGAAGGTATTGTCACTTCAAGATCAGGATAAGAAGCTGCAGAGAACCTCCAAAATGGAGCAGTTTCTCCCATTTTTTCTCGGCGCAAAGCAATCTATAACATCACTAATTTGTTCATTAGGTAAAGATCTAGTATAGAACAAGATCACCATAAATTTTCACTATATTCTGAACAAGAATGACCTTGCCAGTTCTAGCAATCTCTTTGATCCCATGTTTGCTCAGAGTCTTCTGTATTGCAACCATCTTTCCTGGATCTCCAGTTACCTTGATGGTAATCACAAGAAAGAACCATAAGAACGACAATGCAAGTTATCTTCAAGTTAAGACACAGCCGCGACATTACCTCAATAGTTAGTGTATCGTCTGAAAGATCAACCACTTCTGCTTTGAAAATGCGAACCAAACCCATTATCTGCATTCACAAATAGAGATAGCAGACAAACAATAAAGTCCAATGTGCTAGTTCGCACCAGGCTCGCAGACTTGATTTGTGATGACTTTGTTCCCAATTTATATATTTCTTTCTACCAAAGTGGCCCATGTTTAATGTTCACTTTTAAGGTTACCAGGCCAGAAAGTGCAGACACATTTTGAAAGATGTGTATGCTTATACCTCAGGCAGCTTATCTCGCTCCGCATTTATTTTTATAAGCATCAGTTCTCTTTCAACTTGTGGTTCTTTTGATAAGTCAACAACCTGTTTATCAATCCAAAAGTTAAGATATGAATACAAGATACACTGTTGGACAGGCTCCGTTCAGGACAAAACAAAGAGCAATAACTTTTGTGACATATCAGTTACCGCAATCATTTTTGTAAGTCACATGGTATAGGAAAAATACTGACCTTTATAACATTAACAAGTTTGTTTAGTTGCTCTACAACTTGGTTCAATATTTTGTCTGTTCCTGACACTACTATTGTAAACAATGCTTTATCCTTGTTCAGCCCAACAGCCAATGACTCGATGTTATATCCTCTTCTAGCAAAAACCCCAGCAATTCGATTGATCATCCCACTTTCATCACCAACAAAAACTGATAGCGTGTGACGCTTTATAACCCTACAAATTAGAAAGGGAAATTCATCCAAGTGCGTCAATGAGAAAGTGCAGTAAAAACTGTTAATAATAACTTGTTAAGGGCACTTGCTTAATAACGCTTTGCCACAGAATGGAATGATTTACAATGCTTACAATATAAGAATGCTAATTTGCTATGCATAGCAATTAATGATTCCCAAGGTCTATGTAACAAAGGATATGCCATCGAATTACATGAAAAACACACATAACACTTTGCATATTGATTTGTTAATTTTCAACTTTTCCATGTCAAAAGTAGAAGAATATTTTACGTTTCATATTAGTTTGATTGCTAAAATGTAAAATAATACCTTTGAAACTCATCTGCAGAAATCATCAAAATTGAAATTATTTCAGGCCCTTAAAGAAGTACCACAATGGTCAATGATATACCATTCGCCGTATCTAGTTAAAGTACTGCGCTGAGACTAGTTTCCTTAACGATTCATGCGCAGGGGAAAATCTCGCTTCTTTTAAGGTACAGCGATGCGGGATTCCAATATGACCACCTGGTCAGGTCAGGTCAGCACGATCCATCTGACAAATCTCGGCTAAATCCAAGTCTGACTGCTGCAACTCTGACAAAGCTCCGCTAAATTCCTCGCACACCACACATTCCCATCCGTGTAGTGCCACAACGCATTACAAATGGGGGGGGCTCTTGCGAGCGTCCCCCGCTACACGCCCTAGCGAACCAGATCCCACAGGAAATTCGAAGTGAAGGTAGTCTTACGAGCGGCTGGAGCGGGGTGGCACCGGCGTCACCCCGCCGGTCGACGGAGAAGGGGCGGCGGCGGCGACGGCCAATGAGCGCGCCCTCGGGCCCGCCGCGAGGCCCAGCTTCGGCGCCGGCGGCCGGCGGTGGCCGCGGGACCCAGCCCCAGTGGCGGCGGGGCGGAGTTGGGGGACCACCGCGGCGGCCATGGCGGGTGGAGAGGCGGAAAGGGAACGGGCGGCGGCGGCGGCGGGGGCGGGGGTTTTGGGCGAGGGCTTTGGGGATCGCGAGACGAGACGCGAGAGGCGGAGAAAAAAAAAATGGGGGTCAACGCGCGGATGAGCTGTCGCTTTGCCGGCAGGGGAGGCGGCTGCCTGCGTGGCTGAGGCTGACCGCCGCGATCGCTCGCCGCCATGTGGGCCCCACCCGGGTAGCGGGGCTATCTTGTTCGGAAGGACCGGTGGAGGAGAAAATTCCCTAAATCCATCCAAAATTATAGCCCCTTTCTCTTATATAACTTCTTAATTTAACTATTATCTCTTCGTTGCTATTGGATTTTGGTTTTTCATCTCTTGTGTATTATTCTGTTAATACCCTTATATGACCTCAATCTTCGTGCAGGGGTGTCAGTATGCCGTCGTCACTTCTTAGCTCGGCCCCAAGATTACAAGTGGAAGAAGAGAACCCGCGACGCAAAAGGAGCTCGAGGTAATGAATTGTTAGGTTTATGGCCGGAGCAAGCAAGGAGCCTCTCCACAAGGTAACCACCACGCGAGATTCCTCTTCGATCTCCGGCGGCCGCTGACGGAAATTATGCTGCCGTAAACATTATTACTCGAGCCAGAGCAAATTAAGTCCCTTGACGGGCGCCGCAAGATGAATAAAAAAGCATCTTTGGTTTCCGAAAGCCGTTGGAGTTTTTCGGTGGAAATTTCTGATAACCGCTGGAACTTTCTATGCAGACTAATTTCGCTACAAGTTATTTACAGTTTTATAGTAATCGGTTGTTCACCCCATCTAGACGATATTAAAATCCGCAACCAAATACTATAAATATAAAAAATTTGGATCTGAATAACTGATAAGTAGAGCGCCAAAAGGTAGGTTATATTTTTAGAAAAGTTTTGATACTCGTTTCATATTTTTTTAATTTAAAATGAATTATTTATAAATTTATAAATTTAAATTTAAATATTTTTAATTTTTACAAAATAAAAAACCACCCAAAACGTAAAATGGTCGTTGTTATCCGATTTTGCAGTTGAAGGTTGAAAATCGAAATTTTGTGATAATTCAATGCATAAATCGGACTTTCCTTATTATCGCTGGGGCCAAATCAATGTTCCTTACCTAGCGCAAGATTAATAAAAAAATATCTTTTATTGCATTTGCTCGACACAAATCAGCTGCATTACATGCACGCAAGAACAAAGTTGGTCAATAACCGTCATGGGCCAGCACAGCTATATAAAATGCGGCACCGGGCTTGGGGGGCTCGGGTGGTGCTCTGGTGGTGGTGGGCCGCTATGCACTTTGAACTCGCAGCGGCACTGGTGCCGGAAACGAACGATGACCTTGCAATACACCCTTTCGAAGTGGCGGTTGCCGTACGAACGTCGGCACTCGAGCTTGTTACAGTTTGTTGAGTCGCATTTCTTTCGTACAGTGGCGCCACAGCGCACTTCATCTGCAAATTTTGTCAGTAAATGGATTTCGAACGAAAGCATAGGTAGTTAAGTACCGTGACTAAATTAAAGCAGGCACGTACCTGCATAGGTGGTGGACAGGAGCGTAGAATACATGATCAGAAGAAGCATAGCACGGTACACCGTCCCCATCGTGCCACTTCTTGATATCTACTGCTTTTCCGGTGTACTTCGGCTTCCACGGTGTTTATATATAGAGAGGAAGGCTGGTTGGGGGGGGGGGGGGGGGGGGGGGGGGGGGGTGACTGCCCTCGAGTTTTGCATGCCACACCATGTGGGGCCGCCCACCACGAGTACGGGCTACCTGTTTCGATGGGAGTCAGTAACCGGAAAACGGACACAATCTTGTCTGCACGTCATTATTTTGAGATAAATGTACATTTTACCCCCTCAACTTGTCACCGAATCTGAAAAATAACCTCGAACTCAAAAGTTAGAAATATTGCATACCTCAACTATTAAAATTAGACAAACTACCCCTTTAACTATTTCAAAGCGGTTTTCTATGGTGATTTTACTTTTTGTGGCGGCCATGCAATCCCTAAGGGCAGCCTGGCAGAGGAGGGAGACAAGGGGGTCCCTATGCTACTCCGGCACCACCATCGCGGCACCCATAAGTGCGTCCGAGTGCTCGCTGCCCCTCATCTCAATGAGAATGTTAGAGGGTTCTCCTCCTACTTCCATTCACCTCCCTTTGCTCCCATCTCTACCGAACCGAGCCCCACTCAGCCTCCCAAAATTCGGCCGCTCCTCACACCCTCCATCTGATTCCGCTCACCCACGGCTGCCCCACCTCCCCTTCCGCATCCCCGCGCCATTCCCCACCTATTTCATGTCATGGAATCGGTCGAAATTCAGCTGTCGGAAGCTCCTCCATCGCCCAACCATTGCCGCGCACATCCGGCCTCCCTCGGCACCCTCCGAGCTCGGTGAGCAGCTTTAACATCTTCACACTTCCCTTGTTCATCCCGCACGCAGTCGATGCCGGGAATGGCTCGACTTGCCCGCCGCTCCGCACATCGCCGGTTGCACGAGGAAGACTATGCCCTGCGAGGCTACGACACCTAGCTTTAGGTTTATCTCATCACGCTGTAGCTGGTAGGCACAACCTCATCGTCGGCCGGCCCACCGGCGGCGAGCTCTGTCCCTCCACCCCTCACTAGCCTCCACACTCATGGCCATGGCTAGTGTAGCTAGGTTGCGGACCCCGCTTGCTTGTCAGCAAAAGCAATACGGAAGTGGGTAGAACTTGGCCGGGTGAGAAATCAACCCTATAAAGATTCTAGATAGCTGAGGTGGATTCTTACATGTTGGGTCCATTATATTTCCACATTAGCAAAACCACCTTAAAAAACCACTTTGAAATGGTCATTGTGGCTAATTGTCTAGTATTTTAAAGGTTGCCCGGTTTTTGAGTTATCCAGATTCGGTGACGAGTTTCACGCGGGGGGCGGGGTGTGGGGTGGAGTGTTGGGAAAACGGACTTTTCTCTTCTTTTGAAGGGGTATAAAGCAAAATTATATACTGCCATACACGTTACTGGGGTCAATTCAAAGTTTGTTGGCAGCCGCAAGATTAATAAAAAAACATCTTTTATTGCATTTGCTGAGACAAATCAGTTGCATTACATGCAAGAAAGCCGTCATGGGCCAGCACAGCTATTTAAAAAGGCGGCACTGGGCTTGGATGATGACTTGGGGGACTTGGGTGGTGCCTTGGCGGCGGTGGGCTATGCACTTTGAATTCACAGCAACACAGGTCTGGAAAAGGAGGAGTCTTCTTGCAATACACAGATTCCAAGTGGTGATCGGCGTACCAATGCTTGCACAGGAGCTTGTTACAATTTTTTTGATTGCATTTTCCTCGTAAGATGTCACAGCGCACATCACCTGCAACATTTGCTGGTTAATGGATTTTGGCAACTCAAATGTTGCCGATGACCAAATTAAAATAGGCGTGTGTACCTGCATTGGTGGTGGACAGGAGCGTAGAAGACATGATCACAACAACCATAGCAGCAACTACCAGGTGCAGAGTCCCCATACTGCCGCTTCCTGATGGTTGATTCTGGAGAAACGAAGCTTGCTTGCATGTGTTGTCTTTCTTACACCGGTACAGTTTTTTATTGTGTTTTGAGCTCAGGATTTGTACTGCTTGGAGAGCGATTCAGGTGCTCCAGTGCATCGGGTGCTCCTACGCACCCGATGGACTGCATCAGTCGGATGCAAGGTGGACGCTGTGCAGCTAGTCATTTTTCACTTTAGCCCCTGCTTTTTTTTTCAAATCAACTTGCAGTCCAACATCGGTGCGCAGGACTACGGGAGCACCCGATGCACATGGAGCACTTGAATCCCTCTGCATACTGCTTGGGATCATTATATTCTCGAGTTATGGATTTTATTCAGACTCATTACGTGATTTGATGGGCTCATGGTCGCCAGTTTTCGGAATACTTTTGGTTTATAATTTGACAGAGTTTTTGCCTCAAAAGAAGTCAGCAGATGGCTAGCTAGAGGGATATCCCTTATTTATTTTCTCTTGAATATAGAGTGAAATGAGGATTCCACTAAACTAGAAATGGATGCCCTCGATGATAAATATGCATTGAATACCTCTAACGATCTCTTCATATATAAATGATACTGCATCTAGGTTGCACCAATAGGGTATCTACCTCACCTAGCCAGTTCAATCAAAAAGATTCAAGCACAAAAAAATCATTAAAACCTTGTGTATCCCGCTTCATGCTTTGCCTCCTGTACATAGAAGCACATTTGTATGCGGGAGTAGTTCTAGACATGACATTGGGCTTAGGGCTTCGTTCGTTCGTTCACTCAGGTGTTCAACACCCGTACCTGCTAAATTGGCCGCCCTGTTGAGTGGTGGATGTTGGTTTTGTAAGAAACCATGTACAAAGGCACAGAAGAACTACACTGTGGATAATGTATGCCACCGCTACAGCTTGGAATCGAATCCCTCCCGTATACTCCCAACCAAAGATGACATCTGTTGTAAAGAGGTGAGAACGTTGAGGAGTAATGGTGAGGGAGTGATGCAGTGCATAGCTGATCCACTTACACGCGAAGAGCGGTTGGAATACGATGTTAAGGTGATGCTATACTTGAAAAGATACTGCGCACAACGTCCATTTCACCGCCAGGTCATGGTGTAAAGATCCCACTGAACGAAGTGCATCGTGATAAATAAGGAGTTTGAACGAAGATACAGCCCCTATGTTAATTGATAAAAATAAATCAAGGAATGATCCTTGTATTGTAACTTGTTGTATCTTTCGTTGAGGAAAAGTGTGTCATGAAGCTAGGTCGCCAATGCCATTCAGACTTTCTTGACTAGTACATTGACATCATTGTTGCAATCCCTAGACACACATCTTACAAACTGTAAGCCATACATCTTATAAACTGCAAGGCCTGTACCTAAGTGTTTAGGGCCCTGGTGCGAAATATAAAATGGGGGCCACATATTTAGAAATTAAAATATAAATAATCAAATAAATTTAGGCCTCATCATATAACTACCATAAGCATTCGTGCTAAAATGCTAAAGGATTCGAGAACAAATCATTCTTATGGATAGTTTAACGTCTATTCTTTGAAGAAAATGAAGTCTTCAATTGTATCTTCTACATTCAATATTCTCCATAATTAAAATACAAATACAACAAGACTAAATTAGAAATGCGGCTGACCGATGAAGAATTGAAAGTAACCAATAAATGGGAAAATTTTGCTAGTGATCGAGATAGAACCTTGATACGGGGTGAGTAGAAATGGAATTGGAACCCAAACATTTTAGTCCAGATTTCCAGCCAAAAACCCCTGATTGGCAGTGTAGTGTAGTACTGAAGCCACTCAGGTTATTTTTTCAATTAAATCATATCGAGATGTTGACATAGTTGTAGTGCAATTTTACAAATAAAGAAATCACTGATTCACTCAGCTCCAACCACGCATACCTGCGCTGCAGTCCTGCACTGCTTCGTCTGCCCGTCGGTCTGCAGTCCTCATGTTGCTCGAATGCTCGGCGTCGGCGACTCAACGTTGTGGTCGCGGCGTCTGTGGCGGCGTGGCGTTAGGCGAACGACGAGAGTAGGAGACGAGGGACGGTCATGGGCCCACGTCGACGACGGATTAATTCGACAGTTTTGAGGCTAGCTATCTGTGAGACACAATCAAAATATTAAGCCCAGCGTAGGGGGGCCAAAAAATTGGGGGTCTGGTGCAGTCAGCCCACTTGCACTGGGTCCCACCGAAACTGCATATACAGCTTGTGGTTGAGCTGTTTTGCATGGTAAACGGTTGACACAGTTATTTCTCGTTTGGTTGAGTTGAGCTGTAGTCGGTCCAAAGTGGATTTGAAAAACAGTTCTAGGAAAGTCCATACTACCAATGCAACAAACCAGAATTATGCGATCACGTCCCTGGCTTCCGGTGCAGTAGAGATCCCTCCCCATCAATTCAACTCCTGCCTGGTAGCAATACAAGTGAGAAACTCTTACTGACAAAGTCACTATAGATGTCTCACTGAAGACGGTATATATATTGCCTACCACCTTATATTCCACGTCATTTCTTCCTAAAATAAATTTAGAAAAGTACAAGTCTTAGATTTAAATCTAGGAGAGCAGGTTTTAGCACAAGAATCTAACCACCTGACCATTTTACATGTACATGATTTGACCGATAAAAGATAAACAATCATGCGTGCATTTTGCACACTTTATCCTTTCATGTGCTTTGGCTAGCATATGGTACCTAGTTGCATATTGATTCTTTGTTTCATGAATATGAATATGAGCAATCTAACGCTTTTGTGATAATGATAGAGAGAGCTTTAGAAGTGTATATACGTCTCTTTTCCTATGGCTAATTATTCTTTCACGTACGCCACCATGCACGGGATACGCACAAGCGCCACATACAACTCAACACATAATTTTTCTCCACTATGCATATACTCCTGAGTCCTGACTCCTACGGTTTCCCTTCAAATCAAGGCATCGCAGTTATTTCCTTTTCCATCTTTTATTTTATTTAAATTGCATTGGTTCATATTCGGTCATGGTTAATTGGTCCAGGCTATAGGACACCGAATACATGTATTAGGCCACATTCTACCTCACAGTCCAGAAGTATAGGTCACTCCAGTGCCACCCAACCACGAGTCCCCCATGATAAAATTCGCCACGGTAAACCTGGTGGCATCTGATTTGGACAGTGACGTGTGCACCCCAGTCCATGTCACCCGCTTACTTGTCTCAGCACCAGGACCGGTGTTACTGTACTCACCGTAGTACAGCGTGTCCAGGGCAAACCGGCCCGACCACTCTAGCCAACCCGCTGGCGAGATGGAACTGTCGAGGGAGCTCTCCATCACGACCGTTCGCGAGTACTTCTGCCACGGACGGCGCAGATACACCGGTGTGCCGCCGAGGTCCGGCGCCCCGGTGATCCTGCACTTGTGGATGGAGATCCCGGTGTTTTGGTTCGGATCGGTCCGGCCCTGGGCCGTGACCGTATCCTTCTGCCCCGGGCTTGGCCTCCGAGCCTGGATGTCGCAGTTCTGGATGACCACAGCGGAGTTGCCGAAGATGAAGTCCACCGTGCCGGCGATGTCGTCCTCGGCGTAGAACTGGCGGTTGGAGTGCGTGTAGAGTGTGTCCTGGTACGCCTGGATGGCGCACTGGTACACGACGGAGAGGTCGCCGCCGACGCGCAGCGCCACGGCCTGGCCCTTCCCCGGCCCGGCGCTGTTGACGATGGTGAGGTCCTTGGCGATGAAGCCCGAGCCCATGGCAGCTGTACCACACGCAAAGATCACAAAAGGTTTTAAGGTGCTTGAATGTATGGAAGACACAATTGGAGTGTGTACTGTCGAGCACAATGGAGAAAAGGTGAAGGTCGAGTGGTCGACATGGCAAGTGAAACATCGCTGTCGACGCTGCATTTGACGGTGCCCACGGTGCAACCACGCAGCATGCATTGATGCGTGCTAGTACTAGTGTAGGTGTGCTACATGTAGAAGAGATGGCAGCATAGCCTAGAAAAGGGGAGGCATCTAACGATCAAATCGAACCAGGGCATCTTTCACTTCCTTGCCCATTTAAATTTGCATCAAGATGTACTAATAAGAATGGTTGCAATCCTACCATTTTGGGTGTTTAATCTTTTGCATTATTGAAAATTTAACATTAAACCCAGTTTTCTCCAAGATGAAATCACTAGGGTGTGTGTAGGGGTGTGCATCAGCAGATCCTAGCTAGATGCCGACGTTTAGCACGTACCGACGGTGGCGGTGGCGTAGGTGGTGTAGCCGTCGGCGGCGCTCTTGTGGCCGACGATCACCGTCTTCCCCTTGCCGTCGCCCATCAGCATCACGTTCTTCTGCTTGCTCGAGATGCTCACGCTCTCCTCGTACCGCCCGGCTTTCACGTGGATCACCTTCCGGCCGCCTCCCCCTCCGACGCCGCGGCCACCGCCGTTCGCCGCCGTCACAGCCGCGATCGCCTCGTTGATGCTCCTGTGCGTCCCGCTGCCGTCCAGCGCCACCACTGCGTCAACGGTGACGCCGCTCGTCGCTCCCGCGGGGGCCTCCAGGAGTTTCCTGTCGTGTTCGGTTACCCAGGAAGGGAACGCTGGTGGCGTGGGTGCTCCGGGCGGCGGTGTGCTGCCGCCACCGCGCGCGTCGGCGTTGAGCTTGTTGACGTGCAGGGCCAGCGCCGTGGCGATGAACTGGGCGAGCGCGGAGACCCACGCGCGCACGGCGTCGCGCCCCGAAGAGTCCGGCTCGGCGGCGAGGCTGTCGACGCAGGTGCCCTGGTTCGTCAGCGCGGCGCTGAGCCACGTGGTGACCCCGTCCGCGTCGCCCGCGGCCGCGTCGAGCGCGTCGCGGAGCTGGTCGAGGCTGATGTCGAGCAGCTCGGCGCAGTCTTCCGCGCCCGACGACGGTGCGCCACGGAGGCGCCGCGACGACGAGGACGACGCCCCGGAGAGGTTCCGCGCCAGCGCGCGCGCCGACGCGGCACGGGCCATCGCGAACTGCACGGACGCCGCGAACGGGTCCCTCGCCGACCCCGACGCCGGCGACGAGAGCGCCCTCTCGCACGCGCTCGGGTACGGCGTCGACAGGCAGATGGCCGAGATGTTCGCGCCCCACGGTGGCGGCGCCGCTGCCGAGACAGCAATCCTCGACACGTCGACGGCCACATTGTTGTCGCCCCTCCATGCCGCTGCTTCGTCTTGCGTTCCGGCAGCGACGACAGACGCTGCCGTCGAGAGAGCTAGCAGCACCGTGGCAATGGCGCGCGACCATGGCCGTAGTAGCCCATGCATCTCGCCTCTCCCGGAGCTTTTGTGCCCTACCACCACCACGTACACGCCTCCACTGTTGATGCTGCTGCGTGTACGTGTTCTTCTTTGCTCAGCAGTGCAAGTCTTGTGTATAGCAGCACTTGGGTCTCTGCTGTCGATTTATAGGCGTAATGGCAGTTGGTACGAAACTGCGTTCCGAGTGTGAGTAATAATGCGTTTGCATTTCACCAATGTGCCAGAAATGGCACTTGTGTACAAGGCAAGACACTCCGGCCGGACTGTTTTTATTGCCTGCGTAGTTCATCTTGATGGAAATCATATCCTGGAGCATCACGTTTCTCCAACATTAGCCGATGAGCGTAACAGATAAGCTGATTAATTTAGGGTTTAGGGTTTAGAACAAGCCATTGCAAGCTCCCTCTACATTGTTGAATTTGCCATATATGTACGACTATAGATCGGCCGTTTCGCTCCCGATCGGATGGTTCAGAATGCTCCTCCACATTCATGCTCTGATCAGGAGCCATGTGCAGACGTGGAGCATGGAATGGTCCATGCTGTACGCTGATGGATAATGGTGGGGAAAACATTCTGGCAGAATGGCGCACGCTGAACAAAGGTAAGAAAGTGCCAATAAAAAGGCAGATCGGGTTTTGTTTCTTCCCATTTGTCTTACGTGTCCCGTGTGCGTTCATCATGGGAGCTTTTGTCCCGTTGGTTACATGCTGCCCTCGAAATGGAACAATCTTTGTATGGAGAAGTTCCTGCTACGCAGATCCGATCCGGCTGGAGGATAAATTCAGAGACATTCAGGACGTCAAACCAGAGGTTTTCTTGAGGTAGCGGGTGCAACAACCTACACTCACTAACCACCCAACAAGCGTTGCTTGGCCATTCTCGTCTTGATTGACTGAACTGGACCTGTGATCCCTTGGTGAGTTGGTGCTAACCCAACAATGACCTGATTAGATGCTGACTGAAGTTATGAGGGGTTAGAGTTTTCTCTAACCATGTCCAGTTTCTTTCTACAGTGATCTGTACGATTCCTTTATTTCCTGTGTATGTAGGAGTAAATCTGTATATGCAGACTCCAGCCATCAGCCATGCCATGTGTAGTCGTCTACTATATGTACATGCATGTACTCAGGGAGTCAGGGACTCAGGGTATGTAGAACAAGTTTCAATGGTGACCAGCAAGAGAAAATAGTCAACAGCTCAACCTTTTATTTTCTTCCCCAAAAGAATGCAAGGGCAGGAGCGCTGTCCATTCATCCAAGAGAAGAGAGGGCACAGTGTTTACAAGTTACAATAACCTCCCTAGCCTCTTGCACAAAAAAAGCGAAACACCCAATTACTCAACTCCAACAGCTAGTCATGGCTGCCTTTATTTCTGATTTGAAATAAGGATTGCATGACATGCCACAATGCGATGAGCACTGATACTCATATAAGAATCTCTGAAGCTACAGTGCTTTTGAGCAGTCACAGGCTCATAGCTGGCTAGCTGTAGACTGTAGTCGCTGTCGATGTCCAGTTGGTACTTCTGCAAGAGAATATGATGTTGCAAGATTGGCAATTGAATTGCCAAAAAAAAAATGAAGACTTCAGATTAGAAAAACGTTATTGCAGAATTAGAACTCAAGTTTTTACTCTGCAGATCTGCCTTTTGAACTCATTGTACTGATGTTTATACTATCATTTGATTGAAGCGCTAATATGATACTATTTGATTACCACTTGGTTAATTATTATGAGTCAACGAGTTAATTTGAATTTTCTCTAACCATGCTCCACTTCTTTCTACAACTGTGATGCATTGCTTGTAGTGCAATTCCTGTGTAGTAGCATCTAAAGATGGCACAATAATTGGATGAGCACTGGTGGTCACTGGTCACCTAATCTATGATGCTTGTGCAAACAATCTTCAATCCATGCTTTCCTCCACACTACCATGCAATGCCTTCGAAGGTCAGAATGCTATCCTGCCAGTTAAGTTGCTGCTTAAAGTGTATTGACAAGAATCACCGCTTAACCAAAGCCAAAACAAAACGAAATTGAATGGTTAAGCGAAATCACGTCCCACACCAATGCTTGGCAAAGAGTCCCTAATCTGGTGACTTGGCCAAACAAAATGGTTTAGCGTAGAATCGCAGAAGAATTGCCACCAAGGCTCCAAACACATCGGAAGAATTATTGACAAGAATCGCTGAAGAATTCACTACTAGAGTAAGGAACAGCACCCTCCCTAGCCTAAGTGCTGGGCGCACCAGAAAGACGAGACACCAAGCTAGGCAAATTCAAAAGCTCATCATGGCAAAATGTGTGTACCTTTACTTCTCATTTGAAAGCTCATCATGGCAAAATGTAGGGAAGAGATGAATTATTTATTGTGGAGGATTGACTCTGCAGGCTGTTGACCCACATGATCACTTAAAAATTCATCTCGATCATACATGCAATCAAATCAAGGAACATGACTTACTTTGAGCTAATGACTAATATATTTCAAATCACAAAACTGCCATGTCTAATTGTAATTAGTGATATGGTTCAAAAGTCACACGGTTTTTACAATATAGGTAGAATATAATATTTACAATACCTTGATGTAAAGGTCTTTTCCATGTAGTCACATGAGCATTGTCAGGGGAAAACACTAACAATAAGAGCTATATAAATTTCTATATGCACTTGATGCTTCCACATTAGCCCAAATTGTGCCTAAAATAATCTTCTAGTAACTAATGTGACATTAACAATTGTTGGTTTTTGTTCCTTTATCTAAAAGACTAGAGCGTTTTTGCCTGCTAGTCTGGTCTACAAATTGGGGTCCAAATTGGGCCACGCCGCCCATTTAATTTTTTGTGTGCAAATACATTGTTTTAGTGTATCGGGCCAGGCTCAGGCCGGCCAATGTTTTTCAGGCTAGCAGAATCAGCACCATGCCCAGCCCTAAATTAATGTCGGGCCCGTCTATGGCTATCGAACTTGGGCCAGACCAGTTCAAACCTATTTTGCTTAGATCTAACTAGGTTAGTGGAGCAAATTTGATCTTCACAAAATGGCGCAACTCATTTTCTTACATAGGATAGTTTGTAAAATATTAGATGAGGGCACCACCTATCCTAGCCCTTTTGTTCTTAACTCATTTGTTAATTAAAACCCATTAAACATGACAATATATGCTGGCAATAAATAGACGCTCGAAACCCACATGGACATATTACCTATAAATGTAGCATATCCGCTCTATATATATAGGAGTATCCATATTCCGCTACACCAGACCGAAGGATCTGAACAACTTAACTCAAGCCTTACTTAGGTGGGGGTATTTTGTGAGTTTAGTACGTCATTATCAAGAAAGTTGATTAGTATAGTATTTTGGTATTGATTTATATTTATTCACAAAAATAGTAATATTTATATTTTCTAGGCCTAAAGTGTTTTATGGGTTGTCAGTTTTTTTCGGGCTTTGCGTTGTCTTTATTATACTGGCGTAGTTTTTTTGTTGTGTCTTGAGCTCAGAATTATACTGCTTGGGATCATTATATTCCCGAGTTATGGATTTTATTCAGACCCATTATGTGATGTTGATGGGCTCGTGGTTGCTTTTTGGCGAGCTGGTTGCCAATTTGCGGCATACTTTTGCTTTATAATTTGACAGAATTTATGCATCAAAAGCAGTCAGAAAATAGCTAGCTAAAGGGATATCCCTCATTTATTTCTCTTGAATGGAGTGGATGTGAAATGGGATTCCACTAAACTAGAAATGCATGGATGCCTTCGATATGATAATTACGCATTGAATATCTCTAAGGATCTCTTCATAAATGATACCGCATCTCTTCGTAAAGTTGCAGGATATTTTCATACACATGAATCTAGAAGATAGTCAGATGTGAATTCAAGTATTGAGGCATTAAATCCATACTAATACTAGCATTTGAGAATATCTGTATTTGTACCTTGTATTAAAATATGGACAATTTGATTTGAATTGAATCCGTTTCAAGCCCTACATATAGGTGGGGTAATTGTGTGCCCCAAGGAAACTTTCAATAAGACTACTTGTATTAGATAAGGGCATCCATCCTAACTTTTTTTTAATCTTAACCATTTATTTACTAAAATAATCCAAATGGACTAAACCTGGAGCGAGGATCCACATTTCCATGGAAATCCACACAGATATATTTTTCTACAAATGAAGAGTATCTGCTCCCGTTCATCGGAGTATCCATACACAGCCAGAAAGAAGAGCATATGTACCGGGGCATATGGCCCAGTTAGTACCAGTCGGGCTGACCGGTACTAAATGGTTACCCCGAAAAATGAAAAAAACACTATTACGAGCTCCCGGGAGGCCCGCACAAGCACATGCACATTTTTTGATCGGTCGGGCTGACCGGTACTAAATGGTTACCCCGACCGGTACTAAATGGTTACCCCAAAAAATGAAAAAAACACTATTACGAGCTCCCGGGAGGCCCTGACCGGTCGGGCTGACCGGTACTAAATGGTTATCCCGACCGGTACTAAATGGTTACCCCGAAAAATGAAAAAAACACTATTACGAGCTCTCGGGAGGCCCGCACAAGCACATGCACATTTTTTGACAAATCATGCGATTTTTTACACGTAAATGCACGTGCGCAGTTGTGAGGATTCGAACCCAGCCTCGCGCGTAACTTCCTTACCATCCTACCTATGCATCACATGTGATGGGATGAGAGATACATTCCTTTTGAATTAACCCGTAGAGGACCATTTAGTACCGGATCAAGATGTCGCATTTTAGTACCGGGTGGTGTCATAGACCGGTACTAAATGGCCGCGCCATTTTAGTACCGGACCAAAACACCAGCCGGTACTAAAATGTGACATTTAGTACCGGGCGGTGTTTTGGCCCGATACTAACATAGCCCTGGAGGCTTTTAAATTTAGACCCGGTACAAAAATGGCTTCGTGGCAGTTTTAGTACCGGACCAAAATATATCCGGCACTAACATGTAGGACGAATGCCCATTTTTTTAGCTGTGATATTATATTCTCTATATATAAATGAAATGTATCCGGCCCTTATGTAGGAGTATCCATACTTCACTTTACTTCGTGGTAAATAAACGTTGGAAATCCACACACAGATATATTCTTTATAAAATAAGTGTATGCACTCCCATGTATAGGAGAGTATCCATATTATATTCTCTATATAGATGAAGTGTATCCGTCTCATCCATTATAACCCTTTTGATCTTAGGGTAAGTACATTGCTATATGTCAGCGGTCTCATAGATCGTCTCATGCAAATCAACGTAGGATTCCATGGAACTAAACATGCATGACTATGTTCACAATAAATAAAGGTTGTATTATCTATAAATGAAGCATATCCACTCCCATATATAAGAGTATCCGTTCCATACATAGGAGTATCAATATTCCAGAATACTAAAGGATGTGAGGATCTTGATTAGCCATTAACATAAAGAGGTTGGTGGGTGCATTGCTTCCTCTCTATCTCTCTATAAATAGGAGCCCACATGCTGTATGTAGTTACTGCATCGAGTAAGTGTGAGTCACCACCTATTAGCAGATTAGCACTGATAGATCCCGCTAATAAGATGTTGCCTGTGAAAGTAGCAGCTCTCCTGCTTGTGTGTGTGATAATGTATCCCCACATAGTAGCCAGTACATGTACTAAAAAGGAGAAGGACGAAGTCTTAGAGCACTGTAAGAAATACATTGGTCATGGACCACCGCATCCGTTCCCTAGGGATCCACATGAGCCCTGTTGCAAGGCGGCGAGAGAGGTGCCGCAGATGGACATGCATTGCATCGTCAAACTGCTTACACCTAAAGAGGACAAGGAGTATGATGATCACAAGATCCTGGACCTCAAGCATTTCTGCAATCTAAAACGTCGTCGACAGGTATGCATTTGATTTGCTCGTGAAACATTTATTTGCTATGCTAATAAGCCAGCCGGTTCTATTGGTAACCAGTGGTGGATAGAAGCCTAGGACCACTAGGGCCATGACCCTAGATGTGGGCCGAATTTTTATACTGTGAACACTGTAGTACAAGTACAAGGAAGACGACTTAACGTATTCGGCCCACGGAGTGGCCCCAGGCGCTGGGCCGGCCCAGGTCCGCCCTCGTTGGTAACCATGGGAAGTGGGGAATTGAAAGTTCCTTCTAAAACTTATCCTTTTGTCTATTTTCCTTGCCTAGATCGTGGCATAGATGGAATAATGATGGAATGCGCGCGGCCGTTGATGATGAAGTTCTTCAAGTAATAGGGAGTTTGAGAGAAGATACACCGGACCGCTGGTTAATAAAATTGATCAAAGTGGCATGATCATGATATATATGTATCATTGATAAATTAAAAATGGCTTATGCGTGTTTGTTTCCTGATAAGTATGCCTCTTTATATTGGCCTGTGATAATTAACCTAAAAATAGAAAAACAAAAAATTAAAAAAAATCATGGATAGAAATATATAGTAGGCTTGAGAAGACTGCACGCTGCACGCGGGGTCGGGACACTCGTAGTGAAGCATTACCGAAAAAATGGCATAGCATCAAATCACGGGTGCATCATCGAAGAGGCAAAAGCTAAGAGTCAAAATATATAAGACAATAGATGTTGCACACGGCCGCCCCGGGTAGCAGTCACACGATACATATATATGATGGGTGGACTCATTCAGAGTTCAACCGTTTGTCGATTCAATAATGTTCACCGTACAGCAATCCAGGACGAGTGGTTGAGACGACAGTATTGTTGTAGAAGTAGCGGGGGATTAGCAATTAAGTTAGTAGTACAGATCACAAGGACATCATCGTCATGTTTTATCAAGATTAACTTCTTTGTACAAAATTGTCAAAGAAAAAACTCCTTTGTATAAATTGCTCTGCACGTACGTTTACGAATGTACTATGCTAGATGGAAAATCATGATCTTTTGTATGGATCATAAACCTCAGACATTAACATCACTAGCAAAACCAGATCCATTATTTATTTCTTGGAACACAGAAACACAACAGGGGTGGGTATGTATCATACACAGACTGACGCGCAAAGTAGTCACAACTGCACAAGATCTAACAGATTCTGGGAACGCTGGCGGCGCTGGCTCTCTGCTAGTGGTTCCGTTTAACACACTGCTAGCTGCCACTGTTGATGAGATCAACCGTCAAGGTTGTACCTGCGGCGGCGCTCGCTGACGTCGTGGATGCGCGCCTTGAGCTTCTTTATCCTGTTGCTGATCGTGTGGCGGGCTCCGACCGACGCCACCCTGCGGGTGTTCCTCCTGAAGAACGCCCCCACGGCGGCGCTGCCACCATTACGGGCTCCGCCGCTGTCCTCGACGCGACGCGTGTAGTCATCGACGCACGCCTCGATGTCGGCGGAGAGTTTGCGCACCTCGTCCCTCCACTCGCGCACCTGGACGTCGAGGTGGCGGCCGTCGTCGTCGTCGTCACCGTCGCCGTCGCCGTCGCCGTCGGCTCCCAGCTTCGCGAGGAGAGCTTGCATGCTCCTCAGCTCGGCCCTCATGAAGTTGATGTCCTCCTGCAGGCTGCTCAGCTTGCACCACTCCATCTCCGCCAGCACAATCACCTTAGAAACGACATGTTCGTCGTGCTCTTCACTGTCTCTTTAATGGCCTCGTAGGTTATGCAGTCCGTCATGGTCTCTTCTTGCTTTATTTGCTGCTTCGTGGTAGGAGCCTGTATAGGAGGCTATTTATAGAACCCCATGAATACGCGTACGAGCTAGCGGTTATTAAGAAAAGGGTCCGTCTCTTGCATATTTGTGTTTGGCATTTACTTAATTTTAGATCCTTATCATTTGCCGAGGGTGGCACTCGGCAAAACTTTTATCGATTATTTTTCTCACTTTGCTGAGTGCCAGTGGCACTGAGCAAATTTACTGTCGTAGTGGCTTGTACCTCCGGCCTTCTTCGTCCAACCACCTTCTTCTTTCAATTAAAATACTGACCAATGGTTTGATGAAAAATGTAACTATACTAATGACCAAACGTTCAACGGTGATTTTCTAGTTATACCGTCGGATATCTGACACTAGGGCTGTGGTACAGTGATTCCTCCTATTACAGCAACAAATCATATCGTGCCCTTGCACAACATCCTTATTATTAGACAAAAGTATATGTTATGTGGTATATATAGTGTTTACCTTTTTTTCCTCCATGAACTTGATCAGAAAATTTCGTTAGAAAAAAAGTATATGTTATGTGCACACTACTACTAGACAAATCCTCATCATCACTAACTACATACCGTTTCAAATCAGCTTCTCTGCTAGTTTTGAACTGTGGTGTTTGTCGGCAGTGATAATCCATGTCGTAGCTCTGGTAACGATAATCAGTTTCGCATGGCAGGCCACGGTCAAGCATTCTAAGTCACACGATTTTTCTAGCAAAATACACTTGATGAGTTCAATCCAGGGGAATCAAAACCAATAACCTCTTGGCCTCAGGCGTTAGTCGTTACCATCTTACCATGTCACTTACAAGTAATAGGAACTTTATTTATTTCTTTTACCTTAATAGCCAAAATTTATAGATGAGTTTTTGGTTATCTACATCACTCAAATGAGAGAAAAAAGAATAACCAGTTGTAGACCTTGCTGAGAGCTCCTATTTTAAAATTGGAAAAAGTTCAATTTACTCCCTTCAAGTATAGCCAAAGTCTGAATAAGCCCTTAAACTATAACTTGATTTAATTTACCCCCTAAACTATGTTATTTAGTTCATTTTACCCCCATCATACAAATTATCTTTTTTGTTTTCTATGTACCAGTTGAATTTTAATTTCAAATTTTGCACGGTAGCAGTGGACATTAGAATGCATATTTAAAAAATTGTTAGAATTTTTCCATCATTATTTTCATATAATTTTGAACTCTAGTGATTAATTTATTATTAAATATCCTAACCTATGAAAATAATGATAAAAAAATTATGATGTATTTTTTCTAACATGTGTTATGATGTGTAATATCATCCTGTAAAATTTCAACTTAAAACTCCACCTATGTATGGAGAAATGAAAAGACAAATTGTATTAGGAGGTAATTTGAACCAAAGGGTATAGTTTGGGGGGTAAAATGAACCAAAAGATAGTTTACAGGGTTATCCGGACTTTGGCTATAGTTGAGGGGAGTAATTTAGACTTTTTCCTTTAAAATTTGTCTCGATCTGGTTCTATAATAACGAGAGAGAAAATAGCTATAATATTTTTTCTTAAAAAAATATGAAACACAAACCGGCTGTGATAGACCGCTCATTATTGACACGGCGAGTTTGTTTCCAAAAAAAATAATAAACTAGTATAGCTGCAAGATCTATTATAATCTTTTCTCTGATAGTGCGTTAACAACAAATCAATTTGTGGCCTCTAAATAGTTCCTATATATGTAGGTCAAAGCTGTTGTAATATTCAGCACGGACAGGACAATATATATATATATATCAGAGAAATTGATGTGTTGTTAACGCACTATCAGAGAAAAGATTATATATATATATATAGTGAGTTTTTGCAGGAGATGTATCTATACCACTCCCCCTCCGATCCTAGAAAAATTGCACACACGCTTCGTTAAGTCCGAAGGATAATAATTATTAGATTGGACATATTCTTTTGCCGAGGTTCAAGCTATTTGGTATTTGTTTTTACATATTGTGATGATGATTTCCCATCCGTGTATGAATCGACGGTATCATCAGATTATGCTGGACTGTTTCATTTGGCATGAACGCATCAAGGATTTTAAGAACGCGTTTGAAAGTTTTAAATCTAACCATTATCTATACATATAGTTATTGAGTTTAGATTTGTCCGACATGTATCTGCAGCCATATACACAGGTTTGTCGTAGGGACCTTGTTTATTATTAGTAACATGATACCATTAGTTTGAATTAGCATGTTAATGGACTCTTTTTGGTATGTTTGTGTTAGAAGTTGGTGAAAGTGAGGGTGGAAGAACTGGTGATTCTCTTGTGTAAGTGTTACATATATATACAGCCCCAAAGGGTGTCTATCTAAGAAGAGGTGTCTATAGAGGAAAATGTGTCTATTGATCACTAATTAATTAAATCTAATTAATCCTAACACTCCGCCTTGATCAATTGACTTCTGTAGGTACCGTTGCTGTTCATCAGTTATGTCTTGAAACCTTGGAAAAACCCTATGGGAAAAAAAACCAAGGTCTATCGATATACCAGGCAAAACTCCTTAAAACCCAGTGGAAAAAACAAGGAAAAACACCATGATATATGTGTATAATTACAATGTTAATAGACCCTTTAGGTGACCCTAAAGACTTAATCTAAAAATAATTTGATCGTAGATCAATATGTCATGTATATTATCTTTGAAAAACCTTATAGGAAAAATTAGATAATATGACATCTACCATGTGTTAATCATTACCTCATTAAAAACTTTATACGAGAAAACTCTAGAAGAGTAAAACTCATATAAAGAAAAGAGTGTAGTATGATATCTGAAGTAAGTTATATTTAGATAGATTCCCCCCCTAATTCTTGCAAATCTCGGAGCTTTCTCATACCAATTCCTTCAACACATTTACGGAATGAGGAGTATGGTAGGGACTTTGTGAATAAATCTGCTAGATTATCACAAGACTTAGTTTGCAAGATTTCAATCTCTCCATTCTTTTGGAATTCATGGGGGTAGAACAATTTGGGAATAATATGTTTAGTCATATTTCTCCTAATATAACCTAATTCCATTTGCGTAACACATGCTGAATTATCTTCAAAGATAATTGTTGGTGCCTCAAGTGCACCAATACCACATGATTGAGTTATGTGGTTTACCACTCCGCGAAGCCATACACATTCGCGTGATGCTTCATATAAAGCAATTATTTCAGAGTGATTGGTGGAAGTAGACACCAATGTCTTCTTTGATGACTTCCAAAATATTGTTGTTCCACCTTGCAAGAATACAAAGCCGTTGTGGGGACCTGATAAATAACCAGCATCTGTATATCCCAATAGAATTGGATCTTGATTTCTACTATAGAATAATCCAAGATCTCTAGTGCCATTGAGATATCTCATTACAGTCTTGACTCCAACCCAATGACACTTGGTAGGAGCGGCACTATGTCTTGCTAGCAAATTTACCGCGAATGCAATATCCGGCCGGGTGCTGTTAGCAAGATACATTAGTGCTCCAACAACACTAAGATATGGGTAGTGTGGTCCCAATATCTCTTCTTCTTCTTCTTCTCGTGGTCTAAAATGATCCTTCTTAATATCTATAGATCTGACTACCATCGTGATTTTTGCTGGATATGATTTGTCCATGATGAATTTCTCCAATACTTTCTGGACATAGGCAGCTTGGTATACAAATATACCTGTATCGAAGTGCTCAAGTTGTAAACCTAAGCAGAATTTGGTTTGACCCAAATCTTTCATTTCAAACTCCATCTTTAAATGATGACGTGCTTCATTAATATCGGGTTCATTGCCAATAATGTTGAGATCATCAACGTACACCGATATGATGCAAAATCTTGTTGATGGTTTTTTAATGAAGACACACAGGCAGTCATCATTATTTGTGTATCCCTTCAACTTAAGGAATTCACTTAACCGATTGTACCACATTCGGCCCGACTGCTTCAAGCCATATAATGACTTCTACAACTTGACACAATACATGTTGCGATTTGCCTTAGGATTTGGTATATCGATTCCATCAGGAACTTTCATGTATATATCAGAATCCAATGACCCATACGAGTATGTGGTCACTACGTCCATCAACTCATAGATAGATGATTTTGAGCTGCCAGCGATATTAAATATCGGAACATTATTCCGCTCATTACCGGAGAGTAAGTTTCGTTGAAATCAACGCCAGGTCTTTGCGTAAAACCTTGTGCCACTAGCCTTGCTTTATATCTCACCACTTTATTATTTTCGTTTCTTTTACGAACGAAAACCCATTTGTATCCTACATGAAAGATACCAGGAGGTGTTGACATTACTGCCGAAAACACTTCTATTTTATAAAGTGAGGCAATCTCTGTTTCAATTGCTACCTTCCACTTATTCCAGTCCGTACGTTTCTTACACTCTACCATAGACTTAGGATCTGAATTGATTTGAAGGATATTTGCAACTTGTTCAGAGAAACAACAGTCGACTATTATGGACTTACGATCATAGGACTCTCCGGTCTCTACGAAATTTATAGCAATTTCGTCTAACCTTAAAGATTCATCATGACTTCCCGAAATAATGGATCTAGGGTCTTCTGATGTTCCAGTATTTTTGTTTACGGCTAGAACTGAGTTGGATTGTGGATCACATCTATCCACAGGACATTGTGTGTCCTTTCGGTGTCTTTCAACCGGAGGTTGAGTTATATTTATAGTCTTTTTTTGCTTGTCGGCAATCACATCTTGCTTCTTTGAAGTGCTTTTTCCCTTCCTTTTACCAAGTTGGGGATGAGTGGTTTTATTAGGTACCTCCACTCTTTCAGGCACGTTCCTTGCAGGATGGATAGACTTTGTGATACCTTTATAATCAGTGAAAGCGTCTGGCAGATTGTTTGCAATATTTTGCAAATCAATAATCTTTTGAACTTGTGATTTAGTTTCTGAAGTACGTGGATCAGAGAATGAAATGCTTTCAGCATTCCAATTAATTTCCTGGCATTCTTTTTGGTACAATTCTCCCCCTAATACCGGAAAATGATCCTCATTAAAAATAAAATCAGCGAACCGGGCACCGGGCAGTAAATAGATCTCCAGTAAGAGGTTCTAAATACTTAATAATCGAAAGAGAGGAATATCCCATATAGATCCCCAGTTTCCTGTGAGGGCCCATCAATGTCCACTGAGGTGTTGAGATGGGTACGTACACAGCGCACCCAAACTTAAGCAAATGGGAAATACTTGGAGGATTCCCACGTACTAATTGTAATGGGGAGGTTTTGTGATATGCAGTTGGTCTTAGTTGGATCAAGTCAGCAGTGTGCAGAATTGCATGACCCCAACAAGATGTAGAAAATTTGCAATTCATTAACAAAGGTCTTGCAATGAGCTTGATTCTTTTGATCAACGATTCAGCCAAACCATTTTGGGTATGTACATATGGAACAGAATGCTAAACCTGAATTCCCAATGCCATGCAATAGTCATTAAAGCACGTGATGAGAATTCAGCAGCATTATCCATTCGGATAGATTGAATTCGATGTTTAGGATAATGTACGTTCAACTTGATCAGTTGGGCCATTATTTTTGCAAAAGCATGGTTACGTGTCGATAAAAGAGACACATGAGACCATCTAGTGGATACGTCTATCAAAACCATGAAGTACCTGAACGTCCCCGATAATGGTTGGATCGGACCACAAATATCTCCTTGAATTCTTTCAAAGAATTTGAGTGGTTCAGCTCAATTTTAAGATATGATGGTCTTAAAATTAATTTTCCAGTTGCACAAGCAGTGCAACAAAAATCTTTATTTTGGGGAAATTTTGCGTTCTCCATATCATGACCAATGAAATTGCTAATAATTTTCCTCATCATCCCTATTCCAGGATGCCCAAGTCGATCATGCCAGTTTCGGAATGTATCGACGTTCTGGAAAATTATTTTATAAGCAACATGTTCTATGGGTTTTATGTATGTAAAGTACAATCCAGTTGGAAGTGAAGAAATCTTTTCGCATATTTGTTTGCCAAATCCCGTAAGTTTAGTGAAGAGGAGAAATTCCTCTTTGTTGTCCTCATGTGTTTCCACATGCAAATCGTTCTTACGGATGTCTCTATAACTTAGAAGGGTACGAGTTGAATTAGGATACAACAAGGCATCCTCAATCATAATTTGTGTACCCATAGGGAGAGTAATAGTGGCTCGATCTGACCCAACTATTAACGCATCTTGACCAGTGATAGTCATAACATTTCCTTCTCTTTTCTTAAGAGTCTGGAAATATTTTATCTCTCTAAGTATAGAGTTAGTGGTACATGAGTCCACAAGGCATAATTCTTTCTCCTTTGGATTGATATCAACAGACATCTTGGGAAGATGGCGACGTCGGTGTCCTGTGCTTCTGTTCAGCGTCTACTAGCATCAGCGGCTTGAGCGCGTGCGTGATAACGTGTTAGAAGTTGGTGAAAGTGAGAGTGGAAGAACTGATGATTCTCTTGTGTAACTGTTACATATATATACATATATAGCCCCAAAGGGTGCCTATCTAAGAAGAGGTGTCTATAGAGGAAAAGGTGTCTATTGATCACTAATTAATTAAATCTAATTAATCCTAACAGTTTGGTCCAACAAAAAGCTCGTGGAAACTTAAGCTCTTGCAGATTTTCTTATGGTCTATCAGTAAAGGAGATCATTTTAACCAGCATGATTTGGCTAAAGAGAGCCATAATGGAAACCTAACGTGTAGATTCTGCAAGCATCCGACTATGTCAAACTATTATATATGGCTAGTAAGTACTATTGCATATGGCAAACGTCTACATTGACAAGGGAATCGAAAAACCGAGACAAATTCTGGGAACTTAGTTCGAAGAGAAGGGAGCAACAACAAAAAAACTGATTATTTTGTTAGTGGGCTAACTGCCATCTTTTGTTATATATGGCTAGCTATGTCAAATTAATAATGTATGTTACAATAAATCTCACATATTTTCAGGGGGGCCTACTACTAGCCGCGGTTCTGAAGATCAGGTTAGTAAAAAAGGAGGATCAAAGGGAAGACATTCAGAAGGCATGCGCACATTGGAGGTCCTCGCCAAGAATGGCTGGTGCTTTGGTCATAGGAAATATGGTTAAGATGCTAAATTTGATGATAATTTATTTTGTTATCTCCTTCATCAGTGAAAATAAAACCTTGCCATAATGAATTGGGGATCTATGGATCAAATGGTGCAAAAGACAGGAACCTTTTTCCATTACGAAAAATGACAGATAAGCCATTATATGCACATTAATAACTCAGCTACAAATACAAGGCCTTCCACGCAAACGCCAGCAGTGCAGCACCAAACGGAAACGTCATCCGCGTCTCCAAGACGACCAGGATGCATATGTTGATAGCCATCTCTGGAGAGCTTTGGGAAACCAACAAGCAGAAGGGAACATTGCAATGAACAAAAAGATTGGTGACCCTTAATGTGGGCAACCATCCTTGGCATTATTTCAAGAGCCTGCTAATGGATTGAGCAAAGGATCAAAACAGTCTCAAAGAGAAAACGTCAAGTATTACAACTGAATGATGTCATTCTTGAGTTCTGCTACACACGCATAGAACTCACCACCTGTAGAACAACTCTTCTAAAACCATGAGCTCAAATGGTTCGAATTACTTACAAGATGCCAATCAACGTACCAAACGTAGCGAACGGAGCAGCTGGTTAGCACAACAACAGACCTACTGTTCTAATTACTAAAAATAAATGGCAATCAAGTAAACCGATATTGATTTATGATTTTTTATCTAGAAAGTATCATAAGAATCAAATTGGGTTTAACCTACAATTTTTTGGACTAATTGAAAAAAACTTACAACACTAACAAAAAAAGGAAACCTCATAGACCATAACAGGCCAATACACCAGTGTTGTTACCAAATATTTTTCTCGCAAGTTGGGTTAGCACCTGTGACGCAGTTCTATTGCCATGAAGTTATGATGTAAATATATATTTTCAGCGATACCAAAATATAAATATTTTATAATAGTGTCATACTAATATACGAATTTTCTTATAAAATTTTCTTTAGTTTTGAAACAGCCCTAAATCAATAATGCAAATAATATTGTGTTAATATAATTTTTGTTTCTGCATATTGGAAAAAATCTTTTCCTTTACTTCCAATCACATTTCCATTTTCGGCCCACTCAACCAAGTCTCCTGGGCCCAGAGTGTGGTTTTCTACCGTCTCTTTAGTCGCTTTTATGGGCTGAAGCCCAATACCTCCTGGCTGCTGGCCAATTTTTTCAAACAAAAGGAAAAATAAAAGTCCCTCCTACCCATTTTTGCTGGACAAAATTTCATGCACACTATATTTCTACTGGGTACAAGTCAGACTTGCGAGGGCAAGTCCTAGCTCTGTCTCTCAGCTGCAACAGGGGGGAAAGTGAACCACAGAAAGTGGCAAGCCCTAGCTCTGTTCTGTTCCGTACGGGATGGAGCGAGTACCTAACTACCTAAGCTGCAAGCAATCCAATGCAATAGTCGACACTATACTCTCGTTCGGTTTCATAAAAAATAACCTCCATATCCTTAAAACAACTCTAGCAGGGTCCCTACTTGAATCTCTACTTTTAAAGTAGAGGTTGATGGTAAAAAATTTCACTCCAGCAGAGCCCCTATTTAGATCCCTAGAGTAGGGAGGCCCTTAGATTTTTTCTCCTAGCCCCTTCTCCTATGGGTAGAAAGGGAGGCCCCCTTTTTTCCCTACAACTTCTCTCCATCGTCTCGCGCGCGCTCGCGAAGCTGCAGCACCCCCGCCGCCCTCGTTCTCAAGCTAGAGCACCTGCCGCCGCCCCAGACCTCAAGCACCCCACCGTCCCTCGAGCTGCAGCATCCCCGCTGCCGCCGGCCCCAAGCTTCAGCACTCCCCCCCGACGCGCGGTCCCACCGCGTCATGGCGCTCTCACCCCATCCCGACCCGGCTAGCGCCTCGCAGGGGCCGTCGGCCGCTCGCCTCACCGAGCTCAAAGCGCTCTCCGTTCTCTCCACCGAGCTTCACGATGAGATTCCTTAGGAAGTGTGGCACCTCCGCCGCCGAGTTTGCTGAGCGGGGCTGAGTCTGCCGGCCCCCGGGGTGAGCTCGTGTGCCGCCTCCTGGATTTGCTCCGAGCTGGATTCGCGGCGCCACCCCCTTCCTCCACCCCGGCTCTCGAGCTTCTGCCGCTGCAGGCATGGAGGAGCCGCGGCTCCCCTCTCGATCCGCCCGTGGAAGGCCAGATCCCGCCGGCCCGAGCTGTTGCATCCGACGGCGCTCCTCTCCAGTTGAATTTGCCCCGCCCGTGGCCTCATCGGCGAAAGAACAGGCCACCCTGGTGCTGCATAGTCTGCCCTGGAGAGGAAGGAGAGAGAGAAGATAGAGAAGGAGATAAGCTTTGACTACCGGCCCTACATATTATTGTTGAGGCAAAAAGCCAACGATCGGCCTTCAGCGCCGATCACACGCGAAGACCTGGGAGATCGGCTTCGCTCCTGTGTAGAGTTCAACTCAGCTGCGTGGTGGTACAGGGCGTGCCAGTCAATTTGACCTGCAATTGACAAGGGACAGGAAAACGTTAAATTCTCAGAATGTATCGGCTGCGATTCCGAATCGTTCCGTGGGGGTATCAGCCAGAAATCCGATACAATAGTTGATCAATCAGCCTAAGACTTGGCCAATTGTGTGATGGGGGCAACGCTAAGCGGGTTAACGACGCCTTGGTGAGCAACGCTGCTGGAGGTTGCTGCACGTGCCTTCGGCTTATCATCGACAAGGTGCCGACGGAAGTCGCCTGTGCCGTCGCAGACACAGACCCAGGAGCCGAAGATGAAAGTTGTGCCCACAGGGAGCACGACGCTGGTGAAGTTGAAAGTCGCCATCGAATTCGCCGGTGGGTCTTCGATGAACACCCCTACCTGGCGCGCCAGTTGTCGATGTTTTACCGGCAAGCCCACCGAGGGATACCCCCGAGGTGGTAGGTTGTAGGTAGGGTGTCGCCGAGATCAGGAACTCGATAGTGCAAGGAACACAAGGGTTTAGACAGGTTCGGGTCGCAGCATGCGTAATACCCTACGTCCTGTATGGTTTGTATTACCTTGGAGTTTATGAGATTGTTTGGAGGGGGTCCCTGCCGGCCCTTATATATCCCGGGGGGGCAGGGTTACATGGAAATCCTAGTCTGTTACGAGCTTAGGAGTCCTAACCGAGTACTCTTGGGTAGTTTCCTTCTGTACCAACTAGTTGTACTAGCTTACAAGTACTTTACAGTATGGATAAGGTATGGGACATGCCCCACCCCTTACTCTAGAATGTTCTAGGCCACGTGTGCAATCCCGTTGCCCCGGGTCTGACATAGCTCCATCATGAGCGTGACGATCACCGGCTCCACCAACGGGTCCTCGAAGAGCTCGGCGCTTGGAGGGACTTCTCCTTCTTGATGCTCGGGTACCCGGGAGCCCTCCGGGACCTCCTCCTGTTGTCGAGCCCGAGAGCTTCCAGGGCATCCCGCGCCCGGGAACTCCCTGGGACCTCCTGCTGGTCTGGGGTACTCGCGATCGCCTGCTAAATGATCCAAGCACCATCTTCAAGGTTTGCCCCAGGAGTACTCCCGGGGCCTTCTATCTCCGGCTCTTCCTCCGTATTGGCCGGAGGCTCGAGATCTTTTCCTCCGGTACTCGCCGGCACATCCTCGATGATGGGAGGCTCGACGGTACTCACGGCTGCAGGTTCCTTCGGCAACGAGTCCGCACTCGTCCCCACCTGGCCGGTACTGGAGGTCGCCGGCTTGGGAGTCTCCGACTTCCTAAAACAGATGTGTTAGTACTCAGCATTAACACACAAGCTACAACACTATACTTCCGGATTACTAACCTCGCGGGATTCCTGAGGGGGAGTGTCGTTGGCACGACCAGCCCTCGTGGCGCGGTCTTCTTTCCGGAGCGGGTCGAGAACAGCGGGCTAGTCGCAGGCGGTGATCGCCCCGACGTCGGACTCCTCTCCCTAGTCACATCGACTACCCCTTGCCTCGGGGGCTCGGGGTTCTCCTCAGTGCCACTACAGGAGCAAGTTAACTAAGTACTCATGGAACAATGGCAATATCAAGCAGTTAACGAAGTTCAGACTACTTCCGTTGTCTGGCGACTGCTCGGTGTTGTCGCTGCTGCAGCGGCTCTCCGTTTCCGCGTTGTTACTCGCTGTTGGCGAGGTGGATCAGATGCAGCATCGCCCGCATCTCTCGCAGCAGGCGGGTCTTGGGTCGGCTCTTCAAAAACCGACTCAGGGGGATCAGACCTGAGCCGCTCTACGTCACCCTGCAAACAAAAGCAGAATGTCAAACGACAACTCTGTCAATAAGATTACATCCAAAGGTACTAAAGTAAACACTTACCGGGTTTGGCGAGTAGTCTGTGCCGAACAATCTTGGGATCAAAGGCTCCGAGTTCAACCCCGTGAACAGGCGGGTGACCCGGCGCATGATCTCTTCAACGGATGGCACATCCCTGGCCATCCGTGATGGGTCTCGAATACGTTCGTACTTGAACCTGAGGTGAACGCGTTGCTGGAGGGGCTGGGTACATCGCTCGATGAACGAGTACGCCACAAACTCCCCGGTGACGCCGTTGTCCTTCAGGACCTTGATCCGCTGCATCAACTCGGAGATGTCGCGACGCTCCTCCTCCATTGGCTTCTTCAGCCAACACTCCCGGCGCTGGGGTAGGGAGTTGTCCCGTCTGGGGAGGCTAGGCTGGTGGTTCCCGATGTAGAACCACTGAGCGTGCCACCCAAACAGGCTACTCGGGGTCGTGTACTCGAGGTACAGCGCCTTGTCGCGCAGCTGTACCCTGACACCCCCGTCTAGCGCGGGATTATCCTCATCCGGCTGGGGTTTGAGGCGGAAGAGGTGGCAGAAAAGATTGAAGTGCGGGCAAATTCCTAGGAATGCCTCGCACAGATGCAAAAAAAAATAGAAATGTGCAAAATAGAATTCGGGGGGAGATGGTAATGCTTGATTTTGTAAAATCCAAGCAAACCGTGAAAGAAATCGGAACAAGAAAGAGCGAGGCCGCGGTAGGCAAAAGGGGTGAACATCACGGTCTCGTCGGTGTTCTCCCACGATGACGAGTCGGCGCCAGCGGTCTACCACTGAACCACCCCCTCCTCTTGAAGTACCCACTCGGCAACAAGCCAGAGCAGGTCCCTCTCCTTGATGGTTGAGGCCCTCCACGACGAGCCCTCCGCCACCGTCTTGGCGACTTTCGCCGACGGTGGCGATCCGCCTTCTCCTTCGCCCTCCCTTTTCCTTCCACGACCGGCGGAGGACTTCTTCGGCATCTTGGGTTGAAATGTCACCGGGGTCTTCGTGCGCATGCCACGAGGAAACCACGCGGGTGTGGATGAGGATGGGGATTAGGGGTTCAGGCTAATCTCGGCTTGGATTCGAGCACAGAGAAGTGGTCAATTTTGGAGTGGCAACGGTGGCTAGGGTTCTTGGCTAAATAGATCTGTCTTTTACTGCAGTGAAAATAGAGTGGGGTGAAAACCATAGGGGGTAACGCGGGGTTATTTATAACCAGCGGCTCCCCATTTTTCCGTTGGAAGCCGAAGAGTTTCCTCGGGATAACGATTCGATTCAGAGAGATTTTTATGGGTTCTGTGCAACGGATAATGGAAACTAGCCGTTTCTCAGGGATAGGCTCCCGAGATTCTGACCTTTCAACTTCCAGCGCAGTTTAACCCTACAAATCATCAAATTGAATTCAAAAACATACATTCCATGCCACCTTCTCAAGGGGACTCAGCAGGGACCTGAAGACACCTTCCAGAAGTACTTGGAAGTTGGAACCTGAAGACACCTTCCAGAAGTACTCGGAACACACCTTCTCAAGGGGACTCAGCAGGGACCTGAAGACACCTTCCAGAAGTACTCGGAAGCCTGCAGTACTTGGCTACGAAGAGCTCGGGGGCTTGTCAGACCTGGGGCAGCGGGATTGCACACTTGGCGTACATATTCTCGTAGTAGGGGATGACGCATGGGCCATACCTTATCCTCATTGTAACTAGTCGCATAGAACTAGAACTAGTCAGACGTAAGGAAACTACCCGAGTCGTACTCAGGTAGGACTCCTCGGGCCGTCCCGACTAGGACTTCCATGTAACCCTGTCCCCCTGGACTATATAAGGGCGAGCAGGGACCCCTCCAAAATATCTCATAACCTCTAAGGCAATACAGACCACACAGGACGTAGTGTATTCCGCCCTCGGCGGCCAGAATCTGTCTAAACTTTGTGTTCCTTGCACCTTCAAGTTCCTGATCTCGGCGACACCCTACCTACAACCTACCACTTCGGGGGTATCCCTCGGTGGGCTTGGCGGTAAAACACCGACAGTAAGTCGGTGCCTAAAACACCGTATGAGTTATGGACAGAGAGAAAACCCACATTAAATTATTTACATGTGTGGGGATGCCCAGCTAAAGCAAAAGTATTTAACCCAAATATTGGGAAGCTAGATCCCAAGACAGTAAGTTGCCATTTCATTGGCTATCCAGAAAAGTCAAAAGGTTATTGTTTCTATTTCCCAGATGGATAACAAAGTTTGTAGAAACGAGACACGCTGTGTTTTTGGAGGACGAGATGATCAGGGGGAGCATGGTAGCTCGGAAAGTTGATCTTGAGGAGAAGCGGGTTTTTGTGCCCACTCCGATGATTCAGGAGCCATTTTTCACGATACTTGTTGTTGCTGCACCAACAGTGCAGGATACTGTAGTGCCAGCGCCTGTTGTTAGTTCTCCTGTTGTGGCAACAAGTCAGAATGAGGAACATGTCCTTTAGTGACATGAGGGGGAGCAACAACAGCCCCAAATAGAAGAAGTGCCAATAGTTGAGGCGCCTAGAAGGTCTCAAAGAGCAAGAAAGCTCGCTATTTCTGACGACTATGAAGTCTATAATAGTGAGGAAATTCAAATGGAAGGTGATCCCACTTCTTTTGAAGAAGCCATGAGAAACGCTCGCTCATCTGAATGGCTGGACGCTATGAAAGATGAACTGAGATCAATGAGTACCAACAAAGTTTGGGATTTAGAGGAAATTCCTAAAGAAGCCAAAACAGTAGGCTGCAAATGGGTCAACAAGATGAAATGTGACTCCAAAGGGAATGTAGAGAGATACAAAGCACGACTTGTGGCGGCGAAAGGCTTCACACAGAGAGAAGGAATAGATTATAATGAGACATTTCCTCTAGTCTCATGCAAGGATTCTTTTAGAATCATAATGGCGTTAGTGGCACACTATGATTTAGAGTTGCATCAGATGGATGTAAAGACGACATTCCTTAATGGGAATTTGTATAAAAATGTATATATGGCACAACCCAAAGGTTTTGTCGTGGAAGGAAAAGAACACATGGGATGTCGTCTGAAGAAATCCATTTATGGATTAAAACAGGCCTCTAGACAGTGGTACTTAAAGTTCGATGAGACAGTAAGAAAGTTTGGGTTTAAAGAAAATGAGGAGGACAATTGCATTTATGCAAAGTTCAAGAATGGGAAATTTATTTTTCTTATCCTGTATGTGGAGGATATTCTGCTTGCTAGCAGTGATATCCATCTGCTGCTGGAGACTAAGAAATTCTTGTCCTCAAAATTCGATATGAAATACCTTGGTGAAGCCTCATTCATTCTAGGAATTGAGATTCACCGGGATAGAAGAAAGGGGGTTTTAGGATTATCGCAAGAGACATACTTGGAAAAGGTACTAAAGAAGTACGGTATGCATGCGAGTAAGCCAACACCTGCTCCTATAGTCAAGGGCGATAGTTTTGGGAAATTTCAGTGTCCCGAGAACAAGTATGAGATAGATCAAATGAAAGCGGTACCATATGCTCCAGCTGTCGTAAGCTTGCAGTATGCTTAAGTATGTACACGCCCTGGCTTAGCATTTATTACCGGGATACTTGGCAGATTTCAGAGTAATCCAGGGATAGAGCACTGGAAAATGGTTAAGAAAGCCTTGCGGTATGTGCAGAGTACAAAAGGCTTCATGTTAACATACAGGAGATCTGATTCCCTAGAGATAGAGGGTTATTCAGACTCAGATTTTGCGGGAGACATAGATGATTGAAAATCCACGTCAGGTTATGTGTTCACTCTCGCAGGTGGGGCTATATCGTGGAAAAGCTCCAAACAGTCAGTTACTACATCATCTATGATGTATGCCGAGTTTGTTGCATGTTATGAGGCCTCGGGGCAGGTTAAATAGCTAAAAAATTTATACCCGGGTTGAGAGTGGTCGACAGCATAGAGAAACCACTTAAGATGTACTGCGACAATGAACCCGCAGTGTTTTATGCTCACAACAGCAAGTCAAGTGGTGTTGCCAAATACATTGACATTAAGTTTTATGTTGTTAAAGAGCAAATCCAAGATCCTACCATTAGTCTTGAGTATGTGAGCACAAAGAAAATATTAGTGGATCCGTTCACAAAAGGCTTACCACCCAATGTGTTCAGAGAACACTTAGCCGGCATAGGTTTAAGGGAAAGCCTATGATTCCTGGATAGTGAGGGCCCAAAAGTGAGTTTCTATTTCAGAACAGAAAGGTGTGTCGTGACTGTTAATCCAATGGTACTAACTGTTGTGACGAGGCATGTCCTATGCATTGATCTACGATGAAATGGAGTATAGAGCAAGTAAGTAAGCAAGATGAGATCAAGGGGGAGAATGTTAGATTGATCTCGGGCTCGGTCCAACGACCGAGTCGGAGCACCTTTAATGCGCCCTGATCGGGGGCGCCAACCAACCGATGGTTGTGGGGCCCGTCGCGCACGCCACGATTCGCCGTGCCCCTCAAAACCCATTGACAAACCCTAGCCCGCTCCGATCGACGGGAGGCGCTGAAGCGACGGGAAGTCCGCCGCCCCTGCGCCACGCCATCACCGCCGCCTTGTCCACAACTCCGGCCACGTCATCCTCAACCTCGCCGACCCCATGGCCAACAACACCGAGGCCGGATCTTCCAGCGGTGGTCTGTACATCTCCCATACTCTCTCTGTCTCTTTCTCTCTCGGATGTAAATCAAGAACACCATGTTTATTCTCTGTTAGTCAAGTGTCACCCATAGGTCTACTCCTAGAGATCCTGTCAGTCTTAACACAAAGATAAAGCATTGACGATCATCTTTCTAATTGTGCAATAATAACTTATATTTGTAGCCTCTTCATATGTTGGAACATATATAGGTAAATACTGTTGTAATCTTTTGAGCGGATAGGATACATGTGTGCTTTGCATGGGAAGGAAAGGTGTCGCGCTTCAATTCGTTAAGTCCGCAAGATACTTGAGTAGATTGCAATAATGATTCTTTGCTAAGATTAGTAGCACTTCTTGTTTTACATGCTGTGATGGTGATGGCCCGTCGGCGTATGATCGACGGCATCACCGGATCTTATGCTTGGAATGTTTCATTTGGCCTGAACGCAAAGGTTTTTTAAAAAAACGCATTTTAAATTTGTCCAGTTTATAACGGTTTACATTTGTCGGGCATGCATGTATCAGAAGCCCCGGCCCCCTATCCAAATAGGAAATGACGTATAATAACGTCACCAGTTCCGCAAGACAATACAAGGATCTCCATGAAAACACAGGCACCAGAGCCTAGTTATTAACTAGAAATATGGCGCGTCTTCGGCGCGCGGTTGTGACTCGTTATTTATCATATGTAATGTAGCATTAGATTTGGAGGATATAATTTGTTAGCTTATTTCAGCGCATTGGTGAGTATGTAACTGCTTTTATTGAGACATTGAGTTTGATTATCATCAATCTTAAGTGATATCTGCTGAGGTACCAATATAAAAGTAACTTAGTGTCATAATTATGTGTGTTTTGGCATGTGGATATCCTGCAATTTTCTCTTTTTTCGTGTAGTGCTTTATATGTACATCCATCTCCTAGATGTCGCCTTCGAAGTTGGTGTCGAGCCATTGTTATCTAAGTGTTCGTACTTCTCTTTTCTCTAATTAAAATTGGTACGGTGGAGGACGAAGGAACGGAAATACTAGTTATCTTTGAGCCGTTGTTGTATGAGTTCCTACAATTCTCTCTTTTTATTAAGCATGCAGAGGGATAATATTGTATCGTCCACATATTTGTTATATTAAATGATGAAGGTTGCATGTCAATTGATTTCGCTATAGGTTGTATAAATAGGGTTGCATTTAGATGGATTAGAGGTGCTACGCATTGTACTTGCGTGAATATATGGGTGATCCTCCTGGGTTTTCTATTCTTCTACATTTTGGCCAGTACAGAAGTACCACGGAACCAAGCCAATCAATAGGAAAGTGCAAGGAAATCAGTTGAGAGGACCCTCAAAAATAATGGCCACCGGTGCTATCTGCAAATAAGTAAGATGAAGGATGAACGTGGAGCAACACGTACTTGCTACTTTCAAAAAATGGATCTTTCAAAATATGGATCTGTCTCGTACAGAAAAATTATCGAGAACATTAGCTGCGTTCCCGTGATTGAGGAATGGGTGGAGATAGAAGAAGCTGTGACAGGTCAAGAGGGCTCGTCTCCTCCGTGCTCTGCTTACCCCCAGCCACAATTGCTCTCAACACTACGCTCACCTTCCTCTTTTCTCGTTGCTGGTTACCTCCGCCCGACGGTGTCCATGGAGCTCGCCCGCACGCAGCCGGTGACGTGCGCGGCTGCCGGAGCTCGCTCGCCCGTGCCGGTGGGTGGCGGAGGAGCTTCCGCACGCTCCACGGCCGGTGGAGCTCGCCCGCCCATGGCCGTGCCGGTGGCCGGCAGAGCTCTCTCGCGCGCCTGCGCGTCCGCGGCAGAGGAGCTCGTTCGCCCATGTGTCCGGAGCGGCGCGGCGGCGGAGCTCCCGCACGCCCGCCCGTCCGGGGTGGCGGAGCTCCCGCAAGCCCGCGCGTTCGGGGTGGCGTCCGCGGCATGGCGTGACGGCAGAGCTTGGTAGCACGGCCGGAATGGTGCCAAGGTGAGCTCATCGTCGCCAGGAGAGCAAGAAGAAAGAGGGATGAGTGGGGGATTAATTAGTTTCAATTTGGTGGGGAAGAAGAAAGGATGAGGGTAACCAAGCTAAAATTCAATGGCGGAGCTCGCCCCTGAGGCCGGCGGGTCCCTGTCCACCACCATGAACTTCAAGATGAGTTCGCGTACCAGAAACACATACCAGAACTTGTGGGTGTCAGGGTGTGGGTGCATCTGTTTGCGCCGCTCCCCGAGCAGGGACAGTGCACGGATTGGGCTGGAGCAAACGGAGTGAAGGATGAGAGAGGGAAGGACGAGGCAAGTGGCTGTGCTGCCTGTGCAGAAGGAAGAAGCAGAACGACATCAAGGTTTCGGGATGGCGGCGCATGCTGCAGCCTTGCGGGCCTTGCGGCATCGGGAAGCTTCGCCAAGATCCGAGAGGACGAGGATGCCGAGGGTGACTTTGGTTGGACTTTCTAGCTTGCTTTTGGTTTTGCAAAAGTTAAAAGCCAACTAAAGGGTTTAAACGTGTTTTTTTCCAAAAGCAGCTTTCACCGTAATACAAATGCAAAAGCATCCCCTTGTATTCAGTGATTTTTGGGATAAAAAATTACCCCCCTACCACGGGTTATGAAAAAAACGGTTCGTTCTAACCTCCCAAACCCGTTTGTCCCGTCCCCATCCCACCCCCGCCTCACGCCTCCCGCCCTGCCCCACGTCGCCCCCGTCCCGCCGCCGCCCCGGCGCCACCCCCCCCCCCCCCCCCCCCCCCGCCGTCCCGGCCCGCCCCGTCGCCGCCCGCCCCGCCCCAGTGCCTCCCCCCCCCCCCCCCCCCCCCCCCCCCCGCCTCGCCCTTCCATCTGCGCGGCGGCGGGCTCATGCCCTCGTCGGAGAAAGACGGGGAGTCCGGCCACATGCCGGAGTCCAGCATACCGAGGATCACGTCGCCTTCCAAGGGTAGCTCCTCCAGCGGCGTTTGAGGGAAGCCCAGGAAATCCCATGATCTTGTGGTCAGAAGCTCGCGGGTCCTGCTCGGGAAGACTGACATGATGCCCTCCATGTTCACATATATCATAATTTTATGAGTCATTTACCTTGTGTAATTGCTACAGTTCTATTTATGTGGATCATATGGATGAAAAACTTAGAAAATTTAATGTTTTCCTTTCCAAAAGATATATTTACATGCGAAATAGTGAACATATTAGGTTTGTATGAGTATTATGGTATATAGACAGTCACACAAATCTTCAGGGGTATTACAGGTATTTCACCCACAACACACAGTTTTCCACAGCTCACAGCTGCTCTAACCAAATGGTCTTCTGCTTTTCCCACAACAGATTTTTCACAGCGGCTTTTCCACAGCCCACAGCTCACAACAGCTTTTCCAAAAGCCACAGCCCAACCAAACACACTCTGAATACGAATCGACTTTTTTACTAGGTACACAACGAATGGATCTTTACCGTTAACTTTCCATACAACGGATAAATATTTTTTGCTGACGTGGTCTAATGGCTGAGCTCGGAATGCACGAGCTCTAGAGTGAAAAGATTAGGATCGGACCGGACCACCGATTGAACCGAGAAAACCGCAAACCAAAATCTGCAAACCAGACACTACAACAGTCAGGTTCACTTAAAAGATAGTCCGTGCAATCGAACTGCTAAAACCAAAGAGATGCTGGTAGCAATATCTGGACAGCTTTGGAAACCAACAAGCAGAAGGGAATAATGCTGCGGCCAAGGATTTGATTTTAAGTATCACATTGCCAAATGGGAGGCAGTGAGCAAGCCTAAAAGAACAGCGGGGTTTAGGCATTGTTAGAGCATAGTACGGTATATATACATACATATACATATATATATATGTAGGATCCGGGCGTTATTGTAAAATAGATAGCTCTCCTAATTAGTTTACGTCCTATATAATCAACCAATGAGGCTTAATACAGATCATCTAATATTCTCTGTTTTCATATTCTACACAGGCATAATCAACACCAGACTATATAATGATAGTCAGTGGTTCTCAAAACTTATCGGGGGATCAAATGACCGGGTCCGAACTACTAGAGGCCAAATACATGCCAGATGGGAATTTTATCAACTTGAATGGAAATGTACATCTCAGATTTGGCAAGGCCTTTACAAAGTTAAGCATTTTTTTTAAGTGGGGGGGGGGGGGGGGGGGGGGGGCATCTGTTGAGCTAGTGAGGGTTTAAAAACCTTCTTCTGGGCAGACACATGGCTGACCGAGAGAGTCCTTCGAAACATTCAGTTTCCTGATCTTTGCAATATGTGCAGACCCGAAAGCTCCTGTACAATGGAGATTGAACAGTCGAGTTTAGAAGAAGCCTGATTGTCGCTGATGCTGCAAAGGGTGCAGATGGATCTTTCCAAACCTGATGAAGTAAAATGGGCCCTAGACAAATCAAAATCTTTCCCTATTGTTTTACTGCACTACGCCCAGCAGTCTTCTTGAGTTCCATGTCCTTCATGGCCCTTCTCATCCTTTCTGCATCTTCCAACATTCCAGCTTCAAAGTACATGTTTGACATCAAAACATAGAATGTGACATCATTGGAGCCTGACTGGAAAAGGTCCTTGGCAACAAATTCAGCTAGCTCCAGATTGCCATGAAGCCTACAACCGCCAAGGAATGCACCCCACACGCACTTGTCTGGGCGCATTGACATCCCCCTGATGATTTCATATGCTTCGACAAGTCTACCAGCACGCCCTAGCATGTCGACCATGCAGGCGTAGTGCTCAAGTGTTGGTGACATCTGGTAGTCTGTCAGGATGCTGTTGAAATGCTTCAGTCCTTCATCCACAAGGCCTGAGTGGCCACAAGCCACTAGAACCGCAGTGAATGTGAATGAATTAGGCCTCACACCTTCACTTTTCATCAGGGAGAAGAGCTTGAGAGCCTCTGCAGACTCCCCATGGTTAGCGTATGCGCTTATCATGGCACTCCAGGGCACAACGCCCCGCACATGCAAACTGTCAAAGACCTCTCTTGCATTAGAAATCTCACCGCACTTTGCATACATGTCGACAAGAACATTGCCAACCCTTGCATCTGTGTCAAGCCCATGATTCCGGGCAAACTCATGCACCCATTTGCCAGTATCCAGGGCTCCTGAGCGTGCACAAGCAGAAAGAACACTGACAAGAGTCACACAATCAAACCCCACCTTCTTAGTCAGCATCCTGCGGAAAAACTTGATTGCCTCAACCGCATCACCATGCTGCTCATACATGGCAACCATCGTGTTCCAAGAAACCATACTGCGCACTGTCATTCCCTCGAACAGAGCTTCTGCCATGGCAATGCTCCCACACTTCCCATACATTGCGATGAGTGCATTAACCAAAGGGATGTTTGCATCGAACCCCAACTTGATCACAAACCCATGAACCATCTCGCCAGCATCCAGCCATTCTTGGCCCTGCAAGCAGGGCAGGAAACTGATCAGAGTGATCTCATTCGGAAGCACACCCTCAGAAATCATCCTGCCGAACAGCGCAACTGCCTCGCCAAAGAAGCAATTTTGCACGTACCCAGCAACCATGGCCGTCCACGGCACGACAGTCCGAGAAGAACCATGGCCCTCCCTAAAGGCCCGCTCGGCATCCGCCACATCCCCTTCCTGGAAGTACATAGCGATGAGAGCGCTGCGCAAGAACCCATCTCCTGCCAGCGCGAACCGCACCGCGTCGCCGTGCGCTGCCCGCCCAAGCCGCGGCGCGCGAGCAGCAGAGCAGGCCGGGAGCACGATGGGGTAGGTGTAGTGGTCCGGCGCGACGCCGGCGGCGCGCATCCGCTTGTAGAGGACGAGGGCGTCGACGGCGTGCGACTGGGAGTGGGCGTGCGCGCGGAGGAGGGTGTTCCACATGTACGCATCGCGTTCGGGCGCGGCGTCGAACACCCTGCGCGCGTAGGCGAGGGAGGCGGGCGCCGCGGCGGTGAGGAGGCTGGTGGCGAAGGCCGGGTTGGCGGATACGCCGAGGACAACGGCGCGGGCGTGGATGGGGAGGAGAGCGCGGAGGGAGGCCGGGGAGGAGGAGGCTGCGGCGGTGATGAAGCGAGTGTAGTGGTGGACGACGGCGGCGGCGGTAGGGGGCAGAGCGGGCATCTGTGGATTTGGGCTCGCCAGGTTTGCCTGCCTGCCTGGGTTGGGTTTTGTTTTGCATTTCGAACACTGACTTGCTTTGTAACACAAATTCATATTTGGTTTGAATCGAGTTGGAAAATTACAATTTGTTGATACTATTTTCTAATTCTTACAAATGTTTTCCCTGTCAGCTACAATCCGCCAATTTCATACAGTTTACAGAAATACCCAGTGAATTTCCCAGCAAACAACTTCGATGCACAAGGATTTTGTGAAATTCGGACGGTCTCAAACCAGGGCATGAATAATTTCCCATATATACATCATACCAAATGTGCCCGCATAGTTTGGAATTTGGAAGTCTAAAATCTAAATTGCAATGCAGCAGAAACGAGTATGGACTGTGATGGGAGCAGAACATGTTCTTCCATCCTTGTAATGTGTAAGCTCAGTACAATTCAAAATGTCGATGACGTCCAAAACCATTCTGACGCCAGGAGAGTAACAGGATACAGGGATCATATTACATCGATATCAGTATGAGGTCTGCATAGTTCTGGCTAATGGGTTTTCCACTGAAAAAAGTGGAGTTGATCCGCAACTGTGAATTCGAACGATACTCTACTATCTGGTTCTAATGGAAAAGAGTAACCAGGCCTCTAATTGATATTGAGGGAGGACTTGATCTGCTCCACCACATGGGGGAGCACCCTGATGCTATCATCGATAGATCTGTTCACACAGGATTCCAGTTCCTGAGTCACGTCCGTTTTCATCTTCTGGAGCTTGGCTGCTTCAAACTTGTCTTGGCATACCATCAATGACCGATTCAACCGTTCCTGGAGCAAGGGACAAAGATTAATAAAGGATGGTGACTTGTGCAGATCAATACATGTATAATCTAGAACCTAAAATTATGAAAAGTCAGAGAAAAATGAGTTCCAAAGATCCCAATGCAATATTAATATCAGTCAGGCATTATTCCATATAGCTGTTACCTACAAATGGCCATAGCATTCTTTCTGTTGAAACTAACAAAGCTGTATGACATTGTGTCTTCCCAGAACACCAGACACTTGAGAAAACCATATTCAATAACCTCTGACCACAGCTAGTAGTGCTATTATAACAAAAATAAATAGGTGGTGTAATGATTTAGGAATACACTTTCTAACTTAATACCACTGAAACTTGCGCTCTTGACCATCTTCGAGGGGCAAATGTTGTGGTATGGAAAAAAATGCTCAGATTATATGTCAGAAGTAGCATGTACACAGGGATGAATTAAGAACTAAATTGCTGCAGGGGGAACCTTTTAAAACTTTACTATTGTACATTGAGCTGCAAATTGATCATATAAAATAGCCATAGTATGCATTTGAATCCCATACTGTCATCTGGGAAGAGGATTTTCCTTCATGTTGCTTGTTTGCATGAAACAAATATACCACCAATAATTAACCACACACCATGGTCGTTAAAGAATTTGAGATGGCGACAATCGAATAAAGCACTAAAACTATATACAACTTGGAAAATATGACTTCAACTACGCAGAATTCAAGAGATAGCAATGGTAAATTTACTGAGCACGGAAAACAAATATAGAAGCACCTTAAAAGTAATAAGATTATATATTATGTGCTACAATATAACTTCACTGCAACAAAAAACTAACAAAATTTCAGTACTACAAAAGAGTAAAGGAAATAAGTTACTACCACTAAAAGACTAAACAGAGACAGACCTGATCTATGTTGTTCCGTTTTTGGGGGAAAAACAATAGCAAGACATAGTACACAAGATTAGAAGTACCTGAAATTTGGCCATTTCATTCTCAACAAGATTGTTGGCGGTCAGAACAGGCACACTACAGTTCTCTACGCAGTTGTTGATCCCTTCTTGGTTCCTTCGGCGATCAAAGCAATCATATGCACACTTGAAGTACGCTTGCTGAAAATAAATCAGAAATTCAAAAGAGAATCAGCAGTAGTGTTTCAATTTGGGGGCACACCCCCCCTCCCATCCAACAATGGTATCAAGCATATATCCCAGTACTGGCATCCACACTGCACTAATAAGCTTGAATTCCTACACATTCGAGCTCCAACCACTAAAATTCCACTCATGCACTTGAAATTACATCAGAATAAATCATAATGAATCCAAGATTGAGCACCTGAGCCCAGAACCCCACAATGCTTCCTGTTCAGACAACCGCGCCACTACCCCCATCAACGAAGAATCTAGAGAAACCCCACGAACATCACGCCCAAGAGGCGAGATTAGCGCCCCCTTCCACCCTACGATGATTCCCCATTAGAACAGGCAAACCACCAAACCCCAAAAATCCAACCAAAGCTCCACCAATCCGAGGCGCCGAGCCCCACCACCGCACTTAACTCGCTGCCCCTTCCCGCTACAACCCTCGGAGGGCGGCAGTTTGAGGAAGAACGTCCACCTGCATGGTGAAGTTGACGTGGTCCTGGACGCCGGCGAGGTGCTGCTGCGCGGCGGCGTTGACCTCCTCCAGCTTCCGGCGGATCCGCTCCGTGACGACCCGCTCCTCCATCGCGCCCGCGGGGTCCATCGCTCGCGTCTGGGTGCTTCCGGTGGCCCTTGCGGCTTGGGGGAGGGGAATGTGATGTGCCTCTTCTTTCTTGGTGGAGAAGAGACGAGAGACAAAACTGAAGGGAGGAGGAGGGTTTAGTGGCCACCACGGGCTAGGGTTTTGTCGATGCGGCCCATTGGGCTAAAACTAGCCCACGAGCCAATAGCGCATCTTCAAGCCTGGCCCAACTAACTCGGCTATGGATTTATCTGTTTTTCACTGTCTAGTGTCTATTTCCATTTGGACTGCAGCAGACTTGCAGCGGTTCTTTTGAACAATTGGACTAATATAAATACGAAACGTAATCAAATACATTGCTGTTTGACTAAGTAAAATGGAGAGATTTTTTTTGTCACCAATTACAATTCAATCAGCCATACTCTTCTGAGCTGCACAGTACTGCAAAGCATGGATGCATGTAATAAAGCTTTGTGCCACAAAGTTTTGAGCACCGTACCAATCACGCACTCAAACATTTTATTCATCATTAATAGAAAAAATCAGTTTCTCAAATCACGCCCAATCAAGCCAGGGATGATGGATCGCTACACAAGCCGGTGGACACCGATGTCGCCGGAGGGTTTTGGTTGGCAGCAGCAGTAGGAGGACTGGCCCTCCACCCTGCATGACCCGACACCATTGGAGCCTATGGCTCCGCACATCCCCCCGCACAGCTTATCCGTGCAGCCCTTCACTTCGGCGCAACCGCGGAGATCATGGCGCCCTGCGGCGTCATGGCCTGCTGGCACAGCCGTAACAAGGAGAGCCATGAGCAGCAGAACGGCGAGGGGAACAAGAAGATTCTTCTTGGGGCACATCGCGAGTAGCGCCATGTATGAAGCTAGCGGAAGCTTTGGTACTGGGATTAGGGTTTCTTGATGCTCCATTGATCTTGCGTGCCTTTGCTTATATAGACGGGAGCTACAAGAATATTAATCATGACTGATGAATTCCTGCCATATTGAAAATTTCAAACCGTAACTTTGTGGTGCACTTTTCTGATATACTAGGTATGCATTGAATGGCTGCTAGCTAATGCATTATGTCTGTTCGTGCATTTATGAGTGCTAATTATACCATATAAAATTTATGCTCACCAATAATATTGATCCTAATCAATCAGTTCTAGTATTATTCCTGTCACATATATTTATCCAAGGAAAAATTCTAGTTTACATCGTCGAACTATCATAAAAGTCCGATTTTCAACATTCAACAACAAAATCGAATAACTTAGGCTATCCAACTGTTGAAGCTGGACAAATTTGGCCTTTTAGGTGGTTTCAAAGACTATTTCTTTATTTTATGAAAATTAAAAATATTTAAGTTTCAACTATAAAAATTATAAGTAATTTATTTTAAACAAAAAATATGAAACAAGTGCCTGCATTTTTCTAAAAATGTAACGTATCTATGGGTACTATACTTTTCAGTTATTCGGATCCAATTTTTTTATATTCTTAGTATTTGTTTGCTTGTAGTTATGCTAATTATTTTTTAAGAAATGAGACTCAAATAGAGAAAAAATAGATTACATTTTTAGAAATATTTTGGCACTAGTTTCATATTTTTCTAATTTAAAATAAATTAGTTTTGATTTTTTAGATCTAACCAATTTTTTTAAAAAAAATACAAAACCTCCTTTAAAACCGCCCAAAGGGCCAAGCTTGTCTGGTTTCCACAGTTAGATGACTGTCGTTATCCGATTTTGTAGTTGAAAGTCACGAGTAAATTGGTTTTTTGGCCCTAATAAAAGTTGAACTTATTTCTTGACCGCTTTTCATTTGAACTTGCTTTATTTGGCCCTAAACCGAAATTTGTTTTGGTTCTTGACCCTTCCGTTAGTTTGAGAAGATACCGGTATTAAAGCAACGTGAAATAACTGTTTTACCCCTAACACCAAATGAAACACTAAAGAAGCTATAATTTTTTTTCTTTCCAGCATGAAACACTAAAGAAAATTTCATTACGTAGCCTAATTTTTTTTTCATTATGCAGCATAAAATTTAGTTACGCACCTAAAATTTTATGATGGAAAGAAAAAAGTTATAGCTTGTTTAGTGTTTCATTTTCTGCTAGGGGTAAAACAATCATTTCTTTTAACACCGTGACCTTCTCAAACTAACGGAAGGGTCAAGAACCAAAACAAATTTCGGTTTAGGGCCAAATAAGCAAGTTCAAATGAAAAGAGACCAAGAAACAAAGCTCAACTTTTACTAGGGCTAAGAAATTAATTTTCTCTTTATAATAGTTCGTGGATACAGTTGACCAAAAGACCCGTGGCGCGTAGGTTTGCACACGGCCCACCAAGAATTTGGTCCATCCCAAGCACGGCACAGCACGGTCGAAGTCGTGCCCGGGCCAGGGACAGCGATGGGTGGCGACCGCTATTGGAAAGGATTTTTGAAGCATTCTATTTAAAACTGCATGCGTTCTATTTAAGGAGATATTGCAACACCAAAATTCATCCATGAAAATGACACCACCGAGAATGTAATATCCTAGGTTGGTTAATTTTTCAGCAAAATGCATTTTGTCTGTTTCTCCAAAATGAAAAAAAAAGAACAGAGAAGAAGGCATTTGGTCTAAGAGAAAAGCCTGCTGGGCCAAACCATGCAAGAGACGCCCGATCCATGGTGACTACACCGGCCCAGTCGGGATGCGGCTTCTACGGGTGAGGGTGAACGGGGACTGGCCGCTGATGCGCGGGGGCCGGTGGCGGAGGCGCCAACTGGTGAGCGGCGCGCGTACGCGAGTGCCGGCAAGTTGGACTAGATTGACCGGCACGGCACCAAACTTTATTTATTTTGTGTAGCAGCCGGAGCGAATAAAGGACAAAATACGTTTTCTATTTAGAAATACGTAAATTTAATGATTTAAGTTAACTTTTGATCCGTTGCTCGGATGGATGAACGGATACTGTGGTTGCGTAGAGCTCATCGAGTACTTTCCGTTTGACTATTTATATGTCATATTTGGAGTTTGGATAAAAAGTTATAACTGTTGCTAGAGGCGGGCTCGCGCTACAGCAAGCCACGTGCTACATTGTCCGACCCGTCCTTTTTGCAAACACTAGAGACGTCGATCCCTACCTGCACCGCCACACTTTTTCCCGTGCACCAAAGAACAGAGAGGGAGAGGGAGAGAAGCGAAGAGAAGGGAAGGGAAATCAGGGCACATCATCGTCGATGTTTATCGTTCCTCTCCAAAAATCGGTTGAGGTTCCTTTCCTCTTTCCGTTTTTCCCCATCTTGATGGTTTCTTCTCGCTGTTCATGGTGGTGCCGCCTTGTGTGGTGTAGTGCGGCAAGGTTGGATGCAAGGAAGAAGGGGAAACAGAGCGGAATCGCCGTAGGTGTTGTCGCCGTCGCCCTTGTTGTTCTCAAGGGGAAAACTTAGGTTAGACATGCCCCTACTGTGGAACACGTTTTCCCTCTAGGTTTAGAATTTTTTAGCACCTGAGAACAGCGGTATTAGTCGCCGTTTTGATTAGGGTCGAGTTTACCCACGCCGCTGTTCTCAGCACGCCAAGTTTTTGCGCAGTTGCCGTTTATAGCAGTTTTTCGTGTTCCTAATGGTCTAAAAAAATATTAAACCTCTGTATGAGTTATGAGTTGAAGAAGAATTAGAGATCTTTCCACGGCTATAAAGAACACCTAAATCGGATTTAAGCTGAGGGAGAAATTAAAGTTGGAAGCTGACAGTTTTTCAGCCTCGTAATTCTATGCAGAATATATTCTTTTCATGTTTTGTCACACTAAATGACAGAATTGGATATTTTGGTCTTCTACAAAGTTGTAGATAAGTTCATAATCTTTCAAGATTGGTAAAGTTAATCTCTATATGAATTTTAGAGCTCCAGTTATATCAGTTTTAGTTCTACTGTTCTGCAGATGCTGTCAGATTTTCAGATTAAGGTTCATCTTAAGATTAGCCTATGATAATGATTTTCCTTTGAGTTTTGGATCACTAAAATTTTGTGAGTTATTAAGTTAACTTTCAGATGGCACAAGATGAGAATTTTTAGCCATCAGGATTAAAGGATTAAAAAAAAGAAGTAACAGCGCTGCTGTCATGTCTAGATTTTCAGATGTTTTTGTGAGGACGTTGGGTTTGGGCATAGGAACGCTTTGATTTATGTTCATTTATACTTGTATATTTGTGTTGGTGCTGAATTATGTTTGTGGTCAGGTGGTACACCTTCGGATCGTGCTTAGCTCATTTTACTTGAACTTCAGTGAAGGCAAGTAAACGTAGCGATGTGGTCTACTCGCTTTAACTTTATTATTTAAATTACCTCCATTTAATTTCAGTACCTCACACTAACAAGATAAATCTTAAAATGGCTTTATATTGAAGTATCTTGTTCAGCTTGAGGCTTTACTTTTGAACTTATGATTTTTCTGAGGCATATGAAGTTCTTGCATTGCAATCTTGCATTTGCATTCTCATGTTGTTTATGCATACGAAGAAAAACCGTAGCCGGATTGGTGCGGTAAGTACCGGTACAACAATGCACGCTGAGTATAGCAATGTGGTTGCAGCCCTCACATCTAACCTTGGGATGTGTGGGTAGAATTGAAGTTATGCATTGCATTGCACCATTTGCATGCGCATTCTGAAGTTTATCTTGAAGTACTTGTGGTTATCTTTCTACTTAAAGATACTTGTTATTTAAATATGATGTTCTCTTTAAGTATAATTGTTTAATTTGATGCTTATTTAATTGTGATTTGAATAATTTGGTTAAAGCAGTTTGCTTGCTGAGGTTTTCATAAACCTTATACTTTTTCCCCCTCCGCAGATTCTTGGGCTGGAGGGTGCAGCGTTGGATGGAAGTAGCAGCACGTGTGTACACTTATCTTTATATGATGAACAAATGTTTTATAAAAAATGTTTGGATGTGGAGACTCTGTTGTTATTTTTAAATTCCCTCATGTGATTCAGTTTGCTCCAGTGATCTTTTCTTTAATTCGTTTCAATGTTTTAATTGTTGCTTTCGCTTACCTTTGCCTAGTTGTTTCTTGCTATTTTTTGTGTGCTTGTTACTGTTGTTGTGTTGTGTGGTAATGATCCTGAATGTTACTGCTATTCTTGGGTGTTACATTTTCCATACAAATATATGTTCCCATATAGGGCGTGCGCCAGGCCGGTTTTAACTTACGGCTGGAGGAGTCAAATATAATCATTAGGGCAACCTCTCATATTTGGTCAAACAACTTAAACTATTTTAACTTAGGACAAATCGAAAATATTTTATTTTAGAATGGAGGGAGTTTTTGTCATGTGGCAGATGGCGTGTCATCGGTAGACAGACATGTATAGTGAAACTGTCAGTGGTATCAAGTTGAACAGATCTAACCACCCAAAGAATGAATCCGTAGTGCTCACGACACGGCGTTGATGCAGAACCTAGATCTACAAACCAAAACAATTGAAATAGCAGTTTACCTAAAGCCTAACCCCTACCTCTCACAGCGGGCCCATTTGGCAGACAAAAAACGACCAAAATTTTCGTTCCCGCAGTCGACAGCCAACTCCCTCGTAAAAAATCGCGATTGCAAACTGTTTCTGCCTTTCACCGCCGTTCTTTTTCACCAACGCGAAATCGACCCGCCCACCTCGTCAATCGTCCGTTTTGGTCGCAGTCGCGTCGATCTCTGCGGCCCCTTTCCTTCCCTGATCGAGGCTTTCCTTTCCCTCGCACCCGTCCGCGATTGTCGCAACCCTTCCCGAGGGCCAAGCGCCGTTGGCCCAGCAGACCACGATCTTGCTCGCCGGCGCCTCTCCTTTCGCCGCTGCCCTCTGCGATCACGCGGCGCTGCTTCTGCTGGCCGGCAACGCAAAAACCCTGGCGGTCCTGGCCGTGATTGTCGCGGCTGCCTGGCGTGTTCTCAGGTAGGGCACCCTCGGCGTTCACGACCAAGGTACAACGACGCAACCATACAGGATTTGATTTTGCTCGCAGACGATGGATAAACGAAATCCATTGTCTGACCTCACCAACATCACGATCGCTGCTCGCGCCGTCCGAAAGAGATCAAGAACTGATGCTGCATTAGATGATGATGTGCACACGGGTCATGGCTCACAAGGTGTGAGGTTTGCCGATCAAAACACTGTCAGGTCGGTTAATCGGATCACTAGGTGCGGATAGGCTTGGGATGGTGCTCTGGGTCTAGATCTAGGAATAACATAGACGTGTGTGTGCGGGTGCGTGTGTACGAGATCAAACAGAGAGAGATTAGATCGGTACCTTGCTCTGTGGAAGACGACGCCATCATCGTAGTTGGTGGTGTTTGCTCTAGGGCAGCGACGCGTAGCGCAGATCTCGGAGCAGATCCGCTCTAGGGCGGCGGTGGCCGGTGCAGTGTAGATCGGCCGGTGGAGCTTCCCGCCGCCGCAGCTCCACCCCTCGAGATCGGGTTAGGGTTTTGGTGTTGGTGGGGAGTCGGGGCACGGCGAACCTTGGCGTGCGTGCCCCCCGGCCCCCACCTCTCTATTTATGTGGCGCTGGCGACGGGGGCCCACCAACGAGAGTTGGGTTGGGCGCCCCCGATCAGGGCGCGGACCAAGGCTAAGGCCTTTGGGCCTTAGGTTAGAGATCAGTCCAATAATCTCCCCCTTGATCTCACATTATCTTTCTCTTTCACTTTTCTATTTTCCTTATCTCATCACAGATTTATGTATAGGGCATATCTCTTCGTCACGGGCAACTGCCGATAGAATCAATAGCCACAATACACGCCTCTCTTCAGAAATAGATTCTGTATTCTATTTGGGCCTCTATTATCCAGAGATCATAGGCTGTACCTCATTCCCATGCCGGCTACGTGTTCCATGAACACGCTGGGTGGTAGGCCTTTCGTTAGCGGATCCGCAAGCATATCTTTTGTTCTTATATGCTCGAGACTTATGGTGTGATCCTGGATTCTATCTTTTATCGAATAAAATCTTATCTGTATCGACTTTGTAGCCGTGCTCTTCTTGTTATTATGAGCATAAAACACTGCTGGCTGGTTATCGCAGTACATCTTTAGTGGTCTTTCTATACTGTCCACCACTCTTAAGCCAGGTACAAACTTCTTTAACCATTCTACCTGCCCGGAGGTCTCGTAACATACTATAAACTCAGCATACATCGTCGATGTTGCTGTGACCGATTGTTTAGAGCTTTTCCATGAAATAGCCCCCCCCTGCGAGAGTGAAGATGTAACCCGTCGTGGATTTTCTATCATCTTCATCTCCCGCAAAGTCTGAATCTGCGTATCCTTTAATCTCTAAAGAATCGCTTCTTCTGTATGTAAGCATGAGGACTTTTGTGCCTTTCACATATCGCAAGGCTTTCTTTACAAGTTTCCAGTGTTCTAGACCTGGATCTTTCTGAAATCTGCCAAGCACATTAGTGACAAAGGCTAAGTCAAGGCGTGTGCACACTTGAGCATACTGTAAACTTCCGACTGCCGAGGCATACGGAACAGTTTTCATCTGTTCTTTCTCATACTTATTTCTGGGACTCTGAAAGTCTCCATATCTGTCACCCTTGACTATCGGAGCAGGAGTAGGTTTACTCGCATGCATACTGTATTTTCTTATGACAGACCTAGCACCCCATTCCTTCTATCTCGGTGAATCTCAATCCCTAGCACAAAAGAGGCTTCACCAAGATCTTTCATGTCAAAATTCGATGACAAGAATTCTTTTGTTCTAACAGTAGACTGACATTACTACTCGCTAGTAGAATGTCATCCACATACAGTACCAGGAAAATGTATTTCCCTTTCTTGAATTTTGCATAAATGCAATTATCTTCAACATTCTCTGTAAACCCAAACTTCTTTATAGTCTCGTTACACTTCAAGTACCACTGTCTTGAAGCTTGCTTTAATCCATAAATGGATTTCTTTAAATGACATCCCATATTTTCTTTTCCTTTTACGACAAAAACTTTAGGTTGTGCCATGTAAACTTTTTCTTCGAGATCCCCATTTTGGAATGTCGTCTTTACATCCATTTGGTGCAATTCCATATCGAAATGTGCAACCAAGGCCATAATTATTCTGAAAGAATCTTTACATGAGACCGGGGAAAAAGTCTCATTATAATCTATTCCTTCCTTCTGTGTGAATTCTTTTGCCACAAGACGAGCCTTGTATCTCTCTATATTCCCTTTGGAGTCACATTTAGTCTTGTAGATCCATTTACAGCCTACTGTTTTGGCTCCTTCAGGAATTTCTTCCAAGTCCCAAACTCGGTTGGTCCTCATCGATTTCATTTCATCTTCCATGGCTTCAAACCATTTAGATGAATGTCTGCTTCTCATGGCTTCTTCGAATGAGATGGGATCATCTTCCATTCGAAACTCTTCTGTGTTATACACTTCATAATCAGCTGGAATAGCTGATCTTCTTTCTCTTTGAGATCTCCTAGGAGCCTCTTCTGTTCGAATGTTATCTGCTGGAACCTGTGACGGCCCCCCCCCTGATCTGTGGAAACATTATTATCTATAGGATCCTGAAAGACAGGTTCCACATTTTCATTCTGCGTCGCCACAAAAGGGATCAATTCGGGAACTGGCATCGCAGTATCAGTCAGTGAGAAAAACGGTTCCTGAATCATTGGAGTGGGTGCAAATACCCGCTTCTCCTCAAGAATAATCTTTCGAACTGTTGCGTTTCCCCGAATCATCTCTTCTTCTAGGAAGGCAGCATGTCTCGTTTCTACAAACTTTGTAAATCTGTCTGGACAGTAGAACCGATATCCTTTTGATCTATCTGGATAACCAATAAAATGGCAACTTACTGTCTTGGAATCCAATTTCCCAATGTTCGGGTTGAATATCTTTGCCTCAGCAGGACTCCTCCACACCCGTAGGTGATTCAGTGAGGGTATCTTTCCTGTCCACAGTTCATACGGTGTTTTTGGCACCGCTTTACTGGGCACTCTGTTGAGAATATAGACAGCGGTTTTCAACGCCTGCATCCATAAACTCACTGGCAGTGTGGAATAGCCGATCATGCTTCGTACCATGTCCATCAAGGTACGATTTCGTCTTTCAGCCACTCCATTCTGCTGAGGATCTCCCGGCATAGAGTACTGGGCTACTATTCCTTGTTCTGTTAGGAACCTCGCAAAAGGTCCTGGAACCTGTCCGTATGGGGTATGCCGACCGTAGTATTCCCCTCCACGGTCGGAACGGACAACTTTAATCTTTAAATTGTGCTGATTTTCAACTTCAGCCTTGAATTCTTTAAATTTATCTAATGCCTCTGATTTCTCTTTTATTGGATAGATATATCCATAACGGGAATAATCGTCTGTGAACGTTATGAAAGAATCATAACCGTCTATGCTTTTAACTGAGAACGGTCCGCAGATATCTGTGTGAATTAATTCTAAAATACCTGCGCTGTGCTCAGCATTTTTCTTTGTAATCTTTACATATTTTCCTTTAATGCAGTCAATGCATTTGTCTGAGTCTGGGAACTCAAGAGGAGGTAGAATTTCATTCTTAACCAGCCTTTCTATTCTCCCCCTCGAAATATGGCCTAAACGACAGTGCCATAATTTCGACGACGTGTCTTGAGTTCTCTTTCGTTTTTTGTTGTTATCTGTGGTTTGAGACACAATCGCATTCACATCACATACGGAATTCACACTTTCACGTAGCGATAATAAATAAAGATCGTTTCTTCTAAAAGCAATCGAAGCAACTGTATCATCAAATTCTATTACACACATGCCGTCTCCAAAACGACATGCAAATCCATCGTCATCAAGACAAGATACACTAATCAAGTTTCTCTGAATTATGGGAACATAAAATACATCTTTAAGCAATAAATTAAAGCCTGTGTCGAGCTCTAAGAGGAGGTCTCCAACCGCCTCAACATCTGCTTCGACTCCATTTGCGACTTTAATTCTGTTTTCTCCTCTTCCCGTAGTTCTCGTTGAACGGAATCCCTGTAAGGAGTTTGCAACATGAATAGTTGCTCCTGAATCAATCCACCAAGTAGATTTCGAATAATCTTTATACAAGGATTCATTTATAAATGAGATAATGTTCTCACCTCTTTTCTCCATGATCATCTTTAGATAGTCGGGACAATTTGACTTGTAGTGTCCCTTCTGTTTGCAGTGAAGGCACTGATCCTTGTCCACGAGTGGTTGCCCAAACTTGGGCCTGTGCTGTGGCTGTGGCTGAGCCAACTGGGGTCCCTTTCCCTTGGATGAAGAGGAAATATCTTTACTATATCTCTTCTTGTTCACATAGTTTATGGATCCACCATGTGCACTCTTTATCCTCTCTTCTTCTTGCACACACATCGCTATGGTCTTTTCAATATCCCATTTTTCAGGGTTCATGTTATAATTGACAACAAAATTGTCAAACTCTTTTGGCAACGAGGCAAAAACCAAATGAACTATGTGTTCTAATCTGAACTCCATATCCATTGGCTTAAGCTTGTTGTTAATGTTCACCAAGCGATGGATGTGCTCTCTTATCCCACCTCCCAAGTACCTCTCTGTCACCAGTTGTTTGATCAACTGGGTAGCATAAGTCTTTGAGGAGCCAGTATACTGACTCCTTATCTTGTCAAGGTACTCAACAACAGTGGGTAGATCTGTGATTGCCCCCAGAATGGCGGGCTCTATGGTGTTCTTGACCACTGCCAAACATTTCTTGTTGGCAGGTAGCCACCTGGCATGATCAGCGTCATACCTCTGTTTGCTCGCCCTGTAGGCGAGCTCTGTTTGCTTCCAAGAAGCATCTGTAACATCTTCCCCCCTGACCGGTCTCTCAGGTTCAACTGGAACCGGTGCAGTGAGGACCCAATCTAGCTCAGCCATGGTAAAGAAGAGATCCAACTTCTCGTACCATTCATTATAATTGTCGCCTTTCAGAATCGGAATATCCTTGATGGAAACCATCATAGGAAAACCAGCTGAAAACATGTTAGCTCAAGTGAGAACAATATATCAATAATTACAAAAGGCATGAAAATCATAATGTTGTCATTATCAACTTTGGTCAGAAAATAACAACATTACAATTTAATCTGGAAAAATATTCTGTCAAATTATAATATTGTTATCATCAACTTTGGTCAGAAAATAACAATACTACAATTTAATCTGAAATTATCTGTGACTCAAAATTTAAATTATCCCTTTGGTTCAAATTTAAATTCAAGTCAAAACAATTATCTATGCAGCGGAAACATGAATAAAATTATTCTATTTTGAAGCAATATCTGTAAAATTCTGTATTTCTATTCTCTAACCATTTATCCCTTTGGTTCAAAATGAAAAGAGATCAAATTCTGTGCAAAAATATTCAAATTTGTGCAAAAATATTCAAATTTGCTTCAAAACAGAATTAAAATTATCAAAAGTTACTGTTCATCTGTTTAAACGGGCCGGAAAACTGTTACTATGCAGCCCGTTACTGTGCAGCCCGTTACTGTGCAGCCCAAAAGCACGTCCGCGGCTCGTCCCACTTCGCGAAAACGGCCTGACACTGTGTGGCCCGCGGTTAACGGGCCGCAACCGCGTCCTGGGCCGCGAAAGCAGCCCACCTGCGCGCGCGCCGGCCCCCCCCCCCCCCCACACACGTTGATCTCAGCCGTCCATCCCGATCGGACGGCTGAGCGCGCGTCTCGGGAGGTATAAAAACCTCGCGGCCGGGCGACAATCACGGAAACCCTAGGTCATTTCTCTCCTCGCTCGCCCGCGTTCACTCTGGCTCTCTCTCTCGCTCTCTCTCCTCTCCTTCCTCTGCCTCTGGTCGCCGCCTCCGCCGCCGGCTTGAACTCCGGCGCGGCGGACGACATGGCCGCCGGCCACCTGCTGGCGGCCGGATCTACTTCGCCTCCTTCCCTTCTCCCTCTCTCTCTCTAGTTCCCTCTCCCTCTCCCTCATGTCTCTGTTCCGGCCAGGGGTGCGCCGCCGCGTTCGTCCTTGACGCCGGCGGCCGCTACCATGGCCGGATCTATTTCTCCAGTACCCAAAAACTCTGTTTGATTTGGCTCGGTGTGCGTCCACACGAGCAGTACAACTGTGCCCTATGGGCCTCCTCGCCGGAGTCGCGTGCGTCTCGCGCGCGGCTCCGTCGAGGGGATCTCTAGGGTACGGGAAAAGAGGGAGAAAGCGGAGGGAAGAGAAGAAGAAGAGACGAACAGCAAGAAGGAGAAGAGGATCAAGGGCCAGGTATGCCGGGATTTCTCAGATCTAGGGTTAGGGTTAGGTTTTTATCGAGCTCTGTTTGGTTTTCCCGTTCGATTTGCATCTATTTGCTCGATCCCTTCCCCTTTTCTTTCCATAACCAAGCCTAAACACAACCTAGGATGGCTCTGGTACCATTGTTAGGTCGGTTAATCGGATCACTAGGTGCGGATAGGCTTGGGATGGTGCTCTGGGTCTAGATCTAGGAACAACATAGACGTGTGTGTGCGGGTGCGTGTGTACGAGATCAAACAGAGAGAGATTAGATCGGTACCTTGCTCTGTGGAAGACGACGCCATCATCGTAGTTGGTGGTGTTTGCTCTAGGGCAGCGACGCGTAGCGCAGAGCTCGGAGCAGATCCGCTCTAGGGCGGCGGTGGCCGGTGCAGTGTAGATCGGCCGGTGGAGCTTCCCGCCGCCGCAGCGCCACCCCTCGAGATCGGGTTAGGGTTTTGGTGTTGGTGGGGAGTCGGGGCACGGCGAACCTTAGCGTGCGTGCCCCCCGGCCCCCACCTCTCTATTTATGTGGCGCTGGCGACGGGGGCCCACCAACGAGAGTTGGGTTGGGCGCCACCGATCAGGGCGCGGACCAAGGCTAAGGCCTTTGGGCCTTAGGTTAGAGATCAGTTCAATAAACACACCAAACAACACGGGTCATGGCTCACGAGGTAACTTAGCAGCTTGTTCCGTTCTTGTGCGCTCATTTTGGCGTGTTCGTTTGGATTTGTTCAGCATTGTCTGTGTTCCCTTCATCTTCATACAGGTTCGTCGTTTGCCGATGAAAACACCCCAAACACCAGTGATCATATCATCTCAAAGCCTAAGCAAAGGTATGCGGACATGTCGTCTGAGGAGAAAAGAGCCGCAATTAACGCCAAACGCAGAGAGAACTACCATCGTAAGAAGGCTGAACGTCTCGCGGCAACAGGTATCAATGTTACAATTTTGCGATGGGTTACGAGCAGTCTAATGATATTGATGTTGTTCATGGTTTTGGTAATGATCAGATGTTTCACCCATGGGTGTCGCGCCGTTATCTACTCAGCTGATAGCTCAGTCGTCTGCGGTATTTTTGACCCCCGGTGAACTCCCAATTGGTTTGTATTTTATAAAGTTTTGCATAACATTATTCATATATGTATATGTATATTGATACGAGCAGCGTCTGATGTTTGTGTTCCTTCGTCAATTTGATAAGGTGTGTTGAGCATGTTCGCAAATTCAGACAGATCGCCGGCAATCGACTCATCCGGGTTGTCTGCGCTACCTGATCAGAAGTGGCAAAGGTATGCTTCCATGTCTGAGGTAAAAGAGCCACATTTAACGCCAAACGCAGAGAGAACTACCATCGTAAGAAGACCGAACGTCTCGCGGCATCAGGTGTCAGTGTTACAAATTTCCTATGGGTATGGATCAGTCTAATGATATTGATGTTGTTTATGGTTTTTCTAATGATCAGATGTTTCACCCATGGGTGACGCGCCGTTGTGTACTCCGCTGACAACTCGTTCTGCGGTATTTTTGACCCCCGGTGAACTCCAAACCGGTTTGTATTTTTGAAGTTTTTGCATAACATTATTCATATATGTATATGTATATTGATACGAGCAGCATCTGATGTTTGTGTTTCTTTGTCTTTTTGATAAGGTGTGTCGAGCGTGCTCGTAAATTCTGAAAGATCACCGGCAATCGACTCATCAGGGCTGTCTGCATCCCCTGAATCAACGTGGCTTCATAGGAATGATTTGTATACACGGGTGCAAAATTTGCAAAGACACACCGTCGAAACAGCTTCAGGTTCGGGAATGAGTTACTTACCTGCCATATTTTCTGATATCATACTATTTGTAATGTGTAAACTATGTCACTTTTGCCCTTTAATGTTCCAGAGGAAGAACGATTGGACCGTAAGCGGCAAATTAGGCGGGAAACGTATGCTCGCATGGACGAAGACCGAAAAAATGCTATCAACACCAAGAAGAGGGAAAACCACCATCGTCTGCGGGTGGATAGATCAACAGAAAAAAAATAATACAATTGATAATACACCAGGTAGAATATGCAATTGGAGTGGAAATATTATGATATTGTTTTTTAGTTAATTTTCCCCTTGACCGATGTTATACCTTTTTTGTTACACAATCAGGATTAGTGGCTGAAGAATCATGTGAAGCTGTTAATATTGGTACACATTTGCCTGGCGTAATGCATAGTCAATCAGAGATATTGGATGAGCTGACTCCTGAAGCTCATAAGAGGGCTAGAGAGAGGAACAGATACATCAGCCTATAAGGGGGCCAAAGAACATATGATTTCCAAAATACTTGAAGACCGTTTGAATAATAATATAAATAATAATGCATTGAGCGAAGGTAAATTATTTATATTTGTACATTTGTTCTTACATGCAGTATTTCTATACGGACCTTTAATATGATATGATATATTATTATTCATGTAGCTTATTATATGTATTTACAGGGGCCTGTGGTTTAGAACAAACTGCGCAGACAGGCGTGACTCAAGCGTGCACTGGTCCAGTTACTAGAGGTTTGGCCGTATACGTTTTCTTATATGTTTGTTGACATATGTGATTATTTGCTTCTTCTAAATTCCCGAATATATAAATAGCTAGGAGCAACGCTCGACGTAACTAATGGTCCTATTAAACGTTATGTCGGCCCAGCATTTTGTAAAAGCTTCGGCCCAATGCAAGTTGGCCCATGGTTGTTCATTTGTTTTTCATGCTAATTTCAGTTCACCCTATATACATTTTTAATATTTTATAGTTATTCATTTTTTATATTTTTCAAAAGGCTTGTAGAATCTAAAATTTAGTGTGGGTATTTTTTTTCGCAATATTATTTTTCAAGCACGTGCGTCCGTGCTAATATAACTTACGCAAGTCTTAACTCAGCCCCCGTTCATTAATTGACCCTTTGTCAGAGAAGACAAAACTAGCTAGGCCATCAGCAGCCCAGCAGGGGTCTACGATGCGTAACCGGCCGGCCAGGTACATCATTAAACATGCATGGCTGCCGGCCATTTCCACTTTCAACTCGCCGACGAGGGGCGACGACGACCCCTTAATTCCGGCAGACGAATGTACGCTTGCGCTGTCACTTTGCCGCCCGCTACGCCAATTCCCCGTCAAGCCACTTCACCTCCAATCCATCCATCGGAGAGCCCCTCCCCTCCCTGGAAATTAGTCACACGCCTCCTCGGCCTCCCGCTCGCTCGTATAAGACCCTCCACCCTCGCCCGTCTCCAAGATCACACCACGTACAGCATCCAGAGCAAGCCGATCCCAAGCCAAGTAACCGGCCATCTCTCCTGTCGTCTCTGTCCCTGCCTTCCGCACGCATCAATCTCGTCGATCGCCGGCGAGATAATGGCGGTCCGCGGCGGCGCCGTCGCCGCCCTGCTGCTGGTGGCGCTGGCGCTGTCGTCGTCGTGGGACGCGGCCTCGGCGCAGTTGTTCCTGAAACGGAAGACCAGGCAGCCGCCCCAGACGTCCAAGCCCGGGAACCCCAAGCAGATGCCGCCCAACGCCAAGTACACCACCGTCGTCACCAACCGGTACCACAAGCGCGACTACGAGATCACCTGCACCACCGACTACGGCGCCGCCTGCTACATCAAGTGCCCCGCCCGATGCCCCAACAAGTGCCTCGCCTACTGCGCCTACTGCCTCACCTTCTGCCGTCAGTACATCTTTATATCTTTATATATATATATATATATATATATCTTTACATATTTGTATATTTACATCTTTACATATTTGTATATTTATATCTTTACATCTTTATTACATAGTGTGTGACCTGATGCCGGGCACCTCGTGCGGGGACCCGCGCTTCACCGGCGCGGACGGCAACACCTTCTACTTCCACGGCAAGAAGGACGAGAGCTTCTGCCTCGTCTCCGACGACCGGCTCCACATCAACGCGCGCTTCATGGGCAACCGCAACGCCGAGTCCGGCCGCGACTTCACCTGGGTGCAGGCGCTGGGCGTCACCTTCGGCGGCCACAAGCTCTACGTCGGCGCGCGCCGGGCCGCCGAGTGGGACGAGGACGAGGACCACGTCGTCGTCGCGCTCGACGGCGAGCCCGTCGACGTCGAGCCCTCCAAGAACGCGCGCTGGGTCTCCCGGGCCGTGCGCGGGCTCTCCGTCACCCGCACCGACGCCGTCAACGCCGTCACCGTCGAGCTCGACGGCGTCTTCAGCATCTCCGCCAACGCCGTGCCCATCACCAACGAGGACTCCCGCGTCCACAGCTACGGCAAGACCGAGAGGGACTCGCTTGTGCACCTCGACGTCGGCTACAAGTTCCACGGCCTCACCGGGGGCGTCGACGGCGTGCTCGGACAGACCTACCGCCCGGACTACGTCAACAAGCTCGACATCGCCGCCAAGATGCCCGTCATGGGCGGCGCCGACAAGTACCGCTCGTCGGGACTCTTCGCCACCGACTGCGCCGTTTCCCGGTTCAACCGCAGCGCCGCCGACGGCTACACCTCCTTCGCCTCGTAAATGGCACGGCACCCCGGATACGTGCCATGAAATAAGTCGATGTCCCCCAACGTACGCCTTGTGTGTATGTGTACGCTGATGATGAGTCATCTAAACGTTACAAAATATTCTCTTGTGTATTGATTTGTTTTGCGATGAATACCAACTTATAATGTGCGAATGCAACTATTGTTTGATCTGTAATAATGTGGCTGACGAATAAATTGTTCTGTGTTGCATATACATCGGTTATGTATTTTTTTAGAGTTTTAGGGGATAACCCCCTGTCTTTAATATGCAAAAGTATAAATCGGTTATATACATTCCATTCTTTTATGAATTGGGAGTATGCTACTCGTTCATTTTTAAATTAGAGATCGTTTTACCTTTCTAGATACATAATAATTTTTAGATACATAACAAAAACTAAACATAGCAGATATCTAGATTTTTATTAAAAGGTAAAGTAGGCATTTTGGTCCTTTAACTTTAATCTGAGAGTCAAGTTCATCCCTAAAATTTTTAGCTAGATCGGCCAATATAGTCCTTTAACTTTTATTTTTGAGTCAAACTCATCATTATGCTATATTATACTCCACAATAACATGAGATTATGCAAAACTTCCTCATTGCCCTTAGCTCCTTATCCTTCTAAATTTCGCAACATTTTATCATTATAAAAAGAGTATTAAGTTTTGTGGCATCTATGCATTTAGAGCTGAACATCACATTTGTTTAATTTAGAATATAGAATTTTATTTATCCATGCATCGTATTGATTGCATATATATGGAGAGTAAAATTAAAGCTACTTATTGCATAAGTACGTACCATCATATAAAATATTATGGAAAGTTGAGCGAACAGTGACACAAACAGTGAAAATTGAGGAGGGAAAGAAGAAGCCAAGGGTAAAGGACTTTTTGCATTTATTTCATGTTACTATGAAGTGTAATATCAGCATAAGGATGAGTTTGACCCAAAAATAAAAGTTGAGGGACTAGAGTGGCCGATCTGAAAGTTGAGGGACGAACTTAATCCTTGGATGAAAGTTGGGGGACCAAAACGCAAATTTTTGCTATATTAGGAAGCTATTTACTTGAAAAGACTTTTCAAAATGACTTATAATTGGAACGAAGAGAGTAGAAATAAAAAAAATCGATTTTGATGATGGAGCACATGGGAAACATCTCAAAAATTATTATTTTCAATTTTTATAGATTGGTTTAAATTAAAATAGCTCAAGCTATATATATATTTGGAACTTTTGTACAGCACTTGGCTGCGTTTGATTTCTGCTTGTAGTCGAATTTTGTGCCGGTAACCTGCCCAAAGTTGTGCGGTGCACCTTAGGCTAATTTGTTTTTGCGTTGAGTGGTTTTGCTTTTATATGGGTCTGATTCATGTAGTAGGTAGCGAACTAGTTTTAAAACGGGCCAGATCCACCCTCTTCTCTCTACACAAATCGCTCCTCCTTTTATCGGCAAGATTGGCTTCTTCATGGGCATGATATGTGTTTCATGGGGATAGGGAGCGTTCTTTTTTTTCGAAACATAATACAATTCAGACGCAGATGTTTACATACATGCATGTACACTCACTTCTATGAGGACCCGAAGTAGTTTTGGACGGTGGTTTTGCTACACTCATTGGATTATGTGTAACTTAGTTATATAACTAAGTTATATATGATCCGATGAGTATAAAATTTTTACTACAGTTCAAGCATACAATAATTTGTTAACCATAAAAATTTCACCACAATTGGACATACAAACTGCAGCTATGAATTATTTTATTTAATTTTTAAAAAATATAGATCTAAAGTTACAACAAAAAATTTGTACTGAATACCATATTATATGTTCACTGTGTAGATCTACTCATGTGAAGTCCAACAAAATTAGATTTTCTATTTTATAATTTTTCTATGATTTACTATGATTTTTCAAAAATTCAACAAAAATAAATAAAAAAGAAAAACAAAACCGTGCTACTGTAGCAAAACCATGGTCCAAAACCACTTGGGGGTTATTTGACTGGTTTTGGAAAGTTCGGGGGGTAGAATATCCGGTTTTATAGTTTGGGGGTGGAGTAGTCCACGATGAATAGTGTGTGCGTGTTGGGGGGCGGGAGTATATAAATACATGCACGCGCAACCCTACCCTATAGGTAAGTAATACTGAAACGACGACAGATCCTTGAGATTGATGAAGTCATTAGGAATAAGGAATGTTCATTCCATATGTACTAAAACTCTTATTAGGTTTATAGCGTAATTTTCAGTTTATTGAACAACACTTAAAAATTGAGGGCTTCTTTGACTTTGAGTTGGCAGGTTGGAGACATAAAATATTTCATGTTTTGCCTTTTATTTAACCTTAGTTTCATTCACTATGTTCAATTTATACTATAGTTTTAGTTAATTTATAATGAAGCATAGAACTATATGTGTGCTACCCTTTTTATTTTATGGCTTTCTTTATTTTCTTCTCATTAGAGTTGGCAAGTTGAAGGGTCATTAAGGGTGTGAACAGACTTCATATTATAAATTTATAAGACATTTTTATTCTAGCTTCATATGTTACAATTTGTCAATATCAAAATTATCATTAGTTTTTGAATGAATTTTATTAGATGGCATATTTTTATGTACATTAAATTTTTGATAAATTTTTACACAACATTTTGTTTAAATAGTCATGTACACTATAAAAAAATTTCATCTTCATTAATACATTGAATTAAAGATTTCGAAGGTTTTTCTGAACACAATAGTTTGCCCTAGCTAGTTCAATAAAGTCATCATTACTCGACTGAAAACATTGACATAAACATCAAATCAAATATAGAAGATTAATAATTACTCTGGACCTCTTCAACCCAAGTACTTCCATGCTTATAACAAAAGTTTCCAACCTCTTGCCTACCAAAATAAGTACAATTTCTGGCCAATGACTGCATATGGTACCTATTTTTTAGGAAACATATGGTAGGTACTTGCCCATGTGCCTAGGTAGAGAGGTGTGATTATTTTGAGACGGAGATACTACTCCCTCCATCCCAAATTATTAGTCATTTTAGCTTTTCTAGATACATTAAATGTCTAGGTGCATAGAAAAACCATGTATCTCACTACTGGAAATCGAAATTTTCATGTGTGGCAGAAACCGTCAGAGATATAGGGGATAACTGTCAGGAAAATTATTTATGACGGTAAATCGACAGGCAAAACCCGACATGGATAAAATGATAGGAAAATTTTGCTGTGAGTGCATAAAACCGATAAGGAAATTAGAATTTTCCTGTGAGGCTTTGTGTGGTGCCGTCAAAAAGTTTTCTCGACGCTTAGGAAAATTTCAGTTTGTAGTAGTGTCTAGAAAAGCTAAAACGACTAATAATTTGGAACGGAGGGAGTAGTACATAATATTATCTTTGTATTGTTGTTGGTGATGAGGACTTTACATTGTTGTTTGGCGGTGAGAACGACAACAATGATGTCATCTAATAATGCTTGAGTATTTATGCTTGCTAATTGCTATCATCAAGTTAGAATTTACTAGTACTCTTGTTCTACTGTATTTTAATTGATGATGCCTTTTTATTTGACAAATGTAGAACAACTAAAATTTGCGGTGCCCAATGCGCAAGCACAGAAATGTGACAGCTAAAAAAAATCGTTGTTGGAGCTATTACCACGTTTTGCACAAAACCAAACACGAATTGGATGCATTAGCAGTTGCCCTCAACAAGTGGCACGTATTTGAGCTGGTCATCCCATCTTCTTAGAACTTTCGTCTCCCACTTCGAAAAAGACATTTTTCAGACGTACACCACGTTAGCAGCCAAATTGGTGCATAGCCCTTAGCTCCACAAGCCATCACGTAGCAACAAAAGACAAGTAAGAAATTTCAAAGAAGCACATGTTTTCACCAAATGTTTATCAACAGCAGGTACATGGAATTCAAATAAAACAAAGTACAAAACGGCGACTGAACATACACCCAGCAGACTTTCCACAGATGCTTCTCTATATAGAAGTAAAAATTTAAAATCATCAATGTAAATATTCACCGCAATACAAATTATGAGTCTCCTAGAAATATATTTGTGCGTTGACTTTTCGCAAAAGGACATTGACTGGCTACAGGAGTAGGGTGGGCCACCCATGGCAATCTCCTAGTCCCCCAGCTCTTTTTATAAGGCGGGCCGCAACCCATCTCCAGCTTCCGCCGCAGCCCACGCCGCCCGCCCACCACATCGCAGACCACACGAATCCGAACCGGGAGCCCAACTGCCCGAGATGGCGGCGCCGCCGTCCCCCTCCGTCCCCGTCTGCGGCGACCTCCCCGCCGCCGTCTCCGCCTTCGCCGACGCCTTCGTCGACTTCGCCGTGTCCGGCATCTTCTTCCCGACCTCCTCCTCCTCCGCCGCCACCTCATCACCTCCCCCTGCCCCGACGGCCCCAACCACCTTCCTCCCGTCCCCGTCCCGCCTCGTCGCCATCGGGGACCTCCACGGCGACCTCCCCAAGTCCCTCTCCGCGCTCCGCCTCGCGGGCCTCGTGCCCGCGTCCGGCGGCCCCGACTCCCCCTCCGCCTCGACCTCCTGGGCCGCGGGGCCCACCCTCGCCGTCCAGCTCGGCGACATCCTCGACCGCGGCGGCGACGAGCTCCGCCTCCTCTACCTCCTCCGCCGCCTCGCCCTCTCCGCCGAGGCCCGCGGCGGCGCGCTCCTCCCCATCCTCGGGAACCACGAGGTCATGAACGTCTCCGGCGACTTCCGCTTCGCCACGCCGCAGGGCCTCAAGGAGTTCTCCGCCTGGGCAGGGTGGTACCGCGCGGGGCTCGCAATCAAGCGCCGCTGCGGCGAGCACCTCGACCCGCAGCCGCGGAACCCCTTCCTCGGCGTGCCCAAGTCCTTCCCCGGCGTCAAGCCGGAGTTCTGGGACGGGATCCGCTCCCGCCTCGCCGCGCTCCGGCCCGACGGGCCCATCGCGCGCCGCTTTCTGGCCGACCTTCCCACCGTGCTGGTGGTGGGCGACTCGGTGTTCGTCCATGGGGGGCTCCTCGAGGCCAACGTCGAGTACGGCCTGGAGCGCATCAATGCGGAGGTCAGCGATTGGATCCGCGGTGAGGGCGGCGAAAATGCAAGGGCGCCTGAGTACGTGCGCGGCCGGGACGCTGTGGTCTGGCTCAGGAGGTTCTCTGACGGCTTCGATTGCGACTGCCAGAGGCTGGAGGGGGTGCTTGGGATGATCCCGGGGGCAAAGAGGATGGTGATGGGGCACACAATTCAGACAGTGGGGATCAATGCCGTGTGTGGTGCACAGGCGGTGAGGGTTGATGTGGGGCTGTCAAAGGGGTGTGGGAATGGGCTGCCAGAAGTGCTTGAGATCAATGGGGGTGGCTCCGAAGTCAGGGTGATCACGACACCTCCCTCGGAGGCCTGGATGAACCGTAAGCAAGAGGCGGAGAAGGCTGCTGCTGCGGTGAAGGAGAAGAGAGGGGAGGTGAAGGATGGGCTTGCACTGCTGGTAAGAGAGAGCCATGGGTTGAAAGAGGTAGAAGCTAAGGCTTAGTTTAGGGGTAACTCAAGGGATTGGTTGTAGGAATTGCTAGTGGATTCAATCACAATATCCATGAAAGAAAGGAAAATCTGCCATGATTGCTGTTAATTGTCAAGATATGATAGTCGATTGCTGATTATACCAATAGTTATTGGCCAACTTTCGCAGCTAGAATTTTCTCTTTCAGTTGTGTGTTTCCCCAATGTTTCATTGCTGGTGATAGTTATTGGTCAATTTTTGCAGCTAGAATATTTCTCCTTCAGTTGTGTGTTTCCCCAATGTTTCTTTGCTCTTGGTGCTGACAATTATGACAATTTTGCTTGTGTTTGGTATAAAGAATTTAAGACTTGTGCCACTAGGACTGTCTCTGGAGCTGAAACCCTGCAGAAACTTGTGCCACAGCAGATTGGCTACTGTTTGGGGTGTGGCCAAACCCTGCAGAAACTACCAAGAACTTTATTGAGTAGTCAAGTTCCTGGTGTAGCCTGTACTTTGTGGATCCTTTCTATTGAATTCACTGATCTCTTGAGCTGAAACCATCATTTGATTCTTTGGAGCTCACGGATTTGGCATCGATGTTCAGAGCGGGTTTTATCTGTACCAACACCATAGTCAATGATTGATGATGGTACAAGCAAAATAGCCAATAGCGCTGTCAATAAACTGCAGGGGTGCAAAAATGAATACCAGCTGAAATGAAGGTGACATAACACGTTGCACTTACCATATCAACACTCCCTGACAAGTTTATGAAGGCAGCTGGGTTGGAGGGAATTCATAACCAGATAGTGTTAAGGGGGTGTTGAACTGGAGGTAATTGTCCTTATCTCCACATTCTCCATATTTATTGTTCAGCATCATACGACAGATGCTGATTCATGTGTATGGGTTGAATCGTGCACAATTCTGTTGTTTTAGTGGAATAATACTTGCATAACCTAGTCAGACATGATCCAGCTTAGAATATGTTTTCTGAAATTTGATTACTGTTCCAGTGCATGTGCAACACATGCTAGGTTGATAGTCTCTGTGCATATCCCAACAGCTAGTGAGAAGTTTCTTGGTGGCCTAGTCAGTAGCCACAAGGATGTGTCTATTGTGCTGAAAAGGAAATTGACAAATGGATTGTATTGCCGTGCCTTGATCTGGAACAGAGTAGACAATGAAAGGTATCTCGATTGTATTGGCCAATTTTTGCAGCTAGAATATTTCTGTTTCAATTGTGTGTTTCCCTAATGTTTGTTTGCTGTTGATAGTTATTGGCCAATTTTTGCAGCTAGAGTATTTCTCTTTCATTTGTGTGTTTCCCCAATGTTTCTTTGCTCTTGGTGCTGACAATCATGAACAATTTTGCTTGTAATTGGTATAAAGAATTAAGACTAGTGCCACCAGGACTGTCTCTGGAACACCCTTGTAGCTGATTGGCTACTGTTTGGCATTTGGCCAAACCCTGCAGAAAATATCAAGAACTTCATCGAGTAGCCAAGCTCCCAGTGTAGCCTGTACTTTGTGGATCTTGTCTATTCAATTCACTGTTCTGATCTCTTGAGCTGAAACCATCATTTGATTCTTCGGAGTCCATGGATTAGGCATCAATTTTCAGAGTGGTTTTCATCTGTACAAAAACCATATTCAATGATTGACGATGTATTTTCAAAAAAAAAAATGATTGACGATGGTAGAAGAAAAATAGCCAATAGAGCTGTCAATAAACTGCACTTATGAGAAACATCAAGGAAACGGTCCTCCCCTTGCAGTAACCATAACAACACTTCCTGACAAGTTTGTGAAGCAGCTGGCTTGGAGGGAATTTATCACCAGATAGTATTAAGGGAGTGTTGAGCTGGAGGTAATTGTTGTTATCTTCACATTTTCCATACTTATTGTTCACCATCATACTACAAATGCTGATTGATGTGTATGGGTTGAGTCATGTACATTATGTTGTTTCAGTGGAATAACACTGCACGACCTGGTCAGACATGATCATATATGAAATTCTGCTAATCCAGCTTAGAATATGTTTCCTGAAATTTGATTACTGTTCCAGTGCATGTGCTAACATGTGCTAGGTTGATAGGCTCTGTGCATATCCCAACAACTAGTGAGAAGTTTCTTGGTGGCCTAGTCAGTAGCCCCAAGGATGTGTCTGTTGTGCTGAAAAGGAAGTTGACAAATGGATCGTATTGCCGTGCCTCGATCTGGAGCAGAGTAGTAGACAAGGAAAGGTATCTCGATTGTGATTTGCATTTGCATCCTGTAACCTTTTTTCCACCAATTTTCTCCTCACCTGGCTGTTGAATCGGTCTCAGTGTTCCTATCCCCTCTTGTCCTATCTCTAACATGTCTGGTGTCGATGTTTTCCATGTTTCCTCCAGGGATTTTCTCATGTCGATGTTTTCCATGTTTCCTCCAGGGATTTTCTCATGTGCTCAAATCATTGGGATGGAGACGCCTTCAGACTTCTCAAGGCAGTTTGTAGTGATTTGGACACCTAAATTTATCCACTGTTTTGTCGTCGTCGGGAGTCGACGTGATGTGCAATCTTTCTTTGCTTTTGCAGCAGGACAGTGGAAATGTGATTGACATTGAGTTTTATTACCTTTTGTTGTTGGTGCATAGTCCAATTTGTAAGGAACCTTTAGTGTGTGGTGCATAGTCCAATTGTAAATGGCTCCTAAACAGAAAAGGACAGCCACTGAAGTTTACTTTGCCATCACTGCTTAATTTTCTCCGTGTGACAGAAGGATTGAAGCATTGTTGCTTCACTCTTGTTTGGTATACTCCACTAATCTGAGTGTGCAGTTTGCTGCTTGGTAGAATTTGAAAAGAAATACTCCAGTGTCCAAACTAGATTCACGCAGATTACAGGCAAGCTCTGGCCAAGGCAGATTCATTCTAAATGGCTGGCCAAGGCAGACTGGAGGGTGGAATTGAGAGAGTGGATCGTGCAAGATGAGATTATTCAGATGATTATTGTAGTGATCCATGAGTAAAACATATAATGTTGAAAATGATGAGTGTGATATGGAAGGGGAAATAGGTCTATGGAAACTGGCTTAAAACCACACCGTTGTGGAATAATTAATTGGATGGTCAATTTCCTCAATATATAGACGTTCCATGTAACTTCAGCGGTAAATTATATAAAAAAGTAGTTTACTCAATGCCAATAATTATTAAAAGGGATTCCAAAAGAAGCGCTTTTATTTTCATGCGAATTCAACGTCCAGACATAATTTCTTCAGCTCTCCATTTCTCTTTGTTTGGCAGAGGTCCGAGGCTGCTTCGGTGGTGGTGGAACAACACCAGAAAAACGTTTTGGCCTTTTGAAGCCAACGGAACCAGATCTTTACGGCTCTTACCAATGCTTGCCAGCTCCAGATTTGTAGCATTTCACAGCCTTGAAGGATCCTCGCTCTGGGATTCATTGAAGGTGAAGGATGTATCGTCGGAGCGGCATTGGGAGTACCTGGATCATGGAAAATGAGACTATTGAGATGCTGACTATAGTAGTCCGCGCGTCAAATATATTCAGATCGATGCAGCAAGAGAGGTAGAAAACTAAAAAACTTGGTGGGAAATTGTGGACATGGCTGACCTGAAACCGCAAGATTCCAGTTCCCGACACCTCTCATGCTTACCAGAAACACCTTTTAAATTAGTTTCACTTCGGCTATACGCAGCACAAACACCAGTGATTCCCTGTTCCAACTAACAGTGGTCAAATGGTTCCCATAAATTCAGAATCGTTTCTGCGTATAAATTCAGAATAACTTCTATGATTCTACCTGTAAAGATATAGTACTCGCTTGTATCTGGGCCATCAATGCTACAGATCTGTTGGGTCAAACTCTAAATTCATACAATCTTTCCTCTTTTCTTCTTCAGATTTTGGTGGGTTTCTATAGTGCAGTATATGTACAGGGAAAACATCTCACATATATAAAATAGAGCCTTGAACTACTTATGAAAAGACTGGCGGGATTCATATACTCAAGGCTACTTATGCTCACTCAAGGTCTGAAAGACGGGATAGTCTTCTCATCATCCCACACAGAGAAAAATAAGGGAATGGGTACATGATATAAAGAAAAAGCACATAAAACCTTGAAGCTCCGTATATCTTGAGGGGAAAAAAAGAAATTCGTTTCAACTGGCTTGATATGATACTATCATGGAATAATTCTATTGTCACGTCCACGAGGCCATGCTTAAAGCTCACATATTTTAGCATACGAACACATTAGTCGTAAAATAGTATAGGGAAAAGTCCAATTTACACCTTCCAAATATCATAAAAGTTCGATTTTCAACCTCAAAATACAAAACCGGATAAGAAAGGCCATCCGATTATCGAAACAGGACAAATTTGGCCCTTAGGCTGGTTTGCAAGATGGTTTTCCATTTTATGAAAATTAAAAATATTCAAATTTAAACTAAAAAATTCATAAGTAATTCATTTTAAATCAAAAAAATATGAAATGGGTATCAAATTTTTTCTAAAAATGTAAACTATCTATTGACACTATCCTTATCAGTTATTTGGATCGAATTTTTTTATGTTCATAGTATTTGGTTGCTCGTAGTTATGCCTATTATTTTTGAATAAATAAGATTCAAATAGAGCAGTAATATTAGGTCACATTTCTAAAAAAATTTTGGTACTAGTTTCATATTTTTCTGATTTAAAATGAATTAGTTTTAATTTTTTAGATCTAATTAGAATTTTTATTTTTTTTAAAAATACAAAACCACCTTCAAAACCACCTTAAGGGCCAAATTTGCCCGGTTTTGACAGTTGGATGACGTTTCTTATCCGGTTTTGTATGGTTTTGTAGTTTAAGGGTGAAAATAGGATTTTTGCGATAGTTCAAGGGTGTAAACCGAATTTTTACCGATAGTATAATGTGTTTTAATGTTGCTTACAATCTAAAGGTTCTGGGATAGATTAAAACATGCTTGTTTACACAACAATGGACATACTGAGTTGGGAATATGTCCATTTTTACACAACAAATGCTACTCATTTTTAACATTATAAAAACAACTGCTATTAGTTATGCATCACAAAAAATAGGTTTCCTTGAAGTAATCTTCTCGCATACTAGGGAGTAAGTGGATCGTGCAAAATGAGATTATTCATATGATTACTATAGCGATCCATGAATAAAACACATAATGTTGAAAATGATGAGTGTCATATGGAAGGAGAAATAGGTCTTTGGAAATTGGCTTAAAACCACACCGTCGTGGAATAATTAATTGGGTGGTCAATTTCCTTAATATATAGTTCCATGTAACTTCAGCAGTAAATTATAAAAAATAGTTTACTCAATGCCAATAATTATTAAAAAGGAGTCCAGAAGAAGCACTTTTATTTTGATTCGAATTTTACTCCAACGCCCAGACATAATTTCCTCACCTATCTATTTTTCATGGTTGACAGAGGTCATGGTACACGTACACTTGGCATTTGGCTATTCAATTGGACATCTTTTTTTAGATGAGAAGAGAGTTTTATTATTCAGAAAGTTCATTACATTTGTGAGCAATAAGTTGCTCAACACACAGTGGAGCTACGAACCGCCACACTGCCCAATGCCGAGTTCATTTTGCTAGCTGTGCAAGCTCATGCGCTTCACCATTGCTCTCGATCTCTTCTCGTACGGATAACTGTCCAATCCATCAGGCCTTCGCTGGTCTCTCTTCTTAAGTCCATGATGAACTTCGGACACGATCGATGGTCACCCTGCGCCTTCAATGCATTCACCATGGAGCTGCAGTCCGTCTCCAGAATTGCCTGAGGTGGGCACCATTCCTTCGCCAGCAGGAGTTCAGTTGGACATCTGTGCTGCTTCCGTGGTGGTGCAACAACACCAGTAAAACCTTTTAGCCTTTTGAAGGCAGTGGAACCAGATCTTTAAGGCTTCTACCAATGCTTGCCAGCTCCAGATTTGTAGCATTTCACCGCCTTGGCAACAGCACGCTGAATACCTGGATCATCGAAAATGAGACTATTCAGATGCTAATGATTATAGTTGTGGTCCGTCAAATATATTCAGATGCAGCAAGAAAGGTATAGAAAACTAAAAACATGGTACGAAATTGTGGACATGGCTGACCTGAAATCGCCAGATAGAATCCAGTTCCCGACACCTCTCAGGCCTACCAGAAATTGTGGAGGAACTTCTGTCTGATTTTCTATTTTGCTCGCATTGAAAGTACCAAACGAGATGGAGCATAACTATCACTACTATATGGTAGTCTCTCTTCACCACGCCACCTTTTAAATCAGTTTCACTTCGACTATACGCAGCACATACACCAGTGATTCCCTGTTCCAACAGTGGTCAAATGGTTCCTATAAATTCAGAATTGCTTCTGCGTATAAATTGAGAATAGCTTCTATGGTTCTAGTACGTGTAAAGATATAATAGTACTCGCTCGTATCTGGGCCATCAATGCTACAGATCTGTTGGGTCAAACTTTAAATTCATACACTCTTTCTTCTTTTTCATCAGATTTTTGGGGGTTTGTATAATGCAGTATGTGTACAGGGAAAAGACTGGATAGTCATCTCATCATCCCACATATAGAAAAACAATGGAATGGGTACATGATGTAAAGAAAAAGCACATGAAACCTTGAAGCTCCGTATATTTTGAGGAAAAAAAACTCTGTTTCAACTGGTTTGATATGATACTATCATGGAACAATTCTATTGTCACGTCCACGATGCAAACTAACATGCTTAAACCTCACATATTTTAATATAGGAACACATTAATTGTACAACACTATAATGTGTTCTAATGTTGCCTACAATGTGAAGGTTCTGGGATAGATTAACACATGCTTGTTTTAGTGTTGACATACTGAGTTGAGAATATGGCCATTTTTACACAACAAATGCTACTCATTTTTAATATTATAAAAACAATTGCTATTAGTTATGCATCACGAAAAATAGGTTTCCTTGAAGTTTTTACTTAATTTGGGTGACAAGCACTCCTAGGATTGATTTAAAAACAAGGACACATGTATTTAGATAGGATATAGAAATTCTAATTTGAGTTAATTGCAAACCCAGAGACTTGCTTACTCTTTCAGAAAAAGTAGATATTATAGTTCACTACATGTACAATAATTTCCAAAGGTATGCCATGTTGGATTATTTAGCATCTCCACCTCTTGCTAAAGTTTTTTTTTTGCCAACTGTAAATGGGAAATCAAGCCTTGAGTGAGCATAAGTAGCCAAACACACAAAAACACTGCACACATATATAGAGCTGCCGAATTTCCACATTGAAGCAAAAGAAGCTATTAGTTCAGTGGTCCCATGAAAATGCTTACGGTTAGATAAGACAAACGCATATAAAGTTGAAGTATTGGGCTTAATTAGCAGGTCTGTAGCACATTCTCAGTGAATTCTTGTCTATACCCAAACTGCTTGAGCCTTAAAACTATTAAAGAATAATTGACTCGAGGCCCAAATCTGTTTCAATTCCGATTTATATTATGCAATTAAAGGTTCCGACGCGGCGTGCATGAAGTATTTTTTTATTTATTTTTTGCGTCAGACTAGTGGAACTGTGATCATCTTGGAGAAAAATTTGTTACTTCTGTTGTTGTGGCCTAGTTCGATCTGTATGGAACCTTTGAATGTATGTGACAGATGTCTCGAAATTCTCTTGAAATACGGTAATTAAATGTGATCACTGATCACTAAAGTTCACAACTGCAGTCATTGCCTTTTCTTCGCTCAACAGAGGGATCGCAGCACTGTTTTCATCTCTTTTTTTGTTGTGTATGCCACCGTGTATGTATTTGTATGTGGCATGTTGGAAATTTTGTACTTGAATTTTCGAAGGAATTTCTTTTTTTTTTGAAGTGGCTGAAAATTTAAGGTCCTTTTATTTCCACCAGGCACCAGTTATACATACAGACCTATGAACTGACCACTTGGTGCATTGAATCGATGTGTTACACCTTTTCTCCTATTTCCCTGGCATCAATATAAAGGCCTTTGGCCTTTGACGACGATTGCATGTACACTAGACTACGTTGATATGCTCATATGGACACCTAAATTTATTTTAAGGGCTGGATATCGGGAGTTTATGCCAAACCAGATCCTAGAAGCTACAGTTAAGTTCCTGACACCTCCCAATCCAATAAAAAAATGTAGCCCACCAATCTTTCAACAGTTTGGCTAGCTCCAATAATCCGAAGTACTGAAACAAGGGATGGAGACAACTTCTACATCTCTCCTTCCTTTTTCCTTTGGCTCTAGATTATAGTCTCCATGCTGCCACCTTTCTATTATATATAGTTTCCTGAAGTACATTTATGCATTGCCTCCCTGAATCAGTTTATTGATTCCTAGTTTGAGCATGGCCGCATGGCTTTTATGAATTTTCAGAATTAGTTTTCCTATAAGCTTCAGATTCATATCTCAAGCATCAACTCTAGATCGTCCATCGGTACCTTTGATGTATGCGACGTGCAAAAGGGATTTACACCGAGTATTGTATTAAGAGAAAAGGAAATGTATATTGCCAAAGAAAAGCTCCTAACAAGGACTGATACCATCTTGCTTTTATTTTCATTTATTGAAGGAAAAAAAAGGGAGAGTACCTTGAGACTGCAAAACAGATTATGGAGGCAGGTTTACACAACAATGTGTGATAAAAAAGACCACCATTTGATTATTGAATATTGATGCATAAAGGTGAAAATGGGTTACTAGAATGACTAGTCAGATTAGCATGCTATGAACAGTTATAGTAAATAGTAGTTAAACCAATTTTTGTCTTACAGCACCATTGCTTTTCGTAAAAATCTATAAATAGTAACTGAGACCCACATGTTATTACTGGTGGGTCCTGTAGGAGACATCTACCTCTAGTCAGGATGGGATATCGATCCCTCATCGCGAGCTTGACAAATCGAGCATAACATCAGTGGCCATCCTCCAATTCCAATCCACGAGGAACTGTTACCTTTTCACCAGGATCTAATACAAGTGGACACGAGTGGCACTAATAAATTGAGCATTTTATAAGTTGTTACATCAATATGCTCCCACTTGCTAAGTTATTGTATTGTGTGTGCAATTTACTCCGGTGAGAAACATAAAACCCAAGGAAGAGTTTCCGTGGCTGCGACATCATAGCTGTTTCTTGTTCTTTTTCATTCTCATGTTACAAGATCTCCAAATACTGTAGATTCTTTTATACACCCAAGCAACAACCAAACCGACTCAAATTAGAACCATAGCTTGCGTTGCCGTGTGTACACATGTATGCATGATGTAGTTAGCAAACTTCTACTGCATGCTATACGTAGAGAACTCCTGCCAAAAATGTAAATAAATGTATACCATGCCACTTGAACACGACGTCTGCTGGACTCCAACTCTTAAGCTTAGACTCCACATGTGATCGATCAGCTGCCGGGTACTAGCAAATTTTTTCCAATATTCAAGATTAACTCTAGAAGGAACAGTATAGTCAAAATATCAGGTATATATCCATCTTGATTGGGTGTTCCGATCAAACAGTAGTTCTGATTGGAGCTCTAGGTAAAAGTTTTGTATCTTGACCTGGCAGTAGTTCTAGAGCAGTAGGAAGGCAGCCAGGTGTCAGCTCTGCGGATGTGCAAGTTTTTACAGTAAAGCAGCTTGCTGATCCTAAGAAGTTCGAGGTCTCGTGGGTTGCCTGTAATCAAAAACAGGCGAGTCAAATTCAAATACATGAAACTAGAAAGAATGAGGAAATCGAAGGTCTGATCTCAGAAGATAAAACAGCTCACCTGCACCTCAGTTATGGTTTTATTCCCGATACCTCTCAAGTCCAATCCTCTAGGATAATGTACTTGAATACCAACCACCTATCCGGATCGGATTATCCAAATGTTGAAATTTACTAGTCTCCTGTAAACCACTAAGGTGGTAGTATAACTTTGCTTTAGGCCACCTTTTTATTATGCAGTTGACTGGTGTGCTTTGCACAATGCCTTGCCGAATGAAGACTCTGGCCAACTTATATATGCTAGTATGCTACTGATATATAAGAGATTGAAGCTCAAAATGCATGGCGCTCGTCATCTTTGGCTGCATATTTTGGTCTTGATCTCACAGCTTTCATTTAATGAGGAAATGAAATGGATGAATGCATGATTTACCAAGGATACAAGATTTTAAATTGTTTTGATTATTCCTAGAACTAAAAAACGGCATATCAGATACGATGTGGTGGCTTGAAAGTTTGAAGTCTTCTACTTTACGACATCTACATATGCATGATTGCTGAATAGTTATAATCTGCAACATTTTTTTGCTTAATAACACAGACGTTTTCTCACTAGTCACCATACGTGATGACATGTTATTATTGAAGTATAAGTGAGTTGCCCATCTTTTTCTATTAGTTTAAGCTTTCAGATTTGTTTGTGCATACAACTCAATATGGTATCATGGTCAGAGGTTTCGAGTTCGAATCCTGGTAGGCGTGATTAAATAAAATAATTGGAGTCGACTCCTATTTACATATTTGAGGTCTGAGAGGGAGTGTGTTGAAGTAAAAGTGTAAAATCCATTATAATTCTTGATAACCATATCACTTAGGTGATGAGATGGCACTATGGAAAACATGACAAGTAGGATGCTGTTGTGCACTGAATGATCTTAGGGTTCCTGACAATTTTTCCTCTAATATCCTCTAGCTAATATCTATGATGTTGAAGGTGTATGTATAGTGATCCAGACATTCATTCTAGTCATACAAATCCTGGAGGACGTTTACAATTCCCTTGTGATACTGTTGACTTTGGCAGCTAGCCTGATAATAGAATGTGCATCACTAGCTCTTGCGCTTATCAGTCAAAAGGGGGCAAAGTTCATACAGTGATAGCAAGGCCCCCGCGTCGTCCCCCGCTCGGGCGACTCGGGCGACGACCCAAACCCTAGCCGCCGCCACCCCCCCATCCCCCACCTCTCCTCCTCGCCGTCACCAGAGGGTGCTGCCGGAAGTCCGCGCGGCCACCGGGAGGGCGACGGCGGGGACTTGCCGAGCCGCGCGCATGAGATCTGGCGGGGGACCGTGCACGGCGGTGGAGGCGCTCTGGAGGTCGCCGGGCGACCGCATCCCGCGATGCGCTGCCATGCGGCGGCTGTGCCTGGCAACGGTGGTGCGCAAGGCGAGCAGGAGACAGAGCGGCGAGGGGGCTCGCCGGCGCAGGTGGCGGCTGTTGGCTGCGGGGCCCACGACGCTAGATCCGGCTGGCCACCTGCCGGATCCGGCGGCCAAGCAGCTTGGGCGCGTGAGGCGACTGGCAGTGACGCGGGCTCGGCGGCCAGCGTGGCGCGAGGAGGCCACGTGGCCGGGCCAACGAGGTGCGCGGTCCGGTGCGGTGGCTGCGGCTCGGCACCCCTGCAGCCGGCGCGTGGACGGCTGGGCTGCGCGGGTGCGCAGCAGCGTTGGTGGCACTTGAGGAGGTGGCCATGCTAGGGAGAGGGGCAGGTGCTGCAGGGCTGTTGGCGACCTGACAGCTGGCGCGAGGAGGCGTTGGAGGTCGTTGCCGGCGCAAGTAGTGGTGCGGCGGCAGCAACGGGAAGGCGGTCTACACGAGGTGCAAGGAGGCACGGCCGCCGGCGCCGCCCTCGAAAGTCCTTTCACGGCCGTGATCCAGGTCGTGCCAGCTGGGTACGTGCCGTGGTGCGGACGGGATGCTCCGGTCGAAAGCTTTTGCCTGCATTCTTGCTGGAATAATGGCGGCGGCGCCTTAGGGCGTCGTTCACCCTATTGGGGGCGTCATCTTGGAGCTCCATCACTGCGGGATGGGGTTCCTGGGTGAAAACCCTATCCATTTATGGACGAGCGACGGCGGCGCCAATGGCGTCGTTCCCTCCTTGGAGGCGTGATCTCTTGAGACCCAACTCGGCTTTGGCATTGCTGGTGATGACGGTTCGCAGGAGGCCTATTCGATGGTGGTAAAGGTGGTATTGGTGCAGGTTGGTGAACTTCTTGGGGGTTGCTAAGCTCGCGTGGAGGCTCTCGCAACTCTGGTGGCGGCTAGGGATTGTTGCATTTTGTCGGTGTGGCTGCTTGCAGCGGACCGCGGCGGCTGGCGTTGCTTGGCAACCGTCAGTGCGGCGTGGGACAACGTCGAGAGACGGCGCTTGCGGCATGGGCAGGGTGGGACGACTTGGCTTGCAGCAGACTGTGGCGGGTGGCTAGGCTCTGCTGGGCTACTCCGGTGTGGTAGATCGTCGGAAGACGGCGCAAGCAACTACCTTGGCTTGCTAGCACGGCGGCAGGAGCCTTGCGTAGGTGGAGCAACGAGGCGATGTCGACCTCCAGCGGTGGCTTGGCTGTTTGATAGGGACTCTAGGAGGCAGGGCAACTTTGCCCTCCATCCTGATGGCGACTTCTGAAACAGATCCGTGACGGGGAGTACTGTGGCAGATGAGGCGAGGCCCCCGCGTGCGGTGTTTCTTCGAGGCGACGAGAGCGAGGTGGAGTCCAAACGGCGGGCGTGCCCCCCGCGCATATGGTGGCGACTGCATGGTAGCCGCGAGAGGTCCATATCTGGTGTGTTTCATCCTATTAGGTGGAGCGTGGTGTTGTAGCAGCACTTCAGCGATGGGTCCCGCATGACGGTGGCCTTCTTGGTGTGGTGCAGTCTGTTTCTTCTTGGGTCCCATTGACGAGGGGTCACGATCGGAGTTCAGCGGTGGGTTTTGCTGGTGGGCGCCGCGTTTTAGACCGTTCTTGTTGCCGTTGTTGAGTGGTGTGGTGTGGTCGAGTGGAGTGGTGCGGCCGCGTTTTCGAGGTTGAGAGCGGTTGTTGTTGTTGTGGGTTTGAGTTGAGTTGGCGTGGTACGGCGCGAGTTGAGATCCCAATCCAACCGGCCGGTGTTGTTTTTTTGTTGGTTGCCCAGTCTGGGTTTATTCTTCTTTTTAATATAATCGGCAGCTCTCCTGCCTGGTTCATTTCAAAAAAGCTCTTGTGCTTAAGACCGGCAGCCGTGTCATCTGATATTCTAATCCACAGCAAAAGTGGTCACGACAGACCTCTAGTGATTAAATTGTAACACCCTAGAATAGCAGCAACATTCTGGAGCGTTACCACGCACCACAACAACTGTAACAAGAACACATAAAAAAAACAAGAAAGAGCTAGACAAAGAGAAAGAGCTAGACAAAGAGTAAGCCGAAGCAACAATTAAATCATTTAGACGGATTAAAGTAAAGATCACTGGAGCAAACTGAACCACATGAGGGAATTTAAAATAACATCATAGTCTCCACATCTAAATATTTTTTATAAAACATTTGTTCATCACATAAAGATAACTGTGCACACGTGCTGCTACTCCCATCCAACGCTGCACCCTCCAACCCAAGAACCTGCGGAGGGGGAAAACGTATGAGGTTTATGAAAACCTCAGCAAGCAAACTGCTTTAACCAAGTTATTCAAGTCACAAATAAATAAGCATCAATTTAAACAATTAGACTTAAAGAGAACATCATATTTAAATAACAAGTATCTTCAAGTAGTAAGATAACCACAAGTACTTCAAGATAAACTTTAGAATACGCATGCAAAAGGTGCAATGCAATGCAATGCATAACTTCACTTCTACCCACACATCCCAAGGTTAGATGTGAGAGTTGCAACCACATTGTTATACTCAACGTGCGTTGCTGTACCAGTACTTACTGCACCAATCCGGTTACGGTTTTTCTTCATATGCATAAACAACATGAGAATGCAAATGCAAGATTGCAATGCAAAAACTTCATATGCTTCAAAAATCATAACTTCAAAAGTAAAGCCTCAAGGTGAACAAGATACTTCAATATAAATCCATTTTAAGATTTATCTTGCTAGTGCGAGGTACTGAAATTAAATGGAGGCAATTCAAATAACAAAGTTAAAGCGAGTAGACCACATCACTACGTTTACTTACATTCACCGAAGTTCAAGGAAAATGAGCTAAGCACGATCTGAAGGTGTACCACCTGATCACAAACATAATTCAGCACCAACACAAACATTCAAGTATAAACGAACATAAATCAAAGCGTGCCCAAAGCCAACGTTCTCACAAAAATATCTGAAAATCTAGACATGACAGCAGCGCTGTTGCTTCTCTTTTTTTATCCTTTAATCCTGATGATGGCTAAAAATTCTCATCTTGTGCCATCTGAAAGTTAACTTAATAACTCACAACTTTCAAGTGATCCAAAACTGAAAGAAAAATCATTATCATAGGCTAATCTTAAGATGAACCTTAATCTGAAAATCTGACAGCATTTGCAGAACAGTAGAACTAAAACTGATATAACTGGAGCTCCAAAATTCATATAGAGATGAACTTTACCAATATGGAAAGATTATGAAATTATCCACAACTTTGTAAAAGATCAGAATATCCAATTCTGTCATTTAGTGTGACCAAACATGAAGAGAATATATTCTGCACAGAATTATGAGGCTGAACAACTGTCAGGTTCCAACTTTAATTTCTCCCTTATCTTAAATCCGATTTAGGTGTTCTTTATAGCCGTGGAAAGATCGCTAGTTCTTATTCAACTAATACAAAGGTTTAGTATTTTTTGAGACCATTAGGAATACGAAAAACTGCCATGAACAGCAACTGCACAGAAACCTGACGTGCTGAGAACAGCGACGTGGGTAAACCCTTAACCCCAATCAAAACGGCGACTAATACCGCTGTTCTCAGGTGCTAAAAACTTCTAAAACTACAGGGAAAACATGTTCTACAGGGGAGGGGCATGTCTCACCTAGGGTTTCCCCTTGAGAATAACAAGGGCGATGGCGACGACACCTACGGTGATTCCGCTCCGTTTCCGCTTCTTCCTTGCATCCAACCTCGCCGCACTACACCACACAAGGTGGCACCACCATGAACAGCGAGGAGAAACCATCAAGATGGGAAAAAATGGAAGGAGGAAAGGATCCCCAACCAATTTTTGGTCCTCGGGCAAAGGGGGTGGCGGCGCAGGGAGGGGCGACGGGTTTTGGGTTTAGAACATAAGGGGTTGGGTACTGTAGCGCAAGGTTACTGTAGCACGGAGGTGTGTAGCGTGGGTTCGCTTGATAAGTTTAAAAAGTGTATAGCTTCTTGACCCTAACTCCAAATGAAACATATGAATAGTCAAACGGAAAGTATTCGACGAGCTCTACGCAACCACAGTGTCCATTCACATCCATCCGAGCAACGGATCAAAATGTTAATTTAAGCCATCAACTTTACGTATTCCCATATAGAAAGCGTATTTTTCCCTTTATTCATTCCGAGTGCTACGTAGATGCACTGTTCGGCCATAATTCTGCACTCAGACCACCAAATTGACATCGACCTAGATGCAGCGCTCTAACCAATCACCATCACTATTGGATTATAAGGCCGAGGCAAGTGTGTCAAGTGGTCAGAGAAAATGACTGACTGGTAACTTTAGTTAGATAGGAGCTCTCTTGAGTGGTATCTCAGGCCAACTCGGTCAGTTGAATACGGTTGGCTTCCCAATACCTCCCAAGCCCACAATAGCTCACCAGAAATATTTTTCTCCTATTCTTCGACACTTACTAAGCAGAATACCAAACCATGGCTATTTGCTCTTGGCTCCATCTCTTCCTTACATACCAGCATGTTACTCTTGTCTTCCTTTTTATTATCCACTTGGTTGAATGCATTTATGCAATAATGCTTTGCAGCCCGAACAATAATGTGGGTTCTGTAGTCTGAACATGGCCATTCTATAGTTAGTGATCATGTCATGAATATTTGTAGGGTTGAAGCACACAACACACATGGTGGTAGGCCGTTATAGGAGAAGGGCGGTAAGGAGGCTAGCTTGAGTGGTGTGGGTGGCCATGGTGCCAGCATTTGGCGATCAGGGGGCAACAGGGCACGAAGTATGTTAGGAGCCTCCTTGCTATTGTAACACCTCAGGTGTTTAAATTGCTAAATAAACCTCATTAGCTTAACACGATGCATAGATAACTAAGAAAAGTTTAAAAGAAACGAATTATAAATTGGTTTTGCTTTGAATTAAAAAAATAGATGTGTACATGTGCATAAATACATGTACTTTAATCAAACAAATTAAATAACTCTCACCTCAACGCACTTGGCAGCTAAATTTAATAGACACACCATCAATGACAGGATAAACAAAAGTCTAGTTGAAGCCTAGGAGAGAATACAAATGTTTACCCAGGAAATGACGTGCCCTCCGAATTATACTTTTTGAGTTTTTAAAATAACTTCTAAACTAGAACTCAAATGAACTTTGGCCTGAAACAAAACTTGTGTAACTTTTCATTTTGAACAACTTTTATGTTCAGAGATTTTTGAGTTGCAACACAAAAATTTGAGTAACACTTGACTTTGCAAACCAGCCCCTGCCTTTTCTTCTATTTTCACTTCAGACCCTTCCTCTTACGCTTCACCCGACCCTACGCTCACCCGACCCTCCGCTTCGCCCGACGCGCAGCCGCTTCGCCCGACCCTACGCTCGCCCGACCCTCCGCTTCGCCCGACGTGCAGCCGCTTCGCCCGACCCTCCGCTTCGCCCGACCCTCTGCCCGCCGCGCAGTCGCCGCAGGCCACCTGACCGGCGATGCCTGACCGGTGCTAGGCGCCAAGCTAATGCCTGGCCGCGCCCCGCTCACACGCGCTCCTCCCCACGCTGCGACCATCCCCAGTCCGCGCACGCCACGCGCACGCCGGCGACGCGCGCCTCTGCTCGCCGCCCGCCGTGCCCAATGGACAAGCCGTGTCGTGCCCGTGTTCCCGCCGCGTTCCGCCAGTCGCCGAGCTCGCCGCCCGACAAGCCAGCTGCTGCAGCTCCTCGCCCAACCTGCGCGCCGCGTGATCTCCCGCTCCCCACGCCAAATCCTCAGCGCCCAATCCCCTGCCCGCGCCCGCCGCCCGCCGCGCCGGCTCTGCTCGCCGCCCACCGCGACCAGTAACGCGCCCCCGTCGTGCCACCCCTCGCCAGCGTTGCCCGGCCCTCTCCCTCCCTCCTGCAGCCTATAAAAGGCGACACAAGGCCACTCTCGCGCGCCTCAACCCACCAGAACGCCGCCGCCACTGCCATTGCCGCCGCCGTGCACCACCCGCCCGTGGAGCCCTATCCTCCAGCCTCCCACTGCCCAAACCCATCACCCAGCGAGCTTGCCCTCCCTCCACTGAATCTCACCGGCCTCTTCCCAGACCATCTCGCCGCCGGAGCACCGCCCACACCGCCACCGCTCCCCTGCTGCTCCGTGGGCAACCCACTCCGAAGCTCCTCCGTCCGAGCCAAGCCTCGAAACGGGTTCCCTTCGACGCCGCGAAACTCATCGACCAGCCCACGCCCTCCCCTCCTCGCCGGAGCACCGTCGCCGACGCTCCACACCATCGCCGCCCCTCTGCTCCGCGCCGACGAGCCACCTCCGGCCACCCCCAACCCTGACCAAGGCCACCCCAAGGTAGCTCTCACCTCCCTGGATCTCCACGACCCTTTTCCCCTCGCCGCCGACGAGCCCCCTCGCCAGATTCTGGCCAGCCGCCATGCCAGCGCCGCCCAGGGACCCAATTGCAATGGTTGAAATCTTTAAAAGAGTCTGCACGCAAGTTTCAAGGGGCATAACTGTAAACCTGTGTTTAAACTTTGAATTCCAAAACAGCGAATTTGTAAAATTCATATAAAATCATAGAAAAATCAAAAAACTACAAACTCAACTGTTATGGGATCGTTAGAAGAAAATCTACAACTTTTATTACATGCTTTTCTTCAGTTGCATGCTAAATCTTGCTCTAAATTAAATGGGAAGTTTAGTAGACTTTAATTGTACCCACTGTTGTAGACCAGTTCTGAATCTGATTTTCGGACAGTAGAATGGTTGCTTGATGTGTATACCAGTGTAAAAATATTAGGACCAGAACCCATCTCTAGTTAAACTTTTTTTTAAACTTTTTTATGCCATGAAATAATAGAACTAATTTGTAACTGCTGTTATATTGTGATTCATATTGTGAAACTTTTCCAGAGCTGTTATAGTGGTGCCTAAATACCACAAAAAAAGTTTAGAACCTTTTTCCTTTCTGTAACTTATTTAAATAATTTTGTGATGGGAAAAATGAACTAATTAAAATAATTAGTTTTTATTCTTGGAAAATGTTCAACGTTTTACTGTAGGACCACTTAGGGTAACTCTTGCTGTATAAAAAGTTTCATACACAGAAATCCTGTAAAACATCCTGTAGAAATTAATCTTTATTAACATAAGTGTATCTTGTCCTATTTATTATGCTCTGTATCCTAAACAATAAAATCTGAAAAATTTACAGTAACACACGTATGGTTAGGTTGAGAACCTATAAAAGTTTTGGCATCAACACTTGCATGGTTCGTCTTGTATAAAAATAACTAAGTTCTAGCAGTAGCTGTGTATTACATTTTTCGTAATTATTCTGCTGCATAAAAATATCTGAAATTTTTATAGTAGTCTTATCTCTGCATAATGTACTCTGAATAAAAATTTTATCACTAAAAGTTACCTAGATTAGTGTTTGTGCTTAACCCTTGCTTATACTGCGAAAATTAAAATTTCAATACAACACAACCCCTTCTGGTTTAATGAAGTTAATAGTTTAAGATGTACTCTGTTAACAATTGCCCAAAGAAATCTTAACTAAGTAACTTCACAACCAAATCTATATTATTGTGGACTGCAACTTTATCGTGAAGGAAAATAATCGTCATATACCATCACTACAACTTACACTTGTGCATTCATATAGAATCGACTACTCTCGCCGACGGGATGTACGAGCTGGTGCCCGCGTCCGAGAGTGAGCAGCGTGAAGCTCAAGTGAATCCAACTGAAGCTTTCGAAGACCCGAACCCGAGTTCGGACGAGCCCCAAGCTAACTTTACCCAAGAAGGCAAGCCCCGGAGCATGAACCCTATTTTCCAAATTATGCAAATTATTACTCTATTTCTACTTGTGCATTAAGTTTATAGGAGTTGAATGAAAACTTAGTTGCATGATCCTAGGTACCCATGCTCTGAACACTAGATATAAGGTTCGATAGAATGCTATGCTAATAGGACCCGGCAAAAGTCGAGTGATTTCCTGTCACTCGCGAGAATATAGGAGTTGAATGTTTACTACATGCTGCAATCATAAGGTTGACGGACGGGGCTATGGTGCGATGTTCATGTTGGTGATTGAGGCCCCGTCTGTTTAGTGAAAAATGCTAAGGCCGCAGTGTGTGGTAGTGGTGGTTAAGCGTTTGAACGTACTAACCACATGCCGAGAATATGGTAATCGGTAAGCTTAAGTACCTAATCGGACCGGCAAGTGGACAGCATTCCACCCTCTCAACTTCGGTTCCATGCGCGCACATGGTGGGTGCAGAGCTAGGCTCGGTAGTCTCGGATGGTGGCCCTGATCCACAACCCAGGAAGAAAGGGGAAAAGTTGCACGTGTGACTGTTGGAGTAACCACGTGACGTGTGTTTAGGTTTCCCTTGTATGGTTAAGAAATTCGATTCAAATCGTCCGTTTCTCACGGTTATTGAGACTGCTTGACCCTTTTACCACATAGAGTAAGATGAGGAACAATGATGATGATTAATCTTGTTGGATGAAAAATTAATTCTTTCACCATGTATGATGTTGGATAGTTGCTTACCTAGAATGGTTAAAGAAAATTAGAATCTGGAGCTAAAATTTGAAAGTAAGGACCTACTTGTATATGCTTTTCGGCAAAATAAACCCCTCAAGCCAAAAAGCCTTGCATGACTAGGAGTCGGCTAAGTATATTCCGCTAGTCGGGTAAGCCTTGCTGAGTATTAGTATACTCAGCCTTGCTTGTGGCTTGTTTTCAGGTGATACGTTTGAGGATCTGATCGCTAGTTTGACTTGGCCGTGTACCCTTCCTCCTGGTTGGTCGGTGGAATGGGATGCGCCCCCGGCCAATGATGATAATGCTGAGTGATGTCTCGTACGGGCTTCATCGAGACATCGTGTATCGTCGAGTAGTTTATCATTATTTTTTCGCTGCATTGAACTTTGAAGAACTCAATTACTTTTAAACTCTGAAGTACCTTGTTTTACGAATTTGAACTCTGTTGTAATAATAATTTATGATGAACCCTGTGGTGTAAAATCTTGTGGAATGTTGTATCCTATGGGCTCACCTTCGTGTGAGTACATGTATGTGTGGTTTCGATCGGCAAAAACCGTGGTTGTATTGGGAGGTTACCCGACAGACCAATGGATTATTCCGTTTGAAGTGCGAGTTAGCCCTGATTGCCCTCGTGGTGATGGTTAGCGCGCTTGAGCCGGATTAATTTAGGTGGTTCTGCCACAGCTATCACCGGGAGCATGGGAGATCATGGATGATGGAGGATGGATGGAAGTACATGATGAAAGGAAAGAAGAGGATAGGAAATGAAATAAGGGTAGGAACATTGATTACCGACACCCCCAAACCAATGATATACCAGGATGTAAATTAAGTTCAGTAATAGTAAGCATGACAAGTTAAATTCAAAAGAATCATTGGACATGGATCCCATTTTATGTAAGTCATTGCAGTAGATTTACTGTAGAGGGCATACTTCCATCGTCGTATGCGGAGAACGATTTTAGCTTTTAAAAAAGTGGCATAAAAGAGTGCAATATTAGATGCTGGACCATTAAGGTGAGGCCTGCGCTACACACTACACTGATTGCAGTAGATTGATTGGAATCAGTTCCTTAAATAGCAGGCGTGTGGGAGTAAATTCTAAAGAAAACCAAAAATGCACCCCACATGTATAAGGCAACAAATGCAATAACCAGAGGAACCAAAGTCATTTTACGACATCACTACTAGTCTGTGTGAAAATTTCTACAATTACACCTTTATGGGATGAGGGACTATGTGGTTGAGCTTTTCCCATTGGCTATCTACTGAACATAAAACGTGGCGGTACGGTGGCTTGTGCTGCATACATGGCTTGCAGGCATTTGCATGGTATTGGTTGTGGCAGTTAATTTCTATCTCAGGTATTGTACAGACTAATCGGATAGAAAAAATTAAGAAATAAGAACATAAAAATAGTAGGAGCTAAAAGTGTAAGAAAAATTTAGCCATGTGCATTGCCACATGATCCTTTTCAATTAATTACGATGCTCATTACTAACATAATAAATCTCATCTTAGAAAAAATTGAGAGGGAGAATTTTGGCACACACGAACAACCCAAGTATAGCTGTCTACAGGTGAAATTTGCAAATGATATTTCAATAAGCATGGGAAATCAAAGAACAAGCTGAGAAAGGCAAGTGAAAGAAGAGATAGCAATAGAACACGAATCTTAAGGGGAACACCGATGGACATATATATAGCTGCTTATCAATTATGAGTGTTTTGTATGCGGCATCAGCGTTATTTGGTTCCGTTCTACCGATCCCTGTTCGCTGCATTGGCCCATACATCTTCCATCGCTGATTGACGGGTCGCTGTGGGGAACACTCGGAGTTGCAGGCAGGGCAGCTGACCCGGCAATCTTCCATTGGCAGTAGTGATCCAGATGCAACACTCTCAATAGCGCTGGCTCAAGCCCTGCCAGGGGACATGGTCAGGTGGCTGATCGGCATGTGTCCCACGGAAAAAGAATGGATCCCTCTTTAGTGGTATCTCTAGCCTACTCGGCCAACTCTATATGGTTTCCTTCCTATACATCTCAAGCCCACAAGAATTCCATGCCTCGACAACTATCCAGAATACCTAACCATGCATATTGACTTCTTACTCTATCTCTCTGCTTTTCTTCCTTCCTTCCAACAAGAGGTTACTCTCATTTATAGCTCCATGTCTTCCTTTTATTATGCAGATGGTTGAGTCCATTTATCCAATGCTTTAGGTCACTGACATTTCTAGGATTGAAGCACAACATGCATGGTAGTAAATGGCAGGGTGGGGTGGCGGCTATGGGAGATGAGAGGTAGGTAAGGAGGTCAAGTGACCACCAGTGGTAGATCTAGGATTCAAATTTAGGCTATGCGGGATCAATACCCAATGTATAATTTGGTTAGATACAACGAACAATTTATTAAAATATTTAAAATTTACCAAGCAATTTGGTATACAGGTAAAAAAACTAAAACATGATAATAATTTAAAATCGCACACAATGAGCAAGAGGATAGTCAGGCTGGCATGTCTGCTAGGTCGCCATAAAGTTGAATTGAATAAGCACTCTAGAACATCAGAACGAGTGATGTGATTAAACTATGAAAGATTATGTTGAATACGTGAGCAGAGTATTTCTATTAGTTTCGACTTGGTTCTGGTGACCGGCAGTTTCTCCCAATCAGAAACCTAGTGGACTTTACAATCATAGTAACATGCTAGATTCCAAGTTGAACCTTGTCAGCATTTTTGCGAATTGATAGAACAGATGCAATCCAATCGGTGATGGTCACTGGTCAGTCATTACCAGCACCGATGCAGTAATACCCATCAGCGGAAGCCTACAAACCAACAAAGCAACAGACGTTGTCGTGTTCGAGTTTTTCCTGGTTGAGGTAGCCCGTGGGCTCTAGTCCGACATGGAGTCGCTAGAGGGCAGAGGTGGCGAAACCATGAAAGGATTTTGAAACTTGCGTTAGGGGCTCGGGTCAGCGGCACCAGAAAATGAAACTGTCGGACACAGTGGCTGATCGGCAGCGAGTATGCATGGGCTGCCTGGTCTGGCCGGATTTGCAGGGTATCAGTGGCGGAGGACGGATCAAAATTGAGGTATGGCGCAGCTGGACTGATGTAGCAAAAAGCTTCAGTATAGCACTTGTTCTAATGCCTAAAGGGTAAAATCTGCAAACGGGTGCCTAGCCGGATTGGTTAGGTGACCTCAGTGAGCACTTCTCAGATCCTGAATTCGACTCCTGGTGGGAGCGAATTTCAGGCTGGGGTTAAAAAAATTCCCTCGCCTGCCTCCATGCCAAAGCACGAAAGGAAGGCCCTAGCCCGCACTCACACGGGTAACGGCGCCCCCGTGTAAGGGTGGGGCAGGAGTTCGGGTGTTTTCTCGGCTTGCGTGAGAGGTCTTCTCTTATTCAATGCTCGGGGGTTTCTTTCCCCCGCATGCCGAGTTTTTTTTCTAAAGGGTAAAATCTTCCCCAAATTATTCAGGTCAAAGTTGAGCATATATGTTCCTAGCAAAATCTGAGGTATGGCTGCTGCCATACGTTGCTCTACCGGGCGCTCTGCCACTGCAGGGTATGCCGTGGCCCAACCGGCATACCCTGTAGATCCTCCCCTGCCTAAACCTGGAAGCTACAGTTGAGTTCCTGATGCCTGCCAAGCCAATCGAAAAATTCTAGCACACCAATCTTTCAACAGTTCTGTTCCAATCTGAAGTACTGTAACAAGGTATACAACTTCTACATCTCTCCTTTGGCTCTAGATTATAGTCTCTCCATGCTGTCCCTTTTTTATTATAATATAGTTTCCTGGAGTACATTTATGCACCGCTGTCCTAAATTAGTTATTGATTCCTAGTATGAGCATGGCTGCATGGCTTTCATGAATTTTCAGAATCAGTTTTCCTGTAAGGTTCAATGCTCTAGGTCGTCCATGGGCTACCCTTTGATGTGTATAACATTAAAAAGGGAATTACACCAAATATTGTATTAAGAAAAAAAGGAAGTGGATATTGACAAACAAATGCACAAGCTCCTAATAAAGACCGGTACCATCTTGCTTTTATTCTATTGATTGGAGGAAAAAGGGGAGAGTATCTTGAGCCTGCAAAACAGATTATGGAGGCAGGTTTGCACAGCAATTTGTTATCCAAAAGACCATTTGATCATTGAATCTTGATTCATAAATGAAAAAAATGGGTTGCTACAATGACTAGTAAGATTACTGTGCTATGCGCACTTATAGTAAATAGTTAAACCACTTTTTGTCTTGGAAGCACCGTTCCTTATAGTAAATAAGAGGGGATAATTTTGGCACATGGGAAAGAGGACTAGAGAAGTATGCCTCTCTAGGGGTGAAATTTGCCAATGCTATTTTAGGAAGCATGGGAAATCAAATTAAGAACAAGCTGAGAAAGGCAAATGGAAGAAGAAATAGCAATAAAACGTGAATCTTAAGGGGAACACTGATGGACATATAGCTGCTTATCAGTTATGCATGTTTTACATCTGCATCAGCATTATTTAGTTCCATTGTACCATTGCATTGGCTCATTTCCCATTGCTGATTGACTGGGTCACTGCGGGGAACACTCTGGGTTGTAGGCAGGGCAGCTGGCCCTGCAATCTTCCATTGGCAGTAGTGATCCAGATCCAGCACAGTCAATAGCACTCTCAATGCTAGCTTGACGTCGTCAGGCCGCTGATCCGCAAGTGTCCCAAGTGGCCAAAGAAAACACTTGGCTGGCCCATGCAAAGAGAATGGAGCCTTCTTCAGTAGTATCTCTATTCCACTTGGCTCCATCGATATGGTTTCCTTCCCTATACCTCTCAAGCCCACAAGAATTCCATGCCTTGACCACTATCTAGAATACCTAACCATGCATATTGACTTCTTACTCGGTCTCTGCGTTCCTTCCTTCCTTCCTTCCTTCCTTCCAATAAGAGGCTACTTTCATTTATAGCTCCATGTCTTCCTTTCATTATGCAGGTGGTTGAGTGCATTTATCCAATGCTTTACGTCACTGACATTTCTATTATTGAAGCACAACATGCTTACATAGTTACATGCATGGTAGTAAATGGCAGGTTGGCGTGGCCGCTATGGGAGATGGGCGCTAAGGTAAGGAGGCCAAGGGCGCATTTGGATTGCGGCCCGCGCCTGCCGAGCCAAAATTCAGCCATTGACCATAACTTGGCACGACGTTTGGATCGAAGCCAAAATTTGGCTCTCCCTGGCATCCGTTCCCAGACAATAGCGGCCGAATCTGGGGCGTCCAATTCGTCCACCAAATTTTGGCCGGCAGATAGCTTTGGCACGACACTCACGGGTATGCATCCAAATGTACTCCAAGTGACCACCAGTGGTGGGTGGCTGTGGTGTCAGCATGCAGTGCTATGACACGGAGGAAAGGCCATCACGGGGCAGCAGGGCAGGAAGCTTATTAGGAGCCTCCTTGTTGTCACCGGGAGGATGGAGATCATTGACGACTGAGGAATGAAGAAATAAAGGAGCAGAGAAAAACAAATAAGGATAGAAGAACTTTGTTTAGACCTATTGTCGACACCCCAAAAACATGATCATGATGTAACTAAAGTTCATAATTTAAGCATGATAAGTTCAGAAGAACAATTAAATGCAGAACACTTTAATTAATTAAGTCATTGCAGTAGATTTAAACTAGAGGACATATGTGCTGTGTTTTAAATCATCAGCTAACTGATTTAGCGGTTAGACTCTAAAACAGCTTATTAATAGTGGAGCTAAATGGGGCTATAGCAGACTATAGCCGCTAAATTGTACATGATCAAGCTCAAATTGTGGTATCCTATCTCAAACAGCTATATCCAGATATATAAAACCTGCTTTCACTTTTGGCGATCTACTGAACATAAAACGGCCAATGAAATCTATTGTGTTGACACAGAATCGTGTCAAACACACTCAGATGCGCTAGAACGCACAGATCGTCAACACGATCAGCACCAACTAGCTCCCTGTGCGCTGACCGGTCAGACCGGCCAGGGCAACCGGTTAGACAGGAAGCTCCGCGAAGATCTAAAACCTCGAGCTCGGGAGGGACCCTGTCGGAGCTCGTGGATCTAGGGTTGCTCTGAGGTTGGCAGGCCACTCAGAACGCCCTCGAACGCTGTAGAGACGGGCGAAGAATAGCAATTAGGGTTTGAAAAAGCTAGGGTTTGAGAGATAAAGTAAATGACAGATTGTATTGATTCGATTGGGAATAGCCCTCAATTGGCCTTAGCCTTCATATATATAGGCCGCGGAAATCGTACCCCTTCACAAATAGGTTTACAAAGATCCAAAAAAAATTACAAGTCTAATCCTACTAGGATTACACCTGGCCAGACCGGTCTGACCGGTGGGCCCGACCGGTCGGCCTCAGCACGTTGCCAAAATTGGCTGTCAACATATGCCCCCCTGCCTTTTTGGTGAGCTTTGCAAGCCAAAAAGCAACTAGACCTATTACAAGTATTACATTGTGCGCAGGATACACTGGCCTAAAAATAATGCTTAGGGCGATACCCATGCATCGGCCGTCTTCTCCTTCAAGTGTCTTGCCATATGCTGGGATAATATTTCTTCAAGTATCTTCCATTGATAGCCATGGGTAGACGATCTCCTTGCAGCGTCCCTAACATATATGAGTTCCCGAAGATAACTTTGATAATCTTGTACGGACCCTCCCAACTTGGCGACCACTTACCAAACTTATTGCTTTTCATCCCAAGAGGCAGAATTGTTTTCCAATCTAGCTCACCAACCTGAAAAGATTTACCTCTTACCATCTTGTTGTAAGCCTTAGCTACCTGAAGCTTATCCTTCTCAATCTCCTTCAAAGCCCTTAGTCGCTTGTCGGTCACTTCATCAATATTATCCATCATTAAATCATGGTAATCTACAGTAGAAAGGTCATTTTGTTTAGCCAATCTATAAGCGTCCAGATTCACCTCAACGGGCAAAACAGCCTCCTGACCATACACAAGCTCAAAAGAAGTAACTTTAGTAGCACCATGCCTAGATATACGATGATCCCATAATGCTTCGGACAACATCTCATGCCATCTCTTAGGATTTTCCTCTATCTTCTTCTTGATAAGCTTGATCAAAATCTTATTACTTGACTCGGCCTGACCATTGGCCTAAGCATAATATGGAGATGAATTGAACAGTTTAATCTTGTAAGATTCGGTGAATACACGCACCTCCTTTTATATAAATGAAGAACCTTGGTCCGTTGTCAGAGTTTGAGGAATACCGAATCTATGAATAATATGCTCTGTAATAAACTCAATCACCTCTTTATGTGTCATGTTCTTCAAAGTAACCGCTTCGATACACTTAGTAAAATAATCCATAGCAACCAACACGAATCGATGCCCTTTTGAAGATGGAGGATTAATTTGGCCAATGAAATCCAATCCCCAACCTCAGAACAACCACGGTTTAATAATAGGATGCATCAACGCAGCAGGCACCAATTGCAAGTTACCAAACCGCTGACATTCTTCACACCCTTTATAATACTTGAAACAATCAAATATCATGCTAGGCCAATAGAAATTGGCTCTTCTAAGCAACCACTTCATTTCAGGAGCCGATTGATGTGTACCACAGATGCCTTCATGGACCTCCCCCATAGCAACTTTAGCCTGATCTGAGTCTAAACATTTGAGAAGTAAATCTTCGGCAGTCCGATGATAAAGCTCATCATCGATCAATGTATATTTAAATGTTATACGCCGAATATTCCTATATGCACCTCGACCGGGATCTTTTAAATAAGAAATAATAGGAACCCTCCAGTCCTGATCTTCGGCTTTGAAAACTGAATCAATTTTCTCAGCCGAACTACTTTCTCCAGCAGCCTGGGCGGTCAGACCGGTTTGCGCGACCGGTCGGACCGGCTGGTCAAGAGTCTGCACTTCAGCCCTCGCTCGCATCGGCTTTCGAAGGTGAAAATATTTTTTCACAACAACATAACCAGATGCTTGCTGAGCCAGAGCGTTAGCTTGTCCATTCTCTTCCCTTTGTATATGTCTTATTACAAATTCATCAAAGTAAGAGATGATTTCAAGGCATCTATCAAGATATGCATTTAGAGAACCGTTATAGCATTGGCATACCTTGGATGCTTGCTGCACCACCAGAAGTGAATCACCAAAGGCCTCAACATGTTTCACGCCCATGGATCGCAAAAATTCCAAGCCAAATAGAAGTGCTTCATATTCAACTTGATTATTTGTACAAGCTTCTTCCAATCGGTTTAAAAGTTCAAAAACAGCACCATTCAGGGAAATAAGAACAACACCAATTCCTTGACCCTCATCACAAACCGATCCATCAAAATACAACTTCCATGGTGTGCAAGTAACATAGCCGACTTCTAAATCATGCTCGTCATCTATCCGATGTTCAACAATAAAATACGCTACGATTTGTCCTCTCATAGATTTCAAAGGTCCACAAGCCGAATCATACTCAACTAATGCATAAGCCCACTTGCCGATTCTATCACATCGGTTTGACATATTACTATGCAGGTACTAGATAGTAGATAATGCCTCAATTTGGTACAAGCATAATATAGAGACAAACATAATTTTTCAATAAAAGTATACCTTGTCTCCGCATCAATAAGTCGTCGGCTTATATAAGTAATGACATACTCCTTGCCTTCAACCTCTTGAGTCAAAACAGCCCCAATAACTTTTGTCTTCTGCTGCCACATAAAGTCTGAAAGGAATCCCTCTGCTATGCGCCCTTAATACCGGTGGTGAAGACAAATATTGCTTGATCTTCTCGAACGCTTCTTGCTGTTTTGCCCCCCAAGTAAATTCGGCCTCATTCTTTAGCCGAAGAATAGGAGTAAAAGCATCAATCTTTCCAGACAAGTTAGATATAAATCTTCTCAAGAAATTCACTTTGCCCAGAAACTTTTGCAAGTCTTTCTTGCATGTAGGAGCCTCAACTTTCTTCATGGCTTCAATTCTCTTAGGATCAATCTCTATGCCTTCTTCATGAATAATGAAACCAAGAAACTTCCCAGCCGATACACCAAAAGCACATTTGAGTGGATTCATCTTTAAACCATACAGACACATTCTTTCAAGAGCAAGTCTCAAATCAGCTAAATAATGATCTAAACCAGCCGATTTAATCACAATATCATCAATGTACACTTCCAAGATGACACCAAGTAAATCATGGAAGATCAAATTCATAGCCCTTTGGTAAGTTGCACCAGATTTTTCAAACCAAAAGTCATAACAACCCACTCAAACAAACCAACAAATCCCGGACATCTAAAGGCTGTTTTAGACGTATCTTCTTCGGCCATGAATATTTGATTTTAACCAACGTTACCATCAAGAAAGCTAATAACACGATGCCCCGAAGCTTCATTAATCAACATATCGGCTATAGGCATACGATATTCATCTTTGGGAGTAGCTTTATTAAGATCTCTAAAATCAATGCAAACTCTGATTTTTCCTGAATCTTTCTTCTCAATGGGCACAATATTAGAGATCCAATCAGCATAACGACAAGACCAAATGAAACCAACATCTAATAAATGATTAACCTCTTCTTTACTTTTGTCATGTATAATAGGATTGAAACGCCTAGCAGGTTGTTTATAAGGTCTAAAATCGGCTTTAATTGGTAATCGATGTTCAACCAAATCACGACTCAAACCAGACATTTCAGTATAATTCCACGCAGAACAATCAGCATACTCCTTTAATAACTTTATTAAATCGGCTTTATACTTAGCCGATAAATTTTTGTTTACAAAAGTCGGCTTTGGAATAGTACCATCCCCAATATCTACCTTCTCTAAAGGATCAGCTGACGTAAAACCTTGGCCCAGCTTATCTATATCATCAAGTTCTTCAATGGCTTCACACATATCGTCTATACGCGCCCGATAGTGATGAATCCGCTGATGCAGCCACTCTAAACTTGACCGGTCTGACCGGTCGGACCCAACGGTTTGACCGGTCGCACCTGTGCACCGATCTGGGATAGACCGGTCTGACCGGCCGGCGTATCCGGTCTAACTGGTTGCACCTGAGTCATCTGTTTGACTCATCTTGATCACACCGAATGATTTAGCCGATTCTCCATCGGCTTTAACGTAGCAACAACAAAACCCTCCTTGGTGCAGCTGATCAACTCATAATCGGACAGATCCAAGCCTGATAAGCATTTAGTGTTATCATGTGCACCAATAGAATTGGAATCAGCTATAGCAATGAAAGATGAAGTGTCACCATGCACCACTTCTATCTCATCGCCCATCCACTGAATAAGAAATTGATGCAAGGTAGATGGCATACATTGATTGGCATGGATCCAATCACATCCAAGGATTAAATTGAAGTTACCTTGCACCTCAGAGACGAAGAAGGCAGTGGTGATCGTCTTGCTCCCGATGGTCAATTCCATGGAAGCAACCCCTTTTGCGCCAATGAGATCACCTCCCCCGACACCGCTGACCATCATGTTCATCTTGATCAGCTCCTCATTCTTCCCGCCAAGCTTCTTGAACGAAGAATAGGGCATCAAATTTACAATGGTCTCTCCATCAACGAGCATCCGGGAAATCGGCTTTCCATTAATGTGCCCTCTCATGTAGAGAGCTTTTAAATGGTTATCCGATTCTTTGGGCTTCTAGAACACAGCGTCACGAGGCCCAAACTGAAGGTGAGCAACCTCCTCTTCCGGCACCACAAAGTAATCCGAAGATAACTGCACCACATTGATCTCTATGTTGCCGTGCTCCGAAGACATCTCGTAATCCACTAGCTCCTCATCACCCTGTATTGAAGGAACCAATGGTGCTTCATCATTATGAGAAACCAAAACAAGCGCCGCTGATTCGGCTCGCTGTTCTGTGCTGAGTTCAACCGGTCTGACCGGTTGCTCAGGGCGGTCGGACCGGTCAGATGCACCGGTCTGACCGGTCGGCGAGGTTGGTCCGACCGGTCTTGTTTTTGGCTGGCCAACTGGTTTGACCTGCCACACCTTGCCTTGAGGAACCAGAGGCCTATACTTTTTGAAGTGTTCGTCCCTCAGCCTCTCGGCCTGCTCCTTCTTCTCTTTGTTTTGCAAGCGCTACAACTTCCTCTTTTGTGTATGAGTCAACCCCGGAGGACACCAACTCGGCTGATGGTACTTGTCTGCTATGCCACTACTGCTAGCTTCATGATCATTGGCCATGGCAGACTTCTGAACGAGAGAATCGACCGATTTACCAAACATCATCGGTCTTTTGCCCGTGTCTTGCAAAACCACCTTAACCTCGCAGATCTGTATAACATCATCGGCTTTGGCCTTTCTAGTATTAACTTTCTCGGGCTGAATTTCCTCTTTCTTCTCCTTGACATGATACTCCTGTCTTGGAGCAGAATTACGAGCTGGTCTTTGATGAGACCAGTCTGACCGGTTCTCAACCGGTTCGACCGGTGCGGCATGTTGTGCCGGACCCGATTGGTGTGGTCCCAATCGATCATGCATCGATGTTTTGGAGCTTTCCTCTTTCTAATGTTGCAGAGGACATGGCATTGGGAAACATTGCATCCAGATCCCCTCATGCTCCCAGGACAGGTGTCAGACTCGGGGCCACGGGACTGCACACATGGCGTAGAACATTCTAGAGTATGGGGTGGGGCGTGTCCCATACCTTACCCATACTGTAAAGTACTTCTAAGCTAGTACAACTAGTCGGTATAGAAGGAAACTACCCAAGGGTACTCGGTTAGGACTCCTAAGCTCGTACTAGACTAGGATTTCCATGTAACCCTGCCCCTCAGGATATATAAGGGCGGGCAGGGACCCCTCCAAAACATATCTCATAACCTCCAATGCAATACAAACCATATAGGACGTAGGGTATTACGCATACTGCGGCCCGAACCTGTCTAAACCCTTGTGTTCCTTGCACCATCGAGTTCCTGATCTCGGCGACACTCTACCTACAACCTACCACCTCGGGGGTATCCCTCGGTGGGCTTGCCCGTAAAACACCGACAGCTGGCATGCCAGGTAGGGGTGTTCATCGAAGATCCACCGGCAAATTTGATGGCGACTTTCAACTTCAACAGCGCCATGCTCCCTGCGAGCACAACCCTTGTCTTCGGCTCCTGGGTCTGTGTCTCTGACGGCACAGGCGACTTCCGTCAGCACCTCATCGACAACAAGCCGAAGGCACGTGCAGCAACCCCAGGCAGCGCTCTCGACGAGTTCGTTGACAACCTCGACGAGATGCTGCTCCCTAACCTCGCCAGGGAGATCAAGAAGCTGTCCATTTTTGACGTGACTCCGACTCGTGCTGCACCAGGCTTCCCCGGATCGGACTCGATTTCATCTGGGGAACAGCATGACCGATTCCCGTTTGGTTTGCGCAACACGGCCACTGTTTATCAGGAGGCCACAAAGTCTAGATTCTACTCCGCATTGGAGAAGGATCTGGATGAACTAGTCGAGCTCAACGACTACGACTCGGACTTCGACCTCGAGGCCGAACCCTACACGGGTGGCTAGGGCTTGGTTATAACCTCCACCCCGGAGGGTCGCTTCGTGTACTGGAAGGGCATGAAACCCTCCGAACTACTCGGAGAAGACGAAAGATTGGGTGCTCACCTTGACTCCCTGCCTTTTCAAGAGGGCGGACCACTCGGTGAGACCACCCCCGGCGGAACTGTACTCGTTGATTACAGCTCCGACGACCCATCCACCCACCGTCAGGTTTTCATGGCAGAATCCGACGAGAACAACGACAGGCACCACAACGAAAGGCCTGAGCAGATCTCGGAGGATGAGCACACTGCGGATGCCACCAACGAGATTCCGGAGGAGCGTGCCGCTCGTCGGCTGCGCACCTGGAAGCGTGCCAAACGCAGAAGGGACGCCAACGAGTGACGTGCACGCATTCAGCGCGACCTTGACGGTGAGTTCGCAGCTGCATAGGACGCCGGGTTCAACACTCCTGCCGCTAACATTGCCGGTATAACCGAAGTGCTAGCTAGCAACCCCAACCCGCAAGTCCAGACCGAAGTGCAGCGGGCATTGCTGCAGATCAACCAGCAGAATCCGATGCCCTCGGTCTCTCACGGGGGATGCGAGGGCTAGGGCGAAAGCCAAGTCAGCAGAACACCTGGAGGTCACCTCAGGCGACAAGCTGCTCCATCCAACAATCAGCAGGGAAGCCGTGGGCCTGCCCCGCGGGGCAGTCGCCCCGCTACCCCCTAGGGAAGCCGCCTAGTATCCCACGCTCCCCGACCAGAAGCATTTGTTTGCAACTATCACCGCTCAGAGCTCGAGAAGCTGCCAACGGGTGACCTCCATGACAAGATCAAGGCCGGGATTGACGCCCGGTCTGTCATCAACAACTGGAGGAAGGAACGCGCCGGAGCAGAGGGGAATGCCGCACGGGATGACAATGATCGCTTCCCTTCGTTCTCTCCCCGCTTCGACAACTACAAGTACCCGGAGGGATTCAAACCTATCGGCATCACCAAGTATGATAGTAAGCAATCTCCTCAGTAGTGGGTACGAATCTACTCCACCGCCATTGAAGTTGTAGGCGGCACTAACACCACCAAGGTCATCTATTTTCCGATGGTCTTGGAGTCCGCCACACTCACGTGGCTGGAGAGCCTCACCAAGAACTCCATCGACTCCTGGGAGCAACTGCGAGACGTCTTCATCGACAACTTCCAGGGGGCGATTGCACGGGCAGGTACTCGACATGACCTGTCCTAGTGCAAGCAAGAAAGGAACAAGCTCAACGTTCATATACACGCCGCTTCTTCGACACCCGAGCCACGTTCGCCAACATCTCGGAGAGCAACGTCATCGACTGCTTCCACAATGGCCTCACCGACCAGGCCCTGTTCCGCGACTTCGGCCGCAACCGTCCCAAGACTGTTGCCGCCCTCCGCGACATGATGCAGACCTGGGCTGACCAAGAGGAGCAGGAGCGCGATCGGTTTTTGAAGTGCGGCAACGACTACTCAAAGTGCAACAACAACCACCGCAACGACAGAGGCTAGCGGGACTACTCGAGGTCCTCCTGAAAGCGCAAGCCAGACGATCTCGTCGCGGCTATCAATCGCAACCCGCGAGGCAAGAAAACATCCAATCTGCAAGAGGAATTTGATAAGCTCATGCAGAAGCAGTGCCCATGGTACCCACACTCAAAGCACGCTGCTTTCGAGTGCTACCAACTCTGTAGGTCCCTCAATGCTCCGCCCCTGGAGAAGGGCGACAAGAAGAAGAAGAAAGACAAGGACGATGAGGACCCGAAGAACAAGATAGATGCTAGGGAATTCCTAGACGTTTCCAAGGTGGTCAACGTCATCTTTGGTGGCGAATCAGGGTTTGTCTCCAAGAGGACTCAGAAGCTCCACCGCCGCAAGATCATGTCCGTCGAGCCTGGTGTACCATGACCCCTTCGGTGGTCAGAGGTCCCCATCTCATTCTCCAGGGCTGATCAGTGGACGAGCTTTTCTGAGCTAGGCAAACTCCCACTAGTCCTAGACCCTGTGGTCGCGGACATCAGGCTCACAAAAGTACTCATCGATGGAGGCAGCGGCCTGAACATCATCTTTGCGAGTATTCTAAGGAACATGGGGGCGAACTTCATCGACATGCTCACCCCCAGCAAGGTTCCCTTCTACGGCATCGTACCTGGGAACGCAGCTACGCCACTTGGGATGGTGGTGCTTCCCGTCACCTTTGGGATGAGGAAAAACTACCGTATTGAGTACATCAAGTTCGAAGTGGCCAACTTCGAAACTTCATAAAATGCCATCCTGGGCAGACCGACAATGACCAAGTTCATGGCCGTACCTCACTACGTCTACTTACTCTTGAAGATGCCAGCAAAGAACGGTGTCCTCACCTTCCACGGCGATCTGGAGAAGTCCTACGACTGCGACCAGAAGGCCATCGAGTACGCCTCAACTACACGTGTACCAGATACTTCAGGAGAAGTACTCGTGGTTGCGCAAAAGCTCTCTGAGGTGGACCTGGAGGTTCCTTAGAAGAAGGCAAACCACTCGAAGGTACAATCTGCTGGAGAACTTGCTTTGAAGACCATCTAGCTCCAGGAGGGAGACTCGTCCAGGACAGCTCTGATCGGGTCACAACTCGACCCCATATAGGAAAGCGCGCTCATCAGTTTTCTTAGGGCCAACCGAGATATATTCGCGTGGAAACCAGCGGATATGCTAGGGGTGCCCAAGGAACTGATCGAGCATAGTTTGAAAGTAGATCCTGATGCTACCCCTAAAAAGCAGCGTCTTCGTAGATTCGCTCAGGATAAGAGGGAAGCAATAAAAAAGGAGTTGGCTAAAATACTCGCGGCTAGTTTCATCGAAGCAGTGTACCACCCAGAGTGGGTTGCCAACCCTGTCCTTGTAAAAAAAAAGAATAATAATGAATGGAGAATGTGTGTTGATTATATTGATCACAGCAAGCACTGCCCGAAGGATCACTTTGGGCTACCGCGCATCGATCAAGTAATCACTCTACCGCCGGCTGTGTACTACTCTGCTTCCTTGACTGCTACTCGGGCTACCATCAGATTGCCCTCAAGGAAGAAGATCAAATCAAGACCGCTTTCAACACGCCCTTTGGGACTATGCCTAGAAGACCATGTCCTTTGGGCTGAAGAACGCGGGAGCCACGTACCAATGGGCAATCCAAATGTGTTTTGCAAACCAACTACACCGCAATGTTGAGGCCTACGAGGATGACGTTGTCATTAACACCAGAATTCCTGAGGACCTAAATGCGGACCTGGAGGAAACGTTCAACAGCCTCCAGAAGTTCCAATGGAAGCTCAACCCGACAAAGTGCGTTTTTGGCGTACCGTCCGGGAAACTACTCGAGTTTATCATCACTCACCGACGGATCGAAGCTAACCCAGAGAAGATCACCGCCATCACCGATATGAAGGCTCCAGAAATGATCAAGGACATTCAGAAGCTAACTTGGAGAACGGGGCCTTCCCTTCTTCAAGCTCCTGAAGCAGAAAGACAAGATCCACTGGATGGAGGGAGCTGAGCAGGCACTGCAGGACCTCAAGCAGCACCTACAGTCGCCTCCTATTCTCACGGCACCACGTCCAGGGGAGAACCTGCTGATGTACATCACAACAACTACTGACGTGATTAGCACAGCAATAGTGGTGGAGCGCAACAAGGAGGGCTAGTTTATTTCATCAGCGAAGTACTCTCTGAGTCGAAGGTCCGCTATCCTTCAATTCAGAAACTACTCTACGTAATACTCGTCACATCCGGGAAGCTCTACCACTACTTCGACGAGTACAAGATCTCAGTTGTTACTGATTTCCCATTGGCGGACATACTCCACAACCAGGATGCCACTGGTCCTATATCCAAGTGGGCAGTAGAACTGGGGCTCTCACCATCAACTTCAAGCCAAAAACTGCCATCAAATCCCAAGCATTGGTTGATTTCATGGCCGAATGGCGAGAAAATCAAGTGCCAACACCAGCCAGCCGACCAAAGCATTGGACGATGTACTTTGATGGATCGCTCAAGCTCGAGGATGGCGGGGTAGGAGTACTTTTCATCTCTCCTAAGGGTGAACAACTCAAGTATGTCTTGCAAATCCTTTGGAAGGTGTCCAACAACGAGGCCGAGTACAAAGCACTACTACACGGGCTCCGCCTGGCAGTTTCCCTAGGCATCAAATGACTACTTGTGTACGGTGACTCTCTACTGGTCGTACAACATGTCAACAAAGAGTGGGACTGCACAAAAGAAGAGATGGACGCATATGTCATGGAAGTGCGCAAGCTGGAGAACAAATTTGCTGGCCTGGAGATTCACCACGTAGGCCGGGACAACAACATTGGAGCAGATGTACTCTCCAAGCTTGGATTTACTCGAGCCCAAGTCCCAGCTGGAGTATTCGTCCAGGAACTCAAAGAACCATCAATCAAGACCATGAATCAAGCAACCACCGGCTCGGGACCCTCGGATCCTAGTTGGGAGGTCATGATGTCGGAGGTCGACTGGCGTGGGACTTTCATCGACTTCATCAAAGAAAAGAAACTACCTCCTGGGGTGACCAAGAAAAGCCCAGAAGCAATACGCATCATGAGACGCAGCAAGGGGCTTGTCATCGTGGGAGATAAACTCTACAAGTGTGGTGCTAGCACCGGAGTACTCATGAAGTGTGTCCCAAGGGCCTGGGGCCGCAACATACTACTCGAGATACACGAGGGCACATGCGGAAACCATGCAACGTCCAAGACATTGGTCGGGAAGGCTTACAGGACAGGTTACTGGTGGCCAACAGCTATTTCTGACGCCGAGGATCTTGTACGGAAGTGCTAGAAGTGTCAGTTCTTCGGCAAGCAGTCGCATGTCCCGGCGCACAACCTCATCACCATACCGCCCTCATGGCCCTTTGCATGCTGGAGCCTTGACATGATTGGACCTCTGACTACTGCTCCAGGAAGCTTCACACATGTGTTGGTAGCGATCGACAAGTTTACCAAGTGGATCGAGTATAAGCCGATCACCAAGCTCACTCCAGACAGGGCGATCGACTTCATCTCGGACATAATGTACCACTTTGGCTACCCCAACACCATCATCACAGACCTGGGCACAAACTTCACTACAAACCAGTTCTGGGAATTTTGTGAGAACAACGCGATTGAAGTGAAATATGTATCAGTCGCACACCCAAGGGCCAATGGACAAGTCGAGAGAGCAAATGACTTGATTCTGGATGGCCTAAAGAAGAGACTCTACAAGGAGAATAGCAAAAAGGGTGGCAAGTGGATATACGAATTGCCTCATGTCGTCTGGGGTCTTTGAACTCAGCCTTCGAAAGCCACAAGACATACCCCATTTTTCCTCGTCTACGGGTGAGAAGCCATACTCCCTGTAGACATCATGTGGCTCTCTCCTAGAGTTGAGATGTACGACGAAGGAGAGGCGGACGAAGCTAGGCAGTTGGAACTGGATACACTCAATGAAGCAAGATGCAGCGCCCTCATCCAGTCAGCCTGCTATCTGCTGGGCATCGGGCGCTACCACGATCGCAATGTACGCGAGTGGTCGTTTAACATCCATGATTTGGTCCTCCGCCACATCCAGGATGAGACTGGCTTACACAAACTCAACTCTCGATGGGAAGGTCCCTTCATCGTGTTAGAAGTTACAAGACCAGGGTCATATCGACTGCTGTACCCTAATGGCCAGGAAGTTCCCAACTCCTGGAACATAGAGCATCTCCGAAAATTCTACGCCTAGTAGAAGTTGTAAACAATTCGCCAGCTGCATGTCAGCATTATTATAAATAAAGAGTTGATTCGCCGTAATTTGACTACTTTTTTCATGTTTTAACTCGGGGGCTCTGCTACGAGTCCTTACATTTTTTTCACCTACATTGAAACTCGGGGGCTCCACCACGAGTACTTACGTTCTCACGATTACTTATACTAGGGGGCTCTGCCATGAGTACTTGCGTTTAGTACAGCCCATGAGGCAACATACTCGAGTACTTAATGTACTCTTTCTATCCTGGCTGTTGCTACGACTACTCGACAGAGAGCGTTAAGGCACCCGCCGAAGGAGTCACCAAGCCCACTATCTGGTTAAGTTATTCACTGCTGACACGCAGAACGTTGACAATTAAAACCGCTAAGGCTCATAAGCCTAAAGGCTAGCTTACCATACCGTTCGATCGGGTAAAACCAAGCTAAGTCCTTCTGCTCTACGAGCACTTTTCTCGGAATGTCAAGTTATCGACTACATCCAAGCCGATGCTCTTGGAGTAGCTTAACCCAAACGTCTCCAGATTTTCTAAGTCCTACGATCATACCAGCAAACTTCGCAAAAAGGTATATGCTGAAGAAAGATCCACTAGGAAAATTTATATACATATGAACATGTAGCATAAGTGTTTGATATCACACATTGTTTTTGCTTCGCCTAACCCTCTTGCTCTAGGCTCTCAGCAATCTTGTTAGCAATTGGCTCGACTTCTTCATGAAACTTTGTTAATTGCTCCACAGAGCAGTCGTCTGCCATGCCTTCACCGAGTGGTTCCAGCTTTGCCTTGGGCCAGTAGGACTTCACCAATGCGAGTTCCTGAGCTATATAAGTCCTGGTGGCCTCCGAAATGTAGCTGGCAACTTTCTGGGGAGTTGCTCGAAGCTTCTCCAGAAGTGATGGCTCTTCAGCTTCACCTTCGTTAGAGAAATCCACCATCTCCATGACTGCTTGTGCAGCAGACTTGAAATCTTCGAGCTCTTTCTGCATGACGTTTTTCTCCACCAGCATGTCTTTGATCTGCTGCAAAGCGTCGTGGAATTGGACATATGTGTCTGCAAGGATCTTCTGCAGGCGCTCGACATCATCTACGCCACGGTAAACAAGATTCTTCAGATCTATAATTAAATTTTTCTTTCTTTTACAATGTGGATTTCAGTTCTGCGTGTAAGAGAAAAGAAGAATTATTCAAGGAAACTTTCAGAAACTACTCGAACAACTAGCCAATTAAAGGACAACAAGACAAGGCAGCAAGTTACCTTTGTGCGCCTTGGTGATCTTCTTGTTCTTCTCGATGAGCTCGGCTTTCTCCTTTTCAAGATTCTTGACATTGTTCTTAAGGAGCCAAGCCTCTTGAGTGCGCTCTTTCTTCAACTGCTCGAGTTCATTGCGGAGGTTGATCCTTTTCTGGATTTCTTCGTTGATGCGCTCCTCCTTTTCCGCCAATTTACGATAGCCGTCCTCAATAAATTTAAGCTTCTCGGACTTCTCCTGAGACCGGTCCATCAGATTCTACAAGACAAAAGTAATCATCATTACTGAAGTGAAACAGGGGTTGAAGAAAACTACTCCAGGAAGATGAAAACTTACGGTGGTGAACTCGTAAAGGTCCTTGAAGACTCCTTGGAGATGTTTTCTGTTCTCCTTGGTCAGATATGGATCATCAATCAAATCTGTGGGGATGGTGTGCTGCCAGCCATATGGTGTCACCAGCATATCTTCCTTCTTTGCCGCAGCAGCGCCAGGTTGGGAATTACTCGTGGCGCCGCCATCTCCCGCGCCAGGGCCGGTTGTGCCCACGGCTTTGGCTGTGATGGTGCTAGGGCCCGAAGTACCTGTGGCATGAACATCCTATACGCCCGATCCTTCCGGTAGCTCGCCTGCCACTCCGCCCGCGGTTACTAGTGTTGCTTTGGGCAGAACGGTACCGGGGGGCAGAGGAGGCACGATGGGCTCAGCTTCAGGGATATCGGGCGCCGGTGGATCTACCTCCACTCGCTCCGCACCATCACCCTCCGACGTCACTTCTTTCTCCACTTCGGTACTAATGGCCGAAGGAGACGGAGGAGGAGGAGGAGGAGGAGTACTCGTCTCCAACGCTGCAACATCCGAGTCTTTTCCTTGCTCGGGGGCTTGGGTAGCCACGACATCTTCAGGCTCCCCCAAGCTCAGAACAGAGGAAGGATTGGAAAGAATACAAACATTTTAACTATTCAACAAGATGAATTGCAAAAGGTGCAAATACAGGTACTTGAGACTTACGTGGAAAATCTCTTGGTCACCACCTTCTTGAGACCAATCAGTCATGGCCCTCGAGTAGTTGCCTTTCCCGAGCCGCCAGCAGGCTCCTTTGGTTGAGCCTCCAAGGCGCTCGCTGGGATAGAACTGCTCGGGCTCGACGACACATCAACAGCGGAAGGGTCCGCTGCACCAAGTTGGACACTACCTTCTAGTGCAGCATCATCCCCGACAGAACCCGCCTTGCCACCATCTTTAGATCACTTAGCGGCGGGAGAATTGGGAGGACTGAAGAACAGAGTAAGTAAAATCAACAAAGAACTCCAAATTTCAAAAAGGGAAGTACTCGAGAATAGTGCTTACCTAGGATTATCATCCGATGTCCCACCAAGGACCAGCTTGCGTTTACTCACTCCCACCCGCGGCTTGGTCGGGTGGCTCGGCACCTCCAGACTACAGCTCGACTCCTTGCCAGATTTCTTCAGCAATGCTGCCAGAGGAACATCATCGTTAGAGTGTGTCAATTCTTTGTCAGTTAATGGATCATTGTCAAAATGGCTGCTCTTGAGGTTCTGGATTGCACTCGGTTTGAGGTGGTCAGTGAGAGGAATGTCAGGATTGGGAGCAGGGTAACTATATAGTTCCACATGTCCCTGCAAAACAACACACAATAAGACCAACAATCAGTAATGATTTACATCTACAAAGTCCTATAAGTACTCGACGAATAGATTACTCACCGGCTTTGGCGGATTTGCTGCACAAAAAAGCTTCGGGACATATGGAACCGTCTTCGCTTGAAGTAGTACTTGGTGGGCACGGTCTAGAGCCATTTGTGAAGGGAGAATTTCTGCAGTAAGGCGAGATGGATCGTCACTTCCCAAGTACTCGAATCCAAATCGACACCTTTTCGGCAGTGGCATGATGCACCTCTTGTAAATGGACGCCATAACAGACACTCCAGTCACACCAATATCTTTTTGCTCCTTGATCAGCTTGAGCAGATCATTGACTTGTAACATCTGATTAGGATTCAGCTTCTTGTTCCATTCACCTCTCCACACTGCCTTCCCTGGAGTTCTCTCGGGCAATGCAGGTGAATGGTTCCCGACATAGAACCACAAAGATCTCCAGCCCGAGTGGTTTGTGGGAAGTGAGTAATAAATGTACTCCTTCCCCTTCCCCTGGTTGAACTGGATTCCGGCTCCGCCAACAAGGTACTGCCTATCCTCAAATGGTTGTTGGCGAAGGTGAAAGAAATAGCAGAAAAGATCGAAATGTGGCTCGATGCCAAGAAAAGATTCACAAAAATGAATAAAGATGGAGAGATGGATGATGGAGTTAGGGTTCAGATGTTGGATCTGAATACCCCAATGATAAAGAAGGCCATGGAAGAAATCAGATGCGGGGAGGGCCAATCCCCTTTTGACAAAATGTTCGAAGATTACAACCTGATTTACATCTTCTTGCGGAACATATTGGCGGAAGGAAGGTTTCCACCGAACCATTTCTTCCGATTGAAGAAAACCTTGAGCAACCAAGTTAAGAAGGTTAGCATGGGTGCACTTACTTCTCTCCCAGTCGCCGGTGGTCGAATCATCCTTCTTCCCCCTATTTGCATGCTTCTTGTTTCCCATCTTTAATGTCACGAGCCGCTTCATGCGCATACGCTTGGGGGCTTCAAGAGAGGGGCCTGAACTCTCACAGATGAAAGGGATGGATTCTCCGACTATTTTGGCTGGGGGGTGGAAGACGACCTCAAAGGGATGCGCTAAACCTAGATCTAAAATGATTGGCGGCGCAGGAAGGTGAGAAGGCAAAATGGCTAAGGCAGATAGTGAGTGGGTGAAAACCCTAGAGTCACCGCGTGGTTAATTAGCCAGCAGGCCGACTCAGATCTACAGTTTGGAAGCTGAAGAGTTTTTTCCCTTAAAAAAGTTTGATTTGTTTTGAGGGGTTAAATATGGGAAGAGTTTTGGGAAGTTTATTTGATTAACCATTTTTTCAGGGATAGGCTCCCAAAAAAAGGGGTTTTTCAAATTTTGAACCAATTGATTTCCAGGGAAAACCATCAAGGTAGATCACACATAAATATATACATTACACACAAATTTTGTACATAAACACTGTTCAGTATGCCATGTTCTTTTGGATCCTTTTTCCCAAACCTTAGGATTTGGATTCAAGGCTCGGGGGCTGTAGGACTCGTGTCATCGATGGCTTATTTTTCAAAAAAATGTTTGGAAGATAAGATGAAGATTCAAGACTAGTGGGACCCTCAGCCTGATTCTTCGATTCAACCTATGGCTCGGAGGCTACTCCATATGGAGTGCGATTTGCATCGTACCCCATAGAAATAAAAGACTTGAAACTACTCAGGGCTAGAGCACCTCATAGCCTTGAGCAGCCAAGGGAAGTACTCGAAAGACATCTTCAAGACGGAGTTTTAGCAGAAACTGAAGGATGACTTCCAGAAGTACTCGAAGCCTGCAGTACTTGGCTATGAAGAGCTTGGGGGCTTGTCAGACCCGGGGCAACGGGACTGCACGCGTGGCGTAGAACATTCTAGTGTAAGGGGTGGGGCGTGTCCCATACCTTATCCATACTGTAAAGTACTCGTAAGCTAGTACAACTAGTCGGTACAGAAGGAAACTACCCAAGAGTACTCGGTTAGGACTTCTAAGCTCGTACCAGACTAGGATTTCCATGTAACCCTGCCCCTCCAGGATATATAAGGGCGGGTAGGGACCCCTCCAAAACATATCTCAGAACCTCCAAGGCAATACAAACCATACAGGACGTAGGGAATTACGCATACTACATACTATGGCCCGAACCTATCTAAACCCTTGTGTTCCTTGCACCATCGAGTCCTGATCTCGGCGAAACCCTACCTACAACCTACCACCTCGGGGGTATCCCTCGGTGGACTTGCCGGTAAAACACCGACAACAGGCACAAAGAATTAGACGCCGGCGGCGCCCATGGCATGGTAGCGTATACCTTCTGTGGAGGGAACAAAGTAGTTATGTCACCTTGACGCTTGTTGGATTCTCCCCGAGGAGATAAAGGTCTATCTGAGCGCGGCGGTGACCTAGGTCTCTTTTTTAGCGGCCGATCATTCCGAACGGCCTTTGTGTACTTGTTAAAGAGCTGACCAAAGGTGGGTTTATGTTTGACAAAACTTCCGTGCACCTTTGATTCATTTGTCTTCCAAGTACCCACCTTCGGGCATTTGGGCTTGAAAGTCCGGGGTCGGCCCCGAATAGGACCGGTCTGACCGGTTGGAGCAACCGGTTTGACCGGTCGCACCTGGACAGCAGGCCGACTCGCATCATGTGGTGGACTCTCTTGCCCCCTGGGCCTTGAAGCTTCAATGGTAATTTTCAGAGACTCCTTGTCATCAGGAGTCTTCTCCAGCATCACTTTTCTGACCAGAATTTTGTCATTGACATCCTTCAGTCTTGGCTCCCGAATAATCATGTTCTTCGCCTTAGCTCCTTCGGCTTGCTCCAGCCGAATGAGAACTTTAGCATTGTTCAGATCCAACGTGTGAATAGGGAAGGGAGTCTTGTCAACTTTTATCTCAGCTAGTATCAATCGTCCTTCATCGATGGCCGATTGTACCTGGCGACAGAAAAAATTACAATCATTAGTCGCATTGGAAAAACAATTATGCCACTTACAATATGCATGCCGTTTCAGATCTTCTGCCGATGGTATAGCATGAGACAACATGATGTTCCCGTTCTTAAGCAATTCATGAAAAATACAATCACATTTGGAAACATCAAAACTAAATTTTACTTCATCTCGCCAATTCTTTTGAGTCGGCTTGAGTGAAGGGCAAGAACACGGTTTGGCCTTTGATGGCCAAACGAACTCGGCTGCGTTTACCTCTTTTCCCTCATCGTCCGAGCTATCAGAATCATGATCAACAACACGGGTGTTTGACCAATGAGCTTTATAGGTATGTTTTGCGTTTTTTAGTTTAAGTTCCAAACCTACGACCATCATTTGTAAATGATTAATGGAAAGAAAATTGAAACCTTCAAGTTTTTCTTTCAAATAAGACCGCAAGCCCGCAAAAGCCAAATCCGCCAAATCCTTTTCAGAAACTGTTAGACTAAAACATCGGTTTTTTATGTCTTTGAATCTTCTAAAATAATCAGAGGCCGACTCATCACGGTCTTGCCTAACCGATGTCAAATCCATCAATTTAGCCTCATTTTCCCCACTAAAAAAATGACCATGAAACCTACGTTCTAATTGATTCCATGTTTGAATAGAATTTGTAGCAAGCGAGGAAAACCAAGAGAAAGCGGTTCAAGTCAAAGATAAAGAAAATAAATGCACACGTAAAGCAACATGGAAACCAGCTTCTCCCAATTGCAAAATGTATTGACTTTCGTGTTCCCAAGTTGTAAGAGTATTGTCACCATTAAACTTAGTGAACTCAGGAACACTCCGACCAGCAGGATAATAAACAAAATTAAATTCAGGAGGATACGGTTTTTGATATAACCGAGAACTACCCATATCCACTCCTAGCTTAGTTTTAATCATGTTAGCCAGATCTTCTTTGAATCTAGAGAAATCGGCCTAGTAGTTCCCGCTGGTTGAAGCTTGAGATGTAGACGCAAGATGATGCGAAGTAGGATAGATAGGCGCCATCGTCTGCATAGAATTAGGAATTAGTCCATTATGGGAACCAGATCCCTGTAGTACACCACTTGCTGGTGCAGTATGAGGCAACACCTGTGTCACTATCTCATTGGTTCGGCCAGGAGAAGCTGAACTAGGGGCAGACGCAAGCAGTGTTGGTGATGGTAGGCTAATCACCATAGCACTGGTCTGACCGGTTGCCTGAACCGATCTGACCGGTCCTGTGTGGACCGATGTAGGAGGTGGAGTTTGCTCTGCAAAATAGTCCGACAGCATGCCTAAGAGTGTATCTGATGCAGGCACTGGCGTGGCCGATGGGCTAGGATCTATGACGTCCGATGCATAAGAATTATCTACCACATTTTTATTTTTTCTCAATGCATCTATCTCATGGGACATGGAAGCAACCATACACTATTTAAGAAAATCCCTATAGTGACGGGCATCATCTCCCTAATGACGGGCAAAGAGCCCGTCACTTCTACTGCGTTACTGTTTTGAACAGAAAGATGACGGGTGTCTGCCCGTCACCTATGTGACGCAATAGGTGACGGACTTCACTAGAGAACCGTCACCTTTCTTGGTGACCAGGCCCCCCATATGAAGTCTACGCCCGTCAACTATATCCAATACAGGTGACGGGCCTAACACATAGCCCGTCACCTATGGTGAGCATAAGTGACGGGCGTAGAACATCACTCGTCACTTGGAATTTTTAAAGGTGACGAGCTGTGCTTCCAGGTGCTGTCACCTTGTGTATATTAAAGGTCCACATGATCCATTACACAACATGATAAATTATAAGAACTTGATAAATTATACAGGTCCACATGATCCATTACACAATGTGATATATTATAAGAACTTGATAAATTATAGAGGTCCGCATGATCCATTACACAACATGATAAATTATTAGAACTACATGATCCACTACACGACATGATTACATAAAAGGACTACATGATCCATTACACGACATGATTACATAAAATAACTACATGATCCATTACACAACATGATTGCACAAAAGGACTGCATGCAAATACAAACTACTCATGAGACCTATTAACCGATGCCTCGTGAATCGCCATGCGAACTCTCGCCACGGAACGGTCAATTTCTGGCATCCCTGACGCTTTGCGCCTTGCATTATGTCGACAATCAACTCGCGGTCATCATCCGTACCATGCAACTCGACATCAAATTCACTCTCAAATTTGCCAAGCGCGAGGCAATGGAATGCTTTCTTAATCCAACGACGAATACGACCATTAACAAGTCCAAGGCGCTCTTCAGGGTGGAACTCAAAGGATGACCGGCACGCTTCAAATTATTGCATACCGATGCACGAGCAGACGCATGGCGCTCCAACCCATCATGTTGCAAAGTCATTTCTACGGATTAAACATTAACATTCCATTCAATGTCTAATACCAAGTACACACATTCATATCCATTCAAAAATAAACATTCAACTCAATATACCCATTTTCATCAACTAATACAAGTAAATCACATCTACACATGCAAATAAAAAAAGTTATTTCTAAAATCTAATTATTTTGATACTCTTTAGTTTGAGGCGAACACTCATCATCCCATGTCATATGGGATGCAACGATGGTTCAGAACATTTATTAAGGCCCTTTATGCAAAAACCATCGAATAAAATCCTTATTTAGGATATGCATATGGCATCAACCTTGACCCTGTGATGATGACACTATCATTTGGGGCCAACATAGATATCCACTACACAGTGCGGTATACGTACGTGACAAAAGAGTACAGCCTTGGTCGTAATAATGAAGTCCCTAGCTAAAAAGTTGAGGATTTCTTCATTGGGACCAAGACGGTACTCCTTCATCACGTCCCTATACCGCACCACATCATGAATATCAATGTTGGCCCCGAATGGCCGTATCAACATCGCAGGATCAAGGTTAACAACATATACATATCCGAAATAAAGATTTTTTTTAACTTCACGATGGTTTCAATGTGAGCCTAAATAAATACATCATTAGAGTATCAAAATATAAAAACATTCAACTCAATATACTCATTTTCATCAACTAAATACAAGTAAATCATATTATTTAGCATTTCAAAAAAGGCATCAGAACTGGGAGAGATATGTTTGCATTATAACAATCCATGAAGACCTCACCCTCGAAAGGCATAAGCTACTGTATACTTGCCATGAACACCTTAGCCTCGCTGTGTGGCATGTGCTTCATGCCTTTTGAGGCAGAGGTGTTCATGTGCTAGTATACAGTAGCTTATAAGAACAATCTTCTTTAATTTGGATGTGCATGTGTATCGATCTCTCAATCTATCCTGGTGAGCACTCTCCCACATCATCATTTGCCAACAAATATCATTAGGATTTTTTTAACTTCGCGATGGTTTCAAACATTCACATTTCACTAATAAAAGTATCTAGATCTCTCTAGAAGCAATATCAAATACTGACAGCGGTGGAGAGGAATGACGGGCACGCACCAGGTGGCGCAACGAGGAGGCGCGACGCCGTGCCCCGCTCTCCTCCTTGCCTGCGGGCGGCGGCTCGGCACCGGCGGGGGACACCGGGTGGCACGATGAGGAGGCGCGATGGCGTGCCCCGCTCTCCTCCTTGCTTGCAGGCGGCGGGTCCGCGCCGGCGGGCAGGCACCTGCTGGCGCGGCGAGGAGGTGCAATGGCGTGCCCCGCTCTCCTCCTTGCCTGCGGGCGGCGGCTCGTTGCCGGCGGGCGAGCACCTGGTGGCGCGACGAGGAGGCGAGGAGGTGTGCCCCGCTCTCCTCCTTGCCTGCGGGCGGCGGCTCAGTGCCGGCGGGCGGACACCTGCTTTCGCGACAAGGAGGCGAGGAAGTGCGCACTAACCTAGGGTTTCGAATGGATAAGGTAAGGAACTAAGTCAAAGGGGTGGCTTCAAATGGGAGAAAAGGGAAATAGGTAACGGGCAATACATGTGTGGCTTGTCACCTATGACATCAATTAGACCCGTCACCTACGTCATGAATATAGGTGACGGGCAACATATGATGCCCGTCACCTATGTGTCGTTGGTGACGGGCGATATATTTTGCCTATCACCTATGTCACATGAAACTGCATGCTGGGAACATTCAAAGACGCGGCTACTGGGAATCGCAACCGCCGGTGCCCTCTCTCTATGCACGCGCTCCCCCTTGGCAATCGCGCGCTGTTTCGCATTCAATTGCTGGGAATCGCAACCGGCGCTACCTTCTCTATGCACGACTGCACGCGCGCGCCGTCTTTGCAACCGCGCGTGCCCTCTCGGCATTCCGACGATCTCTGGCCCTCGCCATTATATACTGCGAGGGCGGACACGCTCTCCTCACACCCCTGCTCTCGCTCGCATTAGGTACAGTGGCGGGTTTCGGCTCAAGCTCCAGGTGCCACCGCTATGTCGTGGTGGACTCGTCATCATTGTCGCCGTCACCTTGTCCTCCCCTCACCGCCGTCGCCATCACCGGTCGCCTCCTCCTGCTGCGGCTCCGGCCCTAGCTCCTGTGCCGGCCCCTGTTCCGGCGCCTAGCGATCCGGAGTTTGATCCGGACCACCCCTTCGGCTTTGGCGACGCCTGGGCGATCAGCGTCATGAGGGATTCGTTGAACGAATACCTCGTCCGCCTTGGGAAGCCGACGGTGAAGCCGCCATTGGTGGAGAACATCGCCGGCTATGTCTATGCCATATTCAAGGTGGCAAAAGTTATCAAGGACCTACCATGACTATGTATAACGTAGTTTGTATGTAGGTCCTTTATATATATTTATATTGTTACCTCGCAATATAATCTCAACATTGTTACCTCGCAATTTTCACGTAATGCACGTAATGCGAATGTGATGAACTATATATCTCGAAATATTCCCTTTTGTTAGATAGGGTATACACATAGGTGACGAACTATACACGTAATGCGTCACCTGTCAAGGACCATAGGTTAAGTGCATCAGAAGATGCGGTGACGCGCTAAGTAAAGGCCGTCACATTTACTTTAGGTGTACCCATGAGGGCATGGCCCGTCACCTATAACATGACTACGGGTGATGGGCACTAAATAAAGCCCGTCACCTGTAATATAGGTGACGGGCTTCATGAGCCGCGTCACTTTTGCTCGGTCATAGGTGACGGGCCACTTTTTGCTGGGGGCCCTAGGAGAATAGAAAGGTGACGCACCTAATCTGTGCGTGTCACTTTTCGAATACAGGTGATGCGCAATAGCCACTCATCACCTTTATGCGCGTCACTATAGGGCGGTTCTTACATAGTGATATCACCCACAGTTGATTGTGTTGTAGAATTTTTTTGATCTACAATGAGTGATAATTGCTTAAGTAAGTTAGAGGGTTCGTTGCTTACATTGGGGATCTCTTCAATCTGATTGTTATTCAGGTTGATGGACGGCAGACGAACTCTTCGACCCTCTTGACGAAGCCACCCCGATCCTTCTTGAAGCCCTTCAAGAATCGCGCTCTGAAGTGCTCCTCGGCGATCAGGTAAGACTTGCGCTCCTCTTCGGTGAGCTCCTCCATCGTTGCTGATATGATGTTCTCTTTGCTGATCTCGGAGTTGGAGCCCATCTTCTTTTGGGAGTAGATTAGATCGGTTTGCGTGTAACCAAGATCTTCTTCCCCAGCGGATTTGCCAAAAAGTATGTTGACACACAATCGCGTCAAACACACTCGAATGCGCTAGAACTCGCAAATCGTCAACACGATCAGTACCAACAAGCTCCCTGCGCGCTGATCGGTTAGACTGGCCAGGGAAGCCGGTCAGAGCGGTTAGACAGGAAGCGCCGTGAAGACCTAAAACCTCGAGCTCGGGAGGGACCCCGTCGGGGTTCACGGATCTAGTGTTGCTCTGAGGTTGGCAGGCCACTCAGAACACCCTCGAACGCCGTAGAGATGAGCGAAGAACAACAATTAGGGTTTAGAAAAGCTAGAGTTTGAGAGATAAAGTAAATGGCAGATTGTATTGATTTGATTGGGAATAGCCCTCAATCGGCCTTAGCCTTCATATATATAGGCCGGGGAAGTCGTACCCCTTCACGAATAGGTTTACAAAGATCCAAAAAAATTACAAATCTAATCTTACTCGGATTAAACCCGGCCCGACCGGTCAGACTGGACCGGTCTGACCGGTCGGCCTCAACACGTTGCTAAAATTGGCTTGTCAACATATTGCAGATATGGTTTGCAGGCATTTCCGTGGGCAATGCATTGGCATGTATTGTACAAAAAGTAGGAGCAAGGAAGTGTAAGAATCTGAGTGTATCCATGTGCAATAATGCCACATCGATCTTTTTCAATTGCATAACACACGCTCAAATTATTAAATTTCATCCAAGGGAAAGATTATAAGAATTTTGGCACACAAGAACCGGCACCATATGCTCTCTGCCGATGAAGTCTGAGGAGGCAAGGGAAACAAAATAACCAATCTAAGAAAGGCAAGTGAAAGGAGCAATAGCAATAGAACACGAATCTTAAGGGAACATCACATCGACGATAGACATATAGATATCTATCAATCATGTTTTGTATGCATCAGCGTTATTTGGTTCAATGCCAACGATTGCTATTCCTGGGGTTGGCCCATCATTGTCTTCCACTGCTGATTGCCGGGGTCCATGTGGGGGACACTGGGGTTGCACGCAGGGCAGCTGGCGCTGCACTCCTCCATTGTGTTGTGGCAATTCTTATCATCCCAATGCTTATCACCACAGCAGTAGAGTGATTGAAATCGCATGGCACCTTGAAGAATATCACGCTGAACTTGCTCTCGTCCAACGAGGTGGTGTTGACAGTGGCAGCGTTGTTACCCCTGAACTCCAGTGGCGGTGGACGGCCTGCTGCGGCAATGCCCTTTCTGTTCATTAGTATACTGTAAGGAATCGGTGCTCGTAGCCTATGAGGGGGAGGGGGCGAATTAGGCAAACTTAAAATCATAACCTATGGCTCAATCTAGTTTGCACAAAACTTAAACTAAAACATGCTATCTAGATGTGCAACTAGGATTCTTTTAGTGTGTGAACCTCATCCCAAAGAGTTTTGCAACCTATAGCCAATCGTAGCAAAATACTACACTAAGACTGTAAAGGCAGACAAGTTGCAATATGAAATGCGGAAGCTTAAGAGTAAAGGATGTGGGGAAGCAAACTCTCAACACGAAGATTTATCCCATGGTTCGGTTAGGCACAAAGCCGCTCTTACATCCACGTTGTTGAAGCACTCTCAAAGAGTATTGCTTCCCGGAAACCAAGTCTCTTCCGGAACTCTTCTTGACTCGCCACCAAGGCTATGTTAAGTCACCACGATCACCTTGATCCCGCTTTTCACAAAGGAGCTTCTCCACCAAGGAAGGGGGTCTCCACGTCCCCCGCACAAAGCCGTCGACGCCGCTCCACACCAAGCCGGAGGGTCGTAGACTTGCCGGCGAGCGACCAATGCTTCAAGGGGCCGGCACATCGAGATACAATGTGGTTCACTTCTAGAACCAGCACACAAGGATGCAACCTTGCTTCTCTCACTCTTACAAGAGCTAATCCTAGCACTAAGGCTCACAAAGCTTGTGCTAACCTAAGGATGTGATCAATATGCTCTTGGGTGGCTTGGAGGTGTTCTTCAATGTGTCTAGGGTTTATCCTGAGCTCCAGCACACTCAAAAAACCCGGGGTGAGGTATATATATAGGCCACCAACTCAAAGTAGCCGTTACTAGCCGTTATGCCATTTTTGTGCTTAGCGTTGGTTCATCATAGAGTCAGTTCAACCGGTCACACTTAGCTCCGAACTAGCCGTTGGACTACTGACACTGCCTGTTGTTGACGTCATTGCTCCGTCGGTTGCACCGACACAACGTCAGTCTAACCGGTCCTGAAGGACCTTCACTCCACTGCTGAAACATGCTCTCTGGACAATGGTTAGATGAATGCACCGACACCTTGTGCTTAAGTTCGTCCGTTCAACCGACCCTGAAGACTTGGGTCTTCAAAGCACCGCTGATGCACCGATGCTTCATCCGACCCAGTGTCGGATCATCCGATCCTGAACTCATGGCTTCAAAACCTTATTGCAGCGCTCCTGAGTAATACACATGCAATGCACCGACGCTTTCGTTTTCACCATCGATTCAACCGGTGCAACAGTCGTTGTCCTTCAATTACACAGACAATGCACCGACACTTTCTATGTAGGGCGTCGGTTCATCCGGTCCTTAGAAACTTTCTCTGAGATCATTTGGAGATGATTTGGACTATCTTGGAGATGGTTTGCACTCAATCCATGGAACCTAAAAATCCTACAAATGTGATGTCACAAACTTGTTAGTCCCATTGATCATGTTGTCACTCAAATACCAAAATCACAATATGGCCTAATGGGGCCATGTTCCTTACATAGACACATACACACCTTTCTACGAATCAGAACTTCAGAGACAACATGGTAACGCAGCACTTACACCGTACTAGGAATGCCAGGCATCCGAAGAAGATGGCAAAGAACATGGTCATCATATTCATTTGTCGTCTAATTTCCACTTGCAAAACGAGGCACTTGCAAAACATGAACAGAGCAACTATTCATCATTTCTGAAGGTAGAGTTTGCACGGATTTCCACACATATAAGGGTAGGTTGGACGACTTACCTGGATACTCCCCCAAGCTTCGATGAAGCACAGTCTGGTGCTCCCCCAAGCTTCAATGAAGCTCAGTTCTGCTGGTGTGGGTCCTGTGGTGGCTGCTGGTACGGGTACAGATATGCATAGTACTGAGGTGGGTACGGATAGTACTGCTGTTGACGCGGCTGCTGCTACGGGTCATGTTGCTGCTGAGGGTCTTGCTGTTGCTGCTAAGGGTAAGGATAGAATGGTGGAGGATATGGGTAGGGCTGTTGTGGAGGTCGCTGAGGCTGCTGCGGTGGATGCAACTGAGGACCGAGGCCTAAGTGAGTGAATATGCTGGTGGTGTCATGGAGTAGAGAGGTGTTCATACTCCAGTTTTGCTGAGTGAGTTCTGTGTTGTGTGCGAGGTCGATGCCGAGCTGGTCCTGTTGCTGCCCCATGGTGTTGACTCGAGCCCGTAGAGGGCTGAGCTCGACGGGCCAACCTGTGGACCATAAGAACTCTGCATACCTAGGGGATAGTAGGGTTCTTGGCCTGCACCTTGGTCAGATGTCTCTTCAGCAGTGCTCGTACCTCCTTGAGTATAGTACTCATATGTTTCTTCGTTGCTCATGTTGGAGGTTCCAGCATGGTGAGAGGGCCTTGCTTGCTCTTGCTACCGAGTGCTCGATCGTGTCTGTCGCCGAGTTGTTGTATCGGCGATGCTGTGACGAGCTGGCTCCTTTTTCTGCATCTGCAAGAGGTAGCTTTTCGCCGAGTAGAGAGAGAGTCTCGGGCATGGGAGGTCGACTTCTCCATCGTACCCGGGGTAAGTAATAAATAGCGAGTTACCTAGCTCCTCGCGCATCATGTGGCCCTGCACAAAATGTTCCAAACCTACCCGAAGCTGGTAATCTTCCCCCATGGCAAGTAAATGACCTGGGCATTGTCCAGCGCCTTGACATGCGTAGCGATACGCGTGACCAAGGTAGTGATATCAATGGGACTTTTGCTGGCGATCATCTTTTGCCAGTGAGCAATCATGCTCATGATTGGGGAGAGCTTTATCTTCTTTGCCATTGCAAAGAGATACTACAACTCGGGGAAGCTGCAAAGGCGCAGGTCGAAGCGCGGGTGTACCACTATAGCGATCCACTTTGCTAGCATCTTGAGAGTAGGGTGATGGATAGAGACTATGCTAGTTTTGCTACTCAAAGGTTCCTCAGAAATTTCGTTCCACCAAGTGGTTCAATCATATTTATAAGTTTTAGCCAAAACACTTGGGTCTAGCAGGCACTTTTTATCAAAGCCTAGAGCAACACTAAGTTCTTTCACTGTCAATTTAAACTGCTCACCGAAGAAACGAAAATAAACATAGGTGCTGTTACCTTCTTCTTTGAAGCCGAGATTCATGAGGAACTCCGTGGTGAGAATTTCGATCCTGGTTCCGTCAAGTCGGCGAAGTCGAACCACCCCACGTGGCTGAATGCACGAGTCATGTCTGCCTTCGAACCTATCTTTATGAAAAAGATTGGGTCGAAGACTCGGACGTGGTGGTACGTCTGATTCTTTAGCAGATCCAGTGCCTCCTGTTCGTAGTCGTTGCGCGGCCCGAGCTGTTCAACAGAGGTGAGGATGCGGATGCGACCCTGAACTAGGCTCCTTGGCACTGCAGGGGCAGCGTCCTCCTGGGAGTCAGTATCTGGGTGACTTGAGTCAACCGACATATTATCCCGGGAGGATGCCGTCCAGTGCAAGCGTCGAGAGCTGGAGGGGTTGAGCTTCTTGAGCTTATTCTTCGCAAACTTCCACATATTGCCTGCAAAAGTTTAGCACACACACACAAGAAAAATACCCGAAGGACTAAACAAAAGAGTTAGTTGTTAGTCGTCCTTGTGGGGGATTAACCTCCACAAACGTTCTCGTTCAAGCGCGAAGAGTTCTATTCAAATGAAAAGGGAAATATTTTTGGTATTTTTCTGTGGCTAAAGCGAAAGTTTAGCACTGATTTTATTTTTGTTTTTGGTGGGTGCAGCACTTAAACTCTTTAATTAATTAGCACAAGGGCTAAAGTAACTAAAGATTGCTTCGAGAGGGAGAAGGGATTTCGAGCTCGGGAAAGGGCAGAAGAACCTGAGCTTGTGGTGCACCGAGGAGCGTTGTGGAGCTCGAGTTTTATAGCTGCGTGGCAGGGACAGGTCAGCCGGCCTGGGCCAGGCCGGCCGGCACCATGAACGGCGCTCCGAGCTCCAGCTCACCTCCCTAGGCATAGGGTGTTAGGTGGTGGTGGCCTCCGGTAGTGCTGATGGGACATGAGCGGCAAGGGGAGGCCGGCCGGCCTGCATGGGGCCGAACGGCCTGGCACGGTGCTATCTCATGCCCATCTTTCACCAGCACGTTTGCTTCTGATCATGATCCAAAATTTCTGTTGCCTTTCGTCGGTTTTCTGCACGATGGGATGTTTACGGTGCAAAGGTGGCCAACCATCCATGATGGGGTTAATTGGCCCTCCACATGCACGATCATTGGTGCAAATGCACCATGATTTCTGCCCCTGCATGTAAGTGGGACTCCCACGAGCTGCACCACAGCCAGGGGATGACAAGTGGGGCCGGCCGGCCTGCACTTTGCCCAATATTTTTTGATTTTTTTATGCAATGCAAAATGAAAGCAAAGTTCAAAAATAAAGATGCATTTTGCGAAAATTTAAACATGCCATGATTGAAATGAAAAATTGAAGGAATTAAACTATCCTATATGCAAATGCAAGAATGGATAACTACCATGTACCTCATGGCGAGAGCTTGGGTTTTGGGTCCGAAGCGTGACTCTCCGTTCCTTGAGCTTGATTGTCATCACCTGTTGGAGTTGTTGTCGGTGGTGACACTTTCTCACACCACACTTTCTTTGTGGGCGCGGCTGATTTGACCTCTTTCATTTCTGTTTCCAGAAATTTCTTACGTTGGATCCTTCGCTTCGCATTTCTTTGGTTGTGCACCTTGATTTCTTTCTCTCGAATCTGTATGCTTTCTACGAGTTCGATGAGGCTTTCAATGGCAGGAATAACTAGATCCTCCGGTTTCTTCTTGGATCTTTTCTCGGGCTCTTTTTCAAGCTTCTTCTCGTAGTATTGTCTCCGGTTGACTACCTTGACTTGGGAGCACTTCTCTACCTTTGGTCTGAAGGAGAACCTCTCTTTCTGCCCATTGATGTTGAGCTGGATTTCTCCGGCCCCCACATCAATATGCGCATTTGCCGTACTCAAGAACGGCCTCCCTAGGATGAGAGGGGTCTTGGTGTCGACTTCCATGTCTAGGACAACGAAGTCTACGGGGATGAAGAAGTTCCGGATTTTCACCGGAATATTTTCGGCAATCCCCGCGGGGTAGCGAACTGATTGGTCCGCTAGCTGCAAACACATGGCAGTAGGAGCAAGCGCATGGTGATTAAGTTTGTCCTAGACTACCTTAGGCATGACGCTGACGCTTGCCCCCAAGTCGCAGAGTGCGTGCTTGAAGTACTGAGTCTTGATTGAGTATGTGATGGTGGGACATCCTGGGTCTTTCTTTTTCTCCGGGAGAGGATCGAGTATAGCTGCGCTACACTCTTCTGTGAGTTGTACTACCTCGGTGGTCGGCAGGGTCTTCTTGTTCCCGAGAATATCCTTGATATACTTGGCATACGTAGGGACCTGGATTGCATCAAGTAGCGGTATATTGACATATAACTTCTTGATTACCTCGACGAACTAGCTGAATTGTTCGTTGGCCACCGGCCTCCTTCTCCGTTCCAGAAACGATAAGGCGGTTGTGTCGTAGTATTCTCGAGGAGCCCTTGGGGCTTCCTCCTCTTCTACGTGGGTAGCAGAGGTGCTTCCGTTAACCTCCTCCTGCACCTCGTCTTCAGCAATGGTATCCCTAGCGGTTACGGTCTCCCGCAGCGAACCTGCATCCTGTGGTAGAGGTGGATCCCGCGTGGACTTTCCGGCCCCCGTGGTCACCGCATTCACTTTTTCCTTGGGGTTAACTTCCGGTTGCCCGGGTAGTTTTCCCTTGTTAGGGTTAGGACAGGATGAGGCCAGTTGAGCTACTTGAGTTTCTATCATTTTGTTAAAGCTCAACTATTTTTTAATAACAGAGTTAAACCCCTCTAGTTGTGCGGCTAGAGACTCAAAAATTTTATCATTAGCTTGAAATTTCTTGCTAATGTTATCATTTATTTGTTTCTAGCCGTACACTAGGTCTTTTAAAGAAGGATGAAAATTGTTATTAAAATTGTTAGCTTGCTGCTGACCGAAGGGGAGGTTGGGCTTGGAGTTCCACCCTTGCTGTTGAGGACGATATCCCGAATTGTTGGGAAAGTTGTTCCCAATGAAGTTCGCATCCTCCGTCGTTGGTGGGCAGCTGTTGCCTGAATGCCCAGTGTTGCCACATGTTTCACATGTGATCCTAGAGTCCATGATCTGATTGACCTCCTGTTTGGAGATTCTAGCTTCTTCATAAGTAGATCCATCTTGGCCGCCATCATATCTACACTGTCAATCTGGTGTACTCCTTTCAGGCGAGCTGGTTGCATTTCCCCCTTCCAACTTTGGTTGGAGGCGATCTTGTCTATGAGCGTCTTGGCCCGTGCAACATCCAGAGAGAGGAATGCTCCTTTTGCTGCTGCATCGATGTGGTCTTGTGCTCTCTGACTCAGGCCATGGAAGAAGTTCTAAATGATCAGCCACTCTTCCATGCCATGGTGTGGACATGCTGCTATATAATCCTGGAGTCTTTCCCAGGCTTCCGGGATGGTTTCATCCTGGAGTTGTTGGAAACTAGAGATCCTATTCCTGAGGGCGTTGGTTTTGCCCACTGGGAAATACTTGGCCAGGAATGCATTGGAGTAGTCATTCCATGTATTGAAGTCTGCCTTGTTGGTGTAGAACCACGTCTTTGCTTTGCCCAGCAAAGAGAAAGGGAACAGACGAAGGTGAACATTATCCAACGTAGTGCCTGTGGGGTTGGTTGTACTGCTCACTTCCAAGAAATTCTGGAGGTGAGCGTTGGCATCTTCGGTTGCTTTCCCGCAGAAAGGGCTAGCTTGGACCATGTTGACAAGTCCAGTCCTCAGCTCGAAGCCATCAGTGCCTTGGGTATTGTCCAAACCAGTAGGGATATGACTGCTGGATGGGGCCGAGTACTGATGGAGTGTCTTCTAAGCCATTGGAAAGACAGACGTTGACGAACTCCCTCCTGAGGTAGGCCTTTTCTGAGGTGGGACAATCTTCTGCTGAACAACACGCCCAATTCTTCCTTGATTCGGATTGAATTTGATTGGTAGGTCGAAACCGGTCATGCACTGCTCTGCATATATCAAAAAGACAAAGAGAGAAATGGTAAGCCCGCTAAAGCAAGCGGTGAATAAAACAACGAAAATCTACCAAACGATTCAATGATATCTATATCACCAAATTGCTTCCCTGGCAATGGTGCCAGAAATGCTTGTTGGCGTTTCTTATGCCCAATAGAATAAGGATTCTGCAAGCGCATAGAATACACCACTGTAGCACTTCACCTTGGAGTATTCCAGGGTATCGAATTTCCACGGGGAAGCGTTATAGTCTAAAGAGTATCAATTGAACGAATGGTAAACTTAACTGGGAAAAATCACCAGCTAAATAACGGGGGTAAGCCAGATAAATGTTGGGATAAATGGGCAGGCAAATGACCGAGTGACACACAAGAAATTCTACCTTAGACCGGTAAGTAGCTGGGAGGACAACGAGCGAGAAAGAGTCTGTTGACGCCAGATTTTGACACGTGTTGAATCGGCGTCAGGAGGAGAAGATTGGCCGATGCGGCAGATCTGAAGGCTACAGAAAGGAATCGGCCGATTGAAGTAACAGTTGCAAATCGGCCGATTGGTGGCACAGCCTACGCCAACAGGATGGGATTATTTCAGAGGATCCTGGCCAAAAGTTGGTCAAAGGGGGCATGCTAAGTCGGTCGGAGAGTAATTGAAGGAAATCCTGACTGGATTAGGGAACGGCAGCAGAAGACTCTGCGGGAGTCAGTTTCCTTTTTAAAGTTCGTATAGATATAGTAATTTAAATAAGGTTGTAACAAGTCGTGATCGACCAGGAGTCCTATCTTTAGGGTATAAATAGGAGTCGTCAGGGTCTTGAAAAACATCAACACATCAATCAACAACAATACTTCTACTTTTCCAGCAATTTACTTTCGAGTCGGCGACTTCGCCAATATTTTCTTCTTCCACGAGTTCGTACGGATTGGCAGGGCTGCATCAACTTGATCTCCGGCCAATTGGTAGGTTCCGCTTACCGAGTAATATCCGAGCGTTAACTACGGGCGCATCGCTGTGGTTTCATTTGGATTTATTCACCAGTTATCGATATTTACTAGAATTGCAAGTTTTACCTGTTATTCTAGTATTATCACCAGTTATCCAGCTTGAGATCAGAGTAATCGGCTTCGTCATTGTTCTTCTTCGATTTATCATCTTACAGCCGATTAGATCTATTTCAAGTGTTTCCCTTGCAGTAATCGTCTAGATCGCTCCAGCAGTTTTATTTACGATTACTACACGATTATCGGCTAATCCATAGCCGATCATCTCTACAGCAAATCGGCCGATTCGCTGCCGATGCGCTCCTCAGGACAGATCGGAATCCCAGCCGATCGACGCGCCTGGAATTTAATACTCTATTTCCTTGTCAATCAACAGGTCAGATTGACTGGCACGCCGCGCGAACCGCACCAGGGCGATAACCCGAACAGGAGCTAAGCAGATTCTCCCGGGTCGTGTGTCCGACGCTGAAGATCATCGGCCGATCCCTATCCGGCTGATTTTAGCGCCAACACACTTTTGGCACGCCCGGTGGGACCATCCAAGATCTGATATGTCGAAAAACGCAGAAATCTCCGACAGCAACATCATTGAGGTTACAGAAGCAGATCTCAAGGACGACCAGAGGGAAGAATTGGCCAAACATCTAGAAGATTACAAGAAGATGTACCTCCAGTCGTTCAGTCGTACCAGAAGCGGGGAGGCAGTCAAGAAGACTCCTATTCTAGCGCCTCGCCACATCACCATTGCTGAGGACTCGGGCAAGATGTCAGAGATGATTCAATAGTCCGTGTATCAGGCGTTCATCGACCAATCCTCAGTAATGACCAACACGGTGTATAACGCCGCCGTCAGCTCTCTAGCCAGCGGAGCAGTCCAAGGCTATCAGGGACCGGCATATGCCCCGCCGACCACTCTGCCAGCCAGAAGCCTACCATACACGTCCCAATCGGCTCCTCAGCCGATATTGACGCAACGCGAGGGGTACAACTCTCCATTGCCCCCGGCATCTCCAAGATACAGCGGGGCACCATGTCTCCCATCACAGACACCGCTTCAACCTGTTCAGATTGCTTCTGTGCAGTCACTGCCTACAAGCTCTGCACCTTGGGGAACATCAGCGACAGCGTATTTTCCCGAGCCAGCGAACGGTATGGAGGTTATTCAACCCAGGCGCCATACCAATCGGCCGCCCGGCCGACGGTTCCCCAGTATCAGCCGATCTCATCAGAAATCGGCAGGGGGGCAAACACTGTAGAAGCATTCAGAGGCACGGCGCCAGCGATGACATACGATGGGGGTGCGGACTCGTTTCGCCATCAACTATCGGCCGCTCAGCAAAATTCACCGATTCATCACCCGGCCGTACCAGCCCTTCAGCACATGCCCGCGCCGCGAATAGCTGTTCATCAGCAGCAGGTGGACTGGACGGCAAGAATAGCCGAAGTAATCCAGGATCAGTTTGGATTGAAGCCAAAAGTTCAAACTTACACCTACAAGACGCCATATCCATCGGCCTATGACTTGCTGCCGTTCCCACACCGCTACAAGGTTCCTGATTTCACCAAATTCTCAGGGACGGACGATACATCCACTGTGGAGCATATCAACCGATTCATCATCCAGTGCGGGGAAGCTGCCACGCAAGATGCCCTAAGGGGGCGTTTATTTTCATCATCTCTGTCCGGATCGGCCTCCAGTGGTTCACCTCCTTGCCGCCAAATTCCATCGTTACATGGGCCGATCTGGAGAAACAATTCCACAAGTACTTCTACGCAGGAGTACACAAGATGAAGCTCTCGGATTTGACCAGCCTCAGGCAGAGGAGCGATGAACCAGTGATGGGGTATATACAGAGGTTCAGAGAAATCAGGAACAAATGCTACAGTCTGGCTCTGACCGATGCACAGTTGGCCGATATCGCTTTCCAAGGCCTCTTGCCACAAATCAAAGAAAGATATGCTGCCCAAGAGTTTTAAAGCCTGAGCCAAATCGTCCACCGATTGTCAGGACAAGAGGTCCGACCGTTTGAACAGCGGAGGAACTTCCAAAAGAAGGTGGCATACATGGAAGGATCTGAATCCGATGCGGAAGAGGAAATCGGCCTGACAGAATGGGTCAAAGGGAAAAAACCGATATCATGCCCTTTTGGGAAGAAGGAGCCAGAAACATTCGGCTTTAACACGTCAAAGGCCGATAAAATTTTTGATCTATTGCTTCAGGAAGGACAGATCAAGCTATCTCAACATCACACCATCCCTACGGCCGATCAACTTAAGAAGATGAAATACTGCAAGTGGCACAACGCTACTTCTCATGATACAAATGAATGTAAAGTCTTCCGCCAGCAGATACAATCGGCCATCGAGCAGGGGCGGCTTAAATTTGAAACTCCAACTAAATCGGCAAAGCCGATGAAGATAGATCAGCATCCCTTCCCGGCCAACATGGTTAACGCTGGAGGAGACTCAAGTCAAACCAAGGTGCTGACGTCAGAATCGGCGAGAAGAGGCGGCGCCGTCGACCCCAGGAGGCAGATCACGACGGAAGAAATCAGAAGGAACAGGCGAGGGCCAGAACGACCACGCAAGCCCGTCACCTCCCAATTCTTACTCAGTAAGTATCGGCAGCAGCAAGAACAAGCAAGATACCAGGAGGAGACGATACGCCGGCATGAAGATCACTGGCAATGTCCATTCTTCATCCACTGCTGGGAGAACGACATCAGATTGCCGTCTGCCAATAACTGTCCGGAGTGTAACGGATTGAACTGCAACAATCGCCCAAGGCTACACTCTAGGGACAGAGGATCAGAGCCGATCAGCAGAAATCGGCGTGAGGAACAGCGCGTTTCGGTACATGATCGGCTGGGGGGCAGGGTTGACCAGCACCACCGGTCAAAAAGCAAGATCGGCCAGCGGGATGGACTGGGGGGCAGGATCAGCGCGCACGATCGGCTGGAAGAAATGGCCAATGACAGGGTATCAGACGAGGATCCCCTAGGAAGGGAACCAGATTGGGAACTCGCCAGATCATCGGCAAACCAGCAAATCCCAGGAGGTGTCCCGATGGCCTATCCAGATCCCAGAAGCGAAGGATCCAACGCCTACGCCAGTGGGAGCATCAAGAAGAAGAACAGAGACTGGTGCCAGAGAGAAGGAATGTTAAATCTCGAGTTTGGCGCCCAAAGAAAAACGATCAATAAGCAAACAACCAAGAATCGGCAGCCGAAATTGATATGGTGTTCATACTGCCGATGGAGTTCATGGCGCCCAACGATCGGGATAAAATAACAAGAATAGAAGAGGAACAAATGGCACAATTGGTGTTAGAGCCGATGACGGCTACGTTTGAGAAACCAGAAGAAGAAAAACGGCAGCATCTCAAAGCGCTGTTTCTCAAAGGCTATGTCAACGGAAGACCCGTCACCAGATTACTGGTAGATGGAGGCGCTGCAGTTAACATCATGCCATATGCCATGTTCCGCAAACTGGGCAAGGGCGATGAAGACCTCACCAAGACAGACATGATGCTGAAGGATTTCGAAGGCAACGTGTCACCCGCCCGCGGAGCGCTCTGCGTCGACCTCACCATCGGCAGTAAGACCCTCCCTACCACCTTTTTCGTCATTAATGGCAAGGGGTCCTACAATATGCTGCTTGGTCACGACTGGATACACGCAAACTGTTGTGTCCCATCTACAATGCATCAATGCCTTGTGCAATGGGTCGGCGACAGTACAGAGCTGGTCGCTGCCGATTCCGTCTACAGCGTTGCAGTGGCCGACACGCAACAGTGGAGCTGCAAGCACGTCAAGTGTATATCTGGCAGGACTTGGGACACTGACTTCCTGAAAGTGTCCGATTTCGGTCTACAGCCAATCCAAGCAGTCGGCTCTGAAGATTCGGAATAAATGGATCAGCTCGTCCGAGAAGATGGGAAGCTTGGGCATGGGTTTACGTCGGCCGATTTATTAGAGATAGTAGATTTGGGAGATAGTAGCAAATCAAGGCCGACGTACATTAGTGCCAATTTGGATCCTGAGTACAAATGTAAATTGATAAGTTTATTAAAGGAGTTCAAGGATTGCTTTGCTTGGTAATACCATGAGATGCCAGGACTAGACCGGTCTATTTTTGAACACCGGTTACCTATAAAATCAGGATATCGGCCATATCAGCAACCTGCACGACGGTGTAACCCCAAGATTCTACCCGACATAAAGGCCGAGATTACAAAGTTGATTGAGGCAGGATTTATTTGGCAGTGCCGCTACGCCGAATGGATTTCTAACATTGTGCCTGTATACAAAAAGAATGGAAAATTGCGTGTGTGCATCGATTTCAGGAACTTAAATCAGGCTACACCGATGGACGGATATCCAATGCCGACGGCCGATATCTTGGTGGATGCTGCCGCAGGCCACAAAGTCATAAGTTTCATGGATGGAAATGCCGGGTACAATCAGATATTAATGGCCGAGGAAGATATTTCGAAAACGGCTTTTAGGTGCCCAGGCCATCTTGGTTTATTTGAATGGGTGGTTATGACTTTCGGGTTGAAGAACGCCGGCGCTACATATCAACGGGCCATGAACTACATCTTGCACAAGCTCATTGGTTCATCGGTGGAATTTTATATAGATGACGTCGTGGTCAAGTCAAAAGGTCACCAAGATCATCTGGCCGATTTACAGGAAGTACTGGAGTGCACAAGGAAACATGGGCTGAAGATGAACCCAAACAAGTGTGCATTTGGTGTATCGGCCGAGCAATTCTTAGGATTTATGGTCCATGAGCGCGGGATAGAAGTCAACCGCAAGACCATAGACGCCATCAACAAAGTGGTGGCCCCACAAAATAAAACTGAGCTACAGTCCCTCATCGGCAAGGTCGATTTCATCAGAAGATTCATATCCAATCTGTCAGGACGTATTCAGGCTTTTACCCCTCTATTGAAATTAAAGCCCGACCAGGAATTCATATGGGGAGAAGGACAATGCAAGACACTAGAGAATATCAAGCAGTATCTGGTTTCACCTCTGGTATTAGTTCCACCACAGCCTGGTAAGCCGTTCAAGTTATATTTATCGGCTGATGAACAGGCTATTGGATCGGCGTTGGTACTTTTAGACGCCGAAACAAGATATTCCTCGGTGGAGCGACTATGCTTGTGCTTGTACTTTTCATGTACTAAGCTCAGGCACTATTTGCTATCGGCAGAATGCATAGTCGTGTGCAAGGATGATGTGGTGAAGTATATGCTATCATTGCCGATTTTGAAAGGGCGGATTGGAAAATGGATCCTGGCTTTGTCAGAATTCGATTTAAGGTACGAATCGGCCAAAGCCGTCAAAGGTCAAGTGATGGCCGATTTCGTAGTTCAGCATTGTGGACCAAAAATCGCCACCGTTGAACCAGTTCCATGGAATCTATATTTTGATGGTTCTTCGTGTGGGGTCGGATCAGGAATCGGCATTGTTCTTGTGTCGCCTCGGGGGGCAAGTTATGATTTCTCTCTACCGATAGAAGCCTCTGCAACTAATAACCAGGCGGAATATCGAGTTGTTCTAAAAAGCATCCAATTATTAAGGGAAGTCAGAGCTGATGCAGTCGAAATTTTTTGGGATTCCATGCTCATTGTGGATCAGTTGACGGGGCGATCTGAGTGCAAGGATGATATCTTGAGGATTTATTATTAGGATTGTCTTCAACTTTTAAAAGGGTTTAAGTCTGCAATAATTGAGCATATCCCCAGGAATTATAATGAAGAAGCCAACAGACTAGCCCAACATGCTTCTGGGTATCGGCCGATTCAGGGAGCGATGACGCTAGAGCTTGCGGCCGATGACTGGCGAAAGGAGATCGCCGATTACTTGAGAAATCCATCCCAAAAGGTGGGTCGGCGAACGCGTTTTCAGGCTACAAAATATGTGTTGCTTGAGGATGATTTATTTTATCGGACGGTTGATGGAGTTCTTCTCAAATGCCTGGGAACAGAAGAGGCAAAGGTTCTGATGGGAGAAATCCATGAAGGCGTGTGTGGAGCTCATCAATCGGCTCACAAAATGAAATGGATGATCAGGAACAATGGATATTACTGGCCGACCATCCTTGAAGATTGTTTCAGGTATTACAAAGGATGCCAAGACTGTCAGAGGTTTGGCAATGTGCAGCGCGTGCCAGCATCGGCTATGAATCCAATAATTAAGCCGTGGCCGTTCAGAGGTTGGGGAATAGATCTCATCGGACAGATTCATCCTCCATCTAGCAAAGGGCTTAAGTTCATATTGGTGGCTACAGATTATTTTACTAAGTGGGTGGAGGCAGTTCCTTTAAGGAACGTGACATCGGCCGATATGATTGAATTTGTTAAAAGCCATATTATATATCGATTTGGTATTCCTCAAACCATCACAACTGATCAAGGGACAATGTTCACTTCTGGAGAATTCGGTGAGTTCGCCGCCGATATGGGGATTAAATTATTGAATTCTTCTCCATACTATGCTCAAGCCAATGGCCAAGCAGAGTCGTCTAACAAAGGGATAATCAAGCTAATCAAGAGGAAGATAGAAGAGCAACCCAAGAAGTGGCATATGTCTTTGGCTGAATCTTTATGGGCATACAGGATGGCTTGCCATGGAGCCACTAAAATATCCCCTTATCAGTTGGTTTATGGTCATGAGGCGGTCTTGCCATGGGAGATAAGAGCAGGGTCAAGACGTGTATCGTTACAGGATCAGTTGACGGCCGATGACTATTCCTTTCTCATGAAAGATGAACTTGACGATTCGGCGGGTTTACGTTTGAGAGCCCTGATTAGTATAGAAGAAAACAAGAAAAGGGTGGCCAGATGGTATGACAAAAAGGTCAAAGTTAAACAGTTCTCTCATGGAGATTTGGTATGGAAGTTGGTGCTGCCAATAGGATCTAAGGATCCCAAATTCGGTAAATGGTCACCCACTTGGGAAGGGCCGTATAAAATCGGCCGATGTGCCCCTGGGAATGCCTATATTCTGGAGACAATCGAAGGGGAGGAAATCCCAAGAGCTTTAAACGGGCGATATCTGAAGAGGTACTATCCAAGCATTTGGGTAGATACATAACTTGCAGAAAAATATGTCAAGATAACATGGCCGATTTCTCATCGGTTTCTGTCTACTCCTCTGGTGAAGGAAACATTGGGATTCATTATTGAATGGGAATTACAGGTTACATGGCCGACATGGTACAAGTCGCCCTTAGAATAAAAATACTAGTGTGTCTACTGATTACGCCTACGCTGGATTTCTCTCTCGATGCGACCCAGTTTTATCATAAGGGTGAGCCTTTTCTCTTTCGGGTCCTCTGCAGTGGCTCCAGTTTCAGCTTGGTTGCAGAGTTCTTTCAGCAGGCGGGTCTTCTCCTCTTCCAGATCTTCCATGGTGACTTCAGTTTTGGCTTTACAAGGAAGTGAAGAACTTTTTTCGGAAGATGATCGCTTGCGGACCAAAAGATGAGCATTTATGAGGTCCGAGTATTCCTGGACAGCGGCAGGGACATGGTCTCTGAGTTCCTCAGCATGAGTTCTTATCAGATTTCTGTCTATCTGTGATAATGGCTCTTCTGAATGCATAATTTCTATCACTCGTTCTAGACCAGGGCTGAGACGTTTTGGCTAGACAGAAATAAAAGGAGTTACCCAGTATCGGAGCGATTGAGATGCTTAAGAGAAAGGCAGAGGGGGAGTTCATACCTGGTTGACAGAGGAAGAGGATGAGGAGGACGAACAAGACATCTTGCCGTTCAGTTTGGGGCAGTAAAAGAAGGAGAGGAGATAAGTAATGCGTGTGCCTCTAGGGATGGTGAACGGTCTGCTTATAAATGAAGAGGAGGTAGATGGATGGTGAGACATGTCCTATCGGAATAAATACATACATAAATGCAAAGCAGACTGAAGGAGCAGTTCAAGACCAAATCGGCGCAGTGACATTAAAGGAGCAATAATGTTTAACGTATTTTTACAACCCAAGGAAAGCATCTATGGCTACAATCGCTCGTCGTCTAATTTGATCGGCCGAGTCTACTATTCTTTGATCATCATTGGCCGATCCTGGTACTTCTGACACGCGGCGACGGAGCCTTATTGTTTCACGGGCCAGATGTTGTCTTTCTTGCTTCAGCTCGCTGATGATGGATGGGAGTTCTTGGAGCTTCTTCTCTTCAGCAGCTATCTCTTTGGTTATCTGTTCCATCTCCTTGGCCAGTTCTGCTCTCCTCCGTTTCAGCCGATCTATTGCGCCGACGATGTCCGGACGGCAATTCTCGAGGAAGCTGATCCAGTGGTGTACTTCCTGAGTCCGGTGTTTATACGAGTCGACCTCCTCCTGAGTTTTAGCCATCTGAGCACGATCGGCCATACGTTGCAGCGCCCTGGAAACCGGAATCTGCATGCCCTCTATATAGGCGGCATACCCCAAATTTTCCGACACTTCATCCGGGATGCGGTCTTTGACCTCGTTGAAAAGTCGTCGAATCGGCGATGCATCTTCCACCAATCGGCCGATGTCATCTTGGAGGAGGGTACGAATGCTTTCAAGCTTGGAACGAACATCGTCGGAAGTGGAGCTCGATGGAATTGGATGTGAAGCGATTTCTTCATCATCGGCCAAGGAGACAGCAAAAGAAAAGATGCTGTTGTTGGGGGTATCTTGCTCCTATAAGGAAATAAGGTAAAGGGTTAGCAAGCGGTGAAAGGAAATCGGCCGATTCTAATGGTAAGATTGTTACCTCTTTGAAACGAATCTCCCTTGCCTGCGCCGGTGGAAGTGTTTCCCTTGTTTCAGGGATTGGTGCACTTGGTTCGCCGGAAGAGGAAGATTCGATGGTTATTAGCGCTCCGCTTGGGCCGGCTTCCTGAGAAAGACATAAAAGAAGATTCCCGTGAAAATACTATGGGAAATTGAAATAAGATGGTAATAGAAATTTGCCATGCCTCTGTGGGTCTCCCGGCCGATGCCTGTTGTGGAGTTATAATCGGCGTACCCAAATCGACCTGCATCAAAATTGGTTAAGTTTTCTGAATATTAAGGATTCAAGGTAAGAGATCGTGTACCTCGGCGACAGGAGCTACTGGAATCTCGGTCCCCACTTGAGACGTGGCCGATAGTTGCGGAGACTGCCGTGAAACAACTTGTGCAGCCTGGCAGAGGAATAGAATTGATGTCAGTAGAAGATTTGGAGAATATATGAGGTAAATAAGATTACCTGAACAGCATCTACTAATAGTGATGCTGTAGCGGCCCCGACTTCAGCGGTGACTTGAGGATCGGCCATCTCAACAATCGGCAGGGGTAAAGGACCTGAAGTCTCGGCGGGTGTCACCTCTACTTGATCGGCCGATCCAACGCGGGGAGTCTTGGCCGATACCACTGCCATCTGGCTGGCCGATCCGATGCGGGAGACTTCAGCCGATGCTATTGCCGTCTGATCGGCCGATCCAATGCGAGCTCGCACCCGACGGCTGGTTATCTTTGATGTTGGTCTTTTTGGTGCTCGCCTTGATCGGCCGGTAGAGATGTCTCTGACGGTTGGAGCATGGAAGCCGATAAGTGGATACGGCGTGTATTGGTGATGGCTATCAATCGGCCGGCCGCTTCGGCTCCGCGTCGGGGGAACATGGCTTTCAGACTGAAGGGATAAACATGAGTTAACAGCAAGATGATAATATAACATTAGAATCGGCTAAGGAAAAAAGGGACATACCGCTGCATTTGGGTCGACGTTCTCTGGGTCCAGAATGTTGCAGTAAGATGATGGAGATTTACAGAAAAGATGCTGCTTCCATTCTGCCCACCATAATTTAAACTGCTGGGTGGCAAAAGAGGCAACTGACCAACCATTCAAGTCAATGGTGCTGGAGTCGGGTACTAGATCGCACAACCGACTGTAATCAAGACTTGAAGTTAGTACGTCTTTGAATTTTGCCTGGCCGGCGAAATAGACTCGAATCGGCAGTTGGCCAAAACCCAGTTGCCTTGCCGCAGCCGATGGACAGTAGAACTCATAGGTGGGTGAATCCTTTCCTGAGAAGAAGTTGGCCGGCAGAATCCCCGGCTTGATCAAGACGTCCATTAACTCTCTGTCAAAGGTATGAGTGGAGAAATCAAAGCATACGGGCAATTCGAAAATCGGTTCTACGGCCTGATATGGATGCCAGCTGATCATCTCTTCGCTAAGGCCATTATAGAAACATCTGAAGTATTCGGCTGTGCGGGTGGCAGTGAATTGGCAGCCGGGAAAGGCCGATACCGCTTCTCCAAAAGATCTGCAGCGGCGACGGACCGATGGATTCTCCTCTGACTCGATGTTGGGAAAGGTCTTTGTCTCTATCCGCTACTGGGAAATCTTGCTCATGTGTAAATTGAGCCAGAGGGTGATGAACCACCAAGGACCACCTGGGTTCCCTATCGGCTCCCCCTTTGACAGCTTGACACCGATTTGGTGCATCAGATGGTACGCCGATCCCAGCAAGTGTTTTCCAAGGGGGATGGCCGATCCTTGTGAAAGAGCCTCTGCCAAAGCTTGAGTGTTGGAAGAGGGGCCGACTGCTCTGCCACAGAAGAAATGTTTTTCAAACCACATCATCAAGAAGGCAGTATGCTCCCTCTGCGAGACTGACCCGGTCTTCATGTTTTTACTAATATATCCTTTCCACCCGCCGATTCCTTTGGTCTCCAGCCGATGAGATGGCTTGAACAGATAATTGAAAGGGGTATCGGCGGAGGAAATATCGAGGCCGGTCAGCAGCAGAACATCGGCCAAGGTTGGGGTCATAGGTCCGTGTCCGAAAAGGAACGCGTTAAGTGCATCGGACCAGAAATAAGAGGCTGCCATAACCAAAGGTTCGTTCCTTTCCATCTGAGACAGGGATAACTCTATGCACTGGCCGATTTTGAGTTCTTCCCACTGAACCTTCCAAGATCCGGCTACCCTCTGGTACCATTCTCTCCACCCGGGTGTTTCATTTGGCCAGGATCTGAAAGTGCCTACCCAATGATCTAAATCCATAGATGACTGCTTAAAAGGGATCCTATTGGTTTCTAAACTAATCAGATCCGTTGGATCAGGGCTCCCCATAGGGCCCAGACAGATGAGGTCAGGGGATTCTGAGAGAGGAATGGTGATTTGGTGCCTAAGTGCCTAAAAAAGGGGAAAAAGGAAGAAACTGAGAAAGGGTCTGGAAAATACTGAAGCAGTAAAAAGGCAAAGAGGAAAAAATTTCGAGCATTTACCTCTGGGATGGAAGCCATCGTCGCCGATGACACCGTTGGGGAAGCCGCCGATTGGGCCGCCGCCGCCAAGGGAGTAGCCGATGGAGCCTCTGTAGATGGAGTGGTCGCCGATGGAGACGCCATTGGGGGTCGGAGCAAGCCGCGGATGAGATCGCCGGAAAGGGGGAAGCACTTGGAAATCGAAAGAGCTTGGAGGAAGACGAACAGTGATGCGACGGAAAGGATGCTAGATTCGTGGGGAAGGATGGGCGGAGAAAGCCAGTACTTAAGAGAGATCAGGGAAGCGAGGGCAAAGATGGTATTTTCACCGCGCCGTCTACACGAGTTCCAGAGGAGCGGTCGTTTCGCGCGCCCGGTTCGAAGAAATTGCAATCATTGTGCCGCGGAACGGAAGGAGATTTTTACTGCGCCCGTTTCGGAGGAAAGGATTAAACAAAAGAGTTTCGAAGGAAAAGTTATATTTTACTCCGAAACTGGGGGGCATGTGTTGACGCTAGATTTTGACACGTGTTGAATCGACGTCAGGAGGAGAAGATTGGCCGATGCGGCAGATCTGAAGGCTACAGAAAGGAATCGGCCAATTGAAATAACAGTTGGAAATCGGCCGATTGGTGGCACAGCCTACGCCAACAGGATGGGATTATTTCAGAGGATCCTGGTCAAAAGTTGGTTAAAGGGGGCATGCTAAGTCGGTCGGAGAGTAATTGAAGGAAATCCTGACTGGATTAGGGAACGGCGGCGGAAGACTCTGCGGGGGTCCGTTTCCTTTTTAAAGTTCGTATAGATATAGTAATTTAAATAAGGTTGTAACAAGTCGTGATCGACGAGGAGTCCTAGCTTTAGGGTATAAATAGGAGTCGTCAGGGTCTTGAAAAACATCAACACATCAATCAACAACAGTATTTCTACTTTTCTAGCAATTTACTTTCAAGTCGGCGTCTTCTTCCACGAGTTCGTACGGATTGGCAGGGCTGCATCAACTTGATCTCCGGCCAATTGGTAGGTTCCGCTTGTCGAGTAATATCCGAACCTTAACTACGGGCGCATCGCTGTGGTTTCGTTTGGATTTATTCACCAGTTATCGATATTTACTAGAATTGCAAGTTTTATTTGTTATTCTAGTATTATCACCAGTTATCCAGCTTGAGATCAGAGTAATCGGCTTCGTCATTGTTTTTCTTCGATTTATCATCATACAGCCGATTAGATCTATTTCAAGTGTTGCCCTTGCAGTAATCGTCTAAATCGCTCTAGCAGTTTTTCTTTACGATTACTACCCAATTATCGGCTGATCCATAGCTGATCATCTCTACAGCAAATCGGCCGATTCGCTGCCGACGCGCTCCTCAGGACAGATCGGAATCCCAGCCGATCGACGCGCCTAGAATTTAATACTCTATTTCCTTGTCAATCAACAGGTTAGATTGACTGGCACGCCGCGCGAACCGCACCAGGGTGATAACCCGAACAGGAGCTAAGCAGATTCTCCCGGGTCGTGTGTCCGACGCTGAAGACCATCGGCCGATCCCTATCCGGCCGATTTTAGCGCCAACAGAGTCCTAAAACACTTCTAGATTAACGAGCTAGCGTCTCTAACCTAAACCTGAACTAACCTAGCTGTCGGGAGAACAGAGCTTGCTTCGGTGGCTGGGGCGCAAGGACTACAGACTGAGGGAGAAATGGGGAGTCCAACTCGGCCAATGATCTACTGCTATGAAAACACCCGAACGTGGTGGACTACAAAGGACGGACAGGGCTGTCACCACTTGCCGCCTACCACAGCGGTACCGTGAGGTGGAACACACTTTCTAGCTAACACTAAGCCAAACACCACGTTTGTACTAGGTGTTAGGATTTCCCCTGTGGCCTACAAGAGAAACCCCCCTCAACCTAGGGAACTAACTCAGAGCCCCCTACTCCGGGCGAGAAAACCCGCAAGATAAGTTCCCGACAAACTTAGACTAGAACAAAGCCTAAGCTAAAGGATAGAAATTCCGCACACAAGCAAGAGCTTGGAAATAAATAAATAAAAGCGGAAGGTAAAAGATAACTCGATAAATAAAGAAGATAACTGTATATTGATAATGTCAAAGGAAGGATACAAGAGCTTATACCAGACTTCCGAGGATGACTCTGGAATCCCGAGACAAGCTCGACTCGACTCTAGCTCCCAGACTACTAAACCTAACTCTAGAAATGAATGTAGAGAAAATTCTTCTGAGTGTGTGTTTTACAAGTGAGGATGAGGGGTCTATTTATAGCTAGTTAAGGTCGGTAACCAGTGAAGCGCTTCAAGATTATGCAGCCTTGACGGTTGCTTAACTTCCACGCGAAGATTGGACACTAAAGGCCGCCAGGTGGGGCCGGCCGGCCTCCCACAGGCCGGCCGACATGGGGTTGGTGCCGCGTGGCACCGCCTTTTGTTGGATGGTTGCTGATTGTCTGAATTAGTCGGTGACAATTGCCTTTTCAGTTTTAACCGCCTTTGTGCATGCAGGTGGGCCTATGAATCCATGGTTGAAGCCTTTCGGGTCCTTGGATCAAACCGACTTCAAGTGCACGACTCTTGATCATCTTGGCTGTGTTTCCTTGTATCTGGATTAGTGACGTGGCCAGATGAGGTGGGTCTAGGCCGGCCGGCCTAGGATTTCTCCCAAACTGGCTCACTTTTGGCACACCTGTTCCTGCATAGACAACTCATCCAAAACTTGTGGAACTTTATTAATTCAAATAAAATATGTATGGAACATAGTGCAAGACTCTGAATTATTCCCGAGATGTTGACAGACGATGGTCGAATAACGGCCGTCAACAGTAACGGTAACTCAAATTCGTTTAATCCTAATCAACCTTCCTTGAAGGATCTTGTCTTAAGCCAAGCAAAGACCAATGAAGCTATCCAAAAGAAGCTTGCTACTAGTGACAAGACCTTGGAGACCGTCCAAGCAAAGATGGATGACATCTCCTCTGCACTCAAGAACCAGCTGAGCTTCAACAAGATGCTTGAAACCCAACTAGCTCAGCTGGCCGCTGATGTTCCTTCTGCAGAGACATGGAAGATCCCGGGGCAACCCGAGGTTCCCCTAGAGAGCGTAGAGGCCATACGCACATGTTCGGGTAAGCCAACACATGATATTTTTACCGCTAACTATGTCGGGAATCTTGCACGCCCACGTAGGGTGCAGCAAGGTAAGCTAATAGTGCCAAGAGTGGAAGATCTAGGATATCCGGTGATCAGTTGTTCCATTTACGATTATCACTATGAGCAAGCTCTTTCCGACCTTGGAGCAAGTGTCAACATTATGCCCAAGGTAACATTCAAAAATCTTGGATACCCTGCATTGTCCCCAACTTGTATGTGTGTGCAGCTCGCAGATTCGACAATTCGGTACCCTGAAGGAATCATGGAAAATCTCCTAGTATGAGTCAAGGATTCGTTCATCCTCACGGACTTCATAGTCCTGGACATGGATGGTGATCTAGGAATATCATTCATTCTTGGGCGGCCTTTCCTAAGGGATGCCCAGGCCTAGATAATGTTGGAACAGGAAAGATTCATCTCTGAATCATGGGCAAGAAGATGACATTCAGGTTCCAAACCAAGGAAGAAAACATGTACCTCATTCATCAAGACCATGAAGGAAATGGGCTGTGGGCAGAACCATGGTCCCCGTCTGAAGATCCGACTCCCACACCACCGACATCAACAAAGAAGAAAACTAAGAAGGTGTGGAGAATGAAGAAGATGTCATCGTCCTCGACATGCTGTCCAGGTATGGACGATTCGACCTCAAGTTAAGCAGGTATGGAGAGGGTCCTGCTCATCAGACCTTAAACCTAGAGCTAGCTTGGGAGAGTTCCTCTACCAAGTGAACTATATCCTTTTACTGCTTTCAATAAATATATAAAAACTCTAACAAACCAATCAAATATTTTCTGCTTTAATTTCCCTTTTTCCACATGCTTGGTAAGAGTGCTTAGTCTTCCTAAGTTGAAAGGATGAATAATTGTTATACTCTTGCATGTCCTTCTTGCTTAGTCCTAAGTTTGAGTTTGCTGGCTGTCTAAACCTTTGTGCCATGAACCCGAATATCTCGTGGGTTGCACATGCTTCATCCAAGTCTATGTTGTTGTGAGTTTAGATACAGAAGATGGAGCTTTATAATCCTGTCCTAAGTGAAACATGATATCTAGAGTTTTTGTTTTTAAAAAAATTAAAAAGGGAAAGACAAGTTCCTCAATGATGTTCCAAGTCCTACCAAAGTCATATGTTATATACATTAAAAAACCCTACACATATGCTGCTTGCCATTTCATTGAGCTTTGTCAAATTGTTGTGACCCTGGTCAGATGCTTTTCATATCCTCTTGATCAAGATCACGTACACGTTACACCCATTGCGACATTCCTACACTGGGAATTAGCAAGTCCATCTATCCACCGAATAAATGCTCCATGAAGTTTGATCTCTCCTCATTTTTATCCCTGAAAAAAGTAATTAGGCTTGATCATCCCCGAATAAAAAAGAGAAGAAAATAGAGAAAAGACAGCATGCCCAAGAAGCATGACAAAAAAAAAGAAAAAAGGGGGATAGCCATGTCTAAAGAAAATACAAAAAAATAAAGAGGAGAGAGGGATCACAAATCAAGAGGAGTAATCATACCTTTCATCCATCCACACACATGCACCTCTTGATCTTGGGATATAACTTTTTTTCTCCACGGATCCACTCTTTGTCTTGGTAATATATGAAATGCATGTATGCTTCATCCATTCCGTACCTTGAGCTCCACAAAAGCTTTCGTTATGAGAAGGATGAAGTGCCTTGGTACGGATCTATACACCATTGAGCGATCCGAGTGAATCATTCGAGGAACTTAGTCTTGTTTTAATATTTCCAAAAATAAAACCTCCAGATTAATTGTTGAGCAAAGGGAAGGTAAGTACTGCTCTGTAGACTGTTCTAACTCTCAACAGCTCAAGATGAGGGAAGCTCATAAGCCCCATAGATGATGAAGGTAACAAGGACCGGGTACTCATGCTAACATTACTCAATCTCAAGGAGATCATCTATGCCTCAAGACTTGACACGACAGCAGGCAACGAGTCTAACAATTTTCTGATTGACAACCTGATTTGTCCTGTTTTGCTCAGGATGAGCAAAGAATAGCTTGGGGGTTCTTATTGACGCTCGCTACGGACCAATTTCGAGCGGCAATTTGATCAGAAAATTGGGATGACTAGCATACATAACTTGCATATTTATCTAGAATAATGTCATTTCCATATTTCCCTCCGAGATTTTGCAAAGCACAAAATTGAGAAGAAAATGGAGGGAAAACACACCCTTGAATCCAAAGAAAATTCTACCGACCAATCAGAACGCTCCGTTCAGCCTCACATGGATCAATGGGCCCACCACGATATGCAACCAACTTAGGACAGATCCAACTCACGCATAGAAGTGGTCAAGGCCCACTTGGCAGCCTCTCAGCAAAGAGTGAGGTCAGAGTTTAGGTGAAGTGGCTCTTCTCGGTTCTCGAGTCTCGCCTAGGAGTGTTCGGTATGGGTTCTACTCTTCCTCTCCTCTATAATATTCAGAATTCCTTAATAGAGTTATCTTCTAGCTTAGTGTATTCATATAATTCCTGTTCTGTGTATTCAGATATGTGTGTTATGCTTAGTTTATATCTACGTCTTATATCTTGCATGATTAGACGTGGTAAGACATTCCTGTTCTGTGTATACATATGTTTGCTCTAATGTGATATCTGTCCATCTGAAGGGTGGGGGCTTCGAGCGGGGCATTATAGTATCGCTCCTTAGTGTAGATATGGTGTCTGGGCTAATTAGTGTTGCTGGATGCGTCTCTATACCATGGTTTGATGAGATAGGTTGGAGGTGGTGATAGCCCTGTCCATCCATCATAACCCTCCCCTTTCTTGTAGAAGCTGTAGGAGGTTCATAAAGTAGCCGTGAAGAACTAGTGGCCTCCTTGCCATTTCTTGTGCCGTCTCCAGGTGGTGCCTGGGGGCCAAAAGCCCGATCCTAAATGTGTGTATGTATATGAGTGCATAGTATAGACTGTATGCTTAGTTAGGGGTACATAAGTCTCTAGATTAGCTTTCTTCTTCCTTTCTCCCTTCCTGTAAGGTTTGCATAGAGTGAGCTTGAGTAACTTGTGTGTCACACTACCTCTCTACCATATATTATCTACCCCTATTAATTCAAGTGAACATCCATGCTACAACTAATCAACCAATAACCGCCGCCTTCCCTGTAGAAATATAAATGTGACCCCGTACTCACGGGAAAAATGCTACAACGGTATTACGTGCGCTTGCGGATCCTTCTGTAACGTAAGAAATACCCCACGGCATTTCTGGCGCCGTTGCTGGGAAACACCTATCCTAGTGATGACGCTACAAAATGTCAACACCCGTCGTGGACCGCCCCCTGCCGCTCCCGCCACGGTGCGCCCCTGCGCCGCCGAGTCTCGCCGGGCTGCCCTGGCCACGGGCAAGCCTCGCCGCCCCGCCGCCGAGCTGGCCATGGCAGGCCCTGGTCATGGCGAGACCGGCTGGCCAAGCCAAGTGGCCTCCCACTGACATGCAGGGCCCGGCTGTCAGCCCTGTTAGGGTGTTGACGCTCGCTATAAACCAATTTTGAGCGTTAATTTGACCCGAAAAGTGGGATGACTATCTAGCTTAACCTGCGTATTTAACCCAAATAATATCATTTCCACATTTCCCTTGGAGATTTTGCAATGTAGGGATTTGGGCAAGAAATGCAGGTAAAACAAGCTCCAAGATCCAAGCCACAAAATGTCGACCGATCGGAGTGCGCTGACCCACAAAGAGTAGGTGTTTAATTATCAAACTCCACATGTGTTGGTGAATATGTGTATGCAGCTCAAGCAAAGGAGGAAACACACCTCAAGAACAAGGCAACACACTTCAATCTAAGGGAACACCTCTCCGGCCAATCAGGCTCAAGCACGCGGATCCATGGGCCCACATGCAGCACCAAATCGCCTCAATTCTGCATGACTCACCTGGAACCGCCTTAAGGGCCCACATACCAGTCAACAGGCCAAAGGCGGTGGTCAAAGGTGGTGGCCAGGGGTCGGTCGACCCACTAGGTCGGCTGAACTAGCACTGGCCCCCCTCGCCTCCAGCTTCCACGTGGCGACTGCAGACGCATTCCAATGGTCGGTTTCGCAAGGCTTCACGAGATTACCAGCCAAGAGCCCCCTAGTTCACCGCTATATATATGAGGGGAGGGGCTTCTAAAGGATACACAACTCACCTCTCCATCCTCTCTCACTTTTGGAGTTTGGAGCATCTCTTTAGAGGTGTAGTGCTGCCTAGGTAGTGCTTAGGAGTTAGGGAGAGAGTGAAGGGGAGTCGGGGAGGAGCCGGTGTGCACACCGGGGCTCTACTCCAGCTTGTACCTTGACGGATGCTTATTAATCATAGTAAGTGTTCGTGACTTCTTCTGTGCTTTAGTTTCTTAGTTAAGTGTAGAGCTAGTTTCCCCTAGTTGTTTGCCGGATCAATAGTTCGCTAGTGTAGTGGATGCCTCTAGAATAGGAACGATTCTAGAGTTAGTAAGGAACGATGTAGATGTGGTGTCTAGATCAGTCTTTACCTATTGGTTGTGGTATATCCCATGGTTCGATGAGGTAAGTAGCAGGTGGTGACCGCCCTATCTATCCAGCAGAACCATCCCCGTTCGAGTATATCCTAGTGCCGTATTACTGGAACCCACCAGTCTTATTCTTTGAGAAGCCAGTAGCCCGACGCGTACGACTAGGATAGTCCTATCTTACATTTGATTCATAGCCTTAGGAATCCTCTCTACTCCTTGCCTCTAACTAGTGTAGTGTCCTTGGACGAACCTGAACCTTAGAGAATATACACACGTTCCTCAGTGGATACGATACCCTAGGAATACTCCTGGGTGAAAGCGGATTTATTTCATGACACTAGGAAACGTCAACATAGGGTTAGAATTAGTTTCTAATTTTTGTTAGACTAGCTGAAATCTTGTAAAAGGTGCAATAAATCAAGAGAAAATGGGAAAAATGGTAAACTAATTTTAGTAGATTTGTTAGATCCAGATCAATTTGAATGAGATGTCAATTTTGTTTAATGTAATTTCAATGTCAAATTTGTATGGGTTAATCAATTTGAATGTGAATGTGTATTTCTACTGTATAAAGTTTGTTAGTGAATGTGAAATATGAGTTAGTGAATTAGTGAATGAGTTGGTCAATTTTCTATTCTATTATATGTGAATGTAAATAGAATGTAAATAGAATCTGTAATGTAGATATCATAAATGGATCATCCGTCGTCATCTACCCCACGAAGGGATGACATCGCTTCTCAAGACGAGGATATTGAGCAAATTGCATCCCAGATGGAGTGGGACAACGAGGCCGACATCAGTGTCCAATCTGGGGACGAGGAGTCCGACGTCAGTGTCAAATCTAGGGATGAGGATGACCCTAGGATTGGACAAGGGGCTTGGGTAGGAAACGAATGGCACGATCCGCTTGATCCACACCCTGTTCCGCCAAGAGAAAGTCGTTCGAGGGAGACGTTTGATCCGGATTACAAACCGAATCCACATCAAGTAATGAATACACGACTAACTACAACAATACATTCACTAACATTTTTATGGACTACGCGTAATGACTTGCCGGATCGTATGATACATATAAGCGGCTCCGATACGAAGGAGTAAGCGCCAACGTCGAGCCCCTAGCCCCACAAGGGAAGACAATGGAAGCTCGGGTCCGGATCCTACAAGTACAACCTCAGACAACCAAAACAAAAGGAAATGGTGTCAGCGAGGAAGAAACAAATACCCTGAAGGGCAATGGACGATCAAAGCAATTAGCGCAGTAGGAGAGCCCATAGATCCTCCTGAGATTGTAGCAAAGTTGGAATGCTATCGGAGCTATAATCAGAACAAAGGTGGTTTTGGATCCAACGATCCCCAATTGGAAGCTTGTTCCTGAGGGGAAGAAAGAAGCAATGTGACAATTATTGAGAAGAACTTTTATTTTGCCCAGAGGAATTAAAGATCAAGTACAGCATTAAGCTCAGAAGATGCTGGGTGAAACTTTCCGCCGGTGGAAGAGCGAACTAAATACCCGGTATGTTAAGAAGGGTTGAACGCCATTTGCAGATTATGGGGACATCACACCAGCACAGTGGGAAGAGTTTGTTCAACAAAAGAGCACTGAAGGCTCTAGCCCTAAGCCATAAGAATTGAGAACTAGCACAGAGCAACATACATAAAGTCCGCCTTGGGCCAGGTGGGTACCAAAGGAAGGTGAATATGTGGCGGCATGAAAGAGAGGTGGCAATAGCTGCTGGGCAGCCTGACCCGTTTGAAGGCTTGGACGAACGTGCTTGGTAGTGGGTTCAAGCAAGGAAGCCAAAGATAGTTGAAGGAAAACAAAAGTTTGATCAAACCGAGACCGAAGCGGTGGCAGAAAAGATGTTAGAACTTGCCGAGCTTCAGAAACAAGGGAAGTTCAAACCCCAAAGGGAGAAGGATGCGCTCAGTACAACCATTGGGTCCAAAGAGCATGGAGGCCGCATCAGAGGCCTGTCCTCTAAGTTGAGCATCAAGGATGGGTTTGAGAAGGACCGGGCTAGGTACAGGAACCATGACTGCTATTAAGACAGAATCATGGCAGCAGCAAAGAATGCCATGCACGCAAAGTTTAAGGATTTGTTCATGGCAACACTTGCGGAGCAGCAGCAGTTGGTGCTACTTTTGTTCAACCCGTCGCAAGAGGTTATGCAGCAACAGATGGTGGCCATGCCCTCTTCGGTACTTAACCAAGCGAGTACGTGTGCTCATAGTAGCGTCGCCTCGACCACTGCACAGCCATACCCAGTGGATAGCATAACGAGTAGTACTCCCTGCATGTTGCCCTATCCAATCGGTAGAACTGGGAAGACAAAAGAAGTTGCCAAGGCCCACGTGCATCCGATTGTGCGTTTATTTGAGGGAAAAACCAATCCCGTTTTTAAAATGCATGCGTACAAGTGGAGCAACTCTTCAAATCAAGCTACGAGGATAACGAGATGGACATCCCGACTGTAGATCGGAAGATTTGCCTTGAAGAATGTGTCGACCGCACCATTCTGTGGCATAAACGAGATATCGTACTCGTCGGTCCACAACAACAACTAGAGTGGGCACCACCAACATGAGAGCCATCCCCACGTGCCCAGCTATTACCACCACGAGAGCCATTCCCACCTGCCCGCTATCAGCACCACCACGAGATCCATTTCCACCAGCCCCGCTATCACCACCACCACAAGAGCCATCCCCACCAGCCCCACTATCACCACCACCATGAGAGCTATCCCCACCGGCCCCGCTATCACCACCGCCATGAGAGCCATCACCACAAGATCCACCACCGGTCCAATAATGAGAGCATACTCCACCGGCTCCATCACTAGCCCATGCTCCGCCGCCAGCGCCACAACTACAACAGCTGCCTCGAGTGTTATGGTCTTACCATAAAGACAAGGAAGAGTCAGACATAGTGAATAGATGGCACGCCGCAAACCATAAGTCTTCCGAAAGGCTAAGAAGCCTAAGTCAAAGGCCGATTCAAATTCTAGTGCCAGGAGACGGCGTCTTTTCCTTACCCCGCACTGACACGGAGTTCAATCTAGTAGTTGGTGTACATCAAATTGCAGACTTGGACGATTGTCCTAAAGAGTTTGAGTACGGTAAAGACTTTCTACCGAATTGGGCATTCGTGGATGTTCCAAGTGAAATGCAGAGGATGCATAATTGGTACAAGAGGGCATGTAGACTTGGGCTCGAAACCATGTGTGCTCCGCACGATCCGGAGGTATTCGGACCTAAAGGGAATAACATCCATGATATAACATTCAATTTTGAAGACATACTGAACATGTTCCGCCTCAAAGAACTGGGTATTGAAATGGTTAGACTCTGGTACATGTACATGCTTCATCGATACTAATATCGGGTATATTACGGCCTAAAGTACTATATATGCGTAATATTTAATTATCATACATTATATTCTACAGGATGCAAACAAGCGATGCCATTGTTTTAAAGCAGAAGGTCCGGTACCTTGACCCTATAGCTATTTGCGAGTCCTTGCCCGCCGGACCAAGTTGGTGGAAGGACGACGATGACATGCTAAAGCCGTATAAAACGCGCAAGGAAAAACAAGCGGCACGAGTTGAATTTCACAAAGGGACCAATAAGAGGGTTGCGGCCTACATATCAATTATCATGCAATGATGGCAAGACATGGATGTCATATATTCACCATACCTATATAATATTTTTGCAGAAATCACTGGATTGTTGTTGGCCGTCGATATTTATAAGTTTTACCACCAACATTTCTCTTGTTTCTATGGTTTTCAAGCTCATTTCAAGATAGAACTAACCACACTAACAAGTTCCACAAGTTTTGGTGATTATATCATTTCAGGAACAAAGTGTGAGAAAATGAGACAAAATGGGACGAAACACAGGTCGACCGGCCTCCCCTAGGCTGGCCGGCCTGCCACCTCAACCAATTGCCATGTCACTGATCCGGGAGCTCAGAAACATACTCAGAAGGATCACTGTTCATGCACTTGAAGTCGGTTTGATCCGAGGACCCGAAAGGCTCCACCCACGGATTCAAGGGCCCACCTGCATGTCTTGAACAGTTGCTTAACCGAAAAGCAACCGTTACCGACCTCAGGAGGCAATCAGGAGCGTCCACATGAAAGGCGGTGCCAGATGGCGGCAACCCTATGCCGGCCGGCCTAGGGGAGGCCGGCCGGCCCCACTTTGCATCCTCTGAGGCTCAACTTCGCGTGGAAGTTACACCAACCGCCAAGGATGCGTGATCTTGACGCTTTTCACCGGTTACCGATCTCAAGCTAGTATAAATAGACCCCCAATTCATGTTTGTAAGACACACCATCCAAGAGAGAAGTGAGATTCTTAGTCGCTCTAGTTCGAGTGTAGAATAGGGAGAGTGTGAGGTGAGACCTTGAGCAAGAGCCAAGCTAGGAAAAGGAGCCGAGGTTTTCTTGGTCCTTCTACACTTGTATCCACCTTAGGGGAATATTTATCAAAATAAGTTCCTCGCTTATCTTCAGTGTCTCGCTAGTTCTTCTCTTACTTTCAGTACCTAGCTAGCTTACTTATTTGATCTGCAGGATCCCATGTCTGCGTGGCTCAGCTTAGTCTGGCCATTTGGGGTTTCTTCTTGCCTTAACGTGTGGCGGAAGTCAGTAACTGGATAGTTGAAGCGTGGTGCTTAGACTTGATAGTTATCTTGGGTTGTGTTCCACCCCATGAAACCACTGTGGTAGGCGACAGGTGGTGAGAGCATTGTTCATCCTTTGTAGTCCACCACGTTCGGGTGTTTTCATAGCAGTAGATCGTTAGCCGAGTTAGACTCGCCGTTTCTCCCTCAGTCTGTAGTCCTTCCACCCCAGCCGTCGAAACAGATCAAGTTAGTTTAACTTCTAGTTATCTGGGTAACGAGTTGGCTAACTGAAGTTAAGCCCTCTACCCTCTTACCTCCTCTCTTTAGGTGGGTCCGGTTGAATAGTTCTAGGATTAGTTGCGTCTGCCGTTCCTTGGATTCGATATCCCAGGTAAACTCCTTGGTGAAAGCTACATCGGTATCCGTGCGCTTGCGGATTAGTTTGTAAAAGCTAAGGAGTGCCAACAAGCTTTCTGGCGCCGTTGCCGGGGAATGGTAGCAATACTAGTGTTAGAGCTTTTTCAGCCGTACACCTTTCCGCCCATACCATCCACCCCATGGAGTACGCTCCTAGTTATCCGGCGGGTCCGTACCGCGAGTATTCGGAACCCCCACCATCTTGCCACCCCATATTGACTGATGGCTACGAGATCCGTCCCAGTTTTGTAGCCATGGGTCGAGCTCAGTCCTTCTCTGGTAGAAAGGACGAGTGCCCCTATGCTCACCTGCAGGATTTTGAGGAGAATTGTTCTCTCCTCATCATACCCGGTATGTCTCAACACACACTACGGTGAAAGCTATTTCCGTTCTCTCTGATGGGAGCAGCCAAGAGTTGGTACCACCGGAGGGCAGGGAGAGTCGGAGGAGATTGGATTGCTCTGAAGGATGAGTTTTGTCTGTTCTTCTATCCTGTCTCCAAAGTGATACCGCATCGCCTCCAACTTGTCATTCCGACAAGGTGATGAGTCACTTGGAGTAGCCTGGGCAAGATTCTTGCATTTAGCCACTTCTGGTCCACCACACAATGTTCTAGAGGAAATGCTTATGCAACACTTCGTTCAAGGGTTAAAGCCGGGGAGTGCAAAGTTTTTCGACAGCGCCTCCAAGGGATTGATCATGTACAAGACAGTGTCTGAGGCAAAGGAAATCCTGGAAAGAGTCCTTAATAGTACACGGGAGTCTTTGACGAGTTACCCGAACCAAGTGATCAGCCCAGAGAGAAGCAGCAAATACACCACATTTCAGCTGCAACCTATCCACCTCCACCTTACATAGAGGAAGTTACCGAACCACCCAAGACCTTCGACTCCAAGCCTCTCATCTAAGATATGCCGATGTTCATCCCTGATCTCTTCAAGGAAGAAGAGTATATGGAGTTGGGCAATTCAACAAAGTTGCCCAAAGAACACAGGTGTAAGTCCTCAGGATCTGAGGCGTTCGTTCCGGGAGCCACCCTGCAGATTGAGGGCCTTACCTGCAGATCAAGTAGCAGCATCATACGACTCTACAAAGATTTCAGAGTGCTCCTCTACGCTATTGGGGACGCTGCCCAACGAGAAGTTCCTTACGACTCGAAAGTTGGGGTGAATGTGATGTCCAAAGCCATGGCTCGTCGCATAGCACCGGAAGGACCCCTGGCTTTCTCGCATAAGCACTTGAAGTGGATCGACGGCCAGATTGTGGAATGTCTAGGCATCCACCGAGTTATCCCTATTCGCATGGGGACCAACAAGGTGTATCTAGACTTCCACATCTTTGATATCCTGAAAGGCGAAGAGTTCGTCTTGATTGGACAGCCAATAGAGCCACTTATCAGCCCGAACAGAGACCGAGCGATGCTCGAGGTTAAGGTTGGCAAAGATATCATCCCAATCAGCCTAGTTCGTTCATGCACCACATTCGCTGAGGCTAGACTGGAGAAAGACCCAGTTGAGGAATTAGTGAAGATCATCCAAGAAGGGATTACTCAGCCATTATTGAAGATGATGTCATACACTTTACCCAGGAAACAGAGCCGGACGGCAGGAGTAAGCTCAATGTAGAGGAGAAACAGCAACCTTCACTACCTGAGCTGAAGCTGTTGCCTTCTGGGTTAAAGTATGCATTCCTCCACAACAATCGAGCCACGCCAGTTGTCATCAGTAATAAGCTGACAGAGAGTGAAACTCAGCGGCTCTTAACAGTCTTGGAGAAGTACAGATCTGTCATTGGGTACTCTCTGCAAGACTTGAAGGGGATCAGCCCCAACTAATGCACCCATCGCATCCCTATGTAACCGGACCATAAGCCATCCAGAGAACATCAACGATGACTCAATGATGCGATGAGGGAGGTAGTTAAGAAAGAGGTTCTGAAGCTACTGCACGCGGGCATCATCTACCCCGTGCAAGACAGTGAGTGGGTCATTCCAGTTCAAGTAGTCCCAAAGAAGGGGGGCATGAAAGTAGTCCAAAACGAGAAAAATGAGCTCATACCGTAGAGGATAGTTACTGGATGGAGGATGTGCATCGACTACCGGATGCTGAACAAGGCTACCCGGAAAGATCACTTCCCCCTTCCCTTCATCAACGAAATGCTTGAATGGCTGGCCAAACACTCCTTCTTTTGTTACCTCGACGGCTACTCTAGGTATCATCAGATTCCTATTCATCCTGATGACTAGAGTAAGACTACATTCACCTGTCCCTACGGCACGTTCGCGTATAGGCGAATGTCGTTTGGTCTCTGCAACGCACATGCATCATTCCAACGGTGTATGATGGCGATATTCTCTGATCTGATTGAGAACATCATGGAAGTCTTCATGGATGATTTCTCAGTCTATGGCAAGCTACTGCACGCACTTAGTACTCAATTGGGAGAAGTGCCATATCATGGTCCGAGAAGGAATTGTCCTTGGACATAAAGTGTCAGAAAAAGGGATAGAAGTGGATCGAGCAAAGATCGAAGTTATCGAGCAGTTACCACCCCCAACAAATGTTAAGGGGGTTTGAAGTTTTCTAGGTCATGCTGGCTTCTATAGGAGGTTCATCAAGGATTTCTCCCATATTGCTAGGCCTCTGACAAGTCCCCTAGCCAAGGAGACCCCATTCAACTTCGATGAAGATTGTCTCATTGCCTTCTACACCCTTAAAAAGGCACTGGTGTCCGCACCCATCATACAGTCGCCGAATTGGAGTCTTCCATTCGAGATCATGTGCGATGCAAGTGATTACACCGTCGGTGCAGTGCTCGGTCAATGCAAGGATAGACAACACTACGCTATATCTTATGCCAGTAAGACATTGACCGGACCACAGTTGAACTACGCAACAACGGAGAGGGAACTTTTGGCAGTGGTGTTCGCCATAGATAAGTTCAGATCCTACTTGGTTGGTGCTAAGGTGATAGTATACACAGTTCATGCTGCACTGAAGTACGTACTTACCAAGAAGGATGCAAAGCCATGACTCATCCGTTGGATTCTGCTCCTACAAGAGTTCGACCTAGAAATAAGAGATAAAAAAGGAGCAGACAATTGTGTGGCAGATCATCTCTAGAGGATGCAATTTAAGGGATCGGACCTCCCGATCGATGATTATTTGAGAGATGACACTCTCTTGGGTCTCTACATCCAGCCCATGGTATGCCAATTTAGTGAATTTCATGGCGGATATATACCTCCAAGAGAAGATAGAAAGAAATTGGTCCACCTCAGAAAGTATCACCTATGGGATGATCCCTATCTCTTCAAGGTTTGTGCTAATGGTTTACTCCGCCGTTGCATCCCTCTTTGTGAGACCCGCAAGATTATCGAGTGTTGCCACTCCTCACCCTATGGAGGGCACTACGGAGCATTCTGTGCCCATGGTAAGGTTTGGCAGAGTGGATTCTTCTGGCCAAACATGTATGGAGACGCAAAGGAATTTGTGCAGCGATGCCCAAGATGTCAGAAGCACGGGAATATCAACTCCCGAGATGCTATGCCACTGAAGAGCAATCTTCAAGTGGAGATATTCAATGTCTGGGGAATTGACTTCATGGGTCCTTTCCCGATGTTAGAGCAATGTAAGTACATCTTGGTGGCCATGGACTATGTGTCCAAATGGGTTGAAGCACTTCCTCCGTTGCGGCCGACTCAAAGAATTCAAAGAAGATGTTCCAGGAAATTATATTTCCTCGCTTCAGAGTTCCGAGAGTCGTGATCAGTGATGGTGGCTCACACTTCATTGATAAGGCATTCAGGACGTGTCTCAGCGAGTTGGGAGTAGACCACCGGGTTGCAACTCCATACCATCCTCAAACAAGCGGTCATCCAGAAACATCGAATAAGCAAATCAAGAACATTCTGCAGAAGATAGTTACAGCTATGGGAAAGGGATGGAGGAGAAAATTACCCGAGGCACTTTGGGCTTACAGAATAGCTTTCAAGACCACGATAGGTATGACAACATACCAACTGATTTATGGCAAGATTTGCCATCTGCCGGTTGAGCTTGAATACAAGTCCCATTGGGCGATCCAGAAGCGGAACATGGACCTCCAATCAGCTGGAGTGAAAAGACAAATCCAATTAGCTGAATTGGATGAATGCAGGGAGAAGGCTTACCACAACTCCAAGCTATACAAGGAATGAACAAAAAGATGGCACGACAAGCGTATCAAGATCAAGCAATTCAAGGAGGGAGATAAGGTACTTCTCTTTAATTCTCGTGTTTGTTTGTTTGGTCATGGTAAGCTTAGGAGTAAGTGGGAAGGTCCTTATCTAGTTACAAATGCGGCCAATCACGGCGCTATATCCCTCCAGGACGATGATGGAAATATTTTCAAGGCCAATGGCCAAAGGTTGAAAATATTTCTCGAGCCCGAAATATCGGAACTCGAAGAAATAGACGTCTACGAGTTATCCGAGCTATAAACCCTCGTCTATGGTCATCGCCGGACCTTAAAGATGTCGTATCCTAGGATAGACTCTTTTTCTCCTTTTCTTTTCTTTTCTTTGCCCCTTTTCTGGCAAAATCCCTCAAGAAAACAAGAGAAAACGAGGAGATAAGGAACTTTTGCGAAGACCGGAGCCCTCACCTGACAAGGTGGGGCCGGCCGGCCTCTTCCAAGCCGGCCAGCCTGGCTCCATGACCGTTCGCGATGTTTCAAAATTCAGATCCTTCTATCTGTTCCCCTTGTCAGGAATTCTGGGGGATCCGATTGTTTCACCCTCGTTTTATACCGAAAGGCACCTGTTCTTCCCCAACTCACAGTCGTTCGACCTTCCATTCTCTGAAAACTCAAAACCTCCCGAAATCACGACCATGTCGTCGTCGTCTTTGCCCTCGACACCCAAGTTAGCATCCAGAGTCTCTGGGATGCCCTTGGAGTCCTCAAATTCCACCCAAACTCGCGCAACATCAAGCAGCCTCCAGATAATCGACGTTGAGGAATTCGCCGTAGCCACGCTCACCGGAGCCCCCCACGCTACCGTGTGCGCGGGCAGGTCAGGATCGGAAAGGTCCTCTCGCCACCATTGGACAGTGGTGAGAAAGAGTCCACTGAATTGAGCACGAAATTAGTGAGATGCTTTCGGTCGCTGCCCCCGATCCGTGGCCCTCCTGAAATCCATGCCTACAGCAGCGGCGAGGAGGAGGATCCCGAGGAGTGGGATGAGGTGAAAGAGCTGAGGGAATAGCTCGATGCGCTTAAGATTAAACTGAACAACATGGATGAGCGCGTGGCTGAGTCTGAGATTGAACGCATGGATCTCGATGACAAGGTCGATGTCGTTCGCAAGGCGTTGAGCTCTGAGATCAAACGCCTTGCGAAGGCTACCGGGCACGAGGACCTTTACAGGGTTCCAGACCCGAGGATTGGTTAGATTAGGATCTTTAGATTAGGAAATTTTGGTGTTGCTCATTTATTTTCCCTTTCCAATTTGGTTTTCAAACATTTTTATTCCTAGAGCACCCCAAGTTTTAATTGAATAAAGAGGATTTAAATTTGATGCATGATTGCCCCATGTGATTGATACACACTTGTGTGTCAATCACACACCCCTGGATTAACAAATTTGTCGAAGTGTAGCATGATTCACAGGGTACAGAACGAAATGAACCTGCTGTGTGAAACTGAGCGCGTTTCAACCCGGACCTGAGCCGGGCGACTTGCACCAGGCCAGCTGGCCTAAGGGTACAAGAAATGTTCAAAAGGCACGATGCACCGGCACGCTGAGACCAAGCCTGATCGGTGGGACCTGCCCTTCGGGCAGGAGCCCCAGAGCCAGGCCGGCCGGCCTCTACTAGGCTGGCCTGCCCCACCTAGCAGCCACCAGCATCGCCCTTCCTCGTCACGACGGTTTGCATCTCCCTGACCTCTTTCCTTTCTGCCTTCTACCCAAATTCAAGTCTTTCGCTAATCAAATTAAAATTTGAAGAAAACCGGTAGAAAGAGATGAAATCCATACATGTGAATCAAGAATGTTCAAGTTATATCTCGTTCACAAATACTCTAACCCTTGGAACTTAATGTTAGGATCGCTCGATCCTTTGCTTATTGATCCCTTCGATATAATGAATTGGGAGTTTTGACCTTTCTAAATTTCAAAGTTCTGGACACCTGATAAGAATGACAAGGCAACTCTCATTCATACTCAGTTTTGCCAAGTCCTATTCCAAAGCCATATACAAAATCTTGAGAAAAATGTTGAGCCCTACAAATTCTTTCTGTGCCCTTGAGCTCGATCAAATGCTTTTTGCCTCATGAGAAATGCTATGCACCCTGGCTCTCTTGGTCATTCACGTACACGGAAAGCCTGAAAGTCCCAAAGTGTGGTCCTCAAGCAGCACCATCCCCATGAAAGAAAAAGAAACCGAGCAAGGAAAAATCATTCAGCTCGAGTCAAAAAAAAAGAGAGAGAAGGGGAAAGATGGAACAGCTGGAGTACTTACCACCAAGGGACAAACGCTTTTCACTTGCACATGACCAAAGTTCTCAGGAAGCAAAGTCTCTCAGAGACGAAGTATTGACCCTGCTACAAAGGAGACACAGAATGAACAAAATATCTCTACCCAGAGCTCCACATTCAGCCTTAGAAAGGTAGGAGAAGTGAGTGAGGCTTAGAATAATTTTTACCTTGTTCTGAGTGATTGAGTGCCCTAAGAGAAAGAGAGCATGCCTTGGAACTCTAAAGAAATTCTCCAGAAACTGAGAATAAGATGGATCATACTCCGTGATGACTTGTTCTGGGAATCAATAGGTGAAAGAGAAGGTGTTAGCTTGATAATTCTTGAGGAATCCAAGGTATGAGGAAGAGCTTCGAGATATGCTTGATAATTCTTGAGGATCATGACCCTAGACTTACTTGTCCCCCGGGTTCTATCTCATCCCTTTTGCTCGGGATGAGCAAAGTCTAGGTGTGGGGGCGTGTTGGCGGTCGATATTTATAATTTTTACTGCCAACATTTCTTATGTTTCTATGGTTTTGAAGCTCATTTCAAGATAGAACTAACCACACTAACAAGTTCCACAAGTTTTGGTGATTATATCATTTCAGGAACAAAGTGTGAGAAAATGAGACAAAATGGGACAAAACCCAGGCCGACCAGCCTCCCCTAGGCCGGCCGGCCTGCCACCTCAACCAATTGCCACGTCACTGATCCAGGAGCTCAGAAACACACTCAGAAGGATCCCTGTTCGTGCACTTGAAGTCAGTTTGATCCGAGGACCCGAAAGGCTCCACCCATGGATTCAAGGGCCCACCTGCATCTCCTGAACAGTTTCTTAACCGAAAAGGAACTGTTACCGACCTCAAGAGGCTATCAGGAACGTCCACATGAAAGGCGGTGCTAGATGGCAGACACCCCAGGCCGGACGGCCTAGGGGAGGCCGGCCGGCCCCACTTTCCAGCCTCTCAGGCTAAACTTCGCGTGGAAGTTACACCAACCGCCAAGGATGCGTGATCTTGACGCTTTTCACCGGTTACCGACCTCAAGCTAGTATAAATAGACCCCCACTTCATGTTTGTAAGACACACCATCCAAGAGAGAGGTGAGATTCTTAGTCACTTCAGCTCGAGTGTAGAATAGGGAGAGTCTGAGGTGAGAGCTTGAGCAAGAGCCAAGCTAGGAAAGGAGCCGGAGTTTTCTTGGTCCTTCTCCACTTGTATTCACCTCAGGGGAATATTTATCAAAGTAAGTTCCTCGCTTATCTTCAGTGTCTCGCTAGTTCTTCTCTTACTTTCAGTACCTAGCTAGTTTACTTATTTGATATGCGGGATCCCTTGTCTGCGTGACTCAGCTTAGTCTGGCCATTTGGGGTTTCTTCTTGCCTTAACAAGAGGCGGAAGTCAGTTTCTTCTTGCCTTAACATGAGGCGGAAGTCAGTAACTGGATAGTTGAAGCGTAGTGCTTAGGCTTGATAGTTATCTTGGGTTGTGTTCCACCCCACGGAACCGCTGTGGTAGGCGGCAGGTGGTCACAGTCATGTCCGTCCTTTGTAGTTGTTGGCGCTAAAATCGGCCGGATAGGAATCGGCCGATGGTCTTCAGCATCAGACACACGACCCAGGAGAATCTGCTTAGCTCCTGTTCGGGTTATCGCCCTGGTACGGTTCGCGCGGCGTGCCAGTCAATCTGACCTGTTGATTGACAAGGAAATAAACTATTAAATTCCAGGCACCTCGATCGGCTGGAGTTCCAATCTATCCTGAGGAGCGCGTCGGCGGCGAATCGGCCGATTTGCTGTAGAGATGATCGGCTATGGATCAGCCGATAATCGTGTAGTAATTGTAAAGAAGACTGCGGGAGTGATCTAAACGATTACTACAGAGACAACACTTGAAATAGATCTAATCGGCTGTAAGATGATAAGTCGAAGAAGAATAACGACGAAGCCGATTACTCTGATCTCAAGCTGGATAACTGGTGATAATACTAGAATAACAGGTAAAACTTGCAATTCTAGTAAATATCGATAACTGGTGAATAAATCAAAACGAAACCACAGCGATGCGCCCGTAGTTAAAGCTCGGATATTACTCGATAAACGGAACCTACCAATTGGCCGGAGATCAGGTTGATGCAGCCCTGCCAATCCGTACGAACTCGTGAAAGAAGAAAAATATTGGCGAAGTCGCCGGCTTGAAAGTAAATTGCTGGAAAAGTAGAAATATTGTTGTTGATTGATGTGTTGATGTCTTTGCAAGACCCTGACGACTCCTATTTATACCCTAAAACTAGGACTCCTAGTCGATCACGACTTGTTACAATCTTATTAAAAAATAGGAAAATTACCATATCTATAATAACTTTTAAAGGAAACGGACTCCCGTGGAATCTTCCGCCACCGCCCCCTAATCCAATCAGGATTCTTTTCAATTGCTCTTTGACCGACTTAGCGTTGCCCTGTTGACCAACTTTTGACCAGGATCCTCCGAGATAATTCCATCCTGGTGGCGCAAGCTGTATCGCCAATCGGTCGATTTTCAACCGTTACCTCAATCGGCCGATTCCTTACTGTAGCCTTCAGATCTGCCGCATCGGCCAATCTTCTCTTCCTGACGCCGATTCAATATGTGTCAAAATCTGGCGTCAACACATGCCCCCCAGTTTCGGAGTAAAACATAACTTTTTCTTCGAAACTCTTTCTTTAATCCTTTCCTCCGAAACGGGCGCAGTAAAATCTTCTTCCGTTCCGCGGCACAATGATTGCAATTTCCTCGGACCGAGCGCACGAAAGGACTGCTCCTCTGGAATTCGTGTAGACGGCGCGGTAAAAATACCATCTTTGCCCTCGCTCTCCTGATTTTTCTTAAGTACTGGCCTTCTCCGTCTACTCTTCCCCACAAATCTAGCATTCTCTTCCAACGAACCACTGTTCGTCTTCCTCCAAGCTCTTTTGATCTCCAAGCACTTCCCCCTTTCCGGCGATCTCATCCGCGGCCTGCTCCAACCCTCCAATGGCGTCACCATCGGCGACCGCCCCATCCACAGAGGCTCCGTCGGCAACTCCTTCAGCGGCGGCGGCCCAATCGGCGGCTTCCCCAGCGGTCTCATCGGCGACGATGATCTCCATCCCAGAGGTAAATGCTCGAAATTTTCTCCTTTTCGCCTTTCTACTGCTTTAGTATTTTCCGGACCCTCTCTCAGTTTCTTCCCCTTTTCCCTTGTTTTAGGCACTTAGGCACCGAATTACCATTCCTCTCTCAGAATCCCCTGACCTCATCTGTTTGGGCCCTATGGGGAACCCCGATCCAACGGACCTGATCAGCTTAGAAACCCATAGAATCCCTTTTAAGCAATCATCTATGGATTTAGATCACTGGGTAGGCACTTTCAGATCCTGGCCAAATGAAACACCCGGGTGGAGCAAATGGTACCAGAGGGTAGCCAGATCTTGGAAGGTTCAGTGGGAAGAACAAAAAATCGGCCAGTGCATAGACTTATCTTTGTCTCAGATAGAAAGGAACGAACCTCTGGTCATGGCAGCCTCTTATTTTTGGTCCGATGCACTTAATGCGTTCCTTTTCGGACATGGACCTATGACCCCGACCTTGGCCGATGTTCTCCTGTTGACCGGCCTCGATGTCTTCTCCGCTGATACCCCTTTCAATAATCTGTTTAAGCCATCACATCGGCTGGAGACCAAAGGAATCGGCGGGTGGAAAGGATATATTAGCAAAAACATGAAGACTGGGACAGTCTCATAGAGGGAGCATACTGCCTTTTTGATGATGTGGCTGGAAAAGCATTTCTTCTGTGGCAGAGCAGTTGGCCCCTCTTCAAACACTCAAGCTTTGGCAGAGGCTTTATCACAAGGATCGGCCATCCCCCTTGGAAAACATTTGCTGGGATCGGCGTATTACCTGATGCACCAAATCGGCACGAAGCTGTCGAAGGGGGAGCCGATCGGGAACCCTGGTGGTCCCTGGTGGTTCATCACCCTCTGGCTCAATTTACACATGAGCAAGGTCTCTCAGCAACGGATAGAGACAAAAACCTTCCCCAATATCTAGTCAGAGGAGAATCCATCAGTCCGACGCCGCTGCAGATCTTTTGGAGAAGCGGTATCGGCCTTCCCCGGCTGCCAGTTTACTGCTACCCGCACAGCTGAGTACTTCAGATGTTTTTATAATGGCCTTAGTGAAGAGATGATCAGCTGGCACCCATATCAGGCAGTAGAGCCGATTTTCGAATTACCCATATGCTACGACTTCTCCACCCATACTTTTGATAGAGAGCTTATGGATGTCTTGATCAAGCAGGGGATTCTGCCAGCCAACTTCTTCTCAGGAAAGGACTCTCCCACCTACGAATTCTACAATCCATCGGCTGCGGCAAGGCAACTGGGTTTTGGCCAACTGCCGATTCGGGTCTACTTCGCCGGTCAGGCGAAATTCAGAGATGGTCTGACCTCAAGTCTTGATTACAGTCGGCTGTGCGATCTAGTACCCGATTTCAGTACTATTGACCTGAATAATTGGTCAGTTGCCTCTTTTGCCACCCAGCAATTCAAATTATGGTGGGCAGAATGGAAGCAACACCTTTTCTGTAAATCTCCATCGTCTTACTGCAACATTCTGGACCCAGAGAACATTGATCCAAATGCAGCGGTACATCCTTTTTCTCAGCCGATTCCAATGCTATTTCCTTCTACATTGTCATCTTGTTATTAACTCATGTTCATCTCCTCAGTCTGAAAGCCATGTCCCTCCAATGCGGAGCCGAAGCGGCTGGCCGATAGATAGTCATCACCAATACACGCCGTATCCACTTATCGGCATCCATGCTCCAACTGTCAAAGATATCTCCACTGGCCGATCGAAGCGAGCACCGAAAAGGCCAACATCAAATATAACCAGCCGTCGGGTGCGAGCTTGCATTGGATCGGCCGATCAGACGGCAATAGCATCGGCTGAAGTTCCCCGTATCGGATCGGCCGATCAGTTGGCAGTGGCATCGGCCGAGACTCCCCGCATTGGATCGGCCGATCAGATGGCGGTGACACCGGCCGAGACTTCGATCCCTTTATCTGTGCCGGTTGTCGAGATGGCCGATCCCCAAGTCACCGCCGAAGTCGGGGCAGCTGCAGAGTCACTATTAGTAGAAGTTGTTCAGGTAATCTTACTTACCTCATATATTCTCCAAATCTTCCACTGACATTAATTCTATTCCTCTGCCAGGCTGCACAAGCTATCCCACCGCAATCTCCGCAACAATCGGCCACGTCCCAAGTGGGAACCGAGACTCCAGCAGCTCCTATCATCAAGGTAAACGATCTCTTTCCTTAAATTCTTAATTCTCAGAAAACTTAACCGATCTTGATGCAGGCCGATTTGGGTATGCTAACTACAACCCCACAACAGGCATCGGCCGGGAGATCCACAGAGGCATGGCAAATTTCTGTCACCATCTTATTTCAATTTCCCATAGCATATTCACAGGATCTTCTTTTATGTCTTTTTCAGGAAGCTGGTCCAAGCGGAGCGCTAATAATCGTTGAATCTTCCTCTTCCGACGAGCCAAATGCACCAGTCCCTGAGACAAGGGAGACGCTTCCACCGGCGCAGGCAAGAGAAATTCGCTTTAAGGAGGTAACAAACTTACCATTAGAATCGACCGATTTCGCTTTACTGCTTGCCTGCCTTAATACTTTATTTTCTCACAGGAGCAGGACACCCCTCATAACAGCATCTTCTCCTTTGCCGTCTCCTTGCCCGATGACGAAGAAATTGCTTCACACCCAATCCCATCGAGCTCCACCTCCGACGATGTCCGCGCCAAGCTCGAAAGCATGCACACTCTCCTTCAAGACGACATCGGCCGATTGGTAGAAGACGCATCGCCGATTCGACGACTTTTCAACGAGATCAAAGGTCGAATCCCGGAAGAAGTGTCAGAAAATTTAGCGCATGCATGCTGCCTATATAGAGCACATGCAGATCCCGGTTTCCAGGGTGCTGCGCCATATGGCCGATCGTGCTCAGATGGCAAAAACTCAGGAGGAGGTCGATTCATACAAGCACCGGACTCAGGAAGTACACCACAGGATCAATTTCCTCGAAAACTGCCGCCCGGACATCGTCGGCGCAATAGATCGGCTGAAACGGAGGAGAGCAGAGCTGGCCAAGGAGATGGAACAGATAACCAAAGAGATAGCCGCTAAAGAAAAGAGGCTCCAAGAACTCCCATCCATCATCAGCGAGCTGAAGCAAGAAAGACAGCATCTGGCCCGCGAAACAATAAGGCTTCGTCACCGTGTGTCAGAAGTACCAGGATCGGCCGATGATGATCAGAGAGTACTAGACTCGGCCGATCAAATTAGACGACAAGCTATTGTAGCCATAGACGCTTTTCTTGGGTTTTAAAGAATATGTTAAACATTTATTGCTCCTTCAATGTCACTGCGCCGATTTGGCTTTGAACTGCCTCTTCAGTCAGCTTTGCATTAATGTATATATTTACTCTGATAGGACGTGTCTCACCATCCATCTATCTCCCCTTCATTTATAAGTGGACCATTCACCATCTCCAGAGTCATACATCACTTATCTTCTCTCCCTCTTTTACTGTTCCAAACTGAACGGCAAGATGTCTTCTTCATCCTCTTCATCTTCTTCCTCTGTCAACCAGGTATGAACTTTTCCTCTGCCTTTCCCCTAAGCATCTCAATCGCTCTGATGTTGGGTAACCCCTCTTATCTCTGTTTAGCCGAAACATCTCAGCCCTGGTCTAGAACGAGCGATAGAAATCATGCATTCAGAGGAGCCACTATCACGGGCAGACAGAGATCTGATAAGAGCTCATGCTGAGGAACTCAGAGATCATGTCCCCGCTGCTGTCCAGGAATACTCGGACCTTATAGCTGCTCACTTTTTGGTCCGCAGGCGACCATCTTCTGAAAAAAGTCCTCCACTTCCTTGTAAAGCTAAAACCGAAGTTGCCATGGAAGATCTGGAGGAGAAGAAGACCTGCCTGCTGAAAGAACTTTGCAACCAAGCTGAAACTGGAGCCACTGCAGAGGACCCGAAGGAAAAAAGGCTCACCCTTATGATAAAACTGGGTCGCATCGAGAGAGAAATCCAGCGTAGGCGTAATCAGTAGACACATTGGTATTTTTATTCTAAGGGCGACTTGTACCATGTCGGCCATGTAATCTGTCATTTTCATCCAATAATGAATCCCACTGTTTCCTTCACCAGATGTGTAGACAAAAACCGATGAGAAATCGGCCATGTTATCTTGATATATTTTGCTGCAAGTTATGCGTCTACCCAAATGCTTGGATAGTACCTCTTCAGATATCATCCGTTTAAAGCTCTTGGGAATTCCTCCCCTTCGACTGTCTCCAAAATATATGCATTCCCAGGGGCACATCGGCCGATTCTATACGTTCCTTCCCAAGTGGGTGACCATTTACCGAATTTGGGATCTTTGGATCCTATCGGCAGCACCAACTTCCATACCAAATCTCCCTGAGAGAACTGTTTAACTTTGACCTTTTTGCCATACCATCTGGCCACCCTTTTCTTATTTTCTTCTATACTAATCAGGGCTCTCAACCGTAAACCTGCCGAATCGTCAAGTTCATCTTTCATGAGAAAGGAATAGTCATCGGCCGTTAACTGATCTTGTAACGATATACGTCTTGACCCTGTCCTTATCTCCCATGGCAAGACCGCCTCATGACCATAAACCAACTGATAAGGGGATATTTTAGTGGCTCCATGACAAGCCATCCTATATGCCCATAAAGATTCAGCCAAAGACATATGCCACTTCTTGGGTTGCTCTTCTTTCTCTCTCTTGATTAGTTTGATTATCCCTTTATTAGACGATTCTGCTTGGCCATTGGCTTGAGCATAGTATGGAGAAGAATTTAATAATTTAATCCCCATATCGGCAGCAAACTCTCCGAATTCTCCAGAAGTAAACATTGTCCCTTGATCAGTTGTGATGGTTTGAGGAATACCAAATCGATAAATAATATGGCTTTTAACAAATTCAATCATATCGGCCGATGTCACGTTCCTTAAAGGAACTGCCTCCACCCACTTAGTAAAATAATCTGTAGCCACCAATATGAACTTATGCCCTTTGCTTGATGGAGGATGAATCTGTCCGATGAGATCTATTCCCCAACCTCTGAACGGCCACGGCTTAATTATCGGATTCATAGCCGATGCTGGCGCACGCTGTATATTACCAAACTTCTGACAGTCTTGGCATCCTTTGTAATACTTGAAACAATCTTCAAGAATGGTTGGCCAATAATACCCATTGTTTCGGACCATCCATTTCATTTTGTGAGCCGATTGATGAGCTCCACACACGCCCTCATGGATTTCTCCCATCAGAACCTTTGCTTCTTCTGTTCCCAGGCATTTGAGAAGAACTCCATCAATCGTCTGATAAAATAAATCATCCTCAAGCAACACATATTTTGCAGCTTGAAAACGTATCCGCCGATCCACTTTTTGGGATGGATTTTTCAAGTAATTGGCGATTTCCTTTCGCCAGTCATCGGCGGCGAGCTCTAGTATCATCGCTCCCTGAATCGGCCGATACCCGGAAGCATGTTGGGCCAGTCTGTTGGCCTCTTCATTATAATTCCTGGGGATATGCTCAATTATTGCAGACTTGAACTCTTTTAAAAGTTGAAGGCAATCCTCATAATAAATCCTCAAGATATCATCCTTGCACTCAGATCGCCCCGTCAACTGATCCACAATGAGCATGGAATCTCCAAAAATTTCGACTGCATCAGCTCTGACTTCCCTTAATAATTGGATGCCTTTCAGAACGGCTCGATATTCTGCCTGATTATTAGTTGCGGAGGCTTCTATCGGCAAAGAGAAATTATAACATGCCCCCTGAGGCGACACGAGAACAATACTGATTCCTGATCCGACCCCACACGAAGAACCATCAAAATACAGAGTCCATGGAACTGGTTCAACAGTGGCGATTTCTGGTCCACAATGCTGAACTACGAAATCGGCCATCACTTGACCTTTGATGACTTTGGCCGATTCGTACCTTAAATCGAATTTTGACAAAGCCAGGATCCATTTTCCAATCCGTCCTTTCAAAATCGGCAACGATAGCATATACTTCACCACATTATCCTTGCACACGACTATGCATTCTGCCGATAACAAATAGTGCCTGAGCTTGGTACATGAGAAGTACAAGCACAAGCATAGTCGCTCCACCGCGGAATATCTTGTTTCGGCATCTAAGAGTCTTCTGCTGACGTAGTATACCACTCGTTCTTTCCCCTCAAACTCCTGTACCAACGCCGATCCAATAGCTTGTTCATCAGCCGATAAATATAACTTGAACGGCTTACCAGGCTGTGGTGGAACCAATACCGGAGGTGAAACCTGATACTGCTTGATATTCTCCAATGCCTTGCGCTGTCCTTCTCCCCATATGAATTCCTGGTTGGGCTTTAATTTCAACAGAGGGGTAAAAGCCTGAACACGTCCTGACAGGTTGGATATGAATCTTCTGATGAAATTGACCTTGCCGATGAGGGATTGTAGCTCGGTTTTATTTTGTGGGGCCACCACTTTGTTGATGGCGTCTATGGTCTTGCGGTTGACATATATCCCGCGCTCATGGACCATGAATCCTAAGAACTTCCCAGCCGATACACCAAATGCACACTTGTTTGGGTTCATCTTCAACCCATGTTTCCTTGTGCACTCCAGCACTTCTTGTAAATTGGCCAGATGATCTTGGTGACCTTTTGACTTGACCACGACCTCATCTATATAAATTTCCACCGATGAACCAATGAGCTTGTGGAAGATGTAATTCATGGCCCGTTGATACGTAGCGCCGGCGTTCTTCAACCCGAAAGTCATAACAACCCATTCAAATAAACCAAGATGACCTGGGCACCTGAAAGCCATTTTTGAGATATCTTCTTCGGCCATTAATATCTGATTGTACCCTGCATTCCCATCCATGAAACTTATGACTTTGTGTCCTGCGGCAGCATCTACCAAGATATCGGCCGTTGGCATCGGATATCCATCCATTAGTGTAGCCTGATTTAAGTTCCTGAAATCGATGCACACACGTAACTTTCCATTCTTTTTGTATACGGGCACAATATTAGAAATCCATTCGGCGTAGCGGCACTGCCGAATAAATCCCGCTTCAATCAACTTTGTAATTTCGGCCTTTATATCAGGTAGAATCTTGGGGTTACACCGTCGTGCAGGTTGCTGATATGGCCGATATCCTGATTTTATAGGTAACCGGTGTTCAACAATAGACCGGTCTAGTCCTGGCATCTCATGATATTCCCAAGCAAAGCAATCCTTGAACTCTTTTAATAAACTTATCAATTTACATTTGTACTCAGGATCCAAATTAGCACTAATGTACGTCGGCCTTGATTTGCTGCTATCTCCCAAATCTACCATCTCGAATAAATCGGCCGACGTAAACCCATGCCCCAGCTTCCCATCTTCTCGGACGAGCTGATCCATTTATTCTGAATCTTCAGAGCCGACTGCTTGGATCGGCTGTAGACCAAAATCGGACACTTTCAGGAAGTCAGTCTCCCAAGTCCTGCCAGATATACACTTGACGTGCTCGCAGCTCCACTGTTGCGTGTCGGCCGCTGAAACGCTGTAGACGGAATCGGCAGCGACTATCTCTGTGCTGTCGCCGACCCATTGCACAAGGCATTGATGCATTGTAGATGGGACACAGCAGTTTGCGTGTATCCAGTCGCGACCAAGCAGCATATTGTAGGACCCCTTGCCATTAATAACGAAAAAAGTGGTAGGGAGGGTCTTACTGCCGATGGTGAGGTCGACGCAGAGCGCTCCACGGGCGGGTGACACGTTGCCTTCGAAATCCTTCAGCATCATGTCCGTCTTGGTGAGGTCTTCATCGCCCTTGCCTAGCTTGCGAAACATGGCATACGGCATGATGTTAACTGCAGCGCCTCCATCTACTAGTAGTCTGGTGACGGGTCTTCCGTCAACATAGCCTCTGAGAAACAGCGCTTTGAGATGCTGCCGTTTTTCTTCTTCTGGTTTCTCAAACGTAGCCATCATCGGCTCTAACACCAGTTGTGCCATTTGTTCCTCCTCCGTTCTTGTCGCTTTGTCTCGATCGTTGGGCGCCATGAACTCCATCGGCAGTATGAACACCATATCGATTTCTGCTGCCGATTCTTGGTTATTTGTTTCTTGATCATTTTTCTTTGGGCGCCACACTCGAGACTTAACATTTCTTTTCTCTGGCACCTGCCTCTGTTCTTCTTCTTGATGCTCCCACTGGCGTAGGCGTTGGATTCTCCGTTTCTGGGATTTGGATAGGCCATCGGGACACCACCTGGGATTTGCTGGTTTGGCCGATGATCTGGCGTGTTCCCAATCTGGTTCTCTTCCTAGGGGATTTTCATCCGACACCCTATCATCGGTCATCTCTTCCAGCCGATCGTGCACGCTGATCCTGCCCCAAAGTCCATCTTGTTGGCCGATCTTGCTTTTTGACCGGTGGTACTAGTCAACTCTGCCCCCCAGCCGATCATGCACCGAAACGCGCTGTTCCTCTCGTCCGCACCGATTTCTGCTGATCGGCTCTTCTCCTCTGTCCCTAGAGTGTGGCTTCGGGCGATCGTTGCAGCTCAATCCGTTACACTCCAGACAGTTATCGGCAGACGGCAGTCTGATGTCGTTCTCCCAGCAATGGATGAAGAATGGACATTGCCAGTGATCTTCATGCCGGTGTATCATCTCTTCCTGGTATCTTGATTGTTCTTGCTGCTGCCGATACTTGCTGAGTAAGAATTGGGAGGTGACGGGTTTGCGTGGTCGTTCTGGCCCCCGCCTGTTCCTTTTGATTTCTTCCGTTGTGATCTGCCTCCTGGGATCGACGATGCTGCCCCTTCTCGCCGATTCTGACGTCAGCACCTTGGTTTGACTTGAATTTCCTCCAACATTAACCATGTTGGCCGGGAAGGGATGCTGATCTATCTTCATCGGTTTTGCCGATTTAGTTGGGGTTTCAAATTTAAGCCTCCCCTGCTCGATGGCCGATTGTATCTACTGACGGAAGACTTTGCATTCATTTGTATCATGAGAAGTGGCGTTGTGCCACTTGCAGTACTTCATCTTCTTAAGTTGATCGGCTGAAGGGATGGTGTGATGCGGAGATAGCTTAATCTGTCCTTCCTGAAGCAATAAATCAAAAATTTTATCGGCCTTTGACGTGTCAAAGCCGAATGTCTCTGGCTCCTTCTTCCCAAAAGGACATGATATCGGTGTTTTTCCCTTTGACCCATTCTGCTAGGCCGATTTCCTCTTCCCCATCGGATTCAGATCCTTCCAAGTATGCCACCTTCTTTTGGAAGTTCCTCCGCTGTTCAAACGGTTGGACCTCTTGTCCTGACAATCGGTGGATGATTTGGCTCAGGCTTTCAAACTCTTGGGCAGCATATCTTTCTTTGATTTGTGGCAAGAGGCCTTGGAAAGCGATATCGGCCAACTGTGCATCGGTCAGAGCCAGACTGTAGCATTTGTTCCTGACTTCTCTGAACCTCTGTATATATCCCATCACTGGTTCATCGCTCCTCTGCCTGAGGCTGGTCAAATTCGAGAGCTTCATCTCATGTACTCCTGCGTAGAAGTACTTGTGGAACTGTTTCTCCAGATTGGCCCATGCAACAATAGAATTTGGCGGCAAGGTGGTGAACCACTGGAAGGCCGATCCGGACAGAGACGATGAAAACAAACGCACCCTCAGAGCATCTTGCGTGGCAGCCTCCCCGCACTGGATGATGAATCGGTTGATGTGCTCCACAGTGGATGTATCATCCGTCCCTGAAAACTTGGTGAAATCAGGAACTTTGTAGCGGTGTGGGAATGGCAGCAAGTCATAGGCCGATGGATATGGCGTCTTGTAGGTGTAAGTTTGCACTTTTGGCTTCAATCCAAACTGATCCTGGATTACTTTTGCTATTCTTGCTGTCCAGTCCACCTGCTGTTGATGACCAGCCGTTCGCGGTGCGGGCATGTGCTGAAGGGCTGGCACGGCTGGGTGATGAATCGGCGAATTTTGTTGAGCATCCAATAGTTGATGGCGAAGTGAATCCGCCCCCCCCATCGTATGTCATCGTTGGCGCCGCGCCTCTGAATGCTTCTACGGCGCTTGCCCCCCTGCCGATTTCTGATGAGATCGGCTGATACTGGGGAACCGTCGGCTGGGCGGCCGATTGGTGTGGCACCTGGACTGAATAACTTCCATACCCGTTCGCTGGCTCAGGAAAAATACGTCGTCGCCGATGTTCCCCAAGGTGCTGAGCTTGTGGGTAGCGATTGCACAGAAGCAATCTGGACGGGTTGAAGCGGTGTTTGTGATGGGAGACATGGTGCACTGCTGTATCTTGGAGACGCTGGGGGCAATCGAGAGTTGTACCCCTCGCGTTGCGTCAATATCGGCTGAGGAGCCGATTGGGACGTGTATGGTAAGCTTCTGGCTGGCAGAGTGGTTGGCGGGGCATATGCTGGTCCCTGATAGCCTTGGACTGCTCCACTGGCCAGAAAGCTGACGACGGCGTTATACACCGTGTTGGTCATCACTGAGGATTAGTCGATGAATGCCTGATAAATGGATTGTTGGATCATCTCTGACATCTTGCCCGAGTCCTCAGCAATGGTGATGTGGCGGGGAGCTAGAATAGGAGCCTTCTTGACCGCCTGCCCGCTTCTGGTATGACTGAACGACTGGAGGTACATCTTTTTGTAATCTTCTAGATGCTTGGCCAATTCTTCCCTCTGGTCGTCCTTGAGATCCGCCTCTGTGACCTCAATGATGTTGCTGTGGGAGATTTCTGCGTTCTTCGACATATCAGATCTTGGATTGGTCCCACTGGGCGTGCCAAAAGTGTGTTGGCGCTAAAATCGGCCGGATAGGAATCGGCCGATGGTCTTCAGCGTCGGACACACGACCCGGGAGAATCTGCTTAGCTCCTGTTCGGGTTATCACCCTGGTACGGTTCGCGCGGCGTGCCAGTCAATCTGACCTATTGATTGACAAGGAAATAAAGTATTAAATTCCAGGCGCCTCGATCGGCTAGAGTTCCGATCTGTCTTGACGAGAGCGTCGGCGGTGAATCGGCCGATTTTCTGTAGAGATGATCGGCTATGGATCAGCCGATAATCGTGTAGTAATTGTAAAGAAGACTGCGGGAGTGATCTAAACGATTACCACAGAGACAACACTTGAAATAGATCTAATCGGCTGTAAGATGATAAGTCGAAGAAGAATAACGACGAAGCCGATTACTCTGATCTCAAGCTGGATAACTGGTGATAATACTAGAATAACAGGTAAAACTTGCAATTCTAGTAAATATCGATAACTGGTGAATAAATCCAAACGAAACCACAGCGATGCGCCCGTAGTTAAAGCTCGGATATTACTCGATAAACGGAACCTACCAATTGGCCGGAGATCAGGTTGATGCAGCCCTGCCAATCCGTACGAACTCGTGAAAGAAGAAAAATATTGGCGAAGTCACCGGCTTGAAAGTAAATTGCTGGAAAAGTAGAAATATTGTTGTTGATTGATGTGTTGATGTCTTTGCAAGACCCTGACGACTCCTATTTATACCCTAAAACTAGGACTTCTAGTCGATCACGACTTGTTACAATCTTATTAAAAAACAGGAAAATTACCATATCTATAATAACTTTTAAAGGAAACGGACTCACGCGGAATCTTTCGCCGCCGTCCCCTAATCCAATCAGGATTCTTTTCAATTACTCTTTGACCGACTTAGCGTTGCCCTGTTGACCAACTTTTGACCAGGATCCTCCGAGATAATTCCATCCTGGTGGTGCAAGCTGTATCGCCAATCTGCCGATTTTCAACCGTTACCTCAATCGGCCGATTCCTTACTATAGCCTTCAGATCTACCGCATCGGCCAATCTTCTCTTCCTGACGCCGATTCAATACGTGTCAAAATCTGGCGTCAACAGTAGTCCACCACGTTCGGGTGTTTTCATAGCAGTAGATCGTTGGCCGAGTTGGACTCCCCATTTCTCCCTCAGTCTGTAGTCCTTCTGCCCTAGCCGCCGAAGCAGATCAAGTTAGTTTAACTTTTAGTTATCTGGGTAACGAGTTGGCTAACTGAAGTTAAGCCCTCGGCCCTCTTACCTCCTCTCTTTAGGTGGGTTCGCTTGAATAGTTCTAGGATTAGTTGCGTCTGCCGTTCCTTGGATTCGATATCCTAGGTAAACTCCCTGGTGAAAGCTACATCGGTATATGTGCGCTTGCGGATTAGTTCGTAAAGGCTAAGGAGTGCCAACAATTGCTTTTCGACTACAGCCAAAGCTTGAAAAAGTCCTCGTATTGGACTCCTTGGATTGGCCAAAAAAACAGTACAAGGAATTCCTATACATCATCAATATGTGAGCGAATTTCTTATCTTCCATATATGTATATCATGTTAATTTCTCCAAAAAAGTATACATATATAAACTAACTTCACATTTCTTTCTTTTTAAAATAGGGCTTACCAGCACTACATTTCCAAAGGAGGATCTCATCCCGCCGACATACCAAAACAAATGAAGGTGCGCTCAAACTTCCCGTGCCACAAGCAACCTGCTAGTTCCATGTATTGTGGGCACTACATGTGCGAGATGATGAGGGTGCAAGGGAGATATACTACTGATCCTGAATATGTAAGGGGCTATTCCTTATTAGGGTTAATTTTTTCTAGGGAGTTTTTCTTGACTCTAACTAACACTTGCTTAATTTTTCTGTGGATTCAATAATTGCAGATTCATCCGGAGCATCACAAGATGCAACTCCATGAGCAACAACTTCTAAATGTAGTTGCGGATTTGTGTCGATTCATTATGCATGAGGTGGTCAACATAGGGGGCAAATATTTTTACCATGCACAGGAATTAGCAATGGACCCTAAATATTTTTCTCTTCATGAGTGGCATAATCAAGAGCACCGTGCCAGCTCTAGTAGCGTTCATAGGGAATAGGGGAAAAATATGTATTCAATGCATACTTTAATGGTACTCTAATGATGCTTTGTAATGGTGTTTTATTTCCAGATGATTTAATTTTGTATGCACAAGTATTTATATGTATCAAACATGGTCCAAGTCTCGATCATCGTGACATCCAAGAGCGAACTACCTTGATAGATCAAAATTGGTGGCAATCTAAGTTTTCAAAAGTAGTTGGAAACAGAATCAAAAATTGCAAATTCAAATTGGTGAATTTTTGGCTGGAAATGATTTCCAGGGGCGGGCCACCCCATCAGCCGCCCTTGCAAATCAACTTTCAGGGACGGTCCACCCCATCAGCCGCCCCTGGAAATCCATTTCCACGGGCGGGCGACCCCCTCACCCGCCCCTGTAAATCCATTTGTAGGGGCGGGTGAGGGGGTCGCCCGCCCCTGCAAAGGGGCATTTTTAGCAGCGACAACCAGGGGCGGGTGCTGCGTCTGACCCTAAAAATGCCGTTTCACCCCGGCCCTATTTATGTAGTAGTGAGTGCATCACGTACTCCACTTTCAACTGTATTGTGCTCGTGGTGAACTCAGACGCACATGGAAGTCATAATTGTACAACCAAAATCCAGTTTACAACCTCAAATTATAATAGAAAATTATTTTCCAACCTTCAACTACAAAATCTAGTGGCCAACCAATTGTCAAAATCGAACAAAGTTCACCCTTTTGACGGTAAAGGTGGCTCTGTATTTTTTTAAAAAAATAAAAAATTATGGTTAGATAAATAAATCAAAACTAATTCATTTTAAATCGGAAACAATATGAAATTAGTACCAACATTTTTCTAAAAATGTAAGCTATATTTTGTTGCTGCATTTGAATGTTATTTATTAAAAATAATATGCAAAACTACAAGCAAAGAAATACTAGGAGTATGAACAAAATTGGATCTGGATAACTAACGAGTATAGTGTCAATAGATAAGTTACATTATTAGAAAAATGTGGTACATCTTTCATATTTTTTGGATTTAAATTGAATTACTTGTGTTTTTTTAGTTTAAACTTGAATATTTTTAGTTATAACAAAATGAAAAACCACAAACCGCCCACAGACCAAATTTGTCCGGTTTTGACAGTTGAATAACCTCCATTATCCGGTTTCATAGTTAAAGGTTTAAAATCGAATTTTTGAGATAGAGTGTAAACTGTACTTTTCACTTATACTACACTAGCCATAATCAACTTCATAAACTGCCAACTTCCATTCGGTTGCTACAGAGTATATCCCGATCCAACCTTTCGCTTTGATCTCCCGACACCTCTCAAGCTCAAAAAAAACAACAGAGCACACGTTCTTACTGACATTTTGGATCCACTAAAACTATCTATATATAATAGGTCTGTTTGCTTCCTTGCAATGCGCTCTAGTTGTAAGTTGGTTGTTATTATCTGTGGGTAAAACATGGAAACAGTCGTTCTCATTGTTTCATGTGGAAGAGTCGGCACCCCATGTTAATTATTAGTTGTTTATTTTTTAAATAATATATCTGTCCGTTTTGTCTGTATTTGCTTTATAGACGAAGTATTCTGCATTCATCGGAGTAAAGAATGGGAAATGTTCCATGGGAGTATAGTTGTGAACTGCAACGATTAGAGTCTCAGCACAGTTCTCAAGGAGAAAAGTGAAGAAATGCCTAGAAACAATTTTTATTGTTCTACGGGAATGATTGCAACGAGAGAAAAGTTGGAGAGAATGCCTCAAGACACGGGCGAAGCCAGAAATTAAATTATGACCACCGGGGTCACCACAATTTCACGATAGGGTCATCAACACTAAAAACTATAATGAACGGTAACTTTATAGGATTATCGGAGTTCCATCGGGGTTTGACACTAGTACAGAAATGGTTTTTAGGGGTGGGTAAAACGGCATTTGTAGGGGCGGGTGCCAAACCAGCATCTAGTTTTCGCTGCTAAAAATCAAAGTTTGCAGGGGCGGGTCATGGGTTCACCTGCCACTGAAAATTATTTTCCCGCCCAAAAAATTATTTATTAAATTTAAAATTTTCAAATATGTTTCCGGTTCTTTTTTAGATTTGTTTTTCCTGCCAAATTTGAATTATCGAGCTAGTGCGCGATGAATTTCGTAGAGACCGACATGAAATATATTTCATAAATGTAAAAAATAAAGCATAAAAATTAAATCATATAGAAGTAGTATAGCATTATAATGCATCATTAGAGTACATCATCAAAATGCGTATAGAATACATGTTTGTCCTATTGGCCCTAATTAATGCTAGCCAGCAAGGAGATGTTGAGCTTCCCACTGATGAAGACTTTCGTATTTTTTATCAATTGCCAATTCATGTTCAGGGTCCATAAAATGACCCGCTACATGTACCACTTCACGCAAAATGAAACGGCATAAATTGGCGACTTCGTTGAGAAGTTGTTGCTCATGGAGTTGCGTCTGGTGTTTCATTGGCTGCATCTGCAAGTAAATAATCCACCGATAAATTAAGCCAAGTGTTAGATACACGCAAAACCAATATGAACTTATGCATCTATCCCTAATTAACAAAGAATAGCCTCTTACACGTTTGGGATCAATTGAGTATCTCCCGAGCTCCCTCATTTGCTCGCACATGTAGTACCCACAGTACACAGAACCTGCAGGTTGCTTGTGGCATGGAAACTTTGTTCGTATACTCATATTTTTATCGGGGGATGAATTCCTCCTTTGGAAATATAGTGCGTGTAAGCCCTGTTTGAAATAGAAAGAAACAAAAAGTTAGTTTACATGTTTATTTTTTAGTGGATGGATTAATATGATATACACGTAGAGGATAAGATTCTCGCTAACATGTTGATGATGTATATGAATTCTTTGTATCTGCTCTTATCAAATCAGCAGAGTCCAATATGAGAATTTTTCCAAGATTTGGTTGTATGAGAAAAGCAATCCAGTGATGTCTGCACAAATAACATATATTGTTTCTTAAGCATTTATTCAAAGCAAGTGCACATTACAACAAATGATTGAAACTACACTTACTACAAGTAGTATGGTGCCCATATGGCATCCCTGTCTTGCCACCATTGCATCTGAAGCGATACGTAGACAGCAACCCTCTTCATGATCTTTGTGTGTTCTTCTATTCTTTTTTCTTGTTTTTCCTTGCGCGTTTGGCATGTGATTAGCTCATCATGGTCATCCCTCCACCATATTCGCCCACGATGCCTGGACTCGCAAATAGTTTGAGGGTCAAGGAACGTGATCTTACGGTTTAGAACTTCCGCTTGTATTTGTTGCATCCTGAAAAACAAAATGTATCATAATTAATTAGATATACATCTATAGTATTGCAGGTTGTAAGATATAAGATATTACTTTCGATGCGACACTTACATGCACCAGAGTCGAACCATTTCGATGCTTAGTTCTTCAAGGCGGAACATGTTCTGGATGTCTTGAAAATCGAACATGTTGTCGGTGATGCCTATATCCTTTGCTCCGAAAATATCCGGATCGTACCGAGCCCATATGCTTCTGAGGCTAGGTCTACATGCCCTTGTGTACCAACTATGCATCCTCTTCATTTCACTTGGAACCCCCTCCATCATAAAGTCGGGTAGAAATAGTTTACCATACTCAAAATTTAGCGGATAATCCGGTAAGTATTGTATGTCATCGACCCCAACAACCATACTCAAAATTTAGCGAACAATCTGCACATGCTCCGAGTCAGTGCGGGGTAAGGAAAAGCCACGTCGTCTACTGGCCTCTGAATCATCCTTTGACTTAGCCTTTGGCTTAGCCTTTGGGCCCTGCTTCTTGTTTGCGACGTGCCATATATCTACAATCTCTAACCCTTCCTTCTGGTAAGACCGTATCACTCGCGGCATATAAAACTGCGGCGGTTGTTGTTGTTGTTGTTGTGCTGGCGGAAACTATGGTGCTGCTGCAACCGGTGGTGGTGACCGGACAACTGGATGAGCCATTGGTGATGCTGGAGCCGGTGGTGGTGACCGGGCAACTGAATGAGTCGTTGGTGATGCTGGTGCCGGTGGTGGTGATCGGGCAACTGGATCATCGGCCTGTGGTGATTCTGGAGCCGGTGGTGGTGATCGGGTAACTGGATCATCCTATGGTGATAGCGAAGCCAGTGGTGACACTAGCTCTCGTGAAGGTGGATCATCCTGCGGATCTAGTGGTGATGCCTGTCGTGGTGGTTGTGGTAATGGCGGAGCCGGTAGAGTATGCTCTGGTGAGGTACGATTCGGAGTATCCAAAGGTTGTGGACCAAGCAGTACTATATCTCATTTATGCCATAGAATGGCACTGCCGACACATTCTCCCAGGCAACTCTTCCCATCTGAAGTGAGGATATCTATCTCATTGTTCTCAAAGCTTGATTTCAAGAGTTGCTCCACTTGTACACATGCATATAGGGGCGGGATCGGATTTCCCTCATATAAACCCCCAACTGGATACACCTGGGCCTTGGCCACTTCTTTGGTCTTCCCGGCTCTGCCGGTCGGATAGAGCAACAAGCAGGAAGTAGTACTTGCTATGTAATCTACCGGGAATGATTGTGCTAAGGTAGAGGCAATACTGCTATGAGAGTATGTTGTATTCGCATTTGCCAATACTAGAGAGGCCTGCATCACCATCTGTTGTTGCCCCACCTCTTGTGATGGGGCAATCCATAATAGCCCTGACTGCTGCTGCTCTGCCATGTGTGCTAGGAAAAAATCCTTAAACTTAGCTTCTAGTGCTTTCTCGGCCGCTTCTTTCATTTCTTCCTTGTAGCGGTCATTACTCCTGTAGCTAGCCTAGCCCTGCTGGAACCCATCCTTGAGGGTCAACTTAGAGGACATGCCTCTAACACGGCCTTCATGCTCTTTGGATCCAGTGGCTGTACTAAGCACATCTTTATCCCTCTTGGCTTTGAACTTTCCTTCCTTCTGAAGCTAGGTAAGTTTATACATTTTGTCTGCCACTGCGTCGGTCTTAGGTTGGTCAAACTTAGGCTTATCATCCACTATCTTAGGCTTCCTTCCAAGAAGCCACATCCAGCCACGTTCGGGAAGGCCTTGAAAAGGGTCTGGTTGCCCAGCGGCTATTGCAACCTCTCTTTCAAGACGCCACTTCTGGACCTGCCTTTGGTATCCACCCGGCCCAGGATGAACTTTATGTATGTTGCTCAACGCAAGTTCTCTATTCTTCTGGCTTAGGGCTAGAGCTTCCTCAGTGGTCTTTTGCCGAACAAACTCTTCCCATTGTGCCTGTGTCATTGCCCTGTAATATGCAAATGGCGTTAGGCCTTTCTGAACATACTTCGTATTTAGATCACTCTTCCATCGGCGGAATGTTTCACCCAGCATCTTTGTAGCACAATGCTTTACTTGGTCATGAGTTCCTCTAGGCAAAATAAATGTTTGGCTCAACATATGCCACATTGCTTCTTTCCTCCCTGAAGGAACCTTCGTCCAATCGGGGATTGTTGGATCCAAGACCATCTTTGTTCTAATTATAGACCCAATGACATTCCGAAACTTTGCACGCACCTCAAGAGGCTCTATGGGCACGCCTACTGCGTTAATTGCATTAACCATCCATTGACCATCGGGGTATTGGTTTCTTCCTCGCTGACCCCATTTTCTTTTGTTTTGGCTGGCAGAAGTTGTAGTTTCTTGATCTGGACCCGAGCTGCATTCAAGTTCTTCCTCAGTAGGGCTTCGGCGTCGGTGCTGATTCCTTCCTGTTTTAGCTGCCTACTCAGATCATACAATTGAGTGAGTCATTACGTGGTGCAGATAAAAATGGATAGCAACTAAACGCTAGGATTTAATTAATTGTGAAGTCATTACCTGATGCGGATTTGGTTCATAATCTGGATCATATTCCGACCTTGAACGGCTTTGTCTTGGAGGAAAAGGGTGTGGATCTATCGTATCTTGCCACTCACCACCTACCCAAGCCCCGTATCCAATCCCAGGGCCTTCATCGTCCCCAAGTTCGGCATCATCATCCCCGGAGTCCCCGAATTGGACAAGGGCGTCGTCCAACGCCATCTGGGATGCTATTTCCTCAAATTCGTCGAGTTGTGGTTCTGCATTCTCCCTTTGTGGGGATGCTGATAACGGTTATTTATCCATTTATGAGTTCTACATATTTCCAATAGAAACATTCACATATTCAGTAGTTCACGTGCACACAAATTATATAATTCAATATATACATCATTCGAGTGTCTCCAAAACCCTGACACGTGGGCACACAAATTACATCATTCGAGTGTCTCCAATATATATCATTCAAGTAGTTCACGTGCACACAAATTACATTCAATGTATACATCATTTGAGTGTCTCCAAAATTATATAATTCAATTAGAATACACTTATCAACACATTCACATATTCAATTTTCACATTTGACAATTACATAAAAAGCTACCAAATCAAAATTCACATTCACAATATCATATGTATAAAACATTAATTCCCTACATAAAAATAAATTACATGTATTACAATGGATAAAAATAAACTATTGTCTCTAGCTAGTTACATGTATTTCACTAATTTTACTAATTCATATGTATTGCAATGGATAAACTATTGTCTCTAGCTAATTACATGTATTTCACTAATTTCACTAGTTCACATGTATTACCATTCTTTTCAATTACATTCACAAGTATACTTACATTCAATATATATATATACATCATTAAATATATATATATAAATCATTCAATAGCTAATTGCAATGAGAAAAAAACAAGAACAAACCTACGAGCCGGCGCGTGGAGGATGCAGGCCGGAGCGGTGTGGTGGATCGGCGCGGGAGGTGGGCGGGCCGGCAGGGTAATAGGCCGGTAGGGAGGCGGGCCGGCGCGGGTGGGAGAGGAGGGGGGGTGGCAGATCCGGCGTCGGGAGGAGGACAGATACGACGACGGGAGGATGAGCGGCAGTGGCGCCGCAGGGAGGAGGAGGAGGAGCGGTGGCAGTGGCGCGAGGGAGGAGGAGGAGCGGCGGGGCTGCACGGGAGGAGGAGCGGCGGCGGCGGGGGAGGATGAGGACGAGCGGCAGCGCTGCGGGGAGGAAGAGGAGGAGCAGCGGCAGCGTGGGAGGATGAGGAGCAGCGACGCTGCGGGGAGTAGGAGGAGCGGTGGCGCGCGGGGGAGGAGGAGGAGGAGCAGTGGCGCGCGGGGGATGAGGAGGTCGAGGAGCGGCGGTGCGCGGCGAGGAGGAGCGGTGCCGGAGGGGGGGAGGAGGAGCGGTGGCGCTGCGGGGGAGGAGGAGGAGCAGCCACGGCGAGGGAGGAGGAGGCGGAGCGGCGGCACACGGCGAGGACGGGCGGCGGCGGCGGGTTTAGGTCACCAAAAATTTTAGCAGCCTCCCAGCGTCTCCTCACGCACGCGTTTGGAACTGAAATTTTCTAAGTTCCATGGGGATATATAGTTCAAGGATTTGTAGGGGCGGGTGGGTGCGTCACCGACGCCCCACCCGCCCCTAAAAATGGATTTGTAGGGGCGAGTGACAAAAAATTTTCCAATTTACTCTTAAAGTTAATTTAATTCATAGAAAATAGTAAAATACATAAACAAATGTAAAAATTTTAGCATAAGCATATTGTGATATGTAGAACATAAGAAAATTATCAAAATCACATTGTAGTGTATATAATGAATAAAAGTGTTCAAACACCAATGTGTACCTAAGTCACACTACTAACTCATACTACTCAAGGCTAACTTTGTGTTTTCCACACTCTTAAACACTAAACGTGTTGAATTATGTCTTCATATTTTTTCCTAGTTCTACAGGTCATTATACGATTATGGTAAAAATTTCACATTTTCTCGATGTGTTTTGCTATTTTTTTGTATTAAATGAATTATCAAAATAAAATTGAAAATTATTTGTAGGGGCAGGTGGGTGTGTCACCCACCCCTACAAATGCATTTATAAGGGCGGGTTGGAACATCACCCGCCCCCAAAAATTGATTTGTAGGGGCGGGTGACGTCCCCAGCCACCCTTACAAAGAATTTTCCAATTTACTGTGAAAGTTCATTTAATTCATAGAAAATAGTAAATGACATAAACAAATGTGAACTTTTTACCATAAGCATATTGTGATATGTAGATGCCACACTCGGTTTTTAAAAGAAAACCGAATGCATAACTATATGTATGCCAGGATCAAGTTCCATACATATAGTGACATCATAATGGCATAATGAGCAACAATGTCAGAAAAAGAGACTTACAAAGGCTAAAGACTATTAGAGATTACAGCTCCTTCTGAAAACGAAGGTTCCAAACTTCACAGGCGATCGACCGGAGGTTGCGTAAGCCTAGAACTCAGCAGCATCTTCAGAAAACTCCATAGCAGATTACTCCTCTGAGCAGCGATTTTAGCAAGTGTGAGTACACTTATGGTTGGTACTCAGCAAGTGTATTGAGAAATAAATGAAATGCAAGGCTTAATCAAGGAGAAAGGCTTGCTGAATAAAGCGATAAGCATTTTAAATAACAATTGAACATTAAACAACCTATTTACTAAGTCATGAGTGAATATTGCCCACATTTATGAAAACAAAAGGAACTGAGTAATAAATAAGCTTGAAAACAATAAATAACTGAAATAAAACACAAGTTCAATTTAAAAGAGTTCATGTGACGGTCCGAGCCGCTCTTGACCGTGAGGACGGCTGATATATCAGTTTTACACTCTGCAGAGGTTTTACAGTTTACCCACAAGTCGCGTAAAAGTTTCGAAGAACTTTGGACCCAACCATGCTGTGCTGATCGGACACAATACCACACTTCCAAGGTGTGATTGCATAGGGACGCTACGAAGCCTTTCCAAAGACCCTCTAACAAGTTAGTAGCCCGCTAAGGTTTCGGCAGCTCCTGAGTGAACCTCCCACAAGGCGTGACAAAAACAAAACAAATGCGTACACCCTTGGTAGGCAACGAACCCCTCCCATGCGCCTTCCGGTAAGCCACAAGCTAGAGAAATCTAATTACTTAGCTAAGACCAGAGCCATGTAGTTCTTATGGTTGTACTGTTTTCCCGAGTGGTTCTCCGTGGTTTTACGTTAAACAATATTTCATAAACCATATCAGTAGTTCTAAAAGAAAGTAGTTCATGTAACAAGTATCATTTTCATAAACCTCCTGAACCCGTAGTTTAGCAACTAAGCAATTCTAACCCAAAACATTTAATAAAACTCGGCTTTGCAAGGACAAGGCAAACAGTAAGGATAATAGCACCCCCATCAATTCAATGCATGCAAGCGAATAAATATTAAAGGTTATTGGACAAAAATATGATCAAGAAATATACTTGCCTTTACTCTAGATAAAAGCTGCTCAGAGTCTTCAAAACTTGTTCTTCATCTCTTAATCTTCATAGCTCTTGTATTGCGTTCCTTCTAGGCGCGACAAGCATCGGGCACAAACATACAACAAACAAGCACAACTAAGAACGCAACACTAAACAGAAGAAAAGCATTACAAGAACACACTAAAGAACAAGGCTCGAAGCGACGATTGAGAACGCAAGAAACGCTGAAAATAGAGCTACGGTCGAAAAGATACAACTATCGAAAGATTTATATTATTAAAGAAACAGAGAACTATATGCTTGATTTATTTTAATTATGAAAAGACATGTAAAGGATATTATAATTAACTTAATTTAATTTTATATTTGCAAAGACGGGATAGACTTTGTCAAATTTTATTTATCAAGTTTATGTACAAGTTAAGCTAATTAATTATTTAACTAGCAAATAAAAGACAGGTGAGAGCAACTAACGTAAAACTTTATGATTCATGTTGAACTACAAACAAATTATATTAAAAGACACATTAAAGTTAAATTTAATCATATTACCTTTAATTATGAAAATCAAGGTAGAACTCTAATTAGCTTTTAGTTAGAAAACCTAGTTAAAATATACATTGAACAAATTAATTATAAATTTATTTATAAAACAGGAAATATGGAACAACGACACTACCAAACTACAGCTCACGCTAAAAAAAAACTAACGCGACAAGAACGAACTAAAACGGAGCTAAAACGGCGACTCTATCGAAAAAACAAGACTGCAGGGACCTATTTGTGATAAAATTGCAGATTACAGGGACTAGATTGTAAAACTCGAACTCTTCCATGGCTGACGGATAGAAGCTCGTTGTGGGTCAAATTGCCGTTGATTTATGGTACGAGAGGGCTTGGAATTTGGGGAAAATGAAAGAGGACAATGAGGGGATTCCGTTTTACCTCTTAATTGCGCTGGGGATGCAGCGTAGCGGCCGGGACCTCGCCGTGAAGTTGGTGGCGGCGGTTCTGCTCGGTGAGATCAGGGGCGACATCGTTCTGTTCGTGGTGATGGGACTTCCTGAGGATGGCGCTGATGCTGCTGAGGACGGAAGGGGTGGGCGAGCAGTAGGGTGTGCATGCAACGGGACGTCGGGAAGGTCTGGGCGGTTGTGTGCTGCTCGGCGAGTTCCTGGGCAACGACAGTGCACAGGGCAAGCGGCACGCGAGTGGTGGGGAGGCGCGGCAGCAGGGCAGAACGCACGGGGGCTGGTGCACGCAGGGGTTAGGAAGGAAGGGGCGGCGGCGCTGGCTCGCGTCTGGGCGTCGGCGGCGCTACGCGAGAGAGGCGTGCGCGGCTGTAGCGGCTAGGGATTGCCGTGCGGAAGGCAACAATCAGAGATAGGGCCCGTGCCTTGGCGTGTGCGCTCGGGCAGGCGGCGTCCAGTCGAACCAGGCTTGGTTCGCTGGCGGAGCGGAAAGAGAAAGAAACTAGATGGGGCGGCCATGTGAAGGAAGAAAAAAATAAAGAAAAAAAAGATTAGGAAAAAGAAATTGAGAATAAAGGCAACCAAAATCTGAAGAAATTCTAAGAATTTCTAGAAGATGGATAAATTTATTTGAAAATATATTCACAATCTAAAATTGAAATTTTGGGGTGTGATAGTAGAACATAAGAAAAATATCAAAATTATATTCAACATATATAATGAATAAAAGTGTTCAAACACCAATGTGTAACTAAGTCACACTACTATCTCATGCAACTCAAGGCTAACTTTGTGTTTTCCACACTCTTAAATACTAAACGTGTTGAATTATGTCTTTCGTATTTTTTCTAGCTCTATAAGTCATTATATGGTTATGGTAAAAATTTTACGTTTTTTCGATGTGTTTTGCTATTTTTTATATTAAATGATTTGTCGAAATAAAATTGAAAATTATTTGTAGGGGCAGGCGGGTACTCACCCGCCGATGCATTTATGAGGGCTGGTTGGAATATCGCCCGCCCCTAAAAATTATTTTCCAATTTATTTTCAAATTGTATTTGGCTCAAAAAAAAGTAAACGTCCCGGCCGGGACGATCGGACTGTCCGAATGGACCGGCCGCAAAATTCAAAGAATATAGCAAAATATGTTTAAAAAATCTACAACTTACAGAATATATTTGAAAAAGATTTGTAGGGGCGGGTGACGTCCCACCCGCCCCTACAAATAATTTTCAATTAACTCTGAAAGTAAATTTAATTCATAAAAAATAGTAAAATATATTAAAAATTCTGAATTTTTTACCATAAGCTTATTGTGATATGTATAACATAAGAAAAATATTAAAATCGCATTTCAGTGTATATAATGAATAAAAATGTTGCAAACACCATGTCACAATATGCTTATGGTACAAATAGTTTTCAGATTTAGTCTGCAAATTTATTTAAATCATAAAAGTAGGAAAACACATAAGGAAAAGTAAATTATACTTCAGTCTCACACATACTTCAGATAACATGGATGCACGAGACATTACAGAGATTACTTGAAATTGATAAAAAATGTATAGTAGCTACATGTTTAAGCGGTAACAATTCTGGATTCTCCGTCCTTGCGTGCCCATGGCTTCTCGTCTTTTTTTATGCTTGCTTCTATAGTTCTTATCTTCCGTGGTAGGTCTGTGAAGAGGTTCATTTCATCGTATTGATTATATTCTTTCACATCGTTGATTCCATCAACTCCTACAATATCTTGTTTTCCAGGGATAACAATGTGCTTTGTCTTCTTTGATAGTTCAACTACATCTAGTACCTGTGCGACCTATGAAGCAAGTACCCATGGATCGTCTTTGTAACCAACATTGTCGAGGTCAACAATCGTGAGCCCATAGCCGTCCACCTCAACACCTCTTTGGTGTTTGACCCAACGACACCGAAAGACCGGGACTTGTATATTGGAACCATAGTGCACTTCCCATATATCATCTATAACGCCATAGTATGTGGTACTTTGTCCTGTTCTCTGGTATAAGGCCTCAATTCGAACACCACTATTCTGAGATACGGTTTTCTTGTCCTTTGGGGCCATATAAAATAGATATCCATTAATATCATACCCTTGCCATGATTTGACCTGGCTAGAGGGGCCACCTGCCAATCTTTTGATGGTTTGTTCTTCCACGGTCTCTCCATCTAGTAGATCCAGGTCCTTCAGCCATGCGGTCAATGGACGCTTGTGCTCTCTCATGATCTAATCTTCAGAGCGACCACCATTTTCTGCACGAATCATGGTCAAGTGTTCGTTGACTAAAGGTGTCATTATCATGAGGTGCTGCAAAAATGCTATAATGTGCTTGTTGCACAGTTTTGAAATCTTTGTCGATGAAGGTTTTCCTCCCAACTGTGCCAACCTCTTTCAACCTCCCCAAAAAGCGTGGAGTAGTCAAACTGTTGACGGTTGTTAATCGACCATCGTCCGTCAACATCTCTGGAATAATTCAGAGTTTTGCATTAAGTTCCATGCATATTTTATTTAAACTAATAAAATTCCATAAGTTTTGGATGAGTTGTCTATGCAGGAGCAAGTGTACCAAAAACGGGCAGTTTGGGAGAAATCTCAGGCCAGCCGGCCGGCCTGGCCCTGCCCCCCTCATCTGGCCACGTCATAGATCAAGGAGTCAAGAAATACACCCAGGAGGATCATGCATCGTGCACTTGAAGTCGGTTTGATCCGAGGACCCGAAAGGCTTCATACACGGATTCAAGGGCCCACCTGCATGTCTGAAATGGTTGCTTAACTAAAAAGCAACCATTACCAACCTCAGGAGGCAATCAGGAGTGTCCACGAGAAGGTCGGTGCCACTTGGCACAAACCCCAGGCCGGCCGGCCTGGGCGAGGCCGGCCGGCCCCACCTAGAAGCCTCAGATGCTCAGCCTTCGCGTGGAAATTAAGCGACCACCAAGGCCACGTGGTCTTGACGCTTTTCACCGGTTACAGACCTCCACTAGCTGTAAATAGGCTCGCCATCCTCACTTGTAAGACACACTCAGAAGGAGTTCTCTCTTCACTTCAGTTCTAGAGTTAGGTTTAGTAGTCTTGGAGTTAGAGTCGAGTCGAGCTTGTCTCGGGATTCCGGAGTCGTCCTCGGAAGTCTGGTATAAGCTCTTGTATCTTTCCTTTGACATTATCAATATAAGTTATCTTCTTTATCTTTTCGAGTCAGCTTTACATTCCGCATCTATTTATTTATTTCCAAGCTCTTGCTTATGTGCGGAAGTTTTGTCCTTTAGCTTAAGCTTTGTTCTTGTCTTAGTTTATCGGGACCTTAGCTTATGGGTTTTCTCGCCCGGACTAGGGGGCTCAAGTTAGTTCCCTAGGTTGAGGGGGATTTCTCTTGAAGGTCTCAGGAGAAATCCTAACACCGAATGCAGACGTGGTGTCTGGCTTAGTGTTCGCTAGAAAGTGTGTTCCACCACACGGAACTGATGTGGTAGGCGGCAGGTGGTGACAGCCCTATCCGTCCCTTGTAGTCCACCACGTTCGGTTGTTTTCATAGCAGTAGATTGTTGCCCGAGTTGGACCACCCATTTCTCACTCAGTTTATGGTCCTTCTGCCACAGCCGCCGAAGTAAGCTCTGTTCTCCCGATAGCTAGGTTAGTCAAGGTTTAGGTTAGAGAGGCTAGCTCGTTAGTTTAGAAGTGTTTTAGGAGTCTGTCTCGCTCGTTGTCCTCCCAGCTACTTACCGCTCTAAGGTTGAGTCTCCTGTGTGTCACTCGATCGTTGTCTAGCCATTTATCCTATCTATTATCTGGCTTACCCCTGCTATCTAGCTAGTGATTACCCCCAGTAAAGTTTACCATCCATTCAATCGATACTCTTTAGACCATTGTGCTTCCCCATGGAAATTCGATACCCTGGAATACTCCAAGGTGAAGTGCTACAGCGGTGTATTATGTGCGCTTGCGGAATCTCTATTCTATTTTGCATAAGAAATGCCAACACAAAGTAATGCTTACATTGTCCTTTAGGTAACCTAGGCAACACTCGATGATTTCCTCAGTATTGCATCCCTCTATCATGGACCCTTTAGGGTATGCACGGTTGAGTACATACTGGTTTAGAATGGACATGAAACGCTCATAAGTCCACATTTCATGCAGGTAAAGTGGACCAAGTGCACGTATCTGATCGATCATATGAATCATTAGGTGTTCTGTTATATCAAAAAAACCCAGAGGGAAGCACATCTCAAGCTGCGCCATTGTCTCCCCAATAAATTCTTGGAGATCCTGCAATTCATCTTCAACAATAACCTTTTGAGAAATCTTGTTGAAGAAGTAACACAACCGAGTGATTACCATCTTTACGTATACTGGTTTGATCGCTCTGATTGCAATTGGGAGGAACACTGTCAGCAAGACATGACAATCGTGACAGTTATGGCCGCATAACGAGAGGTCCTTCATCGCGACTAGTTTCCTTATATTTGAACGTAATCCCCCATAAGCTCTCGCACATTGGCTTTTTGTCATCATGTGTTAAGTTGTAGCTAGCCGGAGGACGTTCATATCTTTCGTTCCCTTTGTCCACAGGATGAAGATCTTCCTTAATCTTCATAGCTACCAAGTCTTGGCGTGACTTTAAGGTATCCTTTGTCTTGGCTGATGTCTCGAGAAGGAGTCCAATTATGTTACCAAACACATTCTTCTTAAGGTGCATGCCATTGATTGCATGGTGCACATCAAGATCCGCCCAAAACGGCAGGTACTTGTAGAAGATGGATTGTTTCTTGATTGGTACAACATTTATAGGTGCCTTATCTCTATTTCTCTTCTTCCCATCTTTCGTCATCTTCCCATAAGTGACCTGGATGGTTCTGACCATTTTGAAAATATAGTGTCTGTCTCGTTTTACTGAACCAGATTGTAATTCAGGCTTGCCATCAAAAAAGTTGTAGAATTGCTTACTTCGGTATCGATGTCCTTCCACAAAAAAGAGCATGTACCCAAGGTACACCACCTTTATAGAACCTTTCAGGAAAGATGATATGGTGCCATCTATGCAAACCGTGCATCCCGTCCTACCTTTTATCTTTCCCGAAAGCATGAACAATGCCTGGTAATCATGGATTGTGACGAAAATAATGGCTCTTAGACTAAAGGCTGTCGTGTGAATCCATCAAAGATATCGATACCTGCCTTCCATAGAGTTTCCATATCTTGCATCAGAGGCTCAAGAAAACATCTATATCGATGCCAGGATGCTTGGGGCCTTGTATAAGGATGGATAGTAAAAGATACTTTCTCTTCTGTCACAACCATGTGGGCAGGTTGTACATCATCAAGATCACTAGCCACGTGCTGTGAGTGCTAGTTCTATCACCAAACGGATTCATTCCATCTGTACTCAATGCAAACCGCACATTCCTCGGGTCCTTTCCAAATTCCAAATAATACTTCTCATCGAACTTCTTCCATTGGTGAGCATCAGCTGGATGTCTGAGCTTTCCATCACCCTTCTTACGCTTATCCGAATCCCACCACCGCATCAGTTCAGCATCTTTTGGATTGGAGAAGAAACGCCTCAGGCAATCGGCAACTGGAAAATACCACATAACCATGGCGGGAATTCTGCTATGCTTCTCAGAAATGCCTTAAGTAGTGTCTCCTGGCCCAACAGAGGCAATATTATCTATTGCACCCTTTCTTCTTCTTTTGATTCCCATCGACTAGCCCTTCAATGTCGCCACCACAATAACTGGCATTATTTTTGTATCGACTTGCAGAACAAACAGCGCATTTGTCCAAGTCTTTGAAAGTATCTCCGTGATACAAAATACAATGATTCCTACATGCATGAATTCTTTCCACATCCATTGTGAACGGACCGACAAGCTTCTTTGCTCGATAGGTGTTAGCGGACATTTTATTTGGCTTTGGAAGCAACCAAGTCAACATATGCAGTAGATCATTGAAACTGTTGTCTGAACAACTGTGCTTAGCCTTTAGAGTCAACAACTCAAGTATGAAACAAAGCACGGTATAGTGTTTTGGGCATCCTTTAGATCACTCGTATATATTTTTCTCTGCAGATTTCTCACCGTTTTGATGTTTGCCAACCCCTTTGTACTACCAACCAATAGCTCCGTCTTGGTGTGACACAATAACTGGCTTAGGAAATCACCGTCGTGAAGATCATCATCACTGCTATCCTCAATGCCACCATTGATGGGCCCCCATCGACACCATCACTATTGGCTCCACCAGAATCTTCATCATCGCCGCCATCATCACTAAAATCATCATAAGCATCAAACAATCTATTAAACTTGGTGTCTCGCATGATTTCATCGACTGGATTTTGCATCAGAGGTAGTGGTGCTTTCTTGCTATGTTTCGTCCAGATCTTGTAGTTATCTACAAAACCACCCACCAACACATGCGATCTTATTATAGTCGCATCGCTAAAAACTCAAAAATTCCTGCAGGTTTTGCATGGGCAATGTATCATCTCTGTCTTCTCACTTCTTGCATGCTTCTCCATAGATTCAATGAATTTATTAAGTTCTCCACAAAAATAGGCCTCCGTCCTTTGTGCTTCGTACATCCATGACCTATCCATCTGTGAACAACAATATACTTGGTAAATAAATATACTTGCAAATGAGACTTAAACCTATAGATTGAGTCTAAATGATTAAATAATCTTGTTTTCCTACAAAAATAACATAAGTTTATCTAAAAGTTCGAGGCAAATGGAGCCCAAATTAATATGTACTAAATAAAAAATTGAAAACCAAACCTATTATTGTACAACTAAATAATGGGAAAAAACTATCATGCACTTCTGCAAATATAGGAAAAATAAAATCTTTCTCTCTGTCCTCCATGGATCTAGAAACTTAATTACATGGGAATGAGTCTAAAATATGTAGATTGAGCCCAAATGATTTCATAACCTTGTTCTCTTCCTAAAATAGCACAACTTCATCCAAAAGTTTACGAAAAATAGAGCCCCAAATGGCAAATCCACACCATGGAGATCTAGTTCTAATAGAGGCAAATAGAGCTCCATTTGATCTTTAAAATTAACAAAAAATCATACAAAAGATATGAGATTAGCATCAACTTACCTCCTAGAGCCCCCAACTCAAAGGAAATAAGGTTTAAAACCTCCCCTCCCCTTTTTTTCTTTTTTTTTGGATTTTTGTGCAGCACCTCCCTCGAGCAAGTACACTATGTTGTCGGGAAGAAGAAGAATGGGTGCCAAGATTTTTATGGATCTATTTAGGGGTAGGTGATGGCGCCACCCATCCCTAAAAATTAATTTCCGGAACTACAGAAGATCCTGCTAGAACAAGCAGTACATAAGATTTCCGGGAGGAACCACAGATCCTGCAGCATTGCCTAAGGACATGGCAAAGCCAAGATCACCAATGCCACAAACCAACATGGGTCTGCCGTCACCAGCCGCTCAAAGGGGCACCGGCATGGATCTCCCATCACCATCCACTCAAATGGGCCCCGGCATGGATCCGTCATCATCACCAGCCACTCAAATGGACCACGGCATGGATCCGTCGTCACCAGCCAGTCAAAGGGAACCTAGCACGAGTCTGTCGCCTCCTAAGGTCAAGAACAAGGCAAAGAAGGCTTGGGTCCCGCCACCGCCACCTCCTAGGATGAAAAAGACCCAACCTAAGAAGAAAGAGAAGCCTCCACCCGAGAAGTTACCATACGATATGAGTCAAGTGGAATTGGACGCTAGCATGAAAAAGCATGTTAAAGAACAACTCGCGCCAAAGAATAAGCCAGAGCCGAAACAACCGGTCAATCCAGCCGGGAAAAAGCACTTCATAGCCATGTGCCGACCAAGGCAGGAAGAAAGACTATCGAACTACGAACGCTCGATCACAAAGTCTTATCAGAAGAAGAGCAATCGCCGCTACAACTAAGTTCCCTAGCTCGGAGAACAGCCGAACCAATTAATACCTCCACTTGTAGTTCTTTCAAAGGAGAATGAAGCTATGGCTGAGTTTATGGTGGAATCGAGTCTCACGAAAGCCCACCTCCTAGGGCAGGCTGATATTCTGAAGCACCAAGGATTAGAAAGAAAATAATTTGAAATGGGTGAACCTCTTATGTGGCCGGAGTTGATCGAGATGCTACCAACGAGGATGCTGGAGTTGCATAGATGGTACATGAAGGAATCTAGAGATGGAACCATAATGTTCGCAGCTCGAATTAAAAATAACAATTTCCATCTGGGGCCTGATGACGTATGGATCGAGTTTGAGAGTCTTTGGTTTCTATACCATCAATACGCTCTAGACAAGTCCCTCCTCAGTGTATTTTGTATGTAAGTGTATCTACTCTCATTTCTACATTGTAGCTCAACTCGTTCTGGGCTATCTCATCCCCTCTTTTATTCTGTATCATGTATAGGTCGAAGGTGCAAGAATGCCGGAGAAGGGGTTACTACAACATCGACTTCATGGACCCGGATGTTATAAACGAGAATAGCGTACGCAAATGGCCAAATAGGACCCTAAAAAATATATACATGGCCTTGGATGGGTAGAATACTTGTGAATTCATTCTGTTGCCGTACAACTTCGAGTAAGCACTTCAACTATATATCTTTTCCATGCCTTCCATTTGATAATATGTATATTGGACATTTCATATGTATATGTGTCTCAACAACTTTCACTGGATCTTGCTATGTATCACGATTGATAAATGCCGGGTGGTGTTTGACTCTAAGAAAATATAGACGGCTAAATATAAAGACCTCATAAATCTCCTCCAAAAAGCATTGGCTCACTTCCTAAAAAAGCACATAGGAATATCAGATAACCCGGGTGAACTTTATTTCAAAACAGACTTTCCTGTATGAATACAACTCTCGCACATCTAGTTCCATTTCTTTAATCACCATTAATATTTAATAACCCTTTGTGTGTGTATATATATAATATATGCGACAGGCGCCCGGAAATAACTTATGCGGATACTACGTTTGTGAGTTCATCCGCAACTTTTGCGGCCCGAAGAAAATGACGCAAAGAGCATTTGAAGTAATTAAAAAATTAAGAATGATTCCTTTCTTTTAATTTCTTACAAGTATTAATTTAAACAAATAATGTTTGTGCGTGACAGATCTTTAGAATGAAAGAGGACCTCATCGAACCGGAAAGAGTTAGGACGTTTCAAGAAGAAATATGTGGATTCTTGCTTGATGAGGTCATAAATCCCAAAGGAGAATTTTATACAGATGATAGGATAAGCGTGGCTAGATTAGATCCAAACAAAGAAGATGACGACAGTGATGGTTAAATTGTACGCAAAAAGTTGTGTGCATATTCTTGTATTATGAAATTGTATATCAATTGTGTGTGTAGCTACATACGTCTTTATGTGATATATGCTATATAGATACGAATACAAGTATAAATACGAATGCTAGCTACACACAAACGGGCTATAGATACGAATACGAATACGAATTCGAATTAAAACCAAAATAAGGAATTCAAAAGAAAACAAATAAAAAAAGAAGTTAGTACTGGCTGGTATACCAGCCGGTACTAACTGCGCCACGCCATTTAGTACCGAGCGTAGCGCCCGGTACTAAAATTCTGACGGGTTAGTACTGCCTGGCTTGTACCGGGCGGGGAACCGGTACTAACCGGGGGTTCCTGCCCGATACATATGTGAGGTTCTCCAGCAGTGATAGCATCTCACACTCAACATTAACAAATGGACACAGCCAATTTAGTTATACAAAATTTGTCGAGGTCATAAAATATAGTTATATTATAGGCATAAATCATTGAAGAAAAGTATATACTCTCTCCATCCCAAAACAGTTACAATTCTAGCAAATTTCAGACACGTCACTGGATATGACAATTGATCTTATTGCCTCTAATTACTCATACTAGTTGTGATTGAAAGTCGCGCTTGTATGGGTTGCAACCAGAAAAGTATAGATTAATCATTTGATTAGCTCTATGTGCTAGCTTTTCACTACTGTTTTATTTGGTGTGGATGTTAATAATTTAATTAGATTGTCCTGACTAGAAGTTTAAAGTGCTCTTTTTGTGGGATAAAATTTAAACACTAAAACCACTATTTTGGGATGGAGGAAGTGCCATAAATAGCAGGTTTCAGGACAATCGTCAATCGACACCTCTAATTTTCATCGGAGCAAGTTTCAAATTTCTGTGCCGTTTATGTAACAGACTTAGTGAGGAAGCAACACAGAGTGTTAATATGATGCCAGTAAATATTAATTTTCGTAGAAAATTAAATTAGTTCCAGCATAGAAGCAACCAGATCATAATGCAGGACAAATAAAGCTTGACCCTCAAGGATTCCATAGGACCATAGCCCGCTGCATTGGTTGTGTCCCAGGCCCAGGCAGGGCTCTCACAAGAGTAGACCACTCAACAATTGGCATGACATATCTAGTAGTCGCCGAAAGTGTGACGAGATCAAGCGGTACAGCACCCACAGCACCAGCTCTGGAGTAGTCCCAAGCCATTGAAGTAAATATCGGGGTTGCTAAACTACGAGATCTGGTTTAAGATATCTAATCAGCACTAAGCTTGTCGAACCAAGATATGGTTTTTGTTCCCAATACCTCTCAAACCCACAACAAATTATCGTGGATAGCGTTCTCCAGTTCTTTATTTGGCTTCTATCAGACCATGGAAACAGACTTCTGCCCTGCGGGCGCATCCATGCCCCTGTAAACCACTATAATGGTAGTCGTCTGAGTCCCGTTCTGGTCACTACCCCTCCCTTTTTATTACGCGGTTCTGTCAGATGCATTTTATGACACTTTCCTGAATTAATTTTGTTGATTCCGTACATGACCACAGTCATATAATGGATTCATTTATTTTGGATCTATTTTACCCACCAATTTTTTAATACTCAAGTTGACATCAAGGCGCTCGACATCATTACCGCCTCATCAAATATATAGTGAAAATGTCATAGAGAGCCTCCAGCAGCCATCACAAGGATCCCCTGGGCGGTTGGGCCGGCACGGCCACCGCCATGCGGCCGCGAATGCCAGCCGCCACACCACACAGGTACATTGTGGCAACACACGTCTATTGGCCACGCAACGCATGTTTGTCTCGTGGTGGCTGGTGGCACGTCACATGTGCCGCGGGTGCCAAAGGAGAAGATCTCTAATTGTTCTATTCGTTCTTTGGTAACCTCCAGTCATGCTTGGGATCAACAATTTACACTGGTCAGCGCTTGCAGATGTTTTCTTCTTTCTGCGAAACTGGGGTTGTAATCACTCGATCAAGATTGAGGTCTCTCTAAGAATAGTGCAGATGCAGTAAGCGCAGGATTTATGTAGATAGAGCAGGTGCTTTGAGTTTTGTCAGCAACGTTGTTTTGGGTATCTTGTTCTGCTGTTTACATGGTTACCGCCACAGCATCAGGAAGCCAGACAGTGGACTGCTTAGTGCTTACCACCCGGCGGCTGAGGCAAGGCCCTGCCTCAACCTGATCTTAAACGATACATAAGCCGATGTCATTGGACTGGACCTCTAGCATCTGCGCTAGCTCAACATCTGTGACGTGGCCAGCCGCAGCTCTGCAGATGTGCCATTGCAACAAAAAGAGGCAAGTATAATTCATATCTGATAAACAAGAAATAAAGATAAAATAGAAGTCTAATTTGGATTCTAAAAGACAGAAGAACTCGCCTGTAGCATAGATATGGTTTTGCTCCCAATACCTCTCAAACCCAAAACATGATGTTCTTGGATGATATTCTTCCATACTTCGGCACGACGGCACCTATGGAAATTATGAAATCATGGAAATTAACTTCTGGCTCTCTCCCTTCATTCTCTACCTCTATGCAACATTTTTATAGTACTGTTTTGTATAATGCATCCTTATGCTACTGCTGTAGTGAAGGTTAATTGTCTAGACTAGCAACTGTTACATGTATTTTATTTATTAATGGGAAAAGTTCAATTTCCACCCTTGAACTAGCACAATAGTTGGACTTTCAACCTTCAACTACAGAACCGGATAATGGAGACCATCCAATTATCGAAACCAGATAAATTTGGCCCTTTGCGTGTTTTCAAAGGTGTGGTATGTGTTTTAAAAGATCTTAAAAATCAAAACTAATTTATTTTAAATCAGAAAAATATGAAACTGGTGCATATTTTTTTTAAAAAAAATATAATCTATCCGTTAGTGCTCTATTCAAATCTTATTTATTCAAAAACAATATATACAACCACATGAAAGCAAATACTAGCAACATGAAAAAATTGGATTTGAATAACTGACAAGTAGAGTCCCAATAGTTAGGTTAGATTTTTAGAAAACTATTGGCACCCGTATCGTATTTTTCTGACTGAAAATGAAAACCCACCTTTGAAACTATTAGGGGGACAAATTTTCCCGGTTTCAATAGTTGGATGGTCCTCATTATCCGGTTTTGTAGTTGAAGGATGAAAATCAGACTTTTGTGATAATTCAAGGGTGTAAATTGGATTTTCCCTTCATTAATTCTGGTCGCTTCTTCTCTAACAATACGTGGGGTCGCAGCTTAACATCCATAATGCTCCTCTTCTCCATCTGCTTTTCGTTCAGGCATCATTTACCTTGGATGGAGAAACTTCAAAGATGGTTTGATTCCAGGCTTCATGTTTTGCTTGGTTCACAACATTAAGTAACTATCACTGATTTTTCTTCTAATTTGTGGTATAGATTATTTTGAGGAGCTACGTAGATAAAGGTAGTTTAATTTGTTTGGTAAATATGGTCAGCAAACTCTACCCTGAAGAATAGTATGGTCATGAAGAATATTGATAGAGTAGGTAAAACAAGTGCAAGAAAGATTAGTTTTCCATCCCCTTGGAGGCTCTTATGTATATACTACAACACTATCTCTTTTATAGAGACAAGTTACTCTTGACCCCAACTCAAAATTCCTAATAATAAAACCCATCCAACATAAAGAAGGCTATCTCTTTAATAGAGACTAGTTTTACAGGTTGGTGACCCACGTGATGTTGCTGAAGGTCTGGATGGTTCGCGCCGGTTGTCAGAATACAGAGATGGAAGTACCAGAGAAGTGTGGCTCGGACTGGACTCTCGTCAACTCTTGAAGGCAGTACTGGTGAGGATGGTAGCAGACGGAGATGGAGGTCAGAACTGAAGTTCTCAGTAGCTTTATCTCTATGGTGCATGTCAATGTCAGTCCTCCAGCTTATTCTCTAGTTTTACTTTCTAAAGGATTCATCTCTATGTTTTCTTTAGATAATCAAGCTAATCTCTATGTTACTATCAACTTCAAATACATAGACATTCAGAAAGCATGAATATTTCAGGCACCTGCGGCTGTTAGGCCTCCAATTTATTGTTGGCAGATCTCGCTGTGTTGCGTACGGATGTTTAATTGCTTCACGTACTCTACTTTATTCCATCAGCAGCGTCAGAGTCGTGTGAAGTCGGATGCACACCTGGGGCCTTTATTATTCACCATTTTCGGGCTATCCAGCATGCGTAAAAACAACTCATAATGGAAACATTCCGCATAATGATATAAAAAAAAACTTGGTGAATCGGATGGTAGTTAAGGGAGTTGTACGATATGTGTAAGGTAATCATTTTGGCGATAGAATTCTGGTCTATATATTAGTTGTAGCTTCAGCCTCTTTGCAGAGTTTGTGAGCGAGGTACATTCACTTTTTTCACTTAGAATTTCCTAGCCAGCTGGGTGACCTTCATGATTTAGAACTCAGCTAGTCATGCCTGTACCAAAGTCGCCGTCGTTTCGTTGTGAACGATTCTGGATCCTTCTCAGAATTAAGGCATGGAAGGCATTGGGAATGTGGTGATCATGAATGCAACAATATCTGTATGTTCACACCTTTCACACATATAACAGCCATATACATTTCAGAAAACGTTTTGTGGACGCGAAAACCCATTTCCCCTTGATTCTTACATGTTCACATGTTCTGCTTTTTCTGATGAACCAGGCAACAAAGCCTCCAGGAAGTGCAAAACATTTTGTGGAACCATGCAGTTGAATCTGAGTTAGTCCCCGCTCACTGGGCACACAATCTCTGGGAGAGACAAGAACAATCTTCCGAAGTTAGCAAATACGCAGTGCTGGTGGGAGAGGGCACACAACTTCTTACAGGCTATGGTCCTTTCATCATTGGAGGCCCCAATGAGAATCTGCCCCCTCTTTGATGACATTTCGTGCTGGTCCTTTCAGTTACGTCGGGAATGTTGTTGCTCAGGGTTTAGAGGCATTTCCGGAGGTTGTTGGTGAGCTCTCTTTGTTCGTGTGTTACCACCAGCAACACTCACTTGGGACTTCTGACCATGCATCCACTTGATGAGCTTATCGAATCTACTGACTACTGACTTATGTCATGTGGATCGGCCGGTAGCAGAAAAACGTGCCAAAGCCCATCCGGTGGCTGAGAACAACGTTGATCATCAGTAACTACCTACTTTTGTTTTGAATACCAGTAACTACGTACTTAACTGGCTAAGAGATGGATTTCGCAAAAGGCTAACATCTCAACTCCGATTAATGACGCTAATAATAATAGTCTAAGATTTTATTATTAGACAAGGAGACATATTTAATATCTTCACTAAGCTTCTCGTGCATATATGCCTCCAACCAAACAGACCTTCTCCAAACTTTAATTTGCTTGGGCCAGGCAAAAGTCATGAACTTTCCAGGCTTCAGACCGTACTTTTTGCTAGGCAAATTACCTAGGACTCCAACCAAAGAGCCCCAAGTGCTTGAAGTGAATGTAGACCTAGGGCCTCTAAAACTGCAGCAACTAGATTCATCTGTAGCATGATCCTTCCTCTTGTAAGTTGTAACCTATGGTTTTGTTCCCAATACCTCTCAAACCCACAACATTGGTAGCCTCACTCAGCTCTACGTCTCCTTTTTCTTTATTATGTATTGGCTTCCATCCAGAATATCAAATCGTGGAAATTATCTTCTGGCTCTCTCTTCGTTTCTATCCTGCCCCTGTAAACCTCTATGTATACAAAGGCAGTGTCACTCTCGCTACCATCCAGGGCTCTTGTTTATCGTCACCCATTTGATCAGTAGGAAAAATGGGTTTTAAGTTGGAATAACTTCCATGTACTGATATTTATTGGTTAAGATACTTTTCATGGATGCATGTTTTAATAAATTACTGATACAGTGACAATTTTGGTGCTGGTGAGGTAGTGGAACAACATGGGCAATATTTTGGCACTTTAGAACCACTGATATCTGGCCAAAAAGATGCCATAAAAAACTAACACACATCCAGATCAACAACAAAGACTTGTAGCATTTCAGGCTACATCACGAACCATGCAATTAGTTCATTTGCTTGTATCATATTCAACAGCCATCTGAGGAAAACTCAGCATGGATGTTTGGCAGATTTGTTTTAATTCTCAGGCTATCCATCTAACTCCAAGACTGGTCATGTCTGGGTTGAAGCTACATACAGTGGATCAGATGAAACACACTTGATTCAGATTTTGATCTATCAATCATACGACATTTGGAAAAAGGAATGTGATATGCTAGGAAACATCAGTATAGGAACATTATCATACGGTTTCTCTTTGTAAACTTTTTTCCTTCTATTAACAGGAAGATGCCTTTTCATTTGAATTCGGAATCATAAGCTCATGTACATCTAAGCTCATGTACATCATGTTTAGACCATGGAGACCCGTGTACTCTTATTTTGCTTAGGAACCAAGGAGACGACCGAAAGGGAAACGGATTCGCGCAGGCTGGATTCGGACTGCAGAACAGTACCAACTTGTGACGGACACCACGGTCGCATATGAACTCGGATTGGGGCGTTCAAGTACTTCGTGGAAAGGTTATGAAGTCTTCTTTCAAACGGATTCGGCCTCATATCAATATCTGTTACGAGTCGGCCGCAATCGTAAAATTAATACAGAGTCCTTTTCTGCCCATGGTGCTGCGTCACCCTGTTTTGGCCCAATAGGCCGTGTATCAAGTTGAGTCCATTACGGACGCGTCCTGGGGTTGGAGTACGACCCCAGCACCCCTGTGGTCGTCCTCCCACGTACTTATACCCCTTAGCCGCCGCCAATGATGCTTGGGTTTTGTTTAGATCAAGTTTAGCCTTCGCTACTTGCTTGCAAGCGCGCGTGCTGGATCAGCCGCCCATCTTCTTGTCTTCGGAACCCCACCATTATTGAGATTGCGTGTGAAACCTTCATTTACATCTAGTAAATTCAGTACTTGTCATACTTGTTCTTGCTAGTTCTTCGATTGCTTGCAGGACGAGTGCCCTATTGGCCGGGTGCCGCGCTCCACAAGATCGCGACAGCCATTGGAGGGGGTGTATCGGTTGCTAAGGCGCAGCTTGGAAGGCTGTAGTCAGGCCGTGAACGTCGCCTCCATCGACCAATCGAGTTATCCACGCCTCTCATCGAAAGATCGGGAATCAAACCCTAGCGGTCGCCATCAGTAAAGAGTACTATGATTGACATGGGTACATTCTTATTATATTAGTGTACTCTTTGAGTTACACCCTCAACTTGTTCTTCCTTTTCCCTACTTCACGGGATCTCCGGTCACATATGTTAGATTACCGTTGTGGCGTAACATACTCAAATGGGCCTCATACCCATGTCCTTAGACATCACAAAAATCAAATTCTGTGATAATCCCTTTGTAAAAGGGTCTGCCAGATTATTTTCAGTTCTCACATAGCTCACAGTTATTACTCTGGAGTTTCTCATTTTTTTGACAGTTTTAAGCCTCCGCTTAATATGCTTGTTGGACTTGGACTTATTCTTTGTATTCATAACCTGAGCTAGCATTGTTTGGTTACCGCAATACACAAGGATGGGTGGTACCGGCTTCTCAAGCAAAGGCAAGTCCATCAGCAGCTCTCTAAACCATTCAGCCTCATTAGTGGCGGTCTCAAGTGCTACAAGTTCTGCTTCAGCTGTTAATTTTGTCAAGACTGTTTGTTTGCAGGACCTCCACGCAACTGCAGCACCAGCTAGAGTGAATATATAGCCACTAGTAGCTTTGATCTCATCCGCATCAGAGATCCAATTGGAATCACTATACCCCTCTAACACAGGTGGGTATCCTGAGTAGTGAATTTCAAGTTCTGAAGTACCTCTCAGTGATCATCTCCTAGGTTTGACGTGAACCGACTCAATTTGCTCACAGCATAGGAGATATCTGGTCTGGTCGCACCAGCCAAATACATAAGGGATCCAATTATTTTTGAATATCTCAATTGATCTCTTATGTGTCCTTCGAATTTTCAAAGTTTCACGCTTGCATCATAGGGAGTTGGAGCGACTTTACAGTCCGCAAAGCAAAAATGGCTAAGAACCTTCTCCGTATAATGGGATTGACTCAATGTCATCCCATTCTCATTTTCAACTTAATATTCAGAATTACATCTGCTGGACCCAAGTCTTTCATATCAAAGCATTGAGATAAGAAATTCTTGATCTCATCAATCACAGTAGTGCTGGTCCCAAATATAAGTATGTCATCGACGTACAAACACAATATAACACCTTCACCCCCACCATAACGGTAGTACACGCACTTATCTGCCTTGTTCACGTTGTATCCTGTAGATGTTAAAGTGGTGTCAAATTTTTCATGCCACTGTTTAGGTGCTTGCTTTAGGCCATACAAAGATTTTATTAATCTGCACACTTTGTTCTCCTCTCCAAGGACAACAAAGCCATCTGGCTGCTCCATATATATTTCTTCCTCTAACTCTCTATAAAGGAAAGTCGTTTTTACATCCATTTGATGGACGTGTAAACCATAGGAAGCTGCTAATGCTAGCGGTACTCTAATGGTTGCAATCCAGGCTACAGGAGAGTAAATATCAAAGAAATCCACTCCTTCCTTTTGGGTATAACCCTTGGCCACAAGTCTTGCCTTGTACTTTTCAATAGTACCATCAGGCATCATTTTCTTTTTAAAGATCCACTTGCATCCAACTGGATTGCACCAGCTTAGACAATCAGTGATCTCCCAAGTCCCATTGGACATGATGGAGTCCATCTCACTATGGACGGCCTCTTTCCAATACTCTGCATTAGGAGATGCATAAGCCTCTGGAAGTGTTTTTGGCATGTCATCCACAAGATATACAATAAACTCATCACCAAAAGATTTTACAATCCTTTGTCTCTTGCTTCTGTGTGGAGCATCATCGACTTTATCATCATCTACTTTGGATGTAACCAGTTCACTATTTGGTTCAGGTGGAGCAAAAATTTCAGATTGAGTGAAAACCTGAGTTTCACTACTGCTTGCCGTTCTCATAGGATACACCTCCTCAAAGAATGTAGCATCACACGACTCCATAATTGTGTATTACGCTCACATCAGGAGAATCTGATTTCACAACTAAAAATCTATAAGCCGTGCTATTTTGTGCGTAACCCAAAAACACACAATCAATTGTCTTCGGTCCGAGCTTTCTCTTCTTCGGCGCTGGTATATTGACTTTCGCCAAACAACCCCACGTGCGCAGAAAATTGACATTAGGCTTATGCCCTTTCCATCCCTCATAAGGAGTGACATCTCTATTCTTTCTCACGACCCGATTAAGGATAAAATTTGCTGTCAAAATAGCTTCCCCCCACCATTCATAGGACATACCGGAACTCTCCAACATGGCATTAACCAAGTCTGTAAGTGTCTGATTTTTCCTCTCAGCCACCCCATTTGATTGAGGTGAATATGGTGGTGTGACCTCATGGATTATACCATGTTCAGCACAGAATTGAGAGAACTCAGTGGAGATGTATTCTCCTCCACGATCATCATATAAACGCTTGATCTTTCTGTCAAGTTGGTTCTCAACCTCGGCCTCATGGTGGTGTGACCTCATGGATTATAGAGGAGGCAAGAGATATTTCTCAACCTCATGGTGGTGTGACCTCATGGATTATACCATGTTCATTAGTGAAGAGCTTCATCTTTTGTTTTCAGCGAGTAAATATAGCAATAGCATGTAGCATCATCTATCAAAGTCATGAAATATCTCTTGCCTCCTCTGCTCAACAATCCATTCATCTCGCATAGATCTCAATGAATAAGATCTAATGGTGCCAAATCCCTCTTTTCCTCTAAACTCTTGAAAGGTTTTTGAGGTTGTTTTGCTTGTACACATGATTGGCACTTTGATCCTTTGACTACTTCGAATTTTGGAATTAACTCTAATCTGGACATTCTAGCAATGGTGTCAAAATTGATATGACAGAAACGAGAGTGTCACACATTGGACTCACAAATTTTATTCATGGATGCAATATTCAAATGGAAATTTGGCTCAACAGTATTTAAGCGAAACAAGCCTCCGCTCTCATAGCCTCTACCAACAAAGTTCCAGAATTTAGAAATTACAACTATATTGGACTCTCGACATAATAAGGATCCGCTAATGAGATTCCTGTTGACTGATGGAGCATGCTGCATGTTCTTCAAGTGGACAATCTTCCCTGAACTGAGCTTCAGTTCGACCGTACCAACACCAAGAACAGGCGCAGCCGATCCGTTTCCCATCAAGATGGAGGAAGTCCGTGCTCCCTGGTAAGAAGTAAACAAGGATATGTTAGAACACACATGTATATTCACACCAGTATCAACCCACCAATCTGTAGATTGAAGTACTGAAAATACAATTGGTCAATTACCATACCGAGATCCACCGGCCTCATCACCGTCACCAATGGTGACGTTCATCTTCTTGTTTGGCTTTCCATCATATCGGTCCTTGCGGTAGCGGCAATTCTTCGCAAGATGTCCTTCTTTGCCACACACAAAACATGCTATACCCTTCTCATCCTTCTCAGGTTTCTTCTGGAAGTTAGTGGTTTTCTTAGGCTTTCCACTATAGTTCATCTTACCCTTCCCCTTGCCCTTGTTGTTGGGCTTGTTCACTACGATGTTTGCACTTGCACCTTGAGCGGACGTTCCTGGAACATCCTTTGCCCTTGCCTTTTCTTCCACATCGAGGGCTATTATCAGATCCTCGGTGGAGATATCCTCTCTTTTGTGTTTCAGGGAAGTGGCAAAATCCCTCCAAGATGCAGGGAGCTTGGCAATAATGCCCGCTGCCACAAACCTATCCGGCAAAGGACAACCCAAACTTGCAATCTCCCCAACCAGTAGCTGCATCTCATGCACCTGCGCAACTATCGACTTTGCATCATCAATGCTAAAGTCATAGAACTTCTCGCAGGTGTAGAATAAGCGACCACCTTCTGAGACTGCATATTTGCGCTCAAGTGAATCCCACAGCTCTGTGGGGTTTGTGTGATCCATGTACACATCGTAGAGCTGATCTGGCAGCAGGGTCAGGATACATCCGAGTGCAGTACCACTTGCACTCAGGAAACTCGCGTCCTGCTCAACCGTGAATGGCATCACTGGATGGATCACCCACTACAGTCCCATAGACATGAGCAAAAATTTGACTCTAGTCTGCCATCTACGGAAGTTACCACTGGAAAATCTCTCAGGTTTCATTGCATCCGAAGCACCAGCCATTGCTGAATTACAGTAAATGCGTAAATAAGATTTCTGGGTTGTTGAAAGTATGCGTTTAAATCTACAAGATTTTAATTTGAGGCAAATTGCATAAAACATTTCTACTGCTATGTAATTGAAACAAACTCTTTTTTGAAACCATAACACTTACAGATCAGCACTCCGTCCTCATGAAGATACGATGCAGTGCAGATCATAAACGAGGCAACGCAGAACGTAGTCGATCAGCCTCGAGCGGTCACGCAGTTGCGCTGCCCAGAAACCTCATTGTCGTCCCTCGTGCAGGCTTCACGACGGCAACGGGTCAGAGATGCCGCTCATGCTTCTCATTGGTGCACGCCAAGGGAAGAGCCGGCGAGACTCAGCAGCTCAGTATGACAGCACAGTTCACCAGATGAAAAAAGAGAGAAAGAGATCGTAGATAGCACAGTTCACTAGATGGAAAAAGAGAGAAAGAGATCGTAGGTTTTTCAGCATGTTTCCTGGACGTCTCCGGGACCTCTTATAGAGGAGGCGGCAACAACTCTCTATTGACTGAATCGCCTTATAATAACGCCCCATTAGTTGGCAGTAGTAACCGCCCAATTATTTCAGGATTAAGGCATTGACTGCATACTAATAATGTCTAATGACCATTGTCAAAAGATTAATACGCAGATGGCAAGTCACGCGGTTGGTCACGCGAAAAGGAATGCAAATACGCGTGCGCGTGCATGTATTGTGTAGACCAAGCCCCATTCACTCTTTTAGTCACCCATTCAGACATGTTCAGACACGTGATAGAGCTCTTCTATTTAAGTTGGCTTGCACCAACCAAAACTAGCATAATGTGACAATTGAATGTCATGCACTCTTGGTTTGGAATTCCTAAAATGGGCCTCTCCATGGGCCTATTTTCCAGCATTTTCATTATTGAAAACACAGTATCTAGTTGCATCAGCTACCGCTGCCGGAGCCAGGCAATTCTTTTCAATGTGCTAGAAGTTCCTGCTATAAACCAAACAAAGATTCAGCAGATTACAGGCAAGCTCTGATCCATGCAGATCCCTTCTAAATGGCTGAGCCATTTGACCCCATGATGCAGCCTGGAGTGTAGGATTGAATGCCGAGAAGTAATCTTCTCATACAGGGCAGTAGCACCTAAGGTCGTGTTTTTATAGGGGTGAGTGTGCGTGCGAGTTGTGAGCGTCTGCATACTATGTTTGTAAAAAAAGTGGATTGTGTGCAAGATGAGATTATTCAGATCATTACTGTAGTGATAAATGAATAAAACATATAATGCTGAAAATGATGAGTGTGATATGGAAGGGGAAATAGGTCTATGGAAATTGGCTTAAAACCACACAGTCGTGGAATAATTAATTGGGTGATCAATTTCCTTAATATACAGTTTCACGTAACTTCAGCAGTAAATTGTAAAAAATAGTTTACTTAATGCCAATAATTATTAAAAAGGAGTCCAAAAGAAACTCTTTTATTTTCATGCGAATTTTACTCCAACGTAGGGACATAATTTCCTCACCTAAGTATTTCTCTTTGGGTGACAGAAGTCATGGTACACCAGTAAGCTGGCTTGGAGGGAGTTTATCACCAGATAGTATTAAGGGAGTGTTGAGCTGGAGGTAATTGTTGTTATCTCCACATTCTCCATAGTTATTCTTCACCATCATACTACAAATGCTGATTGATGTTTCCACATCGTGTGGAATAATTAATTGGGTGATCAATTTCCTTAATATATAGTTTCCATGTAACTTCAGAAGTAAGTTATAAAAAATAGTTTACTCAATGCAAATAATTATTAAAAAGGAGTCCATAAGAAACACTTTTGTTTTCATGCGGATTTTTCTCCAATGTCCGGACATAATTTCCTCACCTGTCTATTTTTCTTGGTTGACAGAGGTGGTACACTTGGCATTTGGCCATTCACTTGGACTTCTTCGTTTCGGTGAGAAGAGAGTTTTATTACTCAGAAGGTTTATTACATTCGTGAGCAATAAGTTTCTCAACACACACCGGAGCTACGGATCGGACCGCCACACTGCCGAATGCCGAGTTCGTTTTGCCAGCTGCGCAAGCTCCTGTGCTACACCATTGCTCTGTCTTCTCGTATGGATGACTGTCCAACCCATCAGGCCTTCGCCGGCCTCTCTTGCTTCATCCATGATGATCTTCCGACGCGATGGATAGTCACCCTGCGCCTTCAGTGCATTCATCATGGGGCTGCAGTCCGTCTCCAGAATTGCCCGAGGTAGGCACCATTCCTTCACCAGCAGGAGTTCAGTTGGACATCTGGTGCTGCTTCCGTGGTGGTGCAACAACACCAGTAAAACGTTTTGGCCTTTTGAAGCCATTGGAACCAGATCTTTAGGGCTCCTACCAATGCTTGCTAGCTCCAGATTTGTAGCATTTAACCACCTTGAAGGTTCCTTCCTCTAGATTTGTAAGCGAATGATGTACCTTCGCAACAGCACGGGGAGTACCTGTATCATGGAAAATGAGACTATTTAGATGCAGCAAGAAAGGTAGAAAACTAAAAAACTTGGCACGAAATTGTGGACATGGCTGACCTGAAATCGCAGGATAGAATCCAGTTCCCGACCCCTCTCAGGCCTACCAGAAATTGTAAAGGACCTTCTGTCTGGTTTTCTATTTTGCTCGCATTGAAAGTACCAAACGTGATGGAGCATAACTATCACTACTATGGTATTCTCTCTTCACCACACCACCTTTTAAACTAGTTTCACTTCGACTATACGCAGCACATACACCAGTGATTCCCTGTTCCAACAGTGGTCAAATGGTTCCTATAAATTCAGAATCGCTTCTGCGTATAAATTGAGAATAGCTTCTATGGTTCTACTACGTGTAAAGATATAATAGTACTCGCTCGTATCTGGGCCATCAATGCTACAGATCTGTTTGGTCAAACTTTAAATTCATACACTCATTCCTCTTTTTTTTTTCTTCAGATTTGGAGGGTTTCTATAGTGCAGTATGTGTACAGGGAAAGGACTGAATAGTCATCTCATCATCCCACATATCAAAAAACAAGGGAATGGGTACTTGATATAAAGGAAAAGCACAGATATAAAACCTTGAAGCTCCGTATATCTTGAAGCTCCGTATAAAAGTTCCAAGAGGTCAAGTTGGATTATTTACCATCTCCACCTCTTGCTGAAGTTTTTTTATTTGACAACAATACAAGGGAAAATCAATACTTGAGTGAGCATAAGTAGCCAAACACACAAGAACACCGCATACATATATAACTAAAGAAAATAGAGCTGCAGAATTTCCAGATTGAAGCACACGAAGCTATTAGTTCAGCAGTCCCATGAAAATGCTTACTGTTAGATAAGACAAACGCATATAAAGTTGAAGTATATATTGGCTTAATTAGCAGGTCTATAGCACATTCGCAGTAAATATCTAGTATATCTATACGGAAACTGCTTCAGCCGTAAAACTATTAAAGAACAACTGACTTGAGGCTGAAATATGTTTCAATTCTGATGTTTTATAATATATATGCAATTAAAGGTTCCGATGCGGCGTGCATGAAGTATTTCTTTATTTATTTCTTCCGTCAGGCTAGTGGAACTGTGATTATTATCATGGAGAAAAATTTGTTACTTCTGTTGTTGTGGCATATATAGTTCGATCTGTGTGGAACCTTTAATCTGTGGGACTGATGTCTCGAAATTCTCTTGAAATACGGAACTTCGCTCGACAGAGGAATTGCAGCACTGTTTTTATCTCCTTTTTGTTGTACGCCACTTTGTATGTATATATTAGGGTGTGGCATGTTGGAAATTTTGTAATTGGATTTTTGAAGGAGTTTCTTTATTGACTGAAATGCCTGAAAATTTATGGTTCTTTTATTTTCACCAGTTGTGTATACTATCTTCTCTGATGGCAAATTGCACACTAATCGACACGTTACTCCTCTCCTATAACCCTGGCATCTATATATTGGCCTTTGGCATCTGAGGACTATTGCACACTAGACTCCCTCTTAATTTAATTCATTTAATTACCTCTCTCAGATCAATGGTCAGGAAAATTTGAAAGAGACCTGGAAGTACCACCTGTACTTTCCAACCGTCGTAACAAGGCTCATATTTTAAGGGTCGGACATGGGGTATTTATGCCTAACCTGAACCTGGAAGCTAAAGCTGAGTTCCTGACACCTGCCAAGCCAATCGAAAATTCTAGCGCAACAATCTTTCAACAGTTTGGTTCCAATCTGTAGTATGGTAACAAGGGAGACATCATCTACATCTCTCCTCTGGCTCTAGATTATAGTCTCTCCATGCTGTCCCTTTTTTATTATAATATAGTTTCCTGGAGTACACCGCTTTCCTAAATCAGTTATTGATTCCTAGTATGAGCATGGCTGCATGGCTTTTATGAATTTTCAGAATCGGTTTTCCTATAAGGTTCAGACTCAGATCTCAAGCATCAATGCTCTAGATCATCCGTGGGCTACCTTTGATGTGTATGCGACATGAAAAAGGGAATTACACCAATTATTGTACTAAGAAAAAAGGAAGTGGATATTGACAAACGAATGCACAAGCTCCTAATAAAGACCGGTACCATCTTGCTTTTATTCTATTGATTGAAGGAAAAAGGGGAGAGTATCTTGAGCCTGCAAAACAGATTATGGAGGCAGGTTTGCACATCAATTTGTTATCCAAAAGACCATTTGATCATTGGATCTTGATGCATAAATAAAATAAATGGGTTACTAGAATGACCAGTAAGATTATTGTGCTATGCGCGCTTATAGTAAATAGTTAAAACATTTTTTGCCTTTGAAGCGCCATTGCTTATAGTAAATAAGAGGGGCGAATTTTGGCACATGGGCAAGAGAACTATGCCTCTAGGGGTGAAATTTGCCAATGCAATTTTTAGGAAGCATGGGAAATCAAATTAAGAACAAGCTGAGAATGGCAAATGGAAGAAGAAACAACAATAGAACGCGGATCATAAAGGGAACACTGATGGACATATAGCTGCTTATCAGTTAAGCATGTTTTGTGTTATTATTATTTAGTTCCATTCTACCGATCAGTGATCATTGCATTGGTCCATTTCCCATTGCTGATTGATGGGGTCGCTGCGGGGAACACTGGGTTGCAGGCAGGGCAGCTGGCCCTGCAATCTACCATTGGCAGTAGTGATCCAGATGCAGCGCTCTCAATAGCACTGGCTCAATGCAAGCTTGACGTGGTCAGGCGGCTGATCCTTAAGTGTCCCAAGTGGCCAAAGAAAACACGTGGCTGGCCCATGCAAAGAGAATGGAGCCCTCTTCAGTGGTATCTCTATCCCACTCGGTTACCTCGATATGGTTACCTTCCCTATACCTCTCAAGCCCACAAAAATTCCATGCCTTGACAACTATCTAGAATACCTAACCATGCATATTGACTTCTTACTCGGTCTCTCACTAGTACAAAAATGCTCATTGGTCCCGGTTGGGAAACCCCTTTTAGTCCCGGTTTCCCAACCGGGACTGCCAATCCGGAACTAAAGGTCCAAATCCTTTAATCCCGGTTGCTACAACCGAGACTAAAGGTAACAAACGCTAAAAAATTATGCGCGCCACAGGATTCGAACCCTAGACCTCTCACCTCGCATGTGACTCTAGTTGGGATGTCTTACTTTTGAATAACCCGTGAAGGATCCTTTAGTCCAGGTTGGTAACACCAACCGGGACTAAAGGGTGACTCTTTAGTCCAGGTTAGTGTTACCAACCGAGACTAAATGTTTATCCCGGTTGGAACCGGGATAAAAGATAGACTTTTAGTTCTGGTTGGTGGCTCCAACCGGGATTAAAGAGCCCCTCCCACCCCCTAGCCATTGGACCCGGTACTAATGCTTCATTAGTCCCGGGTCCAACCCCCGCCGGGACTAAATAGGGTGGATAAAAGGCTATTTGTGTACTAGTGTCTACTTTCCTTCCTTCCTTCCTTCCTTCCTTCCAATAAGAGGTTACTCTCATTTATAGCTCCATGTCTTCCTTTCATTATGCAAGTGGTTGAGTGCATTTATCCAATGCTTTAGGTCACTGACATTTCTAGGACTGAAGCACAACATACTTACATAGTTACATGCATGGTAGTAAATGGCAGGTTGGGGTCAGGCCCGGCCCAGAGGGGGGGCGAGCGGAGCGGCCGCCCTGGGCCCCCGAAATCGTGGGGGCCCATCCCAGGTCTGCATATACGTATATAGTAGATATACAGGTATGGGCGTACGGCCTACATTGCATATATAGTTAGGTCACCGAGCAAACTCGATCCACATCCATAACTTGACTCTTCGATACTCTGCCGCTCCGACGGCCGCGAGGAACATAGTGCCGCGCGGCCGCGAGGAACATAGTGCCGCGCGGCCGCCACTATGAGCCTTCGATAGTTCGAGTCCTAAGGGTGCTCAGCTGCGCTTGTGCCTGCATCCAGTAGGCTAGCATTCTCATCTAGTCGTCTCGCTGCCCCAGGAAAGCTGGCGACGGTGTCCGTGGCCGGAAGAATTGAAGAAGCCAGGGACGAGGACGTAGGAAATTTGCACTAACCCCTAGGCCCTTAACGCTAATTAACCAGCTCAAAATGGTAGATGAATTGATGTTTGATTTTGCTTTGTGAATGATGTTCATTATTGTTTATTGCACTATGCAATGAATTTAAGAGTTCTAAAGTTCAAGTCCGTAGTATTTTCTTGTGTTGATCAGTGGCGAAGCTAGAGCAAACTGGAGGGGGGTGCAGTTGTCTTGCGGGTGTATAGAGTTGAGTCGTGTGGGTGCAAATATGGTGAAAATTTGAGCATAATCACTATTTTTTTTATTTTTTTGGGGTGCATTAGCATCCCGTGATGCCTGTGTAGCTTCGCCCCTTGTTAATCTAGTACCTTCCTAGCTCTGCACTACTAGCTCTCACGTTTTAACTACTAATTTTGTTTTAATTTCAAGTTACAAGAAATTATTGGATAAATTTATTATGAATATCATCGTTAATAGTGACTTCACATCTAGAAATATTAGAAGATATTTTTAAATAATAGAAATATGTAACTTTTTTTTATATGAGATGTTTTGATACTCACATGTTTTTTGGAAACATTTTATATGTAGATCTATTATTATTGGACACCATGCTTAATCTCACCCCGGGCCCCTAAAATCTCAGGACCGGCCCTGGTTGGGGTGACCGCTATAGGAGATGGGCGGTAAGGTAAGGAGGCCAAGTGGTGACCACCAGGGGTGGGTGGCTGTGGTGTCAGCATGCAGAGCTATGACATTCACGGAGGAAGGTGGATCATCACAGGGCACCAGGACAGGAAGCTTATTAGGAGCCTCCTTGTTGTCACCGGGAGGATGGAGATCATGGACGACAGAGGAATGAAGAAAAAAAGGAGCAGAGAAAAACAAATAAGGATAGAAGACATTTGTTCAGACCTATTGTCGACACCCCAAAAACATGATCATGATGTAACTAAAGTTCATAATTTAAGCATGATAAGTTCAGAAGAACAATTAAATGTAGAACCCTTTTATTAAGTCATTGCAGTATATTTAAACTAGAGGACATCTGGGCTGTGTTTTAAACCATCAGCTAACGGATTTAACGGTTAGACTCTAAAACAGCTTATTAATAGTGGAGCTAAATGGGCTTATAGCAGACTATAGCCGCTAAATTGTACATGATCAAGCTGAAATTGCGGTACCCTACCTCAAACAACTATATCCAGATATATAATACCTTCTTTCCCTTTTGGCGATCTACTGAACATAAAACGGCCAATGGCTTCTGTTGCAGATATGGTTTGCAGGCATTTCCGTGGGCAAGGCATTGGCATGTATTGTACAGAAATTAGGAGCAAGGAAGTGTAAGAATCTGAGTGTAGCCATGTGCAATAATGCCACATCCCACATCGATCTTTTTCAATCACATAACACACTCAAATTAATAAATTTCATCCAAGGGAAAGATTATGAGAATTTTGGCACACAAGAACCGGCACCATATGCTCTCTGCTGATGAAGTTTGAGGAGGCAAGGGAAACAAAATAACAAATCTGATAAAGGCAAGTGAAAGGAGCAATAGCAATAGAACACGAATCTTAAGGGAACATCACATCGACGATAGACATATAGATATCTATATCAATCATGTTTTGTATGCATCAGCGTTATTTGGTTCCATGCCAGCGATTGCTGTTCCTGGGGTTGGCCCATCGTCGTCTTCCACTGCTGATTGCCGGGGTCCATGTGGGAGACACCGGGGGTTGCACGCTGGGCAGCTGGCCCTGCACTCCTCCATTGTGCTGTGGCAATTCTTGTTGTCCCAATGCTTATCACCACAGCAGTAGCAGTCGTCCCAGTGAATGAAATCGCATGGCACCTTGAAGCAAAATATCATGGTGAACTTGCTCTCGTCCAGTGACGTGTAGTTGACAGTGGCAGCGTTGCTACTCCTGGCCTCCAATGGCAGCGGACGGCCTGCTGCAATGCCCTTTCAGTTCATTAGTCCACATACACACACACACACACCTTTCTACGAATCAGAACTTCAGAGACAACATGGTAATGCAGCACTTACACCGTACTGGCAATGGCAGGCATCCGAAGAAGATGGCAAAGAAGAAGAATATGGTCATCATGTTCATCTGTCGTCTGATATCCCTCATTTTAGTTCGTAGATCCAAACAGTTGAACCATGGGCAGCGGCCAAAAGTTCCACTCGCCCAACCATTTATATGTATGAAAATATTTAGGCTAAAAGCTAACCTTCCTTTCCTAAAACTTGATATTGATTAGCATATAAGAAGTAACAAAATTTAGTGTCGAAATGAATCGGAGGATGCAAATAATAATCATGCTTACATCCGTTAGGGATTCCAAGGCAGCTTAAGAAGGATTGCAAATCCTTTCAAGAGATGCTAGAAATATATGTTACCATCGACGTCCCTCTTGCTAATCTTATATACTAACGAAGCTTGCGTGATCAACTAGGCACACGTTTCACATTTGGAAGAAAAGGACAACATATACATGTTTTGAAAAAGATCTCCTAGTTCAACGGCAGGCCAGAGTCAGCAAAATATAAACGAATAACTCATGCAAAATCCATTCCTTCATGTATTTATAGGGGAGCTTGGAAGTGGCTTCTCCTAATTACATTGACAGACCCTCTCAACAAGTTAACTATATGCCGACAATACTCAAGGGTCTAGTGGTCTTTACATACTCGAAAGAAAATTACACAACATGCATCATTTGAGGAAGCCAAGTAGCCAACTCTGCTACCCAACTGCCGCATGGCTTTATTTGCGTTTGCTCGAGCTCGCTCCTTCGCTAGCTCATCGGTCTAGCAAAGCCACAAGAAGGCCTTGAAAGAGTTTTGGTTGTTAATATATCTCAGTTTTTGTTCGGAGCTTGAACCCTTAATCTTGTTTGCCAGTTTTGTTCTCCGTTCCCAATGCCCTGCAAACTGGGCAATGCGAAGATCCCTTCGCAATGGAAGAGGGTTAGGAAATTATCGTTTCCCTAATAATAAAACATATTATGCACAAAGTAAAAAATATTATTCCGCCGTTATCTTTTATTGGCATAGGTTCAAAAAAGGGTGCTAGATTGCCGGCCGGCACCATGGTGGAGGCGGATGGGGTGCACTATGTAAGAAAGCCACATAGGAGACGCGTGTTAAGAGCTATAGGAGACGTTGTTTGCTCACGTCTCCAAATTTACGTCTCCGATGTGACCTCATAGGAGACAGGAAAAATCCGCGTCTCCTATAAGGAACCTCATAGGAGAGAGTGGAAAACCGCGTCTCCTAAATCCTTCAACAGGCGTCTCCCATTTATGCGCAGGAGACGTGGAAAACTCGCGTCTCCTAAGTTACTTACGCAACGTCTCCACTATACGTGATTGGAGACGTGGGATGTAAGAGCCTGTCTCCTGTAACGACCCCTCTCGGAGACGCGGTTCTATAACACGCGTCTCCTATAAGACAAAATATCGGAGACGTCGTTATGTCACGTCTCCTAACTTTCTTACTCCCCGTCTCCAGTAAGAGCTTTAGGAGACGCGGTTCAACCGCAAGCGTCTCCTTAATGAGTTTATATGGGAGACGCGGCCTTGTAACCCGCGTCTCCTTTGTTGGCAGCTATGGGAGATGTGTTTTTAGAATACGCGTCTCCTTTGTGAGTTGTTATAGGAGACGCTAGTTGCTACTCTTCCGCATCTCCTATGACATTTGCATCTATGTCTCATATACAAATTCAGCTCAGCTCAGTGTGCACATCTCACAGACAGAAACAACACATTATCACAAGTTAACATATTGAACAACTTCAAGATTCAACATCCCAAGTTACAACATTTCACACGTTAAGAGAAACAACACAAGTTGCAAGAACATCACATGCTATCCAGTTCATCTTAGAGAAATAGAAACATCACATGTTATCCAGATCCAGATCATGTATGAGAAACAGAAACATCACATGTTACAAGGCGTTGGGTTCTTGCAGTGGAACTCTCCTTTCTCCGGTACCACATCGTTCATGATGAAGGAGGCAATCTTTTCACGAATTTCGTGCAACACATCATTCCCGAGGGTGGTTGTCATCACTTCAAACTCCTATTTTGGAAAACAAAGTAAGCAAGGAAACTTAGCAACTTCTAGAGATAAAATGCCAACATAGATAAATATACCAAAAAAAGAAAAGAACCAATCCTAACCGATGCAACCTCTTACTATTGGGTAAAAAAGAAGAAGAGAATTCCAAAACCTAATCCCCAACTTGCCAACATAAATTCAGTTCTAAGTTTCTATGTTAGTTCATGCCATATTTCTGAATTTCAAAGTAGACAGCTATTATATATTCAGTTCTAAGCCATATTTCTGAATTTAAGAGTAGACAACTATCATATATTTAGTTCTAACCCATATTTCTGAATTTTAGAGTAGACAGCCATAAATACCTAGCCATGAAAAAAAAGGAGCCATCACTGCAAGTGTCTTAATTTGGGAGATATATACCTCAGGATCACCATCCATATTTAGTAATTCCATTGCTTTCATCATGTGATAGACGGTATAGAAGCCACATGCGTTGCCGGGAGGTTGCTGGTGGCACTGCAAAAAATAAATAGACCAGAAATAGTGAGAAGAAAGAAATACCTAGCTTCATTACCAGTTTTCACATCAATGTACCATACCGGAAACTTTGTGACATGTTCCAAGGTGCTGTTGTTGTCCATCTTCTTTATTGTGCAGTATGAAATAAAAGCCCTGCAACAGCACAGCCATGTAACATTATTGTAAGTTAACTATCAACACAGCTATGGAACTGAACAAAGTTAATTTTGGAAAATAATTAGTTCAAGGTTATGAAAAACTCACTCATTAAGCACCTCTTTCAACACAGTGTGATCACGCACCTTGGACCTTAGTGAATCAAAGTACAAGACCTTTTTCCACTTTGGAATGAGAACTACTAAAATCCAGTGGCCACCTGTGTTATGCGCAAACATGAAAAGTTTCTTCCTAGAATTCTTTTGCAAGGCCCTTGTCAGATATCCCACCACATAAGATCTGTCTGAACCTATGGTAGCCAAGGTCATCAACTCCGGATCCAGGAAGCCCACATACACAGACTTTGCCTTTGCTTCCACAATCATGGACCTAAAGTTAAGAAAATAATAGTGTGGAGACAACTACATGGTACAAATGAACTAAAATTCAACACATTTCCAACAAATGATTATTGAGAAGCAGATTAGAGCAACTCACAGTGTGAAGCAGCGGATAAGTGACATGTCCAATGCATCAAGTTTGAAAAGATCATATAAGTCATTAAAACCCAAAAGGAAACACTCCTTTTCATCCGATCACAGAAAATTGCAACGCTTGTACTGGACCAATATATTTTTCTTTCTTGCAGCACAACCTTTCAAGTAGTGATCATGGAGTAAATTTGTTGCATGTCCGGCGCTCTTAAGGTCATCATCTGTCAACATTGGCAGTCCATATTTGTAATGTGGGTTGTCCTGAGTCCATGGTGATGTTTGAACTTTGTTATTGTGCTGCTGCTGAGACTTTTTGATGGGCTGCTGCTTATTCTTTGAACTCTCAACCGTTTTCCGCTTCGGTGGCCTACTAGCTGCAACATCGGCTGCACCCTTGGCAGCTGCACTCTTGGCTGCATCATGAGGTTCCTTTGAATCACTTTTGGGAGCAGCAGTAGGTTCCTTTGAAGCACTTTTGGGAGCTTCAGTAGGTTTTATTGTAGGAGCACTCTTGGCTGCATCAGTGGTCTTGGTCGAACCAGTGATCAGATCAACAGCAAGTTCCTTTGAAGCACTAGGAGGACATTGAAAACATGTTTACCATTGAAATGTCTTGGAGGATCTCCTGTCTCCCTTGTGCCGTCAAATTGACGTTTCATGTTTCGATACACATGGGACTTGGGAAGGAAACGCCGATGACGCACATACACCTGTTTCTTTGAGTTGTTCAACGAAATTGTCTCCGTGTCATCTAGGCAATGAGCGCAATCTTTTTCCCCTTTACACTGTCCGGACACGGAACGGCCACCCGGTAGATCAGTAATCGTGCAAAACAACAAGCCACGTAGTGTGAAGGGTTGCCTCTTGTACCCGTCGTAGGCATCAATACCTGGTAGCCAAAGTGTTTTGAGATCATCCACAAGAGGTCTCAGATACACATCGATGTCAATCCCTAGCTGATGTGGACCTGAGATGAGAATCGACATCATCATGTATTTCCTCTTGTTACACAACCATGGCGGAAGATTGTAGATCGATAACAATACTGGCCAAACGCTATGCGAGGGTCTCATTTGACCAAACGGGTTCATCTTGTCTGTGCTTAGTGCAAATCAAAGATTCCTCGGGTCATCTGAAAACTCTTCATACTTCCAATCAATGTTGTGCCATTGTGTTGAGTCCGCCGGGTGGCGTATATAATTATCTTTCTTGCGACCTTCCTCATGCCAATGCAAGAGCTTTGCATCCTTGCCTGATGCAAACAAACGCCTCAAGCGAGGAATTAATGGAAAATACCATGCCACCTTCAGAGGAGCTCCGTGCACCCTTTCCTCCTCACCCCCGTCATTCCTTCTTTTGTATCGAGGGGCTCCACACTCTGGGCATTCAGTGAGATCTGCAAGATCACCGCGGAACAGGATGCAGTCATTCTTACAAGCATGGAATTTTTCAACTTCCATTCCCAATGGGCAAATAGTCTGCTTCGCCTCATAAGTGATCATGGGTATCTCATTCTCCTCCGGAAGCATATCCCTTAGCAAATCTAACAATGCCTTGAAGCCGCAATCGGTCCAATGATAGGTGGCCTTTAGTTGGAGAAGCTTAAGTGATGTGAAGAGTTTTGTCCACTTTTCCTTGCAGCCTGGATACAGTGGGGTCTTCATATCTCTCACCATCTTTTGCAGTTTCTCAAACTCAACACTAGTGTACCCATCATACGACATTGCATCACGCACAATCTCCTCCATTTTGTCAGCTATGTTGACATAATTTTCACCAATATCAACAAGCTCATCCTCATTTATATCATCTCCCGCAGTATGATTGTTACACTCCGGTTCATCATTCTGGCAGGTAGGACTGTCAGGGAGCCTTTCACCGCCATCCTGGCAAGCGGTTTGCTGAATGGCGGAGATTCCTTCACCCATACGACCATCTTGCAGGTCTCGATCATTGAAACCATCCTCTCCATGCTCGTTCCAACAGAAGTAGTCATCAATGAATCCCCTGATGATGAGATGAGCGTGCACATGCAACAAACTTGGGAACTTTCTCATGTTCTCACAATCGATGCATGGACAACACATGGCAGACAAGCTCCAATTCAACTTGTCCGCCTCTGCTACGCTAATGAATGACTTTAGACCACTTAGATACTCTTCACAAGTACGGTTCTCAAGGTACATCCACCTTCGGTCCGCCATCTGCATTTTGAAACAAAAACTTATGAGCCTAAAATTGCATTTGGACCTCAAACGGGCCTAAAATACTAGAATGTGAACAAATAGGCCTAAAATTGCATTTGGACCTCAAACGGTCCTCAAATACTAGAATGTGAACAAATAGGCCTAGAATTGCATTTGGACCTCAATTATGAAAAGAAAATCCTCACCTTTTCTTAATACTTGCAGAACACCTTCCGTGAGGGCGACGTGCACTTAAGCTTTAGCGAGTAGTGGCGGGCTTCAACACAAGCTCTACATGATCATCAATTCTGCATGTGCACAACGAAATTGAATTAAACACACACACAGAACCCACACACACAACGAGCTGAGCTGGCTATAGCTAGCCGTACCTGAGAGCAGCTAGAGAGTAGCCGGGAGAGGAGGGGCCGGGGGAGCGGACAATGGATGGAGGAGCTCTGGCCGGACACGCGCGCGAGGCCCGGTGGCCGGCGAGGGAGCGAGGGGTCGAGGGCGGCCGGCGCCCGCCGGAGGAGGAGCTATGAGCTGCCGAGACGCCGGCCGGCCGCGCAGCACGCACGCGCGCGCAAAGAACGGCGAGGGCGCGGCGGAGCGGCGCACTGACGGCAGCCCGCGGCCCGAAGACAGACGTATCCCGCCGGCTGGACGCGCGCAGCCTGCCCCCGCGCATGGCGAGGGAGAGACCTCGTGAACCAGCCGGGACAGAACAGTAGTGTCAGCCAGTGGTCCTCTGTAGGAGAGGCTATAGGAGACGCGCGTTGTCAAGCCGCGTCTCCTTTCGAACAACTCTAGGAGACAGGTATTAAAAAGCAGCGTCTCCTTTGCCTCAGACAATATAGGAGACACGGGTTCTACAAGAACGTCTCCTGTCAGAGGGGACATTGGAGACGCGGGTAATAAAAGGCGACACGTGTTCTCACACCGCGTCTCCTTTCAGTGGACTAATAGGAGACGCGTTTTTCCAACCCGCGTCTCCACTATTTTGGAAGATGCGGCTTGTATACCCGCGTCTTCTATACTGGTACACAAGAGACGCGGGTTATCCTCTGGGGCTGGGACACATATAGTGGAGACGCGGCTTGTCAACCCGCGTCTCCTTTGCTTCTTAGGAGACGCGGGTTAATTCCGCGTCTCCCATAGTGGTGTTTTCTTTGCTGGTTTCTTACATAGTGGTGGCTTGGGGTGCATCACAAAGTACGGTCACAAATGGCATGCTTATGACTACCCTATATTTTCCTATTGTCTTCCATTCCTACGGATTATAAATCAGTGGAACCAGAGTCACTTGTGAGTTGTGACTGAACTAACTGGTTCGTGCTTAAACTAGAATCACTGCCTACCAATATATATGCAATTAGAAGGCATCAATAATACATATCCCAGGCACATCGATGTTATATATGGTCAGTGCATCACGTACTCCACTTTCAACTGCATTAGGGTTGTGGTGAACTCAGATGCGCATGGAGGTCATAATTATACAACCTTTGCATGACGTCAAGCTCGTGTCATATGCGAAACAAACCACATATATCAGCCATGTCAATTTGTTATATTGGATTATATCTGCACCAAATTGTCACCTTTGATTTCAAACATTAGTACATAAACAATTTGGTCAGGCACCTCCCATTTACGGCAGTGGCCAGCCGCTTACGGACCGCCAACAGTGCAGAACGGCTTTATTGATGAGACCATTTGTGCTGGCGGGCAAACAGCTGGCGGTTGTTTAGGTAATCCGCCAGGACAAAGCATTTAGTTAAACACCAAGACCTCACATTAGTAAAGATGATCAGAGCAAAGAATGGGATATGTTCCATGACAGTACAGTTGTGAACTGCAACGATTAGAGTCTCAGCATAGTTGTAAAGGAGAAAATTGAGCAAATGCCTTAGAAACGATTTTTGTTGTTGTATCTACAGGAATGATAGCAATGGGGAGAAAATTTGGAGAGAATTGCCTCAAGAAGTATCTTCGTAGGATCTACGAGTGCAATGGGTAAAAGGAATAGTGAACAGGATAGTAGCGAACAGTGAGCACCTTCACGCATCTGAGTTTCCGATGCCTCACAGATCTATTACAAATCCTGAAGAACTAGTGTCATAATTTGTGCTTCCATCAAGACTCTGGAGGTAGCGTCTAGTTTCCTGCCTCGCCCTATCCCTTCCTACTCTCCACTGCGAAAAACCATTGATATAGTGGCCTTACTTCATTGTATCTAGCCTTTTAACTTCATGGTTTGTTGTTGCAATAACTGTTGCAACCATCCGAACGATGAGCAATATCATTTATGAACGGGATATCGTTGGTGGCAAAGTTTTTTTGTTTACTGGTGGAAATAGCATCTCAGATTATGCATTATTAATAATACTCCCTCCATCCAAAAATAAGTGCATTTCTAGAAAATTTCAGACAATCACTAGACATGAGAAATAATCTTGTTGTTACTCATAGTAGTTGTGATTGAAAGACGTGCTTGTATATATTATTAGAACCTGAAAAAAGTATCAACATTTGATTGGCTCTGTGTGCTGTTCCATGCATTTTTTTGAATTGGTGTAGGCATTAATTAAATTAGATGGGCCTCACTAGAGGTTCAAAGTGTACTCTTTATGGAACAATATTTGAACTAAACAACACTTATATTTTGGGATGGAGGAAGTGCAATAAATAGCGCAGTATCAAAATGATATAGTAGGTTCCTGCTGATGTTACAAAGTGGAACCCAAAAACTGCAATATATTTTGTGGAACCATGCATGTAGTAAATTCTGAGGTAGTCCCCGCTCACTAACACACAATCTGGGAGTGCCCTGTGCGCAAAAGGTGGTTGAGCAAAAATGTACCAGAATTACTTGGGAGATCTAAAATAACAATATATCTTCGGGTGGTAGCCACTAGTTTAACTTACTGCCCTGCCGGCTTGTGTGTTCTATTGGAAACAGACCACAGATATCAGTTGCAGTGTTAGGTTATCATCATTAGGCCATCGGTTTATTCGCCACTAAATCATACCCTGTTAGTCCTTTTACCTCTTGTCTTAGAGACTCGGATCATGCTCGTTTGCTGTTAAAACCTTACGATCGACTCATCTTTCCCATTAAACTAGAGTCCCTTGCTAGGCCAGGCAAAAGTCATGAACTTTCGAGGCTACTCTCAGGCCATACTTTTTGCTAGGCAAATTACCTAGGGCTCCAACCAAACAGCCCCCAAGTGCTTGAAGTAAATGTAGGGCCTCTTAAACTGAAGAAACTAGATCCGTCTACGTCTGCAGCACAGCCTTTCCTTTTGTAACCTATGGTTTTGTTCCCAATACCTCTCAAACCCACAACAGTGTAGCCTCACTCAGCTCTACGCCTCCTTTTTCCTTATTATCCTTTATGGCTTCCATCCAGAATATCAAATCATGGAAATTATCTTCTGGCTCTCTCTTCGTTTCTATCCTGCCCCTGTAAACCACTATACAAATGCAGTATCACTCTGCTCTACCGTCCTTTTTATTACGTGGTACGTTCTGCTTGATGTATTTTACAACATTTTCTTGAATGAATGTGGTTGATCGATCCCTAGCCTGACCAGTGTCAGATGATGGTTCCATTAATTCCAAAACACTTTTCACCAACTTTATTGCTCATATTAGGTCGATATGTTCATCGGTGCTACTATATATGTTGGATCGAAGCTCAACGTGCATGACGCTCCTCTCTTTATAGAACAATATTTGAACTAAACAACACTTATATTTTGGGATGTATTTTGGGATGGAGGAAGTGCAGTAAATAGCGCAGTATCAAAATGATATAGTAGGTTCCTCCTAATGTTACAAAGTGGACACCAAAAAGTGCAATATATTTTGTGGAACCATGCATGCAGTAAATTCTGAGGTAGTCCCCGCTTAGAGCAAGTATTATGAGAGGCTGTAAGCAGCTGAATGGTGAGGTGGAAGAGGGAGGAGAGGAGAGAGAGGAGAAGCGGGCGTAAGCTTACAACCGGCTATGACATAAGAACCAAGAAAGTTTGTGAGAAAGACAAGTGGGCCATGTATTAATGGAGAAGAACTAATCACTGTACGAGTGGATTGAGAAGTAGGCTGCAAAGATCCTTACACGCATCAGCCGACTGTATTATTAACCTTGCTCTCACACACAATCTGGAGTGCCCTTTGCGCAAAAGGTGGGTGAGCAAAATCGTACCAGTTACTTGGGAGATCTAATAACAATTTTCTGATGGTATTAGCCACTAGTTTAACTTACTGCACCGCCGGCTGGTATGCTGTATTGGAAACAAACCACAGATATTAGTTGCAATGTTAGGTTATCATCATTACAACATCGGTTTATGCACCAGTAAATCATACCCTGTCGGTCCTTTTACCTCTTGTCTCAGAGACTCAGATCATGCTCGTTTGCTATTAAAACTTTACGATCAACTCATCTTTCCCATTAAACTATGAAAATTTCTCCGGTGGTCCCTTCCATAAAATTTGCATGAATATTAAAGCAGCCACCCAGTTAATTTTATGTTTTTTCGCTTGAGTTTTGTTTGGGCCCAGTCCTACCCATGCCCTAGCGAGGCCCGGCCAAGAGCAAGACCCGGTACCCAGTCGGAGACGCAACAATGCCGTTCACCCCATGGCTTCCCCCTCCTGTTGTTCGTCAATTTTTCTCGCGAGTGAGGTCCGACAGCCGGCGGCTCCTGTCTCGCGCGTCCCCTACTTCTCCGATCCGATTTCGTCGGGCACTGCGATGGCGGCGGAGGAGGCGGCGGCAGCTCCCTCTCTCCCGGTATAGGCAGGCAGTACCAGAGCAGTAGGGCCGGGCCTCGTTATGGCATGGGTAGGGCCGGGCCCAAACAAAACCCAGGCGAAAAAAATAAAATTAATTGGGTAGCTGCTTTAATATTCGTGCAAACTTTGTGGAAGGGACCACCGAAGCAAAACTCTTAAACTATAGACTCCCTTGCAGCAGCAAGTACCAGAGCAGGATGCATGGCTCGGATTGGACTCGACAACCTTGAAGGCAACTAGTGGACAACTCGGTAGCCTCGCCTGACAGCCATCGGAAGCCACGCCACAACTGTAGTGCTGGTGGGAGAGGGCACAGCTTCTTATATTATCTCTTCACTAACCTTTCTGGGCAGTGGCCTCCAACCAAAAGGACCTTCTCCACACTTGCTGGGCAGACAAAAGTCATGAACTTTCGAGGCTACTCTCAGGCCGTACTTTTTGCTAGGCAAATTACCTAGGACTCCAACCAAACAGCCCCCAAGTGCTTGAAGTAAACGTAGGGCCTCTTAAACTGCAGCAACTACATCCGTCTACGTCTACACCACGATCCTTGGAGTGGCAACCTATGGTTTTGTTCCTAATACCTCTCAAACCCAGAATAGTGTAGCCTCAATCAGCTCTACGCCTCCTTTTTCATTATTATGCTTTATGGCTTCCATCTAGAATATCAAATCGTGGAAATTATCTTCTGGCTCTCTCTTCGTTTCTAACCTGCCCCTGTAAACCACTATACAAATGCAGTATCACTCTGCTCTACCCTCCTTTTTGTTACGTGGTTCTGCTTGATGTATTTTAAAACATTTTCCTGAATGAATGTGGTTGATCGATCCCTACCCTGACCAGTGTCAGATGATGGTTCCATTAATTCCAAAACACTTTTCACCAACTTTATTGCTCATATTAGGTTGATATTTTCATCGGTGCTACTATATATGTTGGATCGAAGCTCAACATGCATGAAGCTCCTCTCAGTCTGCTTTTCCATCATGCATTTTAGGCTGAGAGTTGTATATGTTTCGTTGTTTTCATGAAAGAGGAAATATAGTGGGTACATAATTACCCAGGATAGAAAACCTTTGAAATTGTTTTAAATCCAGGGCACTTGTTTGTCGTCACCCGTTTGATATGAAAACAGTGTAAAAAAGAGTTTTAAGTTGGGAAAAACTTCAATGTAGTGATATTTATTGGTTAAGATTATTCTTTTCATGGATGCATGTTTTGTAGTGGTGGTGTGGTAGTGGAACAACATGGGCAATATTTTGGCACTTTAGAACCACTGATATCAGGCCCAAAATTTGCCATAAATCACTAACACGCAACCAGATCGATAACCATGATTTGTAGAATTTCAGTCTACATCACGGACTATCCAATTAGTTCATTTGCATGTACCATATTGAACAACCATCTCCAGAAAACTCAGCATCGATGTTTGGCAGATTTATTTTGATTCTCAAACTAATCCATCTAGCTCCAATACTGTTCACGTCTGGGTTGAAGGCAGCTCCAGTGGGTAAAATGTAACACATGTGATTCAGATTTTGATCTATAGATCGTACAGCATTTGGAAACAAAGGAATGTTATATGGAAGGAAAAATCAGTATATGATAGCAGGGAAAAAACACTACATAAACAGTATCATACGGTTTCTCTTTGTAAACTTTTTTTTCTTTCTATTGCATTAAGATGCCTTTTCATTTGAATTTAGAGCCATAACGTACATCATGTTGTTTAACCAGTGTCATAAAACTCTATCACAGAGTGGTGAGAAGATGTAGCCTTTTGGATGGCATTCGTGCAGAACTTGTCTTCAGTTTGGAAGAGCAGCGAACCATCTCTTGATTTCCAGATGTACGCAAACTCCACATCGCACTGACGCTGCGCTTGGTTTTGTCAGCCGTTGTTCTGGATTCAGAGGCAATCCAGCAGGACGTACGTCCGGCAGATATATTATGTTCCTATCTACTTGGCTACCAGCAAGCCTGACAGTGGACTGCTGAGGACTTTCTCTTATCAGCATCTGCAGATGATCGATCCTAACAAACGGCCTAAACCCAAAGTCCAAGTGGCAGCTAATGCATAGCTCCCTCAAACATGTCATGAAAGATATGACGCTGCACTGGAAACACATTGTCGGGCTACACATTGGGGGTCCCAGGCACACACAACACTCTTGCTGGGTGTTCAGAAGAAATAACGAGCTGAGGAGGCAGCTCTTCAGCTGTGCCGAGTGGTTGAAGTAAACGTTAGCCTTGCTAAACTTGGGTGAGGGCAGCCCCGAGTCCTCTGCAGCACCTCGTCTGAAACCAAGGTATGGCTTTGTTCCCATTTTCCCAAGACCTCTCAATCCCTAAAAATCCTCTGGAATTATATTCTTCCATGCTTTGGTTTGCATCGACAGTATCAAACAATGGACATTAACTTTTGGCTCTCTCCCTTCCTGCCCTTCCCCTGTAACAGTAGTCTCACTCTGCTACTAATATATGTGGGGTTGAAGCACAAAATGCTTTTCGTTTATGTAGTTCAGGGTGACAGTGGTCTATATTTTATAGTTCAATGCTTTTCCTGTGCATGGAGGGCTATATATTATGATAAGTTGTAGCCTCTACATAATCATTTTTCACAGTCTGCTTTTGTATTCACGAGGGAAACGTCGGCAGTGATAATGTATCACATCACTGTCGGTTTGGAACCGGCTGTGAAAGTAACTATACTGCCGATTGGTAATAAAATTTTACCCAAGCAACTATCAGCAATGTTCTATAACAATGGTCAACTGGCAAGGAGCTCAACTTAACACTGCAAACATCAGACGTATTTTTCTTACCACAACACCACACAGTTGCTTGTGACTAATATAGGGATACTATTATTCTGTATTAACTTTACAAATTTTATACGCCATATTTTTTTATCTCAAACCAATCTGAAATAAAAAAAAAGTTATCAACTACAAAGTTGTAGATCCTATTGAGTATCAACTTTGACATTAACCTTGTTTCCATCTGAGGTCGTTTCGTAGGTGAGAAGTTATATTGAATGATTGGGGATCTAAATAACCTTGATTGTCAACTATTAAGTTTAAGATCTCGTTGAACTCTATAATTTTGATATAAAATTTCTTTTTCATGCAAATATGTGGGTTATCACAATAAGGTCTAGTTATAACCCTACACTGAAAACAACCCTTATTACCACCACTTCATGACTTGATCCGGCAGTAAAATGATTATCATACATGTTAAGGCCTGTCCTTAGATTTTAAGGACCCAGAGAAAAACTAAAACTGGTGCCCTCGTAATAAAAATAACAAATAGTTGTGTATGAAAAAAGCTATTAAAAAATTTATGTATAATGACGATAAAAACATTTCTAGATGCGAGGCCAACTCATATAGATTTCATTGACGTGCTTGTGTTACTCTTAAAAATCTATCAATGGCTATTGTATGTGATTAAATAAACATCTTGTTTCCTTTTCTTTTTGGTACTGCAAAATGCATATCTTTTAGATGGCATGATAGTGATGAATTTTTTTTTATCGAACACGCAGAAGATCTACGTATCTTTGTATTAAGAGAGAATGGGTGGTCCAATTACACGAAAAGCAATTCGCATCTTGGACCAGAAATGAGAAAAGCCGAGCAAAGAACTAAAAGGAGCTATGTGCTTAGTTATTTGGATTTTTTTTTACAAAATTACTCATGTCACGGGTCTTATGATGGTAGCTACTAGTTTAACTTACTGAATCACCACTACCTAGTGTTCTTTTTTTATAAAGGAGATTTTATTAAATGTTAAGAGTATGACATTGAGTTGATATAATGTCTCGAAACACTCCTAACCTTTGCATAAGGGGTTGCACAGAGACAGAGAGAGGGAGAGAGCCCAAACATTCTATTGATGCGAAAGGGCCTGTAGTCTGGTGGTTATAAGAGTCTCAGTAGCACCTGAGGTCCTGGGTTCGACTCCTCATGTGAGCAAGTGGGAGCGAATTTTCTAGGATTTAACGGCGTTGTGCTTTCAGTGGTAGGTGATATTCTCGTCGACAACGAGACGCCTGTGGTAGATTCGTCAATCTTCTGGTTGTGGTCTTCTTTTATCGCGGGTTTCATGTGGGTATTTCACTCATCACGTACTCTGCAATCAACTGCATAAGATTTGTTGTACTGCCCTAATCAGGTACACATGGCTTACACAACTATTATAGATTTTCAGCTCGTCTACCTTGTGTCCTAGTGAAAATTAACTGTAAGAATGAGTCATACTTTTCGGAAATCATCCATGCATATTTCTCTAATGTAATAGGAAAATACTCTCTCCATCCCAAATTATTAGTCGTTTTGGGTTTTCTAGATACATAGATTTTGCTATGCACCTGGACATGACATATATCTAGATGCATAGCAAAAACTATGCATTAAAAGAGTTAAAACAACTAATAATTTAAAATGGAGGGAATATATTAGAAAATTATATGTATTATCCACACATAGTTGTACAGAAAAATATAATGAGAAAATTGTATATAATAGGCCTAAACATTTGTCTCTGTTCTGCCACCAATAGAACTCATATCCTATGAATGGCACGGAGCTTAATTCATATCCCCTGTGTACCATTTCCATCAATTTTAGCACTTACTGGCAAGGAAAATGCTAGTTTTACCCTCATAGATGAAAATATGTTAAACCATGACAAACTCACATTATCTAGGTCTGATTAATCAAACTACTACTAATTTCAACAAGAGAATATGGAAAATGAAAGTTCCACTTAAGATTAAAATTTTTCTCTGGTTCCTCAGGCGAGGTGTCACCCTTACTAAAGACAATTTAACGAAAAAGAACTGGCAAGGAAGTCAACAATGCTATTTCTGTCATGAAAATGAAACGATATAGCATCTGTTCTTTGATTGCCGACTAGCGTGTTTAGTCTGGGCAACTATATATGCCTCATAAAGCCATTCTAAACCTCACAATATACCCAATATGTTTGGGAGCTGGCTAAGCGGAATACCAAAACAATTTAAACAGTTGGTCCTTGTAGGTGCGGCAGCCTTGTGTTGGTCTGTCTGGCTCTGGAGAAATGGTTTGGTTTTTTATAACAACGAATCTTCCTTTTTGCAGGTTATCTTCACGATTACCCACTGGCTCCGTATGTGCGCTATCCTTCAGCAGCCTACTACGCAGGACATTCTTGTAGCGGCATCTCATTTCTTGGCTCGGGTGACCAAGGATTTTTTTGCCCGGGCACATGGGTGGCGGTCTAGTCTCAGGATTGGCAACTATTATTGTGTCGATTTGTGTCAAACTTATTTGTTTCAGGCTGTGTGCTCTTAGGGCAGAGGCGGGAAAAATTTCAAGTCGATGTATCACCTTGATGTATCTTTCTTGAAATCAATAAAATTTCCCTTTTCCAAAAAAAGAAGGGGAAAATATGTGGTAACAATCTATGTACTTTTTTCAATGAAACCAAGTCTAGGTATTTTCATGTGTAACCCTTGCAAAAAATTCTTCAGCATGTGTACACTTTTATGTAAGTTCAACAAGGAACCAAATAATTCACTTGGTAGGCTTGCCAGCAGCTAGCAGGCTTTTCTTGGTCTCGATGCTCAGTCTGCTATTGTCTTCTCTCCAACTCAGACGGCCAGCCGGGCCACCTGGGAAGCGCGGCGGCGCGAGCTTTTGGAGAAGGATGACTTGAACCCGTTGAGATTCCTCCTGGGATCGGACAGGACGTCGCCGAAGGACACAAGGACAAATAACTGGGTGAGACGGCGTGCTTCAAAGACGACCGATGGTTGGGTCTTGTGGTGCCTTTCTGTTCTTGAATTTGGACAAGACAGGTCATGGGAACTAACTGTAGGAATGGGTTATACTCTTTGGATATCATCCATGCATATTTTTACTGAAAAATATAATAGGCAATTCTATATATTCCATTGGCTTAAACATTTGTCCCTGATCTGCCAGCAACGAAACTCATATCCTTTGAATGCTACGAATCTTAATTTTAATGCCCTGAGTAATGTTTCCATAACTTTGGCACTTACCGACATAGGAAAAGCCATTTATACCCCTCATACATGAAAATAGATTAAACCATGACAAACTCATACATGAAAAGCCAGTTTTTGTGCATGGGCGCCTAGAGCTATGGCTTTGGGAGCTAGTTTCAACATGTTAGTGCTCTCCTTACTGCAAGTGCCTCGCGATGCATGATCGATCTGCGGTGGCATGCATCATGGTTGATCTGCGGCAACACTGAGGTAGACAGTTACTTGATGACCTCAGATCGATTTAAGTCTCCTTGAAACTAGTGTTCAAGCTCCACCACTGCCTCCCATGTTGTAATTAGTGGCGCCTCTTGCAATATAGTTGTGACCAACTGAATAGGAGCCAGCTTCAACATGTTTGTGCTCTCCTTGCTGCAAGTGCCTCGTGACAAGTGGCGGATCCGCGGTGGCATGCATCCAACCTTGCAGCAGTCTTGGCATCACCTAGCTAGTCCAACACATCATGGTTGCAATTTAGGAACACTGAGCTACAAAGTTACTTAATAACCCCCGATCGACTTTTGCCTCCATGAAACTAGTGGTTAAGCTCCATCACTCCCTCCCATGTTGTGATTAGTGGCACCTCTTGCAATATAGTTGTGACCAATCGTATAGGATCTAACCAAAGGTATATGGACGCCTTAGAGTTCCTGACACCTCCCAATCCTACTAGGATTTTTTGAGAGAAGAACAGGTTCCAACATTTCTTATGCCGTGAAAAGCTTGTAGAAGGAAGTTAGTTGCCGCTCATGCTCCACTCCTCCCAAGCGGCAGAATATATATAGCAGGCGTGATCTTCCAAAGCAACCTGCTGGTGGCCATGGTCAGCATTCATGTCATCATGTGGCTTCTGTTCAAAAGCATGTGTGTGCTAGCAAAAATTCAGTATGTCCCTAAACATGAATAAGCGTGGCGCTTGTTTTCACCTTAAGTTTACTGTATTTCCGAAAATTGGATTCATTTCCTTTATTCATGGTATTGGAAACAGGGTCGCGAGCCTTGTCTCGAAGGAACAAAACAAATCTGTATCAGATACTAATTTTGAACTCTAATTTCCTTATTTCCTCCCGATCACTCAGGCCAAATGCTATCGATTGAAGTCTCTGAAACTAAGCAATAACGAACGCCAACCAGCTAAAACTGTCTTACTGATGGCAATTATATAGTGTCGTCCATGAAGACAAACCCAGATCCCTGCAGCGCGTCCTCCACTATCTTGTCCAACTTCTTCGCCATATCGGGTGTCAGGTGGTTCCTCCAGTCGCCACTCGATCCCTTGCGGAAGTAGGCTTCGTTCCTGACGCCGGCTTGGTTCCCCCCGCTCCTGTTCACCTCCATGTTCTTGAGCTCCTTCAGGCTGCATAGCTTCACGATCTCGTCCACGACCCCTCCCTCCTCCTCCTTGGAAAATCCGCACCCCATGAACTCCGCCAGCTTCTTCACGGTAGCCTTGGGGTCGCGTAGCATCCTCTCGTACTCGAGGAATAGCACCTGCTTGGGCCTCCTCAGGCTCGCCTCCCAGTACTGGAGGACGTGCTTCCACTGAGGCCCGGCGAACAGGCGTCCCTCGCAAAAGAGCTCGAAGGCCTCCTCGAGGTTCAAGGACTGTGCACCGGCGTCGGCGCCGGCACCGTACGCCGATGAGACCTTCTTGACGAAGAACAAGCCCGAGACGAATGCGTCTTTGGGGTTCCGGCAGACGTACACGACCCGGCCTGCCGCCACCGCTCCCTCACCGGCGATGCTGTCCGGCAGGAGGCAGTACGGCAGGTGGGTGCCGAGCACGCGCGGGGACTCGAGCTCCTCGAACTCCTCCAGCAGGCTGTCGGCGTCGTGCCGGAGCTCCGGATCCATCTCCATGAACCTTACGCACTCGTGCGGGTTCATGCGGCGGAGGGGCTGGCTGGTGCCGGACGGCGGGTGCCTGGCCCGGTTCGCCGTGGCGAAGGCGAGGGCCTTGAGCCACGTGGTGCCAGACTTGGGGAAGCTGGCGAGGAAAATGTCGCTGGGCCGGGGCCGTAGGCGGGCGTGTATCGCCGCCAGATCCGTCAGGACCGCCTCCGGCAGCCAGAAGCCGTTGTAGCGGTTAAGGGGGAGCGGCGGGCACCGAGTCTCCAGGGGGAGGGAGGGGAGGAGCTCGGCCATGCGGGAGGCGGGTATGGTGGCGTCGACAGGCGCAGGCATGGTGTTACGCTGGATTTTGTTACTAGTACTGGTACCTGCTCGCTACTTCCTCCGTCTCAAAAAAAAAAACAAGTACGGGAGGATACAAAGTCTTGTTGAAGTGTGGTGTTTCTTGTGCATAGAAATACGGAATCACGCTGAATATATAGAGGAGGTTGAAGATTATGCGGCCACTGCACGTAGTGTTCACCGGGTTTAGGCTGGTCTACCAACCCAGTCCGTACCTGGTTGCTCCGGTTTCCACGGTTTGAGAAATGCTAGGCTGCTAGCTGCATTCATTTAAAGGGTTGGTCTACGGACTGGGTACATGGTTTAGAAAGTTCGAAGAAACCATTCCAACACGAAAAATTGTTTTTGAGCGATTTTTGTCTCTCCCAAATTCAAGAACAGACAATCAAATCTGGGAGCACAAATGCATCGCGGGACCAAACCTTCGGTTTTGAAAGCACACCGTGTCAGCTCGTTTGTCCTTCGTTCTATCCTCCGGCGGTCAGTATTAGAGTCTCCTGACTGTATCAAAAGAATAAGGTCCAAATCTTCATCGTCACTTGGTGCCTCCAAAGTTCAAGTTTTATGATGTTTAAGCAGAAAACCACCCTACTGCAAATTGTGCCTATAGAATTTCATCTCTAAAGCATCTTGCTTGTCGAATCTTTAGTCACGCAAATTAAAATGAATCGAACTCGAGCCAAAAAGTGTGTAGTTATTTTCTCATGCGAAACATCTTGCAAAATATTATACGGTAAATAAAGATGAATTTGAAACAATGATTTAACCATCTTTTCTCGTCCCATCATCCCGAGTTGCCATAAACTACAAATATAAAACCAGAAGGGAAAAAATATGTAGTAATAATCTAGGTACATTTTTTTAATAAAACATAATCTAGGTATGTAAGTATGTTAATGCGTGACCCTAGCAAAAAATTTTCAAGCAGGTGTGCGCTTCTATGTACGTTCAACAAGGAACCGAATAAGTCACTCGGTAGGCTTGCCGGAGTCCACAGAAATTATCTTCAGGCAACGGAAAGAGCAGCTAGCAGCTAGCAGGCTTTTTTTGGAGATCGATGACTTGAACCCGTACGTTGAGATTCCGCCTGGGACAGGACGCCGCCAGAGGACACAAGGACACATAAACAAGCCGTGGAAATGGAACGGTTTCTTCAAAGAAAACCGTCTAATAAACCATCTAAACCAGGTAAAGCAGCGTAGACCAACATGCTCTGTTTTTAGATAAATTGGTTAAAGCAGCTAGCAGCCTACCACTTCACAAACCGGGGGAACTAACCGGAGCAACCCGGAACTGGACTGGATTGCAAGACCTGCCGTATTAACCGTGTGTGAAGCTCATTACGTGGCCGGTAAAGGATGGTAGACTCCCAACTGTCAAAGCGGTATGTGTGAATCGGTAAGTCATTATGAACGGCCTTTCTTTCGTTTCTTTGAGTGACTTTCGATCGGTGGCATTTGTCTTGAGTGCTGGTGAAAGAAGAAAAAGGGAAATTAGAGTTTGAAGTTTTTTCTTATTACATCATATACATTGTGCAACAGAGGAAGAAAAGTATTTTGACGTCCAACTTTGCTGGGGGCTCCTATATATCTCGTGGAAAATGGTTAAGCAACTCACCTATAAAACCCACTAAGGCCCAGCTGATGGTCCATTCAACATTTTACTGGAAAAATATTAAACCAATATTTTGAAAATATTGAACCAGTATTTCAAAAATATTAAACCAATATTTTAAAAATGTTGAACCACCTTCTTCTCCGGCGGCGGCAAGGCGAGGCCACATTTGGTTCCCAGATCACAGTTAGGAGGACGTGGACCCTCGCTTCTACACGTTGCTTCAGGAGGCGTTCTACTACGCCTATATCAGGGTTGGAGTCTGGTTCAGCTAGCACCATCTGCTCCACTAGGGGGCTCTACGTGTTTCAGCAGGAGGAGTTCTGATACTCCCTTACTTTGAACGGTACCCTGGACTTGTTCCTTTGCTCAGTGAGAGGGATCAGTACATTCGTGAGTGGGTCAGGGTCTTCTACGCCACTCTCTTCGTTGGAGCTGATAGGGAGTACATCCAGTTCATGTTCGACTGCGGGAACTGGAGGATTGACCGAGAGGGTTTGGCGGAGCGTCTTGGGCTCACACTGTCAGAGGAGCCAGTTCCTCAGAGGACAGCACATGGCAGAGCAGATTTTGAGGCAGAGGCGGGAGGCTAAGGCTCAGGCAGGGCTAGACCCTTCGGCAGCAGAGGCAGAGCTTGCAGCAGCTGAGGTGCACCTTCCTGGCTACTTAGCCACCGACTCAGATGACTCAGAGGCGGACGAGGACTTCGTTCCGACCTTTCGAGCACCACGAGCCGCTCACGATGCTGAGGCAGGCCCGTCAGAGACCGCGCAGACTCGCAACAGTACTACACCTCCAGTACCTCCGACTGTCACTGCGGCATAGGTTACAGCTCCGGACTCTCTTGCGTAGATTCTCCAGACTTTGACTCAGCAGCAGGCCGTGATGCAGGCACAGATAACACAGTCGCTTATCTTTTAGAAGATGAGGCAGCAGCAAGTGGCCACGAGACAGCAGCTCCTCCAGCAGCAGCAGATGTTCACTTTTTTCTCTGGTTGTTTTGGCACTGTATATCCAGCACCTTGGTCTGCCTCAGCCCCAGCCTCTGACACCCCAGCAGCTACAGTACGACCTGACAGCTCCTCCTCCTCCTGCTGGTGCTTACGTGCAGACACCGCTGACGTCGTCCCGATGTCACCACTTCTTCAGACAGGGGTGTTCTCCGCTCCAGTTGCTCAGCAGAGTTAGATGATAGAGCTCTCTTGGTCCCCTACTTGGCTCCCCCGCCTCATCATCACTGCTGCCCTCTTGGTCCCCCACTTGAACTCCTCAACCACCGGCATCGCTATGTCCACCATGGCAGCCCTGCAAGCTCGCTAGCTCACACACACACAGCGTGGTTGAGGAGTTCTTGGAAGAAAAATGGAGACCAAGAGCTTCCATGTCAAGCAATGGTGAAAGAAAATGGCATGATGTTGGTGCTTCAGTTAAACAAAATTGTGTTGTTAGATCAATAAAAATTAGAAATCATGTATAAAAGTATAATTTCAATGATTGGTTCAGTCAGTGTACCTAGATATCTATGTTATAAAACTTCCTTTCTTTTCTCTAAAACGTTGAAGGAAACAAGTGTGAATGGTACGTCACAAAGAGTAAGCAAAGGTGTGGGACTCGGACCCAACGTTACAAAAGTACAAAAGTTTTAAGTTATTACTGCTGAACACTCACTGTGTGAGAATCTAGCTTTAGTACCGGGCAAATAGCAGAGTTAGTATCGGTCGGGTTGACCTGTACCTGGCCGGTACTAAATGGTTGGCCCGTTTAGTACCGGTCGCAGCGACCGGTACTAAACGCGCTATCCAGAAAAAAAAATATTACGAACCCCGGATGCCCACACATGCGCATTGTCGCAAGTCATAAGTCACGCGAATATTTCACGCGTAAATGCGCGTGCTCGATCGTGAAGATTCGAACCCACGACCTTCGGCCTCGCTCATAGCTTCCTTAACATACCACATATGCACCACATGTGATTGGATGGGAGATGCTTTCATTTTGAACTAACCCCTGGAGGACCATTTATTAGTACCGGGCCAAGACACCACCCGATACTAAAAGGTGATATTTTACCGGTCAGTGTCTTGGTCGGTACTAAAATAGCTCCAGGGCATTTAAATTTGAATCTGGTACTAAAATGGCTCCACGCTAGTTTAGTACGGGACCAAAATGTGTTCGATACTAACGTGCAAGACCAAAGGTCATTTTTTTAGCATTGACTATTGTATCTCTAACAAGATCACTTTAAAGGCTATAGATTTGAATATGCAGATCACAGGCAAGATTTGAAACACAGCACATCCAACGAACAACCAAGATATTAAACTGAACCTGAACAAATATTTTCGCAAGACAGCATATGATACCAAGCTGGGAACAACAAAAAATGTCGTGATGCTACACTCAAAAAAGCAGTCAGGATTTCACAAAACGTGCTATGTAATTTCCTAGAGCCTCGCAAGCCCAATTATCTTTCTTCTCTGACCTTCCCATGCTCTTCTGCACCATGGCTCAGTACGCTCTCTTTCTTGATTGCAAATAGCAAAAGCATCTAGAGGCTGCTTATTATGATAGAAACAGATAGTATTCCACACCTTTTATAACAAGGTTTGGTATGGTTCTCAGCAAAGCTTAACTGAATGGGCACATGGTTGGTCCCCCGCTGGCTTGAGGCCATGGTGGGGCCATAACAAAAGGAATTGGGGAGCCTGGGTGGGGCCATGAATTTAAAGATCTAATGGCCGAGGCATTTTTTGCACAAATCTGAGCTGCAACATTTAAAATCCGCCTTACATGAACTAGAGAGAATGAAGAGAAAGTGCAGCCGAGCCCTTCAAAGCCCGACAGGAAAGAAGCAACCTCTGAACACGGTGTTGGTGTTAGCAACCGAGATCGAGGGAGGAAGAAGCAGGGAACCGAGAGAGGAAGATAGGTCGGAGGACAGATTCAATTCATCAGAATTGTCATCAGTGTTTACATTCCCTGTTCTTCCTTCCTGCTGTTCTACTTATGCTCCAAGAAGAACACACGCACGACGCACACGCACGCCATTACATGGGCCACACGCACGACGCACACGCACGCCATTACATGGGCCGCACCCACTCCTGGCCTGATACACGCACATTAGGGATCTTGGGCCGAGTCGACCGTCGAGGCCCAGATGATGTAGCACCTTCAGCGATGGTAACAGTTGGTTTCTTGTGTTCCACTGCAGCACAAAGAGTTTGGAAATCCCTCTCCAGTATTCCGTGGTTCGCGCCCCATGGTAACAAAATTTTCACCCGCATATGACACGCCGATGCTTCAGTGACCAGCACATAAGAAGCAGCTGGTATTGGGAAATAATCTTGAGACAGATATATGAAACAGAAGCACCAGAGATCTACGAGAAGAGCTATGTAATTTCCTAGTGCCTCCCAACCCCAACATATTTTTTACGGAACGTCTAAAACTTTTCTGCCCCATGGCTTAGTAACCATTGTACAGGTGATGGTACAGATAGACATTGTGCCACACCTTTTATTTATAACAAGCTTTGGTCCGGTTCTCACCAAAGCTTGTCAGAATGATCAAATGGCCAATTCCCTGCTGGCCGCTTTCTAAAAATTAGGAAAAACAAATCAAAGCAAACAAGATATTGCCGCCGCTGCTGCTGCTATTATTATTATTATTATTATTATTGCACCAGCAATAATAATGTCCCAGCCTGTTCTGTCTCTGCCTTTGCCCAGTCCATTCCATCCCAATTTACGTGGCGACCTGTTTTATTCGTGAGGGTGGTAGTATGAGATCTGTACGAAAATCATTTTCAGACTGCATCGATAGCGCTTATGTATTTTATAGGCACCCAAGGTTGCTTCCAAAATTGTGTTTTCATCGTGTATTTTAAAATAAAAACTAATTATAACGTCCCGCCTCCTTGAGACCGGCTCCGCTTCCTAGGACATAAAACTACCCTCACAGACCAACACAAGTCTTTTTGACGCACTTTTCCCACTCGTGCGCACCCGGGAAGAACTTCCCGGCCGGTCATCCATCCCGAAATTGCTCCAGACCAAACATGTTTAATCTCAGAGTTCTTTGGGGATTGGCTTTCGGAAAAGAAGTTGCAACTTGTTGATATGAGTATTCTATTAATCTTATTAAACTTTGGGCCAGGATGTCACACTAATGACTATGCATAAATCTAAACTTTTTGGCGACATAAGGGAAATTATATAGTCTTATGTTAGCCATGGGGAATGGGTTTGGGTTATGAAAAAAGGATAATTAGGGTCGCTTAGGGATAACAGTTTGTTGGGGCTTCGGTGGATAGAGAGTAAGAGAGAGAGAAATGGGTTCAAAAGTTGGGCTGATATAGCAGCTTGGGTTAACTGTTCCTCTTTTATTTTCCTATTTCAAAACAAAAGCAAACAAAAATCATTCAAGTAAACAAACCAAAAAGAAAAACTAAACTAATCGTAATCTATTATAGCACAAACACAGATGTTTGATCAAGAATTAGGAATGGAAGTACCTTCACATGCAAAATTAAACAAGAAGATAAATTCAAATTTTAAATTGGATGAATATTTATAGGAGTGCTTCAAGGGAAACATCTGGGATGTTAACACGCTTAGGTGTTGCAGTAGAGCGGCATTTTACTCTTTTCTTCTTACATCACAGGTGCCATGTACTCTTTTCTTTCTTACATCACTCGTGCTGTGTGCTCAGCGGCCAGTATTACACGTAGTAGTACGTGTGGCCCAACACCGCGGGCAACGAGTGGACAGCGCGCAAGCAAGCTAATAAGGTGGCTCGGCCTTCATGCATTGCACGGACCACACACTCTACTCTGGTTGGCTGCACCGATGGACGAGACAACCATCATCACGTGCTCAGTGCAGTGTGTCGTCCTCGATCACTGGCCTAGCACGTGTAATTGATCATCGATAATGACCGCAGCTAGTGGTCTATGCCACGCGGTTGGTGCTCACTGCTGGTGGGAGTCTGGAGCTACCTTTTGATTAAATTCTCGGTTGGCTTCTTCTCTTAATGAAATACGTGCTTAGATACGGTCGCGAAATAAACCCTCCGTTGGTTGGCCGTGAATTAACCAAGGGGTTACCACGGGCGGCGTTGGCTCCGACGGATGATAGGGGCCGAGGACAACATATGGCCGTGAATTAACTCTCCTTGCTATGATGCCAGCGCCGGCGGTAGGGGTGTGCTAAAGGCTGCTTAACGAGGACACAATTCCAACGCCGCACTCCAGCCGGCCCAATTTGCTCTGCAACACGGCCCACATTGCCCAAATTCGGCCCGCAGCGCCCACGTTGCCCATTTTTTTAGCTCCCGTTGCTCCATTCTCCATGGCTGCCAGGATGCCAGCGTCTTCTCTGCCGTCGACAGGACCTGTAGTGAGCTCCGGTCTGCAGTTGTTCCACGCCTAGCATTGAATTGTTCCAAGCAGATTGTTCAAGGTTTGGAATCACACTTTTCTAACTTCCAACCAAGAAACAATTCGAGAAACAGAAATCAAAGCAGAAGAGCACCTTTGATTTGAGAAACAGAAATCAAAGCAGAACAGCCCCTACACGCGCGGCATGCCGCCTTCACCGGCCGTGTCATCCCACGTCCAGCAAACACACTGCAGACTCACCTAAGGACTCAGACGCGCTCCGCATGAACGTGCATGCGTCATGCACTACAAACACGCTCAGCCATTGCACCAAGGCTGGCTTATTCAAAGCACTAACTAGGATGGTACAGGATTACAAACAACAAGGAAAACAAACATAGCCATCGCCTCTATAGTGCGACAAGCATTATTCAATGTTCTTGATTATTCTCATCACCGCTGTAAAAGCATCCATTGTCGGACACCGTACGTAAGTGCCCCTGTATTAGGCCTGCAGAAAAGTTTTAGGTGGGCAATTATCAAACACAACATGTTTCCTTGTGAGTTGTGATCCATATTGCCCAACAAATCACCGAATTGAAGCCCAGATGACAAATTTAAATATGAATTTAGACATACTCACCTAGACATTGGGGGCAAAAGGATCCTCGGGAGACCACTCGATCGTTAAGATTTTATCATGTGGCACGCCATGGTCTAAAAGGACTCCGGTGATTAGCTGTAAAACAGAGGGTGTCATCAGTATAATCATTGCATTGATTTTGCTCGAAGAGCACCCATATTCAGGACAAGTAGCATAGGAATCAGGAGAAAAGGTTAATACAACCAAATTCATCTAATTGCTGAGGTGCAATAAAGCTTGATATAAAGAGACTCCATGAATTGAAATGGGAGCAAACACCTAATGATAATTCTTCAAACCGCATGAACAATCTTGCATAAAAGTAGTAACTTCACATCACTATCCATCATTGACAAAGGCTTCAACAATGGGCTTGCAACTGTCATGCCTCTACCAGAGCAGAGGAAGCGGTATCATGACGAAGCAAAGGATGACTCTAGTAGAGGCTAGAAATATGTGCCACCCAAGTTAAATTCTGTTGAAAAAAAACCCTAGCAAAGGGGTCCAACTGTTTGAGCAGCTAAGGAATGTGCCAGTCAATAGTTGGTCTATGTTTGGGACCAAGTGAAACTTTCTAAATTTAGAGTCTCTCCATTTCTGTAGAGGTCCTGTGTTTAAATCAGCCTCTTCGCAAATTTTGCAAGGGTAGGGTTGTCTTGAAATTCCCATCCCTAGACCCGATCTTTATTTTGTGGGAGCTTTTAGCACAAGATACGCTTCTTTTTTTTATTAAAGTGTATTCTTCATGCATAATTTGATGCAGTAGTAGTGTGACTAACAAGTAGTAAACACAATTTTTCATAGGCTCAACGCGCATGATAGTAAGGTTATGCAAAAGGATCCTAAAACAACATATATGCGCACCTCTTTCACTAAAAGCGGTGCAACAATTACGGCTCCCGTGGAAAGTGGATTATTTAATATTCTCTCACCCAGGTTTTGTTCCAAGTAATTTTCCTGCAAAAATTAATGTCATTAGAAGGATGTATGCACCAGAAAACCTGTAACAAGACAAATCAATGTTGGATTTCTTGTATTACCTGAAATTGTTGTGTGACCGGTATTACTTTAACTCCAGTTTTCTCCCATTTCTTGAAACGCTCCTGTCAGACAGAAAATTATATGCGTTTTGTTATGAGCTGAAGGCTTCTCAGGATTTGCATACAGCACATAGGGTAAAATTCTCCAACCTGGTATGGCATAGACTGCAGATCTTTGGCAGCATAATAAAGTCTCACATCATTTCTTTCAGACGCATCAAAACAAAACTCGATAAATGAACGAATCGGACAGCATTAAAAATACACAAGATTAATTTGGGCAGGATCCCATCAGAGGAGGCCCAAAATCAGAGTAGAAGCAAAAGAAGTTAAGTCAGCCACAATACGGTTTCACCATGCCCATGCAACATGTGAGCGAACAATTATTGAAGAAAAATAATTATGGATGTCCATCTTTCCTACAAGCAGAGGCGCCACTGCAAAGGCTACCGGCCGGGAGCTGCAGAGATCAGCTTGCACGGCATATAATTTTGATGCGACTGTTGGTAGATTATAGTATGATTTATGCCAAGTAAATATATATGAGGAGAATTAGAGATGCATTGACCTGATCCCCACCCCGACGGCGAACAGGAGCATGGTCTCCGCGGCCGCCGGCGGATTTATGTGCTGGATGGCGAACCCCCGCCCCGTGACGGGCCCGAGCTCCACAACATCCCCGACGTGGAGCTTGCACAGCTGCTCCGAGGTGGTCCCTGGCACGGACTTGACGAGCAAATCGAACTGGAGCCCCGAGCGAGGCGCCGAGGAGATGCACATGTACGACGGAGGGAACTTCCCTGAGGGGACGCGGGTCAGGAGGTACTGCCCTGGGGTTGTGTACGCTTCCACCAGGGCCGGGGCACCGGAGAGGTCTAGGGTGATGAGGAAGATGGATGCGTCCTCGGTGGCGGGGCCGATGGCGGTGACGGGCGCACGGGTCCAGCGCTGGATGGCGCCCTTTCGGACGGCGCCCTGCGTTTGGACGGCGCAGACCGTGGTCAAGGAGCGGGGGCGGCGATGGAGGAAGGGGAGCGCGTGCGTCGGGAGGGGAGAGGCGGAGGCGACGGGGGAGGGGTGGACGCGGGGAGGCCTCAGGAGCGTGGAGAGGGCGGCCGTGGATGCCATTGCGACGGGTGGGGGCGGGAGGGTGAGACGGACTGAGGGACGGTGGGAGGCGCCGCGGCCGAGAAAGCTGAAGGCCGAGGAATACCAACTGATCACTGATGGAGGAGAATGGTGACTTGGTGGCAATGCGCCCAAGCTGCCGCTTTATATTGGCGCAGGCCACTGGGAACACGTCTTTTTCCATCTTTTTCTGCATTCTTTCCTTACACTCTTTCTCTGTAGGTTAAGCCTATTTCCTTCGATTTCTCTACTGCAATAGCTTTGTTGCCAAAGAATAGCACGTGCAACACGCCACGGCTCGGACAAACGGCGTGGGCCACGGCATTGGTCCCTCTATCGTGGCCGGGCGGTGACTATAGTCCGTCTAACAAAAATTGCAAATTATCCTCAAAAGAATGCAACTCTAGTGTACACCAGCTAGCGTGGGATCCTCTTTTATAGGGATTACAGGGTATAATAATGATAACTCAGTGAAAAAATTGCCGACAGATTGTCCTTTAAAACTAAGAAGTGGGATCCTCATCATTTGAATAATACTACAACATCTTGTATTTTAAAACTCAGCGTATCTCCACGACTCGGCCAACGACCTTGCTCGGGGCCTGGGCGCCCGCTATCTGACTCGGCGTATCTCCACGACTCGGCCAGCGATCCTGCTCGGGCGTCCGGGCGCCGCTATTTGACTCGGCGTGTCTCCGCGACTCCGCCAACGACCCTACTCAGGGGCTGGACGCCGCTATTTGACTCGGCATGTCTCCGCGACTCCACCAGGGACCCTACTCGGGGCCTGAGCGCAGCTATTTGACTCGGCATATCTCCGTCACTCCTCCAGCGACCCTACTCGAGGGCTGGACGCCGCTATTTGACTCGGCGTGTCTCCGCGACTCCGCCAGGGACCCTGTTCGGGGCCTGGGCGCCGCTATTTGACTCGGCGTGTCTTCACGACTCTGCTAGCGACCTTGTTCGGGGCCTGGGCGCCGCTATTTGACTCGGCATGTCTCCGCGACTCCGCCAGCAATCGTGTTCGGGGCCTGGGCGCCGTTATTTGACTCGACGTGTCTCCGCGACTCCGCCAGCGACCCTGTTCGGGGCGTGGGCACCGCTATTTGACTCGGTGTGTCTCCGCGACTCCGCCACCGACCCTGTTCAGGGCCTGGGCGCCGCTATTTGACTCGGCATGTCTCCGTGTCTCCACCAGGAACCCTTGTCGGGGCCTGGGCGCCGCTATTTCACTCGGCGTGTCTCCGCGCCCCCGTCAGCGACCCTGCTCAGGGCTGGACGCTGCTATTTGACTCGGTGCGTCTCCATGACTCCTCCAGGGACCCTGCTCGGAGCCTGGGCGCTGCTATTTGACTCGTGTGTCTCCGCGACTCCTCCAGCAATCCTGCTCGAGGGCTGGACGCTGCTATTTGACTCGGCGTGTCTCCGCGACTCCGCCAGCGACCCTGTTCGGGGCCTGAGCGCCGCTATTTGACTCGGCGTGTCTCCGCGACTCCGCCAGCGACCCTGTTCGGGGTCCGGGCGCCGCTATTTGACTCAGCGTTCTCCATGACTCCTCTAGTGACCTTGCTTAGGGGCTGGATTCCGCTATTTGACTCGGCGTGTCTCTGCGACTCCGCCAACGGCCCTGTTCGAGGCCTGGGCATCGCTGTTTGACTCGGCGTGTCTCCACGACTCCGCCATCGACCCAGTTCGGGGCCTGGGCGTTGCTGTTTGACTCGGCGTGTCTCCACGACTCCGCCAGCGACCTTGTTCGGGGCCAGGGTGCCACTATTTGACTCGGCGTGTCCCCACGGCTCCGCCAGCGACCCTATTCGGGGCCTGGGCACCGCTATTTGACTCGGTGTGTCTCTATGACTCCGCAAGCGACCCTGTTAGGTGCTTGGGCGCCGCTATTTGACTTGGCGTGTCTCTGTGACTCCGCCAGCGACCCTGCTCAGGGGCTGGATTCCACTATTTGACTCGGCGTGTCCTCGTGACTCCTCCAGCGAACCTGCTCGGAGCATGGGCACTGCTATTTGACTCGACGTGTCTAAGCGACTCCGCCAGCGACCCTGTTCGGGGCTTGGGCGCCGATATTTGACTCAGCGTGTCTCTGTGACTACGGGGCCTGGGTGCCGATATTTGACTCGGCGTGTCTCCGTGACTCCGCCAGCGACCCTGTTCGGGGCCTAGGCGTTGCTATTTGACTCAGCGTGTCTCCGCAACTCCGCCAACGACCCTGTTCGAGGCCTGGGCGCCGCTATTTGACTCGGCTTGCCTCTACGAGTCCGCCAGTGGCCCTATTCGGGGCCTGGGCGTCGCTGTTTGACTCGGCGTGTCTCCACGACTCCGCCAGCGACCCTGTTCAGGACCTGGGTGTTGTTGTTTGACTCAGCGTGTCTCCACGACTCCGCCAGCGACCGTGTTCGAGGCCTGGGCGCCGCTATTAGACTCGGCGTGTCTCCACGACTCTGCCAGCGACCCTGGTAGGGGCCTAGGCGTCGCTATTTGACTCAGCGTGTCTCCGCGACTCCTCCAGGGACCCTGCTTGGGGCCCGGGTTTCGTTATTTGACTCAGCGTGTCTCCTCAACTCTTCCAGGGACCCCGCTTGGGGTCTGGGCGTCGCTATTTGACTCGGCGTGTCTCCGCGACTCTGCTAGGGACCCTGCTTGGGGCTTGGGCGCCGCTATTTGACTCGGGCGTGTCTCCGCAACTCAGCCAGCGACCCCGTTTGGGGCCTACGCGCCGCTATTTGATTTGGCGTGTCTCCGTGACTCCATCAGCGACCCTGTTCGAGGCCTGGGCGCCGCTATTTGACTCGGCGTGTCTTCGTGACTCCGCCATCGACCTTGTTCGAGGCCTAGGCGCCGCTATTTGACTCGGCGTGTCTCCGTGACTCGTCCAGCGACCCTGCTAAGGGGCTGGATGCCGCTATTTGACTCGGCGTGTCTCTACGACTCCGCCAGCGGCCCTGTTCGGGGCCTGGTTGTCGCTGTTTGACTCGGCGTGTCTCCACGACTCCGCCAGCGACCTTGTTCGGGGCCTGGGCGTTGCTGTTTGACTCGGCGTGTACCCACGACTCCGCCAGCGACCCTGATCGGGGCCAGGGCGCCAATATTTGACTCGGCGTGTCTCCACGACTCCGCTAGCGACCCGGTTCGGGGCCTGGGCGCCGCTATTTGACTCGGCGTGTCTGCGCGACTCCGCCAGCGACCCTGGTAGGGGCCTGGGCGTCGCTATTTGATTCGGCGTGTATCCGCGACTCCTCCAGGGACCCTGCTTGGGGCCTGGGTTTCCCTATTTGACTCGTTGTGTCTCCTCAACTCCTCTAGGGACCCCGCTTGGGATCTAGGCGTCGCTATTTGACTCGGCGTCTCTCCGCGACTCCGCTAGGGACCCTTCTTGGGGCATGGGCGCCGCTATTTGAAACGGCGTGTCTCCGCGACTCCTCCAGCGACCCTGCTCGAGGGTTGGAGGCCGCTATTTGACTCGGTGTGTCTCCACGACTCCGCCAGCGACCCTGTTCGTGGCCCAGGTTTTGCTATTTGACTCGGCGTGTCTCCACGACTCCGCCAGCGACCCTGTTTGGGGCCTGGGCGCCGATATTTGACTCAGCATGTCTCCGCAACTTCGGGGCCTGGGTGCCGATATTTGACTCGGCGTGTCTCTGCGACTCCGCCAGCGACCCTGTTCGGGGCCTAAGCGCTGCTATTTGACTCGGCGTGTCTCCGCGACTCCGCCAGCCACCCTGTTCGGGGCCTGGGCGTTGCTTTTTGACTTAGCGTGTCTCCGTGACTCCTCCAGGGACCCTGCTTGGGGCCCGAGATTCGCTATTTGACTCGGCGTGTGTTCTCAACTCCTCCAGGGACCCTGCTTGGGGTCTCGGCGTCGCTATTTGACTCGGCGTATCTCCGCGACTCCACCAGGGACCCTGCATGGGGCATCTGCGCTGCTATTTGACTCGGCGTGTCTCCGCGACCCCTCCAGCGACCCTGCTAGAGGGTTGGAGGCCGCTATTTGACTCGGCGTGTTTCCACGACTCCTCCAACGACCCTGTTCGGGCCCAGGGCGCCGCTATTTGACTCGGCGTGTCTCCACGACTCCGCCAGCGAACCTGTTCAGGGCCTGGGCACTTTTATTTGACTCGGCCTGTCCCCGCGACTTCAAGGCTTGGGCGCCGATATTTGACTCGTCGTGCCTTTGCGACTCCGCCAGCAGCCCTTTTTGGGGACTGGTCGCCACTATTTGACTTGGCGTGTCTCTGCAACTCCGCCAGCGACCCTTCTCGTGGCCTGGGTGCCAATATTTGACTCAGCGTGTCTCCGCGACTTCGGGGCCTGGAAGCCGATATTTGACTCCGCCAGCGACCCTGTTCGGGGTCTGGGCAGTGCTATTTGACTCGGTGTGTCTCCCCGACTGCGCCAGCGACCTTGTTCGGGGCCTGGGTGCCGCTATTTGACTCAGCGTGTCTCCGTGGCTCCTCCAGGGACCCTGCTCAGGGGCTGGATTCCGCTATTTGACTCGGCGTGTCTCCGCGACTCCGCCAGCGACCCTGGTAGGGGCCTGGGCATCCCTATTTGACTCAGCGTGTCTCCTCGACTCATCAAGGGACCCTGCTTGGGGCCCGGGTTTCGCTATTTGACTCGACATGTCTCCTCGACTCCTCCAGGGACCCCGCTTAGGGTCTGCGCGTCGCTATTTGACTCGGCGTGCCTCCGCGACTCCGCCTGGGACCCTGCTTGGGGCATGGGCGCTGCTATTTGACTCAGGCGTGTCTCCTCAACTCAGCTAGCGACCCTGTTCGGGGCCTAGACACCGCTATTTGATTGGGCGTGTCTCCGCGACTCCGCCAGCGACCCTGTTCGAGGCCTGGGCGCCGCTATTTGACTCGGCGCGTATCCGCGACTCCGCCAGCGACCCTGGTTGGGGCCTGGGCATCGCTATTTGACTCGGCGTGTCTCCGTGACTCCTCCAGGGACCCGGCTTGAGGCCTGGGTTTCGCTACTTGACTCGGCGTGTCTCCTCAACTCCTCCAGGGACCCCGCTTGGGGTCTGGGCGTCGCTATTTGACTCGGCGTGTCTCCATGACTCCGCCAGGGACCCTGCTTGGGGCATGGGCGCCGCTATTTGGCTCGTCGTGTCTCCGCGACTCCTCCAGCGACCCTGCTCGAGGGTTGGATGCCTCTATTTGACTCGGTGTGTCTCCACGACTCGGCAATTGACCTTGTTCGGGGCCAGGGCGCCGCTATTTGACTCGGCGTGTCTCCACGACTCCGCCAGCTACCCTGTTCGGGGCCTGGGCGCTGTTATTTGACTCGGCGTGTCTCCGCGACTTCGGGGCCTGGGAGCCGATATTTGACTGGGCGTGTCTTTGCGACTCCGACAGCAGCCCTTTTTGGGGCCTGGGCGCCGCTATTTGACTCTGTGTGTCTCCACGATTCCACCAGCGACCCTGTTCGGGGTCCGGGCGACGCTATTTGACTCAGCGTTCTCCATGACTCCTCTAGTGAGCCTGCTTAGGGGCTGGATTCCGCTATTTGACTCGGCGTGTCTCTGCGACTCCGCCAACGGCCCTGTTTGAGGCCTGGGCATCGCTGTTTGACTCGGCGTGTCTCCACGACTCCGCCATCGACCCAGTTCGGGGCCTGGGCGTTGCTGTTTGACTCGGCGTGTCTCCACGACTCCGCCAGCGACCTTGTTCGGGGCCAGGGTGCCACTATTTGACTCGGCGTGTCCCCACGGCTCCGCCAGCGACCCTATTCGGGGCCTGGGCACCGCTATTTGACTCGGTGTGTCTCTATGACTCCGCAAGCGACCCTGTTAGGTGCTTGGGCGCCGCTATTTGACTTGGCGTGTCTCTGTGACTCCGCCAGCGACCCTGCTCAGGGGCTGGATTCCACTATTTGACTCGGCGTGTCCTCGTGACTCCTCCAGCGAACCTGCTCGGAGCATGGGCACTGCTATTTGACTCGACGTGTCTAAGCGACTCCGCCAGCGACCCTGTTCGGGGCTTGGGCGCCGATATTTGACTCAGCGTGTCTCTGTGACTACGGGGCCTGGGTGCCGATATTTGACTCGGCGTGTCTCCGTGACTCCGCTAGCGACCCTGTTCGGGGCCTAGGCGTTGCTATTTGACTCAGCGTGTCTCCGCAACTCCGCCAACGACCCTGTTCGAGGCCTGGGCGCCGCTATTTGACTCGGCTTGCCTCTACGAGTCCGCCAGTGGCCCTATTCGGGGCCTGGGCGTCGCTGTTTGACTCGGCGTGTCTCCACGACTCCGCCAGCGACCCTGTTCAGGACCTGGGTGTTGTTGTTTGACTCAGCGTGTCTCCACGACTCCGCCAGTGACCCTGTTCGAGGCCTGGGCGCCGCTATTAGACTCGGTGTGTCTCCACGACTCTGCCAGCGACCCTGGTAGGGGCCTAGGCGTCGCTATTTGACTCAGCGTGTCTCCGCGACTCCTCCAGGGACCCTGCTTGGGGCCCGGGTTTCGTTATTTGACTCAGCGTGTCTCCTCAACTCTTCCAGGGACCCCGCTTGGGGTCTGGGCGTCGCTATTTGACTCGGCGTGTCTCCGCGACTCTGCCAAGGACCCTGCTTGGGGCTTGGGCGCCGCTATTTGACTCGGGCGTGTCTCCGCAACTCAGCCAGCGACCCCGTTTGGGGCCTACGCGCCGCTATTTGATTTGGCGTGTCTCCGTGACTCCATCAGCGACCCTATTCGAGGCCTGGGCGCCGCTATTTGACTCGGCGTGTCTTCGTGACTCCGCCATTGACCTTGTTCGAGGCCTAGGCGCCGCTATTTGACTCGGCGTGTCTCCGTGACTCGTCCAGCGACCCTGCTAAGGGGCTGGATGCCACTATTTGACTCGGCGTGTCTCTACGACTCCGCCAGCGGCCCTGTTCGGGGCCTGGTTGTCGCTGTTTGACTCGACGTGTCTCCACGACTCCGCCAGCGACCTTGTTCGGGGCCAGGGTGCCACTATTTGACTCGGCGTGTCCCCACGGCTCCGCCAGTGACCCTATTCGGGGCCTGGGCACCGCTATTTGACTCGGTGTGTCTCTATGACTCCGCAAGCGACCCTGTTAGGTGCTTGGGCGCTGCTATTTGACTTGGCGTGTCTCTGTGACTCCGCCAGCGACCCTGCTCAGGGGCTGGATTCCACTATTTGACTCGGCGTGTCCTCGTGACTCCTCCAGCGAACCTGCTCGGAGCATGGGCACTGCTATTTGACTCGACGTGTCTAAGCGACTCCGCCAGCGACCCTGTTCGGGGCCTGGGCGCCGATATTTGACTCTGCGTGTCTCTGTGACTATGGGGCCTGGGTGCCGATATTTGACTCGGCGTGTCTCCGTGACTCCGCCAGCGACCCTGTTCGGGGCCTAGGCGTTGCTATTTGACTCAGCGTGTCTCCGCGACTCCGCCAACGACCCTGTTCGAGGCCTGGGCGCCGCTATTTGACTCGGCGTGCCTCTACGAGTCCGCCAGTGGCCCTATTCGGGGCCTGGGCGTCGCTGTTTGACTCGGCGTGTCTCCACGACTCCGCCAGCGACCCTGTTCAGGACCTGGGTGTTGTTGTTTGACTCAGCGTGTCTCCACGACTCCGCCAGCGACCGTGTTCGAGGCCTGGGCGCCGCTATTAGACTCGGCGTGTCTCCACGACTCTGCCAGCGACCCTGGTAGGGGCCTAGGCGTTGCTATTTGACTCAGCGTGTCTCCGCGACTCCTCCAGGGACCCTGCTTGGGGCCCGGGTTTCGTTATTTGACTCAGCGTGTCTCCTCAACTCTTCCAGGGACCCCGCTTGGGGTCTGGGCGTCGCTATTTGACTCGGCGTGTCTCCGCGACTCTGCTAGGGACCCTGCTTGGGGCTTGGGCGCCGCTATTTGACTCGGGCGTGTCTCCGCAACTCAGCCAGCGACCCCGTTTGGGGCCTACGCGCCGCTATTTGATTTGGCGTGTCTCCGTGACTCCATCAGCGACCCTGTTCGAGGCCTGGGCGCCGCTATTTGACTCGGCGTGTCTTCGTGACTCCGCCATCGACCTTGTTCGAGGCCTAGGCGCCGCTATTTGACTCGGCGTGTCTCCGTGACTCGTCCAGCGACCCTGCTAAGGGGCTGGATGCCGCTATTTGACTCGGCGTGTCTCTACGACTCCGCCAGCGGCCCTGTTCGGGGCCTGGTTGTCGCTGTTTGACTCGGCGTGTCTCCACGACTCCGCCAGCGACCTTGTTCGGGGCCTGGGCGTTGCTGTTTGACTCGGCGTGTACCCACGACTCCGCCAGCGACCCTGATCGGGGCCAGGGCGCCAATATTTGACTCGGCGTGTCTCCACGACTCCGCTAGCGACCCGGTTCGGGGCCTGGGCGCCGCTATTTGACTCGGCGTGTCTGCGCGACTCCGCCAGCGACCCTGGTAGGGGCCTGGGCGTCGCTATTTGATTCGGCGTGTATCCGCGACTCCTCCAGGGACCCTGCTTGGGGCCTGGGTTTCCCTATTTGACTCGTTGTGTCTCCTCAACTCCTCTAGGGACCCCGCTTGGGATCTAGGCATCGCTATTTGACTCGGCGTCTCTCCGCGACTCCGCTAGGGACCCTTCTTGGGGCATGGGCGCCGCTATTTGAAACGGCGTGTCTCCGCGACTCCTCCAGCGACCCTGCTCGAGGGTTGGAGGCCGCTATTTGACTCGGTGTGTCTCCACGACTCCGCCAGCGACCCTGTTCGTGGCCCAGGTTTTGCTATTTGACTCGGCGTGTCTCCACGACTCCGCCAGCGACCCTGTTTGGGGCCTGGGCGCCGATATTTGACTCAGCATGTCTCCGCAACTTCGGGGCCTGGGTGCCGATATTTGACTCGGCGTGTCTCTGCGACTCCGCCAGCGACCCTGTTCGGGGCCTAAGCGCTGCTATTTGACTCGGCGTGTCTCCGCGACTCCGCCAGCCACCCTGTTCGGGGCCTGGGCGTTGCTTTTTGACTTAGCGTGTCTCCGTGACTCCTCCAGGGACCCTGCTTGGGGCCCGAGATTCGCTATTTGACTCGGCGTGTGTTCTCAACTCCTCCAGGGACCCTGCTTGGGGTCTCGGCGTCGCTATTTGACTCGGCGTATCTCCGCGACTCCACCAGGGACCCTGCATGGGGCATCTGCGCTGCTATTTGACTCGGCGTGTCTCCGCGACCCCTCCAGCGACCCTGCTAGAGGGTTGGAGGCCGCTATTTGACTCGGCGTGTTTCCACGACTCCTCCAACGACCCTGTTCGGGCCCAGGGCGCCGCTATTTGACTCGGCGTGTCTCCACGACTCCGCCAGCGAACCTGTTCAGGGCCTGGGCACTTTTATTTGACTCGGCCTGTCCCCGCGACTTCAAGGCTTGGGCGCCGATATTTGACTCGTCGTGCCTTTGCGACTCCGCCAGCAGCCCTTTTTGGGGACTGGTCGCCACTATTTGACTTGGCGTGTCTCTGCAACTCCGCCAGCGACCCTTCTCGTGGCCTGGGTGCCAATATTTGACTCAGCGTGTCTCCGCGACTTCGGGGCCTGGAAGCCGATATTTGACTCCGCCAGCGACCCTGTTCGGGGTCTGGGCAGTGCTATTTGACTCGGTGTGTCTCCCCGACTGCGCCAGCGACCTTGTTCGGGGCCTGGGTGCCGCTATTTGACTCAGCGTGTCTCCGTGGCTCCTCCAGGGACCCTGCTCAGGGGCTGGATTCCGCTATTTGACTCGGCGTGTCTCCGCGACTCCGCCAGCGACCCTGGTAGGGGCCTGGGCATCCCTATTTGACTCAGCGTGTCTCCTCGACTCATCAAGGGACCCTGCTTGGGGCCCGGGTTTCGCTATTTGACTCGACATGTCTCCTCGACTCCTCCAGGGACCCCGCTTAGGGTCTGCGCGTCGCTATTTGACTCGGCGTGCCTCCGCGACTCCGCCTGGGACCCTGCTTGGGGCATGGGCGCTGCTATTTGACTCAGGCGTGTCTCCTCAACTCAGCTAGCGACCCTGTTCGGGGCCTAGACACCGCTATTTGATTGGGCGTGTCTCCGCGACTCCGCCAGCGACCCTGTTCGAGGCCTGGGCGCCGCTATTTGACTCGGCGCGTATCCGCGACTTCGCCAGCGACCCTGGTTGGGGCCTGGGCATCGCTATTTGACTCGGCGTGTCTCCGTGACTCCTCCAGGGACCCGGCTTGAGGCCTGGGTTTCGCTACTTGACTCGGCGTGTCTCCTCAACTCCTCCAGGGACCCTGCTTGGGGTCTGGGCGTCGCTATTTGACTCGGCGTGTCTCCATGACTCCGCCAGGGACCCTGCTTGGGGCATGGGCGCCGCTATTTGGCTCGTCGTGTCTCCGCGACTCCTCCAGCGACCCTGCTCGAGGGTTGGATGCCTCTATTTGACTCGGTGTGTCTCCACGACTCGGCAATTGACCTTGTTCGGGGCCAGGGCGCCGCTATTTGACTCGGCGTGTCTCCACGACTCCGCCAGCTACCCTGTTCGGGGCCTGGGCGCTGTTATTTGACTCGGCGTGTCTCCGCGACTTCGGGGCCTGGGAGCCGATATTTGACTGGGCGTGTCTTTGCGACTCCGACAGCAGCCCTTTTTGGGGCCTGGGCGCCGCTATTTGACTCTGTGTGTCTCCACGATTCCACCAGCGACCCTGTTCGGGGTCCGGGCGACGCTATTTGACTCAGCGTTCTCCATGACTCCTCTAGTGACCCTGCTTAGGGGCTGGATTCCGCTATTTGACTCGGCGTGTCTCTGCGACTCCGCCAACGGCCCTGTTTGAGGCCTGGGCATCGCTGTTTGACTCGGCGTGTCTCCACGACTCCGCCATCGACCCAGTTCGGGGCCTGGGCGTTGCTGTTTGACTCGGCGTGTCTCCACGACTCCGCCAGCGACCTTGTTCGGGGCCAGGGTGCCACTATTTGACTCGGCGTGTCCCCACGGCTCCGCCAGCGACCCTATTCGGGGCCTGGGCACCGCTATTTGACTCGGTGTGTCTCTATGACTCCGCAAGCGACCCTATTAGGTGCTTGGGCGCCGCTATTTGACTTGGCGTGTCTCTGTGACTCCGCCAGCGACCCTGCTCAGGGGCTGGATTCCACTATTTGACTCGGCGTGTCCTCGTGACTCCTCCAGCGAACCTGCTCGGAGCATGGGCACTGCTATTTGACTCGACGTGTCTAAGCGACTCCGCCAGCGACCCTGTTCGGGGCTTGGGCGCCGATATTTGACTCAGCGTGTCTCTGTGACTACGGGGCCTGGGTGCCGATATTTGACTCGGCGTGTCTCCGTGACTCCGCCAGCGACCCTGTTCGGGGCCTAGGCGTTGCTATTTGACTCAGCGTGTCTCCGCAACTCCGCCAACGACCCTGTTCGAGGCCTGGGCGCCGCTATTTGACTCGGCTTGCCTCTACGAGTCCGCCAGTGGCCCTATTCGGGGCCTGGGCGTCGCTGTTTGACTCGGCGTGTCTCCACGACTCCGCCAGCGACCCTGTTCAGGACCTGGGTGTTGTTGTTTGACTCAGCGTGTCTCCACGACTCCGCCAGTGACCCTGTTCGAGGCCTGGGCGCCGCTATTAGACTCGGTGTGTCTCCACGACTCTGCCAGCGACCCTGGTAGGGGCCTAGGCATCGCTATTTGACTCAGCGTGTCTCCGCGACTCCTCCAGGGACCCTGCTTGGGGCCCGGGTTTCGTTATTTGACTCAGCGTGTCTCCTCAACTCTTCCAGGGACCCCGCTTGGGGTCTGGGCGTCGCTATTTGACTCGGCGTGTCTCCGCGACTCTGCCAGGGACCCTGCTTGGGGCTTGGGCGCCGCTATTTGACTCGGGCGTGTCTCCGCAACTCAGCCAGCGACCCCGTTTGGGGCCTACGCGCCGCTATTTGATTTGGCGTGTCTCCGTGACTCCATCAGCGACCCTATTCGAGGCCTGGGCGCCGCTATTTGACTCGGCGTGTCTTCGTGACTCCGCCATCGACCTTGTTCGAGGCCTAGGCGCCGCTATTTGACTCGGCGTGTCTCCGTGACTCGTCCAGCGACCCTGCTAAGGGGCTGGATGCCACTATTTGACTCGGCGTGTCTCTACGACTCCGCCAGCGGCCCTGTTCGGGGCCTGGTTGTCGCTGTTTGACTCGACGTGTCTCCACGACTCCGCCAGCAACCTTGTTCGGGGCCTGGGCGTTGCTGTTTGACTCGGCGTGTACCCACGACTCCGCCAGCGACCCTGATCGGGGCCAGGGCGCCAATATTTGACTCGGCGTGTCTCCACGATTCCGCCAGCGACCTGGTTCGGGGCCTGGGCGCCGCTATTTGACTCGGCGTGTCTGCGCGACTCCGCCAGCGACCCTGGTAGGGGCCTGGGCGTCGCTATTTGATTCGGCGTGTATCCGCGACTCCTCCAGGGACCCTGCTTGGGGCCTAGGTTTCCCTATTTGACTCGTTGTGTCTCCTCAACTCCTCCAGGGACCCCGCTTGGGATCTAGGCGTCGCTATTTGACTCGGCGTCTCTCCGCGACTCCGCTAGCGACCCTGCTTGGGGCATGGGCGCCGCTATTTGAAACGGCGTGTCTCCGCGACTCCTCCAGCGACCCTGCTCGAGGTTTGGAGGCCGCTATTTGACTCGGTGTGTCTCCACGACTCCGCCAGCGACCCTGTTCGTGGCCCAGGTTTTGCTATTTGACTCGGCGTGTCTCCACGACTCCGCCAGCGACCCTGTTCGGGGCCTGGGCGCCGATATTTGACTCAGCATGTCTCCGCAACTTCGGGGCCTGGGTGCCGATATTTGACTCGGCGTGTCTCTGCGACTCCGCCAGCGACCCGGTTCGGGGCCTAAGCGCTGCTATTTGACTCGGCGTGTCTCCGCAACTCCGCCAGCCACCCTGTTCGGGGCCTGGGCGTTGCTTTTTGACTTAGCGTGTCTCCGTGACTCCTCCAGGGACCCTGCTTGGGGCCCGGGATTCGCTATTTGACTCGGCGTGTGTTCTCAACTCCTCCAGGGACCCTGCTTGGGGTCTCGGCGTCGCTATTTGACTCGGCGTGTCTCCGCGACTCCACCAGGGACCCTGCATGGGGCATCTGCGCTGCTATTTGACTCGGCGTGTCTCCGCGACCCCTCCAGCGACCCTGCTAGAGGGTTGGAGGCCGCTATTTGACTCGGCGTGTTTCCACGACTCCTCCAACGACCCTGTTCGGGGCCTGGGTGCCGCTATTTGACTCAGCGTGTCTCCGTGGCTCCTCCAGGGACCCTGCTCAGGGGCTGGATTCCGCTATTTGACTCGGCGTGTCTCCGCGACTCCGCCAGCGACCCTGGTAGGGGCCTGGGCATCCCTATTTGACTCAGCGTGTCTCCTCGACTCATCAAGGGACCCTGCTTGGGGCCCGGGTTTCGCTATTTGACTCGACATGTCTCCTCGACTCCTCCAGGGACCCCGCTTAGGGTCTGCGCGTCGCTATTTGACTCGGCGTGCCTCCGCGACTCCGCCTGGGACCCTGCTTGGGGCATGGGCGCCGCTATTTGACTCAGGTGTGTCTCCTCAACTCAGCTAGCGACCCTGTTCGGGGCCTAGACACCGCTATTTGATTGGGCGTGTCTCCGCGACTCCGCCAGCGACCCTGTTCGAGGCCTGGGCGCCGCTATTTGACTCGGCGCGTATCCGCGACTCCACCAGCGACCCTGGTTGGGGCCTGGGCATCGCTATTTGACTCGGCGTGTCTCCGCGACTCCTCCAGGGACCCGGCTTGAGGCCTGGGTTTCGCTACTTGACTCGGCGTGTCTCCTCAACTCCTCCAGGGACCCCGCTTGGGGTCTGGGCGTCGCTATTTGACTCGGCGTGTCTCCATGACTCCGCCAGGGACCCTGCTTGGGGCATGGGCGCCGCTATTTGGCTCGTCGTGTCTCCGCGACTCCTCCAGCGACCCTGCTCGAGGGTTGGATGCCTCTATTTGACTCGGTGTGTCTCCACGACTCGGCAATTGACCTTGTTCGGGGCCAGGGCGCCGCTATTTGACTCGGCGTGTCTCCACGACTCCGCCAGCTACCCTGTTCGGGGCCTGGGCGCTGTTATTTGACTCGGCGTGTCTCCGCGACTTCGGGGCCTAGGAGCCGATATTTGACTGGGCGTGTCTTTGCGACTCCGACAGCAGCCCTTTTTGGGGCCTGGGCGCCGCTATTTGACTCTGTGTGTCTCCACGATTCCACCAGCGACCCTGTTCGGGGTCCGGGCAACGCTATTTGACTCAGCGTTCTCCATGACTCCTCTAGTGAACCTGCTTAGGGGCTGGATTCCGCTATTTGACTCGGTGTGTCTCCACGACTTCGCCAGCGACCCTGTATGGGGCCTGGTCGCCGCTATTTAACTCGGCGTGTCTCCGCGACTCCGCTAGCGACCCTGTTCGGGGCCTGGGCGACGATATTTTACTCAGCGTGTCTCCGCGACTTCGGGGCCTGGGTGCTGATATCGATCAACCACAAACTTTGTGTTTGTGGATGGAATCCTACCTAGGGAGTGTCCTCCTAGGCTAAAAGGATACTTGTGTCAACATCCACTGCGAATGGAGTTAAGTCTTCATTCTTATTGTATTCTTCTTCATCAGTAACATCGTTGACCCCACAATTTTTCTTTTACCTGCAAGAACTATGTGACGCTTTGCCTCATCGTCCTTCTTGGGTCCTGCTAGACATGTCCTTCACATAGAAAACATAAGTGACATCTTTGGCTAGGACGAACGGTTCATCTCGATAGCCAAACTCTTTGAGGTCTATAGTTGTCATTCCGTACGCGTCAATATCCATGCCTTTTCCAGTTAGCTTCACCCATTGCCAACGAAATAGAGGAATCTTCAAAGGCCCATAGTCTAGTTCCCAGATCTCCTCAATGTAACCAAAATATGAGTTGCTTTGGCCATTAGTATCTATAGCATCTATACGAACACCACTATTTTGATTGGTACTCTTTTTGTCCTGGGATCTTGTGTAAAATGTGTATCCATTAATTTCATATCCTTGGTATGTCATGATTGTATTGGAAGGACGCCTGGCCAACCAGGCAAGTTGTTCATGAATGTCCTCGTTAGCCATAATTTCTAAGCGCAAAAAGTTTCAATGTGATTTTTTGTGATCCAGGTTTCAAACTTCCAAGGGTACTTATTTCGTACGGAGCCACCAAGGCTGACTGTTGCAAAACCGTGAAATGTGCTTTGGTCAACGAAGCGTGATCATTAGCATTTATTGATTTCTTTCCTAGTGTGCCCTTCCCAATCAGCCTACCCTCATGCCGTGATATTGGAACTCCAATCGGGCAAAGTGCATCTACATAGTCAACACAAAACTCAATGACCTCCTCTGTTGCGTAACCCTTGTCAATGCTTCCTTCTGGACGAGCACGGTTATGAACGTATTTCTTTAGGACTGCAAAGAATCATTCAAAAGGAAACATATTATGGAGGAAGACAGGCCCAAGAATACCGATCTCTTTGACAATGTGAACCAGGAGATGTGTCATAATAGTGAAAAATAATGGAGGAAATGTCATCTCAAGGCTAACAATACTTTGGACAACATCGTCCTGTACCTTCAGTAGACTTGTTGGATCGATTGCCTTCTATAAAATTGCGTTGAGGAATGCACATAACTTTATGATTGTTGCTCGAACATTATCTGGTAGAATACCTCTCAATGCAACTGGAACTAATTGCGTCATCAGGACATGACAGTCATGGGACTTTACGTGTGCGAATTTCTTCTCTTTCATATATAGTAGCCTCTTTATATTCGAAGAATATCATGACGGGACCTTGATGGCGGGGAGTTATGTATCAGGGCCCTTAGGTAACAGTTCCCAGATCTTCTCAATGTAACCAAAATATGAGTTGCTTTGGCCATTAGTATCTATGGCATCTATACGAACACCACTATTTTGATTGGTACTCTTTTTGTCTTGGGATCTTGTGTAAAATGTGTATCCATTAATTTCATATCCTTGATATGTCATGATTGTATTGGAAGGACCCCTGGCCAACCAGGCAAGTTGTTCATGAATGTCCTCTAGCCATAAGTTCTGAGCGCAAAAAGTTTCGATGTGATTTTTTGTGATCCAGGTTTCAGACTTCCAAGGGTACTTATTTCGTACGAGCTGCTTGTGCTCATCGATGTACGGAGCCACCAAGACTTACTGTTGCAGAACAGTGAAATGTGCTTTGGTCAACGAAGCGTGATCATTAGCATTTATTGATTTCTTTCCTAGTGTTCCCTTCCCAATCAGCCTACTCTCATGCCGTGATATTGGAACTCCAATCGGGCAAATTTCATCTACATAGTCAACACAAAACTCAATGACCTCCTCTATTGCGTAACCCTTGGCAATGCTTCCTTGATACTATTCAAACATTCAAACATAACTTCCTTCTCTCTCTTGCTTATTGTGTAGTAGGCAGGACCTAGGTAATCGCGTCCTTTTCCCTTTTCTTTGGATGTAGGGTGGCTCTCTGTTTCATTCGTTGCATCACGTCAATTGCATGGTGGACCTCTAAGACTTCCCAATAAGGTAAATCCCAAAATATACTCTTTTTCTTCCACATAGGTGCACGTCCTTCAACACTGGGCACTGCTTTGCTACCAGGACCCTTTCCGAAGACTACTTTTATATCTTTGACCATTTCAAATACCATTTTCCCACAAATGTGCCTAGGCTTCGTACGATGATCCGTCTTTCCACCATAGTGAGCATGCTTCTTTTTTAATGGATGCTTGATAGGAAGAAATCGATAATGGCGCATGTATACAATCTTCCTACAGTGCTTTAGATACATGCTGTCGGTTTCATGTAAACAATGGGTGCATGCCCTATAATCCTTATTGGAGTGTCCGGACAGGTTGCTAAGTCCAGGTCAATCATTGATGGTTACGAAAAGCAATGCACGCAGGTTAAAATGCCCCTCTGCGTGCACATCCCACACACGAACCCCCTCCACTTTCCATAGCAAAATAAGATCGTCAACCAGCGGTTGCAGGTACACATCAATATCGTTACCAGGTTGCTTCGGTCCGGGTATAAGCACCGGCATACACAGCCAAGGAGGAAGATTGTATATACAAAGTGTCAGAGGCCATGTACTATGGCCACTGCTCTGTTCACCGAAAGGATTCATGTCATCCGTACTTAAGCCAAATCTGACGTTTCTTGCATCATTTGCAAAAGTTGGGAATGTTCTATCCACCTTCCTCTACTGGGACCCATCAACGGGGTGTCGCAACATATTATCTTGCTTTCTCGTTTCTTTGTGCCATCGCATCAACTTTGCATTAGTTTTGTTCATGAACAGATGTTTCAAACGTGGTATTATAGGAAAATACCACATCACCTTGGCAGGCACTCTCTTCTTGGTATGTACCCCCTCAACGTTGCCTGGATCATCTCAAGGGATCTTATAATGACATGCTTTGCATACCGGACAGGCATCTAAATTTTCATACTCCTCACCACGATGGAGGATGCAGTCATTAGGACATGCATGTATCTTTTGTACTTCCAATCCTAGAGGACAAACAACCTTTCTTGCCTTATACGTTGTTTCGGGCAATGTGTTACCCTCAGGGAGTAGGTTTTTTATACGTCTCAGCAACTCCTCGAAACCCTTGTCTTATAAACCATTTGACGCCTTCCATTGCAACAATTCTAATGTGGTACCCAACCTTTTGTGGCCTTGCTTGCAATCTGAGTACAACAATGTTCTTTAGTCCTCAATCATACGCTTCAAATCCATGGATTCCTTTTCAGTTTTACAGACTTCCTCTGCTTCGCGCACACATCTGACCAGGATCATCTTCTGGAGCCTATGCTCCAACATCTTCTTCAGTCTCCATTGCAATATCTTCATAGATAGCACCGTAATCATCACCAAAGTCAGGGACATCTTCTTCTCCATCCTGCATCATAATCCCTCTTTCTCCATGCTCGGTCCAAACAATGTAGTTGGGCATGAAACCGCTTTCGAACAAGTGACTATGAATGGTTCCTGTTGACGAGTAATCCTTCTCGTTTTTACAGATTTTGCATGGACAACGAAAGAAACCGTCATGCTTGTGTTTCTTTGGCCGCCTCAATGAATTCATGCACGCCATTAATAAACTACATTAAATGCCGGTCGGCGTTGTACATCTATTGACGACTCATCTGGAAACATGATTAATAAAAATATCTAATTATCCATTACACAACTTGATTACTAAAAAGGTCTAATTATCCATTACGCAACATGATTAATGAAAAGATCTAATTATCCATTACACAACACGATTATAAAAATGTCTAGTTATCCATTACACAACATGATTAATAAAACGGTCTAATTATCCATTACACAACATGACTAATAAAAAGGTCTAAAATACCAAATAAACTACATGCTAATACAAACTACTCAAGAGACCTATTGACCGATGCCTCACGAACCGCCTCGCGAACTCTCGACACTAAACGGTCAATTTCTACAATCCCTGACACTTCACGCCTTGCATTACATCGAGCCATCAACTCGCGATCATCATCCGTACCATGCAACTCGACATCAATTTCACACTCAAATTTGTGCCTTGCATTACATTGCGCGAGGCAATCAAATGCTTTCTTAATCCAACGACAAATACGACAACTGCTAACAAGTCCTAGACGCTCTTTAGGGCGGAACTCAAGGGAATGTCCAGTGCGCTTCAAATGATTGCGTACCGATCCTCGAGCGGACGCACGACGCTCTAATGCATCATGTTGCAGTGCCACTTCTATGGATAAAATATTAATTGCTCTTCAGTAAATTCAATGAACTCAAGTCATTTCTAAATAAATAATTGAATGCAAAAGTAAATTGAATTATTCTAAATAAATAGCTAAATATATCTAACTACATCTAAATTACATTGTTTGCAAAGTAAAACTCATTGGCTAACTACATCTAAATTACTTGCAAATAAATAACTGAATGCAAAAGGAAATTGAATTATTCTAAATAGAAGCTAAATATATCTAACTACATCTAAATTACATTGTTTGCAAAGTAAAACTCATTGGCTAACTACATCTAAATTACTTGCAAAGTAAAACTACAAAAATTAATTAGCAAGTGTATAACAAAATTATAACTAACCTTGAGGTGAAAAAACTGCAAAAATTTCCCTCCCCTCCCCTCACACGGCTGTCATGAACAGTGTTGCATTCATGGCAGCTGGGGGGGGGGGTGTCGGCATATATAGGCAGCGGCATTAGTACCGGATCGTGGCACGACCCGGTGCTTATGGCCAACACATAGGCACCGGGTCATGCCATGACCCGGTGCTAATACCGCTGGGCTCATCAAGTGCCGGATCGTGGCATGAGCCGGTGCTTATGGCCACTGCATAGGCACCGGGTCATGCCACGACCGGCACTTGACGTGCCGCGAAGCCTTAGGCATCGGGTCATGGCATAAACCGGTGACTTTGCTGGAGCATAGGCACCGGGTCATGCCACGACCCGGTACCAAATGCACTGCCTCTGTTCGGTTCTGGCCATAGGTACCAGCTGCTGTTGCAGCCGGTACTGATGCTGTTACCTATGGCCTGGATCTTTGGCTCATTTTCTAGTTGTGCAGCTAGCCTTTTTACAGCTAATTGACCGTTCGTGACGTAGTCCGAATTCACGAACCATCGAAACTCGGTTTAGCATTCGACCCTCTCGCATGACCTTCTAACCCAGCAGGCAGCAGCACCTCACCCACCCCAGCCTCACTACCGGAAATCCGACGTTTGCCGAGTGCCTCCAGCTTTGCCGAGGGCTTTCCTTCGGGCACTCGGCAAACAGACTCTTTGCCGAGTGTCAACGGAGAAACACTCGGCAAAACAGAAACACTCAGACAAAAACATCGGTTTACCCCGAATGTTGGCCCCTCACAACACTCGGCAAACAAAACACACACGGTAAACTTAACCGAATGTTTTGCTTAGACACTCGGCAAAACTACCCTCACGTGGCCGTCATGTCCTTGATGGCCGTTAGAAATTTGCCGAGTGTTCATTACTGACGCTCGACAAAGTTTAAACTTTGTCGAGTGTTTTTCCCCAGCACTCGGCAAAACAATGAATTTTTCTCCTTCTTCTGCCCTCCAAAATTTTTCTGCTCCCCATATACTGTATATGGTACTACATGTTCCAAGTTGATATATTTCTCGGTCTGTTTGCTATATTTAATTAATTAATTTTATTAAAAATATTTGATAGGGATTACTTAAATTTTAACGGCAAGTGATTCGAATAATTGAATATAATGAATGGCAAAATGATATTCATGTTACTGACTCCAATGTGAGGCCTTATCTAGGAAATGAAACAAAATTTTGAACATCTTGTTCACGAAATATGACCACGAACATGTGATGGAATTATTTTTAAATTCTATAAAAAGCAAATGAAGTTTGAAAATCATGAGATTTGTCATGATATCATGGTATGATACATGAAGGCTGTGGTAAAAAATTTAGAAGGTTTCGCACAAGTTGTCATGTACGTTGCTTACAAATCAAAGCATCTCCGAAGAAGATGCATAGAATTGAGAAGCAATCATTAAGATTTGGAGACAGAGTGACGGCCGAATTGGGATTTGACTTCAAAACTTTTTGTATAAGCAATATACATCATAAATTGCTTCATGTGAAATTTTGGTTATTTTTTGTTCTGTTTGATAATTTTATTTTTTTTGCAATTATCGAACTTTAATTGATATAACTTGAAATTAAGCTAATACTGCATGAAATAACAGAATATTTTACATTGAATCATCAAATATGAACTGTGAGTGAATTTGACAAGGTATTTTCAAAGTACATTCGAACAAATTCAGTTAAACATGTTATGCTAAAAGAATGAATTGATATAACATGAATTTGAGCTATATAACTCACTGAAATAATGGATTTTTTCATAGAAGCATTAAATATGAATTGTTGAGTGAATATGGTAAGGTATTTTTAAAGGACATGGAAAAATATTTAGTAAAATATATTATGGAAATAAGAAGGGGAGGAAAATTAAAAAGAATCCCGCCGCCGTTCCCTCCAACACCCGCCTCCCCCCCTGCGCCAACTCCCTCCACCGCGCCGGCCACCACCCCGTCCCTGCCCCGGGCTTCCGCACAGGTGCCTAGCTCCCTCCGCCGCACTGGCCACCGCCCGGTCCCTGCCCCGGGCCGCCGCAGCGCCCGCCCCCGCTGCCGTGCAGGCCGAGAGCAGGCCGCCGCTATTGTCCCCCGCCCGCGCAGACCCCCGCCGTCGCCACCACCTCGCCCCCTTGCAGCTGGCACACGGCACCAGTGACAAGAGCCTTATTCCCGTGAACTCATGCCTCAGCTTCAAACACAAGTGCGTAGGCTACATGATTGCGTCGTCCCGTGGCAAGATCATGTGGGGTGTAAGGATTAAAGATGAAGATTACTTTCATAGCAAGGTTGCGATGTGGTTGAATTTCGAAGAATTATACCGACTATACCATCAAGACTCCCTCGACATCTCTTTCGTTAGTACCTGGCTTGTAAGTGGTGTTCTTTAATTTTTATTTATATAATTAGTGACTTTTATTGCATGCCCTCAATCTATTCCTTGTTCCTTTGTATCATGTAGAATGGAGATTCAAACTTGCAGGAAGAATGAGTACTTTCACTTTCACTTGGGCTTCGCCGACCAAGTGGTTGTAAATTGCGTTAATCAAAAGGATAAACCCTCAAGATACATTTAATAACTTATACAAGTTCTTATTCGTTCAGTATTACGAGCAGAATATAATGTTTCCTTACAACATTTAGTGAGTGTTTATTGCCATGTAACCTTTTTACTTTTGTATAATTAAATTTTTTAGCCCTAACAAGAAGTGGCTCTGTATAATCTTGCAGAAATAGCTGGATACTAATTGTGATAATTCTTGATATGAGCTTAGCGAAAGTTATAGACTCATTGAGGAAAAAACCTGAATTATACGAAGACATGACTGGCATGTTGAAAAGGTAATTCTGGTCATACCGCCTCAATCACCATTACTTTGAAATCATGCAATATATTTATTCATTCTCGATCAAGCTCAGGGTTTCAAAAAAGTTTCATGAAAACATCCAGTTAATTTCATAGCTGAACTTAAATTGAAGACCGACTTTCCGGTACATACTAGATGATGCTTTGCACATTTCATTTATTTTATTATATATTTATATGGATAATTGATGACTTCTTTTGTCTTAAAGTGTTTGAGGGAGGCACATGGACAATAATTTATACGCATATTATGTTTGCGAGAATATTCATGGTCTAGTAAGTCCTTACAAGACATATAGTTCTTGGCAAGCGGAAGTAAGTAATAAACAACATTTCACAATGTTTCAACTAATTTTGAAAATTGTCATAATCAATATGTTTCACTTTTTTATAGATTGATAGGACACGGGATTAGCTCCTTCCACAGAAAAGAGTTTTGGCGATTCAAGAAGGTCTATGCGGATTTATTTATGAGTAGGTGTCAACAAAGATGGTGAATTCTACTGTGATGGACAAAATCTCGATGCAAGTAGTAAACATAGCATAGATGTTATATAAACCTTTATTGCACTTTGTATGTAATTAAGTATATGTATATATCTATGTATATGTATGTAAATATATGAACTCTAATATATATATAGAGAGAGAGATATTCAATTACATAATATTGTGTGGTGGGTTTTAATTGCGGCTCGCCGGAGCTGGGCGGTGCTGCCGGTGCTTTGAATATTATTTAGCTCACTGGGTACCAAATATAAAATAGGTATACACATATATAATTATATAATTAATTGGCTTCGCAAAAACAAAGGTGAAATTATTTGTAAAACTGAATGTTCGCAAATGTACTTATCTTTAGAATAGGGTCACTACTTCTCTCCATGGTCCCAGGCTCCAGCTACAATTCAGATCGTGGTTTCTTCAAGTGCAGCACGTAATATAATGCAACACCGTAAATGAGAGAACAGAGAACAGTAGGCTTTGCACACCTGATGTTATTGTCTACAAAGTAATAAGCACGCATGTGGCACCTCTTCATGATCTGTTCAAGCAATTATTTTTTGGAATCAGTTCATCAGTAAAGGTTCCTATTTTTTACAGGTAGTCAAAAGAATCATTTTTTGCAGCATTGATTTTTAATATAAGGGTTCCTTCAGGTGCAATAATAGGCCAGTTTAATTTGGTGAGTGTAAAATGAAGGGCTTTGCACACATCATCCCATTATTGTTAATGTGCTAACAGGTTGCACCTATATATTCTGTTTATTTATTTTACAAAATTCCAATGCCTCACAAACACGGAAGGAGAGAATTTCGTAAGGAAGCTCTGTAAGGAAATTTTTGCGAAACATTAATAAGGATAGCCATAAGGAAATTTTGCACCTGGTGCTGACTCGAACTGCTACCAAACCAAGCTTTTGGAACTAATAAAACAGCAGTTCCCATTCACAGGCGGCTTGGAGTTGTTTTGTTCCCAGTAATTTCCGTGGTTGTCTGTGCATTTTCTGCTTCTATTTATCTTTGTACCTTTTCACCTTTCCCTTGAAATACCATAACAAGACCAAGCTCTTGGTGCAAATTCTCTCGGCATCCAGGCTATTACCTACCAAACAAGTGAACAGACCCATTTCCATCTTACTGTCTTAATTCTGAACTACTGTGGTGGTTGCACTCTCGTCCATAAGGGATGATGCATGGCTCTGGTGCTGCTGCTATGGGAGGCGAGGTGACGGCGGTAGACCCGTCTCTTTTGGTCAGTCCAGTGGTCTCTAATACCACTACTAGCTGCATGGATGTGGATGGGGTTTTGACTCCAGTCGTGGCTAGTTTGTGCCAAACAGTAGAGTTCATTGGTCCTGATTTGGGCGCAAAGGATGCTGGTGGCTCGGAGTTCTTGTTGGAAAAGCAGTTCCTTGGTGAAGGAACCGAGATCATTGATACAGGATGCAGCTGCCATTCCCAGATGCGATGATCTCGCCCAGTTCGAGCAAGTCCAAGACATGCACAATCTGTTGATGAGCATACATTAGCGCGGAACCGAGAAGAGTTTGAAAAGCGCTGCAGGTGGTTTTCAGGGGGGCTTACTGGATCAGAGAGTGGCCGTTGCTGTTTAAAGAGGAAGAGAGAAACTAGAGACTACTGTCATGGAGCTTTTCAATAACTTCGGTTGGAAATTCAGCTGTAGGATTGAGACTTAGATTTTGATCCTGTTTGATTTGTTTAAAACTTTCCTCTTATGGTGTTTGTAGTCTAAGTACTACTTTGGTCTGTACTGTGTGTTGCTTTATACGTCCATGAATGTGGGTGTAGAAGCTGAAACTTTTTCCTTTATCTAAAAAAACTCTCGTCCATAAAATATTTTATGCATTTATCAAATTCTTTATTAAACAAATACGGTGCCAATGTCTCTTTTGTAGTAAAGATTTTATAAATACTTACCTGGCACAAAAAAGTGAGTTTATGATGTAGAAATGCAACAACGAAGTGTAACATTCATAAAAATGTTAACGAAGTAACTGGTGGCCATGGTCACCATTCATGTCATCATGTGGCTTCTGTTCAAAAGCATGTGTGTGGTAGCAAACACTCAATTTGTTCACCTCACCTGTGGCAGGGGATGGCGTCGTCGTACTTGCAACATGCCCCGGCTGTCGAGCAAGGGGCGCACATGCATATCTTGTCGGATTTTATGCATTTAATGCTCCTCCATCCATTCCCCGATGGATCAGGGTCGGGCGCCGCCTTGGGCTCCGCTCAACCTCCCCGACTCCGCGTGGTTCGTCGCAGATCGGGAAGGCGCCATGTGTCACGAGCTCTGTTGCTGTTGGGCCTTCGCGCCTTCCCCAACTGATGGGCCGGCGTTAGCCGGGCTTCTGTACAGTGGGCCAGGCCGTCTGATAGCGGCTGGCTAATTAATATGTGCTTAGGCCCTTGAGGGCCTTGCTTTAGGGTACCTATGGTACTTAATTAACCTGTCAGTTTGTGATGTACAAACGCAACAAGAAAATGTACGTAACATACACGAACATGTCATATGAACTAGAACTATTCCAAACTGTTGTGGTAATAGATGAAAGTCAAATATGAGATATGGCAATTAAATACAATGCAATAATGAACTTGAAATTGAAGCATGTCACCACAAAAAAACAGAGGAACAATGGTTTACACTACACTTACGAGCGTGCCATACTGATATAGCACTCCTTCCAGATTTTGGATGAGTGGTATCTTTGGACCACGAACTATAGAGCACAACTACATGACCACGTACGTTTCTTTAGCTGTTGCTCCTGATTGGTAAGATGACATCATAGTCTAAGCTCATGACAATGACACCGAACAGTATTCCCAATGGCTCTCATGCATACAGTGACGAAATCAGAGGAACCAGCATCAAAGATTTGCGTGTTCACAGTTCAACACAATCATTGCCTACGTGAACTGGTAGTCTACTACAAGTATAGGGACAATAATCGTCTCGACTGTAACCTATCACTACTCCTGTTTATGGTCTTCTTCTATCTTGAGTTTGCAAGTGGGTGTTTCAGTCATCACGTACTCTTCATTCAACTGCATAAAATTTGTTGTCCTGCCCTGACCAGAAACACATGGCTGTAAGAAAAATGGCCCCATTAGGCTACATTTGTGATTTTGGTGATTGAGTGACAACATGATCGATGGGACTAACAAGTTTGTGAGCTCAAGTTTATAGAATTTCTAGGAACCATGGATGTAGTCCAATCCATATACGAGATGGTCCAAATCGCTGTCAAGATGCCAAGTAACAGTGAAAATGCAGAGAGAATATATTTGAAGACTCCAAATGATCATAGCGATGATTTGGACAAGTGACAAAAACAATCAACAGGTCGATTGAACCAATGGTCCAAGATTGCAAAGAGTCGGTGCATTGGTAGTTGCAATGCTGATCAACTGAAGAAGAAGTTAGTAGCACCGGTTGAACCGACGGTACAATAAGAGGCGTCGGTGCATTGGTCAGTGAATTGCTCAGTACCATTGTTTGGCTCCAGAAGAGTTTCCAAGCAAGGTTCTAAGGGCCGATTAAACCGGCGGTCTTACTAGAGGCGTCATTGCATTGGTGCTGGTGTTACTCTGTACCATCTTGGAGCTATAGAAGAGAAGTACTTAAGGACCGGTTGAACCGACAATATATAAAGGGGAGCATCAATGCATTTGTCGTTAATATCATCAGAGAGTTTTTAGGACAAGAAGGAGGAATACGCTTCAGGACCGGCTGAACCGACGGTGCAATAACGTCAGCTGTAGAGAGACGTTGGAGTTCAACGGCTAGCATGCAGATTAGTCTGGCCGGTTAAAGCATGTAACGGCTAGTAGAGGATTGCTAGCCTATATAAGGTCTCACCCTGGGTCATTTGAGGCTGCTGAAGTTCACGAGAAGCTACCCACGTACTGAAGAAGTTCTCCAAGCTATCCAAGAGATCATTGATCACATCCATAGATTTAGCACAAGATTTGTGAATGAAAGTGCTAGGCTAGCTCAAGTTTGAGTGAGAGAGCATGGTGTAGTTGCCTTGTGTGCTGGTTCTTGAGTGAACCACTATTGTATCTCAGTGCGCTGTCACACTTGGTTCTAGAAAGAACGCCAGGATCAATTTACACACATATGATAGATGTCGAGTGATTACCAAACACAATATTATAACCATAGGGAGTATATAAGAGTACTTTACCAAACCCGGCCACCTGTAGGAAAACAAAGGTAACACAAGATAGAGGATACTAAGCAAGCGGCTACGAGTGACCCAGAAACAAGGAGTTTTGTAAACCAGCAAACACACTTGTGAGGCAAGCATGAAAAACAAGGGTAGGATATAAGTGATATAATAAGGAAATAAGCAAATTTTCACAAACAAGCAAGGAGAAGCAATGTTACTAGAGCAAGATAAGCCTTAAATTTCGACCATTTCTATCTAGGCTAACGTTCTATAGTCAAAACTGCTTTGATACTACTTCTATCACACCCGATTCTGGAAAGAACCCGAATGCATCTCATATGTGCCAGGATCAGTTTACACACATATGATAGACATCGACTGATTACCAAACACAATGTCATAAGGATAGAGAGGATATAAGAGTACTTTATTACATGACCGGAAGTCTTAATCTTAAACAAGCAAATAAACGTCTTTATTCTAGCAACGGAACTCCATCGGGACTCCATCTTCATAGGCAGATGACTAGGGAACATGCACCTAGAACTCCTCAAAATCTTTAGGGAACTCCAGACAATTATCTTGTTCTGAGCAGTATTAGTTTTCATAAAGCAAGTATAAGTACACTTATGGTTGGTACTCAGCAAGTGGAATAAATTATATAACATGCAAGGCCAAGAAACTGCGGTTAGCACTTTTAGTTGGTCAAGTTTTATTTAGCAAGCATTAACTAAGTGTAAGTAAGTACCATTAACCCATAAAGTAAAACATAAGTAACAATAACATAAAGTAAAGAGCATCAATTTAGACCATCTTCATGTTCAATTATCATGTGAGGGTCCAAGCCTCTCTTGACTGTGAGCACGGCTGATATATCAATTTAAACTCTGCATAGGTTGTACACTTTACCCACAACTCGTGTTTCCCTTAATGCTCGGGTTTGCAAGGCCCTTAAACACTTCCGAGGTGAGTGGAAGGGATTCACTACGAGACCTTTACAAAGATTCCCTGACTTAGGACAATCCGCTAAGGTTTCAAGTCAAAGTCATAACACTTCCTAATGAGGATGACGCCTTAAATCCAGGAACATACAAGTGCCTCAAGAGGACTGAGCTATACCTGGACGATGCATCCCCTCTATTGACGCAAAAGGCTGTAGGTCGGCCTTCAGCGTCGGCACACTCGAGGACTGCACGGCGTCCAAATCGGCTGCGTGGTGGTGCAGGGCGTGTCATTCAATTTGACCTACAATTGATAAGGGATAGGTAAAATGTTAAATTACCGGAACGTATCGGCTAGTATTCTAAATCGTTCCGCCACGGGCATCGGCCAAGCGTCCGATGCAGCAACAGATCAATTTGCCGAAGTTCCGGCCGATTGTGCAGATAAGGCAACGCCAAACAGGTTAGAGAGGCCTCGGTAGACAACACCTAGATCTGAACCCGATCGGCCTGGCGATGAGCAACAGGCGAGCTGTGCGTCGGCCGATGGTATTTATATCTAAGCTGGATAAATTGTGGTAAAAACTAAATAAAGACAAAACTAAACGAGTCTAACCCTGTCAAATCTAGTAAATATCGATAACTTATGATAATAGCAAGAAACAAGCTAGACTACGTAGATTAATCTAACAAGAACAAACTGATATCGATAATTTGGTGAACAGACCAGATCTAGATCCAATCTGCTCGATAACTTGAACTAATACAGGATACAGGAAGAAGCGACGCACTGTCAACCTTGAGCCTATTTGCCTCGTTCGACGTGGAAATTACTAGCAAGTCGGAGATCGAAGTCGATGCTGCCCCACGTGCAGGAAAGAACTCCATTACCCATGGTTCACTGCAATACCTTGATAGAATGCTTATTTCTTATTTGGGAATAACCATGTACCCAGAATTAGATTCAAGACTGTCCCCCAAACCAAAACTAATTTCGCAAAAATTTAACTGGGATGAGCGGTAAGTCCTTAATACGATTTTCTAGCATTAACTCAAATTTATTTCTTAAACTTTAATAACTTGATTCTAGGACTTTTCTTTCACAACACAATATTAAATCATCAATAGTCTAGACATCATCAATTATCATGTTGTTACTTGAATAAATACTGCAATCATAACAGTACCAATTTGCTGCCCTAAAACTTTATACCGGAATACAATCCTTAAACTTGATAAGTTAAAACATGCCTCACACAATCTCAGCTTTCATTATGCTAAGTTTGCTTAGATCTCTCAATATAATTGCTCTTTTCTGCAAGAGTGAAGGACATAATCTAATGTGCACTTTTACATCCATACACTTATGCAGAACTCTTATATAAATAATTTATGATAAGTAAGCATGTCATATTTGGTGTCTTGCACCTTACCTCCCTTGGATAAATAAACATCTTTATAAAGCTTTCCAGTTTACAAAATGCCAAGTCAATGACTTATAGACTTAAGCTTTTGATAGCTCAAGCATAAGGAACGTCTTCCTTTATAGTTAGAAATAGCACACTTTAGACGGTTAGAAGTAACCATTCCATCGCCTCTGTCTCGTATTTGAGCGGTTTTCGTCTCCCAAATTCAAGAACAAGCAATCAAATCAAGGGCAGAAATGCGTGACAAGACCACACTTTATAGTTAGTGTGATGACTGTATCTCCGAAGTTTGCAAGAGCACAAAAGAATTGAATAAGACCCCGAATCTTCATTGTCACATGTTGCCTCGAAATCTTCAAGATGTTTAAGCAGAAAACCACCCTAGTGCAAATTGCCTGTATACAATTTCATCACCAAAGCATCTTGCTTGTCAAATCTTTAGCCATGCAAATTAAAATGAATCGAACTCGAGCCACAAAGCAGTTGCAGTTTTCTCATGCAAAACATCTTGCAAAATAATATCCGATGAATGAAGATGAATTTGAAACAAAGGTTTAACAATCTTTTCTCGTCCTATCATCCCGAGTTGCCATAAACTATATATCTCAGTCCAGCAAAATACGCTTCAAAGAGGCCATTGTGAATAAAAACCAGAAGGAAAAAAATATGTGGTAATAATCTACGAACCTTTTTCAATGAAACAAAATCTAAGTATGTTCATGTGTGACCCTAGCAAAAATTCTTCAGCATGTGTGCACTTTTATGTACGTTCAACAAGGAACCTAATAAGTCACTCGGTAGGCTGGCAGGAGTCCACAGAAAAGAGCAGCTTTTGTAAACCAGGTAAAGCAGCGTAGACCAACCTGTTCTGTTATTTGATAAATTAGTTAAAGGAGCTAGCAGCCTAGCACTTCACAAACCGTGGGAACCGGAGCAACCCGAGTGAATAAAGGGAAAACGAGTTACCTCTCATCTTCAGCTTCTGAAGCAGAGGATTCTAACCTCCAACTCTGTTCCATAGCATGCCTCTCCAGCCCAGAGTTGCATGTCCCGGGCCTAAAACACCACCGGCGCACCGTTCTGTGTGCAAATTCATTTCTGGAACTAATTCATTCTTGGCATGTAGTAAACCGTAAGAAACAGAGCAAACATTCATTCACTCAAAGGCATTCCTTTCCTTGAGATCCATTGCAGCGCTATGAGCGACATGAGCCCCAGCTCCGTGGCCGTCACTAATTCCTCATAATGACCTCATTGAGAACAGTTTCTCGTGATGAAAAAAAATGAAACAGAAAAATTAAGAAATTGGACGTCCGTGTTTAGTTTTAAATCACTTCAGATTGTCGAGAGTAAGACAGCTTTGCCGCCTACATCTGCGCACATTTGGCTCGCTCCTGCAAAACTGCAAGGTGGTTTGTCTCACCCCCACGTACAGTTGGCTTTCTTGAACATGGCAAACACACCATGACACCAACACCATCTATATAACAGTGGTGGTTCGCTTCATGTGATCCATGCCACCATTTAAGACACGGTTCACTCAGTTGCAACGTTACTTTAATGAGTTAACAATAAAATGATTTACGCATGCCTCATGTCAGTGTTGCATGTGGTGTCTGTTAGAGATATATATCTCCTCTAGGTGTGTTAGCCTGCGGTAGTCTTATTAGACTCCTGCCTCATCACGTATGGGATGTGATCGGCATATCCCCTCTGATATTCTGTTTCTATAAGTCACGGTGGTTGAGATTGCCTTGATTACAACCCTATATATTGTACACCTGATTACTCAGGCTATTATGCAATCTATTCAACGTGATTACCTTGCTATCATGGTATCAAGAGACCGTCACGATCCGTGACCTCTCGCTTCCGCTACCCTACCGGCGCGCGCCGCCACCTCCGTGCCCATGGCTCTGGATAGGGGCGGAGCCAAGGGGGGCGCACAGGGGCCTGGCCCCCCTATACTCCTGCACCACCACTAATACCCCACTAATTACCCCTAATAAAATGCACTATGACCAATATTAGTCTATATTGCCCCCCCTCAAATGCACAAATGACTGCTTGGCCCTCCTTATATTCAAATCCTAGCTCCGCCCCTGGCTCCGAAGCTCCCTCCGACCATCGACCCCACCGTTGCCAAGGACCAGCGAGCGAAGGACGCCGCCGACGCCAAGCAGCACGCGGCCCACATGGAGAAGGAGCGCCTGGCCCGGGCCGAGGCTGCCGACGCCACTGCCAAGGCAGCTACCGCCGCGCAGGACCTAGTGCGCGCTGCCTCGAAGCCCTGGAAATCGAGTGCCGCGCCGCCACTGACCTCGAGCGCAAGGCAATCAAGGCCCGCAAACTCGCCAATACTCCTGCCCACCAAGACGACAACGAACCTCCATGACGTCGCCAATCTTCATGCGCATGCCGCCGGCATCCAGAACATCCGGACATTGGTGCCCATCGTCCTCGACCCCATCTCGGATCACTACGATCGCTGGCGTGATCTGATCCTCCTCGTCCTCGAGCGCTACGCCCTCTCCTCCCACGTTCTCCGCGACGCCGGCCACCCCGACGTCCCGGCGTGGCGACGCATGGACACTGTCGTCCTCTCGTGGCTCTTCGACGCCGTCACCACCGAGCTCATGGAGACCGTCCGAACCGCGGCGGCATCGCGCGCATGGCGTGGCTTGACATCGAGGCGCAGTTCCTCGGCAATAGGGAGTTTCGCACCCTTCAACTCGACGCCAAGTTCCGCATCTTCACCCGGGGCAACCTCTCCATCGGCGATTACTGCTCCAAGATGAAATCCATGGCGGACCTCCTCGGCGAAGTGGTCCATGACCGCACTCTTGTCCTCAATGTCCCGCGGGGCTTGAATGAGCAGTACGCGCACATGTGCATCCACTTCCGGCGCTCCAAACCGTTCCCCTATTTCCACGATGTTCGCAACGATCTCCTCCTTGAGGAGCTCTCCATCGATGCGCTAGCCTCTGCATCCTCCACCGCCCTCCTTGTTTCGGCCCCCAAGGGCGCGTCTGCAAGCGGTTCCTCGGGCGGATCCACGACGGCCCCCTCGGCTCCCCCTCCGACGATGGCTCCGGCAGTGGCGGCACTAGGAGTTCCGCCAGTGGAGGCGGCGCCAAGCAACGGCGCTGCAAGGGGCAAGGGCAGGCCCCCTAGCCCTCGATCTACAACCCCTGGACGGGCCAGATCACGATGTGGCCCGGTCCGTCCACGGGCCAGAAGCAACATCATGGGTCGGCCCAGCAGCAGCAGCGCAGCAACAGGCCGCAGCAGGCCGCCTTTCAGCAGACCATGCTCGTCGTCCTTCCACCACAGTCGCTGGGCTTCGTCCAGTTGCAGGCCCAGCAGCAGCAGCAGTTGGCCGAACAACAACATCTGGCCCTGCAGCAGCAGCTCGCTCTGCAACGACAACACTCGACGCCCGGCCAACAGCAGCTCCAGGCGCCCTGGACACCCTGGTCTGGCTCTTGGGATCAGCAGTCATTGGCTAACAACTTTAGCACCATGAAGCTGAATCCGCCCACCTCCACCGACTGGGTTGTCGACACCGGCGCCTCCACTCATATGACCTCGGATTCTGGTAACATCTCCCTGTTCCGTCCACCATGGTCCTCATATCCTTCATCAATTATCGTTGGCAATGGGTCTACTCTTCCTGTTGTAGCATGTGGTCACTCCATTTTACCTGGTCCCTTTTATCTTAATAATGTTCTCGTTGCACCCTCCATTATTAAGAATTTGCTATTCGCCAGTTCACGACTGATAACCACTGCTCCATTGAGTTTGACGCCTCTGGCCTTTCTTTGAAGGACCTTCGTTCCAGGAACGTGATCGCCAGGTTTAATAGTCCGGAACCTCTCTACACGCTGCAGTTTTCGGTGCTCACATCCCCGTCTTGCACCCGTGCTGCCTCCCTTGCTGCCGTCTGGCATCGTCGCCTTGGTGACCCCAAAGTTGAGACCCTGTCCAAGCTCGCCAGCTCCTCCGCCATATCTTGTACCAAAGGCTTGGATGCCTCGCTTTGTCATGCTTGTCAACTAGGTTGTCACATATGTTTACCTTTCTCCAATTCATCTTCTAGAGCTCTCAAGAATTTTAACTTAATTCATTGTGATTTATGGACCTCTCCTGCCATGAGCGTGTCTGGTTATAAGTATTATCTGGTTATTCATGATGACTGCTCTCACCATTTGTGGATGTTTTCGCTTCGCCTAAAGTCTGAAACGTTCTCCACTTTATCCCACATTTTTTCTTATGCGATGACTTTGCGCTATCAAGCATATGCAGATCGACAACGGGCGTGAGTTCGACAACTCCTCGGCGTGCTCCTTCTTCCTTGATCATAGCGCCCTTCTTCGGATGTCTTGCCCATACACATCCTCCCAGAATGGTAAGGCCGAACGCATTGAATAATATGATTCGCTCCATGTTGTTCCAAGCCTCGCTTCTGGCTTCGTACTGGGTTGAGGGTTTAAAAACGCTTACCCACTAAAACTCTAGCCCTTGGGACATCATTCTTCTGGTTTTATGGGAAACCACCTTCGTATGACCACCTTAGAGTTTTTGGTTGCGCCTGCTACCCTAATCTCTTCGCCACTGCTCCCCACAAGCTCTCCCCACGTTCCACCCTTTGTGTTTTTCTTGGTTATTCATCTAATCACAAAGGATACATGTGCCTGGACCTTTCCACCAATCGGATCTTCATCTCTCGACACGTCATCTTCGATGAGGCTTCGTTTCCCCTCTCCAGCACACCTCATCCCACTAATGAGCTTGATTTCCTGCAGTTTGATCATGAGGTCTCGGTGTTCCCCATCATACCTTGCCCCTCTGATGCCCCTGCAGGTCTCCACGACGCCGCTGCATAGGCCGTGCAGCCTATGTCGTCATCGCCTGTGCTCCAGACCCCCGTGCCACACGCGGCACCCACGTGTGCACCGAGCACGGCCACGTTACCCCTGCGAACCGTGCCACGTGCGGCACCAGCGCCCCCAACGTCCCTGCCAACCACGCCTGCGCCACGCCCGCTCGTGGCACCTGTGGCCAAGGTGTACACGCGCCGTTCCCGCCCGACCGCGTCCGAGGCTGCTGCTCCTTCGTCCCTTCCCAAGGGCGCCGTACCGATCCCCCCAGTGGTGAATCAGCACACCATGGCCACTCGTGGGAAGCACGGTTTTTGACTCCCAACTGCGTTCCACGCATCTACGCCGCTCTCACCAATTCTGAAGACCTATCATGCAGCTCTCGTCGATCCTAATTGGCTTCATGCTATGAAGGAGGAATACGATGCTCTCATGTCCAACAACACATGGACCCTCGTTCCCCGCCCTCCTGGTACCAATCTTGTGATCAGCAAGTGGATTTTTCATCACAAATTCCATGCTGATGGCTCTCTAGATCGGTACAAGGCTCGCTTGGTTCTTCGCAACTTCACCCAACGTTCAGGTGTTGATTATGAGGAGACTTTCAGTCATGTTGTCAAGCCTGCCACAGTTCACACTGTTCTGTCCCTGGCTCTCCACCAGAACTGGCTGATTCATCAGCTCAACATGAAGAATGTGTTTCTCCATGGAACGCTATCTGAGACAGTCTACTGCAGTTAGCCCACAGGTTTTGTCGACTCAGCCCTTCCTTCACATGTCTGCAAGCTCATCGCTCTATGGCTTGAAGCAGGCTCCCCGTGCCTGGTACAGCCGCTTCGCCACCAGCCCCGGCCCTGAGGGGGGGCGAGAGGGGCAGCTGCCCCGGGCCCCCAAAATCTAGGGGCCCCGTCCACAGGTATGTATGCAGTGCAGTAGTAAGTAGATGTGTGTATACGCTGCAGGTATTAGGATTTGAACGAAAGATGCAGCTTCTATGCTGCGTTCTTGAGTTTCCTATCTTCATGAATCGTGATCCCATCCATGCATCCCCTCGACAAGGCAGGAAGTAGAGCTGCAGAGGGCCAATGCAAGGTAGAATTTTTTTAGTTTAAGCCGGCCCTAATCCTCACCAGCTCAAATAATTAGATTAATTTGTATTCCATGTTTTATTTGTGAGTGACGATGAGATCAGTATTATTGCTAGACCATTATCAAAATCGATCATTTGGATATTGGTGAGATATATATTGGGATTTGCGAGTTCTACACAATTATCAGTAAAAATTTTTTAGTTGATTTGATACCTTTGTACTTTATCGCTAGCTAGCTAGCTTTGAACTACCTATAAGTTTTTTAAATTTTCGGAACAATCGTATCACCTAGAAGTTATGATAACTTTATACTTATCCATCTACAAGAAGTTATTGGATGGCATCGATATTATAGATATATATCATCATCAAAAAATTCACATCTTTAAATATTAGATGAAATTCTTAAGATAATATGTAGAATTATTTGATATAAATATCTTTTGTGCATAATGTTTACCGTTGTCATTATCATCAAGGGGCCCCGACTTTTCGTTCTGCCCTGGACCCCTAAAAACTCAGGACTGGCCCTGTTCGCCACGCACCTACTTGCGCTTGGATTTGTTGAGGCTAAGTTTGACACTTCACTATTCATCTACCGTCGCGGAACTAACATAGTTTATTTGCTCCTCTATGTTGATGAAATTGTCCTGACTGCATCTAGTTCAGTGCTCCTTCGCAGCACCATCTTCGCTCTACAGACTGAGTTCTCCATGAAGGACCTTGGCCCTTTGCATCACTTCTTGGGCATTGCTGTTCATCGCCGCCCGGATGGTTTGTTTCTCTCCCAGAAACAGTACATCTTGGATGTCTTGGAGAGGGCTGGCATGTCGGATTGCAAGCCATGCAGCACCTCTTTGGACATTCATGCCAAGTTGTCAGCTACAGAAGGTGATCTCCTCAGTGATGTGACTCATTATCGGAGCCTCGCTGGTGATTTACAGTACCTCACTTTCACTCACCCGGACATCGCTTATGCAGTTCAGCAGATATGTCTCCATATGCATGCTCCTCGGGATCCTCATCTCTCGGCAATGAAGCGGATATTGCGGTACCTCCGGGGCACATTGCAGCATGGCCTTTTTCTTTGACCAACAGCGCCATCTGAACTTGTGGTCTACACGGATGCTGATTGGGCTGGGTGTCCAGACACACGGAAGTCCACTTCTGGCTATGTTGTTTTTCATGGTGGCAATTTGATCTCCTGGTCTTCGAAACGCCAGACGACTGTCTCTCGCTCCAGTGCCGAGGCTGAGTACAGGGCAGTTGCTAATGGTGTTGCTGAGAATGCTTGGCTTCTTCAGCTTCTTCAGGAGCTTCATCGGCCGCTCTCCAAGTCGACTCTGGTTTATTGCGACAATGTCAGTGCAGTCTACTTGTCCACCAACACAGTTCAGTATCAGCACACGAAGCATGTTGAGATTGATCTCCACTTCGTGCGGGAACGGGTTGCTGTTGGCGACGTACGCGTTCTCCATGTCCCGACAACGTCCCAGTTCGCTGATATCTTCACCAAGGGTCTCCCCACCTCAGTTTTTACTGAGTTTCGGTCCAGTCTGAACATCTACAGCTCCGACGTTCCGACTGCGGGGGGTGATAGAGTCCTCTAGGTGTATTAGCCTGCGGTAGAGTCTTATTGGACTCCCGCCTCATCACGTATGGGATGTGATAGGCATATCCCCTCTGATATTCTGTTTCTATAAGTCAGGGTGGTTGAGATTGCCTTGATTACAACCCTATATACTGTACACCTGATTACTCATGCTATTATGCAATATATTCAACGTGATTACCTTGCTATCAGTGTCATTCAGTATCATCCTTTTTTTTCAAAGTTCCAGTTGCCCCTGCGCGGAGATATTTTCAGTTGAGCACTGGTGGAAAAATATGGTTTATCCAACTACATGTTCTTGGACAAAAAATGGAGACCAAGAGCTTCCATGTGAAGCAATAATGGTGAAAGAAAGTAGCATGCTTTTGGTGGTTCAGATAAATAAAATTGTGTTGTTAGATCAATAAAAAAATAGAACTCATGCACATTCCAATGATTCGTTCGGTCAGTGCACCCAAAGTTCAGGGTTGTTCGTCTGCCTGCTAACATAATCATGGAAGCTAAATTTAAAACTTGGTTTCTTTTCTTTAAAACGTTGAAGGAAACAAGTGTGAATGGTACAGAGAGTAAGCAAAAGGTGTGGGATTCGGACCCTACATTACAAAAGTTTTTAAGTTCTTACTGCTGAAATATCTCTAACAAGATCACGTTAAAGGCAAAAGAACTGAACATGCAGGTGACATGCAAGTTTTGGTTCACAGCACATCCAAAGAACAACAAAGATATTAAACTGCACCTAAACAAATATTTTTGCAAGACAGCATATGATACCAAGCTGGGAAAAACCAGAAATGTCGTGATGAAACACTCAAAAAAGCAGCAGCCATGATTTCTCAAAACGTGCTATGTAATTTCCTAGAGCCCCGCAAGCCCAATTATCTTCCTTCTCTGACCTTCCCAAGCTCATCTGCCCCATGGGCTCAGTGTACGCTCTATTTCTTGATTGGAAATAGCAAAAAAAGCATCTAGAGGCTGCTTATGATAGAAACAGATATTATTCCACACTTTTTATAACAAGCTTTGGTATGGTTCTGTTGACGCCAGATTTTGACACGTGTTAAATCGGCGTCGGGAAAAGAAGGTTGGCCGATGCGGTAGATCTAAAGGCTACAGTAAGGAATCGGCCGATTGAGGTAACAGTTGGAAATCGGCCAATTAGTGATACAGCTTGCGCCAACAGGATGGGACTATTTCGGAGGGTCCTGGTCAAAAGCTGGTCAACAGGGCAACGCTAAGTCGGTCAAGGAGCAATTGAAAAGAGTCCTGATTGGATTAGGGGACGGCGGCGGAAGATTCTGCGGGAGTCCATTTCCTTTAAAAGTTATTATAGATATAGTAGTTTTCCCGTTTTTTAAGTAAGGTTGTAACAAGTCATGATCGACCAGGAGTCCTAGTCTTAGGGTATAAATAGGAGTCGTCAGGGTCTTGCAAAGATCAACACATCAATCAACAACAATACTTCTACTTTTTTCAGCAATTTACTTTCAAGTCGGCGACTTCGCCAATACTTTTCTTCTTTCACGAGTTCGTACGGATTGGCAGGGCTGCATCAACTTGATCTCCGGCCAATTGGTAGGTTCCGCTTATCAAGTAATATCCGAGCTTTAACTACGGGCGCATCGCTGTGGTTTCGTTTGGATTTATTCACCAGTTATCGATATTTCTAGAATTGCAAGTTTTACCTGTTGTTCTAGTATTATCACTAGTTATCCAGCTTGAGATCAGAGTAATCGGCTTCGTCATCGGTCTTCTTCGATTTATCATCTTACAGCCGATTAGATCTATTTCAAGTGTTGCCTCTGTAGTAATTGTTTAGATCGCTCCAGCAGTCTTCTTTACAATTATTACGCGACTATCGGCTGACCCGTAGCCGATCATCTCAGGACAGATCAGAACTCCAGCCGATCGGAGCGCCTGGAATTTAATACTCTTATTTCCTTGTCAATCAACAGGTCAGATTGACTGGCACGCCGCGCGAACCGTACCAGGGCGATAACCCGAACAGGAGCTAAGCAGATTCTCCCGGGTCGTGTGTTCGACGCTGAAGACCATCGGCCGATTCCTATCCGGCCGATTTTAGCGCCAACACACTTTTGGCACGCCCAGTGGGATGCAATTCAAGATCTGATATGTCAAAGAACGCAGAAATCTCTGATAGCAACATCATTGAGGTCACAGAAGCGGATCTCAAGGACAACAAGAGGGAAGAATTAGCTAAACATCTGGAAGAATACAAGAAGATGTATCTGCAGTCGTTCGGTCGTACCAGAAGCGGCGAAACTGTCAAGAAAGCTCCTATCCCAGTCCCTCGCCACATCACCATTACTGAGGACTCGGGCAAGATGTCCGATATGATTCAACAGTCCGTCTACCAGGCGTTCATCGATCAGTCCTCTGTGATGACCAACATGGTGTACAACGCCGTCATCAGCTCTCTGGCCAGTGGAGCGGTTCAAGGCTATCAGGGGCCAGCGTATACCCCACCAATCATGCTGCCAGCCAGGAGCTTACCAGGCGCGTCCCAATCGGCTTCTCAGCCCATATTGACGCAACGCGAGGGCTACAACACTCCGTTGCCTAAAGCGTCTCCAAGATACAGCGGTGCACCATGTTTCCCATCACAGACACCGCTTCAACCTGTCCAGATTGCTTTTGTGCAATCGCTGCCCACAAGCTCAGTACCCAGGGGGACATCGGCGACAACGATTTTTCCTGAGCCAACAATCGGATATAGGAGCTATCCAATCCAGGCGCCGCACCAATCGGCCGTTCGGTCGACGGTCCCTCAGTATCAGCCAACCTCATCAGAAATCGGCAGGGGGGCAGGCGCTGAAGAATCACTCAGAAGCACGGCGCCGATGATGACGTACAACGGGGCGGCGGATTCACTTCGCCATCAACTGTCAGCTGATCAGCAAAATTCGCCGCATGCTTCGATTCATCACCCAGCTGTAGCACCATCAGCCCTTCAACATGTGCCGGCACCGCGAACGGTCGTTCATCAGCAGCAGGTGGACTGGACGGCAAGAATAGCAGAGGTGATTCAGGACCAGTTTGGGTTGAAGCCGAAAGTGCAGACCTACACATACAAGATGCCATACCCGTCGGCCTATGACTTGCTGCCGTTCCCACACCGCTACAAGGTACCCGATTTCACCAAGTTTTCGGGGCTGGACGACACATCCACCGTTGAGCACGTCAACAGATTCATCATCCAGTGCGGAGAAGCCGCCACACAAGATGCTCTGAGGGTGCGGCTATTTTCATCGTCTCTCTCCGGATCGGCCTTCCAGTGGTTTACCACTTTGCCGCCAAATTCTATTGTTACTTGGGCCGATCTGGAGAAACAGTTCCACAAATACTTCTACGCAGGAGTACATGAGATGAAGCTCTCAGGTCTGACCAGCCTCAGGCAAAGGAGCGATGAACCAGTAACTGGATATATACAGAGGTTCAGAGAAGTCAGGAACAAATACTACAGTCTGGCTTTGACCGATGCACCGCTGGCCGATATCGCTTTCCAAGGCCTCCTGCCACAAATCAAGGAAAGGTATGCTTCGCAAGAGTTCGAAAGCCTAAGTCAGATTGTTCACCGATTGGCGGGACAGGAAGTCCGTCCGTTTGAACAGCGGAGGAATTTCCAGAAGAAGGTGGCGTACCTAGAAGGATCTGAATCTGATGCGGAGGAGGAAATCGGCCTGGCAAAGTGGGTGAAAGGCAAAAAAACCAATATCATGTCCTTTCGGAAAGAAAGAGCCAGAAACATTCGGCTTTGACACATTAAAAGCCGATAAAATTTTTGACTTATTACTCCAGGAAGGGCAGATTAAACTTTCTCGGTATCATACCATCCCTACGGTCGATCAGCTCAAAAAGATGAAGTACTGCAAGTGGCACAACGCCACGTCTCATGATACGAATGACTGCAAAGTCTTCCGCCAGCAGATACAATCGGCCATCGAATAGGGGCGGCTCAAATTTGAAATCTCGGCTAAATCGGCAAAACCGATGAAGATAGATCAGCATCCCTTCCCGGCTAACATGGTTGAGACGGGAGGAAATTCACGTCAAACCAAGGTGCTGGCATCAGAATCGGCAAGAAGGGGTGGCGCCGTCGATCCCAGGAGGCAGATTACGGCGGAAGAGATCAAAAGGAACAGGCGGGGGCCAGAACGACCACGCAAACCCGTCACCTCCCAGTTCTTGCTTAGCAAATATCGGCAGCAGCAAGAACAATCAAGATACCACGATGAGATGATACGCCGGCATGAAGATCACCGGCAATGTCCGTTCTTCATCCATTGCTAGAAGAACAACATCCGACTGCCATCAGCCAATAACTATCCCAAATGCAACGGATTGAGTTGCCATGATCGCCCAAGGTCACACTCCAAGGATAGAGGATCAGAGCCGATCATCAGAAATCGGCGCGGACGAGAGGAACAGCGCATTTCGGTGCATGATCGGCTGGGGGGCAGAATTGACCAGTACCACCAGTAAAAAGGCAGGATCAACCAACAGGACGGACTGGGGGGCAGGATCAGGGTGCACGATCTGCTGGAAGAGTAGGGTGGCAGACGAGGACCCCCTAGGAAGGGAACCGGATTGGGAACACGCCAGATCATCGGCCAAACCAGTAAACCCCAGGTGGTGTCCCGATGGCCTATCCAGATCCCAAAAATGAAGGATCCAACGCCTGCGCCAGTGGGAGCATCAAGAGGAAGAACAGAGGCAGGTGCCAAAAAAAAAATGTTAAGTCTCGGGTGTGGCGTCCAAAGAAAAATAACGGTCAAGAAGCAGACAATCAAGAATTGGCAGCCGACATCAACATGGTGTTCATATTGCCGATGGAATTCATGGCGCCTGACGATCGAGACAAAGCGACAAGGATGGTAGAGCAAATGGCGCAATTGGTATTAGAGCCGATGACAACTATTTTTGAGAAACCAGAAGAAGAAAAACGGCAACATCTTAAAGCGCTGTTTCTCAAAGGCTATGTTAACGGACGACCCGTCACCAGATTACTAGTAGATGGAGGTGCCGCAGTTAACATCATGCCGTATGCCATGTTCCGCAAGCTAGGCAAGAGCGATGAAGATCTCACCAAGACGGACATGATGCTGAAGGATTTCGAAGGCAATGTGTCTCCCGCTCGTGGAGCGCTCTGCGTCGACCTCACCATCGGCAGTAAGACCCTTCCTACCACCTTTTTCGTTATTAATGGTAAGGGATCCTACAACGTGCTGCTTGGTCACGACTGGATACATGCAAACTGCTGTGTCCCATCTACAATGCATCAATGCCTCGTGCAATGGGTCGGCGACAACACAGAGATAGTCACCGCCGATTCCACCTACAGCGTCACAGCGGCCGACACGCAACAGTGGAGCTGCGAGCACGTCAAATGCATATCTGGCAAGACTTGGGACACTGACTTCCTGAAAGTGTCCGATTTCGGTCTACAGCCGATCCAGGCAGTCGGCTCTAAAGATTCAGAATAGATGGATCAGGTCATCCGAGAAGACGGGAAGCTTGGGCATGGATTTACGTCGGCCGATTTATTAGAGATGGTAGATTTGGGAGATAGCAGCAAATCAAGGCCGATGTATATTAGTGCTAATTTGGATCCTGAGTATAAGTGTAAACTGATAAGTTTATTGAAAGAGTTCAAGGATTGCTTTGCTTGGGAATATCATAAGATGCCAGGTCTAGACCGGTCCATTGTTGAACACCGGTTACCTATAAAATCAGGATATCGGCCATATCAGCAACCTGCACGTCGGTGCAACCCCAAGATTCTACCTGATATAAAGGCCGAAATCACAAAGTTAATTGAAGCAGGATTTATTCGGCAGTGCCGCTACGCCGAATGGATATCTAATATTGTGCCCGTGTATAAAAAGAATGGAAAGTTGCGCGTGTGCATCGATTTTAGAAACTTAAATCAGGCCACGCCAATGGATGGATATCCGATACCAACGGCCGATATCTTGATAGATGCTGCCGCAGGACACAAAGTCATAAGTTTCATGGATGGGAATGCAGGGTACAATCAAATATTAATGGCCGAAGAAGATATCTCGAAAACGGCTTTCAGGTGTCCAGGTCATCTTGGTTTATTCGAATGGGTTGTGATGACTTTTGGGTTGAAGAACGCCAGTGCTACGTATCAGCGGGCCGTGAACTATATCTTCCACAAGCTTATTGGTACATCAGTGGAAATTTATATAGATGACGTCGTGGTCAAGTCAAAAGGTCACCAAGAACATCTGGCTGATTTACAAGAAGTACTGGAGTGCACAAGGAAGCATGGGTTGAAGATGAACCCAAACAAGTGTGCATTTGGTGTATCGGCTGGGCAATTCTTAGGATTCATGGTTCATGAGCGCGGGATAGAAGTCAACCGGAAGACTATAGACGCCATCAACAAAGTTGTGGCCCCACAAAATAAAACTGAGCTACAGTCCCTCATCGGCAAGGTCAATTTTATAAGAAGGTTCATATCCAACCTATCAGGGCGTATTCGGGCTTTTACTCCTCTGTTGAAATTAAAGCCCGATCAAGAATTTATATAGGGAGAAGAACAACGCAACGCATTGGAAGATATTAAGCAATATCTAGTTTCGCCTCCGGTGTTAGTCCCGCCACAGTCTGGTAAGCCGTTTAAATTATATTTATCGGCTGATGAACAGGCTATTGGATCGGCGTTGGTACAGGAATTCGAAGGAAAAGAACGGGTGGTATATTACATCAGCAGAAGACTCCTAGACGCCAAAATGAGGGAGCGGCTGTGCTTGTGTTTATACTTCTCGTGTACCAAGCTTAGGCACTATCTGCTATCGGTAGAATGCATAGTTATATGCAAGGATGATGTGGTGAAGTATATGCTGTCATTGCCGATTTTGAAAGGACGGATTGGGAAATGGATCCTGGCTCTGTCGGAATTCAACTTAAGGTACGAATCGGCCAAAGCTATCAAAGGTCAAGTAATGGCCGATTTCGTAGCTCAGCATTGTGGACCAGAAATTGCCGCCGTCGAGCCGGTTCCATGGACTCTATATTTTGATGGTTCTTCGTGTGGGGTCGGATCAGGAATCGGCATTGTTCTTGTGTCGCCTCGGGGGGCAAGTTATAATTTCTCTCTGCCGATAGAAGCTTCCGCAACTAATAATCAGGCGGAATATTGAGTCGTTCTGAAGGGCATCCAATTATTAAGGGAAGTCAAAGCTGATGCAGTCGAAATTTTTGGAGATTCCATGCTCATTGTGGATCAATTAACGGGGCGATCTGAGTGCAAGGATGATATCTTGAGGATTTATTATGAGGATTGCCTTCAGCTTTTAAAAGAGTTCAAGTCTGCGATAATTGAGCATATCCCCAGAAGTTATAATGAAGAGGCCAACAGGCTGGCCCAACATGCCTCCGGGTATCAGCCGATTCAGGGAGCGATGATGCTAGAGCTCGCGGCCGATGACTGGCGAAAGGAAATCGCCGATTACTTGAAAGATCCATCCTAAAAAGTGGATCGGCGAATACGTTTTCAAGCTACAAAATATGTGTTGCTTGAGGATGATTTATTTTTCCGGATGATTGATGGAGTTCTTCTCAAGTGCCTGGGAACAGAAGAGGCAAAGGTTCTGATGGGAGAAATCCATGAGGGTGTGTGTGGAGCTCATCAATCGGCTCACAAAATGAAGTGGATGATCCGGAACAATGGGTATTATTGGCCAACTATTCTTGAGGATTGTTTCAAGCATTACAAAGGATGCCGAGACTGTCAGAAGTTTGGTAATGTACAGCGCGCGCCAGCATCGGCTATGAATCCAATAATTAAGCCGTGGCCGTTCAGAGGTTGGGGAATAGATCTCATCGGACAGATTCATCCTCCATCGAGCAAAGGGCATAAGTTCATATTGGTAGCCACAGATTATTTTACTAAATGGGTGGAAGCAGTTCCTTTAAGGAACGTGACATCGGCCGATATGATTGAATTTGTTAAAAGCCATATTATCTATCGATTTGGTATTCCTCAAACCATCACAACTGACCAAGGAACAATGTTTACTTCTGGAGAATTCGGAGGGTTTGCCGCCGATATGGGGATTAGATTATTAAATTCTTCTCCATACTATGCTCAAGCCAATGGCCAAGCAGAATCGTCCAATAAAGGGATAATCAAACTAATCAAGAGGAAGATAGAAGAGCAACCCAAAAAGTGGCATATGTCTTTGGCTGAATCTTTATGGGCTTATAGGATGGCTTGTCATGGAACCACTAAGATATCCCCTTATCAGTTGGTTTATGGTCATGAGGCAGTCTTGCCTTGGGAGATAAGGACGGGGTCAAGACGTATATCGTTTCAAGATCAGTTAACGGCCGATGACTATTCCTTCCTCATGAAGGACGAACTTGATGATTCGGCAGGATTACGGTTGAGAGCCCTGATTAGTATAGAAGAAAACAAGAAAAGGGTGGCCAGATGGTATGACAAAAGGTCAAAGTTAAACAATTCTCTCAGAGAGATTTGGTGTGGAAGTTGGTGCTGCCGATAGGATCCAAAGATCCCAAATTCGGTAAATGGTCACCCACTTGGGAAGGGCCGTACAGAATCGGCCGATGTGCCCCTGAAATGCATATATTCTGGAAACTATTGAAGGGGAGGAATTCCCAAGAGCTTTAAACGGACGATATCTGAAGAGGTACTATCCAAGCATTTGGGTAGATGCATAACTTGCAGTAAAATATATCAAGACAATATGGCCGATTTTTCATCGGTTTTCGTCTACATGTCTGATGCAGAGATGACGTCGCCTGAAGAAAAAACATTGGGATTCATTTTGACTGGTTCATTACTGGATGAAAATGACAGAGTACATGGCCGACATGGTACAAGTCGCTCTTAGAATAAAAATACCGATACGTCTATTGATTACGCCTACGCTGGATTTCTCTCTCAACGCGACCCAGCTCTATCATAAGGCGGAGCCTTTTCTCCTTCAGGTCCTCTGCAGTGGCTCCAATCTCAGCTTGGTTGCAAAGTTCTATCCGGAGGCCGGTCTTCTTCTCCTCCAAATCCTCCATGGCAACTTCGGTCTTAACTTTACAAGGAAGTGGAGGATTTTTTTCAGAAGATGGTCGCTTACGGCCCAAATAGTGAGCATCTATAAGGTCCCAGCATTCTTGGACAACAGCGGGGACATGATCTCTGAGTTCCTCAGCATGAGCTCTTATCAGATCTTTGTCTGCCTGTGACAGTGGTTCGTCTGAATGCATGATTTCAATCGCTCGTTCTAGACCAGGGCTGAGACATTTTGGCTAAACAGAGATAAAAGGGATTACCCAACATCAGAGCGATTGAGATGCTTAGGGGAAAGGCAGAGGAGAGTTCATACCTGGTTGACAGAGGAAGAAGATGAAGAGGACGAGGAAGACATCTTGCCGTTCAGTTTGGGACAGTAAAGAGAGAAAGAGAAGATAAGTAATGCGTATGCCTCTGGAGATGGTGAAGGGTCTACTTATAAAGGAAAGAGAGGTACATGGATGGTGAGACACGTCCTATCGGAGTAAAAGCGTACATAAATGCAAAGCTGACTAAAGAAACAGTTCAGGATCAAATCGGCGTTGTGGCATTGAAGGAGCAATAAATGTTTATAGTATTCTTTACAGCCTAAGGAAAGCATCTATGGCTGCAATAGCTTATCGCCTAATTTGATCGGCCGAGTCTAGTACTCTCTGGTCATCATCGGTCGATCCTGGAACTTCTGACACATGGCGACGAAGCCTTATCGTTTCACGGGCCAAGTGTTGTCTCTCTTGCTTCAGCTCACTGATGATGGATGGGAGCTCTTGAAGTTTCTTTTCTTCAGCGGCTATCTCTTTGGTTATCTGCTCCATCTCCTTGGCCAGCTCTGCTCTTCTCCGTTTGAGTCGATCTATCGTGCCGACGATGTCCGGGCGGCAGCTTTCGAGGAAGTTGATCTTTTGGTGTACCTCTTGAGTCCGGCGCTTGTATGAATCGGCCTCTTCCCAAGTTTTTGCCATCTGGGCGCGATCAGCCATGTGACGCAGCGCCCTGGAAACTGGAATTCACATATGCTCTATATAAGCAGCATGCGCCAAGTTTTCTGTTGTTTCTTCCGGGATTCGACCTTTGATATCGTTGAAAAGTCATCGAATCGGCAAAGCATCTTCTACCAATCGGCCGATGTCGTCTTGAAGGAGAATACGCATGCTTTCGAGCTTGGCGCGGACATCATCGGAGGCAGAGCTCGACGAAATCGGGTGTGAAGCAATTTCCTCGTCATCAGGCAAGGAGACGGCAAAGGAGAAGATGTTGTTGTTAGGGGTGTCTTGCTCCTGTGGGGAAATAAAGAGAGGGGTTGGCAAGCAGTAAAGGGGAATCGGCCGATTCCAATGGTAAGTTTGTTACCTCCTTAAAACGAATTTCTCTTGCTTGTGACGGTGGAAGCGTCTCCCTTGTCTCAGGGGCTGGTGCAATTGGCTCGTCAGAGGAAGAAGATTCAACAATTATCAGTGCTCCGCTTGGACCAGCTTCCTGAAAAGACATGGACAACAGATCCTGTAAGCGTGCTATGGGAAATTGAAATAAGATGGTGTGAGAAATTTGCCATGCCTCTGTTGATCTTCCGGCCGATGTTTGTTGTAGGGTTATAGCTAGCATACCCAAATCGGCCTGCATCAGGATCGGTTAAGTCTTCTGAATGTCAAGGGATTGAGGTAAGAGATCGTTTACCTCGACGGGAGGAGCCGCTGGAGTTTCGGCTTCCACTTGGGACGTAGCCGATTGCTGCGGAGACTGCGGTGGAATAGCTTGTGCAGCCTGGCAGAGGGAGAGAGTTAATATCAGTGGAAGACTTGAAGAATATATGAGATAAGTAAAATCACCTGAACAGCTTCTACTAGTAGCGATGCCGCAGCTGCGCCGACTTCGGCGTTGACTTGAGGATCGGCTATCTCGGCAGTTGGCAAGGATAAAGGGATTGGAGTCTCAGCCGATGCCGCCGCCGTCTGGTCGGCCGATCCGATGTGGGGAGTCTCGGCCGATGCTACCGCCGTCAGGTCGGCCGATCCAATACGGGCTCGCACTCGACGACTTGTTATCTTCGAAGTTGGCCTTTTCGGTGCTCGTTTCGATCGGCCGGTGGAAATGTCCTTGATGGTTGGAGCATGGAAGCCGATAAGTGGATATGGTGTATATGGATGATGACTATCTATCGGCCTGCCGCTTCGGCTCCGCATCGGAGGGACCTGACTGTCGGACTAAGAAGATAAATACGAGTTAATGATAAAATGAAAGTATGGAAAGAAATGAAAGTATTGGAATCGGCTGGGAGAAAGGACATATCGCTGCATTTGGGTCGATATTTTCTGGATCCAGAATGTTGCAATAAGTTGATGGAGATTTGCAGAAAAGGTATTGCTTCCATTCTGCCCACCATAATTTAAATTGTTGGGTGGCAAAAGAGGCCGCTGACCAATTATTCAGGTCAATAGTGCTGGAATCTGGCACTAGATCGCACAGCCGATTGTAGTCAAGACTTGAAGTCAGTCCGTCTCTGAATTTCGCTTGACCGGCGAAGTAGACCCGAATCGGCAGTTGGCCAAAACCCAGTTGCCTTGCTGCAGCCGATGGATTGTAGAACTCATAGGTGGGAGAGTCCTTTCCTTAAAAGAAATTGGCTGGCAGAATCCCTGGCTTGATCAAGATATCCATAAGCTCCCTGTCAAAGGTGTGAGTGGAGAAGTCATAGCTCGTGGGTAATTCGAAAATCGGCTCCACTACCTGATACGGATGCCAGCTGACAGTTTCTTCACTAAGGCCATTGTAAAGACATCTGAAGTACTAAGCTGTACGGGTAGCAGTAAACTGACAGCCAGGGAAAGCCGATGCCGCCTGTCCAAAGGATCTGCAGCGTCGTCGGACGGTTGGATTCTCCTCTGACTCGATGTTAGGGTAAGTTTTGGTCTCTATCCGTTGCTGAGAGACCTTGCTCATATATAAATTGAGCAAGAGGGTGATGAACCACCAGGGACCACCAAGGTTCCCAATCGGCTCACCCTTCGACAGCTTGGTGCCGATTTGGTGCATCAGGTGATAGGCCGATCCCAGCAAATATTTCCAAGGGGGATGGCCGATCCTTGTGACAAAGCCTCCGCTAAAGCTTGGGTGTTTGAACAGGGTCCAACTGCTCTGCCACAGAAAAAGTGCTTTTCTAGCCACATCATCAGAAAAGCAGTATGCTCCCTCTCTGAAACTGTCCCGGTCTTCATATTTTCGCTAATATACCCCTTCCACCCGCCGATTCCTTTGGTCTCTAGCCGATGTGATGGTTTAAATAGATAGTTGAAAGGGATATCGGTGGAGGAGACATCGAGGCCGGTCAACAACAGAACATCGGCCAAAGTTGGGGTCATGGGTCCATGTCCAAAAAGGAACGCATTGAGTGCATCGGACCAAAAATAAGAAGCTGCCATGACCAGAGGTTCATGGGCGATTGCTTGAAAGGGACTCTGTGAGTCTCTAGACTGATCAGATCAGTTGGATCAGGGTTCCCCATAGGGCCTAAGCAGATCAGGTCAGGGGATTCTGAGAGGGGGATGGTGATTCGGTGCCTAAGTGCCTAAAAAGGGAGAAAAGGGGAAGAAACTGAGAAAAGATCTGAGGAAATAGAGAAACGAAAGGGGAAAAATTTCAAACATTTACCTCTAGGATGGAGATCATCGTCGCCGATGGGGTTGCCAGAGGAGCCGCCGATTGGGCCGCCGCCGCTGAAGGGATCGCCGATGGAGCATACGTGGATGGAGCGGTCGCCGATGGTGACGCCATTGGAGGGTTGGAGCAGGTCACGGATGAGATCGTCGGAAGGGGGCAAGCGTTTGGAGATCGAGAGAGCTTGGAGGAAGACGAACAGTGGTTCGCTGGAAGAGAATGCTAGATTTGTGTGGAAGAGTAGAGGGAGAAGGCCAGTACTTAAGAAAAATCGGGAGAGCAAGGGCAAAGATGGTATTCTTGCCGTGCTGTCTACACGAATTCCAGGGGAGCGGTCGTTTCGCGCGCTCGGTCCGAGGAAATTGCAATCATTGTGCCGCGGAACGAAAGGAGATTTTTACTGCGCCCGTTTTGGAGGAAGGGATTAAAGAAAGAGTTTCGAAGAAAAAGTTATGTTTTACTCCGAAACTGGGGGGCGTGTGTTGATGCCAGATTTTGACACGTGTTAAATCGGCGTCGGGAAAAGAAGGTTGGCCGATGCGATAGATCTAAAGGCTACAGTAAGGAATCGGCCGATTGAGGTAACAGTTGGAAATCGGCCGATTGGTGATACAGCTTGCGCCAACAGGATGGGACTATTTCGGAGGGTCCTGGTCAAAACCTGGTCAACAGGGCAACGCTAAGTCGGTCAAGGAGCAATTGAAAAGAGTCCTGATTGGATTAGGGGACGGCGGCGGAAGATTCTGCGGGAGTCCGTTTCCTTTAAAAGTTATTATAGATATAGTAGTTTTCCCGTTTTTTAAATAAGGTTGTAACAAGTCGTGATCGATGAGGAGTTCTAGTCTTAGGGTATAAATAGGAGTCGTCAGGGTCTTGCAAAGATCAACACATCAATCAACAACAATACTTCTACTTTTTCCAGCAATTTACTTTCAAGTCAGCGACTTCGCCAATACTTTTCTTCTTTCACGAGTTCGTACGGATTGGTAGGGCTGCATCAACTTGATCTCCGGCCAATTGGTAGGTTCTGCTTATCAAGTAATATCCGAGCTTTAACTACGGGCGCATCGCTGTGGTTTCGTTTGGATTTATTCACCAGTTATCGATATTTCTAGAATTGCAAGTTTTACCTGTTGTTCTAGTATTATCACCAGTTATCCAGCTTGAGATCAGAGTAATCGGCTTCGTCATCGGTCTTCTTCGATTTATCATCTTACAGCCGATTAGATCTATTTCAAGTGTTGCCTCTGTAGTAATTGTTTAGATCGCTCCAGCAGTCTTCTTTACAATTATTACGCGACTATCGGCTGACCCGTAGCCGATCATCTTTATAGCAAATCGGCCGATTCGCCGACGCGCTCCTCAGGACAGATCAGAACTCCAGCCGATCGGAGCGCCTGGAATTTAATACTCTTATTTTCTTGTCAATCAACAGGTCAGATTGACTGGCACGCCGCGCGAACCGTACCAGGGCGATAACCCGAACAGGAGCTAAGCAGATTCTCCCGGGTCGTGTGTTCGACGCTGAAGACCATCGGCCGATTCCTATCCGGCCGATTTTAGCGCCAACAGGTTCTCAGTAAAGCTTAACTGAATGAGCACATGGTTGGTCCCCTGCTAGCTTGAGGCCATGGTCAGAGAGCTTGCGTTTTGTGATAAATTATGTGTGGTATCGTTCAGTATCATCATTTTCCACAAATATCCAATACCCCGTGCACGAGAGGGAGAGATTTTTAGTTGGGGCAAAATGCGGTTTGCCCACCTCTGTTCTTGCAAAAGAAAATTTTGAGACCAAGATTTTTCTCTTTGTCAATCATTAGCACTACATATATGCAATCAGCACTGCAAACATAACAAAGGAATTGGGGAGCCTGGTGGGGCCGTGAACTTAAATAATATCTAATGGGCGAGGCATTTTTTTGCACAAATGTGAGCTGCAACATTTGAAATCCGCCTTACATGAACTAGAGAGAACGAAGAGGAAGTGTAGCCGCGAGCTCTTGAAAGCCGGACAGGAAAGAAGCATTCTCTGAACGCGATGTTGATTTCTTGTCTTCCACTGCAGCACAAGACAAGAGTTCGCTGGTGTTGGGAAATAATCTTGAGATATATGTGTACAAATGCAATGTGCATGCATTTGAGATAATACTAGGAGTTACTTGTGTGAAAAGTATTGATAAGTGAACATAAGAACTCGTTCGTCAAGTCAAACAGTCGTCAGCGCCAAAATCAAAGAAGTCACTACTTAATTAGGCATTAGTAGTAGATGGAAGTCAGTGTGTACAAGTCACAGCAGTATGAAATTTGTTGAGTCCTCTCCCTATATATAGCATGTAACTTGGTTTGTAAGGCTCTGTTCATGATGTTCCACATTGCCAAGCAAACCCCCAAGGCACCCAAAGTATGAAGTCGAAATTATTTTTTTTCATGACCGTGCCTAAGCATGTTTTTCATTTAGAGGGAGAAAACAGTGCTCGTGTATGTAAGGCTCTGTTCATGATGTTCCACATTGCCAAGCAAACCCCCAAGGCACCTAATAAGTATGAAGTCGAATTTATTTTTTTTTCACGACCGTGCCTAAGCATGTTTTTCATTAAGAGGGAGAAGAAAAGTGTCCAGCACAGCATGAACAAAGGAGGAGACATCCAAAGCTCATCAAACAAACAGCAAAAGAAAAATTACATCACTAACAATGGACGACCTTGCAATCTACCACAGGAAGCAGAGAAGACGCCGAACTTGTCTAAAATAAACCAGATCTCTTCGTTTTAACTGAAAACATAATGACAGCCAAAAGGAAATAAACCGTAGGCAACTCCCAACTAACAATAGTATTGAAGTCACGTTTTGGTGCCTGCTGCCTGCCATGCCCACCCGGCTCTTGTCTTTCTTGGCTTGTTCTCGCTCAAACACTGGAGATGGTGACATTTGGCTTGCTGGCTCAAACAGCAAGGCACACCAGGTTCTTGCCTTTCTTGGCCATTGGGGAGAAACTCACCATCCATATTATAGTGTCAGTTCACACCATGATCCACCTTGAATGAGTTCATTTAGGCGCAATAATGCACTGCTTTAATGAGTTAATATTGAAGTGCTTTACACACACTACATGTCAGTGAACATGCATGCAGTATCTACTCCAGTAACAAAGTTGTTACTTCTACTCCCTCTGTTTCAGTGCACCGCGCAAGAGGGAGAGATTTTTCGTTGGGCACTAGCAGTATGCGGTTTAACCAATTCTGTTCTTGCATTAGAGAATTGAGACCAAGACCTCTCTTCATCGTTCATTTTGACTACATACATGCCATCCTTCTGTGACTTTGCCTTCCAATCCTGAACCTACAACACCAAGAGATGGCGTACAGACATACCAGTCGCAAAGAGGGGGTGGTCTTCAGAGGTCTATCATCTAACAGGAAGCAGACGTGCCCTCACAGAAAGAGATATGTCATTTCCTAATGCCTCCCAACCTCAACACCTTTTCTTACAGACCATCCCCAAATCCTGTGCCCTATGCCTCAGCATGCTCGGTTTCTTACTTGTAAATAGTGAGAAGTACCAAGAGGTGATGGTTTCAACAAACATGTGCAAAACCTTTATAACAAGTTTTGGTTTGGTTCTCAGCAATGTTTGAATGAAATGACCACATGTGCAAAACCTGCTGCCTGCCATGCCCACTACAAGTACAGACACTGGAGATGGTGACATTATTTGGCTTGCTCGATCAAATAGCAAGGCAATTTGCTGCAAACTCACATGGGGAAAAGCCCACCGTCGATATTTATAGTCCTGGCCACCTTTTAGGACGTGGTTCAATTAGGTGAGATCATGCACCGCTTTAGTGAGTTAATAACATTGAAATCCTTTACACGCACCACATGTCAGTGAACATGCATTTGGTATCTATATCATTTCATCATTCGTTTACAAAGTTCCAATGCACTGTGCGCAAGAGGGAGAGACTTTAAGTTGGGCACTAGCAGCAGAAACCGGTTTAATCAATTCTGTTCTTGCATCAACAAAAAAAGAGACCAAGAGCTCTCTTCGTAAATCATTTTGATGGCATACAGTCAAACTGCAAACATTACAATAGGAATTGGAGAGCCTGAGGAGGCCATGAATTTAAAACCCGAGCATGCTAATGATCAGAGAAATAAGCATTGCATGAGAGAAGGTATGGCTGGGAATTAGTAGATTTATTATGGAGGTGCATAGCACTCATACATATATAGGCAAGGGTTTCCTAGGGTTTGGTTTATAGAAACACCAATTAGGGAGATCCTTGCCTAATCTACCAAGGCCAAGAGGGCTGCACGCACAGCAACAGGCCAGTGCAGCATTCCCATGGGCCAGCCGGGTCTATAGCCCAATTACAATAGTCTAACACGCCCCCGCAGTCTAATCGTCGGTGCCACGAACATTTAGACTGGACCTAAACTCTGTGAACATAGAAGAAGGCAGCCCCTTGGTGAAGATGTCGGCGTACTGTGACGATGTAGGAACATGGAGCACACGGACATCACCAACAGCAACGCGCTCGCGAACAAAGTGAAGGTCGATCTCAATATGCTTGGTGCGCTGATGCTGAACCGGGTTGGAGGACATGTAGACGGCGCTGATGTTGTCGCAGTAGACCAACGAAGAGCGGTGGAGTGGGGCATGTAGCTCGAGACGGGGCTGTCGCAGCCAAGAAGCTTCGGCCACTGCATTGGCCACGACGCGATACTCAGCCTCAGCGCTGGACCGAGACACAGTCGGCTGACGCTTGGAGGACCAGGAGATCAGATTGTCGCCGAGGAACATAGCATATCCAGATGTGGACTTGCGCGTATCCGGGCAACCCGCCCAATATGCATCTGAGTAGGCCACAAGACTGTCCTGTGAGGAAGGTCGCAGGAGAAGCCCAAGGTGGAGGGTGCCCCGAACGTAGCGCAGGAGGCGCCTCAAGGCAGCAAGGTGAGGCTCCCGAGGATCATGCATGTGGAGGCACACCTGCTGCACGGCGTAGGCGATGTCGGGCCTGGCGAAGGTCAAGTACTGCAGGGCACCCACAAGGCTGCAAAAATCCGAAGGATCCGTAACTGGAGGGCCAGAGTCTGCTGCCACCTTGGGGTTTGTCTGACTGGAGTAGAGCAAGATTTGCAGTCTGCCATGCCTGCACGCTCCAGGATCTCAACCATGTACTATCGCTGAGAGAGGAGAAGTCCATCGCCGCCAACCCGCTGGACATGCATACCTAGGAAGTGGTGGAGCTCACCAAGATCCTTCATGGCGAGCTCAAGCTGTAATGCCTCAATGATCCACCGAAGGAAGTCTGGAGTGGAAGCTGTGAGCACGATATCATCCACGTAGAGGAGAAGGTAGGCCATCTCAGTACCACGGTGGAAGACGAAGAGAGACGTGTCAGACTTAGCTTCCACAAAACCGAGTCTGAATGAAGGTGACGAAGCGACTGTACCAAGCACGAGGAGCTTGCTTCAATCCATACAGAGACTTGTTGAGCCGACAGACAAAGTCCGGATGAGGAGTGTCCTCAAAACAAGCTGGCTGGGCACAGTAAACTGTCTCCGAGAGCGTTCCATGAAGGAACGCATTCTTGACGTCCAACTGATGAATGGGCCAACGGCGCGAGAGGGCCAGTGAGAGCACAGTGCGTACGATCGCAGGCTTGACAACAGGACTGAATGTCTCATCAAAATCCACGCCTGGGCGTTGTGTGAAACCACGAAAGACCCAGCGAGCCTTGTACCGATCCAAAGCACCATCTGCCTGAAACTTGTGCTTGAAGATCCACTTGCCAGTGACTACATTAGCACACGGTGGGCGAGGAACCAGATCCCAAGTATGATTCTGCAAGAGGGCAGCATGTTCCTCTTCCATAGATGCCCGCCAATTCGGATCGGCGAGAGCAGTGCGGAAGGTCTTCGGAATCGGAGACAAGGGGGCCGCAGCGTAGAGTGTCAGAAGCCGGAAGCCGAGTTTTGCACGAGTGGTCATGCGATGCTGGTTGACGACGGGGGCCACCGGCACCGCTCCCTTAGGTAGGGGAGGAGGGCCGGGTGCACTAGCGCAGGGCGTAGGTGGTGGCGAAAGCCTGCCACGCCGTGTGTAAACATGGCCGTAGGGCTGCACCAGAGGAGGGTGCAGCACCTGGCGAGGGTGATACACCAGGATGCGAGGTAGCTGCACTGGTTGGGCTGGGCGAGCCCCGCGGGGTGAAGCCGGGGTGGACCGCCGGGGCCGCACGTGGCAGTGCGGCGGTAGGTGATCCGGAGGCTGCACGTGGCAGTGCGAAAGAGATCGCGCCGGGGGCCGCACATGGCATTGCGGGGGTGGACACCGCGGCTGGTGTGAAGGAGGTGCTACCGGAGGCTGCGGGCGTGGCTGCCTGGGGCATGCGCGTCACAGGAGCAGGAGCCGCTGGTCCCATAGGTAGCACCGGTGAAGAACCTGCAACCAAAGGGGTTTGTGACGGTCCTATAGGAGCCGACACAACATCAGTGAAGTCCTCCAAAAAATCATAAGTATGTGAGGCCGGTGGTGATGATAGCTCGGCAAAAGGGAACACAGACTCGTCGAACACGACGTGATGGGAAATGATGACTCGGTTAGAGGAAGTATCAAGGCAGCGGTACCCTTTATGGTGAGCTGAATACCCAAGGAAGACGCACGGCATGGAGCGAGGCTGCTGGATGGGCGCGGGTGTGGACATGGTGAGCGTCTTGGTTGGCAGGAGGTTCAGGGGGTATGTGGCGGTAGAAAGAGCCTCAACCCAGTAGGAAGGGGGTAAGCTTGCCTGGAACAGAAGTGAGCGGAGGATGTTGTTCGTGGAACGAATGATCCGCTCAGCTCGACCGTTCTGGAGCGATGTGTAGGGGCACGACATGCGCAGGTGTATGCCACGGGTGAGGAACAAGGTCTGGGCGCCGGAGTTGTCAAACTCGCGCACGTTGTCGCACTGGACAGCCTTAATGGTGACACCGAACTGTGTGGTCACATAACAGAAAATATTAGCAAGTGTGTCATACATGTCAGACTTGAGACGTAAAGGAAAAGTCCACAAGTAATGAGAGCAATCATCAAGAATGATCAAATAATATTTGTAACCAGAGACACTAGCGATGGGAGAGGTCCACAAGTCACAATGAATAAGATCAAAATTGTTTGAGGCTCGGGACGATGACACCCGAAAGGGAAGACGGGTGTGGCGACCGAGTTGACACGCATGACATAAAGACGAGCTAATATTTTTATTACATGATGGGAGTATGGAAGCTAATTTGGGCAGGGTCTCCTGACCAGGATGACCAAGGCGACGGCGCCATAAGGTGGAGGTGGAGCCGGCAGCAAGGGCGGTGGCAGCAGCAGAAAGGTGGACGGGGTACAACGGTCCGGAGCTATTGCACCTGACGAACGTTCCGAGTCCCGAGATCCTTCACAGAGCAACCAGAGGGGTCAAATTCCACAGAGCAGTTGTTATCAGAAGTAAACTGGTGCACGAAGATGAGATTCTTAATAAGATTTGGAGAAACAAGAACATTATTAAGATGTAAAGGTCCCGATAGGTGTGCTGTGCCAGTGGAGGTGACGGGAAGCAAAAATCCATCACCGACAACAATAGCTGAAGGAAAAGGGTACCGCTGGGGAAAAATTTGTGAAAGAGTGCGAGAGTCGGAGGTCATGCGAGAGGTAGCACGTGAGTCGAAGTACCACTCATTCTGCTGCGGCTGGTTCAGCGTCATGGTGCTGAAGGTGGAGGCGGGGGACTGTTGATCCCAGGACGGCAGGCCGGCGAGGGGGTTGTAGAACCCGGGAGGACCAACCCACTGACCAGCGGGCTGCTGGATGGGCGTGGGTGCAGGCTGGACGGCCTGAAGGGCCTGCGCCTGCGCTTGGGCCGCCTGAAGCGCCTGGACCTGGGCTGCCTGGGCCGCCTGCCAAGCCTGCAGCTGCTGCAGCTGCGCCTGCTGCGCCAAGAGGGCTCTGCGGAGCAGCAGGGCCGGCCTGCTGTGGCCGCGGACTGGGCCACATCTGTATGGCGCCAGTCCACGGATTGTGGAAGGTCGGCCACTGGGTCGTGCCAGCCCCAGCAGCCTGTGGAGCGCCGCCGGAGCCGCCGTGGCCGCCGTTGCTGCTGTTGCCGCCGGAGGAGCCACCGGACTTGGGCGGGCGGTTGCTGCGCTTGCTGCCGCGGCGGTTCTTGGAGTCGCCGCCTCCGGAACTGCCCCCGGAGCCGCTCCTGGAGCCACTGGGCGGTCGTGGCTGCTGAGGCGGAGCGGGCGGGCGCGAGGAGGAGGACGAAGACCCCCCCGGCACCCGCAGCGAGGAGGGCGGTGGAGGGGTCGGGTTCGGCGGCGCCATGGTGATCTCCTCGAGTAGCAGATCGTTATTGGCCTCTAGGAACGTGGGAAGGGGCGTCCATGTCGGAGGTGGCCGATCGGCGGGTCGTCGAGGAGGACATGGTTCTGAACCGCAACAACTTGAGCGTGCAGGTTCAGGACGGCGGCTGCCTCATGGAGAAGCATGGTGTCGTGGACGCCAGTGGGCGCGATGGTGGACTTCTTGTCGTCGTCGTGGTCCTCTGGAGTGGGCGGCGGATCGGCGGCGTCCGCTGCGGCGCGCTCCTTGGCAGCAAGGGCGAGCGCCTCGCGAACGCGAGTGGCGGCGGCGTCGCGCTCCTTGGCCGCCGCCGCGGCCAGTTGCTCGGCCTCAACCGCGCGCGCGAGGGCAGCCTTTCGGGCCTTGGCGCGCTCCAGACGCCGCGCCTCGGCGGCCTCACGTTCCTCCGCTATCTAGGCGGCGGCCTTGGGGGAGGAGGGACCTACGGGTGACCAAACCATGGCTGCTGCGACGAGGAGGTCCGAGCAGGGTAGGGCGCGGCCGGAGCGGCAGCGCGCTAGGGTAAGCGGAAGCGAAATCGGGTAGGTACCCGGACTCATGATACCATGAGAGAAGGTATGGCTGGGAATTAGTAGATTTATTATGGAGGCGCATAGCACTCATACATATATAGGCAAGGATCTCCTAGGGTTTGGTTTATAGAAACACCAATTAGGGAGATCCTTGCCTAATCTACCAAGGCCAAGAGGGCTGCACGCACAGCAACAGGCCTGTGCGGCATTCCCATGGGCCAGCCGGGCCTATAGCCCAATTACAATAGTCTAACATTGCAGATCACTGGCAAGTTTTGGTTCACAGCATATCCAATGAACAGCCAAGAACTTGTGTTGAACCTGAATGCACAATCAGAGATGATAGGCCGGAACAACCAGGTATGCAGTGATGAAACAGACAGAAAGGAAGCAGCTGTTATTTCCAAAAAAGAAAGTGCTATGTAATTTCCTAATGCCTCGCAACCCCAACATTTTTTTTTCTCGGACCACCGCAAACTCTTCTGCCCCCTGGCTCAGTATATATACTCTTTCTTGATTGAAAATAGCTAAACGCATCTCACATGAACGATCCCCCATGGGCTGCCTTGAAGGAAAACAATGAGTTAAATCATTTTTCAAAAATCATTTTTCAAAGGGAGGCAGTGGAAACACAGGGAGTTTTCATTGCTTATACTTCTTGGTGCAGTAGACTATGATTTTTTTTCTATTTTGCGAAAAAAATGCAGACGCGGACGCTCACATACATATACGCACACTCACTCATATGCATACGCGTACGCAACATTACTCTATCCTAAAGATTGGTGAAGTCATCACAGGCGTCTCACTGTCGATGGGCAGTCGCCTACTACTGAAAGAAAAACGCTGCTTAAAGCCTTGGATAAATACTAAAAAAATGAGCATCCGTATCAAATTGATGACTCGAACCCGGTCGGTATATTCTATCCTAAGGAACCTTACCAGCTGAGCTACGCTCAGTTCACGTGGTAGACTATAATTGAGTCATAAAGTTTTAAGTTATTGATTAACTATGATGCTTGTGTATTCAAATTTGAAATAGTGCAATAACAAGCATGCAGATTATGATCATGTTCCAAATATGCTTGTACTCGTGTTCAGTACGTACCTTTTTTTGAGAAAACTGTTCAGTACGTACCTAGTGAGGACGAAGTTGCTTGCTAGTCAGATAAAGTCTGTGCATTCTTGTCCACTTAGAAAAAATCTACTGGTCCAATACTTAAAAGTCCAATGGAAGGGCTACGCTTGTATTCGTGGTATAGATGGCATCAATAGCTATCACATACATAGAACAGTAGCGTCATTCCTTGACCCCGAATATAACTCTCGACCTTCTAAAGTTGAGTTTGTCATTTTAGTTCAGGGGCTGAAAATTAGTTAAAGGATCAAAAGGAAACTATATGTTACGGAGAAAGCAGTAGAATGAAATTCAGCAAATTACAATAAAAAATCCATGAGTACCATATGAATCTGCTCACGACTGTAATGGGATGAAACTATGTTACAGGGATGCTAAAAGGGCAGGAACACTGGATGCAATTGAAACTACAGGGCCAACCCGTCAGCAGTCAAATACTCGAATGAAGAAGTACCTGACATCTCCCAAGTCCATAACCATGATCAAGAAATCTTGTGAAAATGTTCCTTCCTATCGCACTACAGTACTATTTTTTTCATTCATGTGATTCAGACTCAATACTCATGATTTCTTATATACTTGAAAAAAAATTTAGGTTGGGACCATATGCCACTTTCAGAAACTTAGTTTGCTTTTGACATGAATCCTATAAATCCTAGAAATGCCATGAGGAGGATATACTGAAAAATAAGCACAAAACCAAACAGATGTTATCATCATCGTCATTATTATTGAACCAGCAATAGTAATGGCCCAGTCCATTCCATCTCAATTTGCGTGGTGCCCCTGTTTTATTCATGAGGGTAGTATGAGACCTGTACGAAAATTTTATTTTCAAACTGCATCGGTACCTCTTATGTGTTTTATAGGCACCCAACTTTGATTGCAGAAAAATTTGTTTGATAGTGTATTTTATAAAATCTAACTATGCAGAAACCAAAAGTTCTTGGCTACACAGGGGAATTATATAGTCTTAGCCTTCACACGTACAGCTTGTAAGCCTAGGGATGCAGTGGACCGCTATAGTTAAATCGGAAAAAAAAACAAGTCAAAAGCTGTTGTCGTCAAAGAAGGATGAACACAAAAGCCCAACCTGTGGACTGCGGCCCATCGTTGCCTCCGATCCAAGCCGGCCGGATCACAAAATAAGTCCACCCTATGGCCCATCAACGTATCTTGGTGGACGACAGTCCCACTTTCAAACATGAATGCTTCTCATTCCACGTGCCTCAAATATTTTTCCTTTGGAAAAAGTCATTTCGCTTTGCCCATTTGACCTCTGACTAAAATTTTAGCTCAATTTACTCTCATAAACTATTTCAATTGATCCATTCCACCCCTTATTCAGATTTATCTTTTTTATTCTCCACGAAAAAGTTGAGTTCTAAGTTCAATTTTTATTGCCTAGCATAGGAAATCATAATATGATAGAAAAATATATTACTAATTTTTCATGATGATTTTCATAGTTAGGGGCATCTAATACTAAATTAATCTTAGATATACAAACTTTGAACGGTAATAATGAAACAATTCTTAAAGCACTGTTATAACATAGTATATCATGCCCTCTACCATCGCAAAAATTTTGAACTTAATATTAATCTTGCATGCGGGGAAATAACAAGAAATATTAATGGATAAATTGAAGAAATTGAAATAGCTTAGGAGGGTAAATTGAGCTAAAAAAGTTTTTGGCTCTCAAATGGACAAAGTGGATTGTCTTTGTTTTTTTCAAAAAAAAATAGTTCCAGCCTCTGCATGCAAGTTTAATATTCTCTGTTAAATTTAAGATCAATAATGAGAGTTTATCGCCGAACATCATATCTCACCACTAGAAAAATGGGTTTTCATCCATTTGATTAGTACTAGTTAACTTTTACCCTGGAACTAAAGTTACCGCGAAGCTATTTTAATACCGGGTTCTGAGTCATTTTAGTACCGGACCAAGAAACCAGCTGGTACTAAATATCGTATTTTAGTATCAGTTAATGACACGAGCCGATACTAAATATCACCGGTCAGTGTCTTAGCCCAGTGCTAAATGGTTCTCCACGGGTTACTTCGAAACGAATCTATATCCCACTTAGTCACATGTGATGTTTGTAATATTTTTTTTTCCCATTGTCTCTGGTAGCATCAGTTGTCTAGCTGTGTCTCTATTCTCCACAAAACTATAACAGACTTCTAGTAACAACACACGAGCATATGCTAGTCACCACAAAACTATAATACCGATACAATAAAGATAGGTAACAATGGAGAAGACACCTACCATAAGTAATCTAGTAGAGGCAATACAAAACATCATGTTTGCACTTTCAAGTTAAAATATACGGAGAAGATCCATGTCAGCGCTGGAGAAATTACGAATCATTGATACGATGGTTATGGTATTGTCAGCTCGTATCTCTCTCATTGCTATTCTAACTTTCACTTAATTACTACACGATAGCAATAGCATCAATGTTATCCATACCCTTCAACCATATACGGCTACTAAATGCATCCCTATTCTCCTGTCTCCTCACTCTACATCCATTCCACATCTTTCTTCTATATAGTCGCCAACTTGCCAACAAGAACAATCTCAAAACCTCAATTATCACTACCATCACCACCAAACTTTTTGCAACACCCACTGTTTCACCTCAGAATCAACGTTTTAAGGGGGTTGCTAGTTGTTATCCATCGAAATACTATATCATAGAAAAGGCACCTTTAATTTTTTTTTAAAAAACACCTCTTTTTGCAAACAAATTCCTTGCAAGCATCAGCCACTTTTAAGAACCTGAAACGGAAACGTCAGGGTCAAACAAAAACAGCCGCCCGGCCGGCCACGAAGCCTACTCGCCCACACGTCTGCCGCCGCCCGGCCGCCCGTCCCCGCGCGTCCGCCCGCCCCCAAAGCCCAAACAGCCAAGATTTGCCAAGTCATTGCCCCCAATTCCTTTCCCCTCCCCTGCGAGCCAAGCCTCGGCGACCGTCGGACCGCCGCCGCCTCCTTCCTCTGACCCCCGCCGCCGCCTCGATCCATGAGACTTCCCGATCTTGCTGCGGCCCGAGGATGTCCCAGCGCGACGTCGACTACAGGTGATTTCGGTGCCCCCTCCCTCGTTTCCGCCTTCAATTAATCCATTGTTTGGTCTTCTTGGTGTGGATGGAGGCGGGGGAGTCCGGGACCGGTTCTTGCCTCCGGTTCCGGGTGAATCCGGGCGGGCCATGGATGCTGTTGGATGATTGAATTCGGTGGGTTGTCCTGGGGATTCCTTGCTTTTGGAGTGGGAATCTTGGTGTCCTGTTGGTTTTGGAACCAAGAACCGGGAATCTGGAATCCATTACCCGTTGTGCTAGATTGATTGTGTGCGATTGGCTCATCTGGCTACTCTATTCTGCGTGTCTGGTTGGTATTTGGGTATAGTCTTTGCCTGATCAAAGAATCCTTAGTTTAAGTGAGCTCTGTTTACTAGCCAGGATAAAAGTTGTTTGGGTGATGTACTAACGGTATTTGATACTAAAATGTTTAGCTGGGTGTCCATCTATTGGTAGTGCCAAATAAAGAGTCATGCTGCTGGAATTTGGGGAACAGCACTAATTTCCATATGTTGTAGTGAGCTCATCCTTTCAGTGGTTTCGTGCGTTATCGGGACTTGTCTGGATTCGCCTTACAAGCATTTGGTCATATTTCGTGGACAGGCATGTGAGCATGCTACACATGGGCTTGCTGACGTGATGGTGTGAGACAGAGCATTTGTGTTGTCGCGGATCTGCTGCTTCAAACTGAGTAAAAAACGGCTGCAGTTGCAATGTAGATGTTGTCCATTGTCGGGTTACAGTTAGCAAATGGAAAATTGTCATGTAATAGTAAAGGGAGATTGCACGAGTTTTGCGTCGGCATGTCATGTTTTGGTTTAAGTTCTTACCAATAAATCCAGTTATGTAGTTTGTTTACATAACTGATTCAAAATTTCTATATTGGTTGAAATCTTGACAGTTTCCAGCTTGTATTTACATAACTTGTTAGACTGCAACCATTGGAAACATTTGCAATCATAAATTACACTATAGTTGCTGTCTAATATATAAAGATGACAAAAAACATCATTTCTGTTTTGTTCACGAGCAGCAAGAAAAATCTTGAAGAAGAATGAAATTTCAATAGATAATGGTACCTGTTAAAGTCTTCTCCAATGGGGCACTAAATGGTACCAAGTTTTTTATTTACTACAATTATTAATAATGGAAGATATCCAGTACCATTGACTGCTATGTATCAGCTCGATTAGCCAAACATTTTTTCAATGCAATACCAATATACCATCTTGTGGATGCCAACTACTCTTTCTATTCGGCAAGTTTTGTTTTCTTTCCTTTTTTGTATTTCTCTGACAACAGTTACATGTATATTGGCAGCTGCGGATCTTGCGGATACCCTCTAAACCTTTCATCTTCTAACCGAAGCACATCTGAAGTAGGCTCATCATATAAGAAGTCTCTGAAGAAAGGGCTGATTTCGTTTGTTTCTGTTGATCTCAGCCGATTTACTCAGGTAGACGAGATATCTTGCTTTCCCCTCACCTGGCGTGGTTACAGACCAAAAACTAAGCTTCTTTGCCGAAAATGCGGAGCATCTATTGGCTATGGATATGGTGAGCCAGCTGTTCTGTGTAGTTTTGATCCAGCAAGTTCATCATCAAGTACATCCCAGAAGTATTTAATAAAGATCCAGGCTCTCCAATCTTCAGACGGAACTCAGTAACCTGTAATTTCAGTCTAATATGGAAAGAGAGACAATGGATGTCAGCTTGGAAAACTACGCCAGTTACCTATCTGATGATTGCTTGCTTTCTATATTTAACAGGCTTGAAAGTGAGTCGGACAAGAATGCTTTTGGTTTAACTTGCAGGAATTGGCTGAAGGTTCGAAACATTGGTCGGAAATCATTAACATTCCATTGTTTAACCCTAAAAAAGATAAGGAGCATGCCAAGTGCATCCCAAAGTTATTGGCTCGCTCTCCTTGTCTTAACAGGATATCCATTGCTGGGCTCACAGAGCTACCTGACTCTGCTTTGAATGCTCTGAGAATGTCTGGGTCATCTATGCAATCCCTTTTGTATTGCTGTTCTGGTATAACAGATGATGGTCTAGCACAGGTGGCGATTGGATGCCCAAATTTGGTGGTTGTTGAACTTCAAAGCTGCTTTAATATTACAGATGCTGGTTTGGAAAGTCTTTCAAAGGGCTGCCATGCTTTGAAGAGTCTAAACCTTGGTTCTTGAAGAGGCATTTCAGACCGAGGGGTTTCTGCAATCTTTAGCAATTGCTCAAACATCTGCACACTAATCATTACTGGTTGCAGACGTTTTTCTGGTGTTGGATTCAGAGGTTGTCCAAGTACACTTCATTATCTTGAAGCTGAATCTTGCATGCTTTCTCCAGATGGTTTGTTGGACGTAGTTTGTGGTGGTGGACTTGAGTATCTAAACTTGCACAAGTTAGGAAGCTCAACTGGGCTGGATGGCCTGGGTGGCCTTTCTTTTGCTAGAAGCCTCCGCTTTCTGAACCTCAGGATGTGTCGCTACCTCACAGATGGTTCTGTGATGGCAATAGCCAGTGGGTGCCCATTTCTTGAGGAGTGGAACCTTGCTGTCTGCCATGGGGTCCATTTACCTGGTTGGTCCGCGATCAGGTTGTATTGCAACAAGCTGAGAGTTCTGCATGTGAACCGTTGCCGAAACATTTGTGACCAGAGTTTGCTGGCCCTTGGCAACGGTTGTCCCCACCTTGAAGTTCTGCATATAAATAGCTGTGTCAAGATTACCAATAATGGCCTGGCTTTCTTTACCATTTCCAGGCCCCAGGTGAACATAAGGGTGGATGAAGTTACGTCCATTGGCCCTTCCATTGAGAATTTGTTTCGGATGCAATGATAAGAGATTGTAGTTAGATTTAAGTTTGGGCTTACAAGTTCTAGCCCATCTCATTACAGGTGATTGGTTCTAAAGCCATTATGCTGCAGATTGTGTTTGCTCTGGTGCATACTTAATTCTTCGTTGTAAGATATCATACTGAAGGGTGTTGTGGTCTGAACAATATATTGATGCAAATGAGTTGAACTTATGTAAGGTGTACTTTGCTTATTAATGTGCTCTGACTGTGGTTTACTGGTGAAATAGATTGCTTGTGTTTCTGTTTATGTAATGGAATGCTAGGAGTTCTTCCCTATCAATTAAGTCTGCTACACAGGCTTGACATTTTTAGCTGAGAAGTGCAATGTTGATGACAATGAGAACAACCTGAAAACTGTCAGGCCTAGCTGAGCAAGCTCCTGTAGCAGAACCTGCAAAAGATGAGTTGTGCTTAGCTGATCCCTAAAGCCTGTTTGCCCTGGTAATTGTACCATCCTTTTGTTCTGTACCTTCATCAGGAACGATGACCATATGGAGTCCTGTTTGTTTAGAAATCCTTTGGTTGCAGTCATTCGGTTCATGCCACAATTTCAGCTCTTTATCAATCTATATGCAACAACTAAGTCAACTGGTAGAATACTAAAGCTGATTATGATGGTTGTGTGCTATTGTAACAGCTGCGATTTCAGCACTTCTTCATATGATATTATGGCCATATGACGGCAGCTGAGCCATATCCTGTCTCTGGTCTCAAAAGCAATGATCTCCACAATTTCCTAAAGAAATATCACCAAATTATAACCGTAGTCCCAAAGCTAAACATGTATTTAAATATATGCACAAATTTCTACCAAACCGGAATTTATTTGTATTTCGTACCCAAGAACTGCAAAAACGCTTTGGTTCACATCATTCTGCATTCAGATGTCGGAGCAATAGGCGGATGACCATATCTTATAATTTCGTTGATATCTAACACCAGTCCATCACCGTTTGCACAGAATTGTCGCATTAAACATGGGCATTCACAAGTTAAATACTTTCTGGCATTCTTACGTACCGTTACAATCGTATATTCAAAATACGAGTACTGAACTCTGAACATCTTTCAACTCTAGCATCAGTCTGCACAGAGAAATTATGGAACAGTACCGGAGTTTCTACTGAGTATAATATGGATTCTTCCCAAACAGAAAGACACTTTGTACAATACAGAAAACTGTACAAATAGTTCGGCACCAGTACCTTTTTTTTCCCAATACAGCAAACTGTGCAGGTAGCGCTGCACAATTTTTGCAGCAATGTCCTGATCTACGTGCCTACGAGGGAGCTACTACCTGAACTTGCAGCAGCATATGGAACATCTCTTACCTGAACTTTTAAAACATGAGACCCGTTGGTTTCTAGTATATCAAGGCATTTCTTAAGGTCAGCATTGTTTCCTAGGATCACCCATTCATCCTCATCATCTCCGTAGTACTTGAGCTGAAATTTGCCGACTCAACTTCAGCCGTTTCGCGGTCTCCCCGAGCAAATGATGGTGTCTCATGGATGTGATGGAACCTGAACCTCACGGTGTCATCCTTGTAACTGGCCTTCACAGTGACGGTTGTATTACCTTCATTATTACCTGATCGCTGAGTTTTGGAGTATTTCTGGAAAGTTCCATGACTGGATGCGCTGCCACTGGAGAATTCTGTCATGCATGATGAAAATGGGAGTGTTTCAGTCCTGATATTAGATTGATGTGGCACAAGAAACAAGTCTCATTGCCCTCACTTCCCACTATACCCATGCCGGTTTTGAAGGAAGCGGTCTTTTTCATTTGTAAAGTGTGAAACAATGTATGTATCAGGAGACAGTGGTCTGTTTGATTTACCAGCAGAATCTGAATCTTGAAACAATCCTCCCTCATTCAGATTGAAACCAATTTAACTTAATTATCCATTCTGTGCTTTCAGAGTTTGATGGCCTTGATATTCTCCTTGGCTCATACCACGATCGAGTTTAGATTTTTGTTGCAAACTTTCAAATCCAATGTGTAAATGGTCAGCACCATTACCTTCAACATCAATCAGCAAAGGATTTCCAGAATGACAGTGGCTGTCTGTTGGGGCTGCAAATCTGAACGAGTTTTGGGCTGAGCTAAGGTTGTCTTGCCCCTTCAATTTTTTTTCTTTTTATTTCCATTCTATTTCACACTATATTTTGATAATAACACAAACATATAGTCTTCACCCGTAGCGATGCACGGCTTATTTTCTAGTAATAATGAAATAAAAGCATATCTCAGCCCCTACATCCAAGTATGCTTATGGCTGTCTTTTATCACAATTGCTGCACTCACAATTGAAAGCATCAAATGGTCCTCAAAAAACAAAATGCTGAATAACAGAAAAAAACTCCGGCCTTAGGATAATCTGTTGTTAGATCTCCATCGGTAGCCCGTGAAGATCACATAGCCCCTCGCTAGTTACAATAGCTGGACTGGGTCATTGGCAGTTAGCCAACGTGGGGGGTCCTTGCAACAGCACCATGTTCGCTGTGAAGGACGCGGACACGATTGGGATTGATGCCCTCGACCGGGTGGCTACCTAGTAGGTGCACCTCCGAATACCTGTTGGCGTGAAGATCCTGCTTGACTTCTTCGGGGGCCAAAAGCTGGAGGGGACACCTTAATCACGGCTTCCCTTGTCATTCAGCTAGCCAATGATATCATTTGTAGTATGTTGGTCGGCGTCCACAGAGTTGAGCTATCTCAATGCATCTCCTCACTTGTGGGTTAGACACTAGTGAATTTTGCCGCTACAACAATAGCCAAACTCGACCTCGGCAAGTCATGCTATTAACACCATATTTCACAATAAGTCAATATTATTAAATCATCTAATCGAACTTAGTCGCCATGGCACCGATAAGATCCCGATCGGCCGATTAATCGTGATTAATCGGATGATAAGTCCGACTAGTCGGGGTTTTACCTAGTGGCCTCAGCACCGATAAGGATGACTAATCGCAATTAGTCGGACGACTTGATAACACTGCAATAAGTCCAGCCCACGATGCATTTAGCTCAAAATCCAACTACGCATGTATATATATAAGGAAAAGGCCACCCATAGTATGTACGAAATCATAGAACTAAATGAAACCATTGCATATTATCATATACAGCGTTGCTCTAACTTTAAGGAAATAGGTTGTAAAAGACTACTATACCCGTGGAAATACTATAAAACCGAGAATTGAGTAATCAACAACCTATATTGTTGCCAGCAGTAGTCATAGCTCTAAATATTTAGTTAAACTAATAATAATGTCTAGTGGTAACAAAGGAATACACGAATAGTAACATTTATATCTATTCTCCATTTCTCCTCTTAATAAAATATGTCCTCAGGCACGTTCCCTAGAAAAACATTTATTTTAATTCGATAGGTAAGAAAGGTGGTGTGAAAATTTAGATGCACATAGTGCTCCTTAACTCTGTTGTATGCTAGTACAATTTTCAGAAGCTCGGTGAGTTCAAAACCTGAATCCATTTGACATTATTTTGCAATGTATTATAATTTAAGTGAATGAAAAAAGTAGACAACTGGCGATGGCACCTATGCAGAATCTGGCCCTTATTCTGTAGACCAAATTGTATTTTCATTAAAATTTAATAAACATGACCATTGCTGGTTGAGAATTTGAGTCTTAATTTATTACAGAACAAATTAGTGCATGCCATAAATAGGTGTTTTCAATACAATTTCTTTTACTGCATGTGAATTTTATACATGAATATTCCATACAATAAAACAATAATAGAAGTCAAATAATCCCATTATGAAATTACCAAATTGAAATTACTTTCTGGTCCATATGAGCAGGGCTTACCTTAAACTATTATAAATAAATTATAGAAGAATATACTACAAGCATCCATGCAATATAGCGGGCACTCGTATTGGTTCTGGACAAAAGGAACACCTCAAATAGGTGGAAATAAATCAGCCAGCTATGAGTACCACTACTACAAAAACGGTTTGTAGGGGCGGGTAAAAACACATTTGTAGTGGCGGGTGCGTCACCCGCCCCTAGTTTTTTCTGCTAAAAATGATGTTTGTAGGAGCGGGTAGGTTACCCGCCCCTAAAAACGCATTTTCAGGGGCGGGTCAGGCCCTCACCCGCCCCTAGAAAAAGATTTGTAGGGCGGGTCACACCCCCACCCGCCCCTAAAAACCCCGCCACTGAAAACGGATTTTTCAGGGGCGGGTTGGGGTGTGACCCGCCCCTACAAATCGTTTTCTAGGGGCGGGTGAGGACCTGGCCCACCCCTGAAAATGGATTCCCAACCTGCCAAAAAATTCACCGATTTGAATTTGAAATATCCGGTTCTGTTTCCCGCCAATTTGGATCTATCAAGCTATTTCGCGATCGAGACGTGGAATAAATATGATAAAATACTTATGCATACAAAATTAAATTATATGTAAATAATACATCATTAGAGTACATCATTAAAATGCACATTGAATACATGTTTTCCCCTATTCCCTACGAACGCTACTAGAGGCAGCACGATGCTCTTGATTGTGCCACTCACGAAGTCCAATGTATTTATCATCCATTGCTAACTCACGTGCTTCGTGGAAGAATTTGCCCCTCACATTGACCACTTCATGCTGAATGAAACGACACAAATTGTCGACTATATCTAGAAGTTCTTTCTCTTGGAGCATGTGATCGTGCTTTGGCGGGTGAATCTACAATTACTGATGGCATAGAAAAATTAAGCAAGTGTTAGTTACAGTAAAAGATAATATACTTATATGCATCTATATCCCTAATAAAGAGTAGGCCCTTACACGTTCGGGATCAGTAGTGTATCTCCCTTGAACCCGCAAATGCTCACACATGTAGTAGCCACAGTACACGGAACCCAACGGTTGCTTGTGGCACGGGAAGTTTGTGCGCATAGCCATTTCCTCTGTTCGGTCGGCGGGGTGCGCTCCTCCTTTATGAATGTAGTACCGGTAAGCCCTATTTTAAATAGAAAGAAATAGGAAGTTAATAATTTATATATGTATACTTCTGTGGAGAAATTAGCATGATGTACATAAGGAAGATAAGAAATTCACTCACAGTCGTAGGATATTTGTGAATTCTTCGTATCTCTTCTTTGGCCAATCCAAGGAGTCCAATACGAGGATTCTTCCAAGCTTTGGATAAAGTACGAACGCAATCCAGTGATTCCTACAAAAAAAATATTATATACGATTTGTACGCTTGGATCGGAGCAATGGTTTATTATATCAAATGATTGATATTAGACTTACTGGATGTGGTATGGCGCATATATGAAATCCATCTCTACCCATTTTGTCATCATAAGCGATATGTAGGCCGCAACCTTTTTCATGGTCTCTTCGTGAAATCTTTTTCATTCCTTTTGTTTTTCCTTGCACGTTGCAAAATTCTTTAGGTGGTCATAGTCATCCTTCATCCATTTTGGCCCGGCATGCCTGGACTCGCAAATCGCTACTGGATCAAGGTACCGGACCTTTTCCTTTAAAATAATGGCTTGCTGAGTTTGCATCCTGTAGAATATAATGTATGATAATAAAATATTTATGCATATACAGAACTTTACGCCGTAATATAAATCAAATTAAGTATCGATGAGGCACTTACATGCACCAGAGTCGAATCATTTCAACACCAAGTTCTTGGAGGCGAAACATGTGTTGGATGTCTGCAAAATCGAATGTGATATCAAAGATTTAGTCCCCCTTAAGTCCGAATACATCTGGATGGTGCGGAGCACTTATGGAGTTGAGCCCAAGTCTACATGCCCTCTTGTACCAACTATGAAACTTCTGCATAAAAGGTGGACATTCCCTTAGTGCCCAGTCCGGTAGCAAGTCTTTTTTGTACTAAAACTTTAAAGGAGCATCTTCTAAGTGGGGAAGGTCATCAACTGCAATGACCTTTTTGAATTCAGTGTCAGTGCGGGGCGTAGAAAAGCCCGACCGTCTGCTGGCACTAGAATCTGCTGGATTATCCTTTGACATAGCCTTCTTAGCCTTTTCATCAGACTTCTTGTTTGTGGCATGCCATCTATTCACAATTTCTGATCCTTCTTTGTCCTTTTGGTAAGACCGCAACACTCGAGGCAACACCGGTGATGGGGCCAGCGGAGTCGGGGCCGGTGGAGTACACTCTCGTGTTCGGACCGGTGGTGGTGATACAGGGCCTGTGGGGATGGCTCTCATGGTGGTGGTGATACCGGGGCCTGTGGGGATGGCTCTCGTGGTGGTGGTGATACCAGGGCCTGTGGGGATGGCTCTCGTGGTGGTGGTGATACCGAGGCCTGTGGAGATGGCTCTCGTGGTGGTGGTGACCGCGATGCCGTTGGTGATGGCTCTCGTGATACCGGGGCCGCTGGTGATGGCCCTGACTGAGGTGATGGCTCTCGTGAGACTGCAGCTGCTGGTGATGCATGTCGTGGTACTGGTGATGCATCTCGTGGCCCTGCCTGAGGTGATGGTAGGACCGCTAGTGAATGCTCTGGTGCTGCCCCCTGCTCTTGTTGTTGTCGTACTGTCGAGATAAAGTCCGGAGCAGCCAAAGGTAGCTGACCAACCAGTAAGATATCTCGTTTATGCCATAGAATGGTGCTGCCGACACATTCTCCAAGGCAACTCTTTCCATCTGCAGTGGGGATGTCTATATCGTTATCCTCATAGCTTGATTTCAAGACTTGCTCCACTTGTACGCATGCATATAGGGCTGGGATCGGTTTTCCCTCAAATAAACCCCTAGCCGGATACACCTGGGCCTTGGCAACTTCCTTGGTCTTTTCGGCTCTTCCGACCGGATAGAGCAACAAGCAGGGAGTAATACTCGTTATGGTATCCACCGGGTATGGTTGTGCTGTGGTCGAGGCGACACTGCTCTGAGCACAAGTACTCCCTTGGTTAAGTACTCGAGGGGGTATGGCCACCATCTGTTGTTGCAGAACCTCTTGTGACGGGGTGAGCAAAAGTAGCCCCGACTGCTGCTGCTCCGCAAGTGTTGCCATGAACAAATCCTTAAACTTTGCATGCATGGCATTCTCTGCTGGAGCCACAATTTCGTCTTTATAGCGGTCATGGCTCCTAGCCCGATCCTTCTCGAACCCATCCTTGATGCTCAGCTTAGAGGACAGGCCTCTGACGCGGCCTCCATGCTCTTTGGACCCAATGGCTGTAGTGAGCGCATCATTCTCCCTTTGGGGCATGAACTTTCCTTGCTTCTGAAGCTCAGCAAGTTGCAACATATTTTCTGCCACCTCTTCGGTCTCGGGTTGATAAAACTTTGGTTTTCTATCAACTATCATTGGCTTCCGGGCTGGACACCACCGCCAGGCACGTTCGTCCAAGCCTTCATAAGGGTCGGGCAGCCCAGCATCTATTGCCGCCTCTCTTTCACGCCGCCACTAGTCGACCTTCTTTTGGTACCCACCTGGCCCAAGGCGAACTCTATGTATGTTGCTTTTTGCTAGTTCACTTTGCTTCTGGCTTAGGGCTAGAGCTTCTTCGGTGGTCTTCAGTCGAACAAACTCTTCCCATTGTGCTGGTGTGATGTCCCCGTAATCGGCAAATGGCGTTCGACCCTTCTGGACATACCGGGTATTCAATTCGCTCTTCCACCGGCGGAAAGTTTCACCCAGCATCTTCAGAGCATAATGCTTTACTTGTTGTCTAGTTCCTCTGGGTAGAATAAAAGTTCTGCTCAACAATTGCCACATCGCTTCTTTTCTCCCCGCAGGAACCATGGGCCAACTTGGGATCGTTGGATCCAAAACCATCTTTGTTCTGATTATAGAACCGATAGCATTTTGAAACTTTGCTACAATCTCCGGAGGATCTATGGGCTCTCCTGCCGCGCTAATTTCATTAACATGAAATTGCCCTTAGGGGTATTGGTTTCTTCATCGCTGACCCTGTTTCCTTTTGTTTTGTCCGTCAGAGGTTGTACTTGCAGGATTGGGACCCGAGCTTTCATTGTCTTCCTCTGTGGGCTAGGGGGTCGGCGTCGGCACTTACTCCTTCCTGTCGGCACCTACACGGATCGTACAATTCGGCAAGTCGCTACGTGTAGTCTATGAAAACGTATGGTATGCTACGTTGCAATTAAACGTGTATTCATTACCTGTCTATGCTCCGGTTCGTAATCCGGATCAAGCGCCTCCCTTGAACGGCGGTGTCTTTGCTCAAAAGGGTGTGAATCAATCGGATCCTGCCACCTGCCTTCTACCCAAGCCCCTTCTCCAACCCTAGGGCCATCCTCGTCCCCAGCTTCAGCATCGACGTCAGACTCGTCCTCCGCAGATTGGACATCGACATCGGCCTCGTTATCCCACTCCATCTGGTATGCAATTTGTTCAAGCACGTCTTGCGGAGTGGTGTCATCCCTTCATGGGAAAGATGACGGCTGAGGATCCATCTACGACTTCTACACTACATAGGCATCGAATATATATTTGAATAAATATTTCAATTCACAATGAAAAAGAACTACAGATTACAAATTAACATCTTATTCATATATAATAGAACACAAAAATTGACATCTCATTGACTTCATGAATCATAGTATAACACACATCTCATTGACTTCATGAATCATAGTACAACACATATCTCATTGACTTCATGAATCATAGTGCCTAACTAGAACATGAGATCTAATTAAGTGCTATTAAAATTATATTTTACTCTACAACAAAGTCTACTAAGAAACTAGCCATGGTCCTTAATGAAAGTTGTAGATCTAGTCCTAAGGATTCCAGAGAATTTTAGTTTGAAATTTTAGGATTTTTCTATGAATTGATATCGATTTTTACAGTTCGCTGATAGTGAATCCAAAAGTTAAACTATAGTATTACAAATAGGTCCTCACGTTTTTCACTAGGACCCTAAAACCAATTGAAGAAAAGCAATCAGGTCCCTGGTGGCCAGCTGACGGGTCTGACCTCGATTCCGGCGAGGGACTTCGCCGGCGGCGAGGGAGGAGAGGGGGAGGGGCACGAGGGGAGCGAAAGGGACATGTGGAGATGCTCGATGGGGCTCGGGACGGCCGGAGGCGGCTCGCCGGCGCGGAGGACGGGGCGGCAGCCGCGGTTGCCGCCGTTCCTGCGAGGCCGGCGGCGGATAGCAGCGTTGGAGGGGCCGGTGAGCTTCGTGAGGATGAGGGCGAGCCGTTGGAGGGGTCGCGTCGGGCGGAGGACGACGGGAGGAGAGGGCCCCGGCTTCTCAGAGGACGGCGGCGCGCGAGGGAGGAGGCCGAGCGACGGCGCGCGGGGGAGGAGGACGAGCGGCGGCGCGCCGGGGAGGAGGACGTGCGGCAGCGCGCGTGGGAGGAGGAGGAGGACGGCCGGAGGACAAGGCGCGGCGCCGGCTTCGCGGAGAGCGGCGGTGCGCGGGGGAGGAGGACCAGCAGCGGCGCGCGGGGGAGGAGGACCAGCGGCAGCGCGCGGCCGAGGAGGAGGACCAGCGGCGGTGCGCGGCGAGGAGAAGCGGCGGCAGCGGCGGCGGGCGGAGTCACCAAAAATTTGGGCAGCCTCCCGTCGTCTTATCCGCGCGCGTCTCAAACTTGAAATTTTCCTAAGTCCTGCTACTATATATACCACAACCATTTGTAGGGACGGGTGGGGGTGTCGCCGGCCCCTACAAACCGCCCCTACAAATCAATTTCTAATTTAATCTGAAAATTCATTTAATTTAGAAAAAATAGTAAATACATCAAAACAACTTGAAATTTTTACCATAAGCATATTGTGAGATGTAAAACATAAGAAAAATATCAAAATGACATTGCAGTGTAAATAATTAATAAAAGTGTTCAAACTTTAATGTGTACCTAAGTCCCACTACTATCTCATACAACTCATGTCTAACTTTGTGTTTTCAACACTATTATACACTAAACATTTTCAATTGCGTTTTTTGTATTTTTTTCCTTGTTCTACAGGTCATTTTATGCTGATGGTTAAAATTTCACTTTTTTTGAGGTGTTCTGCTGTGTAATTTGGAATAAATAAATATTTAGAATAAATTTTAAATACATTTGTAGGGGCGGGCGACACGCCCACCCACCCCTACAAATCGATTTGTAGGGGCGGGTGACGACCCCATCCGCCCCTAAAAATAGATTTGTAGGGGCGGGCGACACCCCCACCCGCTCCTACAAATCAATTTACAATTCAATCTAAAAATTCATTTAATTTAGAAAAAATAGTAAAACACATCAAAACAACTTGAAATTTTTACCATAAGCATATTGTGAGATGTAAAACATAAGAAAAATATCAAAATGACATTGCAGTGTAAATAATTAATAAAAGTGTTCAAACTTTAATGTGTACCTAAGTCCCACTACTATCTCATACAACTCGTGCCTAATTTTGTGTTTTCAACACTATTATACACTAAACATTTTCAATTGTGTTTTTTGTATTTTTCCTTGTTCTACAGGTAATTGTATGCTGATGGTAAATATTTCACATTTTTCTGAGGTGTTCTGCTCTGTTATTTGTAATAAATGATTATTTAGAATAAATTTTAAATATATTTGTAGGGGTGGGTGACGCCCCCACCCACCCCTAAAAATGGATTTATAGGGGCGGGCGACACCCCCACCCGCCCCTACAAATCGATTTCCAATTTAATCTGAAAATTTATTTAATTTAGAAAAATAGTAAAACACATCAAAACAACTTGAAATTTTTACCATAAGCATATTGTGATATGTAAAACATAAGAAAAATATCAAAATCATATTGCAGTGTAAATAATGAATAAAAGTGTTGAAATCACGATGAGTCCAAGTGTCATTATAGTAAGGCGTGACAAAATACAAACACTTTAGCACAGTAATAGGTCACATATTTATAATTGATTCAGGATACATGAGATATTAAATTAGCTGCATATATTAAGTGGTAACAATTCTCGATTGTCCATCCTTGCGTGTCCATGGCTTGTCGTCTTTTCTTATACTTCTTCTAAAATCCTCATCTTCAGTGGTAGGTCTGTGAATAGATTCATTTCATCGTACTGATTATATCCTTCCACGTCTTCAACACCATCAACTCCTATGATATCTTGTTTTCCAGGGACGACAACGTGTTTCATCTTCTTTGCGGGATCAGCTACATACAGTACCTGTGCGACCTGTGAGGCAAGTGCCCATAGGTCATCTTTGTAACCAACATTGTTGAGATCAACAATCGTGAGCTCATAGCCGTCCACCTCAACACCTTTGGGGTGTTTGACCCAACGACACCGAAAAAATGGGATTTATATATTGGAACCATAGTGCACTTCCCATATATCATCTATGACACCAAAATATGTTGTACTTTGTCCTGTTCTCTCATCCAAGGCCTCAATACAAACACCACTATTCTGAGATACGGTCTTCTTGTCCTTTGCGGCTGTATAGAATAGATACCCATTAATATCATACCCTTGCCATGATGTGACCTGGCTAGATGGGCCAGCTGCCAAACTTTTGATCGTTTGCTCATCCACGGTCTCCCCATCTGGTAGATCCAGGTCCTTCAACCATGCAATCAGTCGACGCTTGTGCTCTCTCATGATCTAATCTTCAGAGCGGCCATTACTTCATGCATGAATCATGCTCAAGTGTTCATTGACTAAAGGTGTCATTATTGTGAGATGCTGCAAGATGCTAAAATGTGCCTGTTGCACACCTTTGCAATCCTTGTCGATGAAGGTTTTCCTCCCAACTGTGCCCACACCTTGCAACCTCCCCAAAAATCATGGAATAGGCAAACCAATGGACGTATTATCCTTTAGGTAACTTAGGCAAGACTCGATGACTTCATCAGTACTGTATCCCTCTATCATGGACCCCTCAGGATGAGCACGATTCAGTACGTATCAGTTGAGAATGGACATGAAACGCTCATACGTCCACATTTGGTGTAGGTAAAGTGGACCAAGTGCCCGTATCTGATCCACCATATGAATCATTAGGTGGTGTGTTATATCAAAAAATCCCGGAGGGAAGCACATCTCGAGCTGCGCCATAGTCTCCCCAATGAATTCTTGGAGATCCAGCAACTCATCTTCGTCGATCACCTTTTGTGAAATCCGATTGAAGAAGTAACACAACCGAGTGATTATCATCTTTACATATACTGGTTTGATCGCTCTGATTGCAATCGGGAGGAACACCGTCAGCAACACATGACAATCATGACAGTTATAGCCGCATAGTGAGAGATCTTTCATCGAGACTAGTTTCCTTATGTTGGACATGAAAGACTCGGGACTCTGATCCCTCTCAAGCTCTCGCATATTGCCTTCTTCTCATCTTGTGTCAAGTTATAGCTAGTAGGGGGCACTTCATATCTGCCATTCCCTTTATCAATAGGGTGAAGATCTTGTCTTATCTTCATGGCTACCAAGTCCTAGCGCGACTTCAAGGTATCCTTTATCTTGGCTGATGTCTCCAGGAGGAGCCCGATTGTGTTACCAAACACATCCTTCTTCAGGTGCATACCATTGATTGCATGGCGGACCTCAAGATCCGCCCAATACGGCAAGTATTGGTAGAAGATGGATTGTTTCTTGAATGGTACACCATCGATAGGTGCCTTATCTCTCTTTCTCTTCTTCCCATCTTTCTTTTTCTTCCCATAAGTGACCTGGATGCACCGTACCATCTCGAAAACATATGCCCACTCGTTTTGCTGGAGAAAAATGTAATTCAGGTCTGCCATCAAAAAAATTATAGAACTTCTTACTCGGTACCTATGTTCTTCCATCAAGAAGCGTCTGTACCCAAGGTAAACTACCTTTCGAGATCCTTCCAGGAAAGATGATACGGTGCCATCCACGCACACCGTGCATCCCGTCCTACCTTTGATCTGTCCTGATAGGACAAACAATGCCTGGTAATCATGGATGGTGACGAATATAATGGCTCTAAGGTTAAAGGGTTGCCGTGTAAAACCATCAAAGATATTGATACCTTCCTTCCATAAAATTTCCATCTCCTGCATGAGAGGCTCAAGAAAAATATCTATATCGATGCCAGGATGCTTGGGGCCCTGTATAAGGATGGATCGTAAAAGATACTTTCTCTTCTGGCACAGCCATGTAGCTCAGATCCTTTCCAAATTCCAGATAGTACTTCTCATCAAATTTCTTCCACTACCGAGCATCAGCTGGATGTCGGAGCTTTCCGTCACCCTTCTTGCGCTTATCTGAGTTCCACCATTGCATCATTTCAGCATCCTTTGGGTTCGAGAAGAATCGCCTCAAACGATCGGAAACTGGGAGGTAACACATAACCATGGCCGGAATTCTGCTCTGCTTTTCAGAAATGCTTAAAGTAGCGACGTTGTCTTGTTCAACAGAGGCAACACCCTTCCCCTTCCTTTTATTCCCTCCGGATGGACCTCCTTTGTCGCCACCACAGTAACCAGCATGTGTTGGCTGGCACTTTATTTGGCTTTGGAAGCAACCAAGCCAACATACGCAGCAAGTCGTTAAAACTACCATCTAACCAACCATGCATAGCCTTCAGAGTCAACAGCTCAAGTATGAAACGAGGCACGATCCAGTGTTTCGGGCATCCCTTCGATCGCTCATATATATTTTCCTCTGCTGATTTTCTCACCGTTTCAAAGTTTGCAAACCCCCTAGCACTACCAACCAATAGCTCCGCTTTGGTGTGGCGCAACAACTGGCTGAGAAAATCACCGTCGTCAAGTTCATCGCCACTACTATCACCCTCGATGGGACCGTCGACATCATCATCTTGGAATCCACCAACCCTACCATCATCAGCAACCCTATCATCATCGCCAACACCATCATCATCTCCACCACCATCATAATCAGAATAAAACATTCTGTGAAACTCCTCGTCTTCTATGATGTCATCTAGTGGATTATCCGTCAGAGGGGGAGCATCCGTCTCATCATGTTTCTTCCAGATCGTGTAGTTCTTAACAAAACCACTCACCATCACATGTGATCTGATTATAGTTGGGTCGCTGAATACTCTCAAATTCTTACATGGGCAATGCATCAACCGTCTCTTCTCATTTCTTGCATGCTTCTCCACAACTTCAATGAATTTATTGAGCTCTCCACAGAAATAGGCGTCCATCCTTTTTGCATTGTACATCCATGTTCTATCCATCTCTGAACAGCAACAAATAATTTAAATGGATTGACTCAAATCAGAACCAACCATATTGAGGAAAAAGTCATTTTAACTATAGTACTAAATAAAAAAATCAAATGTATTTATCATGCACGTGTGTAAAGATAGAAAATAAATAAATGTATTTGTTTTCTCGAAATAAATAGAGTCCTAAATTGATATAAATATATACTTCTATATATGCATAGGTGTCCGAAAAAGTCAATTTAACTTGTACTAGATAAAAAAAATAGAAAATTCAACATATTATTTTACAACAAAATGTTGGGAAAAAAATCTAACAAGCATCTTTTAAAAAAAGGAAAAAAAACAAATCTTCTTCTCTCTCCTCCATAGATCTAGGGCATTATTTACTAAAGAATGAGGCAATAAATTATAGATCTAATCTAAATAAGTACATAATCTTGTTCTCCTACTAAAATAGCACAACTTAATCCAAAAGATTGAGCCAAATGGTAGCTCAAATGGCTAATCCACACCAGATCTAGATCTCGATCTAGTTAGAGGCAAAGAGAGGTCCATTAATCTAACAAAAGAGCTTAGCAATGATAAAGAATTAGCGTCAACTTACCTCCTAGAGCCCCAACTCGAAGGAAATCAAGTTGAAAACCTCCCCCCTCCCTTTCTTTCTTTTTTTCGGATGTTGGGGGAGCTCCTCTCCCGAGCAATAAATGCGGGGTCGGGAGGAGCAAGAAGGTGCCCAGATTTTTATAGATATTATTAGGGGTGAGTAGGGGGGTGAGCCGCCCCTAAAAATGCCATTTGTAGGGGCAGCTCATCCCCTTAGCCGCCCCCAAAAATGGTCTCTTTCCAGGGGCGGTTGGGGGGGTGAGCCGCCCCTAAAATATCTATTTGTAGGGGCGGCTCACCCCATCAGTCGCCCCTATAAACGATGCCCATTTATAGGGGCGGCTGATGGGGTGAGCCACCCCTAGAAATGGATTTTTTAGAGGTGGCTCGGTTGCTACAGTGCCGCTTCCTATTTGTAAGGACGGGTGACATTTTTGTCCGCCCCTAAAAAAATTTCGGGGTGTTGCTACAAATCATTTTTGTAGTAGTGTGCTTAGTTTTCGTTGCAATTGTAATTTAATCCAATTGTTAGCTAAATTTTCCTTACATTTTCACATGATTACTTACCCTTAGTATGTTTCTGATTATGATGCCCAAACTCTATATGTCTGACTTGAAAGATATTTCCCCATTCTCTATATACTCCGGTGCAAGATATCCCATGTATCACAATATGACAATTTTAAGCATATTGGTGTAAAGAAATTTAATTGATTTAATTTCAGAAATAAAGGCTGAGTTTTCAAGAGGCTTTTTTTACCGTGTTCCATTCAAAGTTATAGTGATAGTTCTGGATTGTTCTGGTCCGAAGCGTCTTGATAAGCCAAAGTCCATTATTTTTGGAACCATATTAGCATCGAGTAAAATGTTTGCTGCTTGAGATCCAAATGATTGATGTGTTCTTAGTTGTGAAGATAATGCAAGCTGTGACAAATCCCCTCAATAAGTTGATAATATGTATCTCATTCATAGGGGCGGATCCATAGGGGGCGCTAGGGGGGCTCAAGCCCCCCCCCCCCCCCCCCCCCCCCCCCAATTATAAATAAACTATAGCAGAATATACTACAAGTATCCATGCAATATATTGGGCACTGGTATGTATTGGTTCTGGACAAAAGGAACACCTCAAATTGGTGGAAATAAATCAGCCAACTATGAGTGCTTAGTTTCCGTTGCAATTGTAATTTAATCCAATTGTTAGCTAAATTTTCGTTACGTTTTCACATGATTACTTACCCTTAGTATGTTTCTAATTATGATGCCCAAACTATATATGTCAAGATACTTTCCCATTCTCTATATACTCTGGTGCAAGATATCCCATATATCACGATATGACAATTTTAAGCTTATTGGCGTAAAGAAATTCAATTGATTTAATGACAATATAGAGTAGGGGATGATCGTGGAGGGTGAATTAATCCAAATTGCTTCGGAAAAGTGTCTCACATCATCCGTCGACTCTTCCTTCATGGCCTCCTCGAGAAATTCTTTGTTAAGAGGATCGGGAGGAGAAGGAGGTACCGTAGGCCTGGGGGAAGGTTCTGTCAAAGGATTTTTAGATTGATCTAAATGGACAGAAGAATGTCCCACCCCTAATTGAGCATCGAAGAGATTCAAGGTGTTCTTGTTATTTCCAAATGGATCATCCTCGAATTAAGAAGAGAACATCAAAGGTTGAATTTCTTCTGTCTCTGATGTTCCTGGTTCGGGAGAGGGCTCAACAGACGAATCTTGAATGTGGAAGATGAAAGTTCGGAATTCGTTGTTTAGAGACTCTCATGGCTTGACTCGAATTCCTCTCGACGGGTTCGTTACGATCAGCAGGGAAAGACGAGTCTTCTAAGAGGTGATCTAGAATCTCTCTTCCTTCTATCGGAGTTTTGTCTGCAAACAAACCTCGGCGGCGACGTCGAGGTCTAGGGTAGATTTCCTATCTAAACCCGAGCAAATGATGTCTAATGATATATCATCGGGTATAAACAAGTCTGGGCTAGATGCTAAATGGCATAAGAATCTAGCCCATGCTGCACCTATGGACTCCTTCTCCAATTGCTCAAAGCTGAGGATGTCAATCGGTAGGGATTCTATGCATTCCGTGAGGGATAATGAGTAACAAAAGTCAACTCTAAGTTCTCCCCAATTATCGGTCGTACTCCCTATCGTGCGAGTGTACCATTGCTCTGCCTTCCCTGTGAGAGAGACAGGAAACAACTTCCACCGCAATGTTTCCTGTATCATACCTGGGAAGTCCAAGCATGAGCACAGTTCCTCAAACTTTTGTAGATGATCATCGGGATCTTCATTAATTGCTCCATAGAAGGGTCGATTCCAAAACATGGCTATAATTCGAGGATGGAGTCCGTAGCCAGATGAAGGGGTTGATCTTGAAGCTGGTAAGTGCTTATAGAACTCACCCCTTGGGAGAGAGAACTGATCAATGGATAGCTTCTCCATGGGTAGCGGGGCTAAAGGTAGAATGAAAAAAATGAAAAAGGTACGAGGGAGAACTAGGTATGAAGAGAATATAGCAACCGTTCCCCGGCAACAGCACCAGAAAGCTTGTTGACGTTTCCTAGCGTCACGAAAATAAATCCGCAAGTGCACGGATGACGTTGTAGCTTTCACCCAAGAGTATTCCAAGGGTATCATATTCAATGAGGAACGTGTGTATATTCTCTAAGGCTCAAGTTCGTCCAAGGACACCGCACCAATTAGAGGCAAGGGGTAGAGACGATTCCTAAGGCTAAGAATCAAAGACAAGATAGAACTATTCTAGTCGTTCACGTCGGGTTACTTGCTTCCCCCAGAATATGACTGGTGAGCTCCAATACTGCGGCACTAGGATATACCCGAATGGGGAGGGTTCCGCTGGATAGACAGGGCCGTCACCACCTGCTATCTACCTCATCTATCCATGGGATATACCAGAACCAACAGGTAAGTCTAGTCTAGACACCACGTCTACACTATCGTTACTAACTCTAGTCCTAGCTACAAACTAGAGTTACCCACCAAACTAGTGAACTATTAATGCGGCAAGAAACTAGGGGAAACTAGCTCTAATCTTAACTAAGAAACTAAAGAACAAAAGAAGACACAAACACTTACTATGATTGATAAGCATCCGTCGAGGTACAAGATGGAGAAGAGCGTCGGTGGGCACACCGGCTCCTCCCCGACTCCCCCTCACTCTCTCCCTAACTCCTAAGCACTACCTAGGCGGCACTAAGCCTCTAAGAAGAGCTCCACCTCCAAAAGTGAGAGAAGAGAGAATGGAATGGTGTGTCTCTATTCTTACCCCCTCCCCTTGTATTTATAGGGGTGAACAGGGGTGCTCTCGGCCGGCAAGCTCGCGAACTCAGGCATAACCGACCTTGGGAAGGCTTCAGGAGGCGCCACGTGGAAGCTGTAAGGCAGTGGTGCTGGTCCTGGGTCGGCCGACCTACGGGGGTCGGCCAACCTGGGCCTGGCCCAGATCGGGTCCATCTTCGTCTGGGTGACTGGTAAGTGGGCCCTATAGTCCCTGGTTGATGAGTTGGCGTAGCCCCATGTCGGTTGCATGCTCTGGTGGGCCCTTTGATCCGTGTGACTCCCAACGGTGGGTTCTAATTTGTCGGAGTGGTGTTACCTTGGATTGAGGGTATGTTGCTTTGCTCTTGAGGTGTGTTTCTTGATTTGCTTGAGCTGCATACACATATCCACCAACATATATAGAATTTGGTAATTAAACACCTACTCTTTGTTGCTCGGCGCACTCCGGCCTATCGGCATTTTATGGCATGGATTCTAGAGCTTGTTTTACCTGCATTTCTTGCCCAAATCCATACATTGCAAAATCTCCAAGGGAAATGTGAAAATGATATTATTCGGGTTAAATATGCAGGTTAAGTATGCCGGTCATCCCAAATTTTGGGGTAAATTGACGCTTGAAAGGACCCTGATGTCGCCTAGAGGGGGGTGAATAGGCGTTCCTGCAAATTACAAAACCTAATTGCAAATGTCAGCGCACAAACCGGTCAGACCGATCAGTACACTTGGGATAGGCTGAAAGGATCTCAACCGGTCAGACCGGTCCCCAGCAGAGAACACACAAGATCAGAGTTTCTTCCCCTCTCGAGCTCTAGCACAAATGCAACTTGGTGTAGTGCCTCTGCAGGTGATGTCTAGTATATTTAAAGTCCCTGCATACATAGAAACAGCACACCAAAGTAGATCGATGGGGAAGCACAAATAAATGCTAGAGGGTGAGATAACAAAACAAACCAAATGGAGACATAAGAATTTGTTTCACCGAAGTTCAGATCCACCACAGTGAATCCTACATCTCCGTTGAGGAGCTAACCAAGAAGAGTAGTTTGAGCCATCCAAAGTTAGAGGCTCAAATGATACCTCACATGTCATCGACATCTTTTCCTCACGGCGGTTAAGCTTGAATGTGAGTCAAAGCTCTGATACCAATTGAAAGAATCTTGATGTCGCCTAAAGGGGGTGAATAGGCGTTTCTGCAAATTACAAAACCTAATTGCAAATATCGGCACACAAACCGGTCAGACCGGTTTGGCAGACCGGTCAGACACTTGGGATAGGCTGAAAGGATCTCAACCGGCCAGACTGGTTTTGGTGACCGGTCAGACCGGTCCCCAGCAGAGAACACACAAGATCAGAGTTTCTTCCCCTCTCGAGCTTTAGCACAAATGCAACTTGGTGTAGTTCCTCTGCAAGTGATGTCTAGTATATTTAAAGTCCCTGCATACACAGAAACAGCACACCAAAGTAGATCGACGCGGAAGCACAAATAAATGCTAGAGGGTGAGATAACAAAACAAACCAAATGGAGACACGAGGATTTATTTCACCGAAGTTCAGATCCACCACAGTGAATCCTACATCTCCGTTGAGGAGCTCATTGGGCTTGAGTCTTTTTCAACTCGTTCCCTTGAGCTTGTCTATTCCAACCAATCCTCACTTCACTACCTTGATCCTTTCCACCAAGGGGGCAAGATCACAGCCCTTACAAACTTGCCGCTGCTCACCACACCTCGGGAGCTAGCCGGCTACGCCTAGCCGTCTAGGAGGCTTCACCTCCAAGAGTAACAATTGCTTCAAATGTTGTTTCGACTTCAACCACAAGTGCTCAAGCTATGGTATGCTCTCTGCAGCTCTCTATTGCTCACTTTAGCTCACACAAGATCTTTCTCTCAACCCAACACTAGGACATACAATCTAGTTAGCACAACTCACAAAGAGTGGTTTGGGGAGAGCTTGTTGGTCAGTAAAATCGCTTTGGAAGGCTTAGAAACTCAGGGGAATCAGCAGCCCTCGAAGGAGAGGGCTGAGGGGTATAAATACCCCACTCTCAAAAACTAGCCGTTGCTCTGTCAGGGGCCAACCGGTCAGACCGGTCTGTTCGAACCTACTAGCCGTTAGCGCTCAGACCACTCAGACCGGTCCCCCAAACCGGTCAGACCGGTTTGAGCCAGAGCAGACCGAAGCTGACTTCTCTCAAGGCTTCTCACTTAGGTACACCTATGAGCACTTTTGATGTTGTTAATCAACCAATATTGCATCCCTCTTGATAGTACGCCATAACTATACTCAAGATAGAATTTGAAATCTAATTCAACTACTTGAGCTTTGTATCATTTCAATCTTGCCATACTTTGTCTTTCTCATTCTTGAGACTTTCAACATTGCCTATGATCTTGATCACATCCATATTTGAGCCAGTGACTTAGGATTTTCTATCATTCATGAAAAAATGTGCACTTGAATCCTTAAGTCACTCCATTTTATCAACCATAACATATATGATGCATTGCGTTGCTCTTCTCTTTGAGACTTAGGTATGATACTTCGAGAACCCCACGGATACTAGATACTTCACCCTAGCAATACGCACATGGTCTCAAGTCATCGCTTAACCAAAGCTTGCTTAGTCCCTCGCTCTAGTCAACTCGGTTGGTTTCTTCACAACTTACCCTTGCCTCATTGAGTTAAGCTTTGCACATCAATAATGAATTCCCACTTGAATCTTTTTCTTCAAATGTTTGTTCTTGATTGATAAAGAATATCACATATGTTGCAAGCTTCCAATGGTAAGACCAACATGTAATCATATGCTCTTGTTTTTTGAACATGTACACATGAAGTCTTGCAATATTCATTTGTGTAACGTTGTAACTTTCTTGATGATCCCATCATTTGTTGACCAAGCTTTACTTGTCATTGACCATTCAATATTCATTACGAGATCACATACTTATTTGATATCATCATTGTGAGCCATATCATGTTCATCAATATGTGAAACAATATTATATCATGAACATTTAGTATGAAAACCTGCTCACAATCCAAAACCAACAAGTTAGTCATTTATACGTTTTGTCATTCAAACCACCAAAACCCACTTAGGGACCTAGAACTGCACACATATAAGAAGTCAACACTCAACAAGTAGGTCCACCTTTAAAATGACTTCTGTACCAAGGCAGATAGTAAATTTGAAAACGAAACAAAACAAAGATATGCATGTTGGGAAGGGTGGACAGCCATTAGCCATATGGTAGCAAAGATCTGAAAATGAAATGGAAGAATGGAGCACATCAAGGGCCTATGTCCTTACGAGTTGCAATTATTCTGCATTTCCTGAGCCGACACACCCGTTGAATTTTGGGCTGCAGCCTGATACTTCTGTACAACCACGCCAAGATTACTAACCTGCATATAGACATCAAGGATGCCGAAGTATATGAAAATTCTTGTCACAAAATTCAAAATTGCAAATATGGTTTATGGCCTGACAGCTGAGCTGTCTATTTTTACTGGGAACGCCTCATACTTGTGGTATTATAGATCTCCGCGGAATAAGTTCCTCATGACGCCTAGCACAGAACTCCCAAGATGCAATCTTGAAGAAAAAAAATAAGATAGCACAGATTTGTGTTTTAGCCCAAAAGGTATCAAGGAATAGTGTGAAACATATCATGTTCATCAATATGTGAAACAATATTATGTCATGAACATTTAGTATGAAAACCTGCTCACAATCTTAAACCAACAAGTTAGTCCTTTAATCGTTTTGTCATTCAAACCACCAAAACCCACTTAGAGGCCTAGATGTACTTTCAACGCTCAAAATTGGTCCGTAGCGAGCATCAACACCCCTACCCCCCGGAACTCAATGGAAAGAAGAGGAAAGGAGGAGGGAGAAGAAGAGGGGGGGGGCGCAAAAGCACATAATCTGGATTCGCCACTGCCCATTCATGTAAGTGAGATTCAACTATCAAAGTAAAGCATAAGAACTGTTATGAAATAAGGGAAAAAACAATTTTGAATGATCTCAGTTTCCTCTCCGGAAACCCAGAGTTCATACCTTTGAGATATTCTTCCGGACTTTTATTAGGTACATACTCAAAGCAGAGGAATCTTCGCGCGCGCTCTGCCAAAACACATTTCCTGTAGTATTCACTCACTTCTTTTGATGTATTCGAGCAGTAGCCTAAAAATCTTACAATATTTTTGTGTTTAACATTCATTAAACAAAAACGCTCATCCTCAAATTGCTTCTCAAAAAATTTATCTCTTTTAAAAAGCTTCTTCACAGCTACTATCCCATTGCGAAGATTTCCGTATTTAACGACAGACACAATGTCTCGTTACTGTTAATCACACCGTTGGGCTGGTCATATTGCGGCTGCTCCTAGACTGCTGGCCGGCCGCGGCTGGCTGGACCAGCTCCAGCCCAGACCAGCCCTATGTAGACTAGCCGAACGCAGTGATTAATGTTAACAGTAAGTTTCACCCCCTTGATATTTTAAAAATAAATTTAGCAAGCCTATTGAGAAATTTATTTATACCTTATAGACCACTCCAAAGCCACCATGACCGAGCTCTTTAGAGAAACATTTTGTAACCCTTCTCAATGATTCATATGATAGTTGAATCGGCTCTGCATTTACATCAATCAATATGTGCTCCAAGTTTCTTGCTCTGGATCAATAATATCCATTTCTGCAAAACATAATGTAGCAAGTGTAATTTTCTTTCGATACAGATAGATGATATGAAATTTCAATGATTTCGATATTAGATAGTACCACATGTTCTTCATATACTGTCACCAAAATAATCAAACGAATTTCCCGAAGTAGCGGTTTGTGATGCCACGACTCCACTACAATCACAGCTTAGACCAGTCTCAGTGGGGAGTCCGGAAGTGTCATCGTACAGTTACTAAGATTGAAAACTTGGTAACCAAGCCGAAGTAATGTCATGGTGACGAAACTTCTCTCTCATCCCATAAAACTCCTCTTTCTCTCTCCTCATAATGATTCTGTCATGTCAGTAAATTTGCTGATGTGGTAGAAAATTTAATGCTTATGACACTTGTGAACTCCTATTGAGATTGGCCTTGTCCCTTCGACATGCATTGTATGCGTGTGGCTAGCTTAGTATGGCCATGAATGCTAATAGTTTCATTGATCATGAATTCATTAAAAAGGAGCATGTCTTTTGGTGATCGTGATTGCGGTTTTTTTGGTAAAATCGCATTGATTGTGAATAGTAAATGAATAAAAACAAAAAGTAAAAAGAAAGAGAAGACAAAATCGTACTTGCGCTCTTTAAAGTAGAGGCAAGGACACATTTTTTTAGAAAATGGATAAATATCTGGCCTCTGCAGAGCCAAGTTTTACACAGAATTTCAGCACACAAGCTGATCAAAAAAATAAGGGAATAGTACGCAAATGACAGGAATCAATCAAAAGCAAAGTCTATTATTGCTCCTCCATCCATTATTGGTGAAGATATCCAGGGCGACGATTTCCAATGCCTTGCTTGCCAAGCGGACCGTTTCTCTTATTTCCTCACGCTGCAGTAGGGACCAGTATCGTAGCCAATATGCTCTCCTGAATATAGCCTGCATAAAAGAGGTAAATTGCTTTTTTCAAAAATAATATCATTACGCGTACACCAAATTGCCCATATTAGAGCTGCAGCCCCAACAAAAATTAGATTCTTATCTTTTTTGCTCATGCCCGTTAACCAATTTCCAAGCATGTGCTCTATTGACTTCGGTGGGGTTAACCCAGTAGCTACATTTACAACTCTCCAAATTATCTTAGCATGTTGACAATCAAAGAAGAGATGCTTAATTGTTTCATTACAATTACAGAAACAACATTTTTGACTACCAGTCAATTCCTCTTAGCTAAGTTATCCTTTGTTAAGATAACACCCCGTTGGAGGTACCAAAGGAAAACTTTTATTTTTAGAGGAATTTTTAGCTTCCAAATAAATTTATTCATGAAAGGAGTATTTTGGTTGATGAGATATTGATACAAGATAGAACAGTAAATTTGTCATGTCTATGCAAGTCCCAAGTGAAAGTATCTCTCCCATCAGAAAGCTGATGAGTGGTTAGTTTAGCTACAAGGTTATGCCAAGCAGTCAGTTTATGGCAAGGACACATATATATGCCCCCAAAGACAAAAACACAATTCCACTGCAAAGGTCGTTCTCTCGGAGAGGCGAGACGGTTTTTAAATTTTTCCAAAAATTTTGTGGACCCTACCTATTTCGAGTTTTCAATCGTCTCCCCTCTCACCGTGCTCCTGTACCCGTCTTCATCCTCTCTCAGGCTGCGAAGGAGAGAAGAGAGAGACGAGAGGAGAGCAGCAGCATTCCCATCAGACAATAATAGTTAAGCATCAATTAATCCAAACGACGTTCCCAACTAAAAGGGGTATACGTAGGCCTCAATAGAGAGGGCCGGCAAACCAGTGGATCGATCGCTAACCTGCTGAAAGGAGGCGGCCTGCTGCGCCCAGGCGGCTAGCTGATAATACCGTCCAGCGAAAAGAGAACGACTGCTGGTGTTCTTCGCTGGAGATGCGACCAGCTTGAGGTGAGATCACATATGCACGAAGCTGTGAAGTATATGCTTTTAAGACCAATCTCAATAGTAGGTGTTATAGAAGTGTTATGAGCATTAAATATTATATCATATCAGCAAATTTACTGATATGATAAAGTTATTTATTAGGAGAGAGGAGTGGAGTGTTATGGAATGCTAGAGGAGTGTCATCACCATGACATAGTTCAACTTTACGATGACACTCCCAACTGAAACTGATCTAATAAGTCGTAGATCACATGACATGATGATAGATAGATAAATCACATTAAATTATGCATAGCCAAGTTGCTTGCCATGGCACAGTTGGCAATGTTAAAAAATTGAAGTTTTTTGGTCTACTCTGCAGCCTCCTACTCGATCGGTGGTCTTCGTTCTCTGGTACTGCCTTTCATGGGGAAATGCCGAGCAGGTAGCAATTGGGACGACTAGGAGTCCACACAATGCAATTTTGCTTTCTTTCCTAAAAATACATCCAACGCGGAAATTAATAATAAATACTAGTGTGTAATTACAGGCCGTTACAAACCAACGGAACCTCGATGACCTAGATCACTCCATGCGTTGGCTGCATGAGAATGTTGCCCAAGCAGAACTCATAACAGAGTACGTATCCTCAAGCCTCAGTAACAGATCAAAAAATAAATCTGTTCATATACTTGCTGTGCATTACGATGGTGTGCTTGTGTAACTCACGGTTCGTCCGGCCACAATGCAAGTCCCCGTTGAGCATGATCACCTTCACGCGCAACACCGGCTGGGGCCGGTATATATTGATAATTACAGTATGACACTATATATCACTACTACGTTTTTTCATTAACGATGGTGTAATAAACTGCTTAATTTGTAACACTAACAGGTCGTGCTAAACGGCCGATTCTTAACGGCTCAATTGAAGATTGATCGATCTGTCTGTTGAGCTTACGATGAGAAGGTCGAATGCTTCTGTAGTAGCGTTTCTTTTAAGTGTCTATAGATTCGCTTTAGTTTCAGAGGTAACATAATAACGTTTTTGACTCAAAGAGCTAAGAAAGTAGACCATAGTTTTAGGGGAATTTTACGGTGCTCGGAAATAGTGATATATAGTCACTCTTCAGTGCGGATCCATTGGTTAAAAATTGAGATGTAAAAGAACCTAAGTGGTGCCCGGGAACTAATAACTCCAAAAACTGGTTGTGATTTAACTCAAATAAAGCACCAACGGATCGTTTTTACAATTTTCGAGCCGGCTGCTAGAGTGTAAGCTACTACATTGCAAGCACGAGGGCAATATGAGAAACAGAGCATACAGTGAATTGACCTTAAAAAATTGCTCTAATCTCTCTAAACACTGGGCAAATTAAAGAACTGATCTGTCAACAGCCTTCTGATGACTTTTACCCCCTGTAATTTGTTATTATCTGCGGCACCTCGGCGACACCCTTGCATGCATAAAAAATGATGAGCCCACCGCACTAGCATCCAATTTTTCAGTGTAACTAGTGCCTAACTTGCAGGTAACTGAGATCAAAGCCAAAGCAATAATATTGTTTACTGTAAGGCCTATGTGACAACCTAGAATGAGTACATTCAGGTTGCAGAGAGAACAAACAGTCTAAAGTTTGTGATGGACGGTTGGGAAACAACTCAAACCAAAATGACGGAACTACATCTGCACATGTAACAGGTGTGTATGTGTAAGTAATTGCTCAATCTAATACCTAAGAGCCGGGAATTGAGGCTTGTGGCTATATGTCGCTCGCGCTACAAATCCGCAATCTATCACCCACGCGTGGCCCTGCCTCAATCTCCCTCTCGCGGTCCACGACGGCCCAAGCATGCGGCGTCTTGTTCCTCAGCCGCTGCTTGTCCCGCTATAGCTAGAGTTAAGGAGGGGGGTGTCAGGGTTTCCAGCGAGGTCCTGGGCTCCTGGCTTAATATATACTCCCTCCATACTCGAAAAGAAAGTCGTTTTGAATAAGAGTTGGGTCAAACATTGAGAATATAAATCATGAATAACTTTTAAGTTGTTGAGTTTCAGAATACAAAAACCATATGAATAGATTTGTCTTGAAAAATATTTTCATAAAAATATAAATATATCACTTTGCGATAAATATTTTTATAAAAATAAGAAGTTAACGTTAAGCTTTGAAGATCGTGTCACTATCCAAAACGACTTTCGTTTCAAGTATGGAGGGAGTACTACCTCCGTCTACAAAAGAATGCAGCTCTCGCTTTCCAAGAAATCAGTTTGATTGAACTTATACAAAAAGTTACTAACATTTATGTCTCCAAATAACGTTAATATAAAAATATATTACATGATTAATCTAATATAAATATTAATACTAATTTACATAAATTTGGTTAAATTTGAAATTGTTTGACTCCTCGGAAAGTGAGAGCTGCATTGTGGACAGATAAAGTATTGCCGTTGGACCGGTGTTCAACTGGACGACTACAGGAAAAGTCAAGACACGGAACCAACGAACTAGCAGCCTTACTTGTTCGATAATGATCCAGGTTTTTATCTATATAACTCTAGGTCTCTAGCCGCCTTACTGCACCGTTCCTCCTCGTGGGTAGAAACTCTATTGGGCTAAATTCCTGTCACCTCAACACATGGATGGATGATGGGTGGACATCCATTATGGTATATTGCAGAAACTTGCACTTGTGGGCTTTTGTTGTTTTCTTTCCGTCCTGGCCCATGACTTACGCTTTGGAATGCATGCAAACTAATGAGTCAAAGTAAAAGAATCTGTTGCCTATACTTTGCAACAAGACAATACCACACTTGACTATGTTTAAATGAAATTATTCAGAATACTTTTTTTCGAATGTGGAGTAATTTCGTTGTGATGTACTGTACAAACAACATCCATGTCAACAGCCATACCAAGAGTTTCCTTTGGCAGCGAAACATCGTCGCATCATGCTGCACTTGCTCTGCAGACACCAAACCGATCACAAATTCTGCAAATCAACTCAGAAACTGTGAAATAGACTGCCAATATCCAAGATGCGTAATGCATGACAAATGTCCAAATACAGTTTTAACTGTTGCAATAGGCAGCTCCATCCCAGAACATCATTAACCTGCTTACCACAAGCACAAACGGCACATCAAACTGAGGTAACAAAACAACTTTGCCAGTCTCCCGCACAAGGACTAACAAAACAATGCTACTCTTCCTCTAGTCAGTATGGCAATCACAGAGTAAAGCAACAAATTAAGAGAGAATCCTCAGACCGTATATCAGGCTATCAGCTCAGGTGGTTTCCAAAGGCGCGCAGGATGATAAATTACAGAGGGAGATGAGATACATGCCATCCAATAAGGAAAACAGACTGAGAAAACTTCTTTTCCAGGTAGGAAATACCACCAAGCACTATCACCGCAGGTGCCAGAAGATGCTTCTGGCAAGATACCTGAAGCAGGCAGCACCAGTAACCCAACTCATGTGGGTTCCAATCCCATTCTTGCATCTTGTCCCTCCATGCCACAATATCTGTCTATGAATATTCATCCATTTATGCATAGACTAAGGAGCACTCAATCTAAGAGTTATAGGAATGCCCACAACCCTATTATAAGAATCTATATCTACTTAGCTTTTTCACAACATTAACAGAGTGGACAAGCAATGTGACACATTGTGAAACTGCAACTCCCAGTAAAATTGACCAATGTTGCAAAACTGGGGGAGTAGCACACACAGAGGTCGGTAGCTAAACGGACAGTTACAGACTTTAATTTACCAGCTGGCATGATTGCTATCGCATATGGCACCCTTTTATGGCAACATCAGTGCGAAGCACAAATGCTATACTGACCCAGGGGAGGTTATGGCACCATAACTGATGCTGCATAAGCAATTTGCCCAGGTAGGGCAAATGCAGCATCACATTGGAACTGTAATGTTCCTGGTTACTCTATTGTGAAGGTTTCCAGTCATACTGCATGTTATTGAAGCTGTTTGCTGACCTAAGTCCACCCAATAGCTGGTTTCCTATGTCATGCTGCTGCTGTTGCTGTTGCTGCTGATGTAGTTGACCCAATTGTGATAGGTCATGTGCACTGTGATTCATTCCCATCCTTGCGCCCATGGCCATCTGGTTGTTCGTCATTGCTGTTCTCATCCCATGACCGAAACCGCCCATAGCCCCAAACCCCATTCCTCCCATTCCTGAGTTATTTGTGACAGCATTGCCAACTAAGCAATTAACCCCATTAACACCAGGGGTTAGTCCATTTGGTCTCTTCATATCGTTCCCTGACTGACCAACTCCGTTCATCTGTGATGACATCAAATCTTGCAATATTTTCTGAACTGAGCTTTGGGACTCACTTGGCTCAGCCTCCTGGGGTCGACTACCAGGTGGCTGCATCGGAGGTATGCTTGACGATGTAGTCGGGGAGCTTAGTTGGTTTGTATTTTGAGGAGCAGGCATCATGTTGTTATTGGATGCTGTAGGTACTGGGGAAGGGAAAGAGGTAGATGGATTTGACTGCAGTGAGCTTGTTGAGTTCACCTTGGGAATCGTCGCATTTCCTCCACCATTGTATGGACCACCATTAGTGCTGCTCATCGGATGATCTTGTCTAGAATTCATTGAACTTTGCAAGAGCCCAACAACAGAAGGTGAAGGTGCAGATGTAGAAGGTGCACAACTGAGAGAATTATTAGATGTCACGTCACCATTGGCAGATGCAGAAGGCTGCACACCGGTCATAGGAGCAGAATTTTGACCACTCTGATTTGAACTCTGGGGAATAGCCTGCTGGTCCTCAGGCTGTTGCTGCTGTGGTTGAAGAGGATTGACCCCTGAAGCAGTCCTCCGGGGAAAGTTATGCAAGCTATCTGAACAAACAATACAGTGGATGTTAAAATAGGCAGGAAAGAATAGCATGGCAACATTTAAAATAACTAGATATTATAACGCTGCTGCTTCATTACTTGGGAGGGGGGTTCGGACTGCCAAGCTTTACAAAAAACTTTTTATCTGATTTTTAAGCCCAAATTTTTATTTCTATGGGAAAAGGTGGGGAAAATTGGGTGTTTGAAACACCAGGCCACAACCTCTGTCTGTCTTGAGGCTTACAATGAAGTATGCTTACAGATACAATTGTGACACATTCGGAATTTAAAGTTTCCAGCGCAGGGTGTGAAGCTGCCCAGATCCAAGCTACAATAGTGAGGACAGCAACAACATTTTGGAGTGTGGGGGTATATTGCCAATTCCAAGGTGATAGCAATGACGGACTGAATGCAGGACGATTATTTCAAACATTTATAAGCTAACCCAGCAAAATATGAAAAATTGAAGAAAAGGGTAAAACTGGAATACGCCATAACAAGGAACTGAGTCTCGCTCAGTTGATAGTAGGTCTGGGCATGCACACCACACATGTTCGAGACCTCTTCCTCAAGGAATGGTTGAGGGTTCTTTTCTTAATACATCGTAAGTTGCCTAGTTCCTGGTTCTGGCTGGGGTCAGGAATGTTTGAAATCATAGCTCTCGATGTGACAGATCATGGATCACACTACTGTGCCATCGTTGATTGAATGTACTCCAATTTTTACTAAATTGCCTAGTGTATTTAGGGCATGGCCATGAATTCTGCATGCAAAGATGACTTGATAAATTATGGTGGTTGCCAACACATGCCATATTGTTTCACAAACTTTGCCTAAGGTTAAATTATAAAATCTGTTGCTACCAATAAGGCTTGATTAGGAGAATCTTGCAGCAGTTTTAGAAGACACAGGCACGTGGGGCTAGGTTGTCAGAACAAAAACCTTCCAAGAAATGCAGCTACAAACCAAACAGGGACCTTACTCAGGTTGTACTTTCCTAACAGAAGCAAAGCAATATGAGGCTGTCAAACAGGGCCTAAAAGAATTTAATGGAAGTGTTGTGAAAGTGTAGGATGGCATGACCCCACAATTAAAATACCATACCAATGGGTCCAGATCCAGTATTCCTGCTGTGATCAATCAAATCCTTCATGCAGTTTACAACCTCAGCAATCTGGAAGAATAAGTATTCAGATTACAAGAATACAATAATCAGCATGGGATAATGAGCTATGATAAGATCGGATAAGTTTAAAGGCTTCAAAATACTCCCTCCGTCACAAACTATAGGTTGTTTTGGCTTTTCTAGGTGCATAGTTTATTCTATGCACCTAGATATACGCTATATCTGGACATATAGTAAAAATTATGTATCTAGAAAAGCCAAAACGACCTATAGGGAGTAGTAATAATAACAAATCATGATATGCAATGAGATTCTACAATATAAGATTAGGGATTACCTGAAGGCAGCGAACATATCGTTTTGTGTATCCTAAATCATTTACCAAAGGCACCTCCAGGGCTTTAGCCAACTGACGGGCACATGTAACAAACCTAAAATATAAAATGAGGTTAAAATACAATTCGTACGAACTTGAAAAGAATGAAAAAATGATGAGATAGTCGAGTGTTAGTCCGCAACATGAATATGGATGCAATTTATGATCTAAGCTAAGAATTATTGTACCTCGACCATGATAAGTTCATTTAGGCAACAGAAGTTATGAACATTGAAGCAAAAGATAATGTGCCTAAAATCAGATCATAAACTATTTAAAGCAGGGTATTTGCATATATAAGGCCACATATTGTCCAAATATGTTTTAGCATACAATAACTCATTTTCATGTTAACGGCTGCAACTGGCATGCAGTACTAGATAAAATAGAAATATTATTTTCCAACATAAGCGCACATGCATAAGAGCATCTGCATCAGTTTAACCATTATAATATCTAGTATTCTCAATGCAGTCCAAAACTCGGATTCAACTAAAATGCTATCATTATGATAAATGATAGCAAGACTAGTCCCTTTGCTCCACTCTCATAGAAACGCCTTGATATTCAACCCGAATCCCATTACTCTATTTGCTACTTCCCAGAATCAAATGATCAATGTATTAATTTAAATCTGATCCATTACAGTCCATCCAAATACCGCAAATCAACAACGAAAATCATGCCAGGAATGCAAGATGCTCCAAAATGGGGCACATAATCAGTAATTCACAGAGTAGCATTTTTCTTTTTTTCTACAGAACAAAAGCACAACTGTTGACATTAATAAGTTACTACTCTTCACCAATAGCATAAGCTTTTAGGTGAGTTGGTAAGTCAAATAATTACATTACATAAAGTTCCTTTTAGCCTCGATCATATATTTTATTCTTCTGAGATTAGACTTGGTGTCTGCTCACAATTTCAGCACCCTTTGTGGTAAAGGGCGCTGATACACTTGCACTTACATCCCACATCTCACCATATTAGTCCATTTTGCTAAGTGTCAAGCTCCATACACCATTTATGTTATCAAATAGAATGTTCTCACTTAAATCCAGTGGCTACTTCTGCACATTTCCTTTCATTCAAGTAAATACTTGCACTCAATGGTCACTCCATTCAACAGACTAAAAACAAGGGCATATCGTAATTACTTTCTAGTGTGTGTTAAAGCGGTACCAGCTTAACCAGACATTGACAGTCGTAAGTGTGTTGATTAGGCACATTGTGAGCCTATTGACCTTGAGTCGTGTTAAGCGTGTCTTATCCTATCTGAAGCACAAGGTGATATTACCGATAATGCAGGGGTAAGACTATTTTTGGAACTTCTACAGTATTATTGATGTCCAATTATAAGCTGATGGGCTGCACACTGACACCTAACAAGCTTCATGTATGGTGACTAGTCATATGCAGCCACAAAAATACTCCAACCGCAGCTGCAGAAAGCCACTTAGACCTCTTCTAGGACACATCCATTTTACATACCTGAGAATTGTGCTAGATTGCTGAGAGCCACCTATGTAAAGTTTCCACACGATGCATAGTTACGCTCTGTATCACTATAACCACTTGCTATTAATTGCTAGTACCATAATCTACAACACTTCATATGTGACATTTAGGCATTTGTTAGGATCTGATATCTTGTTGATAATTAAGGTTTCCAGATGGAAATCTGATATCTTGTAATACTTCAAAATGAAAGCCACAATGATTATTTATGTTTGTGGATAATATGTGGGTGATAGCACAAGGATTGCCAACACCCACCACAATGATCAATGGGCTCAGTAGCCCATTTGGTTTGTCTCCACGTGTGCAAGTTGAGGGTTTGAACTCACTGGAACCTGTATCACTAATATATCCTAGAATCAAGCTGAACTGATTTAAACTCGAATCAAGATTCAAGAACTGCACACATATAAGAAGTCAACACTCAACAAGTAGGTCCACCTTTAAAATGACTTCTGTACCAAGGCAGATAGTAAATTTCAAAACGAAACAAAACAAAGATATGCATGTTGGGAAGGGTGGACAGCCATTAGCCATATGATAGCAAAGATCTGAAAATGAAATGGAAGAATGGAGCAGATCAAGGGCCTATGTCCTTACGAGTTGCAATTATTCTGCATTTCCTGAGCCGACACACCCGTTGAATTTTGGGCTGCAGCCTGGTACTTCTGTACAACCGCGCCAAGATTACTAACCTGCATATAGACATCAAGGATGCCGAAGTATATGAAAATTCTTGTCACAAAATTCAAAAATGCAAATAGGTTTATGGCCTGACAGCTGAGCTGTCTATTTTTACTGGAAACGCGTCATACCTGTGGTATTATAGATCTCCGCGGAATAAGTTCCTCATGACGCCTAGCACAGAACTCCCAAGATGCAATCTTGAAGAAAAAAAATAAGATAGCACAGATTTGTGTTTTAGCCCAAAAGGTATCAAGGAATAGTGTAAAAGGAACAGTTGGTGAATTAAATCACATTACCTTGAGGTCTGGATTAAAGACTATCCTCAGATGCCCCTCACGAACCACACGCAATTGCTCAAAGACGCTTTCCTGGATTGCTTTCGTGTAGTCCAAAATAATCTGACCGGATCCATTCTGGGACTCACGTGGCATGTCGATGTACAAAAGTTCCTCCAGTGTACCACTGGCATACTTGATTTGACATAATCGTGGTAGTACCTCAACTGTTGTTTCTGTAAAAAGTAACAGAAGATCAAATGAAACCATGAGAAAGAGAATAAGAGATTGATAGTTTTTATATAAGAAAATGATGTTTACCAAAACCACGGCCAGGTTTCCGATTGCAAATCTCACAATGCCAGACATCCTGCAAGAGAAGAGCCATATGACAAATCCGATTTCACAGGCAAAACATATTAGATGCTAGGCCATTCTCTAATTTAATAGTCAAGGTTCAATTTTTAAACAAAATGAAGTCCCAAGTTTCCATGGCAACAGTGCACTATACCTGAGGGAAAACTCCAGTCGTTTGACGACCACTTCCATACAGCGAGACACACCACCTTTTTTTAGCATTTGGAGCAAAATACTCATTGACAAAGTTTCTCCAGTACTCAATGTTGTTATCCTGCATCAGAGGAATAAGTCGATATACCATGCTGTAAGCACTTGGCCTTCACTTGGTGCTCTAAATTACTCGTTCCAACAAGCAACAATAAAAAAACTTACTTGTGGTCTGTTCTGTTGATGATACATGTAATGTGTCAATCTCTTTGCACAGGTTCCTGGCTCGTAAGGAGGTGATTTTCCTGGAGTTCTCATGTTTAGACTTTGTTGTCGAAGTAACTGCTGCTGTTGCTGTTGTTGTTGATGCTGCTGCTGCTGTTGTTGCTGTTGTTGCAAATGATTTCTCTGTAAAGGCAAGTTTTTTAGAATCTGGTGTTGCTGCTGCTGCTGTTGCATATGCAGGAGCCGTTGTTGTTGCAAGAGGCTAAGCTGAGCAGCCGCAGCAGCTTGAGGGTTTGCCATTGTGTTTGGTCCACCCATTGATACAAGGTCTGGACAATTTCGAATTTGCTTTGTCAGCTGCAACAAATGCTGTTGTCGTTGCTGCTGCTGCTGCTGCTGCTGCTGCTGCTGTTGCTGCTGCAAGAACGCTGATGAGTCTGAACTCTGTTGCTCCATCTTGACTGAACTCAAGCTCCTCATCATCTGGGCTTGCAACTGCTGTGGCTCAAGTTTCACACCACCAGCACTACGCATCATCTGGGCTGGACCATTCTGGTCAGGTTGCCCCATCTGCTGTTCTGCTTTGATGCCAACCATGCTTCCTCCATTCTCCAACTTCACTGTAGCCTGTGGCTGCTGGAGCTGCTGCGAAGATTGCGGTGGCAACTGCTGCTGGTTGTAAGACATTGGCTGCTGCTGCTGCATATCCTGCACAGTATCCATCTGCTGCTGCTGTGAAGTCAACTGCAGGTTCTCTGAACCCATCTGATTGCCCAAACTAACTTGCGAGGAGGACGCGAACGACAGAGGATCCGTCCCTCCCGCACCAATGAAATCGCCGCCGCCGTCCATCCCCCCTCTCTGCTGCAGCATGCTCATCTGCATCCCACCACCTTGCATCATCGACCCTGGACCCTGCATATGGCCCCCATTCCCAAACGCCTGCCGGTTGAGCAAGGAGGACACACTCGAGGCACCCCCAAGCAGCCCATTGCCGCCAAACTGCGTGCGCTGCGAGACCAGGGAAGAGAAGGGCGACTGCGCGGAAAGCATGCCCCCGCCGCCTCCGCCCATCCCCGGCTGGCCGCCGCCGCCGCCGCCGCTGAGCAAGCTAGAGCTCGTCCGGAGCAGTGACGCCGCCGCGCCGCCCACCGGTTGCCCAGGCCCCATCGGGTTGGGCGGGCCCGACGGCATCATCCTGAGGACGCAACTCCTCCACACCGCACCACCAACCGCTGCCGAGATCGCGCGCGGCCACTGCTCAGCACTCACCTCGCCATCGCCTCACCCCCCGGCACGCCCGCGAGATCCGCGGGAATCCAAGAGCAGAAACCGCCGAGCGACACACCCCTGCGAACAACCGGAGACAGCGAGTTAGCGACACGAGTGTGGGATCTACGCCATTAGCCCCCCGCGCGAATCTGCAGGGGAGCGCCATCCCAAACCGCCACGAAAACCAAGCAACCCAACTGGCAGCGAGCACGAAACAGCGGAGCAAGCGGCGAAAGGGAACTTGCCCTCCTCAAATCCACCTGCGACCAAGCAAGAGCGCGAGCACCGAACCCACCCCCCGAGAACTCCCCCACCAGCGAGCACGGGAAATCAACCAGATTGCAGCCAGCCAGCGCGAGCCCACGAACACCCCCCACCCGCAAATTAGCCCGAACCCAAGCGGAATTAAGCGGCAGCCATCTCGCTCGCAACCCCGACGGGACGCCCCGCAGCAACTCCACAGACGCACTTACCTCCGCCCGTTCCCCCCCTCGCGCCGGAGCTCGAATCCGGCGATCCGTAGCTCGCCCCGCGCGCGAGTCGCGGCCGGGCGCCCGCACTGGCCCGCTGGAGCGGCGGCGGCGGCGAGCGGGGCCGCCTTCGCAGTCGAGCGCGGTCGCCGGCTAGGGCTTAGCGGCGGCGCCGCCGGAGCGCGAGCCGGCCTCGGCGTCGCAGCAGCAGCAGGGCGGGGAAGGGGGTGGGGGAGGACGAGGCACCACGCGCCGCCGCGGCCACGGCCACGGCCACGGCCAAAAAAATCCGTTGGCCCGGTTTGTTTATCTGGCGGATGGGATTCCGTTCCGGCCCGGGCTCTCTCTCTCCCCCCGCTGTGCTGCTGCGCTGTGGAGGAGGAAGGCGAAGTAGAGAGAGAGAGAGAGAGAGAGGAGAGAGAAAGCGGAGGAGAGAGAGAGGGAGGGAGCGAGATGAGGGGGGAGAGAAAACGCTGCGACTTTGTCCTTGCGGACGTCAGAATTCCATTGGATTTGATTAAGAGCGGCGGCCCGCCGACCCGCCCCGAAGCCGCGCCGCACCACTGACGCGTGGGCCCTGGTGGGTGCGGGGCCCGCGCGGAGGCGAGAGGGGCGGGCGGTGGAGGGGGGAGGGGGTTTGATTACGGTGCCGCTGGATTTTTTTTTTTTTCTGTTTCCGCTGCGGTTTGTTTCGGGGCTGTTAGTTTATGATTATTATATTCTGGTGTGTGCCGGGGGATGCGAAAAGAAGTCAGAAAGGAAGGAGGGCGTGCTCCTGCCGCCGTGGCATGGCATGGCATGGCATGGCTTTGCGATGCTACTGCTAGGGAGAGGAGAGAGGCTGCCTCTTCCGGGACAAGGGCAGGACGGCCGCCGGGTCTACTACTACTACTACTTGTTCCAACATGCAAGCACTTACACGGCTAGTGTGGTGTTCCACATGTTTCGTGGCATGTTTCCACTCGACGTGGGTTTTAACAAGACTTGGAAGGAGAAAAAAATCTAGGAGACATCGTGCCATAGCCAAAGTTATTTTTTTTTTTGCAAATTGCAGAGAGGATGTTTACACCTTTGTGTTGGTAAATTTTGTCCGCATCTTGTCACGTTTTTTTTTTGCTATGTGTCATCTTGTATTGGAAGATCATTAATGTCATAACAATACATCTAACTAGCGTTTGTTTTCCAACTCCTAGCACAAAGAGTGCCAGTATGCCTTGCAAAAGAGCATTAATATTAATCTGAGCCTTTCCATCTAGATAAAACGAAGTAAGTGACAGAACATGACAAAACAATAAACAATGTGCATGCATGTCCATGTAACATTAGCTCTTTAATTCTAAGTGTTTGGCATGTAAAACATGAAGTTAGCTGAAGTGTAAACATAGAGTCGGCAACAGAGACGCGGAGCCAACGAAGCATGCATAGCCGCGCGTCTCCTCATCCGCTTAATCCTGTCCGCTTGTACGCTCGTTTTCTCTTCTTCTTTTCCGGCGCCATTGACAGAGATCAGAGGCGGGCGGGCAGCGTGACGGCGCCGATGGCCGATCGCGGGCTCGTGGCATCACGGCCCCGCGAGCCTGTGTCGTCGTGGCTCCGTGCCGGTGCGAGCAGGATTCGCTCCGCACTGGCGCTGCGATTCCTTTCCTGTCCACTGCCTATCTGCCTCTGCGTGAGCTTGAGTCGCCGGATGCTGTCTCACAAACTCTTGCAGCTGATCGATCTGCACCAGCGCAACTCTGCAGGCAGGCAACAGTGGCAGCAACCGGAGGTAGGACTTTTGACCTAAGCCTCTAGTGATTACCTGATCGTAGCATTAGCACTAGCAGGGTCCCAATTTTTCTTTCGCCCTGGGCCCTCAAAATCTCCGGACCGGCCCTGCTTCCATGCAAGGAAATGCGCAAAACAGAGGGATTCCAGATCGCGGCGACGGGCTGGGGGTTCAGGTCATCAGGTGCGCTGCGCTCGCGCCCCAGCAGGGGATCGGACGGAAACAAACGGATGGATGGATTGCAATTGCAACGGAGGAGACGAGCAGAAGAGAAGACGAAGGGGTGACATGACGCGCAGTTGGCCGCGGGTCATATCCAATCCAATCCTCCAATCATGGCCGCCGCCGGCCGCCGCGCCGCGCAGCGTGGCGACACCGCCCCGCCCCGCGCCGATCCGGATGGGGGGTGCATCAGCATTACTGTATATTATATATGTTATATATAATGTCCACGTCGCCTGATGGATCGGATGAAGTGGGCCCGGGGCCAGGGGGCAGGGCATGTGTGTCAGCGTGTGCTCTTGCTCTGGCACTGCTGGGACCGGGAGTCTCTCGCGCACACGCGCTCGCAACAGAAGCAGCTGCTGCGAAGGTGTGGATGTCGATGGCTGTCGAGATCCGATCCGGTTGCTGCCTTCCTAGCTTCCTTAGTACAGCTTCCAGCTTCGTTTGGGGTTGGGTTTTCATGGCGGCTTGCTTCTTTCCGTGGAAGCAGCGCAAACATGTAAATACCAGTTTCTCTAAAAGATATCGTTCAGTTTATCTTGTTTCTCCCTTTCCTGCTGTACTTTTGCGACCAGGCACGTTAAGGTCCTGTTTGGATCCTAGCACTAATTTTTATTCATTAAATTTTATAGTTATCCATTAGCAACAATTAGTACATAATTAGTCCATTTTTAATCCATTATTACACATCAAACTAATTTCTAGCCCTCTATTTTAGTCCTCCAAACATGGCGTAGCTAAGGCTGTGCGCACAGGGGTCCGGTACCCCATCCTCCAGTAAACATATAGCGTAAAAACTGCCGCACTGGGTACGCTATCTCCATACGCTACGCAAGCGGACGGCCGCGCTTCCGCTATTCCGAGCGGACTTCCAGTCGTCCGCCAAAAGCGACGTGGTGCCGCGCCGAACCCACCTCGCCTCTAACCGCCCCTGCCCCCAACCACTTCGCGCCCGTGCTCGGAACGGAAGGGAGGCAGGGACGTGCGGCGGCCGGCGGCATCCTGCCCCACCTTGCTTCGCGCCAGCGACATGATGCGCTAGGGGACCGACTGGAGAGAATGGGCCGTCGGAGAGGCATGGCCGCCGGCCGAGAGAGAGCTAGAGAGAGGGGGGAGGGCCGCGACCGCCAGAGCTCAGCTCCGCGCCTCTTCGTGCGCCGGTGCCCAACGCCGCCGTCGGGATGCCGCAGGGTCCGCTGCGTGGCGGCAGAACCGGCGGCCGCGACGGGGCGGGGCGCGCCCACGCTATACGAGGCGGCGTACCGGCGCCTGGCGCGGGAGCGACACCCGGACGCCGCACGCCTCGCGCCGTGCCCCGCGGCCGCCGGGATCCTCCGACGCCGGGAGCAACACCGAGGCCGCCCCACCGCCGAGCTCGAGCCGCCGCCGCCTGTCCGCGTGGACCCTGCTCCGCCGCCCTGCTTGAGCCGCCGCCGCGCGAATCATGCCGCAGGGGAGGAAGGGTTGTAGGCGAGGGAGGTGGGTTGCAGGGAGGGAGGCGGGCTGCAGGGAAGGGAGCTTGGTTGCACGGCACGCGATGTCAGATCCGGGCCACCAGGGAGGGGGGGGGGGGGAAGGAGGGGGCGCCAGGGGCCGGCAGCGCTGGAGGACGGCTCGGGCCGAGAGCTGCTGCCGCTCCTGCTCAGCGCCGGGGAGGAGCAGAGGCGGCAGAGAGGGGGGGAGAGGACGGGAGAGAGCCAAGGAGAGAAATAGGAAGAGAAAAGGGGGGAAAGAAAAACGGGAGAAGGGGAGGAAAAAATAAAAAAGAGAAAAAGGGGAAGAAAAAATAAAAAAATATTATTGCTATTTAATTAAAAATCTCTAAACATGAATCCTGGGCTCAAACCGGGCGAATCCATCGCGCCACGTTAACCGTTGGATCAAGCCAACTCTCGATACCGACCGTTAGGAGCATTGTGCCATTGCATCCTCTGCCGCTGCATCATCCCGCTCAGTGCCCCTCCCCTCATCCTCAATTAAAGAGCGAGGGTGACGATGCGACTGCTGCGAAGAACCCTTGATTCCCTGGCTGATGAGGCCGTCCACCTTCCCCCTCGCAGCTATGGATGCTTTTGTTCCAGGAGCAGAGGAACCTCTGCCTGCCTACGCACACAAGGTGTTCGACTATATGCCTCAACCGCCACAATCACAGGTCAAAAGGTCACCATCACTCTCAGCAAGACCTGCATCGCAGCTCTCACCAAAATAATTAAGGTGAGTGACATTGCTCAATTTACATGAACAACGATGTTTCATTTATAACTATTGATTCATCAGGAACAACTGAGTACATGCTTAATTCCTATTATCAATGTGCTAACAGATGACACTGACATCTATCATATACAATATTTACTACTAAGTAGTTTCGATTAGTTACTCTCCATGAAAATATACAACGCTTATAAATAAGTGTTTATTTCCTTCTTCCATTTCCTCTTAACATTGTCTGTTGCCAAGATCCACCTTTTGAAGCAAAGGCTCTTAAATAGTAAACTAGCAGTCGCGGACTACCTGAAGAGTGCGATTAAATTGTACATTAACTAAGTTAGGCACTTCACAAAATTTTATCTCAAAATGAGCTTCCGGCGTGAACTGTCAAACAACATCCTTTCAATATGACTGGGAATTTTCTGGGAAAAATGGATGTGATGCTTGTTTGTGTAAATGTTCTCTAGCTTTAGAATGGTCTCAAAACCAATTTGCTACCGGTAAACTGAAGTTCGTTACCATTTTACTTCTGCCATATCATAAAATTTTATCATGTACCTTTATGCAAATTCCAGTAAAGGTTTCATGTTTTGTCCTTTTGTTTTTAGATATGTGCAGATGTAGCACAAGACCAGGGTACTGCTTTAATGCTTTTGGTATTGATCAATCACATACCATACTCAAGCAGGCCGCTCCATTTCACACTATTTTAGAGGAAAATTCCAGAGCATGTCCACATGTACATCTCCAGCTATAATAGACCATGTAAATTCCTTAGTCTAGGCATTGAATTAGGTATATATTATTTGTAGCCATTTTATTCATACAAATTGTTTTTTTATCTTCTTTTTATAATGAACTTATTTCTCACTTCATCACAGATGGTAACCCGTTTTCAGCATCTTTGTTTACATTTGACATATTCAAATAAGTGAATGATGTAGTAAAATTGAGAGCTTCAAGTTTCTTAACAGAGTTAGTAATTCATATCTGATATCAGTAGTGCTACAAATGGTGAAATGGAGAGAAATACTTGTACCCCAAACTAACGTAAAGCATCAAGTTGCATCAAGTTTACTAATTTGTTGTTGTCAAGTTCATATATGTTGTCTGTCATTATCGCTAAAACAATTCTAGAAATACACAGGCACATACAAAAATTCTAAGGAAGAGACATACTAGGGTGTGTTTAGATCCTGGAAAATTTTAGATAAAATTCACTGTAGCAATTTTCAACCGATGATTAGAAAGACTAAACATGATCTAATTATAAAACTAATTATATGGATGGATGGGAAATCGCGAGCCGAATCTATTAAGCCTAATTAATTGATCATTAGAGGTAAGTTACTATAGCATGATATTGTCTAATCATGGTCCAATTAGGCTTAAAAGATTCATCTCGCAATTTCACCCGAGGGTTATGGAATGGGTTTTGTCAGTTATCTACATTTAATACTCTTAATTAGTGGTCAAATGTTCGAAGTTACTGTAGCGCTAGAAAAATTTTGGAAACTAAACAAAGCCGCTAGAAAAATTTTGGAAACTAAACAAAGCCGCACGGCAACGCCGTGCCTAGGGTTTTCTAGCTGTACTACTAAACTATTGTAAAAGGAAAAGAAGTGAAAAAAGAAAAGGAAAAGAAAAGAGAAGGGGAGAAGAAAGGAAATGGTAGTTGAAGATAGTTGAATAAAATATAGGGTAGTTAGTATGGAGTATGGATATAGAGGATGAATGTGTGTGGGAAAACTAGATATAAAGCAGAGAATCTGGATGACCAGGATGGAATATTCTTTTTAGATGATGAATTTAGAGGATGACAAGTGCGGGGCTATCCGCACTCATTGTACTCTAAATCCATCCTCTAAAAGAAATATTCTATCCTGCTCATCGATATTCTCTCCTCTATACTCAGTTTCCTGCACCCATCATCCTCTATATCACTTCCTCTATATCAACTGTCCACCCGCGGTTCCATCTGCCTCAGGCTGTCCGCACTCGTCATACTCTAAATTTATCCTCTAAAAGGAATATTCCATCCTGGTCATCGAGATTCTCTCCTCTATATCCAGTTTCCCTGCACCCATCCATCCTCTATATCTCTACTCTATACCAACTACCAAATACTTTATTCAACCATCTTCAACTACCATCTTCTTTCTTCTCTCCTCCTCATTTTTTTTCTTTTCTTTTTTCACTTCTTTCCCTTTACAATAGTTTAGTAATACAACTTTTTAATTAATAATAATAGTTTTTCTTCTCCCTTTTCTCCTTTTCTTTTTCCTTTTCCTTTTCTTTTTTTTCTTTTCCCGGTCCTCTTTATCCACACGCGACCTCGACCACACATGCCCTCCTCGCTTCCTCCGCCGCGCCTGCCGTCGGCGCCCCTCCTCCTCCCTCCTCCCTCCCAAGCACCGGCGGCCCTCCGCCCCCTCTCCTCTCCTCCGTGCACTGCGGCGGAGCTGGCCCGCGCCAGCCGCGGCGGAGCTCGAGCTCGCACGAGCCGACCGCCGGGTCGTCCTCCCCCCAGCTCCCCTCCGCCCCGGCCGCCGGGTCCTCCTCCGCCACCTCCCCAAGCTCCCCTCCGGCTCCCTGCTCGCGGCGGCTCCGGCTCCGGCGAGCCTCCCTCGGCGCCGCGCCTCGCTCCCAGGCGGCGCTGCTGCTTAGAAGCGGGGGGCCTGCGCTCGAGGGCAGCGGCGGCCGGCGCGACCGGCCTGCGCGCGGCCGGATCCAGGCCGCGGTGCACGGTGGCGACCTGCGCGCGGCCCGATCTATGCCGGCTCGCCGGCCGGCAAGCTGCGAGCCGGAGCTCGGAGCGCGGCCGTTCCAACCAGCGCGGTGCCAGGCGGTGGTGCGGCAAGGGGGCACGACGGCCAACAGGGCCGGGAAGAGCAGCGAGGCGGCACGACGGGCGCGAGGCAGGGGAGGTCGGGCCGGAGGCGGAGGCTCGGCGGCCGGGCCGCGGCGTGCGCAGGAGGTCGAGAGGCGGGCCCCGCGCCGCTACCCTACTAGATTTGGCGGAGCGGGTGGCATACGGGAAGGTAGCGGAAGGTTTATAGTTGCCCGGTGCAGGACTTTTTACTGTAAATCGATCCTGAAGGAAGCCTTTACAGGACCCAGTGCGCACAGCCTCACCTCCTTATCCACCGCCCCCACCCCCCTCTCTCTCTCTCCCCCACCCAGAACTCTCCGCCCGCGGCACCGCGCCTCTCTCTCTCCCCCTCCCTCCCCATCCCCTCCTACCGGCACACCTCGGGGCCATGGCTAGCGCGCGGGCCATGGCGAGCCAGCGTGGGCGCGGGCCGGCCTCCCCTCCCCGGCGCCCTCCCTCCTGGTGGCGGCGGCCACAGGCGAGCTCCGGGCTCCGGACTCCGGCCATAGGCGAGCTCCGGACTCCGGCGGCGGCCGGATCCGCCGCACCACCACGCGCCGTACCTGGCCCTCATCCCCTGCTTCCAAATCCGGGCGACGGCGGAGCTCCGGCTCGCTCGCGCGGGCGTGGCACCCTCCTCCGGCCACGCCGCTACAGGCGCTCGGAGCGGCGGCCCAGCAGGCGCGCCGCGAGGACCACCGCGGCCATCTACACCTCCGCAAACAACATCATAGACTGGTGCGCCCCTCCTCCGGCCTTCCTCGCCGACGCGGCCTCGTGGCTCACCGTTGGTGCTCGAGATGCCGCGCGCCCTGGCCTGCGCCCCTCCTCCCCGCGCTGGATCCGGCGGGACGAGACGAAACGGAGCAGGAGTGGCGGCGGCAGCGCGACGACGGGATCCGGGCCTGGGCTCCCTCTCCGGCGGCCCCTCGGGTCCTCCGCCGGCGCCCCCCTCCTCCTCCTCCTCCTCCTCCTCTCTCTCTCTCTCCCTCGTCCTCTTCCTTCCTCTCGCTCTCCACCTCCCTTCCTCTCTCTCCCGGCGTGAGGCAGTTGAGTCGCGCGGGCCCCGCGCCATGGTGGCGGCGTAGCAGAGGCCGCTACCTCCGCTCGGAATAGCAAACGTCCGCCCGTCCGCTTCCATAGCGGAGGCTTTAGCGTGCCCCGCTGCAGGCTTTTTTAGTGGAAACCGGCACGCTAAAGGGATAGCGGGAGCTATCCCGTGCCTCGGTGCGAGCAGCCTAAGAGTTTATACCAAGCCGAACGATTCTAATTAGTTTGCCTTAGATTGAACAAACATATGAATCTTTGTATTTTAATGGATGTAGTAGTATTCGAGTTCTAAGGGCACTCACAACACCTGCATTTTTTTGGTTTTTAGCCCATTTTGCGAAAGATTTTCACATTTGGACCCCTGGAGAAACGAATTGCGTTTCTGAACCCCAGGGATCGGCACCATGAGTCATGACGCCGAGGTGTTAGGCCATGTAGCTGAGGTGGCGCGTACGTGGCAGATACCTCGGCGCCGTGAATCGTGGCGCTGAGGTGGCTGCTACGGCGGCGCCACCTCGCTTGTTGACCTGGCCCGGCCCTGGTACCTCGGCGCCATGGGTCATGGCACCGAGACGTGTAAGCTCGGCGCCGTGACTCATGGCGCCGACCCCCGGGATCCAGAAACGCAATTCGTTTCTCCAGGGATCCAAACGTAAAAATCTTTCGCGAAAATGGCCGAAAAAGCAAAAAATGCGGCTCACAACACTGTCCAAATACTGCCTAAAGAAAACATGACTGCTGGAACAATGTGTTGAGTTTCAGCAAGCAGCCGCAGCGCAGCCGCAACAATGTGTTTGGAATATTATATTGTGCAAATAACAAACGACCACCTAGAAATTAAAGAATAATAATTGGAAAAAGTTTTTGAGGTATTATTATATATGGTAGTTTATATCTGGATCCAAATGGCCACCAAGAGACGAGCCACAGCCTCAAATAATTTAGAAATTATGGATATTAATTCCTTTAATAATGATGAATTAATTATCTCTAACCAGTCTGTATGTGTGCGCCTGCATTATCTCCAGATGGGTGGACGAGTTACGCCCACATGGAGGAGCAGCCAAAAAGGAGGTCATCATGTTCCAACAATGCCTGACCCTTACAGGTGTGCGCCACGTCTTCCTGTACCAAGAATGTTTATTTGATAATTAAAGCTACACGTACACACACACCAGTAACGCTTACTACTGTGTTAATCACTCATCACCACCAAAATAGAAGGTTCCATTTGATGCTGCTGCCAGAGACCAGTACAGAGGGCCTTTGGAGGCTTCAGGATTATTCAACATTCAGAATGTGTTCAGAGCTAGTCAATGTGTCAAAAAAAGCAAATGTCGTTACAAGGGTTGGTTTGGCATTTGCGGTTGGTAGAGTTGTATAAAAACAGAAACAGTTGAGTATTGGATCGTTGGTACTCCGGTGAGCTAAGTGCACATGACATCTCTTTGTCCCTTGCTAACCAAGTAAAGCTCACTGGCTGCAACAGGACTTCAAACTACTTGACTAGTAGAAAGGCATGTGTATGGGGCATTTGGTGTGTGCTAGTATATATTTCATTTCACATGTAGTTGTTTCTGTCCTAAGAATGCCTGTCCAAAAGGTAGACGCCAGGTATAAATTAGTATGATTTTGTCCTGATCAACTATGGAAAATTCAACAAAAAGGAATCAAGATTTGTTACGTACTAATGGCGTAAAAATACAAAATATCGTGCAAATTAACTGGCCAAATCATTGTGTCCTGTAATAAAAGAACTGTTAATATGCATTAGTATTAAGAGATTTTTCTTTCAAACCTATCATAGTGTATATTGGTGAAATTAATTGCAGGTGGAAGAACAAGAACCTGTGAAGAAAGAAATTTGTCTTCTGTATCAGCAAACAGAAGGGAAAAAAACCATATACTTCCTCTGGTCAGATTTGGCCTGCATGAGTTATACTTTGTTGTCTGAAACGTCCCATAAAAATATACGGAGGTAGTTCGTTGAAGATAATTAGGACGTTGACAAACAAATGATCCACCAGATACATAAAGGTGTGATGATGCAGAAAATACCTCTCTCTCTCTCTCTCTCTCTCTCTCTCCCCCCTTTCAGATCGAATTAATCCTTTTGGGTGAAGCTAGGAAGATGAAGCAACGTCAAGTAGATTGCTCCATGCCTTACTCCTTACATACACGAACACAAATAGTATCATATGACTGCAAATTACATTAATCAAAATACAATCTGTGCCATACACGACAGACACATATTTGTTAACCATGCACCCTCCAGCAGAAGAAAACAAAAACAGAAGATGAGCTGATCTACAAAAACAGAAGATGAGCTCATCTAGAAAAACTTCTTAAAAAGTCAAAAAGAAAATTTGTTGGAGAAAAAAAAATCACTGAAAGCAGAGGCTTCAGAGCAGCCTGCGTGTGGTCCTGTCAAAGGTCTTTTCATAATTTATTCAGAGCTCTCAAGGCATTCCGAACGTGTACCACAAGAACAGCGACGGGGCAACTGAACGCACGCAGGTGCTTTTGCCGCATTCCCTGCTTTTCCTAAGAAATCATAGGAGACCGCTCGCCGTCCAGATCAACGGCCAACGGCTGCTCCCGAAATCTCCCTTTTTTTTGGTCATACGCATGCATTGGAACATGTCCATGTTCAAAGAACCTTTTCAGACAGAAGCAGTCTATTCCCAACGAACATTCAGAGGTCAAAGCCTACATTGACCCTGCACCATACATACGGAGTAGTAGTATATGGCTGCTTCGATTTATATATCGGCATGGATTTGACTATATGAAAGTCGAAGAATGAACAGTTCTTTCTAGGCTGCCTTGCCCTGAATAGACCTAAAAAATGGGCAAAGGGTTCAGACTTCAGACCATGGTTCTATCCTTATTTGCACTGGCAGATATAATCCCAATTCTGAAACTAACGATTAGGTGTTTCTGAAAGTTTCAATTAACGCTACTCCCTTCATCCTGAGATGTAAGACATTAGATGTTTCAAAATTTGTATCCAAATGTAAGACATCCTAGGGTCTTTTGGAAACTAATTATTCTCAATCTGCCATAAAAATCAGCAAAATGACAATCAAACACGATATTAATAAGGGTACATGTGTTCTTTCCTTATCTCTTTAATCTATCATAAAAATGGTAAAAATGCTAGAATGCCCTACATTACAAGACCGAGGGAGTATGTGTTTGTGTTAGAGTGCTTTTGCACGTAATGCAGAAAGTCGGATTCATTTTGTTTTCAGGAAATCTTATTTTTTTGAGAAAATTGTTTTCAGGAAACCAGGGCCGGGCGGAGGGGCGTGCAGCCTGTTCAACGAAACAGGCCCCCCAATTTGCAGGGCCCCACTTCTAGCATAAGTCCGTGTGCCCACTATTCTTTTCCATTCTATGTGCTGAACTATTACATATCTGTGTCTCTTTGATTACAGCTTCGTTGCTTATTGTCCCGACCGATCTTGCTATGATACCGTTTCCAAAGTACCAAGTTCCTTGTTGTTGTGGCCGCCTTGCTGCAGTGGATGATCGACCGATCGTATTATTGCTAATCTGCTACGGTCTATAGGCGACTTGGACCGAGGGATTCAATGTGACATGCTAGACAAATTTGATTATTTGATGCTTGGAATATGATCAGCGACTTGATCCGATCGATAATTTCAGACTTTTAAGTCCTGATTTCAGTTTAATCTGGTGCTCGCTGGAAAAAACACTTCAGAAATGCTAGAGAAGCAATTTAACTATCTCGAGTGTACTTATTTATTACCCTCTCCGTTCTAAATTCTAAAATGTCGGTCGTTTTAAATTTATAGTGTTTGCTTTGCATCTAGATATATCAATTTGGAACAGAGCGAGTATTTACTAATGAGCTTGAACTACTGTGCATTATTATATCTATAATAGTTCTATTTTTTTAGGTGCAGGTCTCATTTTAGAGTTTGGTACAGGGCCCCGGATTTTGCCGGCCCCTGCAGGAAACCCGATCCTAATCGATGTGACTGGAAACCATACATGGGCTTGGTTCGTGGCAAGTGGTGGTCCTAGTACGAATTGCTGGACCAGGCTATCTAAGCCCATTGTCCCGAGCCTGGTGGGCCGAGTACGAATTGTTGGACCCAGGCTCGATTAGGTAAGGTGCCCTAACTCGTCTAAAAAAAAATTAAGGTGCGCTAATTTTGTTTCTACACACGACTGATATGTAGTGATATCTCCTCTCTTTCTCTGGAGTACACAGAGCACTTGCTGTGGGGCTGAAAGACCAAGCTTAAATAAGGAAATCTTAGTGACTCTGTTGTGGTGTTTATTGGCTGAGATTGCAATACTATACGGTGCCCTGTTGATTTAGCAGCTAGTCCTATGAGGTCTTCAAGTTGTATTCAGGTTCTAGCAGCCAGAGTTTAGCGGCGCCGATGGTTCAACGGAATTTATTTGTATTTCTTTAGTAAGAAAAGAAAAGGTACACGGAGGCAGACTCAAAAGCTGCGGACTTTATTGTATGGCGCACTGATTTCCGTGCATGGAGCTAACGTTTTCAGATGCTTAAATTATTGCAACAACAGCTAGCTTTCCCCATTTTACTACCCCCTCTCAAATGCAAAATGTCCTAGAATTCATGGTAAAAACATATGTTAAAAACCGCATTATGTTTTTTTTCCATCATTGTTTAATTTCTTAGGTTAGACTAGGAGTATCTAGTACTAAACTAACCCTGGAGTGGAGATCTAAACGTCACAAATTTAATGGATAGGGAGAGATATATATTAGCAGCCTGTGCAGTAAGTACTATACGTATATACATTTATTTTGTGGCGGTATCCTGTTGCTGCATAATGTCGAGAAATTGCTCAAATCTCTCAAATAAAGAGTACATTTCTTGAAGCTACAAAAAAAAAGATGAAAAAGGCATCCGAAAGGGTTCTTGTAACAACAGATCCAGAGCCATTGTAAAAAAAAAAAAGGAAACCGCCTGCAGCTCAACTTCTCAAAGCCACCAACGGAGAGAAGACACGCATCTCGACGTCGGGCTCAGCGTCCGGTACCCTGCCGCCACGCGGCCAGCCGGCCACCATCGGTGCCGCAGCTCCTTGGGATTAAGCCACAACACATCGCGGGTGACAACACGTCGTCGCCGTCGTCGCGGTGCTCCATCTGCGACATGACGCCGAGGAACGCGTCGACGTCGCAGCCGGGCAGCGCGAGCGGGCCCTGCGCCGCGCAGCCGTACTCGAGCTCGGCGTCGTCGAGGAGGCGCCGGAAGAGGCGGTGGTTGGCGCGCTCGACCGGCACCACGAAGCGCTCCCGCCCGGCGCCCACGTACACCGAGAAGCACCCCGCCGCCGCCAGCCCCGCCTTGTTGGCGCCGCCGCCGCCACCGGACCTGCCGCCGCGCCAGTCCAGGGTCGTCGACACCAGGCCCCTCACCGCCGCCGCCACGCGGCCTTCCTTGTACGAGCGTGCATGCATGGCTGGCGTTGACTCTCAAGTCTCAAGCTAGTAGAGCTAGAGCATATGGCTAGCACTGTCAGAGTGGCTGACTCCTGAGTCCTGACTGGTTGTATACTTATAGGTAATAGAGTATTAGAGTAGGCTAGTGGAGTTGTAGCCTGCAGACAATCTAGGGTTCATGGATGGCGGCCGGTGCTGACAGTTGAGTGTGAACTGCAATAGCCACGCCACTGGCTATAGTTGTTTTGACTCCTTCAGAGCACAAGGGTGTTAGCCCCTGTAAGGCCGTTAGGGTGCATGCGGCTGCTAGAGGAGAGGATCCAGGAAGCGAGCCAGAGCTAGAGGAGGCTTGTATTAGTATTATATCAAAGGGGATACTGATTAACTGTGATGGATTTGTCTAGATCATTTGTTATAGATAGATATATCTTTGCACAAGTACAATGTGGTCAGCTATATGCATGCTAGTATAAGAGGTACACAGGGGAGGCACATGTGGGGATATGGGCTGGATGTGCATATATTAATTACTCCCTTCGTCCTGTAATATACGACATCGATAGATTAAGAAGATGAGGAACTGACACATGTACCCCTATTTAATGTCTTGTTTGGTTGTTATTTTGGTGATTTTATGATAGGTTGTGAATAATTAGTTTCCAAAACACCCTAGAATGCCTTACATTTGAGTACAAATTTTAAACCCTCTGATGTCTTACATTTCAAGACGGAGAGAGTAGGTTGCTAATTGCGGCTATTAAATTAATAACGGTGCACGGCGACTCTCACGGTCCACTACGCCACCTCTGGTCTAAGATTCCGTTTGGATCCCAGGACTAATTTTTAGTCCAGGAATGAATTTGATGCGGACTAACCAGGATTAAATATATATGTACTGATTGCTGAACTAATTGTATAGATAATATGGCAAATTGGTAGTTAGAATCCATTAGCCTTGATTAGTCCATATAAACTACTAGTTGAGGTTCGAATGAGTAAAACGTACTAATCCTGTGATCTTTTTGTGGGAATTGATAAAACCTATATGTTGCCTTCTACATAGATAGCCAAATGGAAGCAAGGTCCTAAAAAGCACGACACTAATACGCGCCTATCCCGATAGCTATATGTAGCGAGTGCTAGTGCCGACGACCTAGCCCGATGCATATATAGGGCCGTGCCTGGGCTTTTATATATCCCGGCCCATAGTGCTAAGCCAAGGCATAAGGCACGATTTAGGCATGACATTACTGCAGCACCATTACCCCATCCCATAATGCTATGAAAAGAGATGTTTGTTAAACTATTTCATCATAAAGTAGTATGAGGGCTACGACGAGCGCGACCCCGGCAGGAGCACTGGAGAGCGGAGACGACGAACCGGCGTGGTTTGCCGGCCCGTGGGTCCGCCACGCCGAACCTGAATTACCCGAATCCGATCCCGAATTACCTGAACCCACCATACCAAATCAAGACTTCGGGTAGGAAGTTGAGAAACCTGAACTTAATTCGGAAATTTCAGGTATTCAGTGACGATACCCGAATTCTGGATTTACCCAAACTCTATTGTAAGCACAGTAGACCGTGGCCCAACCCATTCACCCGACCCCCACAGCCCAATAGGATACTATTAATTTGATTTGTCGATTGCTTGCTTGTTTGATTTGTACATTAGTAGTGATATATTGATCTTGCTTCTTTTTTGTTTGGTCCCACCCTTTTCTACCTGCTGTTACCTGATGGGAGAGATAGGGACTGCAATTGATCGAGTATTTCGGGGAAACCTGAACCCAAGATATTTCGTGCACCTGAAAATTCAGATTTTCTTTTTTCAGGTAAAGTTCAGGTAGCGGTTTTGAAAACTCGAATTCTATAATACCTTACCTGATCCGAATTTCCGGTTTAGAATATTTCGAGGATAATGATAGATTTGCTTGTTTTTCTTAATTACTACTGCTTATTTTATATATTTCAGCTTCTTGCACAATTACAATATGGAAACAGTTTATATATCCAGGAAAGGCATGTGCGGCGATTGCCAGGGTGGATGCACTTAAGAAGATTATTGAGCTACAAGGATAACAAGATCGATGTGCGTCGATTAGATATCGACGCTGATTAGGCCCAACACAAGATTGTATTTTTGCTCAAAAAACAGCACATGGGCTTTCATTTGGGCGGCATATGGACTCGCCCGGTTCATGGCCTACTGGGCCCGACACTCGTAGTTGGACCAAGTTTGTACAGACCGAGCCTGCTTTAGGTTCACGTTATTTTTCTAGTCTCAAGAAAATGTATATTACTCCTTTTTGCAACACAATATATATCTCATCGTTTAAATGACTGCTGCATCCAGGGCGGTCTGAAGCCGGTGCTGTCATGTTTTTTGCATGGCCGTCATCGTTTAAATATTATATCAGTACGGCCGCGCTGCCATGACGAGGGATGTCGTCCCGCACCCTTCTTCTAGCTGTAGTTCATCGTTGACTAGAACATTAGGCGCGCGATGCATGCCCTACCTTTTAAACAATCAAATATAAGTAAATCGAAGAATGTTATGAAATTTGAGAAATTATGAACAACCAGCATACCAAAGAGAAAACTTACCCTATACAGATACACTTTAGGAGGCAAAAAAAAGAAAGATCACCAAAAGCAAAGGAGCTCAAAGTTTATTTGACAGGGAAAATATATCTCACAAGCACAGCAATATATTTCATAATCCACAGGTAGCGAAGCTTACATAAAGAAGAAAATTTATAACAAAATATAAAAATTTACTTCCAGAAGCTATGGAGAGAAAATCATGTGCTGCTTTCAAGTTTTCCTCTGCAAGATTTTTAGTTTAACACTCCGCTGCTCTATTTTCAGATTTACTTATTTCATCCACAGCAAGAACGTCTTCTTCCCAGAGACTCACAGAGCTTCTTTAATTTGGTTACTTGAAACCTATAAAGAACACAAGTTAAGAAAAATATAGAAGATATTCAGAAGGGCAATATAATATGTTTGTCGGACATAAAGGAGGCAAAAAAGCACCTGAATACAGGGGCAAACAATGCCACACAAGTCAGTTGGTTTTGGAGAGTCACACAACACAATTTGTAGGCAATGTGTTCTGCGCATTAAGAAACGTGGCAGTATTTAGTATAGCAACCTTAGATGTAGCTCCAAAATTACCAGTGGTGATATTTTCTTTAGATGCGGGGGCGCGTCGTGGTGGGTTGGTCCCGGCTAGTGGTGAGTCCTCAGCCACTCAGGGCCCCTCTCTCTTTCTCTTCTATTTCTCTCCCCTCTCTGAACCAACAACAAAAGAAGACAGCAGCGCACAAGGGAGGGTTGCAGTGACGCAGCCTCGCCATGGAAAGGGCGAAAGGCACAACGAAGTGGCTGACACAGAGGTGCTTTCTTCCTCCCCCCCTTCCCTCTCTCCCATTCTCATCCCCTCCCATGTCTCAGCGATTCTCAACAGGTAAATAAAAATATAGCATTCAATCACGTAGTGCAGTAGCATAATACAGAAATCAAAGGTACTTCACTACAGCCATTTCCATCAGAAGAATTTAGCAAAGTAAAAAAACAATGGATATGATGTGTTTTCCTCAGCTCAAGTGAGTTGATGTTTACACCATCATGTTGAGCAACGATGCAATTCATACAGCATAGCAAATAGAAAATAGTATCATAAAGGGCACAAAAGCACTAACTTTTGTCAAAATGCTCGCAACATAGCCAATCTTTCATGTAATATTAGTTAAAGTACAACTACTAATTCTAATGGGAAATAGCAAGAATCCCATCCAGATAAACAATAACAATCATACATATCAATAGAATTTTCTTCAGATATGTTCTAGACTTCTAGTTCTAAAACTCAAAATATCAGAGTATAGCTTATTTTGAATGAAAATTCATGACTGAAGCCAACAAAAAGGAAATAATATTCAGATATTTGAGTGCATCTTAAAAGAACTTGCCAAAAAAAGGCAAATAGTAAAACGCAGGCCTTACCGATACATACAGAGAACCAGATCAGGCACAGTCTGACACATAATTAGAACATGAAGTATTATTCGAGACAAGAAAAGAAATATGGATCACTGTGCATCAGGAAATAGGTGACATGTGAAGTGTTGATTAAATTTTCATCCATAATTCAATGCCAAGGGAGTCAAATGTTTGTTCTTGACTCTCAAGTGAGAAAGTTAAGATGAATACACTGGACAATCAAGATTGACTTAAGGAGTCTGGACTCTTCCAATGAAATAAAAATCAGAATCAATTGAAAGTCAGCTTACATGATGAATATATTGCCATGCACAGGGAAAGCATCACCAAATGGATCCACCAGAAGTAACCTTTCTGATGCACTCGAGATCTTTTGAGAAACTGCAAGGATTATCCACTGACCAATGAACTCCTCATTTCCTAACTTATGGAATAAGTGCTGCACTGAGAATTGAGCATCTGAGCAGTCGATTGATCCTGCAAAGTATTGAACAAAATGAAAGGAACACAAATCAATATGCTATTGACCATACAGGAAGGAAAAGTCTATTATTATGACCACATAGATAGCAGATATGAGCAAAATAAAGCATGAATAACAGTAATCATGTGCTGAGAACACCATTGATGGTTGGACATACCAGCACTGCAAGAAGCAAAAGTGTAAGGTAGGCTTTGTCTTTCAGTTTGGTCAGATTATCTATTAGCTAAGGGATTACTGAGGTGGGCAGAGAGGGAGAAGGAGAGGGGGGGAGAGAGGGCGGCGGCGGGAGCTGGAGAGGGAGGGACAAAGAATTAACACTCAGAGCCAACTTACCATATTTCTGTCTCCTCAAAAAAAAAAAAAAAACTTACCATATTTTTGAGAGGATCCCCATTGCCAATGCACTTAATTCACACATAGCAGCCTCAGGATAACTCCACATAACACATATCATGAGGGTGCTCCTTGTCCTTGATATCCTATTAAGGTGTTTATGGAACTATATGCATCAGATTAAGCAAGGAGGTTAGTATTACCTCATGATGACAGTTAAAGAATTAACATTGGCCAAGCGGTTAACAGCTACCAGAATTCTGGTTAAATATTTTTCATTGAAAAAAACTGCTTCAAATTAGTCAAGTGGTTTCACTTTGCCTTAACTACAAAAACTGTACCCAACATTGCAATTCTATTTGAGTGAAAAATGTTAAGCAAAATAACATATATATGAACCACATGGGCATTGGTAAACATAGGATTCTTAAAATAAAAAATGAAACAGTTATGCATGCATTAGCACAAATCAAGATAGAAATTATGAACAACTGATGTATTACCAGCTTCCACGATGAGGACAGCACACACTATTTAGCTACATTCCCACAGCATAGTCTAACCATGTTACTGGATATTGTATATGTGGGAATAAAAATTCAACAGCTAATCTCTTAAGAAGTTTATTTGAATAAGCAGAGCAATGGAAGAGTGCCTACATTAAAAAATGCATAGATCTAAGATAAAAAAATATGCATGATGTCCTAGAAAATTAATTGAAAGAATAACAGTCAGTAACACACCAGGAAAAAGAACAACATAAGCTATGGAGGGATCGCATGAAGTGGAGGGGATGAGAGAAGATGGGATGGTGTGAGAAGGCACATAAGAGAAATACAAGATCTCCTTGCCACCATACCTCCTAAATATCCGACATGAGATCCTTGTCCAGACTGCAGTAGTGCAGATGCCACTAACCATCACAGATCGAGGGGGGAGGCAAAGCCAGAGCCATATTTCTCGCTGAGATCCCAAGCCTCCTAGCGGCAGAGAGGATGAAGTGGAAAGTGAGAGAAGGGAAAAAAGAGACGGGGAGAGAGATTCGTGGAGGGGGAGGAGATGAGACTACCTCATGAGCACCACGCGGTAGGTGGACGGAGGAGCGCTCCTGACCTCCGGCCCCAGTCCGTCGCGCCGCCGCCGTCCCGGACCTCCGCCCCGAGTTCGCCACGCCGCTGTCGCCCAGACCCACCGCCCCCCGGTCCCCGGCGCCGCCGTCGCTACGACCCGCCGCTGTCGCCCCGACCCGCCGCCCCAACCTCGATGGCCAGGCGCTCCACCAGCTCGCCAAATTATTTAGTAACAAAAAACATAACCCATACCACAATTATTTATAACCAATAATTTAGCACGTATTTTTAAAAATCTAGTAAACAAAAAAATTATATTCATACATCAAACGGCGTAGCCCTTGTATATATTGCAGCAATAAATGAGAGACTCTAGAGAAAAGAATTACTTTAGAAAAATATTGGTCGCCAGGCACATAAATAAAATCTATTAATCATATTTTTTAAAACACATAAGTATATACATAAAACTCATAGAGCTTGCCAACATTAATAAAAGGGTCATATTGGAATACTGAGATCCGAAGTTTTTCCAGCAATTTGGGTAACTAGTCTGTAATCTAATATGATGTCCTAGCAGTAGCTCCACACCTTAGCCCAGTTACACGTATTCCTGATCCTCCGGTGCACTCAGGTCAAATAGTCCATATGGAAATACAAAATTGAAAGAAAGTCCATAAGAATCGCATAGGTGAAGACCCGACCTGCGGTAATGTTAGGTTGATTGGATGCTTGTTGATCTCACATGCAAGAATGTCGCTCTATCCATGATTGCATAAGACTAAAGTATGTATTTTTTTATTTAAGCAAAGGATTATCACATCTCTTCCCTAATATGCATTACAATATTTAGCCCACACAAAATTTTATTATGTGTATTTGCTTGCTGAAAAAGAGATCATGGTCAAAAACACATTCATACTGCCAAAAAAATTACTTCTTATCACTGAACAGATACCAATGTTGAAACTGAATGGTTGTTGCCTAGTAAACGTTGAACTGATCAAAATATACCAACCAATCATCAAATATTAAAAAAAATAAAAAACTACATGAATTTCTATAAATACTGACATCTAAAATACATAAATCTAAATACATAGATAGAGAACAATATCTTACCAGTAGCAGTTTCAACAAAGAGCTCGATCTTTGATCATCAACGTAAAATATAGGGCAGGTAGATTGGCATCCTGGTGTAGCGTGGCAAGCAGCACGCCAGGGCCGTCGATGGTGAGGATCAAGCTAGGAACGTAAAAAATATTTGATTGCGGGCAAGAAAAGAAATCAATAAAATATTTGAATGGAGAGCAGGTAATATAATTCAGTACACTATTGCAACCAACAATGAAACAACCAAGGTAGCCTTACACCTCTTGGGCAGCCTTCTCGGAGGATAGGGTAGGCTGATTGGCATCTTGGAGTAGCAGTGGCGAGCAGCACGCCAGGGGTGCCAATTGTGAGGATCAAGCCAGGGATATGAAAAAATATTTGATTGTAGGTGAGAAAAAAATCAATGAGATATTTGGATGGAGAGCAGAATCTTACATTACAAATTCAGTACGCTATTGCAACCAGCGATGGTACGACCAGCGCAGCCTCGCACCTCTTGTGCAGCATTCTCGGCGAACCGGGGCACCGGTGGCGAGTACCAGGCAACGTGCGCCTCTAGAACAGCTTCTAGGGAGACAGGAGCGCTGATGGTAACTTCAAGGACAACGGGCGCCGGTGGTTTTGACCAGAAAGCGTGCGCCTTTAGGAGGGGCTAGGAGAATGGGAGGACGCTGGTGAACAATGACCAGGGATATATAAAGCCATTCAAATGGCAGGAAGAATGGGATGCAACGAGCTAAGGGATCAACATTCCAAAACCGTATATGCCCCAAATTTTTTTCCTTCCATCTAACAATGATATCAGTTATTTCCTTCCAAGCATACAATGACACGAATTATGTGCAAAGCAAAGTTAGAGATCAACTTTCCAGAACCCTACCTGGCCTTATTTTTCCTTCCATCCACCTTACCTTATCGGTTATTTTCCTTCCAAACATAGTGATGTGAATTATGGGACATTGGATGTGCAGAGGAAATAAAGTGATCATCCTTCCAAAAAAATCATACGCGGTTCTAGTTTTTTCCCTTCCATCTCACAACAATATCAGGTATTATCATTCCAAACACATTGTGACACGAATTATGGAAGATTGAATGTGCAAAAGAAAGTAATATGCAGTGGATCAATTTTCTCCCACTAAACGTGCGCTTGATGGTACACAATGTGGGTAGGTCCAAAGTTTTGGTGAAAAAAGTATTAGTTTTTGGGTGGAAATATTTTCCTTCTATCAAAAAACGTGTCACCACCCCCTTTCGTCAAACCTTTGGACCTGGCAAGTGGGGCCTCCATGAGAGGTATGGTGGACCTAATCTTGGTGAAAGAGAGATTCAATTGTTTCAACTATAGTATGGAAAACGTGCGCTTGATGGTGTCTCCAGATGACAGGTACACAATGTGGGTAGGTCCAAAGTTTTGGTGAAAAAAGTATTAGTTTTTGGGTGAAAATATTTTTCTTCTATCAAAAAATGTGTCACCTTCCTCTTTTGTCAAACCTCTGGACCTGGTAAGTGGGGCCTCCGTGAGAGGTATGGTGGACCTAATCTTGATGAAAAAGGGATTCAATTATTTCAACTTTTATAGTATAGATTTAGCTAGACGAATTTGGATTGGAAGCAAAGTTTGCAGCATCTGTAATCGAGAATAAAGTATTTTTTTTTTCGATTGGGCTTATGCTAATTTTTTTTGGCATGCTATTCACTTAGTTTTTAATTTAGCTTTTAAGCACCACCAAAGAATGTTGATAATTTATTTAATCATTGGCTAAAACAAGAAGGTCACAAACCAAATATACACTTATTGGCGAGCATATCAGCTAATATTAGCTATGTGTTGGGTTATTTGGCTCTCTAGAAATGATGTTGTTTTTAACAAATGCCAACCATAAACTTTTTTTTTCAGATTTTATTCAGGGGAACATATTGGCTACGCCATTGAATGCAGTTGCAGTGCAGTGAGGATCAAAAGGAGAGGATGATTCAGACATATCACTTGCTGGAGATGTCAGCTCTTTATTTCTTCACATCCTATGGATGACCATTTAGCTTTGTTTCTTCACATCCATTGATGGTCTTTTAGTTTACGGATTGGTTTTCAATAAGAATACTTTATATTTTAAATATTAATGTGTTGTGAGAATGTGATGTGGTTACTAGTGTATGTAATAATATTGGTCTGATCTCTCTTGATGAGGAGAGTGAAGCCGGATAATCTTTTGCATTATTAAGGCTGCAGACGGTATGAGATGTGAATTTTCTAAGAGCATCAAATCAGTACGGATATAGATAGATATAATATAGATATAGATACGTAGATAGATATGCAGATAGATAAATAGGGCGCATAGATATTATTATATTTCTTGTGGAGCATGATCCTACCTATCTATATGTATCAATTGACATCCCAAGCATTAATTATCGCAGAAAAAAATAAAAACAAGTATAATATCCTAGGTAGAGCACGCTTCCATTCCCTTTCTATATATAGAGAGAGGTGAGAATCGCAACATACTCAAGTTCAAGACAGAGCACCAAACTTGGCCGGCCCTGCTGGTTCATCATCAAACTAGCTAGCTGCTGGTCACCAAGTCCCAGACTAGCACTAAGATGTTGCCTGGGAAAGCAGCTTGCTTCCTCCTCGTGGCAGTGTTTGCAGTAGCTTGCCTAGACCACTCTGTGAGTGGCATTAAGATCTGTACCGAGCAGGACAAAAAGGATGTCCTGGTGAACTGTAAACTGAACATCAAGAACGGGAAATACACTCCGCCCGCTCCCAAAGCCGGCGTCTGCTGTCAGGTAGTGAGGCAGATGCAGTGCAAGGACAGCAAGATGATGGACTGCGTCGTCGAGCTCCTTACGGATAATGAGAAGAAGGAGCACAGCGCGGTGAAGATGATGGAGCTCGTAGGAAGATGCGTGCATGTTCCCGCTCCTCCTCCTCATCGTCATCATCAGGTAATATTTGTTGATTGCATTTGCATATATGTATTTAGTTTCCTGATACTCCTTCACAACATAGATGTACGTGCGACAAGGTATAAAAAGATTGATCATGTTTTCTCCGCAGGTCACGGCGTAAACGGGGTCTTGCCAGTGATGGAGGAGGACATGCTGTGACTAGAAGTTTGAGAGAACAGAGAAGATACACCCGGTAGTTATTTGACAAAATCAAATAAGTTGCAATCTTCTTCAAATGTATTTGTCACTGGATAATACTGTGTTGGCTATGGTTTCCGGTTCCATGTTTATACTCTCGAGCATAGTATAGGATGTTCCGATACCTTTTCGAAGCAATCTCCGGAAATAACAGGGAGTTCCTACTACTCGCTGTAGATATAAAAGAGTTGGCCCAATATATAAGGGAAACCGGCCCCGAAACCGCATAGGTGCATGGTTTATTTAAAAAAATCATCTAAAAAACTTAAAACGGCACCCAACCTGAATCAACCAACCAACATACAACCACGGCAGACAATCGAAGGAGCCCATTGCGCATCATCATTACTGAGCTTGTACACTACCGGAAACCGGTAGTTCGCGTTGCACACGGCGAAAACCGTCTTTGCTGTGTGCCTTATAGAAAACTCACGGCGAACTACCGGCACACGGCGAAAGGAGGCTTCGCCGTGTGCCGAACATAAGGCACACGACAAAGCCACCTCTTTGCCGTGTGCCGGCCTCTGGAACACGACAAAGAGGGTAGCCGTGTGCCGACGTTTGGCACACGGCAAAGTCGGTCCTTTGCCGTGTGCCAAAGCCACGCACACGGTAAAAAAACAAAAAAACATCAACTTCCACCCTCCAAATATTTTCTTCACTCCATATACATTGCTTGTTACTCCATATACCATTTTCGTACATTTCTCGAACTGTTTGCTATATTTAACAATTTTTTACATTCATTGGATTTTTTTCGTATAAGCTAAATTTGAACTGCAAGTGCATGAAATAATAGAATAAAGTGGGTAAAAAAATTATATTCATGATAGTGAGTCCAGTGTAAAGCCTTATCCAGTAGTTGAAATAAAATTTCAAAAATTGTGTTCACGAATTATTACCACGAATGTGGGGGTGCATAGCTTTTAAATTCTATAAAATTTAAATGAAGTCTGAAAATTATAAGATTTGTAAGTTTCTCAAGCTATCATACGTGGAGTCTGCGATAAAAATTTGAGAAAGTTTTGAGCTTTTTGTCACGTACGATGCGTATAAACTGAAACTTCACCGAAGAAGATTCGTATAGAGGAGAAAGATGTGGTTATTTTTATAGGCGCAATAACGTTCAAATTTGAGTTTGACTTCTAGATTTTTTCTATAGGCAATAGACAATATAGATTGCTTCATGTTAAATTTTGGTATTTATTCGGATCCGACTGATAACTTTAATGTATCAAATGCAATTATACTATTTTAATTGATATAAATTGAATTAGATCTATAAGTACATAAAATAAAAGAATGGAGTGGGTGCAAAAATTATATTCATGTTATTGAGTCCAGTTTAAGACCTTATCTTGATTTTTAAAAGAAATTTCGATTATCGTGTTCATAAGATAATGCAAAAGAAAATTTTGTATGCATGAAATAATGGCAATACTTTTATGGTTTGTGTTAAAAACTAGTTCATGTTCAATTATAATAATTTTTAGGATTAGTTTGCCATTTTTAAATTGTTTTAGTAATAATAGAATTTAACCGGGAATATTGAAATTGAGCTATATATGCATAAATAATGGGAATGTTTTCAAAGAAGCATTTCATATGAAATGTTTAGTCAATTTAGTAATAGTTTTCAATGTACATTCCATTAAACTTAGTGAAACATGTATTAAAAACCAATTATTTGAATTATTTGGTAATATTGTTTTGGAAAAAAAATCAAACTTTGCCGTGCGCCAAAGGGAAGACACACGGCGAAGGCAATACTTTGCCGTGTGCCCGATCTGCGGCACACAACAACCGGCAAAGTATTGCCTTCGCCGTGTGCCACAGATCGGGCACACGGCAAAACCGCGCCTAAACTTAGCCGTTCGGACCGCATCCTCTCTCTCTCACTCTCTCACTCTCACTTCTCTTTCACCGCCCCAGCCTGGGGCCCCCGCCCCGCAGGTCCGCCTCCCCCACCCTCGCCCTCGGCACGACGCGCCACCACGGACCCTCCCCAACGCCGCGGCGTGCCGGCACGGCGCCCCATCGGCGCGGCACCCCCTGCGCGGCCCTGCCCCCGACGCCCCGGCGCCGCTGCCCCCGCCCCGACGCCGCTGCTCCGCCCCGGCGCCGCGGCGCGCCGGCACGGCCTCCCCCCGGCGTGGCCCCGCCGCCGACGCCCCGGTGCCGCTGCCCCGCCCCGACACCACTGCCCCGCCTCGGCAGGCCGCTGCCCCGCCTCGCCGCCGCCCCACCGCTGCCCCGCCCCGCATCCGGCCCACCGCTGTCGCGCCCCACCGCCCCACCGCACCGGCCGTAGTATGAGGAGGAGGAGGAGGGGGAGGAGGAGGAGGAGGAGGAGAAGGCCCGCGCTCCCGAAGCCCGTCGTCCGCACCGCTCCCGAAGCCCGCGCTCCCGACGCCCGTGCTTCCGTTGCCCGTGCCTTCAGCGTCCGTGCCCCCGACGCTCGTGCCCCCCGCCGCCCGCTGCTGCCAAGGTGAAATTCATGTAAATCAATACATTATATATGTGCAGGATATAAATTATTGATTAGTTTGCAGGATATAAATTATTGATTAGTTTGCAGGATATAAATTAATTATCGTATGATTATATATGTGCTGTGAATGTCTTTGTCGGCCATCCTGCCGTTGGTTTGGTGGAGATTTTGGAAACCTCACCGTGCATGGGAGGTGCTGCCGAAATTTTGAACTGACACTATTTTGACATGATTATGTTAATTAGGGTGGGACGAGGAGGAGAGAGGAGGACGAGGAGATGGAGGCCACGCCGCGCACGCCGTCGAGCCCATAGGTGAGCGGCATACGCATCCCCTCTTTCTGTATTATGTTGGTAGGCCACGTAACCTAGGCGTCTCCCATTCAAAAGAGATACGGTTGAGAATATGCAAATCTTTGCATATCTATATCCGTATCTGTTTCGAATTGTCCACATTTTTTGGACAACCTGAGGGTGCGTAGATGTGGTTAGTTTCCATGGTCTACTCCGATCCGAGCTATAGTTTCGGCATCACCTCCCTGTTATTCTCCGAATACACAATCTCCTTGCCAGGACGTGTATTTGGAGAACAGCGGGGAGGTGCTGCCGAAAGTATGTCTCGGACAGGAGTAGATCATGGAAACTAACCATATCTACGTAACCTCGGGTGAGATTAGGACCTATCTTCACCTATTAGAGATTGTTAGACATCGTGTAGATGCAATCAATTTTTAAATTACTCGCTCGTATGGTAAAGGATGGATGACCGTGAGTGGATGTACAAGGGCTGGCAGAGCAACCAAGAGTATATTGACTTCGCTCTAAAGGCCGATGACTTCTTAAAAAAGGAATTTGACAGAGGACAGAGTAGAATGCCGTGTCCATGCAGCAAGTGTGAAAATAGGATACATCAATCACAGTTAACTATGAGTAAACACATTGTCACATATGGGTTTGTGGCAAACTATACCCGATGGATCTGCCATGATGAAGCCCATCGTGCGAGAGAAGAGGTCGTGAGACAACGCATCGATGATTATGATGCTGATGCCGGGTGAGGAGACATGTTAGCTAACTTTCATGAAGCACATTTCAAGGAAGGACCTAGGGAGGAACAGGCAGAGCCAACCGCAAAGCAGTATTGCGACATGTTGTCTGCGGCACAAAAACCACTTCACGAGCTACGGATGTTTCTCAATTCGATGCCATTGCACGCGTACTGGCCCTAAGGTCTGAGTGTGGCATTAGTCGGGACGACTTCGACAAAATGTTGACGGTTTTTCGCGGTCTGCTTCCAGAAGGTCACATTCTTCTAAAGAGCATGTACGAGGCACAAAAACTTCTTCGTACTCTTAAGGTGCCATATGAGAAGATACATGCTTGCCCGAATGGATGCATGTTGTTTAGGAAAGAACATGCGGACGCGAACTACTGTACAAAATGTAAATCCTCTAGGTGGCTGGAGGTAGACTTTGGTGATGGTCAAAAGAGACAGCTCAAAATCCCCGTGAAAATCGTCCAGTACCTTCCGTTCATACCGAGAATCCAACAACTGTACATGACCAAGGAGTCAGCCCAACAGATTACATGGCTCAAAAACGGCAAATGCTACCGTCCTGAGAAGATGATACATCCATCCGATGCTGAAGCATGGAAACATTTTGACAGGCGTCACACAATGAAAGTTGTGGAGGCTCGAAATGTACGTGTTGCGTTGGCAACAGATGGGTTCAATCCTTATGGAATGTCGGCTGCCCCGTACAGTTGTTGGCCCGTGTTCGTTATCCCCCTCAATCTCCCCCCCCCCCCCCCCCCCCCCCCCCCGACGTTATCTTTCAACGACAGAACATATTCTTGTCGTTGATAATTCCTGGTTACCCGGGGGATAATATGAGTGTGTACATGGTGCCTCTGATTGATGATTTGCTTCATGCTTGGGAGGAAGGTGTATGGACATATAACCGAGCTACAAAGACAAACTTCAAAATGCGAGTGTGGTACATGTACTCCCTGCATGACTTGCCAGCGCATGCGATATTCTGCGGCTTGTGTGTTCACAGGAAGTTCCCTTGCCCAGTATGCAAGGCAGCTATGAGTTCATTTGGTTGACGAAGGGTCGCAAGTTTTCCTCATTTGACAAACATAGACAATTCCTCCCTATTGACCATCCATTCCGACATGACATCAAGAACTTTACGAAAGGTGTCGTGGTTGATGACCACCCACCGCAGATGATGACAGGTCCCATGGTACATGAGTGGTTACAATCACTGCGGGTCAAAGAAGGTGGTGGTTTTGTGGGTTATGGTGACGAACATGCCTGGACTCAGAAGTTGGGCCTATGGAGGCTCCCCTACATGGATGACCTTCTTCTTTCACATAACATTGATATGATGCACACTGAGAAGAATATCGCCGAGGCACTTTTCGGAACACTCATGGACATTTCAGAAAAGACAAAGGACAACGTTAAGGCCAGATTGGATCAAGCAACGTTATGCGATAGACCAAAGCTAGACATGAGCCCCCCCCCCCCCCCCCCCCCCCCCGGAGCAGGCAACTCATGGAAAAAGCCTAGGGCCTATTTCGTCCTGACGAGGCCCCAGTGGCGGGAAGTACTAAAATGGTTTCAAACATTAATGTTCCCTTATGGGTATGCAGCAAATCTGAGGAGGGGGGGGGGGGGGGGGATTAACTTAGCTACTTTGCGAATCAATGGGCTGAAGAGTCCCAACCCCGCAGGAAGTTGACACCCTTCTTAAGTACGGTGCGGGACAGAGAGACCCCGATTTCATTTCTTGGTTCAAACACAAGGTACTTTTTGTTAGACATTTCAAGTTCATCGTCCGTGTGAATAATATAACGAACCATACCGCTTCTACTTGCAGGCCCAAAATGATGCGTCTATGAGTCCCGAGTTGAGACAGGTTGCCAATGGTTGTGCCTATAGGGTCTTGTCATACTCCGGTTATGACATGAATGGATATCGCTTTCACACAAAAAGGCACGAGCAGAGTCAGCCCAATCGAAGAACCACAAATTCCGAAGTTTGTACGACAACCCTTTATGGGGTCGAGTATTATGGCATAATTGAAGAAATCTATGAACTCACATTTCATGGTTGCAAACCTCTTAAGCCTGTCATATTCAAATGTCATTGGTTTGATCCTAACGAAGTGCGACGAAACCCTCATCTTGGCCTAGTCGAAATTCGACAGTCATCAGTGTATCCAGGAGATGATGTCTATATCGTGGCTCAAGAAGCCACACAAGTTTATTATCTCTCATACCCGTGCAAAACCGACGAACGCCTTACGGGTTGGGACGTTGTGTACAAGGTATCACCACACGGTAAAGTACCTATCCCAAATAATGAGGATTACAACATAGACCCAAACACATATGACGAAGAGTTTTTTCAAGAAGATGGGCTAGAAGGGCTTTTTGAGATAGACTTAACCGGATTGATCAAAATGGAAGTACACGATGATGAAATGGTTGATGACGAGGAGGCTGGAGATGAGGTTCGTAATGCGAAGGACCTAGAATTACTTGAGTGACTACAATTAGGCAATGACAATGAGGACGAAATTCCTCCTTTGGAGCACGGGCTTGAACTTCTCGACTTGCGTGATAGTGATGATGAGACATATGATCCAGCTAATCCCGATGAAGATGATTATTTCTAATACATGTATGATTTATTATTTGTAATATCATGTTACTTTCTAGTTATATCTCATTTATTTTCATACTAATTTATTTATTATTTGTAATATCATGTTACTTTCTAATTATGTCTCATTTTCTATTTTTTATTGCAGGTGATTGAAGAAAGATGGTGATCAGCGGACTTCATCGATCGATCGCCTCACTTTACAAAAGAATCATGCCTCACTCGGATGCTAGTGAGGGGTCCGAGAGGGGTCCCGGGTTCAGGCGAGGCAGGGGTCGAGGGAAGGGTGGACCCAAGCGTCGAGGGAAGGGTGGAGGTAGGAGGCGTCGAGAGCCTTCGCCTGTACCGCCGGCTGAGGCGGAGGAGGAGGAGGAGGAGGTGGAGCAGGAGCAGGAGGAGGAGGAGGAGGTGGAGGCTGAGGAAGCGGAGTCGTCTAGTGCTGAGGAGGAGGAGGACACGGCAGGGGGTACCTCTACGCCGGCTGTCTGGTTGCGAGGTCCCTCGCGACTCCCAGACAGGCCGATACCTGTTGCCTTACGCCCGCTGATTCGACCGTGTGGGGATATGGAAGTAACTTTACATGTTATTACTACCTTCTCATTTGATAACCTGAAAAGCACAATAGAAACTAATGCTTTGTCTTAATCACTTTGGCAGGGGTTGGACCGTCCTCAGTGGAGGTGCTCACAAACGCAAGGTCAACGGCATCCTGGGTCTTTTGTGCAGGGAGCACTTCCCAGGCTTGGTCAACTATCAAGCAAGGTATGAGCCAGCCTGGACGTGGGACCACTACATCGCCGCCACCGATCATTTGGATCGGAACGACAGGTCCTTTGAGAACAAGGCGGAGCGGGTGAAGAATGAGATGTGGGTAAGTTTTCCCTGCACAAAACTGGTGAATACATCACATTCATTGAACAATTTTTAATAATGACTTGATCCACCATCTTTCTATGCAGGATTTTTACAGGTGCGAGGAGGGATACAAGGAGCGGGCGACGATTGTGGCTCACAATCGTTGCGTTAAACTTGTGAAGGACATGCATTATGAGGCGCAAGTCCAGTGGGTCATCGACTACAACGCACATTACCTTGGGCAGAAGATCGGAAAGACTCAGGCAAGAGAGTTGAAGCTGACCCAAGAGCAATACTTGCAGGTAAGTTTACATTTATTATGAGATTAAATGCATTGCTAAATCTCTCTCTTCTTACATGTAATACACTTGATCACGTGCAGGTGCCTGCGTGGTGGTGTCGTAATGATACCACGTGCTGGGAACGCATAGTGGACAAGTGGTTCGACCCCGAGTGGCAGGAGAAGCACGACGCTGGCCGCCAACGGCGATTGTTGATGCCAGGTCCAGCACACCATCAAGGCAGCCTCAACAACGACGAGTACAGGGCTAGATGGGTACACAGATTCCTTTCTTTATTCTAACATTCAATTCTGCATGATTTGTACTGAACTTGTTCCTTTTTTCACAGTCGTCGTCACATTAAGGCCAGGAGTGCACCCCGTTCATGGAATGGGCTATGGCCCGCAAGGGCAAGGCGACGTCCAACGTCACCTACAACCCGGACGACCGGCCCTCGGCGTACACCAACATGTCCGTCCACAACCGTCTCCAGGTGTACACAGAGATGGGAAGGCAGGTCCATGGGCCAGCCTGGGATCCGACGACCCAACCCCTTGATGGAGAAGTCATATGAAGGTGGGAGGAGGCAAGAAGCATGGGCGATACTATATCGGCGACGGCCTTCTAGACACGGCCAGCACTCCCACTCTCTCCCAGGTTCGAGGGAGGAGCACGAGCAGTAGCCCGGCCATACGTCCACGGCTGTCCACGACACAGCTCCAAGTGCAGGAACTTCAGGTTATTTCTGATTTATTCATCGTTCATTCAGTTTGTACATATGTTTGCTTTGAATTGTAATATTGCGATGAAATATTGTAGACCCGAATGCAAGCACAACAGGAGGTGTACGAGGCAGCGCTGGCCGAAGAGAGGAGGATACGACAAGAGAACGAGGCGAAGCAGGCGGCCGAGATGGCCCAGATGTACAACTACATTCGAGGTCTTTCTGTCCAACTGGGTAATCCCATGCCACCGATGCAACTCCCTATGGCTCCTACTCCTACTGCTTCTGCGGTGAGCAACTTCACAATCTTGTAGTTTCATTTCAAGTATTAGATACTAGAAAACTTTAAACTTAGAGATTATAACTTAGATACTTAGAGAACATAGAGACTTAGACTCACTTAGATTATAACTTGAGAACTTGGTTTTTGTCTCACATGCAATATACTCTCTTGCTTTTTTTTGCAGAATCAATCGGCGGCGGCATCGAATACGCCACAAATGTCGTCGGGCATCTCACCGATGCTCCCCCCACAACAGTTGTTCCCGCCACCATTCGACGACCCACCTCAGCCATAAACATCTTGATCTGTGCATTTATGGACTTGTGAACTTCTGGATATGTATTTTCTATATGTGTTGTGATGCTAGGATGCTTATGGATATGGATTTGTGCATTTATGCATTGGACTTGTGAATTTGTGGCTTGTTTGTGATATATATATATATATATATATATATATATATAATGCCTGTAATATTTGTTCTGATATATGTTTATGCCTGTTATATATGCTTGAGTGGGGTCCTTTATACATGAAAAACCAAAAAAATAGGGGTTTTTTGGTCACTTTACCGTGTGCCAGGGCTATGGCACACGGCAAAGTGACCATTTGGGCCGGCCTGGAAATAAACTTCGCCGTGTGCCAGGGCCGCGGCACACGGTGAAGCTTGGGTCTTTGCCGTGTGCTTCTGGCTTGGGCACACGGCGAAGGAGCTGCTGCCACCGGGCCCCACACATCGGGTTTGCCGTGTGCCTAGGCTACGGCACACGGCAAAGACCCAAGCTTCGCTGTGTGCCACGGCCCTTGCACATGGCGAACAAATCCCGATGCCGTTAGGTCACGGTCACGCCGTCTTCTCCCTTTTTTTTGCCGTGTACCAGGAAAAACACACGGCGAAGGTGTTTGTGGCACACGGCAAACACTGTCTTTGCCGTGCCCGTGGCTGCCATCGGCGGTTCACCGTCGGCCACCCTCGGCGACGCCTTCGCCGTGTGCCAGGGCTTCTTCGCCGTGTGGCAGGGGCACATGGCGAAATCTTGAATTCCGGTAGTGGTAGCTGTAAGGATCAGTAGCTCCGACTTCACAAAACACACCTGAGAGCTCAGAGCCCAAAGCATGGCCATCGTCGCACAGGGCTTACCACACAATAAATGGATCTTTAATTTTACTTTGTTACTTTTTAAGTATTGTAAAAGCGATTACCTCATAAATTTAAAATATAATGTAGTTTTTTTCGCTCTCTTGCCCCATCATCATTCCTAGTCCTACTGTTAACTCAGCCCTATCTTTTCATTTCTTCTTTTGTACATCACTGATATAGTGGGTACATTTCTTAGTTATTTATACATCCTAAAATAAATTGTGTATCAATAGAAACTTCTCAAAGGATTTATCTATAAGTATAGTCGTAGACCTCTATGATCCTCCATCCTTATATCTAAATATGGAAGAACCCTTGAACGAGATGTTGCCGATAGCAATGCCCCTGAGAAAAATGAAAACGTCCTCCATCATTCTCATTTTTCCTCAACCCGCTCATTTATCTCATTCTCTTATGTTTAACGTACCTTGATTATGAATCAAACATGTACTACTTATGTATTGCGTGCATACTTAGAGTTTCTGAAAAAGATATTGTATCACTTATCTACAAATTTTCTATCCTTCCTATACCTCGTGCCTCTGGAGGCGGTGTCCAGGCACGTGTTTTAGAAAACCTATTAAACAAAATGTATATGAATAAAAATTAGAAAACAATAATTTTATATTTGTAGTAAATTAATACATGTGGACAAGGATATATATAGCACATATATATATATCATATGGCACTACATACTAATACACTCTTGATGACTAGATGGCCTACGTACTAGCTAGCTTGATGTTGTCAGGCATGGTACTATTTCACATCAACCGTCGCCATCAACCACGCTAGATCATCGCTTTCTCCTGCGAGCGGCACGGCGCCACATGTAGGCACCTTTTGTTCTCTTCGTGTTACACGGATGCACTGCAGAGCTACCGTCATCACATGCTATATCTAGCGAGATGGCAAAAACAATACCACCCACGAATACGTGTGCCACTAATTACTATTTGTATGTGTACGTAAGAAAGAAGTACGTGTCCGGCCACTTAATCAGTTCCATACTTCCATGTAAAATACGTGCACATCACAGAGTGTGACTCGAGGACTGATCACACATAATTCCCGTGCTTTGGAACATTACTACATAAACAATTTTTGGGAACGCCCCTTTTTCTTCTTGGGGTAGCCAAAAGGTAACCCACTCCTACAAAAGGAGCGGGGTTATTGTAGCTTTCGAGCCGCCTTGGAAATATATTTCTAGGAGCGGGTGATATCATGACCTGCACCTACAAATGATTCTATTCAAATAAACTCATAACTTTTCATATGATCTCGGATGAAGTCAAACTTTATACTAAAATTGTAGAGGTTGATAAGATCTAAAATTTTGTAGTTGATAACTTATTCCTTTAAGGTCATTTAATATATAGTCCAAAAGATCTATAAGTATTCTGGATATGGATAGTGCAACTATATATGTAAAAAAGGTACAAATCTTCTGTAAATTGGCATGGTGTCATACTTTAAATGAACTTTTATCATCATAGAAGATTCAAAACATTATGCATAGAGTTCGATACTCTCCATAAACTCATCGACTCCTCGCATTAGTATCTCATACAACTCAAGTCATACTTAAGATTTTCACAATATTAACCTTCATGTACAATGAAATATGCTTGGCATATTTTTTCTATATCTATAGTTCACGATAACCATAGTGTAGAAATTTTACTTCTTTTAATTTTTTATTTAAATAAGTTTTTGGAATGAAATAGAAAAACATTTTTAGGGGTGGGTGGGGTGTAACCCGCCCCTGAAAATATATTCATAGGGGTGGGTAGGGGTGTGACCCACTCCTAGAAATCGATTTTAGAGTTAATATAAAAGAATTGCATACTTCATAGAGTCATAAGTGACAGTGTAGTGTGGTGGAGAGGAGGGTACGCGCGAGGTTTGAGGTAAGCGGTTCAAACCCTGGTTAACGCAAGTGCATATATTATGTCAAAAAAATTATACCTCTGTAGTAGAGGGGCTATTTGTAGCTCCCTCTAAAAACGTTTTTTGTAGTAGTGGAAGCTGCTTATACTTCAGCCGTGAACCCTATATGACAGTTCACTGGTTTTCGCATTTAGGTCGGTCAAGTGCGTGGCGGCTTGTGTTTGGTTGTTGACGCTTCCCATATGGCACCGAGAAAGTAGATGTCTCTAAAAATCCTTTTTATTCAAAGGCGCCTCTTCTACTTTTTAGCTATAGGTGATAATGGATCATGGTCCTAATAATTAGCTACACAATCCAATTAAGTCCTTAATCATTCTTAGCTTAAACATATATAAAAGATAAAATAACATTTTGGTCCTTCATCAACTTTTATCTCGTGGGTCAAGTTCACTCCTGAACTATTAAATTGGTCAATCTAGTCCCTCAACTTTCTTTTTATCAAACTTATCCTTGTGTTGGCGTAGTTCTTCAAATTGCCATGGAACTAATAAAAAAGGTCCTTTTTGTCCTTAACTCCTTCCCCTCAAATTTTTAGAAATGCTAACCCAGACAACTCTACTCAAACTGCTAGAATTTAAATAGATTGTCTAATTTAAATACTAGAATTCAAGTTCTATAAAAGGTAGCCCAAGTTACTCCATGGACCGGGAAATTATGGGTCCAAGTAAATTATGCAATGACACATTGGTGGAAATGAGGAGGGTAGGAAGGAGCCAAGGGTAAAAAGGATATTTCGTATTATTCTTATGCTAATATGGAGAGCCGCACGTGGATAAAAGACGAGTTTGACCAAAAAATTGAAGTTAAGGGCCTAGATTAGCCAATTTAAAAGTTGAGGGACGAACTTGACACTTGAGATAAAGTTGCGGGATGCAAACGCCTATTTTGCCTATATAAAATATGAGCCAAACCTTTATGAATATCCTCTCCTAAAATTTTTAGGCCCTTTACCGGCCCTACCTCCAGCAACATCCAAGCTATTGCTTGGTTTCTGGCTGATGCTGATGAGGTTTATGGACTAATAAATATTACATATTTGGAAACTGATTTTAAGAAATTATAAGTAATGTGCAGGACTATTGAAGAAACTATACCTTTTAGGAGACAAGTAATGTCCACCCCCCCAGATGGCTTCATGCTGCTAAGCTGCTGACAGTGATCGCCTGGCTATCTTGCTATATAATGTGTCCACACCATGCAGAAGCCTGGCTTCTTAGACAACACAAGCGAGATCAAAGGACTATAGATCACCTGTATTCACTTGTTCCATATACAAAATGAAAATGTATAGGATGGGCGCGCCAGCTGCGTTGTTGGCGTGCCTCTTTTTCACACTCCTGCTCTCAGAGGTTAACTTGCTTTTTTTTTTGTTTCAATCTAATTTGTAATTTCTACTTAGTTTGTTTCATTTTCCTGCGAAACACAGCAACCACAACAATATGGTCATTCCTATGCTAACGTTTACTGCTTGGGTTTTCCAACTAATAATGAGTTTTGTATTTTCCCGAATGCGTTGCCGATTGATGTCATGCATGGTTCTCTCTTTGCCACAAATTAAACACTCGACTTATTGTTGTTCAAATGGTTAGGCATGAAAAGATGCCAAACCAGCGGAGAACTCAGGTCCAAAATGAGCATGACAAACTGGGCAGCATCAAATGAAACATCATTAGTTAGAAGAATTCCAGAATTTTTTTGATGTGTACCTTTCCTGATCATATGATCTAATGAACATATGTACGCATGTGCAGGCCGCGACCGCCGGTGCCGAGACGGTGAAATTGACGACCACCCCAATCTTCCCTCAGATCCCACGAGGCCAGACAAGCAAAGACTTCCAGGTCCTGGTGCGCGTCGAGGCGCCACCGGCGGCGGGTCACAGGGGCCGTGTCCCCGTCGACCTCACCGTGGTGCTCAATGTCGGCGGCGGCACGGCGAGTCTGGATTCGGTGAAGAAGGCCGTCCTGTTCATCATCACGCAGCTCCGTGACGACGATCGTCTCGCCGTCCTCGGGCCGTCCGGCAATCGGCTCTTCGGAGAGGCGTTCTTGACATCCGTGATGCCCGGCAGCATGCCGGAAACTCGCTGGACAAGCTGCAGCCCCGTCCCCGTGATGGCCATGCTCAGCAAGCCTCTGGCTTGAAGGAGGCCATCAAGGTACGCGACCGCACACAACCAATTTGAGCTTCAGAAATGGCCGTGTACAGTCACCTGCTGCTGATCTTGACTGAAATTGTTGCAGATGCTTTCGGAGCTGCCGGCGAGGACGAGCAGCCGCGCGAGCTTCATCATCTTGGTGACGGACACCAAGGAGAGCAGCAGGTTCAGCAAGCTGCCTCGCGAGTTTCTCAAGAACCAACCCGTCGTCCACACGATCGGCTTGGGTGCGGCGCACGACCCCAAGGCGCTGCTCTCCATCGCCGAGGAGTCCCATGGCACCTACTCCTTCGTCGACGACCAGAACACGGACAGCATCCCCGGCGCCGTCGCCGTCTGCCTCAGCGGGATCAAGGCTGTCGCCGCCGTCGGCACGCGCGTCAGCCTCGAGGCCGCCGTCGGGAGCGGCGTCAGGGTCGAGAGGATCGAGTCGGGGGGATACAGTAGCGCCATCACCGGCGAGAAGACGTCCGGCGAGATCACCGTCGGCGTCCTCTACGCCGGCGAGGCGAAGAGCTTCGTCGTCCACCTCAACGTGCCTGCTGTTCCCCCGACGTCGGCCTCCGTCGACGGCTGCTGCGACAAGCAAGAGCTGCTCACCGCCAGCTTCTTCGGCCAGTACACCACCAGCGACGGCGACGCTTCTCCACCGAAGATCCAGGCCACCTTGTCAGTGCAAAGGTCGCCACCGGAAGGCGTCGCCGTCGCCGCCTCGCTGCAGAAAGTTCCCGTCCCCGTGGTGATGGACCAGATCGCCCAGTTCGGCGTGCTGGACATGGTGACCACCTTCGTCGAGAACGAGATCTGGGAGCTCAGCTCCATCACGGCGGAAGTGGGCGCCGCTATGGCGACGAAGCTGCAGAGCTGGTGGGAGGAGTTCGTGCAGGCCCGCCAGTTCTGGAGCGGCCTGGACCTGGGGGTCCTCGAGGTCGAGATCAACAAGATGGTGACCATCCTAGCGGCAGCAGGGAGCAGCAGCTGCTCGTCGCCGTCGCCGGTGTCGGCGACGGCCTACATGTTGTCGTGGCTGTCGAGCTACCAGACGCAGCGGCCAACGGCGATGGGCTCGCCGAGCAACGTCGCCCCGGCGTTCGCCACGCTGAGCGTGCAGCTCACGGTGCAGGAGACAACGACGATCATCACGGCGCCTGCTGGAAGCTTGGGCGGCGACAGCTGCCCGCCGTGCGAGTGCGACGACGCCTGCGTGGAGGCGCGCCCGCCGCCGGTGTTTCTGCCGTCGGGGCGCGACGACGACACCTACCGCGTCAACGCTGCGTACCCGCCCGTGTTAGATAAAACATGGCTTATAACCTAAACTTGACACGATCTAACACCTAAAACATGAGCACGACCTATAAAACAAGATGAACAATAAGAGAAAGTTTAGATCTCAACCGCCAGTCATCGTAGGAGCAGCTGAGGACGACATCTCGGCGGTGGTTGGTGTCGTGGACGAAGACAGTGCGTCTGTAGTCGTTCCCGTAGATGTTCCCAACGTAGACGAAGTAGTCGATCTCGCCGGGTACCATCATCCTTCCGGTCTATACCGACACTCCCCGGTGTTGGACGGCAGGCGGAGGCGGTGGCATTCAGGTAGCTCCAGCGCCGTCGCAGATCGGGACGGCTGTAGTGGGCGGCTAGGGTTTCTTAATGATTAGATTAATCACAAAGGTGCCGGGTCCCACTATTTAATATGGCGCTGAACGACCTGGGGCCACAACCACTAGTGGGCTTGAACCTCCGATCAAGACGCGTAACGGGCTTTGACTTATCCGTTTCTTCTCTTTCATTTTCGGTCTTTTTGACCACCGAAAAAAAGTTCCAACAGCCAGTGGTGCTGGACGCCATCAACCGAGCAGCTAACCAAATGTACCTGGTACGTGCCTTCATAGACCTCACTTAGTGAGTACTACCTCCTTTTCTTCTTGGAAGAAGAATACCAAACCTAAATTCAAATTTTCAATATTTGGCCAATGTTTGAATTTGTCTTGATTGTATAATATTATTTGATACGATATCATTATTGCATTGTTACTTGAAAGCTCTTTTGTACAATGCCAATTTTATAGTCATGAATGTTATAAATATATATGATCTATCAGTGGTCAAATAAAGTATAGCTTTTGATACTGCCAAACTGCGTCTACTTAGGCGAGAGTAGATGCATGATGGGGGTCTAACTGAGAGGAAACAATTACAGGCGTTGGTTCAAGCGAGCAACGTGAGGCGATGCAACTCCTCCAACGTCGAGGCGCCGCCGAAGCTGCGGGCAGTCGCATGATCCGGCGATGAACGACGGCGACAGCGACTTGATCTACCTTACATCCATACTCGATCATCATCGACGGATCAGGCGTGTTCATGCGTGGAGAAATAATAAGCAGCTAGCTGCAGGCTGCCGACAGATCATGTATTCATGTGTGTGCTTACTAGTGTTTGAGACCCATGTGTGTGACAGTGTTCTTCACTTGTTTTCATGTTTGCGTTCCTGTGTAACATGGATGACATCGTGTACGACCATGGTGTTATGGAATAAATGAAGGATCAGTGCTGTAGTACTTCGTACTTCCTCCATCCTCTAGCAAACAATCAATTAATGCCCACTTTTTTGAAAAAAGTTGAACTTTGTTGATTTTAACCAGCGTTAACTTAAATAATAAGTATTTTAGTATTTTTAATAAACAAAAATAAAGAACTATTCTTATGTCAACGTATTTCCATATTATATCTTTTTAGCAATTGATAATATATTGTACAAGAAAATAATGGTTAAAGGGCGCCTCATGTCCTTATATTAAAATGAGAACAAACTTCAAACCTAATTAATGAATGTTAATGTAGATCACAGAAAGACTTATTAAGTCAATTGAGACCCGTTTGGCATCCTTCCTTCCAGTTTCAGCTTCAACTGACATGGCACGATAACAGCACTGTAGCAGGCGGGGTGGGTTGGGAATCAAGGAAAAGTTTGTAAACTGGGAGCCGGCAAATTAAACTAATTTTTTTTCCTTCACGGGCTTCGGCTTCTTCTTTTACGGTAGCGAAAATCCGGTTTGGGAGGAGCACTTCCAAACTAGTCTTTATTGGTGACTGACTTTCCTTGGATGAAATAATTCGGATGGATAATAAAGAAAGGTACTCCCTTCTTCCAAATTATTAGTCATTTTATTTTTTTTCATATTCATAGATTTTACTATGTACTTAGACATAATGTATATCTAGATGCATAGAAAAACTAGGTACGTAGAAAAGCTGAGACCACTAATAATTTGGAATGGAGGGGAGTGCACTCATTATATTAATACTCTCGAACTAACTAGCACTGCTAACGTTACTCCGTGTGAACTGTAAGGACTGAGGAGCGCCCACGTCATGTTGATGACCTCACTCCAGTACGTGACTCACACCTGCCGTTCTGGGGACAAAAATACCTAACAAAATTAAATCATGCATGCTTTAATTTCTAGAACAGCAAAGACCTTTAATAAGCAAGTACTGACTGTCAGTTTATTTAGACACTGACATCACCTTAGTCTCGTGGCACACATGTTCAACCATGCATGCTAATTAATTTCTAGAACACACAGCAAAGACCACCGCTACATCCTCATCATATCCTCAGGATGAAAGACTTGGACACATAATAGCAAACGTGGATGGTCAATGTTGATGAGGTAAAGGTATACAGACCACAGTATACCAACTACACGCCATCTCAATATGCTTCCAAGACACTGCTGATCGGACACTCTGTACTTTTACCGCCGGTATGAAACTGATGACACCACGAATCAAGGTTAGGTGTGCTTCACCTGTTCCCGGAATAGGGTGTTGCAAAGCAACAAAAAAAAAAGTGAAGATACAGGAGGCGATGCCAGGTCATTGGCTCTCTAGAACCCCTTATACGTGCCTGCATGACACATATGCATCCGTGTAACTAGAGACAACGAATGGACACCAAACATCTTTCATTATGGGATACCGTCTGGAGCATGTTCGTGACAGTATATCTATCAGAGAACACTGCCTTTTCCAGACTGATCCCTATCAGTTTAATCATACGGTGACTCACTGTAGGTCAACGTACCTCGTCGGGTTTCGCACCTTCCATTCCAAAAGTTTCCATAAAAAAAGACAAATATGGGTAGTGTAAGGAACATTATTTCATACATTGACATCGCATTAGTGCTAATATTTAACTAGCTATTATTGGCTTATAGCTGCTAATATTACCTCTCCAACTATTAGTAAGGGATTAATTGTTTGGATCCAACTACTTAGTTAGTAGGAGCCAGAGGCTAAAGTAGCCCCTGCGTCACCTGAACGCTAGGCACCAGGAGCACTCCTGCCCAGGCCGCTTTCCACTCTAGCAAAAGTGCACCCGCCGGGGATCAAATCGTGGTCGGCTGGTCGCTGACTCCACGGATGGAGCAGCTAACCAGGCCGGCCGTTCCCCTGGTCTACCCTTCCCAATGAAATACTCCGCCTCACCAGAGTATACATGTTTGATGTATGAATTTAATTCACCATAATAACATGTTAATTTTCCATAATAAAATTCATTCTTAGTTTGCAAGAAATTGCATGTCTTTATAGAAAAATGCTGCTAGCCTATTAACCGAGACTTTTTGATACCGTCATCATGAAGAGATCAGAAGATCTTCATATTTATAACAAATATGTTGGACAATGGCATATATATGTGTTCGACGCTAGTGCCTGGATCGAACATCCGAACACTAACAATGTCGTAAAATTATTTTGTGCATTATTTAAAGTTGTTATAATCAGTGGTAGGCCTAGGCCCTAGTTGCAAAATTCAAAAGTCAGAGAACGAAAACCGAAGGGGCCAACCATTTTCCTGGTTGGTACTTGCGCAGGCTTGAAGTGCCGCAGTAGATGCTGGGTGATTATTAGTGTGAAAAAGGAAGCGTCTCTCCGCCGGCCATCAGGTACGCGAGGTGAACTCAACTGCCGATCATCTTCCCATCTTGCTGGCCCTCCGTTCTTGCCTCTCTTCCTTCACTCGCCCTGGGGGAGAAGCGATGACTGCAGGATGTTGGAGAGAAGCACCGCCGGCCGGCCATCAGGGACGTGAGGTGGACTCAGCAGGTGTGTTCATCTTCCCATCTTCCTTGCGCCCTCCGTTCTTGCATGGCTTCCCTCCCATCCGTCGCCCTCTCGATCTTGACGTCGTTGCCCGCGTTCTTTCGCAGCCAGCAGCCAGCAGCTATGGCGCCTCCAGCTCCAGCGATCGATTCCGCGGACCGCCTCAGCAGGCTTCCGGACGAGATCCTAGCGCAGATCCTCTCGCTGCTGCCGGCACAGGAGGCCGTGCGGATGTGCGTCCTCGCGCGGACTTGGCGCGATGTCTGGAAGATCACCAAGCGCTTGCTCATCAAGGGCAACACCGTGGAATTCGTGGACGGCCTGCTTCGCGTCCGCCTCGACGGGCTCGAGTGCGCGCCCCTCGACGCGTGCGAGATCATGTTGGATCCGATCGAGGACGATAATGATAGCGGCTACGAGTACTACTACGACTACATGTACAACGAGTACACGCCCAGCGTCGTCAACAGCTGGATCTGCCGTGTCCTCAAATGTCAAGTCAAGGAGCTTCGGGTCGGCATGGGTATTCTTAGGGAGGGTTATTATGGCTATTCGAAGATCAGCAAAAGCCCCCTCCTCTTCTCGCGGCACTTGACCAGGCTGGTGCTCAGAGGAGTATGGCTGTGCAGCTACAACCTCAACTTCTCAGGCTGTCCTGCGTTGGAAGATCTAGAGATTAATTACTGCAACTTCTTTGGTGTGGAAAAGATTACATCACCGTCGCTTAAACGCTTGCTCATGAGCGGCTACGGGGACAGGGCCTCTTATCGTTTCCGCATCCAAATTTATGTCCACGTCTGGTTTCGCTGCGGCTGGATGGCGTGCAATCCCGGGCTCCGCTGCTCGAGAGCATGCCAGAGTTGGTGGAAGCATATGTCAAGGTTAGCTCATATGAGGACCGTTGCTCTTGTGATGATGATCCCATGGGTTGTTATCACGTCATGCGGCCTGGCCACATTTCAGATAGTGACGATGAAGAAGGTAATTCAGATGATTCTGCTACACAAGGCACCACGAAGTGCGTGCTTCTTGAAGGTTTAGCTCAAGCTAAACATCTAGTGATGACAGCTTCCTGCTCAACGGTACACTTGAACTCAAATGCCATTTGCCCCAGCCAAAATTATTTACCATTATTAGAGTATATATGTGTTCCAGTCTTAGCTGTACCTGCTGTAGCAATTTTATATATGATCGATCATGTGCGTACTTACTATATCATGATCATGTTCCAATAAATAGCACATTGCGCTATGCTCCAGATAAAATAAGCTATACTTACCATGACTTTTATTTTTCTTTCTAATCTCTTCAGTATATTTTCAGAAGGGATTTGAGATGGTGCCCCACATTTTCCAAGTTGAAGACCCTAGTACTCAATGATTACTTCTGTTGGCCTGCTGATCGCACGCTACCATGTTTTCTTGAACATGCACCAGTTTTAGAGAAGGTCACAGTTCTATTTTCTCACAAGGTAGAAGATTTCTAAATGGGCCACTACTATTGCATATCAGAGTTATATAGTAAGTTATCAGTGGTTCATCTTTGTTATTTCAATTCATTTACCGCAGGTTAAACCCAAATATAAAGTGGAAATCAAAGGACGCCCTGATGCAACAAATAGGTCAACTGTAATATCTCAACACCTTCAGATAGTCGAGGTCAAATGTCGAAGGGTTGATGAAAAAGTTCTCAATATTCTGAATTTTCTGGATACTTTTGACATATGTAAGAAAACTGCCAACACTACTGGTTTTCCCCTACGTTTCTATGTTTTATAGTAGCAACAATACTCTTTTGCTTGATAAATTTCTATGCAGATGTGGCAAAATATGATACCAGATGCAAATAAGAAAGCCACTAACAGATCAGTTATGTGAACAAGTGTTACACCCAAACATATATAAGCATAGAAAATCACTTCATGTTTCCGTATTAACATTTGCAGTTTTTCCCTTCATATTTTTTAAAGAATGAAATAAAGCAATGAAGAAATCTTAGACTAGTTCATTTTTTCTCGTTCTATCTATACAGAAGGATATATATATATATATTTATTAGTTTTGAAAATAAATGTCGGTTACGTTGTGTGAACATACCACTTAGGTGTTTGTCCTGAACAACAGAAAACAGATGTTTGAATAAAGTAGTTCTAACTTACACATTATCATGTTGATAGTCACTTGTATTCGATTATTCTTATTTAAGTTTTCCCTTTCTGGGCGGCAACCATTTCTGATATTTTGTTACCAATTAGTATTGTTATTGCCATTTTAAATTTTTTATTTTACTTTTCTCCTACTGGAATAGTACTGGAATGCTTGTATTAGAAGGACATTGTTTTTCTTCTATGTGAAGATGCAAATAATCAATAGCATCACACCACAATATACACATACGCATGCACATGCATGTAAACTCCATTCAGTTACTTTAGAACTTCTATATATCAAACTTGTATTACATGCCTTTTTAGACATTTGACACAATAAAACTCGTGCTTTCATATTTCTCAGCCATGACCGGGATAGATAATGGTATTTAGACTGATCCGGTAGGGAAAAAATAATATCATTAGATTGGTTAGAAATTGTTTTTGACATAATACATTTACAATTATCTTCTGGCATATATTCTATTCAAAGATGGTGGGAAATTTACATGTCAAAGACTGCCAATCTCTGAGGCAAATCATGTATCCTCTGTTGAAACAGGCTGGGTAATTATCTTAGGTTTCAATTCAAACTTCATTCCAATAAAGAATCTGAGTATTAACTTACGGTGCAGTTTGAAGAACTAGATTTTTTTATGCACTGAATTCCATTCTTGTATAGATCATTGCCATGTTTCAATATCGTCGTCGAGCACCTTGAACATATCATGCTTCTCATGTTTGTGCAGATTTCCAGATCAGAGTAACAAAAGAATGAAGAAGGAAACAACTATTACGTACTTAACTACTGTGGATACTAGGAAAAACAACGCTATGATTCATCATATGAAGCACCATATTACGAAGGGTCACTTTATTTTTCTGTTAAATCCTGCTCCTAGGATAATGATCTCCAGAATTGTTAATTATTCCCTGCTCAAGGTGCCTGTTCATTTCCTGCTATATTGTGTCAAGAACCTGTAGTAGCGTTATATTGTTTTACTATATGTCGAACCTGTGCTTATGTGTTATGGGACAGACTTCATTTCTTCTCTAAGCAAGTCATCATATATTAATATTTCTGTACTGTGGCAAGTGAAACTATGCATTTAAATTTTCCTTTCTAAGTGAAATTGAATATCTCTTGTTCAGACGGAGAGGTAGAGTTTGCTAAAGGATTTCATTGCAGGATATTGTTTATTGTTGAGTTTGTAGAGGAATTGGATGGAAATCCCCGTACTGTGATCTGTTGGTTTCATGAATAATTGGTTAGCTGCTTGATCAGCTTCTGTAGTATCTATAATATTCAGAAAACAGCCTGATCCATGTTGGGCAGCAGGAAAAAAAGGAAAATTAAAGGTCCGAGATACGGAGAATATGAATTGACTGGCATAAATATCAAAAGGATAGCTCGGCCTATAATTAAGGAAGAGATAGAGTTTTAATAGAGAAAGGTAAAGTTAAGTCGCCCTTAGAGCAACTCCAGCAGATCCTTTAAATAGCTCCCTATCTCAAGTCTAGAGGTTAAACAAAAAATATGCACTACAGCAGACCCTCTATTTTGAGGAGACCTCCAAATCTACTCCTCGAACCTCCATTCCTAGGGGGTCTCTAGGAAGCTCTCTGTCATAATTTAGAATTAAAGGTTATTGTTGGAGTTTAAGAAAATTTTGAAGGTCCTAAAAAAATAAAGACGACCCCATTTAGCATTTAGAGGGCTCTAATTTAAAGGCTACTGCGGGAGTTGGTCTTATAAATTAATAGTTGCGAGGGTGCAGGCCGATTGGTCGACTACAATCGAATCTATCAAATTTACCATTACCTTTTATCCTTTTTTCTTATATATACTTTTTCCAACCTTCATTATTACTGTTGGTTCTTCGCATTGCGCTCGTCCTTGAGGGCACACGGTACGTGTTCAGTGTAGGACACATATTCGTGTCAACACAACCTCACTCTCATAGTCTCGTTATATTGTTATTTTCTTTTGGGCATGCAGAGTTCTTTTTTTCATTTTTACATGTAACTAGATATAGAGGGGCGTTGTTCAGTGTCTGCAGCCTGCACAGATTACACGTTGATAGAACGAGAAGCTGAGCTCTGCACGTTTTCGAAATTGGTCGGGCAGCTTAGGCCAATCAATACTACAATAACTATTAATCGAGACGGGCAAAAATGATTAACCGAGATATTTTTAGCAACCATCTCGGACCTAAGGTCACGATAAATAACCTATTTTCCAAGTAGGTTTGCTGCAGGCCTCGATTAATCGAATAAAAAACAAAAAAAAGTCTGGCCAGCCCATCCACGGGCCGGCAAGCCGCTGCCGTGCCCGCGCCCGCTGCCGCTGCCACCCCACCGTGCCCGCGCCCGCCGTGCCCACCGAGCCCGCCCCATGCGCCGCCGCTGCAGGGTAGCAGCCATGCCCCGCGCGCCGCCAACAGCCGGATCCGCCCGCGCCGGGACCGGATCCGACCTCCCCGAGCGTCGGCCGAGCTCAAGCTCGAGGAGGAGGAGCCACCGCCATCGCTTGAGGGGGAGAGAGAGGAGCCGCCGTCGGAGATGCCCGCGCTGAGGCCGGATCCGCGATGCCGCGCTGCGAGTCACCCTCCCCGAGCACGACCCTCGCCTGCAAAGCCGCCGCCGCCATCCCCGAGCACGGCCGTGCACCGTGGACACCCACGCCGCCGCTGCCTTCTCATCCTGGCGCCGGATCCACAACGCGCACACCGCCTTCCCTCCCCTTTCCGCCGAAGCCTCGCCGCCGCCGTTGGGCGTGTGCGCTCCCCCGCCGTCTTTCGTGCACACAAGGCTGCCACGCTGCCACCAGGCGCATGGCGCCCCGCCGCCGCGCGAGGCTGCCACGCCGTTTAAATTTTGGCAGCCTAACGGTATCTGGTGCGATTTCGCGAAAAATTGGCTAAGTCTCATAGGCGGGTCAAATATGTAAGAAAGCATTTATAGGGGTGGGTAGGGGGTTCACCGGTCGCTAGAAATCGATTTGTAGGGGCCAGTGGATCCTCACCCGTCCCTGGAAAACTCGCCCCTAGAAATGGATTTCCAGGGGCGGTTGAGGCCCCCACACGCCCCTATAAATAATTTTTTATTCTATAATTTTTTTTAAATGAAACCATATTGCAAAACACATCAAAAAAGTGAAATTTTGACCATAAGCCTATTGTGACACGTAGAAATTAAAAATAAAATTATCAAAACCATATTTCAGCTTATATAATGGTTAATAGTGTGAAAACCACAATATATGGCTAACCCACACTACTATCTCATACAACTCAAGATTCACTTTTTGGTTTCCACACTCATAATCACTATCCACACTAAAATATGCTTTTCATTTTTTTTCTAATTCTATAGATCACAATAGGGTTATGGTGTAAATTTCACTTTTTTATGTGTTTTGCTATTTTTTTGAATTAAACAAATTTTTGGAATAAATTTAAAAATTATTTTCAAGAGCGAGTGAGAGCGTCACCCGCCCCCGCAAAATGATTTGTAGGGGTGGGTGGGGGCGTCACCCGCCCCTACAAGTCATTTCCATGGGTGGGTGATGCCACCACCTGCCCTTGCAAATGGTTTTCAAATGTATTCTGAAAATTCAATTCATTCCATAAAAAATAGCAAAACAAATCCAAAAATTGTGAAAATATTACCCTAAGACTATTGGGACATATAGAACTATAAAAAATATGATAACCATATTTTAGTGTATATAATGGTTAAGAGTGGAAACCACAATGTATGGCTCTCCAACACTAGTATCTCATACAAATCAAGCCATATTTCGTGGTTTGCATACCCTTAAGCATTATCCATTACACAACATGATAATACAAACTACTCATGAGATCTATTGACCGATGTCTCATGAACCGTGTGGTGAACTCTCGACACGGAATTGTCAATTTATGTCATCCCTGACTGTAACATCCCGTAATTTTTACGGAATGTTATAATCCCAAAAATGTGGTTTTTCAAAATCTTTTTCGTGCAAGTGCTAGTAGCTAGATCAAATGTAAGCATACCTTGCTTCTATTCTAAACTCCTAGTAAATGAAACTTAATTTACATTAAGGGACTTTGAAATGTTAGTATGAATCGTCTGGATTTTAATTGGATTTCATTATCTTCCTTGTGTAATTTTGGATGCTTTGATTTTTGTTTGAAATTGGGTGGGAATTAATTTGAATTGAGCCATTCAAATTAATTCCAAAAGCTGACTAACCCTAATCCTACTCTTGGGCGAAAACCCATCTAACCCAGCTCAACCCAAAACGTAATATACCCTAACCTAACCTGACCCGGCCTGACCTTCCTTAACCCACCAGCCCGGCCAGCTGGCCAACAGGCCACACCAGCCTGCCCCGGCCCTGCTCGCGCAGCCTCACCCGCCACACTCCACCTTGGCTCGAAACGGACCAACACGCAAGCCCAACCCAGCGACGCGCCCCCACACCCCACCAGCTCCCCCACCCCGGGACACTAACGAGCGGGTCCCGCTCGTCAGCTTTCCCTTTCCCCTCACCTGCTCCCTCACGCTCGCCTCTGCCTGGACGCCGCCACATCCGCGCTAGAGGGGCATAACCGCCCCGCCAGCAGGCCGCACAGCCCGCCGCGAGATGCGGGGCCCGGTCTCTCTGCCAGCGCCACACCCCACTCCCCTCGCCTCACCTCGCACGCTAGCAGCCAAGATAGCAAAACCGCCTGGTGCAGTCGCTCCCGCCACGCGTCCTTGTGCGGACGCCGAAAATTGCCGAGGCCCCGCGCTCACCCTCACCAAACCGTAGCCGCGATGCCACAATATAGCCCCAGCCGTCGCGGGAACCCTAGCCACCCGGAGATTTCCCCAATCTGCCGTCGCCGCTGCCCGGGAGAGAGAAGGACGCTGTCGCCGGAGCTGCACCACACCGTTGCCACGGCGAAAGGGGAGAAGAGGAGAAGGATGTCGTCGCCGGAGCTGCACCACGCCGTTGCCATGCCGAAAGGGGAGAAGAGTAGAAGGACGCCATTGCTGGAGCTCCATCGCCCTGAGCCAGCACGCGAATGGCTCCACCGGCGTTGCAGCGCGGCATGGCACCGCACCGAGTTTCCACTGTGCTGCCTCGCCACCGTGTCATGCCCGTCTTCTTCAAGCCACCCTGGTAGGTCCGCTGACGCTCACCATGAAACGAACCGAGTTTTCAAACTGAAAACCCAACACCCTGTATCGTCGTGATAGTCCGTGGATTAGTAGCTATGACATACAAAACTCATTTCAATTACATATCACAGTCATACAGCTCCATATTTCATTACATGGGTTTAGTATATACATAATCCAGAGGATTGTAGTACAGTCTTTCAGTACAAGCCCCTTGGGCTAAAGGTGAAAACAGAAAGCGGAAACGATAACTAGTCTCCAGGGCCGTCCTTCATCTTGAGGGATAACACCACTCCACAGGCATGACTTGAGCGTAGCATGAACCGTCCTTTGTCCATCTCTTCATCTAGCACGAGTCTCTATTTCACATCCTGCATCTACCAACTATCCCCAAGGAGTGGGATAGGTTTACGTCACCATCCGTACGCAAGCTTTAAGTGGAGTGCATAAGGTATATAAGCAAGTCAAGGGTAAGGCTGAGGTTTTTCCTATGCACGCAGCAAGTAGTATAAGTATATTCATCCAACACGCCTCAACTCGGGCTGTCCTGGCAATCCAGGTTCCCGAGGTACTCACACCTCCAGCTCGGGCCATCCTGGCACTCCAGATTCCCGAGATTACCCACCAAGTCGGTGCAAGAACTCCCTCTTCTCGCACCTCAACTGCCCCAGGCAGGAAAACAAGACTAGAGGGAGGTAGAAATCAAGTAACACTAACTATGAAAGCGAAGCCAGATCAAGGTTGTACATGACCGAGTACGCGGCTATACGTATAGTTTTCACTCTACAGGGGTTGTACACCTGTACCCACTCGAGTCGCAGCCAGCGAGGGATCAGCTCACTAACATACAAAACCACGGTCAACGAAACTAGCTGCAACGGCTCCCATCTTGCCTTCCCGAGTTTGGGATGCTTCCTCCCGCAAGAGGTTGCCCCGGGACTGTGATGCCTTCTACACCAGGTCCCGCAAGACCCTGCAATTCGGGGATGTGAGGTCAGCACCTCCTCCCCTCATACTGATACTCTATCCTCCTACATGCATGGTGCCGCGCGTCACTAGCTCAGACCGGATCTGCCCGCATAACAGATAAATGGTGTGCATGTTTGACATAGTTCCATCTCTAGGTCCACTAACTCGGGCCTTAATTGCTGAGGCGAGATCCTCCCACAAAGACGTATCCATCGCAATGGTCCATCATAGGCACCCATCACAGGTATAGCCCAACCACTCCTCCTCCGATGTCCACACAGGACCCCACGTCCACAAAGGACTAACTTGTCCATCCAGGACATGTGCCCGCCATAGTCACTCCGTAGGATGTGCCCAACGCACACCACAAGCCCTTGATCAGAAGATCAAGTTAGGTTTGTCTCGCCCAAGCTAGATTCCTATTCCCCAACTCCTCAAAAGAATCTCCACACACGCCAAGACTATAACAAAAGTCCCACACATGCTCATACACAAGTAGCCAAAACATTGTTTACTTCAATCAAGGAATTATATGGGATTACAAGGAATCTGGATAAAAAGTAGGCTATGCAGGTTTAATACAAAATGTCACACTCAGGAGCAATAGCAAGGACTAGCATAAATGCCTAATGGGTATTCAATCGTAGATGGGCGTGAACCTGATGGTTCTTCTTCTAAGTCTTCTGGTTGTCAGGGTAGTCCTCCTGGCTTCTAGGCATCCGCGAAGTCCTCCAGGGCTTCAGGTCGTCTGGGTACGTTAGTCCTCTCTCCTCGCAGGGACCTAATCATAAATACCCGGAAGATGAGGGGCTAAAGTGCAAAAGTGCACAAAACCACTCAGAAAGATCCAAATCATAGTAAAACCTATCCTAACGGGTAGTTCATGATTTTAGATGAATTATGAAATTAGTTTCATAATTTTTGAAGGTCCGGTTAATTTATTATGATTTTTCTAAGTTTAAATCATTTTCCAAAATTTTATAAATGATTAACGAAAAGGAAAATGACACGCGGCATGCTGACGTCAGTGTGACATCATCATTCGGGGTCGGTCCAGCTGACGTCAGTAGTGGGCTCTGCTGACGTCACCGTTGACCGGTCAACGCTGACAGGTCAATGGTCAAGGCTGGGTCCAGGGTCAGTGGGGTCCGCTAGTCAGCCTCAGCCTGAGGCTGATAGCCGGGTCCCACGGGTCAGTCTAGATAAAAAGGAGATGAGAAGACGAAGGGCTGGGGTTATTGGGCTGGAAGTCCTTGGGCTGGCTCGGCGGCCCAACTAGGCTCTCGGGTGGGTTACGGCTCAGCTTGGCCTGCAGTTCAGCGGGCCAGCTCGGGATACGACTAGCTGGGTCCCATGCGTTAGTGCCTCCTCCCCTTGCTGTTGGAGATGGTCCGCCCGTCAGTCTCCCTCTCCTGATGACACCTGGGCCCTATTGGTCGGTCTTCCCCTCCCCCTCTCTCCTCTCTGGACAGTGGGTCCCACGTGTTAGTGGTTTTCGCCGTCCACTGACAGGTGGGACCCGGGGGTCAGTCACACCCCAGATCTGGTGCGAGGGTCAAGCGTGTGTGCGTGCGTGTGTCAAGAAAGTGGTGTGTGTGCGTCGGTGTGCCCCAGGTGCTCGCGAGGTGCTCGACAAAATGCCGTAGTGGCACCTGCGGGTACCTTGCCACGACGTCGCGGCATGGGCGTGTCCCAGAGCACGGTCACCACGGCCGTGGTGTGGCCGTGGCGCCCGACGGCGATGGCGAGCATGGCGAAGCACGCGAGCAGACTCGGCAGGGAGTGCAGTGGCAAGCCCACGGTGGCGCGGAGAGCGACGAGGCTGGCGTGCGCGCGGCTCCCTAGCAACCCAGGGTGACGGCAAAATGCGAACACAACAGTGAGGTCTCGGTGGACATGGGCAAGGCGTGCGGAGATGGGATGCTCATGCGCGCGGGTTCCTGGTACCCCAGGCCCGCGGCGCGGCCGTGGCGTGCGCGGGGCACCGGTGTTCCGGTCCCGCGGCACACCACGGAGGTGAGGTTGGGGGCGAACGGCGTGTAGGTGACAGTGGGCCGGGAGATCACACGCGCACGAGAAGCCTTGGTGTCCCAAGGTCGCGTGCGGCCTTGTCGCGGCGTGGCCCCGGCACTCCGGGCACGCCCGGTGATGCCGTGGCGGGGTGTCAAGCGTTGGCATGTAGGGGTGTAGGGCGGCGAGGCTCCTGCATCAAACATGGGTACACGGGGGTACCTAGTGCTTTTCTACAGTGGGCTCATCGGCGGCAAGGCACGCTGCACAGCGGAGGTAGAGGCTAGGCGATGGGGTACTTACTGGCTCAGGTTGACGGTGATGGGCTCGGGGCCGTGGCGAGGTGAGGCCGCGTTGCGTCGGGGCCATGCAGGGTGCGCAGCTCCATTGACGTGGGCGATCGGGGTGCAGGCTCGAGGAAGCTCTGGTAGCGGTGACTTCTCGGCCTTCCTTCCCTTGGCGTGGTGTTGCGGTACCGGCAGTGGCGGCGGTCCCCTTGGCGGTGCTCTTTCTTTTTGGATCCTCTCTCCCCGAGATTCCTCTTCTCCCCCCTTCTCTTCTCGGGCGGCGGCGGTGGCGGATCGAGGTAGGCGGAGCCCTAGGGTTAGCTAGGGTTTCGCGGCGGCCAGAATAGGGATCTATATAGTGTCACGCTAGGGTTTTGGGTGACCCGAACGCCGAGGGACGGTGGATGGGACTCGGCTGCAACGCGGGGGATGCATGGCTCCATCGCACGGCAGGGCGCCTGCGGATGCTAGGGTTCCCGGGCGTGGGAGCAGCCCGAGCGCGGCGGGGTGGCCGACAGCCGGAGGCGCGGCGTAGGCGATGACGCGGGCGGTGGCAGTTGAGGCTGTTGGAGCGGATTGTCGCGGAGCGGTGAAGGCCACGATAATCGCGGAGCGAGGTAGGCTGACGGGGATGCGGTGCGGTTGGCGTGCTTGAGGTTGGGGAAAGCTGACGGGTGGGCTTCACCTGTTAGTCGCCCTAGGCGTGGAGGGAATATGGACGCATGGGCGGTGCGGCTGACATGCGGGCCCCACGTGGCGGCGAGGCGTTGCGGTGAGCGAGTGCTGGGCGGAGCTGGGTCGCTGATGGGCCGGCTAGCGGACCATCAGCAAGCTGCTTGGCAGGCCGGTTTTAGGGTAAGATTAGGGCTCACGGGTTTGGGCTGGATTCAGGCTAGGGTTTGGGTTAGAGGGTTTAAGGTAGGGTCCTCCTTAGGGTAGTTAGATAAGTTAGATGGTAAATTCAAATTGAGGGGTCCACTCAATTTGAATTTCACACAATTTTCAATTCACAAAATAAATTCAAACACTTTGCTTAAACAAGGAGATGCAAGAATCCGGATAAAATCCGAAGGATTCACACTAGCAACAAGACCCTTATAGTTAGTTTGGTTTTAAATTCCTAGGATCTTCAGAGGGGGCAGCAATAACCTTGGGTTATACTAGCTATAAACACAATCACACAAAAAGGTTTTTGAAATTTCACATTTTTGCAAACTAACATTCCGGGAGAAAATCTTCGGATGTTACAGATTTCTCCCCTCACAAGAATCTCGTCCCCGAGATTAAAAGCTTACTAGGGTTACGTAGGGTGAGGGTCATTGACTTTCACAAGTTTCTGATATAAACCCGATGATTCAAGCGCTTGCTTTCAAATTGAGCCTCTTCTTTCATCTTTGCTGGGTTTCTGGTTGCTCGGCAGAAGCTCCGAGCTTGCAAGAGCTTAGCTCTTAATCCTCCCGATGCCCGGGTCTAGCATAGGGTCACTTCTTTCCATTGGTTCTTCATCTGTGGTCTCCAAAGGGCCTGTCTTGGTTACTGTGACTGATGACTGACACCAACTCGTTCCCAGAATGTGTTTTTTGGGACTGTGGTCATGACAACGTCCTCTGACGGTGATACCAGCTATTATGTTCTTCTGGGCACGCTTGCCGGGGTGCGGATACCGACTATACTCCTCCCCGTTCGGTATTTCTTCCTTGGTAGGTCCCGTACTTCGACAGGGAGTTTCGCCTCCAATGATCTCCTGGATGGAGTCTTCCTCCATCCTAGACTTCAGTTGAAGGTCGATTTCGGGTTGTCCTGGTTGCTTTGTCCGTTGAGGTCGTCGGGGATTTTTGATATCCTCCTCATTCTTACTTCTATCATCGGCTCAGCGGAAGTTGGTTGGTCATGCCTAGATTGTCCTTACAGAGGCTTTTTAGCTGGCTTAGGTGTCTGGACGAGACCTGCGTTCTGAGTGAGCGGCTTGGAGTTTCTATCCCTCTTTCAAGATTTACCCCTTTACATCACAGGTACTTGCTCTTAGGCACCATGTTTGTCTTGCTTACATTCTGTAGTGCTTGTTCACCCGAGGTTTCCCCAAGGTTGGGTAAGGTCGGAAGACCAAGGATGTTTTGGGTGGTCCTTCTATGGGTGCCCATGCGATTCTTCACTCTACACATGCGTTTGGTGTATCCATTCCAGAGTTCTGTCCATGGCGAGCTGAGGGTGACCTTGTAGTCTGACGTGGTATCCTTCCTTAGGCTACATCTTTCTAAGTAAGTCTGTCTTAGGTCATGAAGAGGGCTTCCTTCTTCGGGATTCCAGAGATGGGTTCCGGGAGAAACAAGTCGTCTCTCCTAATTTTCTGTCCTTGTCACAAGTTTCTTACTCGGTTACCCTGGGAATCTCACTTCTCCGAACTATCTGTACTGGGGTTCTTGTTCGTCCTTGGTACCATCCGGTAGGGTCTCGTCATTATTGACGTTTCCTGGCATCGCAAAAATAAATACGCAAGCGCACAGATGACGTTGTAGCTTTCACCCAGGAGTATTCCAAGGGTATTGTATCCATTGAGGAACGTACGGTTTAGGTTCGTCCAAGGACACCACACCCGCTAGAGGTGAGGGTAGAGAGGGTTCCTAAGGCTGGGTTTCAAAGTTAGGATAGAACTGTCCTAATTGCTTGCTTCTGGCAACTAGCTTCCCACAGAACAAGGACTAGTGTTTTCTTGTAATACAGCACTGGGATATACCCGAACGGGGAGGGTTACGCTGGATAGACAGGGCTGTCACCACCTGCTACCTACCTCATCTAACCATGGGATATACCACAACCAACAGGTAAGTCTAGTCTAGACACCACGTCTACACTATCGTTACTATTCTATCCTATGGCCTTAGACTAAAGCACCCACTAGAAACTAGTGAACTACTAATCCAACTAAGCAATTAAAGAGCTAGAACTATAACTTAACTAAGAAACTAGGCACATAAGAAAGTACGAACACTCACTTTGATTGACAAGCATTCGACGAGGTACACGTTGGAGAAGAGTGCCGACAAACCCGGCACTTCCCCAAGCTCCTCCCGACTCTCTCCCTAACTCTAATCACCTCTAGAAATGAGCCTAGAGCACATGAACACAAGAGGAACTCCAAAAGAGAGTTGAGAGGGCTGTGAAGGTGTGTCTCTATTAGAAGCACCCCCCTTATATTTATAGGGGTGTATAGAAGGTGCTTCTGCCGTGCAACACGCCGAGGCCTGCCCAAACCGACATCAAGGACCAATGAGGAGGCGCCACATGCAGCAGGTAAGGCGGTGGTGGCCTTCTTGTTCGGCCGACCTACCTGGTTCGGCCGAACCAGGTTGGTCACCAACCGACCTACATTTTGGTCGAGGTACTAACACGTGGTCCCTAGGCTTGCTGGTATGTGAATGGGCCTTATGCTCTATCGGTTCCTTGCTCTGGTGGGCCTACTTTGCTCTTGTAAAGCCATTTGGCGCATTTTGTGTTTACGCCTTGAATCTTGTTTGCTGAATTCCTATATTTTCACCATGTATTTGCCTGCATGCAGAAGTCGACCAGCACTGGTGGAATTTGTCAGATAAAGCCCTATTCTAGTGTTGATCCTTGGATAATTGTTGCTTTTATGCAAGTTTTGATGGTTGAAAGGTGGTCTAAATCGAGCATCAACAAGATCCCCCACACTTGGCCCTTTGCTCGTCCTAGAGTGAAGGCTAAAGAACCAAGGCGGAATGGCTGCTCTGGTAAGGTTCCTGCATAAAAGTTATTCTAAACCCTTACCTTGGGAGGTTTTTGAAAGATTTTTGAAAAGAAAATATTCCATGGTCTTACCTTCGGGCGGCACTCTCAGTCACTCATTTATTCTATTTAGCTCAGAAGTGTAACCCTCTCTCCTTTTGTGTAAAAGCTGAAGTGGAGCTCGGTAGGAGGAATGTGAATATGCTCTTGAAGATACATCTATTGCAATATCAAAGATTGGATCCACGGAGACTCTGTATCATTTACCTGTTTGGTCAAGAGATTGCACGTATGGCGGATGTGAACTCTTTCGCATTGATCTTTTCTCTCTTCTTTCCCCCTCTTTTTTGGGTCATGCTTCTTTGACATGCCATCTTTTATTCTCCTCACTTTCTTTCTTTTTATTCAGGGGAGTACTGGAGAGTGATCATATACCTTCTGAGGACACTTTATTGATGGATTCGAATGATAATTCGCACACGTGCCTCTCGACCAAACACATAAAGGAACAGATCTCACTTGGGTCACAACATTTGGTAAAGCTCAATGTAACAACAAGGCGTTTTTATGTGGGGTTTTTTCACTATGTAGAGTAACTGCATATGACTGTGGTAGGTCGAAGGATAAGTAGACCATAGGATAGTTTTGTTTTTAGTTAAAAAGAAAATTCCCAAGTCCAGCAATATAAACAGGTAGCGAGACTTTAATCAAAACAATATCTCATCAATCAATAGCTTCAGTATTATGGGTTCCCTGACTGGTGGTTCGCAAACTCAAGTATGGTAAAAAATAAAATTTATGCATGAATCACCCAGCGGCACGGCGGGTTCTCATGAGTTAAACCGTTTTAGATTAGGCAATTTTAATAGCATGTTTAATACTCGGAGAACAGGGAGAAAATGAGTGGGGACGTGCAAACCGTGAGTCAAGGACGAGATAGTAGTGGATATTCACTTGCGTACGAGTCCGTCCTACAGTGCACGTGAGTCGTGGGGGTGTAGCGAGGATCTCCCCCGCACTTATTTTCGAACCTGTTTTTATTCAATCAAAGCAAAAAGTAAAATGCAAGGGGGCTCTACCAGCATTAACACCGGGGAGCCAAAGTTTGAATTATTCAAATAAAATGAGGGCACTTATAATGAAAACAAAATGATGTAAAGCAAACTAATCGAAGGAAATAAACCTAATCCTAGCATCCGACTAACTAAACTAAGGAAGATCCATACTAGTATAGGTCTTCCTGTCCTACTGCCGTTTAGAGGTGCTTGAGCCTAGAGCTTAGGCCACGGCAAAAAGTGCGGAGGTCGTCATGAAGCTCCTCGACCTCCAGCTTCTTCTCAGCCTGCTGATCCTTGAGCCGCTTGTTCTCTTGGCTACTATCAAAATAGCCTCCGGTTCTATTGGCTGCAGGCTTTGACCGGTGCCGCCTATCTAGCTCCGGGGAAGCCTACTCCTCTGGCTCCTTTCCCTTGGCAGCCCGTGAAGGGGTGTACACCAGAACCTGGTCTTCCGGTCGTGGGCTCTTCGGGTCTATCATGGGAGGTGCAGATGGCCCGGGCGTGTTGTTCTCCTTCGGCTTCCGTTGCGCTCCTGCCTTCCGCTGGGTCAGAGCCCCCGTTGGTGGATGTTGGTAGGGGCTCGGGGCCCAAGCCCTCGCCTTCTGGCTTCTACGTGGCGAAGCAGAGCGCACCGTCGAATGGGGGCGCGAGGGGTCACGGCCCTGGTTCGGCCGAACTGGGGGGTCGGCCGACCCTGGGTTGGCCCCCCTCGGCCCCCCGTTGCGCACCACGGCAGGTGCCATCGCCAGGGGCGCCAATGAGAGTGCATGCACGTCTTCAACCTCCAGCTCTATTGACGCAAACAGACGTGGGTTGGGCTTCAGCGCCGGCACACGCGGAGACCCGAGAGCCTCTTTCTTTGCTCCTGTGCGGCATCCAAACTGGTTGCGTGGTGGTGCAGGGCGTGCCAGTCAATTTGACCTATAATTGACAAGGGATAGATAAACGGTTAAATTACTAGAACGTATCTGCTGTTGTGTGAATTGTTCCGTCAAGTGCATCGGCCAAACGTCCGATGTGCTGATAGATCAATTGGCCATAGCTTTGGCCGATTGTGAGGGTGAAGCAACGCTAAACAGGTTAACGGTGCCTCAGTAAGCAACACCTAGATCCAAACCCGATCGGCCAAGCTGAAAGCTACAAGTAAGCTACGCGTCGGCCGATGGTATTTAGATCTAAGCTGGATAAATTCTGGTAAAACTAAATAAAAATAAGATCAATTGAATCTAATCCTGCCAAATCTAGTAAATACCAATAACTTGTGATAACAGCAAGAAACAAGCTAGATTAAACAAGCTAACCTAACAGGAACAAGCTGATATCGATTTAAATTGATGAACAGACCAGACCTAGATCCAATCTGCTCAATAACTTGAACTAATACAGGATAGAGGAAGAAACGATGCGCCGTCAACCTTGAGCCTATCTGCCTCGTTCGACTCAGAACTTACCAGCAAAACTATGGTCGGGATCGATGTAGCCTGAAATGTACTAGAACCAGGACGCAAGTGGTCGAAGACGATGCAACCTGTCTTGCGAGAAAGAACTCATAAAAAGAAAAATCTACTGCAACTAAGGCGAAGCCGCCAAAAAAGGGAAAAAAGGAAAAAAGAATTTGTGTATTGATCATTGGATGGTTTGATACATGCCCGGAGGCAGCTATTTATAGCCTAAGCTACAAACCCTAGTCGATTACGACGTACATTACTTGACAACAAAGAAAACAATCTTTCCTAAAACAAAATCTAAAGATAACTTGCTGACGTAGCGCTTCACCAGCTCCTTTCCGGCTCCATCGGCTGCGACGCCTCTCCTGGCCCTAAAAAGGCCCATCGTGCCCCATTTTCTACTTTGATCCAGCGTCGGCCCATTTTCCATCGGCCTTTACCCAGGATGCTAACACGTGTCAAAAATCAGTGTCAACACATGCCCCCCAGCTTCGGAGTAAAATAATACTTTGCTCTGAAGCTTTCTCAATTCTTCCTCCGCGTGCTCTTCAATTCGCACGGTAGACACCTTGATTTCTATGCTTACGGTGAGCATGAAAATCCTTTTCTGCCCTTGTCCTTGGCTCATCGGCACCACATATCTGCCTCTGGATGATTCACCTTCCATCTTTTCATCAGAGATTTGTTTCTGTTGACTGCTCCGACCCGATGCATTTTCACCTTTCTTGAATCGACCTTTCTGAATTATAAATAGCAACCAATCTGCCTGGTCGGTTCTTCCAAACTCCATTGGCTTCTCTGCTCCAGTTAGCCCAAGAAACTCTAGTCGCCTCCACTTTCAACAATGGTCGGAAACAAGCGCACAGGCGAAGGCCACTCCAATCCTCCTACAGCTTTTCGTCGACGAGGGTATGAATTTGCTCTTTTTCTTACTTACCTCGTGTCCTTAACTAGATTTGATTTGTTGTTCTTGGCTTCCTCCTTTTTTCTCAGGGATGACGAGGCTTCTAGCGCTCCACCGCATTCTCCTCTGTCCTCATCTTCAAACCCTTTCGATGATCTTGATGAGGGGACCCGCAATCTAATTAGGGATCTTCTCCTGAAGACGAGCCGATTGGAGGCTCAACTGACGACCATCGAAGACATGGTGCAAACCACGTGCGCACAGCTCGTCGCCGTCGACTCCAGGTTAGCAGGTCAGGCCTTCCTTCTAATAATCGTTTGATTTCTTGCCCTTTTCTGACAATCGCCTGACTTCTTCATCTCTATTCGTCCTTCCTTTTCCCAGCCCTAGAGTCACAAGTTCAGGCTCTACTTGGTGTAGCGGCCACTGCGACTGAAGCGGTGAATGCCCGAGGAGATACTATTGTCACACGTCTGCAGGACATCCCCAACCGGGTGCAGGAAGTCGCCGGTCATGGAGTCCATTGTGGCACCACCTTTGCGCTTGCCATGGTGCAGACCTTGTCACGGAACGATCTCCGGACCCTGCACCCAATCTTCCCGAAAGGCGAGGCGCGGGAAGAGTTTGAAGGCCTCATTGACGACTTAGGCGTAGTTGCTTCTGGTATTAGCGAAGAAGTTAGCCTAGGTGTTGTAGTCAGCAAGGTCTTCACCGATGAATAAATGTATCCATTAATGTAGTAGCCTGATCTGTAGATCGGCCTCCTGTAAATATGATTGAACTTCCTTGGATTCTTGCTCTTCTTACTGGCATCCTTCTTTTGGGCATAAGTTTTTCTCCAACGATAATAGCCTTCTTACGATGTAATCCAAATCAACCAATCATTGATAACATCTGACTATATATTTTTCTTTTTTGCATTAAGGGCAATACATATCGTATCGGCCATTCGAGCCTGATCAACATGATCGGCTTTTACAAGAGTAGTTCATCGGCCAGAAACTCTTTACACTATTTTCCTCAGCTGATGTGACGCCTGCTTAAACTCTTCATGGAGTAGACACTTCTGAGTTGTCTTCTTGAACTGGATCAAGACTAAAATCTTTCATCTTCAAGAAGTCTTTGTCCCATACTCTGCCTGATATGCACTCCACGTAGTCAAAACCCCAAACTGGTGGATCGGCTGATGCAACACTTAGAGACGAATCTGCATGCACTATTTCGACCGAGTCATTTTCAAGCCACTGAATCAGGCATTGATGCATTGTGGATGGGATGCAGCAGTTGGCATGAATCCAGTCTCTTCCCAGAAGTAGATTGTACGATCCCTTGCCATTCACAACAAAGAATGTAGTAGGCAGGGTCTTGCTCCCAATCGTCAGCTCAGCAGTGATTGCCCCCCGAGCAGATGATGTATTTCCTTGAGAACCATATCAGTTCCCATCATGTCTTCTTCTCCAAATCCGAGCATCCGAAAGACAATGTATGGCATGACATTGACAGCGGCCCCTCCATCAACCAACATCTTCGTCATCGGCCTGCCATCAACATGCCCTTTCACGTACAAAGGCCTCAAGTGCCTCCGTTCCTTTTCGTCTGGCTTCTTGAATGATGCCTGAACTGGATCCAGCGCGAGCTCTGCCACTGCTACTTCATCATCATCATGAACTGGTGCCTTTAATTCCATTGGTAGCACAAAGACCATATTGACTGATGCAGACGGGGTTGTTTCATTGGCCCTCACGCGCCACACCTGTGATTTGATTGTCTTCTTCTTGTAGGCGCGTGCTTCCTCCTATTCCCGGTTACAGAGCCTTTGAACCCTTCATTTCTAAGAACGGGTCAACCCTGGGATACACCAATTTGGTACTCCTCTGGATCATATCTGTAGCTATCGTGATGCTCGAGCGACCGATCCAAAGGTGCTTCGTCAGGTATATGGGCTTCAGCTTGTTCTTCAATTGTCATCTGGTCAGAAGCCCGTGGACCCAGCCAATCATGGACAGAGACGCGACGCTTGCCTCTGAAAGCCGGCTGCTGATAACCATCTTCATGATGCTGCCGTTTAATATCATACCGGCCTTCCTGTGTCCCATTGCATTCAGGACAATCTCCGGCCGACGGCAAACTTAGACCCTCGTTCCAGCAGAATGCAAAAAAGGGGCACCGCCAGTGTTCTTCATCACGCCCTTCTTCTTCTTGACGGTGTCTTTCCTTCTCTTGCTGGTGTTGATACTTGTTCAGGAGCATTCGAGATGTGACAACTATGCGCGACCTCCTGGAGTTTCCACCTTGCTTGTATCGGCCTTGATTTCCCCTGCTGTTGGCCGATATACCAGTTCTTGGACCAGCATTATGAGTAGAATGATTGGGAGGTGATACCTTTGCTGCTCCATCGACTTCTTGGGCTCCCACATCAACCGCACTGGTCAGGAAGGGATGTTCATCAATCTTCATCGGCCTGTCGAACTTGATTCTTCCTTGCTCAATGGCCGTCTGTATCTCCATCCTGAAGGTCTTGCAATCATTAGTATTATGAGTGACGAAATGATGCCACTTACAATACCGGTGCCCTTTCAACTAGTTGGCTGATGGGATCACGTGGTTAGAGGGTAATTTGATTTGACCCTCTTGCAGCAATAGATCGAAGATCCTGTCAGCCTTCGTGACGTCGAACCCGTAGCTTTCAGCTTCCTTCTTGGCAAATGGGCATGATACTGGCTTCTTGAATTTGACCCATTCAGCAACGCCGATTTCAGCCTCACTTTCTGATTCAGAAGAATCTCCAACATAGTTGATCTTCTTCTGGAACATATTCTTCTTGGCTTCATAGGCTCTGACGTCAACGTTAGCAAGCCTGGATGCTAGATGACTCAGGCTTTCGAACTCTTGAGATGAGAACTTCTCCTTGATGTGTGGAAGAAGTCCCTGAAAGGCCAATTCAGCTAACTGGCCATCGTTGAGAGATAGGTTGAAAGAATGGCTCCTGACGTCCCTATTCTCTGAATGTAATCCGGGACGGGCTCGTTGTTTCTCTATTGCACCGCGGTAAGGTCGGTGATCTTCATCTCCTGTACTCTTGTAAAGAAGTACTTGTGGAACTGCTTCTCGAGATCGGCCCATGTGATTATGGAGTTGGCTAGTAATGATGCAAACTAGGCAAAGGCCGATCCAGAGAGAGATAGCGGGAACAAACAGATCTTCAAAGCGTCTGTCATTGTGGCTTCCCCGCATTGTAATAGGAATCTGCTGATGTGCTCGACGGTTGACATGTCGCCCTGTCCAGAGAATTTGGTGAAGTCTGGCAACTTGTACCGATGAGGCAGTGGGATCTGATCGTAGGCTTCTGGGTATGGCTTCCTGTATAAGAACGCAGGCTCATTTGGCTTCAAGCCGAACTGATTTTTCATCACATCGACTATCTTGCTGGCTCAATCAACTTCAGGCTGCTGCACCATGAGGTTTGGCATCTGAAGATTGGTGTCTTGAAAGGCCCTCTGAATTTGGGGACTCGTCGGCTTCCCCATAACTTCTTCCATCGGCGGGACGGCCGATGTATCTACGCGATGCCCCCCAGTCTGAGTTGGCGCCGGTGGAGTCTGTGGTGGATGTTGGATGATTGGAGCAGACGACACCAATGGCATCGTGGCAGGAGGGAAGTTCACCGCGTTGCTTCTTTGTCCGAACATCTGTGGATAGATGTACGGCCAGAGTTCCATTGGCATGTCTAACGTAGAAGGTACGAACCCTGTTGGAGTACTGAACGTGCCTCTGCTTGGTGTAGATGCATTTATCGCTGGATCTATAGTGAATGTAGTCGTTGGTGGCGATGGAGCATGTGTTGCCGATGGACTTGGGCGCTTCAGTACGTATGGTGAAGAGCTTGGTCCAGCGCCAGTCATCGGCACACTTGTTGTACAGGGCAGAACACCATCGGCCGTTGTTGCTGGAATTGTGATGCCAACAGTGGCCGATGGCACCTCGTTGGAGTAGGATTGCCCTAAGTTGCCCCTTTGAGTGCCCTCTGCTAGGACGTTCTTGACAACGTCGTTGATGGTCTCGATCAGCACCCCTGATTGATTGATCAGAGTGTGGCTTATGGACTGATCGAACATCTCCTTGAATTTGGCCAAGTCTTGAGTGACAGAGATGCCCCCCCGGCCCTGGTAGCGACTGCTTCTGGATTACCTGCCCCTCCTTGGTCAAGATGAATGACCTGAGGCAAGCTTCTTGTGATTGCTTCATGGCTTCTTCGACTAGCCGCCTTTGTTCTTCATTGAGATCATCCATGGTAGGTGACAAGATTTTGTTACCATCCATGTCGTTGTTCTTGGTCATCGTAGGTGTTGTTGTCGTGTCCCACCGGGTGTGCCAAAAGCGTGTTGACGCAAAAAGCCGTGGGTTGGCCTTCAGCGCCGGCACACGTGAGGACCCGAGAGCCTCTTGCTTTGCTCCTGTGCGGCGTCCAAACTGGCTGCGTGGTGGTGCAAGGTGTGCCAGTCAATTTGACCTACAATTGACAAGGGATAGATAAACGGTTAAATTACTGGAACGTATCGGCTGTTGTTCGAATCGTTCTGTCAAGCGCATCGGCCAAACATATGATGTGCTGATAGAACAATCGGCCACAGCTTTGGCCGATTGTGAGGGTGAAGCAATGCTAAACAGGTAAACGGTGCCTCGGTAAGCAACACCTAGATCCGAACCCGATCGGCCAAGCTGAAATCTACAAGAAATATTTCATGATTCAACTAGACCATTGGGCCAAGCTGCTGCCTGTCCTTGTGATCCTTGCAGTCCTTGGCCCAATGGTCAAAACCACCACACACAAAGCACTTCCCCTTGGTCTTCTTCTTTTTGAAGTTGGTAGTCTGAGTAACCTTTTGTTGAAACTCAGCCTTCCCATTGCCCTTTTCCTTGTGGGATTGAAAGTTCTTTTTCTGCACCACATGGGCGCTAGAACCTCCCTCATTACCACGCGCACGAATATCCTTTGCTCTCGCCTTCTCCTCAACATCAAGAGAGCCGATAAGACTGGCTACAGTGAATTTCTGCCTCTTATGTTTCAGAGTAGTAGCAAAGTTTCTCCATAAAGGAGGTAGCTTGGCGATGATACCGCTGGCCACAAACTTATCCGACTGTTCACACTTGACATTCACTAGGTCCTTTGCAAGCGCGTGTAACTCATGGGCTTGTTCAACAATAGAACGGTCATCTACCATCTTGTAGTCGTAGAACTGCTCCATAGTATAAACTCGCTGCCCGCATCGGATACCCCGAAGTTTGTCTGGAGTGCATCCCACGCTTGCTTGCCAGAGGGGTACTCATGTATGAATTGATCGAGTTTGTCACCAAGAACACTGATCATAGCCCCTTTGAACAAGTTGTCAGCGGCAATGTACGCATTGTCCTCCTCGACAGTATGCGGTCCAACAAAGCACTCACCGGTAATGAACCACACGTAAGCCACAGCTCAAGCCGTAAGCCACAACTCAAGCCGGCCAACCCATCTCTTGTAATTCGTTCCATCAAAAATATTCGGTTTAAGTTGCACAACAAAACCAGCTACTGAAAAAGCCCTATCAAGTTTTTGGATTGTTGGAATTACGAACTTTTTATGGTATAAATTAATCTAAAATAAAGTATAAATCATGATAGAAAACAAAACAGGAATAAGAGCATGATCGAATGTGCTTGCAATGAAGAACAGAAAATTTAGTATGTACCCAGAGGCGGACCCAGTGCCGAAGGCACCGGATGCGTCGTTACCCTGATTAGTCGACATTCTGATAGGGCATGTTCGATGTAGCCAACCAAAAGTTGATGTCGTGCGGGTGTTCACAGTGCAGATGCACCACCAGTAAGGAGTCGTTCTCAGCAGCGAGCAGTTGCGCAATGCGCTCCCCAAAAACTTGATCGCCCTCCACTCGGTGCAGAGTCTTAGAGAGGACGGAGTTCCGGAGGCCTGCTCTTCTAGAGAGCCTGTGCGCCCAGACTTCCAAAACGGAGATGCAGTGTAGCAGCAACAACAGTGGAGTACTCTGGTGGTATGCGTATATACGTGTCGAGATGAAGATGTAAGAAGAAAACAGCAACTCTTCAACGTGGAAGCACTCTTCTTAGCACACAACACACCTCCTTTTATAGTCACACAGGGAGATAGAAAGGCATCAGGCAAAACGTTTCATGCATGACCTTCACTTATGCAATGGAAGCCATTAGCACTTATGTGCATTAACCTTGCATGCACCTAATGGCTTGCAACACATGCACCAAGTAACTCCAAGGCAACCAGCACAAATGCATGCATGCAACATTCACCCTTCATTACAAAGCTCACATTTACACATATCTATTTGCATTGAAATGACCCTTGGTATTTCACGGATTAATTAGATTTTATTACGCCACGGGCCTAATTAATCTAACACCCCATTCATCCAGTGTAGCGGCAGCGTCCTCTTTTCCTTTGCTGTGCGCCCATTTTGCTCCCGATGGATGGTGTTTCTTCATCTTCTTCGAGTCGACGTACTCGATGTGACCCCACTAAGCTTCCTGTTTTGCAGTGTGATCTGTAGGCACCGCCCACGGCCGCGAGGCCACCAAGCTATCGCGCTCCGATCCCCTAGGACTAGGATGTCATGTCTCGTTGCCAGCGTACTGCCGGAGGGTTTGGCTCTGACGCTAAGTGTGGAGCGGTTTGCTTTGTGGGTGCAGAAACAACTGTGGGAGGTGGAGGACGTGAGCTATGAACAGAGCTAGAGGTTGCTCCAGGAGACGGAGGCGGCAGTGTGGCTGCTTGACAACGCCGGTGGGGCGATGGATTTCTCTCGGCTGGATGCCGTTGCGGTGAGGACTCAGGATGCTTGAAATATCAAATAACTACGGTTCGACAGTTTATTCTCACGGAATTCGTTAATTCTGCAAATTGTGTGAAGCTTCTGCAGCCTAATGTGTTCAAACATAAGTTCATTCCCTGCTGTCTTATCACTATATTAGATAAATGCACTCCATGTTTAACTTTGAGAAAAGATAAGCTAGCATAGTAATGTAACCGTGATGTGCCTACATGAAGTAAATTTTAGTACCAAACGATGCATGGATAGTATATGCACAGGTTTCTGAATCTGTTTGTGGTCTTGATCTTATTTGCTGATGATGGAATTTCAGTACCACTGTTCTTCACACTTCATTTTTCTTTTACATTCTTAGGCACAAAAGCCCAGTTATTTAAGTGACAAAAGCCCAGTTATGTATGTGTGTGAGTACACTATTGAATCTTGTGTTTTTCTTTTGCCATCTTATTTCTTATTTCCGTGTTGAAAATTAGCAAAATCGTGTAAGCTGGTACACATCAAAACCCTTTTCCTAGCAAACTGGATGGTCCAATTTCATTTTGCCAGGTCGATGCATTAGATGTCATCATTTTGGAGGGAATTTAAGTCTTTCATGATCGGAGAGTTCGCAATCTGATGGACATGAAAAATTTTGTGGGCACAGGTTTCTCGTATTTATCATTATATGTTTGGTTTGTTATAGCATTTATTAGGCTCTTCATGTAATAACTGAAATTTTGTTCATTTCATTGGGTCCATAATGCACCATTAGGCATTAGATGCTGATATTAGGCTTGCTCGAAGAATCAGGCGTGATACAGTTGAAAGAGGTAGAGATATCTTTTAAATTAACACTGTTATTTTGCTGATTTCAGAATTCCATTTGTCTTTTTTTATAATCAGTTTGAAAGATCCGAGGAATGCATACTCTTATTCGTGACAGGGACATCACTACACCCGACTTTGTTTTTTATTTAGATCAGTTGATTCGTTCGGTACTACATATTTTCATTCGCCTTTATTTCCCTTCTCCAATTTTATGGCTGAGTTAATTCATTTAACTGATATGTGAAATTTGTCATGTTAGGTAGTAGAGCATGGTCTGGGTCATTTGCCAATTACAGAAAAGCAGGTTATTGCTCCAACAGGTATTTGCTAGTAGCACCATATATCTTGTCTCCTTAGTTGTTCACCTTATGATTATTTACTATCCCATCTTGTCCCATCCAGAATGTTTGACTCAGGTTTATGTTCTCCAGGAATATCTTCTGTAACTATGTGAACATTTGATTCTTTTGCCATCTTATTAATTAGCTGCCAAAATAATCTTTTTTTTTTCTCGAACATGTAGGAGAGCTTTGTATCTATATATTAAGAAGGTTGCCAAACTAGTCTAGCATTAGTTTCGAAAGACTTAGCCACCTGAACGAGACAATAAGGAATTAATTACCCCCTCCTTGAAATATGTTAAAACCCATCTGTATAAGTGTGACTGATGTGCCACGTTGTCACATTGCTAGCCGTCTTTTCCTACTTATTTGCTTATTACCTAACATTATTATGCTTTGAAGTGGCAATTTGTGGTTGGCTATAAAAATTTGATTCAGAAAAGATTTGATGTTGTATATATCTGAAATTTCTTTGGGAAACCAAACTAAAGTTTGTTCATGATCCTATTATTTCAGACAACTTTGTCTTTTCGTCAAAAATTTTGCTAGGTGTATATATTACTTTGGGTAATAAAAATACATATTTTTGGCTGAAGAAGTTCTGTGGAGTCCATGCTGTTGGTATTGGTATCGATGATTTCCAGCACACCCGCTGGGCTATGTTTTTTTCTCCGTGTATTTGTAGATGAGAAAAGATACTGTAAATTGAAGAATCATTTTAGAGAAATAAGAGATGTCCCATGCTGCTATTGGAACAATCAAGTTACATGTCATCATCAGATCAAACCAAAGCCATTTACGTTTCTGAATAATCAAGAGATATTGGCCTAGTGCAGACATAACTGAATCATGGACGAGTGAAATGAAATAGGAATTTTCATTGTTCAGAGATAAGCACAAGACAGAAAGTTCCAGTTTATTTAATATTGTGATCAGCATGGCCTGACGCACAGCCATTTGTTCCACAAATTCCATCTAAAAAATAGCATTACATTGACTACAATGACGGAAGAAAAAGAAAATCCTTAGACCATTCCTTGAAGTGAAGCGACGATAAACAGGCGCTGGATTTTATCTCATTAATGGCACAGTAGATAACACAGGAAGTTCTTCGTTCAAGTTACATAATGGATAGACAAAAGTAACAATGACAATGCTATACTATATCCTTCCTTTTCATTCCTGAATATAGGGAACTTCTACCACAATTTCAAACTTTAGTTGACGAGAATGTTCACACTTTGCTTCCTGGACATGTGAAGATTGTGTAGATACTAGAAGCAGAATCTCAAAAAAATAAGGTTTCCGTATATGATCACCAGAAGCTCATAGCAGTAACTACCTCACAATAGCTTGAATCTTTGTACCACTCTGAGGTCTGAGCTCGAACCAGTACATTTAAAGTTAACACCTGTAAGAAATAAGGAAACACAGTAAGTACTAAAAAACATATCCAACTGGTTCCTTTTAAAAAGTAAAACAAGGAATATCATTTGTTTTCACTGCCACCTGTATTTAAACATTCAAGCCAAGCCTTATTTCGAATTTAATTATTTTTCTGTTCATCATTTAGTTCGGTAAACACACATGTATATGGTCAATATAATTTGCAAAAACGTAGACAAGTACATAGTGCAGCTAGTAAATAACTTACATGCTGATTGTTCACAAGGCTAATTGATATTAACTTGTATGTCAAAAGCACTGAGCAGCTTCGAGATTTTAGAAACCCCCTCGTTAACCCCAAAACACTTGACTTTCACTAATTTGAGATTTCCTGATATTGAAGTCAGTTGCTCCACTGGATGCCCGTTCCCTTCCAATTCTGTTCTATTTTTAAGCCCCTGTGGTTTTTTAAATGGAAAATACCACCACAATCAATCAGTCAATATAACTTTAGAAATGAGTTACCTGTCTAGAAAATGTGTACCTTATTCAATTCAATAGTGAGATTCTCAAGAATTGGTGAGTGCTGGAGAATGCAAATTAGTGCGCGGAAGTCAGCAGCCACACACCATTCATTGAGCAACAGAGTCTTTAACTTAGTAAATGCAGGGTAATATGTAGTGTCTTCAAACTGAGCAGAAAGCAAAAGAGTAAGAACATCACTTAAGGCCAGCATCTGAGAGAAGTTAAAATTACACACTAGAATGACACGCTGGAACGACAATTGTTTTTGGCACTACATATAGGCATGAAAAAAAATCAAGGATTGATGAAAATACTTAGAGTAGCTTCTGTCTGTTTACACAAAAAAAAACTATATATGTACATACCATGCTGGTTGAAGTTGCGCCTAAATCTACATATATAATGGGTCAGTGAGTAACTAATGACTCTTGTCATGTTCTTAACTAATATAACAAGAAGACCACAAGAATAATTTCATAAAAGCGAACTATATATCTGAAATAAGCTCGCCACAACAAAGTTACTAAGGGCAACCAACCCATTCTAGTTGAAGTGGTATATGTATGTTTACCTTGGCAAAGGGAACTCTCAGCTCGAGACTTGTGGCACTGGCCAAGCCTTGGAGAAGCATGCCACCATCACTATGATTATCATTGGCAGCACAACCTTCACAGAGTCCACAGCATTCCCCACTACCATCACCTTTCTCACAAGGATAATCATCATTATTATAGTAATGGTCGCAGTCAAGCCTGACAACCGCTGCCTCCAACAACGGCATGCTTTCAAGCACAGGGCTTGTGCCCACGAGCTGTTCCAGTTTAAGCGAGACCAGATTCGGGGCAGAAATACGGGTCCGGGAACCCCTCCTACTGAAATCACAGGAATCGATCCGCAGCCGCTTCAAGGATGGCGATGAGATCTTCTTAGCCTCGATGTCGCACGTGAACAGCATCAGGTCCTCCAATGCCGGGCATCTTGCGAAATCGAGGATCCGGCAACCCAACAGCACGTAACAGAGGTGCAGCCTCGCGACGTGCCTGGACGCGAGAGGCTTCCCTGCCAGCGCGAAGGAGGGCAGGTCGCACATGAGCTCGAGGTCGACCATTAGCACCCGCGCATGATGCTTGCACACGGCCTGGCGAACCCAGCGGTAGGACTCCAGCGCGGCGACGTCGTCGCACTGCCCGAATTCGACGTAGATGTCGCAGACATCGAGCGGGGCGCGGAGGCCGCGCAACAGGCTGGACATGAACCGGTTCAGCCACTCGGCGGTCAGCGCCGGGCCGTCGGACACGGTGAGGCGGAGGCTGCGCATGGACCTCCAGTGGTGGCGCCAGCCCGGCGCGAGCAGGCTCGTCCGCACGGCCTCCGGCGCCGGCAGAAGGCCGAGGAGGTGGTGGATGACCTCGTCCGGGAGGGCGCTGATCCGGTCCTCGCACCCGGCGGCTTCCATCGACGCCGTCCCGTCGTCCTGGCTCCCCGGAGGCATTCCGTCGAACAGGCTGCGGGCGAGGCACCCTGCTGCGGGAGAGCAGGACAGGCAGCGGGCCAAGGGTAAAGGATAGGAAAACTGAAAGACAGCAAGGGGAAGGAGCTCGCAAAGAGCATCACAAGTACCTGATGGTTTGGCGACGGTGGCCGGAGCAGTTGAGATGACGAAGCGCTGGCTCTCTCATATAGCGGTGGTGGGGTAGTGGCGGGGGACCCCAGGAGACATCGGGGAACGAAGAGCCCTTCTCTCTCATCAACCCTTCCGTTTCCGTAGTAGTAGTTTGGAATTTGGAGCATGCATGGTGGAGTGGAGTCCGCACGCCTTCTCTCCTCTCACACAAATTAAACACAAACAGGTTGGGCCCGCCTGTCATTGCTCCTTGCCAGTATGCGAACGTGTGGCCGAGCAGGTAGACTCTGCCTGTTCGACGAGCTCAGGACGAACGATTTCGATTGGCGCGGTTCGGTATAGCTCGAGGCCGTAAAAATCACCCCCATGTCACCTGAACACACTTGAATTACATAAGATGGCCAAATCTATTCCTCGCGCGCGCGGCAGCCGTTACGTTGCAGAAGGGGAAGCCCTTCTCATCTTCTTCTCCGAGCCAGGGTAGGTGGGAGTGGGGGGGGAGCGGCATAAGGGAGGGGGAGGGGTGGCCAGGGAGTACGAATATAAATGGTATGAATATTTTCTGACTGGCCGTCCGATGAGAAGGTTGGATATCAATTCGGATAGTTTTTTTTTGATATCAAGGTATTGTTTCGGATATCGGATTCGGATACAATATAACAAATATCCGGCGGATATCGGATATCCGGTCGGATAATCCGGATAGTCAACTAGGATAGTAAATTGGGATAGTTGTATTATTCCAAATAAACATTAATAAAAAACAAATTTAATCTCTAAAAATTTATGACTAATTCATTTCTAATTAGAAAAATATAAAATTAGTACCAATTTTTTTTCTAAAATTATAATATATCTATTGGTATTATATTGGAGTTAAATCTTATTGACTCCGATTTCGAGAATTAAACTCGAACTCTGCCAATAATTCAACAATAATAAATAGACTGCTTCCATCTTTTTATTTTTTAAACTGAATATTGTATATTAGTTGGGACTCTAGCAATAATTTATCTGCTTATACATATTTATGCATGTAATAATTTAGAATGTCAATATTGTGTAATTAGTGCCCAAAATGGTATATCATCTTTTGTTCATTCGGTTAATCAAATATAATTTTAGTTTGAATATGGCTTCCTTGAATAGATGAATTGATTCGAGTGCTTATGAAGCTTCATCAATGTAATAAGTTATAATACCATTAATTAAGTATCCCCAATCTAAGCTATATTGCAAGTTAGAATGTCATGTAATCGAATCTATCTCATCTACATAATAAGTTAGAAATATCATGCAATTATTTGCTAATTTGTTTCGTTAAGCATAATCTAGTTAAAATTGGATGCGTAGGGTGTTCGATGTTACAACATGTGTGACATAAATAAATATTACCTTTACTCGCTATCCGAAGAAATATCCGTATCTGATAGTAACCACATCCGGTTCGCTCCGTATTCGAGACATATCTATTCGTATTCGTAACCGATGTAATCCGCATTCGTATATGTATCCGAGTCTATCCGTGTTTGAATCTGAATCCAATAGAACATATGAAAATAAATATAATATCATTGATATCCATCCGTATCCGATTCGTTTTCATCCCTACCAGGGAGGGGTGGGAGGTGGGACGAGCGGCCACCTAAGCACGTGGATTGGTTTGATCCCACACCAGTCATTTCCAAGCCCGGTATGGAGATCCAAGGCTCATTTGGAACTAAAATGCATCGCCGATCCTCAATCTTGATCTAGAATGTTATTCCGGTCCCCAAACTTTTAAAATGCATATTCACATGCATAAACTATGTAAGGTGCAAATCACAATTGCTTATGCTAAATAAAAAATTATATAACTTGTCCAAATAAAAAAAATTATACAAAATGTATACATGTAAAATAATCCATACCAATTTACTAATTCATACCAATTTACTTGTACAAATATATTCAAATATAAAATATATGTATAATAAATTGTAAAACAAGAAACTCATATGATCAAATTTGTAAAAAAATAGAAATAGAAATAGAAATAAAAAATTTTGGAGAAAATATTAAAAAATACTCAGAATAAAGTTTTGAAACAAAATTTTGTAGAAAAAAATAGAAAATATAAGAGTTGAGCAGAAAATTTCAAAAATAAAATTTAAAACCTCGTGTAGGCTACACATAGGTTGAAACACCTCCACTTTATAAATTAAAAATAATGATTTGGACTTCACGTAATATAATTAGCAAGTTTGAGGATTTGAATGTGCATTTTAAAAGTTTAGGGATCATGATGGCATCCTGAACCAAGTTCAAGGGCCTACATTTTACTCATCTGGTTATTTCTCGGACTGGGTCCAGAGTGTGGCTTGCCCTTAGAAAAAAAAATGGGCGTTCGAAAAAAATGTTTAGGTGTAGTGATATATGCCACTTTTCTCTCTTTAGGGATCTTAATCATGTGGCTATGAATTATCAAAAGGCAAAATAGGCATTTTGGTCCCCCAACTTTATCCCAAGGTTTAAAGTTGATCCCTCAACTTTCAAATTGGCCAATATAATCCCTCAATTTTTATTTTGAGCTCAAACTCATTCTTATGCTAATATTATGTTCCATAATAATATGAGATAAATGTAAAAACTCATAGCATCAACAGTGTTAGAAAAATTATCCCATGCCTCAAGAACAACATGTTGCCGCCCGTGGGGCCTCTTAGGGGATAAAGAACTTCGCACTGAAGGTCGTGGCAGTGTTTTCTCTGATGATTTGGGATCAGAGAGAACTGCAGTTGGATCAACGTGCCCTTTCTTTATGTCATCGAGGGACAGGTGAACTCCTTTCCATCGAAGCTCACATCCAAGTTCAACTCTGCCACAATTATAGACCGGCGAAGGGGTGAACTCTGGGGCTTCAGCTCAGAGTCGAGTCTTTAGAAATGATGACTCTCTTTCAGAAGATGACGTAGCATACTCTGTTACTACTGCTTTTCCTTTTCTCTTGGGCTGTTGTTGGTGGGTCTCCTCCACTACCTTATCTTTCCCTATGACGAGGGGTTGTTGGCAATGAGGCCGGTCAAACCGCACCACACCTTCTCTTGGCGTTGATGACATCACCTTGGCCGTGGTCTTCCCTGGATCTGGTCCAAGTATGCTTAGGGGAGGTTTTGAGCTCTCCCCTAGCGTTTTGGTGAGGACTGGTGATGAGGTAGCCCTCGCCATCCTTGATGTTGATGGGAAGGCCACCTTGCTTGATGGTGCCAACTTTGTTGGGGCTGCATGTGTGACACGGATAGGCCACTCTCCCAATGTTGTACGGCGAGAGCTTGGCCTCACCGGATGACTTGGAGCCTTATAACTTGCCACCCTAGAGAAGCCGGGAGGAACTGAATGTGAGGATGAGGCTTTACGCACATTAACAGTGCGCTCTTTGGAAGCCATAACCCTCATCGCTGCAGGCGCTCTCCGTGCTCTTCGTTTTCTGGACTTGGAGAGAACATGAGTGAATCCTTCCTTAAACTTAGGGTTTACTTCTGGCTCATGGGCCACTACAACTGGCGATGCAGCCGTGGTGCGGAGTGACTCAGCGTTGTTACTTGCTTGAAGAGGACCCATAGGAACGTCAATCCACATGGAGCCAATGCGGATCGTGATGAAGCCTTGAACACGTCCAGCCATATCTTCATATGAGAAAACCGTATGTTAGTTTTCTGGTATGGATATGAATATATCATTGCATTTTAAATCGGAGCATATGCAGTAATCATGTTGGAGTTTCAAAGATGAGGGGAGAAGTATGTCCCACTGGGCGTGCAAGAATCGGATGCTGGGAAAATAGGCGGCCAAAACGGCCCGACTCCACATAAGCAGAGACAAGTTTAATTTTAGTTAATTAGAATAGAATAAGGTAAATAAGTTTAGGTATTGCGAGTCCATACTTCCATAATTATTATATTTACATAAAAATTATGTTAATTACATCTCCGTAAAGAACACCCCTATTAAGAATTCCAACATAAGTACATGAATAAAAGAAAGATTCCATTATATGGCTGTCTATTACATGACTACAAAAGAAAAGTCTTCAATCTTCTCGCCATAGTGATGAATGCTCGCCGGATGATGACTTAATGACATCATGTTCATCCATACATGGAGGATGATCAATAATTTGCACATGTTTAGATGTATCAGCAATTCCAATTTTATGCTAACACATGCTCTATTTATATTTACCACTAGCACTATAGTATGCGTGTGCGTCGTGTACTTTGGAGAAGGATACTTCATTTCTGTATCCATATTTGTTTTGACCTTGGAATGCATAAAGTCTAATCATTCTTTTATTGATTTTGCTAGCAGGATGACTCCAACCATGCACGGAGTCCATTTCATCTATAGCAATTTCAGATATTTATTTGTTTATGCCTGATCAGAACTGAGCATATCTATTGAGCGATGATACAGCATGCTCCCTTACAGTGCTCTTTCTTTAATATTTAATTTCATAGCCAACACTAAGCAACAAGCGGGTGTGGCGTGATTTTCATTTGAAACATGTACCCGTGTTCCTATCAGCTACATGCATGGATGCTTTTTAATAGTATTTTGCTTATTTTTTAATGGAACTTACTAACATAGGATACGTATGAAGCCTTGATGAAAATAATTTGATGGCGCTTTACCAGAATTTATTTGTATATTCTATTTGATCCGGCTCATGAGCGAGAGACCAAGCATGAATATGACTGATTTATGATTTATGCATTGCCATTATACACGACCTCAATTTATTTGTATCCATCGTAGGAATCGAGCCAATATTTATGGCTTGTATCCACTAACTAGACCGAATTGAGGGGCATAACGATATCAATAATGCAAATGCAATGAGAATGAATTTAATTTGTCTAGGCTTGCATCCAACATAGACCGAACCTAGATGGTAAAAATCATTGTGCACGGCCTTAGTTTGTATCCATCGTAGGGACCGAGCCAACATTCATGGCTTGTATCCACTAACTAGACCAAACCGTAGAGCTCATACAAAATATGATCGCAAGAAAATGTATAAAAGATGAGATGGAGAGGAATTGCATTATATGATTTGTATTGCCATGACTAAACCAATGAGGTAGGAGGACTGGGGGTCATAGACCTGAGAGCCCACAATGAGGCGTTGTTACTCAAACATCTGCACAAGTTTTTCAACAAGGTTAATCTATCCTGGGTCAATCTTGTATGGGAGAACCATTACAAAAATGGAAAGCTACCAAGTTCAGCAAGAAAGGGTTCATTTTGGTGGCGAGACTTGCTAAAATTATTGGATCTGTATAAAGGGGTAGCAGCAGCCCGCCCTATGTCTGGTTCCTCTATTTATCTTTGGGATGACATGTGGAATGGATTCATACCAAAACTAGCTTACCCAGAACACTACTCTTTTGTCAGGAATAAAAATCTCACATTACAAAAGGCAATCTCCATGCAGTTGTCAATGTTTCCTAGCGTCACGAAATAAATCCGCAAACGCACGGATGACGTTGTAGCTTTCACCCAACAGTATTCCAAGGGTATCGTATCTACTGAGTAACGTGTGTATATTCTCTAAGGTTCGGGTTCGTCCAAGGACACTGCACCAGTTATAGGCAAAGGGTAGAGAGGATTCCTAAGGCTAAGGATCAAAGGTAAGATAGAACTATCCTAGCTGCTTGCTTTGGGCTACTAGCTTCCCACAGAATAAGAGTGGTGAGTTCTAGTAATGCGGCACTGGGATATACCCGAACGGGGATGGTTCCGCTGGATAGACATGGCTGTCACCACCTGCTACCTACCTCATCTAACCATGGGATATACCACAACTAATAGGTAAGTCTAGTCTAGACACCACGTCTACACTATCGTTACTAACTCTAGCCTTAGCTACAAACTAGAGCTACCCACTAAACTAGTGAACTATTGATCCGGCAAATAACTAGGGGGAACTAGCTCTAACTTAACTAAGAAACTAAAGCACAGAGGAAGTCATGAACACTTACTATGATTGAAAAGCATCCGTTGAGGTACAAGATGGAAAAGAGTGCTGCTGTGCACACCGGCTCCTCCCCGACTCCCCTCACTCTCTCCCTAACTCCTAAGCACTACCTAGGCAGCACTAAGCCTCTAAAGAGAGCTCCAACTCCAAAAGTGAGAGAGGAGGTGAAGGTGAGTTGTGTCTCCTTTAGAAGCCCCTCCCCTTGTATTTATAGGGGTGAAATAGGGTGCTCTTGGCCGGCAATTGAGGGGACTCACGTAGAACCACCTTTAGGAAGAGCTGAGGAGCCGCCACGTGGAAGATTTAAGGCGGTGGAGCTGGTGCTGGGTCTGCCGACCTACCTGGGTCGGCCAACCCAAGTCTGGCTCCAAACGGGCTCAGCTTCAGTCAGATGGCAGGTAATTGGGCCCTATGGGTACTAGTGGATGAGTTGGCGCTCCTAAGTCGGTTTCCTATGTTGGTGGGCCCTTTGATCCATGGGATGCTGAATGCTTGCGCCTGATTGGTCGGAGTGGTGTTGCCTTGGATCACGAGTGTGTTGCCTTGCTCTTTGAGGTGTGTTTCCTGTATTGCTTGAGCTGCATACACATATTCACCCACACATATTGAATTTGGTAATTAAACACCAACTCTTTGTTGGTCAGCGCGCTCCGATATATTGGCGTCTTGTGGCATGAATCCTGGAGCTTGTTTTACCTGCATTTCTTGCTCTAATACCTACATTGCAAAATCTCCAAGGGAAATGTAGAAATGATATTATTTGGGTTAGATACACAGGTTAAGCATGGTAGTCATCCCACTTTTTGGGTCAAATTGACGCTCAAAATTGGTCTGTAGCGAGCGTCAACAAGACCCCCACACTTTCTCTTTTGACTGGGATGACTAAGATGGAACACCACTTCCTTTTGATATGGTACCTGCATATAGATTATTCCAAACTTCACTCTTACCTATGAATCTTGATGTATCTACCACAAAGGTCTGGAAAGTTGAAGAGCGGAACGGTGTTGACTTCAGTCACCTCCACTGCTCTGCTATATGACTGGGGTTTTGAAAGATTTTTGAAAAGACCAATTATAGCTTACTCCTTCATGGGATCTCTCATTTCGCTCATTGTGTTCATATCCTCACCAAGGTATTGTCTCTTTTCAATCTACTTCTGAAGATAGCTTATATGGAGCTCATGGTAGGAAGTTGCAAGCATGCACTTGTCTCACATATATTGCAAAATTAAAGATTGGATTCATGGAGATGACACCTCATACAAGCTGATCAAGATTGTGCAAGTGTATGGATAGTGGATGATGAAAAATAAAAGACTCCTTTTATGAAACTCTCTCTCCTTTGTTCGGAAAACTTGAGGACATGGCTATATAACTCTTTCTTTTTCTTCTTGGACCTTCATGTGTCCAATTTTCTTTCTTTTTTTCAACACTTGGACCTTCATGAGCCCTCTTTTTTCTTCTTTTTTTCTTTCTTTTTTTTGTTCATATAGTCATGCCTCTTTTAAAGAGTAATGGAGAGAGAGATCATTACACATGGAGTTTTATTTTGTGGATGGATGGGATGGAATGGCTAACTGCCATCTCTCTCTCACGTTCTTCTTCCTCGCTGCTCACGCCTTGCGTAGCGGAACCCTAGTTCCTACCACATGTATTGACTGAGCTGAACCCGGTGCAGACGAAACTGAAGGCTGTGCGTATTATGAAAAACACAATCAATTTAGAGTGCCACTACAGAAATTATTGATGCACTATAAGTAACACCAAAGTACTGGAATGTCTTAAATAATGAGATCTTCACTAACATGCAACTTAATTTAATGAATATTATCAGGCTACAATATGAAGAGCAGTAATATACTGCAGTAATACTCAAGTCAAGTATTCATTCAGGTTAGAAAGGCACTGGAAAAAATGGATGAACATAGACGAGCAAGATATAATTAACTCGGAGATAAAATTATTCATTTGGTATTTATCTTTTAGCATATGAAATATATAACTAACTAAAATATTATTTTTTCGTAGAGGTAAGGTTTATGAACAAATAGTTCGTTGCATGCTGTGTTAATTAGTTTGACCCTATACAATGTATTAATGAACAACACATATGGCTTGATCTGTTAGAATAATGGTTTAAAATTTTAAACTTCATTTTTTTATTTTACCGTCTAAGTAATCTCCACATTATGTAGAAGCTGTTTCATATGAATCTCCATTGAATAATTGGCAGTTGGCTGTTCGAATCTTATAAATATATAGTGAATTAGTTAGTAATGGCTTACAGAAGATTAAGTAAATGTATACCCTGTAAATGTATACCTTGTGAATAGTGATCATTTGCGTATCTTGTAACTTGTAAGTTCGTAATAACTATGAAGCCCACAAAATCTTGACATAATGTTCTCAACTAGCACCAATTAAACAGTGGCAACAACTTGCATAACTATAAGGTATAAACCAGCAAGAACTTTGACTGACCACCATACCATAACATTGTTATTTGGCTCGAACACCCCTTTGTATCTTGTGGAACATGCATGAGTAAATGTACAAATTCTCTATATTTTTATTTTTAACATAAAATGGAAGTTTCTATTTTTTGAGGAGAAAAATGGAAATTTCTAGGTTTACTATTATAATTTTGTTTGTATTTATTAGGTCTAGCATCCAAAAAAATTGAAAAATTTCAGATATAGATATGTGACAAGAGTGAAAGTTAGTAAACTTACACTCAGAAGATCTACTTTTCTGTTGGATACTAATTTTCTGCAGAGGTATGCCATAGGTTATCAAGGATTTCATAATGTCAAATATCCACTGGTTAACCTCGTGGCATTTCACTTCAACTGTGTTGAGATTTTCCATTGTGAATGAGCGTTCCATTGAATTGTAGATTGCTCTTGATGGAACAATTTGCTTTGTTATCTGTACGAAGAAAATAATCTTAATAAAAGAAAAACATGTCGATGATACTTTCAACCAAGACTATAGCAGAGAAGAAATACCTGAAATACCTCTGGAAGTTCATCAGCTAGCTGGTCACCATAAACAAAAATAGTCAGCTTCTCTAGAATAGGTGAGTGTTGGAGAATACATGCTAGTGCACGCTGCTCACCAACTACACACCATCCACTTAGTAATAAAGACTTTAATTTACTAAATGTAGGGCAGAATCTCAAATCCCTTTTGAGAATAAACTGCACAATTTGCAGAAACAAGTCAGCATTCACTATATTCCACAAAGCAAATCGCACATGAATGAAATAGTTTGTAGCAACAAAATAAAATGTATATTTTGTAGTAACGAAACAGTTGTATGACCTGTTTAAAAATCGATATATTTGTCCATTATATTTCAGACATTTTAGTGCATACTTTATAAGTAATAACAAAACACGCGGTCTAAATATTACTACTGAAAAAATGAGAATTTTTCATAAATTAGCCATGCATATTTAAGGAAGTCAGGAGGAATTTAATATTACACATTGGTAGTATAGTAAGGTAGTATGTTTATAACAAACTCTTACGATCTAGAACAACTTTAGTAAATGCATAGTTCATATGTATACATGTCCTTCTGAAATAAATTTTCTGAAAGTTGCAGTTCTTTTTGCACACATCGATGCAAAAGTTCTTCAGATGTAATAAACTTGCAAACATTTACCTAGGTATGAACTATATATATATATATATATATATATATATATATATATATATATATAGAGAGAGAGAGAGAGAGAGAGAGAGAGGTAGAAAACGCAGTGGATAAAATATAATAATCAAATTGAAGAGCACGATTAATGGTATTAAAACATTTGAAAGGCAGAAAGAGCACCATGTGAGGGGCCGATTATTGGACTGATCTCTAACCTAAGGCCCAAAGGCCTTAGCCTTGGTCCGCGCCCTGATCGGGGGCGCCCAACCCAACTCTCGTTGGTGGGCCCCCGTCGCCAGCGCCACATAAATATAGAGGTGGGGGCCGGGGGGCACGCACGCCAAGGTTCGCCGTGCCCCGACTCCCCACCAACACCTAAACCCTAACCCGATCTCGAGGGGTGGCGCTGCGGCGGCGGGAAGCACCACCGGCCGATCTACACTGCACCGGCCACCGCCGCCCTAGAGCGGATCTGCTCCGAGCTCTGCACTACGCGTCGCTGCCCTAGAGCAAACACCATCAACTACAATGATGGCGTCGTCTTCAACAGAGCAAGGTACCGATCTAATCTCTCTCTGATTGATCTCATACACACGCACCCGCACACACACGTCTATGTGTTCTACCTAGATCCAGACCCACAGCCACTACCCGAGTCTATACGCGCCTAATGATCCGATTAACCGACCTAACAATGGTATCAGTTGTATTTAGGCTTGGTTATGGAAAGAAAAGGGGGAGGGATCGAGCAAATAGATGCAAATCGAACGAGAAATCCAAACAGAGCTCGATAAAACCCAAACCCTAACTCTAGATCTGAGAAACCCGGCGTACCTGGCCCTTGTTCCTTTTCTTCTTCTTGCTGTTCGTCTCTTCTCCTTCTATTCCCTCCGTTTTCTCCCTCTTTTCCCGTACCCCAGAGATCCCCTCGACGGAGCCGCGCGCGAGACGCACGCGACTCCGGCGAGGAGGCCCATAGGGCACAGTTGTACTGGCTTCGTGTGGACGCACACCGAGCAAAATCAAACAGAGTTTTGGGTACTGGAGGGATAGATCCGGCCATGGTGGCGGCCGCCGGCGAAGAGGACGAACGCGGCGGCGCATCCCTGGCCGGAACAGAGACATGAGGGAGAGGGAGAGGGAACTAGAAAGATAGAGGGAGAAGGGAAGGAGACGTAGTAGATCCGGCCGCCAGCAGTAAAACCGGCGGCCATGTCGTCCGCCGCGCCGGAGTTTAGCCGGCGGCGGAGGCAGCGACCAGAGGCAGAGGAAGGAGAGGAGAGCGAGCGAGAGAGAGAGCCAGAGTGAACGCGGGCGAGCGACGAGAGAAATGAACTAGGGTTTCCGTGATTGTCGCCCGGCCGCGAGGCTTTTATACCTCCCAAGACGCACGCTCAGCCGTCCGATCGGGATGGACGGCTGAGATCAACGCGGGGGGGGGGGGGGGGGGGGGGGGGGGGGGGGGGCGGCGGCCGGCGCGCGCGCGGATGGGCCGCTTTCGCAGCCCAGGCCCAGGTTGCGGCCCGTTAGCCGCGGGCCGCACAGTGACAGGCCGTTTTCGCGAAGTGGGCCGGGCCGCGGACGTGGTTTTGGGCTGCACAGTAACGGGCTGAACAGTAACGGGCTGCACAGTAACAGATTTCCGGCCCGTTTAAACAGATGAACAGTAACTTTTGGTAATTTTAATTCTGTTTTGAGGCAAATTTGAATATTTTTGCACAAATTTGAAATATTTTTGCACAGAATTTGATCTCTTTTCATTTTGAACCAAAGGGATAAATGTTTAGAGAATAGAAATACAGAATTTTACAGATATTGCTTCAAAATAGAATAATTGTTTTTGACTTGAATTTAAATTTGAACCAAAAGGTTAATTTAAATTTTGAGTCACAGATAATTTCCAGATTAAATTGTAGTATTGTTATTTTCTGACCAAAGTTGATGATAACAATATTATGATTTTACAGAATATTTTTCCAGATTAAATTGTAATGCTGTTATTTTCTGACCAAAGTTGATAATAACAACATTATGATTTACATGTTTATGTTATTATTGTTATATTGTTCTCACTTGAGCTAACATGTTTTCAGCTGATTTTCCTATGATGGTTTCCATCAAGGACATTCCGATTCTGAAAGGCGACAATTATAATGAATGGTACAAGAAGTTGGATCTCTTCTTTACCATGGCTGAGCTAGATTGGGTCCTCACTGCACCGGTTCCAGTTGAACCTGAGAGACCGGTCAGGAGGGAAGATGTTACAGATGCTTCTTGGAAGCAAACAGAGCTCGCCTACAGGGCGAGCAAACAGAGGTATGAAGCTGATCATGCCAGATGGCTACCTGCCAACAAGAAATGTTTGGCAGTAGTCAAGAACACCATAGAGCCCGCCATTCTGGGGGCAATCACAGATCTACCCACTGTTGTTGAGTACCTCGACAAGATAAGGAGTCAGTATACTGGCTCCTCAAAGACTTATGCTACCCAGTTGATCAAACAACTGGTGATAGAGAGGTATTTGGGCGGTGGGATAAGAGAGCACATCCATCGCTTGGTGAACATTAACAACAAGCTTAAGCCAATGGATATGGAGTTCAGATTAGAACACATAGTTCATTTGGTTTTTGCCTCGTTGCCAAAAGAGTTTGACAATTTTGTTGTCAATTATAACATGAACCCTGAAAAATGGGATATTGAAAAGACCATAGCAATATGTGTGCAAGAAGAAGAGAGGATAAAGAGTGCACATGGTGGATCCATAAACTATGTGAACAAGAAAAGATATAATAAAGATATTCCCTCTTCATCCAAAGGAAAGGGACCCCAGTTGGCTCAGCCACAGCCACAGCATAGGCCCAAGTTTGGGCAACCACTAGTGGACAAGGACCAGTGCCTCCACTGCAAACAGAAGGGACACTACAAGTCAAACTGTCCCGACTATCTAAAGATGATCGTGGAGAAAAGAGGTGAGAACATTATCTCATTTATAAATGAATCCTTGTATACAAATTATTCGAAATCTACTTGGTGGATTGATTCAGGAGCAACTATTCATGTTGCAAACTCCTTACAGGGATTCCGTTCAACGAGAACTACGGGAAGAGGAGAAAACAGAATTAAAGTCGCAAATGGAGTCGAAACAGATGTTGAGGCGGTTGGAGACCTCCTCTTAGAGCTCGACACAGGCTTTAATTTATTGCTTAAAGATGTATTTTATGTTCCCGTAATTCAGAGAAACTTGATTAGTGTATCTCGTCTTGATGACGATGGTTTTGCATGTCGTTTTGGAGACGGCATGTGTGTAATAGAATTTGATGATACAGTTGCTTCGATTGCCTTTAGAAGAAACGATCTTTATTTATTATCGCTACGTGAAAGTGTGAATTCCGTATGTGATGTGAATGCGATTGTGTCTCAAACCACAGATCACAACAGAAAACGAAAGAGAACTCAAGACACGTCGTCGAAATTATGGCATTGTCGTTTAGGCCATATTTCGAGGGGGAGAATAGAAAGGCTGGTTAAGAATGAAATTCTACCTCCTCTTGAGTTCTCAAACTCAGACAAATGCATTGATTGCATTAAAGGTAAATATGTAAAGATTACAAAGAAAAATGCTGAGCACAGCGCAGGTATTTTAGAATTAATTCACACAGATATCTGCGGACCGTTCTCAGTTAAAAGCATAGACGGTTATGATTCTTTCATAACGTTCACAGACGACTATTCCCGTTATGGATATATCTATCCAATAAAAGAGAAATCAGAGGCAGTAGATAAATTTAAAGAATTCAAGGCTGAAGTTGAAAATCAGCACAATTTAAAGATTAAAGTTATCCGATCCGACCGTGGAGGGGAATACTACGGTCGGCATACCCCATACGGACAGGTTCCAGGACCTTTTGCGAGGTTCCTAACAGAACAAGGAATAGTAGCCCAGTACTCTATGCCGGGCGATCCTCAGCAGAATGGAGTGGCTGAAAGACGGAATCGTACCTTGATGGACATGGTACGAAGCATGATTGGCTATTCCACACTGCAAGTGAGTTTATGGATGGAGGCGTTGAAAACCGCTGTCTATATTCTCAACAGAGTGCCCAGTAAAGCGGTGCCAAAAACACCGTATGAACTGTGGACAGGAAAGATACCCTCACTGAATCACCTACGGGTGTGGGGGAGTCCTGCTGAGGCAAAGATATTCAACCCAAACATTGGAAAATTGGATTCCAAGACAGTAAGTTGCCATTTTATTGGTTATCCAGATAGATCAAAAGGATATCGTTTCTACTGTCCAGACAGATTTACAAAGTTTGTAGAAACGAGACATGCTGCCTTCCTAGAAGAAGAGATGATTCGGGGAAACTCAACAGTTCGAAAGATTGTTCTTGAAGAGAAGCGGGTACACGCACCCACTCCAATGATTCAGGAACCGTTTTTCTCACTGACTGATAATGCGATGCCAGTTCCCGAATTGATTCCTTCTGTGGTGACGCAGAATGAAAATGTGGAACCTGTCCTTCAGGATCCTATAGATAATAACGTTTCCACAGATAAGGGGGAGCCGTCTTAGGTTCCAGCAGAAAATATTCGAACAGAAGAGGCTCCTAGGAGATCTCAAAGAGAAAGAAGATCAGCCATTCCAGCTGATTATGAAGTGTATAACACAGAAGAGTTTCGAATGGAAGATGATCCCATCTCATTCGAAGAAGCCATGAAAAGTAGACATTCATCTAAATGGTTTGAAGCCATGGAAGATGAAATGGAATCGATGAGGACTAACCGAGTTTGGGACTTGGAAGAAATTCCTGAAGGAGCCAAAACAGTAGGCTGTAAATGGGTCTACAAGACAAAATGTGACTCCAAAGGGAATATAGAGAGATACAAGGCTCGTCTTGTGGCAAAAGGATTCACACAGAAGGAAGGAATAGATTATAATGAGACTTTTTCCCCGGTCTCATGTAAAGATTCTTTCAGAATAATTATGGCCTTGGTTGCACATTTCGATATGGAATTGCACCAAATGGATGTAAAGACGGCATTCCTAAATGGGGATCTCGAAGAAAAAGTTTACATGGCACAACCTAAAGGTTTTGTCGTAAAAGGAAAAGAAAATATGGGATGTCATTTAAAGAAATCAATTTATGGATTAAAGCAAGTTTCAAGACAGTGGTACTTGAAGTTTAATGAAACTATAAAGAAGTTTGGGTTTACAGAGAATGTTGAAGATAATTGCATTTATGCAAAATTCAAGAAAGGGAAATACATTTTCCTGGTACTGTATGTGGATGACATTCTACTAGCGAGTAGTGATGTCAGTCTACTGTTAGAAACAAAAGAATTCTTGTCATCGAATTTTGACATGAAAGATCTTGGTGAAGCTTCTTTTGTGCTAGGGATTGAGATTCATCGAGATAGAAGGAAAGGGGTGCTAGGTCTGTCACAAGAGACATACCTACAAAAGATTCTAGAGAAATACAGTATGCATGCGAGTAAACCTACTCCTGCTCCGATAGTCAAGGGTGACAGATATGGAGACTTTCAGAGTCCCAGAAATAAGTATGAGAAAGAACAGATGAGAACTGTTCCGTATGCCTCGGCAGTCGGAAGTTTACAGTATGCTCAAGTGTGCACACGCCCTGACTTGGCCTTTGTCACTAATGTGCTTGGCAGATTTCAGAAAGATCCAGGTTTAGAACACTGGAAACTTGTAAAGAAAGCCTTGCGATATGTAAAAGGCACAAAAAGCCTCATGCTAACATGCAGAAGAAGCGATTCTTTAGAGATTAAAGGATACGCAGATTCAGACTTTGCGGGAGATGAAGATGATAGAAAATCCACGACGGGTTACATCTTCACTCTCGCAGGGGGAGCTATTTCATGGAAAAGCTCTAAACAATCGGTCACAGCAACATCGACGATGTATGCTGAGTTTATAGCATGCTACGAGGCCTCCGGGCAGGTAGAATGGTTAAAGAAGTTTATACCTGGCTTAAGAGTGGTGGACAGTATAGAAAGACCACTAAAGATGTACTGCGATAACCAGCCAGCAGTGTTTTATGCTCACAATAACAAGAAGAGCACGGCTACAAAGTCGATACAGATAAGATTTTATTCGATAAAAGATAGAATCCAGGATCACACCATAAGTCTCGAGCATATAAGAACAAAAGATATGCTTGCGGATCCGCTAACGAAAGGCCTACCACCCAGCGTGTTCATGGAACACGTAGCCGGCATGGGAATGAGGTATTGCGTATGATCTCTGGATAATAGAGGCCCAAATAGAATACAGAATCTATTTCTGAAGAGAGGCGTGTATTGTGGCTATTGATTCTATCGGCAGTTGCCCGTGATGAAGAGATATGCCCTATACATAAATCTGTGATGAGATAAGGAAAATAGAAAAGTGAAAGAGAAAGATAATGTGAGATCAAGGGGGAGATTATTGGACTGATCTCTAACCTAAGGCCCAAAGGCCTTAGCCTTGGTCCGCGCCCTGATCGGGGGTGCCCAACCCAACTCTCGTTGGTGGGCCCCCGTCGCCAGCGCCACATAAATATAGAGGTGGGGGCCGGGGGGCACGCACGCCAAGGTTCGCCATGCCCCGACTCCCCACCAACACCTAAACCCTAACCCGATCTCGAGGGGTGGCGCTGCGGCGGCGGGAAGCACCACCGGTCGATCTACACTGCACCGGCCACCGCCGCCCTAGAGCGGATCTGCTTCGAGCTCTGCACTACGCGTCGCTGCCCTAGAGCAAACACCATCAACTACAATGATGGCGTCGTCTTCAACGGAGCAAGGTACCGATCTAATCTCTCTCTGATTGATCTCATACACACGCACCCGCACACACACGTCTATGTGTTCTATCTAGATCCAGACCCACAGCCACTACCCGAGTCTATACGCGCCTAATGATCCGATTAACCGACCTAACACCGATATCAACTCCAAACTCGTTACTGCAGATATCACACAGCCTGCACTGCCATCATCAACCCTCCTATAACACCACGTACACGACGCATCAACGCAATACCCAGGGTCACCACGGGTGCAAAAGTCGCTAGAGTTACTGCAAATAACTCTTGCTGTTTCTAGCGCTGGCATGAATTCAAGGATAGGTGTGAAACCCGTGCAGTGGGTCACTTCTAATGAAATAAGGTTTGGCGTGGATATACGAACTACACGCTTATTTGAGAAAAGACACTCATGAATGCTTAGACATGCTAGGGATGTAGAAGAAATGCAGTCAGTGTCATCCATAACGTAGCAATCTGTCAGATTCAGCTCCTTCAGTGCCGGACAGCTCGAGAAATCAAGAGAGTTGCTCTGCAGATCCAGAACCACACCCACAAGCCGCAACTTTGCCAGGAATTGAGAGACCACACGAAGATTATCCAGAAAGAACCAGCGAAACTTCTTTGGACCTTCCACTCGAACGTCGACGCTCAGCTCCTGGACTCCCTGCGACAGGGCATGTCGAATCCAGCGATTCAGGCAGGTCACATCATCACCCGGTGGACTGTCATAGTAGCCGATGTCGTAGGTGAATCTGAAGAGACACGCATCGAGAGGTGAACGGCCGCGGAGGTCGAGGAGACGGTCGACGAAATAGCGGGACGACGACACGGTGCCACCGCGCGTGACGCGCAGAGCGGCCATGAACCGCCAGAGGCAGCTCCAGCGCCGGGCGAGCACGGACGTCGGCACGGCCTCGTCCGCCTCATGGAAGCCCAGGACGTGCTGGAGGACCCCGTCCGGCAGCGCGCTGATGTGGTCGGCGCCGCTCGCCGCTGGCGCCGCCATGCCCCGGGGCATTCCGGCGAGCAAGCTGCGAGTGCCCCCTCAATCCTGCCGAGAAAGATCGAGAAAGGAACATGAAACATCAGAGAGAGAGAGAGAGAGGTCTTGACGTCATCACCTGTCCAAAAAATAGCGGTGAACAGAGGAGAGCAGGCCGGTGGAAACTGGAAACTACATGAAGAATGGGATTCCGATGCCTGGCTGTTGGCGGGGGATCGGCGGCGAGCTGCTTTTGTGGGCAGTGCAATGGCTGGCTGGTGGATTTATGTAGTTGTGGGCGAAAGCGAGGTACTATAAGTGCTGCCTTCATTGAGTTTGAGGAAGACGAGGAGTCGAGGAAGAGAAGTTGAAACGGGAGAGCCTCCTGGCCTCCGCCCTCCCACTGTTATTGAGGTTTGATTGTTCGGATATGGGCTAAATTTCAGCCATCATGTTCTGGTTCTGCTATTCCATGATGGTCCATTAATGGGTGTTTCTTGTGGTGGGTGCATGGCCATGGCGTGCGAGCTGTGTGAATCTGAGGGGTTCTGTTTGGAAGGGTTTATTGTACCTTCGGCTTGACCTGTTTTGCCGCAAATAATTGAGGTTGGTGAAGCCATTTTACCCAGGCTAAAATGCTAAAATTGGAGGCGATGCCACGGCACGAGCCAAGGAGAGGTGATGGATGGCGATGGTGTGTGAGCGGGGGCGAGTCCAGAAGCTGAATATTAGGGGGCTCATCTTCCCTTTCTTCATCCTTCTCCTTCACTTTCTCTTCTTCCTCCTCCTCCTTTTCTTCTTCCTCCTTTTCAACCATGGCTGGAAATTGTAGAGGGGTTTAGGGGGGCACCATGAACTTCATGGAGGTAGGGGGGCTAGAGCCCCCTCAGTCCCCCAGGTGGATCCGCCCCTGCATGTGAGTGCGTGTGAGGCGGCAGCGCTTGGGTGTGGACGAGTCGCTAGTGACAGAGTAGATGGTGATGGGGGATGTGAACTTGTGAGTTGGCAAGGAGTAGAGGTGGGCAGCCGATTATCTCCCACAGACAAAGCCGTTGCCTCTCTCCATCCCGAGGCGCGCATGCTGGCGTCCGGAGTTACTGCGATGAGGAAGATGAGCAGACTGCTCATGAAAATCCGAGGCGCAGACTAAATACTACGATCAATAGAAAATTGTCAATAGAAAATACTATGATCAAACTGAAGGGAGGGAGTATTGGGGAGTGCCTACTCCTCCCATCAGATGGCAACTCGCTAGGAATGACCCCACTGTTACATATTCTTGTTGAGCAGATCTTGTAAACAAGTTCCTGATAGAGTTGGTTAAATCCCCTAGGTTATTTGTATCTTCTGTTGTACAAGTTAGAGATAGAGATATTGTAACTAGTTTACTTGTAGAGGGGGCTAACCAACCTATCAGGGACTATATATGTACTTTGCTATGCGCCATTGTATTGCGCCAAGATTAACACGCAACCCGTCATACCCAAGATAGAGACGTACGGTTCCTCCACAAATTCTGCTCCTCTGATTTTTTTCATGGTAATCAGAGACAATCAAGAACTAGATCTCATCCATGGCCTCTAGTTCTTCCACCTCCAATCCTCTTGCCGGGACTCTGGTCACGGAGAAGCTCACAAAGCAGAATCATGCTATGTGGGCAGCGCAGGTGCTCGCTGCTCTTCGTGGTGCACGCCTCGAAGGCCATATCAGCGGCAAGACCGCTCCACCGGCCGTCACCATCGACCACAAGGAGGCTGATGGCAAGATCGTCAAGATCTCCAACCCGACGTATGAAGAATAGGAAGCAAGAGATCAATAGATCCTTATCTTCCTACTCATGTCTTTATCAAGGGATGTGATGTCTCAGGTGGCTGCTGCAAGAATGGCTGCACAAGCATGGAAGGCAGTCGACAACATGTTTGCCTCCCAGACGCGCGCACGGGCCATCAATGTTCGGCTCGTGCTAGCGACCACCAAGAAGGGGACCATGACGGTCTCTGACTACTTTGGGAAGATGTGATCTCTCGAAGATGAGATGGCGGCTTGAGGGAAACCGATTGAAGATGAAGAACTAGCCGCATTCATCCTCAATGGTTTGGATGCTGAGTTTAATTCGATTGGTTCTGCCCTTATAACTAGAGTTGAACCTATTTCTCTTGGAGAACTCTACTCACAGCTCCTGAGCTTCGAGACCAGACAAGATCTGCAGTAGGGTGACTCGTCTTCATCTACCAACTCCGCCCACAGAGGTGGACATGGGAACTATGGTCGTGATTCGAGCCGAGTGCTGAATTGTGACAACCAGGGGTGCGGACGTGGTAATTACCGCGGACGTAGCTCTGGTCGTGGTCGTGGTACATCAAATCGTGACAACTCCCAGCAGCACTACTCAAGCACCTCCGGGGAGCCCACGCTGCCAAGTATGCTTCAGCAAGGGGCATGTAGCCACCGAGTGCTGGCATCGCTTTGATGAGGACTACGTCCCTGACAAGAAGCTCGTGAATGCTGCATACTCCTATGGAGATGGAAGCCGGTACACCGACAGCGGCTCAACCGACCACATCACCAGCAACCTGGAGAAGCTCTCGGTGCGTGAGAAGTATCGAGGTGCACATTAGATCCATGCAGCGAATGGTTAAGGTATGAAAATTAACCATATTAGTCATACAATTGTTCCAACCCACACTCGTGATCTACACCTAAAAAATGTCCTTCATGTTCCCAAGTCCCGCCGCCTTAGCCGTGACGCCTGCGCGCCCGCGAGGCTGCGACAATGCGACCCCGGTCGGCCACCGCAGCGCCACCCAGAGCCCCGCGCGGCGCGCCACCCCCGCCCGGTCTCCCCCGCACCTCCCACTCGGCGGCCGGCCTGGCCGCGGGCTGCTCCGGCCTCCTCCCCTCCCAGCTCTCATTGCTCGCCCCCTCGGGTTCTGCCGCCGCCGCCCGTCCTCCTCGGTGATAGGAGTGCTGCCCGCGCCGGACTAGGCGGCCAGGATGCACGGCCGCAATCCACAGGCGGCGCTCGCTGCTTTCCGACAGCCGACGTCCCTCATCCACTGTTGAGCGGTACTTCCACATTTCTGGTTTAGAAATGTTTTGGATAAATGGATCTGTTAGTGTTAGTGCTTACTGATGTAGCCATGCTTAGGATAAATGGATCTGTTAGTGCTTACTGATGCCCGCCCCATTTTTGTTTTTTATTTCAGCACTTGGTGATTGCAAAGCTGAGAGTTGGATCCTGAAAAAGCTACCTTTTGAGGTAATATTGATGGTTGTTGATTCTATATTCTTATTTTGAGGTACTTGACTTGATGACTAATCTGATCTCTCATTTCTGTCGTTCTACCTGTAGGTTTTTCTATGTACCACACCCACACACAGCTGAGGTTGTAAGTGATAGTGACTCTTGACAATTGCAGCACCAATGACAATGTTATGAAAGAATTGTTAGTAACAGGTACTTCACTATGATGATGCTCTGGTTTTTGGCATTTACAGTTCATATTGATCTAAATTTGGCACACTGATCTTGATAAATGCTCCTTTGTTAGTAACTTTACCCAGCACATTTTTTACTGGCCCAAAATTGATGAGTTATGAAATGAGCTACTAATTAAACTGATCATATGCCTGGTCTCTGGCTATAACATGTCTGTTTGGAGAACTCATCACATGATTTTGTTACTGCCTACTGGATGTTAAAAACTGGCCTCTACCTATATGCTCTCGTACTGTAATTAATATATGGAACTCAACTTCACTTCTTAATTGTAGCACTCTATTATGTAACATTTCCTCTACTAATTAAACACACATGAAAATGAAGAAATTGTTTGATCAAAGTAAATAGTTAAGGTTACGACTGATTTCAATTTGGTGATCTATTAAGTGGATGAATCATGTTTTGAGCTTGCTGCTAGTTTAATTGGCTAACACTTCATGATAGATAGGGCAGTAATGCCATTGTTAAATTAGTTTCTTTTTTAAAAAATTGTATGACCTTGTGGGTTAATTGCTGCTGTATTTTTTTTCTTGGAACACATTATATAAGGTGTTGTTCTTGATTGTACATTAGTTAAGATGTGTATTGTATTTTGTTGCAAGCACAGCTAAGTCCATGTGTGTATGAATACTTGGTTCTGTCTTGAACCCAGTTTTAAGAAACTTTGCAATTAGTTGCCTGATTTATATGCTGTAGTTGTTACAATTTCTAGATCTGCATTTCAGTTATCCTAACTCACGATTATATGATTTGAGACAGATAAGCAAGGAGCTGCAGATCTTAGATAAACATGATGGTTAGATGGATTGGAAGCTATGGTTGATAACAGAGGTGATCTGACTGTTACTTTACTGAAGCAATCTGTATTTGTTAGTCTACATAATTAGTATTAATTGAATCTATTATAATGCTTCAGATCGAGCAAGAAGATGAGGCTATAGGCTGCAGTTTTATTTGTCTTTGGTTTTGGCTTGTTGTATCTTAGATTTTATCAATGATGCTGGCTTTGAATAATTTAACAACTTGATGTTTGTATAGTTCTCATGTTTCCATCTATGCTCTTTTCAGGTGACCTAAGTTAGAGATGTAGAACACTTGGTCAACTTACTACTGTTTTTTTGATAAGGTGCCATACGAATCTATAGTCTTTAAGTTTGTTATGCTTGATTGCTTTGCAGGAATGGTACTTATAACCAAAGCAAATACTGTAACTTAGCATGTGCACTTGTGTGACTAGAAGTTACAAACATATGTATGTCTGATATTTGGTTAATGGTTGTGTTATGGTACTTATAATTGTTGCCTTTCTTACCAGTTAATTACAGAAAAAAGCGAGGGTCGATCATGAATGGATGCACAATGCTTGGAACACATCCTATTTCTTTTCAACAAGCTTGACGAGGTATACGTTCTCTCCAAAACTAATGCATTCTGTTTCTAGGATAGAGGAAAAATATTGGCTTAGTTTGTCCTACTAGTTCTTTTCTCTGTACTGCACGAATGCAAAACCATATTTTCTCTATACGATATGTTCTTGTTGTTTGTTGGCTCAACCTGCATAATCTGTTCCAGGAATCTGATGCAGCAAGGGAGAATCAAAGGGGAGAGATTGAAAGTTTGAAGAAGCAAGGGAGAGACTTTTTGGCTGAGTCCCTAGAGTTGTCTTGGCTCTTCAGTGAACTTGTTATCGAGGGACTTGTCTTTTTTGTTGGGGCCTGTTTATTGAGTGACTGGACAGGTGATGTTGGGCTGTGATATGCATATGAATCTGGTGGTTGTTTGACAAGTAATGTCGGGTTGTAATAAATATTCTGTGAAGTGACCTGCTGCTTTGAATGAATATGTTATTTTGAACTGATCTCAGCCCAAATCAAATAATAAGATTGAAAAAATGGGTTGAAATTAATAATTTGAATGTTTTATGACAAATCAAATTGTCATAATGGAGATGCCACATCATATCCTAGTTATCGCCACATCACATGGGGTAAAGATTTTACGATGTTTTCTATCCTACGTGGCACATGTACAATCATCCAAAGACATGATTTTGTGACGTTTATTGGTATTGATTATGATGAAAATAAGCGTCATAAATTAGTGATGATAGAATAATCGTCACAAGATTCATGACGAAAAATAAGTTTTCGTCACAAAATACCTTTTATTACAGGGTATAGGTGACGAACAGATTTTCGTCACGCGAGTGTCACAAACCATGACACATAACGAAAATAACACTTTCAGTGATATAAATGGAACGTCACAGAAGCTCACATGTGTTGTAGTGTATTCTGCTCATTGCTGCTACCTTAATGATACTAATATTCTGAGACTCAACGTAACATAACGTAACATGTGAGTTAACGGATAAATAAATTCTTCAATCGACTCTCTCTATCTCTATCTCTACTGACACGAACTATGTTATTATAAAATACATATGATGTTTAATATATATATTTTATATACTAATTAATATACTTATATGGCTTCCCGTAGCAACGCATGGGTATATTTGCTAGTTCAAACTAACAAAGAATCACACTACAGTTGATAGTGCGGAGGCATTCTGAAAACAACTTCATATCTGCGGTCGGCTGTCGCTCCACAAGAACTGTCACTGAGCACCTGAGGTGAAGGAGATTCTGATCACAACTCCTGATCTGCAAACTTCACTCTCAGGGGACGGCCATCTAAACTGTGCAACAATGACACAACATGAATGGCCAGTTGTCATGCATGAATGGATTATCATTCAATTTGTTATCTCCAGATTCTCACTTTGCAACCCTGGGATCAGATCTCAGATAACAGAATAAAACCACCATACAGGGCGTAGGGTCTTAAGCTCCACAGCGGCCCGAACCTGTCTAAATCTCTTTATCCCCACACTCGCTACACAGAAAGGAATCTTATTGTGTGTTAGACCCCTGGTCGAATCTCTAAACAGCGGTTCACACGAATCCCTGCTCGCGGTACCCACCCACCATCAGCACTCTATGAAATCGTGCAATGAAATCCTACACTGGGAATAGCCTAAGATTTACCACTAATCATTATCCTAGTTCTCATAGAATAACACTTGAGCAGATAAGAAACAACGCTAACGTACAGGAGGAGGTTATTTTTTTGCCTCATTGCTGCTAGCTTAATAATGATACTAATATTTTGAGACGTACCATGTGAGTTAACGGACAAACAATTTTTTCAATCGACTATTCAAACTAACAAAGGATCACATTACAGTTAATAGTGCAGAGGCATTCTCAAAACAACTTCATATCTGCCGTCGGCTGTCGCTTCTCCACAGAAACAGTCACTGAGCGCCTGAGATCAAGGATATTCTGATCACAACTCCTGATCATCTGCAAACTTCACTCTCAGTGGCCTACTAATAGTAATACTTGAATGATTAGTTGCCATGCATGAAAGGATTATCATTCAATTTAGTGTCTACTAATAGTAATACTTATTCAGAACATATTGGCCTACTATACCTGCCCATGGAGCTTGGCGATAATAGCACCGGCTGGTTCATCATCATCAACAGTAGTTGCCATAGTTACGAACCCAAACCGTCTCGAATGCCCAGTTTTTCTGTCATACATGACCCTCGCATGCGCAACTTTGCCATGCTTGCTAAAGAAACGTCGCAGCTGATTGCTGTCCACCTTCCGTGACAGGTTGCCCACGTGTATCCTGAAATCAGCCCCAAATTGTTTGTTGGGCTTTGCTGCCTTTCTGTTTAAAGCCTCAACCTCAACCCTGTCGCAAGTCTCCTGCCAGTGTACATGCAAACCAAGGTTACTTGTGCATTAGTAATAGGTTGTTTTAGTTCAATCTGAAAGGTAACTAAAGATGACATCATGTTTTTATCTGCACTTAGTATACCTCTGTTGTTGCAAAGACAGGTTGGGGCCTGAACCACATGACAGCCTTGCAATTCCACTTGGCAGGCAACTGCTCCACAAATTCCGTTGTGTCGTCATGGAAGCTGTACCTGAACACGCGGCACCGCTCCAGCGCCGACTTGCTCCACGTTACCCAATAGAGCGGCCTCCTATCGACAAAGTACACAGAACCTCCACTCATGCCAAGCTCCACGGCGGCGTCCATGGCGAAGCTGCTCGGCCGCCCCAGGAAGAGGATGCGGTCGGTTAAGCTCTTCCCATCCCTCTTGACCCACAGCAGCTGACTGCCTTCCTCCTCTTGCAGCGCATACACCGGCACCGACAGCGCACTCGTAAGGCTGTCAAAATGTCACCGGCACGACCATTGTCGTCCCCGATGTCTTCCTAGTACATGCTGTTAGTCTTGACATGAATACACACTCCAAGCAGCTCGCCACGAGACTCCACGGTGTACATGCGTTCAAACTTTTTGATGGGCTCGTCGGGCATGTGCCCGCTCCAGTGGCCACCAATGGTGGTTTCAGTTTCAGCCCGTGCCGACACGATGGTCCAACGGCTCTGATGGCCATGGCACAGTATGATCTTGCCGTCATGGTATGTTACACAGCCGCTGTCCTTGTCCCGTGTGTATGATATCATGCATCATGACAAGAAACAATTGAAACAATATTTTTCTTATATATGCATGAATGTGTATGTATGTTTGTATGTGCATGTATGTGTGCAAAATATGCTTAGCATAGGGGGCTTGTGTACTTTTTCACACTCAACAGGATATGCCAAATAAAATGCACCAACACATCTCTCTTGGAATGCACTGCAAACTTGCTAGAAGAATGGGATTAAAAAAATCACATGAAGTGACAGGTAATTCAAATCCTAGTTATTTTAGATTTGAAACAACTTTCAAACCGATGCTCAAATGAAATTTTGCCTGAAAAGAATGTTGTAGATTTTAAGATTCTCTACAGTTTTCATGTTGAAAGTTTTTCGTATTTCAATTGAAATTTTTGAGAAGAATTCAGTCAACAGGTGTTGTCTCCTCCCTCTCTTCTCTCTTTCTCCCTCTGCTCCCCTGCTCTTTCCGTGGCAGAGCAGAGCAGCTCGCTGCGCCGCCGCCAAGCCCCTGCTCTGCAGAGCACGCGCCGCGCCATGTCCCAGCTGCCACCGCGTCCGACCGGCCGCCTGCAGACGCCGCCCGACCAACGCTGCTGCACCGCCGTGCCCCGACAGGCTGCAGAGCCGCTCGGCCGCGCTCCCACCCCCGGCCTTCAATGCCGAGCGCCCAGACCGCGCCTCCACCCCCTCCATCCCTCTCCCTGCTCGCCTAAAAAAGTCCTTTCCCTTCCCTGCTCTCTCCCAGCCTCCTCTGTTCGAGCTGAGCTGCACCACCGCCGCCGCCATTGCCGTGCCGAGCTCGAGCTCCACGCCAAGCTTCCCTTCCCTTCCCGCCTCTCCAGGGACCGAACCAGACCCCCAGCCAGCTCCACCCCGCCTCACCTCCCTCATGCTTCCCCAACCCTCTGTCGCCGCCGGTGAGCCTCGCCCTCGCCGGATTTGGCCCCCAACCATGGCAGCTCCGGCCAGGGGCCACATTGCGATCGCCCAAATAGATTTAGGGTCCTTTTAGCAAAAACCCGAGGAGTAGACTGTAAAACCTGAGTTCAACTTTTGTTTTTGAAATCTGTGAACTTATAAAAAATTTGTATAAAATCGTAGAAAATCAGAAAATACAAAATTAATTGTTCTGAGTTCTTTGTGACAAGTACTGCAACTTTCTTTACATGCACATACTCATATTCCATTTCAATATCTCTCTAGTTTAAAGATTAGTGAAAATAGCTTTTAAATTGTCTCTTTTAATCGAGGCCAGTGCTATACCTTATTTTTGGGCAGTAGATTAGTTTGTAGATCTTGAGACTTGTGTAAAATTTTCTTGTCTAGCAAAAGTCTCTAGATATAGTTTTTGATTAAGTTTTATTCCATGCTGTAGATGTCTAGATCTACTTGTTCATAGTGTTTATAGTTGTGCTAGTGATGAAACTTACGCAGTAGTCTAATTTTATTCCAGAGATGCTAGGCAAAAAGTTTAGAACTCTTTACTTATATTTAACTTGATCAAATAATTTTAGCCATTCACAAATCCATTAAGTTAAGATAATGAGTTAAGATATATGCATTTCATGTAGATACGACTTCTCTTGCTGACGAAACATACGAGTTGGTGCCCGAGTCTGAGAGTGAGCAGCGTGAAGCCCAAGTGAATCTAAGTGAAGTCGCCGAAGACCCAAGCCGAAGTTCAGAAGAGCCCAAGGCTACTTTCCTCAGAAAGGCAAGCTCCGTAGCACAATCCCTATTTTCAATCATATGCAAATTTATACTTGTATTTATTTATGCATTAAGTTTATAGGAGTTCTTTACAAGTACTACAACTTTCATTACATGCACATACTCATATTCTATTTTAATATTTCTCTAGTTTAAAGATTAGTGAAAATAGCTTTTAAATTGTATCTTTTAATCTAGGCCAGTGCTATATTTTATTTTTGGATAGTAGTTTATGATCTAGGAGATAACCTCTGTGTAAAACTTTCAGGGCCATAGGACAACTGTAGCTATAGTTTTTGTTTAGATCTTGTTGTATGCCATGATTAAATAGATCTATTTATTCTAGGTGTTATACTATGATTCATGAAATGAGACTTTTACAGTGATGTTATTAATACGTAAATGCTATAGAAAAAAGATTAGGACCTTTTGCTTCAGTGGAACTATCTGTATAAATAAATCTTGGTTAATGTAGAGCATTTAGGTATTAATATAACATCACCGTAAAAGTCTCACTTCATGAATCGCAGTATAAAATCTAGAACAAATAGATCTATTTATACAGACAGCATCTCGATGGCGTTTGAGCATATTTTAGGTGACCTGCTGACTCTAGAATAACCCAAGATGTGCTTGCCCTGACAGGTCCCTCTGAGGCAAGTCGTTCGTTGCATTTTCATCGGGCTCCCCAATGAAACTGGTATGACCGGCTTATCAAATCAGTACGAGTGCTCAGTGTTTGGTGTGTCATGTTTTCGCGTCAACAGATAACATGCTTGAAAGAGAGGCTATACTACAACATGAGATGGCAAGGCAACATGCACATTTTCATTATTGTCCTTAACATACATATATTGCAAGCAACAACAGCCACGATATATTATGACAATTAACATTACTCATAAAATAAAAAGGTTTATAGTACAAAACTATCCAATGCCACCTGTTTCGGAAATATTAGTTTGCCATTTTCATCGGAGGCACTGATACTTCTCCAAATGCAAGCTCTACGAATCATAAGGAAGGATGCAAGTCTGTCGACTCAGCTGCACTGTGATCCATAAAAACTCCAAGGCATGACATTTATTTAATTAGTACGTCATCATGCCAAGCCCCGCTGCAACCTTATGGATAGACCTCATAGACATGTCGAGCTCCAAATTTCTTTAGAAGCTTATAGTCGCTCATCCCTGCATTCTTGAAAATCTCACGCCATTCTTTTTCGTCCCGCTGCCGTCCTTTAGTCATCGTCATAAAGGCAATGTCCATTAACAGGTGAGCTTCCAACATTGGCCCGGGAGAATAGTCAATCGTAATATCAGCAATGATAACTTTTCCACCATCCTTTCGTGAAGGAATTGCCTTTCGGCATTGAGCTAGGATTTTCACGCACTCCTCGTCGGTCAGAAAATGCAGGACAAGCTGCCATACACACATTGCAACATAGTTATGCAATGATATTTAACAGAGTGAGTATTCTAGAGCTTTGAGCCAGATTGCAAGCTGAGAAAATATCAAGTTGTCATTTAGGAGTTAAGGTGGCACTGGTTCACATTTCTAGTTTCTATATAATATTGTCTAAGTTATTTCATGAAATTTTGATTCGCAACAGAATGCATGACAGAGTCTAGAAATTGTTACCTTTAGCAGCACAGTTTGAGCCGGTGGGATGAAGTTGAACATGTCACCTGCAACATAGCTTATGGTACCATCAGCCGGCTTGGTGCCAATCATCTTGGGATCGACCAGCACCGTGCACTTTATGTGTGGGAAGGCCTTGACAAGGGCCCTGGCAAATTCATCATCACCAGAGGTACCGCAGCAGTAAGTCACTGACTGAATCCCCATAAATAAGTCACGGAACTCCCGCAGCGCAATTGGAATCCCAAAGTTGTCGTGGGCTTCCAATGCTTCATTTGCCGTGTTGTGGAAATCTGCGTCAAGGCTCCCCATACTCTCGTGGAACAAAATTGCTCCATGCAGCTCCTCGAAAGGTGGTGTCACCACATCCTTCTTGAACCAGTCAGCCAGACCCATTGCCGCATCGATGTAGCGTGTGGAGGTGGCCGTGAGCACGAAAGACCTGTGGTTGATGTGCACCTCGTCAGGGATGCCATCCACCAAGAGGTAGGACACGGGGTTGATGCAGTATATCCCCTCCTCCGTGCTCTTGTCGACATTGAACACGCCTGAGGCTGCCAAGAGCCGCAGCAGGCGACGAAGGAACGGCAGCTTAGCGGTTGGGAGGGAGAGTGCAGAGATCAGGTCAGTGGGTGAGGCAGCCCCACCAAGGCGGTGGATCGCCGTGGGGATGCCAAGCTCGACGGCGCACCGCAGTGCCATTGGCGTCAGGTAGTATAGGCTGTGGCGCCACAGGTCAGCCTGTGCCTGCAGCAGCTCGGCGTCAGTGGGGACTACAGCCATTGCTCTATGCGACAATTCTGGAATTTGCTTTTGCTTGGTTTGCTTAGATACATTGAGCGCTAGTCCTTGCTGGGACTTATATAGTGTGTGTGTGTGTGTAGTAGTGAGCAACTATTTGTCAGGTTGCTATCTCAGGTTATCTGTCCCGTTATAATCAGCCCGTGGAACACGAGGTTGGACACATGGTGTGGCTGATGCATGATGGATCAGGACTGAGCGAGGAAAATGAATCTGACATTTTGTATATTATGTTGGCGTGCGTGTTTGGCGTGGGAGCGATACTATTTTTTTTTTGAAAAGGGAATGGGACCAATAATATAGACATACGAGTCCACTTCTTTGATCATCTAACCTTTTGTTGCAGATTGAGGAGTCAGCAGCCTCACTAATAAGCAATCCAGCTAGGCTAATTACATATGTACACAATGTGTTGGGTGGAAATACAAGGAACAAGTCAGTCTTTTGAGTTTGGTAAAATCGAAGGGAAACAAGGAAGAGTGCTGTTTCATGAATCATTGAGTTGCTGCAGTGCTATTTTGTGAATTTACATGCTTGTAGTAAGTGCTATTTCGTGGACACCGTGAGAGACCGGTGCTATTCTAAGAATTTCCTCCCGCTACACCGATGAGTTCCGCGCAAGCGAGTCTCATCCTTGTTCCTGCTCGCCCCTTTTCTCTGGACACGGAGAAGATATGCAGAGGCGAAGCCGCTGCCACATGGTTCAGCTATCTCGGGTCGGATGGTGCGCAGTCGTCGGGGCGGCGTGGGTCCGGACTAGCGATGCGGAACTCGGCCACCGCAGGCAGTGCAGATCTCAGCACGGCGAGGCTGGCATAGTGGCATGGTGGGGAGGCCCGCATTGCGAGTTGAGCACGCGGAGGTGGACGAGACCGACACCGCAAGTTGAGCGCGGCCAGCGTGGCGGGCGTGATCTGCCACGACTATATGTTACGCACGCGGCAAATCTTCAATCCATCGTCTGGAGGATTAATTATGCGGTATTTCGTACTGGTTCAACAACTTTTGACATGCTACGTGGTCCTCATGGTAGTATGATCCAAGTTTATCAATCATGGTGGTTATTTGTTATATAATTAGATGTTAATAGATATATACTTATCTATTACTACAGTATCAAACTATTTGTTCACATCTAAGAGCGGGTCATGTTTAATGCATACTAATTTTTTTTATTGTAGACTCACAAGTCGGGGGTGTGAAATGATTTATTTTTTATATGCTAATTTGTTTAACGCATTATTGATTCCGGAGTCACTAACCATATATGACATGAGCATCCAATCTTTTCACTTCCTACACTCCTTGTTCAGGTAAGGATAAGGTACGTGTAGCTGATGGATCCATGGTTCCTATAACAGGGCGTGGATCTATCCGGTGCACCAAAACTTTATCCTTACCACCAGTTTTGTACGTTCCTGACATCCTAATTAATTTATTATCTGTCAGCTCTATTACAAATCTCTCAATTGTAGAGGTTGGTTTGATACTTTTCATTGTGCTTTTCAGGAGCTAGGGACATGGAGAATTCTTGGGACTGAGACTGTGCATAATGGACTCTTCTATCTTGATGAAGGAAGTGATGAGGTTGCTTTTGCATCTAAGATGTCTCCATGTCAAGAATTATTATTACTTCACCACAGGCTTGGACACCCGTCTTTTGCTGCAATATCTCATCGTTATCCTTCACTTTTTAATACATGTCCTAGGGAATCTCTTATATGTGACGCATGTGAGCTTGCTAAACATACAAGGGTTCCTTATCCTAGTCTGGGTTTAAGAAGTGATAAACTGTTTGATGTGATTCATTCTGATGTATGGGGACCATGTGAAGTTCATTCTGTTTCTGGACATAGATGGTTTGTTACTTTTATTGATGGTTTTAGTCGGTACACTTTGCTTTATCCGTTGAAATACAAAAGTGATGTGTTTCATGTTTTCAAAGATTTGTATGTCCTCATTAAAAATAAATTTGGCAACACCACTAAGGTCTTACGTTCAGATAATGGGACAGAGTATGTTAACCAATAGTTTGAATAGTTCCTTACCTCGAATGGTATTGAACATCAAACAACTTGTGTTAACACTCCAGATCAAAATGGTGTTGTTGAACGAAAAAATAGGCATTTACTTAAGGTTGCTCATTCCGTTATGTTTACAATGAATGATCCTAAATTTCTTTGGGGTGAAGCAGTGAAGACTGATACTTATTTAATTAATCGCATGCCTTGTCAAGTTCTTGACCATAAATGATTTTGTAATCAAATGATTTTGTAGTTTCTCCAAAGGTTTTTGGATGTGTTTGCTTTGTTCATGACTACAGAAATGATGTTCGAAAACTTGATCCTCATGCTGTCAAATGTGTGTTTTTTGGTTACTCTCCTACTCAAAAGGGTTATCGTTGTTGGTGTCCATCTGAACATCGTTTCTTTGTGAGTATGGATGTGACATTTCGTGAATATGAACCTTATTATGAGTTAGCCAATGATATTGGAATTACTCTTTCTCTTGAAGTGCAAGAAGAGGGGGAGAGTAACAGTGGAGGTATTCATGTGGGGCTCTATTCTTGTTCCTCCTTCGGGTGTTTTCTATGGGAATGATTCGGTTTGTAGTCAGGGGGAGGGAATTAATAATGACAGTGAGTGGAGGTAATAATTCTTGTCATGGAGACATACAAAATACTTTGCCTTCCCATAATACAGAGTCTCTTATGCACGAGGACTCATGTACCAATTCACATTCTCTTAATCCTAATGCTCCTTCTAGCACTATAGAGCAAGGGGATAATCAATTATCTACTCAACCTCCTCCTGAAAACGACCTACCTATAGCCCTAAGAAAACCAACTAGATCATCGTTTGAGACAATCAATGCTCAAAATAGTCTACCTCCAAAGTAATGTTGATCATACACTATTCTATAAACATGCTGCTAGTAAAGTAGCAAATCTAATAATGTATGTCGTTGATATTGTGATCACTGGGGATGAGACTAATGAGATTGTCAATTTGAAGAAATATCTCGCTCAAGAGTTTGAAGTAAAAGATTTGGGACAATTACAATATTTTCTTGGAATTGAAATCTCCCGTGGCCCAATGGGGATGTTTCTATCTCAAAGAAAATATGTTTTGGATCTACTAAAGGAAACTGGTATACTTGGTTGTCGTCCTGCAGCCACACATATTGAGCAAAATCATCATTTAAGTAAATATGATGGGACTCCCATGGATGGAGAACGTTATCAAAGGTTGGATGGAGGACTTATATACCTTTCTCATACTCGACATGATATTGCCATTGCAGTAAGTGTGGTGAGTCAATTTATGCATGATCCTAAGTCATCTCATTTGGAGGCTGTCTATCATATTTTCAGATACCTTAAGAGTTGCCCAAGGAAGGGTCTTTTATAGGAAATCCACAAGTTGAGTGTTATACTGATGCTGAATGGGCTGGATCTTTAGATGATAGACGTTCAACCTCTGGATATTGTACCTTTATTGGAGGTAATCTAGTTGCTTGGCGAAGTAAGAAACAAAGTGTTATTGTACGTTCTACTGCAGAAGCTGAATTTCATGCTATGGCTCATGGTGTATGTGAGTTGCTATGGCTCATGGTGTATGTGAGTTGCTATGGCTGCAGATTGTTCTCACTGAATAAAACTATTTGAGAGTAGCCCCTTGATGTTATATTGTGACAATAAAGCTACTATTGATATAGCTAACAATCCTGTTCATCATGATAGAACCAACCATATTGAGATCGATTGTCATTTTATCAAGGAGAAATTGGATGCAGGAATAATTTGTCTATCTTATGTAAAATCAGCTAGTCAGGTGGCGGATGTTCTGACCAAAGGATTGCCTAAAAAGATATTTTCTGTATTTTGTAGCAAGATGGGTCTATATGATGTATTTGCCCCATCTTGAGGGGGAGTGTTGATGTATATTGTAAATATAGATGGAATTAGGGACTAAAGTGTAAAAACTATGAAGAGATAAGGCAAGGTACATAGAAGGATTGATAGCATCCATCCATTCAGTTTTTCCCCAACCTGTACTGTTCATCTTCCTCCTCCTTCAACCTTCTCCTTAAAATCCCTCTCAAATCCACCACTAAATCTTCAACAATTGGTATTGCAGTCAGAGCTTGTGGCCGAAGAGCTCACCACTGCTCGCGGGTGTGCGCGCTCCGTTGCCTCCCACCGCCCACTGCTCACCGTCGCGGCCTACTCTGGCCTCGCCGCCCACGCGGAGCGCAGCTACCGCTGGGCCAATCGTCGCCCGAAGCAAGGCCTTGCTGCGTGCCGGAGTTGCTGTGCCTGCTCGCCACCGTAGCCTGGAAAGAGCGCGTGGAAGGGGAGAGAAATGGATCGCTAGAATTGATTACGGACCCACATGAAGACTTATGCGTTGTATGTTGTCATTCCTAAACAGAGTTTTCTGCTGATATGGCACCTATGAAAACCACCGAGTAGTTTAAGGGTTGGGACTGCCCTTTCTAGTCAAATAATCGTATGGACGACCATATCTCGCTTTACTAATAACTGGCAATCATGCTTGTGCGTTGCTACGGAAAACCATATATATATTAATTACTATATAAAAATGCATACTATACACCATATGTATTTTATAATAATAGAGGACTTTAGTCTTTTTCTATTTTATTCGTCAAGCGCTAATTCCAAATAGTTTCGTTACTAACTCAACATATGGTCATCCGAATTGCAATTAGAACTCCGATTAACAGACCAATGAATCATTATTTGCTTTAGCAATAGTATATAGAAAATATATCCGTGAGTAGCTACACATGAAAGTTGATATATTATACATTAATCTACCACCAACTGAATATATACACTTAATTAAGATGATTTTTCATTAGTTAGAATGGCATAGTAAGAAGATATGCAGCATACTTGATAACTCCTTAAAAAGGGCACAAAAGCCATAGTAACAGAATACATTACCTTAGATTATTGTAAACATATATATTGGAAATTCCAAATAATGGCCTATCATATTCATGTGTGAGTACATCTCAATGTTTAAGTTGACATCGTATAGTTCACTGTGGTGCAACACTGCCGATTCACCACTACACTCCATCTATCCGTTCTAGGATGAATTAAGAAATGGTTGTGAAAATCCCTAAATAACGTTCAATTTCACTTTTTTTCAAAAAAAATTGGGTAAACAGGTCAGAAAAAATCGATTTGTGGGAATATTAGAAATATAAAGTAATCCGATCAGGAATATGTACATGAACCATAAATAAAATCAGAAACACATTCAACTATCGACATATAACAAAACATAATGTCAAGTTCCTATTGCTTAAAAAATATTTTTTTCTCTTTTTTATTAGGTCCCCTTTTCTCTAGCTGTTGTAATTTGACATCTAAGCATTTCTTGTACTAATGGTTTGCATTTTTGTACAGCATTTCAATGTATAACAAAATATATGTGCGATTCAGTTGCGTTCTTGGGTAAAGAACAAGAGATGTCCTCATGAGCCAGTGCATCAACAATCCATAAGGCCATGCACTCACAGAGACAATCACATGACACACAGTCACCACACGTTCTTACTTCCGGCACTACATTGGTTCCCATCGCAAGTTCCCAACCCACCTTATTCAACCGACAGCCTCACACCATGTCAAACGCGACCTCCGGCGACCCTCATGTGTAGTTACACCTCGGGTGGGTCATAATTAACCGAAATCAAAGAAAGAATTGAAATAGTCAAGACCAAAACTAACCAATAAATTCGGTCACAAATTTGGTTCCAAGAAGCAACTAAACGAATTAAACTCGGCTAACCGAAATACCTGAATTAACTGAACATACATCGAGCCCACCAAAATTCAAGCCCAAACCGGCCCAACAACCCACCTATAACTCAGTCATCCCACCCACAGTTATTAGGACCGGACCGGACCGGCCGGTCCGACCGGTTAAACCGGGAACCGGAGCCCCGACCGGCTCGGTTCACTTAAAAGATCGGCCATGCAATCGAACCAGGTTGGACCGTTCGAACCGTCCGGTTTTTCTAGAAAACCGGTATAAAACCGGGCTTTGAACCGCGGTTCGGACCGCTGGACACAGGGTGGGCGTGTTGGGTGGGAAATTTGGTGCAAAAATAGGTGAGAGAGGGGTTCGAACCCTGGTTGGGGCTCTAAAATGAAAAAACATACCATCAGACCACGTTGTAATTTGTGATTTCTAAAGAAAATTAACTCTATTTGAACCGTTTTGAACCAGTGGTTCAACCGGTTCGACCAGTGAACCATTGAACCAAGCACTCTAGCGGTTCGATGACCGATCCGATCCTAATAACTATGATCCCACCCTTTCCCATCCTCAATCCCCCAAGCCCAACGACCCAAACCAGGCTACCACGCGCCGCAGCCGCAGCACCTCCAGCCCCGAGCCCCGAGCGCCCGCATCACCTGCATGCTGCAGCTGCGGCCAGCAGCACCCACGCGGCCCGTGTGATGTGCGCGGAGCTCGTGTGCTGCAGCGCGGCCAGCGGTGGCCCACTGCATGGGTCGCGTGCTGACAATGCGGACAGCGGTGGCCGCACGGCTTGCGTGATGCGGCGCTCGCGTGCTGCAGCTGTAGCCGGCGGCGCCTGCGTGATGCGCGTGCAGCTCGCGTGATACCGCCGCGGCCGGCGTGCTGCTGGCGCCACCTTCTCCCGATCCGGCTGCTGGGGCTCGCGATGCCTTCTCCTCCCCTCCTCCATGGCCGCAGGCTGTTGTAATTTTGTTTCTTAATTTGGGATCAATTTTATATGTGCATTTGAGGATCGATTGTCTATTGATTTGGGGATTGGTCAGTTCGGTTGGGACCGTGTGCGAGCCGTCAGTTCGGTTGGGACCGTGTGTGAACCGTCAGTTCGGTCGGGACCGTGTGCGATGGCAACACGATCGGGTCCACCTGTCCGTGAGTAGTACCAAAGTCAACGATACCGTAGAATCGGTCCGCTCTTTAGAGACAGACTAGGAGATATGCCCGTACGTTGCTACGGCTGAAGCTAATAGAATTATAATAATATAATACATTTTGTGTTTTATGTAATTTTTAAAGAGTAATAATTGTATTCTCGCTACTATTAATGTTTGCGTAGTTTTCTGCGTGATGGATGAAGACGATATAAAGTTCCTCTCTTTTATATAAAAGTAAAGAGAAATAGGCATAGAGCGTTACAATGAAAGTAAAATCATTATACACTATAACATCTCTATTTCAGCCTCTACTTCTGTGCACTCTAACCAATCTCTCATATGTGCCTCCCTATTTTCCATTCACCCATATTTTATCATAGCTTCTAACTAACAAGCTAACTGTTTTATATATAAATGGTAATATTTATTGAATTAGTATATTTGCAATACTAATTTTAATTATCTATTTTAAATTTATTGCATAAGTTTCATGGTTATAGAGCCATTAAAATAATTGTTGCAAATATAGTAGTGACAGTTCTCACGTATTGTTCATACAGGAATACAGAATGATTACATATACAATACACAAAACTGAATTTACAGAATTTTGAAACAAACACAAAAACACAATTGTAAAAGAAAAGCAATACACAAAACACACTCTCTTTCTACTCTATCTTTGTGTTCTCTCTCTCAATCGCTACTCTCAATTATTAAAAGACAAATCACTGCTCTCTATCTCTCCTTTCTGCGCTCGCGCTCTCTCTCTCTCTCTCTCTCTCCTTTGTCTCTAAATCGCTGCTCCCTTCTCTCCAATCACAGCTAAGGCCTTCAATCGCTGCTTCCTCTCTCCAATAACAGCTAAGGCAGAAGGCCTCTGCACCTGGTGAGGGGTCGCCGTTGGTCTTGGTGGGGACGCCGTGCGTGGCAGGCGGATCGAGTCGTCGTTGGGCCTGCTAGGGCTTGCGCAGGGATGCAGCCGCACAGCCAGGGCGGGCTCGGCCAGAGCAGGCCGGCAACGCGAGCAAGAGGACGGGCTCCGGCGCATCTTTCAGGTTGAGGTGAGGTAGCAATGCAGTTTGAGTCCGATTTGGACACCAACGGACGGACGAAGAACTAAAACTGCCATAACGTACCGGGATGAGGACTCCTTCGGGCCCCACCTGTCAACGAGAGATGACGTACCAAAAGTTAAAGTACCGCAGAATCGGTCCGCACTATAGAAATAGGTAAAAATAAAGATCGATATTTGTTGTCAGAGCAAATAGTACTATATAAATAAATCTCGCGTAATCGTCGAGGATATCAGCAATAATGAATGGTCTGAAATGTGGGCCGAAGAAAAATAAAGAAAAAAAGAACACGTACGGTACGTGTAAAATATTTGTCATGATGGATCATTTCTTTTTTTGTTATAGTTCACTATAGGAATCTGGAACTTTGCCGTGTGCCAGGGACACACGGCAAAGGGGCATTTGCACACGGTAAAGTCTTTACCGTGTGTTGCACACGGCAAAAGCCACACGGCAAGCACATCCCGGCAAAGGCTTGTTTGAACACACGGCAAAAGCCACACGGCAAGCATATCCCGGCAAAGGCTTGTTTGCCGTGGGCTGTTTTTTGGTAAAGCCTTTGCCGTGTGCGTGTTTGGCCCACGGCAAAAAAAAGAAGGCCTAACAGCCGGGCGACGGTGACGGCACTTTTGCCGTGTGGCTGACGTGGCGCACAACAAAGATAGGAAGCGGCCGTCTGTTTACAGCGCCTTTGCCGTATGCCACATCAGCCAGGCACACGGCAAAGGCTGTGTCCGGGACTGGCACACGGCAAACAATGGTTAGTTTGCCGTGTGTCTGGGTAATAGCACATGGCAAACCACCATAAATATATAGTAAAATTCCTATTTTATTTATACAGTCACGTATATGGTACCCCAATCAAATATTAGACATTACAGGAATTTCATATATATCACAATAAACATTACAGATATTTCGGGCATCACAATAAGCATCACAGATAATCCATAAATACAACTAATAAACTCATTCAACCACAAGTCCGTACAAGTCAGTACAAATCCATACAAGTTCGTAGTAGTCCATGCAAGTCCGTAGTAGTCCATGCAAGTCCAAATACAAAGCTAACATATAGAAGTCCATCCAACTCACTCTGCCGGCGGGGGCGTCTGCGACCACGGCGTAGGTGACCACTGTGGCCACGGAAACCAAGGCCCCCACTGAGGCGGGTACTGCGGCGGGTACTGAGGCGATATGTCCGAATTGACTGGCCCATCATTGGATGCCGCCGATTGATTCTGCACATAGTTGTAGATATTGCATGTGTTAGGAATATTTGAACTAAGTCATTGTAGTTGTATCCTAAGTCATTAGTTGTAAGTCATTGTAGCTTTATCTGTCATTCAAATTGCTAAGTCACTATTGAAAATGAAAGAGCAAGATTGTCATGTCACTCACAGGAGTAGATGCGCGAGCTGGAGGTGGAATGAATGATGGCGGTGAATGACCTATCGCCGCGCCCAGACTTTGCATGTACTAAAGCGCCTGCTCCAGTTTCTGGCGTTCGGCCTTGTGCCTCCATTGAAACTCTTGCTCCATCCTCTCCCGCTCGGCCTGCCACCTCGCCTCCATCTGCTCCTCCCCATGCTTTAAATTCTGCTTCCATCCGGGCCTACAATATTTGATCCCAGGAGTTAAAATACAAAATACACGGCATGTAAGAATCAATGTACGTCAGATATAACAGAAATAACCTGAAGTGCCTCCATCTGGACGTGTGTAGTGGCTGGCCGTTGATGTATGGCCGGGCTTGAGCTGGTGCTCCGAGCTCCAAGCTGCGGGAGTGTGGGAGTACTAGCCGAGTCGATTAAGCTGTCGCCAATATAGTACCGGCCATGCTTCTTGCCTCCTCCCACCCTCATGATGACTTCCCCATCAATGGGCTGCGTGCTCGGATCAAACTTTGGCCCATTGACCTCCCTGGCCATCGAGGTGTAGTCACTGAGGCGGTTGTCGATGGTCGCATTGTTGTATGCCTCGGGAGGGTCATCCGGGTTGTAGGTGACGTCCGACGTCGCCTTCCCCTTGTGTGCACACGCCCATGCCTGGAGCGGGGACAAAGGCTGGCCACCATGTGCCGCCGACTGCGAAAAAAATAGATGATTAGAAATTATGCAGAATTGAGCATTACAAGAAAGAAATGAATTCACGTACCCATCTAGTCGCGTACTCGCCAAGGTGACGGTTGCCTTGATGGTGCGGTGCACCCATCATCATCAAACGCCGCTGCCAGCAAGCATTGTGCATCTCCACCCAACCCTCGGCGCGCCACTTGTCCACAATCATTTCCCAGCACTGAGTATTCCTGGCTAATCACCACGGAGGCACCCGCATGTCATTGAGTACATGACATATAACGAGATCAAATAGGGAGTACTTGATCTCTGAAAAGATCAAATGTTGTATACTTACCTGTAGAAATTGATCTCGGGTCAGCCTCATGTTTCTTGCCTGCTCTTTCTTAACCTTCTGTTCTTCGAATCTAGCCATGTAGTCTATAACAGCCTGGACGCGCGCCTGGTAACGCATATCCTCCACCAGCTTGTAACAGGCTGTGTGTGCCACTTCGAGCACCCTTTGCAGCTATCTCTCCTCGCATATGTAGAAATCCTGCACATAGACGCGATGTCATTATTTCAACAATGTCCGATGAATGCGATGTATTGACATATGTAGTGCGAGGTAGACTTACCCACAGTTCATTCACCACCCGCTGCGCCTTGTTCGCAAACAACCTCCCTTCTCGATCTGGTGCATCGGGAGAGGCGATGTAATGTTACATAATCAAATTATCGAAAGGGACTACTAACTTACCTCAATTGGGCCACGGTAAGGCCTACCCACCGAAAACCTCTCCCAAATCCAAATCTGGAGCAAGTAGGCACAACCACCAAGGTTAGCATCACCACCCACACGCCTATATCATCACAAAGCTGTCGGTACATCCACCCTAGTGCCGCCGCCCCCCAGCTATATGTGCCAAGAATCTCCCATTGCTGCCCAATTATTGGGAGGGTCATCCATGATATGTTCTCGCTGCCATCTGGGAACAGGAATCCTCCAAACAGGTGCCGCAACCAAACCCGAGCATGCCGCTCGACCGTCACCCCATTAGCTCCTGCAGGACAATGGTTGAAATGCTCCCTCAACCAAGCCGAGCTGACACCTGAGGTCTTACTGTCCTTCACTCCCTCAGGAGGTGCAGGGGGGCGGATCCCAATAAGGGCCTCCACCATATCCCTCCAACCGTCCGTGCGGATAATTCCGGTGACTGCATTTCTCTCCAAAGGAAGTCCAAGAATCATCGCCCGTTGCTCCCCTCCGCCGGCACCCGCGCCGCGGCGGCCGGGCTGGAGCAAGCGCCGTTCGCGCTGAGTCTTCGGAGCAGCCTGCTGCTGGCCACGCCCACCATGCCATCGCCGGCCACCATCTCCGTGCTCGAGTTCTTTAGCAGCGGCAACTTCCTGGACCGGTAAATCCTCCCTGTTGATCGTTAACAACAGCCCATTCCGCTGATTTGATTAATTGCTTTTGTGCGGTCGTTCAGTGCGATTAAGTTCCAGTTGCTCGGGGTAGAGAGTAAAGAACAAGTGAATTAGAAATACTGGTAGACTGTTAGCTTCCTGTAGAGTTTGCACTGCTACGTTCTTGTTGAAATGTAGTACATCTGAATGATTAACTAGAGAAGTAGATAAATAGGGATGGAGACAGTTGTCACTAGCAAATTTTTAGAAAAAGGAAAATTTCCGGCCTCTGCAACCGCACACAGCCAAATTTTTACAAAATTCTCAGCACACAAACTGAAAAAAATAGAGAAAAGAGTATGCAAACGACTTAAAAGGAATCAAAAGCAAAGTCTATTATTGCTTCTCCATCCATTCTTGGCAAAAATATCCAAGGCGACAACCTCCAATGCCTTGCTTGCTAAACACATAGTCTTCCTTGTGTCCTCACGCTGTAGCAGGGACCAAAATTGCAGCCAGTACGCTCCCCTGAAGACAACCTGCATAAATGAGGTAAATTATTTTTTCTGAAAAATCAAATTGTTACGTGTACACCAAATCGCCCACATGAGAGCTGCAGCCCCAACAAAAATCAAACTTCTTTCTTTCTTGCATATACCCGTTAACCAATTGCTAAGCACATATGTGTTATTGATTTTGGTGGGGTTAACCCAGTAGCTACGTGAACAACTCTCCAAATGGTCTTGGCATGTTGACAATCAAAGAAGAGATGTTGAATTGTTTCATTGTTTCATTAAGGTTACAGAAGCAATATATTTTACTCCCAGACCAGTTTTTCCTAGCTAAGTTATCCTTTGTTAAAATAACACCTCGTTGAAGGTACCAAAGGAAAATCTTTATTTTTAAAGGAATCTTCAGCTTCCATAAAAATTTATTAACGAAGGGTGTATCCTGATTTATAAGATACTGATACATAGAATGCACAGTAAAATTGCCATGTCTATGCAAGTCCCATGTAAAAATTTCCCTCTCATTTGAAAGATGGTAAGCGGATATTTTAGCTACAAGGCTATTCCAGGCCGTCATCTTATCTCCAACTAGAGCTCTTCTAAAAGAGATATTCAATGGCATTTGGTTCATAACATTTGCCACTGTAACATGAGGATAATAGACTATATTATATAGATTAGGAAATTGCTCTTTAAGTGGTTTAGAGCCAACCCAAACGTCCTCCCAAAATCTGGTTTGTGAACCATCTTTAATCTTAAAGGTTCCGCAACCCAAGAAATCTTCCCAGACCTTTCCAGAAGTGCGAATCTCCAGATTTAATTTTAACCTGAGAAAGACACTTTGAACTTAGATATTTATTTCTAAGTAAAGTCTACCATGTGCCTTCCTCATTCAGCAATTTAAATAACCATTTGCTGAGTAAACATTTATTTGTAATCAAAAGGTCTGCTATTCCCAGACCTCCTTGATCCTTAGGACGACACAAGGTGTCCCATTTGGCTGGACGATATTTTTGTTTATCATTATTGCCTTGCCAAAAGAAAGTGGAACGATAAAAATCTAGTCTTTTTAGGACACCTTTAGGAATTTGAAAGAAGGACATCATGAACATAGGGAGGCTACTCAGGATCGAATTCAACAATATCAGTCGTCCTCCATAAGATAAATGTTTGGCCTTCCAGGTACTTAGTTTGCTTTTGAATATTTCCTCGATGACACTCCAGTCCGCATTACGGAGTTTGTTGTGATGCATCGGTATTCCTAGATACCTGAAAGGGTATGACCCTAGCTCGCAGCCAAACATCTCAGTATATTCTATCTCAGTATATTCTGTCTCGTATTGTTTGGCTTCTCCATAACAAAAGATCTCACTTTTGTGGAAGTTAATTTTTAATCCTGACAATTGTTCAAAGACACTGAGCAATAATTTCATATTCATAGCTTGCTCTAAATACCGGTGCTAACTACAAATTATTTATGCAATACCGGTGCTCTTTGCTAATTTCTAGTGATGCTTTTCTATTAATAAAGACTGAGCAAAGTCTTGCTGAGGAAAGTACGGCACCAGTTGAGCTCACCATCTACTATCATGTGCAGGTCTGCGGAGAAGATTTAGATGGATGATTAAAAATGCTGGATGCTAGGTGGCGGTGCGCGGGTCCACGTATGTGGCCGCTGTGCGCCCATGGCTTTGGGTTGGACACTCCTGTCCTCTTCCCTTTGAGATCTGAGGAGTTATCATTGCACTTGCAGTGGAGGCGGCCTGGCGGCCTTAACTCATGGAGAAGGCCACACTGCCGCCGAAGAGTGAGTGATTTTGCTTCTTATCGATAGCATGTGTTATGGAATGGAAACACGAATTGTAGACCTACATTAATGTGCTTTATGGTGATCAATTTTTATTCAGATTCTGTGTATTGGTGGAATACGGCTGAGTGCTTTTTGCATGTTAGGATCATACTACCTTTTACTAGATTAGGGATGCAGCAAGTTTTACAATTTCATGTTTTTGGCAGAAATGCTCTAGCTGCTTGTCCTATACCAAATCAGTGAGTTTTCAGCCTATGTTTTTCCTGTGCAGGTTCACATCCTTGAGTTTCATTTTCTGCAGTGACAACATCTCGACTCTGTTATCAAGTTTGCACTTTTATTCAGAATAGCAGGTCAGTGTGGATTGAATTCTCGAAAAATGTCACTTCCATTGTTTAATCATTGATTGCTTGCTATGGCCGGACAATTGAATAGTTGATTAGCTTATTCACTAAATGATTGCTGATGTGTTTAGTTAATCTCATTTGACCTGTTCAGTGGCTCATGAGTGCTAGTATTTTCAGTACTACTTGCTACTTGTTCTGTTCATTGGGACCTTGGCACCTATGGTAACTAGCTGATTTTCAAATTAATTATCTTTAGTCAGGAATTTTGTAACTTGAATAATATTTATTTGCTTAGGACGCTTTGTGAGGAGAATTCAGGAGGCTGAGATCGGGGAGGCGTTGAAGAGGATGAAGGGGGTAAAGCGATGGGCCCTGATGGTATCCCCATTGAGGTGTGGAGATACCTCGGTGCCAAAGCGATAGTATGGTTAACTAAGCTTTTTAACCTTATTTTTCAGTCCAGCAGGATGAGGAGAAGTATATTAGTACCAATCTTCAAGAACAAAGGAGATGTTCAAAGTTGTACTAACTACCGTCTGATTAAGCTGATGAGCCATACGATAAAGCTTTGGGAGAGGGTTATCGAGCACCATCTAAGAAGAGTGACAAGTGTGATCCAAAACCAGTTTGGGTTCATGCCTGGAAGGTCGACCATGGAGGCGATTTTCTTAATCCGACAATTGATGGAGAGATATAGAGAGCAGAAGAAGGACTTACATATGGTCTTTATTGACCTTGAGAAGGTGTATGATAAAATACCGAGAAATGTCATGTGGTGGGCCTTGGAGAAGCACAAAGTCCCAACTAAGTACATCATCCTCATCAAGGATATGTATAAGGATGCGATGACGTTTGTGCTGACATGTGATGGTGACAGCACTGACTTTCCTATTAACATAGGTTTACATCAGGGGTCAGCATCGAGTCCTTATTTATTTGCCTTGGTGATGGATGAGGTCACAAGGGACATACAAGATGATATCCCTTGGTGTATGCTCTTTGCTGATGATGTGGTGCTGGTTGACGAGGGTAGGGAAGGGGTTAATAGGAAGTTAGAGCTGTGGAGATGCACGTTAGAGTCAAAAGGGTTCAGACTCAGTAGGACCAAGACCGAGTACATGATGTGCGATTTCAGCGCAACTAGGCATAAGGATGGAGATGTTAGCCTCGATGGGCAAGTGGTGGCCCAGAAGGATACCTTTTGGTATTTAGGATCGATGCTTCAAAAAGATGGCGACATTGATGAAGATGTTAGATATAGAATCGCAGCTGCCTGGTTGAAGGGACGTCAAGCTTCTGGCGTCCTATGTGACAGAAGGGTGCCACAAAAGTTAAAAGGTAAGTTCTATAGGACAGCAATTCGTCCGGCGATGTTATACGATGCTGAATGTTGGCCTAAAAGAGATGACATGTCCAACAACTGAGTGTAGTAGAGATGCGGATGTTGTGGTGGTTTTGCGGGCACATACGAATGGATAGAGTCCGTAATGAAGTTATTCGGGATAGAGTCGGGGTGACACCAATTGAGAAGAAACTTAGCCAACATCGATTGAGATAGTTTGGACATGTCCAACGGAGATCCCCTGAGGCGCCGGTGCGTAGTGGGGTTCTAAAGCAGGCCGAAAATGTAAAGAGAGGTAGAGGTAGAGCTAAACTGACTTGGGACGAGTCGGTTAAGAGACATCTTAAGGAGTGGAATATCTCCAAAGAGGTAGCTTTGGATAGGAGCGCTTGGAGACTCGCCATCCACGTACCTGAAGATCCGTGATCTTTATTTTTTTATGGGATCTCTAGCCTACCCCAACTTGCTTGGGACAAAAAGGCTATGTTGTTGTTGTTGTTGGCAAGTAGCTTGGTATTTGCAATGTCTATCTTTATTCTCTAGCTATTTAATTTAAGATCATGTACCATTCATGCTTCTCGTAGCTTATTACATATATGAATGTTGTTTTCGTGTTAATGTTTGCCAATGTTTATTACTTTTCAGAATTTTCTTCCCTGATGGTTACTTATTCAGTTATTTGTGATTCAATGATCAAGTTGCAATTTTACCTTTGTATAGTATGTCTCAAATCTTACTTGAAGTGGAGAAAAATTGCTTCCCATGTACTAATCAGATTTACTTTACCTACAGATCACTTGGAGTGGAGAAAAATTGCTGCTAGCCTACATAGTGCTACAAAAGTGCTGTTTAGTGCCTGCCTAATATTTGTGCAATATGTAAATATAATTATTGTGCACTGTTGTAATTAATTATTGTACTAATTAAGCATTTGATGTGTTCTCTTGGAAATGAGTTTTATTTCTTGTTTGCTGTGATTTTTGGGCTGGAACTGCTGTCTTGATATATGGGCTAGGAAAATTGGTGGGCTAATTTTTATATGAGCTGTGTGTATCGCTGAATTTGGCCCATCTTAGTGGCCCACTCTGAATTGGGCCCATCCATAAATGGGTTGCGGTTGTTGATTCAGCCACATCATCATAATTTTTCACGTCATCGGCCATGTTAGTGCCACGTCATTGGCCACGTCAGCGCCACATCATTTGCCATGTCAGCACCACGTCATCCCCTCTATCCATATCAGCAGCCATTGCATCGGCCACGTGGGCAACGTGTGACTTGGTAAATGAATTCGTGATGTTTATTTTCATCATAGATAATGGGCCTCGGCTGGGTTGAATGGGCTTAAGGATATTTTATGACGTTTCCAAAACGTCATGGATTGAGTTAATCTGTGATGATTTCGGTTAAAACGTCATGAGTGTAATCTATGACGCTCAATACATGATGAAATTTGAGATCATCACGGATACTATTTTATGACGGTTTTTTAATGATCCGTGATGAAATTGGATTGTCATAGATTAAGAGATTTCTTGTAGTGTAGATAGTTGAACATTGAAGCTTTATGCTTCCCCTCTAAACTTGGAGAAAGTGCACTGTGCATAATAGATAGGGATAGCAGCATCTGCTCCAAAATTGAATCAGAATAATAGGTTAGTCTAGAGTTCTGCGCACAATGCAATTTGCTATATATTGTTGCCTTTCTGTTACTGGATGGGTCCTTAACATAATAACTTCTAATAATGAGTTGAATGAGATTCATAGTTCATAAATGTTTCACAAGTAACAGAGTGTGCTGTCAATATTTTCAAAGTTGTTTATTCTTGGTATTTGACTAGGTAGATCAAGTTGTCCAGCTTCGAGAACAAAGTGTGCTGTTAATAATTTCAAAACTGTTACTTGTCATTTTGAACTGACTTAAGTATGAGACCTTTGGTTTTATTGAATGCCATTCTTTTTTGCCTCAACATCTATTTCTTTTCAATACGAAACCTTTGTTATTATTCCATGAACAGAATACAAAAGAAAGCTAGCAAAGATACAAAAGACAAGCACCCCTTCCGTTGATGAAGCAAGCAATCAACTTACATTTGTTCTTTGTCCTTATTCCGCACAACAGATACAGTATTTCCTCTGAGTCTTTCGAGTAGAACTATGGACTCTAGAAAAAAATATCTTGCCTTATCAATTAGTAATATTAGTTAACTTTTGTCTAGATAGAATATTTGAGAAGGTTCAAGCTGGAGGAGGAAATTATTGATTCAGAATTGTGAGCCCGAAGGACAAGGTAGATTCTCCTAAGAACAACTGTAGTCATTAGTTCTCGTATGCAAATAATAATCTTGATCAGAAGTTCCTATTATATAATTATGTGGTTAATTGGATCTTATCAGTATTAATCTGGTTTATTGATCTCCCATAGTGTTTGTCATTTGTACTGTTATATAACATAGAGCTGAGCTTCGACTGGTTCATTGTTTTTAACTTGTCCCACTTTACTTGGTTTTGGGGCACACATATTAATACCCTTGTGCCCTTGTTTCATTATTTGCTTCTTAGTACATGTTTCTTCTCTAATTCATTATATTGTTGATTGATGAAATATAATTTGCATGTTATTATAGGTCAAAGCAGTTGGAGAGGAAATGGGAGTCGAATTTCTTGGACTCGGCTTTCAACTGAAATGGGCATCGAATGATATGTTGTCTTATTTTCGTTTCTGCACAAGATAATAGTGGATTTGTATGAGTTCAATAGATTAGGACTGCGTTTGTAATGCATATAGTGGATAAAGCATGTAAATTTGTGATGTAAAGAATGGATAAAATATGTGTTATGTGATGTATATAAGGGTATATTATGTCCTCCTTTTTTATTTTATTTTTTTAATTCATCATAGGAGACGCGGATTGGCAACCCGCATCTCCTATGTGAGGGTCATTGGAGATGCGGGTCTGTAATAAAAACGCGTCTCCAATGACTCCTCTCATAGGAGATGCCGAAAAAACGCGTCTCATATGACTTCACATCAGAGACGTAAATTTGGAGATGCAAAAAGAAACACGTCTCCTATGTGAGTTAACTCGTGTCTCCTATAAGGCTGGCTTACATAGTGTTTAGCCCGGTTGGTAACATAATCCGGGACTAAAGGGTCAACTACGGGTTAGTTCAAAAGAAAAACATCCGAACTAGAGTCACATGTGCTGTATAGGTGGGGTGGCAAGAAAGTTATACGCGAGGTGGAGGTCTCAGGTTCAAGTCAAACACAATTACTTCTAAGACTACAAGGGCTACGTTGCTAAAACAACCAAATATGATCTTGTGTTCCAATCTGGAGAAGTTCAGGACCCTAGATAATAATTACTTTTGAACTATTGCGGACTGCAAGTTTATATTAGATACATCTAGGGGGTGTCTATGCAAAAGTGTTAAAGTATATTAGGGATATCTCTATATTAGGTAGACTACCTTGGCATCGATCTTCCCCCCCGACGACTACCTCGATGCGTCACCATCTTCGTCTCTGGCGTCATCCCATTGCGCCACCATCCCTATGGCGCCTCCTCGTGCGCCCGCGGCTTCATGTGCGGCTCCCTCGTCTTCGGCAACCTCGACAGCTACATCGGCCAGGGCTAACCCTACGCACGACATCCTCGATCATGGATATTTATGCTCGTCTCGGCTACCTCGACATCGGCACAAAGGGCTACTGTCTTGCTTGAGTAACCTCTAGCCTCAGTATCCGCGACGCATCGGCCGTTGTGACTGCGGGAGGATATAAGCTCGTCTTCAGCTTCTTCTCCTTCTCCAGTCTCACCGTATGTGCCGCTCCCGCTGTGACTGCGGGGAGGGGGTGTTAGAGTATATTACGGATATATCTATATTAGGTAGATTTGGATTGTATCTGTATTCTACCATATGTGTAGGGGAGGCTCCTTGCCCTCCAAGTCATGTACCCCCATATATTCAGTTCTAAGGCTCAGGCTAATACAATTAATGCATTATACACTAATTCTATTCTCCTACATGGTATCACGAGTTTGGGTTACGATCCTGTGACCTAGCCGTTGCTCGCTTCCACACCGCGCGCCCCCGGGGAGATCCATCTCAATGATCGCCGCTGGAGGCAGCGCGCCATGTTTTGCCGCCGATCGCTTGATTCTGCTGCCATAGTCACATTAGTGTTGTATATCACAATGCAAATTGCGCTCTCTGTTGTGCTTCGTGGACCTCCCGTTGACCTCATGCCTCTACTTCGATGTCGGCGTCGACTTCACCGGCCTCTTCTTCATCCACGACTATGTGGCATGGCGACATGGACGATGCCCCAAGGGACGCCCATCTGCGCCGCCCACCTTGTCGCCTTGTTCTCACGTCGTCTTTCGCCGGCTCATCGTCGCCTCCACGATCGGGACGCCTCCGTCGACTCGCCCATCGTCGTCTCAGCTCGCGCATACTCGGTCTGATCAGCCAACGTGTGTGATCCACCCGGCTCCTATGACATCCATCCTCGTATTGCGCGCCTCTTCCCCGAGCATGGAGGGTTGCCGCTGCTTCACCTCTTCAGGTAGCAGCGGTGCCACTCGTGGTCTCCTCCGTCGTTGCATCCTCACCGCCACCGACAACGTCCACGACCTCGCTGTCGATAACGTGTCGCTGCGCCCTGCGCGCATGGTCTTCATGAAGCTGTTCCACTTCTTCGCCGTCTCCTTCGAGCACCGCCGCAGCGTCATCCAGATAATTCGGTCTTGCGCCAAATATTCTGGGTTCACCTCCTAGCTTTGTCTAGCACAACCATGTCACTAGCATCGCCGTCTCTTCCCCAAGTACTTTGTCTACTCCGGCAAGCAGGCTGCATCGATATTTTCTGCCTCATCATTCTTCTGCACCTACGACTGCCGTGGAGGTCTTCTCTGCTGACCCCTCAGATAATGGCGTGTCTGGTTGTGCCCTCTACCTTGCATGTCTGGTACTAGCAACATTTGTGCGTGCCTTCATCCTCGATGCAATCTCGGGTCTAGCAAACCCGGCGCACGTGTCTCCACGGCGGCCTTGACCTCGTCCTCGGCGTCGATCTTCCTCCCCGATGACTACCTCGACGCGTCACCATCTTCATCTCGGGCGTCATCCCATTGCGCCACCATCCCTATGGAGCCTCCTCGTGTGCCCGCGGCTTCATGTGCGGCTCCCTCGTCTTTGGCAACCTCGACAGCTACATCGACCAAGGCTAACCCTACGCACGACATCCTCGACCATGGCTATTCACCCTTGTCTTGGCTACCTCGACATCAGCACAAAGGGCTACCGTCTTCTTGAGTAACCTCCAGCCGCCTCAGTGTCCGCGACGCATCGGCCGTTGTGACTGCGGGAGGATGTCAGCTCGTCTTCGGCTCCTTCTCCTTCTCCAATCTCACCGTATGCGCCGCTCCCGCTGTGACTGCAGGGAGGAGGGTGTTAGAGTATATTAGGGATATATCTATATTAGGTAGATTTGGATTGTATCTGTATCCTACCATATCTATAGGAGAGGCTCCTTGCCCTCCAAGTCATGTACCCTATATATTCAGTCCTAAGGCTCAGGCTAATACAATCAATCCATTATACACCAATTCTATTCTCTGGCTGACTGTGCTTAACCCAGTTCGACCGGTACGCGGACTCTGATCCGATCCATTATTGGATCAACAGCGAAAGGCTTCGAGCGGCGCGGTGTTCGGCCATGATGACGATCGACTGGAACTTGCAGCATTGGCCTGACGAGATGCGATGCAGGGCTGGTGACGGCACACGGAAAAGTTGTGGTGCACCAAAAACAATATTGTGGGGTTCTAGGGCTTTGGGATATAATGGAGAACGCGATGGGGTACTTTGGGAAGATGAAACGGCCTCGGCGATGACCGACGGTGTGATGCCATGCGATGCAAGAGGTCCAGCATGGTCGGAAACTACGCGAAGGGCTCGGAGAAGAGGGACGCATGCTTCTATCATTTCATCAAGTGTATTCCCCATCGGAGGCGGTGCTTCTCGCTATGATGCGTCAAGATCATGTAATTCTCAACAAAACCACCCATCAACACATGCGATTTGATTGTAATTGTGTCGTTGAATGCTCTCATATTCTTGCATGCTTTGCACGGGCAAGGTATCCGTTGTGTCTTCTCATTTCTTGCATGGTGGTTTTCCGCAGCTTGAATGAATTTATCATGTTCTCCATGACAATAGGCATTAGTCCCGCATGATTTGTATATCCATGTCCTATCCATCTCTAAACATCAACAAATAATTTAGTTGATTTAAGACAAGCTCTTCAATAATTTTGATAATATATACCTTTACATACGCATAGATATGCATATGTGTAAATGAAGAAAAGAAACTCAAAATTTTCTTCTATCCCCTCCATAGATCTAGGAAATTGGTGACTTAGAAATGAGGATAAAACATAAATATTGGGTCCAAATGATTACATAATTTGTTGTTCTACTAAAATAATATAACTTCATGAGGCAAATAGAGCCCAAAATAGCCATAAATATATTTTTATGTATACGTAGATATTCGAAAAATTCAATTTAACATGTAAAAGCTAAAAAACTGAAACCCAACCTATTATTGAAATACTAAATTTTGTTGAGAAAAACTATCATGCATGTGTGTAAATATAGAAAAAACAAAGCTCCTTCTCTATCCTCCATAGATCTAGGAATTTGTTTACTTTGGAATGAGGCTAACATATAAAGGACTCAAATAATTACATAATCTTGTTCTCCTACTAAAATAACCTTACTTCATCCAAAATTTTAGGTAAATGGTGCCCCAAATCATAAATCCACACCATAGATCTAGATCTAACTAGAGGTAAGAGAGTTCCATTTGAGCCTTAAAACTATCCAAAAAGCTTAGAAAAGACATGAGATTAGCATCAACTTACCTCATAGAGCCCCCAGCTCGAAGAAAAATCAAGTTTAAAACCGTCCCTCGCCTTTTGCCTTTTTTGGATTTTCGGGCAGCACCTCCCCTAAGAAAATATTGTGCTGTCGAGAAGAGGAAGAAGGGTGGCATCGAGATTTTTATGGCTATTTTCAGGGACGGGTGATGGCGTCAATCGCCCTAAAGATGAATTTTCAGGGGCGGGTCAGCTGTTACAATAACCGTGCTTCTTTTGTAGGAACATGTTACATTTTGATCATTTCTTGAAAAAAAGGAAATTGCTACATGCAGTAGCTGCGAGTACTGGATCCATGCTTGACTCTCCCCAGAGCTCAGATATCAAAGCAGAGTGCTGGGAGGAATGCCACCCACAAGGAATCGCGGCCTTAGGGGCGGCGTGAGGCTTGCAGACGTGGATCGAGGAATGTGAGTCGGTGTCGCAGTCGCGCGTGCTAGGTTAAAGGGAGACGTGTGGTCCAGAGGTTCGTGCCCACATGGGACTCAGGTGGTGCTGGGGAGCAAACCTAACTCGGGTTCGCTTGCGTGGAAGGAGTGGACCTGACAGGCGGCGCCCACCTATTGGGAACTCGTGCTTTAATTTCCAAAAAAGAGCAGGCGCGCTCTATGGAAGAGGAAAGAGGGAGGAGTGAGGAGGCGAGCGAAGTGGAGCTGGGCCGGCATGCTGCACGAGGATAGGGAAGGAAGGAATGGGCCAACATGGGGAAAAGGAAATGGCAGCCCAGGAAGAGAACAGGAGGAAGGAAAATGAGGGGGGAGAAGAGAGAGAAAAAAGTGGAGAAATATTTTTCTTTTTCAGCTGGAAAAAGACTTCCTCCCTCCGTTCGGAAATATAGGACATTCTATCATTTTTATGATAGAGTAAAAAGATGAGAAAATGACACATGTACCCATATTTAATGTCTTGTTTGGTTGTTATTTTGCTGATTTTATGGTAGGTTGGGAATAATTAGTTTTTAAAATACCATAGGATGCCTTACATTTGGGTATAAAATTTTGAACTCTTTAATGCCTTACATTTTAGGACTGAGGGAGTAAGCCTCCAGAAAAAGAGTTCAATCTCAAAAGTTATGAGAAAAATCCTAGAAATAGCTTGGGGCATGAGGAGTACAAATAAAGTACTTGAAGCTCATGATTTCTAGAAGCTTCCGAAAATTGGTTAAGCTCTCGGAGAGAAAAGAGAATAAATTTCAGAAAAATCTGGTAAAATTTTGGAAAAACCTAAATGATGGATAAAAGCATTCTGAAAGATATTTAAATCTTAAAATTAAATATTTTGTGGTGTGACAATTGCTGCCCCATATCGTCATCCTTTCGCTTTCCAAAGGCAGCTTGTACAAACATAAAGATTAAATTTCTTAAGAAAAGAATTTACGCTCGAGGGACTGAATGTCTAGGAAGTGGTCAAATTAAACCTTGTCATTTAAATTGATGGAAAAAACCGGCAAACGGATGTTTTTAATTTGCTATGGATTAAATTTTGCATAGATGCTATCGGTAGTGCCCATTACTACGCTGTATAGCTTTATCTTCACACTGCAAAAGAAGCAAGCTGTTGTTTAGGAGTAGTTCACCTAGGAAAAGAAGTGTGTGTGTCTATATATATATATATATGTATATATATATATATATAATTCATCCACATGGCAGTGGGGTGCTCTTGGTCGTCTCGGCAGGAGTGGGTTCATGCAGGGGGTGAGTGGATCCATAATGTCAACCGTCCTTATAAATGAGCAGCGGGTATCGTAGCAAACGAGCCGCCCCTGGGCGGCTCACCCCATCAGCCGCCCCTATAACGCCCATTTATAGGGGCGGCTGATCGGGTGAGCCGCCACTACAAATGGATTTTTTAGGGGTGGCTCACCAAACCAACCGCCCCTGAAAATCCATTTTTAGGGGCGGGTAGGGGTGTTGCCCGCCCCTACAAATGTATTTAAAATTTATTCTAAAAATTTATTTATTCCAAATAACACAGCAAAACACCTCAAAAAATGTAAAATTTATACCATAAGCATACAATGACCTGTAAAATAAGGATAAAATACAAAAAATACAATTCAACATGTTTAGTATATAATAGTGTGGAAAATACAAAGTTAGGCTTGAGTTGTATGAGATAGTAGTGTGACTTAGATACACATTAAGGTTTCAACAATTTTATTCATTATTTAAACTACAATATGATTATGATATTTTTCTTATGTTTTACATATCATAATATGCTTAAGGTAAAAATTTCAAGTTGTTTTGATATGTTTTACTATTTTTTATAAATTAAATGAACTTTCAGATTAAAGTGGAAAAAATATTAGTAGGGGCGAGTGGGGGCGTCGCCCGCCCCTACAAATTTCTGTAGATATATATATAGTCGCGGGACTTGGATAATTTTCAACTTTAAGACGCGCAAGGAGGAGACGCCGGGAGGCTGCCGAAATATTTGGTGACTCCGCCCGCCACCGCCGCTCCTCCTCGTCGCCCGCCGCTCATCGTCCTCTTCCTTCCCCGCGTGCCACCGCTCCTCCTCGCCACGCGCCGCCGCCGCTCCTCCTCCTCCCCCGCCGCCGCCGCCGCCGCTCCTCCTCCTCCCCCGCTGCCGCCGCCGCCGCTACTCCTCCTCCTCCCCCGCCGCCGCACACTCCTCCTCTCCCTCACGCGCCACCGCTCCTCCTCGTCCTCCTCCTGCTCCCCCGCGTCCCCGCCAGCCGCTCTCCGCGAAGCCTCTCCTCCGGCATTCCTCCGCCCCACGCGACCCCTCCAACGGCTCGCCCTTGGACTCGCTAAGCTCACCGGCCCCTCCATCACCGCTCTCCCCCGCCGGCCTTGCCGGAACGACACCAACCGCGGCTGCCTCCCTGTGCTCCGCGCCGTCAAGCCGCCTCCGGCTGTCCCGAGCCCCATCGAGCGCCTCCCCAGGTCCCTTTTGCTAGTGCCCCTCCCCCTCTCCTCGCTCGCCGCCGGCGAAGTCCCTCGCCGTAATCGAGGTCAGACCCGCCGGCCGACCGCTAGGGACCTGATTGCTTTTCTTAACTCGATTTTAGGGTCCCTAGTGAAAAAAGTGAGGACCTGTTTGTAATACTATAGTTTAACTTTTGGTTTCAAAATCAGCGAACTTTAAAAATTGATGTCAATTCATATAAAAATCCTAAAATTCAAACTAAAATTCTCTGGAATCCATAGGATTAGATCTACAACTTTCATTAAGGACCATGGCTTGTTTCTTAGTAGACTTTGTTATAGAATAAAATAAAATATAATTTTAATAACACTTAATTAGATCTCATGTTCTAGTTAGGCATTGATAGTGATTTTTGGATGGTAGCTCAGTAACTAGGAGTAGAGCTCAGTGTAAAAATTTTAGGGCCAGAAGATGTACCTAGCTATAGCTTTGATTTGCTCTTGTTCTATGCCAAGTTTAATTCGATCTAATTGTTATGTGTATTGTACTATGATTCATGAATTCAAACTTTTGTTGCATTTCATATTCAAAATAATTGTATCTCATGTATCTCATGAATGTATCTGAATGAGATGTCAATTTTTATAGTCTATTATATTATTTATGTTAAAGATGAAATTCAATTTCGTTGTGAATTGAAATTAGTGTAGATATGGGCACATAGAGACTTATTGTAAATTAGTGTAGATGTTTCGTGGTGGTCGCGGTCGTGGACCCGGCCATGGACGCGGCCCCATGGGCGGCGACGATGACCCAGTGGCTCAAACTCCAGGATTGCGCTTTCACGGCCCCATTGATTTGCCATTTGGCGATCGATCGCGCGGAGCAATTCCCAACGTTGTAAGATTCATTTCTTCTTTTAATATATGTTTTACTACACATGAATAGTTTCTAAATTTTATCGCATACAATGCAACATATCAACCTAATTAGATGGATTGAAGATGTCATCCAGGGTTAGATGGTACTGCATTTATGTAGCGGTGCGATGTTGTTAGGCCACCTCATTTCAAACAAGTCAGTATTTCTTTTCAAGTATCTGCTCTACAGCCGGGTGGATCGATGATTTCAATTGCCGCAATGGGTGGAGCATCACCAATATGGACAACTTATGAGAGGCTAGCCGTCGAGGCCTGCCTACGGCAACTTGAGGCTCATGGGTACTTCATCCCGGACTTGTCATATTTTTGAATTAAACAACTCGAGTCGGAAGAAAGTACCATCATTCAGACTGCTGACAGGCTTCGTATGCTTAATCGCCAAAATTGGGTATGAAAATGTTCTTTTTTGTCATTATAACTTCAGCTATGTTACATGTTTCAACTTCCATAACATTATTATCACCTTGTAGGAACTCCCCTATGGTAGTACATTTGCAGCAGTGAGCTTTAGAGCGATTCTGGATCAAGTCGTGGAAAAGTTGGATTTAACTTACATGGGTGGAGAGGCATTTTGGACCAGAGGTTTCAAGTTCCAAGCAAAACTCACCTTCTACAGGACAAATCGGCTGAACACTCCATTGTTCGACATTTATAGTACTGAATGTCATTTGCACTGGGCTGCGGAGGAGAATGCATTCATCCATGCTCTAGTTTATTTTGATGAAGTTCTAGGCTGGACGATTGGAGACCTTAACTATATTGCATATCTACAGAAGCGTATCAGAGGCCCATGAAATTTGTAAAAAGTATAGATGTGTCCGCACCCTTTTTCTTATGGATTGTAACTTGTCGTCCGAACTTAAGTATTTATTGTTCTAAGAATTTCAGAACAAATTAACAGAATGATGTATATAAGTGGCATGGATGTTTCCTTACTCTTCTCGTTGATTGCATCTTCATTGTTATTTGAGGGTTGGATCTCAATGGAATAATTTTTTAAGAATCACTAAAATTGGCGGGAACTGATTTTCAGGGGCGCGGCATGCCCTAACCCGCCTCTGGAAATCCATCTTCAGGGGCGGGTCAGGGCCTCACCCAGCCCTGAAAATCGATTTTTAGGGGCGGGTGCGGGGGTGAACCGCCCCTACAAATCATTTTCCAGGGGCCGATCATGGGCTCACCCGCCCCTGGAAATGAGTTTTTAGGGGTGGGTGCGGTACCCGCCCCTACAAACATTGATTTTTAGCAGTGAAAACTAGGGGCAGGTGACACACCCACCCTACAAATGTGTTTTACCCGCCCTTACAAACCGTTTTCGTAGTAGTGTTACTCATAGCAAGTTTTCCTTGATTCATTAACATACTATTGTGAAGATCGGACCACTGTAAGGAGATTCCTATGAAATTAATGTGGCGCGAAACCTGTTGGAAAATGAGACTTTCTACGATATATATTAATCCAAAATAACATATAAATCATGACATAAAGCAATACCAGAATAGGACCATGATCAATCATGCTTGTAATGAAAATAACAAACATGAACAGAAGGTTTAGGGTGTACCCAGTAGTGGGGCCAGTGCCGAAGGCACCGGATGCGCTGTTACCAGTCGACATTCTGATTGGGCTTGTTCGATGTAGCCGATCAAAAGTTGATGCCGTGCAGGAGTTCTCAGTGCAGATGCGCTGCCGGGAAGGATTCGTTCACAACAGCGAGCAGTCGGGCGATGCGCTCCTCCACTCGGTGCAAAGTCTCAAAGAGGACGGAGTTCCGGAGGCCTGCTCTTCCAGCAAGCCTGTGCGCCCAGGTTCTCTCCAAGAACACTGATCACAGCCCCTTTGAACAAGTTTTCAGCGGCTATGTATGCATTGTCCTCCTTGACAGTGTGCGGTCCAATAGAGCGCTCAAGGGTAATGAACCAAACGTTCATAGCCGTGAGCTACAGCTCAAGCCTGCCAACCCATCTCTTGTAATTTGTTCCATCAAAAGCATGTGGTTTCAGTTGCGTAGCAAAACCAGCTACCAAAAAAGCCCTATCAAGTTTTTGGATTGTTAGAAAATGAGACTTTTTACGATATATATTAATCCAAAATAACATATAAATCATGACATAAAGCAATACCAGAATAGGACCATGATCAATCGTGCTTGTAATGAAAACAACAAACATGAACAGAAGGTTTAGGGTGTACCCAGTAGCGGGGCCAGTGCCGAAGGCACGGGATGCGCTGTTACCGGTCGACATTCTGATCGGGCCTGTTCGATGTAGCCGATCAACATCAATTTTCTAGCTCCACTGTTATCTGCTACATTTAAAAGGGTTTGAGGTTGAATCATATTATTTTTATTTTGATTTGTTATTTCAATGCAAAAGGATGAAAGAAATATTGTCTTTCCAGAAAGAAAAACCTGGGTTTTTTATCTTCAATACTCCTTTTTGGGGTTCTATATCTCTAATCGAAGAAACAGCATGTTCTATTCGATACTGGTAGGAGAAGAACCCGACTCGGTATTCTTAAAAAAAGAGGGGAAGCAGAACCAAGTCAAGATGATATGGGTCGGCCCTTCTTCTTGCGCCAAAGATCTTACCATTTCCGAAAAAACTGGGGCTACATTTCTTTTCAATTTCCATTCAAGAGTTTCTATCTGTTTCCACGCCCTTTTTTTGAGACCTCGAAACATGAAATGGACAAATTAGTTGAAGTTGGAGATTATCCTCTTCTTGCAGGAGATCCTGCGGGAAAAGTGTTGCTAAATTTCTCCCTTCGTCCATTTGATATGCGACTGCAGGTCGAACCGAAACAAAATACTTTTCCTTGCTTTTGAGAATTTTTTTTCGTTGAACATAAACCCAATTTTTCCTTTTTTTTGCTGTTACCAGTCGACATTCTGATCGGGCCTGTTCTATGTAGCCGATCAAAAGTTGATGCCGTGCAGGTGTTCACAGTGCAGATGCGCCGCTGGGAAGGAGTCGTTCACAGCAGCGAGCAGTCGCCCTCCACTCGGTGCAGAGTCTCGAAGAGCACGGAGTTCTAGAGGCCTGCTCTTCCAGCAAGCCTGGGAGCAGCGACAACATTGCCATCAAGTAGCGTCAGTTACTAGTCATCACACACATCACGTCGCGCTCGCCTCGCCTCACCACGGCGAGGCGAGCGAGCGCGCACGCGAGTGTGGCACCCTGCTATCCCTTCTTGTCCTTCTTACCAGGTGTGAATAAACTCCACCTTATAAGTTGGTTAGGGACCCTCTCAACTTCCAAGGTGGTTTAACCACTTGTGTAACTACCGCCATTTTCTATGAGCCTTGGAATTACTTGATTAATTGAGTTAATACGCCCTGGCCCAATTAATCCAACAAAACCCTGAGCGACCCCGATGCTTCCTGCGGTTCCAAGACCCTGGCTCACCACATGTTCCATGCAATGCTGCAAGGACAGCAAAGGTCTACCACTGGCGCAAGGTCAAGACAGGCAGCGATGGGAAAGGAATGAATCAACGTGCTCCAGGGTGAGGCCAGCAGCACGTACGTGCTCATTGTGGCTGCAGCGCGGCCATGTCAGTGGTGGCCAACAAATAGATTCAGGAGCTCCACGGGATTCTTGGGGTTGGTGGATAGTAAAAGCTGTACCATAAGCCCTGGTGTTCGAATCACAAGCTGGATTTTAAAAGCTGGTTAAACAATTTGGCTGGATCAGACCATAGTCACATAAAACGGGGTCGACGGTACCATTCCTCGACCCGGGAACACCGATCCCGTCCCGGGATCGCGGGGTCATTTTCGTTCCCGTCTTATAAAAATCTCTGGCAAGGACCGTACCCCGTACCTCGACCCCGTTCCTCGACCTCATCGACCCGGGAACTTTGTGACTATGGATCAGACCGTCAGCCTGAGCAAAACAGCTTGCTCTTGGTAGAACACAGATTGGAAAAACTGGCAAATGGTTTTTGCTAGGAAAGCATTAAATTTGCATAGCTGGATGGTATCCCTTAGTGTCCGTTACTACGTTGTATAGCTTTACAGTTCAACTAGGAAAAGAAGCAAGCTTTCATTTTGTACTAGTATAGCTTTGCAGTTCATGATTCATCACGTAAGAAAACAAGCAGCCTTTTATTTTTGGACTATTATAATAACTTTACAGTTCATCTCAAGAAGAACAAGCAAACATTTCGTTTTGGACTATATAACACTCACAAGTCACAAGCCCCCTCTCGCTCCACTATACAAATAGAAAGAGAAAGGCTCACACCTCTATCAGTAGTCCATGGATTCATCAACTAGGGAAACCCTAGATCTGTGGAGTGACTCTGAGATGAGTTCATCAACCTTTTCCGATAGTGAAGTCCCTCCTGCAGTGATATATGCAGAGGAGGAAGAGACTGTGTCTGCTGCTCTAGTCCCAGTGAATATTCAAGATCCAAAGATGAGGGGTCCGAAGCCGGTAGAAGCGGTTCCTTTACGTATGGTTCTGGCTCTCTATGGATGTAAGGTTCCAGTCCCGTTTGATCAAGTTGAGCTACTCCGCTTAAAAGGCCAATCTGCTCGTGTTGGAAAACAAGAAGTTCCCATTCCCTCCGAGTTGAAGTCACATAAATATTACAAGGAAGGAGATTGGGCAGCTTTCATTGAATTTAGAGATGATGGGCGCAAGGACTGGGTTAGTATTTCTATTCAGCAAGTGCTGAAATCTTCTCCATATTTGATTAGCTTTGCATCTGTATATCTAGATCTGTGGCTTTGTTCACAAATGCATTTTGCTATTGTACCGCACCTGAAAAATATTCTCTGCTAACTGAAGAATATTTTCTCAGGTGATGAGGTTTATGATTGCTATATGTATATTTTTTTTGCAGTACTGGTTCGATCTGTTCCAAACTGGCATTATTTGGTCCTGAAGTAAAATGATATACTTAGATATAATTCCTTGTAGAACATATATACCCTCTCTGTGTACATATGCACAGACAAGCGATGTTCCTTCTCTTCTTACACTTTTCGGTACCCTAGATGTCAACACATCGATCTGCTTATTTCTCTTCTGCTATGCACTTTGTTATGTGTTGTGTGTAAATTCTTTTAAATTATCATTTTTATGTAATTCTAGCATATATCTTGGCGTGCTTCAGTTGAGCTTGAGCATGCATGGCACTATTTTCAAATATATAAATTTATATCTAGACATTTTTTTATTGGTTTCAAGGCATTTTTTGGGATGTTTCAATCATATTTCAAGAAAGTTCGAAATAAGAGTTGCTGCTTTAGCATTATATTCTAATAATTCTTGTGTGTGCACATTATTTTATCCTGAATCTTGTGTTTTTGATGAATATCATTTTTTATCCGTAATAAGAAGAAGAAGAAGCACCGCCACATAAGAAGAAGAAGAGGAAGTGCATGAAATGTTGTAGAGCATAAAGTCATTGCCGTGAGATATTCTGATAATGACCCACTGATCTACATCATAATCTTTTAGTAATATTTCAGTAAATGTAGGGATGTACAATAAAATACTGAGTACATTGTCATTAAAGAAGATACATTCAATGACATCCTTCTGATTTTATTCATAGAAAATAAATATCTGTTGCATGGTGAAAACATTTAAATTTTAATTTTCTGTCAACGTTTTCTCAAATAGTTTTGTATGTTTTGCATGACTATGACAGTAGAAACTAATCTTCAAGACAATTTAATACAGGGATGGTACATTGTGTGTTGAAAAATCTCTGAACTAGGATGGGCCACCTTGTGTTTCAAAATCCTTGAAGTTTTCCATCAATGATGGTTCAAATTGATATGAGTTTATTTTCGCAAGATATTATAGTTCTATTATGTTGTGCATGTATACAGCATAGAATTTGTTGTTTCAAAGATAAATTTTGAATACTGCAAGAGCCTGGGAGCAAAACATAGAGTCCTTGTAATCAATGGAGTATAGCATACATTTTTCTCACATCATTATTTTTATGTCAAGGTATGATATTAATGCCAAGTAAATTTCTTATATGTAGACCTTTCAACATAGGGAGTACCGCAGGGACTTCCGTTCCAAGAATGATGTGAAAAACTTCCTGGATTCAAATGGGCCGACAACAGGCATATTCAAAGAGAGAAAACTTCAGAAGAAGGTGGTCACCCCTTTTAAGAAACTTATAGCACAAGAATAAATGTGTCCATCACCGCCTGAATACCCATAACCAGATATGCTTAGAAAGTTTCTACAATTTTATTAAATCTCTTTTAGTGTAACTTGAAAGGAATTGGTGCTCGTAGCCTAAGAGGGGGAGGGGGTGAATTAGGCAAACTTAAAACCTTAACCTACGGCTCAATCTAGTTTGCACAAAACTTAAACTAAAAAGAGCTATCTAGATGTGCAACTAGGGTTCTTCTAATGTGAAAACCTCATCCCAAAAGTTTTACAACTTATAGCCAATCCTAGCAAGATACTACACTAATAATGTAAAGACACACAAGTTGCAATAGGAAATGCGGAAGGTTAAGAGTAAAGGATGAGGGGAACCAAACTCTCGACACGAAGATTTATCTCGTGGTTCGGTTAGGCACAAGGCCAATCCAACATCCACGTTGTTAAAGCACTCACAAAGAGTATTTCTTCCCGGCAACCAAGTCTCTTTTGGGACTCTTCTTGACTCGCCACCAAGGCTATGTCAAGTCATCACGGTCACCTTGATCCCGCTTTCCACTAAGGAGCTTCTCCACCAAGGAAGGGGGTCTCCACGTCCCCAGCACAAAGCCGTCTCGCTGCTCCACACCAAGCCGGAGGGTCATAGACTTGCCGGCGAGCCACCAAGCTTCAAGGGGCCGGCACACCGAGATACAACTTATGGTTCACTTCTAGGACCAGCCCATAAGGCACATGCCTTGCTCTCACACTCAAACTTGAGCTAATCTTAGCACTCTCACTTACAAAGCTTGTGCTAAACCTATGGATGTGATCAATATGCTCTTGGGTGGCTTGGAGAACTTCTTCAATGTTTCTAGGGCTTCTCTTGGACTCCAGTACCTTCAAATGACCCGGGGTGAGGCATATATATAGCCCACAATCTCAATAGAGCCGTTACTAGCCGTTGGGGGCTTTTCTGCGCATAGCGTCGGTTAAACCGACCAGGGGTGCCGGTTCAACCGGCCCCTCTAAGATCCAATAGAGCCGTTGCTGATTTGACGTTGTACTTCAGACTGACATCATTACACCGACCAATGCACCAACCCAGACAGTAGGTTTAACCGACCAATGCACTGACCCACTCAGTAGGTTTAACCGACCGTGAAGGCCCATTCTGAGTGGCTTTGACATGCTCTCTGATGATATGCACAATGCACCGACCCAATCCAAATTTGGGCCGTCAGTTCAACTGACCGAAAGGGATATTTCTTCACAGACACACCCTGCTATATCCCATTGCACCGACCCGTGCAATTTGAGGGCTGTCGGTTTAACCGAACCGTTGAATATTTTTGCCCATTATGTCTTGGAGACAATTTGGACGAACTTGGAGATGGTTTGGACTCCATCCATGAGACCTAGAAATCCTAGAATCTTGAGCTCACAAACTCGTTACTCCCATTGATTATGTTGTCACTCAATCACCAAAATCACAATATGGCCTAATGGGGCCATGTTCCTTACATAACTCATCATTAAAACCATTATAGTAGTGTTATGTTTTTATTATTTTATTTCCATAATATATAACTTGATTCATTAATTCATATTTTTGGTTTATGCAGAAGACAGCCTGTCCGGATGGTCATAATTCAGCCGGTATGTGCCCTTCAACTATATACACATATCAAATATGCTTAAGTTGAGAGACTATTTGATCTCTATGCGGCTACTGTATTTTGCAATGTAGCTTGGAAACTTTACTTTGTACGGAATGATTTAACGATGCAACTAGTGTTAATTTTACTAGCAAAGCGGGAACACCATGAACTGTTTAATGCCTTGATCAATCTTCCAAATGAAGATTTTTGCCCATTATGGATTAATAACATAACATATTTGGTATACAGGTACAAGCAAATATACTAGAGGAAGAAAGGCTGCCAAATATGCCAGAGAAAATAATGTTTCTGCTAGTCATTCAATCAAGCCAGATATGCCTCCAGGTTTTATGTAGGTTCTGAATGATGTCAACTTTCTGGAGTGGAATAAAAGCATACGGTCATGTACTGCTCTAAGCGGTGTACATTGCCATCCATTACTTCTGTAAGAACAAGTCCATAAAGTGCATCAAACAATATGATGCTTCTTATGGAGGAAATATGTTTATTTGTTAATTTGGTATCCTCTAAACTGGATGTATAATGGGTTGCAACTTTGTCTTATTTCGTGGAAGTTATGCCGTTTAAGTAATTTTGTTTTGTGGAAACTGCAAAATTCTCACTGATCATATTATATTATTTTGATGATTAGCTTCAATGTACTCAAATTAGATATATGCTTCGTCTGATCCCTGAGCTGACACACCTCGTATTCATCCCATATGTCTGATGAAGTTACTAGTAGTGGATTTGTTTCATAGCATATATAAATTGAGACCTCACTAGTATTTGAGCTCTATTATTTCTTGCCTATTTTCTCAAGTATTGGATGTCTGCAATCATGCTGCAAAACTCCAATGGTTTATCTGTAGCTTGAGATCATGTATGCTACATCTTTCCTCCTAGTCGTAGACCGTTTGCTAACATGGGCACACGAAGTCTCAAAGCTGGTTCCCGTGGATGCTCATATATAGTTTTCTTCTGCATCCCAAAGATATAAATACCAAAAGTAGAACGTCTTGGTATGGCAGCCCATTCAAATGTGCAAACCCAGCATACCACTGCTGCTACTACACTCTAGCAGCAACATCAACCTATATGCCTTCTGCCACCACTGCTCCCCATGGAGAGGACTGGTGCTTGGTACATCGGTCCGCTTCGCGATGGATGGGATGCGTAGGCTCGGTGGTAGGAGGAAGCTCAGATATGGAGGAGCTCCTGCCGCCACCAAGCCGTGGCCGGGATGCCCTCAATGGGATGCCTGAGCTTGAAGTTGGATGCATGCCACCACTGGAACAGAGCTTCTTCGAGCCCCTGGTGGCCCTAGCAGGCCCAAATCCGCCCCAGTCTTCGCCATCTTTCAGGTACAGCTTCTGCTAATGTGATTTCATCAAAACATCAAATGTTTGAATGCAATTAATGTTTGAGTTCAAGTCGTGCAACCGTGTGTATGGTTGCTGACTGATGAGAGATGCCGGGTCCAGGAAATCTTTTTTACTGACTTTATTGCTTTTGTTACCCATTCAAGTAAATGAGTTCATTCTGAGTTGAGATCACAGTCTAAACTGCTGATGAGTTGAATTACTGTATGTTTTAGTACTTTGGAAATCAACTTATCTCAATGATGCCTTCTAGATATTTTGACACTACAAAAATGACTTTCTGTTATGGCCATGCAATATTCTTAGGCAGCCTTGCAACTATTCACGCAATATTATTTATGGTCACTATATATATTTATGCAACTATATCTGTCTCTATCAGCTCTGGTGGATTATTAGTGTCTATAGCTACTGATAAGTTAGATTATTTTTCTTATTTGAGTCATTTCTGTAAATTTATAAGCCCAGTACCAAGAATTGAAGATAGCCACATTAATTTCACTATATATAATGCAGTAATAATCAGTTTGACACAGAAAAATAAAGTTGAAGTATCCATTATTGTCTAAAAAATGGTTCTCCAAAAAGTTGAGTGTACAACAAGAATCATATATATGAATAAAAAAGACGAGAAATATATGAACATAAATTTAGATGCATAATTATATGTCAAACTTAGGACATGATGATATGAGTGAAAGGTCAGGATGTACAAGCTTATGTGGATTGGAAATTAGATAATATGGTTATACTGTTAAGTTTGAACAACTAGAAAAGTAGGATAACGGAAGGAACAATGCAGACGAATTGAAGTTTTTCCTACTGTTTGATGAATTCAATGACCTTTTAGTGCTTGAGAATGAAAAACTGTGCCTCCTTTCTCCATATTTTTAACCATAATGCTTTGGTCCTACTCTTGTGACATAGATCCATATTTTCACTATCATAGTTTTTTTAACTGATGGAAATGCAGATTTCTGCCTTCTGGGAGAAGGATTTTCTAGTTGTTTTTGCAGTAGTGATAAATCCAAAGGCTGAAACCTAAGGTACTTTCAATTAATTTACTTCATGAATTGTTAGTTTGCATTCATTTAGGAAAAATATTCTTTTGTAGGTCATCAGGCTGCCGAAACGTGAAATATCATAATTCGTTTATATTTGAGTGAGCAAACTCTGGAGCGCGCATGTTGACACAGCCAGAGAACTTCACATACGTACCGGGCCGGAACCCCGGTTAGTACCGGTCGGGAGTGGATGGCCGTTTAGTACCGGTCGTTGCGACCGGTACCAAACGCGCCACCCAGAAAAAACAAAAAAAATACAACGGATCCCGGGGAGGCCGCCGCACACGCGTAAAGTCATAAGCCACAAGTCACGCGAATTTCACGGGTAAATGCGCATGTGTGGTCCGTGGGATTCGAACTCATGACCTCAAGTCTCGCGCAAACCTTCCTTATCATCCCATCTACGCATCACATATGACTGGGTGGGAGATATTTTCCTTTTGAAATAACACATGGAGGACCATTTAGTACCGGATCAAGAGACCGGCCGGTATTAAATGTCGCATTTTAGTACCGGCTGGTGTTGTTGACTGGTACTAAATGGCTGCGCTATTTTAGTACCGGGCCAAGACACCAGCCAGTACTGAAATACGACACCGGGCCAAGACACCAGCCAGTACTGAAATACGACACCGGGCCAAGACACCAGCCAGTATTAAAATGCGAAATTTAGTACCGGCTGGTGTTGTTGATCAGTACTAAAAAAGGTCTACAGGGGCTTTTAAATTTGGACCCAGTAGTAAAATGGCTCCGGAGCAACTTCAGTACTGAACCAAAAGTTAATCGGTACTAACTGAAAGGAGAAAAACTCATTTTTCTAGCAGTGTGAGGCTTCAATAGGAATAACTTGTTTAAGACGGCCCAAGTAGACATGTACAAAATAACAATTATAGACACGAAATTCATGGCGAGTTGCAGAGCTCTCAGAAAACATCTGCGTTTTATTTATTACTACAGTAGGAGAATCGATATATTGTTGCTTATGGTTGTTGCTTTGTTTTTCAGATTAACATGCAAAAACAAAGTAACCATATAGCTGCGCTATTGAAAAAAAATATATTCAGATTTTCTATGTACGATGTCACTTCCTAGTTCCTAACTTCTAAGTAATTAGCCGTAGATTGTTGTATTATATTCTTTAGGGAGACAAGTGGTTGTTACACTAATTTGATCTGCATCTGTTCATATTGGACACTAACAGGTGACAAACTATCCGTGATTACCCAAGGTCTTAATCCTGTTGTGCCTGTCTTGAAAGTCTGGTGGTCATATTGATTCCCAAATATTCTAGTACAATATGATCAAATTTGAACAGTTCAATAGGTTCGACAGTCACTACTGCTTATTTTTTTATGCGAATTCCAAATTTTATTCTGCACTACTACCCATGATGAAAAATGTTTTTCTTTGAGAATTTAAGGTTTGGAATGTAATATTCTTTTCAACAGTATAACATCTGCAATTTTGATGCCTACATAAATAATTGCTCTAATTAATGAATTCAAATCTTATTGTAAGCAACTGAGAAGAGTATCCATCTTTCTCAAAGGTTCTTCTGGCATTAACTATGATTAATAATAAATGGTAGCATATCTTGCTCCCCTGCTTATGGTATCCAGATCTTTCTCGTCAGAGGGTTTTAAAGCAACTCTCACAGCATTTTTTTTCTACATAGATTGGATGTTTTAAGACTCATTTTAATATTTCTTTGTTCCAAACAGGCCTTTAGTTTAGTTTGTGGGACAATTTCTAGCTGATTTCTTTAACTAGTCAGATGAGATAAATTGGTGGTTGTATGAAGATGGATGGGATGGCCTCAATTTATGTGAGTAGCTAGATTTTTTCAATCAATGTTTTGAATCAAGATTCACGAATCATAGTTTCCATATTGCAACAAGCTCACACAGACAAAAAGTCACTACTGCAATAACTTATCCTACATAAATGGTAACATATCTTGTCTGATGCATATGTGAGTATCCATCTTGCTCAAAGGTTGTGTTGTGGTATATATTAATTAACTATGCTTCATCAATGGCATATCTTGCCCCGATGCATATGGTGTCCAAACCTTTGTCTCTCACAGTTTGTTTCCTATATATATTGGAGCACTCTATCAGAGCCAAAGACATATTCAGGTTAGCACATAACAATGATGCCTAAGAGAGGTAGCAGCTCCCCTCCTTGTGTTTGCAATCATTTGTCCCCCCCCCCCCCCCCCCCCCCCCCCCCAAGTAGCTGTTCATGGTCATTGTACCAGGCAGCAGAAGGAAGCCATCATAATGCACTGTGCATATTACATGTTTAGGGATAAACCTGGCAGTGCGCCTGAGCGCTGGTCACGCTGTTGCATAACGGTGAGAAAAGTGCCTGGGATGGACATGGACTGCATCGTTAAACTACTTCGACTTAACGAGCAGGAAGCATACGGGAAAAGGATCCGAGATCTGGAAGTCCTCTGTGCAGTTTATAGTCCTCCTCCTCCATCTCCTCATCATAATCACCCGGTATATAGCATCAACCGCTTATCCATTTCATTCTTCACTTATTATCCAGCATTTAATCCACTGATAAGCTTGCGATATTGGTTGGCCATTTTTTTCTGCCAGGTCATGGTGCAGAAGGATGCGGCTTTCATCGCTGATGGAGTTTGATAAAGGAGATATATCCACTTCGCTAATAAAAGCATTCAAAGCATAACCTTTATGACATATGTGTAGCTTTGATTAAGGAAATGTGATCAATAAATGTGTGTGGGCTATTTTACTTTCGGCTGGGTGCATGCCTACTATACTATATATGGATGCAACACCTATATCTCAGGTGATACATTTACCAAAAACCAACAAAAAAAGGTAGATATCTAATTATCTATCATCTATGCTTATGCAAATCGCAAACTGTAAGAACATATCGTGTTAATTGGAGAAAAGGAAATTCATGCATCCATCCACAAAAGAAAATATTCTGGCCATCTATAATACCCGTGGGGCCAATTTATGAAATACATTGTCTAAATATGAAATCAGTAAAATAATACTAGTCGCCACAAATGATCTTTTCATTTCATGCACAATCCAGGAAACCACAGATTACTTATATGAGATACAAATACATTCGGAAATGTGGAACTTCTTAGGGTCGTGTCTCTCTAGAAGATGGACCTGTACACCAAGAAGCCCACGGAGAGCCCAACACCCAAACATTTGTTTTACAGCAGATAACCCTACCTTTGTGTTTCAAAAACTTTCCATGATACAGGTGCAAGCCACGCTGTAAAATCAAAATCAAACACCATAAGACATAAACGGCACCGAGACAGGTGGCAGCAGGCACCTGACCGGCGAGGTCACCGCTTAGTTGAGGGTTGACTGAAAACGTGGCCGCTGAGGCCTGCAGCCAGTGGGAGCATGTTGTTGGGGTGCTTCCATGAAGTTCATTGGATTGATGGTGTGCAATGGTCATGGTGCAAACCACTTTTTTGAAAAAAAATGCTTAAGTTATCTCCTACTTTGTGATTTTCTTATAATTTTTTTCATCATTAATCAATTCGTGAAGTGCTCTGTGATTTAGTGCCTTTTTCCTCGAGCACTGATCTCGCGCGAACGGTATAAAGACATCGAAACCTAACACAATATTTAGAATGCTAAGCTAAGCTGTACAGAGACCAGAAAATTGCATTGCACAAGACAGCATTGGGATGATTATCTATGTCAATTTCAAGCCCAGGTACTCCGGCCAAGCAAGCATTCCTGTTCCAAACATTCCGGGCACTTCTGAAGCTTGTGCAGAATTTGGGTTCAATTCCTGAAAAAACAGTGGAGGTAACACTTCATGCCGGAGCAAGAAGGCCCCAATCCTTTTTTGTTCTCTTTTGGTATCTTGAAGTCCATCCAACAGCTGCTCCTTGAAGCGCAGCGGTCCACATCCAATTCTCTGTTGCTACACGTGAGGCCCAACTCCACACCACTCCATTGTCGCCTGTTCGACAATGGAGCAGAAGAGCAGCACCAAGTCTGTTATCTGCGAGCCCGCGCACAAATAGATCATGTTTTGGTGGGTTACGTGGGAACCGGTAACCGCCCTCTAAGCTAAACCCCCCCCCCCCCCCCCCCCCCCCCCCCCAAATCCCTAACTGTAGGACCACCGGAATTGGAGAAGACCTACTTGAGTGTGTATGGAGATGCAGAATAGGTAAACAAGAAATCAACTGTTGGAGCCGGGGATACTAGAATGCTCGAGCGTTCTTTGGATTTCACGATCTTTTCAACAGTTACACAGAAAGATTGTCAGAAATGTTAGGTTAACCATAATATACATGGGAGAACCAGTTTTTGAGTTGTGATCCACACTCGCAAATTATCTTTGATCTGCACTGCATGATGGATGCAGTAATACATGGGCGATCTAGTTTTTTTTTTACCAGATGCTACTTTTTTATTTTGTTTTGAATGCAGCAATACATGGGAGAGCATCATCGATCAGACGCCACTTTTATTTAAATTTTGCATTCTCCAACTGGTGTAGGGTTGGGACCGGGCCAGAGGGGGACGTTAAGGAGGTGAGATTGGAACGAAGTCTGCAGCAGCACACCTGGTAATGCCCGCATTTATTATAAAGAGACTTTCCACCATATAAAACTTGGCACTTTGTGTCACACTTGATCTCATCACAGTCAAACCTCAGTCTGTGGCACTTCCACACATCTTTTTCTGCATCCAAAGCTCGGTTTGAATAGTACGCAAACAGAAAATTTGAACAGATCAAAACTATGCAGTAGGAGATCAAGTAGCACGTACCAGCACACGAGACCGAGAGGGCAGAGGACATGATCACAAGGACGACCATGGAAACTGCAGCTATCGAGTAATGGATCCTCGTCGTATTGCTTCTGCCAGTTGCCATTAGTAAATTTTGGTTACTTCGATCGTGTAAGTATATGTTTTCACTTCTCTTTCAATGCGCATATCGCTGAGCATCTTTGTTGGTCTATATAGAGCTATAGAGGCATATACAGTAAAATTCTAGGTGCAAATTAATTGATGAATTCAGGTTTCATGTCTTCATCCAGAAAAATATGGCAGTACTCAATTCATGCCCTTCTGCAATCAATGCTTGCCTCGTTTAGTTCCTTTTTTTGAAGGATTTAGGAGTCAACATTAATGTTTTGGCATCCCAAAGCTAAGGTTGATATCTTGTTCATCCAAATAAATAATATGGTACTATCCTTCTCGCAAATAGATAAAGATACATGGTATTACTATATATCCAATTCATGCTCGTTTAACCTTGTACATTTAATGATTACCTCATTTGATTTCTTTTCCAATGGATTAGGATTCATGTCCAAATTAATGTTTTGGTCTTGTTCTGTCATGGCTAAAGTTTGATATCTTGTTCATCTAGATAGTTTTTTTTCTTTGTGAGGTGGAGCTAGCACAGAAATCAAAGAGAAACAAATGGAACAAGCACCAAGGGCAGAGGCAGTGTCAGGAAAGCAGTGCACTTGGAGTCTCTCTCTCTCTCTCTCTCTCTCTCTCTCTCTCTCTGCGTGCGCGTGTGCGTGTTTCCGTTTCCTTTTCTTCGCTGTTCTACCCTTGGTGGGTAAGAGACCTATTTATTATTAGGAGATGAAGTAGTTTTATTTGTGTTATTCCAAATCTTCATATTGCTTTATAATGTAATTATGCATGCATTCAATTAGTGGGTTAGAGAACTTTCCATAATTTATGCATTATATTGCTTTCAGTTAACTTGCATGAATGTTTACTATCACTGATTTTGAGGATCATGTGGATGTTGAGTATCACCCAGAGTTCTCCAGCCCCCAAACACTTCATATGCACTGCACCTAAAACTCTTAGAGTGTAGTTTGAATGGCACCAAGAAGTTCTTGTTGAAAGGAACTCATGGCAACATGGAATATTATTGCTCACTGAGGTATCTCATATTGGTCGCCATCATATACATACATACTAAATGCTTAGAAGCACCGAGAGTTCCCCCAAACACTTCACAAGATGAGCCCTCAAGCTCAGGCCTCGCGAAGTGCTTGTAGGGAACTCCTAGAAATACCAAACTTCCTTCATCATTGACTCATCTTATGTGGTATGTGACCAAGCTTTGGTAAATGATTAGCGACACTGAGAGTTCCCCCAAACACTTCACAAAAGCTCTCGAAACAGTGCCACGTGAAGTGCTTGTGGAGAACTCCTAGTGGCACCAAACCTAATAATTCTTCCCAGGCACTACCTTATGCTGGTCTACTACATTCTCCATTATCTAAAAGTATATGCGTGCTGCACTTATGGACCTAACACAGATTGCTGGTTGCTATCCAGAGTTCCCCCAAACACTTCACCATATACACAGCTCTAATGGGCCCATGTTTACACAAACATGCTGGGACATGAGCTGTAGTTACTGAAGTAGTTTAGGGAGAACTCCAGGTGACACCCAACCCACCCAGGCAACTCTTACTTCATTTTGGACTACTATACTTGTTTATTCCGCACCTGATGATGAGCTCAGAGCTGGCTGCTATTTATAAGTCTAGACTGAAGAGCCGGCTGCTGTAGACTATGTGGTACAGTGGATGGAGCTGGTAATGCATCTAGCCTCAATGCCGCCTAGGTTAGACCTAAGGGAATCTCGTGAGGCCTTTGGCCAACACTGAGCTAATTCTGTGTGTGAACTACGAATCGCAGAAAGCACTAGGAGCACATAAAGAACGCAATGGCATGTAAATTCTACTATCGATAAACTTGTGTCCTGTCTCTCGATTTCTAGATATATCTTTATAGATGCACATGTATATGTATGCCATATATATTAAACTTGTGCACGTACATATTCACAAATATTGAATACACATGATGCTATATATCATACAACAAACCACAGCAAAACACATAATCTAGAGCGAATATGGCATATCCTATAATAAAAATTTGTCCAAGCCCAGTGTGAATTGGGTCATGTGCGAAAGTTGAAGAGAAGGCAGCAGCATAAAAGGAGAAAAAAAAGAGGTAAGACGACATGACATCAAAGAATCAAGGGCTTGTATCCCCGAATCCCAAAAGGCCAAAAACCGCATACTCTAAAGAAATAAAAGGTAAAGACTGTGTCCAGGTTCATTGTACACAATATGGTCCCTGCCACCACAAGATATCTTTCAAACCCCATATGTCAATGCAAATTTCAAAGCCACGTGCAAATTGAGCTCTGAAAACTTTGGGGAGAAGAGAGCGGGATATTTGCAGTATAAGTATCTTGCAGAAACATCATTTGTAAAGCTAGACAAAGATGCATCAAGAACTATCCTTCCCCAAGCAGATGTAGCGCCTGTGGGAGGCGAGGTCGTCTCCTGATCATGAAGTTCCCCCATTCACTTCTTGGTTCCCTTCTCTGTTTTTCCTTCAGGTAGAGAGGGCTTGGTTTTTGTACTGATTAATTCCTTTCACATCTAAGTTCATGGGAAGATGGATTTGTCTCTAGTCATTCTCATGTAGTATGTTGTATCTTGATTTGTATCAATGCAAATACATTTTGATGTGTAAAGATTGATCCAAGCTATGTCTTCTTGATCTCTTAATTTCTTGAGCTTGTGATCGATCACCAAAAATTAAATTCAAATGCGCGCATGCACCTTCTTGCTAGTTCATTTACCTTTTCCTTCCTTGATGCTGGTATGGGAAGATGAAGCTTCGATCCTATTTCTTGCTTAAATGGTGAGGACTGAGGAGTAGGTACCTTACAGGTGGCTGAAGGTCGAATTATTTTAGATTGCAGATTATATTATAGAGAAAGTGAAAAAAGAGAGAAATTCAATAAGTCATTAGCAGCTGCAATCTTTTTGAAATTCTCTCGAGGCCTAGGATTGATGAACTCAAATTATCCAAATGATTCCAGTGCAAACAGTGCACCTTACAAAGTCAGGCTGGAAATGATATGATTTTCAGTCAGTTAGGCATAATCAGATGGGCAGATTGAAATGGCCGCAAAAATGTTTCCATATATATTATTCCTTGGTAGTCCGAACAACACATCATCATCATCACATGGTATTTTCCTTTCAAAAGAATAATAATCATCACATGGTATTTTTTTTCTCTTTTACGGGAAAAATGGTACCACTCCTCGAGTCATATACATATAGAGTTGTGTGTGTATGTTTAAAAATAAGGGGATAACTATGATATGCATGTATATTTTGTATGAAAGTGACATCTGAATTATCTCCTCCTCAACTTATCTTCATTATACTAGTGAACTTCTAGGTTAGGATTTGGGGGTTTACGGTTCCGGATGGAGGGTTAGGCTTAAAGGCAAGGGCACGGGAAGGGCACGAGTAGTGATCAGACCAAAAGTGGCACAATCAGAGTGAGCCATGTGGCAAGAGAGAGATTTAACTTGTGGAATCGGTGGTGGTGGACTGAAGAAACAGATCTGCTAGTGCCTGGACGTCCGCTGACAATTTTTCATCGGACGTTCCGTCGTAACATCGAAAGTTAACTGCTGTAACATTAGAAATCATATCTTGCAACATTGAAAATACATGTATAAAAATAACATCTATCATTCGACTCGAAGAGAGAAAATTCCCACCGCAACATGACACCATGTTTCATGCAACATCCGCTAAGAGAAACAAAATATAGAATTGAAATTTGCAACATCAATACTTACCTGTTGCAATATTTTAAACTTATAATCCTGATATTTTTAAATTATAGTTGCAACATCGTAAAATCATCTTTTAAAAAATAATGTATGTATTTCTCTCTAGCACTTAGTGTAAATATCCAATATATGATGTTACAACATTCAACTAATGATATGGCAACATATGATATTTAATATAGATGAAACATACACTGCAACATCATCTCGTGCTTATCGCAAAAAAGGACATGTAAAAACTCCCACCGCAACATTAGTCACTAGGGTTGTAGTGTTACTCTAGTCGCAACATCGCTATTTGTCTATTGCAATAAAAGTGCACGTAAAAATTCCCACTACAACATTCATCGGTGGTTGGTTGAAGCGTCCGATCGTTCGGATGTCTGATTCGTAGCATTACCTCTAAAGAAATAGAGGTTTTGTAAGAGAGTGGACAACGATAATGTACAATGATTTAAATAGGTGAGTGAAGATGGTGGAACGAGAACATGATAAATAAATACTACTCCCTCTATTTCAATATAGTAGATTGTTTTATCAAATTTAGATATATAGTTTTGCTACGTATCTAGAAAACTATGTATATATCTAGATTTTGTCAAAATACCTACAAATTGAAATAGAGAAAGTATAAAAGTGAGCACTATAGTTAATAAAGTGAGATGTTGAGGCGCTAGTATGGGCACTGTCTTGTTGGGGTAGCTTGTTGTTAGCCAAGGGTACTATGATGGCATAAGTGGCGGTGTAGTAAAGGGAAGAAAGGTTATTTGAGGAAAAAGTTCAATTTACTCCCTTCAAGTATAGTTAAAGTTGTAATAAGTCTCTAAACTATAACTTAGTTTAATTTACCTCCTAAACTATGTCATTTAGTTCATTTTATCCAATAATATAATTTATTTTTGTTTCTCTATAAACAAGTTGAATTTCAATTTCAAATTTTGCAGGGAATTAGTAGACATCACAATGCATATTCAAAAATTGTTATAATTTTTTATCATTATTTTTCATATAATCTTAAACTCCAATGATTAATTTATTATTATATATCCTAACCAATCAAAATAATGATGAAAAAGATTATGTATTTTTCTAACATGTGTTATGATGTGTCGTCTTGTAAAATTTCAACTTAAAACTCCACCTATGCATGGAGAAATGAGAAAGATAAATTATATTAGGAGCTAATTTGAACCAATGAGCATATTTTGGAGGTAAAATGAACCAAACGATAGTTAGAGAGTTCTCCGGACTTTGGCTATAGTTGAGAGGGTAATTTAAACTTTCTCCATTGTTTGATGAGCCTAGTAAAAAAGCGCTAAAATTTGAGCATGAGGTGACCTAAACCCGTTTAGTGCAGCCATAATATAGTAAAAAAAGGTAACCTTAAGCATTTAATGCTGAGACAATATACACCTTTAACATTGTGCATCCGGACCATAAGCTAGCTGCAACTAAAATGCACCTCAAGCTTGTGGTTGGACATAATATAATAAAAAAATTATTTAATGTCTTTCTTCTCCCTCCTAACAGCGATTTTTAATTTTAATATTTTTTAATCTAATATTTAATAATAATATGTGTGTATCTAAATTTCCAAGAATTAGCCTTTTGATCTCTCCACCGCTCGTAGCGCGACTCCCTGAAGGATCGCGCTACATGCTTTGTTGGTAACTCACTTAACATTACCAGATCAGCAGGGCAGACGCGTGTGTGCCAGCATGGCAGGTTGGTCGCACCAAAACACGTGGCGCGAACTTCCAGAGAGTCATGACTAAAAGGATTAAAATAAAAAAAATCCCCGCTGAGCGGCGGATGAGGAGAGTTGTTGGATCAAGATGGCCTTTTTTTTTTATTGCTGAGTGGATCCCACGTCACACCTTCGCGGCAATTGCAGTAACTATGTCCTCCTGACACCGACACCAGGTTCTACCTTAAGTGACTTTAACATTGCCCTGCAGATGACCCTGACTAAACGATGATCTTTTTTATTTTTTTATGAGATGTATTCCATTTCGTTAATATAAGACTTTGATCACTTCTATGTATGAAGTGTACCGTTAAAGATGTATTAGTAGAGTAATTATTGATTAAAAGCTTGTCCTAAGCCCAAACGATAAACGGAGAAGGACAGTACTATAAAGTTTGTTTATAACAAAATTATTAGGCTTCTACTGCGGTGGGCCCACGGGCGCAGCTTCTTGAGAAGTTTTCGAGTCGGGAGCTCGCTGTAAAGCGAGGACCTCTGCCCCTGCACAGAGCTCAATCTTCTTCTACCTATGAGAACAAAAATCTTCTTGTGTCTAGCTTCCACTTTCTAGAAACCAAGGGGCTCCTAGTGCAAGCCACAGCCCTACATCCGGCTCGCGAGCTAGAAATGGCTGGATTGGGGCGGCGCGTTGCGCCGGAAGAGCAGCCTCGAAACTTCTTTGCCGCGGCGGTGAGCTAGGTTGCTCCTGGCCCCTTCGTCCCCACCTCGCCTCCCCGCTTCAAGCCTCGAGAGGTAAACGATCTATGAGATTCAAAGATTCGGAGGCAGTAGCGAGGTAAACGGGCGAGGAATCCACCTTTCTTGATTCGTTACTCCTACTTCCCCTCAGTGCAGGACCTGCGCTCGCCTCCTGTTCGACGAAATGCCGCAAGAACTTGTGAAGGTTTCCGGCCGGCGCAATAGGCGGACGGCGCCTATGGTGGGGATTGACACCCTCCCGGATGAGGTCCTTGCACGCGTGCTATCGTTCTTGCCCGTGCGGGAGGCAGTGCAGACCTGCGTGCTTGGCCGGCGTTGGCGCCACCTCTGGCGGTGCATGCCTGTCCTGCGCATCGTCTTTGGAGATGGCCCACTCACTTGGAAGGACATCAAGGACATGAATATGTTTATGAACATTTTCATGTTCCTCCATGACCGTGGCGCTCCACTGGAATTGTATGAGTTGAAGATCGATGAATTTGATGTATGTGTCAATGAACCACATATCAGCTTATGGATCCAACAGGCTCTGCTGTCTCAAGCTTGTACTCTTGCAGTGGAAGTATCCATTGAAAAAATGGGTTTTCTGCTTGATGACGTGCCTCTCATCTCCAAGCATTTAACAAGACTAGAGCTTAGGCTTGTAGATTTACGAGGCAAATTTCTTGATTTTTCGAGCTGCCTGACACTGAAGAGTCTGTGGATGAGGAGCTGCACTATTTATTCTGATATATCATCCCATTCCCTTAAAAAGTTGGTCATCCTTGACAGCTTGTTTTTAGGGGCCTTTAAACAGATTTCTGCTCCAAGTCTTGTTTGGCTTGAACTAACTGATAATATTGGTACCCCTTTGCTTGGAAGCATGCCATCCTTAGTAAAGGCATTTGTTAGACTCCAAGATTTTTGTAACGAAGAATCTGGGGGCACATGTTCTGATAACACCTGTGACAATTGTGGTGATAATAGTCGTCGAAATGAAAATTGCGTGCTTCTCAATGGTTTGTCAAATGCTGAAAGCTTGGAGCTGGTTGCTCAACCTGGGGAGGTATGTTTGTGTCTACTTATGTCAACATTATTGTTGTTGCTTCTGAAATATTTTTTATAAGAGTTAAAAATTAACATTATATTTTGATTAATGGAACTGTTATTGTGGTGGACGGATACAAGATACTGATCCAGTGGTATGTATACACTGATTACCTATATCACAGTTTACCAAAATCAATGATATTCCAATATAGAACAAAAGATAACTGTCAATCTGATACTTAATGTCTAGGGTGAGCCACATAATAAACTCAATCCATCCTAGTAGGATAAGATAGATGAATACAAAGTCATGAATCCTACATCTGACATTGCACTCAGCCAACTAGAATACTCTTGATTTCCTTGATAGTTGACAAAAAGATGCAAGCTGTCGTGCACAAAGACTAAAAGTTCTCAGGAGTCGGCACCTTTAGACTTTAGAGTAAGGTCTGGAGGTTAAGTGTGAATGCCCGTTTATTCTCGGGCAGAGGTGCTAAGATGGATTTTTGTTGGGGTGAGGCCTATCCCATGCCCAGATATCAGGGGAACATTGGGTTTTCTTCTTTTCCATTTGAATGGGAAATAACCTGATACCTGCTTGATAATATAAGTGCAATATTGGAGGCGTATTGGTACATTATATCCAACCAATTCAAATATGCTGCCTTGGGGAAGTATTGACACTTTGTAAATACAGAAATTAGATAACAGCATGGTCAAAGTTGAAAAAGATCTTCGTTGCAAATAAAGGATGGAAAAAGTTTTGCAAATGTATTCTGAAGCAACACTTATGTACGACAGAGGGATTAAGGATATTATTTCAATCTATAGATAAACTTGTGAAATATTATACGGATAATAAATCGCTTTGTTACTCTGCCTTATTTAGTTGTTTTTGATAAAAATAATCTAACCTTGAGCCATTGCTGCTCCTTTGCCCAGTTTATTTTCAAAAGGGATTTGATGTGGTGCCCTATTTTTAGCAAGTTGAAGACTTTGTTACTCAATGAGTGGTGCGTGGAAATTAACTTTGATGCACTCATATGCTTTCTTGAACATACACCTGTCCTAGAGAAGCTCACTCTTCAACTTCATCAGGTATATGTTGTTGTAAATCTCATAGCTATTGCCATACTAAGTTGTGGTACACTGATTTATTTTGGGTAACTAATATGTTTGATACAGGCACCTGAGAATTGGGTGGAACCAAGAGGGTTCTACAATCCATCAGAAGAGCCGTTTGCATCTAGTAAACTTAAAATAGTTGAAATCAAGTGCAGAGAGTTTGATGAGAGAGTACACCAAATTTCAAGGATGCTGAGCATCTGCAACACATATATTGAGAAAATCAATATCCAGTGGTCTGTGAGACGTTCTGAATGTAAGTTGGCAATGACACTATTCTAGCTTCTTAGGATCTCATTCATGCATAAACTAACAGATATAAGTGCTATGTGGAGCCTCAAGTACTTTCTGATGGACCAAAGCAGTGAACGGCCAGGATGTGCAGGAGGCTGGCAAATCTGCTATATAGGCTCCTTTATTCCTTAATTAGTTGCCTTCCTTCATTATTAAGATTGGATACTTGCAGATTTGATTTATAAGCCCTTGTTTTTAGAGCTGATGTTGTTAATTTGTGGCACCAAAGTCATTTGCTTTCACCAACGAATAATTACCCTGTTATCTCATCTCTCTCTCATTCTCAATACTCAATCTCACCTTTCCTGCTTGTGCTAAAGCCCTGGTGTTACGAGAAGAGAAAGGCCTTTCCATTCATAGGATGTAACAATGAACAATGGAGAATGGAGGGAGTAGTTAGGAAGGAAATGATGGGATGTCACCCTCTAAGCACTACTTATTGTAAACGTATTTCTAAGTAATAACAAACCTGAAAGGGGTACAGTACCATATAACAAATCACTAAACACGATAATACACTTTTTAAAGACAAGGATTACCCTGCTTTTAATAGAAAGCCAGTGACAATACAATTTTTCCATACTAGATTGCAAAAGGAGTATGACTATAACAACAACATGCGGACTCAGTCCTAGTCCAAGTGTATTTTATGCCACTTCATATGTTTCATGGTCTTAATGAAATGCCTTCTTACAGCCCATGTATGGGCTCACAAGAGCAGTTCTTTTTTTACCATAGTAGTTTACTCTGTGCAAGACCATTTTGTCGTGATGCACTGAAACACACTTAGTATACAAGCATTGAGCAGTAAGCAGTGGTGACACCGAAACGCAGAAGGGACCGATGAGCTTGCAGTCTGCACCCTTGCCGGCCTCATCCGCCGCTGCGCTAGTCAACTCCTGCATATTACCATTGCAGCGTCTCTACAGAGTACAGACTGCAGCAACCTATCTGACCATGTCTTTCATCTCTAACCTTGTTGATTGCCTATTTATCTAAGAATTGCTCATGGTATTTATTACAAAATTGGAACTTAGTCTTACTGTGTGATATACTCAACTGAGATGATTTGCTGATCTCTTCTTTTGGGAGCATTTAAATGCTTTCCCAAACTTTAGCCTAAATTTTCTAGGTGAAATGGTTTTGCTAGTTTCGTAGTTTTGGTGCCAATAGTTTGTGAGAAAATTATCGGTTCATTTTTTTCAAATTACTATGAGATGAGTTAGTTGTTTTGAAAGATCCCTTGGCTGAGCCGAGCTTAGTATATCCGCCTATACTTAGCGTTCGTGATGATTATTAAAGTTTGTCAAAATGTTCCCTATGTTCAATTTGCTTCACCTTCTGCCATTGACCGAGTTGTCTCATGGTATGATCTAGGCCTATATGAGTAGGAAAAGTAGCTGTTAAAATTACTTGTTGGGGAATCTGTGGTGGTGCCATTTAATTTTGTTGTAGTTTGCTATACTGGCTTCATGTGTGTTATCGTGGTTGCAGCTCTGTTCGTAGAATTTTGTTCAGTTCAGTAGTGTTCCTCATCTCTGTAAAATGCTACAGCGGTTTATTTAATACACTTTTCGAAATAGCCTCTTAAGAACTTGCCATGCCTTTTCTTTTCATGTTGGTTACAGTTTTCAGACACGTACGTGGGATCAACTCTGGTATTGAGTATGCTCTGGCCATATGCAGTCTCTTGACTGTCAAGGATTGGTTGACTAAGATTTGCAGTAATGGGTTTAATTTGCTCTAAATGTACTGGGATCTTGTACGTGCTTCATCCTCAGAATTGGTAATGCAGTGTATCTGAACCCGGTTTAATACATCTTGTTTCACTGTCAAAATTCTGCAAGGTGACTCTATGTTATCATTATAGCTTTCCCTGCTAAAGATATTCGCTATGTTTAGTTGGATACGCTGCTAATTGTGATTCTCTATGATTTTGGAACATCAAATCTCCAGCATCTGTATTGGCTAGGCATCTTTTTGCCATTTTTGTCTGAGCCCTGTTACATGGCCATGAGTTTTCTGACTGGTTTTCGAGGCACTCTCGGAGCATTGGCTGGCATCATTTGACATGTGTGACCTCATTTTGTTTCACCATATTATTATTTCCCTTTTTGAAAGTCTAGTATCAATGTGATTGGCAGCCAGTTGGGCCCTTTGGGCACGCTATAGAACTCGGCCCAGCTGCCATGCCATGCCAGCCCAAAGAACCCAACTGGTTTGGGTGCCCATGATAATCTCATGCAGGTTTTTGTTTGCCTGCTTAGCAGGGCACTGCAGTTAGCATACAAGTTTGGGCTCAATGTATTTTGTACGTCTGAAAAAAGATTCATGTAAGAGATCTTCGTGACCGAAACAGTCGTTTGTATCACTTCTTTGTTTCGGTAGGTTTCCTGCTGCTTGAGGTCGCATGTCGATGAAGACTTAAGCGGAACAAAATTTGGTCCATCCAGGCGTCAGCTGCACGAATTTAGGTGCACTAATAAAAATAGTGCAAATTCCGTGTATGCCACTGAAAATTTATCTTATTCATTCTGCGTCGTCCAAATTTAGACCATCTCTTCAATATCATCGAAAAATAATCTTGCATCACCTATATGCCATTGCCATTACTTTTTGCCAGAGTACACTGACGACGTTAAAATTGGTCTATCTCCTTTGATTTTTGACGATTTTACACCTGGAGAGCGCAATCGCGGCCCCCGCGCGCGGATGCGCCGCGGCGAGCGCACCCGCGCCCACCGCGCGGCTTCCCCTCGTACGAGCGCAGCCCTGCACCCCGCGGACCCCTGCGCGCGCCGCGTCGGGGCGCTGCGGCGTGCGCACGGGCGCCCGGCGCGCCAGGGCGCGCGAGCTCCTCGTGCCCCTTCGGGCGAGCGCGCTGCGGCCCTCCACGCGTGCGGTCCGCGTCAGCTCGGCTGCGCCTGCGTCGACGCCCGGCCCGCAAGAATCGGCTGCGACCGCGAAGGCCTGCAGCATCGAGCCGTGGCGCCCCTGCAGTTGTTGCTCTGCTTTTTGGCTCACGGGAGAAAACGAACAGGGATGAGAGAGGAAGGAGCTGGTGTTTAGCACGGTCAGGGGGGGGGGGGGGAGAGATTACGGTAGCAGTGAAATTTAATGAAATGGTTTAGAAGGGATAAAAAAGTAAATTCCAATAGTTTTAAAGAGATGGCTAAATTATTTTCAATGACATACAAGGAATGGGAATAATTTTCAATGGCATATAGGGAATTTTCTAAAAAAATACGTGTACAAAATTTATGCTGAGTGATAAATAAAAGTAAGGTCCACTCCAACCTTTGGAACACCAGTTCTTGTTGAGTCGTCGTTTAAAAAAATAAAGGTATGATACGATCGTGCCAAGAACACCGGTTTATTAAGATTGGTAGACATGACTTCGAAAAGCACGTGTATCACGCCAACGGCCAATCACATGCATGTTTGTCTTATCTTTTTTGATAACGTGCTCAAGCTTTATTTACCAGAACGGGGATCGACCGGGTCGCGATCCAACAAAGAGCTTACAAACGCTCGGAGGGGATTAGGCTAGGGTTGGACAAATTGCCCGTGACTAGTTAGTTGGCTCGACTCGCAGCCGGCTCGGCTCGGTCTAATTCGTAACGAGCTGAGCAGGACTTTGTGCTCGTTATACTAACGAGCTAGTTCGAGCCAGCTCGCGAGCCTAACGAATGTTGTAACCTCTTTGCTTATGATAGGTTAGCTTATAGGCATATGTTATTGATAGAACATGTATAGTTGATAAATTATAAAATTATCGCATGTGAAATTATGTATGGTGCTAAAAGTATAGAAATGAAACCATATGTTATTCTAATATTTTTTTTGCTTAATCTGTATGGATGTATATCATCTAGGAGAGTGTGTAAGCGTTCGGCTCGCGAGCTACCCGAGCCAGCTCGAGAGCTGGACCGAGCCGAGCCGAGCAGGCTTTTGTGCTCGTTAGGATAACGAGCCGAGCCGAGCCAGCTCGTTATCTTAGCGAGCCGAATCGAGCCGAGCCGAGCTGGCTCGTTATCCAACCCTAGATCAGGCCATATAGCCGGGTGATCCGGGTCCCTTCGTAGACCAAACCGGGCTAGTTCATGAGCACAACTATTACAATTACGAGAGATATGTGAAAAACTTGAAATAACAAAATGCAGTGACAAAAGCACACGCAACTCCTTGAAGATCACTCCATCGGCCGCCTGGTCAAACTCATTCGACTTAATAGCCCTCACCAGATTTGTCTCGATCACCGCTTGGGAAATTCCCAGCTCCATTGCCTCCTTCAGGGCCGCCATGCAAGCTTCCCCTTCAGCTGTCAACGCATCGTGCACAGCTCTTAAACGGCCCGCTCCCGCCAGAACACCATGACCATCGCAGTCACGGATCAGGAAGCCCCAGGCACCGCTCTTATCAGTCTCATGAAAAGCCCCGTCAATGTTTATTTTCAGAACATCAGACGGAGGTGGGTGCCAATGCTCCGTCACCCTCCTGCCTTGTTTGGGAGCCTGCTTTGGCTTATCTTCCAGTTCATATGCACAATTTGCAAAGTTTATAGCTTTTCGGACGACTTCATCAACCGAAGCGGCCGACTCCCCTGCATTCGCCTTGTTTCGATTCATCCACCTTGCCCACATCAAGCAGATAACCAGACGCCTCCTCTCCTGGTCCAACTGCAGGACCGCAGTAGCAACTTCACGAGCAGAACCATAGCCAAGTAGCTGCATTCTGATATCCTCCACATTCAGGCTTTGCCAACACTTTTTCATCTCCTTACGCTTCACAAAACAGTGACCCCCATCTTCATTCATCCGCCAGCATACTGGACATCTCGTGTCTACTAGTATAATGCCCGTGCTAACGCTACGGCAACATCCTATAATCACCCAACCAAACCAAAAGATGATATATGTTATGGCAATGGTCCAACTTCTAAGAACAGAAATAAGCATAGTGACATCAACCAAAACTGAATTCCAACAATGAGCAAACCAAAGCAGATGTTTTACTGATGACCATAGAAGTCTTTTTATCATAGGTATACCAACATAACATTGAGACAGTCGTGTGTTGCCAAGGAACATATTTTTCTTGACATGCCAATTATGGCAGGAAACATAGTTGTATTTATCCCCTCCTTTAGTGCCAATGCATGTGACATATTGTTTGTCTTCCGAAACACATCAAATGAACTCCAACACGTCGAACACGGTTCAAAATCATACGTAACTTAAAAGCCGACCACAACTACATCCGCACATTATGACATTTACTACTGACCTGAAGGTCAGCACACCTTTCACTTGCCTGACCAATTGTGTATCCCACCAAAGCATGCTCACAGAAGTTTTGGCTCTGTTGAGAGTGAATGCAACCTCTAACAACCAAATCAAACAAGGAAAAAAATATCATAAATTACAGCACAACTCTGGAAGAAAAAGAACTTATCAAGTTTAGATTTCACATATTCAGGTTGCAGTTATAGGATCTTAAAAAATGGAGTACTTCTCTTCATAGTTCACATAATATCTTCAAATGAAATCCGTCTTTCGAAACACAAAACACACTTGCATACTCAGTGAAAATGGGCATGCTTTAATCAGTTCAGATCAACGAATACAAAAATAATGATAAATTCTAGAGGTTTAGAGTGAATGGAAGTGATGCAACATACTATTCAGATATTGAGCTGCAATATCTGAAGGTCCCTACATATTGTCCAATATTTAGATTTGAGCCAAACATTCTCTATATCTCCTTCTGCAAAAAACAGGATTCATTTTCTGATTCAATATCTGCCACTTGCTTCCAAGAACCATCAACTGTAAATGGGGGAAAGTTGTAGGGTCTGTGCAAGGACAACTCACAGTTCATCAGTGCATGAGCTCATTTTTTCATGAGTAGGCATCCATTTCAATGCTTTGAAGCCTCTTTGGTGGCTCCATTAGACTTGATCATCGCCATTTTCAGGAAGCAGACTGGCACATGCTTTCATATTAACATACCTGAGACAAAATACAATGCAATGATATGTACAACAGCCACTGGGACAAAAGAAAAGCCGATGGAATTGGCTCAAATTACTGTGGAATACATTGCCAAAGAAAAGGCAATCAAAACATCAGCTTTAAATTTTGGTAGCAATTCCACTGAAACTTACTTATCCAAAAACATTGATCTCGCTAATGAGGAAAAAAATAGAAACAAACAATAAAAATCAGCCTGGATATATATGACGATGGGGAAAAAGGCAATAAACAAACTTAGCTGGTGGAATTGGCCCAACAATCCTAATCAGGGTGATTCATATTGGACATATTGCTTAAGGCAAGGATATGCCAAACTTTTTAGCAACATGTAGACACTATCACTATCATGAGAGAGAGAGAGAGTGAAATACAAGAAGCTATTGTTTTCACTACACTATCACTATCAGGACCGCAGTAGCAACTTCACGAGCAGAACCATAGCCAAGTAGCTGCATTCTGATATCCTCCACATTCAGGATTTGCCAACACTTTTTCATCTCCTTACACTTCACAAAACAGTGACCCCCATCTTCATTCATCCGCCAGCATACTGGACATCTTGTGTCTATGTCCATCCCTCTTCTCGCTAACTTCATCCGGAGTGGTAAGCTATTATGAGCGAACCTCCAAAAGAATTGTCTTATCTTAGGTGCACAATCTATCTTCCACAACTTCCCCCACATATCATTATCAGCTGAGCCACCACCAGTGCTTGAGGAGCCGACCTGCCTCACTTTCTCCTGTTCTCTTTTATCTTCCAGCACATGATAAGCTGATTTCACCGAGAACACACCTCTAGGGTCAAAATGCCAAGCCACAGAATCCTCATAACCCGGCTTAACCGGGATGGATAAAATGCTCTGTACATCCTCAGCCCAGAAAACATCATTAATAAGTTCCTCATCCCATGTACCAGTGAGAGGTGATATAAGATCAGAGACCTTGCTGAGAATTGTTCTTCCTCTTGGTGTAACTGGGCGCCTTGTGACCTTGTTTGGGATCCAAGGATCACTCCAGATATTAATTCTAGTACCATCTCCCACACACCATATCAGGCCATTCTTCAGGGCTCCAAAACCCCGCAAAATACTTCGCCAGGAGTAGGAAATACCGGTTTTTTCTCCCGCCATCAGGGGATCCCCATCAGGATAGTACTTGGCACGCAGAACTTGGGCGCATAAAGATTCAGGTTCCGTTATCAACCTCCACCCCTGCCTAGCAAGCATTGCTAGGTTGAACAAATGGAGATCACGATATCCCATACCACCCTTCTTCTTCCGGCTACACAGACGCTCCCATGAGAGCCAGTGCACTTTATTTTCTTTCTCATGTTGAGCCCACCAGAACCGGCAAATTAGCTTCCCAATTTCATCACATAATCACTTGGTCAAATCAAAGCAGGACATGGCATAAGAAGGAATGGCCTGGGCCACAGCCTTTATAAGAACATCCTTTCCCGCACCAGAAAGTAACTTCTCCTTCCACCCCTGAATTTTCTTCCATACCCTATCTTTCAAATATGCAAAGGTCTGAGCTCTTGATCTGCCCATATACACAGGCAATCCCAGGTATTTTTCATTTCTAGCTTCTGAGCCAATCTCAAGTGCAGCCATTAGGCTTCTCTTTGTATCAACTCTTGTGTTTCGACTGAACATTATGGATGACTTATCTTTATTAATTGTTTGCCCCGAGCAATCCCCATACAATGAAAGTATATTCCGCAAATGATCTGCACTTCCGTGGTCAATTTTAAAGAGAAGTAAAGAACCTATTGGACTGATCTCTAACCTAAGGCCCAAAGGCCTTAGCCTTGGTCCACGCCCTGATCGGGGGCGCCCAACCCAACTCTCGTTGGTGGGCCCCCGTCGCCAGCGCCACATAAATACAGAGGTGGGGGCCGGGGGGCACGCACGCCAAGGTTCGCCGTGCCCCGACTCCCCACCAACACCTAAACCCTAACCCGATCTCGAGGGGTGGCGCTGCGGCGGCGGGAAGCGCCACCGGCCGATCTACACTGCTCCGACCACCGCTGCCCTAGCGCAGATAACATCAATCACGATGATGGCATCGTCTTCAACAGATCAAAGTACCGATCTAATCTCTCTCTCTGTTCTTTTGATCTCGTACACACGCACCAGCACACACACGTCTCTGTGTCTTCCTAGATCCAGACCCAGAGTACCAACCCCAGCCCATACGCACCTACTGACCCGATTAACCAACCTAACAATGGTATCAGTTGAATTTAGGCTTGGTTATGGAATGAAAAAGGGGAGGGATCGAGCAAATAGATGCAAATCGAACCAGAAACACAAACCGAGCTCGATAAAACCCAAACCCTAACCCTAGATCTGTGTAACCCGGCGTACCTGGCCCTTGTTCCTCTTCTCCTTCTTGCTGTTCGTCTCTTCTCCTTCTATTCCCTCCGCTTTCTCCCTCCTTTCCCGTACCCCAGAGATCCCCTTGACGGAGCCGCGCGCGAGACGCACGCGACTCCGGCGAGGAGGCCCATAGGGCACAGTTGTACTGCTTCGTGTGGACGCACACAGAGCTGAGAAAACAAGATTTTGGGTACTGGAATCATAGATCCGGCCATGGCGGGGGCCGCCGGCGTCAAGGACGAACGCGGCGGCGCACCCCTGGCCGGAACAGAGACATGAGGGAGAGAGGGGAGAGGGAACTAGAGATAGAAAGGGAGAAGGGCAGGAGGCGAGATAGATCCGGCCGCCAGCAGGTGGCCAGCGGCCATGTCGTCCGCCGCGCCGGAGTTTAGCCGGCGGCGGAGGCGGCGGCCAGAGGCAGAGGAAGGAGAAGAGAGAGCGAGAGAGAGAGCCAGAGCCGCGGGCGAAAGAGAGCGAAGCAAATGACCTAGGGTTTCCGCGTTTGTCGCCCGGCCGCGAGGCTTTTATACCTCCCAAGACGCGCGCTCAGCCGTCCGATCGGGTTGGACGGCTGAGATCGACGCGGGGGGGGCGGCGGCCGGCGCGCGCGCGGATGGGCCGCTTTCGTGGCCCAGGCCCAGGTTGCGGCCCGTTAGCCGCGGGCCGCACAGTAACAGGCCGGTTTTCGCGAAGTGGGCCGGGCCGCGGACGTGTTTTGGGCTGCACAGTAACGGGCTGAACAGTAACGGGCTGCACAGTAACAGTTTTCCGGCCCGTTTAAACAGATGAACAGTAACTTTTGATAATTTTAATTCTGTTTTGCACAAATTTGAATATTTTTGCACAGAATTTGATCTCTTTTCATTTTGAACCAAAGGGATAAATGTTTAGAGAATAGAACTACAGAATTTTACAGATATTGCTTCAAAATAGAATAATTTTATTCATGTTTCCGCTGCATAGATAATTGTTTTTGACTTGAATTTAAATTTGAACCAAAGGGATAATTTAAATTTTGAGTCACAGATAATTCCAGATTAAATTGTAGTATTGTTATTTTCTGACCAAAGTTGAGGATAACAATATTATAATTTTTATAGAATATTTTTCCAGATTAAATTGTAATGTTGTTATTCTCTGACCAAAGTTGATTATGACAACATTATGATTTCCATGTTTTTTTTGTAATTATTGATATATTGTTCTCACTTGAGCTAACCTGTTTTCAGCTGGTTTTCCTATGATGGCTTCCATCAAGGATATTCCGATTCTGAAAGGCGACAATTATAATGAATGGTATAAGAAGTTGGATCTCTTCTTTACCATGGCTGAGCTAGATTGGGTCCTCACTGCACCGGTTCCAGTTGAACCTGAGAGACCGGTCAGGGGGGAAGATGTTACAGATGCTTCTTGGAAGCAAACAGAGCTCGCCTACAGGGCGAGCAAACAGAGGTATGACGCTGATCATGCCAGGTGGCTACCTGCCAACAAGAAATGTTTGGCAGTAGTTAAGAACACCATAGAGCCCGCCATTCTGGGGGCAATCACAGATCTACCCACTGTTGTTGAGTACCTCGACAAGATAAGGAGTCAGTATACTCGCTCCTCAAAGACTTATGCTACCCAGTTGATCAAACAACTGGTGACAGAGAGGTATTTGGGCGGTGGGATAAGAGAGCACATCCATCGCTTGGTGAACATTAACAACAAGCTTAAGCCAATGGATATGGAGTTCAGATTAGAACACATAGTTCATTTGGTTTTTGCCTCGTTGCCAAAAGAGTTTGACAATTTTGTTGTCAATTATAACATGAACCCTGAAAAATGGGATATTGAAAAGACCATAGCGATGTGTGTGCAAGAAGAAGAGAGGATAAAGAGTGCACATGGTGGATCCATTAACTATGTGAACAAGAAAAGATATAATAAAGATATTCCCTCTTCATCCAAGGGAAAGGGACCTCAGTTGGCTCAGCCACAGCCACAGCACAGGCCCAAGTTTGGGCAACCACTCGTGGACAAGGACCAGTGCCTGCACTGCAAACAGAAGGGACACTACAAGTCAAACTGTCCCGACTATCTAAAGATGATCATGGAGAAAAGAGGTGAGAACATTATCTCATTTATAAATGAATCCTTGTATAAAGATTATTCGAAATCTACTTGGTGGATTGATTCAGGAGCAACTATTCATGTTGCAAACTCCTTACAGGGATTACGTTCCACGAGAACTACGGGAAGAGGAGAAAACAGAATTAAAGTCGCAAATGGAGTCGAAGCAGATGTTGAGGCGGTTGGAGACCTCCTCTTAGAGCTCGACACAGGCTTTAATTTATTGCTTAAAGATGTATTTTATGTTCCCGTAATTCAGAGAAACTTGATTAGTGTATCTCGTCTTGATGACGATGGATTTGCATGTCGCTTTGGAGACGGCATGTGTGTAATAGAGTTTGATGATACAGTTGCTTCGATTGCATTTAGAAGAAACGATCTTTATTTATTATCGCTGCGTGAAAGTGTGAATTCCGTATGTGATGTGAATGCGATTGTGTCTCAAACCACAGATAACAACAGAAAACGAAAGAGAACTCAAGACACGTCGTCGAAATTATGGCACTGTCGTTTAGGCCATATTTCGAGGGGGAGAATAGAAAGGCTGGTTAAGAATGAAATTCTACCTCCTCTTGAGTTCCCAGACTCAGATAAATGCATTGACTGCATTAAAGAAAAATATGTAAAGATTACAAAGAAAAAATGTTGAGCACAGCGCAGGTATTTTAGAATTAATTCACACAGATATCTGCGGACCGTTCTCAGTTAAAAGTATAGACGGTTATGATTCTTTCATAACGTTCACAGACGATTATTCCCGTTATGGATATATCTATCCAATAAAAGAGAAATCAGAGGCATTAGATAAATTTAAAGAATTCAAGGCTGAAGTTGAAAATCAGCACAATTTAAAGATTAAAGTTGTCCGTTCCGACCGTGGAGGGGAATACTACGGTCGGCATACCCCATACGGACAGGTTCCAGGACCTTTTGCGAGGTTCCTAACAGAACAAGGAATAGTAGCCCAGTACTCTATGCCGGGCGATCCTCAGCAAAATGGAGTGGCTGAAAGACGAAATCGTACCTTGATGGACATGGTACGAAGCATGATCGGCTATTCCACACTGCCAGTGAGTTTATGGATGGAGGCGTTGAAAACCGCTGTCTATATTCTCAACAGAGTGCCCAGTAAAGCGGTGCCAAAAACACCGTATGAACTGTGGACAGGAAAGATACCCTCACTAAATCACCTACGGGTGTGGGGGAGTCCTGCTGAGGCAAAGATATTCAACCCGAACATTGGGAAATTGGATTCCAAGAAAGTAAGTTGCCATTTTATTGGTCATCCAGATAGATCAAAAGGATATCGTTTCTACTGTCCAGACAGATTTACAAAGTTTGTAGAAACGAGACATGCTGCCTTCCTAGAAGAAGAGATGATTCGGGGAAACTCAACAGTTCGAAAGATTGTTCTTGAGGAGAAGCGGGTATACGCACCCACTCCAATGATTCAGGAACCGTTTTTCTCACTGACTGATACTGCGATGCCAGTTCCCGAATTGAACCCTTCTGTGGCGACGCAGAATGAAAATGTGGAACCTGTCCTTCAGGATCCTATAGATAATAATGTTTCCACAGATCAGGGGGAGCCGTCACAGGTTCCAGCATAAAATATTCGAACAGAAGAGGCTCCTAGGAGATCTCAAAGAGAAAGAAGATCAGCCATTTCAGCTGATTATGAAGTGTATAACACAGAAGAGTTTCGAATGGAAGATGATCCCATCTCATTCGAAGAAGCCATGAGAAGCAGACATTCATCTAAATGGTTTGAAGCCATGGAAGATGAAATGGAATCGATGAGGACCAACCGAGTTTGGGACTTGGAAGAAATTCCTGAAGGAGCCAAAACAGTAGGCTGTAAATGGGTCTACAAGACTAAATGTGACTCCAAAGGGAATATAGAGAGATACAAGGCACGTCTTGTGGCAAAAGGATTCACACAGAAGGAAGGAATAGATTATAATGAGACTTTTTCCCCGGTCTCATGTAAGGATTCTTTCAGAATAATTATGGTCTTGGTTGCACGTTTCGATATGGAATTGCACCAAATGGATGTAAAGACGGCATTCTTAAATGGGGATCTCGAAGAAAAGGTTTACATGGCACAACCTAAAGGTTTTGTCGTAAAAGGAAAAGAAAATATGGGATGTCATTTAAAGAAATCCATTTATGGATTAAAGCAAGCTTCAAGACAGTGGTACTTGAAGTTTAACGAGACTATAAAGAAGTTTGGGTTTACAGAAAATGTTGAAGATAATTGCATTTATGCAAAATTCAAGAAAGGGAAATACATTTTCCTGGTACTGTATGTGGATGACATTCTACTAGTGAGTAGTGATGTCAGTCTACTGTTAGAAACAAAAGAATTCTTGTCATCAAATTTTGACATGAAAGATCTTGGTGAAGCCTCTTTTGTGCTAAGGATTGAGATTCACCGAGATAGAAGGAAAGGGGTGCTAGGTCTGTCACAAGAGACATACCTACAAAAGATTCTAGAGAAATACAGTATGCATGCGAGTAAACCTACTCCTGCTCCGATAGTCAAGGGTGACAGATATGGAGACTTTCAGAGTCCCAGAAATAAGTATGAGAGAGAACAGATGAGAACTGTTCCGTATGCTTCGGCAGTCGGAAGTTTACAGTATGCTCAAGTGTGCACACGCCCTGACTTAGCCTTTGTCACTAATGTGCTTGGAAGATTTCAGAAAGATCCAGGTTTAGAACACTGGAAACTTGTAAAGAAAGCCTTGCGATATGTGAAAGGCACAAAAGGCCTCATGCTAACATACAGAAGAAGCGATTCTTTAGAGATTAAAGGATACGCAGATTCAGACTTTGCGGGAGATGAAGATGATAGAAAATCCACGACGGGTTACATCTTCACTCTCGCAGGGGGAGCTATTTCATGGAAAAGCTCTAAACAATCGGTCACAGCAACATCGACGATGTATGCTGAGTTTATAGCATGCTACGAGGCCTCCGGGCAGGTAGAATGGTTAAAGAAGTTTATACCTAGCTTAAGAGTGGTGGACAGTATAGAGAGACCACTAAAGATGTACTGCGATAACCAGCCATCAGTGTTTTATGCTCATAATAACAAGAAGAGCACGGCTACAAAGTCGATACAGATAAGATTTTATTCGATAAAAGATAGAATCCAGGATCACACCATAAGTCTCGAGCATATAAGAACAAAAGATATGCTTGCGGATCCGCTAACGAAAGGCCTACCACCCAGCGTGTTCATGGAACACGTAGCCGGCATGGGAATGAGGTATTGCCTATGATCTCTGGATAATAGAGGCCCAAATAGAATACAGAATCTATTTCTGAAGAGAGGCGTGTGTTGTGGCTATTGATTCTATCGGCAGTTGCCCGTGACGAAGAGATATGCCCTATACATAAATCTGTGATGAGATAAGGAAAATAGAAAAGTGAAAGAGAAAGATAATGTGAGATCAAGGGGGAGATTATTGGACTGATCTCTAACCTAAGGCCCAAAGGCCTTAGCCTTGGTCCGCGCCCTGATCGGGGGCGCCCAACCCAACTCTCGTTGGTGGGCCCCCGTCGCCAGCGCCACATAAATACAGAGGTGGGGGCCGGGGGGCACGCACGCCAAGGTTCGCCGTGCCCCGACTCCCCACCAACACCTAAACCCTTACCCGATCTCGAGGGGTGGCGCTGCGGCGGCGGGAAGCGCCACCGGCCGATCTACACTGCTCCGACCACCGCCGCCCTAGAGCGGATCTACACCGAGCTCTGCGCTACGCGTCACTGCCCTAGCACAGATAACATCAATCACGATGATGGCATCGTCTTCAACAGATCAAAGTACCGATCTAATCTCTCTCTCTGTTCTTTTGATCTCGTACACACGCACTAGCACACACACGTCTCTGTGTTCTTCCTAGATCCAGACCCAGAGTACCAACCCTAGCCCATACGCACCTGCCGACCCGATTAACCAACCTAACAGAACCATCTGCGAACAAAAGATGGTTAATACTCGGTGCATCCTAACAAACACGAACACCCACTGTGTCTCCCCGCCTTTCAGCTGCATTCAACAAACATGAAAAGGCCTCTGCACAGATTAAGAAGAGGTAGGGAGAGAGGGGATCTCCCTGCCTCAGTCCACGTTGGGGCACAATCTCCTCGGTGAGTTCACCATTCACCCGAATACGGTACCGAACTGTAGTGACAAAGTTCATTATGATCTCCACCCAGCTGTGGTTAAAGCCCAATCTACGCAACATCCTTCTCAAGAACTCCCACTCGACACGATCACTCATATCAAGTTTGAGCGCAGCATAACTGTCCAACCCTCTCCTCTTGGTCTGCAGATAGTGGGTTAGTTCATAGGCAAGCAACACATTGTCTGTAATCAGGCCCGGGATGAAAGCACTCTAATTTAGAGAAATAATATCTGGAAGGATCCTTCTTAGCCGATTTGAAAGTACCTTGGAGGCAATTATGTACACCACGTTGCACAGACTTATCGGTCGCAAGTCCTTCAGTTTCTCCGGATTCTTGATCTTCGGAATTAAAACCACAACAGTATCATTCCAGCCATGTGCCATCGGTCCACCCTTCAGCAGTGCTATCACTTCCCGCGAAACATCCTTTCCAACGGTATCCCAATATTTCTTGTAGAACAGGGCTGGCATGCCATCCGGCCCAGGTGCCTTCAAATCGCCCATACAATCCAGGGCGCATTTTACTTCCTCCCCGGTGTAATCCTTCATCAGATCATCATGCATTGCAGCAGTAACACGTGCCGGCACACATTGTAACAACTCAGCATATCGTGACCCTGCACTGGATTGGAAAAGAGAAGAATAAAAGTTAGTCACCAGAGCGTGGATGCCCTCCGCATCCTCCACAACTCCCCTGTCCTCCTTCACCAGACGGGTAATTCTATTTCTCCTCCTCCTTTCAGAAGCGAATTCATGAAAGAATCTTGTGTTTCAGTCGCCAAGCTTCAGCCAGTGGGTGGTTGCTCGCTGTTTCCAGTACAATTCCCGTTGGTTCTCCAATTTCTCCAACCGATACTTCATGATTTCCTCCCTCCCGACACTATCTCGAGTGACCGCTCCCCTCCTGCAAGCCTCCAGCTCCCTTCTCGCATGTTTTATGTGTTTCTCCAGATCACCCAAAGTGTTTCAATTCCAATCATGCAGCTCCGCTGCCACCTCCCGCACAGCATCCGCCACCGTCCCCTCCCTGGCCTCCATAGTCAGTTTCCATGCATTTTCCACCACCGTCTCGCATTGCTCCTCATGTATCCACCCTGCCTCGAAACAGAAGGCAGGACGAGCATTGTTTCGCCGGGGGATGTACTGATCTTCCAAGGAGACAATTACTGGCCGATGATCAGAGTGGCGAGGCTCCCCATTCCGCACACTGAACCCTGAAAATTTGGAACACCATGCCTCATCGGCCACCGCCCGATCCAGCCGTTCCCTGATGTAGTTATCACTCGTATGGCTGTGATTTCTCCACATAAAAGTATCCCCCGAATACCCCAGATCGACCAATCCGCAAACCTCCAAAGCCTCCTGAAAGCGGTCCATGCACACCCGCGGCCTTGGCAGGCCTCCCTCCTTCTCATGACTGGAGGATCTCGTTAAAATCCCCCAAGCACAGCCACAGCTTCCTCACCACCGCGCTCGCTGCATTCAGCGTGCGCATTGCACTCCAAGACAGCTCCTTCCGGTCAGACTTGGGCTCGCCATAAAAACCTGTCAGTCGCCAAACCGAGCCATCCGCCTCCTCCACCTCTCCATCAATGTACAACCGAGACGTTGCACGCGGATGAAATTTAACTCCATTCCTCCAAAAAATTGCGAGTCCAGCACTTCTACCCTCACAATCTTTAACCACCATGTTCGTTAACCCCAATTGCCAGTGCAAACTTTCAATTCTCCTTCTGTCCATCTTGGTTTCGGACAGAAACAGAATGTCGGGATCCTCCTCCTTCTGAATATTCAGAAGGCCTCGAACTGCCGGGACGTTCCCGAGCCCCCGACAGTTCCATGCGATGATCTTCATTGATCATTGCAGGGCTGATCCTGCAGCCCCGCTTCAACTGAAGACGTGTTCCCCCTCTGCTTCTTTCCTCCCTCCAACGCTGCATTTTCAACCACTAGACTTCTCTTCTTTTCCATGCCTGATAGCAGCACAGTCGCATTCGGCCGTCTGCCCACTGGCTCGAGGGCGCTTTTTATACGTTCCAGCCTTCACACCATTTTCCACCACCTCCTTCTCTTTCCCCTTGCCTTCCTGGACGAGATCCAGCACTCCATCGTCTATGTGCATGGCACTGTTCACGTCCGTTCCTGGTTCAACCAAACCCCTCATGTCCTTCTCCGCCTCACTCTCTTCCTTCTCACCCATCTCCAAGCTTTTTGGCACGACATCTCCCACATCCCCTGCTGGCTTTGTGGCCTTCCCCGTCCCTTCTTCCACAAAAAGGACCTTCTTCGTTTTCACCGCGAGCTCCCTCCTTTGCTTTTCTTTCAGAGGGCTCTGTACCTCATCTTCTTCTTGCCCCTCATCACCAACCCGTCTCGTCCCCTTCCCATCATCCTTCCGCCAAGAGGGACCATCGCTTCCCGATCTACCCGACCAGCTTCGACCACTCGATCCAGAAGAGAAGCTCCTTCCATTGTATCCAGCTGGTCTCCAATTTTGGGTAAAACGGCTGTTCCCAAACCTGTCACCACCTCCATCATCCATTCTCCTCTTCTCAGGCATACACCGAAGTTTCTTCGAAAATTATTGCACCTCCCCTTTCCCCAGCTTCACCTCACACACCTTCTCAGTATGACCAATAATTCCACATGTATAACAGAAGTCCGACAGAAATTCATACTCCATCGGGCACCAGATCGGTCTATTCTCCTCCCTCACACACACCGTCACCCCCCGCATCAAGGGTTTCCTGATGTCAAGCTTCACTTTGATCCAGAGAAAACGACCGACAGCGGTATCATCATCATCAACATCCACCGCCATGAAATCTCCCACCTCCTCCCCAATCGCCTCCCCCGTAGCCCGATTCATCATACCAAGTGGGAGCTTCTGCACACGTACTCAGATTGGAATGAACGAGAAATCTATCTCTTCCATTGTTTTTCCTTCATCAAAATCCACCATTACCACAAGATCCTTCCCAAACATCCATGGCCCCTCCTCTAGGGCTCGCTTCTTCCCTGCTACTTGCAAGAAAGTGAACAGAAAATGATTTTCCCCTAGATCCTTGCACAACACACCTTTGATTGGGCACCAAATCCTTCCTAGGGTTTGCTTCAAACCTTCCTCACTAACCAATTTATCAGCCAGGACCTTCCCGATCGCCTGCGCCTCCATTGACTTTGCCCTAGCCGGGCCAGAACTCTCCACCCGAATTCCTCTCTTCTCTGCCGCTGACAATTTCATGCGCTCCATCATGCCCTCAACCGCCTCCATGCTGCCAACCTCCTCCGCCCTCCTGAACGAATTAGATCGGAAGAACACCGAAAGAACGCCGAACCAGCGACGAAACTAGGGCTAGCAGATCTGGGCTCGGCTCCCAATGGAGATCTCAACGTGGACACAAGGGTGGGATGGGACGTGGACTCGTGGCCTGATAACCGGGAAGATGATCAAAGACCAGGCACTAGATCGGTGGAAGGAGGGGAGATGGAGAAACCCTAGTCGCCGGGACGGAAACCCTGAGTCGACTAAGCGCCAGGGACATGTTTGTCTTATCGATGAACTGAAAATTGGAAGCAACTCATTTGCAGTACTGCTCTCTGATTTTGTGCAACTGACATGTGGATCGGGTCTCTCACGTGTTAGTGACACAAAGACACGGCCACTACTGCAGAGGAGCTCCGTCTGAAAATTGATCTACGTCGGTAACACCAGGTTGTTTAAGTTTGGTGTCACCAAGTCATGAGACCTTTGACGTACACTGGATTCAATTTTATGCACGAAATTAAGAAGGATTAAGATGGAACAGCACATTAAACCAAAAACCACACAATAAATTTATTGGACTGGAGCTGAAAGAGATCCACCACCTAGCCAAACCATTCTGCGCCACAAGCTCGTCCGTCGTCAAGTGCAAACATGGGAGCACATGGTATTACTATGCCGTTCACACACCTAATACAAGTGATTGCATCCACACGGACTGAGTGCAACATGCCACTAGTTGATTTGGATCCTTCGGTGACCTGTGCTCTCTTTATGTGTGTTTTGGCAGCAAGGTCTCGCCCATGAAGCGTGGGAGAGGTAACATCAGAGTTATGTTTTTGTTTTCAACTGCGTTTCAGTGAGTTCTTCAGTGTTAGGTCCTGTTTGAATTGTTTCAGTGTTAGATCCTGTTTGAATCCATGGGCTAAATTAACTTTAAACCTAAGTTTAGTCCATTAGATGATCCAAAAAGGTGGACTAAAGTTTAGTTTCATCCTAACTAAAGTTTAGTTCATTAATTCATAGAACCCACCTAATTCATACTAAAGTTTAGTTTTCACCTATTTATGTGCTTCAAATAGTTTTCCACCCAAAGTTTAGTCCATGGATCCAAACAGGCATGGACTGAAGTTTTTAGTTACCTAAAATTTAGTCCTAGATGATCCAAACGGGGCCTTAGATGTATACAGTGATCTATTCGAACGCCTAGAAATCAAATAAATGTAGTTTACTTGTCTCATCAATTCGAATTGATCGGTATAGACTATTACTAGTCATTTCCTAAATGCAAGTTCCCCTGTCATTGATCATTCTTGTAGAGCATTTCAGGTGATTGGGACGTTTGCTTGACGTCACTCCCAGTCACTGATACCATCTTGTCAATGGTCAGTGATTTTGCATTTCTAGGCGACAAATAAAGATAGTTCCATCTAGGTATATCCGGGACCTGTTTAATTTCGTCTGACGCGCTACTGCAAATTAGTTGTTTGGTGCAGCCCTCCGATATTCAGGTTGCTTTTTCAGATTTGTCCAAGCATGATACGTACTCTTTCATCTTTAATTTAAAACAGCATGCTTTTGAGAGAGTGGCTTCGCAATCTCTTCCGCCGCTGCGTTCCACCTCACCATATTGTTCAATTATAGAGAATATTTGTTTCCATGAGCGAGCGAAATGATTGATATGATCGATGAAGAAACAAGTAACAATCACATCAATGACCCCTCTAACCAAATGGCCGGCGTTGCCATCACCAAATCTTGGCCTCGCATCTTGTCTAACTACTAAAGCCAAATCTCTTGTTGGAAGCAAAGTTGTGCTCAAAGCATTGATGTCTTTGTCTGTACTTGTATCAGTAGTCAATCATCTTTACGAAATGAGTGACTCCAGTATCCCATAATCACAATCTATTCTTTCCACTCATTTTGTAGGAAAGGGATTCCACTTTTCACCTCCTACAAAGATGAATGCACAATAGAGAAAAATATAGGTACTCAGTTTAACTTACATCTGCCGACAGCTATGTGACATCCAGGATGAGGGTGAGCGCATTTCAATCAGCTTCAACTTCAATCAGAATTAGAACATTTTCCTGTGGGAGTCGCAATTCAATCAGCTTCAGCTTCAAGCAGAATTAGAGAATTTCAAGCTCAAAAAAAGAAGACTGAAGTACTTATAGTTGGAACTTACTGAAACGCTAACCTTAGGTCCTGTTGCAATGCAAACGGATCAGGGTTTATTGCCCTGGGACTCTAGAAAAATACTTCCAATAGCTGACGAAGAGGCTAGACCAAGCTTTGTTAGTCAAGTATAGGGAACACTGAAAACCCACTGACCCACTGAAGTCCATGTTTCTTCAGAGAAATGCGCAACAAAATGACAAATACAGTTTCAACTAAAACGCCTTGCCGCAGACATGAGAGAACCGGAGAGGGAATGATATATAAGTCCTCAACAAAAAGGAAAAATGGGATTAAGTGCTAATAAGCCAGGGTTGTGAAAAAGGTAACTGCGATGCAGTGGAACAAAAACATACAGCTTCGACAGGAATCGTTTCCGCTGAACTAAGAATTGTACAATATATATACCAGTAGACACGTATTGGAACTGGAGAAGCTAACTTATTACCGTTTCCATGACGAAACTCTTTACATTTTTGAGGTAGGCCATGACGAATTACAAGAAATTACCCCCTCAAAAAATTTACAAGAAATTCAATTGGTCTCTCGCTCAGCAACATTATCAGCGACCGACTCCAGCCATAGTTTGGAAAAGAGAACCTCAAAGGAATGTTCTGCGGGCCCATTCCGATATAGACCTAACTCCAAAGTGACAACTCTCTACTTTACAATTGAAAAAAAAACAGTTTTTGAAAACCGTGTACACGAAGCAAACAAGTCATCGGATGTATCCGTAGACCATGCATGTACCCTCTCTTTTTCTAGATATCTCTCTCTCTCTCTCCCGGTACTCGGTACTATGGCTGACATCTTTCATGGTTCTCGAACTTGATTTCGAGATGTTTGGCCAGTTTATCATGGATTTTGCCGAACTACTTGATCATCATGTCTTGTGGCTCCTGCACGTTGCTCGAGACCAGCTATCAAATGTTAGGCCAGTTTACCGTCGATTTCTTGAAATCAACCGGATGTTAATTATTTCAGACAGCAAATATAGCTCCACATACGGTGATCAGGGTGGTGTTTTTTTTTACAGCCGTTGGAAACTTGGTAATTATTGCAGGGCACGAGAGCGACTTCTGCGTGTTTGTTGACGGCCATGTACTCTAGGTCTCTTCTCATACGACGGTTCCTGTCAAACTGTCTTGTTTCCTTGCGTTAGTTTCAACTTTTTCCAATCCGTTCTAGTCATCAAGGGATCAGTTTCTAGAGCTATAGAAACGTCACGCCTTACACAATAATCCACGAAAAAAAGTTTGTTATTACGCATTTGATTACTGGTGGTGTACTACATGCATAATGCAGAATTCAACTGGAAAAAAATTGGGAAGATGGAGTATATGATTTCATTTTTTAGGGGGGTTAATTTGGCAGGTACGGCTCTTGATCAACGCGGATCCAAAATGTAAAACTCAGACTCTGTCCTAATGCACGTACACGTGTACATTTCCTAGGCTCTGCCTACCAAACGGTACGCCCAACCCAACGTCTCTCTCTCTCTCTCTCTAACATTTTCCTTGTAATTTGTTCATAGTTTCATGGTCCATACGCCGCTGAAGAGCAACTATTCAATCAAATTTAGAACTGTGTAGGCTGATTTTCACACGTGCTGCAGCCAGCGCCCAGCAGCACGCGGGTACGGCTGCCGTACGTGCAAGCTCGTTGGCATGGACGAATCAGCCCTTAGGTTGTGCGCACCGGCGTCCACTACCCGGTCCTGGAGGACCGGGATAGCGGAAAATCCTCCGCAGCGGGCTATTGGGAGGGGTACGCTAGAGCGTACCCTCCCGCTTCCGCTATATCCAGCGGAGTCCCGGGGCCCGCAGGCCTGTTGCAACGACCACGCGTTCGCGCCCGAAGAGGAAGGGAGGGAGCAGAGGAGGAGGCGTCGGCCGCCGCCGCAGCTCCTCGCGCCAGCCGCCGCGCCCGCTTGGCCTGCGCCCCGCCGGCCCCTGCTCCTCCGCCAGCGACGTTGTCCTTCCTGCTCTTGCTCACCCGCAACGCCGTGCCGGACCGGAGCTCTGCTGCCGCGGCCGTGCCCCGCCGACCGGAGCTCCGACGCCACCCTACCGTTGCCCCACTGCCGGCACCGGCCGGACCGGAGCTCTGTCGCTGCAACCGTGCCACGCCGACCGGAGCTCCGACGCCACCCCCGCCGCTGCGTCGCTGCCCGCGCCGACGGAGGAGAAGCAGGGGAGAGGCCCACGGTTCCCCACGCCGCCGGAGGAGGGGTGCAGAGGGAGGCCCACGGCTCACCAGCGGCCGATTCGGAGAAGAAGAGGGGTGGCGAGCTCCAGGGGAGGGGGAGAGTGTGCCGGCGGAGGCCACGTGGAGGCGCCCCTGCGCGGGCCCACGTAGTGCCGCCAAGCTGCCCTGGCCGCGGGCTCGCAGCTCGCCGGCCGTCATGGCCCCGCGCTCCGGCCGCCGGCTCGCATCTCGCCGGCCGCCGCGCGGGCCACGGCGAGCAGCCGCGGCGCTTGGCGTATCTCGGGCGGCGGAGGAGGGAAGGGAGCAAGGGAGGAGGCAGAGGGAGGGGGCGGCGGAGCAGGGGAGGGGGCGGCGGAGCATGGCCCGGAGAGAGGAAGGAGGTAGGGGGCATCGGGAGAGAGGGGGAGGAGAGAGGGAGAGAGAGAGAGAGGGGGAAGGGTGGAAAAAATAAAAAAATCTGACATGTGGGCCCCCACGTCCTGGTAGTTGGGATAGAGGATGAAAATAGAGGATGACGAGTGCGGGAAAAATGAGTATAGAGGAAAGAATCTCGATGACCAGGCGGGAATATTCTTTTTAGAGGATGGAAATAGAGGACGACGAGTGCGAATAGCCTTACAGGTTCTTTCTATATATGACGTGCAGGGTAAGGACATATTTTGACATCCCCGTACTGGATGCAAGTGTAGGGACCCTTTACTCTTACTTAAAATTCAAATCTAAAATTTGATTCACATGATTCGAGTGATTTTATTCAAAAATAATCTTTGAATTTTTTATGTCCGGTAATATGGGCCTTCACTACCAGAAAACGGAGATTTCGTGAGAGGAGACCTATTTTCGTGAGAGTAAATTGACAACCCTCATAAAAATCTTTATTTTTGTGAAGGTGATAAAAAACTCTCACGAACATATATTTTCGTGAAGGTATCATATGAACCGTCATGAAAATTTTTATTTTTGTGTAGGTGAGCCCAGCATTCTCAAGGAAATTATGTATATTTCGTGAAGGTATTGCATAACTCTCATGAAAATGAGAGTCGAGCCATTTTCGTGATATTTTCGTGACAGGCGAGCCATTTTCATGAGAGGGAATAATAGCCCTCACGAGATGGTATTATAGGCTCCTATTTCATGCTAGATTTTAAAGACAAAAAATAGGAGCACATGGGATTCAAAACAGGGTCTTAATTTAGACACAAATAACTGACCACTAGACTATGCATCCAATCATGATAACATCTTATAATAGAAGCTTTTACGATATAAAGGCTCGTAATGAAAAGCAAACGAGTGCTTCATCCTTCTCTTTTTAATCCGCAATTAAAAATTGTAATTGGTATTTCTCTCTCATAAGAGCTCCAAATTTGATGGTTTTTTTCTATTTTTTTCCTAAAATTAAGATATTTCATTTAATGACATTTTGTTTGTATATAAATCACTATTTCTTGGATCGTTTTCATATGGCTTATTTTCTTACACCTGAGTAGAGAATAGAAAAAATATGTTTTTGCATAATAATGGTAATATAACTTCATATTTTCTAATATTATGGTAAACATAAGGTTGTATCCAAATTTGAGGTGCATATGAATTCAAAAATATTATGAGATATTCAAATCTCAAAGTTTCACTTGAGTTATAAGAATGTACCCTTTTGTGAACAATGTATGGTCTACCAATGTACCCTTCTGTGAACAATGTATGGTCTAACTTTAATAAAACTATTTAAGTTTTTTATGGCAAGGTTATTGGAAAACAAAATGTTGTCATGCCAACTTTTAGAATTTTCTGACAAAATATAGATATTAGTATAATTATTATATGATAATTTAGAGAAAGAAGTATGAATTGTATCTAGAAGATAATTTATTTTTTTCATTTATCTCAAAGACATAGGCTAGAATGGAACGTATGAGCCTAATTATCATTTTTACATAATTTTTAAAATATTATTGGAGGTACACGTAGTTGAAGTTGGAATACTTTCGATAAGCATTCCAAAATTCATTTAAATGATAGAAAATACCCAATCTATTCAATAGTTGTTGAAACTCCTACATGAAAACTTATATGTTGTCTATTACATGTAAAAAATGTATTGGTATATATAATATTATTGTTTTAGTGTGTTAAGTTCCTTAATTAGTTGCAAATAAAAAGAAAAACCCAAATGGGCCAAATAAATTGAAACTGGGCTGTTTTCTGGGCACACACTCATGGCCCAAACTTTCTTGTCCATCCATCCTTGATCCAACGGTTTACATCGCTCCATCGTTGTATAAACTCCGGCCGGAAACCCTAGCTCCATTCGTCTTCCTCCCCTCCCTTCCCCTCCTCCTCAGATCCACGCCCCTTCCTCACCACCGATGCCGCCACCGTGGCTGCCCCTCCCGCCCAGTCCCCCTCCATCCAGATCCCCCGGCAGGATCCCTCCCTCCAGATCTCGCGCTCGGATTTCTCCATGCCCACCCCGCAGAGGGCGGCCCGGTCGCCTTCCCCATCGCCCTTGCCGCGGAAGCCCGCGAGCCCGGCTGAGGTGGTCGTGCAGTCTGGCAAGATCCGGCAGGTGTGCCCAAGGGTGGGCTCCGGCAGCGCAACGTCGCCGCAGGCGGCGTGGTGAACAGAAACGCCGAGGAAGAGGCCGCGGCTTGGGAAGACAGTGGCCTGCACGGCGGCGAGCGCGAATGCCCCGTCATCCCCTAGCAGCTTCAGCTGTGGCCTCTCCTTGGGACTGCGAGGGCTAGAGGCCTGCGGTGTGCAGGTGCTCTCACACCATCCGCGCCAAGGCAGCAGACTTCCAAGGCTCCGGGAATGGAGACCTCCTCTTTTGGATCCAGCGCCCCACCCTCAACGTCAACGAGTCCAGGTACTTGTCTTTTCAATGCCTCGAGAATGGCTTGCCTTTTGATTTCTTGCGATGTGATAACTGATAAGAAAGAGATGAACAGTAAAGAAGCTAGTTAAGGGCCTCTTTGGCAGGGCTCCAACACTGGCTCCAAACCCGGTTCCAGCCAGAGCCCTGCCAAAGGGTGGAAAACGCAGGTGCTCCAGATCTGGAGCTGCAGGTGAAGCCGGTTGCGGCTTCCACACAGGGGTGAAGCCAGGAAAACCTGGCTTCACGCGGCTCTAGCCTGAGGAACACCAGCATGAAGCCGTTTTGCCAAATGTTTTGTAAAACGGCTTCAGCTCCACCAGAGAAGCCGCTCCACCAGAGGAGCCAGAGCCAGAGCTGTTTTTGGTAGAGCCGGAGCCCTCCCAAACAGGCCCTAACTCATGCATGAATGTGCATATTCATTCAAGATCACCCATACTCACGATGAAATGTTCAGAATAAACTTGAAGTGTTGGCTTAAATGTTATTCATTCTAGTGGCAGGCTTTTATCAATGTTGACGTGGATCTGACAGAAAGGGAAACAACAATGGAAAGATTAATCTGTGGAGATGTGAGTTTTGGTAAATGGAAGTCAGAATGTCACTAGAGTAGAAAAGAAATAATTCAGTGTATAGTACACTTGCTTATTCTAACAATCGGATACATGCTTATTCAAGACATGTTTCTTTTCCTGCAAAGAAACTCATGGCGTTGAACTTTTTTTTTCCTGCAAGCACCAACTGTTTTTTCAGTATAATATATATTGACACTGATCTCACAATCTTCTTCAGTTTTGCTTTCAGATGTAGTAGTGGATTTATGAGTTCTGAAGGTGAATTCAGGCTACGGTTGTGCTGGGGCCAACGTCCTTGGAGGGGCCTTTGGTCATATTGCTAAACCTTTTGCAAGGTGAGAATAGTCATCCATCCATGTCTTCAAGGCAAAGAAGATCAACAAGATGTCCAGATAGACCTCTTTTCCTTCAATGTGAAATGAAGCAACACTACTTTTAGTTGAAACCCTTAATGTATGATAGACTGGTAGACTTGTTTATCATCAACTGTAATGATATTTGTATCATATACATGAATGAATGTGTGATGGATTGGTATGTGGGCAATATGTTTGCATTGAAATGTGTTGGAATGAGATCAGATCTTTCATGTGTGTATTTTTCTAGCGGCATGAATTCTCACGAAATGACACTATTTTCATGATGCCACTGCCTCTCATGAAAATGATACTATTTTCGTGACTGTACTGCTCTCATGAAAACATTATATGCCATTTGGCTTAGCACATTTTTCGTGGAGGTCTGTATGTATTTCATGGCGGTTTATACATTTACACGAAAATGAATTTTCATGAGAGTTGGAGGCTCCCAGGAAAATTATTTGTGGCGGACTTTTCGTGACGCTTAACTCTCATGAAAATGATCTTGAAGATCTGGTGGCACAAAGTATTTCATGGAGGTTATTGACAGGAGATACTCTCACGAAAATAAATCATGGCGGTTCACTCTCATGAAAATGGTATTTTCGTGGCGCCATATTTGTGAGAGGATTTTCGTGAGAGTTACACGTCACGGACTATTTTCGTGACGGTTTTAGCTATTTCCATGAGGGTTTTCGACTCTCACGAAATATCCATTTTCTGGTAGTGCTTGCCGCCATCGAGTCATGATAGTCGGTAACTCTTGTATAGGCTACATGAATATATATCAGGATCAACCGTAACTCTTGTATAGGCTACATGAATATATATCAGGATCAACCGAAATATATCACGTTATGAGAATAGTACGCGTCTTATGTAACGGATCCTCATAATCATGTGACTTACTCCCTCCGTCCCTGATAGCATTCTAATATTTTCATGATAAATTAAGAAGATAAGAAAATGACGCATGTTCCCCTATTTAATGCTTTGTTTGGTTGTCATCTTGCTGATTTCATCGCTAGTCAGGAATGATTAGTTTCCAAAACACTATAGGATGTCTTATATTTGTGTATAAATTTTGAACCCTTCGATATCTTATATTTCAGGACGGAGGGAGTACGTGGTAGTCCATGTTTATTTGAAGTATCATATTAACCTTGATGTCACATTTATGGAGAGTACTATTGATACATACTCGCACAATATCCAAATAAAATTGGACTCATCGAATCTTGAAACAAGTTAAGACGGCACCTAGCTATATGTGTTGATGTATTGACACTTCTTTTCCCCCCAGATGATGTTTGCTCTGTATTTGCCACGGTCGACAGTACTTGAAGATAAATCGTATAGATCCCAAGAAAATGTGGCGTACGATCATATGCGCAACACTACTTCCACTAAGAGGTTTATTAGGACTCGAAACACGAATGGACAATTCTTACTACAAGGACCCTAACCAGCTAATCTTTGATCAAGCGACCAGTTTATGCATTTGACTCACAAGGAATGATATTGTGGTTAACAATTGTACACCAAAAACTATTTTGCAGGTGCTTTCCAGGGGGACACATTGGCTCCGGATGTGGGCTCTGTTGCAGCATATTGATGACCGAAGGCAGCGGCTAGTCGAAGCATGCCAGCTTCTAGAGTCTTCAGCTATGCACTTCTTCACGTCCCATGGATGGCCCTTCATTTTGCGTATTGGTCTTTAATTTTAAACACGGTGTGGTTAAACTCTAAGTGTATGATTGTCATAATTGTGGGCTGTTGCCTCTCTCCGGAGGTGTTTGAAGCCGGAACTTTTTTATTATCTTAAAAAAATGAGCTGGGGACTAGCTTAGGTACTACTAGTGTGTAGGTCACTCTCTCTAATCACAAATAGACTAAGGCTTGGATAATGTCATAGCCCCTAATTAAAGCGCACCTTTTTTATTACTATTTGTTATAGAGCAATATTTTATAAACATAGCAAAAGTGTGTTTCAATGGAATGATATATATTTCAAGAAAATTTTCTCATTATTTTCAAATAACATCCCGTCTCAAACTTCCATGAGATTGCTCTCCACACAAACTGCCAATTTGGCAAAGTCAAATTTGATGAGTACTCCTTCCATCCCATAAAAAGCGTCCTAGTATTTGAAAAAGAGTCTCATAAAAAAGTGCAATCCAAGAAATTGGACAACAACTACTTCCTAATTTAGTGGCCTGATTTGATTTGCTTCTGCCATGAGTTTAGGAAATCTAGTTATTAGTTGCATGCAGTCAATAAATAAGGACATAGAGGTCATTTGACACCACCACTAACTGTCAAAAAAATCATACTCTTTATGGGATGGAGGGAGCAGTGGGTTATTGCCCGTTCAAAATGACAATTTGACCGGGGGTTTTTAGTTTTTTTACATTGATTATCATCTTAGCTTGTGTCTAGTGGGCATGCCTGCTTACAGCTGTTGCAAACCCAACCGATGACGTCAGAGAACCGGGAGACTTTGCTGCGCGGCATATGCGGCCGCGCGTGCTTGACCGCCTTCTACTTCGTGTGTGTGTGTGTGTGTCAGTGTGTCTGCTTGTGCTCTTGTTTGCTTGCGTTAATTTCTACTTTCTCTGATCCGGGTCGCTTTCCTTCCCATAAATATAGCAAAATTTGCCAACATCATGCCTTACACAATATAATCCCTGGAAAAAAAATGTCGGATACACATTTGATTACCGACATACAGGTACTTTTTAATGAGGCAATGTGCATTTTTTTTTCTTTTTCTTTTTCCTTTGGCATGCAGTGCAGGATCTCTCTAATTAATCCAGCGCCCATCACATGCTTACCCAGGCCGACCCATCAATGCCAAATCTTTTACTCTGATTTTACGAACTTAAAATAAATAAGGTCAAGGCCACTCGAGATATAAATTTACAAAAAAAATATCACGATGCGAACGTACTCCTGATCAAACCATGTCGTTCGCACGACAAGACAAGCTCACCAAGAACCTAGAGCCTGAGTTTAAGGCGACCAGCAGCGACATGAGCAATACTATGTATTCACAAGCACACGGGCTTGATTTTAATTCCTTGGTGGTTCCTTGACGCCGACTGCCTGCCTCTGTCGTGTGCGCAAGGCATTATATTGATCGAGTTGTTTTTCAAAGTTCTTTTATTTTCAAAGTTTCATGGTCGATCCTCATCTGATGAACAAACATCTCGTGATCTGTTCGAAGTTCAAACTGGTTGAATTTAATTTGTTGGATGACAAAGCATAACACTAACGTAGAACTAGTAGTTGGTGCGTAACTGTGCAGCTAGGACAGTTTTTGTGATGGATGGATCTGTTGTGACAAACAATTTATTCAAATTGTCCGGCAGACGAAGATGAATCGAAGCAAATTTGTAATGCAAGTAGAGGGAGACTCGGTCACGGGTCGTTAGCAGGGTCAAGTAAACACAGGACCAAACTCAGCCGCACGCGCAGCACGCAGACGCATAAAAGTCCATATATATTTCTTCGTCACAAGTATCAAGTTCATAATGATATCATCTGGACCGATATACAAACAATTTCTCCGTAGACAATATGTGAAACCATATCCTCTCCAATGTTTAAATATATATGCATGGCACGTCATGCAATTCCCAGCATTTTATTCGTTCCACTCCACCGTGATGTTTGTTATTTATCTTTCTATATTAGTGCGCATGTCATCACGTAATAAGAATCTCTTGCATGCGCCAAAGTAACATCATATTTTACGCGGTATTCTAGAAGACTGCTAGGATTGTCAACCATGACGATAAACAATGGAGTCGAGAAATTTAAGATTTTGTATGAAGAAAACACCACATAAATAATTAAACTATATTTATTTAAATAATTAAGGTGGCCATCAGCATCGGTCTAATTGTCAGTGACAACAGTAGAAGATTTGTCGGCACCGCACACATAAAACTATACCCCCCTCAAATTATAATTCGTCTGACTTTTCTAACATCAAATTCGGCCAATCGTCTTATTCAAAAAAATTGTGCAAACATAGTTAAATTTAAGTTATTCTTCGAGAACTTTTATTAACAAAGCAAGCCACAACAGAAGAAGTGATATTTCACATAAATTTTTAAATAAGATGAGTGATCAAATTTGGGGTAAAAAGTTAACGAATTATAATTTAGAACGGAGGGAGTATTTCTATAGTTTCGCCATAGAAAAAAAAAGCTTTGCAAAGCGGCTGTGAATTTTTTTTTTATCTCAAGTCGCTGTGAATTGAAATCGAAGAAAAGCCAGAAGCCGATGGAAAGAGAGATCATATCGTCCACCTCAACGGGAAAACTGGTGCCCGTTTTTTCAAAAGCCGTTTCGTTCTAGACTCGCTGGCTGGAGATCCGATCCTGTGGCGCCGCGCCTCAACCACCTGCATAACCACGCCCATCTAGAAGCCCATGACTTTCTTGCCCCCCCTGCTCATATCTCTGCCCGTCTCTCCGTCACACAGACACCTGTGTGGACAGTGATGTAAAATTGACGGTTCCACAGTAAAAGAAGAAAGTCTGTTGATGTTAGAAAAAAAAATCAGATTTCAAATGTCTAGGAATGTTAGAAAAGTCTGTTGAGCCAAACACACAAGGCACCCTCGCTCTCCAGCTTACAACATTTGTCCAAACTTGAATCAGACACGTGGTGCAGTGACATGGTATTACTTGTCCTTCTGGACAAGGATATGGCCTTTTGACAAACAGTACTACTAAACATTTTCGTTCTGAATATATATATATATATATAACTAAAATGGTTAAAATATTAATTAGCAAAATGTTTTTTTATAACAAATGTTGTACAGTGAATCAAGCCCCACATGAGTTAGTTGCCCTGATCTATATGGATGGAAAAAAACAATTTGAGAGGTTGGTTGGACATATCACGCAACGGATCTCGTTCTCCACTTGATCTGTGAAAAAAAAAACAGAGAAAAGAACCATTGGCCTAGAATCCTCTTCTCGAAGCCATATCTCACTGCCTTGTTCCTATGGACCGCCGACCTTTAAGATAGTACGCCGTACTACACGTGTAGTCATACCAAATGGCACACTGCAGCCGCTCGAGTCTTTCATCAACATTTTACTAGATCTTAATTTTTTTGAACTGTACTAGATCTTAATTTTGGTATTTTGATTATCTATTTCCAACAATACATGGCATTTTTGTGCCTTTGAGGAAATTGTGGCACTCTGATCCCTATCACCAAACGACGGACAGGGACTCAAACCAGGAACACACAAGGCACTGTCGCCAGTTCATGCACAGGATTTGACCAAACTTGTATCATACACGTGGCGTGATGACGTCAACAACTTTTTCTCTTGATGAAAAAAAGAAGAGAATTATTTTCTTGACCCTAAAAAAAGTTATGCTTAGTTTCTTGATCTTTTTCTCTTGAACTTGGCTATTTGACCACAAAACGAGTTTTGTCTAGTTTCTTAGCCCTTCCGTCATCTGCAGTTAGGTCTACAGTTTAATTATATCAAATGGACCATTTTAAGTTTTAGCCAAAAATAACAACATAAAGAAATTTTTTCATAATTTTTTGGTATTTTCCCACTAGTAAAATAATTTCTAGACATTTATAAATCTATTTTCAGTTTTTAAATCATAGAAAATCGCAGGAATATGCTAAATAGTGAATAATACACTGGAGTCATATATAAGCATGCGAGATCCAGCAAAAATCACCAATATGCCATTTGAGCTTGAAATCTAGATATTGCTATTATAGATAACTGCAGGTGACGGAAGGGCCAAGATCTATTAATACAATATCTACTTTTCAGTAGCTCAAATGATATGTTGGTGATTTTTGCTGGATCTAGCATGTTTAGATATGACGCCAGTGAATTTTTTACTATTTTAGCATGCTCCTGCGAGTTTCTATGATTTAAAACTAAAATAAATTTATAAGTGCCTAGAAATTATTTTAGTAGTGGTAAAAATACCAAAAATTCACGTAAAATTCCTTCACATTACCATTTTCTTGGTTAAAAATCTAAATTGATGTGTTTTAATGTAATTAGACTGTAGACCTAACTGTAGATGACAGAAGGGCCAAAAAACTAAACAAAACTCGTTTTGTAGTCAAATAGCCAAGTTCAAAAGAAAAAAGTCGAGAAACTAAGCACAATTTTTTTTAGGGCTAAGAAAATAATTTTCTCAAAAAAGAATCACTATCCACTTTGTAGATATACCAAACTAGGGTCAGAATTATTGTAACGAACTGAAGCGCTCTTCTACCATGAATCTTATAGGGTGAATTATGCGGAAAAACTTATTACCGTGTTTCTATTAATAGAAAATTTTAAATATCCTTGGCACGTATCATTAGCATGTTATTGCACTAGAGATAGAGAAGAAAAAAGATAAACATCAAGATAGGGTAATTCTATCGAAGCAGCTCCCCCTCTGCTTCCGTGTATCTTATGGCTCCGTTCTACACGTACATCACTGCGTGCATGATAGAACACGCGTCATACAAATATCGAAAATGCACAACCACATGCACTTGTGACCGCAGGGTTTATCTTGGTCGTTGGATATGTTCTGGTTGGGCCCAGGCGGAAGTGAACTCGTACTCCTGTTAAACCATGTGGGCCATCGGGTACATGGTTATTTTCGTCTTCCAATTATTGTTGTTTCTTCTTCTCTCCCACCCGCTTCCTCCCGAGCTCGCCGCCGCCATCTCCCTATTCTTCGAGGAACTGCTGCTCTCTCGTCGTCAAATTTGGCGTCCTTGGTGAGCGCCGCCGCAATTGCTCGTACGCCCGGCATCCTTGCCTCCCCGCGACCGATTTGGGCTGTAACCGCCTCCTTTGCCTCGCCGTGCAGGGCTCTCGTCGGACCTCTGTTTCTTCTCCGCGGCCGGCGACGCTACAGCCTCGTCGTCGCCCTGCTTCCCCCGCCTCAGCGAGCCTCGCGCCTACTGGCGTCGCCCGTTCCTGCAAGACCCGGCTCCATTTAAACCATCTCCGGCGAGGTCCAATGAGAGCAAGAGGTTAGGGCCTTAGGGGCCGGGGTTCGTGGATGGGGTTCTGGTCCTGGGGTTCCAGGTGCAGTCGGGCTTAGGAGGAGGGGCTTCGGTGGAAGGCCGGACAGGCGGCGGTGGCGGGCGCGGGGGCGGTGAGGCACGGCGGTGGTGGCGCCGCGGGCCGGGGCAGATGGTGTTGGAAGTTTCTTGGGTGGTCAAAAAGGCAGAACATGAAATAGAAGAAACGGATAAGTCAAAACCCGTTACGCGTCTTGATCGGAGGTACAAGTCCACTAGTGGTTGTGATCCCAGATTGTCCAGCGTCATATTAAATATAGTGGGATCTGGTGTTTTTGTGATTAACCTAATTATTAAGAAATCCTAGCCGCCCACTGCATTCATCCCGATCTGCGGCGACGCTGGAGCTACCTGAAGGCCATCGCCTCCGCCTCCCGTCCAACAACGGGCAGTGCCGGTACAGGCAGGAAGGACGACGGTACCCAACGAGATCGACTATTTGGTCTACGTCGGAAACATCTACGGGAACGACTACATACGCACCGTCTTCGTGTCGTCCTCAGCTGTTCCTACGATGACTGGCGGTCGAGATCTAAACTTCCTCTTATTATTCATCTTGTTCTATAGGTCGTGCTCATATTTTAGGTGTTAGATCCTATTAAGTTTAAGTTCTAAACCATGTTTTATCTAACATTTGGTATCTTTCGCCTAAACATCTATCCGTGAGCCCTAAGATCCTATAGATCTAGTCATGTTTTAGATCTTGGTTGGGTTTGTTCATGTTTAGTTTTCGGTTTAAGTATTTCTTTCTCGGTTCATGTTTTAGTTCATGATTAGTGTAGATCCATAAATTCTAAGTTAGATCTCGCATGAATAGAGTAATATCCAAGAGTAAGACCATAAGAAATGAGTAGATTGGAAACAATCCACCCAAAACCCCATCAAAACCCTCGGCATAAGCATAAGATATTAAGTGCGCCATGAGACCCCACGGCGGCACCCGACTTTCCGCTAGAATTAAACGTACTCGCCGGGTGACGTGCGGCGGTGCGCCATGAGGCCGCGCGGGGCTCATCGGCTCCCGCGGTGACGCTCCATAGGAAAACCGTGGGGGCACAGACGCTCCCACTAAGAAAACAAAAAAAGAGGAAGGAGGGCGCCGCGACAAAGCGAGCCGCGGATGCGGCGTCGGCCCCATGGCCGCCGTGAGGCGCCGGGATCGGCGGCGCACCCGCGCCGCACTAAGCCGCGGATGAGGTAGCCCGTCTTGTCGCGTCACGCCGCGCCTCCGCGCACACTCGCTGCAGGGCTTGAGAGTAGCGGACATCGCTTCGGCATAAGGTCCGACCGGCCGAGAGCACCAGACCGGCCGGCGACGGCGCACATGACCGGCCGACGACGGCGCTCCGGCGTGCTCGCACCCGCAGAAGCGGGGCTTGATAGCGGCGGCCATGGAGCTCGACGACGGCCGTCGTGCATGCGGCGCTGCTCGGCTCAGGCCATGAGGGGCGGCGGGCTGCCCGTGAGGGTAGACGCCGGCAGCTGGTGGAGTAAAGGGAGAGGGGAAATGAGTTTTTAGGGTTAGGGTTTCCTCTCCCAGGGTATATATACCTCCGAAATAGAAGGTCAGCCGTCGGATCTAGGGCTATCGGAATCGACGGCCGAGATTGAGCTGCCAGGGGGGGCTGGATGGCGGGCGCCTGAGTTGGGCTCTTTTGGCGGCTCGCCCGTCCGCTGCTGGGCCTCGAGCCCAGGTGGGTGGGGGGAGTGGGGGGCGCAGCTGGGCCGATTTTGCGGCCCGCCCGTCGGTTTGTGGGCCAAGGGTCTAAGTAAGGTTTAAGCCCCTTCTCTTTTATGTTTTATTTTTAGTTTTATTCATTTCTGAGTTGCATTTTCAGTATATTTTCCTCATTAGCTCTAAGAAACTTATTCTGGAGGTGGTTTATGCTGAAAAATCATGAAAAAATTATGAGTTACTATTCTGAGTAGATGAAACCAACGTGAATTTTATTCAAAATTATTTAGTTTATTTTGAGCATTTAATTAATTTTTGACCAACGTTGATTTAATTAATTGCTATTAAGATGCTTTGTGTTACTTATGTTTATTTTGCTTCTGCCCAACGGTGATGCAAATATAAGTTTTCCGCTGCGTTAATTACGCTAAGTCGTTTAGTTATTTTATTTCTGCCCAACGTGATGCAAAATTAATTCATGAGATGCTAAGTATATTTGCTTCTGCCCAACGGTGATGCAAATTGTTCATTTAAGTTATTTATGTTCTTTAATATGTCCAACGCTGATTAATTTCATTTATTCTGTTGTCATTACTGAGTCGATTTTATTTTATGAACAGAAGCCACTCCCTCCAGCATCATAGTTATGTCAATGGTGTTTCTCAGTTGGGAGGGGACAACTTCATCAAGTGGAAAACTGAGATTGGTTTCATTCTGCTGACGATGGATAAGGATCATTCATTGAGGCCACCTGCTCCTATTGCACCAATGTCAGAAGGAACTGAGGATACTACCCTTACTGCTCGAACTGCTGCTTATGAGAAAGAAAAAGAGCGCTGGGAGCATTCTGACAGAGTGGCCCTAAGTCTTATGCACATGACTATTAACCCTTCTATCAGGGGAGCTCTTGACAAAGAGCCTAAGAATGCTAAGGACTTCATGGATAAGATTGAGAGTTACTTTAAGGCGTCTGACAAGGCCAATGCTAGCACTCTCTTATCTCAGCTCGTGAAGGCTAAGTACAATAGGCAAGGCAGTGTTAGAGAGCATATTATGGGCATGGTCAACATGAGGGATAAACTTCAAGACCTCGACTGTCCCCTTAATGATGCAGCGCTGCTTCACCACGTCATGATGTCACTTCCGTCAGTCTTTGAGCCATTTAAGATAAATTATAATGCAAGCGATCAGAAGTGGGACATCACCATGCTTGTGTCTAAGTGTGCTCAAGAGGAAGAATGGCTACGCTCTCAGAACCCCGACTTTTCCAACGTCGTAAGACATGAGGGACATAGGGGAGGAAACAAGAGGGTAGTTGTAACACCCGAAAATACAGGGAACAAAATTTTTTCAAGAATATTTAAATAAAAGAGACAAAATAAAAATGTATTGCATTGCATCTCTTTCTCTCTCTCTTTTTCTCTTCTCCTCCACTCTTCCAGCCCGGCCCAACACTCTCTCTCTCCCCCCCTTCTCTTTTTCTCCCCACGGCCCAACTCAGCTGGCCGGCCCAGCCCGCAGATCTCTCCCACTCCTTCACCTCACACTCTCCCTCACCGACACCCCGGACCCACTTGTCGGCGCCTTCTTCCTCCCCGTTCCCCACTTTCCTTTCTTCTTCCTCCCGCACCGCGCTCCTCTTTCCTTTCTCCCTCACCCCGAATCCGACCCGCGCCCGCAGCCTCCTCCCTTCCTTTCCCTTCCGCGGCCGCCCCTCCTCCTCCGCCTTCCTTCCCCGCTTCGCGTGCCCCTTCTTTCCTTCTTTTCCCCTTCCCCTTCCTTCTCTGCTGCCGCGCCCGCCGCCAGCGCCCCTTCCTTCCGCGTCGCTCGCCTGCCATAATGTCCCCACGATGCGCGCCCCCCGGGAGACTCGCCCCTTTCCTTCGCGGGTGGCCTCGCCAATCCCGGCCGCATCTCCGCCCGCCGCGCGGACCGCACCTTCCTTTCCCCGACGCCCCGCCCCGCTCCTCCCCTCGCCCCAATAAAACCCGAGCCCAAGCCCCTGTTGCCCCCCATTCCACGCTTCTCTTGCTCACCTACACAGCCGCCGTCGCTGCCACGCCGTCGCTCCTCCGTCGACTGCGTTCGCTCCGACCCGTCGCCGCTCCAACTCTGTCGACCCGTTGCCGCTCCAGCCCCGCCGCCCTTCGTCGACCTCCGACCACCCCGTCGACCTGTCGCTGCCCCGACCCTCGTCTCGCCTTCGGATCGCCGATCCGTTTCGTCTCTGCCGTCTTCGACCCTCGCCGGATCTCCGCCACGTGGTGAGCGCACCCCGGCCCCGTTTCACTCCTTTCTCTCTGTCCCGACCCTGCTCCGCCAAATCACGCCGACCCTTGTTCCGATTTGCCCGACCTTGCTCCACTAAGCCTCACCCGACCCTAACCCCGACTCGCCCGACCCTTACCCTGCCGATACTTCGTCCGACCTTTATTCGCCCGACCCTCGATCCGAGTCCATAGGGTCAGACAAGTCCGCTTTGCCTGACCCTGCACTCACGTTCAACCGCCGATCCTCGCGCCACCCGATCCAGATCCAAGGGCCGAATCAGACACGAACCGCCCGACCCTCGTACTGCCATCGGATCACGATCCAACGGATCAGATCCGCCTGACCGAGCCAAACGCTAACCGACCCTAGAACTTTTGCAGTTAAGTCCCTTAGTTCTTCTGGAATCAACCCGTAGTCCAGATCGGTAGTTAAGCACTTTTCTTTTCTGTTTAGACCCCTGACCTTTCTAGAATTAGAACCCGCCATCCAAGACCTCTATTTTTGCACTTAGAGCCCTCTGACTAAGATTTAATTAGTTTTTAGCCCCTGGTTTCTTCAAGTCTAGCCCCTGGTAGTTCAAAACTCTCGCAGTTAGGTCCCTGGATCACTGTTTTAGCCATAACTTCATCATTTTAACTCCGATTTCAGCGATTCTTGCGCTCACACGATCCTTGCATCATGAACTACAACATTATCATCATTTTTCTCTCTGTTTATACTGTTTATTGTATTGTTTCTTATTTGTTTGTGTATGCTTGCTTGTGTGATCGTGTAGACGACGTAACGTTCGAGCAAGGCCAAGATTAAGCTTACGAGGAAGAGAATCCGCAGCTGTTCGAAGAAGGCAAGTGGAGTTCCCCCCTGCATATTCTACTTTATCCCAACAATAGCATGATAATACACACTACTTTAATGTTGCTTTGCATAAACTTGATGGGTTACCTATGTTAAGGACATACCTAGTCTTTTACCCAAATCCTTGAATCACCGGGTTTATTGTTTAAGCTGGGTAGTCACGCTTAGTTGCAAACTTTGGAATTGGTTGGGTTACTCCTTTGAAACAAATGTTCATGTTCCCTTCTGTTGCTATACTTCGTTAATGCAAGAATACCTTAGTTTATGGGAATATGGAGAACCACCCAAGAAAACAGTATAACCACAAAGTCATATGGCTCTGACCTTAGCCAATTAATTAGATGTGGAGTTTGCTGATGACCTTACCGAAAGGGCAAGGAGGGGGTCGGTGATTGGGGTCATAGCCCGATCCTCTTGGGGTAGCGGCCTTTGCTAAGGAGCTGATCATTAGGGAGGTTTATGGACCACACTGCTACTGAAACTCTAGCGGGTTGTCTAGCTCTCGACATGTCTTTGTAAAGGCTTCGTAGTGTACCTCTCGCCACTCACCTCGGAAGTGTTTAAGGGCCTTGCAAACCCGAGCGACTCAGAGGACCCCGATGTATTGTTCCTTTCTGAAACAAAACATGGAAGGAGATGGATGGAGAGATTTAGGTGGAAATTGAACATGACAAATATGGTGGTGAAGGACAGTGAGGGGGCGAAGGGTGGTTTGGCACTGTTCTGGAAGAAGGGGATAGACTTGAGGGTGTTGAGTTGGTCTAGGTATCATATTGATTCTTTGATCAAGGAGGAGGATGGGGTTGCTTGGAGGTTTACGGGTATTTATGGTGAGTCCTGCAGTGAGGAAAAGGAGAAGACGTGGAAGCTGCTGCGTATCTTACAACACCGAAGCAAACTCCCTTGGCTGTGCTGTGGAGATTTTAATGAGATTTTGTTTAACTGTGAGAAGGAAGGGGGACCACCGAGAGCTGAAAGCAGCATGCTGAAATTTAGAGAAGTTCTGGAGGAGTGTGACCTTCATGATCTAGGATTTGTGGGGGATGCTTTCACATGGAGGAACCACCATCACAATGCGTCTAGCTACACAAGAGAGAGGCTGGATAGAGCAGTGGTGAATAGTGCCTGGCGAGCTCGGTTCCCTTTGGTACGGGTGATTAATGGGGATCCTCGACATTCAGATCATAGGCCTATCATTGTGGAGCCGGGTGTGCAGGAGAAGATACATTGGAGGGAGCCTTTAGAGATTATGAAGAAGTTTGAGGCACGATGGTTGGAGGAAGAGGAGTGTAGTGAAAGGGTAAAGGAGGCGTGGGAAAAGGCCATTGAGGGAGGAAGAGTAAGCCTTATGGAGATACAATCTCAGGTGCTGGGGGAGTTATGGCGTTGGGATCGTGAAGTTCTAGGGGCCTTGGAGAAAAGGATTAAAAATGCCAAAAGGGAGTTGGAGAGGTGGAGAGCGACCATCTCTCAGGAGCAAATAAATCATGAACATCTGCTTCGTTACAAGCTGGAGCGCCTGCTGGACCAGCAACATGTTTATTGGAAGCAGAGGGCGCATTCGACATGGCTGGCCAAAGGGGACCGAAATACAAAGTTCTTTCATGCTCAGGCTTCAGAAAGAAAGAAGAGGAACACAATAAAGAAGTTGAAGGATGAGGGTGGTGGAGAGGTGGCGGGGAAACACTTAAAAACTTTTATTGCTAACAATTATCGGCAGCTGTTCATGTCCCATGCAGGTACCCATGTTGAGGAGGTCCTTGATTGTGTCCCGGCCAGGGTCACCCAGCACATGAATAATAATCTGGTTGCAGCTTTCTCGGGTGAGGAAGTGTGGGAGGCGTTGAAAGAAATGGGGGAGCTTAAATCTCCAGGGGCTGACGGAATGCCGATCCTGTTTTATAAGAAGTTTTGGTCTTCGGTGGGGGAGAGGGTGAAAGAGGAGGTGCTTGCTGTCCTAAATGGAGCTGAAATGCCAGAGGGCTGGAACGAGACTGTTATTGTTCTTATCCCAAAAACCAGCTCACCAGAAAAGCTAAAAGATCTAAGGCCAATTAGTTTATGCAGTGTAGTGTGCAAACTTATCTCCAAAGTGCTAGAAAACAGGTTGAAGTTGGTGCTGCCAGAAATCATCTCACCATCTCAGAGTGCCTTTGTGCCTGGAAGACTAATCACTGACAATGTTTTGCTAGCTTATGAGCTCACACATTATCTAAACCAAAGGAAGTGGGGGAAAAATGGAGTGGCTGCTATAAAGCTAGACATGAGTAAGGCCTATGAGTGGTCCTTCCTAGAAAAGATGATGTCAAAGTTGGGTTTTTCTGAGCAGTGGGTGAAGATGGTGATGAAATGTGTCACGACAGTTAGCTACCGCATTCAAGGTTAATGGGGTGTACTCCAATAATATCAATCCACAGAGGGGACTGCGCCAAGGGGATCCTTTATCACCCTACCTCTTCATCTTGTGTGCGGAAGGATTATCAGCAATGCTACAAAGAGCTGAGGAGAATGGGAAGATAGAAGGAATAAGAGTGTGTGGGGGGAGCTCCGAGGATTAATCATCTCTTTTTCGCTGATGACTCACTGATTTTGATGCGAGCTTGTAGAGACAATGCATGGGAGCTGAGGAGGATTTTACATGTTTATGAAAGTGCCTCAGGGCAGATGATTAACAGGGACAAATCTGCTGTTTTGTTTAGCCCAAATACCAGCTCTGTCGATAAAAATGAGGTGAGACAAGCCCTTAACATTGTGCAGGAAGCAAAGAGTGAGAAATATCTGGGGCTACCTGTGTCCATTGGCAAATCAAGGAAGAAAGCTTTTGAATATATAAAAAAGAAAGTGTGGCTTCGTATTCAAGGGTGGCAGGAGAAGCTGCTGTCTAAAGCAGGAAAGGAAATCTTAGTTAAGGCAGTAGCCCAAGCTATTCCAACCTACGCAATGTCCTGTTTCGAGTTGACCAAAGGGCTTTGTGATGAACTGAATTCTATGATCGGTAGATGGTGGTGGAGCCAAAATGATAAAGATAACAAAATTCATTGGTTGGCATGGGATAAGCTGACCCTCCCCAAGAACAAAGGGGGATTGGGATTCAGGGACCTCTATCTGTTCAATCTTGCTATGTTGGCAAGGCAAGCATGGCGGCTCCTGGTGTGCCCGGATACTTTGTGTGCCCAAGTGCTTAAAGCCAAATATTTTCCTAATAGTAGTATTTTGCAGTGTGAAGCACGGGATGGGATCTCATATACATGGAGAAGCATTTTAAAAGGGGTGGGTTTACTTAATGAAGGGATTATTTGGCGCATAGGAAATGGGGAATCAGTGAATATCTGGACGGATCCATGGATTCCACATGGTAATACAAGACAGCCGGCTACTTTTAGAGGGGCAACTTTGCTGACAAAGGTTGCCGATTTGATGGATCCGGGATCTGGAACATGGGACGCGCCCTTAGTGCAAGATATTTTCTCAGATTTTGATGCTGATGCCATCCTTAAACTGAGAGTGAATCTGGACGTGGAGGACAGACCTGCATGGCATTTTGATAAAAAAAAAGGGATGTTCTCGGTGAAATCTGCATATAAGTTGGCGGTCCAATTGAGAGAGAGGACGCGGGGTAGAGATGCAGCAGGGTCAGAGCCAGGGGGACACTCTACGTTCAGATGGGAAAGGATTTGGAGTATGGAGGTCCCAAACAAGGTTAAAATGTTCATATGGCGGTTAGTTCATAATAGTCTAGCAGTCAAGCGGAATTTGATTCGGAGAGGGATGAAGGAGGACCCCCTGTGTCCCATGTGCAACAGACTTGATGAAGATGCTGGACATCTTTTTTTCAAATGTAAAGCGGTCAAGGAGTGTTGGAGGGGACTGAACTTAGAAGAGCAGCGTCAGATCTTAGCTGCCTGTCAGTCTGGCAAGGATATGATGCAGAAAATATGGTCCTTCTCAGGCACAATCCAGCTACAAACTGTTGTACTGTTATGGAGATGGTGGTCAGCTAGGAACAAGGCGAATGCGGGGGAAAAATTGTTAACAGGCTCAGAAATTTGCTCCCTGGTGATTTTTTATGTGACTGAATTTACTAAGAAGAGGGAGACGACCAAAGACTTGCGGCACGTCACACACAAAAAATGGGAACCGCCACCAGAGAATACGTACAAGATTAATATTGATGGTGCATTTAGATCTGCTACAAGTCAAGGAGGATGGGGTTTCATTGTCAGGAATAATATGGGAGAATTCTTGGAGGGTGGCTGTGGTAATTTGTGTCGTGTGTGTTAGATAAAACACGGCTTAAAACTCAATCTTAACAGGATCTAACACCTAAAATATGAGCACGATCTATAGAACGATATGAATAACAAGAAGTGTTTAGATCTCGACCGCCAGTCATTGTAGGAGCCGCTGAGGATGACATCTCGGCGGTGGTTTGTGTTGGGGACGAAAACGGTGCTTTCGTAGTCGTTCTCGTAGGTGTTCCCGACGTAAATGAAGTAGTCAATCTCGCCAGGTACCGTCTTCCTTCCGGCCTATACCGGCACTGTCCGGTGTTGGACGGCAGGCGGAGGCAGTGGCCTTCAGGTGGCTCCAGCGCCGCCGTAGATCGGGACGGCTGCAGTGGGCGGCTAGGGTTTCTGAGTATGATTCGGTTAATCACAAAAACGCCGGGTCCCACTATTTAATATGGCGCTGAATGCGGTGGCCTTCAGGTTGCTCCAGCGCCGCCGTAGATCGGGACGGCTGTAGTGGGCGGCTAGGGTTTCTGAGTATGATTCGGTTAATCACAAAAATATCGGGTCCCACTATTTAATATGGCGCTGAACGACCTGGGTCCACAACCACTATTGGGCTTGGGCCTCCGATCAAGGCGCGTAACGGACCTTTACTTATCCGTTTCTTCTCCTTTTATTTTCGGCCTTTTGGACCACCAAAAAATTCCAACATTCTCCCCTTTGGTCTAAAGGCCTAAAACTGATGCCATTCTTAAAGTGGAGTTATGTAAAGAGATAATGTATCACAACAGTGTATAATCCCATCGCGACACAATTATCCACAATGCATTAAACCACTTATCGTAATGGGAGGTGGTTGTCTTATGACCCTTTTAGTTCCAAGATCACAGGCTATCCAATAGTCCCATGCCGACAATTAGCTCACGAAATTGATTGGGAGGTAAGCCTTTCGTTAATGGATCCGCGAGCATTTCCTTAGTACTTATATGCTCTAACTTAATAGTACGATCTTGGACTCTATCTTTCACAACATAAAACTTAATGTCAATATGCTTGGCACCACCACTTGACTTGTTGTTACTAGCATAGAAAACTGCGGCTTTATTATCGCAGTATAACTTTAGTGGTTTCCTTATGCTATCTACCACTCTTAATCCGGGTATAAATCCTTTAAGCCACACAGCTTGCCCCACGGCCTCATAACATTCCACAAACTCAGCCTGCATAGTTGATGCTGTAGTAAGTGATTGTTTGGAGCTTTTCCATGATATTGCTCCGTTCGCAAGCGTGAAGACATAATCTGATGTCGACTTTTTAGTGTCAACACAGCCTGCGAAGTCGGCGTCTGAATAGCCAACTACTACTAAATTCTCAGTTTTCTTATATGTGAGCATGTAGTCCTTAGTGCCCTGCAAATAACGCAAGACCTTCTTGACTGCTTTCCAATGATCCATTCCTGGATTAGACTGATATCTACCAAGCATCCCGGTAATGAAAGCTAAGTCAGGACGTGTACATACTTGTGCGTACATAATGCTTCCAACAGCTGAAGCATATGGAATCGAACTCATTTGATCAATTTCTAATTGATTCCTGGGACTTTGAAATTACCCAAACTTATCGCCCTTAACCACTGGAGCAGCTGTGCCTGAACATTGATGCATATTATATCTTTTAAGAACCTTCTCTATATAAGCCTTTTGAGAGAGTCCTAATGCACCCTTGGATCTGTCTCGATGTATCTCAATGCCCAGTACATAAGAGGCATCACCGAGATCCTTCATATCAAAATTTGATGAGAGAAAACCTTTTGTCTCATGCAGCAAGTTCTTATCGCTGCTTGCTAATAGGATGTCATCCACGTATAAAACTAGGATGATGAAAGAGCTCCCCTTGATCTTAATATATATACAATTATCCACTATATTTTCAACGAAGCCCAATTTCTTAACTACTTCATCAAACTTTAGGTACCATTGTCTGGACACCTGTTTCAACCCATAAATGGATTTCTTTAGTCTGCATCCCAACTGTTCTTTGCCTTCCACAACGAAACCTTCTGGTTGCGCCATGTATACATTCTCATGCAAATCACCGTTTAAGAACGCAGTCTTAACGTCCATCTAATGCAACTCGAGGTTGAAATAAGCTACTAGAGCCATAACGATTCTGAACGAGTCTTTCTTCGAGACGGGCAAGAAGGTCTCAGTATAATCAATTCCCTCTCGCTGTGTGAAGCCCTTAGCCACAAGCCTTACTTTGAAACGTTCAATCTTCCCTTTGGAGTCATACTTAGTTTTGTAGACCCATTTACAGCCCACCTTCTTAGCTCCATCAGGAATCTCTACTAAATCCCATACCTTATTTATACTCATAGATTTTAGCTCTTCTTCCATAGCCTCAATCCACTCATGTGAGTGCTCACTACTCATAGCTTCCTTGAACGAGTTTGGATCATCAACCTTTCCCATATCGTGTCCTTCTCCACTCATGTACACGTAATCATTGGAGATAGTAGTTTTCCTCTCTCGTGTTGATCTTCTCAGAGGCTATGGCTCCTCCACTGGAACAGGCTCAACAGTAACTTCTTGCTGTGCTTCTGGCGCCCCAGCGGCGGTCTGATCCTGTGCTTCCTCAACAGGTTCTTCCACAATTTCACTTTGATGCTCATCAGGCACATTCTCATGTTCACTTATAACAGGCGCTTGTTCCACATTCACTTTTGGGGAATCAACTGTCTGAGCTAGTGTTGTATCCTAAAATTAGGCAAAATAGGCACATAATAATCACGAGTCAGCGGTGCAGTATCATAAGTCCGCATTTCCTCGAGATCGATTTGCCTAGTCTCAATGCATCCATTTTCCTCTAAGAATAGTGCATGTCTCGTCTCAACAAACTTAGCAGTACCCTTAGGACAATAAAACCGATATCCCTTTGATCTGTCTGGATATCCAATGAAATAACAACTTTCTGTCTTAGGATCTAATTTTCCAAGGGACGGATTAAATAACTTCGCCGCAGCTGCACAACCCCAGATATGAAAATAATTAATGCTGGGTTTCCTACCAGTCCAAAGCTCATAAGGCGTCTTAGGGACTGACTTACTAGGAACGCGATTATTTATGTGCGTGGCAGTTTTCAGCGCTCCCATCCATAAACTCACTGGCACTGTAGAGTTGCTTAGCATACTGCGCACCATATTCATTAGAGTGTGATTTCTTCTTTCTGCTACACCATTTTGCTATGGTTCACCAGGAGTTGAGTACTGAGCTACTATTCCATTTTCTTGAAGGAATCTAGCAAAAGAGCCTGGGATTTGTCCATATGTGGCATGTCTCCCATAATATTCACCACCTCTATCTGACCGTACCACTTTAATCCTTGACTGATGCTGATTTTCTACTTCAGCTTTAAAGGTTTTAAACTTATCAAGTGCCTCGGATTTTTCTCTTATGGGGTAAATATATCCATAACGGGAGTAATCATCAGTGAATGTTATAAAGTAACTAAAATCATCCACCGACTTAACATTAAATAGACCGCAGATGTCAGTGTGAATTAATTCTAATATTCCTGAACTGCGCTTAGCTCCATCCTTCTTAATTTGTTTTGCAAACTTCCCCTTAATACAATCAATGCATTGGTCTAAGTCAGAGAAGTCTAGTCTTGGAAGTATCTCTTCTCTAATGAGACACTCCATTCTCCCCTTCGAAATGTGGCCTAAACGAGAATGCCACAATTTCGACGAAGTCTCGTGTCCTCTCTTGCGTTTGTGACTAACTTCGCTTACATTCATCACAGAGACATTATTATGGGACAGTAAGTAAAGATCATTGTGTAAAGGTGCTCGATAAATAATGTCACCATTCAAACTTATTACACATTTGTTGTCACCAAAAGTGCATGAATAACCATCAAGATCTAATTTAGAAATAGAAATCAAGTTTCTCTCAATAGACGGAACATAAAGGACATCATCTAAGTGAAGAATAAAGCCGCCACGAAGTTCCAATTGGAGAGCTCCAATGGCCTCCACATCGGCTTCAACGCCATTTGCGACTCTTAACCTTCGAGTCCCCGTTCTTATAGTCTGCACGCCAGACAATCCCTGTGAGGAATTTGTAACATGAATGGTGGCACCAGAATCAATCCACCAAGTACTTAATGGGAAATATGCATAAAAGGACTCATCGACTATAGAAATAATGTCGTTATTACCTTTTCTCTCACACCACGCCTTAAACTTCGGGCAGTCTTTCCTCTCATGGCCCTCATTATCGCAGTGGTAGAAGAGAAGCTTCTTAGGAGCAGATGGATCATTCTGCTGAGGAGCTTCATAAGGTTTCTTACCCTTATTTGGCTTATTGGGGCGGGATGCCCTCTTGTTTCCTCCCCTATTTCCCTCATGTCTTACGACGTTGGCAAAGTCGGGGTTCTAAGAGCGTAGCCGTTCTTCCTCTTGAGCACACTTAGACACAAGCGTGGTGATGTCCCACTTCTGATCGCTTGCATTATAATTTATCTTAAATGGCTCAAAGACTGATGGAAGTGACATCATGATGTGGTGAAGCAGCGCTGCATCATTAACGGGACAGTCGAGGTCTCGAAGCTTATCCCTCATGTTGACTATGCCCATAATATGCTCTCTTACACTGTCTTGCCCATTTTACTTAGCCTTCACGAGTTGAGATAAGAGAGTGCTAGCATTGGCCTTGTCAAACCCCTTAAAGTAGCTCTCAATCTTATCCATGAAGTCCTTAGCATTCTTAGGCTCTTTGTCAAGAGCTACCCTAATAGAAGGGTTAATGGTCGTGTTCATAAGACTTAGGGCCACTCTGTCAGAATGCTCCCAGCGCTCTTTTTCTTTCTCATAAGCACTAGTGCGTGCAGCAAGGGTAGTATCCTCAGTCCCTTGTGACACTGGTGCAACAGGCGCGGACATCCTCAGGGAATGATCCTTATCCATCGTCAGCAGAATAAAACCAATCTCAGTCTTCCACTTGACGAAGTTGTCCCCTCCCAACTGAGAAACACCATTGATATAAGTCATGATACTGGAGGGGGTGGCTTCTGTTCATAAAATAAATTTTAATCAGTAACGACAACAAAATAGTGAATGTAATCAGCGTTGGCCAGATTAAAATATTAATTAATTTTGAATAAACAATTTGCATCACCGTTGGGCAGAAGCAAATAAACTTAGCATCTCATGAATTAATTTTGCATCACCGTTGGGCAGAAATAAAATAAACTTAATGACTTAGCGTAGTTAACGCAGCGGAAAAACTTAATTTTGCATCACCGTTGGGCAAAAAATAAAATAAACATAATGACTTAGCCTCATTAACGCAGCGAAAAACTTAATTTTGCATCACCGTTGGGCAGAAGCAAAATAAACATAATTAAACTAAGGATCTTAATAGCAAATAATTAAATCAACGTTGGTCAAAAATTAATTAAATGCTCAAAATAAACTAAACAATTTTGAATAAAATTCACGTTGGTTTCATTTACTCAGAATAGCAACTCACAATTTTCTTATAATTTTCAGCGCAATCATCCCCAATTTAAAAAATTTCTTAATGCTAAAGAGGAAAATATACTGAAAATCAGCTCAAAAATTAATAAAACTGAAAATAAAACCGAAAAGAAAAATGGGCTTAAACCTTATTGGGCTCTTGGCCCACAAACCGATGGGTGGGCCGCCAAACCAGCCCACCCGCGCCGGCCTCCTCCCCCCACCCGCCTGGGCCTCGGGCCCAGCAGCGGACGAGTGGGCCGCCAAAGCGGCCCAACTCGGGCGCCGGCCTCCAACCACCCCCGCGGCTCAATCTCGGCCGTCGGATCGTCAAAACCTAGATCGGACGGCTGAGCTTAGATTTCGGAGGTATATATACTCATTGGAAGACTGAAAACCCTAACCCTAATTCATTTTCTCCTCCTCCTTCTTTCCTCAAGCCGCCGGGTTCCTTCTCATGGCGTCGCCGGCTCGGGCCGCCCGCTGCTCCTCATGGCGCTGCCGGCTTGGGCTCGCGCCGCCGGCCCGGGCTTGCGCCGCCGCCCCTCAGGGCGCCGCCGCGCCTCGGGCTGCCCCTCGGGCGGCCGCGCCTTGGGCCGCCGCGCGCCGGCTCGGGCCCGCGCCGCCGCGCCTCGGGGCCAGCCAATGGCGGCCGCCGTCGGTGGGGGCCGCCGCGCCTTGGGGCCGGCCGCAGGCGGTGGGATCCGGCACGCCTCGGGTCGGGGCCGCTGCCTTGTGCTCATGGCGGAGTGCCGCCTTGGGGGGCCTCAGCGGCGTGCCGTCTCTGGCGCCTTCACAGCGGCCATGGAGGCGGTCCGCCTTGGCCGCGCATTTTTTTTATCGCCGCGGGTGCTACATGCCCCGCGCGACCTTATGCGAAAACCGCCATGCGAGTGCCCGAGAAGTACATTGAAATCTAGCGAAAAACCGGGCACCGTCGTGGGGTTTCTATGCTTATTCCGAGGGTTTGGAAGGGTTTTCGGGTGGGATTCCTTTTGATCTAATGCTTTCTTATGCTTTCTTTCTCTCGGATCTGATTTTATTCATGCGAAATCGAACTTAGAACTAACAGATCTAAACTAAACATGAATAAAACCGAGAACTAAACATGAAGCTGCCAACCAAGATCTAAAACTGAACTAGATCTATAGGCTCTTAAGGCTCACGGTTAGGTGCTTAGGCGAAAGATACCAAATATTAGATAAAACACGGCTTAAAACTCAATCTTAACAGGATTTAACACCTAAAATATGAGCACGACCATAGAACGATATGAATAACAAAGAAGTGTTTAGATCTCGACCGCCAGTCATCGTAGGAGCCGCTGGGGATGACATCTCGGCGGTGGTTTGTGTTGGGGACGAAAACAACGCTTTCGTAGTCGTTCCCGTAGGTGTTCCCGACGTAGATGAAGTAGTCGATCTCGCCGGGTACCGTCTTCCTTCCGGCCTATACCGGCACTATCCGGTGTTGGACGGCAGGCGGAGGCGGTGGCCTTCAGGTGGCTCCAGCACCGCCGTAGATCGGGACGGCTGTAGTGGGCGGCTAGGGTTTCTGAGTATGATTCGGTTAATCACAAAAACGTCAGGTCACACTATTTAATATGGCGCTGAACGACCTGGGGCCAAAACCACTATTGGGCTTGGGCCTCCGATCAAGGCGCGTAACGCGACTTTACTTATCCGTTTCTTCTCCTTTTATTTTCGGCCATTGAACCACCGAAAAATTCCAATAGAGTGGCCACCCCCTTTCAAGGTGGAGCCTTTGCTGCCCTGCACAGTTTGGAAAGAGCAGCACAATTAGGTATGGCAAGAATCATCGTGGAGACTGATGCGACAGAACTTGTGCGGGGGTTGACAACTGAGGATCTTGATCTTAGCGTGGATGGCATTTTTCTCAAGCAAATCAAAGATTTTATTGGCTCATCTTTTGATTACTGTGAGATTCGGCATTGTCCAAGGAATAGCAACAAGGTGGCAGATTGCCTTGCTATGTATGGGGCGAGTGTGGTTAGCTCGGGTTCATCGGTGTTCATGAGCCAAGCCCCCACGTTTATTTCCAACCTGGTCTCCAGTGACCTGGCTGGGGATGAAGTCTAATGGAAACAAGCTTTCCGAGCTCAAACAAAAAAAAGTGTGAACGGCGCCCTGTCTTCATTTACTCGCTGGAGAATAAAAGCCGCCATGCCGTGCCGCGCCGACGGCGTCCGTCACGGGCACGCACCGCTCCCAAGTCCCACCACCGCCGCGCGATTCACCTCCCCGCTCCACTCCGACGAGATTGGGCACGCTAATTTAACGCCGCCGGGAAGTAGTGGGGGATCTTAAATCGCAGCGACGACTCCGCGCACCCACCCGCCATCGCTTTCCGCTCACCTCATCACCCTCCTGGCCTCCCTCCCCTGGTTGCGGCTCGACGACACCGTTAATACCCTCACAGCTCCGCCCCCCTCCACCTTCCCCACGCGCGGGACACCACATCTCTCTCTCTCTCTCTCGTACTGGTCTGGACAGAGGTCGTCGGATTCTTGGCTAGCTAGCGATGCAGCGGCGGGCGGAGTTCAGCTTCCCGGGCTCGCCGGCGCGGGGGCTGCCGCCTCGGGCGCCACCGCCGGGGAACGCGATGGCGCCGCGGTACGGGGAGGAGGAGGTCCGGTGGCTGCAGGCGTCGCGGCAGGCCTCGCCGGACCACAGCTCCGGCGGCGGGTCCAGCACGCCGTCGCCGCAGCTGTGGGCGTACCATCCCGACAACCACCACCGGCCGTACCCGGCCTCCGCGGGGAGCTCGCCGTCGCGGGCGCAGGTCATCGCGGGGTACCGCCGCGACATGCTCGACCTCGTCCGCGGCCTCCCCGAGTCCGCCTACGAGCTCTCGCTCCGCGACATCGTCGAGCACCCGGCGTCCTCCTCGCCGCCCCCGCCTCCCGAACCCCTGCCGCAGCCGCCGAGCGCCGCCGCCCCCCGACAGCACCACGCCGACGCCGGCGCCGCCTCCGCCGCGGCGTCCGCGCAGGCGAGCGACGAGCCCGCGGGCGCCAACAAGGACGCCGCCGCGGCGGAGGCGCAGGTCCAGGACGGCAAGAAGCAGAGCGGCTCCGGCAAGAAGCAGGGGAGGAAGCAGAGGACGATGCGGAAGCAGAGGAGCCGGAGCCTGGAGCGGAGCGTTAGCCTGGACACCGGCCTGCTCATCAAGTTCTTCCTCCCGCTCTCCATCGGCGGCAAGAAGAAGGTCTCGCCCCGGCCGGACGCCGCCAAGGACGGCAAGAAGAAGGACAAGGAGAAGAAGAAGCAGGGGAAGAAGAAGAAGCAGCAGCCGGAAACTTCGCCGGCGCAGGAGGAGGAGTGGTGGACCAAGAGCGAGTTCAGCGAGGCCGGCGGCAGCAGCCGGACGAGCAGCACCGGCAGCAGCAGCAACAGCAGCACTGGCAGCATCAGGAATGGGCATGTCAATGGCAGCGTCAATCCAAGAGCTCCGGCAAGGAGTTGGAGCAGGTAATTTCTCTGCCTTTTTACAATTTGTTCATGATTTAGCTCAGTTTGATGAAATGGTCGGTTTTTAGCAGTACAAGGATGTGGTTTGGAAGATTTTTAGTTATTTGTTGCAAATCCCCCTCCTTTTTATTGAAAAGATACAAATTTGTTTGGACGTTTTTTGGTTCTTGGGTTGGGGAATTGCAGTGCAAAGTAAGGTTGACGGAACTTCTTCAGTTCTAGTTTGGATTATCTCTAGAAGCTTGTTGATACTGTTAAAGAGTTACCTGAAATTAGTGACTGTGTAAAAAAATGTCACTTAAATATTAGAATTCAAACTAGCACATTTCAATATCCATATTGTACAAGTTTCCTTTAGAGGAAGAAAAGGGAGAGAAATTTTGGCTTTGGCATTAAAGAACAAGACAGAATAAAGGAACGTTTTTCAACAGACGGAAGAGACAAATTTCCGTTCTGGAAGATCTCTTTCTTTTTTTTAAAGAAAAAGAGCAAATAAACTTTTTTCAACACATGGAGGAGACAAACAGCTTTTCTAGACTTCAAGTCTTCTAGAACATAATTTCTAGATTTTTTTCAAAAATTAAAAGAGCACACTTATAAAACTACTGAAACTGAAGTCATGTGTACACACAGAACCACTTATAAAAATCCAAGGACGTAGATGGCAGTAGACTGGATCAAAGCACACCCATTTTGTCAGCAAATGCGTCCCATGTTAAAAATTACACGGTTCAGAGTGCTTAAAATCGTTTCAACTCACTGCGCCCCCTTGGAAGCTAATGTGAAATCATCAAGTATGGAACGCAGATAAACTGGTCAACACGGCAGAGTCACCGCTTGAAGTCAATTCTTGTTGCATCAGAACCCAACTTTGCAGTCAATTCCTGCTGCCGAGCTTTTTTCTTCTTGGCAAAACCAAAAAGGGGGCATGACTTCACATGATCCTTATTTCTAAAGTTTTCTTATCCTTTAGCTCCTGGATTCCTTGAGAGTTTAGAGAGTTTCCCATATGTCCGTTAATTCTTAAAATCTTGCCGTTGCATGAGAAGCTCTTTTATGCATTGGTTACCTAGATTTCGAATTCCATGGATTACAGTACTTATCGCAAACGTGGGTGTTAGCCGTTATGCCTTGAAATTTAATAATCAGATAAAGCATGAATAGAGTAAGTGGCAGTTGGATTGGATCCCAATTTATCTATTTTGGGACCTAGTAACATATATAGTATATCTGTTCATGTTGCCTACTTTCGCCATTTCTCTCATGAAAAGCTCAAGACTGGCTTTATCGTCACCTGAAGCTCAAATCATTGCAACTATGCTTTATGTCTCATTCTGCAGTTGGTAACCAAATCATCACATTCCCACTAACAACCACTGGAGATATGTAATTCAGTTCATGACATACCCAATCTAATCATCGCTCATCTAACAGCTCTTTTTTGTTTAATTTCACGCAGAAAGCAAACTGGGTGCTATGCTTTCTTCAGGGCAAACAAGAGCAAAAATGGAGTAGGCCAAGACTAGAATGATGACAAGGCCGCCATGAAAACGGAAATGAGTCTCTCTGGTGAGCCGTTCATGGAAACTATCAGCATTATTGTCGCGCAGCACGAGAAAGCTCAAGCAGGCAACAAATCTCCACACCTGAACTGATGCAAAGCTCATGCAATGGCTGATATTATACACAGATAGTGGCATCTTGGCATTATCAGACTTCTCCTTTCTCCATGGCATGTGATCTCCATGGTGTAAACAAAAGGACAAATAATTTAGGGTCCAATAGTATGACTGGTTCACACATCATAGAGATCGATGTTGGACACATCATAGTGGCAGACTGGCATTGTGGCACCAATGTATACTCGCGCAGTCTTCTGTATTTTCTTGACGTGGTCACATCTCTCTCTTGTACTATCTTCTATTTGTACATGTCCTATTGAACCTTTGGCTTTAGAGACTAATGTACACTTTCTGTTAGTACTTGTGAATAGAAAACAGAGGTTGCGGATGGTGACGCATCAGCGCGTTTGTTTAGTGTCCTCTGGGGAGCTTGTCTTTCTTGACGATCCAGTTTTTTTCCCTACAAGCTTGTGTTTACTGTTTGCCAAATGATCAACGACAAGATCTCAAGAGATCTGCAAATATGCATATTTTTGGTCAATGTTTGGATCCTATGGGCCTAATATTATTTTTTTGCTTTGCATGGTATCTGTTACCTAACAATGTGGTAGGGCAAAACAAGGCGACTTTTTTAGACTTCATCATTTGTTGAAATGTAATGCAACGGAAAGAACTGATCAGCTCAACAGCTCATGGTGCTTTGCATGTGAGACTTTTGGATAGTGCGTGGAGCAAGGAATCTGGCATTAGGCGTCGGGGTGGCAATTGGAGCATAGGTCTTGTTCTCATCGAAGAGAATTTTTAAAGGCTAATATTCACTCCCTCTCTCTGGTCGGCCGTTCCGGTCCTTCAAAACCATACCGATAGGTTGATAGTTTTCCGTTGATACAGCGTGTGGTCACAGGAACAATCGTCGATCGTAGCATGAACTCAAGGGTACCTTCATTTTACAGCATATAGAGGTGTACCAATCCCACCATGATCACCAGAGCAAGATTCATTCTTTAATCGCTACCAGATCAAACATTAGACCAGCATCCTAAAAAAGAAAAAGGAAGGCAAAAGCTTTTAGAAATCATTACAAAAACAAGGTCTAACAGTCGACTTTCCTATCAAGATTTTACAACCTGAATACCAAGGGACCACTATTAGAAGAGAGCATAATAAGTAAATGCTGACGCCATCTTTTACTTTTCGGATGGTCCGCGGCACCATATGAATTCTCTAGTTCATAAAACTGATACATTCCATCTTCTGAAATCAACACTTTCGATGTTACTTGACACACAATAATCTCGATATGTCTATTATGGATCGGTACTCCCTGGTATCGAGAAACCTTTAGTATCTTCTTCTTAACAGCGGGCGAAGGCTGTGGCAGGGGTGTATTAGGTGGTCACGTTGCAATAGATATCTGATGATATTGCATTAGAGATTTGGGATGTTGCAATAGGTATCTCATGGTAAATATTAATGATGCACTTGTTCTTTGAAGATATTGTAATTATAACTTTTGGATGTTACAATATTCTCCTCTTGCTATTTGATGAATGTTACAAGAAATATCGTGCATATGTTGCGGTGAGAATTTTATCCTGGATTCAATTGTAAAGATGTATTTAATTTTTGAATGTTGCATATGTTGACTTTGACGTCCGGTCCGAAAAATATTTAAAGCTCCAAATCCGAAACTTGTTCACGTCTGCAACCAATCAATCACACATCCCACTCAGCCAACCCACCTGCGACACGTGCCAATGCTGCCTGCTCCATCCCGTAGCCGCGCAGCGCATGGCGCTCTCAACCAGCCAATAAAGAACCACCACGTGTCCGTGCGACATGTAAGATATATAGGATCGATGGCTGCACGTGGCCCGAGGCCTGCGGCTGGGGGCTCGTATATACTTTGAGAGGATGGATACATCCATCTTCTAGCTCATTATGCCCACTCTACGCCGCGCCGCGGTGCCCCCGGCCGCCTCCCACCCCTCGCCGCCTCCTCCGCTATCCCGGCAGGAAACGCCGATGCCGCAGTGCTACCCCGCCCTCCATATACCTGCCGCCGGAGCATCCTGCTCCCACCCAGGATCTAGCCTGCCCCCCAGCAACACCACCTTGGCCGCCGGCACTCCGCCGCCTCGCCTGCTGCCCCCACACCACTGCCAACCGCCGGTTCGATTCCTCCATCTTCTCTTGACCTTCTCTTCTAACACCGGCGACAATTGGAGCTCCTGTGTCCCTGCAACCCAAAACCCTAACGTCCGCCGTCTCGATCACCACCCCGGCCGTTGGCGACCTTCCTGGCGGCTGCTCACCCCACCTACTCCCACCTCCCAGCCCACCTACATGCTTTAATATTTATGCAATATTTTTTTCTAGGAGTTAAAACATAAATATTGCATTTTCTGTTGTATGTTGTATTGTAACACATGCTGGCCTACTAGTGTAAATACAACATATGGATGAATTTTTCCTTTTATAAAAAAATAGTTCCATTTTCCAATTGAAAAGGATTAAAAATATAATCATAGTACACTCACGATATCAAGTTTTACATCCAACTGGAAAAACGTTTACGTCCACAAAACCATACAATATTTCGTATTTGTTCCATCACCCGCTAGTAAACTTAGATGGAAATTTAAAACTCACTGCCTGTTTTTTTCTTTTTCTGAAACTCAAACTCACTACATGTGATTTGTATACAATAGTTCCTGGCTCTGAGCTAGAGACACATTTTATAGGATATCATCCGTGCCTGCAAATGCCTAGATAAGCTTACAATTGGTGCTCAAGAGCATCAGGGGGTGGCATGAAAGGACCAAGATAATACATGAGAAGGAGAACATGTGTGACAAACTCACCACCGGTGCTAAGATGCTCATAGTGGAAAGCACCCCCGCAACGAGGCGCGGTGTAGTAAAGCATTTCCAATCTTACCGTGGTGAAGAGGTCCCAACGCTCAGTTTCATCCTTCATACTAAGGAACTCTTGGGCCACCGCACATGCACGGGGCAGGACTGGAGAATTAAGAGCTTGAGTGCTCTGTCGGAGTTCACTCATATGACTGTCGGTAGCATTACCACTACCGTTTGCCGATTCTTCATACTTGTGGAATTTATCCTTGGATTCTTGACGCTCCTTTTTCTTTGCTTCAAAAAGCTTCAACATAGCATCCTTCTCACCAATATTAACCTGCTGATCCTGTTGATCTAACAAAATTTGGACAGTTTCATGATGGTCTCTGTAATTTGATAAAATAAAGCCAATTTCATGATGAGCTTCGTCATGTACGAGCTGGGAGTTGCTAGTAAGCATCACACCACACTTGAAGACAAGGTACATGATATAATTTGATAGTTCTCTGCTCATCTGCTTGTGCTTGTTCACTTGATCAGAATTAGTGCTGCCCTTATTATTATTGTCTCCAAAGTAGTAGCATATGTCTGTTGCAATGTGCCAGATGAGCACGCTGGTCGGGAAATCAATAACACCTCTGATGATCTTCTCTAGTGCCTTCGCCGGACTGGCAGAATCATCTTGATCTTGATGTCTGTCTATCCATTTCTGAAGCTAGCTGACCACGGGTGCTGGCACAGTTCCATTCTTTCCTTGCTCCGAAGCGTAACAAACTGTCAAGGATGAACTCTTTGATGGGTGTGCGATCTTTAGTGATGGGTATGTGTGTTACATCCCAGCCGCACCATTGCCATATGGATGGCATGATGCAAGCAGTACCTTCTTTGGTGTGCCTCTTGATCATGCTGTACTGTCCGAGCTCTTCGGACCACTGTTTCTTGCTGCATGCTGACTGAATATCGAAGAAGTGGGAAAACATGGAGATAGCGGCAGAGGACACATCTAGGACTATTGCTCCTACGAGTAGCAGGTAGGACACAGTAGCATCTGCTGCTCTGTTTGTATGGAGTTGGTCGCCCCTTTCGGCAGCCATGAAGAGCGCCATGGCTATCGGGGTTGAAACATATGGGAAGACGATAGATAGCATCAGGAAGAGGGCAGATAGCAGGAAGAGGATGATCATTAAAAGCGGATGATTAGAAGGGAAAAGGTATTCCAAGACCGATCCCAGTGAACCAACGAAACCTTCCCGAAGAGGGCTTTTGGTGTAGAGGAGTTGGTAGCAATGTACCAGAAGTGCTCCCACATGCTCATAAGCATTGCGGTGGTCTTCTCTAGACATGAAGTCCGCGAGCATGCCCGGTAGCAGATCCTCCGCAGCTAAAGTGATGTTCCGCGCATCGTTGAAGGGCACTGTAAGTATGTCTGCTGTGATCTTATCGGCCTTCCCAAACAATCGGCCTGAAGGTCCTGAACTGCCTTTCGACATCATTTCAAGTGTTTGAACCATGCTTGTCCTGGGTACAACCCTCGTGAACCCACCAGTTCTGCCTCGCTTTGGCACGAAGATTTCGGCAGGTTCAATAGTATTCTGTGAGAGAGAATAACCCGAAAGAAGCCGATAGTAGATAAGCCGAACAAAGTGATTCTCTCTTATTAATGAAATGAATTGCAGCTCTCCTGTGTTTTCCGAGAAGAAAAAAAAGACTAGTGAATGGACAGCAGCAGTGTGACACTTGTGCTACTTACCAGATAAGTTCATGAGTATGTGTGGTGCTCATTGAGAAGATTCAGAAATCACAACAGAACTTTGACTTGATTAGCAGATGGATTAAAGGAGAAACCAGAAACACATATGCATAAGGAACCGCAACATGATAAAACAAGAAAGGAAACTTATTGCGGTGTGCAGGATCAGGCAGGTTACCTTGAAATGGAGCTGGGATCAGCTTCTTTCTCCTACTCCATAGCACTGAATTCCACTGTGCAGCTCAGCTTAGGTAGCAGATAGACCATTTGTTCGTTTGGTAGCTCCAACTCCAAGAATTTTAGCAATAAAGACGTTAGCGACGACTTGGGCTACCTTAAAGTCAAACTAACGGGAAACGAAGGCTCGGGGAAACTTCCTTGTTGGAAAAAAAAAAAGAATCTTGCCCCCTCCGTTTGTCGGTACATGTTGCCAATAGAAACCACAGGTAGCGTCTAACTGGAAGCAAAACTTTTGCAAGCTCTGGAAAGGAAAAACAACCAAGGTACTGTCCTTGAAAGACAAATCGTGAATCCATTACCTCGTTAATGGATGAATGAGATGGGCCTGAACATTCAAATCCGAAAGAACGTGGATACCCAATGGAGCTCAGTGAACAAAGGAAAGCCATCTTGTTGGAGAAGAAAGCAGAGATGAGCTGGATCCAGATAGAAAGCAGAAAGCGGAGTACAGAGTTCATCCATCCGCAGCCGCAGGTGCCAGATCCCCCTACGAAACAATGGGCAGCAATAACTGGAGTTACAATTACGATGGCAGCAAATGCAAGCCGTGGAGGAAGAGAAGAGCAGCGTACGGCTCACCACTTTGGATGCGCGGCTAGAAGCCTAGAAGGGGGCACTGCTTCTAGAGCCCAGAGGCAGCGCCAGCGCGGCGACAGAGCACGCCCGCGCGCGGCATCACCCGCCGGGTGGAAGCAGATGGAGAGGGGGAGAGCACCTGTAGTAGGAGTCCGGTCCGGCAGGGAGGTGATGCCGTCCTGGCAGCGCCGCCGGAGCCGTTTCCTTGATCTTGAGGCACTGAGGCATTCCGTCAAACACGCCGTCCGCCGCCAGCGGCTGGTTTTTTCTCTTTGCCCTCTGAACCCACCATCATTCTGGACAGGTGGCAGGCCTGAGCGTTCGAGAACATGGAGGTGGTGGAAGTTCACCGACCCGCGAGTCCGCGACACCTCGCCCCAGCCGCCGCCGGCAGCGGAGAAGGTAGAGGAGGCGAGAAGGAATACAGCCTTGGTCGGCACGTGCCAAACTGCCAATACAGATGAGTGTGTTTTTTCTAGTAGTCAGTATACACATCGGATGAAGATGCAGATACCGTATTATACAAGGTTTTTTTTTTGAGAGGCCGTATTATACAAATACAACATTAGAGTGTCGTCGTTGGGCAAACTGGCAGTTAAGTGTTTTGTCTATAAATACCAATTAGAAACATTAGAGTGTCGTTATTGGGCAAACTGGCAGTTAGTGGACAAGAGCCTTAAGTAGCACCTCATGTTCTGGGTTCGACTCCTTATGGAGTGAATATTCCAGGATTTAACGGGGTTTGTGCTTTCATGGTAGGCGACATTCCGTCGACAGTGAGATGTCTGTGGTGACTTTGTCAATCTCGAATATTTATCGGCTCAATATTCGAAGATGCTCATAAGAGTAGAGTTTGCGTTCGTAGGTTTATAGGGGTGAGTGTACGTACATTATAAGTATCTGAATTGTAGTGTGTAGTTAAAAGAAGTTCTGCTCCCCGTGCCCGCTCCCGCGTCACGCAGGAGGGTCAGGCGGGACGCGCCGAGCCCCGCGCCCGCTCCCACCTTCGTGCCGGGGCCCTCCCACGCGAGCCGCGTCATGGGCTCATGGCCCCGCGCCCGCTCCCACCTCCCCCCGCGTGAGGCGCGTTGATTCAACTACTCCTCCAAACTCATCCTTAATATGCCACTAGAGCCACATCTCATAGATACAAAAATCATCCCCTCAATGCCATCGGATGGCATTCAAGGGATGAGTTAAATTTTCAATGGAATTTAAAGTTGGCTTCACCCAAGTCGGCGGCTGTTACAGAATCTGACCCAAGACATGTCTGACTAATATTTTGTTTGTCAGTTCCAGCATCTACCTCATCACCCAAAAAAACACTTCCTCACCAGGGGATGAAGCACTGCAAATTTTTTGGAACTGATGACTAGCCGGGGAGGTCGTTGGAGGGGGCTGAGGAGGTTGGTGGAGGAGGATTGCTGGAGAGGGCCGCTAGAGGGGACCAATCTTTGCTCGCTGGAGGGGGGTGGTCATTACCGGATCAGGAGGAGCGACGAGCCGAGGGCGGACGAGGACAAGCTGGGGACAACCGGCGATGATCGGATCTGGAGGGGCCACGAGCGGGAAGCGCCGCCGCTGGCCACGCGTATGCTTGTGTACAGGAGCCCGAGGGAACAGAGGGAAGTAGCAGACATGGGCGTTGGGTAGGTAGGAGTGGTAATGGATCATGGCCCTAGTAGTCTCTTCACAATCCAACTTGGCCCTTATATAATTTTAGCTCAAAATTGAATAAGATTAGAGTCCAGCCTATTTTGGACCCGGACCTTAGATTATCACCCCTACGGCTCGCAGGGAGGAGGAGGACGGACGGGGCAGTATTGCCCCTCACGGGTAGGAAAAAAGCAAGGGGCAGTGGCTATAGGATTTGTATAGAGGAAAGGCTGCTTTTCTTTGAAGTTAACGGTGTCGAGTTATCCCTTTGGTTGGCTTTCTACTTTTCTTGGAAGCCAAAGCATCTTCAAAAGCCCAACCAAAGGCACCATAAGGCCAATCTCAGTGGGGAGTGTCATAGGAGTGTCATGAGCATTAAATATCACGCCACATCAGCAAATTTGTTGAGATGACAGAGTTATTTATGAGGAGAAAGAGAGGAGGGAGTGTCATGGGATGAGAGATGAGTGTCATGATGATGACACTCCTCTGGCACAGTTCACAAGTTCCTAGTCTTGGTAACTGTGCAATGACACTCCCCACTGAGACCGGCGTAACTCCCATACCCATCTCCCAGGAAGATTCTCTTAAGCTGGGACATCCACACCCATATCTCCATTTTCTCATTCGGCTTCCCTTATCTTGCTGTTTTCATCGGTAGTATTCTCCTTTTCTGCTCCTAAAGCTGATACTATCAACCTCTACCTTTCATCCTATGTACCATCCGCCTAGGCACGCTAGCCAAACGACTGATTGTTGTGCGGATTCCACGGATCAGCACCGACTCTTCCCCTCCACGCTCCTGTCCTTGCGCGCAGCCAACCTCTACCTCACCCTCCTCTGAAGTATCCGCCTCCTCTCCACGACATGTCATGGTGATCCCCACCCCCACCCCCACCCCACAACTACCAATCTTCCACTCCCCCCCATGACCTCATCTCCTCCTCTTCGGTTCCTGGCCCAGTACCTATCGGGAACCAGACCACCAGCTGGTCCCGAATGGTGACCAGAGTAGATGACACGACCAGCATGCCAACCCCTATTCTCCCTTACCCTAGCACCTCTCACCATTTTGGAGTATGAAGGAGAGTCTCCCTGAACTCTGTTTTCTTTCGAGAGGGGTTTTGATTGGGAGTTTACTCCATTACGAATGGCTAGCCCCCTCGGTTTCCCTCCGCTAATGAACAAGTGTCCCAGTCCCAATGCAAAATTAATTGGGTGCACCGAGCCAAACCATTTGTGGGCTGCCGCCAGGCCCAAGAACTGTTCCACTTTGCCAACTGGTCTTCCCGCTTCTCCCCTATTCCATCGCTGCTGTCTTCCCTAAGTCCGGTGCCACTCCGGCGACCACAAATACCTGCTTGCCATCGATTGGTGCTTGGCCTCTTTCCTGTCTCCACCCCTTTCTAAGATCCCTCACCCAAATGTCCCCTACGGACAGTTTTGTTGAGACTCTCTTCTTGGGCAGAGGACCTTTCCATGGTTTCACCAACGGTGAGCGTTGTGCAACCGCGTCTAAATCCGTTGTGGGGGCAACCTTTGATCATTTTATGTGCCACTTGCCCTGCACCAAAACAGACCGAACCATTTCTCGGCAAAATCGCATTAGCAGCGAGTGCCTCCGCATGGCGCACCTCATCCACAGTGTAACCAGCAAGCAAGGCATCCCGTAGAAAACATGAATCAGAATCTGACTCACCGATTGGAAATGAAGGTGTTGGTATTTTGTAACGCAGTCACCAAGTATGAACATAGAATCTATTGTCTGGCAATATCGCCAGAAATGCCGTGGGGTATTTCTTACGTTACATAAGTATCCGCAAGCGCACGAAATACCGTTGTAGCATTTTACCCGTGAGTACGGGGTCGTATTTATATTTCCGCAGGGAAGACGGCGGTTATTGGAATAGATTAGTGTGTTGATTAGTTCTAGCATGGATATTCTATTGAATAAATAGTGATAAGATAATAAATAGTAAAGTGGTAGTGTGACACACAAGTTACTCAAGTTCTACTCTATGCAAAGCTTACAGGAAGGGAGAAAGGAAGAAGAAAGCTAATCTAAGGACTTATGTACTCCTAACTAAGCATACAGTCTATACTAGGCACTCACATACATACACATGATTATGAACAGGCTCTAGGCTCCCAGGCATCACCGGGAGACCGCACAGGATATGGCTAGGTGGCCACTAGATCCTCACAGCTACTACACGAACGGGGAGGGTTACGCTGGACGGACAAGGCACGTGTCGCCTACCTCATCTAACCATGGTATAGAGCCACATCTAGCAACACTGATTAGCCCAGACACCACGTCTACACTAATAAGCGATACTCTAATGCCCCGCGCGGATCCCCCACCCTTCGGATAGACAGACATCACACTAGAGCAAGCATGCGAATACTGGAACCAATGCCATAGCCTAGATGTCTTACCGCGTCTAATCATGCAAGATATAAGACCTAGATATAAACTAAGCATAGCATACACATTTGAATACACGTAACATATACTATACGAGTACATTATACTAGAAGATAACTCTATTAAGGAATTCCGAATATTACAAAGGAGAGGAAGAGTAAAACTCATACCGAATAGTCCTAGGCAAGACTCGGGAACCGAAGAAGAGCTACTTCACCTAAACTCCACTATACTAAAGACTAAGCAAGAGAGAAACTTGAGAGAGCTTCAACTTGTGGCGTGCCTCATTTAGTAGCACCCCCCTCATATTTATAGAGGTGAGTGAGGGGGTGTGCAGCAGCTCCTCAGTGCCCAAATGATCGGTGCCTCGCCAAACCGCCATTAGGAGCCAATGAGGAAGCACCACGTCAAAGGGTGTAGATCGGTTCCCCCTGGTTGGGCCGGCCGACCTACATGGGTCGGTCGACCTGGGCTTGGCCCAGATCGAGCCCAACTTGCTCTGTGTTGCTGCCATGTGGGTCCTGGTCACTCCCGTGCGTGAGTGGACGCTGTCTTAAGTCGGTGGTACCTGTTTGTGGGCCCTCTGATCTATGGGAGGCTGAAGGGCGCGCTCTGATTGGTCGACGCCATTTGCCTTGGATTGAAATTCTTGTTTACACTTGATTTGTGCTCAATTCCCCTATATTGTAAATTTTTCAAGAGGAATATGGAAACAATATTATTCTAGATAAATATGCAATTTAAGTACGCTAATCATCCTAATTTTCTGATTAAATTGATCCGTAGTGAGCGTCAACATAAGTTACCTCCTGCAGCACCCAAAAGCGAGAGCCACAGCCCTCACGCCTCAGCCCCTGAAGCGGATACGGCGACCACACTAAATCCGGAGCTGAATGCCGCCGGCGCAGCCGTGGTACAGCTGAATCGCTGGAGAGAGGCACCTCTCTGGAGGGACCCAGAACCCGCGACTCTGACGGCAGTGACGCCACCGGAGGCGCTTGTGCTTGATTGCAGTCTGCTTCCTGCTCTATGCTTGACCAAGTGAAGAGAAGAGGAATAGAGAGACAACAGGCAGCGGAGACAGCTTGTCAAGGCCTCCCTGATGCCGCCTTTGTCACTTGTGCCAGGGCACGTATTGCTACACTTAGAATCTGCACAGGTCTGAACCTCCCCTAACGCTGAACCATACTAATGTTTCATTTTTCAGCGATTAATTAATGTTACTTCTTCCTTCTCCTTTTTTTCAGTTTATCTTTTGTCAGGCATATTCTACCATTTATTATCGATTATCTTTGTTTCAAAATGAATGTCCAGTAGCATCCGTAAATATATAGGATATGCAGGTTAGCTTGCATTAGTTTAGAAATGGAGACCATTGTGGAGGGAATTAACAGTTATGAAGTAAAGGTATGGATATGAATATTATTATTACATTATTATCAACAATCAATTCAGTGTGTCATAATTGTTCAACCAACAGCATTTAAAGGATTGCAACCGCGCTACGAAAATAGGTAGGGGTCCTGTGAGCGCACCAATGCAAGTGCCAGGTTTCTTGTCATGTTTTAAATTTTTGGGGCCTGACAGAATGGAGGATTCCAGTAATACTTGTTGATCCAATTTCTTCTTCTTTAGGAAGTTGGTACCTACTTCAATAAGTCAAATAATTACCACTAATATTTCCAATTTTACTTTATTTGAAAAAGAAGTTGATACACAGCTTTTGTATTTATTGATGTGCTCATGGTAACGAATCTGTGTATAAAATTTTTGGCCAAATATGATGGGACACATTATAAGACGATGATGTGAAAATATTATAATCTCTGGGTTCAGTAGTTTAGCATGCATATCTCTTGCGGAAGCAGGCCCGGCCCTACTTAGTTTTGGATTACTCCGATTTCAACATCATATTATAGCAATCAGCATCGACGCCGTCCCACATGCTTCACGTGCATCCAACGAACATCGCTGTCCTGTTTGTTGTGTGTCGTGTTTATTGATCCTTTGGTGCACCTCCTCCAACCTTTTTTAGTTAAAATATTTATCTTTAAAGAAGTAGTACAAATTTTTTTTCATCATGGGATTTCCCCCGAATTTCATTACTCTTGTAACGAAATTACAGAGTCATCAGGACACCTAGGCGAATTTAAGTTCAGACAGAACTAGTGTCCCAAAGAAGGGTAAGAAGTAGTAATTGAACTAAAAAAGTTGGAGGTGCATCTAAGGATCACCAATTTGCACCCCTATTGCTTCCTGCATATGCATTAACACTAGGCGTCAACCAAGTAGCGGCGAACACATCATACAACGCACTAGTCAATAACAATATTGGACAAAACTCTTTGGACCACATGGACCATGCATGCCATAAAATTTTCGATCCGTTAAAACATGCCAGCCCTTAGTGGTATGAATTTTAATAAAATTTTAGTTGGGGCTGCTTCGTGAACATGCCCAGTTTTAGTTCTTATAAATATCCCCCTGTCGCCCGGCCGTTCATTCCCTGAGAGAGCTAGATAGCTTGAGCTCAGCACTAGCAGCAATGTCGCACGCCGGCGACCATGCCGTCCCCGTGCTCCTCCTGCTTGTCCTCCTTGCACCGTCGTGCCTAAGCACGGCGGTGTTCGGTGAACCCGTGCTTGGCCGCAAGGCTGGGATTACTACTAGCGTCGAGACGGATGGTGCAGCGGCAGGCGCCAAGCCCACGGCACGGTACGCTGTCATTTTCGACGGAGGCAGCACGGGAAGCCGGGTGCACGTCTTCAAGTTCGACGAGCAGATGGACCTCGTCAAGATCGGCGACGACATCGAGTTCTTCGCCCAGGTGTGTGCTAGACTAGCTAGTGTTAACGAATAGCTGCAGGAGAAATAATCATGCTTGTTCCTGACTGGTCGATTCCATGACGACGTCCATGATGAATTCCTATCGGTGCTAATGTAAACTTTTAGTATTAATATAAATCATCGATCCAAACAGGAGAGCTAATAATAGATGAGCTACACTTTAGCCATGCCTCAAAATGTTGTCTAAATTTTAGCTAGGCGAGAAGGATACTAATGGGTAAGGATGGGAAACGGATACCGAATATCCGAATTATCCGATATCCGTATCCGTTTAAACATCAATATGGATATCCGTATTCGTATTCGAATTTAATGTAGTAGCAAAGTGGATACATCCGAATCCAATTTATATTGATTTTCTCTATCCGATTCCACATCCGTATTCGATAATATCCGACCCTATCCGTATCCATATTGGCAAACTATTTAAAAGTCATCTCCATTTTCTATAACCAATGTTATATTAACTTCTATAATAAAAACATAAGAAGATTAAGTTTATTTTTAAATATTTTATTATTTTATCTATTTATATGTGAAACTATTTTAACAATTTTTATTTATATATTAATAAAAATTGTCTATATATTTATTTAAATATATTTTTATTTCTAGTTTTATTTTTTATATATTTATTTATTAAATATTGTTGATAAACATATTATTTTTAACTAGTTATTTTTGTTATGTTATTAAACTTTAGTTTCTACATGCTTAACGATTTTATATTCTAAAACTACCAATAAAGAAAATAGATAAACGTTATCTTATACGGTGAGTAAATATCTGAATGCGAATCCGTATCCGAGGTATCCGTTTTGTATTCGTATCCGATAATATATCCTAATCCGTATCCATATTCGAATTAAAATATGGTAAATAGTGCTATCCGGATCCGATTCTATGCGAATCCGATCCGTTTCCATCCTTACTAATAGAAACCAATAATAGTTTGGTAAAAGAAGACTTTTCTCACTTGCCTAACTAAACTTTTTGACGCATTTGAAGAAACAAAGATGATAGTACAGGACGGTGATGTCATCATACATAAGGCTTGTTTATTAAAAGGAATATTTTTTAAATTTTTACTTACTTCAAATTCTCTTCGCGTCATTTCCTTCGGGCCGCACCAGTTGCGGATGAACTCTTGATATTTGGAGGAGATTTATGAAGTCTTGATATTTAGCTATCGATGTTTTCCTTGATATTTATCAATCTTGATACATAGCAAGATCCAGTGAAAGCTGTTGAGACACATATACATATCAAATGTCTGATATACATATTATCAAATGGAAGGCATGGAAAAGAAATATAGTTGAAGTGCTTACTCGAAGTTGTACGGCTGCTGAATGAATTCACAAGTATTCTGCCTATCCAAGGCCATGAATAAATTTTTTAGGGTTCTATTTGGCCATTTGCGTAGGCTATTTTCATTTATAACATCCGGGTTGATGAAGCCGATGTTGTAGTAACCCCTTTTCCGGCATTCTTGCACCTTTGACCTATACATGATATAAAATAAAAGAGGGGATGAGAAAGCCCAGAACGAGATGAGCTTCAATATAGAAATGAGAAGAGAGATATACTTACATACAAAATACACCGAGGAGGGACTTGTCTAGAGCGTCTTGATGGTATATAAACCAAAGACTCTCAAACTCGATCCATATGTCATCGGACCCCCGATAAAAATCGCTATTTTTAATTCGAGCTGCGAACATTATGGTTCCATCTCTAGATTCCTTAAAGTACCATCTATGCAACTCTCGCATCCTCGTTGGTAGCATATCGATCAACTCTTGCCACATAAGAGGTTCATCCATTTCAAATTTTTTTCTTTCTGATCCTTGGTGCTTCGGAATATTAGCCTGCCCTAGGAGTTGGGCTTTTGTGAGTTTCGATTCCACCACAAACGCAGCTGTATCTTCATTCTCCTTTGAAAGAACTACAAGTGGAGGTATTGATATGTTCGGTTGTTCTCCGAGCTGGGGAACTTGGTTGTAGAGACGATTGCACTTCTTCTCATAAGACTTTGTGATCGATTGTTCGTAGTCTGATAGTCTTTCTTCCTGCCTTGGTTGGCACATGGCTATGAAGTGCTTTTTCGCGACTGGATCGATCGGTTGTTTCAGCTCTGGCTTATTCTTTGGCACGAGTTGTTCTTTAACATGATTTTTCACGCTAGCATCCAATTCCTCTTTGAGTCATATCGTATGGTAACTTCTCGGGTGGAGGCTTCTCTTTCTTCTTAGGTTGGGTCTTCTTCGTCCTAGGAGGTGGTGGTGGTGGGACCCAAGCCTTTTTTGTGCTAGGTTCCCTTTGACTGGCTGGTGACGACGAATCCAAGCCGTGGTCCATTTGAGCAGCTGGTGATGACGGCGGATCCATGCTGGGGCCACTTTGAGAGGCTGGTGACGGCAGACCCATGTCGGTTTGTGGCGTTGGCGATCTTGGCCTTGCCATGTCCTTAGGCGATGCTGTAGGATCTGTGGTTCCTCCCGAAAATCTTATGTACTGCTTGTTCCAGCAGATCCATGCGTGGAGGGCTTGTTGTAGTTCCTCTTCTCCATCGCCTCCGGGGATCTCGAGGTCGAGGTCTTGAGAGGATCTGGATGTCGACTAGAGGGGGGTGAATAGTCGAAGCTGAAATTTATAACACTTAAAAACAATTCGGTCAGTGATCTTTGGAGTCTCCGGATATTTTTCCGAAATCTCCGGAGGTTCCGAGGATTCCGAAGAAATGTCCGGATACTCTGGACAAACTTGCTGAAATCAAATCTCGACCAATCAAACCTCAACCAAAAACAGATCCAGTAAATTCCTTGTACACATGAGCTTCCTTGCACTGCTTTTCACCTGTTACCTGCAGTCAAAGCCTTTCCAACAAGTAGATCGAGAGCAAACCCTAGAAATCTAGTGAAGAGCTAAAACTTCAACAAATCAAAGAACTAAGCACGAGGACACAAGGATTTGTTTACTGAAGTTCAGTTCCCCACAAGGAACCTACATCTCCGTTGAGGCACCCAAGAAGAACACTTACTTCTTGAGCTATGTAGCCTCTCTTTAGTAGGTCCGAGCCACTAAGGTTTCTTACTCAATCATCAAGGTCGTACAAACTTCCCGGGGCACACCACAAGCTTGGGTGCTCGACGTGCGACGCCTAGCCGGCTAGGAGCTTGAGGCTCCAAGAGTAACAAACACGAAATCCACAGGCTTGATGAAGAACGAGGTGCTCAAGAGATGAGAAATCAGCTCACTAGCACTCTCGCTTGCTCTCCCTTCAATTTCCCTTCAATCCCCTCAGTAAATCTCACTTGGAAGTCAAGGGGGGAGTGAAGCTAGGGTTCTTGAATGCTCTGGATAGGGGCAGGTGAGTTCTGGTCGGAGAGAGTTAATGTGAAGGGGGTGAAGGGGTATTTATACCCCAGCCCCCCAAAAGAGCCGTTGTGCAGTTAAGTTCCAGAGACTCCGGAGCAATCTTCGGAGACTCCGGACACCAGCTCTGAAGACTCCGGAAATATGCGGAGACTTCGCACATCCGGAACTCTGGACACTCCAAAGGCATCCTATGTCCGGAGACTCCGGAAAGTTTTCCAGAGACTCCGAACAATCTACATACAGCACTCTGAAAAGGTAACCCAAGTGCACAGTGTGTGATTGTGTCTCTCATGGGTTTTTGTTAGATTCACTTGAGCACCTAATTCATACGCAAAACAAGCAGATTTCATGTCCCTCTTGATAGTGCGGCATTCCTATACTCAAATTTGAAAGATAAATAAATTTAAAACTCCATTGGACTTGTTTAGTTTCCCAACACCTGTGATACCTGCTCATCATGCTCAAAGAGTTCATTAGTTACACAAGCACTTGACATTAATCATCCAAAACCCACTAAGCGGGTCTAGATGTCCTTTCAATCTCCCCTTTTTTGGTGATTGATGACAACACACTTGTGACTCACAAGAGATAGATCATTTGAAGTAATAGAGCAAGATGAGGTCTCCCCCTTAATGTGTGCACATTGCTTGGAATGCAACAAATTAACTTTGACAAAAGTTAAGAGCAGCACACATTGAGTGAAAACCATCAACAATCTATAGTGGGGTGCCTATGTGTGTGCCAACAAGATAAGTGTGATGCAACATGACATTTTATGCACCCAATTATAACTAAAAGAACTGAATGAGCAATTTCTCCGGAGTTTCCGAAACAATTTCTGGAGACTCCGAACAGTCCGGAGACTCCGGCCATTTTTCCGGATTCTCCAAAGATTTTGCCCAAAACACAGAAATAACACACCATCAACACATTTCAGCATCACACTAACGCAAGTCCTTAATACCATAAAGTTCAACAGAGTTTTAATGGTCCTAGCACACCCATAGCACACATTACAAGTCTCATGCCACATAGTCTTACACAAATAAGTCTAGGAAATGAAACATAAGGTACGATACATAACGACGGGTACATAAATGATCTCTTTCACTCCCCCTTTGGCAGCAAGCACCAAAAAGGAAATGAAAGGCAGCAGCACAGTCTCTACTCATCGTCATCCTCGTCCTCATCCTCATCCTCATCATCGTCATCTTCATCATCGTCGGGGTACTCACGGTAGTTGAGGGGCTGGTCCTCCTAGGTGTCCTCCTCATCATCATCACGAGCACGGCGAGAGCGGCGCGTGGAAGTCCTAGGAGCAGCAGTAGGAGCCGGAGCATCGGCAGACCCTCCCCTAGAGGCTTGAGCATCAAGAGCATCCCATTCCGCAAATGGGTCATCAAACTCCGGAAGGTCATGGTGCGGATCACAAGGAAGGCCCATCTCACTCTTCATCTCAATGATGTCACGACAAGTGTCATTCACTTCTTGCGCCACGGTCTTGCAAATACAAAATATGTTGCGAAGAACCCTCTTGATCATTGATCCATTGCCGCGACGGCGAAGAGCACTGTGAGTATAGGATGAAGCTCGAAGAGGTGGATCATCAACACGGGGTGTAGAGCTTGACGAACCATGATGGCTAGAAATTCCAGCGGGAACCTCACTACGTGGCCGAAGGTGAAGTGGCTCATGCTTTACATCCTTGGGAAAGGTGGTCTTGGTGACCCTCTCAATCATGTACATGATGTATGGAGCATAAGGAAGATGCTTCCTTGAGTCATTCATGACATGCCTTAGCTCATTCCAAATGTAGTCAAAGGCATTGAAAGGGCGTCCTCCGGGTGCCATGCGGTTCAAAAGATTCACCGCATAGAAGTTGAGTGAAGTGTAATCCCCTTTCTTAGGATCAATGGTCCATCTCATCATGAAGTTTGCATAGTTGTAGTAGGGTTCCAAGTGAATGGACTTTCCTTCATGGGCAAGGATTGGATTGAAGAACATGAAGGAGCACTCCGATTACTTTAACTTGTTCTCAACATGAATTGGGTCACGATCCTCATGCCTAGACCCCAAACCAAGAATGCGGGAGAATGTCATATAGTCCACACAATAATGCTCTCCCTCTGTGGTCCAATGAAAAGTGCAATCATGGGCACGATAGAACAAGGAGGCATAGAACTGACAAATGATCTCGGTGTTCCAGTTGTACTTGAAAGCCATCAACTCCCTAAGGTTGAATTCATCAAACTTAGCAATAACTGCATTGACATTGGGATCATTCATGTTCTCAAAGTATTCCCAATCAATGTACTTCATGGGCATAATAGGAGCTTTATCCTTTCTCAAAATGATGGAGGCATAGAAATCCTTGTGAAAATCACACCAAAACCTCCGCTCAATGCCCTCATTCTTCCTATAACGGTAGACATCAATGGCTCGCTGATTTTTGACCGTCATGGATTGATTGAAATAGTCCCTTGGAGCAGCAGCAGCAAAACCCGAAACAGTCCCCGGTGGCCTCCTCTTTGGGCATTGTGGATAGTGCACTTGATCGGGCCCAAACTCAACAACTAGGTGTTCTGGTGTTCTAGGACAAACCTCATAAGCCGCACCTCTAGCACGGGGATTTGGTCTAGCTTCAGCTCTAGGAACGGGCATGGTTCTCATCATGTAGGGTGCAAGTCTAGGAGGTGGCTCGGGGTGAGGAGCATACTGTGATTGAGCTGGTTCTTTTCCGGGCCTGCTACCCCCTCTACTTCCTCTTCTAGAGCCACGGGGCTGAGCAACACGAGTGTCTTCTAGTTCTTCCTCTTCCTCCTCCTCCTCTTCCTCTTCACTTTCCTCAACATAGCGAGGAGGAGCACGATCATGTCTTGCCTTTGTCCTCCTAGAGGACTCACTCTCAGCAGCACGGGACCTGTCTCTCCCCATCCTGAACAGAAACACATGGATATGGATTTTAGAAAGATCAAGAGAATCAATGACATGATTTTTTCTTTAGATTTTCTGCACAAGGTTCGGAGTCTCCGGACATTTCTTCGGAGTCTTCGGACAATTGTTCGGAGTCTCCGGAGACCTGTTCGGAGATTCCGGAACTCGCAGCACAAACCCTAAAAAGTTGTCATGCGCACTAATCCACCATGGGAGTCCTATGAAACTCGAGATCCTAGACCTAGAGACCCTATAGAGCAGTTCTATCCAAAAGAAACTACCTAGAACAGCATACATTGAGAGATCAGGTGAAGATAAGATTAGGGTACCTTGGACTTCAAAAATGATGAACTTGAATCCAAATCCAAGGTCCCCCACGCGTTCCCTTGCAATGGAGGAGCCTCCCATGAAGATCTCGAACGATTTTGATGGTGGAAGGCGAAAATCGCCCTAAGGGGTGCTCTACGGAGAGAGGGAAGAGAGAGAAGCGGCGGGGTAAAAGTGAAAAGAAGTAACCGTTCACTTCACCCCGGGATAGGAGTAAACACTCGTGAGTTTCCGGAGTCTCCGGAAAAAGTTTCGAAGTCTCCGCTCCCCTGAAACTTAGCAGATTTAGAAGGATTTGAACCTAGGAGCTTGATCTAAGGAAGATAGACTTTCTTTGAGATTTCTATATGGCATGAGACCTTCACTAGGTTGGGACTAGCCAGCAATCAATCAAGAATAACAATAGTCCCAAGCTAGCAAAGCAAAGAAAATCCAATAATTTTTGAAATTCTCATGAATGCTAATTAAAAACTACTCCTTTTTCAAAACATTCCTATTCTAGAATCAATCACTTTGCATGCAAGATTTCAAGCCAAGTTACGAGAATCAAAGATATTTAATTCACTCCTCAAGGTACAAAACCTTAGCTCGTCAAGTGGTTTTGTGAAGATATCGGCTAGTTGCTTATCGGTGCTCACATGATATAAAGTGATATCTCCTTTGGCTTCATGGTCTCTCAAGAAATGGTGTCTAATATCAATATGTTTTGTTCTTGAGTGGTTCACGGGATTGTTGGCTAGCTTTATGGCACTCTCGTTGTCTAACAAGAGTGGAATCTTGTTGAACTTGCAACCAAAGTCGCTCAAGGTGAACCTCATCCAAAGTAGTTGCGCACAACAAGCACCGACAACAACATACTCGGCCTCGGCAGTGGATAGGGCAACGGAATTTTTTTCTTAGAACTCCAAGACACAAGTGATTGACCAAGAAATTGGCAAGTCCCCGATGTACTCTTCCGATCTACTTTGCAACCGGCATAATCCAAATCGGAGTAGCCAAGTAGATCAAAAGTGGAGCCCTTAGGATACCACAAGCCAAGGTACAGAGTGTGTAATAAATATCTAAGAATTCTCTTAACAGCTATAAGATGACATTGCTTAGGATTGGCTTGAAAACGAGCACACATGCACACACTAAGCATGATATCGGGCCTAGATGCACAAAGGTAAAGTAGAGAACCAATTATTGAGCGATATACCTTTTGATCCGCGGCCTTACCATCTTCATTGAGGTCAAGGTGTCCATTTGTTGGCATAGGTGTCTTGATGGGTTTGGCATTCTCCATGTCAAACTTCTTGAGCATGTCTTTTGTATATTTAGTTTGACAAATGAAGGTGCCTTCTTTGAGTTGTTTGATTTGAAATCCTAGGAAGAACTTCAACTCACCCATCATAGACATCTCAAATCTTTTGGTCATGATCCTACTAAAGTCTTCACACCACACTTGGTTAGTAGAACCAAATATAATTTTATCGACATATATTTGGCATACAAAAATATCATTTGAACTTTGCGAGTGAAGAGAGTAGGATCCGCTTTGCCTATTTCAAAGCCCTTCCTTAGAAGAAAATCCTTAAGACATTCATACCATGCTCTAGGGGCTTGCTTGAGCCCATAGAGTGCCTAATGAAGCTTGTAGACATGATTAGGATACCTTGGGTCTTCAAAACCCGGTGGTTGCTCAACATAGACCAATTCGGAAATTGGCCCATTGAGAAATGCGCTCTTCACATCCATTTGATATAGGTTGAAATCATGGTGAGTAACATAGGCAAGTAATATACGAATTGATTTAAGCCAAGCTGGTATAAGTCTCACCAAAATCCAAACCTTCGATTTGAGTGAAGCGTTGAGCAACCAATCTAGCTTTGTTTCTAGTGACAACACCATGATCATCTTGCTTGTTGCGAAACACCCATTTTGTGCCAATCACATTTTTCTTGGGGCATTCCACCAAGGACCAAACTTCATTTCGTGTGAAGTTGTTCAACTACTCTTGCATTGCCATTACCCAATCAGCATCACCCAAAGCTTCTTCAACCTTCAGAGGTTCCAAAGAAGAAACAAATGAGTAATGTCCACAAAAATTTGCCAATCTAGAACGAGTTGTTACCCCCTTTTGGATGCTCCCAAGTATGTTATCTACGGCATGATCACATTGTACGCTTTGGTGTACTCTTGGATGTGGTTTTTGGGCTTGTGGTTGCACTGGATCATCATCCTCATTTTCTTGTTCTTGATCATGAGGCATTTCTTCATTATCTCCGGAGTTTCCGGAGAATTGTCCGGAGTCTCCAAAACCTGCGGAGTTTCCCCAGTTTTGTCCGGAGTCTCCGGAGTTTTCTGCAGCAGTGGTATTTGGATTATCACTTGACTCCTCTTGAACCTCCTTTTCTTGTGGTCTGATTTCACCAGTGACTAGGTGTTGTATGGCTTGTGCAGGAGGTAGCTCTTCATCTGCATCATTCAAATCAACTTGCTTCTTTTGGGAGCCATTAGATTCATCGAATGTCACGTCACATGCAACATCAACACATCCGATGGAAGTGTTGAAGACACGGTAACCGTGAGCATTTGATGCATAGCTAAGAAGAAAACCTTCATCAACTTTAGGTGCAAACTTAGAGCTTTTGGACTTCTTGTTGAGTATGAAGCACTTACTACCAAAACTCTAAAGTAAGATATTTTGGGCCTTTTACCGGTTAGAAGCTCGTAGGCGGTCTTTTGCAATATCTTGTGTAGATAGAGATGGTTGATGGCATGACATGCCGTGTTAATCGCCTCCGCCCAAAATTGATCCGAGGTCTTGTACTCATTAAGCATTGTTCTTGAGGCTTCAATGAGAGTTCTATTCTTCCTTTCAACAATTCCATTTTATTGAGGGGTGTACGGCACCGAGAACTCATGAGCAATACCTTCACTTTCAAGGTACTCTTCAATATTTGTGTTTTGAACTCGGAGCCGTTATCACTTCTCACCCTTTTGATTTTGACATCAAACTCATTTTGGGCTCTTCTTGCAAATTTCTTGAAGATTTCTTGCACCTCACTCTTGTCATACACAAAGAATACCCAAGTAAAACGAGAATAGTCATCAACAATAACAAGACCATATTTGTTACCACCAATGCTAATGTATGCCACTGGTCCAAATAAATCCATATGTAGTAGTTCAAGTGGTCTTGTAGTGGTGGTGATGGTCTTTGGTCGGTGAGGTGCTCCAACTTGTTTTCCCGCTTGACAAGCACTACAAATTCTTTTTTTCTCAAAAGAGACATTAGTAATACTGAGGATGTGTTCCCCCTTTAGAAGTTTATCAAGGTTTCTCATCCCAACATGAGCTAGACGGCGATGCCATAACCAACCCATATTGGATTTGGCAATTAAACATGTATCAAGTTGGGCTCTTTCCTTTGTGAAATCCACTAGGTAAAGCTTTCCCTTGATTACACGTTTAAATGCCACTGAGTCATCACTTCTTCTAAAGACGGTCACACCCTCGTTGGTGAACAAATAATTGTAATCCATTTCACAAAGTTGTGATACGGACAACGAATTGTAAGTTATGGATTCAACCAAGAAAACTTTGGAAATGGAATGATCGGTTGTGATAGCAATTTTACCTAACCCGAGTATCTTGCCTTCACTACCATCGGCAAAGACAATGTTGTCATTTGGATTGTCATTTTCTTCAAATGATGTAAACATCTTCTTCTCTCGGGTCATGTGGTTGGTGCACCCACTATCAAGCACCCATTTGGAGCCACCGGAGGAATATGCCTACAAAACAAATTTATGCTCGAGTCTTAGGTACCCAAAGAGATTTGGTCCTAGTGTGTTAGTAACAAGAATCTTAGGTACCCACACACTCCTTTTGATCAATGTGTCCTTTGTGCGGTACCCAACATACTTGGCTACCACCTTACCCTTGTGGTTCCAAGTCAACCCATAATCGGCATAAAATGATCCTTGTGATGCATGTGGCTTGGTCTTGTTAACCTTGGAAGTGTTGGTCTTGTTTGCCTTGACTTGATGTGTGGTGCCTTTAGGTTGCTTACCATCAACCTTTTTCCTTATGGGAACCATCCCTCCTAGGATACCCCCATTCACACCTACACCGGAGTTCTTGTTGTTCTTGATGAAAGGAATGGGTTCTTTGCGTCCTTGCTCATTCTTACCTAGGCCCATACCTTTCTCAAAACCATACTTCTTCATATAGCCACTTCCAAAAGCCTTGGTGTGCTTCTCAAACTCACCAATCTCTTGTGATAGAGAATTTCCATTGATCATCTTGGTGAGCCTAGTGATCTCATTCTTCATAACATGCATTTCGGCAAGGTTAGTAGCACAAGTTTCAACATTTATATTGCTACACCTTTTATAATTTTCACTCATGATAGAAGTAGAGGATTTCATTGCATCATTGGAAATAGAGATGGAGCTTTCCTTAAGGATGTCATGTTCTACATCAAGATCCGTGTGTTTGGTAAGTAAACATGAGAAGTTTTCTTAAAGTGTTTCATTGGCACTCTTAAGTTGAGCATTCAAGTTGTTGGCCAAAGAAAGCTCTTTAGACAACTTCTCTACCTTCTCTTTTTCCTTAGCAAGAGATTTCTCAAGTTCAAGAAGTTTATCAATTTTGGCTTTGAGCAAGTCCTCTTGCATCTTGAAACTCTTCCTTTCTTTGGAAAGAGATTTCTCAAGACCTACAGTTTTCTCCCGCTCAAGCCTAATCAATTCTTCTTGAGCCTCAAGAGTCTCATCCCTATCCTCTATTTCTATCATAAGTTTCATAATTTTGTTTGTTGCCTTCTTGCCAAGTTCTTTCAACATGTTATCACATTCATTACCATCAAGATCATCATCATCATGATTGGGAGAGGGACTAGTGTATACCTTAGCTTCTTTTGCCATGAGACAAATGTGGGTGGAGTCATCTTCATCATCGGTTAGATCTTCGAAGAGTGAGGACTTGGTGGTGTGTCTTTCTATTGCCAATGTTGCCACACTTTCTTCTTCGGATGATGACTCATCACTTGAGTCCCACTCAATCCCGAGATGAGCTTCACCCTTGTATCTAGCCTTGCCTTTGTGTTGTTATTTCTTCTCATTCTTGTTCTTGTTCTTTGGATTAGGACAATCGGCAATGAAATGACCGACTTCCCCACAACCGAAATATGGCTTGTTTGACTTTCTTGTAATCTTGCCTCTTCTCTTGTTTTTGTTGTAGTATCCATCTCTTCTCATGACTTTCTTGAATCTCTTGATAAACAATGCCATGTCTTCATCACTATCACTCTCACTTTCATCCACCTTCTTCTTTGATGATGAACTCTCAACCTGCCTCTTTTCTTTTTCTTTCATGCTATACTTGAGAGCCACACCGTTGTTCTTCTCCATTTGCTCATGAATTCTTGAGAGCTCTTGAGTGATTTTTGCTTCCTTCATTGTGTTGAGATGTTCCTCTATTCTTCCAATGACATCGGCGGGAGTGAATCTCTTGAACCCTCTCTTCTCTCTAATCAAGGTGGGTAGGTTGACATCTCTAGCCATGTATGCGGTCAATATCTTGTCAACCACATCTCTATCACTCCATTTGTCACCACCAAGAGCTCTAATCTTGTTGACAATCTTGTTCAAGCGGTTGAACATTTCTTGTGGTGTCTCATTCTCTTTAATGATGAACCGGTTGAGTTCTCCTTCAAGAGCATGAATTCTTCCTTCACGCACCTTTCTTATGCCTTCATGATTGATTTGAAGTGTATCCCAAATTTGCTTAGCCGAATCCATTCCATCAACTTTGTCAAACTCATCTGGACTCAAAGAGCTAAGAAGAATGGATGCGGCTTGCATGTTGCGTTGAATTTCATGCTCCACCTCTTGTGTAATACATTCATCTTCATCGGGAATGTTGACACCTACACACACAATCTTCCAAAGGGCCGAATTGACCCCAATCAAATACACACGCATCGAGTGTCTCCAAGAGGAGTACCCAGTTCCATCAAAACGAGGTGGCTTCCCTAGGTTAACCGATGTGTTTTGAGTGGTACCACTAAATCGACTGTAATCAAAATGAATTTTAGCATAGTATTTGGTACTTCTCCTTTTTGGACCTTTGACTGACTTGTAGTCGGAGTCGGAGTCGGAATCCATCGTCTTCAACTCTCTTGTTCTTCTCATTTTCAGCCTTGGCCTTCTCTTCTTCTCCAAGAACCGGAGTTCCCTCTTTTGATGTAGACATCTTGATTCTCCATGCGGTTAGGCTTCAAGACGGAGATCCTAGAAGTGATACCAATTGAAAGGATCTGGATGTCTACTAAAGGGGGGTGAATAGTCGAAACTGAAATTTATAACACTTCAAAACAATTCGGTTAGTGATCTTCGGAGTCTCCAGATATTTGTCCGGAATTCCGGAGGTTCCGAAGATTTTGAAGAAATGTCCAGATACTCCGAACAAACTTGCTGAAATCAAATCTTGACCAATCAAACCTCAACCAAAAATAGATCCAGTAAATTCCTTGTACACATGAGCTTCCTTGCACTGCTTTTCACCTGTTACCTGCAGTCAAAGCCTTTCCAACAAGTAGATCGAGAGCAAACCCTAGAAATCTAGTGAAGAGCTAAAACTTCAACAAATCAAAGAACTAAGCACGAGGACACAAGGATTTGTTTACCGAAGTTCAGTTCCCCACAAGGAACCTACATCTCCGTTGAGGCACCCAAGAAGAACACTTACTTCTTGAGCTATGTAGCCTCTCCTTAGTAGCTTCGAGCCACTAAGGTTTCTTACTCAATCGTCGAGGTCGTACAAACTTCCCGGGGCACACCACAAGCTTGGGTGCTTGACGGGGCGACGCCTAGCCGGCTAGGAGCTTGAGGCTCCAAGAGTAACAAACATGAAATCCACCAGCTTGACGAAGAACGAGGTGCTCAAGAGATGGTAAATCAGCTCACTAGCACTCTCACTTGCTCTCCCTTCAATCCCCTCACTAAATCTCACTTGAAAGTCAAGGGGGGAGTGAAGCTAGGGTTCTTGAATCCTTTGGATAGGGGCAGGTGAGTTCTAGTCAGAGAGAGTTAATGTGAAGGGGGTGAAGGGGTATTTATACCCCAGCCCCCAAAAAGAGCCGTTGTGCAGTTAAGTTCCAGAGACTCCGGAGAAATCTTCGGAGACTCCGGACACCAGCTCCGGAGACTCCGGAAATATGCGGAGACTCTGCACATCCGGAACTCCGAAGGCATCCAATGTTCGGAGACTCCGGAAATTTTTCCGGAGACTCCGAACAATCTACAGACAGCACTCTGAAACAGTAACCCAAGTGCACAGTGTGTGATTGTGTCTCTCATGAGTTTTTGTTAGATTCACTTGAGCACCTAATTCATACGCAAAACAAGCAGATTTCATGTCCCTCTTGATAGTGCGGCATTCCTATACTCAAATTCGAAAGATGAATAAATTTAAAACTCCATTGGACTTTTCTTTGCAACTTTCATTTCCTTTTTGATAATCGTTTCCACTTGTTTAGTTTCCCAACACCCGTGATACCTGCTCATCATGCTCAAAGAGTTCATTAGTTCCACAAGCACTTGTCACTAATCATCCAAAACCCACTAAGCGGGCCTAGATGTCCTTTCAGGTCTTCCCATCCTTTCTCGACTCGGTCAACCATGACTCTGGCATATTCTTTAGGAATCGGCGTACCATGAATTGTCCCGCCTTCGACAGGTACTTCAGCAACTCCGTAAGACACAACTTTGATCTTTTTTCTTTGTTGAAAAAGAAGCTCGCAGGGGGTCCTGATGGTGATGTCGTCCACAGGGTAACGTCATTGTTGGTTGTCTCCAACCATTTCAGTTTGGTCCGCAGCTGGGTGCTCCATGGAAGCAACGCTGCTACGGCGTTGAGGCCGAGCCCGGGGTTGCTCTCCACATTAGGAACTGATGGAGCATCTTGTTGTCCCTTGGAAGCTGCCAATGCACTTTCAATCATAGCTATTCTTTCTTCTAGGCCACAGACCTTTTCAGCCTCTTTGGCCTTCCTTCGAAATCGGCTTCGATAAGTTTCGATATCTGCACTGAAGCCATGCTTCCATGGAAGTACACCCATGCCTTGGACACATCCTGTGTGTTCTGGTGTCTCAAGAGCGTAAGTCAGCTCATCTTTTCTTATATTAGGCTTCATAGTACCTTTATGAACGTCCTGAATTGCCATCTCGAGCCGAGCAACCGCTTCTCTTAGTTGATTCGTAGTCACGAACGATCCATCCTCCGGATCCAGTGTGCCTCCATGAGCATAGAAGAAATACTTTGCTCGTAATGGCCAGTTGAATGTCGCTGGTACGATTCCTTTTGCTATCAGGTCTTCTTCCATCTTTTGCCATTTCAGAATGGCCGATAAATATCCTCCTTGACCTAGATGATGGAAGTGAATCTTATGGCTCGCATTGTTTTTAGCATGTTTTGAAAGATTCTCGCTGTCCTCAGACAATTTGTACTGCACGAATTCATCCCAGAAAGCATGTTGGTTCTTCAAGACCTTCTCAAAGTCAGGCGTGAGGCCCTTTTTAACGTAGTCTTTGTTCAAGTTTTTCTTGAACATCTGGAAAGAAATATCCATCTTCCTCATGATCCATTTCTTGAAGACTTCCTCTTTCTCAAATGGAAAATTGAAGTGTTCTTTGACTTGGCTCCATAACATTTCCTTCTCTGTGTCTGGGACGACATCTGCCTTATTATCAGTGCTTTTGACTTTCTTTCATAACTTGTAGCTGATGGGGATGTTTTCCCTGACATAATATCCACATTGGTTGACCACAGTCCTATCAACACCCTTGGGAGACTTTGGTTCACCGTCAGAGTCCACTTGTGTGATGGTGGTATGCCCCTCCATCTTTCTTTTGGAGCCTCGTTTCCATTTTAGCTTCCTCGATCCAGACACCTGCAAAATTATCTATTAATACACGCATTTCATATGTATATGTATATGTATATGTACATGAAATCCATATACCTCAGCTTCATCCTGTTGCTGAGCAATTTGTAGCTGCCCTGAATCACCATCGCCAGTTTCATTAAGATACTGGCTGCCGTCATCCGCATTTTGTGCATCACATTCGAAAGACGTCTGGGGCTCTAGGGTTCCTTCACGAATCATATTGTGAAGAAGGAACTCCTGGATAAGCACAGACATCATGATGTACTTCCGCTTCATGCATAACCAAGAAGAAAGGTTGAACATACATAGAGTCACAGGACATGTACTATGACTGCTCCCCTACTAGCCGAATGGATTCATTCCATCCGTACTCAAACCAAATCTTATATTCCTTGCGTCCTTGTTAAACTCTGGAAATTCTCTGTTCATGTTTCTCCACTGGGACCCATCTGCGGAGTGTCTCAGCATCTGATCCTGCTTACGGTCTTCTTGGTGCCACCGCATCAACTTGGCGTGTGACTTATTTCTGAACAAGCGCTTCAAACGTGGTATTATAGGAAAATACCACATAAATTTAGCGGGAATTTTTTCACTGCCATCATCCGTATCATTTTGCCTGATCTTATACCGCTTTGTGTCGCAAACAGGACAAGCATCTAGATTATCATATTCACCGCGATAGAGGATACAGTCGTTTGGACATGCGTGAATCTTTTGTACATCCAATCCAAGATGGCAAACAACCTTTTTTGCTTCGTATGTTGACAAGGGCAATTCGTTGCCCTTGGGAAGCATGTTCTTTACGATTCCCAGTAGCTCCTCAAAGCCCTTATCGGTAACACCATTTGTTGCCATGCACTGCAGCAATTCCATTGTGCTACCCAACTTCTTGTGCCCTTGTTTGCAACCTAGATACAATAACTTTTTGTGATCCTCTAACATCTTCTCAAACTTCTTTGACTCCTTCACAGTTTCACTATCTTTTTGTGCATCTAGCAAAACCTGACCTAGATCGTCATGTGGTACCTCTTCTGCGGCATTCTCTTTCAGCCTCGTCCATTGGTTCATCATTAAAAGCATCCGCTTCATATAAGTGAGCCAGATCCGGATTGTTGTTATCATCATTATTATCTTCATCATTGTCCATCAGAACTCCAGATTCACCGTGCTTGGTCCAAAGACTATAGTTATCCATGAAGCCCCTTTCGTAAAGATGAGCATGTAGAGTGTTTCTTTTAGAATATTCCTTGTTATTTCTGCAAAAGCGGCATGGACAACACATGAAACCTTTCGAGGACCTGCGAGCCTCAGCCGCATCGAGAAAAGAGTTTAGGCCATTAATCCATGCAATGGTGCACCGGTCGCCGTACATCCATTGTCGCTCCATCTGCATTCATATTTTTTCATTTAGGGACATTATAAAGGATCCATAATCAAGGTCGCACATCTTTATTAATATGACAAAATCATATTACAAATACATTCAAATTAAACAAACACAAATAATATGAATAATTAAGAAAAATCAAGAGATATACTTATCATTACATTATCCATTACACAAGATGACACCATGAATAATTAAGAAGGTCTACATTACTAGTACACATCATCCATTACGCAACATGATTACTTAAAATGCATAAAAACCAAAATAACCATCAATGCTAACACAAACTACTCATGAAACCTATTGACCGATGCCTTGTGAACCGCCTCGCGCACTTTCGACACCGAGCGGTCAATTTCTGCCATCCCTGATGCTTCGCGCCTAGCATTACATCGAGCCATTAACTCGCGATCATCATTCGTACCATGCAAGTCGACATTAAATTCACGCTCAAATATGCGTCTTGCATTTTATAGTGTTAGACAATCAAATGCTTTCTTAATCCAACGACGAATACGACCGCTAACAAGTCCAAGACGTTCTTCAGGGCGGAACTCAAGTGAATAGCCGGTGCGGCTCAAATGGTTGCATACCGATGCCCGAGCAAAAGCATGACGCTCCAATGCATCCTATTGCAAAGTCATTTCTATTGATAAAACAAAAAATAATATAATAAAGTCTTTAGATTCACATTCACTAATTATAAATTTCACAAGCTTCATAGCATAAAAAATTGCTTTTAGTCATCACTGCTAACTATATATCTCAAAAAAAGTAAAAATATCAAGAAAATCACTATTTTTAAACCCTAATTATTTTGACATTTTTCAGTTTGCAAACACTCGTCATCCAACGCCATATGTGGGATGCGGTATGTCACCATCGAAAAGAAAAAAATCTTTGTTTAGGATACATGTATGTCACCAGCCTGGACCCTGCGGTGTTGACACTATCATTCAGGGCCAACATCGATATCCGCGACACCGTGCGGTACACGGACGTAATGTTGGCCCCGAATGTCAGAATTAACATCGCAAGGTCAAGACCGGTGACATATACATATCCGAAACAAAGATTTTTTTAACTTCGCAATGGTTTCAATAGGACCCTAAATAAATACATCATTAGAAAGTCAAAATAATTTCTTCTTCGTACAGAAAAAATTTACTATTTCACAATGACTAGCTTCAAATCATAACAATAATGACTATACACGTTTCACTTAAAATTAAATGAAAACAGTATTTCTATGAACATATATACATACATACATATCACTTGAAATAAATTGAAAAAAATTACTCTACACATTTCCCATATTCAAACTAACCGCATTCTAATTCTAGTCATCATTTCTAGCTATATATCCCGAATAAATGTGAAAATATCAAGAAAATTAGTGCTCATTCTTACTATTCCAATCAACACAAATTTCTCTAAGTATAAAGCATGAAACGAAACATAAAGATCAACAAAGAAGAGAGGATGAATTTGGATGACTGAAATCGCCTAAAAACTTGACTAAAATGGGCAGCACATCTCTAGAACGCTATGGGGAAGAAGAGAGCCCGAGCTCGGGTCAAATGAATGGCTCGGGCTCGGGGAGGAAGAAAGCTGGTTGATATACTGAGAAGATAGGTTAGTGCCGGCTGCAGCCTCCAGCCGGTACTAAACCTCACCAATTAGTACCGGCTGGAGCCACCAGCCGGTACTAAGCCTCATCGGCTCCATTTAGTACCGGCTAGAGGCTCCAGCCAATGCTAAAGTGCCGCCGGGGGGAATGTAGCCGTTGCCCCCCGGTGTCGGTGGAGCAGTTTAGTACCGGCTGGAGGCTCCAGCCGGTACTAAATGGCTCCAAGGGGCACTGTAGCCCCGGCCCGGTACTAAATGTGTCCCTTAGTACCGGCTAAAAGACAGTCGATACTAAGGGCCGTGGACGAATGTGAAGTTTTCTAGCAGTGAGGAGTTGGTCGTGTTAGTTAATGATTCTTTTTGCCTAGCGGGCCTTTTAGTATCGGTTGTAACAACCGGGGCCTTTTGTCCCGGACTCGTTGGCCCGGTTGGGAAGCCGGGACTAAAGAGTCCGAGATAAAAGGGGGTTTCCCAACTGGACCAAAACCACTTTCTGTACTAGTGGAGAGACAGAGGATGGGCATCACTATCGGGTCGTATTATGGCCGGCGGTGATGCCCATCAAAGCTATCAGCATCGGGAGTCGTGTCATAAGGTGCTAAAATAGAAGAGAGTTTGGTAGCTTCGTTTTGTACTTTTACTTTTAGTACCGGTTGCAACCGGAACTAAAGGCCTGCCGGGACCTTTTGTCTCGGACTCGTTGGCCCGGTTGGGAAGCCGGGA